>OY728139.1:899352172-909352172 GCA_963277665.1 Viscum album
AAAACACACCCTGAGGGGATCTGAAGGATGTGGATTCCTCATCTTTTAGGGCCATTGGAATCTGATTATATCTAGAATATCCATCCATGAAGTAAAGTGCTTCATAGCCAGCTGTTGCATCAATTAAAAGTTCTGTAATCGGAACTTGGAAATCATCTTTAGGACAATGCCGATTAAGATGTCTAAAATCGTTGCAAACTCTAATTTGTCTGTTCTTATTCTTTATAGGGACAATATTAGCCAACCACTTGGGATACTGAACTTCTCTGACAAAGTTATATTTGATAATCTTATCCACTTCAGCTTCAATTTTAGAAGCATAAGTTGGGTGTGTACTTCTCGCGTCTTTTTTAAGTCCTCGATGTTCTTCTGGTAAACCCAAATGATGAGTAGCAACATCAGGATCAAGCCCAGGAATTTCTGTATATTTACAAGAAAATATATCTCTATTTTGATTTAGAAAAGAAATATACATCTCTTTCTCTTCAAGGGTCCTGGTCGCACTGATTAAAGTGGGGCGTGGATCTTCCTTTGTACCCAGATTTATTTCTCTGAGTTCATCCATAGTGGTAGAGATACCCTCTTAAAATGATGGAGTAGCATCTCTGAGATCTTCTTCTTCTTCTTCGTCATGTGTTATTTCTTCCGTTTCTACTTGCATAGTAGATGACAAAGCAGAATTTTCATGATCAGATGAGATGTCAAAATTTTCACATTTTGAAGAGGATGTTTCTATTTTTGACCCTATTGATGATGGAGAGTTTTCTTTCGGTAATAAAGAGGAAATGATGGATTGAGAATCTAAATCATTGTTCACCTCTAATGTTGCTATAACTCCTTCTGGCCTAATTGGATAAGTATAGACTTATTGGATTTCAGTAGATGAAATGATGATGTCACCATTTGTGCTTTCATTACTGCTTCGTGGGTTACCAATTTCTCCATTTTTGTCTGGCTCAATTGCCGTAATTGACATTATGGATCTTTCCATAAGAGTATTTTGATTTGAGTATACCTTGTCAATTTGACTGATAGGCAACACATAATCTGTACTCACATGTGTAAATGGATTTACTGGAATCTTCTCTAAACCATATGGAGCATTCACTACTAGAAAAGGGGGCATTGAAGCCCCCCAGACTCGGGCGACCGCCATTGGCGGTCGCTATAGCTAACCATTAGCGACCGCCAATGGCGGTCGCTAACCTACATAAAAAAAACGGGGGGCTTCTGCGCCCCCCCCCCCCCCCCCCCCGCGCCCTCGATCTCCCTCCGCCCTAACCCCCTCCCTCCCTCGCCGCCCTCCCTCGCCACCCTCCCCTCCCCCGTCGCCCGGCCTCCCCCATCGCCCGGCCTCCCCCGCCGCCCGCCCTCCCCCGCCGCCCGCCCTCCCCCGCCGCCCGCCCTCCCCCGCCGCCCGCCCTCCCCCGCCGCCCGCCCTCCCCCGCCGCCCGCCCTCCCCTGCCGCCCGCCCTCCCCCGCCGCCGGCCCTCTGGCCGCCGCCCTCCGGCCTCTCGGCCCTCCCCCCACCCCACCCCGGACGGCACCCGCACCCCGGACAGCCTCCCCCCCCCCCCCCCCCGTGCACTCCAGACCGCCCCCCGCACCCCGGACACCTTCCCGCACCCCATACAGCCCCCCCTGCACTCGGACACCCCCCTCCGAACCCGGACAGCCCCCCCGCACCCCAGACAGCCCCCCCCCCCCCCCACCCGCACTCGGACACCCCCCTCCAAACCCGGAAAGCCCCCCCCCCCCCCCCCCGCACCTCGGATAGGCCCCCCGCACCCCGGACACCCCACCCCGCACCCCCGACAGCCCCCCTGCACCCCAGACAACCCCCCCCCCCCCCCGACCCCGGACACCCCCCCCCCCCTCGCTGCCCGTCCCCCGTCCCCTCACCGCCTCCTCTCCTCCAGCTCCCCGCCGCCGCCGCTGCCCGTCCCCTCCCTTGCCGCACCGCCTTTGGCTCCGGCTCCCCTTCGCTGCCTCCTCTCCCTCGCAGCACCACCTTTGGCTCCCCTCTCTTTCAGGTTTGTAGCTCAATCAGGTAACATGAGCTTTCAGTTACATTATTATTTTATCAATGGTTCATAAACAAATGGTTAATATTTATTTTGAATATAGTTGATTTGAAAAATTTAAATGTAATAAGTATTGTGTAAATGTTTGTTATACAGATATTATTATGGATAAGAGTTGGATTGATCTTCCAAATCCAACGTCTAGAGAATATTTCAATGGCATTATGCAGTTTATTGACTTCACGAGAGGATTTGAAAGTGACTATATTAGTTTTCCATGTAGAAAATGTGCTAACAGATATCAATTCACACGAGATACTGTGAGGGAGCACCTTTTCTTTAATGGATTTCTGAAAAATTATAAGAGTTGGACTCGTCATGGAGAAGAATATGTTCGTTGTCAAAATACAGATGCAGCTCAGATGGATGTTGATGCAAGGATGACTGATCCAATGCATGAAATGCTTACTGAAATGGTACGTGGGTTTGATCTTGAAGGCATTGACATCCAGAATCTTGAGACCGGTGAGATAAATCTTCGCTCTGGTGCAGATCGTGATTCGAAGAGGTTTTATGAAGTACTTGATGATGCGAAAACAGAATTATATCCTAGATGTACTTCTTACAATAAACTGTCGTTTATCGTGGAGTTGTTGCATTCGAAGACTTTGAATAATTGGTCAGACACATCATTCGACATGCTTTTAGTTTTATTGAAAAAAGTTCTTCCTGTCGACGCTAAGATTCCTGAGTCATATTACTATGCTCGTAAGTTGACAGAGAACTTAGGTTTTACATATGAGACTATAGATGCATGTGCAAACAACTGTATGTTGTTTAGAAATGAAACTGCTCATTTGGATATTTTTACGGTTTGTGGCACTTCCAGGTGGAAAGAGAACAGGGGAAATAAGACTCATCAAAGTCAGATTGAGATACAGGGGAAACCGATTGCCGTAAAGAAAATGCGTTACTTTCCCCTTAAACTGAGGTTGAAAAGAATTTTTATGTCATCTAAAGTTTCTAATTTAATGAGATGGCATGCAGAAAGAGTTCATGAAAGTGACATGTTAACCCACCCGGCAGACTCTCATGCATGGAAGGATTTTGATAAGAGACATCCCGACTTTGCTAAAGATGTTCGTAATGTCCGATTGGGATTGGCAACAGATGGTTTCAATCCATTCAAGTCTATGGTTGGTGCAACTCATAGCACATGGCCCGTGGTGTTGGTTCCATATAATCTTCCTCCGTGGCTTTGTATGAAGCAACAATTTATATTACTTTCCACTCTTATTGATGGACCTAAAAGTCTGGGGGATAAGATTGATGTTTACCTTCAGCCATTGATTGATGAGTTGAATGAATTTTGGAGCGATGGTGTGATGACTTATGACTGCGAAACGAATGAAATGTTCAAACTGCATGCTGCTTTATTGTGGACAATCAATGACTTCCCAGCTTATGCAAATTTATCAGGCTGGAGTACGAAAGGGGAATTTGCTTGCCCTTGTTGCAATAAAATTAAAAAATATGTATGGATTAAACATTCCAAAAAAAATGGGCATACATGGGTCACAGACGTTTTCTCCCTCCTCAGCACAGGTTCAGAAAGGACAGTGTGGCATTTGATGGTTCTAGAGAGTTCAGCCCAGCACCAAAGATCATGACAAGAGTCGAAATGTTATCGCAGATTGAGGAAGAAAACATCTGCACGGTATATGAAATTCAGGATTTGTTGGCTCCTCCAGTACGTAATATTCGTGCTGCGGGTAGGCAGCGCAGTCACAATTGGAAAAAGAAAAGTATTTTTTATAGTCTTCCGTATTAGAAAACTAACATGTTGAGGCATAATTTGGATGTCATGCACATTGAAAAAAATGTTTTTGATAACATATTGTGGACCATTTTAGGTGTCATTGGAAAGTCAAAGGACCATGTTAATGCACGCCGTGATTTGAAAGAAATGGGTTTAAGGAAACAGTTGCATTTACAGTTAGCTGAGGGAAACAAGGCATATATTCCTGCTGCACAGTATTTGATGACTACAGAGGAGAAAGAGACATTTCTTTCCATTTTGAATATGGTCAAGGTGCCTGATGGTTACTCTTCTAATATTTCAAAGTGTGTGAATCTGACGAGAAAGACATTACAAGGGTTGAAAAGTCATGAAAATCACATATTACTTCAGCAGTTGATTCCAATCTTAATTTGTGATTGTTTATCCCCCAATGTTGTTCAGCCCTTGATTGAGATGAGTAATTTTTTTAGACAGCTTTGTTTAATAAATCAATGAATGAGTGATTTAAAAAGTTTGCAGGACCGAATTGTACTTACGCTTTTTCACTTTGAGAAACTTTTCCCCCCTCATTTTTCGATGTTATGGTCCACTTGACAGTGCACCTAACTGATGAAGTAATGGCTGCTAGTCTAGTGCAATTCAGGTGGATGTATCCTATTGAACGGTATTTGAGTACATTGAAAATATTTGTACGCAACAGAGCTCATCCAGAGGCATCAATAGCCAATGGTTATTTGATGGATGAGTGTACTACCTTTTGTGCATAATATCTTACGGATGTTGAAACAAAATTAGATAAGCCCTCTCGGATTCATGATGGTCCAGTTGGAGAAGGAACCACATTTGATATGGACAACATCGAGTGGATACAAGCACATCGATATATCTTGTTCAATACTCCATCAGTTGCACCATTAATGTAGTAAGTATCTTATCAATGTTCTTGTATAACTTTTACATGTTTTGTTTGCATAAGTTGATCTTTTAAACATCGCGTAATCATTTGCAGGAAACACATTAATGAGATAAAATAAGAGATGCATCGTGCGACTGAGTTGCAAATTCAACAATCTCATTATGCGGCATTTCATGATTGGTTCTAGGATTATGTATGTATAAATTGATTTTCATTATGAGTGAAGTATTAAACTAATTCTTTCTGCATATATCAGTATTGATTTTTATAAATTATGTAGGTTCGTAAGCTGAGGGAGTTAGAGGACCCCATGCTACCTGAAGTATTTATCCAACTGGCTGAGGGTCCATCTATAACGGCTCGTCGTTATAAAGCTATTGATGCTAATGGTTTTCGATTTCGCATTAAAGATGTTGACGACAAACGAGCAACAAAAAATAGTGGCATCGGTTGTCCCTTTGTCGATTCTGGTTATTACTATGGTCAATCGATAGACATCATTGAAGTTGTATACACACACGGTTTGAAGTACATATTGTTAAAGTGTAATTGGGTTGATCCAGTGCGTGGATGTAAAGTCGATCAATATCAATTTTCATTGGTGAATTTTAACTATATGTTATACAGAAATAATGAACGAGTTGAGAATGAACCTTTCATTTTGACATCACAAGCGGAACAAGTATTCTTCGTTACTTTGCCTTCGGATCCAAGTTGGCAAGTTGTTGTCAAAATGTCTTGGCGAGGAGTGTTTTTATTTGAAGAAGATGAACCCGATACTATTCCGTTTGTTTACCAACAACTTGATCAACATACTGTAGTTCAACGTGAAGAAGATATTTATTGGGTCAGAGCGGCTGTTGAAGGAGAAACGGTTGATTTGCATGCTTAATGAAAGGTATAATTGTTTTCCCGCTATTCAGTAGAATGTCCTAGGATATCATAAATTATCTAATCATTTTATAAATCCTTATAAGTTTTAATCCTTACTTTTGTAAGTTAATTCAGTCATAAATATTTAGGTTGATTAACTTTCTGATTTTTTAAAATTCATTCACAACTAATTATTCAATCCATTTTTTGTTTGATTAACAGTTGTACAAGTTTGATTTATTAAGAACAATCCAATTTATCTTTTAAACACTTTGGACTCATTACTGATATTTTTTATGACTGCAGACATGTCAGGGGAAGAGGCAGAAGATCCACATCATCCATCTGAGGCATCTACGTCTCAGGGTCGAGGTATGTTTGAATGTCATTGTCTATATTTTTTATGTAATTGACATATATATATATATATATATATAACATTTGTCAATTTATATATAAAATTGTTTTCAACAGGATCAGACTCGGCTGCTTCTTCCTCTCGCAGGAGAGGCCCTGGTCGTGGCATATTATCATGGAATTCTGACACGACGATAGATGTTTCATTTGATGAGGTATTTCATCCCGTGGGACCGAATTCCCCGGCATTTATTCGTCAGCTGGGTCATATCATACATGACCCACATCGATTTCCATTGACCACGCGTGATTGGGCTTCTATCCCTCCGGACACATTAGATCGTCTATGGAGGGAGGTTCAGGTAAGAAAATAATTTTACTTTATTTTATATTTATAAAGAATACTAATATGTTTGATTATTTTCTTTATAGAAAAATTTGAAAGTATGCCCTGAAGAGTTTCAGCCCATGTGTATGATCAAATGTCGTAAGATGTGGAAAGATTATAAAGGCAAAGTGAAGAGAGACCACTGGGTACCAAATGTGGGTGCCCTTGACATTTTGGAAAAAGTCCCGAGAGGTGTCCTCCCGGCTCAGTGGCGTGACTTGGTTGCATATTGGTCTACTGAGGGTGTTGCGGTTTGTATATTAATTATTTTGCTGTATATATATTTTCAAGAATATGTGATTTGTTTGAAATTTGAATGAATTGAATGTAGGAGGTGTCAACACGCCATTCGGAGAATCGAGCGTTGTAGGGACCAGCTCACAGGCTCGGGACTCGTCACGTGTCTCAGATCTGACATGAGGTATATATTATTCATTTTTTAATTTATTAATTAATATGGTTTTGTGTTTATATTCTTTTAATATACAGTTGCGAGGGCAAGGTGCAGCAACTGATAAAATGTCGGTGTGGATAAGGACTCGTGATCGCAATGATCCAGAGGTTGCAGCATTGATAGCAAGTGTCTGTACTTACCAATAATTACATAAATCTATATATTAACATATATATATTTATATATATTTAAATATTTCATAGGCTCAATTTGAATCTGAGTTAGAACATCTGCTAGAGGACCAGCGACAGCTTCCCATGCGACGGGATGAGATCTTTCATCGCATTATTGGTCGGGACGGGCATGGCTATAGTTTGACCTATGGAGTAGGGATTCCTCGTTCTGTAGTGTCACGCGCTGCGGTTGTCGGTCCTGCTTTTACACATATGACACAGCAGATGTCAGATTTTGAGGCACGGCTGCGCGCTTCCGAGGAGACAAATGCGCAATTCACAGCTGAGGTTAGAGCACTGCGGGAATATGTGTGTCGAGCTGATGGTACAAGGGATCATACGACGCAGGTATATACTGTATTTATTTATTTAATTTAAATTATTTTTGTTATTAAAATATTTATAATGTTTATTTGTTGTAGGCACCTGGCCCACCTGAAGGAGGTAGCAGTGATGACAACGCGTGACGCACCATATATTCACGAGATATGTTTTTTGTTTTTACTGGTAGAGTTGACATTGATGTACTGTATTTATTCATTTAAGTAATGCATTATTACCATCCATGGTGGTCTTTTAAATATTTTATACACATATTGAGTTTTTGATCAGATAATCTTGAATGATTCTACATTTGAAAAAGTCGAACTAATTCCAACAGATCAATAAATCTGATATTATAGATTATGTATTATCCAATATATTTTTTATAAATTTCTGTATGGTATCGATAAAAGAAATATGTATTAATTAGATGTTATCACTTTTATTTTTCACTTTTGTAATCAATGGGATGGCCTTTGCACCCCCGGAGAGCCCCCCGCACCCCCGTACAGCCCCCCCCTGCACCCCCGTACAGACCCCGCCCCCCCGTACAACCCCCCGTACTGCCCCCGCCACCCCCGTATAGCCCCCCGCACCCCCGTACAGCCCCCCGACACCATCGTACAGCCCCCCCCCCCCCCACGCACCCCCGTACAGCCCCCCGCACCCCCGTACAGCCCCCTGACACCACCGTAAAGCCCCCCCCCCCCCCCCCGCACCTCCTTACAGCCCCCCGCACCCCTGTACAGCCCCCCCCCCCCCCCCCCGCACCCCCGCACAGCCCCCCGCACCCCCGTACAGCCCCCCCGCACCCCCGTACAGCCCCCCGCACCCCCGTTCAGCCCCCCCGCACCCCTGTACAACCCCCCGCAACCCCGTACAGCCCCCCGCACCCCCGTACAGCCCCCCCCCCCCCCCCCCCGCACCCCTGTACAGCCCCCCGCACCCACGTACAGCCCCCCGCACCCACGTACAGCCCCCCCGCACCCCCGTACAGCCCCCCCCCCCCCCCCCCGCACCCCCGTACAACCCCCTGCACCCCCGTACTACCCCCGACACCAACGTACAGCCCCCCCCCCCCCCCCCACACCCCCGTACAGCCCCTCGCACCCCCGTACATCCCCCCGCACCCCCGTAGAGCCCCCCGCACCCCCGTACAGCCCCCCCCCCCCACCCCACCCCCGTACAGCCCCCCGCGCGGCACGTCCGATTGTGTCCTTTTCAGCAGCGCGGCGCGTGCTGAAATGGCGCGTTGGGGGGTCAAAACCACCCGAACCACCTCCAAATTCCACGAAACCGTACGAAAACATCCGGGGCGAGAATTTTGAAATGGTCGGCCAGACGGCACCTCATTCGAAGGTGCCGTGTGACCGCGGCGGCCGGAAACGCGTTTTCGGCCCCATAAAACACCAAAACGGCGTGCAGCGGTCCAATTCGGAACAAACGTGCTCCGAATGACCTGAAACCGCACGGGAACGATAGAAATATTATTCCTGATATGCAAGAGGAGGCCGCACGTCCATCGGACGTGCGGTGCGCACGGCACGTCCGATTGTGTCCTTTTCAGCAGCGCGGCGCGCGCTGAAATGGCACGTTGGGGGGTCAAAACCACCCGAACGACCTCCGAATGCCACGAAACCGTACGACAACATCCGGGGCGTGAATTGTGAAATGGTCGGCTAGACGGAACCTCATTCGGAGGTGCCGTGTGACCGCGGCAGACGGAAACGCGTTTCCAGCCCCATAAAACACCAAAACGGTGTGCGGCGGTCCAATTCGGAGCAAACGTGCTCCGAACGACCTGAAACCGCACGGGAACGATAGAAATATTATTATTGAGATGCAGGAGGAGGCCGCACATCCATCGGACGTGCGGTGCGCGCGGAACGTCCGATTGTGTCCTTTTCAGCAGCGTGACGCGCGCTGAAATGGCGCGTTGGGGGGTCAAAACCACTCGAACGACCTCCGAATGCCACGAAACCATACTAAAACAACCCGGGCATGAATTGTGAAATGGTCGGCCAGACGGCACCTCATTCGGAGGTGCCGTGTGACCGCGGCGGCCGGAAACGTGTTTCCGGCCCCATAAAACACCAAAACGGCGTGCGGCGGTCCAATTCAAAGCAAACGTGCTCCGAACGACCTGAAACCGCACGGGAACGATAGAAATCTTATTCATGAGATGCAGGAGGAGGCCACACGTCCATCGGACGTGCGGTGCGCGCGGCACGTCCGATTGTGTCCTTTTCAGCAGCGCGACGCGTGCTGAAATGGCGCGTTGGGGGGTCAAAACCACCCGAACGACCTCCGAATGCAACGAAACCGTACGACAATATCCGGGACGTGAATTTTGAAATGGTCGTCCAGACGAAACATCATTCGGAGGTGCCGTGTGACCGCGGCGGCCGGAAACGCGTTTCCGGTGCCATAAAACACCAAAACGGCGTGCGGCGGTCCAATTCGGAGAAAACGTGCTCCAAAAGACCTGAAACCACACGGGAACGATAGAAATATTATTCCTGAGATTCAGGAGGAGGCCGCACGTCCATCGGACGTGCGGTGTGCGCGACACGTCCGATTGTGTCCTTTTCAGCAGCGCGGCGCGCGCTGAAATGGCGCGTTGGGGGGTCAAAACCACCCGAACGACCTCCGAATGCCACGAAACCGCACGACAACATCCGGGGCATGAATTGTGAAATGGTCGGCCAGACAGCACCTCATTCGAAGGTTCCGTGTGCCCGCAGCGGCCGGAAACGCGTTTCCGGCCCCATAAAACACCAAAACGGCGTGCGGCGGTCCAATTCGGAGCAAACGTGCTCCGAACGACCTGAAACCACACGGTAACGATAGAAATATTATTCCTGAGATGCAGGAGGAGGCCGCACGTCCATCGGACGTGCGGTGCGCGCGGCACGTCCGATTGTGTCCTTTTTAGCAGCGCGGCGCGCGCTGAAATGGCGCGTTGGGGGGTCAAAACCACCCGAACGACCTCCGAATGCCACGAAACCATACGAAAATATCCGGTGCGTTAATTGTGAAATGGTCGGGTAGATGGAACCTCATTCGGAGGTGCCGTGTAACCGCGGCGGCCGGAAAGCCGTTTCCAGCGCCATAAAACACCAAAACGGCGTGGGGCGGTCCAATTCGGAGAAAACGTGCTTCGAACGACCTGAAACCGCACGGAAACGATAGAAATATTATTCCTGAGATGCAGGAGGAGGGCGCATGTCCATCGGACGTGCGGTGCGCGCGGCACGTCCGATTGTGTCCTTTTCAACAGCGCGACGGGCGCTGAAATGGCGCGTTGGGGGGTCAAAACCACCCGAATGACCTCCGAATGCCACGAAACTGTACGACAATATTCTGGGCGTGAATTGTGGAATTGTCGGCCAGACGGCACCTCATTCGGAGGTGCCGTGTGACCGCGGCGGCCGGAAACGCGTTTCGGGCGCCATAAAACACCAAAACGGCGTGCGGCGGTACAATTCGGAGCAAACGTGCTCCAAACAACCTGAAACTACACGTAAACGATAGAAATATTATTTCTGAGATGCAGAAGGAGGCCTCACGTCCATCGGACGTGCGGTGCGCGCGGCACGTCCGATTGTGTCCTTTTCAGCAGCGCGGCGCGCGCTGAAATGGCGCGTTGGGGGGTCAAAACCACCCGAACGACCTTCGAATGCCACGAAACCGTTCGAAAACATCCGGGGCGTGAATTGTGAAATGGTCGGCCGGACGGCACCTCATTCGGAGGTGCCGTGTGACCGCGGCGGCCGGAAACGCGTTTCCGGCCCCATAAAACACCAAAACGGCGTGCGACGGTCCAATTCGGAGCAAATGTGCTCCGAACGACCTGAAACCGCATGAGAACGATAGAAATATTATTCCTGATATGTAGGAGGAGGCCGCACATCCATCGGACGTGCGGTGCGCGCGGCACGTCCGATTGTGTCCTTTTCAGCAGCGCGGCGCACGCTGAAATGGCGCGTTGGGGGGTCAAACCACCCGAACGACCTCCGAATTCCACGAAACCGTACGAAAACATCCGGGGCGTGAATTGTGAAATGGTCGGCCAGACGGCATCTCATTCGGAGGTGCCGTTTGACCGCGGCGGCCAGAAACGCGTTTCCGGCACCCTAAAACACCAAAACGGCGTGCGGCGGTCCAATTCGGAGCAAACGTGCTCCGAACGACCTGAAACCGCACGGGAACGATAGAAATATTATTCCTGAGATGCAGGAGGAGGCCGCATGTCCATCGGACGTGCGGTGCGCGCGGCACGTCCGATTGTATCCTTTTCAACAGCGCGGCGCGCGCTGAAATGGCGCATTGAGGTGTCAAAACCACCCGAACGACCTCCGAATGCCACGAAGCCATACGACAACATCCGGGGCGTGAATTGTGAAATGGTCGGCCAGACGGCACCTCATTCGGAGGTGCCGTTTGACCGCGGTGGCCGGAAACGCGTTTTCGGCGCCCTAAAACACCAAAACGGCGTGCGGCGGTCCAATTTAGAGCAAACGTGCTCCGAACGACCTGAAACCGCACGGGAATGATAGAAATATTATTCCTGAGATGCAGGAGGAGGCCGCACGTCCATCGGACGTGCGGTGCGCGTGGCACGTCCGATTGTGTCCTTTTTAGCAGCGCGGCGCGCGCTGAAATGGCGCGTTGGGGGGTCCAAACCACCCGAACAACCTCCGAATTCCACGAAACCGTATGACAATATCCGGGGCGTGAATTGTGAAATGGTCGGCCAGACGACACCTCATTCGGAGGTGCCGTGTGACCGAGGCGGCCGGAAACGCGTTTCGGGCGCCATTAAACACCAAAACAGCGTGCGGCGGTCCCATTCGGAGCAAACGTGCTCCGAAAGACCTGAAACCACACGGGAACGATAGAAATATTATTCCTGAGATGCAGGAGGAGGCAGCACGTCCAGTGGACGTGCGGTGCGCGCGGCACGTCCGATTGTGTCCTTCTCAGCGGCGCGGCGCGCGCTGAAATGCCGCGTTGGGGGGTCAAAAACACCCGAACGACCTCCGAATGCCACGAAACCGTACGAAAATATCCGGGGCATGAATTGTGAAATGGTCGGCCATACGGAACCTCATTCTGAGGTGCCGTGTGACCGCGGTGGCCGGAAACGCTTTTCCGGCGTCATTAAACACCAAAACGGCATGCGGCGATCCCATTCAGAGCAAACGTGCTCCGAAAGACCTGAAACCGCACAGGAACGATAGAAATATTATTCCTGAGATGCAGGAGGAGGCAGCACGTCCAGCGGACGTGCGGTGCGCGCGGCACGTCCGATTGTGTCCTTTTCAGCAGCGCGGCGCGCGCTGAAATGGCGCGTTGGGGGGTCAAAACCACCCGAACGACCTCCGAATACCATGAAACCATACGACAATATCTGGGGCGTGAATTTTGAAATGGTCGGCCAGACGGCACCTCATTTGGAGGTGCCGTGTGACCGCGGCGGTCGGAAACGCGTTTCTGGCGCCATTAAACACCAAAACGGCGTGCGACAGTCCCATTCAGAGCAAACGTGCTCCGAACGACCTGAAACCGCACGGGAATGATAGAAATATTATTCCTGAGATGCAGGAGGAGGCAGCACGTCCAGTGGACGTACGGTACGCGCGGCACATCCGATTGTGTCCTTTTTAGCAGCGCGGCGCGTGCTGAAATGGCGCGTTGGGGGGTCAAAACCACCCGAACGACCTCCGAATGCCACGAAACCGTACGACAATATCCGGGGCGTGAATTTTGAAATGGTCGGCCAGACGGCACCTCATTCGGAGGTGTCGTGTGAACGCGGCAGCCGGAAACGCGTTTCCGGCGCCATAAAACACCAAAACGGCGTGCGGCAGTCCAATTCGGAGCAAACGTCCTTTGAACGACCTGAAACCACCCGGGAACGATAGAAATATTATTCCTGAGATGCAGGAGGAGGCCGCACGTCCATCGAACGTGCGGTGCGCGCGGCACGTCTGATTGTGTCCTTTCCAGCAGCGCGGCGCGCGCTGAAATGGCGCATTGGGGGGTCAAAACCACCCGAACGACCTCCGAATGCCACGAAACCGTACGAAAACATCCGGGGTGTGAATTTTAAAATGGTCGGCCAGACGGCACCTCATTCGGAGGTGTCGTGTGACCGCGGCGGCCGGAAACGCGTTTCGGGCGCCATTAAACACCAAAACGGCGTGCGGCGGTCCCATTCGGAGAAAACGTGCTCCGAAAGACCTCAAAGCGCACGAGAACAATAGAAATATTATTCCTGAGATGCAGGATGAGGCAGCATGTCCAGCGGACATGCGGTGCGCGTGGCACGTCCGATTGTGTCCTTTTCAGCAGCGCGGCGCGCGCTGAAATGGCGCGTTGGGGGGTCAAAACCACCCGAACGACCTCCGAATGCCACGAAACCATACTACAATATCCGGGGCATGAATTGTGAAATGTTCGGCCAGACGGAACCTCATTCGGAGGTGCCGTGTGACCGCGGCGGCCGGAAACGCATTTCCGGCGCCATAAAACACCAAAACGGCGTGCGACGGTCCAATTTGGAGAAAACATGCTCCGAACAACCTGAAACCGCACGGGAACGATAGAAATATTATTCCTGAGATGCAGGAGGAGGCCGCACGTCCATCGGACGTGCGGAGCGCGCGGTACGTCCGATTGTGTCCTTTTCAGCAGCGAGGCGCGCGCTGAAATGGCACGTTGGGGGGTCAAAACCACCCGAACGACCTCTGAACGCCACAAAACCGTACGACAACATCCGGGGCATGAATTGTGAAATGGTCGGCCAGACGGCACCTCATTCGGAGGTGCTGTTTGACCGCGGTGGCCGGAAACGCGTTTCCAGCGCCATAAAACACCAAAACGGCGTGCAGCGGTCCCATTCGGAGCAAACGTGCTCCGAAAGACCTGAAATGAGATTATTTCTTGAATCGAAGTTTTTAAATTATTATAGCACAATGATTTGATATTATATATATATTATATATATATTAAAACATTTAAAATATATTATATATATATATATATTTAAAATATTGTATTTAATGGTATATATATGAATATTTATATATATTTATTTATTTATTTATATATTTATATATTCAATTCAATAAAAAAAATTTAAATTTTTTTTTTAGACTAGCGACCGCCATAGGCGGTCGCTATAGGGTGCCCGGCAGAGGGCCTGCAGCGACCGCCAATGGCGGTCGCTGAGCGGCCGCTAATGGCCTTTAGCGACCACCAATGGCGGTCGCTAATGGCCGGATTTTCAGTAGTGATTAACTTTGGTAATTTCCTTTGTTGTGTATTTCTCCTTTCCCTTCATGTGATAGAATTCCGCCTCAATGTATTGAGACTCACATGTCTTGAATGGGGCCTTATCCCCATATAATGTTCCAACTTAACCATCAAAATAGTATTTGAGACATTGATGGTATGATGAAGGGATAGCCGCATGCTGATGTACCCAGGGTCTTCCAAGCAAAATGTTGAAAGCTGAGTCTTGATCAACAATCATGAAATCTGAATTGGATAAAAGATCTCCAAACTGAGTTCTGAGTGTAAATTCACCCAGTGTTTCTTGTTCATTTTTATCATATCCTTGTAACATCATGGTAGAAGGAGATAAATCAGATTTCGTGAGGCCCAATCGACGAAGTGTACAAATGGGCATGAGGTTGACTCCTGAACCATTGTTAATGACAGGTCTTCAGACGTCTACACCATTGACCTTTCTAGATAAGTACAATGGTCTGATATGCCCATGCACAACATCATCTTCATCTTTATCAGTAAAATATATTATTTCATGGCATTATTCAGGATTATTTTCTATGTGATAGACTTCAGCTGGAGCAATTTTAGTTTCAAACTCCTGAGGACTTGACAAAGCCTCGATGAGTGCTTCCCGAAGATCTTTTGATAGATTCAAAGAATCCAAAATTGATAACGTGGATGGTACTTGGGCCAAGTGTTTCAATATATCATACTTTTGATCCATAGGTCTGTGTTTCCCAACAGGAATATGTGGTTTAGTAGGTACCTTGGAAGCAAATGCTTCGGAAGTTGATGTATCTTGTATTGGGATAGGAGTTGGCGACATCCTTGGTTTTGGAAGATTAGACCGATTAGATCCATTTACTTGCTGAGAGGTAAAATATGGAACCTTCAATCGGTCTTCCAAAATAACTGTGTCTGGACTGAATTTGCTATTGGTAGAAGAACTTGCTTGTTCTTGTTGAGCTCACTGAGATCACTGATGGGCTCTACCACGAGTTTCTGCTGCATACACAGTTCTAGAAGGGGTAGAATTGGGGTAGTGTCTTCTGAAAGATCCACGTCTTCCCCTGTATCCTGAACCTCTGGAACTTCCTCTGATTCCCTTGTTTGATACAGGGAATTCAGGCTCATCAAAATTGAAACTGCGACTGGAATATGGATCTGTTAATTGAATAATATCAACAGAACCAAATATTAACTCTTTGTCTGAAGAAGACAATGCCTTATTAGCCTGTTTAGGCTGTGCCGTTTGGTGGGGCAGTGCCCGTGGCTTTGAAGTAGATGACATGAAGTCTACCAGAGTCAAAGACAACTTAGGCTTTGACACATACTCATCTTCTTCTGGTTCTTTTTCTTTCTTTGAATCATGCCATTTCTTTGAGGAATTTCCCTCTGACAAAGAAGGTTTTGCCGCAACATTCATGTAAGAATACACAATTGGTTTCTTTAATTGTATTCGCAAAATAGCATGACTTCGATTGATTGTCTTTCTGACCATCCAATCATCATACTTATATGAATTTTTGCTTTTGACTGCTTTCCATGCACCTTCCTCCTCTGGAACTATAGCAGTAACACATGCTACCTAAGCTAAAGAAACTTTCAATTTGACTTGTCCCGAGTCGACCATATTTTGCAGGAGGACTTTGAAGACAAAACACTCCTAGATGGGATGCCCCAATAATTGATGAAAGGGGAAATAATTGTGATGTTCTTCATCTCCTTTCTTGTTTGGCCTCTTGGGTATTGGCAATTGAACCAAATTGTTTTCCAGAGCCGAAATGAAGTAACCAGGAACTTTTTCATTTCGGAAATAGTATGTTTTGCTCTTTAAATCCCCAAATTGTTTTCATCTTTGATCTCTTTGATCATCTAGACGAAACGGCCTTTTTTGTTGGCGCTCAGGAGGTGGAGCCCTTCGAGAAGATGAAGGTTTTGAAGTAGAAACAGGTACAGGTTCTTATTTAAGAATAACTATAGCAGTTTCTGCTTTACCCATTCTCCTTCCAAGAGCTGATGTAATTACATGAGATTTAGCCTTAGCCTGTATAAGGGAATCTTCAATCTACTGAGCGATTGAAGTAAGGTCTCGAAACCCTCCTGTGTAATTCACAGAGATTAAAGTTGTGCGTAATTCGTCATGCAGATTTGCCACATAGATTGGCAACAATTTTTCTTAAGGGAGTGCTAAACTCAAGGAATATGTTAATCCCTTCCAGTAAGAAATGAAATAAGAGACTCTTTCATTCTCCCTTTTCATTCAATTTTTAAGATCGAAAACTATTGTCTTTGGAAAAGTTGATCTGAACTGAAGGAGGAATTTTTGGCGAAGATCCTCTCATCCGGTAATTGACCGATATTGAAAGCTTGTATACCAAACAAATGACGGTCCTTGCAAGGTTCACATGAATCATTTGAGTATTACTGCTTCTTGCTGCTCTAGAGTTCCCATCATATGATCGGAACAAGACACGTAATGCGTCAAATACTATTCAGGATCGCCTGATCCATTGAAAATAGGGAATACAGGATTCCCAAAACTGGATGGAGGAGAAATTGAATCTACCTATTTAGGGTAAACTTTCTTTTTTGGTTGAACTTGCGCACGTTTCCCTTCCATTGTTTCTAACCGAGCTGTTGATGACTCAATAGTATTTATTAACATTTGAGAAACATCCAGCTGAACTTGGACTTGGGTAGGTGCAATGACTGGAGCTTGGACAGATGTGGTGATTGGTGCTGCAACTGATGGTAGCACTGCCAACTGTTGTTACACTTGACCCATAGGATTAGACCTGTAAGGGTGTACTGATAAAGGAGGATATTCTTGATCCATCTCAGTAGCTGCAACAAATTCCCTTGGTTAACTGACTCCAGCATGCTCACGAAGAAGACTACCCTGAAGTAGTTCTGTATTCAACCTCCTTAATTCCTTCATTTCTTCCTCCTGTTGTGAAAACCTTTTCTCTAGTGAGAGAGATTGACCTTCTCTAGAGGAAGGATATGTAACCTAGTTCTTTCCCTTCCCTTTGTTGGATCCTTTTCGGAGAGGGGGAAGTGGGTTACTCAAAGGATTACCTAGGTTCTGAGTAATCCTTTGACTTCGTGTACACACAACTTCTTCATTTGTGTCGGTGCGTATATCTTCTTGAGCAGAAACCTCTTCATCTGAGTCCCTTAAGTGAGCCTCATTTGGTGGATCAGCAACAACGGCATTGATGACATTGATTGATGCATAACTCATCGCATCCCTTCTATCAGCATTTCTGTGATATTGTCTTCTTCCATGTATTTGATGAGACATTTCCTTTTGTTGATTGGATCCCTCAAGAACTTCTTAACGAATCGTAATTTGGAGGGAATCTTCTGATAATTTGGCTCTTCGTTCCTCTTGAGGTTTCTTCCCCAATCGAGAAAAGACCAACTTTCTCTGAGGAGGGGATTAATGATTTGAAAAATTCCCCAGTCCAGTAGACTATGGCTGTTCTTGTTGTTCCCACTCAACTCCTTGGAACCTATTTGTTGATTCCGAGGGTTGGTTTAAAAGAGTCCCCAGTTTGGCGAGTTGGGGTGGTTCTTGACATGTTATGTCTGAGAATTTCTTGAAAGTCCTCCTGATCTTACGAACCTTAGTCCAGAAATTAGCTGGATTCATTATCCTGTATCTGCTTTTATCACCCGGTTCAAAAGACCGTTGGATGATTTCTAACACTTCTGTCACTTAGTGATTTGCTTTCTCCAAACAAGAGGCCTGTTTAATATTCTCATTTGTTTGATGCAAGAGTAATTCAATAACTTGTTCTCTGTATTCTTGATTTTGAGAGGAACTAGTTGAAACCTGTTCTTGGCAAAGCTTTTTATTACAAACAAAGCCCATTAAATGTGCCCGGTTATGGGCAATAACTTTGCATGAGACCATTTTAGGCGGTCTTTATTGACTAGAGATTTCCATGAAATGCAGTGCTCCATGAACACCCCATCCTCTGACATGAATACCAGATGGGGAATTGGAAATTAACTGACGAAATCTTCTTAGTGTGCCAAGGCATGAACGTTGAAGGGCTCTCTGCTGCTTTTCAGCCTTCTGATATCGAGAGACTGATAGAGACACCAAATCAATCTGACGTTGTAACCCTTCTATTATCTTAAGATTATTTTCATATTCATCATAAGATAATACTTTCTTTTTCAACTGAAAAAGAGTTTTCCATATGTCGAGACAAATATCATGAATTTCATCATCCGTCAACATTTCTGGAATATTATACTGATGGTCCGCCAGAAGTCAAAACATAACTGGCACTTCACCTTTCGACAGTTGTTTTCTCATGTTCAGCATTTCCTCTTTGTCATTTGATGAAGATTCTTCTACTTGATTTGACCAGATTTGGTGTTTCCTTGTTGCTTCATTGGATTCAACAGTATTGGTAGAGAAATCGTTGATAAAACTAGAAGATTCATGACTTAGGGGTGGTTCGGAGAATGACCTACACCCTGGGCTATCTTCTGATTGAGAAAGTATTTCACCTACTAGCGATGAAGCTTCAAACATGACTGGTTTCGCATTTGAAAGTGCCTCAAGATAAGAGGGATTTCTCGGCACTACATTGTCCACTGGAGCATTTTCCGGGCAATGTGCATCACTACTGCGGAGAGGAATTTCGTAGTGAAATTCATCATCATGGGGAGGACCACCATAATGGGTTATAGCAAAAGAGGAGATCTCTTTCTCCATGGTCTTCTGACCACAGAGAGGGTTCATGTGGCTTTCATCTGAAGATGAAACTTTGGGATCGACCAAATTGTCATGAAGCAAGCCTTCATGAAGAAGTGTCTGTTGAAGACCTTCAGAATTAATGTTCCCACTATTGGGAAATGAGGGATTAGAATCTTGAATTTCAACAGATAATTGTCTGAGGGCTTCAAGAACTCCAGCATCGAGCAAGGCCTTGTTACAGATTAGCCCTTGATCTCTTGACTGTTCTGGGCGGGTATTTTTCTTAAATGCCTTCTTACTCATTTTGGAAACCACTAGTTGATGAAAGTGGCTGCTCTGAGTAGGTGTATATGCCTGATCAGGAAATATGGCCAGGTTAGGCTAACGATCTCTACTCAAATCAGGTGTGTGTTCCTGACTTGGTTGTCCGTATGATATGGGGGATTATGCCCCACTACCCTCTTGGACTGGAACAGATGTCTGTGTCTGTTCCGGAGTGAATTGTTGATGTGTCACTCCATTGGTAGGGATAGATTTATGTGTCTTTCCCTGAGATTCCGCTGAAGTTGTTATAATATCCTAGCAGGCCTCCAGAATATGAGCATGGATTTGCTTCTGCTCTTTCACCTTGATAGAATATGCTTGGTGACTTCAGCTGCCGTAACGGGAATATACGTCCATTTCGGGCTTGGAGGAGGTGTATGTGCCTGCTCCTGTCCTCTTTTTCTTATTAGTGAATCCCAACAGTACTCAAGTGTGGGGGTAGAGAGTTCAGTCTTCTTCCTATTTGTTGTCGGGGCTTTCCGACTAACATCTCCGAATGCTACCAAGCAAGACTGTTGGTAGGATTGATTAATACTAGCAGGTGTGTGTTCCTGCTGATTGTACTTCTCCAAACATGGTTGACGAGATCCATCATATGTAGTCAGACGAGGCTGCTGACTAGTTGATGATGTATAAATAGGTGTATGTTCCTGCCTATATTACTCAACCAGAATTTCCTGGCGGGATTGGCGTGATGCTGCCAGACGAGTTTGCTGGACAGCGGAATTAAAACGGGCAAGTGTATGTGCCCGCTCGTTGCTTGCCACCAAGTTAGGATGGTGGACTTCTCTGGATATGGCAGAGATGAGACCCTGCTCACTGTTGACCGGATTCTGCCTCTCGTGGTTCATCTTGCCTACTCGGGTTCAAGGAACCTGAGCCGAACGCCTGGAGTTGGTACCCCCATCGTGTTGAGGGCGCACTTCTGCACGAGTCTAGCGGCGATTGTTGTTGGGAGCCCTCAGGAAGGACTCCTGTCTGTTTGAATTAAGGTCATGAGGGACCTTCTCATTCACCTCCTCAGAATAAGGGAGCAAATGGTGATTACGTTCTGGGGATAATGACCTGAAACGGTTGGAGACGGTAGTTAACACCACCTGTTTCTTGATCACTGGTCATCGTTGTCCAGAGGAATGGTGTGAGTTGTTCGCTTGGAGGGCTTGTCGGGTAGCCTCTAGAGTTGGGATGGTACCGTGTTGACGGTACTCCTTAACCAGCGCATTTGATACCCAGCGTTGAAGACGCTGAGTAGGTGATATCGTCCTTAGAATGGACGATGATCCAGCAGAAGTAGCAGCAGTGGCATTTTCAGCAGCAGTATTCACAGGTGTGAACTTGAGAGCATCCATTCTAGAAATGCAGAAGATCTTGGAAAAGAGTGCATGTCTGATATAACAGACGTAATCAAGATAAATTAAGCTACTACATCTTTTTGATGAGAACATATGTCAATGATTGTTTTTGTTGGCCTTGTCATTGAGATTAAATAAGTTCCTAACAAATAGGTAAAACATCACTTTAACTTGGTTAAGGATTCACGTCGGGTTCACCATTTTTTGTTTCCCTCGGAATTCGGGATGACCACTTGATGGGAGGTTCGAACGTTCCGATCGGTTTCTAACGGGTTTGTTCATAGAACCGGAAACATCCAATGATTCCATATCCATTTGGACCTACTTTCCAAAGGTAGGTGCTCATTAGTTTGTGGACTGATGAGGCTTAGGAATTTTTCATTGGTCGAGAGGATGGGAGGTCGGACTCATCACACCTTTTTTAGGGGAATTATTTTCTATTCTGGGACTCTCTTTATAGATTTAAGTTATGTTCGTGAATCCTTATTACATTACCAAGTATAAAATGAGAATTCCCATAGATCTTACAATCAATGATAAAATATGTACGAAATTTAAAGAATCTTTTATATGTATTTGAGGTTATTCATCGATAGAGAATCATCTGTATTTATTAAAGATTCTTGGTCAATGGTATCCTTCGGCATATTTATTTAAAAGTCTCTTGGTCATTATGATTACCATGCTGGTTTCAAAGCCACTCAGTGGGGCACTTGAAGTTTATTTTCATTCAGAAGGACATGGATTATTTCAGATTTGGGATCGAACCCGCAGATGGGCTACCTACGTATCCTTTGTTTTGGAAAAGGAATCAGAACCCACATAGTTCGAGTGGCGAGTATGTTGTTTATGATTAATGGATCAAAGAAGGATTTCATAATTACTTT
Organism: Viscum album; assembly: GCA_963277665.1. NCBI lineage: Eukaryota > Viridiplantae > Streptophyta > Magnoliopsida > Santalales > Viscaceae > Viscum > Viscum album. Next base: position 899,374,065 of record OY728139.1, read on the forward strand.
TACCCTCTAATCTCATGTGAGTCATGCTCGGTGTGAGAAACAAGAGGTATTGGTAAAAATTATACAATTGGGCCATGAAGGATGCAATCATAAGAAATGATGTGGGACTTATGTATGTATGACTGCCCAAAAATAGATGAAGATTAGGATTAACTTCCCGAGAAGAAATCCCAGAACAGTATCAATAAAGGTATATGTTCTTTATGGAGATTTTAATACTCTAACTTGTGACTTACTCCTAGAAAGGAGGCCCAAAATTAGGAGAGGATTGATTATTAGGGTTACTCTTGATAAGGAATCCCAAATCAAGGGTAAAGTAGGATTGATTAAGAGAAATTAAGACTGGGGCATACTCCTGAGAAGGAGTCCCGGGTTTTGGGGACTTATAGCTAGAACTTACTCCTGAAAAGCAGGCCCAGGTTAAAGAAATTATGACTGGGACTTACTCTTGAAAAGGAGGCCTGGGTTAAATGAATTATGACTGGGACTTACTCCTAAAAATGAGGCCCAGGTTATAGGAATTAGGACTGGGACATACTCCTGAAAAGGAGGCCTATGTTAAAGGAATTGTTACTGGGACTTAATCCTGAAAAGTGTAAGTGTTGGTGTCCTCAGAACCAACTGTTTGTAGTCTGGTTACATAAATGTTTACTTATTATATATTGTTCATTGTTCTACATGACTATAATATAATAATGTCATGGAATATTTGTTGCATTAATAAGGTCATAGCTGATCCCCGCTATGATGAGAACCTTGAAATTCTATAACAATATTCTTAAATAAATTTCTGCGGTTGGATGAAATACTATGATAGGACACATAGTATATAGACCATCATGTGCGAGTACTCGTAAGAAGACGAGACTCTCTCTCATGGAGTTCGCACTTGGTAATCTCCTAGATGGGAGATTCTGAGAACCGACCCGCCAGTAGTAATTCAGCATGTCTTGGTGTCATCAGATATTGCTATCTACGATCGTGTGTAATGGTCCTTAGACTAGAAGATTATCATTAACTCATGTCATGACTCACACACTTAGATATACTGACGAAAATCGTCACGCAGACAGTTGGCGGGAAGTACGGTACATTGGGTGCGTCACGAGTGACATGTTGTTAATGGATAAGTCGAGGAAGGATTTGTCCCTTCCATTTATAGAAGTTGATATCTCAACCCTTTGATTGAAATAGAACTGTCGCATTAAAATTCCATGGCCATGGTGTAAACGACGAGTTTATTTCAGGTAGTCAAAGAATGACATATCAAGCATATAAGTTTATGACACTGCCATGAAACCTGCTTGATGAGATATCGAGACAAAGGGATTAGATTACACAGTAAGCGTTCGTATGAGGTGATACGTCAATGCGGTGTCACCTTCTTTCTCTTGGGTGCCTTGACCCGTTGCTAGACAGTAATATTGGACTTTAGGAAAGCCTGCCTAATGCCAACGAGAAAGAGGCCTAGAGGGTCACACACTAAGTCTATCCAAGTATCTCAAGTTGAATAAAGATTATTCCCGTATGTGGTTTAATAATTATTCAAGGAATCCTAAGTTGTTTTTAATTATGGAGGAAAAATAAAATAAAACAAGTACACGCCATGTATTATTATTACACACCGTGTAGTTTTATTTTGGAAAGGAAATGAATAAATGAAAACAAGATATACAGGCTGTGTACATTTAATGTACACACCATGTAGTTTTCAATGAAAAACAAGTACACGCCATGTATTTATTATTACACGCCATGTAGTTTTTCCAGTTGGGATTTTGAGGATATAATATTGTTTTAAATGATATTTATTATAATCAGCATTGGCGCATGTCAAGGAATTATTTATTCAACATGGGGGTTTAAATAAAGAGTTAATGAAATAAATAAAACATGTAACGCGTTTATTTATTGTCATAACTCTATAACCCCACACACCCAATTATAAATATCCTCCCAACCCCCCCCCCCCAACTCTTTTTCGACACACAAGAGAATCGTTGGACACAACATCTTTGGAGAATTCATTCAAGGTCGAAAGAACCTTTTCCTCCAAGAATGCTCTCAAGGCCGAGAGAGATCCTCTTCCATCAGATCAAGATGATCAAAGGTGGACAATGCAAGCAAAGGCTTCTCCACGCTAGCACCCGGAGAATCCTTTGGCGACGTCCAGAGATACAAGGTACACATGTGGATCACCGCTAGAGGGAGTCTACACTAGGCTTCTGTGACGCAACTATGGATCACATCGACAACGTGATCGAGAACATCAATGAAGAAAGAACACGAAAAAGGTATTTCATTATAATTAATTAAATTAATTATAATCAACCTGTAATGATCCTTGTTTGTGGTTCTGAGACAAACCATCTTCTTTGTCTTTTTCTATGATTCGATCCGTGGAGACTGGCGTTTATCGTCGTATTGATCCCGGATTGATCATTGCTAATGACAGAAAGCCAAGTGGGCACATCCACCCATGCACTTCCGCTACGCCCGAAACCTTCAAATGGTATCAGAGCGAGGTTACAATGTTGATTATAGTTATTTAATTTTCGTTGATAATTTACGCATTCATATTTGATTCAATTCGAAATAAATCATTCTATAAATCTGAATTAACGAGATCTATTCTTCCTCCTTCGTTTCTCGATTCATATCACAGAAACGACCTTTTAATTTGAATTTTGATTAAAATATAAAAGAGGAACTCATTCGTAGGAGCCGCTCTTTTGGTCTGTACAACAAAGGATTACACGGTGTGTAATTAAAACTACATGTCGTGTACTTAGGTTCAATGAACCGGCACTGGTTCGCCAAACTACGCCATGTGAATTGATTGTGCCTAAGTTTTCATCACACCATGTTGACCAGAATAGAATGGCGCGTGGAAACCGGAATACACAGCGTGTATGTTGGAACAACATGCCATGTAGTCCGTTCCGACCCAGGTGAAACTGTGTACAAAGATAAGCTGCGTACCGCGTACACAGGATCGGCAGGCCGGTTACCGCGTAACAAGGAAGTACATGCCGTGTATGATTCATCTACACGCCGTGTACTATAAAATTTCCAAAGTACAGAAAACACAGCAAAGCCCCGGGGTGTACTTTGGATAAATGGTGAAAAGAAAATACACGCCATGTAATTATAAACTACATGTCGTGTACTTTCCAGAAATGGAATTTCACCAGGTTTCCTCTAATGTACAAAGACCCGTACAAGGAATATGGATGAGAAAAATATCAAGGAAATTCAGAAAGGAATTTAAGATAAAGAATTGATTAATTATAAGATCATAATTAATTTAATTCGAGCACATCTTATCTTAAATAAAAGAACGATTAAAAGAATTTGAATTCTAAATATGCGTAAATGTTGTTGCATACTATTGATGATCATGAGCTAGACCAAAGACCCTTTGTATGTGTATGGTTTCATTTAAATTTATTTAATTTAAATTTGTTGGCCTGCGATCCTTCTTCCAATAAAATGTAGGTCCTGCGTGCCCATGGTTTCTTTAATGTAAACCCATGTAATGGAGGATATCCCAAGCTAGAGGAGATGGTTCAAATCCTGAAGCCGAGGAAAAACCGAAAGAAGAAGATACAAAGGTGGACAGGTGGGAGCTACAAAACACGAACCATCAGGTTCAAGGTGTTTTCCCCAGGTCAGGTTTAGCTTATCAAAACCGCTAGATAAGCTAACCAAATAGAATCTCATGATCATGCCATCTTATTTTATTTCTGTCTGATTGCATGGTTTATTTATTATGTATGTATTGTCTCGATCACATAATTAATAAAATGAACAAGCATTCAAAGATGGAATAAAATAAAAACCGGACTATGCGTAAACATTATCGGAACATGGTTAATCACTTAAGCAATCATCACTTAATATTAACAAGCATGTGATAATGAAAAAGATACACATGAAGAATAAAATCCCTTAAATACCATATTAAGTGAGACCAAGCCTTCTGTTACTTGATTAAGGGAAAGACTCAATAAAACTATGTATTTGACCAACCCTTGTTGGGACACATACTTTTATAAAGGAAGCCCTTATGAAAGGTTTTGGGTTGACTTAACCATATTACATCAAGAGAAGTAGCCCTTTCTATACTTGGTGTAATATTGGAGGCAAGAGGTGAGGAAATCCAAGTCAGGATTTTAGGATTGGGTAGTCCACTCAACAGATCAAGGAACTGTAAGCTCGTAGTTGGCAAAGACCCGCCTACCTAAATACCTTCAAATAGGTTGACCAACCCTTGTTGGGGTTATGAGAAGGTAAATATGGATCCTCACCACTAGAATGTAAAAGCAACCGGACATTTCGAGTTCAATGGTGAGGGCCATTGGGACTTGATAAAATAGTCGGAGACTTAAGAAAATTTATTATTTCTCATAAAAATTAATCAAGAAAGTACTAATAAATATGCTCTTTTAAATTGTAGAGTCAAGATGACAAACTCATCAACCACATTTTCTCTGCGATTAATACTGGATAAAGACAATATCCTCACCGGCAGTAACTTTCAAGAATGGTTTAGGGGCCTTCGGGTTATCCTATGCAATGAATGAAAGTTTTACGTGCTGGAGTCCTCACTTCCTGATTCCCATCCCCCAGGGGTGAGTGATGATGATTTCCTGGTCTATGATCAACATTTGAACGACGATCTTGACGTTCAATGTTTGATGATGTCATCTATGTCTAGTGAGCTCATGAAGTCTCATGAAGACATGGATTCCTACAGCATGCTCGAGCACCTCCATGGTCTGTACCAGGAGAGAGAAAGGAAGGAAAGGTTTGAGATCTCCAAGGCTCTATTTCATAGAATGCTTGGAGAGGGTGCCCCAGCAGGGCCTCATATAGTCAAGCTCATTGGCTAAATTGAGCGCTTGTAGGTTATAGGGTTTAAACTCCCTGAAGAACTGGGTACCGATCTCATTCTCGCATCACTACCCCAGAGCTTCTCAAACATTGTTGTGAACTTCAATATGAACAACATTGAGAAGTCTTTTTCTGATATTCTCATCCTCGTTTTCCAAGTGGACACTGACATGAAGCGTGAAAAGACTTCTTTCCTCATGGTGAATAAAAGGAAAGGGAAGGCGAAGAGATTTAAGCCCAAAGCTTCTTCAAGGCCTTACAAGAAAAGGAAGATCAAAGGGGAGGCAAAGGAATATGATGATGTTTGTTTCGCATGTGGCAAGAAGGGCCACTGGAAGAAAAACTGCACCCAGCCAAGGAATAAAGGGGATGCTTTAGGTGCGTTTGTTATCTAATGCAATCTATCTATTTCTACTAATTGGGTATTATATACTGCTTGTGGTGCTCACATATGTATCCAAATAAATTAACCAAGTTGATTCATGAAGATTGATCGAGGGGTGGTAGATCTATGACCAGCCAATAGAGCCAGACTTGCTGTTGTTGATGTCAGGGACTACCACCTCACATTGCCAACTTGAATGATCTTGGTGTTAAAGGGTTGTTATTATGTGCCTTCTGTTACTAAAAACATTATTTCAGTATCCAAATTATATACTGATGGATTCATATTCAAGTTTGGAAATGAATGTTGCTACTTTTATAAAGATAACATTTTTTTTGGTAGGGCACATTTATATAACGGACTTTATGTGTTAGACTACACAAACCAAGTAATGGAAATCGATAACAATGTTAATTCACATGACTCATACAACACCCAACTTTGGCATCACTGGCTAGGTCATTTCAATGAGAAATGTTTGACAAAATTACATCAAGATGGGTATTTAGATTCTCTCGAACTAAAACCACTTGGTGTATGTCATGCGTGTCTACAAGGAAAAATGACCAAAACCCCATTTAGTGGGAAAGTTGAAAGAGATAAAGAGATTCTGGAATTAGTTCACACAAATGTGTGTGGGCCATTTCTTGTTGAAGCAAGGGGTGGGTTCTCGTACTTCATAACTTTTACTGATGATTTTAGTAGATATGGATATTTCTATTTAATGAGGTATAAGTCAGATTCTTTTGATCGGTTCAAAGAATACAAGAATGAAGTTGAGAACCAGCTTGGTAAGAAGATTAAGAAAATCTGCTCAGACAAAGGAGGATAATATCTTAATCAAGACTTCATTGATTTCTTATAGGAGTTTGGGATTCTATCTCAACTCACACCTCGTTACACACCGCAGTGGAATGGTGTAAGTGAAAGGAGGAACCACACCCTATTGGACATGGTGAGATCAATGATGAGTCATGCGAGTCTTCCATTATCCTTTTGGGGATATGCATTACAAACAACAGAACACATACTAAACCAAGTACCAACTAAATCGATAAATGGTATTCCATATGAGTTATGGAGTGGACGCAAATCCATGTTATCGAATTTATACGTGTGGGGTAGTGAATCATTTGTTAAGGCCTCTTCAGGTAACAAACTTGCACCCCGAGGCACAAAGTGTATCTTTATAGGATATCCTAAGGAAACAAGGGGATATTACCTATACAACCCCTCAGAAAAAAAAGGTTACAGTGGAAAGACATGCCATATTCCTTGAGAGGGACCACATCTCCAAAAGAGATAGTGGGAGTGAGATAGACTTTGATGAAGTCGAGGCTAAAGATACACATGAGTTGGTACAAGAACAGATTCCACAGAGCCCTGTGGGAGAACTATCTGTTCTAGAGACACAAGAACTGTGTAGGAGCATGAGAGAGGTGAGAGAACTAGAATGATATGGTTTTCTTGACACTGAGGATGGTGACTCATTATTGGTTGACAATGATGATCCTCTTACCTAAAAGGAAGCATTTGAAGGCACAGACGTTGCCCAGGGGCAAGAATCCATGAATTCTGAAATGGATTCCATGTACCAAAACCAAGTCTGTATTTTGGTAGATCCTCCAGTTGATGTAAAGCCTATTGGTAATAAATGTGTATTCAATAAGAAACTGGACATGGAGGGGCAAGTCAGCACCTACAAGGCACGACTAGTTGCAAAAGGTTTTAGAAAGCGTCAAGGAATTGACTATGATGAAACATTTTCACCGGTTGTAATGATGAAGTCCATCAGAATCCTATTGGCCATTTCTGCTTACCATGACTATAAAATTTGGAAAATGGTTGTCAAAATAGCTTTCCTTAACAGGAACCTCCAGGAAGATGTCTACATGACACAACCTGAAGGGTTTGTGACTCTAAAGGATGCTAACAAGGTATGCAAGTTGCATAAATCCATTTATGGATTAAAGCAAGCATCAAGGTCATGGAACATTCGTTTTCATGAAGCTGTTACAGAATTTGGCTTTGTTAAGAATGAATGTGAGCCTTCTGTATACAAAAGGTTTAGTGGAAGTGTAGTCTTTTTCCTAATAGTATATGTTGATAACATATTGCTAATTGGAAACAAAGTACCTATCTTAAAGTCAGTTAAGGCATGGTTGCATAAATGCTTCTCCACGAAAGACTTGGGCAAGGTGACATATATTATTGGGATCAAGATCCATCGTGATAGATCCAAGAGAATGATGGGCCTAAGTCAAAGTACATACATTGACAAGATACTGAAGAGATTCAGTATGGAACAGTCCAAGAGGGGATTGGTGCTAGTGTCACATGGAATTCATCTTTCCAAGAAAATGTGTCCTCAGAAACATGAGGAAAGAAAGAGAATGGTAAGGATCCCTTACACATCCGCGATTGCGTCAATCATGTATGTTATGATATGTACGAGGCTAAATGTTGCTTACGCATTAAGTGTGGTAGGAAGATATCAAGCTGATCCAGGAGACAGCCATTGGATGGCAGTCAAGACTATCCTTAAGTATCTGAGGCATACTAATGATATGTTCCTGGTTTATGGAGGAGATGAGGAACTAGTCATCAGAGGACATGTAGATGCTAGTTTCCAGACTGATCAAGATGACATGAATTCACAGACTGGATAAATATTCAGTTTGAATGGAGGTGCAGTGAGCTGGAAGAGCTCAAAACAAAGTGTGGTGGCATATTCTATAGTAGAGTCTGAGTATATCGCAGCTTCTGAGGCAGCCAATGAAGTAGTATGGATGCGAAGCTTCATCCAAGAGCTGGTTGTTATACTGAGCAGTAAAGATCATATTACACTCTATTGTGATAATGTTGCAGCGGTGGAACTTGCAAAAGAGCCAAGGTCACATCAGCGGACAAAGCACATACTTCGAAAGTATCATCTATTGAGGGATTTATCTCAGAGAGGTGAAGTTGTAGTGAGCAGTATTTCTACGGAAGACAACGTGGCAGACCCACTGACTAAAGCCTTGACTCAGAAGAAACATGATCATCATGTGAGGTCTAGCGGACTAAAATTCGTAGGTAGTTGGCTCTAGTCCAAGTGGGAGTTTGTAAGGGTTGGTGTCCTCAGAACCAACTGTTTTGTACTTTGGTTACATAAATGTTCACTTATTATATATTGTTCATTGTTCTGCCTGACTATAATATAATAATGTCCTGGAATATTATTTGCATTATTAAGGTCATAGCAGATCCCTACAATGATGGGAACCTTGAAATGATATAACAATATTCTTAAATAAAGTTCTGTGGTTGGATGACATACTATGATAGGACACATAGTATACAGACCGTTATGTGGGAGTACTCGTAAGAAGATGAGACTCTCTCTCATGGAGTTCGCACTTGGTAATCTCCTAGATGGGAAATTATGAGAACAGACCCGCCAGTAGTAATTCTGTATGTCTTGGTGTCATTGGATATTCCTATCTACGATCGTGTGTAATGGTCCTTAGACTGGATGATTATCATTAACTCATGTCATGACTCACGCACTTAGATTTACTGACGAAAACCATCACACAGACAGTTGGCAGGAAGTAGGGTATGTTGGGTGCATCACAAGTGACATGTTGTTAATGAATAAGTCAAGGAAGGATTTTTCCCTTCCATTTATGGAAGTTGATATCTCGGCCCTTTGATTGAAATAGAACTGTTGCATTAAAATTCCATGGCCATGGTGTAAACGAAGAGTTTATTTCAGGTAGTCAAAGAATGACATATCAAGCATATAGGTTTATGACACTGTCGTGAAGCCTTCTTGATGAGATATCGAGACAAAGGGATTATATTACATAGTAAGCATTCGTATGAGGCGATATGTCAATGCGGAGTCAACTTCTTTCTCTTGGGTACCTTGACTCGTTGTTAGACAGTAATCTTGGACTTTAGGCAAGCCAGCCTAATGCCAATGAGAAAGATGCCTAGAGGGTCACACACTAAGTGTATCCAAGTATCTCAAGTTGAATAATGATTATTCCCATACGTGGTATAATAATTATTCAAGGAAGCCTAAGTTGTTTTTAATTATGGAGGAAAAATAAAATAAAACAAGTACACACCGTTTATTATTGTTACACGCCGTGTAATTTTATTTTGGAAAGGAAATGAATAAATGAAAACAATATATACACATTGTGTACATTTAATGTACACGCCGTGTAGTTTTCAATGAAAAACAAGTACACGTCGTGTATTTATTATTACACGCCATGTAGTTTTTCCAGTTGGGATTTTGAGGATATAATATTGTTTTAAATGATATTTATTATAATCAGCGTGGGTGCATGTCAAGGAATTATTTATTCGACATGGGGTTTTAAATAAAGAGTCAATGAAATAAATAAAATGTGTAACACATTTATTTGTTGTCATAAAACTATAACCCCACACACCTGATTATAAATATCCTCACAACCCCAACTCTTTTCCGACACACAAGAGAATAATTGGACATAACATCTCTGGAGAATTCTTTCAATGCCGAAAGAACCTTTTCCTCCAAGAAGGCTCTCAAGACTGAGAGAGATCCTCTTCCATTAGATCAAGATGATCTAAGGAGGACAACGCAAGCAAAGGATTCTCCACGCTAACACCCTGATAATCCTTTGGCGACGTCCAGAGATACGAGGTACACATGTAGATCACTGCTAGAGGGAGTCTACACTTGACTTCTACGATGCAATGACGGATCACATCGACACCGTGATCGACAACATCAATGAAGAAAGAACGTCCAAAAGGTATTTCTTTATAATTAATTAAATTAAATATAATCAACCTGTAATGATACTTGTTTTTGGTTCCAGGACAAACCATCTTCTTTGTATTTTTCTATGATTCGATCCATGGAGACTGGCGTTTATCATCGTATTGATCCCGGATTGATCATTGCTAATGACAAAAAGACAAGTGGGCACATCCACCCACGTGCTTCCGCTGCACCTAGAACCTTCAAAAAGGAGGCCTAGAATTAGATTCTCTCATTTTAAAGGATGAGGTTTAATGAAATGAAATCTCAATCTTTAGTGACATAAATATGTGTAAATCACTATGTTTTGAGGGATATTCCACAGACTTACTTTCAGATAATGAATTCAAATCAAGAAATCATGCCATAAATGGCTTTAAAGAGTGTCTTGAAGACTAAATCTTGAATAGGAGAGGTGGAATGGATTAAGAAGGGTAAAATGGGCAAGAAGGGCACCCAAAAAGGCAGGGGCGCGCTAGTCCTGGCAGGCACGCAGGTACTGTGTGGGCGCGCAAGTCTTGGTCGTGTAGGTATACCTGCGCGACACGTTGGTTACTTGCGCAGTGTTCACCCAGCAGGGTAATACTTGAGCGACTTTAGGTTAAGGCCTTTAGAATCCTCTTGAGGTTATTCCAAGAGAGGGGCGTGCAAGTTCTATTGAAGGAGTAAGGCGGTGCACAAGTGTGGCCATTTCCCTTAAGGGCTGGCTACCTAGGCGCGCAAGTGTTGACGACTTTCAACACTTAGGCCTTCCTCCCCCACTTTAGATCTTCCGTTCTAGGTAATAAATTACCTTAGAAGTGTTCCGGAAGCTTTGAAAAGAGACTAGGGAATCAGGAGCTCAAATATGAGTTTCTGGAAAAATTCCCCTTGAAATGGGGGGCCCGCAGGGTCTATTTATAGGCAGGAGAAGACCCCAGGCGGTTATCACTTAGGTCGCGCAAGTCACTTGCGCAACCACTAGATGTCGCGCAAGTGGACTTGTGCGACAGTGATAGAAATTGCACGGCACATGTGCTTTTGATCCCTTGTTCATGCCTTTGTTGATTTTTGATGTTTTCTTCAAAGGATGAATCAATTTGTGCTAAGTCATTTCCCTTTCCATTCTTTTAGACAATGTGACGAAAAGGAGCATCAACAACATCCCTGTCTTGGTATGAGCAGGTAAAGGTGCCTCTGGCACAGATGTACCTTGGGGTAAAACCCGAAAACACCGATTTGAGCTAGACTCGAATGGGAACTAGTACACCACAATGGGACATGTTGCACTCTTTGTTACGACACTCCCAGGGGGTATGCATAGGATAATTTTCATTTTATTTGAAAACCATTATAAATAGTTTATGATTATATACTTCCTCAATGAAAATATTTTTTTATGATTATGGATTATATCCATAAACTGTTCAGTTTATGTTATGTGTTTCACAAGTTCGGAATTATGTATTTTGATTCATAAACTAATCTTCTTTATGCCATTGTTTAGAAATTGTGCCTAGTGGAAGGAATGGAAACCATATCAATGCAAACACTCCATATAGGGATTTTCTCCTACTCAAGATAATCATAGTGGAGTTAGTGAAGAAACTGGTGGTGATCAGCTTATCACTATATTAGGAGAACTCACTCAGGTTATTAATAATAACCTTACCAGTATGGAGGACCCTGATCCAAAACATGTATGATCAATGTTAGATTGCTTCTTGAGGAAACAACCATCAACATTCAATGGGAGTACAAATCCATTAGTAGCTATGCAAAGGATAAATTCTATAGAGAAAATATTCCACAACTTAGAGAGTAGTGAAAGGGAAAAAGTTTTGATGGCAGTTTACCGCCTCACTAGAGATGGTGATCAATGGTGGTCATTGATTCTAAAAAAATATAATGAAGTATCAAATATGGAATGGAGGGAGTTTAAAGAGAATTTCATATAATAATACTTTCCACATGACCATCGAGCATATATGGAATGGAAATTTCTAAGTCTATGGTAAAAAGAAAATGCCAATGTTACAATGTACAAAGGTAACATTAAAAGGTTAGAAAGGCATGTTGCTGATTATATACATAACCCAATAAGTAAGATTAATAATTTCGTGATGTGTTAAAACCATTTTCCTGGCATGTATTAGTCTCATAATCCTTCATGACATACAAAGATATTTCCTCATGTGCTATCAATAAAGAAAAATAATTTTCTAAGTCTTATGACTTTAATGAAAATAAATAGAAGAAATGATTTACTAATCACTCTGGAAATGGAAATAATGGGAATAAGGGAAAAGTTGAATATCCATCCTTCAGTAAATGTGGGAAGAAACACCCTAGTACTATTATGAAGGGAATTGTAGTCTTTTACATGTGTGGTGAAAAAGGCCAGCAAGCTCATGATTGCAAGGGGATGAAATAGTATGTCAATGTTGAATGCTACAATTATAGAGAAAAGTGGAATTATTCAAATGAATGTCTTAATCACCAGGGTAACTTTCCTCAGAAAAAGTTCATGGGATCAAGGCCAAGCTTATGCGATCGCTACAACTGAGGTTGAAGCTTCGAAAAACATAGTGGCAGGTAATTTAATGGTTTCCTCATGTTTAGAAAATTCATTATTTGATTCTGGATAATCACGTTGTTTCATATCCTCCCTGTTTTATAATAAAATTAGATATTTACAATTTGATTTAATAAGGTAGTTTTCAGTCAAAAATCCTAAGGAATGTATCGTTGCAACAATGTTTTCTGAATTAGTCTCAATTAGGGCATATTAATGTTCTTTATCTAAAAATCTCATCATCATACCCATGATTGAATCTGATATAATCCTCGGTATGGATTGGATTTCAGACCATGATACAAAAAATTATTCTAATAAAGAGGTTACAATTTTTTATGATGATAAAGAACAACTTATCTTTATAGTAGAAACTTCATCACCGGATTCTTATCTAGATCCACCCCCAGTAGCTCAACTAAATTCAATTATTGGGGAAGAAAAGAATGAAATAACTGGGGGTGAGGAAAATAAAGTTCAAGTAAAAGATATACATATTGTGTAAGAGTATGTTGATGTATTTCTAGAGGATTTAATTGGACATCCTCCAGAATGAGAAATTGAGTTTTCCATTGATTTAATTTCTGGTTCAAGGGACATATCGAAGATCCCTTATAGAATGGCCATTGGGGAATTAGTGTAACTAATGAAACAACTGGAGGAATTGAGTAATAAGGGTTTTATTAACCTTATTGTTTCTCCATGGGGATCCCCTGTCCTTTTAGTTAAGAGGAATGATGGATCTATGAGGTTGTGCATTGACTACAGGGAGAGAAATATTATAACAATAATGAACAAGTATCCCCTACATCGAATTGATGATTTATTTGACAAACTTCATGGATTTCAATACTTTTCAAAGAATGAACTTTGATCTGGATATCATTAGTTATGTGTGAACAAGGAATACTTTCTGAAAACTCCATTTCGAACAAGGTACATGCATTATGAGTTTACAGTAATGCATTTTGGATTGAATAATGCACCCTCTTTCTTCATGGATCTAATGAATAGAGTCTTCAAGGAATATCTTGATGACTTCGTAGTGGTATTTATTGATGATATCATGATGGAATTTGTCATGGGTCTACCAAAGAATCCTAGAAGGAATGATTAAATATGGGTCATTGTTGATCATCTTACCTGGTCAGCACATTTTCTTACTATAATATAAGATTTACCACTTGAATATTTAGCAACTCAATATATTAATGATTTTTTAAGACATCATGGAGTACCACTATCTATCATTTCTGATTGTGATCCCCGTTAAACATCATGATTCTAGAAAATTATTCAGAAATCCATGGATACTAAACATCATTTGAGCACTGCCTACCACCCCCAAATTGATGGACAATTAGAACAGAATATTCAAACCTTAGAAGAGATGTTGATATCATGCTCACATGACTTTCAAGGTATGTGGGATCAATATTTACCTCTGGTAGAATTTTCCGATAACAATAGCTTCTAGAAAATTATTAAGATGGCACTATATAAAGCGTTATACGGAAAGCGATGTCACACACCAACTTGTTGGGAGGATGTTGGTGAAAGAAAACTTGTAAGCCCAAAACATGTGGAGGAAATGACATAAAAGGTGAAGGTAATCCAAAACCACAAAAAAATATCAAAGTAGAGAGAAGAGATATGTGGATACCCGAATGAAGGATTTGGAATTTCAGGTAGGATATCATGTTTTCTTGAAGGTATCTCCATGGAAGAGTGTCATAAATTTCGGTAATAAGGGAAAATTGAGTCCCAGGTACATTGGACCTTTCAAAATTCTAGAATGAATTGGGGTTGTAGCTTACTGTTTGGCCATGCCTCCAAGTCTCTCCAAAGTTCACGATGTGTTCTTCATATCACTGTTAACAAATTACAAGACTGAACAAATGCATGTACAAACCTATGAGGAATTATAACTTGAACCCGATATGTTTTATTTCGAAGAGCATTTCAGGGTTCTTGATACACGAGAACAAGTGTTGAGAAACCAGATGACTCACCAGGTAAAAGTTCTATAGAGAAACCATAAGATGGATGAGTCAACTTGGGAACATGAGAAACTTATGATGAAGAAAAACATGAGTCTTGTTACATAGTAATACTCTAGAAAAGTCGAGGAAGAAATTATTTGAAGGAGGGTATAATGTAACACCCCAAGCATCCATAGTACACTTCTCTTTGAATAATACAATAGCTTGTGTTGTATGTAACATCGAGTTCAAACACACCACAACCAGTCAAAATAGTCATTATGAATAGAAATACCAACGTTTTGAAATATTATAAATTTTATATCTCAAAATAGACTTCATTTTTGGATTGGGAATATCAAAATTATCTAAGGGTGAATTTTTGGCATTTTTCTGAAAACTTTCAATTTTTTGATGAATAGTGAAAACACTTAGTTATTGTTTAATACCGATTTTTTTAAACAATTATTTATTTTACGTAAATTTATTCTAGATCAAAATAGATACATAATAAATATATAAGTTCAATATAATTCATTGGAGTCATTTTATAATAATTCTAGACACATGAAAATTTTATTGAACTTTTTATCTTCTTTTACCCACCTTTTAAGAGTATTTGCAAATTTACATAAAACATAACATTACCACATAAGTGAGTTGAATTTAAAAAAAATACAATATATGTGGTATATATCAGTAAGAAAATTTTTGTTCAATAAGATTAAAATATTTTTTGGTAAATAGTAACTTTTTAATTTTATTTACCACATATAAAAGTAAATAGGGTAATTAAGGATAAATATGATATTATTATTACCCTAACACATGTCCTAATTCTATTTAATAATTATAATTCGACCAAAAACAACCATAGGAATAAAATACTACCCTTTAAATCTACATGGATTAGATTAGGACATTTATTATTATTTAATTCAAAGAAGAGTTAAAAGTGTTAAATTCAAAGTTTTATAACTAAACCATTTTTAATATAAATATTCATATAAGATAAATTATACTATAAATATTCATTATAAATATAAAAATATTTCCTAAATAATGGTATTTTATAAATATTTTTTAGACTTTAAATAATTTAATTTATTTTTGACACAATGATGATGTAGTAATTACCTAATTAATGAAATATTAAAATAATTGATATTATAAATATCCATATTAATGTAATTTGAGACTCTTTAGAAATTACACTAATTTTCTAGGTTAATATGCCATATTAGGTTTAGTTAGATAAATTTTTTTTAAGTAATAATGCTGTTATAAATTTAGCAAATACAAAATACCAAATATTGTCAAAATTGACATAAAATGGGTTTTAAAACAAATATTATATTATCAATTTATATTCTATTAATAAAAATATAAGGTTCGGCCTAAATGGTTATATGATGATATGTGAATCATTAATGAACCACTTGGAGTTCTATTGGAAGTATATAGTATGTTTATTAACCATAAAACATAAAAATACAAAGAAACATAGTAAATCTCAAACTATTTATCTAAGAGTTAAATCTAAAAGATAAATTTAATATAGTGACCCAAACCTGTCTAAAACCTCTAGTTTGACTATTTTTCGACCCATCCTCACCTTATCCTACAAAATAATTTCTTTTGGAGCCATTATAATCTGAAAATGATTTTATTATAAAATAATATTTCTATCTTTTCCTAAGGTGCCCCCACCCCTCTAAAAAAGGGCACCCACCCTTCTCTCTAATTCACACCTTCAAAGAAATCTGGCTCAGAAAAAACCTACCCAAATACCATCTCAACTATCCTTATTTAATCCTAGAGTCCTTCCTTTAGTTGTAAATCCTATTTAAGGAGCCCTTTTTATCAAATCAAAAGGAAGAACCTGAAGAAGAGGTAAATATTTTATCACCTCTTTCAAGTTCCTTTCTTCTTCCACTTCCTCTTACATTGTTGTTTCCATTTTAAAATAATAACTCCAATATATTATATATACTATGATGTTATTATAAATATGGTACAACCATCTTCATTATTCTATCAATCCTTTGAATGACATGTCACCATAGGTGAGTATGTACGGCTTACTGTCTCCACGTCATGATGTAATTGTTATTCAATACATTATTAATTGGATGGGTATAATAATGATGTTTAATTTATGTAAATAATAAGTATAATATGATAATGATTCTATATATATGTTATAACATCTAGTTATATATAATTTTATTATAAAAATAGTGATATTGTCGCTCGTGCGTGCGAACGGATTATCATCTCCCCAAACGCAACGAGCTTCATTCCCCATCATATCCATTCAAGACTAATTTTCATTAGATGTTTAAAAATAATGTTTAAAGACCTAATATCATTATGAATATTAATAAAATACATCCTATCAATAACAAACATAACTTATGTAACAATACAAATAATGGAAAACGTATCAGTTAACACCCGAAACGACGATAATACTAAGTTATTCTTAACAAAGCAATGTTAAAAAATCAAATATGATATCAAATTAATTTATTTGATTAATGTATAAATTAATAACAATTATTTCACCATTATATATGATTTTAATCTACCCTCAACAAAGTAAATGTAAAAGGTAATGGTTAATTTCACAATCTCTTTATTGTCCTAGGTTGTTTATACGTAATTATCAACTGGGGACTCTTTATCATCCACATCCGTGTTTTTGAAAATATATTTCAAAACATTTTTTCTATTTACTAGAAATTTGGTTACAGTCATTTTTACCCTAATTTTATCATATATGTTTTTTAAAGGATTCTTTACATCGCCTTCTAAATAAGGTACTTTATGAGCTTTTCGATAAAATTAAGGTAATAATGTTTTTTTAACTTATATGGAGGGTGCGGCTATTTTCCATCGTTATAACATCGTAAAGGTATCCCTTACAATCTTATAAGAATATTTTCAAATATAAATTTTTTCCTTTATAATTACATGACTTTTTAATGATATCAAAATAGGAAGAGATATTTCTTTAAAAATGTTTTGATTTCATCAATGTCAACATCCTTTGATGGATTTTATGTTTGTTTGAAGATGATTTATTTTAATAAAAAAACTTCGATACTGTATTGAATTTTTTGTGATATATTTGATTGTGGATGAGTTACTTCATACCATTCATGGTTTATGTATAAATTATTGGCATTTAATATGCCAGTCTTAATATGAATATTTATGTTATGTTTAAAAAATTTTCATATGAGGAATGCATTGAACATAGTAAGTGACAGGTGGAGCCCACTATATCTCCACGATGCATTGGTAGGTATCATGAGACAATATAGTGTCTTGGAACAAGGCCTTGAAAAAACCTTATTTGTAGTCTTGGAAAAAGGCCTCGACTATGTGGTTATTAAAATCTGGCATTATGCATTCCATCATTATGAAAGTAGCTATTGATATTACATGTGATTATTAGACTAGTAGAATTTTCATGTGAGTAAGTAAATATAATTATTTTGATTTATATTTTCCATATTATGATGAAGTTTATATTGAAAAGGATTTTGTTTTAGTTTTATACATTACCTTAAATTTTTATGCTTATTTATGAAAGTTTCCACTATATTGTTGTCCTTGCTACAAATATGAGATTATCCCTTTCTATGTTATATTTTTTCCAGGATGCGATGAAGGATATTATGACTGACCTACTGGGATAGTCTATGGGATCTTAGTGTTCTCTAGGGAAACAATGTTGTTGTAGTTTTCCATTTTATGATGTAATGTAAACCTTATGATTGTATCTTGTACTTCCAAGGATACTAAACTAATCAGTATTTCGAGACATGATCTTTTGTGATCATGACAATGTTATGTAATAATAAATCGACTCTGGGTAACTGTGGTGAGGGCATTATAGTTGCTATTAGAGGAAGTTTATTACAAACCTTAGAATCTAGATTTAGGTAAACTCTGATTAGAGAACATTACCCAAAGATAGACATTTAAGATTAGTATAGAAGAACATCCTAGAATTTTGGTCTTGTAGATATTTTTTTATTTTTAAAAGGAATACATCTCTATCTGGATACGAGCAGGTAGAGGAAGCTCTGGCACAGATATACCTAGGGGTAAAACCCAAAAACACATCTTTGAGCTAGACTTGAACGGGAACCAGTGCACGACAACGGGCCTTGCTGCATGGTTAATTACGACACTCTTTGGGGATACGATTAGGATAATTCTCATTTTCTTTAAAAACCATTATTAAGGGTTTATGAGTATATAATTCCTCAATGAATTTTTTTTTATGATTTTGGATTATATCCACAAACTGTTCAGTTTATGTTAATTGTTTTACAAGTTTTGAATTATGTATTTTGATTCATAAACTAATCTATTTTATGCCATTGTTTAGAAATGGGGCTTAGTGGAAGGAATGGAAACCATATCAATGCACACACTCCATGTAGGGACTTCCCTACTACTCAAGATAATTATATTGGAGCTGGTGAAGCAACTGGTGCTGATCAGCATGTCACCATTCTAGGAAAACTCACTCAGGTTATGAATAATAAAATTACCCATATAGAGCACCCTGATCCACAGCAAGGAGGATCAATGTTAGATCACTTCATGAGGGAACAACCAGGATAATTCAATGGAAGTAAAAATCCTTTAGTATCTTTGCAATGGATAAATTCCATAGAGAAAATATTTCACATATTGGGGAGTAGTGAAATAGAAAAAGTTGTCATAGTAGCTTACCGCCTCACTGGAGATGCTGATCAATGGTGGTCATTGATTCAAAACAAAATGAAAGATTATGAAGTGTCAAATATGTAATGGAGGGAGTTTAAAATTATTTTCATAAAAAAATAATTTCCACGAGACCATCGAGCAGATATGGAAAGGCAATTTCTGAGTCTGATTCAAAAGGACGGTGAGAATATCAGAATGTATAAAGATAACGTTACAAGGTTAGAGAGTCATGCTGCAGATTATATAAATTACCAAAGAATTAATATTGATGATTGTCTGATGGGTTAAAACCATTCCTCTATCGAGAATTAGTCTCACAATCCTTCTTGTCTTACAGAGATATTGTCTCATGTGCTATCAAGATAGATAAATAATTATGTATGTCTTACGACTTTAAATAAAGGAAAGAGAAGAAGAGATCTTTTGAACACGCTAGAAATGTACATTAGGAGAAGAACGTAAAGTTGAATATCCATCATGTAGTAAATGTGGGAAGAAACACCCTAGTACTTGTCTTAAGGGAAAGGGAGTCTGTTACAAGTGTAGTGAAAAATGCCACCAATCTTGTGATTGCAAGGGGAAGAAATAGCTTGTTAATGTTGAATTTTACAATTGAAGAGAAAAGTTGAATTATTCAAATGAATGTTCTAATCCCCAAGGAAACTTACCTCATAAAAGGGCATGGGATCAAGGCCAAGCTTATGCGATCAATACTGATTTGGTTGAAGCTCTGTAAGATGTAGTGGAAGGTAATTTAATGTTCTCCTCATGTTTTGCAAATTCATTATTTGAATCTCGATCATCGCAATTTTTTCATATCTTCCCCGTTTTCTATGAAAATTATATATTTCTGATTTGATTTAATAAGGGAGTTGTCATTAAAAACCCCTAAGGAAAGTATCATTACCACCAATATTTTTGATTCAGTCCCTAGTAGGGAATATAAATGTTCTTTATCTACTAATCTCACTGCCATACCAATGATTGAATTTGATATAATCCTAGATATGGATTGGATT
Source organism: Viscum album (assembly GCA_963277665.1). NCBI lineage: Eukaryota > Viridiplantae > Streptophyta > Magnoliopsida > Santalales > Viscaceae > Viscum > Viscum album. Next base: position 899,394,454 of record OY728139.1, read on the forward strand.
TCGGACTATGATGCAAAAATTTATTATAAGAAGAAGGAGGTTATGATTTTTTAGGATGATAAAGAACACCTTATCTTTAGAGCTGAAAAGTCACTACCTGATTCTTATCAAGGTTTACCCCTAGTAGCTCATCTAAATTCAATTATTGGGGAGGAAGGAAAAGAAATAACTCTGGGTGAGTACAAGAATGTTCCAATAGAGGATGTACCTATTGTGTAAGAATATGTTGTTGTATTTCCAATGGATTTTCCTGGACATCCTCCAGAACGAGAAATTGAGTTTATCATTGATTTAATTCCTAGTTCTAGGCCCATATCGAAGACCCCTAATACAATAGACACTAAGGAATTAGTGGGACTAAAAAACAACAAGAGGAATTGAGTAATAGGGGATTTATTCGCCCTAGTGTTTCTCAATGGGGATCCCCTTTCCTTTTTGTTAAGATGAATGATAGTTCTATGAAGTTGTGAATTGACTATGGGGAGATCAATGTTATAACAATAAACAACAGGTATCCTCTACCTCACATTGATGACTTATTTTACCAACATCATAGAGATAAATACTATTCAAATAATGTCATTCAATATGGATATCACCAGTTGTGTGTGATAAAGGAAGACATTCTGAAAACAGCATTTCAATCTAGATATGAGACATACGTATTTACAGTAATGCCTTTTTAATTGCCTAATGCACCCTCTATTTTCATGGATCTAATGAGTAGAGTTTTCAACAAATATCATGATGACTTTGTAGTGGTATTTATTGATGATATCATGATGGAAAATGTCATGGGGCTTCCAAAGACTCCTAGAAGGAGCGATGTAATATGTGTCATTGATGATCGTCTTACCAAGTCAGCACATTTTCATGCTATAAGGAAAGATTTACCACTTGAACGTTTAGCAAGACTATATATTAATGAAGTTTTAAGACTTCATGGAGTACCAATATCGATTGTTTTTTATTGTGATCACCATTTTACATCAAGATTCTAGAAAAGCCATCTGAATTCCCAGGATAATGAACTTTTTTTGAGCACTGCATACCACCCCAAAACTGATGGACAATCATAACAAACTATTCAAACCTTATAAGACATTTTGAGATCTTTCTCACTTGACTTTATAGGTATGTGGGATAAATATTTTTCTATGGTAGAATTTTCATATAACAATAGCTTCCATTCAAGTATTTAGATGAAACTATATGAAGCGTTATACGGAAAGAGATGTCACCCACCAACCATTTGGGATGATGTTTGCGAAAGAAAACTCGTAGGCCCAAAAATTGTGAAGGAAATGATGGAAAAGGTGAAGGCAATCCAAAACCACATCAAAGCAGCTCAATGTTGGCAGAAGAGCTATGCTGATAACTGAAGGAAGGATTTGAAATTTCAGGTAGGAGATCATGTTTTCTTGAAGGTATGTTCATAGAAGTGTGTAAGACGTTTCAATAAATAAGAAAAATTGAGTCTCAGGTTCATCAGACCTTTTGAAATTCTAGAATGAATTGGGGTTGTAGCTTATCATTTGGCAATGCTGCCAAGTCTCTCCAAAATTCACGATGTGTTCCACATATCACTGTAGGGAAAATACATGCCTAACCTAATTAAGGTACTTACCTATGTGGAATTAGAACTGGAACCAGATCTGCCTTATTGTGAAGAGCCTATTAAGGTTTTTGATACTAGAGAAAAAGTGTTTTGAAACTAGATGACACGTCTGGTAAATGTTCTAGGGAAAAACCATAATACGGATGAGGAAATGTAGGAACCGAAGTAAAATATAATAAAGAATCACCAGAATATTTTTATTCAGTAATACTCTATAAATTTCTATAATGAAATTATTTGATGGAGGGGAGAATGTAACACCCCATGTTTTAATGGTACGCTGCTCTTTGAATAATACAATATCTTCTGTTGTACGCAACTTTGAGTTCAAACACACCACAACCAATCAAACTAGCCATTATGAATATTATTACCCACTTTTAGAAATTATATAAATTTTATTTTTTAAAATGGAATTCATTTTTGGATTCAGAATATCGAAATTAGCTTAGGGTGATTTTTTTTGTATTTTTGTAAAAACATTCAATTTTTGATGAATAATGAAAAACACTGAGTTGTTTTTAAAACTAACTATTTATTTAAATAATTAATTATTTTATTTCAATTTATTTTAGGTCAATATGACTACATAATACTTATATAAGTTCAATATAATTCATTGGTCCACTGTATAATAATTTTAGATATATAAAAATTTTATTGAACTTTTTACCGACTTTTACCCACCACCTAGTAGTATTTGCAAATTTACATAAAACATAATTCTACTACTTCTTTGAGATGCATTTCAAAAATTTGAGAGGCACGGTTGATATCAGTAAGTAAAATTTGGTTCAATAAGATGAAAATAATTTTTGGTGAATAGTACCTTTTTTTCTTTTATTCACCACTGTTAAAAGTAAATATGGTAATGACGGGTAAAAATGATATTATTATTACCGTAACACATTTCCTAATTCTATTTTCTAATTATAATTTTATGAAAATAAACTTATGAATAAAAATTGATTCTTTATGTCCAGATGGATTAGATTAAGACATTTATTTTTATTTAATTGAATGAAGAGTTAAAAGTGTTAAATTCAATGTTTAATAATAAAACCATTTTTAATATAGGGATACAAAAAAGATAAATTCAACTACAAATATTCATTATAAATATAGAAATATTTCATATATAATGGTATTTTTTTTATTTTTTGACACTAAATAATTTAATTTACTTATAACATAATGATAATGTAGGAATTACGTAATCAATGAAATATTAAAATAATAGATGTTGTAAATATCCAAATAAATGTAATTGGACACTTTTTATGAATTCCCATAATTTTATAGGTTAACAAGACATGTTATTGGTTTTTGGATGAATTTTTTTTGAAGTAATAATATTGTTATAAATTTACAATAAACCAAAAACCAAATAGTGTCAAAATTGACAAAAAGGAGTTTTTAAAAGAAATATTATATTATTAATTGATATTCTTTTTATATAATCTACGGTTCGGAAAAAATACTTATATAATGATAGGGATATCATTAAAGAACCACTTGGGGTTCTCTTGGAATTATATAGTATGTTTATTAACCATATAATATAAAAATACAATGATACATGGTAAATTTCAAACTATTTAACTCATAGTTAAACCTAAATGATAAATTTAATATAGTGACCAAAGATGTATAAAACCTATTGTATTAGTGTTTTTAGACCCCTACCCACCAAATCTTTTATATAATTTATTTTATATCCATTATAAATAGAAAATGATTTTATTATAAATAAATATTTCTTGCTTTTCCTAAGGTTCCCCTTACCCCTCTTAGAAAAGGGCACTGCCCTTTTCTCTAATTCACACCTTCAAATCCATTCGGATCAGCTAAACCCTACCCAAATACCCTCTCAACTATCCTCCCTTCATCCTAGAGGCATTTATTTAGTCATAAATCCAATGTACTGACCCCTTTTGATCAAATCAAAAGGAATAACCCGAAGAAGAGGTAACTATTTCATCACCTCTTTCAAGTTCCTTTATTATTCCACTTCCTCTTTCTTTGTTGTTTCCATTTTAAAAAACTAACACCAGTATATTATATTTAAAACGATTTTATTATAAATATGGTACAACCATATTCATTATTCTATCCATCCTTTGAATGACATGTCACCATACGTGCATACGTACGACTTACCGTCTCCACATCATGGTGTAATTGTTGTTCAATACATTATTATTTGGATGGGTATAATATAGAAATAATAAATATGAAATTATTATGATTCTGTATATATGATATAACGTCCAATTATATATTATTTTAATATCAGAATAATGATATTGTTTCTCATGCGTATGTACGGATTACGATCTCCACAAATGCGATGAGATTCATTCCTCATCATATCAATTAAACACTAATATTCATTTGATGATTAAAAATAATATTTAAAGACTTTATATCATTCTAAATATGAATAATATAAATCCTATCCATAACAAACCTTAATTATGTAACAAATCATATAATGGAAAATGAATCAGTTAACACCAGAAACGATGATAATACAAAGATATTATTAACAAAGCAATATTAAAAGATAATATATGATATCATATTAATGTATATGATTCTAGTATAATTTAATAACCACTATTTCAACATTATACATGATGTTAATCTACCCTCTACCAAGGAAAAGTAAAAGTTAATGGTTAATTTCACAATCTCTTCATTATCTGAGGTTGTTTATATGTAATTATCTACTCGAAAGTCTTTATCATCCACATGCATGTTTCTTAAAATGTATTTCAAAACATTTTTACTATTTACTAGAAATTGGGTTAAATTCATTTATACCCTTATTTATCCTTATATGTTTTTGAAAGGAATCTTTCCATTGTTTTCCAAACAAGGTACTTTATTACCTTTTTGACAAAATTAAGGTAAGAATGTTTTTTTAACATATACAGCGGTTGCAGATATTTTACACCGTTATAACATCATTGAAGCTTACCTTACAAGCTTATAATTATATTTTCATATAAAAAAGTTTTCTTTTATAATTACATGACTTTTAAATGATTTTAAATATAAAGAGATATTTCTCTAAAAATGTTTTGATTTCATCTATGTCAACATCCTTTGAGGGATTTTATGTTTTTTTAAGTTTATTTATTATGAAATAAAACTTCCATATTGTATTGAAGGTTTTGTGATATTTTTGACTATGTATGTGTTATTTCATACCATTAACGGTTTATGGATAATGTGTTGAAATTTTGTATGCCAGTTTTAATACAAATGTTTATGTTATGTTTAAACCTTTTTATATGTGGAATTCACTAGACTTAGTAAGTGATAGGTGGAGCATACTATAGATCCTCGATGCATCGGTAGGTCTCATGAGACAAACTAGTGTCTTGGAACAAGGCCTTGACAAAATATTATTAGTATTCTTGGCTCAAGGCCTTGACTATGTGGTTATGAAATTCTGGCATTATGCATTCCATCATTATGAATGTAGCTATTGATATCTCATGTGATTATTCAACAAGTAGAATATCCATGTGAGTAAGTAAATGGAAGTATTTTGATATATATTTTCCATATTATGATGATGTTTATGTTGAAAAGTATATTGTTTTAGTTTTATTCATTTCCTTAAATTTTTATGCTAATTCAATAAAGTTTCTGCTATATTGTTATCCATACTGAGCATCTGAGCTCACCCCATTATATGTTTTATTTTTACAAGGATGCAAAGAAGTATGTTATGAATGGATTGTAGGGATTGTATATGGGATATCAGTGTTTTCTATAGAAACAATGTTGTTGTAGTTTTCCATTTTCTGTTGTAATGTAATCCTTATAAATGTATCTATTACTTCCAAGGCTACTAAACTAATCGGTCTTTTGAGACTTGATCTTTTTTATCATGATATTTTTATGTAATAATGAAATGACTCTGGGTAACTAGGGTCTGGGTGTTAGAATATCCCCCCCCACCTTTAATAAATTTCATCCACAAAATATGAATTTGGGATCAGTAAATTGGGTATGGATTTTGATAATAACTTTATTTGATACACATATTAGAAAAAAGGATTAATAAAACATCCGTGATAAAAGATAGAAAGTGAAGTATAAAGGTCACCAGAAATAATACATACATTGGTTAAATATAGGAAAAATGGATATGGTAGAAAAACAAAGTGTCATTATTTGATAAAGAGTGATAGAAAAAATGATTAAGAGAACATTGACAACCAGAAAACTGAACATGTATGATTGGTTAAATGGTCTTTGATTTCATAGTATGAATTTGTAAATGAAAATCATTTTTCATATAATATCTTCATCATATTTTTGAATAATTATTTATTTACATAAAATTATAACGTAAATAAATATACTTACTTGGCATGTAGAGTTTAATCCCTTAATCAATTTCAAGCACAAACTGATCTTTTTATTGAAACAATAAATATTTATGATTAATTTTTAACACCTAAATCACAATAATATACTTATAAAAACTCATATCATCCACAAAAGGTGAACTATAAATTTATCCTAACATGAAAAATTAAACAAATCCAAAATGGTTAGTACAAGATTAGATAATCTCCCAAAATTAAAAAACCACTATAAGGAGAATGGTAATTTTAATCTCCAGAATTAAATAGTAATACCAAAGTTCTACATAGACCATTTTAAAAATAAATGTCCTCAAAATTATACAAAACAAACCAAACTAAGATTGAAACCCAAAATTTAGAAAAACATGATCACACAGTCTTCTACGATAAATCTTAACATTTTTCCCCCAATAACATCAACTACTCTTAAAGTATAGTACTAAAAATTAATTAACATAATCACATATTCTCTGTGATAGGTAAATAATATCCATAAATAATGAAAATCAACACATTTCCATAAAAAATATATCCTTCTAAAATAAAATTCAACCCCTCCTCTTCAAATAAAATAATTTAGATTTATATTTTATTATGCATATATGGTTCCCAAAATAGTGAGTGTCTTCCAAAATAACATTTATCACTTAATCCCTCAATCATATTCCAATACTAAGGTTATCCATTAGATAAAACATAGGTTCCAAAAATTAACAATGTCTTATTCTGTAATCTATTTCAAATACAATAAAACAAAAAAATCATACTAACAAGGGACTTCATATAGTCCAGTAGTATGGGATAAATCCTAGTCGCACTTCGGTTGTGGATTTAAATTCATGTAACATTCTCTGAGGTGATATGTTGTCACATGGTATGCATGTTATCATTTTTCAAAAATTATATAATTTTATAACATTATCAATAATTAAATAAAATCCTAAAAAATATCCAAAAAATATTTTAACCTCAAATTTTATCTCATACCTTTCATTTTACATCCCAAAAAATAATATCTCTTAATCACCTCCAAAAAAAGTTCATATGAAACTTAAATGTTATCCATTACTTTTATTGTTATGTCCACACAAGAAAAGATAATTATTACTTGAATAAAATTTTCACGCATAAAACATTAGGATTATGGATTATAGAAAAATTCTCTAGATGTATTCCCATCATCATAAGATCATTAATACTTTTAAACATTTCATCATACTACTATCTACCATAACTCTTCAATCCCTTATATGAAGACTTCATAATAATTCTTCATTCTTCATGATATCTTAACAAAGATTTTCCATCTTATCCCATAATAATTATTTCCTAAAAAACATGAGTCATGTCCTAAGAATCAATAATTTTTAAACATGAGATAATACATAATACATACCTTTCATAGGTCATTTTCAGTATTCGAATATTCAATTGGAATAACATTGGGTATTTCTAGAAATATATTTTTATGGTCCTACTGATCCAATTACCAAAACTTCATTATAGGACACTTATATTCATAATGACCATACTGTGTAAATTAAAAATAGTCAATTGATTAATCAGAAATAACATATGTCTTGTTCTTGGATACAAATGAATGCTTCCTTTTTTCCATGGAATGTTATTTTTTATGATCATCATTTCCACAAATGTAACATCTTCTCATCCCTTTAAAACATTTTCCTATGTGTTTGTTTCCACATCCCTGACAGATATGTCATTGAATTTGAATACCATTATGATGGTTATCTTAACTTGCTCATAGATTCATTTCTTGAATATTTGATGTTTATAAAAAATCATGAATGTTCAAGTGGTCAACCATGAATCAAAATAGTTGGTTCATAATAACCACACGAGTTCTCAATATAGATCCCATTTCATTTAGTAAATGATTTATAAAATAACCACTGTATCTTTCACATCCATTTTTTACTATAGTACGTGCTATATCCAACCATTTACTAAAACAAAAATTGTCTGTAGGAGCATATCAGTAAAATCATCTTATTCTATCTTAAAAGGAGGTTAAAATTTATGATATACTTATTCATGTTAACTTAGACTTATTAAAATTCAGTAAATTAATAATGAATATTTATAATATAATAACCATTGTGGTTATATACAACTTGTTACTTATGATTAAATAACACCCTAACCTCTAATGTTATTTCAACCGACCTAAGATACCAACTATATAGCCTCATCCTTAAAAAATAGATAATCTTGAGATAAGTCAACATTTTTTCATTAATTCACTTCGAGGGTATTTTTAGGATTATAGCTTTAGACAATTAGATCATAACGTATTCATATCCAATTAAATATTACAACTGGGAAATTCTACTCACTATCAAATTTTATTATAAAACAAAAACAGTTTAAATATAAACGTGGTTTACTTTATTTTTAAACAGAATGAATTTTTTCTAATCCCATCATTGACTCTATTCTTCTTTAAGTCCTGTGATAAAAATTTCAAAACAATGGATGAGAATAAAAATATTGTTAAGGTATACGTAAATACTGAAAAATTTATTCTTGAGAAAACATGTAAACCATTAATACATTATTATAATGTAATTCTTTTCTACTTTATTAAGTAGTAAGTATAATTCACTAAATATAATCTCATTTAATAACATTTTTGTAACCAGAAGATTACCATAAATCCTAAAAAAAACAATATATAACCTATAATTGTAACTTGGGAAATAAACATACATAATTTGAATAACCATATAGTTGACTTCCACCTGTTTATCAAAATTCAATATCCATTAAACCAAATTCCACCCCAAATACATTGGTGGTTATATTGTATCCACCCATCCTTGGTTTATCAAGGAACCATCCATCTTCGTTTTATCACATAACCACCTATAAAATGTAAAAGCACCATTATATAATCATAAATCATAAATGATTTAAATTATCGACACATCACTCACAAAATATCATTTTCAATTATAACAAATAATTCAAGATATTGAAATATTCAACTCATTTCAAAAACTATTTAATACCTTTAATAAAGATACTTTTGGATCAATGTGTCTCATATAACATTGATACTTTTAAAATAAATTAAAATTTTAAAATAAAAAAAAGTATATAAAAGTAAATACCTTTGTAAAAAAAATAAGTATATGAAATAGGTGGTTTTAGAATATTAAATATTTAATAATTTTAAAACTATGTTTTAGTTAAAGATGCCTTTACTACATGAGAGACACTTTAATATAAATCATTAACATATAAAATTTAACATAAAAATAAATATCATGAAAATATACTAATTCATGATATAATGATCCAAAATGGTTGTATATACACTATATAGGATAATAATTGTTCATAACATAAAGATATTATTCAATGAAAGGTTCTTGAGACACAATCCTTTACAAAGATCATATCTTTAGATTAAGGATAAAAGAAAGACATAATTATGTGTGGAAAATAAAAATACACTCAATATAAGTTTATATTGAGTGTAAACAAATTATAGGTAATCTACACATATTAATGGAAAATCAAAACCAATAACATTGATATTTAACACTATGAATGTATATTGAGTTAAGATTTACCTTACCTTGATTCTGACTCATCATATAAAATCATTATTTTCTTATAAATTTGGTAAATCCTTCTGATTTGATCCAAAAGGATTCATTGAGTTTCATTATATAGAAGGTAAGAATTATTGGATGATGCAATGGATGTTGGGAGTTTATTTAAGAATAATGTGGGGGAGCCATGGGCTTTAGGGGTGTGAGTAAGTGGGTAAAGGTGGTGTCCTTTTATAAGAGGGAGGAGGGGAACATTAGGGAAGTCTTGAAATATTATTTTGTTATAAATTTATTTTCGAATAATAATAGCTCCAATGTGATATATTTCATTTATAAGATTTGGATCACTCTAAATCCTCTCAACCAAGAGTTTTTAGACATGTTTTGGTAACAAATGGATCATTATCTTTTGGCATTAACCCTTAGTTATATAAATTAACCCTTACTATTGTTTCTTTTATTTTTACATTATATAGTTAATGTACTTTCTCTAAAACTACAATTGAACCTCATGTGGAACATTAAGAAGATTTTTAGCACTATCTATGTCAATTAATCAATACCAAGATCTATATGAATATTATATCATTTAATAAAATATTTTTCATTTTAAAAACTTGTTTATGTAAATTTGGACACTATTGTGTGAGTGATTTTATAAAATTCATAAAAACATGATTGATTTTAATTTTTTATACACAAATATAATATATCATAATCATAAAAAAATTCTTTTATGGCATCAGAATTTTTAAATTACATTTATTTTAATATTTATAATATCAATTATTCGAATCTTTCATTAATAACGTATTCACTCCATCATCATTGTTTCATAATTAATTTTAATTGTTTCATGTATTAAAAATTATAAATAAAATATCCTGATGTAGAAATTATTTTTATAATTATAATGATAATTTATAGTCAAATTGTTCAGATATATAACCCTATATTAAAATTGATTTATTAAAATGATACATGATTTTGTTATAGTTCTCTTTACGTAAAATTAATTATTATAACATGTCATTATCACACTGATGTAACTACATGGGGTCCTAAAATCAACCCATGGATACTCATGGTCAATCATAACTCATAAAATAGGATTATGATATGTGTTAAAATACTTTTATATTATTATAATATTCTTTTTTACAATCATTTACCTGATTTACCCTTTAACCAAGGAGAATAAAAATATTTACTGAAGTAACTATTCATAATTTCTATTAATAGAAGGCCCCTATTTAAATAATTCATACCTTTTGATTCATAATAATTAATCCATTTTTAAAATTTCAAAATACATAAGTTTCAGTAATTAATTTAAATTTAATCCTTGTTGTCAAAATGATAAAACATGTTTTTAAAAAGTAATATCCATCAAAAGATTGACGTTCGTTTATATCTAATATCAATGTGAAGTTACATATAATGACAATAATTGGATTTCATGGTAAAAATATAATCCAATTAAACATTAATAACAATTAAAAGGATTATATAACTATATAAAAAATTTGATGAAATGGATGTTTTGAATTAAAATCTACTTTTTTCACTATTTATTAAAAAATTAATTTTAACATAAAAATACCAAAATTCTTCCAAAGTAAATTTTTATTTCCCACATCAAAATAATAAGTTTATTTTTATAAATATAATGCATAAAAGTGATATATACTCGATTTAAAAAGGGTTCTCCATCAAAAGGTGGTCAAAATGTATTTTTTGAAAAAAATACTTCTTTTATCCAAAAAATGTGGATTTGTTATTATATCATATCTAGAAAATATATAAAATAAATTTTAAAAATTAAATTTAATACATAACATATAAAAATATATAAATATTTGACATGAGTTTATAAACACTATTATTCTCTTTTAAATAGGTTTTCATATAAACATATCCTTCAAATTTAATTGGTTTTTATTTCCATTTCTAATAAAGTTGTTAATAAATGAATCATTATTTAAACATTTTTAAACCATATTTTCATAATTTAGTTAATAAAATTCATTCATCCCTTTCCATGGGACAAGTTATAACAATATCCTTCAAATAATAATATTTTTTGTTCATTTTAACCTAATGGAGTGTATCAAGTACATTATTGAACATAGTGTTTCTTTCATAAAATGTGAGATGTTACTTTTTCTATGCTTATTTTTATGCCCCAAAACTATTTATTATTCCAATATTATACTATAATATATAATATTAATTTATTTCCTTATTAATAATGACTTATACAATTCTAATAATTATCGCTTAGCTCATGATTCTGATATCTGATTCATGGGTTGTGGTTTTAATATGTCATACTCCTATTAACGTACCCTTGTGTTCATGATATGATTATATTTAACCAATTTCATTCATAAATAATATCTGATCTCACTCTTTCTTATTATTCCTCTCCCCCTTTTATGATGATATGTATTATGTAAGAATTTTTTATGAAGGGCGGTAGATATTAAGAACATAGTGGGAGATGATATAGCTCACTGATAAGCCAATTATTTCTGTTACTAGGATTACAATGAAACTAAACTTTTATGGTCCTCTATCATGAATTTATTTATTGTTATTAATTTTCTTGAAACATTATCTAATATATATGTATGATATTTTTAGTTTGCTATACATGATCCAAAAAAATTAATCCTGAATACTTTATCTCATGAGATATAAACTCTTATCCAATGAAATAGAGGATGAAGAAGGACCCCAAATACATTTCATCCATAATTATATGTTCCAAATGAAATATATAATTAATTATATCCAAAATAACCAATGGAAAAAATATGTTTCATTCAACACCTCATAATGAACCCATGGAATAAAAATTTGTCTTATATCCGTTTAAAATGGTTTTATTTTGTGAAAAAATTTATATTTCCATAAATAATCATACAATGACAACCCCATTTATTATTAATATCTATCAAAATACATTTATTATAATTCTTTCAAAATATCCACTAATAATGATAATAAAGCTTAAAATTATTTATAATATATAGATAAGTGTATATTGTTAAGTCAATAATTTCAATTATCATTTTATGTAAATAATATAAGTGAATTCCTAAATATTAAAGGAGGTTAGAATATTATTTTAACATAAAAAATAATTCTAAATGAAGGTTATGCTTATTCATGGTCTATGGATAGAAAAAACAAAGGTATTTATTGAAAAGAACATTATATGAGACTAAAGGATAAATAGGGTGGATTGTATTGTTTAATGAATATCCCTATTCAAAAAAAAGATATATGAAAGTAAAATCAGATATATTAAAACATTATTTTAGTATTTTTAGAAAAATAACATTGAAAATAAGAAAAATACTCTATGTTTTTAAATATATTTTTTACAATTCTTTTAAAACTAGGAGAAATATATTTTATTTTATAAATCAAGAAAATGTCAAGAGAAATTTTCATATAAAATGAAAAAGTTTGAATAATGTTTTTTTAAATAGAATTAATCATAAATGGTTATCATAAAAACATTTTTAAAATTATTGAAAAAAGAAGACATTTCAGGCCCATTAAAAAGCTATTTTAAAAAAATGATGTGAAACATTTGGAAAATATGATTTTTAAAAAGAAAAATTAAAATAAATAGTAGGTAAAATAAAATACATAAGAGTCATAGAATATATATTTTAAAAAAAGATGCAATATTTTATTTAAATGTTTTGATTGAATTTCTAATTATATTGAAATAAAATTTTTGAAAATCCTTATTATTTAAATTATACACCAACATAATTTTTAAATGATAGGGAAAAAAATTATAGAATTAAGATGAGATAAACAATTATCAGTTTTTAATTTTTAAAACATAGTAATTTTAGGAATTAAAAATAAAAACATGGAGGAGAAAATATCATTAAATATGATAATAAGTATTCTCATCAAAAATATACATTATGGGAATGAAATTTTTGTGAAAGTTAAAGTTATGAATAAGAAGGTTATTATAAAATAATATAGGAAGTGGAATTACCATGAAATAATCTCTTAAAGAGGAAATAACAAATATTTAATGAAAAACATTAAATAGGAAACATTATAATTAAATATTGGTAGCTGAGTTGAGAAATAACCCTTATAATGTTATTATCATTTGAAATGAAATCCATTTATGTAAATAACATCATATTGAAATTAAACCCATATTAATTACATGAATATCAAAAAAGAAATTATTTTGTCAATAATCACACTATATTAATTTTATCAATGTTCAGAAAGATAAATAAGCGTCATATAATTAAATTTTAGATAAGGAACCCTTAACCTTGTATTCTTGTTTAGTTGAATGTTCTCTAACCTATAGAATGAAAAAATAACTGTATTAAAAAAATATTTCCTATCATTATTCGTATGTATAACCATTTCAGACCATAATTTATAATTATTCTCTACATTAATATTTTTTAGTTGGCTTCTATTTTCAATATTGGGTGTGAGTAATCATAATAATTTTGAATGTGTTTCATAGTAGAGGTGTTGTTAGAATTTATTATCCCAACTTTTATCATTTCCAAAAAATAAAATGCACTGTAATTGATTCTTTCTAATTACGTATAACAATATAATTTCAATCATGGTGTATATTGGTTGTGATAATTATTAATGAAATCAATAATGGGTGTGATTCTATAATTTTTTATAAAAAAACATTTGTACCATAATTAGTGATATTATTATTTATTTTCCAATAATATAACCCAAATAATACTTATATAATTATAATTATCATATATAATCAGTTGTAATGTTCCCATAGTAATCCATGATACTATTCTATAGAATTATTCAGGTTGATGTTTAAGCCAACCAAAATAGAAACATACCATTATTTTAAAGATGCTTATAGTGTAATTTAGTTGTAATATAATTGTTCCAATGAAATTGTGATCTTACATATGTTGTTTAGAATAATATATCATAATTTAGGTGAATTTGAAGAATTTGTAATTGTTATGAAATTATTACATCATATGAATAAATTGTTTTTCCTCCTTAGAAATCTTGTTTTAGACAAAATAATTAAAAGTAATCTTTAGTTCCTAATATCATTAATATGTTGTATTATTTTAATTAAAAAACCATTATAATTTCATTAATATAATATTTATCCTTTAAATCAAATATAATAACCATCCATGAAAGGCTATATTTAAATAAAGAATAAGAAATCTATTAAAGCACAATTTTAATTATAAACCCATTATAATTTCCTAAATGTCATATTTATCCCATAAAATAAATACAATAACCATTCATGAAAGGATATAATTAATGAATGAATACACCATTCCATTAATGTGATAGTTTTAATTTACAAGTGGATGCGGATTTTCATTTCTGTATAATGGGGAAAATAAGTAATATAGACTGTAATTATATAATATAAATGTTTTAATAAATATCATGCATAGTTATTAAATTCATCAAGAGGACCAAATGTGAATGGTGTTTATGAAAAAAACATGACGTATCATGGATGCTGTTGTCCACACCCACAAAAGTTTAATTATTGTTTTCATTAATTGAAAATTGGAAATGAGGTTAATATATATTCTACTAGAATAATAAAATTTAGTATAAATAATTATGCTACAATATAAGAATAAAAATACTATATTTCATGTATTATGCTATTAGTGAAAAGAAATTCTGGAAAATGAGTACTCTTGTAGAGGACATGTGAATTCCCAGAGAAGACTCCAAGGAAGCTGTGATATTACAAAATTATCTTGTTATTATAGGATAAATTGGATTTAAATGGAATATTTTTATATAATAATTTTAGTTTTTCAATTGGAAAGAATATTTAGAGAGTGGTCTTGAACGAGTGGTGAGAGGTCTCGTTTATAAGTGGTGGAAATTAATTTTTTGTAAATATTCCAACTAAAAATTAACTGAGAGCTAGTCTCACATGTATGTAATATTACTAAAAGGATAATAATATTTTGAGGTACGAGATAATTCAATTCATACATCAAGAATTTATTTTAACTGATGTTAATTTTTTTGGATTTTATTCGTTGAATTTGCACATTTATTTATTTTCAGTATTACGGTGGTATCTAATTTTAAGCAATTAATTTATATTTAACTCTTAAAAATAACATTTACACTATAAAATAATATTTACATACTAATTAAATTTATTAATAGTTTTTTATAATGAAAAAATCTATTTTTATAAGAAAAACTAATTTATCATTATTGGAAGTAATGCCTAAATATGTATCTATAAAAAATGTCTATTTTTAATTATAATATTTTTGTGTGGGGGAATATAATAAATATATTTTATTTTATTTAGAAGAATTAAATTATCATAATTTAGTTGAAACTTATTTTTCTTTCAAATAAAACTAAAAGCGATTATTTCCTAAATAATTACTTTTTAAAAGAAACTACTGAAAAAAATTTCATAGGAACTATTACATACATTGTTAATTGTAGTACATATAAATTAATAATTTTTTAATATATGTATTTAACCTTTCAATATATATTTTATGATGAAAAATTTTTGGTATGTTTTTATATTATACTTAAATCTTGATATATTAATAAACAATAGACTTTTTGTAAAATAGTAAATTTTTAACTATTCACATAAAAAGAAATTATTTCAGAAATAATATATTATCTAATATTAATATAATTTGGGTATTATAAATTTATTTATTGAATTAGTTTTATTAAAATAAAATTTTAAAATTTATATATTATTTATCCAAATTAAAATACAATATATAAAGAGATACTATTTTATTCCAAAATGAGTTTCTAAAATGAATGTTTCTTTAATCTTATTTCACATAAATTTCAACAAACATCAATCTGGACATATCAGCTTATAAATATAGTTATTAACTATTATAATAATTTTTTAACTATAATAAACTTTATTTATTAAAGTATAATTAAATACATTTTTAATAGGTTCTTCAAATAACACATATTTTAAAATAATTAGGAATGTAAAATAATGAGATGTAATTATTTCTAATAAATAAATTATTTCTATATAAAAACGATTATATTAATATTATAATTTTATTATATAATATTTATTATTATTTTAGTGTTGTGTTTGTTTTATTTCATGTGTGACTTAATCAATATAATAAAATATTAATATACGGGGTCCAAAATATCGGGTTTTATCCAAGATATATCGGAAAGGGGAATTATTTTTATAGAACTATGATTCCAAAGATTAATTCATATAGTTGAAATATATGATAGTTTCTCTACTTATACCCACACTATCTATAAAAATGTAATTATTTTTTATCTATAATGATGCTTTAAAGAAGGGATTCAGTTAAGTCAGCATGTAATGTGATAAAGTGACAACAATTGCCTCATGAAATTTGATGATCAATAAGAAAACTATTTGACATAGGATTTAGAGTTGGTTATAATAATATTTACATAAAATATTTGAAGACAATATCTCAATGTTTTTATGTGTTAAATATATTTATATTTTTCGATAATCAAGTATATATTCACACAGAATAAGATCACCAAGTTCCAGTGAAGGGGGATAGAGCTGACGAAGAATTATGATAGCTAAATATCTTATCATCCTAGTTAGGATAATAATGTGTCTGATGCTCAAAGAAGAAAATACCCAATAACCATATCCACAATTAATATTGAGAGGAACTCAATATTATTTCACTCGAAGAATATGGACATGCTAATAATAACGTAATATATTTCATGAATGATTACTAAATATATATTCTCATTTAAATTGAGAAATCAAAAAGAGATTACTTGGATAAAAAATAACTTGGATATAATAAGAAATTGAATTCCCTAAGTGTTCAAAATTCATGAATAGGGAGTTGTGAGACTTGGGACACTACTGTGCGTACCATCTATCCTTGATATAAAGAATGGGTTGGTGATTGATGCTGACAGCTAAACATTCAATATCCACCCCTTAAACAAATATTTATATATAGATCTATTATTGATTTTTTTTGAAAATATAAATAATAATATTTCATAATATAAATAAATTTTTATGTGAATCCCTTAGGTGAAGGAAGAAAGGTACAGTTCTAAAGAGATGGTACAACCATTACCGATACCTTTATAGAAATGGTTGATCATAGCCTTTTATATTGTCCTATGTATTTTAAAATCAAAAAAAGGGAATAATAATTAATGTTTTGTAAATGAAAATATTAAAATTAATACTCATTTCATTTTCATTCTGGTAGTATTATCACTTATTTATCCTTAAGGTTATTCATTATCGATGAGTTGAGACAACATGTAACACAACTAGCTATTATATGTAGTCAAGATCTGATTTTCACCTCAGTATTTAAAAAATGATTAAAGAAATCCCTAAAAATATAATTTAACTTATACCAGACCTATTATCCTCAGGCTGATGGAAAATCTAAGTGTATAATCTAATGACTTGAGAATATATTGAGATTTTTCACAATAGAATTCAAAGGAGTCTGAAATCAATATATTCATTTGGTTGATTTATAAGAAAATAATTGATTTCACTCAGGAATTTAAATTTATCTTTATAAATAAATTTATGGAATTAAATGAAGTAATATGACTTTTTGGGAAGAAGATAGATAAAAAATGATACTGGGACCTGAATTGGAAGATGAAAGGATTAAGAAGGTCAAAGAAATTCATCAACACATCTGAGTAGACCAATGTCAACAGAAGTGTTATACTAATAATTATAAAAATGGAATTGAGTATGATGTTGGTGATAAGGTGTTCCTTTTAATATATCCCTATAATATAATCATATGTATGGTGAAGAAAATAAAGCTATGACATATATATATTAACCCCATTGAGATTCTTACTCATATCAGTGTTGTGGATCATCAATTAGAACTCTAACCAAAAATATTTCAAAAAACTAAATTGTACAACATATCTTATAAAAAATTTACCTAACATATCCCTCATATGTACTAAATCTGTAGGTGGTATAGTTGTTGAATTATCTTTAATATTATGAGTAACTAATGAATGTCTTGGTCCTTATAAAGAAATTTCTACACAAAAGGACAAGTCACCTAGTAAAATTACATTGGTGGAATCATAAAAATAAATTGGAAACAAAAGAGCATAATGAAGAAAGGAATTATAATTACCATCATCTATTTTGAACAGGTATATACAATAAAATTTGAGTGTCATTTTTTAACAGGGGAGGAATAAAATGAGAAGACTATTCATTTAATTAACGAAAGAATGCATGTTTCAATGTATATTCTTTAATTGTGATTTACAATAAATTCACGTATGAATAATTTTATATTTTATAGGAATGTTAAAATTTAGAAACAATATTTTCTATAAAAATATGAATATTAAATGTAAACAAACACCATAAAATAATAACAACATAAAGGAAAAATCTGTAGCTATAAATTCACTAGTGAAGACCATTGCATCCATAAGGAAAACAAAAATAAATAGAAGCATTCAGAATAAAAAATAAATTATCAAGGAATGTATAAGAATATTAATAAGTGTGGTATTTAATGATTAATTATAATAATTATGGTGTGTGTTTATATGTTTTAAATTGTAATGATACACTAAGGATACTCCCATTACTTGGTGATAAGAATAGTAATATGATTAATCAAATAGTAATATAACTATTATGCATTTGAAAATAAAAATGTATGATTAAAATCATATTTTATATATTATTTAATGAGTTTATATTATTATATATTTAAATAAAAGTGTTATATACAATAAAAAAATGTTTAACACAGTGAATAAACTTTTTCATTGAAAATATATTATTTATATTAATTAAAAAGTATTTATAATAAATTTATAATTTTTAAAAAAATCACTATAACAAAAGAGATTAATGGAAAATAATATTTTCTTAAAAATATAAAAATACAATAATATAAAACCTTATGTTATTATTTATATTGAAAAATATTTGATCATTTCATAAGATCCAATATCTATATACATGTAATTTTATATAAATATTAAATCCCATAATTTGAAGAAGTTATTTTAACATAATTGATATAATTTTTGGATTTATAATGTCATTGTTTTTTAGGGTGGTTGATTAAAATTTTATGCAAGTGTGGGTTTTTTTGTGAATAATAATATGTGAAAATATTCAATATTTTATATTATATGATAAATAACGGATCAATGATGAGGTGATGTTGCAAACCATTGGATCATAATTTATTGTGAAAATTACTGTTAATAGTTGTAATAATCATCCATATTTTTAGTCCTGAGAGAAAATAACAAACTAATGAGTATAATATTAAAAAAAACACCCACCCTTTATAAATAAAACTCTTCACCACCCTTCTTATCCACATACACTATGTTTATTACCTTTACAAATCCAATCTAAATCCTATCTGAATAATTCTCTACATGTATACATATTTTTTTCAAAACTAAAAAAAACATTCCATGGAGCCTTAATGGGTAACCAAAACGTAAATGTTAAAATAAGATGGTAATACTCTCATGTTAATATACTAAAATTCAATTATTATTATGCCTCATAAAATCTATTCTATCTACATTTTTATAAAAACAAAAGTATTATTCATATATTAAATTGTTGTTATATTAATTTAATATAAATTGCATAACATCATTTCATCTTTTCTCAAATAAAAACCCCACTCATGTTTTAGTTGGTTCACTAACTCCATAGACAACATGTTTTATTTTTCACCACAAACTTCATAGATGATTATATAAAAAATATATGTATGAAATATAACTAAAATAATTATTTTACGAATTATTTCACGATTGAAAATTATTAATTTTCATCTAATTTAATAGAATTAATACAGTTTATAATGGTCGTTAAAAATGCCCAAATGAACACACTATATAACAAAAACATTTATAGAAAATGAATAAGTCCAATGTTTCTCCAAATATAGATATTTAAGGTAATTCATTCTTCTATAACTACATGAAAATAATTTTATTTTACATATAGAGTTTTAATACCATTTCATAATAACTTCAATAATTATAATGAAACTAATGTGTCTTTGAAACTGTTAAAAGAACAAGATTAAGAGAGTAGGAATAAACATGAAACTATTACAGTATTATTTTAAAATAATATAATGTAATAATACAGAATTAAATATAAATGAAAATGATTCTTAATAAATAATTAAAAAAAATTATTATTTTTGAAGTTAGGAGATCATACCAATTGGGTTAAGTACTAGAAGTAGTGGAACATCCAAACCACCCTCTTCTATTTCAGATTATAGATTATCTATTTAAAACACACATTATTAATGTATTATTCATTTATATTTATTTTATATTACGTATAAATGTTTATACATATCAAATATATACCTTTTTTAAAATATATTTATTTTTCTTGGATATATAATATTTTGAGGTTCCCTTCAGGTTCTCATTCTTCAAGAAACCCCAATTAATGGAAAATTAAAAATTTCATACCTTATTTCATGTATCAGTTCATTAATTTATTTTATCATAATATGGCTTCAACCAAATAATTTTTTTGAAATATATTTTGGTTCAATTATGATTTTATGTTAATTATTATGATATCACCCAATTTAATGACACTATCCCCTTATTTCTAAAAACTCAACTTTAGACGTATAATTCCAAATGCAATTTCACTCTCTGTAGTGCTGTCATTGTAGTGACCCCAACCCTAGTAGACTGGAACTAGTGTATACATTATTACTTTGACATAATATACATTAAATAACATCATGAAGGTCTTAATATTATAGTTTCCTTAGGTAATTAGATAGATAATTGAATCCCATATTACATTTTATGAATAAATATAAACACAATTTTTTTGAGGAATATCATTATTACCTCTATAATAACCATTCTTCTCATTCTTAGTAAACTTTCAGGATTCCTATGATTGAAAACCAATAAGTTTGATATTGAATAACCAGTAAGGTATATATGTACAATAGAATAAATCCTGAATCAATAAGAATGATCAATATGGAAGGAAAAATAATAAAACACATGTTCCAAGTAATCAACAAACTAAGACAGACTTGATACAAAGATAAAATTAAATAAAAAACATAATAGATAATTATTAATATGAAAAATTAAATAAATTAAAATACTTTTCATTTAATATATAATTTTTCTATCATAATTGGATAATGAATAATCAATATAGAAATGTAAAAAACTTAAAACACATTCCATTTAATGAATAACTGATAATGAAATGAATACATAGATAATATCATAGAGAAAATATCATGGATAATAATCCCTAAATTCCTCGTGAAGTATATTCATAATTGTTGGATGTTATTAACTCATGATCATGAGGCCTCTATATTCAAGACCCTTCATAATACAATATAACACCACTTGGTGAAAACTTGTTTTTTTGGAAAACTAATTTTATGCTACCATAAAGATTAACCATAATAGATTATCTATAAATCATGATTTTATATATAACTAGTCCCCAATAATTTATTCATGTTCAAATAATTCCATATATATCAAATAGTATATTTAATTCATGAAAAATATGTTGTATCATAAAATAATATTATTTAATAATGACTATTATTTTATTATTTTAGTTGGAAACAATCATTTTCATAGCTATAAATGGAGTTTGTTATTTTTTTGGTAATCCACACTAGGATTGATCCTTCTTTTTCATAATAATAAATTATACAGTGACGATGGACTCAATGATTAAGCTGGCATAATTTCTAGGTTTTTCCACATTTTTAGAGATCAATAATAGGATAAAAGGTAAGGCTTTATGAATGATGGATTTATATAATATAATATTCATAAATATGGAAAAGGAATTATTTTTATGAAAATTAGGTTTCAAAAAGATTGGTATTCACAAATGTTTGTATTTTCTAAAGGCTTGGATTCTCTCAAATGAGTAACGAAAATATGGTTTTCCCATGGCTAATATATTCCTTGAGAATTTTCGATTACATGATGGTAAATATATATGACAATGACAAGGATAGTAAAAGTTTAAAATATCACTACAACATCATTAATAAAGGACAATCGTGAATGTGGATGAAGAGGTTCATGAAATTACTACCTGGAGCATGGAATCTTAATAATGTGGTGATCCATTAAATTGGAGGACACCCCTAATATCAAAACACTGAGGGAATTTGAAAAAATGGTGAATTAGTATGATTTTGTGAAGGTTTACCTAATCCTGAAATGATCATAAATCTATAGTGCTTCATTATATTGTTCATCGTGAAGGAATGGATATGAACTGATTGGTGATAAGTTATATAAGAAGAGGATATTTCACAAAGACTGCAAGTTTCTCAAAGACAGTGACTTTCATGAAGGATGGGTGGTTCGTGAATGTTGTAATCATTAAAAATGATGAGTGATTCATGAATTCTGGTAGCTTCTTTATGGTGTTAGGTTTCATGAATTTGGGAATATAATTGAAAAATAAAGGGTTTTTATAATGTCTGGAAACCTTGAGAATAGTACTATTGAAAATGTGTTTTATGTGAGAAATTATTTGAGGGGAATAAACACTAGAATATGGTAAAAGAAGAGTCTCATGCCAGTATAGGACAAATTCTTAAATACCAATCTAATAAAGTAATCATCAAGTCATTAAACTGAGTAAGAACTCACCCATGGCAGTTACCTAGGTGAAGTAGATGAAATTTTTCCAAGGGAGACAGTGTGTTATCCCTTACATTATTCTAATTTTTTCCTATAATAGAGTGAATATTTATAATCTTATGTAATCCATAATAACCAATTATGATTAGTTAATGAAAGTATGATCAATAACATATTTGTGTATACTCCTAAGACTATCCTTAAATGATTAAATTGGTAAAACTATAGTGTTATCTCTCTGATTGTGAATCTCAAATTAATGGATTATTCTATTAAAAATGTTTTACAAGTCCCTACAAATGTGGGAACAATATCTATCACATTTAAAGAAAAATATCAAACCTTACTTCACCCCTCCCATCTAAGGTATTTTTATAGTATTAACATTGGTATCATATCTTATAGGTTAATGATGTTTAATATATCCTCTGTTTTGGTAGGTAATTCCATTGTAAATTTAGTATGATAAATCTTATTACATAACCCAAAAGAAATGAAACAAAAATGGAATTGTTCTAGACAATCCATATCAAAAGAGAAGAATTCGGGGAAGAACACTTTAATTCATAGGTATTATGTGGTTCCTCCTCCATTCATAATTTATACTCTGAACAGTATGTTCATTAAGATATTGATTTTGGTTGGAATAGGATGTTTATAGGTCACTAATTGAAGGAAATATATTTCTATAAATTGATCCTATGTAGTAATTTAATATGATAGAAAGGGGTTTAAAAAGTCTTTGAACAACACTATACTATGCCATAAGAATAACTAGAATCCGTGAAATTATAATTGGTTCAAAGGGAGTTCATGGTATATATAGAAAACCTATAATATGGAATACCATAAAATAGACATATAGATAATTCCACCGAATAGACTTACATAATTAAGAATTTTATATAACAAAAGGGACTATGTCGTGATCTTCTAGGTGAAACAACATTTGAAGATCAAACCATGGACCATGTCATAGATCTTATAAAATAGGGGAATAAATATTGATTATACTAAACCATAATGAACCCATGGAATAAAAATGTGTATTGTATCCATTTAAAATGGTTTTATTTTGTGAAAAATTTTATTTTCCCATCAATAATCATACAATTACAAACCCATTGAATATTATTGTCTATCAATATATTTTTATTATAATTCTTTCAAAACATCCATTAATAAAGATAATAAATCATATTGTTATTTACACCATAAGATAAGTGTATATAGTTAAGTCAATAATTTTCAATATCATTTAATGTAAATAATATAAGTGAATTCTCATAAATGAAAGGGATAAATCATATTGTTTTAACATAAATAGGTAATTCTAAATGAAGGTTATGCTTATTCATGCTCTATGGATAGAAAAAAATGGTATTGATGAGTAATTCCCTTGATAGAAAAGAACATTACTTGTGACTAAAGGATAAATAATGTGGATGATATTGTTTAATGAATATCCTCATTAAAAAATAATATATATGAATGTAAAATGACATATATTAAAACACTATTTTAGAATTATTTTATAAAAATCACATTAAAAATAAGAAAAATACTATATCTTTTAAAATAATTTTTTATTTTCCTTATAAAACTAGATGAAATATATTTTATTTTATAAATCAAGAAAATGTCATGAGAAATTTTCATATAAAATTAAAAAGTTTGAATAATGTTTTTTTACAATGAATTTATCATAAAAGGTTATCATAATAACATTTTTAAAATTATTGAAAAAAGAAGACAATTCTGGTCCGGTAGAAAGTTATTTTTAAAAAATGATGTGAAACATTTGGAAAAAATGATTTTTAAAAAGAAAAGGAAAAATAAATAGTAGGTAAAATAAAAAATATAAGGGTCATAAAATTTATATTTTCATAAAAGTCAAAATATTTTATTTAAATGTTTTGATAACAATTCTAATTATATTTAAAAATATTTTTTAAAATTTCTTATTATTAAAAGTATACAACAACACCATTTTTATATGATAGGGAGAAAAAATATAGAAGCCCGATTATGTAAAAAAATATCAATTTTTAAATTTTAAAACATAGTAATTTTAGGAATTTATGATAAAATACATTTAGAGGAAAATATCATTAATGATGATAAGATGTATTCTGGTTAAAAATATTCATTATGGGAATGGAATTTTTATCAAAGTTAATGTTATGAATATCAAGGATATTATAAAATAATATAGAAAGTGTAATTACCATGAAATAAACTATAAATGAGGAAATAACAAATATTGGATGAAAAACATCAAAATGGAATCATTATAATTAAATATAAGTAGATAAGTTGAGAAAAAACCCTTATAATTTTTTTATCATTTGAAATGACAACCATTTAAGTTAATAACATCATATTGATATTAAAATAATATAAATTATATGAATATTAAAAAATAAATTATATTCTTAGTAATCACACAATATTAATTTTATCAATGTTCAGAAAGAGGAATATGCCTCACAAAATTAAATTTTAGAAAAGGAACCCTTAACCTCGTATTCGTGTTTAGTTTAATGTTTTCAAACATATAGTATGAAAAAATAACTATATAAAAAATTATTTCATATCATTATTCATATGTATATCCTCTTTAAACTATAATTTATAATTATTATCTACATTTATATTTTTTAGTTAGTTTCTATTTTCAATATTGGGTGTGAGTAATCATAATAATTTTTAACGTGTTTCATAGTAGAGGTGTTGTTAATATTTATTATCCCAACTTTTATCATTAATAAAAAATAATATGCACTGTAATTGATTCATTCCAATTATTTATAATGATATAATTTCATTTTTTGTGTAAATTGGTTGTGATAATTATTAATGATATCAATGATGGGCGTGATTCTATAATTTTTTATAAAA
Organism: Viscum album; assembly: GCA_963277665.1. Lineage (NCBI taxonomy): Eukaryota > Viridiplantae > Streptophyta > Magnoliopsida > Santalales > Viscaceae > Viscum > Viscum album. The sequence goes on from OY728139.1 coordinate 899,420,688, forward strand.
AACAATTGTACCATAATTAGTGATATTAATATTTATTTTACAATTATATATCCCAAATAAGTTTATATATTTATGGTTATCAGATATAATTAGTTGTTATGTTCCCATAGTTATCCATGATACTATTTTGGGGCATTATTCATGTTGATGGTTATGACAACCAAAATAGAAAAATACCATCATTTTACAGATGATTATAGTTTAATTTAGTTGTAATATAATTGTTCTAAAGTAATTGTGATCTTACAAATGTTTTTTAGAATTATATATCATAATTTAAGTGAATTAAAAGATGTTTTAATTGTTCTGAAATTTTTTTATAGTATGAAAAAATTGTTTTGCCTCCTTAGAAAGCTTGTTTCAGAAAAAATAATTAAAATTAATCTTCTGTTACTCATATAATTAATATATAGTCTAATTTTAATTAGAAGACCATTATAATTTAATTAATATCATATTTATCCTTTAAAAAAATATAATTATCATACATAAAAGGCTATATTCAAATAAAGAATACAAAATCCATTAAAGCAAAATTTAAATTTAGAAAACCATTATAATTTCATAAATATAATATTTTTACAATAAAATAAACATAATAACCATCCATGAAAGGATCGAATGAATGAATGAATACACCATTCCATTAAGGGGATAGTTTTCATTTACACATGGATGAGGATTTTCATTTCTATATAATAGGTTAAATGAGTAATATAGATTTTAATTATGGAATATAAATGTTTTAATACATATCATACATAGTTATTAAATTCATCATGAGAACCAAACATGAATAGTGTTTATGAAAAATAACATGACACTTCATGGTTTCGGTTGTCCGCACACACAAAAATATAATTATTGTTTTCATTAATTATTAATTGGAAATGAGTTTAATATATATTCTACTAGAGTAATAACATTTAATATAAAATACCTTAACTATAATATAAGAATAAAAATACTATATTTTATGTATTATGATATCACTGAAATGAAATTCTAGAAAATGAGTACTCTTGTAGAGGACTTGCGAATCCCTAGAGAAGACTCCAAAGAAATAGTTATATTACAAAATTATCTTGTTATTATAGGATAAATTAGAATTAAATGGAAGAGTTTTATATAATAATTTAATTTTTTTAATTGGAAACAATATTTAGAGAGTGGTCTCCAACCAGTGGTGAGAGGACTCGTCTATAAGTGGTGATAATTAATTTTCTGTAAATACTCTAATAGAAAATTAAATTAATACTAGTCTCAAATGTATGTAAGATTACTAAAATGATAATAATAGTTTTAGGTATGAGATATGTCAATTCATACCACATGAATATATATTAACTAATGGTAAATTTTTTACTCTTATTCTTTGAATTTGAACATTTATTTATTTTTAGTATTACAGTGGAATCTAATAATAAGAAATTAACTTATTTTTAACTCATAAAAATAAAATAGACACTATAAAATAATATTTACATACAAATTCATATTATTAAGTCTATTATATCATGAAAATTCTATTTTTGTAAGAAAAACCAATTTATCATTACTGGAAGTAATGCATAAATATGTATTTATAGAATAAGCTATTTTTAATTATAATATTTCCATGTGGGGGAAATTAAAAAATATATTTGAATAAATTTATAAGAATTAAATTATCATAATCTAGATGAAACCTATTTGTCATTTAAATAAAACTAAAAGTGGATTTTCCTAAATAATAACTTTTTAAAAGATAATCCCAAATACAGTTTCTTTGGGAACTATTACATACATTGTTAATCGTAGGACATATAAATTAATAATTTTTTTAATCTATGGATTTAATCTTTCAATAGATAATTTATGTTGAATAATTATTTGTATGCTTTTATATTATACTTATATCTTGAAATATTAATAAATAATAGACTTTTGGTAAAATAATAATTTTTTTACTATTGACATAAAAATAAAATATTTTAGAAATAATATATTATATAATCATAATATAATTTGGATATTATAAATTAATTAATTGAATTATTTTTATTAAGATAAAATTATAAAATTTATATATTGTTTATTCAAATTAAAATGCAATATATAAAGAGATACTGTTTTATCCCAAAATGAGTTTCTAAACAAAATGTTTCTTTAATCTTATTTCACATAAATTTCAACAAAGATCAATTTTCACATATATTATTATATATATATTTATTAACTATTATAATAAATTTTTAACTATGGTCAATTTTATTTATTAAGGTGAAATTTAATACATTTTTAATAAGTTCTTAAAATAACATATATTTTAAAATAATTAAGAATGTAAAATAATAAGATGTAATTATTTCCAATAATAATATTATTTCTATATTAAAATGATTATATTAATATGGTAATTTTGTTATATAATATTTCATATTATCGTAGTGTTGTTTTTGTTTTGTTTCATATGTGACATAATCAATTTAATAAAATATTAATATAAGTGGTCCAAAATATCAGGTTGTTTTCCAAGATAACTCAGAAATGGGAATTATTTTTATAGAATGATGATTCCTAAGAGTAATTCTTATAGTTGAATTATATTATAGTAACTCTACTTATACTCACATTATCTATAGGAATGAAAGCACTTTTAATCTATAATGATTCTTAAAATAAGGGATTCAGTTAAGTCAGTATGTAATGTGATAAAGTGACAACACATGCCTCAAAAAATTTGATGATCAATAAGAAAACTATTTGACATAGGATTTAGAGTTGATTATAATAATATTTACATCAATTATTTAAAAACATTATCTCAATGTAATTAAGTGTGAAATATATTTAGATATTATGATCATCAGGTATATATTTACATAGAAGAAGATCCACAAGTTCTAATGAGGTGGGATAGAGCTGAAGAAGATTTATGATAGATTAATAACTTATCATCCTAGGTATCATTATAATGTGTCTGATGCTCAAAGAAGAAAATACCCAATAACCATATACACAATTAATATTGAGAGGAACTCAATATTATTTCACTTGAAAAATATGGACATGCAAATAATAACGTAATATATTTCATAAATGATTACTTAGTATATATTCTCATTTAAATTGAGAAATCAAAAAGCGGTGATGTGGAGAAAATATAACATGGATATAATAAGAAATTGAATCCCCTATGTGTTCAAAATTCACGAAAAGGGAGTTGTGAGACATGGGACACTACTATGTGTACCATCAAACCTTGATAAAATGAATTGGTTGTTTATTGATGCTGACAGCTCAACAATCAATATCCACCCAAAAAAACACATATATATATATGGATCTATTATTGAACAAATATTTATGAAAATAAAAATAATTATATTTCATAATATAAATAAAGTTTCATGTGATTCTATTAGTTGAAGAAAGAAAGGTACAATTCTAAAGATATGGTACAAACATTTCCGATACCTTCATGGAAATGGATGAACATAGTATTTTATATTATCATTTGTATTTTAAAGACAACAAAATGTAACAATACTAAATTTTTTATTAGTGAAAATATTAAAATTAATTCTCATTTCATTTCTATTCTGGTAGAATTATCACTTAATAATCTTTAAGGTCACTCATTATTAATGAGGTGAGACAACATGTAACACCACTATCTATTATATGTAATCATGATATGATTTTCACCTCTGTATTTGAAAAAGGATTAAAGAAATCCCTAAAAATATAATTGAACTTATACTAGACCTATTATCATCAGGCTGATGGAAAATATAATTGTATAATATATAGACTTGATTATATGTTGATATTTCTCATAATAGAATTCCAAGTACTCTGAAATCAATATATTCATTTGGTTTATTTGTAAGACGATAATATATTTCACTCAGTAATTTAAATTTATCTTTATAAATACATTTAAGGAATTAAATGAAGTACTCTAACTTGTTGGGATGAAGATGGAGAAAAAAGGATACTGGGACCTGAATAGGAAGATGAAATGATCAAGAAGGTCATGGTGATTGATCAACACATCTGAGTAGACCAATGTCAACAGAAGTGTCATACTGATAATTATGAAAAGGGAATTGAGTATGAGGTTGATGATAAGGTTTTCTTCTTAATATATCCCTAGAATATAATCATAAGAATGTTGACGAATAGAAATATATGACATATATATATATTAACCCCATTGAGTTTCTTACTCATATCAGTGTTGTGGATTATCAATTACCTCTCCAACCAAAAATATTTCAAAAAAATTAATTGTTCAACTTATCCCTCTAAATAATTTACCTAACATATCCCTTGTATGTATTAAATCTATAGGAGGTATAGTTGAAGAATGATCTATCATATTATGAGTAACTAATGAATATCTTGGAGCCTAGAGAGAAATTTCTACCCAAAACGACAAGTCACCTAGTAAAATTACTTAGGTGGAATCATAAAATGAAATTGGAAAAAATAGGACATGAGGAAGAAATGAAATTTAATTACCATTATCTATTTTGAACAGGTATATACAATGAAATTTTAGTGTCATTTTTTAACGGGGCAAGAATGTAATGAGTATACAATTCATTGAATTACTAAAATAATGCATGTTTCAATGTATATTTTTCAAATTTTATTTACAATAAATTTAGATAAGAATAATTTTACATTTTATAGGAATGTGAAAATTTAGAAAAAATATTTACTATAAAAATCTGAATAGTAAATGTTGACAAACACCAGAAAATAATACCAACACCAATGAAAAATTTGTAGGTTAAAATTCACCAATGAATACCACTCCTTCCATATGGAAAACAAAAATAAATAGAAGCATTCAGAATAAAACAAATTATCATGGAATGTATAGGAATATTAATAAGTGTGGTAATTAATGATTAATTATAACAATTATGGTGTGTATATATACATTTTAAATTGTAATGTTACTCTTAGAATACTCCCATTACTTGATGATAGGAATAGTAATATGATTATTCATATAGTAATGTGACTATTTTGAATTCTAAAATAAAAATGTATGATTAAAATCATATTTTAAAAATTATATAATGATTTTATATTATAATATATTTAAATAAAATTGTTATATATGATAAAATAATGGTTTAACATAGTGAAAAAACTTTTTCATTGAAATAATGTTATTTATATTCATTAAAAAATAATTACCATAAATTTGAATGTTTAAAAAATCACTATAATAAAAGCGATTAATGGAAAACAATATTTTCTTTAAAATATAAAAATACAATTTTATGAAACATTGTGTTATTATTTATATTGACAAATATTTGATCATTTCATTAAAGCCACTTTTTATATAAAATGGAATTTTATATAAATATTAAATCTCATAATTTGATGAATTAATATTGATATTATTGATATTATTTTTGGACTTATAATGTCAATGTTTTTTAGGGTTGTTGATTAATATTTTATGCAAGTGTCAGATTATTTGTGAATAATAATAGGTGACAAAATTTAATATTTTATAGTATAAGATATCATACCTGTATAAAGATGAGGTGAAGTGTTAAACCATTAGATCATAATTAATTGTGAAAATACTGTTAATATTTGTAATAATCATCCATATTTTTATCCAGAAGAGAAAATTACAGACTAATGAGTATAATATTTAAAAACACCTACCCTTTATTAATATTAATATTTACCACCATTCTTCCCCACATACAGTAATTTCATTACCTTTCAAAATATAATCCAAATCTTATCTGAACAATTATCTATATATAAATATATTTTTTCAAATCTAAAAAAATATTCCATGGAGCCTTAATGGGTTACCAAAAAGTAAACATTAAAATAAGAAGGTAATAATCTCAACTTAATATAATAGAATTCATTTATTATTATGCCTCATAAAATCTATCATATCAACATTGTTATAAAAGCACCAGTATTATTCATATATTTAATTGTTTTCATATTAATTTAATATAAATAGTATAACATCATTTTATCTTTACTCAAATAAAAACCTCACACATGTTTTAGTTGGTTCACTGGCTCCACAAAAAACTTGTTTTATTCTTCACCACAACATTCATAGATGATTGTATAAAAAATGTATCTATGAAATATAACTAAAATTAGTATTTTATAAATTTTTTAATGTTTGAAAAGTATTAATTGTCATTTAATTTTATATAATTAATATAGTTTATAATGGTCGTTAAAAATTCCCAAATTAACGCACCGTATAACAATAACATTTATAGTAAATAAATAAATCCAATGTTTCTCAAAATATAGATATTTAGGAAAATTCATACTTCCCTAATTACATGAATATTATTTTATTTCACATATAGAGTTTTAATACCATTAAAAAATAACTTCAATAATTTTAATGAAAATAAAGTGGCTTTGAAATTGTTAAATGAACAGGATTAGGAGAGTATGAATAAACATGAAATTTTAATAATATTTTTTTAAAATAATATAAAGTAATAAAAATGAATTAATTATAGATGAAATTTTTTTAATAAATAATTTAAACAAATTTATTTTATTATTTTGGTAGTTATGCGATCATACCAACTGGGTTATGTACCTGAGGTATTGGAACATCCAAACCACCCTCTTCTATTTTAGATTATAGATTCTTTATTTAAAACACAAATTATTAATGTATTATTCTTTTATATTTATTTTATATTATCTATATATTTTTATACATATCACATATATACCTTTTTTAAAATATATTTTCTTTTCTTGTATATAGAACATTTCAAGGTTCCCTTCTCGTTCTCTTTCTTTAAGGAACACGAATTAATTGAAAATTCAAAATTCCTGACCTTATATCATGTATCATTTCATTAATTTTTTTATCATAATAAGGTTTCTAAAAAAGTATTTTTTTTTAAATATATTTTTGTTCATTTTTTATTTTATGTAAATTATTATGATATCTCATAGTTTAATTACATCATCCCCTTATTTTTAAACACGCATCTTAAGAGGTATAATTCCAAATGTGATTCTTCTCTCTTTAGTGTTGTCATTGCAGTGACCCCAACCCCAGTAGACATAATCTATTTTCTAAATTATTAATTTGTCATAACATACATTAAATAACATCTAGAAGGAGCTAATAATATAGTTTCCTTAGGTAATTTTATAGATAATTGAATCCTATATTACATTTTACGAAAAAAGACAAAAACATATTTTTTAGGGAATATCATTATTCCCTCTAGAATAACCTTTGTTCTCATTCATAGTAAAATTTTGGGATTTATATGATTTGAAACCAATAAGTGTGATATCAAATGAATAGTAAGGTTTATGTACAATGTAATAAATCTAGAATCAATAAGCATTATCAATATGGAAGGAAAAATAACAGAACACATGTTCTTAGTAATCAACAAGCTAAGATAGAAGTGATACAGAGATAAAATTTATTCAAAAACATGATGGATAATTATTATTATAAAAATTTCAATAAATGAAAATAATTTTTATCTAATTAATAATTTGAATATCATAATTGGATAAAGAATAATAAATATAGAAATGTAAATAACTGAAAACACATTCCATTTAATGAATAACTGAGAATGAAATGAATACAAAGATAATATCATAGAAACAATATCATGGATAATAATCATTAAATTCTTAGTGAATATTGGATGTTATTAACTCATGACCATGAGGCCTCTATAGTCAAGACCCTTCATAATAAAATATGACACCACTAGGTGAAAACTCATTTATTTGGAAAACTAATTTTATGCTAGCATAAAGATTATCCAAAAGAGATTATCTATGCATCAATATTTTATCTATAACTAGTCCCCACTCATTTCTTCATGTCAAAATAATTCCATATATATCAAATAATATATTTAATTCATGAAAAATATGTTGTATCATAAAATAACAGTATTTAATCATGAATATTATTTTATTATTTTTTTGAAACAGTTATTTTCAAAGTTATAAATGGAGTTTGTTATTTTTTTGGTAATCCACACTAGGATTGATCCGTGTTTTTTCATGATAATAGATCATACAGTGCAGATGGATTTACTGATTAAACTGGCATAATTTCCATGTTTATCCACATTTTTAGAGATCAATAACAGTATAAACGGTAAGGCTTCATGAATGATGGATTTATAGGATATAATCATCATAAATTAGGTAAATAAATTATTTTTATGAAAAATAGGATTCAAAATATTGGGATTAAAGAATGTTTTTATTTTCTAAAGGCTGGGAGTCTCGTGAATGAGTGATGGAAATATGGTTTTCCCATGACAAATATATTCCTTGAGAATTTTTTATTACATGATTGTAAATCTATATGACAATGAAAAGGATAGTAAAAGAGTAAAATATCACTCCAACATCATGAATAAAGGACCAGCATGAATATGGATGAATATGTTCATAAAATTACTACTAGGATCATGGGATCTTAATGAAGTGGTGATCCTTTATATAGTACGACACCCCTCATGTGAAAACATTGAGAGAATTTGAAAAAATGGTGAATCAATAAGATTTTGTGAAGGTTTAACTAATCTGGAAATGTTCATAAATCAATGTTGCTTTTTGAGATTGTTCATCGTGACGGAATGGATATAAACTGATTGATGATAAGTTATATAAGAAGAGGATGCTTCACAAAGAATGGTAGTTTCTCAAAGACAGTGACTTTCATGAAGGATGTGTGGTTCGTGAAGGTTGTAATCATCAAAAGGATGAGTGATTAATGAATTTTGGTATCTTCATGATGGTGTAAGGTTTCATGAATTTGGTAATTTATTTAAAACTTAAAGGGTTTTATATAATGACTAGAAACATTAAGAATAGTACAATTGAAAATGTGCTTTATGTGAGAAATTATTTAAGTGGAATTAACACAAGAATATGGTTAAAGAACTGTCTCATTCCAGTATATAAAAAATTCTTAAATACCAATCTAATAAAGAAAACGTCATGTTATTAAACTGGGTAAGACCTCACCCATGGAAGTGGCCTTGGTGAAGTCAACAAAATTATTCTAAGGGAGGCAGTGTGTTATCCCAAACATTATTTTAAATTTCGTTTTCCTAGAATAGAGTGACTATGTCTAATATTATGTAATCTATAATAACTAATGATGATTTTTCAGTGTAGGTATGATCAATAAAATATTTATGTCTGCTCCATGGACTAGCCCTTAATGTTCAAATAGGTAAAACTATAGTGTTGTATTTCTGATTATGAATCTTAAATTAATGCATGATTCTATTAAAAATGTTTTACAAGTTCTTACAAATGTTGGAACAATATCTATCACATTTAAAGAAAAATATGAAACTTTACTTCACCCCTCCCATATAAAGTTATTGTAGAGTATTACTAGTGGTGTCAAAGTATATCGGTTAATGATGTTTAATATATCCTCTGTTTTGATATAGAGTTACATTAATGTTAAGTGTGTTTCTATATTTAATTGAAAAAAATACATATTCTGATGAATATTATTAGATTCCACATGTTATCTGTTATATTGGAATGTCTATTTTTTTGAACAAAATGGATTTTGTTTATTTATGTAATAGGACTTTTGATAACTGAAATAGGAAAAAAATTATTAATGAAGATGGTAAAGTTAAATAAACACTTAATGTTGCAATATCTGATCAAATGTATTATAAAGTAATGAGTTTCACTTCATCTAAGTCCTTATGGGAGAAATTTTAAAATATATAATAAATCAATAACAAATAAAGTAGGCAAAATATAACTTTTTCACAATATGTTTGATGATCTAAAAAAGCAACCAGATGAAAATAATGATTGATTTTAAAGAATTTTCTAACATTGATAAGTAAATTAAAGGAATTGTTAGAGAAGATAAATATAATTATATTGTGAAGAAAATGTTGAGATTTTTTACAACTATGTTTAATTAAAAATTGTTAGATATTGAGGAAAGTGGTCTATAAAAGTATTATCTAGATGATCTTCTAAGTGGTTTGGTGGCTTTTGAAATAAGAGTCATACTAGAATACACATAAACTCAAGTAGGAAAGGAAATTTAATTCAATGAAATATAAATACATGTGATGTAATAATTTATAATTGATGATGGGGAGGAGGAATAAGAACTTTTTTGTAATTTTTTATAAATAATTCCATAGGGGAAAAGGGATATTTAATGGAAAATTTCCTTTGGATTTTTTCAGTGCAGTTGAGTTGGGCACATTTACACTCGATACTCATGGAAGATTAATGATGAATAAAGTGAAGCATAAATCATTCAAAATACTTAAAAAAGGTTCCCTTAAAAGTGTCACTTCAAATTAGGAAATAAATTATTAAAAAATATATTCATCTGTAAATAATAAAAAGATGATAATGAATTATTAGATCATGTGGAATCAGAGATTAAAGATAAACTCCAAGCATCTATAATGGATATAGTTTTAAATGTAGAACCTAAAAATATGAAAATAATAAGTTTCTATATTTTTTGAAGAACCCAAATACTTCACGATATTTTCCTTTTGGAATAAATTTAATTTTTGTGATAACATACAATTCATGAAACACTAGGTTTAAATAATACACAATTTATTAATGATTTTCATAATCTATAAAATTATACCTCTTATAGAGAATTTATAAATTTATTTTCTATGTTATATATCTAATCAAAGTTTTTTACATTCATCCATTATACTTTATAGGCATAAAATAAGAACAAACCCAATAGTACACATAAATATCAAAAAACATTTAAATAGTTTTTCCACCTTTTACCGATTAACCTATTTTAAATATATTTTTTTCATTTTATATATACTATTTGAAATAAAAATTATTCTTTAAATGGGTATATGAAAAATTAATTTGTTTTATTTTGGTTTTTTGGATAAGTTTCATGTTTTGATGAATAGCATTAAGTATTACATTTTAATTGAATTTTTATATCAAAATAAATTTTTGGTATTAAATTATATAAATTATTTTGTTTGAATTATTAATAGATTAATTTCTTACCATGTAATTCAATTTTTTTTATTGGAATCAATTTTTTATTCAATGTTTATATAAAAAACATTTCTATCATTTTCAGGTTTAATCTTTATAACTAATTTTCTCGCCTAGTCAACAGGATTTATTTTTAAAAAAAAAATCATCAATTCCTGGATTTTCAATTTATAAAAATAGATTCTATATTTAGAATTAATGGTTCCAAATTATGTAAATAAGTTTCATTTATTTTTGGTCTTACTAATAGTTAAATTTATTAATATTCTTAATGCCACAATTAAGGGAAAATAAGGTAGTTATGGGTAAAATAATATTATAAAGACTATGAAATTACACAAAAACATGTCACATTTTTAGTGGATGAGTTTTTAGACCATAATGATCCTTCAGATGGAAATATAACCCTTTTTTGACACTTTTGTTTGATTGTAACATTTTTTTATTTTATTTAATTAAAAGTTAAAATTTTCATACTTATATTTTAATAATTTTATAGGTTCTAATATATCGTTACACGGAAAATAAATTGGGAAACAAGTATTTATTTCAAAAATAAATTTTTTTTCGTAATCATGGTAATTTGACTATAGTTTTTATTAAATACATTATTTCATTAAAGTCTTATACAATTATGATGTAGAATATGTCTATTTGATATAAATATCAAATGAATTATATTCAAAATATGAAAATAAATAAAAATTTTATAATTACTGTCATACAGTAATTTTATGGATTAATTTTAAATGTTATGGACATTATAATAGTTTTTTTAGAATAAATATTTTTTAGATTATATTTTTAATGAATAAAAATAATGAATATTTTCAAATTTGACAATAATTATATTTTATAAAAACAATATTTTATTAATTTACATTAAAATCATAAAACATCATTTAAAATAAAAAATAAATATTATATGGTTTATAATGTTAAAATTGTTCATTTATATTCTAATTGAGATAAAATATGTAAAAATTAAAATAGTTTAATATAAAAAAAAGTTTTTACCTTAGATAAAATTAGAATATGTTAACTAAGGATTAATCCAAATGATAATGTTTAAACTATTACCAATAACTATATAAGAGTTATTAGTTTGTTTGATTACAATATAAGATAATATTTTCTTAGAATAAATTAAATTTTGGTGGTATTTTCAATGATATATAATTTTTTATAAATTAATATTTTTTGACATTCCAAAAGAGCCCCTCACCTCAATTATAAAAAGTACATCCTTCTTAATCTTTTTTCATCACTCTAAGCCAGATAGATAGAATAAAACCTGAATAGTTCTTTCATAAATTTCCATTGGAACATCCAAGTGGTTATAGTCTTCTCCAAATACCAACCATAGTGTTCATAAGGGGATATCCGTAAAAGGTTATCTAATGAAGAGGTAATTGTCTTTACCAACTCCTTTAATATTATTTTTTCTTCTACTTATATTTATGTGTTGTTCCCAATATAATGTAATCAATAATAAATCATTAATACTATGAGATTTTATTATGATTATGGTTTGACCATATCCCAAATTTTATCAATCCAATGAAAAAAACCAACATGCATGCATACATGCAACTTACCCTCTCCACATCACTATGTAATTAGTTTTTTCATAACTGCGTTACAATGATGAGTATAATGACCAAAATCATGAATAAATATTTTACATATGAAATTAGGTTTTTTCTATATAGTTGACATAAAAACCAACTCTTTTTTCTTTTCCACCATTAAGGAAATTATGTTGATGCTTGTGCATACGTATAACCCACCGTCTCCACAATGGGATGAGATTAGTTTTCCACATTACCTATTTATGAATTGTAAGAAAATATATATAATTAGTAAATATAATATCTTTTAAAGTAATATAATTATATTAAAATAAGGATATATATATTATTCATAATAAATAAGACTTTCACGAAAAAATATGCATAAGAAAATGAAGCAGTTTACACATAAAACATGGCTAATACAAAATATTATTAACAATACGATATAATTAAATAACATATGGAATCATATATTTCCATATGATTGTGGTATAATTTAATAACTTTATTTAAACTAATATATAGAAGTTTTAATAACATTTAACTAAAGTAATGTAAAAGGGAATGGTTATTTCCCAATCTCATTATTATTTATGATTGTTTATACATAAAAATCTATTGGGGGATATTTATCAGGCATGTCCATGTTTCATAAAAAATATCAATTTCTTAATATTACCTTAAAATTCTTAAAGTATTTTACCCAATTTTTACTTTTTATAAAATGGTTTAAAAGAAATATTTTATTCTTTTTGAAATTGAATTACTTTATGGAATTTTTGATAGAAGGAATTATTTTAACTAATGTGCTCTGAGAGAGATTTTCTAATATCATGATGAATTAAAATTTCTAAAATTCCCTTAAAATCCTACAAGGTTTTTATAAAATGTAATGGTTTCTTCTATAATTGAACATCTTTTAAATAGAATATTTCAAATAAAAAAATGAATCTTTCTCTAAATATACTTTTAATAATTTTATTACTGTATTTTCATAAATGTAAACATCCTTTGTTATATGTTATGATTGAATAATACTAATCTATTATGATATTACTTAACATATTTCATTGAATGGTTTTTGATACAATTGATGGTTTTTGATTTATGTATTCACATTTCATATGTTATTTTTAATATGAATGGTTCTGTTGATTATGTTCCATTAAGCCCCATCATATAATAAATTAATTAGACTTATTATGTCATTAATTAGGGTTTATATATCTCCTTTATGGATCGATAATTATGATGAGAAAAACTAGTTTTGGTATTTTTTGATTTCTTACCCTTTAATGTATGGTGTCTTGGATGAATCATTGATTGTATTATTATGGTGTTTGAAACTATGCATTAATTTATTGTTAAGTTACTAAAATATATTCCATGTAATTATTCTATTAATAGATTATCCACGTGACTATTTATATGACATTATTTTATTTATTCATTCTATATTATTCTCAAGATTATGTTTAAATTGATTTTATTTTGGTAATATACCATTTAATAATGTCAATGACTATTTATTCTTGAGAGATCCCATTTTAATATTACCCTTAATGATAATTTTAGCTAACCAATTTTTTATGTTTTTTATTGTTTTCTAAGATGTATATTAAGACTGATATGTAGGCTTAGTATGAAAGAATAATGATGTTATCAATGGATTTTTAATATTGTATTATACATTTTAAATTGTATTGTAAGGTTATTTTATTTAGTCTAGATTCTAAGACTACTTATTTGATCGGTCTATTGGGATTAGAGTATCTTGTCTATGAATATTTAATAATTGGAGGTATTGAATTCGAGAGACTGGGTTAGGGGTTATTATATTTGGTATCAATGAAATTTAGAAAACATAGAAACTAGATTCAGAAAAAATAGATTAGTAGACATTACCCTAAGAAATAAATTAAGGATAATTATAGAATAAAATACTAGAATATTGGTGAGGTAACTATTTTTTGGGTCTTCCTAACAATACATCCATGTCTGGATTCTATAAGTGGACGTTGGTCTAGAATATATGTACTTATGGTTAATAACTACTACAAGGTGTGTTGAGCCTGAATTGTTGTAACTCGGTACACAAAAATTAGCCCTACTACATTCCTATATTGACACTCTAGTGTGATATGATTAGGATAATTCAAGTGTTCTTAAAAACCATTAAGAAGGATTTAAAATTAAATATGTCCCCAAGGAAACAATGTTTATAATTATGAGATTAGCTAAGCATAAATTTTCAATTTATGTTAAGAGTCTTACTAGATTGAAATTATTCATTATGAATTATAACCAAATTTATTGTATTTAATTTTATATTAATGGATAATAGTGGAAGTAATAAGAAATATATCAATTTATATAATCCATGTATTAATCTACCTCCAATGAAATATAATGATATTATAGATAGAGCTACAACTAGTGCTGAGAAACATATAACTATACTATAAAAGTTAAATCAGGTTAAAAATAACCTTACCCATATGAATCATCCTATTTCAAAATTTAATAGAATAATTTTAGACTATTTCATTAGATTAAAACCTAAAAAATTCCATGGGAATACAAATCCATTTGTAGATATACAAAGGATAAGTTTATTAGAGAATATATTTCATGATTTGGGAGGAAATGAAAGGGTGGAGGAATTTATAGTTTTTTATCATATATCGGGATATGTAGATCAATGTTGGTCACTCATTCAAAACATGATGAAGGAAAAAGAAAGTTAAATCATGGAATGGATATATTTTGATGAACTTTTCTTTGAAAAATATTTCCCTAATGAACTATGAATGAATATGGAGTGGTAGTTCTTAAATTAGAGGGTAAAGTAGGATGATAATGTTATTGAGTATGAAGCAATCATTAAAATTTTATCAAAGAATTATGTGTATTATACACATATTATTGAATAGAAATAATGATATCTTCATTTATAGGTTAAAACCATACATTATAATTGCACTAATATCCTGGAATTTCTCATCATATAATGATATAGACTTCTATTCTATAAAGGATGAAAAATTATTACCTCTATCTTATAAGCATAGAGTAAATAAATAAAATTATAGGGCTAATGAACACTCATAAAATGTAAATATGTAAATTGGGAACAAATTTAGTTTGTAATTCATATCTTGTAATAATTATGGGAAGAGAAACACTGGTATATGTTTGAAGGGAATGAGAGTTTGTTACAAGTGTGGAGTAAAATGACACTGGGCCCATGACTATAAGGGAATGATAAGAGTGAATAATGGTCATTGTTTATACTATAAATATATGTTATATTGTGAAAATAATTTTCCTTTGTGTCATGGAAAATTTCCCTAGAAAATGTGAAGGGTTAAATGCCAAGATTATGTGATAAAAATGATGAGTTTGATGTCTCTTATGATGTGGTGACATATACATCAATATTATCCAAAAACATAGCTAAAACATTATTTTATTCCATATAATAACATTCATTTATATTTTCCTTATTTTATTAAAATATTATACATTTCATTTTTGATTTAATAAAAGAGATAATATTTAAAACACCAATTGGAAGTTTCATTGTTACAAAGATGTGTCATTCAGCCCCCTTTATGTAACATAATCACTATTAACTTGATTAAAATATCATAATAAATATTTTATAATATAATATTATCTTTGTTATGTATTGGATTTAAAATTATTATTTGAAATTTTTTACAAGAAGAATGAAATAATGATTTGTGGGAATGAAAGAGAGCCCCTTATCTTAAAATCAAAAATATCATTATTGTATTCTTATCCTGATCCACACCGGGTAACTAAATTGAATGTAATTTTTTAGGAGTAACATAAAAAAGCATCTATGGATGATGAACGAAAAATTCAAATTGGCTATTTACCAATTATGTTTTAATACATAGATTTATTTACTGAGGAATTACCTGGACATTCCCAAGTGTTTGAAGTTTAATTTTTTTCTTATTTAATCAATATTTCATTGAAATATCAAATAATCCATATAGAATGGCCCCTATGGAATTATTAGTACTGAAGAAAAAACATTTGGATTTCGTTAATAAGGGATTTATTCACCCCAGGGTTTCCCTATGGTTATCCCATGCTCTCTTCATTTAGAAGAAATATGGATCGGGAGGTTTTTTATTTATTGTATTGAAATTAATGTTGTTTTAATAATGAAAAATTCTACATTAGCTCACATTGAGGAATTTTTTGGTCAAATTTAAGGAGTCCAATATTTATCAAATATTGATATTCATTCTAGGATTCAGTAATTGTTAGTAAACATGGTAGCCATTCTGAAAATCTCTTTATATAAGTGCTTGAGAAATTATGACTTGATAGTAATTCAATTTGGATTCAGTAATGCACCATAAATTTTTATGGACACAATGAACACTGTTTCCAATTAATATCATGATGATTATTTGGTGGTATTCATTCTTGATATTTTGTTTTATTCTAAATGAAATCATGATCATGATAATCACCTACAGATTTTTATTAAAAATCTTATTTGGAAATTTCAATATGGAAAATTTTGTTAGTGTAACTTATGGATTCAAAAAGTTACTTTTCATGTCCATATTGTCACCATGGATGAAATTTTAGTTGATCTCGCAAAGAAAAGGTATTCAGAAAATGAAATGTACCAAAAAAATATAAATGAGGATCATAGTTTCACTGGTTTGGTAGGTTTTTATCAGAAGTTTGTTCAGAATTTTTCCCCATTGGATAATCTGTTAATAGAAATTATAATTAATAGATTAATTTGTTTTGTAAAATATAATTTTAATAATTATTTGATAAACTAAAGAGAATATTATTCAGTGCTCTTATTTTTACTCTATTATCTTGAAGTGATGGGTTTTTCATATATAGTGATTAATCATAGATGGGAATTGGTTTTTTCCAAATGATAAATGATAATGTTAACACATATGCATTAATAAAATTGATTACTGGTAAAAAGAATTATCCAACTAAAGATCATGAGTTAATAACAACAATATTTTTTCCAATGATATGGATACACTATTCTTATGTCTAATGATGTGGTATATATCTATAAATCACACGATCATGAAATATAATTTCTCATAGATTGATATGAATAAGAGAAAAATAATATGGATTAAAATATGCAAGGATCATTATTTTTTAATAAAATACGACACAAATATTGAAAATAAGGTAGAAGATTCATTGAGTAGGAAGTATTATAGATTTATAACACAAATAAATATTGAAAAAGATAATATATTCATAGACCCAGTACATATGGATATGGGAATTTAAAAATAAGGTGAGACCTCAATCATCATTAAATGATTTCAAAAAAAATCATTGTTAGAGAATATAATTAATTCTCCATCTGATTATTGGGACTTTCAAAAGAAGAATAAATGTGTAAACAAAGGATAAATTACTAGTGATTGTTTGTGAAGATGGAGTTATAAAATTTACAAAGAGTATATGCATTCAGTCGATTCCTGAGATAAAAATATAAATTTTTTACGATTCTAATAGATCAAATTTCTTTATACCCCATCGTAGAACAATGATGTATAGGTACACGAAATAAATTTTTTGTTGTGGGATAACCTGATGTTGTAAATTTTTGATTTATTTGTCCTGGTTTTTTTTTTGTCTGTATGTGAAATCTATGAGGTAGAATCATA
This sequence comes from Viscum album, assembly GCA_963277665.1. NCBI lineage: Eukaryota > Viridiplantae > Streptophyta > Magnoliopsida > Santalales > Viscaceae > Viscum > Viscum album. The sequence goes on from OY728139.1 coordinate 899,439,022, forward strand.
ATGGAGTCCAACAACCTCTTTGTATTCCTATGCTGAAATGGAATGAACTTTTTATAGATATTTTTAGAATACTACCAAATAATCCCATGATGAATGATTAATTATGGGTAATACTTTATGGCCTAAGAAAATATTCACCTTTTCGTAATATAAGAGAAGACCATCTTATTGATCACCTCACATGTCTCTATATTACTTAATGTAAGACATCATGGTGCACCTTTATTGATTTTTTTAACGACACCTACACTTTACATTGAAATTATGGAAATATATTTCAATGGTTCTTGAAATGGATTTTAATATGAGAACATCCTACCATACTAAAATTTATTGATAATATAATAGATAAATTAAAATAATGGAAGAAATTTTGGGGTCATTTTCACTCAAGATAATGGATTGTGGTGATAGGACTTAGGTTTGGTGGAGTTTTCCTACAATAATATTTTCATTCAAGTATTTAAATACCATCATATGAATCATTATATAGAAAGAGATGTTGTAATCCAACTGGTTTGGATGAAGTTGGTTATAGGTAACTCATCGGTCCAGAACGTTTTGAAGAAAATATAATAATGCTAATGGTTATTCTTGAACGCATTAATGAATTTCATTATATACAGAAGAGATATATTGATAATTAGAGGAATGATTTACAGTTCCATGTTGGAGATTATGTTTTCTTGAAATTATATCCACGGAAGGGTTTTATAAGGATTAGTATGAAAGGGAAATTGAGTCCTAGGTAAATATGGACCATTGAGATTCTTGAAAGGATTGGAGTTGTTTCTTTTAGATTTTAAAAGCCACCAAATCTCTCAAAATACATGATGTGTTTCATATGTCATTGTTAATGAAGTACATTCTTGACCCAAAACATGTTATCATCTATGATGAAATATTTTCTATTCTAGAACATTCTTATTATTAAGAACCTATCAAAATTATTGATTCAATATAAGGACTCTGATTACTCATCTAGTAATGGTACCCTGGAGAAATAAAAAAATGAAAGAAGCAACATGGGAACCATAGGATTATATGAATAAGAACTACCAACATCATTTTTGGAAGGTAAGACCCATTAAATTTTGAGTAATATGTATTATTAGGAGGGAATAATTTAGTACCCAAATAATTTACCATTATTTCCATTCCAAATAAATTTAATTTTTTTGACATCTTACAATGCACGCAACACCAGGTTTAAACACAATACTATTTAGTTAGATATCTAACATCCAATTAAATTCTTACTCACCTATAGAATTTATATATTTATTTTTCATTTTATATATCCAATAAAATATTTTTTTACATTTATCCAATATATTTTATAGGAATAAAATAAGGACAATCCCAATATTCAACTTCTAAACCTATATATTTTTAAAATAGTTTTTCAGAATTTTAATGCTCAACCTATATTGAATCAAAATTTTATACATTTATATATATTTTTTTATAAAAATAAATCTTATATTATAGTGGATTATAAAAATTTACATTGGTAAAATATTTTGTATTTTTCTAATAAGTATCACATTTTGATGAATAGTTAGAAATAATAAATTATAATTGAAAAAACTTCTTTCATCAGTATAATTTTTTGTGCTAAATTATATTATTTAATTGTATTATGGTATAAATAGATTAGTTTTGGTAATTTAATCTATTTTAGTTCATTGTAATCAATTTTACATTTAATTTAGATATAGGAATGTTTCTATCTTTTTCAAGTTTACCCTCCAATTACTCGTTTTATCACCCCTGTCAACAAGATTAAGTTTACACTAATTATTGAAACATTTGTGTATTGAATATTTAATTTTTTAATTATTTGGAATAACTTTTTTGAAATTATGTAAATATATGTTTATTTTATTTTTGGGGTTATGAATATTAAAATTTAGTAATATTTTAATTTTACATGTTAAGGATCAATCTGGTAATCATGGGTTAAAATAATTATATAAAGACTAAAAAAAAATCATAAAAGTATTACTAATTTCATTAGATTAGTTCATTTCAATAAAAAAGATACTTGAGCTGAAATTATAACCCTTTCAAGGCCACTTTTTTAAGAATTTTCCATTTATTATATTATATTTAACGAATAGTTAATGATGTCATATTCATATTTTAAAAACTATTCCAATTTAAATATTGGGATATAATGAAGTTAAAGTAGAATAAAAAACTTTCGAAAGGTAAAATATTTTTCTTTATCATCATAATTTATCTTTAATTTTTAGGAAATAAATAATTAAATTAAAGGATTATAAAATTATCACATTGTAATTGTATAATTAATGGTAATATCCAAATATTGATATTCAAATTTTTAAAATAAAAAAAATTTGATATAGTTTATGTAATATGGGAATTTTACAGATGAATTTGTAATATTATGGATGATTTAATAGAGTGTGATTCATTACATCTTGTATTTATGAAATTTTCTAAAAATAATAATGAATACTGTCAAAATTGACACTAATGATATTTCAACAAAATAATATTTTATTAAATTATTTTAAAAAAATAAAACATAATTAAAATTTTAAAATAATTTTTAAATGGTAAAAATGGTAAAAAAAAATGGTTTTCCATAATTGAAATAATATAAGAAACAATTTTAATAGTTTTATATTGAAAAATTTTATACCTTAGTTAAAATTAAAATATGTTTACTAAGGGTTAAAAAAATGAAATAGTTTATAACAATTACAAAACATCTCATAAATCTATTGGGCTATTGGATTAAAAAATTATGTCATCTTATCATGGAATAATTGAAATTTTGGATGGATTTTTATTAATATTGAATTTACTAATAATAAATATTTTTAGAAATATCAATGATCCCATTAACCCAATTTTAAAAGACACCACATCCCTTATCTCAATTCATCACATTGATTTTTATAGATAAAGAAAAAAATCCCTTTTATCAAATAGAATTAATTTTCCAAATTTAATATGTTATGGACATAAAAAAAATACCAATCCTAGTTTCCCTAAGAGGACATTCAAAGGGGGTCTACTAAATAACAGGTAATCATCTTTACCAACTCTTTTAAAAATATTTTTTCTTATACTTCTTCTTTATGCTTTCCATCAATTATATTGTAATAACTAAAATAATATATATAGCCAACAAGCTTGTACCCTAGTGGTACAAGATCTTTCTTGGCATCCAAAAGACCCAGGATCAAATCCGGGCAGGGGTGAATTTCCGGGGGTACTGTAGCAGGGCACTGTTGTAGTACTGTAGCAGTAGTGGAACTGTAGCAGTGGCGACACTGTAGCGGCAAAGGGACTGTAGCGGAGGTGGTTACTGTAACAGGTACTATAGCAGTGTTGGTACTGTAGTAGTACTATTCAATGAGGGGTCCTTTGGGCCAAAAATGGGCTTTCAAGCCTTGTATTCAGGCCACTTGGCCTTGGGCCTTCGGGCTAGGTAATGGGTCACCCTCTACCCAGTCTAAATAGGTCTTTGATTTAAATAATAAATTGAGGCTTCGACCCCAACCTTTAAAAAAAACTAAAATAATATATATATATATATATATATATATATATTAATATATTTCATTAGTATTAACTATCAACTATATCCCACATTTTATCCATTTTAGGAAAAATTAAATAACTTCGTATGCATACATATGACCTTCCGTCTCACCGCTAAGGTGTGGTTATTTTTTCATCACCAAATTACATGGATGGGTATAATGATGGGAATTTTGAATAAATATAGTAATTATTACATTATATTATTTAATTATAATTAATCTAAAATCCATTTATTTACCATTTTCACAATTAAGGGAATGATATCGTCACTCCTATATAAGTACGTGCCACTATCTCAATGACATGATTACATTAATTTTCTGTGTTAACTATTTTTGAATGATTATATAAATGTATATAATTTGTAAAAATAATATTTATGAACATAATCTTATTATGTAAATGAAATATATATATAATTATATAATTAAAAATAATAATGATTTATATTATAAAACAAGAAAAGGAAAATGAAATAATTAACACCCGAAACATGGGTAATAATAGAATATTATTAACAAAACGATATCAAAAGATCATATATTATTTATTAAATTTTTATATGATTCTGATATAAATTAATAACATTATTTCAACCACTATAAATGCTTTTAAAACACATTTATCTAAATGAAATTACATGGTAAGGGTTATTTTACAATCTTATTATTTTTTGGCATTGTTTATACCAAAGTATCCACTCTGGAATACTTATCATCCATGTGCATGTTTCATAAGAATTTTTTTGAAAATATTTTTTAAATCATCCAAAAAGAATTATTTTATTTTACCCAATTTTTTCTTTTTATAATTGTTTTTTAAAATGGTGCTTTTTTTCAATTTCCAAGAAATATACATTTTGGATTTTTTGAAATAAGGATTATTTTATCAACATTTCTGCATGGGCACCTTTTTTGGCCGTCGCGATGTAATAATGTTATGAACCATAAATTAAAATACTAAAAGATTATATTAAATGTTAAAAATTTATCTAATAATTTAATTAATTTAAAATAAATGATTTCCATGTAAACAATGGATATTTCTATGAAAATATTTCCAAAGATTTTATTAGAGTATTTTAAACTATGTCAACATCCTTTGTTGAAACTTATGCTTGAATAATCATGATCAATTATAATATCATTTAACATATTTCATTGAATTTTTTATGCTTTATTTTAACTATTTGTGTTATATTTTTATACATTTCATGGTTTAGGGTTTGGTTCATCACATTTTTCATGCTAGTTTTAATACTAATGATTAGGATTATTATGTTTCATCGCACCTTTTATTTGAGAAATGAATTAGATTAACTATGTTATGGGTGGTGACTTATATATCTCGTTGATGAATTGGTAGGTCTAATGAGACAATATAGTTTGGGAATTATATGATGTATTACCCATTTATGTATGGTTTCTTGGAAGATCCTTAACAGTATGTTTATGATGTCCAACATTTTGTATTCCCTCATTATGAAATTAGTAATTTCTAATCTATATAAATATTTGATTAGTTGTATAACATCCAAATTTTTTAAAATTAAACACTAAGTGCTTAAATAAACTACTATATACTATGTGACCTTTATAAACCAAGCATTAAACATAATTTGGTCACTTTTGTGTTTGGAATTTCCAAAAATGGTGATCTAAAATTGTGATTAGTATTTTATATGGAGTTTGATAAATCCAACATGTTTTTTCAGTGGATTGTTACATAATATTATGAATAGTAATATCAATAGTAGTGTTTCCATAATTAATAGTAAATTGTATTATTATAATTTTTTATTGAGGCTTTCACATTTTGAAATCTTGATTAATTTTTAATTGATTATCTAAAAGATGTTATAGATTAAAAATAGTTATTTTTGAATAAATTATGATTTTATTTAAAAGTTAAAATAATAATATTTACGAAATAATTTTCCAAAAATGATGTTATTTTTTTAATTTTACATATCGAAAAATGGTTAGGTTAATTTTTTGGATTTTTCTAAAATACTAGTTTTTTCATGAATAGTAAATATACAATTTTGAGTTTTCTGTATGTTTAATGACAACATAATTATATAATAGTTAATATAGAATTCTGGTCGACTTGTTCAATTTTAAATATGACATTTTGTGTCCCAAGTGGGTAATACCATGAACAAATACCATTTTAAAGCCCATTGTTTTTCAAAAAAAACACTAAAGAGGTGTCCCCCAAAATCAATAAAAAACTCCCTCTCATTTACATTAAATTACCACTAATTCCAACATTTTTTTTCATTCCAAACTTATCATTATTGAATATCTGATATTTTTACCTCCCTATGATTCCTCCCATGTTTTCCTCAATCCCCCAAGATCCTAACCTTAATTTTTTTGGAGTTACTCTACAATGTAAGGGAATCCACCACCCTTCACTTTTTCCAGATCTCATTTTAAGTAATTCATTATAATATCCATTTGATTATATTTGGATATGAAATTATATTTCCCCATTAATATAAATATTATTTAATAATTTTTAGTGGAACTTATTCTCTCATCAAAATATTTTATGAAATTTTAAGCGACGTTGATAGGCTCTGAAACGAAACGTAAGGCAGTTCTCATATTTTCTTTTATTTCAAGATTTCATTCTTCTCTTTTCATTACCTCACCTACACTTATCCAATATGAATTAATGATCTAGTATCTATCATATTATTGGTTTCAAAATGTTTATTAAAGGCTCAACATTATGCTTCTTCTCCACTTCTTGTTAGTCAAGAAATTAAAACACCGACAACGATGCGTCGATTTACTGAAATCTTGGACGATGTTATTTAAATTTCTATTAATTCCTTCAAGACTGGTCATGAAATTATTTTAATGGTAAACCCAGATTATAATTTATATATTTTATATTATATAATGTGTTTTAATCATTTTTACACATGTTGTTAATGTATAAAATAAAATAAGTTATTTATGATCAAATATTTCACCAAAATGACCTAAACAAATATCAATAATATATTAACTTATGAATCATCATCATTTAAGAATTAAAAATGATAAATGGTATAATTTATGGTTATGTAAATATGTGAATATCATCCCATTACAAAATTTTACCATTATGATGATGTTAGGTAACCTCATCGGTAGATTCCTAGCCTTTGATGAGCAGTCTCTCTCCCTTTATCGCCTGATTTCTCCTCGCATCTTTGAGGAAGTTGATATTTTAGAACCTCTTGTGGAAATTATCTCGATTGAGGTTAGTTAAGAACTATGTTACCAAAAATTAGTGGTGTTTGATAATTGGTTCGATTTTAGCAGTTCGTTCATTCATCTCGGTCATCTTCATTCCAGTTGTCATTCATCTCATAGCTTGGCTAAGTCAAAAAAATTTCTTCCCCTTCGGTTATATGTGTGACCATTTCTACCTAGCACACAGATGAATCCAATCATGATGGAGGGGTGCATGTTTCTCCCCTACCACTGTTGGTGGGAATCGGGATGTTGCTACTCCTGTTACTAAAGGTATGACTGGTGTGAATGCCATCATGGTCTCAGCCATGGAAAAAAGACATCAACGTGATCCTCCAAGGAGTAATACCTTGGTTTATAATGTCCTCAATAATATAATGGACGATTTGGGTGTTCACTCACATATTGTTCATGGTTCAGTGGGTCTTTCTGAACGTGGCATAAATTAGGATGCTACTGCTATTATTAACCATGGAGTGGTGATTCGAAGGCCAGTGGAAGAAGGTGAATGTCATAAGATCTCCTCTTATATGTATTTTTTACATAAAGGGATTGATGACATGGGATTTGAGGGCCCCTGGGTTGATCCATCTTCTTTGATCATTTCATGATCGAGATGAGTGGTGTGAACTATGAAATTGAGTAACTGTTTTGAGAGCCCGAAGAATGAAGGGTCAGCACTGAAAGGAGACCGGTAAGAAACATTCAATAAGGAGCTTGGTATTTCGTGGGAGGAGTTTTGGAATGACATATCTAGTCATCATTCAGGGGTTGTCCCCAGTAATTTCAAGGATGTGATGCAAACTCTTCGAGGACTAGAAAGGGATGAGGAGGAGGCAAGAAAGGCCAAAATGGGTACTCTTATCTGCATTCCCCAATGAAGACCCGATCTTCTAGGTAGTTTATGTCTCATGTGAAGGATGGTACACCCTTATATAACGGTAATATAGTAGGTCCAAAGGCTTCGGTCTCTAGGGCTGATCCCCATAGGATTTACCTGCAAGGTCAAAGCAGCATAGCTGCAAAACCTATGGAGTTGTTTCTGCATTCCATAGAAGTTATGGAGGAGGAATTTATTGTGCTTAATTCTTCAAAAGAAAATGGATACAAGATGATGTTAAGGTCCATTCGGGTGGCCACCAATAGAGATTAGAGGGATTGGATTTTCAAGAATAATTTAATCTTATTTAGTGGATTCAAACGGGGTAAATCAATCAATAGGATTTCATGATAGCGTGGGATAGACAGGCACACTACTTCAAAGACCTTATTCAGGATGATCCAGAAACAACGGTAACATATCTCTCACAGAATATCCTTAAGGATAAACATGCCAATAGGCTTAAGTGGTCCTTAAATAACATTATTTAATCTTGGGGTTTCTCACTTTTAACATAAATGTTTCTTTTGGTTAATAATAATAATTTAATGTTGGATGGATCATGGAAATCATGTAAAGAACGCATCCAAAACAATGGATGGAAAAAATATCAACAATTAAAGGGGGAAATGATGTAATGAAATGATCATTTAAGGTATAATAAACATCAGTATTTTTTTAAGATATTAATAACACTCTTTTATCAATTATACAGGAGGATTAAAACAAATTTGAAGTAAGACATCCCTGAGGTAAGGGAATTTTTGACCCGATTACCATTCTTTGGGTTAAATATCTAATTATTTATTTATGTGGTATTAAAATAATTTATGTGATGAATTTTTTATATATTATATTTTAATATATGAATTAATAGTTTATAAATATATTATATTAATTATATTGATTATCTTATCAATTATATGTTATTTGTAAGGGTCTTTTCTTTTAAAATCCCATTTTAAAATTGGGTTCTGTGAAGTTCAAAATATATTCTTTATGAAATTACTCATCTTGTATGATTGTGTTTTAGATATTGGGAATTGATAATGATGAATGGTAGGACCTATATCTCCCTCTAAATCATTGGGTATGCCTATGTTGGACAACGACTATAGGGTTACTAAAAGTGTAGCTACGATGGTTATACATATTATAAGGTAGTCATGAGGGTAAAAAATTATATCATAGATGAGAGGGTTACTATATTATATAAGTAATGCCCTAGGATACCTTTATGGTTCTATTTATGTTCTTTATGTTTTGTTGGAATCTTGTGGAAATCTCTAGTTTAAACAAAAATGTATATATGGCTGATGATTATGTCTTTTTTAAAGTGATTTCATACATTACAAGTATCCATGGACTAGTTTTTTCTTTTTTTTCATTTTAAATACCTTACTAAGTGATTTTTATCATCACAATTTTTTTAAAATTATTTTCCTAGGAATCATTAGAATTATAAAGGGTAGTTATGGGGCTAATGTTGATGAATCCAATTTTTTATATTTGATTCTATTTTTTTTAAACTCTGATTCAATATATGTAAATTTTTTTCTATTTATCTAGTAAAATGACTAGCAAAGGTCCATATTTTTAAAATGTATTGTATATTTTTCATTAATCTATAATAAAAAATAAGTATGCTTCAATATTGAATCTGAACGAGTGGGTACAAAGATTCACTATTGGTATCAGAGGAATGGTCTAGACTGCATTGTAGATTAGATGTTGGGGTTTTTAAAAAACTAGTGATTGAATTTACATTTGAACATATAGTTAATTATTTAAACACAATAAAATAGTTTTTCATAATTTTTGAATTGTGAATTCATAATTATTAGTACAATGAATGAATTGTGGGGGAATAATTCATATATTGTGGGGATAATATAACATCCTGATATTTTAAAAAGAAGCACATGTGATTAAATGAACTACTGAATACTATGTGACCTTTATAAACCAACCATTAAAGATAGGTTTTCCGCTATTGTGTTCTGAAATTTGTAAAATTCTCATCTCGAGATATGATCTGTATGTTATTTGGATATTGATAGAACCAACAGGTTTTTTGGTGAATAGTAGTATACCATTATGAATAGTATATATGAATAGTAATATTACCCTAATGAAATGTTATCTATATTATTATTTTATTTTCTTTCAGCTTCAATTTAATGAAATTTGAATTAATTTTTCAATGTGATATAAAAGAAGTTATATATTTAAAAGTGTTATTTTTGAATAAATTTTAAGGTTATGTAAAATTTTAATTAGTAATATTTAGAAAAAAAATTCAAAAAATTTATTTCATTTTTTAATTATACATTTTTAAAAATGGTTATGATGAATTTTTGGGATTTTTCTAAAATTGTTAAATTTTTTTGAATAGTAAAAATACAATTTTGAGATTTTGTTATGTTTAATGACGTCATAATGATATAAAAATTAATATAAATTATTTCCTAATTTTTTAAAGTAAAATATGTCATGAGTTGTCTTAGGTGGATAATACTGTAGGCATATACCAAGTGCAATCCCATGGTTTTTCAAAAACCGCTAATGAGGTTTCCTTCAAAATTTTAAAAAAAATCCCTCTCCTTTACTATAAATACCCACTCATTCATTCGTTTTCATTCATTAAAAACTCATAATATTCTATGATATAGTATTTCTACTTCCCTAGGAGTCCACCCAATGTGTTCTCAATCTCCTATGGTCCAAACCATAATGCTTTAGGGTTTACTCTACAAGGTAAAGGAATCCACCACCATTCTCTTTTTCAAGATTTCATTTTATGTTATTCTATTTAATTTCCATCCAATTATGTTGAAATATGTCAATACATATACCCCTTAAAGTTCATATTATGAAATAATTATAAGATACACCTTCACTCTCATCAAAATATTTTATGAAATTTTAAGCGATGTCGTTATGCTACCGAATTTTTTAAGTAATTTATCAACATTTCATTTATTTCAAGATTCTAATATTTTATTTTTCATTCCTCGCCTCCCCTTATCCATGAGGAATGAATGATATAGTATATTAAATATTCTTTCATTCATCATGTTTACGGAATACACACCATTATACTTCTCATCCTCTTCCATTTATTCAAGGAATTAAAACATCGTCTATGATGTGTCGATTTACCGACATCATGGATGATGTGATTTCAATTTCTATTACTTCCTTCCAGACTAATCCTGGAAATTTTTTTTATTTTTAAACCCAATTATAATTTATCTATTATATCTTATATAGTGTTATATAATCATTTTGTACACATGTTATTAATTTAAAGAACAAAATGAGTTCTTTATGATCTTAAAATCGCCAAAATGTCCTAAATAAATAACAATAATATTTTAACATATGAATCATAATCATTTCATAATTCAAAATGATAAATTGTATTATTTATTCTTATTAAATTATGTAAATACTAATCCCTTCCAATTCTTACGTTTCACTTCCAATTTACAAGAATATCCATCATAAATCGATCATGGAAATCATATAATGAACTAACCCAAAAATATTGAAGGAACAAAATACTTACTATTAAAGGGAGACATTATGTAACGAAATGAGAATATGATTTATTATAAATATGAATAAGATTCTATATGATATTAATAACATAATTTTAACCATTATAAAGGTTGTTTAAATAATTTTTGATGTAAACCAAACCTGAGGTGAGGGAATTCTTAACCTGATTTCCATTCTTTGGTTTACACTTATACTTCATTATTAATGTGGTATTAATATCATTTATGTGATTATTTTTTATATATTAGGTTTTATTAATTATATTTACAGTGTATACAAATATTTCTTTCTATTGATTATCATATCCATTATATGTCATTTATAAGGGACTTTTCTTTTAAATCCCTATATTAAAATTCTGTTTTATGAAATTCAAAAGAAATGCTTTTATAAAATTATTCATGTTGTATGATTGTGTTCGGGTTCTTATTCAAAGTTCATGAATAAATTTTGGACCTATATCTCCATCCAATCCATTGAGTATGTTTATATTAGAGTTCAGTCGTATTGTTAATCAATGTGAAACTGCATTGGCTACCAAAATTATAAGGTAGTTGTGAGGGTTACATGATTATAAAAGTAATTACCCAAGATAACATTATGGTTTTATTTATGTCATTTATGTTTTGTGGGAATATTTAGGAAATATAATTATTCACTATGCATGTACATATAGGTGAAAATTTTGTCTTTTTCAAACTTATTTCATACATTACAAGAATCCATAGTCTACAATTTTTTTCCTTTTTTTATATCCCTTACTGAGTGATTTTTCTCATCCCAAGTTTAGAAAATATTTTCTCAAAGTAATCCTAAAAATTTCAAAGGGTAGTTACAGTGCAAATGCAGATTAATCTACTTATTTATATTACCTATTAATTTTTGTAAACCCTGATTCAATATATGTATGTTTTTGTCAAATTATCAAAACCACATACCATAAATTTTCCTCAATTATATAATATAATATGTATTTTTTAGTTATATATTATAAAAATATATATAGATTGTTTTAGTACTGAATCATAAAGTGTGGGTTCATGGAATTAAAAGTAGAATTTACATGTGATTATTTATATGGATATATTTGATTTATTGTACCCATATTATGATCAAGATTATGATTAATTTACATGTGTTTAAGTTAAAAACCTTTTCAATATGTTTATTTTTACTTATTCATGATAGGTTCCACTATATGAATACCCTTAATGAGCTTATGAGCTCACCCATTTCTTATGTTTTATTTTTCCAATGATTCCATTGAGTGTATTTTGATTCATATATAGGGTATTTTATGGATAATAATAACGTCCTCAATGTATTTGTAATATTGTATTTTACTTTTTAAATTTCAATGTAAGGTTATTATATGTAATTTTCCTTCTAAGACTGCTAATCTAACCAGTCCATTGGGATTTGAGTATTGGATCTATGACAATATAAAAAATTAAGCCACTAAATTCAGGATACATGGGTAGGGGGTGTTATATTTTCTATCTCAATGTGAAACATGACTATTCTATTAATAATATTAACATTTAAGGAACTAAAAATAGAATGGTGAAATTTGTACAAAAATATTCATTAGAATTTGTTGATCCACGTGAAGAAAAACTTGATCAACTAGAAGGAGAGTAATAATAAAACATAAAAACTATTTAAATCTAAAATGAGGTTGTGGAGAATAAAATCAGAATATATGGGATGGAGAACTCATCAATAAAATTACATTGATAATGGTTGAAAATTATGTGATTGTTGAAAGAACATAATAAGGGGTTGTTACTTTAAGGAGTAAACTAAAAACTGAACAAAAACAAGGGAAAATAACAAATAAATTATATATTGAATGATTCATAGATACAAAGATATTCAAAATGGGCAAATGTTATTCTAAAGTATTTTATATAGCCTTTAAAAAACACAACTTCAAATGTATTGAAAAAATGGAATTAGTTGTGACGCAAAATCATCATATGCTACAACGAGATGAGCCAAGATAAAGGGAATCAGAATGTTAGACATATAAAAAAGTTTCCCAATGTCCCAATAAAGAAATATTAAAAAACTAGAACTGGGATATGTAAATAATACTCACATATCACGAGAGGATTACTGATCAAATACCTTCAAAGAGTAGGGAAAATTCTGAGGAATGGAATTGAATATATTTATCCTATATGAAGTGTCAGTTCTATGGATTCATGGGTTATACCATGTCTTACTATAAAGTGGAAATGTGAAATCAAAATGGGGTAATCACTATAAAGAAAACAAATACCATGAAAATACATCATTCATCATATATGTGAAATAACTTCTATGGATATTTTTTCACTATTCTAACAATGGTCATTATTATATAAATTTTTGGTAGAGGAAAGGTAGGAACAATACCAAAAGAACTCAAATACAAGTCAATACCCATCATCCTAGAAGAGATTCTACTAAAAATAATTTTTCTCTTCTAGAAGAAAGATATGAGTATGATGAGAAATTATATATTAAAAGGAGATTATAAAGGGAATTTATTCTTCCACTCACATATCTATGTAAGGATAAGAAAAAATTAAATTTAAAAATATAATCTTACAGAAATAGACCTTAAAGCTACAAAGAACAGTCACACCTGGATTCTTGATATTGAATACTCATCCCACATGACAATAAATATATCTTTTTGAAGAATGTTATGAAATGTGTTGATGTAGTAGGGATATTTAGAAACAATAGTTCTTTATAAATCAATGGTAGTGAGAATACAAAACTAGAAAATGACGGGATAAATAAAATCTAATATTATATAGGTAGAGGGTTGCATAACTATATTCTAAGTGTGAGTAAAATCTATGACATATGATTGGTCATGAAATTTAATAATATGTGGATAAATATCAAAGGAAATATAGGGAATTTTCTACATAAATGATTTAGTACATATGAAAATTTATAACATGTTGATAGAAAGTAGAACATTTTTTACATAACAATTGTATAAGAAAACAACTCATGTAACCTGTGGTTTGGTCACCTTAATAAATAGATAATAGAATTCATATCTATGGTTGTGATAGTTTCTTACATTACCAATCTGACATGTGATTGAGAAAGGAGATGTGATGTGTTCATGTAGGGAAATATGGCCAAGAGTTCATATCATCTGAGAAAAAAAAGAGAATCGAATCTTCTTGATATCATCTACATAAATGATAGTGGTTCTCTGAATGTCACCTAAAATATGGACAGAAGTAATTAATTTTTTTTATTGATGATTATTGTATAATTTATTTTCTTATTTTTATGATGAGGAAGAAAAAAGTGTAGATTTCATAAAAAGTTTTCTTCAAATAGGTTAGAATGATATTAAAAACCTAACCAAGAATCAATTATCTGACAATAGAGGATAATACAAATACATTAAATTGGAAAATTAGCTTGAATAAAATTAGATAAATAATGATGTGTTTTAAGTGATAACCCCTCATCAAAATTGAGTTGTTCAACAAAGAAACAAACAGGTGAACAATATGGATAAATCCAAACGTATTGAGAGTGGTGTTTCTCATCATTAATCGAAAGAGAATCTAATAGTATTATATACTCAAAATATAATATAAATTTTTATTGGAGACATTTTGACACAATATGAGATATTTCATGGATGGAATCCCTTATTGAAGAATTTTATTATTTTTTGAAATAAATGATTTATCCAAAATAGATAATCTCATTACGTAATGTATGGAATTGTAGTATATGAGGGAATATTCCATGGATATTAAATGAAGAGTAAATCCTTAAAATTTTACAATAATCATCCAAGAATGATTTTGGAAAGAAATCATTTAAATACAATTGAGTATAAGTCCAAATATACCATTGGGAGATCATATATTGATATTATTGAAGATGAAAATGATACTGGATAGAAAAAAAATATAAATGAAGAAATAACAGCTATTCTAAAATCCATTAAGGGAACACAATGTGATAATGATTTGGAAGAATAATTAGGAGAGGAAACCATTGATGAGGAAACTTCATCAGAACCTCATAAGATAAAAAGAAGAGTGGAAATTGTTCAATCCAACATCACTGGGCATTGGAACTTACCTACAAAAAAAAGGAGAATTAGGAATGAATCACATTATGGAATCCTATCAATTGTCAAACCAAAATCATTTGTTCAAGCAGCAAAGGATGCATCATGGTTCCATACAATGAATGATGAATAATATCAGAATGATAATTACTAGACATGAGGTATTTATAGGTAACCAGATAATCACAAGGTGATTGGAACACAATGGATATCCAATGAAAAAATTGGCGAGAATTGATATTTTATTAGAAACAAGTCATTCTTGGTGTAAAAAATATATGGAAAGTTGGAAGGTATTGATGTTGAAGAAACCTTTTCTCCAACAATTTTAGTAGAGTAAATTATGTGCTCCCATTAAATGATATTAAATGAGGGTAAAATGTTTATCATATAGAAAAAATGGTATTTTTAAATTGAGTTATTGAAGATGATGTATACATTGAATGGACAGAGGTATTTCTGATTGGGAATGATGAGATGAAAGGTTTGAGATGAAAGAAGAATCTATAGTGTCTGAATTAGGAACTATCACCATTATATTATAAACTAGATACTTATCTAATTAACAATGGGTTTAAAATAGTTGGTTTTGTCCATAATATATATATTATGGGTTCTCAGAAAGGTGAATTTATACTTATTATGAATGTGGATGTTACTATTTTGGGAGGATGTAAGTAAGGATCAATGAAATAATTTTATAGTCAGAAGAAATATGAATTTAAAAGGAATATAATTAGTGAATTGAAATAATTTTTGGAGCAACATGTTCTAAAAAAGTAGTATTATGACTTCATTTATCATGAAAATCATACAAGGTAACATCTGAATAAATTCAATATATATTACTCCAAATCAATGATTATTTATATATAGTTTCTAAATAACATTTTAATCACTCGGATGATACATATGTGGATGCCCATTTTCAATAAGAATAATTGGAAACTTATTATAATTGCATAAAACTTGGACATATGACATATATACAAAAATTATTATTATATATCTTTAAAATTAATATGAAGGAATAGAATTTAATAGTAGTTAAAAGATTCATGTGGTACATTAAATGTACAATAAATTTTTCATTACAAGTATTCTATAAGAAGATAGAATGAATTATTAGCATTTTATGATGTTGACTTGGATAGATACGTAGTGGATAGAAAGTCCAAAAGTTGTGGAAATAATATTTTGGAAACTAATGTGTAGGTTGTTGGAGTTGTTGGCCGAGGACCAACTAGTTTATACTTTATTTATTAATAAATACCTTATCACATCTTTATTGTTCTTTTACGAGACCATTAATATGTTAATGTCCAAAGGATAACTCTTGCACTAAAAGGTTGTAGTGGATCCCTGAAATTACGAGAACCTGGTAGTTCCATAACATTGTTCTTGAATATATATTCTATAGACGGATGATGTTATTAGAGGGATAAAAATAATACAAACCATTAGGGGTGAGGAATCATAAAACATTGAGGCACATTCTCATAGTGTGTGCCCTTGGAAATATCTATGAGGATATTATTAGAATGAGGACCACCAGTAAGAAATCCACATTTTATAATGTCATTGTATGTTCCTATCTGTGGACATGTGTATTGTTAAATAGACTATAATATTATTATTAATAGGGATTAAAACTCATGCACATAGATTTATTGATAAAAACTATGGTGACCCACATTTCACAGAGAGGTAGGATATGTTGGCTCTGTCGCAAATAACACTACATTAAAAAATAATTTGAGAAATGTTTTGTCCCTTCAGTTCCATAATTGAAGTAGATATCTCAAGCCCTTTGATAGAGTTGATATAGCCTAAATAAATCCATGTCCAAGATAATGAATGGCCATGTTCAATTCCAGGAAGAAAAATAATTAATAATCGAGCATGTGGGTTGATGGCACTAGAATAAAACCTGCTTGATCAAAGAATTCGAGACAAAGGGATTACATTACATGGTAAGTGTTTGTAGGAGGTGACACATTATTTTGATTTTAACTTATTTATTTTTGGGTTCCTTGGCATGTTTCTAGATGCAAACCTATTTTTGGGTGCCTTGGCATGTTTCTAGATGAAAACCTTGGAATTTAGGTAGGCCCCACCTAATTCCACTGAGAAAGATTCCTAGAAGGTCACACACTAACTTTGTTAATGTACCTCAGTTAAATATTATTTTAACAAGAAGAATAAGGATTATTCCCAATTGTGGTTTAATAATTATTCAAGGATGCTTGAACACATTTATTTCGACACTTTTTATTAGAGAGAATATATTGTCAGTAAAATAATATATTTATTATTCTGTAATGAAGTAATATTTATTTAAGAAATAAATACTCATTATTTAAAGTCTAATAAATATTATAGAGAAAATAAAAAAAAAGTTAAAAACAAAAGTACATGTTGTGTAAATTAACATACATGCGGTGTAGTTTTTTTGGGGATTTGTAAGAAATAACAATATTTATTTACTTAAATAAAATTAGGTCTAATTCATTTGGTGCATGTCATGTAACAATAATAATCAACTATTATTATTAGATAGATGGTCTTAATAAGAATTAAATGAAATTAATAAATGCTTTCAGGTAATTAAATGATTTTATTACTCTATATACTTAAAATCCCAATTATATAATTCTCATTAGCCTAGCCATTATTTTTGGTTATGCACAACAGATCTAGAGAAATATGTCAAGCTAAGAGGGAATTATTTTATTCCATGAATGCACTAAAGCTATGAGAGAGATCCTCCTACACCAGATCATGGAGAGGGATTTTCAAGTGGCTCTTAAGGAAATCGAAGGCAGACATCAGAAGCAATGTCTTTTCCATGCTACCACCCGGAGATCCATTCAGAGACATCTAGAGATATTTGGATCACATGTGGATAAGCGTTAAAGGAATCATACACTTGGATTCCATGATTCTATGACAGATCACATCTGATCATGAGCAGAAACATCAACGAAGATAGAATTCTATCGGGGTAAATATTTTCTTTTAATTAATTTAATTATAAAAAAAATATGAAGATCATATCTATGGTTTTCTGACTCCCCTATTTTATTTCATTCTTCATTCTATTCTGAAGATCCATCATTTTATTATTGGGAAAGATATTGGATTAAGTGTTGTTAATGAAAAAAATTAATGTTCTGCACACCCAACAATGCACATCTGCTGTGCCCGGAACCTATAAGTGGTATTAGAGTTGTTATATTGTTGATTATAATTATTTTGTTTTTTTAATGGTGAAATAATCATTTAATAATTTGGTAGTTTCAATTCCAGTTAATGGTTCTATAAATCCAAATCTTGAGATCTAATACTCCTCTTTTGTTTCTTGTTCACCTTACAGAAACAGTTTTTTCTTTTAAGTTTGATTAAAATAAAAATAAGTATCTCATCTGGAGGTTCCAAATAATCCTAAACGTACCACACCAGAATGCACATAATGTATTCGGTAGAACACTCCATGTATTATATGTTCCCTGCACGATGAATTTCCACCAAACTAAGACATGTCATTGGATTCTATCTAAGTCTTTAAGACTCTGTGTGTTTACCAGGAATAGGTGGCACATGGTTTCCAGAAAACACACTGTATGGCCAGCTGAACACGGCATGTGCTCCCTTTAGGTTAGGTTTAGACTATGTACCCCATACATAGCTTTCCAGACAGTAACATCTGTGTAATGTTCATTTATTCACATTGTGTAGTTATGAACGAGAATTCACTAAGTTTACTCCAAGGTATAAGTAATGTAAAAAGATACTTTTAAATAAATCTATTTGATTAAAATTATGATGGATGAAAAGCTCAATGAAATTTAGAAAAAGGGTTTAAGATAAAAGGATTGATTAATTAAAGATAATTAATTGATTCGAGTGTGATTTATCATTAATATAAATGATAAAATAATTGAATACTAGCTTTATTTATTCATAAATATAGTTTCATGTATTGATGATCATGATCTATACAAAGACCCTTTATGTTAATGGTTTATTTTAAATAATTTATTTAAATTATATTTGTTGGTTTGCGAGCCATCTATTCATTAATATGTATTGCCTACTGACCCAGGATTCTTTTATGTAGTACCTCATTTTACCCCTCACTAATGAGTGAGATAAATGCATATGTATTGGATAGATCTCCCATGATAGTGGAGGGGACTCAAGTTAGGAGCCAAGGTGAAACCAATTCATGGATATACAAAGCTGAACATGAGAAATGTTGTAAACACAAACCCAAAGGGTTCAATGAGGTTCTCCCCTTAGTCTTTGGTTATTTTATCAACCACTAGACAAACAAAACAATAGAAAAATCTCATGATCATAGAATTTATATTATTTATGTCAATTTAATGGTATATTTAATGTGGGTGTGTTTCCATGATCACAAAGTTAATGAATTAAACAAGCATGTAAGATAAAACTAAAATAAGACCATCTTATGTAAAAATATTATCATAGAAGTGGATAATAATTAATGTATATCCCACATAATTCTAAAAAGGTTTTACAAAAGATAATAATATATCAATTTATGTAAAGGATAAAATCCCTCAATGGAATATTTATTCGGTAAAGCCTTCTGTAATATTGGTAAGAATGGAGCCATAGTTAAAAGTACATGACCAAAAGTAGTTGGGGTGCCTTCAATTATCGAGGGATTTTATTTCAAGGTTTTGGGTTTACATGACATGGTTCATATCTAGGATTGACTTCCACAATATGAAATTTTTTGACCGATAGAAAAAGGTTGAGGAAATCCAAAATAAATGTATTTCTGGATTGGGGAGTCCACTCAACTGATAAAGTTGTTACGACTTAATGAATTATAATTTGGAATGCCCACCTAAAATATTTCATGTTGCTTTACCAACCCTAGTTGGGGTAATTCCAAGGTCAAAATGGATCATTTCCACTAGAATATTCATGAAACTGAATATTCAAAGTCAATGGTGAGAGATATTGGATTTTGATAAAATAGTGGGATAATAATAAGTATTAATTTACTTATTTGTCTTAGTTTTACATTGATACAGCAATAAACCTTTTATCATATAAATTTTTCAAAATGGAAAGAAATATGACATCAAACATATCTTTTTGAACCATAATCGGGAAGAACAACATTCTCCCAAGCACCAATTTCTCGGAATGATAGAGCTGTTTACCAGTCATCCTTCAGTATGAGGTGAAATTGTATGTGTTAGAAGAGCCTATTCCAATTCCACCTAGAAAAGAGGCCAGTGATGAAAAAATATCTATCTATATGAAACATATGTATGATGCCACAAAATTCTAATGTTTCATGCTGTCGGCCATTTCTAATGAGCTCTTGATACAACATGAAAACATGGATGCATATAGAATGATATCCCACCATAAGGACCTCTATCAAGAGAATGAGGGAAAAGAAATATATGGGATCTACAATGAATTATTCTAAACTATGCTTTGAGTGTCCTCACTTTCTTGGCCTCATGTATTCAAGCATATTGGCTACATTGAAAACCTAGAAATTATAGGGATTATATTCCCAAATGAGTTTTGTACAGATCATATCCTGTCATCACTACCCAATACCTTTTCGAGCATTATTGTCAACTAAAACATGAGAAACAATGAGAATAGTCTATTGGAACATCTGACCTTAATTCCCCAGGAAGATAAGGACATGGGGCATGAAAAACATGCAGTACTTATGATGAATATGAAAAGGAAGGACAATGAAAAGTGGCCAAGGAATCATAAACAGTCTAAATCCTCTAAGAATTTTCCCTCCACAAACTGGAATATCTTGAAGAAGGGAAAGGAATGGGATGCAGTATGTTTTTCATGTGTAAACAGGGCCACTGGAAGAGGAAATGCACCTAGAAGTGAGGGGACACTAAGGGGGGTGGGGGTTCATTATCAAGTGCAATATTATCATTTCTACACACTGAGAATTATATATCACTTATTGGGATCACATCTGTACTGAAATGAAGCAACAAAGTAGATTTCGAAATATTTCTAGAGGGGATGTGGATCTTCGAGCTTCCAATGGTGTAACAACCCGAGATTTTATGAGAATTATTCTTTTTAATTTCTTTGATGTCTTTTGTTATCTTGTGCTATACGCAACACCGTATTAACTTGCAATATACGCAACACTATTCTTGGCTCGTGTTACACACAATTTCAAGTTCATTTTTTGGAAATTATTTACGCAACATTAAGTATAGATTTTGTTTAATGTCTAAATAAAATAAGTTTTGATTATGTTATACGCAACATTGAGTGTATATATATATATATATATATATTCAATGTATAAATGAAATATGCTTGGATTCTGTTTTGTGCAACAATAAAGGAGTCTTGCACTACACGCAACCCTAACATGGCTTACATTACATGCAATCACGACCTTCCTCGATAGCGTGTGTAGTACGCAATACCGAGTTTCACTAAATGAGATATTTTTATAATATTATTATGAACTAGCCGTTATGAATAGTAATACCCACTTACTGAAATTTTATAAATTTTACCTTTAAAAATGGAATTCATTTTCGGATTCGGAATATCAAAATTATCCTAGGGTGAATTTTTGGTATTTTTCTGAAAACATTCAATTTTTGATGAATAGTGAAAACACTGGGTTACTATTTAAAAACCATCTTTTTATTTAAATATTTATTTATCTTATTTATATTTATTTTAGGTCAAAATTGATACATAATACCTATATAAGTTCAATTTAATTCATTGGAGTTATTTTATAATAATTTCAGATATATAAAAAATTTATTGAACTTTTCACCATCTTTTACCCACCTCCTAGGAGAATTTGGAAATTCACATTAAACATAATTTTACCACTTTTGTGAGTGGAATTTCGAAAATCCAATAAACACTGATAATATCAAGGACTAAAATGTGGTTCAATGAGATGAAAATAATTTATGGTGAATAGTAACTTTTTACTTTTATTTACCACGGTTAAAAGTAAATAGGGTAATTAAGTGTAAAAATGGTATTATTATTACCCTAAAACATGTACTAATTCTATTGGATAAGTGTAATTCGACCAAAAACAACATTAGGAATAAAATATGACCATTTAGGTCCACCTGGATTAGATTAGGACATTTATTATTAATTTATTTAAAGAAGGGTTAAAATAGTTAAAATCAAAGATTAATAACTAATACATTTTTAACATAGGGTTATACAAAAGATAAATTCGACTATAAATATTAATTATAATTCTAAAAAGAGTTATTACCTAGAAGTATTTTATTTATAATTTTTAGACCTTAAATAATTTATGTTATTTATGACACAATCGTGATGCAGTAATTACCTAAATAATGAAATATTAAAATAATTGATATTATAAATACACAAATAAATGTAATTTGAGACTTTTTATGAATTAAAATAATTTTATAGGTTAATATGACATTTTATTATTGATTTAATTAACTTTTGTCGAACTAATAATGTTGTTATGAGTTTCACAAAAATCAATTACCAAATAGTGTCAAAATTGACAGAAAATAGTTTGTAAAACAAATATTATAATATTAATTATTATGTTATTCCTAAAACTCTATGGTTCGGCAAAATGACTTAGATAAAGATATATATATTAATAATAAACAACTTGGGGTTCTTTTGTTTTGTTATAGTATGTTTATTAACCTTATAGTGTAATAAAACAAGAAGACATGACAAAAGTTAAATTATTTAACTTAAAGGTAAATCTAAATGATAAGGTTAAAATAGAAACCTAAACTTGTATAAATTATATTGGATGAGAGTATTTTGACCCATCCCCACCTTAGATTATAAATAAATCAATTTGGAGCTATTAAAAACCGAATATGACTTTATTATAAAATAATATTTTTTGTTTTTCCTAAGGTGCCCCTCTCCTCCTTTATAAAAGGGCACCTCCTCCCTCTCTTCCTCACACCACATTGATCCTTCAATCTCGGCCAAAACCTTCCAATTCCTCTTCTCCACTTCCCTAGAAACATCCTAGAGGTCCAGTATTCTTCAAAGACCATTTTTAGTGCCATAAGAGGAGGTTAAGAAGAGGCGCTTCAAAGAAATAGTTAATGTCCGTTATCGATTCTTTCAACTTTATTTCTTCTTATACTTCTTCTTCATTAGTTGTATCATTATGAAGTAATAACATAAGTATCAATAATATACTGATATTTAATTATAAGTATGAAACAACCCTATTTAACCATCTATCCATCCTACGAAAAACGAAATCCCCGTGTGTGCGTACGTACGGAATACCGTCTCCACGACGCGATGAGATTCATTCTCCATGTTAACCATTCATGAATGATTATAAAGTATATATAATGAATAATAATAAAATATATGAAATAATAATGATACTGGATTTATGTATATATATATATGTATTTCATCTACTTAATTCCGTTCAATTCAATAAGGAAACTAAAATATCATACATGCGTACGTACAAACTACAATCTCCATGAACGGTGTATTTCATTCCATTTGTCAATCTATCATATATATATGTATATTCTGAATATATATTATATATAAATCATGTTTTAAATTCTGGAATTAAATAAATCAGGATATAATTAATAATATCAAGAACAACAAGTCGAAACACGTACAATAAATGAAATGATTTAACCCAAAATGTTGCTTTACATCGAATTTACAAAAGAAAGGGTAATATAATGTCATTAGTAAACTATATATGATATAATAACAATGAATATGATTCTATAATAATTCAATAACATTATTTAAATCATTATACTGGAGGTCCGGATACATACAAAGCATATCAGACATAATGTAAAGGATAATTATTCCAATCTCATTCTCATCCGAGATTGTTTATTCGTAAGTATTTACTAGGGTTATATTTATTATCCATGTCTATATGTTCTCAAAATGTTTTCATAAAATGTTTAATTTTCTTACATGTATGCTTAAATTCATTCTTACCCTTTTTTTTACTTTTACCACATCGTATGGAAGGAATATTTCTTTTGTTTACCATATGAGGTACTTTTTGACTTTTCTGACAAAAGTACGAGAAGAATGTTATTTTTAACTTATACGGCGTGAACGTAATTTTTCAGTAAGTGAAAAGGAAAAGGTTCTGTTAACACCATGGATAAGGATAATGGTATTTATACGACATCAACAGTTGTTAGATGTTTTAAATGTGGAATGTATGGGAATTATGCAAACCAATGCCCTAAGGGAAAATCTCATGAAGAGAATCAGCATGGTCATATGGGTAGTATTTATGTGGATGATGATGAGGAGACTAAAAATGATATATGAGATGAAAGAAGTGTTGAATCTTGTTCAATGGTTTAATAAGTATTGGAATTATTGTATGTTTATCAAGTGTTATGTTGTATAGTTAATGGTACTATGGAATAAAGAATCATCTAAGGATTGTTACACTATTGTTTTTCCTAAAGTATTTGAAAGTATATGTTGAATGGTACCGGTAACCATGAATGTTTATTTAGATATTTTTGGAAAGAAGATGGTATGCACATAATGAATGGATAAGGAGGAAATAATATGTTTGATAGTATTCCTGAGCTCACGATTTATATAAGGACTATGTGATATTATGGTTTGAGTATATAGAATTGTGAGGATTTTGGTATGTGGAAAGTGTTAACTTTTAACTGCATTCATGCTTTCACTAAGGTTTAATGGGTATTCATTTCTCAAGATAATACATGATTAAGGCCTTCGAATGTTTGAAATGTGACCAACAAGACATATCTTATGATATATGGGGATCAACGATGGTATTAACATGCTTGTTATATGAACTCTCTAGTAATCGTTTTCACTATAATATGAGATTGGACAACAGTATTTTGGATAATCCTAAAGATTGGAATAGATAATGTAAGACAAAAGTTAGTATTGTTTAAGGCTAAAACTTTTTTGATATTATTGATGGAAATTTATAATAATGTATTTTTAGGAAAAAAGGACAACCTACAGTACGGGAGACAACCCGTCACGTCGGACAAGGCTGTGGGAATCGAACCCACAACCGAAGTGCGACAGACCTTTATTTCCTACCAATGGCCTACAGGAAGTCTCTGGTAGAAACTAGTTTTATTTTATTATACAGGAATATAGATGAATTATAAGTCCATTTTGGAACCATATCTGATTAATCTCACCATAGATGAACTTATGTATATAAATTTTGCTAACTTATGTTTGAGACAGATGGAATGACCTATCATTCTATCACATGATCTGCTAAAACTTTGCGAAAGACAAATTCAACTTCTTTTCTTAAAGAGATGAAGTGGAAATTATTCAAGGCATGAACACCGGTGAGATTTTACCAAAATAAAGTAAGTATTTCTTCTAATTAAAATTCTTAACTTTAGGGAAATTGTCTCGAAAACCAAAAATGATGTCCTAGTGCTCTTATATCTGATGAATTAGATGGTACCCTAGATCATCACAAATTTATGACTTTGTGATTGTTGGATTTTTCATAGCCATGTTCTCTACCACTCTCCATCAGAACATGATGATTATATTTCTCTTTCATATCCATATTTTCCCCTATGTTCTACTACAAGGAAACCTGAGGATTAGTTAATTTTTGGTAACCGTTACATTCCATACTTTAGTTTTTAAAGATAAATTTTGGCATTCCATTTTACAATGTGGGTTTCTATTAAAGAATATTTCAAGTAGAAAACCATTTATAACCCTGACAAATTTCGAGATAGAAATTATTTTTAAGTGGGGTAGAATGTAACAACCCAATATATTATGAGAATTATTCTTTTTAATTTCTTTGATGTATTTTGTTATCTTGTGCTATACGCAACACCGTATTAACTTACAATATACGCAACACTATTCTTGGCTCGTGTTACACACAATTTCAAGTTAGTTTTGTGGAAATTATTTTACACAACATTAAGTATAGATTTTTTTAATATCTAAATGCAATAAGTTTTGATTATGTTATACGCAACATTGATTGTATATATATATATATATATATATATATTCAATGTATAAATGAAATATGTTTGGATTCTGTTATATGCAACAATAAAGGAGTCTTGAACTACACATAACCCTAACATGGCTTACGTTACACACAATCATGACCTTCATCGATAGCGTGTGTAGTACGCAATACCGAGTTTCACTAAACAAGATATTTTTATAATATTATTATGAACTAGCCATTATGAATAGTAATACCCACTTATTGAAATTTTATAAATTTTATCATTCAAAATGGAATTAATTTTTGGATTCGGAATATCGAAATTATCCTAGGGTGAATTTTTGGTATTTTTTTAAAAACGTTCAATTTTTGATGAATAATGAAAACACTAGGTTACTATATAAAAACCAACTTTTTATTTAAATAATTATTTATATTATTTATATTTATTTTAGGTCAAAATTGATACATAATACCTATATAAGTTCAATTTAATTCATTGGAGTCATTTTATAATAATTTCAGATACATAAAAATTTTATTGAACTTTTCACCGTCTTTTACCCACCTCCTAGGAGAATTTGGAAATTCACATTAAACATAATTTTACCACTTCTATGAGTGGAATTTTGAAAATCCAAGAGACACGGATAATATCAAAGACTAAAATGTGGGTCAATGAGATGAAAATAATTTATGGTGAATAGTAACTTTTTACTTTTATTAACCACGGTTAAAAGTAAATAGAATAATTAAGTGTAAAAATGGTATTATTATTACCCTTACACATGTCCTAATTCTATTGGATATGTTTAATTCTACTAAAAACATCCTTATAAATAAAATATGACAATTTAGGTCCACTTGGATTAGATTAGGACATTTATTATTAATTTATTTAAAGAAGGGTTAAAATAGTTAAAATCAAAGTTTAATAACTAATTAATTTTTAATATAGGGTTATACATAAGATAAATTCAACTATAAATATTCATTAGAAAGCTAAAATTATTTCCTACCAAATTGTAGTTTATTTATAATTTTATACATTAAATAATTTATGTTATTTATGACACAATGGTGATGCAGTAATTACCTAAATAATGAAATATTAAAATAATTGATATTATAAATACCCAAATAAATGTACTTTGAGACGTTTTATGAATTAAAATAATTTTATAGGTTAATATTACATGTTTATATTGATTTAATTAACTGTTTTTGAACAAATCATGATGTTATGAGTTTCACAAAAATCAATTACCAAATAGTGTCAAAATAGACATAGAATAGTTTTTAAATCAAATATTATATTATTAATTGTTATTTTATTTATAAAAATATAAGGTTAGGCCAAATGACTTACATAAGGTTATATATATTAATAATAAACAACTTGGGGTTCGTTTTTCTTGTTATAGTATGTTTATTAACCTTATAGTGTAAGAAAACAAGAAGACACGGTAAACGTAAAATTATTTAACATAAAGTTAAATCTAAATGATAAGGTTAAAATAGAAACCTAAACTTGTATAAATTCTATTTTATGAGAGTAGTTCGACCCATACTCACCTTATATTCTAAATAAATCAATTTTCAGCTATTAAAAACCGAATATGACTTTATAATAAAATAATATTTTTAATTTTTCCTAAGGTGCCCCTCTGCTCCCTTATAAAAGGGCACTGCCTCCCTCTCTTCATCACACCACTTTGAGACTTAAATATCGGCCAAACCCTGCCAATTTCTCTTATACACTTCCCTAGTAACATCCTAGAGATCTTTTTACTCTTCAAAGACAATTTTTAGTGCCCTATGAAGAGGTTAAGAAGAGGCGCTTCAAAGAAGAGGTAATGACCGTTATCAATTCTTTCAACTTTATTTCTTCTTCTACTTATTCTTCTTTAGTTGTTTCATTATGAAGTAATAAAATCAGTATCACTCATATACTGATATGTAATTATAAGTATTAAACAACCCTATTTCACCATCTATCCATCCTACGGAAAACGAAATCAGGGTGCGTGCGTATGTATAGAATACCGTCTCCACGACGCGATGAGATTCATTGTCCATGTTAACCATTCATGTATGATTATAAAGTATATATAATGAATAATAATGAAATATATTACATAATAATTATAATTGATTTATGTATATATATATATATATATTCATCTACTTAATTCCATTCAATTCAATAAGGAAATGAAAACAGTGTTCATGCGTACGTACGGCCTACCGTCTCCATGAACGGTGTATTTCATTCCATTAATCGATCTATCATATATATATATATATGTATGTATGTATACTCTGAATATATATTATATATAAATCATTTATTACATTCTAGAATTAAGTAAATCATGATTCTGGTAATAATATCAAGAACAACAAGTCGAAACACTTACAATAAATGAAATGATTTTACCCAAATCGCTGCTTTTACATCGAATTTACAAAAGAAAGGGTAATATAAAGTCATAAGTAATCTATATATGATATCATAAAAATGAATATTATTATGTAATAAGTCAATAACATTATTTAAATCATTATACAAAAGGTTTGGATACATACGAAGCATATCAGAAATAAGTTAAGGGATAATTATTCCAATCTCATTCTTATCCGAGATTGTTCATTCGTAAGTATTTACTGATGTTATGTTTATTATCCATGTCTATATGTTCTCAAAATGTTTTCATAAATTTTTTAATTTTCTTTGATGTATGTTTAAATTCATTCCTTCCCTTTTTTTACTTTTACCACATCGTATGGAAGGAATCTTTCTTTTGATTACCATAAGAGTTACTTTTTGACTTTTCCGACAAAAGTATGGGGAGAATGTTTTTTTAACCTATATGGAATGAACGGATTTTTATGGTTTCATAACGGCTCATTTTCATGAAGCTTACTCTATAAGATTTTTTGAATATTTTTAGAAAAATACTTTCTTTTAAAAGTGCATGGCATTTTGTGAAAAATGATTTTGAAGAAGAAAGGATATTTTCCTAAAGAATTAATTTCAAGTGTTTTATCAAAACCATTTTTCCATCTAATATGACATTATTTAATATGTGTATGTTTCATGTATAATGCCTCTATGATTTACATGGTTTCACTTTTCTTATTATTAAATGATATCCATTTATTTTATATGGATTATGTTATGATGGGATGATGTTTATGAAACCCATTTTATTCTTTGGGTTATGATGAATGTTTTTGGTTTATTTTGTGGCACAAGTAAGAGTGATTTCATTATGATATGGGTGGTACCTATATCTCCCTCCAATGAATTGGGTAAAGATTTATATCTCATGAGATAGACATGGCTGGAACGGTAAGTTAATCCGGTTCAGTATTACAAGACTGAAACGAGGAGTGAACTCGATTCAGAAAGGGACTTTGTCCACTAAGATAGTCTTGGTAGCAATTCCTTGGCTACTATGGAAATAATAACATGTTTTGAATGGTTTCCACAATTACATGTTTTATTCCCATTATATTTTATCATGGTTGATGTTCCATTATGATATAAACCTTACGTACTTTTACAATTTATGTCTTTGCTCAAGATTTTGATGTCTAAATTTCATGTTCAAGTTTTTGCTTTCAAATGTTTATGGATTGTTTTATGTTCTCTATGTTTACCCTTACTGGTCATTTGAGCTCAGCCTTTTTATGTTATCTTTTCCACAGGATTTAAAGAAAGGTTTTATGTAAGAAAATAAAAGGGGAAGATCTTTATGGGAGATGTTGAAGATCTTTCACCAATATTAGAATATTATATTCCAAGTTTCCAAAGACACTAAACTATTACGGTCCATTGGTGTCTATTTTTGTTATTTATTAAGTATTCCACAAAATTAATGTAATGTCCATTTATTTCAAGCTTTGGGCCTCTACAAATTGTGTGAGGATGGTTGTGTTGGCCACTGATGATTACCATCTCTCATTGCTACAAGAATGATATTGGTGTTACATAACTATTATTATGTACCTATTGTTACCATGAACATAATTTGTGTATCTTATTTTTATATTGATGGGCTTAGATTGAAATTTGGAAATAAGGGTTGTTTATTTTATTAGAACAACATATTTTTTGCTCCATCTCATTTAAGTAATGGTTTGTATATATATAATTATGAAAACCAGGTGTTGAAAATCGAAAATGAAACAAACTTACAAGACTCATACATCACCTAGTGGTGGCATCACCATCTCGATCATGTAAGTGAGAAGTACTAGAAAATACTCTTCCAAAATGGTTATTTAGACTCTACTAAGATATAATCACTACACGGATGTCACACTTGTTTACAAGTGAACAGGATCAGGCCACCATTTGGTGGATAGGGTGAAAGGCCCACATAGCTTCAAGGATTGGTTCACACATATGTGTGTTGATCATTTCTAATAAAAGCTAGAGGTGGATAGTAATACATCATTACTTTTACTAATGATTTGAGTATATATGATTGTGTCTATAGAATTAGGTATAAGTCATATTCCTTAGAGAAATTTAAGGAATTCAATAATGAAGTAGAGAATCATCTCGTTAAGATGTTAAAGAATCTTTTATTAGATCTTGGTGGATAATATCTAAACCAAGAGTTCATTGATATTCTTTGGGAGTATGGGATTCTATCTTATCTCACTCTTCCTTATACACCAAAGTGGAATGCATTTAGTTAATGTATGAACCACACCTTTTTTGGACATGGTGAGGTCGAGGATGAGTCATCCATATCTTCCATTATCCTTTTTGGGATATGAATTAGAAACTAAAACATACACATAAAACTAAGTACCATCTATGTAGGAAAATGGAATTCCCTCTGAGTAATGGAATGGAATGAAACCCAGTTTTTCACACACACGTGAATGGGGATGCAAGGTATTTGTTAAGGCCTTCTCAGGAACAAACTAGCACTCCAAGGCATGGGGTGTATCTTTATAGGGTATCCCATGGAAAATTGGATAATACCTATATAACCCTTCATATGATAATGTGATTGTCACCAGAAAATCTGTCTTTCTTGAGAGGGATCACAACCTCAAGAAGGATATTGGGAGCTAGATTGAGTTTGTTGAATTTGATGCTCAAGATACATAGTAGTTGGTATAGGAACAAGTTCCACAAGTCCCTATGGAAGAGGTTATAGAAAGACATGTTATACATAGGAGGTCAAGAGAGATAAGTGAACGAGATATATTTGGTTTCCAAGTTACCAAGGATGGTGAATCATTATTTTTGGACAATGATGAACCACTATCCTACTAAGAAGAATTAAAAAGCTCATAAAATGAAAGATGGATATAATCTATGAATTCTGAGATAGATTCCATGTATCTGAACCAAGTCTGGGTTCTGGTCGATGAGACAGTTATTGTAATTCTTGGTGGATGCAAATGGGTATTCAGAGAAAATTGGACATGGATGTTCAAGTTAGAAAGTATAAATCAAGGATAGTGGCTAAAGGATTCAAGACACATCTAGAAATTGACAATAATGAAACCTTATTTCCATTTTCCATGTTTAAATCCATAAGAATCATAAATTCCATATAAGCTTACCATGACTACTAGATTTGGAAAACGGATGTGAAAATAGTATTCCATAATAGGAACCTTCTGAAAGATTTCTATATGACATGAACAGAAGGGTTTGTGACACTAGGTGAATAAAAACAGTTTTGCAATTTATAAAAATCAATTAATGGGTTAATGTATGCATCCAAGTCATGGGACATTTGATTTGATAAAGCCATAAAGGACTTTGGTTTCATAAAGAATGAATGTGAGCCATGTGTTTATAAGTGGTTTAATGGGAATTCGATCATTATCTCTGTAGTATATGATGATGAAATATTGCTTATTGGAAACAATGTAATAGTTTTATAGTCTGTTAAGGAATGGTTGACCAAGTGATTCTCCATGAAGGACTTGGGTGAAGCAGCCTATATTATAGAGAGCTACATCATTCGTGATATTTCTAAAAGGCTTCTTGGACTATGTTATGGTAAATACATTTAACAGATACTAAAAATATTTAGTGTGGAACAATCCAAGAGTGGATTCATTCTTGTTTCACAACCCTTACATATTCCTATGAAAATTTTTCCTCAGACATTTTAAGAGAGAGATGGAATAAGTATGATCTAATACACTTTGGATATAGGATCCATCATTTATTCCATGCTATGTATTAGGGTTAGTGATTCCTATGCACTGATCATGGTATGATGTTGTCAAAAATATCTAGGAGAAAAACATTAGACAATTTTTTAGACTATCCTTAAGTATTTTAGAAGAACTAAGGATATATTCTTGGTGTATGGAGGATACGAGGATCATGTCATCAGAAGGGGCACTGATGCTGGTTTTTAGACAGATCAAAACAATCTAAAGTCACAATCTGGACATGTTTTCGGTCTCAATAGAGCAGCTATGAGCTAGAAGATTTCAAAGCAACTAGTTGTCACCAATTTTGCAGTGGAGTCCAAATATATAGCAGCTTATAATTTATCCAAGTAAGACATTTGGATTCGGATCTTTGTCCAAGTGCTTGATACGGTGCCTAGTAGTAATGATCCTATCATAATGTATTTTGATAATACTGCAGTAGAGGCTCTTTAAAAAACCCAAATTCCAATCAACAGACAAAGTAAATACTCTATAATTATCATGTCTTGAGAGATTTCTATCAAAGGGGTGAAGCTACAGTGAGCAGAGAGTGCAAGAAAGAGAATGCGAAAGACCCCATGACTATAGTTATATGTCAGTTGAAGCATGAATATCATGTGAGATCTAGTGGGTTAAAGGTTTCTAGTAGTTCTCTCTAGTCCAAGTGGGAGTGTGTCGGAGTTGGTGTACTAGAAGTAACTACTTTGTAATTGATTCATTAATAAATATCATATCACATATCAATTGTTGTTATGCATAAAAATTCATTTGATAATGTCTTAAGGATAGCGGTTTCACTAAAAGGTCATAGTAGATCCCTGCTATGATGAGGACTCGAAATTGACATAATAATATTTTTTAATATATGTTCTACGATCGGTTGATGTTATTTGAGGGAAACTAATAATACAAGACATTAGGGTTGAGGACTCATAAAACATTGAAGAACCTGCCCATGGTGTGTGTCCTTGGTACTATTCATGAGAATATTATGAGAACAGGGCCCATCAGTAGGAAACCCACATTTCATGGTGTCATTGGATGTTTCTATATGCGGACATTTGTATTGTTCCATTGATGTTATGATTATTATTAATGGTTTTTATAACTCACGCACTTAGGTGTATTAATAAAAACTGTGATGACACACTATTCGCAGCGAGGTAGGATATGTTGGGTGAATCATGAGTAATACTAAATTATTAGATAATTTGATAAAGGATTTGTCCATCATGTTCCATAACAGATGTATATATCTCAGGCCCTTTTAATAAATTGATATAGCCTATATAAATCCATGGCTATTTTATGGAATGGTCAAGATCAATTCCAAGAAGTCAAAGAAAGAATAATAGAGCACGTGGATTAATGTCACTACCATGAAACCCACTTGAACAGAGATATCGAGACTAAGGGATTACATTACATGGTAATTGTTCGTAGGAGTTGACATGACATTATGTCATTGTCATCCTTCTTCAGGGTGCCATGGCATGTTTCTAGATTCTAACCATATAATTTAGGCTGGCTCTGTCTAATGCCACTAAGATAGAGGCCTAGAGTGTCACACATTAAGTGTGTCCAATTACCTCAGTTAAATATTAATTTAACAATTTGAATCAATATTATTCTTGATTTGGGTTTTATAATTATTAACTGGTGCCTGGTCGCATTTATTTCGACACTAGTTTATTGAGAGAATATATTGTGGGAAAAATAATAAATGTATTTTTGATTAAGGCAGTAATATTTATTTAAGAAATAAATATTCATTATTCAAGGACTAATAAATATAGTGGAGTAAATAAATAGAATGAAAAACAAAAGTACACACCGTTTATATTAATATACACAATTTGTAGTTTTTTCTGTGGATTTGTAAGAAATAATACTATATATTTTCTTAAATAATATTAGGTTTAATTCACTTGGTGCATGTCATGTAATAATAATAGTCCACTGTTATTATTAGACATTGTTTCTTACTAATAATTAAATGGAATTAATAAATTCTTTCAGTAAATTAATTCAATTTTTTATTTTAAGTAATTGAAATCCCAATTATATAATTCTCCTTAGCCTATGCATTCATTATTCTTGTGCACCACACATCTAGAGAAATATCTCAACACTAGAGAGAATATTTTTTCTTCTAAGAACACTCTTAAGCTACAAGTTAGATCCTCCTCTACTGGATCAAGGAGAGGGCTTTGTAAGAAAATATCATGTCGAGAAAAGGCAGGAATAACAAGTAAAGGATCTTCTGCACTATCACCCAAATATCCCTTCAGGAACATTCAAGGACACATAGAGAATGTTTTGATCAAAACTAGAGGAATACTACACATAGATTCTATGACGCAATAATGCATCACAACAGATCGTGACTAGAAACATCAACAGAGAGATAATCCCATCAAGGTAATTCTTATCTTTTAATTTAATTAACTATAACCAACATATGATGATCCTATTTATGGTTCAAGGACTCCCCTGGAATCTGTAAATATGTATTCTGTTTCTATGATCTAGGGTTTTAATATCATGAAAGATCTCAGATTAAACATCATTAAGGCAAAAAATTAATTTTAGGTACACCCACCAACATGCTTCCGCTGCTCCCAAAACCTACAAAGGATGGTTGAGTGAGAAATAAGAAAAAAAAATTATTAGTATAGATGAATCTGATTATATCTCTACAATAAAAGAATTCACTCTAGTATTATTGATTAAATAACTACTAACTGATATTGGTGATGAGGTGAAAAATCCTATGGTGATTTATAGTTACCACTGGATAATAATTAATAATATGATGAATATGGTTCTAAAAACTCATTAAATACATATTGAGATCAGATATCACTATATGAAAGAAAACGATGAACAAGGTGTGTTTAAAATTAAGAATTATGGAACTAGTGAACTTTTTTATGACATTATAACATAGCCATTGGTCACACATATGTTAGATAAATATCACTTGAACCATGATGTTCAACAACTTCCCAATGCATGAGGAGGTTATGGTTACTCCCCAGTTCCCAATTGTATTTAATTTTTTAATTTTTTTATAGATGCATTGAATTTCTATTGGGGAGATACAATCATGGGGGAGAATTTATTGATAACTTCATGTAAAAATATTGGTTCTATGGGTTTATTGATCAAGGGTGAGATAAGGGGAATGTGAAATTCAATGGTTGATCTGTAGGTTTACAAAAATAGTTAGTATGAATGGTTGGTGGTGTTTGGATGATTGATTTTTTTTCAACTATGGCTTTCATCACAATGCTTCTATCATGTATACATAGTGTAATTGATGAGATATTTAAGGCATATCATGTTTTTTATTAAGGCTAGTTCATTATTGAACATTTTCTATTCATTTTTAACAAAACCAAAAAAATAATACTATTGGAACCACAATTTAGTCATAGTTTGAAATAGAGTGTTCTTTAGGATGGTGGTTAATCCTAACGTTGGTTTAAAATAGTTTTTTTAGGAATGTTATGATATAGTGTAGATGGAATTAGTATTACAAGTGGAGTTATATGTAAATATTTCTAAAAAAATTACTAAAAATATCAGGAGGAATGATAATTCTTCAAGAAATGTTGACTTACAGGATGCAATCATCATAAATATGTTAAAGGTATGAGTTCTGTGAAGATTTGTTTTCATGAATGTTGGGTTTTATGAAGGATGGGTTTTCGATAAGGTGTATAACATCATTATCAAATCATGATAATATGGTGCTATCACAACTATGAGAAACCTCATAATAGTGTGATGGAAATATTGTAAATCTACACAACTTTAAGAAGGTTTGAAAATATATAAAATAATAAAATATCCCTAAAAACAAAGGATCATTTCAAACATGGATAATTTTATTAATTAAAATATTTCTGGGATATTGGGATCTCAATGAAGGGATGAGTCTTTAAATAGGTATCCACCTCTCACCTAAATACATAGAGAGAATTAGTGGAATGGTTGAATCACACTAACTTTGAGAATGTATACCTTATCATGAAATTTTCATAGATCATGAATCCTTCATGAAATTTATATTTGTGAAAGTAATGGATGTTAACTAATTCATTCTATGTTATATAAAAAAAGATTCTTTTTGATGATTGGTAGTTTCATGAAGATTGTTGTTTTTGTAAAGTATGGGAGCTTTGTAATGACTGGGAGCTTCATGATAGATGATTTATAAATCAATATTTTCATCTACATGATGGTGAGAGGTTGATAAAACACTCTAATTTATTTAAAAAATAAAATGGGTTTCATGGAGTATAGAAGCATTATGAATAATA
This sequence comes from Viscum album, assembly GCA_963277665.1. Taxonomy (NCBI): domain Eukaryota; kingdom Viridiplantae; phylum Streptophyta; class Magnoliopsida; order Santalales; family Viscaceae; genus Viscum; species Viscum album. The sequence continues at coordinate 899,475,983 of OY728139.1, forward strand.
TATTGGATAAACCAGTTTAAGTGAATAGATTGTTCAATTGCTTCAACTTTGGACGATAGTGGAAGGGAAATATTTTGATAGTCAGGGACAAATACATAAATACTAATCTAATGAATCATCCTTCATGTTGTTAAACTATGTAAGACATAACCCAATGTAGTGAGCTAGTGGAAATTGATGGTATTGTTCTAAGGGAGTATATTTTCTATTAAAAAAATTATTTGAATGGTAGGGATCCTAGAATAGAGTGACCATGTATGATCTTCTATATTCAAAAATATCTAGTGAAGCTTACTATAATTAGATATGACCAACACACTGTCAGTATATTCTCTTTTGTTTATCCCTTCCTAATGATCCAATTAAACCATATGTGTCATATCTTTACATATGAATAATTAATATCTATATGGTTACATCAGATAGGCTTTAAAAATTCCAACCAACATGGAAAAAAATATCCTTCACTTTAAAAGAAAATTTGACACCATGATTCACCACACAACTCTTAGGGTCTTCTTGGGTGTTATAAGTAGTATCAAAGAAAAACTTTTATTATTGTTTAATATATCATATATTATCATTGTGAATTTAGTAAATATTAGGGGAGTCCCCTGCATTGATAGAGAAAACATCTTTATTTGGGTAAATATTAGGTTATCTCAACTATTATCCCTTAAGATAGATGTGCTATTTTTTTAATCTTAATGGATTTAGGTAGCTGATGAATGTGGTCATTTTATGACTAAACACACAATAAGATTATTGATCAGGATGCCTAAGCATGAAATTCAATTACTGAAGATCAATTTGATCAATTCAATTTGAAGGTAATGAGATTAAATTCAATCATGTTCACTTCAGAGAAACCGAAAAATATATACTAAGGTGATAAATGAGTGATGGATACCATACTACATGTTTCACACAATAATCGTGAAATTTGAAACTGTATCCAGAAGAAAAATTCATATATAATTTGTTATCCAAATTACATAACATGTTGGAAAAATTCGAGGAATCAATGAAGAAATTAATGATATTGACATTGTGAAGAAAATATTGAGAAGGCACCCACCTTGATAAAATATAAAAGTGTCATCCCTTGAGGAAATAGATTTATCTAATATTTCACTTGATGTTACTATAAGAATTATAGGTGATTATGGGATGGGATTTAAAAAATAAGAATAATCAACTTCAGAAAATAAGAAAATGAAATTCAATTCCATGATAACATCTTTGTCCCAGAATAGTTTTTATATTCTTCTTTTAATTTAACTTGTCTATTTTTCTATTTTTCGCCTCTTCTGTTTCAGGTCTTCTGAATTAAAATTTTGGAATATCAGATATTTTTCCTTCTATAGCATGATTTAGGTGAATGGTTAAGGAGAAATATTGTATACATATATGGATTAGTCTCTTTTAAATTGATATTTAATTTTCATGGGATACACAAGGATTGGTTCAAACCATGTAGATCCTTCGTGAAACCATGTAGGACCTTGGGTGTCTCTATTTTGGGGGTGCATGTTCTAAGAATGATTAGGAAAACCTTGGGGAAGGAATATGCATGGTACTCAAATTTGGATAGAGTTATGTCGCATAGTGGGCCCATGGATTTCTAAAAAGTGTTTCAAAACCATGTGGGATCCTAGGTGTTCGGTATGGGCCACACAGTTGGTTCCCCCATTTGGGAAACCATGCATAGTGCCCTGGTTTCTTAAAAATCATAAATTTGTTTTCCACCCTACATGGATTTTATCCCCAAACACCCATTTTTTCACTCTCTTGGATCGTTTGACCAAGGAGAATCTATGTCATCTCATCCCACATCCCCTCTCCTCCACCGAGGGTGGATCTAAGGGGGTTCTTCATGTTTCAGTTGTGAATCTTCAAGGTAATATTATTCTCTATTATCCCACATCCTCATTCTTATATAGTCTATTTTCTTCCTTTTATTAATTTTTTTGGTTCTACATTTAATGTTTAATTGAGTTTATATTGGTTTTTTATGGATAATCTTGGAAGGTCAGGCTTATTTTTACCTTCATGGAGTTGTTTCTAGTTAGAATTGTTGAATCTCTTATGGATTGAGGTAGATTTACCAAATCACATATCTTTTATATTTAATAACAATTGATTATTTCATTTCAAATATTCCTTATATTATAATTAGTGATATTTTTTTTCAGAAAAAGTGTTTAACCTGAAATAAGGTGATATCCCCCTTGTTTTAAAGTATATTTATTTACTTTGTTAAGTGTTAGACACCATGTGTTTCATAAAATGTCTTATTGGATTTTGTAAGTTATTTGTGATTTCAAGGAATGTTTTTTTGTCTAGTAAAATGCATTAAGATTCTAAAATTATTGTTTGGGATTCATAAATGAATTTATATGTGGTTTTATATTTTTAAATGATGTGATGGATTTTCATAGAAATTATTGGTTTCTCAAAGAGTACTTTTATCCCATTTGGAACTCTGGTAAAATTTGTTTTAATGAAAATACTATTAGGATAAAATCATTGACATGGTTATTTTTAATGTTATTTCAGGTCCCTGAAGTGAATTTCCTGATTATAAAATTGGTGAAAGGAAGGTAATTGTTTGTTCAGGTGATTTAGGGTGATGGTTGTGTGTGATTTTTGTGTGTGTGACGCATGGTTATATTGTTGGTTGATTTTTGGTTTTGATTAGCTCACCCAAAATTTGTATTGAAATTTGAACCTAATATAGATTGCAGATATTTTTTGAAAGGTTGTTTCAATACTTTAGGATTATTCTATGGCTAGTGGCCCTTGGTATGGGAGATGCTCTACATTGGGATAGTGACCCTCAGTTACTCCAAGTAGGGAATAAACCGAGTGTGTGGATGAGAATTGATGTCATCAGGTGATGCATCACTATGGGATGAGTCCAATTTAGAGTATTTTATTGATAATCCACTAAGATCCTCGGTTATATCATGTTATTTTCACTTACTTTTCTATGGTGAAGGATTGTGATGCATTATTTATTGGTTACTCGTGCGTGTTAAATTCTATCACCCTTATCATGTGTCATCGCTATGTACTCGTATATAGTGTACTTCATGGATAAATGTTATTTGATGGTTTTCAAATGTTTATTTAAGTTTTGGTGAGAATTTTTTACAACTTTATGCCCTATTTTTTAGTGAAAGTGACATCGTTTTCCTATAAAATGTTAATGACTCACTCTTGAAGAAGAATATGGTTTTAAATTAAAAAATGGAAATTGACCATGTTTTTATTACAATAATATTTGTGAGTGAATAGTTTTACATATTTTACATCAAACCATTAATTTGTTATTATTTTAAAGGAAATGAATCCATAATATATATTTTTTGAAAACATAATATGTTTTAATAATCATGCCTATAATTTCTTCTTGCTTTTATCATATAGTGAGGGTTCTAGTTTGGTTTCAATCACCATAAGAGATATTGGGTTTGAGATCAGAGAGTGACCCTGAGGTCGCATGGAGGCCTAGGGATCATATGGTTCAGTTTGGTTTTGCTTTTAATTTTTTTATCCTTTATTTATGTAAAAATATTTTTAGTTTTTCAATTTATTTATTATTTTGGATGATCTATTTAGTTCAACTGGATTGTTTTATTCATTTTGGGGAAAAATAAATCCCACATTTTCTCATTTATTTCCTTGATGGTTGTCTCCATCCGGGGAGGATTTGAAACACCTTTTGGGCCTTTTTGTGGGCCGACTTTGGTAACTGGTTGGGATCAACCTAGATAGATTTGTGAAAAAATGGTATCAACACAAGTTTTTAAGTGACAAAGATATTATAGGGCCCTTTCTTTTTTAGGGTGTCATGTTATATGGAGATGTACTATTGGATATTAGAAAATAGTACTGGGGGAGTGTATAGATAACACCTTCTAGCCGAAACTCTAAGTTATCATTGAAACATGGGAATTGATTGGTTGATCGCTTCATGTGGGTTGTTTTGTTCTAGGGGAATGAAATGAATGTTGGACTAATGGTCTCGGTGATCTCATAGGTCCAATTAATACGTGTGGATCCAGAGAGATAGTCATGAATGACTCTCTATGATAGTGGTTTACTGATATATTGCTCCCAACCATAAGGTCATGTCACCCGTCGACACTAGCTATCCATATTTCTGAGATTTGTTTAGTATTATTTTTTATGTTTTTATTTGAAAACCTAGTTTTCATGTAAAAAACTTTTTTCAAAAATTAATTTTTTTGTTATTGGGAGATAGAAAATGAGATATCGTAATTGTTTAAAATAATGTATTTTAAAATTGATTGTTTTTAGATGACATTTTTTTTAAATTGAAATTTGGGCTATCAATATTAGATATTTATAATCAAAACCTAGAGTTCAAAAAATTGGTTTTTTTGGAAATAGATTTTTATTTTTATATAGAACAATTTTTTGTAAAATATATTTTGGAATTTTGGAAATATTTCGAGAGCTTTGAAATGAAAATTATATGGATAATTTAATTCTTGGTTCGAATGTTTTTTTTCAAAAGTGGAAATGTTGTATTTTAACCTTGGGTATTATCATGAAAAATAAAATTCATGGATATGTTTAGAGAAGTTCATGATTGATGTGATGCATGGATGAGTTCTCTGATTGGAATGGAAATATATTTGAGTAAATATTAAAGGAATACCATTGGTGAGTGTGCAACCTAATAAGTTTGTTTTATTTTCAAAATTATTTCTTAAAGAGGAAAATAGTGATGTTTTGAGAACTTATGTTTTTGTAGTGTGTTTTCATATGATTTAGAAGTATTGTTTATGTGGTGTTTTGAGTTTGAGTTCTTTTTATTGAACTATTGTTGATTGAGTTCTTGGTTTTCCTAGTTTTTTTTGTATGTACCTACCAAGGTTTAGATGAATGTTTGTGGTTTGTCTATTAGTGATTTACCATTAGATGATTCTCTAGTTGATAAACCTAAGGGTTTTCTACTTGAGTTTAGGATGTTTAACCGCACTCTACTTTTTGGTCAAGTGTATCCTTTATTAGTTGAAGAGTGGATTAATAAAATGGAATGTATCTTTTTATTTATCGAGTTTCATGAGTATCTAAAGGAAAATTACTCTAATATTCTAATTGAAGTATCGAGTTGGATGTGGTGGGAGTCATTTTTTAGAATCAATCCTCAAGAAGAACTTATATGGGAATTCATCAAGGATTTTTTTGTTCTGAAGTATTTCTATGGGGTTGTGAAGTTGAGGAAGGTTATGGAGATATTATATCACCATAATGACAGATAAATGTTTGATTTCATTCCATTTTTAGGAACTTAGTTCCCTATTTTTCAAAATGGGATGAAGGTGATTACATTAAGGAAAGAAATTTTAAGAATGTTCTTTATCCTAATCTATAGTTGAAGGTGTCAGAATTTGACATAACCTCATTTGACAATGTAATGACACATTATATTTAGGATTAAATTATGAAATAAATACTTCTTGAGGCATCCAATCAGTCTTCAGTACCTTGAATAGTCGATGGGAATCCCATTTATGAAATTGAGAAGAAGATTCATCCTAGTTATTTTGGTCATGTAATTAAGAAGACTTTAGATCTTTTTTGAGCATCTTCAGGACATGTGATCCTAGTGTGTCATCCTTGTGGAAATCATGTTCTTAAAAATCCATAATGTTCTAGTTCTCTGAAGACCATCCAAAAATTTGGAGGCCTCGGGAACATGAAACAGTTTGGTAGTAGTGTTTTCAGGAAGTAAAGTAAAGCTTGATCCATCCCTTCATAAGACCCCAACACATTTTAAGAGTGAGGTGTTGGTCTAGGTTAATTTTGGATACCCTTCCTATTTTATTTTTCCTTTAATTTTTGTTGTGTTTTTTAGAGTTTACCATTCCTTGGGGTTATGGTATCTTACAGTGTTACCTTTCTGTTTGGATAAAAAAATGATGGATTCTTAGTCTTATAAAAACCTATGTTTTAATGAAAGTGTGTCTTTTGGATAATTATGATTTATTCCATTATGAGTACTAATTTGGGTGGAAGTGAATTATTAGAGTAAATTGGGTCACATGATGTGTCATGTTCATCTGGTTTCTTTCTGGGGTTTGATTGTGGTTGCTCATGTCTACAGTGTCAATGTTTCTTGGGTGACAATTTTTTGCCATCCAGCAGATATTTCCAAATGGTCTGGAATCCATTCAGGACTCCCATGTTGAATTTATTTATTGAATATTTTTCTTCATATGATTAATTATTTTTCATCCTCTTAATAGGTAAGGTTTCTTGGCTAGGCCTAGTAAATTTCAAGTGAAATGGTTGAAGTGGTTTTAGTTTGAGAATTATATCATTTTTATAAAAATAGTTTTCATTTTTTGGTTGGTTTCAGGTATGAGGTATATGTTCTATTTGGTGGTGGTTGAGGTGTTTTTGGTTTTATTGAATGGGTTTTCAACGTGTGAGAAACATTTTTCTTTGACCAATTAATTGGAGATGTTGTAGCATTTTGGGGTGAGAGGGAATGATGGAAGGGAGAAATGTGACACCCTATTTTTTTTCTTCTACTAAGTCTGCTCAAAATTTCCTTCTTATATCTTGACATGAGTTTTTCATGTTCTAGATTCAAAAATCATAATTTTTTTCTAATTTTGATTTGTTTTGTGGTTTAGGTACATGGTTAAGGGGAAAACATGTGGCCTCCTAAGGATGAGTCTATTTTTAGTTCATCAAAGTCTTTCACAATGTGAGTAGCACGAGCTAAGCAATGTGAGGTTCAATGTGTGTATCTCCAAGGAGAAAATGTATAAGTCCTTAGGTGTTTATAGGGGGGACTATATCTTGAGAAATATTTGGAAAACTGTGAGGATGACATTCACAGTGTTCAAAAATAGTGGATAGAACCATGTCACACTGTTAGAGTTCAGCTTACCAAATTGTGAGGCCAAACTATGATGGATTCGAGTGTGTCTTTTAAGGGGATCATAATTGGAGCATGACATGGAAAACCATGTGTACTTAACATTACTAGTTCCTATGTGTCGTAAAATGTGAAAATCATATTCTACCCAATTTGTAATTTAACCCCAAATAACCATCTTTTCACCTCTCTTGAAACATGTGACCTAGGGGACCTCCTCCTTTAACAAGCCTCCACTCCTCCACCAAGGGTGTATCCACGTATTTTATTCGTTATTTGGGGGGTGAATCATCAAATTAATCTCCTTATCTCATATCCATATTCACCCTTTATCTATTTCCAGTTTACTTTATCCTCTCCCTTGGTCGTTTGGCTCCAAGGTTTATGTTTCATCGAGTTTAAATTATGGGTGTTGTTATTTTAGTGTTCATATTAGATTTTATTGATTCATTGACACATTGACATGATATTTTGGGTGGGAGTTAATGTAGTTCTTGTGGGTTGAGGTTGGTTTCCCTTTTTACATTTCCTTTAAATTTTATAATCATTGATTATTTTTCACAACATCCTTATAATATAATTAGTGTTAAGGAATTATGGAAAAAATTAATATTAAATGAGGTCATTTCCTTATTTTATTATGTATGTGGAATTATATTATAATGTCTCAGACATGCAGTGTTTGATAAATTTCCTCAGTGGATTTATCAAGTGATTTTTGATTTATACGACAAGATTTGGGGCTGGAAAAATGTATTTGGATGTTAAAATAGTGTATTGTATTTCTTAAATTATTTTCTATTTATTTTTGGAATTATAAATGATTTGTTGGATTTTAGTGGAAATGGGTGGTTTCTCAAATAGTTTTTGAGGCCCCTTTGGAACATTCGTAAGGATGGTTCTCATGAAAACTCTCTGTAGATAATCTTTATACCTTGGTTATTTTGAATGGTTTATGATGTCCTTGTTTTTAACTCAATTTTATTTAATGGTTTAATAGAGAGTGATAGATCATTTTAGTGATTCTGGTTAATTCTTATGATTATGATAGTTTGTGTTATGCATGGATATGAGTTTCATTGATTTTTTTGGTTTTCATTGGCTCACCCCACTTTAGTCTTCCCTAGTGTACCTGGCATTTCTATAAGGTCCTCGATGAACGGTTGTTTCACTAGCCAAGGATTTTACTTTGGCTAGTGGCCCTTAGTATGAACCTTTATCTTCTTTGTGATGGTTCCCCTCTATTAGACCATGTATCACAATAACTAAGTGTTTGGATGAGAATTGACATCATAGGGAAAGGAACTCCTTTATTATGAGTCAGATATATATTATTTTCCAGACTATCCAATGATCTCCAAAGTTCTCCCATGTTCTTTGGTACATAATAATCTATGGAAGATGATTGAGATGCAATGTTGGTAGCTTACTCATGCATGCAATATTCTGCTTCCCTTGTCATGTGGTCACTATATTTTCTCCCATGTATGCTGCACTTATTGATTAAAAGTTAATTTTTGGTTCTAAAATGTCGATGTAAATTATTATGAGAATGGTTTGCACCTTTTTCTTCAATTTTTATGTGGAAAAACATTCCTTTTCAATGAAAATTTTCATGAATCTCTCATGATGAAGAATATCGTTTTAGATGGAAAAAGGGAAATAGACCATGATTTAGTTTAAATAGAATTTATGTGATAGAATTTTTTATATATATTTTTTAAACTAGGATATTATTATTCTTTTTAACTAAAATTCACTGGGAAAATATTCTTTGGGGATACCTACTATGTTTTAAAACTAAATCTTATTGTTTTTTCATGTTTTTATCTTCTTTTAATGCTTCCAGTTTTGGTTGTATCACCATAGGAGATATTCGGTTTGATATTAGAGAGTGAAATTGATGGTTAGATGGAGGCTTAATGTTCATTTCTTTAATTGGGGTTTATTTATTCAATTTCTTTGTATTTATAATTTATCTAAAAATAGAGTTATGTTTCACTATTCATTTATATGTTTTGGTACTATATTTATTTACAATTCTATAATTTATTCAATTTGTGAGAAATTCTTACCTTATTTTTTCATTGATTCCCATGTCCCCTATTTCCAGCCCGAGAGGATCGGGAAGCCTCTCATGCCTTGTTGCGGGCTGACTTGGGTAATTGGTTTAGGGTCGACCCATGTTTTTTTGTGAAAACATGTGATTTAAAGTTTTATTTTTAATTAATATGAAGATGAATGTGGAATTATTTCCCATTTATAAATGAAATTAAATATATGTAAAAAAATATTTGATGGCATGTTACCTTTTTCTTGTTTTCGTTATGGTAGATTTGGGAACATTACAACTTATAATTCATGGATGTTTTATAATGAATAAAGTGAACATTGAATAAGGTATACAAATACATTTATCTATAAATATGAACAAGATTATAAGTAATTATTGGAGGATATTAAATCAGAGATTAAATTTGAACTTGAAGAGTCCATGATGACTACAGTTGAAAAGGTGAATCCTCAAAAAGATGAAGTAAATTAGTTGATGAGAGTTTTAGATCTCATTGTGAATGTTTAGGGGTATTTTAATGATCATTAAAAAAATAGTTTAGATATGCTCTAAAAGATTTAATAGAATATGTGGATCAAAATGAGGTAGAAATTTATCTACTCGAAAGAGAGGTCAAAGAACAATTAACAACAATTTAAAGGACGATAGATGTGGTAGAGTCTAAACACAGGACTGAAGAGTATGAAAAATTCATCAATGAACATACATAAAGAATGGATGTAAAGGATAATATATTTCATATAAATAAATAAAATGTTCTTATTCTAAGGAATAATCTATAAATTGAATCAAAATGAAGGTAAAAAATAATAAATTATATTTTGGAAAATAAAAAAATTCAGAGAAATTAAAAATTTCTAAATGTATTTTTGATGGATTAGAGATTTCCTTGAATAAAAAAAGACCCACATTAATGGGAAATGAGTAGTTAGTTTTGAAGAAAAGAATAAATGGCTAGAAATAGGATTTTATAAAATAAAGGAAGTCAAAAGTTATAGATATCATGACACCGCATGATGTCCTAACAAAGAATATTCAAAAAACAAAAAAAAAAGCTATAAATAATCCTTAATATCTAGATATGATCTCTGATTAAATTCCATTACAAAATAAAGGTATAAGTGGAGGAATAATGTTGTGAATATATTCACCCATATAAATATTCAATTCTATGGATTTTTGGTCCATTCCATGTCCCATTGTGAAAATGAAATGAGAAATTTTCTTAAGGAATTTCCTGGAAGTCAATAAAGGATAATGATACCATATCCTTCATTTGATAGAATAAATTGTTTACATAAATATATTATTCATAGTTGTAAGGATGTCCAAAAATCTATTCATTATAGGAAGTGGAATTGTTGTAACAATATCTACAAATATTTATGATAAGTCAATACCCATCAATCAAAAAGTGTTACTCTTAAAAAATATCTTTCTCCAATGTAATTAGAATGAGTATGAGGAACCCATTCACATTGTAAAGTTACTTGCAATCATATCTTTTACCTCCACTTAATTTAGTGTCTTAATGAAGGAAAACTGAAAATCAAGATTGGGAATCTTACATAAATATATATCCATGCTAAAAGAATAGATTTTCCTTGATTCTTGGTAGAGGATTATCATCCCATAAGACAATTTAAATAATTTTATGAAAAGAGAAAAAATCCACAAAATTTGAATAATTTTAAGTACATTGTTTTTTTAATTTAAATAAATCTTGAATTAAATGTTAAGAATATTAAAAATAAATTTTTGTTTTTATTATTTTTTCTTAAAAATATATTACCTTTACTATGATTTTTTAAATCTAATAAATTTTACTTGTCTTTTAAAAAATTATTATTTTGGAGCCATAATAGTTGATCTTAACCTAAAATTGTAATTGTGGATTTTATAAACATAATTTCATTTAAAATAATATTATATTACTTGATTAATTTTATCTAAAGAGATTATGAAACCATTATAAATAATTATAGTAAAAATAAATCATTTTTTAAAATTAAAATAAAGTTATATATGTTTTAATTATGATAATTATCTTTCTTTAAATTAATATTGGAATAAAAAATATTGTTATATTTTGTATTTAATTATATTATATTGATGTAATGAATAATATTTATAATTAAAAAATGAATATTTTTGTTTAATGAAACTTATAATATATAATATATTGATTAAATTTCATAAAATTAAATAAATTAAATAAAATTTTAAATAATTAAATAAAAATAATTAAAAAGAAAATGTGTTTTCAGATGGGGATCATATTTTTGTCGAGTACTAGGGAGAAGAGGTTCGTAATGCCATGAGTGAGTTAAGAAGAAGTCTAGATTGATCCACACTGAAGGGAGAGTTGACCGTGGAAGGCCATTCCATGGACGGAGCTGTCGCGTGGGAGTCCACCGTCGGGTCGTCGCACATCAGAGTGTTCATTGGGAATCAACATCCAATGTTGTGGAGTAAAATACAAATAGGAGTCTAGATCTATAATCGAGATCAAGTGAGGTTTTTGACGCATTCATTGAAGCGTGATTAGTGTTCCATTACACCATAAATTTTTCAAGTTGAAGAATCTGAACAATATTTTGGGAAAATGACTAATGATTTGAAGATATACCCCTGTGAGGTCTATTTTTTCAAGTAAATTATCTTTATTAAAATTTTAAATATCCACATATTAATGATATATTCATAACAGTGACTTATTCTATAGTTTTCATCCACTTGTTTCCTATTGGTGATTGAATTTCTTGAATCTGATGCCTAGGTCATTTCTATCTCTTCATCATTATCCAGTCTTCAATACTAGCAACCATAAGATCTATATATCCATGTGATTTCACTTATATTTTATAAAATTTTCATCTATAATGATTGGTTGTTTTTATTAAATGTTTATTATCTTGGTATCTTTTTTGGTTGGTGTTCCATTTCCCCCATCTCTTTGAGATTCTTTCAAAAAATTATATTCATCGTATTGTAACATTTTCAACACAATCAATAAAAAGCCAAATATAACTCCAGATAAATATAAATAATAAATACAAAGTTTTTGGTTTATCATTAGAAGTAAAAAGTCTATATAAATCAATCTTGATTCTTTATAGTCCATAGAGAGGATGTACTTTTAAGAGGTCAGAAAGCCAGAGATTTGTGGCCTTATTTTCATTCAATTTATTTTCCAAATTCATGGATTTGAGATGTAGAATGTTTTAGGTTATGGTAATAACACTAGAAGATTTTTTATGCCTCTTATTTGGTAATGGACACTCTATATCTTGCTATCTATGTTTCTGAATTGCACTAATTTATTGTTTTGAAATTGTTATACTTGATTTCAACATTTATTAAAATGATCATTAAAAAGATTTATTTTCAATATTAGGTAAGGGATTTTTTTATAATTTCATTTCAATTGCATTATTATTTTAGTATGGGATCATTTTATTTAAATAATTTATGTTCTATGTTTATGAAATATGATTTAAAGGATATTTTATTTGATTTTCAAATTTATCTAATTCAACTTATTAGTAAGGGATATTTTTATTTATTCCAAAATTTAGATGTTAATTTTAAGGTTTTGCGCAATGAATATATTTTTATTACTTGTTATGAATTATGTTCCGTAATTATTGAGTTTGTGAGATTAATTATTTATCTATGTGGTAGATAAATTTGATTCAAGGGAAAATTATTTATGCAAAAAAAATTATTGTTATATAATGTTGTGTTCAATAAATATTATTTTTAGAATCATTCTAGAAACATGAGAAGGCTATATTTATATATGTATCAAAGTTTATGTTTTAATTTTATTTAATGTCAGTATTTCTAAGGGATGACTCTATTTACAAAATTTTATTTGAATATTAATTTATTATAACATTATAGGACACATATTTTTTTACTTTTTAAATTTTAATTTCAATAACTGTTTTAAATAAATTATGATATTAGTTGAGAATATCATAATTTATTTCAGGTCATATACTTCTCATATAAAAACCAAGGTTATGGAAATATATCAATGATTTTGTTATCATGATGTTTAAATATATATATATATATATATATATATATATATATATGTATGTATAATATATATATCATACTTATGAATAAAATTTACAAAAAAATGGTTTTTTATTAGATTAATAATGACTGTCTAAGTTCGTTAATGATTCCATGTTATTATGCAAAGACTATGCATCATGAAATTTCGACATACCATATCCATCTTTTAAATGCCAATAAAGGTTAGTATTTATATATATATATATATATTTATAATTAAGAATGTTCATATGTATTTCAAGTATGATTATATATATGTATGTATATCTATATATAAACATATGAAGGTATGAAAAAATGTTTTCATAGAAACTCCAGTGGAAATGTGTGTATGTATATAAAAGAAATAATAAAATGTTTTATAAAAACCAACACTTTATCATTGTAAATATGATAGGGAAGTAGTTAGTAAACCCATCCCCCGTGAGGGTTGGCCCATGATATCCTTCAATGTTCTATGTGATTTTATGGTTTTTTTCAAAAGCATGCATGTTGTTTTAGAAACACCACTAGACTATTTTAAATATTATTGAGCATATGTATTTTCAAATCATTGATGTATTTTGTATACATAAATAATTTCAATAATTACATTAAATATTATTTAAAATTGAATTTAGATGGTATTATAAAATAAATTCCCAAACCATTTCTAAATAGATATTTTAAAATGGTGTTTTAGTGAAACTTTTTTCAACTATTTTTGAAACCCCATACTTGGAAATTAAATAGTTACATTTTGTTTTAATTTTTTTCAAAAGTACATTAGAAGCTCTAATTAAAAATGTCACCTTTTTTGGATTTAGTGCACATAGAAGCATGTTTGACAATTGTTTTATTTTTTGTTAGATTCTAATAAATGAAAGGTGTTGTCTAATAATCTAAAACCTGGAACTGTAAAAGGTATTGTCCTATTGAATGTGTTTTGTAATTGTTCTATTAATTTTATAAGAAAAAAATTACATCTCATTTTAATGTACTGAGTCCAAAAGATTAGGCATGAGGCCTTGTAATTGGTATAAAAGGAATGGTCTAGAAAACATTGGAGATTAGATATTCTTGAGTTTATGAATTTAACAATCCTAGTGTTCTTTTCATAATTCTAAAGACAAAAAATTCAGAATTTTCTTTAGTTTGACAAAATTAATTACAAGGACACAATTATTTAAAGGGGGGAGGGAGAATGTAAAAATCTAGAAAATTTGAATAGTTTTATATACATTTTTTTGTAAATTAAAATAAATATTTATTTAAATGTTAAGAATTTTAGAAATAAATTTAAATATTATTACTTTTCATAAAGTTATATAACCTTAACTATGATTATTGAAATTTAGTCAACTGTATTTTTCTTTACAAAATTTATTATTTTGGATGGATAAATTTTGATCGTAATATAAAATTTTAAATGTTGATTTTATAAACCTAATTTCATTAAAAAAAATTATTTTTTTACTTGATTATTTATAACTGAAGGGGTTATAAAACCATTGTAAATAATTATTGAAATAATAACTCATTTTGGAAAGTAAAAATGATGTCATATATGTTTTAATATAAAAATATCTTCCATTAAATTAATATTTTAGTAACAAATATTGTTTAATAAAGTATTGAATTAAATTATAATGATATAACTACTATAATTTATAATTAAAAATAAATAGTTTTGTTTAAAGAAACAGGTTATTTGTAATATAATGATCCAATTAAATGAAATTATATAAATTAAATAAACTTTATAAAATGAAATGAAAAGAATTAAAATTAAAATGAATTTTGAGATGGGGATCAGATTTAGGTTGGGTTAAGGGAAGCATTGGTTCATGATGCCTTGAGTGAGTCAAACTGAAGTCAAGATCGAGCTGTGCTGAAGGGAGAGTCGACCGTAGAAGGCCATGCCATGGCGGCAGTTGCTGTGTGGGAGTCCTCCATCAGGTCATCAGGCGGTAGAGTGTTCATCTAGAATCGACATCTTGTGATGATTAGTCACAGCCGAATAGGTGTTCGGATATGGAATTGAGTTCAGTTGAGGGTTTTGAAGTAGTTTTCAAAGTGTGACTATGCTTCCATTACACAATATATGTTTCATGTTGAAGTATCTGAATGATATTTTGGGAAAATGATTGGAAATTTGAAGATATACCCCCTCGATGTCTATTTTTTCATGTAGATTTTCTTTATTCAGTTTTTACATATATGAATCATTATGAGATATGCATAGTAGTGATTTATTCTATCATTTTCATCCACTTTTTTTACTGATGGTGGATAAATTTCATAAATTGGATATCTATGTAGTTTATACCCAATTCAAGATTATCCAAACATCAATACTAGAAACCATATGATCTATATCCGGATGTGATTTCCTTTATATTTTACATCACTTTTAACTATCTTGATTTGTTTTTTTTTCATCCGTGTTTATTATTTTTGGAGACTATTTTGGTTGGTGGTCCATATCCATTATCTCATTGAAATTATTTCAAAAAACATGTATCCTACATATTGTTTTAATTTTAAATAATCCAATAAATGGCCATATATGAACATGGATAAATATAAAAATTAAATAAAATTTTCTATTTTTATCATTAGAAGACACAATTCTATATAAAGCAGTCTTGTAATTCATATCATTAATAGTCCATGGAGTGGCTACACATGTAAGATATCAGCAAGTTAGAGAGTAGTGTATTTATTTTAATCCTTTTTTGTATTCCACTTTCGAGGATTTGAGATATAGAAAGTATTTTGTTCTATTAAGAAGAAAGGAAGAATGTTTATGCAACTTATTTGGTAAGGTACTCTCTATTTCATGCTATCTATTGCTCTGATTTTCACCAATTTAATTAATTGAAATTATTTTCCTTCATTTCAACATGTATTTGAATGATCATCAAATGTTTTATTTTAAAAATTTTGTATGGGATTTTCTTAAACATTCATTTCAATTCCTTTATTATTTTAGTAAAGGATCATTTTATTTAAATAATTTATGTTCTATGTTTTTGAAATATTATATAAGGGATTATTTTATTTGATTTTAAAATTTATCTATTTTAAATTATTAGTAAGTGATAGTTTATTTATTTCAAAACTATGATTTTAATTTATGGTTTTGGGTAATGAATATATTCTTATTCCTTTTTCTGAATTATGTTTCTTAATTATTGAATTTACGAGATTAGTTATTTATCTATGTTCAAGAAAAATTTGATTTAAGAGAAAATTATTTCACCCAATGTTTTCATTATTATTTAGATTTGTTTAAAAAAATTATTATTATTAGAATCTTTTTATATACACTAGAGGGATATATCTATATATGTATCAAATTTTTTGTTTTAATTTGTTTTAAAGTTAGTATTGCTAAGGGATGATTATATTTATAAAATCATTATATGAACAAGAATTTATTCTACTATTATGAGAAAAATATTTATTTACATGTATAATATTTATGTTAACAACAATTTTAAATAAATTATGATACAATTTCAAAATATCATAATTTATTTCAACTCATATAAATTTCATATAAAAATAAATATTATTGCTATATATCGATGATTTTTTATCATTAATTTTATACATTAATATATATATATATATATGTATGTATGTTTATTCATATTTGTCTGATCATTGAATAAAATTTACAAAAAATGTAATTTTATGATATTAATAATGAATGTTTAAGTTCGTGAATGATTCACTCTAACTATGAAAATACAATGCCTTATGATATTTGGATGTACCATGTCAAGCATGTAAATAATAATAACAGTTAGAATATATATATATATAATTTAGAGTGATCATATGTATTTCATGTATGATTATATATATGGATATATATCTTTATATAAACATATGATTTTTATAAAAAAATGTTTTCATAGAAACGCTAGTGGATATGTATGTATGTATATAAAAGAAATCATAAAATGTCATATAAAAACACACACTCTAACTTTTTAAATATGATAGGGAATTAGGGAGTGAACCTATCCCTAAAGTGGTTACACCCAAGATAGTCTCCCAATCTCTAAGTTCTTTTAGGGTGTTGTTTTCAAAAAAAAACATGCTTATTGTTTGAGAAGAAACACTAGAATATTTTATTTAATTTTTGTTTGTAAGTATTTTCAAATCATTGAAGTATTTTAGATACATAAATAATTTCAATTAATAAATTAAATATTATATCAAAATGAATTTTGATGGTATTCTAAAATTAATTTCAAAACCATTTTTCAGAGGATATTTTCAAATTAAATTTTAGTAAAAAGTATTTTAATGATTTTAAAAACTCTTTACTGGGAATTTGAATGCTCACGCATTTTTTAAATAAGTTTTTTTTTTCACAAGGTACCGTACAATTTCTAATTACATGTTTCATCACTTTTGGAGTTAGCGAATGCGGTAGCAAGGTGGAAAGTGGTTTTATTTTTGGTTCATCTATGATAAATGTAATGTGACACCCTATGGTTTAAAAAAAAATAATAAATGGAAATGCATGAAACATTGTTTTGAATTGATGTTTATAAGTATCCATTAAAAATAATTTTTCCCCTTCTATGTGTTGAATTTTGAAAAAATGGTCAACTACAATTGTGTTTAGTATGTCATTTGGGGTCTAATGGAACCAAATTGTTTTTTGGTGAAGAGAAACATATCATTATTAATATTAAAATGAATAATAATATGACCTCAATGAATAGTAAATTTTTGTAATTATTTTATTTTATAAAGGATTTAAGATAATGAAATCTTGGTTAATTTTTCAATGTGATATAAAATCAGTTACAATTTTTAAATTATTAACTTTTGAATAAAGTATGATTTTATTTAAAAATTAAATTAATAATATTTACATTATTATTTTCAAAAAATTGAGCTCATTTTTTTATTCTAAATGCTTAGAAATGGTAAGGGTGGTTTTTATTGAGATTTTATTGAAATTCGTGAATTTATTATGAATAGTGAAATACGGTAAAATACTGTATATTCAAATTATTAATAAAGAACACAATTTATGATATTATAAGTTATTTAATGACAAATGGTTTGAAATCACATGCCATTATTACTCTTTGGATCACATTAAATAAGATTATTCATAGTCATAAGCAAAATTATTATAATAATGATTAAAATACGGAAAAATACCCCCTCCACTCCACTATAAGTACCCCCCCCCTCATTCCCCTTTTCCTCCCACTCCTCTCACGCATTGAGACATACCAACATTCTACCCAATAATACTCCCAAGGATCTTCCCCACGTCATAGATCTATTGGTCTCACCAAAAATCCAAAACTAAAGGCCTTAAGAAGGATCTCATTGAGAAGAGAATAAAAGATAAACATCCTCTTTTATTTTCATTCTTTTCTTTCATTTTACATAAATTTTTTTATTCCCTTTGGTTTTTGTTGGGATATTTCATTGAATATCCCCCTTACTACCCATATTATTTAAGAGTGATGAGATACCCCATTTTATCTCATCATACTATTTTATGAAATTTTAAGTGATGTTCTTAGGCTGCCAAATTTTTGTAAGGGATTTCTTAAATTTTCTTTTATTTGAGTTCTTTTCTTTTATTCTTCTTTCCTGACCTCCTCTAATCAATGATTCATGAAAGCTCCAGAATCTTGTATATTATGTATTTTCTCATGTTCCTGTAAAATGCATCATCAATCTTCTTTTCCTCTCCAACTTATTCATGGGTTTAAAAACATTGTTCGTGTTGTGTCGAATTACTGACATCATGGACGATGTGAATTCATTATGATTTAATTACTTCAAGGATGGCCATGAAACCATTTTTATGGTTCAACTAGGTTATAATATATGTATTATGTATTATCCATGGTTATTTATTATTTTTTACACATGGTATTAATTTATATAACAAAATGAGGTCGTTATTATCAAATAACCACTAAAATGAGTTAAACGAACATCATTAATGATTTCTCTTAGGAATCATCCTCCTGTAATAATTCAAAATGATAAATGGTATAATTTATGATAATTTTTGTATTTATATACCACTCTATTCCAATTTCAGATTTTAAAATCTAATTGAAAATAACCCCCATCATGAACCAATCATGGAAATCATGTAAAGAACACACCCAAAACAGTTCAAAGAACAAAATACTAACAATTTAAGGGTGAAATGATGAAATGAAATGATGTAATGAAATGGTCATAAAAGGTATTATAATGATGGATATATTTTTTTATGATATTAATAATACTATTTTAAAAATTATACATGAGGTTTAAATGAGTTCGACGTAAGAAAAACCGAGGTATGGGAATGCTTAACTAGATTTCCACTCTTTAGGTTAACTTTCTACTTCGTTATTTTTTTGTATTAAAAATGTTCATGCGATTAATTATTTTTATATTATTTTGGTTTATAGGTTTTTATATTGTATATAAATATTCCATCCAATCAATTCATTCTCACTTTAATTATATAATATTTATAAAGGGATTTTAAAAAAAATCCTATTTTAAAATTATTATTTATAAAATTCCAAAGATATATTTTTATTTTATTATTCATGTTGTATGATTTTGTTATAGTTTGTGGGTATTTTTTATTATCATGGGTGGGACCAATATCTCTCTCCAATTCATTGGGTATGTGTATGTTGTAGGTCGGTTGTATGGTTACTCCAAGTGTAACTGCGATGGTTACACACATTGTAAGGTAGCCGTGAGGGTAACAAATTATATGGTAGATGAGAGGGTTACAATATTATGTAAGTAATTCCCCATGCTAAATTTATTGTTATAATTATGTTATTTTTTATTTTATAAATCCTATGTAAATCTCATGTTTCACAAAGTAAGTATATATTACTGATGAGTATGTCTTTTGAAAATGTTTTCAAACATTATAAGTATTCCTGGACAAATTTGATCATTCCTTCTTTCACATCCCTTAATGAGCTTTTTGTTATCTTCCCATGTTTTTTAAATTATATTCATAGGTAATAATGATGTATAAGACCAAGAAGGAATCAATGTTAATTTTTGAAGAATATTCAATGAAATCAAGTTTTAATCTTTAATGTTTTATATTTTAAACAAAATGGTAACTGTTTTTATGGAAACCACTCTATATTAATGTATATTGTTATGAATGTGTAATTTACCTTTTCTCTAAAGCTATAATCTTTAAATGATCCTAAATGTAAAAGGAATTGTTTTATTGACTAAATCCAAGATTATGTATGTAATAAGGTTTGGACCTTATAGTTGGTATCAGAGGATGGTTTAGATAAATTTAGGCATAGGATGATGTTAATATATTACCATAAATGTTTTTTACTCTAGGTTCAATTTAAAATGACATAGAATTAATATATTACAATATTTCTTCGACTATTATATGTCAGTTTAGAATGTTTATCCATATAAAAAACTAGGATGCTGAATAAGAGAGGTACTAATAGAACAACATCCTTCTGAATCTACAGCCCCATGTGGTAGGGATTGGAACCGAGAGGGTTGCAAAAGTAAGGGATTAGCTAACTCAAGTGATAAATGGTGGAGGAATCCATGCATGAGAAAAACTAGAGGTACCACAATGAAACATGAAAATAGTGGAAGATTTTATGAGATAACACCCTCCTTCTTTAAAAGGATATTTTGACCAAGTAGTGGATGAAGGATGGATTAAATCTCGTTAAATGATATTCGATGTTATAGGATTTTTAGAAAATCAAAAGGTAAGTTTTGAGGTTTATTGTTTGATGGTAAAGTTGATCAGTTGTGATAAATGTTAAGGAATATTAATTATAGAAATGTTTTTGATGACTTTGAATGGGATGAATTTAAAAGACTTTTCTTTGAAAAATATTTTCTTAATTTGGTGCGACATAGGATAGAGATGGAATTCCATGAATTGAAAAGGAAGGATAAAGATTCATTGGTGGTGTATTATGTGAACTTTACCGGACTATAAATTTATGCTCCAAATCATATTCTGGATTTTGATAGCAAAATCAACCACTTTTATTCAGGACTGAAGCCAAGGTTTCGAAGGGCGTTGTCCTCCTATAAATTCAAAAGTTATAAGAAACTTATTTGATGAGCTTAGAGGGTAGAGATGACGGTTACTGCTGATCATGTTAAATTTGGAAACAAGGATAATAATATGTCTAGATGGAAAGAGATGGGAAGGAATCAACAAAAGAAATATGATGTAAGAATATCCACTATCAAGTTTGTGAAAAGTGTGGCAAGAAGAACCCTGGGGAATGTCTTAGGAAAATGGAGAAGTGTTTTCAATGTGGTATGTTTGGACATATGGCCTAATATTATATGGAAAATGATCATAATACTAATCCTAATAAGAAAACTGTAAAGTGTTTTAATTGTGGTGAGATGGGTCACCAAGTGAATTCCTACCCAAAGAGAAATCCATGTGATACAGATAATACATACTATAGTCCAAAAGGTGTAGTGAGATCGTTTGCAACTACTTCAGTAGATGTTGCACTATCCAATAATGTTGTACCAGGTACACTATTTTTTACTCATATTTGGCTAATTTTTTGTTTGATACAGGGTCAACACATTCCATTATATTTGAGAAATTTTCTTGTAAATTGGAAATACACCTCACCAAATGAGGCCAAAACATATTGTTAAAACAACTAGTGGAAATATTATATCAAAGAGGAATAATAATAAACTTTCTATTGTGGTCTCTAAAAACACATTACCTACAAATCCTATTGTTTTAAAAATATTCATGTTTGATATTATTCACAGAATGGATTAGATTTATTTTTATCATGCTAAGATTGACTTTAGAGCTAAATAAGTTGTTTTTATGAAAGTGTTTCAGATTGTATACAAGAATGAACCCATACCAGTGATAACATATCGGGAAAGCTGAAAAACTATTGAAATATAGAAATGATGGTTAGCTTGCTCATATTATTGACAATAATGGAACTATTCAGATAGATGATGTTCCAGTAGTAAATGAATAACTTGATGTTTTTTCGTGATGATTTACCCAGTGTCATACATGATCAAGAAGTCAAGTTCAAAATTGACTTAGTTATTGATTGTAAGAATATTTCAAAACACCTATATCATATAGAAAAAATAGAATATCTTGAATTTAAAAATCTATTGCAGGTTTTTTATATAGGAATCATTCGTTCTAGAACATCACCATGGGGAGCTCAAATTTTGGTCATTAAAGAAAAATATGGTTCCATGAGACTTTTCATTGATTATAAAGATTTGAAAAACATTAATGTTAAAAATAATTATCCTTTTCCTCATATCAATGACTTTTTTTATTAGCTCCATGAATCTCAGTACTTTTCAATGAATGTCTTGAGAAACGGATATAATTAGATGATTGTGAAAGAGGATGACATCCCAAAAGTATCCTTTTGTACAAGATACTAGGATTATGAATTTTTTATGTCATTTGGATTAAATAATTCACCATTTTTATTCACGAATCATATTAAAAAAATATTTCATGATTTATTTGATATGTTTTTGGTTGTTTTTATTGATGCAATTCTAGTATTTTTTAAAAATAATGAGGATCACGAAAAACAACTAAGGGTTTTTATAAGAACCATAAAGGGAAAGAAACTGTATAGAAAATTCAGAAAGTGTTATTTTTTGTTACAAAAAGTTTAATTTCATAGGAAAATTGTAAATAAGGATGGAATAAAAGTTGATCCAACCAAAAAGATTATGGTTGATGAATTTCCAAGACGCACAAATTTTATAGAGATTCATAGTTTTTTTTGGATTAGCAGGTAATTTCTGATGTTTTGTTAAGAACATTGCATGGTTATATTTCCCTATAACTATGATAACACAAATACAGTTAAATTTATTAGGATATAATAATGTGATGTTTATTTTTAGGAACATAAGAAGATATTAGTGACAGCTCTAGTTTTGGTCTTTCCATCAAGAAATGGTGTGTTTTTCATCTACAATGGTGGTTATTTGATGGGACATTTTTGTGTTTTTAGGAAAAACTATCAAGAAATTTTCTATTCATCAATAAAACTAAAACCCCCTGAGTTAAATTATCCCACACATGAATTGTAATTGGTAGACGTGGGTTTTCCATTAAAAAATTGGAGGCATCATTTATAAGGAGCTAATTGGGAAATATATACTGACAATAAAAGTCTGAAGTATATATTCACATAGAAGGAATTAAATAAGAGACAAAGAAGATGGCTTGAAATGATTAAGGATTATGATTTCACAATAAATTACCATCCCTCAAAATGAAACAATGTTGTGGACACCTTGATATGAAAACATCATGCATCATTAATGATGTTATGTTTTGAACATGATCCCATGATTAATGATTTTTTGAAATTTGGTGTAGAAGTTGTTGGTGTAGGAAATACATTTCTTTTGCCTCAGCATTTAGTACAGTCATCATTATCAAAAAAAATTAAGAAAGTGGAAAAGGAATACCATGATCTTCATAAAAAGGTATAATTGGATAAAATGTGTAATTTTCCAGAATTTAACCTTGATAATGATTGTGTTTTATGATTTGCAAAAATTATGTGTGTACTCTGTGTTTCTATGTTGAAGAAAGATTTGTTGTGTGAAGCACCTAAATATATTTTTTAGATCATCCTATAAGTAAGAAGATGTACAGAGTCCTACGAGAGTATTATTTATGGGATGGAATGGAAAGAGATAATCCTAATTTTACCATGGAATGTCTAGCATGTAAATAGGACCAAGGTGAGAGGCAGTTAACGAAGGGGATGTTTCAGCCTTATCCAGTGCCAGAGTGGAAATGGGAGAATGTATCCATGGTCTTCATGGAGGGACTACTAAGGATCTCTCATGGTAAAAATAAGATTTTGGTTATTTTTTATCAGCTGACAAAAGCTACACATTTTCATTATATTTGAGATTCAATGTTTTGGGATCATCATTCTCGACTGTACCTAAAAAAAATTGTCAGGTTATATGGAGTTCCCCTTTCCATTATATCTGCACGGGATCTTAGGTTCACACTTATCTTTTGGAAGGGAATTCAGAAGATGTTGTGCACAAATCTAAATTTTAGTATATATTTTCATCCTCAATAAGATGAACAGTTAGAACGTACAATTTAGAAATTGGAGGATATGATTTGAGCTTGTTCAATAGACTAGTATGTAAGTTGGGATCATCATAATTCTTTAGTTGAGTTTTCTTGTAATAACAGTTTCATTCTAGTATTCAAATGGAACCTTTTGAGGCATTGTATTGGAGGTGGTGTCGGACTCCAACTTTTTGGTATGAAGTCAGTGAAAGAAACTTTATGGGGATAGAATTAGTAGAGTAAGTGACTAAGAAAGTGTAGATGATCCGGTAGAACATGAGGACATCTCATAGAAGGCTGAATAGTTATGAAAATAAAAGAAGTAAAGACTTCTCTTTCATGTTAGGTGACCATTTTTCCTTCAAATATCTCATAAGAAATGTGTGATGTGTTTTGGTATAAAAGGGAATTAATGCCCATGGTTCATCTATCCTTTTGAAATCCTAGATAAAAATGGACCAGTTTCACACCATGTAGCTATGCCTCTGAGTTTGTCTTAGGTACACAATGTTTTTCATGATTTGATGTTGAGGAAGTATGTGACAGATTCATCACATGTCTTGACCCGAGAAGCAGTTTAGCTGTAAGAGAACAATTATTATGAAGAGAAACAAGTTCATATACAGGATTGAAGAGAACGGGTGTTTCAAAATAAGGTAATCTATTAGGTAATGTTTTGGTGGAAAAACCACATGGTTGATGAAACAATAAGGGTATCTAAAAATTTTATTAGAGAAAGGTACCCTCACTTTTTTAATAAGTAAATAAATTTGTTAGGATTTAATTTTCCAAAGGTTGGGCTAATCTAAAACCCTAGGGATTTTAAAGAATATTAATAAATGGAAATTCATGAAACATTGTTTTGAGTATATACTTATAACTAGCCTTTAAAAATAATTTTACCCCTTTAATGTTTTAAATTTTGAAAAACGATCATCTACAATTGTGTTGAGTATGCCATTTAAAGTCTAATGGAACCAACTTGTTTTTTCGTAAATAATAACATACCATTATGAATAGTAATATAAATACTGATATGAACCTAATGAATAGTAAATTGTTTTATTATATTATTTTATTAAGGATTTAAGATAATGAAATCAAGCTTAATTTTCAATGTGATATAAAAGCAGTTATAGTTTTTACATTATTAATTTTGAAATTATGTATGATTTTATTAAAAAAATAAATTAATAATATTTAAAAAATTATTTAAAAAAATGGAGTTCATTTTTGATTTCTACACATCAATAAATGGTAAGGGTGAATTTTTGGGATTTTTATGAAATTCACGAATTTTTTATGAATAGTGTAATACGATAAAATATCGTATATTTAAATTAACTGTAAAATATACTATTTATGACCTCATAAGTGATGTATGTCTATTTGTTCAAACTCACATTCCATTATTACTATTTGGGGTCATATAAATCAATATTACTCATATTCTTGAGCAAAAATATTATAATAATGATTAAAATAATGAAAAATACCCCCTCTCCTCCACTATAAATACCCCCTCGTTCCTCTCTTCCTCACACACATCTCAAACCTTCATCCCTACCTAATTTATACCCAATAAATCTCCCAAGTCTCTTCCCCATTTCCTAGATCTTCTAGTCTCACCAAATAGACAACGCTAAAGCCCTATAGAAGGATCTCAAGCAGAAGAGATCAAGATGTAAATATCCTCTTTTATTTTATTTCTTTTCATTCTTTTTATGTTATTATATTTCATTACCTTTGGCTTATGGTGAGATATTCCATTCCATATCACTCTTAATTCCCATATTATGTAAGATTTATGAGATACCCCCTTTCTATCATAAATATATTTTATGAAATTTTATGTGATGCTGTTAAGCTGCTGAATTTTACTAAGGGATTACTTAAATTTTCTTTTATTTTGAGTTCCTTTATTTTATTCTTCTTTCCTCACCCAATATTATCAAATATGAATGAAAGATCCAAAATATTGTATATTCTTGATGTTCTCATGTTCATGTAATATTCTTCATCAATATTCTTTTCCTCTCCCACTTATTCAATGAATTTAAAACATTTTTTGTGATGTGTCAAATTACAGGCATCATGGACGATGTGATTTCAATTTGCTTTAATTCCATCAATTATGGTCATGACACCATTTTTATGTTTTAAAAAGGTAATAATATATGTATTATGTCTCATACATTGTCCTAGAATTCATTTTTACACATGGTTTTAATTTATAGAACAAAATGAGTTCATTATTATCAAAGAACCACCAAAATGATCTAAATGAACATCATTAATGATTTAAATTATGAATCATCATTATGTAAAAATTAAAAAATATTAAATGGTATAATTTATGGTAATGTAAATATTTAGATACAACTATATTCCAATTTTGGATTTTTCACTTCCAATTGATAAGAACAACCATCGTGAACCAATCATGGAAATCATGTAAAGAACTCACCAAAAACTGTGTAACGAACAAAACACTAATAATTAATTGGTGAAATTATATAATGAAATGATCATATAAGGTATTATAAATATGTATATGTTTTTAAGACATTAATAACCCACTTTTAACCATTATACAAGACGTTTAAATGAGTTCAAAGTAAGACAAACTGAGGTAAGTTAAATCTTAACTCGATTTCCACTCTTGGGTTAACTTTCTACTTCGTTATTTGTGTTTTATTAAAAATGTTTGAGTGATGAATTCTATTTATAATATGAGGATTTATATGTATTTAAACAGTATATACATATTCCATCCACTCAATCTATTCTCACTTGAATTATATTATATTTATAAGGGGGTTTTCTTCAAAAATCCTACAATAAAACTCTATTTTACAAAATTCAAAAGCAATGTTTTTATGAAATTGTTCATTGTGTATGATTATGTTGTGGTTATTGGGAATTTTTTATGATCATTGGTGGGATATATATCTCCCTCTAATGCTTTGGTTATGTGTAAGTTGGAGGTCAGCCGTATAGTCACTCCAACTGTAACTGCGATGGTTACACAAATTATAGGAGGGCCATGAGGGTTACAAATTATAAGGTAGCTGAGAGGGTTACAAGTTTATGTATTTAATTCCCAAATATACTTTTATTTTTATATTTATGTTCTTATGTAATCTTTAAATCTCTTTGAAATCTCATGTTAAGTATGTATATATGAGTGATGAGTATGTCTTTTGAAAATGTTTTCATACTTTACAAGTATTCCTGGACTAATTTGACCATTCTTTTTTTCACATCCCTTACTAAGAATTTAGTCCTCATCCCATTTTTTTTAATTATTTTCACAAGAAATAAGGATGTTTAAGACCAACAATGATGACATGTTATATTTTTGAAGAATTTTCAATGAAATCATGTTTTAATCTTTAATGTTCTATATTTTGAAACAATAATGGAAACTGTTTTTATTATAACCACTTTGTATTAATATGCAATGATATGAATGTGTTATGTACCTTTTCTCTAAAGATCTAAACTTGAAAATATCCTAAATGTTAAAAGAATTGTTTTCATGATTAAATTCATGATTATGCATGTAATAAGGTTTGATCCTTATATGTAAGGTGTTTTCTAATCTACTAGAACTTAGACCGGTAAAATGTCCTCTATGGTTTAATGTTTTGGGTAAATTTTTAGTTAATTTTATAAGAAAAACATTACATGTCATTTTCTAGTACTGAGACTAGAATAGCAGGCTTAGGGCATTATAAAAAGGGTTTATGGAATATTTTTATTTGAAAATTATTATGATTTATTAATCAAAGGTATTTTAAGTACAAAATAATCCATTGATGTCCTATAGAAAAAAGAAATTATCTTTATAAAAGGTCCACATCATAATCTTATATGTGTTAGTCAACTCAATAACCCATGACTAGTAGTGAAATTAAATCAAATGAGGTATATTATTTAAGGAAATAAGGGTAATTTTGAAAACCAATGGATTCAAAAAAGATGAAAATTTATACAAGGCTGACAATAAATATAACATTTATTAATTATAAATTGAATAAGAAAACAACTTGTGGAACAGAAGGTTGGGTTAAGTTAATAAATTTGATAATCAGATCCAAATTTATGTATATGATCATTTTTTACATTCCCAATCAGAAGTGTGATAGATAAATATCATGTGACACATGCATGAAAGGAAAGATGGTAGGGAGTACATGTTGGTTAAAAAATAAAAGGGTATAAAATATTAATGATCTCATCCACAATGTCGATTGTTGTCCTATTAATTTTTCTCACATAGATGGAGAGATGAAATTAATTAATTTTATTTATGAATATAGCAAATATATTGTGCGATTTTTATGTAGATGAATGGAGACCTGGTTGATTTCATGAATATATCTCATTAAATACATGAGAATGGAAAACACTCCACAATCAAGATTCTTTGATCTCACAATGATTGAGAATACACATCAATTGAATTTAAAAATTACCTTTAAAAATATGGGATAAATATTGTGGTGTTTGTAGTGATAACCCCTTAACAAAATGGGTCGGTGAATGTAGAAATAAATAGTTGAACAATATGACTAGAACTATTGTGATTGATAGTCATGTTTCTCATTATTAATAGAAATACATTGTTCAAGAATCAATATATAGTAAAAATGGAATACATATTGTTATTATAGAAACAATGATTCCATACGGGACATGGTATGCATGGATAACCTCTTAAAATTATTTTTTTATTTTTGGAAGAAAATGATTCATCCAAAACAATGATAGAAATCATGGAATATATTGTGATACTCTAAATGATGGAATATTACTAGGATATTTAGTTAATATTAGTTCTTAAAATGTAAAAATAATGTGCTTTCAATTCATGTGTATAGAAATTATGTACTTATCATTATGGATAAAAACATAAATTTCCCAAGGATCTCATATTTTGATATGATTGAAGATGAAGAAGAAATTTGCAATGGGATTGATTTAAATATAGAAATTTTGGAATGCTTGAAAAAACATGCATGGATTAGAAAATGATGATGATTTGGAAGAATAATTATGAAAGGAATCCATTTCTGGGGAAGCTTTATCAGAACCTCACAGAAGAAATAGAAGAATATAAATTGATCAATCCAACATTATTAGGGATTGGACTACTCCAACATTGATAAGGAGAATGAGGAATGAATTTCATTTTACCTTCCTATCAATTATGGAGGACAATTTTTATGAGAAAGAAAAAAATGAGGAATAATTGGTTAAGGTCATGATTTAATAACTAAATTAGATTAATAAGAACTAAAATAAGATATTGTTAAGAGACCATAAAATCACAATGTTATTGGAAAAAAATAGATCTTTAAAAACATATTCAACTATCATTTAATTGTGATTATAAAAAGGTAAAACATTGTGTTTAATGGATATGCATAGACTAAGGTCATTGTTATTGAAGAAACAATTTCTACAGTAGATATAATGGAGTCAATCAGGATATTCCATTCCCAAAAAATACAAATAGTGCACATAGTTTATTAAATTGATGTTAATGTGGAAACCTTAAATGGAGTTCTACATTAAGAAGTTTATGTTGAAGAACCAATGGTATTTATATTTTTGAATAATGATTCAAAGGTTTATACATTAAAGAAGAATATGTATTGTCTTTAGAAGGAACCACCAGTATGGTATTCTAAAAAATATACTAATCTAACAAAGTATAGATATATTAGAAGAGGTATCATCTATAATCTCTATGGGAATAATTCTCATAACGGTCTATCTATTCTTCATGTGTATGTGGATGATATTATTTTTGGTAGAATTTGGTATGGATACCTGCAAGAAATTTATAATAATATGAAATATAAATTTAAAATTTCTATGATTATTAATATCAAATACATTTTAGGTCTATAGGTACTTAAAAAGAAAGATTATACCTTCATTTATTAAGAAAAACACACGAAAACTATTCTAAACAAATTCAACATGAATGACTCCAATCCAATGATGGCCCCAATTTTGGATTGGAAAAATCATTGAAAGCATGTGGATGTGACATATTTCGATCCCACCATAACCTAGTTAATGATTATACACTTATTTTACTAGATTACAACACAACTATATATCAGATTTTTAAAATTCATAACAGCTCCATTTCCAATTAATTTTAAGGAATTTCCTTTGGAATCATTTGAAAGGATCATTAGTAATATAAAATTACACAAACCTTTGTATTATACATTTGAGTGGGATGATATAATAAATTATCATCACTTAATGATGTTGAATGTGCTAGTGATAATGTTTATAAAATGTCCAAAAGTGGTGAAACATTATTTATTGTAATCAAATATGTTGGATGGTGGTGAATGCATACAAAAATCATGTATCTTAGTATAGATAAATGGGAGCATATATCTGATACAAAGGTTTTCACTCAACTTTTTGGGGTGAAACAACAACTGACATATATTGGTGATGTGGTTAAATGGTCGATGGTGATTCACTATGATAATAGGATCTTGACAATATTATGAAAAATCCAGTTAAATACTCTCTTACCCAACATATTGATTTCATATATCACTTCATAAAAGAAAAAAATTTACCATGTTTTTATTAAAATTGTTCATTTTGTAATTGATGATCAAGTGGGTGACATTATGGGTAAGTCGTTAGAATCACATATGTTCGAGAAACATCAGTTAAACCTTTGTGTTCAAATACCTCCTAATACATGATAATTTTATTTTTATTCTCCTCTCCCAATTTATGTTTGGTGTTTTAATCCTTTTATAGACGTGTTGAAGGTTTGTGGGGGATATATGATCTAGGGGTGTTTATTTTGATTACATCAAGTACAAATAATGGTTCTTTGGGTTTCTTGACAAAGGGGGAGATATGCGGAAAGTGGAATTAAATATATGATCTATAAGATTATAGGAATGGTTTTCTAGAATGGTTAGTGGGCTAGGGATTCATGAAATTGTCTTTCTCGACTCATATTTTCTACACTAGGATATTCTCATGTAGAATTATAGTGAAGGACGACCTATTTCAGAAACGTTTGGTTTTTGATTGATGTTGGTTCTATATTTAATTTTCTCTACATGTTTACAAAAAAACAAAAAATGGGGATATTGATGGATCAATGGATTTTTACAATATGGAATGGATGGTTTTATATATATATATATTTTATGTCCAAAATATGTTTTATCATATTTTATTAAGTAATGAGATCTTATGGTTCATATGGCTTTAGTGTTGAAGGTGGCCTCTTTTCATAGTTTATGCAAAAAAAATTAATGAGCAATACAAGTATAAAGGATAAATCATAACAAGAGGTGAACTTATATTATTGAATATTCATATATATGATAAATTCATGATTTTTTGTATGTTTAGGTTTTTATGAGGTTGGGATTCAGGAAGGATATTTTTTTAGGAAGGCCTAGAGAATCATGAACTCATGATGAAATGATTGTATTATTGTGACTAGGAGAATCTTTTTCAATGCCTGATGGCACTGAAGTAAATAAACATGACTATGATAAGGTATATATACGGTTATAATATCATTTGATATTTTATTATAAAATTGATTTGAAAAAATAGATGAAGAGATTCATGAAAAGACTAATGGGAGCGTAGGATGATTGGGAGGGGCAGAGTCTATAAGAAGGTGGCCACAACTCATTTGAAAAAAATATATGAATTTGTGGAAATGATGAGTCACTTGAATTTCAAAAAGGTATAAATAATTTGGAAATAAATGTGAATAATAAATCCTTTACGAGCTCTTGTATCATGATATAATTGGTATGAACTAATAGATGCTAAGGAATATCATAAAAAGGTTTTTTGAGAAAAATGGGCGTCTCATCAGATAGCGAGTTCCATAATGGCTTACCGATTCAAAAAGGCTGATTTAATGGAAATGTTTGGATCTTTATGATGTTATGAGGGTTTTTGAAAACTATAAATTAACTAAAATATAAAGGGTGTTTTATGAATTGAGGTATATTCTTAAATAGTAGTTTCGAACATCTGGTTTATGTTACGAGCACTTTCAACTAGATTAACTCATGACTATGGTGTAAGAAGAGTCTTGTTCTAGTAAGGGAAAAAGACATACATTCCAATACACTGAAGATACATTAATGGAATTAAACTAAGTAATAATACACATAATGTAGGGATTTATGGGGAGTTGGTCATTGTATTTTATGGGAGGCGGTATGGGATCACAAAAAATCAAATAAAGGAAGTGTTCTTGGAATAAAGTGACAATGTATGATCTCAGAAACTCCACAATAATTAATGATGCACAGTGTATTTTATTATAACTAAAACATTATCATATTAATCTCGTTAGAATATTCCATTGTAGTGAACCATGTAAAATTTCTATGTTGTGTATCTGTATATACATTTTTGATAACATCACCACTCCATTAGAAATGTTTCATAGGTTTTTACTAATAGGGAAACAATATTAGTCACATTAAAAGAAAATATTGATACAATTATTAAAACCTCCTCTCTCATCGTGTTCTATGGACCTAAACATATTTTCCCAGATAAAAAATTGGCATTCAATGTAGAACACCCAATGTAGAAATTATATATGGTTTAATAAATAAACATATCCTCCATGACTAATATGACTATTTAGGGGATATTTAATGTTCAAAAAAATTTGAATTATTTTAGGGAATGTCAATTAATAAAAAATTAATCAAGGAAGT
Source organism: Viscum album (assembly GCA_963277665.1). NCBI lineage: Eukaryota > Viridiplantae > Streptophyta > Magnoliopsida > Santalales > Viscaceae > Viscum > Viscum album. Next base: position 899,508,970 of record OY728139.1, read on the forward strand.
TAATGTCAATAATTTTTTCATCAAAATTATTTTAAATCATCAAGAGGAATAATAATAATTATATCAAAACAATTATCCATTAGAGTCTAAAATAAGGGTTGTTGTCATGTATGAATAAAAATACCATAGAAGTTTCTTTAAAAACAATTTTGTGCAACATATTCCTTTCTTTTGAAAATAACTTTATAAAACATAAATTCAAAATACATTTTCCGCAATAAATTTCTTTCAATATAATTTATACAATATATATTGGAAGCTTTAAAACATTTTTGTGGCCATGAAATCTAGAAATTACATTCATGTGTTACATTTATAAATAAATATTTCATTAACTTATTTAAAGAAATCAAAATGATAATTAATTTGAAACAAAATGATAATTTCATAAAAATTAGAAAAATGGGTAAAAATGAATTTATTAAATCATTTTAAAATGTTTTTAAATTTTTTTTTATTTTTTTAATGAAATGTGATTTTGGTAGATAATGGATTACTGGCGAAAGAGAGAAATTAAATCATATTTTCCTACAACAATATTATCAATTATTTTAAGTACCACAAATATGGATATAGTAATTTTAGTTTAAAATATGATGAATAACCTGATAAGGATAAAATTATACAGATTTATTTGATAATGATCAAAGAGTTTCCTTCAAAAAAAATTCATGAATAAATAATCTAGGTGAGAATACTATTTTGAAATAAACCCTTATAATTATCCAAACGTTTATCTGATAATTAATCATTGAATTAAATATGTGTATCATGTGTAAATAAAAATTAAAAATTAGAAATAAAATAAAAGAAAATTAAAATTCATTTCACAGATAATTGTATATTATCAAAGTCTATGAAGAAGTAGTATAACCCCATGAAAATAAATTTAGTTATGAAAATGTTTACTACTTGGTAACTATAAAGTATAATCTAGTTGGATGAAATAAATAAAATTTATACATAAAATAAAATGAATTATATATTATTCATGACATTTCATTTCAATGTGGTAGTATATAAGGAAAATAAATGAAATTAGGTTTATAAATTTTCAATTTTCCTCAATGAATATAATTTGAGTTGAGGTCTGTTAACTCATAATTTCTTTTTGATGAATGTACTTTGACATCATGTATGGTGAATTTAAATAGACAATTAACTTATAATAGAGCCTTAATAATATTTATTATGTCACATATTAAAATTTTATTACATCTTATGACCCTTCCATTAATAATCATTCATTATTTTTCACTTTTTCATGAGTAAATTGACATGCTTTAAAATGTGTGTTTTTTCATAGAAATTCATTTACCACACTTGTAATATAGTTCTATCATTTAGATAATAATAATAATAAAATAATTAACCTATTTTTAATTAAAAAATAATTATATAACCATTCATTAAATATTATTATGAGAAACTAACTATGTTACAAACATAGTGACAATTGGTCATACGTACGGATGAGTAACATTTCCATTTTTCAGTAATCATTAAAACAATATATTAAGTAATTTTTTGTCATTATAGAATGAAATTAATAAAAAACCATCCATATTATTTATTTAAATATACTTATATATATCATACAGGTGTTGTGGTGGTGAGAAGAGTCTCATTTCCTCTAATGAATGTGGTAGTCCACATGTAAACGAACAATGTTATCATCGTAAAAGTGTATGAAAATGTGAAATTGAAAATGATATACGATATTTCTAAAATAGTTAATATGTAATTAATATCATAATTATTAGATTTTTATATGATATTATTATCTAATTTATTGTTATTACATTCCATGTAATTCACTAGTGAAAGTCAAATCATATCGCTTTGTGAAGTGGTAGTCCGACGTACACACGAGTGACATTATCGTATCATCTACTAAATGAGAAGTGAGATGGTATATTTGATTGAATAAATTTATTTGTATAATGATTTTATATATATCATATATATAATTTATATCTATCCTCATACCCAACTATGATATTTGGTCATGGAAAAATGAATGGCATCGGTTCGTGAGGCGGTAGTCCTCTATATAAATATATGATGATTTCACAACCAATTTGAGGGAAGTGGGGATGATTGTATGTAATGAAATAATTGTATCAAAATATCACTATATTTAATATAATATCATTACTATATAATAATGGATCAATAAGAATTTAGAGATGTGGAGGATGGATTAAAATAAAAACTATCATTGAATAGTATTACATAATATTCAGGTATTCTCTTTACGTTATAACTAAAATCCGTCCTAGGATTAATATAAGAATAAAATAATTCTTATATGATAGTATGAGATAATTTTTTTTATTTGGGTAGGTATGGTATTAACCCAAAGGGTTTTAAATTTTTAATATGATACTAGAGTTACTGGTCTTTTATAAGTGAGGTGAGTGACAAAAATTAAATTCTTCTAAAGAATGTTGTGTACACATATTTTTCACATTACTAAATGGTTAAAAATAAAGTATAAAAATGATTATAAATTATAGGGAAGATATATGGTAATAAAATATTTTTTAAACAAGTTATTATGCTATTTTACCTCTAATCGTTTTAGTTTGACCCTCAATGAATGAATTTTTACATTAAATGTGGTAAAACAATTACTCTATCATTAATAATTTTAGAAAGAAAGAAATTGGGTTGATTAAATTAGTTAATATATATAATTATGAATCAAATAGAGTAATCTATATTTAAAATTTTATTTCTTCAATTTTTGAAAATTTAATGTAGAGTAAATCCCGTAGACACTATGAGAAAGCATGTTTTCAAAGAAAAAATGTTTAAAGGCTACATTGTTTTTATATAAAAATTCAATATGGTAAAAATTTAAATAACAAATATTAAATTAATATATATAAACTTAAACTAATTTTACTTAATAAACATGTTAATTAATAATTTTACATCATGAAAAAATTCGATTGAATATGAAGTTTTCATTTACAATTCAGTATTTTCATTATTCATTGAAAAATGGAACATTATAGAATGATACCAGAAATATGACCTATTATAATTTTGATATTATATGTACAAAAGAATTTAATATTAAGAAAAATGTTGTCTAAGTATTTTTAAAATTAATTTTATATTAGGTGCATGAAGCGAGACAAGCCCGTCTTTTAGAAAAAAATAGTTTTTAAAAAAAATTCTTTTAATTGATTATTATTTTATTTATAATAAATATATGAATTGTTAATCAGTTTTTACATGTGTATAATAATTAATTTTAATAATTTTTTTAGTACTATTCATACCTGATAGTTTAATGGATATTTTATATTTGAATAATATATCAGAGTTCATTTCAATACGATGTTACATGTTCTGCAAGAAATCTAATAGATTATGTTTACAAATATATATTTATTCCATTTTATAACTCTATATTTCATGTCACATATGGTATAAAACAAAATTTATTTTTTAAAAAACATTGTGTGTCACATTCACCACAACATAAATAAATTGTTTCCTAATAATTTAAACATGATCTCGGTAATGAAGATTTTTTAATTTGGAAATACCATTGTTAAAAATTATATATTCTAAAATGGATAATAAAAAATAAAATTTATATGATAGAAAATTGACGTACAGAGGGATATGGAATAACACATAACAATGTTACTATGTAAGAGAACATTGCTGTAATGGCAAGATGCAGACACTAAAGAAAATTGTAAATAATTATAGTGAATGATCGAGGACATTGAAAAAAAATAATGTGGTTAATAAATAGAAATTAATGGGGCTCAAAACCATAAATAACTGGTGATTCAAATTACTATGTAGATCATTTCATATGAATATAATAGGATAATGATTTTTTGTCAAGATCTTTTCCTAATAATTGAGGAATAATTTTACTCATATTGAATATAAGGAATTATACTTACTAGAAACATTTATATTTTGTGAGAATAATTTCATACATTGGTTGTGCATAGATGAACATAAAATTAATCGCTTACTCCAAGAAATGATTGTCCGTTTATTATTTCATAAAATTAAAAATTCCATTTTAAATAATTATTAGATCTACAATATAGTTACATATATTTTTTATGTCAAAATATTTTCCAAAGCCATTATTGTTAGAAAAATTTATCCAATGTAATACATTAATCCATAAACCTCAATAGTAAAAGCACAAGTTATTTATTAATATATATATTCCAAATGTTTAATGAATAAAATATTAACTAGGATATCAAATAGCCTAGTTGTATATGTTAAACACTTATTATCCATCAATTATGGGTCCAAGACTAATGGAATTTCTAGACACAAATGATAATCACCTAATATATGAGTTTTCCTTTTTTTTGAACCATATTAATATAAATACTAGAACCTTCCCAAAATTCTAACAACCCATAATTACCCAAATATCAAATATTATATAAAAAAATAAATATTATAAATACCAGTAATTTTATGTCTACAAAATTTAAAGGTATTATTCCCCAAATAAAAGTTTCATTAAAACATATACTCAACCAAGGGGTTATTTAGCCAAAAAATTCTTCAAAATGTCCTTAATATTTTTATGATTTCATTAAAAACAAAATAAAAAGGTTTTTTTATGTTTTTTTATCTTATGACCAATCATAAAATCATAAAAGAATGATTGTATCCATAACTCTAATGTAAATGAATACATATATTCTTTTAAAATTAAAACAATCCTTAGATGTTTTATAATTCTTATAACCAGAATACCAGTGGTAAAATATTAGTACAACATAATTTTTAAAATCTAATATATAAATACATCAACTATTTTATTTTTAAGTATATCTTACCTTCATTTATGGATTAAAATTTAGAACGTGAAATTTAACTAAGATAATTCCAAGGTTAACCACATTTGAGATAACTTTTTATAATTGGATCCCTAGGATGAGATTTATTTCCTTCCACTATAATATTAATTTTTCCTCAACAATTATTTTTATTATTCCCTTTATTTACACACATAATTTATTTTCATGTAGCATTTTGAATCATTCCTAGGTTTATATTTCCTCATTTCTATCATAATGTAGATTGAGCCTTCTTTTCACCATAGTCTCCACTATTTGAGCTCTTAGTGAATCCCATCATTCATTTATTTAGGGTGTTTAAGAGTTGGTTATATTATTTTTTTATTAATACTTCAGGATACATAATTAGGAATAATCATGATATCTTTTTCTCATTTCATATATAAAAAAATTGGTTTCTTATAGTCACAGTATTATCAATTAAGATCAGTGTTAATAGGATTCATTTAGGTTCCAACCATTCACAAAAAAAATAATAGTTTGAGAGGAAATAACCATATATAGAAGTCTATAGAATAATTTATAGGATTTATATATCACGGAAAATTTATTTCAAAACAAAACACCTTTTTTAAACCTCGGTATTCTATTTTTATCATCTATTCAAATAATTTATCGTGATTTCTAAACAAAATGTGAGTTATCCAAAGAATTTCCCTCAGGATATGCATAGTAATTCCCATTTTCATGCACTGGTTATTGATGGTCCAAATCCCAATGTACCTATTTATGAATAATTTCCCCATAGTACATCTATTCTAGAACTGTATTCACTTACAGTATCCCGACATGAATGCATTTCTAGGATAAAATACATAATCAATTCCTTACCAAAATATTAGGATGATATTTTATTGTTATAATAAATTTATTTCATAGGGTAATTAACCCTATTCTATGTTTTACAAAATCAAATTCTTAATGTTTCTATTAAAATTCATTTTATACTTACTACAAAGACCTCAACCATAATACCCTAGACTCGATGTCTGATTTTTCTTGTTAGTATACGATACATGGAATTACATCTTGAAGGACCGAGTATTTACTAGTCTTGGTGAAATAGATACATAAATTATTCCCATATAACCTTTTAAAATACAAATTTAAAAAAAATTCCTAAAAAATATCATTATTCTCTCAATCATTTCATTCTATTTCATTCATCGTATACTTTTTAGATTCCTAGGAAAGGAACTAAAATAAGGTTGAGTTAAAATTATATTTAAGGGTTAATTATAGTATAATAAAGCACTAATCAATAAGAATAATCAATATGTAAAGGTAAATAACTAATCATAGTATCTAGGTAATCAATAAAAAAGGAATTGAATCCATAAATAATAAAAATGTCAAAATATCATGAATAATAAAAAAATAATGAAAAGAATATAACTAAAAATGAATTCAATTTAACAATAACATGAATATTAAAATTATATATGGAATAATTAATATATAAGGGAAAATTATTAGAAACACATACAATTTAGTAAATAACTGAGTATTAGATACAAATAGAGATAATATCAATTTGAAAATCCTAGGGATAATAATAATTAAATTATTATTGAAGGAAATAATTAGTTATTTGATGCCATCAACTCATGATTATGATACATATAGCACCAAGACCATTCATAAGTCAGTTTACAAATACATAGTAAATGGTCATTTAGTTTGTACAAATATTTTATGATAACTTATCTATTCAACTTGTGAGACCACTGAAGCATTGACGAAAAATCTATAACTAGGACTCAACCATGTTTGTAATACTAAATAACTCACTAAATTTTATATAATTGATTTAATTCATGAACTATGTTACTTATCATAAAATATATATTTTCAATATGGAATATGAAATTTTCAACATTTACCCAAATAAAAAATTAAATTTCAATGTATAATCACTAAAGTAAAATTTTTATATGTTTTTAGATGTAAACATATCCATGATAAATAATATTGTTATTTAGAGGAAATTTAATTTTAATAAGAATGTAAATAATTCAATGGAATGTTATTTACAAAAAATTAATAAATGATGTGATTGTAAAAATTTTTATTTTATAAAATTATCAAACACCATAAAGAGTATGAATTAAGAGAGTATCACTAAAACATATATCAATTATCATATGAACAAAGGGTCGCTGTCATTAATAAATCAAAATAATGTACAAGGATTATTAAAAATATACATTTTTAAAATATCCATCTTAATCTGAAATTAGAATTTTAAAGAAAATAGTTCAAAAAAACTGAAAAAAATATAATTTGAAAATAATTTTTGAACCAAATAATGAAAGCATAAAAAATTTTTAGGTGTTGTGAAATATAGATATTTTGTTTATTCCATACACATTAAACCAATAATTCCATTCAATTTTTGATAATAGAAAAAATGGCCATTGATTAAAAATGACAAGAATATTTATTTCATTTTTTTAAAACAAAAAATTGGTAAAAATATCATTAATAAAAAAATAAAATGTAAAAAAACTTTTTTGGTTTTTTTAGACAATAGGATTTTTGAATAAAATATATTTCTGGCAAAATAAGAAAATTAAGTGGTTTTTCAATAAAAATATTTTTATAACTATTAATTATGAAAAAAGAGTGAAAATTGGTACTATTTCATGAAAATATCATGAAACATTTTAGGCGAATAATATGAAATGGATTTATCTATAAATGATAATGTAATTTCCTAAAACTAATTTTTGAGAATAAAAACTCTTGATAAGAATGTTATTTTTAAATAAATCCTTATAATGATCATAATGTTGAAGTGAGATTTAATGGATGAATCAATTGTGTTTTGAAACTATTATTCCACATAAAAAAGTTAAAATAAAAAAATATAATTTTTTGTAATTACATACATAATCTTATAATATAAAATATGTAAAATAATTAATATAACACTTTGAAAATAAATTGAGTTATGAAATTTTGTACCACTTTGTAACATATAAGTCAAATACACTAGATTCAAAAAAATCTAACTAAAACTGGGAACAACCTTAATTATTAATTATTCATTATATTTAATGTTAAATTGTTTCTATTTAGACCATATTATAGAAATATGGCTCACAATATTTTGAGATCCTTTAATTAAGTGAAATTGAGACGAAGTCCCTTATAGATGGCTTCTTTTTGGTTAAACATTCCTTAAACTCTTATATAGTGATTTTAAAAAAAAAATTATTCCATATCTATGGTAATATTTATAATATCAAATATTATCCTACTATAAAGCCTTATCATTATTCCTTTAATAATCATATATTAATTTCGTTATTTCATGTGTTAATTGACTTGTTCCCTCAAGCGTGTTTCAACATAAAAAATATTATTCTTGCGATTATTATATTGTTTTATCTCATTCATAATAATAATCATGAAATAATTATTATATTTTTACATAACTAAATATCTTAAAACCCTTTAATAAATACGCACATGAAAAATGTACTATGTTCAAAAAACAGAGATGGTAAGTCGTACATACACTTGTGTAATGTTTCCATATTTCACTAATCATTATGGAAAGGTGGAAATTAATTTTCAACCATTCATTAATGATTATAATATCATAATCACACTAATATTTATTTTAAATATAAATATATATATATGTCATCAATGTGGTGTGGTGTATAAAAGTGAGTCACATTGCTTGATGAAAATAGTAGTCGACACATACAAAAACAATGTTATTATCATATATATATATATATATATATTATCTATCAGTATATCCAACTTGAGAGGTAGTAAAAAAAATGTATTTCATCAGTTCGTGAGGCAGTTGTCAATCGTACAATCGATAAATTATTTCAATACCAATTTAATGGAAGTGGGGATGGTTCTTGGTCATTATTTTTTTATAAAAATATATTCTTATATGAAATATAATGAGTTTAATATATCATATTTTCTAAAAATAACTGAAGTACGTGTTGAAGGAAATAAAGTAAAAATGATTATTGAAGAATTTGACCTCTTCTTCTATTATCCCCATTAGGTTTCACTAACACATTTATAAGTCTCTATTTAGGACTAAATTAATATTTCTGGGGTAAGAGGGTGGAATTTGGGTTTTTTTCACTAGTTTTTCTTTGAATGGATTTCTTTTGAAAGTATAAATTCGAGAAGAGAGGGGTTATCCCTTTAAAAGTGATGTGAGTTGCACAATATTAATTTTTAAATATAAAAAATTGTTCCCAAATATAATAATGCCAAATTAAAAAAATATATATACTATTATAGAGAATTATTCATTTTATGGTCTAAATATATCCATAAAATGGATTTTAGTCCTATTTTTTGGTCATTTTAAATCATACCATTTTTCTTAGCCAACAATATATCTATTTTTACATTAACCAAGGTAAATATTTTTTTACTATTTTACAATATATTTTAGCCAAATATTATGTTTTCATAATTAGATAATATAATATATTTTTTTCAATTCCCAATATGTAATTCATTTATCAAAATTCCATTCATATAATTGACACAAATTTGAATTATAATTAGTCAAACAATTGCAATGAGAAATAACATTTTTCAAAGAGAAAATGTTCCAACATTTACACTATTTTCCAAAAAAAATAAAAAAAAATTGATTTAATTGAAATAAGTTAGATTAATTGATATATAAATGAACTGATTTATCTTTAAAAAAATTAATAATAATTTATCTTTATAATTTATTTTTACAAAAATAAGTTTTAAAATTAAAATTCAATACTTTTTACTATTCATCAAAAAGTTAATCCTTTTTTGAAAAACCTAAAAACATTTCCCATATCCGATTTTTTCATATTTAAATTTCAAAAATGTATTTATTTTTTGAAGATAAATTTTATAGAAGTTGTAAAATTATTTTTGTATTATGTGCGTGAAACATTATTAAATAACCTTTTAGGAAAAAATTATGCATTTTTCAGAAATCAATTCTTTTAATTTAATTTATTCTTATTTTGATTTAAATAACTATATAACAAATAACATTCTTTAACATGTTTAAAACATTTCGTATCCCAAATTTAGTTTGTTAAATTAATACCAAAAATACATAATATTTAGGTTACAATGGTGTACTATTTTATATTTCATTTCGAATTGGGGTTGCGCGTTCTACAAGTCATCAAAGAGTTTAAATAAAAAGTAATATATAATTTTTTTGTTTGGTCAGTGATTTATGTTAAATACAATTTCAAAAAAAAATCATCTTTTTAAAATATTGGTGTATTACATTCATTACACTTAGTATCTAATTTTTCAGAATTTTTGTTCTCTACTCAATCAAGAAAACCCAATAATTATGTAATCCCTTCATTCATTTAATATTTATCATATTCTATTTTTTTATCTATTAAAATCATCTTTAACCCATATCCTTTTTCATGAGTACTTCTTATGATTATTTCTTATTTATGATTTTTTATGAGGAACACATATGCATGTACATGTTGTGAATATGATGGGTGGGACCACAATAGTAGATCCCCCAATTTTATTTTTAAAATTTATTCATATCATGATATATAATAATCTCATTCCATGTTTTTATTTTATTATATTGGTATATCATCTTTTATACTATCATGATATGCCTATTTACTCATATTTATTACCTATATTCATTCATTAGTCCGGTTATTCTCTTACTTGTGTTTATATCTTATTGTTTCTTTTTTCCTTGAAAAGTGTGTTCTAGTTTTAAGAATCACTACTTATAGGTGGTTTCCATTGGAATTAATCATGGAACTAGAATCTTCCAACTAATCTTTATCCTAAAGGGACCAACATTCAAAAGGTAGTTGTTCATTAAGTTTGAACATTACGATACTTAGGAATGATCATTGGTCAAGAGGATGTATAGTTGGACTCATCACACCCTTTTGGGGGGAATTATTGTCTACTCTGGGACACTCTATATAAATTTAAGATATCTTTGTGAACCCTTATTAATTCACCAAGTATAACATATGTTTTTTATGGAATTTTAAATCACATATTTACATGTTTAAAATTTAGAATCATCAGTATTTTTTCCAGGTTTTTTGTTAATAGAGATATCTATATGTATTCGAGGTTCTCCATAAATTGTATCCTTACATTTACAATTTATAGATTCAATTAATCGTCATTATGATGATACTGGTTTTTAAGGAACTCGATGGGGCACTCTGGAATTTATTATCATCCAGGGAGACAAAGGTCTATTTTCATTTTGGGATTGTACCCATAAAAAAGGCTACCAACATATCCTTGTAAATGGAATTTGAATCGTCATTGTTCGGTGCCACTTAATGGGATATATCATACCTTTTATGGTAATGTGATATGGACATAATCTTACAGTTTAATGTCATGTGGTTAGGATATCTAAGAAAAATGATCATTGTTAAATTTTGGTGTGGGACTTATGTCGAAGATGCCCAAGGAACATGGAAATGATATGGGTTTACAAGTAAGAATATCTCATATTAATAATATGGCCCAAGGAGAGTAGGTTTGATTTGAGGTGTTTGGTATGAACCTTAATGAGGTTTCCTACATATCCCATTGGATGGGAATAAATGCCCTCGAAGGTCGATAAGTCTCATAGAAGTGTATAGTACTTTGAGAGAAATTTGTTTATCTAACACCCTCAAAAGGATTCATTGGTGATTTAGGGGTTTAATTTGGGGCTACCTACAAATAAAGATACCAAGATTATGGTAATTAAGGTTGGATTTCTGAAGTGGATATCCAATGAGCTTGGGACCTGAGAAGGCTTCCTATGTATCCTTATTTGAATAGGAATCAGATTTCTCTTTGTTCATGTGGTTGTAAAAAAAAATTGACCATGAAAAATCTCTAAGCCCACGTGATTAATTCTCGATGTGAGAAATAATAGGATTTAAAAGATTAAACAATGTAAAATAAACATTTACTCCTCCACTGGTGGAAGAGGGTCCACCTACGGTGGCCTGGGTGGAAGAGGCCGAGGAGACATAGAAATATGGGGATGAGACAAGCCCTCCCTCAATTCACATTACATTGGACAAGGGTGCAATGAAAAGAAGGAGGGTTGAAGGTTAGGGTATTAAACCAGGATGGATTACCTAAAATTGATAATGATAGGGGAGGTAGAATTTCCATTTTCTTGAATGGAAATGCACTTCTAAACCGTATTTTCCCTACTAGAGACATTTGGTTACGAGTCTTTGAGAAGGGATAGCTGATCACCCAAACCCTCCTCCAAACTTGGTAAAACCCAAAAAAATACCTGGGATAATGGTCCATGTGACTACGATTTTATCAACCGACATACACACTATGAATCCTATCCCCGTTATGAAACAATTGTGGGAAACCTCTAACTGTGGATATACAAACCCAAATAAGAGACACGATGATGTGCCTTTACTAATGTTTTGATATGTCATGAGGTTTTTGGTGGAGGTATTAATATAATACCTTTCAGACAAGGGATCTAATGATTAATAAATCGTTCCATGACTGGATTTGAGTAAGGAATGATAGATTATAGACTTAAGATAGTATGTGAATCAAATAGGGGTTCTCAAGTTTGTACTGGCGTGCAAGTATGGGTGTACAAGTAGGATTGGGTGACCAGATGTCCACTAGAGCGATGAAAAACATGTTTGGTAGTACTTGGGTGAGACCTAGCTGAATCCTTCAATAGTATTCATAGGTAATCCCAGAAGTGGAATGATCATGTTCTTGTGAAAAGAATAAGTGGCACACAAGTGTTTCTGAAATTGGGAGGTTGGGAGATTTAGGCGCACCAGTGTTGTAGATTTAAAACACTAAATGTACTTAAATCCTATGATCCTCTTTCAATTAATCTACATCAATTTTAATGAACTACCATGATAGTTTTAGGAGATTTGGGTGAAGCACTGAAGTGACCAGAGCATCAATTGGACTTTAGGGAAATTCATCCGTACAAATGAAGGCTTCAAGGGTCTATTTATAGGAAAAAATATGACCTTGGGTGAAGAGAGATTGTGTGCACTGGTAGGTTACACAATAGATGGGGGTGCACAAGTAAGATATGTGCCAATGACCCCTTGGCCTGACTAGGGTGAGCTAAAGCTCGTGCCTTTTCATATTTTGATTTTCTTCATGTGGTTTCCCCTATTTTTTCTAATCTATTTCCCTTTTTCATTTTTCCTTTAGAAATTGTGATTATACAGAGTGTCATAAACCACCCCCCCCCCCCAAAGAATTGGACCTGGAATGAATAGAGGATCCTATATTGAGGTAAAGAAATGAAGGACAATGAGGAAGGGAAAACACAAGTCATGAAATCTGGTAGCACATTGGATGCTATCACACAGGGTGACTTGCACCACTTATATATAGTGGCTTCGCTTCCCAGAAAATTCTCGAACTTCTGTAATTTTAGCTCTCAGCATGCATGTCTTTATTCACATAGATACTTTTATTTTTACCTTGCTTCATCTGTATGTTTTAGATGCATGTTATAACTAGGATTCCACCCTTTCATGCTGACATACATTTACATGATGGGTGTTATACATGAACTCTATAATTCCTTTGCTAAATTTTTTTATCAATTCTCTTGTCAAACATCTAGAATGAATTTACGTAAAAGAAAATTTTAATCTTTATGTATGTTCAACAGCTCCCAAAGGAATTTGAACTACTGATGAACTACCTAGTAAGAGGATTGATGGCATGATGAATGTATTCAATGATGACTACTTTGAATATTGTGACACCACCCTTCTAGACATAGAAAAATATCTGCAGGATTATCACTTCAACATTCCTTGAAGCACTTATTTGCCTATGTATAGTTGTAGTCATCTAAAAGAAGTCAATATCCTAGACCCGATGAACTATGTCCCAATATATTTTTTTCAATATTATACATTCATATCATATTTTAACATTTATATTGGGGGAACATTAGTTATTTCTTGGAAAGTAGAAAAATCCAATATCATGCATCACATCCCATGTGCTCTAGATTTGAAACCATAGACACCCGAGCTGCAGCCACACTGTTATTCATCCATCTTCCAAAATTCTCAGATTGATCAATCCAAAGGCTAGAAGAAAAGTTTGGATTTTCACCTAGGTGCGGTGTAAAACCCTCATGGATGTGGGAATACTGGGTGTGCATGCTGTGTGTAGAATTTACCGATGACTTAAAAGGTGTTAATATTTATGGGGTTTTTTGGGTTGGTAAAACATATTTTTACATGAATTACTATTTTATACCAGAGATATTAAGACTATAGAGCCCATAAACTAACTCCTTTTGATTAACACATGTAGAGGTAGGCATCAGCATAGGTGATGTCTAAAAAATTTATAGAGCTCCTATCCTTGGAGATATGTACGATGAGTTTACTCCGCACAAGGTGACTTGGATGGACTTGGAGAAGACACCAACTTTGGTTTGTGAGTTGTTAAAAATATCTAAAAAACTAAATATGTGAAAATCATGATGTACCATACAAGAAGGAGTTTTCATCCAAAGTAATAGATAGTAATATTCTTGGTAATGAAGAAGGAAAATAGTCCCACCTATACCTGTCCTACCAGCTGTCTGAAGGAAGAGATAAGAGGTAACCCTAAATTTTTTTAGAAAATATTGGAGAAAGGATAGGTTTATATGCGGGGATATGAATTAAATTCAATGATTCTGGTGAAGACATTTCTAGAAGGTTTCATGGCCATTTGGATCAGCATGTACTTATTTCTAGTCCGAGATTCCAAAGGAGGTGTGAGGCCATGAACTTTTTTTATCATGACCAAGCTGGATTATAGAAGGTTGATAGGGTTTTCCACTACTATTTTGGCTAAAATCCATAGGATATTGCTTCATATTTACATAGGTACTTCTCATTTTTCAATAACGGGGCCATTCGGGGTTTTATTGGGATGGATCACTACTCACTTCAGAACTTATGTTTTACTATGTGGGGTAATGGTCTTTGGAAGCTCCTTCTAACCATATATTCTAGATTTCATGAGTATTTTACCCTTATATCTGAACTCTTATGATGTCAAGGGAAGGTTGAGTATGCCTAATGAATTTCATTGCTTCCCTTATGGGAACCCACCTATGGAATGATTTTTTAATGATGGGACGTCCAGTTTGGAGTTGAATTCACCTATGATAGCTTGCAGAGATGGTGTATTGGCCACCAGAATTGATGGTGAAATCATATGAAAGGCCTATTCTCCTTATATATTTGAGTTTCAATTCAAATGTTTATAAAAAATACTATATCCCCATGTGCATGTCAGATTTGAGAAACATCTAATGGTTGACTGATAATTATGGTTTTTGATGTTAGTGGAGAAGACTAGAGTAGTATCTAATTTTCTTGTTGCTGATATAGTAATCATATTGACTATCTTGTATTCCAAAAACATGGTCCTGTCGTACCCTAAAGGGGTACTAAACCATGATGTCCCTCAGGTGGAGGTAAAGGGAAGTATTAGAATGGAATCCCTTCTTTTGTAAGGTAACATGTCATCATTATGGGATGACTCATTAGAACCTGCGGGTGGGGGTGAAGAGCCACCAAATTCACTGAAGGGACCTCATGCTAGATATAATCCACCTTCGAGAGTTAAAAAATCCACCCCATCAATACCTATGGAATTGTACCAAGGCAACCTAGTCACCATCATTCCAAAGAGTGAGGATCCTCATTCTCTCATCCCCAATCTGTGACTGTGGGAGTTGGGAAGGAACATAATTCCAATGCTGCAGGATCCTCTTCAGAACCCTCTGACATATAATATGAATATATACGACCATAGGCTATTCAAACATGGAAATATTTATACAATGATGCTGAAACCATGTGCATGTATTTTCATGAGGTGTTGCATCTTCCGCGGGTAGGGGGTCTGTAGGCCTCTTCTGACATTCTATTTAACGATGATTCTAATGATGTGGGGACATACATATGAGAGACGGAAATTATCATATATGCAACCAGTGAATCAATTTCTACCACGAAACGGGTGAATGAAATGATAGATTGAGGTACTACTATATGTATTGGTACTTCATTAGATGGATAATTGTGTGATTTTGTGGATACTAAAGATGTATGTTCTCTTCTATTCACATTATCTTTAAATTTGAAATTTGATTTTAGTCAAAGAATTTTTACTCTGGGGAAATATCATCTTAGAGTGAAGCTACTAAAAGTAAAATCAACTAATGTTCCATCACCACGATATGTCCCTAAAGGCACTTATCGTGGAGCTACCGGATCACCTCGTGAATCGGGAAAAATATTTCTAGGACAATAGGACAAGGGGAATGAAATTGAAAGGGTATCGTCATCTCCAATACATGTATTTGGTTATGATGATGTAATTCCTCCTATGAAGGTAAAGTAACAAAATCATCAGTTAAATAAATACATTTTTAAATGATTTCTTGGTAGTGGTAAGACTTATTAATAGTCCTGAATTTTATCCTAATTCATGAAAAAATTATTAAACTTCTTGGAATTACAGGGGATTCTTCTGTTTCTTATTTGATATAAAATATTGATATTCTTCCAAGAACCATGGTGGGTGCAGCTAAATAGGCACAAATTCCTGCTCATCTAGTGGTTCTTGAAGAGGTATTGAGGCCAATGGGACTAATGTCTATTCCCAGCACTGCTCATGTTCCTACTATGATAGGAGAGGAGGCTTATGGTAAATCAAAAATTCTTTATAAGGAATAAAATGTGACAACAACAGATTTCCACCATATGATGGTTAAGGTTCGTCACATTAAATAGGACATCCAAAAACAACTTACATTGACCCCATATTAGGTGTTGAGAAATCTATTCGAGGTCAAAGGTTGTTGGATGAAGATTGCGATGAAAACCCACCGAGTGCTCCCATATGTGAGACGAACCTAGGATATGGGATATCATTGGATTATATGAAGAATCTTGTAATGTCTTTTGTACAAGTATTAGAACATGTTATTATACACATTTCATTAGAAGATGTTGAAGTTATTTATAGATAATCAATTGGGTTTGAGTTTTCATTATTCAACATATTAATCTTCTTATGATTAAATTTCTAACAATGTATAGTTACATAAATGTAGTTCTATATAAAGAAGTTGTTGTCACAATGATACATCCACTACTGGGAAAATATATTATACCCACGGTTCTGGGAACCGTGGGAAACCGATGCATCGGGATAGGTCCCTAGCCTATACCCACAGTTTATAAAACTGTGTGTATATATTTTTTTCGATGTTGTCAAAGCCTTATGCAATTCTATCCAAGCCTTATACCCATTGTTTTAAAACTGTGGGTAAAAAACATACAAAAAATGGCCAACAGTTGTTAAACCCACAACCTTCCTATTTAATTACGTGCTTCTCACCACTCCACCTACTCCTCTTACAAGTATAAATATCTATATTTGTATAAATATATTTATACACAACCTTAATAGGAAAATGGGATCCCAGAGGTTTTGATCCTACTTTAGTGATTCAAAATTCGAACGACTAACCAACCGAGCTGACGACGTCTCTTATTAAAATATCTACATTTATCTTAATATTAAAATCCCACCCCCTCTATTAGAAAAAAATTGCTCAACATTATTTGATTTAGTGAATAGAGGGAACACAAATGAGTGGTTCACCAACTCAACTACAACACATATTTTATTATATGCTTATATCTACCAAAATATATTAATCAATATCATGGGTATTGATGGGAAAAATGTGGGTGTAGATTTTCCCACCAAATATTTTTTGTGTCCCGTGAAATTTATTTCCCACCATAATGTGAGAAATCTATACCCGTGGTTTTATAAAACCATGGGTTTAGGTCTTCAAAAAAACCTATACCCACGGTTTTTCCAAAACCATGGTTATAGGCCTTGAAAAAAATTTGTAAACCCATGATTTTGAAAAAAAACCTTGGGTATAACTATTTTTCCCTCTACGTTTTCCATAACCATTGGAATAGGTCTTCACAAAAAAACCTATACACAAGATTTTTCTTAAACCCATGGGTATAGGTGACCAATACCCACTCATTTGAAAATATGTGGTTATATGTTAAAATACTACCCCTCTACCCATGGTTTTGGGTAAAACCGTGGGTATAAGGCTATTTTACAGTAGTGATGAAAGAAGTTTGTTATTAATGTTAATCCCATCATTACATATACATTATTTCAGGTGTATTTTGTCACCTCCCATCCCCTGGGGATAGCATCATGACTACCCCAAGCCCGCCTTTCATAGTCCAGGGGATGGAGACTAGTACCGAAAGGCGTATTCCCTAAAACTAGGAAGGCATTGCCTTTATAATCTGTAAACTCACATGACCAATCAAAAAGCAGGATACGAGAACAATTTAAACCATGTAGTAATAATGTACTAAAAGTATAAAGGGGATGGAATACAATCCCAACTGTAAAGTACAAGAAAACTTAAAAGTACAAATAAAACTAGGAGTTACATGTAAACTAAAAAGATCCTCTGATCACCCACCAAGGATCCTACCTAAAGGGTAGTTACAACTCTGGAATAGTCATCTCTGTGGTATGCCTCGTCTAATGTACACCTCTGAGCCACCTCCAGTCCTGGTCCCCTCATCCTTATTTAGAGATGTACGTCGTCTTCACTATACACAACAAGGTGCGGGCATAACCCATGCAGGTGTGGGTATAACAATACTTAGTAGGGACCCCGAGCCCCTCAAGGTCTCACAAAATCCACAAAGGATAAAATATAAAGCATGCAAACCAATGAAAACCCTACATAAGTATATTACCATACCTATACCATTGTTATCAAATATTACCTATCTCATTTAGGAGAAACACAAGGCCCAACTTCTAAGCCAAAGTACATGTGTTCAACAAAGGAAATATTACCACGAAGGTAACACCACAATGATAATTACCACAAAGTTAACACCTCACAGAAGGATACCACAAAGGATTCCCCATGAAGGAATGTTCCACATAGGTACACTAAATAAAAGAATACCACAAAGTTATCACCACGAATGCAAGTACTACATAGGTATGCCACACAGAAGAATACCTAAAAGGTATCACCCCAAATGTAAGTACCACAAAGGTATGCCACACAGAAGATTACCACAAAGGTAAAGACTCAGATCTCACTAGGTATAACTTAGGTACAAGTGTAAAGATGATTATTTGTAACTACTGAATAATCTAAGACTATTAAGAGGTACACCCACATAGGATCTTAAATCATCAAACCCATCTACGATCGGAATTTATCAGAACCATATAGGATCCTAGTAAATCATCAGACCCACATAATATCCTAGTACATCAACCCCACATTGGATCATAGAGTAGTCCCATTTTTATTCCTAGAGTGGATCCAAAAGAGACTCTCGAACATAGACC
Source organism: Viscum album (assembly GCA_963277665.1). Classification (NCBI taxonomy): domain Eukaryota; kingdom Viridiplantae; phylum Streptophyta; class Magnoliopsida; order Santalales; family Viscaceae; genus Viscum; species Viscum album. The sequence continues at coordinate 899,528,298 of OY728139.1, forward strand.
CAAAAAGGTTCCCAAGAACAAACTAACATACAATCCCTTTCTCCTGTTACAGGCAGCTACATGGTTCCTCCACTAAGCTCAATTGATTCTGGGAGGGTCCGGTCATCATGCCACATGTCGATACTCCAACTACCACAATGTCCCAATAAGAATTATCCCAATGGGTCGCTACGTAAGAGAGGTCTCAATGTAACAGATGTTGTTTCAATCGGATGTTTGGTCTATATGTTATTGTCCTTTTAGTCCAAAGGCCCTAGATTTGTGTTCAATCTAACCCTTATGTACCCAAACATTATCCAAAACTCAGTTGCGGTATACCAAAAGGACTACCTTGATCCAAGGTTTTAGGCACCATAGACGGTTCATCAAAAAGATGCTCGAAACTCAAGATATGGCTGAATGAGTGAAAATGGGTCGAAGTTGGTCCGGGTCCAGTCCAACCCATTCATCCAGAACCGGCCCACCGGCACGGTCTGGCCCACGGTGAGGTGGCCCGCCCCCTCATCTGCGCAGTGCAGCCATGTTCTATGCCATCACTGGTGTCCGTCTCAGCCGTCCTCCCTCCATTCGCTGACATAGCACAACTTCGCAGCTCTTGCTCGTCGCCCTAGCTCCGCCGCAGCCGAAGGGTCACGACCCTTCTCCGACGGTGTGGTCACACCACCACCTTCGTTGCATCCATCTGTGGTGTTAGCCGCCATCCCTGAGCCCAATCGGTGTCGGTATCCATCCTCCTCCATCACGAAGAACACCTCAAGAACCAAAAATATTTGTAGAGAGGTCGGGCCGTGATTGTTTGGCCCATACCCTCCACATTAGAGCGGTAGCAAGCGGCTCATGAGAGGATATTCAACATGAAAGATAATTAACGATGATTAATCAAAATCACACCCCTACCTTGAACGATTGTTTGTGTCGGTGAGGAGGGAAGTATGGATGTCAATTTATCATTTTTGAAGTCGTCCCTCATTGGAGGTGGCACATTCTTCATTAGAGAAGATAGTGCATTCTATGTTGCGGAATGATCTTCGTTTGGTGGTGTTCTTTGTTGGAGAGAATGATCCTCCACAATTCTCCAAAGTTCCCCACTTCTCCTTTTCCAACCCAACCCTCTCATTGGTAAAATGATTCCAATATAAATTAATTTATGTTTCACAGATTAATTTATGTTAGCACAATTAAATGTTGACACATTTAATTAATTTTTGTTTTATTAATTAATTAAATGGGGATTTGAAAGGTTTTCTCCCATTAAATAAGGTTCATGAGGTCCCTACCACTAGAATTCAATTTGGGGGGTTTTTAATATGGGTAATCTGCACCTCCCTAACCCATTAGAGAGATCTCAATAAAAATAAAATAAAATAAATTCTTTTTTTATTTTTATTTTCATGAAATAACATGTAAACTAACTTTTACCCTTGACCAACTATAGTCGACGTGGAGGTTCCTTAAGCGAATACCGGCATTGCGAGTTCAACTATGTCCTCCGATTTCAATTCCGAGCACCGGTTCAAAATTTATAAAAAACCACTTCCAAGTTTACTAAACGTACCTAAAACAATATCAGAAATACGTTCTGGGCACACCGAGCCATCGAATCACGCACCATAAATTTTCACAAATTCATAAAATTCCCATAGAATTAAAAAATATTTAATGGAGTTTTTGGGTCTTTACATTCTCCCCACCTCAAGACTTTGCATCCCCGTAAGCCACAACTCAAACTAGGGGAACACATGGGGGTACTGAGCATGAATATAAGCATCCCGCTCCAATGTGCTCTCATAGAGGTTCCATTTCTTCCAAAGTACACGAACAAAAGGTACCGACCACCGATGGAGGACCTTCTCTTGTTGATCATCAATATGAAATGGAACCTCCATAAACGTCCCACCATCGTCGATGTCTAGCTCACTGTGGTCGATGATGTGAGACAGTTCATGCACGTATCTCTTCAGCTGGGATACATGGAAGACGTCGTGCACCCCGTCCAACTAAGGGGGTAGTTCTAGGTGTAATCCACCTCTCCTACTCTATTGAGGATCAGGAAGGGACCAATGATCCTCATATATAACTTCATTCCCTGACCAAATCTCCACAAACCTCATCTGGGTGAGACCCATAGGAAGATGTGGTCACCATCCTTGAACTCTAGAGATCTCTGTCTCCTGTCATCATAAGACTATTACCTGATCTGTGTAGTTTTCATCTGCTTTTGGATGGTCTGCACCTTCTCTGTGGTAGCTCATACCATATCTGGTCTCATTAGTACCAACGTCGTTGGGTCAGTCCAGCACAAAGGTGATTTACAAGGTCGGATGTACGGAGCTTCGAATGTAGAAATCCCAATGGTAGAGTGATAGTTGTTGTTGTATGAAAACCCCACCAAGAGAAAGTGATCCTCCCAGTTGTGACTGAATTCAAGGATATAAGCACGCAACATGTCCTTGAGGGACGTAATGGTCTGCTCAGTCTAGTCATCCATCTGTGGATGGAAGGTGGTGCTCAATCTAAGTTGTGTCCCAAAAGCCTCTTGCAACCCCTTACATATACTGGAACTGAAACATGAATCACTATCAGAGACAATCATTGTGGGTACTCCAAGTAGTTTCACAAACTTCTACAAATAGAGGCATCCCAAGCTATCTACTGAACCATGCTCTCTGGTCGGTAGAAAGTAGGCTGAATTGGTGAGTCGGTCGACAATCACCTAGATAGAATCATGACCGCTGGATGTATGTGGAAGTCCTATCATGAATTAAATAGATTTCCCATCCCACTTCCACTCTGGGACCTCTATAGGATGAACTATTCCTGCTGGTATATGATGCTCTGCCTTCACTTGTTGACAAGTGAGGCACCGAGAGACAAACACTCCTACTATTTTCTTCATTCCTGACCACCAGTGCTATCCTCAGATATCTTGGAACATCTTCAACACTCCTGGATGTACTACTAGAGAGGATGTGTGGAACTCACTCAACACTTCCTTCTGAAGCGACACTGGTACAATGGTACATCCTCTTAAGATGATGACATGCTCCCTACCTTCTGAAAATCCATCTCATGCCTATCGTGTGGATATCTGAGCACATCGAGCCTCAAAGTCAGTGTCCCCACACTGCGCCTCCCTGACTTGCTGATGAAGTGGTGGAGTAACTGTAAGAGACTGATGAAAAGATGCTCCCTCTCATTCCACAAAGGATATATCTTTAAAGCAGCTAGCTGCTCTGTCGCCTCACCTAGAAGTTGTATACCATATCTTCTACTAAGTGAATCAGCTAAAACTTTCCCCTTCCTAGGAGTATATACTATCTTGATGTCATAGTCCTGGAGGAACTCAAGCCAACATCACTGCCTCAGGTTTAGTTCCATCTGATAGAAGATATACCTGAGACCCTTGTGATCAAAGAAGACTGTAAAATGTTTTCCTATCAAGTAATGTCGACACATATTCAAGCCAAAGACCACTGCATCTAACTTCATGTCATGGGTAGTATGGTTCTTCTCATGTTGTCTCAGTAGTTGAGAACCATATGTTATAACTGCTCGCTCCAGAATCAGGAAACAATCGAGCTCGGTCCTTGATTTATCGCACTAGACTACGTACCCAATTCCCTCCTTCGATAGCCTCATTATGGGGGCACTCGTCAGTCTTTACATCAGCTCCTAAAAACTATAATGACATATCTCCAACCACAAAAAGGGTTTCCCCTTCTTTCTCAATGCTTATAAAGGTGATTCAACTCGGGAGAAACATATAAAAACCCTCTAGTAGTATCCAACCAAACCCAAGAAACTCCATACCTCTGTCACACTCCTAGGTGGATCCCTAGCAAGTACCGCCTCAACCTTCGCTAGATCCACTGATTCTCCAGCCTCTGAGATTACATTTCCAAGAAAGTGAAACTCTCAGATCTAGAACTGGCACTTCGAGATCTTACCATAAAGCTGGTGTAGTTGGAGTGTATCTAGAACTATCTGTAAATGATAAGCATGTGCCTCATCAGTAGTCAAGTAGATCAGAATTTCATTGATGAAGACTACTATAATGAGATCAAGGTATGGATAGAAGATCCTGTTCATGAGCCCCGTGAACACTACTGGATTGTTAGTCATGCCAAATGGCATAACCAAGAACACATAGTGGCCATACCAACATATGAATGTCATCTTCTACACATACTTGTCTCCTACTCTGAGCATGTAATAGCCTGATCTAAGGTCTATCTTCGAGAACCATCGTGCTCCCTTAAACTGATCAAATAGGTCGTCAATACATGGAAGTAGGTACTTGTTCTTCACGGTCACCTGTTTCAGGACCCAATATTCAACACAAAGTCTCAAGCACCCATCCACCTTCTTGGAAAACAAAATCAGGGCTGCCATAGGGGAATCACTGGGCCAGATGAACCTCTTACCCCGTAAGTTCTCCAACTATACTTGTAGCTCACGACGCTCTGCAGGATCCATCTGATACACTGATGTAGATATCGGTGTTGTCCCAGGGTACAAATCAAGGTAATAGTACACCTCTATGTGTGGTGGTTGGCCCAAAAAATCATGTTGGATGACATCCGTGTACTGGTCCACCACTATAGGATAACTCGAACTCTCCACATCATACGCTCTGGGGGTAAAGCTAGACAACTGATGAGTAATTGGCTGCACTCTCCTCCGAGTAATTCCATCATGTATTGCTAAGGCTCCCTTCTCGCCAGTTAAGGTAAACCATGTCTCATCAGTGAAGACACTCCGAAATTTGCACCTAATACAGTCAATCTGAGCATGGAATGTAGATAACCAATCAATATCCGTGATGACGTTGTAAGGACTCGACACCGCTACTAGGAGATCCCAGCCAAATCTCTTACCTTATAAAATAAGCACACACATTTGGCACCAGTGCATAATCATAAAATACACTCTTGTAGGAGTCTCAAACCGTAAATATTGAGCGAACAGCTCCATCAGAATCTCTAAGATCCAAACAAGGGCAGTGAAAATAAAATAATTACTAATTCCTTTGTCTATAAGTACTGCTACTAAGGTGTAGTAGACCTTGATCATTCCTCGTATCATCTCTGAAGTGCCATGGTCGTAGGTCTCAGCTACCTGGAGTTGAGCTCGCACCTATCCACCTACTCCGTGTGGTCGAGGAAGACCACCTAGTGGTGGTGCCAGTAACATCTCAAATCATTTCCCACCGCTAGCTGCATAACCAGCTCCTCTACAATGTCCATCTACTCCCTGTGGACCCCCTTGATCGAATCTCTATCTCTGATTGGGTTTTCCATTGACCATCTTATGATCATCCGTATGGCGGGTCGGGTAGTCATAAGCTATGTGACCATGCCTGCCGCATGTGTAGCACTACCTGCTCCTAGCTTAACTGGCTCTATCTTTAGTTCCCCACACAACTGACCCTGAATCCTATAGTCGTATACCTATAGGTCTGGTCCTCTTGGACCTGTCTGAAATCTGTCTGCTGCCAGATGTAGAAGACTTCGCTACGTGACACCCGATGGTGAGTCTCACTGCTGGTGACTACATAGCAAGAAAAATATCCACTAAGTGGGCTCGCTCTAACACCCCCTTCTATGTCAGGATGTAGAGAGAAAACGTCAAAGCCCTGATCTCCCACCTGATCCCCTTCTCGAAAGTCTGAGCCCTGATGAATGGGCCTCGTACCATATTAGTGGAGTATCATGAGAGGTCGTCGAACCTCACTAAGTACGGAGCCACAATCATGTTTCCCTGTTGCCGATGAATAATCTCTTATATGGGCACTACGCGAAGGGTTGATGGCACAAAATCTGCCCAAAACAGGCTCTCAAAGTCTGCCAAGAGCAGTGTCTGCTCGTCGTGAACCTGGGGCATCAAGCTCCACCATCTACCTACTATTTCCTATAGAAGACTTGTGACAGGGATCAACATGAGATATGGTGGGGTCCCAACAAGTCAGAAGCCTCTCACCACGACCTCCAACCAATTCCCAGCCGCCTGTATGTCTATCTCACCCAAAAAACTCGGTGGCCTCTGGCATTGGAACTCATGCGACACGCTCAAGTGATGTTCACCCACTACTATTAGGGCTGGTGGAATCTGTGGCCCAATAGGGAATGGTACCACTGTTGCCTCCGCTGGTGCCTCTACTGGAAGAGGGCCCTCCACCGAGACCTCGTCACTCGGTTGGCAATCATTGCGTACTATACCCAGAACCCTAGCTGGTTGTCTACATAGAGGCATCCTGAAAAGGAACAGGTGTACCACTGTCAATAAGTTATACCTGGTGAGCTTACTCAAAGAGAACACAAAGAAATATTTTCAAACCAAACACACAATCAGTGTTTTCATGTACCAAGTCAGAAATCAGAAGTCATGGTCTTGGTGTTTGGATAGGTCGGTCGCTGCACCACCTCTGGATTCCCTAAACTAATAACCGCATTCACTAAACTTAACAATATTGTCATTAAAAAGATCAGAGTCAAATGTTCTACGGTAGAACCGACTCCTCTGATACCAATTTTTCATGCCCCGTCCCCCTAAGCCCGCACCGTGATTACCCCAAGCCTGCCTTCCATAGGCTAGGGGCTGGCGACAATCATTGAAAGGTGTATTCCATAAAACGGAGAAGGCATAGCCTTTATAACCATTAAACTCACATGACCAATAGTAAAGTAGGATATGATCACAAATTATTTTGTATAGTAATATAGTGCTGAAAGTAAAAAGGTTCTGGAATACAAGCCCAACTGGAAAGTACAAGAAAACTAAAAAATTCAAGAAAAAATGGGAGGTACAAGTAAACTGAATAGTTTTTGTGATCACCCTAGAAGGTTCCTAACTGAAGAGTAGGTATAGCTCTCGAATGATCTTCTCTACAGTATTCCATGTTTAATGTCCACCACTGAGCCACCTCCAGTCCGGGCACCCTCGTCCTCAGTCTGCGTTGTCCGCCATCTGCACGAAACACAACATGGTGCAAGAATAGCTCATGTAGCACTGAGTATAACAATATTTAGTAGGGATCCTGAGACCATGAAGGTCTCACAAAATCCAAAAGGGATAACCCACAAAGCATGTAAACCATTGACAAACCAAATTAGGTTTATGACAATAAATATACCTATGTTATCAAATATTACCTATCTCATTCATGAGGAAACAAAAGGCCCAAATCCATAGCCAAAGTACAATTGTTCCATGAAGGAAATAATACCACGAAGGTAACACCACAAAGGTAAGTACCACAAAGGTAATGCCTCACAAAAGGATACCACAAAGGAATCACCACAAAGGTATATACCACATAGTCATGCCACATAGAATAATACCACAAAGGTATCACCACAAGGTTAAGTACCACACAGGTACGCCCCAAAAAAAATACTTCACTAGTATCATCACTAAGGTAGGTCCCTCAAAGTTACGCCACACAAAATATTAGCACAAAGGTAAAGACTCACCTCACACCAGGTATAACTTAAGTATGGTGGGAAAGATGATTAGATGTAACTACTAAATCATCTTACTCTGTTAATAGGCAGTCACACGTTGGATCCTAAATCATGAGACCCACGTAGGATCATAATTTGTCAGACCCACATAGGATCATAGTACATCATCAGACCCACATAGGATCCTAGTACAACTTACTCACATAGAATCATAGAGTTGTCCCATGTAGATTCATAGAGCAGATACAAGTGAGACTCAGAAACACATACCCACAAAGGATCCCAATCCTAGACCCCCATAGGATCCCTTTCTCATGTTAATGGTAGCTACAAGGTTCCTGCAATAAGATCACTTGATTATGGGAGGTTGTGATCATAAATCCACATGTTGATACTTCAACTATCACAAATTCACACAAAGAAGTATCCCAAAGTACCAACACCTAAAAGGGGTCTCAATGCAATAGACGGTTCATGAATCAGTCGCCTGGTCTATAAGTTATTGGCCTTTTAGTCTCGAGGGGTTGGTTGGATTCATGTTCGATCCAACATAGATGTACCCCAAGATTGTTCAAATCATTGATGGGGTATAAAAAAGGACCGTCTCAATCCAAGGTTTCTGGCACCATAGACGGTTTGTCAAATGGATGCCCAAAGCTCAAGATATGGTCGAAAGAGAGAAAATGGGTCGAAGTTGGTCCTGGTTCGGTCCAACCCGACCCGTTTCAGGATGACCCGGCCTGCTGGGTCATGACTGACCCACCGACATGACCCAGACCATGGTGTAGTGGCCCCAATGGTCTCGTGGTCTGGCGGTCCATGGTGTGGTAGCCTCCCATAGCTGGTCAGAAAGCCTGCCCCCTCCTCTGCGTGGTGCGGTTGTGTGCAGCACCTTCACCGGTAGTCGGCTCGATTGGCCACCATCACTTCTTCAAACTGTAACAAGGCCATGAATAATTCTCAATAGTTCGAATGGACATGCACCACTATCCCCTTTGTGAGTCTGGAATCCGTCGGTCGCCACCCTTGCTTTGATGTGGCCCTTCTTCGGCGGCGTGGTCACGCCGCTGCCTTCATCGCGGCCGACCATGGTGTCGGCCTCTATTCTCGAGCCCCAATGGTGTTGGTCACAGTCTTTATCCATCACAAAGAACACATCATGAACCATAAAGATTTTTTTTAGGTTGTTCCATGTTCGTTTGGCCCATACCCACTACGTTAGAGTGGTGGAAAGCAGCTCATTGGAGGAGATTCAACATGAATAAAAATTAATAATGATTAATCGAAATCACATCCCTAACTAAAAGGTTTTATGATGTCGGTGAGGAGGGAAGGATGAAAGTCATTTCATCACCGTTGAAGACGTCCCTTGTTGGAGATGGCGCGCTCTTCGTTGGAGAATATGGAACGTTCTTTGTTGGTGAATGATCTTCATTGGGAGGCGTTCTTCATTGGAGATAATGATCCTCCACAATTATTCCAAGTTCTCCTTTTCTACTTTTCCAACCCAACCCTCTCAAAGTTAAAAAGGTACCAATATAAATAAAAATAATTTTCACATATTAATTTATATTTTCACAATTAAATGATGACACATTTAATTAATTTTAGTTATCTCAATTAATTAAATGGGGTGTTTAATGGTTTTCTCCCATTAAAGAGGGTTCAAGTGGTCCCCACCACTGGAATTCAATTCAGGGTTTTTTATTTTAGGTGGTCCCCACCGCCATAACCCATGTAGAGAGGTTTCAATAAAACTAAAACAAATGTTATTCTTTATTTTCATTTTATTTTTAAAAAAACACCTAAACTAAATTTCACCATCGACTAACTGCGGTCAAGGTGAAGGTCTCCTTAAGGGAATATCGGTGTTGTGAGTTCAACAGTGTCCTCATATTTCAATTCTGGGCACCGGTTCAAAAGTTACATAAACCCACTCACACATTTATTTTACATACCTAAAAAAAGTTCAGAAACTCATTCTGGGAACACTAGGCCTCTGAATCACGTGCAATCAATTTTTTCATACTCAAAAAATTCACATTTAATTAAAAACAATTACATATAATTTATGGGGAACTACATATTTTGAGGCAAGAAATCTGTTTGAGATTTAGTATGAAGATCCTAAGCCAATTAATGATAGCACTACCCATCTAGAGACATCAAACAAAATTGTTGAAACTGTTAATACTTGGGAGGAGTCTTCTCATGCCACTGCCGAATTCTTAGGTATAACATACTGATATTATGATTGCACTCAATTTTCTAATCCCTTGAAGGAAACCTAAAGAATAGTTTTTGATTTACCATATAGGGCTTTCAACTTCAATGTCCTAGTATGGAGGTGAATCCTATACTTCATCCCAAACAGTACTGGAAGGTGAAGTAGCAATTGCTCAGGAAGGAGCTGAATGAGGCACTTCATTATATGAATTAATTGCAGAATACATCCCACCATATAAAAGTGACTCTAAATCAGAACATGAACATAAAAATTTTCTTCATCTTTCATGTCTCAAGGAATTGTATAATATATGGAAGATAATATATGAGATTCTCCTTGAAGAACTTCCTTCAAGAATTCTATGACCCTGGTCACTTTTTATCATGCTAGGGTTTGGTGGTTGTGAATAACATGAAATTCATTCCATGTTGAAAGAGATTATTTGAAGGAGGTAATAAGAACAAAATCATAGTAAATACACGATAAAAGTAAAACTACTGATCAATAATGAATAATTCCAAATGGTGTTGTACCGAGCTGAGGCTAATCATACTAAAAAGTTGATGGAATTGAACCAGAAGATAAATGAAAATAATGTTCAGCATCTGTGTCTTCAATAGGAATCACTTATCATTATAGTGTAGCATGACCAGGTTGATATATCATTAGGAGAAGTCTAGAATTTTGGTGCAAAATCCATTGCAGATGATAAAGAAGGGCATCATCATGTTGTAGAGAGTAGAGTTTGTCAACTAAAAGAGCTTCAACAGGATGCTAATGGGGCTCAAGAGGAAATTAACCAGATGATGTGTTTCTTAGAAAACAATTTTTGATTTCTGATAAGAGAGGGACTCTAATTTGTGGATGCTCCTCTATGGAATGGTTTTCATAAATGAAAAGCATTTTTCCTTCAATCATATGTGTATTCTTTATCGCTACTGGATTTTGTTTTACCTATGCCCTTGGGCATAGTACGAAAAGTTTTATTTTCTCTAGGATTATATGGGAAACCCCACAAAAATTGTATCATTTGACTTTTTATTGATCAATATTACCTAAAACATAGAAAATGTACATTTGGTGCCCTCGGACTCATCTTTTTTTTTTATTTCCCTTTGCGGGTTCTCAATCTAGTGAGTACTACGTCTCTAGTGGATCACAGTTTAATGTCGTGCATATTGGACTATAAAGGGATATTGTTTATGGTTGAATATATTGGACCATAAATTTTAAATTTGATCCCAACCAAGACTCAGGGACTAAGAATTACTTTAATATTCATTAAATAATTCCATGTGGAATCTTGAGCAATGACTTTTAGGGTCACAAAATTTAATACTTGTACGAACATAATGGGATTTTCCTCCAAGATCGATGATACCTTTATTTGAAAAAATCATTATGGGAGTTGTGTTTTGTCAGGACAACTAGGGCATATGCTAAATAGCAAAATTGTGGCTACTTTTGACAGAAAGGCCCGTTATATAAGAATTTTATGTAAGGCCACCTACGGGAACAAATTTCATAGTCAAACAAATTGATCCTGTGAATTTAACATTTTATTTTTGATAGACAAGAGAAAATAAAATTTGGGCGACTCAAGGCCACAGTGGGTGGTTTTTCAAATTAAAAGAGTTTTGAAAATAAAGGGTTATCTATGACGACATATGTGAGGAATAGGAAACCAATTTCTATTCAAATTTTTTGTATAAGGTATGGCTAAAATTTATTAAAAAGGGGAATTTATCCTATGAAACTGTGTAGTTTTATGTAATGTAGTCATGCCACTATAATGTGGAGTTTTATGTCCTATAGTGAGGACACTGTAATGTATAGTTTTAAGTCATGTAGTGAGGACATTGTACTATGAATTTTTATCTCATGCAGTGAGGACATTTTACTTTGTAGTTTTATGTCCTGCATTGAGGACATTGTACTGTGCAGTTTAAAGTCATGCAGTGAGGACATTGTACTGTGTGGTTTTATTTCATGTAGTGAGGACATTGTGTGGATTTATTTTATTGTATTTAGTGCTCGCCAAAGGTTTGAGACTCTCCCAATTTCTTGATAATTTTTTTGGAAATATACTACCATATTTTTGTATGGAAGTGAATATTATAAACTATGATATGGGAATATCTAGATCTAAAGAATGATATAAGGAAAGGGTTAGAGGAAGTCTCTATCAAGAATCAAGTTACAATTATTTGAAAAACTTGTTATGGGGGATGTGTTATGTATGACCAAATAGGGCATATACTGCATAGCCAAATAGTGGTGTCTTTTGAATGATTGGAATGTTATGTAGGCAACTTATGCAAGGCCACCTAAGGGAACGTACAACATAGTCTGGAAAAATGATTTTGGACGTTTGACATTCTATGACTAAAAGAAGAAGAATGTTTATAGAGATTCAGCTTTTCCAAAGCATAGAGTTTACTTTATGATGTAAGGTACCTTAATATGGAAAGATTATTTACAATAATGATTTCCAATGAATTAGAGGAATAGGATTTCTTGGAAGGTCTGACCCAAATGTATGGAGTATGGTGTTTGTAGTTTCGGGTCAAACAACTAGGACCAGAAATGTAAAAAATATATGATATGTGTTCATGTGATCAAAATTTATTTCATATTGCTTTGAACACGTGAAGAGAGAGACTTGGAAACCTTGGTCTTGAAGACATTCAGATTGATAGAAATATAATGGTACAAATATACATGAAAGTATTTTTTATAATACAGATTCTTGTATATTTTCATCAATGTTTGAAGGGTATAGAGACGCTATAACCATGAATGAAATTACCATCATTTGACAAACCCATTATGAGGTTTCTATTATACAGGGTAAACTATGGAATATTATACATAAAAAAATAGTGGCATATTTTGAGTGACTTTCCCATTATGTAGGAAACTTATGAAAGGCCACCTAAGGGCATGTACTGCATAGTCAGGAAAAAGAGTTCTTAGATTTCAGAAACTCTGTCACCAAGAAACTATAATAAAGATTATGAATATATGTAAATATTCAAGAGTATGTGTGGGAAATATAGAATGGGGTTGTGATTAGTGCACATGAGAAATATTTGGATCAATATTGGCAATTAGTTTGATGTCCATTACAAGAATCCGAGTCATATGTATAAAATTGAGACTTTATTTGTTTCTTATGAATAAATATTGTGATGTGATGTTTAAAGGCATGCGATAAGGATAATGTACTCTGTAGTTTTAGGTGATTCAGTGAGGAAATTGTATGATCTCGTTTTATGTCATGGAGTGAGGACATTGTACTATGTAGTTTTATGTCATAGAGTAAAGACTATTGATTACCCCATAAGAAATTGAGACACATTATTTTTATGGAGAAGCCTTTTACCCAATTCCTAATCCCACATGATCTATGCGCGGTGTGAGAAATAAATATAAGTAAGGGTTTCTTCTGTAACACAAAATCTAAAAAAAAGTGAAGAATATGGGTATTATGAATAAGTGATGGATGAGCCAATGCCTAAGACTAGGGATCCCTGTGTATCTTGTAGGAGGAAAGAATCAAGACAAACATAGTTATTTTAACATTTCATATGTAGGTTTATTATTATATAAAGAATAAATGGGTTTTTTTATATCATGGTTGGGCCCAAGATTAGAGATTATAGCATCTCTACATATCTCATATAGATGAGAATTAATCCATATGTAGTTACTTAAACCTTCATTTCCCACACCAATTGAGTTTGATATGGGAGATGGGGTTTTTTGAAATGTTCTAGAAGAACGGATAAACTTATAAATATCACATAACATAAGGGAATAATCTATACCACACAATGGTATAAATATCATACCACATAACATAAGGGAATAATCTATATAGATCTAATTCACATACATGAGGAGAAAAGGAAATACAAATTTTTTGGTTGTGGATGGGCCTAGGAATGGAGATCCATTCATCTCTATGTATCCCAAATAGATGGGAATCAACCACATGTAGTTCTTGAAATGTGGACCCTATGCATATCTGATTCAGACGTAGGGACGAAAAGGCCTCAAATTCCACTAAATAGTATCAATGATATGAATGTTTCTTTTATATAGAATCTCCTAATGTCAGGTAGAGAAGACGTTAACCATACAATTTAATGTCATGAAATGAGGAAAAATGGTGTCATGCAGTTCAACTTCGTGCGAATGTGAAAATGATGCTACACATTTTAATGCCATACATCATGGATTCTTATGGTAGTTATGCAGTTTAATGTCTTACAACTAGGACTTTATATTGTGCAGTTTTAAGTCTTTGAGTTAATACATGGGGGATATATAGTTTTCCATCTTTTAGGAAGGATAATGGTTGAATTTACCCAAAGTATTTCTTCATGAATCTTGCATTGGTTGTAGTTTTAATAAGATTTCTATCCATTTTGTTTAAGGAATAAGATCCATTTGGTAAGAATTTATTAATGGAATAAGGTCCTTACCACATTGGCTCAAGCTTTGGGGTTTTCATTCCTAGTATAATTGGTGTCCTGAGGACCAATACCAAGTATCATTAAAAAAAATGGATTGAGACAAACATTATTGTTAAAGAATCGTTCTATTCTATTCAAATATATTTCTAAATGATGCAAAGTATGGAATTTTTTTAGTCTAATCGTTATATCTCATCAATCTATTTTTGTCAACTATCATCTATAGGAAAATGATCATAGATTGCAACTCTGACTGAATGCAATTGAATTTGAATTAGAAAAGTTCCTTTTGTTCCATATAATAATGAATAAGGAGTATCCTGGGATGCATTATGAGTTGTAATCTGATATTCCCATAAAGTATGAAAAAGTTTTTAGGCCAAAATTAATAATATTTATCCACCATATTCTGATGTATATTTTATAAGATCTTATTGAAAGCCTCTATTTGTACATTATCCACCGCATGATAGCGAGATGAGTGGTTGGATTTGATATAGTGATCCTGATATAACTTCTTTACATCAACCAAACAGAAATTAGAGCCATTGTCCATCAATATATTATGAGGGACATAAAATCTGTGGATGATGTTAGTTTTGAAAAAAATAACAATGCTTTTGGATCTGAATTCTTTGAGAGGAATTGACTTAGCCCATATTTAGAATAAGTTAGTAGAAGTATGAATATACTTGATCTACTTAGCCATAACAAGAGGATATGGCCTAACAACATGCATTCCCCATGAATAAAATGTCCAGGAGTATTTAGGTCTCGGTAACAACTTTAGGGGTTGATGAATGATGATGTAATGCACCTGTAAGGGATGTTATTTCTTAAATAAAACTATGAAATCCAGCATCCTTAAAGGACAAAAGAATACATTCCATTGAATATATTAGAAATCCTATGCCCAGACTGGTGAGGACCACATGTTCCGGAATTTTCTTTTATAATGACTGCTATAATTTCTTCTCCATCAATAAACCTGAAGCGAATTTAAGAAAATCCTTTTTTATAGTCTCTTCTATTGATCTGGACTAACATAAAGAGTAATATCTGCTGATCATTGATAGATCTATTCCTTTTCATCCATTTCTTGTTGATGTACACCATTTTGAAGGTATTCCAGTATGGGTGTTCTTTATCTCGTGGTATGACCATATGGCTGAAAAATAGCACTAATTGTATTAATTTCTTTCAGTGTAGGTTGAATGAACGGTGATACCATAAAATTCATGGACAATTGTCACCTATCAATCAGTTAAAGTTCTGATGCTCTGCTAATGTGTATAGCAGTACTCGGGTCGATTCCTCAGTAGTGATACTTTTTAATAGTCGGTTGTTTTTAGTTAATTGTATTCTGATTGGGAGGTTTGTTTGCAGAGCTTATGAAATAATTTATGGATTATGTTTGATTTAAAAAATTGATAAATATTTGGGTGAGTTCATTATTAGGGAATTAAGCTTGTTATATCCTTAAGAATTTCATTATATTTCATTTAAATTAACACCCACTGCACAAGATAACGTTGATTGGAATTCCTATGTTTTAAGGCTTTAATACAATCCTTAACATAACATAGGGTTCAAATCATTACCTTTACTTGATTATGGTAGTGTTTTTATGGTTCCAATAATTCATGGAAACCCCATGTTAAACAAAATATGTCCTTAATCCATGACATGTTAAGTCCAACATACACAATGTTAAATTAACGAATACTCATCGAGCATATACTCTAAATCACTTAACATCCCTAAACTTTGACTCACCCTAATGAGAGATTTACTCAGACATTTGGGTGTTTAATATTCTTGTTATAATGATTATGATGATAAATTAAAAAGAGATGAAAAAGAGAGGGATAAGAAATGAGTGGTGCGTCAAACACACACACAAAAACAATGATAAGAATTAAAAATAGAATTTCAATTGAATGATGAAGCAAAATATGGGAATGGGATTAAACTGTATTTCAAATATTTTAAGATAATTAATATTTAATAAAAGAGGTTGGATTTTTAAAACAGAATATGAATAAGAAACTTGCACTAAAAAAGGATTACAAAAACAACACTTACGAGATTACAAATGAAGAAAAGAAAAAACGTGAAAGGAAAAAAGAGAGGAGGAAGGGTATCTCAAGTGAAAAAATGAGTATGGCTTGTTCTGCCAAGCCTTTTTCAAGGATTTGGTCGTTCCAATTTCTGCTCCTCTCTTCTTAAATGTCAACCCCATTGAAGGAGAAGAGAGGGATGTATTTATAGCACAAGCAAGTGGACAGTTTGAATTCCCAATCATTCCCTCCAATTGGATCGACAATTTAGACGTCTGGACAGCTGAATCAAGAGATATCTCCCTCTTCAAAGTTAAAGATAATAATGTTGGACAACCTCTCTCAAAATTTGGAGTCATTTGGAACTATGGAACCAAAGTCATGGCAGGTTGATTAAACAATTTTAATATGTCAATTTGAATCAAATATTTTTGATGTCCCAAATGTGAAATAATTTTTGAATATGAATATGCCTTCAAATCCAAATGATTTCTTTGAAAACATCGGCCGCCTATATCTCCTATTTCACAATGAAAAATCTTAGCTCGATTGAATGATTACATCATGATATATGTCTTGAATAGTGTCCTAATTTAAATTCTCGGGCTGAATGGTGGTCTGGACTTAAAGGCATTAGTTTGGACCCTTGTTCTTGTAGTTGGAACTTCAAATTTTTATCCAAGATTCTTTTGGATAATATAGAAATTATGGTGGAGTTTAATAAAATTTGGTCTTCTTGATTTATACTAGTAACTCAATCATCATTGATGGTCTAGTTTCATCACAAATTATTTGGGTATTCATGTGTTGACCATATGAGCTTTTTTATGGCCGAATTGGCCCATGATTCCTTCTAATTATATGTTTTATATTGAATTAGGAATCCTACAAAACAAGAACCACACTATTTGGATCAGTAGGGGAGATTTATAAATAATATAGTAAACTTACTTAATTGAAATACTTCTAAAAATGCTCAAAAATTATACTTAGTATTAAAATATTAATATTTTACACACATTATGCACATTTAATATAAAATCTGTAAAGGGAGTATATAATAATTAATGAAAATATTAATAACATCAACTCCCCCAGACTTAGTCTTATGCATGTCATCATGTGAAACAAATATAAACACATGAAAAAATCATTTTTACTCACAAACAAATATTAAAATTTTGTTTTCTCCAATCTGGGGAGGTTTAGACTATTTCACTCATCTATTTTAAATTCCACCACAAGTTGTTATAGAAACAATGTTCCAAAAATAATTCATTTTTTCATACTCAAATTTAGAAATGGAAAATGTGGACACTCAAAACTCGCACCTCTCAAGATGATAAAATTCATTTGTGGAGGTTCACTCTTTCACCAACCAAAAGTGAAAATCTCAGAGTTTGAAAGATCTCTCAGCTTCCAATCCCTATCCAAAGTGCACAAGAATCAAGAGGTATTTTTAAGGGGTTTTTTCTATGGCAATGGGATGGTTGGAATATAATGTCCAAGAGACATAAGAAGAGGGGTAAAACACCAACATGGAAAAATCAATGCACATTTTGTTTTGAAATGAGACATGAAATGAAAAGGAAACACATATTTACTAGGGAATGAAAATGTGAAATATGACAAAAAAGTGGAAGTAAATATTAAGGGAATAAGAAGATGGAATATTTACAAAACACAAAACTTCTCCCAAAGACATAAGAATATAATCCAGGTTTTCTCTTTTTTTTCTTTTTTTTTCTTTTTTCGAATGTTGACCTTGAAACAGATCTCACACTCATATCCCAACCCATGATTTTTCTCCTCAGGGCACTACTTGTAATAGTTATTTTTTACCTATTCAAGATACAACCAATTTTTTTTATTTTTTTGATTTTTTTAAAATAAAATTTTCTTGAAAACTTGTCAATAAAATTTAATTAATATGTCATAAGCATATATACATTCGAAAACCTCATTGAATAACATCCTCTACCCCAAACTAAAATTGATTATTTCCCTCAAGCATATGATAACATTGTGAAAATCAAAAAAAGGGAACCCAAAATGAAATACATTCCCCCACACTTAAATTTCAAAATATATATGCAATGAAAATCCATGTTGATATATTTGGTGGGATAAGGAATTGGGATTGTAATGTGGCTATCAAAGTAAAGGATTCCATAGGATCAAAGGGGCTTTCAAAAGGAGAATTAATGTATGGTTAATGGGAGGCTATTTGGCTATTATAATTCTCATGAGGTTCAGAAAATGCCATTGTCATATTAAGGAACACTAAATTAAGAAAATCAGCTCGATGGTCTACAAACTCATGACTCACAAATGGGGGTGAAAAAAAACATGTTGAAATTATGGACATAGGTGGCCTTGGTATGAAGGCAAATGATGTTCCCCACGGGTGGGGAAAATCATTTTCAAAATCAAAAATTGAGCATTCAAAATATTTCTATTCTAACACAAAATTCATTATCCCAATTCATGGTGAAAATACAAAATTTTTGAGATGAAGACATTCTTATTGACTCCCCAAAAAGGTTGGACAAAATTTCAAAACTCTATGGTGAGTAAGCGTGACTCTTGATTTGTTTTTTTTTGTTATGATTATTTTTTTTTTTATAATATTTTTTTAGTTTTTAATAATGAAACACTCACACAAAAGATAAAGAAAAAAAAGGTTTTACAAAGAATGTTGTAAAAAATGAAAGAGAGAGGAAGAAGAAGAAATAGGTAGAGAGAGGAAGAGATAGATAGAGATTTAAAGGGAAAGAGGTTCCCCTGGTTCGGATATGGTGGGTTACCATTTCCAACTACTGGTGGGTCGACTACAAAAGTTGGGGATCCAATGGAAGTCAATGTTGATCCAGGATGGTGCGTCTTCTAATGGTGATGTTTTAACCAATGTCCATTAACCATGAATGTCCTTCTGGAAGAGAGTTATTGGACTTCCACTACACCAAATGGGTAAACATTAGTAAAAACAAAATGACCTTCCCAACGAGAATTAATCTTACCTAGTTGAAGCTGAAATCAAGAATTAAATATCATTACCTTATCACCGTCATGGAATAACTTTCTCAGGATGTGTTTGTTATGCAGTACCTTGGATTATTCTTTGTATAGATTAGAATTATCGTAAGAATCAAGTCTAATCTCCTCCAGTTCATCCAATTGCAAAAATATTTCTTCACCAGATTTTTCAAGATCAAAATTACCATTTTTCACTGCCCAAAATGAATTATGATGGATTTCAACTGGAAAATGACATGCTTTATAAAAAACTAGCCGAAAAGGAGACATCTCAATGGGTGTTTTATAGGTAATTCAATAATCCCAAAGTGCTTCACTAAGTCTTTCAGGTTAGTCTTTTATGGTGGGTTTTACAATTCTCTCAAGCACTCTTTTCACTTCACTATTAGAAAGTTCATCAATTTCATTTGTTTGGGGGTGATATGCAGTTGAAGTTTTATGTACAACCCCATTCTTTTTCAAAAGAGATTCCATGGTTTTTTAGAAAAAATGGGTTCTTAAGTCACGGATCAAGGCACGTGGTGTGCCAAATCAGTGGAAGATGTGTGTCTTTAAGAACTCACTAACATTATGTGAATCATCCTTTCTAGTGGGTTTGTCCTTGACCCACCTAGAAACATATTCAACCACAAGGAGAATGTATGAGAATCCATTGTAAGGGGGGAATGGTACCATGAATTTTATTCCCTAAACATTGAATATCTCATACAAAATTAAAGGCTTTTGGGTAATTTTATTTCTCTTTGAAGTTGTGCCAAACTTTTGGCAAGTGGGATGTGATTGATAGAACTAAAGTGAGTTCATGAAGAGTGGAGTCTAGAAGAATCTAGAGTCTAAGACCTTTTGGGAGGTCTTTTGTGGTTGAGTGAAAAAATTCTAAGATGGGAGAATGTTCATTTTCATCGACACATCTCCTTATTACCATGTCAGCCCCAGTTTTCCAAAGTTTATTTTCATCCCAATAATAGTATTTTGAATCACTTTTCAACATCGTTTTTTGTTCTCTTGAAAACATTTTAGGAAAAACACCAGAAACCATGTAATTTACAATTGGAGAATACCGTGGTATTTTTGAAGTTAGAGATAAAAGGTGGTCATTAGGGAATTTAGGATTGATGATTTTAGAATGAGAAGAATTATAATTCTACTCAAGTGATCAGCCATAGGGTTTTCTTTTCCTGGTCTATCTTTTATTTGAAGGTCAAAATCTTGGAGCATTAGAATCCATCTTATTAGCCATGGTTTAGAATCACTTTTCTTGAGTAAGAACTTTATAGCAGAATGGTCTGTGAAGAAGATGATTTTGGCATCTAAGAGATAGGGCTGGAATTTATTAAGGCAAAAACAACTGGTAAAAGATCCTTTTCAATGACAGTGTAGTGAGATTGAGTTTCATCTAATGTTTTTGAGGCCTAATAGATGACATGAGGATGTTTTTCTCTTCCTTGACCGAGAACAGCCCCAACAGATCTATCAGATGCATCACCCATCATCTCAAAGTGTAAGGACAAATCTAGGGGTTGGATTATTAGTATAAGGCCCCAGCCTTAAACCTTACTTAATCTTGAGTTATTACAAGATTACACATTGAGGATCTTTTCGGTTTTAGAGTTTTAGTTAATTAGATCATAAAACTTGCATTACATTCCACATATAAACAAAGTGGTTACACAAAGATAGTATTCTTCATTCCCATCAATGGAAACACATTTAAAATAAAACATGGATTATTTCTTGACACATCCTTGACTCTATCATCTTATCATGTACCTTTCCCTTGACCTGTGAAAAACATTTCAAAAACTTGGGATGAGCATAAAAACTCAGTATGGGTTATAAAAAAACATGGAAAGGAAACATGAGTTCATATATACATAAGAATGAAATCATACTTTACCCATAAAACATAGGCACTTTAACATACCTCATAAAATCATGAATAAATCATAGAAATCATAAGACATAAAGGTAACTTGAGGCATTCATAACATTCTTACGTAGGGAGTAACCCTCTTGGTTATGTTTGGAATACCCATCACAGTATATTCCCTAAAATCTCTTCGGAGAAAACTTAACGTTTCACTCCTTCGCGTTACCCAATGCATTGGAGAGCTATAACGGGCTCACCCGCCCTTAGTTTATGACGGAACCACCCGTTCTTCATAATAATGCCCAAGAACCTCAACATAATCGTATCACATAAAACATGCATAAAGGAAACATAAAATTTCCACCATTGAATCACAAGATATCAATACCACACATTGATATAAAAATATTATGAAAACCATTTTCAATACCAAAATAAAAGAAAAGTAAAACATGGTATTTATTTTTCTTTTAAAAAGAAGGAATGGCTTGTAGAGGAAGCCGAAACTCAAATAACGGTCATGACGGCGGAGAAGTCGTTGTCGCCGCATACGTACGACAAAAACATTCCCTTTTGTCGTTTAGTAAACGCTTCGTATAAAAAAGATTCCTTTTGAATAAACATAAAATTCAATGGGGTTTATACACCGTATAAAAGAAGGTTGTGTATAAAACAAAATATGCCTCAATGAAAGGAGATTGAGACGAAGTCCCATACCTCGTATCCGACTTGACCCGACCGTTCTTTAATGTCCTGAATAATAAACTTGAGTTAATCTCTACTTGCTTATGAACCTTTTTCAAGTTCATTATTCCTTTTATACCATGTTATGAACATCATGTACTCATTTAAGTTAATAATGTTCATTTTGTCGGTATTTGGTTCTTAAGTCAAAAATAGACTTCTTACACTTATATGTTGTTAATTTGGTCAAAGGTTCATTATATCCAGAATATTATTCATGATGTATATATCATATATTTCATATATATCCAGTACATACATGCATTTATAATATTACATAATCATTTAGAGGTAAGAAATGAAATGCACCGTTCATGGAGACGGTAAGCCGTACGTACGCATGAACGCTACTTTCATTTCTATTTCATATTTTCTGGAATGGAATCATAATGATATGAGAGTATATTATAATTCTAGTATAATAACATATATAATATCATTAACATTATCCTTTACATGTCC
Organism: Viscum album; assembly: GCA_963277665.1. Taxonomy (NCBI): domain Eukaryota; kingdom Viridiplantae; phylum Streptophyta; class Magnoliopsida; order Santalales; family Viscaceae; genus Viscum; species Viscum album. Next base: position 899,550,641 of record OY728139.1, read on the forward strand.
CACATATGGTATTTAACGAATCAAATCACTTTGAGGGGGCGGTAGTCCGCACTTCCTAAAATGAAGATATCGCGTTTACCCATAATAGGAACCATAAAGGTATGCCCAAAATGAAAACAACAGAAGCTTAAGGAAAACATAAACATATTATATATCATATATAAAAATAGTGACATCATAATGGCCACCTTTGAAGGTGTTAAATGAGTATTGAACAATCATCGTTTCGGGAGGCAGAATTTCGCCATCCACGGAAACCGTATGTTCTTTAACCATTTGATGTAGTTGTGTGAGAGTGTAGCTCAAATAAATCTTATAAAAACATCCTAGTATATTGAAGATACTGGTGTTGTTACAGAATAAGTAAATAAAAAGAGTTTAGGGGGTTGGAGAAGCAAAATAAAACAAATGAACATGAGAGAATGAATTACCTTCGAAAGTGTAACTCCTTTTGATTTGAGCCTAAAGGCTTCCTTTGAAAGGATTCTGCCCAAAGGTAATCCTCTAGGATGAGGATAGGGATGTGGAGAGAGTAAATGGGCATGGCTTGGCCGAGCCAAAGGCTTGAGGAATGTGTGAAATGAGGTAGAGGTGGGGGCCTTTTATAAGAGGAGAGGAGGGGCACTTTTGGAAAGTAAAGAAATATCACTTTATTTGAAAATGTGTTTCGGTTTTAAAAGGTCCCACATTGATATAATTCATGGATAAGGTGATAAGGGTTCGAAATCCACTCATCCAATTGGTTTTGGCCATGTGTAAGTTTTAGATTTTTCATTATCATTCCATTTTATTTAAATCATCAAATAATGATGTCATCGCTGCATCATTATTATGTCATAAATACTTTAATTTATTTAATGTCTAAAAATTATAAAAAAAATACTATGATGTAGTAAATCTTTTTATATTTCCAATGACTATTTATAATCAAAATTTTGACTTATATAACCCCACTTAAAAATTGTTTTCGTAGAACATATTATGTTTGTGTCATTTCCACTTTAACATTAAATAAAAAGTAATTTATGTCATTTCCCAACAAAAGTGGATCCATGGGGTCCCCAAGTTGGCCCATGGCTTGTCTTGGTCGGCCATGACTCACCCAATAGGTGTAGGACAAGTGTCATGGTGTTTTCACATTCTTATAATATCATTTTTACCTTAAACTACACTAATTACCACTAATCGCGATTAAAAACTTAATAAGTTACTATTCACCAAAAAATTTATTTTTATCCCATTCAACCACATTTTACTTCTTAATGACAACCATGTATGTCGGATTTTCAAAATTCAATACACATTTGTGGTAAACTTTCATTTAACTGAAAAATCAGTTTGCTTGATTACCACTTAGTGGTTTCACTATTCATCAAAAATTGAAGTTTCTCAGAAAATTACCAAAAATTTACCCTAAGCTATATTTGATATTCTGAATTCAAAAATGAAGTCTATTTAACAAAATTAAAATCATATAAGTCACATTAATTAATTTAATAATTAATTCCCGCTGCCAGAGCAAATAGCGTGTTTTTACAAAACAATAAGTATCAAAAGATTGACACTAGTTTAAGTCTAATTTCAAAGTGAAATTGATTCCAATGACCCCCATTGGATAAAATGGTAAAAATATATTATAATTTCACTTCAAAACCAATTCAAAACATAATCTAATCATATAAATAAACTAGATTAAAAAGTAGTTTTGATGTAAAATGCAGTATTTTTCACTATTCATTAAAAAATGAACATTGTCAGAAAAATACCAAAAATTCACACAAAGTAAATTTTGATGTCCCAGTCATAAAGAATAAGTTTATTTTGACAAACATAGTTTATAAAATTGTCAAAAGATATATTTAAAAAGGGTTTTTCATCATAAGGCAGTAAAATAATCTTTTAAAAATATTAGTGTATTCCATGTTTAAGATTGGATTTATTTTCATTTTAAGCCTCTAAAACACTATCTTAATCATTAATAGACATAGATAAAAATATCTATTATTCATTACTTACTTGGGATGTTACATCCTTCCCCCCTTTAGAAAATTGCGTCCCCGCAATTTATTTACTTATCAAATAAATGGGGGTACTTATCCCTCATTGCATTTTCAGATTCCCATGTTGCCTCTTCAATCATGTGGTTTTTCCACAAAACCTTTACCTGGTGAATCACTTTATTCCGTAACACTTGCTCCATGTGGTCAAGAATCTGGACCGGTTGTTCCTCATAAGATAGGTTCTCTTCCAGCTGAACTACCTCTGGACTCAAAACATGAGATGGATCTGGCATATACTTTCTCAACATCGAAACGTGAAAAACATTGTGTACCTGAGATAAACTCGGAGGTAAAGCCACTCGGTATGCAACTGATCCAACTCTTTCCAGAATTTCGTATGGTCCAATGAATCTTGGACTCAACTTTCCTTTCTTACCAAATCTCATCACGCTTTTCCAAGGAGAAACCTTGAGAAAAACATGATCACCTACCTCGAAAGATAGATCCTTCCTCCGGTTATCCGCATAACTCTTCTGCCTGCTCTGAGCTGTTCTCATGTGTTTCTGAATCAGCTGAACTTTTTCTGCCAACTCTTCTACCAATTCTGGTCCCATCAACTTCCTTTCACCCACTTCATCCCAGAAAGCTGGAGTTCGACACCGCTTCCCATATAATGCCTGAAATGGTGCCATCTGTATACTGGAATGAAAACTGTTATTATATGAAAACTCAACCAAAGAAAGATGTTGGTCCCAACTTCCCTGATAATCCATTGAACAAGCTCGTAGCATATCCTCCAATGTCTGGATTGTTCGTTCTGACTGCCCATCTGATTGAGGATGAAAAGCTGTACTAAAATTTAATTCAGTACCCAACGACTTCTGAAGGCCTTTCCAAAAGTTAGAAGTAAACCTGGGATCACGATCCGATACAATGGAAAGAGGAACTCCATGTAACCTGACTATCTCTTTAAGATACAAACGGGAAAGTTGATCAAGAGAGAAAGTATCTCGTATAGCAAGGAAATGAGCAGATTTGGTCAAGCGATCAACAATAACCCAGATTGCATTATTACCTTGAGATGTCTTCGGTAATCCAACAACAAAGTCCATGGATATATTCTACCATTTCCACTCTGGCACTGGTAAAGGCTGAAGCATCCCTTTCGGTAACTGCCGCTCTGCTTTAACCTGCTGACAAGTCAAACACTTTACAGTAAAATTAGCAATATCTCTTTTCATTCCATCCCACCAATAATACTCCCGCAGATCTCTATACATCTTAGTACTGCCCGGATGAACTGAAAACGGAGAACTATGAGCTTCACATAACAACTCTCTCTTCAACTGTGAATCACAAGGCACACACAATCTCTTCCCAAATCTCAAAACACAATCATTATCAATGTTGAATTCAGGCAACTTACCTTTCTGAACCAGCTCTACCTTTTTCTGCAACTCATTGTCTTGCTTCTGTGCTTGCTTGATTCTATCTGATAGAGAAGATCTCACTGATACCTGAAACAAAACATAAGGACTTCCTGCACCAACAACTTCTATGCCAAAGTTCATCAAATCCTTAACCAAAGGATCACGTTCCAAACGCAACATTGTTAATGAAGCATTACTTTTTCGACTCAAAGCATCAGCCACTTTATTTGCTTTTCCCGGATGGTAATGAATTGTACAATCATAATCCTTGATTAATTCTAGCCATCTCCTCTGCCTCATGTTTAACTCTTTCTGAGTGAATATATACTTTAAACTTTTGTGATCGGTATATATTTCACACTTTACTCCATACAGATGATGCCTCCAAATTTTTAAAGCAAAAACAACAGCAGCTAATTCCAAATCATGTGTAGGGTAATTTACCTCATGAGTTTTCAACTGTCGTGAAGCATAAGAAATTACCTGATCATTCTACATTAGGACGCAACCAAGTCCTTTCAATGAAGCATCACTGTATATAACAAACTCACCATTCCTAGAAGGTAGTGCCAAAACTGGATCATTCACCAATCTTCTTTTCAATTCCTGAAAACAATCATCACATTCTTTTGTCCATATAAACTTAACACCCTTCCGAGTTAGCTTAGTCATTGGACTGGATAACCGTGAAAAATTTCTAACAAACCTTCGGTAATAGCCCGCCAAACCAAGGAAGCTACGAATCTCAGTTAAATTTGTGGGTCTTGTCCATTCTTCTACAACTTTTGTTTTTGCAGGATCAACAGTTATTCCATCTTTAGAAACAATGTGACCAAGGAAAGAAATTTTTTGCAACCAAAACTCACACTTGCTGAATTTCCTATACAGTTTCTTTTCTTTTAAGGTTTGCAAGATAACCCTTAAATGTATTTCATGCTCTTCTTTACTTTTATAAAACACCAAAATATCATCAATGAAAACCACCACAAACTTATCCAAGAACTCATGGAAAATTCTATTCATTAAGTCCATGAATACAGCAGGTGCATTGGTTAGCCTAAAAGGCATTACTACAAATTCATAATGGCCATATCTCGTACGGAACGTGGTCTTTGGAATATCTGCCTCCTTTACTTTCAGCTGATGGTACCCCGATCTCAAGTCAATCTTTGAAAAAAACTGAGCTCCCTGGAGCTGATCAAACAAATCATCGATATGAGGCAAAGGATATTTGTTCTTAATAGTGATATTATTCAAGGCTCTATAATCAATGCAAAGTCTCATAGAACCATCTTTCTTTTTAACAAATAAAACAGGAGCACCCCATGGTGATGTGCTAGGTCTAATGAAACCTTTCTCTAATAAATCTTGCAATTGCTCCTTCAACTCTAAAAGTTCAATTTGTGCCATTCGATAAGGGGTTTTGAGATTGGCTTAGCATCAGGAACTAAGTCAACAGTAAACTCAACTTCCCGATCTGGTATTATTCCAGGAAACTCATCAGGAAAAACATCAGGATACTCATTTACCACTGGCACATCATTAATCTGAACAGTTCCTTTATTTTCAACGACGTGTGCAAGGTAACATTCATTTCTATCTTTTACAAGTTTCTCAGCCTCTTGATATGTTATCAAAAGTAAGGGTTCATTACTGTAAACAAACTGGAAGTCTTTCTGAAAAGAAACTTATTTAGCTCTACAGTCAATCTTAGCATGGTAAATGGAAAGCCAATCCATACCCAGGATAACATCAAACTCTACTAGAGGTAGAACAATAAGGTTTTCAAGTAGGTTCTTTCCACAGATAAGGATAGGAAGATTCTTATAAATTCTTTTTGCCTCAACATTTCCCCCAGGTGTTTTTACCAAAAGTTCAGGAGTCATTTCTTGAGATGGTATTCCCGTTTTACTATAAAAGGTTTCAGAGATGAAAGAATGTGTAGACCCCGAATCAAACAACACACTGGCATAATCTGAAAAAACAAACAAAGTACCTGATACAACTTCATTTGATGGCCCGACATCTGCTGAAGTAGTTGCAAAGGATTTCACCACCCCTTTCTGCTTGTAGTCTAACTGCTTCCCATCACTCAAGCTCTTTGCCGGACACTCGTTTGCATAGTGACCCATCTCATTGCACTTATAACATTTCACTAACTGTAAATCAAATTTGTTCTTACCTTCACCTTGATCCTTTTCAGTGCAATCACGAGCCTTATGTCCCATCTTACCACATCGGTAGCACTTTCCAGAATTCAGAAGACATTCCCCAGCATGCCTTTTTCCATATTTATCACAAACTGGAAACTTAGTTTTCTTACCATCAGACTTTTTTGAAGAATTCTTACCTTTCTCTTGCCACCTCGGTCTCTTCTTCTGCTGGTTGTTATAGAAAACTTGGTCATCGGCAAACTCCATTTCCACCTTCTCAGCACATCGAACAAGATTTTCATAACTTTTAAACTCACGAGAAGCCAATGCCCTTCGATATTTTGGCTTTAATCCTGAGTAAAAATGATTGATTTTACTATCAAGGTCCCGGATAAAATTTGGAGCATACCTTGCCAATCGAGTGAACCTTTCTTCATAGGCAGCCACTGAGTCTTCCTCTTGCCTCAATTCTAAGAATTGATTTTCCATCCTAAGTCGAACAGCCTTAGGAAAATAATTCTCAAGAAACATACCTTTGAATTCATCCCAGTCGAGAGCATCAAGCTCATCAGCGTCCCTGATATTTTTAACCATCGACCACCACTGATCTGCTTCACCCTCCAAACGGTAAATAGCAAGACTAACCTTTTGATTGTCTGAACACCCCATGACATAAAAAATCTTTTCCAGATCTTTAATCCACCCTTCAGCTAGCACAGGGTCAGATGATCCTCTGAATGATGGGGGATGTTGCCTCATGAAATGTTCCACCACTGACATGTTCCTCTGCGGTTGATCTGCCTGATCTCGTGCATGGATACCACCACCATTTATCGCTTGAGTCAACTGCGCCATTACTGCAACAAACTATTCAGTTCCAATTCCGACCATTTCTGGATGCTGGTTCGGAAGGTTATTTCCTTCTGTATGCCTTCCTAGCACTGCTTCCCTGTTTCCTCTGCGGAAAACCATTCTGAACAAACATGTCTTAGATGAAGAAACATGGTAATCTTTAAATGCTATATCATTTCAAAAAAATATATATTTTTGGATAATCATTTAATAGAATTCTAACTCCTAAAGTTATCTAAACCGACCTCTGATACCAACTATAAGGCCCCAGCCTTAAACCTTACTTAATCTTGAGTTATTACAAGATTACACATTGAGGATCTTTTCGGGTTTAGAGTTTTAGAGAATTAGATCATAAAACTTGCATTACATTCCACATATAAACAAAGTGGTTACATAAAGATAGTATTCTTCATTCCCATCAATGGAAACACGTTTAAAATAAAACATGGATTATTTCTTGACACATCCTTGACTCTATCATCTTATCATGTACCTTTCCCTTGACCTGTGAAAAACATTTCAAAAACTTGGGATGAGCATAAAAACTCAGTATGGGTTATAAAAAAACATGGAAAGGAAACATGAGTTCATATATACAGAAGAATGAAATCATACTTTACCCATAAAACATAGGCACTTTAACATACCTCATAAAATCATGAATAAATAATAGAAATCATAAGACATAAAGGTAACTTGAGGCATTCATAACATTCTTACGTAGGGAGTAACCCTCTTGGTTACATTTGGAATACCCATCACAGTATATTCCCAAAAATCTCTTCGGAGAAAACTTAACGTTTCACTCCTTCACGTTACCCAATGCATTGGAGAGCTATAACGGGCTCACCCGCCCTTAGTTTATCACGGAACCACCCGTTCTTCATAATAATTCCCAAGAACCTCAACATAATCATATCACATAAAACATGCATAAAGGAAACATAAAATTTCCACCATTCAATCACAAGATATCAATACCACACATTGATATAAAAATATTATGAAAACCATTTTCAATACCAAAATAAAAGAAAAGTAAAACATGGTATTTATTTTTCTTTTAAAAAGAAGGAATGGCTTGTAGAGGAAGCCGAAACTCAAATAACGATCATGACGGCGGAGAAGTCATTGTCGCCGCATACGTACGACAAAAACATTCCCTTTTTTCGTTTAGTAAACGCTTCGTATAAAAAAGATTCCTTTTGAATAAACGTAAAAGTTAATGGGGTTTATACACCGTATAAAGGAAGGTTGTGTATAAAACAAAATATACCTCAATGAAAGGAGATTGAGACGAAGTCCCATACCTCGTATCCGACTTGACCCGACCGTTCTTTAATGTCCTGAATAATAAAATTGAGTTAATCTCTACTTTCTTATGAACCTTTTTCAAGTTCATTATTCCTTTTATACCATGTTATGAACATCATGTACTCATTTAAGTTAATAATGTTCATTTTGTCGGTATTTGGTTCTTAAGTCAAAAATAGACTTCTTACACTTACATGTTGTTAATTTGGTCAAAGGTTAATTATATCCAGAATAGTATTCATGATGTAGATATCATATATGTCATATATATCCAGTACATACATGCATTTATAATATTACATAATCATTTAGAGGTAAGAAATGAAATGCACTGTTCATGGAGACGGTAAGCCGTACGTACGCATGAACGCTACTTTCATTTCTATTTCATATTTTCTGGAATGGAATCATAATGATATGAGAGTATATTATAATTCCAGTATAATAACATATATAATATCATTAACATTATCCTTTACATGTCCCACATATGGTATTTAACGAATCAAATCACTTTGAGGGGGCGGTAGTCCGCACTTCCTAAAATGAAGATATCGCGTTTACCCATAATGGGAACCATAAAGGTATGCCCAAAATGAAAAAAACAGAAGCTTAAGGAAAACATAAACATATTATATATCATATATAAAAATAGTGACATCATAATGTCCACCTTTGAAGGTGTTAAATGAGTATTGAACAATCATCGTTTCGGGAGGCAGAATTTCGCCATCCACGGAAACCGTATGTTCTTTAACCATTTGATGTAGTTGTGTGAGAGTTTAGCTCAAATAAATCTTATAACAACATCCTAGTATATTGAAGATACTGGTGTTGTTACAAAAGAAGTAAATAAAAAGAGTTTAGGGGGTTGGAGAAGCAAAATAAAACAAATGAACATGAGAGAATGAATTACCTTCGAAAGTGTAACTCCTTTTGATTTGAGCCTAAAGGCTTCCTTTGAAAGGATTCTGCCCAAAGGGAATCCTCTAGGATGAGGAGAGGGATGTGGAGAGATTAAATGGGCAGGGGTTGGCCGAGACAAAGGCTTGAGGAATGTGTGAAATGAGGTAGATGTGGGGGCCTTTTATAAGAGGAGAGGAGGGGCACTTTTGGAAAGTAAAGAAATATCACTTTATTTGAAAATGTGTTTCGGTTTTAAAAGATCCCACATTGATAGAATTCATGGATAAGGTGATAAGGGTTCGAAATCCACTCATCCAATTGGTTTTGGCCATGTGTAAGTTTTAGATTTTTCATTATCATTCCATTTTATTTAAATCATCAAATAATGATGTCATCGCTGCATCATTATTATGTCATAAATACTTTAATTTATTTAATGTCTAAAAATTATTAAAAAAAATACTATGATGTAGGAAATCGTTTTATCTTTCCAATGACTATTTATAATCAAAATTTGGACTTGTATAACCCCACTTAAAAATTGTTTTCGTAGAACATATTATGTTTGTGTCATTTCCACTTTAACATTAAATAAAAAGTAATTTATGTCATTTCCCAACAAAAGTGGATCCATGGGGTCCCCAAGTTGGCCCATGGCTTGTCTTGGTCGTCCATGACTCACCCAATACGTGTAGGACAAGTGTCATGGTGTTTTCACATTCTTATAATATCATTTTTACCTTAAACTACACTAATTACCACTAATCGCGATTAAAAACTTAATAAGTTACTATTCACCAAAAAAAATTATTTTTATCCCATTGAACCACATTTTACTTCTTAATGACAACCATGTATGTCGGATTTTCAAAATTCAATACACATTTGTGGTAAACTTTCATTTAACTGAAAAATCAGTTTGCTTGATTACCACTTAGTGGTTTCACTATTCATCAAAAATTGAAGTTTCTCAGAAAATTACCAAAAATTCACCCTAAGCTATATTTGATATTCCGAATTCAAAAATGAAGTCTATTTTACAAAATTAAAATCATATAAGTCACATTAATTAATTTAATAATTAATTCCCGCTGCCAGAGCAAATAGCGTGTTTTTACAAAACAATAAGTATCAAAAGATTGATACTAGTTTAAGTCTAATTTCAAAGTGAAATTGATTCCAATGACCCCCATTGGATAAAATGGTAAAAATATATTCTAATTTCACTTCAAAACCAATTCAAAACATAATCTAATCATATAAATAAATTAGATTAAAAAGTAGTTTTGATGTAAAATGCAGTATTTTTCACTATTCATTAAAAAATGAACATTGTCAGAAAAATACCAAAAATTCACACAAAGTAAATTTTGATGTCCCAATCATAAATAATAAGTTTATTTTGACAAACATAGTTTATAAAATTGTGAAAAGATATATTTAAAAAGGGTTTTTCATCATAAGGCAGTAAAATAATCTTTTAAAAATATTAGTGTATTCCATGTTTAAGATTGGATTTATTTTCATTTTAAGCCTCTAAAACACTATCTTAATCATTAATAGACATAGATAAAAATATATATTATTCATTACTTACTTGGGATGTTACAATTAGGGCAGATATAAGGGAAATTCTGAGTTCAATAAACGATCTATTTTAATCCTCATCAAAATGGAAAGTGACATCATTTTGGAGAAACTGAGTGAGTGGGAGGGAAATTTTACTGATGTTATGGATGAATCTCTGATATAAACTGGGATGTCCATGAAATGAACAAATGTCTCAAATACATTTGGGTTGAGGAAGTGATTAGATCACTTCAATTTTGGTAGGATCGACTTCAATATCATCTTTTGAAGCTATGTGCCCTCCCATTTGCAACCATGAAGTGAAATTTTTCAAAATGTAACACAATGTTACACTTGACACACTTTTGAAGTACTAGAGAGAGTGAATTCAAGCAAGATTCAAATGACTCACCATAAATGGTAAAGTCATCCATAAAAACCTCCATTCAATGTTCAATGAATTCAGAAAAGATACTCATCATACACCACTGGAATTTTGTAGGAGCATTTCAAATTCCAAAAGGCATTCTCCTATATGCATATGTTCCAAAGGGGCAAGTGAAAGTTGTCTTTTCTTGGTCCTGAGGTTCCATTGGTATTTGGAAGTAGTCAGTGTATCCATCAAGAAAGCAATATTGAGACTTTCCAGCTAATTGTTCTAATATTTGATCAAGGAATGGAAGAGGGTAGGGATCTTTTCTTGTTTCAACATTCAATTTACTATAGTCGATGCACACATGTCATTTGTTCTTCACTCGAGTTGTGACTACCTCCCCATGTTCATTTGTGACAACAGTTATCCCACACTTCTTAGGTATAACATGTACTGTACTAACCCATTCACTATCAGAAATTAGATAGATAATACCATCTTGAAGAAGGTTTGTGATCTCTTCCCTTACTACCTAAATTATGAGTTGATTAAGTCTTCATTGTGGTTGTCTAATTGGTTTGAATGATTCCTCAAGATGGATGTGATACATGAAAAGGGCAGGGTTGATTCCTGGTATGTCATCAAGGGTCCAACATAAGGCATTTTTGTTTTCCTCTAACACTTGAACAAGTTTGGACTCCTTAGTTTTTGTAATTGAAGAAGATATAATGAAAGGATATGAGTGATCATGGAAAAGGAATGCATATTTCAGGTGTTCAGGAGGTGGTTTTAGATCAGTATCATCTCTCATTTGTGGGTTAGAAATCTCAGAAATGGATGAAGGGACTTTAGTTGCTTTGGATTCATTTTCCTTAATACTTTCCAAGGTGGAGAAGTAGAGATCAGAGTTGATGTGGGATTCAAGAGAGTTTTCAAGTTCCTCTAGATTGATGGAGTCTATGAATGAGAGGTCCATATAAACTTTACCATTTATTACTTGGATAATCATGGTGTAGAATTAACTAGATCCTTTTTCATTAGAACATGAAGAACATGGTGTATTGGGTTTCAATTGACTCATAGAAGTGTCCTCAGAAGCATGGATTAAGAATGCAGAGTGATCCTCAGATGGGTATCGCATGGCATGGAAAATGTTGAACTTGGCCTATTGGTCACCGAATTCCATGGATAAGATTACTGAATGGACATCAATCTTTATTCTTTTAGTCCTAAGGAATGGTCTTCCTAGAATTAGGGGAGATAAAGAAGAGTTAGTCTCACCATCCATGTAAAGGACATAAAAATCAGCTGGGAAGATAAGATCATTAACACGAACAAGGACATACTCAATTATACCCTCAAGAAAAGTGGTGCTTTGATTTTCTAATTGAATGAAAACACCCATTGGATGTAAGGTACCTATACCAAGGTTGGAGAAAATGTATTTGTCCATGACATTAATTGAGGCTCCTAATTCTATGAGCGCAACATCGAAGTTTGAACTTCCAATTTTGCATGGAACTGTAATGTTCCCTGGATCGTTTCACTTTATGGGAATAGACTGCTAGGGGGAAACATTTTCAAAGGTCCTAATTTTCCTCTTGTGGGTACACAACTCCTTGAGAAACTTGGCATTCATAGGAACTTTTTTATGGAATCTATAAGATTAATGTTGACTTCAACACGTCTAAACATGTCGATCATCTCCAGATCAAGTTCAAATGACTTCTTTGGCTTAGAGATAGCTTGTGGAAAAGGAATTGGATTCTTAAGTGGAATGGAAGGAGGTGAGGGAATGGATTCATATTCCTTTTCAAGATTATTTCTCTTTTCATTTTCTAGGTCAACATTCAAAGGAGGGTTGGAGGACTTATATTGAGGCCTCGCAATTTGATTTAGCGATATAAGTGAAATTTCACTTACATTACCCTTTGGGTTGGGTAATGGTTGAGCTGGGAGTTTGGAAGAATTGGATGGTTTCTACTTACTAAGGTGGGATTCAAGTTGACCAATTTGGGTTTCAATGTTCTTGATACTAGAACGGGTGAAGGTGGAAAGATCTTCAACAGTGCTTTCCAATGGTTGCTTGGAAGAAGAGGCTTCTCCCGAATTGGGATTACCTTGATTTTGGTTCTTGGGAAAGCGATTGTATTGGTTTTGGAATTGGGAAGGATCACTAGGATAATGGAATCCAGGAGGAGGGTTGTTCCTTTGAGGTGAGGAAAAAAGGATAAGGTTATTGGAAATTAACAACACCATGACCATACTGAAACTGGTTTGTGTTTTGAGGAGGGAATTGCGGAGGATGAGAGATGGGATTACCATACCTCAGGCCTTGGTTATTGGAAGAAGAGAAGGGCTCAGAGTGAGGTTGGTTTATGTTTCCAATAAATTTACCAGATAATTGAAGGTTGGTTTTCCTCTAAGCATATGTTTCATTGAGCTCCATTGGTCAAGATGAATCAGATTGATCCTTTTGAAGTTGTGTACATGTGTCAGTTAGATGAGATGAAGAGTTGTAGATTCCAATGTCTTTGACAAGTACAGGAAACATTAATTGTGGAGAGGAAGAGGTTGGGGATTTGGATGCCATAGCTAGTTGTCGCAGAAGACCTATAAGTTCACTCATCCACTTGGTCATCTTTTTCGGCTCAATTGATTGATTATCTTGGGCTTATTTGACTTGAGCATGTGCTCGATTATGGAATTGTTGTGTGTTTTTATCCATGTTACTTATGAGATATCTTGCAGTTGCGAGAATTTTATCAACAAGAGCACCTCCACTTGCGACATCAATGGGAGTTCTCTCCTTATCCAATAACCCCTCATAGAAGTACTGGATCAAGAGATGGTCTGGGATTTGGTGGTGTGGGCAGGTTTCAATAACCTTTTTAAACTTCTCCTAGTACTCATGGAGCGATTCACTTGGGAATTGACGAATAGAAATTAATTTCTTTCGGATAGAAGTAGAATGAGAAGCATGACAGAATTTCTCTAAGAAGAGTCACTTCATGTCATCCCATGTGGTTATGGAACTAGGGGGAAGGTAGTAGAGCCATGACATTACAGTGTTAGCTAGGGATAAATGGAATTCTAGGATTTTGACTTGTTCCTCAGAAACTCCTTGATGCTTTATGGTAGAGCACACCACTGGGAACTCTTTAAGGTGAAGATGCGGATCCTCATCGTCTAGCCCATGGAAATGAGGAAGAAGATGAATCAAACCCGATTTGAGTTTAAATTCACCCTCTATGTTTGGATATAGAATACAAAGAGGTTGGTAATTCATATCAGGGGTAGAAATTTCTTTAAGTGTGTGTTCCCTAGGATTGGCCATATCTAATTTAATTGGTTGGACAAGGACTGGTTCATGATTTATTTTATTTTCTTATATCTTCCTCCTTTGTTGGAAAAGTGTTCGCTCAATTTTAGGGTCAAAAAAATTTGATGGATTGTTTGGATGGCTACGGGGGCTTTCAGAGAAATTTTCGAAAGAAAATGAGGATTATTTCTTCTTTTTGTTTTTTCTGTTTATGATTTTTATGAGAAGACGGGGTTTTCTTTGTGTTTTTTTAATCAAATTTTTTTATGTTTTTTTCAATAACCAGAAACAAATTACTACTTAAAGCACCATCCCTATAAATATATCCATTTGAAATGCATGGCCGATTGTCACCTATCGACCGGTCAATGTTCTTATGGTCTGCTAATGTTTATAGCAGTACTCAGGTCGAATCCTCGGCGATGATACTTTTTAATGGTCGGTTGTTTTTAGTTAATTGTATTCTGATTGGGGGGTTTGTTTGTAGAGATTATGAAATAATTTATGGATGATGTTTGATTTAACAAATTTATAAATATTTGGGTGATTTCATTATTAGGGAGGTAAGATTTTGATATCCTTGATCTTTATTTTATATTGCATTTAAATTAACACCCACTTCACTAGATAACGTTGATTGGAATTCCTAAGTGTTAAGGCTATAATCCAATCCTAAACAAAACATAGGGTTCTAATAGTTACCATTACTTTTTTATGGTAGTGTATTTATGGTTCCAATAATCCATGTAAACCACATGTTAAAAAAATATGTCATTAATCCATGACAAGTTAATTCAAACATACAAAATGTTAAATTAATGATTACACATCGAGAAAATACTCTCAATCACTTAAAATCCCTAAATTTTGAATCACCCCAATGAGAGATTTACTCAGACATTTGGGTGTTTAATATTTTGTTTATAATTATTATGATGATAAATTTGTAAGAGAAGAAAATGAAATTGACAAGAAAAGAGTGGTGCATCGAACACACACACACAAACAATGATGAGAATTAAAAATAGATTTTACATTGAATGAGGAAGAAAAATAAGGGAAGGATATAAAACTATATTTCCAATATTTTAAGATAATTAATATTTAAGAATAGAGGGAGGATGATTAAAACATAATATGAAGAAGCAACTTGCACTAATACAGAATTACAAAAACAACACTTATGACATTATAAATGATGAAAAGCACAAAGGTGAAAGAACACAAAGAGAGGATGAAATGCATCTCAAGTGAAAACATGAGTATGGATGGTCATCCCAAGAAATTTGAAAGGATTTATTCGTTCCAATATTTTCCTCTCTCTTCTGATGTGTCAACCCCTTCTAAGGAGAGGAGAGGGATGTATTTATAGCCCAAGGAAGTGGACTGTTTTCATTCCCAATCTATCCCTCCACATGGATCGATGATTTAGACAAATGGAAAGCGGAATCTAGAGATATCTAATTTTTAAAAATTGAAGATATTAATTTTTTATGACCTCTTTTAAAATTTGGAGTCATCTGGACCTATAGAGCCAATGTTATGGACGGTTTATTAAACAATTTTAATCTGTTCATTTCAATCAAATCTTTTTTATGTCTAAAATGTGAAAGAGTTTTTGAATATTAAGATACCTTCAAAGTCGAATTATTTATTAACAAATTTCAGAATTCTATATCTCCTCTTTATTACTTAAAAATATCATCTCTATCATATGATTACATCATGAGATATGTCATGGAAGGTGTCCTGATATTAATTCCCGGCAAGAATGATGGGCTGGACTTAAAGGCGTCAGTATGGCCCCTTTTTCTTCTATTTGTACCATAAAATTTTTATCCAAGAATCTTATGGATAATATAGAACATATTATGGAGTTTAATAAAATTTGGGCTTCGGGATTTGGACCAGTAATTCAATCATCATTGATGGTCCATTTTCATCACAAATTATTTGGGTCTTCCTGTGTTGACTTTATGAGCTTTCAAATGGCAGAATTTCCCCATGCTTTCTTATAATGATATCTTGTATATTGAATTAGGAATCCTAAAAAACATAAACCTCAAAATTTTGATCAGTATGGTTAGAGTTATAGTTATAATAGTAAACTGCCTCAATTTGACTACTTCTAAAAATTTTAAAAAAATTAACTTAGTTTTAAAATATTAACATTTCACACAAATTATGCACATTTCATATAAAATAATTAAAGGGTGTATAAAATAAGTTATGAAAATATTAATAACATCATACCACACAAGGATGGCTTATACTAATGACTGTATCATACCTATTTTGATGTTACAAGGTTCTAGCTACATTATCCCATGCTTCATCATGGGCATTTTGTTATTAAGTGACATAAGACAATGTCATATCTAAGGGATATTAAGACATTAACCCTCTAATGTAATCACACAAAGGGATTAATTCTTCTTTTCTAAAAAAACATTCCACATGGATTTTTTTTATTACCAATTCTGAATCAGCATTCCCTTTCAGATGATTCACCTACTCCTGATGTTCCAATTCCAATCCTACGATGAGAGCACGATATTATGACACATTGTTGGTTCTACATTCTTATAATAGGTTGGAATAAGGAAACACATCATTTTCTAGGGATATAAGTTAAATTCATAACCCAACTTTGTTGAGTTTAGGGTATTCCATTATATTCCTTGTGGGACTTCAAGAGGCACCATCAAGGTATATTTCCCTTGTTTTGTAACTATCTTGAATAGATAAGACCTCCTCATTAGGAAGTTCAGCATTCAATGATGTATATTGTTCAAATGGGTGTTCGACAAGGATGACATCTAGAGCTAGGACTTTAATTTCCTTCTGAGTCAAAAAATGGATATCAAACTGTGGAAAAATAAATTCCCACCATGCTAGACGCCCAGTAAGCATAGGACGACTGAGAATAAATTTGAGCGGGTTATTGTGAGACACCAATTAGACCTATTGATGTTGCAGGTAGTGACTCAATTTCTATACTATAATGATTAATGCAAGGTGGAACTTTTTAAAACTTGAATACAATGTTTTATCGTCAATAATATATTGACTTAGATAGTAAAGGATTTTTTTCATTCAAAAAATCCTTCATTTGGGCAACGAAGGCACCCAGTGATGGTTCAAAATATTTAACATACATTATATGTGGCCTTCCTTCAACAAGTAGCTTTAATACCTATGGAATCAAGAGATATTTCTTGAGGGTATCTAATGCTTCTTGGATGTCTTTTGTCCATTTTTAGATGGCTCCTATATTTATTAATATATTGACGAGAAAACCCTTGACTTCCAAATTGAAGATAAAGTATTGAATATAGGCCAAGTCTCCTTAGACTCCTCTTAAGTCATTAAAATTTTGAGGTGCTGACATGCCAAGGATTGTTTTTTGTTTTGTCTAGATCATCTTTGATACTATGATGGCATTCAATGACACCAAGGAACATCCATGATTTTACCCTGAAAGCACATTTTATGGGGTTCATTTTGAAATTTTGTAGCTAAAGATTATTGAATATGGTTTCCAAATATTCCAAGTGATCAGAAAATTGTCTAGATTTAACCACTAAGTCATCCACATAACATTCGAAAAATTTCCCTAAGAAGGGTTTGCAGATGTATGTAATGGAACATTTATTCATTGCACCAAAATTATTTAAGCCAAAGGGAATTACCCGATATCCTAAAACAAATTGAGGGGATTTGAATGTTGTAAATTTATTATCATCTGGGGCCATATATATTTTATTATACCCAGAGTAGCCTTCCATGATGGAATAGGATTTATAGGGAGATATTTCAACTATTAAAATTTCTATGATAGGAACTGGAAATTCTTCTTTAGGAAAATGACAGTTAAGATCTCTAAAATAAATGAAAACTATAATTTGACCATTCTTTTTTTCACCAGGACAATTTTGGATAGCCACATGGGATATTGAACCTCCTTGAAAAAATTATCCTTTATACTATTATTTTAAGGACCCATAAAATTCAAGGAAATTTTTTTCTTAATTTTATTTGTAATTTTACAAGAACGCAGTTTCTAACGGCACCTGATTCCGAGGCCCGGTGTGCCCGGAATCATTTTCCGAAGTTTGGCTTGGGTACGTTCAGTGAACGAACGAGCAGGCTTTTCTAACTTTTGAACCAGTGCTCAGAATCAAATTCTGAGGGCACCGATGGAATCACAGCACCGATATTTTCTTAGAAATGCCTTTTCCGGAGTTGTGTTTGCTCGTGTGTGGTTTTTAATTTTTTTTGGAGGTTATGTTAAGAAATAAAATAAAGTGGTGCGACAATTTTATTTTTTTTCACTTAAAGCAACATAAAGCCACTTAAGCTAAGTTAAGAGGATAGGGTGAAACCCAAAATATCCTACCCTCTTGGTAGGATATTTGTGAGTTGGGGCCCGCACGAGACCCACTGTTTCTTTCCTCCAAAGTAACGCACCCGCAAACCCCTCTTTTATTTAAAGTCAACCGGTGTGTTTACGTAAATTCTAAACGCCCTTATTTATTGGGTAGTTAACTCGTTACCATTAATTCATCGAATTAATGGTTCGTTTCTTAACATTTAATTTCTAATTGTTGGAATGGGAATAAAATAAGACCAACACTTGTCTTTTGAGAGGTGGCTTGTTGAGAGGATTTGGAGAAAACTCTACGACCTGAAGATCTTCATCCTCCTTCGCGAAGAACGCGAAGAATGCGAAGAACGTGAAGAATGTGAAGAACGCTGGCCTTCGACGAAGGGTGAAAAAGAACACAAAACCCTCAGAGATCGACGACGCGACGTCGTGTACCGTGACGCCGATGATTCTCCTTCTGCGACATTTCTTTCGTGACATTCCTTCCCCGCGACAACCTTCGATCAACAACTGATTGAGGTAGGGGATTGCGGTTCTTTTAATTCTTTGTGAATTATATCCTCAACATGGGTTTAATTGGTGCAATTAAATCTGTGTGTTTTTAATCCTCGTAGTTTGACTACGCGACGTCGTGTACCGTGACGACAGCGACACCCCTTCCGCGACACGATGATCCTTTTCTTCCGCGATGAACTCACGTCCGACGATAACGTTGAGGTAGGAGTTGATTCATCTAAATCTTTGTGATTTATACCCATGGAGTATGATTAAATATTTGTTGTGAGACTTTTAAAACCACTAACGCGGTGGGTGCGGACCAACGAACAAGTCCTAACCCACCACCCTTTTCGTTCTTGGTGTGCGGGATAGTGGACGATGAAAAAGTAAGTCGGACGAGCGATGTGAGGTCCTCGCAGTGAAGGACGGGCCCCGGGAGGGATATTGGTGAAGACGGCGCCTTTTTCCGACCACCGGAACCCGTCCGGTGGTCCGCGGAGCAACCCATCGGCGCACCGCGCCGGCACGGCAGCACCGGCGGTGGGAGGTGGCAGCCCCCGGCGCGCCGCTGGGGAGAACCGCTGCGACTGATGTCGTGGCGCCAGGCCAGTCATCCAGCGACCGCACGGGACCGGCGATGGCGGGACGCGGCAGCCTGGCCGCGTCTGTTGGCGAGAGGCGGCCCCCCACGCAGGGCCGCAGATCATTCAAGGGGGTGGCGCCCCCCTTGCACACCGCTCGGCCATTACGGCCGAGCCGCCTGGCGACAAGGCCGCGCCCGCGCCGGCCGGGCCGGGTCACGCCTAGGCCGGGCTGGGCCACCCAAGCTGGGTCGGGCCGCGCCATCCGGGTCAAACCTGGACCCGGGTTGGGTCGACCCAGTTCGGGCCGACCCAGGGGGGTTGGGCCGGGTCGGTCCGGGCCCAGACCCCCTGTTTCCGGACCCTTTTCGGTCTTTTGCCCATATCTTGGGCTACGGACATCCTATTGACGCACCATCAGTGTTGGTGCGATCCTTGGATCGAGACGGTCATTTCGGTATATCGCACTCAAGGTTTCGGAGTACTTTGGGTTCGGTCAGGTTGGTTCGTACACCAAACCAAGTGGGCCCTCGGAGCGGAAACGCTCATAACTTAAGCTCCGGACGTCCGATTGACGTGTCGTCGACTTTGATGGTTTTCTCTAAGTGAGACGGATCTTTTGACTTACTCCGCATGAGTTTTGGACGTAGGTGGAGTATGGTCGGGTTGGTTTTGACTTAAAAACCAACCGGGCCCCTGGGACGAAAAGACCAATAACTCTCAGATCGGGCATCCGATTGACGCGCCGTCTGCGATGTTGAGTTCCTGTTGACGATACAGAACTTTTGGATACATAAACTCTAGACTATGTGTCATTTGATGTATCAGCCTCTCAGCTCGTGGAGCGGACCCTCCCGAATAAGCTTGCTGTGTGCGGGAACCCTAGAGCTGGCTACGACTGTGACGACGACGACGACTGTGCAGAGATCCTCAGTGGATTCGACAGCGACGACTACAACACTCAGTGATCCTATGTGGATCAGTGCTACAGATCCTGTGTGGGTCAACGCTCAGCGATCCTGTGTGGGCCAGCGCCTACAGATCCTGTGTGGATCCGATCCTGTGTGGGTCATTGCGGGGGTTAGTTACCTATCGATCCTGTGTGGGTCAGATTCTTTGTGGGTCATTGCGGGGGTTAGTACCTATCGATCCTTTGTGGGTCCGACGACATAGATGAATCAGTGGATATATCTGATCACCTCTATCCTCATACGTAGAAGTATACCTGTGTGAGGTGAATCCTGTTTTTTTTTCCTTTGTGGATTGTGTTTGTGCTATCCTGTGTGGATTTAATTTTGCTTTCCTGTGTGGACTAGGTTGTACTTGGGCTCAGATATTAGAGCTGAACATGGAATTGATGACTTAGGTATATGTATGGACATATACCTAAGTAGAGTCTGATGGTACTTTTTAATTGTATCTTTCCTTTGTGGTTTATCGTTTGTGGATTCTGGGAGACCTTCAGGGGTCTCGGGGTCCCTACTAAGTAGCTTATACTCACCCCTGCACGGGCTATGCCCGCACTACATTGTGTTGGTTGCAGATGACAGAGAACGCTGATCGTGGTGGAGGCTTTCGAAGCAAGACGGTATCTGGAGGTGGACCACTGGGCGAGACGTACTCAGAATGGACAACTGGACCCGAGGAGCTATGGAGTCTATCTGTACTCACCCTTCAGGTGGGAGTTCCATTGGATGGCTCGACGCTGCGGCTTTACTTTTCAGTTGTTGTTTTCCCTTTCCAGTTGTAATTTACTTTCAGTTTGGGTTTTTATTCTGCCCCCCCTTACTTTTCCGCACTTACTGTTGTACCCAGTTTTTACTTAGTGTTTACTTCTACTGCTTGCTTGCTCTGTGGTGTTTGTTTACTTTACAAAGGAAATGCCCTCCCTTTTTTACCGGGAATTACACCTTGGTGCTAGTTGCCAACCCCTGGCCTATGGAAGGCGGGCTTGGGGTAGTCACGGCACGGGCCCCGAGGACAGGTCGTGACAAATTGTTATTAGAGGAGTTCGGTTCTACCATAGAACTCATGACTCTGATCTTTTCTATGTGAAGATATAGTGTTAATAGTATTGAGTGTGGTTATCAGTCCAGGGAACCCAGTGTTGGTGCGGCGGCCGACGTATCCATACACCAGGACCCTGACTTCTGATTTCTGACTTAATGCATGAAAACATTGATTGCATGTGTGTTTCATGTTTTCTTTGTGATTACTTTATGTTAGATCACTAGGTATTTTGTATGACCATGGAGCACCTGTTTCTTTTCAGGATGGCCCCACGACGGCAGCCAGCTAGGGTTCCAAGAGTTGCGCATGATGACAGCCCGCCGAGCGACGAGGCCTCGGTGTAGGGCCCTTTGACAGCAGAGGCACCGGCGGTACCTCTACCCGCTAAGCCACCGATGCTTCCAGCCCCAGCCGCTGACGATGCACGTCGCCTTAGTGCACTACACGAGTTTCAGCACCAGCGATCGCCGAGGTTCCACTGGGAGATGGACCCCCAGGCAGCCGAGGACTGGCTGGAGGCAGTTTTATGGGTTTTCAGGTTAGTGAGGACACCAGCAGACCTCATGGTGATCCTCACAGCGAGCCTACTGCACGCAGCAGCGGGCCGATGGTGGATCTTGATGCTCCAGGTGCATGATGAGGCATCTCTCCTCTGGACGGACTTTGAGAGCCTCTTCTGCTTGGAGTTTGTCCCATCCACCCTCCGTGCAGTGCGCATCCAGGAGCTTCTTCAGCTATGGCAGGGCAGTTTGACGGTCGCCCAGTACTCGGTGATATTTACCGATCTCTCGCGCTACTGACAGACATGGTACGGGACCCATTCTTCCGGGCCCGGACCTTTGAGCAGGGATTGAGCCATGAGATCAGGGTGTCTCTGATCTCCCTCAGCATTCCAACCCAGGAAAGAGTACTGAAACGAGCCCTTTTGATCGAGACCTTTCTTGCTGAGCCTTCATCAGCACCGAGACCCACCGCAGGGCGGCATGTAGCAGAGTCTTCTGCAGCAGGTAGTCGACAGATGACTCATGGGTCCAGGCTGACCAGGCCCTTAGGCAGACGACCTTAGGACACTGGCTCAGCTGTACGGGGCACACAGTGTGGGGCCAGTCTATCGAGAGGCAGGCAGTGCTACGTATGCGACGTGCAGGGCCACATGGCTCATGACAGCCCGACCCGCCGTGCCGAGGAGCAGCAGACGGTTGAGGGGCCACCTAGGCAGAGGTAGAGGGTCGACCATGGTGGTCCGCAGGGAGAAGGCAGACGAGGTAGAGGATTTGGCTGAGAAGTAGGTGGTGGGCGACGCTTTGAGGCTCTACCACCACCACCACCAGGAGGTCCACCCCGACCACAGGGAGCTGGTGGGCAGAGACAGGCAGAGATCCAGGCAGTGGAGGTCTACGACCACGACGCGCCCGAGATGATTCAAGGTACTATCTATGTCTATTCCACCCTTACTGCAGTTCTTATAGACATAGGAGCGAGTCATTATTTCATAGTCGCTACCCTTGTTCGAAGCTCGGATATTCTGACGGAGCCGTTGGCTCGATCCTTACGGCTAGAGACTCCTACGGGAGCAGACTCGATGATTACACACTAGTGCCAAAAGTGTGATCTTACTCTAGGAGGTGAGAGCTTCGGCTGGGATCTTCTTGTAGCAGCGTCGAGTCCTTACGATGTCATCTTGGGTATGGATTGGTTATCTACAGTCCATGCTCAGATTGACTGTATTAGGCGTAAGGTGCGATGTGTATGCACCGACGGGAGCAGGTTCACCTTCACCAGTGAGAAGGGAGCCTTCGCAGCACAGGATGGACTTCCGCAGAGGAGAGGACAGCCCATCACTCATCAGTTGGCTAGCCTCATCCTAGGAGTAGTTGACATGCGGAGTCCTAGTTTTCCGGCAGTGGTGGATCAGTATGCGGACATCTTCCCCGACGATGTTCTGGGACTACCTCCTCGCAGAGAGGTAGACTTTTATATTGATCTGTACCCCGGGACAACCCCGGTATCCACTCCAGCATATCGGATGGCTCCCGCCGAGCTTCGAGAGATATGGGTATAGTTGGAGGACTTGCAGGGAAAAGGAATCATCCGACCCAGTGTTTCACCCTGGGCTTCCCCGATATTGTTCGCCAAGAAGGTGGACGGGAGCTTGCGACTTTGTGTCGACTATCGACGCCTGAACCAGGTGACAGTGAGGAACAAGTATCCGCTACCGAGGATTGATGACCTCTTCGATCAGCTCAAAGGATCATTGTGGTTCTCGAAGATAGACCTCAGGTCAGGCTATCATCAGCTCAGAGTTCAGGATGAGGACGTGCAGAAGACGGCTTTCAGATGTCGGTATGGCCACTATGAGTTCTTGGTTATGCCCTTTGGCATAAACAATGCTCCAGCGTTGTTCATGGGCCTTATGAACAGGATATTTTAGCCATACCTCGATAGATTTGTCGTAGTCCTCATCGACGACATTTTGATATACTCGACCACTGAGGAGGAGCACGCCTACCACTTGCGGGTTGTACTGGACACACTCCGAGAGCACCAGCTTTATGGAAATCTCTCGAAGTGTCAGTTCTGGTTATGAGAGGTCCACTTCATGGGACACGTCATTTCTGAGGTGGGAGTTGCGGTGGATCCCGCGAAGATCGAGGCAGTGCTAGCTTGGGATCCACCCAGGAGCGTGATGGAGGTGCGGTGTTTCTTGGGACTAGCTGGATACTATCGGAGATTTGTTCCAAACTTCTCCAGAGTCGTGGCACCGCTCTCAGCTATTACGAAGAAGGGGAAACCCATTGTGTGGTCATACAGATGCCAGCAGAGCTTCAATGAGCTGAGATAGAGATTGACCAGTGCACCTATCTTGAGGTTGCTGGAGGAGGGATTAGGGTACGTAGTCTACTACGATGCATCAGGGACCGGACTCAGATGTATCCTGATGCAGGAGCAAGCAGTGATCACCTATGGATCATGTCAGTTGAGGACGCATGAGCAGAACTACGCCACCCATGTCCTTGAGTTAGCAGCAGTGGTCTTCGCTCTGAAGACATGGCGACACTATCTGATGGGCGAGCGCTTTACAGTCTTTTCTGACCATCAGAGTCTCAGGTACATCTTCTCTCAGAAGGACCTGAACTTGAGGCAGCGACGATGGATCGAGTTCCTCCAGGACTATGACTTTGATATAGTCTATACTTCTGGGAAGGGGAATGTAGTAGCCGATGCTCTCAGCAGGAGGACAGCCATTCAAATGCTTGAGGAGGCGACGGTTCAGCTAGCCACTTTGCAGATATCCTTCGTGGATAGAGATGGAGCAGCATTCCTTCATTCACTCTCAGTCACTCCTCCACTACTGCAGCGGGTCAGAGAGGCACAGCGTGGGGAAGCCGACTGTGAGACGCGATGTGTGCAAATATCCTCAGGACAGGCACCTGATTGTTTCTCCTTTGGAGCAGAGCACGACGTCCTTTTCAGAGGATGTACCGTGGTACTAGTTGCATTATGGGAGGAGGTGCTGAGAGAGTTTCACACATCTCCCTTGGCGGTACATCCTGGAGGGGCGAAGATGTACCAGGATCTTAGACGACAGCACTAGTGGCTGGGCATAAAGAAGGTTGTGGCAGAGTTCGTTTCTCGATGCCTCACCTTCCAGCAGGTGAAGGAAGAGCATCAGGTACCAGTAGGCTTGGTACAGCCCTTGGAGGTCCCGGAGTGTAAGTGGGACGGGATATCTATGGACTTCGTGACTAGACTTCCATGCACTTCCAGAGGTCACGACTCCATTTGGATGATTGTTGACCGACTCACCCAGTCAGCTCACTTCTTACCCATCAAGGAGCAAGGCTCAGTGGAGAGCTTGGGGAGTCTCTACGTTCAGGAGATTGTACAGATTCATGGTGTGCCATCATCTATCGTCTCCGATCGAGATGCTCTCTTTACTTCTCGGCTTTGGAAAGGGTGGAAGGAGGCGTTCGGGACGCAGCTACGTCT
This sequence comes from Viscum album, assembly GCA_963277665.1. Taxonomy (NCBI): domain Eukaryota; kingdom Viridiplantae; phylum Streptophyta; class Magnoliopsida; order Santalales; family Viscaceae; genus Viscum; species Viscum album. Next base: position 899,576,029 of record OY728139.1, read on the forward strand.
GAGCACTGCCTTTCACCCTCAGACGGATGGTCAGACGGAGAGGACCATTCAGACTCTCGAGGACATGCTCTGCACATGTGTTCTCAACTTTGGTCGTAGCTGGGAGGACCACCTACCCTTGGCGGAGTTCGCATACAACAATAGCTACCACTCCACCATCGGGATGGCACCATACGAGGAGTTGTACGGCCGACCTTGCAGATCTCCTTTGTGCTGGACAGACCCTGGGGAGTCAATAGTCATGGGACCGGAGATGGTCCAGGCCACGACAGAGAAGGTCCAGGTCATCTATGAGCGGATGAGGACAGCTCAGAGCCGGTAGAAGTCTTATGCTGACAAGAGGCGGAGGCCACTAGAGTTCAAGGATGGCGACCACGTCTTCTTGCGGGTTTCACCTTGACGTGGATTACGGAGATTTGGCCGAGGCGGCAAGTTATCTCCGCACATCATCAGACCATTCCAGGTCCTCTGCAGGATTGGTGAGGTGGCTTATCGCCTGGCTTTACCACCTTAGTTGCACCGGGTGCACGATGTCTTCCACCTATCTCATCTGAGGAGATACGTGCACGACCCAACGCATATCATTGACCATGGGGAGCTGGACGTTGATGATGGGACGACTTTTACGGAGGTTCCGGTGGAGATCGAGGATCGACAGGAGAGGGTCCTACATGGACGGTCGATTCCTCTAGTACGCATCATATGGAAGCATGGGAACCTCCAGGAGAGCACTTGGGAGCGGGAGGTTCAGATGCGTTCTCAGTACCCACATTTGTTTCCCTAGTTTATGATGTATCTTTATGGGGACGTAAAGACCTGAGGTGGGAGTGATGTAAAGACCCGTAAAATTCAAGGAAATTTTTTTCTTAATTTTCTTTGAATTTTACAAGAATGCAGTTTTTGACGGCACCTGATTCTGAGGCCTGGTGTTCCCGGAAACATTTTCCGAAATTTGGTTTGAGTACGTTCAGTGAACGAACGAGTTGGATTTTATAACTTTTGAACCGGTGCTCAAAATCAAATTCCAAGGGCATCTATGGAATCATAGTGCCGGTATTTGCTTAGAAATGCCTTTTCTAGAGTTGCGTTTGCTTGGGTGTGGTTTTTAATTTTTTTGGGGGTTATGTTAAGAAATAAAATAAAGTGGTGCGACAATTTTATTTTATTTCACTTAAAGCAACTTAAAGCCACTTATGCTATGTTAAGAGGATAGGGTGGAACCCAAAATATCCTACCCTCTTGGAAGGATATTTGTGATGTGGGTCCCGCACGAGCCCCACCGTTTCTTTCCTACTAAGTAACGCACCCGCAACCCCCTATTTTATTTAAAGTCAACCAGTGCATTTACTTAAATTCTAAATGCCCCTATTAATTGGGCAGTCAAGTTGCAACCATTAATTCATCGAATTAATGATTCATTTCTTAACTTTCAATTTCTAATTGTTGGCATGGGAATAAAATAAGACCAACACTTGTCTTTTGAGAGGTGGCTTGTTGAGAGGATTTGGATAAAACTCTAAGGCCTGAAGATCTTCATCCTCCTTCGCAAAGAACATGAAGAACGCGAAGAATGCGAAGAACGCGAAGAACCCCGGCCTTCGACGAAGGGCGACAAAGAATGTCGAACCCTCGGAGATCGACGACGCGACGCCGTGTACCGCGACGCCGACGATTCTACTTCCGTGACGTTTCTTCCGCGACATTCCTTCCCCGCGACAACCTTCGATCAACAACTGATTGAGGTAGGGGATTACAGTTCTTTTAATTCTTTGTGAATTATATACTCAACATGGGTTTAATTGGTGCAATTAAATCTGTTTGTTTTTAATCCTCAGAGTTTGACTACGCGACGCCGTGTACCGCGACGACAGCGACACCCCTTCCGCGACGCGACGATCCTCTTCTTCCGTGAAGAACTCACGTCTGACGACATCATTGAGGTAGGGGTTGATTCATCTAAATCTTTGTGATTTATACCCATGGTGTATGATTAAATATTTGTTGTGAGACTTTTAAAATAGATAACGCGGTGGGTGCGGACCAACGAACAAGTCCGAACCCACCACCCTTTTCGTTCTTGGTGTGTGGGACGGCGGACGATGATAAAGTAAGCCGCACTGACGATGTGAGGTCCTCGTAGTGAAGGACGGGCCTCGGGAGGGCCATTGGAAAAGACGGCGCGTTTTTCCGACCACCGGAACTCATTCGGTGGTCCGCGGAGCAACCCGCCGGTGCGCCACGCCGGCATGGTGGTGCTGGTGGCGGGAGGCAGCGGCGCCCGGTGTGCCGCAAGGGAGAACCTTCGCGGCTGCCCAGCCACGTCCGTTTGCGAGAGGCGTCCCCCCACGTGGGGTCGCGGATCATTCAAGGGGGCGACGCCCCCCTTGTGCACTGCGCGGCCGTTACGGCGGAGCCGCCTGGCGACCGGGCCGCGCCCGCGCCGGTTGGGCTGGGTCGCACCCAGGCTGGGCCGGGCCACCCAGGTTGGGCGGGGCCGCGCCGGCCGGGTCGGACCCAGACCTGGTTCGGGCCGACCCAATGGGGTTGGCCTGGGTCGGTCCGGGCCCAGACCCCCCGTTTCCGGACCCTTTTCCATCTTTTTCCCATATCATGGGCTATAGACCTCTAATTGACACACCGTTAGTGCCGATGCAATACTTGGATCGAGGAGGTCATTTCGGTATATCGCACTCAACGTTTCGGAGTACTTTGGGTTCGACCGGGTTGGTTCTTACACGAAACCAACCGGGCCCTCGGAGCGGTAACGCTCATAACGTAAGCTCCGAACGTCCGATTGATGTGTCGTTGACTTTGATGGTTTACTCTAAGTGAGACGGATCTTTTGGCTTACTCTGCCTGAGGTTTGGATGCAGGTGGAGTATGGTCGGGTTGGTTTTGACATAAAAACCAACCGGGCCCCTAGGATAAAAACGCCAATAACTCTCAGACCGGGCGTCCGATTGACGCGCCGTGTGCGACGTTGAGTTCCTATTGACGATACGGAACTTTTGGATACATCAACTCTGAAATATGTGTCATTTGATGTATCAGCCTATCGGCTTGTGGAGCGGACCCTCCCAAACGAGCTTCCTATGTGCGGGAACCCTAGAGCTGGCTGCGACTGTGAGGATGACGACGACTGTGCAGAGATCCTCAGTAAATTTGACGATGACGACTACAGCACTCAGCGATCCTACGTGGATCAGTGCTACAGATCCTGTGTGGGTCTAATCTTGTTTGGGTCAGCACTCAGCGATCCTGTGTGGGCCAGCACCTACAGATCTTGTGTTGGTCTGATCCTATGTGGGTCATTGTGGGGGTTAGTTATCTATCGATCATGTGTGGGTCAGATCCTTTGTGGGTCATTGTGGGGGTTAGTTACCTATCGATCATGTCTAGGTCAGATCCTTTGTGGGTCATTGCGGGGGTTAGTACCTATCGATCCTTTGTGGGTCTAACGACATAGATGAATTAGTGGATATATCTGATCATCTCTATCGTCATACGAAGAAGTATACTTGTGTGAGTTGAATCCTGTTTTGTTTTTTTTGTGGATTGTGTTGTGCTATCCTGTGTGGATTTCGTTTTGCTTTCCTGTGTGTACTGGGTTGTACTTGGGCTCGGATGTTGGAGTCGAACCTAGAATTGATGACTTAGGTATATGTATGGAAATATACCTAATTAGAGTCGAATGTTACTTTGTGATTGAATATTTCCTTTGTGGTTTATCATTTGTGGATTCTGGGAGACCTTCGGGGGTCTCGGGGTCTCGGGGTCCCTACTGAGTAGCTTATACTCACCCCTGAATGGGCTATGCCCCCACTACATTGTGTTGGTTGCAGACGACGGACAACGCTGATCGTGGTGGAGGCTTACGGAGCAGGACCATACCTGGAGGTGGACCACTGGGCGAGACGTACTCGGAGTGGATGACTGGACCCGAGGAGCTGTGGAGGCTATCTGTACTCACCGTTCAGCTGAGACATCCAGTGGACGGATCGACGCTACGGATTTACTTTTTAGTTGTTGTTTTCCCTTTCCAGTTGTACTTTACATTCAGTTTGGGTTTGTATTCTGGCCCCCCTTACTTATCTGTACTTACTGTTGTACCCAGTTTTTACTTAGTGTTTACTTCTACTACTTTCTTGCTCTGTGGTGTTTGTTTACTTTACAAAGGCAATTCCTTCCCTTTTTACCGGTAATTATGCCTTGGTGCTAGTCTCCAACCCCTGGCCTATGGAAGGCAGGCTTGGGGTAGTCACGGCACGGGCCCTGAGGACGGGTCGTAACAATTATAAACTCTAACATCAATTTTAGTGGTCTGAGTTTGGTGTGTTCTTCTTGCTGCCTACTTTAATCCTCGATGTTCTTCTAGAATATCCAATTGATGAGTAGCTACATATGTGTTAAGAACTAGAATTTTGGTATAATTCCACACAAATATATCTCGATGTTTCTTTAGAAATTAAGTATACACCTCTTTCTATTCATAAGACATTGAACCAATAATTAAAGTGGGGTGTCGATCTTATTGTGTACCCAGATTTATTTATCTAAGCTCATCCACAAGGGTAAATACAACATCCTCAAATACTGGAGGAGCATCCATGAGATCTTTGTCTTCTTCTTCATCTTCCTTACACATCACTTATTTTGTTTCTACTTTTAAAGTAGATGATGAAGAAAAACATCCAGATCTTGGAGAGGATTTATTATTTGAACATCCTGAAGAAGAGGCCATAATTATTTACCCAAATAATGTTGAAGGGTCTTCCTGGGGTAATAAAAATGAGTTGATGGATTGTAATTCAAAATCATTGTCTTCCACTAGTATTGCTACAAATTTTTTTAGTCTGATTGGTAAAGCATAGGCTTGAAGATGTTTGTTTGATTCAATGAAGACATTTCCATTTAATTTTTCACAACTTCTTGGTAAATTAAAAATTTCTCCCAAATTGTCATGCTTGATTTCAGTAAATGAAATTATGGAAGTTACTAGATGAATGATTGGATTTTGGTTTACCATTTCAATTTTATTGTTAGGTAACACATAATTTGTACTCACATGTACGGATATTTCTATTGGCATCTCTTCCATTCCATTCGGAGCAATGATTATGGTTACCACATTTGTCATGGAATTCACTCACTTTATGTGATAATATTTTGCCTCAATGTATTGAGATTCACACATTTCGAACAGAGCCTTGTGACCATAGAATGTGCCTATATGACCATTGAAACTATATTTAAGACATTGATGGTATGGCAAAGGTATGGTTGTATGTTTATGTAGCCAAGGCCTTCCAAATAGAATTTCTATGGTTGGTTCCTATTGAACAACCATGAAATCTAAATTAAACGCAAGATATCCAAACTAAGTTCAGAGTGTATTCTCACCAAGAGGGTATTTCTCATGCTTTTCATATTGTTGCAACATTAATTTTGAAGGAGATAAGTTAGATTCAGTGAGGAAAAAAGAAGAATTGTACGAATGGGAGTGAGGTTATCTCATGGTCCATTATCAAATAATGATCACTACATGTCTATGCCTTTGACCTTTCCATATAGATACAAGGTACTAATATGTACATTTATAACATCATCTTAAACACCATCTGTAAAAGATATAATTACATGAAACTCTATAGTATAATTCTCTATATGGTAAATCTCAATAGTAGTAACTTTGGTTTCAAACTTTTGAGGACTTGATGAAGCTTCAATAAGTACTTATCAAATATATTTTAACAGATTTATGGAATCCAAAATTCACATCTTTGCCAATACATGGGCCAAATATTTCACAAAATCATACTTATAGTCTAGAAGTCTATCTTTCCCAGCATGGAGATATGGTTTTTCCGGTTCCTTAGAAGTTGGTTCCCTTGATGTTGATGTTCCATACATCAGAGTATAAATGGGAAATACTCCTATATTTTGAAAATTAAACTGATTATGTCTATCTATCTACTAAGAGGAAGATGGTGTAACCTATAATAGGTCCTCCAAAATAATCATGTCTAAGCTGAACATTTCATGCATGGAAGAATCCTCTTTTTCATGTTGAGCCCAATGAATGGATCTTAAAGATGTTTCCTCCCCATATACGGTTCAAGCAGGGGTAGAGTTAAAATAGTGTCTTTTAGAATCCCTATATCTTCCCCTATATCCTTGAACTTGTCCTATTACTCTAGTTCCCGAATTAGGTTCTGGGAGATCATGTTTATTATAATCAGAATCACCATTCACATAAGGCTTTGTTAAGTGAATAATGTTATGGAACCAAAGATCAATTCTTCATCTGAAAATGATTCTGCTTGATTGGTAAGTTCTGATTGTTCCATTTGGTGGGGGCAATTCCTATGCTCTTGAAGAGGATGGAATCAAATCTTCTAGATTCAAGAACAACATTGGTCTTGATAAAGTTACTTCTACTTATGACATCTTTTTAACCATTTCATATTGACACATCATTGAGAATTGACCTTTTGTGGACTGATCTTTTGATGAAGGTGGTTTTTCTGTGGAGGAAGTAGCAGAAGACCCAATCAGATGATTCAACTATATTCAAAAAATGGAATGAGTTCAGTTGATCATTTTAATGATCATACAATCATTATATTACTAAACATTTTTACATTTGACTTCCTTTAATTAACCTTCTTACTCTAGATCTGCAGTTGTAAAACATGCTACATGGGCTGAAGAACATTTCAGTTTTACATGTCCAGAGTCAACCATTTATTTTTTGTAGGTCTATGAAAACAAAACACTCCTGAATAGGATGACCCAACATCTGGTGAAAGGGATAATAATTTTTAAAATATTAATATCTTTCTTTATTTTTTTTCATCCTTAGAAATTGATCCAAATTATTTTCCTAATTATTGATGAAGTAACTAGGAACCAACTCTTTTTGGAATGAATAAACATTGTTTGTTAACTCTTGAGTTGGATGCCGCAACATTAATTTTACATTTATTTAAATTTTTAAGCTCAAAAACCTTTTTCTTCTGTAATGTAGAGCTGAATTGAAGACTGAGTTTCTAACTGATATCTTCCCATTCAGAAATTGATCGATATTGCGAGCTGGTATAGCATACAAAATCTGGTCTCTATAATGAATGCACAAAACACATAACCTTTACTGCTTCTTGTTGTTGAATAGTCACCATAATGGTATCACAATGGGAAACCATATGCGTTATGTGTTGTTCTGGATCTCCTAAACCAATACATATTGGGAATGTGGTATTCAAAAAATTTATTGGCGGAGAAATAAGATCCACCTATTGAGGGTAAGATTTCTTTTCCATCTGAATAGGCACACACCATTCTTCCATGGCTTCCAATCGAGTTGTTAATGCCTCAATTGTTTTCATGTGAGCTTGGGAAATATCTAGATGAGATGGGGACCTATATCGGTATAGAAACTAGAGCTTGGACTGGTGAAACTACCATAAAAACCACTAGTGGTGGTGCTGTTGTTATTTTCCTTGGTCAACCCATGGACACTGGCTTATAAGGATGAGTTTTATCTTATCTTGGTTGTGTACCCAGTGGATGGAATTCATTATCTCCATCTGTAGTAACCATAAGTCCTATTTCCCATGAATCTCCTACAGGATTTGTATATTGAGGATCTTCCTTAGGATTATGTCTAGAAAAAATTTTGCTTCAATGTAATTGCATATTTTTTCTTTTCAACTCTATCATCACCTCTTCTTACTATGCTAATATCTCTTCAAGTGAATGTGATTGAACATATCTAGGTGAAAAGTGAGATGCAAGCTGAATTTTATTATTCCTCTTGTTAGAGGCCTTTCAGAGGTGTCGATGTTTTTTATTTGAAGTCATACCTAGATTCTGGGTAAGCCTATGATTTCAAGTACATACACCTTCTTCATTTACTTTAGTGTGTACCGTATTGTGGATAAGAACTTCATATTCTTATTCTCTTGAGCTAGACTCACTTTTTGGATGATTTTCTGCAATAGTGTTGATAAAATTCACTAACGCATAATGCATTGATGGAATTCTGTCTGTATGTCTGTAAGACCATCTCCCTATATATCTTTTATGATACAATTCTCTCCTATATGATGGATTCCCAGGAATTGTTTGATGGACAGTTACTTGAAGGGAATCTTTAGATAGTTCAGTTGTGTTCTCTACTAATGGATTCTTCTCTAATCAGGAGAAATATGACTTCCATTGAGAAGGGGATATCTAATGTAAAAATCCCCTAGCCATCCATGTTATTTCTATTCAATGTTACCTTCTTTAAACCTTTTATCTTTATTTAATGAATTTGAAGGTTTAATTAAACAAGCCCCCATCCCAGCATGTTGGGGTGGCTCTTGAACTCCTAAGGTTGAGATTTGCATAGCTGCTCTTCTGATTTTGGGAATTTTGGTTCAGAAAATATTTGGTTGCATTATTTGGTAACCATTCAAATCACATGTTTCAGAACATTTCTATTCTATTTCAGTCATTTTTTTTATATGACATCTGACATCCTCTTAGCAGGAGGCCTAGTGAATATTCACAGATGTTTGATACAAAAGTAAATCATCAACTTGTTTTCATTGGTCCTAACTCTGATGAGAGCTAGTTGAGGCCTGTTCTTGTACATACATTTCATTGCATAAATTTTTTTTGAATGTAGCTAGCTATTGAAAATAACATTGCATGAGACAACTTTTAGAGAGATTTGTGGATTTTGGAATGACGTGAAATGCAATTTTCTATGTGCACCCCATCTTATGATACGAACACCAAATAGTTGTAGCCTCTTTAGATCATTGAGGCATGCACATTGATAGGTTCTCTGTTGCTTTTCAACCATTGGATGTTGGGAAACTGAGAGAGATTACAAGTCAATTTATTATTGCAACCTTCTGTTACCTTATCATATTTTGATATTATTCATATGGTAATACTTAGGTTTTAAAATGTGGAAGATTAATCCAAAAGTTGAGGTGGAAATCATAAATTCCATCTTCTGCCATCAATTATGGAATATTATATTGTGAATTTTCTAATGTATAGAAAGTGACTTGTATTTCCCCTTTTGGCAATTGTTTTCTCATGTATAACATATCTTCATCATCTTTCAAAAGAGGTTTCTCTACTTGGTCTGACCATAGTGGAATCTCTGTATTAGAAGACAAATGACACAAGGGTGATTTGGATAATGACCATTCCCTTAATATTCCTTTTTTTGAGAAATTATTTCACCTATTAATGATATGTTATCACTTATAACTGACCTTTTATTAAAAAGTTCCTCGAGACAAGAGGTCTTTCTCATCACTACATTATAAATTATAAAATTATCTTGAAAATGGGAAATACTATAGTGAAGAGGACTATCATAGTGAATTCCATTATGTGGAGGACCATCATGGTGGAGTACATAGAGGGATATATCCTATTGCTCTATGGAATTCTGTCCACACTGATTGTTTTTGTGGCTCTCATTTGGAGATAAGATCTCTGGATGGATAGATTTTTCACAAAGAAAACCTTCATGATGATGTTTCCAATGGGGAACTTCAGAATTGCATCTACTAATCCCATTATTTGGTAAGGATAGGGTAGGATCTTGAGCTACAATAGAAAAAATGTCATAGGGTTTCAAGAACTCCATCATTAAAAGGATCCAAATTTCAGCTTGACTATTGATTTTCCAACCGTGTTGGTGCGAGTTCATCTTGGATGTTCTCATATACTTAGTTGGTGAAACTTTTTGGGAGAAGTGTTTATCATGGATAGGTGTATGTTCCTTCCTTGGAGTGGTCACCAGAATGTATCGATTACCTCCGATTGGAATGGGTGTATATTTCTGATCCTTTTGTCCAAATGATATAGGAGAGTATGCCCCATTACCGTCCTACACTAGAACAGAGGTATTTATTATCTCTGGGATGGAATTATAATGTGTTTTCCTTGTTGTGTGAATAGATTTATTTGTCTGTTCCCTTGGTACTACTGAAGTATTTATAATATTCTATCATGCTTCCAGAATATGGGTTGGGATTTTTTTCTTCCCATTAACCATTGATAAGATGTGTTTGGTAACATCAGTGGCTAGAACATGAATATATTTCCATTCCATATCTAGGGTAGGTGTATGTACCTTCTAAAGTCATCATTTTTCTATCAATGAGTATTGACAGTACTCATGTGTGGGGGTAGAGAGTTGGGTGTGCCCCAAATTTGTCATCGGAGCTTTCTGACTAACATCTCTTGGTGCTGTCGAATGATAATATTAGAAGGCTTGATGAATTATAGAAGGAGTATGTTCTTACTGGATTTTTCCCATCAATCATGGTTGGAGGACATCCTTTAATTCCAAAAAATGAGACAACTATTAGTGTTGGTGATTGTAAGTAGGTGTATGTTCATGTTTACTAGTTGCCACCACATTGGATTGGTGAGATTATATAAATGCATTGAAGAAAATATTGCTGACTGGATGAAAATTTATAAATATGTGTATTTTCTTGTTCATGGTACTCCATCAGATTTTTCTGGAGGTATTGGTGGGATGCTTCCAAACAAGTCTAGTTTGTAGTGGAATTAGGACGGATGGGTTTTGTGCCCGCTCATTGTTTTCCACCAAGATAGGTTGATAGACTTCTACAGAGGGGGAGGAGGTAAGAACCTTCTCCCTGTTGATTAGACATTTTCCCCTAGGATTCTTATTGTGTGTCCGGGTCTATGGGACCTCGGTCAAATGTCAATAAGAAACACCCCCATCATGATGGGGGTTCACTGCCGCGCGATTTTGCTGGCAGCGATCGGTGGAGGGGATCTTTATGAAGAACCCGTACATCCTATAATTTAGGTACTTAGTGACCTATTGATCCACCTCTATTAGAAAAGGAGGTATTGGTTATTGTGTTTTTGTAATAAAGACCTGAAATGGTTTAAAACAGTTTTCCGAACTATTTGCTTCTTGATCATTGGCCATCCTTGGCCAGACAATCGAGGATTTGTATTGACCTGGAGTGCTTGTCGAGGAGCCTCCAAGGTTTGGATTGTACCATGATGATTGTTCTCCTTTAGAAGCATGTTAGAGAACCTACATTAAAGATTTTGGGTGGGTGATAACATCCTTCTCATGGACGAGGATCCAGCCTAAGTAGTGGTTGGGAAGTTCACAGATGTCGTCTTGATGAATGCCATTTTGGACTAAAGGGAGATCTGAGAAAAAACACTTTAAAACAAAATTAAACATAACAAAAGAGGCAACATTTAAATGGATACATTCGTTATTGATTACTTTGTCTTGCCATCCTTTATCAAATTAATAGGGATCTGATAGGTGGGTACCATGGTTAACATGGTTAAGGATTCATGTTAGATTCACCATTTTTATTTTTTTTTCCATGAAACGTGTGTTCTAGTTTTAAGAATCACTACTTCCATGTGGTTTCCATTGGATTTATTTATGGAAGTAGAAACTTCTAATAGTTATTTATCCAAAATGGACATGCTTTCCAAAGGTAGGCATTTTTTAAGTTTGAACATTATGAAACTTAGGAACGATCATTGTTTGAGAGGATGGGAGGTTAGAATCATCACACCATTTTGGGGGGACTTATTTTCTATTCCAAGACACTATTTTTAAATTTTAGATATTTTCATGAATCCTTATTAATTCAACAGGTACAACATATGTTTCCCCTATAATTTTCAACCACTTATTAAAATGTGTAAAATTTAAAATCATCATTATGTATTCATGGTTCTTCATTAGTGGAGATATCTATTTGTATTCTAGGTTTTCCATCATTGGTATACTCTTATACACTATTTAGAGATACTATTAATCATCATTATGATGATACTAAATTTTAAGCCACTCAGTGGTGCACTTTGGAATGTATTGTCATCCAGGGATAAATGGTTAGTTTTTATATTCGGATTGCACCCATAAAATAGGCTACCTACAAATCCTTTTGAAATGAATTAGAACCCTCATAGTTTGGTTCCACTTAATTGGTAACATTATACCATTTCAGGTTATGTGATAAGGACCTAGCCATAGAATTTAATGTCATTTGGTATGTATATCTAAGTGAAATGTTCTTAGTCAATGTTTGGTGTGGGACTTATACCGAAGTAGCCCATGGAATAGAGAATGGATATGGGTTTTCATGTAAGAGTTGACCATGTTGGGAATATGGCCCAAGGAGAACAGGGTTTCTTTGACTTGTTGGGTTTGAACCTTAAATAGGATTCGTACTTATCCCATTTGGATGGGTATCAAAGACTATGTAGATTGATAAGTCTCATAGGAGAGTATATTCTATTAAGAGAAATGAATTTGGGATTACATACTAAAAAGGATGAATTGGTGATTTGGGGGTAAAATTTTGGGATTACTTCTAAGGAAAATTCCCCAATTAAGGGAATTAAAGTTGGATTATTGAAAAGGATATCTAGTGATCTCAGGCCCTGAGAAGGATTCCTATGTATCCAAGTTTTCATAGAAAATATATTTCATGTAATTCAAGGGGTTGTGAAAATGTTGTGACCATGAAAAATCTCGGATCCCTCGGGAGTCACGCACGGTGTGAGAAATAATAGGATCTCAATGATTCAACAAAGGCACCCACACTTTTCCCCCTCTGCTGGTGGAAGTGGACATACCTATGGTGGCCAGGGTGGATGAGGTCGATGTGACTCATGAAGAGGGTGAGGCATCGAGCCCTCCCACTGTTCACTTTACATTGGAAAAGGGTCCAATGAAAGGATATTGGGATGAAGGTTAGGGGCTTACACTAGAATGGATACCCTATAATTGATCCTGATGGGCGAGGGACGCATATCCATTCCTTGAATGAAAAAGAATGTGTGAACCGAACCATCCCTACTAGAGAGCTGAGGTTCTAGGTCTTTGATAAGGGAGAGGTGAGGGCCCAAACCCTCCTCTAAACCAGGTACTTCCCCACACTCATCTTGGGGGAATGGTCCATGTGGATATGTATACACAATCCCACAAGAACTCCATGAGTCCTAACCCAATTATGAAACAAATCATGGAAACCTATGAATGTGGATATAAAAACTCAAATAGGAGACACACTGATTTGACTTTACAAAGGTTTGATAAGTCAGGAGGATTTCATGGAGGTCTCAACAAAATCCCTTTCAGACAAGGGATCCAATGAAGAGGAAGCCTTACAATTAATGGATTTGAGGAGGCCTTTATGGCTTGTATATTGAAGATAGTAGGTGAATCAAAGAGGGTCACCCAAGTAGGTACTAGCGTGCAAGTATGGGTGCACTAGTAGGTTTGGGGGACCTAATGTTCCATTAAGTGATGAAAAACCTATCTGATAATACTTGGGTGAGACCTAGATCATGCCATTAGATGTCATCACTGGTAATCCCAGAAGTGGAGCACTCAATTTATTTTAAATAGAATAGGTTTCATACATGTGTTTCTGATTTAGGGAAGTTGGACACTTTAGGAACGAAAGTGTTAAGGATTTAAAACACTAAAAGGACTTAAGTCCCATGATCCTCCTTCAATTCCTCCACTATCGGAGTTAAATAACTACATTGAATGTTTCATATGACTTGGGTGAAGCACTAGGGTGACCAGAGCATCAATTGGGCTTCTGGGAAATTCTTCCGTACAAATGAATCTTCAAAGGTCTATTTATAGGCAATAATAGGACCTTGAGTTATAGGAGTTAGGGTGCACATGTAGGATGTGTGGCACGTGGGAGTACACAAGTAGGTTTTTCACCAATGACCCTTTTTCCTGACTAAGGGGAACCAAAGCTTGTGCCTTTGCAAAATTTTATTTTCAATATGTTTTCCCCCTCTTTTTCTAAGGTATTTACCTTGATAGTCTTTCCTTTAGAATATATGATGGAATAGAGCATCATCACATATTCTTTTCTTCATTTATGTCTCTATGGTATTTTAGGCATTTAAAATTTTCAAATAGATCAAGTATCGCATTATAGATATTAATGTAAAAATTATATATATTGTTTTTAAGTTGATTTATTACATGGATTGTCTCCCAAATAGACAAGACTAGAAGATCTTTATGTTATATTTTAGGAAATTTTATTTTAAATATCTATTAATAAATTATTATTTAAAATTTGGATTAATATTATAGTTTTTATAGGATATAGATAATGGGCATAAAATTATGAATTTTTTGGGTGGTTCCTATGATTTATATTCCTATTACTTTTTATGCATGATTATGCATGACCACAGAGTGGGTCATTATTGGGTAATTTGGAATGGGACTATGAGTATCCTAAGAGATTATTTTTTTATGTTAGATCTTATATATATCTATATTTATCTTTCACTATCAATTAAAAATTTTATATTCTCTTAAAGATGATGTAAACTGGGAGAGTATATGATAGTTTGGTGTATAGTGTGACAAAGTGGGTCTTTAGGATATGAATGATGTTCAGATGGATTAAATTTATTATCATAAATATATTTCTATAGCTATGTAATAATAATTAGAATATAGGTTTAGTAATTAGAACATTTATCATACATATGGTTGGATACATGTTTATGATAGTGAGTGGATGTTTTTTGGATTGCAGTGTGAGTGATCTGCCTTCTAAGGATCAATATAGTTTAATCAGGTGGGTTTCCTAATGATGAATGGATTTTGAGAAATCCTTATATAGGTGTTTTTAAGAACTATATAGTTGGTATGGGAACTATTTTTTGATGGATTGGTTGGCCGGATACTATAACAGGGTTTGGAAGTGTGTTATGCTTATGGAATGTTCACCAAAATATTTATAAGGTTTATTATTGAACTACATGTATTCATTGAGTATAATATTTGATTGATAGAAAGTATTTTTTATATTATCTGAGTGTGTTATTTTCTCATTTAAGGAGCTTGGTAATATCCTGAGTCTATCTGAGGAATGTCTAACCACATTTTATAACCCCATGTATTACCTAAAAATGTCACTAAATAATATCATTATATGGAACACAAGAATATTTTTCTGATTGTGGTTTTTTTGGATTCAATTTTATAAATTTTAATTTTCATTATTTCTTATCAATTAATTATTTTCAATTTATATTAGTGTTAATAGTCATATTGAGAATATAGTACCCTCTATAATGATCATGTACTCTTTCCTCAAATTAATAACGTCTATTTTATTTGGAGGTGATCATGAGGACATATGGTGACCTAGGGAAGAGTTTAATTTGGGTGATTTTATCAGAAGCATTACATTAATCAATTTTATAAATTCCTTTGAGTATTTTACAAATAATTATGTAATAATAAACATCCATTATAATGAGAAATTTGAGATTCGTCAACAATGTTAGAGTACAATGCCATATGATCTAGATACATTTAATTGATTATCAATATGAAGAGGTCACTAAAAATGATTGGTCACCATTACCAATACCTATATAAAAAATTTGAAGGTCACCATTTTGTATTAGTTATGAAAATAGTCTAAGAACTCGACACTTTCTTAGTGAATATTTATTACTCAAAATGGGTGTATTTCATAACACCTTTTCACAATTTCTTATTGATTTTATTGAATTGATAAAGGGTGATAGATTCTTTTTTTAATATATTATTTTAATAAATTCATAAATATATTTTGATATAAATATATATTATATTTTTTAACAAAATATTTTTATATTACTGGTAATATATATTTAACATAAATATGTTTATATTTTCTTGTTGAACTCTCCTGGTTTTAATAATCCCAAATAAAGCTTAATTATATTTCTAATGAGTTTAATGTGTTATGATAACATTTTTAATTATATGATAGTTTTCAAGAATATTCTATGTATGAGTCACCATTATACTGACTCATAGTTGAGGCTTACTCATCATTCTTGAATCACATTTCCATGACAGATTAGAAGAATAATCTATATATGTTCCACCATTAGCCTAGGCCACCATTGCAGACTCACCACTCCAAACTCACCACTAGGTCTGAGTCTCTGGTCTAGAGAGTCACTTTTCCAAGTAAGATATTATCCAAACACTACCAATTATATGTCACTTCTAGCCTCGATACACTATCGAATCAACCTATTTCTAGAGGGTCTGCTAAAATGTCATCGCTCAAAAGACTCAAAAGTAATTTTCATTTGTCATTTTGAATTCAAATTTTCAAATGGTCATATTTGTAAAATTTAATTTAAATTATTAAATTGATTACCAGTTTCATACAACAATAAAATTGATTTTAGAATATAGTATAAGGTAGAGGTACTAGAATACGATCGAGAACATTATATATGTTGAATGAAGAGTATAAAAAAATAAAAATCTAAATGAAATGGAATCCATGATAAAAATAAGAACACAAAACTTGTACCAATAAGTGTTCCGGAATGATAATAGTTATTTGCATGTGTTAAAGATTCTACACCAAACATTCAAAGAACATATGAAGAAGAAAGTTTTATTGTACAATTGGATCTCTATTGCACCACAATATAGAATATTATATCATTATATATTCTTTGAAATTTTCTGAAAATGACTCGTGTTTCATTTAATTATAACTTCAAGGAGTGATGAAGTTGCAACACATATCACACAGAGAAACATTGTCCCTTATACTCTTCTATCGTCTCTATTTCTATAATTTATTTACATTTAATGAAGCCTGTGATTATATCTATTTTATGAATCAACACCAACTCTTCTGCATAACTAGAAGATACATATGAATCATCACAACTTATCTTATCTCACCTTATACTCCCAAATATAATAATTGAAGTGGTCCTTGTGTGGAAAGTCACTCTTGGCATTCCCGCAATAACAATGGAAGAGATCATTGTGGCCTAGTTAACACTATATGTGGTATTGTATACCTATATTTATAGTTTTGGACAAATTTATGTTAATATAAACTATTTGGTGGTAAGAGATCACCAAGTGAAGAGGATTTAGTCCCAGTCAGAGACTCAGCTTCTTCTGGTTATTTTTGACGTGCCTCTTAAATTTATGTTGTCAGTACTCCAACATTATAAAACTAAAAACATTTCATTAGCATTTATATTTAATAATATATAATATTTTTCTTAGAAATTGATTTGAAAATTCAAAATAGTGGTTTTAATTATTTAAACTAATAACTAATCACCCTTTGGAAAATATTTTAAATGATCAAAATATTTATTAATATGATACTTTGTTAATCTATGATATATTTTATTCTCAGTTGGGGAAATTTTTTAAATACATTTTGAACAAAGTTTTTTAATAGGGACTCAATTAACCCCCTCATTACTATCATACATCGATCATTAATCTATATAAAAGGGGTTAAAATCATTTCATATCCATTTTAATTGTGATTATATTGCTATGTTAAAGATCATAAAATTTCATTTAATTATAAATATTCCATTCTTTATATTTATTTTTTTATCTTTTAATATGGATAACATATAAGATGTTTCCATAACTAACATACCTAACTATTTCAATGTTACTAATTATTACTAATTGTAAAAAAAATGAAAATGTATATTTAATGTATGGGTTTTGAAATATGGACTTCCATAGTAGATGAATATAAAATTCTTATTACATCTAGAAATACATGGGATGATTCAACTAAGGATTCAAACAATAATAACTAAAAACCCATTAATTCCGTATATTATTTCCTAGTATATGAATATTTTAGTAGAATTTATGAATGTATAACTACCTATGAGATATGGGATACTCAATTTGTTTCACATGATGGTACTAAATATTTTAACAAAATGAGGAGCAATACGTTCACTATTAGACATTGTAATTTTATGATGAAGCCTAATGAGTTGATCTCAAACATGTATCGTAGGCTTAATGAGATTATGAATAAAATGACCCCATTGGGAAATATAGTAACTACAAAAGTGTTGATCATGTGACTCTTAACATGCCTTCCAGAATGATGGAGAGTTACATCGCTGTATATTAAATAATCATGTAACCTCAATGAAATTCTTGTAGAGGAGATCATTGAAAAATTTATGATGTATGAGGAAGAAATAAAATTTAATCAAGAATAATATGATAAACCTAAGAGAAAATATATTTCTTTCAAAATCACTAAATCCAAGAAAAATGTAAAGGAGAAATTTTTTTTTGAAATCTCAACTGATAAAGATTCATTAGCTGATAGTGATGAGTAAATGTCTCATATTGATAAAAGATTCATGAAATATTATAGGAAGAATAAATTTCCTAACAAATATAACATCAATGGAAAATATTACAATCGTGGGAAGTATAAAATGGACAAGAAAAAATATGATCATTCAAATAAAATCATATGTTTTGAATGCAAGATAAAAGGACAAGTGAATGCTAACTACTCAAAAATGAATTAGATGAATAAATATGATAACAAGAATAATAAATACAACAATTATATGAATGATACATGGAGTGAATTCTTGGGTCCTCCAAAGACTTTGATTCATCTCAGGATGAAAAATTTCACAAAGCCAACATTTTTTTGTGACAAATCTATTTGAGGTGACATATGTGTCTCCAAAACATAACATTCATTACTCTAGAGATGAAGATGAAAATTACTTTGATGAGAACATGACTAAATAATAATTGATTTATTTTTGAAAAATCATTTAGAATACATTTAATGAGATAAATGACAAATAAAAAAATTTAAAAAATAACATTCTCTGGAAATTTATATTAAATATGAACTGGTTGAAGAAATAGATATAAATGATCAATTATAGAATGAAAATACTGAACTTATGTTATTTCATTAATAGTTAGATAATGATATTTATAAAATGTACTGATGTTAAAAATATTGGAATACAAATTATTTGATCTAAAATTGATCCAAAGTACACTAAATGTGTTGGCTACCAACCTGGATAGAGGAGAATAATTAAAAAAAATCAATATAAAAATGAAAAATGTTATGCTAGTTCGGGTTCTAATTTTTTATCTACTACATCATGTTCTAAAAATAGTTTTGTAATATATTTTATTACAGGACATAATATAGTTTATTTCTTAAAAAATATAAAAACTCCTCCTAGGGAACCAATTAAGAATGTGGGGGTTCCTAAATTATTGATTAATAAAATTTATAAACCCAATAAATATTGGGTAGAAAAATCATTTTTTATCTAGTATATTTATTTGGAATTATGTTCGAAATGTTCCCCTAAAAACCTATTGTATATGGAAAATTTGTGTTCAAGATATATTACACAATATAGCTCAAAATTCAAGGATATAATAGAGTTTGATTGTATACATGTCACCTTTGGTTACAAAGCTAGATGAAATATCATTGGCTTTGACAAAATTAGTAACACCAATTCAACTTCCATTTCTTGTTTACTTTTTTCTGATGGTTTGACGTATAATCTACTTAGAATTTCATAATATTTTGAAGAAGGTTTTCATGTCATATTTGAAAATAATTCTTGTAATGTTTTTGATTCTAAAAATATTTTAGTTTTTACTACCTATAAAAATGAAAATATTTAATTTGTTAATATATATTCTTCACTTTCAAAAAATGTTTATAGTTTATGTGCATTTCATATATAATGTAGAGACCTGAAGCCTGATGTAAATGGAAATGACATTACATTTACGTAATACTTAGTACATAACAAAAACACACACACAAGAATCATAATAGTTTAGTGTCCTTGGAAACTTGGAATATAATCTTCTAATTGTGGTGAAAGATCTTCAATATCTCCCATAAAGATCTTACTTTTTTTACCTAAAACCTTTCTTTATATCCTGGGGAAATGAAAACATAAAAGGGTGAGCTCAAATGCTCAGTAAGGGTCAACAAAATAAATATCAATCACATCATATTCATAAGAACATAACATTTTGGAAATCTTAACCTGCAAAAGAGAGCATAATTTCATAACATGGGATAAATCATAGTAGTGAAATGAAATCCCAATAATCATAACTTAAAACATGAAACTTTGTGGCATACACACATAATCATAGAGAATCATATCTTATTAGTCAAGACTCATTGCCAAGACTATCTTAATGGACAATGTCCATTTCTGAACCGAGTCACCCTCGTTTCAGTCCTATTTCACTGAAACGGTATAACCTACCATTCCAGCCATGTCTATCTCATGAGATATAAAATCTTTACCCAATTCATTTGAGGGAGTTATATGTCCCACCCATCTCATAATGAAACCATTATTATGTGTGCCACAAAAATCATAAATCATACATCATTGCATAACCCATGTAGTAAAAATGGGAATCTTAAACATCGTGACATCATAAAACAATTCATATAAGATAAATTAATTCATAAATATAATTCCATCACAACATAATCAAATCAATTTAATAATAGTGATATAAATAGAACCCTTTATTATCTTAGATGGAAAATAATTTTGATAAAACACTTGAACTCCATTCTTGAGGAAAATATCCTTTCTGCTTCAAAAACACTTTTCCTTTATTAACATGTTGTACAATTCTAAACTAAAAGAAGTTGATTAAAAATAAACTTGAAAACTTGTAAAGGAAGATTCTTGGAAATAATTTTTTAAAAATCCATTCATGCCGTATAAGTTAAAAAAACATTCTTTGTACTTTTGTCAGAAAAGTCAAAAAGTACCTCGTACGAAAAACGACAAACGATTTCTTTCATATCCTTTACTAAAAACTCACCGAATGGTAAATTGGATTTAAACAATTGTATGTGGATGTAAATAATATTAAATATTTAGGAAACATGGATTTTGATGATAAAATACACCCCAGTAAATACTAAAGTATAAACAATCTCGGATAAAAATGGGATTGTGATATTTCCCTTACCTTAGGTTCGATTTGCTTCGTAAGTGTCCGAACCTCCTGTATAATGATTTAAATAATATCATTGACTTATTACAGAATCATATTAATTGTTATTATATCATATATGGTTCACTTGTGACTTTATATTACCCGTTCTTTTGTAAATTCCATGTTAAAGAGCGTTTTGGGTAAAATTGTTTCATTTGTCGTCCGTGTTTTGACTTGTAATTATTCATATGATTACTTAGATCATGATTACTTAATTCCATAATTTAAAATATGATTTATATATAATATATATTCAGAATATAAATATATATAATAAATCAGTAAATGGAAAGAAATACACCGTTCATGGAGACGGTAGGCCGTACGTACGCATGAACGTTGTTTTCGTTTCCTTATTGCGTTGAATGGAATTAAGTAGATGACATACATATATATACACATGAATCCAGTATCATTATTATGTCATATATTTCATGATTACTTAATATATATAATTTATAATCATTAATGAATGGTTAAAGTGGAGAATGAATCTCATCGCGTCGTGGAGACGGTAGTCCGTATGTACGCACGAGCGATGATATCATTCTCATGATCGTGGGACTATATTGGAGTGTATGTATACTATTTCAGAATCAATATCAATTTAAATTAATCATATATAGTTATTATTTACACCATTATACCAATCCAAGTAAGGTGGTGGTGGAAAATAGATTACACCACGGCGTGGAGACGGTATTTCGTACGTACGCACGCGTGGTGATTTCCTTTTTCCGTAGGATGGATAGAAGGTTAATTAGAGTTGTTTCATATTTATACTAACATATCAGTATATAATAAATACTGATGTTATTACTTTATCATGAAACAACTAAAGAAGAAGAAGTTTAAGAAGAAAGAAATTGAAAAAGATCGGTAATGGATATTACCTCTTTTTGACGCGCCTTCACTTAACCTCCACTTAAAGAACTAAGTATGGTATTTGAAGAAGACCAGGACCTCTAGGATGATACTAGAGAAGTGGAGAGGAGATTTTGGAAGGGTTTGGTCGAGCTTGAATGCTCAAATTGGTGTGAGGAGGAGAGGGAGGAGGTGCCCTTTTATAAGGGAGGGGAGAGGCACCTTAGGAAAATCTCAAAATATTATTTTATATTAAGGTCAAATTCGGTTTATAATGGTTCCAAAGGGTCTTTTTTCGAAGATAAAGTGGGGAGGGGTCGAAAGCCTCTCATCCAATAGGATTTAGACAAGTTTAGGTTATTATGTTAACCTTATCAATTAGATTTAACTCTAAGTTAAATAATTTAAATTTTACCGTGTCTTTTTGTTTTCTTACACTATATGGTTAATAAACTTACAATAACAAGCCAAACGAACCCAAAGTTGTTTATTATTAATATATATATATTTATCTAAGTCATTTGGCCAAACCTTATATTTTTAAGAATTAAATAACAATTCATAATATAATATTTGTTTTAAAAACTAATTTATGTCAATTTTGACACTATTTGGTACATGATTTTTATGAAATTAATAACAGAATGATAAGTTCTAACCAAGTTACTTATATCAACAATAACATGTCATATTAACCTATAAAATTAATTTAAGTCATAAAAAGTCTCAAATTACATTTATTTGGGCCTTTATAACATCAATTATGTCAATATTTCATTAATAAGACAATTACTGCATCATATTTGTGTCATAATAAATGATAATTATTTAATCCTTAAAAATTCTAAATAAATTACTATGATGTAAATAATTGTATTATCTTTCTGGAGACTATTCATGTTCGAAGTTTCATGAAGTTTATCACTAATGAAAAATTACTATACTTATAAGATTTAAGAAAGTTACATGTTGTCACATTCTTTGGTTTTAATAATAATAAAATTATTTTCATGGACAAAAGTCCATAAAATGAATCTAATCTGACCCTTAGGTTATATGGGTCGACTTTTAGCAATAAAATATAATTTTTACAAGTGTTAGGGTAATTTTATAATCTTATATTTACCCTTAATTACCTGATTTACCTTTAACTATAGTAAATAAAATTTACCGTAGTTACTATTCACAATGCCCAAAAATAAAAAGTAGCTTATTAACATAATTTGGACCCACTGATTCGAAATATGGAATCCATTTTTCCAAATTCAATACACAAAATCTGCAGAAATTAAATTAAAATTAATCCCGTTGTCAAAAGAAAACGGATTTTTCTTTAAAACATTGCAAAAGATTGAATTGATTTAACCTACGAATTCAAGGTAAAATCAATGCTGATGACATACATTATATTAAATGGAAAAAATATATTCTATTTATACTTTAAAACCATTCAATATTATAATTTAACCACATAAGATATTATGATGAAAAAAAAGTTGTTTTTAATTAAAATATAGCGTGTTTTTATTATTCATTAAAATATGAAAGTTATCAGAAAAATATCAAAACGTTATCTAATGTAAATTTTTATATCCTGATTCAAAATAAGAATTTAATTTTGTCAAATTGAACTTATAAACATGTCAAAAACTAGATTTAAAGTGGGTGCGCCATCAAAAGGCGGCAAAACTGCATTTTTTGAAAAATGCTTATTTTACCCGAAAAATTTATTTTGTTCTTATACCATGTTCTAGAAATGTGTAAGATGAATAATAATGTTATAAAATTCAAAATTTAGTTAACACTATTCATAACGGCTAGTTCATAACAATATTATAATAATATATCGTTGTTTAGTAAAACTCGGCATTGCGTACAAGACATGCTATCAATGAAGGTCGCGATTGCGTATACTGCAAGCTAATACAGTGTTGTGTATAGCGCAAGATAATCTTGTTGTGTCATACAATAGAAGATATTAATGAAATTAAAAAGAATGTATCTTATAAAATCTCGGGTTGTTACATTCTACCCCCCTTAAAATGAATTTTGCCCTCAAAATTCGTCGGGGTTATAAATGGTTTACTATTCGAAAGTTTCTTTAATAGAGAACCACATCGTAAGAAGGAATACAAAAACCAATCTTTAAAAACAAAAGTATGAAATGTAAATGTTACCCAAATAAACTAATCACTGGGTTTCCACATAGGTGAAAATATGGATATGGAAGAGAAATCTAACCATCATGTTCTGATAGAGAGTGGTAGAGAACAAAGCCATAAATTTGTGACGATCTAAGGTACCATCTGATTCATCAGATATAAGAGCAGTAGGACAAAATTTTTGGTTTCCAAGATTATTTCCCTAAAGTTGATGAAATTGGAATTAGAAGAAATTCTATCATGATTTTGGTATAGTCTCACCGTTTGTCATTCTTTGGATAATTTCCACTTCATCTCATAATGAAATGAAGTTGAATTTGTCATTCGTTATGTGTTAGCAGATCATGTGATAGAATGATGGCTCATTCCATCTATCTCAAACAAAAGGTTAGAAAAGTTATCAAAAAATACATAAGTCCATCTATAGTGAGATTAATCATATATAGTTCCTAAAATGGACTTATACTTCATATATCATACTGCTTAATATAATAAAACTAGTTTCTACTAAACAGGGACTTCCTGTAGGCCAGTGGTAGGCGATAAAGGCCAGTCGCACTTCGGTTGTGGGTTTGATTCCCACAGCCATGTCCGACGCGATGGGTTGTCGCCCGTCCTGCAGGTTGTCCTTTTTCTAAAACTATATTACTATAACATCCCATCAATAATATCGAAAAACACTAACTTATGTCCAACATAATCCATTCAAATCATTAGGCTTATCTAAAATACTTCGGTCCAATCTCATAGTATAAAGAAAATTATTACTTGAAATGTCACATAACAATCATGTGAATGCCATAATTTATCCCCATATATCATAAGATATATCTTGTTGGTCAAATTATAAACATGTTAATAACTTAATCATGTATTCTCTTGAAGAATGAATACCCATTGAACCTTAGTGAAAACATGAATGCAGTTAAAAGTTAACACTTTCCACATACCAAAATCCTCAAAATTCTATAAACTCAAACCATGATATCACTTAGTCCTTATATCAATCATGATCTCATGAATACTGTAAAACATTTCATTTTCTCGTTTTCCCTTCATTATGTGCATATCATCTTATTTCCAAAAATATATCAATCACCTTGAATACCTGTAACACCCTGAGCTTCCACGATACGCTTCTCATTCAATAATGCAATAGCTTGCATTGTACGCAACTTCGAGTTCTAAAACACCGCGACTAATCAAAGTAGCCGTTATGAATAGTAATAACCACTTTTTAAAATTATAGAAATTTTATATTTCAAAATGGACTTCATTTTTGTATTCGTAATCTCGAAATTATCCAAAGTTGAATTTTTTGTAATTTTCTGAGAACTTCCAATTTTTTATAGTGAAAATTACTTAAAAACAACTTTTTTTATCAAAATAATTTATAGTGATAAATTATACTATTTAGTGGTTTTAAAGTATAATTATAATATATTTTTACCATTTTATCCAATTGTGGTCATTAGAATTAATTTAACATTGAAATTGGACATAAACAATTGCCAATCTTTTGATATAAATTGTTTCTTAAAAACACGCTATTTGTTGTAACAGCGGGAATTAATTATAAAATTAATTAATAAAACTTATATGTTTGGAATTTTTTAAAATAGACATCATTTTTGAATTCGGAATATCAATTATATCTTAGGGTGAAATTTTGGCCTTGTTCTGAAAAACTTCAATTTTTGATGAATAGTGAAACCACTAAGTGGTAGTTAAATAACTGATTTTTCGTTTAAATGAAATATTACCACTTCTGTGATTTGATTTTAAAAAATCCGACATACATGGTTGTCATTAAGAAGTAAAATGTGGTTCAATGAGAATAAAATAATTTTTGGTGAATAGTAAATTTTAAGTTCTTAATCGCGATTAGAGGTAATTAGTGTAGTTTAAGGTAAAAATAATGTTTTAATAATATGAGATGAGCTTGAAACTTGTCCTACTTCTATTGGATGAGTCATGGCCGACCAAGAAAACCCATAGGTCAACTTGTGGACCCCATGGAGCCACTTTGGTTGGAAAATGATATTAATATATATTTATTTAATGTTAAAATTAAATTGACACAAACATGAGTTGTTTTACTAAAATAGTTTTTAAGTGGGGTTACACGAGTCCAAATTTTGATTATAAATATTCATTAGAAAGAAAAAAATATTTCCTACATAATAGTATTTTTTTTATAATTTTTAAACATTAAATAAATTAAATTATTTATGACATCATGATGATGCAGCGATGACATCATTATTTAACGATTTAAATAAAATGGAAAGATAATGTAAACTCCAAAGCGTACACTTGTCAAAAACCTATTGGATGATTAGATTTAAAACCCTTATCATCTTATCCTAGAATTATATAAGTGTGGGACCTCTAAAATCCGACACTCATTTTATAATAAAGTGACTTTTCTTTACTTTCCAAGAGTGCCCCTCCTCTGCACTTATAAAAGGCCCCCACATATCCCACCTCATTTACACTTTCAAGCCATTTGTCTCGGCCAAAATCTGCCCAAATACTCTCCCAACTTCCCCCTCTTACTCCTAGAAGCCTCACTTTGGGCAGAACTCTTCCCAAGGAAGCCTTTGGCTCAAATCAAAAAGAGTTACCCGATTTTGAGGTAATGTCTTCTCTAATATTGTTTTGTTTTACTTTTCTTCTCCAACCCCATAAACTCTTTTTATTAATTTCTTTTATAACAACACCAGTATCATCAATATACTAGGATGTTGTTATAACAAGTATTCTAGCTACACTTACACACACCTACATCTAATGGTTAAAGAACATACGGTTTCTGTGGATGGCGAATTTCTGCCTCACGAAACGATGATTGTTCAACACTCATATAACACCTTCAAAGGTGGCCATTAAGATGTCACTATTTTTAAATATGATATATAATATGTTTATGTTTTACTTATTCTTCTGTATTTCTCATTTATGGCATACTTTATGATTTCCATTATGGGTAAAACACGATAATTTCATTCTAGGAAGTGCGGACTACCGCCCCCCTCAAAGTGATTTGAATCGTTAATGCCATATGTGGGATGTATAATGGATGGAGTAAATGGTATTATACACTATATTATACTGGAATTATATTATACATTTATATCATTATGATTTCGTTCCATTAAATATGAAATTGAAATGAAAGTAGCGTTCATGCGTACGTACGGCTTACCGTCTCCATGAACGGTGAATTTCCTTTCTTACCTCTAAATGTTACGTAATATTATAAATGAATGTATATACTGGATATATAAGATATATATGACATCTAAATCATGAATATAATTCTAGAGATAATGGATATTCTACCACATAAACAACTTGTAATTATAAGAAGTTTATTGTTGACTCAAGTACCAAAGATCGACAAAACGACCGTTATTATCTTAAATAATTACATAATGTTCATATCATTGTAATAAGTGATATAATAAGGATAATGAAATTGAAAATGGTTCTTAATAAGGTATATATTAACTCTAGTTTATTATTCAGGAGGTTAAAGAACGATTGAGTCAAGTCAGACACGAGGTAAGGGAACTTCTTAACCCAACTTCCATTATTTGGGTTAATCTCCTACTTTCAAATTATGTCATGACATTATTATGTCCTATATTGTATTTGTACTTTCTTTATGTGTACATATAATGAATACACATAATAGATCTATTTTATTTTTAAAATGATCTTTGTAAGGACTTCGTCTCAATCTCCTTTCATTGAGGCATATTTCTTTTTATACACAACTTTATTTTATATGGTGTATAAACCCCTTTGACTTTTACATTTATTCAAAAGGAATATTTTTTATACGAAGCATTTTGCTAAACGACAAAAGGGAATGTTTTTCTTTCTGTACTTATGCGGCGACAATGACTTCTCTACCGCCGTGACTATTATTTGAGTTTCGGCTTCCTCTACAAGCCATCATTTTTTTAATGAAAAATAAATACAAAGTTTTAACTTTCTTTTATTTTGGTATTGAAAATGGTTTTGAAAGCGTTTTTATTATATCAATATGTTGTATTGATATCTTTTGATTGAAATGTGTAAATGTTATGTTTCCTTTATGCATGTTTTATGTGATACGATTATGTTATGGTTTATGATATGTTTAAACCTATTCATATGAGGAATGTATTGGACTTAATAAGTGACGGGTGGAGCCCGCTATAGCTCCTCGATGCATCGGTAGGTCTCATGAGACTACTAGACGTGGAATTGGCCGAGGCCCTTTCCCAATTTGATTTATGGTTTCGGTCGAGGCCTTAATCATTTTAGACGTCTTGGCCGAGGCCTTGACAAAATGTTTCAGAATGTCTGGAATTATACATTCCCTCATTATGAAAGTGGTTATTGATATTTCATGTCATTATTCGACCAGTAGAATGTCCATGTGAAGAAGTGAATGGAATTATCTCATTTTACTTTTGCCATATTATGTTGATGTTCAAGTTTAAAAGGCTTTTGTTTTAGTTATACATTGCCTTAAATTTTTATGTTTATTTATGAAAGCTTCCGCAATATTGTTATCCTTACTGAGCATCTGAGCTCACCCCTTTCAATGTTTTAATATTTTCCCGGATGTGAAGAAGTATTTTATGAATGACCTGCAGGGATTGTGAGAAGAGGATATGAGTGTGGACTATGGAGACTTTGTTATTGTAGTTTTTCATTTTATTATGTAATGTAACGTTTACGAATGTATCTAGTGTTTACAAGGCTACTAAACTAATCGGTCTTTCGAGACTTGATCTTTTGTGATCATGCCAATGTTACGAAGTAATGCACCGACTCTGGGTAGCTGGGGTCGGGGTGTTACAGTTTGTATCAGAGGCAGTTTAGTACTAACCTTGGAAGCTAGATTTAGATAAACTCTGATTAGAGAACATAGCCCGAAGATAGACTTTAAGGATTAGTATAGAAGAACTTCCTAGAATTTTGGTATTATATAAATTTTGTGAGTTTTCCGAGCAATACATCCCTGTCTGGATACGAGTAGGTAGAGGCGGTTCTGGCACAGATGTACCTAGGGGTAAAACCCGAAAACACCGCTTTGAGCTAGACTCGAACGGGAACTGGTGCACGACAGCGGGCCTTGCTGCACTCTTGGTTACGACACTCCCGGGGGATATGCTTAGGATAATTCTTATTTTCTTTACAAACCACTATGAAGGGTTATTAGTATATACTTCCTCAAAGAAAACATTTTTATGGATTATATCCATAAATAGTTCAATTTATGTTAAGTATCTTACATGTATGGAATTATGTATTTTGATTCATAAACTAATATAGTTTATGCCATTGTTTAGAAATGGCGCCTAGTGGAAGGAATGGAAACTGTATCAATGCACGCACTCCGTGCAGGGATTTCCCTCCTGCTCAAGATAATTATTGTGGAGCTGGAGATACAACTGGTGCTGATCAACTTATTACCATACTGGGACAACTCACTCAGGTTATTAATAATAACCTTTCTCGTATGGAGCACCCTGATCCGCAACGTGGAGGATCAATGTTAGACCACTTCATGAGGCAACAACCGCCAACATTTAATGGGGGTACAAATCCATTAGTAGCTGAGCAATGGATAAACTCCTTAGAGAAAATATTCCATGCCTTGGGGAGTAGCGAAAGGGAGAAGATTGTCATGGCAGTTTACCACCTCACTGGAGATGCCGATCAGTGGTGGTCGCTGATTCAAAACACAAAGGAAGATGATGACGTATCAAATATGGAATAGAGGGAGTTCAAAGAGCTTTTCCTAGAAAAATACTATCCTCGTGACCATCGAGCAGATATGGAAAGACAATTTTTGAGTCTGAGACAAAAGGAGGATGAGAATGTCGCAAAGTATGAGGCCAACTTTACAAGGTTAGTGAGGTATGCTGCAGATTATATACGTAACCCAAGATGTAAGATTTATTGTTTCTTTGATGGGTTAAAACCATTTCTCCGTCGAGCTTTAGTATCACAATCATTCTCAACATACGAAGATATTGTCTCATGTGCTATCAAGACATAAAAGGAATTCTCTAAGTCTTCTGACAACAAAGTAAAGCAAGAGAAGAAGATAACGGTGGAACAAGAGATAGATAAAGGGAAAAAGGGAAAGAAGGATTTTCCATTATGTGATAATTGTGGGAAGAATCACCCTGGTACTTGCCTAAAAGGAATGGGAGTTTGTTATAAATGTGGGGAGAAATGTCACCAGGCACGTGATTGGAAGGGAAAGAAAGAGGCTGTCAATGTTGAATGCTAAAATTGTAGAGAAATGGGTCATTATGAAAATGAATGTCCTAAGCATCAGGGAAACTTACCTCAGAAAAGGCCAAGGGATCAAGGACAATCTTATGCTGTTACTACAGTTGAAGCAGAATAACTAATGTATTGGTGCTTTTGGACTCATGGATTATATTCTGGTTATTAGAATAATGTGATATATATATAAGGATTGTACTGCAGTACTTGTTGATTTCAGTAAGGTTTTAATATGATGAAGGTAATTATATTTTTAGTATGTGACATTAAGAGAAACTTTACTTTGTTTGGGGAATCTGATAAATTGATTTTGGAATTAAGAGACCTTTTAGAGAAAGTCTGGACAGAGGTATTTTGGATAACTATAAAGGTTGGAGTGGATTAAGTTGATCTTTGGATAGTATTGTTTAAGGTTAATAAATTTATGAAGATTATTTTTGGAATATTATGATACTATAGTTTTAGGAAAAGGACAACCTACAGGGTGGGGCATAACCCGTCGCGTCGGACAAAGCTGCGGGAATCGAACCCACAATCATAGTGTGATAGGCCTTTATTTCCTACCACTAGCCTACAGGATGTCCCTGGTTATTAAAAAATAATTTTACTAATCTAAATGGTATGTGTTAACATTTGGAACCTTATACAATTAGGATAAATAGAATATTTTTGAGTTTCGTTACCATTTGGAGTAAAAGATGGGTTTGTGGTAAAAAATTATTAACGAATGAAAGTATACATAACATGTATGTTTATTCCCTTACGTTCTTAGTAAATCTCCTAAATAAATTCATCAACATTATAAAAGGTAACTTAAAACAAAAATGTTGTCGGTTAACTTTTCCAACTGGGGATTCAATGACCGTTTAACCAATCACAAGTTTGTGATTTTCTTGTAGTTAAACTTTCTCCTAATCCTGTTTTCTATAACTCTCCATCAGACCTTGATGGTTTGTTTCTCCTCCATATCCATATTTTCATGGAATCCTAGAATGGGCTATATCGGGTGACCTTTGTACTTATTTTGCTTTCTTTTAATGTTATATATTTATTAACCTTATTTCTGATGTGGGTTTTCCTCAAAGGTATTTTCTTTTTTCAACCTTTTATTTTCAAAGAAAAATTTCAAATTGTGAGGATGAAATTTATTGAAGGAGGGTAGAATGTAACACCCCGAGCTTCCACGATACGCTTCTCATTCAATAATGCAATAGCTTGCATTGTACGCAACTTCGAGTTCTAAAACACCGCGACTAATCAAAGTAGCCGTTATGAATAGTAATAACCACTTTTTAAAATTATAGAAATTTTATATTTCAAATTGGACTTCATTTTTTTATTCATAATATCGAAATTATCCAAAGTTGAATTTTTTGTAATTTTCTGAGAACTTCCAATTTTTTATAGTGAAAATTACTTAAAAACAACTTTTTTAATAAAAATAATTTATAGTGATAAATTATACTATTTATTGGTTTTAAAGAATTATTAGAATATATTTTTACCATTTTATCCAATGGTGGTCATTAGAATTAATTTAACATTGAAATTGGACATAAACAATTGCCAATCTTTTGATATAAATTGTTTCTTAAAAACACGCTATTTGTTGTAACAGCGGGAATTAATTATAAAATTAATTAATGCAACTTATATGTTTGGAATTTTGTAAAATAGACATCATTTTTTAATTTGGAATATCAATTATAGCTTAGGGTGAAATTTTGGCCTTGTTCTGAAAAACATCAATTTTTGATGAATAGTGAAACCACTAAGTGGTAGTTAAATAACTGATTTTTCGTTTAAATGAAATATTACCACTTCTGTGATTTTATTTTCAAAAATCTGACATACATGGTTGTCATTAAGAAGTAAAATGTGGTTCAATGAGATTAAAATAATTTTTGGTGAATAGTAACTTTTAAGTTCTTAATCGCGATTAGAGATAATTAGTGTAGTTTAAGGTAAAAATAATGTTTTAATAATATGAGATGAGCATGACACTTGTCCTACTTCTATTGTATGAGTCATGGCCAACCAAGACAACCCATGGGTCAACTTGGGGACCCCATGGAGCCACTTTGGTTGGAAAATGACATTAATATATATTTATTTAATGTTAAAATTAAATTGACACAAACATGAGTTGTATTACTAAAACAGTTTTTAAGTGGGGTTAAACGAGTCCAAATTTTGATTATAAATATTCATTAGAAATCTAAAAATATTTCCTACATCATAGTATTTTTTTATAATTTTTAGACATTAAATAAATTAAATTATTTATTACATCATGATGATGCAGCGATGACCTCATTATTTAACGATTTAAATAAAATGGAAAGATAATGTAAACTCCAAAGCTTAAACTTGTCAAAAACCTATTGGATGAGTAGATTTAGAACCCTTATCATCTTATCCTCGAATTATATAAGTGGGGGACCTCTAAAATCCGAAAGTCATTTTATAATAAAGTGACTTTTCTTTACTTTCCAAGAGTGCCCCTCCTCTCCACTTATAAAAGGCCCCCACCTATCCCACCTCATTTACACTTTCAATCCATTTGGATCAGCCAACCTCTGCCCAAATACTCTCCCAACTTCCCCCTCTTACTCCTAGAAGCCTCACTGTGGGCAGAACTCTTCTCAAGGAAGCCTTTGGCTTAAATAAAAAAGAGTTACCCGATTCTGAGATAATGTCTTCTCTAATATTGTTTTGTTTTACTTTTCTTCTCCAACCCCTTAAACTCTTTTTATTCATTTCTTTTGTAAAAACACCAGTATCCTCAATATACTAGGATGTTGTTATAAGAAGTATTCGAGCTACACATACACACACCTACATCTAATGGTTAAAGAACATACGGTTTCTGTGGATGGAGAATTTCTGCCTCACGAAACGATGATTGTTCAACACTCATATAACACCTTCAAAGGTGTCCATTAAGATGTCACTATTTTTATATATGATATATAATATGTTTATGTTTTACTTATGATTCTGAATTTCTCATTTATGGCATACTTTATGATTTCCATTATGGGTAAAACGCGATAATTTCATTTTAGGAAGTGCGGACTACCGCCCCCTCAAAGTGATTTGAATCGTTAATGCCATATGTGGGATGTATAAAGGATGTAGTAAATGTTATTATACACTGTATAATACTGGAATTATATTATACATTTATATCATTATGATTTTGTTCCATTAAATATGAAATTGAAATGAAAGTAGCGTTCATACGTACGTACGGCTTACCGTCTCCATGAACGGTGCATTTCATTTCTTACCTCTAAATGTTACGTAATATTATAAATGAATGTATATACTGGATATATAAGATATATATGAAATCTAAATCAGGAATATAATTCTGTAGATAATGGATATTCTACCACATAATGAACTTGTAATTATAAGAAGTTTATTGTTGACTCAAGTACCAAAGATCGACAAAACGACCGTTATTAACTTAAATAATTACATAATGTTCATATCATTGTAATAAGTGATATAATAAGGATAATGAAATTTAAAATGGTTCTTAATAAGGTATATATTAACTCTAGTTTATTATTCAGGAGGATAAAGAACGGTTGAGTCAAGTCAGACACGAGGTAAGGGAACTTCTTAACCCAACTTCCATTCTTTGGGTTAATCTCCTACTTTCAAATTATGTCATGACATTATTATGTCCTATATTGTATTTGTACTTTATTTATGTGTACATATAATGAATACACATAATAGATCTATTTTATTTTAAAAATGATCTTTGTAAGGACTTCATCTCAATCTCCTTTCATTGAGGCATATTTCGTTTTATACAAAACTTTATTTTATATGGTGTATAAACCCCTTTGACTTTTACGTTTATTCAAAAGGAATCTTTTTTATACGAAGCGTTTTGCTAAACGACAAAAGGGAATTTTTTTCTTTCCATACTTATACGGCGACAATGACTTCTCCGCCGCCGTGACCATTATTTGAGTTTCGGCTTCCTCTACAAGCCAGCATTTTTTTTAATGAAAAATAAATACAAAGTTTTAACTTTCTTTTATTTTGGTATTGAAAATGGTTTTGAAAGCATTTTTATTATATCAATGTGTTGTATTGATATCTTGTGATTGAAATGTGAAAATGTTGTGTTTCTTTTATGCATGTTTTATGTGATACGATTATGTTATGGTTTATGATATGTTTAAACCTATTCATATGAGGAATGTATTGGACTTAATTAGTGACGGGTGGATCCCGCTATAGCTCCTCGATGCATCTGTAGGTCTCAAGAGACAACTAGACGTGGAATTGGCCGAGGCCCTTTCCCAATTTGATTTATGGTTTTGGCCGAGGCCTTAATCATTTTAGACGTCTTGGACGAGGCCTTGACAAAATGTTTCAGAATGTCTGGAATTATACATTCCCTCATTATGAAAGTGGTTATTGATATTTAATGTGATTATTCAACTAGTAGAATATCCATGTGAAGAAGTGAATGGCATTATCTCATTTTACTTTTTCCATATTATGTTGATGTTCAAGTTTAAAAGGATTTTGTTTTAGTTATACATTGCCTTAAATTTTTATGTTTATTTATGAAAGCATCCGCAATATTGTTATCCTTACTGAGCATCTGAGCTCACCCCTTTCAGTGTTTTAATATTTTCCAGGATGTGAAGAAGTATTTTATGAATGACCTGCAGGGATTGTGAGAAGAGGATATGAGTGTGGACTATGGATACTTTGTTATTGTAGTTTTTCACTTTATGATGTAATGTAATGTTTACGAATGTATCTAGTGTTTCCAAGGCTACTAAACTAATCGGTCTTTCGAGACTTGATCTTTTGTGATCATGCCAATGTTACGAAGTAATGCACCGACTCTGGGTAGCTGGGGTCGGGGTGTTACAATACCACATTAGACCAATACATAAATATTCCAATACTCCATGATACAACATTATTTTGGAATCCCATTACATAAACACTTAATCATTCCACTACATCGTTGTCATATTCAACATCGCTAATAGTGATCGCATGTGACTTCCCTTTGTCCATTGCCTTAAGAGGTTGTTCATGTCGATCATCACTAACCCTTTTATTAGGGCATTTATTAGCATAATGCCCCATTTCCTTGTACTTGAAGCATTGAAGTTTTGGTGGTGCGTTCTCTACAGTGTTTGCTTTATTCACATCATTAGAAACCCTTTTTCAATTACTTCGACACTCAGCTGCTCGATGACCTTCTTTTCCACACTTAAAACATTTTCTAGTCCCTTTAAGACAATCTCCACCATGCTTCTTTCCACACTTTGTGCATAAGGAAACATTCATCTTATTTTCACCATTATTCTGAGATTTCACCTTGAACTCCATCTTTTGTTTCTTGTCAAAACCATGAGATGGATATGTAACACCAACTTCCATTTCTACCTTGATAGCACAATGCACAATTTCTTCATAGCTACTGAAGTCTCTTATAGCTAATGCCCTTCGAAGACTTGGTTTTAAGCCACTGAAAAATCGATCTACTTTACTTTTAGTTTGGATGATAATTCCAGATGCATACCTTGCAAGTCTTGTAAAATTCGCTTCGTATATACCAACAGATTCATCATCCTTCTACTTCAGCTCAAGAAACTCCTTTTCCATATTTGTTCGAAGAATACGAGAGAAGTACTTATTAAAAAAAAGTTCTTGAACTCGTCCCACTCCATGGACTCAATTTCATCTCTTGGCCTCGTATTCTTGATAAGATTCCACCATTGATCAGCTTAACCTTCCAAACGATATACTACTAAGATGACTTTATCATGTTCAGAACATTGAAGAACTGAAAATATCTTTTCAGTGGTATTGATCCATTGTTCATCAACAAGTGGGTCGGAATACCCACTGAAAGAAGGTGGATGTTTCCTCATGAAGGACTCAATAGAATATTGTTCCCTTCTCTGCTCATTTGGAAGTCCAGAATGATTCATATCTTGTGTAAGTATAGCAATAAGATTTTTCACTCCATCTCCCATAACATTTGTTTGTTCAGGAGGACAATCATTACATTGTCCATTGCATTGATCAACACGGTTCCTTCGGGTTCCATCCATCGTCTAAAACCCAAAAATAATAGTGTGAGAGGCAAAAATCATGATAGGGAAAACAACATAATAAAGGGAAAGTACCTTTAATATCTAACATCTTAGGTTTAATTCTATGATCGTTAGCGTAATTCTAGTACTATAACCTATACGTATACTTAACCTTAGGGACATCCCTAGACATACCTTAGAAATATCTCTAGGGATCTCACTAACATTTTCGCATCCTAGTTTCCAAATGATGACTAAACCATTCCTCTGATACCAACTGTAGAGACCCGAAGCCTGACGTACATGGACATGACATTACATTTCCGGAATACTTAGTACATAACAAAAACACACACACAAGGATCGTAATAGTTTAGTGTCTTTGGAAACTCGAAATATAATCTTCTAATCGTGGTGAAAGATCTTCAACATCTCCCATAAAGATCTTCCTTTTTTTACCTAAAACCTTTCTTTATATCCTGGGGAAAAGAAAACATAAAAGGGTGAGCTCAAATGCTCATTAATGGTAAACAAAATAAATATCAATCACATCATATTCATAAGAACATAACATTTTGGAAATCTTAACCTACAAAAGAGAGCATAATTTCATAACATGGGATAAATCATAGTAGTGAAATGAAATCCCAATAATCATAACTTAAAACATGAAACTTTATGTCATACACACATAATCATATAGAATCATATCTTATTAGTCAAGACTCATTGCTAAGACTATCTTAGTGGACAAAGTCCATTTCTGAACCGAGTCACCCTCGTTTCAGTCCTATTTCACTGAACCGGTATAACCTACCATTCCAGCCATGTCTATCTCATGAGATATAAAATCTTTACCCAATTCATTGGAGGTAGGTATAGGTCCCACCCATCTCATAATTAAACCATTCTTATGTGTTCCACAAAAATCATAAATCATACATCATTGCATAACCCATGTAGTAAAAATGGGAATCTTAAATATCGTGACATCATAAAACAATTCATATAAGATAAAGGAATTCATAAATATAATTCCATCACAACATAATCAAATCAATGTAATAATAAGGATATAAATAGAACCCTTTATTATCTTAGATGGAAAATAATTTTGATAAAACACTTGAACTCCATTCTTGAGGAAAATATCCTTTCTGCTTCAAAAACACTTTTCCTTTATTAACATGTCATACAATTCTAAACTAAAAGAAGTTGATTAAAAATAAACTTGAAAACTTTTAAAGGAATATTCTTGGAAATAATGTTTTAAAAATCCATTCATGTCGTATAAGTTAAATAACATTCTTTGTACTTTTGTTGGAAAAGTCAAAAAGTACCTCGTACGAAAAATGGCAAAAGATTTCTTTCATATCATTTACTAAAAACTCACCAAAGGGTAAAATTGGATTTAAAAAATTGTAGGTGGATGGAAATAATATTACATATTGAGGAAACATGGATTTGGATGATAAAATACACCCCAGTAAATACTAATGTATAAACAATCTCGGATAAAAATGAGATTGTGATATTTCCCTTACCTTAGGTCCGATTTGCTTCGTAAGTATCCGAACCTCCTGTATAATGATTTAAATAATGTAATTGAATTATTACAGAATCATATTAATTGTTATGATATCATATATGGTTCACTTATGACTTTATATTACCCGTTCTTTTGTAAATTCCATGTTAAAGAGCGTTTTGGGTAAAATTGTTTCATTTGTCGTCCGTGTTTTGACTTGTAATAATTCATATGATTACGTAGATCATGATTACTTAATTCCAGAATATAAAACATTATTTATATATAATATATATTCAGAATATACATATATATAATAAATTATTAAATGGAATGAAATACACCCTTCATGGAGACGGTAGGCCATACGTACGCATGAACACTGTTTTTGTTTCCTTATTGAGTTGATTGGAATTAAGTAGATGAAATACATATATATACACATGAATCCAGTATAATTATTATGTCATATATTTCATGATTACTTATTATATATACTTTATAATCATTCATGAATGGTTAAAGTTGAGAATGAATCTCATCGCGTCGTGGAGACGGTAGTCCGTACGTACGCACGAGCGATTATATCGTTCTCATGATCGTGGGACTATATTGGAGTGTATGTATACTATTTCAGAATCAATATCACTTTAAATTAATCATATATAGTTATTATTTACACTATTATACCCATCCAAGTAAGGTGGTGGTGGAAAATAGATTACACCACAGCGTAGGAGACGGTATTCCGTACGTACGCACACGCGGTGATTTCCTTTTTCCGTAGGATGGATAGAAGGTTAATTAGAGTTGTTTAATATTTATAATAACATATCAGTATATAATAAATACTTATGTTATTAATTTATCATGAAAAAACTAAAGAAGAAGAAGTTGAAGAAGAAAGAAATTGAAAAAGATCGGTACTGGATATTACCTCTTTTTGACGCGCCTTCACTTAACCTCCACTTAAAGAACTAAGGATGGTCTTTGAAGAAGACCACGACCTCTAGGATGATACTAGAGAAGTGGAGAAGAGATTTTTTCAGGGTTTGGCCTATCTTGAATGCTCAAATTGGAGTGAGGAGTAGAGGGAGGAGGTGCCCTTTTATAAGGGAGGAGAGGGGCACCTTAGGAAAATCTCAAAATATTATTTTATATTAAGGTCAAATTCGGTTTATAATGGTTACAAAGGGTCTTATTTCAAAGATAAAGTGGGGATGGGTTGAACTCCTCTCATCCAATAGGATTTAGACAAGTTTAGTTTATTATTTTAACCTTATCAATTAGATTTAACTCTAAGTTAAATAATTTAACTTTTACCATGTCTTTTTGTTTTCTTACACTATATGGTTAATAAACTTACTATAACAAGTCAAACGAATCCCAAGTTGTTTATTATTAATATATATATCCTTATCTAAGTAATTTGGCTGATCCATATATTTTTAAGAATTAAATAACAATTAATAATATAATATTTGTTTTAAAAACTAATTTATGTCAATTTTGACACTATTTGGTACATGATTTTTACGAAATTCATAACAGAATGATACGTTCGAACCAAGTTACCTATATCAACAATAACATGTCATATTAACCTAGAAAATTTATGTGAGTCATAAAAAGTCTCAAATTACTTTTATTTGGGCATTTATAACATCAATTATGTCAATATTTCATTAATAAGACAATTACTGCATCATCTTTGTGTCATAATAAATGATAATTATTTAAACCCTAAGAATTCTAAATAAATTACTATGATGTATATAATTGTATTATCTTTCTGGAGACTATTCATGTTAGAAGTTTCATGAAGTTTATCACTAAATTAAAATTATTATACTTATAAGATTTAAGAAAGTGACATGTCACATTCTTTGGTTTTAATAATAATTAAATTATTTTCATGGAAAAAAGCCCATAAAATGAATCTAATCCGACCCTTAGTTTATATGGGTCTACATTTATCCATAAAATAGGATTTTTCCAAGTTGTAGGGTAATTTAATAATCTTATATTTACCCTTAATTACCCGATTTACCTTTAACTATAATAAATAAAATTTACCGTAGTTACTATTCACAATGCCCAAAAATAAAAAGTAGCTTATTAACATAATTTGGACCCACTGATTCCAAATATGGAATCCATTTTTCTAAATTCAATACACAAAAGATGCAGAAATTAAATTAAAATTAATCCCGTTGTCGAAAGAAAACGGGTTTTTCTTTAAAACATTGCAAAAGATTGAATTGATTTAACCTACGAATTCAAGGTAAAATCAATGATAATGACATACATTATATTAAATGGTAAAAATATATTCTATTTATACTTTAAAAACATTCAATATTATAATTAAACCACATAAGATATTATGATGAAAAAAAGTTGTTTTTAATTAAAATATAGCGTGTCTTTACTATTCATTAAAATATGAAAGTTATCGGAAAAATATCAAAACTTTATCTAATGTAAATTTTTATATCCTGATTCAAAAGAAGAATTTCATTTTGTCAAATTGAACTTATAAACATGTCAAAAACTAGATTTAAAGTGGGTACGCCATCAAAAGGTGGAAAAACTGCATTTTTTGAAAAATACTTATTTTACCCGAAAATTTTATTTTGTTCTTATACCATGTTCTAGAAATGTGTAAGATGAATAATAATGTTATAAAATTCAAAATTTAGTTAACACTATTCATAACGGCTAGTTCATAACAATATTATAATAATATATCGTTGTTTAGTAAAACCAGGTATTGCGTACAAGACACGCTATCGAGGAAGGTCGCGATTGCGTATACTGAAAGCTAATAAAGTGCTGCGTATAGCGCAAGATAATCTTGGTGTGTCGTACAATAGAAGATATGAATGAAATTAAAAAGAATGTATCTTATAAAATCTTGTGTTGTTACATTCTACCCCCCTTAAAATGAATTTCTCCCTCGAAATTCGTCGGGGTTATAAATGGTTTACTATTCGAAAGATTCTTTAATAAAAAACCACATCATAAAAAGGAATACCAA
The DNA here is from genome assembly GCA_963277665.1 of Viscum album. Classification (NCBI taxonomy): domain Eukaryota; kingdom Viridiplantae; phylum Streptophyta; class Magnoliopsida; order Santalales; family Viscaceae; genus Viscum; species Viscum album. The sequence goes on from OY728139.1 coordinate 899,616,932, forward strand.
AACCAATCTTTAAAAACAAAATTATGAAATGTAACTGTTACCCAAATAAACTAATCACTGGGTTTCCACATAGGTGAAAATATGGATATGGAAGAGAAATCTAACCATCATTTTCTGATGGAGAGTGGTAGAGAACAAAGCCATAAATTTGTGACGATCTAATGTACCATATAATTCATCAGATATAAGAGTACTTAGACAACATTTTTGGTTTCCAAGATCATTTCTCTAAAGTTGATGAAATTGGAATTAGAAGAAATACTTTCGTGATTTTGGTATATTCTCACCGTTTTTCGTTCTTTGGACAATTTCCACTTCATCTCTTAAAGAAATGAAGTTGAATTTGTCATTCGTGATGTGTTAGCAGATCATGTGATAGAATGATGGGTCATTCCATCTGTCTCAAACAAAAGGTTAGAAAAGTTATCAAAAAATACATAAGTCCATCTATAGTGAGATTAATCATATATAGTTCCTAAAATGTACTTATACTTCTTATATCATACTTCTTAATATAATAAAACTAGTTTCTAATAAACAGGGATTCCTGTAGGCTACTGGTAGGCGATAAAGGCCAATCGCACTTCGGTTGTGGGTTCGATTCCCACAGCCTTGTCTGACGCGATGGGCTATCGCCCGTCCTGCAGATTTTCCTTTTTCTAAAACTATATTACTATAACATTCCATCAATAATATCGAAAAATACTAACTTATGTCCAACATGATCCATTCCAATCATTAGGCTTATCTAAAATACTTTGGTCCAATCTCATAGTATAAAGAAAATGATTACTTGAAATGTCACATAACAATCACGTGAATGCCATAATTTATCCCCATATATTATAAGATATATCTTGTTGGTCAAGTTACAAGCATGTTAATACCTTAATCATGTTGTCTCTTAAAGAATGAATACCCATTGAACCTTAGTGAAAACATGAATGCAGTTAACAGTTAACACTTTCCACATACCAAAATCCTCAAAATTCTATATACTCAAACCATGATATCACTTAGCCCTTATATCAATCATGAGCTCATGAATACTGTTAAACATTTCATTTTCTCGTTTTCCCTTCATTATGCGCATATCATCTTATTTCCAAAAATATCTCAATCACTTTGAATACCACATTAGACAAATACATAAATATTCCAATACTCCATGATACAACATTATTTTGGAATCCAATTACATAAACACTTAATCATTCCACCACATCGTTGTCATATTCAACATCGCCAATAGTGATCGCATGTGACTTCCCTTTGTCCTTTGCCTTAAGCAGTTGTTCATGTCGATCATCACTAACCCTTGGATTAAGGCATTTATTAGAATAATGCCCCATTTCCTTGCACTTGAAGCATTGAAGTGTTGGTGGTGCGTTCTCTGCAGTGTTTTCTTTATTCACATCATTAGAAACCCTTTTTCCATTACTTCGACACTCACATGCTCGATGACCTTCTTTTCCACACTTAAAACATTTTATATTCCCTTTAAGACAATCTCCACCATGCTTCTTTCCACACTTTGTGCATAAGGAAACGTTCATCTTCTTTTCACCATTATTCTAAGATTTCACCTTGAACTCCATCTTTCGTTTCTTGTCAAAACCATGAGATGGATATGTAACACCAACTTCCATTTCTACCTTGATAGCACAACGCACAATTTCTTCATAGCTACTGAAGTCTCTTATAGCTAATTCCCTTCAAAGACTTGGTTTTAAGCCACTGAAAAATCGATCAACTTTACTTTCAAGTTGGATGATAATGCCAGATGCATACCTTGCAAGTCTTGTAAAATTCACTTCGTATATACCAACAGATTCATCATCCTTCTACTTCAGCTCAAGAAACTCCTTTTCCATCTTTGTTCGAAGAATACTAGGGAAGTACTTATTGAAAAACAAGTTCTTGAACTCGTCCAATTCCATGGACTCAATTTCATCTCTTGGACTCGTATTCTTGATAAGATTCCACCATTGATCAGCTTCACCTTCCAAACGATATACTACTAAGATGACTTTATCATGTTCAGAACATTGAAGAACTGAAAATATCTTTTCAGTGGTACTGATCCATTGTTCAGCAACAAGTGGGTCAGAAGACCCACTGAAAGAAGGTGGACGTTGCCTCATGAAGGACTCAATAGAATATTGTTCCCTTCTCTACTCATTTGGAAGTCCAGAATGATTCATAGCTTGTGTAAGTATAGCAATAAGATTTTGCACTCCATCTCCCATAAAATTTGTTTGTTCAGGAGGAAAATCATTACATTGTCCATTGCATTGATCAACATGGTTCCTTCGGGTTCCAGCCATCGTCTAAAACCCAAAAATAATAGTGTGAGAGGCAAAAATCATGATAGGGAAAACAACATAATAAAGGGGGAGTACCTTCAATATCTAACATCTTGGGTTTAATTCTATGATCATTACCGTAATTCTAGTACTATAACCTATTCGTATACTTAACCTTAGGGACATCCCTAGACATACCTTAGAAATATCTCTAGGGATCTCACTAACGTTTTTGCATCCTAGTTTCCAAAGGTTGACTAAACCTTTCCTCTGATACCAATTGTAGAGACCCGAAGCCTGACGTACATGGACATGACATTACATTTTCAGAATACTTAGTACATAACAAAAACACACACACAAAGATCGTAATAGTTTAGTGTCTTTGGAAACTCAGAATATAATCTTCTAATTGTGGTGAAAGATATTCAACATCTCCCATAAAGATCTTCCTTTTTTTATACCTAACACCTTTCTTTATATCCTGGGGAAAAGAAAACATAAAAAGGTGACCTCAAATGGTCAGTAAGGGTAAACAAAATAAATATCAATCACATCATATTCATAAGAACATAACATTTTGGAAATCTTAACCTGCAAAAGAGAGCATAATTTCATAACATGGGATAAATCATAGTAGTGAAATGAAATCCCAATAATCATAACTTAAAACATGAAACTTTGTGGCATACACACATAATCATAGAGAATCATATCTTATTATTCAAGACTCATTGCCAAGACTATCTTAGTGGACAAAGTCCATTTCTGAACCGAGTCACCCTCGTTTCAGTCCTATTTCACTAAACCGGTATAACCTACCGTTCCAGCCATGTCTATCTCATGAGATATAAAATCTTTACCAAATGCATTGGAGGTAGGTATAGGTCCCACCCATCTCATAATGAAACCATTCTTTTGTGTGCCACAAAAATCATAAATCATACATCATTGCATAAACCATGTAGTAAAAATGGGAATCTTAAACATCATGACATCATAAAACAATTCATATAAGATAAAGGAATGCATAAATATAATTCCATCACAACATAATCAAATCAATGTAATAATAGGGATATAAATAGAACCCTTTATTATCTTAGATGGAAAATAATTTTGATAAAATACTTGAACTCCATTCTTGAGGAAAATATCATTTCTGCTTCAAAAACACTTTTCCTTTATTAACATGTCGTACAATTATCAATTAAAAGAATTTGATTAAAAATAAACAGGAAAACTTGTAAAGGAAGCTTCTTGGAAATAATGTTTTAAAAATACATTCACGCCGTATAAGTTAAAAAACATTCTTTGTACTTTTGTCGGAGAATTCAAAAAGTACCTCGTACGAAAAACGACAAAAGATTTCTTTCATATCCTTTACTAAAAACTCACCGAAGGGTAAAATTTGATTTAAACAATTTTAGGTGGATGGAAATAATATTACATATTGAGGAAACATGGATTTGGATGATAAAATACACCCCAGTAAATACTAAAGTATAAACAATCTCGGATAAAAATGAGATTGTGATATTTCCCTTATATTAGGTCCGATTTGCTTCGTAAGTATCCGAACCTCCTGTATAATGATTTAAATAATGTCATTGACTTATTAATGAATCATATTAATTGTTATGATATCATATATGGTTCACTTATGACTTTATATTACCCGTTCTTTTGTAAATTCCATGTTAAGAGCATTTTGGGTAAAATTGTTTCATTTGTCGTCCGTGTTTTGACTTGTAATTATTCATATGATTACTTAGATCATGATTACTTAATTCGAGAATATAAAACATGATTTATATATAATATATATTCAGAATATACATATATATAATATATCAGTAAATGGAAATAAATACACCGATCATGGAGACGGTAGGTCGTGCGTACACATGAACACTGTTTTTGTTTCCTTATTGAGTTGAATGGAATTAAGTAGATGACATACATATATATACACATGAATCCAGTATCATTATTATGTCATATATTTCATTATTACTTATTATATATACTTTATAATCATTCATGAATGGTTAAAGTGGAGAATGAATCTCATCGCGTCGTGGAGACGATAGTCTGTACGTACACACAAGCAATGATATCATTCTCATGATTGTGGGACTGTATTGGAGTGTATGTATACTATTTCAGAGTCAATATCACTTTAAATTAATCATATATAGTTATTATTTACACCATTATACCCATCCAAGTAAGGTGGTGTTGGAAAATAGATTACACCACGGCGTGGAGACGGTATTCCGTACGTACGCACGCGCGGTGATTTCCTTTTTCCGTAGGATGGATAGAAGGTTAATTAGAGTTGTTTCATATTTATAATAACATATCGGTATATAAGAAATACTTATGTTATTACTTTATCATGAAACAACTAAAGAAGAAGAAGTTGAAGAAGAAAGAAATTGAAAAAGATCGGTAATGGATATTACCTCTTTTTGACGCGCCTTCACTTAACCTCCACTTAAAGAACTAAGGATGGTCTTTGAAGAAGACCAGGACCTCTAGGATGATACTAGAGAAGTGGAGAAGAGATTTTGGCAGGGGTTGTCTGATCTTGAATGCTCAAATTGGTGTGAGGAGGAGAGGGAGGAGGTGCCCTTTTATAAGGGAGGAGAGGGGCACCTTAGGAAAATCTCAAAGTATTATTTTATATTAAGGTCAAATTCGGTTTATAATGGTTTCAAAGGGTCTTATTTCGAAGATAAAGTGGGAATGGGTCTAAATACTCTCATCCAATAGGATTTAGACAAGTTTAAGTTATTATTTTAACCTTATCAATTAGATTTAACTCTAAGTTAAACAATTTATCTTTTACCGTGTCTTTTTGTTTTCTTACACTATATGGTTAATAAACATACCATAACAAGCCAAACTAACACCAATAAAAAAAGGTATACAAACTATAGCTTCATGAAGATATCAGGATGAATATCAAGACTTTTTTCATAGCTAGAAACAAAAAATATCAATGAGTAAATCATTATTGAATTATGGAAAATGGAAATGGAGTAAGATCTAAACCATTATGAATGAAACATTGAAACCTATTTATATAGAGAAGGATACCTTATCTAGAGGCACTAAATGGGTGTTTAGAAACAAGGTTTATAAAGTTTGAAATATAGTAAGGAATAATATTAGATTAGTTGCACAAGGTTATACTCAACATGAAGACATAACTATGAAGATAACATTTCACATAAATCCCAAATTGAATAAAATATAATCATTCTTGATTTTGAAACTCATATAGATTTTAAAATTTATCAAATGGATGTCATATGTTCATTCATAAATGGTTATATAGTTGTGGATTTTTTGAACAACCCCTTGATTTTAATATATACCACCTTTTAAAATCATTCTCTCAATTTAAGGAAATATTTATATGGTTTAAAACAAGATCTTATATAATGTTATGATAGGCTGAAGATTATTATTATTTAAAAATGTTTCACAAAAAGAATATCTAACCCTACTCTTTTTGACAAATAAATTTGAAAAGATGTTTTAGTTTTTCAAATATATATAGATGATATTTTTTGGATCGTTTACAAACATTCTATGTTTCGATTTTTATAATAATATGCAAAGTTAATTTAAATTGAGTATAATGGGTGAACAGAAATTCTTTCATGGGTTTGAAATCCAAAAAAATAAAGAAAATATTATTTAGAATCAATGTAAATTTACAAAATATCTTCTAAAAAAATTTGATCTGGAAAAAAATAAATGTATTGACACTCCCATGACTACCACATGTATGTTGGATCATTGATGAGGTTTGGCTAATTGGAGATCAAACTAATTACAGAGGTATGATAGGCATTCTTCTATGTGTTACTTCAAGTTGACCCGACATTAGGTTTTGTGTGTGAATGTGTACTAATTTTCATGAATACCCAAATGAGTCCACTTTTTGATAAAATAATTTTTAATCACCTCAGATATTCTTCCAATTTTTACTTTTTTATCATAGAAGACAAGCATTTGATTTTGTTTGTCATTCTGATGCTAATTTTTTTGGATGCATTTTAGATATAAAAAACTCATTTGGAACATGACAGGTTTTTGGAAAGTCACTAGTATCATGGTGTAGCAAGAAGAAAAATTAAGTTTCATTATCTACTTCTGTAGCTAAATATATTGATTATTGTTGTTTTTGTTCTGTAATTTTGGGGATGAGTCATAAATTACTAGATTATTGATGTAAATTCTTACATAGCCCTATAAATTGAAAAAAAAAAGTGATATTAACAATTCTAAAAATCTGTTATCTCATTCTAGAACCAAACATGTTGATGTTATACACCACTTTTGGAGATACCATTATCAAAGTGGTGATATAAATCTTCAATACATTGACATAGAAAATCATCTTGATAATATTTTTACTAAGGCTTTGAATTCAAAGAGAATTAGATTCATATTACATGAGTTATGGATGATTAATTTTAGTTATGTAAAACTCCGTTGATATATCACTGTTAATGACACTCTGTTGATGTCTCAATATTGATGTCTCACAATTGACATCTCAATGTTGATGTTTCACAATTGAGGTATCCTGGTTGATGACTCACCGTTGATGTCTCACAATTTAGTGTCTCACAATCTATTTGTCTCACCATTATTTTTCCATTGAATAATTTATCTAACTAAGCTATTGATTTGATTTTTTAATTTTTTTTGATAAATTTCAGATATTTAATTTTAGAATCCCTAAATGATAAAATCAGAACACATCAAATTTCATCAGGCCTATCAACCATTACACACTTTTTTAAAATCTATTTCCCTACCATTATACCTTCCCTATATTGCCTTCAAACATTACACATATGGTCATAATGAATATAATAAAGCAACCATATAAATTGACTCCATACAAAATTCTTCCATCAAAGAAGAATAAATGTATTTTGAGACAAAATATTAGGGATCAATTGAATCATGAACTTTTAACCACATTGATTTACCAAAATATGAGATCATTTTAGAATAGATTATCTCATTTATATCACTTATGTTAATATTTTTTCAAGATCAATGTTTTCTGGAATGGTTCTCAATTAATAAGTGACCAATGTATCTGAAGTTAGTATCTCAGATATATCAATATGTTGAGTTTTCTTTGATAGAAGTAGATGATCTCATGATAAGAACTAGAATAAATGTTCAAATAGGTTCATTCTCCATGAGTCTATGTGAATCATGTTTACGAGTACCTCATGGGGATATGTTTTATGTCTGTCGGGGATGTTTCCCATCTACCAGTGATATTTTTGTTTTGAAGAGGCTCTAATAGATCTAACTAGAAATGGAACTCCTATATGACCTTTTTGTTATGAGTGAGATGGTAAAGCCAATATGCTATTTAAATTTATTCTACATTATCATTTACTAACAAAATGTGACCTTTCCACAATAAAGCATCACTATGTGTACATTTTGTATGTTATGATGAAAGGATATAAAATTAGTCAATGAAAATACCTTACACATCATATGGGTGATATGAGTAAACTCAGTTAAAGATCCACAATACAATTATACTCATTGAAGATTTATACAATGTTAAAAGTCAAATTATTAGTGGGTGAAAATGAATAGTCTGTTATACACTATTGTAGTTTCTTTATTAAAAATGTTTTCTGCAAAAGGATGAAAATATGTTGGAATATACAGAAGAAACAAAGGGTACAAGACAATGAAAATATGTATAAATTCTTAAACCTTGTTGACCATCCCACATGACACAAAAACATTGATGATCCTGGTTTTTTACTAAATGATGCAATTGAATAATCATGTGAGGATGTAGAGGATTCTACCTCTAGAGAAGAAGAGGATAATCAATCTAATGAAGAAGGGAGTGATCCTGATATTTCTAAAGTGTTTAAACAACCTTCTAATGAATCTCATGGACCTTCATAGACTCTCCCCTATAGTAAATTTCTTCTCATGTATGATTATTATAATGATATTGTGGAAAAAACATTAAATATAAAATGAGGGTATGAAACCCTAGAGACCATTGTAGAAAAATATGATTACAAAAGTGAAAATGGTAGTGATAATGATTGAGAAGAAATTGATTATGATGATGAATATGAGGATGATGAAAATGATAAGTAAAGGGAAAATGATAAATATGGAGATGAAAAAGAATCTATTAAAAATAATGGGGATAAGGAAGGAAAGTATTTTGATGATGATAGCTGAGATTATTCAGGGCAAGATAGTGTTGATTGAAAATATGTTTATCTATTTTCTAGACATAAATATGAATTGTTTTACAGTAAAATAAAGATGTTTCTAACACTAAGGAAACTCAAAATATTGATTACACATTGTATGGAAATAATGAGAGTCAATTTATTGATTTTGTAGAAAATAAAACCATAGAATATATTGAGGAGGAGAATATTTGTTGTTTGGCAAGAGTTGTTATACACAATCCTTTTGATATAACTTCTTTGGATGAATGGTACCAATACCCTAGCTATCTCTATTTTGGTTTGAGTTATCTAGTTTCAAATGACCCTATAGGAACCTTAATTAAATAAATAGATTTATCAAAAGAGGTTATGATTAAACTAGTATCTATTAATACGTATACCCCTTCAAATACTTAGATACCATCAAACTATATAATCCAAGATGACATGAAATCATTTGGGGAGAAAATTTTATCTAGATATGGAGATCTTTTGAGATAATACCCTAAACCTGAAACAAATCTTAGTGAAATATATTCTTTATTTCATCCAGAGAATATACATTGAGAAATTATACCCATGAGGGTTCATGAAATTCAGAAAGTAATAATGGAAAATAATTGGATAAGTGATGAATTGGAGACTCTTAAATCCTTGGTTAATGAAATGAAATTTTAGAATAATGACTATATGGATGGTATTGTGAAATGTCTTGGAGATACATCTACTAAATCTCCTCTAGATTCTAAACCTCCTCCCCCTCCTCTATTGTTTGATGTTGACCAGTTGAGATCAGTTGTCTGATATGAGTTAAAGTTTAAATCAACCACTAATTCTCCTCCTTCTAATTCTTTGAATGTTGAGTAGTTCAGATTGGTTGTGGGGGAAGAATTAAAGATAGTGATGGGTGGTTTAGATCACCAGATCCAGAGAAAAAGTAGGAAACCATTGATCATGTACATTATATGGTTAGTCTTTATTCCAATGAATCCAATATTACTAAAGAATAGATCTCTAGGAAAGTATATTTCTACTTAAAATAATTTGGAAAAACCATCAATTTACTTGTCATTTTATATATTTGGATGAAAATATAACAATGTCACCAATAACACTTTCTTTCAGAGATTATATTTCAAAACTTATGGAAGTCAATCCTCCTCTTCAATACTTTATATAAAATAAATATTACATTAATTAGTCTATTTAAAATGGGGGATATATTATTATGGATTTTATCAATATAGTATAACCATATCTTCATGTTCATACCACTTTAGTTGTAGAAATTGATGCCTTTAATAATCCATCAACTTCCATTTGACTCACTGTGGGACTGATGTACCCTTCTCCACATCCATAGTACTATTATGCCTTTGTTATCAATCATTATCACATTTACCTACTTGAATTAAACTCTTTTCCATGACTCCTACTAAGGCTGTAAAATAGTTGAGACTTGTTATTTATAGGGAATTCTCATCCTCCATTACATCTTTTTCTCCTACAGTGCCAACAAAAATCCTACAGTCTTCATCATCTACTCCGAGCACCTCTGTTAAAGGGAGAGATCTTTTTGGATTAGACCATTATGATGCCTTGAACATAGTCTTTTTTTATTTTTATGGGGATGTAAGTGGACAATTTAATCCATATATATATAACATTTTTTCTCAATTATTAGGACATTATCTGTTTTTATCTTTTTGATAATAATAAAATGGGGAGGAAGCAATTATGTCATATAAGTATAAATTCCAGTTTATATATATTATTTTTTCTGATATTTTTTTATGCGACAATTTCTGATATGATCTATAATGTAATACAAATTGAATGCATCTTTGTTCTTTCAAATTATATATTAATTGCATAAGATTAATTTTATGATTTTTGATCATCCAAATGGGGGAAAATGTTTACCACTCATAGTTTTAATAATCACAAAACATGATTAATTCTGTTTTTAATGAGTTTATAGTGTTATGATTGCATTTTTCCTTATTAGACAAATTGGTAGCATACTCTAAGTATAAGTACCTATTATCCTAATTCACTACTAAGGACTATTCATAGTTCCCATCTCAATGTTCTAAAGAATATTTGTAGAATAATCTATGTATGATTCACCATTAACCCATGTCACCTTTCCCGACTCCCCAAACTTGACTCACCGCTAGGTCAGAGTCACCACCCTAGAGAGTCATTATTCCAAAGATGCTTCCAGCCTGACACCATCACGAAAAATTCAACGCTATCCTTGAGTCACTGCTAAATCAATATACCTCCAAAGTGACATCTAGAGATTCACTACTCAAGATAATCTCTACTACCTCTCCTTTTACATTTATAATTCATTATTTCTAAAAATTATATTTTTTAAATGTAATGCTACTGATTAAACTAATGGCCTTTTACAAAAAAAATGAAATTGATGTTAGACTATAATATGAGGTACAAGTTACCAGAACATGATTGAGAACCTATAATATGTCAGCTGAGGATTTTAAAGAAATATATCTATCAAAATGTAAGGGAGGCTTGGTGATAAAAAAGAATACAAAACAAAACTCAACAATTGTGACGAACTAAAAATGTAACGACCCAAAATTTCTGAATAAATCTTGTTTCCTAATTTTGTGTGTTATTTTATACTCAACAAAACTGTTTCATTTGATAACATGAGTATAATTAAAATGAAACTGTTGGGTTTTTACTATTATATGAACATTGGTCAATATGACCGCTGGAAACTAAACATTTTGATTATTGTCTCTAAATACAAGTGATCTTGGTTAATTAATATAGAAATGAGATTCGATGGCCTCATCCAGTAGTCTTCGGCCGATCGAATCCCATCTAACAGAACTTGGGTAGGAGGTAGCACCACTGGGCTTTGCTCTGGACCAATCCCAAGCTGAACTTCATCGTGTGAAGCTAGAACGGAATCGCCTTCCCGAGAAGTTCAAACTGATAGAAATTACGACTCGTGCGATGTTGGTCGAGCCTCCCTCAGATTCTCTCACCTTAGCACACCTTACACTTAGGTCCTATGCTGGGGTTATAAGGGGCTATGTAAGGAGACCGTAACTGGCTTGTGTAATCCTTTGTTTTAAATAAAAATTTTGATTTTTTCTTATGATGAAGTTTATGAATTTTCAAATGTCTGGATAAATATAGTATGCATATTTTTGATGAATTTTAGAGAAATGATATTTTAAAAATGTTTATGTAAACCTTAAATAAGTAAAAATGTGTAATGATTTTCAAAAAATGATCTTCTACAATTATGTTCAGTACGAAATTTAGAGTCCTATAAGGTCAACATAATTTTTGATGAATAGTAAATTATGAATAGTGATTTTATTCTTAGGATTAGTAATGTGACCAAATGGATTAGTAATCTCACTTAAAGAAATTATTAATATAATCTAGGCACCTTGATTAAGTAATGTGATTCAATAAAATGGTTAAATAACGGTTTCATAAATTATTAGTCAAGTATTAGTTTTTTCGGGTGAATAGTGTTTTTAATTAAAAATTAAATTAAAAATATTTAAAAAATTATTTTTATAAAATGGACTTTATTTTTGAATCCATAACATCGATATTATGCTAAAGTAATTTTTGGGGATTTTTCTGAAAAAAATGAATTTTCGGTGAATAGTGTAAATATTTAAAATTTAAATTAAAAATATTTAGAAAATTATTTTTATAAAATAGAGTTCATTTTTGAAATTAGAGAATCGATATTTTTTTAAGTTGACATTTTGGGGTTTTTCTGAGAAAGTTGAATTTTCAATGAATAGTAAAAATATCGTTGTAGGGTTTCAGTATGTTTAATGACATCATAACTGTGTCATTATGATGTCATGAGATATTTTAGTGGTTGAGCGAAAAAAAGGTGATTAATTATTTTATGGGGGGCCCATGTGGCCTAACTCCATGGGAAATACCATGGGAGAGCCCATGGTTTTGAGAAAACCACTTGTGAGGTGTCCCTTGGCCATTAATGCCTTGTCCCCTCGCATTCTCTATAAATACCCCCCTTTCCTCTAGTTTTCACTCCCAACTCTACTCCAATGAAGCTCTGGTTCCATTACCTCCCAAGTAGTCCTCTCAAGGTGCCCCCAAGCCCTCAAGGTCCCAACCTTTGATTTTTAAGAGATACATTTTAAGGTAAGGGATCCTACCTCTCTCTTTCTTTTCAAGTAATCTCTTTTATGTCATTTATTTTATGCTCCATGCACTTATGTTGGAGGATTTTCTTTTATATTCATATTACTTCCCTTTTCATGTTCATATGATGAGAGACCCCCTTTTACTCTCATCAATTCATTTTAAGAAATTTTAAGTGGCGTCGTTAGGCTGCCGAATTTTTAAGGAAATCTTTCACCTTTCTCAGTTTTTTAAAGTTCTACTTTAATTTCAAGTCTTTTAGGTTACTTTTTATTATGTTGGGTAATTATCTCTATATCTATCATACTGATATTTTATGTTAATATGATGATAGACCCTATTTGAACTCTTCAATTCATTATTTTGAAGTTTTAAGTGGCACTGTTAGGCTGCCGAATTTTTAAGGGATTCTTTCACCCTTCTCGTTTTCAAGATCTATTTTCATGTCAAGTCTTTCATGTTCCTTTTTATTATGTTGGGGTATGACACCTATATCTATCATAGTTATATTTTATTTCTATATGATGAGATACCCTATTTGACCTCATCAATTCATTTTTTTGAAGTTTTAAGTGACGTCGTTAGGCTACCGAATTTTCATAAGAGAAATCATATTTTTGTCTTCCTTTCATGTTCTTCATTTCATATGGTATATTTTTAAATTTTCATTAACATGTTCTTAAATCCTTTATATTCTATCCCCCTGCTGTTTTATGGATCATTTATGAGTGGGTGACCCATGTCCCCTCTCTTTTCAATGTTTTCTAAAACCTCGTAACATAGCCGTTATGCAGCAGAATTTCCATCTCAAAATGTCTCTCTCTTATTCTCAAATTCATTTATTTTATTAAGTGAATACTCAAAGATCTTTCTTCTAAAAGGGTATTCACATATATAACAAAATTTTCTATTTTAAATTATGGGATTTACATACATGAGATCCACTTTCCCTTTCCGTGGGTTTAAAGTGACATAAAGATCATGTCTTTAAAGCAGTTTTTAAAACGTTGTGATTATGAAATGAAACCCATTTCTTTTATGCTATATGGGTTGTTTATGAAATGATTGATGATGATATATATGGCTGACATGATAATAAAGACAAATTAAGGATGCGCCCTGATAGCACTCCAATGCATTGGGTAAAGACTTAATCTCTAGAGATGACCATTTTTAACGACGCCTTGGTGAATAACCTTGGTAATTTTTAATGACACCTTGGGGATGGACCTTGGTGAAACAGAAAAGATTGTCAATATTAAATGTTGTAGCCACATCTTCAAGTTATGAAATGCATTATTTTTATTATGATATTCCTCATGATTTCTTTCTCATGCCTTAAATTTCTTTTTCATGGCATTGTTGATGTATCTCAAGTTCACATGTTAAATGTTTCCCCTTGTTTCCCTGACTCGGCCTTCTTCTCACCCTTTCTTCTAATTATGTCCCCAGGTAATGAGATGCTGTAATGAACCTAGGATGAAAATAAGGAGAATCCTTTCAAGTGTTTAAGAATAATGTTTTATGTTTTTATGTTTTAAATTCCTGGTATCCAAGACACTAAACCTTGAAGATCCTCAGTTTTGTAAAATGTAATGAAATGTTATGTTATAAAAAGGCGGGATGCTATATTTGGTATCAAAGGATGGTTTGGTTATTTGTGGAAATTAGGATATAAAAACATTAGGAAGAACCCTATATAAATGTTTAAATATAGGAAATATTCCTGGTATTTTGGTGAGTATTGAGTAAGGGGTGGCCAAGAAAATTCATCCTTGTCTGGATACATGCAGGTAGAGGTGGATCTGGCACAGATGTACATAGGGGTAAAACCCAAAAACACCACTTTGAGTTACTCTCGAATGGGAACTGGTACACCACAAAGGGCCTTGCTGCACTCTTGGTTACGTCACTCCTGTGGGATATGCTTTGGTAAATTCATAAGCTTAGTATGAACCATTATTAAAGGAACAAAGATAAAATAAAATAAAGATTCACATAAGAATATATGATCATAGATAACCTAGATTGGGACCTAGGGGATCACAAGTTAGGGTATACTTTTCTTCTAAAATTTTATCCTTTTATTCTTTAAGTTTCCTTTTCATAATTATTGGATAAGTATTTAAGCCCTTTAATTATACGTTCTTTTCTGAGTTAATGGCTGGAAATGGAAGATCATGTCCCAACAACCAATGTGTTAGGAAATGTGACGATTGCCCTATTAATGTGATAGAGATGACGAAAGAACAATTTGAACATATTGTCATTATGCCAAACCAGCTATCAAAAATCACAATTAATAATTGGTACCTAGTTGAATGACCAAATTCATCAAGGTAGAAGAAGACAAAGTCTCAAGGATGTTCTTGTGATAAAGTTGATAAGGGAAAGAAGACCCAATTTCTTTTTTGAAAAAAGTGTGGGAAGAGGCACCAAGGAGAATGTCTCAAAGGAACAGGGAGATGTTTAAGTGAATGAAGATATGGCAAAATATAGCCAATTGCTTTAAAAAAATGGATAATGTGATGAATGGAGATAAGGTTTGATCTAATGTACCTTATACATTTTGATGTCGTAAATGTGGAGAAGTTAGACATTATCCAAGCCAATGCTCTCTTGGAATGGATGAGAAGCATGATGAGCATCAGAAATCTTCAAGGAAAAGGAAAAAATGCAAGTCCTATGCTGAGATGGATCATGAAGACTGAAGTACATGTAACTTCTTCGCAATAATTGTCTATGTCATGTGGTTTTTTTAGTTCGTGCTCTATGAGCATATCTTTTATGTTTTCTAAGATCATCAAGTCACAATTTAAGATGGATTTATATCATTAAGGATAACATATATTGTTATGTACCACATGTTGATGTAGTGAAGCTGTTCTCCTTAAAAAAACAGGTTGATTAGGGGATTAAAAGGTGATTATTATTTTGGAAGACATTCACTATTTTGAGTACCCTATTTGATCGAGGTAAATAGATTACTATAGTATTTTATTTGAGGAGTAAAGTTTGACTTATATCTTGAAAAATTGATGAATTTAAGGAGGACATATAGTAATTTAGGTTACATATGGAAATGATTAACCTATCTTGGGGAAAATGTGAATAGGTTATTTACTTTTGTTATAAGATGATAGGACTGGTTGATGTTGTTTGAAGATGAATGATAAAGTATATCTTGAAAGACTATGTTATGAGATCATTCTTATAATTGGGTTTCAATCTTAGTTTGGTTTATTTTGAGGAATTTTAAGGACAGTTATTTATGGAATGGTCCATGATGAACTTTGGGTAGTACCATGGAACTTTGAATATTTAAAAGTAGTTTCCCTTCCTATGGGATTATTTCTTTTTGAAGAGTTGTTTTATCTTACCCTTTATGCTTTTGGGATAATGTTTAGAGATAGAAGAAAATGATAGTTAATCTTTTGTGGATTATGTGATTCTCTAGAAGATGATTCTTGTGCTTTGAAGAGAACAAGTAGTTTTGAATGCTCATCATTTGGAGAAAAGATTAGTTTTGGTAGAAACTTATTAAAGGATGAAACTTTACATGAAGGTAGTTATATTTCCATGTGTTTTATTCTATGTAGTAAATGAATTCCTCAAAACTTTGAAAAGGAATGTAAAACAAAAACGTTGTTTGTTAACATTTACTACTGGGAAATCAAATACCGTTTAACCCATCATAAGTATGGGATTTTCATTTTGTTAAATTTCTCCTAATCTTGTTTTCTATCACTCTCCCTCAGAACGTGACCCTTTGTTTTCTCCTCCATGTCCATGTTTTCCTAAATGGAATCCAAGTATGGGTTAACTCGGGTGACCTTTTTAATTCCCTTTATTTCATTTAAAGTAATAGTGTTACTGACTCTTTTTCCGATGTGTGACTTTCAATGAAATTTCCAATCCCAATTTTATAAATTGTGAGGACACAATTTCTTAAGGGGGGAAAATTGTAATGACCAGAAATTTAAAAAAAAATCTTGTTTCCTAATTTTGAGTGTTATTTTATACTCAAAAAAACTGTTTGATTTGATGAAATGAGTATAATTAAAATGAGACCATTGGGTTTTGACTGTTATATAACCATTGGTCAATATGACCACTAGAAACTAAATTCTTTGATTATTGTTTCTGAATACAAGTCATATTGGTTAATTAATATAGAAAGAAGATTTGATGGCCTCATCCAGTAGTCTTGGGCTGATCGAAGCCCATCTAACATAACTTGGGAAGGAGGTAGAACCACTGGGCTTTGCTCTGGACCAAACCCAAACCGAACTTTATCGTGTGAAACTAGAACAGAATCTCCTTTGCGAGAAGTTCAAACGGATAGAAATCACTACTCGTGCGATGTTGGCTGAGCCTCCCTTAGATTCTCTCACCTTAGCACACCTTACACTTAGGTCCTATGCTGGGGTTATAATGGGCTATGTAAGGAGACCGTAACTGCCTTGTGTAATCCATTGTTTTAAATAAAAATTTTGATTTCTTCTTATGATGATGTTTATGAATTTTCAAATGTCCGTATAAAAATAGTATGCATATTTTTGATGAATTATAGAGAAAGGATATTTTAAAAATATTTATTAAAACCTTAAATAAATAAAAATGTGTAATTATTTCCAAAAAATGGTCTTCTATAATTATGTTCTGTATGAAATTTAGAGTCTAATAAGATCAACTTAATTTTTGATGAATAGTAAATTATGAATAGTGATTTTATGCTTAGGATTAGTAATGTGACCAAATGGATTAATAATCTCACTTAAATAAATTATTAATATAATCTAGGCACCTTGATTAAGTAATGTGATTCAATAAAATGGTTAAATAACGGTTTCATAAATTATTAGTCAAGTATTAGTTTTTTCGGGTGAATAGTGTTTTTTAATTAAAAATTAAATTAAAAATATTTAGAAAATTATTTTTATAAAATGGACTTTTTTTTGAATTCAGAACATCGATATTATGCTGAGGTAATTTTTGGGGATTTTTCTGAAAAAAATGAATTTTCAGTGAATAGTGTATTTATTTAAAAATTAAATTAAAAATATTTAGAAAATTATTTTTATAAAATGGAGTTTATTTTTGAAATCATAACATCGATATTTGGTTAAGGTAAAATTTTGGGATTTTTCTGAGAAAGTTGAATTTTCATTGAATAGTAAAAATACAGTTTTAGGGTTTCAGTATGTTTAATTACATCATAATTGTGTCATGATGATGTCATGAGATATTTTAAGGGTTGGCCGACCAAAGGTGATGATTTATTGTATGGGGACCCCATGTGGCCTAACTCCATGGGAAATACCATGGGAGAGCCCATGGTTTTGAGAAAACCACTTATGAGGTGTCCCTTGGCCATTAATGTCTTGCCCCCTCACATTCCCTATAAATACCCACCCTTTCCTCCTTTAGTTTTCACTCTCAACTCACCTCCAATGAAGATCTGGTCTCATTACCTCCCATGGAGTCCTCCCAAGGTGCCCTCAAGCTCTCAAGGTCCCAAAATTTGATTTTTAAGAGATACATTTTAAGGTAAGGGATCCTACCTCCCACTTTCTTTTCAAGTAATCTCTTTTATGTCATTTATTTTATGCTCCATGCTCTTATGTTGGAGTATGTTCTTTTATATTAATCTTACTTACCTTTTCATGTTCATATGATGAGAGACCCCCTCTTACTCTCATCAATTCATTTTAAGAAAGTTTAAGTGGCATCGTTAGGTTGCCGAATTTTTATGGGATTCTTTCACCTTTCTCATTTTTTTTAAAGTTCTACATTCATGTCAAGTCTTTCAAGTTCCTTTTTATTATGTTGGGGTATGATATCTATATCTATCATACTAATATTTTATGTTCATATTATTAGAGACTCTATTTGATCTCATTAATTCAGTATTTTGAAGTTTTAAGTGGTGTTGTTAGGCTGCCGAATTTTTAAGGTATTCTTTCACCCTTCTCGTTTTCAAGATCTATTTTCATGTCAAGTATTTCATGTTACTTTTTATTATATTGGGGTATGATATCTATATATATCATAATGATATTTTATTTCTATATGATGAGATACCCTATTTTTCCTCATCAATTCATTTTTTTGAAGTTTTAAGTGACGTCGTTAGGCTGCATGCCCTCCATACCTCGCCTGCGCCTTCCGCCGAACCAGCCAGATCCGTTCCGACTCCCCGCATAGTGCCACCCACCTCGCCCTCTGTAGGACCTCGTCCAGCCGCCTCCCTCCTGCCATGCAGCCGCATCCCTCTTCCTAGTAAGCTTGCACCCCTCGCCTCTCAACCTAAAGCTACCCATCACCCAGCCGCGCCTCCCGCTTGCAGCACTGACCTTCTGTTGGTCTTTCCCGGTGCCCCGGGAAAACATTGCTCTCCAGCCGCAGCCCGCCTCCTGCCTCCTGCGCACTCCCATTCGGCGCAGCTCCCCTCCTAGATTGCCCTGCGATAGCGCCCAGGCTCTTAGAATCAGTGCCCCTCCCACATCTCGTACAACACGATCGACCAGCATCGACCCTCGGCTCTGCTTACTTCGCTTGAACCACCCAGCCACCCACCTCCCTCACTCACAGTGCATAGTAGCCAGCCCTTGCGGCGTGCGAGCAACCTAACCTCCAAAACCACAATACCGCTTCCTGGTGCTCTGGTTCCCTCCTCCCCAGCATACGGGCTCCACTCTCCTCTACCTCTCCGTCTCGCCCTTCCCTTCCTCCTTGTGGCGCTCGAGCAAGCAAAGGCTGACCTTGCATCCTTCGAACCAGCTACTGCAAGATGTCCCTTTGGCCCTCGATCCTCTACCAGTGCAGCAACCAGCTTTCCCCCTGCATTCACAGAAATGCTGCCCTCATCCTGGAATCTCCCTCCTCCAACAGGTTCTCCACCGGTGCTACAGCTCTCAGCTGACCCGCGCCCAACCGCAACCCTCCCCCTTTCTCATTTCACAGCTAGCCCGCCCTCCGAAAGTCATATCGGTCAGGCGCACCCCTGTCTGGACTTCTTTCTTGCCACCGAACGCATCTCTAGCCTAGCGCGCCTCTAGCTCGGCAGTGTGTCACCCCGCGGACCTACTGTCCAGCCACCCAGTCCCTGTGCGACCCCTTTGCGGTTCTTCGGTCGTTGTGCGGTGCCCGGTGACCCCCTTGATGTGGTTTTCGACATCCTCTGCGTGTCCCATTACTGAGATTTTGATGTCTTCCCCCTTTGTTGCTTCATCTAGCCCCCCACCGGTGCATCACACACTCTTTTCCGGCAGTGATAGTCCCTGGTGGAGCCCACCGCCCCTTTCGCGCGACCCCGCTGTTCAAGCGCATCTCTGCATCGAGGTGAGGTTCGCGCTGTCCTTTCTTGACTATTATATATTTAATTTCGTGTGTTTTTTTTCTATTTATATTGGTGTGAATTTAATTTTAAAATTATTGAGTTTTGATGTATCAAGCTATGAGTTACTTTTTGGGTATTGCTTCATAAATATTAAAGTGGTTTGGTGATAATGCAGACGATGAAATCTATGTGTTGAAAACATGTCGAGCAAGTTTTCTTGTGTTGTTTGTTTTTTTGAATCATTTTAAGTCTGTGTTTATGTATTTTAGTTATTTTTTTCTGTTGAATCGCAGTGGCAATACTTTTCTGTGATTTTGCGGTCGTCACCAAGTTGCGCGTACTTGTGCGTGAGTGTGAGACGTGTCGCGTCATCATAACCGAGCTGCAAATTGAGGTAGGTCCCCCAATGCATTCACCTTTAAATTTAGAATTTATTAATTTATTGATGTTCTATTAATTTTAATAAATGAGAAATAATATAAGATAATTAATTTTTAAATGATTATTTGGTGTAAAAAGAGTCGTTTATTTTATACCAAAAACATGAAATATTTTCTCGACGAACGGACACCCAGTAGTGAAAGAATGCCCCTTTGGATTTTAAACATAATTCCTGGAATTTCAAGTGTAATTTTGGTTTAAATGATAAATTATTTTTTCTGAAGTGTTAATGAGTGTTTTGGGGGTTTCTGAGAAATGAGGTTTTTCTTTAAAATTGGTGATGGCCCGTTTGCCCCTTTAATAAAATAAATTATTTTGGAAAACCCACTCAGGGGTGATCTTTGGTGTGCATTGATTGCGTGAGCTGTATTTGATGTTTGTGCATTGTGACTGATTGACATTCATTGTGGACAGAACCCTTTTTATTACATGTGTTGACCTGAGAACCTGGCATAGTTAGTGAATCTTCTGAGAATGATTTCTGCACTAGTTTAGATTACGCACCGGCAAGTGGCCCCATAGTTGTGGATTATCAAGTTATTGATGCTATGGGGATTGGGCACTTTGGTTAATCCATGTAGGTCTATGCCGAGCGTTAGGGCGTGATGGTGTCATCGAGAGTAGGCATGGCTTTAGGATGAGTCAGATGTATAGTACGTTCTGGATTGTTCACGATCTCCTAGGTTCGACCCATGTTTCCTTTAGTGTTTATTTGTGTTTGGAAGATGATTGAGAGGTCTAGTTCGATTGATGACCCATGTGTGCCACTTTTTCCACTACCCTTGGTTTGTGTTGTGTGTTATGTGTTGTTTTCCTTTTGACTAAAAACTAAAATTTGGATTTCTAAATAATTCTCAAAAAGGTTTTAAAATGCAATGCACCTATTTCTTTCAAACATTAAACATGTTTTTTTATATTAAATAGGTAAATGGATTGTTACATGTTTTAGAAATGAAAGTGTGTGTGAGAACCAATATTTTATAAAATTTAGTTCAAACCTGGAATTGATAAATTCTTTATTTAATGGAATGTGCATTGGGAATAGAATTAGTTGGGTAAAACTACTGAGTTTTATTACTCACGCCTATAGTTTTTTCCTGTTTTTAGTTTTAGTTACAGGTTGAATTGAGCCTGTTCGCCATGGGAGAGACTTGGTTGTGGTGTGGAGAGTGAATCTCAAGGTCACGAGGTTTTTCGGTCATGGTCAGGTTAGTTTGTTGTTGTTGGTCATTTTTTTTTGTTTTTTATTTACTTTGCATTGTTCTATTTTCTTTCTGCTGCTTTATTTATTTTATCGGGTCAAATCGTTCCCTTTTGCTCTCTTTTGATGACCTGGTGCTTTTCGCCAGCCCAGGAAGATCGGGAACACCTCCCAGGCCATATCGCGGGCCAGCTCGAGTGATCGTTTCCAGGTCAACCAGGTTTGGTTCGTGAAAAAATTGTATCAGATTAGGTTGGCTCCTAAGCGGACCTTGTTTTTCAGAGTGCCCATTGTTATTTGCGGCTATCATGGTAAAAGGAGTATGATTGTCGGGACGTGAGGCGTACAGATGAGGGGGACATCATGAACCCTTGCTCGTTCTAAACCTCAGGTTACCATGGGATGTCCGAGTTATTGGTGTCTTTTGGTTTTTTATATGGTTTGTTTTGTATTGGGAGATGAAATGAGAGTTAGGAAAGTGACCTCAGTGAGCTCTCATAGTCTAAAAAGCCTTGTGGAGTCAGGGACATTACACTAGAATGCTCTCAGTGACGATGGTGTGACTGGCATGCGGCTGCCAACCGTATGTCCAAGTCACCAATCGTCACTAGTTTCCCCCTATAGAATTGTTTTCGTTTTCCTTCATTCTGAAAATTGTTGGAAAAGTGTTATTTTGTTATTTGAAATGATAATGACCATGTTTGGCCAATCATATTATTTTCTTTTCCTTAGTGTTCACCCCCACAAAGTTTCGAAGGATGCCCAAGGTGTAGCTTCGGGTGGTGCATTATTAGAAAATTCTCCTATTGATTATCCTAAGGACTATGTCCACGAGTTTTGAAAGTTAAACCCTCCCATCTTTTATGGACAATCAGATCCTCTTGAGGTAGAGGAGTGGTTGTGGAATATTGGGAGGAACTTCTGTTCTATCACACTGCTTGAGTCATTAATGGTGAAGTTGGCTACCTTTATGCTTGAAGATCCAACTTGGAAGTGGTGGATGTCTATTTCTCAAAGCAAGACTTGAGAAGACCTCACTTGTGAGTTCTTCAAGTCGTCGTTCATCCAAAAATATTTCTATGAGATGAAGAAGTTGAGGAAGAGGATGGAGTTGGGCGGTCTTCAGCAAGGTGTTAGATCGGTGTTGGGGTTCTTTCATCTTTTCATGGACCTGTCTCTATATGAAATGGGGTATGTTTGAAATGATCTTGGAAAGCTCGACATTTTGAACTTGGATTATGTCCTGAGTAGCAGTCGAAGGTGGAAGAGTTCAACTTAATCACCTTTCTTGACGTGGTGAGACAAGCTTTCCTCGCCGAATCTGAGTTGGTAGGAGGACTTGAGATGGGGAATCCTCCTCCAGCCTTGGGAAGCAGTGCAGTAGATGGCGATAAGAAGAATGGGAAGCGGTTTGATGGGGGTGGTACTAGTAGAGGAATCAATAGGCCTTCAGACCTTCAACCATCTTCCTCACAGCACAATGCCTTGATCTGTCACCAATGAGGTAAGCGGGGGCACAAGAGGTTGATGTGCCCGAATTCTATGAAACCCTATCACACCTATAGACGTCAGGGTCACATACAGCGATTCTGCCGAGGTGTTTCTAAGAAGTGCGCTGAAGCCAGACCTGGTTCATTGAAGGTCACCCCTACCCGTCAGCTGGAGTAGGATGATGTTTGGGGACTAGTTTGGAGTTTTTGTTTTTTGTGATGTTTCTTGGATGTAGTAGTCATCACATGTACCATTTTGCGGTGCTTCTTTTTTTTTGTTGTAAGAATGGATCTTTTCGAACCTCATTGGAACCATTGTTCTAATGGATGTGCATTTGGTAAAATTCTAGTTCATGCTTTATGTTTGGTAATTTTTGAAGCTCGACTACGAGGAAGGAGATGCTTCAATCAACAGAGCTCCATCCATAGGTCTCGGAGTGAAGCTGGCTTGTAGTCAGGTGAACCCTAGCAGTGAAGAAGGGACTTGGTTTAAACCTAGTCTTTAGTGTGGCGTGGTTTGTGTTCTTCTGAGGTTGTGACCTTGTTAAGGTAGCGATTATGTTAGTTTGGATGCTCTTTTGGTTGGGACCTTCCCTCCCCTACTGTTATGGTGGGGTTTTTTTATCATGTGTGAAGCTTACAAAACCGGTAATTCTTTTTACTACTTATGGTCCGGAAACCCATCGTGGGTCTCGTTGAATTCGGTTTGGCTTGTTTCCTATAGTGGGGAGTCTGTTCGGGATTTCCTGTGTCAGTAGTAGAGTTTCATTTCAGGTTTTTTTTGGTGATGTTTAAAGTGTTCATGTTTTGAGGATAAGTTGCACGTCATGGGAGTTTAGTGGTCGTGTGAGTCGATCAACTGGAGGTGGTTAAACTTTTGGGGGTGAGTGACACTTAAAGAGTTTCTTCATGGGTCTATGTCTTGTTGTGTATTCTTGGGGATGAGAAACATTATGGTGGGGATAATTGTCATGCCTTGACCTATCCGTAATTTTTATTTTATTATTTTCATGGTTTTAAAATTTTTTGTCGAGGTTTGGGTTGAACCTCGAACAATATTTTTAAGTTTTATCGATAAAATTCATGTTTTTGAATTGACTTCATGTAACGCACGGGTGAATCGTGTTTCGAAAACCCCATGCAGCTTCGCCCATGCAGCCGTACAATCCACCAGTCTTCGGGAAAAAAAATCAATTAAACGAATATGATTTTGTTATATTATTGTGGTTGTGGTTAATATTTTTAATCATTATTATTGTTGTAATTAAATATATATAATTAGGATTATTATTATTTTTATTATTGATATTAACATTAATATTATTAATATAGATTAAATTTATTATTATTATAAGTAATAATATTATTATTATTGTTGTATTTTTATTTTATTTTATTTGTATTTACTATTTTTATTTTTTTCTTCATTCTTTTATTATTAATTTATTCCTCCTTTTTACCTGTTCCACGCGGTTGTCCCCCATGTGGTGGACTAGCTGCAGCGCCCTAGCACTTTCCTTCTCCCCCTTTTTTTATGTTCTCTCCTTCATCCCCCAGCTCTCCCGCACGCCCTCCCTACCTCGCATGTGCCTTCCGCCAGACCAGCCGGATCCCTACCGACTCCCCTTACAGCGCCAGCCCACCTCACCCTCTGTAGGACCTCGTCCATCCGCCTCCCTCCTGCCATGCAATCGCATCCCTCTTCCCAGTATGCCTGCACCCCTCGCCTCTCAACCTGCATCTACCCCTCACCCAGTCGCTCCTCTCACTTGCAGCACTAACCTTCTATTGGTCTATCTCGGTGCCCCTGCCAAACCTAGCTCGCCGGCCGCAGCCCACCTCCCTCCTCCTACGCACTCCCAGTCAGCCCAAAACCCTTCTTGGAGTGCCATGAGACAGTGCCCCGTCACCCGGCATAAGTGCCCTCCTACATCTCGCACAACACTCTTGACCAACATCAGCCCTCAGATCTCCTTCCTCCGCTTGCACCACCCAGCTAGCCACATCCATCCCTCTCACTTCTCAATAGTCAGCCCTTGTGGCATGCGAGCAACTCGACCTTCGAAACCACACATCCGCTGCCCAGTGCTCTGGTTCCCTCCTCCCCTATATGTGGGCTCCCCTCTCCACTACCTCTCTGTCTCACCCTTCCCTTCCTCCTTCCAGCACTCGAGTAAGCCAAACCTAAACCCACATCCTTTGAACCAGCTATTGCAGGATGTCCCTTTGGCCCTTGGTCCTCTACCAGTGCATCAACCATCTTTCCCCCTCCATTCATAGAAACACCGCCCTCATCCCGGATGCTCCCTCCGACAGGTTCTCCACCAGTGCTGCAGCTCTCAGCCGACCCACTCTCGGCCGCAACCCCCCCACTTTCTCATTTCACAGCTGGACCACCCTCTGCACGCCATATCAGTTGGGAAAACCCCTTTCTGGACTCCCTTCTGGCTCCTGAACACATCTCCAGCCCAGCATGCCTCCAGCTCGGCAGTGCGTTGTCCCGCAGACCTGCTGTCTAGCCGCGCAGTCCGCGCCCGCTTTGCGTTTCCTCGGTCATTGCGTGGTGCCACGCGACCCCCCTTGCTGTGCTTTCTGGAAACCGCCACGCACCCCCTTGCCGAGTAAACGATGTCATCCCCCTTCACTACTTCGTCCAGCCTCCCGTCGGTGCATCGCACACTCTTTTCCGGCCATCAACAGTCCCTGATAGTGCGCACCGCCCCTTTATTGACGATCACAGGACCCCGCTGTTCATGCGCATCTCCGCGTGGAGGTGAGGTTCACGCTATCCCGACTTTCCTGTTATATATTTAATTTCACATGTGTTGTGTTTATTTATATTAGTGAGAATTTGATTTTAAAATAATTTTGTTTTTCTTTACAAAGCTATGAGTTACTTTTTGGGTATTGTTTCATAAATCCTAAAGTGGTTTGGTGATAATGAAAAGGATGCGAGCTATGTGTTGAAAACATGATGAGCTAGTTTTCTTGTGTTGTTTGTTCGTTTAAATCGATTTCGGTTTGTGTTTTTGTATTTTAGTTAATTTTTTCGTTTGCAGCAGATTAGCAATACTTTTCCGTGATTTTGCGGTCATCAGCAGGTTGCGCGTACTTGTGAATGAGTGTGGGACGTGCCGCGTCGTCGTAACCGAACACTTGAAATATTTTCTCGATGAACAAACACCCAGTTGTGAAAGAATTCCCCTTTGGCTTTAAAACATAATTCAAGGAATTTCAAATGTAGTTTTGGTTTAAATGATAAATGATTTATTCTGAATCATGAATGAGTGTTTTGGATTTTTCTGAGAAATGAGGTTTTTCTTTAAAATTGGTGATGGCCTGTTTGGAACTTTAATAAAATAAATTATTTTGTAAAACTCATTCAAGGGTGATCTTTGGTGTGTGTTGATTGCATGAACTATGTTTTATGTTTGTGCATCATGACTGATTGACTTTCATTGTAGACACACACCTTTTTATTGTATGTGTTGACATGAGAACCTGACATAGTGAGTGAATCTTCTGAGAATGATTGCTGCACTAGTTTAGATTATGCACTAACTAGTGGCCCCATAGCAGGAGAATACTGAGTTATTGCTGCTATGGGGATTGGGCCCATCGGTTAGGCCATGTAGGGCTATGTCGAGCATTAGGGTGTTATGACATCATCGAGAGTAGGCATGCCTTCAGGATGAGTCAGATGTATAGTACATTCTGGATTGTTCATGATCTCCTCGGTTTGACCCATGATTCCATTAGTGTTTGTTTGTGGCGGATGATTGAGAGGTATAGTTCGATTGATGACCCATTGCACCACTTTTCTCATTGTCCTTGGTTTGTGTTGTGTGTTATGTGTAGTTTTTTTTCACTCACAACTAAAATTTGGATTTCTAAATTGTTCAAAAAAAGGTTTTAAAATGCAATGCACTTGTTTCTTTCAAACACTTAACTTGTTTTTTATATTAAAAAGGGAAATGGAATGTTACTTGTTTTAGAAATGAAAGTGTGTGTGAAAACCAATATTTTATATAATTTTGTTCAAACCTAGAATTGATAAATTCTATTTTTAATGGTATGTGCATTGGGAATAGAATTAGTCGATCCTACCTACTATGTTTTATTACTCAATACTATATTTCTTTCTTATTTTTAGTTTCTGTTACTGGTTGACTTGATCCTGTTCACCGTGGGAGAGACTTGGTTGTGGTGTGGAGAATGAATCTCGAGGTAACAAGGAGTTTTGGTCATGGTCGGGTTAGTTTTTTGTTGGTGTTCATTTTTTTGTGTTGTTTATTTACTTTATGTTGTTCTATTTTCTTTCCGCTGCTTTATTTATTTTATCAGGTGAAATCGTTCCCACTTTCTCTCTTTTGATGCCCTGGTTCTTGTCACTAGCCTAGGAGGATCGGGAACTCCTCTCGAGCTATGTCTCGGGCTGGAACAAGTGACCACTTCAAGGTAGACCTGGGTTGGTTCATGACAGTGTCTTTTAATGTTCAATTTTCACTCCTCTATAATTTTAAAATAGATAACATTTATCTCACATTGATATTTAATCATAGATAGTGTTTATATTAGTATTTCTTTTAGTAATTTTATCTCAAATGTTCGAATAGTATTTCTTATTATTTCAACTAAGAACTATTCAATCTTTTAGATATCATTCTAAATGTAAAATCTTTTATAAATTTTATACATTGGTTAACTGGGATATCTTTATTCTGATTTTGGGGATTTTTTTTAAATTTTTTTACACATAAAATTCATTTATGAAATCAATTCACCCCCCTCTTTAGTCATCTAATTCGATCAACATTATTTATTATCATTTAATTATTTAAAATTATATATATAATTATAAATATATATATCTAATATAATTTTTTATTAATAATTAGATATATAATTTTTTATAAATACAAATGAAATACATATATTAAATTATATAATACACAACATAATAATTACGTTTTTTAAGTAAAATTTAAATAATATATTAAAATTATTAATATTCTTATATGAATAAATATTTGTGTGTGTGTGTTTATTAATATATTTTACATTACTTTTTTATTTATTTTTGTTTCATATATATTTTAGAATTTTTGTACTTATTTTCATGTCAAATAATTTTAAATTTATATGTATAATGATAGTAATATATATATATGTCATTGTGTGTGTGTGTTAACTAATATTTTAATGTATAATTATAATGACATATTTATATTATAAAACCTATAAAAATAAAATTTTTATATCAATGTATATGATTATTTATAAACATTAATCATTAATTTGAGTGGTCCAAGAACACAACTAATATGCATGGGGTTGGTATTTCATATCCTGCCCAAATCAAACTGAGAAAAAATCCCCCTTTTCAAGTAACGCGAACATCATGTGTTATTGGGGTTTGGTAGTGGTCCAAGGAAATTACAATACTACATTATCATTTAATATAGTGTAGTATATTTTCATAGGTAAAACAGGTATTGATAAAACAATAAATCTATTAACATTATCTTATCACTGAGTAACACTTTCCTTCCTTAGATATTTTTTGGTATTATGAATTGATATATATTTCCTTATTTTTGGAAGCATTAAAATTAAATAATATTTGTTAAAATACTTTTTGAGAATTATAGAATGAAAAATATATAGTAGTGAGGAGATAAACAATTTTGGGCTATAAGGTGTTGGGGTATTATAATTAATGAAACTTCTTCTAATGAGGTTCACACTTGGTGATTTCCATTATTGGAGTTGATGTTGATAAATTCACTAATTGGATGCATACATGTTTTATATGATAATATGTATTACTATTTATGTAAATGTTTGTTGGTCCCTAGACATTATGTTATTATCAATATTTATCATGATTCTAGGTATATAAATTCACATTTATGTTCCAAGAAATGCATCTTGTGTCCTGAAAATCATGAATTTTATGAAATTTATTAGATTATTATGATATTATTTTCCCCTTTAATTCTATAAAATTATATACCTCTTACCCTTTGATTGATATATATGTTTGAACCTGATGTCCATAGTCATAGTGATTTCACAAAAGTTTATCTTTGTAATATAGTAAAGATAATCTCATAGTAAGATTGAAGACTTATCTATTGATAATGTCTGATAGGATATCTCTAAATTATGATATTATATTAAATAATATAATTTAAATTTTTTAGAATGTTTTTCCATAAATATTATATTTATCCAGTTCTTTTGGGGGGTTATAATATATTTCTAGATATTATCTTTGATTATTTATTGTTCATAATACTTCTAAGAAAGGGGACAATATGGTTGCATATATAGTGTACATAGAATCTCATTGAATTTTGTTAAATCTATGTATAATAGTTGTTTTAGATACACATTTTATATTATTTAAATCTGATTTAATATCATCAAAAATCTATTGATATTTTGTTCAATTATTGAACAAGTGAGATGTAAGTTATAACATAATTAGTCATGAGTTTTATTAAGAATCAATTGTGGATATACTATTTGTTTTTAATTTTTTTTTAAATTTTTTGTATAATATTTTATTGACCTAATCACATCTAGTTAATATTCCAAGTCCATTATACAGTTTTAATAATGATTTATTTATTTTTTAATTATTACAAAATATTCAATATACATTACATAAAAATGATTATTAAATGATGAAGTGATATATTAATATAAATTAAAATTACATGAAGTTTATTATTAATTTTATGTTCAATGAATGGATATTTTTGTGATTTCCATTAATTATATATATGATATAAAAATATATATTTCATTATTTCAATATGCGATAAAATTAATTTTTCTAGTTACCCACCAAAGTCTAATTAATCAAGTTATTGGTAAACTATCATACTATTTAATGACCTTGAATTGAATTAAAATGGATATAATCATACATTATCAAATGAATGTGGTAATGCAACAAATTTTCTTTATCTTATACTTGAGTAATCAATAGTGACGATCACAGCTCTACTGAACACTTGTGGATATCACTAGAGGAATCCATGTTTGGATTCTAATAAAAAAATTTCCTAAAAATAAAATATCATATTAAGGGTATAAAAAATGATTGGTAATAAAATTAGATATCAAACTATCAGTATAATTATATTACTATGAATTTTTAGGTACCAAGAGTACTCAAAATTAAAATTTATTAATGAAAAGAAAATCCCAAGGCAAAAACGAAAATGCGGGGGACAAGCACTGCAAACCAATGAATGTGATAGAGCTCTCCACCCAAAAAACAAAAGACCCAAAGATCCAAAACATGATGGCTCATGGAAATTGAGACCCAGAATCCCACACTAACAAACACCATAAAATTAACATAAAATAATATCCAAAACTAGAGGCCCATCCAAAAAATCAGCCAAATCCAGCCCAATAAAGAACTATACAGTCACCATCCCTCTTGCTATATAAGACTACATCTTGAAGCCAACGTCCGGAATCAGATACCACAATTTTTTCTGCACCATTAAATAAATCTCTTTTTCACATCCACACCCAATGTTAGATGCCACACGTAGTCAACCCTCACATTTTTCCTGAGTTCTTTCCTCAGCTGCTTCCCAAGGCACATGTCACCGTCATCGCCGACTATTGGCTATGGCACATCAACGTAATTAATCACCACACCATCAAACCACCATCATCATCAATGCTATGTATCTGTATCGAAGTTCACCTATGATTCCAAGCCCTCAGTCTCCATCCCATTTTCCTTCTGACACATTGCCACCTTGCTTCTACAATCATGCGATAGAACAAATCATCCATCACAACTGGGATCCTAGATCCACACATCTGATAATGTCCAGCCATCATTGAGCATCCATGATCTTCCACAAGGATGTAATAAACCCTAAACTACTCCCTGCATTTTTTTAGTATTGTTCCCAACCACATGAGGAACCCAATATCATCCCTGGTCATCTGATCGCACTAGGATTCATTGTTTCATTTTTACCCTTACACAAATGTGCTAAAAAAGTTTTTTATAGAAAATTTAAAAAAAATCAAATATCCCTTCATATTTGATTCAATTATTTTGTGTTTTTTATAATTAAAAAGTTAAATGATATTTTTTTTTTGAGAATTTCATTAAAGGTGGAGGTGATTTGGAGAGCCCATGATGATGTCCTAGAAAAATGGATCAAACTACGCTAGATCCCTGCACACCAGTGGAATAACCACATATAGCTACTAAAACCTTCATCCAAATGATCTGGAATTTTTCAGTAGTGTCTTATGATTAATGGAATACATTTAATATGAATAAATCTAGTCATAATTCATCCATCTGGTGGCCCATACAAACTGATCTGTCTACTACTTCGAATCTGCATAAAGTCAATACTCTTGTGTGGTGTTCTATCAATATCACGAGATTTTATTGACAAAATGGTGATAAAAATTGATGGATATAGTCCGTATATGGGGATCAAACTTTTTATTTTTACCAAATATGAGATAAGTCTCTCTTGCTCTCAAAAACCACAGGCCATGAGGTTTCTCAAAATCAAGGTGCTCAAAATCACCATCAAATTTTCCAATAAAAATGGAACTTTGGGATTCCAATTTTTAAGATAGAACAAGTGATAGATTTGAATCCAAATTGAAGTTATAGAGAATTCCTTTCATCCCCATGGAGTCTCGGTAGCTCCTTTTCCTAATAGGGAGAGCTGAAATGAAGGAGTTCCACTCGAGGTTCCGTCTCCTCCTGATGAAGAGCTAAACGGTGGGTGTTCGGTATGAAGGAAGTTAGGGGAGATAAAATTCATATATTAGATACTGGTTTGGAGTTATATTGTTTTTAAAACACTTCATCCCATGTATATTTAATTATATATTATTTTAATTCTTATTTTTTGTGTGTGGTTGATTTTCTTTTAATTTCTAACTAATTTGTGTGTGGTTTTGAGTGAGTGACTAGTGTTTCTCTCATTGGAAAATATTGGAATCCTTTTCTTACCCACATTTATGATTTTTAAATAGTATTTGGAAGATCCTATTCCATTGATATATTTGGTATCTTTATAATATTATTTTTATGTCAAGATTTAGTTCTTTAAGCATTGAAATAATGACTTAGGAATTAATTGAAATTCCTATTAATTTCAACCAAATAATTACACTGAACATGAATGAATCTCTAAGAATAATGAACTTGAAATGTGTCTAGAGATATCAAAACGACCCCATTTTCTCATATTTTTCAAAATCCACTTTGTCTTTCATGTTTTAAAATATTTTAATTAAGATATTTTCTTTAAACTATTTTCCAAATCACCAACATCTTTAAATAATCAGTATTAAAAATACATACTATAAACTACGAATTATCCTTTAAAGAATACATAGGGTGTTCCATTTTATATAATTAATCTTTAAAAACACAATCAATTGAACGTTTCATTATAATGTGTTAAAATATTAGGGTCATTGTTGTGGGGTGATTTGGATTTTTGGGTGTGTTTTTTATAATATTTTTGTATGTTTTGGGAATATTTATTTGTTTTATCTTCTAACTTTGAATATATTTTTGTTTTGAGATTTATTTATTTTTTATGTTCTATGGATGATGTGTTCTATTTCGGGAGACTTACCACCTATCAATCTTAACCAGATATGAATTACATCAGTGACACTGAGATGCACAAGACACCCCTTTGACAGAGGACACACCACAAATTGATACTTTTCTAAACACTTATGCTTCTGCAACTAAATTAGTACCTGAAATGAATGAGTATAACATGGATGAAAAAACTTGGATACTAAAATTACTATACTCACCAGATGTTGATATCAAACCCATATATATACTAATACAAGTCAAGGCAATGAATTGTGAACTAAAATACAGTCTAATTACCATATTTCAAAGATTTCATAGACATTTTGGAGAAGATCCCCATAAATAGTTAAAATAATTTCATAATGTGTGTTCATCCTTGAAACCTCCCAATGTGGATGATGAACAAGTTATTCTTAAAGAATTCCAATTTTCATTTGAAGACACTGAAAAAGAGTGGTTTTATTGTGTTAATTCCCCAATTAGAGGATGTGAAGACATGAACCACATTTTTCTTGAAAAATACTTCCCCTCCTATAGAACCACAAAAATATGGACTGAAATATGTATTATAAGACAAAAACAGGGGAAAACCCATCCTAAATATTGGGCGTGATTCAATAGGAAATGATTAAGATTTCGACACCACCATATAATTGATCAACATTTAATTCAGTATTTTTAAGAAGTTTTAGTTCCTATTGATTGATATATGATTGAGGTTGTGGAAGGTGGTTCACTAGCTAAAAAAACCCCAATTACTTCAAATACCTGATTTATAAAATTGAAAAAAATACTTAATAATTCGGTTCATGGTCTTGTGTACTCATTCAAGGTGTCAATGAGGTGCAAATTACTAAATTTAAGAGGAATTCAGACACAAAGTTCAAATATTTAAGTATTCTTCTTCAAAAACGTGATCTTTCATATGGTAAATAACATTATCCTCCTCCCATACATTGTGGAATATGTTCTTCAGGCACCCACTACTCTGAATGGTGTCCTCAATTGAGAGAAACATCTGTGAGTTGTGAGGAAATATTTCTAGGCCGCCCTTATAACCAACCCCTTATGCAAGAACCATACTATCCATCCAAACATGAGTGAAAAGACAACCAAGCTGATAAGTAATGTGGGTATTCAAACCTTCCTCAACGACAATGAAACCAACATGGGAATAGTTGTCATCAACCACCACCACCCGGAAACCCTCAACAACAATAATGGATTTTCTAACTACCCCCTCCAAAACCTCATCCCAGCATAGAAGATATTATGAATCAAATGACTAATAACAATCTTGAATTCCAAAAAACCATCCAAACTTCCATACATGGCCTAAAAACCAAAGTATGCCAACTAGCTATCTCGACGGGGGAAATCCAATATAAAGGGTTAGGTAAACTACCATCTAAGCCACTTGTAAATTCTAGGGATAAGGGAAATGTCAATGCCATCCCCATTAGAAGTAAAAATAAATATAAAAACCAAATGTCCCCTCCAACAAGTTTATCTTATACTAAGGAAACCACTATCCCAATAATTGAAAATGTTCCATATTTTGAAGAACCATGTCCTGAGAGAAGCCCTACCAATGGAAAGAGTCTATCTATTGATGATTCTCTTAGAAAAAACATTTCTTATCCATTTCCCAAAAGGTCCTCAAACCAAGTAAGCAAAAAAAATCTGAACATGATAAGTTAATACTGTAAAAATTCAAAAATGTGCTGGTTAACATTCCTTTAACTGCTATCGTGAATAAAATTCCATGATACGCCATGTTTTTGAAGAAGATGTGTACAAATAGAAGGTGACTAAAAGGTGATGAGAAGGTAAGCTTGGGGTGAAACATCTCGGCATTGATAGATACTTCACTTTCCACCAAATGCAATGGTCAGGGATTATTCTTGATTTTGTGCACCATAGAGGAGTATTCATTTTCCAATGCTATGTTTTATTTGGGTGCTTAAATAAAAGTGATACCTCACTCCATTTACTCTTCATTACAAGTTAGATAACTGAAGCCCATTAGAATATTTGTTTAATTAGCTAATCAGAGTATATCACACCCTTCTTTTGGGTTAGATGATGTTATAATATGGGTAAAAAATTTAAATTTTCAAGGTGATTTTCATTTGTATAAAATTAAAGATCATAGGATGAATGGACCGACCTCAATTATATCAGGGATACCCTTCTTGAAAAATACTAATCGCATAATTAATGTCCATAATGTTATATTATCTATAGAGTTTGGAGGTGGAATTTTCCACTTTAATATCCTTGTTTCCATGCGCACCCCTTAGAATAATATTCTTCTCTTTGTTAATTCAATTGATTTACTCACATCCCCTATAAACACTTATTTTTATTACATGAATCCCCTTTCGATTTTTAATCCTTGATTGATATTCTAGGTAATGAATCATGCCTCGATTGTTTTAGTGGTCTAGAAAAATTCCATGCATGTTTTTTAATTAATCATTTCTTGAATAGTGAGGATCACAAGACCATTGAAGATACTTATAAGCTTGTAAAAGGTCATTCCTCAGCCGAGGATGATTCCATTGTGTAGTTAGAAGAGGTTGGTGACCTTTCAATTTCACAAACACTCCCATCAATCAAAAATCCAAATGAAATAGAACTAAAAATACTCCCACAAAATTTAAAATATTCATATCTTGAGGATTTAAACAATACACATATCCTTGTTGCTAGTTCACTCCCTACTAAGAATGAATTATGACTGGTTTAACTTTTGAGAGATTATAAAAATAATTGCGATGGATACTTGTATGAATTCCTGGTATTATACCTTCAATTTAAACACATAATATATTGAAAAATGATGCGTCTAAACCATTGAGGTAGTCACAATGTCCACTAAACCCAAAAAACATATATGTTGTTAAAAAGGATGTATCAAAATTATTAATTGTTGGAATCATTTACACCATATCTCATAGCCAATGGGTCAGTCCAATACAAGTAGTTTCTATTAATGCCGGTCTTACTATTATTAAAAATGAAAACAATGAATTGGTTCTAACTAGAGTACAGAATAGTTAGTATGTCTATATATACTTACTAATATTAAACCAACACACTAGGATTGACCATTTCCCATTACCATACATTAACCAAATGTACACGTTGCTAGAAGGGATGTCTAATTACTGTTTCCATGATGGGTATTTTCGATACCTTTAGATCCATTTTTCCCCAGGATCAGTAATATAAAACCTTTACATTCCCCTTTCGCACATTTTCATATAGAAAGATGCCATTTGGTTTATTCAATGCTCCAGTTACATTCCAATGATGCATGGTTATTATTTTTTCAGATTACCCGAAAAATTCAATTGAATTTTTCGTGGATGATTTTATTGTCTATGGCTCCTCTTTTGACGAATGTTTGAGTAGTCCTGGTTCTGTCCATTGTCATTATATTGAAAACAATTTCATATTAAATTATGATAAATTCCATTTCATAGTGATAAAAGGTATAGTTTTGGGACATTTCATTAATGGGGATGGTATCCATGTAGATAAATCAAAATTGGATTTCATTTCTTCCATAGCATTCCCCAAAATTGTATGGGATGTGCGGTCCTTTATAGGTCATGCTAGATTTTAAAGTCATTTCATACATGAACTTAGTAAAATTGTAATCCCCCTAACCAAATTTCCCTAAAAAATGAATTTTTTTTATAAATAATGTGAGGTATATTTTAGTAAGTTTAAATGGGGTCCCAAATCACTCCCGGTAATCCAACGAACTTGGTGGGATATAGCATTTGAGATCATGTGTGATGCCTCTGAGTATGTAGTTGGGGAAGCCAAATCAAGAAGGTTCAATCAATCTCCATATGTCATTTCTTATTCCTCGCATGCACTGGACCCTCCCAAAAAATATAGACCACAACAAAAAAATAATTTCTTTCTATTGTGTTTTCCATGGGTAAATTCAGGTCATATCTTTTATGGTCATAAGTAATTGTATTATCATACCATGAAACCCTTGAGTATATCCTTATGAAACTAGAATCCAAACCACAACTCATTTTCTGGATGTTCTTTCCACATGAATTCAAAAGAGAAATTAGTGACAAAAAAGAGAAAAGAATGTGGGGTTGACTATATCGGTAGGATTCTTCCATACTCAAAAATTGACTCATCCATATGTATTCCCATAAATTACATGTTTCCTGATGATAATCTACACCGAGTGATTGATGATATTCCTTTGTATGATGAAATTTTAAATTATTTGGTATCATCTTTCATTCCTACTGATTTAAACAAAAACATGGCTGACTATCTTAAACATTAGTCTCATTGGTACATAAAGGATGACCCCTACCTTTGGTGCACATGTTAGGATCAAGTCCTCAGGGGTTCTATTCCTAATATTGAATTCCAGTCTATCATTAGGTTTTTCCACACTCTTGCTTATGTGGACAACTTTGGCCCCCAACAGACTGCTCTCAATGTCCATTATTCTATTCTCCTTTGGCCTACAATTTTTCAAGATGCCCACGATATCTATAACTAATTCCCTCACTGTCAAAAAATGTGTAATGTATTTAAAAGAAATGAAATTACAAAAAAACCCTTATATGTCAATATTGATGTTTGGGTAATTTACTTTTTGGGACCATTTACCAATTAATTTGGGAAGCATTACATTCTTCATTTTGTGGATAATGTTTCAAAATGGGTAGAATCACACATCACTAGGAATGATGACTCCAAGACTATTGAATAATTTTTGAGAACCCAAATCTATTATAGGTTCGGATTACCTAGGTTCATCATCAATGACCAAGTTTCTTATTTATTCAACCAAAAAATGCAATCTATTTTGCATCGGTATGAGGTCTTTCATTGAGTGTATAGGGATTATCACTCACAACCGATGTTCAATCTGATGTGTTCAATAGAAGGTTTAAGAAAATTCTTGAAAAAAATGGGTCATCCCAATAGAAAGGATTGATGTATTATTATCTATGATTCAATATGGACCTACTGTACAACATTCAAAACTACCACTAGAAAGTCACCCTATCATCCTTTATTAGTAAAGAGTTGTCACCTACCTATTGAGATTGAGCACCGGGCCTAATAAGACATTAAACAATATTTTTCTAATCTTTTTGGTGTAAGTTCTTAAATGATGTTGCAGATACATGAGCTATAGGAAATGAAAAGGGATTCATATGAGATCTCCCATATTTTTAAAGAGTGTACGAATGTAGTCCACAACCATCTCAGACTGCATCATCAGTTCCACATTGTGAATACGTTCATCCTCTATAATACAAGCTGATGTTTCATCCATGTAAGCATCATTCCAACAAGTTTGGACCATAAACTATTAATAATGTCTCTCCATTTGGTGTTGTTCAGGTTCAAAATGACGAAACCAAGAAAACATTCACTAAAAATTGGTAGTGGCTGAAGCCCTCTCACGAAGCTCATATAGAGTCCCCAATGGAGGAGGTCCATGTTAATGAAGCAATATATTAATGAAACACACTAGGTTTTATCCTTCCTTCCCACATTAAATTTTATTACTGTTAGGACACTACACCATTTTGGTGTGGGGGATGGGTATATTATTTATATATATAGGAATTTTCATCATCATTCTTAATTTGCCCTTTTTTGCTGGCTAAATAGTATTATTAATTTTCCACCATTCCCTACCATCACCTTTGTGTCAGAATATTACTTTTCATTATTCCAACATTATTGTGGAAAATGATGCCTATTTAATCCTAGAAGTTATTGAATATTTATGTGTAATTTCCTTATTTAATGTTGTTTTAATATTCAATTTTTTTATGAAATGTTTATTTCAATATGAATTCAATATTATGGTATGACATTCATTTGAAATTCAATTCTCTTTCAATGATATAAATGGTTCTATTATTTTAAAACCATTGAGAAGAATGGTTACCTTTTTTTTTCATAGTTAAAAGGAAAGTTGTGTCCCTTAATTTATTTATTCAAATTTGCTACCAACCATGGAGTGTAAATATTTCATACACAAGGGATGGTAAATACACTTTAGGGTAAATTTTCTATATCTTAAAAAATTTCTTCCCCATACATTTGTTCTATATCCGATCTATTTCATTGCAGTTATAGATTTACCTATTCTTGTGTACCTATTATCAAACTTTTGTACACCCTAAAAATAATTAAAAAAATGGTTGTATATTGGGGTTGTCAAAAACCACCCTCCTTGTCTTTGATCTTTTTATATCTATTAAAAATAGTTTTGTGAGGATATAAAACAAGGATTGGGAGAAGAGTGTGAGATTTGTTCCTAGTTATGCTTTCGAAAAAAAAAATCAGGGGAGTGATTAAATGTACAACATATGGGGATATATATGTTTGGATCTGATGGTCTAACATCATGTAATTCTTAAGTTAGTGGGTTAAGAAATTTTATTTCAAAAGATGTAGGGCAGGTTCAGTGGAAAAGATCATGTAATTATATATATTTTTTTTAAAAAGCATATATTTACTCGATTAAATTTGAAATAATAGCATTTAATGGTTTTCAAACACACCCAAACACATGGAGAATTAATGAAATTGTTGTATTTTGACCTATTTACTCAAATTGGTATAATTCTACTCCTTGAATTTCCTACAGATACAATTTTTGAGACATCATTTTGTTTGATCACTGAGAATAACTCATTGTGATATTTTTCTTTGATCTCATCTCTATCAGGAATTAAATTTCTATTGAACTTTATGTCTTTATGACGTTTAAAATATATTCATGCATAATTTTTGTGTATCTAGTTTTTACCTTCTATGAAAATTCTTTGGTTTGGGGGTGTGATCACTCTGGGATTCACTGTTTCATTTTCACCCTTACACCACTTTGATAAACTATATTTTCTTAAACATTAAATGAATAATAAAAAAATCACATAATTTTTTATTCAATTAGTTTTTTATTAATTTTAAAAATGAAAATGACACTTTTTTTATAATTTCATTAATGGTTGAGGTGGTTTTGAGGGCTCACGATGATGTCCAACAAAAATGACCAAAACTGCATTGGATCCATGCACACCAGTGGACTCAATCATCTACTATTACTAAACCGTGTTTCAAAATGGGATAAATTTATTTGATATGGTATTAAATAAAATGGAATATAGTTCATAGGAAGAATGTTATGCCTAGTTCTACCATCTGGTGTCCCATATAGACTAATTTGTCCAGCACACAAAATCTGCACAAAGTCAAAAGTGGTGTGTCTTGTTCTATCAATATCTCATGATGGGATTGTCCAAATGGTTCAAAATCCATGGTATAGATATTATGTAGGTGAGGATATTACTTTTTAGTTGTGTAAAATGTGAGATAAGATGATATGGACATCATAAACCATGTTGAAATTAGTTTCTTGACATCATGGTTCTCAAAACATCCTTCCAATTTTCCTATAAAATGGAACCTTGGGTTCCCCATTTCTATGTTCAATCAATAGATTTAATTTCTTCCAAATTGATGCTCTTCAGTATTACTTTCATCTCCTTGGAGGTTCTATATCACCCAATCCACATATGGAGTGATAAAATGAAGAATTAGTTCCACGGAAGCTTCCTCCTCCTCCTAATGTTGAGGTAAATGGTGGGAGTTAATTTGGAGGGAGCTACACACATGTTCAATTAGTTATGATAGATATATTAGCTAATAGTTTGGAGTTTTTTTTGAGGTTAAAACGTTTCATTCCATGTCTCTGTATATATTTATAATTTTAATTCTTGTTTTGAAGCATGTGATTGATTTTCTATTAATTTCTAACTAATCTATGTGATGTTTTAGGTGCATGACATGTATTGTTACAATTGGACAACACAAGAATCCAATTCATACCCACATTCATGTGATTTCGATCTTCTTTGGAATATATTATTAAATTCATGTGTTTTGGACCTTGATATATGATTTTTATGTCAAGGTTTGGTTGTTAGAGCAATGAAATATAGTCTTAGGAATTAATCAGTAATCCAATTTATTTCAACCAAATAATTACTCCAAACATGAAAGAATCTCAATGAATAATGAATAGGAAATGTGTTTTGGGAAATCTGAATGCCACATTTATCTCATATTTTTCAAAATACACTTAGTATTTCAACTTTTAAACTATTTATATTATGTTATTTTCTTTAAACTCTTTTCAAAATCACCCCATCATTATTAATATTTATTAAAAATACATACTATAAAATACCAATACACTTTGATATATGTCTTAGGGTTGATCCTAGATGGAAAATAAACTTTAAAAACACATTCAATTTTATGTGTCATAAAATTGCGTTCAAATTTTGGCACCATTTTTGGGGAGAGATTAGGTTTTTATTACATGTTTTTGATATGTTTTTGGTAAATTTTGTGGATATAATTTTCTTATCTTCTACATTTGTATATATATATTTTTTCTGATTTATTTCTTTTACAAGTTCTGTGCATGATGCATTCTTCGTCGCGATACTTAAAACCTTTCGAACTTGAATTGGAGGGGATCCTATGTTAGTGACACCCAGCCACCCAAGACACCCCTTTAATGGAGCAAACACCACAACATAATACATTTATAAACCCATATTATTCTGGAACGAAATTAGAACATGAAATTAACGAGTATAACATGGATGAAAACAATAAAACAATAAATTAACTAACATTTGTTGATGATGATATATAACCCAAATATATTCAAATATAAGGCGCGACACCTAATTTTAAACTAAAAACTGTTCTAATTCACTTATTTCCTAGATTTCAAAAACACGATGGAGAAGATCCACATAAAAAAGTAAATGAATTTAATAAATTTTGTTCATCTTTATAACTAGAAAATGTGGATAAATAATAAGTTAGATTATGGAATTCCCTTTTTAATTTGAAGACAATGAAAATGATTTTATGTATTATGTTAATTCACCAATTAGAGGTTTGGTGGACATGAAATGACTTTTTCATGAAAAAAACATCCAAGAATCTAGATCCACAACAATAAGTAATGAAATTTGTGGGATAAGACAATCATAATGGGAAACACTTCATGAATATTGGTAGTGATTTAAGAGGTTATGTTAATGCTTTACACACCACTGAATATGTGATCAATTTTTAATTATTTATTTCTAAGAAGGTTTAATTCATATTGATCGATATATGATTGATGTTGCAATAGGTGGAGCATTAGCATATAAAACCCCAATTTCTGAAAGAACCCGGATTGAGAACGCTGCACAAAACACTCAAAAATTTGGTTCATGGACTAGTGTACACATTCAAGGTGTCCATGTGGTACAAAGTACTGAATTAGACAATAAGGTGGATAGGAAGTTCAAAGTGGTAAGTACCCTTCTTCAAAAACATTCTCTTTCCCAAAGGAAATCCCACTATCCTTCTCCTATCGAATATGGTATATGTTCTTCTAACACCCTCTACTCTGACCAATGTCCTCAATTGAGAGAAGCATCTTAGAGCTGTGATGAAATAATTCTAGGTCGTCCTAATAACCAAAACATTAAGAAAGAACCTTAATATATATCCAACCATAGGTTGATATACAACCATGCTTATAGACTATGGGGTTTTCAAACTGACCTCAACAATAATGTAACCAACTAGGGTAGATTAGTCATCAACCACCACCGCACAGAATTCCACAACCATAATAATGGCCTTCCCAACCATCCAATCCAAAACCGTATCCTATCCTAGATGATATGATGAATCAAATGGGTTCAAATAATATCTAATTCCAAAAAACCACCCAAGCTTCTTTACAAGACAAAAAAACCTAATTAGGCTATCTAGATAATTCGGTAGTGGAAATCAAAAGTCATGGGTTGGGTAAACTGCCCTCTTAACCACTTGTCAGCCCCAGGGAGATGGTAAATATCAATGGAATCACCATTAAGAGTGGAAATCAACATAAATAACAAATGATCCCTCCAATAGATTCATCCCCTCCTAAGGAAACCACCATCCAAACCATTCAAAATGATTTTAATTTTGAAAAACCTTGTCCTGAGTGAAGCACTGCCAACCAAAAGAGTGTTTCAGTTGATTATTCTCCTAGAACAAGAATTCCTTTTCCATTTCCCAAAAGTTCCACCAAACCTAGGATGAAAAATGAAAGCGAATATGATTAGGAAATATTTGAATCATTTAGAAAAGTGTAGGTTAACATTATATTAATTGACGTCGTGAATCAAATTCAACAATACTCCTTATTTTTTAAGGATATGTGTACACACTGAAAAAGACTATGAGGTGATGAGAAGGTGAGCATGGGGAGAAAAATCTGAGCATTGACGTAGCCTTCACTGTCCACTAAATTCAATGATATAGGAATATTATCGATTCCATGCACCATATGCGAGTATAAAATTTCCAATACTATGCTTTTATTGGGTTATTCTGTAAATGTGATGACTAACTCCATTTACTCTGAATTGCAGGTCGGAGAACTAAATACCACTAGAATTGCCTTTCAATTAGAATATCAAAGTAAAACACCCCATTCTAGTGTGTTAGATTATGTTTTTGTGGGGGTCCAAAATTTAAATTTTCCAGCATATTTTTTTGTACATAAAATGGAAGATGATAAGATGAATGTACATTTATTGAATATATTTTGAAGAACCTTCTTTGAAACTAAAAAAACAATAATTAATATCCACAATGGTACATTTTCTATGGAGTTTCGATGTAAAATGTTCCCCTTAAATATCCTTGATTCCAGGAAGCACCCCCATTAGAACATTCCTCTCTTTCTATTAATTCAATTGGTGTACACTCATTCACTAAAAAAACATCGTTCCATTCCACTAATATATATTCTATGTTTTCATCCTTAATTGAAATTATATGTAATCAATCCTTCATTGATTATTGTAGTGTTCCAGAAAAAATTATTTCATGTTTTCTAATTAATGATTTCTTGAACACTGATGATCACATGACCGTCGATGATACATATATCCTTGTAAAATCTCATTACTCAGATGAGGATGATTACATGGAGTAGTTTGATGAGATTAGTGACCTATCACTTTCATACACACTCCCATCAACCCTAAATCCATTTGAATTAGAACTATAACAACTTCCTCATTATTTAAAATATTTATATATTGAGAATGAAAACAAGAATCCTATCATCATTTTTAGTTCTGTAACACCCCAAGCTTCTACGGTACGCTTCTCTTTGAATAATGTAATAGCGTGTGTCGTATGCAACATCGAGTTATAACACACCACAACCAATCACACTAGCTATTATGAATAATAATACCCACTTTTTGAAATTTATAAATTTAATTTTTCAAAATGGATTTCATTTTTGGATTCGGAATATCGAAATTATCCTAGGGTGATTTTTTTGTATTTTTCTAAAAAACGTCATTTTTTGACGAATGGTGAAACCACTAAGTGGTAGTTAAAAAACTAAATTTTTCATAAAACATAATTTAACCACTTTTGTGAGTGGAATTTCAAAAATCCGAGAGACACGGTCAATATTAAAGAGTAAAATGTGGTTCAATGAGATGAAAATATTTTTTGGTGAATATTAACTTTTTACTTTTATTTACCACGGTTAAAAGTAAATAGGGTAATTAAGGGTAAAAATGATATTAATACTACCCTAAAACATGTCCTAATTATATTGGACAAGTGTATCTCGACCAAAAACAACCTTAGGAATAATATTTTATCATTTATGTTCACTTTGATTAGATTAGGACATTTATTATTATTTAATTCAAAGAAGAGTTAAAAGTTTTAAAATCAAATTTTATTTACTAAAACATTTTTAATATAGGGTTACACATAAGATAAATTAGATTATAAATATTCATTAGAAAGATAAAACGATTTCCTACATAATTATATTTTATTTATAACATTTAGACATTAAATAAGTTAATTTATTTATGACACAATGATGATGCAGTAATTACCATAATAGTGAAAAATTAAAATAATTGATATTATAAATACCCAAAT
This sequence comes from Viscum album, assembly GCA_963277665.1. Taxonomy (NCBI): domain Eukaryota; kingdom Viridiplantae; phylum Streptophyta; class Magnoliopsida; order Santalales; family Viscaceae; genus Viscum; species Viscum album. The sequence goes on from OY728139.1 coordinate 899,661,845, forward strand.
AAATATAATTTGAAGCCTTTTTATGAATTAAACTAATTTTATAGGTTAGTATGACATGTTAGGAATTATTTAATTAACTTAGTTCGAAGTAATCATTCTGTTATGATTTTCACAAAAACCAATTTTCCAAATAGTGTCAAACTTGACATAAAAGAGTTTTTAAAACAAATATTATATTATTAATTGATATTAAATTCCTAAAAATCTATGGTTTGGCTAATAGACTTATATCATGATAGTTGTATCATTAATGAACCACTTGGGGTCACTTGGAGGTATATAGTAAGTTTATTAACTATATAATATAAAAATAAAAAGTGACGTGGTAAGTGTCAAACTAATTAAGTAAGAGTTAAAACTAAAAGATAAGGTTAATATAATGACCCAAACCTGTCTAAATTCTATTGTTTGAGTGGTTTTAGACCCATACCCACCTTAACCGCTAAATAATACACTTTGGAGCCATTATAAACCGAATATGAATTTATTATAAAATAATATTTCTAGCTTTTCCAAAGTTACCCCTCACCCCTCTTATAAAAGGAAACTTCCCCTTCTCATTAATTCACACCTTAAAATCCTTTTTTTTTCGGCCAAACCCTGCCTACATACTCTCTAAACTTCCCTTAATACAACCTAGAGTCCTTATTTGGATCAGAAATCCAACCAAAGGAGCCCTTTTGATCAAATCAAAAAGAAGAACCCGAAGAAGAGGTAATGCTTCCACCACCTTTTTTCAAATTCTTTTCTTCTTCAACTTATTCTTTCTTTGTTATTACAATTATAAAATAATTAATCCAGTATATCCTATATACTGTACCATTATTATAAATATGGTACAACCATATTCAGTATTATATCCATCTTTTGAATGACATGTCACCATACGTGTGTACGTACGGCTTACCGTCTCCATGTTGTGGTGCAATTGTTATTCAATATATTATTATTTGGATAGGTATAATAATGATTTGTAATTCATCTAAATAATAAATATAACATGCTAATTATTCTTTATATATGATATAACATCCAATTATATACTATTTTAATATCAAAATAATGATATTTTCACTCGTGCGTTCGTACGGACTACCGTCTCCACAAACGCGATGAGACTCACTCTCCATCGTATCCATTCAAGTATAATTATCATTTGATGATTTAAAAATAATGTTTAAGGACTTGATATCATTTTGGATATGAATATGATACAACCTACCCATGACAAACATGGCTTACATAATAAAACATATAAAATAAAATGAGTACGTTAACACCCGAAACGACGATAATTCTAAAATATTATTAACAAAGCAATGTTAAAAGATCATATATGATATCATATTTATAATTTAATAACAATTATTTCACCATTATAAAGGAGGTTAACCTAACCCAACAAAGGAAAAGTACAAGGAAGGGGTTATTTCACAATCTCTTCATTATCCGAGGTTGTTTATTCGTGATTATCTACTGATACCTCTATCATCCACATCCATGTTTCTTAAAAATGTATTTCAAATCATTCTTACTATTTTAAAGACTATGTTATAAATACATATATCCCTTTTTGAATTTTTATAATAATTTTATAAAGGAATCTTTCTGTCGTTTTCCAAATAAGGTCATTTTTTACCTTTTTGACAGAATTAAGGTAAGAATGTTTTTTAACTTATACGGCGGGTGCGGATATTTTCCACCATTATAAAATATTCGAAGCTTTCCTTACAAGCTTATAAGAATATTTTCAAATAAAATGTTTTATTTTATAAATATATGACTCTTAAATTATTTCAAAATAGAAATAGATATTTCTCTAAAAAGAGTTTTGATTTTATCTATGTCAACATCCTTTGATGGATTTTAAGCTTATTTGAAGTTGATTTATTATGATACAAACATCTATATTGAATTGAAGGTTTTGTGATATGTTTGACTGTGGATTTGTTATTTTTATACCATTCACGGTTTATGGATGAAGTATTTACATTTCGTATACTAGTTTTAATATGAATGTTTATGTTATGTTTAAAACTTTTCATATGGGAATGCATTGGACTTAATATGTGATTGGTGGAGCCCGTTATAGCTCCTCAATGAATCGGTAGGTCTCATGAAACAAACTAGTGGCTTGGCACAAGTCTTTGACAAAATCTTATTTGTAGTATTAGCATGAGGCCTTGGCTATGTGGTTATGATATTCTGGCATTATGCATTCCATCATTATGAAAGTGGTTATTGATATTGCATGTGATTTTTAAATTGTTAGAATATCCATATGAATAAGTAAATGTAATTATTTCATTTTATTTTTTCCATACTATGTTGAAGTTCAAGTTTAAAAGGCTTTTGTTTTAGTTATACAGTGCCTTAAATGTTTATTCTTATTTATGAAATTTTCCGCTATATTGTTATCCTTACTGGGCATTTGAGATCACCCCTTTTCTATGTTTTATTTTTCCCAGGATGTAAAGAAGTAAATTATGAATGACATTCATGGATAGTATGAGGGGATAAGAGTGTGGACTATGGAGACTATGTTGTTGTAGTTTTCATTTTTATGATGTAATGTAAAACTTTATGAATATATCTTCTGTTTCCAAGGCTACTAAACTAATCGGTATTTCGAGATTTGATCTTTCTTATTATCATGCCAATGTTATGTAATAATGCACCGACACTGGGTAACCGGGGTCTGGGCGTTACAGTTGGTATCAGAGGAAGTTTAGTACAAACCTTGGAAGCTAGATTTAGATAAACTCTGATTAGAGCACATAGACCTAAGATGGACTTTGAGGATTAGTATAGAAGAACATCCTAGAAATTTGGTATTGTAGATATTTTTTGAGTTTTCTGAGCAATACATCCCTGTCTAGATATGAGTGGGTAGAGGCGGCTCTGGCACAGATGTACCTAGGGGTAAAACCCAAAAACACCGCTTTGAGCTGGACTCGAACGGGAACTGGTGCATGACAACGGGCCTTGCTGCACTCTTGGTTACGACACTCCTGGGGGATATGCATAGGATAACTCTCATTTTAATTACAAATCATTATGAATGCTTTATGAGTATATACTTCCTCAAAGAATTTTTATTATTATTATGGATTATATCCATAAATAGTTCAATTTATGCTATGTGTTTTATAAGTATGAAATTATATATTTTGATTCATAAACTGATCTAGTTTATACCATTGTTTAGAAATGGAACCTAGTGGAAGAAATGGAAACTGTATCAATGCACACACTCCATATAGGGATTTCCCTCCTGCTCAAGATAATTATAGTGGAGCTGGCGATGCAACTTGTGCTGATCAACTAATCACCATACTGGGGAAACTCACCCAGGTTATGAATAATAACCTCACCCATATGGAGAACCCTAATCCACAATGTGGAGGATCAATGTTAGATCGCTTCATGAGGCAGCAACCACCAACGTTCAATGGGAGTACAAATCCCTTAGTAGCTGAGAAATGGATAAATTCCCTAGAGAAAATATTTCAGGCTTTGGGGAGTAGTGAATGGGAAAAAGTTATCATGGCAGTGTACCGCCTCACTGGAGATGCTGATCAATGGTGGTCATTGATTCAAAACATGAAGGAAGATGATGAAGTATAAAATATGGAATGGAGGGATTTGAAAGATCTAATTTTAGAAAAATACTTTCCTCATGACCATCGAGAAGATATGGAAAGGAAATTTCTTAGTCTGAGACAAAAGGAGGATGAGAATGTCGCAAAGTATGAGGCTAACTATACAAGGTTAGCAAGGTATGGTGGAGATTATATACGTAACTGAAGAAGTAAGATTGATCATTTATTTGATGGGTTAAAACCATTTCTTCATCGATCATTATTCTCACAATCCTTCTCATCGTACGAAGACATTGTCTCATGTGCTGTCAAGACAGAAAAGGATTTATATAAATCTTATGACTTTAATGAAAAGCAAGAGATGAAGAGATCTGCTGATCAATCTGGGAATGGAAATAAGGGAAAGATAGGAAAGGTTGAATATCCATCCTATGGTAAATGTGGGAAGAAACTCCCCGGTACTTTCTTGAAGGGAATTGGTGTCTGTTACAAGTGTGGTGAAAATGGCCACCAAGATCATGATTGCAAAGGGAAGAAGGAAGCTACTGATGTTCAGTGCTATAATTGCAAGGAGATGGGACATTATGAAAATTAATGTCTTAAGCATTAGGGGAACTTACCTAAGAAAAGTCCCAGGGATCAAGGCCAAACTTATTCTATCACTACTGGTGAGGTAAAAGCTCCGAAAGATGTGGTGGCAGGTAATTTAATGGTTTCCTCAAGTTTAGAAAATGCATTATTTGATTCTGGATCATCACATTGTTTCATATCTTCCCAGGTTTTTAAGAAAATTAGATATTTCTAATTTGATTTAACAAGGGAGTTGTCAGTTAAAACTCCTAAGGGAACTATCATTACAACAAAGTTGTGTGAATCAGTCCACATTAGAGCACATAAATGTAATTTATCTGCTGATCTCATTTTCATACCTATGATTGAGTTTGATATATTCCTCTGTATGGACTGGATTTCAGACCATGATTCTAAGATTTATTGTAAGAAGAAGAAGGTTACAATTTTTGATGATGATGATAAGGAACACCTTATCTTTAGAGCAGAATCGTCACCACCTAATTCTTATCTAGATCCACCCCCAGTAGCTCAACTAAATTAAATTATTGGAGAGTAAGAGGATAAAATTACAGTGGGCGAGCAAAGGAATGTTCAAATAGAGGATTTACATATTGTGAAAGAATATGTAGATGTGTTTCCGGAAGATTTACTTGGTCATCCTCTAGAATGAGAAGTTGAATTTTCCATTGATTTCATTCCTAGATCAAGGCCTATGTCGAAGACCCCTTATAGAATGGACACTATAGAATTAGTTTAACTAAAGAAAAAACTAGTGGAATTGAGTAATAAGGGATTTATTCACCCTAGTGTTTCTCCGTGGGGATCCCCTATTCTTTAAAAAAAAAAGAATGATGGATCTATGAGGTTATGTATTGACTACAGGGAGATCAATGCTATAACAATAAAGAACAAGTATACCCTACCTCGCATTGATGATTTATTTGACCAACTGAATGGAGCTCAATACTTTTCAAAGATTGACCTTCGATCTGGATACCATTAGTTGTGTGTGAAGAAGGAAGACATTCCGAAGACAGCATTTCGAAACAGGTATGGGAATTACGAGTTTACAGTAATGCCTTTTGGATTGAATAATGCACCGTCTGTTTTTATGGATCTAATGATCAGAGTTTTCAAGGAATATTTTGATGACTTTGTAGTGGTATTTATTGATGATATCTTGGTATACTCCAAATGCTACAATGATCATGAAAATCACGTGTGCATTATATTAAAGACTCTGAGAAGACATGAATTATATGGGATGTTTAGCAACTGTGAATTTTGGCTTCAAGAGATTTCATTTCTTGGCCATATTGTCTCTATGGATGGAATTTCCATTGATCCTTCTAAGACCAAGGCAATCCACGAATGGCCTGCACTGACGAGTATAACTGAGGTACATAGTTTTATTGGTTTAGCAGGTTATTATCGACGTTTTGTCCAGAATTTTGCCTGATTTTCTAACCCATTAACGAAGCTCACACATAAAGGGGTTAAATTTTTTTGGACAAAAGAGTGTGAAGAATGTTTTGAAGAACTGAAGAGAATATTAGTCAATGCTCCTATATTGACTATACCATCGGAGAATGATGGGTTCGTTATTTATAGTGATGCATCGAAGAAAGGACTTGGTTGAGTCCTTATGCAGAATGATAGGGTTATTACCTATACATCACAACATTTGTAAATTCATGAAAAAACTAACCTACTCATGATCTCGAGTTAGAAGTTATGCTCTTTGCATTGAAGATATGGAGGCACTACCTCTATGGTGAAAAATGTGAGATTTATAATGATCACAATAGTTTGCAGTATATTTTCTAAAAAAAAGAACTCAACATGAGGAAAAGGAGATGGCTTGAATTACTCATGGATTATGATTGCATGATACACTAGCACCCGGGAAAAGCAAACAAGGTGGCAGATTCTTTGAGCAGAAAAGATCATGGAGTTTTGAACAATATGAGAATTTAAAGGGATCCAATTTTCATGGATCTAGTGAAGATGGACATGGGAATAACCAGGGAAGGTGAAACATCAATTCTTTTTCAAATGGTTTTCAAACCATCTTTACTAGAAAGTATTAAGAGTTCTCAGACTGATGCTGAAGAATTTAAAAAGAAGATTAATGCTGTGAATGATGGGAGATTGATAGACTTTGTGTTTGAAGAAGGAATTTTGAAATCTGGGAAGAGGCTTTGTGTTCCTGATATACCTGATCTAAAAAGGGAATTGCTGGATGATGCTTATATTTCCAATTTCTCTATACACCCTGGGAGCACCGAAATGTATAGAGATTTGATGGAACATTTTTGGTGGGACAACATGAAGAGGGAGATTGCCGATTTTGCGTCAAGATGTATGGTTTTTCAACAAGTGAATGTTGGAAGGAAACAGCCTGGTGGAGTATTGCAACCTCTTCCCATACCTGAGTGGAAATGGGATAATATCACAATGGAATTTGTCACGGGACTAACAAAGACTCTTAGAAGGAATGATGCAATATGGGTTATTGTTGATCATCTTACCAATTCAGTATATTTTCTTGCTATAAGAGAAGATCTACCACTGGAATGTCTAGAAAGACTATATATTGATGAAGTTGTGAGACTTCATGGAGTACCCATATTGATTGTTTCAGATCGTGATCCCCGTTTTACTTCAAGATTCTGGAAAAGTATTCAGAAATCCTTAGATACTAAACTTCATTTGAGCACTACCTACCACCCTCAAACATATGGACAATCAGAATGAACTATTCAAACCTTAGAAGACATGTTGAGATCCTTCTCACTTGACTTTCAGGGTATGTGGGATCAATATTTACCTCTGGTAGAATTTTCCTATAACAATAGCTTCCATTCGAGTATTCAAATGGCACCATATGAAGCGCTATACGAAAAGAGATGTTGCACACCAACCTGTTGGGATGACGTTGGTGAAGGAAAACTTGTAGGCCCAGAACTGTTGGAGGAAACGATGGAAAAGGTGAAGGTAATCCAAAACCATATGAAAGCAGCTCAATGTAGGTAGAAGAGCTATGCTAATAATCGAAGGAAGGATTTGGAATTTCAAGTCGGTGATAATGTTTTCCTGAAAGTATCTCCATGGAAGGGAGTCATACGTTTTGGTAAGAAAGATAAATTGAGTCCTAGGTACATCAGACCTTTCGAAATTCTAGAACGAATTGGGGCTGTAGCATACCATTTGGAAATGCCGCCAAATCTCTCCAAAGTTCACGATGTGTTCCACGTATCCCTATTAAGGAAATACATGCCTGACCCAAGGCATGTACTCACTTGTGAGGAATTAGAAATGGAACCTGATCTGTCTTATTGCGAAGAGCCCATCAATATTCTTGATACGAGAGAACAAGTACTGAGAAACAAGACGAATTGTCTGATAAAAGTCTTGTGGAGAAACCATAAGATGGAAGAGGCAACATGGGAACCCGAGGAACTTATGATGAAGAACCACCCAAGTCTTTTCATGCGGTAGTATTCTAGAAATTTTTAGGACAAAATTATTTTAAGGAGGGAGAATGTAACACCCCAAACTTCTATGGTACGCTTCTCTTTGAATAATGCAATAGCGTGTGTTGTACGCAACATCGAGTTCTAACATACCACAACCAATCAAACGAGCTATTATGAATTGTAATACCCACTTTTTAAAATTTATAAATTTTATTTTTCAAAATGGACTTCATTTTTGGATTCTGAATATCGAAATTATCCTAGCGTGAATTTTTTGTATTTTTCTGAAAAACTTCATTTTTTGATGAATAGTGAAACCACTAAGTGGTAGTTAAAAAAGTGAATTTTTCTTAAAAATTAATTTTACCGCTTCTGTGAGTGGAATTTCGAAAATCTGAGAGACATGGTTAATATCAAGGAGTAAAATGTGGTTTAATGAGATGAAAATAATTTTTGGTGAATATTAACTTTTAACTTTTATTTACCACGGTTAAAAGTAAATAGGGTAATTAAGGGTAAAAATGATATTAATATTACCCTAACACATGTACTAATTCTATTGGACAAGTGTATCTCGACCTTAAACAACCTTAGGAATTAAATATTATCATTTAGGTCCACTTGGATTAGATTAGGACATTTATTAATATTTAATTCAAAGAAGAGTTAAAAGAGTTAAAATCAATGTTTATTTACTAAAACATTTTTAATATAGGGTTACACATAAGATAAATTCGATTATAAATATTAATTAGAAATCTAAGATGATTTCCTACATAATGATATTTTATTTATAATTTTTAGACATTAAATAATTTAATTTATTTATGAGACAATGATGATGCAGTAATTACCATAATAGTAAAAAAATTTAAATAATTCATATTATAAATACCCAAATAAATATAATTTGAGACTCTTTATGAATTAAAATAATTTTATAGGTTAATATGACATGTTTTTAATGATTTAATTAACTTTTTTCGAAGTAATCATTCTGTTATGATTTTCACAAAAATCAATTTTCCAAATAGTGTCAAAATTGACATAAAAGAGTTTTTAAATCAACTATTATATTATTAATTGATATTCAATTCCTAAAAATCTACAGTTTGTCCAAGAGACTTATATCATGATAGGTGTATCATTAATGAACCACTTGGGGGTCTATTGGAGGTATATAGTATGTTTATTAACTATATAATTTAAAAATACAAAGTGACATGGTAAGTGTCAAACTAATTAACTAAGAGTTAAAACTAAAAGATAAGGTTAATATAATGACCCAAACCTGTCTAAATTCAATTAGTTGAGTGGTTTTCGACCCGTAACCACCTTAAAATTTAAATAATCCACTTTAGAGCCATTAGAAACCGAATATGAATTTATTATGAAATAATATTTCTAGCTTTTCCAAAGGTACCCCTCACCCCTCTTATAAAAGGAAACTCCCCATTCTCATTAATTTGCACATTCAAAGCCTTTTGGTTCTACCAAACCATGCCCAAATACTCTATGAACTTTCCTCAATACAATATAGAGTCCTTAGTTTGATCAGAAATCCAACCTAAGGATCCCTTTTGACCAAATCAAAAGGAAGAACCCGAAGAAGAGGTAATGTTTTCACCACCCTTTTTCAAATTCATTTCTTCTTCATCTTCTTCATTATTTGTTATTCTCATTCTAAAATAATGAATCTAGTATCTCCTATATACTTTAATATTATTATAAATATGGTACAACCATATTCAGTATTATATCCATCCTTTGAATGACATGTCACCATACGTGCGTACGTACAGCTTACCGTCTCCACGTCCTGGTGGAATTGTTATTCAATATATTATTATTTATATGGGTATAGTAATGATTTCTAATTCATGTAAATAATAAATATAAAATGATAATGATTCTCTATATATGATATACCATCCAATTATATATTATTTAAATATCAAAATAATGATATTGTCGCTCGTGCATACGTTCAAACTACTTTCTCCATGAACGCAATGAGATTCATTCTCCATCGTATCCATTCAAGTATAATTATCATTTGATGATTTAAAAATAATGTTTAAGGACTTTATATCACTCTGGATATGAATAATATACAACCTATCCATGAAAAACATGGCTTACATAACAAAACATATAAAAGAAAATGAGTATGTTAACATCTGAAACGACGATAATTCTAAAATATTATTAACAATGCAATGTTAAAAGATCATATATGATATCATATTAATATATATGATTCTTTTATAATTTAATAAAAATTATTTCACCATTATACAAGAGGTTAACCTACCCCAACCAAGGAAATGTACAAGGTAAGGGTTATTTCACAATCTCTTCATTATCCGAGGTTGTTTATACATGATTATCTACTGGGACCTCTTTATCATCCACTTCCATGTTTCTTAAAAATGTATTTCAAATCATTCTTAATATTTTAAAGACTATGGTATAAATTCATTTATACCCTTGTTGAATTTTTATAATATGTTTATAAAGGAAACATTCTGTCATTTTCCAAACAAGGTCCTTTTTAACCTTTTCAACAAAATTAAGGTAAGAATGTTTTTTTAACTTATACGGCGGGTGCGGCTATTTTCCACCATTATAAAATCGTTGAAGCTTTCCTTACAATCATATAAGAATATTTTCAAAGAAAATGTTTTATTTTATAAATATATGACTCTTAAATGATTTCAAAATAGAAAGAGATATTTCTCTAAAAAGAGTTTTGATTTCATCTATGTCAACATCCTTTGATGGATTTTAAGCTTCTTTGAAGTTGATTTATTATGATACAAAAATTCTATATTGTATTGAAGGTTTTGTGATACGTTTGACTGTGGATGTGTTATTTTTATACCATTCGTGGCTTATGGATGAAGTATTTACATTTCGTATGCTAGTTTTAATACGAATGTTTATGTTATGTTTAAAACTTTTCATATGGGAATGCATTGGACATAATATGTGACGGGTGGAGCCCACTATAGCTCCTAGATGCATCGGTAGGTCTCATGAGGAAAACTAGTGTCTTGGCACGAGTCCATGACAAAATCTTATTTGTAGTCTTGGCACGAGGCCTTGGCTATGTGGTTATGATAGTCTGGAATTATGCATTCCATCATTATGAAAATGGTTATTTATATTGCATGTGATTATTCGATTAGTATAATATCCATGTGAATAATTAAATGGAATTATTTCATTTTATTTTTGCTATACTATGTTGAATTTCAAGTTTAAAAGGCTTTTGTTTTAGTTATACACTGCCTTCAATGTTTATTATTATTTATGAAAGTTTCCGCTATATTGTTATCCTTACTGGGCATTTGAGCTCGCCCATTTTCTATGTTTTATTTGTCCCATGATGTGAAGAAGTAAATTATAAATGACCTGCAGGGATAGTATGAGGGGATAAGAGTGTGGACTATGGACACTATGTTGTTGTAGTTTTCATTTTTATGATGTAATGTAAAACTTTATGAATATATCTAGTGTTTCCAAGGATACAAAACTAATCGGTCTTTCAAGATTTGATCTTTCTTGTGATCATGCCAATGTTATGTAATAATGCACCGACTCTGCGTAACTGGGGTCGGGGCATTACAAGTTCACTCCCCCATGAACATTATTTTTGACTGCAAGAAAATTTGAGGGAGTTTTAAAAATAATTAGGATGGAAATTATCATACATTCTAGGTATTACTCTATAAATTTTCACACACAGTTTATTGATAAATGATGATGTTAGACTAGTGAGGTAGTCAATACGTCGACTAAACCCACACCTCCTAGATATTTTGAAAAAGAGTTAACAAAATTATTTACAGCTAGAGTCATTTACCCCTTCTCTAACTACCAATGGGTCATTCGAGTACAAGTGGTTCCTAAAAAAACTAGTCTTACAACAATTAAAAATGAAAATAGTGAATTGGTTCTATATCGTCTGCAGAATTTTTGGTTTGTCTATATAGAATATCAGTGATTAACCAAACACATTAGGAAGGATCATTTACAATTACATTCATTGACCAAATGAAAGAGAGTGTAATATGGAAGTCTCATTGCTGGTTCCTTGATGGGTATTCTGGATACATTTAGATACATATTGCCCTCATGGATTAGTAAAAGACATCTGTAACATTCCCATTTGGAACATTTTAATATAGTTGGATTCCATTTGTTATGTGCTACACTCTGGGGGCATTCTACTAATGCATGGTTATTATTTTTTCAAATTACCTAGAGAATTTCATGGAAGTTGTCATAGATGATTTCACTATTTATGTCTCCTCTTTTAATTAATGCTTGAGTAGTCTCGGTTCCATCCTACATAGTTGAATTGAAAATAATCTAGTATTAAATTATGATTAATTTCATTTCATGGTGAAACAAGGTATATTTTTGGGACATGAAATTTCTGGGGATGATATCCTAGTAGATAAACCAATATATATTGTCATCTCTTCCCTACCATTCCCAAAAAATGTATGGGATATTCTATCATTCAATGTTAATCCTATATTTTACCATTATTTCATTTGTAAATTTAGTAAAATTGCACTCCCACTCTCTCGACTTCCCCAAAAAAAATGAATTTGTTTTTGAAAAATAATTTGATGATAATTTTAATAGGATAAACTATAGTGTCATGTCACCCATGGTAATACAACCACTTCAGTAGGATTTACCATTTTATCTCATGTGTGATGACACTAACTATGCAGTTGGTGTTGCCTTATAAAAAAGGGTTCATTGAGCTTCACATATCATTTCCTATGACTCACATTCATTGGACCCTGTCTATGAAAAATATCACACAAGTGAAAAATAATTTCATAACATTGTTCTTTCCTTGGATAAATTCATCTCATATCATTTAGAGTCCAAAGTCATTGTGTTCTCAGAACATACCGCCCTATGATATATCATTAAGAAACCTAAATCCAAACCACATTTCATTCACTAGTTCATCCTCCTTCATGAATTAAATTTATAAATTAGAGATAAAAATGAAGTAGAGAATGTGGTGGTTGACCATATAAGTAGGATTTACCCATCCATGGACATTGACACATACCAATATATTCCCATTAATGACATGTATCCTAATAAGAAATTGTACCGAGGGAAAGATGATGTTACTTTGAATGATGAAATTGTAAATTATTTGGTTGCATCTTGCATTCATACCGATTTCAACAAAAACCAGGCAGACCATATAAAAAATGAGTCTCATTGGAAAATTTGGCATAACTCCCACCTTTATAACACATGATGTGATCAATTCCTCAGGAATTGGGTTCCGGATAGCGATTTTTAGTCTATCTGTAGGTTCTGAGACACTCTAGCTTTTGGGGTCCACTTAGGTCCCCGTGGACATCTTGCAAGGTCAATGATTCCAGTTTCTTTTGTCAAACACTTTTCCAGGATTCCAAAAATTTCAATAAATCTTTTCCTCACTATCAATGAATTGGTAATTTATCTAATAAATTGGAATTCCACAACCAACCTTACTCTTTAATGAAATTTTTAATGTTTAGGGAAATTAATTTGTGGTACCATTGCCCAATTCATTTGGGAACCTTTACATTCATCTGGTAGTGGATAATTTTTCAAAATGGTTAGAAGCACGTGCCCCAATAAATAATGATTCTAAGACTATTGTATAATTTTTGAGAACCCAAATATTCTCTTTGTTTGGATTTCCAAGGATTATCATTAGTGACCAGGGTTCTCATTTTGGCAATCAAACAATACAATATCATTTTTATTGGTATAGAGTCAGGCATAGAGTGACTACATATTTTCACCCACAAAACAATGGTCAATATGAGGTTTGAATAGAAAGGTTAAAAAATCCTGAAACATTGTTGAACATAATATAAAAGATTTGAGTCTTAGACACGATGATTTATTAGGGGCCGACCATTCTACTTCCAAAACACCTATTGGAATGTCACCCTACCAGCTTGTGTTTGAAAGAGTTGTCACCTCCCTGTTGAAATTTTGAATCGGTCCAATTGGGTCATTAAACATTTTAATTTTAATCTTTCTATTGGAGTTTATCAATGGATGTTGCAGAGTCATGAGTAGGAGGAAATGAGAATAAATTCATAAGATAACTCTAGGATTTGATAAGAGCATACTAAGGCTTCCCCATACCATCTCATCCTTCATCATTAGTTCTACATTGGAAAGAATGTCCTCTTCTACAATTAAAGGAAGAATTTCCATCCAATTAAGCTTCCTTCCCACTGGTTTAGACCATACACTATTTTTAATGTCTGTTTATTTGGTGTTTTTAGGCTCAAAATGAAGAAATCAAGAAAAACATCACAGTAAATGGGAAAAGGTTAAAGAACATTCATGAAGCCCTTCCAGATTCCACGATGGTGGAGCTCTAGTTCAAAAATAAATCTATGAATAACACCCAATGGGTTTTATCCTTCCTTACCACATTCTATTTTTTTACAGTGAGGATATGACACCCTTTACATGTAGGGGATGGGTATATTCCTAGGTTAGATATAAATTTTCAATATCTTTCTTTTATTCTCTTTTAATCATTCCGATTAGTATTGTTACTTTCCCCCCCTTTCCCTTGCCCTCACAATTGTGTCGTAAAATTTCTTTTCTTTATTCCCACATTATCATTGAAAATTATTCTTGTTTAATAATTGAAGTTAATAAAAATCCCAATGGAATTTTCTTATTTCAAGTTGTTTTAGATTTCAAAAAAATATTCCCATAAAATGTGTATTTCAGCATGAATTTAAAATTTTTGTTTGACTTTATTTTAAAATTTAGTTACTTTTCTGTGATATAAAGGGTTTATCATTTGGAATCATTTTTGAAGAATGCTTCCATTTTTTTTGAATAGTTTAAAATAAAATTTGTTCACTAGATATATCTATACATTATTTTACCCAACCATGAGGTGTGAAAATTTCATACATAATTAATGGTAAATAAAAGTTACTAAATTTTTCTATACCTTTAAAAATTATTTTTCCATACATTCATTCCTTATCCGATATATTTCATTCCTATTCTATATTGACCTAGACATGTGTACCTATTACCCAAATATTGTACAACCAAAAAATAGAAATTTTAAAAAGTTTTTTATATTGGGCAGGTCAAAAACCACCCTTCCTGAACTTTTTAACTTGTTATAACTATTGAAATTTGTTTCGTGAGGCGATCTATCAATGGTTGGGGGGAGAGTGTGAGATTTGTTAAAAGTAAAACCTTTGATAAAAAATTATAATTGGGGCGTGATGAAATGTACATCATATGGAGATATATAGGTTGGGAGATTATGTTTTTACTTCTGGGAATGCTTAAGTGAGTTGGTCATTAAATTTCATTGCAAAGGATGTATGGAAGGTTCTGTAGAAAGTATCATATAAATAGAAATTTTTTAAAATAAATTATATTTACTCGATAAAAAATGGAAAGGATATCATGAAATGGTTGTCACACACACTTATAGAGAATTAGTGAAGTCATTATCTTTTGACCTATTTTCTGAAATTGGTATTATTTAACTGCTTGAATTTCGTGATGATTTAATTTTTGAGACATCGTTTTGTTTTATCACTAAGAATAACTCATCTGTGTGATTTTTTCGTTGATCTTATTTCAATATGTAATTAAATTTTCATTTAATGTTAAATCGTTATGAAGTTGGAAAAATCTTCATGCATAATATTTTTAAAATATGACTTTTCCCAGAATTGAAAATGTTTTGGTGTGGGGGTTAGATAGTACTGCGAGTCACTATTTCATTTTCACCCTAACACCACTATGTAGAACTTGTTTTGTATTTAAACATATTAAAATAATAAAAAATTTCACATCATTTATGGTTTAGTTTTTTTATGTGTTTAATACTGTTTAAAATGGAAATTATAATTTTTTTTATTATTTAATTGAATGTGGAGGTGATTTGGAGGTTCGATGACAATATCCAAAAAAATAGTCCAAACTGTGCAGGATCCACAAACACCAGTGGACTCAGCCATATAATTCTACTAAGACACGAATAAAAATGGGATTATATTATTGTGTTATATACCTAAATTTAATGGGATACATTCCATATCAAGAAACCCAATCCTAATTCATTTATCTGGAGGCCCATCTAGACTAATATGTCCAGTATACTAAATCTGCATGAAGTAAAAAGTGGTGTGTTCTGTTCTGTCAATATCTCAAGCTGTGATTGTCTAAATTGAACCATAATTTGGTGGAGATATTTAGGAGGTGGGGCTAATTTTTTTAGTTTTTTAAAAATTTAGATTAGACAATCTAGCCTCCAAAAAACATAGGCCAAATAGTTTCCCTAAATCAGGGTGCTCAAAACCACCTTCCAATTTTCCTACAAAATGGATCCTTGGGATACCCATTTGTATATTAGACCGAGATAGTGAAGTTATACAAATAGAAGTTCCAAAGGAGTCCGTTCATCATCTTGTAGGTTTTGGATCTCAATTTCCTCATAGGGATAACTGAAATGAAGTAGTTCCACCCAAGCTTACTCCTCATCCCGATTTTGAGCTAAAAAGTGGGTGTTTTTTTAAGGGATCTAAACACGTGTCAAGTGGGTTTCGATGCATATATTAACTACTTGTTTGGATTTATTTGGGTGTTCAAAAATTTCTTTCCATGTATCTTAAATTATTTTTTATTTTATTCTTTTTTGATCCATGTGATTGATTTGATCTTCATTTCTAACCGATCTGTGTGAGATTTTTAGTGTATGACTTGTGTGATTCCAATTGGACAAATGATGAAACCTTTTATTACAAAAATTCATGATATTTCAATATTATTTTGAAGATCATATTACATTAATATGTTTTGCGCCCTGAAAATATGATTTTCATGTCAAGGTTTGGCTCCTCAAGAAATGAAATAAAGTCTCAGGAATTAATGAAGATTCCAATTCATTTCAACAAAACAATTACTCCAAACATGAATGAATCTCTAAAAACAATGACAATTAATATTTTTTAGTGAAATCACAAATACCCATTTATCTCATATTTTTAAACATCCACAAGGTCTTTAAACTTTTAAACTATTTTGATTAAGTTATTCTCTTTAAACTATTTTCAAAATCATCCCTCTATTTTAGTAATATTTATAAACAGTACATACAATAATCTACAAATGATAATTGAGAGACAAACAAGGGTATTCTATTGAATATAAATATAACTTAAAAACATTATCCAGTTGACATTTCGTGACAATGAATTCAAATATGGGTGTCATTGTCGGGGAGCGCTTTGTTTTTTCAAGAATGTTTTGATATGTCTTTTGTAAATTTTGTGAATATTTATTTGTTTTATCTTATACATTTGAATATATATTTTTATCCATATTTATATATTTTGTAGTTTCTAGGTATGATGAATTGTACTTTGGGAGACTTACCACCATTTGAACACAAATCGGAGAGGACCCTACGTCAGCCACACCAAGACGCACAAGAAACCATTTTGAAGGAGGACACACAAACAACTGAGACTTTTATAAACCCTTATTCTTCTAGAACCAAATTAGAAACATAAATTAACGAGTATAAGATGGATTAAATTAATTTAACACTTAAATAATATCCTATTCTGATACCAAACACACATATATTACAAAACATGACGTGACACAGAATTTTGTACAAAAATCATATCTAATTCACTTATTTACAAGATTTCATGGACTTGTTGAAGAATATCCGCATAATAACCTAATAGAATATCATACTATGTGTTCAATATTAAGACCATATAATGTGGTTAAAGAACAAGATAATATTTGGGTATTCCCATTTTAAATAAGATACTTTTAGAAAGAGTAGATTTATTATATTAATACACCAATTTGAGGTTGGGCGGACAGAGAAATACCTTTTTATTGAAAATTAATTCCCACACTCAAGAATCACATTAATATGGAAGAAATATTGGATAATACTACAAAAAGTCAAAAGAAATCATGAATATTTAGAGAGATTTAAGAGGTTATGTTCAAGATTTCCACACTCGCAAACAAGTGATATATCTTTAATTTGATATTTTGACGAAGGATTAATTTCTATTGATCAAAATATGATTAATGTTGCTATAGGTGATTCACATGTTTATAATACCCTAATTTCTTCAAGAATCATGTTTGGGAACATGGTTTAAAACACAAAACCATTCAGATCAAGGTCTAGTGTACCCATTCGAGGTGTCCATGATGTGAAAGATACTAAATTCAAGAAGATGGGGGACATGAAGTTCAAGGAGGTATGTACCATTATTCAACAACTTTATCTTTATGAAGGGAAATCCCAATCTCCTCTTCCTATAAATTATGGTATATGTTCTTCTAATACCAAATACTCTGAATAATGTCCTCAATTGATATAAACAACTGAGAGTTGTGATAAAATAGATCTAGGTTGCCCCTATATGAAACCCTTTAGGGAAGAACCATACAATCCATCCAAAATTGGGAGGAAAACCCCATGATAGTTGTCAATGTGGGTATTCAAACTATCCTCGATAATAATGAAACCAACATGGGCAGAGTAGTCATCGACCACCACCACCCAGAAATCCTCAACCACAACAAAGGAGTTTCCAACCACCCCTTCCAAAACCTGATCCTAACCTAGAAGATATGAAAAAAAATTTCTACCAATAATCTCCACTTCCAAATACTACCCAAGCTACCATAAAAGACCTAAAACCCCATTTAAGACAACTAGATTACTCAGTGGGGGAAATCCAAAGTCATGGGTTAGGTAAAATACCCTCTCAAAAGCTTGTCAACCCCAGGGATAAGGTAAATGTTAGTGTTATAACCCGTAAGATTTTAAATAAACTTAAAAACTGAGTTATCCCTCCAATATATTCATCCCCTCCTAAGGAAACTGTAATCCCAACCATTGAAAATGTTTCTAATTTTAAAAAGCAACGTCCTAAGAGATTCCCTACCAAAGTAATGTGTGTGTCTATTGATGATTCTTTTATCCCAAACATTTCTCCTCTATTTCCACAAAGGTCCACCCATTCTAGTAAGTGAATTGAAATTGAACATGATAAGAAAAAAATAAGAAACATCCAAAAACGATCATGTTAATGTTCCATTAATTGATTTCATGAAGAAAATTCAACAATAAAAAATGTTTTTCTAGTTGATGTGTACAAAATGAAGGATACAATTAGTTTATAAGAAGGTGAGATTAAAGAGAAGCATCTCTGCACTAATAAAGCTTTCACTTCAAAACAAATTCAGTGATCCAAGAATATTCTCAATTATGTGCAACATAGGGGAGTATTCGTTTTATAATGCTATTCTTGAATGTGCTTCTATAAATATGATTCCTCACTCCATCTCAAATTCATTTATTTTCATATAACTAAATCCCATTAGAATTGTTGTTCAATTATCAGTTCAGAGAATATCACAACCTTCTGGTGTGTTAGAGGATGTTCTTATGAGTGTCAAAATTTTAAATTTTCCAGTTGTTTTTTATATTATTTAAATGGAATATCAAATAACGAATGGACATGACCTGATTATATTAGGGAGAACATTCTTAAAAACCAAAAAACCATAATTAAAGTATATAATGGTACATTATATATGGATTTTTTGGTGACATTGTCCACTTCAATATCCTTGTAGCCATGATTCACCCCTCATAAGAACATTCCTCTATATTTGTTAATTTATTTTATGTACTACAATCCCCTAAAAACACATATTTTCATTTAAAAGTCCCCCTTCTATGTTTTCAACCTTGATAGAAACTATTGGAAATGAATCATGAATTTTTTTTGAAGTCTAGAAAATTGTCCTGCATGTTTTCTAATTAATGATTTCTTGACCACTGAGGATCACATGACTATATTTGATACTTATAAGAATGTAAAATCTCATTCCCCATCTGAGGATTATTCCACCGACCAGTTAGATATGATTAGTTACTTATCACTTTCGCACACACTCCCATCAACTGAAAATCCACCTGAATTGGAACTAAGACAACTACCTCAAGATTTAAAATATTCACATCTTGGGAATGGAAACAAGATGTCTATCATCGTTGTTCAGTCAGTCACTCCAAATCCTAAATTGAGATTGATTGAACATTTTATAGACTATAAATAATCATTGGTATGGATAGTTTCATACATTCCTTGTATTTTTCGATCAACTTCCACACATCATAAGTTGAAAATTGAGGAGGCTAGCCCAATGAGGCATTCATAATGTCGACTCAACCCAAACCTAATAAATTTTGTTAAACATGAGTAAAAAATATTATTGTCCACTATAATCATTCAACCCATATCTATCATCCATAGGGTTTTTATAGTATAAGTGGTTCCTAAAAAACAACACATAAAATAATTTAACATGAAAACAATGAATTGGTTCCAATTCATTTGTAGAATAATGGACATGTCTTTATAGTCTATTGATGATTAAACCAACGCACCAGGAAAGACCACTTCCTATTACCATCCATAGATGATATTCTATAGAGTCTAGTAAGTAATTCCATTACTTTTTCCCTAATGGGTATTCCAGATACTTTTAGATCAATATTTCCCTAGTGGATTAAAAAAAGGCAACTTTACTTTTCCCCTTTGGCACATTTTCATATTGAAGGATTTTAATTGGTATGTTCAATGCTCTGGGTACATTCTAGAGTTTCATGGTTAGTATTATTGGGATTACCTGGAGAATTTTATGGAAGTATTCATGGATGATTTAACTGTTTATAAATCATATATTGATGAATGTATGAGAAGTATCAGCTCCGTCCAAAGTTTCTGAATTAAAAATAATCTTATATTAAATTATGATAAATGCCATTTCATTGAGAGACATGGTATTTTTTGGGGACAAGTCATTTATGGGGATGTAATCAATGTAGATAAATCAAAATTGGATGTCATTTCATTCCAATAATTCCACAAAAAGGAATGAAATGTTCAGTCTTTCTTATGGCGTGTGGGATTTTACCATCAGTTCATTCATGACTTTAGTAAAATTAAACTCCCCATCTCATGATTGTTCCAAAAAGAAAAGGAATATGTTTCTGATGAAAAATGTGAGTATGCTTTTTATATATTAAAATGGAGTCTCACACCACCCTCAGTTATTAATCCTCCTAGGCGGGATTTACCATTTGAGCTCATTTATGTCGCCTCTAACTATATAGTTGGGGAAGTCTTATCACAAAGAGTCCATTTAGGTCCACCTACCATTGCCTATGCCTCACATACACTGGAATCGTCCTAATAAAACTACCCCACAACCAATAAATAATATCATGACACTATGTTTTCCTTGGATAAATTCAGGTCATATATTTTAGGGTCCAAAGTCATTGTGTTCTCAGACCATGCATCCCTCTAGTATATCTATAAGAAAATATAAGCCAAACCATATATCATTTTTAGTATGATCCTCCTCCATGAATTTTATTTAGAAATTTGATATTAAAAAGGGGAAGAGAATGTGGTGGCTGACCATATCTATAGAATTCACCCATCCTCATTCAATCACTCAACCCCATGTATTCCCATAAATGACATGTTTTCTAATGAGCAATTGTATTGAGTGTATGATTTTTTTCCTTGGTATGCAGAAATAGAAAATTATTTGGTAGCATCTTTTATCCCTACTGATTTCGAAAAAAAACTTGGTAGACCATCAGAAAAAGAGTCATGTTAGTATATTTGGGATTACCCCAGCCTTTGGCACACATGTATTGATCATTTCCTCTCATGTTGCATTCTTGATAGTGAGTTTCATTCTGTCCATAGGTTCTGCCACACTCATTCTTGTTGGGGGACACTTTTGTCTCCAATGTACCTCTCCCAAGGTCCTTGATTTTGGTCACTTTTTTACAACAATTTTTTCTATATGCCCATTATTTCTATAAATGTTGTCCTCATTATTAAATAATTGGGAATGGGTAAAAAATAAATGCAATTAAAAAAAACCCTTTCTCTTCCATACTATTTTTGGTGTCTGGGGCATTGAATTTAGGGGACCATATCCCAATTAGTTTGGGAATGTTTACATTCTTCTATAAGAGGATTATGTTTCAAAATTGGTAGAAGCACGCTCTATAAGGAATTACGGTTCTATGAAAATTGTAGAAATATTTAGAACCCAAATATTTTGTAGTATTGGATTACCTAGGTTCATCATCAGTGACTAGGGTTCTTATTTTTACAACCAAACAATGAAATCTCTATTTTATCTGTATGAGCTCAGGCATAGAGTGTCTTAATATTATCACCCACCAACCAATGTTCTTGTAGAGGTTTCGAATAGAGAAGATAAAAAATTTCTTGAAAAAGTTTAACATAATATAAATGATTGAATTATTAGACTCGATTATTTATTCTGGGCCTATCGTACTACTTTCCAAACTCCCATTATAATATCACCCAATTAGAATGTGTTGGGATAGATTTGTCACATCCCAGTTAAGATTGAGCATCAATCATATTGGACCATTAAACAATGTAATTCTAATGATTCTGGTGAAGGTTCTCAAAGGAAGATTCATTTTGTGGAGTTTGATAAAATGAGAAAAGATTTATATGAGAACTTATGTATTTATAAAGAGTGTGTGAAGGCTTCCCACAACTATCACATCCTTCATCGTGAGTTCCACAATGGGAATAAGGTCCTCTTCTACAATACAATTCCGATCTTGAATCTAGTTAAGCTTCATTACCATTGGATAGACCATAAAATTTTACAAATGTCTCTCCATTTAGTGTTGTTCGGGTTCCAAAAGAAGAAACTAAGAAAACCATCACTGAAAAATGGCAGTGGTTGAAGGACTTTCATGAAGCCCTTCCCGAGTCCCCGATAGAGTAAATCCCTGTTCAAGAAGCAATCTAAGAATGAAACCCAATAGGTATTGTCATTCCTTTCCTTATTTTATTTAATTAACATGAGGAGACTTCACTCGTTATGTGTGTGTGGGGGTGGGGTGGGTGGGTATATTCTTTTATTAGATAAGGATATTCATCATCAATATTATTTTTCTTTTTTTAGATAGATGAATAGTATTGTTACATTCTCCCTTTCCCTCACCCTCTCCATTCTTTTGGAATATTACATTTCATTATTCCCACATTGTCATGGAAAATGATTCCCATTTAATCAATGAAGTTATTCGAAATTAAAATAGAATTTTGGTATTTCCTCTTGTTTTAATATTCACAAACATTATGAGGAAATGTGATTTCTACAAGGATTCAATACTATGGTGCGACTTTCTTTTGAAATCAGGATCTTTTCTGATGATATAAATGGTTGTATTATTTTGAAACCTTTTAGAATAAAGGTTCCCTTTTATGAATAGTTTAAATGGAATTTGTGTCAATTAATTTATCCACACATATTTTCACCCAAAATTGATGTGTGAAAATTTTATACATAATTAAAGGAAAATATCACTTAGGTTAATTTTTCTCTACCTTCAATAATTATTTTCCATGCATTCGTTCTTTAACTGATATATTTAATTACTATACCAGATTGACCTATGTGAGTGAACCTGTTATCCAACTATTGGACACCCTCAAAATAAAAAATAAAAAAGTGTTGTATATGGGGTTAGCCAAAAACCTCCCTTCTTTGACATTTAATCCTATTATAACTATTATAATTAGTGTTGTGAAGAGAAAAAACATGGTTTGGGAGAAGAGTGTGAGATTTGTTCCTAGTGCAAATTTTGTAAAAAAAATTAAATGATGGGAGTGATGAAATGTGAAACATATGTGAATATCTAGGTCAAGAGCATATGGTTTGACTTCTGAGAATGCTTAAGTTAGTGGGTCTTGAAATTTTATTACAAAGGGTGTAGGGATGCTTTTGTGGAAAGGATCATGTAAGTGGAAAATTTTGAAAATTACTTATATTTAATTGATTGAAAGTAGAAATAATAGAATATAATCGTTTTCACAAATAAAAAACATGGATAATTAGTGAAATGGTTATATTTTGAAATATGTTATTCTAAAATGTGATTTCTACAAGGATTCAATACTATGGTGTGCCTTTCTTTTGAAATCAAGATCTTTTATTATGATATAAATGGTTGTATTATTTTGAAACCTTTTAGAATAAAGATTCCCTTTTGTGAATAGTTTAAATGGAATTTGTGTCAATTAATTTATCCACATATATTTTCACCCAAAATTGATGTGTGAAAATTTTATACATAATTAAAGGAAAATATAACTTAGGTTAATTTTTCTGTACCTTCAATAATGATTTTCCATACATTTGTTCCTTAACAGATATATTTAATTACTATACCAGATTGACCTATGTGAGTGAACCTGTTATCCAACTATTGGACACCCTCAAAATAAAAAATAAAAAAGTGTTGTATATGGGGTTAGTCAAAAACCACCCTTCTTTGACATTTAATCCTATTATAACTATTATAATTAGTGTTGTGAAGAGAAAAAACATGGTTTTGGAGAAGAGTGTGAGATTTGTTCTAAGTGCATCTTTTGTAAAAAAAATTAAATGATGGGAGTGATGAAATGTGAAACATATGTGAATATCTAGGTCAAGAGCATATGGTTTGACTTCTGAGAATGCTTAAGTTAGTGGGTCTTGAAATTTTAGTATAAAGGATGTAGGGATGCTTTTGTGGAAAGGATCATGTAAGTGGAAAATTTTGAAAATAACTTATATTTAATTGATAGAAAGTAGAAATAATAGAATATAATGGTTTTCACAGATAAAAAACATGGATAATTAGTGAAATAGTTATATTTTGAAATATTTTATCAAATTACTATCATTAATCTCCTTGAATTTGATGTTAATACAATTTTTGAGACATCTTTTTTTATGATCGCTGAGAATAAATCCTTATATTGATTTTTTACTTCATCTCATTTCTATCCATAAGTAAATTTTCATTGAATGTCAAATCGTTATGAAGATGTAAATATCTACATGCCCAATTTTTTGAAATACGATTTTTCTCAGGAGCGTAAATGTTTACATGTGGGGGTGTGATCTCATTGTCATTTACTGTTTCATTTCCAACCTTAAAACACTATAAAAAATTAGTTTTCTATTGAATATTATAAAAATAAGTACATATTGCACATCATTATTGATTAAAATATTTCTTATTTATAATTTTTTAAAATACCAATGATACTTGTATCAATAATTTCATTGAATGTGGATGTGATTTGGAGGCCACATAAAGATGTACAAGACAAATGGGCCAAACTTCACAGGAACCATGCACACTAGTGTACTCAACTACATAATGATAATAAAAAAGTACAACCAATTAGATTAGAATTTTTTTGTATGGCCTTAAATTAAATGGGATACATTTCATATGATGACACCAAATCTTAATTCATCAATATAGTGGCCCATCCCGACTGATCTATCCAGCACACCGAATCTGTACAAAGTTAATAGTGTTGTGTTGTGTTCCATCAATATCTAGAATTTTGATTGTCCAAATGGCATAAAAAAGTCAACAGAAATATCCATGAATTTTGGATAAAACTTTTTAATTTTTTCAAAAGTTATATAATACTGTCTGGCAATAGAAAATCATGGGCCAAGTGGTTTCTCCAAATTAGGGTGCTCAAAACCACCTTAAAATTTTCCTATAAAATC
Source organism: Viscum album (assembly GCA_963277665.1). NCBI lineage: Eukaryota > Viridiplantae > Streptophyta > Magnoliopsida > Santalales > Viscaceae > Viscum > Viscum album. Next base: position 899,687,232 of record OY728139.1, read on the forward strand.
GCACCTATTGATCCCAAATTTAGGTTTGAAAATGAGAGTGAATTACTAGAAAAATTATGTTCCATAGGATTCCATTCAACCCCTTGGGGGTTATAGATCTCCCTATCATCATAGGTAGGGGTGAAACGAAGAATAACATCCACCTAAGATTCCTCCTCCTCCCGATGTTGAGCTAATTGGTGGGCGCTCATCATGAGGGAGATAAACACATGTCAAGGGAGTTTTGACACATATATTATCTATTGGTTTGAATTTATTTGGGTTTTCAAACATTTCTCTACATGTATCTTTAATTATTTATTATTTGAATACTTCCTTTGAGGCATGTTATTGATTTAATCAAAATTTCTAACCGATCGATGTGGTGTTTAGAGTGTGTGAAAGTTTTGGTTATGATTGGAAAACACACAAATCCTTTTCTTACCCACATTCATGAGATTTCAATATAATTTGGAATGTCTTATTCTATTCATATGTTTTGGATCATAAAAATATGATTGTTGTGTTAGGTATTGGTTATTCACGTAATGAAATAAAAGCTTAAGAATTAATTGGGATTCCAAATAATATAAAGCAAATAAATTACTCCAAACATGAATTAATATCTACGAAAAATGAATTCGATATGTGTGTAGTGAATCCACGTTGACCTCATTATCTCATATTTTTTTAAAATACTCTTGGTCATTCCAAATTAAAACTATTGTGATAAATTTATTTTATATAAACTATTTTCAAACTCACCCTCTCATTTAGTAATGTTAATTAAAAATGCATACTATAAACTATCAATGTTCATTGGGAGATGACCTAGAATATTCACAAGACTAAAATAAACCTTAAAAACAAAATCAATTTTATTTTTAATGGGAATATGATCATCATCCCTGCTCCTACTCATGGTCACATGCTCCCAATTGCAGTTGCACTTGCATCTCGACATCATCAAAAAAACCATGGCCTATCCCCTATAAAAAATGAAAACAACTCATCCTCACCAGGTTAGGAAATGCCTCACCAAACTCACAAGGCGTGATTCCTCTGATGAGTGTAAATCAAGACCTTCCTCCTTAATTTATATAAAAATTTCATTTCACTCGATTTATCATAAGCCACAATCATTTGAAAGTTGATAATGGAATTATCAACTCCTTTGAGAGATATTGATTCAAATTTGAGAGAGAGAGGATCTCCATTATTAAGAGATAAACTATCCAAACTTCAAATAGTTTCCATAAGTTAATTTTATATTTCAATAAGTAATTCATAATTATTTGTTATAATCATGTTAAAAAAGTCATGTAACATTGTTTTGGAAACAATTGAATGTTTTTAAGTTAGAATCATGTGTTTCAACTTAAATATCTACCAAATATTACAACTAGTAACTATTACATGATTCCATGTTTTTCTAAGATGTGCTAATATGATGTCACTAAATGTTTCCAAGATCCTCCCAATTCGTATTTTTTTGAGTTATGAACATTGTGTATCAAATAAAAACCTATGACATGAGTTATTACTTCTAGATTTGATGTCTTTATATAGAGGATATCTATTTATCACAAATTATATCTACAAAAGAAATATATATAAATATATCTTGTCAATATATTTTTCCTCATGTATACATAATTATTGAAAAATAATTTTGATACATATTTTATAGGTCCATATTATGAAGGGATATTAATTATATTTTTAAATAAATATGAAATTATTATATATTATTTTAAAAAATATTCATTTGGATCAAACAATATCAGTTATTATTATTAAGAGGATAATGTTGTTGGACTTAAGCACAAATTTCATTGTATCAGGATAAATAAATCTATAGTAGATCATCAACGATTGACTACACATCACCCTCTTATCACCTCATCCTAAATGATGTTCTCTTATATGTTTAAGTATTTTAGCAAGTATAGGGTGGAAATACCCAAATGAAAAAATATCTTATGGGATATCTCTTTCTCAAGCAAATAAATGAAACAAGATAATGGATGTTAGATGGGATCGCCGATGAGTTGTGAGAGAATAGTATGGCATGGGGAATAATTAACATTTTATTATGTGATGGGTGTTATAGAATATATTGGTGAATTTTTATAAAATAAAATATATAACATATTCATTCATAAGGTAAAATAAAATAATATAAAATATTTTCAATACTCTAGGTCATTTTTTGTTAGGAACATAGTTAATATAAATAAACTATTTTATTTTCTCTCCATCTAATTTAGATAGTTTTAATAATAGAAAATAACAAATATATTTTTTAAATGAAAAATAACCTTTATTAAAGAATATAATTTCATTACATAATTTCCCACAAATAATATAACTTTAATAATAATATCAATTTATATTTATACATTCATATCCACAAAATTACCTAAATATTAGTGTATAAAAAATATACTAATTTTTTTTAATAATTTAAAAAATAATTATTTTAAAAAAGTGATATCATATATTTATTAAAAGAAAAACTAAATAAACAAATATATATATTTTAAATTATTTATACTATAAATTTCTATATAATATTCAAAATAAAATCATTTTAGAAATTTAAATTTTTACAACATTGAAATGTATTGATATACATATTATTAAAATTATATATAGATTATATTTATATTTAAAAAAATAGTCATTTTTTTATAATAATAAAAAACACCATAATTTATATTAAGATTAATTAAAAAACATTGAATTAATAATTTTATGAATGTGGATAATATAGAAAATCATAAAAAGGGGCATGCCCAACCAGGTTTTCCAAGTGATGAAAACCTATTATGGGGAAATTAAAAATCCCTAGTCAAATGGAAATCCATTTATCATAGTTTCATTTATTTTTTGGGATCTGTTATTTTCGGTATTCGGAAATAATTTCAATCCCTCTAAATCATCTCAATTTTTCATATGTCATCCCTTGAAAATGACACTATAAATATGCGGGGAGGGGGTCATTGTTACTTAGATAGAGAAGATTCACGTTAGCCATGATACTGATGATGGAATTTGTAATGAAGAACTAAGGGATGTGTCAATCAATGCCATTTAATCAATAATGGAATTCATTAAAATCAAGAGTACTCAAAATAAATTCATAGTGATAGATCAATCAAATAAAGAAAATAAAATATAGAAAATAAATATAGTTTAATTTACTTAGTATGAATGGTGAGAAAACATGTGAATTGTATTTGAAGGAGGTAGTTCTATAATGTATTTTCTAATTGGATTGAGAATTAGATTGAGGTGTATAATAAGGCTTGCAAGACTATGTTTTCAGTTTTATTCTTATCATTTTCGTAATTTTGGTACCTTTTTTAGTTAATTCAAATTCTCAATTTACAATTTTAAAACTCAATAACTTAATAATTAAAAATATATATATTAGAAAATAGGAAATAACAATAGTGTTAATATTTAAACCAATTTATCTTAATAAATATAGAAATAATATTTTTTTTACCAAAATTAATGATCACTCATATTTTTTTCATATTTCTTGACCATTTAATTTCATTTTGAGTTATTTAGAAATGTGATCAGTGATAGACTAAACAAAAATAATTGATGAAAAATATAAAAAATTTATTATAGTTCAAGTGTTAACCAAATTACTAAAATAATTTTTTTAATCAATTTTTTAGTTCTAATGACTTAGTTACCTCCACTGGTCTTATTTTTTGTTGCCCTAAAGACCATCACCAATATTTGGAATCATAATTACCGAATTTTAAAAATTATGAAATGTTGTTATGAAAAATTTATTACTTATTATAATCTATGAGTAAAAATTAATTGAAGGTGATTAAGTATGTTTTCCGTGTTTGCATGATTTTTTAGATGAATTTAATGTGTTTGGGTCATGTTCTATTCGTCATAAAAGATGTTTGAAATTTTTGAGTAGGACAAAAAAAATTAATTTTTTTGAAATTATTATAATATTTTTAGATTTCATAAGACTCTTAGAAGATGTTATAGGAATTTTATCATTTCATAATACTTCCATGGTGTTTGGAAAACTTTTTTGAGATTTTATAAGACTAAAAGCTGCATAGGACATCAATGATATTTCATAAGGATATTATTATTTAATTGGACATTGATAATTGTATAAAAAAATCCCAAGACCAAATAATTATTTTAAATCAAGTAAGACATTGTGTGTGGATCACAAATGTATATGAGTGATATTGTGAAAGGATTTTTTATCATTAGAATCTTTTTTCTCACATAGTTCAAGAATTATTTTCAAAATTATGATATAATAAATTTATTTATTTTTAATATTATTTAGTTTTTCAAAATTTATAAAGTTTAAAATGACTAATTGTGATGTATAAAACTTACAGTGTAATAAAAATTTCTTAACTAATTTTGATATTTGTGATTTTCAAAATCTATAATACATATATGATATTTTGAATCAGACAATGCTTATCTATACATAATATAGAAAATTATTAAAGGAAAATGATCAAGTTATGATTCAACTGGAATATATTGTAAGATATAATAAAAATATCATGGGGTAATATTTGAGTAAAATTCATGTGTAATGTCTATAAATTATTATGAATATCAATGGTGAAGTGTATTTTGGAGTAAAATTGAAATGTTTGAATGATTAAAATAGTTGTGATAGAATATATGAATGAAAATTATGTATGAATAATCATTTATAATAATGGAAATATTATTTTCACAATCATGTGAATTGAAATTAATGGAACAAAGAATGAAATTATGATTGTGAATAAAAAATCCAAAATTTTGTGAATGGAGAGAACTATGAAAGACAATGAGAGATTAATATATATAGATTGAAAAGTACTTTTCCTACTTTGATCAATTTTGTTGAGGAATGTAATTAATTCAGTAATCATATAAATGATTGTGTATTAGAATTAAGAATAATGGTGTGTGATTTAATTTTATGATGTTTAAGTTGATTTTTTTGAATGTTTGAGATAAAAATAAAACATTCAAAATACTCTGTCTATATTCATTTTTCAGTAAAAGACCATTTCAAACGAATATGATCTTATTATTATATAAATATATATCTTAAAGTGCAATGAAGATATTCTTCATGTGATGGAGTAAAATATCTCACTACTGGTTGACAGTTTCAATTAAATCAAAAACCATATATTTTAAATCAATCTATAAATATACAATGTTTTTTCCTTACATAATATTATAGTGATATATTCACCCTTTTTTGATTCTTTTAATGACACATAACCTCCCATGTAATCTTCAGAAAATTATAGTGATAATCTGGGTATATAAATTCGACATAAACCATGAATGGATTATGTATAGACATTGGGAAAAACCATGTAATAATATCAATATTTTATGAATGTTTCATTATTTTTACATAACATGTGAAGGCTTGTATAAAATGAATATATATAGTCCATAAAATTGAAAATTATTTTATTTCAAAAAATTAAATTGTTTTACAAAACCGTTGATTCAACCACCTTCTTAGTGGTTCTGTAATTGACATGGGAAAAACATCATCCAACACATAAAATATACATGAGTATGATACATAAATTTAATTTTGTAATATTTTAAATGGATTTACAAATTATTTTAAATTTTTTTATTATTTCATTATTCATAATAAAACAATTTGACATCCAATTTTGGTTATATGAAAATAAAAATAAATTAAACTTTTTAAAAAAATGAAGAATCAAAAAACTAAAACAGACCATGCAGTCATGCATAACAGGAATTCATAGGCCTAAAAAATTCCAAACTATAAGGATTTTTTTGGTTGGATGAAAAAATATATGATAGAAATGGAAGGAAAACTGAAAAGGTACATGTTTTAAAAACAAAATAAAAATGATATGAAAAATATTGTGTAGATGAAATTGAAGGAAAAAAATTTATTAGAAAAAAATCCATATCATATAATAGAAATAGAAATTATAATTTATGTAATTATATAAATAATTATTAGATGGATTACTAGAAAATAGAACTATACATACCCAAAAGGTTTAGTTTTGGCATTGATCAACCTCCCCACAAAGGATGCCCCATATATCTAATAATCACATAACACTATATGTCCCAATGGATAGACACACACATGAGACCACATAGAAAATAATTTTTACTATCAGTAGGAAAAACTAAAAAAAAATAAATATAAAAACATGAACACATTTTATAAATATCTTATAATATATATGACTATTTTTTCATTCAAATCATGCTTCTAATTTCCCATTCTTGTGATACCTATTTCCTACTAGCTATCAAAAAATCATCCCTAATAGTGGGCCAAAAATGATATATTTTTTCACCTTGAGACAATAATATCACTATCCACTAACATATAGCTGAACAAGTGGGCTATTCCACCCAATTAACCTTGGGTAAATATTCCCTATAGTTTCCATCTTCTTGGAAAATATAAAGGTCACGTAAGCCATTGATCATTTAGTTGATCACCACATGCATCACAAATGCTTTAAAAAAACCATCACTCTATAATAATGAAATCATTTAACACGTCCTCATTTCTAATATCATAATTAAATAACATTATCATGATTAAAATTATATTCTTTAAAATGTCTTCCCCAACCGAAACCATTATTCTGTAGGGTTACTAACATGACGATGATGATGAACTCTAATGAAAATGAATAAAAAATGTAACCCTGTACACCTATATAAATCAAATATAATAGTTTTTATAACATTATAAGTTTGACCAATTAATATATAAATAATTTCTATAATATATTCTTAAAAAATTCTATAGATCGATTGGCCTAATAAACCACCGTATATAGACAAAACTATTCCATATTTGTAGATAAACCCATGAAAAAGGGGAATGTAAATTATTTAACCCAACAAATTACTTAAATACTACTTGTAATATTATTGATATTAATATTATTAGTGCAGAAAAAAACACAATCAATAGTAATAGGAAAAGTAATGACAATAAAAAAAACTATAAAATATGCAGATAAATTCACAAAAAACTGAATCACACACATATTGACGTATAAGATGAGACTCAAATAGGATGATTTGGGTGTAGTTAACATGGTGGTTTGGGATACCTATATAAATTTTTTCCATCAATACTTGAGAAAATAGAATCAAATATTTTAATAACATCATTGAAAAAATACAAAAAATTATTTAATAGAAATAAATATATAGTTTTTTATTTTGAATATTATTTTGAGTCATAATTTACTTTATCGACTTGATTTCTCATTATATAGACATTTTCATTGTGTTATGAATGTAAACGAGAAGAAATATAGCAACATAAACCAAAATTCTATAAAACACTAAAATACAATTCATATATTTCATGTTAAACCATGAGCAAGTCATGTGTGTCATGTCATTTTATCTTGATCATATGAAGAAATATCTTACATTCACTCTCTAGAAACATGATGGAAGATGGATGATTCTCTATAATTTCATATCTATGTCATGATAATATAGTTATATAGAATGTAATTTTATTTCTTAAAAACTATATAATTTAGTTTTTTACATAGGTTAAAAATTGGAAGATTTGTAATTATGTCCTTTTTTAAATTTGAGTCTAATAAAAACCTCATTTTATCTATCTCAATATAATAATAACTATCTTATTATTTTAAAGGATATATTTTATTCTAAAATATTTTTTTAAATAACTAAACAATTTTTTATTTTAATAACATAAAAAATAATTTATTGGATCATTATCTCAATCCAAATCCAATAATAATTATTTTTTAACATTGAATAATAAAATTATGTTATTATAATCAAATTAATATTATTTTTAAAAATTATATGAAAAAATATGTATAACATTCATTTAAATATTAAATAAATAAGTATTATATTCAAACATATCATAGATAATTATTATATTTATTTATTTCGAGAATAAATTAGATATAAATATAATCTCATTTATCTTGTCTTACATAATATTGTGATTACATTTCTGGCCAATATTACCTAAATAAATATTATTCCCTAAAGGTGGAATAAATTTGTTTTTCAATTTTCAATTCATTTGAATCAAATGATATTTTGAAACACTTTAGGTGTGAAACAATATTGAATTTGTTTTCCTAAAGTCGTTGAGACGAACCCACAAACTTAGAGATCTATCTTAAAACACATCAGGGCCTCATAATGAAATGATGAGTTTGGTCTTTGATATCTATTATGAACAAAATTGTGTAATATAATCATTTTTAAAACCGATATATCCTATAAAAAGATGCATACACATGATATAATCTTATATTATTGACCAATCTATATTTTAATTTTTCAAATGAGTTTTCAAATATCACCATGGTCTTGGAATTTATTAAAAACAGTTAATTTATCAATGGAAAACTGACTTGTTATTTCATTAACACAAATGTTTCAAATATAATCTTGAATATTATATTAATTCCATACTGATCATGATAGAGTTTAAATAATATAACTTTTTATGAGTATGTACACTAGTTCATTCATTATTCATCACGATAAACATTAATAATTTTATATATTCAAAGAACTAAAAAATGGTTGTAGATAGTAAAATACAACAGTACATTGTTTATGTGGTGTTACAATTAGAAAGTCTATCCATATGGCCACTATTATTATAGATTACTAAGTGTGAACATTTTTTGAATAAATATCAATTCTTATGAGCACCTAGCACATTATAGTAAAATATAATGCATCTCTTATCAGAATTATTTATCTCAACTATAGGATTTATAATTATGTATATTATTATGAAATCATATGTATTCTTAATAATATATTACATTTGAGATATTTTTATATTCATCAGTATGAATTTATATATTTAAATTATGAATGTATATTGGATTATATAAGATCCCAAAGTATGTTATATAATTAATTAGATACACATTATAAATTTTAAATTCTTTTGTATACATTAATTCATAATAGATATATTTTTTACTAATTAAATAAATTAAGAAAACGTAATTTTTATGTCAGTTACTTATTCATTGGAAATTCTAAAAAAGGTTATTTAAGTAAATTTTGGGGAAGAATACTGATATTTAATATTATTATAGCCATATAGAAATAATTGTATCGGTGTATGAAATAATAATATAAATTTTCATTTATAAATTATTATTTTTATTGTGATTAATTTTTTTTCATTATACCATAAGTTTTCTAAATGATAAATTTAATAATTCAAGATAATTAAGTTGATAAAATAATTTTTTTGTTATAATAATATCAAAATTAAATTTGAGTGAATATATTGTTTTGATGTTAATTATATTTAATGAATAATATATATATATATATATATATATATATATGTATTTATTATATTTTAAATAATCATCATAATACATGTCACAAATCACCCTCCACTACCACTACTCTTTGGATGAAAAAAAGTGTAGAAGTTACCCCAAGTACCGACACCAGTAGGCCCAGGGTCAATAAATAGCACAAATGGGATAAAACAATAAAATGGGAGTCATTACCCTCAATATCTCTAGACCATATCATAAAACCCAAGACTGATCCTTCATAATATAATATAAATAAACCAAAATCCTAAACAAGAAATATCATACATGCATGAATATAAACATGAAAAACCATATCCAATGAATAAACAATACTAATATAAAATCATATGGTAAGGACTGCAACAATAAAATATTTGAGAGAATACTAGCTAGATCAATCACCAAATTTTTCCTAGAAAAATAAGAAATAGTATATATATTCTTATAGTGTGAACATAACTTGTATACTTAACAGGACTATACACAAGGAATATGAAGATAATTTAAAAAGACCGTACTAATTCCCTAGTGATCAAAAAAAAAACTAACATGTACGTATAGAGGTTAAAAAGTTTCCGCCACTGGACAATACTATGTATCTCTAACAAAATTTTTTTTCCATGAGTAACATTGTAATATATTAATAATATAGATAAAGGTTTATTGAATCCCATTAATCACTTATTTTTTACTCAAACCAAATGAGTATACATCCTTCTCCACCATCCTTTCTATATCAACAAATTACGTTACCAACCAAAAATCAAATATAATGGAATCATACACATATTATATCTCATAGCACCAACCAGATATATATTCTCATGTAAAAAATCACATATCCCATATTAGTTGACTAATATTGTAGGCTATCATGAATGTATAGTATGTCAGCCTCATATCCTCCTCATACCATTCATCACATCCACCATACATCTCATTATCAACCATTATGATCACCAGAAACTACTACTGAAGGGAGATTAGGTGAGATAGGTCCTCTAGTAATATGTATCCTCCCCATATTGAATCTTATAAAAATAACCACAATGTATTTTAGTGTTAGTAAGGTCACACAACAAAGGTAGTATTTTCAGAAATTTTATAAAATAATACAAGTATGTTTTAGTTTCACCCAAATCCACACTTATGAGTACAAATAAGTGAAACCATCCCAACCATATTTAAATCACTAATAATGTTTCACTAGTAAAATAATCCTATATTTAAGAACAACCAACCAATATACTCAAAATATAGACCAAAAATTGGGTTCTATTTTCATTTTTAGTTTATCAATAATTCAACATGAAATTTCAATTTTGTTATTGGTATTTTAGTTTACTCCAATGAATTTGTTATATATAACAACAATACTAATGTAAAAATTATTATAAAAATAACACTGAAATACTTTATAGAAACAATAACATAGAACCATAATTTCTTATCCAGTGTAATATAGTTATAATCAACCAAGAACACCAAGACACACACAACAATGGATACAAATTTCTATAAAACATATTCCACATATCAGTATGAATCAATTCCACCATGATGCATGCATTGTATTATTAATCAATAATATTTAACTTTTACTTTTAATCTTCTAAATTTATGAATTAATCTATTCAAATTATTTTCCAAAATCATCACACACTACTTGTAATAATTCCATATCACACATAATGAATGAATAAAAAAACACCAAAATATAAAGGAAAACCAGTAAACACATACAGATCACACAATTAACTTATAATTACCTTGGTATTGTTTTTTATCATTTCTAGGAAAACACATTCCATCCACCCATCTAATAAAAAATTATGAAAAATATTTACATTCAAAAAAATATCAGAGAACATGGATCCTCTACCTGAAATGAACCTTCCTGACTCATTGTGGAAGCCAAAATTAAGATAGGATGGACTATTGGTCCTTAACAACACAAGATCCTTAAAAATAATTCATTTAGTTATGTCTCATAATAATCAGAGTGGATAAGACCCCCTAATAAAAATAATAATTCATAATAAAACCTCTTTATAAAAAAAAATAATAAATAAGAGAAGATGATTAAAATAACCCACCTAGAAATACGGAGATCAAATACAAAAAATCCAAGGATGGGTATAAAGGATCAGATTCAATTAGGGAACCAAAAATATCTTGGGTATCACCTAATGGTTGATAGAATTAGAGGAGACTAAAATTAGAGTGTGGTATAAATTAATAGGCCACATAAAATCTCCCCATTCAATACATGATTGGTTGGTTCCCCAAATGATCCTCTCATGGTGGTAATCCAAAAACAATCACGTCACTTTTTCAAGAAACACCATATGAATTTTATCTCATGGTTATTTCCTTTCTAGATATAAATTATTCAAAGACATAAAGATAAAAACACCACCATAACAATTAATGATGTGAAAATGAATTTACAAATTGAATTTAACATAGTATAAAATCATGAACATGTTTTGTATCCACCTGGTGAAATGTTAAAAACCTTGATTTGACAATTCACAATGTGAATCACCCATTATAGTTGTAAATTTTACTCCATAACATCGTCACCCATCCTTAAACACATCTAACACTTCTAAATAAATAAATAAAATAATTTCCTAAAAGTGAATATTTTATTATATTATACTATTCTCAAATTAATCTCATCATTAATAAAATAACAAAAAAAGGAAAGGAATCAACCTAGACAAAAACAAAAAATTACAAAAAATTCACATCAAAAACATATATTAAACCCTATCTTATAATGGAGAAAGATTACAAAAGATAATAGTATATATTCAAAAAACAAAAAACAAAATAAAAATAATCAATTCACTAGGGAACCTTCAACTCCATGTATAGTTCATGCGTCTATGACACCCACTCACAAGTAATCTCCTCTAGGCCTCCTTCTCTCAATATGGATCTAATTGAGGGGATAAAACAACCTCATGAAACCTTTTCATGGTGGTGATGAGTCTTGATATGTCATTCCATGAAATTTATGTCATCCTTGTTAACTAAATCTCTATAGTAGACGACATGGAAATATTCATGAAAAATCCCATATACCTTGGACACATGGAAGGGATAATGAACTCTGTCTAGTTTGAGAGGTACTTGCAAACTAAAAAGACACCTAAACAATAATCTCTAACAAATAAAAGCTTCTAAATAACCATGGTGAGAGTGTGCATCTTAGACCAAACATATACTGACCATTCTAGGGAGAAACCATTATTACCAATTTTATTCAAACCCAAACATTGAATACCACCTATGATGATTGAAATAATCCATTAAGAGGTAATTTTATGCCTCCATCCTTTTTGGAACCAACTAAAATGTCATTGTTGTTATCTTTAAAACATTAGAATAATGAACTACTATTTTTCCAAATCTCAATCTATATCAACAAATATCAACATGGAATATCATAAAAAACCCCAATGTGGTATTTAAATATGCATGATTATAAGTTATTATTTCAAAAAAATTCATCCAAATGTAATTTTCACACAATGGATCCACCAAAATATAAGATTCACACCCACATCATTTCTTCCAATTTATATACCGCCTTCATCATCTGCCAAATTGTTTTGGTGTGGAAATCAGTGCTGAGGAATAATAATGATCCAAAAGAATAATTTATCCTCCTCAAGGCTCACAAAGTAAAATGGGGATTTAAATTAGAAATGATTCTCCCCAAGGATCTTTAAATCATCATGTCATCATCCACGTATCATCTCTACTAAAAGGCTATATAACTAAATTTTGAGATCCCCAATAAGTGATTTGACTTTATCTTTTGACCCATGATCCCCAAGATATCATTATACCACCTTGAGACCAGGGAAAATTGGTGATGAAATCCATTGAGATTCTCCCTCCACCACATCCACTCAGCGACATCTTGAGGCTGTAATAAATCACCACAGTTATGATTTTAATCATGTACATACTCATAGACCAGAACATGAGGAACCCAATATTCGAATGATCAATTCATACTAACACTATTACACTACCTTTTATAGATACAATACACATTATATATGATTCAGTGTATCACTAGGCGTGATATATGAAACACATACAGGGTTACCTCATGAGTCACCAATAAAAAAAACTTTCATCTATTGAATTTAACTCAATTTTTATCTATATGACCATAACATAAAGGCATCAATATGAAGGATCATCATTAATCAACTCTACATATGCATCTACCCATTAAGACTCCTCTATTAGATGAATCAATGTGGGATCTATCATTATATAGAATAACTATACATTCCATAAACCCCATATACAATGAGATTCAGGTCTTCTAAATATATAATAACACCCAATAATCCTAATAATATTTCTCAACATGTCTAACTTGATGTTTCCCTTCCCAGTGGTTTAAGAGACCACTATATTGTTGTCCTAGAAAAACACCATCCACCTCCAATATTTTATAATCTTGACACACTATGAAAATATATACAAATATATTTTATGTTCATTAGATAACATAAATAATTCCCCAATTATATGATTTACCTATATATTTAGTGAAAAAACTACTACCTCTTTCTTGAGATTAGGGGTGGTGTAATTACACATTGGATGGATTAACATCTGAGACTGAAAGTATAGAACTACACTCCACTTTATCAAGATGTATATGAAGAAATGTAAAAATAATAAATGTAAACCTCAAATATATTTTCCACATTATGTAACTGAAGAACTAGGGTTTTTTTATCATTTAAGAAGTCAAAAATAGTCTCAAACTAAATAGTTCAAATGAAATCCTTTTTTTTCTTGGTCATAGTGTTATATGGGTCTACTACCAGAATTAATTCACACACAAACCTCCAATAATAGAATTTCATATCAATAATGTTAGTGAAATATACCACACATTTGGGGAGAACATTAAAAAAACAACCTCATCATTTTCTAGTTCCACCACCACTCCTAATTGAGACACCACGTTCTATGGGAAATGAACCTCTTATTTAATAAAAATTCATGTGGATATTTTTCCATAGAACTTCTCCTAACAAAGAGTTTTCATGAGTACCCTTAGGTTCTTAGAACAATCCTCCTACGATCTTGACAATTTGAGTATTTCATCAATGAATAAGACCATGAACTACTCTAGAAACACATGAAATACAAATTTCATGACTACAATGAAAATATATATTGATTTTTTAGACTGAGTGACATGAATACAAACTCAAGGTTCCCATTACTCTACTAGAATTTATTCTTTAAAATATATTCTGTCTTCACCCTCATATGGTGATATATAACCAAATATCAATCACTAAAACCTAGTTATCTCCCCATAACTATTAAAAGTGGTTGTCGATTCTCATAAGAGGTTAATAATTTTTAATATTCACCAAATTTATCCAGTTTTAGTCGATACAAAACCTCAGACTATTTTTTGACCTATTTGAATGAAAAAATAGAGCTTTAGATGGTGAATAAATCCTTGTGAATTCATTGTATATCATATCATTAATATGGATATCTATTTTACAAAACACCAAGGGTTCCATATGATATGGATATATCAAAAAAAATGAAATACATATCTATAATTATATCTAGAAAATGACATTATGGATATTTTTTAGGGTAACAACCACCTTACGGAAACATTATATAAATTTTTTTACCTATATATGAACCTTCAGTACCTAATAATTTTTTGATTAAGTTAATAAATCATACATCATGGAATAAATAATATCCACTAAATGACCAACCATATAGAAGCCTCTCTCCCTCATTAACACAATATGTCTCCCTTCTACATTAGTATATATGAATCACCTCTAGAAACAATATACCGCTAAAAAAATTGAATACAACCAATTCATGTTGAGATTGGTATAGCATGGTTGAATATGTAACAAAAAAGACATATCTCAATGAATCAAGCTACCCAATCATTAGTCTTCCAACCTAACACACATAAAAAAAACTAGTCAAGTCTCTAACTAGTGTTTATAAAACAATTGGTATGAAAATCCTCACCATGACCAGTATCAGTTCTCAAAACTTGTTTCATGTATTATAAGATTGTAAAGCTCTAAAATCAAATAATGTATAACTGAGAGTATATGACAAAATCTTGGTGCCTCAAATGATCTTCATGCCCTCTATAACTGGTATCTATATTATGTGTTATATTTTTCATGAATCCCAAATAAATAAATTAATATATAATTTTAATTTAACATTGAGAATATTTGGGTTTGATCTTCCAAGGAGGACACTCACACACACCATTTTTCTTTTTTCATGATAATTTTTCATTAAAAGAAACTAAAATGTGTGTTTTTATAAAATATAGATGATATATTTATGTTTATAAATAAAAATATAGGTTTATAAAATTGATAAAACCCCATGAAATGATATTTCATAAAAGGAAAGAAGTCACTCTTAGGAATTCATGAAAATTTTATCATTGTTCTATAGAATATTAATTCTCTATATTTTAAGTAGTGTTGAGATCAAACCTATCACTCGACACCCTCCCATTATAATTTTTATTATCCATAACTAATCCACTACATTTTGTATAGTCTCCCTCAACAACCAACATGATTTTACAACATCCCAAGACTAGAAAAATTATTATAACAAAGGATATCAATAATGATGAATGGGAAGAATTACAAAATAATAAAGAAATCTGGGTTAACCGTACACCAAATCCAGTTTCACTATCATTTAAAATCATAAAATAAAAAATATTTTTATGTGTAGTTTACACATGGAATTACCACTCCCCCCTCAAAACAAATGATAAAGCTAGGTCACCATTTTCAAGGAGTTCTGGAGGAGATAGGTGGGGTTAATATAAAGTTAAAAGAAACAAATAATGACTGGGAGAGAAACTAAAATAATATTATATATTTATAATAACTAACACATTAGGTGAAAAACACTCAATTAATAAAAAATGGATCATTATAATTTCCATCCTATTATGGGGAGGGGAATTATATATTTTTAGTCAAGGTATGTCAAATAACATTGTTTCAATTATGTCCCCTAATATAATATACATTTAGGTGATAGTAAATTGAAAAATCTGAAATTGTTGTATTCAAGAAATATATTACAAAATTTCACATACATTTAACCTTAAAATTTTAAAATATTATTCTATGCAATAATGAATTTAGGTCTGATTCATTATGGTAAAATATTTCTATCAAAAATGATTTTCCAGATTACATGTACCATATGTCCATGTTTTTTTATAACAGAATGGAGTAGTCCTGTAATTTGGTATTATATGTACTTTTTACAAGATTTATTTTGCATGAATAATCAATATATATACCTATAAAAATATTTATGGAATTATTGTTAGTAGAATCATAGATAATAAAATTCATATCATAGAGGACTCATTGAATATCAATGCATCAACTATATAGAAATTTTTTCCATGACAATGTGTGATCTAGAAGGTCATCATATTACTTCAAATAAGAAAAAAATTATTTATAAAATGTTTTCAAATATCATTCCATTAAAAGTAAAGAATAAATATTCTGGAATAATTATTTTCTTAGGACACATCCTAACAAAAAAAACATCAACTTTGAAATTAGGACAACTTATCACCCCACAAATATTTGATACATATTTAATTATCTAATTAAAAAATTTAGATATATTACTAATGAATACTCTTGAATATTTTAAAAAAAACTTCATTACAGATAATATGTTATTTTCAATATAATATTGTGGACTTAAAATAAATAAGTTTATTTTTTTATTGAATTCTCAATTTTATCAATATTATTTAAAAAAAATAAAAATATGATAAATTATATTAAATTATTAAATTTTTGTGATTATAAATTTTAATTATAGAATAAAATAAATTTAATTATGAGTTTCGTTATTCTCTCATGCATAAATATTGAAATCTAATGAAATCATCAACACAAAATTGAAAAACCTTTTCATAGTAAAAATAGAAAAAATCTAATTTATCAGATTAAAAGAAGTAATAATAACTCATACATTGACAAAAATTCCTTAATTTAAAAAATTATTCAAAAATTAACATAAATCTTATACCATTCACCTTATTTATGTTATAAAAATGACACTATAAATTTATTTCTATCTCAAAGAAGGATTTTTTTATTTTAAAATAAAACATTTATCATTTTGATGAAAATTTTGTATTCTCTTTATCCAATTTATTTTTTTTATATATCCACGCCATGAGAAATAAAGAAATTTCAATGTATAATAAATTAACAGTGGTAAGTATATGGCTATGTTTAAGTAGGTAATATTTTCTAAAAAACAATTTCCTAAATATATTATTAAATTTATTAATACAATGAAGGTATATTCAAGTAAAAACACACGATTATCCAATCTCAATTATTATTAAAAAAGGTAGAACACCACACATTTTTTTGAATCAAATATAACAAGATTTAAAAAAATAATACAATGAAATATTTTATTCATATTATCCCATATTTATATATTTTAGTTTTTTAATTATAATATATGGAACAGAAATAATGTGAGTGAAATATAACATAAGCTCAATGAATAATTAATCCTCATATAAGATTTTTTTAATTTTAATTGTTTTTTTCAAAATTTTACTTAGAAAAGATCTCATTTCCATAATATGACACCATAATATCTTTAGACCATCGATCATGTAACACCCCAAGATTTTATAGTGTGTTATTTCTTCAAAATAATTCAATAACTTTCACTACACGCAACACCAAGTTCAATCGCACCATGACTTACCAAACAAGCTGTTAAAAAGAGGTTATGAATAGTGTTAACTAAATTTTAAACTTTATATAATCCTTATAATTTTAGAATCCATATTATGAGTTTCTTAGACATAATGTAAGAACAAATTCATTTTCAGTATTGCACTTTTACCAAATTTTAATAGTGAAACCTTTTTAGATACTATATTTTAAACTTTTTGACTAAATGGGGACATCACAAATTTAAAATGAAACATCCCAAGCTTCCACGGTACGCTAGCGTGTGTTGTACGCAACACCGAGTTCTAACACACCGTAACCAATCAAACTAACTGTTATGAATAGTAATACCTACTTTTTGAAGTTATATATATGTTATATTTTAAAATGTACTTCATTTTTGGATTCAGAATATCAAATTTAGCCTAAGGTGAAATTTTGGTACTTTTTGGATAACTTTCATATTTTGATGAATAGTGAAAATTACTAAATTTTAATTAAAAACAACTTTTTTAATCAAAATAATTAATAGTGATAAATTATGAATTTGAGTGGTTTTAAAGTATATTTAGAATATATTTTTACCATTTAATATAATGTTGGTCATTGTACATAATTTTACAATTAAACCGAACATAAACAAGTGTCAATCTTTTGATAGTTATTATCTCTTAAAAACACGCTTTTTGTTTTGACAGCGGGAATTAATTTTAAATTAATTTCTGCCACTTCTGTGTTTTGAATTTAGGAAAATGGATTCCATATTTGGAATCAGGATGTTCAAATTTTGTAAATAGGTAACTTTTATTTTTAGACATTTTGAATAATTACTGCGGTAAATATTTTATTTACCATGGTTAAGGGTAAATCCGGTAAATAAGGGTTAAAAAATAATATTATAATAATACTAAATTACCATAAAACGTGTATTAACCCTATTGGTTGATAAATGGTCGACCATGGGAATCTTTGGGTCTATTTTGGGACCCCATGGATCCACTTGTAAGTGATAATGACACTTTATTTTAATTAAGTTAAAATGAATACAAAAATGACACAAGCATATATCTTTTAGAAAAACAATTTTTACATAGGGTTATACATGTTGGATTTTCGATTATAAATATTCATTAAAAATCTAAAAAGATTCCCTACATAATGATATTTTATTTATAATTTTTTGACATTAAATAATGTATTTTATTTATGACACAATGATGATGCAGTAATTACTATAATAGTGAAAAATTAAAATAATTGATATTATAAATACCCAAATAAATATAACATGAAACTTTTAATGAATTAAAATAATTTTCTAGGATAATATGAAATATTAGGATTGATTTAATTGACTTTGTTCGAAGTAATCAATCTGTTATGAGTTTCACAAAAATCAACTATTGAATAGTGTCAAAATTGACATAAAAGAGTTCTTAAAACAAATATTATATTATTAATTGATATTAAATTCATAAAAATCTAAGGTTCGGCCAAGAGACTTATATCATGATAGTTTCATCATTAATGGACCACTTGGAGGTCTCTTGGATGTATATAGTAAGTTTATTAACCATATTATATAAAAATACAAAGAGTCATTGTAAAAGTGAAACTAATTAACTTAGAGTTAATACTTAAAGATAAGGTTAATATAAGTACCCAAACCTGTCTAAATTCTATTGGTTGAGTGGTTTTCGACCGATCCCAACCTCAACCTTTGAATAGTCAACTTTTGAGCCATTAGAAACCGAATATGAATTTATTATAAATTAATATTTCTAGCTTTTCCAAAGGTGCCCCTCACCCCTCTTATAAAAGGGAACTCCTCCTTCTCATTTCTTCACACCTCTGAAGCCTTTTGGTTCGGCCAAACTCTGCCCAAATACTCTCCCAACATCCCTCAATACAACCTAGAGGCCTTAGTTTGATCAGAAAGCCAACCTAAGGAGCCCTTTTGATCAAATCAAAAGGAAGAACCCGAAGAAGAGGTAATGATTTCACCAGCCTTTTCTAAGTTCATTTCTTCTTCCACTTCTTCTTCCTTTGTTCTTACCATTCTAAAATAATAAATCCAGTATCTCACATATACTGTGATGTTATTATAAATATGGTACAACCATATTCAGTATTCTATCCACCCTTTGAATAACATGTCACCATACGTGCGTACGTACGGCTTACCGTCTCCACGTCGTGGTGTAATTGTTATTCAATATAATATTATTTGGATGGGTATAATAATTATGTGTAACTCATGTAAATAATAAATATAACATGTTAATGATTCTGTATATATGATATACCATCCATTTATATATTATTTTAATATCAAAAGAATGATATTGTCGCTCGTGCGTACGTACGGACTACCGTCTCCACGAACGCGATGAGATTCATTGTCCATCATATCCATTCAAGTATAATTATAATTTGATGATTTAAAAATAGTATCTAAGGACTTTATATCATTCTGGATATGAATAATATACATCCCATTAATAACGAATATGGCTCACATAACAAAGAATATAAAGTAAAATGAACCCGTTAACACCCGAAATGACGATAATTCTAAGATATTATTAACAAATCAATGTTAAAAGATCATATATGATATCATATTAAAGTAAATGATTCTTGTATTATTCAATAACAATTATTTCACCATTATACAGGAGGTAAACCTACCATCGACCAAGGAAAAATTACAAAGTAAGGGATTTTCTTATCTCACTTTCAATTCCGTGAGATTTCCATTGTTCACCACTTAATTATTGCATGTGGTGTACTGCCCATGATTGTATTCATTGTGTAATATACTTTAATTTATGGGTATTTACATCATCATGTTATGATAATTCTTTCATGGGTGTATGTTTCGTAAGTTACCTAATCGATAAGGGAATTTGAGATTTCAATTTCCACTCATTTGGCTTTACACATATTTCATTGATTATATTACTCCAAGATTATGTGTGGAATCGCTATTCATTTGATTATGCCTTAATTTCCACTCCCCTTTCTGTGGATATACTTTTGATACACATAATCACTCCATTGATAAATTCTCAAGTGATCGGTATGAACTTGATAAGAGTAATTTTAACTCAATCTCCATTTGTTGAGTTAAATATCCAATTCGTTGGTGTTGTTTCTACAAGAATATGTGTGAATATCCTTTGATTGTTTTACACTGAATATTCAATCATATTTAGTGTATTCATATTTTTCACACATAATTATGTCGTTGATTTATCCTTAACCTAAGGATACGGCCTTTATGAGATATTTCATCTCAATTTACATTGAACTGAGACTTCTTTGTTGATATACACCAAATCACTTTTATGCGGTGTATATAATGTACTTGACATAGTATATCATGAATCCCTTTATTCTCATGATATTACAAAGTTTTTATTACCTCAATTATTTGTATTCAAGTGTCTCTCTTTTGGTTAGAACCTCTAACCAAAATACCATTTTAAAATGTTTTAAAGACTTATTCTTCTATATCTTGCTCATTAATGTCCATGTTTTAAAAATGGTTTTAAGGATTTATTTATATGGACATTAAAGTTTTAAAATTAAAACTCCTTTTAAAAGTTTCAAAGTGGTATGGGACACTTTGATTCAAAAGTCTACTTTTAAATGGCTTCTTGACAAATAGTGTGACTTTTAAATGTTTTCAAGAAAAGGGGGATATTTCTCTCAAATAGTTTTGATGATTATTTTCATCTATGTCAACATCCTTCATTATTCATGATTGAGGTTAATGTGATACAATACAATCTTCCATATTGTATCAAATGAGTTATGTTTGACTGTGGATGTTCTATTTTTATACCATTCATGGTTTGTGGTTAAAGTATTGACATTTCGTATGCTAGTTTTAATACGAATGTTTATTTTATGCTTAAACCTATTCATATGAGGAATGCATTGGACTTAATAAGTGACGGGTGGAGCCCGCTATAGCTCCTCGATGCATCGGTAGGTCTCATGAGACAAACTAGTGTCTTGGCACAAGGCCTTGACAAAATCTTATTTGTAGTCTTGGCACGAGGCCTTGGCTAAGTGGTTATGATAGTCTGGCATTATGCATTCCAACATTATGAAAGTGGATATTGATATTGCATGTGATCATTAGACTAGTAGAATATCCATGTGATTATGTAAATGGCATTATTTCATTTTACCTTTGCCATTTTATGCTGAAGTTCAAGTTTAAAAGGCTTTTGTTTTAGTTATAAATTGCCTTAAGTGTTTATGCTTATTTATGAAATCTTATGCTATAATGTTATCCTTACTGAGCATCTGAGCTCACCCCTTTCAATGTTTTATTTTTCCCAGGATTATGAAGAAGTAATTTATGAATGACCTGCAGGGATAGTATGAGGGGATATGAAGACAAGATGTTTTTTTATGATGTAATGTAAAAAATTATGGATGTATCTAGTGTTTCCAAGGCTACTAAACCAATCGGTCTTTCGAGATTTTATCTTTCTTGTGATCATGCCAATGTTATGTAATAATGCACCGACTCTAGGTAACTAGGGTCGGGGTGTTACAGTTGGTATCAGAGGAAGTTTAGTACAAACCTTGGAAACTAGATTTAGATAAACTCTGATTAGAGCACGTAGACCTAAGATGAACTTTGAGGATTAGTATAGAAGAACTTCCTAGAATTTTGGTATTGTAGAGATTTTGTGAGTTTTCCGAGCAATACATCCCTGTCTGGATACGAGCAGGTAGAGGCGGCTCTGGCACAGATGTACCTAGGGGTAAAACCCGAAAACACCGCTTTGAGCTAGACTCGAACGGGAACTGGTGCATGACAACGGGCCTTGCTGCACTCTTGGTTACGACACTCCCGGGGGATATGCTTAGGATAACTCTCATTTTCTTTACAAATCATTTTGAAGGGTTTATGAGTATATACTTCCTTAAAGAAAACATTCTTATGATTATGGATTATATCCATAAATAGTTCAATTTATGTTAAGTGTTTTATAAGTATGGGATTATGTATTTTGATTCATAAACTGATCTAGTGTATGCCATTGTTTAGAAATGGCGAACAGTAGAAGGAATGAGAACTCCAGAAATGCACATGATCCAAAGAGAAGGAAGGATCATATCTTTCATGGTCTTAAGCTAGAATTTATAAGAGAAATAGTCTCCCATGTATTATCATCATATGAAGAAATAACATCATGTGTTGATAAGATAAGTAAAGAGTTTACTGAGTCCTATGGATTTGAAGGGAAGCAAGAGAAGAAAAGGATGGAAGAGAGAAAGATGGATAAAGGGAAGAGGGAAAAGAAGAATTTTCCCATATGTGGTAACTGTGGAAAGAAACACCCTGGAACTTGCCTGAAAGGAATGGGAGTTTGTTATAAGTGTGGAGGAAAAGGGCACAAAGTACGCGACTGCAAGGGTAAGAAAATGGTTTCAAATGTACAACGCTTCATTTGCAAGGAGTTTGGACACTACGCGAACCTATGTCCCAGTCATCAGACTATGCCGCAAATGATGTTATTGGATAATAATCAAGTTATGATACTACCACAGATGAAGAGGAATGATTAGAGTTCTTATGTTGATTATGTCAATTGAGTGTTGTATCAACAATGTACTTGTTATAATAATTATGGAGTATATAAGGATTGTACTGCAGTACTATTTCATTAAGGACTTGAGATTGTGTGGAACAAAGAAAAGTGACTCAATAGCAGGATAAATTTTTGGAAAATATATGGTTGAGAGAATGATAAACCATAATATAGTTCTGATACCGAGGTAGTGATTTTGGAATAATACATGATTGTTTTGGATAAATTATATTGGATATTCTTGACTACCTTGGAACTGATTAATGATTTGTATATTCCATCATTGTTGGGGTTTAAAACATTTTTGGATTAATGAAGTATATCCAGCATTCTATATGGAATAAGGGAGCATGAATGTAATCAATAAGGAATATGGTAATTCAGGATGTTTCAGAGTATTAAAAGAATACATGATGAAGGTATTCATATGCTATTACGGGGTAAAAAGAATCTACATTATGCTTACCTTCCTTATAAATATTGGACTATGAGTTTGGACAGAAGTATTTTGGATAGTTCTAGTTTGGATTATTTTGGATTGCCATAAAAGGACAACCCGGAGGTCGGGCGGCAACCCGTCGCGTCCGGCAAGGCTGCGAGACTTGAACCCGCAACCGAAGGGCGACAAGGGTGTATCACCTACCACTGGCCCAAGAGATGTCCTGGATTAAATAATGTAGTTTTTTTTAAAAGATCTGGTAGTTGAATTAGAAATTCGTTTATTTTGGAACCCTATACGAATAGTGTAAATAGATTTTTTTACATTCTATTATCTTTTAGAGTGAAAGATGAGTTTGTGGTAGAAATTTATTAAAGGATAAAACTATAATTATAAAGTAAGTATATCTCCTTATGATCTTAGCCAATCTCATAAATAAATTCCTCAACATTAATAAAAGGAACTTAGAACAAAAATGTTTTCCTAGATGGTACCTTAAATCATCACTAATTTATGGCTTTGGGATTGTTGGCCTTTTCATAGCCATGTTCTCTACCACTCTCCATCAGATAATTGATGGTTAGATTTCTCCTCCATATCCATATTTTCCTACATGGAACCCTAGTATATGTTATTTTCGGTAATCTTCATACTTTCGACTCTTTATTTTAAATAGAGTCCTCATTAATTCATTTTTCGATGTGGGATTTCAACTAAGATATTTTGAAACGTCAAAAATGTGTTATCCTAATACCCTATGTTTTGTTGAACCGATGGTATTTCAAATCATCATAGATTGATGAATTTAAGGACCTCAATTTTATACTTGTTTGTGATTGATGACCTCAATCACTACCTATAAATATTTACGTTTTTCCTCCAATTATATGTCTCTAAATGCCACCAATGTTCTCCTAATCGAGATCATAATTTGGTGGTGACCCTTTAATTTCTCTTTTCCTCATATTAAGACTAAATTTTAGTAACCCAATTTTCGATGTGGGTTTTCCCACAAATATATTTTCTATTTTCAACCTTTTATTTTCGAAGAACAATTTCAAATTGCGAGGACGCAATTTATTGAAGGAGGGGAGAATGTAACACCCCAAGATTTTATAGTGTGTTATTTCTTCAAAATAATTCAATAACTTTCACTACACGCAACACCAAGTTCAATCGCACCATGACTTACCAAACAAGCTGTTAAAAAGAGGTTATGAATAGTGTTAACTAAATTTTAAACTTTATATAATCCTTATAATTTTAGAATCCATATTATGAGTTTCTTAGACATAATGTAAGAACAAATTCATTTTCAGTATTGCACTTTTACCAAATTTTAATAGTGAAACCTTTTTAGATACTATATTTTAAACTTTTTGACTAAATGGGGACATCAAAAATTTAAAATGAAACATCCCAAGCTTCCACGGTACGCTAGCGTGTGTTGTACGCAACACCGAGTTCTAACACACCGTAACCAATCAAACTAACTGTTATGAATAGTAATACCTAATTTTTGAAGTTATATATATTTTATATTTTAAAATGTACTTCATTTTTGGATTCAGAATATCAAATTTAGCCTAAGGTGAAATTTTGGTACTTTTCGGATAACTTTCATATTTTGATGAATAGTGAAAATTACTAAATTTTAATTAAAAACAACTTTTTTAATCAAAATAATTAATAGTGATAAATTATGAATTTGAGTGGTTTTAAAGTATATTTAGAATATATTTTTACCATTTAATATAATGTTGGTCATTGGACATAATTTTACAATTAAACCGAACATAAACAAGTGTCAATCTTTTGATAGTTATTATCTCTTAAAAACACGCTTTTTGTTTTGACAACGGGAATTAATTTTAAATTAATTTCTGCAACTTCTGTGTTTTGAATTTAGGAAAATGGATTCCATATTTGGAATCAGGATGTTCAAATTGTGTAAATAGGTAACTTTTATTTTTAGACATTTTGAATAATTACTGCGGTAAATATTTTATTTACCATGGTTAAGGGTAAATCCGGTAAATAAGGGTTAAAAAATAATATTATAATAATACTAAATTACCCTAAAACGTGTCTTAACCCTATTGGTTGATAAATGGTCGACCATGGGAATCTTTGGGTCTATTTTGGGACCCCATGGATCCACTTGTAAGTGATAATGACACTTTATTTTAATTAAGTTAAAATGAATACAAAAATGACACAAGCATATATCTTTTAGCAAAATAATTTTTACATAGGGTTATACATGTTGGATTTTCGATTATAAATATTCATTAGAAAGCTAAAAAGATTCCCTACATAATTATATTTTATTTATAATTTTTAGACATTAAATAATGTATTTTATTTATGACACAATGATGATGCAGTAATTACTATAATAGTGAAAAATTAAAATAATTAATATTATAAATACCCAAATAAATATAACATGAAACTTTTAATGAATTAAAATAATTTTCTAGGATAATATGAAATATTAGGATTGATTTAATTGACTTTGTTCTAAGTAATAAATCTGTTATGAGTTTCACAAAAATCAACTATTGAATAGTGTCAAAATTGACATAAAAGAGTTCTTAAAACAAATATTATATTATTAATTGATATTAAATTCATAAAAATCTAAGGTTCGGCCAAGAGACTTATATCATGATAGGTTCATCATTAATGAACCACTTGGAGGTCTCTTGGATGTATATATTAAGTTTATTAACCATATTATATAAAAATACAAAGAGTCATTGTAAAAGTGAAACTAATTAACTTAGAGTTAATACTTAAAGATAAGGTTAATATAAGTACCCAAACCTGTCTAAATTCTATTGGTTGAGTGGTTTTCGACCGATCCCCACATTAAACTTTGAATATTCAACTTTGGAGCCATTAGAAACCGAATATGAATTTATTATAAATTAATATTTCTAGCTTTTCCAAAGGTGCCCCTCACCCCTCTTATAAAAGGGCACTCCTCCTTCTCATTTCTTCACACCTCTGAAGCCTTTTGGTTCGTCCAAACTCTGCCCAAATACTCTCCCAACATCCCTCAATACAACCTAGAGGCCTTAGTTTGATCAGAAAGCCAACCTAAGGAGCCCTTTTGATCAAATCAAAAGGAAGAACCCGAAGAAGAGGTAATGATTTCACCACCCTTTTCTAAGTTCATTTCTTCTTTCACTTCTTCTTCCTTTGTTCTTACCATTCTAAAATAATAACTCCAGTATCTCACATATACTGTGATGTTATTATAAATATGGTACAACCATATTCAGTATTCTATCCACCCTTTGAATAACATGTCACCATACGTGCGTACGTACGGCTTACCGTCTCCACGTCGTGGTGTAATTGTTATTCAATATAATATTATTTGGATGGGTATAATAATTATGTGTAACTCATGTAAATAATAAATATAACATGTTAATGATTCTGTATATATGATATACCATCCATTTATATATTATTTTAATATCAAAAGAATGATATTGTCGCTCGTGCGTACGTACGGACTACCGTCTCCACGAACGCGATGAGATTCATTGTCCATCATATCCATTCAAGTATAATTATAATTTGATGATTTAAAAATAGTATATAAGGACTTTATATCATTCTGGATATGAATAATATACATCCCATTAATAACGAATATGGCTCACATAACAAAGAATATAAAGTAAAATGAACCCGTTAACACCCGAAATGACGATAATTCTAAGATATTATTAACAAATCAATGTTAAAAGATCATATATGATATCATATTAAAGTAAATGATTCTTGTATTATTAAATAACAATTATTTAACCATTATACAGGAGGTAAACCTACCATCGACCAAGGAAAAATTACAAAGTAAGGGATTTTCTTATCTCACTTTCAATTCCGTGAGATTTCCATTGTTCACCACTTAATTATTGCATGTGGTGTACTGCCCATGATTGTATTCATTGTGTAATATACTTTAATTTATGGGTATTTACATCATCATGTTATGATAATTCTTTCATGGGTGTATGTTTCGTAAGTTACCTAATCGATAAGGGAATTTGAGATTTCAATTTCCACTCATTTGGCTTTACACATATTTCATTGATTATATTACTCCAAGATTATGTGTGGAATCGCTATTCATTTGATTATGCCTTAATTTCCACTCCCCTTTCTGTGGATATACTTTTGATACACATAATCACTCCATTGATAAATTCTCAAGTGATCGGTATGAACTTGATAAGAGTAATTTTAACTCAATCTCCATTTGTTGAGTTAAATATCCAATTCGTTGGTGTTGTTTCTACAAGAATATGTGTGAATATCCTTTGATTTTTTTACACTGAATATTCAATCATATTTAGTGTATTCATATTTTTCACACATAATTATGTCGTTGATTTATCCTTAACCTAAGGATACGGCCTTTATGAGATATTTCATCTCAATTTACATTGAACTGAGACTTCTTTGTTGATATACACCAAATCACTTTTATGCGGTGTATATAATGTACTTGACATAGTATATCATGAATCCCTTTATTCTCATGATATTACAAAGTTTTTATTACCTCAATTATTTGTATTCAAGTGTCTCTCTTTTGGTTAGAACCTCTAACCAAAATACCATTTTAAAATGTTTTAAAGACTTATTCTTCTATATCTTGCTCATTAATGTCCATGTTTTAAAAATGGTTTTCAGGATTTATTTATATGGACATTAAAGTTTTAAAATTAAAACTCCTTTTAAAAGTTTCAAAGTGGTATGGGACACTTTGATTCAAAAGTCTACTTTTAAATGGCTTCTTGACAAATAGTGTGACTTTTAAATGTTTTCAAGAAAAGGGGGATATTTCTCTCAAATAGTTTTGATGATTATTTTCATCTATGTCAACATCCTTCATTATTCATGATTGAGGTTAATGTGATACAATACAATCTTCCATATTGTATCAAATGAGTTATGTTTGACTGTGGATGTTCTATTTTTATACCATTCATGGTTTGTGGTTAAAGTATTGACATTTCGTATGCTAGTTTTAATACGAATGTTTATTTTATGCTTAAACCTATTCATATGAGGAATGCATTGGACTTAATAAGTGACGGGTGGAGCCCGCTATAGCTCCTCGATGCATCGGTAGGTCTCATGAGACAAGCTAGTGTCTTGGCACAAGGCCTTGACAAAATCTTATTTGTAGTCTTGGCACGAGGCCTTGGCTAAGTGGTTATGATAGTCTGGCATTATGCATTCCAACATTATGAAAGTGGATATTGATATTGCATGTGATCATTAGACTAGTAGAATATCCATGTGAGTATGTAAATGGCATTATTTCATTTTACCTTTGCCATTTTATGCTGAAGTTCAAGTTTAAAAGGCTTTTGTTTTAGTTATAAATTGCCTTAAGTGTTTATGCTTATTTATGAAATCTTATGCTATAATGTTATCCTTACTGAGCATCTGAGCTCACCCCTTTCAATGTTTTATTTTTCCCAGGATTATGAAGAAGTAATTTATGAATGACCTGCAGGGATAGTATGAGGGGATATGAAGACAAGATGTTTTTTTATGATGTAATGTAAAAAATTATGGATGTATCTAGTGTTTCCAAGGCTACTAAACCAATCGGTCTTTCGAGATTTTATCTTTCTTGTGATCATGCCAATGTTATGTAATAATGCACCGACTCTAGGTAACTAGGGTCGGGGCGTTACAGATCATGTAATTGTGATTATTGACATTACTAGGAAATAACTCATGTTTTGATATTTTTTTAATTTTGGAGAATGATATGATAAAAATGAAACAAAATGAATCCTTATTGACACCCATTTACCAATCCTCAATCCAAAAAATAATGATACACACCCCAGACACTAAATAATGGATTATATCTGAAAGAATATAAGATTCCCTTCCCTAACACTCAACATCTTATATCCACAAAAAAACAATATGATTTAATATAATTAAGGATAACCATTCCTGTAGTGTAGATTAAGACTATGTGAGAATTAATGGATCCTAGTGGATAAAAAGGATTGATGTAAAAGGTTTTTTTCAGGTAAAAAATGTGTTATTCCAAATAAATTCCTCATGAAAATCAAACAAAATCTTGAAATCTTATTTTTAGAATGGAAAACATAAGAATTATTGGTTCAAAAAAATAACTCAAGACTCTCAAAAAAATTAAAAATGTAATGAATATGTTAAAAATTACAATAAATTTCTGAGTTAAGAAAAATTATTCATTTTTAATACTACTAGTGAACATGAGTTCATTAATGCATCAAAATATCTTAAAATTATTTTGAAAATAAGGAAAAAACAACATTTCATAAACAATTTAAATCATTACACATTAAAACGAAACATTGTCAGAAAAATAATATAATGGTTGGAATTTCAAAATGTATTTAATATACCACAAAATGTAAAAAATAAAAATTAGCAATAAAAGATCATGAAAATTTCTATAACCATAACAGAAACACAAAAAATTTCATATTGGATAGTTGAAAATAACCTCATACTTATGATTTAACTACCATTTCATTTCAATTGAATATATTCTAAGAAATCATATGTAATAACTATAATAAAAAAAGACACGAAAAAACATTATTTGTATATTGATAGTCATGGGATATATTTCTAGATGATTTTTCTCTAAAACCATAACAATTATTTAATAGATATTATAAACATTATGGAAATCAACTTAGCTAAAATTAATGTGAAGAGCTGTAAGAAGAAATGTTATAAAACTTATTTCAGACCCCTAGCGGGTATTAGTTTTTGACTACCACTAGTTGGTAGTTTCCATGGCCACCCAAAATTAGATATGTGATATGGTTTGAGTTATATGTGAGACCACATAATCATCCTTAAATTTATAATCCTTTACTTTTTTCATAATGTAAATGTAGGTCTATACCATTAGAAATGTATTGTAACATGAAAGTTTGGTGTTGGAAAATAAATGGGTTATCATATATTGCTAGATCCCCTATTTTTTCAAAATCATTAACATCAACATGGATATAAAAAAATGTTTTGATTCATAATGATAATTATTCTATAATTTAATTTGATAGTGAATAATACATGATGAATTCAAATTGTCAATCATGATTATAATTGAAATTTGTGTTAGATTTCACAACCCTAATAACTTAATCACAATAAAATTACAAGACCTTATTATATATGATGGTTGTCATTTAACTTTTATAATAATAAATCATTATTTCATGAATAGGTGGTAACTATGGAAAATAAAAATATGGATAGTTAATTTTTTTTGAGAAAAATGAAAAATTACTATTAAAATAGTCTAATGTCAAGACCACTCCCTTCAATCAATCCTCTTCAAGTATTTGTTCCTCTTAAATGTTAAATGGGTGTATATTATAATTTATTTGGAGAGAAGATTTATTTATTTCAGTTTCAATATATTTTATGTCATATTTAATTTTTTTGGATGTTCTCTTTTACCCATAGTGACCTATTGAAGGAATTATGAAAAGTAGTGTGGTGATTCAATGATATCCTTTGTCAATACCTATAAAAAGAGTTGATTGAGGTCTTATTTGATATCCCAAATTAATTATATGAACATATCTTCCTTTATGGTAGAAATTAAAATCATTTTTATTCATTTGAAATGAATTCAATAAAGTCACATAAATAGGTAGATGGTTTATTATTAATAAATTTCATTTTTTTGAAATTTATAAATTTATTTATATTTTTTAGAAAAAAATTATGTTCAGGAGATATGCCTCCCCACTCATGGTGTAAAATTGTTGAATGGGATTTATCATGAATCAAATTTAAATAATATTATTTAATAATAATAAAATATATTTAAATCTCGTATTCGATATCTCAAGGAGTCAATTGGAAACTTAGTCTCAACATGTATATCATCTAATTCATCATCACACTCAAAGGATAACAATTTATTATTCAATTAACAAGAATTAATATAGTTTGTGGTAATACTAAATTATTTCTCCCTAAAATTATAATAAATTTAGTGTAAGAAAGGAATATATATTAGAGTAATCTTGATTATTAATTACTATTCTCAACATAATTCATCTTAAAGTAGGTTTGTTTTAGCTGAAGAAAGGTAGTAAATATACTCTAATTTTATTCATATTCCCCCTCTCAAGCTGTCTCTTACTAAAAATTTTGCTATAGGTAGAGAGGAAATGAATTTTCAATGAGCAATAAGTTGGAATCACATTAATTTTCTACTTATTCAAAATTACCCCAATAATCATACAATCTATCTTGCTCCCCACAAGTGAACCATCTGAAAATTATTTTTATCTGACCTTTTATTGAAACGTTATGGATTGGTTACAGAGTTATTCCACAATAATTCCATCCTCACATGGTTCATTATTTGAAAATTTTTTAGAAAAAAATTTGATTCACCTGTTTCCTAAGTCAGGTATTGAGATAAAAATTTATTTATGGGGGATAAAATAATTTCAATTTGATTCCTTAATTTTTAATAATTTATTCATTATTATCCATTTATATCGTCAGGGATACCTTTTTGATATCCTCATTAGAACTACTAATTAATTTCCAATAATTAGTAATTTCATAATCAATATCCATATTATACCTTAGTAATGAATTCTATGAAACAAAGTCTAATTTTTTGTGTTCTAAAATATGCATCATTATTTAAGGTCAATTTAAAAAAATTGTGCTTGAAAGAACATAAATATCATAGAAATGTAATAAAATTGATGTGTGAGAAATTTCACAAATATTAACTGAACAAATTCATATTTTACTGAAATGAATTTTTTTTCAACAATACGGTCGATCACTCTTGAAGGTCACTCATATAAGACAATTTTTTTTGTATTTTCACTAAAATAATTTAATGAAATGTACTAATTTTTTTATTTATATTAAATATTGAAAAGATTTATATATGTGTGTTTATACATAAAATATTGATACATAGAAATGATAATGTCTGTAATGAATGATAGTAATAAGAAACAAGTTTCTCTTAAGAGATTAGGAAGATGTTATCGTTGTTCTTGAAAAAAATAAAATATCAATATTTTATCAAATCATTAGATGAACCCATTCACTCTACACCCTTCCATTAAGATTTATGTTTTCCCACACAAACCCTTCACATATGAGGTAATCTCCCCCATATCACCACCATGATTCTACAACGACCCTCCACATATAATGTTATGATAATGAATGGGATGATTAATCACTAACTGGTAGAAGAACACAATAGTAAAGAAATTAGGGTTAACCTAACTACAATGTTGTATGAAATAATATTGTTATTTTTAGAATAAAATATAAAATATATGTCAAAGTGCAACAAACTCGATGCATCCCTACTTCCCCCCCTCGAAAAAAGAATAAATAGTTCTATATGTTTAGGGAGTACAGAAGGAACATGTGGGGGATACATAGAAAAGAAAATAAAAAAATTGATATTATAAGAGATTATAATATATAAATATATAATAGAAATAACAATTAAATCATTAAAATAATAAATAAATCATATAAGTTGTCTTAGTAAAACATCTATCATTATAAGGTGAAATGAATATTATATTTATAGTAATTGGAGGTTGAAAAAATATTATTCATTTTTATTCATTTATATTTTTTGATTTTTCAAGAAAATAAATTAAAGAATCTCAAATTTTTGTCTTTTTCAATGATTTAAAAACATTTCTGGTTCATTAACCCTTAAAAATTAATATTATTTCCCCTTATATTTATGACTTCATGGATGATTCCTTTTAAGGAAATATCTCATTCCAAGAATACTATCTATAATCTTAGAACCATATTTCAATGAGTTTATGGATATATTAATTTAAATATAATTATTTTTGTGTTATTTGAACTTATTACATAATTTCTTATCTGTCTACCATTAAAAGTTCTTCCTCAATAAAATTCATTTAGGTTTTATAGTTGAATAATTGAAGATAATCATTCAATATTCGAAGATTCATAGAATTTACAAGGATAGACATCACGTGATATTTTTTCCTTGATAACATGAAAATTATATGTTTATATGACTGGATCAAATTATCTACATAGTATATTCTAGAATCTTTATAATTTTTTGGATTAAAAAATTATGGAAAAAAAAGTTGTGGAGAAATCATTTTTGAGGAACCTATATAGTCAGATGCAAATCAGTGTTGACTTCATGGAAACTTATATCCAATTAGACTGATGATCCATATTTAAATATATAAATAACAAATCTATATATATTAATCCATAATACACCCAAAAGTATTCACAAATAGTCATAGAAAATAATATTTTAAAATAAAAATAATAAAATGGACCTAAAAATGTATAAATATAAATTTTTATGGAATTCAAAAACTCAACTCAAATTATTTTTACAACCTAATAATATTATAATGATCCATAAAAATAAATTTATTAGGATTATAAATTTTAATTACATAAAAAGTTATATGAAATATTGAATTTAATCACTCTATCATATGCATATAGAATCAACTTACTTATCTACCTCGCTATGGGTGCCCTCTACATACACAATCTGGTTTGAGTATGAAATAGTGAGAGATTCCTATATCTATGATTTATAAAATCTACCCCAACCTTGATAAGAATTATTTTTATGAATTTTTTACTGAAAATAATCAACAGGGACCTTCTACTAAATGTGATTTATATTTAACAAACAGTTTTACAAGACGGGGTCCTAATTTCCCAAGCCATATTGGCTCTCTATATTCGATGTACACTTCCATTAATAGCGACCATGACCTCCATAGCTAACGAATAAAACCTGAGAGATATTAATAGCCATATCGATAATTTTAGACCTTATAAAACACGATATAATCTTCTAGGACTGTTTACCTACTAATAAGAACATTAATTGGCATCTATTTTGCGATCCTCTATCAGAAACAATAACCATAAATGATCATTACAGACTCTTCACTAGGGGTTTCGAAACCCTCCTCTAAACCCTCTCTATAACCTATGAATTATTTTACACATCCAAATTCATAGGTAACAAAAATTGGTAAACTATAGATTAAATGGAATGGTGTAACACCTCATTATATATTCACACTTGGGACACATATTTAACAAGGACATGAGGGAGAAATCATTGATGATTCTTAAGTATAATCCCCGCTCCAAAATTTTCATGATCTTCATCTAAAAAGAGAAATATTCTAACATATTCATGAAAATTTCCATCGTTGACAATAGATCATCCATTAAATCCTTTTAGATGTTATCCATATCATATAGTCTTCTTCTTATCCTAAACATATAATTTAAACTACTGATTTATTACTACCTTCTACTATCCGACCACAATGAGAACAAAAAATTCCACTTAATATCGAATCTAGGTGAATTAAATTGATATATCCTCTAGTTATTGTTCCATATCTATATTATATATGTTAACCTAATACATTAACTTTCTCCAATACTAGAAGGTGTGTAATATCCACTACCATTTTTTATCCTCCAGGTTAGGAACAATTATCTAATGAAAATAGGGTTAGGCAGATAAACCTCCTTGACTCAGAAAACATATTAACACTAGCTTTCTTATATATATGTAATGCAAGGAGAAACTTATATGTCTATTATAAATATATTTACTTAAATTCATCTAAATAATTATTTTATTTATTCCCAAAAAAATAACTAAAAACAAACTTGATCATTTGTTATGGTATTACGTCTCCTAGGCCTATACTCCTTAAGAAATTCCACATTTTCAAGTATATTTAGAGAAATTGATGACTTTAATAAAATCATAGGAGTCCATAAAATTCTTTATATTATTTGGGATCCCTTTCCGTCCCAACATTATATTTTTTGTGAAGATTATTTCCTTAAAAACCCAAATTGTCATCACTATTTCCTTATGCCACACTCCAATCGATATCTTATCCAACACCTTTGAAATCACATGGCCATTAACCAATATATTGGTACCCATTGGGATCCAATGTTAAAGGTATTGTCTAACCTCTAAGTGGTACATCTTAAAGTCTATGTGTTGGTAACTATCACCAATGGTATATAACACTCAACTGTGAGGTAATGCCCTCAATATCTAGAATTATATCATTAAACCACCAAATGATCCACCACACTATAAAAGAAATGAACAAAAATCCATTTTAGGAAATATAAAACATGTAAGGATATTAAATTAATACCATTGTCTCCATAAATAAAATGGTAATAAAAGAATCTAATAATGAATAAATTTCAATAAACCAAGATTTGATATAATACATACTATCTTAATCATCATATCCTTCTCATAATCATTAAAATAATTTAAACATACATTGGGTGAGAATAAAATATATAATTAATATGATCATACCCATGTAATTTAATTGAAAATGTATAGTTGAATACTAATTACCAATTGAAAAAAAATTGCCTATCACCCATACAGTTTAAATTGTTTTCTACCCGGGAATCACTAAGGCTCTCTCAGAAAATAACGCATCAGTGAGTAGTAAAGTAATATCATAATAATATAGATAAATGTTCCTCATATTCACATCCCAAGTGATATCATCATCTCAAGAAATTAGCATGTACAATTTTTTCCCATCATTTACATATCAATTAATAATGACACCAATGACCTAATCAATCTTGCACACCAAGTACAAATCATGTCTCATGCAACAAATGACATATCAAGTCAAACAAAACTAGCCACATAACATATATTTGGTAACTAGGTTATCAGGGTAACATGAATGTGTAGGACATCAAGATAATATCCCCCTATTACCCTATATGACCCCACCACATATCTCTTATCAAGCACCATAATCACCCGAAACTATAGTGAAATAGAGATTGGGGGATTGAGTTTAGTCCTCCATCTGTATCCTCTCTATCATTAGTGGTATAGAAATCACCCATAGGTTCATTGGGAGAGGTTTATATAACCTAAATTGGGCGCATTTAATAAAAATTTTACATCAGAATACAACTATGTAGTAGTGTCACACATCACCACACCTATAGGCTCACAAAACCTACAGAACAACAACTATCGTCAATTCACTACTGATTTCATGCCACCAATTTCTAACTCTATTCTTGAATATAAAAAAAAAAGAATAAAAAAATACACCATGACTTTTGTTCCATTTCATTAATTAATTTAATAGAAAATCACCATGATTTATTAATTTTCTTAGTAGTATTTGAATTCTCAACAATGAATTATTTCCCCATAACTACATTTATATATCATAGAATTAATATCACATTACTGTGGAACTTATATCAAGAAACAAGTAGGTCTAACCATCATATCACAACCAAGTCATATATGCTTCAAACAACAATGATGATTAGGTTCAAAGCACTATGTTCTAGTATTAAATACACAACCCAAGTCATCGATCCACACAGACGATGGCCACCAATCCAAATAAATCAAATCAATCCGAAAACAATAATGTTCAAATTTGTATATTTGTTTACCACCTTTATGTTTTTAAAAATTAAAAGGGTATTCTCAAATAAATATATCATTACATGTCATAATTAAATATCATGAATACTAAAAGAAGTAATAACAATAACAAAAAAGATAAAGGAAAACCATTAACCATATACGTATCACTAAAATCCAGTACAATTTCATTTTTTTATTTTATTAAATTTATTATAAAAATTAAAATTTTAACAAATAATAATGAGTAATAATGATAATTCTATAGATGAAATTAAATGGGGGAGAACTAGGATCTCATACCTAAAAATAATCTAATAGATTCCCGACACAAAACCAATGTTAGAGAGGATTAACCAGGAGGTCTGAACCAAATAAGGAATTATCATATTAATTTGAAACATAGTGAAGTACCGACAAAAGAATATCCCAGCAAACCCTAAACTCTTAATAATATAGTTTTTAGGAAACGTTTGGTGAAACAATGAATAAATAGGATATGATTAAAATAAGAATCCACCAGGAAACACTGATATTGAATCCCTCAAATAATATGATGAATACCAAAAAAAATTAGTCCATCAATGATCATAAAATTTCCAAAATCATTATTTATGTTAATGATATTTTATCAGAGAATAAGAGAAATTAGTGTAAGGTATGAATTTAAAAATATTCTAGAATTCACCTCATTCCCAACATGAATGTTTCAATGTGAATCATTATTCTAAGAATCATAATTTTAGATTATCAGAAGTACATGCATCAAAAGTCCAAAAATTATAATTATGTTCATTGGAATGTTGGTTACTGGTATGTTTTTGGGAATGATGTGATGTTAGCCGGATTTTACCACTCCATCAAAAATAGTTTCTATCTACCAATAGAACATTAATCATATGTTCAAATATACCAATGGTGATACAATGGAGCATTCAGTGGTCTAGAAGATTAGAAAAGATAACGGGTCACTTGGTTGGTAAACATGGTCAAGAAGTTCAGACACTAGATTTGGATTTTA
This sequence comes from Viscum album, assembly GCA_963277665.1. NCBI lineage: Eukaryota > Viridiplantae > Streptophyta > Magnoliopsida > Santalales > Viscaceae > Viscum > Viscum album. Next base: position 899,726,055 of record OY728139.1, read on the forward strand.
GGAGGGAATGATTATCAAATATGATTAATTATTCTTATTATTTATATTTATGGGAATTATTTTTCTAATATATTTTGATATAAGGTTATAATAGTGATTTTAATGGGAATTTATTAGAGAATTTTTCATCTATAATATTTCAATTATAAAATTTTATGAATTATTGTAGTTTCCCTATAAATGTTGGAGACAATTAAAAATCATTTCATAACATTACATTTTATATATTCATTCTTATATTAACATTGGAATTTTTCTATAATTTTTAGGTTTAATGTACTCTTATACTGATGTGTGGTTGTGAGGAATACATTTTTCATTTAGTAAGGCATAATGAATACCTACTTCATATACATTCACTCATAGTTAGTGTATACATAAATATATATATATTTTCTTTTATAACGCAAATACATGAAAATTTCTAGCGAATCCTATGACCAAACATTCAATTTCATGTAGTATAAGATATCCGTTTTTCTTGAAACCATCAGTCCCCTAAAATGCGGCATTGGAGGGATATATATTAATACCATGGTTTAGAACACCATTATTTCCACAAGGCATAACATAATATTAATGGAAGATTCAATTTTGAAAATTTGATTTAATAGATTGTAGAACATAGTGAATTCAGATAGAAAATTATCTTACTAAAGAATACATAGATATTATTGTGTTTGGAGAAAATCTATTGTTATCGGAGGATTTTGACTGAAATAATTTGTATATGAAATCACTTATTCTGCTTAAAATTTCTTTAATTAAAAATATTTTTCTGAATAACCAGGATCATAAGTCTAAAATTATTATGTTAAAGGCATTGGTGGAATTTTATAAAAAAACTAATAGCCTAAAACAAGGTTTTCATGTTGTGATGATTTTTAAGAAATAAGGTTATTAAGTAGAATATCTATGGCGGATTAGGTTAAAATAATTAACATTATACTTGGGTAGAGTTAATTAATGAAGGTAAATTTTTCTAATGATTAATGGGATTTACAAATTTTATTTTTTCTTTGAGATTTTTTGGATACAAAAGTTAATATTTTTAGTATCTTTAGAAGAATGGATGATCTTGTGTTTAATGATATCAGGAACATGATACTCAATTAGGAACAATCATAGAGTTATATTCTGACTTCATCCCATAGGTTGATCAATTTAGACAAAAAGGTTTGTTCAACCCCCTCATAAGATGGAAAATCAGAAGAAAACATTGGTAGATTTGACTATAGATGGGCAGTGTGAGAATAGGATAGAAAAATTAGTTCATTTCAGTCCCATAACTATAAGTATGAGGATGAATGAAATCTCAAAAAAGAATGAAAAATTCATAATGAGAACACCATAAGTACATGAACTATCAAAACATCAAATTATATCAATGTAATTGATGTTTATAATGACTAGGTGATGAGTGAGAACACACCTACAGAATCATGGGTACTTGCATATAGAAAATAATTAAATTAAACTAGAGATAAATTATTATTCTAATAATCTATATCTAATATGATTGTTTAAGTACATATAGCTTATTGTGATAACCTGGAGGTCACTAGAAAATGAGATTTCATCATCTGAATGAGGAATGGGAAATTCTTGAAATTATCAACAATTTTTGACATTTTATTCCTTTGGGAAAATTCAATTTATATTTTGAAAATTGATGATATATATAATATTAATAATTTTTTTGATGGGGTATGTAATTTTACTCAATGATCAATGATATTTTCACAATGAGTAATGTGTGGGACCATTTACAGGACTACATATTCAAATAAGAAAAATATAATCAGATGTATAAATTCTAATGATCTGTAAGTATGAAAATGATGGTTTGATCACCACAAAAAGAAGAAAATAATTTTTTAAGGATAAGGGATTAATGAATATTTATCACATAGAAAATTTAATTTTTTATGTTTTTTTGTAGGAATGAAAAATAGATTTTCCTTCAACATGGAAGTTCAGATGCACAATGATTGGAAGATAGACTTCATATGTATTGGTTTTTGAGGACATGCTACAATTAATACCTATAAAAGTTTCCTTTAATTACCCACATTAAATGATTATAATAAAATTAATTTATGTATTTACATCCTCAAGAAAAAAATATAATTTATTTTAGTTTTTTATGTTGTTTAAATAATTACAAATGGGAATGTGGCTAAAATTTTAATTGCATTAAAACTATCAAATATGGGGAAAGCTGTATAAAAATTAAAGAATTTCCTCAAGGTGTAAATGATATGGAATGATATAACTATTCATTGAACACAAAATTATACAAGATTAATTAAAAAAATGTATAAAAATGTATAAAATAATTATATAAGTATAGGTTTCCAATCAATAATTCCAAATAAAATCGGAGAAGAGGCAATGCACCTGATATTTTTCTCACAAATAGAAGTCCATCGTCACCAGATGTCTAGGAACATCATAAATAATAATGGTATATAAAATGTCCTAAATGTTCATTATATTAATTTTTTTAGTATTTTAGAACATTATAATGTAAATTATTGTGTTATTGATAGGGTTGTATATAAATATAAAAAACATCTACTTAAGTATGGAGATGAATATTTTGGAAAGCATTAGTGGGACTGAGAATGGAAACCAATCATCTAATCTAAGGATATTTTTTCGATGATAAGTTTAAATGGAAGGATATGAACTTTGTGGAGTAAGATATTGAAGGTGAATTGTAAATTTAAATCTAGGTTGATCAGTGTTTTAGTTGTTCTAGAAATAATAGAGATCCCATATAATTATAAGGTCATCAGAATTATGAAAAACATAATGAGAGTTGAATTTTATTTTGGAGTATTGGAGGTAATAAATATGGATGATTAAAAACTAGAAGTACAAGTATTGATAGAGCCAAGATCACTAAACTATCAAATTTAGTTTAGGATATAACCAAGAACATTGAGAACATTGAATAGGACTGAGAATTAATTGAATTCCCTAATACATGTATATTAAATAGATCCCTTAAATATGAAGGAGGTAGCTTTACATGGTGATTCCATGTTGTGGGATTTATCCATAAATGAGGAGATATATTCACTAAAGTTCAATGGAACTTGTGAGATGGATAAAATACTATTGGGTAGAATGTAACATAAAAATGAGTTGTTTTATCAGATTAATGAAGAATCAAGTTATAAGACACGATATAAAGAACAATAGGTAATGAAGAAGTTTATATGGAAGGAAGGAGTAGATTTGTGAGAAATATTATCATCGGTAGTCAAGGAATATAAAATAATAATTGTGAAATATATGTGTTTTCATGTAATATAAATCTATTATGGAAGGATTTAATGGAAACCATATTTTAAGGAGTGTAAGAGGACCAGATTCACATTAAATGACTAATAGGGGTAGTTGAAGTAGAGAATCAGACTATGCTACATAAAATAAAGGAAAGAATATATGAATTAAATAATGAAAAATTTTATGGAATAAAAAATTTGATTCATTTATATAATATGAAGGGTTCAACATCTATAACATATATCATTAAAATTATTGGATGTATGGAGATATAAAGAATTCATCATATTGCATTTGTATATGGATGTCATATTTATTTCATGATCAGAAGGTAATTTTTTTTAAATGATGATAATTGATTTGAAGCAAATATTTTTCATGAAATATTTTTGATATGAATGGATGATTTTGATTATGAAACCAAACAAATATTACAAATTTTGATTTTGATTCTCTCGCTGAAAAATTATATTTGAAAGATTATGGAACAGTTTTTTTATGACTAAAAGTTATCCAGTTTTAACACCTCTTGTATACCACTTCTTATTATCTAATTCATTGGAACCTAAAGTGTATGTGGAGTCCAAGTACATTGAGAAGGTTCCATATGCATCACCATCTATATGTTTGATGTATGAAATGGTTTACACTTAGATATACATTTCCCATGTATTGGGAGTAGTGAGTCAATATATAAAAAATTTAGGGAAAGATCATAGGGATGATATAAAGTGGATAATTTCATATTTTAATGTATGAAATAGTCAATATATTTATATTGTTTATAAATTCATTTTTATGGATTTTTGGACTTACTGTTTATGGGTGATTCACAAACTGAAATTGGAAAAAATGTTTTCATGGTTTTAATGACATTAAAAGATAGTTACTATCACATAAGTTTCATCCTTTTCAGGTATTATTTTCTTACATTATTGGAATACAATTACACCACGGTTTTACCTAGGTTCCCCATTTAATGTCTGAATAAAATGAGTTTTTCCAGGTTGCTTGAACATGTCGTACGGTTTGGTGACAGACTTTACTAAATTGTATGGACAAATTGTGCACAGTGTCTAAGTGTTAAAAAATGGGTTTTGATCATTTTTTTCCTTCTATAAATAAACCTAATTCGCTCCTTTAATCCCCTATTTGACCATTATATCCATGGAAGGCTCCAAGGCCCCCTCAATATTCCTTGGAAACCATTTTGATGGTGTTTTACTGTTGGGGAAACTTCAAGATTCTTCTTAAAAGGGAACTCCTTCCTTGGTCCTTCATTCTCCTCAGAGTTTCTCCCTACATCAATAGGTTCCAGAAGCTATGGATTCTTCTCTATAGTTTAATATTGAGTTTCTAGATTCAATATTCTTTGTTTGGGTTCTTTTTCAATCACATTTGTGGAATTTGTGGTGTCGTTGATGTTTTTCACAAAGATTTAGGGATTTTGATATTCAAGGTATGTTGTTCCATGACTTAACATTCTTTGATGAATTTATCATTCTTAATTAACATAATTAACATATTTCCCATCCAGTGTGTTTGGTGATAAAAAAATATTTGGTACCATTAATTGGGAATTTAATTTTAATGATTCATTTTGACATGAAATTGTGTGTTTTTATTGTGTATTCCATGTAGTATCATATGTGGTTATTTTATGAATCATGAAATAGTTTTTTTAACTATTTTAGTGTTTTTAATTCTTTTTTGGTATGGTATTGTTGGTATTTTGGCCTTAAATAAGGAATTTTTACTAGATTTCTTGTGCAAACCCTTGTGTTGCCTCTTGAAATTGTTTTAAAAATCTTTATAGACTTTATTAAAATACATAAAGTCTGCAGAACATGTTTTTTACTAATTAGTGTGTGTATGATTTAGAAATTGTGTCTTGATATGAAAATGATATTTTAGATCATGTGTACCTTTTTTGATCACAATGATGAAATCTTGGGTATCTAGGGGAGTGGAATAGGACTAGAATTCTACTGATCCAGAACTGGCCTCATCCTTATTTCACATAGCATGATTGAAAATGAAAAAAATAAATAAACTATGATTATATTTGGGTATCACAAGGGCATTGGGGTCACCCCACCTAGTGGATTCTCCATGATAATGTTATTGGTTATGGTTATATTTACACTGAGTTAGGATGTACATAGGGCCCCATAGCTAGAAAGTGCCAACGGGTGTTCGCGTGACTAGTATCCTTTGATTATATTGTACTTACCATCAGGATAAAATGTTATTAGATGTTAATTTCAGTATCCTAAATATATTCTTTACAAAATTTCATTATTTAATGTTACCCACTTGAAAACTATTTTCATTTGAAGTCACATCTCCAGGAAATTGTCACATTATTTTCCTATTTATGAAATCTGAAAAGCTCATTGTCTATAAATATTAATCACATGGAATATTTTTGTGTGGAATTATATTGGGATTTTACTCACACCCTACTTACACATTTTGGAATAAGTAGACTTGGTATTGTATGACACAGTTAAGGGAATGTTCAATGATGATGGTTGTTTTGGTCTTTAGCTTCCTTCCTTTCTGTAGTGTTGTGGAGATAGCTTGAGGGTGATTCCCCCTTATTGTGTGGTGGTTCTTGGTATTGAAATGATACACTATTTTATTAGGGTCCTCATTAGTTTTAGTTTTAAACTATGTTACTCAATTCTGTATTTTTTAATACTTCTTTTCCTGGAAATTTTTGAAATCGTTTATTTTTTAATGTTTGGGGTTTTATGTTTTTAAACTCAGTACAATCATTCCCAAACATTTATTTATGATACCAAGGTACGCGATCCTACCCGTAGGGATAAGGAACGCCCTTAGGGAATTTTCATGGACTCGGTCAGGAGCCAGTTTGGTTGGAGAACCTACTTGGTTTGTGAAAAACTAGTAGCAAAGAATGGTTAAGATCTTGGGGTCATATTATTTTGGATGGTTCTAGTTAGAATGGAGCTACTATTATCAGGGATCTGAATATTGTATGTGAGTATGGTTCTAGGCCTCCACCTATCATGAAAGACCTCATGTCACCATGGGATGTTGGGATTCTTGTTTTACTTCTCTTCCAGATGGGACATGGGGGTTGCAGACTACACATGTACATTAAATGGGGGAGAAGATGTTGGTTTTATCATTTTTATGACGAGTTTGATTTATTTATATTGTGTGCTATTGCTGAAATTTTTCAAAACTATTGTACTAATGATTTATATTGTGACTACTACTTTTCATGTACCATTATGACTCCCCATAATGATCTCATGCACTAACTGGATGAATCTAGAGAGAGTTATCCCTATCATTTTAGACCGAGGTTGGTTGATGTTGTGGTCCGGTCTATCTAGTATATAGGCAGGGAGTGAGTCCTACTCCTACTCCAATGAAAGATGATGAACCTGTTCTGAGGATGGACAATGCCCAAATGTTTTTGAGGAACCAGAATCATTATTTATGAGGTAGCATGAAGCATTTGGAAGTAAAGGAGTGGATTGAGAAGATAGAAATCATGTTCAAGTTCCTTGACACAACTAAGGTAGTGGGGGTGAAATTTGTCTATATTCTCCTAGAAGTTCCCAGATGATGGTGGTGGGAATCAGTGCTTCAAACTATGTATCATGAGTAGATGATCATGAAGGACTTGAAGGCTATCTTCAATGACAATTATTATCCTAATGCTAATTCTGGATATCAAGAGATTACAGATCTTATTTATGTGAACCATTCAGAGATTGAGTATTCCAACCACTTTGTTGAGCTAGTCTAATATTCTCCTAAGATAGCCTCTAATGAAAAAAATGAAGGTTCAGTTATTTGAAAATGGATTCAGGAGAGAGATATATTCTCAGCTCTTTCTAATTATGTTGGTGACTTATGTTGAGGTGGTTGATCGTGATTTTATGGTAGAAATCGAATGAAAGGGTAGGTATGTTTTATATAGGATTGTATTAGTGATGGGTAGTGGATGTTCATCTGAGAAGAATAGTATGTGAGAGGAGAAGAGGAATAAGGGAAGTGGTAGTTCATCCTATCCTCCTAGGCACTTTTCAATTCTATCTTCTAATGAATGGTCAATTGTGTGCCACCAGTGTGGGAGGTTGGGGAACAAATGACCTCTATGAACATATTCTATGACACCATGTTATTAGTGTGCAGTTATGGGGAACTTGTAGTGATTTTTCAAGGTGATTATTCCCCTTCGGATTAGGGAAGGATCTGTGGATTCCATGGGTGTGTTAGGCCAGTCAGATCCTTCTAGGACATTGGGATCTCAGTTTGGTGGCTGTGGGGGGAGATACAGGTTGTCTTTTGGTAATTGCTATTTTAGGGAATCACCAGAGGTGAGTTTCCATTCACAGGTAGAGACTAAGCATCTTCATCTTGTGGATCAGACACCAGTGGAATCAGATATATGACCCTTGAACCATTGATGTTCCATTTTGATTAAATCATATATAGTTTTTTTCCCATTGATATTACTACTTCACTTTTTTTATATCTTCCCATCTAATGAATCTGCTAAATTTTCCAACCAAGTTGTTGTCTTCCGTGACGGATTTGGAGACACTATTGGGAAAGAAGAAGAAGAATGGTCTTAGGATACCATTATCTTCATTTAATATGTCAGGGGTTTATATGGAATGGGAAATTCATGAATTGGATATGGAAATTTTTTTTAATCATCGGCAGGGATTGGATATTGAAATTACAAGCGTATATCAATTTTTGTAGGTGGTGGGTGAGTTTCATGGCACTAGATGGGAGTCCATAGGTTTTCTGTGGGGAATTAGATCCTTTGTTAGGTCATACAAGACCTCCACTCCTAGAATTGGGAAACTGTATATTCCTATTATCATCACTCAATATAGAGTAATATGGTCATGCTACTAAGGTTTGAGTGCCTCATGTAGTGGATGAGTTCATGGACAAATTTCAAGATGATTTTTCAAGATTTACCCCTAAGAGGGACTTGGAGTTCTCGATTGATATGGGACCAGGAACAAAAATGATATCCCTTCCCTTATATCATAAGTTATCCAAAAAGTTGAGAGAATTAAAGATATAGGTGGATGATTTGTAATCCAAAGGATTCATTGGCCCAAGAATCTCTCATTGGGTTCCTCCAATTCGCTTTATGAAGATGGATTATAAATCCCCCCAGTTGTGTATTGACTAACAGAAGATAAATAAGGAAAAAATTAATATCAAAGATCATTTTCCCTTAATAGATGAATTGTTTGATCTATTTAATGAGGGAAAGTGGTTTTCCAAGATATAATTCCATTCGGGTTACCACCATGTCAAGGTGAGAGAGGCGTATATCCCAATGGCGGGTTCTAAAGAAAGTATGGACACATTGAGTACTTGTTCATGTCATATGGATTTTCTAATTATCTAGTGGGATTTATGGTGATCAAGAATAGTGTGTTCCCCAAATATATCAACTCTTTCATTTTGGTATTTTCTGATGACATCCTAGTTTACACGGGATCTGACGAGAGTATGAGTATCATTAGTGGATCATTTTGGGAACTCTACAGGATAATCACCTTTATGAAAAGATGTCCAAGTGAAAAATTTAGATCATGTAGGTGATCTTTATAGTTCATTTTATCTCAGTACATGGGGTTTCTATGGTTCTAGAGAAGAGAAGTGCAGTTATGTCATGGGAGAATCTAATGAATGTGTTGATATCAGGAGTTTCATTGCCCTGGTATGTTACAACAGTCATTTTGTTTGGTATTTATCTTTTTTTGCTTCTCGCATGAATGTGAGGACCTGGAAAGGGGTAAAGTTTGAATTGGCCCCAGAATCGTAGGAATCCGTTGAGGAGTAGAAGTAACAGTTTAGTACCACCCCTATGTTGATCATTTCTGATTCTGGAAAGGGTTATGTGGTGTATTATGATACTTCAGGTATGGGTCTTGGGTGCGTGCTTATCTATGGTGATCATTTAGTGAAATATTTCTCTCACCAACTCTGACCACATGAAAATTAATAACCAACCCATGACTTGGAGTTAGTAGCGTTGATGAATGATTTTAAGTCTTAGTGTCAAAGCATCTTTGAAGAGAAGTTTTTTGTCTACTATGATCATAGCATCTTAGCCTACATATTCTCACAAAATGATCTTAATCTGAGGAAACGCCATTGGATTGATTATTTTCAATAATTCGAATATGATATCATCTCTACCCCAGGAATGGTTAATGTGGTGTTTGATTCCTTGAGTAAAAATGTGCCAGTGCAGGCTTTGAGGAAGCCTAGTGATCAATGGACTCTAATGGGAGTCTTTGCTCAGATGCATGTGGGGACCATGGAGTACGGTTGAGGTATATTATTGGTGAGTGTTCAGTTAAATCATTCTCTTTTAGAGTTGATTCAGTGGGAGCACGATAGTGATGAGATGTGTCTGTGGTCATTGTAGCGCCTTCATAGTGGGGAGACTTCTTCTTATGGTTCTTCAGCTCTTGAGGGAATCTTGTGTTTTAAGGGATCTTTAGTTATACTGTGGTCTCTGAGGAAGGTGTTGATGTAGGATAACCAACATTATTAGTGGGTCATTCATCCTGGAGATACAAAAATTTATTATAACATGAGGAGAAATTTCTGGTGGCTAGGGATGAGATGAGACATAGATGACTTTTTGTCGAGATGTAATTCATTTCAGCAGGTAAAATTAGAGTATAAAAGGCCTTCATGTTTACATTATCCATTACCCATTATAACCTAGATGTGGGATGATGTCATAATAGATTTTATTTGTTGGCTTACCTCATACTCCATGGGGTAAGAATACAATTTGGGTAGTGATTGATCATTTGACCAAATCATCCTAGTTCATTCTGATCAGAGATACAACTAGAGTTGATGATATTTGATGATTGTATATTCATGGGGTTGTAAGGTTTCATGGTGTGGAGGTAGTAGTTCTCCAAGATAGTTACCCACATGTTACCTCTCTATTTTGGTAAGGCCTTCAAAAGGATTTAATATCTAATACTAGGATAAGAACAACATACATGCTTCAAATAGATTGTCAGACAGTGTGGGAATATTAGATTCTAGAGGACGTGCTTTGTGTATGTGTTTTGGATTTTGGAGGATATTTTGACAAACATTTAGGATTGGTTTAATTTTCGTATAATAATAGTTATTAATCCTCTATTAGAATCTCTCCTTTGGAGGAGTTCTATGGTCATCCATATTGGTCCCCTTTGTGTTGGGCTCAGGTAGTGAGACCTCACTATTTGGGCCAAGCCTCATGCAAGCGATATCTGAGATGGTCCTATTAATTAGATAGCGGTTATTGATATCACATAGTATCCAAAAATATTATGATAATAAAAGTAATTGGGATCTTGAGTTTTATATGGATGATTAGGTATTCTTGTAGGTGGCCCCTCATTTGGGCCAACATCATTTGGGAAAGTATGGAAATCTAAAACTGATGTATGTCAGACCCTTTGCGATCATTGAGAAGATTGAAATGGTGGAATACATGTTATATTTTCCATCTTAGTTGACATCAATTCATGAATAATTTGATATATCAAAATTGAATAAGTACAACTAGGATTCATCCCACATGTTGAATTGGGATGATTTTGAAATAGAGCTAGATTTATCAGTGCCTAAATGGCTGTAGTGAATAGTGAATACCTAAGAGATGGTAATTCAGGGAAAGTGTATTCCATTGGTAGGGGCCATTTTCTATTGTGGGAATTTTGTGCAGGAGTCTTTGGAGTGATTCTATAAATTGAGAAAGAGTATCCATTAAATTTTTCCAGTCAAACATCAAGTTTACTTTTTGTGGCTGAATGTTTTCATTGTTTAGAGAATTTTAACAACATTTACCAATTGTTTAAGTATTTTTCACTAATATTAGTGGAATACCATTTCCCTTAGGTTTACCTTAAGATACCCCATGAATTTGGGAAGAAATTTACAGTTTTTGGGTGGCTAGAAACTGTCGCACAGTTTGGCTGCACGGTTTGTTAAATCATACAGACAAACCATGCACAATGTCTAGGTGTTAAAAATATTAATTTTGAAAATTTTGGAAATTAAAATATAAAACTAACTCACTTCATTATTCACCCATTTAACCATTTCATCAATGTAATGATCTCTATCCCCCTCAGGATTCCTTGTATCCTATTTTTGAAGGGGTTTTTGGTGGGGAAACTTCATGATTGTTCAAGTAAGTGAATTTATTCCTTGTAACTTCATTATCTTTAGTGATTATTCCAAAAAATTTGTGGTTATAAATATATAGATGCTATTTTTTCGTCCCAATAATTTAATATTGAGTTTCTTTGTTCAATTTTTTTTGTTAGGTTTCATTTTCACGCACTTGTGGAGCAGTTGTGGTGTAGTTGAAGTTTCACACACAGATTTGTCATTTTCAATATTCAAGGTAGGTGGTAACATGAGTAAAAATTCATTAAGGAATTTAACTTGATTGAGTATCATGTCTATCATGTTTTGCATCAATTTTGTGATGTTCCAAAACGATTTTTGTAGCATTGATTTGGCAATAAATTTAATTGTTTTAATTTTGATATAAAATTGGTTGTTTTTCATGTGTCTTTCATGTTGTATCATTTTTAGTTATATTATGATTCATGAAATTGTTTTAATAAAAAGTGTTAGGTCTGAAAATTCTTGTTTGGAATGGTATGGTTTGGTGTTTGGACATAAACAAGGATTTATTAATGGATTTTATGTTCACACTCATGGGATACCTCTAGAAAATGTTTTATAAAATCATTAAAGAGTTACATTATATAAATAAAAGGTGAGGAGCATGTTTGTATACTGGTTGGTATGGGTATGATATAAAATTGTGTTTTTATGAGAAAGTTATATTTTAGAACCTGTAGAACAAATTTTATCCAAAAGATGGAAGATCCGGTATCTACGTGGGCGGACTTGGACTAGTATGATAGTGATCTGGTAGTGGCGTTGACCTGGTTTCACTCATCAATATTGACAATGAGAACACTAACAAAACTATCAGGATGTTTGGGGACCCCTAGTACATTGGTCTCTCTCCACCTAGTGTCTCGTGTAGGAGATAGTTACAGATTATGGTTACTTTTACACTGAGTTACAATGTACATAGTGTCCCACAGCTAGCTACTACGTAGGGTTGTTCCCGTGAATAATGTTCATTGATTATATTGTTCATAGCATCATAATATGTTGTGTTTTCATAGTAATTTCTGTATAATGTGTGATTTCTCTAAAATTTATAATTCTTTAATGTTACCCTCATGAAAAATATTCTCATTTAAGGTTTCATCTCTTATAAATTGTTTCGTTATTTTTCATATTAATGAAAACATGCAAGATATTTGTCTTGAAATTTTTATAATGTGGAATATTTTTGGGTTGAATCCTATTGGTATTAGGCTGACACCAAATGTACAAATTTTTGTGTAAATATAATTGGTGATGTTTGAAACGGGTAAGGGCACAATCTTTGGAGATGGTGGTTTGGGTTGTTAGCATCCTTCCTTGGTGTGGTGTTGTGGATATGGATTAGGGGTGATTCCCACATACTGTGTTTTGGTTCATGGGATAGATTTAATACTCCTTTTTTCATGTCCTAATTTCATTTTAGTTTTCAACATTTTAACTCAAATATGAATTTTTGTTAAGACTTGATTTATTGTGAAATTTCAGATTCGGTTTAATTATTATTATTGGTTGTTTTATGTTTCAAAACTCCATTAAATCATTCCCAAAGCATAATTTATGATACTTGGGAACTTCTTCCATCCAATGGTGATAAAAAAATTCCTTCGGGCCATACCATGGACTGAGTCGGGCACCAATTTGGTTGGAGACTAGACTTACTTTGTGACAGTTTCAGTGAATACATCATTAGTAGAGTATGTAGTTACAACAAAACAAGGGAATGAAATTATGTGGTCCAAAATATTTCTATAGGATCTTTAAATGACATAGAAGGGGAAAGTACATTACCTTGAAAACCAAAGTTAAAACCAAATTTATTAAAATATGGTGTTCCATGAAAGTAAAAAATATATATCATATGTATCATTTCATCGAACAGATTCGGGTGAATAATGAATGAAATGATATTCATATATGATATATATGGTATTAATTATGTATTTATGGTATATAACGTTTTATGAAACTTATTTATCTTCCATGGGTTATACCATGATAAATAAATTATGAAATAGACTTCCAATCATGGGATATTATATGATGAAAAGATTATGAGATCTGTCACTTTTCAAATTGTTATGATATAATGAAATTTTTACGATTCCAATTGCATTTCAAGGGTTATGATGTGTTTTTTATGAGACCCATCTATTTTTTTATGTTTCATGATATGGTGAATGTTTTATTAAATTGTGGAACATGTATGTATGCTTTTATTATCTAAATGGTGGGAACTAATTCTCAGAAAAATTAATTGGGTAAAGAATTATTTAACCCATGTTATAGACAAGGGTGGAAGGGGAAGTGAACCCAGTTCATTAAGGGAAATTGTACTCTAAGATATTATTTAGTGTGATCCATGACTTTTTATATGATCTCGGAAGTGAAACAGGACTACTAATATGGAACTGCGGTGAACCATGACTTCTTTTATGGGTTGGAGAGTGATCTGGTTTCACTATGATATCCATCGATGTGATCTTTGACTACTATGTAAATCATTTCATATTTTTATGAATATGCCATATTACCATGTCTTTTCCCTATGTAATAATCTCGTGGATTACTTCTAGATTACCATATGATACATATCCTATTATCTTACAATATTTATGTAGTGATTTATGTGTATGAATACAGATACACATGGAATTGTCTTCAAATGTTATCCTCACGATCTTATGCCGACTAGTTCACACACTTCTTATGTATCCCATTTATTTAATCTTATTGATCATCTGATATCAACTTTTCTTATGTTTCGTTTCTTTAGGTTGTGGAGAATAGCTTAACGTAGGAGTAATGAATTTGAATATCTTACTAGGAAACATTGATGAACATTAACCATGTTAAATTATTATATATTGAGGATTCCAAAGGCACAGGAATGTTATGTTTCCCAAGAATTTTTTTTTGTAATGTAATAAATAATTATAAAATATGCTGTAATATCCATGAATGAGAAAACTCATTCATTATACATTCTCTATATGGTTTATTATAGTTTTATTTGTGGAAATATTAACAATTTGTAAGATTGTTTTTAAATAGTAATATTTATATTAATTATGCATTAAATTTTTATTCTCTGCTTTCAGATGAGGATATCATTGGATAGAGTATGTGATTTTAAGGGATATATATATATCCCCTTGATGAATATGTAGGTAACATGAGACCTACTAAATTGTATATTTGAAGAGTAATTTCCCATTTCTGTATGATGTTTTAGAAAAATTCTGTGATGGTATGTTTACGTTGTCCAATATTATGCATTCCATAAATTATGAGACTAGTTGTTGATATCCAGAAATTATTTTAATTGTTATGAAAACAATGAATATGTTTCAAAATTATGTGATTAGGTATGTGATGTTATTTGATTAGTATTCATTCTTATGATATTATTCTTTATGGTCAGTTTATTTCTTTTATTTACCTTAACATATTGATTATTACTTATTTACCAATGATATCTTCTATTTTACATAACCCATACTATGAATTTGATATCACCCCTTATTTTGTTTCCATTCCCAAGGATAAGAAGAAGGAATCTTTGAATAATTTCAATTATTAAAAATATTTTATTTCACTTTGTTGAATTTTTTATGATTTCTTATGTAATGGGATATTCATGGGTGTATATATTTTAAAAATAATTATAAAATATTTTTTCTTTTTGGGATATGATCACTTCTATCATGTGAGATTGTAATAAAGAAACTAATGGACATCTACTACTTGGGAAATCATCTTTACATATTTAAATTTTCAATTAAAACACAATTTTTGAAAATTTCATGAGTTAATGAAATTTATATAATAATGATAATAATATCTTAATAAATAATATTTATTTATATATAAAATATTATATAATATATTAAAGTCTCTTCTAATGTTTCTAGGGGAAAAAATAAGATAGTATAATAAAAACTGTTAATTTTTTGTAAATATTGATTTTTATTTAAAAGTGTATATTCTTGAATATAGAAAATAATTTTGATATTGTATGAAATATTTTTGAAATAATAATGTTAAAAATATCCAATCATGATTTTTGTTATTTTTTGAGGCAATCACATTTTTTGGTTAAAAATTTAATACAATAGAAATATATGATTTAAATTATGAAATCATAATAACCAATACGTGAATTAATAATATCTATAAAGAGTATAAAAGAACAAAAATATATTTCCCCTTTAAAATAATGTGTTTTCCTAAAGTTATTTAATTAAATCAATAATCCAGTATAGAATCCTCCAAAACATATATTATATTTTTAGGTTTTAAATTAAATTCA
Organism: Viscum album; assembly: GCA_963277665.1. Classification (NCBI taxonomy): domain Eukaryota; kingdom Viridiplantae; phylum Streptophyta; class Magnoliopsida; order Santalales; family Viscaceae; genus Viscum; species Viscum album. The sequence goes on from OY728139.1 coordinate 899,741,887, forward strand.
TTATGAATATGACTCACCACCAAATAACCAATGGTATTACTTTAGATTGTTCATTTTGGGACAATATAAAATATTGAAATCCAAAAATCATTCATAGATCCCTGAAAAAAATCATGATTCTATTTTTTTATTATATTACGATATAGAGTCCAATACTTATGTTTAGAGATTAATAAATAATTAAAATCTCTTTTTATGTAAGCACCCTCACTTCCTCCAAATAATATACACTCAAAAACAAATGTTAAAAACGTTCTTCTCTATATCCCTCCTAGGATGTTCCATTGTTCATTATTAGATCATACCAATAGTTTAAAAGCTCCCCCCTCACTGTAAGAGATCTATTTATTTTCATTTCCATTAATTCACCATCTTTTTTTTTAGAATTTTGAATCTCCATTGATTGGGTTATAATGACTTTATAAATAACACTTTAATACTCAATTGATGTTATATTTATACGGGGTCATTCAATTCATCTTGTTAAAACTGTTATCTATGACATTATTTTATTAAAGGGACGTTTGTACTCGTCACCAATATTACAATCATTATATTATGCATTTTGATTTTCGATTTCTCATATTTTTAAATGATTTTACACATACTTATACCATATTTATGATTCCAAATATACGAGTTAAAACATTTCAATCACACTAATCCCTTACACAATCCTTTATATATTCTTATTATGCTCCTAAAAAAATCCCACGATTGTTATGCCAAACATAAATTTTCTAAATAATCACACTTATTTCTAGTCAACGTTATTCAAAAAAATATTAATTTCTTCCAATTATTATGTAATACCATGTGTTTATCCCACACTCGTTCATCATGTGATTTAAAATGATGAAATACATTCATATTTTTTATGATCTATGTTTCAGAGAAATTCATATAACTAATATGAATTTGATTAGTTAGCCTGGAATTATATAGCTCTTTAATAAATTGGGTAATGTTTTATATCATGAGGTACCGTTTATATTTCATGGGAGGTCATACTAATAAAAAAATGATATGATATATTAGCAGTTAGACATGACTTATACTTTTGATTTCATGTTTAGTTTTGGTACCACATACGTATATCATCTTGATGTTATAATCTTACATTAGGGTACAATGTTCATGTCTATTATTGTCAGCATTTTATGCCACCTTGTTATGAATATTGAGAAAAAGGTATTACATTCATAAAGTTATTCTTTTATTATTTCATTATTGAGATTTATATCTCATCCCTTTCATATAAACAACCCCAGTATATCTCATGCATTATTAAAAGATCAATGGATTTTAATGGCATGTTGTGGATTATTAAATAATTTATTTGTATTCGTGTCTCTATTTAATATAATAAGTATCTAATTTCACTTTAATGATAATGAATTCCATATTTTGGAATTTTATTATGTCTATATATACATAATATAAAATGATATATATATATATAATACGGGTTATGGTTGATATGATATAATGATAGTGTGAAGCCTCTTTCTCTAGATGGAATATGATAACTTATGGTGAATGTGTTCCTGAAACACATTTAATTTAAATGTTTTAATTAATATATGATGGAATGATTAATTCTTTCATGGTCTTATAGAATATATTTGTCTAGATTTCTATTAGGTGATTATTTGGACTAGAATTATACAGCTCTCCAACATATTGGTTAATTTTTTATGTTTCATGAGATGAAATTAATGGAACTGGGGAGTGATCCCAATCCATTAATATTTATTGGAAATATTATTGAACCAAATCCACTATTGTAATAATTCCATAATATACTGATTGTGTTGGATGTGATCATTAACAAAAGAGATTATTTTATATTGTTATGACCGTTCCTCACAAATACACCATGTTAGGATATTATGTAGTGTCCCAATGTTATTTTCACATGGAATACGAATAATGTCTAATGTTTCCACACTTCGACGAATTTATTCTCTTGTTATTCTGAAGTCTTATATAATAATTAATATTTTATGAAATTTTTTTTATTGGGTATTAAATTTTTATTTCATTTTCATGGAGATGAAATATGATATCATTCCCTCATGTTTTTCTTATACTATATCTTGATCATCAATTTTTATCATTTATATTCACACCTTATTGAGAATATTAGAACACCATTCTCTTATGTTTCTTGTACCCAGGTTTTAAGGAGAATAATTATGTATTATATTTATATAGAAGATTCATGTTTGGATAATTTTAAGGTATATATTAAAAACTAGGTCAAAGTACCAAATATGTGTTTTTTCCCTCGAATATAAAAAATGTACCACTTACTAAGTTTTTTTAGTGGGACAATAATTATTTACTAAAAGAGAATATGCATTTTTGTAATGTAAGTATGTTTTTATAATTAAATTGAATAAAAAAAAATTAAGGTATTAGGAATATTAGTGATGATATTTTTGTCAAAAATAATGTAATAATGTAGGGTTAAGTTAGATCTATTATAATATGTATTAGAGTAGGGGGTATATAACTTCATAGGTTAGGATTTTATTAGTTGAGGATAACTAAGGAGTTTTCAATACAATAATATGATAATATGATTATGTGTGATCCTAAAATAAAAGGAATAAATTAACATTTTAAGTATTCTAATATTAGATTTTAAAGATATTATAGTTATTTTTGGGATATATATTTTTAGGATGAATAGAATTATTTAATTATATATAATAGTTATTATTGGTTGATGATTTAATATATTGGATAAATGGGTATTTTGTACACCTGTTATTTGATATTTTTAACTATATTAAACCATAGGGATTTATGTGATTTGATGATAATGTTGTTGATTTTATGAAAAATTTATTGAAGTTATATTTTAAGATGTTTAATATTATTTCTGTGACATTAATAAAATAAGGTTTATAGAGTAAATTACTATATAATATATGATTTGATATCAAATTGGATGATATTATTTGAGGGATAATGATTGAGAGTATCATTGGAATAATATATAATTCCGAGTAATGTAATTTTGGAAAAATTATTAATATATTTTAGTTTTAGAAAATAGTAATGAATACTTTCGATGATATTAGAAGATCAATATTTTTTGGGATAATGGTTAAAATGAATCTTCGAGAGGACATGATATAAATGATATCAATATTTTGGTGATTGAACTATGGTATGGAAAACTTTAGATAATTTCTAGGATTAATTTTTTTTGTTTTAAGTTATTGAAGTATATCTAGATAAAATGAATGGTAACCATGGTTTTTCCAAAAGTCTCATTATTTTAATTGACTGTGACATAGTTTAGGATAAATTAGGCTCAATACGAAAATTTACTGGGATTATTTTTCCTATATTAACATTAACCACATTTTTTTAATGTGTTAGAAATAGAATGGATACATTTCACAGAGTAATACAAAGAAGAACACTGTCTTTTTTTGTTCTTATAATCCATTTTATTTTTGTTTATTAAGCATTGAAAATTAAACTTGGTTATTAAATATTTGAAATATGAATTGTATGAGTAGAGGAATATCATTAAATAATAAATCAAAAGAATGATCATGAATTTATGGAATATAAATATATTATTTATGTATATCTTTTCATATTCTATATATAAAGGGTTAAAAAATATTAAAGAAAAAAAGATAAATATATTGAGTATTATATATGTAATATCACCAGACTATCATGGTATTCCATAAAAAACTCATTCACATGTAAGTATCTTATTAGGGTATATATTGTAACATCCCAAGTAAATAAAGAATAATACATTCGAATGTTTATTAATATATGTTAATTAAATATTAATTTTACTTTAAAGGGGATGCTATGTTCGATAGCATACCCGATGTGCAACAGTGGGTTTCTTTGAAATCTTACGTTGCACACTAATAATATAATATTATTATTTTAATTGGTAGTTATCCCATACCTGTTGTATTGGAAGGAATTAATAGAACTAACTAAAATATTATAAATGTTTATTAAATGTTTTTACATTTATCCAATAAAAGTTAGAGGCTTAAAATGTGAACGAATATAAGCATAAATAATATATAATTCTTTTAAAAGTTGATTTACCAATTTTGATGGACAACCCTCATTAAATCTATTTTTGGCCATTTTCATATGTTCAATTTGACAAAATAAAATTCTCCTTTTGATTTGAGACATCAAAATTTACTTTGGGTATTTTTTGGTATTTTTCTAATGAAGTTCATTTTTTAATGAATAGTTAATAATATTGTATTTTAATTCAAAAGCGCCTTCTAATCTAATTTATTTATATGGTTACATTATCTTTTTAATTGGTTATAAATTGTAATTAGAATATATTTTTACTTTTTAATCTAATGATGGACATTGGAATTTATTTCACTTTGAAATTGGACAGAAACAAGCGTCAATCTTTTGATAGTTATTATTTTTTAAAAACACGCTTTTTTGTTTTGACAACGGGAATTAATTTTAAATTTATTCCTACCAATTCTGTGTTTTGAATTTAGAAAAATGGATTCCATATTTGGAATCAGTAGGTACAAATTCCGTAAATATGAAACCATTTTTTAGACATTTTAAATATTTATTTTAGTAAATATTTTAATTACAATGATTAAAGGGTAAATATAGTAAATATGGGTAAATATAATATTATTATAATATTAAGTTACACTAAAATGTCTCCTAATAATATTGGATGGTACATATCCATCCATGGGCATCCTTGGGTTGGATTTGGGTCCCCAAGGCACCACATGTGAGTAATAATGACATTTTATATTAATTAATTTAATGTAAAGACAAAAACGACATTAAAAAATATCTTTTAGTAATTAAATTTTTACATGGGGTTATATAAGAAATCCTTTCGACTATAAATATTTTTTGGAAGGAAAAAAATATTTCCTACATGATAGGTTTTTTTATAGTTTTTGGACTTCAAATAAATTAAATTATCTATGACACAATAATGATGCAATATTTACCTCATTAATAAATGATTTAAATAAATATGATTATAAATATTATAAAAATATCCAATACCTATCCAATTATTATTGGATTATTTAATTTCGACTATTAGTCATCTTAACTTTGATATTAATGAATAGTTGTCCTTTTTAAACTGAAGATGATGTTATAATAAAATAATTATTTCAATATTTCTTAAAGAGCCCCTATACTTCCTTATAAAAATCCCTCACTTGTAACCCATTTCTCACACACCACAAGCCTTCTTCTCATTCATACCCTTATCCAATAATCTCCCATGATCTCTCTCTTTATCCTAGAAGCCTTACATTAGGCCAAAAGCACTTCAAGAAACCCTTTTGGTTAAATCCAAAGGGAGTTACCCGATTTAAAAAGCAACGTCTTCTCTTAAGTTTTTTTGTTTTATTTTACTTCCCCAACACCATAAAATATTTTTATTACTTTATTTAAAAACAAAAATAGTAATATAAAAATAATAGTATGTTATTATGAGAGGTATACGTACAACACTTACACACACCTATATCTAATGGGTAAAGAACATAATGATTCTGTGGATGGAAAACTAACGCCTCATGAAATGATGATTGTTCAATTATATCCTACCGCCAGTAATGGTGGACATTATGAAAGATTTTTATTTATATATGATTTATATGATTTTTATGTTTTTTATTCTTCTGTATTTTTCATTTATAACATTCTTTTATGGTTTCCATAATGGGTAAACATGATAATTTCATTTTAGGAAGTGCGGACTACCGCCCCCTCAAAGTGATATGACTCGTCAATGCCTTAGGTGGGACATATAAAGAATGGATTTAATGATATTATTTAAGATATTATACTGGAATTATAACATACATATGTATAATTATGTTTTCATTCCATTAAAATACTAAATGGAATTAAAAATAGCATTCATGCGTATGTACGACTCACCATCTCAAGGAACAGTGCATTTCATTTTTTATCTCAAAATGTTATGTAATAATATAAATACTTGAATATACTGGATATGTATGATATATTTGAAATCTACATCCTTAATATCATTCTGTAGATAATGGAGTTTTGACCACATGGACAACTTGTAATTATAATGTGTTCATTTTTACTCAAGTACCAAATATCAACGAAACAACCATTAATAACATAAATGATTACATAATGTTTATAACATGGTAATAAGTGTTATATAAAGAATAGTAACCATGAAAAAGGTTCTTAAACATGTAGAAATTTACTTTAGTTTATTATTCAGTAGATTAAAGAAGGATCGGGTCAAGTCGGACACGAGGTAAGGGACTTTGTCTCAATCTCCTTTAATTGAGGCATATTTTGTTTTATTCTCAACTATATTTTATAGGATGTATAAATAACTTTTACTTGTAATTTCATTCAAAGTGAATCTTTTCCTATGAGTAATTTTACTAAACAGCAAAAAAAAGAATGTTTCTTCTTAACGTAAGCAGCGACAATGACCTTTCCCGCCGCCACGAGTATTATTTGTTCTCTAGCATCCTTAACAAGATGAGATGTTTTTAAAAGAAAAATAAATACCATATACTCTTTTAAGAATTTTTGTATTGAATATGGTTTTAATTATAGATTTGTTATGTTAATATATTTTGTGATTGGAATGTGGAAATGTTATCTTTTCTTTATATTTATTTTATGTGTTATGAATATGTTATGGTTCATGGGAATTTTTTATGTATACAGGTGGTTCTGTGATAAACCTTGGGTGGGTGAGCTCGAGATAGCTCTACAATGCATTGGGCTACGTGGTGGTGGTAATCGTGAATGTTTCTCCTAAGAAATTTAGGGAATATATTTTTATGGGTATTCCAAATGTAACTCTCTACGTTGCTGTGATAGCTACAATTTTAGTGTGATATGGATTCCACATGTTGAACTTATGATATATGTTTCTATGTTTTATTCAAAAATCATATGATTTCATGAGGTGTGTTAAAGAGCTTCTGTTATGTATGTAATGATGAACTAATGTTTTCATTCATTGTTTTATAACCCTTACTGAGATTTTTATGCTCGTCCCATGTTTTGGAATGTTTTTCACATGACATAAAATGAATAATGTCAAGGATGGGGTCAAAGAAATGCCATGTTGTCTAAATCATGGAACTATTCATGACCTTTTTTTTATTCTGTGAAGAAAATGGAAACTCAATAGAAGTGTCAACTTTGAAATCATTTAATATGTAATAGTTATATCCTAATTATCTAAAACTCTAAACCTGAATAGCTCCTCATTGTGAATTATTCATTTAATTCAATGTTATATAATGTTTTAAGGTCAGGACCTTATAGTTGGTATCAGAGGTCAGTTTATATAACTTTAGGGGTTAGGGTATTGTTAAATTAATATCCATAAATTAATTTATGATAATATTTAAATGACATAGCATATACATATTAATATGTTTCTTTTCCTAAGATATTTCTGTGTTCAAGATGGTCTTCCGTAGAGGAAACATGGCAGCTATGTTGGGACGACATCAGGTGGAAGTCAACCTTCCAAATAAGCAACCTGAGATGGTCAGAATCAGAACTGAACAGTTTTTTACAATGATGGCACAGTTGACTCAGACTGTAAATGGTGGTTGTATCCATACATGAGACTATCTAGATAAACTAAAAAGGAACATGTTAGTAGTAGAGAATTTCATGAGGCAACATCACCCATCATTTAGAGGATCATCAGACCCTATACTAGAAGAAGGGTGGATTAAATCACTGGAGAAAATGTTTGATGTCATGGGGTGTTCATAACACCAAAAGGTTTTTCTTGCTATTTACCATTTTGAAGGTGAAGCTGATTAGTGGTGGTTGATGGTGAAAAATATCAAGTATAGCGAGGAGACTGATGCTCATGATTGCGATGAATTCAAAGGAATGTTCCTTGAGAAATATTTTCCTAAGGTGGTTTGACATAGGATAGAAAAAAAAATTCCTTGCATTGAGGTCGGAGGATGACTTAGTGGCTTCTTATGAAGAAAAATTCACTCGACTGGAATGGTATTTTTCAAATTTCATATAATATCTTGATAGTAAAATCAATAATTTTTACTTAGGATGAATCCCAAAGTATCGAATGGATTTAGCTTTTCGTGAGTTAAAAGGTTATGAAAAACTTGTTCATTGTGCAGAGAAGTTGAAAATGGAGTTTTTTGATGATAAGGAGTTCTTTGACAAACAATAGAATAAGAGGTTGAGGTGGCAGGAGAAAGGGAAGAACTCTTCAAAAATGTCTGATGGTAAGAAACTTAAGTTTACAGTTGGTGAAAATTGGGGTAAAACGAATTCTGGGGAATATCTTTTGAATTCTGGTAAGTGCTACCGATGTGGAAAAATGATACATAAGGCTCAAAATTGCACTGAAAAAGATCACGGTAATGGTAATACAAAATATGATTTACAGCCAGTAAAAGGTTTTATGTGCAATGAAATGGGTCATTATGAAAATGAGTGTCCAACGAAGATCTCAACTGAGGGAAAGTAGCTAGACTACATGCAGAAAGAGGTGCTGAAATCCTTTACAACAACTTTAGCATATGTTGGGAAATCAAATGAGGTAGTATCATGTACACTGTTTGTTTGTTAAAATTATGCCAATGTTTTGTTTGATTCTAGGTCTGAACACTATTTAATTTCTGAAAATTCTTCTAGTAAATTGGGAATTACATCTCAAGATATGAATAAGGATCTTATGGTTAAAACACCTGGAGGAAATATTGAGACAAAAAGAAAACATAAGAATATTTCTGTCCTTTTGTGTGGAAAGAATCTACCTGCAAACCTTATTGTTTAGCCTCTTGTAGAGTTCGGTGTTATTTTTTGTATGGATTGGCTTTCTTTTTATCATGATATGATTGACTACAGAGAAAAACTAGTTTCATTTTAGAAAGATTTTCTATTTGTGTATAATAATGAACCCTTACTTCTGATAAAATATTAGGAAGCTATGAAACTAGTAAAAGGTGGAAATTATTTTTACCTTAATCATATTGTTGAAAATAAAGGAAGTGTTGAGATTAGTGATTTACCTGTGTTAAAATGAGTACCATGATGTTTTTTCTGATGAGTTTCATGGTATTATACCTTATTGGGAAGTTGAATTTACTATTGATTGAGTTCCTAATGCTAAACCAATTTCAAAACCCCCTTATCTAATTGATCAAATTGAAATTTTAGAGGTAAATAAGAAGTTACAGGAGTTATTAGATAATGGTTTCATTCGACCTATCAAATCATCATGGGGTTCTCCTGTCTTATTTGTTAAACAAATATGGTTCAAAGAGACTTTGCATTGATTATAGAGCATTTAATAACATCATTGTTAAGAACATTATCGTTTTCCACATATCGATGATTTGTTTGATCAGCTATAGAGAGCTTAGTAATTTTCAAATATTGATCTGAGATCAGGGTCCCATTATTTAAATGTAATGGAAGCCAACATTCCGAAGACCTCATTTCATACTAGATATGTCCATTATGAATTTTTATATATGCCTTTTGAGATAACCAATGTACATGCTGTATTCATGGATCTTATGAATAGAATTTTCCATGAGTTCTTGGATAAGTTTTTGATTGTGTTAATTGAAAATATTTTGGTTTTTTCTAAAATTAAAGAGGAGCAGAATGCAATTTAAGTGTTTTCTTGAAAACCATAGAAGAAAAGAAACAGAATGGGAAATTCATAAATTGTGAGTTTTGGTTAAAAAAATTTCCTTCCTGGGTCACATTGTTTCCCAAATTGGCATAACTGTGGATATTGATAAAACTAATGTTGGTGAACAATGTCCAAGACCCACAAATAAAACTGAGATTCATAGTTTTCTTGGTTTGGCAGGTTATTACTGACGGTTTGTCAAAAAAATTCAAGGTTATCTAGTCCAATGACTAAGTTAACTAGAAAAGGTGTTAAATTCATCTAGAAAAATGAATGTGATGATTATTTTCATGAAATGAAACAAATATTGGTGAATGATACTATTTTGGCGCTACCTTCCAGAAATGGTGAGTTTTTTATCTACAGTGATGCTTTGTTGAAATGACTTGGTTCTGTCCTTATATATAATGATCAGGTAATTTCATATGCTTCATGTTAGTTGAATCCTCATAAGTTAAATTGCCCTACAAATGATTTTGAATTATCTTCTTTTTTTTTTCTTTAAAAATTTAGAGGCATCATATGTATGGAGTGAAACGAAAAATATATACTGACCTCAACAGTTTAGAAGATATATTCACTCAAAAAAATGAACATGAAATAGACGAGATGGGTGGAATTAATCAAGGATTATGATTTCACGATCAATTACTATACAGGAATGGAAAATAAAGTGGTTGATTATTTGAGTTGAAAAATTAATGATTCATTAACCATGCTATATTTGGAATGAGATCCTTCGGTTGTTGATTGGATAAATTTTGGCATAGAAGTTGTTGGTGTAGGAAATTATTATATTTTTTTTCTGGTGTCAGTGGAATCATCTCTATCAGATAGAATTAAGAATGTGAAAAAAGAAGACAGTGAGTTATAGAAAAAGGTAGAGTTGGTTCATAAGGGTAAGTTTTCTGAATTTAACATTGATAATGATTGTGTTTTGAGGTTTGGGAAAAGATTATGTGTTCCTTGTGTTTCACATTTGAATAATGTGTTGTTGTGTGAAGCTCATAGTTCCACGTTTTCAGTTCATCCTTGCAGTACTATGATGTACAAAGACCTTCTAGAGTATTACTGGTAGGATGGAATGAAAATAGATATTGCTGATTTTGCTGTGAAGTGTTTGACTTCTCAGTAGGTTAAAGTAGAGTGTTAGTTACTGAAATTTATTCTTTAGTCATTACTGGTGCCAGAGTTAAAATGGGAAAATATATACATAAACTTCATTGTGGGATTTACAAAGACATCTATAGGTAACAATGCAATCAAGGTTATTATTGATTTATTGAATAAATCAACTCATTTTCTTCCAATTCATGATACTTTTCCTCTAGATCCACATTATCAGTTGTATGTTAAAGAGATAGTCAGGTTGCATGGTGTTCCCCTATCCATTGTATCTGATTGTGATCCCAAGTTTACTTCTAACTTTTAAAAATGCCTTCAGATGTCGTTTGGTATTGAATTAAATTTTATTACTGCTTTTCATCCCCAATCAGATGGGCAGTCAGAACGAACATTTCAGACCATGGAGGATATGATATGAGATTATTCAATTGATTACTAGGGATGTTGGGACCCACATATTGGTTTGGTTGAATTTTCATATAATAATAATTTTCATTCCAGTATATAGATGGCTCTATTTGAGGAATTATATGGATAGAATTTTTGAACTCCATATTTTTGGGATGAAGTAGGTTAAATAATGTTGATGGGACTAAAATTGGTAGAAGAGATGGTAGAAAAAGTTCATTTGATTCAGAAGAACATGAGAACAGCTCAGAGCAGGCAGAAAATCTATACGGATAATCAGTGGATGGATTTATCTTTCAAGGTAGGTGATCATGTCTTTCTCAAAGTTTGTCCATGGAAAAGTGTGATGCGTTTTTGTAAGAAGAGAGAGTTGAGTCTGAGGTTCATTGGACCTTATGAAATCCTGGAGAAATTTGGATCAGTTGCATACAAGGTGGATTTACCTCCATGTTTATCTCAGGTACACAATGTTTTTCATGTTTCAATGTTGAGAAAGTATATGTTAGATCCATCTCCTGTTTTGAGCCCAGAGGTAGTACAGTTGGAAGAGATTCTCTTCTATGAGGAACAAACAGTCTAGATTCTTGATCATAGAGAGCAAGTGTTGAAGAATAAAGTAATTTTTCAGGTAATGGTTTGGTGGAAAGACCACATGGTTGACGAGGAAAGGTGGGAATCTGATAATGTTATGAGGTATAAATACACCCACTTATTTTATAAGTGAATAAAAATTGCGAGGATGCAATTCCAAAAATGTGGGAAGGATGTAACATCAAAAAAATAATGAATAATACATTTGAATGTTTATTAATATTTTTGAATTAAATATTAATTTTATTTTAATGGGGATGATATTTTTGATTGCGTACCCAATGTGCAACAACGGGTTTCTTTAAAATCTTACGTTTCACACTAATAATATAATAATATTATTTTAAATTTTAGTTAATGCGTAGCCATTGTATTGGTGTTAATGAATAGAACTAACTGCAATATGATTATATGTGTTTGTTAAGGGTTTGAACATTTATCCAATAAAAGTTATAGGCTTATAATGTGAATGAATCTAAGCATAACTACTCTAATATGCTTTAAAAGGTCGATTTTACACCTTTTGATGGAAAACCCTCTTTAAATCTAGTTTTGGTCATTTTTATATGTTCAATTTTACAAAATAAAATTTTTCATCAGATTTGGGACGTCAAAAATTTCTTTAGGTAATTTTTTGGTATTTTTCTGTTAAATTTCAATTTCTAATAAATAGTGAAAATAATGTATTTTAATTCAAAATTGCCTTTTAATCTAATTTATTTATATGTTTACATTATCGTTTTAATTAGTTATAAAGTTTAATTAGAATACATTTTTAATTGTTAATACAATTATGGAAATTGGAATTAATTTCACTTTGAAATTGGACATTAACAAGTTTCAATCTTTTGATAGTTATTATTTCTTAGAAACACGCTTTTTGTTTTGACAGTGAGAATTAATTTTAAATCAATTTCTGCCACTTCTGTGTTTTGAATTTAGAAAAATTGATTCCATATTTGGAATAAGTAGTTCCAAATTGTGTAAATAGGTAACATTTATTTTTAGTCATTTTAAATATTTACATTAGTAAATATTTTATTAACCATGATTAAAGGGTAAATATAGTAAATAAAGGTATAATATAATATTATCATAATATTAAATTACATGAAAATATGTCCTAATCCTATTGGCTGATACATATTCGACCATGGGCATCCTTGGGTCGAATTTGGGACCCCATGGAGCCATGTGGGAGTAATAATTACATTTTATATTAATTAATTTAATGTAATGAAAAAAATTACATAAACAAATATATTTTAGAAAATAAATTTTTACACGGGGTTATATATGTTATCTTTTCGACTAAAAATATTATTTGGAAATCTAAAAAGATTTCTTACATCATTGTATTTGTTTTATTATTTTTGGATATCAAATAAATTAAATTATTCATGACACAATAAGGATGCAATATTTTCCTCTTTAATAAATAATTTAAATAAATATGATTATAAATATTATAAAAATATCCAAAACTTATCAAATTCTTATTGGATTATTTTATTTCTACCATGAGTCATCTTAACATTGATATTAACTAATTTTTTACCATTTGAAACCGAATATGAGGTTATAATTAGATTATTGTTTCAAACATTCCTTAATGTACTCTCCTCTCCCTTATAAAAAAGGACTCACTACAAACCCATTTCTCACACTTATCAAGAATTGGGACATGAAACCTATGCTCCAATAATCTGCCAATATCCCTCTCTTCATCCTTGAAGCCTTACCTTAGGTAGAAATCCCTTCAAAAAACCCTTTTGGTTCAAACCAAAGGGAGTTACCAGATTTAAAGGTAACATCTTTTCTTATGTTCTTTTATTTTCTTTTACTTCTACAACACCCTAAAATATTTTTATTCCTTAATTTTATGACAAAAAAAGTATCCTAAATATAACAATATATTTTTATGAGAAGTATTCTAACTACACTTACAGAAACTTCAAACTAATGGGTAAAGAACACAATGTTTTTGTGGATGGAAAACTAACGCCTCACTAAACAATGATTGTTCAATTATCTCCTAATTCCTCTCATGGTGGACATTATGATGGAACATTATATATATATATATGATATATATTATACTTATGTTTTGTTTATCTTTTGGTATATTTCATTTATATCATACCTTTATTATTTCCATAATGGGTAAACGTGATAGTTTCATTTTAGGAAGTAACGACTACCACCCCCTCAAAGTGACATGACTCATTAATGCCTTATGTGGTATGTATAAACTATGGTTTTAATTATATTATATAATATATTATACAGGAATTATAATATAAATATGTATAATTATGTTTTCATTCAATTAAAATAATAAATGAAAATGAAAATAGTGTTCTTGCGTACACACGACTTACCTTCTACATGAACGGTGCATTTCGTGTGTTACCTCCAAAAGTTATCTACTAATATAAATAAAAGTTTATAAAAGATATATATGATATATATAATATCTACATTATTAATATCATTCTGAAGATAATGGATATTTTACCACATGGACAAATTGTAATTATAAGATGTTCATTTTTACTCAAGTACCAAATATCAACGAAACAACCATTAATAACATAAATGATTATGTAATGTTTATAACATGGTAATAAGTTATATAAAAGGAATAATAAACATGAAAAATTTTCTTAAGAAAGTAGAAATTAACTTTAGATTAATATTCACGATATTTAAAAATGATCGGGTCAAGACAGACATGAGTTAAGGGACTTCGTCTCAATATCCTTTCATTGAGGAATATTTTTTTATTCTAAAATTTATTTTATACGGTGTATAAATACCTTTTACTTTTCATTTAATTCAAAGGTAATCTATTATTACAAGGATTTTTACTAAACAACAAAAAAATGATTATTTTTATCGTATGTGGTGACAAAGACCTTTACGGCTGCTGTGAGTATTATTTGATCCTTTGCTTCCCTAACAAGCCGAAATGTTTTTAAATAGAAAATAAATACCATATACCATTTTATGTATTTTGGTATTGAATATAATTTTTACAATGTATCTTTTATGTAAATATATTTTTGATTGGAATGTTGAAATGTTATCTTTCCTTTATATTTATTTTATGTGTTATGAATATGTTATGGTTCCTGGGAATTGTTTACATATACAGGTGGTTCCATGAAAAACCTAGGGTGGGTGAGCCCTAGATATCTCTCCAATGCATTGAGTAATGTGAAGGATGTAAACATGAATGTTTCTCCAATGAGATTTAGGGAATATACTATGATGGCTATTCTAAATGTAACTCCCTACATAGCTATGATATCTACAATGTAATTATGATATAGATTCCATAAGTTACCTTTATGATTTATATTTCTATGTGTTATTCATAAATCTTATGATTTCATGAGGTATGTTAAAAAGGTTATGTTATGTATGTAATGATGAACTAATGTTTTCATTCTTTTTTTATAACCCTTACCGAGATTTTTATTCTCATCTCATGTTTTGTAATGTTTTTTCACAGGACATAAATATGAATAGGGTCAAGGATGGGATCAAGGAGAAGTCATGTTGTCTAAAACATGGAACTAAACATGGAACTTTTTTTATTTTGTAAAAAAATGGGAACTTAGTAGAAGTGTGTACTTTGTATTCTTTTGAGATGTAATAGTTATGTCCTAATTCTCTAAAACTCTAAACCCGAAAGGATCCTCAATGTGAATTATTCATTTAATTCAATATTATGTAATGTTTTAAGGTTGGGTCCATACATAAAAATTGTTTTTTAGATATATATTTCAAAAAAATAATACTTCTATCTATAAAAACATTATATTTAAAATCACAATAATATTTAAATATGATTTTATGTGTATGTGAAGATATATCAATTTTGTAAAGAAAATATTAAAATCATAATGAGAAAATTATTTTTCTGGGAGAAGAATGTGACATCATGGTTATTTTTAATTATATATAACTTTTATATTTTATTAATATTCGTCTAACATCATGAATCTTCACCAAGGTACATACTATTGTTTTTTTGGGATTTAATTATTTATTTCCCTTTTAATGTTACCAAATAGAGTCATGGTGGCCATGATGGTGTCCGAGTCATATTTAGAGCATAAAACACCATATTTTGGGAAAATAGACTGGGGTCCATGGTTAGAGAAACTATACATCCCTGTCTAGATGATTTCCATAACTATATACGAATGTGGTAGAATGGAGCTAGGGGTGAATTTTCTCTCTCTAACCTTATTGAATGGGGGAACACCAATGTTAAAATATCATGTTCTCTTAGGTAGTGGCACCAACACGATGTGAACAAGTTTGGACAAAAAATTCTCCTAGATGATTTGTGGTCCCTCTTTAATTCGAATAGTGTGTACAATTTTCAAATAATTTGAAAAATCATATGGCCAAAATATTCTACCCCTTAAATAAAGAGAAAGTTACCCATTTCCTATGAAATGATTTAATACATTAAAAACCTCTTCCTCTTATTTTTCCCCAGGGGACCACATGTAGAAGAGCTCCATTGTCATCTGTTCTTAGTTTGGTTGCTCCTCTATTTGATCTATGATTCCTTCATCACATGATGCATTATAAATCATGAATTGATATATAAAGTCATCTTCCATCAATTATATGTCTTTATTATCTTTTGATTCACTATTTTTTCACCATCATTTTTACCATTTTCATGTAAATTTTTGATTCATCGAATAAATCTTGTTAAATATTGATTCAAGGACTTAAAATAGGCATGTTATACCCAACGAATCAAAGGAAAGTGGTCAATTTTCATTCCATAATGTTTCATTGTATTTATTATATTTTTAATTCTTTCATTCCCTTGTTCGTTCCAGCAATGCCTTTAAATTTTTTTTATAAATTTATATAAAAAGTTTAAAATTTCTATTATTACATTAGTTTTTTGGATAACACGTCTTATATTTTTACCCTTAATGTGGGACACACATTAGTGGACCATTAATTATAAGCCTCCATTAAAACTTCGTTAATTAGTAAGATCACCTCATGAGGTGTGATTCCATGCCACGAATTCCAAAAAAATAATGAATTTAATTAATATGGATGGTAGGAAATGGGTTAGTCCAGTAAGAATTATTACATTATGCTTCTATTTTTTTTATCTCCTATTTTCTTATACTTATGATTGTGGATTATTCTTACTTTTACCACATTATGCATTATTTCATAGTTTCTTTTCATGTATTACATACATTGACTAGCATGTGTATCATATAGATATTTAAATTCCTTGTTGATGATATTTGATAGTGATTGCTAATACTTAATTCTTTAGTATCCCCGTGTGAACACATGTCCAGATTAAAGGATTCGATTGAGGGAATCTCCATTATTAAGACATGGATATTTTTTATATTAAGGGTACAAACCTTGGATTTCCATGTATGTTCTCTCTTATTAGATTATTATAATAATGAGTGACACTATTTCCATATGAGGGGAATAATAGATGGGCATGTTGAAAATATTCTTATGCCATGCCTCTAGAGATAAATGCTTCATTATGTGAGATATCATGTACTGGATTATAGGATATACTTACATGATTCCCAATGTTATATGAGGGAATCCTTTTATGGGTTTCTAGGAATGTGCTCTTTAGTATTGGATATTTCTAGAGATCCTATGGAGACATTATGGATTCCTTTTTAGATCACCTTAGATACGATAATGAATACATACTATATTTGATAGTGTCTTTTCTTGGATAATATATGGTGATTTACTATAAAAATTTTAGAATGCTTAAATGTTTTCCAACGGAAATGGACTCCAAGAATAATCCAATGTTTGGGTCTATCTAGGCTTGATTCCTTACATATTATGACTCATTTATACACATATTTTATATGTACATGTTCCTTGGATCAGAGATATATGTCTTATGCTGATGTAGTTAGCGGTGGTCAGGTATCCTGTTGAAACCTAATCCATCTTTTTTTTATATTTTCTTTTACAATTAATACTATTATAACATTATTTAATTAAAATTTAATGAATGGGGGTGATCTAGACATCGTTATTAGTAGACTAATGAGTATATATCACAACCATCTTGGGGATCCCTTTGTACCAAATATTATTTTACTAATACATGTATATATAAGGGGAAGAGGCTTACATATGATTCTTCATTTATAATTCAATAACAAAGTATGGGAGAAGAGGATTGATCATATGCTAATGATACTTCAACTAGCTTATTTTTTGCAAGTTTGTATTTTCTTAGAATTTGGTATATTTCTATTTCCCCTAATTTTAGTGTATAAGGTTTTATTAGGTGATATCATGATCACCATCTTTTTTATTTTCATAATATTTGGCTTCTACCTATTTATTAATCTTGGATGTTATTTTTCTTCTTTTGTTGTCTACTTGTTGTTACTTATTCCACTATTTCTTATTTAATATATATAGTTGTTCTCCATTGTGATATATTGTTGAATAGTATCCCCATAAACACGCCCTTGGACTATACTGTATGTTAGCAGCCTATGGATTATGGTAAGGTATTCATGACGTCTTATGACCAACTATATTATTCCACTATTAAGTGGTACCTGTAGTGGGTGATAAAAAGATGGTTCAATGTGCTCTTTTTTAATTTGACGTTATGTTCGGTTATAATGATGGATATTTTGTGTACATTAATTTGGTATCAATCATGTTCCTGATACTATCTGACCAATTTATTAGGGATACAAAAATTACCTAGTATGAAATTTTTCTTTTATTGGTTATGTTGTTATAATTGGATTGATTTCACCATATAGTAAAGCACTTATTTTTTATTATTGAGAATGTTTATATCAATATGAAAGAAATATTTAGTACGACCCAATGAAATGTGTTCCTATAAAAATATTCATCACACTGGAGGCCATATGACTTAAAATTTATTCATTATGGCACTCCATATTTATATTTCAGAATGCATTGCCAATATTTCATGAGAGAGCTATGAGTGCCTTCTTTTTTTTATTGAAGCATTGTAATACTTCTTTCTAGAAAGAAATAAATGTATAAGTAAACTTACTATAGTAATCTAAATGGTTCTTTAACGCATATATTGTTAATGAAATCATAATTAACCAATTATTCTTAATTTTATCTATGATCCATTGGTTCTATGGGATGAGATATTAGCTGGTTTCATCAATGAATTCATATGTAAATTTAATTAGATAGTAAATAAATAAATTTGGAACTGAAGAAATCCAATCAAATAACTGTACATCACTAGTCACATCCAATTATCAGAATTAAAGGCTTGATTGTAGTTACCTAATGTTCCAAATTCAATTTAAAATGAGGATATACCTTTATAAATATATAATTTTTGATGCAATTAACTCGATTTAGATATAAATATCCCAATAAATACAAATAAAAAAAATAAATTTAATTTTAAAATAAAATCTTTTTACCACTAGATGATGCTGCCAAGTGAGAATTAAATGTTGCCTTCCTCTATACCATTTAGTTGATACTCTATATAACTGATCCTCTATTGTGTTATATGAGACATTGACCCTGACCTGACATAGTTAGTGGGAAGTAGGTTGTGTCATAGGTGATCCTTCTTTGACTCTTCCATATCACTTAGACCTAGATATTGAACAAGGTAGAGAGGTTTTCCCTTGTAATGTGATGGTTCTGTACATATTTTACACTGATTTATTTTATATTATCTTTAAATATTCATACAATGAGTGAACTTGGAAGTTTTAGACTTATTACAATATGACTTCATTGAATTTTACTCCAAGAAAGTGGTGATTAGAATGCTCTAGAGGTGGTTTGTCCTAAGCCACCCATGATTGCTCCTATAATGCCACCTGTGGCCAGTCCAACTGATATTACACTAGGTGGAAATTCTTATTTCAGAGATAAATTCTTTTGATTCTTCTAGAATATACAGTGTGCTCTATGATCTACCCCTACTATGGAAGAACTAATCCCCAGAGTTCAAGCACCATAAACCTCCAACCTTGTCATGGGATGGTGGACCTCATGTGGCTGATTCATGACTAGAGGAAATGGTATCGATCATTGGGGATCTTTATATTCCTTCAGATATGAGGACGAAGATCACTACCTACATGCTACAGGACTCCACTAAACATTGGTGGGATTTCATTTCTCATGATGATCATTACGAGGGTATGGTCTGAGAATTCTTCTAGATTACCTTCTACGATCACTAATGTCCATATATTCTAAGAGTGGTCATCACTAGAGTGTTTATTGATATTAAACATGGACCTTTTATCATGTTAGAGTGTTCTAATTAATTTTCCAAGAATCATCATTTTCTTTTACTATAACCACTAACATGTTGATGATTGTGAGGTGATTTAATGAAGAACCTTTTCACGCTCTCTGATCATATTTTTACATCTTCTATTTAACTACCATTTCAGGGATATAGAACCATACAATCATTAGAGAATAGAATATAAGGGAGGATATAAATATGAGAAAATGTAGTGTGGGTTGGGAGTATGGAAATGGTTCATCTATAAGTATTAATGATCTTTTTTAGGGTGCATGTCGATCAGTAGCATCAAGGTGGCATGCAACGATAGCTTGGTTTTTCATCTCTAATGTGGAAGGTTGGGCCATAAAAAGGCTATGTTCATAAGGACCCAATCAAGAGTTTATCTTGTAGAAGGATGGTAAACCTTTAGTTCTTCTATTGATTTTTCCCTCAAGTTCCCTATGAACGGTGATCTATACTAACACCTCTTTTAGATATTGGATTAGTGATCCACATAAGATTTAGAGCTGGTCTTATACTATCTGATCCAACTAAGGAGGAGGTCAAGGATAAGGTAGTCAAGACCCTATTATTTAGCATCAATATAGCAAACATACCCAGTCCAGATTGGACACATCTCTAAGATGTGTTTCATTCAATATCTATGAATTAAATCCTACATAGAGGAGAAGTGTCCAAGGATTTCTAATATATGATATATTATTCTTGAAGACTCTACATTAGATTCCTTCCTATTTTACACATATTAATCACAATGTTTTATATCTACTGCAATAATAGGATGTATGAGACTATCAATAGAGTATATTAGAGGTGTTATGACTGTCCACACATTTTTAAGTATCAGATCATAGATTATATTATGGTGCTATAAGTTCCCAATTAATATAGGTGGATAATATTACTTTGGAAATATCTTTATCCCCATGATTAATAGATTTAACCTCATTCACAGCATGGACATTCTAGTGCCTTACCATACCCATGAAGAATGCTATCTCTAGTGGGTTTCATTCATATCACCCCATGATAATAACATATATTCATAAGGGAGAATAAGATATCCAGGTTAGATGAGATAGACCCGAACATACTGGGATAGGTACGATAACAACACAAATGGGGAGTCTCTTTATTATTATTCAAAAAATGTAACTTATATTATTCAACATACTACTGGATCTATTTAGGGATGTCTTCCCTAATTATTTCTCTAGATTACCTCCTTGGAGAGAGGTTGACTTTAGCATCAAATTAGTTCTAGGTGTGTAACTAGTGTTCATTACTTCTAATAGGATAAAGCCTATAGATCTCCAAGAACATAATAATTAGATTTAATATCTTGAAGTTAAGTATTTGATCAAACCCAACACATCACCATGGGGTTTACTAGTACTTTTCACTAAGAAGGTGTATGGTACCATTATATTTTTGTGTTGATTACCACTGACAGAACCAGATTAAGATAAAGAACTGATATCCACAACCTCACATAGACATCCTCTATGACCATATCTAAGGAGCTGTATTCTTCTATAATATAATCATAAGGACGTGCTTCAATCAGTTTCATGTGAGGCCATCAAGCAAACCACATATAGTTTTATAGAGTAGTGTGGGTTGTAAGAGTGTTTTTTTAATTCCTTTCATCCTGATTAATGTTTTGTTAATATTTATGGATTTATTGAATCAGATATCCAACCAATTTCAAGATTCATCTATTGTAGTCATCATTGATGATATCTTAGTGCATTATTTCGTTATACATTTCCAAGAGAACCATATTTGGATGATTCTAAATACACAGATATTGGATTTTCTATATGATAATTTTTGTAAATGCCAATTTTGGATTAGTGGGGTTCACTCAAAGGTTCATATCACATCATTGGAATGACTATCTATTATCTCAGAGAAGGTGCATGGTATGGTTTCCTAGGATCATCCCACAAATATATTTGATATATAAGGGTTTTTAGGACTAGATAGAAATTAATGAAATTCAAACCCAAAATATCACACCTAGAATCACTATATACTAGCGTGAAAAAAGGGATTGAATTTCTTATTTTGTGATGCTTATGAGTTGGACATTCAAGAGTTGAAATTGAGAATAACTTTAGTGCCAATACTGATGCTATCCGATCAAGGAAGATTATATAATTCTTATTATGATTCTTCAAGAATATGTCTCTAGGAATTTTTGATGTGGAGAGATTGGGATATAGCATAGGAGTCCCTCTGACTAAGGCCTCCTAAGAGAAATTACCCTATGCATGACCTAATGTTCTCAACCATGGATTATTATCTACAATTTTCGAGCCACTATATTTTGGGTGAGAATTTCATTATTTTACATAGGCCACAAATGTACCAAATATATATCCACACACATAAAATAATTATCATGAAGCACATATTGGTAGAATACCTATAGTTATTTCATTTAGATCGTTCTTATACACTAAGTAATGGAAACTTAAAGGATGATTCCTTTAGCTATAAGACTCAGGCACATGCCACCCATGTGGCTAGTAGTGGGTGGATGTTGGTGGATACATTTTATGAGATTAACATAGAGAATTAACAAATGACACAAGAAACCTATTTTAGAATATCTAGTAGTGATATACTCTCTACTGTATTGGGTGAGGGTTAGAGAACTATCTGATAATGATGTATTCTTCATGAGGTAATGTGGATCAAGTGAGAATGAACCTCTTAGTTGGGGTTTTTAGGATAATGAGATCCTACACTTCCATGATATATTATGGGTTCGTTTGGATATACATGAAGAGTTGATGTGAGAATCTCAAGAATTTTCTTTTGAAGTTATTCATGGGATTAACAAGATGTACCATGACATACATTATCATTATTTATTTACAATTATGTAGAGTTAGATTATAGGTTTCATCACCCAGTTCTCCATTTTCACCATTTGTTGTCTAAGCACTATCGATATGCTAGTCTTTTATATCCTCTATCCATTACCGTGTAGAAATGAAATTACCTATCTATGGATTCTGTGAAAGGATTTACAATATCCCATCAGGGAAGAAATAAATTATGGGTGATTTTTGATAGATTTACCATGTTATTAGACTTTAAACCAATCTTATATACCTTATCATAGGATAAGTATATGATTATCCATATTTGGAAGATAGTGTGCCTTCATGGGGTTCTGTATTCTACCGTATCTGACTGAAATGCCCACATTAGATCATGGTTTTAGAACAGGTTTCAAAAATAACTAGGTTCACATTTTATTTTATGTAAAACTTATCATCATTAGAACAAAAGGAATTATCAATAGATGAGATGGGTGATAGATAACATAATATTGGTATGTGTCTTTGATTTGGAGATTCATGGAATAGAATATTACTCTTATTGAGTTTTCCTAAAAAAAACATATGATAAAATATTCAGTGTTATCCTTTTGAGGACCTTAATAGAAGATCATTACATTCATCTCTAATCTTGTTAGAGGAAGGTTAGGTAGCACTACTGGTCCCTCATTTCGTTCAGTAGATATTAGATAATGTAATCCTAATTCATAATTGACCTTTTACAGCTCAGTCAAAGAAAAATTATTATTCATATCATTACTGTAAACCTTTAGATTTTGAGGTGGGGCATAAGGTTTTTCTTCATGAATCACTATGATTGGGTCATAAAATAATTCAATGAGGGGTAATGTTACCAACTCAATATATTGGTCCTTTTGAGATAGTGTAAGAATTTGGATGGCAGCCTATCAGTTAAAGTTACCTCAGTGGTATCATTCCATGCATGAAATCTTCCTTATATCATATGATATCCAATATAATGATATACCATATAATTTATTTATAATTCATGATATTGATCTAGATTAGGATGTATCATTTGAACATCATTCAATATGTATCATCGACCGAAGCATGAGTAATCGTTGAATAATGTAAATTTGAGTATTATCAGTGTTGTGGCAGAACGTCTGTTCTCTAAATGAAATTTGGGAGCGTGAAGCTGATGTACATGCATAGTAGTTAGTGATTTTATCATTTGATTTTTTTCCAACATTATAACAAAAATTTAGTGTTGAATTGTCTTACATAAGGGAGGTTACAACTTCCTGAATTTTCATATAGGTACAAAACATTTTGTATTTTCTCTAATTCCTTTGTTTGGAACTTTTAATGTTAAAAATGAATTCATGGAGCTCACAAGGGTGTCCACGGCATCTTCGAAACATGGATACCTAAAGCTAGGTAACGAAAACTCTGTGCACATTTGGGAGAAATTTTGCAGGCCAGCCCACATAGTTTTCCTTAATGTGCATGTGTGTGGTAGAATGCATTAGGGGGTCACATGTTCTCTCAAAAACTATGTGGAATGGGTCTCACACCCATGTTGAAATTTCAAGTCCTCTTTGACTCTATCAGAAATAATTCCTTCACATGGTTGGACAAACCTTCAATGTATCACATGATGGCTCCTTCCATAACTATAATATGCTTCACATTTGGAACATAGTTTAGCTAACTCTTCAATATAACCATACGAACTAATCTAGGACGGGAAAATTACTATTTTTCATTGAAATTTTTATAACATAAGACCCTATTCCACTCCCTTTGCATCAGTGTACTATATTTATGTGAGCTACCCCCTCTTCTCCTCTATCGATTTTTTCCTCTATCAGATATATAATTCCATCAGCACCGAATGCATTGGAAATAATATGGCACAATCTACACCAATATACCTTCAATTATTACTTTATCTAATCCATTTTTTGATATTTTGGTGAAACATAACTTACCACATTTTTAGTTAATTTGAAAAATATTTGGATAAATATCATTCTGGATCAAATTCAAGGGGTGTTAATAGATGAGAAGAAATCCAAAAACCTAATTTAGGTTGTCTAGTTTCTTTCCCTTGAGATTTTTTGAGTTTATGCAATGCGAGGATGTGTTGTAAACTGTACCATTCTATAAAATCCTTTATAAAGTAAAAAATTAATAAAAAGGTTTTCCATGTTCATTGTGACCATAGTTTGTGGATAAATTCTTGTTATGTTATTCTATGTGATATAGGGCCCCCCATGGTTGTTCCCTTCCCCATTATCCTCCTTGAAAAATTCTATAACTGGTTAGAAGACCGCTTGAGTTGTGATATGTTGAAGTAATTTCTCTCACAAATGAATTTAATTAAGATTAATAGTAGGCAATGGGGTTTCCCCTCCACCCTTTTTCAATATGCTTATGTTTTGTTCCATGTTTCCTTGTTCTTATGCTAATAATTATTTTTAATTCTTTCTATATATCATATTATGACTTATTCAATCTTATCTTGGCTTGGATTAAAAACCTTTTCTAGCTTGGGTATCATATTTACATTCTAATGCCTTGTTGATGATATGTGACTAAGAATGATAAACCATAATTCCTTAAAATCCAATTGTGAACACATGTCCTGATTTAAGTATTTTATGGTTTTATATGCCATGATTCAAACGTGGATCAGTTGATGCACCTATGTCACCCCTTAAATTGCCTTGTATGGGCTCTCTAGGTGGATTATTATGCTCATGAGTGACACCAGATCCCTAGGGGAGGCATAATGGATATGCTCGTTGAAGTGATGGTCATACCATTCCTTGGGTGATACTTAGTCTCATTATTGATATACCTTATATTGGCTCATTGTTTATACTAACACCATAATGATAGTGATACAAGGGATGATTTGTATTGGTCAACTTCGACGGGCTCTCTAGTATTGAGTATTTCTGGAGCTTCTGTGGAGACCCTTGGGCTTCCATTATTTGTCTAATTAGATTGTATTAGGATTCTGTACATGATACCAATGTTTATTTTCATCAATTATAAGTGTTATTTGTTATCAAAATATAAGAATTTGTAAGTATTTTCCATTGGATATGGCTGCCAAAAAAGCACATGCTTGATAATAGTCCAGAATTGATGTTTTACATAGAATTACCCATGCACAAACATAATTTACTTTTAAAGGTTCCTTGGTTCAATTATATCCAAAATAGGCCAAATAAATTACCATCGGTCAGGTATCTGTGTAGAACCCTATCTATATCTTTTTAATTTTTTAATCAATTTTATTTTAATATTATTAGCACACTGTTCATTACATTTTTCATGAAATTGTTTGATAGAGACACCATTGGTGTTGGCCTACTATGTATATATCAAACCTTATTGGGCTACCCATGGTACCCCATATGTTTTCATTATTGTAGTTATAGATAATGGGAAGTTTCATGGTTTTGAATCTGGATTTACACCTCCAAGAAGGATCAAGTGATCATAAGACTGAGCCTATGCGCATGATGTTGGTAATAACTGTTTTTTGGACATTACATATTTTAATAGTATTTTATATATTATTGTAACCATAATATTTAGTGTAATAATTTTTTATAGTTATATGAAATCATGGTCACCATCTTTTTTTATCTATTTATTGTTCATCTTTTGTATGTTTATTGGTCTTGGAAATTATTATTATTCACTTGCTATCTGTTTTTTATTAATTCTTCAATTTTCTATTATTTTCTATATCCTACTGTACTCTAATCTAATATTTAAATGAATAATATCCCAATTTCCACCCCATAGGCCCTCGTTTCTAGTTGGTAGCCCTTGGAATATAGAGATGTGTGCTTGAGGTTTCACGGTCCAATGTGTCGAGGAACGTCGAAGTGGTATCTGTGGTGTGGAACTAAAATTCATGATTATGAAATTATATATTGTATTTAGTAACTTATATATTTATATTGTAAAAAATGATTTTATATAATTAATTAGAAACATATTGTACATTTAAAAATATTATTTTTTACTTCATTATATATATATTTTGAAATGTAAAATAAAATTATATTACGTAATTTGTTTTTTTATATTAAAATTGAATATTTTAATATGAACATTTATATAAAATATAGATTTTTATTTTTATTTTTATATTATGATATCATCCTATGATTAATTTTACCAATTTATGATATTAGAATGTAATTTTTCATTTGAAATAGAATAATAGTTTTTATACTAAAAAGATTTATTTTCTATGTTCCATTTGTTTTTTTAGAATATAAATTTCTATGTTATATAATTATAAATATGTAAAATGGGATTAATTTATGGTATAATCATGTGGAATTTTTTTATGGATAATTTTTATGATTCATATGAATAACATTAGGCATAGTAAATAGTAAAACAAAATTTATGAATATAGTATCATTTGTAATAAAATAATAACATAAATATTATATAAAAATTTATTAAACATATGAGATGTGTCTAACATGATAATATTTTGAAATCATTAAATCATTATTATTTAATTAATTGATAATATTGTTTATATTTAGATAAATATGAAAACATGTTTTGATTCGCACATACTTGTTCAACATTAGAAATTACATATTTATATTCTTGAGGTAGTTTTGAGATGGTATATGGGTTTTATCAACTCGAAGAATTTATATGATTACTGAAAATTTATTTCTATTTATATATTCGAATTATAAAATTATATAAGAAGTTATCTACCTAAAATCCTTTAAAGATATTTAATAGGTAATGAAAAGTCATAATTCTTATCTTAAAAATAATTTTTTATTAAAATGAGAATAAATAATATTGTAATTTGTTTTAGATGACAATATTTATTAATATTATATTATATTTACTTTATTAATTTTTTTAAAATTAATGATTATGATAATTATCTAAAATTAAAATGTTGTGTCGACTCATCCCTGGTTCAAGAAGAATAAAATTCAAAGATGGATGATTTAAATATTTAATCTATTAATATTTTTATAAATATGAGTCTTTCATCATTTTTGAGAATAATAATTAAAGGAAAGAAATTATTTTGATTTTGGAATCCAAATTCTATATTTATCCAAATATTTTTATAGTAAAACTAATATAATGACCCTAGAAATTACCTAAATGGGTTTCTAATAATATAAACTATTTAAAAAATATTAAAATTAAGAAATAATTATTTTTAATCAAGTTTTGATGAGTAATAATGTAAAATAACTTATATTTTCTATTAATTAGCAACATGAAAATTTTAAATTTCATATCTGAGGATTAAAGATTTATTATTTGTGAAAGAAACATCGAATTTTGTTTATAAAAGTGTACTCAATCTATCCATTCCAAAAGCATATAATATTTTATTTTTTCTAAATATTTTTCCAAATTCTTATATGAACATCCCTTTCAAAAATCATAACTCTATGTGGTTCAAAGTGAAATGTAATGGTTACCAAGTCTCATTCTAATTTATTAATTGTGAAAACATATATAAAAACTATATTGAAACAAATTTTATTTTAAACTGGAAAACATATTTTTCTCATTACTAGAAAAAAGTATCAATAAATTATAATATATCACTCATTACCCATCATGAACAGTCCCAGAGGGTCCCATGTTGTGACTACCCTAAACCCACCTCCAATATTTCAAGGGTTGTAGACCATCACATTGTAGGAATATTCCACAAATGGGATTCATTAGCCAAATTTAACTATACATAAAAACACATAGCTAAGACACATAATGATGAAATGTAAGAAAAATTAAATAATTCATGCAAACCACTATGATTCCACAGTAAATTATGATAGTTAATGTACTTTAAAAAATGTGAAAAAGACAAGCTCAAAAAAAAAACAGTTAAACATACTATAATGGAGAGGACTATGATAAACGAAATCTCTTGGTAAACAACTTAGTATGTCCAGATATATCTATGCTCCATCCACTCCCTATCGTCCAAAGACACTGTCAAATGGGATGAAGACTGCATAAGACATAAAATATGTGGGAAATTCCCCTAGATGGGTGAGTATAAAAATACTCAATATAATACCCCAAAAAAATAAAAATGAAACCATGAGTATAGTCAGATAAATAAAATAATTACACTGTATAACATATATAATTCGTACAAAATTGAGG
The DNA here is from genome assembly GCA_963277665.1 of Viscum album. NCBI lineage: Eukaryota > Viridiplantae > Streptophyta > Magnoliopsida > Santalales > Viscaceae > Viscum > Viscum album. The sequence continues at coordinate 899,771,087 of OY728139.1, forward strand.
CCATATATAGTCTGAAAAGACACCATGCCATCAGGTGATCATAACCAACTGTCAGCCACATGTTTCTTCATGAAGAAACACCCATTCTTAGAGAACGAACTCCATGAGACATGTTTTCATCTGATACACTCAAATAAGAGGTCTAGATTATGTGGACCCCATTCAATAGGAACATACTGATATGAAGACACTATGAAACCCAGATAGGTGGACACACCTAAGACTACTGGGGGACACCACAAACCGATCATGAACAAACATGATACAGAGATAGGGGGACATTCCTAGAACTACTTGGGGATAGAAAAAACACCAATCATGATAAACCCACTATGTACGGTATCATAAGATAATATTCAACAAAACCTAATGATGCAGCCTACTAGATAGAGGATCAACGTCCTACATAGGGATGACACAATGATTTCACAAACTCCACTGGGGATGATAGAGGATCACACTCCAGTCCTACTAAGGGACACCAAAACTCTTTCTAAGACTCAACCTCTAGAGGGAATTACAATCAAGTGATATGGATGTAATTTCACATTATACCCATGTGTAATTAGATCATGGGAATTCAATAAACCTATAACGGTCCAATCTAGGAAAACAAATAGCCTCATGAACTCTTGACGGGAGTACACAATGTTTCCCAGGTGTACATGGTGATTTCAATTATCCCAAGTCCTTACCATTTGTAAATCGTCACATGGCATGTAGTCTCCATATACATGGAATATAAAATGTTTAGAGAGAAGGTAGAGAGACATGGTTCCCTACTCATATTGCCAGGTCATGTCTTTGTACTTGTTTGTGTATTCCTAGTCGGGTCTATGTCGATATACACAGTGTTCCATCTTGTAGTGTACTATTACCCATGTTTGTGTAATTTATGGATTTCAAACATAGTCATCTAGGGGAGGTCACACTATAAGTGATAGTTGTCACATGTCATGTGATTTTTGACTTCATATGGAACCCTAACAATGTTGTTAGTGGCCCTACGCAGCATGTAATTCTGAAATATTAGCCTTGATTCTTGAAAATTTATAGGTCCATTTGGGATCTCTTCCATGTCTATCCTTGCACAAATGAAACCTCCAATATGGCAGAAATCATCATAATGGGGTTTTTCTATGCCTCTAGTGGGTAGATCTGTGCGTTTCAAGTTGGAATCCATTCAGAAATCACCACCCCTGAGTAAAACAGGTTGTTCCAAAAAAATTATTTTGAATGGTTACAAAAAATCTAATAGGATCAACATCTAGTATTCTACTACCTTTGCCACATCTTGTTCACATCACAAATAAGGAACCACACTATTGGTGTCAATCCGTTGAGTCGATGAATGATATTGCAGTGGTCAATAAATGGGTTTTCATTGAATCATGGACCAAAAGGAAACACCCATGATGAATTTGTGATGAATAGAGGGAGAAATCCAGAAATCATAAAACTAAGGAAACAACCTTGACCATTTTTTATTTGGCATCTGTTCATTATCATAAGAGCATAATCAAAAAGGTAATATCAATGATCCAAAATAAGCAATTGTATCCAATTGAAATCTACTGATGATGTGTACATCAATACATGTTTCTTGGATTTATCATCATTTATTAGGAATTGAGAAAATGATAATATTCACACCCAAAAACCTACCAATATTTTGGATTATTCATTGATGAAGAATAGTTGTGTTGTTGTGATTGACCATATCCCCAAATTTACTGGTGTGATGATCCACAATCTGATTCAAATCCACTTTCATCTGTCATCAATGTTATCCACTAATGGGGTATATGTCTCCATGTTACAGTATCCACCCCTGGGATAAATAAATAACCACATACTTACCGTTTAACAAGTATCTACGTCAAAGAAAAATAAAATAAAATAAAATTTTAAATTATTTAATCAATTTTTCACCCTAGATAACTTTTTCACAAATGACCAGCACATACCAATGTTAGGTATTTCCAAAGTCAATGTTTATATTAGGAATTAAAAGGTTCCCTCTTATTTTAGATATGGTCACCCTTATAGAGTTAATTCCACTTTTTATGGAAAACCGTGCATGGTGGATATTAATATTTTAATATTTTTAAATAATTTGTTTCAGGCACACAAATCCTTAGAATCGCACACCCTCTCATCACTTGGACTCAAAATTAATCCATATAATATCTAAAAATAAAAAAAAAGTGAAATCCAGGAGGTTACATTCTCCCCACCATGGTGATTCACATCCCTGAAATCCAAAACAAGGGCTACTCAAATTGATGAGGGTACTGAGCATGAATATGAACCTCCCTCTCCCACATGCTCTCCCTGAAATTCTTGTGTTGTAAATAGACACTCACTAAAAGAATTTATCTCCCTTGAAGGATCATCTCCTACTAATTTTCAATCCTCAATATATACTCAATAAAAGTTTCTCTATCCTTGATGTCCAACTCTCCCTAGACGATGACATGTGATTGGCCATGCACGTGCCTCCTCAATTGTGATGAATTAAAGATCTCTCATAGATGATCGAACTAGGAAGGTAGTCCCTAGAGGTGATCCACCTCACAACATATTTGTATTATCATGAAAGGGACAATAAAAAATTAATATTTCTAGTCACCCCATCCAAATCTCCATAATCTCCATCGATGTGAAACCCAAAGGAAAATCGGGTCTACTTCATCAATCCCAAAGGTATCAGTCACCAGTTAGCATAAGACATATGAGGAATTTTTTCTATCATAAACCAATATTCTTGGATCACATCCTTGTATATATAATATCTCTCTAACTTTGGGCCCATGATTTCTACCCCAACTGGGTCCATCCAAAAAAGTGACAACTTTTAGTTTTTCCCATAAAAATCATTGAATGGTGCCATACTAATTGTGGAAATGTTGTTGGTGTTGTATGGAAACCCCACTAGTGGTAGGTTTTCCTTCCAATTATTTAAAAATTTTAACATGTATGCTCATAGCATGTCCTCAAGAACATGAATGTTCTGCTCATCTTGAACATCCTCCTACTAGAAAAATGCTATGTTCATGCATTATTGGGTCACAAACATCTACTATAATCTCTTCCACAACCAGGATGTAATGTGAGAAACCTAATAAGAAAAAATCATCTATGGTACTCCATGGAGATTAATTTTCTCTTGAACATAAAGGTGTCCAAATCTCTCTGTTAATCTCTACTCTTGGATAGCTAGGAAGTGGGTTGACTTGGTGAGCTAGTTAATAATCACCCATATTACATCATGTCCCATGAAAATATGTATTAATACCATCACAAATTCCACAAAATATCCCATTCCACTTCCATTCCGACACCTCAAGGGGTTTATCAAAACCCACTGGAGGTGCTCAGCCTTCTTTTTCTAACAATTAAGACATCATGAAACAATCACAATAGCCTTTTTCTTCATCCCCAACTATAAAAACTGACATCATTGGATCTTTTAAATCTTTTCCACACCAAGATTTAACACCAAAGGGGATGATTTAAACACCCTCTGAACCTCCTCCCATTGCTCCATTGGCACTACTCTGAATCCTTTAAGAAGAATTATTATCTTTACCACTTTTAAATATCCATCAAGAACATGCCCTTATAGACATCTTATCATGTAGGGTCTCACCCTTGGTATCCCCAATCTATGCCTCCCTGAAAAGAAATAATATTGGATGGGAGAAAAAAAATAACTAGAAGAAAGATTATCCATCACAATCCACAATCTATAACTACAATGAGACCAAATACACTTTCTACACATTCAATAATAGCGAATTAGATCTCCTACTAAGAGCATCTGCCACCACGTTATAGTTCCATGGAGTATATTAAATCTCAAATTCATATAACTAGAGGAATTATAGTTATCATCTCTACCGCATGTTTAGATACTTCAAAGAGAATATATAATTGATACTCTTATGTTAAGAGTAGGCGACAAATAGCTCATCCATCAGGTATTGTAACCACATCTTCAAAGAAATGATTAATGCTGCTAACTCAAGTTAGTGGGGAAGGTAATTCGGCTCATGAGATATCAACTAGAATGGAACATAAGTAGTATATTCTTGCATATTAATTAGGTAAAAAACAATCTCGTATCCTGATTCATTATAGAATACCACATATTCGACACCTTACTCTAGTAACCTCATGATGTGAGTGCTCGTTATCCTCTTCTTCAGCTCCAGAACGAATTGATTGCACTTTTCAGACCACATAAAAGTAAGACCCTTTCAATATAAAATCATTCTAGGATACTACCACTCTTTAGAAGTTAGGTACAAATCTCTGATAGTACTCTACCAATCTAAGTAAACTCTTCACCTCAATAACACTTTTGGGTGACTTCTTAGGAAGCACTACCATAACCTTCTCCAGATCAAATGCAACAATATCCTTTGAGATAATGTGTCACTAAAAATGGACTTCATGAATCAAAAACTATAAATTTGAGAGATTCTTATAAATATGGTTCTCTCAATGTGTTTCCAGGAATATATATATATATACATGACTCACAGGCTTCACCTTGGATACTGAATACACTAGAATGCTATCGATGAAGTTTACCATGAACTGGACTAAGGAAGAAATATAATGTTAATGATCAAATGAAAACAATGGGGAAATTCATATTCCAAAATTAAATCACCAACTACTAAAAGTGATTGTAATTACATATGAATTCCATCATCTATATATCCTCACCTCGTATTTATATCTTGTGATATACTAGTTCTAATGTAAAACATTGAGAACCATAATGATTATTTCAATAGATCAAGGTGATCATAGATCCTCATTATTGGATACATTTTCTTCATAATAACCTATTTCATTCACTATAAATCCACACATTCCCTCAAGATCATGTCTATCTTCTTGGAAAATAGCAGTTGGGTTGCCGATTGTGAAACACTGGGTCTTGTGATGCTCTTCTTCTAGAAGTCCTCCAACTCCACCTTAAACTCATGAAGATCTATAGAATATATTTGATATGTAGATATTTATTTTGGTTCCATTATATGGTGTATAATAATGAATAATTATCTCTCCCAATGGGGAGGTAAGACTGAACCATCTTTAGGAAACATTATTTCATGCTCCACCACCACTATATGAAACTGAGGACTCATAAAATAAATTTAACCAAGGGTATGGCTAGCCAAATGATGAGAAATTGGATTCAATATAATATTTGTGTGCCCATAGTACACTTAATATATATCATATTAACAAAAAAAATTAAAACATGGTCCAATTACAACAAACACTCCACACTCTTCGTATAAAATATTAATTCTAAGCAATGACTATGGATAAAAATATATTCCCCGAATGACGTTAGAATGCCTCAAAGTCACTACCTAGAGATCATAATAGAAACACTATCCTCCAAGAGTCATTTTACAGTATCAGTATCTTGTTGTGATCATAGAGTCTCTGCTAGTAGGTGTCTCCAATCGTAAGGGTTGAGTCAATGGATCAAAAAGAACCTCCGAGTCTCAGTCAAGATTCATGGAAATTAAATAATGACTAACATATGTGTCTATAAAAATTTAATATACGGTGGAAAATAAACATATCAAACCTCATATCATCGCTAGATCCTCAAGGTCATAGGCCTTCATAGCCTGCAACTATCCTCAACCCTTCCCACCAGCTCTCTTATCCCGGTGTGGACTGCCTAGGGGTGGTGGTGGTAATAAGTTGATCTTATGACCACCATTTTTGTTCTATCATCCTCCATGACACATCCACTACCTTATAAAACACATTTCTACTACATATATCCTTCTCAAGGTGACCCTTGACAATATCTTGACCAACTATAGGTTGGGTATGTCAATCCCAAGCCAGATGTCCTCAACTATTGCAAGAGAAACACCACCAATCCCTTGGTAGATTAGAGACACTTAGGGAGCTTGAAACATATTTCCCTAAGTCATGGGATCTCCTCCTAAAGCTACTGACCTTCTTGGATACCATTGACTACTATTGACCCCCAGCTATTGAGGACTCAGCTACATGGTTTGCACGACAATATCATATGACTAGTGTCAGCTCTGCTAGAAAACATTCCACTAACAGGGCACACACAAGTACTCCAACATAATTATAAATAACAAGGGATTCCATTTAAAACCTAATGTTATATTTTAATACTTTCTCTAGGGTATGAGCCCTATTGAACTGGTCACATACTATATCCATCAAGTAGCTTGAGAGATATGTAATCTTCACTGAATACTTGTCCATGACCATACTGTACAGCTATAGATGTAGGAGATCTTTTATCTGTACCAATAGAAATGTGGGAGGAGAGAACTTTTCTCTGATGATAAACTTGAAACCATTCCTAGAGAGAGCTATATCTTCATGTGACTAAGTCACAAGCTCCACAATCACCCTACAGAGCCATGATGAACACCCATGATAATGATTTTTGTCTGATCGATAGGCATACTCTCAAGGTGTAAAACTTGGGTGAGTATAACTAACCAATACTCATCCATCTGGCGCTCTGGACCACCCTAGTACATAGGATGTACATTCCTTTGAAAATCATTCAATGCACTCAACCTGCTTGCATCCCCAGCTATTAGTAAATGTAGTTGTTGTTGCTTGAGAGGTTGTGATACCACTGGTAAACAACCTTAAGGTGCTATCTATGGTATAGGACCCTATACCAAGGCCACGTATTTGGGTGGAATATCCACATGATCTTGTGGTGGAATCTTGGATGGCTATCTAAGTGGAGGAATCGTAGAATAAAATTATATGTACCACAGTCCAAAGTGTATATTTGGGAAGATGAGTCATGTAGAACATGTAAAACCCTACTATTACTATATGATGCATATACCATTCTTTTTCATGAAACTGGTGTTTTCTTGTGTAGAGTTGAAAAGGTTGTCATTAGAGTCATGGTGTATGGATATGAAAATCGCTACACTAAAAATAGAGTACATGGCCTAATATTTGAACTCATAAAAATTAACATTGTTTCACAAAACAAATCTCATAGACTCTCGAACCAAAATTAAAATAATCTACCTACCTATGATACCAAACTATCATGACCATTCCTAGAGAGTCCCATTACATGAATATCCCAATCCCACCTCAAATATTCTAGGGCCCAAAGACTAGTACTGAGAAGGCATATCATTTAAGTATGAGGTATTAGAATACGTACCAGTATAAAACAACAAAAATTCAAGAAAAACAATGATAAAATGTAATAAAATAAAAAAATTCATGAATACCACTATGATCCCACAACATAATTTGGTGGTGAATGTACTGTAAATAGAAATGGGAAAAAATTGCAACCAAACTACAAGTGTTTAACCTGCTCCAAGGGAGAGTTCTATGTAAAAAATACACACTCAGTAAAAACCTCCATCTATCAAGCTCCTACTACACTCCACTCAATCACTATCATCCCAGGACAGTGTCTAATGGGCCACCATCTACAAAAGACACAAAACATGTGAGAAAATATCATAATGTGTGATTATAACAATATTCAGTAGGATATCCTGAAAACACTAAACACAAAGAACCATGTATAGTATGATCAATAAGAGATGTAACAATTTATAATAGAAAAACTCATTCCAAAAAGGAACCCATATACACTCAGAAAAGACACCACACCATCAAACAGTCATAACCAACTACCAGCCATAGGACTCTACTCGAATAAATTCTCATTTCAAGAGAAATCACTCCAGGAACCACATTTTCATCGATGTGTTGACGAAGAGGCCCAACCTATTTGGGCCACACCTAATGAAAACATAATTTTCTAAAAATAATTTGATACAAAATGGGGTCATGCCTAAGACTGTTCAGGGGCACCATGATCCCAATATAGATCAACATTAATTCCCAGATAGGGGTTCACACCCAAAACTACAATGGGAAACCACAAACCCAATATGCATAAACACTCTAAATAGTGGATCAAATGTTAAATACTATACAAAGCCCCATAACGTGGCCGATAGATATAATATCTATCAAAACATGTCCACCAGAGCCCATGTAGTGACTCCCCCAAGTCCGCCCGCAATGGCTAGGTGTTGGAAATTAGCAGTTAAGGCATCTACCTGCATGCGAGAGGCATTTTCCTTAGAAACTATACACAAACACACAACAACGTCCCAATAAAAATGGAAAAGAGAACATGAATTCTACTCAACATCCGCTATGTGTAAAGGTACCACAAGAATTAAAAGGTCCATAATATAAACCCAATAAAATAAAAACTACAATAAGAGTGAGTACAAGATCGATTGTTAGTAGTCTGCTAAAAATTCCACCTGATGGGTAAGTAAAAAGTAGCTTCTGGAAGCCTTAGAAGCACATCTTGCTTGCCTGATATCACTGGGAACCACATGGTCCTATGTATCCATGTCCTCCACCAAGTAATTGGTCATCTGAACATGACACAACATGTGCGGGAGAAGCCAGTCCATGGGTGAGTAACAATATACTCATAAGGAAGGCCAAACCAACAATGAAATAACCCAAAGAAATCAAAAAACAAACCACAAAGCATGATCATGGAGCATGATCATGAAGCAAGAATGATAACATGAGGTATAATCCAGGGAGGGAAAAGTAAGAAAATTATTCATATCTCTGAACACATTGGGCAGCTGGAGTACTCCTCCATAATGAGTATTGTGGGTATGCTGGGTCACATAGAGTCGCACCCCACTGTGGGCCTACGAAGTCACATAGAGATGCTTCCACTTAACCTATGAATGTTGTGGTAATCATCCCTGGTAGTATAGTGGGTATGATGGGTCACACATTTTCTCTCCCCAGCATGGGTATGCGGGGTAACCGAGAGCTACTTCCCACCATGGGAATCATACTGATGTACTCCTCCCTAAAAAGTATCGTGGGTCTATCGGGTCACACAGAGTCACTCCCCACAGTGGGCCTACTAGGTCAAATAGATTCACTACTCATTGGTTCATCATAGATGATCCAAACAATGTCAATATTTGGTAGTATTCAGGTCTTAGTCAATTATAGGATCTTTGCACATTGTGTGATTGATTCGAGGAGAACAAATTATCAAGATATTATTTATTTTTATACTTTTGTGAAAGCCTCTTTAGAGTATTCAAAATTATCTAACTCTTCATGAGGGTTCCAACATCACAAACATCTCATCCTGTAGATGATAGATTTGTTGGTTTTTTGTGTTTTTCTGAAAAGGACGTGGTCAGGCTCGGTTCAACCTGATCAGACCAACCCCACCTGACCTGACATGAATTCTTCCCAGACCAGATCCCGCTTGATGGGGTGGGTCCGACCCACCATCTTCCTATACCACTGTACAATCATTTTCTCTCCCACCAGGATTCCCTGATGGAACCCTTCTTTTGCACGAAGTAAGCGGCCAATGCCAGCCGCACCTTCCACATGCACGTGGTTGAGGGATAGCATGACTGCACCCAGTGCCACATCTCCATCCATGGTGCACTCCATCGACACGACTATGGTCCACGTCCCCTATCCTCCAGCTATTGGCCCACTGCCGGTGGCTCCAATTGTACCATTGTGACCCAAGACGTCCACAACACTCCCTCTGACGTGCCATCATGGAACACTGCCACCTTCCCATGACCGCCACCATGGGCCACTACTAGTGGGTTATTCCTTGGACCATCGGGTATGATCTATTTTCCATTAATAACATCGCTTGTATATACAACCTTTGTAAAATTCCATCTTCCTTATGAAGGCCTTGAAATCTCTACATTTCCACGTCATACATTTGTCAAAGAAGAATGCACATTGCTAAGGGAATCAAGAAATTTTCTTTTCAGCCTGTTCCCTCTAAATTAGAGTTTAAAAATGGGATGGTTTAGTATTGCAGTTATACTAAACAATTAATCAATCCTAATAAAAAAATCCCATGAAAAGGAATCTCTCCTACATTATATATTGATCCACAGATCAAACATTTTGTGGGTTAATCCATGTTTGTCATTTTAGAATGAATAATATTGAACGCTAAAACAAAAAACCCCAACCTCATTGGCTTTTTTCATTGAAGGGATCTGTTTGTGGGAAAACTAGTTATGCTGGTATTTGACACTCTTTGGTCCTGTTCTTCGAGGTGCATCGATGACACTAGTGATTCACCAGTGTTCATTGTTCATCATTGGATATAATTATTATTGTAGGTTCATCCAAGAAATTCCACCATTAGATCATGATTTCTCCAATGTGTTAATAAATTAAATTAAAAAATGTCGCAGTGTTTCTATTACATTGCATCATTGGGTTATCAAACTATTTCATATATGAAACAACATATCTGTTACGCTTCATTTATTGCATCTTTATGCTATTAATTTATGATTCATTAATGAGACTCATTTAATGCGACTCATCTTCACTTTTTCATTACACCACAACATCAACATTCCACTACTCAAAGGATGATAAAAACAAATAAAATAACTTTTTTAGTTATTTTATTCAAATGTCCAAATATTAACTATTCTTGTTGACCCTTTCCGGTTGATGTAAGATCCATTCTAAGTGAATAATTCTATTCTGAGTTCAATGGTTCCCTCATATTTTTTTATCTCAGCACTGGTTTAAATGTTATAAAAATCCACTCACACATTTAATTAAATGAACTAAAAAATCATCATAATTATATTTTGGGCTCACCAAGCCTCAAGAAAATTTTTCGTCAGAGCATCTGTTCTTGAAATAATCCATATAATTTAAAAATATTTACATGGAATTTTTGAGACATTAAATTACCCCCACCATTAGGGCTTCACATCCCCACAAGCCACAACAATGCTAATCGAACAAATGGGGGTACTGAACATGAATCTATGCCTCCCACTCCTATGTTATCTCCAGGAGGATCCTTTAATACAACCAAATGTGCACTAAATGAATTATCCATCCATGAAGAACCATCTCCAATCGATACTCTCTCTCTACCACGATCTCTTCAAAAATCACCCCATAATTAATGTCCAATATTCCTCAATTGATGACATGTGATGGATCATGAACGTACCTCTTCAGCTCTAACATATGGAAACAATCATGAATTTGGTGCATCTATGGGGGAGATCTAGGTGGTATGCCACATCACTAACTCTGTTCAGAATATGGAAAGGTCTACTGATCCCCGACAATTACTTGTCACCCCGACCAAACATTGAAATCCCTTTCTAGGTGAGAAATGAAGAAAAATATGTTCCCCTCCTCATAATCAAAGGGCCTCCATATCCTGTCAATATAAGATTTTTTTAATCTTTGTTGTCCTATTCCACTCATGGATGTTCTGCTCCTTCTCAGTGGTGGCCCGTACAAACTCTGGACCCATGATTGCCGACTCCCCTGGGTCTGTCCAACATAGTGGTGATATTAATGGTCATCCATACAATCCCTCAATTGGGTTCATGAAATGTTTGGAGTGATATATGTTGTGGAATTAAAACTCCACCAATGGTTGGTGGTCCTACCAACTGCGACCAAAGTCAAGGACACAATAACAAAACATGTCCTCTAAGGTATATATATTCTGATCTATTTGAAAATCTATGTTAGGTTGAAAGACTATTCCAATGCACATCCGAGTCCCAAATACCTCAGGTAATTAGTTCCACAACTGAGATTTAAAGTGAGTTTCAAAGTCTGAGGTGATCATCTAAGGCAACCCATGTAGCTGCACTATCTTCTTAATGTAGATGCATCCCAACTCCTCTCCTGATCCTTGCTCCCAGATGGGTAGAAAGTGATTCGACTTTGTGTGTTGGTCAATGATCAACTAGATTGAATCATGACCCTTGGATGTTCATGATAACCCCATCATGAAGCCTATAGAGATACCATACCATTTCCACTATGCTACCTCAAGTGGGTGGGTGAAGCATGCAAGAACCTGATGCTTAGCCTTCACTTTCTGACAAGTGAGGCATCGGGAAATGAATTATGCCCCCACTTTCTTCATCCCTGCCCACTAGTACTAACATCAGAGGCCCCATTACATCATTTCCACACCATGATGTACCACGAAAGCTGATGTATGGTACTCCCTCAACCCCACCGTAATATCACTGTTACTATTGTGCATCCTCAAAAAAGGATGACGTGCTCCCCACCTATAGAAAATCTACCAAGATCCTATCCTGAGTATAAATAAACGTGTCAGGCCTTGAATTCAGTATACACAAGTTCATCCTCCCTCACTCGCAATAAGAGTGGATGAGTGATAGTAATTAACTGAAGGTAAGATGCCCCATCATTATATATGATTGATATCTGCATCACTGTTAACTGCTCCATTTCCTCACTTAGCAACTGTAAACCAGACCTCTTACTGAGCGCATCCACCACCACATTCCCCTTCTCATGAGTATAGGCTATCTCTAAGTCACATTCTTGGGGGGAATATTAGCCATCACTATTTCCTCATGTTCATGTCCTTATGTGAGAAGATATACATGAAATTATTATGGTCGGAGTAGAATGTGAACACCTAACTCAATATGTAGTACCACCACACCATAAATGAAAATACCACCATTGTAATCACCGGGTCATTGGTCTCATGGTTCTGCTTATGATGCCTAACCTTATCTAAACCGTAGGTGATCATGGATCACTACTATATTAGGACACAACCTAGTCTTGTCGCTGATTCATAATAGGAAACTACATACCCAACACCCTCCACTAGTAGTATCAGCTCTTGGAAACTCTGTTGGCACTGATATTTCCAAACGATGGGTTATCCCTTCTATGAAAAGGATGATACTAGAGAATCTACTCTATAAATGATGGGTATGAACTTCTGGTAGTATCCAGCCAACCCCAAGAAACTATGCATATCAATCATCCTCTTGGCTAGCTCGTAAGCCAGCACTGCCTCTATCATTTCTAAATTCAATGAAACTCTAGCCTCAGAAAGGACGTGTCCTAGAAATTGGACCTCCCGAATCAAGAACATAATATTCAAGAGCTTACCATAATGTATGTGCTCTCAGAGTGTATCAGGGACTATCCGTAGGTGTGTATCATGCTCCTCCTTTATCATCGAGTATACGAAGATGTTATCAATGAAGACTACAACCAACCAGTCATTGTATGGCTGGATGATAATATTCATGAGTCCCAAGAACACAGCTGGGGAATTGGTTATGCTGAAAGGAATCACAAAAACTCATAGTGGACTTACTAGGACATAAAGTCTATATTGAATATGTACTCATCCCGTACCTGAAGCTAATGACAACCTGATCTGAGTTCTATCATTCATATCCAACTTTCTCAATTCATCTAATCGAAGATGTCATCAATCCTCAGCAACGAATAACTGTGCTTCATGGTCCCCTAATTCATGCACTAAATTTAATGAACGTCCTCATATTCTTTTCTACCTTATATGAAAAATACATTGGGGTTGCCCATTGTCATGACCCGACCTCAGGGCCCGTGTCGTGACTACCCCAAGGCCGCCTCCCATAGGCCAGGGGCTGGCGACTAGCACCAAGGCGTAACTCCCGGTAAAAGGGGAAGGCATTGCCTTTGTAAAGTAATCAAACACACATAGAAAGGAAGCAGTATAAGTAAACACAAAATAAAAATGAGTACAATTGTAAGTGCAGAAAAGTTAGTGGGCCAGTATACAAACCCAAACTGAACGTAAAGTATAACTAGAAAGGGAAAACAGCAACTGAAAAGTAAAGTCGCAACGTCGAGATGTTCACTGGAAATCCCACCTGAAGGGTGAGTACAGATAGCCTCCACAACTCCTCGTGTCTAGCCGTCTGCTCCGAGAACGTCCCGCCCAGTGGTCCACCTCCAGGTACCTTCCTGCTCTGCAAGCCTCAACCACGATCAGCGCTATCCGTCATCTGCAACCAACACAACGTAGTGCGGGCATAGCCCGTGCAGGGGTGAGTATAAGCTACTAAGTAGGGACCTTGAGACCACCGAAGGTCTCCCAGAATCCACAAAGGATAATCCACAAAGAAAAGATACAATCACGAAGTAACATCCGACACTTCTTAGGTATATGCCCATACATATACCTAAGTCATCAATTTCAGTTCACTCCAACATTCGAGCCCAAGTACAACCCAGTCCACACAGGAAAGCAAAACGTAAATCCACACATGCTAGCACAATATAATCCACATAGGAATGCAAAACAGGATTCAGGTCACACAAGTACACTTCTTCGTAAGACGATAGAGATGATCAGATATATCCACAGATTCATCTAAGCCGTCAGACCCACAATGGATCGAAAGGTACTAACCCTCACAATGACCCACAAAGGATCTGACCCACATAGGATTGATAGGTAACTGACCCCCACAATGACCCACAAAGGATCTGACCCACAAAAGATCGATAGGTAACTAACCCCCGCAATGACCCACAAAGGAACTGACCCACAAAGGATAGATAGGTAACTAACCCCCGCAATGACCCACACAGGATCAGACCCACACAGGATCTGTAGGTGCTGGCCCACACAGGACCACTGAGCGCTGACCCAGACAGGATCAGACCCACACAGGATCTGTAGCACTGATCCACATAGGATCGCTGAGTGCCGTAGTCGTCGCCGTCGAATCCACTGATGATCTCTGTACAGTCATCATCGTAGTCGCAGTCGCAGCCAGCTCTAGGGTTTCCGCACACAGCATGCTTGTTCAGGAGGGTCCGCTCCACGAGCTAAGAGGCTGATACATCAACTGACACATATTCTAGAGTTGATGTATCCAAAAGTTCCGTATCGTCAACAGGAAATCAATGCCACAGACGGCGCGTCAATCGGATGCCCGGACTGAGAGTTATTGGCTTTTTCGTCCTAGGGGCCCGGTTGGTTTTTAATTCAAAACCAACCCGACCGTACACCACCTGCATCCAAGCCTCGTGCGGGGTAAGCCAAAAGATCCATCTCACTTATAGGAATCCAACAAAGTTGACGGCATGTCAATCAGACGTTCGGAGCTCAAGTTATGAGTGTTTCCGCTCTGAGGGCCCGGTTGGTTTCGTGTACGAACCAACCCGGCCGAACCCCAAGTACTTTGAAACCTTCAGTTCGATATACCAAAACAACCATCTCAATACAAGGATCTCATCGCAACTGACGATGCATCGATCGGAGGCTCGTAGCTCATGTTATGGGCAAAAGACCGAATAAGGTTCAGTATTAAGGGGTTAGGTCCCGGTCCGACCCAGCCCGATACCCCCAGGGTTGGCCCGAACCGGGTCGGCCCGTCCTGGGTCTGGGTCCGGCCCGCTTGGGCATGGCCCGGACCAGTCGGCACGGCGCGGCCCAACCGGCGCGGCCCGGCCCGGTGCAGCCCGGTCTGGCAAATCGGCCCGGCGCGCTAGCCAGCGGTTCGGCCGAACGGCCGAACCGTTCGGCGACGGGGGGCGCTGCCCCCGCGTGAAGTAAACCACGACCCCTTAATGTGGCTACTTCTTCCGGACATCCGGGGGGTTTCGAACCCCCGGTTCCTCGATGGTCCGGCCGGCCCGCTCTGGCCAGCCGGCTTCTGCCGCCACGGGACCGGTAAGGCCGGTCCCCTTGCTCCGTCACCGGTGGCCCGGTACCGGCCGCTGGTTCCGCTGCTTTGCCGCGGTGCTTCTGAGGTCCTCCGTCATGGTGCGATGGTGCCACGTCCTTTGTTCATCTCCTATGGCGTGTCATGACGGCGCCCCGGATTTGTTGCTTCCCACGGCGCGGTGCGGCGGCGCCGCGTTTCTCCGCTCTACCTTTTTCAATTTCTGCGCGGTGCTTCGGCACCACGTTTCCTTATTCGCCGCATCAAAAATCCACAACCAAAAAGGGGAGGAGTGTCGGCCATGTTCATGCAGTCGGACCTCCTCCCGTTAATGCGATAACATGAAGTTCAATTGAAAGGGGAAAATGACGGAAGAAAAACACAAAAAAAGAAATGCATAAAAACCCCTACCTCAATGCTGTCGTCGAACGAGCGTTCGTCGCAGAATGAAATGTCGCGGAAGAAGAGGTTTGTCGCGGAAGAAGAGGATCATCATCAAATAATAGGTTCGCCGTTGGAGTTGGGTGATCTTCGAGGAAGGCATCTCTCGCCGTCAGAGGTTGGCGTTCTTCGTTGGCGGTAGAGCGTTCTTCGCGTTCTTCATCGAAGAACGAAGAATCCTCTCTTTTTTCTCCCAAAGGTTTCACACAACACAAACCCCCAACAATAATAAAATAAGTCCTCTTCTTATTTTATTATCAATGTAATAATTTGAAAATCAAAAGATAAGAAATGAACAATTAATTCGAAGAATTAATTGTAACGATTTAACCGCCAAATTTAATGGGGCATTTCTTAACCAGAAAAATGCATGGTTGAATTTCATTAAAGAGGGGGTTTGCAGTTGCGTTACTTAGGAGGGAAGAAAAGGTGGGGCTCATGCGGGCCCCACCTCACAAATATCCTACCAAGTGGGTAGGATATTTTGGGTTCCACCCTATCCGCTTAACTTGGCTTAAGTGGCTTTAAGTGAAATAAAATAATGTTTTCGCACCACTTTATTTAATTTCTTAACTTAACCCCAAAAAATTAAAAACCACACCCAAGAAAACGCAACTCCAAAAAAGGAGTTTCTAAGAAAATACTAGAGCTATGATTCCATCGGTTCCCTAGGAATTCAATTCCACGCATTGGTTCAAATGTTAGAAAACCCCAATCGTTCGTTCACTGAACGTACCCGAGCTAAACTTCGGAAAATGATTCCGGGTACCCCGGGCCTCAGAATCAGGTGCCGTTAGAAATTAAGTTCCTGTAAAATTCCCAAGAAAATTAAGAAAAATATTTCCTTGAATTTTACGGGTCTTTACATCACTCCCACCTCAGGGCTTTACGTCCCCGTAAAGATACATCATAAACTATGGAAACAAAAGTGGGTACTGAGCACGCATCTGAGCCTCCCGCTCCCAAGTGTTCTCCTGGAGGTTCCCGTCCTGCCATCTAGTGCACACTAGAGGAATCAACCGTCCATAAAGGACCCGCTCCTGTCGATCCTCAATCTCCACCAGGACCTATGCAAAAGTTTCCCCATCATCAACGTCCAACTCCCCATGGTCAATGATATGCGTCAGGTTGTGCATGTATCTCCTCAGATGAGATACGTGGAAGACGTCGTGCACCCGGTGCAACTGAGGTGGTAGAGCCAGATGATAAGCCACCTCGCCAATCCTGCTGAGGACCTGGAATGGTCCAATGAAGCGTGGAGACAACTTGTCACCTCGGCCAAATCTCTGAAATCCATGTCGAGGTGAGACATGCAAGAAGACGTGGTCGCCATCCTCGAACTACAGTGGCCTCCTCCTTCTATCAGCATAAGACTTCTTTCGGCTCTGAGCTATCCTCATCCGCTCCTGGATGACCTGGACCTTCTCTATCATGGCCTGGACCATCTCCAGTCCCAAAAGTGTTGACCCCACAGGGTCTGTCCAGCACAAATGAGATCTGCAAGGTCAGTCGTACAATGCCTCGTATGGTGCCATCCCGATGGTGGAGTGGTAGATGTTGTTGTACGCAAACTCCACCAAGGGTAGTTGGTCCTCCC
This sequence comes from Viscum album, assembly GCA_963277665.1. Classification (NCBI taxonomy): domain Eukaryota; kingdom Viridiplantae; phylum Streptophyta; class Magnoliopsida; order Santalales; family Viscaceae; genus Viscum; species Viscum album. The sequence continues at coordinate 899,788,742 of OY728139.1, forward strand.
AGTTGCGACCAAAGTCAAGGACACATGCACGGAGCATTCCCTCGAGAGTCTGTATGGTCCTCTCCGTCTGACCATCTGTCTGAGGGTGAAAGGCGGTGCTCAGACGTAGCTGTGTCCCGAACGCCTCCTGCAACCCCTTCCAAAGCTAGGAATTAAAGTGAGCATCTCGATTGGAGATGATAGATGATGGCACACCATGAAGTTGTATAATCTCCTGAATGTAGAGACATCCCAATCTCTCCACTGAGCCCTGCTCTCTGATGGGTAAGAAGTGAGCCGACTTGGTGAGTTGGTCGACAATCACCCAAATGGAGTCGTGACCTCTGGAAGTACGTGGAAGTCCAATCATGAAGTCCATAGATATCCCATACCACTTCCACTCCAGGACCTCCAAGGGTTGTACCAAGCCTGCTGGTACCTGATGCTCTGCCTTCACCTACTAGCAGGTGAGGCATCGAGAAACGAACTCTGCCACAACCTTCTTCATTCCCGGCCACCAGTGCTGTCGTCTGAGGTCCTAGTACATCTTCGCCACTCCAGGATGTACCGCCAAAGGAGAAGTGTGAAACTCTCTCAGCACCTCCTCCCGTAAAGAAACTGGTACCAAGGTACGACCTCTAAAAAGGATGTCGTGCTCCGATCCAATGGAGAAACCATCAGGTGCTTGTCCTGAGGATATCTGTGCACGCAGTGTCTCACAGTGTGCGTCCCCACGCTGTGCCTCTCTGACCCGCTACAGTAGTGGAGGGGTGACTGTGAGAGACTGAAGGAAGGTTTCTCCATCTCTATCCATGAAGGATATTTGCAAAGCGGCTAGCTGCTCTGTCGCCTCCTCAAGTAGTTGAATGCCAGTCCTCCTGCTGAGAGCATAGGCTACCACGTTCCCCTTACCAGAAGTATAAATTATCTCAAAGTCATAGTCCTGGAGGAACTCGAGCCACCGCCGCTATCTCAGGTTCAGGTCCTTCTGAGAGAAGATGTACCTGAGACTCTGATGGTCAGAAAAGACTGTAAAGAACTCACCCATCAGGTAGTGACTCCATGTCTTTAGAGTGAAGACCCCTACTACTAACTCCAGGTCATGGGTAGAATAGTTCTGCTCATGAGGCCTCAACTAACGTGATCCATAGGCGATCACCACCCACTCCTGCATCAAGACACATCCGAGTCTAGTCCCTGATGCATCGTAGTAGACTACGAACCATACTTCCTCCTCCAGCAACCTCAAGATAGAGGAGGTGGTCAATCTCTGTCTCAGCTCCTGGAAGCTCTGCTGATATCTGTTTGACCACACAAAGGGTTTCCCCTTCTTCGTCAAAGCTGAGAGTGGTGCCACGACTCTGGAGACGTCTGTCATAAATCTCTGATAGTATCCATCTAGTTCAAAGAAACTCCGTACCTCCATCACACTCCTAGGTGGATCCCAAGCTAGCACTGCCTCGATCTTCACAGGATCCACCGCAACTCCCGCCTCAGAGATGACGTGTCCCAAGAAGTGGACCTCTCGTATCCAGAACTGACACTTCGAGAGTTTTCCATAAAGCTGGTGCTCTCGGAGCATGTCTAGTATAAACCGCAAGTGGTAGGCGTGCTCCTCCTCAGTCGTCGAGTATATCAAAATGTCGTCGATGAAGACCACGACAAATCGATCGAGTTATGGCTGAAAGATCATGTTCATGAGGCCCATGAACACTGCTGGGGCATTGGTCATGCCAAAAGGCATAACCAAGAACTCATAGTGGCTATACCGACATATGAAGGCCTTATTCTGCACGTCCTCATCCCGAACTCTGAGCTGATGATAGCCTGACCTGAGGTCTATCTTTGAGAACCACCGTGCTCCCTTGAGCTGATCGAAGAGGAAATCAATCCTCGGTAGTGAATACTTGTTCCTTACTATCACCTGGTTCAGGTGACGATAGTCAACACAAAGTTGCAAGCTTCTGTCCGCCTTCTTGGCGAACAATATCGGGGAAGCCCAGGGTGAAACACTGGGTCGGATGAAACCCTTTCCCTGTAAGTCCTCCAACTGTACCCATAGCTCTCGAAGCTCAGCGGGGGCCATCCGATATTCTGGAGTGGATATTAGGGCTGTCCCAGGGTACAGATCAATATAAAATTCTACTTCTCTGCAAGGAGATAGTCCTGGAATGTCGTCGGGGAAGACGTCTGCATACTGATCCACCTCTACAGGAAAACTAGGACTCAGCACGTCAACTGCTCCTGGGATGAGGCTAGACAACTGATGAGTGATGGGTTGTCCTGTCCTCTGTGGAAGTCCATCCTATGCTGCGAAGGATCCCTTCTCACCTGTGAAGGTGAACCTGCTCCCATCGGTGCGTACACATCGCACTTGCGCCTCATATAATCAATCTGAGCATGGACTGTAGATAACAAATCCATGCCCAAGATGATGTCGTAAGGCCTCGAAGCTGCTACAAGAAGATCCCATCCGAAGCTCTCGCCTCCTAGATTAAGCTCACACTGCCGGCACCAGTGCATAATCGTCGAGTATGCTCCCGTAGGAGTCTCTAGCCGTAAGGATCGAGCCAACGACTTCGTCGGAATCTCCGAGCTCTGAATAAGGGAAGAAGCTATGAAATAATGACTCTCTTTTGTGTCTATAAGAACTGCAGAAAGGGTGGAATAGACACATATAGTACCTTGAATCATCTCGAGCGTTCCGTGGTCGTAGGCCTCCACTGCTTGGAGTTGTGCCTATCTCTGCCCTCCAGTTCCCTATGGCCGAGGTGGACCTCCTGGTGGTGGTGGTGGTAGAGCCTAAAGCGTCTCCCACCACCTGCTGCTCGGCTAGCTCCTCTGCCTCATCCTCCTACTCCCTGCGGACCACCACGGTCGCCCCTCTGCCTCTGCCTGGGTGAAACCTCAACCGTCTGCTGCTCCTCGGCATGGCAGGTCGGGCAGTCACGAGCCATGTGGCCCTGCCCGCCACATGTGTAGCATTATCTGCCTCTCGAAAGACTGGTTCCGCGCGGTGTGCCCCGCACTGCTGAGCCAGTATCCTGAGGTCGTCTACCTGAGGGTCTGGTCTGCCTGGACCCATGAGTCATCTGTCGACTTCCTGCTGCAGAAGACTCTGCTACGTGCCACCCCGCGGTAGGTCTCGCTACTGAAGAAGGCTCAGAAAGAAAGCTCTCGATCAAAAGGGATCGCTCCGATACTCCTACCTGGGTCGGAATGCTGAGGGAGATCAGTGATGCCCTAATCTCATGTCTTAATCCCTGCTCAAAGGTCCGGGCCTGGAAGAATGGGTCTCATACCATGTCTGTCCAGTAGCCTGAGAGATCGGTAAATCTCGCCAAGTACTGGGCAACCGTCAAGCTGCCCTGCCGCAGCTGAAGAAGCTCCTGGATGCGCACTGCACGGAGGGTGGCTAGGACGAAATCTGAGCAAAAGAGGATCTCAAAGTCCGTCCAGAGAAGAGATGCCTCATCGAGCACCTGGAGCATCAAGCTCCACCATCAGCCCGCTGCCGCGTGCAGTAGGCTCGCTGTGAGAATCACCATGAGGTCTGCTGGTGTCCTCACTAACCTCAAAACTCGTACCACTGCCTCCAGCCAATCCTCGGCTACCTGGGGGTCCATCTCCCCACGGAACCTGGGTGGTCACTGGTGCTGGAACTCATGCAGTGCACTTAGGCAACGTGTATCATCAGCGGCTGGGGAAGGAAGAATCGGTGGCTCGGCGGGTAGAGGTACCGCCGGTGCCTCAGCTGTCAAAGGGCCCTGTACCGAGGCCTCGTTGCTCGGTGGGCTATCATCACACACAACTATCGAAACCCTAGATGACTGCCGTCATGGGGCCATCCTGAAAAAAAAAACAGGTGCGCCACGGTCAAACAGTATACCTGGTGAGATGACATAAAGTAATCACAAAGAAAACTTGAAACACACTTGCAATCAATGTTTTCATGCATTAAGATGGAAATCAGAAGTCAGGGTCCTGGTGTACGGATACGTCAGCTGCCGCACCAACACTGGACTCCCTGGAATGATAACCACACCCAATACTCTTAACACTATTGCTTCACATAGAAAAAGATCAGAGTCCTAAGTTTTGCGGTAGAACTGAACTCCTCTGATACCAATTTGTCATGACCCATCCTCGGGGCCCGTGCCGTGACTACCCCAAGCCCACATCCCATAGGCCAGGGGCTGGCGACTAGCACCACGACGTAACTCCCAGTAAAAGGGGAAGGCATTGCCTTTGTATAGTAAACAAACACACAGAGCAAGAAAGGTGTAGAAGTAAACACTAAGTAAAAACTGAGTACAACAGTAAGTGCAGAAAAGTAAGTGGGCCAGTATACAAACCCAAACTAAAAGTAAAGTACAACTGGAAAGGGAAAACAAAAACTGAAAAGTAAAGCTCCAACGTCGAGCTATCCACTGGAAATCCCACCTGAAGGGTGAATATAGATAGCCTCCACAGATCCTCGGGTCTAGCTGTCCGCTCCGAGAACGTCCCGCCTAGTGGTCCACCTCTAGGTACCATCCTGCTCTGCAAGCCTCAACCACGATCAATGTTTTCTGTCGTCTGCAACCAACACAACGTAGTACGGGCATAGCCCGTGCATGGGTGAGTATAAGCTACTCAGTAGGGACCCCGAGACCCCCGAAGGTCTCCCAGAATCCACAAAGGATAATCCACAAAGGAAAGATACAATCACGAAGTAACATCCGACACTGCTTAGGTATATGCCCATACATATACCTAAGTCATCAATTCCAGTTCGCTCCAACATTCGAGCCCAAGTACAACCCAGTCCACACAGGAAAGCAAAACATAAATCCACACAGGCTAGCACAACACAATCCACATAGGATAGAAAAACAGGATTCATCTCACAAAGGTAAACATCTTCTTAAGACGATAGAGATGATCAGATATATCCACTGATTCATCTAAGCCGTCATACCCACAAAGGATCGAAACGTACTAACCCCCACAATGACCCACAAAGGATCTGACCCACACAGGATCGATAGGTAACTAACCCCCGCAATGACCCACAAAGGATCTGACCCACAATGGATCGATAGGTAACTAACCTCCGCAATGACCCACAAAGGATCTGACCCACAAAGGATCGATAGGTAACTAACCCCCACAATGACCCACACAGGATCGGACCCACACAGGATCTGTAGGCACTGGCCTACACAGGACCACTGAGTGCTGACCCACACAGGATCGGACCCACACAAGATCTGTAGCACTCATCCATGTAGGATCACTGAGTGCTGTAGTCGTCGTCGTTGAATCCACTGAGGATCTTCGTATAGTCGTCGTCGTAGTCGCAGTCGCAGCCAGCTCTTGGGTTCCTGCACATAGAAAACTCGTTCGGGAGGGTCCGCTCCATGAGCCGAGAGGCTGATACATCAACTGACACATAGTCCAGAGTTTATGTATCCAAAAGTTCTGTATCGTCAACAGGAACTCAATTCCACAGACGGAGCGTCAATCGGACACCCGGTCTGAGAGTTATTGGCTTTTTCGTCCTAGGGGCCCGGTTGGTTTTTAAGTCAAAACCAAACCGACCATACTCCACCTGCATCCAAACCTCGGTCGGAGTAAGCTAAAAGATCCGTCTCACTTAGAGGAATCCAACAAAGTCAATGGCACGTCAACCGGACGTCCGGAGCTCAAGTTATGAGTGTTTCCTCTCTGAGGGCCCGGTTGGTTTCGTGTACGAACAAACCCGGCCGAACCCCGTGTACTCTGAAACCTTGAGTTCAATATACCGAAATGGCCGTCTCGATCCAAGTATCGCATCGCAATTGATGCTGCGTCGATTGGAATCTCGTAGCTCAAGTTATGGGAAACAAACCGAATAAGGTTCGGTATTAGGGGGATCGGGCCCGGTCCGACCCGGCCCGATACCCCAGGGTCGGCCGGAACCGGGTTGACCCATCCCGGGTCTGGGTCCGGCCCACTTGGGTGTGGCCCGGCCTGGTCGGCACGGCCCAGCCCAGCCGGCGCGACCCGGTCCGGCAAACCGGCCCGGCACGCGGCGTGCTGGCCAAAGGTTCGGCCGAACGGCTGAACCGTTCGGGGCAGGGGACACTACCCCCGCGTGAAGTAAACCATGGCCCCTTAATGGGGCCACTTCGTCCGGCCAGTCGGGGGGTTTCGAACCCCCGGTTCCTCCAGGGTCCGGCCGGCCCGCTCCGGCCGGCCGGCTTCTGCCGCCACGGGAACGGCAAGGTCGGTCCCCTTGCTCCATCGCCGGTAGCAAGGTACCGGCCGCCCGTTCCACTGCTCCGCCGCAGCCCGGAACCGGCCGCGACCTTCGTCCGTCCGGCACGGCGCGACTGCGCTGCGCCCCTCCGCCGTGGCCCCGCTCCGGCTGCGGTGCTTCTGAGGTCCTCCGGCGCGGCGTGATGGTGCCGCGCCCTTTCTTCATCTTCTACGGCGCGGCGCAACAGCACCATGGATTTGTTGCTTCCCACGGCACGGTGCGGCGACGCCACATTTCTCCGCTATCCCTTTTTCAATTTCCACGTGGTGGTTCGGCACCGCGTTGCCTTGTTCGCCGCATCAAAAATCCACAACCAAAAAGGGGAGGAGTGTCGGCCATGTTTGTGCGGTCCGACCTCCTCCCGTTAATGCGATAACATGCCGTTCAATTGAAAGGGGAAAAACGACGAAAGAAAAACACAAAAAAAGAAACGCATAAAAACCCCTACCTCAACGCTGTCGTCGAACAAGCGTTCGTCACAGAATAAACCATTGTGGAAGAAGAGGTTTGTCGCGGAAGAAGAGGATCACCGTGGAAGAAGAGGTTCGCCGTTGGCATTGGGTGATCTCCAAGGAAGGCGTCTCTCACCGTCGGAGGTTGGCGTTCTTCGTTGGCGGTAGATCATTCATCACATTCTTTGTCGAAGAACGAAGAATCCTCTCTTTGTTCTCCCAAAGGTTTCACACAACACAAACCCCCAACAAAAATAAAATAAGCCCTCTTCTTATTTTATTATCAACTTAAGAATTTGAAAATCAAAATATAAGAAATGAACAATTAATTCAAAGAATTAATTGTAACGATTTAACCGCCCAATTTAATGGGGCGTTTCTTAACCAGAAAAACGCACGGTTGACTTTCATTAAAGAGGGGGTTTCGGGTGCGTTACATAGGAGGGAAGAAAGGGCGGGACTCATGCGGGCCCCACCTCAAAAATATCCTACCAAGTGGGTAGGATATTTTGGGTTCTACCCTATCCGCTTAACTTGGCTTAAGTGGCTTTAAGTGAAATAAAATAAATCTATCGCACCAATTTATTTTATTTCTTAACATAACCCCAAAAAATTAGAAACCACACCCGAGAAAACACAACTCCGAAAAAGGGGTTCCTAAGCAAATACTGGTGCTACGATTCCATTCGTGCCCTCATAATTCAATTCCGAGAATCGGTTAAAAAGTTTTAAAACCCCGCTCATTCGTTCACTGAACGTACCCGAGCTAAACTTCGGAAAATGATTACGGGCACACCAGGCCTCAGAATCAAGTGCCTTCAAGAACTGCGTTCTTGTAAAATTCCGAAGAAAATTAAGAAAAAAAATATCTTGAATTTTACGGGTCTTTACACCCATGGTGAAATGTAGGTCCTCCCAAAGCCCTTATACTGCATGTCCTCTAGCAGTACCCTAACTCACAGATCTCTTCAAGAGACCTTCGATATACTGGTGTGGATATCGGTTCCATCCAAGGGTATAGATCAATGTAGAAGTTTACCTCCCTACGAGGTGGCATTAATGGAACATCCCCAGGGTATAAATCCTCATACTCCTCCACTACAATGGGAATGCATTGACTCCTATCATCCATCACAAAGCGAGTGAGGCTGCCAGTTGGTGAGTGATCGACTGCACCATCATCAAAAATTGTTTGTACTGTGTTGAAAGAGTTCCCTTCTTCTCGGTGAAGGAAAACCTCATCCCATCCTTGCAGACACACCACAACCTACACTTAATATAGTCAATAATATCCTGAACTACGAATAAACATTTCATTCCCATGATGACATCGTAATGCCTCAACGCTACTACAAGGAGATCCCAACCAGTGCTCTTTCTTTAATGAGGAAGCTCTCACTACTAGAACCAGTTTGAAATTTTCTAATCCCCTATTGTAGGAGCATCTAATCACAAGGATCGAGCTAATTCCTCTACTAGAATCTCTGATCCTTGAATGACGTTCAAGTGAAGAATAGTGTGAGTGTAACCTATATTTATAAGAAATGTAGCTAAGGTGGAGAATGCATAGATCGTACCTCAAATCATATCCAGAGCACCGTGGTAATGGTCCTACACCACCTATAGTTGAGCTCTCCCAAGTCCAACTGCTTCCTTAAGACTTGGTGTACAACCTATGGGTGGTGGATATAATTCCTCAAACCATCTCACACCACCTGCTCCTTGGCCTTCTCCCTTGCCTCATCTACTACCCTACAAACCTCCTCGCTCAAACCTCTGCCTCTTCCTCTATGGTCCCTCAACCAAATATTGATTGTTTGGGTGACGGGTTTGGAATTCAAGAGCCATGTAACCCTGCCCACCAAATATGAGCACAACAAGACTCCCTACTGACCCCCTCTTCTATAGGAGTCCTGCACCACTGACCCTTAGTCATGGGGTCATACCATGAAAGATCAAAATTTCTTAGGTCCCCGCATCAAATTCCTACTGCTAACTACTAAATAATATACTGTATGTCACCCGGTGGTATCTCCCACCATAGTTTTCTGCTCGGTAAGAAATCTCTTTATAAGAATAGCTTGTTCTAGAACTCCATCCAATGTGGGGATGCTTAGCGAAATCATTGATTCCCTAATCTCCCATATGAGTCCCTACCCAAAGGACCAAGCCCTGAAGAAAGGGTCTCGCCCCATATTCGTAGAGTAGCTGGAGTGGTCTGTAAACCTCATAAAGTAATAAACCACTAACATTTTTCCTTGCTGTAGGTGAAGTAGCTCTTGTATTTGCACTGAGTGCATGGTCATAGGGAAGAATTCCTCCCAAAAAAGACGCTCGATGTAATTCCTGGTGAGGATCTCCTAATTATGAGTCCGGATGATAAAGCTCCACCATCTCCCTATCATTCCATAAAGAAGGCTCACAACTCTGATCACCAACTTATGAAAATACATCCTTACTTAGTGGAAGACCCACATCATCACCTCCAGCCAATCCTCAGTGACCTAAGGATCTGTCTCTCCTATAAAACTGTGAGGTCTCTATCTATCATACTCATGAAAGATACAAAGCCTGTGTGCATCCTATACTGGTAATACCAGTAGTAACTTTTAATCAATCACTTTTGATAACACTGGTGCACCACTTAGCCTAGCATTTTTCTCTACACCGACACCTCATTGCTAGGCGGGCTATCCTCACAGTCATGCATCAAAATCCTAGAGGACTCTCAATATGGAGGTATCCTACTACAGATGAATACATACCATAATAAATATATTTTACTTGGTGAAAGGTCTAAAATTTATGAAGAAAATACAGGATTACTCAATTCCAATTTGATCCATGAAGACACTGTTTTTATGGACAGAGTTGAACCGTAGAATTCATGGTCCTGGTGTGTGGATATGTCAGCCGATGCACCAAAAAATGACTCCCTTAATATGAAAGTAAATGTTAAATCGTTTGGCACTATTTCCCAAACACAAAACAATAGACTTGATGTCTTTGATGTAGAATTGACCAACTCTGATACCACTTCTTCATGATCCATCCCTCGTGGCTCGTGTTATAAATCCCCCAAGCCCACCACTCGAAGGATAGAGCTTGGTAAAATGTGTTGAAAGCGGAGACATGAAGGTGGAGGAAAAAATTAGTACCTAAACACACGCACAGACAACCACAAACCAAGAAAACTAGAAAAGAGAACATGCATGTAACTAAACAACCACCTAGTGTACTTTTACACTGTCAGTAAATATTATAGAATACTAACCCAATAGAATAAAATGAAAACACGAGTAAGTAAAAGATCAATGGAATGACTTCTGTTGAAAATACCACATAATGGGTAAGTACAAAGTAGCTACTCGAAGTCATAGCAGCTTGTCATACATGCCTGATCTCACTAGGCACCACCTAGTCCTAGGCCACCAATTCCTCCTCCATGTCGTTGGTCATCTGCACTGGCCAAAACCCGTGCGAGTGAAGCCCGTGAAAGGGTGAGTAAAAATAAACTCATTAGGGACCCCAAACCAACAAAGAATGGTGACAGAGAAATACAAAAACAATCCATGGATCAAGACCACGAAGCATGACCACAATGTTGGATATCTCACACCATGTATAATCGAGAGTATGGAAAGTAAGACTATCATTCATATCACTAAACACCTTGGGCTTTGGGAGTACCACTTACCAATGAGTATTATGGGTATATTGGGTCACACAATGCCGCTCCACATAGTGCACAATCTTGGTCACAAAGATCCGCTTCCACTTGACCTTGGATTACTGGGGTACTCATCCCTGATTAGTACCATGGGTATAATGGGTCACATAGAGCCGCTCCCTATCAATGGAATGTCAGGTCACACAATGTCACTTCCCACTTTGTCCATCATAGTGGGGTACTTCTCCCCATTGAGTATCATTGGTCTACCTAGTCTCATTGAGGCACTCCCTACCATGGGCCTTCCAGGTCACACAGAGCCACATCCCACTGGACCATCAAATCTGATCCACATAGGGATTTTTTCAGTAGTCTTTAGGTCCCAGTCAGTCGTAGGATCTCCAGATATCGTACGCTTGATTCAGGGAGAACATCAACTCAATCCATTCTTTATATTTCAACATCCATGAAATCATTATTAGAGTAATCCAAAAAATACTCCTCATCGTGATGGTTCCAACATGGCAAACAACTTTTCAATTGGATACCCGTTTTTTATGTTATTTGTCTTTTTTTAAAAAAAGGCCGTCCGAGTTTGGGTCAAGGTAGAACTGACCAAAACCAAAACCAACCCCACCTAGATTCAGCCTAGCCTGGTCCGACTCAAAACATTAGATGTGGGCCTATTGGGTTGTGGTTCTGGCCCAGCCCACTGGGGCGGGTCTGACCCACCCTCTCCCTACCCTGTTGTGCAGCCCAGTTCTCTACAACACAAATGCCCTGATAGAATTTGTCTTGTCTACCATGTGACCAACCGATGTCGGCCGCACATTCCACCTTCATGTGACTGTGGGAATGTGTTCTATAATCCAACACCATGGCTCCAAGCACGGTACACTACACCGACATAGCTGAGGGCCACATCCCCTGTCCTCCATCCACTGGCCCGCTTCTAACAACAGATGTCACACCATCATGGCCTATGTCGGCCACAACGCTCCCTCTGGTGCACTGTCATGGAACATCGCCATTAGCTAGAAGGTTCTTACATGGACCACTAGGTCCTCTCATGTGGTCTCTTCTTCGTGTCTCTTGCGACTACAACCTCCGTGGAATGTTATCTTCCCTACGAAGGTCTTGAAATCACCTCACTATCAACATAGAGATTTGGACCCAAAGAACACACAAGGTGGAGGGGGTTTGGTCTTGTTTGTGTCAGCCGGAACCCTCCACAATATATTTCATAATATGGGAGGTTTAGGATTAGAGTTCTACCAAACAATTAATCAATCCCTATAAATGAATACTAAGAAAAAGGCACCCTCCCATAAGAACCAGCAATCTATGGATCAACATGTTCATCGGTTCATCTGTGTTCATCTTTTTAGAATGAATAATAAGGAATATTAAAAAAATAAAACCCATACCTCATTGGAGTTTGTCTTTTAAGTGATCTGTCCATAGAGACTCATGTTCTATTGGAGTTAGACACTCTCCAGTCCTGTTCTTCGATGTGCATTGATGTCTCTAGTGATTCTCTGGAATTTTTCATTCATCTTAAGAGAAAATTCTCTCTATAGGTTCAACGTAGAAATTACACCTATTAATCCAAATTTCTCCAACATGTTAACCCATTAAAATAAAACACATCATAGATTGTTTGTTACGCTGTGTCATCATGTCGTTACATTGCTTCATTTTTGAAACAGCATATATGTTACAGGTCTTTTAATGCGTCTTTATGATACATGTTTATGATCTATTAACAAGATTTATTTAATGAAAATCGTCATTGCAATGTCATCACACTGTAGCACCATAGTTCCACCTCCCAACTATTGGAAAAAACAATTAAATTACTTTTTATGTTATTTTTTTTCGAAATGTCTGAAAATTAATTTTTCCTGTCAACCCTCCCTAGTCGATGTTAGGTCCATTCTAGGTGAATCTCTTCATTTTGAGTTCAACGGTGCCCGGTTATTTTTGATCTCAGAACTAGTTTAAATGTTATAAAACCCACCTTGCATGTTTATTTAAAAGTTCTAAAAAAAGGTCAATATTCTATTCTGGGATCATCGGGCCTTGGAATTAGGTGCAGTCAGAGCATCAGGTCTCAAAATGATACCATATAAATTAAAGAGAAAAATTGGGACATTACAAAATAAATATTTCACAGTGGGAGGTCACAATAATTCCCCAAACTCCAATATGGATGAGATTGGATCACACTCTAGTTTCATGGAAGAACTCCACAACCCAATATGAGACAAGACCTATAGTGGGTATTACCATCCTAGGATGTTGATATAATTCCACACTATAACCTCATGGGAATGGACCAAGGGAATGTGGTCAACCGATACTTGTCTAATAGACGATATCAAATAGCCTCAAGCACTCTTGATGGGAGTTCACAACAAGTCCCAGTGGGTACACGACGTGTTCTGCTTTACCAAGTCATCCCATGTGGAAATTATCATGTGGATTGTATTATATCTATACAAAATGTTGAGGATGACTAAATAGAATGTATAGATACATGGTTCCCTGTACATGTCACCTGACTATGTCCATGTAATGAATCTATGTCTCTGTACTGGTTCGTGTATGCCAAGCAATGTCCGTGTCAAAGTACACGGTGTGCCATATGGCAGTGTACTATTACCCGTGTCTTTGAACTCTTTGAAGTGCACGTCGAGTCATATTAGGTGGGTCACACACCGTGTGATCCTTAAATTTGGTCTGAACCCTACTACTATAGCCATGGGGCCCCACATGGTGTGTAATTCCAAAATGCACAACTTGTTTCATGTTAATTTTAAGATCATTTGGGGATCTCCTCTATATTGATCTTCGCATCACCAAATCATACGATCTAGAAAAAATATGTAGATAAGGTTTCTACCATGCCTCTAGTTGCCAGATCTATGGGTTTCACATTCGAATCAGTTTAGAAATTGCTATAGTAGATTCAAATATTTTTTACATCAAAAAACTAATTGGAACAGATGCCAAAAAATCATTCAGATCTATATCCAGCTATCAACTACCATCATCACATCTCAATTGCATCAATAATCACAAACATCACCATCAGTTTCAAATCATTTAACAGAAGAATGGTCATGCAATGTTCGATCACCAGGTATTCATCGAATCATGGGAGAAAAAGAAATTGTCGTGATAAATGTGTAAATAATTGATGGAGAGTTACATAAATCAAAAAACTGAGGAAGAAACCTCGTCTGTTTTTCATTTTGGCATCCATTAATTATCATAGATAGATAATTGAAGACTGAAAATCAACAAACCAAAATAATCAATTATATCTAATGGAATTCTACAGATGATGTTCAGGTTGATCCTTGTTCATTGGATTGAAATGGGTTCACACAAGATTGAGAAAAGGATGAAATTCCTAGAACCAAATTCCATTCTAAGAGTTTTGATCAATCGTTGTTGAAGAACAGTCATGTTTTTGTCATTTACAAGATCACCCAACTCTGGGTGTATAACGACCCATGATCTGTTTTGGATCCATTTTCATCCACTGAAAACACTCTCCCCCAACAACGTCTAGTTCTCTATGGGTTAGGGGAAAACCATGAGAAAAATATATCAATGTGTACTTGTAGGTGAGAAAGACTCTAGGTAGAGGAAAACGAAAATAAATTATTATTTTAATTTATTTTATAAAATTTTTCCCACAATAACTTTTTCACAAAAAATATATGCTAACCAATGTTAGGTCATGCCAATGGAAATGCTTAGATTCAAGATTCCATTCCTCCCTCATATTTCTATTTTAGTAAACCATTAAAGAGTAATTAAACATTTTTAGGAAAATCGTGCATACATTAACTTAATATTTTAATATTTTCAATCATTTTTTCTAGGCCCACCAGTCCTTGAAATTGCATGATGTCTCAGCACATAGATTAAATAATAATCCATATAATATCTAAAAATAATAAACAAAAAAACTAGGACATTACATTAACTACATCCAAAGAAATCTTCATTAGTAGTTATTAAATCAGAATGCGGGGCTTTCAAACACTATGTTATATTTTTTCAATTTAACTCTAAAAATTTTTAATTTCCTAATTGATCATTACATGTACCATATAAAAATAGATTTATTTTAATGTACATTTTTTTATAAAAAACAAATATTGCTTATGTTTTCAATTTTTTTTAAATTTTTGTTTAATAATCACTCACCATGATGCTCTTACTATACCTAATTAAATGATGATGATTTTATGAAACTATAGATTTCATTAGAATTATAAATAATTGAAATAATTATTTAAATCAACATTAATATTAAATTAATTTTATTTTTATGAATTTAAAATTTTATAGTATCAATCATTTTAATGAAAATAAAAAGTAAACAAATATAGTCAAATTTAATCTTTAAAAAAATGTTTTTCCTGGCGAATCATATAACGATAACTATTTAATTATCTAATGAAATAATTTTTTTATAAACATATTTGGATAAAATTAATAAACACATAATGAACATACTGAATCATTTAGTGAGTGATATAGTTAATTACAAATATATCGATGTAGTTTAAAATATTTTTAACTAAACTACATCAAAATGAAAAATGTGAAATATACCAGTATAGTAAATGAATGGAAAATGATATTAAATGAAATAAAATTAATAATAATAATCATTTAACCTTAAAAAATTATAATATATATATAATAAATATATTATAATTATTAATGATGTTAGAAAATATATGAAGAAACATGGGAGTACTGAACCAATGTAATTATTATAAGTGGTGCGAACAAGTCAATTAGTGTTTCGTTACTAATGATGAAGTATTGAAGCATAGAGTATTTATATGGATTAAAATATGGAATTGGATATTAGTTTTAAGAAATTATCCTATTTAAATGTTAGGATATTTTAACAAGTCTTAATATATAATGGAATATTTCAATAGTGTTGAATAACTAACACATTTTATATAACGATTAAAAAAATATAATGAACATGAAAAATAATATTTTTCATGACAATGAAATGAAGAAGAATAAGAATAATAAAATAAGATGATGAAATATAAAAATTAATATATTAATTTTTTAATTCTAATAAATTAAACAAACAATTTTAGAATAAGAACAATAATAGTGTATTGATAATTAATTATATACATTGAATTAATTTGTGTTCTTTTTGAGTTGGTCTTATAAAAAAATGACCAACCGTTGAATCCACTAGGTCTATATTGATCAACATTAATATTGTTGAAATTTTAACCCTAATAGAGAGCACGACTGAGTTGATTTCTTAGAATGATGGGTTGGAAACCGAATTGTAAATGTCTAAGATGTTATTATTATTTTTCAAATTAATTTTTATTCTATGATAACATGTTTTACACACAAAACATAGTCTTAATGAAACATAACACAATAATAAAATATTATTATATAATATGATAGTTATTCCATAGTGGTTTTAATGGGTGGAATTTATAGGAATAACTAGAACATGATAATTAATGGTATAAAGATGTATAGAAAATGATACATGACACAATTAATTCTTATTCTGATAATAAATTTTTATGCAAACATATAAATTAAACAAAAGTATATTTTAGTGAATGATTTTAATGAAATTAATATATTATATATTCAATAAAAACATTTATCATTCATATTATTTTTTATATTGTTAGGGTATAAGAAACAAATCCAATTTTATTTATAAATAGTAAAAAAATTTCAAAAAGAAAGTTTATCAGATTTTGCAAACATATTTTAAATTTAATTTTTTACAATTATAAAAATTTTATTTAAAAAAATGAAATAAATTTTTTAAATAATTATTTTAAAATTATAATCGAGTTATTTTTTGGTAATTGACTAAAAAGATAAGGTGTTAAGTGAATAATTAAAAATAATGTATTTTTTTAAAAGATGTGTTCTCATTCAATGAACTTACATGATACATTTTAATTAAATATTTTTTTAAATTAAAATAAATAATATTATATACCTCTTAATATAATTTAGTCCATTATAATCTATTTAAAATTTAAATTTCGTAAGAAATAATTTTAAAATTCTAGGCATTTTGACTTTGGAAGGCTGATTTATCATTGTGCTTGCATGATAAACATTAAATTAATATTTTAATTTTTTTTTAAATTAATTTGAAAACTAAGAATCAATATTTTAAATCAGAATAATAATTATTTTATATTATTTCGAAATTAATTTTGGTCAAAATTTTTGGTAATAAAAATAATATTAATTTCTGCATTCATGAATAAAAAAGGTTTGTTGGGGTCTTAAGATGAAATGATAATGCTTAATATGATATTACAACATTACTAGAACCAAGATTATGAAAATATTTCAACATTGTAACTCTTGAGGTTCTATTTTTGACCATAGAGGATAATTTTTTTATATGAAAAACTTGGTTATACTAAATTATTTACAAAACATTCATGTGTGTCCTCTCCCTCTCTTAAAAATGGCTAATCCATCTCCTCTACTATTCATAAATAAAATATGATTATATCTAGAAAATATCAACTTGAATATATTCTTTAAATCCATAATCACACTATATTTTACTTGGTGAAATCATAAATAAAATTTTGGAAGGTTTTTGGATAAACCTAATTAGATTTACTGAATAAGAGGTAATGTTTTAATCTATACATTTTTGTTTTACATCTTTTTCAAAGAGCTTTCAATTTGCTTAATTTTTTATTGTATAGTGATAAAATTATTTAAAATAATATCAGGTGTTATTTTTTTCATTTAATTATTATATTCATACCATATTCCATCAAATGAGATCTGAAACCACGGATTGTGTGTTAGACGGACTACCGCATTACCAACTAATGTTATTCTATTTCCATCACCACCTATTATGGATGGATATAATTATGTATTTAATAAATATATATTATATTTATTATATTAATATACCTCTATAATTTTAAATCCACATCCTCTATATTACCTCCCAACTTATAAAAAAATAATAATGTCGCTCATATGAATAGATGACTACCACCACACGAACCAATGTGATGTTTTTTTTCACTTTTTATACATGGATTTAAATATAGAGTGGTTAAGTGAATATTGATGATATTTGTGACATATTTATTCTCTATTAATTTTTATTTCACAAAAAAAAATCATAATTTCCATTAAATGGTTGATATGATCATATCGTTTGTGTGTACGGAAGACTATCACCCCATGTAGTAATGTGAATCTATTTTCACTGATAATATTCATGGATGTTTTCAGGTAAATTTAATGAATATATGTGATTTATAAGAAAAAAAAATCATATATTTTTAATATATTATTACACTTATTTCTTTTAATGAGTTTAGAAAAGGGAACAAATGTTCTTGCATACGTAAAACCCGACATAGCCATAAATAGTTTATTTAATTTTATATCCAACTATGTATATATTAATATAAATACACTTCTAATTAATATATATGATATTTATTTCATTTTTAACATTATTTGGATGATAGTATCCCAATTAATGAAGGAGGACTAAAAATAACACACCATATCATACTGAAAAACAAAGCAGTTATTGTATGAAACATGGTTTTAACATGGAATGATTAATAAAAGTTTAATAAATGGTCATTAGTAAATATTATATAGTATGATTTATAAAATAATTTTCCTTATATATTAGTATAATAAAAATGTATTTATTATATAGGATTTTCAAATGTGTACGATGGAATTAATGACATAAGGTAAGTGATTTTTGCCTCAACATGGCTTCTTTTGGACATACGTTATGTTATGTAGTGATCTTTTTTATAAGGTGTATATTAAATGACATATACATTTAATATAAGGAAAATATATATTCTCAAGGTATTTTATATTTTATTTAATGTTATTACTTCATTGTTTTGAAACCTAATGTTACTAATGTGGTAAGGGTTTTATGATATAATCTCATCATTTATAATGATTATCTATGTTTTATATTTTGAAGGTGAAATATCATGAACTATCTCCAAAAACATCATGATTTTAATAATTCATAGTTTAATTCTTTGTAAATACATGTTTTGTTTAATTTTACACACTTTATACACTCATGATATGATTTTCTTTAAAAAAATTAGTTTAATTATACATTCGCTCAAAAAATAGTTTTGTTTTGTATCCATATTTTGTAAAAACGTTTTATACATTTTTTTGAATTTCATTTATTAAAATTTAAAATTATTTTTACCCTATTTGGATTTTGAATAAAAATTATTTAAATGGAATCTGCAAAAAAAAATTCAAAAAAATGGAATCTGTATCTTATACTAAAAAAGTGAATGGGATGTTTTTAATGTCTACGGTATGAATGGAATTTCATGAATCCATAACCCTTATTTTCTTTTAATATTCCTTGTTATTTTTTCGATAATATTTTTAAATAAATATTCTATAAAAATTGTTTTGTTTTGAAAATATATTTTCATATTTAAAAAGTTAATTTCCTCCAAATTTATTTTAATTGATAATTAAATATTTGTTTATAAGATTCCAGGAATTTATTAAAATAAAAGGTTTTAAAATGTTTTATATTTAAAAAAAGATATTTCAATGTGAAAATGTTATTTTCTGTAAGGTGTTTTTAAATTATCAATAAATCCTCCTTTATAAATTTCAAATGTTATATTAAATAAAAATTATTTAATTTTTTTATGATTTATAAATCATTTTCAGATTGAACAAGATATTTTCATTAAGAAACATTTTAAATGATCCATAAATATTATTTTATATTTTTCATATTTATTTTCCATATATTTATTTGAAAAAATATTATGTTTTAAAATGCGTTTCCCATAGTGGAATGTCCATTTTAATAAAGATGTGTTCCATGTGATATTTAAAAATCATTTTTCCTCCCAAGATGACATATTGTGATGTGACATATACATTACTAGGGATATGATTAAATTTTACCATCCTAATTCCTTCCGTGGGAGGTTTTAGAATAAAATTAAGAAGTGTTTGTGAAGCATATTTTTTCCATGGGTTATTCCATGAATACATGATGAGATTACTAAGAAATCAATTTCCTTTACATGGGACATGTTATGATAAATTGATGTGACTATGATGAAAGCCATTTAATTTCTATGGGTTATTCAACAATGATATCTTTATGATGATTATTTTATTTCTATGGGTTATAATATTATGAATTTTTTATGATCATATAACAAAAAATTGAATGGATTTTGTTATTGGTGGGTCCTATATCCCCCTAAAATCTATTGGGTTGTTGTTGATGTTCTATGAGATTAGAGGGTACGTGGGAGGTTATCCCAATCCCAAACAATAGGTTACACTAGAGGTTACCCCAAGCCCAAAGTAGGAATAAGGGTGGATATCCCAAGCCTTACATGTAATGAATGTCTTAGGGGGTAGCCTTGAAATAAGGTTTTCTATTCTTATGTGCGTTAAAAAATTTCATGTCTTTTTTTATTATTGGGTTCACATGGATTTTATTGTATAGTCTCATTATTATTAATGTCTTATAAACTACCAATGTTTATAACATGACTCGTGATTTTGATCCATGACATATAGCATATGGATTTCATATGTTATGATTATTTATTCATACCCTTAGGATAATATAACATATAAATATTTAACATTATAACAATAATGAGCGTCTATGTTCACCTTTAATTTTTTCTATTTACCCATGGTTATGATGATATATATTACTTGTTATAATTCTAAAAATTATTCCAGTTAAGAGGAACTAAGTTGGAGTATATGTAGAACTCTTAAGAACGTGTTATTTATGATTCCATTTCCCTAAAGGCACTAAATTATTATGACTATAATTAATAGGGTTTTTTAATGAAAAGAGTATTAATATAAAAATATGTAATATCAATTAATAGAAAACCTAGTTGTAATTCCCTTTCCCTATAATCCTAGTGTCTATGCACTATTTAAATACATTGGCATTATTACAAGGAATCTAATATTGAAGTACAGATCAGTGTATCTGTCATGAAAATAGATTATATAAATTAACTTTACATTAAAATTCAAAACATAATATGAAACATTGATAAATATTTTATTAGATCTTTATTATATTATCTTAACCTAGAATATCAATAACAGAACACTTCTTAGAATACAAGGAAAATAAAACCTAAGAAAGTGGTGGGCTCATTTTTTCATTAAGGTTTATAAATATGGAAAAAGCTTTCATAAATATATATAATATTTTATGTAAAAGTATAAATCTAAACCACAAGACTTTAACACATAATCATCATCAGTATAATTAAATAATAAACTAAATAATTATATTTAAACATTACCATGTATATTCTACTGGTCGAATAATCTCAAGCAATACCAATACTGAATCTCATAATTGGGGAACACATAATGATAGAAATCATAACTACACTATCTAGGCCTCATGCCAAGACCCTACAAAAATGTGCAAAAACCTAAAATAGTTTGCCTCATGAGACACATTGATTCATAAAAGGGAAATAGTGGGCCCCACCCATCACTAACTAATTCTAATAAATTCTTAGTAAGTAAATGATGAAACATAAACAACATAGTCATTAGTTTTAAAAACTATTATGTGAAATATATATAATTTAACTGAAATCCAAAAAGAGTATCTAAATAGAACATCCACAATAAAAATGATCATAAAACATTCAATAAAAATGGTAATTGTTGTAATAAAAGATCAAAATAAACTCAGAATAATATACAACAATGGATTTTGACATAGAATAAAACTCACTATAAAAATAAATAAAAATATTTTGAGATAAATACCCCTTCTTTCTTTGAAAACATTTATTTAATAGCCACACACTTATAAAAGAAGATATTTAAAAATATATTTGTAAATTAAAGTGTACCATACCATATAGAATATTTTTATAGTAGTTAATACTTTAAAACATTCATGACCATATAAATAAACCCTTAATCCCATTTTTAAAACATTTACATTAAGGATAAATACTTAGAATATTAAGTCATTAAAACAATTAGATTGATGTTTTAGTTAAAGATTCTATTACATAAAACCTTAAAAAATATCCCTTTGAAATTATTTTAACGTAATTAAAAATAGACCTAATATTTTATTTACAATCCATTATATAAATATAAATAAATATTTATTATAATATCAAGAATATTGAAATTGGTAATGGATTAATTATTTAAACATTCATAATGTCTCACACTAATTTGATCGTTTAAATCATAAGCTCTATATCATCAAATGAATTTTTAAAAACCATTAAGATAAATATATCTACTATATTAAAAATAATAGGGTCATTACATACAAAACACACAAGAAATATGTGGTGAACCTGGCTTATACCAAGCAAAAAATAAAAAAGAGAAGGAATCCACTTACTATAGGTCTGATACTCTCTATACATGTCTAGAACTCTTTTATAATGGATTTAAACATATTATAAACTTATATTGGATTGTTACTAATATTTAGGATGTCATATATGATTTATTTATAAATTTATATTATCTTTTTGTTAATAATTTCCTAGTTAAAGTGACATTTGAGGTAATAATCGCTTTGTTTATCGTGCATGTTTTAACATGTTATTCTAGATCATATTACATAGATCATGAATCAATTACATCCAAAAAGTAAAACATTATTTTAAATATCATATATATTTTGTATATATATATATATTCAAAATTTATTGAATGGAATATATCATTCATGGACATGGTAGATCATACATACGCTTGAACACTATTTTTTTCTTTCTTAACGTATTTATTAAAAGAATGTAAATGGAATATATATATATATATATTATTTAAGTAGAATTATTATTTCATATATATCATAATTAATCACTACATATATTTTTTTAATGATTCTTGAATAGTTAACATGGTGAATGAATCTCCTTGCGTCGGGGAGACGGTATGTCGTCTGTACACCCAAGCGACACTATCACTCCCTTATGGATAATTGGTATAGAATTGGATGATATATTAATTATAAAAAATCATTATCATTTCATATTTATTATTTATATATTTTATATTAATTTTTATACCCATCTAAATAATGTTTAGATGAAAATAGTTTACACCACGACGTGGAGAGGGTATGTTGTATATATACATGCATAGTGATATTGTTTTTCCTAGGATGGGTAAAAGCAGGAATATGTATATACCATAATAATAATGAAATTAAATTATATGTATTTATAATGGATTTATTTCTTTGGTATAGAAACAACACATGAAAATGAAGTATTTGAATAAATTAATTGAGTTGAATTGGTAAAATAATTAAGTCTTCTTCATTGGAGTTCCTTGGGATATCATTTTAGGGACACTAGAGATGGACCGTTTGGAAATCCAGGACAATGAATAGTTAAATAAGAATGTATATATGAGAAATAGGAAGGGTTTTCTCAAGGTATACGGATCTAGGCTGTGTGAGGATGTGTGGGAGGAGGTTCCTCTTTGTAAGAGAGGGGAGGGGCATTTTTGGAGACTCTGAAAATATGAAAATATAATAAGACTATTCTAGATCCAAATACATAAAATTGTCCCATAAATGAAAATTAGAAAACATTTTATACCATATAATAGACACATTTAATTATTTATCATTTTATAGATTTTAAAAAAATTTAATGATAAATTAATTCAATATGATATCAGTATTTTAAAATTTAATACTATTCATTTAATTTGACGTCAAATATTGTAAGAAAAATCTATAATTTATATTAATAAATTCACACACATATATAATATCTTATATATATTCAAAACTCATTTGACACATTATCTAATACAAAACATATAAAAATTAATTTTACTAAAATTATTTATTCAATTTTTTTGTTAATTATATAAATATTGATTTTGAATTTTTGAGACTTTTACAGTAATTAAAAAACTTCTAAAAATTAAAAACAAATTTATACAATGAAACTAATTTCATTTATATAAATATATACTTTTATATTCATTAATATCTGGTTTTTTGTTCTATTTGAAAAAATCAATGAAATTAAACTAAAAGATTGGGATTTTTTTGAAAGTATCATTGATTTAAATGATATACAATTTGTTTTTATAGAAAAGATTCCATTAAACATCTTAAAATATATCATAATGTTATAAGTATCAAATTTTATTCATACAATAATTTTTTGACATATTTTGGATTGAATTTATAACTTATCATTTAGAATTACCCTTAATTAATCTATTTAATTTTAATTATCGTAATAACATTTCAAATATCTAAAGGTTATAAATTTTTACTTATATGGAGTAAAGATTTCATAAATTGAAATTTAATAACATTTTATACCATATTAAAATAATTTTTTATTATTTATTTATTATTATTTTGTAAATAATTTAATAAATTATTATTTTTATAAAATATCAGTAATGTCAATTTTTAAAGAATTCATTATACGATTTTTTTTAAAAAAACACATAACAACATGATTCCTTAGAAAAACGTGTATTAACTCATTCCTAACATGTCAATGTCATCCAAAACATTCATTTATTGAATAAAATATTTAAAATTTTATTTATTTTCATCTTATTAATATCATTTAATTTAATCTTCCTTTAATTAATCAATTATTGTATCATCATTGTGTCACCATTTAATTTAATTATTTATTTCATAAAATTATAAACAAATTACCATTATGGAGATAAAAATATCATCTTTCTAAATATATTTTTATTGTTTACCATATCACATATATAACTGAATATTAAAAATGATATTGTTATTAAAATGTGGATATAAAATTTTTAAATCTTCTTCAAATAAAATATAACAAACGTCCTAATGTAACACATTTGGATTAAGGAACATACTTTTTACATAAGGTTGATTTTGGTCGAGGCACACTTATCCCATGAATTTAGGATAAGTTTTTGGTTAATTTTTTATTATTATAATATTATTTTTACTTTTAATTACCCTATGTACCTTTAAATGTAGTAAATAAAAATCAAATTTTACAATTCAAAGAAAAATATTGATCTTATTGGACCGCATATTTTATAATAATTAGAACCAATTTTTTTTTCAAAATTCAATTCATAGAAGTGGTAATATTATGTTTAATGCTTATACCAAAGATGTGGCTAGAAGGTGGTTAAAATAACCGTTCAAAATATTGATAAATTTTTATATCTAATTATATTTTAAAAATGATTCCAATGAAATTCATTAGGTTAATATATTTTTTAGTTATATATTGTGTCATTAAAATAAATTTAATGTAAAATAATCATTTAAATGAAAAATTTTATTGTTAAACGACAATGTATTGTTTTCCATTATTCTTACAAAATTGGATATCTTCAAATCAATAAAAAAACTCAGCCTAACCTAATTTTGATATTCCAAATTTGAAAATAATACCCATTTTACCGAAATTAAATTTCAAAGAGTGTATAAAAGAAATTTTATTATTTCTCACAAAAGGACATAAAAAGTATTTTCTTTAATAAAATAGTATTTCTAAACATATAACTATATTAAAAAAAACATATAAAGTTCATTATAAATATGTATAATTTATGTAAAAATATTATGAATAATATTTAAAAATTATTTATTACAATTCTGATTTCTATAATTAATGGATAAGTTATAAATATATCAATTAACTAATATAATATTAAATGTTATTTCATGGAAACTCAGTGTTTCATGTACCGCTAGACAATTCATTGTTGTATTCAATATATGATATCAAATTTATTTAAATAGATAATGTATAATGAAATATTGGGGTGTTACATTCTACCCTCCTTTAATAAATAGCATCCGCATAATATGAAATTATATTTCAAAAAAATGGTTGATACTATAAAATAACTTTGTGGAAATCCCACATAAAAAATAGGGTTAATAAAATATACTCTTCGTAAAATGGAAAGGGAAATGAAAATTCACAAGAAAATTAGGATTTTCAATATAAGAATATTAGTGTAAAGTATAGATATACACATGGATGAAAATTTTAAATATTTATCTCGAGTGATTGAGTTCATCAATCACAATGTATTGAACAATCAATGGAAAATTGAGGGCCACAAATCCATATATCTATGATGATTTATAATATCATCAGTTCAACAAAACAAAAGGTATTAGGATAACACTTTTTAGATACTTTTTCCTATATTCATGGGATTATTTCTCTATCTAAATAATACTACAAAAAACATACTTGATTTTATTGAATTATCAATGTTATCCTTGGAACATACTTCGATCTATTTTCACATCATTTTTTTCACCAAGGGATGAATATTGAATATGATTATTTATGATTGAATAAATGTTTGATGAATAATTTAGTTAAAAAGTATTTCATTAATATTTATAATATTTACTAAAACCAGAAAAATTTCACATAATATCCAATAAACCATACTTAAACCCCAAACAATAATATCCAATGTTCAACTATTCCCATTTCATCCTTAAGACTTTTGAAAAATAAATCTATCTAAATTCACTATCTAAAAAGGTCACTAAATTTTTGAAATCAATATTAATATAAGATTCCCCAAACAACATAATGCAACAATTATTGTCAAATAACAAATCTTTGACCACCTTTAAATCCTTAATAAAAAAAAATAAGGTTAAAAATCATTAAAGAAGAGGTATTTTAGATCCATCATTAGATATCTCATGAATCATATTACCATAGAATAGTTGATGTAATAATTTTTTAATCCAAATAAAAAATAATAATAATCATTCCACTTAGATCCTAAATAAATAACTATGTTTCAATATATTATTCCTTAATACCTCCTTTATCTCATTTTTTTGTAGGTTCATCATTATCAGTAGAATAAAAATTACTTTTAAAACCATAATGATTCAAACCATTGACCAAAACTCAGAGCACAATGCAAGAAACATTAATCATAGTAATTTGAGAATGTGGATTAATTTATAGGATCTCTAAATGATGTCCTCTTCATCTCAATCCATAAATCCATAAGATTAAAAAAGGTTATCCATTTCCAAATCTAAAGGATTATATCCCATTCTAAGACATATCCTAATGGTCATTCATAGGGTTATGTTTTCATATCTATTTTTTCTAAATCCAATGTCAATGGTGAATTCAAAACATATTTGAATATTAACGATAATACCTGACCTTAGAATCCCAGAGCAAGTGTGTTATTTTAATACACTAACATGATTACAAGTAATCAAATCTCAAAGGACCAATCAGTTTATCAATCTTTGAAAATAGATTACATACAAAAACCATACATTAAAATTCAATACAGAATATATAACAAAGATAATTATTTGATGACGTCATTTTTATTCCGGATTAACGCTACATATCAATAATACATAACTTCTTGGAATCTAGGGAAAATAATACATAACAAAGGGGTGATTTCATATGCTCAATAAGGGTAAATAAAATAGCATAAGCATTTATAAATAAGGATAATCTTCTATGGAAAGGTATAAAAAAACACAAGCCTTTCAAATATAAAAATTAGCATAATATGGAAATAATAAATCAAATAATTTCATTTAACCATTCACAAGGATATTGTACTAGTCGAATTACAATATTTAATATCAGTAACAAATTTCATAATGAGGGATTGAATAATACCAGACATCATAACCACACCATAAAGGAATCATGCCAATACTATACATAAACAGGTAAAAACCAAAACTACTTTGTCTCATGAGACCCACTGATATATCAAAGTGCTGCAGAGGGCCCCACAAATAACATACTAAGTCCAAATCATTACTCATATTAAAATGGTGAATCATAAACAACATAATAATTCTTATTAAAACCAATTGTATTAAATATGAAAACATTAACCAAAAACCAAAAATGGTGTCTAAATATAATGCTAATAATCAAATTGGTCATAAAACATTCAATAAAATAAGGTAAATGATGTCATATGAGGTCAACCTCAATTAAGAATAGGATCCAACAATTCATTTTGACATAGATGAAAAGAATATATTAAAATAATTAAAAATATATTTGGGAAACCCCACCCCCCTCATTCTTTGAAATTAGTTATTCAAAATCCTCACACTTATAAAAGAATACATTTAAAAAGTGATTTATGAATAAAAGTTTACCAAACCACTTTTATTATTTTGAAATAAATATTTTTTAAACATTCATGTCTTTATAAAGAAATCCATAAAACCATTTTAAAAAAATGGATATTGATGAGAAATATTTAGAATAATAAATCTTTAAAATATTTAAAATGATGTTTTAGTCAAAGAGTACCTTAAATAAAACCTTATAAATAAATATTTTAGAAAAATTTGAATCAAATTTAAAATTTAAATAAATTTTTCTTTATAAATCATTTTATTAATATAAATAAATATGTAAGATAATATAAAGATTATTGAAATGGAGAAAGGATTATTTCTTTAATCATTCAAAGCTTCCCATTCCACTTTGAACATTTAAATCATATGATTGATATCATACAATGAATCACTAAACACCATTAAGATAAATTTATTCAAGGTAAGTAATATAATTGTAGAATTAAATACACCACACATAAGAAATTTGTGGTGAACATGGCTTATATCTCAAAAACAAAAACAAATAGTGAGACAAAATTCCCTTACATTCATTCAGATACACTCCGTATGTGTTTGAAGCAATTGTATAATGGTTTTAAAAATATTATTAACTTATAAAAGAATAATAATAACATTAATGATATCATATATGAACCATTAAAGACTTTATATTACCCATTTATTAATAATTTCCATGTTAAAGAAATATTCTGACTAATAAACACCTTGTTTGTCATACGTGTTTTGACATATTAATCTTGATAAAATTTCATAGATAATGATTTAATTAACTATAAAATGTGAAAAATGATTTATATATCATATATATATATATATATATAATTCCAGTATATTAATATATACATATATGAAAAATATGGGATGGAATACGCCGTTCATGGAGATGGTAGGTCTTACATTCATAAGAACATTATTTTCATTTTCTTATTATATTTAATAGAACATATTAAATAACTTATATCTATATATTTTTAAATTGAATTATTATGTCATATATTTCATACTAATTCATTACATATTTTTTAATAATCATTCTTTAATGGTTAACATGTATAATTAATCTCATTGCGTTGTTGAGATGGTAGGTTATACATATGCATGAGCAATGATATTAGTCCCTTAATGGTTAATATGTATAGAATTGAATGGTATATTAATTATATTGAATAAATAAAATATATTATTTATTATTTACATGCTTTATACTCAATATTATACCAATAAAAAATATAGTATATATGAAAAATAGTTTACACCAGGGTGTAGAGATGCTAAGTCGTACGAACGCTCGCATGGTGATATTTTTTTCATCGGATGGGTAAAAGGAGGAATATGGTTGTACCATAACCATAATAAAATATTAGTATATGTATGATATTTTATTTATTACATTTTTTTAAGAACACATATAAATAGGAAGTATAATAACAAAAGAAATTGAATTGAATTGGTAAAACAATTACATCTTCTTCATTGGACTTCATTTGGATCTCCTCTTATGGACATTATGATGGTCTTTATTGAAAAAAATTTTCCTCAATAAGTTAACTATGAATTTTTATAGGATAATTGGGCATGGTTTTGTTGATCTTGAAAGCTCATGGTGGTGTGAGGAAGTGTTGGAGGACGTTCCGTTTTATAAGAGAGGGGAGGGGTACTGTATGAAACATTCATAATATTAAAATATAATAAGAAAATTATAGATCCAAATACTTTTGAATTGACAAAAAATAAAACTTTTAATATATTTTTCACCATATAATATCCCCATGTTATTTTGTATTATATTTTTAATATTTAAAAAAATTTAAAATTAAATAATTCAATATCAAATCATTATTTCCAAATTTTATACCATCCATTTAATATAACATAAACTAAAATAAGACAAATTGAGAAAAATGATATAATTAATTCACACATCTATAACATATATTATTGATCTAGTAAATTCATTATAAACATTGCCTAATATAAAAAATATAAAAAATTAATATTATAAAAATCATTTATTCTATTTTTATGTTAATTAAATAAATATTGTTTTAGAATTAACGTGACTTTTAAGGTAATTATATAACTTTTAATAATTAAAAATAAATTTATATAAATAATATAATTTCATTTATAGCAAAATAGATACTTATATTTGTTCATATTTTGATTTTGGGCTAATTGGGACGCACAAAAGATATTAAAATACAAGATAGCATTATTTTGTAACTATTTTTGATTTAAATAATATTTAATTTATTTTTATAGAAAAGTGGCCATTACGAAACATAAAATCTATAACATTGTTATAAAAATATAATCTTCTCATACAATAATTTTAGGACATGTTTTGGTTTGATTTAATGTAACACCCCGAGCTTCCATGATACGCTTCTCATTCAATAATGCAATAGCGTGTGTTGTGCGTAACCTCGAGCTCTAACACACACCACAACGAATTAAACTAGCCGTTGTGAATAGTAATACCTACTTTTTGAAATTTTATAAATTTTATTTATCAAAATGGACTTCATTTTTGGATTCGAAATATCGAAATTAGCCTATGTTGAATTTTTGGTATTTTTCTGAGAAATTCTATTTTTTATGAATAGTGAAAAATACATAAAAACAACTTTTTTAATCAAAATAATTTATAGTGATAAATTATACTATTTAGTGGTTTTAAAGTATAATTAGAATATATTTTTACCATTTTATCCAATGGTGTTCATTAGACTTATTGTCACTTTCAAATTGGACATAAACAATTGTCAATCTTTTGATATAAATTGTTTCTTAAAAACACACTATTTGTTGTGACAGCGGGAATTAATTATAAA
Source organism: Viscum album (assembly GCA_963277665.1). Classification (NCBI taxonomy): domain Eukaryota; kingdom Viridiplantae; phylum Streptophyta; class Magnoliopsida; order Santalales; family Viscaceae; genus Viscum; species Viscum album. The sequence goes on from OY728139.1 coordinate 899,819,214, forward strand.
ATTAATTAATGAAACTTATATGTTTGTAATTTTTTAAAATAGACATCATTTTTGAATTCGGAATATCAATTATAGCTTAGGGTGAAATTTTGGCATTGTTCTGAAAAACTTCAATTTTTGATGAATAGTGAAACCACTAAGTGGTAGTTAAATAACTGATTTTTCGTTTAAATGAAATATTACCACTTCTGTGTTTTGAATTTCAAAAATCCGACATACATGGTTGTCATTAGGATGTAAAATGTGGTTCAATGGGATAAAAATAATTTTTTGGTGAATAGTAACTTTTAAGTTTAATTAATCGCGATTAGAGGTAATTAGTGTAGTTTAAGGTAAAAACAATGTTTTAATAATATGATATGAGCTTGACACTTGTCCTAATCCTATTGGATGAGTCATGGACGAACAAGACAACCCATGGGTCAACTTGGGGACCCCATGGAGCCACTTTAGTTGGAAAATGACATTAATATATATTTATTTAATGTTAAAATTAAATTGACACAAACATGAGTTGTTTTACTAAAACAGTTTTTAAGTGGGGTTACACAAGTCCAAATTTTGACTATAAATATTCATTAGAAATCTAAAAAGATTTCCTACATCATAGTATTTGTTTTATAATTTTTAGAAATTAAATAAATTAAATTATTTATGACATCATTATGATGCAGCAATGACCTCATTATTTAACGATTTAAATAAAATGAGAAGATAATGCAAAATACAAGGCTTACACTTGTCCAAAGCCTATTGGATGAGGATATTTCGAACCCTTATCACCTTAGACTCGAATTATATAAGTGTGGGACCTTTGGAATCCGAAAAGCATTGTATAATAATGTAACATTTCAATCTTTCCAAAAGTGCCCCTCCTCTCCACTTATAAAAGGCCCCCACCTCTCCCACCACATTTACACTTTCAAGCCATTTGGCTCGGCCAACATCTGCCCAAATACTCTCCCAACTTCCCCCTATTACTCATAGAAGCCTCACTTTGGGCAGAACTCTTCCCAAGGAAGCCTTTGGCTCAAATCAAAAAGAGTTACCCGATTTTGAGGTAATGTCTTCTCTAATATTGTTTTGTTTTATTTTTCTTCTCCAACCCCCTAAACTCTTTTTATTCATTTATTTTGTAACAACACCAGTATCCTCAATATACTAGGATGTTGTTATAAGAAGGATTCGAGCTACACTTACACACACATACATCTAATGGTTAAAGAACATACGGTTTCTGTGGATGGCGAATTTCTGCCTCACGAAACGATGATTGTTCAACACTCATATAACACCTTCAAAGGTGGCCATTAAGATATAAATATTTTTATATATGATATATAATATGTTTATGTTTTACTTATGCTTCTGTATTTCTCATTTATGGCATACTTTATGATTTCCATTATGGGTAAAACGTGATAATTTCATTTTAGGAAGTGCGGACTACCGCCCCCTCAAAGTGATTTGAATCGTTAATGCCATATGTGGGATGTATAAAGGATAGAGTAAATGGTATTATACACTACATTATACTGGAATTATATTATACATTTATATTATTATGATTTCATTCCATTAAATATGAAATAGAAATGAAAGTAGCGTTCATGCGTACGTACGGCTTACCGTCTCCATGAACGGTGCATTTCATTTCTTACCTCTAAATGTTACGTAATATTATGAATGAATGTATATAATGGATATATATGATATATATGACATCTAAATCATGAATATAATTCTGTAGATAATGGATATTCTACCACATAAACAAATTGTAATTATAAGAAGTTTATTGTTGACTCAAGTACCAAAGATCGACAAAACGACCGTTATTAACTTAAATAATTACATAATGTTCATAACATGGTAATAAGTGATATAAAAGGAATAATGAACATGAAAAAGGTCCTTAAGTAAATAGAAATTAACTCTAGTTTATTATTCAGGAGGTTAAAGAACGGTCGAGTCAGGACAAGACGCAAGGTAAGGGAATTTCTTAACCCAACTTCCATTCTTTGGGTTAATCTCCTACTTTCAAATTATGTCATGATATTATTTTGTCCTATTTTTTATTTTTACGTTCTTTATGTGTACCTATAGTGAATACAAATAATAGATCTATTTTATTTTAAAAATGATCTTTTTAAGGACTTCGTCTCAATCTCCTTTCATTGAGGCATATTTGGTTTTATACACAACTCTCTTTTATACGGTGTATAAACCCCTTTGACTTTTATGTTTATTGAAAAGGAATATTTTTTATACGAAGCGTTTTGCTAAACGACAAAAGGGAATGTTTTTCTTTCCTTACTTATGCGGCGACAACGACTTCTCCGCCGCCGTGACCATTATTTGAGTTTCGGCTTCCTCCACAAGCCATCATTTTTTTAATGAAAAATAAATACAAAGTTTTAACTTTATTTTATTTTGGTATTGAAAATGGTTTTGAAAGCATTTTTATTATATCAATGTGTTGTATTGATATCTTGTGATTGAAATGTGGAATTGTTATGTTTCCTTTATGCATGTTTTATATGATACGGTTATGTTATGGTTTATGATATGTTTAAACCTATTCATATGAGGAATGTATTGGACTTAATAAGTGACGGGTGGAGCCCGCTATAGCTCCTCGATGCATCGGTAGGTCTCATGAGACAACTAGACATGGAATTGGCCGAGGCCCTTTCCCAATTTGATTTATGGTTTTGGCCGAGGCCTTAATCATTTTAGACGTCTTGGCCGAGGCCTTGACAAAATGTTTCAGAATGTCCAGCATTATACATTCCCTCATTATGAAAGTGGTTATTAATATTGCATGTGATCATTCGACCAGTAGAATATCCATGTGAATAAGTAAATGACATTATTTCATTTTACTTTTGCCATATTATGTTGAAGTTCATGTTTAAAAGGCTTTTGTTTTAGTTATACATTGCCTTAAATGTTAATGATTATTTATCAAAGCTTCCGCAATATTGTTATCCTTATTGAGCATCTGAGCTCACCCCTTTCAATGTTTTAATATTTTTTTCAGGATGTAAAGAAGTATAATATGATTGACCTGCAGGGATAATATAAGGGGATATGAAGAGAAGATGTTGTAGTTTTGTTTTACTTTATGATGTAATGTAAGACTTATGAATGTATCTAGTGTTTCCAAGGCTACTAAACTAATCGGTCTTTCGAGACTTGATCTTTTGTGATCATGCCAATGTTACGAAGTAATGCACCGACTCTGGGTAGCTGGGGTCGGGGAGTTACATTTAAAACCATATAATTTTGATTTACCCTTAATTAATATATTTAATTTTCATTGTGGTAATAACCTTTCAAATATTAACATGTTGTATATTTTTACTTATATGGTTTCAATTTCCCATATATAGAATAATTAATATATGTCATAATGGGAGAGCTCATGAAGATAATCAGAAAGGTTGTATGAGTAATCATAAAATTACTGGTGATGATGAGATTACAATTGAATTATGAATGGAAATAAGCCTTATCGAATAAGTTTATGAATACTAGTTTATTGTGTATGAATAATGTTTAATGATGTCAATATTTATTTATTGAGATTCAATTATTATGTTATCGAATTATTTTTACCAATGATATTTTGGTTATATGTTTCCTAAAACATCTATGGATTTTGTTACTATTTTAATCATATATACCTTCATGTAATATTAAAATAAATGTTATGGATACCATCATGGGTTTATTAATTTTAGGATGACCATATGTTAAAATTCATAGACACCCATTTTGAGGTTTTATGTGATTTCTGTTTAATAATATTAACGATATTTTGAGTGGAATATATGGAAATACAACCCCTTTGTTTTGTTTTTTATTGTGGGAAATATTTATTTTGGAAAATGCCTTTAAATGTTTTGGACATGTGATTAATTATATTGGAAACATTTATTATTTACCATATTTTTTATGTTGAGGTTATTATGGGATATTTTAATTTGTTAATGCTATTGGAGTAGTGTTAATATAGTTTTGAAAAAAGGATAACCCTTAATATGGATGACAACTAGTTAAAGCTATCAAGGCTGTGTGGCCTAATCCCACAACCAAAGGTGATTGTGTATATATTTCTTAACACTAGCCTCTATCAAACACTATTTATAGTGGGATATAGTGGAGATAAATATTTACAGGTATGTGTCATAGTGTTTGGTACGTGAAAAATTAAATTTTGAGCGAAAAATGATTAAGGGTATTTTCAAACCACTATCCATATGAGAATGAAAATGGGAAAACAACATATAGATTTTGTTTTCAAACTCCCTAAAATGTATAAAATTCATAATTAGATATGATTTATAATTTATATCCTTAAAAATATAATCCACTTCTTCACTATTAGAGAATCTTTTTTCATATATCATCTTTTCGTGATTAACATTATGGATGGGGAATGTTTTCATGGAGTACCATATTAAATTGTATCTAACTAGGATTTGAGATTTACCTCAACATTTTTAAAAGACGTCATAATTCTCTTAAGACCGAGTTGATGATTAAAAATTTGTATCGTAGATAAATAGATGGTTAGTCATAGATAAAAATTCAAACACTAGAGGATATAAAATGATCTTATTCTATAGATATCTAATGTGGTTGGGATCAGTAACATATTCTAGTTGAGTTTTCATATAATAATATCAATTAACCATGTTTACATATGACTCGTTATGGGGCCATTTATGAAAAAAGATGTATAAATCCAATGTATTTTGATTAGTTTGAATAAATAATTATATTATGAATTGTGTTTGATGATATAATGTGAGATAAGGGTAGAAATATTTGGCAAAAAAAAATAATTGTAGAGATTTGTAATAAATGTTATTCCAAATATTTATCACATAATATGGAATTTGAAAATAGTCATATGGTTTTTTATAATTTTTTCTGCTGAGAAATAATGGATGTCTATGAACTATGTATTTCCATTACTTTGTATTTCATCATCCAATTAGGATGATAGATTATCATTTGGTGCTTCAACTGAACATCTCTAGAGTCCACGATGTGTTCCATTTACCTCTTCTAAAGAAGTACATAACTAATCCATCACATGTACTGAAATCAATGTCCATATCACTATATCAATATATCTCTAATGATGAACAATGGGTGTAGATTTTGGATCATATGGATCAAGTTATTTGAAATAGTACCAATCTCATAACTAATGTTTTATGAAAAAATCACTATCTTGAGGAAGATAGGATGGATCCTGAGGATGCAACAAGGTATAAGAATCCACAGTTTGTAGAATGAACGTCATATAATCTTAATGTATAAATACTTTTTATGGTTCGTAAAATGTAAGACACAATTTTTTTTATATATTATATTTTTTAATAAATTTAAATTCATCAATAGCTTGAGTTAAATGTAACACCATGCCATAATGAATTAAGAAAATGACTAAAATAATAATATTTAATAATATAGTTATCACCTAGCGATTGGACTGATGTGTATGAATATTAATACCTTAATTAGAAAATATATTGTATACACATGTATACAAAATTAAATCTTTGGTGACTAATTATTTATTAAACAATATTAAAACCCATTTGAAAATAATATAAATATTTTTATGAGAAACATTTTCATACGCACAATTGTGTATTATATTAATAAATTAAATAAAAAATATAAGATGGTTATTTTTTATAACTTTGTGTAATATATTTTAAAACCAATTTTTAATATTCATTTTATGTATTTTTAGGCATGAAATAATAATAAATCCAATTTTAAGAAAAGAAAAGTATTTTCTCAAAAATCATGTTTTGTCACATTGTGAACAATTATATTAAAATTAATGTTATGAAATGTTTTGAAAATTTATTTTTAAAAAATATTCATCATTGAAATTATAATTTCAAAATTTTATTGGATTTAGTTTTTGGGAGTTTCATGAGAAGAAAAATTTGTCAACATAAAGTGAGACATACTGGTTTTTTTAAAAAAAAAATTCATTCAATGAATTTTGAAGATCAATTTTATTATAATATATTTCAAAATGAAAATTAGTTAAATTATATATCTATTAATCCAATTTAACTGATTTGAATAAATTCCAATTTTTATAATGATAAAAAATCTTTCAAAATATTTTATCATTTCCTTTTTGGAAAAAATATTTTGTGAAACTAATGCTGGTTTAGTTTTAAATAATATTTTCTCACTCCTATGAATGTAATTTAGAGAAATGGATTACTTATTTTTCATGTTATTAAAAATGTTCAAATTAATTTTTGGGTAAAAATTAGTGTCAAAATCATAAAAATTAATTACCACAATTAATGATAAAATTTGATTACCATTGGGATAAAATAAAAAGACAATCAGTAAAATTCCTTATAAAATTATTGATTACCCATTGTATATACCCATATCTGACTAATAACCACAAATTATCTATAATGGACAAAACAACCTTTTTGTTTTGGGGCTTGTGGAAAATGATATCAATCTTTATTCCTTGTAAAATATCCATCTATGTACTCTCCACCACTTATAAAAGGCCACCCCAACTCCTCTTCACACTTTTAAAAAAAATCATTTCTCCCATCCCTTCCCAAATAACGTACTAACACACCAACAGACATTATAGATTCCATTTTGGGATCATAAATCCAATCTAGTTGTAATTTAGTCTAATCCTAAAGAGATTTTCTGGAGAAGTGGTAATGTTTTAAAATATTCCTTTTTTATTTTACTTCATCTAACTCTTTGAAATATTTTATAGTTATGATGATATAACAAATTTATATAAAATATACATATTTTATTATTTAATTTAATAACATGTACTCATGTCCTCTTCTATCAAATGTGAAACAAAACAATCTATCATGTGTATGGTTGACTACAACTTTGCAAACCGATGTTATTCATCTTCCATAACCACCTCTCACAGCTTGATATAATGACCAATTTAATGTAAATATATTAAATATCTTATTTTATAAAACTATAATTATAAAACCACATATAACATCTTTCCTCACAAATGGATGTAAAATAATAACATTTCTCATTTGTAGAGAGGACAACTGCCTCACGAACTCATGTGATATTTTATTCATCTATATTACACATGGATGGTAATAAAAATATAATAAATTATTGTATATGATATTTTTAAAATAATTATATTTAATGAATTATTACATCAAATAAACTTTCATACATTCCATTTCAAAGGGGATACAATAATGTCGTTCATGTGTATTGAAGCCAATGTCCTCGCAAAGAGATGTGATTACTGTTTCTATGAATATATGCATGGTTGGTAATTAGGTCAAATTTAATTAATTTTTGTGATATATATGACATAATAATTATTCTATGATGTGATTATATTATATAAAATTCATTAGTTTCTTCCATCGGGAAAAGGGAAGTAAGGATTCAAGCTTAGGTACAACCTACCCTCTTGGTGAACATTGTATTTTATTCATTATATCAATATCTTATGGATTAATATAAATAAATGTACATGAGATTTATATAATGGATAAAATAAGTTATATAATGAAAACAATTCCACGTAATAGGACCAAAATTAAAATTTCAAAACATACATGAGAAAAACAGTTTTCCATGTAATATATTTTTATCCTGGAATTGTTAATAAATTGGTAATAAAATGTTATAAGTAAATCATATATGGTATGATATAAATATGTATAGTTATTTCAAAAATTTATGAATAAAAATATTTTTACTATACACAATAATTGGACTTTTATGACGCAATTCATTACTTTATATAAAGTATATTTGTCAAAATATTCTTCTTTGGGACATACATTATACATTGTACATATATTCTTTCTATAGGTGTATATATAACCCCATTTCCATTCAATATAATGAAAAAATTTAACCTATTGATGTTTTAATTTTCAATAAGTTTTATTCCATGATTGTGATTATGATTGACTAACACCAATTTAGTTATGATTTTATTATAAAATCTGTTCATTTATCAGGGTTATTTCTATTTATGATTCCAATGATGGAGTATTATAAAATATCAGTCAAGAAACTACTCAAATTTCTTCTAATTTGTAAATTTATTGATAATACATGTTTTTAAATCATTTTAATATTTTTTATAAACTCATTATTCTAAATTAATATTTTCAAGTAAATTTAACTTTATTAATCCCTTTGGTGAAAACAACATTTCCTTTCGTATCAATGCATTCTAAAAATATAATAAAAAATAGTTTGATATTCGTATATGAATATAAAAATTGAAATTTAACCATTTTAGGATTTTTATAAAGTTTTCAAAGGAATATTCATGTTTGTTTAAAATAAGGACTATTTGGATTTTACTCTAAATATTATGGAATATATATTTTAATGTTTATGACATAAATGGAATTTCATACTATCATGATAATAAATTTCTTTGATCCTTATTTTATAATATTCCAAAAAAATTGTCAAAGATACAAAATAAAAAGAATTTTTAATGAAATTTACAATTTAAATGTTTTTTCCCTAAAGATATATTTTAAAGTATCATTAGGGATTCCATTTAATGTTTCTATTATTATTTTCAAATAAATAATTTAGAAAATGTTCTTTATTTTAAATAAAATATTTTAAAATAAAAACATTATTTTGGAAAATATTATTTTAAAATTATCTTTAATGATTCTATAGTATATTCCCATGGTTATCTATAATGAAAAATCATTTAGAAAAGTATTTTATTTATTCATTGTTTTTAAAGTAAAAAAGTGCATTTTTCCACATGAATCATTTCAAATAAACTTTAAATCTCCCTTTATATATTTTTATTTATATTATAAATAAATGGGATCTAAGAAATGTTTAGGTTTTAATTTTATTTCAAAGTGAATAAGATATTTTTCTTAATAAATGTTCCAAGTTATCTTTAAAAATCATTCTCCACATTCAATGACATTATTAGATGATACTTATGTGTTACTGGGGATGAGATCCAATTGTACCAACATTACCCTTTCTCTATATGTTTTTTTAATTATAATGAAGAAATTTTTGTGAATCCCATTTCATTTATATGGGTTATGCTATGATAAATTGATTATATGATTATGAAATACATTTCCATTCCATGGGTTATGATATTGTGAATTGGATGAATAATAGTGGAAACCAATTCCTCTATATTTCTTACACAATGATGAGATGATTATAGCACTCATTTCCCTTATATGGGTTATGATATGATGAATGTTTTATGATCTTGTTGAAAAAAGGTATATATTATATGCTTTTTGGGACCTATATCTCCATTCAATGAGTTGGGTAATGGTAAATTTTCTATGATATCAGATGGTACAATGGAGGTTATCCCAATACCAAAAAGAGGCTACACAAGAGGTTATCCTAATACTGATAATGGAACATGGGTAGTTAGACCAAGCCTGAAATATAATGAATATCATGGTGGGTATCCTTGAAATAATGTATTCTACAGTTATGTGTATTTCATAATTCCAGGTATTATGGAAATGTTATATCTTAGGGATCATGTTATTTTATTTTAATATTATTTATTTCCTAGGAATTTTTAATCTTCATTCCATGAATCTATATCAAAATAATCAATATATAGGACATGGTTTTTATATATTACTCTCTTGTTATCATACCCTTACGCTCATGTAATGTTTATGTATTACCGTTGGTTACCCATACTAATCATCTATGCATACCATTTAATATGTTTCTCTTCCCTTGGTTTTTATGAAATGCATTATGTTTGGTATGTGTAAGAAGGGATCCAGTTATTAGGACCTAAATTAGAGATTATGTAGAACTCTTAAGAAGTAGTTGATTATGTATCCATGATTCCAATGAAACTATACAATTAAAATCCTTAGTCTTGTTTTTGTGTATTGTCATGAATTTTAATCTATGAAGGTTTTTTATTAATTAATGAAAATATTGGGTAACTATATGCACGATATAGAAGGTGTTCACATGTGTGGGAATGAATAGAGGTGTCATAATCAATACTGACTGAAAATTAAATTTTTATTAAAAATGATGGAAATTCCCATCAAACACAAAGAAGTCTCAAGGCGGTCTGTAGTGATGAATGCCAAGAGTATCACTTTGGACAACCATTCTACATTTAAAAGGAAGAAAACCCACACGGTCGAAGAGAATAATAGGGTCAATCGGGCAGCCAACCCGAGCAAGAGTGTCTGCTGAGAAGTTGTCTTGCCGCCAAATGTGTCTCACCGTCTAACCGCCATTGGTATCAAGGGAGAAACTTTTAGTGATGTAAACCAAGTCCCAAAGGGCGGGACACTTCCCTTGCAAAATTATAACCAAAACCTCAGAGTCAGACTCGACCTCCGTCACTTAAATGTCCAATCTTTTACACAACATAAGACACGTATGAAGGGCTATAGCTTCCACACCCAGCGATGAACTAGGGTATATAAGGCACTAAAACTGAACAAGATAGAGCCCCTGGAATCCCCGAGAAGCCCCCACCCCGCATCTGCCAATTCATAAATGATCCATCCACATTATGTTTCAGGCCATTTGAAGGGGGAGACCAGCCAATCCACCGTCCGCTATTCTGATCAACCGCAGGCATTCTACTCATCACAATAGACGGAACAAATGGATTACATCCCCCCTTAAAAAGACAGACCAACTCAGCAAGAAAAGCTCTAACGCGCAAGATGAGATAGTTCCGGGAACGTATGTGGCCCATTCGAACCTGGTTGCGGGCATCCCATAGAGTCCAACAGATGGAGGCAAAGATGACCGACTAAACCTTGGACTCCATGCCACTCTCCACACCATGAAACCAGGCCGTGATGAAGGACTGCATGGAGAACTGGCCTGCAGAGATGATGACCTGCTGTCTGAAGGCGGACCAGAGGCAGGTAGCCCATTCGCTCTAGGAAAACAGGTGCCTAGAAGAATCTTCTATAGGGGAACTACAACAGTAGCAGCATGAGACCAAAGAAATCCCCCTTCTCCGGACATTTTCATCCGTTGGGAGTGCCTGATTTCTCAGACGCCAAACAAGAAAATTCATTTTTGTAGGGAGCTCCCTACACCAAAGACGGGTCCCCCACTGGTCCTGATCCACTATTACATGATGAACTCTCCTGAAATCACTGGAGGAGAATGAAACTGAGCTCGAACTAGTGTAGCAGGATCTATCTGGTTCATCGTTGAGGGATATCGACTCAAACAGCTCCCACTGCTCTGGTGAAAGTAGTAGTCGAATCAAGTCCTGATGACCACATGCCTCCTTGAAGGAGATGCTCGGTGCTGGACAACCTGGGAAAAACAGGACCTCACTCGCCCAGTTGGAAGACAAAAAATTGATGTCACCCTTTCCGACAATCCACCTGGCGGAGTCCTGCAAATCATCCAGGATAGCGAAGAGAGAATGCGCCAGACGGGATGAATGGCCACCAAAGTGATCTCCCCCCTCCCAAGAGTTCCCTTACCTCGCACAGAAGAAAGCCACCCACAAGGAGTGCCCTTCCAGGATATCCCATCCTAGAGAACCTTGCAAGCCATGCATGATTTTCGAGATGTCCCGGAGGCCCACTCCACCTTCCTCAATCGGCCTAGCCAATTGTTTCCAAGAAGCCCAATGACACCGTCCAGAAAGATTGGCGTCCCACATGAATGTAGTCAAGACTTTTTCCATCCTATCAATCGAACCTTTGGGGGGGGGGGGTAATGGTAGACAAGATATGCATGGGGATGGAAGTAAGTATGATGTTAATCAGTGTAACTCTCCCTCCAAATGACAGAAATTTATTCTTACAGTTGAGTTTTCTTCCCAACATCCTATTGATGATGTCCTCAAAGAAGATTTTTTTAATGAGGCCAAACGAAAGAGGGGAGCCAAGATACGTCATAGGAAAGTTCCCCTGCTGGATTCCCAAGAGATCTTGAATATCCCTGCAATGTCACGCCGAAAATTTCTTTGAAATGAAGACCCGACTCTTCCTTGAGTTAATTCTCTGTCTGCTCAAGCCCTCATAGATGTACATGACCTCCAAGAACCCTTGAACAGATCGTTTCCTCCCATTAGCAAAAACAATAATATCATCAGCAAACATAAGGTGAGACACCATAGCTTCTCCCCTCTGATTAGAGAAGGGAAAAATGTGCCCATCCATAATTGTACTATGAATATTTATAGAGAGAGCATCTTGAGCCAGAATAAATAAGGAGGGAGAAAGAGGGTCCCCTTAGCGAAATCCATGAACACTTTTAAAGAAACCGAAGCTCTTCCCCATCAAAGAGATGGAGATCCATGGAGAAGAGAAGCACCTGAAGCAAAGATCGCAAAACCATTCCTCAAACCCTAATTTCCTCATGACCCTAAGGATGAAACTCCACTCAATCTTGTCATAGGCGTTATCCATGTTGACTTGAACAATGTTGTTGGAGCCAACATCTATCTTGTTAATATCCTGCACCATCTCACTCACGATCACAATTTCTCCTTGAATGCTTCTCCCTTTAACAAACCCATGTTTCAATCTAGACACACACCTCAGAATGAGACTGCTAAGTCTTCTTGCAATAAGACTAGTAATAATTTTGTATGAAACATTACACAAACAAATTGTTCTGTAATGAGTGAGCAGAGAAGGATCCTTAACATTTGGAATCAAAACCAAATGAGAAGCACAAACACACTGAGCCAGCAGCCCTCCCCGAAAGAAGTCACAGACTGCTTCCACCACATGCTCTTCCACAATCTCCCATGCCACTAAATAAAAGGCTTCCGTGAAGCCATACAATCCTGGGGCACTATCCATGGACATCATAGAAATAGTACTCTAAATCTCCTCCACATTGGGTAATAAAACCAGATGGTGGTTATCAATACTAAGGATCAGATGCAGCAAGGATCCCAAAAAACTGCCCTCACGCTCAGCCAGACCAGAATGAACACCCCTTTGCACAGCCAGCCCTACCAGCAGCCCCTCAAAGTGTTTAAGGGCCATCATCCCAGAAATATTCGCATCTGACGTATAACAACCATTACCCAGGTTGAGGTTGATTTTTGCAGATTTCCTCTCCTTCAAGAAGGCCTGAAAAAAAAGCACGGTTATGGTCCCCCTCCTTAAGCCATCTCACACGAGCACTTTGTTTATAAGCTATTTCCAGCTCAAGAAGCTTCTCAGCTAGAACTGCTCTATTTTTACACAGAAAAACAAAGGTGGCATCATCCCATCTGATTTGGAGGCCCCCCTCAATAGCCTCGATATACTCCTTGAACCTCTCCACACCGGAGAACTCAGTTGGCAAGCTAACTAGCCATTGCTATATATCGGATTTTAATCTCCTTAAGAGATTGGAAAGTCCAACCTAGTACCTCCCCTATTCTGTATGGCTCCAGGAATCCTTCACCAATTCCATGAAACCCTCAGTCCTATGCCAAGCGGTAGAGTAGAAGAAGGATCTACTTCTATCCGTAGCACACTTGAGATTCACAAGAAGAGGAGCATGATCGGAGAGAGAGCGTACCAAGTGCGTGACCGACATCTGGACAATGGAATCCAAGCCTTGAATATTCGACAAGCATCTCTCCAGGCGACACCATATGTGATTGATCCCTCGACGGTTTTTACACCATGTGTACTTATTACCTAGAAACCCCATATCTAGAAGGCCTGTCGACCCGAGGAAACTATGGAACGCCTGCATGCCGGTGCTAAAAATATTTGATCCGCCCCATTTCTCTGAGATGTCTACAATGGTGTTGAAGTCCCCTCCCACAAACCATGGCAACCCTCGTGCTTGAAACGATGCCAGAAACTCCCACAAGTTGATCCTGCAAGAGATGTCACAACTAGCATATACAAAGGAGAAAAAGAGATCCACACCACCCACGGATATCCTGGTATTAATACACTTCTCCATATGATTAACCAGCTCCACCTGGAGACCATTCTTTCAGCATATCCAAATGCTTGAGTTTTCTAGAGAACCATGAAAAAACACAATAAAACCCATACTCTTGGCAAACTAAGCAAGTTTGTTTGGATTTTTCTTCGGCTCCAGGATGACAAAAAAAGGGGAATTATACTTCCTGGTCTCAGACGTAATAAAAGCTCGTTTAGCCTGCACTCCCATACCCCGTGCATTCCAAATGATCACAGAAAACATTTAAAAAAGGGAGAGAGAGGCCTTCTGTCTGATAATGCATGAGTTAGAAAGGAGAGCAAACCTCCCAGCCTCATTGGATTTAGAGCGAGTGACGGGACCAGAAACCTCCACTAACCTGCCCCTCTTCACCGGAGAGAGGTTTTTTTCCGGAAGGACCCTGTCAAGTCACCGAGGATTGATGACCCGCTGCTATAAGTAGACACCATAGAGCGAGGGTCCAACTCCTCTTGGACTAGTGAGATCAGGAACGACTTCGACGGAGACCCCTGCGGTACCCTAAACCCCTTAGTCACCCCCTCAGGGGGCTTACCCTTTTGAGACATCTCTTTGAGAGTCGACCCACCACCATCACTGATGTAAATAGAACAACGCAGAATATCCGATGAGAGTTGAGAAGAAATATTGAAAGACGATGGGGGGGAAGATAGCGCCTTCATAGGGTGAGGAAGAAGACAAGAAGATACGACATGGTGGTCCCAAGCTATCAGTGGAGGAGAGAACGAATCAGACACCACCAAAAGAATTCACTTGGAGATGTTAACGTTGGTAGCCTGAAGACCACCTGGTCCTACACCTTGCAAAGGAGGTAGATCTGGCGCAGGTGTCAGGTTGAGATTAATAAGGTCAGGGCACGACGCGTGAGGATGGGAATCCTCAACGATAACCTGAAACCTTGGCACCCACGAGCACACAACCCTACTATCCACAGCCACTGAAGAAACAGGATCCGATTTACGGACCTTGGAAACCCTTCTCCTGTAAACCTCCACAGAATGCCCTTGAAGCCCGCAAACAGAGCAGAACCTAGGAGGGGAAAGATATAGAAGCCTTTGCCACCAATGGAAGCCGTGTCCAGAATGCAACAGAAGCCGAGGCGGAAACCGAATCGCCAAATCCATTTCCACACAAATTCTTGGACAATCCACAGATAACAAGCTCTCCGTGAGCGGCTAAGAGCACAAGTAAGCGCCTAACGAATCTCCAATCACCTCTAAAAACGAAGGGTTCTAGAGGGGCAGGGGAAGACCAGGAAGCTTGATCCACACCGCTGTTGAGGTGGATTCCAAGCCATAGTGTTAGTCCCAAGATCAGCGAGATAGGGAAAACCGCCAAGCACCACAACAGTGACTCGAGCATGCCCAAGCCGCCACGAAGTCCTCCAGGTTAGAGAAATGCAGAAAGAAAGCAAACCAGGAAAAATCGGAAACCACCACTAGTTGACGCAAGCCCCAGGAGTCCACAAAGGACCTGAAGATGCTGGGCGAGGGCTTGTTACCCCCCAAACCGGGCCACCATCAAAATCTTGTAAAACTCTGCTGCCTCCTCCAACTCTAGATCCGAGATCTCTACCACTGGAAGTCCATCAGCCAGGGGGGCTGATTTCGATTGAACATTGATCGGAGGAACCTGCGGCAGCTGAGAGACTACCAGCACCCCCTCAGGTGGCGCCGCGAACGTCGACGTGCAAAGATCATCCTTGAAGGAGCGCGGAGGCGGGACCATAGACTGGGGTGATTCAACAGAGACCAGCGGAGCCACCGCACAGGTCATCGGAGCCATCTCCTTGATATTGTCATAATCAATACACAGGGGCATAACACAGTGTTGTTTTAGCGGTGTGTGAGGTCTGGTTATAGAATTAGAACTCGGGAGACTTAAATTGATTCATTGAAGGAATGATATGTATTATTAAGGATAACATGAAAAGGGTATCAGTTTATATGGGTTATTGGGCCATGGGTTTCATTCAACCCTCATAGAATTCTTGGAAAATAAATTTCTCTGTAAGATTAATTTTATCAATGATGTTTGGATGAGGCTAACAGATCATATTTAACTTCCCAATGCTCGATGGTTTTCTAAATGATAAATGTTTAGAATATACTAAAGTCCACATTAGTGATTGATAAGAAATCAATCATATTATGAGATATTGACAAGAATAATGATTCAAATAATCATATATTGAACCTATAATATTCCTTGAATCATGTGTTTGGAAGATATTCTTGAGCATTGGATTATTTGAGTTTTCAATGTGGAAGTAATATATATTATTTAATTTAAAATAATATGTGTGATTATTTTCTCATGGACATGATATATTCATTATGAGGTGAACAAAAATTGACATGTAATAGTTAACACCACATTTCTTAGAAACATGTAAATATGAATTATTAGATTCACCAAAATTATTAGTGATATTAATATTTATACTTTACATTAAATGATACTTAGAATATAAGTAGTGGTTAACATTACAACAAATAGTTATGTGCTAAGGCCTATAGATGATGCTTCCATTCTCTAAGGATTTATATTTCTAGAGATATATATAGTACAATAAAGAACAATATTATTTAATGAATAAAGAGATACTGAGAACTCTATATTTTGACTATAAAACTAAATATTTTTAAATAGAAATAGTGAAATCATAGGACTTTTATTTTATTAAGAAAAATGAATGAGATTCACATTGAAATGCTTTTGTTAATCCTACTATGTTTGTAAAATGATCCTTGGCTGTCACGATTATGAGATGCCCTTCTTCTTCAAATACAATTAATTTTCTGAATAAATATATTGCATGAGAGGATATTACATGATGTCAATGGGATTAAAAAATACATGATATATCATAAGTTAGTAGTTTCACAAAGGATGAGTGTGCATTATATAAAGGAAATATATTTTACAAGTACATGTGATGACATAATTACCTGAAAAATAACTGAAATAGAATATTGAGAAGCATGTAAAATAAAATGGTTAATTAAATTGTTGCATTCATGGGTTTTCAAATGTTAGAATTCTATAAAATGTAACATACGTGCATGAGGTGATCTCATGATAATTGGCAATTCATGAATAAATTATCAAGGGATGTGGAATATTATTCATGGAGAAATTTATCTAAGAAGATATTTTTGTCCATCGCTTATAAATATATAAGTGTGTCTTTGAATTATTCTTATAGAAGTATGAATTTCCCAATAATTATTGTTCTAAGGAAACTAATCAAACAATGGTTGTCAGAAATATCATTAAAATACCTACATGATAAAAAGGACCATGATGTTATAAAATTGTAGCCTTGTTGTTCTAGAGATAATTTAGAGTACAATCTCATCCAATGATGTCGTAGATAAAAGAAGAATAAGATCTTTCTATTAAAGGAAAAAATCCATGAAATTGAGATTTTAACTAGGGGATCACTGACATCTGAAGACGATTCAGTATATTGGGTGGGGGTGGGGGTTCTTAATAGTCAAATAGATGAAAAGATTTTTGGGGGGTATAACCAATCTAAGAAGTATGTTTTGATTAATGTGGTGTATTACCACGATCGAAAAAAAATATATTAAATGGGTGTTTAACCACTTTTTAACTAAGACATTCAAACTAATAATAATTTTATATTGAAGAATCCAGGGTCCAACAAATTATGCCTATAGTAGATCAATGTACCAAACCTTGAAAAAATATTGTTTTGGTGATTCATCTCACTTCATGATTGTATAATTTATCCATTCATCCTAACATGTGACCAAGGATTGAATTAAAATGTAGTAAAAGTAATAGAAACTAATTAGTAAAAAATGATACACATGAGTCACCCCTCTTTTTATGACAACACGATCTATTGGGAATCATAATTTTTATTATAAGGGAGGATCCACCACACATTCCATCTATTTTAGTTTCCTATTTGTTTATATAATTATTATATGAAGTTCATATTTGAGTTTGAAGAATATCCAAAAGATATTCATATATATAATCTTTCATCTACTCTTTATGTAATGATAATGAATTTCTAGTAAAAAAACAAAGAGAATGACATAAATATAGGAAAATGAACGGAAGAATAAGTCAAACATGTAATTTGGATAACTATTAGCTGATGGTACTCAGGGTGGTAATTATACAGTGGATTTAGTTAGTTATAATTATATTGAATCAAGTTAATGTTGTGATGATAACGAGTTCAATTTTTAAATCATAATAAATTTAAATAATGTTCCTAAAGATTTGGTTATATTAATAGTCTGAGTTTTCAAGGAATATGTTAATGAAAAATCACAACTAAATCATATAGATTATGCAATAAAGGATGAATTGGTTATGAATATTCAGAATCTGAACACTCTTAAAAAAATAGATAAAGTCAAGAAATAGAATCAAATGATATACAATGAAATTCCCCCTATAGATGATTAAAGAAAAGGAAATTGTAAAACTATTTAACAAAAATCACACTTTTATCAAATAATAATTTTAGAGGAGCCTATGTGAGGGGGATGTGGTGGAAGTTATTATTGAATAATTTTTCTGCAAAACTAGAAAATATGAATAAAAATTATATGAATGTTAATGATGGAAAACTTGCGATTAAATAATATATTATTAATTAGATAGATAGATTGATACAGGATTCCATTCAGCTACATAGAAATTATATTTAGAAGATGAAGGTACATTGGGATGAAATCCCAAAATAACATTATTATGAGAAGACTACTCACAATATAAAAAGTATTTAATCAGAAGTGTAACTGAGAATTATGAAAGATAAACAAGATGAGACTTCCCATGTTTTTGGGAAAACAAATGTTTCTAAAAAAGCATCTTATAAGAGTCTTATTTTATAAAACACTCATCATATTAACAAGAATATATTTAGATTATCTAAGAATAAATATACTATAGAAACATTGAAAAAGGTCACCATTCTCAAAATAATTAAGTGTGTAATAATATTTTTTTTAATAACAACTAAAGCTTCAACATTAAATTCTTGATAAAAATGGATGATGAAAAATACATCAGAATACACTACCTAATTAAATTTAGTTACAAACAAGTATAAAAATAATAGTGACCTAAGATATCATAAAAGAGGAACTGTGTTTTTCAAAAGCAGTAAGGTGAAAAAGAATGTAAAAATGTGTCACAAAAGAAGAAAACATTATTTTTTATTACATTTTTGGAAGGAATTTTTTGGAATTAGATAATAAATTGTTTCTAAAATATATGATTTATGAAAATTATAAAATGGATGTAATTTGGAGAAAAAATTATGAAGAAATTAGAAAACCAGTACAATAGATGTATAATTCACCCAAAATGAATTTTCTTATCATGAATATATATAAATATTTCGAATGTTTATTTTAGTAATATAATTTATGTTTTCACTATTATAAAGAAAGATGGTATGTAGTAATCAATCAGAAAATATACAATGATGTAAATAGAATACCAAAAATAAATAGAATCATGTAAGAAATGAATATTACCCCTCAGGCTTGGGAGGTGAAAAAATAAATAAAGCCACTACATACTAAGTTTCATTTTTAATTTGATGAATGATTTGAAGAGTGTCAAAATGAAAAAATTATGCATTTATTATGGTAGTAAAGATCACATTATGGATCATTTTGAATTAAAAATGAATATCATTACAAAAATAGTCATTCTATAATAGAAGAATTAATCAATTTAGAAATGAATCAACATGATTGACCTGGTGAATTATTATTACGATAAAGAATCTAATTTTTTTTTATAAAAATGATAACTTCATGAATTTTCATAATTTTGTGAAATTTGTACTGTCTAAGAATTCATGTAAAAAAATCATTACATGTTTTTATTGATAGTAATAATTTTAAGGATGAACGGTAAACAACAATTAAATTTTTTTGTAAAAATTATATTATGAAAAAGAAGTAAATGTAAAAAATTGAGACTGCATACATTCCCATAAAAATCTTGATCATATTTACAAAACCATTTGAATAGGAAATAATGATGAAGAATGAACAAAAAACTAATACTACTTCACTAGCAAATGTGATGAATAATCTTTATTCTATTAAGATAGCTATGATGAGATAAAACTCTATACTATTTTTATTATAACTAAGGATCATTGGAAAACCACATTATTCCCATTGATAATTGTTTTGGGTTGTAATGAAGGGAATTGAATGTGAACAATTTATTCATGGGTATGACAAAATTATATAAATTATGTAATCATATTATATCTTGAAATTTATAAATCATGGAATGAAATGAGAATAATATTTCTTATTAAAATCATTTAAAATAATATCATAATATTTTTTGAGTTTCATCATGATGAAATCAGATCATAATAATTTAGTAAAGAGTTCATCCCTTTATGGGGAATATTTATGAGTTAAAGGACTTAAATAATCATTCCACATTGACTGTAATGTTCCATAAAAGAAATATAAAGATATATTTTGAGATATATCAACAACTCCTAAATTCCTAAACAAATAAAAATGATAATTATTGTCAAGGGGGAGTTGAATTTGAACAATAAAGGGGGACATATAATTTTTTTTAAACTGATCTTTTTGATGTATTTTTTGCTGAGTTTGTAGGATTTTTATTTCATTGATATATTTGATTATTTTTAACCCCATGAAGGGTAATAGAGATTAATTTTTCAGGACATCACATGCATAGTTTAATATGGATATCAAATACAAACTTTGTTATATGAAACGTATTTTATGCCCCATGATTGACTGTATATAGATATATTTGATTGCAAACTTTATCCTTAGTTGAAAATAACATGTGACATAATCCCCATTTTATAAGTGCTCATAAAAATATCATAGAAGGGATGTAATGTTTATTGAAAAAATCATAAGATTATAATACCCCTACTTATCATTTTTTTTATTTTAAAAAAGTGGGATGATAGAATTATACCCAATACTAAATTTTAGTATGCGGGGAGATATCTACAACAAAAAATTGTAAATTGTTGAACCAATGTAAGTATTCTGTTTTTTAAATGATTTAATATGTTTTTTATGGGTGGTGAAGTGTTTAATATTTTATTATTTCTATAAATTTCATCAACTATAATTGGGTATCGTTCTAGAGAAATTTTCAAGATTAAATGTAATGATTTTTGAACCATACATAATGCTCAATGTCATGTGTATTTGGTTTTGAAGAACTGATTTTGATTTAAAAAAATTCATATTGAATATGAAGAATATTAAGAACAATATTTTTCATTTTTTTGATATGTTGAATAATAATAGGACTTATAGAAGGAAATGAAATATAAATTTTACTACATGAGTAGTAATTTAAATTCCATTAAATTTTTTGAAAAATTTATTATGAATATGTTTGTGATTGGATTAATATTAAATTATATACATAGAATTATTATATGTTTTTTAGATTTCCCTATAAATAAAATAACCTAATCACAGAAGACACAATGGACAACTTTGCACAGGGGTATGGAATGAAATCATATAAACTGTTCCTAAGGTGGGGTTTTAGTAGAATAATCTGGGCTAATCGCCTCAATAAACAAATGGAAAGTTTTGTATTTATATGGAGTACTCGACTATATTACATGTCTATGTATTATTTTAGACACATATGTAATATTTACCCATGATAAAATATTACATGAAGAAGTTGATATGTCTGATCAACTTCATCTACACCATCCAATTGAAACTAGGGTAATGTCTTCAACCTTTCAATGATATATTATTTTCTAAATTCTATATGTTCGTCTTGTTTTGAATTTTACCTCATAAATCAATGAAATATTGATTATTAAATATGATAAAGTCATAAAAATGTTTCAAATTTTCATATATGGTGCCTATGATTTTCATGCGACCAGTAGTTGGATGAAAATGATTCTTTCATGGTAGATAAAAAGTTACAACAAGGTGTTCATATATCGAAATTCATTATAATTAAGGTATATTATAATTTTAACATCCCAATGATTGTTTCTCAATGTGGAGAAAAATAGGCTTTACATGATAATATATTTTATGTTGTTTGGAGTCATATAATTTTTAGATATTTGATATATGGAATGTGTTGGTTATACTATTATTGGGCCCTTATGTGGGATGAAACTCATAAAAGAGACAATGGTTATCTCATATATAAATAGCCTAGTAATGTAGCCTATATATTTTGAATTAATTCTTATAGTATGTCACCTTTTATAAGAAAATAAAGAACCATGCAGATCTATTTTCATCATTAAAGTAATTAATACCTTGGCGTCTTTCTTGAGACTCTCATAGTCTAGTGTTCTGAGAAGATACTTCGACACTATGAGCCTTATCTCTTGTTACACACATTATAATACCTTCACTGATAATTGATTGTGTGAAAAATTGATTATCTATGAACAAAATATTTGTTAATGTGACTCTATGATTGATTGATTCTTTTCAAATATTGAGCTTTTAGAAGCTCTCTGATTTATATTACGATATTACTCAAAGGTAGTGGGATTGATTAAGATGTGACAAATAATGTGTTTACTATTGTGTGAGAGATGATAATTCCAAAATAAAGGAGAATATCATGTTCATGTATAAGTAAATTCATGAATACATCAGTTTAGATTAACTTGATAAAAGAAACAAATATAAATATTGAGAAGCATATAAAATAATAACCATAACTAAATTTATATGTTATGAGGTATAAATGTTTTTTTTATAGCTTCAAATTTCTCATACATTCATGAATTACAATTTTAATAATTTATAATTCATGAAGAGTTTATCTTTGGTTGTGGAGGATTATTATTGTATAAAATAATCTAAGCAGATATTAATGAGAATCAGTTGAATACATCTATGTGAGGTTGGGAAAATATCATCTATAATGAATAATTTCCCTAGTATTTTTTTCACTGAGGAAACCCATCATACCAAGGAGATAAGAAATATCTAAATAAATCCAAAAAGATTCAATTTTTTATAAATTTTTTTAGATGAAGGCTACAATTTTTTCAGAATGTTTGGTGGATCAAAGTTCAATGATGCAAGAGTTACCTTGAAAAGGATATCACTCAATGAACGGATAAAATCCAAAATGAATAATGATCTTGTAACATGGGGTTATAACAATTTTCTAAATAGGCTTGAATTATTGGGGTAAAACTAGATGGGGATATGAAAACACAGTTGGGGGTCTCACCAATTGAGGTAGGATAGTTGGTTTTTTAAATGTATAGAAAAGAACAACGATAGGATTGAATAATGGTATATAAAACAAATTTCTTCCTAACCCATTGTAATTGATATCCATAATATAGTGTTGAATACATGTTGTGGGATTAAAAAACACAGAAAAGAGTAGGCCATAATTCCAAGCTTGGTAAAAATAATTTTTAATGTCTTTTATAAACATAGTAAATTGTATACAAGATCCACTCATCTTAATAGGTTATTTGTGTCTGAATTAAATTTTTTTTAAATAAAAATAAAAGAACTCATTAAAATAATTAACACATGATTCACTATCCCTCTAATCATGGTTGAATAATTTATTGGGAATATAATGGAACTAAGGTATATTTTTATTTCTATGTATCCAATATTTTAGGTATTGTTCTTATACTTTATATTTTAAATTATATGAGTCAAATTCAATTTATTTAATATTTAAATTACTCTTTTAATATCATTTATCATGAAATTATGGTACCTTATCCCTTCATATGTATTCATAGTTTCTTCCTTAAATTCATCAAAAGGGATTTCTTTTCAATATCAATTTTAATTATTGATTATCTATATCTGTTTTAAAATAGGGGTAAATTATAGACAATTTCAATTTAAAATAATAATAATGTTATTTTTCAACGGTGTTTTTGGGTTTTAATTGTCTTCTTACATGTTTTCATACATTTTGGAGAAAATTCAACTGAAATGTTTCATATATGTAGACTCACCATATCTCAATGTTTTGGTTGATAATATTTTTCCTCCTTGTTCAAATTCAATATTTTATTTTATAAATTTATTTGTTTATTCATACATGATAATTAAAGGTAATTTTCTATTAGAAATAACCATATTTGTAAAAAAATGAATGGAAACAGTATTTCATGTTTTTCACATGACTAATTCTCTAATTAAATTGAATTTATTTATTAACGTGACAAAGGAATATATTTTTATAAATTTCTTATTGATCCCAAATTCTATCTATTTTCTTCAATTTTTATTGTGATGCCTATAATGAATAGACCTAGTATGACATGAAATTTAAACCAACCTATACCATTGTATATCTTGAAGGGTACTCCTATTCCCCATGGGATGGAGAATAGTTCTTGGCTATGAATATCAAATCCATGGGAATGATTTCACTCTATAATCCAATTAATAGAAACTGAGATCTCACTAGAAATTTCATCCTCAATCGTATATAAATTAGAGTTCCATTTCATTAATAAGAAAAATAAAAATAAAAATGAAAAAATAGATCATAGTAGATCATAAAAATAGTAATTATATCAATAGAACATTGGAATAATAATAAATTCTATGATCAATAAAATTCAAAATTGAAGGGATATATAATTTAGTAGACTTCTAATTGAGATGGCTAATACTAAAATATCCAAAAATAAAATCAAAACAAAAATTTCGATTACTTAGGAATTAAAAAAAGAAATATCATGTTCTATAGAATATATGACATTAAATTAAAAGATTTGAGGAAAATGTATCACCTTGATACTTTATGATATATTTATTTTTATATAAATTAAATCCATCCAATACCATGTGATCTGCACAATACTAGGATTATGTAAAACATGATACTCCATTAAAATATTTTTATTTAAGAAAGACCATTATAATATTGTATTTAAATTATTGTATATGAATAGTATTAGAAAATATATAATTTTTTTAAATGAATAGGAAATAGTTTCAATGGTTATATATTTATTATAATTAAAATGTGTACTTATTAAAAGAAAAATATTTTTTTCTAATCAAAATTATTTTTCTAAAATATGGTTCAGTCACACTATTCACATAATATTTAATAATAATTTTCAAAAAATTTAAAAAATATATTTGAAAAAATT
Source organism: Viscum album (assembly GCA_963277665.1). Taxonomy (NCBI): domain Eukaryota; kingdom Viridiplantae; phylum Streptophyta; class Magnoliopsida; order Santalales; family Viscaceae; genus Viscum; species Viscum album. Next base: position 899,844,382 of record OY728139.1, read on the forward strand.
AGAATCATTTTTAAAATTTAAATGTGAAAATTAACATTCTATAATTTTTGAAGGTTTTCATAAAAGGTTAATTTTTTCATGAATTGTGAAAAATACTAATTTTTAAGGAAAATGGTATTTTCATTTAAAGTCTTTGAAAAGATAAATTATATTTTGAGTAAGTTTTAAAGTAATATTTCTTCAATTATATTAAAATTTTACTAATTTTGGTCTTTTTTTTAATATATATTTTTGAAAATAAAATTTTAATATTATGAATGATTGTGTTTTGTGAAACATTTTTTCAAAACATCTAAAAGATTAATATTAGATTTAATTAAATAAAAATGTGAATTTGAAATAGATAAATGAAATCAATATTTTAAATTAGAATAACTTATATTATATAATGTTTTTGGCATAATTTCATAGCCTAATTAATAGGGAATTATTCAAAATTATTTACCATGGTTAAGGTAAAAACTGGTGTACCAGTAGATAAATTAAATAAATAATAGTTAGGAATGAAAACAATGTGTTCAAATAAAAATTGGATGTTAATATTTAGATTTTATAGCCTCTAGTTCTTCAATAATGATTTATTTCAGAACTATTGTGTTTTAGAAAAATGGTGGAAGAATTTATTCTTTGTAAAACATCAAAGTGTGTCCTCTCCCCAACGTATAAATTCCATCCTTTCAATACTCCTCTAAAAACATCTATAACCCATTATTAAAAATAATACCAATCCAAATACCTTTCTTAATCATCTCGAAACATTATTTATTTATTTATTGATTATAAAGACAACCTAGGAAGGCTTTTTATGCAAACAAAAAGAGGTCATCTATAGAAGAGTTGACATTCTTAAATGAGTAATTTTTTCTTCATCCTACCTAAAATAATATTAAATCATTATAATAATAAAATAGTATTTATAATCTATTTATATTTCATTATGTTATTCTAATATCTTATATTTATTTAATCTTCCATCAAATGTAAAATGACCCCATTGATCCTGTGTATAGAGGACTGCTGCATAACGAACTGATGTAATTTGGTTTTCATAACAATATTTAAAGGATGAATATAGTGATGGATTTAATATATTTATATGTTAATTATAAAATTATTAAAAAAAATTAACTATGAAATCAAATATACCTTTTTAATTTCCATTCTTTGGGGGGAATGATAATATCGCTTGTGTATACAGCAGACTACTGCCTCTCAAAGATATGTGACTTGATTTTATTTTATTCATTACATGGATTATAATAAGGTTACAGTTAATAAGTATATGTGGTATTTATGACCAAATAATAATTCTATAGCTATAATATCTATTATTATATCATACCTTTCATTCTAGGTGAATGATATAATGTCACTTGTGCATACATGTAGACTACCCCCTCCACATAGTGATGTAAATTTTTTTTCATTTATTTTTTATATTGATGGATATACAGATTTATTTTATTATTATAAATTATAAATATATATATATATATGTAATAAAAAAATTCTTTAATTTTTATATATTATATATCTTCTTTTTATCGCATCCATTGAGTAAAATGGAAATAACATTCATGCATATGTATGGATTATCATTCTCGTAAATAGTGTGATCGATTTTTTATTTATAACATTTATAGATTAATATAAATACTTATATGATGAACATACACACACACATATATGATATTTACATAATGATTAAAATTATTGATATTATGGAACTATGATCAATGAAATAGGACTCAATTTTCTAAACCAAAACATATATGAAAATTTAAACAATAACTATAAGAACAAACATTTTTTTCAAATTGAAAATAAAAAAGAAATAAAATACTATATATATAATATATGTTATTATATTTATTATTATGTTTCTATAATATATTTTAAATAAACCAATATTTATTATATATGATATTTTAGCACGTACGATGGAAATCGTACCTGTAGTAAGGGTTTCTTGTCTCACTTTCAGCTCCATAAGACATATGCCATATTCACCACATATTTTGGTATGTGGTGCATTTAATATTCTTATTTATATTTATTTTGAAAATAACATTATTTTCATGGTATTTGAGGTTTAATTTGACATTATTCCTTTTATTTTAATACGAATCAAATTTTTGCAATGTGGTAAAAGCTTTTTATTCCAATCTCATATTAATCCGGATTGTTTATACCAGAATTTAGATTGATTGAAATTATTTTTTAATTGTTTAACAACCAATAATGGTTCTTAAAAATTTCTTAATACTGATATTTTAATGTAATTGTACTATCTTTTCTCTCTTCTGTACTTAAAATGATTGAGAATTATTTTTAAAAAAAGTTTATTTAATTTCACTATTCTGTCAAAAATCCAATTACTTTCAAAACCATGTTTTCCTAAATAAGTTCCAAATTTTTGTTAGCATTATACAAAATATATATGAATTATATTTTTACCCATTCATAAATTTTTTTTATTTTTTTAATGGTATGATAATTTCATTTTATAAACTAGATCTATTTGGTTTGTACAAAAAATGTGAAATAAATATTTTCATTAATGTGTTTGAAATGTTGAAAATTTACTGCTATAATTACCACTCAATGTTCTAATAATAATTTATATGTTTCCCTGATTAATTTAATTTAAAATCAGTTTAAAAATAATTTTTTAACATTCAGTTATAAAAAAAATTTCAAAATGAAAAGATTATATTACTAATAAATGTTATAATTATTTTTTTATGGTATCTATATTCATCAATGATATCATGCATTTTTTGTACTTATAATCTACTTAGGGTATACTATGTTTATATCATCCAAATTGATTATTTGGAAGATTTATGGTCATTTGAAATATGAAATTACAATTTCATTACCATTCACCATATTACCCTTGATTCTTTTTTGTTATGATTATTCAACTGGGGTAAGTATTAACATTTCACATGTTGTGTTTTTAATATGAATGTTTTCTTATTATTTTTCACTAATTTCATATGAAGAATGAATTGGACTTATTATTTAACGGATGTGGATTAGTTTTAGATAGACACTCGATGCATCGATTGGTCTCATGAGGAAAATCAGTTTCCCAAATTAAATGGAGTTGTAAACATAGTTTTAATGAATTTTTTTGAAAGGTCTTGATAGAAATTTTCAAATGTATAATAATATGAATTATCTTATCATGAGAATATTTATTGATATCCATGTGATTATTAGATTAGTGATAATATGCATGGATATGTTTCTACAACTTGTTATTATTTATATTTCTTTATTTGATAATTATTTATTCCTTCCATATTATATAGATGTTATTGTTTAAATGGAAGGTTATTGAATTATATACCATTCCATATTGATTATTATTATTTATTCATGAAACATTCTACTCAATTATATCCCTTATTAAACATCTAATCGCACACCACTATTATTCATTATTTTACCTAAGATTCGAGGATATGTTTCTAGATTGACATACAACGATACACTAAGGGGAATAACGGAATTCTCAAACAAAATATGTTTTTAATTTACTTTTTCAAATGAAACATGAATTTCTTGTATGTATCTTATTTCCCTTGAATAATATAATATTGAGTACTTTTAAATTTGATTGATTGTATATAGTTAAATTTTATAATGTAATGGTTGACTCATGATACTAGGGATGAGGCTTTACAAAACTCTTATAGAAAATACAAATCCTGACCCATGTCTTGTCATTTTGATCCAACACCGGCAATTAGTTGTCCAACAAAAACCTTACTCCCACAAAGACCAGAATAGGGAACCTAATAGGGAAGGTAAAAGATAAAAACATTGAATGAAAAATATAGGTTTTTTGTATAGAACACTCAGAAGTATTTCACTAAATATTATAATGAACATACAATTTAGACACATTAAATTAATAATATCTTCAAATGGTATTGTAAAACACATAACCAAATTAACGCAACACTAGAATAAAAAATTGTGGGATAACAATTATATGTGAATAATATAAAGATTAATAAATAATAATATATTAAGGAATAAAAATAAATATATATTATAATTTATCATTGAATAATATTTTATAAAAATATGCCTTTTAATGAATAATTTTAATAAGGATTTACATTATTTTACCATCGAAAATTAATTCATGCCACATGTTTTATATTTTGTGCAGTATTTAGATATATAAATTATTATGCTAATATTAAATTATTTATAATTTTAAATGAAAAAATATTTAAGATTGATGATAGTTGAAAAATAGTTTTATTATAAATATATTTTTTCATTATGGTTTTTAGTTACATATAACTAAAAAATATATAAAATTTAAAATTTACATTAGGTAAAAATAACATAATTTTTTAATTTTTAATTTCAAAATTATATTAGAGTAACTTTTTGACATTATTATAAAATAAATAATTTTATAGTGAATAGATAAAAATAATTTTTTATAAAAAGAGTCAATTTTATGAATATATCAAGAAAATTGTATAACATAAAACTAATAAAATCATTTCCATGATAACAATACATTTAATTTTTAAAACTAATAATTTTAACATACTAATAAAAATTTATAAATCTTATGTTTATAACTTTTAAATATTTTCAAAACTAATTTCTATTCCTTTTGATCTAATATTATTTTATAAAAAATCTATTTTTTAATCCTTTATAAGAAACATAAAATTCATTTATTTTTAATAATACCATTTATGTTATGAAAATCAAACATATCGATAATTTTATTATTCGAATATTTTGTAATCCTTAAAATATAGTTTTTCTCGAAACTGGTAATTACGTGCATTATTAATTAATGTTAAAATAAATTATACTTAAACACTGAGTCATTAACCAATAATAATTATTTAATATTTAAAACCATTAAATATAAATTATTTAGTAAGTTTGGTGATATTCATACGAATTAAAATTAAATTACATGGGTAAAAATTAGTTACCATGGTAAAAGAAAAAATTGTAAAACTATAAATTATTATAGTATTATACTTAATACCATGTTTCAAACCTATGTCAAAATTAATGGTTAAAGGGTGATCAAACTTATAACATCCCAACAAAATTATAGTTTATTTTTAATATTTATAAAATATGAAATAATGTTCTCTATTTAAATTAAGTTAAAATATTTTTAATAATTATATTCTCACTACTTATAAAATTTTCCTATCACCTCTCCACCAAAACCACTAATGAATTTCTGTTTTATTTAGAGAATAAAAACTTATTCATTCCCATGTAACCCAATATATCCATATTAATATTATTTTCACAATAAATTACCCTTTACCTCGATATCTAGGGAGTCTTCTATGGGAAATCTCATGTACTCAATATGACTACTTCATTCATTATATTCATTGTTTTCCTTCTTAATTTTACAGATATTATATTATTTTTAATTAATAATTACATAATTATAGTTTTAATACTTAATTTTATTATTCTATGGTAATATCCATTAACAACCTTTAGCTTTTTCTATAACAAAAAATAAAACTATAATTCATGTGTTGGGCAGATTCCCACCTAATTCAAGTGATGTATTATTTTTTTATGCAGTATATAATTAATTTCTATATGGATAAAATTGAATAATAAATGTAAACAATATGATATAATTATGATTATTAATCGAAATATTATTATCCACCTTCTTTCCCTCATATTCATTGAGAAATGAAAATTTCAACCATACATTTTACATGTTGCAAAATCAATGAAATAATGTATCTCAATTTTCAGATTGATTCATTTTTTATTAATTAAAAACTACTAATATGTTGTTTAATACCTTAAATATATCAGAATAATATCATTATAATAAATTAATAATGACCTTATTAGAAAATTAAACCTGATTTACTATCATAATCATCCATTAATTTGGGTATATTCATGTCTGTGTTAGTCTAACCACCTAATTGAACACTACTATAATATAATTTCATACAGGACAAAGAGAACATGATTAATTATATTAATTTATATAATTAAGTAAATAATTGTTTTATTTTCGTGTTATATTTGATAAATGGATATTAAACTCATTAATAAAGATACCACCATTCATTTGTTAAAAATAATTGAAACATACATTTCTCCAATTTTACATAAAAGAGAAATAACGTAAACCTACATATAATGAAATTATATAATTTTCACTTGTTGTTATTGATAATTTGTAGTATTTAAAATTTTTTATGAATGATGAAATTTTGTAGAAGAAGGAATACCAACTTTATTATTAATAAATTTGTTGAAATTGATCAATATTACATACACCCAATATTAAAAATATATAATAACTAACAAATATATTTGTAGACATTAATTATAAATGACGATTCTTAATATTATGTATTTGAATTTCGGTTTTAAATGGGTTTATTATATATATATATATATATATACATATGTGTGTGTGTGTTTGTGTGTATATAATAGATTGTAGAGTTCATTCAACTAAGTAGGGAAATAATGTAATTGTTTTTTGTCTCAAATTTTCACTATTAATTCATATTTCCATGTGTTACGCATGTCATATTTTGAATTTCACATATACTAACACAATAATATTTTATATAATTGTCTAATTATTATTTATGGTATTTAATTTTTTGGTTTAAATTATATCATTTTTGGGGTTTTGACTCAAATGATTCAATGTATGTAAGAATATCTTGTTATAAATTTAATTTCATACGACATATTTGATATTTAATAACATTATTATTTTTATATAGTGTATACACATTACCATTTCATTCATAAAATAAATATATTCAATTTTGGGTTATTTTATTTAAAATTTTATTATTTTCTTCACAGCCTCATTTGAATTTTATAATTTCCATACCGTGATGGTTTCATCACCAATATTATTCTCAAATAGATATTTCGTTTTACTAATAATCCAAATGAGTAATTCATATAATTTTCCATTTAAAAACACTATAATTGTATTGATATATTACAATTATTTATTGTTAATTATCTTATACAAATTTAATTTATTTCTTGTATCATTATTTAACTTTTGTATGGAAATTGGCCCGACATTTTCTTGTTAGTCACGAGCCACAAATTTTAAATTTCCAGATAAGTTATATGATTAGGATAATTCTCCTCTATTTTTCTAAATAATTCAATTTGGAAATTTTCTACTACCAGACCTTTTTTAAAATGTTTTAATGATATTTTCAATGTATTTTATATGGGTCATTTTCATAAAAGTGGGAAAATAATATCTTTTAATTTTTTATGTGTGAACACAAAAATCACCAAATTGTTCCTTCTATATGAAAATTTATCTCTAGGTTATCATTGTTTATGAAAAAAAATTCTCCTAGTATAAAAAAAAGTTAATTTATATTTGTTTCAAAATACCATTAATATTTCATATTTCAAATGTTATTTCTCTAGAACACTAAGAAGTGTTTTTTATATATGTAATTATCTTTTTTACATATCTTATTCATGATAAATAAAATTCTACAAATGTTACCAACCACCTTACTTCTCAAGAAGAATTGTGAAATGTTATTTTCTATCAATGATATAATCCATAGTTTTCCTTTACCTTTCCAAATAATCCTATGTTATAGGCATTATAATTAATATAATAAAATTTAATTATGAATACCTTGTTTTCTATTTCATTTTATAAAGAATGTTAACCCAAATTCTATACATATGTTGATTTCATAAAATTATAGAATAAATCTTTTAACTTTTTTACTATACGTTGTTGAATAATATTCCTAGTCATCTGAATTGATGTGAGTTTGCCAAGAATGTTACCAAATATCTTTAAAGACCCATTTATTTTCAAATTGTTTATCTTATAGGGACAATGAATAATTTCATTACGTGATTCCAATTTAAAAGAATATAAAAATAAAATTTTCTAATAGTTCATTATGATAAAATGAATGATTGATTATATGTGACACTCATATTTATGGATGAAGATGGTTGACATCCAATATTTCACTTCAATTTATTTTGAAATTATTTTTCTCTCATAATAAAATCATATAAATCATGTAGGGAATGATCACTCCAATATGACCATTAGGTAGTGATACCTACACACCAATGTCGTGGGAATCAAGTGGTAAAATCAACTACACAACAACAATGTAATTATTATTGTGAAATTGATCGAACACAGATTAATACCACAATGCATTTCAAAAATGGAAATATAAGATCGATAGTAGGTGAAACACATCATTGAGAAAGCGAGTGTCCAATTTTTGTATGATGATGATAATGAAAAATGTAAATACCAATAGAAGAGAAATACAAAATTTAAAGTACACAATGTTGATCCCAAATTCTATCAATATAGATTATTAAATATCATACATGTCATTTTATTTTAATTACTATTTCCTGATCCTCCTCTTAAAACCATTTTATTATTACATTATCGACCACATGATGATTTCATCATAAATCACTTTTTCAAATAGATATTTCTTTCGAATGAATATCTATATCAAGAATTTATATATCACTACCTCTAAAATAACTATAATTTTAATATATAGAAGTCATTATTTTAGTTATAATATTCTTATTACATTTTCATTCCCCTTAGGAACATTATTTATAAATTTTATATAAACTAACACTATATTTTCTTTTCAGTAAAGAACTACCATTTTCCATGTCAATATCCATTACATGATTTTTTGACTGTCATTTTCTATAAAAAAATAATTAAAAAGAGAAATTTTAAACAATATGAAGTTATTTAATACTTTTAAACAATTTGTTAATGTTTACATCACTAGTAATTTTAATCAATGTGTAAAAATATTCTCATTGAATATTAAATATATAAACACATAATTACACTACCTTTTCCATTTATAATTTACACTATCTCTGAATTTTTATTTTTTTATAAATAAAATATATTTTTCATATTTTCTATTAAATTTTTCTCAAAATATCAAGGATGTTTTTTATTTTGAAGGTGATTTTTATAAAACATTGAAAAATCTTTTCAACTAAGTCATTATCTTTTGAAATATATTATACTTGATTAAAGAAATTATTCAAATTGTATTATCCACAATATTTCTCTTGATGAATTATGTTACATTATTTAATATCAAATATAATATCCATCACAACATTTTTAATTCAAAATCACTCTCTTTTATATGAATGATCATTCTTCTTAAGTGTTTTATTTTAGAGTACCCTTTTTCCATTTCATTGATTACATTTTCACCAAGATACCATACATAAGTTTAATAGGGTTTTTTTTGAATAAACCTGATAAATATTTTATTAATGGTGTTGATCCCATATACCTCATCATATTAATTGATTGGTATTAACATATATATGCTAACAATTCATTGAAATCCCCATTATTTTCCACATGATTATTTTATTATGATTATTAAAGCTTCCTTTCTTTTATTGTATTTAAAATGGATATGAAATCAATTTTCAGTCCATGTATTCTTCACTCACACAACAATTAGTTTTATTTTAAAATATTTTCACTTTACAGTAAAGTGACAACTGAGCAAAAGGAACCAGGCAACAAGTGCACTATACAAATCCACCGAAAAAATAATGAAAACATAGAGGGGCCAAGGTTGTCACCAAAATGATATTCATACCCCAGAACAATCCATAAGAATTCAACTAGCATTATGCACCACCCTTTCACATATTATTTTATTTTTTTATAAAAATAATCAAGATCATTTAACATTAAATGACATGTTATTTAAATGAAACATAAAAAACCCTAACCATGGATAAATAATAGTCACTCTTAAATGTGTCACATTCAATGTACAATGCTCAGTAAATAATGAAAATTTTCCATAGGCCCTAACAACCAAAAAACCAAAGGTTAGGAAACCTGAAAACCTAATATCAAACATTATGGCCAATCAGGTTCATGAGACACATTCATACAAAATAGAAATTGGAGGACTAAAAAAATATATAAAAAAAGAAAAGAGTACTTACTTTGGTGATTCAAATTCAAATTAGTAGAGGAAACCAAAAAAATTATGTAATGGGTGAGGGAGGGAGTACCGTTTATGTGACTTTGTTAGTATGATAAAGAGAAAAATAAAGGGGAAACCACAAAAATTGAAGTAGGAAAAAGTGAAAACATCCACTTTCAGTGAAAAATGGGATGCTCGTATGGTTTACCAAACCACACTTCAATGGTTCAAAACCAAAATATGATTACCATAACAGTGTTATGATCATGCACCTCATAACCCAAAAGTAAAGGTGTCTATAATGGTAAATATTGTTCCTCCCAAGGTTCAGTAAAAATAGTGTGGATCTAGTACAAACAAACTCATGAACCATCAAAATTATTTGAATGATAGACCGTAATATTGGTAAATAGGGCCTCAATATGAATATATCATGAATATTTTCTTAAACCATTAATAGAAGTAAATGTACAAGTACATTTCACCAACATGCTTACCAAATTGTGTAGTGACCATGTGGAATCTAAACAATAAGAAAAAATTCCAAAAATATCAAAATTTGAATCAAAAGAGAAATAAAATAACAGTTACCATAAAATAATTTTAATTATAAATAATAACTGACATGGGGTGTCAAAAAGCACAATCTCTAATGCTCGATTGTTTTCAAAAATAATTTATCTTCCCACTTTCTTATTAATTAATTAATTTTAAAATATATTTTATAAAAAATGACCTGGAATTTTATTATTATTTCAAAATTTAATATTATAATTCACGTAATTTTTTATTGATATCTATCAATATCAATTTATGTTTCTTAAAATTCAATAAGATTATTATATAATGATACAATTATCCATTAAATCTTATATGAATTATGATTTATTCATATGTATTTTTTCATTAAATACATTTTTTCCATGAGATAATTAATTTATGATGCATTTATAAATACATTAATTTTTTATATAACAAATATGTATTATTTTTTATTTTTACATGGATGTTACTAGAAATATATTACTTTATAATGCATTGGATAAAGTTTTTTTCTGGTGAAAATATATGAAATACAATAATTAGTGTACCTGATCCCCTAATATTTAACGGTAATTTTATTAGAACTCAATACATTAAGGGAATATCTAAATAATTTGATAATTGTATTTTTACATAGATTTAAAAAATGAAATAATTCTATATGATCCTGTTTATTGCAAAATCTTATTTAAAATTATTATTTTGTAATACACTTCATTGTTATATTACCATAACACATTAATATTTACTCATGTTTCAACAATCATATGACCCATTTATTAAGTTATTCCAAATACTTATGTCATAATTCATATTTTATGATCTAAGTTTTTATAGTAAATTTTTCCTTATATCTTGTTCATGTTCCTTAATTATGTTATCATTCACACTTTTCCATATTATTCTAACTTATATTTATCAATGTATATATGTTATGATTACTCCTTACTAAGAATTAAGAGTGCACAATTCTCTTATGTTACTATTTTATAGGTTATGATAACCATTATAATATATGTTATGTCACTAAAGGTGTCATGATTATTTTGGGACATGTTGAATATTAATTTAATGTTTCATATATAATGTTTTGTCAATGAATTAAAAACCATATCTTTTAATGAGTCTTTTTTCTAGGGATATATGTCTATTTGTTAAAAAATCATTTTTTTGTTATGTAACAATTTTCCCCATACTCTTAAACTCTAATCATTAATGGCCTTGGGTATGTCATGGATGCATTTATTTATATATTGGGTAATTTATTATATTAATGTATAGTCTATTATAATTTTTATATAACCACTATGTTCTCATTATAATAAGGAACCACTATAAATTATTAATTTAAAATTATTCCATGTAAATTAAAACATAATGTATACTAAAATAAATTTTTCATCAGATTGTAATATGAGATGTATAAATATATGATACAATAATTGAAAATAAAAAAATAATTTATTTAGGTATCCTACTCCAACATAATATATCTTTATCTATATAAAACTATTATTATATTCATTATATTTTCTCTCATATGATATTAATGTTTCTACTGAGGCGTGACTTTAGTTTTTGGGACTGGCATTTTTGACATTATCTATATAACATTTACTATGACTTCGCCTTAATGAAAATGACCATAAAAATTTGATATAAAAATGTTTATTTAGTATTTATTTAGGTGCATTATAAGATATAATATATATATCGATTTTACTGAATCAAAAACCATGAGTTACATTGAGAACCATTTCATCCTTAATGCATTATTACATTAATAGTGATATAAGATAAAACTGTTGACTATAGAAACCAATTATGTATTCCTTTGAAACTAGTTTCTATTACCTCATTATACTAGGAACATATATTCTATAAAAATTCAATAATTTAGGGTATCTTTAACTACATCTCAATAGAATTATTTTTGATTTACTATTTTGAATAATAAAATAAATTATTGATCCAATCTCTATTAAAAAGGGTATGGTATTCTATATTTCTCAATATCATGTTGTGTTTAAGGAAACATTATCTTAGAGATATGTATTCCCAATTACATTGGTAATAACACACTCCTATTTTTTTCTTTAATGATTTTAATACAATGTTAATATATCTACATTCACAAATTCCATGATTCATCGTAGATCTACTACTATATATCATGGTCCTGATAATGTAGGATATTTAACTAATTTTATTAATATACAATTATTCATTTAACTATGACTGAACTTACTATATTAAATTTATCATTCTCTCATAGAGAACTTTTTTGGGACATATACTATAAGGCCAAAGCCTTAAAAATTACCTAATCTTGAGTTATTTCAAGAATACACATTGAGGATCTTTTTTAAGTTTAGAGTTTTTGAGAATTAGATAAAAAATAATGCATTACATTCAACATTTAAAAAAGGTGGTTACATCAAAGACAATATTCATTTTTTCATCAATGGAAACATATTTAAAATAAAACTTGTATTCTATCTTGACACTTCCTTGACACTATCATCACATCATGTACCTTTCCCTTGACCTGTGAATAACATTTCAAAAACTTAGGATTGGCATAAAAAGATCAGTAAGGGATATAGAAGTATGGAAAGTAATCATTAGTCCCTGTATAAATGAGAATCAATGAAATTATACTTTATTCATAGAATATAAGAACTTTAACATACCTCACGAAATCATAATATTTTTAAATAACTAATAGAAAACAAAAGACATAAAGGTAACATGAGGCATTCATAACATTCTTACGTAGGGAGTAACCCTCATTGTTACGTTTAGAATACCCATTACAGTATATTCCCTAAATATCATTGGATAAACCTTAGAGTTTAACCCCTTCGTGTTACCCAATGCATTGGAGAGCTATCACGGGCTCACCCGCCCTTATTTTATCATGGAACCACTCGTCTTAATAAAAAATTCTTATGAACCATAACATAATCGTATCACATAAAACATACATAAAGGAAACATAACAATTCTAAATTTCAATCTCAAGATATCAAAAACACATTGATATAATAAAAACATTATCAAAACCATTTTCAATACAAAAATAAAAGAAAATTAAAACATGGTATTTATTTTTCATTTCAAAAAAGTTATGGCTTGAAGAGGAAGTCGAAACTCAAATAATGGTCTCGGCGGCGGAGAAGTCGTTGTCGCCGCATACATAAGACAAAAATAATCCCTTTTGTCATTTAGTAAAAACACTTCATATAAAAATATTCCTTTTGAATAAAATTTATTGTCAAAGGGTTTTATACACCGTATAAAAGAATGTTGTGTATAAAACAAAATATGCCTCAATGAAAGGAGATCGAGACAAAGTCTCTTAACTCGTGTCCGACTTGACTCGATCATTATTTAATCTCCTGAACAGTAAATTAGAGTTAATTTCTACTTGCTTAATAACCTATTTAATGTTATTTTTTTTATATCACTTATTACCATGTTATTAACATTATGTAATTATTTAAGTTAATAATGGTTATTTTGTCGATCTTTGGTACTTGAGTCAAAAATAAACTTCTTATAATTATAAGTTGTTCATGTGGAAAAATATCCATTATATCCAGAATTATATTCATAATGTAGATATCATATATATCATATATATCCATTATATAAATACATTTATAATATTACATAACATTTAGAGGTAAGAGATGAAATGCACCGTTCATGGAGACGGTAAGCCATACGTACGCATGAAGGCTAGTTTCATTTATTTTTTGTATTTAATAGAATGAAATAATAATGATATAAAGGTATATTATAATTACAGTATTATATCATATGTAATACCATTAACTCCATCCTTTATACATCCCACATATGGCATTAATGAATCAAATCACTTTAAGGGGGCGGTAGTCTGCACTTCCTAAAATGAAATTATCATGTTTACCCATATTGGAAACCATAAAGGTATGACATAAATGAAAAATACAGATGCATAAGGAAAACATAAAAATAATATATATCATATATAAATATATTTACATCTTAATTTCCACCATGAGTGGTGTTAAAAGAAGATTGAACAATCATCGTTTCACGAGGCAGTAATTCACCACCCACAAAAAAAATATTTTCTTTAACCATTAGATGGAAGTGTGTGTAAGTGTAAATAAAATACTTCTCATAACAAAATCCAAGTATGTAGAACATACTATTTTTGTTACAAAATAATTTAATAAAAAGAGTTTATGGGGTTGGAGAAGAAAAATAAAACAAAAGAACATAAGAGAATACATTACCTTAAAATTAGGTAACTCCCCTTGGTTTGAACCAAAAGGGTTTCTTGAAGAGATTTGTGCATAAGGTATAGATTCTATGATGAAGAGATGGATTTTGAGAGATAACATAGTAGATTTTGGTTGATCCAATGGCTTTAGATGTGCTGGTAATGGGGGTAGAGGTGGGGGTCTTTTATAAGAGGGAGGAGGGGAACTCTTGTAATGTCTTGTAATGTTACTTTATTATAAAATGATTTTTAGATTTTAATGGTCCCACAATTATATATTTTGAAGATACATTGATAAGGGTTCAAAATCCAACCATACAATTTGTTTTTGACAAGTTTATGTCATATATTTTACATTATAATTTCATTTTATTTAAATCGTTCATTAATGAGATAATCACTACATCATCATGATGTCATAAATAAATTTCTTTAAATAATGTCTAAAAATTATAAAAAAAATAAGATGATGTAGGAAATCTTTTTAGATTTAAAATTAATATTTATAGTCTAAGAAATCATTTATTCAATGAAAATTAAAATTGTTTTACTTAGGTGTTACATACTTTTGTTATATTTTCCTTTCTTTAAAAATTAAATGATAAAATGTCACTATCACACAAAAGTGACTCCATGGGGTCCCTAAGTTGGCACAAGGCATCCCATGGTCATAAATGACACAACCAATAGAATTAGGAAACATGTTGGGGTCATTTTATATTATTATGATATTATTTTATTACCCTTAACTACACCATTACTAATTAATCACGATAATTAAAGATAATTACCATTGTTACTATTCATAATTTCCAAAAACCAAAGAGTCTTAATTACATAATCTGGACTTTCTGATTCCAAATATGGAATACATTTTACAAAATTACAAACAAAAAAATTGCAGTAATTAATTTAAAAATAATTCCCGTTGTCAAAACAAATAGAGGGTTTTTTAGAAACAATATCTATCAAAAGTTTGACACTTGTTTATGCCCAATTCCAATGTGAAATAAATTAAAATGAACAACATTGGATTAAATGGTAAAAGTATATTCTAATTAAAATTTAAAACTAATTAAAAGGACAATATATCTATATAATTAATTTAGATGAAAAAGTAGTTTTGAAGTAAAATGCAGTATTTTTCTCTATTCATTAAAAAATAAACATTGTCAGAAAAATACCAAAAATTTATCCAAAGTAAATTTCAATGTCCCAATCCTAAAGAATAGGTTTATTTTGACAAATAGAGCTTATAAAATTGTTAAAAGCTTTATTTAAAAAAAATTCCATCAAATGGCGGTAAAACGATCTTTTAAAAAACTATTAGAGTATTATATGCTTACGATTTGATTTATTCTCATGTTAATCCTCTAAAACACAATCTAATTCATAAATAGACATAGATATGAAAATCCATAATTCTTTACTTACTTGGGATGTTATATCCTTCCCCCCTAAAGAAAATTGTGTCCCTGCAATTTATTTACTTATCAAATAAGTGGGGGTATTTATCTCTCATTGCATTTTCAGATTCCCATGTTGCCTCTTCAATCATGTGGTTTTCCAAAAAACCGTTACTTTATGAATCACCATATTTTGAAATAATTTTAACATCCGGTCAAGAATCTGAACCGGTTGTTCCTTATAAGATAGATTCTCTTCTAGCTGAACTACCTGTGGACTCAAAACATGATATGGATCTGGCATGTACTTCTTTAACATTGAAACATGAAAAACATTATGTAACTGAGATACACTTGGAGGTAAAGCCACAGAGTATGTAACTGATCCATCTCTCTCCAGAATTTCATATGGTCCAATGAACCTTGGACTCATCTTTCCTTTCTTACCAAATCACATCACACTTTTCCATGGTGAAACTTTGAGGAAGACAAGATCACCTACCTCAAAAGGGAGATCTTTCCTCCTATTGTTCGCATAACTTTTCTGCCAGCTCTGAGCTGTTCTCATGTGTTTCATTATAAGCTGAACTTTTTCTGCCAACTCTTTTTCCAATGATGGTCCCATCACATTCCTTTTACCCACATCATCCCAAAAAGATGTAGTTCGACACCGCTTCCCATATAATGCCTCAAATGGTGCCATTTGTATACTGGAATGAAAACTATTATTATATGAAAACTCAACCAAAGAAATATTTTGGTCCCAACTTCCCTGATAATTTATCTAAAAATCACGTATCATATCCTCCAATGTCTAAATTTTTCATTTTGATTTCCTATCTGATTGAGGATGAAAATCTATACTAAAATTTAATTCAGTACCCAATGATTTTTGAAGGCCTTTCCAAAAGTTATAAGTAAACCTGGGATCACGATCGGATACAATGGAGAGGGGAAATCCATGTAACCTACCTATCTCTTTAAGATAAAAACAAGAAATTTGATCTAGGTAAAAAATATCTCGTATAACAAGGAAGTGAGTAGATTTAGTCAAGCGATCAAAAATAACCCAGATTGCATTATTACCTTGAGGTGTCTTCGACAATCCAACAATGAAGTCTAGGGATATATTCTCCCATTTTCACTATGGCACTTGTAAAGGCTAAAGAATTACTTTTAGTAACTGATTCTCTTCTTTAACTTGTTGACAAGTCAAACACTTCATAGTAAAATCAGCAATATCTCTTTTCATTCCATCCCACCAGTAATACTCCCGACGATCTCTATACATCTTAGTACTGCCAGGATGAACTAAAAACGGAGAACTATGAGCTTCACATAACAACTCTATCTTCAACTGTGAATCACAAGACACACACAATATCTTCCCAAATCTCAAAACACAATCATTATCAATGTTGAATTCATGCAACATACCCTTATGAACTAGTTCTACCATTTTTTTCAACTCACTGTCATGCTTCTGAGGTTGCTTAATTCTGTCTGTTAGAGAAGATTTCACTGATACCTGAAACAAAATAGAATAACATCCTACACCAACAACTTCTATGCCAATGTTCATCAAATCCTTAACCAAAGGAGATCATTTCAAAAGTAACGTGGTTAATTAAGAATTACTTTTTCGACTCAATGCATCATCCACTTTATTTGATTTCCCCAGAAGGTAATGTATTGTAAAATCATAATCCATGATTAATTATATCAATCTCCTCTATCTCATGTTCAATTATTTATAAGTGAATATATAGTTTAAACTATTGTGATCGGTATATATTTCACACTTTACTCCATAAAAATGATGCCTCCATATTTTTAAAGTGAAAACGACAACAGCTAATTCCAAATCATGTGTAGGTTAATTTATCCCATGAGTTCTCAACTGACATGAAGCATAAGAAATTACCTGATCATTCTGCATTAGGACGCAACCAAGTCCTTTCAATGAGGCATAACTATAGATAACAAACTCACCATGCTTGGAATGTAGTTCCAAAACTGGAGAATTCCCCAATCTTCTTTTCAATTCCTAAAAACAATCATCACATTCTTTTGTCCAGATGAACTTAATAACTTTTTGAGTTAAATTAGTCATTGGACTAGATAATTGTTAATTTTTTTAACAAACCTTCAATAATAGATTTCCAAACCAAGAAAACTATGAATCTCTGTTACATTTGTAGGTCTTGGCCATTCCTCAACAACCTTTGTTTTTGCAGGATCCATAGTTATTCCATCTTTAGAAACAATGTGACCAAAGAATGAAATTATTTGTAACCAAAACTCACACTTGCTGAATTTCCCATATAATTTATTTTCTTTTATGTTTTCCAAAATAACCCATAAATGACATTCATTCTTCTATTTACTTTTAGAAAACACCAAAATATCATCAATGAAAACAATCACAAACTTATCCAAGAACTCATGGAAAATTCTATTTATGATGTCCATGAATAAATTAGGTGCATTGGTTATCCCAAAATACATAACTACAAATTCATAATGTCCATATCCTATAAGAAATTCGGTCTTCGGAACATATGTTTCCTTTACCTTCAACTGATGGTTCCCCGATATCAAGTCAATCTTTGAAAAATACTGAGCTCTCGGGAGCTGATCAAAAAAATCATCGATATGAGGAAAAGGTTATATGTTCTTAATAGTGATGTTATTCAAGGATCTATAATCAATACAAAGTCTCATTGAACCTTCTTTATTTTTAACAAATAAGACAGGAGAACCCCATGGTGATGTGCTAGGTCGAATGAAACCATTGTCTAATAAATCTTGCAATTGCTCCTTAAACTCTAAATGTTCAATTTGTGCCATTCGATAAGGGGGTTTTGAAATTGGATTAGCATCAGGAACTAAGTCAATAGTAAATTCAACTTACCGATCTGGTATTATTCCAGGAAAATCATCAGGAAAAATATCAGGATACTCATTTACCACAGGCACATCATTAATCTGAACGGTTCCTTTGTTTTCAAAAATATGTAAAATGTAACATTCATTTATATCTTTTACAAGTTTCTCAGCCTTTTGATATGTTATCAACAGTAAGGGTTCATTCTTGTACACAAAATGAAAGTCTTTCTGAAAATAAACTTCTTTAGCTCTAAAATCAATCTTAGCATGGTAAATAGAGAGCCAATCCATAACCAGGATAACAACAAACTCTACTAGAGGTAAAACAATAAGGTTTCTATGTAGGTTCTTTCCACGGATAAGGATTGTAAGATTATTATAACTTATTTTTTCCCCAAAATTTCTCCTAGGTGTTTTTATCACAAGTTCAGGATTCATTTATTGAGATGGAATTCCCAATTTACTAGAAAATTTTTTAGAGATGAAAGAATGTGTAGACCCTGAATCAAACAAAACATTGGCATAATCTGAAAAAACAAACAATGTACCTGATACCATTTCATGTGATGACCTAACATCTTCTGAAGTAGTTGAAAATGATTTCACCACACCTTAATGATTGTAGTTTGACTTCTTCCCATCATTCAAGCTCTTTGTCGAACACTCGTTTGCATAATGACCCATCTCATTGCACTTGAAACATTTCACTAACTGTAAATCAAATTCGTTCTTACCATCACCCTGATATTTTCTAATGCAATCACGAGCCTTATGTCTCATCTTACCACATCGATATCACTTTAAAGAATTCAAAAGACATTCCCCAATATGCTTTTTCCACATATATTACAAACTGCAAACTCAGTCTTCGTATCATCAACCATTTTTGAAGGATTCTTTCCTTCCTCCTGCCACCTCGTTCTCTTCTTTGGTTGGTTGTTATATAGCACTTGATCATCGAAAAACTCAATTTCCACCTTCTCGGAACATTGAACAAGCTTTTAATAACTTTTGAACTCACGGGAAGCTAATGCCCTTCAATATTTTGGCTTTAATCCTTAGTAAAAATGATTGATTTTACTATCAAGTTCTCAGGTAAAATTTGGAGCATACATTGACAATAGAGTGTACTTTTCTTCATAAGCTGCCACTGAGTCATTCTCCTGACTCAATTCCAAGAATTGTTTTTCCATCCTAAGTCGAACAACATTAGGAAAATATTTCCCATGAATCATATCTTTGAATTCATCCCAGTAAAGAGCATAGATATCATTAGCGTCCCTGATATTTTTAACCATCGACCACCACTGATCTGCTTCACCCTCCAAATAGTAAACAGTAAGACTAACCTTTTAATTGTTTGAACACCCCATGACATCAAAAATCTTCTCCAGTGCTTTAATCCACCCTTCAGGTAGCACAAGGTCATATGATCCTCCGAATGATAGGGGACGTTGCCTCATGAAATGTTTCACCACTGACATGTTTCTCTGCGGTTGATCTGGCTGATCTCGTGCATGGATACGACCACAATTTATTTCTTGAGTCAACCGTTCCATTACTAGAAAAAACTGTTCAGTTCTAATTCCAACCATCTCAGGATGCTGATTTGGAAGGTCATTTCATTTGTATGCCTTCCTAGAACTGCTTCCCTATTTCCTCTACAGAAAATAATTCTAAACAAACATGTCTTAGATGAAGAAACATGGTAATCTTCAAATGCTATATCATTTCAATTTGAGCATAAAAAAATTTGGATATTCATTTAATAGAATTATAACTCCTAAAGTTATCTAAACTGACCTTTGATACCAACTATAAGGCCCCAGCCTTAAACATTACTTAATCTTGAGTTATTTCAAGACTACACATTGAGGATCATTTCTGGTTTATAGTTTTAGAGAATTAGATCGAAAATCATGCATTACATTCCTCATTTAAACAAGGTGGTTACATAAAAGACAAAATTCATTTTTTTTCATCAAAGGAAACACATTTGACATAAAACATGGAATATTTCTTGACACTTCCTCAACATTATCATCACATCATGTACCTTTCCCTTGATCTCTGAAAAACATTTTAAAAACTTGGGATGAGCATAAAAAGCTCAGTAAGGGATATAGAAGTACGGAAAGTGAACATTAGTCCATGTATACATAAGAATAAATGAAATCATACTTTTTTCATAGAATATAAGTAGTTTAACATACATCTCGAAAACATAAGATTTATGAATAACTCATATAAAATATAATACATAAAGTTAACTTGAGGCATTCATAACAATCTTATGTATAGAGTAACCCTGATGGTTACATTTGGAATAACCATTACAGTATATTCCCTAAATATCTTTGGAGAAACCTTAGCGATTAACCCCTTCGTGTTACCCAATGCATTGGAGATCTATCACGGGCTCACCCACCCTTAGTTTATCACGGAACCACAAATCTTCATAAAGAATGCCCAAGAACCATAACATAATCCTTTCACATAAAAGATGCATAAAGTAAACATAACATTTCCACATTTTAGTCACAAGATATCAAAAACAAATTGATAAATCAAAACATTATGAAAACTATTTTCAATACCAAAATAAAAGAAAATTAAAACATGGTATTTATTTTTCATTTAGAAAAAGTTATGGCTTATAGGGGAAGCTGAAACTGAAATAATGGTCACGACGGCGGAGAAGTCGTTGTCGCCGAATACGTAAGAAAAAAAACATTCCCTTTTGTCGTTTAGTGAAAACACATCATATAAAAATATTCCTTCTGAATAAAATTAAAATTCAAAGGGTTTTATACACCGTATAAATGAAAGTTGTGTATAAAATAAAATATGCCTCAACGTAAGGAGACCGAGACGAAGTCCCTTACCTCATGTCCGACTTGACTCGATCATTCTTTAATATCCTGAACAATAAACTAGAGTTAAATTCTACTTGAATAAGAACCCTTTTCATGTTCATTATTACCTTTATATCACTTATTACCATGTTATGAACATTATGTAATTATTTAAGTTAATAACTGTTTTTTTGTCGATCTTTGGTCCTTGAGTCAAAATAAAACTTCTTATAATTAGAAGTTGTTCATGTGGTAAAATATACATTATATCCAGAATTATATTCATGATTTAGATATCATATATATAATATATATCCTGAATATACATGCATTTATAATATTACATAACATTTAGAGGTAAGAGATGAAATGCACCATTCATTGAGATGGTAATCCGTATGTACGTATGAACGCTACTTTCATTTTTTTTTGTATTTAATGGAATGAAATCAAAATGAACTAAAGGTATATTATAATTACAGTATGATATCATATGTAATACCATTAACTCCACCTTTTATATGTCCCAAATATGTCATTAATGAATCAAATCACTTTGAGGGGGCGGTAGTCCGCACTTCCTAAAATAAAATTATCACGTTTACCCATAAGGGAAACCATAAAGGTATTCCATAAATGAAAAATAAATAAGCGTAAGGAAAACATAAATATAATATATATCATATATAAATATAGTTACATATTAATGTCCACCATGAGTGGTGTTACAAGAAGATTGAACAATCATCGTTTCGCGAGGCAGTAATTTGCCACCCATAGAAAAAAAATCTTTAACCATTAGACAGAAGTCTGTGTAAGTGTAAATAAATTCATTCTCATAACAACATCCCAGTATGTAGAAAATACTGTTGTTGTTACAAAATAATGTAATAAAAAGATTTTATGGGGTTGGAGAAGCAAAATAAAACAAAAGAACATAAGAGAAGACATTACCTTAAAATCGAGTAACTCCCCTTGGTTTGAACCAAAATGGATTCTTGAAGAGTTTTCTGCCTAAGGTGAGGCTTCTATGATGATGTAAGAGATGTGGAGAGATAAAATGAGTAGAGTTCTGTCAAGAAAATGGATAGATAGGTGTGGGTATGGAAGGTAGAGGTGGGGGCCTTTTATAAGAGGGAGGAGGGGCACTCTTGGAAAGTCTTGAAATGTTACTTTATTATAAAAGGATTTTTGGATTTTAATGGTCCCACAATGATATATTTCTAGTATACTGTGATAAGGGTTCAAAATCCACCCATCCAATAGGTTTTTGACAAGTGTAAGTCTTAGATTTTACATTACCATTTCATTTTATTTAAATCATTCATTAATGAGGTAATCACTACATCATCATGGTGTCATAAATAAATTTATTTATTTAATGTCTAAAAATTATAAAATAAACCAGGATGTAGGAAATATTTTTAGCTTTATAATGGTTATTTATAGTCTAAGAGATCATTTATTTATAAAAATTTAAATTGTTTCACTTAGGTGTTATATACATCTGTTATATTTTCCTTTCTTTAAAAATAAAATAATAAAATGTCTCTATCACAAAAAAGTGATTCCATGGGGTCCCTAAGTTGGAAAAAGGCATCCCATGGTCGGCCATGAAACAACAAATATAATTAGGACACATGTTGGGGTGATTTTATATTATATTGATATTATTTTATTACCCTTAACTACCTGATTACTAATTAATCACTATAATTAATGATAATTACCGTCATTACTATTCACAATGTCCAAAAACAAAAGAGTCTTAATTAAATAATGTGGAACTTCTGATTCCAAATATGGAATCCATTTTACCAAATTACAAACACATAAATTTCAGTAATTAATTTAAAAATAATTCCCGTTGTCAAAACAAATTGCGGGTTTTTTAGAAACAATATCTATCAAAAGATTGACACTTGTTTATGCCCAATTACAAAGTGTAATTAATTAAAATGACCAAAATTAGATTAAAGGGTAAAAATATATTCTAATTAATCTTTAAAATTAATTAAAAGGAAAATCTATCTATATAATTAAATTATATTAAAAAGCAGTTTTTAAGTAAAATGCAGTATTGTTCTCTATTCGTTAAAAAATGAATATTGTCAGAAAAATACCAAAAATTTATCCAAAGTAAATTTCAATGTCCCAATCCTAAATAATAAGTTTATTTTGACAAATAGAGCTTATAAAATTGTCAAATTTTTTATTTAAAAAAGGTTTTCCATCAAAATGCGGTAAAATGATCTTTAAAAAAAATATTAGAGTATTTTATGCTTATGATTATATTTATTCTCATTTTAAGACTCTAAAACACTATATAATTCATAAATAGACATAGATATGAAAATCCATAATTTATTACTTACTTGGGATGTTACATATACTACTAGGAAAATATTACCACTATCAACAACATTTTATAAACATAAATATTTTCTATTTTTCTATAGGATATGATTTCATTATCTACAATGAATTACATTTCAGCTACCTTAGATATAATAAAACCATATATGTTTATTTTTATTACATAATTATATATCCTATAAAGTACACGTACCATGATAAGAATATCATCTATTACTCCATGTGAATTTTATTTCAATGTCGTATCCTATATATCATTAGCCTCAACTTCTTCAAAATATATCCATCTCCAATTATCAACTTTTATGATATTTTAATACTATATTAATATAACATTCCAATTAATTATTAACATTTAATACAGTAATTTTAATATTCAAGATGCATTTAACTTGTTAGGATATCCTATAATGACATACTTCATGCATCAGGAAAAATGATCATTTTTAGGATTCTCCTTATAAAGACTCCACATAGAATACATAAATATATGATAGTTGAGGTTTTATTATCATTATCTATGTACATATGATATACCATATATATTTGAAGGGAACACTAGGTCAAATGGGTATGATGCTACCTATAATGAAATTTTACAATATGATTTTATATTAATTTCCAAACCCAGGATCAATTCTCCTTTATTACTATTTTCTCTGCATCACTCTGATAAAATGTTCTTTACCTTTTCCAAATTAATTAACTTCATCACTTTTTTATACATTAATAAAATAATTTAATATTTTTTACACCTCTAAAAATAGATATATCTACATAAAATTATCTTATCATTAAAACAAATGTAGTATAAAAATCCCTACTATTGATTCTTGTGAATTTGATTCCTTATTTTTTGTTGAGTTTGGATTTAATAATTCAATAATACAATCAAATAATTATTTTAATCAGTATTACCAAATCATTATATGATATATTAACTAAAAAAACACCTATTTCTTTACATCACACAATAATGATGTTATGGATATAAAAACATTTGATAATTTTAAAACATTATTATAATTATAAAAATGGGAAATATAAAATGATAATGTTCCCTAATAAATATGGGATTCATTTCTTCATTAATATATTCAGATCCAATATATATCTTACAATATTTCATAATATACAAGTTTACTATGTATAGATATAAATGCATGAGTTATAAACGATATCTAATAACTAACTTGTAGAATTAAAATGATTAAATTTAACTATAAATATACTAGAAGGACCCTTTATATATTAACAATTATTTATTATTCTAGAGGCCTTAAGCACCAGAAAAAATAATAATATATTATTCGACACTGTTGTCCCTCCAATTTTTTTATTTCCAAGAAGAACACTACTTAGACCCCACTTGAATAAACTCTATCACTAGTCTCTTAACCATTCCCTTATTGTACATAGTAACGATTATAAAATTTTATTTCATACTTCCTTTAAAAATGTGGATGTAATTTTTAAAAATATTTCAAAAGGGTTTATATTTATTATTTGTGTTAAAATAAATAATAAAAGAGGAAAAAATTATTTTAATGATGGAATAGAATCTAAGGAGAAATCCTTGTCCATGTTGAATATCAAAATCAAGAAATTCCAAATGTATCATATTTTAATAATTATTAGAGTTAAGAAAGACAATGAACATCCTGACATACATTTATATAGTTATTTTTATAATTAATGTCTTTTAAATATTTTTATCTTCATGTATTTGTATATTATATGAGGTATATTTGAGTATACATCTTTCTTCATTTCTATTTTTCCTCACTTGAAATATGTTATAACATTATAAATTTTATATCTAATGAATCATAATCATGAATATATTAGTCATCTCCCTTATCATTAATAAAATAAAACCGAGGATTGGTAGGTTGTGATGATTCTGGTTCATAATATTTCAATTCATTTTATTATATGATTAGCAAGAGATTATAAAAATCCATAAAAATCATATATGTAAGACGATTATATTTTCAAAAATTAGAACCCAAGGATAATGAGTGTGTGGTTATTTTTTTTCTTTTTTACAATAATTATAATTAACAAATTTTAGTTTATAATTTTTATTATATATATAGATATTTTTTATTAATGACTATTTTATATCTCCCATTATTTAATCAAATCCCAATTTCTGTAATTACATAATTTATAATATATAATAAATAATATAATATAGTGTAGAAGATCCATAGTTCCATTAATATAACCCATACTATAGACTTATTATTTATCAATGGATTTTTTGTTGGCTTTATACTTTCAAACATCATAAACTCAAATCATCTTTTACTATTGAGTAGACACATTGATCAATAATTTATATATTTGAATTTAGTCTAAACATCACTCTAAATATTACCATGTAGGATATTGAAACTTAAATTTATTCTATTTTTATTATGTCAACCCATTTAAATCATTATAACTCCATGAAAGTCTTAAATGCTCCCATCATGGGCCCAAATAACACCTCAAACTACTTTTTTACTCTAAATGAGGTAATTTTATAATTTAACAGGAAAAATATTTGTAGAGGGAATAGGTTATTCTCAAAATGGAAAAATGGATTTTCTAGTATGGCTATTAATTATTCCATCTGATCACCATATATATTCAATTTTCTATACCTAAAATGATTACATTTTCCATTTAAAACCATGAATAATTATCAATTATCCAAATTGTGTTGTCTCACTTTATAAAGAAATAACTATGAAACCAATGATAACCATTATTTATTATAATATAAATTCTAAATTTTTTTGTGTGAATAGATTATAGAAAATTCTAAACCATTGGGATGTACCTCTTTGCATCCATCTTCATCGATGTTATATTATCCTATATTTTTCCTATGGTTCTACATAGTTTTAATTTATGTATATATTGTCACTTGAACCACCTCATATTTTATATAATAGAATACTAATATAGAGTGGGGTATAATTGAGAAGTGGGTGTTTAATTCAGTATTTTATTGTGGACATGTATGGAACTGAAATGTTTTCATATAGGGGGATGATGTGAGAATCATCAAAATATTTTAATAATAACTAGTAACAACTATTAATCTACATCCTTACTCATGATATTTATCTATTTTAAAAGATAATAATTTATTAAATGGGATTAACACATTATCAACCATGAATGTTTTTCATACTGTAAAATTAAACATATGAGAAACAACTATTTTGTTATGATACATATGATGTATATGCATCATCCACTAAATATATATTAGAAACTTGACTAGAACATCCATTATAATATTATCACAATACAATGTGATAATATATATTTTTTCTAAGAACCACATAAAACTCTTTAACAAATATTCACAAAAAAAATAATTATTTTTCTTTAATAAACGTCTCAATATACTTTAACAATGTTATTGAATTAGCAACAACCATTTACATTGAAGCCATAATGTTAAAAAATCTTCCATTAAGGTAGATCACATATCCCAACTATAAATTAAGAGAATTCTAGACTATTTTATAATATATTCTTCCAATCACCTGAGGACTATTAATTTATTAACTCCATAAACCATGAACATATCCCTAATATATCCATGACACTATAGTATTGTCTTTATAACCATCCAATATGGCTCTCACTGGCCTTATTTATTACCCACCATGATAAAATCATATTAAACATCAATCTTGTCACATATAATAACATATTTTACACATATTACCATTTATTCATATATTATCCTCATCTTTCTCATTACCTATAATTTTGTATATGAAAAAAAAATTTATTAGAGAGATGTGTACAATGTCACTATTAAAAAAAATCCCTTTTAGATTGTTATATATTGAAATTTTTCAGTTCCTTGTCTAATTATATACACAAACTAAGTTAAGGTATCCACATAGATCTATAATGATAGACAATAAACACTATAATTTAGGATTATTCACTTATTTCCTTAATGTGTAAATATTATTTAACCACATGTTAGTTGACAATAATACTATATTCTAATTTCACATACGTAATATATCATAAATATCAACTAACTTGAAAAGGAATACACTAATAATAATCCTCATAATAAACATGTTTCAAATTCATTCTTTATTAAATAGAATTCACTTATCGATTCATAAAAATGAATTTTTTATGACCATGATTATTTCATGCAACTAAAAATATTTCTGTTCAACATGTATACATTATATAAATCATTTAGATTGATAAACACACCTGATTTTTTCATATAGGGAATGTAAAAAATGTACCCTTTAATGCGTTCTGGTTTGATATATATCATTTAACTTTATTAATATGTTAAGAAGATATTGAATGTAGAAATTATATGGATTTTTATTGAGTAATTTATGAAAAGGATTCATTATATTCTAGGCAATAACGTTTTCAAACCCCATTATAATCCAACTATTCATTTTGGGCACATACATTACCATAGAAGTTGGGATTCTTCTTAGATACCCATTTGAACATTATATTATTTACCTAAATTGGATGATTCGTAAGGGAATTGGATTTAGTTTTGGTATTAGGAATCCATTTCAGAAATGATATCTACTTTCCACTAAGAAATATCTAAGTTACTTACTAGTTATTTATAGGACCGTACATTATCATTATCAAATAATAATATTTCATCATTATCAAGGAATATAAAACAACATATCCCTATTTATATAAATTATTTTTCATTTTATATAGAATTTATATAGTAGGAAGAAAAACTTCCAAAGATCTTTGTGGAATTTCTTCCTATAATAACTCTTGCGAATCATCATCCTCAATACGATCGAAATTGATCATCCTCTATTACAATTTTGATAGTCAAACCACTATATCCATTTTTTAATGGGTACTATATAAAATATCCCATTATCTATAGGGGATACACTATAAATATACAAGTATTTATTTAGTGTGCCTTTTAATTGTAAGATATTTCCTTAAACATCTCCCCATCCCCATGCATAAATATGCAATAAATTTTTTTCCAACTCTATATCAAAAATTTAATTATATTTTCCACATTATTTTTCTCAAGGTTTAGTGTGTATTCTAACATATTTAGGTTTTATCAAATAATTGATAATGGATAACCCCTATGAATGACCACTAATCTCAGTATGTTCAATATGTAATGATTCCTACATTCACTAAAAACATTTCTCTATGTTTCATAAAGATGGCTGAGTTGAGATACTGTACCATTTTCTATAATATAATCAATGAAATATTAGTTAAGATACCATGTATTGTGGTCTTAGTGTCGTTTATTAATCGTATTATCTAGATGATTTTATACAACATTTTCGTAATCCATAATTTTTTCAAAGGATTCAGAATTATTTCCTAATATATAGACATATAGGTATTTACAAATGTCATATCTAAATGTAATAAAATAAAAGTATCCATATCTACCATAAATTTGACGAGTTCTAAAAAATATAATAAGAAATTGTTCTATAGGATTTTTGGAGCATTCTCCCTTTCCACAAAATAAATCTCTGATAATTTTTCCATATAAACAAGAATGACATATATCCAAGTGTTTTAGTTTAAAATAATCTAAATATCCATATGATATTACTTTTTAGTTCTATAAAAGATTATGATAAAAAGATAATTATTCCATAAATTTGTGTTATATGATTCAAGTGATCTTGATTCATTATTTATTTTGAACACTCTTTTTTCATATTCTATTAACTAAACACCATTATTAAGATGTTTTATTCTATACTATTTAATTAATGTATACAATTATCTTCTCAAGTTTTAAAAAATGAAAATGGGACAATATATATCTAAAAAATAATATATATACAATTTTTAGATGTATTGGGAATATAATAATATATCTTTAATATTAGATTTAAATATAACAACCATTTATGATGGTAGTCTCTAGTAGCCAGTGAATCCATCCTTTCATTTTTGGTAGATAAAAGATGATAATAATTCATGAAAATATTCCATAACATACATGGTTATATGATTAGGTACCCATGTTTAAACTAAAATATATAATTAATTCCCAATTTAAAAAATTAAAATGAAAACATTATATAAATAATTCACTTGAATACTCCCCTTTATTCTTCACTAATGTGTAGTTCTTCTTCCAAATTCCTTTCCTACCACATGTAAAACATATTGCATCATTCTATTTAAAAAACTATTGATCCTCATTATCTAATATGTGTAGGTAAAATATTCCTTATGATTTTGGTTATAAATAGTTCTTTTATGTTTTCCAATCCTCTTATCCAGCATTAGTACTGAAGTTTTTTCCTAACTTATGTTCACATGTTCAATGTGAATCAAATTCAGGAAATCTAGAATTATATAATCAAAATTTTTCATATTAACACTCACATTATATCTCTATTATCTCTTAGGAGGTGTGTAAAGAATAAGGTATGTTACAATATTCTTTAATAGATTAAACCTTTTTTTTAATATTCTTTATATATACAATAATTCTGAATACATGAGTCCCAATATTTTTACATTATCTATGCTTCCACTTGGTGAGTTCTTTGAATATCCCTTACAAATATTAACTTTATTTTTACTCATAATGACCAAAAAGACAAGGAAAATTGTCTTAAGCATTTGTATCAATATGATTATTTTGTATCTCACTAATAAAGGATGATAGAAAGGGGACATGTATATTTAATACACCTTAGACATGTTTCGAACTTATTTAATTTTCATCCTCCATTTCATCCATAGAAGGCTTAATAAGAAATGGGATTTCAAATATGTCAAACATATTCAACAATCATAGTATAGTATACAAGTTCTTATACCATTCCACAAAGTTTACACTTGTCAAGTGATAGTATCTATCCATTATTAATATCTTTTATTTTGGTGAGAATGAATTACATTCCATTTTATAGAACAAATAAAATCATATTTATTAATTTAAATTTTTCACAAATTTCAAATAATAGATTATATTATATTATTTTAAAATAATTTTATAATATCCCAATATCTCTCCCCATTTGATTTACAATAACCTATAAAATAGACATTATAATGTATATGATTCATATTCCCCTTCTCAAAATCAATACATGGTGATAATAAATTTTAATAAAGTATTTAAGAATGAAATATTTCAAACTACATTAATGTGATGATCTTAGATACATTGAGTAAATTCCCTGATCCAAAATTTGGGGCTTGTATTTCAATAAAACATGCCTATATGTTACAAAAATTATTTCACAGGAAATAAATCATTGATTATAACATGGTAATGTATACCCAAAACATTATGTATAACTATTTGGAAATTTGTAAAACCCTATCTCTGGAGAAACATGTACTTTAGAATACAGTTTAATTCTGATATAATTAATGGAAACAGTGTATGAAATAATAATTTTATAGGTACTTTTATATTTAAGGATAAATATTATTTATTTGATCATTTACATGTTTATTTATATTATATGGATTTAACATAATAAATTAACCATGGTTTTATAAAATAATTTATAAATAAAACCATTTTATAGTCTATCATGGAATACTAATTATTTCATTTACTATATTTGATTTCATTTTATCATGAAATAAAAATATCCTATTATAAAAAACTAACTATACAATACACATAATTAATTAAACATATGGCATGATCATGATATTTTAACTACTGGTTGAGATATATACTATAAGATAAACTAATTATTGATCCAATAGAAATAACTCATTGATATGGGATTAGGTTATGTTACGTTATTACTCATTTAATAAATCAATCTTCATGGTTGGTTTCACCTCAATTGAATCTCAAAGCATATTTTCTCATCTATATCTCATTCCTTTGTACATGATTACTCACTCACAAGTGAGTGAAACATGTGCTTTAGAATTACATGAATCATTTATTGAGAGATATTCTCATACACTATAAGGAATAAAACATGATAAAAACCCATAATATTAAATTTAATAATAATTAAATAAAAAAATTATAAAAAATAATAATTAAATGAAATAAGAAACCAGAATATAGTTATTCTAGCCATGATCATGATAATCAATGCCTACATAGAATACTCAATTAAACTATATATGATTTAATTCAATTATTTTATTTGTGTATATTTTTAGAATTAATAAATATATAATATATAAAATTATTAATTATTTTTATTAATTATCTATAAAGACATTCAAATATATTTCGTAGAATATTAAATTTAAATAAATTAAAATTTTAAAATTTAAAAAGTAACTAATCAATAAAACTTCATGTACTAGAGGAAACATGATGAATAAACTTAAATAAATGTTTAAATCCATTAATTATATTTATATTTTTCATAACATTTACCATCACATGAGATTCCATATGAATAGTGGTTTCTATGATTCTTTTTATTTATAATCTACAAATATGATATGTATTCTGATAGTGTGTTAAAAAAATGCATAGTATGTTGTTATCTAAATTCAACCTTGTAGTCTACATAGTGTGTCTGATTACATATATATACCATTTATGTATGAATGGTAATTTCATTTAAGTGAATGGAATGTATAAAACCTATATTTTTTATGAATCTTTTGAATAATGTGAAATGTTTTTAATAAATATTTTAATACTCATGGGACCCACTAAAGCCACATTACATATAATTTAAGGAGAAAAATAAATCAAACGAAGAGTATATGAAAATAAATACTATGTAGTTTGTTTTTTTTAAAATAATATTTCATTAAACATGTTTGAATACTCTAGAGCTACTATAATTGAAAATATATTTCCTAAGTTATCCCATGTTTCATATTATTTACATGTGTATATAAGATATAAAATTTTCATTTGTATTTGAAAATAATACTACATTGGAATAAACATGAATTTATTATAGTTTATCATGAAATACATGATGTGTTTACCCCCTACTTGAATTTTTCTTCATGATTTTTTTGATTATCTATTATTAATTATTTAATGTGTATTAATTACTTATTGGTTACTCTGAACATACTTTTTCTATTATTTTTTTGGTATAAATCATATGGAATTACATTGTATGTACACTATTTTCTCACCGTATAAACTAATAAATCCACTAGCTAGGTCGATGTCGAAATGAGTTCTATAATTAAACACACTATGTTCTAACACCAACACAACATTATATGACTAACATGGTTCACTGTTTTGTGGATCATCTATGATACATGACATGTATTTGTCAATATCATGTGACATAATCAAAACTCTTATAAAACATCCTTAACACACCCAGATGGTGTCTTTGAGGATTCATAACCAATTATTATCATTTTAATTGTCAAATGAAGTTGAAAGATCGCGTTACCTCATAAATTTAGTTAAACAATGAAAAACTGAAAAAAAAAATCATAATATATCAATAAATAATAAATATTTATAAAACAAATTGTGACCTTTTTGATACCACTTGGATGTTTTATATTGTTGGGGAAGTGGATTGGCATGATGTCTTAGACCTACACTAGTGGATCACATTCCAAAGACACATAATTTATAAAAATTTCTTGATACCAACTATGGATTCCCAGAAATAAATTTACATAAAATATGTGACATAATGAAAATATTGAATTAAAAATATTTTTAAGAACTTTTAGGAGTGTATATTTAGAGAACTGGGAAAAAACATCAAAAGACAATTTTAATGTTACTCTCAAATGATGGATATTTTTTCACTATAAATGGAATTAACAAATCTATATTATGTCATACAAATATCCCCATAATCCACTAAAATTGCTATTATTCTATTCATATATTTTGAAATAATTTTATTTATAACATAGGTATATCAAAACATAATAATTTGTGAGATTAAACTCTCAATACAAGAAAATATAAAATTGAGGCATTCATTGTATACATATGGCTTAAATATTATTCTATAAAAAAGTAATCATCTTAATTCAATAATAAAATAAAACATTATGCCAATTATGTTAATGGATAGCAATGAAAATAAATAAATTACATGGATAAAAATAACGAGTTCATTATTGATGAAATTTATAACATTGGAAAACTACATACAATCCCTATCCAATGATATATTTATCTTATATTTCAATATCATTCTATCAAGACATAGGGAATAGTAAATCTGTTTCTTTTTGGTAGGCATTCACAAAATACCAAAAAATTTATTGTATCATTAGACTTATTGATTTATCAAGGGGATATATACTGTTGGGCCTCAGCCATAAGTGGATTATTTCTAATGTATCCATCATATAAGATAATGAGTACAAAATAAAAAATAAACTTTTAAAAAAAAATATTCTTTGGAATAACAATACACACGAAAGAAATACATTCACACATGACATTAAAAGAATTACATGATCATCACCCATTTTAAGAAAGAAGGGGGATGGTTAAACAATATATAGTTAACTTTCTAATGTAATCAATAAAAATATACATTGAAATAAAATATATATATATATATATATATATATTCAATATTTACATAAAAAATAAATGGAATATTATTCTATATATTCAGCCCATAAGTTAAAACCATAAGGAGTAATCGTATATAGTTATGTAAACAATTTCTCCAAAAATTAATGTATGGTATCTTAGTGAACACCCATATATAAATGATTTGAAAATAGTAAATTCCCAACTCAAAGAGTTTAAATAACATGTTTCAAGATAAAACATTATATCTCAATGAATTTAGTTATTATCAATCAATATCCTTTTTGGGAAAAATAAACCATTAGGTAAGAAGTATTTGAGAAAGAGGGGTTTCAATATAAATCTATAAAAAACAATTATATAATATCAATAAAATATTCATGGGTGGAATAAATAAAATAATATTTATAAGTTCAAGGGATTGATCATAACTCCATGAAAAAAATTATTAATAAAAAATATTTATACTGGAGAAAAATTTGACTCAAAATAAATTTGTAGAAAGGAATAATATTTTTCATAGTTTATCACATATATTAGAAAAATTAAAGTAAAATTACATTAATGGGTATAAAATAAATGATACAACGGATTATATTTTATCATATGTATTATGTCTTAGAGAATCATAATTGAGATCTAGAAAAACCATATGATCTTAGAAAAATTTTACTCAAAACACCTTGAAGGATATGATTTCAAAAGAAACATTAAATACCATTAAAAATGATATTATCAAGATAAAAAATAATCATGGGGTATTAAATAAACCATTACAATGGATATTTGGTGTATAATAAAAATTATTTCCCTAGGAATTTAAAATTGAGACAAGAATCACTTTCCATAAATCTCAGGTTCCTTGAATGCACTATAACCTTATTTGTAACAAGCACAGGTTTATCACAAAATAACATCATATCATTAATCATATCATCATACATTGATATGATTAGATTAAAATAATTCAATTTTGGATACCAATTAGTTTTTACCTATTTGTAATATCTTGTGTCTGTAATCTTGATCGTTTGGAACATATATCTAAAAACATTATGTTGGTATTCATTCATGTTACTAATATTAACATCTCAAGATTATTAAGGTTAACTTAATATATTTTATATGTTAATTATAAAAATATAACATTATTAAATTATATTTTTTACACACCATAAAGATGAAACTAGTGATGAACATGTCTGGGTGATTTATAACAAAACGAAGGTATTCTCGAAATGGAGGATTATAATCATAAATTGAGAATTATATAATGGAAAAATAATTATTTACATATTTATATCATACATTAATATGAATTAAATTTCTATTCTAATTTCTTATATAACAATATATCCTATATACAGTAGATGGTTAAACCAACCCACACAATAACAAGTGATAATTAATGGATGATTTTAAAGAGATTCAGTAGTAATATCATTATAAAATAAACATACTGATCTTATATGGGTTTTATTAGTGTTATATATAATAATTATCTGTAATTATAAGAAGATTATAATCTTTATGATGTTATATTAATATACTATGAAATCATTTTTTTCTCATAACTCAGTTTTGGACTGATGAAATTATAAATGATATTTATTGTTCATATTGGTAATAGTTTTTCCAATTTGACATCAAAAACCCATAATAATATCATAAAAATAACATTTTTTCCTTAAAAAATAATTCTTTTTCCCTGTCCATGTATGGTGGTGATGAAAATAAAAACATAAAATAATAAATCCATGGACGTGGTAGTATACATGTATTCATAGATAAGGATTTTATATTCCATATAATATTGAAGAAGAGTAATATTGTTTCTCATTTTAGAACCTACAATAAGTCAAAAATATTTAAAATTTATATATAATTTCAAATTATTAATATCCTTGTACAGTGGTGAACTAAAATGAATCACATTTCATCAAGGAGGTGGTAGTTTACCCAATACACAAATGAATGTTTTGAGAACCTTAATAGGAAAGGGAATGGTTGTTAATGCTTTCCCCATCATTATAATAAAATATTATTATACTAAGGGACTTTTTTTTAATATTTTAATTTTTATAATGTAATTTTATAATGAAGAATTTATGATAATTAAATAAAAATTAGAAAAGTATTGTTTTAAACATTGACCTCATTTATTTTATAATATCATTTTTAATGGGAGTTAATCATTTAGGGGGGTTATAGCCTAATTTTTTCGGTATGAAAGTAGGTTTATCTTTTATCTTCATTATTTTCATATTGATTTATGGTTTTTCATGTTGAAAATTGATTGTGACTCATTTTTTGGGAGCATTTGATGGTTCAAAAGTCATTTTTATTTTCGGTTTGTGGTTTTAGGTAGTGTGTGAGTCTCTTAGAAGTAGAATGGAAATTTGACCATATCTTAAAAGAAATTGGATATCTATCATCATAGAACTATAAGGTTGATAGTATTGGAATCTAGTAAGAATATCATATGCTATATTATGGGGAAAATTGGTGTTTTCATTTTACCTGGCACCATCATCAAGCCGGTGTGGTTCCCAAGTCTATCTACATTCTACTTATAACCCCTAGATAGTGGGTGGGATATATATAATAGAAATTTATGACTTTATATGCGATGAAACAAAGGGATTTATATTAATTCCAAAAACCAAACTCCCCATTTTATTTCACTAATTTCCTATGAAGAATATAATTTGAGTATTTCAACTTTTCATACTCTATTGGGTTGGATTTAGCAGTAGATCCTCAAAACGTCATAGATAGAAGTTCCAATTGATTTATTGAATATCTATTTGTAATTTTATTACCTATTTCATGACAAACTCTACTTTCCTTCTATTTGTACCACTTTGATAGTAGACGATCATTGTGTTGTTAATAGATCCATATCATGATTTTAGGTTATTTTGTTCATGTATTATTCCTTTATTGGTTATACCACTTTCAACTCAATGATTTAGGAACAAATTTTGGATATTGATGATAACATTAGTGAGGTAGGTGGTTCTCTAATGTAATTCCAAATAATCTAAAAAATTTATTCTTCTAGGATTTGAAATAGATTTATTTTTTAATTGTAAAGTATGAATTGAGATCTCGTGTAAATGATTTGTTTATGGAATGAGTGTTTTATCATCATTTGTGACGGTTTTTATAATAAAGTTTTGTATTAAATAAAATGGATATAAATTTAAATTATTTATTTTAATAATGATTTTCACGTTTATTTTTGTGAAATGATGTAATGAAATATATTATGAATTTTATGTTAAACTAATTTTTTAAAATGGTGGTAATTTTGATTTAAATCATGTGATGTTGTTTTTTAAAATGAAATAGATTTTTTTTAATCATGGATATATTTCATATTAATGTATTAATTGTAATTATATGATATTAATTGAAATATTAGATAACCACATTTATGTTTGATTTCCATGAATCATGTGGGATCTTCAGTAGGGAGTATGGAAGAAAAAACACTATGTATCTTTTAGATCTATATTATAATTGATTGATGAAAAACATGATTAATATACTATGATAATGGTAATGAGATAATTATTTATGGTGTTTTCTTATTCCCCTTAGGTCTGAGATCTAGGTATGTATGCACAGAATTAGTTGTAAAATCACCAAGAGTGTGAGAATACCTATAAAAATCGACTATTGAGACTCTTAACCATGCTGGTATAATTTAAAGTGAATTATTGAGAAATTAATAATACATGAAAATATTTATAAAATTATAAATTCTTTTCTTTTTTGATATAAATTCCCAGTCATATTTATTTGATAGAAATTATTTTTTGTGCATATTTTATACATTCCATTGAATTTATTTGAAAAGAAGTATTTATGATGTAATATAAAAATATTTCAATGAATTATTTAATCTAAAATTTATAATATTTTCTTTATATGGAATATAAATCTTATGTAATTATTAGTGGGATCCTACTAAGTATGTTCTTCTCACACCATTATTGTGTTGGGTGTTTGTATAATTCCTTTTCAAGGATATATAAATATAAAGGAATTTCTTATAAGAAATTATTTTTAATGATGATGGTACATTTGGATTCAATGGGGACTTGAAGAGTATGTGAACCATGTATTATAATGAGATGATGGGATGATGTAATTGATAGTTTATGTGATATTTCATGTCAATGTACCAATTTTTGGATCAACACTTATCCATGTGTGGTATTTTGTTATAGAGGAGTGTTTTGGAATAAAAAATTTATTTATATTCTTTCCATTTATTTTGTCTATTTTTGTTATTATTTGGGATAAATAATTACCTCTATATTTTTTTGGATTCCAATACCCTAGTTTCCAGCCTATGGGGATTATGAGTTATAACGATCTAAAAATTTTACAATAAAATTTCCATTGAAATTTAATTAAATATATTATTATATAATATGGATATAGAAAAAATATGATCTTAATTAATTTAATTATATCCAATGAAATTCAAATGACCCTTAAGCATATTTATGATAGATTATATTGTTGTTGAACAATGATTCCATGATTAGTTTAATCAAGGATTTTAAGAAATCCAATTGACTAATAAAAGGATGTAATTTCTTAAACCAGTAGTATCATAAACATAAATCCCATTTATCAAAGATTCTAAGGGATATGCTATCCCTAATATTTTAATATGAACATTGACATGATGATATCCAACAAATTAACCATGCAGGAAACCTTTCACAGTAGATGTTCAAGCTCATTGAGATCACAGCCCGAACTATGTATGCCTAACCACCCCATGAAAGTCAAACAGTCATAGTAAATACTCCAAGGGTGTTTTGGGTGTATTAAAGGGATATGTATAAAGTCCATAGTGATATAAGTATATACAATATTTTGTAACAGATATATTTTCATACAATTATTGAAACATTATAAATGATTTATATTTTGATATAATAAAACACAAATAGTATTTTTTTATGACATTAAAATTCAAATCATAATTTAATTCAATGAAGTAATGGTTTTTTTGAAATATTTTTTTATTAAAATATTATTATTAAATAATTTTTATTAAATATAAATGACAATATAATTTTTATGAATATAGATGTATTTTTTATAATATTTCAAAAACCATTATAGAAAGAAAACCCTAGGATTTTATAGTAAATATCAATTTTATTTTAAAAGTGAAAATTCAAATAATTATGAAATTATTTCTATAAAATTAAAATTATATTTGGAATCCTAAATTTTCAATTACCCAATGATTAATTTTTAATAATTTTCTGAGACAGTTAAATTTTCTAGTAAAAATTAAATACCTTATAAAAATTCTTTGTGTATTATGAAATCACAGTGACCCAAAAGTGATGTGAAAAATAATATAAATTTTTTATAGGACTATATAATTGTTTATTTTTTAAAATAATTATATTTTAAACTTTTTGGATTAATTTTATAATTCCATTATGAATCCTCCAATAACATTGATATGTTTTAATGATATAAATAATTTCTTTAAGAGTATGACTCACCACCACATAATAAACAGTGTTATTTTATTATTTTCGGCCCAGGGATTTATAAAATGATGAATAAAAATATCATTTCATATAATCCAAGGGTAGAAACCATTGCTGGTTTTTTATTTTTGTTATGTCATTATATAGAGTCCAAAACAAAAGTTTGAGAATTAATAAATATATACCCCCTCATTCCTTATATGAACGCACCCAATCCCAAATTCCTCTTCATAAAAACTCCTTGGAGAAGACCCTTATTTTTCCTCCACCACCCAATATTATTCCCATGGTTCCCCAATACCCTGAGAAGCTCCTTCTAGGAAACTGGAGTCACACACTCAAGTTAGGGATCATCACTTTCTCTTCTTTATTCAAGTGTCGTTATTATCTTATAAGATATATTAGAAATTAATTATTTTGGGATATTTTTTCCATGTCCCTATTACATATTATTTCATTTTCAATGGATGACAAAACCATTGGTCTTTCATCATTTGATTTTGAGAATTTTTAATCGATTCCATTATGGTGTTAAAATTTCACCGTAATTTTTACATAACAAAACAATTGTTTTGTGAATACTATACCCATTTCATATCAAGGTTCATAAACTTTATACACATAAAACACAAATTGATGTGAGAATTAAATGTATTTATTTTACACTCCCTTATCATGGAAGAAATTTCGATAATGAATGAATCCATGTGATATAATATATGTCACACACCTAAGCATTATAATTCTATGAATGTGGTGGGATCACCTTTAATTATATAGTGGTCCAATACACTAGGTAATTTTTAGTCTCATGGCATGTCATGATGGTATGGTGAGTGAACCTAATTCTTCTATTGAAGTTTTCCACCATTATGTCTTAGAGGTTAACCTTTACCAGTGTTTATGATGTAGTTATTAATGTTGTTGTGACATTTACCATGTTGTTAATATCATTCTATATCATTCCATATTGTTCATTTTCGCTTTATTCCCCATTAATATACCTATTTTATAACATGTATTACATCATTCCATGTTTATTCCCTTACTGGTATTTATATCTCATCCCTCTTTTATGTGTGTCCCTGTATTATCCTCTGTAGTATTAAATTTCATTGAATATTATGATAATTTTATAGATGTTTTCAATAATGTTGTTGTATCCCATGTTCAAGATGGTATTTTATGTATCTAATTCTTAAATAAAAAATACCTGTCAATATTTTAGGTTATATTATTTTTACATTAATATAATATATCACAAATTAATGTGTAATAAATAGTAGGGTTCTTATAGTTGGTAAAACAATAAATATATAGTTATTTATGGGATTAGGATTAGTAAAATCTAGTGAAATCCATAGGGATAAGACAATGTATAAGAAAACATCCCAAAAAATATTTTATTATATAGTGTGTGGTTTATCAATAAAATACATCCCTATCTAGAAACTACTAGTTGAAGGTGTTCTCGTACCAATGTACCTATGGGTAGAAACACCGACAAAGTTCATCGGGGTCTACTCAGATTGACCTAGTACAAGACAACATGCCTTAATGTGAACATGGTTTGATAAACCCATTGTATATGCTTGGGTATACTCATAAAATCATTATTAAACATCATTATGTGAATAAATAATTACCAAAAAAATATATGTTAGGAAATATATCGTTAATAACATATATTGAAACCTTGAAATTCATAATCTATGAAATAAATGAAATTAATAATTTATACCTTTAATTTCATTCGGTTAACTTATACATTTTTTATATTATAAAAATAATCATCCATAGTGCATCTTTTTTCTACCCAATTCCCATAATATGTAGAATTATGGAAACAAAATTAATGTGATGCAAAATGTGATAATTGTCCCAAAGAGATGCCCAACCTGATGGGTGTATGAATAGTTAACATT
Organism: Viscum album; assembly: GCA_963277665.1. Lineage (NCBI taxonomy): Eukaryota > Viridiplantae > Streptophyta > Magnoliopsida > Santalales > Viscaceae > Viscum > Viscum album. The sequence continues at coordinate 899,886,730 of OY728139.1, forward strand.
GTGAAAATACTCTATCTGTGGACTCAAGTTCTGAATTGAATCTTGGATCAGAATGAGCCCCAATATCCCCCTAATAATGAACAAGCAATAATTGAGAGATTTATTCAATAAAGGAAACTGACTATCAATGGATCATTTGATCCCATAATCATGGAATAATGGATCAATTATATTGAGAATATATTATTTATCCTTAAATGTTCTAAAAATGATAGTTTTATACTTAATTATTGTTATATTAAAAGATAATCTAATTAGTTGTGGACATTGATGGAAACTATGAAGCCTAAAAAATTCTCGAAGTGCTGAGGATGAAGGAATAAAAACTTTTTTTGATAAATATTTTCCTCACCCTCTCCATATTAAAATGGAATGGTATTTTCTTTCCCTCAAGAAACAATTTGATGTATCTATCAGAGAGTATGGAGATAAATTTACATGACATTCATGATATGCCTATGACCTTTTTATTACCCTGAATTCATGTTTGGCAGATTTATTTGTGGACTAAGACATAGCATAAAATGCCCTAGTGATATGAGAATTTGACACCTATAAGGAAATTTTTTGATGTGACCACAATGATGAAATGGAGTTTGGATAATCATAATTGTATCCCAAGGATGATAATGGGATAGTTGAGTTTAATTATAGAATTATGATGGATAAATCTAAAAGTTTCATATAATTTGAGTATCCTAATTGATAATGGTGGGAAAATAAGATCACAAAAAATGACAATGGGTGATGATGGAATAAATTTTGTGCAGGAAGGATAGACAAGTAACTAATGATTTATGATAGGTGAAAAAAACTAATGTGATGGACAAAAGGAATTTAATTTTCAACCCTTAGTGTATTTTTCTTTACTTCAACTTCAAGAAACAATGTAACTATGAAAATTAATGAACTAATCTAAGGGTTTTCAAAGATAACCAACAACCTCCAAGGCTGTAATGATGAGATTTTTCGACCACAACCACTAGGGTTAATCCCAAAAATGAATTGGTGGCATGTATTCTACTTATTCATTCCTGAATAGTTAAAAATTATTTATTTTATATATATTCATTCCTTAATATCATGAAAGTCTAGTAGAACTATTCAAACACCGCCACAACACATATAACTAGGGTTGTCAGTGCATGTGTAAAATGGGAAAATTATTAAATCCCAAATATGTAACTCCTCCCCAATAAAATGTTATATGATTAAATTCCCAATGAACATTCTCATACTCATTTTGGTGGATTTGTATTCAATTCTGGTCATGGATTGACATTCTCTATATAGAGACAACGTAAATTTTTGAGAGAAATATATCATTGTCTGTATTTAGAATGAAAGCCCAATTATGTAGAAGTGAAAAAAGGAGCATGAAAAATCATTAGAAGAAACATCAAATGAATAGATATTATTTCTAAAAATATGTATATCTCAAATGATTGTTCCTAAGGAATGAATCATCCTTGAATACATTCCTGTTGTGATGGAATACGCTAATTTGACTCCTGAGGAATTTCCTTCAATTCCTCCTAGCAACGATGTTGAATTTTTAATTGATTTTATTTCTAGGGTATTTCAATTATACAAGACATCATATTTAATGGATTTTTTTGAAATTAAGGAAAAAAATAAATAAATATGAAAGAATCTAGAAAAGGGGTGCATATGCTTAAGTTCTTCACCATATGGTGTTCCAATAAACTTTTTAAGAAGAACGATGGGTCAATGTTCCTTTTCATTGATTATCACAAGCTTAAAAAGATTACGATAAACAACATGTATCATCAGCGAAAGACTTATGATTTGTTCCATCACCTATGTGGAGCACAATACTTATCTATGGTGGATCTTCGGTTAGGATATTACAATGTTTGGGTGAAGAAAGAGCATACCCCCAAGAATGATTTTTGTAAAAGGTGTGCACACTATGAATTCTTACTAATTACATTCAGACTCAGTAAATATGAACCATTATTTATGGACTTGATGAATATATTATTTATATATAAACTTGAAAATTTTGTTGCAGTATTTATAGATGATGTTCTAATATACCCAAAATCGAGGTGGAGCATGAGGCGAATCTGGGCATTGGGATAAAGCCCTTATGAAAGGGTAAGCTCGATGGCATGTACAAACAATGTGAGTTCTAGTTAAAGGATGTTTCATTATTATGGAATATCATCATAAGAAACAAAATTTCTATAGATCATTTAAAGAAAAGAAGTGTCTAAAGGATGGTTGAGGCTATCATCTATTATAGTAATTCGCAGATTCTAGGGATTAGTTGGTATTATCGCTTGTTTATGTGAAATTTCTCATGATTATCAACACCTCTAACCACGATAACACCAACGAGAGTCAAGTTTTCTTGGAATATTAAATGTCAAGAGAGATTTATTTGGTTGAAAAAGGGGCTTGTCACTTCCCCTATTATCAAACAACCCACTTGTGGGGTACTTTTTGTGCTAATCAGTAATGATTCGAATAAGGGATTGGGTTGTATGTTAATGAATAGTGAAAGATTCATAGACAATGTATCATGGTAGTTAAATGTTCATGAATTGAACAACCCAACACTGGATAAGAAGTTGTATGTAGTGATATTATTTTTAAAAATCTAGAGACATTATCTCTTTGTGGGGAAGTCTGATATATATATATGGATCAAAAAAGTCTCAAGTATGTAATGACACAAAAAGAGTTGAATATGCAGCAGTGAAGATTGTTAGAGATAATCAAGTATGGTATTTGTGCAATTCACTAAAACAATGAGAAAGATAATAATGTGGAATAAAATATAAGTACATTGGATAAATTAATTCAATAATTGATTATAATCGAGAGGTATCTAGTATTTTAATATTTAGAAAGTATAGAAATTGGAATCATAATAGAAAGAACATCATTAGTCCTTTCAAAAATGATTGATCAGCCATCCCTCACGGAGATGTTAAAAGATGCTCAATAAGATTACATGGGAATTCAGAAGAAGTTGGAAACTATAAGATATGAGAAATCCATGGAGTTTAATGTTAATTAAGGAGTTGTGAGATTTGGGTAATGATTATATGTACCATAAAATCTTGAGATAATGATTGAACTATTGTATAATGGACATATTATGACTTTTTCCATTCACCTAGGAAGAATAATGATGTATCAATATCTTTGAAAGAACTATTATTTTGAAAATATGGGGAATGATATCATTAAATATACTTAAAATCTCATGAAATTTAGAAACTGAAGGACCAAAAGAAAAAATCTAATGGGATAATGAAAAAATTACCCATAAAAATTTGGAAAACATCACTATGGACTTTTTTACTGGTCATTTGAAGATATATATGGGAAAAAATTCAATATGAGTTGTTTTGGAGCGTCATAAAAGGATAGAATACTTTATAAAAATTTGAGAGGACCTCACACTAGATCACCTTTCATGAATATACATCTGAGAAGTGGTGAGGCCTCATGGAATACCACTATCGATAGTATCTGATCAAGAATTCAGAATAACTTCTATGTTATGGAATATTCTCTTGTATGATATAAACAATGAGATAAACTTCCATACAACATATCATAATAAACTAATGGCCACTCTAAGTGGACTATTCTGACACTTAAAGATATGTTGCGACCATGTTCGGTGGACTTTATAGTATTATTGGACCAACATCTACCTCTGGTCGATTTATCTTTCAACAACGGTTCCACTCATTCATCCAAATGGATCTTTTTTAAACCCCTATATTTGAAGAGATGTATAAAACAATCATGATGGGATGATGATGGGAAATAAAACTTTCTAGGTCCTATAATGGTTGATAAAATTGTGGAAAAGGTTAAGACCATTCAGCATAGCATCAAGGATACTCCCAGTTGATGGAATATTTATGTTGTTAATCATCAAATATAGATAGAGTGTGATTTTCGAGAAATGGTATTCCTCTATATATCTCAATGGAATAATGTGATGAGATTTTGGAAAAGGGAAATCTTTGTCCAAGATACATCATCCCCTTTGTGTTTATTATTCATATAAAAGTGGTGGCCAACCTAATCTTACTCCCACCTAAATTATCTCAAGAATATGATGTATTACAGGTATTCATCATGAAAAAGATCATTCCAAACACATATCATTTATTAAATCACGAGGTGGTGAAATCTCTGAGGGAACTTCACTATGAATAGAATCCAGTGAAGATATTAGATCATAGACCCAATGTTCTATCAAATAAGACAATGCACCTGGTCAAACTAATGTGGTGAACCAAAGGTTTGAGAATTTGACCTGGTAACTAGATGATGTCATGAAATGTAGTTACTATCTTCTATTATAATTTGGGAAAATAAAAAAATTTCTGGAGAAATTTCTTCAAGGGGGAAGATGGTAATGACCCAAAATGTTTTAAATAAAATCCCTCTTACATTTTAATTAAATTTCATATTATGTAATATGGATACAGAGAATTCATAAACATCATTTTTATTATTATATCAAGTAATATTTAAATTACCATTAATAATCTTTACCATTGATAATGCATTCATTGAATAGTGATCACATGATTAGTATAAATAAAGGATATTATCAAATCCAATTGACACGAACAAAGGATCTGATGGAATCAACCTGTAGGATCATACTTTATGAATACAATTTTTCATAGCATCCAAAGAAGGCATAATCACAAGGATGTTCAATTTAATAATACCAATATGAGAACCAATAACTTATGCATGAGTGAAACTATTTATGGGAGAAGTTAAAGTTCATCGAGATGAAGATCCAAACCATGTATGTCGAACCACACCATGAATTTCTTACAAACACACATTATACTATTAGGGATCTATGGTGTATTAATGGGATATGTATCAAGACCCAAGCGATATGATTATGTATATTATTTTTTAATGGAAATATTTTCATCATATTATTGAGACTTTATAATTTTTTTTATTTTGATACAATAAAATGTAAGATAGTATTTTTGGGAAAAATAAAAATTAATTTAATGAATTTATTATCATAAATTAATGGGGTTTTTGAAATAATTAATATTTTAAAAACATATTATTATTATTACTAAATATAAATGATCATATAATATTTTAGAATTCAAATGTAATTATATTATAAGCGTTCAAAAACTATTATTTTCAAGAAATCAAACATTTCATAATAAATGGGGATTTAATTTTAAAACTAAAATATTTAGTTATTTAGAAAATCATTTACTAAAACGAATATTATTTTTTAATTTAGAACATTCAAATTATCTAATGTAGAATGTTTCATAATTTTATATGAAATTTGAATTTCTAGGTAAAATATAAATATCATATAAATGTGCTTTGTGTATTATGACTATATAAAGACCCAAAAGTGATTTAATAAATAATATAAAAGTTAAAAATGACCAAATATATATTTTATCATAAAAATAATTCGATTTTATATTTATTTTATTAATATTTTAAATCCATTATAAATCTATTGAAACAAATAATATATTTTAAGATATTTAAAATCATTTCTTAAAGAGTATAACTCACCTCAACATAGAAATGGTATTATTTTATTATTTTAGGCCATGGAAGTTATAAAATAATAAAAATAAATCCCATTTTGTATAAAACATGGGAAATAAACAATAGATGGTTTGTGGTTTTGGTTATATTAATATAGAGAGTCTAAAATATGTGTTGGAGAAGTAGTAAATAAATACACACTAATTTTCTATATAACCCCACCTCAACTCCCATTTCTCTTTCCTCAAAATCCTTTGATAACTTCTTTACACTTACCTCAACTCTTTGAAGTCCTCCCAAGGAGCCCATAAGCTCATATGAAGATACTCTTAGGAAATTGTAGTCACACAGTCATATAATGGATCCACACCTTCTATCCTTAATCTACAACTCTTATTATATTATAATTTCAATTTCAAATTACATATGTTTGGATGATTAATTACATTTCCCTATTATAGCCTATTCATTATTCAAATGATTAAAGACCCATTTCCATCTCTTTAACCCGTTTTATAATTTTAAGGAGTAACCATTATGCGGTATATATTTCACTATGAGTTTCCATCCAAAACAATTTTATACTGATTACAATACCCATTTCATATGAATGGAATTAACATTTATAAAATTATACCTATTTGAATTTTGTATCTACATATATTTATTACACACTCTTTTATTTTGGAATAAAATATGATTATGAATGAATCCATGGTGTGTAATAAATGAGGAACACTTTAGCGTTAGAATAAAATGAATATGATGGGTGCTCTTGAAAATGAGTGAACCATATTTCTTAATTTCTCTTTTTCTATATTGATGTATTAGATTTTATCCTTAAAATATGTTTATGATGTAGTGTTTTAAGTTGTTTCCACATTTTCCATGTTATTATTATCATATAATATCATGAATTATTGTTCATGTTTCTATTATTCTACTATGGATATGCATGTTTTATAGTTTTTATTACCTTATTCCATGTTTAGAACCTTAATGGGATTTATATCTCACCCATTTATTATTTTTTTACCTTGGTTATCCTGTGCTGTTTTAGAAGCCATGGAATATTATGATCATGTTAAAGATGTTTTCAATAATGTTGTTGTATCCCATGTTTAAGATTTTATGCTGTGTAAATAATATAAAAATACACTAGACTTATAGATATTATGGTTTTTACTATGTTTATGTTTTTATAAAATAATTATAAATTAATGTGCAATAAATAGGATGATTGTTATAATAGTTCCTTTCGAGATGGGACAAGATAGATTCATGTTCATTATTTTCAATTTATTTGGGATAGTTAATGAAAAAACTAGTATCAATGGGGGTAAAACTATTCTTGAATGTTTAAATTCAATTTGGGATGTACTTAGAGACAATTTATATGATATTTGAGACTTAAAGGTTATATTGAAAGTGACTTCCCGACCAATACTCGTTGTGATGAGCCCTATAATACCATTGATGGTTAAGAAAATGTTTCCTTGAGATTTTTTTGATATGATTATCGGATTTCCACAACATTTAATTGAGATTTGGGTTCCCAAATTAAATTATTATTTAAATATTTAATGTTACTAAGCCTATTAACTGACTATTCTATGTTATTTTCTTATTCTATGTTGTTCCATGCACCTAAGAAAACATCTGAATAGACATCTGGTAGGAGCTGCGGATAAACTGCAAGGAGAGAACACCCTAGTCAACCAGTAACTTATAGAGGTCATATTGTGTGTGGTCTAATCCCTTTGATATGTTATTTTCCATAACACAATCAAGATGAAGAGTATTTAATTTTGTGCGATGATAGTAGTGATCATGCCCATAAATTTCTTCAACTGCAAAAACCATATTGATAGGGTAAAAATGAAACTTAGGAGGTAGATTATTGGTCAAACAATATTTATATACTATTTCAATTATATAAATTTTATATTACATTATGGAGAAGTTTTTTTCTATAATATTTATGGTACAATCAGGTGCTGGTGTGATTCATTAGTTCTATAATGAAAATAAAATTTAATTTTTGTTATAATACTTGAATTAACTATTTATAGAGAAATACTATCTAGGTATAATGGATTTGGATATGTTCATGGGGTTTCTCAATGTTCATTAAGGTGATAAGATAGTGACTCACTACACCAATCAATTTTCTAAAATATCCCAGTTCTCAATTGAGGTAGTTTTGAATGAGAATCTAAAGCCTTAGATGTTTTAAATTGTTATTTGATCAGATATATTTTAATAGGTCATCATATTTAATTCTACCTTATATATTAATTTTCTAGATAGGGATCTCGTGGATTAAATGGAATTCGATGGTTTTTCCGAATTAAGGAAAAATCCTCCAACTCGCTGGGGTATTTTATGTATTTACATTGATTAAAAGGTAAAATTGATTTAATCTCACTATAGAAAGAAAATTTATAGTTTTTGATATCAAACATTATCCAAATAAACTATAGTATCATTTAAAAAACTCACTTGATTTTAATTCAAGAATATTTGGAACACATAGATTTCCAACACAATGATACTGAATATTTATTTTACATAGATGTACTCAAGTCACAATAATTGGTTCATTAATGTACTTGTCACATCACATAATGGTATGGGTACATCATTACTGGAAGGATTTTTGGTGCAGTATTATACATCATGAATGGTTAGTTTCTAGAAAAAGGAATCATAAGTGATGTATATTCTCATAGTCAAAGAGTCACTGGTGGATGATGATGCGTGTCTTGAGATAGTAATATGTACCATCACTATTAATTCATCTATAGTGAATGGCTTTTTTGACTTTTGTGCCTCTCATTATTTTCTATCGACCTGCAACGTGGATGGTTTGAATTTTCATAAGGAACTAATTACTTATTTTAAGGAAATTGAAATAATTATTAAGAAAAAGAGAGACTAGAGTTTCTAATAAACCAAATTTCCTTTCACATTGTTAAAAATTAATCTTATAAATCAGTATTGGGTTCATAATAATAAATTACACGGCATTCATTCTTGGGATGGACTCGACGAGTTCTCACAAATCCTAGATTTATTTCTCTCTTCGGACAGTAAACATTACTAACCTTGATGGGGAGTGTCATATTTTTAGGGAGAATAGGACCTGATGTGTAACATCCCAGGTAAATAAAGAATAAAGAATTTTCATATTAATTAATATTTACGAATTAAATATTAATTTTAATTAAAAGGGGTTTCTACATTCGATAGCGTACTCGATACGCAACGATGAGTTTCATTGAAATCTTACGTTGCACACTAGTAATATAATAATATTATTTTAAATGGTAGTTAACATGTAGCCGTTGTACTGGCGATAATGGATAGAAATAACTAAAATATGATTATATATGTTTTTAAATGTTTTTATATTTACCCAATAAAAGATAAAGGCTTAAAATACGGAAAGAATTCAATTTTAGGCATTTATACCCTAATTTTCACTAAGGGTTCACTTATCACCTTTTGATGGCGAACCGTCATTAAATATAGTTTTGATCAATCTTATAAATTCTATTGGACCAAATATAACTCTTCTTTATAATCAGGACATCAAAATTTACTTTGTGTAAATTTTTGGTATCTTTCCGATAAAGTTCATTTTTTTAATGAATATTGTAAATGTTGTATTTTAATTCAAAACTTCTTTTTGATCTAATTTATTTATATGATTATATTCTTATTTTAATTGGTTTTAAAGTTAAATTAAAAAATATTTTTACCATTAAATCCAATAGTGGTCGTTGGAATTAATTTCACTTTGAAATCGGACTTAAACTAGTGTCAATCTTTTGATACTTATTGTTTCACAAAAACACGCTATTTGTCATGACAGCGGGAATTAATTATTAAATTAATTAATTTGACTTATATGTTTTGAATTTTGTAAAATGGACTTCATTTTTGAATTCGAAATATCAAATATAGCTTAGGGTGAATTTTTGGAATTTTTCTGAAAAACTTCAATTTTTTATGAATAGTGAAATCACTAAGTGGTACTTATAAAAACTGATTTTCCATTTAAATGAAAATTTGACACCTTTGTGTATTGAATTTCAAAAATCCAACATACATGGTTGTCACTAAGAAGTAAAATGTGGTTCAATGAGATTAAAATAATTTTTTGGTGAATAGTAACTTATTAAGTTTTTAATCGCGATTAGTGGTAATTAGTGTAGTTTAAGGTAAAAATAATGTTTTAATAATATGAGATGACCTAGACACATGTCCTACCCACATTGGATGTGTCATGGCCGACCAAGACAAGCCATGGGTCAACTTGGGTACCCCATGTAGCCACTTTGGTTGGAAAATGACATAAATACCTTTTATTTAATGTTAATGTTAAAAATGGCACAAACATGATATGTTTTACTAAAACAATTTTTAAATTTGGTTATACAAGTCATATTTTTGATTATAAATATTAATTGGAAAGATAAAAAGATTTCCTACATCATAGTATTTTTTTATAATTTTTAGACATTAAATAAATTAAATTATTTATGACATAATAATGATGCAGCAATGACATCATTATTTGATGATTTAAATAAAATGGAAAGATAATGTAAAATATATAAACTACACATGTCCAAAACTTATTTTATGGGTGGATTTCAAACCCTTATCACCTTATCCACGAATTATATCAATGTGGGACCTTTTAAAACCGAAACACATTTTCAAATAAAGTAATATTTCTTTACTTTCCAAAAGTGCCCCTCCTCTCCTCTTATAAAAGGCCCCCACCTCTACCACCTTAACCACACTCCCAAAGCCTTTGGCTCGGCCAAATCCTGCCCATTTTGTTTCTACAATTCCTTATCTTACTCCTTGAATCCTCACTTTGGGCAGAAGTCTTCCCAAGGAAGCCTTTGAGCTCAAACCAAAGGGAGTTACCCGATTTTGAGGTAATGTCTTCACTTGAGTCCTTTTGTATTATTTTGCTTCTCCAATCCCCTAAACTCTTTTTATTTATTTATTTTGTAAAAACTCCTGTATCTTCAATATACTAGGATGTTTTTATAATAATTATTCGAGCTACACTTACACACACCTTCATCTAATGGTTAAAAAACATACTGTTTCCGTGGATGGTGAATTTATGCCTCCCGAAACGATGATTGTTCAACATTCCTTTAACACCTTCAAAGGTGGCCATTAAGATGCCACTATATTTATATATGATATATAATATGTTTATGTTTTCTTTAAGATTCTGTATTTTTCATTTTGGGCATATCTTTATGGTTTCCATTATGGGTAAACACGATATCTTCATTTAAGGAAATGCGGACTACCGCCCCCTCAAAGTGATGTGATTCGTTAATGCCATATGTGGGACATGTAAAGGATGGATTTAAATTTATTATATATGATGTTATACTGGAATTATAATATACCTCTATATAATTATTATTTCTTTCCATTAAAGTATGAGATAGAAATGAAAGTAGCGTGCATGCGTACGTACGGCTTACCGTCTCCATGAACGGTGCATTTCATTTCTTACCTCTAAATGATTATGTAATATTATAAATACATGTATATGCTGGATATATATGATATATATGATATCTAAATCAGGAATGTCATTCTGGATATAAATAACCTTTGACCACACGAACAACATGTAATTGTAAGAAGTCCACTTTCGACTTAAGAACCAAATATCGACAAAACAAACATTATTAACTTAAATGGTTACATAATGTTTATAACATGGAAATAAGTGATATAAAAGGAATAATGAACTTTAAAAAGGTTCTTAATCAAGTAGAAATTAACTCAAGTTTATTATTCAGGACGTTAAAGAACGATCGAGTCAAGTCAGACCCAAGGTAAGGGACTTCGTCTCAATCTCCTTTCATTGAGGCATATTTTGTTTTATACACAACTTTATTTTATACGGTGTATAAACTCCTTTGACTTATACTTTTATACAAAAGGAATCTTTTTCTACGAAGCATTTTACTAAACCACAAAAAGGAATGTTTTTTTAACGTACGCGGTGACAACGACCTTTTCCGCCGCCGCGAGTATTATTTGGTCTTTGGCTTCCTCAACAAGAAGTAATGTTTTTAAAATAAAATAAATACCATATACTCTTTTATGTATTTTGGTATTGAAATTTTTTTTGATAAAGGATTCTATTATGATATATTGTGATGTGGAAATGTTATCATTCCTTTATATTGGTTTTATGTTTTATGATTTTATATTGGTACTTGGAACTTTTAACGGGTGGTTACGTTATAAACCATATGACGGGTGGTGCCGTGAATACCAGGACGGGTGGTTACGTTATAACCCCCAATGCATTGGGTATGGAAGTCGGCCGTATAGCTATTCCATTTAAGTATGTATGGAAATTGGCCATATGGCTATTCCATTAAGTGATATGTGTGGAAGTCGACCATATGGTTATTCCACTTAAGTATGTTTATGTCCCAAGTTACCTTTATATATGCTATGTGTTCTTTATATGGGTTTTATGGTAATCCTTTGGTTACAAAAAGGTAAGTAATGATACTTTATTCAGTGAAGAGTTTTTACTACTTCATGATGGTGAATGTATTACTTTGTTAGAGTATACATGGTTTACTTGATGTTTGAAAAAGTAACAGTTTTCGTTCTTCTTGTATCCCTTACTGAGCTTTTTATGCTCACCCCAAGTTTTTTTCGAAATGTTTTTCATAGGACTTAAAGTGGAATAAGGTCAAGGATGGGATCAAGGTAATGTCATGCTATATAAGACATGGAACTAGACATGTTTCTTTTTAAGAGTTTTTTTATGGAAACTTAGTAGAAGTGTCTACTTTGTAATCTTTTGAGATGTAATAGTTATGTTCTAATTTTATAAAACTCTAAACCTGAAAAGATCCTCAATGTGAATTATTCATTTAATTTAATATTAAGTAAGGTTTAAGGATGGGGCCTTATAGTTGGTATCAGAGGTCGGTTTAGACAACTTTAAGAGTTAGAAAATTGTTAAATTATAAGTTAATTTATGGTATGAATGAAATGATATAGCATTTAAAGATTACCATGTTTCTTCACCTAAGATGTTTCTATGTTAAGAATGGTTTTTCATAGAGGAAACAAAAAAGCTTTTTTGGGAAGGCATACTGAGGGAAATGACCTTCCAAATCAGTATACTGAGATGGTCAGAATCAGAATTGAGCAGTTTACTGCAGTGATGGCTCAGTTGACTCTGGTGAAAAATGTTGGTTGTGTTTATTGATGATATTTTGGTGTTTTCTTAAAAGTAAAGAGGAGCATGAAAGTCATTTAAGGGTTATCTTGCAAACCTTAAAAGAAAATAAACTATATGGAAAATTCAGAAAGTGTGAGTTTTGGTTACAACAAATTTCTTTCCTGGGTCACATTATTTCAAAAGATGGCATAACTGTTGATCCTACTAAAACAAAAGTTGTTGAAGAATGGCTGAGACCCACAAATGTAACCGAGATCCGTAGTTTTCTTAGTTTGGCAGGTTACTACTGAAGGTTTGTTGAAAAATTTTCACGGTTATCTAGTCCAATGACTAAGCTAACTTGTAAGGGTGTTAAGTTCATCTGGAAAAAAGAATGTGATGATTGTTTTCAGGAGTTGAAAAGAAGATTGGTGAATGCTCCAGTTTTGGCACTTCCTTCCAGGAATGGTGAGTTTGTTATATACAGTGATGCTTCGTTGAAGGGACTTGGCTGTGTCCTAATGCATAATGATCAGCTAATTGCTTATGCTTCACGTCAGTTAAAAACTCTTGAGGTAAATTACCCTTCACATGATTTGGAATTAGCTGCTGTTGTCTTTGCATTAAAAATTTGGAGGCATCATTTGTATGGAGTAAAGTGTGAAATATATACTGATCACAAAAGTTTAAAGTATATATTCACTCAGAAAGAATTGAACATGAGACAGAGGAGATAGCTGGAATTAATCAAGGATTATGATTGTACAATTCACTACCATCTGGGAAAAGAAAATAAAGTGGATGATGCTTTGAGTCGAAAATGTAATGCTTCATTAACCATGCTACATTTGGAACGTGATCCTTTGGTTTTTGATTTAATGAACTTTGGCATAGAAGTTGTTGGTGTAGGAAGTCCTTCTGTTTTGTTCAAGGTATCAGTGAAATCTTCTCTATCAGACAGAATCAAGCAAGCACAGAAGCAAGACAGCGAGTTACAGAAAAAGGTAGAGCTGGTTTAGAAAGGTAAGTTGTCTGAATTCAACATTGATAATGATTGTGTTTTGAGGTTTGGGAAGATATTATGTGTGCCTTGTGATTCACAGTTGAAGAATTAGTTGTTATGTGAGGCTCATAGTTCTCCATTTTCAATTCATCCTGGAAGTACTAAGATGTATAGAGATCTGCGGGAGGATTACTGGTGGGATGGAATGAAAAGAGATATTGCTGATTTTACTGTGAAGTGTTTGACTTGTCAGCAGGTTAAAGCAGAGCGGCAGTTACCGAAAGGGATGCTTCAGCCTTTACCAGTGCCAGAGTGGAAATGGGAGAATATATCTATGGACTTTATTGTGGGATTATCGAGGACATCTCGAGGTAATAATGCAATCTGGGTTATTGTTGATCGCTTGACCAAATCTGCTCATTTCCTTGCTATACGAGATACTTTCTCTCTAGATAAACTTTCCCGTTTGTATCTTAAAGAGATAGTCAGGTTACATGGAGTTCCTCTCTCCATTGTATCTGACCATGATCCCGGGTTCACTTCTAACTTTTGGAAAGGCCTTCAGAAGTCGTTGGGTACTGAATTAAATTTTAGTACAGATTTTCATCCTCAATCAGATGGGAAGTCAGAACGAAAAATTCAGACATTGGAGGATATGCTATGAGCTTGTTCGATGGATTTTCAGGGAAGTTGGGACCAACATCTTTCTTTGGTTGAATTTTCATATAATAACAGTTTTCATTCTAGTATACAGATGGCACCATTTCAGGAATTATATGGGAAGCGGTGTCGAACTCCATCTTTCTGAGGATGAAGTGGGTGAAAGGAAGTTGATGGGACTAGAATTGGTAGAAGAGATGGAAGAAAAGGTTCAGTTGATTCAGAAACACATGAGAACAGCTCAGAACAGGCAGAAGAGTTATGCGGATAACTGGAGGAAGGATCTATCTTTCGAGGTTGGTGATCATGTTTTTCTCAAGGTTTCTCCTTGGAAAAGTGTGATGAGATTTGGTAAGAAAGGAAAGCTGAATCCAAGGTTCATTGGACCATTTGAAATTCTGGAGAAAGTTGGATCAGTTGCTTACCGAGTGGCTTTACCTCCGAGTTTATCTCAGGTACACAATGTTTTTCATGTTTCAATATTGAGGAAGTATATGCCAGATCCATCTCATGTTTTGAGTCCAGAGGTAGTTCAGCTGGAAGAGAACCTATCTTATGAAGAACAACCAGTCCAGATTCTTGACCACAAGGAGCAGGTGTTACGGAATAAGGTGATTCATCAGGTAAAGGTTTTGTGAAAAAACCAGGTGATTGAAGAGGCAACGTGGGAATCTGAAAATGCTATGAGGGATAAATACCCCCACTTATTTTGATAAGTGAATAAAATTGCGAGGACGCAATTACCAAAAGGGGGGAAGGATGTAACATCCCAGGTAAATAAAGAATAAAGAACTTTCATATTAATTAATATTTACGAATTAAATATTAATTTTAATTAAAAGGGGTTTCTACATTCAATAGCGTACTCGATACGCAACGATGAGTTTCATTAAAATCTTACGTTGCACACTAGTAATATAATAATATTATTTTAAATGGTAGTTAACATGTAGCCGTTGTACTGGTGGGAATGGATATAAATAACTAAAATATGACTATATATGTTTTTAAATGTTTTTATATTTACCCAATAAAAGATAAAGGCTTAAAATACAGAAAGAATTCAATTTTAGGCATTTATACCCTAATTTTCACTAAGGGTTCACTTATCACCTTTTGACGGCGAACCGTCATTAAATATAGTTTTGATCAATATTATAAATTCTATTGGACCAAATATAAATCTTCTTTAGAATCGGGACATCAAAATTTACTTTGTGTAAATTTTTGGTATCTTTCCGATAAAGTTCATTTTTTTAATCAATATTGTAAATGTTGTATTTTAATTCAAAACCTCTTTTTGATCTAATTTATTTATATGATTAGATTATTATTTGAATTGGTTTTAAAGTGAAATTAGAAAATATTTTTACTATTAAATCCAATAGTGGTCGTTGGAATTAATTTCACTTTGAAATCGGACTTAAACTAGTGTCAATCTTTTGATACTTATTGTTTCACAAAAACACGCGATTTATCATGACAGCGGGAATTAATTATTAAATTAATTAATTTGACTTATATGTTTTGAATTTTGTAAAATGGGCTTCATTTTTTAATTCAGAATATCAAATATAGCTTAGGGTGAATTTTTGGAATTTTTCTGAAAAACTTCAATTTTTGATGAATAGTGAAATCACTAAGTAGTACTTATAAAAACTGATTTTCCATTTAAATAAAATTTTGCCAACTTTGTGTATTGAATTTCAAAAATCCGACATACATGGTTGTCACTAATAAGTAAATTGTGGTTCAATGAGATTAAAATAATTTTTTGGTGAATAGTAACTTATTATGTTTTTAATCGCGATTAGTGGTAATTAGTGTAGTTTAAGGTAAAAATAATGTTTTAATAATATGAGATGACCTAGACACATGTCCTAACATCATTGGATGTGTCATGGCCGACCAAGACAAGCCATGGGTCAACTTGGGGACCCCATGGAGCCACTTTGGTTGGAAAATGACATAAATACCTTTTATTTAATGTTAATGTTAAAAATGGCACAAACATGATATGTTTTACTAAAACAATTTTTAAATGGGGTTATACAAGTAAGAGTTTTGATTATAAATAGTCATTGGAAAGATAAAAATATTTCCTACATCATAGTAGTTTTTTTATAATTTTTAGACATTAAATAAATTAAATTATTTATGACATAATAATGATGCATCGATGACATCATTATTTGACGATTTAAATAAAATGGAAAGATAATGTAAAATTTATAAACTACACATGTCAAAAACTTATTGTATGTTTGGATTTCGGACCCTTATCACCTTATCCACAAATTATATCAATGTGGGACCTTTTAAAACCGAAAAACATTTTCAAATAAAGTAATATTTCTTTACTTTCCAAAAGTGCCCCTCCTCTCCTCTTATAAAAGGCCCCCACCTCTACCACCTTACCCACACTCCCAAAGCCTTTGGCTCGGCCAAAACCTACCCATTTTGTCTCTAAACTTCCTTATCTTACTCCTTGAAGCCTCACTTTGGGTAGAAGTCTTCCCAAGGAAGCCTTTGAGCTCAAACCAAAGGGAGTTACCCGATTTTGAGGTAATGTCTTCACTTGTGTTCTTTTGTATTATTTTGCTTCTCCAACACCCTAAACTATTTTTATTTATTTCTTTTGTAACAAATAAAGTATCTTAAATATACTAGTATGTTTTTATAAGAAGGATTCTAGCTACACTTACACACACCTTCATCTAATGGTTAAAGAACATACTATTTCTGTGGATGGTGAATTTATGCCTCCCGAAACGATGATTGTTCAACATTCCTTTAACAAATTCAAAGGTGGCCATTAAGATGACAATATATTTATATATGATATATAATAAGTTTATGTTTTCTTTAATCTTCTGTATTTTTCATTTTGGGCATACCTTTATGTTTTCCATTATGGGTAAACACGATATCTTCATTTAAGGAAGTGCGGACTACCACCCCCTCAAAGTGATGTGATTCGTTAATGCCATATGTTGGACGTGTAAAGGATGGATTTAAAGTTATTATATATGATGTTATACTGGAATTATAATATACCTCTATATCATTATTATTTCTTTCCATTAAAGAATGAGATAGAAATGAAAGTAGCATTCATGCGTACGTACGGCTTACCGTCTCCATGAACGGTGCATTTCATTTCTTACCTCTAAATGATTATGTAATATTATAAATACATATATATGCTGGATATATATGATATATATGATATCCAAATCAGGAATGTCATTCTGGATATAAAGAACCTTTGACCACACGAACAATATGTAATTGTAAGAAGTCCACTTTCGACTTAAGAACCAAATATCGACAAAACAAACATTATTAACTTAAATGGTTACATAATGTTTATAACATGGAAATAAGTGATATAAAAGGAATAATGAACTTTAAAAAGGTTCTTAATCAAGTTGAAATTAACTCACGTTTATTATTCAGGACGTTAAAGAATGATCGAGTCAAGTCGGACCCAAGGTAAGGGACTTCGTCACAATCTCCTTTCATTGAGGCATATTTCGTTTTATACACAACTTTATTTTATACGGTGTATAAACTGTTTTGACTTAAACTTTTATACAAAAGGAATCTTTTTCTACGAAGCGTTTTACTAAACGACAAAAAGGAATGTTTTTTTAACGTACGCGGTGACGACGACCTTTTCCGCCGCCGCGAGTATTATTTGGTCTTTGGCTTCCTCAACAAGCCGTAATGTTTTTAAAATAAAATAAATACCATATACTCTTTTATGTATTTTGGTATTGAAAATGGTTTTGATAAAGGATTCTATTATGATATATTGTGATGTGGAAATGTTATCATTCCTTTATATTGGTTTTATGTTTTATGATTTTATATTGGTACTTGGACATTTTAACGGGTGGTTACGTTATAAACCATATGACGGGTGGTGCCGTGAATACCAGGACGGGTGGTTACGTTATAACCTCCAATGCATTGGGTATGGAAGTTGGCCGTATAGCTATTCCATTTAAGTATGTATGGAAATTGGCCGTATGGCTATTCCATTAAGTGATATGTGTGGAAGTCGACCGTATGGTTATTCCACTTAAGTATGTTTATGTACCAAGTTACCTTTATATATGCTATGTGTTCTTTATATGGGTTTTATGGTAATCATTTGGTTACAAAAAGGTAAGTAATGATACTTTATTCAGTGAAGAGTTTTTACTACTTCTTAATGGTGAAGGTAATACTTTGTTAGAGTATACATGGTTTACTTGATGTTTGAAAAAGTAACAGTTTTCATTCTTTGTGTATCCCTTACTGAGCTTTTTATGCTCACCCCATGTTTTTTTCGAAATATTTTTCACAGGACTTAAAGTGGAATAAGGTCAAGGAGGGGATCAAGGGAATGTCATGCTATATAAGACATGGAACTAGACATGTTTCTTTTTAAGAGTTTTTTTATGGAAACTTAGTAGAAGTGTCTACTTTGTAATCTTTTGAGATGTAATAGTTATGTCCTAATTTTATAAAACTTTAAACCTGAAAAAATCTTCAATGTGAATTATTCATTTAATTCAATATTAAGTAAGGTTTAAGGCTGGGGCCTTATATGATTTCTATACAATACTGATCTCATGTTAAAAATCTTGTTAATATTATATCCATGTTGGATTATTAAATGGTGAATAAATCTTTATGTGATTATTTTCCTCCAATTTCCATTGTGTTTTATGACATTGTACAATATTATTTTTTACCCTATCACTAGAGAGTGGGGTTTATTTTTTATATATTTGGTTCCCGGTACTTGAACTATGTATATACCCTCCCAGGGAATGGAACTAGAAAAAATAATGGAGCTAAAGGACAAACTGGATGACTTGATGTTCAAATGCTACATTCAACTAAGTGTATCTCCTTGGTAAATGACCTCACTTTTAATAATTAAAGTTGATGGAAATATTATCTTTTCCATTGATTATTTAATTCTCAATCAAGTTATCACCATGAAATTATATCTATTTTCCCAAATATGCTTTCTTTTATAACATAAATGTTGTGAAGTGGTCAACTAAGATTTATATTCAGTTTAATTTTCACTATTTAAGGATCATGGACTTTGATATCCTTATGTACACATTTAAGAGTATGTGTGGAAACTAGGATTATTTTGTTATTCTATTTTCATGTACAATTATCATAATGTGTTTTTGGTGTTGATGAATGGGATTTTACACTAGTATATCAATTCTTTAAATATGGACTTCATAGATTAAATCATGGTCTTTTCAAAAACTATGGATGAACATTTCATTCATTTAGGGGGTGTTTTGGAATTTTTTATTAATAAAAAATTATCTTTACTGTTGATAAAGTTACAATTAAATATTAGAGAAGTTTATCTCAAGATACTTGTGGTCTCAAAACAAGGTATCCTAGATGATCCTAAAATGATGATTGTTGTATTTTCTTGGGAAGAAACATGTATTTTATAAGATATTTAGAGGTTATAAGTATTAGTGGGGTATTAAAATTGATTCATTAAATATTTCTCTATGTTCCCTTATCTATTGACTTCTCTTACTCATAATTCAGTGAAATTTCTATGATATTTTAGGTTTAATTTTTCAATTGATGATATGAAGACTTATTTTACTTCAGCAATAATTATGACTCTTCAAGAGGATAATAATGTTATCCTTGTATTTGATGATGTATCACTTCTGTGTTTTTTTGGAATCATTCTCAAGGAGGTGATCATGTAGTGGCTTATTGTTCTCTTTATATTTATCCTCATTGAAATAAGTACCCCAATAATTATCTTGACGTCACAGCTATGATCCACACTCTTATGAGTTAACATAACAAACATAAGGGATAAAATATTATTATTTATTACGAAAAAAATACTGAGTAATATTTTATCACAAAAAAATTTGAAACTTTGTCAGTGATGATGTAAAGAGTACCAATATTTGTTGATGTTTTAAATTTTATACACACCATAAAATGGGAATTTTGTTATAGATTTTATGTGTATGAAACTAATATCCTAGTCCATGAAAGTTTATTTAGAGGAATGAAATCTCATGAATTTATTATCATTCAATCATTTGGACGTCTGTGAGTATGGAACTGATTTGTTTTGCCTAGATTTTAATAGAAATATTATATTCTCATGAATTTCCTCTTAGATAAGTCTCATGATGAGAATATCTATTTAATTTGAGATTGGTTATAATCAGTAATGGGTTTTTTCTCATTTTATGAATAAATTTTCATCCCATCGCATTTAAAGAATGTTGTGCAAGAGATTTTCCTTATTCCCAATGGTTGGTTTTACAAGGCATGTTGAATATGATTTATGATATAAGGGGTAAATTTTGGTGGTCATGTTAGAAATGGAAAATTAGGAATTTTATTTATCATAATTATACCTATAAAAATTCAATACTAGGTATTATAATCTTTAAGGTTTACTTAATTACATTAATATATTAATAATTAAATTATATAATATATCAATGGTTTTTCTAGTCTAGTTTATACATATTACTTGAGGAAAAATAAAATTTGTGTATTGATTGATGAAATTAAAAAATCATATCACATTGTTTCCATTCATATATGACCAATGTTAAGGATATGGGAAATATGTATTCATAAGATCTGATTAGATTTCATGGGGTTCTATCAACAATTATCATTAATAGGGTTTCATGGTTCAAATCGTAGTTTTAGAGATGCCCTTAGGATTTCATTGAATGCTAGTTCAGGTGAAGCATTGGCTTCCATCCTTTATCAAAAGTTTAGAGGGAACATGCTATATTGATTTTGGATAACACAGTTTGTATTTTTTTCCATCACATTTGTGGATATTGGGATTGAAATTTGTTGATGTTTGAGTTTTTTCAAATTAAAAAACTTTATTTATGTTATAATATATCCCCTTTAAGGCCTTGTGTGGATGTACATGTAAATATCCACATTTTAGGTTGATAATGGGTGAAACATGAATTCATGATCCTAGTTTAATTGGGAGAACAATAAAAATTATAAAGATTATTAATCATAAATTGGTGATTCAGTATATAGATTATTAATATTATTTAGAATGTGATTGAAATAATTTGTAATTTTCAGTTGGAGAAATGTTGTTTTTTAGAGACATGCCTTAGTTTGTTCATTGGAATCTTCACAAAGAGTGGAAACTGGCACTGAGATAGGGGGACCATTTGAGGTTGTTGGATGGAATGGGATGGTGGATTTCCATTTGTCTTTTCTAACTCAACTAGCATTGATCAATGATGTGTTTCATGTGACTTATCCCTAAAAAAATATTTTATTTATGTATTATGTATTGAATTGGGAGGAAATTTATTCCGAATGAAATTTTCTCATGAATGAGTAATGTTTCAAAAATATTAATTATCCAAAGATGTTTCTTTATGGAATATATATACCTCTAGATTTGGTTCTAGGGAATCATGGATCTGCTTCTCATTAGACATTGTAATGTAAGTAATTTAACAGAGATTCGTAGACTCATTTCTTTTGGGATAAGTATTATTAATAGTCATTATAGGGTAGAATGATATTATGTTAGGGAAAAATGTAACATTATGAAACCTTCTTTTAGGAATGATTCATAGATAATTTTTGATATTAATTTTATTTCATACTCATATCTAGTTTTTCCCATTATAAAATTTTTATTACAGATTATTTGAGACATTCTATTATTGAGATATGTTTTTTTAGTTTGATATTTCAGGAGCTGTCTGAGGATTTATTAAAAAGATTGGACTAGGTAATGAATATAAAAAAGTTACAATATGTCCATAAACTAATCGTATAGGGCCACTATTTCTCCAATTGGGTTCCCAAGTCAATACAAATTATTTCATATTCCACTATTTAGTAAGTGGGATTATCTGGAAAGAAGATAAAGTCATCAATGTGAGGAAATTTGTGGTTTAATAACAATTTTTTCACCTGAACCCACTGTTTTTTATCCAATTCCCTCTCTTGATCCCAATTCTACAATTTCATCATTGCGGTCTACCATGGGGTTATTTTTTCTATTTTATTGTATAATCATCATTGATTGAAGCTCGAGTTGATTTCTAGAATCTCTATAGTTATGTGTAATATTGATTTTAAAAAATATTATCCTTCACTTATATATATCATTCTTCAATAGTTTTGAATCCTTATGTTTTTTATGGATTTATATCATGATTTTATATTTTTTTTGTTCTTGGAATCTTACTTGATAGATTTTATCTCTTTTGAATCCCCAATTTATGATCCCATGTTGGTGATTGACTATAACATGAGTGAAGTAGGTGGTTCTTTAATGCAATTATATTAAATGAAATCATTGATTCATACATGAATTGAAAAAGGTTTCCTATTTGGGATTTATGCATGAATTTATATCATCATAAACTTTTCCTATGTGGCATGACTGTAACGACCCATGTATTTATAGAATAAAAAAATTTATTTATATTATTACTTATAGATAAGATATTAATATTACTTTAAATGTAATGCTATGTTTTATGGCATAATTGACATGCAATAATGGGTTTCTCCAAAATCTCATATTGCACACAAGGCTAAGTCATACTGAAAAATTATAATTTTATATTATTATTTTAAATGGTGGTCAAGGCCTAACTATGGTATTGGTGGAAATGAATAGATCTAAACATATTATTATTAAAAATGTTAAATTTTTTAACATTTTTATAATAAAATTAAGAGGTTTAAAAGGATAATTAATGCAATTTTAAGAATAAATACTTTAATATTTTTAAAAGGTACTATGACCACCTTTTGATAGGGAACCCCTTTAAAACTAATTTTTGTCACCTTAATATGTTCCATTCAAAAAAATAACCCTTATTATTTAGATTTGTGACATCAAAATTTACATTCGGTAATTTTTTTGTATTTTTCTGATAAATTTCATTTTTTTGATGAATAGTGAAAAATATAGGATTTTTTTTCAAAACTATCTTTTTATCTGATTCATTTATACAAATAGATAATATTTTAAAATGGATTTAAAGTGTAATTAGATTATTTTTTTACCATTTAATCCATTTTTTTTCTTTGGATGTAATTTCTCTTTTTAAATAGATATAAACACATGTCAATCTTTTGATAGTTATTATTTCTTAAAAATACGCTTTTTGGTTTGGAAAAAGGGAATTAATTTTAAATTAATTTCTACAAATTAATTGTTTTTAATTTGAAAAAATTGATTCCAAAATTGGAATTAGGAGGTCCAAATTTTGTAAATTGATAACTTCTATTTTTATATATTATGAATAGTAACTTCCATTAATATTTTATTTAGCATGGTTAAAGGGTAATTCTATAAAATAAGTGAAAAAATAATATTATAATAATATAAAATTATCCTAACATGTGTCTTAATCATGTTTTATGGGATATATCCGAATATGGAAATCCTTGGGTTGATTTTAGGACCCCATGGAGCCACTTGTGTGTGAAAATGACTTTTAATTACTTTTAATTTAAAGTTAAAGAAAATATAACTGAAACATGTATATTTTGGTAAAACAATTTTTATATGGGGTTATATAAAATATTTTTTAGACTCTATATAGTCATTAAAAATTTAAAAAAAATCATAAATCAGGGTATTTATTTATAATTTTTCATGATTAAATAAATAAATTTAATTATGAAATAGTGATGATGCAGTGATTGGTTCATTAATAAAGGATTCAAAGAAATGATATTATAAATGATAAAATAAATGTAATTTGTTATTTTTAGGTCATCTACGAATTTCATGGATTATAGTAACATATTATATTTTTATTAATGATGTTTTTATGAATAGATCATGTTGTTCATGATTTTTAATAATGTCATGATATGAATACAGTAAAAATTGACATAATTCATATTTAAAAATATAAAATATTCTATTAAGTATTATAAAATTAAAAAAAATATGATTCATTAAATATTTAAAATAAGTCTAAAATTGTATTATTGGATCTTTAATTAGATATTTTTCATGTTTCGGTAACTATTTTGATTCTCAAAGTGTTAAATGATTGATAAAATGGTAAGAGTAAACAAGGGATAAATAAAAAAATAAGGATTAAAAATTTATCCAAAACCTATCTAATTATTATTGTATGATATTATTAAGACTTATATTCATCTAATATTCAAAATAATTTAATTTGGACTCATTTATAAATGAAGTAGAATATATAATAATATAATAATTCAAGATATTCCTTAAGTTCCCCTCCTCCCTCTAATAAAAGGCCACCACCTCTAACCCATTACTCACACCCCCTAGAGCTTTTGATTCATTAAAAAGCTTCAAAAATATTCTTACATGATCCCTCTATTCCTCTTAGAATCCTTAAACTAGGAAGAATACAATTCAAGAGATCCATTTGGATCAAATGAAAAGAAGTTGTTAAATTTGAGGTAATGTCTTCTCTCAGGTTTCTTACCATTATTTTTCCTTCTAAACTCCCAATGATATTATTATTATTTGTTTATATTACAAAAAAATTATCCTTAATATACTATATTGTTGTTATGAAATGTATTTGAACTACACATACACACACCTCCATCTAATTGATACGAACATACTCTTTTGGTGTACGGTGAACTGCAACCTCCCAAAACGATGACTATTTGATTTTCCCCTACCACCACTCATGGTGAACATTATGAAGGAACATTAATTATATATGATATTTATTTTATTTATTTTATCTATTTGTTTCTATAATTATCATTTTGAACATACCTTTATTCCTTTCATGTTTTATAAATAAGATAATTTCATTTAAGGAAGTGCGCACTACCACCCACTCAAAATGATATGATTCATTCATGCAATACATGGAACATATAAATGATGAAATTAATGAAATTATGTAATACATATAAAAAATATATTATAATATATTTATAATATACCAATGTATAATTTAGTTTTAATTCCTTTAAAAATGAAAAATAAATGAACGTAGCGTTCATTCATACATACGCCATACCATATCCATGAATGGTGCATTTCATTTTTTACATACAAATGGTATGGACTATTATAAATACATATATAAGATATATATGATATTTATGATATCAAAATAATTAATATCATTCTGGATATGATGGAATTTTGACTACATGAACAATTAATAATTACAACAAGTTAATTTTTTTACTCAAGTTCCGAATATCGACAAAATATCTGATATGAACTCAGATAATTAAGTAATTGTTATAGAAAGGTAATAAGTTCTATAAAATAATAATAAATTTGATTTTATTTGAATAAATTATAAATTAACTTACATTTATTATTTAGTAAATTAAATAACAAACGAGTCAAGTCAGACAAGAGCTAAAAGAGTTTGTCTCAATGTCATTTCCTTGAGGAATATTTTGATTTATACACGACATGATTTTATACGGTGTATAAACCCCTTTGAATTTTAATTTCATTCAATGAGAATCTATTTCTACTTAGTATTTTACTAAATGAAAATGGAAATGTTTATTTATTACATACATCATGACGATGACCATTCTGCCACCAGAAGAATTATTTGATATTTGGCATCCATAACAAGCCGTGATATTTTTAAATATAAAATATATACCATATAACATTTTTATATATTATTGTATTTAAAATGTTTTTGAATGTGGATTTACAATTTCTATATCCTAAAATTATTTCTTGTGATTAAAATGAAATTTTATGATTGAAATTATGATATTTGTAATCTTTTATGTGTGATAATTATATAATGGTACTTGGACATTTGATGGGAGGTTACATGATAAACCAAATGATTGGTGGTTCTATGATAAAACAATGATGGGTTGTTACATTATAACCACCAATTCATTGGGTATGGAAGATGACTATATGGTTATTCCCTATATAAGAATGATTTTTGGAAGTCGACCATATTGTTATTCCATTTAAGTATGATTTTGTCCCAAGATTACCTTTATATGATATATGATACTTTCTATGGGTTTTACGAAAATATTTTCATTAAAAAATATTGGTAAACAATGAGATTATATTCAGTGAATTGTTTTTTCTACTTCCTTAGGTGAAAAGTTTTACATTATGATGATGCATTCATGGTTTATATGTTGTTTTGAAAAGTAATAGTTTTTCTTAATTTGTGTATAACTTACTAAGCCTTCTATTCTCATTCAATGTTTTTGAAATGTTTTTCACATGACATAAAGTGGAATAGGGTCAAATATGTGACCAAGGAAAAGTCATGTTATCTAAAACATGGAACTAGACATGTTTTTTAATAGTTTTTATTTTATGGATACTGATTAGAAGTGTCTACATGTAATATTCAAGTTGTAATGTGTATGTTATGACCAAATTTTCTAAATCTATAAACCTAAAATGATCCTCAATGTGAATTATTATCTTAATTATTGATTATGTCAGGTTTAATGTTGGTTCCTTACGGTTGGTATCTGTGGTCGGTTTACATAAATTTATGAGTTATAATTTTTATAATAAAATATACATAAATTATTTTTTCATTATTGTAAAATTGAAATGGTATAAAATTTGAAGGTTAACATGTTGATTCGCATAAGATATTTATGTGTTTAGAATGGTTTTCTGCAAAGGGAACAAGGAATATATGATGGAATTACATCAAGAAGAAAATAGCCTCCCCAATCAACAAACTGTGATAGTAAGAATCAAAGGTGAACAGTTCGATGCGGTAAAGGAATAGTTGACTCAGGCTGTAATAGTTGGGGGTATCCATGCACGAGATCAGCAAGATCAATAGTAGAGTAAGATGTCAAATGTGAATCATTTCATGAGGCAACATCCCCCATCATTCAGAGGATAATATAAACCTGTTAAAGCTGAAGGGTGGATCAAATCACTGGAAAATATTTTTGATGTCATGGGTTATACTGACAATAAAAATGTTATTCTTGATGATTGTAATTATTAAGAAGAAGTAGATCAATAGTGGTTGATGGTTAAAAATTGTTGAGAAACATAGGATATTGATGCACTTTATTGGGAAGAATTTAAGGGAATGTTTCTCGAGAAATATTTTCCTAAGAAGTTTTGACATAGGATGGAAAAACTATTACTGGAATTGATGAAGGATGAGAACTTAGTGGCTTCTTATGAAGCAACGTTCACTCAACTATCAAGGTATACTCCAAATTCCATTCAATATCTTGATAGAAAGATAAATAGATTTTACTCAGGACTGTAGTCATGATATCGAAGAGAATTATCCACTTATAATTTCAAAAGCTATGAGAAACATGTCAGATGTGATGAGATGGTAGAAATAGAGTTTTTTGATGATGAGGTGTTCTAAGAGATAAAGAATAAGAAGAGTTATAGTCGGAAGGAAAAGGGAATGACTTCATAAAATAAGCCTGGATGTATGAAAACTAAACATCCATCTTGTAAGAAGTGTGGTAAAAAACATACTAGATAATGACTCTTTAAATATGGAAAGTGCTTCTGATGTGGTTAGACTGGTCATATTTCTTGTAATTGTAAGAAAGATGATCAAGAAAGAAATCAAAAGCCAGTGGTGTGATGTTTTAGTAGCATTGAGTTTGGACATTATGTCAATGTGTGTTCAAATTTGATTACCCAGGGTAGAAACCAGAGAGATCAAAAGAATAAGGGGGGGGGTATCTTTTTCTACTATTACTGTTGATGTGGGACCATCAAATGAAGTGGTATTTTGAACATTTTTTTATTCAGATTATTCAAATGTGTTGTTTGATTCGGGATCAACATATTCGTTCATTTTTGAGAATTATTCTAGTAAATTTGGAATTCCATATCACAATATGAATCCTAAACATGTGGTAAAAATACCAAAGGGAATTTTTGAGGCAAAAAAATTATAATAATCTCTCAATTATTATTTTTGGAAATAATTTACCTTCAAACCTTGTTGTTTTCCCCTAGTATTTTTTGATGTTATTTTGGTAATTGATTGGATTCTGGTTTACCATAATAATATTTAATTTAGAGCTAAAGAGGTTTCCTTTCATAAAGACATTCAGTTTGTGTACTATAATGATACCTTATCTATGAAAACATATAATGAATCTAAGAAACTTATGAATGATGGAAATGAAGTTTACCTTCCACATATTGCTGAAAACAAAGGAACTGTTAAGAATAATGATGTTCATGTAGTAAATGAGTATTTTGATGTTTTTTCAGATGAGTTTCCTGGTATTATACTAGAATGGGTAGTTTAATTTACTATTTAAATAGTTCCTGATGTTGAGCCCATTTCAACAACCCCATATCGAATGACATAAATTAAACATTTAGTGTTAAAAAACAATTGCATAAGTTGTAATATAAAGGTTTAATTCGATCTATCACAACACCATGGGGTGATCCTGTCTTTTTTTGTTAAAAATAAAGATGGTACATTGAGAAATTGAATTGATTATAGTTAATTTAATAATATCACTATTAAGAACATGTATACATTGCCACATATTGATGCTTTTTTTGATCCCCTCAGGGGAGCTCTGTATTTTTCAAAGGTTGACTTGAGGTTGAGGTACCATCAGTTGAAATTAAAGGAAGAAGACGTTCCTAAGACCGTGTTTCATAATAGATATAGCCATTATTAATTTTTAGTTATACCATTTGGGATAACCAATTCCCCTATTGTATTCATTGATATTATAAATATAATTTGCATTGAGATCTTGATAAGTTTGGGGTTATGTTTATTGATGAAATTTTGGTATATTCCAAATGTAAAGAAGAACATGAATGTCATTTAAGGGTTATCTTGCAAACCACAAAGGATATAAAATTGTATCCAAAATTTAGAATGTGTGAGTTTTGGTTACAAAAAATTTTCATTAGTTGGTTACATTATTTCAAATCATGGCATAACTATTGATCCTACTAAAACAAAAGTTGTTGAGGAATGTCCAAGCCAAAAAAAATAAAACTGAGATTTGTTTTTTTCTTGGTTTTGTAGGCTATTATAGATGTTTTGTGGAGAATTTTTCATGGTTATCTATCCCATTAAATATTTATCTAAAAAAATTGTTAATATTATCTGGAAAAAGGAATGTGATGATAGATTTCTTGAATCGAAAAGAAGATTTGTGAAGGATACAATATTGGAATTACATTTAAGAAATATTAAGTTTGATATCAATAGTTATGATTTTTTGAAAGGAGTTGGTTGTGTCATAATGCAGAATAATCAGGTAATTTCTTATGCTTCACATTAGTTGAAACCTCATGAGTTAAATTACCCTACACATGATTTGTAATTAGTCGATGTTGTTTTTGTTTTAAAATTTTGGAGGCCACATTTGTAGGGAATAATGTGTGAAATATATAATGATCACAATATTTTGAAGTATATATTCATTTAGAAGGAATTAAACATGAAACATAGGAGGTGGATGGAATTAATCAAGGATTGTGATTGCACAATTCATTACCATCCATGAAAAGAAAATAAAGAGGCCGATGCATTAAGTAAAAAAATCAATTATACATTAACCATTATATGTTTGGAAGAAGATAATTTAATTAAACATTTGATGAACTTTGTAATAGAAGTTGTTGGGGGAGAAAATTTCTCTATTTGGTTATAGTTGGTAGTGAAATCTTCTCTAGCAGATAGAATAAAGCAAGTGTAGAAAAAAGACAGCGAGTTTCAAAAAAAAGCAGAGATGGTTCAGAAGGTTTTGTTACCTGAATTTAGCATTGATAAATATTTTGGTTTGATGTTGGGAATGAGATTATGGGTGACTTGTGATTCACTATTAAAGAAAGAGTTGTTATGGGAATCTTATAGATCTCCATTTTTAGTTCATCATAGCAGTAAAAGTATTTAGAGAGATCTTCGAGAGTGTTACTGGTGGGATGGAATAAAAAGATATATTGTTGACTTAGCTGGGAAGTGTTTGACTTGTCCATAGGTTAAAGTAGAGTGGTTGTTACTAAAAGGTATTCTTCAACCTTTTTTGGTGCCAGAGTGGTAATAAGAAAAAATATATACATGGATTTTGTTGTGGGATTACTGAAGAAATATCGATGTAATAATGAAATCTGCATTATTATTGATCGATTGAGTAAATCTACTCATTTAATTCCTATTCGAGATACTCTCTCCCTAGATCAATTTTCTCAGTTGTATGTTAAAGAGATATTATGGTTAAATGTAGTTCCCCTCCTCATTATATCTGATAGTGATCCTATATTCACTTATAAATTTTTTAAGGGCCTTTAGAAGTCATCGGGTACTGAATTAAATATTAGTATATCTTTTCATCCTCAATAAGATGGACTTTCAGAATAAAAAATTAAAATTTTATAAGATATGATAAGTTCTTATTCAATGAATTACCTTGGAATATTGTACCATCAAATTTCATTGGTTGAGTTTTTTTATACTAATAGTTTTCATTCCAATATACAGATGGATCCATTTAAGGCATTATATGGAAATCAATGTCAAACTCTATCTTTTTGGGATGATTTAGGTGAAAAAATGTTGATGGGACCAAACTTTTTAGAAGATATGGAAAATAAATTTCAATCAGTTTAGAAGCACATGAGGAAAGAAACGAGCATGCAGAAAAGTTATACAGATAACCAGATGAAGGAACCTTATTTTGAGGTAGGTGATCATTTTTTTCTCAAAGTTTCTCCATGGAAAAGTGTGATGCATTTTTGTAAGAATTGAGAGAAAAGTCCGAGGTTCATTGGATAATATGAAATCCTAGAGAATGTTGTATCAGTTTCCAATAGAGTGGATTTACCTCAATGTTTATCCTAGGCACACAATTTGTTTTATATTTCAATGTTGAGAAAGTATATTCTGGTTCCATATCATGTTACGAGTCCATAGGTGGTTGAATTGGAAGAGAATATTTCTTATGAGGAATAACCAATCCAGATCCCAGACCAAAGAGAGAAAGTGTGGCAGAATAATGTAATTCATCAGGTAAAATATTTTTTAGAAAAACCACATGGATGAAGTAGAATCATGGGAATATGAAAATTCTATAAGGGATAGATAACTCCACTAAATTGATAAGTGAATATAATTACTGGGATGGAATTCCGAAATGGGGGGAGGATGTAATGACACAAGAATTTATTGAATAATAAGTTTTATTTCTATTAATACTTATGAATAAAATATTAATTTCGATTTAAAATATATACTATGTTCGTTGGAATACCCTGCATGCAACAATGGGTTTCTCTAAAATCTTATATTGCACAAAAGGCCAAGTCATACTGAAAAATAATAATTTAATATTATTATTTTAAATGATAGGTAACACCTAGTCATTGTATTGGCAGGAATGAAGCGAACTAACCATACTATGAATAAACATGTTGGTTAAATGTTTTTACATTTATCCCAAAAATATTAAAGTCTTAAAATGATAATGAGTCAAATTATAACCATAAACACTATAATATTTTTAAAAGGTAGTTTTACGCCTTTTGAGGGAGAACCCTGTTTAAATCTAGTTTTTCTTTCATTTCTATATATTAAATTGGAAAAAATAAACTTCTTATTTAGAATTGTTACATTAAAATTTACTTTGGGTTTATTTTTGGTATTTCTCTAATTAATATTATTTTTTAATATATAGTGAAAAATACTACATTTTAAGTAAAAAAATTCATTTAATCTTATTTATTTATATTGTATGATTATATTTTTAATTTGTTTTAAATTGTAATTAGATTATTTTTTCACAATTTAATGCATTTTTATTTGTAACAGCCTAGTATTTCATACCTTGTTATCTCTTTAAAATAATTCAATTACGTGTGTTACATGTAACACTGAGTTCGAACGCACCATGAATTACCAAAATAGCCATTCAAAAAGTAGTTATGAATAGTATTAATAACATTTTTGAATTTTATATTCTCTATATTATTTTAGCATCCATATTATTTGTTTCATAAACAAAATACACAGAGAAATTCATTTTTTCAGATAAAAGAAGTGTCTTTAAAAAAATGAAATTTTACCGCCTTATAATGGTGAATACTTTTTAAGTCCTATATTTGACACTTTTTTATATTCAATTTGAAAAAATAAGCTTCTTCTTTAGAAGCAGGACAAAAAAAATTTGTTTGGATATGTTTTTGGTGTTTTCAGATAACTTTCATTTTTTTATAAATGGTGATAAATACTAAATTTTAATTGAAAACAAATTTTTTAATCAAAATACTTTTATGGGTTCAGTTATGAATTTGAGTGGTTTTATAGTATAATTATATTATATTTTTACCATTTATTTCAATGTTTTTATTGTAAGTAATTTCACTTTTCAATTAAACATAAACACAAGTCAATCTTTTAGAAGTCTTTACTTCTTAAAAACCCTCTTTCTGGTTTTGGAAACGAGAATTAATTTTTAATTAATTAAAGAAACTTATATGTTTTTAATATGGTAAAATATACATCATTTTGGAATTTGGAATAAAAAAATTATTTTAGGGTGAATTTTTGTTATTTTTCTGAAAACATTCCATTTTGATGAATAATGAAAAACAATGTGTTATTGTTTAAAACCAACATTTTATTTAAATATTTATTTATTTTATTTAATAATATTTTAAGTCCAAATAGATACATAATACATATATATGTTCAATTTAATTCATTGGAGTCATTTTATAATCAAAATTTATGTATAATATTTTATTGATCATTTTAACTTCATTTACCCACCTTCTAGAAAAATTTGTAAATTTGCATAAAACACAATTTTACCACTTCTCTGAATTGAATTTCAAAAATCCAAGAGACATGGTTGAAATCATTATGTAAAATTTGGTTCAATAGGATGAAAATAATTTTTGGTGAATATTCACCGTTGAATTTTATTTACCTCGGTTAAAAGTAAATTTGGAAATTAAAGGTAAAAATGATATTATAATTATTCTAACACGTGTCCTAACTCTATTGGAAATTTTTTTTTCAACCAAAATAAACCTTAGGAATAAAATATGTTTCTTTTTGATCAACATGGACTATATTAGGACATATATTATTATTTTATTTAAATTAGAGTTAATAGTGTTAAATTCAATTTTTCATAACTAAAACATTTTTAATATAGGGTTATACATAAGATAAAATCAACAATAAATATTAATTAGAAAAAAATATTTCCTAAATAATGTTATTTTATTTATAATTTATAATCATTATTTAGTTAAATTTATTTATGAACCAATGATGATGAAGTAATTAACTTATTAATGAATGATTAAAATAATAGATATTATAAATATCCCAATAAATGTAAATTGATACTTTTGATGCATTACACTAATTTAATAAGTTAATATGACATGTTAGTATTTATTTAATTTTTTTTAAAGAAATCATGTTTTTTTTACTTTCACAAAAACCAAATACTAAATAGTGTCAAAATTGACATAAATGAGTTTTAAAAACAAATACTATATTATTAAATGATATAATATTCCAAAAAATATAAGGTTCGGCCAAAGGACTTATATAATGATAGATATGTCTTTAATGAACCACTTGGGGTTATCTTGGCATTTTATTGTATGTTTATAAACCATGTAATATAAAAATACAAGAATACATTGTTAAAGTCAAACTATTTTACTAAGAGTCAAATCGAAATGATAAATTTAATATGGTGACCTAAACATGAATAAAACTTATTGGTTGAGAGGTTTTTGACCAATACAAACCTTATCCTCCAAATAAATCCTATTGGATGCATTAGAAACCAAAAATTATTTTATCATAAAATAATATTTCAAGTTGTTCATAAAGTGACACTCACATCTATTATAAAAGGGTACTCCCTCTTCTCTCAAAATCACACCTCAAAATCCATTTTTATTAGCCATAACCTACTCAAATATCCTCACAACTACCATAAATTCAACCTAAAGTCCTTAATTTGAATATAAAACCACTCTAAAGAGCCATTTTTATCAAATCAAAAGGAATCACCCGAATAAAAGATAATAAATTTATCACCTCTTTCAAAGTTTTTTCTTCTTCCACTTCCTCTTTCATTGTTGTTTCCATACCAAACTAATAACACCAGTACATTGTACATACTGAGATGTTATTATAAATATGGTAAAACCATATTCATTATTAAACCCATCCTATGAATGAAAATGTCACTATACGTGCGTATGTACGGCTTACCGTCTACATGTTGTGGTGTAGTTTGTTATTCAAAACATAATTATTTTGATGGGTACAATAATGAGAATAATTTGATTTAATAATAAATATAACATGTTAATTATTCGTTATATATGATATATCATCCAATTACATATGATTTTACCATCAATAGAATGATATTTTTGCTCATACATACATACCGATTACTGTCTCCACGAACGTGCTGAGATTCATTCCTCATCGTAACCAATAAAGAATAAATTTAATTTTATTAATAAAAATTAATTTTTGTAGAACATAATATCATTATTCATATGAATCAAATACATCATATCCACAACAAACATGACTTATATAACTACACATATAATGGATAATGAATCAGTTAACACCCGAAATAATGATACTACTGAAATATTAGAAACAAAGAAATATTAAAAGATCATAAATGATATCAAATTTATGTATATTTTTATTGAATTATTTAATACCAATGATTGAAATATTATATATTAGGTTCATATATCCTCGACCACAGAAAATTACAAGGTAAGGGGTAATTTCACAATCTCTTTTTTATTCGAGGTTATTTATACAAAAGTATCTACTGGGTCTCCTTTATCATAAACATCTTTGTTTCTTACAAATGTATTTCAAAACATTTTTAAAATTTACTATATAATCCATTAATTTCATTTACACCCTTGTTTGAATTTTTATAAAATGGTTCGAAAGGAATAATTAGGTTTCTTGTTAAACATGGTACTTTATGACATTTTCAACAAGTTAAGGGAAGAATGTTTTGTTAACTTATACGGCAGATGAGGCTACTTCCACTGTTCTAACAACTTAAAAGATTCCATTAAAATACTATTAGAATATTTTAAAAATAAATTTATTCTTTTATAATTATTTTACTTTTAAACTATTTAAAAATAGAAAGAGATATTTCTCTCAAATAGTTCTAATTTAATATATGCCAACATCCTTTGATGGATTTTACATGTGTTTGAAGTTGATTTATTATGATACCATATTCAATATTGTATTGAAGGTTTTATGATATGTTTGAATGTGGATGTGTCATTTTAATAAAGTTCAAGGTTTATTGTTAAAGTATTAACTTTTCATGTTCTAGTTTTAATACGAATGGTTATATTATGTTTCAAACTTTTCATATGAGGAATGCATTGGACTTAGAAAGTGATGGGTGGAGCCCGATATAGATCCATGATGCATCAGTAGGTCTCATTAGAAAAACTTGGGTCTTGGTACAAGGACTTGAAAAAATATTATATTTAGTCTTGGAATGAGGCCTTGACAATGTGGTCATGAGGTTTGACATTATGAATTCCATCATTATGAATTTAGATTTTGATATTACATGTGATTAATTGACTAGTAGAATATCAGTGTGTTTAGGTTAATGGAATTATTTTATTTATATTTTCCGTATTGCATTGATGTTTATGTTAAAAAGACTTGTGTTTTAGTCTTATACATAGCCTTAAATGTTTATGAATATTTATGAATGTTTCTGCTATATTGTTATCCTTACTGAGCATCTGATCTCACCCCCATTCAATTTTTTATTTTTTCCCAAATGTGAAGAAATATATTATGACTGACTTACAGAAATATGCTAAAGGATATGAGTGTGTTCAAAGGAGAGATAATGTTTTTGTTTTTTCATTTCATAATGGAATTTTAACTTATGTATGTATCTTGTACTTATTAGGCCACTAAACTAATCGTTATTTCAGGAATTGTTCCCTCATGATGATTTCAATGTTATGTAATAATGTACCGACTCTGGGTAATTAGGGTTATGGCATTACTTCTGGTATTAAAGGAAGTTTTTTACAAATCTTGGAAGCTAGATTTAGAAAAATTCAGATTTGAGAACATTACCATAAAATAGGCTTTGAGGATTAATATAGAAGAACGTTCTAAAATTGTGGTAGGGTAGAGATATTGTATGTTTTCCATGAAATACATCCATATATGGATATGATCAGGTAGAGGCAGCTCTGAAATAGATCTACCTCAGAGTGAAAAATCTGACAAGGAGTTTTAGGCTAGTCCTGGGGTATCCTAGTACATGACAATGGAACTTTCTGAACTCTTGTTTACGACACTCCTGGGGGATATACTTAGGATAATTCACATTTTCATTATAAAACATTATGATGTATTTATGAGAAAATATATCATTAAAGAAATCAATTTTATGACTATGAGTATATATGTGTGTAAATATTCAAGTAATGCGGATAATTTTTATGGATTTTCGATTATATAGTATGATATGATCTAACCTAGTATATGTCATTATTTAGAAATGGAACCTAGTATAAGGAATGTGAACTCCAGCAGTATGCATGATCCAAAGAGTAAGAAGGATCATATATTTCATGCTCTTAAGCCATCATTTATAAGAGAAATAGTCTCCTATATAATCTCATCATATGATGAAGTAATATCATGTGTTAATAAGATATGTAAAGAATTATCTGAGTCATATGGATTTTAAGGGAAGCCGGAAAAAAAGAGTATGGTAGAGAAAAATATAGATAAAGGGATGAAGGGAAAGAAGTATTTTCTCTTATGTTATCACAATGGAAAAAAATCACCCTTGGAAGTACTTGAAAGGAATATGAGTTTTTTATATGTGTTGAGAAAAAGTCCACCAAACTCGTGATTAAAAGGGTAAGAAAAAGGTTTCAAATGTAAAATTCATCATCTGCAAGGGGATGGGACACTACGCAAATCAATGTCCCCATCATCAGAGTATACCCAAATTGATGCTATTGGATAATAATTAAGTTATGATACTACCATAGATGGAGATTAATAATTAGTGTTCTTATATTTTTATTAATGAATTATGTCATTTGAGAGTTGTATAAACGATATACTAGTTATATTAGTTATGGAAATAAATAAGGATTGTACTGTAGTACTATTTGATTGATGATTTGATATTATATGGTACTAAGAAATGTGACACAACAACAAGTTTATATTTTTGTAAAATACATGGTTAAATGAGAGATAAACATTAAAATGGTCTTGATAATGACGTAGTGATTTTGGAATAATAGATGATTGATTTGGTTAAATTACATTGGATATTCATGAATACCATGGACCAGATTAATGGTTTGTTTATTCCATCAGTGTGGGGGTATTAAATATTTTTAGATATAAGGAATATATCATGTATTTTATAAGTAATAATGGAGCATGAATTAAATCAATATGGTTTTATGTAAATTCATGGTGTTACCATGTTTTAAGAGAATACATGATGAAGTTACTCACAAGTTATTATGTGGAAACAAAAGATCTTCATTATTTTATGTTGACCTTCCTTATAACTTTTGATGCTATAAGTTTATACACAAGTATTTTGGATAGTTCTAAATATTGTAATTTATTAAGTTTGACATTGGATACTATGGTGTAAGGTTAACACATTTCCTAATATTATTTTTTCTTTTTTTATAAAAAGGAAAACCTGATGGATGGGAGATATCCTATCACATCCGGAAAGGCCGCGAGATATGAACCAACTACCAAAGGGAGATAATAGTATATCACCTACCACTAACCTACATGATGTCCTGGTCTATATAATGTAGTTTTTTAAATGGTATGATAGTTGAATAGTAAATTCATTGTGGTTTTGAAACCCTGCACGATTAAATTTAATAGAATATTTATCGAATTATATAATCTTTTAGAGAGAAAGATGAGTTTGTGGTAGAAATTGGTTAATGGATGGAACTCTACTTGTCAATTAATATTATTATTCTTATTCTATGAAGAAATTAATTCTTAAACATTAGAGAAATAATATCAATACAAAATATGTGTTATCTTAATACCTCATGTTTTCTTAAACCGAATAAATTTTTATGGCTTTGAAGCCCTCAATTTTCAATTTATTGTTCACTTGTTTGTGCTTTATGTACTCAATCACTCCCATTAAATAATTATAGTTTTTCACCAATTATGTGTCTCGAATTTCCACCAATATTCTCTTTTTAGAGATCAAAATTTGGTGGTGAATGTTTCATTTCTCTTTCCATATTATTAAGACTATATTTTATTAAACCATTTTCTGATGTGGGTTTTACACAAAGGTATTTTATATTTTTAACCTTTTATTTTTGAAGAACGATTTCAAATTGTGAGGATTCAATTGATTTAAGGAGTAGATAATGTAACACACTAAGATTTCATAACAAGTTATCTCTTTAAAGTAATTTAATAGCTTACGCTACTCGCATCACCGAGTTCGAGCGCACCACAACTTACCAGACTAGCTGTTCAAAAAATGGTTACGAATAGTATTAACAAAATTTTGAATTCTATATACTCCATATAATTTTAACATCCAAATTATGTGTTTCTTAGAAATAAAATTCCGTCAAATTCAATTTTTTAGATAAAAGAAGTGTCTTGCAAAAAATTTACTTTTACCACTTTTTAATGGAGAACCCTTTTTAAATACAATATTTTACACTTTTATACATTAAATTTGATAAAATAAAATTCTTTTTTTGAATCTAAACATTAAAATATTATTTGGATAAATGTTCGGTGTTTTTTATAAATTTTATATTTTTATGAATATTGAAAAATACTAAATTTTAATTTAAAACAGATTATTTAATTGAAATAATTTATAATGATAAATTATGCATTTGAGTGGTTTTAAAGTATTATTAGATTATATTTTTACCATTTTATCCAATCTTTATCATTGGATGTAATTTTACTTTTGAATTAGATATAAACTCATGTCAATATTTTAGAAGTTTTTACTTCTTAGAAACTCGCTTTCTGGTTTTGATAAAGGGAATTAAGTTTAAATAAATTAATGCAACATATTTATTTTTAATTTTTTTAAATAGTCTTCGTTTTTAAATTAGTAAAATAAAATTTATTTTCGGGTGAATTATTGGTAATTTATTGTAATCATTCAATTTTTGATAAATAGTGAAAAAAATTCTTTGTTGTTTAAAACCAACTTTTTATTTAAATTATTATTTATTTTATATAAATTTATTTTAATTAAAAATAGAAACATAATTGCTATATATGTTCAATGTAATTCATTGGAGTCATTTTATCACTACTGGAAAAATACCTTACACCAACGGTTTGGAACTGTTGGTTAGGCCTCCAAACCATTGGTCTAGGCTATACCAATAGTTTGGAGAACCATTGCCAAGTAATCCGTGAGGATAGGTCTATACCAATGGTTTTTGTAAAACCATTGGTATGTTTAATATGAAAATCTACACCAACGGTTCAATAAAACGTTCGTATATGTAATTCAAAAAATAATCATCCAGTGGGTTTTGATCCCAGCACCTCCCATTTATGATTGAACGACCTAAACACTAACCTTACATACTTCTGTGAACATAATTTCATAAATATATATATATATATATATGTATTATCATATGTATTTTAAATTTTGATTTATTTAATGTCTGATGTCATAAGATTCCATTAAAAATACATTTACCTATAGCAACGGTTCTCAAAACCATTGGTATAGACCTATTCCAACAATTTTGAGAACAGTTGGTATAGGTTCTTTGATTTTGGGACCTATACCAATGGTTTTGGAGAAACGTTTGGTATAGGGGGGACCTATACCAACGGTTTGGCCAAACCATTGGTATAGGGTCTCTATAATAGACCTATATCGATGGTTTGGCCAAACCATTAGTATAGGTCCAAATTAGTGAACTATACCAACTTTTTTCCAAAAACCTTTGGTATATATCATATTTGTAGTAGTGTATAATAAAATTAGATGTATAAAATTTTGTTGATCTTTTTAACATGTTTTACCCACCATCAAGGCAGATTTACAAATTTGCATAAAAAATAATTTTACCACTTCTATGAATTGAATTTCAAAAATCCGAGAGACATAGTTGACATCAGTAAGTATAATTTGGTTCAATATTATGATAATAATTTTTGGTGAAGGGTTACTTTTGAATTTGATTTATCACGTTTAAAAGTAAATAAGGTAATTAAAAGTAAAAATATCATTATAATTAACCTAACACATGTCTAAACTCTATGGTAAAAGTGTTTTTCGACCAAAATAAACATTACAAATAAAATATGATCCTATTTGATTACCTTGGATTAGATTATTAAATTTATTATTATTTTATTTAAAGTAGAGTTAAAAATGTTAAATTCAAATTTTCATAACTAAATCATTTTTAATATAGGGTTATATAAAATACAAATTCTATAAAAAATATTCACAATATAGATAAAAATGTTTCCTAAAAAATTGTATTTTATTTATAATTTTTAGACATTAAATAATTAAATTTATATATGACACAAGGATGATATAGTAATTTCCTTATTAATCAAAGATTAAAATCATTTATATTATCCATATACAATTAAATGTAAATTTAGACATTTGATGCATTACACTAATTTTAAAGGTTAATAAGACATGTTATTATTGATTTAATGTATTTTTCTAAGTAATCAAGTAGTGTAGACTTTCAGAAAAACAAAATACTAAATAGTGTCAAAATTTTCATAAATTCGTTTTTGAAACAAATTGTATATTATTAAATTATATAATATTACTAAAACTCTAAGGTTATCCCAAAGGACTTATATAATGATAGATATGTCAATAATTAACCACTTGGGGTTCAATTGTCATTTTATAGTATGTTTATTAACCATGTAATATATAAATACAAGAAGAAATTGTAAAAGTTAAACAATTTGACTAAGAGTTAAATCTAAATGATAAGGTTAATATGATGACCTAAACTTGAATAAAACCTATTTGTTGATATTTTTACGACCTAGAACCACCATTTCCTCTAAATAAATCCTTTTTAGCCATTATAAATGTAAAATGATTCTATAATAAAATAATATTCCAAGCTTTTCCTAAGATGGACCTCACCTCTCTTATAAAAGTGTACTCCCCCTTCTCAAAAAATCAAACCTCTAAAGCTATTTGGCTCATCCAAACCCTTCTCAAATATCCCCTCAACTACCCATATTTCTTGCTAGAGGCCTTAATTTTATCAGAAAGCTAGTCTAAGGAGAACATTTGTATAACGACCCATACTTTACATACATGGTTATTACTTCAAAATTGAAGCATAATTATTACAATATATAAAAAAACCATGAAAGGACTGTACAGGTATAGTGTCTTTAGAAACTGGGAAACATAATCAACTGGTTCATAAATCATCTACATTGTCTCACATTTATTTCATCATATCTAGAGTCTCTTTTTGGCATATCCTACATAATATATTTCTTCCTGGCCTGGGGAAAAGAAAACATACAAAAGGGTGAGATCAAATGCTCAGTAAGGGTAAACAACAGAACTATAAAACATATCATATGTATAATAACATAACATTTTGAAAAAATTATCCTGCAAAAGAGATCATGACATGGGATAAATCATAGAAGTGAAATGTAATTCCAATAATAATAACTTAAAACATGAAGCTTTATGGCATACATACATAATCATAGAAAATCATTTCATAGTAGTAAAGACTCATTTCCAAGACTATCTTAGTGGAGAAAGTCCTTTTCTGAACCGAGTTCACTCCCTGTTTCAGTCCTGTTTCACTGAACTGGTTTAACCTGCCGTTCCAGCAATGTCTATCTCATTAGATATAAATCTTTACCCAATGCATTGGAGGGAGATATAGGTCCCACCCATCTCATAATGACACCATTCTTATGTGATCCACAAAATCATAAACCATACATAATAGTATAACCCATGTAATAAAAATGGTATTCTTAAACATCATGTCATCATAACATAATCCATAAAAGGATATCATAAAAATAATTTCATCATAACATAATCAAATCAATGTAAAAATAGGGATATAAATAGAACCCTATATTATCTTACATGGAAAATAATTTTGATAAAACACATGAACTCCATTCTTGAGGAAAACATTATTTCTTCATACTTATTTGTATGATATCATATATGGTCATTTTCTTAGCTTCTTATTAGTAACATTTCATTGCTACTTGTTATTCGTGGGTTTATTGCTTTATGTTATTATGTGTGTTTTGTCGAATAAATTCATATTCCTCTTTTTAGGTTATAGACACCTCATTTCCAAAATGGTATTAGTGTAATATATATCATATTTATTCATTCAATTCATTTATATAATCATTATTCAATGAAGATCATGTAGAACGAGTCACATCACATCGTGGAGACGATATTCCGTACGTACACACGAGCGATGATATCGTTCCCATGATTGTGGAATTGTATTGGATTGTATGTATAGTATTTAAGAATCAATATAACTTTAAAATAATCATATATAGTCATTATTTACACCATTATACCCATCCAAGTAAAGTGGTGGTGGAAAATTGATTACACCACGGCGTGGAGACGGTATTCCGTACGTACAAACACACGGTGATTTCGTTTTCCATAGGATGAATAGATGGTGAAATAGGGTTGTTTCATACTTATAATAACATATCAGTATATCAGTGATACTGATGTTATTACTTTATAATGAAACAACTAAATAATAAGAATTAGAAGAAGAAATAAAGTTGAAAGAATCGGTAACGGACATTACCGATTCTTT
Organism: Viscum album; assembly: GCA_963277665.1. NCBI lineage: Eukaryota > Viridiplantae > Streptophyta > Magnoliopsida > Santalales > Viscaceae > Viscum > Viscum album. Next base: position 899,930,122 of record OY728139.1, read on the forward strand.
GAAGTGCCTCGTTGAGACCACCTCTTAGGGCACTAAAATTGGTCTTTGAAGAAGACCAGGACCTCTAGGATGTTTCTAGGGAAGTGGGAAAGTGAAATGGGTAGGGATTGGCCGAGATTGAAGGCTCAAATTGGTGTGAGGAGGAGAGGGATGAGGTGCCCTTTTATAAGAGAGGAGAGGGGAACCTTTGGAAATATAAGAAATATTAGTTTATATTAAATCCCAACCCCACTTAAAAACTTCCAAAATGACTCATATACAAATATTGGATGAGATAGGGTAGTAATATCATCAACCAAGAAAATTTAGACATGTTAGAAATTTATATTAAACATTATCAACTTGATTTATTCTTATTTATCAATTTAATTTTATTTGTGGTAATAATATTCTAAATTTTAAATTATTATAAATAATTACATATGTGTTGTGAATATTCCATAATTTGACACTTTATGACATTTTAGACCATATAAATTTTAATTTATAATTTTTAAATATTTTTGTGATTTTTAAACAATTTTATAATATGTTATTTTTATAAAATAACAATAGTGTCAATTTTGACACTATTAATTTATTTAAATTTAAATAAAATACATACAGAAGATATGTTCGAACTAAAATCTTTAATAGATTCATAAAATGTCATATGTATCTATAAAATTAGTGGAGCACATTAAATAGTTCATATAATATTTATTTTTAATATTTTTAAAACCATTTATTTGATATTTTAATTAATAAAATAATTTCAACATCACTATTGTGTCATAATAAATGATAATTATTTAATCCCTAAAAATTCTAAATAAATTCATATGATTTATATAATTGTATTATATTTCTGGAGACTAATCATGTTCAAAGTTTAATTTAGTTTATCACTAAATTAAAATTATTATACTTATAAGATTTAAGAAAGCGACATGTTGTCATTTTCTTTGGTTTTAATAATAATTAAATTATTTTCATGGAAAAATCCATTAAATGAATCTAATCTGACCCTTAGGTGATATGGGTCTACTTTGAGTCATCCAATATGATTTTGGTAGGTGTTAAGGTAATTTTATAATCTTATAATTACCCTTAATTACCCGATTTACCTTTAACTATGGTAAATAAAATTTACCGTAGTTACTATTCATAATGCCCAAAAAAAGTAGCCTATTAACATAATTTGGACCCACTGATTATAAATATGGAATCCATTTTTCAAAAATCAAAACACATAAGATGCAGTAATTAATTTAAAATTAATCCTGTTGTTAAGAAAACAAGTTTAAAAGTTAAAACATTGCCAAAGATTGAAATGTTTTTATCTATGAATTCAATGTGAAATTAATGATAATGACATATATTATATTAAATGGTAAAAATATATTCTATTTATTCTTTAAAAACATTCAATATTATATTTTAACCATATAAATTATCTCAATGAAAAAAGTTGTTTTAATTAAAAATTAGCGTATTTTTACTATTCATCAAAATATGAAAGTTATCAGAAAAATATCAAATATTTATCCAAACTAAATTTTTATATCCTGATTCCAAAGAAGAATTTTATTTTGTCAAATTTTACTTATAAACATGTCAAAAACTAGATTTAATGTGGTTGCGCCATCAAAAGGCGGTAAAACTTCATTTTTTTAAAAATACTTATTTTACCCGAAAAATTTATTTTGTTCTCTTAACATGTTCTAGAAAATGTGTAAGATGAATAATAATGTTATAAAATTCAAACTGTAGTTAATAATATTCATAACAGCTAGTCAATAATAATATATCGTTGTTTAGTGAAACCCGTTATTGCGTACTACACACGCTATCGAGGAAGGTCGTGATTGCGTGTAATGCAAGGCAAGTCAGTATTGTGGGTTGTGAAAGATTCCTTTGGTGTTGCGTATAACATAAGACATAAAAAAATATTTCTCGTAAAATCTCAGGGTGTAACATTCTACCCCCCTTAAAAATGAATTTCGCCCTCGAAATTCATCACTTCATTACAAACATATGAGGATACCTCTCCCTCATCATATCCTCAAGTTCCCATGTAGCTTCTTCTAATTGGTGGTTCCTCCATAAAACTATCACCAAGCGAGTGGTCTTGTTACATAGAACTTTTTTTCTACGATCCATAATCTCTATCGGTTGTTCTTCATAAGAAAGATCTTGCTCCAGCGGTACAACTTCTGAGCTGAGTACATGTCAAGGATTGGGTATGTACTTTCTCAGGAGAGATACATGGAACACATCGTGAACTTGAGATAGATTCGGTGGAAGCGCCAATCGGTAAGCTACCTTCCCAACATGATCCAGAATTACAAAAGGACTGATATATCTAGGGCTCAACTTTCCCTTCTTTCCAAATCTCATTACCCTCTTCTAGGGAGATATTCGTAAGAAAACTTTATCACCCACTTCAAACTCTAGTTCTTTTCTTCAGTTGTTGGCATAAATTTTCTGTCGACTCTGAGCTGCTCTTATGTGTTGTTGAATAGATCTGACCTTTTTTGCCATCTCATCAATAAGATCAGGTCCAAATAGCTTTCTTTCCCCAACTTCATCCCAGCAAGTTAGAGTTCTGCATTTCTTTCCATAGAGGGATTCATAAGGATCCATCTGAATACTGGAGTGAAAGCTATTATTATAAGAAAATTACATCAAAGATAGGTGTTGATCCCAACCACCTTTGAAATCCATAGAGCAAGATCTCAACATGACTTCTTGAGTTTGAATTGTCCTATCAGACTGACCGTCTGTCTGAGGATGGTAATCAGTCCTGAAACTCAACTCTGTATCTAGATCATGCTGAAGACTTCGCCAGAATTTCAAGGTAAACCTCAGATCCCGATCATGTATAATGGAATATGGTACTCCATGCAATCTTAACACTTCCTTTACATATATCCTGGAAAGTTGATCAAGAGAAAAATCTTCTCTAATAGCAATGAAGTGTGCCGACTTCGTGAGACGATCAACTATAACCCAGATAACATTATTGTCTTTGGATGTTTTACGAAGTCTAGTGACAAAGTCCATAGTAATGTTTTCCCATTTCCATTCTGGTATGAGTAATGGTTGTAAAATCCCCTTAGACTTTTTTCTCTCAGCTTTAACTTTCTGACAAACCAAGAATCCAGACACATATTCAGCAACATCTCTTTTCATGCCATCCCACCAGAAGTACTCTTTCAGGTCCCTATACATATTTGTACTTCCAGGATTAATAGAAAATGAAGAACTCTGAGCCTCATCGAGTAGATCCTTATTTAATTCTGGGATGGGAGGAACACAAACCCGATTCCTGAACGTTATTATCCAATCATAATCAAGGTTGAATTCAGGAACATTTCTCACCTTCTTTTGTAACTCTACATCTTCTTTCTGTGCCTCTTTAATCTTCACGTGTAAGGATGGTTGAAAATTCATTTGATAAAGATAAGATTTTTCCATTTAAATTATAATTCCAAGAACCATCCTTTGTAATTCCATAAATTTTGGATCTTTTGTGATCCTCATCATGGATAAGATAACATGGTCTTGTCGACTTAATGCATCTGCTACCTTGTTTGCTTTCCCAGGGTGGTAATGAATTGAGCAGTCGTAATCCTTAATCAGCTCCAACCATCTTCTTTGACGCATATTCAGATCATTTTGTGTGAAAATATACTTTAAACTTTTATGATTAGTATAAATATCACACATTTCACCATAAAGGTAATGCCTCCAAATCTTTAATGCAATGATTACCGCAGCTAACTCCAAATCATGAGTTGGGTAATTTTTCTCATGTATTTTCAACTGTCATAAGGCATAAGCTATCACCATATCATTTTTCATGAGAACACACCCTAGTCCCTTCTGGGATGCATCACTGTAGATCACAAACCTTTCTCCACTGCAAGGTAGTGTGAGCACAGGTGCACTGGATAACCTTCTTTTTAGCTCTTGGAAATTCTCTTCACATTCCTCCATCCAAACAAACTTAACTCCTTTCTGAGTAAACTTGGTGAGTGTGTTAGATAACCTTGAAAAATCATTCACAAAACATCGGTAATATCTAGCCAAATCAAGAAAACTTCGGATCTCAGTTACTATTGTTGGTCTCGACCATCTTTCGATAACCTCTGTTTTTGCTGGATCCACAGATATCCCCTCTTTTGAGATTATGGGACCCAAAAATGCATCTTTTTTAAGCCAAAATTCACACTTGGTAAATTTTGCATAAAGATTCTCCTTACTTAGGGTCATTAATACAATTCTCAAGTTATCTTCATGTTCTTCCTTTCTCTTTGAATAGATAAGAATATCATCTATAAAGACTACCAAAAACTAATCAAGATAGTCTCTAAAGACTCTATTCCTCTGATCCATGAATATATCAGGGGCATTAGTAAGACCAAATGGAATCACTTTAAATTCAGTGTCCATACCTTGTACGGAAATCCATATTTGGTATATCCTCCCTTTTGACCCTTAATTGATGATACCCTGAACAACGATCAATCTTGGAAAAGTATTGAGCTCCGCGTAGTTGGTCAAACAGGTCATCAATGCATGGGAGAGGATATTTGTTCTTTATAGTGATCTAGTTAAGTTCTTGATAATCAATACAGAGTCTCATTGATCCATCTTTCTTCTTAACAAACAGAATAGGTGCTCCCCAAGGTAATGCACTAGGGCGTATGAATCCTTTATCAACATTCTCTTGGAGTTGCTTCTTCAATTCCTGAAACTCAATTGGGGCCATTCTATAAGGTGTCTTTGAAATAGGTTAAGCACCCGATACGAGTTCTATTGAAAACTCAACTTCACGATTTGGTGGAAGACCTAGCAATTCCTTCAGAAAGACATCATCAAACTCCCGTACAATGAGAATATTATTAATCGCGAGTTTCTCTCCAACCATTTGAGTTAAATAACCTTTATTTAGTGGAATCAAGACCCATAAGATGGAAGAAATTTCAACTGGAAGGTTATGTTCATCCTTGCATCGATAGACGATCATAGATTGATCTGGAATATGAAATGTGACCCCCCTTCTTTGGAAATTGATATGGGCTCCAAATAAAGAAAGCCAATCCATACCAAGAATCACATCAAATTCCACTATAGCAAGGATCATAAGATTTGTAGGAAGCACTTTCCCATGAACTTCAATCGGAGAAGAATTGTAAACTTTTGATGCGACTGTTGTGCCATTAGGAGTTGTCAAAGCCAACTCAACATCTAATTGTTGAGGTAATACAGAGATACCCTTAGAAAATTCTTCAGAAATAAAAGATTGGGTGGATCCAGAATCAAATAAAACTTTTTCTACTTTAGAGTGGATGGTAAGTGTACCTCTCACCACTTCGTTATCGTACTCCACATCTCTGATAGTAATTGCATGTGACATTCCTTTGTCTTTGGCCTTAAGAGTTTGTTGACATCGATCATCATCATCTACCCTTGGATTTGGGCATTGATTGGCATAATGCCCCATCACCTTGCACTTGAAACATTGAAGTGTAGTAGGTTCATTCTGTGTATCCCTTTCTTTGTTTGCATCATTAGACATATTCTTCCCATTATTTCGACATTCAATTGCCCGATGACATTCTTTTTCCACAATTATAACATTTGCTTGTCCCCTTAAGACAATTTCCTCCATGTTTCTTTCCGCACTTTGAGCATAAGGGAAAAATCATCTTCTTTTCAGTGTGGTCTTTAGATTTTCCTTTGAATTCCATTTTCCTCTTCTTATCAAACCCATGTGACTGATGGGTTACACCAATCTCCATCTCAACCTTGAGAGAACATTGAACAATTTCCTCGTAGCTATTGAAGTCCCTTATGGATAACGCCCTTCGAAGACTTGGTTTTAAGCCACTAAAGAATCGATCGATCTTACTGTCAGGTTGGATAATAATTCCGGAAGTGTACCTTGGAAGTCTTGTAAAATTTTCTTCATAGGTACCAACAGATTCATCATCCTTTTGCTTCAGTTCAAGAAACTCCTTCTCCATCTTTGTTCGAAGAATACAAGGGATATAATTATTGAAAAATAAGTTCTTGAACTCATCCCATTCCATGTACTCAATTTCATCACTTTGCCTCATATTCTTAATAAGATTCCACAATTGATCAGAATCTCCTTCCAAACGATACACTGCTAAGATGACTTTATCATGTTCAGAACATTGAAGAACTGAAAATATCTTTTCAGTGGTACTGATCCATTGTTCAGCCGCTAATGGATCAGAAGACCCACTAAATGAAGGTGGATGCTGCCTCATGAAGGATTTAACAGAAGGTTGCTCCTTCATTTGCTCGTTTGGAAGTCCTGCATGATTCATATCTTGAGGAAGTTGTATGAGCATGGCTACAAGATTTTTCATTCCATCTCCCATAACATTTGGTTGCTCAGGGGGAGAATCATTGCATTCCCATCGCATTCCGCATTAACACGGTTCCTTCAGGTTCCAGCCATTGACTAAAACCAAGAAGAATAGTGTGAGCAACACTAACTATAATAGGAAAACCACATAATCCAGAATAAAATTTCACACTTAAGGTCATATCCTATGTTGTTCATGGCCATTTCTAAAACACTAAGATTGTGTTCTATGCTTAGACATATCCTTAGGTTTATTACTAAGACTTTCCCAACCTAGTTTCCAATGGTTGACTATACCTTTCCTCTGATACCAACTATAACGACCCATACTTTACATACATGGTTATTACTTCAAAATTGAAGCATAATAATTACAACATATAACAAAACCATGAAAGGACCATATAGGTATAGTGTCTTTAGAAACTGGAAAACATAAACAACTAGTTTATAAATCATCTATGTTGTCTCCCATTTATTTCATCATATCTGGAGTCCCTTTTTGGCATATCCTACATAATATCCTTATTCTTGACCGGGGGAAAAGAAAACATAAAAAATGGTGAGATCAAATTCTCATTAGGGTAAACAAAAGAAATATCAAACATATCATATGAATAAGAACATAACATTTTAAAAATCTTATCCTACAAAAGAGGTCATAACATGGGATAGATCATAGAAGTGAAATGTAATTCCAATAATCATAACTTAAAACATGAAGCTTTGTGGAATACACACATTATCATAGAAAATCATTTCTTAGTAGTCAAGACTCATTCCCAAGACTATCTTAGCGGACAAAGTCCTTTTCTGAACCAAGTTCACTCCTCGTTTCAGTCCTGTTTCACTGAACCAGTTTAACCTGCCGTTCCAGCCATGTCTATCTCATGAGATATAAATCTTTACCCAATGCATTGGAGGGAGATATAGGTGTCACCCATCTCATAATGATACCATTACTATGTGTGACACAAAATCATAAACCATACATCATAGCATAACCCATGTAATAAAAATGGGATTCATTAACAACACTTCATCATAACATAATCCATAAAAGGATATCGTAAAAATAATTTCATCATACCATAATCAAATCAATGTAAAAATAGGGATATAAACAGAACCCTATATTATCTTAGATGGAAAATAATTTTAATAAAACACTTGAACTCAATTCTTGAGGAAAATATTCTTTATTCATACTTATTTTTATGATATCATATATGGTAATTTTCTTATATTCTTATTAGTAATATTTCATTTCTACTTGTTATTCGGGTGTTTATTTCTTTATGTTCGTATGTGTGTTTTGTCGAATAAATTCTTATTCCTCTTTTTAGGATATAGACACCTCATTTACCGAATGGTATTAGTGTAATATATATCATATTTATTCATTCAATTCATTTATATAATCATTATTCAATTAAGATCATGTAGAATGAGTCGCATCACATTGTGGAGACGGTATTCTGTACGTACGCACGAGCGATGATATCGTTCCCATGATTGTGGAATTGTATTGGAGTGTATGTAAACCATTTTAGAATCAATATAAATTTACAATAATCATATATAGTCATTATTTACACCATTATACCCATCCAAGTAAGGTGGTGGTGGAAAATATATTTCACCACGGTGTGGAGACGGTATTCCGTACGTACGCACACGCGGTGATTTCATTTTCCATAGGATGGATAGATGGTGAAATAGGGTTGTTTCATACTTATAATAACATATCAGTATATGAGTGATACTCATGTTATTACTTCATAATGAAACAACTAATGAAGAATAAGTAGAAGAAGAAATAAAGTTGAAAGAATCGGTAACGGACATTACCTCTTCTTTGAAGCGCCTCTTTGAGACCTCCTCTTAGGGCACTAAAGATGGTCTTGAAGAAGACCAGGACCTCTAGGATGTTTCTAGGGAAGTGGGGAAGTGAAATGGGTAGATATTGGCCGAGCGTTAAGGCTCAAATAGGTGTGAGGAGGAGAGGGAGGAGGTTCTCTTTTATAAGGGAGGAGAGGGGCACCTTTGGAAATATAAGAAATATTAGTTTGTATTAAATCCCAAACCCACTTAAAAACTTCCAAAATGACTCATATCAGAATATTAGATGAGGTAGTGTTGTAATATCATCAACCAATAATATTTAGACATGTTAGGAATGTATTTTAAACATTATAAACTTGATTTATCCTTATTTATCAATTTAATTTTATATGTTGTAATAATATTCTAAATTTTATATTTTTATAAATAATTACATATGTGTTGTGAATTTTCCATAATTTGAAACTTTTTGACATTTTCGACCATATAAATTTTAATTTATAATTTTTAAATATTTTTGTGATTTTTAAACAATTTTATAATATGTTATTTTTATAAAATAAAAATAGTGTCAATTTTGACACTATTCATTTTTTTGAGTTTAAATAAAATATATACAGAAGATATGTTCTAACTAAAAGCTTTAATAGATTCATAAAATGTTATATGTATCTAGAAAATTAGTGTATCACATTAAATAGTTCATATAATATTTATTTTAATATTTTTAAAACCATTTATTTGATGTTTTAATTAATAAAATAATTTCAACATCACTATTGTGTCATAATTAATGATAATTATTTAATCCTTAAAAATTAAATATAAATTCATATGATGTAGAAAATTTTATTATCTTTCTTGAGACTATTCATGTTTTATGTTTCATTAAATTTATCACTGAATTAAAATTATAATAATTATAATATTTAAGAAAGTGACATGTTGTCACTTTCTTTGGTTTTAATAATAATTAAATTATTTTCATGGAAAAAAGTCCATTAAATGAATCTAATCCAAACCTTAGGTGATATGGGTCTAGGTTTATTCATCCAATAGGATTTTGGCAGGTGTTAGGGTAATTTTATAATCTTATATTTACCCTTAATTACTCGATTTACCTTTAACTATGGTAAATAAAATTTACCGTAGTTAGTATTTATAATGCCCAAAAAAAAGTAGCCTATTAACATAATTTGGACCCACTAATTCCAAATATTGAATAAATTTTTCAAAATTCAAAACACATAAGTTGCAGTAATTAATTTAAAATTAATCTCGTTGTTAAGAAAATGAGTTTTAGAAGTTAAAACATTGCCAAAGATTGAAATTGTTTTACCTATGAATTCAATGTAAAATTAATGCTAATGACATATATTATATTAAATGGTAAAAATATATTCTATTTATACTTTTAAACCATTAAATATTATAATTTAACCATATAAATTATCTCAATGAAAAAAGTTGTTTTTAATTAAAAATTAGCGTATTTTTACTATTCATCAAAATATGAAAGTTATCAGAAAAATATCAAAGATTTATCAAAAGTAAATTTTTATATCTTGATTCCAAAGAAGAATTTTATTTTGTTAAATTGAACTTATAAACATGTCAAAAACTAGATTTAATGTGGGTGCACCATCAAAAGGCGGCAAAACTGCATTTTTTGAAAAATACTTATTTTACCAGAAAAACTTATTTTGTTCTCTTACCATGTTCTAGAAACTATGTAAGATGAATAATAATGTTATAAAATTAAAAATTTAGTTAATACTATTCATAATGGCTAGTCCATAATTATATATCGTTGTTTAGTGAAACTCGGTATTGCGTACTACACACGCTATCGATGAAGGTCGCGATTACGTGTAATGAAAGCCAAGTCAGTATTGTGTGTTGTGAAAGATTACTTCGGTGTTGTTTATAACATAAGACATAAAAAAATATTTCTCATAAAATCTCAGGGTGTTACAATTTGATCAAATAAAAAGAAAGCACCCGAAGAAGAGGTAATAATTTCATCACCTTCTTTAAAGTTTTTTTCTTCTTCCACTTCCACTTCAATCATTATTTTCATAAAAAATTAATATATCCATTACCTTATACATAAATTTATTTTATTATAAATATGTTACAACCATATCCATTTTTATATCCATCCAATGAATGACAAATTCATCAAACGTGCGTATGTACGGGTTACCATCTCCACATCGTGGTGTAGTTTTTTATTCAACACTTAATTATTTGTATGGGTATAATAATGAGCATAATTGATGTTAATAAAAAATATAACATGTTAATTATTTTGAATACATTATATTACATCAAATTATATATGATTCTACCATCAATTGAATGATATTGTCGCTCATTTGTATGTACAGATTACCGTCTCCACAAACGCGATGATATTCATTCCCCATTCTAACCATTCAAGAATAGATTTTATTTTATATTTAAAAAATAATGTTTAATAACTTATTATAATTATGGATATGAATAAAATATATCCTATCCATAAAAAACATGACTTTAATAACAAAATATATAAAGGAAAACAAATCAGTTATCACCCGAAACAATGATACTACAAACATATTGTTAAAAAAGCATTATTTGAAGATCATATATGATATCATATTTATGTATATGGTTCTTTTATAATTTAATAACAATTATTTAACTATTATAAAATATTTTAACGTACCCTAGACCAATAAAAATTACAACGTGAGGGTTAATTTCACAATCCCAATATTATCTGAGGTGGTTTATATGTATGTATCTACTCAGACTTCGTTATCATCCAAATCTATCATTCATAAAAATGTATTTCAAAATATTTTTAGTATATAATATAATATTGTTTCAAGATGTTTATACCCTTGTTTTAATTTTCATAAAATTGTTTAAAAGAAATCATTTTGTCACTTTCCAAACAAGGTACTTTATGACCTTTTCGAGAAATTAAGGAAATAATGTTTTTATCTTATACAGAAGGTGAAACTATTTTCCACCGTTATAACACCTTCAAAGAATTAATTACAATATTACAAGAATATTTTAAAAATCAATGTCTACTTTTATAATAATGTAACTTTTAAACGAATTCAAAATAGAAAGAGATATTTCTCTCTAATAGTTTTGATTTCATCCATATCAACATCTTTTGATGGATTTTATATTTGTTTGAATTTGATTTATTATGACATAAAATTCCATATTTTATATAAGTTTTTGTGATATGTTTGACTATGGATGTGTTATTTTTAAAGCATTCATGGTTTCTAGTTAAATTATTAACATTTCATATTCTAGTTTTAATAATAATGTTTATGTTAAGTTTCATCCTTTTCATACGAGGACTGCATTGGACTATGTAAGTGATGGGTAGAGACCACTATAGCTCATCGATGCATCCGTAGGTCTCATTCGACAATGTAGTGTCTTGGCACAAGGCCTTGAAAAAATATTATTTGTTTTCTTTCCACAAGGCCTTGACTATATGGCTATGATGTCTAACTTTATATATTCCATCATTAATAAATTAGTCATTGATATGCCATGTGATTATTCTACAGGTAGAATATCCATGGGATTAATGAAATGGAATTATTTTATTTATATTTTCCATATTATATAGAATTTTATGTTTAAAAGACTTGTGTTTTTGTCTTATACACTGCCTTAAATGTTTATGATTATTTATAAAAGTTGCCTCTATATTGTTATCCTTACTGAGCATATGAGATCACCCTTTTATATGTGTTATTTTTCCTAGGATGTGAAAAAGTATATTATGACTGACTTATAGGGATAATCTAAGGGATATTAGTGTGTTAAAATGAGATACAATGCTTTTTTTTCATTTCATAATGTAATGAAAAATTTATGTATGTATCTAGTACTTCCAAAGCTGATAAACCAATCGATCTTTTGGGACATGATCCCTTGTGATCATGCCAATGTTATGTAATAATGAACTGACTCTGGGTAATTAGTTTTCTGGAGTTTCATTATTCATTGGATGTAATTTAAATTTTGTATTAGACATAAACACATGTCAATCTTTAGATAGTTATAATTTCTTAAGAACACGCTTTTTTGTTTTGAGGACGAGAATTAATTTTAAATTAATTTCTGTAACTTCTATATTTTAAATTTGAAAAAATGGATTCCATATTTGGAATCTAGTGGTACAAACATGTAAATGAAGCTACTTTTATTTCGAGGCATTATGAATAGTAACTTCAGTAAATTTTTTATATACCATGGGTAAATAATAAATCTAGTAAATATAGGTAAAACATAATATTATAATATTATTACATTACCCAAACAAATTTCCTAATACTATTGGATGAGATATATATCTGACTATGGGAATACTTGGGACTATTTTAGGACTCCATGAAGCCACTTTTGTGTGAAAATAACATTTAATTACTTGTAATTTCATGTAAAGGAAAATATAACCTAAACGTGTATCTTTTGGTAAAATAATTTTTATATGGGGTCATATAAGTTATCATTTCAACTATAAATAGTCATTATAAAGCTAAAACAATTTCTTAAATCATGGTTTTTTATTTAAATTTTTAAAAAATTTAATAAAAAAAATTTAATTATGACATAATGATGATGCATTGATTTCATCATTAATAAAGGATTCAAAGAAATGATATTATAAATTTAAAAATAAATGTAATTCTGTTATTTTGATGTCATCCACGAATTTTATGGAGGATATTTACTTTTTATATCTTTGTAAATGATTATTCTCATATAAATAAAGTGGCTATGTATTTAAAAAGACATCATGATATGAATAGTTTCAAAATTGACATTATTCATATTTTAAAATATAAAATCTATTATTAAATATTATAAAATTACAAAAAATATAATATTTGAAAAAAATAGTTATCATAAGTATAAAATTATATTATTTAATATTTAATTAGATATTTTTCATTTGTTTGTAACTATTTTGATTCTCAAACTGTTAAAGGCTTGATAAAACAGTAAGTGTAAAAAATGGTTAAATAAAAAAGATTTTGATTACAAATATATCCAAAACCTATCAAATTCATATTTGATAAATTTATTTCGACTTATATTCATATTATCATAGAAATAACTTATTTTGGACTAATTTATACTCTATATAGAATTTATAATAAAATAATAATTCAAGATATTCCTTAAGTGCCCCTCCACCCTCTTATAAAAGTGTACCACCTCTAAGCCATTACTCACAACTCTCTAGCCCTTTGGATCATCCAAACTATCAAAAAATAATCTCCTAACATCCCCATATTAATTATAGAAGCCACCCCCATAGGAAAATGGAAATTGAATATAACCTTTTAGCTCAAATCAAATTAAGTTACCCGATTTGAGGTAACATTTTTTTTACAAATTTAATTCCATTATTCTTTCTTTATCCACTCCCTATGCTCTTAATATACTTTTTTTACATAACAAAACAAGTATTCTAAATATAATAGGTTGTTATTATGAGATGTATTTGAACTAAACATACACACACCTCCATCTAATCAAAACAAACATATTGTTTCTATGTATGGTGAACTGTTGCCCCCCGAAACGATGATTATTCGATTTTCCCCTACCACCTCTCACAGTGTCCATTACGAAGGAACTATAATTAAATGTGATATATATTATATTTATTTTATCTCTATTCTACTGTAATTATCATTTATAATATATTGGTATGCTTTTCAGGTTGTGTAAATATGATAATTTCATTTGGGGAAGTTCAGACTACTGCCCCATCAAAGTGATATGAATCATTCATGAAATACATGGAATGTATAAAGGATGGAATTAATGAACATATATAACATATTTAACATAGATACCTTAACAGTGGAATCATGGAGAAGAATCCATGGTACAGAAAACTATTATTAAAATAAAATTCATGCATACTAGAAATGAAAGAGAGTCATGGTACAAATGATAAACACAAAAGTAATCTAAACATAAGTCAGCCTCTGTTTATGAAACATCTTCCACCCCTTCCACATTGACCACCACATCCTCTTGGATTCCTACATATTATCCACTGAATCGAAGTCATCAATGCATCAACTTGATAATCTGTGCCTCCATCGTCAGAGTTATGGTCATCATGTAGGGCACGCACTGGAGTATCTATAGTGTCAACATGACTGACAACATAAATATTTCCAGTAGTGAATTGATCCCCATATTCAATATGCTCATTGATATAGGGTTGTTCAACCAACTCATCACTAGCCTGTGAAACCAAATAAGGTGCATCAATAATAGGAATTTTTCAATCTAGCATTAGATTTCCTCTCACAGCTCTCCATATAGATTAGATCAATGTCCGGGGAGTCCATTGAATATAGCATGGAAATGAAATTTTCAGCACCAGTGTTAGAAGTTAATGACGCAATACCAGTGTTAGGAATCACTATGACTATGGTGACAGATTCATCCAAAGGCACCCGACGAACATGTGAGAAATTGGAAGCTCCTTCATCCAAGGCATGAGGAGCCTTGGCATTAGAAGGAGGTAGAACAGATTATTTCACAACATAGGCCTTTAGTGAGGTTGTGATGATGGTGATAGGTTCACTCGAAGGCACAAAATAATTTCCATTAGGGGCCTCAAAATTTTTTTTTATATCATCCATATGGGTAGTCTTATCATTGTGGTATCTAGACGAAGCATGCACACCCACCATGTTCCTAGGTGACACAACAACTGTTGCGAGGACAACAGCAGGAGGACAAGAAGCCCGTGCGGCCCCTAATTTAAATATTTCAACAAGAAAAACAATAGAATGTGTAGAATAATAATCTTTCACACCTCTATGTGTACTAGAATGATCAAATTGTTTAGTGACATTAGTGTCTCTCCCTCCCGATTGAATGTTGCCCAACATACCATTAGAAAAGAATTGATCCTCCAGCAAAACATCATGATCCATCTTCAAATCACTATCAGCACTACCAAAACAAGTATCACCCCATTTAGAGGGTTCCCCATGATCAATTAGAGGTAAAATATAAATAGGAAGTGTTCAATCACCAGAAGTATTTGACATCACACCCCCACCTTGTTGACCATCTAGATGTATATCACTAAGATTCTTACTAGGTACAACATCAGGAAAATAAATACCCCATTCCAAGATATAGATAAATTATTTTGCCCCAAATCCCCCTTTATGGAAGATGGTGTGGTACCCATCACACCATCAGGGGTACCCTTCTTCCCAGACAATTGTATTGGTATAGTATTAGGGACACCCTTCCCCCCAACATCGGTCCCCTCCATCCCAGAAAAATGCAATGATGGATTAGGAGCACATGATACTTTTATTTACATAATTCAATAAGGTTCGTATACTATTTACAGTTTTAAAATCGTAATCCTCAATTAAATTTTTCTTTAACATGGCCTATAGATGAAAATTTTATACACAAAGAAGGAATATGCTCAAACTCAATCACAAACTCAAACTTAAAATCACCAAAAATTAAAAGAATTATCTCAACAAGAGGCATTGTCATGTCAAACATAACTAGAATTCCAGCAAAATAGACATATCGAACTGATCTAGTCTCCTTATCTAGTTTAATCGTAGTTCCTACTACAAAAGCAACATCCTAAAGGATATATGATTGCTAGAATACCAAGCTCAATCATTTGATCTGAATCCAGGATTGAGCTATTGTATTCTTGGCCTTAATGGAATCAAACCAGAGGTCTCGGTTCTTGTATCTAAGAATTATAGTCTTAATATTCCCAAACCCATGACTCCAGGCCCTAATTTTCAGATCTTTGGAGTGAAAATCAAAATGGTAAAAAATCATACCAATGGATACCATCTTCTAGTCACTAAAACCCTAGATCTCCTTATGGGAGTATAAAAACAATTCAAAGAATATAATGACAATTATTAACTTTATTTTGAACCCAAAAGTTTAACATAAAACCCATAGAAAGAAACATATAGCATATCAAGGTAATCCTGGGACATAATCATACTTAAATGTAATAACTTATGGTTTACTTCCACAAATAATTTTTAAAAATGGTTTATCCATACAACCAACTTTCTTAACCAATGAATTGGAGTTTATAACGTAACCAACCATCCATGGTTTATCATGGAACCACCCATAATTTGGTTAATCACAAAACCACCCATCAAATTTCCAAGTACCATTATATAATCATTACACATAAAAGATTGCAAATATCAACATTTTAATCATAAAATTTTATTTTTAATCACACGAAATAATTTCAATATATTGAAATAGTAAATCTACATTGAAAACCATTTTCAATTACAAAATATGCGAAAAGGTATGTGTTATTTATTTTATATTTAAAATCAGGTGTTCACTTCAATAACCACAAGAGCCCCATTTCTTGATATTCGATTAGTAGAAGCAGACTCACCACTTTGAGAATGTGGGAAATAATGACTAGAGCTCGTTACCAGAAGTGTTTATGTCTGAGAATCCCAACCCAAATCAAAACACATACACAAATAAAGTAACTTTGATCCAGAGCCTCCAGCTGCCTTCTTCGAAGGTCCAACAAAAACATTAACAGGGTTGATGTAATCAACCACATCCATCACAGTAGAAACCTAAACACCATTTTTGTAGAGAGAAAATCTCTCAAACTTCCCCATCCTCAATAATATTTTTTGTAAAATGGATATTATACTATAATTATAATATACCTAAATATCATTTTGAATTTATTCCTTTAAATATGAACATGAAATGAAAGTAGTGTTCATGCGTATGTATGACTTTCTGTCTCCATGAACGATGAATTTCATTTATTATATACAAATGGTATGGACTATTATAGATACATATATACTCGATATATATAATACATATGATATCTAAATCATTAATATAATTCTGTAGATAATGGACTTTTGACCACATGGACAATTTATAATTATAATAGGTTTATTTTTACTCAAGTTCCAAACATTGACACAATGTATGATATGAACTCAAATAATTAACAATATGTTATAACTAAGTAGTAAGTGATATAAAAGGAATAATAAAATTGATAAAAGTTATGAAACAACTAGAAATTAACTTATGTTTATAATTCTATAAATTAAAGAACAAATGAGTCAAGTATGACACGAGGTAAGGGACTTTGTATCAATACTGTTTCTTTGAGGAATATTTTTATTTATACATGATTTGTTTTTATACAGTGTATAAAACCCTTATACATTTCATTTCATTCAAAGAGCATCTATTTCTACATAGTGTTTTACTTAACAACAAAGGGAATGTTTCTTTTTTATGTATGTGGTGACAATGACCATTCCACTTCCACGAGCATTATTTCATATTTGAATTCCTTAAGAAGCCGTGATGTTTTTAAATATAAAATAAATAACACATACCTTTTTCACATATTTTGTAATTGAAAATGTTTTTAAAAGTGGATTTAGTATTTCAATATGTTGAAATTATTTTGTGTGATTAAAAATTAAATATTATGATTGAAATGTTGATATTTTCAATCTTTTATGTGTAATGATTATATAATGATACTTGGACATTTTATGGGTGGTTTTGGGATAAACCAAATGAAGGGTGGTTCCATTATAAACTATGGATGGGTGGTTAAGTTATAACATCCAATTCATTGGGTATAAAAGAGAATTGTACGGCTATTCCATTTTTAAAAATGATTTGTGGAAGTTAACAGTATGGTTATTACATTTACGTATGATTATGTCCCATTTTTACCTTGATATTCTATATGTTTCTTTATATGGGTTTTATGTTAATATTTTGGGTTCAAAATAATGTTAATAATTGTGATTATATTCAATGAAGTGTTTTTTACTTCTATAAGGAGAAAATTTTTACTTTGTGATAAAGTATTCATGGTTTAAATGTTGTTTTTAAAAAAATCAGTTTTCTTTCTTTGTCTATCCCTTAATAAGATTTTTATGTTTATCCCATGTTTTAGAAATGTTTTCAGTAGGACTTAATCTGAAATAAGGTCATGGGTGGGATCAAAGAAAAGTCATGATGTTTAAAATGTGTAAATAAACATGTTTTTAAGAGTTTTTATCTTATGGCTATTGAGTAGAAGTGTCTATATAAAATATTCAAGTTATTATTTATAAGTTATGACCTAATTATCTAAAGATAAAAACCTTAAAAGATCCTTAATTTTAATTATTATGTTCATTCAATATTATGTAATCATTATGGTTTGGTCCTTACAATGAGTGTTTTGAATCATGTTGGTTATTTATTTTCAAATAAGATTTAAATTTTTATAAAATGACTATGAATTGTAATTAAATATTTTAAAATATATTTTGATTTAAATTTTTGTGAGATGATGGCATGAAATTTTATATTTATTCAAAATAAATGAATTTTTTAAAATAATAATGAGTTTTGGTGGAAACCATTTGGTGTTCACTTTGGAAATAAAATTGAATTTTTTGAAACTTGAACTTACAAAATATTTAAATGATTTTTGAAATAATTATATATTGGTTAAAATTTAATATATCTCTTTATTGGTTTCATTTTCTTTTTGTGTAATGGGACATACATAAATAGGTGTGAAGAATAAATTCTATGAATGTATTATCTCAAAATATAATTGTTTTTAGGATTAAAATTATAACAACACATTGATTGGGAAGTTATTTCATTCATTAATGTGTTCTCTTATTTGACTGTATTCTTTTGATGTAGAAATATACACACAAAGGGATCCATAACATCACCCGAGTGTTAAAATCCTTTTACAAACCTACCCTTGGTACTTTTAAACATGATTCAATTATTAAAAGTAAATTATTGAGAAATGATTTAAATATTCCCACATTTTGAAATTTTTTATTCATATTTTTCTTATAAATTCTAATTCACCCTAGTTAAATGGAAATGAGATTGTTATACCAATTTTATATTGTCCATTGATAATATTAGAATATAATGATTTATGATGAACTATGAACATGTCAATATTCCATTTTTTATCTAAACTTTTGAATGTTTGGTTTACATTATATGCTCTTCTTCTGAAATTTTTGGTGGGATTATAATGAGCAAGTGATTATCCCAAACTAAATTTTCCTATGGGAATTTGTGGAATTTCATATTCCAGGTGTAGAAAAATGGAATAAACATCTTAGAGGTTGTGAGTGTTATTGATAGTGGGAACATTATAATTATATGTAACTCCTACATTTTGTGATCCAATTCTAATAAGGTGATCCTATAATGATATATTTCATGGTTAATCAGATCACATTAGATGATGTATAATTTTTTTACTTTACTTTTAATTTTGTGGTATATTTATCTGGATGATTTTTTGAAATACTGACTATTTATTCATTATTTAATATCATTTTATCCTTTTATTCTATTCTATGGTGAAATAATTCCCTCTTGGATGTTTTAGTATACCTATGTTCTAGCCTAAAGATCATTGGGATCAAGAATACCTTTTAAGATATGTTAGAATCGATTCAAAAATTTTCATAGTTGATTATACCGAATGGTTCAAGATACAAATTATCTTTTTTTAGTTAAAATCATCATAAAGGTTTATATAAATTTCAATAAGAGGGTTCGGTAATGTAACACCCCAGGTAAATAAAGAGTATGACATTTTCACATTTATCCATATTTGTGAATAAAATATTTATATAACTTTAAAGGGGACACTATGCTCGATGGCGTACCCAACACGCAACAACGAGTTTCTTGGGAATCTTACGTTGTACTCTAATAATAAAATAATATTATTTTAAATGGTAGTTAAAGCCTAGTCGTGGTAATGGCGGGAATGAACAGAACTAACTAAAAAATTATTATATATTTTTTAAAATATTTTTACTCTTTACAATAAATGTTATAGGATTAAAAATGCGAATGAATCCAATTTTAAGCGTAAACATTCCAATATTCTTTAAAAGGACGATTAACCGCCTTTTGATGGCGAACCTCTTTTAAATCCACTTTTTGAAAATTTTATGTGTTATATTTGACAAAATAAAATTCTTCTTTAGAATCGGGACATCAAAATTTACTTTGTGTAAAGTTTTGGTATTTTTCCGAAAAAGTTCAATTTTTAATGAATAGTGAAAAATGTTGTATTTTAATTCAAAACCACTTTTTAATATAATTTATTTACATGATTATATTATCTTTTGAATTGGTTTTAAATTGAAATTAGAATATATTTTTACCATTTAATCCAATAGTGGTCGTTGAAATTAATTTCACTTTGAAATCAGACTTAAACTAGTGTCAATCTTTTGATACATTTTGTTTCATAAAAACACGCTATTTGTTTTGACAGCGGGAATTAATTATTAAATTAATTAATGAAACTTATATGTTTTGAATTTTGTAAAATATAAATCATTTTTTAATTAGGAATATCAAATATATCTTAGGGTGAATTTTTGGTAATTTTCTGAAAAACTTTAATTTTTGATGAATAGTGAAACCACTAAGTGGTAATTATAAAAACTGATTTTCCGTTTAAATAATATTTTGTCATCTAAGTGTTTTGAATTTCAAAAATAAAACAAACATGTTTGTCATTAATAATTAAAATGTGGTTCAATGGGATTAGAATATTTTTTTGGTGAATAGTTACTTATTAAGTTTTTAATCACGATTAGAGGTAATTAGTGTAGTTTAAGGTAAGAAAAATGTTTTAATAGAATGAAATGACCTAGACACATGTCCTACCCTCATTAGATGTGTCATGGACGACCAAGAAAATCCATGGTTCAACTTGGGGACCCCATGGAGCCACTTTGGTTGGAAAATGACATAAATACCTTTTTATTTAATGTTAATGTAAAAATGACACAAACATGAGATGTTTTACTAAAACAATTTTTACATGGGTTTATACAAGTAATATTTTTGACTATAAATATTAATTGGAAATATAAAACGATTTCATACATCATGGTATTTGTTTTATAATTTTTAGATATTAAATAAATTAAATTATCTATGACATCATGATGATGCAGCGATGAGCTCATTATTTAACGATTTAAACAAAATGGAAAGATAATGTAATATCTAAGACCTAAACATGTCAAAAACCTATTTTATTGGTGGATTGGGAACACTTATCACCTTATCCTCAAAACACATCAATTTAGGTCCATTAAAATCCGAAACTCATTCTAAAATAAAGTAACATTTCTTTACTTTCCAAGAGTACCCCTCCTCTCCTCTTATAAAAGGCCCCCACCTCTACCTCCTTACCCACACTTCCAAAGCCTTTGGCTCAGCCAACCCCTGCCCATTTTTGTCTCTACACATCCCTATCTAACTCCTTAAATCCTCAATTTGGGAAGAAGTCTTCCCAAGAAAGCCTTTGAGCTCAAACCAAAGGGAGTTACCCGATTTTAAGGTAATGTCTTCACTTGTGTCCTTTTGTTTTATTTTGCTTCTCCAACCCCCTAAAATCTTTTTATTAATTCATTTTGTAAAAAATCCAGTATCTTAAATATACTAGGATGTTGTTATAATAATTATTCTAGCTATACTTACACACATGTACATTTAATGGTTAAAGAACATACTGTTTTTGTGGATGGAGAAATTCTGCCTCACGAAACGATGATTGTTCAACATTCTTATAACACCTTAAAAGGTGGACATTAAGATGAAACTATATTTATATATGATATATAATATGTTTATGTTTTACATAAGCTTCTGAATTTTTCATTTATGGCATACCTTTATGGTTTCCATTATGGGTAAACGCGATATCTTCATTTAAGGAAATGCGGACTACCGTCCCCTCAAAGTGATTTGATTCGTTAATACCATATGTGGTACCTATAAAGGATATATTTAATGATATTATATATGATACCATACTGTAATTAAAATACTATTATGTATCATTATGTTTTAATTCCATTACATATGAAATAGAAATGGAAGTAGCATTCATGCGTACGAACGGCTTACCGTCTCCAGGAACGGTACATTTAATTTCTTATCTCAAAATGTTATTTACTATTATAAGTACATATATATAATGGATATATATGTAATATATTACATCTAAATTATTGATATAATTATGTAATTATAACATATATATATATATATCTCTCATTTTGTTTTAATTCCATTAATATGACAAAAAATGAAAGTAGCGTTAATGCGTACGTACGACCTACCGTCTCCATGAACGGTGCTTTTAATTTTTATCTCCAAATGATATGTAATAGTATAAAATTAATATATATACTGGATATATATGATATTTAAAACATAAATACTATTCTGGATATGATGTACCTATAACTACATGGAAAATTATTTTCCAACAAATTCATTTTTGACTCAGGTACCAAACATCGGCAAAAACGTTGATATGAACTAACATTATTAAACAATTATTATAACATTATAATATGTGATATTAACTGAATAATAATATTTAAAGGAGGTCCTTAGGAAATTATAAATTGACCAACATTTATTATTCAGGAATATAAAGAAACGAACAAGACAAGTTGGACTTGAGGTAAGGGATCCTACTCCTCTCTTTCTTTTTAAGTGCACTCTTTCATGTCATTCCTTTTAAGCTCATATTTCTTGTGATTGGGTTGTTATTTTATATTAATCTTAATGTAATTTTTATGTTCATATGATGAGATACCCTATTCTCTCTCATCAATCCATTTTGGAAGTTTTGAGTGGCGCCGTTAGGCTGCCGAATTTTCGTAAGAGATCTAACCTCTCTCTTTCTTTTTAAGTACTCTCCTTTATGTCACTTTTTTAATCTCCTCTTTGTTATGTTGGGGGATGTTCTTTTATATTCCTCTTTCTGTAAAATTTATGTTAATATGATGAGAGAACCTATTTTATCTCATCAATCCATTTTGGAAGTTTTAAGTGGCGCTGTTAGGCTACCGAGTTTTCGTAAGGGATTTTTCATCTCACTTTTATTACCGTGAGATTTATGCTACATTTTCCACAATTTCATTTGAGTGGTGTATATACTGCCAATTATTTTAATCATTGTGAGTATTCACATCAATGTTGTATTGTCCTTCTTTCACGGGGTGTATGTTTCGAAAGATACCCATGTCGGTAAGGGAACCTTTCACCCTCCTCTTTTTAAAAGACTTATTTTGTTATGTCTTTTAATTCACATACTATTATGTTGGGATATGTTCTTGTATATCCTTATTGATTTAAATTTTATGTCCATGTGATGCGATACCCTTTTTATCACTCATCAACTCATTTTCTGAATTTTGTAGTGACGTCATTAGGCTGTCAAATTTTAGCAAGGGAACTTCTTAACCCAAATTTGATTCTTTGGGATAAACATGTACTCCTTGAATATGTCATTCTATGAATATGTTTGAATAACCTATGATTGTTTTACACTTAATATCCACTTATATTTCATGTATTCATTTGTCACATGTAACTATTTAATTGATTTGTCCTTAATTCAAGGATACAGTCTTTGTATGGGACTTCGCCTCAATCTCCATTAATTGAGGCATATTTTGTTTTATACACAACTTTCTTTTATACAGTGTATAAACCCCCTTTGACTTTTACATTTATTCAAAAGTAATATTTTTTATATGAAGCATTTACTAAACGACAAAAGGGAATGTTTTTGTCATACGTATGCGGCGACAACAACTTCTCCACCACCGTGACCATTATTTGAGTTTCAGCTTCCTATACAATCCATACCTTCTTTTTAAAAGAAAAATAAATACCATGTTTTACATTTATTTTATTTTGGTATTGAAAATGGTTTTCATAATGTTTTTATATCAATGTGTTATATTGATATCTTGTTTTTGAAAGGTGGAAATGTTAGGTTTTCTTTTATGCATGTTTTATGTGATAAGATTATGTTATGGTTCTTGGGAATTGTTATGAAGATGGGTGGTTCCATGATAAACTAAGGGCGGGTGAGCCCGATATAGCTCTCCAATGCATTGGGTAACGTGAAGGAGTGAAACATTAAGGTTTCTCCAAAGAGATTTAGGGAATATACTGTGCTGCGTATTCTAAACGTAACCAAGAGGGTTACTCCCTATGTAAGAATGTTATGAATGCCTCAAGTTACCTTTATGTCTTATGATTTATATGATTTATTCATGATTTGATGAGGTATGTTAAAGTGCTTATGTTTTATGAGTAAAGTATGATTTCGTTGATTCTTATGTGTACATGTACTCATGTTTCCTTTCCATATATTTTTATATCTCTTACTGAGCGTTTTATGATCATCCCAAGTTTTTTAAATGTTTTTCACAGGTCAAGGGAGAGGTACATGATATGATGATAGTGTCAAGGAAGTGTCAAAAAGAATCCATGTTTTATTTTAAATATGTTTCCGTTGATGGGATAAATGAATACTATCTTTATGTAACCACTTTGTTTAAATGTGAAATGTAATGCAAGTTTATGATCTAATTCTCTAAAACTCTAAACCTGAAAAGATCCTCAATGTGTAATCTTGTATTAACTCAAGATTAAGTAAGGTTTAAGGCTGGGGCCTTATAGTTGGTATCAAAGGTCGGTTTAGATAACTTTAGAGGTTAGGGTATCTTCTAAGCATAAGTGACATTACCATAATGGTTAGGATTTCAGAAAGAGTCCCAGTTTTAGAAAAAGTGAATAAGTAAGTATATCTTAGTGGTTATCTTCCTCATTAGTACATGATGGTTTTGTTGATATAATCACACTAACATTTCTGTTTTTAGTGAATGGATGGATCTAGAAGGCACAAAAGTGACAATAGGTTTGAAGGAAACTGTGGTGGTTCTCTGATTAAGAGACTGGATGAAATGGGGTATTCAATGAGGAAAATCGTGGTTGTTCTAAACCAACTATCAAGGAGTCATGATCATCCACTTGAACCTTGGTATTTTATGTAATGCATCATGTACGAGATGACCAATCTATGTGGAAGTTCATGTAATAATTATAAAGGTAAACATTAGGGTTTATATCATCCTTACTTTTGAGGTAATTATGGGTTATTATATGTTATGATGGAAAATGAAAGGCATGAGATAAACTTGAGGTTAAAATATGTTATGATTATTTTTGAAGATTTTATCTCATTTTGGGGAATGTTTTGAGAGTTATATAGTTTTGGAAAAAGGACAACACACAGACCATGTGACAACCCGTCGCGTCGGACAAAGCTGTAGGAATCAAACCCATAACCAAAGTGTGACTGGTATTTATCACCTACCACTGGACTACGTGAAGTCCCTGGTTAGTTTGACTAATTCTTTTTAGTTAGATGATTTTATTAATTAGTAGTAAGTTGATTTTGGGTTATCTATGGAAATTTATTAACCTATCATGGAGGATATGTGATTAGGTTAATTACTTTTCAATACGAGACTTTAAGAGCAACTGATGTTGTTTGGAGATAAATGTTACGATTTAACTTGGAAGACTATGTGACTAAATATTTCAAATAGTTGGGTTTCAATCTTAGTTTGGTTTAATTTGAATAATTTTATGGAAAAATTGTTTATCGAATGGTCCTCGTTGAACTTTGGGTTTTGTTGGACAAATTTTGGAGATTAAGAATATATTTTCTTTTTATAAAGGGTTATCCATTTCTGGATTATCTGATCTTGTACTATCCTTTTTGGTTTTGGTTTTGGTTAAATTCTAAAGAGATGGGAAGTATATATTTCTCTTTTGTGGATTAGGTGATTCTCTAGAAGTTGATTATATTACTCTTAATGTGAACAAGTCTTCCTAAATACTCGTCTTTTGGAGAAAATATGAGTTTGTGTAAGGAATCTAATAAAATTTGAAAGTCAACATGATAAGTGATTATGTTTCCTTATGAATAAATTCCTCAATAAAAAGTAACTTAAAACAAAAATGTTGTCTATTAACTTTTCCTACTGGGGAATCGAATACCGTTTAACCCATTACAAGTTTGTGATTTTCTTATGGTTAACTTTCTCCTAAACATGTTTTCTATCACTCTCCATCAGAACATGACCCTATGTTTTCTCCTCCATGTCCATGTTTTCATACTTAGAATCCTAATATGGGTTAACTAGGGTGACCTTTGTACTTATCTTTCTTTATTTTAAAGTGATTGTTTTACTGACTCTTGTTCTGACGTGGGATTTTCAATGAAGTTTCCAAGCCCAATATTAAAATTGCGAGGACGCAATTCCCAAAAGGGGGGAAGGATGTAACACCCCAGGTAAATAAAGAGTATGAAATTTTCACATTTATCCATATTTGTGAATAAAATATTTATATAAATTTAAAGGGGACGCTATGCTCGATGGCGTACCCAACACGCAACAACGAGTTTCTTGGGAATCTTACGTTGCACTCTAATAATAAAATAATATTATTTTAAATGGTAGTTAACGCCTAGCCGTGGTAATGGTGGGAATGAACAGAACTAACTAAAAAATGATTATATATGTTTTTTAAATATTTTTACTCTTTACAATAAATGTTATAGGATTAAAAATGCGAATAAATCCAATTTTAAGCGTAAACATTCCAATATTCTTTAAAAGGATGATTAACCGCCTTTTGATGACAAACCTCTTTTAAATCCACTTTTTGACAATTTTATGTGTTATATTTGACAAAATAAAATTCTTCTTTAGAATCGGGCCATCAAAATTTACTTTGTCTAAATTTTTGGTATTTTTCCGAAAAAGTTCAATTTTTAATGAATAGTGAAAAATGTTTTATTTTAATTCAAAACCCCTTTTTAATATAATTTATTTATATTATTAGATTACCTTTTTAATTGGTTTTAAAGTAAAATTAGAATATATTTTTACCATTTAATCCAATAGTGGTCGTTGGAATTAATTTCACTTTGAAATCGGACTTAAACTAGTGTCAATCTTTTGATATATTTTGTTTCATAAAAACACGCTATTTGTTTTGACAGTAGGAATTAATGATTAAATTAATTAATTCAACTTATATGTTTTGAATTTTGTAAAATAGACATCAATTTTGAATTCGGAATATCAAATATAGCTTAGGGTGAATTTTGGGTAATTTTCTGAAAAACTTCAATTTTTGATGAATAGTGAAACCACTAAGTGGTACTTATAAAAAATGATTTTCCGTTTAAATAAAATTTTTCCATCATTGTGTTTTGAATTTAAAAAATCCGACATACATGGTTTTCATTAATAAGTAAAATTTGGTTCAATGGGATTAGAATACTTTTTTTTGAATAGTAACTTATTAAGTTTTTAATCGCGATTAGAGGTAATTAGTGTAGTTGAAGCCAAAAATAATGTTTTAATAGAATTAAATGACCTAGAAACATTTCCTACCCTCATTGGATGTGTAATGGCCTACCATGAAAATCCATGGGTCAACTTGGGGGCCCCATGGAGCCGCTTTGGTTGGAAAATGACATAAATATTTTTTTATTTAATGTTAATGTAAAAATGACACAAACATGAAATGTTTTACTAAAAAAAATTTACATGTGTTTATACAAGTAATATTTTTGACTATAAATAGTCATTGGAAAGATAAAAGTATTTCCTACATCATAGTATTTTTTTTTATAATTTTTAGACATTAAATAAATTAAATTATTTATGACTTCATGATGATGCAACGATGACCTCATTATTTAATGATTTAAATAAAATGGAAAGATAATGTAATATCTAAGACCTAAAAATGTCCAAAACCTATTTTATGGGTGTATTTGGAACCCTTATCACCTTATCCTCGAAACACATCAATGTGGGACCATTAAAATCCGAAACTCATTCTAAAATAAAGTAACATTTCTTTACTTTCCAAGAGTGCCCCTCCTCTCCTCTTATGAAAGGCCCCCAACTATACCTCCTTACCCACACTTCCAAAGCCTTTGGCTCGGCCAACCACTGCCCATTTTGTCTCTCCACATCCCTATCTAACTCCTTGAAGCCTCACTTTTTTGCAGAAGTCTTCCCAAGGAAGCCTTTGATCTCATACCAAAGGGAGTTACCCAATTTTAAGGTAATGTCTTCACTTGTGTCCTTTTGTTTTATTTTTCTTCTCCAACCCCTAAACTCCTTTTATTCATTTATTTTGTAAAAAATACAGTATTTTCAATATACTAGGATGTTTTTATAATAAGTATTAGAGCTAAAATTACACATATCTACATCTAATGGTTATAGAACATACTGTTTCTATGGATGGTGAAATTCTGCCTCATGAAATGATGATTGTTCAACATTCTTCTAACACCTTAAAAGGTGGACATTAAGATGAAACTATATTTATATATCATATATAATATGTTTATGTTTTACTTAAGCTTCTTTATTTTTCATTTATGTCATACCTTTATGGTTTCCATTATGGGTAAACATGATATCTTCATTTAAGGAAGTGCGGACTACCACCCCCTCAAAGTGATTTGATTCGTTAATACCATATGTCATACGTATAAAGGATATATTTAATGATATTATACATGATACCATACTGGAATTAAAATAATTTTATGTATAATTATGTTTTAATTCCATTAAATATGAAATAGAAATGGAAGTAGCGTTCATGCGTACGTACGACTTACCATCTCCATGAACGGTACATTTAATTTCTTATCTCAAAATGTTATGTACTATTATAAGTACATATATATAATGGATATATATGTAATATATAACATCAAAATTATGGATACCATTCTGTAATTATAACATATATATATATATATATATCTCATTTTGTTTTAATTCCATTAATATGACAAAAAATGAAAGTAGCGTTCATGCGTACGTACGGCCTACCGTCTCCATGAACGGTGCTTTTAATTTTTATCTCCAAATGCTATGGAAT
Source organism: Viscum album (assembly GCA_963277665.1). Taxonomy (NCBI): domain Eukaryota; kingdom Viridiplantae; phylum Streptophyta; class Magnoliopsida; order Santalales; family Viscaceae; genus Viscum; species Viscum album. Next base: position 899,959,295 of record OY728139.1, read on the forward strand.
AGTATAAAATGAATATATACTGGATATATATGATATTTAAAACATCAATACTATTCTAGATATTATGTACCTATAACTACTTGGAAAATTATTTTCCAACAAGTTAATTTTTGACTCATGTACCAAACATCGGCAAAAACGTCTGATATGAATTAACATTATTAAAAAATTATTATAACATTATAATATGTGATATGAACTGAATAATAATCTTTAAAGGAGGTCCTTAGGCAATTATAAATAGACCAACGTTTATTATTTAGGAATATAAAGAAACAAACAAGACAAGTTGGACTTGAGGTAAGGGATCCTACTCCTCTCTTTCTTTTTAAGTACACTCTTTTATGTCATTCCTTTTAAGCTCATATTTCTTGTTATTGGGATGTTCTTTTATAATAATATTACTGTAATTTTTATGTTCATATGATGAGAGACACTATTCTCTCTCATCAATCCATTTTGGAAGTTTTGAGTGGTGCCATTAGGCTGCCGAATTTTCGTAAGAGATCTAACATCTCTCTTTCTTTTTAAGTACTCTCCTTTATGTAACTTCTTTTAATCTCCTATTTGTTATGTTGGAGGATGTTCTTTTATATTCCTCTTTCTGTAAACTTTATTTTAATATGATGAGAGACCCTATTTGATCTCATCAATCCATTTTGGAAGTTTTAAGTGGCATCATTAGGCTGCCGAGTTTTTGTAAGGGATTTTTTATCTCACTTTTATTCCCGTGAGATTTATGCTACATTTTCCACAATTTCCTTTGAGTGGTGTATGTACTACCCATTATTTTACTCATTGTGAGTATTTACATCAATGTTGTATTGTCCTTATTTCACGGGGTGTATGTTTCGAAAGATACCCATGTCGGTAAGGGAACCTTTCACCCTCCTCTTTTTAAAAGACTTATTTTTTTATGTCTTTTAATTCACATACTATTATGTTGGGATATGTTATTCTATATCGTTATTGATTTAAATTTTATGTCCATGTGATGAGATACCCTTTTTATCTTTCATCAACTCATTTTCTGAATTTTGTAGTGACGCTGTTAGGCTGTCAAATTTTTGCAAGCGAACTTCTTAACCCAAATTTGATTCTTTGGGATAAACTTGTACTCCTTGAATATGTCGTTCTATGAATATGTGTGAATAACCTCTGATTGTTTTACACTTAATATCCACTTATATTTCATGTATTCATTTGTCACACATAATTATGTAATTGATTTATTTTTAATTCAAGGATACAGTCTTTGTGTGGGACTTCGTCTCAATATCCATTCATTGAGGCATATTTTGTTTTATACACAACTTTCTTTCATATGGTTTATAAACCCCTTTGAATTTTACATGTATTCAAAAAGAATCTTTTTTATACGAAGCGTTTACTAAATGAAAAAAGGGAATGTTTTTGTCATACGTATGCGGCGACAACGACTTCTCCGCCGTCGTGACCATTATTTGAGTTTCGGCTTCCTCTACAAGCCATACCTTCTTTTTAAAAGAAAAATAAATACCATGTTTTACATTTCTTTTATTTTGGTATTGAAAATGGTTTTCATAATGTTTTTATATCAATGTGTTATATTGATATATTGTTATTTAAAGGTGGAAATGTTAGGTTTCCTTTATGCATGTTTTATGTGATAAGATTATGTTATGGTTCTTGGGCATTATTATGAAGATGGGTGGTTCCGTGATAAACTAAGGGCGGGTGAGCCCGATATAGCTCTCCAATGAATTGGGTAATGTGAAGGAGTGAAACATTAATGTTTCTCCAAAGAGATTTAGGGAATATACTGTGCTGCGTATTCCAAACGTAACCAAGAGGGTTACTCCCTACGTAAGAATGCTATGAATGCCTCAAGTTACCTTTATGTCTTATGATTTCTATGATTTATTCATGATTTGATGAGGTATGTTAAAGTGCTTATGTTTTATGAGTAAAGTATAATTTCATTTATTCTTATGTGTACATGTACTCATGTTTCCTTTCCATATATTTTTATATCTCTTACTGAGCATTTTATGCTCATCCCAAGTTTTTGAAATGTTTTTCACAGGTCAAGGGAAAGGTACATGATATGATGATAGTGTCAAGGAAGTGTCAAAAAGAATCCATGTTTTATTTTAAATATGTTTCCGTTGATGGGATAAATGAATACTATCTTTATGTAACCACTTTGTTTAAATGTGGAATGTAATGAAAGTTTATGATCTAATTCTCTAAATCTCTAAACCTGAAAAGATCCTCAATGTGTAATCTTGTATTAACTCAAGATTAAGTAAGGTTTAAGGCTGGGGCCTTATAGGTACAGCCTGAGTTAATCTAAGTGGGTTTTGGTGTGAGGGGAAGTAAAGAGTGAAGTGACCATTTTATAAGTGAAAATGGATGGATTTTTTTTGTAAATAACCAAAACATTTCAATAAATTATGGCCACTCTCTAGATAATTAGCTCAGAAATTGGTAAATACAATAGATGGAAAGTGGTAATTGTAATGAAGGCTGGAAACACACTTTATAAAAAAAATTAACATGATTTAGATTTTGGAACTATCTTATACTGTTTTAGACCAAATTTACATTTTTCGTTTTAACTAGTTCTTACCTATGAAATTTATACATTATGTAGTAAAATAAAATTAAATAAGATATAATTTTTTATTCCAATTTTGAATTTTTTATATTTAATTAAATTTCTAAAATTGAAAAAAATCATTTTTTAAAAATATAAATATATAACTTATTAAAATAATTTTTTTAAACAATATAACATACGTTATAAAATTTCAAATATGGGTGTGTAAATTAGAACAAAATTTTATTAAATTAAATATTACCTTAATAATTACATGTTTTTTTAATTACTAAATGGTTTCATGAATTTAAAATTAGTAGTTATATACTATTATTTCCATGATGGAAATGCTATTTCATAAAAAAATGTATTCTAATTATCCATGTAAAAATCAATTTTATAAAAATAAAAGATATTGAACATGAAAATATATTATTATGAGAAATCAAACAAATATCTTTCATTTCTAAAATTAAAAATCTATAATTTAGAAACTAATATTCCAAATAATAAGATGTGATGTAAAGAAACACATTTTAATAGGAAAATAGTTCTTTTACAATAGTAATCATTCCAATTTCTATTTCATATCATTATTTAATTAAATTATTATTTTGAAATTATTATAATAAAATATAATTTTTCATCATTAATCCAAATCTTCTTGAAATTTTAATGAAATTTTTATAAAAATGATAAATTATTAAAAATACATCTCTATGAATAAAATTACAATATTAGTTGTTTTCACTATATCAGTTTAATTTCATAAGATTTAAAAGTATCAATTATATTAATTTCTATAAATAATTTATAAATATTATACTCTTATTTATTTTTTATAATTCAATGACTATTACTAAATTTCTATACCTAATATATATATTTCTATATAAATATATTATCATTTTATTTATGTTTTTTGTTGCATGTAAAGAATGAAATCAAACACATTTAATTCATTAATGGAAATCATATATTTAAATATTATGGTGTATCATTAACCTCTAAGAAAAATAAAATACTTTCAATAATAATTATCAATAATTTTAAACAATTGTTTTTTATATTATTAACATATTTATCATTTTGGATATAACTTCTAATATGATGTCGACGTTACTCTCTTAGGCTAGATTATGGTACTTGTCATTCATTAAATAAAATTAATCATTCAAACAATTATATACTAAGGTATGTATATATCATAATCATATATTATCCTAAACATAACTTTTCCAAAACCCAGTGAATCTCTAAGGCTATATATCATAATGAAACCAAATACTCATTTAAAAATTAACAATATGGTTCACCCTCAACTAGTATTGACCACTAGTTAATAAACTCACACATAATTCGATATATATCATAAGAAAAATATTAGATAAACCTCCCCAAAAATATCATAGATGACATTACAATTAAATAAATTATCAATTAATGATTAATCAATACTATCTAACTCACCATTATCAAAATTAGTTACCCTTTTATTACCTCAACATCCGGAATTTCATTAAACCTAATATTTATCCATCCATATATCATGTGTTCTTCAATAATTATCCCCAAAAATATAGCCATATAGTAAAATAACTTTTAATGGTAATTGATACAATTTATTATATCATTCCTAACAATTAAATCATGACTATTGATGAAAAATTATCAGATATTTCACATAAACATTACAAAATTTAGAATAAACCATAGTATCAATGATAATTATCTGTCAATTATTAAAATATGAAATGTTATAAACAATTAATTTTTATTTAGTTATCAAACATACTACATTATTTAAGATATGGAAACTCACCCCCATCGACATAACTGGAATATAATAAAATTATCAACCATTTATATATTAAAACTTATTTAGTTTAAAAAAAAGTGTTTTCTAGATGCATAACTTAATTAGAATAACTTATATGATTAATTTAAAAATAATTACAATACAAATTTTTCTAATAACATTTAAAAAGTAATATGAAAACATTAATCCAAATATATCATCCCCATTGACACTTTGTTTTAGATAATGTACTTTTGGTTAAAACAATGACTCTCTTTTATAAATAATATATCATATATTTTCATTTTTATATTAGTTTTTAAAACATAATTAGTAATGTTTATACATAAATCCATAAAAATGTAATAAAATGGGAATTTAATTAACCAAACCCTATCCCACAAGATTATAATGGTAGATTTGCAGTTATGACTCATTTTTGTGCTCCATGTGATGATCAAGTTAATATAAAGTATTCTAATTTTGGTGATATGACACCAAGATACATCTGGTCTAGAGCCTACACCAACTTTTATTATCCAAATAGGGGTTTAATTTCTATGATAACTATACAATATCTACTTTTCAAAAAAATGGGATGATATATAATGCAATGACTTATCCATTATACTCATCCCAATGGTATTCACTTTGTTTATCTTATACCAATTTTTAATAAATTCAACATTAAGTAAAATAATATAAATAATTTTCTATAACATGGATATTAGGATCAACCATAGTTTATAAACCATTAGATTATCCTAAAATCATCATAATCTACATATTCATATAAATTCTTCTCTGATACCAACTATGATTCCCCAAACTACCCTCCCTTAACTAGTTCTATAAATTTTTACTTTATATACTGTATTTCATACATAAATAAAAAAAATAAAAAAATATTATGTTACATACATTCAATAGCCCTTTTTCATTTATTATATTGCAATTTTCTGAAAAAGGTAAACTAAAAATCTCTTGTCTATTTCTTATAATGGATATTTTCAATCATTTTATGAGAAACTAATTAATCTATAATAAGTACTAAACATCTACCATTTATTACTAACACAATATATTATTTATATATATCATGTGAAAAATATTTCATTATATATATGTAAATAAAATTTTATGAAGGGGTGAGCACAAATTCTCAATTATGGAATACATACCACTAAGTCAATACATACATATACATGGATAATTAATATAGAAAAAATTAATAAATATAATGCAATAATAAACATAATATTAGATAAAAATGTATCCATTAAGAGAAAAATAATAATAGTTCACATGGGTAACAATAATTGGTTACTTAATAATTAAATAAATAATCATTAATAGTGAATTCGATGACCCTATCCAATATTAGATGATTTTAGATATCATGATCATACCATCAAGGCACTATGTAATGGAAATAAAATATTCTAGGAATCCATACACTGAATAGTTTTTTTTATAACAATAGATCTAATAATTAATATTGTGTATATATAGTGTAAATCCCCACATATCACATTTTTATATCATATTCATCCTTAATAAGATTTAATGAGTAAAAAATATTTTATTATATTTTCCAATAATTGTATATATTTGAATAAAAAAATATAAAATGCTACCACATTCCTACATGTCAATAAAATACATTCTGTGATTCTAACCTATCATGAGAAATATGGTTAATGGTTAAAAAATACACAATCATCATCACTTGGTAATTAATAGACATTCGTATCAGAATAAAAAATTTAATGATTTTCAATATTTCCCAAATCAATATATGTATGTTCTTTTTATGTAATCAAACCTCAATTTAAAACCATATAAAGTAATGTTATATAATTAAGTGATTAATTATCCACAAATTAAATGTATGGAATATTAGTGAACAATATTTATTTAACAGAACAAAAAATAGGATAATCAAAAAGAAAAGGCACTACAAGAATAATTTTGATCAAAAAACTATATAACTAAAAATAATAATATTTGACCATTCAATAAATCATGAGAGAAACATAATTTCATAAGGTATTAATTATTTAATATGGATTTACATGGATAGAATATAAATCTATATAAAATCTTGATGGAATATGACATAATACAATGAGGGGTAGATTTACCAATATTATATGAAATTAATTCAAGATAAAAATCAATAATCAATGGAAAAACGTTGATTCACAAAAAAACATTTCTAAGGGGGTAGAAATTGTGTTAAAAGAAATTTAATGAAGGGAATATGAATTTTCATAGTATATCAAATGAAATAAATAAAAACTATTATAATAAAATATACATGGGTAATAAATAAATTATATGTGGTTGAAATTGTCCACAAAATGTATTAAGTCTCAATGAATCAGAATTAGGACCAAGAACAACCTTACAATCATAAAAAAATATGATTAAAATCAATAGAAAGTTATAATTTTAAAATAACACTAAATTCCCTGAATAATGAGAGTATCATAATATAATATTTTGTGTGGTATAAAAGTAAGCATTTCTAAGAGAACATGCTATGTAATAAGATTTATATCTCAAGAAATAAAAAAATAAAAATAAAAACCCTAAACATTTAACATGACTTCCATAAAAATACTCTAACCGAATGAGTAAATAATAAATATATCTTAATAAATTTATTTAAATACTTAATAATGTTTTTTCAATTTATACTCTTAATTTATAATAAATCAATATATTAATTATAGTTAAGTTAATATCCATTTTTAATATTTGGTGTGTGTAATGTTGAAAGTATTGAACTAGTTTTATAGAAAAAAGTTTTAGTATTCAATATTGTAACAATGTTCCCCATAGAATGATTATAAAGGTACTATAATAGATTTAATATGATATTTAGAATGTTATAATTTCATTATATGGTATTGTTGGATACAAAACATAAAGATGAAATAAATAATGATCATATTTAGGTGACTATTAATAAACGTGAGGTGTTTTCTTAAGTAATGACTCGAATAGTAATTTTTCGAATAATTGACTAAAAAATAATAATTACTTAATTATATATATCATAGATTACTTGAAATTGAATTCATGTATTAATCTATTATATATATATTCAACGCTCATTGTGTTGGTTAAATCAACCCAAACAAGAACATAACATAATTAAGTAATGATTATGAAATTATTTAGTTTTAATATCATTATAATGATGTATAAGAATCATATAACCTAGATGATGTTATTTCATAATATGAAGAACCCATTTTTTCTCTTAGAACCTTTATCGGGATTGTTGATTTTACAATTATTTTTTATTACAATCATTTTTAATTGGATGTCCAATTTCCCATTATATATAATTATTAATTTCAAGAGAATCATATTTATCAATTAATCCCACTCTCATGACTAGATATATATGATAGATATGAAATGAAAAATGGATATAAATCATTCCATAATGGCGGTAATCCATATGTACACATGGATATTTATTTAATTTTTTATAGAACAAGTAAATGATGTAATATTTTTAATAATTTAAACATAGAAAATATTTAACAATTATAATACAAATATCATAAATTTACTCTTATTATCAGACTTTAATGATGTTGAATGATTACTAATACATTGTGTTATGGATGTTATAGTATTCCCAACACTTGAATAACAATTTCATTTTCCTTAATAGAAAAGACAAATGTGGTTAATGATTGTAAAATCATTATAATAAAATAAAAATTAATAATTATACATATTTTATCATTTAATAGTGGTGTAATTGAATTTTAGTAAAAAGTGAGCTTATGAAAATAGAAATGAAAAAGGACTGGTTGGAAATTTATACCTTATTTTTTGTATTATCCCTTTTTTCAATGGGTGTTATTCCTTTGGGGGATTGTATTTTTATAAGTTCAAAACCTATTGAAGGATTATGGATGTTTTAGGATCTATTGGGTTGTGTTTAGATGAACTATGTGGATTTTTTATGAATGGAAGTTAAAATATGTGTACCCCTTTTATATATGAAATGGGATTACATTTTAGAAAATATAAAATACATCAAAATAAAGCATTTACAATCTCAAGAATATAAGATCCAAATAGTTACATAATGGATATTGGAATATATTTAGTAGAGAAATTCCTGAACATAACATTATGAAAATTTTCAAAGTGTTTTATCCTTCTTCACCAGGTTATTCACTTTTAACATTAATTTACTATTTCCTTGGAAAATAGTTTTCACCAAGGTAATTTATCATTTAGGGAAAATAATAACATATATATTTTTAAATAATTTTTTTTTAATTTGAAATTAAATGTCTTTGATTAATTTTCTAAAATTATGGGAATGAAATTTTTAATTAATATATTTATAATGTATAAAAATAATTTTTCAAATGAAATATAACTTACCCTTTAAAATTTGAAACATGGGTTTTAAAATTAAAACCAACAAACATAAAACATAGAAAAAACCAATTTTATAATACCTACTTTTCTTAAATGAATTCTTATATTTCTAATTCTTATATATTCACTAATAATGTATAAAATCCATACTAATTATTAAAATAGTATTTTCAATAAGTTTTTATTTATAAAGTTATTTAGAAAATATAAAAAACATCTTAAGAAAATACTACAATGGTTAATCCAAAAAAATATCTATTTTTATAACTTTGAATAATTAAATAAAGAAATGTATATTTGAAATAAAATCACGAGATTTAATAAAAAATTTATTTTTGTTTGAAGTTATATTGTTTTGATCAATATTCATAATAATTAAGATTGTATATAATTAACTAATTAAATTTGTATTAACCAATTATTTGTATAAAATGTATATTCTCAAAAAAAATTAAATTATTGAGGTGTTACCTCGTTTTTTAGAAACTAGAAAAACTAAATATTATATTCCTTCTTATAAATATTTTATAAATTGTATAAATCTATTTCTTCCCATTAATTTTATGTATAGACTTTATTGTTTGTAGTTAATATTTCTATTTTTATATAAATATATAATTTTTCCTTTTATTCTTGGTGTTGCAACTGGAGAATTTTTTCAAATACATTGAGTTTGATAAATGTAATTATATATTAAAATCCCTATTTCACTAATTGGTATATGAAAAAAAATATTTTTCAACTATTTTTTCAAATAAATTTATTTAATTGGACAAACAATACCCCAAAATATTCATATAGAGGTTATTTTTAAATATAATTTATAATTAATTAATAAAAAAATAACCATGGTTTGATAACTATTTCATTTTTTATTATCATTTTGGTTAATATTCATATCTTATCATTGATATAGTAAATAATCAGAAGATAAATTACTCTAAAAATTTCCTAATAAACATTGTGATACTCAAATCAGCAATTTCAGAAAATTGATTATTAGAATAAGGGAACTAAATTACTAATTTCATTCTCCCTTGACCATAATATGAATTCCCTTACGTTCTATGAATTATATCTATTGTACAATTGGTTTTGAGTGAGAACTGAGGGATTTACTCTCATCGAGTGTATTCAACAAATATTTCTCTTATGTCTTGAAGGAATTTAGTTTACAGAATATGTTGTCTAAAATAATTAACTTACACATTAGAAATGATAAAAATTGGGTTATATTCTTAGGCATAAGAAATTAGTAATTTCCTTAATTCTCTTAACTAATTTATTAATTCTATATAATCTCCATGTGAAATAATAATATTATTATTTGGTATTTTATGTGGTTCACTAACTCATGGATATTTAAATACAACTTATTAATTTAATAAATTAAAATTTAGTTAATAGATCATTAATAAAATATATCATTTTCATCATGATTATTACTCTATCCATAATCCCTTATTATCAATCCTTAGACCTTTAATAATAAATATTTATTTTAGTTTCATATATTTATATAAATTTTTATAAAATTAAATAAATTTTATATTTACTGGCTAAAAAATATTTGTTAATATTTAACTCATGTAGATTCTAAAATCGAATAACATGTGATTAAATTTATATGATCAACATCTCTAGACTAATTATTATCTATATTTATTGAGAATAATATATATTCCAGTACAAAATTTGTAATGAACCACGTTTTGAACCGGACTAAAATCCAAAGAAATTTGAAATTTTTCGATTACTGAATGGGTTTTTTAAGACCATGCTTTGGAATGGAATTCCCAGAGTTTTAATGCTTTGTTGATTTGGTTATGGGCTTAGGTGAATTCCCATTAAGTTTCTTGGGTGGCCTGAGAGGTTTTGGACATGCCAGACAGATGTTCTTAAAGAACTACAAAGGGCGCACAGTTGGCACATTGGTTGACCAAACCATACGGCCCAAACCGTGCAGCCTAAATCATGTGGGCAGTGGCTTGAGCACATTTTCCCAAACCGTGCGCCTAGCCTGTGGAGCGGGTGTCTTTGAGGTAGGGGAATCTGCACGGTTTGCGCACGGTTTGACAAACCGTGCGGGTCAAACCGTGCGTTTGGGTGAGTTTTGGTTTTTGATTAAAATTAAAATAAAATAAGGAAAGAATAAAACCTAAACTAACTCTCCCTCACCCTCACTCATCCCGCATGACACACAGGGTGTGGCTCCCCTTGAGTCGCGCACGACACCCCTTTTATGGCCTCCTCTCGTTCAAGGTTTCTCCTCTGATTTATGGCCATTTCTTTGTCAAATCTCAATGATAAGATTCCCTCTCAATTCTCCTCCTTTCTTCCAGCCATGTTTTGACCTAATCGGTGCCCAATGAGGTGCGGTCGAACCGTAGGGAATTGGGGTGATCCGAATTTCAGTTTTCTTTTGGTTCTAGGTTATGCGGAAGGTCCGTTGGGACTCCTTAATGTGTGTTCCGGAAACTGCCGCTGAAGGCGAAGTAGTTCGGGTGGTTTTAGATCATCGATTTGGTTTCGGGGTAGGGTTTTCACCTCTTTATTTTTCTCACACTTGTCAAATTTGGGTCTTTTAATGTTTATGAGTTCCTATCGAGTTGTTTATAGTGCATTCGAGGTTTTGGTGTGGTTTCAAGTCACCAAAGACTAGGTGACTCACCTACGACTCTTAGTTAGAAAGTTCCAAGAGCTGGAGTGGATGGATGGATCCACATGGAGGTAAGGTCCGTCTGCTTTAACTTTTATTTAATGTAAATCTGTAAAGAGTTATTTCTGCACGGTCTTAGTATTTGAATTATACAAGTTAATATTGAATAAATTATTTTGTGAAAACATTGTGAGTTGCAAGAATAAGATTAAAATGGCTGCCTGCTAACTAAAATCATGATTTAATAATGAAACCCCTCAATCATAGATGCACTGTATTCAAGATAAAAAGTAGTGATAGACTTTGTATGCTTTCCTGCTGGACTGTTGTGGTGCCTCTTTGATACTTTGTATGTGAACTTTCTTTGTTCAGACAAAGGGAATGAAATGGCTGTGATACTTGTGTTTGGGTCAATTTTCCATGTTAGAACAGTTGAGTAAGATGGTAACCTTAGTGGGATGACTTAAGACTATATGACACGTTTCCTTTAGAGGTTATCAAATTGTTAAAGAATGATAAATGTGTCCCTTAAGATGAAATTGTGAGACTAGGAAGGAACAGAGTAGGGTGGTACGACCACGCCTTGGGATAACGAAATGAGAACGGCATATGTTAGTAAAATGAATATGTGAATATCTTGATTTAGATACTGAATATGGGTTTACTTAAGTATAAATGTTAATGTGTTCTCTTATGTATATGTGGTATGATTTCTTGAATGCTTATGAGGTAATACAATAAGCAGTATACTATAGACATGATTGTATTGTGAGTGCACACATCCTGATGCCTCTTAATGAATGATAATAAAGGTAAGTCTATGCTGAGGCCACCTAGTGACAGATACATGGTTGGATGAGAGGTAGTTATACCCCATGCTAGTGTGATAGTACATATCTGGAAGGGAGGCATTCTTACCCCTTTCCAGTTGACTTCTGATGCTGATTACATGTTTGTATGGGAGGCATTCTTACCCCTTTCCAGTTGACTTCTGATTATGATTACATGTCTGGAAGGGAGGCATTATTACCCTTTTCCAGTTGACTTCTGGTGATGATTACATGTCTAGAAGGGAGGCATTCTTAACCCTTTGTAGTTGACTTCTGTAGATGATTACATGTATGGATGGGAGGCAGTTATACACCATTCCAGTAGTATGAAGGTGACAGATGGGAAGCAGTTATGCCCCTTACCGGTTGAATGAATGTGATAGAAGGGAGGCATTCTAACCCCACACCATATATGTTTAAAACGCATTTATATATGTATAAATATGGTGGCATGATCAGGTTACTTTACCAAAAACGTGCCGAAACAGGTATAACCATCAGGTGTCCCTAGAGAACCTGGAAAGGTGTTATTTACATATGTAATTCTGCTTACATATTTATCTATACTTGCTCACTGTTTAAATTACTATACACATTCTGGATTAGGTTAGACACCGATGTTTCCGGACTACTAGGATTTGTATCTCACACCCTACTCAGGCCACCATTGCACTGGGGTACCTGAGTAGACCTTCTTGCTTGTAGGAACTAGGTTGTGTGCTGTGATGTTTGTACCTGAGGTGCTGGGAGCAAAGGACCAAGTGGAATCTTGGGATTCTCAGGGGATTGCCGTCGGGCTTTACTTTTTTTTTTATTTTTTTTAAAGAATGTTGTATTGTTTCCTGATTTCATAAATGTAACATCATTTGTACATGCATGAATTATAAACTGGCATTTTCCACATTTTATTAAATGGATATTACATGTCTATTACTACTACCTTTCAATTGTTTACTACTTCCACTATTGAATATTATTTACGGTGATAATATCGATGTGTTACTCTGATATGAGGGTATAGTATCCCCACTATGACCTCCCGAGACCCTCGCTACTAGTCGGTAGCCTCTGGCATACGGGGATACGCACTTGACGCCATGTGACATACCGGTCCGGCCACCGGTTCGATGGTCAGGAGGTCCAGAACATTACAATGTGGTATCAGAGGGGTTTATTTTCTTTTTCCTTACTTTTTTGGGTTGGTAGATTGGAGATTAGGAAAGTTTCGATGCTTGGCTAATATTCGTGCTTGGGAATGATCACCCCACGTACGGGAATTGACCAAGTGGCCAGGGTTGGGAATTTTTCTTCGTGTTGTTTGCTATTAAATTGGATATGGTTTCACCTTGAGTGATTGTTGTATTTTCTAATAATGATGGTTTATGAAATTCCTTCAATTTTTTCCTTTGGCCTGATATGGCAGGAAAGATGCATTCCATGCATCATATTAGGTACATAAGAATTAACATTTCTTTAATGTTCCATGACATGTAGTTGCATCTTAGCTTGCCTGTATAATATTCTTAAGTTATTATATGCCATGACTATATGTTATAACATGCCTCTATGTTAGCTACTCGTAGTGACATGTTCTATTTTATATATGTAATTTATGGAATGAGTTAAATTTGTTGGTTTCAAATATGACGGGAGCTAGTTTTCAGTTTTAAGGTGTATGTGCGCCTTATAACTGGGAAAAGGTAACATGTGTATTCGAACTGCTGTAAATGGTTTATAAGTTTTAAATGATAAATTAAATTGATTTTGATTAAAAAGGGGAGCCAAATTCCAATTTATAAAGTGTATGGGCGCTTTATAGGTTAGTGAGTGGCCACCCATATCATCAGATCGTTGTATGTGAGCATGTAAATTTCTGGTTTGGAATCTGGTTTTGATAAAAAGGGGAGTCAATTTTCAATCCATGAAGTGTATGGGTGCTTCATGAATTGGAAAATGGCCACCTGTATTAAATGTAAAGGCTTGTTTCATTGTGATATTATTAAATGGAAAATGTTGTGTGATTTCGAAATTGAAAAGTTTTGGCTAACTGTTAAATGTGCAACTGGGCCCCAGTAGGATAGTTGGAAAGTGGTGTATGAGATAACCTGGTTGGGGTGTTTCAATTTTAAAAAGGAATTGAGTAACTGGTTCAGGGTTGCCTTTTGAAGAACCCAAGATGGATAAAATGGGACCCTAGTAGGTCACCCTTTTGTTTAGATGGTTTTGTTTTTCTCTTTTGATTTATAAAGACGGGATGTTTGTGAATTTTGTATGTTTTTAAAAGGAAGTTTTTTTGAAACTTTCTTGTTTTCTTGATGCGTGGTTAGAGTTTACATGGGGTAAAAAGTTAAGGACTTGGTAATGGAAACTGTGGTGATGCGTTGAAACCCTAGTGTAAGGGGTAGTTTTGAGTTTCTCCTAGTATGGCCTTAGAATGGGATTGTAGGTGTTTCCCATGAGCATTGTTTCCTTAGAGGTGTTTTGATGATTGTATTTTGAGCCTAGCGATTTTTTTGCGCGACCTGTCATTAGGGTCGATGTTTGATCTTTTTAAGGGGCTATCCCGTGTTTGGTAGCACCCTTAGTATTTTAATGCCTTGTGTGTAATGTAGGTTTTCTGACGTGAGGTGTTGTTTGGGTGTCTTTTTCCCTTGTTGTACTCTTGTCTTTCTAATGACACCCTTGTTCGGATGAGTGGTCGTTGGGTTTTGAATTTCTTTGTGGATTTGCGTCATCTCCTCAGTAGAGTAGCCCAGATTTAAATAATTGTTTCATCCCAATGTTCAGGATGGCTTTCGAATGACTCATGTGTTTTGACATGCTGGTTTCATTTTTTGGGAACTTCTTTATTTGTTTGGTGATGTGATTGTGGCAGAGGAGCGTAACATGATCATTTTCATTGTTTGTGTACTAGTGAGTTTGTGCATGGCTAATTTATCTTCCTTCCCTTCGACGACTAGGACACTCCTAAGGTTGGAATCATGTTACGTCGAATCTAGTAAATGTGTACTTCCAAGTAAAAGAGATAGTACCTAGAATTCCTTCTGGAAATGTTTTGTCGTTTTTGAATGCCTTGAGGCATGCAAGTTTTAAATCATGTGGATGCATCGGCAGGTGAAGGTGAGATCCTTCCTTGAAGTCGACCAGTTGAGGTTCGACTATTCATCCATCCAGTAGTCTGGTATGATTAGCTAGAATCCGTATCAATCCCCTTGGTGTATTCTATTTAGCGACGAGCATGTCCCCTATCATTCCATCATCTTAGATTCACTAAGAGAGCGTCATCCTTATCTGTGCTAATGCTTTGAAGTCGTTGGGATTGATCAAAAGGTTCTCTTTCAACATTTCACGCAGGATGTGTGGTTTCTTGTATGGTTTGATCATGGAAACATCATCGGAATTTGGGTGTAGGCTTCGGTAAACGTGTTTTTTCTAAACGTAAGGTGCCTTGGAGAAAGTCATTTTCATTTTGTTTTGAATATGTCGGTCATTTAGGCTGGGCATTCTTGTAAATAGTCAGCCGGAGATAGCTTGAATCGGGGTTCTTGGTTAATGTCTGCAGTTGGTGACATACCGTTCTCTGGCACATCGTCAGGTTGATATGAGTGCGGTTTGTGTCAGTCGGTGCCTTATATGAACAAACGGGTCAACTTGGGCCTTGAGGTCGATGGGGAATCAACCGTTTGAGCTGTTTCAAATCACGCTAGGAGTGTCGGGGGGACGCTTGGGGTGTGCATTGAAAGTTAATTCCAATAGTTGTCTAAACCGTAGTTTGGAGTGGGTACCTTAACGTTAAAAATATAATTTGGGAAGTAGCTATGGCAGAATTCTTGGAGAGACGACTACGGGTTCGTGTCTCTGGGTAGATGGGCTCGGGAAGAGTCGTCTTGGTGTTTCGTTTGGGAAACGAGCGTTGGATTGATTTTTTGTACCTTAAGCGCAGTAGGGTTTGATGGATGCATAAGGGTGTGTTGGACGTTTTTGAATGCATGTGATCATTTGAATGAAGCTTCACGACTCTTGTAGGTTGGGTGGTGTGTATGTTGTTCACGATGGCTTCTCAGGGACGAGAAGTTCTAAGGTGGGAAGGTTGTAATGACCCGCGTTTTGAACCAGACTAAAACCCGAAAGAATTTGAACTTTTTTGAGTACTGAACGGGTTGTTTTTAAGATCGATCTTCGGAATGGAATTTTGAGAGTTGGAATGCTTTTTTGTTTTGGTTTTGGGCTTAGGAAAAGGCTTGTTAAGTTTCTTGGGTGGCCCGAGAGGTTTCAAAAGCGCCAGACCCACGTTCTTAAAGAATTGCAGAGGGCGCACGGTTGGCGCATAGGTTGACCAAACCATGCGGCCCAAACCATGTGGCCTAAATAAGGTGGGCAGTGGCTTGCGTACGGGCTGCTCACAGTTTCCCAACCGTGCACCTAGACCGTGTAGCAGGTTTCTTTGAGGTAGGGGACTCCGCATGGTTTTCCAAACCATCCGGGTCAAACCGTGCATTTGAGTGAGTTTTGATTTTTGTTTAAAATTAAAATAAAATAAGGAAAAAATAAAACCTAAACTAACGCACCCTCACCCTCAACCAACCTGCATGACACACAAGGAGGGGCTTCCCTTGAGCTGCGCGCGACACCCCCCTTCAGGCCTCCTCTCGATCAAGGTTCCTCCACCGATTTCTGGTCGTTTCTTCATCCAATCTCCATGTTAAGCTTCCCTCGCACTTCTCCTCCTTTCTTCTAGACATGTTTCGGCCTAATCGGTGCCCAATGAGGTGTGTCATAACCCTATGGGTTTGGGGTGATCTGAATTTTAGTTTTCTTTTGGCTCTAGGTTATGTGGAATGTCCATTGGGACTCCTAGGTGTGAGTTTCGGCAACCCCCACTGAAGGCGAAGCGGTTTGGGTGGTTTCAGATCATTGGGTTGGTTTCAGGGTAGGTTTTTCACCTCTTTCTTTGTTTATCACTTGTGAAATTTTGGGATTTTTATGAATATGAGTTCCTAGAACATTGTTTATAGTACATTTGAGGTTTTGGCGTGGTCTCGAGTTTCCAAAGACTAGGCAACTTGCCTGCGACTCTTAGTTAGAAAGTTCCAAGATCCGGAGTGGACAGATGGATCCACCTGGAGGTAGGGTCCCTCTTCTTGACCTTTTATTTAATGTAAATTAGTAAATATTTATTTCTTCATGGTCTTAGTATTTGAATTCTTCAAGTTAGTCTTGAATAAATGTTTTTGTGAAAATAATGTGAGTTACAAGAATAAGATAAAAAAGGTTGCCTGCTAACTAAACTCATGATTTAATAATAAAACCTCTCAATCAAAGGTGCGCTATCTTCAAGATAAAAAGTAGTGATAGATTTTTTATGCTTTCCTACTGAATGGTTGTGGTGCCTCTTTTATGCTTTGTATGTGAACTTGCTTTATTGAGACAAGGGGAATGAAATGGTTGTGATTCTTATGTTTGGGTCAATTTTTCCATATTAGGAAAATTGAGTAAGATGGTAACCTTAGTGGTATTACGTAAGAATATATGACATGTTTCCTTTAGAGGGTATCACATGGTTAAAGAATGATAAAGGTATCCCTTAAGATGAAATGGTGTGACTAGGAAGGAACAGACTAGGGTGGTATGACCACACCTTGGGATAACGTAATGAGAACGGATTATGTTAGTAAAATGAATATGTGAATATCTTGATTTAGATACTTAAGATGGGTTTCCTTAAGTATGAATGTTAATGTGTTATCTTATGTGTATGTGGTATGATTATTTGAATTCATAAGAGGTAATGTCATAAGCAGTATACTATAGACATGATTGTATTGTGAGTGCACACATGCTAATGCCACTTAATGAATGATAATAAATGTAAGTGTATACCGAGGCCACCTAGTGAGAGATACATGGTTGGATGAGAGGTAGTTATACCCCATTCCAATGTGAAAGTACATGTCTAGAAGGGAGGCATTCTTACCCCTTTCCAGTTGACGTCTGATGATGATTACATGTCTGGAAGGGATGCATTCTTACCCCTTTCCAGTTGACTTCTGATGATGATTACATGTCTGTAAGGGAGGAATTCTTACCCCTTTCCTGTTATCTTCTAATGATGATTACAAGTCTGTAAGGGAGGAATTATTACCCCTTTCCAGTTGACTTCTTATGATGATTACATGTCTGGAAGGGAGGCATTCTTACCCATTTCCAGTTGACTTCTGATAATGATTACATTTCTGGAAGGGTGGTATTTTTACCCCTTTCCAGTTGACGTCTGTTGATGATTACTTGTCTGGATGGGAGGTAGGTATACCCCACGCCAGTAGTATGAAGGTGACAGATGGGAAGCAGTTATACCCCTTACTGGTTGAATGAATGTGAGGGAAGGGAGGCATTTTTACCCCTTCCCAGTTGACCTATAGGGATGGGAAGCATTCTTACATCGTCCCCACTAATCTCGATTAATGTGTGGGAGGCATTCTTACCCCATGCCATCTATGTTTTAAATGAATTTATATATGTATACATATGGTGACATGATCAGGTTACTTTACCGGCAATGAGCCAAAGCATGTATAACCGTCAGGTGTCCCTTGGGAACCTGGAAAGGTGATATTTACTTATGTAATACTTCTTACTTATTTCTCCGTACCTGCTCATGGTTTAAATTACTATACACTGTCTGGATTGGGGTAGACACTGGTTGTGCTAGCCTACTGAGATTTCTAACCCACACTCTACGCGGTCCGCCGTTTCACTAGGGTACCCGAGTAGACCTTCATGATTATAGGACCAAGGTTGTGTGATGTGTTATTTGTACCTGAGGTGTTAGGGGCGAAGGACCAAAGGGGAGCATGGGATGCTTAGGGGATTGCCGTCAGACTTTTCTTTCTTTTCTTTTGTTATTGTTTGTAAAGCATGTTGTAATGTTTCCTTCTTTCATAAATGTAACATCATCAGTACATGTATGCATTGTAAACTAGCATTTTCCACATTTTATTAAATGGATATTACATGTCTATCACTGCTACCTTTAAATTGTTTTTTGCTTCCACTATTGAATATCATTTACTCTGATAATACCGCTGTGTTAATATGATATGAGGGTATAGTCTCCCCACTATCACCTCCCGAGACCCTTGCTGCTAGTCAGCAGCCTCTGGCGTATGGGGAGACATGCTTGAGGCCATGTGACCTACCGGTCCAGCCACCAGTTCGATGGTAAGCCGGGCTGGTACATTACAAAATTCAAATACTCTTTATCTATGATTTTCAAAACACATAGTATTTGACCCTCGAGTTCCCTTCCTCACCACAATTGGAAACTAATTTCTAAATAACAAGATTGGAATCTTACAACCCATCAAAGAACCACTGTAGATATATCTTAATATCACAATGATAGAACATCATATGAATACATATAATATAATGTAATATGTTTGTCTCGATATCCCATGAGGTAGTTTGAATACTCTTTTCATTGAACTGTACACTTAATATATCTACAGTTAACTACATGAAACCAATTTTTCAATAATGTACATAGGAAATTGACATAATTAAACATTTTTATTTCTATCCAAGGTCATGATAAATATACCTCCATTGGTTAGGAAAGGAAAAATAATTTCTTTATTTATTAATTATATTTTATAACACTTAAGATGCACCAAACATATCATTATTTTCCAAGAGTTTATTTCATCAATGTATTTGATTATACTTCCAAGTATTTGATTTTTTATATAATCATATAATAATATCATGACTAATATAGAATAAAGAATATATATATATATATGAATATTAAAGGATATATACCAAATATGGAATTCTTTTAGGTGGATCTACTCTCATAACCTCCCATCGTGGAGATTACAATGTGATAACTTCATAAGAACAAGTATCATTTTGTTATGAGTTTTCAACACTTGACATTTAAACTTTTTCAATGTCACTTCGATGAGATGTAATATAACAATTGTAAAAATTATTTATAATATTTTTAGAAAACCTCAATCTTATCCTTGTATAAGGTAACTAGTGTAACCCTTTGATGCTACAAATACTTTAAGGATGTTATCACATTAATGATACAATAGATAAAATTCATCACATCATACGATTTTTAATAATATTAATGTATTTTAATATATTTTTAATTATAATAAAAAAATTATTTGGTTTTTGGTCACTGACTAAAATAATATATCATCTTTTTTATAGGTTAGATATAATATGAAATGGGGGGATATGGGGTTGACCTTACCTTTTCCATGATACCCCAACTAAAAATTTGTTTTTATTTTTATTATCATAAAAAAATCTAAAACACCATCCATTAATAGGTTATTTTATTTATTTTATAAAATGTGATGGAATCAGAAGACATTCCCACACTAGATTCTATTTTTTATAAAAATTTTGATTTTTTTATTTTTTAATAGCGTATTTTGACTTGGGATTATTTGGGATTTTAGTTTTTTCAAT
Source organism: Viscum album (assembly GCA_963277665.1). NCBI lineage: Eukaryota > Viridiplantae > Streptophyta > Magnoliopsida > Santalales > Viscaceae > Viscum > Viscum album. The sequence continues at coordinate 899,980,072 of OY728139.1, forward strand.
TATTACTAACATAATTATATATATAAATATAATAATTATACAAAAACAATTAAAATAATAAATATATTTATAAAAAGAAAAAATGTGAAATAAATAATAAAATTACAAGCCTCATAAGGACCCCATCAAACACTAATATTTGTGTTATTTTATTTATTTTATTATACCTAAAAAATATAGAAAAAATTATTTATATACAGAAGAATAAAATATCATTATATTTTATCTAATCATTATCGTTCCCTATTTTATTCAATCAGGGTATTGGAAATTTGGCCCCAAAATCGCTCATTTATATGACTTCCATTATATCAAATAAAAATAATAATTGTAAACTAGTATAACCACATTAAAATTATTTAAAAGATCTAAGAATAGTGTAAGTAGTGGGTTGTGAATACCATTGAAATTATTAAATTATATTCATTGATAAATAAAAATAAATCTATTTCTAAAAATTTAAACGAATAGTATAAAATTATTTAATTTTAAAAAATAAATAATTTTAATTTTAATACTTTTTACATGATTTCAACTCGTTGTTTATGTTGTTGACCCAATCACGGATCATCATGATGTTTTTATTGATTGGTGAATTTAAAAAAGAATGCTTCTACTGATATAAATATGTTTTTCAAGAAACATCGTATTCCATTACTGATATCTCTAGTGTTAGAGAAAAGAAATTGATTGTTTCACATCATTTTCTGTTGATCATTTTAAAAAAATCTATTACTTTCACTATATAAAATATTAATAGATGTGGTATAATTATCTATAATATTATCTTTTAGCGATGAAAAATGGATTTGAACAAATGTAATTACATGATCAAAATTGAAAAATTATAGTTTTTATAAATTGCTAAAATATTATAAGGGTAGAAATTATGTCATTTTCTATTAATTTGACTATAATAAAAATCCTTTTTTCCTTTCCTATAATTATAAATAAACTATTATTACTTTTTATGATATTTATTAGTAAAATTAATTTTATTAAAAAAATAAGTAAATTTTTTTAATTATAATAAAATATATTCTTTTGATTATTATATCAATCTATATCCTACATTAAATATTATTGAATATTGAAAAATAATTTTTGTTGTATTGATTATGTAAATATTATATTCATAAAACTAGTGAATGAATTTCTATTTTATTCTCCAATGTTATAAAAAAATAAATATTATATTCACTCTTCTCATTACTTAAAATTATATTAATTTATATTTTTAATAAATAATAGACCGAATTTAAATCACTTAATCTCGTGATAATATTTACAATAAAAATTATATGAATAAATAATATTCCCAGAACATTGTATATATTTTTTTCATAAATATTAAATTTAGTGAATCTAATGAGATTCTTGTTACATATTTCCCCCCCTCTTATAAATTTTCTACATTCTCTTCACTCAAACATAATGATCAGAAAATTATCTAGAAACTCATCAAGGCCAAAAAAAATTAATCCAATTTAATGAAAAACTAATTTCCACATAACAGTGAAATATAAAAATATTTACAATGTATTTTACATAAAACTGATGCACACATGTTTCATCATCCTATAAAATTGAAAAATATGTATTTTATTATTTAACATGAGTTATTGAAGATCACTATGGCCATGTGATTTATTCAAAACTATTAGTTTGATTAAAGGGATAGATATTCCTACATCCATTTACACTGAAGGGAGTACTTCGCTTCTGACAATTCAATTAATGTAACACTAGTCATGGAACACATGATGAATTATAATATTCAATGACTAAATACATCATGTTTTTTATCATGAATTGGTGTACATAAATCTTGATAGACTTTCATAATGATCTAAATTCAATGGATAAAAAAATCTTTGTTAATACAAACGTATAATTAAAAATTAATAATGTGGGGTTTCTATTAGATGGTATCTCTTCATGAAATTCGTTATTAGAGATAACAAAATGTGAATTTAAAGTGAATAAATTTTAATTCTTATGATCCTTCAAAACATAATATCATAATGGAAAATGTATTTTATTAGAATAATATGTGTATACCTATGGCACATATTTAATAATGTTATTTGGTATTTTTGAGTTATCATTTTATAAGGATACTAATATAACATATTTATGAAAAAAACATGCTATGGACATAATCAGGTAAAACATTAAAAATACATTTAATAATTATTTTAATATGGTATTCCTAAATTCGTGATCTACTAGTTGAATGTATAATACTAGTTGGTTTTGAAGAAAAAAATAAATAGAGGTTACCCATCCAAATCTAACCCAAGAAATAAGGAAATTTCATTTAACCTATACGGAATATGAAAGAAAAAACTATAATTAATGAAATTTAGACAAAATAGGGGAATCATATGAAAAATAACTCTCAAAAAACACACAAGTATATTAAATGTCTTAGAAATGAAACCTTCAAGATGCTAACCAAGAATATAATCTATTTTCCCCTAAAACAATTATGATGAGGAAAATTACAATTAAATATGTGAGTGTGTAATAACAATATTAATAATAATTTATTTTAGTTTATACGACTTTTAAATGAATAAACACACACAGATCCATTGGTCCTTTATGGATTGGTCCTTATCCAAAAAATGGTTTGCCTATAACAATGTTGGAGCATTATAATTTTGTTTTCATAGTGGCCTTATAGCCAAATTTCAAAAAAACATTTCCTAAATAGACACATCACTAAATAGTACTACAATAATAATCTTTTTAATATAGTATTTTAACTATTATATTACTTGCATCTCACCATAGTTTCTATTACATTTCCCACATCAACTATAATACCAACACATTGTAGTGTAATAATACTATACAAATACTATAATAAATGATGGTCCTCAACAATTGAACTTCAAAAATTCATGATATAATGCATCATCATTCTATACTCAAGTATAAGCTATACCATAATAATTATAATAATATTTTAATAATAATAATAATATTTCATTAAATAATTTTTATGATCAATGAAAATGGGTCAGATTCCTCTAACAATTTTGACATTGTGTGATCATCTATTTATGTTTTCTAGAACATGAACCCATTTAGATACCATTTTTAAATACACACCCATAAAAATGTAACAACCAAAATTATTATGGGTTATGAACTCCCTAGTTTATTTGAATGTTTTTCATGGTTTGTGTTTTTTATTGAGAATGTGGAAATAGATTTGGATTATTAGTATTTGGGCACCCATGAAGAGTATTTTTTATTGATGCTGTGGATTTGGGTGGTGTCCAAGGTCTTTAAGAGACCACAAGATAAGTGTCTAATGAATGATTTTTCATGAATTTATACTTTATTACATTTAAAATATAAATGGGTTATTCATATAGTCAATGTTGTTCATGGGGTATTTTTAGGCCCTAAATGGATTATTAGGGAAGAGATGATACTAAGAACCAAAATTTAGGGAATACAGATATTGTTTATTCTATGAAAGTGTTTGGAAAAAGGAATATACTTTCCTCTCTGGGGGTGTTCACCCAATAAACCAATGGGTAACATAATTTATCATTACAAGGTGCATTGAAAAAAAGGATTGTGTGTGTTTCTAATATTGAGACCCCTCATGATCCTTCTTTTTAAACACATGATAAAAGAGGTGTTCATACAATTTCCCACATTATATTACATTTATCCAGGTATATTAAAGATATTTTCTGGAACTATTTTGATGCATGATGTGTTATATACTTCATTTTGTTCTATTCTATTTGCCCTTAGTAATTTTTATTCGATAATTTAGTATTTTTTAGGGATATTTTCACATGAAAATATAGAAATAATATTTATTTATGGGTCATTAATGTGTGTCTTGTAGAGGATGTCATGATTGTTCATATTCAAGAATATATTCATTTTTTAATGTGATGTATGTTTTTATTTGGATTTCATTATATATTTTTAGATATATTTGGTGTAATGGAACATCAATTTAGATTGAAGATTTGTAGACTTTCTGTGGCTTAGTTTTGGAAGTATGGCAGGTGTGTAATACACCTATTTTATCATGATTTCAGCACCTTGAGACTACTCAATGAGTTTATAATAGATTATTCTAAATTGGTAAAAAAATTGATTCTTAAATTTATTAATTTAAAAGTTATTGTGGACAAGACACATGTTCAGTTTTATAAAGGATGTTGGTAAATAGTTCATATAAGTAAGAAAACAATGGTTAGGGTTTGGTGCCTCAGATTTACTTTAAACATATTTTGAATTAAAAAATGTATTGTCGTGTTTCCTTATTAGAATTTTCTTTCAACATATTAATTCTCTTGTGTGTGTAACCCCATGTTGGTGGGATATTAGTAAATCTTCCTAATAGTCAACATGGAATGTATATATTTATAAATGGTTCAATATTATTTTCTTGAGTTTCAAAATAATGTATGAAATTCTTATTATTATTACTCTATGATTGATTTATGATCAATGGTTATTTTTTCAAATGGGTTTTAAGTAGTATTTTCACTTAGTTTTAATGGAAGGAAATAATGTGATTTTTTTAACTAGTCAATTAATCCCAATGGTGTAATTTATCTAATTTTTAAAAAAATGAGTTCTTTTAGTTCTTATTGATTGTGTTTTAACCGGGTGGATGTTAACAAATAATTATATATGTTGTGTTTTTATCCCCTAGATAAATTTACATGTTGTATCAAATTTTTTGATTGGTTTGGATGGACATAGTTGACCCTTAGATGGTGGATACATGTTTGAGGGACCCTAGATGATGATCTAGTTATTGAGATATTGACCCAAGGGACTACTACTATGATGATGAGTTGGTGAGTATTTAGATTGGAAACATACCATTTTTATTATTACATAGTCTTTCTGATGAGATTCTTGTTATATATGATTGATTTTTTTATATTAGAGGATCATAAGGCCATTTAATTCTATGAGTGCAATACCATGGTAAGACCTCCATCAGAGATATGAGATCCTAGTGTCAATGATGTCAATTAATACTCTGGTTGATAAGGTAGTTGATGTGGTAGGGTACCTTCCATCAGTGAGATGGTCTCATCAACCATTCGTTGAGTGAGAGGAGGTGGGTTCATTGATTCATGTTGGGTCAGTAATGAGTGATATGATTAAACTAGGATGTGATATTGGAATTGTTTTTTACCAAGCGTTTAATGGGATATGAGTAGAAATTTGTTAGGGGTTATTGAAGTATTGAACAACCTTGAGTGAGATGGTAGTGTGTTGTTAGTGATGTTCTCTCCCTTTATTGAGAAGGGATGTTTGGATTCTTAGAGTTAGATTTAATAAAGTATGAAACTAAATATTTAGATATTGGGTATGTGTTTCGGAGATGGTTAGTCAACCTACTCAAAATCAACATGTATGGGTTGGGATTCTATTTTGAACATTCCACATCAAAATTATTTAGATGCACAGTATCTATGATCAGATGACATTGTGTCACCATTAGCCTAAGATGCCCTGAATTATATTATTGCATGATAATTGTTGGTTATGTTTTCAATGGTTGTGTTTCATAGTTAAATCTAATCCTATTGGTGTTTTTTATATATAGATACACATGATCAATGTTTATCCTAGTATTTTTGAGGCATTGGGTGTTTATATTGGGTTATTGGTATCACCCCTACCCATGCACATTAAATAGGATTTGATATATGGTGGATGAATTTAGAATTTTATCTCAGTAAAAAATAACTTCTTGGAGATGGAAATGTGGTTGATATATGGTATACCATGTATTCCAAAGTTTTTGTATGATTATTAGTTTAGTTTGGCCTAAGGCTATGTTGGTTACATTTTAATTTTATTCTTTATGTTTAACCCAATGTAATTTTTATTACATATTATACCTATTAAGTCATGTTTGACTACTTATACACTATTTTGGGTTGATTCATCTTGTAGAAATATTTCATACATTATGTTTTTGACTTTGGAGGTCCATGTGGATACGTTTTTTCATCATTATTTTCTTGTAATTTCCATCATATCGATGAGGAATACCAAATATTTTATATCTAGCTTTCACCCTTAGGCTTCTAAAAGAGATTATAGTCTCTAAAAAAATGTTATTCCATCCCCACTAGCCTCTACCTCTATCATATAGGGAGGTGTTCCTAAGTTATTATAGCACCCTGATGTAAGAACCAACATAATGACCAGGTATGGTATGTTTCAATATTATATTAGAAAATTTATTAGTATGTGATAATTTTTATTAGATAAGGAGTTATGCTTTCAAGACACAGGGGGATGATTGAGAAAATTCGAAGCCACTATAAAATTAGTTTACACCAAAGTTTCCCGAGGATACCTAGTTGTAGAAAAAGCCATCTAGAATGAATAATGTGTTTGATTGGAATGAGAATACATATTGGGGATAAATGAGAATCTAGAATATTCATATGGATAATTTTTTATCTAGTATGTTATAAATTAATTTTTTATAGTTTCATGCTTTGTGCTAAATACACAAACTTAAGAGTGATCTTGTTTTAAATGAAACATTATTTTAATTCATTAATAATTGTTGAAAAATGTAATACAACTAAATTTTTCTCATATATATTATATAGTGTGATTTGATTCATATAGAAACAAGTGGCTTAGATTACTATTTGTGATGTGTTTGTTTGGGATCTATATGGAAATGGATTTTTGTGAAAACCAAATTTGAAATAGAAAACTAGTGTAGTGGAATGTGGTGTGGTGAAATGGTTTTATATGTTGGTTTTAATTTAAAATAAATTTTATTCAAGTGTTGTTCAAATTATATGGAATTTGAATAATTTATGAAACTCAATAGAAAATGGTTATTTTAAATTGTATTTTAAATAATTTTTCAAACAATGATTAGTTTTGGGAAAAGTGATTTATTTTTCTTATAATGATATTGATTTCTATTTTTTGCAAAACCCTATATTCTTAGGGTTTTTATGGAATTCATAAGTGATTTTTTATGAGAATAAATTTTTTGAGATAGTTTTCAAAATATGCCACACGTACCATTACAAATTTCTTTTGATGATTTTGATGTTGTTTGGATGAAAATGACATTGATTATTGAACTGTTTGATGATTTGGTATATCATTTTTGTTTGGAAGAAACATTTTATGGTTGTTAGGTGTGGAACTATTTTATATTTATGTTAAGAAAATAAATTGGTTATATATTAGACTATATTACCTTGATTTTATGTGATGTAATGGGAGTGGCCATGGATGTTTACTTTTTCATTTGGTGGGTATTACGTGGATATTTCAAGAGGGCCTTATGTAGTGATCTTATGAGATGTACGTAATTATTGGGATCATATAGATAAATTTATTTCAGTGGGTTTCGGTATTGGATCACATGATGTGATTTTGACGATTTTATGGGTTCAACCACTTAATGTGAATTTTTTTGGTTCCATAGTTAGTTCCAACTGAATTTTATATTCTTGGGGGTGATTTATGTCATAGGAAGAAAAATAATTTTGAACTACATATTAGATGTGAAATCATAGAGAGGGTATAACAATAAGACTCGTGATGAGTCAACTTTTATATAAAATTCAAGATAGATGGATATAGTTAGGAATTATCTAGATGTTTAGTTGGGCATGTTGAATGAAATTCAGAAAAAACATTTTTTTACAGTAGATAAATCTTTCATTTGGAAGATGATAATATGTGTAACTCCATGATATTTTAAAATAGGTAAATTTCATATTATAGAATATTTTACATGATACACTGAGATTAAATACCCCATGAATTATATTTCCTAACATTTGATCTATTACATAACATGTTAGATATGAAACCATGAGTTGAGGTAAACAATAATGTAGTATACCATTATAATCTTGACATTAAATGGGTCGGTATGAATAGTACTAAGTAAATTATAAAAATTATATTGTTTACACATGTAATAACAAATTAATTATTTATCTATAAAATTTTAAAAAATAAAAATCAATTAAAAGAAAAAAGATATGTTTTCTAAAAAATATTGATTCTAAAAGACTGTTTAGTCTCTCTTCGTGCACATAATATAATTTTTTTATTATAAATTTTAGAAATATTTTTATAGAGGTAATTTAATTTTTAAAATTTTAATGTTTTTTTATTTTAGGGTAAATGGTTTTAGTTTTTATAAAATGTTTCAAATTTAGATGATTTGTGAAAATACTGAATATTAATTGAAAACTGCATTTTCAGTCAAATTATTCATAAGAATAAAATATATTTTAAATTTTCATAAATTTAATAGTAATTATATTTTACACAATGTAATTTTATTTATCTCATTTTAATAATTTAAATGTTGAATTATGTAATAAAAATATTTCAAGATTCTATCAATTTCATTTCGAAATCCTGCTCTTTTATCACATTAGCGAGATTAATTTTAAATTAAATTTTACCACATATGTTAGTTAAATATACAAAAATTAATTCTATATTTATATTAAGAAAAAATTATTATCTTACTAGACCAAAAATATTTACCAAATTCAATAGTGAAAATCATAATCAATAATTACTGTGGTTAAGGAAAAAATAGTCTTATCGGGGGATTAAACTAAAAATATAACGGTTAAAATGGAATAATTAATTCTATAAACTCTATTATATGGAAATATTTAGAACCTATAATGTATTATTATCTATAATAATCTATTTGGGCCTTTTTTATTTGAAAAACGTGGGTATTCCATATTCTTTTAAAAATTACAAGTGTTCCACTAACCTCACAATTTAAAGGCCATCCCCTCTAATCTCTTATTCAAACCCTAAAACACTCCTAGAATGCAAAATAAATGACCATATAACTTAAAAAATTCCATTAAATCTTCTTATATTACTTATTCTGAGAATAAATTCATCATAGGATGAATTTTTATGCAAACTTGTGGAGGATACATGAAGATAATGTAATATTTTTCAACGAGAATTTTTATTTCATTTATTTCACCGCCTCCTTAAATTAATATTAAACAATAATGATATTACAATAATGTATAGTAAATATACATATATTATTTGATAAAATTTTAATGAAACAAAATCATCCCCACTCCCATCAAAAGGGTTATGAATGCTTTCTTCGTGTGTACGGCATGCTACCACCTTATGAACTGATGCCTTTCATTTTTTCCATTACCAACTATCATAATTTGGTATGTTGATGGGTAGAAAGAATAATATATATATATATATATATAATAAAATCATATATATGGTGTTATTATATCATAATTAACCATTTCACATTCCATTCTTTGAGGGATATGATGACTTCACAAGTGTACCAGTGGACTACCACCTTCACTATGTGATGTGACTGTCTTTTCATCACCATGCCACATGGATGATATGTATATATATATATGCATATATAAATAGATAATATCGTAATTATGTTATTATGATCTTTCTGGAAAGATAAGAAATTACTTACCACCATTCCATAAATATTTTTTTCAAATAGAAACATTACTCACACATACTTATAACCTACCGTCTAAATGTTTGAAACATATTTAATTTTTAATAACCATATTTCATGATTGGTATTTAAATTATAATTGATATATAAATATGATAATAATTACATTATTACTAATCTTTAGATGATACAACTATACAATATGGGATGTAAAAGGGTATTTAATGATGAAATATTTATATGAAAATTAGAAAATTTAAACTTGAAACCACGAAAATAATGAAATGTAATTAACAGAAGGGGGATAAGATTCTATAAAATGAACATATATGTTATTATAAAATTTAATATGGTTATAGTAAAAGTTAATAACATTTTCAAAACCATTATACTTGTTTTTATATTACATTCAACCAAAATTAAGTGCGTGTATATAATTACCCATTAACATATAAAATTAATATTAATTAAAAAATAACAGTAATTTGAGTTTAAAATAGAATTATTATATCCATGGGGATTAGAATTAAGAGTTTACAAGTCCTAATGCATTTTATAAGTCATTTTCTTTTCGTTGTGTTATAATAATTCTGAACCGACATTTATATTTTATGAATAAGTGTAAAAAAACTTTTTAATAAATTATTTTCTATTTAATCATTTTTACGTGTATGAACATTATACACACATTATTTAATTTAGTTTAATTTCCACATCCATATTATGATCATTTTAAGGGATTATTTTATAATATAATTCTAATCGAGACTATTAATTCTATAATTTTAGTTAAATGAAATTACTTGATCAGTCAAAAATAAACCTATATAATTTTATTTTAATCCATTTATTAATGATATTTTCAATTAATATTACTATTTTAAACAATTTGGTACTAAAAATATTTGGGAATTTTTTTTAATAAAATACGAGTTTATTTCCCATTTCGATCTAATATTATTTTTCTTCCAAAACCATTTTTTATAAAAATATGTTTAACCGTGTTAAAAATGTTGTATTAAATAAATTTTTTTCATGCTCTAAATTTTAATTTTATTAGATTATCCATGTGATATTAAAAAAATATCAATTTTCATTTATCAAAAATTTGAATGGAATCTGTGTTATATTGGGAACATCATGAATGAAATTTATAGCTTCAATGACCACTAAATTATTATAAATCCACTTTTAATATGATTCAAATGTTATTTGAAAACACCATTATATTCAATTTTTTTTGTTCAACTTTAGTTTAAAAAATATATTTTTAAAAAATTAAAAGTATATTTTCCTCAAGAATGTTTTTCAAGATATTTTTATGTTTTTTCTATACATCAATGAAAAAACTATTATTCTTACTTATGTAGAAATATATTGTATTGATAAAATCCTTATTGTTCCTCTATATGGTTTATAATCATTTTTTCTATAGAAAATGTAAAATTCAAATACATAATTCATTTTTCTAGTCATTAACCTTTTATAGAATTATTTGCTACCCTAAGGATATTAAATATACCTTAAATATCCATTGTATTTAGCATGTATATGATTATTTCATGAACCATATATTATTTCCACATATGGTGTTCTATATTAAATTTTTTTTTTCTGGGAAAATATTTATAAATCTATACTCTTAACCCAATATGGATATTTTTAGATTAGGAACATTGTTAAATAATTAAATCAATTATTTAATATATGAGGTATGATTTGGACATCCAGAAATGGAAGGGGCTTGGTTATAGATAAACCCTTGATTCATTAATAGTATCACAAAATCAATCAATATGACATCATAACATCAATTTTCCATTATAAATTTTGTACCTACAAGTATTAAATTATCTTGTAAAATAACTTGATGATAGAGGCATCATGATCATGAGTTGATTAAATCCATTATTTAATAAGGACCTTCATTAATAATTTAGTTTTTATTATCCATGAAATTTTATTAATTATATTTTATCTCGATGTTTTTTATTTTATTGTAATTAATTTTTTTAATTATTTTTCACTAATATTTATTAAAATATTGAATATTCTTTTTCATATTATGATATTAAATTTATTGATTAAATGGATAGTGTTTATTGTTATTTACCATTCCATTTTTATTATTATCTATGAGATATTAATATTGATATTTTTTATGGATACACTTCCTTGTCAATTTATTGATTGCATTGAATATGTGTTTAGTTATTTATCTTTCCATATTGATTATTATTATTTACTCATTATTCATTACATTATATATAACCCATACCAATAATTGTATATCATAATTATTTTGATTCCTTTACCAGGAATCTATAAATCATACTATGATCGATAAGAAAGGATATGCAAGATAGAATAATGATACTTTAAAAATAACAATAATTTAGTATTTTTTTATTCAAATTAAATATGGAAATTATGTATATATCTAGTTCATCAATACTAATAATCTATTATATAATTTGGGATGCAATTCCTTGAATCTTATTCCAATGTCAAAAAAAGAATGTATGGGCTCTAAGATACTATGGTCATGTTCACTATAGTTCTTATGGGAGGATGTTTAGTAATAATATTTGGAACTGGATTTAGAAAAACCTAGATTATGAGTCGTAACCATATTATAAAATTTGAGGATAATTATAGAATAAATATCATATGGTTTTAGTAAGGATGACATTATGAGGTCCATCATAGAAATAGGTGCATGTCTAAATACTATGGACATAGTTCTAACATAGATATACCTATAGGTAATAACTATGAAATTGGCACCTCGGTCTTGATTTTATCAGTACCTAGTGCACAAAAAGGATCATTACACTGCACCGAGCTTGAAACACCCATGGAATATTCATTGAATACGTCACATTTTCATTACCAACAATTTTGGGGTATTTTAATTGAAGATGATAGTAAATTAACAAGGATAAACATATGGTGTCTTATATTGAAAATAATGTGTCATGATTCATGCATCTAATAAATTATTATTTGGATTCCCCTCCAAGGTTTTTGTTCATCAGTAAATCAATTTTTTATTCAATGGATTGAACATGAAGTAATCATGTTTATATTGAGCATAATTGAAATTTTCTTTACTATGAGAAACCAAATGGGATGAAAAATAGAGGGAAATATATCTTGATTTTTCCTAATACATTATCCTAAAATATGGTTGAAATTAAATACATTAAAAAAATCCCAAACCCAAAAAAGAATACATTGACAGAGTATTATAAGAGCTAGAACAGAGGAGACCATGGAGGAAATAAGGCTTTATTTACATCATGTCAGAAATTTCGAAATATGAACCTAGGAAAGTGTATCAAAGGAACATGAAAATTATTTATTTGTGTAAAGGAATGAAATAATGTAAATAATTTCTAAGGAAAAATATACGGTATAATATAAGGAAATTAATCTTCTCCTAGGTTCTATTTATAGTTCGTTGTTTTAAATGTTGAGAACATGTGAATTATATGATTCAATTACCTATTATAAAGGGTAAACCATAGACCACGAAAGGAAAAGCATTGAAATATAAAATATGATGAATTTATGTATTTGGGTTTAATAATTACATTGTAATTTATTTTTACCAAATTTATTTTGGTTATTATAATTCAGAAACTTATAAATATTACAGTAATTATATATTTATATGTGTATTCATAATCATTAGATTTATGGATACAATCCTGGGATTATGATTTTAAGATTGATCACTTGATAAAACTGTTAAAACACAATTTTTTGGATTTATGTAATTGGAGTATATTATGATTAAGGATATTTTGGGGGAAAATTATGGCAATACTACCTATTGGTTTATTATTAGTTTTAATAAAAAAATTATTTAATGAAAAAATATTTTCATTTTATTGGACTACGTTTATAGGTTTTAGAAACCTTTAGGGTTAATTATATCTTTGTTATTGAGGTAATTATAGGTTATAATACTTTGGGTAATTTTAAAATTATTTTATTAATATGGTTTTAGGAAATGGACTACTTGCATAACATGTGACAAAAAATCATTCAATCGGGTAATGTGGCTTCGACATAATGTCAAGGGATGATAAGAGCATAAGGACCACCACTAGCTTACAAGATATCTTGGTAAATATATAATTAGTTATATGATTTTACAAACAAATATTTTTTATAAACTAGTAGCCTCTCCTTTTAGGGTTATAGATGAAATTATTATATTCGATAACCTGTGTTAACCATTTTGTTTTTTAAAAATGGTTAAAGATTAGGGGGAATTTCACACTGTTACAGGTTTTATGGTATACCCAAAGAGGATTTTAATTCATTGGGAATAAAAAAATAATTTTTGGATATTAATTTATTAGAGTAAGTGAAGAAATTTAAATTGATCGACGCAAAAAAACAAAGGATGAATTTTTTTTTAAGAAATAGAAATGTATCATGTAATTATATTTCATTATATTATTAGAGATATAATGATTTTATGTACAATTATAAAATGACATTGAAACTATAATGTAATACTATTACATTAGGATATTATTAAAATGTACTTTTTAGTTATCAAAGATTTATTTATTAGATGCCCTTAACATTCCATTGATCATTAACTTTCCTATGATCAATGACCACTTTCACAGTTTATAATTATTTACACTTTTCTACCATGTCCACAACTTCATTTTCCCCCAATGTTCTCTGACATAAAAACCAAGAAATATTTTATTCCTTATAAACATTGTACTGAAATTTTTCCCATATTAAGAGGGTTTTTATTTACCCTTTTATGATGTGGATTTTTAAACTATGTTATTTAAAAATTCCAAAAAATAGATTATAGAGATCAAATTTAAATTGTGAGAACATAAATTATTTAAGGTGAGGATAATGAAAAATCTCGACAATTTAAATTTAGAAAAAACTATTTTTATAGTACATGTGGAATCCAACACCACTCTTAAACAACCTACAAAATATATTCCATCAAATATAATATCATCGACCACATGAACAAAATGAAACCAAGTGTCAAAATAAACCATAAAACAATATAAAATTATAATATAGACATCAAATTTTTTGTTATCAGTAGTAAAAACTAAAATATGATATTTTTATGGTCGAATCAAGTAAAAAAATTCATTTTTTTATCTATTGAATAGATATAAATTAAGAATCAATTAAATGGAAATGATATGTTTTTTGAAAAAAATTATTTTTTCAAAAATGCAGTTCAGTGTTCTTTCACGCATATAATATTAAATTAATGTTTAAAAATTATTGAATATTTATTTGATAAAATTAAATTTATTCTTTAATTTGTGACATCAATATTATCTTAGTGTAAATTTTTGGGATATTTTGGAAATAAATCATTTTATAATGAATTGTAAAAAACCCTAAATTTTAATTAGTTAACACCTTTTCATTAATAACTTTTACCGTGTAAATATATATTTTTAAATTTTGATAAGGTAAAATTGTCTAATTATATATATATTAATAAAATTTATTTAATTTAAATTATTTTAATATTTAATTTATTTTTTAAAACACTGTAATCTTTTGAACATTTTCTCTTTGTAAACCCATTTTATCTTCACATCTACGGGTTTAATTTTAATTTTAATTTAAAAATTCTTTGAATGGTATTCTTCAAAAAAGATTCATTATTTGTGATAATAAAAATAAATTTTATGTAATAATGTGAAAATATTTTTTTACAATAAATAATAGTGAAAAAAGTGAAAATTATTTATCATAGTTCATTTATAAATGGATTTAGTGGGGGTTAATATAAAAATATTAGAGTTATTATTATATAAAATAATTGTATAATATCTAATGGATTGAAATATTTATAAATTATAATGTCTATATATTTATAATAATCAATTTTGACCATTTTTACATGTGGAAATCATTGTTACACATTTATATTTTCAAAACATGCAAGCTTTCTACTCAACTCACCTGTACAAGGCCACCACCTCTACTCTCTTCTTAAAATAATAAAATTAGTTCTGTAAGGCCATGAAATAAAAAAATAAGTTCCTAAATACCATAATATCAACCTATATGACTTTTTTGAATAAATAAAACATATTACGGACTTTGGTATAAAAAAATGAGGATACTCGGTGAAGTGGTAATGTTCTTGAATGATATATTCTATTTTATTTCATCCTACACCTCCCAAAAATATTCTTAAGCCATAATTATTTAATTAATATATAATTTATCATATCCTAAGATGTTTTTATCTTAACTCAAGAACCATAAACTGTCCCCACTCCCATAAAATGTGTTATGAAATCATCATTTATGTGTTATAAGGACTTCCACATCGTGAACAAAAGTCATTTATTTCTTCAATTACCACCTCTCATTGTTAATTTTTAAGATGTTTATACAGTAAATATATATATAATATTTATAATATAATTATACCACAAGTTTCTATTTAATTTATACATTTTTGACATTCATTATGAGGGGATATGATAATTCCGCTCGTGTGTATGGAAGACTATCATCACAGAAAGGGATGTGATTCTTCATTCACTAACGCTTTAAATGGAATGCAATAAGGAATAAATTAGTAAATTTATGTGAAATAAATGATATTATTATTTAGTAATGACCTATTTATAATTATTAAATTAAAATATACCTTTTTATTTAATACATTTTCACTCACTTATATATGATAACATTATTCACGTATGTGTAGACTATTACTATCACAAAGCGATGCGACTCTATTTTCATCACCAGACCATGCCGATGGCATAAATATCAGTATATATAAATTAATAATATTTTAATTATTATATACTTATTATTATTTTGAAAAAAATCACATACAACAATTCCATAGTGATCATTGAAAAATCGAAATGTTACTCATGCGTATATACAGGTTGTCGTCCCCAGAAATATAACATAGTCCAT
Source organism: Viscum album (assembly GCA_963277665.1). Classification (NCBI taxonomy): domain Eukaryota; kingdom Viridiplantae; phylum Streptophyta; class Magnoliopsida; order Santalales; family Viscaceae; genus Viscum; species Viscum album. The sequence goes on from OY728139.1 coordinate 899,996,531, forward strand.
TTTAAATAACAAACATTTATGATTGGTTTTAAAATTATAAATTATATATATATATATATATATGATAATTTGGTCATCATTATGATTCAATAGTTGATATAACTAAATAATATGTTCAAGATATATATGTTTAATGATGAACCATTCATGGGAAATGGAGAAATTAACAACTGAAACCTTGATAATAGTAAAATACTATTAACTTAAGGGTGATATGATTTTATAAAATAATAATATCTGAAATTATATAGATTATTATGATAATTTTATAAGTTAATAACATGTTTAAAACAACAATATATGATGTTGAATCACGTTTAACCTAAATGAAGCATTATGTAAGGGATTCTATCTCACTTTTATTCATTGATGCACATTTGTATATTATGCACCAATTTATTTTATACGGTTTATATAATACACCGTTTACATTTAATATCATTATTATTTATAATTCATTATATTTTTAGATTAAATTTGAATTATTTAATCCATTTGGATTCAACTTAAGAGTTATAAATTGGTAAATAATTTCATAAATCAATTTCTTTATATTTGGTTATAACTCTTATTTGTCATCTTTGATTTTAAAATATTATATTTGAAATGAATTTTCATTATATTTTGTTTTATGTTTACTTTTGATTTGTGTATATAAAAGTGGTACACATAATAAATTTATTTATTAATTCCCTCGCATATTCTATGATCATTTTAATGGTTTATTTTGCAATTAAATTCTTATGAAGATTGTTCATTTTTTAATTAAAATTGAAGGATTTTTTTTATCATTGTATATTAAAAAATTTAAAATTTCTTATACTTTGGTTATTCATGGTTTTTTAGTGTAATATTACCATTTAAAACTCCATGATAATTTAAATAATTTACAATATTTTTTTAAATAAAATAAGTCTTTATTTCATTATTAGGTAGGAAATCTATTTTCTACCGAACCACTACATTTAATAATGTTTTAAAAAATGGTTTTAACCCTTCTCATTGTGATTTATTATTAAAAAATTTATCCACATTTAATTTTTAAAATTTTTTTGAAAGGAAAATTAATGTCATATTAAAAATAATGCATGTTTGTATTATACTAAAAAGTGAAAGGAATCTTGGTTTTACCATGTTTGGTATGAAGGGAATTTATAGCCACCATGAACAGTCAACTATTTTGGATATTGTTTTATAATATTAAAATACTATATTTAAATAAAATTAATTTCAAAGACGTTGTATGTAATTTTGTTTAAAAATCATTTTTTACAAAATAAAAATGATACTTTCAAGAAGAATTTTTTAATGATATTATTTCTGTAATTTATATTAATCAATAATAATAAAACCCATTATTCTTTTTATATTTGGTACATGTTGTGTTGATTCCACCCTTATAATTACTATATATGGTTTATGATCATTTTGACCAAGTAAATTATTGAAAATCACTTCGTTGATTCATTTTTTTATAATTGAGTTTCTCGCAACTTATTCAAATTATAGAGGACATTAAATATACAATAAATATCCATATTATTTATCATGGTCATGTTTATTTCAAAACCATATCAATTTTCTACATTTAGTGTTTTAAATTGGATGTAATTTATTTTCTGGTGAAATATTGATAAATATGAATTATTTACTCAATACTTATATTTGATAATAAGGTTCATTATTCCTGAATTAAATATATTATTTAATATATGAGTAATGCATTGGACATGTGGACATGAGTGGGGCCTTTTCATATATATCTCTTCGATGCACCAATATTCTCATGAGGTGAATTAGAAAGCTAGTATAAAATCAGTTGTCCAAACCAAATGAGCTTGTACCCAGTAGTTTTAAACATTCTTGTAAAAAGACATGATGGTACAGCTATCATGATCTTGAGTTCATGACATCTAATAATAAGTAATTTAATTCACAATTAATTTATTTATTATCATCCATTATATTTTTATAATTAAATAATCTCGGTATGCATTTCTTTTCAACTATTTATTAAATGTCATGCATTTTTAGGTATTTACCTTTATATATTGTTTATTAATTATCCAATTATTATGGCCATTTTATTGATGAAATTAAAAAAATTCTATTATTTACTATTCCATATAGATTATTATGCATAATATTTTTGTATTTATATTATCTCTTATTGCACATACTAATATGTTTATTGATCAAATGTCATGTCTGTTTAGTTATTTAGCTATCCATGTTTCTTATGCTTATAGATTTGTGATTTCTTCAACATTACATGACCCTTATAAATAATTTTATCATGTCGATATTTTATTCTTTCCAAGGGTTCTAAGAAGTTTGTAACAAATGACTAAAATGGATATGATAGAGGCAATAATGGTATTTTGATGAAAAATATGTTTTAATTTTAATTCAAATTTACAACCTGAATTAAAAAGAAAATTACAAATTAACAAATTCTATATGACTATTAATCACTTCATGATGTGACTCATTGTATCTTATTCTTATGTAATAATGTAGACACCAGCTCTGGGAAACTGGGGTTGAGGTTCCTACAATAAGGATACTTCCATGGTGGATATTATCTTATCTATAGTGGATGAATGTTCCTAGGGTTAGGATGATCATGAGAATGGTGAAATAATTAATAGAATATATGATGTCGTATTGGTATTCTCATGAGAGGATAAAACCAATTTGTGAAGTTGTTGTTGTTTTGGAAGGATTTTCTGTGTTACGTATGGGAATAAGATAGTGATTGTGTGATACGAGTCTACTTCACAGTACTAGAACATTTTTATTAATTACTAAAAAATTATGTTTGACTGGGTACATCGAGGACCCCACTATAGAAATTGTGGGAGGGTAAATATCTAAAATCATTGTGGATTATTGATGATTTAATGAAGCCTTAAGATGTTAAGGTAACATGATAAAGATATTTATCGATGTGGTGATATATCAGCAGTTGTGGTTGATTTTTTTCCAGATAAAATAGATATAGATATATAGAAAGGAGTTTTGTATATAATTAAACATAGTTGTGTGGAAACCATGATGGTAATGTTGTTTGGATGGTGGTTAATATTGGTAAAGGATCACACTAGGGTTTCAAAAAAAATAAGCGTGTCCAGATTTAGTATGAGATTTTTATAATAAGATAATTTCAGACATTTAGATATGAAATAATGGATTATTTAGAATTAATTTATGGTCATCATAGTACAAGTGTTATGGTTGATGGTATATCATAGATTCTTGAAATTGATAAGAATTATAGGAGTGTGATTATAATGATACTTGTCATTATATGTTAATAATTCATGAGTCATTTGTTTTTTTATCTTTTTGTTGTGCTATTTTGAGAATTCAGAGTTATTTTGGGATTCTGATCATTTGGGTGTTGTTAAAGGATTTTTTTTGGTTTTTTAGGCTGTTTTATTTTAAAATAAGTTCAATTGTTCTTCAAAAGGTGATTGGGTGGTCAGGATACCAATAAATTAATCATTAGTCCATTCATGGTGCAAATGGGTCATTTATTTTATGACTGACATCTGTATGGTGTGTTTTGCCTATAAATGTGTGATCAAGGATGTGGGTATTTTCCCATAATAATTCATAGAAAGACGCTATGGTTTATGATATTAATGTATCAGAGTATAGGAATAGTGTTCCCTATAATACCACAAGAATTTATAATTCCCTATAACTAAATATTATTTATTTTTATATCATTATTTACATGAATCTTTTAATCTAGAAAACCACGATATTTTCGGAAATAATATTATTTAGTGTTATGTTATCTCCAAAAAAATATATTTCAAGTTATGAATACGACTTACTAAAACATGGAAAATATATGGTTATCCAATGCGCAAAATTAATTCATTATTAATCAATTGATTGTAAATAAAAATCATTAATTGAAATTAAAAGATATGTTTATATGAAAAAAAATGTTTAATGCACACAATGAATAAATTTATAAATAAACATAAGTAATCAGTTTTGGTGAATTTTTTCAATGAAATATATATATATATTATATATTTAATTATTTTTTTAATATTTCTAAAATTAATATTTCATGAAATGGGATCTGAATTAATTATGTGTATTCATAACTATGGATTTTTATGAAAAGTATATTCCATTGACTTTCATGCACTTAATTAAAAATGAATTTATTCAACTCATAGAAATGGAATGATTACAAATTTATTCCATATTTAGAATCATGAGCATAAAATATGGTAAATAGATCACCTTTATTTTTCCCTTCTGAATGTTAATTGTGGTTAAAATTTGTCACCTCAGTAAGCGTAGAGTAGGTAAAATGAGGATAAAATATTGGGGAATGACTTCAAAATTTCTCTAACACTTGATTTTATCATATTTGATGGGTTGATTTCATCCATTTCTAAACAAGATTCAATTATTTGTCCAGTTAGTGCCATTTACCATTGATTATGGCCTATATATTATTTTAAGAAAAGAATAAATACAATAGGTCACCCTCATTAATTTAATATCTCTAGAATTTTTATATAACTATAAATAGTGCATAAATTATGTTCTAAATGATTATTTGAAATAAAAAATTATTTTTATTATAATATAAATTTATTTATAGTTTTTAGTTATTGGATAATCATAGTAAATTATTACGGAATGCTAACATAATATTAATTCAATTAATAGATAAATAAAATTAATAAATATTAAAATATTACAAGAAATATTTTTTGTGGAAATTATTGTGCTCCATTTTTTATTGTTATATTTATATGGGGATGAGATAAATGTTTTTTTTTCAAATTCCATTTCTTTATTATTGTTTTCAATGCATTATTTCAAGTGTAGTGTTAAAAATTTCTATAATGATATTTTATGAGAAAAATATTTTATTAAGATTATTGATATTCATAATAATATTTAAAGGGATTATCAGTATGATAGTTGTTCTTAAATATCATATCTTTTCCATTAATGAGGAAATTGTAACCAAACATGTAAAATTATAATCCTTCAATAGTGAAAAATTCATTATCATGATTAACATTACAATTGATTTCCCAAGGGTTTAAAATAAGAGGTATGTTTTAAAAACCACTTAGTCATGAGAAAATTTGATTTCATGTTATTTAAATTTCAACCATAATATATTTTAATATCTATCCCTCTAGAAACATTTTTATCGAGTATGAATTTCTTATACTTTAATATTTTTTAAAAATATTGTAGGGACTACATCTAATGAATGATGAGCCTCTCTCACTTCAATATCCTGGACAGAAAATCTGGAAATAGTCTCCCATACCAGAGATGTTGATATTTTTATCCATTATTATGTGGTTTCTAAATGTTGAAAATGTAACAACCAGTGATTTTATGAGAATTATTCTTTTTAATTTCTTTGATGTCTTTTTTTGTACGCTACATCATGATAATATTGCGCTATACATAACACCATATTAGCTCGCAGTATACGCAACACTATTCTTGGATCGTGCTACACACAATTTCAAGTTTGTTTGATAGTAGTTATTCTATGCAACATTGAGTGTATATATATATATATTCAATGTATAAATGAAATATGGTTTTATTCAGTTATATGAAACAAAAAAGGAGTCTTGCACTACACACAACCCCGGATTGGCTTACATTACACAAAATCGGGACCTTTCTGGATAGCATGTGTAGTACACAATACCGAGTTTCACTAAACGATATATTATTATAATATTATTATGAACTAATCGCTCTGAATAGTAATACCCACTTTTTGATATTTTATAAATCTTATTTTTCAAAATGGAATTCATTTTTGGATTCGGAATATCAAAATTAGATTAGGGTGAAATTTTGGTATTTTTTCTGAAAACTTTCAATTTTTGATGAATAGTTAAAACACTGGGTTACTATTTGAAAACCGACATTTTATTTAAATAATTATTATTATTATTATTTAAATTTATTTTAGCTAAAAATTGATACATAATACTTGTATAAGTTTAATGTAATTCATTGGAGTCATTTTATAATAATTTTAGATATATAAAAATTTTATTGAACTTTTCACCGTCTTTTACCCAACTCTTAGGAGAATTTGGAAATTCACATAAAACTTAATTTTACCACTTCTGTGAGTGGAATTTCAAAAATCCGAGAGACACTGTTAATATCAAGGACTAAAATGTGGTTCAATGAGATGAAAATATTTTTTTATGAATAGTAACTTTTTACTTTTATTTACCACGGTTAAAAGTAAATAGGGTAATTGAGGGTAAAATGATACTATTATTACCCTAAAACATGTCATAATTCTATTGAATAAGTGTAATTCGACCAAAAGAAACCTTAGGAATAAAATATGACCATTTAGGTCCATTTGGATTAGATTAGGACATTTATTATTATTTTATTTAAAGAAGGGTTAAAATAGTTAAATCAATGTCTAATATCTAAATAATTTTTAATATAGGCTTATACATAAGATAAATTCAAATATAAATATTCATTAGAAATTTAAAAAGATTTCATACATAATGGGATTTTATTTAAAAAAATTTCTATTATATAATTTAATTTATTTATGACACAATGATGATGCAGTAATTATCTTATTAATGAAATATTAACATAATTGATGTTATAAATACCCAAATAAATGTAATTTTAGACTTTTTATGCATTACACTAATTTTATAGGTTAATATGACATGTTAGTATTAATTTAATTTACTTTTTGTGAACTAATCATGCTGTTATGATATTCACAAAAATCAATTACCAAATAGTGTCAAAATTGACATAAAATAGTTTTTAAAACAAATATTATATTATTAATTGTTATTATATTCTTAAAAAACTAAATTTCGTCCAAGATAATTATATCATGATAGGTGTATCATTAATGTACCACTTTGGGATTTCTTGGATGTATATGGTATGTTTATTTACTATATAATATTAAAATACAAAGTTACTTGGTAAATGTCAATCTAATTAACTAAGAGTTAAAACTAAAAGATAAGTTTAATATAATGACTAAAACCTATCTAAAATCTACTGGTTGAGAGGATTTAGACCCATCCCCACCTTATCTCATATATAAATCAATTTGGAGCTATTAAAACCCGAATATGACTTTATTATAAAATAATATTTTATGTTTTCCCAAAGGAGCCCCTCTCCTCCCTTATAAAAATGGCACCCATTCCCTCTATACTTAACACCCTTTTGAGCCTTGAATATCAGCCAAACCCTACCCATTTCTCTTCTCCACTTCCCTAGAAATATTCTAGAGGTTCTGTTCTTCTCAAAAGACCAACTCTACTTCCTTAATAGAAGGCTTAAAGTAGGTGCGTCGAAGAAGAGGTCATCTCTTCTTCCGATTCTCTTAAGTTTCTTTCTTATTCAACTTCTTCTTATTTAGTTATCTCATTATAAATTAATAACATCAGTATTAATTATATACTGATATGTTATTAAAAATATGAAACAACCCTATTTCACCTTCTATTTATCCTACGGAAAACAAAATCATTGTGCGTGCGTAAGTACGGAATACCGTCTCCATGTCGTGGTGTAATCTGTTTTCCACCACCACCTTACTTGGATGGGTATAATGGTGTAAATAGATGACTATATATGATTATTTTAATGTGATATTGATTCTGAAATATTATACATACACTTCAATACAATTCCACGATCATGGGAATGGTATCATCACTCGTGCAAACGTACGGACTACCGTCTCCACGACGCGATGAGATTCATTCTCCATGTTAACCATTAATAAATGATTATAAAGTATATATAATAAGTAATCATGAAATATATGACATAATAATGATATCGGATTTATGTATATTTATATATGTATGTCATCTACTTAATTCCATTCAATTCAATAAGGAAATGAAAACAACGTTCACGCGTACGTACGGCCTACCGTCTCCACAAACGGTGTATTTCATTCCATTTATCGATCTATTATATATATATATATGATGAAAATATATTATATATAAATAATGTTTTAAATTCTAGAATTAAGTGAATCAGGATATAAGTAATAATATCAAGAACAAAAAGTCCAAACACGTACGATAAATAAAACGATTTTACCCAAAACGCTGCTTTAACATGGAATTTAAAAAATTACAGGCAATATAAAGTCATAAGTGAACCATTTATGACATCATAACAATGAATATGATTCTTTAATAATTCAATGACATTTTTTAAATCATTATACAGGAGGTTCTGATACATATGAAGCATATCAGACGTATGGTAAGGGATAACTTTTCCAATCTCATTTTTATCTGAGATTGTTTATTCATATGTATTTACTGGGGTTATATTTAACATCCATGTCAAAGTTTTATAAAAATATTTTCATGTATGTTTAAATCCCTTTTACCCATTTTTGACTTTTACTACATGGTATGTAAGGAATCTATTTTTTGTTTACCATACGAGGTACTTTTTGACATTTCCAGCAAAAGTACGAGAAGAATGTTTTTTAACTTATACGACATGAGAGGATTTTGACAGTTTTATAAAGCCTTATTTTCATGAATCTTAATCTAAAAGATTTCATGATTATTTTCAACACAATCCTTTTCTTTTAAAATTTCATGACATTTTGTGAAATGAAAATTATTTTTAAGAAGAAAGGATATTTTCCTCAATAATTCATTTCAAATGATTTATCAAAACTATTTTCCATCTAAGATGACATTATTTCATATGTGTATGTTTCAAGTTTAAGATCTCTATGGTTTACATGGTTTCAATTTTCTTATGATGAAATTTCCATTTGTTTTATGGATTATGAGATGATGGGATGATGTTTATGAAACCCATTTTATTCTTTGGGTTATGATGAATGTTTTAAGTTTATTTTGTGGAACAAGTAAGAATGATTTCAATATGAGATGGGTGGGAACTATATCTCCCTCCAATGCATTGGGTAAAGATTTATATCTCATGAGATAGACATGGCGGGAGCGGTAAGTTAATCTTGTTCAGTAATATAGGACAGGAACGAGGAGTGAACTCGATTCAGAAAGGGACTTTGTGCACTAAGATAGTCTTGGCAACAATGTCGTGGCTACTATGGAAATCATAAAAAGTGTTGAATGGTTGCCACAATTTCATGATTTATTCCCATGTTATTTTATCAAGATTGATGTTCCTTTATGATATATGCCTTACGTACTTCCAAGATTTATGTGTTTTCTCAAGATTTTGATGTTTATATTTTATGTTCAAGATTTTGAATTAAAATGTTTATGGATTGTTTTATGTTCTCTATGTTTACCCTTAATGAGAATTTGAGCTCACCATTTTTATGTTTTCTTTTTCCCAAGATATAAAGAAAGGTTTTAGGTAAGAAAAAAATGGGAATATCTTTATGGGAGAAGTTGAAGATCTTTCACCATGAGTAGAATATTAAATTCCGAGTTTCCAAAGACATTAAACTATTATGGTCTTTATGCGTCTGTGTTTGTTATGTTTTATGTATTCCGAAAAAGTAATGTAATTTCTATGTACATAACGATTTGGGTCTCTACAGTTGGTATCAGAGGCAAAGGAGGTAGTAATGAATCCAATCCTTGGGAACTCTCACATGTGAGAGTTGGACGAAGCATGGATCTCCGCCCAAGGGCTTTATGAGGAAATGGCTGCCACTTGGGATGGTGGTGTGTCCCGCCCAGGGGGTGTATCCACCAATGGAGTTCCCTGATAGGTATCAATTATAGTCCACTGGAATTAATTCTAGACCTCTATAGATGGTATCATAGGAAATGTTTATTCAACCTTTGGATACTAGGATGCACGAACTTTAGTGAGATCCCTAGAGATATTTCTATAGTTTGTCTAGGTATTTCCCTAACGTTATGTATAAGTATATTTTATAGTACTATAATTATGGTAATGATCTTATAATTTAACCTAAGATGTTAGATATTGAAGGTAATCTCCCTTGATTATGATTTTGGCCTCACACACTATTTTTTTGGGTTTTAGAAAATGGATGGGAACAGGAAGATTCATGATAATAGAGGATATGATGGACAATGGAATGATATTCTTCATTAGAAACCGAATGAAATTGGATTTGGAGGTCCACATATTGTTATTATTCCTTATCAGCAATCTCATAATATGATCAATAATCTCAACTTTGGTAAGTTTTCCGACTCAGCTAATAAGTGAAAGATGGAGTTTCATGATGATCATAGAGGAAGGAAAGTTCCATTTCTATCATGTAAATCATGTGGGAAGAGGTATCAAGGACAATGTTTCAAAGGAATTGGAAGATTATTTGGGTGTGGTAAAGAAGGACAAAAATCCAGTACGTGCAAAGGAAAAGGTTCAGTTAACACAATGGATAAGTATAATGGTATTGCTACGACATCAACAATGATTAGATGTTTTAAATGTGGAATGTATGGGCATTATGCCAACCAATGACCTAAGGTAAAATATCATGAAGACAATCAGCATGGTCATATGGGTAGTATTTATGTGGATGATGATGAGGAGACTACAAATGATATATGAGATGAAAGAAGTGTTGAAGCTTGGTCAATGGTTTAAGAAGTTAGTGGAATGATTGTATGTTTATCAAGAGTTATGTTTTATAGGTAATTTAATGGTACTATGGAATAAAGAAACATCTAAGGATAGTTATACTATTGTTTTTCCTAAATTATTTGAATTTATATGTTGAATGATACTGGTAACCATGAAAGGTTATTCAGATATTTTTGGAAAGAATATTATATGCACATAATGAATGGATAAGGAGGAAATAATATTCTTGATAGTATTCATGAGATCATGATTGATATAAGGACTATGTGATATCATGGTTTGAGTATATAGAATTTTGAGGATTTTGGTATGAGGAAAGTGTTAACTTTTAACTGCATTCATGTATTCACTAAGGTTCAACGAGTATTCATTTTTCAAGAGAATACATGATTAAGGCCTTCGAATGATTGGAATCTGACCAAAAAGACATATCTTATGATATATGGGGATCAAAGATGGTATTAACATGCTTTCTATATGAACTACCTGGTAATCGTTTTCACTATAATATGATAATGGACAACAGTATTTTGGATAAGCCTAAATATTGGAATGGATTATGTTGGACATAAGTTATTATTGTTTAAGGATAGAAATTTTTCGATATTATTGATGGAAAGTTATAATAATGTATTTTTAGGAAAAATGACAACTTGCGGGATGGGCGACAACCCGTTACGTTGGACAAGGCTGTGGGAATCAAACCCACAACCAAAGTACGATAGGACTTTATTTCCTACCACTGGCCTATAAGAAGTCCCTGGTTAGTAGAAACTAGTTTTATTTTACAATACAGGACGATAGATGAAGTTTAAGTCCATTTTGGAACCACATATTATTAATCTCACCATAGATGGATTCATGTATATGACTTTTGATAACTTATGTTTGAGACAGATGGAATGACCTATCATTTTATCGTATGATCTGCTAAAACTTCATGAAAGACAAATTCAACTTAATTTATTAAAGGGATGAAGTGGAAATTGTTCAAGGCATGAAAAAAAGTGAGATTATACCAAAATAAATTAAGTATTTCTTCTAATTCAAATTCTTCAACTTTAGGGAAATGATCTTGAAAACCAAAAATGTTGTCCTAGTGCCCTTATATCCGATGAATCAGATGGTACCCTAGATCATCACAAATTTATGGTTTGTGATTTTTGGTTTCTTCATAGCCATGTTCTCTACCACTCTCCATCAGAACTTGATGGTTAAATTTCTCTTCCATATCCATATTTTCACCAATGTTGTTCTATGTGGAAACCAAATGATTAGTTAATTTGGGTAACCGTTACGTTTCATACTTTAGTTTTTAAAGTTAAGTTTTGGTATTCCATTTACGATGTGGGTTTCAATTAAAGAAGCTTTCAAGTATAAAACCATTTAAAACCACGACGAAATTCGAGAGAGAAATTCATTTTAAGGGTGGTAGAATGTAACAACCTGAGATTTTATAAGAATTGTTCTTTTTAATTTCATTGATGTCTTTTGTTGTACGCTACACCAAGATTATCATGCGCTATACACAACACCGTATTATCTTGTAGTATACTCAACACTATTCTTGGATCATGTTACACACAATTTCAAGTTCGTTTGATAGTAGTTATTCTACGCAACCTCGAGTGTATATATATATATATATATATATATATATTCAATGTATAAATGAAATGTGGTTGTATTATGTTATATGCAACAACAAAGGAGTCTTTCACTACACGCAACCCTGACTTGGCTTACATTACATGCAATTGCGACCTTCCTTGATAGCGAGTGTAGTACGCAATACCGAGTTTCACTAAACGATATATTATTATAATATTATTATGAACTAGCCGTAATGAATAGTAATACCCACTTTTTGAAATTTTATAAATTTTATTTTTCAAAATGGACTTCATTTTTGGATTCAGAATATTGAAATTAGACTAGGGTGAAATTTTGGTATTTTTCTGAAAACTTTCAATTGTTGATGAATATTGAAAACACTGGGTTACTATTTAAAAACCAACTTTTTATTTAAATAAGTATTTATTTTATTTAAATTTATTTTATGTAAAAAATGATACATAATACCTAAATAATTTCAATGTAATTCATTGGAGTCATTTTAAAATAATTTTAGATTTATAAAAATTTTATTGAACTTTTCATCGTCTTTTACCGACCTCCTAGGAGAATTTGGAAAATCACATAAAACTTAATTTTACCGCTTCTGTGAGTGGAATTTCAAAAATCCAAGAGACACGGTTAATATCAAGGACTAAAATTTGGTTCAATGAGATGAAAATAATTTTTGATGAATAGTAACTTTTTACTTTAATTTACCACTATTAAATGTAAATAGGGTAATTAAAGGTAAAAATGATATTATTATTACCCTAAAACACTTCATAATTTTATTAGATAAGTTTAATTCGACCAAAGACAACCTTAGGAATAAAATATGACCATTTAGGTCCACTTGGATTAGATTAGTACATTTATTATTAATTTATTTAAAGAATGGTTAAAATAGTTAAAATCAATGATTAATAACTAAATCATTTTTAATATAGGGTTATACATAAGATATATTCAACTATAAATATTAATTAGAATGGTAAAACGATTTCCTACATAATTGTATTTTATTTATAATTTTTGAATATTAAATACTTTAATTTATTTAGGACACAATGATGATGCAATAATTATCTTATTAATGAAATATTAACATAATTGATGTTATAAATTCTCAAATAAATGTAATTTTAGACTTTTTATGAATTATACTAATTTTATAGTTTAATATGAAATGTTAGTATTGATTGAATTAACTTTGTTCGAACTAATCATACTGTTATTAGTTTCACAAAAATCCATTATCAAATAGTGTCAAAATTGACATAAAATAGTTTTTAAAACAAATATTATATTATTAATTGTTATTATAATCCTAAAAATCTATGGTTCGGCCAAGATACTTATATCATGATATATGTATCATTAGTGGACCACTTGGGGGTCTCTTGGATGTATATGGTATGTTTATTAACTATATAATATACAAATAAAAAGTTACATGGTAAATGTCAATCTAATTAACTAAGAGTTAAAACTAAAAGATAAGGTTAATATAATTACCCAAACCTGTCTAAAATCTATTGTTTGAGAGGCTTTAGACTCATCCCTACCTTATATTAGAAATAAATTAATTTGGAGGTATTAAAAACCGAATATGACTTTATTATAAAATAATATTTTATGTTTTTCCAAAGGTGCCCCTCTCCTCCCTTATAAAAAGGGAACCCCTTCCTTCTTCTCTTCACACCCTTTTGATCCTTTAATATCATCCAAAACCTACCCATTTTTCTTCTACACTTCCCTAGAAACATTCTTGAGGTTCTGGTATTCTCAAAAGACCAACTCTACTTCCTTAAGAGAAGGCCTAAAGGAGGTGCGTCGAAGAAGAGGTAATCTCTTCTTCCGATTCTCTCAAGTTTTTTTCTTCTTCAACTTATTCTTCTTTAGTTGTCTCATTATAAAGTAATAACATCAGTATTAATTATATACTGATATTTCATTATAAATATGAAACAACTATATTTCACCTTCTATCCATCCTACGGAAAACGAAATCACCACGCGTGCGTACGTACGGAATACCATCTCCACGCCGTGGTGTAATCTATTTTCGACCACCACCTTACTTGGATGGGTATAATGGTGTAAATAGATAACTATATATGGTTATTGTAATTTGATATTTCTTTTGAAATATTATACATACACTTCAATACAATTCCATGATCATGGGAATGGTATCATCGCTCGTGCGTACGTACGGACTACCGTCTCCACGACGCGATTAGATTCATTATCCATGTTAACCTTTCATGAATGATTTTAAAGTATATATAATAAGTAATCATGAAATATATGACATAATAATTATACTGGATTTATGTATATATATATATGTATGTCATCTAATTAATTCCATTCAATTCAATAAGGAAATGAAAACAGCATTCATGCGTACGTACGACCTACCGTCTCCATAAATGGTGTATTTCATTCCATTTATCGATATATAATATATATATATATATATATGATGAATATATATTATATATAAATCATGTTTTGCATTCTGGAATTAAGTAAATCAGGATATAAGTAATAATATAAAGAACAACAAGTCCAAACACGTACGATTAATAAAACGATTTTACCCAGAACGCTGCATTAACATGGAATTTACAAAAGAACGGGCAATATAAAGTCATAAGTGAACCATTTATGACAATATAACAATGAATATGATTCTGTAGTAATTAAATGACATTATTTAAATCTTTATACAGGAGTTTTGGATACATACGAAGCATATCAGACGTTAGGTAAGGGATAACTTTTGCTATCTCATTTTTATCTAAGATTGTTTATTCGTAAGTATTTACCGGGGTTATATTTATCATCCATGTCAAAGTTTTATAAAAATGTTTTCATGTATGTTTAAAGTCCTTTTTACCCATTTTTGAATTTTACAACATGGTATGTAAGGAATCTATTTTTTGTTTACCATACGAGAAACTTTTTGACTTTTCCGGAAAAAGTACGGGAAGAATGTATTTTTAACTTATACGGCATGAAAGGATTTTTATAGTTTTATAAATCCTTATTTTCATGAAGCTTACTACAAAATATTTAATGAATATTTTCAACAAATTCATTTTCTTTTAAAACTTCATGACATTTTGTGAATAGAAAATTATTTTTAAGACGAAAGGATATTTTACTAAAGAATTCATTTCAAATGTTTTATCAAAACCATTTTCCATCTAAGATGACATTATTTCATATGTGTATGTTTCAAGTTTAATTTCTCTATGGTTTACATGGTTTCACTTTTATTATGATTAAATTTCCATTTGTTTTATATGGATTATGAGATGATGGGATGATGTTTATGAAACCCATTTTCTTCTTTGGGTTATGATGAATGTTTTAAGTTTATCTTGTGGCACAAGTAAGAATGATTTCAATATGAGATGGGTGGGACCTATATCTCCCTCCAATGCATTGGGTAAATATTTATATCTCATGAGATATACATGGCTGGAGTGGTAATTTAATCCGGTTCAGTAATACAGGACTGGAATGAGGAGTGAACTCGATTCAGAAAGGGACTTTGTCCACTAAGATGGTCTTGGCAGCAATGCCTTGGCTACTATAGAAATCATAACAAGTGTTGAATGGTTGCCACAATTACATGATTTATTCCCATGATATTTTATCAAGATTTATGTTCCTTTGTTATATATTCCTTACGTACTTCCAAGATTTATGGCTTTGCTCATGATTTTGATGTTTAGATTTTATGTTCAGGATTTTGCATTCAAATATTTATGGATGGTTTTATGTTCTCTATGTTTACCCTTACTGAGCATTTGAGCTCACCCTTTTTATGTTTTCTTTTCCCCGGGATATAAAGAAAGGTTTTAGGTAAGAAAACAAAAGGGGAAGATCTTTATGGGAGAAGTTGAAGATCTTTCACCGTGATTAGAAGATTAAATCCCGAGTTTCCAAAGACACTAAACTATTACGGTCCTTGTGCGTCTGTGTTTGTTATGTATTAAGTATTCCAAAAAAGCAATTTAATGTCCATGTATGTCAAGCTTCTGGTCTCTATAGTTGGTATCAGAGGAAAAAGAGGTACTAATGAATCCAATCCTTGGGAACTCTCACATGTGAGCGTTGGACGAAGCATGGCTCTCTTCCCAAGGGCTTCATGAGGAAATGGATGCCACTAGGGATGGAGGTGTGTCCCACCCAGGGGGTGTAGCTTCCAATGGAGTGCCTTGATAGGTATCAATTATAGTCCACTGGAAGTAATTCTATACCGCTACAAAAAATCTAATGCTTGGACTATTTTTTATGGTTTAATTAAGGTGGAAGGTGATGAAATGAACTCATATGTCAGGAGGGGTTTATAGGAATCACAACTAGTGTTTTGAGTGAGGAAAACATTGAATCGATGAAGATGGGTTTTGAGAGTTCTGAGGATTAATCCAACAGGCTAGCGATGACCATTATTTGTTCGGCATTGTAGATTACATTTGGCTGTAGGATGGAGATAGCGATCAGGTTCATGAGACATCGATTAAGAGATGCCCGGTGATGATCTTGAAGATATTGTGTCATGAAAAGATGATGATTTTAGATGGCTGGGTACAGGATGATCCGGATGCGGGGGGGGGGGGGGGCATGAATTGAGAAGGGGCTGGAGATAGTTCAAATTTTTATTATGGGTTTTTTTAGTTTATGGCGGTCGGGTTATTTTTAATTGGTGAAATCGGTTGGCCAAGCACCACTTGAAGTGGTGCTTTGACCCCCTCATCCCCAAGCCACCCACGACCATTAAAGTCCTGGAAATTCCATCTAAATTTTTTGTCTTAAATACATGGTATTTTTTACGAGTCCGAGAAAATTTAATGTGCTTGATTCTAAGACCCGGTGTTCCCGGAATCAATTTCTGATGTTTTGTTCAGGTACGTTCAGTAAACTTATGAGCAGGATTTTATATCTTTTGAATTGGTCCTGGGAACTGAAATCTGAGGGCACTGTTAAACTCGTAGTGCCGGTATTCTCTTAAGAATACGTTCACCTCGGCGGCGGATGGTCAAGAATAAAAGTTATTTTTTGTCTTTTTATAAAAAAAATAATAAAATAAACTGTACAACACTTTATTTTATTTTTGAGCCTCCATGAGTTTGAGTGGATGCTGGTTAAAACCTCCACTTGGGATTTTGAGGTGGGACCACCACACCCTAACCACCCATTAGAGGTTATGGTGGTGGGGTCCACCCGAACATAACCTTCCGTTAGATGTTATGACGTGGAGACCACCCAAGACCATAACCACTCATTTAAATAATAGGGGTGGGGACCACCCGACCCCTATTAATGGGAGGAGAGTATAACCTCTCAACTCTTCCTCATTAATGAGGGAGTGCCTCTTCACCTTTATAGATCCAACTCCCCTTTAATTAATTGTGAAAATTCTCTACATTAATTAAGGGGAGCCTACCAAATTAATGAGTCTAATTCAAATATTATGCATACAAAATTAATAGGATATTCCAATCTATTATTTTGTTGGCATATTCTATTTGGTAGAACTTGAGAAGAGGAACATGGGAGAAAATATCCCAACGAAGAACGAAGAACACTCCATTGATGATGAACGCCAAGGACCTTCTTCGACTTCTTCCTCAGACTTCCTCCCTCGAATCCTACCGATGTGGAGCGTCTTCCACAGCTGATGCAGCCAGTATTGGGAGTGCGAGACAAATGTGATGAACTCCTTCGTTCTCTTTCCGCGACGTCAAAGAATGATGAAACAAAGGTATGGGGTTTATTTTTTTAATAATACATTACTTATTATCACCTTTGGTTGAATGGAAACGTTGTGGATATTGAAAAGAAACATTTAAAGATTATCTTCTTTCTTAAAATTTTGATGAACCGTATGCTACCACCCAAAACGAGGAGGGAGTAATCCAAACCAACAAGGCCCGAACTATAAGGACTCGGCCTTATTACATACAAAATCTTGAGTTTAGATAAGAAAACACTTCATTTTACATTGTGGGTCTTTTCAAGTTTAGATCATTAGAGAATTATAACAAAACATTCATAACATTACACATTGGTACATAGTGGATACCATAAAACCATTTTCTGTTTTTTCTCAAAATATAAAACATTAAAACTTAAAACAAGACTCCTTGAAAATTACTCAACATTTAAAGTGCCCTCCTCCCTTGTATTACACATCCATTAACCTGTGAAAAATCATTTAAAAACATGGGATGATCACAAAGCTTAGTAAGGGATGGAAAAGTTGGAAAAATCACATTAGTCCATGAATACTCATAACGTATGAAAACATTTTCAAAAGACCTGAATTTAACCGATATATACTTAATTAATGTAACATTATAATTACACAAGATCCACACAAACATGAGAACATAAATATAATCATAAAGGTATCTTTGGGAATTACTTACATAATCCTGTAACCATCTTGGCTACCTTAAAATTTGTAACCCTCACGACTACCTTACTTTGTGTAACCATTGCAGTTACACTTGGAGTAACCATAAGGCCGACCTCCAACATACTCATACCCAATGAATTGGAGGGAAATATAGGTCCCAACCTTCATCATAAATAATTCCCAAGAACCAAAACATAATCATAAAACATGAATAATTCCATAAAAACATTGCTTTAGAATTTCTTAAAACCGAATTTAAAAAGATGATTTTTAAAGAAAATCCCCTTATAAATATCATAAAATTGAAGAGCGACTTAATAGTGTAGATGGAGTATGTATATATAATATAAATACACATAATAAAACATAATATAAATATAACAAATCACACAAACAATTTAAATTTCACATAACAATGAATTAGAAGGTTAACCCAAAGAATGGAAATTGGGTAATGAATTCCCTTAACTTAGGCTTGTCTTAATTCAAACTTTTTTAAACCTCCTGTATAATCGTTAAAAGAGTGTTATTATTATTTTAAATAAACATTTTCATGTTTATAACATCTTATATGGTCATTTAATAACCTCATTTCACCCCTTCATTGTTAGTGTTTTGTTCCTTGCATTATTTTGGGTGAGTTCTTTTATGATTTTCACTATCAGTTCATGATGAATCATTATTATTGATTGGAAGTGAAACTCCATAATTGGAATGGATTAGTATTTTCATATAACCAGTAACATAAATTATTCCATTTTTTATTTTTAATTCTTACATGAATATGATTCACAAGATAGAACATTAAGGATGTTTGTTTAGATCTTTTTAGTGGTTCTTTGAAAACAACCTCGTTTTGTCTTATAAATTAGAACCATGAGTACAAAAGAATTCAAGAACCATGGGTGAGTCATAAAACATGTATTATAACCTGGTTCAACCATGTAAATGGTTTCATGACCAGGCTTGAAATAATTAATGTATTTTGAAATCACATCGTTCATGATGTCAGTAATTCGACACAAACGAACAATGTTTTTTATTCTTTAAATAAGTGGGAGAGGAGAAGAATAAATATGAGTAATTTTTCATAAACATGATAAAATACAGAGTATACATGATTTCTGGATAATTCATGCCTCTTGGGTTAGGAGATACGAAGAAAGAATAAGGATGGAACTCAAAATAGAAGAAAACTTTTGAAATCGCTTACAAAAATTTGGCAGCTTAACGGCTACGCAACATGGTTTTAGAAAATATTAAAAAGAGAGGGTACAAGGGTCACCCATCAGGAAATGAATCACAATATATAGAAGATCAATAATATGAATTTAACAAGAACATGGTATGGAAACATGAAAATTATACCACATAAAAGAGAATTTGAAAGGAAAAAGAAAGAAATTGAAAATTTTCTTACCTTGTAGAGTAAACCTTATAACATGAAGGTTGGGACATTGGTGGCTTGAGAATACCTTTTGAGGACTACTATGAAGGTAAAGTGGACATATCTTAGTTGATGGATAATTGAGAACGAATTTAATGAAGGGAAGAGTGGGTATTTATTAGAAAAGTGAGGGATTATTTTAATAATTTTCAAGGGACACCTCATGGGTGGTATTTGCAAAACCATGGGCTTTCCCATGGTATTTTATCATGGTATAAGCCACTTGGGAAACATCACACAAGTCGACCATATTTATAACATCATTATTATATCATTAATGATGTCATTAACACACCGAAACTAAAAACTGTATTTTTTACTATTCACCAAAATATAAAATGTTTCAGAAAAATTCCCAAAATTCACTTTAAAAATTTATCGACATGTAGATTTCAAAAATGAAGTCCATTTTCTGAAAATAATTTTCTAAATATAATTAATTTAATATTTAAATAAAAGCATACTTAATTCAAAAATTAACAGTTCTAATTCTACAACTGCTTCTTTATCACAATGAAAAATTATCCAAGATGTTATTATCTTCTAGCCTTATGAAAATAAAATAATAATAAAATTTATAATTAATTAGGGTCATATTACTATTCATATTACTATTCATTAGGGTATGTTACTATTCACCAAAAAACAAGTTGGTTCCAATAGACTCCAAATAACATACTGAACACAATTGTAGATGACAGTTTCTTGAAATTAAAAACATTGAAGTTGAAAAATTATGTTAAAAGGATGGTTATAAATATCTACTTAAAACAAAGTTCCATGCAGTTATATTTATTTTCAGAAAAACATGGGGTGTTACATTATCCCCACCTTCTTGAAATTTCATCCTCGCAATTTTATTTACTTATTAAACAACTAAGGGTATTTTTACCTCATAGAATTTTTAGACTCCCATTTTCCTTCTTTAACCATGTGGTTTCTCCAAAAAACCTTTACCAGGTGGATTAACTTGTTCCGTAATACATGTTCCCTTCGATCAAGAATCTGAATTGGTTTCTCTTCATAAGAAAGGTTATCTTCCAGCTAAACTGCTTCTGGGTTCAAGACATGTGATGAATCTTACACATAATTTCTCAACATCGAAACATGAAAAACATTATGTACCTGAAACAAACTCGGAGGCAAAGATACGCGGTATGCGACTATTCCAACTTTCTCCAAGATTTCAAAAGGACCGATGAACCGTGGAATTAGTTTCCCTTTATTAACGAAATGCATCACACTTTTCCAATGAGAGATTTTAAGGAAAACATGGTCACCTACCTCTAAAGAGAAGTCTTTCCTTCTGTTATCTGCATAACTTTTCTACCTACTCTGAGCAGTCCTCGTGTGTTGCTAGATCATCCTCACTTTCTCTGCCACTTCATTAACTAATTATGGCCCCATTAACGTTCTTTTTCCAAATTCATCCCAAAATGCTGGAGTCCGACACCGCTTCCCATACAAGGCTTCAAAAGTTTCCATCTGAATACTAGAATGAAAACTGTTATTATAGGAAAACTAAACTATAGAAAGATGATGATCCCAACATCCCAGATAGTCCATTAAACAAGCTCGAAGCATATCCTCCAAAGTCTGAATCGTTCGTTCTGACTGTCCATCTGATTGAGGATGAAATGCTGTACTGAAATTTAACTATGTTCCCAATGACTTTTGATGTCCCTTCCAAAAGTTAGAAGTGAACTTGGGATCTCGGTCAGACACAATGGAAAGCGGAACTCCATGTAACCTGAAAATCTCTTTGAGGTACAATCGAGAAAGTTAATCCAAAGACATTGTATCTCGAATTGATATAAAATGTGAAGACTTTGTTAGCCGATCTACAATAACCCAAATAGCATTGTTACCTCGAGAAGTCTTTGGTAGTCCCACCACAAAGTCCATGGATACATTCTCCCATTTCCACTCTGGCACTGGAAAAGGCTGAAGCATCCCCTTCAGTAACTGCCGCTCTGCTTTAACCTGCTGACATGTCAAACATTTCATTGTAAAATCTACAATATCCCTTTTCATCCAATTCCACCAATAATACTCTCGAATGTCTCTATACATCTTAGTATTTCTAGGATTAATAGAAAATGGAGAACTATGAGATTCAAAAAACAATTATTTCTTCAACTGGGAAACACAAGTCACACACAACCTTTTCCCAAATCTTAAAACACAATATTTATCAAGATTGAATTCTGGAAACTTACCCATTTTAACCAATTCTACTTTTTTCTGTAGCTCACCGTCTTCCTTCTGCACTTACATAATTCTGTCTGACAACAAAGACTGCACTGAAACCTAAAACAGAAGATATGTATTCCCTACACCAATAACATCGAAGCCAAAATTCATCAAATCATTAATCAAGGGATCATGTTCCAAATATATCATGGTTAATGATGCATGATGTTTCAGACATAAGGCGTCTTCCACTTTGTTTACTTTTTTAGGATGGTAATTGATTGTGCAGTCATAATCCTTTATCAGTTCTATCCATCTTCTCTGACTCATGTTTAATTCCTTCTGAGTGAATATATAATTTATACTATTATGGTCAGTATATATTTGGCATTTGGTTCCGTATAGATGATTCCTCCATATTTTTAAATCCAAACCCACAGCTGCCAATTCCAAATCATGTGTGGGATAATTTAGCTCATGAGGTTTAAGTTGTGTCAAAGCATAAGAAATTACCTGGTCATTCTGCATCAAAACACAGCCAAGTCCCTTCAAATAAGCATCATTGTAGATGAAAAACTCACCATTTCGGGAAGGTAAGGCCAAAACTGGAGCATTCACCAATCTCCTCTTCAGTTCCTGAAAAAAAATCATCACATTATTCTGTCCAAACAAATTTAACCCCTTTCTATGTTAACGTAGTTATCGGGCTAGATAACCGTGCAAAGTTCTTAATAAACCGTCTATAATAACATGCTAATCCCAGAAAACTATGAATCTCTGTAATATTTGTGGGTATTGGCCATTCATAAACTACTTTTGTTTGGGCAGGATCAACTGTTTTTCCATCCTTATTTACAATGTTCCCAAGAAAAGAAATTTTTTTCAACAAAAAAATCACACTTTCTGAATTTTCAATATAGTTTCTTTTATTTTAATGTTTTCAAAACAACCCTTACATATTTTTCATGATCCTCTATATTTTAGAAAATACCAGAATTTCATCAATAAATTCCACCAAAAACTTATCCAAGAACTCATGAAATACTCACTTTATAAGATTCATGAATACAACGGGTGAATTAGTTAATCCAAACGACATAACAACAAATTCATAATGCCCATATCTAGTACGAAAAGTTGTTTTCAGGATGTCATCCTCTTTCACCTTCAGCTGATGGTATCCGGAACTCAAGTCAATCTTGGAAAAGTACTGAACTCCCTGGAGCTGATCAAACAAGTCATCAATATGAGGTAAAGGATACTTGTTTTTAACAGTGTTGTTATTCATGGTTCTGTAATCAATGAAAAGCCTAATGGAACCATCTTTCTCTTTAACAAACAAAATAGGGTCTCCCCATGGTGAAGTGATAGGACGAATGAAGCCTTTTTCAATAAAATCATGCAACTAATTTTTCAATTCAAGAAGTTATATTAGAGCCATATGATATGGGGGTTTTGAAATTGGCTTATCATCATGAACTAAGTCAATTGTGAATTCGACTTCTCGATCTGGTATGACACCGGGTAACTCATCCATAAAAACATCATGGTATTCATTTACCAGTGGAGCATCATTAATTTGAATAGTTCCCTTGTTTTCAACAATATGAGGAAGATAAATTTCATTTCCATTTTTCAATAGTTTCTCAGCTTCCTGATATGTTGTCAATTGTATGGGTTTATTCTTGTATACAAACTGAAAATATTTCTGAAAAAAAACTTCTTTAACTCTACAGTCAATCATAGCATGATAATCAGAAAGCCATTCCATCCCCATAATAACATGAAACTCAACTAAGGGTAAAACAATGAGTTTTGCAGGTAAAGTCTTTCCACATACCAAAATAGAAAGATTCTTATAATTCTTCTTTTATATAACATTCCCCCTGGTGTTTTACCAACAAGTTTGGGTCTCATTTGTTGAGGTGATATTTCCAATTTCCTAGAAAATTTCTCAGAGATGAAGGAATGTGTAGACCTCGTATCAAACAAAACATTAGCAAAATATGAGTGAACAAACAAAGTACCTGATAAAACTTCATTGAATGGCCCGACATCAGCTGACGTAGTCGCAAAGGATATCACTACATAATTCTTCTTGTATTCTGTCTTCTTTGCATCATTCAGATCCCTCTTTGGGTAGGCATTTTCATAATGAACCATTTCACCACATTTAAAACACTTTACAGTCTGCTTATCGGGATTAGTTTTTGGATCATTTTTATTAAAATCTCGGGCCATATGTCCAAACTTACCACATTCAAAACACTTCCCAGTTCTGCTAAGAAATTCCCCAAGGTGCTTCTTTCCACAAATTTCACAAACTGGAAATTGGATTTTCTTACCATCAGATTTCTTTGGTTGATTCTTACCCATTGCTTGCCAGCTGGACCTCTTCTTCCCTTTGTTTCCAAAATGCACATGATTATCCGCAAACTCTATCTCTACCCTCTCATCACATCAGATAAGTTTCTCATAACCTTTGAATTCACAGGAGGCCAACGCCCTTCGATCCCTTGGCTTCAATCCTGAGTAAAAGCGGTTGATTTTGCTATCGAGATACAGAATAAGATTTGGAGAATACCTCACCAGTCGGGTGAAGTTCGCTTCATACACAGCCACTGAATCATCCTCCTTCTGTTTTAATTCATGGAATTTATTCTCCATTCTAAGTTGCACAACCTTAGGAAAATATTTTTTAATGAAAAGACTTTTAAATTCATTCCACTCTAAGGCATGAAAATCCTATAAACCCCTAATATTCCTTACCATTTACCACCACTGATCATATTCCCCTTCAAAATGATAAATGTAAAGACTTACCTTTTGATTGTCTGAACATCCCATAACATAAAATATCTTTTCAAGGGCTTTGATCCATCCTTCAGCTGCCACTGGGTCAGAAGATACATTGAATGTAGGAGGATGTTTTCTCATAAAATGTTCCACCACTGTCATGTTCTGTTGTGGTACCTCTATTGGTCCTCTTGCATGAATGACAATACCATTTATTTCCTGTGTTAGCTGGGCCATTACTGTCATAAACTGATCGGTTCCAATCCCTACCATTCTGGGATGTAGATCAGGAAGGATGTCATTCTGTTGGTGCCTCTCCTCTTCAGCATCCATGTTCCTTCTACGGACAAACATTCTGAACAAACATGTCTTAGATAAATTTACATGGTAATCTTTAAATGCTATAACATTTCAAATTAAAAATAGAGTGAAAATCCTTTATGATATTTTATTAACATCACCCTAACCCCTAAAATTATCTGAACCATCCTTTGATACCAACTATAAGGACCGACCTTATTACATACATAATCATGAGTTTAGTTAAGAAAACACTTCCTTTTATATTGAGGATCTTTTCAAGTTTATAGCTTTAGAAAATTATGTCAAAACATTTATAACATTACACATTGTTACATAGTGGATACCATAAATATATTTTTCGTTTTTTCTCAAAATATAAAACATTAAAACATAAAACAAGAATCCTTGACAATTTTTCAACATCTAATGTGCCTTCATTCCTTGTATTAAACATCCATTAACCTTTGAAAAATCATTTAAGATTTGTAATGCACACAAAATCCCAGTAAGGGATGGAAAAGAAGGAAAAATCACATTAGTCCATGAATATGCATAATGTATGAAAACATTTTCAAAAGACATGCTTTTCACCCATATATACTTACTTCATGTAACATGAGATTTAAAAAAGATCCACACAAGCATGAGAATATAAATATAATCATAAAGGTATCTTGGGGAATTACTTACATAATCTTGTAACCATCTTTGCTACCTTAAAACTTGTAACCCTCACGACTACCTTACTTTGTGTAACCATCGTAGTTACACTTGGAGTAACCATATGGCCAACCTCAAACATACTCATAACCAATGCATTAGAGTGAAATATAGGTCCCACCCTTCATCATAAATAATTCCCAATAACCAAAACATAATCATATATCATTAATAATTCCATAAAAACATTGCTTTAGAATTTCATAAAAACGAATTAAGGAGGATTTTTAATAAATAGCCCCTTATAAATATCATTCAACTGAAGAGAGACTTAATAGGGGTGATGGAGTATGTATATATTCTTAAAATACACATAATAAAACATAATATATACATAACCCATCACACAAACAATTTAAATATCACAAAACAATGAATTAGAAGGTTAACCCAAAGAATGGAAATCGAGTTAAGAATTCCCTTACCTTAGGCTTGTCTTACTTCAAACTTGTTTAAACCTCCTGTATAATGGTTAAAAGAGTGTTATTAGTATTTTTTAGAAACATTTTCATGTTTATAACATATTATATGGTTATTTCATAACCTCATTTAACCCCTTAATTGTTAGTATTTTGTTCCTTGCATTATTTTGGGTGAGTTCTTTTATGATTTTCACGATCGGTTAATGATGAATCGTTCTTGTTGATTTTCAAGTGAAACTATATAATTGGAATGGAGTATTATTTTCATATAACCAGTAACATAAATTATTCCATTTATCATTTTGAATTATTACATGAAGATGATTCACAAGTTAGAACATTAATGATGTTCGTTTAGATCCTTTTAGTGATTCTTTGATAACAACCTCATTTTTTCATATAAATGAAAACCATGAGTAAAAAAGAATTTCAGAACCATGGGTGAGTCATAAAACATGTATTATAACCAGGTTCAACAATATAAATGGTTTCATGACCACACTTGAAATAATTAATGTATTTTCCAATCACATCGTCCGCGATGTCGGTAATTCGACACAGACGAACAATGTTTTCTATTCTTTAAATAAGTGGGAGAGTAGAAGAATAAAAATGATTAATTTTTCATAAACATTATAAAATCCAGAGTATAAATGATTTATGGATAATTCATGCCTCTTGGGTAAGGAGATATGAAGAATGAATAAGGAAGGAACTCAAAATAAAAGAAATATTGTGAAATCGCTTACAAAAATTCGGCAGCATAACTACAACATAACACAGTTTTAGAAAATATAAAAAAGAGATGGGATAAGGGTCACCCATAAAGAAATGAATCATAATATAGAGAAGATATATAATAATAAGGAAATAAGAACTTGGTATGGAATATTGAAAATTATACCACATAAAAGAGAATTTGATAGGAAAAAAGAAAGAAATTGAGAATTTTCTTACCTTGTAGAGTAACCCTTAGAACATGAAGGTTGGGATCTTGGGGGATTGAAGAAACCTTGGGAGGACTAATATGAAGGTAAGGAGGCCAGAGATTCTTTGGGGGAGAATTGGGAATGAATTCAATGAAGGGAAGAGTTGGTATTTATTGGAAAAGTGAGGGATTATTTTAATAATTTTCAGGGGACACGTCATGGGTGGTATTTGCAAAACCATGGGCTTGAACATGGTATTTTCTCATGGTATAAGACACAGGGGACTCCTGAAACCTTATTTAACTACAAACAAGTCGAAAATATTTATAACATCATTATTATATCATTAATGATGCCATTAACACACCGAAACTAAAAACTGTATTTTTTACTATTCATGAAAAAATCAAATGTTTCAGAAAAATTCCCAAAATTCACCCTAACCATTTATCGAAGTGTAGATTTAAAAAATAAAGTCCATTTTTTGAAAATAATTTTCTAAATATTATTAATTTAATATTTAAATAAAATCATACATAATTCAAAAATTAACAGTTCTAAATCTACTACTTCTTTATCACAATGAAAAATTAACCAAGATGTTATTATCTTCTAGCCTTAGGAAAATAAAATAATAATAAAATTTACTATTTATTAGGGTCATATTACTATTCATATTACTATTCATTAGGCTATGTTAATATTCACCAAATAAACAAGTTGGTTCCAATAGACTCCAAATAGCATACTGAACACAATTGTAGATGACAGTTTCATGAAATTTAATACATAAAAGTGGAAAATTTATGTTAAATGGATAGTTATAAATATCTACTTAAAACAAAGTTCCATGCATTTATATTTATTTTTAGAGAAACATGGGGTGTTACACGAACCCCCTCCGTTGTGCCTGTTTTTGGTGATCTTCGACGAGGCGATGAAGGTGGAAACGATAAAGGCCACGCTACCCGCAACATCTGTGAATAGTGCCCCCCCCCCGATGCCCCTACGCGCCCCATCCGAACTCGTGGCTTGCCCCGCGGCTTGCCCAGCCCTGCCTGCGCCCATCGCCCCCACGTGCAGCCCGCGCATCCCCGCAGCCTGCACGGCCTCACCGGTGCCCTGCCAAGTGTCCTGCGCGCTGTCCGCGCCCCCGCTGCCCGGTGCCCCCATGTGCAGCCCGCGCATCCCTGTGGCCTGCACGGCCTCACCGGTGCCCTGCTGGGCGTCTTGCGCACTGTCCACGCCCCCGCGTGTTGCTCGGCCCTGTCGGATCCCTTCCTGGAGTCCCGTGCGCTGCTTGCGCCCACGTGCGATGCCCTGCGTGCTGCCCGACACCCCCGTGTGCTTTCCCCGCGCCCCCACGACCTACCCGCCCACTACAGCACCCTGCCCAGTGCCCCCACGGCCTGCCCGGGACCCGCTTGGCCTGTTGCTAACCTTTCGGGTCACGTCACCACAGTTGCGCCCCTCGTGGAACTAGATGAACCGGTCCTAGACTTCAGGTTGAGTCGCCTACGTGGCGACCTCCAGGCCGAACCTCCCTCACATTCCTCTGGGATGGGCCCACCGTATCGGGCCAAAACACATCGGGCTGACCCGCCTATCGGCCCGGGTTAGACCCGGTATGACTGACAGGGTCGACCCTGACTGAGTCAGCCGAGACTGGGTTGGGCCAAGTTATTCTGACTAGGTCGGACCGGACCCGGGCCCATTACTGACCCATTACCTTCTTGGGCCATATTTTTGACACTGCACGTCCTTTTGAAGAAACGTTAGCGACGTAGGTATTCTTGGAATGAATCCATCTCTTTGAGAATACCCGACTGGAGTTTAGAGTATATTTGAGTTACGGTTAGGTTGGATTGCACACGAGTCCAACCGACCCTTGGGACTAAAAGGCTAATAACTAACAGACTGGGCCTCCTATTGATGTGTCGTATGTTTCATTGTGAACCCTATGACGTGACAGAACTTTGAGATACTTTTTCGTGGCACTTCACGATAGTTGGAGTATTTCCTAGTAGCTCATGGAGCAGATCCTTCCAGTGACAAGAAGTCAGAGTGTGGAGACCTAATTGCTGGCAGACCTGACGACTGCTTGACCTATTTGACTCAGAGTGATTTCACTATCCTAGTGGGGAGCGCCTGATAGTTGGAAGTAGACCCACGACAGAGGGGTGCCTGGTAGTTGGTGGCAGACCTACGGTGCTCGACAGGAGGAGTACCTCTATAGGCTATTAGGGGGAGCGCCTGGTAGTTGGCGGCAGACACACAATGGAGGAGCACCTCGTAGTTGGTAGTAGACCTGCGATACTCGACAAGAGAAGTAACTGAGTAGTCCAAGGTTAGTGAAAAGTGCCTTGGTGTCGTGACAGACCCACTATACTTATAACGACCCATACTTTACATACATTGTTAATACTTCAAAATTGAAGCAGGCTTGTTACAACATATCACAAAACTATGGAAGGACAGTATAGGTATAGTGTCTTTAGAAACTGGGAAACATAAACAACTGGTTCATAAAGCGTCTACATTGTATCCCATTTATTTCATCATTTCTATAATCCCTTTTGGCATATCTTACTTAATAACCTTCTTCCTGACCTGGGGGAAAGAAAACATACAAAAGGGTGAGCTCAAATGCTCAGTAAGGGTAAACAAAAGAAAAATCAATCACATCATGAACATAACATTTTGGAAATCTTAACATGCAAAAGAAATCATAATTTCATACCATGGGATAAATCATAGAAGTGAAATTTAATCCCAATAATCATAACATAAAACATGAAACTTTGCGGCATACACACATAATCATAGATAATCATTTCTTATTAGTCAAGACTCATTTCCAAGACTATCTTAGTGGACAAAGTCCATTTATAAACCGAGTTCATTCCTCGTTTCAGTCCTGTTTCACTGAACCGGTTTAACCTGTCGTTCCAGCCATGTCTATCTCATGAGATATAAAATCTTTACCCAATTCATTTGAGGGGGATATAGTTCCCACCCATCTCATAATGATACCATTCTTATGTGTGCCACAAAATCATAAACCATACATCATAGCATAATCCATGTAATAAAAATGGGAATCTTAAACATCGTGACATCATAAAACAATTCGTATA
Organism: Viscum album; assembly: GCA_963277665.1. Classification (NCBI taxonomy): domain Eukaryota; kingdom Viridiplantae; phylum Streptophyta; class Magnoliopsida; order Santalales; family Viscaceae; genus Viscum; species Viscum album. The sequence goes on from OY728139.1 coordinate 900,027,157, forward strand.
AGATAAAGAAATTCATAAAAATAATTCGATCACAACATAGTCAAATCAATGTAATAATAGGGATAGAAACAGAACCCTTTATTATCTTAGATGGAAAATAATTTTGACAAAACACTTGAACTCCATTCTTGAGGAAAATATCCTTTCTACTTCAAAAACACTTTTCCTTTATTAGCATGTCATACAATTATAAACTAAAAGAAGTTGATTAAAAATAAACTGGAAAACTTGTAAGGGAAGCTTCTTGGATATAATTTTTTAAAAATCCATTAATTCCGTATAAGTTAAAAAAAACATTCTTCTCGTACTTTTGTAGTAAAAGTCAAAAAGTACCTCGTACGAAAAACGACAAAAGATTCCTTTCATATCATTTACTAAAAACTCACTGAAGGGTAAAATTTGATATAAACTATTTTAGAAGGATATAAATATTACATAATGAGGAAACATGGATGTGGATGATAAAATACACCCCAGAAAATTCCAAAGTATAAACAATCTCGGATAAAAATGAGATTGTGATATTTCCCTTACCTTAGGTCCGATTTGCTTCGTAAGTGTCTGAACCTCCTGTATAATGATTTAAATAATTTTATTGACTTATTCCAAAATCATACCTATTGTTATGATATCATATGTGGTCATATTCTTAGCTTCTTATTAGTAATATTTCATTACTACTTGTTATTCGGGTGTTTATTACTTTTTGTTCTTATGCGTGTTTTGTCGAATAAATTCTTATTATTCTCTTTAGGTTATAGATACCTCATTTACAGAATGGTATTAGTGTAATATATATCATATTCATTCATTCAAGTCATTTATATAATTATTATGCAATGAAGATCATGTAGAACGAGTCGCATCACATGGTGGAGACGGTATTCCGTACGTACGCACGAGCGACGATATTGTTCCCATGATCGTGGAATTGTATTGGAGTGTATGTATACTATTTAAAAATCAATATCACTTTACAATAATCATATATAGTTATTATTTACACCATTATACCCATCCAAGTAAGGTGGTGGGGGAAAATAGATTACACCACGGCGTGGAGACGGTATTCCGTACGTACGCACGTGCGGTGATTTCATTTTTCGTAGGATGGATAGACGGTGAAATAGGGTTGTTTCATACTTATAATAACATATCAGTATATTAGTGATACTGATGTTATTACTTCATAATGAAACAACTAAAGAAGAATAAGTGGAAGAAGAAATAAAGATGAAAGAATCGGTAACAGGCATTACCTCTTCTTTGAAGCGCCTCTTTGAGACCTCTTCTTAGGGCACTAAAATTGGTCTTTGAAGAAGACCAGGACCTCTAGGATGTTTCTAGGGAAGCGGGGAAGTGAAATGGTAAGGTATTGGCCGTGCTTGAAGTCTCAAATTGGTGTGAGGAGGACAGGGAGGAGGTGCCCTTTTATAAGGGAGGAGAGGGGAACCTTTGGAAAAACTAAAAATATTATTTTATTATAAATCCATATTCGGTTTCAAATAGCTCCAAATTAACTTATTTCGAAGATAAGGTGGGGATGGGTCGAAATACTCTAATACAATAGAATTTAGAGAAGTTTAGGTCATTATATTAACCTTATTATTTAGTTTTAACTCTTAGTTAATTATATTGACATTTACCATGTCACTTTGTATTTTTATATTATATAGTTAATAAACTTACCATATACATCCAAGAGACCCCCAAGTGGTACATTACTGGTACACCTATCATGATATAAGTATTTAGGTCGAACCATAGATTTTTAGGAATAAAATAACAATCAATAATATAATATTTTTTTAAAAAACTATTTTATGTCAATTTTGACACTATTTAGTAATTTATTTTTGTGAAAATCATAACAGAATTATTAATTCTAAAAAAGTTAATTAAATCAATACTAACATGTCATATTAAACTAGAAAAATAATGTAATTCATAAAAAGTCCCAAATTACATTTATTTGGGTATTTATAACATCAATTATATCAATATTTTATTAATAAGATAATTATTGCATCATCTTTGTGTCATAAATGAATTAAATTATTTAATGTCTAAAAATTACAAATAAAATTCCATTATGTAGGAAATATTTTTATATTTCTAATTAATATTTATAGTTGAATTTATCATATGTATAACCCAATATTAAAAGTTATTTACTTATTAAACATTGATTTTAACTATTTTAACCCTTCTTAAAATAAATTAATAATAAATGTCCTAATCTAATCCAAGTGGGCCTAAATGGTCATATTTTATTTATAAGGTTGTTTTTGGCCTAATTACACTTATCCAATAGAATTAGGACATGTGTTAGGGTAATAATAATATCATTTTTACCCTTAATTACCCTATTTACTTTTAACCGTGGTAAATAAAAGTAAAAAGTTACTATTCACCAAGAATTATTTTCATCTCATTGAACCAAATTTTAATTTTTGACATAAACTGTGTCTCTCAGAGTTTTGAAATTCCACTCACAAAAGCGGTAAAATTATCTTTTATGTAAATTTGCAAATTCTCCTAGGAGGTGGGTAAAAGAAGGTGAAAAGTTCAATAAAATTTCTATATATCTAAAATTATTATAAAATTACTCCAATGAATTACATTGAACTTATATAGGTATTATGTATCAAATTTGACCTAAAATAAATTTAAATAAAATAAATAATTATTTAAATAAAAATTTGGTTTTTAAATAGTAACCCAGTGTTTTCACTATTCATCAAAAATTGAAAGTTTCCAGAAAAATACCAAAATTTCACCCTAGGATAATTTCGATATTCCAAATCCAAAAATGAAGTCCATTTTGAAATATAAAATTTACAAAATTTCAAAAAATGGTTATTACTATTCATAACGGCTAGTTTTAATAATATTTTAATAGTATATCGTTGTTTAGTGAAACTTGGTATTGCGTATGATGCAAGCTATCGAAGAAGGTTGTGGTTGCATGTAAAGAAAGCCAAGCTAGTGGTGTGTGTAGTGAAAGATTCCTTTAATGATTTATATAACATAAAAACAAAATATTTCTCATAAAAGTCTCGGGTGTTACATTCTACCCCCCTTAAAATGAATTGCGCCCTCGAAATTCGTCACTTTGTAACAAAAAGATGAGGATACCTCTCCCTCATCAGATCCTCAAGCTCCCATGTAGCTTCTTCTAATTGGTGGTTCCTCCATAAAACTTTCACCAAGCGAGTGGTCTTGTTCCGTATGACTTTTTCACTACGATCCAGAATCTCTATCGGCAGTTCTTCATAAGAAAGATCTTGCTCCAGCGGTACAACTTCTGAGCTGAGTACATGTGAAGGATAAGGTATGTACTTTCTCAGGAGAGATACATGGAACACATTGTGAACTTGAGAGAGATTCTGTGGAAGCACCAATCGATAAGCTACCTTTCCAACACGATCTAGTATTTCAAAAGGACCGATATATCTAGGGCTCAACTTTCATTTCTTTCCAAATCTCAAGACCCTCTTCCAGGGAGATATTTGTAAGAACACTTTATCACCCACTTCAAACTCTAGGTCTTATCTTCGGTTTTCGGCATAACTTTTTTTTCAACTCTGAGCTGCTCTTATGTGTTGTTTAATAGATCTGAACTTTTCTGCCATTTCATCAACAAGATCGGGTCCTAATAGCTTTCTTTACCCAACTTCATCGCAGCAAGTTGGAGTCCTGCATTTATTTCTATAGAGAGCTTCATAAGGAACCATCTGAATACTGGAGTGAAAGCTTATTATTATAAGAAAATTCCACCAAAGGTAGGTGTTGATCCCAACCACCTTTGAAATCTATAGATCAAGCTCTCAACATATCTTCTAGAGTTTGAATTGTCCTCTCTGACTGACCGTCTGTTTGAGGATGATAAGCAGTGCTGAAACTCAACTCTGTATCCAGAGTATGCTGGAGACTTCTCCATAACTTTGAGGTAAACCTCGGATCCCTATCAGATATAATAGAAAGTGGTACTCAATGCAATCTTACAACTTACTTTACGTATATCCTGGAAAGCTAATCCAGAGAGAAATCCTCTATAATATCAATGAAGTGTGCAGACTTTGTACGATGATCAACTATGACCTAGATAGCATTATTGCCTTTGGATGTTTTAGGAAGTCCGGTGACAATGTCCATAGTGATGTTTTCCCATTTCCATTCGGGTATGTGTAATGGTTGTAACATCCCTTTAGAGTTCTGTCTCTCAGCTTTAACTTGCTAACAAACCAAGCATCGAGAGACATATTCAGCAATATCTCTTTTCATGCCATCCCACCAGAAGTACTCTTTCAGGCCCCTATACATCTTCGTGATTCCAGGATGAATAGAGAATGAAGAACTATGAGCCTCATCTAGCAGCTCCTTCTTTAATTCAGGGATGGGAGGAACACAAACCCGATTCCAGAACTTTATTATCCCATCACAATCAAGGTTGAATTCAGGAACATTTCTCACCTTCTTTTGTAACTCTACATCTTTTTTCTGTGCCTCTTTAATCTTAAAATGTATAGATGGTTGAACATTCATTTTAGAAAGATAAGATTTTTCCCCTTCCATTATAATTCCAAGATCCATCCTTTGTAAATCCATAAATATTGGATCTTTTGTGATCCTCATCATGGATAAACTGGCATGGTCTTGTCGATTAATGCAACTGCCACCTTGTTTTCTTTCCCAGGGTGGTAATGAATTGAACAGTCGTAATCCTTAATCAGCTCCAACCATATTCTTTGGCACATATTCATCTCCTTTTGTGTGAAAATATACTTTAAACTTTTATGATCAGTATAAATATCACACCTTTCTCCATAAAGATAATGCCTCCAAATCTTTAATGCAAATATTACCACAGCTAACTCCAAATCATGAGTTGGGTAATTTTTCTCGTGGATTTTCAACTGTCGTGAGGCATAAGCTATCACCATATCATTTTGCATGAGAACACACCCCAATACCTTCTTGGATGCATCACTTTAGATCACAAACCTTTCTCCACTACAAGGAAGTGTGAGTACAGGTGCATTGGATAACCTTCTTTTCAAATCCTTGAAATTCTCTTCAAATTCCTCCGTCCAAACAAACTTAACTCTTTTCCGAGTCAAACTGGTGAGTGGATTAGATAATCGTGAAAAATCTTTCACAAAACGTCAGTAATATCCAGCCAAACCAAGAAAAATTTGGATCTCAGTTACTTTTGTTGGTCTTGACCATCTTTCGATAACCTCTATTTTTGTTGGATCCACTGATATCCTCTCTTTTGAGATTATGTGACCCAAAAATGAAACTTTTTGAAGCCAAAATTCACACTTAGTAAATTTGGCATAAATCTTCTCATTTCTCAGGGTCTCTAATATAATTCTCAAGTGATCATTATGTTCTTCCTTGCTCTTTGAATAGACAAGAATATCATATATAAATACTACCTGAAACTGATCAAGATAGTCTCTAAAGACTCTATTCATCATATCCATGAAGATAGCAGGGGCATTAGTAAGACCAAATGGCATCACTATAAATTCATAGTGTCCATACCATGTACGGAAATTCATCTTTGGTATATACTCCCTTTTGACCCTTAATTGATGATACCCTGAACAAAGATCAATCTTGGAAAAGTATTGAGCTCCGCGTAGTTGGTCAAATAGGTCATCAATGCGTGGGAGAGGATATTTATTCTTGTTAGTGATCTTGTTAAGTTCTCGATAATCAATGCAGAGTCTCATTGATCCATATTTCTTCTTAACAAACAGAATAGGTGCTCCCTAAGGTGACGCACTAGGGCGTATGAATCCTTTATCAAGATTCTCTTGGAGTTTCTTCTTCAATTCTTACAACTCAATTGGGCCCATTCTATAAGGTGTATTTGAAATAGGCAAAGCACCCGGTACGAGTTCTATTGAAAACTCAACTTCACGATTTGGTGGAAGACCTGGAAATTCCTCCGGAAAGACATCATCAAATTCCTGTACAACGGGCATATTCTTAATCGTGAGTTTCTCTCCAGCCATTTGAGATAAATAACCCTCATTTAGTGGAATCAAGACCCATAAGATGGAAGAAATTTCCACCGAAAGGTTATGTTCATCCTTGCATCAATAGACGATCAAAGATTGATCTGGAATATGAAATGCGACTTCCCTTCTTTGGAAATTGATATGAGATCCATATAAAGAAAGCCAATCCATTCCAAGAATCACATGAAATTCCACTATAGGAAGGATCACAAGATTTTCATGAAGAACTTTCCCACAAACTTCAATCGGGGAAGAATTATAAACTTTTGATGTGACTGTTGTTCCATTAGGGGATGTCACAGCTAACTCAACATCTAATTGTTGAGGTAATACGGTGATACCCTTAGAAAATTCTTCAGAAATAAAAGAGTGGGTGAATCTAGAATCAAATAAAACATTTGCTGCTTTAGAGTGGATGGTAAGTGTACCTTTCACCACATCGTTATCGTACTCCACATCACTGATAGAAATTGCATGTGACTTTCCTTTGTCATTAGCCTTAAGAGTTGGTTGACGTCGATCATCATCATCAACCCTTGGATTTGGGCATTGATTGGCATAATGCCCCATCTCCTTGCACTTGAAACATTGAAGTGTAGTAGGTTCATTCTCTGTATCCCTTCCTTTGTTTGCATCATTAGACATTTTCTTCCTATCATTGCGGCATTCAAATGCCCGATGACCTTCCATTCCACATTTGAAACATTTACTTGTCCCTTTAAGAAAACTCCCTCCATGTTTCTTTCCAAACATTGAGCATAAGGGAAAACTCATCTTCTTTTCAGTGTGCTCTTTAGATTTTCCTTTGAATTCCATTTTCCCCTTCTTATCAAACCCATATGACTGATGGGTTACTCCAATCTCCATCTCAACTTTGAGAGCACGTCTAACAATTTCCTCATAGACATTGAAGTACCTTATGGCTAAGGCCCTTCAAAGACTTGGTTTTAAGCCACTAAAGAATCAATCGATCTTACTCTCAAGTTGGTTAATAATACCAGAAGCGTACCTTGCAAGTCTTGTAAAATTTGCTTCATAGGTACCAACAGATTCATAATCCTTTTGCTTCAGTTGAAGAAACTCTTTCTGCATCTTTTTTCGGAGAATACGAGGGAAGTACTTATTGAAAAATAAGTTCTTGAACTCGTCCCATTCCATGGACTCAATTTCATCCCTTTGCCTCGTATTCTTAATAAGATTCCACCATTGATCAGCATCTCCTTCCAAATGATACACTGATAGGATGACTTTATCATGTTCAGAACATTTATGAACTGAAAATATCTTTTCAGTGGTACTGATCCATTGTTCAGCCACTAATGGATCAGAAGACCCGCTGAATGAAGGTGGACACTTCCTCATGAAGTATTCGACCGAATGTTTCTCCTTCCTTTGCTGATTTGGAAGTCCTGCATGATTCATAGCTTGAGAAAGTTGTGTGATCATGGCTACAAGATTTTTCATTATAGATCCCATAACATTTGGTTTCTTAGGGGGACAATCATTGTATTTCCCATCGCATTCCGCATTAACACAGTTTCTTCAGGTTCCAGCCATTGACTAAAACCAAGAAGAATAGTGTGAGAAACACTAATTATAATAGGAAAACTACATAATCAAGAATAAAATTTCACACTTAAGGTCTTATCATAGGTTGTTCATGGCCATTTTTTGAAACACTAATATTGTGTTCTATGCTTAGACTTATCCTTAGGGTTCTTACTAAGGCTTTCACATCCTAGTTTCCAAAGGTTGACTATACCTTTCCTCTGATACCAACTATAATGACCCATAATTTACATACATTGTTAATACTTCAAAATTGATGCATAATTATTACAACATATAACAAAACCATGGAAGGACCATATAGGTATAGTGTCTTTAGAAACTGGGAAACATAAACAACTGGTTCATAAAGTGTCTACACTGTCTCCCATTTATTTCAACATATCTATAGTCCCTTTTGGAATATATTACTTAATAACCTTCTTCCTGACCTGGGGGAAAGAAAACATACAAAAGGGTGATCTCAAATGCTCAATAAGGGTAAACAAAAGAAAAATAAATCACATCATGAACATAACATTTTGGAAATCTTAACATGAAAAAGAAATCATAATTTCATACCATGGGATAAATCATAGAAGTGAAATGTAATCCCAATAATCATATAATAAAACATGAAACTTTGTGGCATACACACATAATCATAGATAATCATTTCTTATTAGTCAAGACTCATTTCCAAGACTATCTTAGTGGACAAAGTCCATTTCTGAACCGAGTTCATTCCTCATTTCTGTCCTATTTCACTGAACCAGTTTAACCTGCCATTCCAGCCATGTCTATATCATGAGATATAAAATATTTACCCAATGCATTGGAGGGAGATATAGGTCCCACCCATCTCATAATGATACCATTCTTAAGTGTGCCACAAAATCATAAACCATATATCATAGCATAATCCATGTAATAAAAATGGAAATCTTAAACATCGTGACATCATAAAACAATTCGTATAAGATAAAGGAATTTATAAAAATAATTCCATCACAACATAGTCAAATCAGTGTAATAATAGGGATAGAAACAGAACCCTTTATTATCATAGATGGAAAATAATTTTGATAAAACAATTGAACTCCATTCTTGAGGAAAATATCCTTTCTACTTCAGAAACACTTTTCCTTTCTTAACATGTCATACAATTATAAACTAAAAGAAGTTTATCAAAAATAAAATTGAAAACTTTTAAGGTAAGCTTCTTGGAAATAATGTTTTAAAAATCCATTCATTCCATATATGTTAAAGAAAATATTCTTCTCATACTTTTGTCGGAAAAGTCAAAAAGTACCTCGTACGAAAACGACAAAAGATTCCTTTCATATCATTTACTAAAAACTCGCCGAAGGGTAAAATTGGATATAAACTATTGTAGAAGGATATAAATATTACATATTGAGGAAACATGGACGTGGATGATAAAATACACCCCAGTAAATTCCAAAGTATAAACTATCTCGGATAAAAATGAGATTGTGATATTTCCCTTAACTTAGGTCCGATTTGATTTGTAAGTGTCCGAAACTCCTGTATAATGATTTAAATAATGTTATTGACTTATTCCAGAATCATACATATTGTTATGATATCATATATGGTCATATTATTAGCTTCTTATTAGTAATATTTCATTACTACTTGTTATTTGGGTGTTTATTACTTTTTGTTCTTATACGTGTTTTGTCGAATAAATTCTTAATCTTATCTTTAGGTTATAGATAAATCATTTATAGAATGGTATTAGTGTAATATATATCATATTAATTCATTCAATTCATTTATATAATCATTATTCAATGAATATCATATAGAACGAGTCACATCACATCATGGAGACGATATTCCGTACGTACGCACAAGCGATGATATCGTTCCCATGATCGTGGAATTGTATTGGAGTGTATGTATACTATTTCAGAATCAATATCACTTTACAATAATAATATATAGTTATTATGTACACCATTATACCCATCCAAGTAAGGTTTTGGGGGAAAATGGATTACACCACGGCGTGGAGACGGTATTCCGTACGTACGCACGCGCGGTGATTTCATTTTCCGTAGGATGGATAGACAGTGAAATAGGGTTATTTCCTAATTATAATAAAATATCAGTATATGAGTGATACTGATGTTATTACTTCATAATGAAACAACTAAAGATGAATAAGTGGAAGAAGAAATAAAGATGAAAGAATCGGTAACGGGCATTAACTGTTCTTTGAAGCACCTCTTTGAGACCTCCTCTTAGGGCACTACAATTGGTCTTTGAAGAAGACCAGGACCTCTAGGATGTTTCTAGGGAAGTGGGGAAGTGAAATGGTCAGGGATTGGCTGATCTTGAAGGCTGAAATTGGTTTGAGGAGAGGGAGGAGGTGCCCTTTTATAAGGGAGGAGAGGGGCACCTTTGGAAAAACAAAAAATATTATTTTATTATAAAGCCATATTCGGATTCAAATAGATCCAAATTGATTTATTTAGAATATAAGGTGGAGATGGGTTTAAATAATCTCATCCAATATAATTTATACAAGTTTAGGTCATTATATTAACCTTATCTTTTAGTTTTAACTCTTAATTAGATTGACATTTACCATGTCACTTTGTATTTTTATATTATATAGTTAATAAACTTACCATATACATCCAAGAGACCCCCAAGTGGTCCATTAATGATACACCTATCATGATATAAGTATATTGGCCGAACCTTAGATTTTTAGGAATAAAATAACAATCAATAATATAATATTTGTTTTAAAAACTATTTTATGTCAATTTTGACAGTATTTAGTAATTGATTTTTGGGAAAATCATAATAGAATTATTAATTAGAAAAATTTTAATTAAATCAATAATAACATGTCATAGCAACCTAGAAAATTTGTGTAATTCATTAAAAGTCTCAAATTACATTTATTTGGGTATTTATAACATCAATTATGTCAATATTTCATTAATAAGATAATTACTTCATCATCTTTGTGTCATAAATAAATTAAATTATTTAATGTCTAAAAATTACAAATAAAATATCATTATGTACGAAATCCTTTTATCTTTCTAATGAATATTTATAGTCGAATTTATCATATTTATAACCCTATATTACAAATTATTTACTTATTAAACTTTGATTTTAACTATTTTAACCCTTCTTTAAATAAATTAATAATAAATGTCCTAATCTATTCCAAGTGGGCCTAAATGGTCATATTTTATTTCTATGGTTGTTTTTGGCAGAATTACACTTATCCAATAGAATTAGTACCTGTGTTAGGGAAATAATAATATCATTTTTACCCTTAATTACCCTATTTACTTTTAACCGTGGTAAATAAAAGTAAAAAGTTACTATTCACCAAAAATTATTTTCATCTCATTGAACCACATTTTACTTACTGAAATCAACCATTTCTCTCGGATTTTGGAAATTCCACTCACAGAAGTGATAAAATTAAGTTTTATCTAAATTTACAAATTCTCCTAGGAGGTGGGTAAAAGACGGTGAAAAGTTCAATAAAATTTTTATATATCTAAAATTATTATAAAATTACTCCAATGAATTACATTGAACTTATATAGGTATTATGTATCAATTTTGACCTAAAATAAATTTAAATAAAATAAATAATTATTTAAATAAAAATTCGGTTTTTAAATAGTAACCCAGTGTTTTCACTATTCATCAAAAATTGAAAGTTTCCAGAAAAATACCAAAATTTCACCCTAGTCTAATTTCGATATTCCGAATCCAAAAATGAAGTCCATTTTGAAAAATAAAATTTACAAAATTTCAAAAAATGGTTATTACTATTCATAACGGCTAGTTTTAATAATATTTTAATAGCATATCGTTTTTTAGTGAAACTCGGTATTGCGTACGACGCAAGCTATCGAGGAAGGTTGTGGTTACGTGTAAAGCAATCTAAGATAGTGTTCTGTGTAGTGAAAGATTCCATTGATAATTTATATAAAATAAAAACAAAATATTCCTCATAAAAATCTCGGGTGTTACAGTACTCGACAGAAGAGGAGTTCTCTAGCAGTCGTGGTTTCGATAATGAAAATCCTGGTTTGAGCTGAGTCAATGACTTTTGTGTTTTCCTAATGATTGAGATGGTTTATTAGATAAAATAGGTATATGTATGGGAATATACCTAAGTAATGGCTATCCATTGATTCCATACTTTGTGGTTTATCCTTGTTGGATTTTTTGAGACTTTGAGGGTCTCGGGGTCCCTACTGAGTATCGTTATACTCACCCCTGCACGGGCTATGCCCGCATCTCATTATGTTGGCTATAGACGATGGACAACGCTGACTGAGGCATAGAGTAGCAGGACTGGATGATACTCGGAGGTGGACTACTTGGCGTGATGATACACGGAGCAGATGGACGGACGTGGAGTGCTGAGGAGGCCATCTGTACCTACCCTTTAGGTAGGAACCCCGAAGGATGACCCAGTAGCTGCATTAATTTTCTTCAGTTGTACTTTCTTTCAGTTGTACTTGTACTTTCTTGTGGGGATTGTATTTTTGGCCCTTATTACTTTCCAGAACATCTTTTGTATACAGTTTTACTTAGTTCATTGCTTCCAGTTTTGTACTCTGTTGTGTTTGTTTATAGTTATATAGGCAATGCATTCCCAGTTTTGGGATTTATTCATTTGGTGCTAGACACCATCCCCTGGGCTATGGAAGGTGGGATTTGGGTAGTCACGATATGGTCCCCAGGGGACGGGTCGTGACATATTGGTATCAGAGGTCGGTTCTACTGCAGAACTTAGAACTCTGATCATTATTTTCTATGAAGAAATAGTGTTAAGGGTACTAAGTGTAGTTTACAGTTCAGGGAGTCTAGTGTTGGTGCGGGTGGACGATGTATCCATACACCAGGACCCTGACTACTGATTTCAGACTCAGTGCACGAAAACACTTATTGAGTGTGTGTTTCCAAAAGTTTTCTTTAAGTCAGCTCAACCAGGTCAGCTCACCAGGTATAATCTTTTGACCGTGTCACATCTGTTTCCTTCAGGATGCCTCCCCACGGACGACCAATTAGATCCCCAAGAGTCATACATGCTGACATCCCACCGAGCGATGAGGCCCTGGTGTAGGGACCTTTACCAGTGGAGGCACCAGTAGTACTAATTCCCGTTGGGACAACTAGTACACCAGCCCCAGCAGCATATGATGCACGCCAATTGAGCGCATTGCATGAGTTCCAGTGCCAAATGCCACCTAGGTTCTGGGGAGTGACAGACCAACAGGTGGCTAATGATTGGCTAGAGGCTGTGGTGAGAGTCTTCTGGCTAGTAGGGACACCAGAAGAATTCATTGTGATACTTGTCACGAGTCTCCTTCAAGCAGCAAAAGTCAGACGGTGGAGCCTGATGCTCCAGGTGCATGATGAGGTGACCCTACTCTGGGAAGACTTCGAGAGCCTGTTCTGAGTGGAGTTTGTATCAGCCACTCGTCGTGTAGTCTGGATACAGGACCTACTGCATCTACAGTAGGGTAGCATGACAGTAGAACAGTACTCATCGATGTTCACAGACCTCTCAAGCTACTCCACGGATATGGTAATTGACCCATTCATTAGGGCCCGGACCTTTGAGAAGGGACTCAGGAAAGAGATTAGAGCTTTGATGATCTCACTCAGCATTCTGACGCTGGCGAGGGTTCTAGAGAGAGCCCTCTTAGTGGAGAGTTTACTTGTTGAGCAGTCTCCAGCAGCAAGACCCACAACTAGCTGACATGCAGTGGAGTCTTTTGTAGTTGGCAGTAGACAGATGTCCCAGAGGTCCAAGAGGACCAAACCTATAAGTGGACGACCACACGAATCAGAATCGGTTTTGTGGGGCACCCAGAGTGGAGACAGCGCCAGAAATGTCAGGAGCGGACTTTGTTACTCATGCGGCGGGCATGGTCAAATAGCTCGTGACTGTCTGACCCGTCGTTCTGATGATCAACAGATAGTTGAGTGACCTCCCAGGAAAAGGTAGAGGTTCGAACGAGGAGGTCCGCAGGGAGGAGGTGGACGTGGCAGAGGAGTTAGACATGCAGCTGGTGGTGGACGATGTTATGAGGTGTTTCCACCACCACCACCAGGAGGTCCACCCCAGCCATAGGGAATGGGTGGACAGGGAAGAGCTAAGATTCAGGTAGCTAAGACCTACGACCATGGCCCTCCGGAGATGATTAAATGCATGGTATGTGTCTACTCTACCTTATATATAGTTTATATAGACATAGGTGCCAATCACTAATTCATTTCCACTACCCTCATTCAGAACTCGTAGATTTTTATGGAGCCATTGGCTCGATCCTTATGGCTATAGACTCCTACAGGAGCATATTCGACGATTACACACTGGTTCAGGCAGTCTGAGCTCACTCTCAGAGGTGAGAGCTTCGGCTGGGATCTCATAGTAGTGGCATCAAGGCCTTACGACGTCATCTGGGGTATGGATTGGTTGTCTACATTCAACGCTCAGATCGACTGTATTAGGCGAAAAGTGCAGTGTGTCTGAATGGATGGGACCAGGTTTACCTTCACCTGAAATAATGGATCCCTTGCAGCACATGACATAATTACTCAGAGGATGGTGCAGCCGATAACTCACCAGTTGGCTTGCCTTACCCTGGGAGCAGTTGATGCGGAGAGTCTGAATTGTCCTGTAGTGGTGGACCAGTACGCGGATGTTTTCCCTGATGATGTTTGAAGACTACCTCCTCGCAGGGGGTGGACTTCTATATTGACCTATACCCCAAGATGGCACAGATATCTACTCCAGCATATCGGATTTCTCCCGCTGAGCTTCACAAGCTAAGGGTACAGTTAGAGGACTTTCAGGGGAAGGGATTCATCCTGCCTAGTGTTTCTCCTTGGGCAGCCCCGATTCTGTTTGCCAAGAATGCGGATGGGATCTTGAGGCTCTGTGTGGAATACCATCGCCTGAACCAGGTGAACGTAAAGAACAAGTACCCACTCCCGAGGATGGAGGACCTCTTTGAATAACTGAAGGGAGAAATTTGGTTCTCAAATATAGACCTCATATTAGGTTATCACCATCTCAGAGTTCAAGATGAGGATGTGCAGAAGGCAGCCTTTAGGTGTCAGTATGACCACTAAGAGTTATTGGATATGACCTTTGGTGTAATAACGATCCAGCAGTGTTAATTAGTCTCACGAACAGAATCTTCCAGCCTTACCTCAATCGCTTTTTCATAGTCTTCATCGACAACATTCTGATCTACTCAACTACTGAGGAGGATCATTCCTACCATTTTCAGGTAGTACTGTACACACTCCGAGAGCACCAACTTTATGGTAAGATCTCGAAGTGCTAGTTTTGGATTCTATAGGTTCAATTCTTGGGACACATCATCTTGAAGGCTAGAGTTGCAGTGGATCCAGTGAAGATTAAAGTAGTACTTGCTTGCTAGCCACCTAGGAGTGTGACGGAGGTACAAAGTTTCCTCAGTTTGGATGGATACAATCGGAAGATCATTCCAGACTTTTCCAGAGTTGTAGCACCACTATCATCCTTGAAGAAGAAGGGGAAACCCTTCGTGTGGTCGGAGAGATGCCATCAGAGCTTTCAAGAGCTGAGGTAGTGGCTGACTAGTGGCCCCATCTTGAGGCTTTCAGAGGAGGGCGTAGGGTACGTAGTCTACTTCGACACATTAGGGACTGGACATGGGTGTGTCCTAATGTAGGAGAGATCAGTGATTGCTTATGGTTCTCAGCAGCTGTGACAACACGAGCAGAACTACGCTACCCATGACCTGGTGATAGTAGTAGTGGTATTCACCTTGAAAATGTGGTGACACTATCTGAGGGGCGAGCGTTTTTCTGTGTACTATGATCACAAGAGAATGAGGTATATATTCTATTAGAAGGACCTGAACCTAAGACAAAAGAGATGAATCTTGTTCCTCCAAGACTATGACTTCAAGATAGTATATACTCCTGGAAAAAGGAATGTTGTAGTAGATGCTCTCAGCAGTATATCTGTTATACAGCTGCTAGGAGAGGTGACAGAGCAGATGGCTACTTTATAGATATCCATTGTGGATAGAGTCGGAGCCGCCTTCCCTCAGTCTCTTATGGTCACTCCCCCACTTCTTCAGTGAGCTAGGGAGGCACAACATGGGGACACTCACTGCGAGACAAGATGTGCTCAGATATCAACAGGGAAAGCACCTGATTGATTCTCTGAAGGTGTGGAGCACGTCATCCTCTTCAGAGAACGTACCATTGTACCAATGGAACATACATAGGAAGTGTTGAGGGAGTTCCACACATCCACCCTAGCAGTACATCCAGGAGTAGTGAATATATACCAGGATCCTCAACGACAGCACTGGTGGCCAGGTATGAAGAAAGCGGTACCTGATTTTGCCTCATGGTGCCTCACTCGCCAGCAAGTAAAGGCAGAACACCATGTACCAGAAGGCTTGTTTCAACCCTTAGAGGTCCCAGAGTGTAAGGGGGATGGGATATCCATGGACTTCATGATGGTTCTTCCACATACATCCAAGGGTCACGACTTGATTTGGGTGATTGTTGACCGACTCACCATGTTGGCCCATTTCGTACCGATCAGAGAGCAGGGTTCAGTAGAGAGCTTGGGACACCTTTATGAGCAGTAGATTGTGCGACTACATGGAGTACCTTCCTCTATTGTCTCCGATCGTGATGCACGGTTTACTTCTTGGCTATGGAAGGGGTTTCTGGAGGCTTCTAGGACAAAGCTTCGCATTAGAACCGCCTTCCATCCTCAGACAGATGGTCAGACTGAGTAGACCATTCACACCCTCGAGGACATGCTACGTGCATGTGTCCTCAACTTTGGTCACAGCTGGGATGATCACTTTCCTTTGGTGGAGTTTTCATACAACCACAGCTATCACCCCCCATCGGTTTGGCACCTTTTGAGGCATTGTATAGGTGTCCTTGAAGATCACCCTTCTGTTAGGATGACCCTGGGGAGTCAGCACTAGTTGGACTAGAGATGGTACGAGATTCTATGGAGAAGGTGTAGATCATCCAGGAGCAGATGAATACCGCACAGAGCAGGCAAAATTATTATGCTGACAGGATACAAAGACCTCTAGAGTTCGAGGATGGTGACCACATCTTTCAATGGGTCTCACCTCGATGAGGTCTATGGAGATTTGGCTGAGGTGACAAGTTATCTCCAAAGTTCATTGGACCTTTTTGGGTCATCATCAGAGTTGGCGAGGTGACTTACCATTTATCTCTTCCACCTCAGTTGCACCGGGTTCATGACATCTTCCACGTATCTCAGTCGATGAGATACATGCACGACCCTTTGCACATCATCGACCATGGAGAACTGGACGTCAATGATGGGGAGACTTTTACGAAGGTTCCATTGAAGATTGAGGATCAATAGATGCAGGTCCTACGTGGAAGGTCGATACCTCTAGTGCACGTTTTCAGGTAGCACGAGAACCTCAAAGAGAGCACATGGGAGCAGGAGGCTCAGATGCGTGCTCAGTACCCCCATTTGTTACCATATTTTGAGTTGTAGCTTATGGGGATGTAAAGCCTTGAGGTGGGGAGAATATATAGACCCAAAAATTCTATGGAATTTATTTCTTCTTAAATACATGGTATTTTTTACGAGTCCGTGAAAAATTATAGCACTTGATTCTGAGGCCCGGTGTGCCCAGAATCAATTTTTGAAGTTTTGTTTGAGTATGTTTAGTAAACGTACGAGTGGGATTTTATAACATTTGAACTGTTACTCGGAACTGAAATCTGAGGGCACCGTTGAAATCGTAACGCTGGTATTTTTATAAATAGACTTTCACCTCGACGGTAGATGGTCGAGAATAAAACTTAGTTTTGGTATTTTTATAAAAAAAATAAAAATAAAGTGTACAACACTTTATTTTATTTTTGAGCCACTTGTTGGTTAAAACCACCACATGGGAGTTGGAGGTGGGACCGCCACACCCTAACCTTCCATGTGAGGTTATGGTGGTGGGGACCACCCGAACATAACCTCCCGTAAGAGGTTACGATGTGTGAACCACCCGAGACCATAATCTCTCATTTAAATAATAGGTGTGAGGACCACCCGACCCCTATTAATGGGAGGATTATAACCTCTAAACTCTCCCTCATTAATGAGGAAGAGCCTCTTCACCTTTATGGAGCCAACTCCCCTTTAATTAATTTTTCCAATTCTCCACATTAATTAAGGGTAGACTACCAAATTAATGAGTCCAATTCGAATATTGTGCCAACAAAATTAATAGGATATTTCAATCTATTATTTTTTGGCATATTCCTTTTTGTGGAACTTGATAAGAGGAACATGGGAGAAAATATCCCAATGAAGAACGAAGAATGCTCCACCGACGAAGAACACTAAGGACCTTCTTCAGCTTCTTCCTTGGACTTCCTCCCTCGAATCATACCAACGTGGAGCTTCTTCCACAGCTGACGCAGCTGGGATTGGGAGTGCGAGAAAAACGCGACGAACGGCGAACTCCTTCGTTCTCTTTTCGCGACGTCAACAAATGACGAAACATAGGTAGGGGGTTTATTTGTGTAATAATCTATTTCTTATTCTCTCCTACAGTTGAATGGAAACATTGTGGAGATTGAAAAGAAACAATTAAAGATTATCTATTTTCTTAAAATCTTGATGAACCACATGCTATAACCCTAAACGCGGAGGGAGCGGGCCAAACCAACATGGCTCGACCCCCCTCCCCCATGCTTCTTTTTGGTGATCTTCGACGAGGCAACGAAGGTGGCAACGACGAAGGTCGTGCTACCCATGGCCTCCGTGAACAGCGCTGCCACCATGATGCCCTCGTGCACACCAGCTGAACCCATGGCCTACCCTATGGTCTGCACGGCCTCACCGACGCCCTGCCCGGTGTCCCGCGCACTGCCCGCGCCCCCCGTGCGCTGCCCCACGCACTGCCCGCGCGGCCTGCCCGGCTCTGTCGGCACTGTGCTTGGCATCTCGCGCGATTCCCACTACCCTGCACGCTCCCCCACATGCCCATGTGGCCTGCCCAGAAACATTGGCGCCTTGCCTGACATTCTGAGCGTTTCCCACGCCCTCGCGCGGTACCATGCGCGCTGCCCGGCGCCCCCGTGCGCTGCCTGCTCACCCCGCGGCCTGACCGGCCTCAGTCGTTCCCTACCTGGTGCCCCCACGACTCACGCGGCCTTCCACTTAACTCCCAGGCCGAGTCGCTCAAGCTGCACCCCTCGCAGCGCTGGCCAAACTTGTCCTGGCCTTCAGGCCGAGTCACCTACATGGTGACCTCCGGGCCGAACCTCCCTCGTAGTCCGCTGGGCCGGGCCCAGCAGACCGGGCTAAAACATAGCGGGTTGACCCACCCAATGGGTCGGGTCAGACCCAACGAGACTGACCGGGTCGACCCAGATCGGGTCGGCCCAGACTGGGTTGGGCTGAGTCGGTCCGACCGGGTTGGACCGGACCCGGGCCCAATACTGACCCATTACCTTCTTTGGCCATATCTTTGACACCAGATGTCCGTTTGATGAACTGTCAGCGGCGCTGGTATTCTTAGAACGAAGACATCCGTTTGAGAATACCCCAATGGAGTTTGGGGTATGTTTGAGTTATGGTCAGGTTAGATCGCACACGAATCCAACCGGACGCCTATGAATAAAAGGCTAATAACTAATAGACCGGGCGTCTGATTGACGCACCGTCTGTTGCGTTGAGACCCCTATGACATGAAGGACCATTGAAATACTTCTTCGTGGCACTTATCGATAGTTGGAGTATTTCCCAGTATCTCGTGGAGGGGATCCTTCCATTGAAGAGCAGTCAGAGTGCAGATACCTAGTAACTAGCAGACCTGACGACTGCTTGACAGACTCGACTCGGAGTTATTCGACTAGCCCAGTGGGGAGCGCCTGGTAGTTGGCAGCATACCCACGGTAGTGGAAGGCCTTTTATTTGGCGGCATAACCATGGTACTCGACAGGAAGATTACCTCTGTAGGATATTAGGTGGAGCGCCTGGTAGTTGGCGGCAGACCCACAACAGAGGAGTGCCTGGTAGTTCGCAGCAGACCCGCGATACTCGACATGATGAGTACATCAACAGTCCAAGGTTAGTGAGAAGTTACTTTGTGTCGCGACAGGCCCATTGTACTCGACAGAGGAGGAGTTCTCCAGCAGTTGTGGTTTCGATAATGAAAATCCTCATTTGAGCTGAGTCAATGACTACTGTGTTTTCCTCATGATTGAGATGAGTTTCTGGATAACATAGGTATATGTATGGGCATATACCTAAGTAATGGTTATCTGTTGATTCCATACTTTGCGGTTTATCCTTGTTGGATTTTGTGAGACCTTGAGGGTCTCGGGGTCCCTACTGAGTATCATTATACTCATCCCTACACAGGCTATGCCCGCACCTTGTTGTGTTGGTTGTAGAAGACATACAACATTGACTAAGGTAGAGAGTAGCAGGAATGGGCGGTACCGGGAGGTGGACCACTCGGTGTGACGACACACGGAGCAGACGGACGGACGTTGAGTGTTAAGGAGGCCATCTGTACCGACCCTTCAGGTAGGAACCCCGGAGGATGACCTAGTAGCTGATTTACTTTTCTTCTGTTGTACATCCTTTCAGTTGTACTTATACTTTTCTGTTGGGCTTGTATTTTCGTCCCCATTTACTTTCTAGCACTTCTTTTGTATACAGTTTTACATAGTGCTTTGCTTCTAGTAGTGTACTCTATTGTGTTTGTTTACTATTATATAGGCAATGTCTTCCCAGTTTAGATATTTTTGCCTTTGGTGCGAGTCGCCACCCACTGGCCTATGGAAGGTGGGCTTGGGGTAGTCACGACACGGGCCCCGGGGTTGGGTCGTGACACAACCCCCATATAAATATATATAATAAATATATTTATAATAAATTCATTTATGATAATAAGTATAGTTTCAAAAATAAATACAATAAATAAATATTTATATTTATTATATTTACATTTACTATATGTATTAAATTTATAATAATAAATTTATTATATATAATTAATTATATTTAAAATAATATATTTATTATCTTTATAATTATATATTGATTATATTTATAATTATACATTTATTATAATAATATATTTATTATATTTATAAATATATATTTGTTATAATACTATAACAATTATAATTAGAATTATAAAATTATCATAAAATTATAATTATAATTAAAATAATTATAATTAAAATTTAATTATGAAAACTATATAATAATAATAAATATATAAATATAATAACTGAAAAATTATTAAAATTATATAATTATAAATATAATATTTACAAAAATATAATAATTTTATTGTTATACTAAATATTTAATTATAATAAATATTTAATTATAAAAAATGTATAATAAAATAAATATATAAATATAATAAATTCAAAATTCTAATAATTATATAATTTTAAATATATCCAATCAATAATTATAAGAGATATATTATTATAGTAAATATCTTATTATAATAATTATATTAATATAATAAATAAACAAATATAATAAATATATAATTATAAAAATAATAGTTTTATAATTATCATAATTATAAAGTTAAAAAAATACATAATTTTAATGAATATATAATGAATATATAATGAATATATATATATATATATATATATATATATATATATATATATATATAATTATAATTATAATGGACACTTAATTGAAATTTTAATAAATACATAAATATCATATATTTATAATAAATACCAATTTAATATAATTATAATGATATATATGTTATAATAATATATTTAATGTGTAAATAAAATAAATAAGTTATTATAAAAAATAAGTATTTATAATAAATATATTATTATAAAAATTTTATAATTAAAATAATTATATAATTTTAAATACAGTAAATATATAATGAAAAAATAATAAATACATAACTATAAATATAGTAAGTATATGAATATAATAATTAGATATTTTTAAAATATAAGGAATTATAATAATTATATATTATTTAATAAGGTTTAATTATATAAATATAAATAATTTAATTAACGCCTATATATATGTATATAAAAATATATAAATAAATTTTATATTGTTTTTTATGTATTTAATTCATTATATATAAATTTCTAAAGTTTAAATATAAGGTTTATTTGTATTTAAATATTTATATATAATTATAAATATAATTATAAATAATTTCAAATTTTTAAATTCATATTTATGTATATAATATTAAAATTGTAATTATTATTTATATATATAAGTATAAAATATATATTTATATATATTTATGATTATATATATATATGATTATATATTTATTATACTTATGATTATATTTTTATTATATATATATATATTAATTAAATATATGTTTATAAATATAAATTTATTTATATAAATATTAATTTAAAATTATAAATAAATATAATTATAAATATATATATTTAAATACATATTTAAATATATAAATATATATTAACAATTATAAAAAAATAGTTATATATTTGAAATTAATTTTTATAAATTTAAAAAGTTATATATGATAAATACAATTAAAAATCTATCTTTATAAATAAATATTTTTAATTTTATTACATAAATATTTATTATGAATAAAATAATTAAATTATATGTATAAAATATAATAAATATATAATTATAGATATATTAAATACATAATTATAAAATTAAAAATATATATAAATATAATTATATATAATTATAAATATGCATATATTTATAATTATATTTACTTGTAATTGGAAAAATATAATTATATATTTATATATGTAGTAAAATATATATATATTTATAATTATAGTTATTTAGAATTTTAAATTAATATTTATATAAGTAAATTTTTATATATAAACATATATAATTAATATATATATATATAACATATAATCTTAAATATAATAAATATATATTTATATATTTACAAATATATAATTCTATCAATTATATTATTATTATAATCATATATTTATTTGAATTACATATTTATTATAAATACATATTTATTAGAATTATATTTTAAATATATAATTATAATTTACATAGATTTATAATTATATTAAATATATATTTATATTAAATGTATATTAATAAAAAATTTATTATATTTATAATTATGTATTTATTATAATTATATTTTTATATTTATTGAAATTATATATTTATTATAATTATATATTCATTATAACTATAAATTTATACCAATTATATAAATATTATGTTTATAATTATATACTTATTATATTTATAATTATATATTTATTATATTTAAATAATTATTATAATAATATATTTCTTATAATTATATATTAATTATAAATATGGATTTTTTATATTTATAATTATATGATTATTATAATTTAATATTTATTATATTTATATATTTTTATTATTATACATTTATTATAATTAAACATTTATTATATCTAAATATTTATTATAACTATAGACTTATTATATTTTCGTATCTATTATACTGATAATTATATAATTATTACAACTGTTTAATATATATATATATATATACTATTATTATATATTTATCACCATTATATAATTACTAAATTTATAATTATAAATTTATTTTAATTAAATAATTCTAATTATAAAAATTACAATATTATATTAAATATATAATTATAAATATTATAAATATATAATTATAATAAATGTTTAATGATAAATATAATAAATATAAGAAAAATAAATATATGATTATAAAGATAATCAATATATTATTTTATATATAAATAATATAAATAATATAATTATATAATTATAAATATAATAAATATAAGAAATATAATTATATATTTATTGTATTTAATTTGGTAATTATATTTACTATAGTAAATTAATTTATTATTAATATATTTATAATAGTTATATATTTATTGTAATTGCATTTTTATTTTGATTATATAATTTTTATATTTATAATTATACATATATATATTATAATTATATATTTGTTATAATTATATATTTATTATAAATATAACTATATAATTAATATAATAACCAATTATTATAACTATTTATTTATTATATTTATAATTATATATTTATTTTAATGAAGACATCATTGGCCACATTGAAATGTTTATTGCATGTGGTGTGAAGCATCAAGGGCTAGAATCTAGCAGTTTGACGCGTGATTGTTCTGTTAGGGAGGTTTCTTCAGAGCCTCCGACATTACCTCATGAACATAAGTAGAATATCACGTCTTTGGGGTTTTCCATTTTTTTCTATGTATCTAGTAGAGTTGTGGTGGCGTGCCTGGGCCAATGTTGGTTTCATTGGTCTGAGGAGTGTTCCGAATCTCGATGGCGGCTATTGGGTGATAAGAGGCTCTTCTCCTCTGTTGGGATCTATGCATATGACGACAGTGAAGGTGGTCGGGGGAATGCAAGTCACATTGGAGGCTCGTCAGTGGTGATAGCACATGTAGGCGATTTTTGGAGGATATGGGATCTTGGAGAGTGCCCTTGCATCTAGTCAGGATGGCGACGATGGAGGCCATCTCCGATGTGGTGATGGTCGGTTGGAATGAGGGAGTGCAGGTGCTTTTGGCAGTGGATCGAAATTCAGCCGCACTGGGTGGGCTGCCGGAGCGATCAAGCTTCTCCAGTGGGGTGGTCTAGATCAGGAGAAGATGATGTCGTGTGGCTATGTGCAGGAGGGGATGCAAGTTCGCGGGACCTTGAGGTGTTGAGATCTTGGCGGTTCTGGCGGGCGGCGACGATGTGTTGGGTGCCGGATGTTCTGACGAGGTGTCGATGTCCGCTGTGTAATTGGTGTAGTTCTTTAAGGGACGGAGGTGCGTTGGTTATGCGACTCGGTGTCCACGAACGATGCGGTTGTGGTCAGTGGAGTCTTTGGCACTGTCAACAGGGAGCAGGTGG
The DNA here is from genome assembly GCA_963277665.1 of Viscum album. NCBI lineage: Eukaryota > Viridiplantae > Streptophyta > Magnoliopsida > Santalales > Viscaceae > Viscum > Viscum album. The sequence goes on from OY728139.1 coordinate 900,051,744, forward strand.
ACGATAATCATCAGCGGTGGGTTGTTATCTCGCGTGTAGAGAACTTTTGACTGACAGATCTGTAGGTAGGCCCGGCGTTGATATTGTGAAGGGAACTGGTGGGTGATTATCGATGGATTTTTTTTCGGTGTACATGCTGGCGCTCGGGATGCGGGAGATGACTTTACGAATGGGTGATTTTTTCAGTCAGGTTTAATGCAGTGGATAGGCTGGCGACGAGTTTGTGCTTCACGTTCATTCGGGACTCTGTCAGCAGGTTTTACGAGCTGGTCTATTGTCGGTGGATCTTGATTATTTTGTTCATCTGGCCTTTGTAGTTAGTTGTAGGACGTGCAATTATGTTTTCGGCCATTGGGATTTTTGTTTTCGTATTTTTGGGTCTTCAGGCCACCATGTGTGTTGTATGTTTGTCATAAATTTTAAATAAGTCTTTTTGGGATCAGGGACTTGGGTTACCAAATCCATGATCAGATCTTCCTTTGTGATTATATATTTATTATAATTATATAATTTGTTTAATTATAATACATATAATTATATATTTATTATATTTCTATTAGTGATTATTTTTATTAAAAAAAATATTTATTATAATTATAATTTTATCTATAAGAATAATATATATATATATATATATATATATATATATATATATATATATATATTGGGATTTGGGGGAGGGGTGGTGTGGGGATTGAGGAAGAAAAAGCCCAGAGTGCCAAATGAATTGGCGATGTATGGTAAATATTTGAGCACCAAATCGGTTAGATACATTAATGTTTCATCCATTGACATTTATAATCCCCTCTCAAAAATGTGTGCCCTTGGTATTACTTTCCAAAAAAATCATCTCAACTAAATAAAAAGGTTCCACCTATATAATGAAATAAATATTATCTTAGTAATACTATATAGAATGTAATTAAACATTAATATGAATGAATTCATTAATAAAATGTACATGTTTTATCAAAAAAGACACATTTGGAGTTATACTGGTCACACTATGCATCATATTTAAGTGGGGTTTATTCCTACACATCACAAATGATGTAATTATCATTGTACAAAAATATCAAAACAATCTAAATGAGTTTTTTGGGTTTTGAGTATGTCCCCTGTTTTTTACAAAAATTAATATCAAATTAAAATGACATATTTTGATTTATAACGAACACATTGTTCATCCAATTGAGTTGCGTTGTATTATTACACATCAAAAATGACTCATGTATTGTTGTTCTAATGTATCAAAAAAATCTGAATGTGTTTTCTTTATTTTTAGTATGACTGTTGTGTTTTTTTACTAAAATGTCATTTTAAACCATAAACACAAATTTTGATTCATACTAGTCACATCGTGCAACAATCTGAGGTGCGACAGCTTGAAACACGTCACAAAGGACTTAAAAATTTCTCTTATAAATTAGTAAGACCATTATATGGAGGTTTCTAGGTTTCAATTGTGTGAAACATTTTGAGATAAAATGTCAATTTTAAACTAATAATGGACAGTTTTATTCATATTGGTCACACAGTGTGTTAGATTGAGCGACGGTTGATTTATACATATCAGAAATGACTCATGAATCATTGTCCTAATGTATTAAAACTATCGTAATGTGTTTTCTATGGTTTTTGTCGGTCACCAGTTCTTTTTAATTAAAATAAAAAAACTTTTGGATTTATACCGGCCACATCATTTTTCATATTAATGTTTGGTAGATTCTAACACATAAAAAATGACTCAGGGATCATTTTTATAAGGTATAAAAATGATAAAAATGTATTTTATTGGTTTTCAGTATGTCTAATGTGTTTTATAAAAAAGTATAATTTTAAATTGAGAAAAAATATTTTGAGTCCTACTGGTCACACCATGCATCAATTTGACATGAGACAACTTCATACATTTCATAATGGACATAATAATCTCTTCCCTAAATTATGATGACAATCATAAATTGTTTGCTTGGTTTTTAGTGAGTGACACATCTTGAGCTATAATGTAAAATTTAAACTAATAACAGACAATTTTATTCATACATGTAACACTGTGCACCAGATTTTCGTACGGTTGATTCCTACACATCAAAAATGACTCATGTATCATTTCCCTATTGTATGAAAAAAATATGAATTCATTTGCTTAGTTTTCAGCATGTTAGTTGTTCTATTTCCTTAAATTAATGTCAATTTTAAATAATAAAGACATATTTGGATTTATACCAGTCACATCGAGTATTGTATTGATGTGGGGTTGATTCATATATGTCCCATATGACTCATGGATGATTTTATAAATTATCAAAACAATATGAATATATTTTATCTATTTTCAGTTTACCAGTTTGGGAGGGATCTTCATGTGATGGTTGTTCTGGAGTTTTTTCTTCTCTTAGTCCCCCCACCGTTTTATTTTTCCTAAAATTTCTATGAAATTACATATGTTCATCTTGGATAACTATTCTTCCTCTCATCATTTTTATTTCTTCACATTGATCCTCTTATTTGTTTTCCCAAAAACTTTCAGGGTGACACACAAAAAATTTCACCTCTAACACGACAATACATTTCTATATGCATTAATGCCACCGAAAGTATACATGTATCTGGTTTGGATGTTTCTGATTCATGTGGCTATGTCTGATATAAAATATTAGAATATAATTAATCATTTTTACATAATATCGATTTAAAGAAAAACAAATTTTAATAATTTTATAATTACACATATTTCCCACAATTTGTTTTTGTGTTTTCCTATATTAGTATCTCATCTTTATTTACACATGCCTCATTACGTAGCACATGACAAGAGATGGAAGTGACTTTGGAATTGGATTCATCAATCTTCATATAAACAGAGGAATATAATTATGGTGTTGTTTTATGTAACTTAAATGTATTAATAAAGATTTAACATATGTACCAATTTTTTTCATGTAAAGCATACCCCGTTCTTGCTTTACGGTAGGGGTACAATGGTTTTTCTTCTCATCCATTATTTTCAGTGCTCAATTGACATTTCATAAATAAAAACATTCAATCAATGTGATGAATACATGTATCAAAAAACAATGTATTACCAAACACAAAGTACATGAAAAGACTGCTTCGTACGATGGCTAGTAAACATATCACACAATCCTTATGTTATCAGGTGTGCATAAATTGGATGTGGGTGAGGTTTAATTTTCCCTTTTGCATCTTTAAGATAATATCTCTTTAAAATTATGCGAAAACTAATATGAATCATTCCAAACACCCTTAAAATATTTTCCTTGTATGATTCATCCACTATAAATGCACTCTACAAGGGATGATGGAGAGAAAATCAATGTTTCATTATTTTATTTTATAGTAAAATAAGAAATGATATCAAAATTTCAATATAATATACCCCCACATCAATATCTTAAACTTAAAGACAACATGGTGCCATGACTATACCTCAATTGGCACGTGTTGATGAGTGAAAATTCAAATTCAAATTCTAAACATGGACTTGTTGGGGTTAACATGTTTCCCCCCTTAATTCATTCATCCTTTTATTTTATGCCTTTCTCTATTTCCTTAATGATTTTTCCTACAGCAAAAAACAACAACGCTCATGTTCTTTCTACGCCTTTAGTGTTTTGTTTCCTAAAATTTATTTAGTTTCAACATCATCAATATATACCTTTGGAGCACTAGCATTATCATGTGTAGTAGGTGGGTGTACCTCTACACTAGGAGTAGAAACAAAAATAGGCTGAGAAACATATTGGTCCTCTACACTTCAAACAACAGCTAGATGAGAGACCAATTGTGCCTCGGGATTTGGAGTATCATCACGTGCAGAAGTCATTATCTATTTAAGTGGATTAATATTTAGTTTAGATTATATAAAAGTAGTACTGAACAGATAATAATGTAAGGTGACATGATGTATATTACAAAAAATAGAACCTAATTATTGAACTCTCTTTTTTTAAAGGCTGAATAAAATTGACCACTCTATTGAGTCTCCAAATCCCTTCATTGTGATCTCATACGTGATTAAAAACTCTGACTACATTGGGAACACTGCAAAATTATAGCGAAATCCCAATGGTAGGGTCATCCTCCAATGAATTTTAACATAACACTTTAGTGTTTTTTATCGATAACAGAACAATTGACCACATTCGGTTTTAGGGATATGTAACATAAAATTCTTTTACTTCCTCTAATCCGATTATAAAAAGTTCTTTTTTGTCATATTCCTTACTGAAATCAACTTTCCTGAATAAAAACTCATATATTTTAGTGGAACATCATTTATCAACCCACTTGAATTGGAGAATAGACACTTGGAAGATCGTATAATCGAACTCCCATTTTTGTTTGATAATGCTAAAGTTTGACAAATTCACATAAATTGGTTTTCTTTCCTTAGCACTGGAAACATGCATTTATTATTCCACAAGTGTTACTCCCCTATTCTTTATGGAACTGTCTTCACCATGTTTATTAGCATGGAATGTATAAATATTAATTAAATAAGAATTATAAGATAATACATACACACATGGTTCCCTGAAAATCCATCAAAGTTGTTCTAAAATTGAGTCCTTATTTTCATTTGACTCATTAAATATATGGTACCTAAACCAAAGTATAAACAGTCAATTATGTGTATTTGATATCAATTTTCCACCCATGATGGATTAAAATGAAAAATAACTTCATTGTGGGTTTTGACATATGGTTCAACCTCCAAATATTAGGAAAAACAAAGAGGTGGACCTTCTCTCGATCGGTAATATTGATTCTGACAACCACTCTTCTAGAAATTCCATTACACAGAAGCCACACTATGTGAAGATATTTCGGTAGACCAGTTTTTCCTCACCGGATAGGTATTCAGTACAGAATTCAAAAGCATCTTCTACAATATATCACTCTGCAATACAACCCTCTGACTGACTTCTATTTTTGACATAGCATCTCAAAATCGTCATATACAGTTTAATGGGGTAAATCCAACTATATTTAATAGTGACACATCATAAAATCTCTCTCACCAACTAATCCATCAATTGAACCATCATTTCTATGAATATTGGTGGGAAGAACATTTCCAATTCAAATAATATGATGATAATTTATCTTTCCATACTAGAAACTTTTTCCAAGTCAATAATTTTGTTTCATATCTATTTGAAGGAGAAACATATATTCATTAATTTATAATAGTCATTATTGTGTAAAATTCAACTTAAATATATTGTAATTAGATCTTGCATCAAAATGTGGCAGTCATAGGATTTCATACCCTTTAACTTTAAATCGGTCAGTGAAATGTTGTTCTTGATAATCGATGAATACCCCTCTACTACAATTTCATCATTTAGTAAGTTCACAATATGATATCTCTCATTCCTAGAAAGAGTGTAATCTATTGGAGGAAGAAAATTTCTTTTTTCACCCTACGTTGGCACAAACCCTTCTCATATTCCCATGTCAACCATGCCTAACCTAGACTAAATTACATACTTTTTTTCCAGGTGCATTTAGGAATTTCCTGATGACACTATCTCATACAGTTTTTTCAACATGCCTAACATAAAAAATGTCTGAAATACAGACAATTCCAGTATGGAAATTCAACATAAATAGATATCTTATTCCAATTGGTTTTCCAAACGTTTTTCAAAAGTAGTTTACCAGAAGCAATATCAACATATTTTACATTCTAAAAATATGATCACCTATTAGTGGAGAAAATTTTATACATTCTTTTGAACATCAATAGAATTATGTCATCCAAGATCAGTACTTATTTCATTGGGTTAGAAAACTCTAATGTCTTAGAAACATGGGTTTTTATGAATGTTTCAACCTAATTGATTGTGTACCTTTTTCGATGATTTTAAACCATTACTTCCATAAATATTATTACCTGGAAAATTTCTATAAGAACGAAAATAATTTATCGTCCTTTACAACAGGGTTATCAACATGAAATCATTATTTTTATAATTACCCTGCAACTTAACACCATAATCCCAAAAATATTTCAAATCCTTGATCAATGGATCCAAACAAAGATCAATATTAATACCTATTTGTTTCGGTCCTGATATATGAATAGATTGCATGATGACTTTTCATTTCATTTATAACCACATTGGTATGTTATCATTTACCAACATAATCATCCATGTACTGTGAGTTCTGTTGTAAAAACCAAAAGGATTCACTCCATCTATAGATAATGTATGATGATTGTTTCTCACCTCATTTCCAAAATCAGGATACTCATGATAGATTCTCTTCCAATGAGGAGAGTCTGATGGGTGACATTGTTTCCCATCTTTACATCTTCTGTCTGCATGTCACTTCAATTTCCCTATAGTCTCCTCAGTTCAATATAGTCACCTAAACCCTAGAATGATTGGTATGTACCATAAATAATTCATAAGACTGGATTCATCTATCTTTCATTGAGAAGAACCAAATATTGATAATTCTATAAGTGATTGTTGGTCCAATAAATACAATATAAAGTCATTCGGGTAGGCGTGTATTCATTAATAGATCATACTCATCAATCGTTGCATTAGTTTAGAATCGTATGTTCGTCTCAGTATCTTATAATATTTTGGGAGTAAGTCATTCAAGAGTGAAATTAATTATGTAAAACTATAATCCCTCCATATATTTGTTGCTTTCAAATTATACAGCTTTAGTATGGCAGAAAATGCTATATATTTAGTGAAACCACCATATAAAGGTGTCTTTTTACAACTCTTTAACAACTCAAATTTTTTATGGTAATCAAAATTTCATATTCAACTATCCTTGTCATTTACTCAATACAGTCTTTATCATCATTTGCATATGTAATCACATGTATGATATAGTCTTCTTCATTGTACACACTTGTAATCATACCCGATGATCCAAAAAATGATCATTTATCCCATCCACTAGTTACATTTTCTTTTTTTCTCGTGTTTATTCGAACATTAAAAACATCGATATATACTGTGACAGATCAAGTGTTCTTCCAAATCCTTTCGACTAACATGTATTGAATTAAACAGTATAAATACATATATAGAATATGATAAGGGTTGTATTCAAGATATTTTGAAAACATGATGAACTCTTTCACTCCATCATCATACTCTCTTGTGAAATGATTGGCATCCATCTCATGTTTATTCATATCCATCATATTTGATTTGGGAATATTTTTATTTAAAAAGATAAATACAATTTTTTTGATATAATGTAATATTTTTCTTAATTCCATAAAAAATATAAGCTTAAAATATTTATAAAAAACAACATTTAAAATTTCCTTTGAAAACTATTTAAAAAATCAAACATGAAATCCCAATTCAGAAACCAACCATTTACACAAATTCATATTTAATATAACTCACCATTTTAAAATTAAATCAATCAGTTCAAAATTCACTTTCAAAAACTAGAATACCTTTTTTTAAATCATTCATGTCAACTTCATCAACCAATAAACTCAATCATTTAAAATGAGTGACATCCCTCTAAGAAACATTTCACAAAAACATGAATAATTTTAAAATATCTAGTTATGAATTTCCATAAATACATATATCCCAATAGAGACATTATCTAAATGATACACAAAAAAAACACCTTGATTTAGCCTCAATCAATCAATGTTGTATGATTCCATCACATTATTCGAAGGTAGGTGTAATAATAATAATTTTCATATGCATTTGATATTGTGATCTCCGCCATTGGATATCCCATATCCATGCATCCATTATCCAATTATATCAATTATCCTTCACCAAAACACTAGAGTCCCAACAAATATGTTATATAGTTATTGACCACACTCAAAACCATGAAACACTCGTGTTCTAGTTTATTATAAAAATTTCAATATCCTAATGATCCTTGGCTCACAAAAAACCAATTGGATATACACCTCAAAAAAATAATGTATATGTATCTCACATGAAGTACTATTGGTTCATTACATTATAAATACACCTAAAAAATTTTATATACATGAACCCATTTTATAATAAAAATTTCTCAAGTTTCATTCCATTCACACAAATAATTTCCCTGTGCCACTCATCTCTAAAAGAAAATACATGACATTCCATATCCTTTTATGTGTATCATGTATAAAGTAAAAATAAGAAAATAACAATGGTATTAAACTAGTAGATGGTATGATTTTTCGTATCCTATTTTCTAAAATAATTAAAGTCTTTATAAATGAAATTACAAAGACAAGCCATTCTTATATTCATAACTGAACTCATATCAGCAACCTCTAGAATCAAAGTAATGATAGTGTCATTATAACACTCAAGATAATTATTACCTCTCTAAAACACATTCACGAGGATAACAAAATCATGTCCAAAAATAGTTTAGAACCTATTAATGAAAATTTCATAAAGAGAATCTTGGATTGGTACCTTTGATGGATGCATCAATGTAAATGTAATGATCACAACATAACATTTAATATCAATATTTAATGAAAAATTCATATAATTTGTTAAAGTTGAAATAAAATATTAATTTATATATTTTTTATAATGTTTTCACCATAAAGTGATTTCAGGTGGAAGGATTCATTACATGTCTAATTATGGTTATTTAACTAGGGTGTCCAAAAAATTACTCATGTAACTTTGGATAGGTAGCACTAATAAAATATATGTTTCCATTATAACTCAATTTATCCCTTAATAAAAAATATCAATTTATTCCCCTTTGAAGTAGGTTTGTCATCCACAAAACAAAAATTTCATGTTGTGTTCTTTTTCAATTTAGGTCATGTGTTTAACATTATTTCTTATTTTCCAATGGGTGAGGTATTTTCAAAAAAATGAGGTTACTCGAACTAGAAGGTAGATATGTGATGTAGTGACATAGCTATCACTTTACTTATTTTTTATGGTATATGATGTTTGAGGATTTTTTTTAATTCAGTTATGTTTTGTATTTTCTTGTACTATCTGTAATTTTATGGGGATTAATTTATGTTTCGGGGCTTTAAAATTATTGTAAAGACCCGAAAATTTCAAGGAAATGTTTTTCTTAATTTTCTTTGGAATTTTACAAGAGCGCAGCTTCAGACAGCACCTGATTCCGAGGCCCGGTGTGCCCGGAATCATTTTCCGAAGTTTGGCTCGGGTACGTTCAGTGAACGGACGAGCGGGTTTTTCTATCTTTTGAACCGGTGCCCGGAATCGAATTCTGAGGGCACCGATGAAATCGCAGCGCCAGTATTTGCTTAGAAACGCCTCTTCCGGAGTTGCGTTTGCTCAGACGTGGTTTTTAAATTTTGGGGCTTTAAGTCAGAAATAAAATAAAGTTTGTGCGACAACTTTATTTTATTTCAGTTAAGCTGCTTGGAAGCCACTTGAACTGAGTTAAAGCGGATAGGGTGCTATCCGGAAATATCCTACCCCTTGTTAGGATATTTGTGCGGTGGGGCCCGCACGAGCCCCGCCGTTTCTTTCGCTAAGTAACGCACCCACGAAAACCCGTCAAAGTAACTGAAAAGTCAACCGACGCGTTTTCTTTAATTCTTAATAGACCATTTAATTGAGCGGTTTATTTCGTGAATTAAGTGGGTTGTTTCGTTCGTTGAATTAATTCAACGAACTGATGGGTCGTTACTTACGCTTTTGCGTTTGTTGGCATGTTTATAAAATAAGACCAACCAAAAAAATCCTTGGAAAGGATTTGAGAGGATCTTTGTTTCTTCATCGCCCCGCGAAGAACGCGAAGAACGCGAAGAACGCGAAGAACGCGAAGAACGCGAAGAACGCCGGCGACCAGAATTCGACGACGCACACCGTGATCTGCGAAGTCGACGAGCTCTACCCGCGACGTTCTTCGGCGACGCCTCTTCTTCCGCGGCCGATCCTCGTTCGGCAACTAAGGTGAGAATCGGATCGTTAATTCTCCCTTTTTAATTTCAATAACAACGGATTTAATTAATTAAAACCGTTTGTTCTTGATCCGGAGATTGGCGACGCGACGCCGGATACCGCGACGACGCGACGATCTCCTTCTTCCGCGACGAGCGATTCCGCGACGACCTCTCGTCCGACGACGACGACAAGGTAAGGGTTGATTTGAAATATTTTATTTCTCCCGTGTTTATTCTTTTAAAATAAAGAACCTAATCTCCGAATAATTTTAATTTAATTAAAATTGTTGTTGATTTTTATCTTTTCCTCCCGTTGTTTATGACTAACGCGGAGGGTGCGGGTCTAATGAACAAGACCCGGCAACCCTCCGCCGATCTCTTTTGTTGTGCGGATATGGCGGACGATGACGAACCGCGCGGCAGGGGCGATCTGTTGATCCCGCAGTGAAGGTCGGCCCCCGGGAGGAGCAACGGCGCAGACGGGAGGCAAAACGGGCCACCGGAGCAACTCCGGCGGCCCGCGGAAGGCGGCGGCGGCGCCCGGCGCGCCGCCGGAAATCCCGCCGGGGCCGAGCCGCGGCGGCGGCGAACCGCCGGACCGCGTCCGCCGTCCGGCCACCCAGCACGCGGCTCGCGCGGGCCGCGTTCCTCCAAGCCGCGGGTTTGACCCGCGGCGGTTACTTCGGCCGCTCGGCCGAAGCCGAGCCGGCCGGTCTGGTCGGCCGGGCCGCGCCCAGGCCGGACCGGACCCGGCCTAGCCGGGTCGGGCCGGTTCGGGCCGACCCGGTTCGGGCCGACCCGGTCCGGGCGACCCAGGGGGGGTTCGGGCCGGGTCGCCCCGGGCCCAGAACCCCCGTTTTCGGGCCCTCTTCGGTCTTTTGCCCATATCTTGGGCCTGAGACCTCCGATTGACGAACCGTCAGCGGCTACGCGATCCTTGGATCGATACGGTCGTTTCGGTATATTATACTCAAGGTTTCGGAAGACCTTGGGTTCGGCCGGGTTGGTTCGTACACGAAACCAACCGGGGCCTCGGAGCGGAAACGCTCATAACATGAGCTACGGACGTCCGATCGACGTACCGTCAGCTGTGGTAGTTTCCTCTAAGTGAGACGGAACTTTGGCATACTCCGCCTGAGGATCGGATACAGGCGGAGTACGGTCGGGTTGGTTTTGCTCTAAAAACCAACCGGGCCCCTGGGAAGAAAATGCCAATAACTCTCAGACCGGGCGTTCGAATGACGCACCGTCTGTTGCGTTGAGATCCTGTTGTCGATACGGAACTTTTGGATACATCAACTTCGGACTACGTGTCAGTTGATGTATCAGCCTCTCGGCTCGTGGAGCGGACCCTCCTAAACGAGCTCGCTGCGTGCGGGAACCTTAGCGCTGGCTGTGACTTCGACGACAGAGCAGAGATCCTCCGTGGACTGCGACGACGGAAGAGCAGAGATCCTCCGTGGACTGCGACGATGGCAGAGCAGAGATCCTCCGTGGACTGCGACGACGGCAGAGCAGAGATCCTTCGTGGACTGCGGCGACGACTGTGCAGAGATCCTCAGTGGACTGCGTCGACTACTGCACTCAGCGATCCTACGTGGATCAGTGCTGCAGGTTCTGTGTGAGCCCGATCCAATGTGGGTCCTTACTACCGGTTCTGTGTGAGCCACTGCCTACAGGTTCTGTGTGAGCCCGATCCTATGTGGGTCTTTTGCGGGGGTTAGTACCTATCGATCCTTTGTGGGTCCGACGACTTAGATGGATCAGTGATCATCTTTGACGTCATCTGAAAAAGTATACCTGGTTGAGCTGAACCTTATGTTACTATCCTTTGTGGATTTACTGTTACTCTCCTTTGTGGATTGTGTTGAACTATCCTATGTGGATTTACTGTTTACTCTCCTTGTGGATTTGAGTCTTGCTTTCCTTTGTGGATTGAGTTGTTCTTGAGCTCGTGAGCAGAGCTAGAATTGGGGGACTTAGGTATATGTATGGGCATATACCTAAGTCGAGTCAGATGTTACTTCGTGATTGCATCTTTCTTTTGTGCTATATCCTTTGTGGATTTCGGGAGACCTTCGGGGGTCTCGGGGTCCTTACTGAGTAGCTTATACTCACCCCTGCACGGGCTATGCCCGCACCTTGTTGTGTTGGATGCAGACGACGGACAGCACTGATCACAGTTGGGGCGTGGAGCAGGACGGTACCTGGAGGTGGACCACTGGGCGGGACGTGCTCGGAGCGGACGTGGGACCCGAGGAGCCTGGAGGCTATCTGTACCTACCCTTCAGGTGGGATTGCCAGTGGACGACACGAGGCCGCCGTCTTTTCTTCAGTTGCTGTTCTTTACTTTTTCAGTTGTACTTTACAGTTGGGCTTGTATTTCCGGCCCCCTTTACTTTTCTGCACTTGGTAGTTACTTTCCGCTTGCTGACTCTGTGGTGGTTGTTACTTATAAAGGCAATGCCTTCCCTGTTTACCGAGAATTTACGCCTTGGTGCTAGTCGCCAGCCCCTGGCCTATGGAAGGCGGGCTTGGGGTAGTCACGGCACGGGCCCCGAGGACGGGTCGTGACAAATTGGTATCAGAGGCGGTCGGTTCTACCGCAGACTCTGATCGTCTTTCTTTTCTATGTGAAGCAATAGTGTTTAGTGTATTGAGTGTGGTTATCAGTCCAGGGAGCCCAGTGTTGGTGCGGCGGCCGACGTATCCGTACACCAGGACCCTGACTCCTGATTTCCGACTTAATGCATGAAAACATTGATTGCGTGTGTGTTTCAAGTCTTCTTTGTGATTACTTGTGTCAGCTCACCGGGTATACTGATCTGCTTATGAAAGTCTCAAGTTTTCCTTGTGATTACTTGTGCCAGCTCACCAGGTATACTGTTCTGACTGTGGTGCTCTTGTTCTCCTTTTCAGGATGGCCCCGCGACGACAGCCAGCTAGGGTTCCGAGTGTAGGGCGCGACGGCAGCCCACCGAGCGACGAGGCCTCGGTGCAGGGCCCTTTGCCAGCAGTGGTACCGGCGGTAGCCTTACCCGCCGAGCCACCGATGCTTCCAGTACCAGACGCTGACGATGCACATCACCTCAGGGCACTACATGAGTTTCAGAGCCAGCGACCGCCCAGGTTTCGCGGTGAGGCGGACCCCCAGGCCGCCGAGGACTGGCTAGAGGCGGTGGTACGAATCTTTAGGCTAGTGAGGACACCAGCGGATCTCATGGTGATTCTCGCGGCGAGCCTCCTGCAGGCGGCGGCAGGACGATGGTGGAGCTTGATGCTCCAGGTTCACGATGAGGCATCCTTGCTCTGGGCGGACTTCGAGAGCATCTTCCGCTCTGAGTTCGTCCCGGCCACCCTCCGAGCGGTGCGCATCCAGGAGCTTCTCCAGCTGCGCCAGGGCAGCATGACGGTCGCTCAGTACGCGGAGAGGTTCACTGACCTATCTCGCTACTCGACCGACATGGTACGGGACCCCTTCTTCCGGGCCCGGACCTTCGAGCAGGGCTTGCGACAGGAGATTCGGGCGTCGCTGATCTCCCTCAGCATTCCGACCCAGGCGGGAGTGCTGGAGCGAGCCCTCCTGATCGAGAGCTTCCTGGCAGAGCCTTCTTCAGCGGCGAGACCTAGCGCAGGGCGGCAGGTAGCTGAGTCTTCGGCAGCAGGTAGCCGACGGATGACTCTCGGGTCCAGGCAGACCAGACCCCCACGCAGACGGCCTCAGGACACCGGCTCAGCAGTGCGAGGCACACAGCGGAGCGCCAGCCTTCCGAGAGGCAGGCTGTGCTACTCCTGCGGCGGGCAGGGTCACATGGCTCGTGACTGCCCGACTCGCCGATCAGAGGAGCAACAGACGGTGGAGGGGCCACCCAGGCAGAGGCAGAGGGTCGACCGTGGCGGTCCGCAGGGAGGAGGTGGACGAGGCAGAGGAGCTGGCCGAGCAGCGGGTGGTGGGCGACGCTTCCAGGCTCTACCCCCACCACCACCAGGAGGGCCACCTCGACCACATGGAGCTGGCGGGCAGGGACAGGCCCAGCTCCAGGCAGCGGAGGCCTACGACCCCGACTTGCCAGAGATGATTCGAGGTACGATCTGTGTCTATTCCACCCTTACTGCAGTACTTATAGACACATGAGTGAGTCACTCTTTCATAGCCTCTGCCCTTGTTCGGAGCTCGGAGATTCCGACTGAGCCGTTGGCTCGATCCTTACGGCTAGAGACTCCTACGGGAGCAGACTCGACGATTACGCACTGGTGCCGGCAGTGTGAGCTTACTCTAGGAGGCGAGAGCTTCGGCTGGGATCTCCTTGTAGCGGCGTCGAGGCCTTACGACGTCATCTTGGGCATGGATTGGCTATCCACGGTTCATGCCCAGATCGACTGTTTTAGGCGCAAGGTGCGATGTGTTCGCACTGACGGGAGCAGGTTTACCTTCACCGGCGAGAAGGGAACCTTTGCAGCACAGGATGGACTTCCGCGGAGGAGAGTGCAACCCATCTCTCATCAGTTGGCTAGCCTCATCCTAGGAGCAGTGGACGTGCGGAGTCCAGCTTTTCCTGCAGTGGTGGACCAGTACGTGGACGTCTTTCCCGACGACGTTCCAGGGCTACCTCCTCGTAGAGAGGTAGACTTTTACATCGACTTGTACCCCGGGACAGCCCCGATATCTACTCCAGCATATCGGATGGCCCCCGCCGAGCTTCGGGAGCTGCGGGTACAGTTGGAGGACTTGCAGAGCAAGGGGTTTATCCGACCCAGTGTTTCACCCTGGGCTTCCCCGATTTTGTTCGCCAAGAAGGCGGACGGGAGCTTGCGACTGTGTGTCGACTATCGTCGCCTGAACCAGGTGACAGTGAGGAACAAGTATCCGCTGCCACGGATTGATGACCTCTTCGATCAGCTCAAGGGAGCGCGGTGGTTCTCGAAGATAGACCTCCGGTCAGGCTATCATCAGCTCAGAGTTCGAGACGAGGACGTGCAGAAGACGGCCTTCAGGTGTCGGTATGGCCATTATGAGTTCTTGGTTATGCCGTTTGGCGTAACCAATGCTCCAGCAGTGTTCATGAGCCTCATGAACAGGATCTTCCAGCCATACCTCGACCGATTTGTCGTGGTCTTCATTGACGACATTTTGGTATACTCGACGACTGAGGAGGAGCATGCCTACCACCTGCGAGTTGTGCTAGACACGCTCCGAGAGCACCAGCTTTATGGCAAGCTCTCAAAGTGCCAGTTCTGGTTACGTGAGGTCCACTTCTTGGGGCACGTCATCTCTGAGGCGGGAGTTGCAGTGGATCCCGCGAAGATCGAGGCAGTACTAGCTTGGGAGCCACCCAGGAGCGTGACAGAGGTGCGGAGCTTCTTGGGCCTAGCCGGATACTATCGGAGATTTGTGCCAGACTTCTCCAGAGTTGCGGCACCACTCTCAGCCTTGACAAAGAAGGGGAAACCCTTTGTGTGGTCAGACAGATGTCAGCAGGGCTTCCAGGAGCTGAGACAGAGATTGACCAGCGCACCTATCTTGAGGTTGCCTGAGGAGGGAGTTGGATACGTAGTTTACTGCGATGCATCAGGGACTGGACTCGGGTACGTCCTGATGCAGGAGCGGGCCGTGATCGCCTATGGATCACGTCAGTTGAGGCCGCATGAGCAGAACTACGCCACTCATGACCTGGAGTTAGCAGCAGTGGTCTTCGCTCTGAAGACTTGGCGACACTATCTGATGGGCGAGCGCTTCACAGTCTTTTCTGACCACCAGAGTCTCAGGTATATCTTCTCTCAGAAGGACCTGAACCTGAGACAGCGGAGATGGCTTGAGTTACTCCAGGACTATGACTTTGAGATAGTCTATACTCCTGGGAAGGGGAACGTGGTAGCCGATGCCCTCAGCAGGAGGACGGGCATTCAGCTACTTGAGGAGGCGACAGAGCAGCTAGGCTCCTTACAGATATCCTTCGTGGATAGAGACGGAACAACCTTTCTTCAGTCTCTCACAGTCTCTCCTCCACTTCTACAGCGGGTCAGAGAGGCTCAGCGTGGGGACGCTGACTGTGAGACCCGGCGTGCACTGATATCCTCAGGTCAGGCGCCTGATGGCTTCTCCCTTGGAGCAGAGCACAACATCCTTTTCAGAGGATGTACCTTCGTACCAGTCGCATTACGAGAGGAGGTGCTGAGAGAGTTTCACACTCCTCCCTTAGCGGTGCATCCCGGAGTGGCGAAGATGTACCAGGATCTCAGGCGACAGCACTGGTGGCCGGGCATGAAGAAAGTTGTGGCAGAGTTCGTTTCACGATGCCTCACCTGCCAGCAGGTGAAGGCAGAGCATCAGGTACCAGCAGGCTTGGTACAGCCCTTGGAGGTCCTGGAGTGGAAGTGGGACGGCATATCTATGGACTTCGTGACTGGACTTCCACGCACTTCCAGAGGTCACGACTCCATTTGAGTGATTGTCGACCGACTCACCAAGTCGGCACACTTCTTACCCATCAGAGAGCAGGGATCAGTGGAGAGCTTGGGATGTCTTTACGTCCAGGAGATCGTACGGCTTCACGGTGTGCCATCGTCTATCGTCTCCGATCGAGATGCTCGTTTCACTTCCCGGCTTTGGAAGGGGTTGCAGGAGGCGTTCGGGACGCGGCTCCATCTGAGCACAGCCTTCCACCCTCAGACGGATGGTCAGACGGAGAGGACCATACAGACACTCGAGGACATGCTCCGTGCATGTGTTCTCGACTTTGGTCGCAGCTGGGAGGACCACCTACCCTTGGTGGAGTTCGCGTACAACAACAGCTACCACTCCACCATCGGGATGGAACCATACGAGGCGTTGTACGACAGACCCTGCAGATCACCGTTGTGCTGGACAGACCCTGGGGAGTCAGCACTCGTGGGACCAGAGATGGTTCGAGCCACGACAGAGAAGGTCCAGATCATCCAGGAGAGGATGAGGACAGCTCAGAGCCGGCAGAAGTCATATGCTGACAGGAGGCGGAGGCCACTAGAGTTCGAGGATGGCGACCAAGTCTTTTTGCGTGTCTCACCTCGATGTGGTTTACGAAGATTTGGATGAGGCGGCAAGTTGTCTCCACGCTTCATCGGGCCTTTCCAGGTCCTCAGCAGGATAGGAGAGGTGGCTTATCGCCTGGCTCTACTACCTCAGTTGCACCGGGTGCACGACGTCTTTCACGTGTCTCAGCTGAGGAGATACGTGCACGACCCGACACACATCATCGACTTTGGGGAGATAGACGTGGACGATGGGGCGACTTTTGCGGAGGTCCCAGTGGAGATCGAGGATCGACAGGAGCGGGTCCTACGTGGGCGGTCGATTCCTCTTGTGCGCGTCAGATGGCAGCACGAGAACCTCCAGGAGAGCACTTGGGAGCGGGAGGCTCAGATGCGTGCTCAGTACCCCCATTTGTTCCCCTAGTTTTTGATGTATCTTTACGGGGACGTAAAGCCCTGAGGTGGGAGTAATGTAAAGACCCGCAAATTTCAAGGAAATTTTTTTCTTAATTTTCTTTGGAATTTTACAAGAGCGCAGCTTCAGACGGCACCTGATTCCGAGGCCCGGTGTGCCCGGAATCATTTTCCGAAGTTTGGCTCGGGTACGTTCAGTGAACGGACGAGCGGGTTTTTCTATCTTTTGAACCGGTGCCCGGAATCGAATTCTGAGGGCACCGATGAAATCGCAGCGCCGGTATTTGCTTAGAAACGCCTCTTCCGGAGTTGCGTTTGCTCAGACGTGGTTTTTAAATTTTGGGGCTTTAAGTCAGAAATAAAATAAAGTTTGTGCGACAACTTTATTTTATTTCAGTTAAGCTGCTTGGAAGCCACTTGAACTGAGTTAAAGCGGATAGGGTTCTATCCGGAAATATCCTACCCCTTGTTAGGATATTTGTGCGGTGGGGCCCGCACGAGCCTTGCCGTTTCTTTCGCTAAGTAACGCACCCGCGAAAACCCGTCAAAGTAACTGAAAAGTCAACCGACGTGTTTTCTTTAATTCTTAACAGACCATTTAATTGAGCGGTTTATTTCGTGAATTAAGTGGGCTGTTTCGTTCATTGAATTAATTCAACGAACTGATGGGTCGTTACTTACGCTTTTGCGTTTGTTGGCATGTTTATAAAATAAGACCAACCAAAAAAATCCTTGGAAAGGATTTGAGAGGATCTTTGTTTCTTCATCGCCCCGCGAAGAACGCGAAGAACGCGAAGAACGCGAAGAACGCCGGCGACCGGAATTCGACGACGCACACCGTGATCTGCGACGTCGACGAGCTCTACCCGCGACGTTCTTCGGCGACGCCTCTTCTTCCGCGGCCAATCCTCGTTCGGCAACTAAGGTGAGAATCGGATCGTTAATTCTCCCTTTTTAATTTCAATAACAACGGATTTAATTAATTAAAACCGTTTGTTCTTGATCCGGAGATTGGCGACGCGACGCCGGATACCGCGACGACGCGACGATCTCCTTCTTCCGCGACGAGCGATTCCGCGACGACCTCTCGTCCGACGACGACGACAAGGTAAGGGTTGATTTGAAATATTTTATTTCTCCCGTGTTTATTCTTTTAAAATAAAGAACCTAATCTCCGAACAATTTTAATTTAATTAAAATTGTTGTTGATTTTTATCTTTTCCTCCCGTTGTTTATGACTAACGCGGAGGGTGCGGGTCTAACGAACAAGACCCGGCAACCCTCTGCCGATCTCTTTTGTTGTGCGGATATGGCGGACGACGACGAACCGCGCGGCAGGGGCGATCTGTTGATCCCGCAGTGAAGGTCGGCCCCCGGGAGGAGAAACGGCGCAGACGGGAGGCAAAACGGGCCACCGGAGCAACTCCGGCGGCCCGCGGAAGGCGGCGGCGGCGCGGGTCGCCGGCGACCGGAGGCGGCGGCGCCCGACGCGCCGCCGGAAATCCCGCCGCGGCCGAGCCGCGGCGGCGGCGAACCGCCGGACCGCGTCCGCAGTCCGGCCACCCAGCACGCGGCCCGCGCAGGCCGCGTTCCTCCAAGCCGTGGGTTTGACCCGCGGCGGTTACTTCGGCCGCTCGGCCGAAGCCGAGCCGGCCGGTCCGGTCGGCCGGGCCGCGCCCAGGCCAGACCGGACCCGGCCTAGCCGGGTCGGGCCGGTTCGGGCCGACCCGGTTCGGGCCGACCCGGTTCGGCCGACCCAGGGGGGGTTTCGGGCCGGGTCGCCCCGGGCCCAGAACCCCCGTTTTCGGGCCCTCTTCGGTCTTTTGCCCATATCTTGGGCCTGAGACCTCCGATTGACGAACCGTCAGCGGCTACGCGATCCTTGGATCGATACGGTCGTTCCGGTATATTATTCACAAGGTTTCGGAAGACTTTGGGTTCGGCCGGGTTGGTTCGTACACGAAACCAACCGGGCCCTCGGAGCGGAAACGCTCATAACTTGAGCTACGGACGTCCGATCGACGTACCGTCAGCTGTGGTAGTTTCCTCTAAGTGAGACGGAACTTTGGCATACTCCGCCCGAGGATCGGATATAGGCGGAGTATGGTCGGGTTGGTTTTGCTCTAAAAACCAACCGGGCCCCTGGGAAGAAAATGCCAATAACTCTCAGACCGGGCGTTCGAATGACGCGCCGTCTGTTGCGTTGAGATCCTGTTGTCGATACGGAACTTTTGGATACATCAACTTCGGACTACGTGTCAGTTGATGTATCAGCCTCTCGGCTCGTGGAGCGGACCCTCCTAAACGAGCTCGCTGCGTGCGGGAACCCTAGCGCTGGCTGTGACTTCGACGACAGAGCAGAGATCCTCTGTGGACTGCGACGACGGCAGAGCAGAGATCCTCCGTGGACTGCGACGACGACAGAGCAGAGATCCTCCGTGGACTGCAACGACGGCAGAGCAGAGATCCTTCGTGGACTGCGGCGACGACTGTGTAGAGATCCTCAGTGGACTGCGTCGACTACTGCACTCAGCGATCCTACGTGGATCAGTGCTGCAGGTTCTGTGTGAGCCCGATCCTATGTGGGTCCTTACTACCGGTTCTGTGTGAGCCACTGCCTACAGGTTCTGTGTGAGCCCGATCCTATGTGGGTCTTTTGCGGGGGTTAGTACCTATCGATCCTTCATGGGTCCGATGACTTAGATGGATCAGTGATCATCTTTGACGTCATCTGAAAAAGTATACCTGGTTGAGCTGAACCTTATGTTACTATCCTTTGTGGATTTACTGTTACTCTCCTTTGTGGATTGTGTTGAACTATCCTATGTGGATTTACTATTTACTCTCCTTGTGGATTTGAGTCTTGCTTTCCTTTGTGGATTGAGTTGTTCTTGAGCTCGTGAGCAGAGCTAGAATTGGGGGACTTAGGTATATGTATGGGCATATACCTAAGTCGAGTCAGATGTTACTTCGTGATTGCATCTTTCTTTTGTGCTATATCCTTTGTGGATTTCGGGAGACCTTCGGGGGTCTCGGGGTCCTTACTGAGTAGCTTATACTCACCCCTTCACGGGCTATGCCCGCACCTTGTTGTGTTGGATGCAGACGACGGACAACACTGATCACAGTTGGGGCGTGGAGCAGGACGGTACCTGGAGGTGGACCACTGGGCGGGACGTTCTCGGAGCGGACGTGGGACCCGAGGAGCCTGGAGGCTATCTGTACCTACCCTTCAGGTGGGATTGCCAGTGGACGACACGAGGCCGCCGTCTTTTCTTCAGTTGCTGTTCTTTACTTTTTCAGTTGTACTTTACAGTTGGGCTTGTATTTCCGGCCCCCTTTACTTTTCTTCACTTGGTAGTTACTTTCCGCTTGCTGACTCTGTGGTGGTTGTTACTTATAAAGGCAATGCCTTCCCTGTTTACCGGGAATTTACGCCTTGGTGCTAGTCGCCAGCCCCTGGCCTATGGAAGGCGGGCTTGGGGTAGTCACGGCACGGGCCCCGAGGACGGGTCGTGACAATTATGATTATTTATTTGTACCAAATCATACTAGTGGTATCAAATCTTTTTCTTAGTCTTCTATGAATTACCAAAAAGTGGTATTAAATATTTATTTCATAACATATTGCGAATATTTTTTCATGACTCAATTGAAATTATTGTTTTCCAGAGTACTGTGTTTCCCCTAGTGAAGTAGTTTTTTAAGATTTAGTAGAACATCCCTAGTAACAAAGTTGCAGTTCCATTGAAATGGGAAGGGGTCAGATTGATATTCAATGGTAGATTATTCTAACTTTGGGGGAAAATGGCATTCCTATTCTTGGAGATTTCAAAAGATACATTTATTTTGAGTTATTCATAAGCGAGGTGATAAATAGAATGGGAAACCATGAGATTAAATAATTATATTTTTTTAAAAGGGGTTCCCAAGAGATTCGTGATCAAATAGGGATGAAAGGCATGCCACAATGATATTGAGAGTTAATGGAATATTTGTAGTAAAGGGATTGATCAAGTGGTATGATTGGTCGAGGTTTTGGTGGAACAATGTTTCTCAGTAAAAATGTATTAAAATGTAGAAAGGGAAGTGTTTTGGTTTATATATATGAAGATAATATTGATTACTAGAAAGTGTGGGGATGTAATATTATACTAGGGAGAGAGAATCAATGTCTAGCAAGTACATTTCCTAGGTCAGACCTAATTAACTATGGTTCTCATGAAAAATGAAATGGAGGAGATCAAAACCAATCATGAAGTCAAACACATAAAACTCGAATGACATAAATAACTATTCATATCACCTTTTAAAACCCTTTACCGAAACAACAACTTTTTACCCATGCATAACACATTACAAAAGAAAATAATCCCACTTTATATTACCATCAATATATATATATATATAATATAGCAAAAATGTTACAAAATCAATAATATGTGGAGGCCTATATGTCATGGGCCCTACATGATATCCAGTGGTGTATTCAAACATGATGTATGTGGACTTTCTTTATGAGAATATCAATTATTATAAAAAAACATTTTGAAGCTACCATTAAAAACATGGGTCTCATGTATTGAAATCATAAAAAAATCCAAAATCAAACCATTTCAATCAAAAACATTTTAAAGAATACATTAAATAATTTATCACAAGGGGTAAACCAAATGGTCATTTTAAATAAACATTTGGAATTTATAAAACAACCCCATTTTAAAATTATTTTAAAATTTAAACCTCACTCTAAATCAATTGTCACATCAAAATATTGTTTTTTTCATTAAAAAAATACTAGATTACAACACATCTCACACCATTTTAACCATTTAAAAAATAATCATGGACATTTCACAAAATCATAATGTATGAAAACATTCAATTTCAAACATGGAAAACTAAAATTTAAAATGGAACACATTTAATCCAAGATCAAAACACAATATAATATTTTAAATAATCACATAGATATGAAAAATATATTCAAAATTTCTGAAATATGAATTTCAAAACAAAAGTAACACTTTAAAATAAAAAATGAAACAATGTAATTGAAAAATATACTTGGAAGAAGAATAAATCAAGTAGAATAAATCCACCTTTAATGGAGTCCAACTAAATAATAAATAATACCTCCATTATAGGGCCTATGGTTAAAACATTCATTGATTGAAATATCTGATATGATCCCATCATACACGAGGGATCAAAACTAAAACAAGACCCAAATGATCCATGTAATATAGTTATTTTCATACGAATAATGAATCGAGTTACAATGCCCAACTTTGGAGGGCTTCAGGACAATAGGATTTGGTGGCATAGGAGGAGGAGGAGGGTTCACAAAAGTGGTAGAGGGATTCACCGCAATGGAGGAGGAGGAGGTTTCGGTAGCCTGAGAAAATAAGGATGCAGCGTAGGTGGCAGAGGGGAGCTTCGTGGTAGCGGAGGTGGACATCACAGTGATGGCAACAGAGGAGGTGGAGCCAACTGAGAATGAGGAGGATAAATATCATAAAGTAGCAATAGGGTAAGCCTTCTATAAGTAAATGAGTGGTGAAAGGGAATGAAGGGACTATTAGGGTTCATTTATAAAACCAGTAGTAGCATTTATCATCACTAGGTAAAAAGAGTTGATAAATGTATGCTTTATCAGCAGTAAATTAGAAAATGCTGATAAAAAATCATTTATTAACATTTTTTAGAGCTTATAAGGATATGCATTTATCAGCGCTCAAAAAGCACAGATAAACGGTGTCTTTATCAGCAATAAATTCTTAATGCTCTTAAAGATAGATTTTATCAAAATTTTTTTTAACAATGATTAAGGCATATGTTTATAAACTCTAAAAAAGCGCTGATAAAACTATATTGAGAATTAGTTTTTTAGATTTATATATATATATATATATGTATAAAATGACATGTATAATTAATGAATATATAATTATTATAATAATTACTATAAATAAATATATATTTCTTTTATTTTTATAATTATTTGTTATTATAAATTTATAAGAAATATATTTCTTATATTTGTAATTACATTTATTTATAATTTTTATTATAAATATATATATATATGTATTTATTTATACCAATAAATATAAATATTTTTATTTATTTATCAATATATGTATATATTTATAAATATATTTATTTAATTATATATAACATTATATATGATTATAATAAATAAATTTTCCATAATTTAATAATTTTTTAAATAAATAAATATATATTTATATTTATAACTAATAAATATTTACTTATTTATTTATAATTAAAAATAATAATAATTGTTTTATATATAGTTGTATTTATAAATAAATAAATATATTAATAAATAATTATTTAAATAATTATAAAATTATAGCAAATATATTTATAAATTTATTAATATATTTATGGTAATTTTTTAATTTTTTAAATATATCAACATTAGAAACACATATATATTTAATAATTTTAAATATAAATATGTATATTTTAAAATTATTTATATATATTAATTAAAAAAATAAATATATTAAATATATAAAATATAATGAATCTAATAAATCTAATAAATCCATTTATTATAATAAATCTAATAAAAAATATACTATTTCTAATAAATATATATCTAAGAAATCTATGAAATATATATCTGATAAATCTAAAATAATTTTAATAAATATAATAAATCAAAAAATTATATTTATTATTTGAAAAATTTTATTATAATATTATATATATATATATTTAATTATAGTCTTAGAAATTAATTTTTAAAAAACAATATATATATATATTTGAATTATTAAAAAATATATATTAATTATAAACATTCATATTTTTTTTAAAGAATAAAAATAAAAATTAGTTTTTAATACAAATATAATAATTTTATATAAATTATTAATATTATTTATTAAAATTTATTATATAAAGTCAATGTAAAAAAAAAAATAGAAACCTTGAGAACCAAACATTACAGGGATAACTAACTAGGTCGAAACCATACATAGCGGGGGAGGCCTCCAGTGCCGACATGAATAAAAATGCATTGTAATACTAATCATGAAATGCCTGACACGTGGAATGTCACGTATCAAGCATGAAATGGCACTCGAGTGCAACATGAATAGACATCGCCCAACGCTTCCAGCTTACAACACCTGGCACCACCACCCTTAACCATAACATCTAGTCCTATGCCACTACTGCACCCACATAACCTATTGGCGTTGAAACCAATCGCGGCGGTGGAAACAATTATTAATATATTTATATTTAAATATATTTAATTATTAATAAATATATTTAAAATGTATTTATATATAATTATAAATATAATAAATATAGTTATCATATAAAAACTACTGTAATTTTATAATTATTTTTGTATAATTATAAACATATATATTTATAAAGAATTTATATGTAATTATAAATATATAATTATAAATATATAACTATAAATAGATAATTATAAATATATAAATATAATAAATATAATAAATATATTTATTTTTTAATGAAATTAACTATATATATTTTATTTATTAAATAATATATATTAATTATAAACATGCGTTTTATATTTAATGTATAAAAATAAACATTAATATAGTATATAAATATTATAATTTTATATAAATTATTATTAATAACTTTTATTAGTGCTAACAATATCAGTCATAAAGGGAACACCTATATTAATGCTTCTCTTAGCACTGATAAAGGATACATTTATTAGAACTTTTTGTTAGAACTGATAAACCCCCCCTATATGAGTGCTTTCTGTTTAGCACTGATAAAATGAGGTGTGTCTCTTTCCCCATTTTGTGATATTATAACACCCAAAAAATGAGAATAATGAAATATTATAAATTAATGGGTGGTAATATTTTTTAAGGGAATAATATTTAATTTTATAAATATATATGATTCTATTATTAGTTAAAAATATTTTTACAATATTATATTAGACATGAAAGAATATTCATACAAATGTAGCATAAGGTTAGGGATTTCATCTCAATTTCATATCATTGGTGTATATTATAATTTAATACAAGTAGTTACTTTTTTATGTTGTCTATAAAGAATTTGACATGTAATATCAAGAATAATTCATTCTCCATGGAATCGTAAGTCTCTTTTTGAATATAACATCAATTGTGATTTGACATAAAAGATACCAGATTGTAGAGAATTTCATAACCCAGTTTTTTTCATTGGGATATATTACTCCATTGTTATCATTTATTCCCTAACATCATGTGTGTGATTAATTTTAACAATATATTTTTTTATTTAATCATTTTTATACGGATTTAAAAAATGATATAAATGGATCATATATGATACTATAAATATTTTTATGCTTATATTATAAGTTAATAACATGTTAAAAAATATATACATTGGTATAAATCACATTCAACCAAATCAAGTGAAAGGAAATGGATTTCATCTCAATTTTATTTCATGGAGGTATATCAAAATGTTTTTGACCTAATTTATTTCTTATTGTGTTAATACATCCCCTTTGAAATGAAACATCATGAATAATTCATTAATCACGAAATTTTAAGTTTCAATTTCAATTATTTTTTCTTTGGGTATTTTACATAAAATTTACTATGTGGTAAAGAATTTTGTAACTCAATTTCAATTCATTGGTTTATATTACTCCTTTATTGTTTTTTGATACTCTAAGATTATGTGTGTAATGAATATTATTTTTTTTTATTTCCACTTACTTATATGGATTTAAATATGATACAAATAACTGATTCATTCATTAAGTATCACTAAAATGCTATGATCACTGTAAGGATTTATTTCACAATATCATTCTAATCTGTATTGTTTACTATTGAATTTCAATTGAAGGAAATTACTTAACAATTTTTGAAAAAAAATTTCTTTTTTCATATACTATGGTTATTCATGATATATTCAAGAAATAATAAAAATTTATCACACATTGGAACTTAAATTATATGAAATTTCTTTTAGAAAATAGGAAATCATTTCTCTCTTGGATGAGACATTTTCTCATTAAAAAACATGTTAAATAAAAAAAATTCAAACTTTTTTTAATCATTTTTAGATTGAATTATTAATTTAAATTTTCACATATATTATTTTTAATAATATTTCTATTTAATTTTTTTTTCAATACAATTACCATTTGGATTTATCTGATATTATTAAAGGATTCTTTTTATCATTTTCTAAAAAGAAACTTTCAAATCATTTTTTATAGTGAAAAAGGGATGTTGTTTCTATATTTTTTAGCATGTATAGAATTAACCATCATCATGATAATAATTTATTTGAATATTCCATTTCATATTTATGAGGAAATGTTTATGTAACTTTTTTAAATGTAATTAGAAAAATGATTTTCAAAATGTTAATTAAAATGAAAATCATGTTTTCCTGAAGAAAATTTTAATGGTATTTTTATTATATTTATCTTCATTAATGACAAAAAACATTACTCATTATATAATGTATTTATGTTAATTCCAACCATATTTTTCCGCTAAAAGGATTGATTATTTTGACCAAGGGTAATATTTACATTCACTTCTTTCTTTCAGGTTGTAGTTATTAACATCCCCATGAAATAATCCCCTTACTTTGATCATTGGGAATTAAATTATTCTCCATTATCTATATTATTTAACATGGATAAGTTGATGTATTAAACCTAATAACATATCTAAATATGTGTTTTAACATTCACAATAATTTTATTGACTAGGGAAATATTGATAAATTATTATTTAATAAACAATACAGATATTTGATGATAAAACAAATTGATTATCAATTAAATAAATTAATTGATAAATAAGGAATTTTTGGACATTAATGAAATTAGTTGGGGACCATTTATGGAAATCCCCTGGATGTGTTGACTATATGATAGTATTAATAAGTTGGTTAGCCTTATATAAGTGGTTTTTTAAATAGTAATTTTTAAAATTCCATTATGATAGATTTTAATAGTCAAGGAATTGTGTACCATAGAAACATCATGACTGAAAAATAACAATTTACTTAATTTTAGTTAATATTTTTATCTAAGAAATTTTAACAATGACTACATCTCATGATAAATTTACTTCTAAAATTATTGATTTCATATAATTTATGAACAATTATTTACATTTCATTATTGATAGTTCCTTAAAAACCACACAATATAGTTATATAAATAGAATATGTGTTCTTATATTTACCATTACATATTAATTATGCGCTATCTATTTTTGATAATAAATTAATTAAAATTTAATGTGTGGTCAGTTATTTATCTTTCTATATTAATCGTGCTTATTAACTCATGATGAATTTATCTGAACATAATAATTTTCGATCATTTCTTCTCACCCTTATTTAGTTTCCATTGCATTGGAATTCATGAAGTTCACAATGAATAATATTATCAAATATGATATATGGAATAGTATTATTCTTGAAAAAAATTATGTTGTAATTTGTTTATTTTAATGTAATATGTGACTAAAGTATGTGTATTGTTTATGAAGACTACTAGAAATTAATCATGTGGGATATGATTCCTTGTTTATTATCACAATGTAGTAAAAAAGGAATCATATATGGACTACTTGTGTCAGGTTTGCAATTGGAAAAAACATTATTCCCTTTCATCTTATCCATTAGAAAATGAATATGCCACTCGTGCATATGTGTGGACTATGGACTCTAAGAAGAGATGTGACTGGGTTTTCATTTATATTTTACAAGTATAATAATAAGAATATATTGTATGAAAACAATGCTTATGCTATTGTATAATCTTTCATATCCTTGAATAGTGTAAATAAATTTCGCAACTCTAACATTTATACATAAATATGAATTTGTATATAATTAATATATATAATATTTAAAAAATTTATAAAATACAATATATTATAAAACAATGATAAAATTATTAGTACTAGAACTAATTTAGTGAAATTATCAGGAAAAAAGAAACTGTTAACACTAGGAATCTATGATATTAATAAATAATTTTTGATAGATGGGGGTCGAAATGTTATTAGTGGATAATATATGATATTATAAGTACTAAAATTTTTCTAATATATTTATAAAAAAATTCATTATACATGAGATTGATTTGATTTTGAATAATGTCTAAGAAATTATAATGGTTTTATAAAAAAATTATTATTTACCATGATTGTTTATGATTAAGCTTCCGATAATGATATTACATTATATACCACTCTAGAGTCTCATTAATGTTCTTATGATATGGTTATTTCAAAATATTACATGTTATCTAATCATTTTCCCGCCTTTAAAACACAATCTATGTTAATATTAATTAAATGAAAAAATATAATATTTAACTATTTGGGTGGGAATATTTCTCATCCATATCAATGATTCCTTAAAAGGGTTTTTATTTTATTCGATTATTCAATGAATTTTAATATTCATTTTTAACCATGTGTGAATTTGTAAAAAAAATCAAAGATTGTTATTTTCATTTTATGAATGAGGAAGTATTAAATTTTTAACAAAATGCGGAAGGGATAATTTCTTAATGCACATGAAAATAACATAATGCCCCACCTCTATCAATACTAGATGCATTGAAACATCCATTTCTTGTTTCCAAGGATCTTTTAAATGAATCTTTTTTATCAATATTTTTAGAATCTGTAGATTTTAATAAGTTATTTTAAAGGAAAAATTTAATTTTCCTCATGATCAATTTACATTATTTTTTAAAGGGAATTTTTTATCTATCATAAAATAATTTGATTTCAGTCAATCTTTAATGGGTAAAATTAGAAAATTATGATATAAATAATCTTTTTATGTACATTTATGGTTATGATGATGAAATTTCTATGAAACCCATTTTTTCTATGGGTTTAGAGATGATGAATGTTTTTTTTGATATTGAGGCATACACTATAATAGAATTATGAATATGTGATGGGTGAAAAAAATATCCCTAAAATGAATTGGTTATATATTATTCTTGTTGAGATAAAACAGTTCACAAGATGTTTTCCCAAGACTATGAAATATGGTATATTGAATGTTATTCAAATCTCTAAAAGAGGGTACATCATAGGTAATCATAAGATTGAAAGGATGAAATATGAGAGGTTATCATAAGCCTAAATCAAGTACAATATATGTTATCACAATTATAACATGTGAAAAATGTCTTCGTAAAAAACTTAACATAAGTTTTTTATTATTACAATAATGACACATTTTATGAAACTCTTGTGACAAGATCTTAATTTTTTTTTTCAATCATGGATTATGTTTATTTGTCCCTTTATGATTCATGTATTATAAATTTATTATATTTAAACAATGAATCAGGGTTATTATCAATTTACTGAATGTTATGGTTTTCAAATGTTATTTTTATGTTTTCATACCCTTATGCACTTGTTATTCTTAATTTTTCAATAATATCTCCCTTATTTATCCTTAATAATAATCTATTCATATGATTAGTTATATTTTTTTATTCAGGTTATAAAGAAATGTTTTAAGTATGATATTTCAAATAAGGATGTGAGTTAAGAAGAAATAGGTTGGAGATGACATATATCTCAAATTAGTGAGTTTTTTATGTATCATATTCCCTATGATACTAAACCTATTGGTTTAGAACATTGATAACAATGTTATGTGATGAATATACATCTAATAATATGTAACACTTATGTATGAAGTGATCGAGATTCTACAGTTTGTATTAGATAAAGATCTATTTAATATTTAAAAATTAAAATTAATGAACATTTGTGAAAACCCTTGGGATAAGTACATGTATAGTATAACATCACAATATTTTGGTAAGGAATAGATGATATGGTCTTCTAAGAAAAATATTAATGGATGGATACTACAATCTGACTTATTTTTAACCTAGATAAATGTGGGGATAATAACAGCCAAATGAGATGGTCAAGTATATCTCTACTATCATTCAGGTGCACATTGAGTGTTTCCTTCATGCACACCTAGTTTGAAATTCCTAAGGGTTGTTATAGGGTACATTCATATTTTAATATTAAACCATTATTAAGGGTTTAAAGTGAAGATAATCATGGATTATCTATGTTAATACTATGGTTTAATAGATTCAAAAGAATATTTCATTATTTTGACATCTCATAAATGTTTTTTCATGATTATTTTTATTGTATTTGGTTTATGTTTTCTAAGACTATTATTTTTGGTGTAGGATTAAAGATAAAAATCAGTGGAACAATATTACTGATGAATGTGAAAAACACTACAATGATTTTCCTATGGATAAAAAATTATTTATTAGAGATGGAATAAAAAAATATAATAGAAATAATGACAATTATTTACCAATACAGATTCATTGAGAGATTCCAAATTTGAAAAAGTGGGAAGTAAATTCATCTTAGACTTTTATAATGTAACACCTTAATTATTATATTGGGATCTAATGATACACTATTTACGACGTAATGGATTAGTACCATTGAAAATATATTTTCTATTCTCTATCTTTTGGAGCATGAAAAATTCATTACAACATTTTATATTTAGAAAGGTGAACAAGATAAATGGTTTACTATCATCAAGAACATGTGAAAATGGAAATAAATTCACTCTATAAAGTGGTATGGGTTTAAATATATATATATCAAAAGGAAATTTCAAAATTTTATTCATATGTGTTGTCCAATAGAAGATTGTTGGCCACCCTATCAAGTATTAACAGTTTTATTACTCAAAATTATTGTTAATTCCTATTAATCACATGTAAACAACTTCAATCAATATTATTTATGTTTCAATATATGAAATTATGTTCATCTATGATGTCGTATAAATTTAGTACATTATATTAATATTTAGGTTGTAAGATAGTCCAAAAAAATATTTTCTAAGTGTAATAGACTGAGATCAATAGAAGAGATTTGATACCAAATGTTTCGATGACCTTCTGACACAAATGACCTACTAACACAGATGCCCTACCAATATAAATGACCTAGTGACCCAGATGAGATAACGATGTAAATAACTTATCCAAGCAGATGATCTTCCGATGTAAATGAACTAATGACGAAGATTACCTACTGTCACTTAAAATGACCTACCGATGCATGGTGCTATCGACTTAGGGACTCACCGACAGTTAAAAAGATTCTCTGATGCAATGAGTCATCGAAGAATAGAAAGACTGAAAAAATTACACACCAATGTAATGAGTCAACAAAGCATGGAAAGACTAATAAAATGAAATGACGATTGATTGAGTCCCCGACAGTAGGAGAATCTGATAGAGGACTCACCAATATACTATTTAAATTTATTTTATTTTAAATTATTTCTAATGGTCATATTTTTAGTGTATTAATGTGACTAATTAATTTAATTCTTCATTTTATATATTTTAAATGAGTATGTGAGAAATATGTGGTATTATTTTAACCTCAAACATGCACATTGTCAGTATTTATGAATATATATACAGAGAAGATCCCAAGAAATATATACTCACAGGAAGATTCGTGTATCCATGCATACACAAAAACATATGAACAGACCCTAATGAGAACCATATAGAAAAGAATAACACATGACCGAACATCTCAGTAGAGAACTGTTGTTCATCATACTACCATCATCTCAGTTTTATCCAACAAAACCAAAGGGAATTAACATCTCACCCTCCTAGAAGACAGAATATAGTGCTCCACGATGAAATATTTTTAGTATATGATTATCAAAGAGGACTCAATCATTAGGTATGACACATTAGAGATTTTATAAATGAATTGAATAACAC
This sequence comes from Viscum album, assembly GCA_963277665.1. Classification (NCBI taxonomy): domain Eukaryota; kingdom Viridiplantae; phylum Streptophyta; class Magnoliopsida; order Santalales; family Viscaceae; genus Viscum; species Viscum album. The sequence goes on from OY728139.1 coordinate 900,083,945, forward strand.
TCAAGGCATCTCTAGTACATTCTTAAACTATTATGCTCTATTGTGTTCTATTTATGTAAATATTCGAGTAATGTGTGTGTATATACTATAAACACGCACTGTTTCCTACATTGAACTCGAGGATACTAGATATCCCCAAAAAAATATCTTCCTACACTTTTATATCCCACAAAGATCTGTGTAAATGGCATTTTATGACTATATTGTAATTTTTGTTCCTACGTAAAAATGTTATGGAGGACTTGTGACTTGGACATTATATGTACTATTGTGTTAACCCCGATCTAGGATGTGGATCAAAATATTTATTTATATTGATTGATTAGTGGAATGTGATCACAAAGTGGAGAGGACTAAGTCTCTGGTTGAGAATAAACCTCTTTTTCATTTCCACGGTGTTTATAATTTAGAATTTCTATGTTTTGATTAATTTTTTAAAAAACTAAACATTACGTTGATAGGTAGTATTGGATAGTTTTCATAACTATTTTTCCTTTTTAGATTATTTTCTAAAGTTATATCAATACCTCATATTTTTATAAAATAGAATTAATAAATTTTCTTAGATACTACTTGAACAGTCATGCTATTCTAATTTTACAACCTTTGTTAACAGGAATATTTTATTTTAAATTGGGGGATCATTTTAAATAAACAATTTAAAAGAAATTTTTTTATAGGAACTTAATTCAAACCCCACTTGAGGGTCCTACTATGACCAACAATTGGTATCAGAAGTTTGTTGTTCATGTTGCTGTTTTCAAAATTTGAAATTATAAATCCCTTTTAAAATCTTTTTCATCTGGGATTTTATTTGTATTTTAAAGATCATTATATTCCTATTAGTTCAAAATTTCATGTTTTTTAAAAGGCCATTTCTTTATCATGGATAATAGTTTATAAGGTTCTTTCAACAACATACCTCCATTCATTAATGGATCAAATTATACAAAATGGAAAATTAAAATGAAAATTCACATAGAATGTGTGGGTTTTGAATTTTTTTTCAAATATAGATGATTATAATATTCCTGGTATAGGTAAAATACTTGGGATGACCCAAATAAGGATTCCTATAACAATAATTGCAAAGATATGAATTCCTTATACTATTATTTAGACAATGAATTTTTTAATAGAATTTCTACATGTAAAAAAACCCATTAAATTTGGTATAGATTATTTGTTTCAAATGAAGGAACCTCTAGTTTTAATGAAATGAGACTTAACAAATACACAATTAAATACGATAACTTTAAAATGATGCTTGATGTTCTTATATTGACATGTATCTCAAGTTTACTGAAATTTGGAATAATATGATCTCTCTGGTATATGATGTTTCAACCATAGAGAAAATCATGAGAATAATTGGATTTTTAATAGATAAACGGAGAGGAAATTCTATATCATTTATAGAATCCGATGACATCGTCATGTTATTAGTAAAGGAGATGATAGGAATGATGATGAAGTGTGATGAAGATCTAAAATTTAACAAAGAAGATGATGATGAACCCAAAATAATATCTAATTTTTTCAAAATCTACTGCCTCCAAGGAGAAGTAAAATGTTTAAGGTGAATCTAAAAGTTCAAGTGATGAAAAATCATCAGTAGAAAGTGATGAAGAGATAGCTCAAATGGCTAGATGTTTTATGAAATTTAATAGAAATAATAAATTTTTTAGAAATCCCAACTGCAATGGTTTTTATGATAACAAGGGCTATTGGAAAAAGTAATGGAATAAAGGTGATACTTCTAGTGAAATAATGTGTTATGAATGTTAGAGAATGGGACATGTAAAGGCTGACTTTTCGAAGCTAATGTAGAAGATGAAGTATGATGATAATGATATAATGTATAAAAAGGCCATGAAGAAAACATGGAGTGCTTTTGAGGACTTCTCAAGTGAATCAGAATCCTCTCATGAAAAGTCTGATAAATACAATATGTGTATTATAAAAAAACACATATGAGGTAACACTAAATTATTCTATAAATTATTCCTATAATTCTGGAGTTGGAAGTGATTATGAAAATATGAAAAATGATGAAATTTTGGAGTATTTAAAAATTATTGAAGACAAATGTAAGGAATTAAAAGATAAATAAAAATATTTAAAGAAACCACCTCATTTGACTACCATAGTAAAATCTAGACATGCTATAGAAAAATAGAAAAATTCTCAACTACTTAAGGAAAACAATTATCTTAAATTATCAAATAAGAAATTAAAAATTATCTATAGGTTTTTACCAATAGTAAAAAAATCATAGTTCAAATTCTTAATAAATAAATATATCCTAATTATACAGCATAAATATGATACAAACTAGGAAAGAGGAATATGAAAAAAAAACTAATTCTGTATCAAAATCTGGAAAATCTAGTTTTATGCCTAGTTCTGAAGAACATTCTACAAGTTCCAGCTATGAATCATGTTCTAAAGTATTATATTTTTCATAACCAAATAATGTTTAACTTCCAAATACTTTACAGAGTGCTTATATGAATCCCATAATGAAAACATGGGTTCTTAAAGAACTTATTAAAAATTTTATTGGACACAAATGAATAAGGGAACCAAAATCCATTCTTTTATAATCTATTATGTAGGAAAACCTCTTGAAGATCACTTGTAAAAACCCATAGGGACAAATGAATTGGTGATATAGTGTAAATGTATGAGCACCAATTAATTTTTAGCTCAACACACCCAATTTTCAAAATAAAAAAAACTAAACCCCTTAAACAATAAAAATTAAAATGAACCTATTAACAAATTCATCCTTGGTAATAAAGGTGTTATATGACATGGATGACTTGGGAACCCGATGATAGTGTTCATGTCTGGAAGTTGGCTGGCGATTCGGAAATGCGTAAGAGTGTATGGATTGTGATGGGGGTTTCCTATGAAGTGTGGGGTAATCATTTCCTGCCCCTGAGTGGGGATTTTTCTTGGGATCACGGTTGCATCATCACCTTGATAATGGTGGTGCTTCACCTTAATTATTGATATTTAACGCAAATTATTTTCAACAAGGTATGTGGTTGTGATCAGATGGTGGAAGGAGGCTTTGAGATACAGGGTGACATATGGTTGCAAGAAGTTATCAAGATGTGGGACGACATGGGATGGGCACAGGTTGCCAAACTTGGATACTTCGGGTTTTTAACACAAGAAGAGTTTTTTATTATTTTAAAGGGGTAGGGTTTATGATTAATTGGGATTATTGTAAATATAAAATATTATAAATATATAGTAAAAAAAATATACATAATAAATTTATAATTGTAAATATAATAAATATATAATGGTATGTATCATAACAATATAATGGTAAATATAATAATAAATATAATAAATAAAGTAAATATATGATAATAAATGTATAATAATAATTATATTTTATATATAATAAATTTATTATAAATATAATAAATTTATTATAAAAATAAAATACAACAAAATATAGATTTAAAAATATAATAAATATAATAAATATATAAGTTTAAATATAAAAAATACATTATATATATATATATATTATAAATATAATAAATTTATAATATATATATATATATATATATAATATTTTACCTTAAAAAATATTATAAATTTATAGTCCTTTTATTTTATAAACACTTATATATAAGGATTTATTTACATGTGCCACCCCACCATTAATATATATATATACATTATAAATTAATATAATATATATACTTCTAAATATATTAATAAATATAATAATTATATTATAAATATAATAAATTTATTAAAACTATAAAATAGAATAAATATAATAATAAATATATTAAATTTATTATAAATATAATAAATATATTATAAATATAAAATAAAATAAATATAGAATTAAAAATATAATAAATACATTATATATATGTGTGCGTGTGTCAGTATGTGTATTACTAAAATTATAATTATAAATAATATATATATATATATATTCATATATTAATGTTAAATATATTTATAATTAATTTCATGTTTATAAAAATGTATTTACAATTATATATATTTCTAAATATGTACATTTCACGACCCGTCCTCAGGGCCCGTGTCGTGACTACCCCAATCCCGGCTTCCATAGGCCAGGGACTGGTGACTAGCACCAAAGGCGTAAATCCGAAAGTTGGGAATGCATTGTCTCTAAGAAAGTAAACAAACAAAACAGAGTATGCAACAGAGGTATGTACTAAGTAATACTATATAAAAAAGTAATTGCTGAAAGGAAAAGGGGCCGGAAATACAATCCAAGTAGTAAGTACAGTACAACTAAAAAATTGGTACAACTGAAAAGCTAGTAGAACTGCAGTAAAGTAGAACAGAAACTACTGATTCATCCTCCAGGAACCCCACCTGAAGGGTGGGTACAAATGGCCTCCTCTACATCTCAGGTCTATCCGTATGCTCCAAGTACATCTTGCCAAGTGGTCCACCTCTAGGTACTGTCTAGCTCTACAAGTCTCTACCTCAATCAGTGTTGTACATCGTCTGCATCCAACACAACGTAGTACAGGCATAGCCCATGCAGGGGTGAGTATATGATACTCCGTAGGGACCCCGAGACCCCGAAGGTCCCCCAGAATCCATGAAGGATAAACCACAGAAGTAAGATACAACCACGACGTATCAAAAACCCAACATCGGTATATACCCATACATATACCTAAGTTTTCAATCTCAGTTTGGATCCAACTCTCGAGCCCAGGCACAACCCAGTCCACACAGGAAAAAGTCAATCAGATTGTTGATAATGATTGAAAGTCAAGACTCAGCTCACATAGATATACATAATTTGTATAGCGATAGAGATGTTCAGATGTAATCACTGATTCATCTAAGCTCTCGGACCCACACATGATACAAGTCCAGCTATGCTGTCAGACCCACACAAGATACATGACCAGCTACTCTGTCAGACCCACAAAGGATACAAGTGCAGAGGTCAATACTGTCAGACCCACACAAGATACAAGAACAATAGTCTTCTCCATCGAACCCATAAAGGATCCCAGTATGGTATTGGTCACTGTCGAACACATAGAGGAGTCGAGTACAGTAGTCGATGCAGTCGCATCCAGCTCTAGGGTTCCTGCACACAGCACACTCGATTCCGGGAGGGTCTACTTCTCGAGCAAAGGGGTCGACACATCAACTGTCACGAAGTCCAGAGTTGATGTATTTTGAAGATCCGTCTTATCAAAAGGAACACACCACAATATATGGTGTGTCAATCGGACACCCGGTCTGAGATATATTGGCTTTTTCGTTCTAAGGATCCAGTTGGAATTACGCTCGTTCCAACCCAGAAATTTTTCAAAGTTGTCCAAAACTCACTTAGATTATCGCAAATGGCCCATCTCTTTGTAAGGGTCCTAGTTCTGTAGAAGGCGCAACGATCGGACGCATGATCAATATGTTATTCGCATTTAAGCGAAATGGGCCTGACCCTTCAAGCACGGTGGGGTGGTGGGTCGGCCCGTCCCGACTCGGCGAGTCCGACCCAACTAGGGGGTCAGCTCAGTGATATGGTGCGCGACCTAGTATGGCGGGGCATGACCTGACATGTCCGGAGCGTCTCGGCCCGCGGCTAGTCGCGGCTCGGCCAGCTGGCCGAGTGGATCGGCGGCGCGGGCCCCAGTTTTCTGAAACGGTGCCGCCCTCCTGTCCGGACGGTCGAAGCCGGACGGTCTTCTCCAGTGTGAGCGACCCACACAGGCAGGCCAATGTTTCCCAAGATCGGCACCAGGAGGGTTCCGCGGGGTCTTCCCAGACCAGCCGGCCACCTACCGGCCGGTTCGTCAGCCGAGCGGCCCTCGGAAGCGGGCCGCATCTCTTCCGCAGCACGGTGCGAAGAGGGCGCCGCAGGGTCTCCTCATCCCAGCCAGCCACCTGCCGACCGGTTCTTCTGCCGAGCGTCCCCCGGAAGCGGGCCGCTTCTTCTTCTCGTGGCCAGTGCGTGGTCACCGATTCTGGTCACTGTTACCTCTGGACGCCGCCGCCTCTGGTCGCCATCGCCTCCGTTCGCCACTACAAAAATCAGGAACCAACGGAGGGTCATCGGGCCGTGTTCATTCGGCCCACTCCCTCTTTATTATGAGGAAACAAAAAGGGCAAAGACAAAACATTTCATACATCAAGAACAAGGTATAATTTAATTTACATAAAATTATACAGGCCCCCTACCATGATTTCGATGCTCTCTTGTCCGTGTCGCGGGAAGAGGATTTGAAGACAACGTCGATTCATTGACGTCGGGACGTGTCCGAGGAGGAAGCATAGTCAACATTCCTCACGGGTGGAGTCTTATTCCTTGATGCAGAGGAAGAAGAATGAATAAGATGATGGTTGTGGGCCATGATTTCTTCGTTGGAGAGGGTAAATGTTCTTCACGGGAAGAAGGCGCTCTCCTAATTCTGCAAAAGTTCCACACCAAAATATTTTCCATGGACAATATTATAACATGTATTTCCCAAAAATTTATAGAATTTCCATGCAATTAAAATTGATTCAAATGAATTCAATGATTAATTAAATGTGGCATTTAATTAATCATAGATGTTGGCATTAATTAAGAGAAGGTGAAGAGTTTAAAATTCAAAAGAGAGGTGTTGGAGTGTTTTAAGAGTTAATGAGGGGGTTTCAAGTGGTTAAAGGGGTAGTTGATGGGTTAGGGGCTCGTGTGGGACCCATCACACATTATCCTCTCATGGGAGCTTATGTGGGTGTGGACCCGCCTCTAACTCTCCCTTGAAGGAAATAACCACCACTTAATAAATTAAATAAAATTGTGTACACTCACAACAATTTTATTTGAATTTGTTACAAATCCCCAAAATACAACTTCTACTCTTGACCAAACGCAAATACGGTAAAGGTTCCCATAAGAGAATACCCATGTTTTGAGTTCATCAGTGTCCTAGGATTTCAATTCTGAGCAGCAGTTCAAAAGATAGAAAACCACATATGTACGTTTACTGAATGTACCTGAACAAAATTAAGAAATTGATTTCGGGCACACCGGGTCTCGAAATCAGGCGCCGTCAGAAACTGAAGACTCGTATATTTCCAAAAAATTTAAGAAAAAAAAATTCTTTAAATTTCGGGGCCTTTACATTACCCCCACCTCCGGGCTTTACATCCCCGTAAAGCTACAACACCTACCAGGGAAACAAATGGGGGTACTGAGCACGCATTTGAGCCTCCCACTCCCATGTGCTCTCTTGGGGGTTCCCATACTGCCAGTGAATGCGTACCAGAGGAATCGACCATCCACGTAAGACCCACTCCTGTTGATCCTCGATATCCACTGGAACCTCCGTGAATGTCGCCTCGTCATCGATGTCTAGATCCCCATGGTTGAGAATTTGAGTCGGATCGTGCATGTATCTCCTCAGCTGAGATACATGGAAGATGTTGTGCACCTGATGCATATGAGGTGGAAGGTCCAGTCAGTAAGCCACCTTGCCTACTCTGCTGTGGATCAATAAATGTCCGATGAATCTTGGAGACAACTTGCCGCCTTGGCCAAATCTTCGCAGTCCTTTTCGAGGTGATACCTGTAAGAAGATGTGGTCGCCATCCTCGAACTCCGATGGTCTATGTCTCTTATTAGCATAGGAATTCTACCTACTTTGTGCAGTTTTCATCCTCTACTAGATGATCTGAACCTTCTCCGTCGTAGCATGCACCATCTCTGGTCCTACAAGTGTTGACTCCCCTGGGTCAGTCCAACATAGAGGTGATCTGTGAGGTCAGCCATACAGTTCCTCGTAAGGTGCCATCCCAATGGTGGATTGGTAGCTGTTGTTGTACGCAAACTCCACCAGTGGTAAGTGATCCTCCCAGCTAAAACCAAAGTTGAGGACACATGCACGAAGCATGTCCTCGAGGGTCTGAATGGTCTTCTAAGTCTGACCATCCGCTTGAGGATGGAAGGCAGTGCTCTAATGAAGATTCATCCCAAAATCCTGTAGTAACCCCTTCCATAGTTGGGAAATGAAACAAGCATCTCAATCCTAAATGATAGTCGATGGAACACCATGATTTTGTATGATCTACTGGATATAGAGGCATGCCAAAATCATTACTAATCCCTTATCTCTGATCCGTAGGAAGTGGGCCGACACAGTGAGTCGGTCGAAAATCACCCAGATAGAGTCATGTCCTCTGGATGTACATGGTAGCCCCATCAGAAAATCCATGGATATCCCATCCCACTTCCACTTTGGGACCTCTAGGGGCTATACCAATCCTACTGGTACCTAGTTCTCTACCTTCACTTATTGACAAGTGAGGCATCATGAGACAAACTCTGCTACAACCTCCTATATATCCGGCCACCCGTGTTGTCGTCTGAGGTCCTAAAACATCTTCGCCACACCTGGATGTACCGCTATAGGGGATGTGTGAAACTCCCTATGCACATCCTCATGTAGTGCAATGGGTACCATGGTACGTCCCCTGAGGAGGATGATGTGCTCCCCACCTTCAAAAAATCCATCAGGTGTCTGCCCTGAGGATATCTGAGCATAGCGCGTCTCACAGTCAACGTCCCTACACTGCGCCACTATGACCCACTGAAGAAGTGGAGGAGGGATGGTGAGAGACTGAAGAAAGACTATCCATCTCTATCCACAAAGGATATTTGCAACGTGGCCATCTACTATATGGCCTCTCCTAGTAGGTGAAAGCCCGATCATCTGCAGAGAGCATCTGCTACAATGTTCCCCCTCCTGGGAGTATAGACTATCTCGAAGTCATAGTCCTGGAATAACGCGACCAAATGTCACTGTCTCAGGTTTAGGTCCTTCTGTGATAAGATGTACCTAAGACTCTAGTGATCAGAATAGACTATAAAGCTCTCGCCCATCTAATAGTGCCGCCACATCTTCAAAGAAAAGACCACTACTGCTAACTCCAGGTCATGGGTAGGGTAGATCTGCTCATGCTGTCTCAACTGCCATGAACCATACCTGATGACCGCTCACTCCTATATTAGGACACACCAGTGTCTGGTCCCTGACGCATCGCAGTAAACAACGTACCCTACTCCCTCCTCTGGTAGCCTCAAGATGGGTGCACTTGTCAACCTCTACCTCAGCTCTTGAAAGCTCTGCTGGTATCTATCTGACCTCATGAAGGGTTTCCCCTTCTTCATCAAAGATAAAAGCGGTTCTGCAACTCTGGATAAGTCTAGCATAAATCTCTGAGAGTACCCAGCCAGACCTAGGAAAATCTACACCTCCATCACACTCTTGGGTGGCTCCCAAGCAAGAAGTGCCTCAATATTCACTGGATCCACTGCTACCCCAGCCTCCGATATGATGTATCTCAATAAGTGAACATCTAGAATCCAGAACTAGCACTTCAAGATCATACAATAAAGTTAGTGCTCTCAGAGTGTGTCTAGTACTACCCACAAATGGCAGGCATGCTCCTCCTCATTAGTCATGTAAATCAGTATGTTGTCGATGAAGACTACAACAAATCAATCTAGGTAAGGCTGGAAGATTCTGTTCATGAGAGTCATGAATACTGCTAGTGTGTTGGTTACACCAAAGGGAATTACCAAGAACTCGTAGTGGCCATACCGACACCTGAAGGTCATCTTCTGCACATCCTCATCTCCAAATCTGAGCTGGTGATAGCCTGACCCGAGGTCTATCTTTGAGAACCATCGTGCTCCCTTGAACTGATCAAAGAGGTCATCAATCCTCATAAGTGGGTACATCTTCTTCACGGTCAACTGATTCAGGTGACGGTAGTCGACACACAGTTGTAAGCTCCCATCCTTCTTCTTGGCGAAAAAAATCTGAGATGCCCAAGGTGAATCACTGGGTCGGATAAATCCCATCCTCTGCAAGTCCTCCAGCAGTACCCGCAGCTCACGAAGATCAGCAGGGGCCATCTGATATACTGGTGTAGATATTAGTGTTATCCCGGGGTATAGGTCTATGTATATGTCTACCTCTATGAGAGGAGGTGGTCCTAGAATGTTGTTAGGAAAACATACTCATATTGATCCACCACAATAGGAAAACATGGACTCCGCACATCAACCACTCCAAGGATGATACTAGCCAATTGATGTGTGATCGGAAGCCCTCTCCTCTGCGTAAGTCCATCCTGCATTACAAAGGATCCCTTCTTGCCGGTGAAGGTGAACCTAGTCCCATAAGTGCGGACTCACCACACTTTGCGCCTAATACAGTCTATCTGAGCATGGAATGTAGATAACCAGTCCATACCCATGATGACGTCGTAAGGCCTCGACACCACTATTAGAAGATCCCAACCGAAGATCACATCTCCTAGAGTAAGCTCACACTACTGGAACCAGTGTGTAATCGTCGAGTCTGCTCTTGTAAGAGTCTCTAGTTGTAAGGATCCAGCCAACGGCTCCATCAAAATCTCCACGCTTGGCACAAGGTCAGCGGTAATAAAATAATGACTCGCACATGTGTCTATAAGTACTATAAAAAGGGTGGAGTAGACACAGATAGTACCTCGAATCATCTCAGGTGCGCTGTGGTCGTAGGAATCGACTACCTAGATCTGAGACTGCCTCTGTCTGCCAGCTCCCTGGGGTCGGGGTGGACCTTCTGGTGTTGGTGGTGGTAGAGCCTCAAAACGTCTTCCACCACCCGCTGCTCAGCCAGATCCTCTTCCTCATTTGTCTGCTCCCGACGGAACACCATAGTCAAACCTCTGCCTCTGCCTAGGTGATCCCTCTACTATCTGTTGCTCATCTTCCTGGTGGGTTGGGCAGTCACGAGCCATGTGGCCCTGCCCACCGCATGCATAGCACTGCATGATCCTCGTAAGGATGGCTCTGTTTCATGTGACCTGCACAACCGAACATATATCTTGAGGTCACCCACCTGATTGCCTGGTCGACTTGGAACTCTATGACATCTATCTACTGACGACTGTAGAAGACTTTGCTACATGTCTCCCTATGGTGGGTCTCGCTACTGGTGTCTGTTCAGTAAGGAAACTCTCCACTAGAAGGGATCTCTCCAGCACCCCCACCTGCGTCGGAATACTAAGGGGAATCGTCGAAGCTCTGATCTCATGCCTGAGTCCCTGCTTGAAGGTCCGGGCACTGAAGAATAGGTCCCGTACCATATCCGTGGAGTAGCGTGAGAGGTTAGTAAACCTCACTGAGTACTGAGCTACTGTCATGCTACCCTACCGCAAATGTAGTAACCCCTGAATCAACACCACATGAAGGGTGGCTGGAACAAACTATGAGCGGAAGAGGCTCTTGAAGTCTGTCTAGAGTAAATATGCCTCATCATGCTCCTGGAACATCAGGCTCAACCATCTATCTACTGCTGTGTTCAGGAGACACACGACAAGGATCACCATAAGGTCGGATGGTGTCCCTACCAATATGAAAACTCTTAAGACAGCCTCTAACGAGTCCTCAGCTGCCTATGGGTCCGTATCTCTATGGATCCTGGGTGGCCTCTCTCGCTGGAACTTGTGCAACGCACTCAGGCGGCGTGCACTCTGTGCTGCTGGAGCTGGTGGTATCGATGGTCTAGTGGGTAGAGGTACTGATGTTACCTCTGCAATGATGGGGCCCTGCACCGAGGCTTCATAACATGGTGGGATACCCTCTCATATATAGCTCAGAACCCTAGCTGGCTGCCTTCTTGGGGCCATCCTAAAAAAGAACTGGTGCGCCACTGTCAAAACAGTATACCTGGTGAGCTGACTCAAAATATTCACCAAGAAAACATTTGAAACACACATGCAATTAGTTTTTTCATGAACATAGTAAAAAATCAGAGGTCAGGGTCTTGGTGTATGGATACATGGGCTGCCGCACCAACACTGGACTCCCTAGACTGAAAACCACACTCAAAACTCTTAACACTATTTCTTTACAGAAAATAATGATCAGAGTCTTGAGTTATGTGGAAGAACCAACTCCTCTGATACAAATTTTTCATGACCCATCCTCGGGGGCCTTGCCGTGACTACCCCAAGCACGCCTTCCATAGGCCAAGGGCTGGCGACTAGCACCAAAGGCATATATCCCTAAGTTGGGAAGACATTACCTCTAAGAAAGTAAGAAAACATAATAGCGTATGCAACTAAAGTATGTACTAAGTAATACTGTATACAACATTAAGTTGTGAAAGGAAAAGGGGCCAGAAATACAAGCCCAACAGTAAGTACAATTCATCTGACAAACTGGTACAACTAAAAAGCTAGTACAATTGCAGTAATGTAGAACATCAACTAATGAGTCTTCCTCTGAGAACCCCACATGAAGGGTGGGTACAGATGGCCTTCTCTGCACCTCAGGTCTGTCCATCTGATCTATGTACGTCTTGCCAAGTGGTCCACCTCCAATTACCGTCCAACTCTACAAGTCTCTACCTCGATCAGTGTTGTCCATCATCTGCATCCAACACAACGTAGTGTAGGCATCGCCCGTGCAAGGGTGAGTATACGATACTCAGTAGGGACCCTGAGACCCCGATGGTCTCCTAGAATCCACAAAAAATAAACCAAAAATGTAATATACAACCATGAAGTATCAATGAACCCTACTTTGGTATATTCCCACACATATAATTAAGTTGTCAATCTCAATTCGGCTCTAACTCTCAAGCCCAAGCACAACCCAGTCCCCATAGGAAAGAAGTCAATCACATCAATGATAATGATTTAATGTCAAGACTCAGCTCACACAGGTATACATCTTTCGTATAGAGATAGAGATGATCATATGCTGTCACTGATTCATCTAAACTGTCGGACCCACACATGATACAAGTCCAGCTAAGCTGTAGGACCCACATAGGATACAAGGCCAGATACTCTATCAGACCCACACGAGAAACAGTTACAGAGTTCATCTCTATTGAACCCAATAGAGGATCCCAGTACGGTAGTCTCTGCTATTGAACCGACAGAGGATTCCAGTACAGTAGTCGATGCAGTGGCAGCCAGCTCTAGGGTTCCTGCACACAGCACGCTCGATTCCGGGAGGGTCCGCTCCTCGATCAATGGGGTTCGATACATCAACTGTCACAAAGTCTAGAGTTGATGTATCCCTAAGTTCCATACCATCAATAGGATCCCAATGCAATAGACGGTGTGTCAATTAGACGCCCGGTCTGAGAGTTATTAGTTTTTCCGTTCTAGGGGCCCGGTTGGAATTACGCGCATTCCAACCCGGCCATTTTCCAATGTTTTCCAAGACTAACTTAGAATATCTAAAAAGGAATGGCTCATCATAAGGGTCCCAGTTACGCAGACGGCGTGTCGGTCGGATGTACAGTCAAGAAGTTATTCACATTTAAGAGAAACGGGCTCGACCCATCAAGCTCGGTTTGCTGGCGGGTCTACCCGTCCTGGCTCGGCGGGTCTGACCCAGCAAAGGTGTTGGACCGGCTTAGTGGGGTGTTGCCCGGCCCAGATGGCGTGGCCCGGATTGGCCGGGCGTGGTCTGGCCAGCGGTGGGCCACAACCCGACCAGTTGGCCAAGCGGATCGGGGGTGCGGCCCCCAGTTTTTTGAAACGGCGGTGCCGAGTGGCGCCGCCATCATATCCAGCCGGCCAAAGTTGGACGGTCTTCTACGGCGCAAGAGGCCCACATGGGTGGGACACTGTTTCCCCAGCATGGCACTAGGAGGGCGCCGCAGGGTCATCCCAGCCCGGCCGGCCGCCTGCCGGTAGATTCGTCCGCCGAGCGGCCCGCGAAATCGGGCTGCGTCTCTTCCACAGCGCAGTGCCAAGAGGGCGCCGAACGTTCTTCCCAGCCCGGCCGGACGCCTGCCAGCCGGTTCGTCCACCGAGTGGTCCGCGGAAGCAATCCACTTCTCTTTCTCGTGGCCAATGTGTGGTCGCCGCTTCCGGTCGCTGTCTCCTCTGGATGCCGCCACCTCCGGTCGTCGTCGCCTCAGTTCGCCACCACAAAAATCACAAACGAATGGAGGGTCATCGGGCCATGTTTGTTCGGCCCGCGCCCTCCGCGTTAGGCGGAAACAAAAAGGGTGAACACAAAACATTGCATACATCAAGAAAGAGGTATAATTTAATTTACTTAAAATTATACAAGCCCCCAACCTTGATTTCGATGCTCGCTTGTCTGTGTCACGGGAAGAGGATTCGAAGATGACGTCAATTCGTTGACGTCGGGATGCGTCATAGGAGGAACCGTAGGGGAAATTCCTCACAGGCATAGTCTTCTTCATTGACTCGGAGGAAGAAGAATGAAGAAGACGATGATCCCGAGCCTTGAGTTCTTCATTGGAGAGGGTAAATGTTTTTCGCGGGAAGAAGGCCCTCTCTTAATTCTCCAAAAGTTCCACCCAAAAATATTTTCCAAGGCCAATACTATAATAAGGCTTTCCCCAAAATTAATAGAATTTCCATACAATTCAAAATAATTCGAATAAATTCAAAGCTTAATTTAATGCGCCATTTAATTAATCCTAGGTGTTCGAATTAATTAAGAGAAGGTGAAGAGTTTAATATTCAAAAGGGAGATGGTGGAGAGTTTTAAGAGTTAATGAGGGGGTTTCAAGAGGTTAAAGGGATATATGATGAGTTAGGGGCTCGTGTGGGCCCCACCACAAATTATCCTTATTGGGAGGTTATGTGGGTGTGGGACCTACCTCTAACTCCCCCTTGAAGGAAATAACTACCACTTCATAAATTAAATAAAATTGTGTACACTCACAACAATTTTATTTTAATTTGTTACGAATCCCCATAATATAACTTCTACTCTTGACCAAACGCAATTGTGGTAAAGGTCCTCATAAGAGAATATCTGTTCTGTGATTTCATCAGTGTCCTAAAATTTCAATTCCGGGCATCAGTTCAAAACATAGAAAAACCCTCACATATGTTTACTGAACGTACCTGAACAAAACGTCAGAAATTGATTCCAGGCACACCAAGCCTTGGAATCAGGCACCGTCCCCTTAAGAAAATATCTTGGTGGCATATGATTTTTCTAACCTTATTTCTAGGGCTACATCCGCTAAATCTATCCATGTGGAAAAGGACTGCCATGTAAGTCCACCAGTGTCGCATCTGTTTTTCACCAACGATTGCCTCCTCTTCTCCAGAGGAACTATTAATGAATTCCGCGTGATCAGCCAAGTGATCCACCAGTACGAGAGGGCGTCTAGCCAGTCAATCAATCACGGGAAATCAGAAATCTTATTTAGTATAGGGGTACCTCATTCCAAGAGAGATGAACTCTGCACAGTAGTATGGATACATATGGTTGAAAAAAACCAAAAGTATCTAGGGCTACACACGGAGATTGGCCAGTCCAAAAAAGAAATATTCGCATCTCTGGTGGACTGGATTGAGAAGAAAATTCAAGGCCGTACCCCAAAAAGAATTTCAAAATCAGGCAAAGAGACCCTCAATAAATCTATCATCCAGTCTATCCCCAGCTTTTTTATGTCCCTGTTTAAGTTCCCAGTGACCATAGTCAACCAGATCCACACACATACGTCCAAATTCTGGTGGGGGAAAAATGATGGAAGGAATAGACCCCACTGGATGGCCTGGGATAAACTTTGCATACCCAAGTCGAAGTGAGGGATGGGATTCCAAAATCTTCTTCTCTTCAATGACGCTTTGTTGGCCAAGCAAGGTTGGTGCCTTAGTAACTTTCCATCATCTCTCTGTACATGGGTTCTACGAGCTATGTACTTTCCCCATATAGACTTCCATGATTCCTCTCTTGGCCCTCGTCCTAGATTCCTTTGGAGAATCATTTGGGGGGCCCAAAAGCTCCAGGAAAAAGGAATGGGCTGGAGGATTGGGGATGGCTCATCTGTCAATATCTGGACCGATCCCTTGCTGATCGATTCGGAAGGTATGCAGGCTACTTCCCACACCAAACCAGGCTTTGAAAACGCCACTGTCAGATTCCTCCTTTCTGACCAATGGACGGGGTGGTGTTTGGATAATATTCTTGAATGGTTTAACGAAAAAGACCAAATACCTATCCTAAGCATCCCATGGACCCCAGATGCAGGACCCGACCATCTCTTCTGAAGTAATGATATATCAGGCGATTACACGGTGAGATCCGGATACAGACTTGCTCTTGGAAACCACCCAGTCGACCGGAATGAGGGACCTTGGAAATCACTCTGGAAGCTCAACGCCCCACAAAAAATAGGCCACTTTTGGTGGAAGGTGTGCACGGACACCCTCCTTACCATGAGCCTTCTCGTCTACCAACATATGTCCAGTGCCGTTTTCAGCCCTTTCTGCCTGAATATCCCAGATACCCCTTTGCATGCCATCACTCAATGCCCTGGAGCTAAGGAAATTTGGAACAAATGGGGCCCAGCTCCAGATGCATCTCTGTCCATGGTTTCTAACCTTCCCGCTCTCCTGATGCGCTGGTGCTCCTCTCTCTCATCGGATAATGCAGGCTCACTCTGCACCCTGGCCTAGATCATCTGGGTCCGGCGTAACGATGTTGTTTTCCATAACGTTCATAAACCTCCTGAATTCTAGATTGAACGGGCCAATTCATGGATTGAGGGCTGGAAACACCACAATGGACATCACATGACAAATATTCCTCCCTCCTGTCCTCCCCGTTGGAACCCCCCAACGACAGGAACTCCTAAGATCAACGTGGAAGCATCGCTCCCCAAGGATGGACTTGTCTCCCTCGGTCTCCTAGCCCGAAATCATCTGGGGAAAATCTATGCTGCAAAATATGAATCACATCATGTCTTTTGGGAACCTGCCGTAGCAGAGGCTAACGCTATACTGGCAGGTATGATGCTTTCTATGGAACATGGATGGCTTGATATCAACATTAAGTCTGACTTCCACACCGTGATCGATGCCATTAACCACAACGACGACAGACTCCATTCATTTGGCCTCATCATTAAGAGAATTCTCTCGCTCCGCCAATGCTTTTGATTTGGCACCTTCTCCTTTACCAAAAGGGAAGGAAACAATGCGGCCCATCAGTTCGCGACATCAGGCCCCTTCGATGCCAACCTGCTCTAGCTGGACAATTTCTCTTTGTGGCTTTGCATATGTACGTTTGATGATCTTCGTCATTAATGATATATGCCTTTTCCCAAAAAAAATATAATTAAAAATCTATATCTATAAATTAATATTTTATAATATATATATATTATGAATATTATAAAATAATTATAAATATAAAACATAATAAATATATAATTTTATAATTATAAATATAATAAATATATAATAAATATGAAATATAAATTTATATATTTATAATTATATAGTAATTATATTATTAATTATTAATATAAAAAATATAAATATAATAGTCCTATAATATATATATATACATTAAGAAATATATAATATAAAATGTTATATATTAAAATTTATTTATTATTTTTATATATATTCATTTAATTAATCATATATATAAATATGTATATATTTATAGCTATAAATATATATTTATATTTATATTTATATATAAATAATTTTAATTCATTAAATAAATTTTTAAATAAATTTTTGAAAATATGAAATAATTTATAATTATACCTATAAATATATTTATAAATCTATATTAATATAGATATAAATAAACCTAATTAATTAAAAAAACCCTTATATATAAGTGTATATAATTTAGAGATATAAAAAAATTATAATATTTTTAAAGATATAATATTTTATATTTATTGTAAATTTATTATATTTATAATATGTAGATATATAATTTATTTATTATATTTATTATATTACTAATTCTATATTTATTTCATTTTATATTTATATAAAAAAATTTAAATTTGTAATAAATTTATTATATTTATTATTATATTTATTCTATTTTATATTTATAATAAATTTATAATATTTACATTATATTTATTATTATATATTTATTATATTTATTTTTATATATTTATTATATTTACAATTATATATTTATTACTTTAAAAATTATATATTTATTATGTTTATTATATTTTAAATTATATATTTTTAATATTTTATATTTACGATAATTTTTGTACATTTATAATATATTTATTTATAATTGTATATAAATATAATAAATGTAAATAATATTTACAAATATATATTTATTTTAATTATTTTTAAATTTACAATTATATTTATTATATTTATATAAAATTAATAATATATATATATATATATATATATATATATATATATATTAAAAGGGGGTAGGGCGTGCGAATTGGGTGTTGGGAAAACCGCCACTTGGAGGGGCACGACACTGCCCCCTTTCCCCAATTAATCAAATACCTACCCCCAAAAACTAAAAAAACACCCCTTACACTAAAAAATCATGGAGACATCATATCTGAGTTCTGTTGTTGACTATCCCGAGATGTGCAATAACCCCATGATACCCTAGGACAGCTTACCATGGATTGCGAGCGATAGCAAGGATGGAGTTGGCACAATAGGTGACAGATCACAAGAAACTGGCAATGAGGAACACAATGAGCAGGGAAGACCTCGATTCTTGAAAATCTGACTTAGGGTTGTGTGATGGGAAGAGATGGAGATAACTATTCTTTTTTCCTCATGTAGAGTGACGACTAAAAATGGGTATGTTATTTTTCAGACATGCCGACAGTGGAGGGATGATATATTTGGAGGAAAATGTGATACATGAAAGGTAATACGGTTAAATTAAATAAATATAATTTATATACATGAAATTATTATGATATTATTAACATGTTTATCATGTTTTTCATGGTAGTATATATATCATTTTCCATTAATTTTTCACTCAATGAATGATTATAACATCGTTCTTGGATGTGTGGACCACTGCCATCACAAAATGACGTGACTATATATTCATCCCCACATAACATGGATCATATATATTTATATAAATTAATTAATAATATCCTATTTAATATATTTTTATTATTATTTTAGAATAAAATATAGGGTATTTCCTTTTCAAAATTATCATTAAAAAATGGAAACATTAGACATGTGTATAAACAAAATGCCTTATCAATGATCGTAAATTAATTAATTTATCAAAACCATATTCCTTGAGTAGTATCAAATGTACAACTGATATGATAATTATGAAAATATTATTATTCTGGATCTGATAGGTCTAAAAAATATTGAAAATAAGATGAAAATTCATAATAAAACACACATGAGAAATCAATGAAATTAATTCAACTATTTATAAGTCTTTTAAAAGTGATGGAAAATGATTTTAACAATTCCAGAAATGTTCTGATAATCTTAACATTGATAAGGGGGTCTATTGAGTCAATAAGGCCTTCCTTATGACTTTTCCATTCCTTCTTTCAAGAGGGAGATTGTCGAGTCATTAATGTTTCCTTATGACTACATGATGCCTTCTTGTTTTGAAAATCACAAACACCTTATCTCAAGGCCAAACTCTTTTTACCCCTTGTTTTACTTCTCTATGGAAAATTTCCATCCCCAAGGAAATTTATCCTTACCATTCTTAAATAGTTCTTTATAATGTCTATGTATAAAATTAGGTTTCATATCTAAATCCTCAAAATCATATAATACATAGATATGAAGCATTCTGTTTAAGACTCCAAATTCTAGATACGAACTCCCATGAAGTTTAACTCTGAATTATAGATACGAATTCTCATGAAGTTCAACTCAAAATTATGGATACGAACATTCATGAAGTTCGACTCTGAATTATGATTACAAACATATGTAAAGATCGACTATGAATTCTGGTTATGGATTCTTATTACGAATTCTGGATACGAACTCTTCTGTGTTCTGACTCCGAATTGTGATTACGAATTATGATTACAAACTTGTCTAAGTTCTGACTCTGAGTTCTCTAAATACATTATCCAAACTCTTATGAGTTCTGACTCCGAATTCTCATAAACTCTGACTCCGAATTTTGTAAGTTCAGGTTCCGAATTCTTGTGAATCCAGACTCCGAATTTCCTTTAAATTCTGAATCTAGAATTCTACAGAATTTAGGTTCTGAATTCCTAGAAAACAGAATCTGAATATCCTTGTACTATAGACTCCAAATTTGTTTTTTGCTTAGACTTCGAACTCTAATTTACATACATTCCGAATATCAGTTTTTGGTTATGCTTACACTTGTTTTGTTATAAAACAATGTCGTGCCTTCAGTTACCCACTAACCATTGTTTGAGTGACACATGTATAGGTCCCTCCAAAATTCAATGAATAATATGACTGTTGGAGGAGGGAGACGATCATTGGAGCCGAGCCTATAAATAAGAGCTCATTTGAAACGATCTCACAACTTTGACAAGAACTTTGACAACTGTGCCTACATGATGTTGAAGTGATTTCCAGAGAGGGAGGCTCTTATAAACTCTCAAGTTTCATGCAGAAATTTTTGAACTGATCATTCAAACATTGCTTCGTTCTGATTTTCTTAATTCAAAGGTTTGATTTCCTTAAAACCAGAGACTTCGGGTTTTGAAGTCAGAGGTGTCAATTTCCTTACAAATCGAGTGTACGCAAGGATAGCAAGACAGATACCGATCTTTAGATTGAGGGCTTACCTCAGTTTGGGTAAGAAAAACTTTCTTGAAATTATAATTCAAGGGACCTCTTATATAAGGATATTGGATACCATCCTTGTTGGGTTAAAAGATCTTCTACTTGTTACTTGTAGCGTTACTACTTTTTTTCCACTATGCATGTGTATTGTTGAGGAAAGTATAACTTTCTTATACATCCTCATACTTGTACTCTGATTTAGTTAGATTCTATACGCTTTAAGGTAGAATCTTAATTGTTGTAAAAAAATTTGAAGTTACATTTCCGAAATCACTTTTTCGGAATCAATCAAGTTATTATAACTTAGAGGTGTTGTGAATTTTGGTTATCTGTAAAAGTTCCAAAAGGATTTTTTTAAAGAACAAAATTCACCCCTCTTGTATTTGTATCTCATTTTACATATTCAATCACACATTTAGTATTATAGAGTATATCATACATAGAAATACCATCTCAATAATTGGTATCAGAGGGTTGGTTACCTCTGAATTAATCTCACAATTAGATTCAGAAGAGAATATTCGAAATTGATTTTCCAGAATCATATTTTTTGGATTCATGTTTTTTCAGAATCTGTTTTTTGGACTCATATAGTTCGGAGTCAGTTTTTCATAGAGATACTATTACTCTATATTTTCCTTTCTTAGGATATTTTCCTTGTTTACAAACTCATACTACTAACAAGTTTTTGTGCCAAAGATTTTCTTAAGGATGACAGGTTTAAATGTTATTTCTATTGATAAACTAAATCCTACCAGACATCTTATTTTTGATGGAAATGATTATGATTACTGGAGAGATAGGATGGAGACTTTTTTTTATCAATACTGGATTTAATAACTATCTAATGGTGACAAGAGTTTATAAGAATCTGGATAAGGAATTAACAACCTTTACGAATCAGGAGAAATCATAATACCAAAAAAACATCAGTCATAAATACTTTGTTGTGTTCCATGACTAGGAACATCTATAGTCAAATATCATCATGTGAAGTTGAAAACAGTATCAAGAAGAAACATGAAGTTACACATTTTGTTACATCTAAAGTCATAGAGACCAGAAGAGCTATGTTGAGAGATGAATACCATGGCGTTAACATTCCTTATGGATAACCTATAAGCAAAGTACAACAAAGGTTTATGACTATCGTGAATAGATTATAATCTATTGGAGAAAAAGTTTTGGATTATGAGGCTCTGGTAGAAAAGATCATATATATCATGCCAAATTAATGGGAATCTTAGAGAACAACTATTGATGAAAACAGAAAAGTCACTCATATTTCCTTAGATGAGTTGTTTAGAACCTTCTTTAGCATGAAACCAGAATGAAGAGAGATGTTGAAAATGTAAAGAAGAAGAATGGTAATGGAGTAGTTGCTTTAATAACCACTTCTAAACATATGAAATCCAAGACCCCAGAATGAGTAACAAGATAAAAAAAATGAAAGTCATTATTCAGTCAGAATCTAGTGACACAAAAAAGTTAGAAAGTGAATTAGCCAATCTTTCATGTAGAATGAACAAGATAGTTTCTCAAAAAAATCATCAGAATAAGTACAGGAAGAAAGACTACAGAGATATGAAAGATTGAGAAGTTACTTGTTATGAATGTACAAGAACAGGTCATATCAGACCTGATTGTCCTTTGTTGAAAAAGAAGGAAAAGAAGGAAAGCAATTCAGAAAGGAAGAAGAAGAAATTATATCATTCAAAGAACAAGAAATGCCTTAAAGATAATGATACATAGAGTGCTAGCCGTGGAGACTCTTTAGAAAGTGAATCTTCTGAATATGATTCATCATTACAAAAGAATATGGGATTCATTAATACTACTTCTTTCCGTAATACATGTCTTATGGCCAAGGTACGCTCTGCCGAGGCTTTATCAAATTTATCTCTTGATAAGAATTACTATTCTGAATAGATTACTTCTATTGAAGATACTTAATCCTCAAAAAATGAAGAAATACCTTCATATGAATAATTTTCTAGATTTTACAAGTTACTTGAAGTGAGAAATTATAAAATTTATAAGAAATTAGACAAGGCAAACACTAGAGAAGAAATTCTTAAAAAATAGATTTCTAATCTTTATATAGATCTTAGAGATAAATAAGAACTTTTAGAAAAACCTTATCAAGACCTTGAGAAAGAAAATTCTGTGAAGGAAGAACATTCTAATGATCATAAAAATGCTATTTTAGAGATAAAAGTTTTTGAGGAAAAATCTAACTCTAATGAAATGATTCTTGAGGATAGGAATTTAATCATCAGACTGAAATGCAAAATAATTTCTCTTAATAATCTTCTTGAAATCTTTACCTCTGGGAAGAGAAATTTTGACAAGATGTATTCTCAAATTAAACCTCAATGAAATGCTAATGGAGTAGGATATACTCACCAAAAACCGGTTTTCAAAAAATATCTATTTTGTTCCTTATAAATACCCTTCTTGTACTAAATGTCAAAGTGGTGGGCATTGGAATAAATTTTTTTCCTTGAATAAAGTTCAATATCTTGGGTTTCATATAGCATATTTTTATAAACAAATGCGGATACCCAAAATTTTGTTGTCTAAAAATTCCAGATCCAAGAATGTTTGGATTCTTAAAACCTAACTTTTCTTATTTTCAGGAAAATAAAGAATGTACCAACAACAATACAAGGTACATGGATAGTAGATGTTTCAGGAAGATGACTGAAAGAAACTATTTTAAAAATATTATCAAGAAGAAAGGTTGAAAAGTAACTTTCGGAGATAATGCTCAGGGAGAAATTATCTGTATAAGTAACATTGTTTATCTTGAAAAAGCGTTGATTTCAAATGTTTTGTCTGTTAAAGGTCTTAAGAACAACCTTGTTAGAATATTCCAATTATGTCATGAAGGATACCTTGTGAATTTTAGGAATGATATGTGCTTAGTACATAATTCCAAAAAAGAATTTATTCTTTCAGCCCATAGGCAAGAGAATGTTTACACACTAAACTTAGAAGACCTTAGGAGACAAGACTTACTTTGCCTTAGTGAAATTGAAGATCATTCTTGGTTATGTTATAGAAGGTTTGGACACTGTAACCTTATAAACTTATGCAAAATTTCTCAGATAACATTAGTCAAGGATCTACAAGAGCTTAGATTTGATTCTTTAAAAGTTTTTGACCCTTGTCAATATGGCAATGTTTCCCTCTAGAATTGGGGATGATCTCAATGATTTAAGATTCAAACATTCCAAGAGGTTTCTAACGGGTTTATTTATAGAATCGGAAATATCAAATGATTCCATATTCATTTGAACCTACTTTCCAAAGGTAGGTGCTAATTAGTTATGGACTGATGAGGCTTAGGAATTTTCATTGGTCGAGAGGATGGGAGGTCAGACTCATCACACCTTTTTAGGGGAATTATTGTCTACTCTAGGACTCTTTTTATAGATTTAAGTTATGTTCATGAATCCTTATTACATTACCAAGTATAAAATGAGCTTTCCTTTAGATCTGACAATCAATGATTGATATGTAGGAAATTTAGAGAATCTTTTATATGTATTCTAGGTTCTTCATCAATTGATAATAATCTATATTTGTTAGAGATTCTTGGTCAATGGAATCCTTCAATACATAAAAGTCTCTTGGTCATTATCATGACCATACCGGTTTTAAATCCACTCAGTGGGGCACTTGAAGTTTATTGTCATTCAGAAGGACATGGGTTATTTCAGAGTTGGGATTGAACCCACAGATGGGCTACCTACGTATTCTTTGTTTTGGAAAAGGAATCAAAACCCATGTAGTTTGAGTAAGGGAATATGATGTTTATGATTGATGGCCCAAATAAAGATGTCATAATTACTTTTACACTCTACGCTCACGTGAGTCATGCTCAGTGTGAGAAACAAGAGGTATTGGTAAAACAGACAATTGTGCCATGAAAGATGAAATCATAAGAAATGATGTGGGGATTATGTATGTATGACTGCCCAGATAGATGAATATTAGGATTTACGTCAGGGATGAAATCCAGGAACATGGTCCATAAAGGTATATTTTCTTTATGGAGATTTGGATACTCTAATTTAGGGCTTACTACTGAAAAAGGATTCCCAAATTAGGAGGGGACTTATGATTGGGTTTTACTCCCGAGAAGGAGACCCAGATCAAAAGTAAATTAGGACTGGTTAAGATAAATTAAGACTGGGGATTACTCTGGAGAAGGAGGAACATGTTAAGGGACTTTGAGAAATTAAGGGACTTGGGGAATACTCCTAAGGAGGATGCCCATATTTGAGACTATGGCTTACTCCTGAAAAGTAAGCCCAGGTTAATGAGGACTTGGGGATTATTCCTAAGGAGGATGCCCATATTTGATGAGAATTTGGAAATGGGGCTTACTCCTGAAAAGGTGGCCCAGGTTAAGGAACTTGGGGATTACTCCTAAGGTGGATGCCCAAATTAGGGGACTTGGGGATAATTCCTAAAAAGGAGGCCCAATTAAGAGAACTTGAACTGGGGCTTACTCCTAAAAAGGATGCCCAATTAAGAAAACTTGAACTGGGGCTTACTCCTGAAAAGGAGCCCCAGGTTAAGGGGAATTATGACTGGGGATTACTCCTGAAAATGAGGCCCAAATTTTAAGGATTCTCTCATCTTAAAGAATGACGTTGAATGAATGAAATCTCTGACATTAGTGACATAAAGATATGTGAATCACTATGTTTTTAAGAGATGTTCCACTGAATTACTTTCAGATAAGGAAGTAAAAAAGAAAACATGCCATAAATGGATTTGAAGAGTGTCTTGAAGAATGAATCTTTAATAGGAGAGGTGGAATGGCATAAGAGGGGTTAAATGGGTAGGAAGGGCACCTGAAAATTGAAGGGGTGTGCAAGTCCTGGCAGGCGCGCAGGTACTGCATGGGCGCGCAAGTCCTGGTCACGTAGGTATACATGTGTGACACATGGAACATGCACGATTTTCAGCCCTTAGAGTAATATTTGGTCGCTCCTTGATCAAATCCTTTAGAATAATCCCTAGAGGCTTTCCAGAAGATGTCGCGCAAGTTATGGTGAAGATGTAGGGCGGTGCGCAAGTGTGTCCATTTCCCTTGAGTGTAAAACACTTAGGCGCGCAAGTGTTAGTGCATTATAACACATAGACCTTACTCCTATTTTTAGACCTTCCATTATAGGTAAAGAATTACCTTTGAAGTGTTCAGAAGACCTGAAGAAGAGACTTGGGCGTTCAGAGATCTATATCTGAATTTAGGAAAAATTTCCTCCTGAAATGGGGTGCCCACTGGGGGTAATTATAGGCTGGAGAAGACCCCGGGTGGTTATCACTTAGGGTGCGCAAGTCAGTTGTGAGACCATTAGGCGGCGCATAAGTATACTTACGCAACAGTAAGGGAACTTGCGCGACCCTAGGTCCTTTGATGCCTTTTTCATTCCTTTGTTTATTTTTGATGTTTTCTTCAAAGGATGAATCAATTTGTGCTAAGTCATTTCCGATTCCATTCCTTTAGACAATGTGATGAAAAGGAGCATCAACAAAATTCCCCCCCTCAGAGTTGGATCCAAAAGGAATGAGGATTTGACTCTGAGATGAGAAGAAATCTGGTAGTTTAAATTCATGCATGTCGGACTATAAAAAAGGCTAATGTTTAAGGTCGAAAATAGATTTGACTGAATGAATTAGAATTGACTCAATTACTTGAAAATTTATCTGAAAACATATTACCACACTCAAGTATGATGGAAAAATGTAAACTATGACTTAGGAAATTTTGAATTAAGGAATGATATCAAAAATGGCTAAGAGGCATTAGAAGAAGTAGTTCCCAAGAATGAAGTTACTATTATTTAACAAACCCGTTAGGGGGTTGAATTATGCAGGGCCACCTAAGGGAATTGGATACATAGTCAAATAATAGTATCTTTTGGCTGACAAGTCTGTTATGTGGACTGTTTATGCAAGGCCGCCTAAGGGAACGTGCTGCATAGTCAGGAAAAAGAACTCTCAGAAATTTACCTTTCTACTGTTAAAAGCCAGTGAAAGTTTATGGAGATTCAAATTTTCCAATGTATAGAGTTTGCTGTATGGAAAGAGGTACTTGAATATGGAGAAGATTTTTCCAAAAAAGATTATCGAAGAACTGGATGGATATCACTCCTACGAAGGTCTGACCCAAACGTAGGGAAGGATAATATAAACCGTAGACTTGAATACTTTCAGATCATGAAAAATGATATAGGACAAATATGTTAAGGATGGCTATTTTTTGTAGATCCCTACATATTATCAAAGAAAATAAAGACAAAAGAGGTTTTCCTCCCAAGAATGAAGTTACCACTATTTAACAAACCCGTTAGGGGGTTGAATTATGCAGGGCCACCTAAGGGCATTGACTGCATAGTCAAATAATAACATCTTTTGGATGACAGGTCTGTTATATAGACTGTTTATGCAAGGCCACCTATGGGCACGTGCTGCATGGTCAAGAAAAAGAACTCTCAGAATTTCAGGCCTTTTGTGATTAGAAGTTAAGAAAAGGGTTATGAAGATCTGAAAATATTTAAGGATAGGATTATGACACATAAAGATGGGTATTTTCCAATGTATGTAGAGATACTATTGACGCTCCTTTCCGTTACAGAGTCTAACGACTGAAAAAGGGAAATACCTTAGTCCAAAGTGATTCATCCTTTGAAGAAAATATCAAAAATCGACAAAGGCATGAACAAAGGATCAACAGCAACTGCACCGCGCAAGTTATATCACTGTCGCACAAGTCCACTTGCGCGATGCCCTTGGTCGCACAAGTGACTTGCGCGACCTAAGTGATAACCGACCGGTAACCGCTCGGGGTCTTCTTCTGCCTATAAATAGACCCTGTGGGCCCCCCATGCGAGAGGATCTTTTTCCAGAAACTCGGATTGAAGCTCCCGACGCCCAAGTCTCTTCTTAAACCTTCCGGAACACTTATAAGGTAATTTCTTACCTAGAACGGAAGATCTAAAGAGAGGGAGGAAGGCCTAAGTGTTGAAACTCATCAACACTTGCGCGCCTGAGTGGCCAGCCCTTAAGGGAACTAGTCACACTTGCGCGCCGCCTTATTCCTTCGATAGAACTTGCGCGTCCCTTTTCTGGGATAACCTCAAAGAGGATTCTAAAGGCTTTAAGAAAGAGTCGCTCAAGTATTTTAATGCTGGTTGAAAATCGTGCAAGTACCCCACATGTTGTGCAAGTATACCTGCACGACCAATACTTGCGCGCCCACGCAAGACTTGCGCGCCTTCCAAGACTTGCGCGCCCCTACCTTTTTGGGTGCCTATCTTGCCCATTTTACCCCTCTTAAGCCATTTCACCTTTCCTATTCAAGATTTAGTCTTCAAGATACTCTTCAAAGCCATTTATGGCATGATTTCTGGATTTGACTTCCTTATCTGAAAGGAATTCGGTGGAATATCTCTCAAAACCTAGTGATTTACACATCTTTATGTCACCAAAGATTGAGAATTCATTCATTCAACATCATCCTTTAAGATGATAGAATCCTTAACCTGGGTCTCCTTTTTAGGAATAATCCCCAGTTATAAGTCCTTTAATCTGGGCATCTTCCTCAGGAGTAAGCCCCAAACCTTAATTCATTAACTTGGGCATCCTCCTCAGGAGTAAGCCCCAATCATAATCCTTTAATATGGGCATCCTTCTTAGGAGTAAGCCCCAAGTCCTCTAATTTTGGGCATCCTTATTAGGAGTAAGCTCCAAACCTTAATTCCTAACCTGGGTCTCCTTTTCAGGAATAAGACTCAGTTATAATCTTGGACTTCCTTTTCAGGAGTAAGACCCAAGTCCCCTAACCTGGGCTTCCTTTTTCAGGAATAAGTCCCAGTTATAATCTTGGGCTTCTTTTTCAGGAGTAAGTCCCAGTCATAATTATGGGCATCCTCTTCAGGAGTAAGCCCCAAGTCATAATTATGGTCATCCTCTTCAGGAGTAAGCCCCAAGTCCCTTAATTTCTCTTAACTAGTCCTGAATTATGTTTGATATGGGATTCCTTCTCAGGAGTAAAACCCAATTATCAATCCTCTCCTAATTTGGGTTTCCTTTTCAGGAATAAGTCCCAAATTAGAGTATTCAAATCTCCATAAAGCACATATACCTTTATAGACCCTGTTCCTGGATTTTCTCCCTAAAAGTAAATCCTAAACCTTCATCTATCTGGGCAGTCATACATACATAAGCCCCAAACAATTTCTTATTATTGCATCTTTCATGGAACAATTGTTTAATTTTTACCAATACCTCTTGTTTCTCACACTAAGCATGACTCATGTGAGCTTAGAGTGTAAATGTAATTATGACATCCTTCTTTGAGCCATCAATCATAAACGTCATACTTCATTACTCGAACTACGTGGGTTCTGATTCCTTTTCCAAAACAAAGGATACGTAGGTAGCCCATTTATGGGTTCGATCCCAACTTTGAAATAATCCATGTCCTTCTGAATGACGATAAACTTCAAGTGCCCCACTGAGTGGATTTAAAACCATCCTGGTATTCGTATGACCAAGAGACTTTTTATAAATGTTTTGAAGGATACCATTGATCAAGAATCTCTAAATAGATACAGATGATTCTCTATTGATGAAGAACCTCAAATACATATAAAAGATTCTCTAAATTTCTTACATATTTAATTATTGATTGTTAAAACTAAAGGAAAGCTCATTTTATACTTGGTAATGTAATAAGGATTCACAAACATAACTTAAATCTATAAATAGAGTCCCGGAGTAGACAATAATTCCCCTAAAAAAGGTGTGATGAGTCCAACCTCCCATCCTCTCGACCAATGCAAATTCCTAAGCCTCATCAGTCCACAAGCTAATGAGCGCCTACCTTTGGAAAGTAGGTCGAAACGGATGTGGAATCATTGGATGTTTCTGGTTCTATGAACAAACCCGCTAGAAACCGATCGGAACGTTTGAATCTCCCGTCCAGGAGGTCATCCCCGGATTCCGAGGGAAACAAAAATGGTGAACCCGACGTGAATCCTTAACCAAGTTAAAATGTTATTTTACCTATTTGTTAAGTCCCTATTTAAATTTCAATAGGAAGGCTAACAAAAACAATCATTGACATATGTGCTCATCCAAAAGATGCAGTGGCCGGATTCATCTTGATTATGTCTGTTATATGGAACATGCACTCTTTTCTCAAGATATTCTACAAAATGGATTTCCTTAAATTCACCCCTGTGAATACTGCTGCTGTGAACACCTCTACTATGAGGTCTGCTACTGTGAAAACCAATGCTGCTACTCCTGCTGGAACGTCGTCCGCTCTGAGGATGACATCACCAACTCAGCGTCTTCAACGCTGGGTTTCTAATGCACTGGTTAAGGAGTACCGTCGCAACGGTACTATCCCAACTCTGGAGGCCGCTCGTCAAGCCCTCCAAGTTAACAACTCTACCTGGTCGTCCGGACAACGGTGGCCAGTGATCAAGATGTAGGGGGTGCTGACTACCGTCTCCAACCGTTTCGGGTCGTGATCCCCGGAACGCAATTTCTATTCAATCCCTTACTCTGAGGAAGTGAATGAGATGGTCCCTCAGGGCCTTAATTCAAAAAGATAGGAGTCCTTCCCGAGGGATCCCATCAACAATCGCCGCCAGACTCGTGCGGTAGTGCACCCTCAACATGATGAGGGTACCGACTCCAGGCATTTAGCTCAGGTTCCTCGAACCCGAGCAGGCAAGATGAACCGCCAGAGACAGAATCCGGTTAACAATGGGCAGGTTATCATCCCTGCCATCTCCAGAGAAGTCCACCAACCTAAATTGGTGGCGAACAACGAGCAGGCACACACACCTGCCCGTTTTAATTCCGCTGTCCAGCAGACTCGTCTGACAGCATCAAGCCAATCCTGACAGGAAATTCCGGCGGAGTACTATAGGTTGGAACATACACCTGTTTATACATCATTAGTTATTCAACAGTCTCGCCTGACTACATATGATGGATCTCGTCAACCGCGTTTGGAGAAGTGTAATCAGCAGATACATACACCTTCTAATACTAATCAAACCTACCAACAGTATCGCTTGGTAGCGCACGGAGAAGTCAGTCGGAAAGCCCCGATGACAAACAGGAGGCAGACTCAACTCTCTGCCTCCACACTTGAGTACTGTCAGGATTCAGTGACAGGAAAAGGAGGACAGGAGAAGGCACATAGACCTACTCCAATCCCGGAATGGACGCATATCCCCGTTCCGGCGGCTGAAGTCACCAAACATATTTTGTCAATGGTGAAAGAGAAAAAGCAAATTCCTGCTCATATTCTGGATGCTTGCCAGGATATCATAACAGCTTCAGCATCATCTCAGGTACAGACACATAAATCTATCCCTAGCAGTGGAGTGACACATCAACTATTCACTCTGGAACAGACACACACATCTGTTCCAGTCCAGGATGGTTATGGGGCATACTCCCCCATATCATACGGACAACCAAGTCAAGCACATACACCTGATTTGAGTAGAGATCGTCAGCCTAACCTGACCATCTTTCCTGATCAGGCACATACACTTGCTTAGAGTAACCACTTTCGTCAACAAGTGGTTTCCAAAGCGAGTAAGAAGGAATCTAAGAAAAAGATCCGCCCAGCACAGTCAGGAGATCAAAGGCCAATCTAAAACAAGGCCTTGCTCGATGCTGGAGTTCTTGAAGCCCTCAGACATTTATCTGTCGGAATTCAAGATTTTACTCCCTCAGTTCCCAATAACAGGAACATTAATTCTGAAGGTCTTCAACAGACACTTCCTCATGAAGGCTTGCTTCATGAAAATTCGGTCAATATTGAAGTTTCTTCTTCAGATGAGAGCCACAGGAACCCTCTGTGTGGTCAGAAGACCAAGGAGCAAGAGATCTCATCTTTTGTTGTAACCCATTATGGTGGTCCTCCCCATGATGATGAACTTCGCTGCGAAAGTCCTCTCCGCAGTAGTGATTCACATTGCCTGGAAAATACTCCAGTGGACAATGTAGTGCCGAGAAATCCCTCTTATCTTGAGGCACTTGCAAATGAGAAACCAGTCATGTCTGATGCTTTATCGCTAACAAGTGAAATACTTTCTCAATCAGAAGATAGCCCAGGGTGTAGGTCATTCTCCAAACCACCCCTAAGTCATGCATCTTCTAGTTTGATCAATGACCTCTCTACCAATCTTGTTGAATCCGATGAAGCAACAAGGAAACACCAACTCTGGTCAAAACAGGTAGAAGAATCTTCATTTAAT
Source organism: Viscum album (assembly GCA_963277665.1). Lineage (NCBI taxonomy): Eukaryota > Viridiplantae > Streptophyta > Magnoliopsida > Santalales > Viscaceae > Viscum > Viscum album. The sequence goes on from OY728139.1 coordinate 900,115,852, forward strand.
GATAAAGAGGAAATGCTGAACATGAAGAAAAAACTGGCAAAAGGTGAGGTACCAGTCATGTTTTGTCCTTTGGCTGACTCCCAGTACGACATTTCAAAGATGTTGACGGATGATGGAATCCATGATATTCGTCTCAACATATGGAAAACTCCTTTTCAATTGAAGAAGAAGGTATTATATTATGATGAATATGAAAATCATCTTAAGATAATAGAAGGGCTAAAACGTCAGATTGATTTGGCATCTCTATCAGTCTCTCGGTATCTGAAGGCTGAAAAGCAGCAGAGAACCCTTCAACGTTCATGCCTTAGCGCACTAAGAAAATTGCGTCAGTTAATTGCCAATGCTCCATCTGATGTTCATATCATAGGATGGGGTATTCACAGAGAACTACATTTCACACTGCCTTCCAGTCAGCAAAGCCCGCTGAAAATGGTCTCATGCAATGTTATTGCCCATGGACGGCCGCAGTCAATGAGCTTTGTTCATAATCAAAAGCCTGCTCAAGAACAGGCTTCAACTAGTTCCTCTCAAAATCAAGAATATAGAGAACAAGTTGTTGAATTTCTCCTACATCAAGCAGGCGAGAATATTGCACAAGCCTCTCGTATGGAGCAAACGTGTCATCAAATGACAGAAGTTTCAGAAATCATCCAACGGTCTGTTGAAACAGGTGATAAAAGTGGATAAAGGCTAATGCATCCAACTAATTTCCAAACTAAGGTTCTCAAGATAAAGATAGATTTTAAGAAGATCTCAGACATAGCATGTCAAGAGACACCCCAGTTCTTGAGACTGGGGCTTCTTTAACCCAACCCTCAGATTCAAAAAATGGGATTCGAGGAGTTGAGGGGAAGCAGCAGGAACATCCCCAGTTCTCGAGACTGGGGACTCTTTCAAATCATCAATCCCCTCCTCAGATAATATCTGTCTTTTCTCGATTGGGGAAGAATCCCCAAGAGGAACGAAGATCCAAATTATCAGGAGATTCCCTCCAAGTTATAGCTCGTCAAGAAGTTCCTAAAAGATTGAATCAACAAAAGGCAATGTCTCATCAAAGACATGAAAGAAGACAATATCACAGAAATGTTGATAGAAGAGATGCGATGCATTATGCATCAATCAATTTCATCAATACCTTTGTTGCTAATCCACCAGAGGAGCTTCACTCAGGGGACTCAGATGAAGAGCATCCTACTCAAGAAAATGTACGCACCGATACAAATGAAGAAGGTGTGCGTACACGAAGTCAAAGGATTACTCAGAACCTAGGTAATCCACTTCCTTCTCTCCAAAAAGTATCCAACAAAGGGAGAGGAAAGAATCAGGTTACATATCCTTCCTCTGGAGAAGGTCAATCACTCTCATTAGAGCAAAGGTTTGCACAACAGGAGGAATAAAAGAAAGAATTAAGAAGGTTGAATACAGAACTACTTCAGAGTAGTCTTCTTCTTAAGAATGCTGAAGTTCGACAGCCGAAGGAATTTGTTGTAACTACTGAGATGGATCAGGAATATCCTCCTTTATCAGTACACCCTCGGAGGTCTAATCCTACGGGTCAAATGCAACAAAAGTTGGCAGCACTACCATCAGTTGCAACACCAACCACCACGTCTGTCCAAGTTCCATTCATTGCACCTACCCAAAACCAAGTTCAACCTGATGTTTCTCAAAAGTTAATAACTACTATTGAGTCATTAACAGCTCGGTTATAAACTATGGAAGGGAACCAGGAGCAAGTTCAACCTGAAAAGAAAGTTTACCCTAAATGGGAATATTCAATTTCTCCTCCATCCAGTTTTGGAAACCCTGTTTTCCCTACTTTTAATGGATCAGGCGACCTTGAACAACATTTGACACATTACGTATCTTGTTGTGATCCTATGATGGGAACTCCAGAACAACAAGAAGTAGTGAAACTCAGATGCTTCTTGCGAACCTTGCAAGGACCAGATTTTGTCTGGTATACAAGCTTGCAATCCCGGTCAATCATCGGATGGGAGGATCTTCGTCAAAAATTCCTTCTTCAGTTCATCTCAACTTTGCCAAAAATGACAGTTTTCGATCATACAAACTGCAAGAAAAGGGAGAATGAAAGAGTCTCTGATTTCATTGCTCGCTGGAAGGGATTAACATATTCCCTGAGTTTAGCACTTCCTCAGGAAGAGCTGTTGCCAATCTATGTGGTAAATTTGCGTGACGAATTACGCACGCCATTGATCCCTATGAAATACACAGGAGGGTTTTGAGACCTTACTTCAATCGCTCAACAGATTGAAGATTCCCTTATACAGGATAAGGTTAAATCTCATGTAATTCCATCAGCTCTAGGAAGGAGAATGGGTAAAGCAGAAACTGCTATGGTTATGCTTAAACAAGCACCTGTACCTATTTCTACTTAAAAACCTTCATCTTCTCGAAGGGCTCCACCTCCTGAATGCCAACAACAAAGGCCGTTTCATCCAAATGATCAAAGAGATCAACGACGAAAACAATTTGATGATTTGAAGAGTAAAACATACTCTTTCCGAAGTGAGCAAGTTCCTGGTTACTTCATTTCAGCTCTAGAAAATAATTTGGTTCAATTACCAGTGCCCAAGAGGCCAAACAAGGAAGGAGATGAAGACCGTCCCAATTATTGTCCCTTTCATCAAATGTTGGGTCATCCCATCCAGGAGTGTTTTGTCTTTAAAGACCTCCTGCAAAAGATGGTCGACTTGGGACAAGTCAAATTGAAGGGTTCTTCAGCTCATGTAGCGTGTGTTACCGCTACAGATCTAGAGGAAGGAGGCGAGTGGCAGGAAGTCAAAAGAAAAAATGCGCAAAAATATGATGATTGGATGGTCAGAAAGACAATCAATCAGACCCATGCCATTTTGCGAACACAATTGAAGAAGCCAATTGTGTCTCCTACAAAAGCTGCAGTGAAGCCTCCATCAAAAGACAAATCCTCAAAAGAACAACGCAATTCAAAGAAGAAAGAGGAATCAGAAGGAGATGAGTATGTATCGAGGCCTAAGTTGTCTTTTACTCTGGAAGATTTCATGCCATCTACTTCAAAGCAACTGGCACCGCCCCATCAAACGGAACAACCCAAACAGGCTAATCAGGCAGAGTCTTTATCAGAGGAAGAGTTAATCTTCGGTTCTGTTAATATGATTCAATTAACAGATCCATATTCCAGTCAAGATGAGCCTGAATTCCCTGTATCAAATAAGGGAATCCGAGGAAGTTCCAGAGGTTCAGGATACAGGGGAAGACGTGGATATTTCCGAAGCCACTACTCTAATTCTACCCCTGCTAGCACTGTGTATGCAGCAGAAACTCGTGGTAGAGCCCTTCAGCGAGCTCAAAAAGAAAAAACAAGTTCTTCTGCAAATAGTCAACTCAGTCTTGGCACAGTTATTTTGGAAGACCGATTGAAAATTTAATCTTCTTTATCTCAACAAGTAAATGGATCTAATTGGTATAATCTTCCAAAACCAAGGATTTTGCCAACTATTATCCCAATACAAGATGCATCAGCTTCCAAAGCATCTGCTTCCAAGGTACCTGCTAAACCACATATTCCTGTTGGGAAACGCAGACCTCTAGATCAAAAGTATGATATATTGAAACACTTAGCCCAAGTACCAGCTAAGATATAAATTTTGGATGCTTTGAATCTGTCAAAAGATCTTCGGGAAGCACTCATCGAAGCTTTGTCAAGTCCTCAGGAGTTTGAAGCTGAAATTGCTGCAGCTGAAGTCTATCACATAGAGAATAATCCTGCATAATTCCATGCAGTGATATCTTTTACTGATAAAGATGAAGATGATGTTGTGCATAGGCACATAAAACCTTTGTACTTATCTGGCAAAGTCAATGGTGTAGATATCCGAAGAGCATTCATTGACAATGGTTTAGGAGTCAACCTCATGCCCATTCGTACACTTCGTCGATTGGGCCTCACGGAATCTGATTTATCTCCTTCTACCATGATGTTACAAGGATATGATAAAAATGAACAAGAACCACTCGGCGAAGTTACACTCAGAACTTAGTTTGGAGATCTTGTATCCAACTCGGATTTCATGATTGTTGATCAAGACTCAGCTTTCAACGTCTTGCTTGGAAGACCCTGGCTACATCAGCATGCAGCTATTCCTTCATCATACCATCAATGTCTCAAATACTATTTCAATGGTCAAGTTGGAACATTTTATGGTGATAAGGCCCCATTCAAGACATGTGAGTCTCAATACATTGAGGCGGAATTTTATCACATGAAGGGAAGAGAAAAATCTATAATGAAGGAAATTACCAAATTTAATGCTCCATATGGTTTGGAGAAAATTCCAATAAATCCATTTACACATGTGAGTACAGATTATGTGTTACCTATCAGTCAAATTGAAAAAATAGGCCCAAATCAAAATATTCTTATGGAAATATCCATAATGTCAATTACGGCAATCGAGCCAGACAACATGGGAGAAATTGGTAACCTACCAAACAGTGATGAAAGAATAAGTGGTGACGTTTTCATTTCATCTGCTGAAGTCCAACAAGTCTATACTTCTCCAATCAGGCCAGAAGAAGTTATAGCAACACCAGAGGTGAATAATGATGTTGATTCTCAATCCATCATCTCCTCTTTATTTCCCAAAGAAGACCCTTTATCATCAATAGGGTCGGAAATGGAAGCTTCTTCTTCAAAATGTGAAAATTTTTACATCTCTTATGATCATGAGAATTTCATTTTATCATCTACTTTGCAAGTAGAAACGGAAGAAATAGCACGTGATGAAGAGGAAGAGGAAGATCTTAGAGATGCTTCTCTAGCATTTGAAGAAGGTATCTCTACCACTGTGGATGAACTCAGAGAAGTAAATCTGGGTACAGAGAAAGATCCACGCCCCACTTTAATTAGCACGACTATGACCCTTGAAGAGCAAGAGATGTATATTTATTTTCTAAAGAAAAATAATGATATTTTTGCTTGGAATTATACAGAAATACCTGGGCTTGATCCTGATGTTGCTACTCATCATTTGGGTTTACCAAGAGAACATCGAGTATTTAAGCAAGTCGTGAGAAGAACACACCCAAACTATGCTTCCAAAATTAAAGCTGAAGTGGATAAGCTGATCAAATCTAACTTCGTCAGAGAAGTTCAGTATCCCAAGTGGTTGGATAATATTGTCCCTGTAAAGAAGAAGAATGGACAAATTAGGGTTTGCATCGATTTCAGAGATCTTAATCGGTATTGTCCTAAATATGATTTCCCAGTTCCGATTACAGAACTCTTAATTGATGCGACGTCTGGCTATGAAGTACTTTCCTTTATGGATGGATATTCCAGATATAATCAGATCCGAATGGCCCCAGAAGATGAGGAATCTATAGCCTTCAGAGCCCTTCAAGGTGTGTTTTGTTACCGGGTGATGCCCTTTGGTTTAAAGAATGCAGGTCCAACATATCAACGCGCCATGCATCGTATCTTCAAACCTTTCTTAGGGAAGTTTTTTAAATGATATGTAGACGATTTGGTGGTTAAATCCAAACAACGTTCTAATCACTTGGCTGATTTGGAAGTCATATTCCACAATCTTCGACAACATAATTTGAAGATGAACCCCTTAAAATGTTCTTTTGGGGTAACCTCAGGAAAATTCCTCGGCTTTGTTGTATGCCATCGTGGTATTGAAGTCGATCCTGAGAAGACCAATTCAATCCTTGGTATGTCACCTCCTCAGAATTTGAAATAATTAAGAGGACTTCAAGGACACTTAGCCTATATTCGGCGTTTCATCGCCAATTTGGCAGGAAAAAGTTTACCCTTTACCAAATTATTGAAGAAAGGAGTCACTTACCAGTGGACCAAAGAATGTCAAGAAGCATTTGATGTTCTCAAGAAATACCTCTTGAGTCCACCAGTTCTCATGCCACCTGTTGAAGGTAGACCACTTATCCTCTATGTGACAGCTCTAGAGCGATCATTGGGTGCCTTTCTCACTCAAAATAATGATGATGAGAATGAAAATAGCCTCTACTATCTGAGTAGAACTATGCTTGAAGCAGAAACCCAGTATTCAAGTATTGAGAAGTGCTGCCTGGCATTAATCTTTGCAGTTCAGAAACTGAGACACTACCTGCAACATCACGAGGTCCAATTGGTATCCCGCAATAATCCGCTCAAATTCATCCTTAGTCTTCCAATGCTTACAGGACATCTAGCAAGGTGGGAAGTTATTTTTTAGCAGTTCTACATTCAGTATGTGTCTCAAAAGGCAATAAAGGGCCAAGCTCTAGCTGATTTCCTGGCTGAACATCCTTCAGTGGAAGACACGTCTTCAGATATTGAACTCCCTGATGTGGAAGTTTTCTCTATTCAAGAGAATCCTCAAACATGGGAAATGTATTTTGATGGTGCTTCCAGAAGTCCAACATGGAAGAAAATGGAAAATCCTAAATTCAACAAAGTTGGTTTAGGAATTGTACTCATTTCTCCAGATAAAGCATTGTTACCTTATTCCTTTTTATTATGGGAAGGTGGTACCAATAATGAATCCAAATACCAAGCTCTCATTATAGACTTGGAGTTAGTGTTCCAAGCACAAGTGAATCACTTAAAGGTGAAAGGTGATTCAGACCTAGTAATCAAACAAGTCAATGGGGATTATGCCATCATTAAAGAAGAATTAATCCCTTTGTATGATTACGTCAGAGAGTTAATGGCGGAATTCCCTTCAGAACCGACATTTTCTTATGTCCCAAGATCACAAAATGCTCAAACTGATGCACTGGCTAATATAGCCACAGCTTTAGCAGATCCAAATCGGGACGAGACAACCATCAGTATTGCCCACCGTCGTATAATTTCACCTTATGTTCAAGCCAGAACAGAGGAAATTAATGAAATTAGTCCCATTCCTGAACCGTATGGTCATACTACAGGTTGGTTGTCACCTATCAGGGAATACCTTCAAAATGGAACACTTCCACCTGATAGAGCCGAGAAAGAACAAATTCGGCGACGTGTGGTCAATTTTGCTCTTTATGATGGCCCAAACCACCTAGAGAAAATTCTCTACAAATGTGGTTTTGATGGAGTTCTCTTCAGATGTATTGATGGTGAAGAAATAATGGCTGTCATAAAAGAAGTGCATGCAGGAGTCTGTGGTGCCCACCAGTCTGGACATAGACTGTCTGATCAAATTCGAAGGCTTGGATACTTTTGGCCTTCAATGATACAAGATTGTGTTAATTTCACAAAGAAGTGTCATTCATGCCAAGTATATGCCAACTTCATTCATCAACCTCCAGAGTTGCTTCATACGGCTAAATACTCATGGCCATTTGCCACATGGAGAATGTATGTGGTGGGACCTTACCCTTCAGCTACGACCAAGCAGTTTAAGTACATTCTTACTGCTACTGATTTCTTTTCCAAATGGGCAGAGGCAATACCTCTCAAAGAAGTCAGTTCTAAATTCATTGTTAGCTTCATCAAGTATAACATCATTTCTAGATTTGGTGTCCCTCATACCATATTGACGGACAATGGCACTAACTTCTGTTCTTATGAGGTGAAGAAATTTTATCAAGAATACAACATTAAATCCAACCATTCATCTCGGTATCATGTGGCAGCCAATGGAAAAATAGAATCCTTTAACAAGACTCTTTCAAATATACTGCAAAAGATGGTGGATAAAGATAAGAGGTCATGTCCTGATAAACTCTCTCATGCTTTATGGGCTTATCGGACTACCACCCGCAATGCAACGCGATCAACTCCATATTCGTTGGTATATGGAACAGAAGTAGTCTTGCCAATTGAAGTTCAATTTCCCTCACTCATAGTAGCCATTTGTGATCAGTTATCTACAGATGAGCAATCCCAAAAGCGATTGAATGAATTGGAATAGTTAGACGAGAAAAGATTGTGCACTTTTCACCACTTGGAAATCTATCAGAATCGAATAGCACGAGCTTTTAACAAAAAAGTTCGTCTTTATTCATTTATTCAGGGAGAATTGGTATTGGTTCTCAGAACACCAATGATACCAGGAAAGAAGACTCCCAAGCTTGAACCAAAATGGGAAGGACCTTATTCAATACATAAGGTCTACTCCAATGGAGCTTATTCATTAATCTCAATGGATGGAGAACTCATTACGACTCCAACCAATGCCAGATTTCTGAAGAAATATTTTGTATAAACACAAAATATGGTCCCCAGAACCAAGATTCTTACAATTGGTTCATACAGCAATGGTCCAGTATGACCTTAAACTGCATCTTCAACGGTCCATGCATATGACCCTAAACTATTTTGAGAGTCCATTACGTCCGGAAAGACGTTAAACTACATAAGCGCTTAAAAGTCCAGTATGACTTTAAACTGCATCATCCATGGTCTATGCATATGACCTTAAACTATTTGCACTTTCGTCCAACATGACGTTAAACTATAGAAAAGATGTCCCTGCAACATGACACTAAACTGTGCAGCACCAGTTTGTCCTTGCTATATGACGTTAAACTATAAAGAAATGGTCCAGTATGACCTTAAACTACAACATGGTCCAGTATGACCTTAAACTACAACATGGTCCAGTATGACCTTAAACTACAACATGGTCCAGTATGACCTTAAACTACAACATGCTCCAGTATGACCTTAAACTGCAACTTCGTCCCACATGACGTTAAACTGTGAAAAAGTTCCCTAAACCGTCCAACATGACCTTAAACTGCATCATCCCTGGTCCATGCATATGATCATAAACTATTTGAAAATCTCTTATGTCCAGCAAGACATTAAACTGTGATGTCCTAACTACATGACGCTAAACTGTATAAAAGTCCCTTACGTCCGGAAAGACGTTAAACTATATAATCATCACGGTCCATGCATATGAACTTAAACTATTCGTACTTTCGTCCAAAATGACATTAAACTATGGGAAAAAAAATCCCCAATGCGTCCGACATGACGTTAAAATGGTGCACTCTTTTGTCCTCACTGCATGACATTAAACTGCACAGTCCCCCTTTCATCTAATATGACTTTAAACTGTGCAGCACCATCGTCCTAACTACATGACGCTAAACTGTACAGAAAGTCCTTGATATGTCATACATGACATTAAATTGTAATTTGTCCCTACTACATGACACTAAACTGTGCAGCACCAATAGTCCTAACTGCAAGACTTTAAACTGCATAGTCCCTTCATATTGTCCCTGCTACATGACATTAAACTGTGCATCGTTAAGGTTGTTGTTACCTCTTGTTTCTCACACTGGGTATGACTCACGTGAGCTTAGAGCAAACCTCAACCATAACACTCTCTTTGGGCCGCTAACCATGTGTAAGTCCCAACAAATTTTTTATTATATCGTTGTCCCCGAGAACAACTTGATCATTAATTCATTCTTTAATTGAACTACACAGACTTTGATCCTGGCCCTCCAGGCTGAGTATGTAGGCAACCTCCCAAGGTTCAAGCCCAAAAAAAAATCTCTTCACATAGGTTCACCACCATCTCATATGATGTTGATTCGTGAAACCGCCCCTGGAATCAATATCTTTACATTGATTCACTTCCGTCCTTGTTATATGACATTAAACTATGCAACACTTTTGTCCGGTACGACAATAAACTGCAATACTCTTCGATTTCCTCATTTGAGAGGGAACTACTATTGACATTGATTTTTCAATCATGTTTTATTTCAAAAGACTACGTGCATACATGGCAATACCTCAACTTTTTATCTTGGGTTAAACCATCATTGTACTAAAGTCCCCTTTCACCCTTCACATGTACGAACCAAATTTGTACAAAGGGTAGTTCTAGAACTACGTGGGCTTGATTCCCATCCTTATGGGATACGTAGGAACGTTCAAGTATCCCTCGAATCCAGCCCCAAGTCTTTTGGGCCTAACCCCAAATTTCACTTTCAGTCCCTTGGCTGAAAAGTCCTCATGAAAACACACACTGTGTATTCATTATTATGGTCCGAATTCTATGACCCTAAACTAAGATCTCTCATACTTTCGTCCTGAACGACGTTAAACTGCATTTCAAGAACTACGTATGGCTTGATTCTCATTCTTATGAGATACGTAGTGAAGTCCAAGTTTCAATTCAGGACCCATCCACAACATGATTATGATTATCATTGACCTATGTATCTCTATATACATTGGACAATACCCATATTTATGTGTTATAATTCTAACCTTAAATATTTTCAGATCTTCATAACCCTTTTCATGACTTCTAGTCACAAAAATGTCAAACTTCTGAGAATTCTTTTGCCTGACTATGGAGCACGTGCCCATAGGTGGCCTTGCATAAACAGTCCACATAACAGACTTGTCAGCTAAAAGATGCTATTTATTTGACCATGCAGCCAATTCCCTTAGGTGGCCCGGCAAATTTCAACCCCCTAACGGGTTTTTTAAATAATGGTAACTTCATTCTTGGGAAGAATGCCTCTTTTGTCCTTATTTTTCTTAAACGACAGTATGTAGGGATCCGCAAAAAAATAGCCATCCTTAACATATTTGTCCCATATCCTTTTTCATGATCTGAAATTATTCAAGTCTATGGTTTATTCTTTTTCCCTACGTTTGGGTCAGACCTTCGTAGGAGTGATATTCATCCAGTTCTTCGATATTCTTGTTCGGAAATATCTTCTCCATATTCAAGTACCTCTTTCCATACAACAAACTCTATACTTTAGAAAATTTGAATCTCCATAAACTTTCACTAGCTTTTAGCACTAGGAAAGTAAATTTTTGAGAGTTCTTTCGCCTGACTATGCAGCACGTGCCCATTAGTGGCCTTGCATAAACAGTCCACATAACAGACTTGTCAGCTGAAAGATGCTATTTATTTAACCATGAAGCCAATGCCCTTAGGTGGCCCTACATATTTCAACCCCCTAACGGGTTTTGTTAAATAATAGTAACTTCATTCTTGGAAACTACTTCTTCTAATTCCTTTTAGCTCTTTTTCATATCATTCCTCAGATTCAAAAAAATTCTTAAGTCATAGCTTACATATTTTCCCCTCATACTTGAGTATGGTAATATGTTTTCAGATAAATTTTCAAGGAATTGAATCATTTTTTTAATCCATTTTGGTCAAAGCTATTTTGACCTTAAACATTATCCCCTTTATGTCCGACATGCATGACTTTAAACTGCCAGATTTCTTGTTTTTCTTTTCACCTCAGAGTCAAATCCTCTTTTCTCTCCGGATCCAACTCTGAGGGGGGACTTTTTTTGACGCTCCTTTCCGTCACAGAGTCTAACGACTGAAAAAGGGAAATACCTTAGTCCAAAGTGATTCATCCTTTGAAGAAAATATCAAAAATCGACAAAGGCATGAACAAAGGATCAACAGCAACTGCACCGCGCAAGTTATATCACTGTCGCGCAAGTCCACTTGCGCGACCTAAGTGATTACCGCCCGGTAACCGCTCGGGGTCTTCTTCTGCCTATAAATAGACCCTGTGGGCCCCCCATTCGAGAGGATCTTTTTCCAGAAACTCGGATTAAATCTCCCGACGCCCAAGTCTATTCTCAAATCTTCCGGAACACTTATAAGGTAATTTCTTACCTAGAACGGAAGATCTAAAGAGTGGGAGGAAGGACTAAGTGTTGAAACTCATCAACACTTGCGTGCCTGAGTGGCCATCCCTTAAGGGAACTAGTCACACTTGCGCGCCGCCTTATTCCTTCGATAGAACTTGCACGTCCCTTTTCTGGGAGAACCTCAAAGAGGATTCTAAAGGCTTTAAGAAAGAGTCGCTCAAGTATTTTAATCCTGGTTGAAAATTGCGCAAGTACCCCACATGTCGCGGAAGTATACCTGCGCGACCAATACTTGCACGCCCACGCAAGACTTGCGCGCCTTCCAAGACTTGCGCCCCCCTACCTTTTTGGGTGCCCATCTTGCCCATTTTACCCCTCTTAAGCCATTTCACCTTTCCTATTCAAGATTTAGTCTTCAATATACTCTTCAAATCCATTTATGGCATGATTTATTGATTTGACTTCCTTATCTGAAAGGAATTCGGTGGAATATCTCTCAAAACCTAGTGATTTACACATCTTTATGTCACCAAAGATTGAGAATTCATTCATTCAACCTCATCCTTTAAGATGAGAGAATCCTTAACCTGGGTCTCCTTTTTAGGAATAATCCCCAGTTATAAGTCCTTTAATCTGGGAATCTTCCTCAGGAGTAAGCCCCAAACCTTAATTCCTTAACTTGGGCATCCTCCTTAGGAGTAAGCCCCAATCATAATCCTTTAATATGGGCATCCTTCTTAGGAGTAAGCCCCAAGTCCTCTAATTTTGTGCATCCTTCTTAGGAGTAAGCCCCAAACCTTAATTCCTAAACTGGGTCTCCTTTTCAGGAATAAGACTCAGTTATAATCTTGGGCTTCCTTTTCAGGAGTAAGCCCCAAGTCCCCTAACCTGGGCTTCCTTTTTCAGGAATAAGTCCCAGTTATAATCTTGGGCTTCTTTTTCAGGAGGAAGTCCCAGTCATAATTATGGGCATCCTCTTCAGGAGTAAGCCCCAAGTCATAATTATGGGAATCCTCTTCAGGAGTAAGCCCCAAGTCCCTTAATTTCTCTTAACTAGTCCTAAATTACGTTTGATATGGGATTCCTTCTCAGGAGTAAAACCAAATTATCAATCCTCTCCTAATTTGGGTTTCCTTTTCAGGAATAAGTCCCAAATTAGAGTATTCAAATCTCCATAAAGCACATATACCTTTATGGACCCTGTTCCTGGATTTTCTCCATAAAAGTAAATCCTAAACCTTCATCTATCTGGGTAGTCATACATACATAAGCCCCAAACAATTTCTTATGATTGCATCTTTCATGGCATAATTGTCTAATTTTTACCAATACCTCTTGTTTCTCACACCGAGCATGACTCACGTGAGATTAGAGTGTAAAAGTAATTATGACATCCTTCTTTGAGCCATCAATCATAAACGTCATACTCCATTACTCGAACTACGTGGGTTCTGATTCCTTTTCCAAAACAAAGGATACGTAGGTAGCCCATTTATGGGTTCGATCCCAACTTTGAAATAATCCATGTCCTTCTGAATGATGATAAACTTAAAGTGCCCCACTGAGTGGCTTTAAAACCAGCCTGGTCTTCATATGACCAAGAGACTTTTTATAAATGTTTTGAAGGATACCATTGATGAAGAATCTCTAAATAGATGCAGATGATTCTCTATTGATGAAGAACCTAAAATACATATAAAAGATTCTCTAAATTTCTTACATATTTAATCATTGATTGTTAAAACTAAAGGAAAGCTCATTTTATACTTGGTAATGTAATAAGGATTCACGAACATAACTTAAATCTATAAAGAGAGTCCCGGAGTAGACAATAATTCCCCTAAAAAAGGTGTGATGAATCCGACCTCCCATCCTCTCGACCAATGCAAATTCCTAAGCCTCATCAGTCCACAAGCTAATGAGCACCTACCTTTGGAAAGTAGGTCCAAACGGATGTGGAATCATTGGATGTTTCCGGTTCTACGAACAAACCCGCTAGAAACCGATCGGAATGTTTGAATCTCCCATCCAGGAGGTCATCCCCGGATTCCGAGGGAAACAGATACACAGATCAATTCTAACCATAATCAGGTCGTTGTTGGGTCCTGAATGGAAATGTTGGACTTCACTACGTATCCCATAAGGATGGGAATCAACCCATATGTAGTTATTGAACTACAATTTAACGTCGTGTGGGAAAAAAGTATTGGAGATCTTAGTTTAGGGTCATAGATATTGGACCATTATAAGATATACACAGTGTGTTTTCATGGGGACTTTTCAGCCAAGGGACTGAAAGAGGAATTTCGGGTTAGTCCCAAACGACTTGGGGCTGGATTTGAGGGACACTCGAACGTTCCTACGTATCCCAGAAGGATGAGAATCAAGCCCACGTAGTTCTATAAATACACTCTGTACAAATTTGGTTTGTACAAGTGAAGGGTGAAAAGTGACTTTAGTACAATGATGGCTTGACCAAAAATAAAAGGTTTAGGAATTGCCATGTATGCACGTAGTCTTTGGAATGAATCATGATTGAAAATGTAAATAATCATTCCCTCTCAGGTGAGGGAATCTAAGAATATTATAGTTTATTGTCATACTGGACAAAAGTGTTGTATATTTTAACGTAGTATAGAAAGGATGAAAGTGAATCAATGTAAAGATATTGATTCTAGGGGTGGTTTCACAAATCAACATCGTATGAGATGGAGGTGAACCGATGTGAAGAGATTGGTTTTGGGCTTGAACCTTGGGAGGTTGCCTACATACCCATCCTAGAAGGCAAGGATCAATGTCCGTGTAGTTCAATTAAAGAATGAATTAGTGATCAAGTTGTCCTTGGGGACAACGACCTAAAAAAATAGTGTTGGTACTTACACATGGTTAGTAGCCTAGAGAGAGTGTTATGGTTGAATTTTGCTCTAAGCTCACGTGAGTCATACTCGGTGTGAGAAACAAGAGGTAATAACAACCCTAACGATTCACAGTTTAATGTCATGTGGGACATATGAAGGGAATATGCAGTTTAAAGTCTTGCAGTTAAGACTACTGGTGCTGCACTATTTAATGTCATGTAGAAGGGAAAAAGTACAGTTTAATGTCTTGTAGGACGTATTAAAGGACTTTCTGTACAGTTTAGTGTCATGTAGTTAGGACGATGGGGACAATACAGTTTAATGTCATGTTGGACCAAAAGAGGGACTATGTAGTTTAATGTCATGTAGTGAGAACATAAGAGTACACCATTTAACATCATATTGGATGTATTAGGGACTTTTTCACAGTTTAACGTCATGTTGGACGAAAAAAGGGACGATACAGTTTAGCGTCATGTTGGACGTAAGTGCCCATAGTTTAAAGTCATATGCATGGACCGTTAGTTATGAAGTTTAAAATCTTGCTGGACATAAGGGAATTCTATATAGTTTAACGTCACATAGAAAGGACGATGTATGGGGACACAGTTTAATGTCATGTTGGACGAAAGTGCAAATAGTTTAAGTTCGTATTCATGGACCGTGAATGGTGTAGTTTAATGTCATTCTGGACGTAAGGGACATGAAAATAGTTTAAGGTCATATGCATGGACCGTGAATGGTGTAGTTTAATGTCATGCTGGATGTATGAAATGACAATAGTTTAAGGTCGTATGCATGGACCGTTGGTTATGAATTTTGTGTTTATACAAAACAATTCTTTAAAAATCTGTCATTGGTTGGATTAGTGATGAGTTCTCCATCCATTGAGATTAAAGAATAATCTCCATTGGAATAGACCTTATTTATTGAATAAGGTCCTTCCCACTTTTTTTCAAGATTGGGAGGTTTATTTCTTGGTATCATTAGAGTTTTGATAACTAATACCAATTCTACCTGAACGAATGAATGAAGACGGACTTTTTTTTGTTGAAAGATCATTCTATTCGATTCTGATAGACTTCCAAGTGGTGTAGTGTGCACAATCGTTTCTTATCTAACCATTCCAATTCATTCAACCACTTTTGAGATTGCGCATCTGTAGATGAATGATCACAAATGGCTACTCTGAGCGAGGGTAATTGAACCTCAATTGGAAAGACTGCTTCTGTTCCATATACCAATGAGTATGGAGTTGACCGCATTGCAGTGCGAGTGGTGGTCCGATAAGCCCATAAAACATGAAAGAGTTTATCAGGCCATGAATTATTATCTTTATCTAACATATTTTGCAGTATATTTGAAAGAGTCTTGTTGAAGGCTTCTATCTGGCCATTGGCCGCTACATGATACTGAGATGAATGGTTGCATTTGATGTTGTATTATTGATACGACTTCTTCACCTCGGATGAACAGAAGTTGGTGCCATTGTCTGTCAATATGGTATGAGGGACACAAAATCTGGTAATGATGTTAGACTTGATGAAACTAACAATGAATTTAGAACTGACTTCCTTAAGAGGTATTACCTTTTCCCATTTGGAAAAGAAATCAGTAGCAGTAAGAATATACTTAAACCGCTTGGTCGTAGCTGAAGGGTAAGGTCCCACCACATCCATTCCCCATGTGGCAAATGGCCACAAATATTTAGCTGTATGAAGCAAATGTGGAGGTTAATGAATGAATTTATCATGTACTTGGCATGAATGACACTTCTTTGTAAAATCAACACAATATTGTATCATTGAAGGCCAAAAGTATCCTAGCCTTCAAATATGATAAGACAGTCTATGTCCAGACTAGTGGGCACCACAAACTCCTGCATTCACTTCTTTCATGATAGCCATTGTCTCTTCACCATCAATGAATCTGAATAGAACTCCATCAAAACCACATTTGTAAAGAATTTTCTCTAGGTGATCCGGCCTATCATAAAGTGTAAAATTGACCACATGTCGCCGAATTTTTTCTTTCTTGGCTCTATCAGGTGGAAGTGTTCCATTTTGAAGGTATTCCCTGATAGGCGACATCCATCCTGTAGTATGACCATACGGTTCAGGAATGAGACTAATTTCATTAATTTCCACTGTTATGATTCGAACATAAGGTAAAATTGCACGACGGTGGGCAATACTGATGGTTGTCTCGTCCCAATTTGGATCTTCCAGAGCTGTGGCTATATTAGCCAGTGAATTAGCTTGAGCATTTTGTGATCACGGGATATAAGAAAATGTTGGTTCCAAGGGAATTATGCCATTAACTTTCTGACGTAATCATACAAATGGATTAGTTCTTCTTTTCTGATGGCATAATCCCCATTGAATTGTTTGATTACCAGGTCTGAATCACCTTTCACCTTTATGTGATTCACTTGTGATTGAAGCGCCAATTCCAAGCCTGCGATTAGAGATTGGTATTCTGCTTCATTATTGGTACCACCTTCCCAAAATAAGAAGGAATAAGGTAACACTACCTTTTTTGGAGAAATGAGCACAATTCCTAAGCTAACTTTGTTGAATTTAGGATTTTCCATTTTCCTCCATGTTGGACTTCTGGAAGCACCATAAAAATACATTTCCCATGCCTGAGGACTTTCTTGAATAGAGAAGACTTCCTCATCAAGGAGTTCAATATATGAAGATGTGTCTTCCACTAAAGGGTGTTCAGCCAGGAAATCAGCCATATCTTGGCCCTTTATTGCCTTTTGAGACACATACGGAATGTCGAATTGCTGCAAAATAACTACCCACCTTACCAGATGTCCTGTAAGCATTGGACGACTAAGGATTAATTTGAGAGGGTTATTGCGAGATACCAATTGGACCTAGTGATGTTGTAGGTAGTGTCTCAACTTCTGAACTGCAATGATTAATTCTAGACACCACTTCTCAATATTTGAATTCCGGGTTTCTACTTCAAGCATAGTCCGACTGAGATAGTAGAGGCTGTTTTCATTCCCAGAATCATTTTTCTGAACAAGAAAGGCACCCAATGATCGCTATAAAGATGTCACGTAGAGGATAAGTGGTCTTCCTTCAATAGGTGGCATGAGTACCGGTGGACTCAAGAGGTATTTCTTGAGAATATCGAATGCTTCTTGACATTATTCATTCCACCGGTAAGTGACTCCCTTCTTCATCAATTTGGTGAAGGGAAAACTTTTTCCTGCCAAATTGGCGATGAAACACCGAATATAGGCTAAGTGTCCTTGAATTATTTTTAATTCATTCAAACATTGAGGAGGTGACATACCAAGGATTGACTTTGTCTTCTCAGGATTTACTTCAATACCATGATGGCATACGGCGAAGCTGAGAAATTTTCCTAAGGTTACCCCAAAATCACATTTTAAGGGGTTCATCTTCAAATTATGTTTCCAAAGTTTGCGGAATATGACTTCCAAATCAGCCTAGTGATTAGAACGTTGTTTGGATTTGACCACCAAATCATCCACATAGAATTCAAAAAACTTCCCCTAAAAGGGTTTGACGATACGATGCATGGCACACTGATATGTTGCACCTGCATTCTTTAAGCCAAAGGGCATTACCCGATAGGAAAACACACCATGAGGGGCCCTGAAGGCTGTAGATTCCTCGTCTTTTGGGGCCATTTGGATTTGATTATATCCAGAATATCCATCAATGAAGGAAAGTGCTTCATAGCCAGCTGTTTCATCAATTAAAAGTTCTGTAATCGGAACTGGAAAATCATCCTTAGGAAAATGCCGATTAAGATCTCTGAAATCAATGAAAACACTAATTTTCCCATTCTTCTTTTTCAGTAGGACAATATTAGCCAACCATTTGGGATATTGAACTTCTCTGACGAAGTTATCTTTGATGAGCTTATCCACTTCAGCTTCAATTTTGGAAGCATAGGTTGGGTGTGTTCTTTTAATAGCTTGTTTGAATCCTCGATGCTCTTTCGGTAAACCCAAATGATGAGTGGAAAAATATGAATCAAGCCCTGGAATCTCTGTATAGTTCCAAGAAAATATATATCATTTTTTCTTTAGAAAGGAAATATACATCTCTTGCTCTTCAAGAGTCATGGCCGCACTAACTAAAGTGGGGTGTGGATCTTCTTTTGTACCCAGATTTATTTCTCTGAGTTCATCCACTATGGTAGAGATACCCTCTTCAAATGCTAGAGGATTATCTCTGAGATCTTCCTCTTCTTCTTTAAAATGTGTTATTTCTTCTGTTTCTACTTGAATAGTGGATGATGAAGCCGAATTTCCATGATCATAAGAAATGTTAAAATTTGAACATCTTGAAGAAGAAGCTTCCATTTCTGACCCAATTGATGAGTAAGGGTCCTCTATGGGTAATAAAGAAGAGATGATGGATTGAGAATCGACATCATGATTCACCTCTGACATTGCTATAACTTCTTCTAGCCTGATTGGTGATGTATTGACTTGCTGGATTTCAGTGGATGAAATGAAGACATCTCTATTTGGGCTTTCATCACTGCTTGGTGGATCACCAATTTCTCCCATGTTGTCTGGCTCGATTTCTGTAAATGACATTATGGATATTTCCATAAGAGTATTTTGATTTGGGTCTATCTTGTCAATTTGACTGATAGGAAACACATAATCTGTACTCACATGTGTAAATGGATTTACTAGAATCTTATCCAAACCATATGGAGCATTATCTTTGGTAATCTACTTTGTTGTGGATTCCTCCGTTCCCTTCATGTGATAGAATTCCGCCTCAATGTATTGAGATTAACATGTCTTGAATGGGTCCTTATAACCATACCATCTCCCAACTTGACCATCGAAACAATATTCGAGACATTGATGGTATGATGAAGGGATAGCCTCATGTTGATGTAGCCAGGGTCTTCCAAGAAAGATGTTGAAGGCTAAGTCTTGATCAAAAATCATGAAATATGAATTGGATACAAGATCTACAATCTGAGTTATGAGTGTAACTTCGCCCAGTGGTTCTTTTTCATTTTTATCATATCCTTGTAACATCATGGTAGTAGGAGATAAATCAGATTCTGTAAGGCCCAATCGATGAAGTGTACGAATGAGAATGAGGTTGAATCCTGAACCATTATCAATGAAATCTCATCAGACGTCTACACAATTGACCTTTCCAGATAAGTACAAAGGTCCAATATGTACATGCACGACATCATCTTCATCTTGATCAGTAAAAGATATAACTTAATGGCATTTTCAGGATTATTTTCTACATGGTAGACTTCAGATGCATCAATTTCAGTTTCAAACTCCTGAGGACATGACAAAGACTCGATGAGTGCCTCCCGAATATCTTTTTATAGATTCAAAGCATCCAAAATTGATAACTTGGCTAGTACTTGGGCCAGGTGTTTCAATACATCATACTTTTGATCCAGAGGTCTACATTTCCCAATAGTAACATGTGGTTTAGCAGGTGTCTTGGAAGTTGATGCTTCGAAAGTTGATGCATCTTGTATCAGGATAGGAGTTGGCAATATTCCTAGATTTGGAAGATTAGACCGATTAGATCCATTTTATTGTTGAGATGATGAAGATGGAACCCCAAACGATCCTCCAGAATAACTGTGACAGGACTGAATTTTCTATTGGTGGAAGAACTTTCTTGTTCTTGTTGAGCTCGTTGAAGGGCTCTACCATGACTTTCTGCCGCATACACAGTTCTAGAAGGGGTAGAATTGGGATAGTGGATTCTAAAAGATCCACGTCTTCCCCTGTATCCTGAGCCTCTAGAACTTCCTCTGATTACTCTATTTGATATAGAGAATTCAGGCTCATCAAAATCGAAACTACGACTGGCATATGGATCTATTAATTGAATCATATTAACAGAAACAAAGATCAACTCTTCATCTGATGAAGACTCTGCCTGATTAACCTTTTAGGCTATGCCGTTTGGTGGGGCGGTGCCCGTGGCTTCGAAGTAGATGGAATGAAATATTCCAGAGTCAAGAATATCTTTGGCTTTGACACATACTCATCTTCTTCTGATTGTTCCACTTTCTTGGAATTGTACCATTTCTTTGAGGATTTTCTCTCTGATGAAGAGGTTTTTGATGCCGCATTTATGGTATAAGGCACAACTGGTTTCTTCAATTATGTTCTCAAAATAGCATCAGTTCGGTTGATCGTCTTTCTGACCGTACAATCATCATATTTTTGTGCATTTTTTCTTTTGACTTCACGCCATTCACCTTCCTCCTCTCGAACTGTAGCAGTAACACATGCTACTTGAGCTGAAGAACCTTTCAGTTTGACTTGTCCCGAGTCGACCATATTTTGCAGGAGGACTTTGAAGACAAAAAACTCCTGGATGGGATGCACCAACATTTGATGAAAGGGGAAATAATTGGGACGATCTTCATCTCCTTTCTTGTTTGGCCTCTTGGGCCTTGGCAATTGAACCAGATTATTTTCCAGAGCCGAAATGAAGTATCCATGAACTTGCTCATTTCGAAAAAAGTAAACTTTTCTCTTCAGATCCTCAAATTGTATTTGTCTTTGATCTCTTTGATCATCTTGAAGAAACGGTCTCTGTTGTTGGTGCGCATGAGGTGGATCCCTTCAAGAAGATGAAGGTTTTGAAGTAGAAGCAGGTACAAGTGCTTGTTTAAGCATAACTGTAGCAGTTTCTGCTTTACCCATTCTCCTTCATGGAACTGATGGAATTACATGAGCTTTAGCCTTAGCCTGTATAAGGGAATCTTCAATATGCTGAGCGATTGAAGTAAGGTCTCGAATCCCTCCTGTATCTTTCACAGGGATCAACGACGTGCGTAATTCGTCATGCAGATTTCCCACACAGATTGGCAACAGTTCCTCTTGAGGGAGTGCTAAGCTTAGGGAATATGTTAATCCCTTATACCGAGCAATGAAATCAGAGAATCTTTCATTCTCCCTTTACTTACATTTTGTATGATCGAAAACGGTTGTCTTTGGAAAAGTTGAGCTGAATTGAAGAAGAAATCGTTGACGGAGATCTTCCCATCCAGTAATTGACCAGGATCACAAGCTTGTGTTCCAGACAAAGGCTGGTCCTTGCAAGGTTCGCACGAAGCATATGAGTTTCACTGCTTCTTTCTGCTCTGGAGTTCCCATCATAGGATCGCAACAAGACATGTAATGTGTCAAATGCTGTTCAGGATCGCCTGATCCATTAAAAATATGGAATATAGGGTTTCCAAAACTTCATGGGGGAGATATTGAATCTACCCATTCGGGGTAAGCTCTCTTTTCTGGTTGAACCTACGCACGCTTCCCTTCCATAGTCTCTAACTGATCTGTTAATAACTCAATGTTAGTTATTAAATTTTGAGAAACATCTGGTTGAACATGGACTTGGGCAGGTGCAATGACTGGAGCTTGGACAGATGTGGTGGCTGGTGCTGCAACTGATGGTAGCACTGCCAAATGTTGTTGCACTTGACCCGGAGGATTAGACCTGTGAGGGTGTACAGATAGAGGATGATATTCTTGATCCATCTCAATATCTGCAACAAATTCCCTTGGCTAACTGACTCCTGCACGCTTAGGAATAAGACTACCCTGAAGTAGTTCTGCAATTAACCTCCTCAATTCCTTCATTTCTTCCTCCTGTTGTGCAAAACTTTTCACTAGAGAGAGAGATTGGCCTTCTCCAGAGGAAGGATATGTAACCTTATTCTTTCCCCTCCCTTTTTTGGATCCTTTTCAGAGAGGGGGAAGTGGGTTACTTGAAGGATTACCTAGGTTCTGAGTAATCCTTTGATTTCGTGTACGCACACCTTCTTCATTTGTGTCTGTGCGTACATCCTCTTTAGTAGGAACCTCTTCATCTGAATCCCCTGAGTGAGCCTCATCTGGTGGATCAGCAACAACGACATTGATGACATTGATTGATGCATAACGCATCACATCCCTTCTATCATCATTTCTGTGATATTTTATTCTTCCATGTCTTTGATGAGATATTGCCTTTTGTTGATTCGATCTCTCTGGAACTTCCTTGAAGAATCATAATCTAGAGAGAATCTCCTGATAATTTGGCTCTTCTCTCCTCCTGTGGATTCTTCCCCAATCGAGAGAAGACTGAATTTCACTGAGGAGGGGATTGATGATTTGAAAAAGTCCCCATTCCGGTGGATTGGGGCTGTTCCTGTTGCCTTTTCTCAACTCCTTGAACCCTATTTGTTGATTCTGAGGGTTGGTTTAAAAGAGTCCACAGTCTGGAAAGATGGGGTGGCTCTTGAAATTCAATATCTGAGACTTTCTTAAAATCTCTCCTGGTCTTGTGGACCATAGTCCTAAAATTAGCTGGATGCATCAACCTGCATCCACTTTTATCACCCGGTTCAAAATACCATTGGATTATTTCTGACACTTCTATCACTTGGTGATGTTCTTGCTCCAAACGTGAGGCGTGTTCAATATTCTCATTCACATGATGCATGCGTAATTCAACAACTTGTTCTCTGTATTCTTGATTTTTAGAGGAACTAGTTGAAGCCTGTTCTTGGGAAAGCTTTTGATTACAAACAAATCCCATTGAATTTGGCTGTCCATATGCAATAACATTACATAAGACCATTTTCAGCGGGCTTTGCTGACTGGAGAGTACAGTGAAATGTAGTGCTCTATGAACACCCCATCCTTTGATATGAATACCAGATGGGACATTGGCAATTAACTGGCGCAATCTTCTTAGTGCACCAAGGCATGAACGCTGAAGGGATCTCTGTTTCTTTTCAGGCTTCGGATATAGAGAGACTGATAGAGATGCCAAATCAATCTGATGTTGTAACGCTTCTATTATCTTAACTTGATTTTAATATTCATCATAAGATAATACTTACTTATTCAAATGACAACGAGTTTTCCATATATTGAGACGAATATCATGAATTCCATCTTCCATCAAAATCTCTGGAATGTCATACTGAGAGTCATCCAGAGGGCAAAACATGACTGACACTTCACCTTTCCCCAGTTGTTTTCTCATGTTCAGAATTTCCTCTTTATCATTCAATGAAGATTTTTCTACCTGATTTGACCAGAGCTAGTTCTTCCTTGTTGCTTCATCAGATTCAACAAGATTGGTAGAGAAATCACGGATCAATCTAGAAGATGCATGACTTATGGGTAGTTTATAGAATGACCTACACCCTGGGCTATCTTCCGATTCAGAAAGTCTTTCAACTGCTAGTGATAAAGCATCAGACATGACTGGTTTCACATTTGCAAGTTTCTCAAGATAAGAGGGCTTTCTCGGCACTACATTTTCCACTAGAGCATTTTTCAGGCAATGTGCATCACTACTGTAGAAAGTACTTTCATAGCGAAATTCATCATTATGGGGAGGACCACCATGGTGGGTTATAGTAAAAGACGAGATCTATTTCTCCTTTGTCTTCTGACCACATAGATGGTTCATGTGGCTCTCATTTGAAGATGAAACTTCGAGATCGACCGAATTTTCATGAAGAAAGACTTCATGAAGAAGTATCTGAATCAGACCTTCGGAATTAATGTTCCCACTATTGGGAACTAAAAGAGAAGAATCTTGAGTTGCAACAGATAATTGTCAGAGTGCATCCAGAACTCCAGCATTGAGTAAGGCCTTGTTATAGATTAGATCTTGATTTCTTTAATGTGTTCGGTGGGTCTTATTTTTAGACGCCTTTTAAATCAATTTAGCAGGTGTGTGTTCTTTCTTAGGAGAAATGATCAGGTTAGGATGATTATATCCGCTCAAACCAGGTGTATGCGCTGACTTGGTTTTCCGTATGATATGGGGGAGTACGCCCACAACCCTCTTGGACTAGAACAGATGTGTGTGTCTATTCCGGAGTGAAATGTTGATGTGTCACTCCACTGGTAGGGATAGATTTGCATTTCCTTCCCTGTGATGCAACTGAAGCCGTTATAATATCCTGGCAGGCATCCAAAATATGAGTATGGATTTGCTTATGCTCTTTCACCACTGATAGAATATGCTTGGTGACTTCAGATTCCAGAATGGGGATATACGTCCATTCCGTGATTGGAGTAGGTGTATGTGCCTGCTCCTGTCCTCCTTTTCCTATTAGTAAATCCCGACAGTACTCAAGTATGGGGGAAGAGAGTTGAGTCTGCCTCCTGTTTGTCACCGAAGCTTTCCGACTGACCTCTCCGGGTGCTACCAAATGAGACTATTGGTAGTCTTGATCAATACTAGTAGGTGTACATGCCTACTGATTGCACTCCGCCAAACATGGTTGATGAACTTCCTTCAACACTGAAAGACGAGGCCGCTGACAGGATTGATGAATGTAAGTAGGTGTATGTGCCTGTTTACCGGTGGTCAATACATTGGGTTGGCGGGATCCATCATATGTAGTCAGACGAGTCAGCTGACTGGGTGATAATGTATAAACAGGTGTATGTTCCTGCCTATAGTACTCCGCCGGAATTTCCTGGTGGGATTGGCATGATGCTGTCAGATGAGTCTGCTGGAAAATAGAATTAAAACGGACAGGTGTATGTGCCCGCTCGTTGCTTGCCACCAAGTTAGGTTGGTGGACTTCTCTGGAGATCACAGAGATGATAACCAAATCACTGTTGACTGGATTTCGCCTATGGTGATTCGTCTTGCCTGCTCGGGTTCGAGGAACCTGAGCCGAACACCTGGAGTTGATGCCCTCATCATGTTGAGGGCGCACTGTCGTACGAGTCTGGTGGTGATTGTTGATAGGATCCCTTGGAAAGAACTCTTATTTCATTGAATTAAGGCCCTGAGGGGCCTTCTCCTTCACCTCCCCAGAATATGGGAGTGAATGGTGATTGCGTTCCGTGGATAACGACCCGAAATGGTTGGAGACGGTGGTCAACACCGCCTGCTTCTTAATCACTCATTGTCACTGTTCGGACGACCGGTGTGAGTTGTTCACTTAGATGTCTTGTCGGGCAGCTTCCAGAGTTGGAATGGTACCGTGTTGACGGTACTCTTTAACCAGTGTATTTGATACCCAGCGTTGAAGATGCTGAGTAGGTGATGTCATCCTCAGAGCGGACGATGATCCAGTAGGAGTAGCATCAGTGGCATTCGCAGCAGTGGTATTCACAGATGTGATCTTGAGAGCAGAAATTTCTTAGAATACAGAAAATATTGGAAAGGAGTGCATGTTTGATATAACAGACGTAATCAAGATAAATTCAGACACTACATCTTTTGGATGAGCACATATGTCAATGATTGTTTTTGTTGGCCCTATCATTGAGTTTTAAAAAGGGGCCTAACAAATAAGTAAAACATCATTTTAACTTGGTTAAGGATTCACGTCGGGTTCACCATTTTTTTCCCTCTGGAATTGGGGATGGGCTCTTTGATTTAAGATTCAGACATTCCAAGTGATTTCTAACGGGTTTATTCATAGAACCAGAAACAACCAATGATTCCATATTCATTTGAACCTACATTCCAAAGGTAGGCACTCATTAGTTGTGGACTGACGAGGCTTAAGAATTTGTATTGGTTGAGAGGATGGGAGGTCGAACTCAGCACACCTTTTTAGGGGAATTATTTTCTAATCTGGGACTCTCTTTATAGATTTAAGTTATTTTCGTGAATCTTTATTACATTAACAAGTATAAAATGAGCTTTCCTTTAGATCTGACAATCAATGAGTGATATGTAGAAAATTTAGAGAATCTTTTATATGTATTCAAGGTTCTTAATCAATAGAGAATCATCTGTATTTGTTAGAGATTTTTTTTCAATGGTATCCTTCAATACATAAAAGTCTCTCGATCATTATGATGACCATACTAGTTTTAAAGCCACTCAGTGGGGCACTTGAAGTTTATTGTCATTTAGAAGGACATGGGTTATTTCAGAGTTAGGATCGAACCTGCAGATGGGCTACCTACGTATCCTTTGGTTTGGAAAAAGAATCAGAACCCACATAGTTTGAGTAAGGTAAAATTATGTTTATGATTGATGGCTCAAAGAAAGATGTCATAATTACTTTTACACTCGAAGCTCATGTGAGTAATGCTCGGTGTGAGAAAAAAGAGGTATGGGTAAAACCAAGCTATTGTGCCATGAAAGATGCAATCATAAGAAATGATGTGGGGATTATGTATGTACGACTGCCCAGATAGATGAACATTAGGATTTACTTCAGGGAAGAAATCCAGGAACAGGGTTCATAAAGGTATATGTACATTTTGGAGATTTGGATACTCTAATTTGGGGCTTAATCTTGAAAAGGAGGCCCAAATTATGATGGGACTTATTATTGGGTTTTACTTCTAAGAAGGAGACCCAGATCAAAAGTAAATTAGGACTGGTTAAGAGAAATTAAGACTGGGTATTACTCCTGATAAGGACACCTAGGTTAAGGGACTTGGAGAAATTAAGGGACTTGGGGCTTACTCCTAAGGAGGATGCCCATATTTGAGACTAGGGCTTACTTCTGAAAATAAATCCCAGGTTAATGAGGACTTGGGGCTTATTCCTAAGGAGGATTCCCATATTTGATGAGAATTTGGAACTGGGGATTACTCCTAAAAAGGAGGCCCAAGTTAAGGAACTTGGGGCTTACTCTTGAGGAGGATGCCCAAATTAGGGGACTTGGGGCTTATTCCAGAAAAGGAGGCCCAATTAAGAGACCTTGAACTGAGGATTAATCTTTAGAAGGAGGCCCAATTAAGAGAACTTGAACTGGGGATTACTCCTGAAAATGAGTCCCAATTAAGAGAACTTGAACTGGGGCTTACTCTTGAAAATGAGGCCCAATTAAAAGAACTTGAACTGGGGCTTACTCTTGAAAAGGAGGCCCATGTTAAGGGGAATTATGATTGGGGCTTACTCTTGAAAAGGAGGCCCAAATTTTAAGGATTCTTTCATCTTAAAGGATTAGGTTGAATTAATTAAATCTCTGACATTAGTGAGATAAAGATATGTGAATCACTAAGTTTTTAAGAGATGTTCCACAGAATTCCTTTCAGATAAGGAAGTCAATCAAGAAAACATGCTATAAATGGCTTTGAAGAGTGTTCTGAAGACTGAATCTTGAATAGGAGAGGTGGAATGTCATAAGAGGGGTTAAATGGGTAGGAAGGGCACTCTAAAATAGAAGGGGCGCGCAAGTCCTAGCAGGTGCGTAGGTACTTCATGGGCGCGCAAGTCCTGGTTGCGCAGGTATACCTATGCGGCACATGGGTACTTGCACGATTTTCATCCCTTAGAGTAATATTTGGGTGATCCCTGATCAAAGCCTTTAGAATTATCCCTAGAGGCTTTCCAAAAGTTGTCGCACAAAATATGGTGAAGAAGTAGGGCGGTGCGCAAGTGTTTCCATTTCCCTTATTGGTAAAACACTTAGGCACGCAAGCGTTAGTGAATTATAACACTTAGACCATACTCCTCTTGTTTAGACCTTCCATTTTAGGTAAAGAATTACCTTAGAAGTGTTCGGCAAACCTGAAGAAGAGACTTGGGCATTCAGAGCTCTATATCTGAATTCTTGAAAAATTTCCTCCTCAAATGGGGGGCCCACATGGGGTATTTATAGGCTGGAGAAGACCCCGTGCAGTTATCAATTAATGCGTGCAAGTCACTTTCTTGACCATTAGGTGGCGCACAAGTATACTTGCGCGACAATAAGGGAACTTGTGCGACCCTAGGTCCTTTGACTCCGTTTTCATTCCTCTGTCGATTTTTGATGTTTTCTTCAAAGTCTGAATCAATTTGTGCTAAGTCATTCCCCTTTCCATTCCTTTAGACAATGTGACGAAAAGGAGAATCAATAGGAAAGCAACGTAAATCATGTTTTAAATCAGTCGGTGAAGTCTCAACTTCTGATGCATTACAACTAGTTCATATGGATCTTTTTGGTCCAACACAAACTAGAATAATTGGTGGAAAGTACTATATATTTGTTTTGGTTGATGATTACAGTAGATATACATGGGTCTATTTTCTAGCAAAGAAGTCTAAAGATTTTTCTTATTTCAAAAGTTTTAGAGCCCAAGTCAAAAATGAGAAAAAACATCCATTGAAAACTATCCATAGTGATCATGGAGGAGAATTTCAAAATTCTGATTTTGAAACATTTTGTAGTAGAAAAGGTATTACTCACAACTTCTCAACACCCAGAACACAAAAAAAATGGTGTTTTTGAAAGAAGAAATAGGATTATTCAAGAGATAACCAGACCATGTTTAGTGAGTATTCTATAGCCAAAATATTTTGGGCTGAAACTGTAAGTACTTCTTGTTATTCTATAAATCATGTTTTGATTAGACCTTTTCTTAATAACACTCTTTATGAGTTATCTAATGGTATAAAACCTAGACTTTCCTACTTTATGGTTTTTGGTTACAAGGTATTCATTCTGAATAATAAAGACAATCTATATAAATTCACACCAAAATCTGATGAAGGAATTTTCTTAGGCTACTCCACAACTTCTAAGGCATATAGTGTTTTCAATAAAAATACTTGTACTATTTAAGAGACAGTACATGTGAAATTTGATGATACCGATCCTTTTATTTTTAAATAACCCCAACCTAAATCCTCAGATGTGTTTTCAAAAACTGATTATCAACCGTTTATAGAAGATCCTTCTGATAAGGAAAATGTTCAAGAAGATACTTCTAAAACATTTACCCAAGAAGATTTCCTACACTATGTTGATGAAAAAGTTTTTAAAAAAACCAAATCAGTCATCTCTAAAGAATCATCCTAGTGATAGTATCTTTGGTGATGTGAATCAACATGTAAGGACTAAAAGTTCCTTAAGAAACGAAGTAGAACATATAGCATTCCATTCCCAATTAGATCCAAAAAGCACTGATGAAGCTTTTTGGTATGATGATTGGATCAAATCCATGTAAGATGATATAAATGAATTCTAAATGAATAAAGTCTGGACCTTAGTTGAAAGACCTAAGGAAACTTTTGTTATTGGAGTTAAATGGGACATCAGAAATAAGTATGATGAAAATGGAATCATTGTTAGAAATAAAGCTAGATTAATTGCTAAAGGCTATAATAAACAAGAAGGAATAGACTATGAAGAAACCTATTCTCTAGTAGCTAGACTTGAGTCTATTCATATTTTACTTACCTTTGTATCATTCTTCAATTTCAAACATTATCAAATGGATGTGAAATGTGCTTTACTTAATGGTTATGTTCAAGAGGATGTTTTTGTTGAACAACCTCCTGGATTTGAAGATACAAAACATCCCGATCATGTTTTTATACTTACCAAAGCATTGTATGGCCTTAACCAATCCCCTCAAGCATTGTATGATAGACTGACAAGATTTTTGCTTCAAAATAACTATGTTAAGGGAAATGAAGATCCAACCATTTTATAAAGAAAGATAAGAAAAAGGTTTTGATTGTTCAAATTTATGTTGATGACATTATATTTGGTTTAACTCAGTAATCTTTAACTAATTCGTTTGCAGATCTAATGAAATCTAAGTTTTAAATGAGTATGATGGGTGAGTTAACATTTTTCCTTGGTTTTCAAATCTATCAAAAACTAGAAGGAATCTATATATACCAACATATGTATATTAAATATCTTCTTAAGAAGTATGGATATGACAACACTAAGAGTATAAGTACACCCATTGGTACCTAAAATACAATTGATCTTGATGAAGCTGGTAAACCAGTAGATCGAACATCTTTTAGAGGTATGATAGGAAGTATACTTTACATAAAAGTTATTCATCCAGACTTAATGTTTTCAGTATGCTTGTGTGAAATATATCAATCCAATCATATTCAATCTCATTTAAAGGTTGTGAAGATATTTTTTCACTACTTAATGGGATCCATGGATTTAAGAATATTTCATACTTCTAGAAATGATTTTGTTTTAAAAAGTTTTTTCAATATTGACATTGGTGGACGTAGAATGGATAGAAAAAGTACATCCAGAACTTGTCATT
This sequence comes from Viscum album, assembly GCA_963277665.1. NCBI lineage: Eukaryota > Viridiplantae > Streptophyta > Magnoliopsida > Santalales > Viscaceae > Viscum > Viscum album. The sequence continues at coordinate 900,146,306 of OY728139.1, forward strand.
TATTAGGAGATTCATTAGTTTCTTGGTCTTGTAAGAAGTAAAACTCAGTATCACTTTCCACTACTGAAGCCGAATATGTAGCAGCTGGAAGTTGCTATGCCCAAGTGTTGTGGATGCAACACACACTCACAAATTATGGTATGAGTTTTAACAAAACACAAATTTTATATGTTAATACAATTTCCATTTACCTTAGTAAGAACCCTACACATCACTATCGTGAAAATCACATAGATATTATGCATCACTTTCTTAGGTATCACACACAAAAATGAGGTATCATTCTTCAATTCATTGGAACACAAGATCAACTTGCTGATATTTTCATAAAATATTTACCTTCCGATAGATTTGAATACATTAAACAGAATTTAGGAATGATAATTGGAATGTAATATTCCTTGATTAACATCCTGTTAAACCAATCTCTTTACAGTAATAAACTCTTTTTCATAGGTGGAGTGCATTTGTTATTGTTGGATTTTCAAAATTTTCGTAATGAAAATTTTCGTAGTTGGTTTTTCAAAATTTTCATAATGAAAACATTCGTAGTTGGTTTTTAAAAATTTTTGTAATGATAATTTTCATTGTTTACTTTTCAAAATTTTCTTAATGAATATTTTCATAATTGTTTTTTCAAAATTTTCACAATGAAAAATTTTCTTTGTTGATTTTCCAAAATTTTTCGTAATGAAAATTTTGGTAGTTGATTTTTCAAAATTTCTTGTAATGGAAATCTTCGTACCTGATGTTTTCGTAATAAAAATCTTTGGACCTAAAATTTTTGTAATGAAATTTTTCAGACATGAAATTTTCATAAAAGAAATTTTCGGATTTGAAAATTTTCGTAGTGAATTCTTTTGTATTCAAGTTTTTTTTGAATCCAAAGTTCTTCAAGAACAGTATTCCTTAATACCAATAATCCTCATAGAAATCCAAAAGGTGTGATTCTTTCTTAAGTATTTCGTAATTACTTTTACTTTCTATAAGTTTCTATTGTTTTTAAAATTTAGCAAATTCTAGTTTCCTTAACTTCGAATGATTTCTTTATAAAACCTCAAAATATCAGATTCAAAAAAAAATTTCCTTACGACTATCATTTCTACTATCAGATCAGATCTAAAGAATTATCATCCATTGGATTCAAATGGGAAGTTCATCCATCACTTCATCGCCTATATAAAGTGGACCCCAAATGGTTGTCCCACATCAGTTCTCGAGCTTGTACGTGGTGAAGATCTTCCCCTCTACAAAAGCCCGTTCCGAATTCTTTAGAAGAGATCGAGTCTGAATGTCTACATAAGTCCCTTCTCATGATATGTCTTCTGTCAAGTTGATTTCGGAATGGAAAATAAACAGGGAGAGGTTAGTTTATCTGAAAATATTCAATAATTATGACTCTATAATTTCCAGGAACATCAATCTCAATGGATGGGAAAGTATAGCTATTTCAATGACAGGAGCTCAGGATGCTGTCTGTCCAGATTTTCTTATAGAATTATATGAATCAGTTTGCTTCTTTAAGGATGTTGGTAGAGAAAAATTCTACTTTAAGAGTTATGGAAAGGCTTATGTACTCTCTTACACTAAGGCTGCGATCTTGGTGGGGCTCTCATATAAAGGAGAAACCAAATTTTCTCCCACAAACTACCAGAGGTTCAAGGAAGTTACGTTAATGAAAAGGATATAGAATGCCTTGGGCTTATAGATGTCAAGACATCAATGATTTCTCATCTTTCTACCAACAACTGGATCCTACAGCTATGGGTTCATGGTCTCATCATACTGAGAAAGGGTGACAAGGAAACCCCGAAGAAAAGTCACATGTACATATTGGTTTTCTTGGTAAATCTAAGGAAGGTCAACCTCATGAAGAATATTCTCATTATGATTGAGAGCATAAAGAATGGATATCTGAGAGCTCAGATTATTATATATCCTGCCTTGATTTTCAAATTGATAATTCGGTGACAAGAATCCTTAAAGATCCCCTGCATCTCCAAGCCAAGAATTTGAAAGGTAATGCGGATTATTGATGACACCCTCAAGAGGATGAGAGTAGGTTTTTCTAAGGAGACAGGTCTGTTTTATGATTTACTTAGGGATGAGGTAGAAACCATTACGAAATATTCTGAAGAAGGTGAACCCTCTATAAAAGTTGGGAAGAAAAGGAAGTTAAAGGAAGTGGAAGTAACAGAAAAAACCCCCAAGGCCAAAGAAGCTCAATCCGCTACTCTAAAGCCCAATAATCAGAAATCTTATCCAGATGAAGTGGTTGAAAAATTGAGAGAGGATAAGAAAAATAGGAAACAAAAGGAGCCACATTTTGTCTTAGACCCTGCAGAGGCCAAAGCACTGAAAGAAAAGGCTGATGATGAACTTGAGAAGCAGGGAAAAGAGAAGAAACCCAAAAAGAAGATGTCAGAGGCTGAAATTTGTCAATACCTTATGAGGGATACTGAAATTACTTCTAATAATATCCCTATTCCGAAGTCTTTTCTGGTGGAACCATTACCTGAGACTCCGGGTAAGAGGTTTTTGATGCCAAAAAAAAACCACAAGAGAAGATTGTGGAAGAGAAAGAAGCTATAGAAGAAGTAAAAAAACTTAGAATAGTGGTGGCTTTGATGATGTGATTAAGAAAGTTGAAGAATAACAAGATAAGGGAACCCCATCTAAAAAATTGTCACTCAGGAATTCTCTAGTCGGATCCTCAAAAATAGCTACTCAGAGAGTTGATGAGAAGAGTGAAGAAGAGGAATTGAATAAGTTGTTAGAGGAAGAGATTCAAAATCATAACTTCATTCTTCTTGAAGATGTTGAGGCTGGTTCTGAGAAAGAGAAAATTGATGAAGATAAGATTGTACAGTTATCTGGACGTGAGCATGAATCACCCGATGAAGAAGCTATTCTGAAAATCAGCAAGGGTAAATAAGTGGTTGTTGATACCCCAACCAAAGATATTTTGAGGAAGAAATAAACTGGAGGAACCTCTAAGAGGAAGCTGGTAGAGTTGAAAGAAGAACCATCTCCAAGCAAAATGTCTGATTCAGAGTCTTCTGCCTTAGGAAATAATTTTGTTGTTTAGTCCCTAAAGAAGATAGTGGATACCATTCCGATCATTCCAGCAATTGATTCAAGATGCCAAATGATTTATTATAGCATAAATCAAAAGTCAAACTCCATATCCATGGTGATGGATAGATGTGTTAAAATTGAGGCTGATCACAAAAATTTCCGGATCAACTATGAAGATCACATGAAATCTTGCAAGAAAATGACCAGTTGGTCCAAGAAAATTGTTGAAGATATGGAAGAGTATGATCAATTTCAAGAATATGTAAAAAATTCCTTTATTACCGAAGATACCAAAATCAATAATATTACAAAAAACTTTTAGGATAAGCTAAATCTTGAACAAAATTCTCAGATTCATGATGTCAACGATCTGAATGGGAAGCTGAGTAATTTTTTCAAAATCTGGAAAATAAAAAAGGAACTCCAGATCGTGATGGAAGAAAAACATGTGATGCAAGATGACTTGTTGAAGTCTCAGGAAGAGGCCCTGAATGCTCAAGAGGACAAGATCATAACCTTAGAAAAGAAAGCTCAGGAAGATCACAAAGAGCTGAAGAAGTTGAAGACAATTGTGAATAAGCTCATGCCAAAATAAAAAGAAACAAAAAAGACCCAAATCCATCCTTTTGTTGTATTTTTTCCCTTGTACTAATTCTTGCAATCATAATGAAACTATGGTTGATTTTTTGGATTTCTATACTAATATTTCAGGTACTATATTGTTTTATCATTCCCTAAAACTTATTTTGAAAATCATAAAGGGGGATAAAGAAAAAATAATTCTAAAAGGGAGAAGGAAAAAATTCTAAGTAAAGAAGAACTATCACTAAGCAAGGGGGAGTTTATCTATGGGGGAGTTCCCATTAAAAAGATTTCAACATTCAAAAAAAATTCTCATTCCAGAAATCTAGAATACGATCCTTAGTGTTCCAATGCCTAATGGGGGTTAGTCGTATTCACCATTGTTCTTAAGTAAAAGGAGATATGTTTTATTTTCAAAGTCTAGAAATATTTTTCTAAACCTTATATTCTTTTTCAAATGGTTGATTGTGCTTTCCAAAAAGGGGGAGAATGTTGAGTAAATAAGGTATTCATTATGAATTTTCCATTCCTTCTTTCAAGGGGGATATTGTTGAGTCATTAAGGCTTCCTTATGACTTCACAATTCCTTATTGTTTTGAAAATCACAAACACCTTATCTCAAGGAAAAAATCTTTTTACCCCTTGTTTTAAATTACTAAGGAAAATTTCCTTCCCCAAGGAAATTTATCCTTACCATGTTTACTTAGTACTTTATCTTGTCTAAGTATAAAATTAGGTTTCATATCTAAATCCTCAGAATCATATAAAACTTAGATATGAAGCATTCTGTTTAAGACTCCGGATTCTGGATACGAACTCTCATGAAGTTTAACTCCGAATTATGGATACAAATTCTCATGAAGTTCAACTCCGAATTATGGATACGAACATTCATGAAGTTCGACTTCGAATTCTGATTACGAACTTTTGTAAAGATCGACTATGAATTCTAGTTATGAATTCTGATTTCTAATTATGGGTAAAAACTATTCTAAGTTCAAACTTCAAATTCTGATTACGAATTCTTATTACGAACTTGTCTAAGTTTTGACTTCGAGTTCTCTAAATACAGACTCTAAATTCTTATGAGTTCTGAATCTGAATTGTCATAAACTCTGACTCTGAACATTGTAAGTTCAGGTTCTGAATTCTTGTTAATCCAGACTCCGAATTTCCTTGAAATTCAGACTCCGGAATTCTACAGAATTTAGGTTATGATTTCCTAGAAAATAGAATATGAATATCCTTGTACTATAGACTCAAAATTTATTTTTTTCTTAGAATCCGAACACTCATTTACTTACATTCCCAATATCAGTTTTTGGTTATTCTTACACTTGTTTTATTATAAAACGATGTCGTGCCTTCAGTGACCCTCTAACCATTGTTTGAGTGACATGTGTACATGCCCCTCCGAAATTAATGAAAAAATATGATAGTTGGAGGAGGAAGCCGACCGTTGTAGCCAAGCCTATAAATAGGATCTCATTTGAAAAGATCTCACAAGTTCGACAAGAACATTGAAATCTATGCCTATATACTGTTGAAGTAATTTCTAGAGAGAGAGGATCTTATAAACTCTCAGGCTTCATGCAGAAAGTTTTGAACTGCTCATTCAAACTTTGCTTCGTGCAGATTTTCTTAATGTAGAGGTTCAATTTCCTTAGAATAAGTGACTTTGGGTTGTGAAGTCAGAGGTGCTGATTTTCTTACAAATTGATGGATTCGGATGGTGATGACAACAAGGTTCTTAGACGGCGATGTAGACTGTGGTTTTTTTCTCTCTTGTGAAGACTATATCTGTCATTTTAGGTTTCTATATTCGGTGATTTTCTGGTGCGGGGATGGATGTCTGCATCGACGATCAATGATGTTGATGCGAAGACAGTGTGGTTTTTTCTACGATGGGACTGTGTTGGGATGACCTCCAGTGGTGTGGCTCCGGCAGGGAAGGATGAAGACGACGATGTCAACCTATTTTCCTAATGATGATGGTTGTTGGAAGAGGAGTGACCGGTTGACGTGGGTGCCTCTTGGTTCGTGGCCACCTCGGGGTTGGCATTAATTTTTTGAATTTCAAACTCGGTTTTTTGTTTTTGGTCTTGGATCTTGCCTAACGTACATGGTTACCGCTTTCCCTTAAAGCGGTTTTCAGAAAATCAAATATAAATATAAATATTAGTAGTAATACATACTTTCTTGAATGTATAAATCAAGAGACCTCTTATCAAGGATTGTTGGATACCCTTCTCTTTGGGTTAAAAGAGTTTCTACTTGTTACTTGTAGTGTTACTACTTTGTTTTCTGTTGTGCATTTTTATTGTTGAGGAATGTATATATTACTTATACTTCCTCATACTTGTACTCTGATTTAGTTAGATTATATACACTTTAAGGTAGAATCATAATTGTTGTAAACTTTTGTGAAGTTTCATTTCTGGAATCACTTTTCCAAAATCAAGCAAGTTATTAGAACTTAGAGGTGTTGTGAATTTTGGTTATCTATAAAAGTACAAAAATAATTTTTTATAAAGAATACAATTCACCCCTCTTATATTTGTATCTCATTTTACATATTCTATCCTACATTTGGTATTATAGAGAATATCATACTTAGACATACCATCTCAACATGGTCTCCTTTAATAGAGCTAAAAAAGTGCTAATAAAGGGTGTCCTTTATATGCACTAAAAAAGTGATAATAAAGACCCCCTTATCATCACTTTAAATAATGATGATAAAGGGGGCCTTTATCAATGCTCAAAGTAGAGATAATAAGGCCTAATGTGTTTTCTTGGTTTTGAGTATGTCTCTTGTTTTTTACTAAAATTAATATCAACTTTAAATGACATATTTGGATTTATACCAGACACATCGTTCGTCGGATTGTGGTGTGGTTGCTTCTTACACATAAAAAATGACTCATGGATCGTTGTTTTAAAGTATCAAAACAATCCAAATGGTTTTTTCGGTTTATAGTATGATAGTTTTGTTTTTTACTAAAATATCATTTCAAACCAAAAACACCCATATTCATTCACAACAGTCACAACATACAACAGTTTGAGACGATACTGCTTTATACACATCACAATGGACTTTCGAATTTCTCTCCTAAATTATGAAGAAAATCAGTGGGCATTTTTTGGGATTCTAGTGGGTGAAACTTTTTGAGATAAAATGTAAATTTTAAATTAATAACCAACACTTTTTATCATATTGGCCACACCGTGTGTCAGATTAAGCATTAGTTTATTAATACACCTCATAAATGACTCATGAATCATTGTCGTAATGTATCAAAACTACCGTAATGTGTTTTCTCAATTTTCAGTACGTTACTTGTACTTTTTACTTAAATTAATCTCAATTTTTGATAAAAACACATATGGATTTATACCAGTCACATAATTTTTCATATTAAAGTGTAGATTATTCTTACACATCACAAATAAATCATGGATAATTTTTCTATGTTATCTAGACAATAAAAATGTGTTTTCTTGGTTTTCAATATGTTGGATGTGTTTTTTACTAAAATATAATTTCACACTGAAACAAAATTTACGAGTTATACTGGTCATATTGTGTATTAATTGGATGTGAGAATACAAAATACACATTATAAAGGACTTATGAATCACTATCTTAAATTTAGAAGACAATCAGAAAGGGTTTTTGTGGTTTTTAGTCAGTGACACTTTTTTAGCTAAAATGTAAAATTTAAACTGATAATAGATACATTTAGTCTTATAGGTCACACTGTGCTCCAGATTTTGGTATGGTCAATTCCTACATGATACAAATGACTCATGTATCATTTCCCTAATGTGTCAAAATAATTAAAATGAATTTGATCAGATTTCAGCATGTATTATGTTGTATTTCTTTAAATTAAAGACAATTTTAAATAAGAAGACACAATTGGATTTATACCGGTCACATCATTCATTATATTAATGTAGATTTGATTTTATATGATAAAAAAATGACTCATGGATCATTTTCCTAAATTATCAAAATAATAAGAATGCATTTTCTCTGTTTTTAGTGTGCCATATTTGGGGGATCTTCCTACACTAGTTGTTCTTGAGTTGTTTCTTCTCTTTCCCCCCCATCAAAGTTTCCATAAAATATCTCTCAAATTACATATTTTCTTCATGTATAACTATTCTTTATCTCATAATTTTTATTTCTTCACTTTGATCATCTTCTTTGTTTTCCCAAAAATGTTCGGGGTGCCACACTAAAACTCTCACATCTAACGCAACCATACATTTCTACATGCTTCGAAGCCACCAACAGTATGTCTATATGTAGTTAGGATATTTTTTATTCCTATGAATATGTGTGAAAGAAAATATATTAAAATATGTAATCATTGTTTCGTAATATCAATTTAAATCAAAATAAATATTTATTATGTCATTCATACACATATTTACAAAACTTTTTTTTATGTTTTCCTCTAATAATATCCCATATTTATTTACAACTGCCTTATTCTATAGAAAAAGAAATGATATGGAAGTAACATTATATTTGGATTCATCAATCTGCATATAAATATGGGAACATTGTTGTGGTGTTGTTTTAAGTCTGATAAAAGTATTACGAATGATTTAAAATATGTAACAATTTTTTTTCAAGTGAAGCGTACCCCATTCATAATTTATGGCAGGGGTAAACGGGTTTTATTGCTCATCTATTATTTTCAGTGCTCAATTGATGGTTCATAAATAAAAAACATTCAATAAAGTTGATTAATACATGTATCATCCAAAAACATATTACCAAACACAATGTAACTGAAAAGACTACTGCACATGATGACTAATAAATGAATCCCACACTATATAAGTTATAAAGTGTTCATAAATAGGAGGCGGGTGCAAGATTTTTTTCATTTATCATATTTAAGATAATATCGCATTAAAATTTTGAAAAAGACACTATGAATCCGTCCATAAACACTGAATACATAGTTATTGTGCGAGTAATATGCTATAAATGCACTTTACTAGGGGTGATGAAGAGTAAGTCAATGTTTATTTTTTTTTTATTAAATTAAAGAAATGATACCAAAAGGTTACTATAATATCTCCCCACATCAATGTCTTAAATACAGAGACAACATGGTGCATTGACTATACATCAATCGGCATATGTTTTTGAGTGACGATTCCAATGAAACTACTAAACATTGACTTATTGGGGTTAAAATGATATCCCCACTTATTCCATCTGTCCTCGTATTTGATTCCTTTCATGTTTTCCCTAATTATTTTTGCTAACACTATCAAAATTTGATGCTCATGTTTTTTCTTCACAACTAATGTTTTGTTTTCTACCATTTCCTTAGTTTAAACATCATTAATATGTTCCTCCAGAGCACTAGCATCGACATGTGCTGATTATTGTTGTACCTCTTCTCTAGGAGTAGTAGCAGCAAGAGGTTGGGAAACCTATTAGTCCTCTGCACAAAGAGCATCAACCGGTTGAGAGATATATTGTGCCTCAGGATTGGTAGCAACATCAGGTGTCGAAGTTAATATCTATATAAGTGGTTTAATATTTAATTTAGACTATATATAAGTAGTTGCGAACAGATAATAACACAATGTAACATGATGTATATTACCAAAAATTATATCCTGATTATTGAACTCTCTTTTTTAAAGGGTAAAAGGATTTTACCCCTCTATCAACTCTCCAAATCCCTTCATTGGGGTCTCATATGACATTAAAAATGCCATCTACATTGAGACCACAGTGAAGTGATAGCAGAATCCCAATGGGAGGTTTATCCTCCAATAAATTTTAAAATGACCCTTCAGAGTTTTTGGTCGATAAAAACACAATTGGCCACATTTAGTTTGTAGGATCAATCACATAAAATTCTTTTACATCCTCTGATAAGATTATAAACTGTTCACCGTTGTAGAATTTCTTATTGAAATCAAATTTCTTAAATCCCAACTCATCTATTATAACAACACTCCTATTATCAACCCACTTAAATAGAAAAATTGTCACTTTTATGATCATATAATCCAACTCCCATATTTTTTTGATGATTCCAAAATATGAAATAATCACTTAAATTTTATTTCTGTCCTTATCAAAGGAAACATGCATTGCTTACTGCATGAGTGTAAATCCAATATTTTTTGTGGTACATTATTTATCATGTTTATTAGTATTGAATGTATAACCATTAATTACATAATCATTATAAGATAATATAAACACACTTGGTCCTTTGGCTAGCCATTGATGTTGTTCTGAAATTGAGTTTGTATTTTTATTTGACTCCTTGAATATATGGTCCTAAAACAATCCTAAAAATTGTAGATTATGTGTATTTTAAATCCTTTTTCATCCCTTTATGGATTCAAATTACTAATAATTTCTTTGTGGGTTTTGACATGTGGTTCAACCTCTAAACTGTTATGAAAAATGTAATGGTGGACCTACTCCCGATCTGTGTTATTGACTCCAACAACCTCTCTTCAAGAAATTACTTTACACGAAAGCCTCCCAGTGTTACGATATTTCAGTAGACCAATGCTTTCCACACCAGATAGGCATTTTATACATAATTTAATGGCTTCCTTGACAATATATCGCTCTATAATACAACCCTATGGCTGAATTCTATATTTTACATACCCTTTAAAAATCATTATATACTTCTCAATGGGATAAATCCATCTATAGTGTACCGTTTCACATCATCAAATCTCTCTCTCACCAAGTGATCCATCGAATCAACCATCATTTCAAAGAATATCATTGGGAATAAAATTTCCAATGCACATTATATGACAACATTTTCTCTTTCCAAACTCAGCATTTTCGTCGGGTCAATAACCTAGATTCATATCACTTTGTAGGAGAGACAGAGCTTTGTTAATTTATAGTCGTCATTCTTGGACCAAATAAAACAAAAATATATATAAATTAGACCTTGCATCAAAATGTGGAAGTCATGTGATTTCAAACCCTTTATCATTAAATTATTCATTAACATGATTTTCTTGATATTCTATTAATACCCCTCTATAACCACTACATCGTTCAAGAAGTTGAAATACCGATATCTCTCATGCCTAGAAAGAGTGTAAGCAGCTTGAGGAAGAAAAGTTCTTTTTTTTTTCACACTCCAGTGGCACAATATCTTATCTTATTCCCATGTTAACCATTTCCAACCTAGCCTAAATTCCATCCATTATTTTGCCATGTGTATTTAAGAATGTGTCAATGACACTGTCATATACATTTTTTTCAACATGAATAACATCAATAAAGTATCTGACCTACAGATAATTCCATTATAGCAATTAAAAAAATTGATCTCTTCTTCCTATTTGTTTTTATAATGTTTTTTGAAAATATTATACCAAAAGAAATGTCCACGTATTTAACATTCTGAAACAGTTGATAACCTATTCGTGGAGAAAATTTTGTATATTCTTCTGAATATCCATTGAATGATGTCATCCATGATCAGTACATATGGAATTGGTGTTGAAATCTGCAATGTCTTAGAAACAAAATTTTTGATGACTATTTCAACCTAATTGACTATGTACCTTGTTCACAGATGGGACACCCATGAATTACTTTAATACTATATCCTAAAAATTTTCCATAAGAAGGGAAATCATTTATCTTCTAATACACCAGGGCTCTCAATCTGAAATCTTTATTTCTATAATCATCATACAATGTAACACCAGAATCCCACAATAATTTCAAATCCTCAATCAAAGGATCCATAGAAACATCAATATCATTACTCGGTTGTTTCAGTCCTAATATAAGCATATATAGCATGATATGTTTCTAATTCATGCATAACCACAGTTGAAAGTTATAAGTTACCAACATAAAAATCAATGTACTATGAGTACTATTTTTAAAACCAAAATAATTCACTCCATCTATAGAAACATAAGACAGTGGTTTCTTGCTCGATTTCCAAAATTATGATACTCATGATCATTTATCTTTCTTTGAAGAGAGTCTGAGGGGTGACATAGTTTCCCATATTTAGTTATTCTATATGTGTGACACGTAAATTTCCCTGTGGTCTCCTCACTTTCATATAGGTGCATAAACATTATAATTAATGGAATGTTTGATTCAACTTTCATAGGACTAGATTCATCTATCTTGTATCGATAAGAACCACACATTGTGAATTCTATAAGTGATTTTTGGTGCTTGCGAAATAGTATACCATCATTTGGGTAGGCATGTATTCATTAATAGATCATACCCATCAATTGTAGCATTCGTTTAGAATCATATGTTCATCTCGAAAGCTTATTATCTTCTTGGAGCATGTCATTCAAGAGTGCAATTAATTCTGTAAAACTGGAAGCACTCCATCTATTGCATGTTTTAAAATTATACAGATTAAATACGGCTGAAAATGATGTATATTTAGTGCAACCACCATATAAAGACATATTTTCACAACTCTTTATCTTCTCAAATAATTTTGATCAATCAAAAATTTCATCTTCAACTATCCTATTAATTTCCTCAATACAATCTTCACCATCATTCACATTTGTAATCACATCCTCGATAAGGATATCTTCATTTCCCAAACATGAAATCATATTTCATGATCTAAAAAATGCACTTCTATCCCATCCACTGGATACATTATCTTTTTCTTCTTGTTAATTCCGTCATTTATAAATTTATATATTCCGTGATAGATCTAGTGTTCCTCCAACTCCTCTAGACAAACTTGTATGGAACAAAAACAACATAAACACATGCATAGAATTTTAGAAGGGTCATATTCATGATCATTTTAAAATATTATGAAACATTCAAACAATTATTATACTCTCTTGTGAAATTATTGGCATCCATCCAGTCTTTATTCATATCCATCCTATTTGATATGGTGATATTATTATTTAATAAAATAAATACACAAAATATTGATATAATGTAATTTTTTCCTAATTAAAAAAATATAAACATAAAATATTTTGAAAAAACTAGAATACAAATTCCCTTTTAAAACTATTTAGAAAATCACAAATGAAATACAATTAAATAAACCAACCATTTACAAAAATTCCACATTAAAATGACACACCATTTTTAAAATAAATCAATCCGTTTCAAACATTCTTTCACAAAACCACAATTCTTTTTTGAAAGCATTCAATAAAACTTAATGACCTAAAAATATCAATCATTTAAAATGAGCTACATCCCTCTATGAAACAATTCAAAACACTTGAATCATTTTAAATGTTCTAGTTAGGAATTACAAAAATTACATAGTTCCTATTAACGAAACTTTATAAATGATATATAGAAAACACCTAGATTCATACCAAACCATTGATTGATGTAGGAATCCATCACATTATTCAATGGTAGGCGTAATAATAATATTTTTTCATAAGAATATTATATTGTTATCCCCACCATTTTATATCCTTTATCAATTCATCAATTGTATAGTTATATAAATTATAATTCACCAAGACATGAGAGTTCCAATAGATTTGTTCAATAGTTAGTTAGCACACTCACAAACATTAAACACACATGTTCTTGTTTACTACAAATGCAGAATTATCCCAATGATCCTTGGCTCACAACAAATAAATTAGTTATATTCCACACAAATTATGTATATGTCACTAACATGATATAATAATGGTTCATTCCTTGATAAATACACATAAGGAAATATATAATCATGAACCCATTACCTAATCAATAATTTCTATAGTTTTATTCATTTCATTCAAATAATTTCCCTATACCACTCATCACTAGAAGAAAATATGTTTCCTTCTATATCCTTTTATGTGCCTCATGTATCAATTCAAAATAAGAAAATAAATATGGTACTAAACTAACATATGGTATGATTTTCTATAGAATAATTTATAAAATAATTAAAAATACATTATAAATGACATTACAAAGAGTATAAATTTTGAAATTCTAAACTGAATTCATATGAGTTACCAGTTGAATATTTTTTTATTAGAGAATCATTATAAGTATCAATAGAAATCCTACCTCACCAAAACACATTCACAAAGTTAAAAAATCATGTCCCAAAATAGTTTAGAACATATTAATGGTAATTTCAAGAAGATAATAATTGTTTGGTACCTTTTATGGATGCCTCAACCAAAATTTCATCCCTAATTCTCAATATTTTATATCAATAGTTAATAATTCATTCATATAATTTGTTGATGTTGTAATAAATTAATAATTTATATATTTTGATAAAAACTTATGCTAAGAAGAAAATATTATTTGATAATATCTTGAATTATATCATTTGTCCCTTTGAGGGGATTCACCGTAATGAGCTTTCCACTCGAAGAATTCATTATATGTATTATAATGGTTATTTTACTAGGGTTTTAAAAAAGTTTCACATGTTTCTTGGGATAGGTAGGACTAAAAAAAGATATGTTTTCCTTATTACTAAAAAATATCATTTCATTCCGCTATGAAGTAGGATTTCTTTACAAACAACATGAATTTCATTTTGCGTTCTAATTCTATTTATTTCTTGTGTTTATATTTTTTTCTCATTTTACTCTGGGTGAGGTATTTTAAAAAACCTGAGGCTACTGGAACTAGAAGGTAGATATCTAATGTAGTGACTTATATATTAATTTACTTCTTTTTTATGGTATATCATGTTTGAGGATTTTTTTCAATTTAGGTATGTTCTATAATTTCTTCTGCAATCTGTAATTTTCAGAGGTTTAATTTATTTTTTTGCGGTTTAACATTATGGTAACTAATTTGTACCAAATATAACAATCGGTATCACCTATTATTCTTATTCTTCTATAATTTACCAAAAATTTGTATTAAATATTTCTTTCATGAAATATAGTGATTATTTTTTAATGACTCAATATATTGACTTGGTTACAAGACTACATGGTTTTTTATAGTTAAGTGGTTTTCTATGATTTAGTGGAATATCACTAGTAAAAAAGTGGTGGGTCCATTGAAATGTGTGTGTATTTGATTAATATTAAATGGTGGTGGACTCCTACTATGAGAGAAGATGTAATTACTATTCCTAGAGAGTTCAAAAGTTACATTTATTTTTAATTAGTCATAAGAGAGGTGTTTAGTTGAATGGGAAACCATGAGATGAATGAATTAGAAACTTTTTTAAAAGGTGTTCCCAAGAGATTCTGGATCTAAGAGGGAAGAATGATATTCCTCAAAGAGGTTGAGCATTAAAGGTTGATATTTAGTATAGGGACTAATGAAGGTGTATGATTTGTTGTTGTGTTGGGGCAACATCAGTTCTCAGTGAGAAAGTATCAATGCATATAAAGTGAATCATTTTTAACCCAATATAGGGATATCATATTGATTTCTAATAAGTGATGGGATTAAATAAAATACTAGGGAGAGAGAATAATTTTCTGTAAAGTACATGTACTAGGTCCTGCCTAAGTCACTATGGTTACCATGATAAATGAAATGGAGGAGATCCAAATCAACCACGAATCCAATAACATAAAATATGAATGACATAAAAAACTATATATCTCACCTCTAAAACCCCTTCACCGAAACAACAATTTTTTACTCATGTATACCAACATCCAAAACAAAATCATCCCACTTTATAGAACCATACAAATCTATGTATAATTTAGAGAAAATGTTCCCCAATCAGGAATTTATGAAGGCTTATGTAAAGACCCGTAAATTTCAAGGGAACGTTTTTCTTAATTTTCTTTGGGATTTTACGAGTACGCAATTTCTGACAGCACCTGATTCCGAGGCTTGGTGTGCCCGGAATCAATTTTCGAAGTTTAGCTCGGGTATGTTCAGTGAACGAATGAGCGGGATTTTCTAACATTTGAACTGGTGCTCGGAATCAAAATCCGAGGGCACCGATGGAATCGCAGCACCAGTAATTGCTTAGGAACACCTTTTCTGGAGTTGTGTTTGCTTGAGTGATGTTATTAAATAAATGGGTTAAGCAAAGAATGAAATAAAAATTTGTGATACAGTTTTTATTTCTACTCTAAGTACATATAACTTATGCATGGAAGTTGGAGTGGGACCCTCTACATCCTAACTCCACTAAGTTAGATATTAGTGAAGTGGGACCCACATGAACCCCACCCCCTTCATTCCCATTTATCCTCCCTCTCATGCTTCTAATTTGTAACTCACCCACACCCCAATTTAATGGCATGTCAAGCCTCAAAAAATTAATTTGAATATTAAACGCTCTTCAATTAATTTAATTAATTGAATGAGATCTTTTTGAATTTCAAATTAATGGCTTGCGTGTGTGTTAATAGAATAAGAAAATGACTTATTTTATTTGGTGGTTGATTCGTTGTGCGGAAACAAGGAGAGGACTCTTGCGCTCTTGAGGAACATCTTCTTCCTCGTCGAAGAACACGAAGAACGCCGATACTACGAAGAAGAACTCCATCATCACAAGGGAATCATTGCGCCATATTCTCACCTCCTGCAGCCGGTGAGAGACACCTTCTTCAGAGAACGATCGACGCGCTGCATTATTCTTCGAGCGAACACTCACGTCGTATAATGGAGCCTCGTTCCATGACGACGTCTTCCGTGATTCCATTTCTCTGCGACGACCATCTTCGAACAACTCCTTGAGGTAGGGGTTAATTTTGTTTGTGAATATTCTTTGTCGTTCATTGTATTTTATTTTTGGTCCGCCTGATATCGATATAATGGGAGGAGGTTGGACTGCACGAACACGACTGACCTTCCTCCCCCTTTGTTGTTGAATTATTTTCGGATCGAACGAAGGCGGCGCGGTGTAACAGCACCGCGCGGAATCAAGGAGGAATACGATGAAGAATCGCGGCGTCGTCGCGCTGTTCCATTGAGGCCGAACGTAGCCGCAGCCAGAGTCAGGCCACGGCAAAGGGTCACAGCGCCGTCACGCCGTGCCAGAGAATCACGAAGAGGCTGCGGCCGGTGCGAGACCGTGGTGGAGGGTCGCGGCGCCGCTGCGCCGCGTTGGTCGGACCAAGTCCGCGACCTATGGCCGCGACAGAGCTGGAGAGGGCGGCCAGAGCCACCGACCGCCGGTGCACAGGGGGCGGGACTGGCTGGTCCTGCACGAGACACTGGCCGACCGTTACAACCGGCCAGATCCAAAATCTGGGGGTCGTAACCCCTGGCTGGCAAAGGGCGGGCCCCCCCATGCGGGGGTGGGGGTGGGGGGCATTTCTTCAATCAGGGGGGCAGCGCCCCCCCCTTTGCGCGACCGCTCGACCAGCGCCAGGCTGTGCTGGCTGGGCCGGGCCACGTCCACCGGGCCGGGCCACACCGTAATCGGCCAGACCCGGACCCGAGTCGACCCGGTTCGGGCCGACCCAGGGGGTCTTGGACCGGGTCGGTCCGGGCCCAAAACCCCCTAAAACCGGACAGGTTCATTTAAATGCCTGTAACTTGGGCTACAGACCTCCGATCGATGCACCGTCAGTTGTCATGTGATCCTCGGATCGAGGTGGTCGTTTTGGTATATTAAAATCAAGGTATCAGAGAACGTTGGGTACATCTGGGTTGGTTAGAACATGAAACTAACCGGGCCCTCGGAGCGGAAACGCTTATAACCTGAGCTCCGAACGTCCGATTGACGTACCGTTGACTTTGTTGGATTCCTCTTAGTAAGACGGACCTTTTGTCTTACTCCACTCGAGGTTTGGATGAAGTTGGAGTGCGGTCGGGTTGGTTTTGACTTAAAAACCAACCGGGACCCTGGAACAAAAAATCCAATAACTCTCAGACCGGGCGTCCGATTGACGCGCTGTTTGTCTCGTTGAGTTTCTTTTGTCGAGACGGAACTCTGGGATACATCAACTCTAGGATACATCAACTCTGGACTATGTGTCAGTTGATGTATTGACCCCCTTCACTCGTGGAGCGGACCCTCCCAGAATCGAGCATGTTGTGTGCAGGAACCCTAGAGCTGGCTGAGACTGCGACAATGATGACGACTGCACTGAAATCCTCCGTGGGTTCGACAGTGATGACGACTGCACTGAAATCCTCCGTGGGTTTGGCATCGATGAAGACCATACTGAAATCCTTCATGTGTTTGACGACGATGACTAATGTTCTTGTATCCTACGTGGGTCTGGCAGTACTACTGTTCTTGTATCCTACGTGGGTCCGACAGTTTTTTACCTCTGTTATAGTATCCTACGTGGGTCTGACAGAGTAGCTGGTCTGGTATCCTACGTGGGTCTGACAGCTTAGCTGGTCTAGTATCCTACGTGGGTCCTAGCTTAGATGAATCAGTGGCTACATCTGATCATCTCTATCATCTTATGAAGAAGTATACCTATGTGAGATGAGTCTTGAATTTCAATCATTATATTCGATATGATTGATTTGCTTCCTATGTGGATTGTGTTGTGCTTTCCTATGTGGATTGGGTTGTACTGTACTGTGTGGACATGATCGAACTTGGGCTCAGATGTTGGAGCCAAACTGGAATATATGACTTAGGTATATGTATGGGCATATACCTAAGTAGTGTTGGATGTTACTTCGTGATTGTATCTTTACTTTGTGGATTGTCCTTTGTGGATTCTGGGAGACCTTCAGGGGTCTTGGGGTCCCTACTGAGTAGCGTATACTCACCCCTTCATGGGTTATGCCCGCACTACGATGTGTTGGATGCAGATGATAGAATCGCTTATTGTGGTTGAGGCTTGTGGAGAAAGTCGGTACCTGGAAGTGGACCACTGGGCGGGGCGTACACGGAGCAGACGGATGGACCTGAGGATCTGAGGAGGCTATCTGTACCCAACCTTCAGGTGTGACTTCTTGTGGACGGCTCGACGTTGCTGCTTTACTTTCAGTTTCTGTACTTTCTTTCCAGTTGTACTTTACTTTTAGTTTGGGTTTGTATTCTAGCCCACTTACTTTTCCGCACATACTATTATACCCAGTTTTACTTGGTGTTTACTTCTACTTGCTTACTCTGTCGTGTTTGTTTACTCTATAAAGGCAATTCCTTTCCCTTTTTTTCTGGGTTTACGCCTTGGTTCTAGTCGCCAGCCCCTGGCCTATAGGAGGCGGGCTTGGGGTAGTCACGGCACGGGTCCCGAGGACGGGTCGTGAAACATTGGTATCAGAGGAGTTCGATTCTACTGCAGAACTGAGGACTCTGATCTTTCTTCTATGTGAAGAAATAGTGTTAAGGTTATTGAGTGCGGTTAGCAATCTAGGGAGTCTGGTGTTGGTGCGGCGGCCGACGTATCCTTACACCAGGACCCTGACTTATGATTTCCGACTCAGTGCACGAAAACATTGATTGCATGTGTCTTTCAAAAGTTTTATTTGTGATTACTTTGTGTTAGCTCACCAGGTATACTTTTTTGACCGTGGAACACCTGTTTCTTTTCAGGATGGCCCCATGCAGCCAGCCAGCTAGGGTTCAGAGTTTTGTGTGAGACGATAGCCCACCGAGCGACGAGGCCTCGATACAGGGCCCTTTTTCAGCGGAGGCGCCGACGGTACCTCTACCCGCCGAGCCACCGATACCACCAGCCCTATCCATTGAGAGTGCACGTCACCTTAGTGCACTGCATGAGATTCAGCGCCAGAGACCACCTAGGTTCCGTGGGGAGACGGACCCTCAGGCAGCAGAGGATTGGCTGGAGGCTGTAGTTCAACTTTTCAAGTTAGTGGGGACACCATCTGACCTCATGGCGATCCTTGCAGCGATCCTCCTGCACGCGGCAATAGGCAGATGGTGGAGCTTAATGCTCCAGGTGCATGACGAGGCATCTCTCCTCTGGATGGACTTTGAGGGCCTCTTCCACTCAGAGTTCATCCTAGCCACCCTCCGTGCGGTGCGCATCCAGGAGCTACTACAACTACGGTAGGGTAGCATGACGGTCGGCCAGTACTTGGCGAGATTTACCGATCACTCGCGCTATTTGACAGACATGGTACGAGACCCATTCTTCTGGGCCCAGACCTTCGAGCAGGGACTAAGGCATGATATCAGGGCATCGATGATCTCCCTCAGCATTCTGACATAGGCAGGAGTACTGGAGCGAGCCCTTCTCATAGAGAGCTTTCTTGCCGAGCCTACACCAGAAGCGAGACCTACCGCAGGGCGGCACGTAGCAGAGTCATCTACAGATGGAAGTCAACGGACGTTACATGGGTCCAGGAAGACCATACCTTTAGGCGGACGACCTCAGGACACTAGCTCAGAGGTGAGGGGCACATGGTGTAGAGCCAGCCTTTCAAGGAGTAGACAGTGCTACACATGCGGTGGACAGGGCCACATGGCTCGTGACTGCCTGACCCTCCATCCAGAGGAGTATCAGATAGTTGAGGGGCCACCCAGGCAGAGGTAGAGGTTCGACCGTGGAGGTCCGTAGAGAGCAGGCGGACGAGGCAGGGGAGCTGGCCGAGTAGCAGGTGGTGGGAAATGCTTTGAGGCTTTACCACCACCACCACCAGGAGGTCCACCCCGACCACAGGGAGCTGGCGGGAAGAGGCAGGCTCAAATTAAGGCAGCGGAGGCCTATGACCACGGCATGCCAGAGATGATTCGAGGTACTATCTGTGTCTACTCCACCCTTGCTGCAGTTCTTATAGACACATGAGAGAGTCATTCTTTTATTGCTGCTGCACTTGTTCGGAGCTCGGAGATTCCGATGGAGCCGTTGGCTCGATCCTTACGACTAGAGACTTCTACGGGAGCAGACATGATGATTATGCACTGGTTCCGGCAGTGTGAGATTACTCTAGGAGGCGAGAGTTTCGGCTAAGATCTTCTTGTAGCGGCGTCGAGGCCTTACGACGTCATCTTGGTCATATATTGGTTATCTACAGTCCATTCTCAGATCGACTGTATTTGGCGCAAGGGGCGATGTGTCCGCATCGACGGGAGATGGTTCACCTTCATGGGAGAGAGGGGAGCCTTTGCAGCGCAGGATGGACTCACGCAGAGGAGAGGACAACCCATCTCTCATCAGTTGTCGAGCCTCATCCTAGGAGCAGTTGATGTGCGGAGTCCGAGTTTTCCTATAGTGGTGGATCAGTATGCGGACGTTTTTCCTAACGACGTTCCAGGACTACCTCCTCGCAGAGAGGTAGACTTCTATATTGACCTGTACCTCGGGACAACCCCGATATCCACACCAGCATATCGGATGGCTCATGCTGAGCTTTGAGAGCTATGGGTATAGCTAGAGGACTTGCAGAGCAATGGATTTATCCGACCCAGTGTTTCACCCTGGGCTTCCCCGATTTTGTTCGCCAAGAAGGAAGATGGGAGCTTGCAACTGTATGTCGACTGTCGTCGCCTGAAGTAGTTGACCATGAGGAACTAGTATCTGCTACCGTGGATTGATGACCACTTCGATCAGCTCAAGGGAGCACGATGGTTCTCAAAGATAGACCTCATGTCAGGCTATCATCAGCTCAGAGTTCGGGATGAGGATGTGTAGAAGACGACCTTCAAATGTCTGTATGGCCACTATGAGTTCTTGGTTATGCCATTCAGTGTAACCAATGCTCTAGCGGTGTTCATGAGTCTCATGAAAAACATCTTCCAGCCATACCTCGATCGATTTGTCATGTTCTTCATCGACGACATATTGATATACTCGACCACTGAGGAGGAGCACGCCTACTACTTGTGGGTTGTACTGGACACACTCCGAGAGCACCAGCTTTATGGTAAGCTGTTGAAGTGTCAGTTCTTGTTATGTGAGGTCCACTTCTTGGGACACATCATCTTTGAGGCGGGAGTTTCTATGGATCCTGCGAAGTTCGAGGCAGTGCTAGCTTGGGATCCACCCAGGAGCGTGATGGAGGTGCAGAGTTTCTTGGGTCTAGCTGGGTACTACCGGAGGTTTGTAACAGACTTCTCCAGAGTTGCGGCACCACTTTCAGCTTTTACAAAGAAGGGGAAACCCTTCATGTGGTCATATAGATGTCAGTAGAGCTTCTAAAAGCTTAGAAAGAGATTGACTAGCGCACCTATCTTGAGGCTACCAGAGGAGGGAGTGGGGTACGTAGTCTACTGCGATGCATTAGGGACCGGACTCGGATGTGCCCTGATGTAGGAGTGGGTAGTGATCACCTTTGGATCATGTCAGTTGACGTAAAATGAGCAGAAATACGATACCCATGACCCGGAGGTAGTAGCAGTAGAATTCACTCTGAAGATGTGGTGACACTATCTGATGGGTGAGCGCTTTACAGTCTACTCTGACCATCAGTGTCTCAGGTACATCTTCTCGTAGAAATACCTGAATCTAAGATAGCGGTGATGGCTCGAGTTCCTCCATGACTATGACATTGAGATAGTCTATAATCCTCGAAAGGAGAACGTAGTAGCCAATGCTCTCAGCAGAAGGACAGGCATTCAGCTACTCAAGGAGGCGACAGTGCAGCTAGCCGTTTTGCAGATATCCTTTGTGGATAGAGATGGAGCAGTTTTTCTTCAATCACTCACAGTCACTCCTCCACTACTACAGTGGGTCAGAGAGGCACAACGTGGGGACATTGACTGTGAGACGCGGTGTGCACAGATATCCTCAGGACAGGCACCTGATGGTTTCTCTATAGGAGGAGAGCACAACGTCCTTTTCAGAGGAAGTACCATGGTACTAGCTTCATTACAGGAGGAGGTGATAAGGGAGTTTCACACTTCCCATTTAGCGGGACATCTAGGAGTAGCGAAGATGTACCCGGATCTTAGAAGACAACACTGGTGGCCGGGTATGAAGAAAGTTGCAGTTGAGTGCGTTTCTCGATGCCACACCTGTCAGCAGGTGAAGGCGGAGCACCAGTTACCAGCAGGATTGGTGCGACCCTTGGAGGTCCCAGAGTGGAAGTGGGACGGGATATCTATGGACTTCGTGACTGGACTTCCACATACTTCCATAGGACACAACTCCATTTGGGTGATTGTCGACCGACTCACCAATTTTCCCCACTTATTACCTATTAGAGAGCAGGAATCAGTAGAGATCTTGGGACGTATCTACGTTCAGGAGATTGTACGGCTTCATGGTGTGCCTTCATCTATCATCTCCGATCGAGATGCTTGCTTTAATTCACGACATTTGAAGGGGTTGCAGGAGGCTTTTGGGATGTAGCTACAACTGAGCACCACCTTTCACTCTCATACAGATGGTCAGCTGGAGAGAACCATTCAGACTCTCGAGGACATGCTCCATGCATGTGTCCTCGACTTTGGTCGCAGCTGGGAGGACCACCTACCCTTGGTGGAGTTCGTGTACAACAACAGATAGAACTCCACCATCGGGATGGCACCATACGAGGCATTGTACGACCGACCTTGCAGATCACCTCTGTACTGGACAGACCCTGGGGAGTCAGCACTTGTGGGACCAGAGATGGTCCAGGCCAGGATAGAGAAGGTTCAGGTCATCCTGGAGCGGATGAGGACAGCTTAGAGCCGGTATAAGTCTTATGATGATAGGAGGCGGAGACCACTAGAGTTCGAGGATGGTGACCACATCTTCTTGCATTCTAACCTCGACGTGGATTGCAGAGATTTGGCCGGGGTGACATTTTATCTCTGCGCTTCATCAGACCATTCCAGGTTCTTAGCAGAATAGACGAGGTGGCTTACCTCCTGGATCTACTACCTTAGTTGCACCGGGTGCACGACGTCTTCCATGTATCTCAGCTTAGGAGATACGTGCACGAACTGACACATATCATCGACGACAAGGAGTTGGACATAGATGATGGGGCGACTTTTATGGAGGTCCCAGTGGAGATCGAGGATCGACAGGAGTGGGTCCAACGTGGACAGTCGATTCCTCTAGTGCGCATCAGATGGCAGCATGGGAATCTCCAGGAGAGCACTTGGGAGCAGGAGGCTCAGATGCGTGCTCAGTACCCTCATTTGTTCCCCTAGTTTGTGTTTTATCTTTACGAGGATGTAAATCCCTAAGGTGGGAGTAATGTAAAGACTCGTAAATTTCAAGCGAAATTTTTTCTTAATTTTATTTGGGATTTTACGAGTACGCATTTTCTGATGGTAC
Organism: Viscum album; assembly: GCA_963277665.1. NCBI lineage: Eukaryota > Viridiplantae > Streptophyta > Magnoliopsida > Santalales > Viscaceae > Viscum > Viscum album. Next base: position 900,170,057 of record OY728139.1, read on the forward strand.
CTGATTCCGAGGCCCAGTGTTCCCAGAATCAATTTCTGAAGTTTAGCTCGGGTATGTTCAGCAAACGAACGAGTGGGATTTTCTAACTTTTGAACCGGTGCTCAGAATCGAAATCCGAGGGCACCGATGGAATTAAAACACCGATAATTTCTTAGGAACACCTTTTCTGGAGTTGCGTTTTCTTAGGTGAGGTTATTAAATAAATGGGTTAACCAAAGAATGAAAAAAAATTGGTGCTACAATTTTTATTTCTATTCTAAGTACATATAACCTATGAATGGAAGATGAAGTGGGATCCTCTACATCCAAACTCCAATAGGTAGGATATTAGTGATGTGGGTACCACATGAGCCCCACCCCCTCATTCCCATTTAACCTCCCTCTCGTTCTTTTAATTTGTATCTCACCCACACCCCAATTTAATGGAAAGTCAACCCTCAAAAAATTAATTTGAATATTAAAAGCTCTCTAATTAATTTAATTAATTGAATGAGATATTTTTGAATTTCAAATTAATGTCTTACATGTGTGTTAATAAAATAAGACAATGATTTACTTTATTTGGTGGTTGATTCACTGTGCGGAAACAAGGATAGGAATCTTGCACTCTTGAGGAACATATTCTTCCTCTTCGAAGAACATGAAGAACACCGAGACTACGACGAAGAACTCCATCATCGCAACAGAATCGTCATGCCATATCCTCACCTCCCGAAGCCAGTGAGAGACACCTTCTTCGGATAACGATCGACGCGCCACATCCTTCTTCAGGCGAACATCGATGACGTATAACAGAGCCTTGTTCCGTGATGTCGTCTTCTGCAATGACGTCTTCTGTGACGCCGTCATCCACGACACCATCTTCCGTGCCGCCGACATTCGTGACGCCGTCTTCCGCGATGCCATTTCTCCGCGACGACTATCATTCGACAACTCCTTGAGGTAGGGGTTAATTTTGTTCGTGAACATTCTTTGTCGTTCATCGTCCTTTATTTTTGGCCGCCTGATATCGTTATAACGGGAGGAGGTCGGACCACACGAACACGACCGACCTTCCTCCACCTTTGTTGTTGAATTCTTTGTGGCTCGAACGAAGGCGACGCGGTGTAATGAAATTGTGCGGAATCAAGGAGGAACATGGCAAAGAAGAGCGGCGTCGTTATGCCACGCCATTGAGGCCGAACGAAGCCACGGCCGGAGTCGGGCCGCGGCGAAGGGGCGCGGTGCCGTCGCACCGCGCCGTTCGGACCAAGTCCATAGCGAAGCTGGAGAGGGTAGCCGGAGCTACCAGCCGCCGGTGCACAGGGGGAGGGACTGGCTGGTCCCGCGCGATACACTGGCCGCTCGTTACGGCCAGCCAGATCCAAAATACGGGGGTCCTAACCCCCGGCTGGAAAAGGGAGGGCCTCCCATGCGGGGGGGGGGGGGGGGGGGTTCTTCAATCAGGGGGGCGCCCCCCCCCCCCTTGCGTGACTGCTTGGCCAGCGCCGGGCCGCCCCGCTCGGCCAGTGCCGAGCCACCCAGGCCGGACCGGCAGCACCGGCCCACACCGCGCTGGCCGAGTCGTGCCATGCCCTAATGGGCCAGACCCGGACCCGGGTCGGGTCGACCCAGTTCGAGCCGACCCAGGGGGTCTTCAGCCGGGTCGGCCCGGGCCCAAAACCCCCTAAAACCAGACATGATTTTTTAAATGCATGTAACATGGGCTACGGACCTCAGATCGACACACCGTCTGTTGCGATGTGATCCTTTGATCGATACGATCGTTTTCGTATATTACAGTCGAGGTATCAGAGATCTTTGGGTATGGACGGGTTGGTTCTAACATGAAACAAACCGGGCCCTCGGAGTGGAAATGCTTATAACCTGAAAACCTGACAGTGAAGCATGTATTTGATAGATTGGTGAGTTACCTTGGGCTTGGGAAGATGTCTGTGATGGAGAATGGGGAAGAGTTCTCTCATTTGAGTTCGGGGATTCGACATAAGAAGCAGTTCAGAAGTGATGATTGTGAAAATGGTGGAGTGCAAGATTAGAGTAGAGAAGGTAAGAAATTTTATTGATTAGAACATGAGGAGGTTCCTGTGGTGGTTGAGGGACATCAAGAGTTTGATGTTATGCAGATTGATCCCAGTAATAAAGTGAGAGTTGGTATGAAATAACATGAGATAGAGCTACATGATGGTCATGGAAACATAGTGAATAGTCATGTTCTTTCCCCGACTGATCATAATAAGAAATATGATCTGAGAGGGATTTTGGATGCTGCCGAGAGTGCTATGGTGAGGTAGGATGAAGTAAATAAAGCTCCATATATGGAAGTCACTAGAAAATGGGGAAGTTGTTCTTACAGTGACAAAGAAAATAGCGAATGTTTTAGGCCTTCTTACAGTGACATTGTTCAAGGTAGGTGATGCAAGACGTCTGATGGTGATTGAAGGAGGACTATGCCACAATGGAGGAATCCAAGGAATGATTATTCATACATACCAAAGCCAATGAACACTAGGTCTTCTTCAAATAGGTAGAGGGGGGATATTCCTATTGCTAAAAAAGGTCGTGGACAATCCATGAAAGAGGGTTTATCATTGGAACAATTAAAGTTAAGAGAGAAGTACATCAATCTATTGAAGTAATATGAAATGAATTCAGAGTGGGAATCAGATACTGCAGAGGAAACACCTGTTTATGGAGGTGGTGAAGGATATGAATATTATGATATGTAATTGTATCATTTTTTTGAACTGATGGTTGGGTGTGGGAAGGATGTTCGCTCACTTCCTTTTTCTTTCATTGTTGTACCTTTTCTATCTTTTAATAAATGGTCAGTGGGTTTTCACCCTTGGATCACTTACCCAGGTAAGATACCAATTAGGAAAGAGGAATATGAAAAAAACTAATTTTGGACCAAAATATGGAAGATCCAATTTTTTTCACAGTTAAGAACAACTTTCTAAAAGTTTAAATTATGAAATGTTTTCTACTATTTTATGTTTTTCATGACCAAATAATGTTTATTTTTCAAAAACATAACATACTACTCATATTAATCCCTTAAAGAAAATGTGGGTTCGCAATGATCTTATTTCAAATTTTACTGGACCCAAACAAATATGGGTTCCAAAATCTTTTCCTATCTAATATGTATTGTAAGAAATTATCTTGAAGATCTCCTATAAAATCATAGGGTACATGGACTATGAATGTTTATGACAGATGATAGGATATTACTCCTGCATCAAGAACATGATAAAAATTGATGGTGTGCATATAACCATTGGTGGCAATTCCAAGGGAAAAATAATTAGCCTCAACTAGATTAGTAACATGAACTCAGTTTTAATTTCTACGGTACATTTTTTATGGATTAAAATACAATATGCTTAGTATATCTCAGTTATGTGATGATGAGTTTAATGTAAAATTTTAAAATTATGCATGAAATGTTTTTATCTCTAAAATTAAGTTAGTATTTTCTGCCCTTATAAATTAAAATGTATATTTTGTTAATTGAAATTAATTAATTTCTCAAAATGATTATTTCTTGGGAAATTTTGATAAATACTATTATCGTTGGAATAAGAGATTAGGACACTACAATATACACTCAATTAGAAAGATTATGATAAAATTTTTAGTCGTGGATCTACCTAAACACGATTTTCCAAATGACAAAGTCTGTAATCCTTTTCAAAAGAGTAAACAATAAAAAATATCTTTCAAACCAATGAAAAAAGTTTGAACTTCTCAACCTCTTATATTGGTTCACATGGATTTGTTTTTACCTTTTATATTTTCAAGCCAGAGTGAGAAGCATTATTTAAATGTTATTGTATATGATGATTCTATATATACTTGGACATTTTTCTTAGCATTCAAAAGTGAAGCTTTCTCCCATTTTACCATGTTTTATAGGAATGTATAAAATTCTTGTGTTCATATAATTAAATCCATAAGAAATTATCATGGATGTGAGTTTGAAAATAAAGATTTTAGATATTTTTCTTATAAAATGGCTATAGTCATAAATTCTATACTCCTAGGAAACCGTAGAAATATAGGGTAGTAGAAACAAGAAATAGAACCCCAAATAATATTTCTAGAACCTTTCTTAGTGAGTATAACATTTCTATATAATTTTTTGTTGAAGATTCCAATAAATCATGCAATATAATTAATAGAGTCTTCATTAGACCAGTACCTAAATGAAATACCTATGAGTCATGGATTTTTTGAAAACCCATGGACAATTACTTCAATGTATTTTCTTGAAAATTATATATTCATAACACTAAGGATAATATGGAAAACTATTCCTTCAAAAGTGATGATGTAAATTTCCTAGGTTATTTGTGTTAAAGTAAGGACTATAGAGTCTTCAATCAGAGAACCAAATGTATGGAAGAATCTGTAAATGTCATGTTTGATTAGACATGTCCACATTATCCAAAGACATCTCTATAAAATCTTAAGGATGATATGTCAAACCTAGACATGAATAATAAATATTCTGAACTCATTGTGAATAAATTTGTTAAAAATTCCAGTTCATGAAATTCTCAAGATTATATCAAAAATGAACAAGAACCTATTGAAAAATCTGGATTGACTAGCCCTTATTTTCTAGACCTATCAGAACTCTCAGGAAAGATCCTTTATTTTATATTGTTATATATTTATACAAAGGATCAAAAGCTATGGATTCCCTAAGACATGAGGCTTAACATGAAGCTTTTATATCATAGCTTGAACATAGAACATCAATGATACTATTAATGATGAATTTTGGGTGATATCTATGCAAGAAGTGTCAAATCAGTTTGAAAGAAATAATCTCTGGAAACTAGTAGATATATCCAAAGACACCTGGATTACAGAAATCAAATGGGTGTTTAGTAATAAATTAGATAAAGCTGGTAACATAGTTAGAAATGAAGCTAGATTGGTGGCAAAAGGTTATAGATAAGAAAAATAAATTTACTATGAGAAAACCATTTCACCAATAGCTAAAAATGTGGCCATTAGAATATTGCTAGCCTATGCAGCACATCGAGATTTCAAAAATTATCAAATGGTTGTCAAGAGAGAATTCCAAAATTGGTATATAGTTGATGGTTTTTTATGAAAACCCCCTTTTATTACAAACCCTCAGTTTCAAAATAATTTAATTATATTAAGAAATGATTTATATAGATTAAAGCATGATCCTAGAGCTTGGTATGATAGGATAATAAATTTTCTTATATCTAATGGTTTAATAAAATTTATAGCAGATCCTTCTCTATTTATAAATAGAATTTACAAAGATGTTTTAGTAGTAAGAATTTATGTAGATGATATTATTTTTTAATATTCTAAAAATTAATTTTGTGTGAATATTTCAAAGATGATGCAAATTGAATTTGAAAGGAGTTTCATGTGTGAACTAAAATTAAATTTTATATTTCAAATACTTTAAAATAATGATTGTATTGTTTTTGAATTAGAGTAAATATACCAAGGATATTATAAAAAGATATTTATTTGAATGCACTAAGTGTAGTGACACTCCAATGAGTACCACTTGTATGTTGGACCTTGATGAAGATGATAAATATGTTGATCATACCAATTAAATGTGAATTATTGGATGTTTACTCTACTTAACATCTAGTAGGATAGATATTATGTTTAGTGTATGCATGTGTGCATGTTTTCAAGAAAACCCAAAAAATATAATCTTGATGCTGTTAAAAGGATTTTAAAATACCTCAAACAAACTTCCAACCTACTACTGTTCTATCCTAGAGGAAAATTTTTTTATTTAGTGAGTTATTCAGATTCTGATTATGGTAGCATTATATTTGATTGAAAAAGCAGCTCTAGAACATGTAACTTTTTTTTTCAGGTCTATATTTTCACAGTTTAGTAAGAAAAAAATATGTTTCATTATCTGGTGCTGAAGATGAATACATTGTTATTTGAAGTTGTTGTGCACAAATTTTGTGTATGAAACAGACATTAATTGATTATGAATATAAATCTATACATTTACTTATAAACTATTTAATCACAAGTGCTATTAAAATTTATATGAATACTATTTCAGAATCTAGGATAACACACATTGAGGTAAGGAACCACTTTTTGAGAGACCACTATCAAAAAGTTGATATAACTGTAGAGTTCATTGGCAATAACCATCAGCTTGCTGACATTTTCACTAAGCCATTGAACACTAAAAGAATGAACTACAACATTATGAGTTGATAATGATCAATCTGTAGGACCTTGTGTTGTTAATACTTTTACCATTTTATGTGACGTTTTCATACCGACAATGACAGTGTGAAGCAGAGAATGTCATGCCGACACTGTTAAATTTTTCATAAAGACAATTTTTCCATGCCGACACTGACACATTGCCATACCAACAAAGTTTTCATACTGGCACCAATTATATATCATGAAAACATAGTTTTCATGCCGACACAGATAATGTTTTATGCCAATACCCTATCATTTTGACACCAATGCCTTGTCAAGATAACACCATTAGTGTCATGAAAAATTTGTGATTAGAACCCAAATGACTTAATATTTTTAAATGGGTTGTGTTTTCATCAAAACAACATTTTTTTTATTGATTTTATAAAACTCAGTTCATTATTTAATGATTTTATTATTTCAAAATCCCTAAATGATTTAAATTCCAATTGATCCACTCTAATATGTCATCCCTACACACTCTCATCCATTTCTCTCTCTACCCATGACTATTCACCTTCCAACCATCAAACCAAACTATTAGAATGGTGTGTGTAAAGTGAGGTCTTGGTGGTGGCGAGTCTCATGCATCTAAAAAATAAAAAGGTGAATCGAGAAAATCATCAGATCCTATAAATCATACTCTGGTAAACTGTGTTGTAACTTTAGAAACATTTGTTCTTGTGAAATCGATATTTCAAATTAATTATCTACTGCTCAAGGTTATAACTGATCTAGGATGGATTGAGTGGTTCTCAGATAATGAAAGACCATTTTACCAGATGCTAGTTCATGAATTTAACATTAATATTGATTTCTTGTTAGAGGGTAGTGATGTTGTCTGGATCCAATCCAAAGTGAGAGGAAATAGAATCTAATTATCTTCAAAACAATGGGATGAATGTCTTAAATTCTCTCATGATGATGTATTTGATGACTATCAAGGTACCAATCCACTTGAGAGTGATATGTTCTGCTATGAGAGAGATCTGAAGAAGCTTAATAATAATGATGATCATAGAAGAACCATTTCTATAGAGTTAAGTGGATAATGTAGAATCTTTTTTAATCTTATTCGTCATTAGATCTATCACAGAAAATGGGAATTTTATTTTCTTAAGTATGATTATGTCTACTTGATATATCTTTTAAGAAAATAGATCAAGGTATATTTTTGTATATACTTTACTGTTCACATCAATGAAATGATCAAACCTTTCTATAAAACTATTTCCCTATTTTATAAAATTATGATATCTACTATGCTAAAAGAGAAAGGATGTGTAAATAAAGGGGAAGAAGTTTTTTTGAGTGCAGTGGGTTATGCCTTAGTAAAGCAATTTGTAAGAGGATGAAAATCAACTCGAACCCGTCGAAGAGAGAATGGGTTAGAGATGAAGATAAGATTTATGACAAGTTCAATATGATTGACTTTCCAACTAGGCCTAAAAATATAGTTCATCCTGGCCTGGGACCAAATGAGGAAGTTGTTTAATCTTCAGAAGAAGAGGAAGAGCATGCCACTCCTGTTAGAGATTAGGGGTCACCTATCAATGAAAAGAGTGATCCTGACACCACTAATCCTCGCAAGGGTTTTTGTTTTGGAAATACTAGTATTTCACATTCCATACCCTTTAATGAGACCACACTTGATGGCATTGAAGATGAGCATACAAAATTATCAGGTACTGTTGAATATCTATGTAGATCCTATGGCTCTGCAGAAGAATAAGAAAGTGAAGATGATAAAAGTTGTGGTGTTAATGCATAGGAAAAAGGTAAAGATGATAGTGATAGAAATGTACATAGAAATCATGTCTCTAGAAATGATGATGATGGAAGTAGTGATAGTGATGATGACCATCATAGTGATGATAAGGTCAATATGTTGAAATGGTTGAAAATACAGATCATTCTCAGTCGAAAGAACATTTTGAAGTTGTTATTGAAGTATGATAAAATTATTTAGTAGTTGTTAAAGTAGATGCTCAAGCAATTACTATACCTCAATTAGATTATGAAAAAAGATACCTCGTGCTGAAGATGAATAACTAGGAAAGGGAGATCATATTGAGGGGGAACCTCAAGAAAGGGGAGATCATGATGGTAAAGAGAAATGACTTGGAAGATTAAGAATTGATACTCTCACTACTCTAGATGATGATGTAATGGTTCAATGGGAAAAAAATCATGGGTAATTAGCACTTGGTTTAGATTATTAAGACTAAAATGATGATGTTTTTATTCCTATTTCATGGAAATCAGTGGATGAGACAATTTATAGGGAATCTATCACGAAAGTATATTTTTAAAGGTTTAAAGAAGATTTCTTCTCTGCTGTAAGTATATATTTTCAATCTTATATTGTACATGAGATTCAAATATCTATAAGAGAAAACACTAAGATGAGTGTTGAGTTACACACTCGCACATCTTCAATAGTAGAAATGAGGTAGTTTGGGAAATCTGTACATGTTCCATGTCAAATAGTAGGTATATGTGAGGATGATGAAGCAAATGATGAAAGAAAAGTTATATAGGAGATTCAAACCAACCAAATTACAACTACCGAGACAATTGTTGCAAACACAACCATGTTAAGAAAATAAATGACTGGGTTTGATTCTAAAATAAATAATTTTACCAAAAATTAAAAATGTTGTGTGTAGACTATTATTAAAACATTAAAGACTCATACCTCAGATCTTAATGATATTCTTTCTTCATTAGTTCATGATTCCAAGACATTAGATATTGAGGATGTAAGAATTGTTGTAAAGGAGGAGCATCAAGATATATTTGATTATTTTTATATGGAAAACCTTGAAAATATTGAGATCAACATTGATCATGTTCATGATATAGTTAGACTATATTCCAAGAGTACTGAAAATACAAATGTTTAGATCATAGAAAAGGAAGAATAATATTTAAAAATTATCATTAAAATGCATCAGCTGACCATTATGTTTACGTATTTGATAGAGAACCCTTATTTTACTCAAATAACCATAGCTTTTAATGATCATGTAATGAAGTTAAAATACATCACTCGGATTTTGGACAAATTCATGGAGAAAAAGGATGAAATCGAGAAAGCAATGAAGTTTGGTGGTGAGATTATTGAGGATTTCATGAAGACATTTAATCCATACCTTCATGCCCAATGTTATGTGATTTTAGTGTCTGATACCACACCTCTTGGACCTCCTAGATCAATGCCTCCACCTTGAATGTTAGTTTTTCAAGATTTGACTTAGATTAAACCAGTGAACCAAGAACAGATTTAACATCCTCTATTGTCACAACAATAAGCCAAACGTTAAACTAATGTTTTAGAAGGTGTGATATGACCTCCTCTGAAAATTTCTTTAGAACCTCCAGTTTCTCTGCCCCATATATTGTAACCTCCGTTGATCCCTATGATAAAGGAAGAAACCTCTTAATCCTCAGTTGTAGTGTGGATCATTCTCTAATAGGGATTTTTCTTCACTTGTGTTATTTTTATTTGAAGACCTATAACAAATTGTACTTTATTAATTAATATAATTTTGTGTTGTTTTCATTCCTCTATTCAACATTTATCTATTACTTTATGATACTTTTTATTTCTTTTCTACCTATTTTCTTTTTGTTTATCCTCCAAAGGGGGAGAACCGTTTTTAGCTTCCCCTTCAATATTTGATAATCCTAAAAGGGGACTAACTAGTATGAAAATATCCTTATTTACTTTATCTTTGATCTCACACTTATATATATTATTTTTCTTTGATACCAATACTCTTTATTTTACCTCCAAACCTTATCTATGTATTATAAACATTCATCAATAATGGGAAGTGATAAGTAGAATGATTTCATTTCACATCAAATCATTATACTAAATAATGACATGATTTTTGATCATCATATTGGGAGAGATTGTTGGCCCATATGATACTGTTGTCCACCCTCTCTAGTATTAACATGTTTAATAATCATAAATCATGTCAAATATTATTAATCGTGTATAAAAAAATATTCAGTCATGATTATTTACGTTTTAATTTGTGGAATTATGATTATCTATGATATATTATAAATTTAGTTCATTCTATTAATATTTAATTTTTATGTGAGCCCAAAAAATATATTTTCTAAGTGTAACCGACTGACACCGATAGAAGAGATCATATACTGAAAATTCAGATGACCTACCAATAAAAATGGCCAACCAAAATAGATGACCTACCAATGAAAACAAGCTACCAATGTAGATGACCTACTGATGTAAATGACCTATTGATGTAGAAGGTCTACCGATGTAAATTACCTACAGACACAGTTGACCTATCGTTAGTTAAAATGACCAATTGATTCACGGTGCAATCGATGAAATGACTCACTGATAGTATAAATGATTCACTGATGCAATGAGTCACCAAATCTTATAAAGACCTACTAAATGACACACTAATGCAATGAGTCACTGATGCATGGGAAGACCGAAAAAATGAAACACTGATGGAAAGAGTCACTAAAAGAATGAGATACCGAATGAGGACACACTAATAGACTATTTAAATTTCATTTATTTCAAATTATTCTTAATGGTTATATTTTGAGTGGTTTAATGAGAGTAATTGCTTTAATTCCTTTTACAGACATCTTAAATGATGATTCTAGAAATACGAGGTACTGTGTCTACCTCAAACATGCTCATTGTTGGGATACAAGAATATACATACACTGAAGAGTATGGTAATGATATACACAAGGTCTGACTCGCATAGACACACATACGTGAGAACATACGAGCAACTCCCCCCATGCACCATATAGAAATGAAGAAAACAATAGGAATTATTAATTTCTACTTTCTATGAACCAGATAACTTATTTTTATAATAGTTACATCATCTCAATAGAATCCAACAAATCTTAAGGGAAAGAACATCTCAACCTCCTCCAAGATAGAACAACATGGTCCACGACACTCTGTTTTCATTGTCCTTTTCTAGAATAGGACTTGAAACTAATCTCTGATACATCACAGAGTCTAGATATGAATTGAATAGAACTAAGAACATCTCTATGACCTTCTTAATATAGTCTACTATGTTGTGTACTATTTAGATGAACGTTCGAGCAGTTTGTTTGTCTGTACTAAAACCACACACATTCTCATGCACTAAACTGGAGGATACTAGATATCCTCAAACAAATACCTTCTTACACTTGTTTATTCCATAAATAATTATCAAAGAGGTCATGTGTGACATGATTCAAATTATTGATCCCACATAGAACATTCATAGAGGACTTGCGACCTAGATAGTCTATGTACTAATTTTTTTATCACCGATCCAAGGTTTGGGTCAAAATCATTAGTTATATTGATTTCTTTGTGGAAGGTGATCACCAAGTGGAGAGGTCTATGTCTATTCTTGAGACTGAACCTCTTGTTTTATATTTTATATTTTTTAATTATGTATTTCCCTTTTTTAATTTATTTTTTAGAAAAAAAAATTTAATTTTATAGTTATTCTTGGATAGTAGTTATAAATGTTTAGCTATGTTAGATTAGTTTCTAAAGTTGTATCAATATCTCATATTGTTATAAGTAAGAATTAATCAATATTTTGAGAAACTATTTCAATAATTAAGATGTTATAATTTTACCACCTTGTTTGACTACCTAGTTTTATTTTAAATTTTCCAAACCTTTAAAATAAACTCATTAAAATAAATTTTCATTAGAACTTAATTTTCCCCCTCCTGAGTGTCCTACACCAACCAAATATAAGAAAATAGAGAAGGAATTAAATTATATATGAAAAAAATATGATGAATTAATTATATATTATGAGAGAAATTTTATAGTCCATTCAAGGTATACTTATGGTATTGTAATTGAACAAGAATGTAATATTTATCGATTATTTAATTATTGAACACATGTATCTGAATGGGATTATACAAAAGAGACTTCTATAGAAAAAATAAATGCATAAATTTGATACCATGATTGAATATTTTGATTAGATATACTCATTAATATCATGGTTTTTATAAGAAATGAAATATTAAATTCAATGTATATTATAATAATAAAATTCATGCAGGGATAAAGATGATCCTTTTTTCAGCATGATGGGTGGAAGGTGGCATGGAATAAATTTTCTTATTTGTAATAGGGAAATAATTTGGTGTTGAGAGGTAATATAATAGTAATTCAAATGAAGAAGTGATGTGATGATGTTTTCTAGTTATGGAGGGAAAGGACAACAAAATAATCCCCCCACAGGCTAGTGTATTAAATTCATAGAGTAAAATAAATATTCTATCAAATTCTTAAATATAATGTTTAATGAAGATGATCGATGACAAAAAATTCATAGGACTAGAAAAAAATGGATTTTTGTTGTGATAACTATTACTGATGTTGATAAGAATTTTGTCAATGGTACACCAACAATCCAATATAGAACTTATAATGACATATTTGATCTTGTATCAATAAACAATTTTATATATTATAAATTTTCTAAGGGTATTATAATATGACCTCCATAATTAGATATTAAAATTTTATTGAGACTAGAATAGTATGTTCGGCATATATCATGTATATATATCATTTAAAGTTAATTTTTTTTAAGAATTTGCTTCTTGAAAATATAATTATTCTCCATCTAGTTTAATTTTATGTTATCATAGAAAATGATTAGATTTAATTACAAACTGTCCAAATTGGTTTCTATGGAATAAAAGTCACATTTGATATTCTAAAGAATCATATTATAATATATTAATGTACATATATGTAATAACGTTTAGTGGTAATTTAATCCATTATAGATGTCGCGATTCGTATTTAGAAGACTTCTTTTCTTATGATATGGGTTGGGTGAATCTCAACATTGAAGGTATTTTTATTTTGTTGGATTTTGTTCTTATTTCTCTATAATTATTTTCTAGAAAATCCACCAAATTATTTAGTAGAGTTTTTAATATAATTGATACATGGTGCCACACATATTTCAAAAAATCTATATAAAATATCCCTGAATGAGTTGATGGAATTAAAGAATAAACAAAAGGAATTATTTCCAAAGGATTAATTTTTTCATGTGTCACACCTTGGGGTTCAAAAATTAATTTTTTTAATAAAAATGATGGATTAATGCATCTTTTCCATGAGTACAAAAAACATATCAAGATAAATATCATGAATAAGTTTCATATACCCCATATTGATATCATGAATAAATAACTACCTAGTAGTAAATATTTTCCCATGATTTATCTTCATAGAGGAAATCATCAATTGAGGACCATGAATGCAGAAATAACAAAGAAAAATAATGTACAAGGTGTTGACATAATGAATTTATACTATTTTTATTTGGCCTTACTAATTCACCCACTATCATTATGGATATAATTAATAGTGTGTTTAGATATTACCCTGATTAGTTTTGTGTAGTAATATATAGATGATATTATTTTATATTCAACTATCATATAAGTTTATTAATATAAATTTACTATTACACATAAGACACCAATGATGGAAAATCATTATGAAAAAAATTAAAATTTTTAAATTGGAATTAAAAAAGTTTCATTTTTTTGATATATAAATTCTCAATAAATTGAATATCAATTCATACATCAAATATATATGTTATTAAACATTAGAGTAAATATATAACTTTAACCAAAATCCATTTTTTTCTTTGATTATATGGATATTACCAGTTTTTTATGGTTAATCTCTCACGACTATTGAATCCACACCTCATGTTAACTCGAAAGAGTTCTTTGTTCCATTGTGAATATAAATATGAAACAAATTTCATGAAATTGATGAGAATGTTAGTGAGAATAAATATTCTCACATTACCTTGTAGTAGAGAAGGTGTTAAAATATATAGTGATTAATTGATGAAGGGAATTGGATGGGTCCTCATGTAGAATGATTTAGGGATTTCATGGGCCCCATTATATATAATGCTTGAGGAAGAAATTTACCCCTGTCATGATTTTGGTGTAGATTTGTTAATATTTTCCATTAATGATATGGATGCATTATATTTGTAGAGAATAGAGAGATATATATACGGACCGCACAAATTTAATGTCTAGATCCACTAATTTTTTTTGAATATAAACCCATGAAGTGATTTGAAATTTCAAATGGTTATGAATTATCAATAAATTACCATTCTGGGAAAGTGAAAATTATTACTGAAGAATCGAATTGAAATGATCACACAAGATTATATATGAGGAGTATTAAAATTTATATAATATTTTCTAATTTTCAATGGATATATCTAAGAAGTACTGAAAGAATGGTATAAATATTATATTTCTCAAATGAGTACTTAACCATCTGCCCATGTCATGATTAATGAAAAACAAATGGAATTTGTACAACAAAAAAAAACGGGAAAAATTATCATAGGATTAAACATGACTGTGATTGAATAATAACCTTCATGAATTTTTTATGTGTTCAACCCATAATGAATTTGAAAAAGATATTGGATCTGGATAACAGTTCATCATATCTATTCATACTATAACTATAAGGATTTATATATATCAAAAAGATAATTTTGTATGGGATAACATCAGGGGAGATATTTTGGATTTAGTATCCTAGTTATTCGTATGATATATTATTAAGGGTGAGATTCCAATATCAAATTGGATGTCCATACCATTACCTATAGTAGAATATAAATTAAAAAAAATAACCTTATATTTTCTGTTTGTATCCCCAAAATATCATAATTCCATAATGTAATTTGGGTGGTTATTAATTTCCTTACAATTTCAACAAAATCCATCCATATCGGAGAATATTTAATTATTTATCATTTTTTAGAATACTCATTACATAATTTTTAATGTTTAATGGATTACCCCATTTTCTTATACCTAATCTGAATCCAAGGATTAAGCTGACATTTTTGGGAAAAAATCAGTTGGATCTTGAAACAATTTGTTATTTTAGTACTTATTATCATCCTCTAATGAATGGTAACTATAAGAGTACTATTGAAATCCTAGAGTATATATTGAGAACATATTTTATGTATTTTAAATGTGGTTGGGATCAAACATTCATCTAGTCGAGTTTCTTTATAATAATAACATTCACATCATCATTATTATGGATCATAGTGAATCCCTTTTTAGAATGAATTATAGAACTCCAATGTGATGGGTTGAGATTTGAAAGGGAAATCAATTGGGGCCAATAAAAGCTATATATATATATAATATAATGTATTATTTATTCAGCAATATATCATGGTAGATCAGGTTTGAATGAAAATTTATATTCACATTCATTGATGAAATATTGAACTTGATGTTGGTGATAAAGTATTTACACGAATTATCAATATAAGAATGTTATAATGCTTGTAAAGAAAAGAAAAATAAACCCTTCTTATATTTCCCCTTTCACGATTCATGATCGAGTATGGATGGTAGATTATTGTGTCGAACATCCACTGAACCACTCTCATGTTCACAAGGTCATCTATGAATATCTCTTAAAGAATTACATTCCTAAAATCTAAAATGTATAAAATTAGAGGATATACCACCTGAGAATGATCATAAATATCAATAAAACCCATATAAAATATTGTATCATAGAGGTAATGAATTACTGAACAATGTATACTAACCTTTTAATTGTACTCTTGGGGAATCATAAATTCAAAAATGCCTCATAATAACATGAGGATATTATGAAATAGAAATAACATAATTTTATTGTATAATTGTGATTTAATTTTAATGGAATAATTCAATTAATGGGGTTTATAATGAAACAAACCAATATATTATATTTATCAATTAATGAATTTTACTTGTTTAATAGATGGAACTATATGTAATACAATGCTTAAACAAACCATGATATACTATTGAAATAATAATATTTAATATGAGAATTATTACCATACAGTTGGATTGGAATGTCTAAATAAGAATATTTAAATTATAAAAAAATAATGGTATCCATATTTATAACATAAATTCATTGTTTATTAACTGATTTGAAATGAAAATATTAATAATTTTGAAGTGAAAGAGAATTTTTTCAAAAAAGATGTTATTTTTTCAATAATATTTTTTAACATAATATATTAATTTAATCAGTATTAATGAGTTATTTTAAGGTAATTTATATATTATATATTAAATAAGATTTTATAAAATTCATCTTATATTTTTTTCTTGGAATGTGACAGGAATAAATCAAGTATTTTTCTACAGAAATATTTTTCTATTAAATTTTGTAATCACGTTTTTTTTAATAAATTAAAAATGATTTTATACCAATTATTGAAATTTAATCTATAAAAAAGTATTCCATGTTTTCTAATACATATGAATACATTGTGTAAATATAATTATATTATTTATTGCCAATATTAGTACTAACCTTGGTAAATATTTTTTACCTTATTAAGGGTAAAGCATGTAAAATATGTGTAAAAAAATTGAATATGGGTTAAATATTTCTATAACAGTTGGATTTATCATATTTAATGAATGGGGCTTTTCCATTTCCATCCAGAACTAGAATATATGGACAAATCATTCCATTTTTATTTCATTCATATTAATTTATGAAATGAATAAATACATAATGTCACACTATAAACATTAAAATCCATAGAATTCTTACATAACTATAAAAAGTGTATATGTTTAGTTATAAATGATTATATTAAATATTTCATTGTTAGGATTTACATTTTATGTTATTTATAATATTTATGGAATGAATAATAATCTTCAATATTAAGGCGACCCTAACATATTATTTATTCAATTTATATGAAATTAAAGGAAATAATATTAAAAATAATTAAATTACTATAATTTTGTTGAATTATTATTTTAAACGAATATTTTTGACTAATTTTACTTTTAATGGATATAGTAGATATTTTTATTTGAATTTCATTACTATCATGATGTATTCAACGTCAAATTATGCGAATATTTTCAAAATGAAAATAAGGATACATTTTAAAATTAATATTTTATTAGATTATTTAAAATGAATAAATATCATGAATAAAGAAAATTATAATTATAATTTGTAAAAAAATATCACCAATTTTCTAATTGTGATCCAATTTTTACCATATATATAAAATTAATACCCAGTAAGAGTAACAATTTTGTTACTACAATTGATGTTATAAACTCTTAAGTAAGGGTTTAAAGAAAAATATAAGATTTAAAACCCTTCCTAAACATGTAAAAATATATTTATTTTTTTGTATTTTAGAAAATTAATACCATATATATTAATATCTTTCCAAATGGAAGAATCTATATTGATAATAATGGTAACATATTTTAATCTTTTACAAAATTCCAAGGGTGCTCCTCCTCATTTAAAAGGTCACCCATCCATTATATTATTTAAAAAAAATTGGGACTTATAAATTAAACCATACCTATAATAATACTATCATAGATTCCTCAATAATATCTTATATTTTATGGTCTTTCAAAAAGACCATCCTATAAGTGTTATGTTATAAGCGAAAAGAGGTTTCTCGAGGAAGAGGCATAACTCACAAACAAGTATTTTTATTTTTTTCCTTCAAATTATACCTCAATGATGTTCATATTGTTAACTATAAAAAACAAATTATTTATCTTTACTATAATTATTTTTTTATTATTATATTGTAAAATCCATTATCATATTCTTCTGATCCATTGGAAAAGATAATGATTCTCATTCGTACATATGGATTACCACCGCTATAAAGTGATGTAATTTGTTGAACATTTCAATTATTCATGGATGTTAAAAAATATATTTTTAAAAAATTAATAATATAAATGTTTCCAAAAAATTATCCAATAATTTTCACTTATTTTTTATCTTTATTTCAATCCATCTATTTAAAAAAGAAAATAATGTCTCTTTAAATATATGATATACAATCTACCTGGAAGATGTAAATCATTTTCGTAACTCTATAATTTACAAATAAATAAATAAATGTATATAATGAATATATATTAAATTTAAATTATGAATAAAATTCAAGATATGATTTATCCACAATCACCAAATAAATATTGGATGCATAGAGAAACAATTCTCATGAAAAATAAAACAGTTAAAACATTAAAATAATGATTTTAATATAAAAATTTTATAGAATTGGTGTTGAAATATTATAAGTGGATAATATATGATATTATTATTATTATTAAAATTACTATTATATATAATTAAAACAAATTAAAATTTATTATAATTGATGTTAAAATGATTTTGAAGGAATCCCAACACAATGTTAGGGTTTTCTACTACAATGTCATTGTTTATAAGATTTTTTTTTGATTTGTCTTCGGATAATGACATTTCATGATCGACATATCAATATTATTACTAATTTTATTATCCTCTATATATTTATAAATATTAAAAAAATTATTTCAATTTACTCTATTTGATAAAAAATATATTTCAAAATGAATTTTCTTTAAGGAAAACTGGATATGTTTTATTATTAAGTGGGGTAATCCTTTCCATCCAATTCCATATTTATATAAAAATGTGTTAAAAATTTATTAACATTATCATAATAACATTTAATGATTTTTAAAACATTTTTCAGTTTTTATTAAAATTTTTGAAATGTATATTTTATTATTTCATAAATGAGTTATTTTTTAATTTTTATAGAAAATGGGAAAGGAATCATTATTTTAATATAAACCCCCCCAAAAATTTCCCATCCTCATGAACAATAAATTATTTAGTGTTTAATTACCATGTATCCTAGGTTATTTTTAATCAAATTTATTTCCTTTGTATTTTGGATATTTTATGATTTTAATTTCTATGTTAATGTAAAAGGAAATATTTATTGACAAATTGTCCATTGATATTTTAAATGGATTTTCATCTATTATAACATAATTTGATTTTAATTATTCTTAAATTGGGAAATAATCCAATTATAAAATATTTATTCATTATACAAATTATTTCTAGTTATAATGATGAAATATTAATGAAACATATTTTCTCTGTGGGTTAGGTTATGATTAATGTTTTTATAACCGTCTGGAATCTACGTGAATGGAATTATGATTATGTGATAGGTGTTCCATGAATTATATGACTCTGTAATGTATTGGGTAAATATTTATGATTATGATCTCAATGGGTCCACAAGAGGTTATCCCAATCTAGAAAATAAGTTATACATGAGGTTATCCTAATCTTCAAAGGAGGGTATAGATGGGGTTATCCTAATATGGATGATGATATATGATAGGTTAACCCAATATCATCAGTCTGATCTATATCAAGGTATATATCCTTTATATATTATTTCTATGATCTTGATAATTCTACATTTTATTCCACCCTTTATGAAAAGATCTTTTAACAATTTATTCTCTAATGAATCATGTTCTTTAATCATTTCATGTATTATGAATTACCATGAATTATGAAATAACACTAAATTATGATCTATGGTTTGAGGGGTATGTATTTTAAATTTATTTTTCATCTCACAGCCTTTTTATCATTTTTTCTATGTTTTCCTTGATATCTCCCTTTGTTTACCCCTACCAAACATATGATATAACCCTTTTATAAATTTTGTTTACCATTATTCTGTAGAATGGGTTTCTAGTGTGATATTTTTATGAAAGGTTATTTTTATGGAAAAAAAACTTGGAGAAAATATAAATCACTATTGAATATGTTTTTTATATACCATTGTTTTCAATGACACTAAACTAATACGATTATATCATGAAGACTAATTTTATATATTAAATATTAATGTAATAATGTGAAATATTTTTCTATGAAATTATTTAGATGATATATTCCCTTCCATGGGTTTTTACCTCATGAACAAAGGGGTAATGTTATGTACAAGTGATCAAGTATTTTTTAAAAATATGGCTGATATGGTTTTAAATTAAAAAGAAAATCAGATTTTTTATTCTTAAATGAATGATAATATGGGAGGCCAAGCCTTATCACCATTATTTTTTCCATTTATTCAATTTCACTTTATATTGATTCATTGTATAATTTTAAGGTATGATATTTCCTCTATTCTATCTTGATCGGGCCTTTTATCCTTCTATGTTCTCATTTATTCTATTATTTTGTTTCATTGGCTTCATTTCACGCTATCATTGTTAGTACATAACAATTTATGGGGACCACATATGATGACCATATTGGATACCCCAATATTTTATATCCAAGCCTTTCTACTATTTTACATGATGTATGTTGTTTTCCAAATTTATGTATGTTTTTTTTGAATTTAACCCTCAATTTATATTGATTATTTAGTTATTTTTTGTGAAATAGTATTGGGGTATATCTAGAGTGTGGAACACCGTATCACTCTGAATTTATAGACCAAAAGACTACCAAATTAGTATTGAATTATTTATCAAAAATTTGTTAATTTTTTATTTTATTTAAATAATTAATATAATGGAATTTATCTATTCTACTGGTTCTTGTGTTCACCATTAAAGAAATCATGGGCTTGGGAAAATTAACATATCATCAATTGATGTATTCAAATTACAATTATTATAGTCTTTTGGTTAAATTTTGATTATATGTTTATTTTACTAATTAGTTTTATCAGCTAATATATTTAATGTCTTGTAAGAGTTCACCTATAAGGTAAGGATTGGATGATGTCAGCACAATATTAATAAATTTTTTTCATTACATGATAAGTTGTTTGAAGGAGTCTCTTTATTCAATTGGGATCCAATGATCCTCCCTATTTTTTATTGGCATGTGTTGCTTTTAAAAAACAAAAATTGATTTTATTCTAAAAAGTAATTTTAAAAATTGTTTTTAGTTATATGGGTTTTCAAGTGGAAAAGAAGTTTTTAAAAAAGGGTTTTGAAATGAAATTACAAAATAATAATTATTTATTGAAATATTGTTCTCCATATTTTAGACATGGTCTATATTTGTGTATGATGAAATAAACCTCCCTTTGTAAATGGTTTTTAATATAGACATTCACTCATTTTATGAAGGAATTATAGTTATTGATTCAATATGTTTTGGTATGTTTAACCTTATATGGTTAATTTACAAATATTTAGAGATTATTTTAATTCATGATTATGTTTTCCTGGTGCATTTTATAATGAAAGATAATGTGTGTTTATTGTGTAGTCATGTGATATCTTTAATTGTGGTATCAAAGTGGAATATTGTTCTTGATGGAAATATTTATCACCTAGAAGGTGCATATGGGTGTAAAGGACCCTAGTGGATTATCTTTCATATGGGACTTGGTCCCAAGGTACTAGTTACCTGATGACTATTTGGTGTTATATGAGATCCTTTTGGTACTATATTTTTCCAACTATTCTCCAACAATACACTTATAATAGGTGAAAGAAATGCAAGTGCGGGAAATAATATTAAGGTAAATCCTTATTGTGGGTTCAATATATTTTAATAATCTCTATAAGGGAGATTTTATCCTAATGTGAATGGTTTTGGGAGATACCCTAAGTGAAAAAATTGGGAGTGTGGAAGGATCTTTTTTAAGAGCGAAATATCTTGGTCTTCCATGCATTGAGTTAGAAAATTTTGGGTGATATATAGATATTAGGTAATCAATGAGTGAGATGACTAGACCAGGATGTGATATCAGGAAGGGGGTCTATTATGAGGGAGAGGACGTCTTCATATTTTACTTTTATGGTTTACAGATGTACTTATCTTCCTTGAGTTTGAAGGTAGTGGTCGGTTGGTTTTGTATACTACCTTCAGCGAGAAGTGATGATTGACCACATGATATGAGATCAGATAAAATGTGACACCCTACCCAGTGTCTTAGAGTATGAGTTGGGGAAGTAGTTAAATGTAATACCCATCATCATTGGTTGTGGGTTTGAATAATGGAATGAGATTAATTTTTCATTATGGCAAGGAGGTGTAGAAGGTATGTACAAGTATCATAGTGTCATGGATTCTACATGATTACCTTATATATATTTTTGTAAATGAATTATGTGTCATGAATTTTTATGGGTATGATATACATAAATGACTATAATAATTTATAACTATTTCATTCACATATACTTTATCATATCAACCATGAGTCTTTATGAGGCACTAGGGATTCTTAATAGTTTATGGAATCATCCCCAGTTGTATACACGATAGGGGTATCAATATACATGTTAAAACTATCATTTTTTCTCTTAGAACATAGATAATTTTTATTTATAAAAATATTGTATAGGTATGGTATCCCATAATAGATGATGATTTAGTTGGATGATTATATGAGTTGGTTAAAAGGTCGTGTGGTTTACCATTCTGTTTTGTTCATCATTCCTATATAACATGTAAGTTATTATACATGATTCCTTTTATTTTATTCATTATTTTTTTGCTTCACTATTTTATATTTATAGATCACACAAATCAATTTTATGCGTTCTATTTTTCTCTGAGGGGTCTTTTGTGGATCCATATTCTTTCTATAGGTTTTTGAGATTTACGTAGTGTACAGTGATCATGTCGAGTTTTCAAATCATTTAGTTATAACACTCATGATTGTGTTGGACGGAAATGAATCCCTATAACATTTTTTGGAAATTAACACATGTTTATAGCCTCTATAATATGGTATAATGAGATTTAGGTGTTTTATTTTCCTCACATGGGTTCTATTCAGGTATATTCGTCCAGGTTATTGTAATAACCATACCCTATTTTTGAAGACCCTGATATTAGAAATGTGGATGCAATGTTATAATGAACCAGTAATGACATAAATTAACATTACATAAATTTTTTTCAATATGTCAAAGATTATATAAATATATTCCCACAATCATTAATTAATCTAGTTCCTTTTGAAACTTGGAAACATAAACAATGGTATAATATCAAGGTAAATTATCTCCTATAGGTTCTTCATGACTTGAAACCTTCTTAGATACATCATACATAATACATATCATCATAACATGTGTAATGGAAGATAAAAAATGGGTGATTTTGGATCCCAATATGGGTAAAGAAGGCAGACATGTAAACATAAACTATAGTGCAGGGGTGTGAGAATGTGGTCGTATCATTAAAAGACTATACCATGCATATTAAAGATCATAATCATAAATAATGGCATAGAGATTTGCAGTTCATAAGACATGAATCACACAAAAATAATAAACATAAGCAATGAAATCCAAACGTAGGAATAATACATGGTATGTTTTCATACATAAACATGTGATATCATTCAATTTAATTCGAGACACATTTATATCACATTTCAAATAACTTCATGGGAATGAAACCTACATGGAGGTTTACACCACCCTCCCCAATTTCGGTCCTTTCTATGTAAGGGATCAGGTTCTCCTATCCTCCCAAAAATTATTGGGATATGATGTAATAAAATAGTGGACTAGTATTCCCCATCTTCTATCATCATGGTTACAAAACCTACAAGATAAGACACACCACCATCACCAGTCACGATCATTTCATTATCATGGATCGAGTTTACCAATATTTTCATATTGGGATAGGCCCATTAACATGATTCACATCATTATCTCTTGAGATATAAAAAATATCAAAAGGAATTAGAGGGATATATAGGTCTCACCCACCTCATAATAAAATAATTCATTCATGTGCCACAAGATAATAAAACATTCATCATAACATGACAAAAAAAAAGTGATGGGTTCTTTAAATATCAAATCATTAGCCATAAAATGAAACGTGTGTCATTAAAATTTCATCACATCATAATCTATGGAAAATAAATATATTTATGAATCATTTCATTAAATAATAACACCTGAAAAATAGCAGGTTTCAAAATCATATAACCCTGGAAGAGAAACAAACATCATACGAATCAGTCCATCAAAACATATAACATTTAAGAAATAAAATAAATAGAAACAGTAGATCATTTCTTAAAATGGATTGAGTAACATCAATATATTTCATTATAGATAGAAAGAAAATTTAAAATACATTTCCAAAAAATTTCATGAATAAAATACCCAATATAATTCGAAAAACTCTATTTAAAACATAAACCTATTTGAAAATTATTTTCTTTTAAATAAACATGATTTATAATAATTAAATATTTTATTACATTTTTGAAATTATTGTCTTTATAAAAATATAATGAGATCATTAAAAAATTTAAAATTTAATTTTCCATGAATACTTATTAAAGGATCATGAAAAAATTCTAGAAATTTTTTTACCTAAAACCATGTAATAGGATATTGAAAAATGTTCAAAACCATTTTACTTGAAAATATATAAAAGGAATATGAAAATTTTTTCAAAACCATTTTACACGAAAACATCTAAAATGCGATAGAAAATCTTTTAACAACCATTTTACATAACATATTATAAAAGCATCATGAATATGATTTGAAAACCATTTTACATGAAATCATATAAAGGTATATTGAAAACATTTTAAAAACCATTTTATAGAAAAATATTTAAAAGAATATTGAAAATATTTTGAAAAGCAATTTCGTTGATAATATATAAAAGGTGCATAAAAATATTTTGAAAACAAGTATATATAAAATTAATTTTAGAAAAAATTTTCAAAAAAATTAACATTGTAAAAATTTATAAGAATCATTAATAAAATGATGATCAGAAATCCATACTTGATGAACAATATAAAAAATTATATTCCTTTTTCATGGTAAACATGTAATAAAAATTATTTATTCAGAAAGCGACTAGAATATTCTATTGAAAGCAATGGTAAATGAAACAAAGGGTAAAAATGAATTTTAACTATTATATTAGATTACTGTATTAATCTTAGAAACCATTTTTTGAAGATATGGTTTTGAAGGAACATAGATTTTAGGCCAAAGAGAGATGTAAAGAAGAAATTTCTTAAAAACATGTTCTTGATAATCTTATGAACCAATGAGTCACATAATGGTATCATTATTTGGATATAAAACGAATAAAATATGGTATGAAATATCATTTTATTTCTTGACATATGGATCAAAATAATCCATCTATGTGAGAATAATCATAAACAATCTCGATACATGGTGAGATTGTAGCCTTAAACTATTAACAATTTGATAGCTTTGGATCATAACAAATGGAAAGAATAAAATTACTTCAATCTTAAAATATAATTAAATTAAATATATTCATGAAATAAAATGTCAAATGAAGTATATAGTGCTCATGGAAAAATATTGCTTCATGACATGGGTTGTGTCTCAATCAATGGAAAACTGAGACAAAATAGCATTACTAATTTGGTATATTTTGAAACATAGAAACCATAAATTAAGGATCATAAAATGGGTATGTAAATACCCATAAATTAAATTATAAGAATCATATAATACATCCATTTTACTATACGCACCACAAAAATGAAATTATTGATGATTAATTCTTTTATCTCACAGATATAAAAAGGAAAACGAAATCCCTTAATGTTTTGTATTTACACCCATCGTACTCATTGAAACCAACTATATACTAAATTTACGTTTATTATGAATATTTTAAATAGCTAGATTCTTTTATCTAGTGCCATATATAGTTTTATTATGACATTATATTACCCTCTTGTTTACAATTACATGTTAATTTTTTACTTAGTGTAGTATTCCCTTTTTTTCTCTTGTGTCTAAATTTATTATGTCTTTTTTAGGACCTCCTACTCATAAAGTGTACCCATCCTAGGCTAGAAATGTGGTAAGGGAGATAATGACACCTGTTTCCCGCCTACAGTAGGCCCCGGATTGGAAACTATCACTGGGGGTATAGTAAACACACATATGAGAGGCATTGACCTATATGAGAACACATACTAAAGAGGAAGATAAGATAGACACCAAACAACTAAAAGTAAAACAACAACATAAATGAAATCCCAAGTACACATATGTAATGTCATGAAAAACTACTAAAACTGCTAGGGGGAAACTAAAAGTACCCAAATGAATGTAAGAACAAAAAAAACCAAGATGCGCAAACAGATCCCGCAACCCCAAGCAAGTAGAAACCAGCTTGATCTGCAACCTGCTCCATGTGACCTAAAAAAATTATATATACATATATTGAGTATAATAGTATACTAAGTAGGATCCTCCCTAGATCCTCTCATGAAAAAGTAATGAAATCATGCTAAAGCACAGTGAACCAATAGTGAAACTACTCATCACCTAAATAGGTATACAAAGTTTCCAGCCTCACCATGGATAATATCAATAAGTATCACTTACAAATGTATATAATATAATAAATAATATCAAGGGTACCTAGCTACTACATCCCCCATGATTGACGATTTCTCCCAACATCGCACGCCCTAAGCATCTCTCTCAAAAATGATTTTCCGCAGACACCTGGGTGAAGAACCACAACATGCACATCGTGGAAAAAAACCACCACATACTCGTAAGAAATGTTACTAGGTAGTTTTTGGGAGCCACCATAGATCGCATAACATGTATCATACGTTGGGTATTGAACCTCAATCCATTATTTCCCATACACTGAGTAAGGATCCTCATGTTATCATAGCTTATACACGTTACACCTATAGTAGTCCATAGGAAACTATATCCAGAATATATGTGTGTGAATAACCACAATCCATGACATACATCTATACACATATATGGGTAAATCTAACCAATATTCCTACAAGCACAAGTAACTACCATGAAATGATAATGGGAAAAAAGGGGGTAGTCATCCATCTATCCTCCCACAAGAATGTTGGAAAAAACACCCCACAGGGCTCATAATCCCTGAGGTGTTAGTTTCCCTAACTGACAGGTTGGAGTAACTTATAGAAACACAAAAAGTAAAGAATATATTATAGCTCACAACCACACAATTGGAATTACCTAGTCTTAGACACTACTATAGCTAACATCTCTCAGACTCCTAGAATCCACTTCTAAGACTAGGTATCCTATAAGCACACAACCATTTAAAGAGATTAATTACATTAATTCATTCCCTTTTTATCACTTTCACTTTACGTAAATTAATTATTTAAACATTAATTAACCATTACCAATTAAAAATTCCACATTAAATTTCATTAGACTCACACCCGAAGTCCACGACCCCTTTAAATTGTAACCTCGTCATTTCGTCTTAGAAATCTCCAATCCCTTGGGCTAACATCATTTATTCAACGATTTATTAACAACATTATTACTTTCCAATATAGCCTAGAATTCTAGAAAAACATTATGTGCTACAAAACATAGGGGGGCTTAACTCTGTGAGTATATAAACAACCCATCAAGTATTTTCCACCTATTGAAAGTGCATAGACCAATACTCCCTCAAGAAGCTAAACACGGAAATCGCGTGGAATACCCCGCGTGTCTTCAGCCCCTTTTGGAAGGAGGGTAAGCAAACCAACTTCCTTGAGGAGTGGGGAAGGTAAACTAGATAAATAACCAACAAGATCATTAATCATCCAAACATTCACATCCAACTCATTCCATCATAACTGGTGTCATCCCCGACACCCACATGCATAATCCAATGTGTCTTTCCACTCTTGGAATCAACTACTACCACAAACATTAGGCCTCCCTGCCCCCATATATCACAACAGCCATCCAGCCTCACATTAGAACACAAGAAATAGAAAAAAAACGTCATATTAATTGTTGTCTTGTCCCTTATACAAGAAAGAGGGAAACTAATAACCCAACAAGGGATTTTCTTTTATCAAACAACTAGTTCATTAATCCATCTAAAAGTAACCGATTTATTATTCATAGGTTCCATCTTTGGGAATCCTAAACAGTATGCTTTCAAAAAATTTATTAAAAATTCATAGTGCATCAATTTGATTAACATAAAATTACAACAACTATAATTGGTTTCAATCACATGCCTCCTTATCTTTATCCAAACAATTATCAATTAATTCTGGCTTTACGTTCTTTACAAATTTCCATCAAGAATGAAAATCTAAACAAGAACGCATAGATATCACACTATCTTAAAAAAAAGTGGCAATTACATAAGATTTATATCCATGTATTTATCCGATTCAAATATTTAATAGGCCAATTACATTGTGATCCAGTGGGATAAAATATGATAACTCAACAGTTTCACGTAAATGAAATGAGAAGAAACAAATCCATTACGTTAAACGGTTCTTGACGTTATTTATACGAGAACGAGCCACACAATGGGTTATTATGTCATCCCACCATGACGATTGTATCCACTTGAGGGTGTAAAGATACCACCGCACAGATAAACACCCAAGAAAAACCCATTAGGATCATAGAGATCCCTTTCCATAAAATGGAAATGAGAAACAGATGGAGCTGAACCCAAAATAATTACAATAGATCAAACAATATATCGAAGATTGATTGACACTACGTGGTTTCTTTTAGACAATGGGAAACCTATCCAAGGAGGAAAAATTGTTCGTACCACTCATATGGGATGGAATGAAAGGTTCAAGCTTCTCACAATTAAGAACAAGGAGGAAGAATTAGGAAGGAAGATATCTCGTCCCTTTAGAAGATTTAATGGAGCAACAGTTTAATATACAGTGCATTTTCCATTAAAAGTGGATCACATTAAACTATGCAGTTTGACCTTGTAAAAACATCATGAGCCTTAGGAGAATAAATATAGGATTTACAGCCTTTGAATCGACATTAGATTCCATAAAAAAAGGTTTTAAATGTATTTTACGTCAAAGGAAACATCAGAGGGGTGACTGTAGGATGCAAGGAACACTGTTCACAAACTCAAAATTTGGAAAAGGAAAGAGGCTACTGTTGGATTTTCACCATATTGAAAACACTGTTCATGAACCTAAAATTTGGAAAATAAAAGAGGCTACAATTAGAACTTCACCGTTCTGGAAACACTATTCATAAACTTGAAATTTGGTAATGTAGAGAGGATATAGTTAAAACCTCACCATTCTGGAAAAACTATTCATGAACTCCAAATTTGGAAAAGGAAAGAGGCTACTGTTGGAACCTCGCTATTCTAGAAACACTATTCATGAACTCAAAATTTGGCATAGGAATGAGGCTACCTTTGGAACCTTACCATTCTAGAAACAATGTTCATGAACACAAAAATTTGCAAAGGAAAGAGGGAACTGTTGGAACCTCACAATTCAGGAAACACTGTTCATGAACACAAAATTTGGAAAAGGAAAGAGGCTACCGTAGGAATATCAGCATTCTAGAAACACTGTTCACAAACATGAAATTTGGCAAAGGAATGTGGCTACTGTTGGAACCATACCATTTTGGAAACACTGTTCATGAACTCAAAATATGGAAAAGGAAAGAGGCTACCATTGGAACCTCACCATTCCTAAAATAGTGTTTATGAACTGAAATTTTTTAAAATTGTTTGGGATATGTCACCTTAATCTCCCAAAACACCTCAAACACAATATTTTTGCAAATGAATGAACTAGAGAGGTCTGAGCCATTACATCAGATACCTCGAAAAACATTCTCATCCTTGATAATTGAAAAAAAACCTAAAATGGAACAGAAAAGAAGTCTGAATGACAACCCATCAAGATACCTCACAAAAAGGGGAAACCCACAAGATGAAATAGAAGAAAGATCTCTTATGAAAATGAATGGTCTTTAACAACAATTGGGACATCATTACATAAAAAGAGTTAAATGTCAAACAACAATGGGTACTGAGCACGTATCTGCGACTCATGTTACCTGGTACTCTCATCCACACCACCCTGTGACCATAAGAAAGGAACAAAGTGGATAGAGTTCCTGTACAACAACTTATCATTTTGGTCTTGGATCACCACATGCCTCTCCTGGAAGGTCGCACCATCGTCAACATCGATCTCTCCCCAATCAATAACATGCGAGTTGTCATGAAGATAACGAGGGGGCTGTGTTATATAGAAAAAAATATATATCTATATCATCTATTGTGGAAGCACTATCTGATATGCCACGGCTCCAACACAATCCAAAAGCTCAAAAGGACTTACAAACCAGGGAGAAATCTTACCCCCATAACAAATCTTTCATAGCCATGACAGGGAGTCACCTTCAGAAACACGTTCTCCCTAAAATATAACTATAAGGGCCTCCTCTGTTTATTAACATATAATTTATGATTATCCTGAGCTGTCTTAATTCTCTCACAAATCACCTGAACCATCTCTGTTGTATTCTGCATTATTTCTGGTCTGGGAATTGCTGACTCTCTGACAACAGTCCAGCACAATGGAGAACGGTAGGGCCTTCCATACAAGGCTTCAAACAGCACCATACTAATGGTGGAGTGAAAAATATATTTGCAAGGGAACTCTCCAACGTGTAAGTGCCTCATCCATGAGCCTCCAAAATCCAGGACACAAGAGCATAACATTTCTTCAATAGTATGGATAGTCCACTCTATCTGACCATCTATCTGCGGATGAAAAGAAGTGATAATACATAATTGAGAACCAAAATCATGATGGAGACCTATCCACACCCTAGAGGTAAATATAGGATCTAGATTGAGAATGATCATCCTTGGGACTCCATGATGTATCACCACCTCCTCTAGATACTGCCTTGAAAAAACATCCACGAAGCTTGACTACCTGATTTCTATTGAGTGGGCTGATTTGGATAAACGATCCACTATAACCCAAATAGCGTCGTTTCCTCCCCATGTTCGAGGTAAACCACTAATATAGTCCATTGAGATTTCCTCCCACTTCAACTGATAAATATCTAATGGCTAGAGAATACAACCAAGAACACAGTGTTCGACCTTCACCTTCTGGAAAACCATACATCGAGACACGAACATCTCAACTGCATGCTTTAGCCCAAGACACCAAAACTGACTACTCAATGCTCATTAAATCTTTGTCACCCTTGGATGCACAACTAAAGGTAAACTATGGAACTCTATGGGAACCATATCATGTATCTCCAGAGGGGAAAATATCCTTCTGTGATACAACACTTGGTGTTGTTCATCCTCATACCAACCATCAGGGGCCTTTCCACAAAAAACTCAGTCTCTACAGACCTCTACCTATAGATCCCCCAACTAGGACTCTTCCATATTGATATTTAATGCTGATAGTTATTCCATTACTCTGCAAGAATCACCTGATTCACACACTACATCAATATGTGAATTTTGACTCAACACATCAGCTACAACATTCCCCATTCCAGGTGTAGATGAAATCACAACGTCGTATTCCTATAAAAACTCCATCCACCAATGATGTTGTAAGTTCATGTCATATAGGGAGAAAAAATACCTCAAACTCTTATGAGAGGTGAAAAACACAAAGCGCATGCCAATGGGGTAATGTCTCCACTACATCAGAGAAAACACTATGGAAACCAACTCAAGATCATGGGTGGCATAGTTACATTCATGGGGATGAAACTACCAAGACTAATATGAAACAAATGATCTATGCTGCATCAGAACAAATCCAAACCCTAGATGCATAACATCATAGAAAACATCAAACTGAACTCCCTCTACTAGAATACAATGAAATTAAGCACTTATTAACTTATACATTAGATACTCAAAAGCTTCCTGCCACTGATCAGTCTATATGAATGTCTGATCCTTCCTGGTCCAAGCTATCATAGGAGTCACAACTTGAAATAAATCATCTAGAAACCTATTTTAGCAGAGAGTGAGTCCAATGAATCGTTTCCCCTCTGAATCTGTCATGGGGGATTCCAAATACATATTGACTATATCTTCGATGGATCCAAAGTTACTCGCCACTGGAACACAACATGCCCCAATAAATGGACTTCTTGAGGCCAAAAATCACACTTCGACAACTTTTTAAATTGAAAATGTTGACAAAGAACTCCCAAAATGGCATGTAAATGCTCTACATGATCATCCTTATATGTGGAGTACACAAGGATATCATTAATGAGAACCACCTCTAACTTCTCCAGGAACTTATAAAACATAGAATTCATCAATCCCATGAACACAACCAGATCATTTGTTATGCCGAACAACATTACAACGAACTCAAAATTCCCATGATGACAACTGAAATCAGTCTTTGGGATATAATCATCTTTCACACACATCTAATGATATCCTGACCACAAGTTGGTCTTCGAGAACCAGCATGCACCCTAAAGTTGATCTAATAAATAATAAATCTATGAGAGAGGATATCGATTCTTTACTGTCACTTTGTTTAAGAGACAATAATCAACACACAACTAAAAACTATTTTCATCATTCTTCACGAACAAAACCAATGCACCCCACGATGACAAACTTGGCTATGAAAACCTCACTATAACAAAACATCAAGCTATATATGTCGCTCTCATAAATCTTAAGGGGTCATCCTATATGGAGACATAGAGATAGAAGATGCCTCAGGTTGTAGCCTGATGCCAAACTCGATATCTTATCATGGTGGCAATGCTACAACCTCTTCTAGAAAGACATCTAGGTACTCTTCTTCCACCTTAGGAAATGCCAACTACTGGTCCACTGAGGAACTCAAAATCATCTCAGCCATCATGGATGATAAGGATGAAAGATGCCTCTGACCCATCAGAGGGTCTTGCTCACCAACGAACACCACTGGCTCTCTATCCACATTGAATAACACAACCTACCTCCTGAATCAATCCATGATAGCCTACAACAAATACAACCAATCCATGCCGAGGATGACATCATATGGTTGTATCCGTAAACATTGGAAATATCTCCAAGAGTGGTGTTTCTCCAACACTAGCTCACAGTCTCTACATACTTCAAACAAGTCAGATCAACCTCCAACTAGCGTAGTTAGTTCCAAGGGAACTGGAAGCCTCTCAACCTAATGTCACAAAGCATAGACAAGGGTTGGTGTTAAGAAAGAGTGTGTCACTATAGAATCAAACAAGGCATAATCCAAGGTAGAAAACAAGCCAAGGGTACCTTGAACAACATTTGGATTGCCTGGTGCGGGCAATGCTAAAACTTGAAGTTGTCCATGACCTCCTCTGTGGCCTCTATGAACATTATTAAGAACACCACCATGGTTGCACTCTACTCTTTGAGGATGGGGAGAATTATGAGGCTTTCCTATTCCATCCCCAACTACCCTCTATCGATCTAAAGGTAGTGCAAACTACTACTACTGCATTGGCTGTAACTACGTCCACAGAGGAGCCTGGAGCAGGAAACCTTGTGCACGATGACTGCTCTGAATGTTCGGGAACTCTCATTGCTAATGACATCGACCACCACAAAAAACAACTACTTGATTCCTTGGCCTATGATTTAGAGGTTCTTCCCCCAATGAAATGAGATGCTGAGGGCTGGGACCTACCCCAGGCCGAACAAAAACACTTCTACCCAAAAATCTGTGAAACCCAGACCAAAGCTCTGCTTCGTGAGGAATCATGAATACTCTGGTCTCATGATGATCTAGTTCTGTCCAATTTCCTCTAGATTAACTCTTCCCACGCTAGCACCTCAAGATATTTCTTCATCATAAATGGGGTTACCTGGAGTTATATCTATGGATGAAAATCCCCCTCTAAATGCCTCGTCCTGGCATCCTCATCTAGAAACAGGCCCGAAGAATATCATAAAAGGTTCATGAAATTGATTTCAGACTCACAAAAACTAGAGCTTCCCTGTCGAAGGGTAAGAAGCTCATGGTGACTAGAAGCCTTCGCAGTAGAAGAAAGAAACAAAACACTAAACATGTCTTAGAACTCCTCCTATGAGATCGCTGACTCCTCAAGATCCCCAAGAAACAAGAACAACCACTACCTCACTACTCCACACATCATTGTCACAACCAAGGAAAACCATTTCTCCATCCGAGCATAGATTGAACTGAATCCTATGTCGACCTCCTCCAACTTGTCTTCAGTGACAACATCTGAAACAGAGCCCTCATACAACTACACACTCTTTCACTGAATCTCTTAGAGTGTCCTCCTCAAAGTGTTATCATCGTTATCCTCTACCATGTGGCGACCTTATAGTATAGGCTACTAATCATCTTCTTTGTGATCTTGATGATGACGTTGACCTGGAGCCACACCTATAAAATAAAAAACAGTTAGAGCTCCTAAACCTATAATAAGGGAGACTTTGCAATAATTAGTTATTTATTTTTATTTATTAATTTTAGGTTACCCTATCCCATGTTATACACATTCAAACACAGTCACAGGAAGAATGATGCATGATGCTTTCTTAGGTCTCTACCCAACAAATAGAATCACCTGTTTTAGTAGAAATTGTAAACACAAAGGTCCATACATCATATCATAGGGGGTCCTAAATTCCTATGTTGCATCCAGTGTCCAATGTTTACATCACTTGATAATCTTGACTGACACTGTTACCCTACCATCGGATGCGACCTCACCCATGCCTAACTCAAAACTCTATCCTATCCCTCATCCAGACCTCTGCTACCACTCTATCACGATCCCCTCACCACAAAGTGCACCCATCTTAGGCCGACAATGCGAGAAGGGATATAATGACCCCCAGAGTCTCGCCTCTAGTAGGACCCGGGTCGACGACTTGCACCGATGGTATAATAAACAATCATTTTGGAGGCATTTCCCTCTTAGAGAACAAATGTGAAAGATAGAGATAAGATAGACACCAACCAAATCCAATTCAAACAACAATATAAATGAAATCCCAAGGCCACATATGTATTGTCATGCAAAACTAATACAACTGATAGGGGGAACTACAAGTACGCAAAGGAATGTAAAAACAACAGCAACCATGAAGCCCAAACTGCTCCCACAACCCCAAGCTAGTAGAAACCATCCTGATCTATAACCGGATCCAATTGATCTAAAAAACAGTTTATATATACATAGGGTGAGTATAACAGTATTCTCTATTGGATCCTCCCTATATCCTGTCATGAAAAAGTAATGAAGGCATGCTAAAACAAAATGTACAACTACTGAAACTAACTCATCAACTAAATAGGTATACTACATTTACAGACTCACTATGGATACAATCACCACGTATTGCATAAAATATTATATAATATAACAATGAATATCGATGGTAACCCACAACTACTTCCCCACTGGTTTTCCACTTTTACCCAATGTCGCACAACCTATGAATCTCTATCAAAGAAGGTAAGCCTACAGACACCTAGGTGAAGCACCACAACATGATCCTCCTACCAAAAAACCCACCACTTCTACGTAATAGAAGTTACTAGGTAGTTTCTAGAGCCACCACATCTCACATAAAATGTATTAAACATCGGGTATTAACCCTCAAGAAATTATAGCTCATACACTGAGTAAGGAACCTCAATCCATCATAGCCTATACACGTTACACCTATTGTAGTCCATAAGAAACTATATCAAGAATATATGTGTGTGAATAACCATAATCCATTACATCCCTCCACACCCATATATTAGATAAAATAACCACTATTAACACCAAAACAAGTAACTACCATGAGAAGATAGTGGGGACAAAGGGGGTAGTCAACAATACATCCTCCCACTAGAACGTTGGGGAAAACACACCCTAGGATCATAATCCATGGGGTGTCAGTTTCCCTAACTAACTGGCTGGAGTTTCATTTTTTTTAAAAAAAGTATAGAATATTCTATAGCTCATAACCACACTATGGGTGTAACATAGTCTTAGGCACAACTGCAGCTAACGTCTCATGGACTCCCGATTGCCACTTCTAAGAGTAGGTATCCTATAAGAACATAACCATTTAAAGAGCTTAATTAAATATATTCATTCCCTTTTTATCAGTTATACATTACATAAATTAATTCATTAAAAATTAATTAACCATTAACAATTCCATAGTAAATTTGATTAGAATAACTCCTAAAGTCTACTACCCCATTCAATTGTAACGTCATCTTTGCATCCCAGCAAGATCCAACCCATTGGGTTAATATCATTTATTAAATCATTTAATAACAATATTATTAATTTACTATATTCACTGTCAATCTAGAAAAATATTTTACGATACTAAACACATGGGGGATAAACTCGGTGAGTAGATAAACAACCCGTCAAGTCTTTTCCACTTATATAAAGAGCATAGACCTATCCTACCTAAGGAATCTAAACATGGAAAGCATGTGGCATACACCGTGCGTATTTTCCCCTTTTAAAAGGAGGGTATGAAAAACCCGCTGCCTTCGCCAGTGTGGAAGGTAAAGCAGAAAAACAAACAACATGATCAGCAAGCATCCAAAAATTCACATCAAACACGATCCATCATCCCCGGTGTCCTCCCAAAAACCCACATGAATAGACCGATTCATATCACCACTCTAGGCATTATATACTACTACAACCAGTAGGCCCCTCTACCCCCACATATCACAATAGCCATCCAGAGTCACATTAGAACACATGCAGCAGGAAAACAAGCATCATATCAATTAGGCTCTTAGCCCTTAAACTGGATAGAGTGTAACTTAGAACCCTAAAGGGGATTTTATTTTATCAATCAACCAATTCATTAGTCCATCTAGAATTAACCATTTTATTATTTATAGATTTAAACTTCACAAATCCAAAACAATAAACTATCACGAATTGATTAAATATGCTTACTGCGTCAATTTGATAAACCTCAAATTACAACAACAATAATCATGTACATTCACATGCATATTTACCTTTAGCCAAATGATTATCAAATTAATTATGGATTTTCATCCTTTACCAATTTACAAAAATAATGAAAAGCAAAAAAAGAAAGCATATATATTACACTCTCCAGAAAAATAAGAGGCAATAATATATGATCGATATCAATTTATTTATCCTGTTTAAATATTTATTATGTCAATTCCATTATGATCGAGTGGGATAAAACATGAAAAATTTACAGTTTCACGTAAAATAAAAGATAAGCAACGAATCCCCTACCTCAAATGGTTAATGACGATCTTTATATGAGAACGGTCTACAAAACAGGTTACGCTCTCCTCCCCTTGTGACAACTGTTTCCACCCATAGATGTAGAGACACCACCACACCGGTCAACACCAAAGAAAAACCAATTAGGATCATGGAGATACCATTCCATAAAAGGGAAAAAAAGAAAAAGAAGCAGATGAAACCAAAATAATGACAATATTTTATACCTTATATTGAAGATTGATCGATACTACTGGGCGGTATCAAAACCCAGGGGAACCAATCCACAGAGGAAAGATTGATTGCACCCCTCCTATAGGATGGAATAAAAGCTTCAAGTATCTCACAGCTGAGAACATGGAAGAATAATTAAAGAGGAAGATATCTCATCCCATTATATGATTTAATGGAGCAATATTTTAAGATATGTTGGATTTTATATTAAAAGAATACCGCATTAAACTATGCAGTTTGACCATGTAAAAACATCATGAGCCTTAAATATATGTGTTACAACCTTTGAATTAGCCTTAAAGTCTTTCAAATAAGGCTTATAATGTATTTTATATCAAAGGAAACGTCAAAGGGGTGAAAATTTAGGAAGCTAGAAACATTTTAGGAAACGTAATGAGGCTACCATTGGAACCTCACAATTCTGTAAACACTATACATGAAAATGAAATTTGGAAATCTAAAGAGGATTCCATTAGAACATCACCATTCTGGAAACAATGTTCATGAACATGAGATATAGAAAAGGAAAGAGGCTACTGTTGGAACCTCAGAGTTCAGGAAACACTGCTCCTGAACCAGAAATTTGGCAAAAGAAAGAGGCTACTATTGGAACCTCCCCATTCAGAAAAAATTGTTCATGGACTCCAATTTTGCAAATGAAAGAGTCTACCGTTGGAACATCACCATTCTAGAAACACTGTTCATTAATGGACAATTTGGAAAATGAAAGAGGAAACCATTGGAACCTCGCCATTCTAAAAACACTGTTGAGGAACTAAAAACATGGAAAAGGAAAGAGGATACCATTAGAACCTCACCATTATGGAAACACTGTTCATGAACTCAATATTTGGAAAAAGAAAGAGGATCCTGTTAGTATCTCACCATTCTGGAAATAGTGTTCTTGAATATGAAATTTTCAAAAGGAAAGAGGCTACCATTGGGACCTCCCCATTTGGGAAACACTGTTCATGAACTCAAAATTAGGAATTGTGTTGGGGATAAGTCACCCTAACCTCATGAAACACCTCAGACAGTAGATATTTTCAAAGGAATGAACTAGAGTGGTCTGGGCCATTACATCATTGGTAATCACACATATTTCATGATACCAGAATTTTTAAAAATGACCTTAGTATCATTTATATTAATTGTATTTTTATTATAATAATATATAGAATATAGAAGTATGTAATATAAAACATATTTCATGGAAATGGTAGGTCATACATATTAAATTTTTTTTTGACGATTTGAATTAAAGAAAATATTTCATATATTTATATATTTATATGTATCTAATATCATTAAATTAGAATTATTATTTCTTATATATCTTATAGTTTCACTAAAAATAACCTTAATACATTCCTGGTACTCTATGTATGAATCACACCTCATAGAGGGGGCGATAGTCCACACTTACTCAAAAAAAATTATCATATTTATATAATATGGAATGTTTAAGGGTACGTTCAAAATAAATATTAAATAATAATAATGACATTATAAATATATTTTATATCATATATAAATATTTTTCCATCTGAATATTCCCCATGAGGGTTGATAAATTACAAATGAACAATCCTCGTTTCGTGAGGCTGTAGTTTACTGTACCTGTAAATAGTATGTTTTTCCCACTGGATAGATGTTTAAGTAATTTTAGGTCAAAATATTTTCATAAGAACATCCTATAATTTTTAGGATAAATTTTTTATATAATTTAATTT
This sequence comes from Viscum album, assembly GCA_963277665.1. Classification (NCBI taxonomy): domain Eukaryota; kingdom Viridiplantae; phylum Streptophyta; class Magnoliopsida; order Santalales; family Viscaceae; genus Viscum; species Viscum album. Next base: position 900,209,302 of record OY728139.1, read on the forward strand.
AATTTTTAGTGTTTATCGAGTGTATAATAGAAATAAAACAAATGATCATGAGGGTGGGAGTTACCTGTTAATTACGTAACTCTCTTTGGTTTGCATAAATGGATTACTTGAAAGTATTTATACCCAAAGGAAGGATTTAATGAGGAAGGAATGGTTTTTGGGAAGTGTATTGGGATGATATTGGATGATCCTAAATTGTTTTAGAGGTGTTAGTAAGATGGAGAGGTGATGACCTTTATAGGGGATAGAAAGGACAAAATTGGTAATTTTGAAAACAAGTTAGGTGTACCCACGTTTTATCCTAAGAAAAGACAAAAAAAAAACAATAAAAAATCAATTAGTTAAGGTTTATCGCTGAAATATTGTCAAAAATTAGGTTTTGGACAATTTTATAGGTCTTCCTGGTATATAATCATAAGTTTTATTCCCTCATTAATCTTAATTTTACCTTAATAATTATAATTAATTTTTTTATAATTAAATAATGATTTTGGATAAAAATTATTTTTTACTTATTAGTAAATATATATTAATATGATTACAAATGTTAAAACAATATATTCTAAAATACAACCAAATTTGTGGAATAAATTTGTTTTAATTGTATCCCACAAACGGGACTACACAATGTGTTTTTAAAGTATAAAACATTCCTACTTTTTTAATGTTTTTATTCACAATTTCAAAGTGAAATTGATTATAATGAACTAAATTGGATTAATTGGAGAAAATATGATCTAATAATACATTTAAGTCAATTTAAACTATAATTTTACCATATATATATATTTTATGAAATTTTTTTGAACTAAAATTTAGTACTTTTTAACTATTAATATTGAAATCAATCCTTATATAAAAATAAAAAAAATTAACATTACCCTAGTTTAAATATTTTTTCTTGAAATATGAAAATTATATTGACATATATATTCCATAATTTTTAGAAAAATTGGATTCAAAATAAGATCATTCTTAAAAGGTCATAGAAATGACTTAATAAGAAATATGATATTTTTTGCATAAAATTTGGTTTTTTATCATATGCCTTTAAAATATATTATATGAATAATACAAATATTTAATTGAATATATAATATATATAACACATTAATATCACTCAAAAATTGTAAATAATGCAATTTATTATGTTCAACCAGATTTTTTGGTACAATAATATTTTATTTTGTATTCAATCAGTTTTAATATTCATTTCTAATTAATTTGTAACGAATCATTTAAATTTATATTTTTCTAAATAATAGATTTTGATATAATAGATTACCCCTTTCCTAAATATTAATTTAACATCTATGTAATATTAAATAATATTTTGTTATTTTGTAAAACTAATTCTTGCATGTTACATAATCCATCGTGGAAATTCATTATTACATGTAACATAAGCTATCATCAGTTTTATTTGTAGAGAAAGTTAAAATTTATTTTTAGTGTAGTTCATGATTTAATTGGTTTTTTATATAATGAAAGGAAATAACTATTATTTAATATAAGATAAACTACTTTTATTACTACTTGAAATGAAAAGTATCAAAAATATTAAATTATTTCGAAAAAAATATTCCACAAAATCTGAGGGTGTTACATTCTACCCCCCATTAAAAATAAACTTCTCTAGAAAAATTCTTCTAGGTTATCAATGTTTTCATACTTGAATGTTTTATTCAAAAAAACACACATTAGAAAAATTAATACTAAAAATTATCTCAAAAAGGGAATGTTGGAACCATATTTTTTTATCCAATGTAACATATAAGTAGGTTTACTTATAAGATAACATCAGATAAAATAGAAAACATTGACATGGAGGTGAATTTAAAATATCATGTTCTGATGGATATTGATAGAAAAAATTAACCAGAAGAAGTGGGTGATCACAAAACTATAAATCTATGATGTTCTATGGGACCATCTGATTCATTAGAAATAATAGTTCTTGGATAAATTTTTTTCAATATCTTTATCCTATATATTAGGATTTATTTTAATGTCAATGAACATAAAGAAATATAAATAATTGATTTTATTCATTTTCATATGTATAATCTCACCCATTACTTTCCTTTTTCATTTACCTCTTCATCTCTAACTCTAAAGAATAATGGTGAATTTTTCATTCCTAAAGAACGAATAGATCCTGATATCCATGATATTCCATCTCATTTAAAATTAGTTATAATTAAAACAATGTTTTGAGAATAGGATATAAAATATGAATACATACTCATGTGTTGAGATATAATTTTTATCTCACAAAATTCATCTGACATTTATCTTAAGCCGTTACATTTATATTTTACATTGTAGCTCTTTCAGATGATGAAAATCCAAGAAATTATAATTAATTTTAGGAAATCATCTTAATATTAATATCTCATATATCATAATGTAGATATAGTTTGTCACATTCTTGAAATGTGAATACCCTCATCTTATATTATATTAAAACATTTTAATACTAAAAATTACCATAAATAATTTTTGAAAACATGCATAATTTCTTATTCTGATAATTACTGGATATATTCCGTAAATATAAGAAATTGTAAACATCACCAATGACTAAATATACAACATTTTCAATAATTATTTCTAGCATAATATGAACTATCCAATTTTCATATTCATATCTAGCAACTCTTTTTCTGAACATTATTATATCTATGTCAGGCTTGAATGGTGGGTTACCTTCCCTTATTAAAAATATCACATTTCTAGGAAATCAATTTTCAATGTCTTCATCGCCATTCATCATGCCCATTTCAATACATAATGAAAACTTATACTAAAAATACTTATATATTTCATGATTTATGTTACATAATATTTATAATTCCAAAACCTAAATACTTCATTAATCAAACATTATTATTAACCCATTACTCAATATTCGTAAACCTATTTTTTAATACCACTTTTCTAGAATATGAAATTGGAATCATGTGATAAGGACCCTATACCAAAATATAATTAATATTCATATTTTTAATGTAATGAATACCAAAATAATTTTACATACCTTTTACATTTCATTTGTAGTCGCTTCATCTTCAAAAGTACAACAAATACACATACCACCTTACTGATTATCTTTATATGATTTCTACTTGGGAAAATGAATTTCACAATGCCCATAATTTATTCATCTATAAAATTTAATGTTAACCATGATTATTCTTATCCTATTTATTGACTAAAACCAAAAATTACATGGAGATAAATACATATCATAGAAGAAAACCGTATAATCATGAAAAATTACATACTTGATGCCTAAATTATAAGATATTCCTTAATCTGTGGAATAAAATGTTTATAATACATTAGTCATTGGAAACTTATATTCTAATATATCATGATATTATTTGAATAGTTTGTGAATTACCAAAACATATCCCATAGGAGTGTCAATCCAGGTGTGCACCGAGGTATGTTTTCATATACCAAATTACCCTGAGTTAGGCTGATAACTTCCTGTTATATTTGTTACTCCTAGGTAAATATTTACCAAATACACATACAATTGTAGTACATAGAAAAATATTTATTTCTAGGAAACCACATACTCTAACCTTTACTAGTATTTTAGGAAATTTTCAAATGCTTTTCTTTATATGTAGACTTATCCCTAGACATGTCCTCAGGGTTCTTAATTTGGTTTTCCCATCCTAGCTTTTAATGTTTAAGAAGACATTTTTCTGACACTTCCTATATTGACCTAGTACTAAAAACATTAATATTACATATTTTTGTGGAATACATTAAAAATTATATAAATAGATTCCAAAATATTTTAATTGGTCTAGTGCCTTTGGAAACATGTAAAAATAAACAATGGTACATTATCAGGATACATTATCTCCCACTATGTTATTTATGACAAGAAACCTTCTTAAAAAAATCATATATAATAAATATCTTAATAAGAGTGTGATAGAAAAATAAAAAAGAGGTGATATCAGAATATTAGTTAGTTTAAACAATGGATACATATAAACACCGACACGAGAATATGGGTATAAAAATGTGATCATAACATTAGAAAACCATACCATGGATATCAATGATCATAAACATGAATAATTACATAGATATAGGAAATTTATAAGATATTAATCACGTAGAAATAATGAACATAATCTATGAAATAGTAACTTAGGAATAATACATGTAATTGTGGTATAAATAATCATTTTATATAATTCACTATACATCAAGATGCATTGGTCAAGCTTATCATGGCACATAATTAGACCTACACATACTGGGGGGGGGGGTGCACAACACCGTCTCTAATCACAATACTTTCCATGTATGTGATAAGGCTTCCCCATATTCCAATAATAGATCATGATTCCCCATAATCCATCATCATGGTGACTACACCTATTAGGTGGGACACACCACCATCCACAGTCACAATGTTTCCTTATAAGGGGTCAAGTTTCCTCATCTTACCATAAGGAATCAAGAAATTTTAATTGATTCCCATAATTATATATTGAGTTATAAATATTTATCCAATGATATGGAGGGATATATAGGTCCAACCCATCATAAAAAAATAATTGATACATGTTTTATAATATTAAAAAACAATCATCATAACATCACCCATAAAAATAGATGGGTTCTATAAATAAAATATCATAACCCATGAAGTCAAATGTGTATCATTAACATTTAATAACATCATACACTATTTAAAATAGATAGGATTCATAATAATTTCATAAAATCATTATATATGAAGAAACTAGGTTTCAAAAGATTATAACCAATTGAATAGAAAAGGGTGTCGAATGAATCATTCCATCAAAACATAAACCATATAAGAATTAATATGAATGAAAACATTAGAGAAGTTAATAGAAATGATTTAGTAACTTTAAATGATGTCATTAAAGATGGAAAAAATTAAATATCTTTGAAAAACATTTCGTGAGAAAAATATCCTTTCTTCTTTGAAAATGTGTCTTTAAAACATAAAATATATTTAGAACCATTTTTTTTTGAAAATATCTTGAATGATTATAATGAAATATTTGAAAGAAATTTGGAAATAATTTTATTTTTAGAAATATATAGAGATCTAGAAAACATTCTGAAAACCAGTTTCATTAAAATCATATAAATGTATCTTAAATACATTTTGAAATCCATTTTACATTGATATTTTAAAGAAACACGAAGACAATTTGAAAACCATTTTACATAAAAACATATCGCAGGGCCTTGAAATAATTTTGAAAAAAAATTTACATGAAAACTTATAAAAGGATCTTGAAAAGATTTTGAAAACCATTTTACATGAAAACATATAAACGAATCTTGACACATTTTGAAAACCATTTTCATTTATTTTTTAAAGATGTTTAGAAATATTTTGAAAAACATTTTCCATGAAAATTACTTTTAAATTAAAATTTATTAAAAAATATTCTTTTTAAAATTAAATAGAATCATCCAATAAATGATGATGGGTAATTCAGTACATACCATATAAGGTGAAAATAATATTCCATTACACGATAATAAGGTGAGAGAGATTTCTTGTTTTGAAAGATACAAGATGATTCATTTGAAAGAATAGGTAAAATAAAAAATTGTTAAAAATTTCATTGAAATTTTATAGGTTAATAAAAGAATTTTTTCTGAAACCATTTTCTTTAAACATGGGTTTCAAAGAACATATATTTCCTTCCAAAGAGAGTTGTAAAGTCAAACATTCAAAAAACATTCTTGATAAAATTATAAAATAAAGTTTGGGGAAAAGGTAACATAACAAGGATTTAAAATGAATAACCAGAGGTTAAGAAATATCATAATATTTCTTGATATATAGATTATAATATTTCATTTATAAGAGAATAATAAAAAACAATATCAATAAATGGTGAGATTATAACCTTGACCTGTTACCAGTTTGGTAACATCAGATTATAAACAAATGGAACAAATATCATTACATAAATATTTATATAACATTTAAAAAGGATATTCATGATATTTAAAGTCAATATAATTATATACCCCTCATAGAAAAATATAGATGCATTTCATGACATGTATCTTAAAGAAGTACAATTGAGAATAAAATCACATTAACGATTTGGAAACTTTAAAAACATAGAAACCATGAAAGAAATATCATAAAATGGATATGTAAATACCTATAAATGAAATTATAGAAATAATATAATAAATTAATTGTAATTATATAGACCACTCACATGAAATGAGTGACGATTAATGCATGTATCTCATGAATATAAAAATTGAGATGAAATCCCCTTACCTTCTGTCTTGAATCTCATCGTACTCATTCAGGATTCCGTTATTATAAATTTAGGTTTCTTATAAATATTTTGCAAAACCATATTATTATATATAATTTTTTTATTATTAATTTACATTACCCTCTTGTTAATAATTTCATTTTTGGTTAAGCTCTGGGTAATGTTAGCTTATTTTTTCCTTGTGTCATAATTTATTATATCATTAGTCCTTATACATTAATAATTATTTATAGAATCTGAATTATTATATAAATATCATGTATATTCAGTAATGTTTTATTATAATAAAATATATGACATACATGTATGGAATGGAATACATAGTTCATTGAGATGGTAGGTCGTACATAAGTATGGATGCTCCTTCCATTTTATTGACCTATTGAACGAGTGAAAGTAAATGAAATATATGTATATTTATATGTGTATATAATAATGTTATTGTCACTTTATTATTTCATATATACCATATTGGTTCACTAAAAATATCTTTATCACATACCATATAGTGTGTGAAGGGATAACATCACTTTAAGGGAGCGGTAGTCTACACTACCTCAGACGAAATTATCCTATTTACAAAAGATGGAAAGAATAAGAGTATGTTCTAAATAAAAGATATATGAGAATAAATAAATTATCAATATAATATACATAATATATAAATAGTTTTTCCATCATAACTTCTACCTTGATAGGTAGTAAAAAATAAAAAATCATCATTTGGTGAGGCGATAGTTCGCTGTACACATAAACTATATGTTTGAGATACATTAGATTGAAGTGTGTGTATGTGTGGGTATGAAACAAATAATAAAAACATTATTTTTTTATGATATGATTTTTTATATAATATCATTTAATAAGAAAATTTTAGGGAGTAGATAATATAAATAAATAAAAGGATCTTGAGGGAGGGTGTTAGCTCTTAATCGGGTAACTCCTTTTGGTTTTCAACAATGGGATTCCTTAGATGTATTTCTACAAAAAGGGAGGATTAAAAGATGAAGGATTTTTTTGAAGTGTATTGGGATGATAATGTACGATCATATGTGTTTTTAGTGTTGTGATTGAGTGGGAGAGGTGGTGTCATTTTATTGGTAGGGGAAAGGACACACTTTCCTTTTTGAAAACAAGTTAGGTGTACCAACATTTTACCTAAACATAGAAATAAAACCACACAAAAAATAAAAGATGATTTAAAAACTAAATATGGTCATATAATAGGATTTGTAAAATTTTCTTTGTCATTTGGGACCTTAAGATTAATGTTTATTCCCTCATTATATTTAATTGTACATAAATAACTATAATTTATTTTTATTGAATTCACTATTATATTTGGATAAAAACCAATTTTTCAATTTTTTTAATGATATATTATTCTTATTACAAATATGGTATCCTTTTAAAAAAATTTCAATCATATAAGTGGATGAAATTATGTTTAATTTAATCAAACTGACGGGACAACATTACATGTTTTTAATGTAAAAATTTTCAAACAAATTTGTATGTTTTTTATGTAATTTATAAGTGAAAGTTATTATAATGACCTAATTTGGATTGATTTATAAGAATATGATATTATTAATCTTTTTAATAAATTTAAAATATAATTTAACATTATATTAAATTTATATAAAAAACAGTTTTGAACTTAAATTTAGTATTTTTAACTTTTCATTAAAAAATAAAACCCAACAGAAAATTAAAAAAAATAAACTTAGAATATGTTTTAATGATTGTATTTAAAATATGAATTTTATTTTGATATATAAAATTCATGAATGTAATGAAAAATGAATAAAAAACAGGTTCTCTATTAAATGGTGGTAAAACAATTTTAATTAAAAATATATTATTTTATGCATAAATTTGGGTTAGTATTTATCTTAAGACTATAAAATATAATTGATGAATATAAGAAATATTTAATTGAATATTATATATATATATAATTAATATCATACAGTAAATGTAATTAACTTAATTTATTACGGGAAAAAAATGCTTTGTGGGTATAATAATATTATCTCATATATTAAATCAGATTTCATATTCATTTATAATTAAATTTTAACCAATGAATTAATTTTATATTTCTTCAAACCATATATTTTCATAATTAAGTTCACCCCTTTTCAGAACTACTAATTTAACAACCTTGTAATAGTAAATAATATTTTCATTATTCAGTAAAACTCAGTCTTGTGTGTTACAAAATCCTTTAAGGAAGGTCATTGTTGCGTGTACCGCATGCGAACCTTGGTGTTCCATGGTGATAAATCAAAAATTCATGTTTCATTAAGTTCATGGTAATATTGGGTTTTCATATAACAAAAGCCTTCCTTTTTCCATTAATATAAACTAAATTATTTTTACTGTTGCATGAAATGAAAAATATAAAAAGATGAAATTAATTTTAAAAAAAGCACATCACCAAATATCAAGATTTTATAAATGTTATATATTATTACACTTGTATAAGATATAAGGAATTTTATCCAAAAGTACGTAATAGAATTATAGTCTCGGTAGACTAGATTCAAATGTGATTCCCATATTATATTTGAAAAAAATATAACACATTTATTTCAAGAATAATTTTTTCTCTATGGAATATACTATGTATAAATAATTATACACTTCCTGGATTCCAAGGGAAAGGAAAAAAAGGGAAATCTCAAATATATAGTAAGGCTTATTTACATATGAATCAATAATTAATCAATAATATTAATCAACATGGAAAGGGATATAATTTTAGGAATATTCTATTTAGATATCATGGATATCATAATAAAAATGTCATGGTAAATAAAAACAATTTCCATTTAGTATATATCATTCATGTCAATACTAGATAAGGAATAATAAGTATTTCTAGGTAAATAACTGGAAAAAAATCCATTTTCTCCATAAATAGACAATGAAATGCATCCATAAATAATTTCATTGTGAAAATATTATGGATAATAATATCTAAATTATCAATCAAAGAAAATTTAAATTATTAAACTTAATGATCTCACGAATAATGAAAAACTACAATTCAAAGACTATCCTCGTGATATTTTAAAATAGGTGGGTTGGTATAAATAGGAATCCCATTTAACTATTGATAACCAACAGATTCATCTCATTAGAATACAAAATAATAGAGTGGATATCTATAATATGGTCCCACTGATATCTACATGTCCAATTCATTCCTCATGTATTGAATAATCTATTTAATTCATAGACATTTTGAATTTCCATTAAAATTACATATTTAATGAAGAATAATGATGGTAAATATTTCACCATTAAATCAAATAACCTAAAATTTAAAACAATATATTTCAAAATGTGGCATAGTTTATGCTCTAAGAATATCCAGGATAAATAAAATCGATATTTAGTAATAATTTAATGTCTAATGATCATATGAAAATTAATAATTCCCAAGATTGGTAATGACTACAAAAAAAATAATAAAATGAATTTCAATATTATCCTTCATCAAAATTATCTTAAACCAACTAGAGGAAGATTATTGATGCCATCAATAATGTTTATCCCTAGTGTAGTATATATTAGAGAAGTGTTTTTGTTGTTAATGAATATAAATTCCATAAAATGATATTTAAAAATATTCGAATGGAAAATATAATTTTCATATTGAAAATCCCATTTTAGAACTAAAATTCTAGATAATATTTTGATAATATTTTTTAGTATAAAATTTGAAAATTATAACAGAATATTATAAAAATTGAGTATTCCTGATGGAATAAAACTCCATTCTTGTCATATATGTTAAAATAATGATTATTTTATCTTTTTAGTAAAATAAAATTGTTAAATTGATAGGAATATTCGTTAAATTATTTTCGTTAAAAATAACAATATTGGTAAAAAAGTATGAAATATTTCATTTTAAAAGAATTATGAAATATTTTGAAAACATTATTATAAAATGTGGTTTTTGAAGAAAACTTATTTTTGATAGATGAGAGAAATGATGATAGATTTTATTAAAAATTATTTTTCAATAATTTTATAATCTAATGAGTGGAAAAAATGTAATATGAAATGAAAACTGCATGATTTACTAGTGGATATGAATATGAAAGGGTTTTTTATACAATGATCAAATAATTTCCTTCAATGGAAACTCATGTATAAATAATCCTGATGAAAATGACAATGTCAAATAAACCCTTACAATTAACATATAGTTGAAGTGACCATTAAAATATGAATCAACTATTTTCTCAAATTTAAATACTCATAAAATAAGTATAAATATAAATTAATATAATAAAAATAAATTATACCTTGAATATTATAATATTTAAAACAATTAATAATTAATATAACTCAAAGAACAAAATGAGTATTGAAATTCATTACCAGTAGGTAATTTTTAAATAAAATACCATTGTATGAAATAATTTAAAATGAAATAAAAAATACTGATATTTTTGAAGTATTAATGATATTACCTGGAAAATGAATTATATGTACACAATATATATTTTTGTGTGTGCATACCATTATAATACTCCTCAATGAATTGAAATTGAGACAAAGTCTCAATAAATCATTCTCATTTTAGATGAAAGTTATTTTACATAATTTATATAGGTTTTATGTTTATTAATAAATAATATAATAACAAAAATCAAAATTATAATATTATATATTAACCTATTATAACATTTTACCGCATTATTTTTTTAATATTTTATTATTTTCATTATTTACAGTGTTAATTGCAATGTTTTTTCATTTGTTATTTTTCAAGAAAATTACAATTTCTTATTTATATTATATAATTAAATAATATACATAATGAAATTTATTTTCTAAATTGTATTTTTTAATTGGATACATTTTTAGAATCACTGATGAAATTTGAACATTGAGAATGGATCACATCGATTTCAAGAGATGATATGTCGTACATAAGCCCGATTGATGTTATCTTTTCCATAATGGGTATGAAATAAAATATAAAATATATTACATATATTAAATAAATTTATCCTTATTATATTAAATGTAAATCATATGTGAAAAATTAATCACATCGCTTCACGAGATGGAATTCCATTATATATAGGAGCGATATTATCATATTTTAAACAGAATCGAAAACATGAAGTTATATATGATAATATAATAGAAAAAATATACTAATATCATAAATATAATATAAATTTGTTATATATATAATTATATACATCCTTTAATGGTTGTGATGTAAAATGAATTATATTAGTTTATGAGGTTTTATTTTTCCATATACACGATTGATGATTTATTTTTAATTTTTTGGAGGAGATGGATAAATAAAATTAAATAAATATAATATTACATAACAATGATTTATATAATGGTTTAATTTTATTAAAATTGTTAAAAAATAATTTATGGTTTACAAAAGAAAGAAAAAAACATTTGTTATCTTAGTTACTTTATCTAAGAGAAACCACCTTAAAATATCCTCTTAAAGATCCATAGGATTGGTATTTGAGGAATAGTAGAGGATCTAAAATATTTCAAAGGATGATATGGAAGTATTTTTTGGTTTGAGTTGAGAAAAAAATTATTTTAGGGTTCATATAAGTGAAGGGAGTGAGTTTATATTTATATATTGTGAAGGGAGACCTTTGGGAAATTACATGGAAATGACCCAAAAGAATCAAATAAATAAAATATTTTAAATGAAAATTGATCCTAATGAAATTATATTCAATTAAAAATGGATAAAGTAAATATGTGGATAAATTTTATAATTTTTATAAGTTGTTAGGTCATTTAAAACTTATCTTCTTAGATTGACTCCCTCCCAACACATTATTACAACAACCATGATAATTAATTTTTTTCTTTTACTATAAATTTTTCTAAAAAACATTAAGAGTGTAATATTAGATAATATATATTTTATCAATAAATCAATGTAATTTTCATTGCTATTTAAATTCACAAATTTTGGATAAACTCAACTTAAAATTATACCTATAGAGGTGATGAAATATCGGGATTTCACAGAGAAAAATATAATAAATATATATCATTTAAAAAAAATTAAATAGGAAATTTATTCAAATTACAAAAATTATAATAATTTAAATATAATTTTACTATAATTACATTCAAGAAAATTTAAAATATAATTTACCCTTCATAATTAATGAACTTAAAAACCAATATCCAATTAAAATATGCAATTTTCAAAAATAATAAAAAACTGATACATTTCATAAAAATACAATGAATTCACCCTAACATATTTTTGATATTATTATATCAAAAATGGGTTTCAATTGATCAAATAATATTTCCAAAATTGGTAAAAATTAATTTTAAATTATGGGAACAATGTTGGACTAAACCGCCTTTTAGAAAAAAACTATATTTTTTTTTTGAAAACATTATATTTTATTTTATTTGATTCTTATTTATTTATAATAAATTTATATCCAAGGAATTTTTTTACATTTATAGACAACATTATTTATAAAATTTATTTAGTACTATTCATATCCTCTAATTTAATATACATGATATAATGGTATATTAGATTAAATATCATTTAGAATTGGGTTTTCATGTTCTGAAAGCTATATAATAGATAAAATTTAAAAAAATTATTTCATAAGATATTTAAGCTATGTGATTCATGTTTCATAAATTATAAAATACAATGTTTTATTTTTTTTAAATTTATTTGTTTCATTCTCCCCACCTTATATAAAATATCTCCCTGAAATTTGATCTTCCACATTGAAAATCAAGGGTTTGATATTTGGAAATTACATTATTGAAAACCAACATCTTTAAAAAGAGATTTCATAACATTATCTTAATAATAGAATAAGTTATGTGTAAATTTCCTATGGAATATAATATAACTTGGTTTCTATATAGGAGAACATTTTTGGAATGTGAAGACATGTAAATGGAATAATACTGAAAATAATTATAGATATTGACTGAGGTTATTGATAAAAATTAGTGAATGATCAATGGAATGTTAAGAACCTAAAAAAATAAATCATTGATGATTTAATATTACATTTAATTAAAAATATATGAAAGTGAAATGCTAATTTTTTTAAGATCCTTTTCATAATTTAAGAAAAAAAAAGTGAAAATCCTTTCCATATGAACCAAACTATTTTCTAAACCAGCATGGGCAACACACATATTCAAATATAATACAATAACATGTAAACCTAAATAGTAACAAAATCACATCATCATTAATATTTATATTTCAAACCATTTAACTAAAAAACTGAAATTGTAACGACCAATGTATTTATAGAATAATACTTTTTTGTATCTTTTAATATTTATCAAAAACATATAAATTTTATGTTAAAGGGTCAATATTTCCAATACCATACTCGCCACAAAAAAAAAGTTTCTCTAGAATCTTACGTTGCATACAACTTTGAGTTATACGAGAAGATAATTCAATAATATTATTATTATTTTAATTGGTTATTAATGCCTAGTTGATGGAATCGCTGGAATGAAGAGTATCAACTTAATTTTAAAATATTGTTTACACATGTTTAAATAATAATTCATGTCTTAAAAAATTTCTCCGAAATGGAAAATAAAAAAGAATTGAATATAAAGGAGGTGTTTTATGATAAATTATTTTAAAAAAGAATAATTGTGTTTATAATATAATATCATGATTTATGGATATTTATTTGATGAAAAATATATGTTATATATTAAACATAATTTTTGAAATTAATTTTATATGTTTTCAATATAGAATATCATAACAAATTCAATTTTTTCGGACTAAAGAGGTATTTTTCTAAAAATATAGTGTTACAGTCTTTTGATGGTGAACCCTTTATAAATTTAGTTTTTGACAACATTATATGTTCTATTTGAAAAAATAAATTTCTTATTTATAAACATGACAGAAAAATTTACTTTTTATGAATTTTTTATATTTTCAAATATATATCATGTTGTGATGAATAGTAAAAATACGATAAATTTTAATTTGAAACATCTTTTTCCATGAAAATAATTTATATGGATAAATCACATTATTTAATGGGTGTATTGATTAAATGTAATACATCTTTATCATATAATAAAATTTTGGTCATTATATGAAATACCATATTAAAAATATATACAAACACATGTCATTCTTTTGGTATTTTTTATTTCATAGAACACGTTTTTTGGTTTTGACAATGAGAATGGATATTAAATTATTTTCGACCAATTTTTTATTTTTAATTTTAGAAAATTGATTCCATATTTAGTATTAGAAGTTACAAAATGATTAAATAGGTACCTTTTATTTTTTGGATATTATGAATATTAACTTCAGGAATTATTTTATTTACCATGTTTAAAAGGTAAATACGGTAAATAAGGGTACAAAATAATATTATAATAATATTAAACGACCCAAAAACATGTCATAATCATATTTTATAATATATTTATGACCATGGATATCCTGGGGTCTATTTTTGGTCCCCATGGGGCCACTTGGATGTGAATATGTAATTTAATAAGAATTAATTTAATGTAAATAGAAATATAACATAAACATGTATCTTTTACTGGAAGAATATTATATTGGTTTATATAAATGATATCTTAAACTATAAATAATAATTATAAATATAAAAATATTTAATTCATCATTGTATTTTATTTATTATTTTTAGACAATAGATACATAAATTTATTTAGGACACAATAATGATGTAGTAATTACCTTATTAATGAAAGATTAAATTCAATGATATTATAAATATTAATATAAATGTAATTTGGTTATTTCTATTAAATAAACTAATTTTAGGGATTATATTGAAATAATATATTTGATTTAGTGCCTTTTATTAATTTAAAATGTTGTTATAATTTTTTTTAAAAGTCATGTATGAATAATGTGAAAAATTTATAAAATTCATAACATAAAATAGAAAATAGTTTATTATATGATATTAAATTTCAAAAAAATCAACAATTTGGGTAAATGGTTAATATACATCCATATATTTCATAAATTATTTTTTCTATATTTTTACATCTTATGGTAATGAAATTATCCCACAATATAGAAATAACATGATATCACTATAGGATTAAAAAGTGTAAAATAAGGGTTAAACAAAAAAGATAAGGATAAAATATTTTAAAAACATATATAAAAATTATTGAATGATGGGTATTGAAACCAAAATCCTCTTATATTTGAATTTAAAAATTTTTGGACCATTTTTAATTTATGTTTAATTTATAATTAATTTTAATTTCATGATTTTTCTAAAGTACCGCTCTCCCTCTAATAAAAGGCCACCACCTCAACCCACTTACATGCACATTTCAAGCCCCTTATATCATCAGATATGTTAAAAAATAATATTCCATAATTCCATCCCTCCATCCTACATGATTTACCTATGGGATAAGGCAATAAAATTATGCATTTTGGCAAAAACCAAAAGAATTTACCCGATTTAGAGGTAACGTCTTCTCTCAAGTTCCCTTCATTTATTTTCCTTCTTCACTCTTTATTTTACTCTTTTTATTTTTTTAATAACAAAAACAATATCCCAAATATAATAGAATGTTATTATGATTATTATTCTAAATACACATATACACACCTCTATATAGTGGATACAAACATAATATTTTTGTGTATGGAGAACTAATGTCTCACGAATCAATGATTGTTAAATTTTCTCCAACCATCTCTCATAGTGACAATTGTGATAGAAATATATTTAAATATGATATATATTATTTTTATGCAGTCTTCATGATTATATGTTTTTGTATTTTGAGCTTACCTTTTTGATTCCCTTATTGTGTAAACTCAATAACTTAATTTTAGGAAATGTGGACTGCCGCCCCCTCAAAGTGACATGAATCATTCATTCCCTACATGAAACATATAAAGGATAGTATTAATGAACATATTTAACCAATATAACATATATATTATAATATAATTATATCATACCTTTCTATCATTGAATGTTTATTCCTTTAATATGATAATGAAATGAATGTGGCATTAATGCATATGCATGACCTACCATCTCCATGAATGGTGCATTTAATTTCTTATCTCCAAATGTTATAGAATATTAAAATATATATATATACACTGGATATATGTGATATTTAAATAATTACTATCATTTTGGATATGATGGAATTTTGACTACATGGAAAATTTATATCAAAACATGATCATTTTTTACTAATGGACTTAATATCGACAAAAAACCCTATATGAACTTAAATAATTATATATTTGTAATATAATGATGATAAATATTATAAAATTGATAATAAAAATATATAATTTTCTAAATTAATTATAAATCAACATAGGTTTATTATTCAAGAATATACATAATGAATGAGACAAGTCATACTCAAGGTAAGGGACTTCGTCTCACTCTCCATTCATTGAGGTACATTTTGATTTATAAAGGAAATTATTTTATACAGTTTATAATCCCATTTGAATTTTAATTAAATTTAAATGTAATATGTTTTCTATGAATCATTTTATAAAATGACAAAATTAATGTTTCTTCTTAATGTACATAGTGACAACGACCTTTCCACCGCCACAAGCATTATTTTATATTTGGATTCATTAACAAGACATAATGATTTTAAAAGGAAAATAAATACCACATAACATTTTTTTGTATTTTTTAATTGAATATGGTTTTGATAAAACATTGATTATGTCAAATCTTGAAATGATATATTGTGATTTCAATGTGGAAATTTTATCATTCATTTATGCTAGTTTTATGTTGTATGACTATGCTAGATTTGATTGGAATTATTTATGTATATGGGTGGTTCAATTATGAACCAAGGGAAGCTGAGCCTGAGATATCACTCTAATTCATTGAGTATTTTTACAATATTAATCAATAAAATTTATCATAATATATTTATGGAAGATAATATGATGGGTATTCCGAACGTAACCTTGAAAGTTCCTCCGATATAGTTGTGAAAGCTAAAATGCAAGTATGTTATGAATTTCACAAGTTACCTATATGATTTTTTATTTCAATTTGTTTATTTCATAATCGTATTATTTCATTAAGTATGTGAAAGAGTTTATGTTTTAATTGTGAGAAGTTTGATTTTGTGATTTTTTTCAAATTCATGGAATAACTATTTTATTCCTTATTATATACTCTTTACAGATATTTTTATGATAATATCATGTTTTTAATTTTTTTTAACAATGTATAAGGAACAATTATGGAATGGAAAATTCTAAGTGGGTTTTTTAAAGAAAATAATTCATGTTTTATTTATGGAGTTTTATTATTGTTAAAAAATTGGATAGAGTAGTAGTGTCTACTTTGTAATTTTTGAGATGTAATGTAATATCTATGGAATAATTATATAAAACTATAAACCTGATAAGATCCTCAATGTGAATTCTTGACTTCACTCATGATTATGTATGTTTTAAGGATTAGGCATTATAGGTGGAATCATAGGTCAGTTTAGATAACTGTAGATGTTAGGGTGTTATTTATGTATAAGTGACATGTTTTATATAAAAAAAATGGTTAGAATATTATAAAGAGTCATAGTTATTTTAGATAAATTGAATGAGTTTTAGATAACATGAAAAAGAATACCTCAGTGTTTACCCTAATCATAAGATATTATATGACGATTTTACTGATATAATCACACTAAACATTTTGGTTTTAGTAAATTTTTGGATCAAGCATGCACCAATGTAACAATGGATGGGAAGGAAACTACGGTGGTTTTATGAATAAGAAACCAAATGAAATTGGAGATGTAATGAGAACTCTTATGGATATTTTTAACTAACTATCCGGATCCATGACTGACCACTTGAACCATTTTGATTTTTATAAGCCATCACATATGCAAGAAACGAATCCCTATGTATGTTTAGGTAATAATCATAAAGGTAAGTATATTAAACAACCAATGTGTTATGGCTGTGGAACGAAACACATAGGAAACTGTTTAAAATGGACGACAAGATGTTATAGGTATGGTTATGATGGTCATAAAGCAATAATGTTCTATAAAAAAGGAATCATTTAGTTGAATACTTGAAAAGGATATATGGTATTTCTCAGGGATTATTTTAATATTTTAAATTTTGTGTGCATGCTAATTATAAAAATAGATGTCCTATGAATAAGGACTAGGAATGGGATCAGTAAGACTATTCATATATAAATTTAGCAATATGTAATTCAATTCTAATTGAATATGATGAATCTAAAAATGACATATGAAAGGTATGGATGATTTCATTTCACATATTTTGAAATTATTGAATCTTAGGACATGGTTCATGTTTTCTATTAGTAGGAAACATGTATTAATGAATTATATGGAAATCAGTGTTTTTAGTATAATGTTGAAAAATTAATGATTAATAAGTCTACATATAAGGGATTGAAGAGTTATGATAGATTTTAGGATGATGAAATATTTAAAATTATTAATTCTCATTTGATGATGGGATTACATTAGAAGAATTTTTCAAGTATATGTAACCCTAATGTTATATATGTGTAAAATTTATTCAAAGAATAATTTTCATTTCTGGTTTGAACATAATAAATAAACATTCATGTTTATATGATGTTTCTTTTTGAGGTTATTAATTGTAATTACTTTTTGTGATGAAAAATGAAAGGTATAAGATATCCTTTGAGGTTAAGATATGTTATGGTTATTTTTTTTGGAATTTATATTGTTTTTTGGAATGTAATAAAATTATATAGTTTTTGAAAAAGGACAACATCCAATCTATGTGAAGACCCATCATGTCAGATAATGATGCAGTAATCGAACCCACAACTGAATTGTGGCTGGGATTTATCTCCTAAAACTAGCTTACTTGAAGTCACTAGTTAATATGAATTATTATTTTTAATAAAATTATTCTATCGATCAAGAATAAGTTGTTTTATGGAACTTTAGTTTTATCAAATGAATATCTTTAGTATATCAAATTGATTTGTTAATTAACTGAAAAATGTTATTTTGGAAGATGTTATCTCTTTTGGGAATACTATATACCTATAAAAAATAGAATACAATTGGATTTTATTTTTTGTGTAATGGTTAAAATATTATTTTGAAAGAATCTATGTTTTTATTTTATACATATGGTGATTTTGATTATTTATGGAAATGATTAACATATCAGGGGGAATATGTGATTAGGTTAACTTCTTTTAAATATGAGTCTATAAGAGTAGTCGATATTATTTAATGATAAATGTTATGATTTATCGTGGAAGATTATGTGATCATGTTCTACTGAATTTTGGGTTACAATATTAGTTTGTATTATTTTGAAGAATTTTGGGGAATTTTGTTTGTTGAATGGTCAATGTAGAACTTGGGTATTACTGTTGAATTTTGAAGATTAAAAGTAGTCATTCTCCTTATAAAAGACTATTATTTTTTGGGATACTACGATATTGTACTAACCATTTTGGTTTTTTGTTATTTTCTATTTATAGGGGAAATATATAGTTCATTTTTTTGGATTATGAGATTCTCTAGAAGTCGATTATTTAGCATCAGGTGTGTCAAAGTCATCTAGAATAATCATCATTGGGAGAAATGATGAGTTTGTGGAAGATATTTATTGAATGGTAAAACTATACATGACAAGTATGAATGTTCCCTTATGGTCTTAGTCAATATAATAAGTAAATTATTCAGATAAATGAAAAGGGCCTTAAAAAATGTTTCCATTTACTTTTCCTACTAGGAAATCTATGCCTGTTTAACCCATCACAAATTTATGGTTTTCAGATTTTTAACTTTATCCTGATTATGTTTTATATCACTCTCCATTAGAACATGGTGGTTAGTTTTTCTTCCATATCAATGTTTTACTAAATATAACCCTATTATGTGTTATCTCAGCTGACCTTTGTACTTCACTTTCTTTCTTTTATTAAAATAGTTTTATTGAATCTTTTTCCGATGTGATAATTTTAATGATGTTTTGAGCCCAATTTTAATATTACGAAGGTGAAATTTATAAAATATGGGAATTATGTAAAGAACCAAGTATTTATAGAATAATACATATTCAAATATATATTATTTATTTATAATATAATAATTTTATGTTAAAGGGGACAATTTTTCTGATAGTGTACACAACATGAAACAACAGCTTTATCTGAAATCTTACATTGCACACAACATTGAGTTATACAGGAATATAATACAGTAACATTATTATTATTTTAATTGGTAGTTAAAACCTAGCCATTGGAATGGCGTGAATAAATAATATCAACTAAATTTTGAAATATGGTTTACCGATGTTTAAATAATGATTCATTGGTTACCAAATTTATTAAAAATGGAAATAAAAACCAATTGAATATAAATGATTTGTTTTTAGGTAAAATTATTTAAAAATAGATTTATTGAGTTTATAATACCATATCAGTCATTATGGGATTTTATTTAAGTAAAATATATGTTATATATTCAATTTAATGTTTTAAAAAAAATCCATTTTTGGACAAAAGATGTATTTTTTTTAAATGTACCTTTACCACCTTTTGATGGAGATTCCTTTTTCAATTTAGTTTTTACCATCTTATATGATATATTTGACAAAATAAATATCTTTTTTAGAAATTGGACATCAATATTTACTTTGGATTAATTTTTGAAATTCGTCTTATATATATTATCTTTTGATGAAAAGTAAAAATACAATAAATTATAATTGAATTTTTTTTCCAATGAAATAATTTATATGGTTAAATCATATTATTTATGGGATTTAAAGTATTAATGGTATATTTTTTTATCATATAGTATAATGTTGGTCATTTGAATAAATTTCACATTGAAATTGGACATAAACACATGTCAATATTTTTATAGTTTTAACTTTTAAAACACACTTTTCAGTTTTGATAATAGGAATTAATTTGAAATTAATTTATACTAATATAATATTTTCAGTTTTGAAAAAAGGATTTCAAACGTGGAATCAAACTGTCTAAATTTGAAAATTGTTACCTTCTATTTTTGGACATTATGAATAGTAACTCCAGTAATTATTTTATTTTCCATGGTTAAAGGGTAAATCTGGTAAATAAGGGTAAAAAATAATATAATATTAATATTAAACTACACTAACTCATGTCATACTAAAATTTAATGAGATATTTCAGAATATGGGCATCCATGGATTGATTTTGGGACCCCATGAGCCACATGGATGCGTAAATGATATTTTATAAGAATTAATTTAAAGTAATGAGAAATATAACATAAACATATAGCCTTTACAAAACCAATTTTATTTTTACCTAAATATATTATTTACATGACTATAAATTTTCTTTATAAATATAAACATATTATCTATATCATTATTATTTATTTATAATTTAGAGAAATTTAATAAATAAATTTATTTAGGAAATAATAATGAAGCAATGACAGCCTTATTAATGAAATAATCAAATCAATGATATTATAAAGATTAAAATAATTGTAATTCAATTAATTTTAAGCCATCCACAAATTTTCTGAATTATATTAACATATTATATTTTATTTAATAATTTTTTTAAAGGGATCAAGTTTTTATGAATATGTAAAAAAAGTTACGTATGAATATTGTCAAAAATTGACATAATTCATAACATAAAAAATAAAATAGTTTAATAAATGTTATTAAATTTAGAAAAATCTAAAACATGGCCAAATGGTTAATATAAATCTAAAAGTGTCGTAAATGATTTTTTTTGTTGTTCGTTTGAGATGATATAGTAATTAAATTAACCCATAATGTGTAAATAACATGATATCCTTGCCAGACTAAAAAAGTGTAAAATAATGGTCAAATTAGAAATATAAGGCAAACAAAATATTCAAAACCTATCTAAAAATTATTATATTATTGGTATTAAAACCAAAATCATATTATATTCAAAATAAATGAGTTTGGAATCATTTTTAAATGAATTTAAATTTATAATAAATTAATATTTCATAATTTTTCTAAAGTGCCCCTCTCCCTCTTATAAAAGACCACCGCGTATACCCCATTACTCACACATCTCATGCCTCTTATATCTACTATATTATACTCATATTAAATTTAAAAAATATCTCCCTTACTCCTAGAAACCTTACCATTGGATTAAGTTAACAAAATAAATCCT
The DNA here is from genome assembly GCA_963277665.1 of Viscum album. Classification (NCBI taxonomy): domain Eukaryota; kingdom Viridiplantae; phylum Streptophyta; class Magnoliopsida; order Santalales; family Viscaceae; genus Viscum; species Viscum album. The sequence goes on from OY728139.1 coordinate 900,231,884, forward strand.
TTTGGATCCTATCAATGACATTAATCGATTTAGAGGTAATGTCTTCTTTGAAGTTACTTTCTTTTATTTTCCTTATTCAATCCCAATGATCTTATTATTATTTGATTAAATAAAAATACCAATATACTCAAGATACTAATATTTTCTATTTTAGGATTCTAACTACACTTACACACACCTCCATCTAAAGGATATGATCATATTGTTTCTCTGTACTGTGAACTACTGCCTCACGAAGTGATGATTGTTAAATTTTCACTTAACACCTCTCAGGGTGGACATTATGATGGAACTGTATTTATATATGATATATATATTTTTTATATTATCTTAATTCTTCTTTATTTTTATAAATCCTTTCTTTATGCTTCTGAAAATTTTTAAATACGATAATTTAATTTGAGGAAGTGCGGACTACTGCCCCCTCAAAGTGATATGGCTCATTCATGACCAAAATGGAACATATAAATGATTGAATTATTGAACTTATTTAATATATATAACATATATATTATATTGGAATTATAACATACCTATATATCACTTAATGTTCAATCCACTAGTAAGACAAAGGAATGGAAGTAGTGTTCTTGCGTACGTACGACCTACCATCTCAATGAACGGTGGGTTTCATTTCTTATCTCCACATGTTATGAAATATTAAAAAATAAATACACACTAGATATATGTGATTTTTAAAAATTTAATATCATTACGGTGATTAAGGACTTTTGACTATAGGTACAATTTACATCAAAATATGTTCACTTTCGACTCATGTACCAAATATCGACAAAATGTCCGATATGAACATAAATAATTTTGTATTTTTTATGACATGGAGATAAGTAAAATTAAATTAATAATAAACATGGAAAAGGTTCTGAGGAATGTATATATTAATCTATGTTTATTATTCAGGAAGATAGATAATGAATGAGACATGTCAAATGTAACACCCCAGGTAAATAAAGAATATGACATTTTCATATTTATCCCTATTTGTGAATAAAATATTAATATGACTTTAAAGGGGACGCTACGCTCGATGGCGTACCCAACACGCAACAACGAGTTTCTTGGGAATCTAACGTTGCACTCTAATAATATTATTTTAAATGGTAGTTAACATGTAGCCGTTGTATTGGCGGGAATGGATAGAAATAACTAAAATATGATTATATATGTTTTTAAATGTTTTTACATTTATCCAATAAAGGATAGAGGCTTAAAATACGGAAAGAATTCAATTTTAGGCATATATGCCCTAGTTTTCACTAAAGGTTCACCTATCGCCTTTTGATGGCGAACCATCATTAAATATAGTTTTGTTTACTCTTATACATTCTATTTGACCAAATAAAACTCTTCTTAAGAATCGGGACATCAAAATTTACTTTGTGTAAATTTTTGGTATCTTTCCGAAAATGTTCATTTTTTTAATGAATAGTGTAAAATGTTGTATTTTAATTCAAAACCTCTTTTTAATATAATTTATTTATATGATTAGATTATATTTTGAATTGTTTTTAAAGTGAAATTAGAAAATATTTTTACCATTAAATCCAATAGTGGTCATTGGAATTAATTTCACTTTGAAATCCGACTTAAACTAGTGTCAATCTTTTGATACTTATTGTTTTATAAAAACACGCTATTTGCTCTGACAGCGGGAATTAATTATGAAATTAATTAATGTGACTAATATGTTTTGAATTTTGTAAAACGGACTTCATTTTTGAATTTGGAATATCAAATATAGCTTAGGGTGAAGTTTTGTTATTTTTCTGAAAAACTCCAATTTTTGATGAATAGTGAAACCACTAAGTGGTAATCAAGCAAACTGATTTTTTAGTTAAATGAAAGTTTACCACTAATGTGTATTGAATTTTGAAAATCCGACATACATGGTTTTCATTAGTATGTAAAATGTGGTTCAATGGGATGAAAATAATTTTTTGGTGAATAGTAACTTATTAAGTTTTTAATCGCGATTAGTGGTAATTAGTGTAATTTAAGGTAAAAATGATATTATAAGAATGTGAAAACACCCTGACACTTGTCCTACACCTATTGGGTGAGTCATGGACGACCAAGACAAGACATGGGCCAACTTGGGGACCCCATGGATCCACTTTGGTTGGGAAATGACATAAATAACTTTTATTTAATGTAAAAGTAAAATTGACACAAACATGATATGTTTTACTAAAACAATTTTTAAGTAGGGTTGTACAAGTCATATTTTTTATTATAAATAGTCATTGGAAAGCTTAAAATATTTCCTACATCATAGTAATTTTTTTATAATTTTTAGACATTAAATAAATTAAATTATATATGACATCATAATGACGCAGTGATGACATCATTATTAAACGATTAAAATAAAATGGAAATATAATGTAATATCTATGAACTACACATGTCCAAAACTTATTGGATGGGTGGATTTCGAACCCTTATAACCTTATCCACGAATTATATCAATGTGGGACCTTTTAAAACCGAAACACATTTTCAAATAAAGTAATATTTCCTTACTTTCCAAAAGTGCCCCTCCTCTCCTCTTATAAAAGGCCCCCACCTCTACCTCTTTTCACACACTCATCAAGACTTTGGCTCGGAAAAACCCTGCCCATTTACTCTCTCTACATCCCTCTCCTCATCCTAGAGGATTCCCTTTGGGCAGAATCCTTTCAAAGGAAGCCTTTAGGCTCAAATCAAAAGGAGTTACACTTTTAAATGTAATTCTTTCTCTCATGTTCATTTGTTTTATTTTGCTTCTCCAACCCCCTAAACTCTTTTTATTTATTTTTTTTGTAACAACACCAGTATCTTAAATATACTAGGATTTTGTTATAAGATTTATTCGAGCTACACTCTTACACAACTACATAAAATGGTTAAAGAACATACGGTTTCCGTGGATGGTGAAATTCTGCCTCCCGAAACGATGATTGTTCAATACTCATTTAACACCTTCAAAGGTGGCCATTATGATGTAACTATTTTTATATATGATATATAATATGTTTATGTTTTCCTTATTCTTCTGTATTTTTCATTTTTGTCTTACATTTATGGCTTCCATTATGGGTATACGCGATATCTTCATTTAAGGAAGTGCGGACTACCGCCCCCTCAAAGTGATTTGATTCGTTAAATACCATATGTGGGATGTATAAAGGATGGAAATATGATATTATATATGATATTATACTGGAATTATAATATACCTTTATATCATTATTATTCCATTCTATAAAATACGAAATAGAAATGAATGTAGCGTTCATGCGTACGTACGGCTTACCGTCTCCATGAACGGTGCATTTCATTTATTACCTCTAAATGATTATATAATGTTATAAATGCATGCATGTACTGGATATATATGAAATATATGATATCTACATCATGAATAAAATTCTGGATATAATAAACATTTGGCGAAACGAACAACATGTAATTGTAAGAAGTCCACTTTCGACTTAAGAACCAAATATCGGCAAAACAAATATTATTAACTTAAATGATTACATAATGTTTATGACATGGTAATAAGTGGTATAAAAGGAATAATGAACTTGAAAAATGTTCTTAAGGAAGTAGAAATTAACTCAAGTTTATTATTCAGGAGATTAAAGAACGATCGAGTCAAGTCGGACCCGAGGTAAGGGATCCTACAACTCTCTTTCTTTTTAAGTACACTCTTTTATGTCATTTATTTTAAGCTCATCTTTCTTGTTATTGGGATGATCTTTTATATTAATCCTACTGTAATTTCTATGTTCATGTGATGAGAGACCCTATTCTCTCTCATCAATCCATTTTGGAAGTTTTGAGTGGCGCCGTTAGGCTGCCGAACTTTCGTAAGAGATCTAACTTCTCTCTTTCTTTTTAAGTACTCTCCTTTATGTCACTTCTTTTAAGGACCTCTTTGTAATGTTGGGGGATGTTCTTTTATATTCCTCTTTCTGTAAATTTTATTGTAATGTGATGAGATACCCTATTTGATCTCATAAATCCATATTCGGATGTTTTATGTGGCGCCGCTAGGCTGCCGAGTTTTCATAAGGGATTTTTTTCATCTCACTTTTATTCCCGTGAGATTTATGCTACATTTGACACAAATTACATTGAGTGGTGTACGTACTGCCAATTATTCTACTCTTTGTGTAATATACTTTCATTTATGATTATTTACATCAATGATCTATTTTCCTTCTTTCATGGGGTGTATGTTTTGAAAGATACCCAAGTCGGTAAGGGAACCTTTCACCCTCCTCTTTTTTTTAAAAGACTTCTTTTGTTGGGTCTTTTAATTTACATATTTTTATGTTGGGATATGTTCTCATATATCCTTATTGATGTAAATTTTATGTCCAAGTGATGAGATACACTTTTTATCTCTCATCAACTCATTTTTATGTGATGCCGTTAGGCTGTCAAGGGAAATTTTTAACCCAATTTCGATTTCTTTGGGTTCAACATGTAGTCATTGAATATGTCATCCATTGAATATGTGTGAATGTCCTTTTATTGTTTTACAATTAATATCCACTTATATTGGGTGTATTTATATTTGTCACACATATTTTTGAGATTGATTTGTCCTTAATTTAAGGATACCTTCTTTATAAGGGATTTCATCACATTTGACATTTCTATTGAGGGTTCATTGTTGTTATGCACCAATTCACTCTTATATGGTGTATATACTATCCTTTGGAGTATTATATCATGAATCCATTTATTCTCATGATATTATAAAGTTCTGACTAAATGTTATTCCTCAATTATTGTATTCAAGTGTCTCTGATTTTGGTAAAACCCCTTTAACCAAAATATCGTTTTAAATGTTTTAATTATTTGTTCTTATTAATATCCATGTTTTCAAAATGGTTTTAAGGATTTATTTATATGGATATTAATGGTTTAAAATATTAAGCTTCAAGGTGGTATGGGACACTTTGATTCAAAAATCTCTTTATTAAATGTTTTAAATGGTTTTGGAAATGGTTTCTTTTTGAATGGATTCAATATTTCAATATACTAAAATGTTATATTGTGATTGAAATATGGAAATGTTATGTTTCCTTTATACATGTTTTATGTGACACATTTATGTTATGGTTCTTGGGCATTTTTATGAAAACGGGTGGTTCCGTGATAAACTAAGGGCGGGTGAGCCCGTTATAGCTCTCCAATGCATTGGGTAACGCGAAGGAGTGAAACGTTAAGGTTTCTCCGAAGAGATTTAGGGAATATACTGTGATGGGTATTCCAAATGTAACCAAGAGGGTTACTCCCTACGTAAGAATGTTATGAATGCCTCAAGTTACCTTTTTGTCTTATGATTTCTATGATTTATTCATGGTTTGATGAGGTATGAAAGTGCCTTTGTTTTATGGGTAAAGTATGATTTCATTCTTATGTATATATGAACTCATGTTTCCTTTCCATATTTTTATAACCCTTACTGAGCTTTTTATGCTCATCCCAAGTTTTTGAAATGTTTTTCACAGGTCAAGGGAAAGGTACATGATGTGATGATAGTGTCAAGGATGTGTCAAGAAAGAATCTGTGTTTAATTTTAAATAGGTTTCCGTTGATGGGAATAATGAATATTGTCTTTTATATAACCACTTTGTTTAAATGTGGAATGTAATGAATGTTTCATGATCTAATTCTCTAAAACTCTAAACCTGAAAAGATCCTCAATGTGTAATCTTGTAATAACTCATGATTAAGTAAGGTTTAAGGCTGGGGCCTTATAGTTGGTATCAAAGGTCGGTTTAGATAACTTTAGAGGTTAGGGTATTCTTTAATCATAAGTGAAATTACCATAATGGTTAGGATTTCAGAAAGAGTCCCAGTTTTAGATAAAGTGAATGAGTAAGTGTATCTTAGTGTTTACCTTCCTCATTAGTACATGATGGTTTTGTTGATATACTCAATTGACATTTTTGGTTTTAGTAAATGGCTGGATCTAGCAGGCACCAAAGTGACAATGGGTTTCAAGGAAACTCTGGTGGTTCTCTGATTAAGATACTGGATGAGATGGGGGATTCAATGAGGAATCTCATAGTTGTTCTAAACAAACTATCAAGGAGTCATGATCAACCACTTCAACCTTGGTGAGTTCTCTAATGCATCATGTACTAGATGGCCAACTCGATGTGGAAATTCAGGTAATAATTATTAAGGTAACCATTAGGGTTTATATGATCCTTACTTTTTAGGTAATTGTGGGTTACTCTATGATATGATGGAAAATGAAAGGAATGAGACAAACTTGAGGTTAAAATATGTTATGATTATTCTTGAAGATTTTATCTCATTTTGGGGAATGTTTTAAGAATTATATAGTTTTGGAAAAAGGACAACACGCAGACTGTGTGACATCCCGTCGCATCGGACAAAGCTGCGGGAATCGAACCCACAACCAAAGTGCGACTGGTATTTATCGCCTACCACTGGACTACGTGAAGCCCCTGGTTAGTTTGAATGATTCTTTCTGGTTATATGATTTTATGAATTAGGAGTAAGATGATTTTGGGTTATTTATGAAAATGATTAACCTATCATGGAGGATATGTGATTTGGTTAATTACTTTTCAATACGGGACTTTAGGAGCAACTGATGTTGTTTGGAGATAAATGTTATGATTTAACTTGGAAGACTATGTGACTAAATCCTTAAAATGTTTGGGTTTCAATATTAGATTGGTTTACTTTGATGAATTTTTATGGACAAATTTTTTTATCGGATGGTCCTCGTTGAACTTTGGATTTTGTTGGACAAATTTTGGAGATTAAGAATAGATTTTCTTTTTATAAAGGGTCATCCTTTTCTGGATTATCTGACCTTGTACTAACCTTTTTGGTTTTGGTTATGGTTAAGGTCTAATGATATGGGAAGTATATAGTTCTCTTTTGTGGATTAGGTGATTCTCTAGAAGTTGATTATAGTACTCTTAATGTGAACAAGTCTTCCTAAATACTCATCTTTTGGAGAAAATATGAGTTTGTGTAAGGAATCTAATAAAAGTTGAAAGTCAATATGATAAGTGATTATGTTTCCTTATGAATAAATTCCTCAATAAAAAGTAACTTAAAACAAAAATTTTGTCTATTAACTTTTGCTACTGGGGAATCGAATACCATTTAACCCATCACAAGTTTGTGATTTTCTCATGGTTAACTTTCTCCTAAACATGTTTTCTATCACTCTCCATCAGAACATGACCCTTTGTTTTTTCCTCCATGTCCATATTTTCATACTTGGAATCCTAGTATGGGTTAACTCAGGTGACCTTTATACTTATCTCTCTTTATTTTAAAGTGTTTGTTCCGATGTGGGACTTTCAAGGATGTTTCCAAGCGCAATTTTAAAATTGAGAGGACGCAATTCCCAAAACGGGGGCAGGATGTAACACCCCAGGTAAATAAAGAATATGACATTTTCATATTTATCCCTATTTGTGAATAAAATATTAATATGACTTTAAAGGGGACGCTACGCTCGATGGCGTACCCAACACGCAACAACGAGTTTCTTGGGAATCTTACGTTGCACTCTAATAATATTATTTTAAATGGTAGTTAACATGTAGCCGTTGTATTGGCGGGAATGGATAGAAATAACTAAAAAATGATTATATATGTTTTTAAATGTTTTTACATTTATCCAATAAAGGATAGAGGCTTAAAATACGGAAAGAATTCAATTTTAGGCATATATGCCCTAGTTTTCACTAAAGGTTCACTTATCGCCTTTTGATGGCGAACCATCATTAAATATAGTTTTGTTCACTCTTATACATTCTATTTGACCAAAAAAAACTCTTCTTAAGAATTGGGACATCAAAATTTACTTTGTGTAAATTTTTGGTATCTTTCCGATAATGTTCATTTTTTTAATGAATAGTGTAAAATGTTGTATTTTAATTCAAAACCTCTTTTTAATATAATTTATTTATATGATTAGATTATATTTTGAATTGTTTTTAAAGTGAAATTAGAAAATATTTTTACCATTAAATCCAATAGTGGTCGTTGGAATTAATTTCACTTTGAAATCAGACTTAAACTAGTGTCAATCTTTTGATACTTATTGTTTTATAAAAACACGCTATTTGCTCTGACAGCGGGAATTAATTATTAAATTAATTAATGTGACTAATATGTTTTGAATTTTGTAAAACGGACTTCATTTTTGAATTCGGAATATCAAATATAGCTTAGGGTGAAGTTTTGGTATTTTTCTGAAAAACTCCAATTTTTGATGAATAGTGAAACCACTAAGTGGTAATCAAGCAAACTGATTTTTCAGTTAAATGAAAGTTTACCACTAATGTGTATTGAATTTTGGAAATCCGACATACATGGTTGTCATTAGTATGTAAAATGTGGTTCAATGGGATGAAAATAATTTTTTGGTGAATAGTAACTTATTAAGTTTTTAATCGCGATTAGTGGTAATTAGTGTAATTTAAGGTAAAAATGATATTATAAGAATGTGAAAACACCATGACACTTGTCCTACACCTATTGGGTGAGTCATGGCCGACCAATACAAGCCATGGGCCAACTTGGGGACCCCATGGATCCACTTTGGTTGGGAAATGACATAAATAATTTTTATTTAATGTAAAAGTAAAATTGACACAAACATGATATGTTTTACTAAAACAATTTTTAAGTAGGGTTATACAAGTCATATTTTTGATTATAAATAGTCATTGGAAAGCTAAAACGATTTCCGACATCATAGTAATTTGTTTATAATTTTTAGACATTAAATAAATTAAATTATTTATGACATCATAATGATGCAGTGATGACATCATTATTTAACGATTAAAATAAAATGGAAATATAATGTAATATCTATGAACTACACATGTCCAAAACTTATTGTATGGGTGGATTTAGAACCCTTATAACCTTATCCACGAATTATATCAATGTGGGACCTTTTAAAACCGAAACACATTTTCAAATAAAGTAATATTTCCTTAGTTTCCAAAAGTGCCCCTCCTCTCCTCTTATAAAATGCCCCCACCTCTACCTCTTTTCACACACTCATCAAGCCTTTGGCTCGGCCAAACCCTGCCCATTTACTCCCTATCCATCCCTCTCCTCATCCTAGAGGATTCCCTGTGGGCATAATCCTTTCAAAGGAAGCCTTTAGGCTCAAATCAAAAGGAGTTACACTTTTAAAGGTAATTCTTTCTCTCATGTTCATTTGTTTTATTTTGCTTCTCCAACCCCCTAAACTCTTTTTATTTATTTTTTTTGTAACAAAACCAGTATCTTCAATATACTAGGATGTTGTTATAAGATTTATTAGAGCTACACTCTCACAAAACTACATCAAATGGTTAAAGAACATACGGTTTCCGTGGATAGTGAAATTCTGCCTCCCGAAACGATGATTGTTCAATACTCATTTAACACCTTCAAAGGTGGACATTATGATGTAACTATTTTTATATATGATATATAATATGTTTATGTTTTCCTTATGCTTCTGTATTTTTCATTTTTGTCTTACATTTATGGCTTCCATTATGGGTATACGCGATATCTTCATTTAAGGAAGTGCGGACTACCGCCCCCTCAAAGTGATTTGATTCGTTAAATACCATATGTGGGATGTATAAAGGATGGAAATATGATATTATATATGATATTATACTGGAATTATAATATACATTTATATCATTATTATTCCATTCTATAAAATACGAAATAGAAATGAAAGTAGCGTTCATGCGTACGTACGGCTTACCGTCTCCATGAACGGTGCATTTCATTTCTTACCTCTAAATGATTATGTAATGTTATAAATGCATGCATGTACTGTATATATATGAAATATATGATATCTACATCATGAATACAATTCTGGATATAATAAACATTTGGCCACACGAACAACATGTAATTGTAAGAAGTCCACTTTCGACTTAAGAACAAAATATCGGCAAAACAAATATTATTAACTTAAATGATTACATAATGTTTATGACATGGTAATAAGTGGTATAAAAGGAATAATGAACTTGAAAAAGGTTCTTAAGGAAGTAGAAATTAACTCAAGTTTATTATTCAGGAGATTAAAGAACGATCGTGTCAAGTCGGACCCGAGGTAAGGGATCCTACAACTCTCTTTCTTTTTAAGTACACTCTTTTATGTCATTTATTTTAAGATCATCTTTCTTGTTATTGGGATGATCTTTTATATTAATCCTACTGTAATTTCTATGTTCATGTGATGAGAGACCCTATTCTCTCTCATCAATCCATTTTGGAAGTTTTGAGTGGCGCCGTTAGGCTGCCGAACTTTCGTAAGAGATCTAACTTCTCTCTTTCTTTTTAAGTACTCTCCTTTATGTCACTTCTTTTAAGATCCTCTTTGTAATGTTGGGGGATGTTCTTTTATATTCCTCTTGCTGTACATTTTATTGTAATGTGATGAGATACCCTATTTGATCTCATCAATCCATATTCAGATGTTTTATGTGGCGCCGCTAGGCTGCCGAGTTTTCATAAGGGATTTTTTTCATCTCACTTTTATTCCCGTGAGATTTATGCTACATTTGCCACAAATTCCATTGAGTGGTGTACGTACTGCCAATTATTCTACTCTTTGTGTAATATAATTTCATTTATGAGTATTTACATCAATGATCTATTGTCCTTCTTTCATAGGGTGTATGTTTTGAAAGATACCCAAGTCGGTAAGGGAACCTTTCACCCTCATCTTTTTTTTAAAAGACTTCTTTTGTTGGGTCTTTTAATTTACATATTGTTATGTTGGGATATGTTCTCATATATCCTTATTGATGTAAATTTTATGTCCAAGTGATGAGATACACTTTTTATCTCTCATCAACGCATTTTGATGTGATGCCGTTAGGCTGTCAAGGGAACTTTTTAACCCAATTTCGATTTCTTTGGGTTCAACATGTATTCATTGAATATGCCATCCATTGAATATGTGTGAATGAACTTTTATTGTTTTAAACTTAATATACACTTATATTGGGTGTATTTATATTTTTCACACATATTTTTGAGATTGATTTGTCCTTAATTTAAGGATACATTCTTTATAAGGGATTTCATCACATTTGACATTTCTATTGAGGGTTCATTGTTGTTATGCACCAATTCACTCTTATATGGTGTATATACTATCATTTGGAGTATTATATCATGAATCCATTTATTCTCATGATATTATAAAGTTCTGACTAAATGTTATTCCTCAATTATTGTATTCAAGTGTCTCTGATTTTGGTAAAACCCCTTTAACCAAAATATCGTTTTAAATGTTTTAATTATTTGTTCTTATTAATATCCATGTTTTAAAAATGGTTTTAAGGATTTATTTATATGGATATTAATGGTTTAAAATTTTAAGCTTCAAGGTGGTATGGGACACTTTGATTCAAAAATCTCTTTATTAAATGTTTTAAATGGTTTTGGAAATGGTTTTTTTTGAATGGATTCAATATTTCAATATACTAAAATGTTATATTGTGATTGAAATATGGAAATGTTATGTTTCCTTTATTCATGTTTTATGTGACACATTTATGTTATGGTTCTTGGGCATTGTTATGAAAACGGGTGGTTCCGTGATAAACTAAGGGCGGGTGAGCCCATTATAGCTCTCCAATGCATTGGGTAACGCGAAGGAGTGAAACGTTAAGGTTTCTCCGAAGAGATTTAGGGAATATACTGTGATGGGTATTCCAAATGTAACCAAGAGGGTTACTCCCTACGTAAGAATGTTTTGAATGCCTCAAGTTACCTTTTTGTCTTACGATTTCTATGATTTATTCATGGTTTGATGAGGTATGAAAGTGCCTTTGTTTTATGGGTAAAGTATGATTTCATTCTTATGTATATATGAACTCATGCTTCCTTTCCATATTTTTATAACCCTTACTGAGCTTTTTATGCTCATCCCATGTTTTTGAAATGTTTTTCACAGGTCAAGGGAAAGGTACATGATGTGATGATAGTGTCAAGGATGTGTCAAGAAAGAATCCGTGTTTAATTTTAAATAGGTTTCCGTTGATGGGAAGAATGAATATTGTGTTTTATGTAACCACTTTGTTTAAATGTGGAATGTAATGAATGTTTCATGATCTAATTCTCTAAAACTCTAAACCTGAAAAGATCCTCAATGTGTAATCTTGTAATAACTCAAGATTAAGTAAGGTTTAAGGCTGGGGCCTTATATCAAACTTAAGGTAAGGGACTTCATCTCAATCTCCCTTCATTGAGGCAAGTTTTGATTTATACACAGAATTCATTTATACCGTTTATCATCCCCATTGAAAATTAATTTCATTCAAATGGAATCTTTTTCATATTAAGCATTTTACTAAATAAAAAAAGGAATTCTTATTTTTAACAGACATGGAGACAATGAACTTTCCACCGCTGCAAGAATTAATTGATATTTGGAATCCTTAATATGTTGTAATGTTTTTAAAAGGAAAATAAATACCATATACAATTTTTTTATTTTTTGTTATTGAAAATGGTTTGGATAAAAAAAAATTAGGTCAATATCCTGAATTTATATATTTTGATATAAATGAATAAATTTTATGATTTATTGTATGATTTTTTTATGTTTTTTGATTATATTAGAGTTATTGGGAATGGTATACATATACAGGTGGTTTTTGGATAAAATGAGGATGGGGGAGCCCAAGATAGCTCTCCAATGCATTGGTTAAGGTGACAGTGTAAAATGATAATGTTTCTCCAAAATGATTTAGGGAATATAATGTGATGGGTATTCCAAACGTGACCTTGTTGATTACTCACTATATATTTGTGAAAGCTAAAATTTAATTATGTTACGAATTAAAAAACATACCTTTATGATATATTATTTATATGAGTTTTTTTAAGAATATTACTATTTCACAAGGTTTATTAATGATTTTATTTTTTAAGGGAGAAAATTATGATTTTGTGAAAATGTTTTCAAATTCATGGACTAACTATTTTATTCCTTGATTTATATTCCTTACTAATCTATTTATGATCATCTAATATTTTTATATGTTTTTCACAGGCTATATGGATAGATAAGAGAATTTAATACTTCAATAATATTATTATCATGAAAATAATTCTTATTTTATTTAATCAGTTTTATTATTGTTAAAAAAGTGAATAGTGTATAATTGTCTACATTGTAATTTTTGAGATGTTATATAACAGCTATGACCTAATTAACTAAACATCAAAACCTAAAAATAACCTCAATGTTAATTCTTTACATAACTCAATATTTTGTAGGATTTTTGGATGGGGCCTATTGAAATACTAACAAAAACATCATGTAGGCTAATGGTAGGTGCAAAACAGTTATTATCATTAAATTAATTGATTTAAAATTATAATGTTTTGACATCCCATAATGAATACAAATTCAAGGAAAATATAAACCATCATGTTTAGAAATTCCTTGAATATTATGTGAGAAAAAAATATAATTTCATTCTTCCTCAAAAAACAAATTTATACACTAAACCAATAAGTTTAATTCCCATTATGTTTTTAAAAAAATATCCAAAATATTTTTATACACCTGTCACAGAAAACCTAAAAAGTAGTGTTTAAGGCTTTGAACTTATGATAATTATTAAACATATAACCCATGTAGTAATCCATAACTATTATATTAATGAATACAAACATGCTTATTATTTTTTACATGATCCTTAGATGTTTCATTATTCTTATAACCAAAATACCACTAGTATTGAAATCTTCCAAATTAAATTCTTTATTCCCAAAAGATTAATACTTTATCTATATTTTTAAGATAGATCATTACTTGGTGTTGGGGTTTACCATTAGAAGATAAAATTCACTCTAATAATCCCCAAGATCTCAAAAATCAATGGAATGATCTATAAATAGATCTCGAGGATGATATTTATTTATATCTGCTATACTATCCACATTTCCTTAGAAACAATTTTTATGCCCTTTATTTGCACATATTAATCAGTATCTCAATCTTGCGAGACACATTCTTGGGAACCTATTTCCACATTTCTCAGTAGATGTAAATTGAAAATTCATTCCTCAATTTTCTCCACAACTAGAGGCCTTATAAAACTCCATGCATTAATTATTCGCAATGTCCATGATTTATTTAATGTATAGGTCTGTAGTCGTATTTTAGGATTAGTAATTATGAATAATCTAGATTTCTTTCACTCATTTCATCATCCCATATGGTTCCATTTAGTCACCACATTTAAAATTATGTTCAATGATAAAAAGATTATTTCATGTTCTAACCAATTTATATAACCAAATATCATAGTTTAAATAATAGTTATTATTGTAGGAAATTTGCATAATCTTTTATAGGATGTTTAAATAATGACTCATTTTTTAATATAATTCAACATTGGTACAAACTAGTTAAATCGTTTTCATCATATTTTAATATCATTAATAATTGTTTGTAAAGAAAATTTTAATTATCCAATGGATACCCCCTAGAGTGTAAAACCATGTGTGTAGAATAGCCAATTGTTGTACACCTGGTGATGTTTGGTTTAATCTCAATGAACACATTTAGATGTTATTAAACATAGGTACGACTATGCTAGAAATATTTAAAGATGTATTATCTATATGTTGATGTATTTATAGGGAAACATAATCTTTTAATTAAAAAATACTTAATATTTTATTATATAATTATCCATAAATTATATCATAGAGTTATGTTCCAGAATATATCTTTTCCATAATTTCGTTCCCAATGTTTCTACTAAAATTCCATTAATAACAACTATAATGCAACAGATTCTTGAAATCTATATTCAGTGTATTACATTATTACGTTGGCATTAGATACAATGAATAAAACTTTGATGAATGAAAAACACGAGTAGTCTTGGTAATCCGGACACATATATAATTCCCACATTTCATTTGAAAAAATAATAAATTTTTTCAAGAATAATGGTATTTCCTTCACAATATCCTTGCATATCAGTCAGAATATTTTTATTGGATTCTTGGGGAAAGGAAACGAAATGTGGTTGGGGTAAAATTCTCAGTTATGGCTAAACGCATTAGAATAAATCATGAATCTTTTATTATGATCAACATGAAATGGTAAATAACTAAACACACTTTCCTTTTAAAAAACCCAACAATTATAAATAATATAGAAATGTATGTAACTAAACCCACATGACATTTAATAAGTATCATGATTATCATAACTAGATAAAGAGTAATAAATGTGTAAAGGTAGGTAACTAATAGACCGTTCCATTTAATCAGTTAAATGATAAATAAATGCATTATGTGCTAATATCATGTCAAAAATCTCATGTTTAAAAATAACTAAATTTTAAATAATGGAAATGCTTAATTATTTGAAGTAATGATCTCATGAATCATAAAAATCGCAATTAAAAAGACTTTCCTCATTAATTCTTAAAACTAATATGCAAGTGTATAGTGACCCAGTCTTACCATACATTAAAATTACATCAATTTTTGTTGATTAAATAATACATTACATAACTAGATTCCTATAGAACTTATTAGTTTTGATCCTTTTGAAACATGGAACAAAAATATTCATACACACTAAAAGATATTCAATTATACCTCAAATATCGTTCCACATAGTAATTCAACTTAAAATTATTTTATCATAACACAAGGATAGGAAACATAAATATGGGTAATCTCATATGCTCAATAAGGATAAAAATGGGAGATATATATGCATAAACATGAGAACAAGGGTAGGAGAATGAGATCAAAACATTATATGATCATAACATTCATATCAAAGATCATAAACCTAAATCATGGACAAAATATTATTAGTACATAAGACATGAATCATAAGGGAGACAGGAGCATGATCCATGAAGGAATAAGACATGTAACTTATGGAATACACATAATCATAGAAAATACTATATTAAGGCTACCTCCCAAAAACATTATAACATGTTAGTCTTGGCCTAATAACCTATATACCTAATTTAGGTTTTATAGGCCCTCCCATGTACCCTATTTTTTGAAAATGGTATAACCTCCTATGTACCCTCTTATTTTAGGCTTAGGATTCCCTATCCTGTACACTCTTGTTTTAGGATTCATATG
The DNA here is from genome assembly GCA_963277665.1 of Viscum album. Lineage (NCBI taxonomy): Eukaryota > Viridiplantae > Streptophyta > Magnoliopsida > Santalales > Viscaceae > Viscum > Viscum album. The sequence goes on from OY728139.1 coordinate 900,248,084, forward strand.
CCCTCTTATTTTAGTCTATGGATTCTATCGTGTGTACTCACTTGTTTGGATCTTATGATTCAATTTTTTGGGATTGGGATTCTCACGTGTGTACCCCATTCAGCAAATAAAAAATTTAATATTACCCAATGCAGAAAAGGACTCTTTAATACCTAAAACCCTTTGAAAACCATTTTTATAGAATGTACTTAGAAGGAATAGAAATAAATTTTCAAATCATTTATAAAAAAATTCCGTGAAAACTAATAAAATAATCTGGAAAACATTTTGAATACACTTTTCAATGAAAATACAGTGAAAACATATAAATTATTTATCTATATAATTTAAATCCTTTTATTTCAAAACAACATATTTGAAACTTATAAAGGATGTTTTGTAAATCATTTAAAAATATTTTTAGAACTGAAAACATTTTTGAAAACATTTTTAAATGAAAAATACCTTAAAACCAATAAATTTACAGAATATTAGGACTAAATTTTGTTTTAAAAAATTAACTTTGTAATATTGTAACAGAAGATTCAAGGGAATAATAGTCACTAAACAGGTAAATATGTACTTGTCTAACATTCATTTTGAACCATACAAATATTTAAAAAGTTTTTGCACTAGAAAATGACCAGAATATTCATTTTTAAGTATAATTTTATAAAAAAGGTAAAAAATGTATAAAAATTTTATTTAATGATCATAAGAGAATATTTAATTTTTTCGAAACTCTTTTAAAAAAACTTATTTTGAAGGAATAATGATGACTAACCAAAAATAGAGGTAAAGTTGTACTTTTTTTAAAAACAAGTTCTCGTTCATCTTATATACCAAAAAGTGGAAATATTATACCGTTACATTAAATAACATGAATAACCATAGGTTAATATAACTCTTTAGAGTTATTAATAGATGATCAAAATATTTATTCAATGAGAGAATAATAAAAACTCACGATAAACGGTGACATTGTACACATAAATCGTTACCAATTTAGAAACCATGAATCATAATATGGATGATAGAATAAAATTATATAAGGCATTAAAAATTATGAAAATAAGGATATTTGGGACATAAAATTTCAATGGATGTACATATAATTAATTGAATAATATAGGTCCATAACATGACATGTGTCTGAAAGAATGAAAATTGAGACAAAATTACATTATTTATTTGGTAACATTTGAAACATAAATAACATTAATGGAAGATACTAAAATCAATATAGAGATACCCATAATTTTGAGTATAGTAATCATAAAATAAATCCACTATCAGTAGAAACACAAAAAAAAAAATGAGTTGTGAATAAGGCATGAATCCCATAAAAATAAAATGTGAGATGAAAATCCCTTACCATATGTCTGAACTATCTTATTACTTGTAAAAAACACATATTTAATAAATATAAGTTTATTTTAAATATTTTAAATTACCATGTACTTATATATTATAAAATATATTGTTTTATTATTAATTTAGATTACTCAGTTATTAACAATTCAAAATTAAGGTTTCTCTTTGAGTAATGGATGCTTTGTTTTTTGCATGTGTCTTAATTTGTTATATTTTTTTCCTCATAATTATTTCCAGATTTATTGAATGTAAAAAATTAAATAAATATAATTTATAATAAGTTTATATTTATTAACAATAACATATACAATATATTAATATGAAATTAATGACCCCTTTCCTGGAGATGGCTGGTCGTACGTATGCATGAATGTTGTTTTCGTTTTTCATTGTAATATTGAAAGAAAGAATGTAAATGGAATATATGTGTATATATATAAATATAATAAATTTAATTTATAATTATTATGTCATATTTATAATGAAATATCACTAAACCAATAGTTAATACATTTCATGTTGTGTGTGAACGAATCACATCATTTTGATGGGGCGGTAGTCCACACTTCCCCAAATGAAGTTATCATATTAAAAACAAATGGAAATAATGAAAGAAGTAATTTTATAATAAATAAAAAATTAAAAAATAAAATTAAATATATTAAATATCATATAAAAATATAGTTTCTTTCATAGTTCCCTAGCATGAGAGGTGGTAATGGTAAAGCGAACAACATCGTTTCGTGAGGCGGTAGTTCAACATACACAAGAACGGTAATATCGTTACCCATTAGATAGATGTCTATGTAATTGTAGGTTAAAAAATTATAATAAATACATATATTTTTATATAGGATACTTGTACTATTATATGATCATATAAAAAGAATAATTGAGTTAGTGAAGGAAAAAAATCTTGGAAAGGATATTTATGTTGGTTGTTACTTCTTTTTTGAATAACTTCTTTTGGTCTTTCCCAAAGGTATTCCTTGGTTTACTGATTTTCCAAAAAAAATATTCCACAAGGAATTTAGGAATTTTGGGAATTTAAAAGATAAAATATTTTCCAAACATATTTTCTTTAAGACTCATGAAGAAGGGGGAGAGATAGTGGCATTTTTAATGGGAGGGAAGGGGCACACATGGTATTTATTTGAAAACAATTATATATTACCCAAGTATTACTTATTCCCAAAGTTTCCAAATAGACCATTATGGATCCATAATTGTTTATTTTTCTAATTACGCCCATCCAATAGATTTTGACAAATTTTATATGTCATTTTCTCCTTAAGATTACGAATTAGTCTCTTGTTATGATTTATTTTAACATAATTTATTCAAGTAATTTTAATTACTTTCACTAATGTTTTTTTTACAAAAATTATGTTGAGATCATTAGAATATAAATATCATACTAAATAAAATATCATTTGTATATTTTTCTATATTCAATTCATATAGTATAAAAACATATGTTTTATTCTAATCTCCCATAAGTGTTGAGAAACAGTGTTTTTTTAATGTGAAAATGTTTAAATGTTCATTATGATTTTATATCTAGATTCAATTTAAAAATTATTCTAATGAGAATAATTTTATTTCTATATTTATACCTTATCTATTTTGAATTTAAAACCAACATAAAATATAATTTTACTATAAAAATAAATTAGATAAATGTCAAATTTTAATTAAAATTTAGTATTTGTCACTATTCATCTAAAAAATTTACCCTAATCTAAATTTGATGTTATAAATTAAAAAATGAAGTTTTTTTTTTGTTAATTTAAATTTATAAATGTGTTGATAATTAAATTTAGTATTTTTTATAAATTAAAAAGATGTAATTTTAAGAAAATAGTATTTTTAAACATAATATTGCTTTAACAAAAATATATATATTTCCATAACAATATGTTCTATTTAAATGAATTGATTATAAGTTACAATTCAAAATTAGTTATAACTGTAACTATGACTATATATGATAGCTAATTTATAATAATATTCTTTAAATAATTATAATAATTAAATTATGTGTCATAGAAACTCATTGTTAGGTGTAAAAAACCCAAGGTTGGTGTTGCGTGTAGCGAAAGAAAATTTTGTGTTTCGAGTAGTGAAATCAAATTTGGTGTAGCATATAGTGCATTCTATGTTAGTTTTTTAGGTTTTGTAACCATGGTCGATGTATCATGTTGTATAAGCGATGTCGGTGTGGGGTGTAGGGTAAGCTAAGTTAGTGTTTCATGTAGTGAAAGCCATGTTGGTGTTGCATGTAGTGAAAACCTATCATGTGGTATCATATAATGATTGATAAATATAGTGTATCATAATAAATTAATCACCATGTTCATTAAAATAGAAAAAGCAATATTTAGTGTTGGGTGAAATGTCACATACCAAAAAGATTGATGTAATTTGAAAAACATATATCTTAAAAACACAGGGTCATATATGGTATATAATGGAAACTCATTTGACTATGTATAAACAACAGATTCGTCCCGAGAGACTACATATTGATCGAGGGGATATATATAACCAAGCCCCACCTATATTGATATCTCTAAATAATTCCACATAAAACAAATAATCAATTTAACTGATGATCAATATGCCTCACCATTAAATATGTGTATAAAATAATGAATACAAATTATAAATATTTATCTAGTCAATAAAATTATAATCAATTTAAGACAACATATGTTGAAATGATATACAATTTAATATTTATGAATATTCTTGTTAAATAATATGGATATTCAAGGTAAATTTAATTTCCACTGATCACATGAAGTGTATAATTTATGGGAATTTTTATGAATTGAAAAAAGAATTTTGGAAGTGAATATCAACACTATCCTTTTTTAGAATAGAAAAAACCACCAATATAAATTATAAGGATAGAATCAATACAATGTACTAGTTAGGTATTATATATAAAATTAAGGGTTGTTGTCAATGAATAATATAAATACTATAAAAAGGACATTAAGAATATTCAAGAGGAAATTTTCATTTTTATTTTTAAAATAACATTCAAAATATAAAATATATAAAAAAAAATTGAAAATAATTTTCAATGAAGATATCATTTTAAACATATGAATGATTCCTTAAAACATTGAGATGTCATGATTGATAGAAATCTTATACATAAAAGATATGTTAAAATAATGATTCCATTCATTTCATTCGGATAATTCATCATGAGTATTTTTTTAAAATTATAAGAATATTACATTATTTTTTTTGAAAAAAAATCAATTATGGGTAAAAATGGATTTAATAAATCATTTTTATAATTTTAAAAATATTTTTCAAAATAAATTTATAAAAAAAATCACATTAAAAATTATTTATGACTAAAGATAGAAATGAAGTAAGATTTTACCAAAGTCTCATTCTAAATAATTTTAAGTACCAAAGTGTGAGAAAATAATAATATTAATTGAATTGATGAATATACTATGATGAATAAAATGAATGGTTTTTATTAGAAAGTGATAAAATAAACTCTTTCAATGGAAACTCATGCAAAACAATCCCTACGAAATTGAGATCATGAAATAAAAAATTACAAATATCATAACATTTATATTGGAATTAATCAATGAATATTTTATTTGTTTTAAATGAAAATACACCTAAAAACATGGAATAAAATAAATGACAATAAAAATTACTTACACATAGAATATTATAATATCCAAATCAGCAAACAACTAATACGACCAAATAAAAATAAATATAGTTATGAAATTCATTACAGTTGGAAATATTCATTTCAAATACCATAATATTTAATAATTCATATCGAAAAATAACATATTATTAGTTTAGAATTATGAATTATATTATACTTATATTTTAAAATATATAAACAATATAAAATAAATTTTTATCTTAACATTATAATAATCCTCAATAAAGGGTAATCGAGAATAAGTCCATTACCTTACACTTCATTTTGGATAAAAGAAATTTATAAACTTGTATAATGTTTTAAGGAATATTATTAATATACATATGAACCCAAATCATGTTTTTAATTTCATATATAATCATTTTATAACATTTCAAAGCCTATTTTTTAAAAAATATTTCATTCTTTTCATTATTTCTTGTGTTAATTTCTTTTGTTTCAAATTCGGTATTTATTCTGAATGTTCTGGTACTTTTTTATATTATATAGTTTAATATTATATTCAAATATTTTAATTTTATAAGTATTTATTATTATAGTACTTACTTTTTCAGATTCATTATCAGTGTTTAATCATGGAGAATGTATCACATTGCTTCTTGGAGATGGCTGGACATACATAGGCTGGAGCAACATTATCAATTCTGTAATGGCTGAGAGGGTAAAGATTATGGTGGTATATTATTCTTTATGAATTACTATTATCTCATATATATATATTATAAATTCATTATATTCAACCTTAGTAATTTCTATGTAATTTGTATGTGGAAAAAAAATCAAATTCCTTTGTAAGGTGGTAGTCTCTTGTACACACGAGTGATATTTTAATATTTTAAATTTAATATAAATTATGAAGGTTTATTTGATATTTCAATTCCTGATTTATAATAATATCCTAAATATCATATAATTTTTTGAATCCATAATTATAACCATTATTGAATGGTGGTAATGGAAAAGGAGTTACATCAGTTCGTGAGGAGGTAGTCTTCCCAACACATGATTAATGATTTTTTTCTCATTTGATAGAGGATAAGATAGATTAATATTTTCCCATATATATAATAAAATATTAGTAAATGAGATATATATGTTCAATTCTATAATGATGGTTATAATATAATTAAAGGGGGAAAAGAAAAAAATTAAAGGCATTTGTTAAGACATACATCCACTCTAAGGAAACCTCTTTTAGACCTCAAATTAGGAAACAAATGGATAGTATTTTAGGAAGAATAAGAGATATAAAATGATTCTATGGAATCTGGGGAAGGAATTTTGAAGGTTTAGGTCTAGTAAAATGGCTTGTAAGGTGGGGAAACTGAATGGATTTATTGTCCATTTATAAGTTGTGAAAGGGAACTCTCTTATAATCTACTTATTAATTTATTAAAAGAATACAAAATGATAAATTAATTCACCATATAAATGCTTCAAAATGATCTAACATTAGATTTTGGGATTTTTATGATCAAAATATTGCCAAAAAATAATATTTTAACAAGTTGGTATGTCATTTTTACCCTTATAATCTTTTTTTGACCCATTCTGAATCCATTTCATCCTTTAACATGGTAATTAATTTTTAAATTTTTACAATTAAATTTGATTAAAAAGAAGATTAACATGATATAAAATATAAAATTTATTGATTCAAAATTTAAAATATATTTCTCCAAATTCAATCCAAATAAAATTCAAATTTTAATTTAAAATTATACATGAAAATATAATTAAAATGTGAGCTTCTAAAGGAAAAATAATCAAAAGTAAAGAAGGTTTTAATATAAGAATTTATTATGAAATATAATCCAATGTAACATTTAAACTCATGATCCACATAACCCATTCCTAAACTACTGGGTCACATGTCCTCAAGAGCGCCCCCTCATACACTATAGGATTCCTATTAGAAACAATTGTGTAAAGTTGGTAAAGTTGGGAGACAACCCTTATATTAGAGTGGAAATATATATATATAACAACAAAATAACAGTAGAAGAAGAATAATTTAAACAAAAAAAATGATTATACCAATAACCCATCATTACAGTATTCTGAATATAAAACATACAACAATAATGAACTTTAGAAGTGTAAATAATTGAGTAACTGAATAATAATATAAATATCCACTATTCAGTGTCATTTACATTTATATATGACATCTTAATATACTCAAGGGTAATTGAGGACACAAATATACAATCATTATATAGAAATTGGAAAATAAAAATAAAAAAGGATACTCCACTAAGATCTCGATAATAGGTGTGGTTATCTTGTCTTATACTCCATCTATAAGAAAGGAATAAGAAGAACATATTTTAGTGGTTTTCCCATTATCCATACCTGTAGTAAAGTACTATAACCAATTACTAAAGGTGAACCAAGTAGGAAGATGAGATAAAATTCGAGAAGGCCACCTTCTATAGTGTCTAGATGTAGTCCAATGTGTTTTTATGGATACAACATTGTACATGAAGAAATAAAAATAATAAATAAATGAATAATAAATAAATATATGTATCCTCATGTTCCAAAAAGACACGTTGAATATATACCTTCTTTTTATCTTTGAGGTAATGAGTGTCTGATTGGAAACAATATATATTGTGATAAAATATATATAATATATTTATACATTTAATCCTCATGTACAGATTATATACGTGAGGACGTAAGTAGTCAAAGAACTTGAATTCTAGGTGCTAACTGCACACAAGCATAGATGAGAAATCCATAACTAGTCTAAATGAGTCAATAAGATCAAAAAAATGTGTAATTACCTTTATCCCATAATAATTGACATACATCTCACTCAACACTCATATTTTGGATGTGTCATCATGACAGCAACAGAAATAAGGGATGTCGTGCATCATACCCACCCTCAAAATTTTGTCAATTATGCGAGACATCATTCTCAACACCTGATGTAAGGGTTCCTGAAACATACTGTGTGAGATAACCCTTACCATCATTACACAACCTATTTCAAAGGCCTAATAATATTAATAATAGACATAAGGCCTTAACTCCAATTCTTAATAATCCCATATCCCAATGTAACATGGGCATCAGAACTCTATTAAAGCATTTAACAATTATGGACTAATTAGAGTGTCCTTGAAACCCTTTAATAATCAATTCCATTTAAAACATTCCATTAATTTAATGATGAAAATCCACCATGAACAAGAAATTTAGTTTATTACAAGTTATTTATTCTATCAAAAAATGATAATACATTTTAAAAGGCACAATGAGCCATTTAGAATGTTCCATTAGAAATTGGGAAATTACCAACACGAGGAATTCTATTTTTATGTGTATCCAAGAACATTAGAGATGAATTAGGTTCAATAATCATATATATATATATATATAAATTAGGAAATTAAATTTAAAACCAATTCCAAACCCATAGAAGGTGCTCTAGGTATTTTCCCAATTAAATATAAAGTGAACATTTACACCATCACACCCAAGCGATGTCAATGATTGAGGTTCGAGTCCTCAAGATACTAAACAATGATCATCGAAAGCATATCATGGTGCGTTTAACAATTTTGAATTAAGAAATCAATTTTAATGAAACATGTGACAAAGGTTGGAGTGTAGCAGAAAATCACAACTATGAAAACACCATAACCTTTGGGGAGAACAATCAGAACACCTACCTTAAGGCCACATATGAATCCTTTCTAGATCTTGGCCTCATATAGGAAGTAGTTTAGAGGAAAATGAAGAAACTATCTAATTCCCTAAATACAAGGGAAAAGATCATATACATAGATAGTTCTATGAATATAATGAAAAAATAACATAGGAAAGAACTGTAATATAGAGTATACATATTACTATCTAATTCATTAGACACAGCTCGATTAACACTTAAGATGCGAGATATACGAAAGAACATAGGTGGGAGTATATGGGAGCTCATGAGAAGAGAAATATGGGTTTATACCCAAGAACGGGTACAAGAATAAAGAAAATAGTTTTAAATGATTCATTAAGGGAAATATGGAAATTTCGACCTCAATATTTGGGGCATGTAGTTTGGCCTCCTTTTTTGGCCAATCCATGAACACATTATGTTAGCCTCACTATTTAAGGAAAGAACCTATATGGTTATGGTATAATTGTTTCCTAAAAATTCACAAATCATGTGACCTACAAAATTCCAAAATCTATAGTTTATGATTGAAGTGTGTGATTAGTGTCAATGGATTGTAGAAAACCCATGATTTATTCTTATTCTCAATGGGACCTGTCATGGTTTCCTTGCACAGTTTCTACATATGCTATTGTAATCGTGAGACCTACCCTATTTGTCCATTTTTCATAGCTCCATGCTCTATCAAATACCTAGATTCTCTTAAGACCTTCCAAATGTTTTAGTGTATATTTACCAATATAAAAACTATTCTAATTATAATCAATGAGTCATACCATAACAAAAGGATGAATCATTACATATCACATTCCTTAAATAATGTCATCCTCAAGTTTCCCTTTTGATGACAAAGAGTTATCATTAACCATGGGTTCTTTCCACTGATCTTGTATATCACCTTCCCTCTACCGGGTCGAATCATATACTCAGCCATGCTACTATAGCTCCCATAGAAAACGAACAGACCATCCTCGAAGTGTCTTAATGTTATGATAAAAATATTAATGGTATACTTCTCGAATGAATATTCTACATCCAACCCCAACTCATCTTACTACAAGCCATGAGAAGGGTATGAATGGTATTAGTGAAGCTAGGATATGTGAAATACATCATGAATAGACTGATATATTTGATGAAGTGGTACCTGATAATCCAATGGTCTGATTAGTTTCACAACCACAAATGGTCAAATAAGACATGATGAGATCATAACCTACCTATAGATATATCTATATCACAACCTGAAAAATAATTGTATGAAAACCTGATCTCGGACCTTTAACTCGAGTGGATACTAGAATAGGTTGGTGTAAAACTGCTATCTATACCGAGTAATCATCATGTGATTTTTGATCAGCTGTGCCTCCTCTGTAGTCTCCTATAAAGAATGTGGTCCAAGCAAAAATTCCCATATCCCTAACTATCATAGTGGTGAACATCAATGCCTAAAACATAAGGATTCATAAGGATCAATATTGATGGATTCAATAAATATGTTATTATAATAGAACCAAACAAAGGGAATTTGTTTCTCCTAGAAACCCACAATTTCAAGGATAGATGCATGGAACATGTCTTGTATCACCTGAATTGTACGATATCTCTATCAATTAGTCATTGGGTGATAAGACATGATAAGATGCAACTTTGTACCAATTGAAATTTTCAACCCCTTCTAGAACAATGACACAATTATAAAGTCAATATTAAAAAAATCAATAGATCCAGGAGCTCCATATAAACATAGAATCTCCCTAATTTGTTTTCTTCCTAGCATATCTACTGATAATGTCTCTGGAAAGATTAATCCATGTGAAAACATATTCAAATAATCAATCAAAACTGAAACTGAATTGTTTCCATGAGGTGGTATGTGTAAAACATTCAATAGATACATAGAAAAAAAATCAATTCCCCACTTAGGAATGGACAACATCTCTAAAATACCTTCCCTTCAATGATGTTTTGCCTTCGCCTATGGATAGGTGGAACCCCATGTGATGAATCCATAACTCTTCCTTTTCATACTAGTACATAAAAACTAATATTATAACTATCAAATATTCATGGTGACCCTATGATAAACTACCCGTACAGATTTATAAAATTCCCACATCATTTCCTCTCTGATGTGAGATAGAACATACACACAACCATGAATCATTAGAATACTATCTTCATCCACTGTCCAATATAAATATGTATCATCATCTGGTATTCTTTACCTTAGGGAAAGGACTTTGGGATAAGATTGATTCCACATTCCAACATGTTCTAAATATGTAGAGATTGCTACTAAGGCATTGAGGATAGACCAACCCCGACCCTCCTAAAAAAATGTAGCATTGAAAACAAATCCATGATCATCCATTCACAGCTAGATTCCTTGGATACCTATATCATAGTATTCTACCTTAGAACATTTGTCACTGCATTTCCATTATAAGTCATGTAGGAAGGATCATAATCAAATGACTCTATGTATGCAACCAACTAGGGCTACATGAGATTTAGATCCTATAATATTAATATGTAATTGAGTATTTTCTGACTAGTGTGTTCCAAAACAAACTATACATATTGATAGTTTCTCCAATATTATAAGTCATGAACTAAAAGAGATATCTTGAGGATGTTCCTTAGGAAATTAAACTTGGTAGGATTCAACTGATAAGACCCACACACAAGACTCACTTGTCCAGCATGAGAAAATCTCAAAGAACAATACATGATGCATCACAGTACATTGTATAGGTCCTTTATATTAATGTAAACATTCCCTTAAACACCTGAAAGGATACTTCAAATGATTCTGACCACATAAATTTCAAACCATTCATTGTCTAGGTCATAATAGTAATTTCAAGGCATGAGAAATCAAGGATGAATTATTTTTAACATCCATTAACTCCAAAGAAACTATATATGTCTAAGATTATCTTGTGACTTTATAATAATACTATAGCTAAAAATTTCTCATTGTCTACTAAAACACGTGACTCTTTGATTATGTGACACTAGAATTTGTGTTTTTCAATCCAAAGATTCATTTTCATAGATCTCCAAAAATATGATCCACTCTCAGTGTATTCTAGTTGATATCTAGATGGATGACATGGTCATAACTGAAGTGGGAATACATTAAGATATAATCAATAAAGACTACAACAAATGTATCCATGTATGCATGGAAAACCAGATTTATTAAAGAGATAAATAATGTAGGCTAATTCCCGAGACCAAAAAAAATTACCATGTACTCATAATGTCTACTACTACTCTAAAAAGAAATTTGAGACATTTATGATGACCTGACATACACCTGATGACAATCCAAACTCAAGTAAATATTTTAAATGACTTTTCCCCCTCAAATATGATCAAAGAGGTCGTCTATTCTAGGTAGTGGATATTGATTCATTTCATTAAGTGAGGTCAATTGATGGTAATCCCTACAATGTGTGAGGATACCTTACACCTTCTAGAAAAAAGGATCTGGGAACCCCAATGAGAAGTGTTTTGTCCTATCTAGCCTTTAGCCTCCAAATCCTCCATTCCCTTATTGAGTTTTAGAGGCTCCATAAGTGCCATCCTATGAGGAGGAATGGTTACTTGGGCTACTCATAAAAAAATCTCAATGGTAAACTCTGCCTCTCTTACTATAGGTAAACTTGATGACCTATAATGGTAGAATTCCTTGAAATTCTTCAGTATTGGTGGAAAGATTTGTTCGTAACCCCTAGTCTTAAATTAAAATACAAGAGATCAGAGCTTCCACACTACCCGACCCATGATACTGAAGCCTAACTCAAGTATCACAAAAATATCATTCTCCCTTATGCATGTTCCTACCACTATATAGTTATATAACCAACACCCTATGATGATAGTAGTAAATATGGTATTTATAGGGAACTAAATAGTGCATCATGATCATTTCATAAAATCCTATTATTTGAAGTACTAAATTATTCCATACAATGTGATAAACACCAATATCAAAGGGAAACTCTCTACAATAGCGAATCCCCTTTGATCAGATACATAATGGGTTATCAAGTGTCATAATACCATATAAGTGTTTGAACTCAAGGAACATAGTCTCTATAGTATTCTAATATATAAATGAGTGAAATTACCCTCTGTCAAATAAAGAATACACTAATGTGGATGCTATGATAATAGTACCTAGAAATGTAGATGTTCAAGAACTCTTATACTAAGGCATTGGCTAGACTACTTGTAACTTGCCTATATTATGACCTTGAGTTACTACATGAAAACCAAGAGTAGGCCATCTATACTTGTATTGAAAATCACGATTCTGACAACATCTACCTCGACCTATACCATGGTCAGAGCGGTCAATGGTTTTCCAACTCCAAGCCCTGAGTGATCATACATGCCCCACACCGGAATATTGGGTTAGAGTGGGTCCCCATCACTATGAGTTGATGAAAAGGTCCTATATATACTCTTGATATATACCATCCTTTCAAATCCTCCAAATTACACTATATCTCATTAGAACTATGATTTCATATGTCCTAGCTTCCCACACAAGTAGGATATTATGAAACTATCAACATGAGGAGCCTGACTAGTGATAACTCTTTAAGAAACCTCAAAACGTGTATTTTTTCCCGACATAAAAAATGTTGATAGATCAAGGTGCCGAACCAGCGTAACTCACACCATCAGATTCTCCCAAATCTTTCTCTATAATAATGTCTTGGTTGAATATCTCAGCTTTTTTATGTAAATAAAACACACTGACCTACGACCAGTAGGAGTATAAAATACCATCCATAAATCAACTGGTGTTCATAATATCATGACACTCTAGTGTATGTGAGAATAGATATTGCTCATTAAATCAAGTAGAATTTTCCATAAAAGAGATACCTCACTACTAAACATTCTTGAATTCTCTAGCCCAATCATTCTTCAGAGTCTAGGGAAATAAATTCTCATATAATATTTTCTAGAAATCCATACAATCTGTATCTATATATTTACATTCATGTTTGATAACATCCCACCACCTCTTGTAATAATCATACAATGTATAAGAATAATGCTTGATCCACTACTGTAAATGTGTCTCTAGATGCTTGAATATGTAAAGTGTAGTGCCCCGACCCTAGTTAACAGAGTCGCTGCATTATTACATAACATTATCAAGATTACAAAAGATCAAGTCTCTAAAAACTGATTAGTTTAGTAGCCTGAATAAACTAGATACATTGATAAAACATACATTACATCATAAAGTGAAAACTAAAAAAAACATCTTGTCTCCACACTCATATCCCCTTATACTATCCCTGAAGGTCATTCATAAAATACTTCTTCAAATCTTGGGAAAAATAAATCATAGAAAGGGGTGAGCTCAAATGCCCAGTAAGGATGGGGAAACTTTCATAAATAATCATAAACATCTAAGGCAATGTATAACTAAAACAAAAACCTCTTAAACATGAACATCAAAATAATATGGTAGAAACAAAATGAAATAATTCCAGTTACTTATTCACATGGATATACTACAAGTATAATAATAACATGTAATATCAATAACCACTTTCATAATGATAGAATGCATAATTCAAGACTATCATAACCATGTATCCAAGGTCTCATGCCAAGACTACAAATAATATTTTGTCCAGGCCTCATTCCAAGACACTATTTTGTCTCATTAGACCTACTGATGCCTCGAGGAGCTATAGTGAGCTGCACCCATCACTTACTAACTCCAATGCATTCCTCATATGAACAGGTTTAAACATAACATAATCATTTGTATTAAAACTAGCATACGAAATGTAAATACTTTCTCGATAAACCATGAATGGTGTAAAAATAATACATCCAAAGTCAAACACATCCCAAAACCTTCAATACAATATTGAAGTTTTTTATCATAATAAATCAACTTCAAATAAGCTTAAAATCCATCAAAGGATGTTGACATAGATGAAATCAAAACTATTTGAGAGAAATATCTCTTTTTTTTGAAATCATTTAAAAGTCGCATAAATATAAAATAAAACATTTACTTTGAAAATATTTTTATAATCTTGTAAGGGAAGCTTTGAAGATTTTACAACGGTGGAAAATAGACGCACCCACCTTATAAGTAAAAAAAAGACATTCTTACCATAATTTTGTTGAAAAGGTTAATAAGGACCTTGTTTGGAAAATGACATAAAATTTCCTTTTTAAACATATTATATAAAGTCAAATAAGGGTATAAATGACTTTAACCCATAGTCTTTAAAATATTAATAATATTTTGAAATAAAGTTTTAAGAATCATGGATGTGGATGATGTAGAGGTCCCGGTAGATAATTACGTATAAACAACCTCAGATAATGAAGAGATTGTGAAATGAACCTTTACTTTGTACTTTTACTTGGTCAAGGGTAGTTTGACCTCTTGTATAATGGTGAAATAATTGATATTAAATTATAAAATAATTATATACATTAATATGATAACAGATATGATCTTTCAAACATTTCTTTTTTAATAATATCTTAGTATTATCGTTGTTTTGGGTGTTAACTTACTCGTTTTCTTTTATATGTTTTGTTACATAAGCCGTGTTTTTTATGGATAGGTTGTATCTTTTTCATATATAGAATGGTATCAAGTCCTTAAACAATATTTTTAATCATAAAATAAGAATTATAATTGAATGGATATTATGGGGAATGAATCTCATCGCGTTCGTGGAGACGGTTGTCTATACATACGCACGAACACAACTTCCATTTCATTTTTCATTTTAAAAGGAATAAAAAAAAATTATACATAGGTATATTATTATTCTATTATAATATAATATCTTATATGTGTTACTTATGTTCATTTACTCTATCCTTTATATGTTCCATGTATGGTATGAACGAGTCATATCACTTTGAGCGGGCGGTAGTCCACACTTCCTCAAATGAAATTATCGTATATATACACAACGTGAAAAGAATAATGGTATGCTATAAAATGGGATTTCAGAATCATATATATAAAATAAATATCATAAATATCGTATTTAATTATATTTCTATCATAATGTCCACCATGAGAGGTGGTAGGATATAATTGAACAAATCATCGTTTCGTGAGGCGTTTGGTTGCCATCCATAGAAACATTATGTTCTTCACCCCTTAGATGGAGGTGTGTGTAAGTGTAGTTAGAAAAATTCTCATAACAATATCCAAGTATATTTATGATACTGGTTTTGTTAAAAAATAATTGAATAAGAAGGGTTTAGGGGTTTTATAAATAAAATAAAATAAAATAAGCTAAGAGAAATCGTTACCTTTATTTGGGAAACTCGCTTTGGTTTGAACCAAAAAGTACTCTTCAAGTGCCTTATTCCTAAGGTAAGGCTTCTAGGATGAGGATATGGATTTATGGAGCTTAATTTTGTATAGGTTGTATAAGAAAAATGGATTGAGATGTGTGAGGAATTTTTTTAGAAGTGGTGTCCTTTAACAAGGGGGAGAAGGGGCTCTTTAGCAAAAACTTAAAGTATTAATTTATAATAAATTCATATTCGGTTTCTAATGGCTCAAAAGTGTATTATTCAAAGTCTAAGGTGGGTATGGGTCGAAATCCACTTAACCAATATGTTTTAGATAGGTTTGGGTCACTTTATTAACCATATATTTTTTTACCCCTTAGTTAATTAGATTGACATTTACCATGTCTCTTTGTATTTTTATATTATATGGTTAATAAACTTACTATAAACTTTCAAGAGACCCCCATATGGTCCATTATTGATAAACCTATCATGATATAAGTCCTTTGTCCGAACCTTATATTTTTAGGAATATAATATCAATTAATCATATAATATTTGTTTTAAATATTAATTTATGTCAATTATGACCCTATTTGGTATTTTGTTTTTTTGAAAGTCATCACAACTTGATTACTTCAAACAGGATACATTGAATCGTCCCTAACATTTCATAGTCCCCAAATTCGTGGATTTCAAAAATTCTTTGAAATTATATTTATTTTAATATATATAATACCATTTATTTGATTCTTTCATTAATAAGATAATTACTACATCATCATTTTGTCATAAAAAATTTTCATTATTTAACTTCTAAAAATTATAAATCAAATAACATGAGGTAGGAAATATTTTTATATTTCTAATGAATATTTATAGATGAATTTATTTTACGTATAACCCTATATTAAAAATGGTTTAGTTAATAATATTTGAATTTAACACTTTTAACACTTCTTTAAATTAAATAATAATAAATGACCAAATCTAATCCAAGTGGACCTAAAGGGTAATATTTTATTCCTAAGGTTATTTTTGGTCAAATTACACTTATCCAACAGAATTAGGACATGTGTTAGTGTAATAATAATTTCATTTTTTCCCTTAATTACCCTATTTACTTTTAACCGCGGTAAATAAAAGTAAAAAGTTACTATTCACAAAAAAAAATTCATCTTATTAAACCAAATTATAATCCTTGATATTAACTATATCGCTCCATTATTATAAATTCAACTGACAGAAGCGGTAAAATTATGTTTTATGTGAATTTACAAATTCTCCTAGGAGGTGGGTAAAAGGCCGTGAAAAGTTCAATAAAATTTTTTATATCTAAAATTATTATAAACCTACTCCAATGAATTGCATTGAACATATAGAGGTATTATTTATATGTTTTGACATAAAATAAATTTAAATAAAATAAATAATTATTTAAATAAAAATTCGGTATTAAACTATAACTCGGTGTTTTTCACTATTCATCAAAAATTAAAAGTTTTCAGAAAAATACCAAAAATTTACTCTAAGATAATTTTGATATTATGAATTCAATAATTTAGTCTATTTTACCAAATTAAAAACATATAAGTTTCATTTATTAATTTAAAATTAATTCCCACTGTCAAAACCAAAAGGCGTATTTTTAAGAAATAATAACTACCAAAAGTTTGACACTTGTTTCTATGAAATTTATAAGTGAAATTACTTACTATGACCATCATTAGATTAAATGGTAAAAATTTAATCTATTTATACTTCCAAACAATTAAAATTTAAAATTTAACAATATAAATTATTTTGATTTAAATAGTTGTTTTCAGTTAAAATATATTATTTTTCACTATTCGCCCAAATAAGAAAGTTATCAGAAAAACATCAAAACGTTATTGAAACTAAATTCTTATGTACCAATTCTAAAGAAGAAATTTATTTTTTAAAATTGAATATATAAAGGTTTTAAATATTGGATTTAAAAAGGCTTCGCCATTAAAAGGCGGTAAAATTTCATTTTTTGAAAAATACTTCTTTTATCTGAAAAACATGAATTTGTTCTTAAATTATTTCATAGAAAATCATAATATATATTCTAACATTATAAGGATAATATAAAATTTAAAATTCAGTTAATACTATTCATAAACACTTTTGAACAGCTAGTTTGGTAGGCTGTGGTGCGCTTGAACTCAGTGTTGCGTACAACACACGCTATTGTATTATTCAAAGAGAAGCGTACTGTGGAAGCTTGGGGTGTTACATTCTCCCCTCCATTAATAAATTGCATCCTCTCAATTTGAAATTTTTCTTTGAAAATAAAAGGATGAAAATAGAAAATAACTTTTTGGAAAACCCACATCGGAAATAGGGTTAATAAAAATATAACTTTAAAAGAAAGAAAGAGAAGTAAAAAGCTCACCCAAGATAGCGTATACTAGGATTCTATGAAAACATGGATATGGAGGAGAAACAAACCATCATGATCTGATGAAGAGTTGTAGAAAATATGATTAGGAGAAAGTTAACTACATGAAAATCAAAAACTTGTGATTGGTTAAACGGTCTTTGATTCCCCAGTAGGAAGACTTAACCGACAACTTTTTTGTTTTAAGTTACCTTTCATAAAGTTGAAGAATTTATTTATGAGATTTACTAAGATCCTAAGGAAATATACTTACTTTTCATGTAGACATTTATTCCTTACTAAAGTTTTACCAAAAACCCATCTTTCACTCCAAAAGGTAATATAACTAAAAAATATTCTATTTATCCTAAACGTATAGGGTTCCAAAAATAAGTTTATAATTCATCTTTCAGAACTTAAAAAAACTACATTATACACTCTAGGGATTTCACGTAGTACAATGGTAAACGATAAATCTGAATCGCACTATGGTTGTGGGTTTGATTCCAACAGCTTTTTCCGACGCGACGGGTTGTCACACGGTCTCTGTGTTGTACTTTTTATAAATATCTAAAAGTTACTTTAACAATAGTATCGAATGTTAAATATAATCTATTCAAACCATTATACATATCCAAAATACTTCTATCCAAACTCTCAGTCCAAAATTTATATGGAAGGTAAACATAATGTAGATCCTTTTTTCCACGTAATAACATATGAATACCTTCATCATGTATTCTTTTAAAACACTGAAACATACCGAATTACCTTAAATCCTTATTGATTACATTCATGATCCCTCGTTCCTTATAGAATATTGGATATACTCCTTCTATCCAAAAATGTTATAAAATCCAATAATGGTGGAACATACAAATCATTAATCAGTTTCATGGTATTCAAGAATATCTAATATAATTTATCCAAATCAATCATGTATTATTCTAAAATCACTACCTTGGTATCAGAACCATATTATGGTTTATCTTTCTCTCATCCATATATTTTCCAAAAATTTAACCTGCTATTGAGTCAGTTTTCTTGGTTCCACACAATCTCAAGTCCTTAATGAAATATTACTACAGTACAATCCTTATATACTCCATAATTATTATAATCAGAACATTGTTAATACAACAGTCAAATGAAATAATTCTCTAATAACAACATAAGAAATCTAATCATTCCTCCTCATCTGTGGTTGTATCATAACTTGATTATTATCCAATATCATCATTTAGGGAATACTCTGATGGTTTGGACATCGGTTTGCGTAGTGTCCCAACTCCTTGTAGATGATGCATTGATCATTTGAAACCTTTTTCATACCCTTGTAGTCACGTACTTAGTGTCCTTTTTCTCCACACTTATAACAAAATCCCATTCCTTTCAGGAATGTTCCAGAATATTTCTTCACATAGTTATCACATATCTGAAAATTATTCTTTTCCCTCTTCCCTTTATCAATCATTCTCTCTTCCATCCTTTTCTTCTCTTTCTTCCCTTCAATTCCATAGGACTCGGAGAATTCTTTACTTATCTTATTAACACATGATACTATTTCTTCATATGTTGAGAATAAATGGGAGACTATTTCCCTTCTAAATGTTGTCTTAATACCGTGAACGATATTATCCTTCTTACTCTTTGGATCATATGTATTTGTGGAGTTGACATTCCTTCTACTGGGCAGCATTTCTATGAAATATCATAAACTAGGTCATTTTATGAATTGCAATGAATAATTGAAAACATGTAAAATACCTAACGTAAATTGAATGGTTTATGGATATAATACATAATCATAAATATGTTTTCATTGAGAAATTATATACTCATAAACCCTTCATAATTATTTTTTAAGAAAATGAGAATTATCCTAAGAAAATCCCCTAGGAGTGTCGTAACCAAGAGTGCAGCCAGGCCTGTTGTCGTGCACCAGTTCCCTTTCGAGTCTAGCTCAAAGTGGTGTTTCCGGGTTTTACCCCTAGGTACATCTGTGCCAGATCCGCCTCTACCTGTTCATATCTAGATAAGGATGTATTGCTCAGAAAACTCACAAAATCTCTAAAATACCAAAATTCTAGGAAGTTCTTCTATAATAATCTTGAAAGTCCTTCTTAGGTCTCTGTGCTCTAATCATAGTTTATCTAAATCTAGCTTACAAGGTTTGTACTAAACTTCCTCTGATACCAACTGTAAAGCCCCGACCCTAGTTACCCAGAGTCGGTGCATTATTACATAAAATTTTCATGATCACAAAAGATCTATTCTTGAAAGATTGATTAGTTTAGTTTCCTTGGAATAACTAGATACATTCATAAAGTTTACATTACATCAGAAAGTGAAAACTACAAGAACATCTTGTCTCCACACTCATATCCCCTTATAATATCCGTGCAGTTCATTCATAAAATACTTCTTCAAATCCTGGGAAAAATAAATCATAGAAAGGGGTGATCTCAAATGCCCAGTAAGGATAACAGTATAACGGAAAGTTTCATAAATAATCATAAACATTTAAGGCAATGTATACCTAAAAAAGCCTTTTAAACTTGATCTTTAGCATAATATGGTAGAAATAAAATGAAATAATTCCATTTACTTATTCACATGGATATTCAACTAGTCGAATAATCACATGCAATATCAATAACTACTTTCATAATGATGGAATACATAATGCCAGACTATCATAACCACGTAGCCATGGCCTCATGCCAAGACTACAAATAATATTTTGTCAAGGCCTCATGCAAAGACACTAGTTTGTCTCATGAGACCTACCGATGCATCAAGGAGCTATATCGGGCTCCAACTGTCACTTACTAAGTCCAATGCATTCCTCATATGAACATGTTTAAATATTACATAAGAATTCATATTAAAACTAGCATACGAAATGTAAATAATTTCCCCATAAACCAGGAATGGTGTAAAAATAACACATCCACAGTCAAACATAACACAAAACCTTCAATACAATATGGAAGTTTTGTATCATAATAAATCAACTTCATATAATCTTCAAATCCATCAAAGGAAGTCGACATAGATGAAATCAAAACTATTTGAGAGAAATATCTCTTTTTTTGAAATCATTTAAAAGTCATATAATTATAAAATAGAACATTTAATTTGAAAATATTCTTATATGACTGTAAAGTAAGATTAGAAGAATTTAAAATGGTGGAAAATAGCCGCACCCTCCGTATACGTTAAAAAAAGACATTCTATCCTTAATTTTGTCGAAAAGGATAAAAAGGACCTTGTTTGGAAAATGATGTAAAGATTCCTTTATAAACTTATTATAAAAAGTTAAAAAGGGTATAAAAGAATTTAACACATATTCTGTAAAATAGTAATAATTTTTTGAAATACATTTTTAAGAAACATGGACGTAGATGATGAAGAGTTCCCAGTAGATTATTACGTATAAACAACCTCACATAATGAAGAGATTGTGAAATAAATCCTTACCTTATAATTTTCCTTGGTTGAGGGTAGTTTAACCTCCTGTATAATAGTAAAATAATTGTTATTAAATTATACAAGAATTATATACATTAATATGATATCATATATGATATTTTTAAAATTTCTTTGTTAATAATATAATAGTATTATCTTTGTTTCAGGTGTTAACTTACTCGTTTTGTTTTATATGTTTTGTTACATAAGCCATGTTTGTTATGGATAGGTTGTATCTTATTCATATCCATAATGATATCAAGTCTTTAATAATTATTTTTAATCATCAAATGTGAATTATACTTGAATGAATTTTATGGGGAATGAATCTCATCGCATTCCTGGAGACGGTAGTCCGTACGTTTGTGCGAACGCTACTTCCATTTCATTTTTCATTTTAAAAAGAATAAAAACAAAATTATACATAGGTATATTATTATTCCAGTATAATATAATATCTTATATGTGTTACTTATGTTCATTAACACCATCCTTTATACATTCAATGTATGTTATGAATGAGTCATATCACTTTGAGGGGGCGATAGTCCGCACTTCCTCAAATGAAATTATCGTATATATATACAACGTGAAACAAATAATGGTATGAAAAAAATGGAATTGCAAAATCTTATATATAAAAAATATCATTAATATCATATTTAATTATAGTACCATCATAATGTCCACCATAAGAGGTGGTAGGAGATAATTGAACAATCATCGTTTCATGAGGCGTTTGGTTGCCATCCACAGAAACATTATGTTTTTCACCCATTAGATGGAGGTATGTGTAAGTGTATTTCGAATAATTCCCATAAAAATATCCTAATATATTTATTATATCGGTGTTGTTACAAAAGAATAGAATAATAAGATTTTAGGGGTTGGAGAAGTAAAATAAAAGAAAAGAAGCTAAGAGAAATCGTTACCGTTGATTTGGGTAACTCCCTTTGGTTTGAACCAAAAAGGACTCTTGAAGTTCCTTCTGATTAAGTAAAGGCTTCTATAATTAAGAGAGGGATGTAGGGAGCTTAATTTGATAGAGTTTGGACGATCCAAAAGGCTTGAGATATGTGAGGAATTGGTTTGAAGTGGCGTCCTTTTATAAGGGGGAGGAGGGGCTCTTTAGGAAAAACTTAAAGTATTAATATATAATAAATTCATATTCGGTGTTTAATGGCTCCAAAGTGGATTATTCTAAGTAAAAGGTTGTTATGGGTCTAAATAAACTTATCCAATAGGTTTTTGATAGGTTTTTGTCACTTTATTAACCTTATACTATAGTTTTAACCCTTAGTTAATTAGTTTGAAATTTACCATGTGTCTTTGTATTTTTATATTATATGGTTAATAAACTTACTATAAACTTCCAAGAGACCCCCAAGTGGTCCATTAATGATAAAACTATCATGATATCAGTACTTTTTTTGAAATGTAGATTTTTAGAAATATAATATCAATTAATCATATAATATTTGTTTTAAATATTAATTTATGTCAATTTTGACACTATTTGGTATTTTGTTTTTGTGAAAGTCATCACAACTTGATTACATCAAAAAATATACATTTAATCTAACCTAAAATGTCATAGTCACCTATAAAATTTTCGGATGTCATAAATACTTTGAAATTATTTTTATTTTAATATTTATAATACCATTTATTTGATTATTATCATTAATAAGGTAATTACTACATCATCATTGTGTCATAAATAACTTTATTTATTTAATGTCTAAAAATTATAAATAAAAAACCATGATGTATAAAATCTTTTTATATTTCTAATGAATATTTATATTTGAATTTATCTTATGTATAACCTTATATTAAAAATAGTTTAGTTAATAATCTTTGAATTTAACACTTTTAACTCTTCTTTAAATTAAATAATAATAAATATCCTAATCTAATCCAAGTGTACCTAAAGGGTCATATTTTATTCCTAAGGTTGGTTCTTGTCAAATTACACCTATCCAATAGATTTAGGAAATTTGTTAGGGTAATAATAATTTCATTTTACCCTTAATTACCCTATTTACTTTTAATCGTGGTAACTAAAAGTAAAAAGTTAATATTCAACAAAAATTATTTTAATATTATTGAACCAAATTTTACTCCTTTATATTAATATTGTCTCTCATATTTTCAAAATTAAACTCACAGAAGTGGTAAAATTAGGTTTTATGTGAATTTACAAATTCTCTTAGGAGGTGGGTAAAAGACGGTGAAGAGGTCAATAAAATTTTTATATATCATCAATTATTTTAAACAGACTCAAATGAATTAAATTGAACTTATATATGTATTATATATCTATTTTTACATAAAATAAATTAAATTAAATAAATAATTATTTAAATAAAAAATCGGTTTTAAACTATAACTTAGTGTTTTTCACTATTCAACCAAAATTAAATGTTTTCAGAAAAATATAAAAAATTTACCCTACTTTAATTTTGATATTCCAAATTCAATAATGAAGTATATTTTAACAAATTAAAAACATTTAAGTTTTATTTATTATTTTAAAATTAATTCCCACTTTCAAAACCTAAAGGCATTTTTTTATGAATTAATAGCTACGAAAAGTTTGACACTTGTTTATGTCCAATTTCAAAGTGAAATTACTTACAATGACCATCATTGGATTAAATGGTAAAAATATAATATATTTATACTTCCAAACTATTAAAATTTATAATTTAACAATATAAATTATTTTTATTTAAAAAGTTGTTTTCAGTTAAAATATTGTATTTTTCACTATTCATCCAAATAAGAAAGTTATCAGAAAAACACCAAAACTTTATTGAAACTAAATTCTTATATATATACTGTAAATAAGAAATTTATTTTGTTAGATTGAATATATAAAGGTTTCAAATATTGAATTTAAAAAGGATTCTCCATTAAAAGGCAGTAAAATTGAATTTTTTGAAAAATACTTCTTTTATCTGAAAAAATGATTTTGTTCTTAAATTATGTCTTAGAAACTCATAATATGGATTCTAAAATTATATTTATATTGTAAAATTTGAAATTCACTTAATACTCTTCATAACCGCTTTTGAATGGCTAGTTTGGTAAGTCGTGGTGCGCTTGAACTCAGTGTTGCGTACAACACTTGCTATTGTATTATTCAAAGAGAAGGGTATAGTGGAAGCTTGGGGTGTTATAGAAAGAATAGATTAGAGCTATGAATAAGAAATGTTCAACGCACTATCCCTTGAAAAAGTTGATGTATTATTATAATGGAACTATAGATTCAACTATTTCATTCCTGGGTATGTTCGAGAGAAACATTTGATAAATAATTAAATAAATAGAATGATCTCTTAGAACTGTGCCTCAATGCCCATATCCTGGATGGAAAGAGGTTCCACCAGTGGCACTACATGAGGAACCACTAGTGGATCATGGGCCACAACATCAAGTTCTTAGTTTTCACTACCTTCATGTAATACGGATATACAAAATCTTAGTGCCAAGATAGTACAATGAAAAATTCACATCTCATAAGAGATATTTACCATTAAAATTATTGTAGATAAAAAATTAGGATTGGTACATTAACTTCATATGGAAATGATCACAATTCTATTATTACTCAATGTTCTAGGTCTAGGGAGTATAAGAGACTCTAATGCTCATAAAAATGAATGAGATACCCTACTACCCACTCATATGGATCAGTTTAGGTCTAAGTCTCTATTTCACATGTCTAAGAGGTCGATTTTCCCTTAAAATCCATATTCATTTAAAATTTTCGCTTATTTATTTAAATATTTTTAATTGTTGAATTTTGTAGATATACATTTCGAATCCTTAAGGACCCATACTCATCATGAACCAAAAAATGGAATCCAATTAACCCACACAAAAACATGTTCGATCCCATGAATCCAATAGACCATGGATTAATGTTCAATAAAGGACATCTTATGCTGTCATCATTAAACTTTGTAGGAAACTATTGTTAACATAAATAATGCAGTTTATGTATCAATTATTTTATCCAATCCTGCATGAAAATCCATCACATTAAAAATAATAATAATGACACAACCAAAATTCAATAGAAAATTGGATGCAAAAAAATTAACATGGAATAGAAAAATTCTTGTAATTTTAAACATATTGTTCCTATAATGATGCATGTAATGGAAATACCTAATTTCATGAGGACAAGGAAAAATGAAATCTAATTTCAATAATAAGAATATCAATTACATCATAGGACATTTTTATTACCCAACAGAGAATTAGTATGAACAAAAAATGGCATAATCATTAAACGCAATTACCCATCCATGCTAATTTGGGTTTCCCATATATATGAATTAGTTAAATTAAGAAAAGAATGTTATTTCCAAATCCCGCTAACTCATTGTATCTTTTATTACACCTAAACCATAATAAAAAGATAAAATAATTCAATAGTATCATTTATAATGTCCCAAACTAGGATCCACCTAACCCGTGCCCCGAGCTAGTGGGACATGCGGTCCTAAGCGAGCCTCAACGTATGAAAGATTCTACCGACATATAGTGAGGTTGTAAATTTTGTACAATTGGGGAGGCTATACAATCAAATGAAAGTGACCTAGTTGTTAAAACCCAAAATAGAAAATAGAAGAAGTATATTATATTAGTAACTATAAAATGGATAAATAACCCACCATAGAAGAAATCTTGATATATGATATATAAGAATAATAAATCGTGAAAGCATTAATAACTGAAAAAATGAATAATAATATCTTAAGACACTAGGCATTTTGATATATAGAGATACATGTCATGCTGATTTAAAAAAGGGGAACATGGTAAATACATATACAATCATATAATATGGTATGAAAAAAAGAAAAAAAATGATGACCCATAAGAATCTTGAGCATATGCTTGATCTTCTACATAGATGCATCATCTATAAATAAATAATAACAATAATCAATAGTAGAGATCATTACCTTATCCAAATTTACAAGAATTTAATCTACATAGAATGCAATGGAGTCCCAAATAGGGTGTGAGATAAAATCCCAGTAGGCCACAACAAACAGTGACTACAAGTAATCCAATCAGTGAATATAGAAACAAAAATGTGCATGCATAGATGAAATAATTGATAGATTGAATAAATAAATATCAGTATGATAAGGTTCCTAATTCACACCTGGTGGTTCTACATACATCTTCTCATGTTCAAAATGTGAATCTTATCAGTAACTATATATATTTTAATAATATTTATATTACACTCATATATTACATACACATATATGGACCATGTACTTGTGGATGTAAGTGGCCATATAACTATAATAATTGGTTCTATCTACTCTGGGACATCACTTGGACATCTAGAAGTAGTCAAAAAACCATATATGTTTATGAAAAACGGTACATTCCCTATATCTCATAATGATTGAGAGACACCATGCTCAAAAATCGAGATGGTGGGTGGGTCGGCATGCCAAAACCCACTAAAAGGGAGTGTGAAACATCCTTCCCAATAGAATACTTACCATCATTCCCCAGAATATATCAAATGCGTTATCATATTTATAATATACATGAAGAATTGCCTCTCATTTTTTATAATCGCAAATCCCAAAGTAATTAGTGCTTCAAAATCCAATTAAAACATTTAACAAAGTATGCAATAATCTACGTGGCCTTTCCACGCTTTAATAATTCATTCCATTTAAACCATTCAATAAATTTGAAGATGGAAAGACTTTATGAAAAAGAAAATCAATTTAATACATTCCATTTAATCATTAAATACATAGAAACTCATTTTAAAAGGATAAAAATGGAATTTAGAAGGTTTCATTAGTAATTGGAAACGTACATACATGGTAAATTCCATTTACTATTTGGGATAACAACTAAGAGGTTCATTGGGATCAATCAAAATTTTGATAAATGAGGAAATTAAATTTACAATACAAGTAAAATAGTTAATGGGTTCTCTAGTTATTTAATAAATTAATTATAAAGGGACGATTTAATAAGGCACACCCATGGGGTGTCTATGATCATGGTTGACATACTAAACTAACAAAACAAAGATTCTAAAATGTATATAAATTTGTGTATACCATATTAGAACGATGAAATAAATATTAAGGTAATGCAAATTAATGGCATGTGTGCGACACATTGGCATGTTTATGATAACACCATAAAATTTGGGAAAAATGATGACACCACATACCTTATAGACATAAATAACTCCTTGCTCAATATTGGCCTCAAGTTAAATGTAGTTTGAGATAAAATAAAGAATCAATTATTTGAAATAAAAACATGGAGAAAGGTATTTCAGATAAATGGAATTTTTTTGAAGATAAGCTAAGATAAGAAGTGATATTAATGTATATAATACCTATGGATATTCAATGCCATTCATAGATCTTTATTAATAAATCATATGTGAGAGATATAAAAAAACATAGGTGGGAGGATATGGGATCTCCCAGATAGAGAAATATGGGTTCATAGGTTGTAATGAGGAAAGGAGAAAATAAAATGGGTTTAAAAGTTTTATTAAAGGAATTTCAAACATTCCACCCTCAGAATAGGGGGAACACGGTTTCGCTGCACGTTTTGGCCAAACTGCACGAAAATCTTATTACCCTCAATATTTAAGGAAATTCCCTACACAGTTAAGGAACATAGTTTTCTCCAACTATGTAGAAAAATGTGAAACCCCACTTTCCAAACTATGAAGTATTTTTCATAGTTGTGCACATGGGGTCTAATGGTTTCCAATGTAACCTTATGACCCTTAACTACTCAAAGGGGCCCTTCACAGTAACCCCACATAGTTTCTACTAACCACACCACCTACACTATTTTACCTTTTCTCAATCTCCATGCACTGAATAGTCCCCAGACTCTCTTGGGATCTTCTAGAGGTTGTAGAAAAAATCAATTAAGATAAATAAAGGATTTAAATAGAAAAAACAAGATTTACCTTGATAAAGATATGAGTGCTTACAAAAATGAAAAAATTAGATAAATTATAATATAATTGAGATAATATCAATTAAAAAAATATAATATAAATTAACCATCTAAATAATTTAAATTAAAATTAAATTTTCGATAAAAATATTTATTATAAAATATTAATTAAAAACAATTCATTTAAAAAAGTCTAAAAATATACCCTAAGATAATTTTGATATGAGGATTTAAGAAATGAATGTTATATTAGAGAATACAGATTCTAAATGTTATAAAAATTAACTTTAATTTTTTAGAGAACATCAAAAAACATATTTTATAAAAAATATTTTTTTTGAAAAAAACTATTATTTTTCTCATAAATGATTTTTTATTTATCTATAATAAATTGAAAAAAATAATTTTTTTAAAGTTTAAATAAATAAAATTTAATATCTTAGATATTAATATTAATTTCTGGCAATATAATGGTATGGTTATAATGGTATGTTATGTTATAGTGCATTTAGACTCAGGGTTGTCTGTTTCAAAAGCTATCGAAGTGATTAAATGTAAATAAATTTATTTAATGTTCAGTTGAATCTAGATGTTTATTGTTTGATATTCCATAGTATACAATATTATTCTTTTATATTTTTAGGGAGTGAAATTATAATATATTGAAATACTCTTTTAAAAACCATTTTCATTTAATAATCCATTGATAATTAAAAAATTTAAAATTTCAATTACATTTCTAGAGGTAATTTATTTTTAATTATATTAAACATTATTGTACTATAATTCAAAAAATTAATAAGGTTTTGATAGTAATTAGTACATTTTAATGAAAAGTAGTAATAACAAATATATTATAATTAAGATTGGCATTCAAATAAATGAATATATTTTATAAATTTATATTTGAAAAAAAATTGATATAAAATTATTAATAATTATTTTAATCCCATTCAAGTTTATCATACTCAAAGACTACAATATAAACTCAACTTGAATATTAAATGGGGAGAGATTTATTTCCAGAGAAATAGTAAAAAATTATAAACTAGTTCCCAAACAATACTTAATTTCATTAATTATGGTCCAATAATAGACTTATGGGAAACTAATTACTTCTATATTAATAGTGAATATATATATTCATATATAGAATATTATTATAAACAATTAATATAATTGGGTGGTATATAGGGAAAATAACAGAAAACAAATAACCCCACACACATGAATGATTGAAAAAGAGGCATTTTGATCATAGCCATAGTCATGACCAACTAGAAAATGGAATCATTTGATATTAGAAAAAGTGATGATAAATTGGTCCATGAACTGTCCAAATATGATTTAATTATTATTTTAATTTTTTATTAGTAGTATTTTTAAATTTTATTAATATTATTTTTATTATTATATTTTTTTTTTATTTTTGTTATTATTATTATATTTAATATTAAATATGTGATAGAGCATGTATTGGTTTTCTAACTCATGATTTAGATCGTAATGCATTAATATAAAATTTATAATAATAATAACATTGTTATATATATATATATATATATATATATATATATTGAAAGAAAAAATAATAATAATGAAAATAATTCATAATAAAATTTTGAAGTATTTTGGTGTGAGAAGATAAATACTGATGCATTGACAAGTAAATTAGAGTAATAAAACTTGATAATTTCTTTATCTCAAAAAGGTGATTAATAACTACCTTGATACATCACCAAAAATAATGATAATAATCAATATTAACATTATTAGAGAGTTTCACAGGATAAAAAATGTAATGACCTCGACCCCAAAAACCTATGGTTTGTATACTAGATTATTGAATTAGAATAAGATATATGGATTATAATTTTGTAGTCATGGAAATCTCTATAGATTAATTATTCACATATTACATTTGAAAAAACAAATAAAACAAAATTTCTTTTTCCAAAAAAACTATTCCCTCTAGTATGTCCTTTCATATGAATTATATTACACTTCATAGATCCCTAGGTAATGAAAAAAATTAAATATCCACTTAATGGATTATTAAAGGGTCATATATAGTGTATTTTATCCTAAATAAACAACAATTAACATCACATGAAGGTATATGTTTGTTGGAGTGGATACTCAAGAGGGGGGGGGTGAATTGAGTTCTAATTAAAAATTTCAGTTTAACATATTTGTATTAATATTTCCCTAATTCATGAAACAAGTTAAACTGTAGTGAATTTATAAAGATTGTAAATGTTGAATCAGTTTCTCAAAGATTGATTTCTTCTTAGTTAACTTAATCTGAAGATTACGTTAGCTTTTTATACTATCTTACTAGTTCATAATTAATACAAACACATTCTAGTTCAACTATCAGAGATACTCTAAAATAGATTTATATTTAATGTACTTAGCAGTAGAATATTAAAATTAGTTTTATAAAATGTAAAAAGCACAACAGTTGTAAAACAATAGGTTTAGTCTCATGCTAAGACTTTGTCCTCTCAAACTGTTTATATAAACTACGATCCAAACCCTGGATCGAGGTTTTGCAACAGTACTCGGGCTATTAAGGTCCTCAGACCTCTACCACAATTCTACGTGGGTGAACAACAACAATAGCCCTCAGGTTTTCCAGGTCGCACTTGAACTCTTCCACAATTCATAGTGGGATACAATAAGGTGTAAAAGGTTTGGTGTGAGGATTTAGTATCCTCCAGTTCAGCCCAGGAGTCAGTGTGTGTCTAAAAAGACAGATGCACACACTGCACAAAATGTTAAGCATAAGTATACTACTGAGGAAATAAATGGATAATGAGTTTAGAATGCTTTGAGTGATTTCAGGTGAGCTCTGGACTTGTTTTGATGTTGCAGATGTGATTTGAGTCCTTTCTGGTGAGGATGAGACAAAACAGAGTATCATTGTTCTTCTCATCTACAATTATTCAGACATGTGCATATTATGTTCAGTAAGGCACAACAACTCGAATTCCGTGTTTTTTCAAGGTGAATGATCTTATTAAAGCTCTCTGGCTTTTATAGGTGTTCTTCATGTTCTTCTTTTGTTTCGTGGGTCTTCACACACACATATGCTCTCTTCATCTCTGTGTCTCTATCAATGTATCCTATCCCTTTTTTTGTGTCCGTGTCTTTCACTGTAGACTGATATTCCTTTTTATTTATTGAGACCTAATAAAATGAATTATTACTTTTTTATAGGTACGAGGTACGGTTCCCTGACATCCAACAACCAACATTAAATAACAGCAGGTGCCTAAAACTAAACAAATATGACCGTCAGAGGTAAATAAAAATTCAAATAGTTTTCATGACTATCGGTAAGTCATGATATCGGTAGGTCATTTGAATTTTCATTGGTATCTATAGATCATGTGATCACCATCGGCTTCGGTCGGTCATGTGATCAACATCGGTTAGACAGTTGTATCATCAGTGTGACCACTATCATCAGTGCGACCGTGGTCATCGGTGCGACTATTTCCATCGATGTGACCATTTTCATCGGTGCGACTATTGTCATCGGTGCGACCGTTGTCATTGGTGTGATTGTAGTCATCGGTGTGGCCGTTATCATCAGTGTGACTGTTGTCATCGGTGCGACCGTTACCGTCGGTGCGACTGTTGTCATCAGTGCGACTGTTGTCATCGGTGCGACCATTAACATTGGTGTGACTATTGTCATCAGTGCGCCCGTTATCATTAGCGTGACCGTTGTCATCGGTGTGAACTTTATCATCGTTGTGACCATTGTCATCGTTGTGACCGTTGTCATCAGTGCGACCATTTTCATCAGTGTCTCATGCCTTTAACTAATGGAGACTTAAGAATATAACTAATTGTGAGTCAAAAACATAAAATTCCCATAGAGTGTCTGTATAAAACAGAATACTTCCAGGTCAATAGTAGACCATAAATAATCATATATAATCATATGTAGACATGATTAACCATATATAAACACATTTATAATAGATTGAATAATTGACTAAATTGACTTATAAACAGAAACAACAATGATTTGTGATTATTAAAATAACCATCTCACGTAGGGTTCAACAATCTCTCCATTTTTGATAATCAAAAATCTATTCCATAAATAAAGAGGGAAGAGGATATAAAATTTAGCATACTCCCCCTATGTAAAAAAGAAAATATGACTAAAGATAAATATGTCATCAGATCATGGTATCAGATCATAAACAACGTTAGATATAAACTTATCATCAGATCTAAGAATAAAACAGAGCTATATGCATCTATTGAATTATGACATAAAGCTTATTTAGATCACATAGGTTATATATATACTAGACCCCCTAATATATATATATATATATACTTTTATCCCCCTCTATATATACTTTTATATACTTTTCTCCCCCTTTGGTATTATCAATAAGAAAAAGAAAAAGTGAAAACATAGAGATAAAAAAGAAGAAAGTTCCCTTGAAATATCATCTGAAAAAGGTACAAGGAAAATACACCCTATCAAAAATGACAGGCACAACTATTTATGGGGGTGCAGAGGAGCTTTTCATTTAACAGAGGGAGGAATTGATGGGCTATAGGGTGCTTTGGTGGATGTTTGATCTGGACAGATAGAGAGAGGAGGTAAGATAGCTCTGGTTGGAAGTAGAGTGGGTGCTAAGGTTACTTGTTTGTGGCTAGAAGATCTTAATGAAGATGGATACTGAATGACTGGTCGAATATTGGAAAGAGCTTGAGAAACTGATAAATGACCAGGAGAAACATTGGATGGACTGAGAGGCTTGATAGTAAGAAAAACAATTGCTTTGGCCTACACATGAAGATAATGTTTGAGCAGATTGATAAAAACATGAATGAATTCACCACCATATTTTATGGCCTGATCAAAATCATCTTTTCTCTGCATAAAACACTCTAGAGTGGGATTAAAATCCATTATCTGTTGGACCTGAGCCTTAATGGCTTGTGTGACTGGAGGTAGTCTCAAATTCTCAACCAAGACTTCAAACTGGTGGTTCAACTAATGCATGGTATAAATTTTAGAAAAATAGTGATCCACTTTTTCATTGATCTCCTTCTGAGATTGAGTAGCATCAGTCGAATACAGCTTCACTATTTTGTCAATATGATCACTATTTTCTTTCATCATTTTCAAATATTCCAAATCCAGAATTTGTGCAAGGGCTTCTAACTCTTCTTTTATAACATCTTTTAAGGAATCAATCTCAAGTCTAGTGATCTTGGTCACTTTGGAGGAGTTAACCTGAGCAACAATCTGAGTTATCTCAGCCTTAAATTTTCTCATGTAAAATTGCATCAGGTGTTCTATCATGTTTCTCAAAACTTTTATCATACCAATGATGGTTGATCTAAATTCACTTGATAAGGATATTAAGTCACTTCTCAAATACTTGAGCACTTGATTTAGAGAGGCAATGTTCCTACCAATCATCTTACCAGTATTCCACAGGTCTGGCATAATAATACATGCCACTCTTTGAGTTATATCATCCATTTTAGCCTCAGATAGATTCACAGGAGTTGGATAAGAAGCATTAGATAATTACTCCTTCATTGTCTCTCTAACTGCATGAAGCAACTCATCTTTAAATCTGTCAAAATATGATCGAGAAACAGATGAACCAGATCTTTCTACTGTCAATTGAACATTCTCAACAACTGGTCCAGTCTTAACTGGATGGATTACTCTTGCGATATTCACTTATTCTTCCTCTTCCTCTGAATAATCCAAAACTAGAACTGGGATATGTGGGTTTTCCTCCCATTCATCTTTACAGAAGGTATACTTAGGCTTTACAAAATCATCTTTACCAGAATTTTCATGAAATTCATCCCCATCTACATTAATAACTATCTGCACTATCCTGTCGGCCTCATGAATAGTTTCATGCTCAACTAATTGAGGTTGTGGATCATCTTGGATCATATTGTGACCATCCAATGGTCGAGTACTTTCATTGTAATCATCATCATCATCACCATTACCATTTCCATTATTTTTTACTGAAGTCTCATTGGCACTGTCTTTGTTACTGGATTCATACTGGTTAGAATTGGATACTTCAATGTTAACTTCTTCTTTATCATCTAAAATGGGTTCTTACTTAGGTAACTTAAGAGGTGTAATTTCTAGTCCAAATTCCATTACTTTCTTAGGACATACTGTATCAGGATCACTCCTATCATCAAGAGGTGACTTTGGTTCCTTTTCTGTATCGACATCATCATCAGCTTCAGCTACCCCTGTTTCCTTCTTACTAGACTCTCCAGTGTTCTTAGGAACTTCTGTCTCTCCTTCCTTATCAGAATAGAAAAATTACTCACTAGGTTTTAAACCAGGATCTCTCATCCCATTTGGTCTCTTAGAGTGGTCAGTAGGATTAAAGGTTTCATACAACCAATCTTCATCAGCAACCTGTGTCTTCTTCCATGGATTCCAATTAATTTTCATTCCTTTTCCAATATCCTTGCTAATAAAAAAACTACTACTATATGAGATACATTAATCTCCATCTTCAAGACATCCCAACAACATTAACATAGCAGAGACATGCTTAGAATAGAATAAAGTTGTAGCTTTGTTATATAGCTTTACCATCTCTGCAATATGAACAATAATGTATCTACACAGGTTGATCATCTCATCATTTAGCAATAAAAAAAACTATCTTGATACTTCACAGAACTAAAATCACCCTTTATGGGATAAATTTGGTGATGAATAAACTTAAAAAATATTCTACTTTCTCCATCTAACTCAGCAGCTATTATTCTTTTGGATTCATATTTTCTAGTCAACATCTCCAGAGCATACTCATATGAAAATAATTCAGTGGTAAGAGGATTATTACTAGGGTAATACTCATATCTACATTTATGAGGTACCCCCAAACGCTCAGACCATTGCTTTGATGATATATTTATCTTTTTCCCATTGATTAATGAAGATAATCTTGCAGCTTCCTCTCTATCTAATGCAATACTCAAATTCAAATAAAACTCATGCACTAGCTTTGGGTAGTATACTCAGTTATTATTACAGAAAAAGTCATTCCATACATTCATCTACAAAACTTTTAAATGTGATGACTTACTAGATCACAACCATTCATAACTTACTTCCTTTTCTATGGTGACCAACCAAGTCTCCAGTTTCGGGTTCATAGACTTTTCAGTTGTGCTGCTCAATTCTCCTCGAACATGTTTCAAGGGTGAGGAACATTCAGATTCCTTGTCCTGCCACTATTGCTTTTCCATTTGGAATATGAGAGGTTTGAGAAGTTCAAAAGGTGAAAATGGTTCGAATGTTTAAAAAGGTTTGGAAGGTTTAAAATGTTTGAAAGGTTTAGGATTTAGAAAAAGTGGAGTTTGGCGGGACATGGAAGGTCAACAGTTCTTAGGAAATGAAATAGTCGCGGGTCATTAATTTTATCATTTAGGGATACAATATAAAATATAATATCGATTAAGTAAAAACAATTTTGTTTCTATAAACACTAACGGTTTCATATACTGTATAACTCAAATGGTTGCAAAGATCAGTCTCACTGATCGGTCGCATTGGTCGGTTTCACTGATCGGTTTCAATGATTGGTTTAATGGATCAGTTTCACTGATCGGTTTCACTGAACAATTTCAATGATCGGTTTCACTGATTGATCACAACTAACTTTTTCTTAATAAAATCTATACTTTCAAAGATTTAGGTCTTGGTGAAGATACCAGCCAATTGATTTTCAGAGTCAATAAATTCTAAAAAAATATCAGCCTTTTGAAAATGATCTCTCAAAAATTGATGTTTGAGATCAATGTGCTTAGTCCTAGAGTGAGACACGAGATTCTTAGAGATGTTAATATCAATAGTGTTATCATAATTTAGAGACATGTGTCTAAATTGATATCCATAGTCTAATAAAGTGTGTTTCATCCACAGAATCTGTACACAACAACTACTAGTAGCAATGTATTCTGCTTCAGCAGTATACAAGGCAACATAGTTCTGTTTCTAACTACACCAAGATACCAGAGACTTTCATAAAATATGACATGTTCCTGATGTTCTCTTCCTATATAACTTTCAACCAGCAAAGTCATCATCTAAATAACTCAGTAAGTCAAAATATTTTTTTTTGGAAAAAACAAACCTAAATTGGTAGTATGTTTAAGATATTTGAAAATCATTTTAAGAGAAAATAAATGAGATTCATTAGGATTAGCTTGAAATATTGCACACATGCTTACACTAAACATGATATCTGGTCGACTAACAGTAAGGTAAAGTAATCTTCCAATCATACCTCTATAATTGGTTTGATCTACTGGTTTCCCAGTTTCATCATCATCCAACTTATAGGTGGTACTGATAGGGGTATCACTTCCGTTATTATAATCCAACCAAAACTTTTTAAAAGATCATTTTTATATTTACCTTGATTTAAAATAATACCATAAATCATTTGAAAAATTTGAAATCCATGAAAATAAAAGAGTTCTCTCATTAAACTCATTTCAAATTCATTTTTCATATTCTTTGAAAAATCAGTACATAAATAATTTTTAGAAGATCCAATGATAATAACGTCAACATAGATTTGAAAAATCAAAATATCTTTATAAATTCTTTTACTAGAAAGTGTAGGATCTACAATTCCTTTAGTAAAACCATTATAGATAAGAAAATTTTTATGTTTATCATACCAAGCTATTGGAGCTTGTTTTAAACCATATAAAGCATTAGAAAGTTTAAAAAAATGATTTGGAAAATGGGGGTTTGTAAATCTAGGTGGTTGTTCAACAAACACATCTTCAATTACAACACCATTTATAAATTCACTCTTGAAATCTATTTGATATAACATGAAATTCAGATGAGATGCATGATCAAGTAAGATGTTAATGGATTCTAATCTAGCTATAGGTGCAAAGGTTTCTTCATAGTCTATTCCTTCTTCTTTATTGTAACCTTGTGCAACTAAACTATCTTTATTTCTAATGATTTTTCCAGATTCATCAAATTTATTTCTGAATACGCATTTAGTACTTATAGTCAAGGTGTCCTTAGCTCTTTATACTAATTCCCAGACTTTGTTTTTCTTCAAATTGATTTAACTCTTCTTGCATAGCCATTACCCAAAATTCATCATTGATTGAATCTTTGATATTTTTAGGTTCTAGCTGTGAAAGAAAGGCTTTATGTTCAACCTAATTTCTTAGAGAAACTCTAGTTTCTATTCCTATATCTAGGCTACCTATAATTGCATCTAGGGGATGTTTCTTTAGAATCCTAGTTGATCTTATAAAGGTAGGACTAGAAATTTCAGGTTTTTCTCCAGGTTCATGTTCAATAAAAGCAGGTTCTGGTGTATTTCCAGAGCTAGTTTTCTTTACAACAGGTCCACTATCTTTATCATTAATATTTAGAAAAGACAAGTTGTCTTTAGTATTTTCAACAACAAGTTTAGCTTCATGTGGACCAGTTTCATCAAATTAGATGTGAACAGATTCTTCCACACATTTGGATCACATATTAAAAACATTATAGGCTTTACAAGTAAATGAAGATCCTTAAAATATTCCTTCATCACTCTTGGATGCAAACTTGTCTAGATTATCTTTAGGATTCAGAATAAAAACATTGCAACCAAAAACTTTGAAGTAACTATGTTTAGGTTTCCTATTATTCCAAAGATCATAGAGTTTTCTTAAGAAAAGGTCTAATCAAGACCCTATTTAAAATATAACAAGTTGTATTGACAGCTTCATCCCAAAAATAAACAATTAATTCATATTCATTTATCATAGTACTTGAAATTTCCTAAAGGTTTCTATTTCTTCATTCTATTAAACCATTCTATTGAGGTGTCCTAGGGGCCGAAATGTTGTGATTATAACCATTATGTGAGAAGTAAGATTCAAACTCATGATTTTCAAACTCATGACCATGATCACATCTCAAGGTCTTAATCTTCACTCCACTAAGGTTTTCTACGGACTTAGAGTATTTAGTAACGTAAGATTAGGCTTCACTTTTGTGAGCTAAAAAGTATACCTAAGTATATCGAGAAAAGTCATCTACTAGAATATAAAAACAGTGCTTACCATTAAAACTAGAAACTCTTGAAGGTCCACAAAAGTATATGTGAACCATCTCGAGAGGTTGAGAAGTTGAAACTTCTTTATTTGATTTAAATATACTTTATGTTGCTTTTCCTTTTGACAGGGATCACAAACTTTATCAGCAGGGAATTCAAGTTTAGGTAGGTCTCTAATTAAGTTCTTCCTAGTCAGTTTTATAAGTGAGTGTATATTGCAGTGTCCTAATATTCTATGCCAAATCCATGATTCTTTATGAAAATCATTTTAACATGTAATATTCTTTTTAGGTATAGAATTAAAATATACAGAATATACATTTTCAATTCTTAAGGCAGAATATACTAAAAAAATTTAGAATTAAAAACATTACAAGAATAATTTTTAAATTTGAAATTAAAACCATCACCACATAGATGAGAAATATTTAACAAATTATATTTTAATAAATATATAAATAAAATGTTATAAAATAAAATTGAATCAGTGTTACCAATCTTAGATAGGCTGATGATTTTCCCATTAGAGTTATCACCAAATGTGACATATCCTCCATCAACCTTGATTATGATTTTGAAGCATGAAAAGTCTCATTTCATGTGTGTTGAACACCCACTATCCAAATACCATGTATTCATATAGGTACTATTCAAGCAAGTTTCCTAGAAAACAATTTTAGATAGAAAATTACTTTGGTACCTAGATTTTTTTGGGTCTAGATAGGTTAGAAATAAAAACTTTTGGTACACATATTTGCCTAATGGGTATCATAAATTTAAAAAAATCAAGAGATTTTGATAGATAAACCTTGTTTGATCTATAAACAGGTGAATATATATTTGAGACATAAGAATTTTCAGATCTAGAACCTGCAACATACTGTCAAGATTTAGGAATAAATTTATTTTTTGTAATATGTCTTTGTCCAGGTTGATAACCTAAACCATTATTATACTTCAGTTCCACTTGTTTTCATAGAATTTTTGTAAGTATGTCCTTTCCATTTGTAAATTTTTCAAATTATTTCATGGGTTTCCCATTTGAAAATTTATGTTCAGTTTTCACTTTGAGTAGTTGAGCATTCTTTTCCTATTATACTTCTTGTGAAAATTTGACAGTGCTAGTTAATGCATACTACTTCTTTAAGACATTATACATATCTTTCAACTAATTTCAATTATCCTATATCATATTATAGTATTCAAATAATTCTTCAATAGAGATGTTTTCAGAATCAAAATTATCACTAGAATAATAAGAATTTAAAGCAGGAGTATCCAATGTTACATCAGATGTGATTGTCATGAAACACATATTAGCCTTTTGATATTTTTCATCCTGATTGGAATCAGAATCACTTGAACTATCTTCTGAATCAATATAGGTTTCTTTCATATATTTTTTATATTTTTTTCCTTGTACTCATATTTCTTCTTGAAATTTAACATTGGGCAGTCAGCTCTCACATGCCCCTTCCTCTTACATTCGTAGAAGACAGTGTCATCACCCTTGTTAGTCCTTTTCCAATATTTCATCCAATATCCTTTGTTGTCATACATTCCCTTGTAGTTTTATTTTTTAAAAAAACTTATTTTTCAATAAAACTTCTTAAATCGTCTTGCTATATGAGCCATTTCAGCATCACTGTCAGATCCAATTTCTTTACCAATGTAACTATCACTTGCAGCTTGAGTTTTCTCTTTGTCATTGATATTTGAAGTAATGGTCTTGAAGGCTACTGATTTCTTTCTTGGTTCATAATCTTCTTCTTTGTTTACCTTCATCTCTTCTTCATATATCATCATCTTACCAATGATTTCCTTGACAGGATGAGCACTAATGTCACAATATTCTCTAATTTCAACTAATGTGCCTCTCCATATTTTTGGCAAGTATCTGAGTATTCTCATGATTTACTCCTTTTCCAGAACAACTTTTCCAAGTGAACTCATTCTATTAACTATCTCATTAAACCTGAGATACATATCAGAAATAGATTCATCAGAGTTCACTTTAATGTTATCATACTTAATAGTGTATGTATTTAGTCTCATTTCTTTAACATTAGTTGTTCCCTCATGGGAAATAGCTAAAGTATCCCAAATATCCAAAGCCGTTTTACAATCAGATATTCTGTTAAATTCTTCATTTTTTAAAGAACAATACATGGAATTCATTGCTTTAAAATTATTATTGTATGCAGATTTAGTAGGTTCATCCCAAGTATTTCATTTAGTTTTTTGAATCTTATACAGATTCTCTATGGCAGTCTAAATATCAAATACCATACTTTCTAGATGAATTTTTATTTTCAATTTCCATTGGGCATAATTAACACCATTAAAGAAGGGTGGCTTGTTGGTATCCACACCTTCTAATCTATTGTACATAATAAATAGACTTTTAAAAAAGATATGAAAATTTAGAATTAACAGAAATTTTGAGATCTTTGCGATGAAACTAAAATAACAATTGAAAATATATCATAAGCAGAGTGTTTTGAAAAACTTTTACTTAAACATCTGATACCAAATGTTGGTCGGAGTGGATACTCAAGAGGGAGGGGGGTGGGGGGTGAATTGAGTTCCAATTAAAATTTTTTGTTTAAAAGATTTGTATTATAATCCCCCAATTCATAAAACAAGTTAAACTATAGTGAATTTATTAAGATTTTAAATGTCCAATCAGTTTCTGAAATATTGATTACTTATCAGTTAAATTAATCTGATGATTAAGTTAGCTTTTGAAACTAACTTACTGGTTCACAATGAATAAAAACACTTTCTAGTTCAACTATTAGAGTTACTCTAAAATAGATTTATATTTAAATTACTTAGAAGCATAGTATTCAAAATAGTTTTAACAAAGGGAAAAA
The DNA here is from genome assembly GCA_963277665.1 of Viscum album. NCBI lineage: Eukaryota > Viridiplantae > Streptophyta > Magnoliopsida > Santalales > Viscaceae > Viscum > Viscum album. The sequence continues at coordinate 900,290,022 of OY728139.1, forward strand.
GCATTTCAGTTGTAAAACAACCATTTTAGTCTCAAGCAGAGACATAGTCCTCTCAAACGATGTATATAAACTATGATCCACACCCTGGATCAAGGTTTTACAACAGTACTCAGACTACTCAGGTCCTTAGACCTCTACCTCAATTATACATCGGTGAACAACAAAAACAACACTCAAGCTGTCCAGGTCACACTTGATCTATTAAACAATTCACAGAGGGATACAATATGGTGTAAAAGGATTGGTGTGAGGATTTAGTATCCTCCAGTTCAGACCAAGATTAAGTGTGTGTATAAACAGATAGATTCACACACACTGCTAAAAATGTTAAGCACAAGTATACTACAGAGGAAAAAAATGTAAATGAGTTTAGAATGCTCTGAGTTATTTCAGATGAGCTCTGGACTCATTTTGATGTTGTAGATGTTATTCAAGTCATCTTTGGTGAGGATGAAACAAAATAGGGAATCGTTATTCTTCTTAGATACAATTATTCAGACTTGTGAATATGATGTTCAGTAAGGCACAACAAATCAACTTCAGTGTTTGTTCATGGTGAATTATATTCTTGAAGCTCTCTATTTTTTACAAGTGTTCATTAAGTTCTTCTTTTTTATCGTGGGTCTTCACACACAGATATGCTCTAATCTTATGTGTGTCTGTATCTGTGAATCATTTTCCTTTCATTTTGTTTCTATGTCTTTCACTACAGATAAATCTTCCTTTTTATTTCTTGAGATTTGATAAGAGTAATGATTAATGTTTTACATGTATGAGGTACATTTCCCTAACATCCGACAACCAACATTAATTAAGAGCAGGTTTATTAATCTAATAAAATATGACCATTGGAGGAAAATAAAAATTCAAAACGTTTTCATGACTATCGCTAATTCATGAGATTGGTAGGTCATTTGAATTTGCATTGGTATCAGTAGATCATGTGATCAGCATCGGCTTTGGTAGGTCATGTGATCAGCATCGGTTAGATAGTTGTATCATTGGTGTGACCGCTATCATCGGTGTGACTGTTGTCATTGGTGATACTATTTTCATCGGTGTGACCGTTATCATCAGTGAGACTTTTTTCATCGGTGTGATTGTTATCATCGGTGTGACTGTTGTCATTGGTGAGACCATTCTCATCAGTGCGACCATTTTCATCGGTGCAACCGTTTTCATCGGAACGACTGTTGTCATCGGTGTGACCATTTTCATCATTGTGACTATTTTCATCGGTGTGACCATTATCATCAGTGTGACCATTGTCATCGGTGTGACCATTATCATCAGTGTGACCATTATCATTGGTGCGACTGTTGTCATCAGTGCAACTTTTTTCTATCGGTGCGACCGTTGTCATCAGTGTCTCATGCCTTTAACAAATGGTAACTCAGGAATATGAGTAACAGTGAGTCAAAAACATAAAATTATCATAGAGTGTCTATGTGAACAAAAATACTTGTAGGTTAATAGTAGACTACAAATAATCATTGATAATCATATGTAGACATGATTAACCATATATAAACACATTTAGAACAGATTGAATAATTGACTAAATTGACTTATAAACAAAAACAAAAATGATTTATGATTATTAAAATAACGATCTCACAGTGGGTTCAAGAGTATATAACTAAACTCACATTCAATTTAAATAACTTAATAATACATAATCAATACAGCAATGTAAATAACTGAAATCACATTCCATTTAATCAATAAATTGAGAATGAATTTTATCCAGAGATAATATGATTGTGAAAACATCATGAAAAATAATAAATGAATTCTAAATAATTTTATTTATAATTATTGGAAATTATATATTAGGAACATGATATATTTACCATCAAGACCGATCCCAAGACTATTTAAAACTATATGTACAAACCCATTTAATTCTAACATACTATTTTTGATAATGATAAAAAATGATTCATAAATGGGATATATAATAATGGGCCCCACCAATCACTACAGATATAGAATATTCTTCAAAAATTAAATTATAAACATAATTTATGATTCCATTTTCCTTATCCTAAAATATCAATTTTGATTAAAGCATACTAATTTATTAACTTTTCCCAAGTTAATCAAATTAGTTTAAATGTAACCACCTTGCGAATAAATGGTATACAAATTAAAAAAATATATATCAATTCTTATTGACAATGTAAATTTATTATAAATTAAATCTTAAATTTAAAACGATCAAAATAATGTTAGTTTTTAAATAGAATTTTAATTATCACAACATGAATTTAGATTGTAGAATAAATTTTATCCCCTTGCAATTTTTAGTTCAAATGCCAATGGATAAAATAATTCCAATGGAATCTTAAAATATCTTGACTTATTTTGGAATCAAGATATTACATTTAGAAGGTATTATATTAAAAATATAAAAGAAATTAGGTGTAAAACATTACAAAATAGGTCAATGAATAGAAATTGAGATGAAGTCCCATATGTCAAGATTATGTTTTTGAGCCTGATTTAACATCATGTAATGTTATTTTAATCATGTAATAAAGTTATATAATAACAATATTAATATTTATAATATCATATATGATTCATTTATAACATCTTATCACCCTTTCATTTATTATCATTCATTATTTTCATTGTTTCGTGTGTTGATTGCCTTCTTTTTTCATTTGTGATTTGTTATTATTGTGATGATTCTTGTAAATATTATATAGTTTCATCCAATACATAATAATAATGGTGACATAATAATAACAATTACTCATAAATTATAATTTTATGAAAATACATTAATGATGGTTTTGAGAAATGAAGTGTTTTACTATCAAGGAAACTATAGGTCCTCCACACACATGAGTGACATTTCCATTTATCTAAGATCATTATAGAAAAGAGGTAAGTAATATATTATCATTGTAGTGTTATCAGAACATAATAAATAATATATTATTTCTTTATATATATATATACATATGTGTTTGTGTGTATGTCATACATATGGTGTGGTAATAAAAAGAGTTTCACATCGTTTCATAGAGGCAATTTCCACATGTACACAAATGAAGTTACTACATTTTACTGAGTGAAAATGAAAGAGTAAAGATAATATATTATCATTTTATACTGATAAATATGTCATTAATATCATAGTTATGAAATTTTTATAACATATAATAATTAAATTAAATATTATGACTTTCAACAAATATCTTTAGTGAAAGAAGAATCACATATCTTCGTGAGGCAGTTGTCTACCATACCCATGACCCCCGTTATCTTACATCCAATGGAAAGGAAATTAAAATGTTATTTATGATATTGTGAGTCCATTTATATAATTATGTTATAAATATAATATATATTTATATATGTTATATGCATAATCATACCAAACATTGAGAGGTGGAAATTCATAAATGAATGACATTGGTTTGTGAGGCGGTATGTTGTCGTACACACAAATGATGATCTCATAATCCATTTGTTGAAAATTGATATTTAGGTCATTAACTTAAAATTAAAACATATTTGTCTATTTAATATAATGACCTTATTATATAATCATGGTTTACAGTTAATTTAAGAATGTTTAGGGAGAAATAAAATAAATACAACTGTTGAATAGCGTTACCTCTTATTTGGGTATCATCCATTAGCTATAACGAAAATCCTTCATAAGTTATATTTTACAAAACAATAAGTCATAAATCGGTCTATTAGTGAAGCATTTATGTTATTTATATTATTATTTGGGAAACCAAAAGGGTTTTATGGTGTGTGTAAGAGAAGAGATGGGGTGGTCTTCTATAAGTAAATTGTGTGTCCCATTTGTAATTTTTGAAAAGTAAAGGTGTAACCTTATTTTCTAAAGAAGGGTCCAAAATAGATAATCATATAGACTTAGACATTTTAGGGTTATGATATTTCCATAAAATATATTTTATTATTGTTTTAGGTCATTTTAACACATATCATTTTAATTTTACCCCAATTAAATCTAATTCTACCTTAATTATGGAAATTGATTTTTTTATTTTCACAAATATTTAAGGAAATAAATCAGGTTTATATTAATATAAAATGTAAATTATTAATAATGAAAATAGTTTAACTAATTTTGACATTACATTTTCATAAATGGAAAATTTTATTTTAAAATTAATCACAAAGTTGTGATGATAAATCATATTTTCAAAAAGGAAATAATCAAAATATTATAACTATTTTATATCATATTTGAATAGGAAAAGTATTTTGATGACCTAAATTGGAATGGTTTATATATTATTTTTCTAATTTTAAATTAATATCAATTTGAAATTTAATATTACATTATATATAATTTACATGAAAGGTAGTTTTCAATTAAAATTCAGTATTTTTATCTATTCATCTAAAAATGACTCATTTAATAAAAATACCAAAAAATACGATAAGATAATTTGTATATTCCAATTTGAAAATTTAATATTATATTTTCTGTATTATTTTATAAATTGTTAAAAAATTATTTTCAAATTATGTGTGAAATATGATGGTGAACAGTAAATTTAGAAAAAATACAGTTTCTAAAATTATTTTTAATTCAAACGAATCTTATTAAATTTGTTATTAATGTATATCAATAATTTTTATTATTTATATATTAAAATTCATCCCTAAAAATTTAATTTCTTTGTTATTATGGTATTCCCTTGTATGATAAATTTAGACTATGGGTTGTGTGCTGCACAAGTTATTGAAGAGACTAAAATTAAAGATTGATATTGCATGGGTTATTTGAGGATGATGCTTATGTCACATACAATATTGACTAAAATTTTGTTATTTTATAATTTCAATATGATACAATATACACACATTAAAATATTTTTCCCCTACAATTTTAACTTGATCCCACTAATGAAGGTTTTTGACATTTGTAAATACCGTTGTTGAAACACCCAAACCTTAAAAAGAGGTAATAAAATATCTTATTAATAAGTGTGAAAATGATGTACATAGGTCACATGAAATAACAGATAAATACAATTATAATTAGTATAGTATTAGTGGAATGTGAATAAATTTAAATTAAATTGATGCATTAAAAATCATAGATAATGATAGATGACATTCATCATAAGAAGGTGTGTGATCAATCAAACAATTATAGATATCAAAAGGATAAATTTATATTGATTTAAATTTCTATTTGATTTATCAGATATGAAGATAATAGGATAATTTTTTTAAGATAATTTATTCTATGTTTTTTTAATTCTTTTAATTTCTAGAAATATATGTAAATTTACTTATTTTATATGTTTCAATTTAATAGAAAAAATTTCATCTATTTTATAGTCCTCAATTAACTTCAAATTAATCACTTACTCAAGGAAATGAATATATAAAAACAATATTTTTAAGTCCCATTTAAAAAATTCACTTATGAATTTTAATATAAATAAAATAAGTATAATTAATTCATTAAATCATTAGAAATTGTTATGAAAATTGTGTTAGCATGAGTTTTCCTATATTCCTAAATCTCTATATGACGAAGTAATACATTAATATCTAAAACCTCAGCCAATGTTCATCAGAACCAATTTCCTTAAATGTAAAACTTATGACCTGAGAAAATTTTTAATATCCTTAGAATTATAAATTAGTATACTTAATTCCCAAATTGAACTTATCATTAATCCCCCAAACAAACTAATGAATAACTTAATAATCACATACAAAACATGTGAATACCTTTATCATGTATTCCCTTGAAACACGAAAATCACCTAAATTACCATAACACCTTATTGAAATAATGAATTATTTATTATTAATTATTAAAAATCTAACTATTGGATAAATTATTTAAATCTAAAAATACATTATAATACATCACTATTATCATAAACCACTTTGTCAATAAATAATAAATTTGTGCCATGGTAATCTGAAATATCCAATTTAAATTATCCATATCAATCATCTTTTTACCCCAAAATCCTTATCTCAACATAAAGAACCTATTAATAGTTAAATTTTCATTAATAATGTTCTTTTCATGAATTTCAGATTCCCACGTTATCATTTTTATAGGTTATCAGTACCATTTAACATATTCATTCAAACCCTTTATGAAAAAGTACTATGGTAAAATCCTTATACATTTTATAATTATTATAAACTATTTATCATTAATAAAATAATAAAAAAACTATTTAATATAATAAAATCATATTGATAATTCCACTTCAAATATGGTAATATAATAGACTAGACCATAATCCCTGAGCTTCATTGGAGGTATATTCATTTGACATGTAGAGAGTTCAATTGAATACTACCCACTGTTCATATAGTTGACGCATTGTTCATTAAATACATTTTTCAAAACCTTTACATCAAGACCATGGTGGCCATTATATCCACTCATGGTTTAATACCTTATTCAATTTATTAAAATACCATAGTGTCTCATTATATTATTATCACATGTGAAAAAATACATGTTTCCCCTATTTGATTTTTTTAATTATCATCATCTTCTTATATTGTTTCTTGATGAAATAACAATACATAGAGAATTATTTATATATCTTGTTATAACATGAAATTAGTTTCTCATACGATTAGAATGATTAAGATACATGTTTCCTTAGAAATATATTTTTTATTTATACCATTAATGAAATTATCATTCTTACTCACTAGATTACGTTCATTGATTGAGTAACCATTCTATCTTATACGATCTATTTATAGATTATGGAATACAAAATATTTGATAATATCATTATGAAACATAATTTATATTCCTAATACTAGTAATATAAGTATCATAAAATGAAAAATTTATTCATATCTAATATCATATTCATAAAACTTCATTCATTTGGGTTATCTCCTTTTAAAAATAATTTATACTGGGTTCAAATGAAAATGTGAATTAACATAAGAATATCATAAGGGAGTGTAAAACTATTGTGTAGTATTGCACATTTTCATGTAATAAGTAATTATTGGGTCAATACCAATGTTCCCAATTCATATTAATTCACCTAGGTACAACAATATCAGAACCACATCCACTTGAAGTATCTTGACATTAATGTATTGCAATGAAAACCCACAAAATCATGTACATAACAAAAAATTTGAATGTTCTTATATATATTTTTAATGTTTATCATAACTTTTAATATGTAATATTTGTTTTAATAAATCTAGTTCCCATGTTTTATACTAAACCTACTCTTATACCAATTATGATGACCTTCAGTCTAGAAACCCTTTGCTGGTGTCTTACTTTTTTCATGAATAAAATTATTACCTCTATAATATCCTAACATATCAATCATAGTACACATCATGGAATCTTTTGAATTGAAAATATATAGGTGTGGGATCAAATGATTAATAATGATTATGTACTATGTAATATATATTGAATCTATATTAATAATAAACATGGATCTTTAAACAAATAAACAACCATTTCATTTGAATAACTAGATAAAATATAATCAATAAAAAAATTTAAATAACTAAAAAAAAATCAATTTAACAAATAAAAATAGAAAGAAATGAATCTAGAGATAATATCACTCTAAAAATCTAATGGATAATAATAACTGAATTATAAGTGTAGGGAATTCTTATTTATTGATTTTCATGTCATAAGAACATGATACCTCCATAGTTTAGATCATTCACAACATATATTTATACTATAGGTAAAAACTCATTTAGTGATAACTTACTAATTTCTCCCATGATACCAACCAATAAATTAATAGGATCCATAATACAATACCCTAATAGTCACTACATGCTAAACACATTTTACACATACCAAATGATAGATTTAATATATGAATCAATTTTCTTTATCCTAAAATATTTGTATTGATTAAAGGATACTTATTTATCAATATGTCCTAAATTATCAGATTTTTTTTCTAAAATCCATTTATAATAATGTTATTTGGAATTAAAAATAATAATAATATTTCAATAAAAATATGGATATTGTTTCCGGTGAGATGGAATCATGGGGTTTCCCAATATCATGGTAGCATTGATGAATGAATCATGGAATCCCTCTTAGTGTGATTGATTATGGGCGATTAATATTAAATAATCATTCATATTATTGTCACTAGGTTTTATCTCACACATTATTATGATAGATTTTTTTAAAATGACATTTATTACTGGAACCAGAATCACCCAATGATTCACATATGTTTGAAGACTAAGGGAATTAATTTACAAAGGAAGGATATCATGGGATAACAGGACCAAAGATACTTAAGAACTCGTGTTATTTGAGATGATGGTATGTTGATATCATAAATGATTTTTTAGGTAACAAATACATGTCCTAGGAGTCTCTTTTACATTTATGATTTCTTTACAGATACTTTGATCATTCCAAATTATGATGTGGATCACCTTGAATTAATGATCAATTTTAGGGATTCATGTGTTCATAATCATATGTATGTATACAAGGATCTTCATTGATGGGGGTATATATACGTATAGAAGGTTCTCCATCAGTGTTAAAGTTTAATGAGAAGACTAGATATTCTTTAGTCATTCATTTGCATTATTTTAATCTACGTATTGAGGCACTCTAAATATTTAATTCATTCATAGATATGGGAGTTGTTTCATTGTTGGTACTAGACCCATATGATGGGATTCCAATGTTTCAATGTGGATGTAATTAGAACCCATATAGTTTTGTTCCGCTTACCAAGACACAAAAACTTTTAAGGTCATGTGAAGTTGATCAAAACATTTAATTTATCATCATACAGAAAGGATCTTAAGGGGTAGTTTGCATATCATGGATTCTGTGGACAAGGCGGCCTAAGGTACCTTGAAGAGATGGGTCTCCTGGGTGGGAGCATGTTATTAATAGGGAAGCAACCTAATAATGATTGTGGTGAAAGGGTCCCCAAAATAATGTGGCCCTCCAACGTGGATAGGACTCTACTAAGAATGTGGTATAGAGAATGACAAGTTGAATTTGGATTTAAGGTTTGGAACTCTTGGAGGATTTTCATGTATCTATGTATGTCGGGATTAAAACTGCACATAGTTAATAAGTTTTGGGGTTACACCGTATATGAGAAGATTGAGTGAGTATGATTGGGGATTACATTGAATGAGAGGCTCATTTGGGGTTTGGTTGGGGATTACACTGAATAAGGGGAACATTGAAGGGTTGATGTCATGTGGATGTCATTATCACCACTAACCTCTAATCATTTATGAATAATGCTTAATGTGAGATACAATAGGGTGTAATATATATAAATATCACACATCCAACTTATTTTGTTTGTGAAGAATTTTTTTTACCAAACGAAGTGGGAAAGTGCATTCGGAGTTCCCATATCCTATTTATATTGGTATATAGGATAGTCACATCTAGTGATCCATCTGTCTATGAACCAAGTTGTAGGAGAGGAGAAAAGGTGATACATACCATAAAAAAACAAAGGGCTTACTCTAGGTGTTATTCGCTTATGGTTCATGGGGAAGAAAGTAGGATAATCCACTACCCTACATAGAGAAAAGCAATTATGATCCCCCCTTGACACTTGGAATGATGAGGTCCTCCTAATCAACTCCTAGGTTGAGACATTCATTACTATGAGAATATATAATTGATAAATTTTTGAGGGTATACCTATTAAAAGAGTTTTATATTAAGTCTCTCCTTACAATGGGTATGTAAACTTGAGAGGACATGATAATGTATCTATTTATATAATTATATAAGTGAGGTGTCATTGGAAGAGGCATAGATCTGATTCCACTTGACATATTGAAGGTGGAGCCAAGGCGGAGCCTGATGGTATGATAAAGTGATGTGATGGGATATGGAGAGAAGAAAACCATATAATTACCATTTAAACATAGGATGTTATAATTTTTAGTGGGTTTCCCTCCACCTAGAATGTATTTATGTGTGTGAGGGTTCAATTAGTGTTGTGTTGTGCCCATGGACCTGGTTTCCACTCATGTAACACTTTGCTACACAGAGCTAGGTTCCACCTACATAGCATGTCTCAACATTGAGTCTAGTTCTCCCATGTCAAATGTTTTTATGCGGGGTAGGTTACCACCTACAAATAATTTTTCTTTGATACATGGAAGATAAAAATGGTCCATCCCCATATATATCATAAAATGGTTTCTTTGAAGTGTTTTTAGGGTTTTTTATAGATAAATTTATTTATTTTATTTTGTAATGTTAGTTTTTGTGTTGACTTGTTATGAATTTATGGATCTATACCAATGAATTTTTGATTGCCAATGATTGCATCTATCTACTCTCTCTCTCTCCTAGGATACCTTTGTACCATTTTTTATTTCCCTAAAATTACTTTTATAGAGGAATGGAGGGACTAATTACAAGGATGGATGACCATTAGTGGTGGGATGTGGGACTTCATTTATAGGATCCCATTAATGATTTCCTAGTATGAAAATGATTTCATTTGTAGGGAAGAAAAATCACAACCCAATTCGTCAAATGATCCATTATTCATAGGGGTCGTTCATTTGCAATGGATTAAAATTACTACACTATCCTGAAAACAATTTATTATTTCTTGGGGGGAATTAAAAAGTGAAGAAAATCACCATTCATCTCAAAACACGATTTGGTATCTTTAATAGGATCTTAAATTACTATCTCATCAATTAATGAATTACTTCATGGGGCACCGTGTGTAGTAGGTAAAATCCATGAATATCGGTGGTCTATATAGTGATTCCTCCGATATGATACCAATCCATCCTTCTTGGATTCACATCCATTGAATATTTTATTGAAACTATTTTTTTGGTTCTTTTACATAATTTTAATATTCATCAAATAGTTTTATTTTTGTATTCATATGTTTATGGACGCTAAAAATGCCCCCCATTGAAATGGACTTATAATGACCCATACTTTACATACATGGTTATTACTTAAAAATTCAAGAATAATTATTACAACATATAAAAAAACCATGAAAGGACCGTATACGTATAGTGTCTTTAGAAACTGGGAAACATAGACAACTGGTTCATGAATCTTCTACATTGTCTCCCATTTATTTCATCATATATAGAGTCCCTTTTTGGCATATCCTACTTAATATCCTTCTTCCTAACCTGGGTAAAATAAAACATACAAAAGGGTGAGCTCAAATGCTTAGTATGGGTAAACAAAATAAATATCAAACATATCATATTTATAAGAACATAACATTTTGAAAATCTTATCCTGGTAAAGAGATCATAATATGGGATAAATCATAGAAGTGAAATGTAACTCCAATAATCATAACATAAAACATGAATCTTTGTGTCATACACACATAATCATAGAAAATCATTTCTTAGCTGTTAAGACTCATTGCCAAGACTATCTTAGCGGATAAAGTCCTTTTCTGAACCGAGTTCACTTGACGTTTCAGTCCTGTTTCACTAAACCAGTTTAACCTGCCGTTCCAGCCATGTCTATCTCATGAGATATAAATCATTACCCATTGCATTGGAGGGAGATACAGTTCCCACCCATCTCATAATGATACCATTCTTATGTTTGCCACAAAATCATAAACCATACATCATAGCATAACCCATGTAATAAAGTGGGATTCTTAAACATCACGTCATCATAACATAATCCATAAAAGGATATCTTAAAAATAAATCCATCATAACATAATAAAATCAATGTAAAAATAGGTATATAAACAGAACCCTATATTATCTTATATGGAAAATAATTTTTATAAAACACTTGAACTCCATTATTGAGGAAAATAATCATTCTACTTCAAAAACATTTTTCCTTTCTTAATATGTCAAACAATTTTAAACTAATAGAAGTTGATTAAAAATAAACTTGAAAACTTTTAAAGGAAGCTTCATGGAAATAATGTTCTAAAAATCCATTCATGCTGTATAAGTTAAAAAAACATTTTTCCCGTACTTTGGCCGGAAAAGTCAAAAAGTACCTCGTACAAAAAACGACAAAAGATTCCTTTAATATCATTTACTAAAAACTCACCGAAGGGTAAAATTGGATTTAAAAAATTTTAGGTGGATGGAAATAATATTACATATTTAGGAAACAAGGATGTGGGTGATAAATATTCCCCGGTAAATTCTAAAGTATAAACAATCTCAGAAAAAAATGAGATTGTGAAATTTTCTCTTATCTTAGGTCTGATTTGCTTCGTAAGTGTCTGAAACTCCTATATAATGATTTAAATAATGTCATTGACTTATTCCAGAATCATTATCATTTTTAAGATATCATATATGGTCATTTTCTTAGCTTCTTATTAGTAATATTTCATTGCTACTTAGTATTCGGGTGTTTATTGCTTTATGTTCGTATGTGTGTTTTGTCGAATAAATTCTTATTCCTATTTTTAGGTTATAGAAACCTAATTTACAGAATGGTATTAGTGTAATATATATCATATTTATTCATTCAATGCATTTATATAATCATTATTAAATGATGATCATGTAGAACGAGTCGCATCACATTGTGGAGACGGTATTCCGTACGTACGCACGAGCGATGATATTGTTCCCATGATTGTGGAATTATATTAGAGTGTATGTATACTATTTCAGAATCAATATCACTTTAAAATAGTCATATATAGTAATTATTTACACCATTATACCCATCCAAGTAATGTGGTGGTGGAAAGTAGATTACACCACGGCGTGGAGACGGTATTCCGTTCGTACGCACACGTGGTGATTTTGTTTTCCATAGGATGGATAGATGGTGAAATAGGGTTGTTTCATACTTATAATAACATATCAGTATATGAGTGATACTTATGTTATTAATTCATAATGCAACAACTAAATAAGAAGAAGTATAAGAAGGAATAAAGTTGAAAGAATCGGTAACGGACATTACCTTTTCTTTGAAGTGCCTCTTTAAGACCGCCTCTTAGGGCATTAAATTGGTCTTTGAAGATGACCAGGACCTCTAGGATGTTTCTAGGGAAGTGGGAAAGTGAAATGGGTAGGTATTGGCCGAGAATGAAGACTCAAATTGGTGTTAGGAGGAGAGGGAGGAGGTGCCCTTTCTTAAGGGAGTAGAGGGGCACCTTTGGAAATATAAGAAATATTAGTTTATATTAAATTATAACCCCACTAAAAAAATTCCAAAATGACTCATATATAAATATTATATAATATATGGTTGTAATATCATCAACCAATAAAATTTAGACATGATAGGAATTTATTTTAAACATTATCAACTTGATTTATCTTTATTTATATATTTAATTTTATTTGTGGTCATAATATTCTAAATTTTAAATTATTATAAATATTTACATATGTATTGTTAATTTTCCATAATTTTACACTTTATTACATTTTCGACCATATAAATTTTAACTTATAATAGTAAAATATTTTTGTAATTTTTAAATTTTTTTATAATATGTTATTTTTATAAAATAACAATAATGTCAATTTTGACACTATTCATTTATTTGAATTTAAATAAAATATATACACGAGATATGTTTCAAATAAAATCTTTAATAGATTCATGAAATGTCATATGTATCTAGAAAATTAGTGGGGAACATTTAATAGTTCATATAATATTTATTTTAATATTTTTAAAACCATTTATTTGATATTTTAATTAATAAAATAATTTCAACATCGCTATTGTGTCATAATTAATGATAATTATTTAATCCCTAAAAATTATAAATAAATTCATATGATGTAGATAATTGTATTATATTTTTGGATACTATTCATGTTTGATGTTTCATTATGTTTATCACTAAATTAAAATTATTATACTTATAATATTTATGAAAGTGACATGTTGTCACTTTCTTTGGTTTTAATAATAAATAAATTATTTTCATGGAACAAAGTCCATAAATTGAATCTAATACGACAATTAGGTGATATGGGTCGACTTTTAGTTATCCAATAATATTTTCTAAGTTGTTAGGGTAATTTAATAATCTTATATTTACCCTTAATTACCGGATTTACCTTTAACTATGGTAAATAAAATTTATTGTAGTTACTATTCGTAATGCAAAAAAAGTAGCCTATTGACATAATTTTTACCAAATGATTCCAAATATGGAATAAATTTTTTAAAATTCAAAACACATAAGTTTCAGTAATTCATTTAAAATTAATCCCGTTGTTAAGAAAACGAGTTTTATAAGATAAAACATTGGAAAAGATTGAAATGTTTTTACCTATGAATTCAATGTGAAATTAATGCTAATGACATATATCATATTAAATGGTAAAAATATATTCTATTTATACATTAAAACCATTAAATATTATAATTTACCCATATAAATTATCTGAATGAAAAAAGTTGTTTTTAATTATAAACTAGCGTATTTTTACTATTCATCAGAATATGAATGTTATCAGAAAAATATCAAAGATTTATCCAAAGTAAATTTTTATATCCTGATTCCAAAGAAGAATTATATTTTGTCAAATTAAACTTATAAACATGTCAAAAACTAGATTTAATGTGGGTGTTCCATCAAAAGGCGGTAAAACTGCATTTTTTGAAAAATACTTATTTTACCCAAAAATTTTATTTTGTTCTCTTACCATGTTCTATAAAATGTGTAATATGAATAATAATGTTATAAAATTCAAAATTTAGTTAATACTATTCATAACGTCTAGTCCATAATAATATATCGTTGTTTAGTGAAACCCGGTATTGCGTACTACACACGCTATCGAGGAAGGTCGTGATTGCGTGTAATGCAAGCCAAGTTAGTATTGTGTGTTGTGAAAGATTCCTTTGGTGTTGCGTATAACATAAGACATAAAAAAATATTTCTCATAAAATCTCAGGGTGTTACATTCTACCCCCCATAAAAATGAATTTCCCCCTCGAAATTCGTCACTTCATTACAAACAGATGAGGATACCTCTCCCTCATCATATCCTCAAGTTCCCATGTAGCTTCATCTAATTTGTGGTTCCTCCAGAAAACTTTCACCAAGCAAGTGGTCTTGTTCTGTAGGTCTTTTTCACTACGATCTAGAATCTCTATCGGTTGTTCATCATAAGAAAGATCTTGCTCCAGCGGTACAACTTCTGAGCTGAGTATATGCGAAGGATCGGATATGTACTTTATCAGGAGAGATACATGGAACACGTCGTGAACTTGAGATAGATTCGGTGGAAGTGCCAATCATTAAGATACCTCCCCAACATGATCGAGAATTTCAAAAGGACCGATATATCTAGGGCTCAAATTTCCCTTCTTTCCAAATCTCATGACCCTCTTCCAGGGAGATATTCGTAAGAACACTTTATCACCCACTTCAAGCTCTAGGTATTTTCTTCAGTTGTCGGGATAACTTTTCTGTCGACTCTGAGATGATCTTATGTGTTGTTGAATAGATCTGACCTTTTCTGCCATCTCATCAACAAGATCAGGTCCTAATAGCTTTCTTTCCCCAACTTCATCCTAGCAAGTTGGAGTTCTGCATTTCTTTCCATAGAGGGCTTCATAAATAGCCATCTGAATACTAGAGTGAAAGCTATTATTATAAGAAAATTCCACCAATGATAGGTGTTGATCATAACCACCTTTGAAATCCATAGAGCAAGCTCTCAACATGTCTTCTAGAGTTTGAATTGTCCTCTCTGACTGACCGTCTGTCTGAGGATGATAAGTATTGCTGAAACTCAACTCTGTATCTAGAGCATGCTGAAGAATTCGCCAGAATTTCAAGGTAAACCTCGGATCCCGATCAGATATAATGGAAAGTGGTACTCCATGCAATCTTACCACTTCCTGTACATATATCCTAGGAAGCTGATCATGAGAAAAATCTTCTCTAATAGCAATGAAGTGTGCCGACTTCGTAAGACGATCAACTATAACCCAGATAGCATTATTTCCTTTGGATGTTTTTGGAAGTTCAGTGACAAAGTCCATAGTGATGTTTTCCCATTTCCATTCTGGTATGGGTAATGGTTGTAACATCCCTTTAGGCTTTTATCTCTCAGCTTTAACTTTCTGACAAACCAAGCATCGAGAGACATATTCAGCAAGATTTCTTTTCATGCCATCCCACCAGAAGTACTCTTTCAGGTCCCTATACATTTTTTTACTTCCAAGATGAATAGAAAATGAAGAACTATGAGCTTCATCCAGTAGCTCCTTCTTTAATTCTGGGATGGGAGGAACACAATCCCGATTTCTGAACCTTATTATCCCATCACAATCAAGGTTGAATTCAGGAACATTTCTCACCTTCTTTTGTAACTCTACATCTTCTTTTTGTGCCTCTATAATCTTCACATGTATAGATGGGTGAAAATTCATTTGAGAAAGATAAGATTTTTACCTTTCCATTATAATTCCAAGATCCATCCTTTTTAAATCCATAAATATTGGATCTTTTGTGATCCTCATCGTGGATAAGTTATCATGGTCCTGTCAACTTAATGCATTTTCAACCTTGTTTGCTTTCCCAGGGTGGTAATGAATTGAGCAGTCGTAATCCTTAATCAGCTCCAACCATCTTCTTTGACGCATATTCAGCTCCTTTTGTGTGAAAATATAATTTAAAATTTTATGATCAGTATAAATATCACACCTTTAACCATAAATGTAATGCCTCAAAATCACTAATGCAAAGATTACCGCAGCTAACTCTAAATCATGAGTTGGGTAATTTTGCTCATGGATTTTCAACTGTCGTGAGGCATAAGCTATCAGCATATCATTTTGCATGAGAACACACCCCAGTCCCTTCTTGGATGCGTCACTATAGATCAAAACCCTTTCTCCACTGCAAGGTAGTGTGAGCATAGATGCAATGGCTAACCTTCTTTTTAGCTCTTTGAAATTCTCTTCACATTCCTCCGTCCAAACAAAATTAACTCCTTTCCGAGTCAACATGGTGAGTGGGTTAGATAACCATGAAAAATCTTTCACAAAACTTCGGTAATATCCATCCAAACCAAGAAAACTTCAGATCTCAGTTACTGTGGTTGGTCTCGACCATCTTTTGATAACCTCTGTTTTTGCAGTATCCACAGAAATCCCCTGTTTTGAGATTATGTGACCCAAAAATGCAACTTTTTGGAGCCAAAATTCACAGTTGGTAAATTTGGCATAAAGCTTTTACTTTCTTAGGGTCTTTAATACAATTCTCAAGTGATATGCATGTTCTTCCTTTCTCTTTGAATAGACAAGAATATCATCTATAAAGACTACCGCAAAATGATCAAGATAGTCTCTAAAGACTCTATTCATCAGATCCATGAAGATAACATGGGCATTAGTGAGACCAAATGGCATCACTATAATTCATAGTGTCCATACCTTGTATGGAAAGCCGTCTTTGGTATATCCTCCCTTTTGACCCTTAATTGATGATACCCTGAACGAAGATCAACCTTGGAAAAGTATTGTGCTCCACGTAGTTGGTCAAATAGGTCATCAATGCGTAGGAGAGGATATTTGTTCTTTATAGTGATCTTGTTAAGTTCTTGATAATCAATTTAGAGTCTCATTGATCCATATATCTTCTTAACAAATAGAAAAGGTGATCCCCATGGTGACGCACTAGGGCGTATGAATCCTTTATCAAGATTCTCTTGGATTTGCTTCTTCAATTCCTGCAACTCAATTAGGGCCATTCTATAAGGTGTCTTTGAAATAGGTAAAGCACCTGGTATGAGTTCTATTGAAAATTGAACATCAAGATTTGGTGGAAGACCTGGAAATTCCTCCGTAAAGACATCATAAAACTCCCGTACAAAGGGTATATTATTAATCGTGAGTTTCTCTCCAACCATTTGAGATAAATAACCTTTATTTAGTGGAATCAAGACCCATAAGATGGAAGAAGTTTCCACTGGAAGGTTATGTTCATCCTTGCATCAATAGATGATCATAGATTGATCTGGAATGTGAAATGTGACCTCCCTTCTTTGGCAATTGATATGATCTTCATATAAAGAATGCCACTCCATTCCAAAAATCACATCAAATTCCACTATAGGAAGGATCACAAGATTTACAGGAAGCACTTTCCCAAAAACTTCAATTGGAGAAGAATTGTAAACTTTTGATGCGATTGTTGTGCCATTAGGAGTTGTCACAGCCAACTCAACATTTGATTGTTGAGGTAATATGGATATACCCTTAGAAAATTCATCAGAAATAAAATAGTGGGTGGATCCAGAATCAAATAAAACATTTTCTACTTTAGAGTGGATGGTATGTGTACCTCTCACAACTTCGTTGTAATACACCACATCACCGATAGTAATTGCATGTGACTTTCCTTTGTATTTGGCCTTAAGAGTTTGTTTACGTTGATCATCATCATCAACCCATGGATTTGGGCATTGATTGGCATAATTCCCCATCTCCTTGCACTTGAAACATTGAATTGTAGTAGGTTCTTTCTGTGTTTCCCTTCCTTTGTTAGCATCATTATACGTCTTCTTCCCATTATTTCGACATTCAATTGTCTTATGACCTTCTTTTCCACACTTATAACATTTTCTTTTCCCCTTAAGACAATTTCCTCCATGTTTCTTTACACACATTAAGCATAAGGTAAAAGTCATCTTTTATTCAGTGTGGTCTTTAGATTTTCATTTGAATTCCATTTTCCTCTTCTTTTCAAACCCATGTGACTGATGGGTTAAACCAATCTCCATCTCAACCTTGAGAACACATCGAACAATTTCCTCATAGCTATTGAAGTCCCTTATGTATAACGCCCTTTGAAGACTTGGTTTTAAGAAAATAAAGAATCGATCGATCTTACTCTAAGGTTGGATAATAATTCTGGAAGGGTACCTTGCAAGTCTTGTAAAATTTTCTTCGTAGGTACCAACGGATTCGTCATCCTTCTTCTTCAGTTCAAGACACTCCTTCTCCATATTTGTTCGAATAATATGAGGGAAATACTTATTAAAAAATAAGTTCTTGAACTCATCCCATTCTATGGACTCAATTTCATCCCTTTGCCTCGTATTCTTAATAAGCTTCCACCATTAATCAACATCACCTTCCAAATTATACACTGCTAAGATGACTTTATCATGTTCAGAACATTGAAGAACGTAAAATATCTTTTCAGTGGTACTGATCCATTGTTCAGCCACTAGTGGATCAGAAGACCCATTGAATGAAGGTGGACGCTACCTCATGAAGGATTCAACAGAATGTTTCTCATTCCTTTGCTCGTATGGAAGTCCTGCATGATTCATAGCTTGAGAAAGTTGTGTGATCATGGCTACAAGATTTTTCATTCCATATACCATAACGTTTGGTTTCTCAGGGGGACAATCATTGCATTTCCCATCGCATTCCACATTAACACGGTTCCTTCAGGTTCCAGCCATTGACTAAAACCGAGAAGAATAGTGTGAGAAACAATAATTATAACAGGAAAACCAAATAATCAAGAATAAAATTTCACACTTAATGTATTATCATAGGTTGTTTATGGCCATTTCTAAAACACTAAGATTGTGTTCTATGCTTAGACATATCCTTAGGTTTCTTACTAAGGCTTTCACATCCTAGTTTCCAAAGGTTGACTATACCTTTCCTATGATACCAACTATAACGACCCATACTTTACATACATGGTTATTACATAAAAATTTAAGCATAATTATCACAACATATAACAAAAACATGAAAGTACCATATAGGTATACTGTCTTTAGAAACTGGGAAACATAAACAACTGGTTCATAAATAATCTACATTGTCTCCCATTTATTTCATCTTATCTAGAGTCCCTTTTTGGCATATCCTACTTAATATCCTTCTTCCTGACCTGGGGAAAAGAAAACATACAAAAGGGTGAGTTCAAATGCTCAGTAAGGGTAAACAAAAGAAATATCAAACATATCATATTTATAAGAACATAACATTTTGAAAATCATATCCTGCAAAAGAGATCATAACATGGGATAAATCATAGAAGTGAAATATAATTCAAATAATCATAACATAAAACATAAAGCTTTGTGGCATACACACATAATCACATAAAATAATTTCTTGATAGTTAAGACTCATTGCCAAGACTATCTTAGCATAAAAAGTCCTTTTCCGAACCGAGTTCACTCCTCGTTTCAGTCATGTTTCACTGGGCCGGTTTAACCCGCCGTTCCAGCCATGTCTATCTCATGAGATATAAATCTTTACCCAATGAATTTTAGGGAGATATAGGTCCCACCCATCTCATAATTATACCATTATTATTTGTGACACAAAATCATAAACTATACATCATAGCATAACCCATGTAATAAAAATGGGATTTTAAACATCACATCATCATAACATAATCCATAAGCGGATATCGTAAAAATAATTCCATCATAACATAATCAAATCAATGTAAAAAAGGGATATAAATAGAACCCAATATTATCTTATATGGAAAATAATTTTGATAAAACACTTGAACTCCATTCTTGAGGAAAATATTGTTTCTACTTCAAAAACATTTTTACTTTCTTAACATGTCATACAATTTTAAACTAAAATAAGTTGAATAAAAATAAACTTGAAAAATTGTAAAGGAAGATTCATGGAAATAATTTTATAAAAATCCATTCATTCCGTATAAGTTAAAAAAACATTATTCCCGTACTTTGGCCGGAAAAGTCAAAAAGTATCTCGTACGAAAAATGACAAAATATTTCTTTCATATCTTTTACTAAAAACTCAGCGAATGGTAAAATTGGATTTAAAAAATTGTATGTGGATGGAAATAATATTACATATTGAGGAAACATGGATGTGGATGATAAATATTCCCCAGTAAATTCTGACGTATAAACAATCTTGAATAAAAAAATGAAATTGTGATATTTTCCCTTACCTTAGTTCCGATTTGCTTCGTAAGTGTCCGAACCTACTTTATAATGATTTAAATAATGTTATTGACTTATTCCAGAATCATAATTATTGTTATGATATCATATATTGTCATTTTCTTAGCTTCTTATTTGTAATATTTCATTGCTACTTGTTATTCGGGTGTTTATTGCTTTATGTTCGTATGTGTGTTTTGTTGAATAATTTCTTATTCCTCTTTTTAGGTTATAGAAACCTCACTTCCAGAATAATATTAGTGTAATATATATCATATTTATTCATTAAATTAATTTATATAATCATTATGAAATGAAGATCATGTAGAACGAGTCGCATCACATCATGGAGACGATATTGTGTACGTACGCACGATCTATGATATCATTCCCATGATTGTGGAATTGTATTGGAGTGTTTGTATACTATTTCATAATAAATATCACTTTAAAATAATCATATATAGTCATTATTTACACCATTATACCTATCTAAGTAAGGTGGTGGTGGAAAATAGATTACACCACGGCGTGGAGACGATATTCCGTACGTACGCACGCACAGTGATTTCCTTTTCCGTAGGATGGATAGATGGTGATATGGTGTTGTTTCATACTTATAATAACATATAAGTATATGAGTGATACTGATGTTATTACTTCATAATTAAACAACTAAATAAGAAGTAGTAGAAGAATAAATAATGTTGAAAGAATCGGTAACGGACATTACCTCTTCTTTGAAGCGTTTCTTTGTGACCTCCTCTTAGGGCACTAAAATATGTCTTTGAAGAAGACCATGACCTGTAGGATGTTTCTAGGTAATTGGGTAAGTGAGATGGGCTAGGATTGGCTGAGCTTGAAGGCTCAAATTGGTGTGAGGAGGAGATGGAGTAGGTGCCCTTTTATAAGGGAGGAGAGGGGCACCTTTGGAAATATAGGAAATATTAGTTTATATTAAATCCAAACCCCACTTAAAAACCTCAAAAATGACTCATATGAGAATATTAGATGATATAGGTTTGTAATGTCATCAACTAATAAAATCTAGACATGTTAGGAATTTATTTTAAACATTATCATCTTGATTTATCGTTATTTATCAATTTAATTTTATTTGTGGTAATACTATTCTAAATTTTAAATTATTTTAAATAATTACATATGTGTTGTTAATTTTCCATAATTTGACACTTTATGACATTTTAGTCCATATAAAGTTTAATTTATAATTTTTAAATATTTTTTATATTTTTAAACAATTTTATAATATGTTATTTTTATAAAATAACAATAGTGTCAATTTTGACACTATTAATTTATTTGAATTTAAATAAAATATTTTCAGAAGATATATTCGAAATAAAAACTTTAATAGATTCATAAAATGTCATATGTATCTAGAAAATTAGTGTATCACATTAAATAGTTCATATAATATATATTTTAATATTTTTTAAACCATTTATTTGATATTTTAATTAATAAAATAATTTCAACATCACTATTATGTCATAATTAATGATAATTATTTAATCCCTAAAAATTATTAATAAATTCATATGATGTAGATAATTGTATTATATTCCTGGAGACTATTTATTTTATATGTTTCATTAAGTTTATCACTAAATTAAAATTATTATACGTATAAGATTTAAGAAAGTGACATGTTATCATTTTATTTGGTTTTAATAATAATTAAATTATTTTCATGGAAAAAAGTATATTAAATGAATCTAATCCGACAATTATGTGATATAGGTCGACCTTTAGTAATCCAATAAGATTTTGGGAGGTGTTAGGGTAATTTTATAATCTTATATTTACCCTTAATTACCTGATTTACCTTTAACTATGGTAAATAAAATTTTTCGTAGTTATTATTCATAATGCCCAAAAAATTATCCTATTAACATAATATGGACCCAATAATTCCAAATATGGAATCCATTTTTCAAAATTCAAATCACATAAGTTGCAGTAATTAATTTTATATTAATCCCGTTGTTAAGAAAACAGGTTTTAGAAGTTAAAACATTGCCAAAG
Source organism: Viscum album (assembly GCA_963277665.1). Lineage (NCBI taxonomy): Eukaryota > Viridiplantae > Streptophyta > Magnoliopsida > Santalales > Viscaceae > Viscum > Viscum album. The sequence continues at coordinate 900,312,999 of OY728139.1, forward strand.
ATTGAAATGTTTTTACCTCTGAATTCAATGTAAAATTAATGCTAATGACTTATATTATATTAATTGGTAAAAATATATTCTATTTATACTTTAAAACCATTCAATATTTTAACTTAACCATATATATTATCTCAATGAAAATCGTTGTTTTTAATTAAAAATTTGCGTATTTTTACTATTCATCAAAATATGAAAGTTATCAGAAAAATATCAAAGAATTATCCAAATTAAATTTTAATATCCTGATTATATAAAAGAATTTTATTTTGTAAAATTGAACTTATAAAAATTTCAAAAACTATATTTAAGGTGGGTGCGCCATCAAAAGGCGGCAAAACTGCATTTTTTGAAAAATACTTATTTTACCTGAAAAATTTATTTTGTTCTCTAACCATGTTCTAGAAAATGTGTAAGATGAATAATAATATTATAAAATTCAAAATGTATTTAATACTATTCATAATGGCTAGTTCATAATAATATATCTTTGTTTAGTGAAACCCGGTATTGGGTACTACACACGCTATCGAGGAAGGTCACGATTGCGTGTAATGCAAGTCAAGTCAGTATTGTGTGTTGTGAAAGATTCCTTTGGTGTTGCGTATAACATAAGACAAAAAAAAATTTCTCATAAAATCTCAGGGTGTTATAGGGCTTCAATTTGAATGAAGATGAGAAGAATCTAATGAAAAACATGTCAGGTTTGGAACTGGTTTATGGTATCTAGGTGGACATAGAAAAGGGGATCATTCCAATAAAAGGGGATATATATAAAATTTTCTTTTTACCATGTACTCTATGAGTATTAAGATATTTGGGGAATGTTCACTGTTGGTTCTTATGCATTACATTATTCCTTTGTGTTTGAACATTCAGAAACATTGCAGTCACCATCAGAGAATGGTAAATCCAAACATCCATATAAAATCCCGAAAGGAATCATTATTTCTTCACAGAATGGGTTTTCTATGTTGCATTTACTGAGGGTATCACTGAATGATTGTCTCTGGGTTTGAAATGCATCATATAGTGTTTTTTCCTGGGCCTATGATTTGTGGGAGAAACAACATAAAAGTTTCTATAATTATTGAAATCTTTTAATGAATCTCATTTACTTTTTCATATATTGACATATGGTTTTAATGGATCTTTAAACCACTTTAATTACTAGAATTAGGATATGATCCTCCATTAGTGAGAACATTGAAGGCTGTCTTCGATATTTCAACATCCCTTAGTAGGAAAATATAATCAAACACCTTTCACTAGTGATTTTCACTTATCAATCATCCAACCAACTTCAACTATACAACTTTAAACTTCAAGATGATGCTCCCCTTCTTCTGGTTAACAAGAATCGCCCATCATCATTGTTTGAGGTGTGTCAGGAAAATGACCAAGTGCATATCTTTGATACAGGGTAGATTGTTTCTAGGTTATTCTAAGGGAAATAATTCATTATAGAAATATCATTGTGGAATCAAATAATACAACTTAGTTCATAAACTATAATTAAAATCCACCATTAAATAATATCGATAAAATATTCAACTATCACAAGGAAATCCCAATTGAGGGTAGAGCTCTATGAGGGACTTGTGATCTGTATAATGTTTGTTAGATGAATGGGCATGGGAATTTTGGATGAACCTGAATTGCATGGATATCCCCAAACAACTGGATATATTTTTATTATACTATGTTGTATGCACGTCTCAATCTTTGGATTATTCACTGACCAAGATTATTGTTTAATTAATTGGTCATTTGTGTTCAAGAAGAAAACAATTCCACATATCTTATGGTGAAGTTGGGGTTAGAATATGTTATATCTAACAATTATTTGGAATACATATTCATGGTAAAATGTATGATGAGTCCCTACCTATAGATAATACCTAGGAAAACTTCGAGTATTTGTTTCTATTTTTTAGGGATTTGCATATCATGGTATATATATTTTTTTCATCCCATCTATTTTCATGAACATATCCCATTAAATGATTGGGTAAAGTTGTACTTATATTTTAGTAGTCTATGTCTAATGGTTTGACATAACAGGACTCATCCAACTCAACAACCATGAGGTATTTCAGGTTTATACTAGGACACTCTTGAGGAAGTACATAATACCACATGGGGCTACATAATCCATCTATAAATATCTACAACCTTTAGGTTGTCATATTTTCACCGTGTTTATAACCAGTTGGATCATTCTATATCATGACATGTATTCTATAGTTTGATTCATTACGTTAATGATTGAAACCCCAATTGATATGGGATTACAAATCAAAATCTTTTTACATACTATTTCTCAATATATTAATTGTTGGGTCAGATATAGAGGGAATATGCCTTCAACTAGTAAGATGGTCATTTCAATTATTATATGGATGAGTGGCTAACCTCTATCAATTATATGATTAACAACAAACTCCAAATATCCGTAATCCACCATTTCTCCCTATAGTACTCAATATTTCATCCATTCACAAAAAATACCTATGTAATGAAGGAATTCTTGAGATTTCAAATTATTTTCCCAATTTTTTCACGTTTTATATAGAACCTCATAGAGTGGTAGTCGATAATGGAAGTGGTTATCTCAAAGAAAATTCCTATGTCATCTCATTTAGAGATGAAATTATGACTACATATTTTGATGTGGTACACATTTAGGGTTCGTATCATCCTTATAGATTTTCATGATAATTTCAATTCTTGAAATAGGTTTCATGTTTACCTATTACTTATACCACAAGGGAATTAAACCTTGTAATTAATTGTAAATTAGGGATGATAATGATGTGTGACGATTCTTATAATAAAATATCTTTACCCCCTATGCGTGTTTCAAATAAATTAATACTGGAGTATTCACAAATGTGGGTGGAGTACTATCCTTCTGGGTTTGTGGGGAATTTAGTCAGATGGGTGCATAAAATCCTGGACACTCATGGTTATTATCTAATAATTACATCTATACCCACATCAATTATCGGATGTGTTTCATCATATCATTATTTAAATTTTTAGAGTGCACCATCCTCATGTTATCCTTATGTGGGGAGTGGTGTGGACCCCAAAATTTGGACAAACAACATTTTAAATCATACTATGATTGGTCTAAATGGGGAAATATTTCACATTAAATTAATTGATGCCAACCCTATCAGTTTAGATCATAATATTAAACTAGAAGTAATGATGGATGAATTTTATAGATGATAATCTCAATTTAGAGAAATCCTATTTGACATAAATGAAATATCCAACTATATACTTATAGAAATGGATGAATAGGTCAAGGATTTAGATGCCGCTATTTAACATTTGGATATGTGGAAATGGGATTCACACCAAATCTACACTATCATCATGGAAACTTCCAAAGTGAACATTTATAATATGTGAAAATCATCCTTAATCATTTCCATAGATTGTGAATGGGTGGCTTTCATTTCTAGAACATACATAATTTATCCAATATTCCCTCATTTATTGATAATATTTCTACACATGCATATGAGAACATTCCCAATTTAATGCCTCTAATGATGAGGTGGAATATCAAAAAGGCTTCTACAAATGACCCTCTTCGCATAGTTTATAATGAAGGACATGTTTATGATTGGATGATTGTAAAAAATACTGTGCTATAGGAATATAATTCTCACATAGCTATTTTAGTTGGGAGACTATTATCAACAACTATAGTACTCCAAACCACAAAATAGAGAGGTCAATAATTATGGTCCATTATTAATGAAATGGACCATGTAGCTAAATAAGAATCAGTCTGATGATCCAATACCGATAGGGTTCATGAATGATCACCTAAAACACTGAACAATCTACTAAATATGGAATTCAATGTTTTACTATAGTAATTTTTCTCTCTCTTTCATCTTTAGTAACATTAGGGAAAGACTCGAGGATGTTCATTCTCCTCCATTGTTCATAGTTAATAGATCAATGAAAAATGGTTCTACATTGAGTACAAATACCTTATGATAAACTATAATCAGAGTATATCGTAAAAGATTATTATTTTTAAATATAATCACTACTCGATGACAATTTCAATCACCAACCAGGAAAAACAAAGTAAATTGATCATGTAGTGTATAATATTTTCCTGAGCCAAGGGACACAGTCTACATAGTTTCTAGTATTTATTGGGTTTTATAAGAAACCTAAAACATTTGTGAATATTCTACTAGAACTATAAAATTTTTCCTAGGTACCCATTGATGTTGGCTTAGAGGGTGTATCCTGAATTTTTCTTAGGTCTCCCTTTTGACAATTTCCACCAATGCATTTTTATTTCTTTTACTTTTATTACTTAATTTCTCCCCAATAAATAAGTAGATTAGGTATACCAATATGGGAATTAAATTTTAACTAATGTTCCCTAAACATGTTTTCAACATGAACAGTATTATTTCAATATTTTAGTATATTTTAATGTCTTTCCAAATATGCTAATGTGACCGATGTTTTAGGTTGAATATATTTTACCAGGAATTATGCAGTAGTGACCCCAAGAGGATTTAATGAATGAGAATTTATTAATATATGTTTAGATATGAATGTGTAGTTTTTATCCCATGGTTTTATGATATCTGAATCCATGATATGAGGTCGTTAAATTACATTTGGAGTGATAATAAAAATTTCATCCAACATGAAGTTTTTTAGCATATGGATATATGAAAATTATATCATGAAGTAATTTTTACCATTTTTTGACATGCCTTTTTTGGGGAAACATTTGTAGAGCCAACTATGGAATATTATGAATATCCAAATTATGTTTTTCTCTTGAAACTAACAATGTATCCTTAATTTCTATTTTGTATGTAAAAATTTGGATTTTTTAAGATAAAAAATTGTGCTTTTTCAATAGAATGGTGACTAAAAATAAAGTAAACACACGTACTAGAGTTGACCCAGAATAAAAATACACTTTTAAATGGATTTTTCTTGTGAAACATAGGGTTGGATCATAATTCAGTTTTTTTTTCATATGAATTGGACATGGACAATGAAATTTAATGTCCTACGGTAATGAAATTATAAGGATATAGTTTATGGTTGTTTTTAATTTACTGTAAGATAAATGGGTTCCCCCCTTAATGGTAATATTTACAATAACATCCTATCACATTGAATCATGATGGGTAAACATTGCATGTTATAATTTGTGTGTTTTTGAATATATGGAGTGATATGGGTAGAAAAAAAATCATTTTAGTATAAAAAAATAGAATAGGTCTCTCATGGGAATAAATTTTACTTTTGTTGATATTCCTTTATGTGGGAGAATTATTAACACCCCGCTGGGTAATATTTTGTATAGTTAAACAATTATTTCTTTAGAACAATAACCATTTATTTTTTATGGACATAAATGTTCACAAATTTTTAGACTACACTAGACCCATGGTTTGGATTATGATAAGATAAAATGAATATATGAAAAGGTAATTTCATGTTGAATATTTTATGAATGATTAGTTTATTTTTCATGACGTAGGTCTGACCTGTATATAAGAAGAATGTATTTTTTCCCATTATGGATGGGTATGAGACATAAGGTAGTGATATCAAATCATATCCCATTAAAATTATAATTAATCCATGATTGGGTTTTATAAGGATTACCCACACACTAATCAAACTCTTGTGTGTGGAAATGGGTATCATTCTTTCAATATGAGCTCAAGGTTAGGGTGAGATGCATATTGGGACTTCTTATGCAGATTAAGCTCAAGTGTAAGAGAGTGGTGGATTTTTTTATAGTGTTAATACTAGTATATAACTTCTAGTTTTTATTATATAACCCTTTAAAAGGAGAATCAAGCAATATTAAGTTCTTGTGTGAATTCTACATATGTAGGACTGAACTATACATAGAAAATTGGAAGAATATTTTAAGCCATATATTATCAAATTATGGATTTTTTCGTCACTAAATATCCAAGAATAATAAAAATCAATATATGTATAGTTATTTGAAATCAGGCAGTTTAGTGTCACGCAAACAAGACACCAACCATGCAGTTTAATATCTTGCAGTAAGGAAGAAATAAGGTCTTGTAGTTTTAGGTCATATGGGTCAGACCATATTTAATGTAAATAATCAATAACAAAAATATTATGGAGAATGTATTTTATTATATAAATTACACATGAGAGGGATGAAAAATGTGAAATAATAATCTAGGGCTTCTCAAATAAGGATAAATGATATGGGAAAAAATTACAATTTTTGATTACGAAGATAAAAAAGGCCTTTCTGGGGGTTGAATTTGGATTTAGTTTATAAATAATTTATGTGGGAAACATATATAGAGAAAACTACTGAATAATATTTATAGTATAAAAATTTTGTACATAGGATACATACCCTCCATATTTAATCAATATGTAAAAGATAATGCAGATAAAAAATAACATGGGAGACACATTATATTAAATGAATGAAATGTGTCTAATCACATAACCAGAATACAAAATTAAATTGACCAATGAGTGTGATTTTAACTATATAGATATGATCCATTTTTATGGGCAATATCTATTTCCTTGAATGATACCTTAAATATGAACTCAAATTTTAGTCCTCTGCGATAGGTCTTTTTTTATATGAAGGTGGGGGGGGGACTTTTTTGATATCCCCAAGGAGGAGAATTGGAAATGAGGTATATGAATCACTATGTATCCCATCAAAATGAGCATCAGGCCACTTGTAGTTCTTGAATAACAATACCTTTTAATGTCATGCAGCAAGGATGTTTATCATGAAGTTTAATGTCATGATATAAGGATACAGGTTCGTTGATGTTAAGAGGAGATATCATGGATAGACCCAAGATTAAAAACATAGGTGTCACTATATATCATGCAGTGGTAGGAATTAAGACATAAAATGTTTTCAGACTATATTTGACTGTGTAGATTAACATCATGCAGAAAAGACACAAGGTTTCCCTTATTATGTCATGTTTTTTAGACTATAGTAACCATGGTGTGAATTGATACACCATGAAAATTTAGGCAATCCCACACCAAAACTCTTAAAAACACATGATATTATTCTTAGTGTGATAAAATAGGGTTAGAAAAAGGTAATTCCAATATATAGTGGATATAGAAGGAAGGATAATGGAACTTTGATTTTGAGGTACCTGATTAAATATTGGAGATCTGTGAATCACTATTTATTTCAATAAATAGATATTCATGATATACATCATTTTACTAATAGATCTCAATTATAGTTTGACCAATCCATAAAAGAGGGAATTTCCATTTTATTTTTTTAATTGTTTCAACTAGACCTAGGAATGTAGATCTATTCATCATCACAAATCCATTAATTGAATGAATCAAGACACCAATGTTATGGATGGGGAACTATATATGAAGTTCTAATCAATATGTTGATTGACGTATTTTCCCCAAGGATTATTATGATTCTTTCAGCTGGGCCAAGGAATAGAGTTCTAGGGATCATTACATATCATGTGTATACTAGAATAAAGCCACAAATAGTTATGAAATCCCATGTAGTTTGACATCATTTAGGGAGAATGAAGGTGAAATGACATGAAAGAGGGGTAATGTGTTTTTTAGGACCATGAAAAAATATGGGTGTCAGTACATATAACGCTTGTATAGAAATAAATACAGACATAGTTCAATAATGGAAAAATTTATATAGGTACAATCCATACATACAAGGCATCATTTTTCGAGTATTTTACAACTGGACCTAAGAGATATATCCTAGGTGTCACTCTACACCCCCTTGAAAATAGAATTAAGACACACATATTTAATGAGAAAATATGTAATTTAACATCATGTTGAAAGGATTTCTAGTTGTGCTATTTAATGTATTGCTATAAGGATGTGGGTCACACAATTTTGAAAGAATGTTACAATTTTTATAGACATAAAAATAGAGATATGGGTTTCACTATATAACCTTTTTATATTGGAATCAAGCAACAAATAGTTCAATAATAATGATATTCTCTATGTGGATATAAATATAACATGGGGACAAGGTCACTTCCTCTTTTATTTGCACAAATATAGCTCATAAGTAGTTAATTGTCAATGAGATGATGGTCCAAAACATTTTTAATGTCCTATCATAAGTAAGAAGTGTGTTTCATGTAGTTTATCATCTTGTAACATGAATATTAGTGGTTTTTAATTATTATATGGTGGATTATATAGACTTTAGAGGAGAAAATTTCTATTTTAAAATATTTAGTAATAACACAATCATTCAAAAATCATCTTATGAATGTTGGGAAATTTGACATTGGGCCAACACTATAGGTATAAGAATCACTACATATCATATGATAACATGAAGCAAGCCATGGTTAGATCATGAAGACTGTACTATAGAAGACTGATTCCAAGTGTGATGTTCTTTGTATTGAGGACACTATCATTGTATCCAATTTAAGGTCATATAATAATGAAAATGATGTAATTTAATTTATTACCCTGTGAGATGAAAAAATATTTCATTATTTCTATGGTCACTCGACAATGTATAACTACTTAGTTTAATGTCATGTACATGGGATGATTTTCCATGATTTTTTATGTTATTCGATTAATATGATTTACCATGTACTTTAACATAATGCAGATTTGATGAAGGGCAATTTTTTAGAAGAAATACTTCTTCTGGAACCATGAACTTGTATGTTTTCCATCCATAGAAATAATAGAATATGCTCTATTAGAGTATCCCTTGTGTATGGTATAAGGTCCCTCCCATTATGGTTCTAAATTAAATGTTTTCTATCTAAGTATCATTAGAGTCTTGATGTCTAGCACCATATCTACTTGAGTGAAATATCCTAGGTGGACCATTATGTTGAAGTCTCATGCGATCAAGTTTTGGTGGATTGTGCAATTGATGCAATGCATGAAATCTATTACCATACAGTCACTCAAATTCAATTATACATTCTTTAAATTAATCATTTGTTGAAAACTGATAGCAAATGGAAACATAGATTAAGGGAAATTGAACATTTATGGGAATGACAACCTATTTCTGATATACTGATGAGTTTGGGGTAGCCGATGTGGCAGTACAGGCCGTGGTCTGGAATTCCCACAAGGCATGAGGGATCATGTACATCGTGGACTTTTTATCCTCATCAATCATCATATGGAGTGCATTTTATAGAGATTTTTTGATGTCCTCTATCTTTTCATTTATTGTTGTATGGTAGTGAGACTCATAGTTTGACTTGATATTGTACTCTTGTCATAGCTTATTTAATACAAGAGAATAGAAATTTGTTCCATCTTCCATTAGAATTATATGATGGAAAATTCATGGGATGATGTTGGATTTTACCCAGAAGATGTTGATACATTCTCTAACTTCAGTGAGAGATATAACATTATCCCACAAGGAGAAGAAGTCGGCTATTGTGAGATTGTACTTGAACCTCTTGTCCGTAGTGGCAGAATATACTACCATAATATCCAATCCTTATATGTAAAATGTATATGATTATTTGTTTGTGTGTTGTAACTCTATGGGATGGGTAATGAATTTGGTGTAAACCAAGACTGAATGAATATTTTTTGTACATTTAGTAATTTCCTACGTTATAGTGGGCCAGTGGTACCAAAGACTTCATATTTGACGGGAATGCTTAAATCCATTTTGGCGGGTAGTGTAGGATCCGATTTGAAAATCCTTGATAATATCAGTGTTTTATTCTCCACCAATGAACCTAATAATGAACCCATAAATTCACCCCTTATAGAGGACCTTATAATGATTTGTTCCATTATAAAGTAAAAGTTAATTACTCATATTTATATAAGTTATTTTTTAGAAATGTCTGGTGGGTGTTCTCTTTTTTAAAGGTAGTCCACAGGGTGTTTCATAAAGCTGGTGGTAAGATAATATGTTCTGGTATATAAATAATCACATTTACCTCTTCCATTTGGGTTTGAATGCAAGGTGATACATCCAACATTTTTCAATGTTCATGAAAGTCTCATCGTGGTTTATATATTCTAGTGTTGTGGAAATATATTCATGGGTGTCTACCTGAAATTTTTTAACAATGGGGTGTGATTCAATGTTAGCTTCAAATGTAATTATTCTATTAGTCCTCAAATGTAGTTTCTGTATGGGGGGATTATCTACTCCTTTGTGATAGCATAATAACCATTGACTGGCATGTTGACTAAATATGAATCACCTTTTATCTTCATCAAATTAACATGTACCTTAAGTTAATAATCTCACTCTACACTATGAGTATTATATTGTTATTCATTACTCGTGAACCCTTCCCATATTAGGAAGGATTAAGCTATTAATTCCTTTGATGGAGAAATGACCACAAGAAACAACCACACTTTTTTGAGCATGTGGTCTTCCATCCATCTCATTATTGAGATTCTAGATTCTTCTACAAAAAAAATCTCATATCTGAGGTCCCTCTTTAATAGAGAATCAATTTGTTTCATGTTAATTACTATTTAATGAGTTAATTTCATCTATTTGGTTCATTACTAGAAATATATTTAATTAACAGACTTTTAGTGATTTATGAGGTATAAAATGCATGTAAAACTACAACAGGATATCCTCCATGTGTGACTGATTCCTATTCATGATTGGATGGCTATGAATTTATGTTAGTTGGTTTATACAACAGGCTAGATATAGTTTATAATTTATTAAGTATTGTCTCTATTTCTGGACATCCAAGATTAGCTCCAAACAACTCCTCTTCATATATAAATGTTGTTTCATATCACTGAACATGGATTAGTTGAGGGAATAAATGTTTTTTTCTATTGGTACCATTGTTTTGATTGAGGAAGGTTCCTCGTGATCGATCTGAAGCTATCACATAAAAAATAAGAAGTCTTAATTTGACATGTTACATTAGCACTTGTAGTCTCAATAGACATTTCATGAGATGAATGAGCACATCTTGAAAAAATAATTCCACTAATATGTAACCTCTTATTTAATAAACATGGTTAATGGGATGTATTTTATATCAAGGATGGATATAAAGTTCTATATATTGGAAAAGTTCTCTTAGATTCTACTTAACTCTTTGATGTTTCAAGGAGGTGACATGCTACAGACTTCATTGGTCTTCTCAGTGTTGAAATCAATGCCACGATGGTATATGGATATGTTAAGAAATTTCCATGAGGTAACACAAAAATAATTTTTAATGGGGTTAATTTTAATTCTATACTATCATAATTAGTTGATGGTTCATTCAACATCCACCAAGTGGTAAAATGTCTATTAAGATTTAACCACAATATCATCATTGCAGTATTTTGAAAACATTTCTATGATAGTTATAAGATATAATTAATGGGTAATTGGTATATAGAAAAAAATTCTTCAAGAAAATGAGAATTAATCTATTAAAAAATAATCTGTGGGGGGCCTTACATATGTGTAATTTTCATCCTCTCTGGCCAATCAAATTTTATCGTATCCCAAACAGACACCCATGAAGAAAAATTCATGATATCCAACTCCTGCATCGATCAATAACTCAGTGATTGGGACTAATAAATCATCTTTTAGGCAGTTTAGGTTGAGATCATTTGAAACAATTCACACAATTATTTTCCCATTCTTCATCAAGACAAGGAAATTATTAGCCTACCATTTTGGAGATTTGACCTCTATAATATTTTTTTATTTGATGATCTTGTCAAATTCACCATTAACATTGGTAGTGTGTATCAATTGTTATATTTTTGACGTTATTTTATTTATTTGGTGGTCTTATGGAAATTATAGTGGTGAGTGACCACCTTGAGGTCATGGCCTAAAATTTCTATGTAGTTCTTTGTGAAAACATCCTAATTCTGCACTAGAAATGAAAAATATGCCTCTTGATCCATTGAGGACAAGGATTAACTAGTTAAAGTTGTTTATGGATCTTCTTCTATATCCAAACACATTTCACTAAGTTCATAAATGGTGGAAGAGATTTTCTCCTAAAAAATTTTAGGAGAGTCCCTAATATTATATTTTATTCATCCCCCAACCCTTCATTATCTTCCTTATGTTCAGATGAGGGTAGAAAAAAGTGGGATAAACTCTCTCGTGTTAGGGGAAAAGTAAATATTTTGGAATTTGAATGATTAAGATACTTCATATAACCCAAATGAGAGTGTCAGATTTCCATGAAAATATAGAGAGGTAGGAACAAGGGATTAAAATGGTGTGTCATTATTTTTCATAAGTGATGAGACAACCTCTTATTACTTAACTATTGCAGTAGGTTTTCCCTGAATCTCTTGGGATTGAGAAATGTTATTCTCATCAAAGTTCTCACCATTGTCTGATGAGAAATAAAAATTCTCAATAACGTTGGACTTACTGGTTATGATTAGGATCTTAAATACCACTAAATATGCTTATGAATTTGGACACATATGACAAAAATGAGTTATGGGTAACACACATTCCTCGCTGATTTGTTTGAAGGGGTTGGTTGAGGTCATTTATAAACCATTCAGTGTGGTGACCCATGAAACACCATCAACTGGGGGCTGCTTCCTATTCTTTTGTTAGAATTCTGCATCTATATGATGTTACATAAAGGATTCAAATGGGTCTTTATTGAAATGCATCATCCTGATTTGTCCATTAATTCAACATTTGATGCATTTATGGTAAAATGAGGTAATTTATATATGTTGATGATACTAGGGTCTTCCTAAAATGATATTTAAGTTATTATCCTTCAAAACATCATGTAATTTAGAGTATGTAACAAGGCCTTCAAATGGATCCATGAGCTTGATTTAGCCCAACAACATTTTCTCACTTTTATCATATAATTTTAGTTTGTGAGGGGAAGGTTATAAGTTATAATCATGAAAAGGGACCTCATAATTTGTTCATACAAGAATGGGATAAACCCAAGAGACTTTGTTAAAACATGTTTTTTTGACATCATCACTATTTATCATAGTAGACTTGTACATGGGTCTAATGTTTCCCTTTATAATGACATCTTCGCTTTGAGCTATTAAGGATACAACCATATTAAATTCCATTGGATATGTATCGTTATGATAGACCTCAGTAGAGGAAACATCATATTCAAAATCATGGGGGCTAAGAAAATCATCTATGAGTGCTTCCATTAGTTGTTTCGATAAGATTAGGGCATCTAGGATCGATAGATTGACTGGTACCAATGATAAGTACTTAAGGATGTCATACATATATTTTGAAGTCTCACTCTTTCTAATGTATGGATTCACATTCATAGACGCTTTAGGGGATTAAGTACAAGATGTATATGGATTGGATAACAAAATATGAGTTTGAGGTGCTCTCGTACTTGGTGGGTTGGGTCAGACATGAATTCATGCATAATGAAGGTTATTGGAAACTATTACCCCCTATGATTGAGATTCTAATGTTATTAAGTTGAGGTGTATTTTAGAAGATATAGTGGGATTTTAATTCTCATGTTAGACTCAATGAAGTGATATTCATCAATTTCCTATGACATTGATAGTCCAAGTAGGGCCATGACTAGAATTTTAGTTTCTATCGTGACTGTGCCTTCCCCTATACCCTCATATATTGTAGCCACTTCATCATGTTCCCCAATTATGTGAGGGTAACTCGAGTTTTTTGATATAATCATCATTAGATAATATAATCCATTATATGAATGAAACTTATGAAACTGAAAATTAACTCCTCATCTGATGACGAATTCATGGGTTAACTATTTCTAGGTGTGTTTTTTGTGAGGTGGTGTTTATTTTTTCAAATAAACATGAATAAATACCAAGATTAAAAAATTTAATACATTCATGGATGTAGGATAAACCTCATGAAATTTATCCATTCCATTCTTGCTAGGAAACATTTTGAATGGTTTTATTTTGGGTTCAATGGTGTCAGTTTTGTTTTAGCAAAAGCAGTTGGGGTCATTGTTGGTTTTATCAACTGTTCATGGAAAATACAATGAGTTTAGTTGATATTCACTCTATTAATTAAGCCATATGACATTAGTGAACATTATATGATATTTTCTTGCCACTTATCTGCTCATCTAGGGGTAGTAGCAGAAACATATTCAAATAATGCTGGTGGATTTACCTACATTATATTCCAAGAGTCCACCATTTTTTATAGAGTGTATTAAATTTAAATAATAATAAAATCATGTCCCATAATTTCTTGTGTAAGGGGAAATGATTTGGTTTTTAGTATATGCCAACCTGTTTGGTAATTCAGGGATCTGTAATGATGAATAAATCATTGTTTATAGAAGCTACAATGTAGATGCATACTGTGTGTCTCCAAATTAGTAATCTTTGATACTTCCCTCATCTAATTGATTTCTACATGGTCCCCTCCACCCATCCTAGTGAGGTAGGGGTGTATATTGATATGTAGGTGGAATGGCATGATATTTTGGTGGATTTGGCATTGGGGATAGAATTGAGGCCATCTTATGTGTTATGTATGATGGCTCCTCTTTTCATATTCTTTTCCCTGGGACTAGTAGATTTATTTAGGAATTTAGTTTATTCTTCTTTTTGGAATAATCAATTCCATTTGTAGTGTCATCAAAATCATGAAATCTTGTTATATAATTCACATGGATGGAAATCATTCACATCTCATCATGGTAGTTCTTTACTAAAAGAGTGAGGATATATACTTAGGGTAGTGGTAGGTATAGGAATTAAGTAATTCCTTTCCATCAAGAAATGAAATACAAGAAGATCATATCTTCTCACTAAATTAAATTAGATAGCTTAATTATTATTGTATTTTTAAATATCATGTCGAACTAAAAGAGGATCTTCCAATGAAGGTCTTCCCATCCTGGGAATGTATAAGCTAGAAAGCACACTCCATAAGAAAGATGGACCTCTCATTGTTCTCACAATGAATATGATTTTCACTACTACTAGTCAGAGGGAAGTTCTCATAAAGGGGTCACAATGGGAAAAAATTTGTGTCTGTTGTTATTTTGAGGCCCATAATCAATTGAATATCAGAATTATATGATTCCTAAAATTGCGAAGTGGTGGGGTATCATCCAACAATTCAGGGTATGGGTTTTTTCCAAAATTGGTTCATAAAACAACTCTATGGATTAAAATCATGCTTACATTTCCTTTATGGAATCAATAATTCCTTAATTGACATTTATATTAGCATTATCTTATAAATGTGCTTCAGTGGAAAGCACATAACCTGTTGATTCTTCCATTATTTGCGATTGATATCCATCGGAGTAAATATTTTGAGGTATTTGTTTAATCCATTCATATATTCTACATTATGTAAGGAAACCATAATATTCATCCATGATAGGGTCTAGGTGAACTAATGGTCTAGGAGAAGAGTTTTTGGGATGTCCTAGCATCACATTAGCAAATAGGATGAACACCTTCTATTGAGGTATAACTATTGGAAGTATATGTTGAGGATCTATGCATAGAACATGTTCAATATCAATTAATCCTTGAAGAATATTAACATCGAGTCTCCTAAACTCTTTCATTAGCTTCTCTTACAAATCTAATCTTTCTTCAAGCATTGGGAGTGTGACCTCATCGAGAGGATGAGGCAAGTTGTATACGACCTTTCCTATATTCTTCTCTTCTATAGAGATTCTATGAAGAGGTATAAAGTGATTTTTCATGAGATTACCTAAATTCTGGTTGATTCTATAGTTCTAGGTATGTGCACCAACATTTTTTAGTGTGATACTTATTCCATATTGAACCATCCTCTAATTGATACTCTATATTTGTTTCATTTTTTTGTCATTTGCAACATTGATATCTATAAAATTTACTAATAAATTATAAATTATAGGAATCATTCTATCAATAATAATATTGAATGATTTTATGTTCCCATTACTAGTCATTATCGATTGTTTTAGAGGTTTTATTCAAGCATCTTTAAAAGGAGAGACTCAGAGGGAACCCCCATACAACCTGGTCTTACGCTACCATTCTAGGAGAGATGGGTCATGAGAAAAGAAAAACTAGGAGACCTTACTTCTTGTTGTCCTACCTAGATGGGAAAATATTTATTTCTACCAAAGGGGGGGTTGGGGTGAAAATGACCCCAGTACCATGGGTTGGGGGTTCCCTTATTATTTGGTTGTTGTGTCACAATATGTGTTTGATGATTTAGGAGTGGAACGTTTTGTCAAAAAAGTATTCAAGTCATATGAGATGGGACTGATCCTATACTATGGTGGCTACTTCTACTAATTTTTCTCAATTTATCTCATCCATCCATATTTGTGTATGAGTTGGGAAGATTCCCATGTCTATACACAAACTACTTTATTTATAGTATGATTGTCTTACCTTATGAAATAATCCTACTTAATGTTCTCATATTTCTCATTTATAATTTTTCAATGGATTTTTTTGTAGTTCCAATCACTATTGAAACTTATTTATGGAAAATTTCGGTTGGAATGTATATCCTTCTAGAGTATGGACATTTCTTGAGATCCGAGTTAGAATAATGACATTACAGGATTTTATTTATAGTGAAATGTTCTAAACATGGCATGGGGAGAAATGAAATGCTCAATGTTAATCCATCCCTTGTTATGAAAACATGGTGGGGAATAAATAATTTGATCATATAACCCATGATATTAATTGATGTATTATAATTGATGACCTTTCAGTTTCTAATCTAATTACTTTTATTAAAAATATGGATGGGCATCGATGTCAATTCAAGTAAGAATCTCTATCAATGTTTTAAAATTTACTACACACACCTTGTTAGAAATGAATTTTGGTCTCTGGTGATATATAGTTGTCTAAAGATTCAATCAATTTTTTTGAATGCATTCCTCTAACAATACTTTGGAATATTGAAATAAGAAGTGGACTTGGGAAAAAACATAGTGGGTATATCCTAAATATCAAATTTTTTTCTTATAATGTAGATATAATTTTTTTTCTAGATATTCCTCTACATTATTATCCCAAAAAGAGAACTACTTGAATACTTTAGAAGAGTTAACATGGCTAGTAGAGGTATTAATCAAAAGTGAATGGTCTAGATATGTATCTGAGGATGAACATTTCCCTACTCTATTATTTGGTTGGTAAAGGCTATCACCTTTCATTGGTAGGGTATATATTATATCTTGACACATAATTCTTAGTGCCTACGGTTTTTGAGTGATTTATTTTGTTTGTTTATTCAAGTGGAGGAACTTATTGTCAAAAGAAAATGAGTCTATGGAGAGAACCTTTTCAATGAATTCTAACATTTAGAAGAATAATATCATAGAACAATGACCAAATACAAGAAACTTTTTATAGTGAATAACTTAGGAAATACCTTTAGTGTGGATGAAATAAAGGTGATGAAATTCCCATTCAAATTAATTTCTACTATTGGGAGGGCCTTTTTAGTGTATGACATTGTTGTGAGGAGAACCATTATAGCTCTATGTCCCACTGTATGGAGAATTTAAGCTGTTTAAATTCTAGTGATGACCATTATTGTGGACCATAAAAAGGAGATAACATTATTGTTTATTAATATTCTAGAATGATTGGGGACACTCTGATAGTCCTCTAGAGATAAACTCTTAGGATTGATTTTTTTTCCGTCAAAGGAATCATTCATGATATATTATAGTTGGAGGACCACTAGAGATCTTAGAAGTAATGTGGTGCGGAGAAAATTTACAAATGATACTACCACTTATTTAATTTTATAATTGATCAAAAGATCTTGAACCAACACGAATAGATGTTCTTATAGACTCAAGAATACCATATTTTATGTGGGTAAGGTTATGAGAATTCTATTAATTGTATAGTTTCTTTTGGAATAATTTATTTTTTGGTTCGCTATTGTGAGTGACTGAGACTGATTTCTACTAGCATAAGACTTTATTTATGTGTTACAATTAGATTTTCTCTTTTGGTGGAATGGGGGTATTCTGATAAGAATTCTAAATTCTACCAAGGATATATGCCTTCCCTAGAGTAGCCAATGAAGAGGAATGGTGTCCCCCAGTCGTAATGAGTAATTTATCCCAATATTACTAACCATTAATTGTGGAATATTGAAGATAAAGAACCTATATGGGAGGAGGCATTCTTTTAGAATTTGGAGGTATAATATCATTGTGCATATGAGTCACCCATTTGATGAGGAGATGTCTTGGTTCTTACTCCCAAATATTTCTATTGGTGTGATCATGTCTTGTAAGATATTTTGGAAATTGTTAGGGATTGATATCTAATTCTCATTGATTAATACGATTTACTATTAAAATTCCTTAGTAGTAATGTAAATATAATCCAATAATGGGGTTAGGGTAGGGATTTGAATACTCCCTAGATTTATTATCCTAATATTCAACCAGATTCGCCAATTATCACCAAACATGCATGGAATTATTTTGGTACTGGGGAATGTATTTGTATCTTATTAAATGTTTGTAGTGAATTTGAATCACATGCTTTGTATTCATTCCTTGGAATTTTCATCTACATGTAGATTTCCAATGTCTTTACCTAGAGTGCATGATATGTATTTCCCATTATTTATATATTCTCATATTTTTATGCTCTATTAGAGTAATGGGAATGATGTGTACAAGTGAGAATTTTTGGAATCTCTTACTTTACATAATATTTGACTAAAGGACTTGATGTGAATGAGAAACAATTTTCATTTGTTTGTAATTTTCCACTACATTTGACTATCAGACTTCATATTTGTTAGTAAAGATTCTCCTCTACTATTTTTCCACTATATTTACAAGGGGGGGGGGGTTATTTAGAAGGGACAAGGATGTTTTAATTTATCATAATGTATGATCATCACCCACTGCAAGCCTCTCTAGGGACTAGAGTTTTCATGACATTGGATGGAGCCTATGTGGTGGCATCCTCTTCAGGGCGAGGACACTTTTTTTATGGAAATGGCAGAGATGCTTATGGTAGGGGCCATTGGGTGGGACTCCTATTATATTAGGATTGATTAAATGCAACACACTTCATCATCATCCCTAAGGTCGTAGAGGAACTCATTTTCATTTTTTGGGGATAACCACTAAAAATAGTTTGATATGGATATTGGAGTCGTCAAGTGTTGGGACACTCACCATTATTCAGCTGATGGATGGTAGGACATCATATGCTAGAGGGCTTATCGATATTACTTTTGGTTTGGGAGATTACCATTGTGGTAGTAGTTAAAATCCAATATGGTTAAAACCTATCATTGAAGATGTTGGTTGTGCGATGGAATCCTTTGTTTGTTCTAGGACTCATCATATGAATTATCCGATGCACATGTCTATGAAATCTTGTGAGAAATGAAGAGATTTATGATGAAATGATACTACATCATAAGGGATGATTAAAAACAATATTTCCCTATCAAATTAGCATCTCCTTAAATTAACACATGATCCATCAACCATAATGATTTTCCACATTTATTGTTAATAAGGAAAGAGGCATAATGGATGGGTGAAACCATCTCATTGGTTAAGGATTCACATTGGGATAATAATTTTTTATCTGAGGAGATATAATTGTAGTGTTTTACCATATAATGATAACTTCTACATAAATATTTTGGTGTCCCTCTTGGTATGATTGATTGTACGGGGTTTGAATATTGCACAATAATTACAATTTGGGTCACAATTTTTTATCTTTCACCTGTATTTGGTTGGTCGGTTCACAATGGTTTTTATTCATGGAATTGAAAACACCCATATACTCTCATATCCATGAAGACTCATTTACAAACATTAAAAAGGTAAAAACTCATTAGATAATAAGAAAAATGATACGTAAGAATTAAAATTAGTTGAGGGGATGGTAATTTTGGATCATCAAACCCTTTTGGGGGAACTATTTCATATAAATGGACTCACTTATAGATTATTGATATGTTGGTGAATAATTTTTTCAATCCAATGTATTATGTGGATCAACCTAAAATAAAAGTAAATTCTAGTAATTCACATGTTTAGTGACATTTTTATATATCTATGGTTTTTCATTAATTGTGATATCTTGAAGTATTCTATGTTATCCATCAACGATGAAACATTATGGGGGGATTATATATTATTTGGTCATTCATTAGGAAAATTCTTATTTTAATCCATGTTGTGAGGTGATAAAGATTTTACTATCATTTATGGATAAATAAGTTGTTTTGATGTCGAGATCAGACCCATAAGATGTTCCTCATACATATAATTTTAAAATCAATCACTGACCATGTAGTTCAGCGGCATATAACATGGAACATAACCATTTATGGTTAGGTGATGAGAACCATACCATGCAGGTTAATGTCATGTGGCATGGACGTCTTGGTTGAAGGTTCAAGGACAAGGATGAAGTGTGAAATATACTGAGGTGGCATGAGGGAACACAAAGAGATTTAGTATCCTAGGTTTGAGTATGATATATTCAAATCCAACCAAATAAGTAGTGTGATGAAAGGGACCTTGGATGAATGTGACCCTCCTTGTTGGATATGAACCTCTGAGAATGTGGTTCAGAGAACATTTTGGTGAATTTATATGTTGGATTTGTAAATAAAGGAATATTATTAAATATCCGAGGTAGTTGGATATTAAATACCATATAGTTAGGATCCTTGGGGTTTACACAGTATAGGAGTCCCATTGTGTGAGTATGGTTTTGGCTTACACTAATTGAGAGGCCTTGTTGGGGGTCAGTTGGGGATTATACAAATAGGAGGCCCAATGTATGAGTATAGTTAGGGATTACATAGAATGAGAGGCCTAGTTGGGGATTGGTTTGGGATTATACAAATAGGATTCCCAACAATGGATTGGGATTATATAAATGTCATGAATTCTTATACCCTTTAAAACTATGCAAGTCATTCTGTGTGTTGGAAATAAGTGGAAGTAAGAGATCTGAAGATCACATGGTCCACTTTATCATCTGGTAGACAGATGGAGGGACTAAAAGAAATAGGGAGGGAAATTTGAGTGTGAAAGTATCCTTTTTTATCTTGGCATCCGAGATAGTCATGTCAAGTTATCCATTAAGCTAAAACCCAGTCAATATATGAGGGGAAAATGTTCCACATACCTGAATAATGTCTAGGAGATTACTCTGGGAGTTATGCATTGCTGATTACTGGGGATGAAATAAGGATAGGCCACTACCCCTCAATAGTAAATAAAGTGTGATCCTACACTCCCTAACCTAAATAGGGAGGTTCAAATCAGTACCTCTATGTTTAATACCCTTGTAACAATGGTAATGTAGACATGATTACATTTTGAGGGTGCACCTCTTCATGGAGGATAATAACAAGACTCTACATACCATGAGTATATAGTCTCAAGAGAACATAAAAATGTGTCCAATTATCTAATAATACATGTTAGGTGGCTTATGGGGAGGCCTAGTAATGATTCAATTGTAGTTTTTCATGTAGGGGCCAATGCAGGGACCGATGGTACAATGGAAGGAATTGTTGGGATATAGAGAGGAAAACACCTGAGGATGCCCCATTTCACATAGTATGTTTTTATGTGGGTATGGGATCCCACTAAAACATATATCACCCAGAGTGTGAGTGTATTATCCATGTATAATTGTACTACATAGATTTGGGTTTATCCCACAATGTGATTTTCTATGAGGGGCTAGTATCCTCCCACATAACATATATCTACATAGAGGAATGTTCTTCCTAGTTAGAATTTTCTACTTAGGATAATATTCCACCTGCATATAATTTTTTATGTATTTTATAGACCACATATGGGAAATTTTATTATGACTCACGAAATAGTGAATGCAAAGGGTTTTGGGGTTTTTAGACAACCAAAAGAAAATATTTTATTCTTTAATATTATTTGGTGGGATTACCTACCAGGAATCAATGGCTCCCTTTAAGTTAATATAAGATTCTCGTACACTACATCTATCTAATTTCTCTCATCTGAGATCTATTTATTTTCTTCTTTTTTGGTTTCCCTTAAGGTTGTTTTATATTTTATGGGAGGGACAAAGTACTGTGATGAATGGTCATCCACGACGGGCCACAAGACTTTATTTCTCAAAGACTATTAAGTATGTCTGTAACACCCCCATGTTTTTTAAATATTATTTTTTATATAATTTAATTTTTAGTATTTTTCATTTCATGAAACACTGAATATATATTATGTTATATTAAATAATCATGTTATTCTTTCCTTTTATGCTACATCATGTTAGGATTTCATTATATGACACCCTAAGATAAGTTGTTGTAACACGTACCACCGACATGTCGTGCACTACATGAAACAACAAATTTTCTTGTGATACATGCATTACCAACATGTCATGAGCTTCATGAAAATAGGAATTTTATTTTTCTACATGGAACACTTTATTGTTGGTATTTTTCTACAAAACTTCATTTTTGGACTAATAGTGAAAAATATAGAATTTTAATTAAAAAATTATTTTTAATCATATTTATTTATATAGTTAAATTAAATTTTATGTTGGTTTTAAAGTAAAAAGAGATCAATTATACATATATTAATCCATATTATCTCATTGGAATCATTTTATATTAAATTAATAAATAAAATATTAATGAACATTTGATCATTCTTAATTTAAAAAATCTTTCTTTCTCTCCACGTTTACGATATTGGCATTAAACTTTATTTTGCCACATATGTGAATTTAATTATCTAAAATTAAGAAAAAAGCTTCTAATATATATTATATTTATATTTTAATAAGTTAAACATAATATTTGACCAAAATTAATAGTGAAACTAATTAAAATTAATTAAAAAAACTAAGTTAAAATTAATATTAACAAAAAAGTGATCCTTAATCATAAGTAGAAAAATGACCTATAAATTAGTCTGAAACCATATTGGATATAAATATTTTGGCCAATATACCTTTAGGGATCCATAATGGTCCATTATTTCTCTATTGAATCAAGTATTAATTTGGTAACACCCAATATCATTGAAAAAATACTATGTCTTCTTTTCATCGATATAAAGGCCACCACCACTCTCCATAAATCACACCTCTAAAGACTCTCATGTTAAGAAAATCTATAAATAATTCACTTCCAAAAGTTTATAACTTCCTCCTTGAATCCTTACTTTATGATTAAATCCAACCAAGGAAGCCCTTTGGCGCAAACCGAAAGGTGTTACACAAAGAAGAGGTAACATCATTCCTCAAGAACATTTCCTTTATTTTACTTATACACCACCAAAATTATTATGAAGACAAGATATTATAATAAACCCAATATCCTGAATATACTATTATGTTATTATTCTATGGGTTTTACTATCACATACTCACACATCTACCAAATATGTAATAAACACACCATTCTGGTGTGAGGAGAACTACCGCCTAACGAAATGATGTTCTTCATTTTAATTTTACCACCAATCATGGTTTGAAATTATGATTGAAATAGTTATTATATGATATATATGATATTTTATTATGTATTTATTGTTATTTAGTTTTATATTAATCATACCTTTATGTTTCCATTTTTTGTAAATATGATAAGTTCATTTGGGGAGTTCGGGATTATAAACTCTTTAAACTGATATGATTTGTTCAAACACTATATTGAATATATTAAGGATGAGTTTAGAGAAGTTATATGATAAATATTACATAATAATTTTAATTTAAATATATTTTATATATACACATATATTCCATTTACTTTATTTCTTTCAATATTACAAATAAAAATGTAAACAACGTTCATGCGTACGTATGACCTACCATCTCTATGAACAGGGTATTCCATTTCATATTTATATATTATATAGATTATTATAAATAAATATATAGTTATTATAGATTCTATTTATATAATGTTTTACATTAATGATATCATGATATATATATATATGACTAACTATTATTTTTGTATTAAGAAACACTTTTAAGGAATAATGTGAAACCACAAATCCCAACCTTACAAGCATAAAAACCAAACCCAAAACTAACCAAAACATCATACAAGATCTGCCTCACCCCAGCAGTTACAACATGGTAAGAAACTTTCACCGCTGCCATGTCACTCGACGTGCTGTCCCATGCAAGGATGCATGGGCCCGGTACCGATGGAAAATCCATACCCTCTCAAACATACAAATCCAAATGAGATGAATCGGTGTTAGAAAGAGATCAATCCCTATCTGAAGTAGATCCATGCATATTTCCAGCTACGAGTAAAGACAAGTACCACACCACAAACCTCACAACATAGAGAACCAAACATTCAAGACTGAAGACACCCCAAACCAGATATGAAAAACCACCCAATTAACTAGAAGCATTGAAGATTAAAATAAGATTACCAGAGGCCATATCCTGAAACATTTGCCATGATAAAGAAGAAACCAGTATGTTTGGGGAATCTGATAGGATCTTTTCAAATTATGAGGCCATTTGGTCCCATGATTGTATATACTCCTCAGTGTTGATATTCCCTTTGTTGAATCCCAAAACAAGGATTAGGTCTTTCTTGTAAATCCAAGAATATTGTTCCTCATTTATTGATGCTCTTAAGGTTCTCCCCATCATGGAAGCAGTCTCCTACTCCGAAGCATAGAGCCATAGAACCTCTTCAGACACTTCCTCCTCACCGCTATGAAATAACTCCCATGGATGCCCACCCTGGACACCTGCCATCCAAGTGCCCACCTCCTCCGAGGTCTCCCTTTTCCCATTTGTCTTCCTGGCTGATCTGGTCTCCAAATGGGGAGGCAAGGATGAATAATCCCTCCTTATCCTCCCCCTTGATTTACTTCTATTCTCTTGATGTTGTGTTCCAGATTCTGAGTGAGAGCGTTCACCCCCATTTCATTCATTCTTATGCCCTCCCCCTATGTCAAAAGAAATAATATGCTTGGAACCAGAAGCATCCTCAACCAGACCATCAAATCTGTTGTTCAGGGGAATAGAATCCTGCCTTTGGTTATCATGTTTAACCTTTAAAGAACTTTGACCATGTCTCCCCCTCTTGTAAGAACTACTGCAAGACCCTACATCGACCAGTGATACATACTCCTGGTCCACCGCTAACCGGGGCGTGCTTTCCCCTCCAACTACTTCAAGCTGAACCGAACCTTCCTCCATCCCCTTGTCCATAAGATCTATCTGAATAGATACTACATCTCCAACCACTTCTATCATCGAGGAGATCTATTTCAAAGCCTCCACACCATCCTCCATGGTACAAACAGCCACCCGTCCTTCTCCACTGTCCACACCCTGCTGACAAAAACCATCCTCCCTCGTATTAACTTCTACCTCAATACCCAAAACACCATTACCTGAAGGACTACCTGCTAGGACCTCCTCGTTACATTGTTTAGCAAGGGAAATTTCCTTCCCCTTCTTAGCATCTTTCAGCGAAGATCCCTGAACCACCCCCTCTGTCTCAACCAGTGGTTCCCACTCCTTGATATGTCCAATTCCCCTTATCATGTTTTTCATTCGAGTCTACTTACGACAGAAACTCAATGCATGACCCAGCCACTTGCAACCTTAGCAAAAATCCATCCATGACTCATAAATCACCCTCTGTTTAAATCTATATTCTTCACCCATGGTGACCCACACATACTCAAACTGATCCTTGGACATATCCTTTTCCACACAAATACGTGGATTAACTGGGTGACAAAGCACCTCCGTGCGGCTATCCGAGCACAAATATCGACCTATCATGTTTCCTATCATACGCATCACAGATGGATTTTGAAATGGCAGGGGAATGCTATGAAAACTAACCCAAATCACCAATGTGGCGGAATCCCGCTTCATGTGCAAGTAGAAGGTCCACCGAAGAAGAGAAAATTTGAAACCATCGAAGACTCGAGGAGAATTTGACCATGCCTGGATAAGATCAGATTCCGAAGAAAACCGAACCATTATCTGCTGATCATGATATATATATGATGACAAAAAATATATCAAATTAATACAGATGTAAAAAAGTATATATTACCTGAATATAAACAATAAAAAGGAATTTTTAATTAGTGGGTAATATAAAATAATGATACAAAATTATATGGTATTAGATATATGAATATTGTTATTTATAATATTAAGAATAAAATTATATTTATTATAAAATATTTTTGTATGGGTGGGAAGAGATTCAAGACATAATATAAGATAATTCCATCTCATATTTTATTTTTTTCATATTCACTCCTTATTCTACACACATATATTTTTAGGGTGTGAATAATTCACATGAATTTATTTTATTATTAATAAAATTAAATTTGTGGTAATTTAAATATCCATTTTTTGATTTTCCTTTCAATATGTTTTCTTTTCAAAAGGTACCTAATCAAAAAAGTAATGTTTTATCAATTGTCCTTTGCAACTCATGACTTGTTATACACCTATATTTTTCTACGAGGTGTTTATAATACCAATAAAATTTTATATATTTAATAAAATTCTTTTCATGATATTTTACGGATCATAAAATGTTATTATTTCCATCTTTTTTTGATTTAATGTTACCAACTTGGTAACAATTTATAGCTGCAATATAACCGTTTATTGATATTTATTATTATTATTATCTCATTAATGATATAATATGATCCATATATAAAGAACAATAATTATTAATATTAACATTTTTTTTATTCTTGTTATGTCCAAGTAATGGTATCAGTTTTACACTCTTTGGTACATAGGATTATCCTAAATGTGTTTATAGGAAAGTATTACTTTACCACACTCATTAGTTAAAATCCTTATTCCTTAAAAAACACTGTTTTATAAAAGTGTTTAGAAAAATATTATACTATTATACATTGAAATTTAAAATAAAATTTTACCTATGTATTACATTTTTATAAAGCTGGGTTTTAGAAATCGATCTTCATGTCATTTTCTGGTCAAGGAACATTTCAAATATTTTTACGATGTAAAAAAGGAATGTTCAGAATTTATGGATGTACCCACTTTTTCAAACATAATTCCCTATAATCTTCATCTACATGATTATAATTTTGATTAATATAAAAAATATTTTCCTTATATTATAATTTTTTAAATATGATATTCAATGAATAATGGTTACAAAAAATATTAACATTTATAAAGTATTATAAGTGAATTTAAAAACCCCCATTATTATTATACAAAAGGTTGATTTCAAGGAAAATAATATCAATGATTTGGTAGATTCATTTTAAGGTTTTCAATTTAATTTCAATGAAATAATTTTTCAAAATGTTTTCAATCTTCTTTTAATGGTTTTCAATGAATCTATTTTCAAATTGATTTCATTAATCATTTCTATTATTTCAAAGTACTATTGATGAAAATAATTTTCAAAAGGTTTTATGTATTAAAAATAAATTTTTATAGAAGAATGGATATTTTCTTAAAGAAAATTTTTTATAATATATTTCAAATTTATTTTCCATCGATGACGACATTTATTGATATTAGTCATTATTTTCTAGGAAATTATCCAAATGTTCCATTCAAATTCTTTATTGAATCCTTTATGTTTTGATGGAATGATTAGTATGACACCCATTTCTCTTCGACATGTTATATTAATTTTAAACCCCCTTCTTTTCATAGGTTATGATTTAATGAAACAATTAGTAAACCTATCTATTTTTAATAGATTATAATGTCATAAAATTTTATTTATACCCAATTAATTTAAAGGGGTATGTTTTTATGTTTATAAACCCCATTTTTTCATGGGACATGATATGATAAATGTTTTGTAATCCTATACCACAAGTATGTATGATTTTATTATATTATGGGTGGGAACTATATCTACCTACAATGCACTGGGTAATAATAAAAGTATTATAATCTCAAAAGGGTAAACTAGAGGGAATACCAAGTATAAAATATTAGGTAATATTAATACTGAAACAAGAGGGTACACAAGAGGGAATCCTAAGCCAAAAATAAGATGGAATCTTATTCTTGAACCAAGATAGAACATGAGAAGGAATCCTAGGTCTGAAATAAGAAGGACAATGAGAGGGTATCCTAATAACAAATTAAGAGGTCACGTGAGAGGAAATCCCAAGACAAAGTAGGTAAACTAGTTATTAGACCGAGGATGACATGTTATGAGGGTCTTGATAGGTTTCCTTAATTTAATATTTTTTTGTTTATATGTATTCCTTGACTTACATGTCTTATTACTTTGGGGATCTTGTTCTTGTATCCCTTCTTTTCCCTTACAAAACATATGAGATCACCTCTTTATAATTTTTCTATCCCTAGGATATGAAGAATTTATTATATATAGAACTTTTAAGGGGTAATATATTTTGGGAAACCTTGAATATCTTTCATTGAGTTAGAATATTTTCATTCCACATTTATGAAGGATCTAAACTAATATTGTCTTTGGATGTCTGTGTTTATAATGATTTATGTATTCTACAAAAATTAATGTGATGTTAATATAAATTAATACTAGGTCATTTTAGTTTGTATTAGAGAAAAGGTTTTGGAACCATTTAGAAAGTAGGAATTGAAAAACTTAGTGAAATTATTTAGGGTATTTCTAAGGATATTTGTTCGTATGTCTCAAAGAATATGTTTAAGGATGAGGAAATGTAAAGGACAATGATCTAGAATCATTGTAAAATATAGAGGGAGTGGGTTCATAATAAGAAATCCATGTATGGATACAATTATTATATATAGATCTGGAATAAGTGAACCTATAAGTAACAACTATACGAAGGTGCATTTGGCCTGACTCAGTGTAACCTTGTACACGACAACAATATTTGTTGCACACCTAGTTTGATGCTCCTAGGGGATATGTTTTGGGAATTTAGAAACACTTCATAAACTATCATGAAGGATATAAAAAACATTACCATGAATTACTTAGGGTGATTATAGGGTGTTTTAGGTTAAAGAATTATGTTTCAGGATTTAGACATTCTATAAGTGATTTACCATGATGATGATGTTTTCCACTATGATAAATATTTCTCACAATATGATTTCTAGTGCCAGCACATATCAGGAACTAGAAGAAACTGGGTTGACATTAAATTTTTCTGATGTGTAATATATGGGAATTGTAAAAATCTAAGTCCAAAGTAGAATCCTCATGAATAGAATCTATAATGTGGTATGTGTATTGGATATACATCTAAATATAATGAGTCAAAAAATGAGATATGAAATGTATGGATTGTTCTTCTTGCATGGAATCCATTAAATGAAAAATGTATGATTAGATTATGTTTTAGGAACCTTAATACATGATTCAAATATCATATTCCAGGAAAGAATTTTTATGGGATATGTTGATGAATCCTGGGTAATGGTTTAATAAATATGTTGTATGATTGAAGTTTATATGTTTTAGAATTAAAATATTATCTTTTATTAATCATGAATTATATAAGGATTTTTGTATATTTTTTTCAATAATTATATTCAAGAATGTGTTATATGATTTTTATAGCATAGAAAATTGACTTAATTGGAAGGTCACATTAAGGGAAGGTAACCTGTAACATTTTACAGAGGATATGAAAATGATATTTCATATTGATTAAGAGATTTTGAAATTGATTATATAAATTTGATTTCATTTATGAAAAAAACTAATAACTGGTTTTTTGAAAATGTATTATATGTTGTCATGTATCCCATTTACATCTTCTTTTATTCATGGAATATATCTATGAATCTTCAAAATAAATAAAAATGTAAGATTTTGAAAAGGATTTATGGTAATTCATGTTATTAATTAGTTTTAGGAGAATATATGATGATGGTATTCAGATGTTTGTAATGTGACCAACAATAATTTCATTGTGATTTATGGGGGATCAATGTTTATCTGCATTCAAAACCTTTTATCTATAGTGTTTGTTTTTTTTACTTTTTGAAGGTTTATAAGAATGGACATTTAAAGAATGATAATCATCAAATGAAGATTCTGAGATCAAAATATTCTCTCACCACATTTGGATCTATGAATGTTCGTTTACATATAATAAAAACATTGTGTTGATGGTATCTAATGACAAATGAGATGGATTATTAGGAATATGTTGATCTCATAGTGCATCAAGAATAAAACAATTTAACTTAACTTATTGTAGGAGGAGGTTATGTGGGAACAGATCAACGAACAAAATGGTTAGCTTTTACTAAATAAAGTAATTATATATTCTCATAAATTTTATTCAACTATAGTTAATTGATATTAAAATCAAAAATGTTATCATAGTACCAAATTTTATGATGAATCAAATAGACCATTAAATCATCACTGATTTATGGATTTGGGATTTCTAAATTTCTCATTACCATGTTCTTTGTCACTCTCCATCAGAACATTATAGTAATATTTCTCATCAATGACAATGTTTTTCACTTCCCACCTATGTCTCCTATTAGGTAAAATAGTTATGAGTTGCATTGGGAGACCATTATGGTTCCAACTATACATTTTTTTAGAAATATTTAGAATTATTTTTAGGATTTGGGTTACAATTAATGTATGATAAAAGTATTAAACCATTGATTGCACATAATAATTTCAAGGTTTAAATTTATTATTAGATGGGTTAAATTTAAAGCCGTATGTATTTGTGTAATTTTTTTTAAAAAAATTAATTTATTAATTTTTTTGATATTTTTTATTTCATGAAAAATCCAATATATATTTTATTATATGAAAGTAAAAAATTATTCCAACCTCATACACTACATAATTTTATTATTTCATTATATTATTCCCCAAGATAAGTATGTGCTATATGAAACAGTGACTTGGCTAGCGTAACACAAAACAATGACTTGGATTATAGAACACGTAACACAAAATTGGATCACATTATAGGAAAACTCGACATGGAAAACACTATATGAATCATTGAAATTTTTTAGGCTATACAAATCACCAGATTGTCATGTTCTACTTGTATCACTTACATGGTGTGCATTACACGCAACAATGACTTTATACAAAACATCCTTTCTTTACAAATATTTATACATGATAATTATATCCAAGCCATTATATTTGGTAATATTAATTTTAATAAATAGTTTCTAAATATAATTTATAATATTTATATATAAATAAAACATATTTATAATGAAATATATAATTTGTTGTAAAATCATTATATGTTTTAAAATACTATTTTCTTATAAGAATTTATTTTCATAACCATAAATGAAAAATAATTATATTCTATTTATCCATGTTGTGAGATTGAATTAGATAGAATAAAATTTATTTTTTTAATTCAAATTATAATAATTATCTTAGGGAACCATTTTTTGATTTGTCTAAGAAAACTAATTTTTTGGAGGAATAATGAAAAATAATGGATTTTAATTTAAAGATTCTTTTTGATAAAAATATTTTATATAGTTAAATTATAGTTTAATATGGTTTTAAACTCAAAATAGATCAATTATATATCTATTAATGCAATTTACTTCTTTGGAATCATTTTTATATTTTTGTTGGATATAAAATATTCATGAATAATTTCGTCATTCTCACTTAAAGAAAAACTTCTTTCTATCAGCATCCATGAGATTAACATTAAATATAATTTTTTTGATTCTAGTTATTGAATAATGAAAATATAAATAAATGGTGTTAATATGTATTAAATTTTTATTCTAATAACATCAACATATTTTTTGAAAAATAATGATTAGTGAAAGTGATTAAAATTAATTATAATGATTAAGTAAATATTTAGCCTAAAAAGAAACTAGACCATAATATTAAGGATAAAAATGAAATACAGAATTGTTTAGAACATATTGGATAAAAATATTTCTTCAAATAATCCAATAGGGTTAGAAAATTGTTGATTTGGACTCTTCAAGGAAAACTAATATTGGGGGAACACACAATTCTTTTCAAACAATACTCTCATTGTCCATTACCTCCCCTATAAATGCCCCCTCATCACCCCTTATTCTAAACTACAAACCCAAATAAGATATTATATTCTCTAACTAATTAAATTCCCAACATCCTTAACTTTCTCTTTAATGCCTTCCATTATATAGAATTACCACCTTGGAATTTGTTTTAGTGCAAACCAAATGGAGTTTCTCAATGAAGAGGTAGCATAACATCAAGATCTTTCCAATCATTTTAATCTACACCACCTATATTATTCTTATTACATAATCATATAATAATACCATTAATCTCATTGTGTTGAAATATTTTTATTATGATGGTTCAGCCTTAACATATAAACACTACCATGAAATGGGTAACAAACAAACGGTACTTGTGTACGATGAACTACTGCCTCACAAAATGAGGTAGTTCATTTTATCTCTACCACCTATAATGGATGGAAAATATATTGAAGTTTTGTTGTTATATTGTATATATGAAATTTATAATTTATTTATACTTTTTTATTTATTATATTAATCATACCTTAATGCTTTCCATTTTTGTGTAAATATAGTAATATTTTTTGAGAAATTATGGACTACCTCCCCATAAAAGTGATGTGATTTGTTCACACACTACATAGAATATATTAAGAAAGGGTTTAGTGAAATTATATTATAAATATTAAATAGTAATTATACTATAAATAAAATACACACACCCACATATTTTCCATTTAGTTTCTTTCATCAATATTATAAAGAAAAATAGAAACAATGTTCTTCTACAAATATTACCTACCATCACTATAAACAATTTATTTATTTTAATATTTCAAATATATATATATATAAATATAAATAAATATATATTGATTAAACATTATATTTATATCATGGATAAAACTGTGTGTAATGACCCACTAAATCTCATTGGCTTGAGAGTACAACAAATCATTAGTGGGGCTTAAGTGATGTCCCCAAGGCACCAAAGGTTGGAAATAAATGCCAAAGGGTTTCACATACAAGTGGAATATGATTAAACCATTATTCAATAAACCAATAGAACAATAAAACATAACCCAACCATTCACTAAATGATTCATGAACAAAAGAATGACAACTAAACAACTTCATGTATCTCAAAACCACACCAAAGTGTAAAATAGAGGAAGGCTAAACTAATAACAATGTGAACTAAGGATAAAAAAACAAATACCCTTAAGACAACACAAGAATACATTATTCACCAGCTCCAATCTCTATAATCATCGAACAGCCCAAGTATCATGAGGTAGTGCTAAAAATGTTGGAAGTGTTACCTTCACCCCCTCCCAGAAGATAGAATCTTCAAAAGAACTAATGTTCCAAATTAGGGGTGAGTATAAAAATAAATAGGTCTTCCCCAATTAATTTCCTACCCAAGCCAGTAGGATAGAATATTTATCCACATTTACATAAAATAGTTCATGTAAAACAATCTCTTAAAACAGTTTATAACGATCTATAAACATGTTCCAAAACCATTTACAACAATGTGAAAATAAAACTAAATGAATCCAATTTCCAGCAAGTTATTTATCTAGAAAATAACTAATAATGTATTATGAACCACTTCTTATTATAAATTTGACATACCGATTCCATAGTTCACGACACACCCCCATACACATGAATCATCTAATAGTTCTATACGCATGAGGGGTATCTTATCCAATTACCTTGTGTCCCAATGACACATGCCCCTGATATGGGGTCACACACCTTGTACCCCTATGGAACACATCCCTTATTTTAGGGAACATAAAACATGAACACACAAAAAAATCAATGTATTCCAAAACCATTCCAAATATCCATTTCAAACCATTCAATAAAACTATAATTTTATTGAAAATAAAAGAACAATCCCATTTCAAAATAACCAAATTGTTTAAATAAAATACCTCTTTAAGTTGAAAAATATAATAAATTACATGTTCCAAAATTCTAGAAATTCCCCATTTAAAAACCATATTTTAATACAAAGAACAATACCACTTTATTCAAAGCACCCACTTTTCTAGATTGCTACAATTTATCAAAACATCACAAAAAAATGATCCTATCAATTCATAAACATACAATTCTTGATCAATTAATCACATGGAAATCAAATTGAAATCATGCCACAAAGTTATATGAAGAGGAGTTGAGAGTGAATCCACCTACCTCAATGGTTTTGACGAAACTAGACAACGAACAGAGAACACTTAAGAAAACCGAGTTTGATCTCTAAAAACTTGCCTTAGATCTCTTCTCCAAGAAATATCATTGCAAAAAACGATCATATTTGGAATCCAAAACAATATACATATACCCTTATAGGGTGGAGATATATGAATAAAAGGATAATGGAAATGTTTATCTAAGTATATCTGAAAACCTGATCAAGAATGGTGAAGAACAATAACATACCTCAAGAATATGGAATCTAATCACCAAGGGAAGCCATCGTATTGAAACAAGATAGATTTGAGAACCTTATTAGGTCTTTAGAGAAGAATAATCCCATGTTAGAGCCTATTTGGGTAAAAAAAATGGGCTAGTTATAAAAAAACGAGTGAGATACTATTTTTAAAAATCTAGATTTTATCATGTGGACAGTATGGTGGCATAGTTAGGAAAACTGTGGGATAACTGTGTGATAGTTACTTCCCACATAACCTCTTATTTCATAGTCTACCTAAACCATGCTTCAAATGTGCTGGATCTACTACCTTAAGAAGAACATTGTGCATGGATTTTTCTATAAACTTTACATGGTTTGGAAAAATTGAGTGCCGCCCGCGCGACCTTCATTTAGCCGCAAAAACTATTAAAACGTTCTTTAAACTCTCGAAACCTCCACCCTTAGAATTTATAACTGTAAAAGTATGTAGTTAGGGTTACATACTAGAAACAGAGGGTACTAAATTCTCCCCATCATTGGTCTTTCATTCCTTTTAAATTAGAAAACATTTTCTACCCTAAAAGAGTTCTTGGGATTACTCTTTCATTTTCTTCTCACATCCCCACTTCAATCCCTAAATCTGACCATACTGCCATAAAATCCGAACTAGACCGATTCTTTTCCAGGAATGAATTTATCTTTCCTATCGAAAATCTATATCAGAATATGTTCTAATGAAGAATCTGGCTCTACATCAACATGAAACCATCTGATAAGATTATTTGGATCAGGCTGATACATTTTCAATTCAAATACATGGAACCCATTATGCTCCATACTAAACCATGGTGGTAATGAAAACTGATTTTACACCTCTCTAAACAATTCCAGAATCAGTAAAGGGCTAATGTATCTATGGGATATCTTTCCCTGCTTCTTAAAATAACAATGTCTAATTCTTGGGGAGATCATTAATAACACATGATCTCCCACAGAAAACGACAATGGTAGTCGACAATTATCTTCATAAGATTTCTGAAAACTATGATCCATCTCCATATTCTTTTTATAAACTAGTTCTTCTAGATTGATTCATAGAAAAGGCTTGGCCCATCTTGTGATGTTTCACCAATTTCCACCCAGCATAGTGGATAATGATAAGGACACCCATACAATGCTTCAAATAGATCCAAATGTATCTATGACAGAAAGATGTTATTATATGAGAACACCACCAAGGGTATATGCTCTTCCTATGGACCACCAAAATCAATTACCCAAGACTATGACATGTATTTTAACATCTGTACCATCCTCTCAGACTGTTTGTCTATTTGAGGATGATATGTTGTGCTCATATTCAACTACGTTCTAAGGGATTTTTGTGGGATTTCCAAAAATGAGATGTGAACCTTGAATCTATGTCTGAGATGATTAAATCTAGTACTCCATGTCTATTTATCACATCTTGGATGTAGAATTTGGAAATACCCATCACCGTATGGGTTTCAAAAAATAGAATTAAATGTGCCGAATTGCTAAGAAGATCCACTATCACGCATATGGAAAAATGATTCCAAACTATTCATGGGAAACCTATAACAAAATCTATCACTATCTACTACCATTTCCACCTTGTTATAGGTAATGACTGCAACATACCCTCTGGTCTCTAACGCTCTACATTAACTTTAGGACAAGTTATGAATGTAGAAATGATCTTGTCCACCCTCTTTTTCATTCCAATCCCCCAAAAATGTGCATTAAATGCCTTAAACATATTACGTGTGCCTGGATGTACAACCCTTATTGATTGGTGGTAAGAATGGAGGAATTGTTCCTGATATGAAATAGGTAAAAAAAACTATCTATAAAACATAAAACTGAATGACCATCATGTTTTCAGCCCTCAATGGTCACCCCACCACTGATTAATGAACTAATAACATGGTATTATACATTAAGTGTTTGGGCCTCTTTACCATATTTACCAAATCAAGGATAAGCGTAGCTGAAAAGGAAATCACAAAATCACATCGGTTTTCACATCCCACATGAATGTCAGATAAAATCGACATCAACAATCATTCATGTGAATCATCTTTCACTAACTAAGATTATGAATTTCTACTCAATGCATCAACCACTAAATTCCATTTTGCTGGTGTATATATCAATTCAAATTCGGACATTTAGAGATACTCCTTCAATATACTTTTCCTCATATTCAAATCACGCTATGAGAATATGTGTTTCATGATTTAGTGGTCCAGGAACGTAGTAAATTTCTCACCAAAGAGATAATATCCCCAAATTTTTGAAGCATGAAAAAATATAGCTATCTCTAAATCATGTGTTGTGTAACTCTTCTCATCCACCCTTGTCTTCCTTGAACCAAAATAAAATACATGGTCTCCTTCATTGAGAACATTTCCCAACCCAGATCTTGAAGCATCACACTACACAACATACCCCTATCCTGATTCTGGAATAATCGAGACATGTGTCCGTTGAAGATGAAAATGTAGTTCCTGGAATGACTTTTGTAATTCCTCTGTCTGTTGGAATGTAGTTGTCATTTTTTCAGTGATGTCATTGGTGAATCTATTTGTGAGAAATCACCCACAATGTGTCAGTAGTATCTTGATTGACTAAGAAACTTCATATCATGAAGAATTTTTTAGTTTTTTCTATTAGATTATAGATTCTATCATTACATGATAAATATAAATTTCTTTCTACAAAATGACATGGCCGCAAAAATGTACTTGTTTTATCCCAAAATCACACTTCAATAATTTTTAATAAAAACTATGATCTATCAAGATTTGTAACACTGTTTTTAGGTGAATCTAATGGCCAACCATAGTCTTTGAATTCAATAAAATGTATCCCACATACACCAAACCAAAAGTGTCCAGATATAGCTAAAATTCTTGATTCATCAAAGCCATGATGATCACTGGTTCTTTCTTTTGAATGAATGGAATGGCTATATATTCATAGTTTCCATATCATATTCTATTTTTTTTTTGAATATCTTCCATCCAAACTTGAAATTGATGATATCCTAATAGACATTCTAGGTTAGATAACTAGTAATATCCCTTTAATTGATCGAAAAGATCAATAATGTGTGGAATTGGACACTTCTTCTTTTTTCATAACATGGTTAAGCTTACGATAATCAACACCCAACCAAAGAGTTCCATATACTTTCATTACAAACAAAAAATGTGCTTCCAAAAAAGATGTACTTGGATGAATGAAACATTTTCATTCCAGCTCCTCCAACTACACTTTAAATTCCCATAACTCTATTGGTTCCATACTATATGACCGAAGGGAAACAAGACTCATCCATAGAATGAGATCAATCCAAAACTCCACATCCCTTAGAGGTGGTAACATTGATTTGTTTTGGGTAAATACATCTTGAAATTGATCCAAAACTATAGGAAAACTAATTTACTCTATCTCTTCCATTGTTTCAAAAGTCAATACCCCCAACTGGTAAGAGATTGTTCCCACCCTCTGAGCCAACAATCACTTTTCTCCTTTCCTTACCATCCTCTCTCCTCTAAGGAGTTGTTCAATGTCATCCTTATTCATAAAATTAAATTTTCTCATATAATAGTCTTTGTGATCCCTGAACATTTTCAACCAATACATACCCATGATCAAATCATTGAAATCCATTTCCAACATTGAGAAGTCCCTTTTTAGATCAACTTCATCAACTGTTATAGCAAATTCTCTGCACACAAAGGCTTGACATTCTCTTTCAATGAGAGCAGTTTGCAGTTATAAAAATTAAAGCATCATTTAAATATTTGAACATATAATATCAAAATCATGAGAACCATGAAATAATGCAATGCACTAGTATCTAATAACACTTGATCAAGTGTAGAATTCCAAAGAATTGTACCACTCACTATAGATAGTCCTACCAGATCATCGATAATCATATTCTCACCACCATACAGTTGTGTCATTACTACATTGTTCTTCTTGTTTCCTTGTTGATACTTCCCTTGATGAGGAGTCATGGTATTTGTATAATCATCATTTCTTGCTCTACTATGCAGACAAGACTATTCTACTATCCTTTCCATGTCGAAGCCACTGATGCTGGAGACACTTGAGAAGTGTCTTGAGCACCTGAGATTGGGTCATTATTACAATATTGATAAATATTTCCCATCTATTTGTAGTTATGACTTGATATAGGTTTTTCCATGCACTCTCACATTATATTGTGAAATGAACAAAATTGAAAACAACCATATTTTCTCTTGGGTCATAGTGGAAGGTTAATTGATCCAGCCATCTAATTTTGATTTCCACTTCCACCTTGGAAATAGGTGCCCCTTTTCTATTTTCTCTCAAAGTTTGAGTACCCACCATTCATTATAGGTATCTTCATACCTCCTCCCATAAATTTGGAGATATCATGTCAAAAAAATTGAATCTCTATTCAATATCTCTGTATAACTAGTAATACCAAGAACTGAAATCTTCGATGAAATATCTTTTCCTAACTGCAATTCGAAGATGGGAGCCTTCGAGGATGCACTTGTAACAATTTATGGTGAAAATCGCACTAAATTCATGAATTTAGAAGCATATTACGTGATAGAGAGATTATCCTACTTTAGACTAAAGAGGTATGTTTCCCTCTGGATCTTGAACGTTTGAGGATATAATTGTCTTTTAATCAATCCTTCAAAATCTTCCCAAGGCCTTCATACAATTTATCCTACACTGCTAAATCCCACAACTATCATGAAAATCTTTTAGCATATATGCCACCATCTTGACATTGAGAACCGACGGTGTGCTGATGAAATAAAATATATGATTCATCCTACTTAGCCACACCGTTTCCTTTTCATGTTTAGAATCACCCCTAAAGATTGGTGGATACTACTTCATGAACTGGATGATATAACCCACATGTTATGGATAATTCCTCTAGTTCCCCTTATCCATTTCTTGAAAAGCATATAAAATACTCTGAACTAGCTCTTGGTTCACTAGTGGTTCAGGGGAACCCATATTCTTCACATATGTTCAGGTTGGTTTCAACAATTCCTACAAGGTGCCATTTTGTAAACCAACAACAAACTCTGGCAATCTCACTCTCTAGAAACTAACGGCTTAGCATTTCAAATTCTATCAAATCAACTATCACAACATTGTATTCCAAAAAAACAATTACCATGTTCAACCATTTTTTAAAATGTCAATCATTCTTTTTTATGAATAAAATATTTTCAAAATACCATAATCATTGTGTTTTTCAAAATCATTCATTTGAAAAACAATTTAATAAGTTTTCAAAAATCAACACTTTTTCACTAGATGAATCATTACTCGAAATGAAATATGCACTCCTAGTGGAATGTCATTAACTTATAATGCATGTCCTACTCATCTCATGGGCTAGACCCATGAAAATGAGGTTTAAAAATCCTAGAAGTGTCTCCAAACACTTTTGTACCGAACACTCTCGAAACTTGAAGATCATCATCAATGGGATAGCTACATCCTTTGTTTCCATACATTTCATGATCTAACAATCCCACTCCGTTCTATGATTCCCACTAATGGAATATACATGAAATAATTCCAACTCCAAGTCTGAGAAAATTGATGACTACTTCTTAGGTGAGGACCAAACAAGTTGATAACATATTTTCCACAAATGAATGACCAGACTGATACCATTTGTAATGAACTGCTAAATATCATCGTCTTGAGAGAACAACGAGTCATTACTGGGACATAAGATACGTACCCAGGGCTCCAAAGGATGGAAATAAATGCAGAAGGGTTTCAATTACAAGTGTTGGTTGGTTTAACTTTTATTAAATAAACCTATAATCCAACAAAAAAACCCAACTATTCACTAAATGATGCATGATAAAAAGGAATACAACTAAAAAATATCATGTTTCACATAACCACATCAATGTGTGAAACATCAGAATACAAAAAATGATTCAATTTAAATATAGGATGAATAAATAATGACTCTCAGGATACCACAATACTCCATTCTCCAAAAATTCCAAGATCCATAATCACCAAACAACCCATGTATCATGTTGTAGTGCTAAAAAAGTGGGAAAAAATAGCTTTTCCCCTATCCTAGAAGATACCATCCGCAAAAGAATCAATGTTTTAAAGTAGGGGTGAGTATAAAACTCAGTAGGTTTCCCCCCAAAGAATTCCCTCCTCATGCCACTAGGATACAATATTTAGCAACATTTACCTAAAATAGTTCATGTAAAAAAATCTCTCAAAAGAGTTTATAACGAAATATAAACATGTTCCAAAAACCATTTTCAACCAAGTAAAAACATAACTAAATGAAACCTATTTCAGAAAAGTTAATTTTCTAGAAAATAACTAATAATGTCTTAAGAGCCACTTATTATTATATTTTGGGCATGCTCATTCCATAGTTCATAGTATACTCCCAAATTCATGCTTCATCCGAATGTTCTATACTCAAGAGTTGTCTCTTGTCCAATAAACTCATTTCCCAATGAAACACACCCCCGATCTAGGGTCATGAACCTTGTCCCCCAATGGTACCAATCCCTTATGTAGGGGAACGTCAAATATGAACACAAAAAAACCCAACGTGTGCTACAATGATTCCAAATAACAATTTCAAACTATTTAATAAACCTGTACTTTTATTGAAAACCAAGGAACATACCTATTTAAAAGAAACCATTTTTTATTCAATAAAACATAACCTTTTTATTTGAATCATCTAATCAAATACATGTTCCACAATTCTATAAAATCCCTATTTTAAAATCTATATTTTACATCCAAGAAGAGAAACTCTATATTCAAAGCC
Source organism: Viscum album (assembly GCA_963277665.1). NCBI lineage: Eukaryota > Viridiplantae > Streptophyta > Magnoliopsida > Santalales > Viscaceae > Viscum > Viscum album. The sequence continues at coordinate 900,354,350 of OY728139.1, forward strand.
CCCAAATTATCTAGATTTCTACAATTTACAAAACCACCCAAAAAGAAGGTTTACAAAAATTCATAACTAGCCAATTAATGATAAATTAATTACATTTAAATAGATTTAAAATCATTACACATAGTTCTATTATGATTAGTTGAGAGTGAATCCACCAACCTCAATGGTTTTGATGATACTAGACAACGAATGAATAACGCTTATGAAAACCGAGTATGATCTCCAAGAACACAACTTAGATATATTATTCTAGAAAGATAAAGTCAAAAAATTGTCATATTTGGAATAAAAAATCATATTTAAACCAATAATGGTTGTATATCTATGAATACAAGGATATAAGATACTTAGATCTAAGTACATCTAATAGACAGATCATGAACTTTGAAGAACAATCACATACATCATGAATCTGGCTTCGAATCACCAAGGGGATCCTTCAAATGGCTACTGAAAAAATGGTATAAACCTATTAAAACATTTTAGAAGGGAAATACCTAGTTATATCCAATACGGGTATAAAATAAGTGAGTTATGGAAAAAACTATTTAGATCCTATTTTTAAGGATCTAGATTTAACTCTGTGTACGGTTTGGCCGCATGGTTTGGCAAGCCATGTGTTAACTATGTGATATATACTACCCTCAGATCCTCCCCTTTCATGGTCTCCAGAATCTATGATCCAACTATTCTAGAGATAATTTTTCATGAAGAACATTATACTCTATTTCTCTAAGTAATTCAGAACGGTTTAGACAAACTTTTTGCCGCCCATGCAACCATAATTTTGCACCAAAAACACTTTCAAAGTTATATTACTCTCCAAAACCTCGAATCATACACTTTATAACCATAAAAGTATCATGTTAGGTTTATAAACCATAAATTGGGGGTGCTATACTATTCAAATAATAATATCTGTACGAGGTCCAAAAAATTGTGAACTTAAGACACATTTGAAAAACAAAGAGGATACTATCCCAAGTGAAACCTTAACACATAGTTGATAAAAATAGGGTAATATAAATTCATTATAAAACAAAAAATGGTATTATATATAATAATATGTTTCTATAAAAGATTTATAATAAATTAATTTTTATTATACAATAGTTTTGTACGAGTGTTAAGATATTCAATACATAAAGTAAGGGAATATCATCAGACATTTTATTTTTATAATATTCATTCCTTATACTCAACTCTTTTTTTCTTGGGGTGTATAATGACCATGAATATATTTTATTATTTTAATTATTAAATTAATAGTTATTTATATATCCCTTTTATGATTTTCCTTTAATGATGTTTATATTTCATGTGTTTTAAATTGGGAAAGTAATTTTGTCTCAATTTTCTATCATCGAGACACAAGACATGTTATGAACCTATAATTTTGACGAGGATTAGATATTTCCATTTCTTTTTTATATCACAAATATAATTATTTAAAGGATATTTTATTATTAATATAATTTTATTCATTCCATCATATTATCATTCAATGTCAAAACACTGGTAATGGTTTTTAACTATAATCTCACCACTTTTCAGTATTTTATATGATTATGCTCCCATTAATGGAATATAATGAGTTTTATATTAAGAAACATCATGGGTTTTCTTGAAAACTATTTATTTAGGTTATATACAATCAATCAAACCATTTTCCAACTCTTTGGTACACCGAAATAACAATAATATGTTTTTAATAATTTGGGACATTGCCTCTATCTTCGGTCAAAAATCTGGTTTCCATCTAAACCATGATTTCTAATAGAGTTTCCGATAATATTCTATAATTATTATATGATATTTAAAATAACATTTTCTTATCTTTTACCATTCTATTAAAAATGTTTTTAAATGTCAATATTTTTGTTAGTTTTTGGAAAAGAAATTTTTTTAAACTATTTATGTTGTAAATGGAATTATAGGTATGCAAGGATTTACCTTTTTTCCCACTCTTTCCATTTAATATTCATTTATAATATTAATAAATTATTTTTATAAAACGAAATTGTATTACTGAAATCCAAGAAATGTTTTTTTAATTCATTTCTCAATGAATAATATTTTCAAAATTATTTTATAAAAAAAGGGTTTTAAAATTAATTTAAAAACCTATTTTATATGTATTAAAAAGAGAGTTTTGAATGAAAATTATTGAAATGATTTAGAATCTTATTACATAAGTTTTAAATCTATTTTTAAATAAATTTTTTTACCAAATGTGATTAGTATTATTTTATATGCTTTTAAAGAAAATGATTTCCAAAATGATTTCAATCATTGTTTCTATGTTATCAGTGTACATTCATTAAAATTATTTTCAAAAGTATTTATGTGTATAAAGACTTTTTAAAATAATAAAATACACATTAATTAAGAAACATTTTTAAATGACATTTTAAAATTATTTTATATCTTTGATGACATCCACTGAGGTTACTCATTCCATTCTAGGAAATTATCCAATGGTTCGATTCATATTATTTATCGAATAGTGTTATGTTTTGATGGAATTATTCTTTTGAAACATGTTTGTATTCAATGGGTTTTATAATTTTGAAAACAGATTCCTTTCACAGGTTATCATTTAATGTAATGATTTGGAATATAAACTATTTTACATAGGTTATGATGTGATGAAATTTTAATGATACCACTTTCATTTCATGGTTATGATTTGATGTTTATAAAACCCATCTTTTTTCAAGGTTCAAGATATGATGAGTGTTTTTTTATCTTATAGGACATATATGCTTTATTTTATTATGTGATGGATGAGAATTATATCTCCCCCATTGCATTGGGCAACAATAATTATTTTCTCGTATCATTTATGTACATAAGATGGAATCCAAATCATAAAAAAATGTGGAATAATAATCTTTAAATAATAGGTTACACAAGAGGGTTTACTAAGCTAGAGACAAGAGGTAATATTAATCCTAAACAATAGCATACACATGAAGGACTACCAAGCCCAAAATAAGTGGGTATATGGGAGGGATTCCTAAGCCTGAAAAAAGAGGGTACATGGGAGGAAATCCCAAGCCCAATGTAGGTACTCAGGTAATTATACCATGACTAACATAATATAATGGTATTTTTATTTATAATTTATATAGAATTCTGTATGTTAATGTGTATTCTGTGATTTCAATATCTTATTCCATCATAGATCATTCTCTTGTCTCTGTTATGAGTCATGAATTATGAACTGCTAATATTTCTGCCATGATTCATGTTTATAATATTAAATATGATGTTTTTTGTCATATAATTTCATGATGATATTCTCATAGCCTTATGCTATTGTTATTACATACATATATCCCTTGTATTATCCTTACAAAGAATCTTAGCTCACTCCTTTTTATTTTTCCTCTCCCCAAGTTATGATTAAAAGATTTTATGTAGAATTAGTATGTTGTAAGATCTTTTCAAGAAAATTTGTTGATATGTCACTGAGTTAGATGATTTTTTATCCATATTTCCAAAGGCACAAAACTAATACAATATTTGGGCATCCGTTTTTTTAATGTTTTATGTATTCCAAAAAAGGTTATGTAATGTTAATTTACATTAAGACCCATTCATTATAATTTCTAATCCTGTAAAATATATTATTTTCAAGGGATAAAAATAATATCACTAGTACATGAACAATATATTTTATCTATTGGATAGTCATTGTGGGATATTTAAATCACCACATCTACCAAAAAATTATTTATCGTTTGTAGGGGGTGTTCATTCACAGGGTATATAAATCACTACTGGACCTCACAAATAATTTAGTTTTGTTCATCTACACCAGAGGTACCATCTCATTAGACAAATAATTTTGATTGTGGTACAACTCATGTAGTAGTGGAATTACATGTGGTGTAGAAGACTTTGGAGCAATTCCTATTATTCGGGACCAAGACTTCCCATGCGACTTCAGTTCCTTTGAATATTTTATTCAAATAGTTCATCAGATTTATTAATAGCATTTTTCAAATTCAAAAAACTTTTTTATTATTAAATAATGAATTTTCGGGTCCAAATTGTATTTAATATATATGAAATATCCAATGTAAAATGATTTTAATAAAGTGATTGTTTCAAGAGATAGTTATCTATCACAAATGAAATTGATAATATATAATAATTGTTTCTACTTTTTAATTTTTAAGTCAAATACCCACTGATGAAATAATTGAAAATTAAAATTAAAATACATGGAATTATAAGAGAAATATTACGTCACATTTAAATGTAAATATATAAACTATAAAAATATATTATGTAAATAACATTACAATATTCCTTAGTAAAGTAAAATTAAGTTGAAGTCCCTTACCCCATTATTCTTTTTGGTTGATCATTCATTAACCTCATATATTGAAATTTTACTCATTTTATAAACATATAACTTAATAGTATTAATAATTATAATTTCTTATATGATACGTTTGTTATATATTATAACCGTTTCTTTAATAACCGTTCATTATATTCATTATTTATCATGTTAATTACCACATGTTCTAGTTTGTGTATTATTATGAATGTTCTTGTTATTATGGATATTATATAGTTTCACTATCATAAAAATAATATTCATAAAATAAATATCACATTTATAATTCATTAAAAAATTTATTTTTAATCAAAAGGATGGAATTTTGGATTTAAGTACACTATAATCATAGAGACAACATGAAATATGTATGTGTAAGTAAAATTTCATTTTTTAAACATTCATTTTGTAAATGAGTTATTTAATATTTTTTCATTACAAAATTATAATAATATTATAAATACCATATTTTCTATTTAAATATAATTACCTACATATTATACATGGGGTTTGGTGGTGAAAATAGAGTCACATCATTTAGGGAAGGTGGTAGTCCACAGATACACACACGACGTTATCATCATTCTTCGAGTGAAAAATTAATAACTAAAAATTTATATTATATGATTAGAATTATAGATATGTAATTTATATATTATTTAAGACATATATATCACATATAATCATTAATGATATTCTTATCACCATCCATGTAATATGTTAGTGAAAGATGAATTAAAACACTTTATATAACATTTTTCCACTGAACATTGGAGCGGAACAATCTTATCTAATATGGAACAGAACGTAATATATATATGATATAATGAATAACTTTGTATTATTATGTTATAAATATCATATATTATATAGATATATTATCATAACTAACCATGATAGGTGGTAATGTGGAAACAAATGATATCAGTTTGAGAAGAGGGAGGGTGCCGTACACAAAATAATGATTTAATAAATTATTTCATGTAAGTGGAGATGATTGATGGTCATTAACATAACATAAAAATTCCATATATGAAAGATAATTATTTTATTATATCATTATGGTTTAATAATAATTCATGAGTGAGTATTAATTAATATAATAAAGATCCTTGTTTTAGAGTATTACCACTTATTTGGGCCTTCCTCCTTATGTTAGCAGTAATATAATTATTAGGATTAGCATATAAGAAAAATAATTCATATAAGATGATATATGGTGTTTTGTAAAGAGATTTTTTAAGGTATTTTCCTATCCAAAAGGGTTTTATGGTGTGACTAAGTGAGGGGATGGGGTGGAATTTTATTAGTGGTGTGAGTGGCATAATTATAATTTTTGAAGAAAAATAGTGTACCCATGTCATTCTCATGTTGAAAATTGTCAACAATGGAGTAATTCCATGACTTATAAATTACAGGTCAGATATATGTCAATAATATATATGGTAGAAAAAAACATTATTTCATTTTAATTCATATCTTTATAGTTGAATCCCATATTAATATGTTCTTACCATAATGATAATAATTAATTTTTATAATTTTCACCATTTACTATCGTAAAAAATTAATATAATGTTATATTAAAATATAAATTATTATTATTAAAAATATGGAATCCACTTTTACATATTCCATTCATGTATATGTAAAAAATATATTTTAAAATCAGTCTAGTAGAGATGGTAAGAATGATGGGTTTTTAAGTGAAAGTGTTCATTAGTATAAAAGTTTTTTTATAAAAATTCAATATTAGAAAGAATATAATGAAATAATTGGATTAAGTTAACTATAATTTAAAAAAATTACTTTAAACATATTTGTTGTATAATATAACATTAATAATAATTATTAATATCATATTTTCAATTAATATTTCAATATCGTTAAAAATTTATCAAAAAAGAAAAAGTTTCTAAACAAATAACAAATATTAACGATAAGGTATTAATATTATTATTTAAATAAGTATATATATTTTGTGAAATAATTTTTCATAAAGTAGTAAAAATTATTTTTTATCTTATTTTAGAAAATTGTGAGTAAACCATCTTTTTGAAAAAGTACTTAATTTCATTAAACAAATTCATTATATAAAAAGATTCATATTTTATTTCTATTAAATTTAATAGCATAATCTTAATAATTTCTTTAATTCAATTATTCCACACAAATTTATCTACTATGTTGTTACAGTGTACCTTATTGATGTTCATTTTGACTCAAGGTTGTGGGATTTTCATGTTATTGAAGAGATTAAATTTGACAAAATATATATCAGGTGTTGTTTAGCCATTGATTTTTCTTCACATAAACAAAGAATTTAATCCTTGTCTTTTAGAATTTCAATGTGTTATAATAAAACCACAGACCAAATCAATGTGTTAAAATTTGATCAATTAACACCCTCATCCGAGGTTGACCCTAACAGTAGATAGATATTTTAAAATTTTTATCCTACTAAACAATTTTAATTATAAAAAAATAATGTCATAAATCATGGAAATAAAATGTTAATCGATTCATTTTCTATAATGTTTTCACCAAGAATTCATATTGTTATTACAATTATTATAATAATCCAAGTCATTATCATTAGATCAAATTATGAATACCATAACACTACTATAAATCATGATTCACAAAATCTTTACTACATGACTATGCATTGATACATATAGAAACCCACTAATATTATTCAATTAATGACCATTCATGATCATTATTAGGGAAATATATTGTTTTCTATTTTATTCAATAACAATTTTGTGGAGAAAGTGGAAAACTGGGCCACACCAAAGACAAAGATTATTAAACATATATAGAAATGACATTATCATTAAAAAAATAATAATATTGTTATAATAAATTAATCAGTATATCTCAAATTGGAGTTATTTATAATTTTTCATTGGATCAAGTAAAATTAACTCTTTAGAGTGATTGGATATCTTGTTATAAGTCATGATGAAGTCCTCTACGATAATCTTCTCTTCTTTGTATCCCCATTCCAAATTCAAATATTTTTTATTATATAATACCTTAGGTCCTTAGCAATAATACTTATAAACTCTTTTTAGAAAATTATTTACACGTCCTTCTTTAGGGTATTATTTTTATGGTATTTTCATGGATTTCCCACATAAAATAAGAGATTATATCCAAGTAATTATTTTATTGTCCATTTTCAACTACCAATACATCCCCTAACCTTGGTTATTAATGTCCCCATACATTTTTTTAGATATACAACTCTTATACTTGATCCTTACTTAGAATCATGATCTTATGTCCTTGGTTCACTTTATCATCAATTTTCTCCTGTAGCTGATCTTGTTTTCAATTTCATTTCTAGCTGGGAATAGTTTTCATTCCAATTAGTTTTCTATCATTTTACAACAATCCATTCCACCAAATATCATTGTCCCATTCATCCCTTATTCTTCATTGTTTTTTGAAATTCTATACATTCCATTCCATCCATACATAAAATAGGTAATTGGATATAATTATCATCATCATATTCATCTTCATAAACAGTTTGATAATTTGAGAGTTTCCCATTTATTTTTTGTGTATGTGTGCCTAGATCTATAAGATCCCCTTGTTCTTGATCGAGTATTTCATCCCATATGAATTTATGCTTATGGACCAACCCATCCCCATCTAGACCTTCAACGAAATTGTAATGATTTATGGATGCCTTATCACATCATGAATTAGACCTGATCAAAACGTTCATTCTACCCCATGTTACCTATATCTTTTTTTACTTTTAGGACACCTACCCCTTCACAATGTAATTTGATCAAATTATTATATTTATATAAGAGTCTATATTTAATTTTTATTTTAAAATTGTTTTTTAAATCCCTTTTAATAATAATAATAATTTTATTTAGGTAGTCACGTGAATGTATCATTATTTGAATCATTTTTGGTTTTAAAAAAATATGTAATATGTTAATTTTTTTAATGTTCATACATCCAAAGTTAATATATCATATCCAAAAATTTCTATATAAATTATGAGATCATTTTTGGAAGTAGATATACATTAACGAGATGTCAGTATAATAGTAATTTAGGAAATAGTCCTCATTTTAATGCCTCATTCTTCATTTATTTAAATAGAAGTCGTATATTAATTTTTTTCATTGATTTCTCATTATTTTTTCTCTATTGTTTATCAATGTGATTAACCCTCTCAAAAATCTTGATTAATTTATTCTTTGATAAATGAAATTTTAATGGATCTCACAGTGGTAAAATTTCAATGGGGTTTTATCATTGTTTGTTTTTATTAACAATACTTAAAGTATTTAAAGAAGGATTTGTCTACAATCAGGTTAGACATTCTTTATGTTTTGGTAGATTTTTTCTAAATAATAGTTAGCACATAAGTGGAAATGTATCATAAAAAGTACGTATATATTAATGGATGATGTAGGGAATTAATTTTCAATGGATCACAAAATGAACTAAATCCAAAATGTACAGATGGAATACATATGTCTAAAAGGATCATGAAAAGAATACATGCCATAAAGGATCATAAAATGAACAGGAATAAAGTATACTATAAAATACTAATTCATCTTATGGTTGCTCTAAATCATATTACTAGATGATTATAAATGAACCTCATGATGAATTCATCAAATAAATTTGATGAAAATGATACTGACAATGTAAGAAGAGATTTTGATATGCTATATATCAATGAAGTTCCATTGAGTAATCCATAAATTAATAAGTGAAGTTGGTATGTTTGATTCTTAGGAAATGGAATGAATGGATAAAAGTTATTTTCGAAGTTAAGTTTGGGAATTTATGCCCATAATTACACATTAACCCATCCTTAAGAAGCTAGTGTGTTTTAAAAATTTTTTTATATAAATAAAAGTGTGGAGAATGGGGTTCATGTGAAGTGTATTATTTTATTTTATTGAAGTCATGTATGTTTTACATGTGACATAAAGGAGGATACATGAACATATATGTCACTTTTGATGAAATACATAAGGAGTTTCTTGTAAAGTGATAATAATCACATTTGTTTTCATATAAACAAAGAGAGTTATGAAGTTATTATTTTCACACAAAGGATGGACTTCTAGATTCCTTTAACCAAGTTAATAATAATACCTTTTCTTTTTTAGGTTAATGTGATATGCATAGAATGAAAATGGAATTGTGTTTGAGTGAAATTTTACATTTATGTTAAATAAGATAATGTGGATGGTTATTTTATAAGCTTTACATGCTTCAAGAGAATTGTCTCATGAAATACTTGTTGTCATTTAATTGATAAAACTGGACCATAAACACACACACACTACCTCGAAATATGTGATTCAACTCAGAATTGATCATTAGATGATTTTACTGTAGGATAGTGTGATTATTATTTTTAAATAGTAGTTATATTTCAAATTTTGAACATTTTAAATCAATCAAATACAATAGGTCCACTACGAACCATATAATAAATGTTCAAATTAACAAATTTTTCATATTGAATCATTTCCTTTCAATGATTTTGGATGAATTTCAATTATAGTGAACCATGTAATAATTTTTGTGTCATGTGAATGTTTAAATTTAAATTAATTATTTTCAACAAGATGGAGAGAGAATATAGTTTTATTAAATGGTTTAATAAGATAAAATAGGATTTTTTGGTCTTTAATACCCTGATTTTCCACAGCCTTTGAGGTTATTTAACATGGATGGACATTTAATTATAATCATAAAATGGGTAATGTCATATTTTCCCTCTCATTATAAGAAGTCACAATTATTAATCATAATGATTTCACACTATTATATGGAAATGATTTTTAGAACTATAATAACGGGAAAACATAAAACATTTGGTCAATAGGTATGTATGTGTTTAAAATAAAAATTCATAGTATTTCAGCCGTTATGGACATTGGAGCACTATCATAAACATACCAAATAGAGTTGGATGATTATTCATAAGGAATAACTGTCTTTTTAGGATTTCTTTCTAACCCAATATACATGATGTTGAAGTTATTAACTTCAAAACATTCCATGTGGGGGATCCTATTAAACATCTATTAAGGCAGTTCATTAGTTTGGGAAGCCAAAAAAGGTTCTATGTTTGAAATATTAGGATGTGAGAATGAACCTCAATGAGTATGTAGATGCATTCTTTTAATGGGTGAATATTGTCTAGGAAGAAATGCACTATCTTAGAGAAATTATCAATGATGATAAATTTTAATAAATTTTTCTTAAAAGGACTTCTACCTCAGTTCATTTGAATGGTCCCTAAAATAGAGGATGAATAACCAAAGGAGATGACATTCATTTTATTAAATATTACTATTGTCACATAAAATATTTATAATGATGATAATGATTATATAGAAAGAAAGAAATATAAATATGTTTCATTGGAGGAGCATAAGATTATCAGTCTAAAATATAGCCACAAATAAGTTATATTGGAAGTGTTTTACCCTTCCTTTCGTCACATATATTATAGAGAAATGAATTTCTTATATAAAATTACACTTCCTTGATTTCATTTATAAATATTTGTAAATCATAAAGAGAATTTCACCAAATATTTGAAATATGATGATAGGGGGGAAGATGAAATTCCCAAAAAAAAGCTTTCGACCGATGTGAATGGTAAGGAAATACAAATTAAAATTTCATCAAAAAGAAAAACATTATCCAACATGAATATGAACGTTCAATATAATTTGATGTAAAGGGGATGGAGTACTAAAATTATCCTGGTGAAAAATCTATGGTGGTTGTTGTAGTTAAATACCAGATGAGAGAAGAAAGATAAAATGATGAAGGATATGTGATGGAAGTGTTTATCTCTTCTTAAAATTAGAAGTCACTCTTTAGGAGACAGATAAATAGAGAGTCAAAATAATTAATTTGTAATAATTTGTTCATGATAAAAAATTATTCATAAAATAAAATGTTGTATAATATCTCGGATTAAAGGTGTAAACATTAATTACCACATCCTATAATCTATAAAACTCAAATAAATTCATTGATAAAAATATAATGGTTGATGAATATTCAAGGTATTTCAAAAATTTGACTAATATAGTAATATATATAGTCAAACATATTGAGTAACAAGATGAGGATGTATATGGAATATGCATAAAGGCAAAGGATCAAGATAAAGTATTTGTTAATAGTGTGATGTTTGTAAAATATATTTCAGATGTTAACAACAAAGTAAAATTAGAGTATATAGGTTTAGGGAAACAGTCAAATGAATTTCAGGTAATGAAAAAAATGCATCAGAATGACATAGATAGAATGGGTCCTAATGGAAAATAAAAAATAATGATAATTGGGGGTAGGCCACAAAAAACTACTTCTGTCTTGAATATTGATTTGTGTATGACTCTTAAATAGATCTTTGAAAAAATAAAATGGATATATAGTGTTGTAATAATTACACACAAGAATATCAATCGTATCATTTTTTACTTTGAAATTTATTTTGGACATTATAAAAAAATCTATTCAATATAATAAAGGTTCTGATTGATACAAGATAATCATAGAAATCCACTGACAGTTCAATATGCCAATAATTCTTTTTATGGGAACATTTTTTTGGAGGTTTCAAATACATGTCCTGATATATCACATTTAAAATTATATTAATATACCAGATTATTTCGAATATGGTTGTATACAGTAGATCAAGGGCTCATTGAATGAGATAATAAAGTAAAATCAATTTTCATCTTTTCACGATGAAGTTGGTCCTTCATAATATGACTATAATCATGGATATCATAAAACACAAAGTATCAAGTCAAAATAATAGATAAAAAAAATTATATGAACTCGAAGTGGTTGCAGATATTTCTTCCAAAGTATCATACCAAACTAGAATATGATACATTTATAGTGTGTTCATATAACATATGATGAACAATAATGATATGGTGATGTGAATCTAGTAGGATAATGAATGTATATCAATATTTGAGAAAGATTAAGTCCTAAATATTATTCTTCTTGTAGAATCCATGTCTAGAGAAAATTAATTGGGATGTATAGATGCCTTGGTTGTTGAAGGCCTTTGTAACAACATATTAAATGTCAGTAAACTGTGTGAGTTAAGAAAGACTATAGTATTTCACATGAATGTGTGTATTATTAAGGGAAAATATGGTTTAGCATTTTTTCAAGGAAAGAGGATGATGTGGAATCTACAAGATATGAGTGGGGAAGAGGATAAGTTCTTTTTTATCCAAGGAAGAAAACATAGGTTGAGTAATAAACATCTATGTCATTTAATCCAACCATGAATGATAAATCTAGTAACATTTGATGATAGCCTTGATATTACTAAGATATTATGTGATCTTAATCATATGTGTGATGATTTGAATGAATGAAATATCAATCAAAAGTTGTACATGGAAAAGTGAAAATGTAAAATTTTTTCCTTGAACAAGTGAATATTGATGTGTGTGTAAATATTTCACCTTATTCTATTGATTAAAACAAATATTAAATCTTATTCCATAATGATTTTAGAAGAATTAAATGTGTTCAATTTCCACCCACCTCTCTGAGGTTTTTAGTTTCATACCAAATTATTATATTGTAATTGAAAATTTTATTTTTGAAATAATAACAATGTTACAAACTGATAAGGGGACATATTTTAGAAATCTTCAAGTATAATATTAATTCATGAAAAACATCATAAGATATCACGTATTTGTTAAAATATCTCATTACCAAAATGTAGTGGTTGAGGGATGACAAATGGTTATCAACAACACGGTCAGAATATGATAATTGAGGAATACCATCATGATATTTTTTGGAATGAAATAAAATTTTTATCCCTCTATATTTTAATATGGTGCTATTGATTTTGAAGGAAGATATTAACCAATAAAGGATATGGTTTTTGATTAATCCAACATAGAAGAACATTTGAGTCTTTTCAGTTTGTCGATCATTGTAAATATGGGGAAATAAAAGAAGTTTGAATCCTATGGTTATAAGATCACAGATTTCAACAAAAGGTGTGTTTTACTTATGTTTCAGTGAAAGCCTTTTATTCTGGGTAATTAATTTCTTACCAAAACCTATAACGAGTCTCTTGGATGTTTTAACATTTCTGGACACAAAAAAAGAGAAAACAAAGAGTTTTTTGGGAGGCCACACGGTCTGTGCACGGTTAGTTCAAGCCATGTGGACAACCTAGGGAAACCATGTGAAGGAGGTTATTTTCAAGTAGTAGCTTCCGAATGGATTGTGCACGTTTTGGAATATCATGCAGGTAAACATTACAACCAATAAAATATTAAACAATTCCAAAATTTCCACTCTAAGGTTCTTAAGTTCACATGGGATTTTCCCCCTTCTCATCCCTTTCAACCCTAGAAATGAACCAATGGGACAAAGAGAAACCAAGGATAATTCTTATTCAATTCTAAAAGTTTGGAGAGCCTTTGGATGCGAATCAAAGATCTAGGTGAGTCTAATATCCTCCACCTCTCTATTTTCCAATTTAGGTCTTGAATTTTGGAAACTCTCCATTCAAAGCTCTCTACCACTCTTTTTTTAAGATCTATGTTGAGGTTTTAATTGGGTATTTGATAAGGATCTATGAGCTTGGTTGAGAGGTCATTCATTAATAGATTCAATGTAGGTGGTCTACATGATATATCCCTTCAGTTTTATAGATATTTGGGCATGTATTGTATTGATTATTAACCTCATGTGAAGTGTTCATCATTCCATTATTGTGATGTTATGTTTAGAGTGTATAAACAACCTAAGATAACCCTCATGATCCCCATAGAATGCATGATGAAATATATGATGTATATAAGGGCCACCAATGGGGTGTGCCCACATTCCTGGACATATATTTTATCTAGTAAAATGTAGGGATGTTGTGGTAGAACATATAGACTAGGGTAAATATTATATTAATATTTAAGGATGTAAATGGGAGTCCTAGAAACACATCTAGGTTGGGCGATAGCCTATTTGGGTGTTTTGTTGTCCTAAATAATGGGGGTTAAGTGAGACAAGGGGAAATTCTATTGCTTAGCCTTACACATGATTATGTTAAGTGAGATAAACATGGGAAATAAGAATTGGGGATGAATTTTTGAAATGGGTTAATATAGTAGAATTTGTCCTATACCTAGATGATTGAATGTAAAGAAGGGATTGTGTTATGTTATATGATAATTGTACTTGAAATGCATGTGTGGGTAATTTCTTATGAAATGATGAATGTGTGGAATGGGTTAATACCTAGGAATTAGGTGGTACACATAAATGATCGAATTTAATGAAGGTATTTGTGTTATGTTATATGATAATTGTACATGAAATGCATATGTGGGTAAATTCATGTGAAATGATTAATGAGCTAAATGGGTTATTACATGAGAATTTGGTGTTACACTTAAATGATTGAATGAAATTAAGGGATTGTGTTATGTGATATTAGAATTGTAATTGAAATGCATATGTGGGTAAGTTCGTATGAAATTATGAATGAGATAAATGGGTTATTGAATTGCCATTGGTGAATTTGGATAAAGGGTTTTTGAAAACACTTAATGGGTTAAGTCTTAGGAATGAGAATTTGGCTAGTTTGATATGAATTGTAAATAGTAAATGTATTAATGGTTTAAGGCATAGTAATAATTACCATGCTGTTGTAACATATTGTGATATCAAATGGCTTTTAATATGATTGTTTCTTTTATGGTATGGTTGTGGTTACTTGATAAACAATCATGTGCACATGGATTGGTAGAGTAGGGTATTTACTTGAGGTTCTACACCCACATGTTGAGTTAGACTGAGGCTCCAAAATCAACCCACTAAATGCTTGAGTTAGGGAAATAGAGAGAGCTATAATCCCTTAATGGTTGCATTCCACCCATACTGTGGATTCGAGGTGAATGAAATGTGTTTATATGATATGTGGATCCCAAGTGAGATAGGTAAGTGCTTTTTCCCCTATTAATTGTGATTGATTACCATAGACCCTTATTCTGATGATATTTATTCCTAACCCTTGTAACATGTGGTCAATATGGATTATGTTATAAAGATAGTAAAATAGATGGAATTGGGATAAATGATAGTCATGAAATAAATCAAACTTGTTAACTAATGGAACCCAAATTGTCCCTTATTTATTTACCATTCATTTTTTACTTGTATGAAATATCAATTAGACTGAATATTTTGAAGACACCATTGGTGGCGTCCTACTGAGTTTTGTATTCACACTCTGCTCGGGCTGCCATTGGGAACCTGAGAAGATCTCTTGGATACAAGTCGGGGAAATAGAAGAGGTTGTACCCCGTGATGTTGAGTTTGGCGCGATATGTACATAGAGAAGGTCCCATACTTAGTACCAGGAAAAATTTGGGTTTTTGGACTTTTTTATTTTGGATTTTATTCACCATGTACTACTTGTATGGCATGACATTGTTGTATTTGATTTATGGTTGTATCATGCTGGGAAACGTTTTGTTATGCATGTTATTGGTTGTTTTATATTTCTTCAACTATATTTATCATTTTCTTCTATGTATTACTCCGGAAAAGAGGGTATACTCTCCTTATTTGGATTATTATACCCCCACCACTAGTCAGCAACCTCTCGAATAAGGGGAGGGGCGCTTGAGGTCATGTTATGACTAGAATTAGAGCACCAGTTTAGTAAAATCTGGTTCAAGAATGTCAAAAAGTGGTATCAGAGGAGTCCCTTTCTCTTTTATACTATTTGGGGATGGTATATGGGTGATGAGGGTGTGTCGGGCATTGGTAATGATATCGTTTTGGCAAGTATCAAACTCATGTACGAGCGATAACCCAATTCACCTTCGGTGGGAATTGTTGTTCTTGATGTGTATTGTTATAGTTGATTGATATTTCACCATTGGGTGATGTACATGTTTTTTGATTTGAATGATTTATGATATTTTGCTAATTTCTATAATGTAAAAGGTTTTTGTATCGATTCATTATTTTAGTCACCTGAGAATATATGTGGCATGCATCATTATAGGCACACACATGAGATGTGTGTGTGGGGAATAGAGAGTATAGTGCATTTTATTTCCATGAAAAATATGAAGAAATTGATGCCTAATAATGGTAATTAATTTGGGTGAATAAAAATTAACAGTTAAGGAAGGGACCCTATTGTAAATGAAGAATTAGTTTGAAGAGGTGTAGATAAAAGTCTTCTGATTCAATAAATTGGTTACCCCATGATGACCATAGCCATGTTAGGAATTATAGGGGTTGTTTTCTAAATTTAATATTGATCTTTGGGATAGAGTGGGAAGAATGTTTTGTTTAATGATGATAGAATTGGTTTTTTTTCATATGCGGATAAACCCTCTTGGTCATTCTCCAATGTGTCGGGTGAGTGAAAAGTTTAAAATGAGAATGTTTGAGTTTTGTCTTGGGAATCCTTAGTGTTGTTGGTTTTTCCCTTGCTGTTTGGTTTAGGGTAGTGAGAGTTCTCTAGTTTGAAACGTCAAATTTTGATTGTAAGTCCTTTCCGTTTGTGATATGGCCTAGGCGTTCTGTTTAGGGAACCCTTGGAAGGGTTTTGGCCTTTGGGTTATAAGGAATTGTTCAGTAATGTGATTGATGTAACTCTTGTGGCTTGTGACCATACATAAAACATGTAAGATACTAAAGGTGGTTCCTGGTTCTTGGTAACCTTGTGAGTTGGGCCTTGAACCCTAGAGATGAGGTTTTCCTTGTATTGCTGATGAATGTGTACACCTTTGGTGTGTAACCTAGAGTAGATGGTTGTTTGGTGTGATAGGCATAGTGTGCATCAAAATAGGAGTGATTTTTCCCTTCATGAGCATTGCTTTGTTCGTATCATTATATGTATGTCTTGGAGAGAGGACCAATGCCTTCTGTTGTTTTTGACTCCAGTCTATGTATTTGGTATCATATAACCTTCAAGGTGACCTATGAGAGAGGTCAGACATGGTTTCTTGTGATTTTGGGTGTGCCACACATGTGGATGTTTTGAACATTGATAGTGGGACTCAGAGTGTTCCATGGTGTAGGATCGACCTTGAGGGTTAAGTGGGAAGGTTGATGTTTGGTGGTTCCCCTCAAGCTGTAGTCATGTTCTAATAGTCTCGACAATGTAAGGTTACCCTCAGGGGTGGTTATCCTAGCGTTGAGGGTACCTCGGAATATGATGCATGGGAGATGCTTCATAGGTGGTGCAAATGTTTACAAAGTACCACCACATTTTTTTTAAATAGTATACTTATAATCTGTTCCTTCGCAAGTGCACACGAGTGATCATGATATAATCTTAGTTTGTTTTGAAGGGTTTTATCATATGAATGCCTGAATCCCCAATTTTGATTTAGATTAATGGAGGTCTAAAAGTTCCGTTCACAAAGGATTAAATTGTTGCTGACGTGTGGGTATATGATTCACACGATGGTGATACCCAATGTGAGGTTGATCATGTGGTCAAACTTATTTCTATGCATGGTTTAGTAGTTGTGTAAGATTCTAAGGCCACCTCAGGGCTGATGAGGCAGACTAAACAAGAGGAATTGTTAGGTAAGTAACCAGGAATTGGGAAATATGCAAGATGATGTTGTTTTGTGTGAGAGAGTTGGTTTGATTGGGGTGATAGACTGTTGTGCTTCGGTTGATAGCTATCAGGTATTCTTTGAAAGAACTCAAGTAGTATGGTGGGAGTAGTTCCATTGGAAACGTTGGTTCATGACTTCTTGATAAATTGTTCATCAAGCGATGGTTTGAAATTGTTGGGAATCACGCAAGATTGGTTGTGGTTAAGTGTTCATGAGATGTGTTTGGTAGAGAATCTCGAGATCCCTGCAAGGTCATTATGTCCCATAGCGTGACATAAGATATGGATAAGTTGGTGGTGGTGTTCCTCGACAAATTCATAACATACCTCAGCTAGTGTTGAGCTTGCACACCATCATGACATTGTCCCAGGTACATTGAGAATCTCTGGCTTGCACCAAGAGATGTTACATTTTTCTGGATGATGGACATCAAGGAGTGTACACTCATGAAAATAGTATATGTAGAGAATTTTGAGGAGATGTACACCCTCCATGGCTTGTGGTGAGGTCCCAAGGATGGACCGAATGACAAAAAATTTCATGGGTGACCTTCATAGAAGCCAGGAACTGCCAATGGGTGATGTTCGCTTTGTTTTTTTTGGAAAAAATATGGATGGCCATGTTTAAGTTTGAGGATCATTTTATGATAGGGTATAAGACATTGTGCCTGGAATCCCTATTTAGAGTAGTGGTAATAACACTCCTAATATGTGGAGTGATAATTCTATCCTGGATGTGGAGAAGGGAACACCAAGTCAACATTGTGGAACCGTGGTTCCAATGATAAACCTATAAGGTGCATTTCAGGTTCCACAGAGAGGCATGTGAGCATTGGATGTGGTGCCTAATGAGCGAAGTGTTTGATTTAGATCAGGGTGGTTCCAAGGGAGGCTTGTGTTGTCTATGATCAGAAGTAGGAGGATGTAGAGGGATATGACAAAAGTTTGTGCAAGATAATATGGGGTTCTATAACTCCAATGATTATTGGTGTTATACTTGGGTAATTTTTCCCTAGTGAGGTCTGGGAATGTTGTGAAGTTGAGTGAACCTTGGCCATGTGATGTGGTGTAATGGTAAGGGTGATGCCCGATGATCGTTTGGGGGAAGTAATGTCTTGATGATGGAAATCTACCGAAATATAGGTAACGACCTCATTAGGTGCATTGTATGGTAATGATATACTTTAAGTCAGAAAGAACATCGGTAAGGTAATAAAGGGGAAGCGTATTGTCAATGGAAGGTTGGAGTTCAAGGGAAATCCAGTCAGAGGTGGACTAATATAAAAGGGTAAAATTGAATGTGTGTGGTGAGAGTGACACAGAACTAAGTTCATGTTGTAGAGAAAAGTGATTTTTTTGAAATAATGTGTACCTAACAGAGGTCATGTTGATCTTAGTCCATGAATAGTTCATGTAGGAATGTCTTATGAATGGTTTCAACAATGTAGATGGATGCCAATGTAGCTTAATTCCCTAGGGATTCTTGGGTGTGTTTAGTTGGAACATGTTATGTGATGGGAATGTTTTTTTGAGGTCTAGTTTTCATTCATCAATGGAGGAGGGGCCACATAACCTAAAATGGTAGAGATAACCATATAAGATAAATGGTTGGTTTGTGATGTGATCAGAGTTTCGGGTTGGAAGGTCTTGAGTGGTCACCATTTGGGTGAGTTGGCCATGGTAGAGATCATTGGAATAGTTTAATAGGTTGAGTAGCTGGGAGTTTTGAGATTTATTTTGATGTATATTTTTAGAATTAAATACTCACAAATTATGATTCTAATGGTTTTTTATTTTCCTTCGAGTGATATGGGTTTTTTGTCACCGTTAGTGACACCAAGTGATTTGGGTCAAGTGTTTTGTAGAGGATCAGGCTAATGATGTTCCGATTGGTTCCTCTGTGACAATATGATGTATTGTGTTATGCTTCCATGTACTGTGTGTTAGGTGTTTTCTCTTTTGTTTTCCCCATGATGTTCTCATGGTGAGAATGGTTGATGTTGATGAATCCTTGAAGAGTTTTCATCTATTGTTGTGGTTGTGGTGTGGAAGGACTGTATGGAAAGTCTGAGCCCTTAATAAGGGTTCAGAATAAATTATGATGTGAAACCAAAAACATGGAGGAATGCAATGGATAGGCAGGCCTATTGAAATAGGCTATAGTTTCAGAAGCTTAGTGATCCGTGGAAGAGCATCTCAAGGAAGAGCCACTAATAGGAGTGGAGGTTGTAAGATACCAGATTTCTCTATAAGGTATGTTCTATAAATGGTTCATTTTAAGCCATATATTTTGAATAATTAAATGCTTACTGAAGACCCTAAAAAGGTTTGTGGGTTTTATGAGGATTTGGGACACAAAAAAGAGAAAAATTAGGGTTTATGGGTAAGCCACATGGTCTACGCATGGTTAGTGCCAACCTTGCAGACAACAAAGATAAACCATGAAAAGGAGGTGATTTTCTTGTAGTATCTTCTTGCATAGTTTGTATATGGTTTACAAAACATTGCAGTTAAATCATGCGGCCCATAATCTTTTAAAAAATTTCAATATTTCCACTCCTGGGTTTTTATGTTCACTTGGGATTTCCCCCCTCCTCCTTCCTTGAAACCCCAGAAACGAACCAAAGGGACCAAGAGCATCCATGAATCAATCTCATTCGATTATTGACCATTTGGAGTGTTGCGGGATGCAAATAGAAGATCCAAGTGAGTATAATCTTCTAATCCTTTCTCTATTCTGGTTTAGGTCTTTAATTTTGGGAGATTTCCATCCAAATCTCTCAAACATCTATTATTTTCAGTGAGATATAGGTTTATGCTTCAAAGGTCTATTTGATTGAGATCTATAGTCTTGGATGATATGGATTTATTGAACATATTTTTGGTAGGTGGTCTACAAGTTATATCCCTTGAGTTGTATTAAAATATGTTCTTGTAGTGTTTTGATTATTACCCTAATGTGAAGATTTTTTCATACCATTATTTAGATATAATGTTTATGGTGTCTAAACAACCCAATGGAACCCTTAGGATCCCTGTGGAATTCATGGAGAATTTTGTGACCAATTTTAGGGCCACCTATGGAGTGTGCATATGTTCTTGAACAAAGTGATTAGCTATGTAAATGTAGAGATGTTGTGCGAGAACATACAGACAAGGTAGAATATGATATTAATCTTGAAGGATGTGAATGGGACTCTATGAAACACACCTTCATTGGGTGATAATCTATGTTGGTGTTTGGTTGGCCTATATAATGGGGGATAAGTGAGAAAAGTGGGAATTCCAAGGGATTATATTTATACATGAGTATTCTTAGTGAGATAATTATGGGAAATGGGAATTTGGGATGATGGTGTGTAATGGGTTAATACATGATAATTATTTTGTACACCTAAATGATGGAAAGTAATGATGGGATTGTGCAATATGATATGAGAATTGTTTTTAAATGCATATTTGGGTAAATTCTTGTGAAATAAGGATTGTATGGAATGTATTAATACATGAGAAATAGGTGGTTAACCTATATAATTTAATTTAATGAAGATATTGTGTTATGTGATTTATAATCCTACTTATAATTCATATTTGGGTAAACGTTTGGGAAATGATGAATGGACCTAATGGGATATTAAGTGAGAATTAGGTGGTACACCTAAATGATTGAATGAAATTAAGGGAGTGTGTTATTTGATATGAGAATTGTAGTTGAAATGAATTTTTGTGTAAATTCTTTAAAAATGATGAATGGAAAAAATTGTTTAATTAATGGTAAATTCTGAATATGGCTTAGGGGTTATTGAAAACACCTAACTAGTTAAGGCATGGGAAAGGGATTTTGGCTAGATGGATATGAGTTGTAAGTGGTAAATGTATTAATGGGTTATGGGATAGTAATAATTCCCATGTTTTTGTTATGTATTGTGATATCCAATGGAATTAAACATTCTTGGTAGTGTTATGGTATGGTTTTGGGGACTTTTAAATAATAATGTGCACATGGATTGGTAGATTGGGGTATTGACATGATGTTCTATGCCCACAGGTTAAGTTAGACTGAGGATATAAACTTCACCCACCAAATTAATGGGTTAGGGAAGTGGAGTGAGTTCCATTACACAAATGGTTTCATCCACCTAGACAGAGGCTTCAAGGTGAGGATAAACCATGGGTCTAGTTACACTGAGGCTCTAATCTCTACCCACTAAATACATGGGTAAGGTAAGGGGAGAGAGTTGCATTACCCTAATGATTTCATACACCCAGACTGTGGCTTTGAGGTGATAATACCGACAATAAATTAATGTATAAGGATATAAAATCCATGAAAAAATGCATGGCTTAGGGATGGGGATGGAGGATCTATTCCCTTAATGGTTTCATTCCACCTAGAATGAGGCTTCAAGGTGAGTAAAATGTGTTGATGTGATATGTGGATCCCTAGTGGGATAGAGAATTTCCATGTCCCCCCTATGAATTGTGATTGATTTCCTTAGTACTTTGTATTGATGATATTTATGCCTAACCCATGGAAAATGTGATCAATATGGCTTATGTAGTGAAGATGGTATAAGAAATGGAATTGGGAAAAATTCTAGTCATTTATTATATCAACCTTGTTAACTAATGGCACCCAAACAGTCCATAGTTTACTTACTAATAATTTTGTACTTATTTGAACTATATATTAGACTAGATATTTTGTAGACAATGTTGGTGGTGTCCTACTGAGGTTTTTACTCACACCCTACTCAAGCCATTGTTGGGTACCTGAGATGATCTATTGGATGCCAGTCAGGTCAAGGGAAGACTCCATACTCTATGATTTTCTATTTGGCATGATATATAGATGGGGAAGGAACAAAATTTATTTTCGAGACCCATTTAGGATATTTCCCTTTTTTTATTTATGATTTTATTTACCTTACACCACTTGTATGGAATGACATCATTGTATTTGATTTGTGGTTGTATCATGTTGGAAAAAAGTTGGTCATGCATGTTATCGGTTGTTTTATATTTCATCCATTATTTTTATTGCGTTCTAATGTGGCTTCCTCTAGTAAAGAGGGTATAGTCTCCCCATATAAATTATTATAACCTCTCCACTAGTCGGTATCCTCTATAATATTGGGAGGCGTGCATTAGGGAATGTGAAGACTCCGATAGGATCAATGGTTTAGTGGCTTCCGATTCGGGAACATTACAATGGTGGGGGAGTGATATATCTGGATTACATATGATATAAAGAATTATATAAAAACATAAATAAATTGATAAAAAATTATTATGTATAAATATAAATTTTTTTTTTATAAAATGAGAAGAATATTTTGAAAATATATGAATAAAACATGAGAATAGTGATGAAGAGATAACTAGATCAGAGATGAGTGAAATTTTTTAAGATAGATGCGGTTGAATACATATTTTTTTATAAGTAAAAAAGGCAATTATCTGCATATAAGTCAAAGAATAATGTCAAAATTTTCGTGTTAAACTTAATTAGTTATCAGATTGCATAATTACATTCAAGATGTATAAAGAAGCTATATCAAGTGTCTTTTATATCATTTTTAGAGACAAAGTTTTTCAAAGTATCTATAAGAGATGAAAATTTAGTTATGAAAATGAATGATGATATTGAGATAATAAAAAATGGTATGATGGGTGAGATTGTTTAAAGGATTTCAAATAGGAATTGATTTGGGACTAAATGACTCTTCCTTAACAATCTGAATGATTTTGACAAAATAATTCAATACAAAACCTAATGGTGTGTGATGGATACTCCTAGATAGAGTGTAACATCCTAGGTAAATAAAGAATAAAGAATTTTCAATTTAATTAATATTTACGAATTAAATATTAATTTTAATTAAAAGGGGTTTCTACATTCGACAGCATACTCGATACGCAATGATGAGTTTCATTGAAATCTTACGTTGCACACTAGTAATATAATAATATTATTTTAAATGGTAGTTAACATGTAGCCGTTGTACTGGCGGGAATGGATAGAAATAACTAAAATATGATTATATATGTTTTTAAATGTTTTTATATTTACCCAATAATAGATAAAGGCTTAAAATACGGAAAGAATTCAATTTTAGGCATTTATACCCTAATTTTCACTAAGGGTTCACTTATCACCTTTTGACGGAGAACCGTCATTAAATATAGTTTTGATCAATCTTATAAATTCTATTGGACCAAATATAACTCTTCTTTAGAATCGGGACATCAAAATTTACTTTGTGTAAATTTTTGGTATCTTTCCGATAAAGTTCATTTTTTTAATGAATATTGTAAATGTTGTATTTTAATTCAAAACCTATTTTTGATCTAATTTATTTATATGATTAGATTATTATTTGAATTGGTTTTAATGTGAAATTAGAAAATATTTTTACCATTAAATCCAATAGTGGTCATTGGAATTAATTTCACTTTGAAATCGGACTAAAACTAGTGTCAATCTTTTGATACTTATTATTTCACAAAAACACGCTATTTGTCATGACAGCGGGAATTAATTATTAAATTAATTAATTTGACTAATATGTTTTGAATTTTGTAAAATGGACTTCATTTTTGAATTTGTAATATCAAATATAGCTTAGGGTGAATTTTTTGGAATTTTTCTGAAAAACTTCAATTTTTGATGAATAGTGAAATCACTAAGTGGTACTTATAAAAACTGATTTTCCATTTAAATGAAATTTTTCCACATTTTTGTATTGAATTTCAAAAATCCGACATACATGGTTGTCACTATGAAGTAAAATGTGGTTCAATGAGATTAAAATAATTTTTTGGTGAATAGTAACTTATTATGTTTTTAATCATGATTAGTGGTAATTAGTGTAGTTTAAGGTTAACATAATGTTTTAATAGTATGAGATGAGCTAGAAACATGTCCTACCATCATTGGATGTGTCATGGACGACCAGGAAAAGCCATGGGTCAACTTGGGGAACCCATGGAGCCACTTTGTTTGGAAAATGACATAAATACCTTTTATTTAATGTTAATGTAAAAACTGGCACAAACATGATATGTTTTACTAAAACAATTTTAAATGGAGTTGTACAAGTCATATTTTTGATTATAAATAGTAATTGGAAATCTAAAAATCTTTCCTACATCATAGTTTTTTTTATAATTTTTAGACATTAAATAAATTAAATTATTTATGACATAATAATGATGCAGCAATGACATCATTATTTGATGATTTAAATAAAATGGGAAGATAATGTAAAATCTATGAACTACACATGTCCAACACTTATTGGATGGGTGGATTTAGATCCCTTATCACCGTATCCACGAATTATATAAATGTGGGACCTTTTAAAACCGAAACACATTTTCAAATAAAGTAATATTTCTTTACTTTCCAAAAGTGCCCCTCCTCTCCTCTTATAAAAGGCCCCCACCTCTACCACCTTACCCACACTCCCAAAGACTTTGGCTCGGCTAATCCCTGCCCATGTTGTCTCTCCACTTACTTCTATTACTCCTGGAAGCCTCACTTTTGGCAGAAGTCTTCCCAAGGAAGCCTTTGAGCTCAAACCAAAGGGAGTTACCCGATTTTGAGGTAATGTCTTCACTTGAGTCCTTTTGTATTATTTTGCTTCTCCAACCCCCTAAACTCTTTTTATTTATTTCTTATGTAACAACTCCAGTATCTTCAATATATTAGGATGTTGTTATAAGAAGTATTCGAGCTACACTTACACACACCTTCATCTAATGGTTAAAGAACATACTGTTTCCGTGGATGGTGAATTTATGCCTCCTGAAACGATGATTGTTCAACATCCCTTTAACACCTTCAAAGGTGGACATTATAATGTCACTATATTTATATATGATATCTAATATGTTTATGTTTTCTTTAAGCTTATGTATTTTACATTTTGGTCATACCTTTATGGTTTCCATTATGGGTAAACACGATATCTTTATTTAAGGAAGTGCGGACTACCGCCCCCTCAAAGTGATGTGATTCGTTAATGCCATATGTGGGACGTGTAAAGGATGGATTTAAAGTTATTATATATGATGTTATACTGGAATTATAATATACCTCTATATCATTATTATTTCTTTCCATTAAAGTATGAGATAGAAATGAAAGTAGTGTTCATGCGTACGTACGACTTACCGTCTCCATGAACAGTGCATTTCATTTCTTATCCCCAAATGTAATGTACTATTAAAAGTACATGTATATAATGGATATATATAATGAATGATATATCTAAATGATGAATATAATTCTGGAATTAAAATATACATACCTCTCATTTAGTTTTAATTCCATTAATATGACAATGAAATGAAAGTAGCGTTCATGCGTACGTACGGCTTACCGTCTCCATGAATGGTGCATTTCATTTCTTACCTTTAAATGATTATGTAATATTATAAATTCATGTATATGCTGGATATATATGATATATATGATATACAAATCAAGAATGTCATTCTGGATATAAAGAACCTTTGACCACACGAACAACATGTAATTGTAAGAAGTCCACTTTCGACGTAAGAACCAAATATCGACAAAACAAACATTATTAACATAAATGGTTACATAATGTTTATAACATGGAAATAAGTGATATAAAAGGAATAATGAACTTTAAAAATGTTCTTAATCAAGTATAAATTAACTCAAGTTTATTATTCAGGACGTTAAAGAACGATAGAGTCAAGTCGGACCCAAGGTAAGGGACTTCGTCTCAATATCCTTTCATTGAGGCATATTTCGTTTTATACACAACATTCTTTTATATGGTGTATAAACCCCTTTGACTTTTACTTTTATACAAAAGGAATCTTTTTCTACAAAGCTTTTTACTAAATGACAAAAAGGAATGTTTTTTTAACGTACGCGGTGACAACGACCTTTTCCGCCGCCGTGAGTATTATTTGGTCTTTGGCTTCCTCAACAAGCCGTAATGTTTTTAAAATAAAATAAATACCATATACTCTTTTATGTATTTTAGTATTGAAAATGGTTTTGATAAAGGATTCTATTATGATATATTGTGATTGAAATGTGTAAATGTTATCATTCCTTTATATTGGTTTTATGTTTTATGATTTTATTTTGGTACTTGGACATTTGACGGGTGGTTACATGATAAACCATATGACAGGTGGTGCCGTGAAAACCAGGATGGGTGGTTACGTTATAACCTCCAATTCATTGGGTATGGAAGTCAGCCGTATGGCTATTCCATTAAGTATGTATGGAAATTGGCCGTATGGCTCTTCCATTAAGTGATATGTGTGGAAGTCGACCATATGGTTATTCCACTTAAGTATGTTTATGTCCCAAGTTACCTTTATATATGCTATGTGTTCTTTATATGGGTTTTATGGTAATCCTTTGGTTACAAAAAGGTAAGTAATGATACTTTATTCAGTTAAGAGTTGTTACTACTTCATGATGGTGAAGGTATTACTTTGTTAGAGTTTACATGGTTTACATGATGTTTGAAAAAGTAACAGTTTTCATTCTTTGTGTATCCCTTACTGAGCTTTTTATGCTCACCCCAAGTTTTTTTCGAAATGTTTTTCACAGGACTTAAAGTGGAATAAGGTCAAGGATGGGATCAAGGAAATGTCATGCTATATAAGACATGGAACTAGACATGATTCTTTTTAAGAGATTTTTTTTATTATGGAAGCTTAGTAGAAGTGTCTACTTTGTAATCTTTTGAGATGTAATAGTTATGTTCTAATTCTCTAAAACTCTAAACCTGAAAAGATCCTCAATTTGAATTATTCATTTAATTCAATATTAAGTAAGGTTTAAGGCTGGGGCCTTATAGTTGGTATCAATGGTTGGTTTAGACAACTTTAGGAGTTAGAAAAGTGTTAAATTATAATATGATTGAAATGATATAGCATTTACGGATTACCATGTTGCTTCACCTAAGATATTTCTGGGTTAAGAATGGTTTTTCATAGAGGAAACAGAACAACTTTTCTGGGAAGGCATACAGTGGGAAATGACCTTTCAAATCAGCAACCTGAGATGGTCAGAATTGGAACTGAACGGTTTGTTGCAGTGATGGCACAGTTGACTCAGGCTATAAATGGTGGTGGTATCCATGCACGAGATCATCCAGATCAACCGCAGAAGAACATGTCAGTGGTGGAACATTTCATGAGGCAACATCCCCCATCATTCAGAGGATCATCTGACCCTGTGCAAGCTAAAGGGTGGATTAAATCATTGGAGAAGTTTTTTGATGTCATGGGGTGTTCAGAAGATCAAAAGGTTAGTCTTGCTGTTTACCGTTTTGAAGGTGAAGCTGATCAGTGGTGGTCGATGGTGAAAAATATCAGGGATAGTGATGAGATTGAGGATCTTCACTGGGATGAATTCAGAGGTATGTTTCTTGAGAAATATTTTCCTAAGGTGGTTCGTCTTAGGATGGAAAAAAAGTTCCTAGAATTGAGGCAGGAGGATGATTCAGTGGCTACTTATGAAGCAAAGTTCACTCGATTGGCAAGGTATGCTCCGAACTTCATACGAGATCTTGATAGTAAAATAAACCGTTTTTACTCAGGGTTAAAGCCAAAATATCGAAGGGCATTAGCTTCTTGTGAGTTTAAAAGTTATGAAAAGCTTGTTTGATGTGCTGAGAAGGTGGAAATGGAGTTTGCCGATGAATAAGTGTTCTATAAAAACCAGCAGAAGAAGAGACCAAGGTGGCAGGAGAAAGGTAAGAATTTTTCAAAAAAGTCTGATGGTAAGAAAACTAAGTTTCCAGTTTGTGATAAATGTGGAAAAAGGCATGTTGGGGAATGTCTTCTGAATTCTGGAAAGTGCTACCGATGTGGTAAGATGGGACATAAGGCTCATGATTGCACTGAAAAAGACCAGGGTGATGGTAAGACCAAATTTGATTTACAGTTAGTGAAATGTTATAAGTGCAATGAGATGGGTCACTATGAAAACGAGTGTCATACAAAGAGCTTCAGTGATGGGAAGCAGTTTGACTACAAGAAAAAAGGGGTGGTGAAATCCTTTGCAACTACTTTAGTAGACATCGGTCCATCAAATGAAGTTGTATCAGCTCCAAGGAGCTCAGTTTTTTTTCAATGATTGACTTGAGATCGGGGTACCATCAGCTGAAGGTAAAGGAGGCAGATATTCCGAACACCGCGTTCCGTACGATATATGGCCATTATGAATTTTTAGTAATTCCTTTTGGGCTAACCAATGCACCTGCTATATTCATGGACTTAATGAATAGAATTTTCCATGAGTTCTTGGATAAGTTTGTGGTGGTGTTCATTGATGATATTTTGGTGTTTTCTAGAAGTAAAGAGGAGCATGAAATTCATTTAAGGGTTATCTTGCAAACCATAAAAGAAAAGAAACTATATGGAAAATTCAGAAAGTGTGAGTTTTGGTTACAACAAATTTCTTTCCGGGGTCACATTATTTCGAAAGATGGCATAACTGTTGATACTACTAAAACAAAAGTTGTTGAAGAATGGCCGAGACCCACAAATGTAACTGAGATCCGTAGTTTTCTTGGTTTGGCAGGTTACTACCGAAGGTTTGTTGAAAATTTTTCACGGTTATCTAGTCCAATGACTAAGCTAACTCGTAAGGGTGTTAAGTTCATCTGGACAAAAGAAGGTGATGATTGTTTTCAGGAGTTGAAAAGAAGATTGGTGAATGCTCCAGTTTTGGAACTTCCTTCTAGGAATGGTGAGTTTATTATATACAGTGATGCTTCATTGAAAGGACTTGGTTGCGTCCTAATGCAGAATGATCAGGTAATTTCTTATGCTTCACGTCAGTTGAAAACTCATGAGGTAAATTACCCTACACATGATTTGGAATTAGCTGCTGTTGTCTTTGCTTTAAAAATTTGGAGGCATCATTTGTATGGAGTAAAGTGTGAAATATATACTGATCACAAAAGTTTAATGTATATATTCACTCAGAAAGAATTGAATAGGAGACAGAGGAGATGGCTGGAATTAATCAAGGATTATGATTGTACAATCCACTACCATCCAGGAAAAGCAAATAAAGTGGCCGATGCTTTGAGTCGAAAAAGTAATGCTTCGTTAACCATGCTACGTTTGGAACGAGATCCTTTGGTTTTTGATTTAATGAACTTTGGAATAGAAGTTGTTGGTGCAGGAAGTCCTTCTGTTTTGTTCCAGGTATCAGTGAAATCTTCTCTATCAGACAGAATCAAGCAAGCACAGAAGCAAGACAACGAGTTGCAGAAAATGGTAGAGCTGGTTCAGAAAGGTAAGTTGCCTGAATTCAACATTGATAATGATTGTGTTTTGAGGGTTGGTACGAGATTATGTGTGCCTTGTGATTCATAGTTTAAGAATGAGTTGTTATGTGGGGCTCATAGTTCTCCGTTTTCAGTTCATCCTGGCAGTACTAAGATGTACAGAGATCTGTGGGAGTATTACTGGTGGGATGGAATGAAAAGAGATATTGCTGATTTTACTGTGAAGTGTTTGAATTGTCAGCAGGTTAAAGAAGAGCGGCAGTTACCTAAAGGGATGCTTCAGCCTTTACCAGTGCTAGAGTGGAAATGGGAAAACATATCCATGGACTTTGTTGTGGGATTACAGAGGATATCTCGAGGTAATAATGCAATCTGGGTTATTGTTGATCGCTTGACCAAATCTGCTCATTTCCTTGATATACGAGATACTTTCTCTCTAGATCAACTTTCCCGTTTGTATCTTAAAGAGATATTCAGGTTACATGGAGTTCCTCTCTCCATTGTATCTGACCGTGATCACAGGTTCACTTTTATCTTTTGGAAAGGCCTTCAGAAGTCGTTGGGTACTGAATTAAATTTTAGTATAGCTTTTCATCCTCAATCAGATGGGTAGTCAGAACGAACAATTCAGACATTGGAGGATATGCTACGAGCTTGTTCAATGGATTATTAGGGAAGTTGGGACCAACATCTTTCTTTGGTTGAATTTTCATATAATAACAGTTTTCATTCTAGTATACAGATGGAACCATTTCAGGAATTATATGGGAAGCAGCGTTGAACTCCAGCTTTCTGGGATGAAGTGGGTGAAAGGAAGTTGATGGGACCAGAATTGGTAGAAGAGATGGCAGAAAAAGTTCAGCTGATTCAGAAGCACATGAGAACAGCTCAGAGTAGGCAGAAGAGTTATGCAGACAACAGGAGGAAGGATCTATCTTTTGAGGTAGGTGATCATGTTTTTCTCAAAGTATCACCATGGAAAAGTTTGATGCGATTTGGTAAGAAAGGAAAGCTGAGTCCAAGGTTTATTGGACCATATGAAATTCTGGAGAGAGTTGGATCAGTTGCTTACCGAGTGGCTTTACCTCCGAGTTTATCTCAGGTACACAATGTTTTTCACGTTTCGATGTTGAGAAATTATATGCCAGATCCATCTCATGTTTTGAGTCCAGAGGTAGTTCAGCTAGAAGAGAAACTATCTTATGAAGAACAACCAGTCCAGATTCTTGACCACAGGGATCAGGTGTTACGGAATAAGGTGATTCATCAGGTAAAGGTTTTGTGAAAAAACCATGTGATTGAAGAGGAAACGTGGGAATCTGAAAATGCTATGAGGGATAAATACCCCCACTTATTTTGATAAGTGAATAAAATTGAGAGGACGCAATTCCCAAAAGGGGGGAAGGATATAACATCCCAGGTAAATAAAGAATAAAGAAATTTCATATTAATTAATATTTACGAATTAAATATTAATTTTAATTAAAAGGGGTTTCTACATTCGATAGCGTACTCGATACGCAACGATGGGTTTCATTGAAATCTTACGTTGCACACTAGTAATATAATAATATTATTTTAAATGGTAGTTAACATGTTGTCGTTGTACTGGCGGGAATGGATAGAAATAACTAAAATATGATTATATATTTTTTTAAATGTTTTTATATTTACCCAATAAAAGATAAAGGCTTAAAATACGAAAAGAATTCAATTTTAGGCATTTATACCCTAATTTTCACTAAGGGTTCACTTATCACCTTTTGACGGCGAACCGTCATTAAATATAGTTTTGATCAATCTTATAAATTCTATTGGACCAAATATAACTCTTCTTTAGAATCGGGACATCGAAATTTACTTTGTGTAATTTTTTGGTATCTTTCCGATAAAGTTCATTTTTTTTAATGAATATTGTAAATGTTGTATTTTAATTCAAAACCTCTTTTTGATCTAATTTATTTATATGATTAGATTATTATTTGAATTGATTTTAAAGTGAAATTATAAAATATTTTTACCATTAAATCCAATAGGGGTCGTTGGAATTAATTTCACTTTGAAATCAGACTTAAACTAGTGTCAATCTTTTGATACTTATTGTTTCACAAAAACACGCTATTTTCATGACAACGGGAATTAATTATTAAATTAATTAATTTGAATTATATGTTTTGAATTTTTTAAAATGGACTTCATTTTTGAATTTAGAATATCAAATATAGCTTAGGGTGAATTTTTGGAATTTTTCTGAAAAACTTCAATTTTTGATGAATAGTGAAATCACTAAGTGATACTTATAAAAACTGATTTTCCATTTAAATGAAATTTTGCCACCTTTGTTTATTGAATTTCAAAAATCCGACATACATGGTTGTCACTAAGAAGTAAAATTTGGTTCAATGAGATTAAAATAACTTTTTGGTGTATAGTAAGTTATTAAGTTTTTAATCGCGATTAGTGGTAATTAGTGTAGTTTAAGGTGAAAACAATGTTTTAATAGTATGAGATGAGCTAAACACATGTCCTACCCTCATTGTATGTGTCATGGTCGACGAAGGCAAGCAATGGGTCAACTTAGGGACCCCATGGAGCCACTTTTGTTGGAAAATGACATAAATACCTTTTATTTAATGTTAATGTAAAAAATGGCACAAACATGATATGTTTCACTAATAGAATTTTTAAATGGGGTTATACAAGTCAGAATTTTTATTATAATTAGTCATTGGAAATCTAAACAGCTTTCCAACATCATAGTATTTTTTTATAATTTTTATACATTAAATAAATTAAATTATTTATGACATAATAATGATGCAGTGATGACATCATTATTTGACGATTTAAATAAAATGGAAAGATAATTTAAAATATATGAACTACACATGTCCAACACTTATTGGATGGGTGGATTTCAAAATCCTATCACCTTATCCACGAATTATATCAATGTGGGACCTTTTAAAACCGAAACACATTTTCAAATAAAGTAATATTTCTTTACTTTTCAAAAGTGCCCCTCCTCTCCTCTTATAAAAGGCCCCCACCTCTACCACCTTACCCACACTCCCAAAGCCTTTGGCTCAGACAAACCCTACCCATTTTGTCTCTCCACTTCCTTCTATTACTCCTTGAAGCCTCAATTTGGGCATAAGTCTTCCCAAGGAAGCCTTTGAGCTCAAACCAAAGGGAGTTACCCAATTTTGAGGTAATGTCTTCACTTGAGTCCTTTTGTATTATTTTGCTTCTCCAACCCCCTAAACTCTTTTTATTTATTTCATTTGTAATAAATCCATTATCTTCAATATACTAGGATTTTGTTATAAGAAGGATTCGAGCTACACTTACACACACCTTCATCTAATGGTTAAAGAACATACTGTTTCCGTGGATGGTGAATTTATCCCTCCCGAAACGATGATTGTTCAACATTCCTTTAACACCTTCAAAGGTGGCCATTAAGATGTCACAATATTTATATATGATATATAATATGTTTATGTTTTCTTTAAGCTTATTTATTCTTCATTTTGGGCATACCTTTATGGTTTCCATTATGGGTAAACACGATATCTTCATTTAAGGAAGTGCGGACTACCGCCCCCTCAAAGTGATGTGATTCGTTAATGCCATATGTGGGACGTGTAAAGGATGGGTTTAATGTTATTATATATGATGTTATACTGGAATTATAATATACCTCTATATAATTGTTATTTATTTCCATTAAATTATGAGATAGAAATGAAAGTAGCGTTGATGCGTACGTACGACTTACCGTCTGCATGAACGGTGCATTTCATTTCTTATCCCCAAATGTAATGTACTATTAAAAGTACATGTATATAATGGATATATATAATGAATGATATATCTAAATGATGAATATAATTATGTAATTAAAATATACATACCTCTCATTTAGTTTTAATTCCATTAATATGACAAGGAAATGGAAGTAGCGTTCATGCGTACGTACGGCTTACCGTCTCCATGAACGGTGCATTTCATTTCTTACCTCTAAATGATTATGTAATATTATAAATACATGTATATTCTGGATATATATGATATATATGATATCCAAATCAGGAATGTCATTCTGGATATAAAGAACCTTTGACCACACGAACAACATGTAATTGTAAGAAGTCCACTTTCGACTTAAGAACCAAATATCTACAAAACAAACATTATTAACTTAAATGGTTACATAATGTTTATAACATGACAATAAGTGATATAAAAGGAATAATGAACTTTAAAAAGGTTCTTAATCAAGTAGAAATTAACTCAAGTTTATTATTCAAGACGTTAAAGAACGATCGAGTCAAGTCGGGCCCAAGGTAAGGGACTTCGTCTCAATCTCCTTTCATTGAGGCATATTTCGTTTTATACACAACATTATTTTATACGGTGTATAAACCCCCTTGACTTTGACTTTTATACAAAAGGAATATTTTTCTACGAAGCGTTTTACTAAACGACAAAACGGAATGTTTTTTTAACATACGCGGTGACAACAACATTTTCCTCCGCCGCGAGTATTATTTGGTCTTTGGATTCCTCAACAAGCCGTAATGTTTTTAAAATAAAATAAATACCATATACTCTTTTATGTATTTTGGTATTGAAAATGGTTTTGATAAAGGATTCTATTATGATATATTGTGATTGAAATGTGGAAATGTTATCATTCCTTTATATTGGTTTTATGTTTTATGATTTTATTTTGGTACTTGGACATTTGATGGGTGGTTACGTGATAAACCATATGACGGGTGGTGCCGTGAATACCAGGACGAGTGGTTACGTTATAACCTCCAATGCATTGGGTATGGAAGTCGGCCGTATGGCTATTCCATTAAGTATATATGGAAATTGTCCGTACGGCTATTCCATTAAGTGATATGTGTGGAAGTCGACCGTATGGTTATTCCACTTAAGTATGTTTATGTCCTAAGTTACCTTTATATATGCTATGTGTTATTTATATGGGTTTTATGGTAATCCTTTGGTTAAAAAAAGGTATGTAATGATACTTTATTCAGGGAAGAGTTTTTACTACTTCATGACGGTGAAGGTATTACTTTGTTAGAGTATACATGGTTTACTTGATGTTTGAAAAAGTAACAGTTTTCATTCTTTGTGTATCCCTTACTAATCTTTTTATGCTCACCCCAAGCTTTTTTCGAAATGTTTTTCACAGGACTTAAAGTGGAATAAGGTCAAGGATGGGATCAAGGGAATGTCATGCTATATAAGACATGGAACTAGACATGTTTCTTTTTAAGAGTTTTTTTATTATGGAAACTTAGTAGAAGTGTCTACTTTGTAATCTTTTGAGATGTAATAGTTATGTTCTAATTCTCTAAAACTCTAAACCTGAAAAGATACTCAATGTGAATTATTCATTTAATTCAATATTAAGTAAGGTTTAAGGCTGGGGACTTATATATAGGGTATCAATTTTCATGAAAGCTATGTATATATTTCCTAGATTGAGATAATTTGACTATTTGTGGCCATACCAGTGAAATATAAAGTAACAATATTCCATATAGATTTCGAGTGATCATTTTTGAGTGGGGTTTGGGAATAATGAGTTTATATTGAATAAAATTATAGTATAATCATTATTGATGATGAGAACATTCATGACATTTCTATCATAGGTCCATGCACATAGATAGTTAACCCTATGGATCTCCTATAATACCATGGTTTCCATTCCTGCACACCACATGCAATTACCCACTAGGTTCACATAACAGACTATTGAATATCCAAATAGGCCAAAAAATGTTATTTTAATTTTTTTCCTCACAGAAACTCTCTACAGAAAACATCATAGAGGTCACCGATCCTAATCAATACTAAAACCCATCTATGTATAAAATTAGAGTCCTAATGACGCAGTTTCTCAAAAATTAAGGTGCCCCTTGTTGACATAGGTAGTTTCATTTAGCCTTGTATAAGTCTCATATTTCTAGGGTTGTTGAACTATTCCAATATTTAAATTAAAACACCCTTGGGTTGGTCCTCATACCTGAATCCCATGTAGTTCCACTTCACTTTTAGCTAGTTATTAGCTTTAATACCATTTATCATGACCCATCTATCAATGTGTCGCAAACCTGGTCAACTAACACCATGGAAATCATATAATACCATGGTTTATTTCCCCATAAACCATATTATATTAGCTAATATGGTTTTGAAAGGTATAACTTTTTGAATTTGGTAGTTCCATTTATCATTTTTAGTCATACATTTTAAGTGGTGTTATAATCTCACCGTCTTTGAAACACAATGGAATATTTTTAGATCCCACACCTCAAACTGAGGCAGTGCCTCATAGTTACAGCTATGTAACATCTATGAAATCATTTTTCATGAACCATCCGACCTTGGGACATAAATATAGTCAATTTTACCCATGAATATCCTTTAATAAATTGGTTTCTATCTCAACAAAACATAGAATATTACCCAATGGGGTTACTTATCTGAAAAATGATTTCTCTAAAAGGAAAATATTCATTAATTTTGTTTCTTCTTCACTCACATGTTCCCTAGGAAATGTCCCAAGAGGTCACCCATCCTAATAACTACTTCATATAACACCCATATAACTAGTGAGGCCACATCAGTTATTATTATAAAAATAATTGTCCTCCCTGTTGACCTGGGATGCATCACTTATCATTTTCTTAGTCCCACTTTTCCATTGGTGATATCAGAAAAATATTTTTCTATAAATTAAGGGATTATTTGGATTCAATAAGATACCTAGGGCATGGTTTTCATGAGATGAAAAATATTTGATAAAAAATGGTTTCATGAATGGAGGAGTTGATTATAATCTATGTGAATATATTGAGAGTAACCATGTGATAATGGTGAGGGTATATATCAATGTTATTATATTTCATGGATATAATGAAGTGCAACGCAAAAATATTGTATCCTTCTAATAATATGAGTTAAAAATCTATGTGATTTATGATATAACATTTCTAATTATTTCGTAGGAAACACATGGAAATCATGGAACATAATCTTTCAATAAAACTATTTTATATTTATTTTTAGAATATATTGAATTGAAAATTATATGAGATAAAAATATTGATTTCAAAATGGTTTTAATTATTAAGGGATGATGGAGTAAAATAAAAATATATCACATAATATAGAAAAATCATCTTTAGCATGTTTTAATTAAAAATGTAAAAAACTAATAATTTTTCCTTATTAAATAAGGAATAATATATATATTCAATCCAAAATAAAACCACTGACATTTTATGAAACAAATAATTTGATATATTAATGCCATAATGGATATCAGTTTACTATGAAATGAAAAATTTCATCAAGAGTTATTGTTTTTTTTCTATTGAATATTGGGATGGTTCATTTGATGACCTGATTTCAACATATGGGGGTGAAATATATCATTAAAGAGTAACATTTATTGGTTACATAAATATCTTATAATATTTTTATAAAGATTATTTAATTTTCTATTCAACTATAGGATATAAACGTCCTGAATGATATCCCTTTCCAAAGAAGGGATTGACTGACGTTGAATGGATTTTGTTATTAAATAAAAATCCCCAGATATAAATAGTCTGTATATAGGACTCATATCCATATGGGGTTTATTTTTATATATATTCCAATATATTTTATATACCTTGTTCAAGACAAAAAATGGGTTACCTTTTGGTTAATTTTCAAAGGAGGGTACTCTTGATCATAAAAGGGTGAGATATTGATAGCTCATTGGGGGTGTAGTGATACTGGATTAGTTTTAAATAAAGAAATGCTGAATTTGGGGTAAGAATGAATACTATTCAAGAAAATGTGTGGAATTTGGTATTATGATGATAGAAATATACATGTTCTGGTTATGAAATGATCTTGAGGTATGATCTTGTTTAAACATTTGATGCATTGAAGGATTTAAAATAAAGGATCATGAAAGATTTGAATCATTAATTTAAATTTCATGCTATTATAGTATCTAAAACATATCATGATTCACGTGGTCATAGAAGACATGTTGAGGATTCCCTTGATAATAACATGGGTTTGTAAATGTGAAAATGATCTATATGCACATTAATTATAAGCCAGAATATTATTGATGAATTTATTGTTTTCAAAAAACCTAGAAGGAGTGAATGTTTGAAAAAATACCTATTGATGGGTTTTTTTAATTTATTGTATTCTTAATTTGATAAATGTTTTTAATAAAATACATTTTCAAATGGTGGAATAATTTGGTCTATGCTTGGGGTGAATTCTCCTAAGAATAATAGTTAGTGTATAAGTGTCCAGGATTATGTTGAGTGTATAATTCCTAGAGGATCAAACATTCTATACAAGTAAAACATAATAAATTGGATAATTTTTTTCCAAATGATCATTTATTTTGTGTAATTCTTAAAGGACCACTAATAGCACCTGAGTATAAAAGGATCATGCGAATCACATGAAGGAAGAAAAGATAAAAATGATGGTGTCAAGATGTGGTTATTCAAAATCATGCTATAATAAAACTATTAATGGATCTCATGATAAATTCACATGATTACCTAGAAAAAAAAGACACATCATAAGAGGAAACATATTAAGGCATGTTACATTCCATGTAGGCTGATCACATTATCCATAACTGATTATGTGATGCTTTTATATCCATTTCAAAGGCTGTGGAATCAAAACCATATAAAAACATTCATAGCTAAGGAAATGTATTTATGGTTATATATTTTTATGATGGTGAGATGTTTTCTAAAAAATTTTATCATATATAATTTATATGTAAGGGATTCCATGTGAATGGAGGTAATTTAAATATTTTAAGGAGTGTAACTATTTAGCATGGAGTGAAGGAGGTTACATGATAACTTATGTCACATAAGAAAAAACAGATATGGAGTTTCATATAAATATAATGTGATACCAAGAATGTAAGTAGATGAAAATGGTGTCATGCACTCATTTTTTTTATTATAATGGATGAAATTATAGATACACATGATCTGTATCACAAAAATAGAGTCTTCTATTGGAGTGAAACAATCCATGTATACAAAATATGTTCTGACACAAGATTCACATGTTCCACAAAATCTAATGTGGATCTTTTGAAGAGTTCTTTCATAGGGGTTACATTTACTAATAGGAAAAATATTTTTGAATTGTTGATTGTCACCTCTATAATGAAATAGAAGCATAAAAACACACACATGCATTTATCACCTTAAAACCGATCATCAGAAGATTATACTAGAGGTGCAGTGAATTCACATCAGCAAAGATAGATGGAGATAAGACTGAATTAATAATGTGAGTAGTTTTAAACCGCATGTAACATTGATTCTGATTCGAACATTATTATAGTAGTGTGCTTTAGGGAATTTAGTACATCGAAAAATATCCATTGAATGATCCTTTGATGTGGGATAATGAGGCTGATCTGAGTCAACATTATGTTACCATGATCATGTTTTAATTAATTTATTTTTTTATTCTTTTGGAATGATATTGATGCAATTATTTAATAATGATGAATCAATATACAATGGTTTTTTGTTTTATTCATTCATACCATTATTCACCCAAACTTATTATTTTTACCCTGGTGGTTCTAGATATCAATAATAGTTTCTAAATTTTCCACTATTCTCTATTATCTCAAAATGAGAATTTACATTTAGAATTTCCAAAAGTTATCGGTTTGATGAGAATGAGTCCATGAGGATTCATGATAATGGATGAAATTATGTTTCATGACAATGATAATGGGTGTACTACTACATTATATTTTATATGAGTGGTTCACAATGGGAGATATTTGAATGATTGTGTGGGAAAAAAATTAAAAATTAATGATTAGTAGAAAAATATTCAATCACTAGATTGAGAATTGAATGTTCTCCAATTTACTACTATAGGTTTAATCATAGGTGAAAATCATTGTGGTGGTGGAAATATAAAATTCATGCATACGAAATTTATATAATTCAATGTATAATGAAAATGAAATATTATTTTTATGTCACAAGACAAGTATGACATCAATTAAAGGAATGTGCTTTCAGATAAAAAAAAGACTATAAAGTGTGAATATTTAGAAGACATTCTTAGCCTATAAATTTTACATGACTTACACTTTCCTAATGTTTTCTCTCTTGGCTAACCCTTGGCCTCACATGCTATGTAGTATTTAAAACACAAAATTTAGGAGTTATAATTGTTACTGGATAAACTATTATACCTGGAAAAACATTTCATGTCTCCCAATTATTATGTAATAATATGGGTATATTTTTTAGGTTGTCCCCACAATATAAAATGGAAGTGGGGAATTATAGGATACTTCACAATGATAAAACATCAAGTTTAATGATGTATATTACATTTATTGTGTGTAATTGTTTTAATTTTTGCTCACATAGGTTCCAAAATTATATATATAAATATTGTTTTTATATTCTACAATGGACATAAATTTATATTAGTTAGTAATAAAATAATTTTTTATTTTCATAAAGTCTATTTCAATTTTTAACCCCATTTATGTAAATAGAATTTATATTACAAAATAAATATTATATTTCATGTAGTGATACCAACTACGATAGCTAAGAATAGTATATAAATATAAAAATCAAATAATATCAACCATATAATGGTATAATTTATAGGATCAAACTACAAAAATAGTATTCATCCTAAAATTTATACTTTTAAGATAAAAAGTAACATTATGAATATAATATAAATTATCACTATAGTTTTTATAAATTTAGTGAATGAATTAGTAATTTTTGATGAATGGTGTTAGAAATATATGGTATAAATAAAAAATATAGTAGTAGGGATTTCCCGGTTATATAATTCTGTGTTAATATAATAATTTTTAAATTTGAACATTGGGAACTATATCCATTTTAAATAATTTTACAAATATAATCAATGTTAATAAGTAGTATTGTAAAAGTAAAAATGTTGAAGAAAAAGAAAATGATTGCCTCAACCATTAGAGCCATACGATTTGAAGCCCATTTTTTAGAACATTGGTGTGAGGGAGCATCAATGGATTCTTAATATTTATCATGAACAATTTGATATTCCATAGTTTAGGCTTGAACGGAATAACCTACGTGTATAGTTCATATTAGACCCTCACAACTAGTTGGTAACCTCTTGCGTATGGGGAGGCGTGCTTGAGGTCTCGTGATGACCCAGGTCAGAGCACTAGTTTTGTGGATTCTAGGTTAGGGATGTTACAATGGTAAAGGATCAATATTTTTGGTTTATATAGGATATATAAAATTATATAAATGCATAAATAAATGGATGAGAAATTACTTGTGATAAATAATATTTTTTTCTAAAATGAGAACAATAATTATAAATTTTATCAACAAAAACATTAGGATACTGATGAGGAGATAACCGTATCATATATGAGTGAAAGTTTTCAATATAGATGTTGAATAATATTTTTTTATTATAAGTATTTACTTAGACCATTATTTTACTATAAAATAAAGTATAATGCCAAAATTTGTATGTAAAACATAATTAGTTATCAGATTTCATAAGTAAATTCATGGTGGATTGATATACTACATCAAGTTTCTTTTATATCATAGTTATATCCAATGTTTTACGAAGTATCTCTATGATATTATAATTTATTTATGAAAATGAATAAGGAGATTGAGAAAATAAAAAAGTATTAGATGTGGGATATTGTTTAAAGGATGACCAACAAGAATCAATTTAGGACTAAATGACCATTCCATAATAATCTGAATGTTGTTGAAAATATAATTCAACACAAATTGCTAATGGTGGGTGAGGGATAATCCTATATAGAGGGTATCAATGTTCATGAAACCTTTATATCTATTGTCTGGATCGATATAATTCGACTATTTGTATATATACAAGTGAAATATAATGTAACATTATTCAATATAGATTTTGAGTGATCATTTTTAGTGGGTTTGAGAATAATAAGTGTATATTGAATAACCATATAGTATACTATTTAATGAATATGAGAACATTAATGACATTCCATCATAGGCCCATGAACCTAGTTAACAAACCCCATGGATCTCCTATAATACATTGGTTTCCTTCCCAGCACAACAAATACAATTACCCACCAAGTTCACTTATCATACTAATTATTTTCCAAATAGGACAACACATTTTCATTTATCCATTTTCCTTTCTCTAACAAACTATAAGAAACATCCCACAGGTCACTCGTACTAATCAATACTATAGGAAAATTATGTGTAATAGTAGAGTCCTAATCAGGTAGTTTCCCAAAAATTAGGGTTCCCCTTTTTGAAATGTGGTGTTACTTTTAGCATTGTTTTAGTCTCATATTTATAGGGGTGTTAATAAATCCCAATATTTAAATTAAAACACCCTTTTTTTGGTCCATATACCTCAATACCATGTAGTGACACTACACTTCTTGCTAGTTATTGGCTTTAATATCATTTTT
The DNA here is from genome assembly GCA_963277665.1 of Viscum album. NCBI lineage: Eukaryota > Viridiplantae > Streptophyta > Magnoliopsida > Santalales > Viscaceae > Viscum > Viscum album. Next base: position 900,397,231 of record OY728139.1, read on the forward strand.
AATGACCCATCCAACCCTGGGCCATGAACCTGGTCAACTCTGGTAATCCTATAATACCTTGGTTTATTTCTACAAACCCCACATTATATTAGCTAATATGGTTTGGAAAGTCTCACCTTTTTAACTTGGGTAGTTTTATTTAACCTTTTTATCTCTTATATTTTAAGGGGTGTTACACACTCACCGTCTTTGATACGCAATGGAATATTTTTAGATTCCACACCTCAAACACAAGTAGTGCCTTGTAGTTACAGCTATGTAATGTCTATTATACCATTTTTCTTTAATCTTCCATCCTCGGTCCATGAACATAGTCAATTTTCCCCATGATATCTTTTCATACATTGGTTAACCACTAAACACACCATAGACTATTACACAATGGGGTTACTTGTCTGACTAACGATTTCCGAAAAACGAAAATATCATTTACTGTGTTTTTTCATCACACATATGAACCCTGGAAAATTTCGTAGGAAGTCACCCATCCTTATCAACACTCTTTATAAAGCACATATAACTAGTGGGACCTCATCTGGTATAATTAAAAATATAACAGTTCTCCTTGTAGACATGGTGGGTATCACATATCATTTTCCAAGTCTCATTTTTTCATGGGTTTTATAAGTATTTTATTTCTATAAATGACGAGAATATTTGGATTCAAGAAGAAAACAAGGGAATTGTTTTCATGAGATGATAAATATTTGATAAAGCTTGGTTTCTCGAATGGTGGAGTTGATTACAATTAATGTGAAAATAATGAGAGTAATTATAGGATAATGATGATGGTATATGTTAATGGTATTATCTATCATGGATCGAATGATGTTTATTTGAAATATATTGTAGACTTCCTATAGTATGAGTTCAAAATGTTTGTGATTGATGAAATAAAATGTTTTGTTTTTTTACAGGAAATAGATTCAAACAATGTAATATTAATCACTCAATAAAACTATTTTTTATTGATTTTTAGAATAATTTGAATTGAAAAGTATCTATTAATAAAAAATTGTTTCAATATGGATGTTACTATTAAAAGAATATAGAGGAAATGAAATGGATATCACACAATAAAGACTATTAATAATTAGATTGTTTTAATTAATAATGAAACAAACTAATATTTTTCCCTATTACATAAGGAATTATTTAAATTAAATCGGAAATAAATCAACTGCCATTTTTTGAAAGTAATAATTTAGTATATTGAAGGTATAATTGATATTGGTTTACTATACAATGAAAAATTAAATCAAGAGTTATTGGATTTTTATTTTAAAGATTGGGATGGTTCATTTGATGATCTAATTTTGATATATGGTGTTGTAATATATCCTTAAAGACAAATATTTATTGGTTAAGGAAAAAGTGGAGAATATCATTATGATGATTGAGTAATTTTCTACACAACTATAGGTTAAAAAATCCTGAAAGATATCCATTTCCAAAGAAGAGTTTGACTGGAATCGAATGGATTTTTTATTTACATAAAAATCACCACACATAAATTATTTATTTGTAGGACTCCTCTACAAGTGGGGTTTATGTTCATATATATTTCAATATATTTTATTTTCCATGTTTCAGACCAAAAATTTATGACATTTTGTATCATATTTAATGGAGGGTGGTCTTGATCATAAAGGGGGGAGATATTGATAGCTGACAGGTGAAGTAGAGAAACTGAAGTAGTTTTAAATAAATAAATGATGAAATAAGATTAATAATGAATAATAATAATGAAAATTAGTGGAATATTTGATTATGATGCTAAAAATTTATATGTTCTAGTTATGAAGTCATCTTGAGGTATGAGCATGTTTCATCTTTTTATGTTGACATGGACTTAAAAATGAAGGGTCACGAAAGAAGTAATGAATTAATGGAAGCTACATGATATTCTAGTTTCTCAAAAATATCATGAATCATGTGTCCATATAGTACATTTTGAGGATTAGCTTGATCACTAAATGTGTTTTTAAATGGGAAAATGATATGTATGCACATTAATGGTCAACACGATTATTATATATGTTTTTAGTGTTTTCAACAAACCCAAACGGGGATATTTATTAAAAAAAATACATATTGATGGGGTTTTAATTGATTGTGTTTTTATATTGATTAATGTTATTAAAAAATTACATTTTTAAATAGAGGTATCAATTAGTCCCTACTTTGGGAGAATTCTCCTAAGAAGAAGAGTTAGTTCAGTAATGACAAGGATTATGTAGAGCAGATAATTCCTAAAGGATCACATGTTCCATATAAGTAAAAAATAATCAAGTGGATCATTTTAGACCAAAATGATCATATATTGTGTGTAATTTCAAATGGATCATTCATAACACCTGACTCTTAAAGGATCAAGAGAACTAATGAAGGAAAATAAGATATAAATGATGGAGTAAATACGTGGTTTATCAAAATCATGCAATAATGAAACTATAAATGGATCTCAAGATATACTCACTTAATAACACTTAAAAATTATGCTTCATAATAGGAAGGGGATTGAGAGATGTAAAATTCCATGGAGGTTGTCACATAACCCATAACTGATTACATGATGCTTTTATGGCCAATTATAAGGTCGGGGAATCGATTCCATATCGAAAATTGAAGAGGTAAGGAAGTGTATTTATGATTATATATTTTTATGATGATAAGTTTTTTTATAATTTTTTTATCAAATGTAATTCTAGGTCAGAGATTATATATGAACGGAGGAAATTTACACAATTGATGGAGTATAACCATTTACCATAGAGTGAAGTAGCATACATGAACACATATGTCAGATAAAACAAAATCACATAAGGACTTTCATGTAAATATAATATCAAAACATGACTGTATGTAGAAGAAAATGGTGTCATACACTTGGTTTTTCCTAACAAAGGAAGACATTATAGATACATGAAAACTATTAGAGAAGAATAGAGTCCTCTATTATAGTGTAATCATCCAAGTATACAGAATATGGTCTAACACTACATTCACATGTTCCACATAATCTGATGTAGAACTTATGAAGTTTTTGTTCATAAGTGTTACATTTCATAATAAGAAAAATATTTCAATGTTTATTTTCACCTCTATAATGAAATAGAATCATAAATACACACACAAAAATGAATTAAATTAAATATTGTCATCATAAGATTAAACTAGAGGTGAAATGCATTCACTTCAAAAAAGAGAGATAGAGATAAGAGTGAATTAAGAATATTAACAGCTGTAAACTGAGTCGAACACTGAGAATGATTTGAATATTGTAACAGTAGTGTTCTTTAGATTATTTGGTACATAAAAACATTTTCTTTGAATGATCGTTTGATTTAGGATAGTGAGGCTGATCTGAGTAACCATTATTTTAACTTGTTCTTGCTTTTATTTATTTTTTTTCTTTGGGAAGGAGTTAGATGAAATTATTCTTTAACGATGAAACAATATAAAATGGTTTGGTTCTTTTAATAATTCATACCATTATTCACCAACACTTAATATTATTAAATTCGTTAGTTTAACAATAAATAATTGTATCTGAATGTTCCAGTATTCTCTATTATATTATAATGAGAGTCCACATTTAGTATTTACCATAGCTACTGGTTTAATGAGAATTAGTCCAGGAGAATTCATGTTGAAATACGAAATGATGTGGCATGAAACCAAAAATTGGTTTACAACTACTATATATTTCATATGAATGGTTCATGATGTGGAATATTTGAATGATGGGGCAGAATAAGATTAAAATTTATAGATTTGTAGAAAAATCATAAATCGCTAGATTGAGAATTAAAGGTTCTTCCACTGACTACAATGAGTTTGTTAAGAGGTGAAAATCATGGTGGTAGTGGAAATATAAAATTTATTTATATGAAATTTCAAAATTTAATGGTATAAAGAAAAGGACATATGATTTTGATTTCACAAGACAAGTATAACCTCAATTAATGGAAATTTTTTTAGATACAAAAAAATAATATATGGTGTGAATATTTAGAAGACATTCCTAGCCTATAAATTTGACATGACTTTGAATTTCATAAAGTATTCTCTCATTGAAAATCCCTTGGTCCCACATTATATAAAAGATATAAAACTCAAAATTTTGGATTTATTTTTGTTAATTAAGAAACTATTATACTTTAAAAAGTTTCATGGATCCCACATGTTATATAATAATATAGGTATGTTTTTAGGATAACCCCACAAAATAGAATGGAGGTACTACATTCTCAGTTACTTTATAATGCTCACTCATCAAGTATAATAAATTATATTACATTTATTGTGTGGAATGTTTTAATTTTTTTCTCACATAGGTTCCAGAATTATTTAATTAAATATTTATTTTTGATATTCTACAATGGACCTAAATTTCCATTTGTGAGTACTAATATAATTATTTTTATTTTCATAATTTCTATTTCATTGTTTTCACCCCATGTATGCACATAAAATTTCTATTATAATAGAAATATTACATTTCATGTAATGATATCATGTGATATAACTAATAATAGCATAAGAATGTAAAAATAAAACAATAATGACTATGTTATGGTATAATTTATAGGCTCAAACTCTTAAATGATTTTTACTCCTATCATGAATACTTTTAAGATAAAAAAGAACATTATAAATATAATAGGAATTATCGTTGTAATTTAAATAAATTTTGGGAATGAATTAGTTAATAATGATGAATGTTGATAGAAATATATGGTATAAAGGAAAATTTAATAGTTGGGATTTAATTGATATATGATTGTTTAATAATATATTTTTTTTTCAATTTTACCATTTGGAACTGTATTGATTATAAATTATTTTACAAATATAATCAATGTTAATTATTAGTATTGATATAGGATAATTGATGATGAAAGGATAAATGAATGCCTCAACTATTAGAGCCATATTGTTTGATTTCCATTTCATATAACTTTGGTGGGAGGTCGCATCAATGGTGTTTTAATCATGACCATGAACAATTTGGTATTTAATAGTTGATGATTGAATGAAATAACATTTACGTGGAGTTTTTGTTAGTGGAGATTACAACTCAATTAATGTTTGTGGAACCACCCCATAAAACTACCACTTTCTCACACAATAACCTTTGGGTGTATTTGGTGTAATAAGGGGATATGTTTCCATTCCTTAAATTCATACATTGTAATTTTTATTGTAAAATTAAATTTTGTATTCAATGAAACTCATTTTGATATCATTTTTTTGAAAAAACATATGTATTAGAAATATGACTTTAATAAATTAAATTTTTGAAAAAAAGAAAAACATAATCTAAACTATAGAAACTATATATTCTAATAATAATCTCAAGTACTGAAAATAATTATTTTTAATGAAATAGTCTTTTAAAACACACCTATAGAGAAATAAATGATAATTTATTGGCCTCACAATTTTTTATAAGTGTTGGAAATTTATTTGTGGCTTCAAACGAACTATTTTTAAATAGGAAATGTTCTCTATATTTTAAATTTAATATTATCATATTTACTAAATTATTTGGATATCATAAATATTATATTTTAAATCAAAATGTTGGAATTAGTTTAGGGTAAATTATTGATAATTTTCAATAATATAAGGTTTTCAAAATGAATATTAATTATAATGATTTGTGGTTTTAATATGATTTATGACCACATATTTTGGTCAGAGTAATTTAATAAACAATTAACCACAATAGAAACCTAATATATCTTATTTTATTTATAATATTTATTTTAATATGTTTTAATCAATTTTAAATCAAATAATATACTTTCCAATTCATACAAATGAAAAACTAATTTTTTAAAAATGTAAATTTGAGATAGTTTTTTCCATGTAGAATGAGGTATTAAAAAATATTTTCGGTTTAAATGGATTAAAGTACCATAAATTATGACTCAAATTACTAATAACAAGAGAAAAAATCCGGGTTAAGTAAATGTTTTTTCTTTTTACACAATGTAGATTTCTAATACATATATCATGAAATTGTTAAAGAATTATATTATTTTTTGAATAAATAACCACTGATTTCCCCTTCTTGTTAACTCAAAATACACTACGGAAAAATCACGAATTAGCGGCAGTTTTATTCGTTTCGCGGTAGTTTAAACCACCGCTAAATAGATTAGAGGCGGTTTTGAAAAACCGCCGCAAAATCGTGCGTTGAGATACTATTCGCGGTAGTTTTTTAAAATCGTCGCAGAACGTTTCGTGGCGGTTTTTTAGCGGTAGTTTTGTAATTTTTTTTAGTTTTTTTTTCTTTTAATTTTTTTAATTTATTTTAATTAATTAATAAATAAATTAATAAATTAATTAATTTAATTTATTTATTTATTTGGTATTTATTTAGTATTTATTTTATATTTTTATTTATTTCCTTTTTATTTTATTTATTTTATTTTATTTATTTATTTATTTTATTTTATTTATTTCGTATTTATTTTATTTATTTCATATAAATTTTATTTATTTCGTATTTATTTTATTTATTTCGTTTTACTTTATTTACTTTATTTGTCCATGCATGCACATCCCATGCACATGCCCATGCAATATAAAGAAATACTGCGTTTGATGAGATTTGAACCCCTAACCTCTGGCATATTTTCCAAAGACTTTACCACTCTAGCAAGCACGTCATGTGGTTAATAAAAAGAATATAATATACTTTTATATATTAATTGAAAAAACAAATAATACATAAATAATAGATATAAACTCAATAATAATAAATAATAAATAATAAATAATGAATAATAAATAATAAATAATAAATAATAAATAATAAATAAATATAAATAATAAATAAATATAAATAATAAATAAATATAAATAATAAATAATAAACAATAAATAATAAATATATATAAATAATAAATATAAATAATAAATAATAAATAATAAATAATAAATAATAAATAAATATAAATGAGAAATGAGAAATAATAAATAATAAATAATAAATAAATATAAATAATAAATAGTAAATAAATATAAATAATTAAAAAATATAAATAATAAATAATATATAATATATAATAAATAATAAATAATAAATAACAAATAACAAATAACAAATAATAAATAATAAATAATAAATAATGCATATATAATAGATATAAATAATAAATAATAAATAAATAATAAATAATAAATAATAAATAATAAATAATAAATAATAAATAATAAATAAATATAAATAATAAATAATAAATAATAAATAATAAATAAATATAAATAATAAATAATAAATAAAAACTAAAAAATAAAAAATAATAAATAATAAATAAATATGAATGAGAAATAATAAATAATAAATAATAAATAATAAATAAATATAAATAATAAATAATAAATAATAAATAAATATAAATAATAAACAATAAATAAATATAAATAATAAATAATAAATAATAAATAATAAATAAATATAAATATAAATAATAAATAAATATAAATAATAAATAATAAATAATAAATAATAAATAAATATAAAGATTAATTAATAAATAATAAATAATAAATAAAAAATAAAAAATAAAAAATAAAAAATAAATATAAATAATAAATAATAAATAAGTAATAAATAATAAATAAAAAATAAAAAATAATAGATAATAAATAGTAAATAATAAATAATAAATAATAAATAAAAAATAAAAAATAAAAAATAAAAAATAAAAAATAAATATAAATAATAAATAATAAATAAATACAAATAATAAATAATAAATAAATATAAATAAGAAATATTAAGTAAATATAAATAATAAATAATAAGTAAATATAAATAATAAATAATAAATAATAAATAATAAATAAATATAAATAATAAATAATAAATAAATACAAATACTAAATACTAAATAAATATAAATAATAAATAATAAATATAAATAATAAATAATAATTAAATATAAATAATAAATAAATAATAAATAATAAATAAATAATAAATAATAAATAAATATAAATATAAATAATAAATAATAAATAATAAATATAAATAATAAATATAAATAATAAATATAAATAATAAATATAAATAATAAATATAAATAATAAATATAAATAATAAATATAAATAATAAATATAAATAGTAAATAATAAATAATAAATAATAAATAATAAATAATAAATAATAAATAATAAATAACCAGTAACAAATATTATTATTAATAATAATATTTTATTATTAGTAATAATAAATTATTAATAATAAATAATAAATAATAAGTAAATATAAATAATAAATAATAAATAATTAATAAATAATAAATAATAAATAAATATAAATATAAATAATAAATAATTGATAAATAATAAATATAAATAATAAATAATAAATAATAAATAATAAATAAATATAAATAATAAATATAAATAGTAAATAATAAATAATAAATAATAAATAATAAATAACAAATAACGGGTAAAAAATATTAATAATAATAATAATTTTTTTATTAGTAATAATAAATAATAAATAATAAATAGTAAATAATAAATAATAAGTAAATATATATATATAAAATAAAAAATAAATATAAAAAATAAATAAAAAATAAATATAAATAATAAATAACAAATAAATATAAATAATAAATAACAAATAATAAATAATAATAAATAAATAATAAATAACCAGTTACAAATAATAGATAATAAACAAATTAAAGTATATTATAAATAATAAATAATAAATAATAAATAATAAATAATAAAGGAAACACCTGAAAAAGTATGAAAAGACGTGATAAGGGATGAAAAATCATGAAAACGCATGAAAATGGATGGAGAATCATATGAAGAATGAGGCATTAGAAAGAATGAGAACGCATGAAAACTCATGACAACTCTGGAAAACTTCTTAATAATTCAACATAATCATCATAATAACCCACAAAAAACCATTGATAAAGATAAGCAGTCATGGAATCCCAAATAAACAGTAATAAATGGAGCAACTGTTAAAACTCGTCAAAACGGTCATAAAGAGACCAAAATAATGGACTTACATTAACGGAGATAACATACGATCCGAGAGTCCATTTTAGATCTGCAACCTGTCAAATCAAAGATCCTGAAATGATCTTCGACCTGAATGGTGAAAGAGTCCAAAGGGACAGGCGGATCAGAAGTTACGACCATTTAAAAAAAAGATGATAGGGAACGGGTGCAAGAAACGAGGCATCGAAAAACATAACAAACCTGATAGCCACTAAAAAGGCCATAACATATGATCCAGGAGTGCATGTGGGCACCGCGACCAGTCAAACTGAATCTCATGGAACAAGCTATGATCTGGCAGGTGGAGGAGTTCGAACTGACACGCGAATAGAAAGTTAGGTCTGTTTAAAGACAAGTTCGATAGGACACCGGTGACGGAAACGGTGTTCTGGAGGCCTTCAGAGGGGTTTTTGGGATCGAAAAACAGGACAAAAGCTTGCTTGTATTTTATTTGTGTGTAGGTCTCTTCGCTGGATTCAATTTAATATGTGGTGGAGCCCAAAATGGACAACCGGCGCGAAAGTTATGGTCGTTTGAATTTGGAGAACTTTTTTCAACTTTCATATAACTCTAATATCTTCCGCACCTTAGATCGTCTCACGATTTTGATTGCATGTGCCCTTAGATTGCTTCATGAGCATCGATTTGACTGGTTGTGGCGCTCCATTGGACGCCCGGATCAAAAGTTACCTTCATTTTAGTGATTTTGGGGTTTCTCGTGTATTTTTATTTTTTCATTTCATTTCATGATGGTTTTACCGAAATCGTCGCTATTTCGTGGCGGTTTTTTAGAAACCGCCCCAAATCCTCAAAAAAAAATAAAAAAAAATAAAAAAAATAAAAAAAATAAAAAAAATTATGGCATTTCGCGGTGGTTTTTTCATGGCGGTTTAAAAACGGTCGCGAAATGGCTCCCCGAAACGCGTTTAGCGACGGTTTTTAAAACCGCTGTGAAAAAACCACCACGAAACGACGGTTTTCTTGTAGTGATAATTCCTCCAGGATTTTTTTTGAAATTTTCTTTAAGAAGATTTTATCACAAGGATTCTTTAACCCCCTATGGTTCTATCCTTCTGTTTTAGTAGCAACTCTATGATGTAAAATAATATTCCACTTATCAATTCTATTCAACTCCCCTTCTATGTTGTATGTTTTAAATTGTTAAAATAATTTATTTTAATCTAAATACAGTTGTCTCTTTACTATAAAACAGTCTCATAGAAATTGTGTAACTCTTTCACAATTTTTTTTTCTGTTTCATCAAACCAAATTTAATATCTATAATACTATTGTATTCAACTCTTGAATTTCTAGGTATTCATGAGAAATTCTCATATCATGAATACCCGAATCAATCCTCTTCCATGGATATTTAATTGGGTAAAAATATAAATTATTTTTTAGGGATTTAAATATAATAAACCCACATTCCATTTACATTTTATAAAAATGATTTTAGGGTCATGCCATTAAGCCCTTATATAATCAATGAATTTTTATGACACCCATACAGTCTTATCCAAAGGATATTGATGATTTTTTTTTCAATGATCAATATAGAACACTAATATATATGAAGTGTGTACCCAAATACAACTCTAATGAATTAGGGTAATAATTTAATATTCAAAGATAACTTTTTTTACACTTCTTGGTTAATAAGCATTTACATTTTCATTTAATTCACCATGGTGACAAACCAAGGTGATATTCATAAGAATGTATCATTGTTATATCATAGGAACATGTAAATGTGATAAATAATTTTATTTATCTTATAATATGACTCAATTTCTTTTGACCATTCTATGTTGTTATGCCCCTTGTTCTTATTATTATTCCTCACGATCAAATGCTATAGGCATCACTTTATTTTTTTCCTTTACTGGTATTTATCCTTACCCCTTTATATTGATGTACATCCCTCTGATATGATATTTGGGGAATGTTAATTCATGTGAACCCACGAATAATGCTTTTAGGGTTATTATAATAATGGTATATATTTTTTATTATCATGTTCATAATTTCCATGAAAAAAACATAAGAATATCAATTGTTTTGTTCCATGTAAGAAAACAATTATGCAATAAAATGGAAATATATCATTGTTAGTATGATATCATTTTTAGTTAATTATGAATATTATTACATTAAAATGATAGTAAGAACCCTAAGGATAATTCTAAATATATGAAAAAATTATATATCTTATTAATTATTAATAGAGTTTTTTTACAAACAATAACATCTTTGTTTGAATTCTAAAAATGGATGTGGTTATGGAATATATTTATCCACAAGTAATAACATAATAACCATGTATTTATCAAGACTAGATTGGGATCTTATTTATGGTAATGGGCCTTTTTTTACACCTAGTTTTGTAGTACTGACAAATATTTTTAGTTAATCATAAGTTTTTTATCACCCATTATGAAGGGTCTATAGAAAATGAAATTCTTATAATAATATATTAAAGAATAATATATTTAAACATGAATTTTTGAGACTTATAATCCCTATAGAATTATAAAAGTAATAATATAATTACATTTCTAAATAAGGTTTTATTCTTTTCAAAAATGGCTAGAAATATGAGGAACCTCTTAAATGATGAGTGAACTAGTTCATCAATTGCATACCTATATAACATGACTTATGTTGGAATTGTAAAAATCATGATTAATATGAATAAACTATCTAACATTAGAAATATTTTCATGAATCACATTGAGGTACTAGATTTACTATGAAAGGAACAACTGGCTGCTGAGTCCTTCGTGAATCGACGACCACCTTCATTTCTCAGATCTAACGATCAATTGCATTCTAAACAATTGATTACATCTATTGAAAATATATATTTTTATAATCATATATTTATATATTTATAATGTAACTATGGTGGTTTACACCATATAATTATATGATAATAAGTGGCAGGTAATGACTAAAACATTATTATAAGAGGGTAGATTGCTGATAATAATTAGGAAGGGTTCAAGGGAATTATTTTTCAATAATTATTTTCCTCGTTTAGTGCGAAAACTTAGATAATAAATAATTATATGTTAATAAGGAAAATGATTCTATGTTGATATATGAAATGGTATTTTTAATTATTGTTTGATACACCGCTATATTTGTTATGGATCCTAAGGGAATGGTTTATAGATTCAAAAATGTTCCAATACCCCATATATGTATGAATATTTGAAATTCAGACAATTAATGATACGAGGATACATTTTTGAGTTATATGAAGATTAAATTAGTGTTTGGAGAGATGAAGTGCTCCAAAATTTCAAATGAATAGAAGAGAAAAGTAGATCCAAACAAATTGAGTAATATTGATCATGAAAGTGGTGGAAACAATGTGAAACAACCCATGTGAATGAATTAGTAAGGAAACATTCAAGGAACTATTTTTTTGGAGGGTGGATTTCTACATGTAAAGAAGAAATGAACATATAGATCAAAATTTTCCTTTTTAGTTGAATCCATAAATTCTCAACAGTAATGACAAAGGGAACATCGATCAGGACCATCATAATGTTCAATTCTTCAATTTTATAATGCTTTATAACCATTCCAATCAATATAAAAATAATAAGATAATTGATCAAAACCACCATCTATCTTAGTACATAACATGTGAGAAAAATGTTCATTTTTAATCATAACATTTTACATAGATTCTCCAAATGATGTGGTGGAAGGTACAGTCCATTAGATATCAATGAAAAAAAGTAATTTATTTGATTCTAGTTTTACACATTCCTTTATTTCATTGATGATTGAAAAATAATATAATGAATCCTACAGTTTCTGAAATTATATTTATTAGTGAATACATTAAGAGTTATTATCTAAGAACCAAAAATTTATAGAAACTATATCATTAACATTGTTTTCTGAAATCTCATCACACATCTATTAGTGATTCCCATGGAGGAATTATGAACTATACTAGGGATAGAGAGGATTAAAATGTATATTGATATTATCAATTACATAATCATGTCAATTTCAGAAATATTGAATTCACAACCTATGGTTATTTTCCAAGGAGATATTTCCCTTCATGAGATTTTCCTTGATAAACCTCACATAGCCACATTATGGAGATAATCAGGGAAGAGGGGGTAGGAAAATAAAGTATAATGATAGAAAATTTCCTTTCCATTTATTAATTCATCAAAATATATCCATAATAGTTATAATTAACTCTCCTATACAAAGATATATAGTTCTTCATTGAACTCATATCTGGATCTATGCCAATAACAAATGCACCTTGTATGGTAGAAAATGAAATGTTAGAGGAATTAAAGAAACTACTAAAACATATATTTTTGAAGGGATTTACACAATATTGGAGTCTCCATTAAGTGAACCCACTCTCTTTGTGAATAATAATAATGGTTCAATGAATCTATGAATTAATTATAGTCAACATTATAAGATCTCCGTGAATAAAAATAACATCTCTTAAGGATTGAGGATTCATTTAACCCACTTCAATTGGAACAATTTTCGTCAAATATTTTTCTCTCATATGGGTATATTCATTGACAGTGGAGAAAGAATTTATTATGAAGAATTCCTTCAATACATGATATGGGAATTATGAGTTTGTTGTTAAGACCTTTTAATTGAATAATGATCATACCATATTTATTTATTTTATTAATAGAATCATTAAGGTCCACCTCTATAAATCTAGTATTGTTTATTAGACGATATTATCATATATTAAAAATGTTTTGAAGAGAATTAGAATCATTTAAAGGTGATATTTCAATCTATGAGGATCGAGATGCAATTTAAAAAATTTATAAAATTTGAATTCTGGTTACAATAATTTTTAATATTTGGGAACATTTTAATGAATGAAGGAATCAAAATTGACACTTATAATATAATTATTGTAGTGGAGTGGCCTAATCTTATAATAGTAACTAATTTTAATTGTTTCCTTTTTTATTAGTATATTATATGAGGTTTGTGGAAAAAAATCAGAGACTCTAACCCACTAATGATGTTAACTACAAAAGGTGATAACTTTATCTAGAAAAATTAATGCGATGAATGTTTCCGTGAACTAAAGGAGATATTGGTTACTGCAATTTTTTTATCTCTAACCTATATCATAGAAGACTTTGTTATATATAATGATTCATCTCTCTTTAGGATTTAGTGTGTCCTCATGAAAAATATAAAGGTTATTACTTATTCATATCAATATTTAAATCCTCAGGATAAAAATTATCTTACCATTGACCAAGGGTTAGGTGTAGTAATTATTTAATAATAGATATGGGGGCACTGTCTCTATGTTGATAAATGTGACATATAGACTTGCCAAAAATCAATGAAGTGTATTTACATGAAAATGGAATTAAACTTTATACAAAGGATATGGTTGTATCTAATTAAAGAATATTATTATTCAATTTATTACCACATAAAAATAGAAACAAATCGTTGATTAATTATTATAGAAACACAATGTTGTGATGAAAGTTTTGTGGATTCAAGGAGATCCATTAATAATGGACATTTTATGATTGGGAAAGGGAATCATAAGGTATGGTAAATCATCAATCATGTCCTAAATGTTTTCTCAAACATCATTTCCATATAATATAAGGAGATATAAAAGTTATAATTATTTAATATTAGATATGATATAGGCTAGGAATTATTAGATATTTCCTGAGTTCAATAATGATTAAGAGGGGGTACTAAGATTGAATTCAATTATATCAATATCATCTATCATGGAGATAAATAAGGATATGATGGATGAATCTCAATTATCCTCATTCATTAAAAGTCCAAGAATCACTAAAATATATAGAGACCATTATAATCATTAACGGTGGGATAATATGAAAGGAGATATTGTTGAAACACTCTTAGTGTTTGGTCTATAAGAAAGTGAAGGAGAAACAACAATATCATAAAGGTCTATTGTAACCGCTTCCCCATCAAAAATGGATGTAAGAAAATATCCCTAGGGATATACACTCCCATATAAATACAAAGTATACAATGTGATATGGGTTGTAGTGGATCGACACAGTAAGACATCCCATCTTATCCTTAATTGGGAAGATTTATCTCTTGAACAAATTATCATGATAAATGCAAAGGAAGTTCTGATGACTTATAGGGGTCCAATTTAAATAGATTTTATCATGATACAAGGTTAAAATCTAAATTCTCTATAAGTTTTAAACATGATGTAAATATAGAATTGATTATCAATACATCCTATCACCACCAAGATGATGGCCAATTTTAAAAGAATATTATGACATTTTACGACATGATGAGAGAAAGTTAAAATGATTTTAATGTTGGATGTGACCAACACCAACCATTAGATGATTTCTCATACAATAATATTGTACACTTGAGTATTAAAATTTCAACATATAAAGCTCTATATGGGATTTTATGTAGAACTATAATGTGTTAGGATGATGTTTTTAAGAGAATTCTATATATGATCATTCTTGTGATAGTTATGATATAGAAAGTACATTCCATCCAATAACATAAAGAACATTCTCAAAGTAAGTAGAGTAGATATGCTTTCAATCATCATTGGGACCGAATGATATATATGTTAGACAAATATTTTCTTTAGATATTACCAAGGAAGGGAGTCCTTGCATTAGTAATGAAAGGTAATATTATCCCCATGTACATCTTCCCCTTTGAAATAAATGATCTCATATTAGTAGTGGAATATCGGCGAGAACATCAATAAAATATTGGTCAAGTTCATGTTGTATTCAAAATTTCAATCTTCATAATGGGAATACATTATCCCTCAGATGTATTGAATTTGAATGCGATGCAACTAGAGGATGGCCTTTCTTATATGGAGCAGCCTATAGAGATCTTTTACCTTCAAGTACATGTTCTATTAAAAAAATAACCCTCCATGAAAATTTATTTTGGTGGAACCCCAATTACAAATAAGCGATATAGGAATTATAGGATAAAATGAGAGAGAAGTGACCTTACATTCTCTCAACTAATAGGATGAGTTTAAATTATGAGGATGAAATTTAATAAGGGGAAATAAATTAATTGCATGAAAATTATTTATATGATTTATAAATGAACCTTTTATTTTCATATTATTTTTCATTTTTTTCATACAATATAAGTATATAGGAATACAATTACAAAAGATATGTTATTATTAAAAATTTGATACTGATTAAAATATCTCATAATAATGTAATAATATTAAAAACCAAAGAATATCGACCAATCAATGGTATAATCGATTGGTGATCACTTGGAATAGATGACTAAAAAACCATGATAATATTTCATAGAAAATGAAACAATAATACTTTCATTTAAATTATTTAAGGTGTCATATCGAAAAATTATTTTAAAGGTATTTTTCATGTAATTTATCATCCTAATTTTTTTGTGGGGGTCTCCCATTTAATTTTAGAGAAAGAGAAGGTTTCATCAGTATTTGGGCCAAACCGTGAGGCCATTTCAAAATTCAAAAACTAAATTTTTACTTTTAAAACACATTTTTTAATATTTTTCACCCATTCCACTTCCCACATGGCCTCTCCTAGCCTATTATAACCAAAATATCTATTTGGACCCCTTATGAAGTTATTATCATGGTCGATTGTGGTGGTTTATTCATGATTTGAGCCAACATGTGATCCCATTTTATATTTTCAAAATTTAATTTCTTCCATTAATATATCGCTAATTTTATAATATTTTTCGATGATTCCACATATCACTCAATCACAAGAACCCTTGGAACACCCCATGTTCCATTGTTCCTCTTTGGATCTCATATTCATCACAGGGTATGGAAGATTGTCTCAAGGTTTCTCAACTCATCTTATTTTGAGAAGGTAATTTGTTTAATTCATAAATCATACATTTTTTACTCTTTTCCCCCATTTCCGTCCCCAAATGAAATCATCAGCCTTATTAGAACCTCAGTATTATTTTGGCCTTCTTAGATATTCACCTATTGGTGTATTTGGGGTGATTTCATCAAGATCACTCAAGTAAGTGATTTTTCTTCCTTCATCATTCAATTTCTATTGGGAATTGTCCATTTCTCAAGAAATTCATAATATCCAGAAGTTAGATCTTTCAACATAGGGTTGGATATTCTATTTCATCGTCTAATATAATGGTTTTTGGTTTGATTTAACAACCTTGTGGTGAAACGGTGGTGCGGTTGAAAATTCACACATGGATTTTGTATTCTTGACAATTGTGGTAGGTGATTCCATTTGTAAGAAATATTAGATGAGTTATCGATGTTTTTTGATTTTTAGAATAATCATTCTTCATTTTTCTTGTTGTGAAATTTTGTTTGTCGCATTTTTTAAACAATTTATTTTTAAATGATATTCTTGTGTGTAAATTGATGTTTTACAAGTGTGTTTCATGTTGTACACCTTGGTGCTATTTTATAATTTATGGAAGAGATTTATTAAAAAAATTCATACTTCCTGTTCTGGTTATGGGTAATATTAGTGGCCATGGGGTTTTCAAAGATGGATTTTAGAGGAATTTTACGTACAAAGTTTGGTTACAATTTTGGAATTTTTTTGATGGAAATTCTAAGTGGTTTATTAAAATATATAAATAGTTAAAAGAATGTGTATATTATATTTTTAATGTACATTACCAAAACTTATTTTTTATGTGAAAATAGATTTTGGTAACAAGTGTAAATTATTTGAGAACAATGGGGGATGCCTGGGTATCTTGGTGGGAAAATGTGTACTAATACACTAGTGATCCAGAGTGGTTTTGACCCTTTTTCACTATACATTGTTAGAAATTGACAACACTAAACTTAAAATAATTCTGATGATTGGGGACCACTAGGTAATGTTTATGTTCCCTACTAGTGTCTCATTCATGAGAATGAAAATTTTTTAAAAATAATTTTCACCGAGATACGAGGTACATGGGGACCAAAACTAACTAGTGACTTGGGGTGTTCCCTGGATTAGTTCTGGTTTATTATTTGGAATTTATCATCGGAATGTTGTGTGTATTGATGGAAAATAAAGTAGACTATTTTTTTTGAGATGTATTCATTATTTGAAATTAATATTTAAAAACTATTTACTTTTAAAATTTTTATTATTTAGAAATTATTTCCCCCATTTTTTATTTATTAAAACATGAATGTTTTTTATCTTATAATGTTTAATATATTTAATAATTTAGGTGGTATCCTATTGGGATTATGATCACACCCTAAATACACCCTTTGGGAGTAGGTAGACATGATCATGTTTGACATAGGTAAGGTAAAGGCCTTGGGTGATGGTTGTTCAGGTTGTTAGTTTTCTTCCATGTTGTGGTTTGGTAGAGGTGGCTCGTGGGTGATAACCCTTTACTGTGTGGGGTTACTTGGGCTATTCTAGTGCCTCATTTAAATATTTTTGGATATCTTGTGTCAGGTTTAAACTTGTGAATTTAGTACTGAATTTTATTTAATTCCTATTTAGTTGGTAATTTTCATATTTATTTTATCGATTATTTTGTTAAATGATTATAAAATCAGGTAAATCATTCCCAAACCAATATTTAAGATACCCAAGAACGTGTTCCAGCCCATGGGTATAGGGAACAGCCTTCTGGCCTGACAATGGGCCACGTTTGGTTCCTGTTTTGATGGTGACTAGATTCATTTCTTAACCAAATAGAATCATATCAGGTTAATGTATTTTCATTATATTATTATTTTCGGTTGATTCAGGATAAATAAGAGTTTGGACTATTGGGAATGTATTTTTGGTCACATGCTGAGTTCCTAGACATCCCCTCTGTAGATTGACCTCGAGGCACCACTAAATGTGGGATTTGGTTTTTGACTTCACTTCCATGTGAGACTTTTGAAGTACCTATTGCACAAGGACATTGGGTGGGGGTGAATTATTATTTTTATTTCATTGTTGTAGCGTGTTTTGAATATTTATATTTGATGTTATTGATGAATTTTTTAGAACTGTTGTACATATTGTTTTTCTTGTTATTGTTTCCTTTTGTTGCATCATGCATCACTGAAAAGTTCACATGCTCCCATAGGAGGATACCAGAAAATGTTCAACCTCACCGCTTAATCATATTCTAGTAGAGTCTATGCTTCAGGATTTTCAAGCTCTAGGTAAGGGACCGTCTTCGGTTATATCCCCTGTTAGAGAATATGAGACCATTCCTTGGAAGGTCAAATCCCATGGGTTTCTGAAAAGAAATCCTCATACATTTCTATGTAGTAGAGATCCACAAGATGCAGAGCAGTGGCTCAAACTTATTGAGTATATAATTGAGTTCCTAGGAACACCTAATGAGGTTAGGGTGAAATGTGACCCTTCCCTGATAGAGGGTCCCACCCGTAGGTGGTGGGAATTAGTGCTTCAAGATGGGAAGCCTGAGAAGATGAGAAGGAATGACATCAAAGTTATCTTCAATGACTAGTACTATCTGGATGTTTTAGAATATGCGTGATCTCGAGAGTTTATGGAACTCATTCAGGGGGATATTTTAGTGATGGAGTATGACAATCTTTTTACAGAGTTGGTCTTGTATGGTTCAAAAATGGTCTCCAATGAGCATATGAAGGATTAGAATATTGAGAGGGGTTTGTGGCCAGAGATCTATTCCCAGGTCTTCTAGTTCAAGATGAAAACCCATGATAATGTGGTTGATATATCATGTATGGTGTAGATGAAAAAAATGGGAGGGATAGTTTCTTAATGAATATATCAGGAATGGGAAGTTGTACTTATTTTGAGAAGAAAAACAAGTGAGATGATATGGGGTAGAAGGGAGGTGGTTTCTCATGCCAACCTTAAAGGTAGTTTTCATTAGTGGCTTCTGATGTAAAGTCCCTCATGTTCCACCAGTGTGGAAGGATAGGGAACATACTACTAGAATAAAATTATCTCTTGGATCCGTATTATCATTGTGGAGGTATGAGACACTTGCATCGCTTTTGCAGGATAAAAAATATGCTCCAGATTGGGGAATAATTAATGTCTTCTAGGGGATTTCCAGTTCAATCGTGGATGTCGAGGTCGGGAGGTCTCAATTTAGTGGTTGTGTTGGTAGGTCCATATCATATTCTGGGTAGAGTGTCTTTAGGGAAGATGCATATGGTAAGTGTCATTCTTAGGTAGAGGCTAGGAATCTTTATACAGTGGATCTATCTTCAGTAGGATCAGAGGCGTGATAGATAAAAGTGCAAGATACCATTTTATTACATCTTCTATAGTAGTTTCTATTTATCATATTTGATCCTATGATTCATTATTATCTTCCCATTTTGTGAATATTATGAATTATCTAACCAAGATTTTTCCTTTTTCCATGGAGTTGGTGATGCCACTGGGGATGAAGATGGAGAACGGTCTCAAGTGTCTGTGGTGTGCTCATTTAGTTTCAGGGGTAGAGATGTGGTGGGACATATTGTTCATAGATATATATCTATTGGACATGATAATTGGCATGTATTGAAAAGTAAAATTTCAAGAACACAAAAATTTTTATATGTGATGTGTTAGTTTCACGAGACCTGATGGGAGTCGTCAGGTTTTCCATTGGGATTGGGATCATCGGTCGAGTTACATAGGACCTCCACCCCTAGAGTTAGGTAATATTGTCTTCCTGTTATCATAACTCATTATTTAGGATTATGGTATTTCTCTTGACGATGGACTAACTCATGTAGTGGATCACTTTCCAGAGCTATTTATAGATGATTTTATAGGCTTGTCTCTAGAGCAGGATATGGAGTTCTTGTTAGATTTGGCACTAGGAACACAACCAATATCTCATCATTCATATCATATGTCCCCCACTAAGATGCAGGAATTGAATTTACAGATGAATGATTTATAATCCAAAATAATCATTTTCCCAAGAGTATTTCCTTGGGCTTCTCCTATTCTTTTTTAGAAGATGGATGATGGATCCCTCTAGTTGTGTAGTGATTATCAGATGCTGAACAAGGTAAACATCAAGTAAAAATATCCTATTACCCAAATAGATGACTTGTTTGATAATTTTAATTGGGAAAGTGGTTTTATAAAATATATTTGTGTTGGGGTTTCCATCAAATCTGGGAGAAAGAGTCAGATATCCTAAATATAGCCTTCCTAAGAAAGTAAGGACACTTTGAGTACTTGGTCAAGACCATCAGATTGATCAATGATCCAATGGTATTTAAGGAACTCATTAATAGGGTGTTCCACTAGTATCTAGATTCTTTGATTGTGTTATATTTTGATGACATCCTAGTTTACTTTGGATCCAAGGAGGAACACAAACATCATTTGAAAATTGTGTGGGAAACAATAGAAGATCACCATATCTATGTAATGCTTTTAAAGTGCCTTTTATGAATAAGGGAGGTGAATTTTCTAGGTAATGTGATCTTATAGCATTATATTTTAGTGGACCCAGATAAGATCAGTGTACTTATTTGATGGGAGCATCCAAACAATTAGTTCGAGATTAGATGTTTCTTTAGCCTGACCTGTTACTATAAGTTTTTTGTTTAGGATTTCCCTTGGATTTCTTCTCCCATGACCATTCTCACCTTAAAAAGGGGTGAAGTTTATATGGGGCCCAAAATGTCAGTAATCCATTAAGGAGCTGAAGCGGTGGTTAAATACCACCCCTATGTTGATTTTTCTAGATTCTATATTGGGGTATGTGGTGTACTGAGACGTTTCATGCATGGGTCTCAGGTGTGTGCTTATACTGGGTGATCATGTGGTGGATTATAGTTCTCAAAATCTCCAACCACACAAAAGAATTATCCAACCCATGAATTGGTGTTTGAAACTACAATTCATTATTTGAAGAGATGGAATGACTATATATTTGGGGAGATTCTTGTGGACTAATATAACCACAAAAGCTTGGCCTACATCTTCAGAGAGGAAAATATCAATCCGAGGAAGTGCCATGGGATAATGTACATGTAGGGGTTTTACATAGACATTGTCTATACACCTGGAAAGGGAAATGTGGTGGAAGATGATTCAATTATTAAAGTACCAGGGCAAACTTTAAGGAATTTGAGTGATGAGTTGAATATGATGGGGTAGTTTGCTCATATGCATGTGAAGACCGAGGATCATAGTGGATGTGATTTCTTAGAGAGTATTCAGATTCATCCTTCTCTATTAGATTTGATTCTGCAAGAAGAACTTAGTGATGTGTTTTCTCAGTGGTCATGAATGTTTCTTAATGGTGGCGAGATATCTTCTAACTGGTCATCATCTCCCGAGGGTATGTTGTGCTTCAATGGTTGATCTGTAGTTCGGTCATCTATGTGGAAGGTAGTGATGCTGGATAGACACCCATCTCAATGGGATGTACATCCTAGTGCCACCAAGTTGTATTATGATGTGCATCAGCAGTTCCGGTGTCTAGGTATGAGACGTAACATAGATGAATTCATGTTAATATGCTATATATGTTAGTATCTGAAAGTGGGGCACTAGAGGTCCTCCAAATTTCTCCATCCATTACCCATTCCTACTTGGAAGAGGGAAAATGTTTCTATAGACTTCATTATTGGCTTTCCATGTACACCTTGGGGTAAGAATTATATATGGGTAGTGATTGATCATCTAACCAAACCAGTCCACTTCATTCTGATTAAAGATACAACTAAAGTGGATGAGTTGGGCCCTTTTGTATATTCAAGAGGTGGTAAGGATTCATGGTGATCTATAATAAATTATCTCATATAGAGACCCTCTTTTTACTTCTTAGTTTTGGGGAGGATTTCTGAAGCCCTTGGGGTCAAATATTAAGATGAGCATGGAATACCATCCTCAAATGGATGGTCATACATAGTGGGAAAATCTGATACTACGGGACATTCTCCATGCATGTCTGTTGGAGTTTAGATGTTCTAGGGATATCCATTTTGGATTATAAAAATTTTCATATAATAATAGTTATTAATCCTCGATTTGAAAGGATCATTTTGAGGCACTCTGTGGTTGGCCTTTTATGTGCTCCCATGTCAGGCTAAGATTGGTGAGACTTCACGGTTTGGGTCGATCCTTGTTCGAGAGATGCCTGAGAAGGTCAAGTTAATCATGAAATACTTATTGACAGCTCATAGTATTTATATATCTTATGATGACCAATGGTTTTGAGACCTAGATTTAATTATGGGTGACCAAGTATTCTTGAATGTGGTCCATCATCTGGGCCATCATCATTTGGGAAAGCATGGAAGATGATGTCATGGTATGTTAGCCCTTTTAAAATCACCGAGCATATTGGAAATGTGTCATATAGGTTATCTTTTCATTATCAGTTGGCATCAAATCAGGAAATATACTATGCCTCCCTATTGAGTAAGTACAACCCAAGTCTTTCTCATGTGCTGAACTGGGAAGAACGGGAGATAAAGGCTATTTTATCAGTTCATGAGTGCCCAGTGAAACTTTTTGACTCCAGAGAAAACAGTATTTGAGGGAAGATGATTACTATGGTTCAAGTCCTTTTATAGAATTGTAATAATGTCATGATACATGGATGTGGATGTCTTGGGTCAATGGGCAGTTTTTATTTTTCTTATCTGATCTGGCTTCAAACTAACATTTAGAGGACAAAAAGTTTTTTAGTGGGGGGAATTTTCAAATACATGACTTATTTTAAAAGTATTCTTTATATAAATTCTATAATTTCTTTTTTTTGTTTCAGCTTCCCTTGTATTTTTGGATAAAGGTTTGGTTACCTCATTATTGGGGCCAAACTGTGAGCTCATTTCCAAATTTAAAAACAAAAATTATTTCTATTATATCTAAACCATCTTTTAACATCCCCCCATTCCACTTTCCAAATGGAATCCACTGATTTATGAAAACAACCATATCTATTTGGACCCCATAAGAAGTCAATATAATGGTGGATATGGGTTATTTATCCTGTCTTGGAGCTAACCTGTGATCCCATTTCCTGTTTTAAAAATATAATTTATTTCTTTCCTATCACATTAATTTTTAAATATGTTTTGATGATTCCACCTCTAAATCAATCCCAAGAACCCTAGGAACACCCACATGTTCCATTGTGCCTCTTTGGAGCTCATATTCATAGAGTATTATTGTAAAATTTGTCATGGATTCTAAAATCAACCCGATTTGAGATGGTAATTTGTTTGTTTCAAAAAACAATCACTTTTTACTCTTTTCCCCCATTTCAGTCCCCAAATGAACTCCTCAACCTTATTAAAACCTCCCTATATGTTTTTTTATATTCATGGAGATTCCCCTATTGGTGTTTTTGGGGAAATTGTTTCATGATCTGTCAATTACGTGGGTTTCCTTCCTTCCTCCTCCCATTTCATTAGGGTTTCTTCCATTATTCTTGAACTTCCTAATTTCCACCACATTGGGATTATAACTAAGGGTTTGATATTGGATTTAATGGGATAATATTGTGGTTTTAGGTTTGATTTAACACCCTTATGGTGTGTTTTATCTTTCACACAATGATTTTGTGTTTTTGACACTTGTGGTTGGTGATTCAATTTGTAAGAACTACTAGATGAGTTATCCTTTCTTGACTTAAATTTTTAGCATAATTCTACATTATTGTGATTTTAGTGAAAATTATTTTTTGGCTCATTTGTTAAAGAATTGCTTATTAAATTCCATTTTTTGTGAAAATACATGTTTTACATGTGTGATTCATGTTGTTCCACATGGGGATGTATTATAATTCATGTAAGGGTTTTATTAATATATTTTATGGTCAAAAATTATGTTTTGGTGTTATATTAGATGGAATTGGGTTTTCAAATAGGGATTTTAGATTAATTTCATGTGCAATGTCTGTTACATTCCTTGATTTTCATCTATGGATATTTGAAGTGGTTTATTGAGTTATACAAAGGGTGAAAAGAATGTATAGCTAATTTTTCAAATGTGTGTGTCTAGAACTAATGATTTTATATGAAAATGGATTTTTTTAACATGTGGAAATTTTTTTAGCATGAATGGGGAAGCCTGGGTATACAGGTGCATGAATGAATAGTAGTACGCTAGTTATCTGGAGTGGTTTTATCCCAATTTCATTTAGAATGTTGGACATTGAAAACACTAAAATAACTATAATGATGATGATTGGGGACTATTAGGTTATCAGTTGGTTCTTTACTAGTGGGAAATGCACAAGAACACATATTGTTATGGTTTCTTTACAACGATAGACGAGGTACATGGGGCCCAATACAAACTAGTGCCTCAGTGTGCTCCCTGGATTAGTCCTCGTTGATTATTTGACATTTATCATTAGATTATGGAGTGTTTTCATAGAAAATAATGTATCACACATGTTTTTTTGAGATTTTTGCGTTCATTTAAATTGCTCTTTGATACCTTTTTACTTATAAAAATTTCATTATTTAGAAATTATTTCCACCCTTTATTGTTTATTAAAACATGATAGATTTTTATCTTATAATGCTTACTTTATGGAATCGTTTGGGTGTTACCATATTGGGAATTGTCTCATACCCTACATAAACCATTTGGGTGTAATTAGACTTGATAATGTTTGACACAGGTAAGGGAATGACCTCGGTAGATGGAATTTCAGGCTATTAGTTTTCTTCTATAGTGTGGTGTTGTGGAGACGACTCGTGGGTGATGACCCCTTATGGTGTGGTGTTCCATATGCTATTTTTATATAACTTTTATATATTTTTTGACCTCTTGTGTTATTTTTATACACATGTAATCAGTTCTAAATTTTATTTTAGGATTTTTGGTTGGTAAATTTATGATTTAGTTTAGTAATTTTTTTGTTGTAAAATGATTTTAAACTCTGGTAAATCATTCCAAAAAAAAAATTTAAGATACCCAGGAACATGTTCCAGATTGTGGGGTTGGGAACTCCCTTCATGAATTTACATGGTCTGAGTTTGGTGAATGTTTTATGGAGACCCGATCTGATTCATGACAGAATGAATTATGAAAACTATTGAGAATGATTTTAAAAATGTTGATGAATATTGAAATATATATTGGGAAAAAATGGAATTTTATCCATTAAGATTCAACCATTTTATAAACAAATATCAAAAAATTATGTTTTGAGAATATAATATTGGGTTAAATCGACAATTTGTATCTATACCCATTGGTAATTATATTACCATTATTATTACTGTTTATAGGTAGTAATGAAAATGGATAATTCATTTAGAAAGGGGAAACGGTATGCTCAACAAGTAGATTCATGTTGTTTGACGTACATTTTTCCAAACATGGGAGGGAGGTAGAATCACATGGGTTCACCATTAACCAAACCAAAAATGAGGTTAAAAAATGTGTCTTGAATGAAAAAGTATTTGTTATATGAATAATTTAGTTGATATTACCACTTGATAATTGTTAGTTGAGTCACCTGATGAATCACCTCAATGATACACCTTTCTTTTTGGGAATATATGAGGGTAATATAGGGATATGTTTTCAAACTATACTTTTTTAAAGACTAATAATCACTATATAAATTAAATGGTTATTCTATAAATCCAATTTTTAATATAATTTGGCTAATAAAATATATATATAACTAATATGATTTTTAGAAATATATTTTATGACATTAATAAAAAATAAAATTAATTACAAAAACTAATAAACATTTGTAATAAACTCAGGTATTACAAATAAATTATTTAATGTACAAGTATTTTATAACACTCTTATTCAAATATAAATTATAAAATAATGTATTTGGGAATTTATTTAAGTGTATGAAATTTAATCATGTCATAAAACTAATATTATTTAATAAATATAGTAGTTTATTTTTAAAATTTAAAATTATCAATTTTTTTATTTTGAAAAAATAAATTTTTTATTTTAAATAATCATAGTGTTATTTTTTGTGTAATTTGTTAGATTTTTTTAAACTAAATTATCATTAAATGATTAGTAAAAATATAGATTCATGTTTTATCAATGTTTTATTAACTAATATTTATTTCATAATGATGTACTTATTTATTAACCCAAATAAATGAAAAAACAATTTTGTTTATTAATATTTTTCATTTTAATTAATTGACATCAATTTCAAAACTTGTAACTAACTTTCAAAATTCTAAAAAGGGGTTTTAAACTATATTTTGCAGAATATATAATTTTCCATGTCCAAATAAGTATTAAAAAGATAATTTTAGTTATAATTTTGTAAAATATCATAATCTTTAAAAAATGTTTCCAAACGAATGAGAAAACCCCATGGGTAATCCAATGGTTTTCATTTTAGTCATACTAGTTTTCCAAAACATGTATTTTGAAATTATTACACAATTCCACCAATTTTTCTATAAATGCCAACAAATTTCCTCATTAGATTAATTCAAGATTCATCCTCCACAATGTTCTGGTCTTTTTTACAACCAAATATCCCCCATGGTTTCCTTAATCACCTTGGGATCTATCCTCAACTTTCAAGAGAAAATCTTATTTATAATGGTATCCTACAGTTTTCTTTTTCATTCAAGTCATATTCTATGAGGTATATATTCAAATTGATAAAAAAAAGTTTTTATTAAATTTTTGTTATCCCACTACTAAAATATTCCCTTTTATTAATATGGTACCTTCATTTAAACTCAATATTTTAGTTTCCATAAACCATGTTCTATACACATAATGTTGTGGAATTCACCCCTTGAAATATATATTTTTCATGAATAATTCTCATATCATGAATACCCAGACCTCTAATTATCAATGTGTATCTTCCAATATTAAACAAAACTTATTGATTTTTATATTTACATATATGAAACAAGCATTCAGTTTCTAGGTGTTTAAAATGATTTTATGGTCATGTATTCATGAACATATATACATAATGATTCTATATAAAACATATACATTATTCTACTTTGTGTTTTTATGAAATGATTTATTATTATATATTTGGATAACATGAAGTAAATAATATTAATGGTTATCACTGATAAAAATCTAATGCATTGGATAAATAATTTAATCTCTAAATATGACATGTTTAATGATTCATTAAATAATAAACATGGTAAGTTTAATTCATGACACATTTGTGATAAAATGTGGTAATATGATTATGAATGTATCATATTTTATGTTATATCCACATTTTTGTGCCATGAATCATTTTATTTTTATTATAATATATCTCATGTTACCTTTTACATTATATATTATTAGTCTTCATGTTCTTATTGATGTACCTCATAATGACATGTTAAATGTATCTCATGTTTATTCCCATATTAGGGTACATGATAAACAATTTATTTGATGGTTATCTTTTTGATATGATATTACATATATGTGATGTAGTATAAAGACATGAATAAGAAATTAATGTGTATCTCAGAAAATTATTATGTTTTCATGTATTTTTATCATAATTTCTATGAACTGAACATTAAACTATTCAATGATTTCTTATATTTAATTAGTAGTTTATGTACTAATAATGATGTATTAAAAAGATTTTTCTATATATATGATGATGGTTTAATCCATTTTTTCATAAAATATTATTTCAATATAATATTTTGTTTTATATATATTCAAATTTAATCGAGTTTACTTCTTGGTATGGGAATGGTATTTAGAGGGACATTGAGTTGGTACTGACCCATGTTTCAGGGGACACTACAATATAGGGGGTTAGTTAATCCCTTTTTGCAATACTAATGATGTGTAATGGTACCCCTTATGACTAATGGGTTTTATGTACTCCCTCATATTTGAAGGAATATTCCTCCACCCATATAGTCATTACTTCTCCTTGTATTATTGCATGATCTACAACAGGGTTCAATACTTTGGTATTCATTTTTTAAGATTCAATATATTACATCCTTTTGTGATATTAATATAGGTTTTTTATGAAATATTTTTTTAAAAAACTCTTTAAAAATATCTAGGGAGTATTATATATGACTCCTCTATTCTTTTATTTTGAGTGGACTACTATTTTTAACCATAATTTAGTTTTTGGGGAATATTACTGAGAATTGGTTTACTCGTACCTCTATAGGATTCATGAAAAAACATTTTATGTCTATATTGATTAAATATTGATAACTAAATAGTGTTTTAATATTTAATATGAGTGTAATTATCAATGATTTTCATCTCACCACACAAATTTTTAGAATATATTTCATTACTTTTAGTCATAGTGGCCACGTCATCATCTATTATATATTTAACAACCTCTAAAAGAATGTAATAGAATTTTTCTATAACCCTCTTGATTTTTCTTAAATATGTTTCTTGTTTTCTATTGTAACAAGTATGATCTATCTTATATAAAAAAGTATGAGGATACTTATCAGCCATATCTTTTTTATAAAAATCCATTCCAATTATTTGTGTCATCATTGATTTATAGTATTTCAATTAGTATATTGTACATTCGTCATTACTATTAGATGTAATTTCACGTAACATACCCTTCGTAGATTCTATGTTATTACCCTTATAATTATTAATGATATCCATATAATATTTTAACAAAGATATATATGGATCAATGACACTAATTTATATACCATCCTTAACACCCTAATAATGTTATATTTTTTCAACTATACTAGTATATATACACCCATGTGGACATGGTTTCCCATTACTAGAACATGAGTCCATTAGATCCCATTATTTTTAATTGATATAAGAAACCATATTTTGATGCTTAATGAACAAGATTCAATATTCCATGAGATAATTGTCAACATTTGGGAGATAATCAGATCCCTCATGATCACATTTCAAACAAAAATCCCTAATCTTTACACCTAAATAATTATGTCTCATTAAATGATGTTATACATGAGAAGGAGAACCATAAAAAAATATAGTGTCTAAATTCAAATTCATTATCATAGTTATAACATATGAAATAAAAATATTTACAATGAAATTAAAAATTTATAATCCAAACATATCCCATGTACTCTTTTTCGATCCTAGAAAATATTTCTTTATTTGAGACATAGGAACTAAATAATTATGATGATATTAATAATATAATTAGGAATTACAATTTGGGACATATACATTATAATATACTTCCAAAATGTTTCTAATATCATTTGTGATATTATGAAAAATATTTGATGTTTCATTCAATTTCATCAATTGTTTCTCATATTTGCATACCATATGAAAAAATTTACACATTATTTAAAAAAGGTTCATTTTATAATAGACCTCATCATAATTCACAATATTATTATAAATTAAAAATAAATGAATTAATTCTCATAATAAATAATTAAATCATTGGGATGTTTAGTTGAACTTGAACAACTTGATTAACTATGCATGAGCTAAGATCCATCTAAACTAGAAGATATAAATTTAGTCTGACATTCACATCACTAATACTATATAAATGTTAACAGGAATCCATAATACTATAAGAATATCCCCAATGAATTTAGGATTCCAAAAGAACTATCTTAGACCCTTACTTACGATCTAGACATTAGCTACTAAATTTTTTACAATATGCATATTGAACCCATGGTTATAATAAAAAAACTGAACCATTTAAGGATTAAAATGAATAAAAATAACAATATTGTATTACAAAATTAATTTTATGTAAGATAAATAATATGAAATTGTTTTTTTGGATTATATCCTCCATTTATCAAAATTATAATAATTTATTAAGCCTGCTTCTGTGAATATAAAAATTATATATTTTGTTTTCTAATAATGTCTCATAAGAAACAATTTAGTGTATATACTTCGTAGTCATTTTAAAGAAAATTTTCAACCCAATGATCACAACCATGAAATTTTTTATGATTGTCCTTGAATGTGATTTTGAATAACTCAAAAAAATTAATGAAATCCCTGCCACACAATGCATTATAAAAATATAATGAGGGATTAAATATTGATGAAGTCCCTAAAAACTAACATCACCATGATTCTTAAAATAAAAAATTGATATCTGTATCTCTACAAAATTGTAATTTTCCAAATCATATAGAATCAGTAAATTATCCATTGATGAATCATCTATTATGAAGGAAGCTAGACCGAATTGAAAACAATGTGGAAACAACACCATTGATAAAAGCCATAATCACTATATGATAACATCATTACTTATATCTCATCTGTCATTGAAAAAAATAACAATGAAAATAACAACAACAACAACAAAAATAATGAAAATAATAATAAATTAATAATATATTGTTTTTCAAAATATTAAAATTCCTTTTATATGAACAATTATATATATTATTTGGAATTGAAAACAAATTCCATTTTATAATTGAATTAATGATTTATTGAACCCCTATTTTAAAATACTTGAAAAAAAGAAATTTTTCCTTTCCACTTTCAGGACATAATATACATAATAACAAATAAATCCTAATTTATAGTGTTTAGTTCTTGAGATTTTAAAAAATCATTTTTTAAAAATATATATGGATATTTCTTCTTAATCATATGAGTACGGTTTTTATATGTGTAAATTAATTATAAAATTTTACAACCAATTTCATCATATATTGAATTATTGTAAACTTTATGGTTTTTATTTGAGAAAAAATTTACTTTAATAGATTTTCGTGATCTTAAATTAATGATATGTAATGTAATTAGTTTCATTATAAATAAAATATATTAATTATGATAAATAATATTGCAAATGATAAATTAAATGTATTTTTTAAAAATAAAAAAAATTATGATAAATTTAGTATATATTATAATTCATTTCTAATTAATTTAATTTATTAAAGTGGTTTTAACCTATATTTTACATCAATGGTAATATAATTCAATTAACAAATTAGAATTGATGAAAATAAATATAAGAGATATATTGCATATGTAATTTAAAAAATTAATTTTTAACCTAAAATTATATATTAGGACATATTTTCCATCATATTACATGATAATAAAATTAAATTATATATGTAATTTTTTAAATATATTGCTTTAATTAATTCAAGGTTAATATGTTTCATGGAAAATTTACTTCCTTTAAATGTTTACTTATGATATTCTTCATGTATATTGTTTGAAATTTTTTCATTTATTACTCATATATATTAATATAGTTGTTCAATTGTTTCCATAAATACATAATGGGTCAACAACATAATATATAACTATTACACTTGAAATGAAACTCATAATCCATATACTATATGAATTTACCTATATAAAAGTCATCAACTCAAATTTTATAATAAATGTTTCATTAAATTTTTTTAATGATCCGTAATGTTATATACTCTTTATCCACTAAAAACATGTATCATTATATAGATCTATATGAATAAATAAACCAATATAATTAAGAATTTACTAAATTAAATGAAATTTATTATATTTTTAAATAATAAATTAATATTTCATTTCATCCTAATATCATTATTACAGTGATATATGTTTTAATGTGTTATTTAAATCATGAAAGGTGCATTTCATGTAGTTTAAAATCATAGAGGGACTGATTTTTTAGATTAGTTCAAAAAATTTATTCTTTGTCTCTATTTTTTATATATAGCTTGATGTTTATATAATATTAATCGTTCAGATAATACATTATGATAAAGTGATGTGTTTTTTGTGTTCCAAATCTACCTACTTTAACTCTTAAATTAATCAATAGAAAGTTTTGTGGTCCTGTATATAAAATTTCACCACTACAAATGATACCAAAACACTAGTACTAGTCTACATAGATTCATGTGTGTACAACCAGATAATTGGTTCCAACACTAGAATTATTCTTTAATCATTATTTATCATTTATAATTAGATTTTTAAAAACCCTATTTGGGAGATTAGACTATAGATACTATGAAAGTGGGGATATACTCCCCTCAAATTCTCCCTTTTCATCATTTAATATAAACTCAATAGTATTTAGGTGGATAAGGTTAGGGGATTTAAGATGATATTTCTTGATTCATGATTTTTTTACCTTTGACACTTCTCTAATTTGGTAATCCTAGGATAGATATTTGAGTTTTTTATTTTTTAAAATCCTTCTTTAAAAAGTGTATTTTCCATGTGGTAAAATTTCTTACCTATGAAACACATATTACAAAATATATTATTTCATAAATACCATTAAAATACTCCCTTAATTTAATAGTTCCACATATTTTGGAATTTAGGTTCACCATAAATCATTTCTATAACGATAGCATAGATTCTTTTTCAATATTCATAATTTTATCCTAGATATCAATGTACTCATATCCTGATAATGGAAGACCTAGAAACACACATAAAATAATGGTTATTCCATAAGTCCTAAAAATATGTGAAAATTTATAATAATGGGTTGAAATTTTATGATAAATAATATTCATGGAATTGAAAAATATTGGAAAGACCAAAAACCCTAAAATTAAAACATATGACAAAATAAAAATATCATAGAAGTTTGAAAAACCTAGGAATCATAAAATATTTTATAAGAATAATGAATTACATCATAATCATAGATATTATCTAACAATCAAGATATCATATAATTTTTCTGGGTTAAACTACACATTGAACCTATATAACATTATGTATGGGGGTAACTAAACATATCCCATAAATATGATAATGAAAGATACATACTGCACTTGTCTAATGCATAATGATCACAATAGATATTATGTATTACAAAATTGAACGGGGGATATATAATTTTCAAGCCACCAATCACTATAATACCTCATAAATATTTTCTCTACATATAATGGAAATATACAAAATTCATAAACCTGAAATATAACCTTATTAATGAAATGAGATATATAATATTCTAATAAATCATTAAACACCGAGGTATTTGGGATAATCCAATAAAAACAATGGAATAATATAATCTTGGGAATTCATTATTGAAAAAGTAACATTACATATGTAAATAGTTCTCAATATGAAGGATAAATGATTTTAAAGGATGATGAAGAAGTTAAGGAATCAAGCACACTTGTAAAATTGTAATGAAAAATAGAAAATATTATTTAAATTGAAATATGTCATAATGTTTTTCTAAAACCCAAAATAAAATGATATATTTTATGTTAAAAAAATGTGGTTTATTTTGAAATATTAGATTTAAAATAATCCTTATTTGAGTAAAACAATATATGAGGAATTTTTAAAAAATAGATAAAATTTGAAAACAATTCCATCAAAATATTCCTACAATCTTCATTAAAGAAAAAATAAACATAGAAACATTGTGTAATACATATTGCTAAAAACAAAATAAATTATAACCATTATGGATGTAAAATAAGACCATTAAAAATGTATTAAGAAGAATATAATGATAGATAATGCGATATATAAAATTTAATCCCAAATGTGTAATGGATGAAATTGATAAATTAATCCTTATATAGAGTCCTTACTTTCATTGGTACTCTACTAACATCAACCATCCTTAACTATCCTTTTATAATGTTATCCTAAAGCCTTCAAATAATGTAATTATTTAAAATAAAGGGATTAAATACATATTAATGGGTGTTTTTAGAGGTATTTTTTAAAATCATTAGTAGAGGAAGGCATTTTAGAGGGGAGAAGAATGTGGTTGAGGAGTTGTTTTTATATTTCATAGTTATATTGATATTTTATAATAACTAATTTTATATTTTATCATTTTGAACAATTATTCTGAAAATTATTGATTCTCATGAGTTTTATTAATTTATTATTTAATAATGGTTGGTTTTTTTACATTTAAACAATAACAGTACTTATGGAATGTTGGAAAGAAATTTTAATGAATAAACATCAGTTTCTTTAAATAAAATACGAATTTGGTTTTATAAATTCATAATATAGGTTTATAAAATCAATTTATATCATTTAAATGAATTATTTTACTCCATAATTATATTTTAATTCATGAAAATGGGTTTGTAAATTTTTAAATCATATTTATATTAGGATGATTCAAAAAATCATACTGCATCCTTAAAATCCCTATTATTTAGGAATCACCAAAAAATACATTTTTTCAAATAAAATCATAAAAAATCAACCCATTATAATATATATATATATATAATTTCATAAAGTTAATATATTTTATAAATTTTGGAATTTAAATATTATAAATATAATATTTAACATAAATCATATAATTCACACACAAAAATTATTTCGAATAAATATTATCACCTTTTCAATGAGATATAAAATTATTAGTTGTTATAATATATTAATTCATATATGAATATTAATAAATAATCATAGACAATTTAAACTCATATATGTTTCAAAATAATATTATCAAACTTGAAAAGAATAAATATTTATCTTTTAAATAAGTATAAATGTACATTATGAAAATTTGTTTTTTATATAATTTGAAGTGTTTTATAAAGATATAATATTTTTATTTATTTATTTTTACTCATTATAAATAATAATTACTATGAATTTATATATACTCATTAGTCATATTATAATTTAAATAGTATGATATCATACTAAGAAATCATATTATATTCAAAGAGGGATTATACATCCAATAATCCTCTCATTTCCATCTTTATTCATTCATTAATTTTTCTATCAAGATTATTTGTGTTTCACATTAAAATTCAAATATTATTTACATATTTTCATTTTATTTATATGGATTTTTTCGCATACATGATTATTTTATTGGCCACAATGTATGAAAATTTCGTGTTCTATTTTTTAAATTTATTATATTTATGCTACATATTTACTATTTCGAATTTTTTTGAGTATGTTCACACATAATATTGTATGATTTATGTTGATGGCCTAAATTGTTGTTTTTATTTGGTATAATATTTAATATACATTATATTGAAGTTAAATAATAGGTGTAATTATTTCAAATATAAAAATCATAAGTTATTATATTCCCCCCCTCATATATCTCATCAATAATATTTCAAATAAGTTACAAATAAATAAATAGAGGAGGGAACATTCATATGATAAAATCATTAAGTTCCCATATTTTCTATTCATTGTTATGATTTCTCCTCAAAATCTAGAAAATTTGAGTGCATATATGTCGAAAAAAATATCTACGTGATCAATGATTTTTATTTGACTATCCCAATAAGAAATATCAAGCTCTAACGATAACACCTCATGACATAATACATATTGAGTCAGAAAGATAATTTCTCAAGAGATTAAAATGATATATGTTATATACTGTAGGTTTGATTATTGGAATCAAAATTTAATAGGCCACATCTCTTACATGATTAATATTTTGAATGTTTACTATTAGTATTAGAATTGTATTTTTATTCTTCAGATTCTTCATGAAACACTTTCAAATATATATTCTAAAAAATATTTAATACTCATTCAAAAAATCTAGGACATATTAGAAATTGTTAGAATACCTATTCTATCAATTCAGATTATCTTTTATGTGTTAAAAAATCACCTAAATTTTATTTTTGTATCTTCCTCCAGGTCTAGTCCCAATAGATTCATTTTTACAACATCAACCTAACACATTTGATTTTTAAATTTGTTCTCATATATGATTTCATATGTAGAAATATAAATTCTTATCAGTATGAAATTATTTTTCAAGAACTCAATCAAAGGAAGATGTTGATCCCAACAACATTTAATGTACATATAGGAAGCTATAAGAATTTCCCTTATAGTTTTAATAGTCATTTTAGATTTATATATTTCTGAGGATGTAATTGTATTAAAATTTTTAAACCAATTTTCAATTACATCTAAAGTCTCATCTGATACATTAAGTGGTTCTGGGATATCAATAAGATAAAATAAATAGTGTTGTTTCATGTTACATCATAAACAGTAGAATATATATTTTTTCATCATGATCAATTAACAATTATTTTTGGATATCAATGAACCTAGTAGTAATAGTAGGAAAATTCCCAAAAACAGATATAGAACCATTCTATTTTGATGTATATGGAGAAAACCAGAAAAATACCACATTTATAACTTTCTATTTCTATGTTATTATGGGATCATCCCAAAGGGACTATAAATGTTTTCCCAATCTTTCTTTTGAACCAAGCACTATGATATATATTTTTATATCTCTTAATTCATATTATCCGACAAAAAGTTCACAAAGAGATATCTTAAATTTCATTTATTATTATGTCAATGGAAAAAATGTTCTATGAGAATTAGTTAATATATCTTTTATTATATCAATCTCATATGGTACACATTAACATTTCCCATGACATTTAAAATATTTCATCAATATTGAACACTGTTGGTTTCTCCATTGCTATTTCATTGAAATTTAATTTCATATCCACATATTATTTTCATACCTACACAATTTTATATAGTATTTATGGAACAATAATACTTTGATAATGGTTGTATATTTTTATTTACATATTTATTCATATTTTTACATTATCATGTCTAATAATATTAGATTATTTGCAATCATTATCATGGATATGATTGTAGGGTCCATTCTTTATGTAGCATCAACCACTTTGTCATATTATTTAAGATAATAATTAATTGATATATAGTAATCACTAACAATATGACACACTATATATTGATTAATGCTGAGCTATTTTTGTGTAAAAATATACATCAATTTTTTTTGATCAGTATAGTTGTAACACATTTCTTCATATTTTCCAATGTCATAAAATCTCCAAGGTAATAATTACCAAATATAACATTAAAATAGAAGTAGGGTAATTTAATAATTTATGTATTTCAGTTTGGATTTATAATATATAAAATTATTAATTTTAATGACTACATGAACAAATTCTTTTTTCATATCACGAAAATTTTAAACAAATTCCCCTCCACATGTGTATAGTTTATGATCAAGTACAATGAATATCCTTTTATTCTGCTAATTAGAGGATATATTCACATTCTATTTTCTAAATTTTTTTTTACCATTTATTAGTTTTAATTTCAATCGGGTTTGAAGATCATATAAAATTTATCAAATAGAGTTGGTATTACCCTAGAAATTTTATAAAACTAGGAATATTGAAAACTATTTTTTACCTATGAAATTCAATAGTAATTTTATTTTTTAAACGGTTATTTTATAAATTTTCTATTGTGATAAAATGACCAATGTGTGTGACTTTATTTATAAAAAATATACATGTGGTATATGTTACATAAATATTTCCCATACAAAAAATAATTAACTGTTAAAAGATGACCATAAACACTACATTTGCTTGTATCTTTAAACAATAATTCACATTCGTATAATCCCGATAATATTTTCGGTTCATCATTTTATGGAATAATGTTATAACTCATTCTTGGAACTCAAATATTAAAATATATATATGTGTACTTGATGTTCATGTTTTTCATAATATGAGACTTTTAAAATTATATGATTTTCATTTCATAACACATCTTCAATACATTAATATCAATTTATTATATTTCCTCACATATTATTGAACCCCGTAAAACATATTGTATAAATGTGGGAAGATAAAACATATCCCAATAAGGGACATAAAATGATAGGAAACCATCTGACTAGTAAAAAACATTAAAACATATTAAATATGTACTTTTATCTAAATATTATTTGGGAGAATTGAATAAAAATCCACATGAAAAAAACAAACTTTTTTCTCAAGGGAAATTATTAAAACCAATAGAAATCATAAATAAAAAATATTGATATCTTTTTACATTAATATATATGTCACTCTTATAAAAAGAATAACTTTCTTTCCAACTTTCATACATGTCACTCTTATAAATTTAATAAGTACATGGTTTATTTTCATACCAAACTACCTATAGGTGTATCAAAGATCCACACAACATTTTTTATAATGTAACAAACTATTATCCCAAAAATACTAATAATCATAACATATTAATAATAAAATATTTCATTCATCATAAATATATTCCTTGAGGAAAATAATCTATTTAAAAATAAAACTCCAAACATACATTGGAAAATATTTACTCTAAAAATAAGCATGAATAATTATAAAGAAGACATTAAATTATTAAGGCATCCAAAGTGAAGGATGATACCCTCATACAATATAAGTTAATTTATTTCATTTTTATAAATATTTAAAATGATTTATAATATAAAGAATTTAACTCTACGTGAATCCAAATCACCACATAATTTCTCTATATTCCTAAATAATAAAATTATGTAAAATATTTATTTTCTTGGGTAACTTAATTATGTATATTATTACTTAAATTTAATTTTTTATCATGTTATATAAATTTACTTTTTTAACTATGTTTACTTCAGATGTTTTAACGATAATCTTTACATTTTTCCAAAATGACTTAGTCAGTTCTTGAATGTCAATGAATTTAATTAATCATATTCTAAAAAATAATAATAAAATAATTATCATATTTAAACATCAATTAATCTACTAAAATAAATCATGAAAAATGGTTATGAAAAATGAAACACGATATAATGATGGAGATGGTAGGTTGTACACACGAATTAGTAGCGATTCCGTATTTCAATGATAATTATTGAATGTTGTTCTATAATATTTTAAATTTTCAATATGATTATAGTATATTAAAAATAATATTTTATATTTTATATAAGTGTATGTACCATCTATGTGATATGGTTATAGAAAACAGATTGCATCACTTTGTGGAGGTTATTATTCATACGGACAGACACATGATGAAATGATATTCCACAGAATTTCTAGGAAGAAAAGTTAAATGATATTTTATAAATTAAGAAACATAAATATTTTATTAATAAAATATTTAAACATAAATACAATAATTATTAAAATTTCGGGGAGATGGTGATGGAAAAAAACATTAGTTCGTGAGGTGGTAGTCATCTGTACACAAAATCTGTTTATTTCATTACCATTTAATAAAAGTAGAGATAAATGTACAATATTTTACAAAATAATTAAAATATGAATATTTAATTTATCGGTGTTTTTGTTAATTTTTGAACAATTTATTATTGAGGTAGAAGAATAAACTAAACAAAAATATGTAGTTGAAAACTATACCACTTCATTGGTAAACCTATATTCTTTGACACCATAAGACCTATTAGGTTTGTGTTATACATAAAATAAGATCCCTCTAATAATGTGAGGGATTCCAGTGAGTAATTTGTTATGATCTTATCTAAACTAAATTAGTTTTTATGAGTGAACAAATGAGAAGAATGGTTTTACTTTTTTTATGTGAGGGGAGGACCACTCCTCTAATTTCACAAAGTATTAAATTAATATAACAAATTTTTTAATTAAAAATTGTCCCAAACTAATTTTTAAGAATATATTATGAATATATGTCAAAATAATTTCTTCAAATATTATTTATACAAGATCAGGTCTCATATATAACCTTATCCTTTGGTTTTCTCCATTTGTTAACATAGTTTACACTTATCATGATGTCAAGTTTGTTTACACGTTGAGGGTCCTAATAGTTAATATAAATGAAGAAAACCATAAATTTGACATTGTATATAATATAAACTATATCAGAATGACTTTTCCAACTCAAATATTTTTATAAGATTTATAAAATTTAATAATTTGTTATCAATTTTAACACATATGAAACTTTTTAGGAAAATGCATTACATTTAATTTAATAATATCAATATAACATATATATATATATTTTATAATTGTATTTTAATACATAAAAATAATGTAAAATTCATATTTATAATTCTAGGATTATATAACATTTCTCAAATGTTATTTATTTTATTCAGTTAATGTAATTTATTTTTATTTCGTATTAATTTAAAAATTATAATGTCATCATTATGTAATCATTTAAAGTATCTATTTCATATAAAATTTAAAAAATAACCATTAAAAGTATAATTATTACTATATCACATGACTATTTATAGTCAAATCATTCCATTGAATAAAACTATATTAATAATATAACACTATTAAAAAAATCATTCTATATTTGATGTTTCTCTAAATAAAATATTATAATGGTTATAATGATATAAAAATGGAATAAAATTAATATATAACATAACCTTGAATGACTATAGAAGAAAATATATCATCCAATATTTTTCTGGAAAGTGATTGGGGAATTTTATAGACTATATCATTCTATTTTACACTTAATTAACTCATATACCCTTTATTATGGTAACAAAAATTTATAAATATACTGTAAGTAATGTAAAAAATCAAAGGTATGTATCTAATATACTTGTTCCTAATTATTCCCAATATGAAATAAATAATTCATAATTTATTCAAAGATAACTAGATTTTATTTTTATATTATACCTAAAATGTGCAATAAAAAACAATTATCATGAAAAGGGTGCTTTAATAAAAGAAAATAGTACATTTACCAAAATATAGTATAAATATCATTCAAATGTAATAAATTAGATAATAAAAAACTAAATAATAGTTATGATTCAACAATATAAAATTCATGTTATAATTGGACTTTCTTTAATGACAATAAATGATCATTTTTATAAACACGTACAGATAACAATATTTTAAGTATTATCTAAAAAAATAAATATGTCTAGAAAATTCTCAAAATTTCATCATAAATGAATTTTGACACAGTGAATTCCAAAGAGATTTTTTTTCAAATTAATATTCTATAATCTAGAATGTTGCAATTTTAAATAATACCCTATAACAAAATTGATCAATACAAATTTTGACCTTTTAATTTTACTGTTACATTATTATTTGATAATGACTATAATCTCCTAAACGATGAATAATAATATGATTGAATGATATTTATTTTATCACTATATAGGTTTTTACATTCATCCCTATTTTGTAAATTACATCCTACAAATTTAATTATCTCAATAAAAATGTTTGGATAACTTCCAATAATTGCATTTTCAGACTCCAATGTTTCTTTTCATCCTAATGTGATTTCCAAAAAACCTTCTCTTGGTGAATATAATTATTCCAAAATACTTATTATCTTCAATCAAGTATAAAAATTGGTTGGTTTCCTCATTATAATGGTTCTTTCCCAACATATCATCTTTTAAGAACATAACATGAGAAGAATTTGGAATATACTTCCTTAACATTTAAAAATAAAATATGTAATGTACATAAAATAAATATATAGGAAATCCATTTGGTAGAAAAATATTCTATAATAATAGAGGATTTTATATGGTCCAATAAACCATGGACATTATTTTCCATTTTAACAAAATATAATAACACAATAACATAGAGAAACATTATGAATAACAGGATCAAATTCCTCAAAAGATAGATCCTTCCTCTGATTTTCTGCTTATTTTGTTTCTTGTTCAGAAATTTATTCATATGTGGGTTGATTATCTTTACCTTATATACCATTTATCCTATAAAATCTAGTCCAAAAAACATCCTTTATAATACTTCATTCTAAAAATCATGCATTCAACAAAATTTTCCATGTAATGCCACAAATGGTACCATCCATATTCTAAAATAAAATCTGTTATAGTAAGAATACTAAAAAACGGAAAGATGTCGATAAAAAAATCCATGGTATTCTATTTAAAAATAATGATTCATTTATTCCGTTATATGAATTTTTTGTACTGATTGTCTATTTGATTAAGGATTAAATATTTTATTTAAATTTAATTCCCCACCCACAGAGTTTCGAAGGACTATCCAAACAATATAAGTGAACCTAGAATCATAGTTTGATATTATTGAGAGTAGAACTCCCTAAAACAAGACCTTGTTATTAAGGTTCAATCAATAATGTTGATCAATAGACATGGTATCATAGATAATAATGAAATGTTCATATTTATTTAGTCAATCACCAATTAAAAAAATCACATTATTACATTGAGATGTCTTTAGTAATCCCACCATTAAATTTATTCATATATTTTACCTCCTCTAATATAGCACTGAAATACGATGAATCATAAAATTTAGTAAATATATTCATTCTTTATCCTACTAACAATTCAATAATTTCAGGGTATGTTCAGCAATACGCCTTTTCATTCCTACCTAATATTAAAAATCTTTAAGAACATTGTACATCTTAGTGATGTCGGGTTGACAGAAAAAATGTATAACTATGAGCTTCAATAAACATCTATTTCTTAAAATTGGACACATAAGGAACACATAATTATTTTCCAAATCATAAAACACCTACATCATCAATATTAAATTCAGGAAACTTTTCCTTCTTAACATATTCTACCTTTTCCTTCAAGGCCAAATCCACCTTATGATAAAGATTAATTATTTCTAAAAATTTATAATGATCTAAAACTAGAAAAACGTAGTGCTTCTTACATGCATAACATATAGTGAAAATTTCATCAAATAATTAATAATGGTTCATGCTAAAAATGTAACATGGTAAATATAGATTTAGATTTTGGGCATAAATCATAAGTTATTTTTTCCCTTACTAGAATGACAATGAATCATAACATCCTTATCCTTTATCAGTTATAAAAATAATCTCCCTATTTTTTTTAATTTTATCTTTGTGAATATAAACACTATTTTTTTTATTATTATTATATATTTCACATTTTACTCTCCAACATTTAGGCCTCTATATTTTGAAAGAAAGAAAAAATGTTGTTTTCTCTTGATCACGTGTTGGGTAATTTTACTTAGGAGGATTCTGCCTACATGAAGCATAATAAATTTTCTAGATCATTGTGAATTGGGAAATGTTGGGAAATAATCCCTTAAGGTATCATTGAAACAATTTTGAGGTGATTGTGTTTGTTGAGAATATGGGCCTTCGTGTTGTGATTGTTG
The DNA here is from genome assembly GCA_963277665.1 of Viscum album. Classification (NCBI taxonomy): domain Eukaryota; kingdom Viridiplantae; phylum Streptophyta; class Magnoliopsida; order Santalales; family Viscaceae; genus Viscum; species Viscum album. The sequence continues at coordinate 900,441,189 of OY728139.1, forward strand.
ACAAATCAAACCATGACATACAAATTTGTTGACAAAAGGGATTTCATGGTGGCATGTCGAGTTCAAGGGATGTTGTTAACATTCCATGATTGATTCAATAATTTTGGAAAAGGCATGGTCGATTTGGAGGCAGTTTAAAAAGAGCAGATACAAGGTGGCACTGTTTTCCAGTGATTACCAAATTTTTGACCTCAAAATCAACAAACGGAGAAAACTATTTTTTTCAAAGGGACTTGTGTGCCGTTATCTTGGAGGCTTCGAAACATTCACTCCATATTTTTTTTAAGGTCATATGATCAAAATATAGCAATGGAAAAAGGTGCCCACATGTTTTAGGTTTGGTTGTGCAAGTAACTAGGGCGACATGAACTAGGAGGGCTAGACTTGCGTGTCGAGAGGAGACATGTGCGTCATCGCTCAGGGAGTCAAAATGCATATAAATATAGTTCAACCCCTCCTCATTTAGAACCAATTTCAAAATATAGAGAAAATCAGAGCTCACGTCGCACAGGTGTTGTGGTAGTGCAAGTGGTGGTGTGGTCATGCAAGTATAGAGATATTCAGAAGTTGTGGGCCAATTGATAGTTGCGCATCCAAGGTGGTTTGGTAAAGAAAGGGTTTGCATCGCCAAATTTTTGAGTTTAAGAAGGGGGTGTTGCATAGTTGGTTTGGTGACACTAGCATTCCAATTTTTGAAGAAGCGCAGAAGTTGATAGTTGTGTGACAAAATTTGCTTGGGCGTAAAAGGGAGTGAGTCGTGCAATATTGGAGTTGAAGAAGCGAGTGTTGCGCAAGTGGTTGAGGTGATCTTGTGAACCAGTATGAACATCCATGCCAAGTCTTGAACTTGCGCGCTGGCTTGGAGAAGAGTTACTGGTATGGTTGATGCACACCAGTCTTTTTAGGGCTGCGTGGAAGGTAGATGATTTCCCGATACCTTCGGTGCAAAGTGAGATTCATCTACGAGTGAAAGTTGGACTTCAACAGAGAATCTATCAACAGTTGAGGTTGCATTATTTCATAAAAATTAGGAGACCTATATTTATATAAACTGTGAGTGGATCCTTTCTAGAGCAATGAGCAATTAAAGAGGAAGAAGGTGATCCTCTCCACCGGAAGTGAGCCAGATAGAGAGAAACAGAGGGTGACCCTTGGGAAAGCAGTGAGCTGACCCTAAACATTGTAAAGGCAGTGAGCCTGGGAATAGAAGTGATCTATCCCAAACATTGTAAACAACAATGCACTTTTAGTGGATTTGGTACATTGGCACATTGCTGGTGTATTCTCCATGTACGTCTCCCAGTGATGGTTAACCAAATAAAAATTGATGTCTCCTGTGTATGCTGTAGTTTTTTTATACATGGATGCATGAAAGAGAGAGAAGAATGTCCTACTTATCAATGAGACAATATCAATATGGGTAGTTGTTTTAATCTATCATACCTAGATTCACCCCCCTCTCAGGGTATCTAACCTAGTGGACCTAATGGTAAACAACCATGTTCGTTCAGTGAATCCCTAATATAGATGATTAAAACACCATATTTAGAAGGAGGGGGATAATAGAGGCTTCACCACTCTCTTTTGGTTCTGGAAAATATTCACCATAATCCTTTATTATGATTAATTTAACTCCCTTTCATGTCAACCTAGTTAGGGAATGAAAAATAAAGAATAGCCACAAAAAATCAATAACAATGACCCACTAGGATAAGAAAACTATGAATATCTCTATATAAGTAGGTGTTTTCCATTGTTCAAAAACATTTGCGTCATCAGGGTAAAAAGTTATTCCACCTTTAAAAAATTATTTCCAATGAATGAATAGTATTTAAATAATTATTAATAATTAAAATAAATTTCATTTAGTTTATCTCATTAAATTTTTGAAATATGTTCCTTAGGTTTCATTCATCTATTTATTGCCTTATTATATTCAATAAAATGTCATCTATTAATATAATCAAAAATATATAAATTAAATAATGCATAAACAAATTCATATGATATATAAATACATAAGGTGAAATAGATAAACTAAAGGGAATAAAAAATCATAATGCTTGTATCTAGGTTGAACCACTCTCTTCAGGATGTCCTCTTGATTCACATTCAGCTAATGATACCTTGAACATTGATCAATTATGGAAAAATAAAAAGCTCTATAGAGATGATAAAAAATTCATTAATTTGAAGAAAATGATACAAATTACTTACAGTGATGTTTTTCATGGATTTATAATCAATGTAAAATATCATGAAACCATATTTTTTTCACAAATAAAATAATAATTCCCAATGATGATGTGTAATGTTCAATGAAACCATTTAATTGTTATTCTTTCAACATAATTTTTTATATCCACAGGTTCTAATTGTTCCATTATATTTGGGGTTGAAATAGTCTTAAAATTAAGAACTATATCAATAGTAAACTCAACATCTAGGTTAAGAATAAATACAAAAAAATCCTCAGGTAAAACAACCATTGATTCATCACTACTAGGACATCACTAATTGGAACTCTTTCTATCTTTTTAGAAAGTTAATCTAGGTAACCTTAAATACCATACATAATAAATTTCAGAACATAATTTTATGTTATCAGAGGTATTAAATCATTGAAAAAAACATCCTTATCTCTATATAATATTTTATAATGACGAATTAAAAGCCAATCCATACGAAAAATGATATTAGACTACACTATAGTTCAATCAACATGATTTATAGAAAATACCATACCAGAAATACAATAGCAATATTCATATAAATCATGGGTTCCTTAATACATAAAAAATTAAATTTTTACCAAATTGTATACCTTACATGTAAGAGGTGTTATTCAAAATTCAGATGAATATTTCTTAGAGGTAAAGGGATGTGAAGATCAAGAGTTAAATGAGGTATTGGGATAATTTGAATTATAGAGAATCATACATTTCATAACTTATTTTGATAATAAAAATCAATTATAGTAGTAGAAAAATATATTACCACAACCATTTTATTTCGATAATTGTGATTTTCCACCAAAATAATAATCTTCAGAAATACTTTTTCGTAATTATATATTCATTGCAGTTAAATATTTTTACCATTGTATTTTGATTAATTTTCTTATATTTTCTTTGTAGTAACAATCCAAATAGAAAAACACACCACATCAGAAGAAGTTCTATGAATTTTAAGACATTATCCATGAATATTTTTACAATAATTATAATATTATAGAAACATTTTTATATTAGTTGTAGACTTCATTAATGATTGGATTCCCATTTACTGCAAACTAAACCTTTTTTTTAATTTTAATGTGATTTATAATCATGGAAAAAATTCATTTATATAACCATAGAACACAGAAAAAATCATATATTTTGAGATCATGATAAGATAATCACCTAGGATATAATAGATTCAATCCATATAAAATTTATTAATATCACTTTCAAGATCCCATATACATTTTTTAATATACCTTTCCACTCTTATGAATTTCACTTCAAACGTAGCCACCAAATGTTCCTCCTTTTATCCCAATTCTATGAATTATTTTCCATCGTAAATCATTATTCCCTAAGAAAATATGTATTAAATTTTTTTATTATATTTATCCCATTATATGGCATCAATAAAATTACTTCTTTTGGTATTTTTTCCATTGACCATGACCAGTCAGATTCACCTTCCGAATGTTAAAATATCTAGAGAAACCTTTTGGTTATTTGAATAACCCATGACATCAATTATCATTTGTTAGGAATCTATCCATCATTCAACTATCATAGTGTTATATGAACCTATAAATGCTAGTAGATGCTTTATCATAAAAGTTTCCACTATCATCATATAACATTGTGACATATCTAGATGGTCTGCTAAATGAAAAAAATAAAATTTATAGACTATGTCAACAGATACATCATTGAAACAACTAAACCAGTTCCTATTCAAACCATCTCATGATTCTTATTTAGGGGGATCCCCCCCAATTCCTTTAAATTTAGCAAGCCTATTCCTTTTATGTAAATCCATTCAAAAAATAATACTTTAGATGAATAAAAATGTTAATCTTCAAATGAAATATCATATCAAACTAAACATAAAATAAAATCTTTTAATTTAATTATATTAATATTAGAATTTAATATAATGTTATCTAATCGTTTTCCCTGATACCATCCTAAGGGTTCCAACCATAAAAATTACATATTCTGATTTAATTGAACTATAATTAATATTCTTAGAATACTGAGGATCTTCTCAGTATATAGTGTTAGATAATTACGTTCTAATATGAAATGAACAACTCAAATAGTATGAAGTAGAAACATCTACTCAATATATAATTTTTTATAATATGACAATTTTAAATGATACACCATTACTTTCATGAATAATACTCATTAATATCATATTGAATTTTTCTTTTTCCTTACCCATCTATATAGAATGTGAATTTTTTAAAAATGTGGGATGATAAAGTAACCTCTGTAAGGGACATAAAAAGAGTATAAATAATTCTTATTGTGAATAATTTGACAAAATATTTAATGTTTAGCTTTATCTATGTGTTCCATGAGAGAATGATATATATCAAATAAATTCAAAATATAGAAACACTATTTTTTTCAAATAAAATCATTAAATCCAATAGAATTCGTAGATAAATAATAATGGCATCTTTGAATATTTTTATACATGTCACACATATAAATGAGATTTTCATCCAATAAAATCCCATACATGTGACAATTTTAAATATAATTACCAAACGATTGAATTCTATATATAATTCACTGGAAAGATATCACATAACCACCCATCATTGGTTTATTACAAAACCACTTATCATTATAAACATTTTCCATTAACCACAACATAATAAAAAAATTAGAAATTGTTACAACATAAAAAAATTAAATCATGAAAATAACTTATTTAGAATAAAAACTATCCACACAATTTTTATTTGGAACAATCAAGGACCAAAATTAGTCACCCAAATCATGTACCAAATTAATTTATTAAAAGTAAATGTTGAATGTAAAAAACGATTACTTAAAATATTACACCATCAAATTGTTGAGGAATGTAAAAAAATTTAAAGGCATAAAAGCATAAAAAAATATATTACAACAAACCTATATAAAGATCATGACAACTACATAGATTTTCAAAACACTATGAAATATAGCTTCATCATTTTCATTAAAATCTCATGAAATCATGCATTATTGCATGTATATATGATGTATGAATTCACTCATTTTTTGACATGAAATTTGGATGTACATTTGTGGAATGAGTTCTTAAAGATTTCAGGGAAAATTCAATGAGAAACAAACATAACAAAGATATGATAAAAGATAATTCAACTAGCTACATAACCCGGGTTGTCACTCAAAATCAATATAAAAAACACATAATCATCTTGATCTAAACTTTTATAGCTAAAGAGGAATACATGTGGTAAAAATGCATGCCCCTGTCCCACATAGAACTATAATTTGATGTTTTTCAACTAATATGGAATATCTGATGCATCTATAATTCTAACTTTGTTGATACTATAACTTCAATTCATAGAAAAAAAATCATTTCCACTACTCAAATAGAAAGTCATATACAGTCTTACTTGGAAGAAACCCTATTATAACTGGTAGCTAATCCACAACACAAATAATTCCAAGATCTTTCATCATACCATAAGTAAATAAGATACTAGAAAACACGAATCAAGAACCATTAACATCAATCATCCAAAATAAACTATTAGAGTCAAATATAAATGTAAGTTAACAATTGCTTAGGTTAAATGAACCATCGTAGAAATGAAATGAAACATAGAATTACAACACATCAACTGTAATCCAAACATAATAACACAATATGATAAAATATTATTCAAAACCTTTTTATTCCATAATATGATGTAAATGAAAAGCCTAAGAAAAGATAAATTCTTGTGAAAAAAACATAGAATTACCATAAAAACATATTTTTTATCCTGTTCAAAGTGATAAAATTTTGATAACTAACATCATCTTGAATATCTGACAACTTCTCCAAAGACAGAATTAAGAATGTCAGGAAACAAAATTTTCCAAGAAAACTGAAACATGAGACTTCTACCACCGTAAAAAATTAGCTAGACCTACTTCAGAGTTACCAAATTATTAACATGAAATGTTAAACAATATAGGTTGTTTCATTTCCATGGAATGTAACTGTATTTAAAATTAGGATTTCATTTAAATTATTCATCTGTTTTGGAAATCATTCATTATCTTATTTGATGATAATATTAAATAGTAACTTAGCCATAATTTTATTTTGGATAAATATCATCATATAGATTCTCTATCCAAGACATCAGTTCCTCCCCAAATATCCCAGGATATTATATGTATCATTTAATATATGATAAACATATCCATTTAAAATGATTTTATTCAGAAAAAATTCTCTAGTGGGAGGAAGGTTTATTATTGACCGACTGCGGGATGGGATCACTAATATGAGGCCTCGTGTAAGAACCAGGACCATATTTTCAGGTTTGTTTTCATTTTTCCAGGGCTATTGATAAAATAGGAGTTTTAGGAAATTTTTAAAGTACACGCCTTGTACATCATTACCATGTGGGGCTATGTTCTGGCAGTGTAAGGGGCACACACATAGTTGTGTTGGGTGACATGGAGGCTACCTAAAGCGGAGTATGAAAATAGTATGTACACATCGTGTACTCCAAACATACACACCGTGTAGTTTTTTCATTAAACACACCGGGGTCACGTATGATGGGTAGAACACCCACCTTTTGCCTATGGTTCGTCCGAGAGTGAGGGTATGGATGTGGATCTTCTCCGACCCCCGAGCCTCCATGTATTCTCTGAATCTACTGCTATAAAATGCATTAGAGACAAAGATGTAATCTATCCATTATTTTAGAGCATCATTTTCCAATTCCTCCTCTTTTGTAAGTTATAGTGGATTTAACATTTTGTGCGTTTTCATAGATCTATTATGTTATAAAGAGATTCAATCCACGTGGTTCAAGTATATTGATATCCTAGCACCATGGTAGGTGGTTTGTGCCTTTCTGTTGAAATTACTTGAATATTATGTGCAAATTCCACCAATACCCTTGAACGAGGTATTGTGTGTTTACCCTTTTACCACCATTTCGTTCCTGCCATGATTCTATGCCTGTGTAGAGGTAAATTGGAAATGTTTTGGGTTAATTGGTATACCTTGGTTTCTTTACTAATGCTTCGTTCTGTTTACGACCGTTTGGTCCTGTTTATCTTATTTGGGCATTTAACTATTTTCCATGCCTTGTGATCGTATGGTGGTGTGTTGTTTTCTAACATGCTTGAGATAATGTAGATTGGTTAGCTATGTAGTTACATTGGGTTACTTTAGACATTTATAATTATTATGCATTGAACTACCTGGGGTCATGCGAACCTGGTGCTATAGAATAAATGAGGATAGACCGAGTGATATTCCACAGAGAGCCTTTGGATAGTAGTAGATTATTAGGGGACAGACTGAGTGAGCTTCCTCAGAGAGTCTTTTAATTTTATTCTATAAGGGTATTGACCAAGTGAGCATCCTTAGAGAGCGTAACATTACATTAGGCTATAAAGGGATATATCGTTAGAGCTTCCTCAAAGAGTCCTTGACTATTTTAGACAATACGGGGATAGACCTTGTGAGCTTCCTCAGAGAGTCTCTATTTTGATTGATTGAATCACCTAATTATCATAGGCAATAGAAGGGATTGACTGTGTGATCTTCCACAGAGAGTCTATGGATGACCTAGGATATAAGGGGGATTGACCGAGCATGCTTCCTCAGAGAGTCCTTAACCTTGGGGAAATAATGGGAATTGACTGTGTGAGCTTCCTCAGAGAGTTCTTGACTACCCTAGACTATAAGGGTAATTCACTATGTTTACTTCCTCAGAGAGTCTTTATAATTTCGTATGACCAAACCATAGGGGTTAGGCTGAGTGCACAACCTAGAGGGTTGTTGGTTTTTCTTAGGTTGGACTAGAGGATTACCTGTTGTGCTTTTCTTCTTGTTAGCTATTTCTTAACTTTCAGACTGGGGATTGTTTATTGTTCAGCATGTTCCTGTTTACTGTTTGTTATGTGATTTTACCTACATTATATTCATTGACTGTTAGGTACAGATATTCAGGTGGTTGCCAAATGAGATTTAGTCTCACACCCCATTTAGGTCATGCTTTTGGTACCAAACAGACTATATTGTTGTAGTTATAGACAAAGGAAAGCGCCCTTTGAATATAGGGGCTTTACTTGCTGTGGATCTGGAGAGCATGGGACCAAGATTATGCTTGCGATGCTGAGAAGATGCTATCTTTCTTTTGTAAATTTTTAGTACTGTTTATATTTCCATCATTGTGAATTGTTTGGCTGATTTCCTAGGCATATGTATTATTCAATATATATATATGTGCTCCTTCTGTTTATCAATTTTATTCTTTAGCTATTCACTTATGTATGGATTGTTTACTACATCCTCTATTGTTTATTGTTTTTCTCTTCCACTATTTACTCTTCCAATGAGGGAATAATATCCCCAATATCACACCCAAGTCCCTCGCTTATAGTCAGCAGCCTCTAGAGTTCTGTGAAATGTACTTGAGGCCATGTGACCAACCAGGTATGGGGCTCCTCTGGGCGACTTCCAGATCTGGGCCGTTACAAAGTTGTATCAGAGGCAGGTTCATTTCTCTTGATGTACTGTTTAGAGCCTATAGCCAGGGATAGAACAAAATAGGTACTGGGTAATAAGCTGAGCCTAAGAGTAGCTAACCCATGTATAGGGAAAATCCATACTACCCCATTTATTGCAATTTTATTGGTTTTCAATTTTACAGTTGATTTCATTTCACCTTTGGGTGATTCACATGCTTTGTGTTGTTACCGTTGTTGTTATTGTGGTTCTATTTCTGTCGCAACCTGACGAGATGAGGGTATTCCATCTCATGCATCATATAAGCACTTGTTATAAATCACATGCCATGCATTCTTTCCATTCCATCTAGGATGCGTTAGCAATTTCATGTTATTGTGATAGACATTGTGTAGATTATGCATGCTGTTGTAATAAATGCTTTGAAATAATATCTACTGTTTGATAGAGAATTTGTTTGTATAGTACTTTTCTCAGATGGACACCAAACTTTGGTTCTTGAGGTGTTATGGGCCCTCACCGACCTTAATTTGGTGGATCATTTTCTTGGTTGCATTGTTATAAATTGTATAAGATTCCATGCTTTGATTTTCGGAGAGTATGGGCCTCACGGATCGGAATTTGGCACCATAATGCTAGTTATCTGTATTTTTTGGGCTCTGAAGAAGTTTTTGAGGTTACTGTCTGGAAAAACCAAGAATACATGGAGTATACATTATGAATACACGTCGTGTAGTCTATATTCATGTCACTGACTCTGCGAGCATGGGCCTATGGTCGTGAAAAAATCTTTTAGGAACACATTGTATACTAGTTTAGCGCGCCGTGTAGTAGGAAATATGTACCCAGGCCATGTCATAAAAAATATGGGTTTTGTTATCTTTTCACATACATGCCACGTCTGAATTTGACATGCCATGTAGTATGACCTGGGTTCCCAGCTGTGTCACGAAGAACCCGGGTCGGTGTTACCTCTTCTCGTACACGCCGTGTCCTCCTGGAACATGCCTATTGGTGTCGGCTGTGTAGCCTGGCATGTTACTAACAACACGGGCTATTGAAACATGTTTATTAAACAATGTGTCTGTAGTGAACATGTCATGTAGTATAGGATTAAAAGGACCATGTGGGTTAGTCTTGTAAGGAGACTCAATCATGGGAATATAGTTCAAGTACACGCCGTGTGGTTTTAGAACATGCCATGTGTTTGGGGTGTTACCCGACCAGTTTAAATAGAAGGGCTTGCCGATGTGAATGACTTAAGGGAACACACCGTGTAGGAAAATAACACACCATGTCGTCAAGTTTTGCATAACTTGAATGCCTTATTTTCCCTTCTCCTTCTAGTGCCTTCAATATTTTGGCTTATTAATCCTGAATCTAAGGTGTGCATTTGACTTTTCAGAATCATGCCACCTAGACATCCTCGAGTTGGCCGTCAGTCACAGGGGAGTGATCAGACGCCCAATATGTCTGATTAGCGACTTCTTGCAGATCCTTTTGTTGTTCCATCCTTGGAACCATCAAATATACCAGTTTCTGGCATTGATGCGTGGTTTAGGGAGGGTTTTCTGAGGATTATGCAAACCTTCCAGGGAGAGAAACCTCCTTCCTCGTCGATGGCTAATTTGAATCAGGGTTTTTCGTAGCAACATCCTTCTACCTTATTAGGGGAAAGAGAACCTCAGGCTGCAGAGTCGTGGATCGAAGCCACATTGATGATCTTCGAGCATCTCGAGGTACCACCAGAGAGGAGGGTGAAGCTCGCAACCTAATTGCTCTGAGACTCCACCAAGAGGTGGTGGGATGTCATCTCCTAGGTGGGATGCCACTAGAATATGGCTTGGGAGGTGTTTCAGTGTATCTTTTATAATTAATTCTACCTGGATACCTTGAGGGAAAACTAAGCCCAAGAGTTCATGATCTTAGAGCAGGATACTCTTTCTGTGATGGAGTATTCCTCTCGTTTCATGGAGCTAAAGTGTTTCACGCCAATCCCAGAAGGTGATGAGTTGTTTCTAGATAGGAAGTTTGAGGACAATATCTGGAAGGAGATCTATTCCCAGGTGAACATCTTTAGGTTGACTTTGATATCCTCTATTGTCAACCAGACACTGACCACAGAGCGCAATATGAGGAATTCTCGAGCAGTGAGCCAGGGTGGTTCGACCTCCAGAGCTAGTGTTCCCCCTACAGACAGTAGGAAGTGCTGTAGGGAGCTTTCTCAAGGAGATTATAGTAGGCGGGATGCGTGTTCTGGTAGCCACGTGGTGTAATACCAGTGTGGATGGCGCGAGCATATGAGGCCACGTTGCTCGAGAGACCCAATGGAGTGCTGATGTTTTGGCAGGATGTGTAATCTCTAGCATTTCTGTTAGTTCTTCCCTCCAGCAGTCAGAGACTGGAGTTCTTCTATGACTCCGCTTTCGAGAGCATCACCACTAGTTTCTCACTAGTCTTGGAACTGGAGTTCTTCGGGTCATCCAGACTGAGGTGGAGGCCGTTTTCGGGGTGGTCAGTCGTCGTTATATCAACAATATCAGGGAAGATCAGCTCAGAGCAGCCAGGAAGGGTCATAGGGCCAGGGAACAGGCCAGACCTTTGCAACGGAGCAGACCCAGCAGGAGTAGGATCCCAGACGTTCCCTTGTTTGAGGTACGATCATAGTATCCTCTATTTTATCATCTTCTCTTTTCGACACTGGGGCTTCCTATAGCTTTATCTCTGTTTCTATTGTGGAGAGACTTGGGCTCTGTATCTTTTTCTCTGATGAATGTTGACACTAGACACACCGTTGGGAACGAGGAAATCTATCATACGTTAGTGCAGAGAGTGACCTCTTTAGATTATGGGGTTTTACTTCTTATGGGACCTCTATGTCCTAGAGATGACGAGCTATGATTTCATTCTCATAATGGACCAGTTAGTCCCCTTCCAGGAAGTTTTCGACTGCTACCGCCGAAGGGTGAGTTTTATATCACCATTGGGTGGATCTTTTCTTCATCAAGGTGAGTGGGATGTCCAGGAGAGTCCAGCAGGACTCGAGCATCATGGGTTAGGAGGAGTTACAACCCAAATTTCTATTCTATATCTAGATGACCAGGGGACATCACAGTTAGACTTTCCTATTATGGTGGATCTTTTCAGAGATGTCTTTTCAGAGGACTTTTTAGGTTTTTCTCTAGAGCGTGAGGTAGACTTATTGATTGAGCATGTTCCCGGAGTGGAATAGGTGTACCTTCATCCTTATAGGATGGCTACACCCGAGTTGCAGGAGCTTAAGAAGTAGCTGGAGGAGTTGTAGGCAAAGGGTTTCATCTAACCAAGTACTTCTCCTTAGGGTCTGCATGTCCTGTTTGCGAAGAAGGTGGATGATACCCTTAGGCTTCGTGTAGATTATCGGATGTAGAACCGGTTGACAGTCAAGAACAAATATCCTTTGCCTAGGATTGACGATCTCATTGATTAGCTTCAAGGAGCCCATATGTTCTCAAAGATTGACTTGAGGTCCAGTTATCATCATTTACCCGTTATACCATCAGAAATACCTTTGACAACCTTCATGAGCATGTATGGTCTATACGAGTATATGGTTATGCCATTCGGTCTCACGAACACGCTAGCAGTTTTCATGGCACTGATGAACTGAGGTTTCCATCCTTTTATGGATTCTTTCATGGCTGTTTTCGTGGTTGATATCTTGGTATACTCTCAAACTCGACATGACCGTGCTACCCATCTTGAGATTGTTTTTGAGTACACTGAGAGAGAATCAGTTATATGCTAAGATCTAGAAATTCCACTTTTGGATAGATCAGATTCAATTCTTGGGTCATGTCATCTCAGATACAGGAGTATCAATAGACCCAGAGAATGTGAGGGAAGTAGTTTCTAGGTAGAATCTGAAGAACATCTTTGAGTGAAGGAGTTTCCTAGGGATATCTGGATACTATAGAATCTATATACTGGACTTTTAATGCTTAGCAGTATCTTTGACATGTCTGACTAAGAGTGGTGCAAAGTTCTAGTGGTCAGATTCATGTGAGTCAACCTTTAGGAGCTGAATGGGAGGTTGACGTCAGCACAAATACTAGTCTTTCTAGAGCCGGGGAAGAGCTAAACTATTTACTGCGATGCTTTAGGTATCAGGCTAGAAGCTGTGCTCATGAAGGGAGATGGAGTCGTTGTGTATGGGTCTTGGGAATTGAGGCCAAATGAGAGGAATTCCCCGACGCATGATCTAGAGTTGCTAGCTGTTGTTATTTCCTTATGCTGTTGGAGACATTATCTTATGGGAGAGAATTTTTTGGTTTTCACTAACCACAAAAGTCATAAGTACATATTCACTCAGCGTGATCTAAATCTGAGATAGCATAGGTGGGTCGAGTATCTTCAGTTCATTGACTTTGAGCTTGCCTATATAGCTGGGAAGGTAAACGTAGTGTCTGACGTGCTGAGCAGGAGAACTCAGATATAGGAAGTTCAGAAATCTAGAAGTGAGTGGCGGCTTAGGCTCTGTTCTTTGAGAAGCATTTGAAGGTGCACGACAGACATCAGAAAATTTTTCTATATTCTATAGATGTTACCTTTACTTTTCTCGATTGATTACAGATGAGGTAGCTGTCAGAATTAGAAGGCCTAGTCCTGTGTGAGAGTGTGTCAGGAGAGGACCCTCCCCTTGGATGGACTGTAGGCGAGGATGAGATCTTGTGTTTCCTGGGACGCATATGGGTTCCCACAAACATACGCGAGGAGCTGATGTGGGATTTTCATTCCTCGGTTTGGGCAGTTCATCCTGGCACCACCAAGATGTATCGTGATCTACACCACCAGTATTGGTGACCCGGTATATAGAGAGATGTTGTTGGTTTTCTCTGGAGGTGTTCCACTTTTCAGCAGGTGAAAGCGGAGCATCATTGACCAGTAGGTCTTTTACAGCAGTTAACCATTCCAAAATGGAAGTAGAATTATGTCACAATGTACTTCATGACCAAGTTTCTGAGGTCACCTAGAGGGAATAAAGTTTTTTGGTTTTTCATCCACATACTTACAAAGGTTGCTCACTTCTTTCCAGTCAAGTATACCTTAATGGTTGATGATCTTGGACAATTGTACATCCCTGAGTTTGTACGTCTGCATGGAGTTCAACACTCTATTGTTTCAAACAGGGATGTGTGTTTTACTTCTCGGTTCTGGCAGGGGCTCCATAAGGCTTTGGGTACACATGTACTTTTGAGTACAGCCTCCCATCCCCAGAAAGATGGACCCTTCGGGCGTACGATTCAGGTGCTTGAGGATATGATCTGACCATGCATTTTGGATTTCGGAGGATCTTGGCAGAATCATATACCTCTTGTGGATATTTCCTACAATAATAGTTTTCAAGAAACTGTTCACATGGCACCTTATGAGGCTTTGAATGGTATGCCATGCTGATCACCCTAATGTTGGATGACGGTAGTAGAGGCAGCTTTGTTGGGACCTCATCTTGTTCAGGAGACCACATGGCAGATGGAGTTGATTTGGAAGAGAATGGATACTGAACAGTCTAAACAGAAGTCTTATGTTGATCAGTGGGGACGACATCTAGAGTTTGAGGTTGTGGATCAAGTTTCATGGGTGTCACACCGAGGTTGGTACATAAGAGGATTTAGATACAGGGTAAGATTTCACCGAGGTACGTCGGGCCGTTTGAGGTGTTGGAGAGTGTTGGGCCGGTTTCCTATCGGTTGCAGTAACCTCAAAGGTACCAGACTATACATGACGTCTTCCATGTTTCTCTGATCTGATGTTACTTTTCTGACTCGCCTCATGTCTTTTGAGCTGAGTATGTTGAGCTCGAAGAAGATGCATCATTTTAGGAGAATCCTATCCAGATTGTCGATCATAGTAAGAAGGTTCTCCATGGATGGTCTATTCCTATGGTACGGGTTCTATGATAGCACGAGTGAGTATATGGCGAGACATGGGAGAAGGAGGCCGATGTACGATCGCAGTGGATGGAGCTATTCGGGGTTTCTTCTTCAACTCCTCTCAAAGGAAATTTAGGGATGAATTCCTTCAAGGTGGGATGTTTATAAGAACCAGGACCTTCTTTTCAGGTATGTTTTACTTTTTCTTGAGTTTTTGAAAAAAGATGAGATTATGGAAATTTTTGAAGTACACATCATGTACTTAGTTGCCGCGCGAGGCCGGGTACTGGCCGTGTAAAGGCCACACACACGGTCATGTGGGGTGACGTGGAGGCAGCCTAATGTGGAGTACAGAAATATTATGTATACAACATGTACTACAAAATTACATTTCTTGTATATTGTTTTTTTCATTAAACGCACCGGGGTCATGTCTGATAGACAGAACACCCTCATATTAGCTTTAGTTAATCCGAGAGTGAGGGTACAACCATGGATATTCTCCGAGACCCCGAGCCTCGATCTGTTCTTCAAATCAACCATTGTCGATTGCATTGGACCGCAATGGTAAGCTCTCCCTTCTTCTAGGTCATTGGTTTCCAATTACTCCTCTTTTTCAAGTTATCGTGGGTTGAATGCTTTGTGCATTTTCGAAGATCTACGATGTTCAAAGGAGAGTCAAGCCTCGTGGTTCAAGTATATAGATCTCCTAGAACCAGGTAGGTGGTTTGTGCCTTTCTGTTGAATGTCCTTGAATATTATGTGCAAATTCCACCAATACCCTTGAACGAGGTATTGTGTGTTTACCGTTTTACCACCATTGCTTTCCTGTCATGATTTTATGCCTGTGTAGAGGTAAATTGGACATGTTTTGGATTGATTGTTATAACTTGGTTTCTCTACTCAAGCTTCATTCTATTTACGACTGTTTGGTCCTGTTTAGCCTATTTGGTCATTTACAGTTTTTCCATGCCTTGTCGTTGTATGGTGGAGTGTTGTTTTCATACATGCTAGATATACTTTAGATTGGATAGCCAAGTATTTATATAAGGTTACTTTGGAAATATAGCATTATTATGCATTGACCTACCCGGGGCCATGTGAACCTGGTACTATAGACTAAAAGTGGATAGACCGAGTGAGCTTCCTCAGAGAGCCTATGGACATTAGCAGACTATAAGGTGACAGACCGAATTAGCTTCCTCAAAGAGTATTTTAGCTTTAGGCTATAAAGGTATTGATCATGCGAGAATCCTCATAGAGCCTAGGATTACTTTTAGCTATAATGGTATAGACCGTGACAGCTTCCTCATATATTCCTTGACTGTTTTAGACAATACGGGGATAGACTGTGTGAGCTTCCTTAGAGAGCCTCTATTTTGTTTCTTTGAATCACCTTATTACCATAGGCTATAGGAGGGATTGACTGTGTGAGATTCCACAGAGAGTCTATGAATGACCTGACCAATAAGGGGAATTGACCGAGCATACTTCCTCAGGGAGTCCTTGATCTTGGGGATATAAGGGAAATTGAATGTGTGAGCTTCCTCATAGAGTTCTTGACTACCCTAGAATATAATGGGAATTGACTGCGTGTGATTCCTCAGAGATTCATTAAAATTCCTTATGACCAAACCAGAGGGGTTAGGATTAGTGCACCACCTAAAGTGTTGTTGGTTTTTTCTAGGTACGATCGAAGGATTACATGTGGTGCTTTGCTGCTTGTTAGTTGTTTCTTGAATTTGGAACTGTGGATTTTTTATTGTTCAACATGTTCCTGTTTTCTGTTTTTTTGTGCTTTTACCTACCATATATTCACTAACTATTAGGCACAGATCATCGGGTGGTTGCATACTAGAATTTAGTCTCACACCCTATTTGGGTCATGCTTTTGTGCTCAAAAAAACTATATTTTTGATGTTATAGACAAGGGAAAGAACCCTTAAACTTCAGGTACTTGACTTGTTGTGGAGCTGGAGAGACTAGGACCAAGATTCGGCTTGCGATGATGAGTAGATGTTATCTTTCATTTGTACTTTTTTAGTACTCTTTGTATTTCCAGCATTGTGACTTTCTTGGCTGCTTTCCTAGACATATATATTATTCATCATATATAGATGTTCTCCTACGGTTTATCATATTTAGTCATCTGTTGTTCACTTGTGTATGGATTGTTTACTACTTATGCTATTATTTATTGTTTTTCTATTCTGTTGTGTACTCTTCCAATGTGGGCATAGTTTCTCCACTATCACACCCAAGGACCTCGCTACTAGTTGGCAACCTCTAGCATTCAGGGAAATGCACCTGAGGCCAGGTGACCAACTGGGTATGGAGCGCCTCTGGGTGGCTTTCAGTTCTGGGGCGTTACAAAGTTATATCAGAGGCAGGTTCTTTTCTCTTGACATACTGTTTGGAGCCTATAGACAGGGAGATGATAGAATAGGTACTTGGTAATAAGTTTTTTCAAGGAGTAGCTAACCCATGCATAGGGAAAAGACATACTACCTCGCTTATTGCAATTTTATTGGTTTGAAATTTTATAGTTTATTTGATTTCAATGTTGTGTTATTCACATGATTTATGTTGTTACCATTTTTGTTATTGTGGATCTATTTCTGTCGCAACCTAATGAGATGAGGGTATTCCATCTCATGCATCATATAGGCACTTGTTAAGAAAACACATGCCATGCATTATTTCCATGCCATCTATGATTTATTAGCAATTTCATGTTGTAGTGATAGACGTTGTGTAGATTATGCATGTTGTTATGATAGATTCTTTTATATAATCTCTACTGTTTGATAGAGAATTTTTTTATAGTACTTTGCTTAGATGGATGCCAAACATTGGTTCTTGAGGTGTTATGGGCCCTCATGGACCAGAATTTGGGGGATCATTGTCTAGTTTCCTTGTTATAACTTGTATAAGATGCCAAGCTTTGATTCGCGGGAATTATGGGACCTCATGGATCAGAATTTGGCACCTTAACACTGGTTTTCGGTGTTTCTTGGGCTCTGAGATGTTTATGAAGCTACTGTCTGGGAAAACCCAGAGTTCACGACATGTAATTTATGAATACATGTCATGTAGTTTATAAATGTGACACTGACTGTGCGAGCATGGACATGGGGTTGTGAAAAATATTATAGGAACATGATGTGTACTAGTTTAGCACTCCATGTAATTTGAAATAGGTACACAGTCCGTGTCACGAACAACACGGGTCATGTTATATTTTCCCATACATGCCTTGTTGGAATTTGACACGCCACGTAGTATGACCTGGGTGCTCGGCCGTGTCACGAACAACACAGGTCAGTGTTACCTCTTCTTGTACACGCCGTGTCCTCCTGGAACACATCGTGTGGTGTCATCCATGTAGCCAACCATGAAACTCACAACACGAGTCATTGAAACTTTTCAAGTACACGTCGTGTCCATAGTGAACACGCTGTGTAGTCTAGGATTAAGAGGACCATGTGGGATAGTCGTGTAAGGAGACTCGGGAAGGGTAATAGAGTTCAGGTACACACCGTGTGCTTTGAGAACATGCCATGTGTTTGGGGTGTTACACGACTAGTTTAAACAGAAGTACAAGCCCATGTGACTGACTTAAGGGAACACACCATGTAGGGAAAAAACATTCCATGTAGTCATGTTTTTCATAACTTGAATGCCTTATTTTCCTTGCTCCTTCTAGTGCCTTCAGTTTTTCGGCCCATGATAATCCAGAATCTAAGGTATGCATTGAATTTGTAGAATCAGTCCACCTAGACATCCTCTGATTGACTGTCAGTCTCAAGGGAGTGATCAGATGCCTGTTATGGCTGATCAGGGACTTCTTGGAGATCCTCCTATTGTTCCATCCTTGGCACAATCGATTATACTTGTTGCAGGCCCCGATGTTCAGTTTTGGGAGGTTTTTCTGAGGATGATGCAGACCATCCAGGGAGTGAAGCCTCCTACCCCGTTGATGGATTATTTGACACGGGTTATCCAGAAGTAGCATACTACCACCTTTTCAGAGTAAGGAGGTCCTCAGGATGTAGAGTCATGGTTGGATGCCACACTGACGATGTTCGATCATGTCTATGTACCACCAGAGAGGAAGGTGAATACTGCAACCTCCATGCTCTATGCCTCCTCCAATAGGTGGCGGGATGTCATCTCTCAGGAAGGACTCCACCAGAATATGTCTTGGGAGGAGTTTCAGCATATTTTTTATGATTACATTGACCTGGAGAGATTGAGGGATGACCTAGCCTAGGAGTTCATGAGCTTAGTTCAGGGTAATCTTTCTGTGATGGAGTATTCATCTCATTTCACGGAGATGCAACATTTCACGCCAATACCAGCAGGTGATGAGTTGTTCCTGGCTAGGAAGTTTGAGTATGGTCTCAGGCAAGAGATATGTTCCCGAGTGAACATCTTCAGGTTGATTTCAATATCCTCTATCATCAACCAGGCACTGATCACAGAGTGCAATCTAAGGTATTCTGGAGCAAGGAGCCAGTGCAGTTCGACTTCCAGAGATAGTGTTCCTCCTATTGATATCAGGAAGTTCCGCAGGGAGGTTTCTCAATAAGATTAGAGTAGGTGGGATGTATCTTTTGGTATCCATGTGGTGTTCTACCAGTGCAGAAGGAGTGGGAATACGAGGCCACGTTGCTCAAGAGACCCGATGTAGTGATGATCTTGAGGCAGGATTGGCCATCTCCAGTATTTCTGTCAGTTTTTACTTCCAGCAGCTGGAGATATGTGTTCTTCTATGACTCCACATTCGGGAGCATCACCAATAGTTTCTCAACAGTCTAGGATGTGGAGTTCTTCCTACCATCCATGCCGAGGTCGAGGTCGTGGCAAGGGTGGTCAGTCACCGGTCTATCAGTGAAAGCAGGGCAAATTAGCTCAGAGCGGTCAGGCAGGTTCATCGGGCCGTGGAGCAGGCTAGACTTTTGCGATGGAGCAGTCCCAGCTAGAGTAGGATACCGTACCATCAACTATTCCAGGTACAATATTAGTAGCCTCAGTTATATCTTCTTCTCTTTTCGACATAGGGGCTTCCCATAGCATTATCTCTATTTCTGTTGTGGAGAGCCTTGGGATCTGTATCTTTTCTTCTGCTGAAATTTTGACACTAGACACACCATTGGAAAAGAGTAAATAAGGCATAAATTAGTCCAGAGAGTTCCCTCTTGAGGTTGTGGGGTGTCACTTCTTATGGGACCTCTATGTCCTAGATATAATGAGCTATGATGTTATTCTAGGAATGGACAGGTTAGTCCCTTTCCAGGTAGTCATCGACTGCTACCACTGAAGGGTGAGTTTTATATCAACCAAGGGTAGATCTTTTCTTCATCAGGGTGAGTGGGATGTCCAGGTGAGTTGAGCAGGACCTGAGCATCATGGGATAGGAGGAGTTACAACCCATATTCCTAGTCTACATCTGGATGTCCAGGGGACTTCACAGTTACACTTTCCCCCAGTGGTGGATTGTTTCATTGATGTATTTCTAGAGGACATTCCAGGTTTTCCTCCAAAGCATTAGGTAGAATTCTCGATTGAGCTTGTGCCTGGAATTGAACCATTTTCCATTACTCCTTATAAGATGGCTACACATGAGTTTTAAGATCTCAAGAAGAAATTTTAGCAGTTAAAGGCAACAGGTTTCATCCGACCCAGTACTTCTCCATGGGGTTTGCCTGTCTTATTTGTGGTGAAGGTGGACTGTACCCCTAGGCTTTGTGTAGATTATCAAAAGTTGAACCATTTGATGGTCAAGAACTGATATCCTTTTCCTAGGATTTACGATCTCTTTGATCAGCTTCGAGGAGCCCAGGTGTTCTCTTTGATTAACGTGAGGTCCGGTTATCATCAGTTGCACGTTAGACCATCATATATACCTATGATAAACTTCAGGAGTAGGTATGGTCTATACGAGTATACGATTATACCATTTGGTCTCACGAATGTGCCAGCAGCTTTCATGGCACTGATGAACTGAGTTTTCCATTCTTACTTGTCAGAGAGCATCAGTTATATGTTGAGCTCTCAAAATTACACTTTTGGATGGATCAGATTTACTTCTTGGGTCATGTGATCTCACATATATGAGTATTAGTAGACCGATAGAAAGTGAGGGCAGTAGTTTCCTGGGAGCAGTCGAAGAACGTCTTTTAGGTACAGATTTTATTAGGGAAGGCTGGATACTACAGACGCTTCAGAAAAGACTTTTCACACTTAGCAGTACCACTGACAGGTCTGACTAAGAAGGGTGCGAAGTTCATGCGGTCATATTTATGTGAGTCAGCCATTTAGGAGATGAATGTGAGGTTGATGTTAGCACAGATACAAGTCTCTCCAGAGCTGGGAAAGAGATTTACTATTTACTGTGAAGCTTCAGGTATCGGGCTGGGAGCTGTGCCAATGCAGGGAGATAGAGTCATTGTGTACGGGTCTCCATAGTTGAGGCCACATGAAAGGAATTACCTAACACACAATCTAGATTTGGAAGCTATTGTTCATGCCTTATGTTGTTGAAGACATTATCTTTTGGGAGAGAATTTTGTAGTTTTCACTAACCACAAAAGTCTCAAGTACATCTTTTCTTAGCGTGATTTGAATATGATACAACACAGGTGGGTCGAGTTTCTTCATTCCTTTGACATTGAGCTTTCCTATACACATGGGAAGGGTAACGCCCTGGCTAACGCGTAGAGCAGGAGAATATAGATACATGAAGTTCAAGAAGGCAGCAAAGAGTGGTGGCTTATGACTATATTCTATGAGATTCATTTGGAGGTGCATGATAGATGGGGGTATGCTTTTCTATCTTTTGTAGCAGTTACCTATACTTTTCTCGATCGGGTACAAATGAGGCAGCTATCAGACTTAGAAGGACTAGTCCAGCGGGAGAGTATATCAGGAGAGGACTCTCTTCCTAGATGTACAGTAGGCGAGGATGAGTTCTTTCATTTCTAGGGATGCATATGGGTGCCAGTAGACATACGCAAGGAGATGATGCTGGATTTTCATTCCTTAATTTGGGCATTTCATCCTGGTGTCACCAAGATGTATCATGATCTACACTGCCAGTATTGGTGGCTAGGTATGATGATAGGTGTTTCTTGTTTTTTCATGAGGTTTTCCACTTGTCAGCATGTGAAAGCAAAGAATCAGTGTCCAGTGAGTCTATTACAGAAGTTACCCATTTCGGAGTGGAAGTGGAATGATGTCACGATGTACATCATGAGTAGGTTTCCATGGTCACCTCGAGGGAATGATACTATTTGGGTTTTCATCGACAGACTTATGGAGGTTTCTCACTTTTTTCCGATCAAAGGGTCCTTTAGTGTTGATGAGATGGGGCGGTTGTACATCCAAGATGTTGTACATCTGCATGGAGTAACACACTCCATTTTTTCCGACAGTGATCCACGTTTTACTTCTCGAGTCTAGTAGGGGATTCAGAAGGCTTTGGGTACACAGGTACTTTTGAGTACAACTTACCATCCTGAGACAGATGGCCAGTACGAGCGTACAATTCATGAGCTTGAGGATATGCTTCGAGCTCGCATTATGGATTTTGGAGGATCTTGGGAGAATCATATACCTTTTGTGGTCTTTGCCTAAAATAATAGTTTTCGAGCAACTATTCAGATGCCACCTTATGAGGCTTTGTACGGTAGGCCATGTCGATCACCCTTATGTGGGCTGGAGGCAGGAGAGGCTACTTTGCAGGGACCTCGTCTTGTTTAGGAGACCACAGAGTAGATAGTGTTGATTCTGAAAAGGATGGATACTGCACAGTCTCAATAGAACGCTAATATAGATTAGCAGATATGACCTATAGAGTTCAAGGTCGATGATCAGGTTTTCCTGTGTGTCACACCGAGGTTGGGACAAAAGAGGATTCAAAGACAGGGTAAGATTTCACCAAGCTACGTTTGGCCATTTGAGGTGTTAGAGAGAGTTGGTACAGTTGCCTATCAGTTGTAGAAACCTAAGAGGTACCAGACTATGCACGACGTCATCTATTTTCTTAGCTCCACCGTTACTTTTCTGACTCGTCTCCTATCTTTCAACCTGAGGAAGTTGAGCTTGAAGCAGATGCATTGTTTGAGGGGCATCCTATCTGTATTGTTGATGGTAGTACGAATGTTCTCCGTGGCTGGTTTGTTCCTTTGGTACGAGAGCTATGGCAGCACGAGCGTGTACAGGAAGATACTTGGGAGAGGGAGGCTGATGTATGATAGCAGTGGCCAGAGCTATTCGTGGTTTCTTCTTCTACGCCTCTCTAAGGAAATTCGGGGATGAATTTCATTAAGGGGGAAAAGTTTGTAAGAACCCAGATCTTCTTTTCATGAATTTTATTCTTTTTCTGGGGTTTTTGAGAAATGAAGAGTTTCTGGAAATTTTTGAAGTACACACTGTGTACTTCATTGCCGCACGGGGCCATGCGCTGGCCGTGTAAGGTCCACACAAATGGTCGTGTGGGGTGACTTGGAGGCCGCCTAAAGCGGATTATGGAAATATTAAGTACACGTCGTGTACTACAAATGTACATGTAGTGTATTTTGTTTTTTTTTCATTAAACGCAACAGGGTCATGTTTGACGGACAGAAAATCCTTCTTTTAGCTTTGGTTCATCCGAGAGAAAGGGTACGGCTGCAGATCTTCTCCGAGTCCCCGAGCCTCCGTCTATTCTCTAAATCGACCGCCGTTGATTGTGTTGGAACCACAGCGATACACTCTACCTTCTTATATAGCATTTTTTCCCAATTAATCCTCTTTCTCAAGTTATCATGGGTTGAACATTTTGTTCATTTTCATAGATCTATGACATTCTAAGGAGATTCAATACTCGTGGTTCAAGTATATTGATCTCCTAGAACCAAGGTAGGTGGTTTTTTCCTTTCTGTTGAATTACCTTGAATATTATATTAAAAGTCCACTAATACCCTTGAACTGGGTATTGTGTGTTTATTGTTTTACCCCCATTTCTTTCATTCGATGATTGTATGCCTATGTAGAGGTAAATTTGAAATTTTCTTCGGTTGAATGTTATACCTTGGTTTCTCTGCTCATGCTTCATTCAGTTTACGACCATTTGGTCCTATTTATCCTATTTGGCCATTTACCTGTTTTCCATGCCTTGTGATCGTAGGGTGGAGTGTTGTTTTCTAACATGCTTGAGATGTTGTAGATTGGTTACCCAAGTAGTTCCAAAGGGTTACATTGGCTATATTGAATTATTATGCATTGACCTACCCGAGGCCGTGAGAACCTAGTTCTGTATACTAAATGAAGAGCGACTGAGTGAGCTTCCTCAGAGTGCATCTGGATGGTAGTAGACTATAAGGGGACAGACTGAGTGAGCTTCCTTAGAGAGTCTTTGAGCTTTAGGATATAAGGGGATTGACCGAGTGAGCACCATCAGAGAGCCTAGGATTACATTGGGCTATAAAGGGATAGACTGTGAGAGCTTCTTTAGAGATTCCTTGACTATTTTCGACTATACGGGGATAGATCATCTGAGCTTCCTCATAGATTCTGTGTTTTTTGTCTGAATCACTTGATTACCATAGGCTTTAAAAGGGATTGACTGTGTGAGATTCAACAGAGAGTCTATGAACAACCTAGGTTATAAGGGGAATTGACCAAGCATGCTTCCTTAGAGAGTCCTTGACCTTGGGGATATAAGAGGAATTGACTGTGCGAGCATCCTCAGATAGTTCCTGACTACCCTAGACTATAAGGGGAATTGATAGTGTGTTCTTCCTCAGAGATTCATTATAATTCCGTATGACCAAACCAGAGGGGTTAGGATGAGTGCACTGCCCCGAGGGTTGTTGGTTTTTGCTAGGTAGGACCGAAGGATTTCCTGTTGTTATTTGATGCTTGTTAGGTATTTCTTGACTTAGGAAATGTGAATTGTTTATTGTTCAACATGTTATTGTTTACTATTTTATTGTTCTTTTACTTTCCAAATATTCATTGACTCTTAGGCATAGATCTTTGGGTGGTTTCCTACTAGGATTGAGTCTCAAACCCTATTTGGGTCATGCTTTTGGGCCAAAAAGACTATATTGTTGTTGGTACAGACAAGGGAAAGTTCCCTTAGACTTTAGGTACTTGAATTTTTGTAAGGCTGGAGAGCATGGGACCAAGCATATGCTTGCGATGCTGAGGAGTTGTTATCCTTATTTTGTACTTTTTTAGTACTGTTTTTATTTCCAGCATTGTGACTTGTTTGGCTTCTTTCCTAGACATATTTTATATTCATCATATATATATGTGCTCCTACTATTTATCATATTTAGTCTTTCTCTATTCACTTATGTATGGATTGTTTACTAATTCTGCTATTGGTTATTGTTTTTCTCTTCCACTATGTACTCTGCCAATGAGGGCATAGTTTTCCCACTATCACACCCAAGGTCCTTGCTGCTAGTCGGCAACATCTGGAATTCGGGGAAATGTGCTTGAGGCTAGGTGACCAACTAGGTACGGGGCGCCTCTGGGTGGTTTCAGGATCCGGGGCGTTACACCTCATAACAAAAAAGGTTCTAGTGAAAATTATAAATTAATTTTTACAATAGTATCTATATTCTCGAGACATCCTTGGATTTGGAGTGATGAAAACAACTAAGTCAGTTATTGGTTTTTTCTTTTCTAGAAATTTATTTCAAATTATCCTCCCCATCCTAACAACTTGATCAATATTTTAATGTAATGATTTTTTTGGATCATAGTGGAAAATTCCATAATCAACTTAGACTACTTCAAGAGGTTCACAGTGTACCCATCCTTATCTTCAATTTGAGTTGGAGAGTTTTTCAACTCACTTATAGTGATTCCAACTATATAAAAGACCTCATATATAATTTTCCTCTAATCATAGACTCATATAATTCCTATATGGTTCATATTCACACGTAAGGCCTTAAACTCATCATAATTCTATAAAGTATTATAATGAAATTCGTTAGGGGCATTAAGGACAAGCATCCACTGTGAGAGTATGATTGAAAGGTGGAGGGATACATGTGTGTTTATCCTTTTCAACCCATATTACTTTACTAGTGGGAGGTCACCCATCCTTACTGACTCAATCCGTGGAAGCACGTCCAAATTTATTGAAAATCCTATAGTAATTAGATATTTTTTCACAAACAACTTCATAAAAGAATCGATGATTTCTAACTGAAACCCAATTATAATAATGATCTCATAACATAGTCTTCCAGGATAGAATTTATCATTTATCTACAAACAACATCAACCAATCTTATCATCTTATAACAAAAGTAACTAACCTAATCACATTTTCCCCATGATTGGTTAATCATTTCCATATGTAACCTAAATTACTATATGTTCACCTTAAAGTCATCGATTCTTCAAAATATGAGTCAAACTTTACACCTTAAAGAAAATACTGTAGTAATATATTTCTCTCAGTCAAATAGGGTTCCCAAAATAGTTAACCTCTTCCAAAATAATAATAATCTTTTAATCCCCTAATCATCTATATCATATTAATAAGTCAATCGTCACATTTCCTATCACATTGGTTGTTGGGACATGTTCTTCCATTTCCTTCCATTAACTAAGAAAAGAAAGTAAACTTAGGGCCTTAAATACTTATCCAATAATCATGGAAAGAAAACATTAAGAATAGAAGGATAAACTTGTAGAATAAATGTATATCCTAACTTGTGATCCCCTAGGTTCCCAACTAGGTTATCCATGAACATATATTCTTATGTGAATCTTTATTTTATTTTATCTTTGTTCCTTTAACAATGGTTCATACTAAACTTATTAATTTACCAAAGCATATCCCTCAGGAGTGTCGTAACCAAGAGTGCAGAAAGGCCCGTTGTCGTGTACCAGTTCCCATTAGAATCTAGCTCAAACCGGTGTTTTCGGGTTTTACCCCTATGTACATCTGTGCCCGAGCCACCTCTACCTGCTCGAATCCAGATAGGGATGTATTTTCTTGGAAAGCCCTTACTCAATACTCACCAAAATACAGGGAAGATTTCCTATATTTAAACTTTTCTATAGGAATATAAAAGAACATCCTCGTATATAAGAGCATGGACCATAAAAGAAATGACATAAAAGAGATTACTTGAAAATAAAGAGAGAGGTAGGATCCCTTACCTTAAAACGTAACTCTCAAAACTCAAAGGATGGGACCTTGAGGGCTTGGGAGAAACTTGGGAGGACTCCATGGGAGGTAATGAGACCAGAGATTTGTTGGGGGAGAGTTGGGAGTCGAATAGATGAGAGGATGGCTTGGTATTTATAGGGAAAGTGAGGGGACTAGGCATTAATGGCCAAGGGACACCTCATTGGTGGTTTTGGCAAAACCATGAGCTTGCCCATGGTATTTTCCCATGTTATTAGCCACTTGGGACACCTCATACCTTATATTACTATTCATAAGTCGACCATATTGATTACATACTTAATACATCATTTAATGATGTCATTAAACACCAGTAACTTAAGAACTGTATTTTCACTATTCATCGAAAATTCAACTTTCTCAGAAAAATCCCAAAATTTCACCTTAACCAAATATTGATGCTCTGATTTCAAAAATTAACTCCTTATTTATAAAAATAATTTCTAAATATTTGTAATTTAATTTTTTTAAAAATACACTATTCACCAAAAAATCATTTTTTTCCAGAAAAAACCCCAAAAATTAACTTAATAGAATATCGATGCTCTGAGTTCAAAAATGAAATCCATTTTATAAAAATAATTTTCTAAATATTTTTAATTTAATTTTTAATTAAAAAATTCTATTCACCTGAAAAACTAATACTTGACTAATAATTTATGAAACCGTTATTTAACCATTTTATTGAATCGCATTACTTAATCAAGGTGCCTAGATTATATTAATACTATCTTTAAGTGAGATTACAAATCTATTTGGTCACACTACTAATCCTAAGAATAAAATCACTATTCATAATTTACTATTCATAAACAATTAAGTTGATCTTATCAGATTCTAAATTTCGTACTGAACATAATTGTAGAAGACAATTTTTTGAAAATCATTACACATTTTTACTTATTTAAGGTTTACATAAACATTTTTTTAAATATAATTTTCTAAAATTCACCAAAAATATGCATACTATATTTATCCAGACATTTGATAATTCATAAACTTCATTATAAGAAGAAATCAAAATTTTTATCTAAAAAAAAGGATTACATAAGGCAGTAACAATCTCCTTACATAGCCCCTTATCACACCAGCATAGGACCTAAGTGCAAGGTATCCTAAGGTGAGAGAATCCGAGGGAGGCTCGGCCAACATCACACGAGTAATAATTTCTATCAGTTTGAACTTCTCACGAAGGCAATTCCATTCGAGCTTCACACGATGAAGTTCAGCTTGGGTTTGGTCCAGAGCAAAGCCCATTGGTGCTACGTCCTTCCCAAGTTCAGTTAGATGGGCTTCGATCGGTCTAAGACTACTGGGTGAGGCCATCTAATCTTCTTTCTATAATAATTAACCAAGATCACTTGTATTTAGAGACAATAATCGAAACATTTAGTTTTCAGTGGTCATATTGACCAATGGTCATATAACAGTCAAAACCCAACGGTCTCATTTTAATTATACTCATGTTATCAAATGAAATAGATTTGTTGAGTATAAAAAAATAAAATAACACACAAAATTAGGAAACATGATTTATTCAAAATTTCGGGTCGTTACAATCTCCCCCCCTTAAGAAATTGCATCCTCACAATTTTTAAAAATTGTGTTTTGAAATTTCATTGAGTGTCCCACATCAGAAAGGGAGTTAGTAAAACTATTACTTTAAAAGAAAGATAGGGAAGTACAAAGGTCACCCGAGTTAACCCATACCAGGATTCAATGTAAGAAAACATGGACATATAGGAGAAAACAAAGGGTCATGTTCTATGGGAGAGTGATAGAAAACATGATTAGGAGAAAGTCGACAAAAAGAAAATCACAAACTTATGATGGGTTAAACAGAATTTTATTTCCCAGTAGGAAACGTTAACATAATTTTTTTTTGTTTTATGTACCTTTTCATAGTTTTTATGAATTCATTTACTACATAGAATAAAACATAGGGAAATATAGCCACCTTCAAGTAGAGTTTTATCATTTAATAAGTTTCTACCGAAACTAATCTTATCTCTAAACGATGAGCATTCAAAACTACTTGGTCTCATCAAAGCACATGAATCATCTTCTTGAGAGTCACATAATCCACCAAATATTAACTATCAATTTCTTCTATCTTTAAACATTATCGCAAAAACAGAAAGGGTAAGATAAAATTACTCTTCAAAAAGAATGAATCCCATAGGAAGGGAAACTAATTTTAAATCGTCAATGTTCCATGGTACTACCCAAAGTTCATCATTGACCATTCCATAAATAACTGTCCTTAAAATTCCTCATAATAAACCAAACTAATATTGAAACCCAATTATAATAACGATCTCATAACATAATATTCCAAGATAGAATTTATCGTTCATCTCCAAACAACATCAACCACACTTCTCATCTTATAACAAAAGTAACTGACCTAATCACATTTTCCCCAAGATTGGTTAATCATTTCCATATGTATCCTAAATTACTATAAGTTCGCCTTAAATTCATCGATTCTTCAAAATATAAGTCAACCTTTACTCCTCAAAGAAAATACCATAGTAATATATTTAACTCGGTCAAATAGGGTTCCCAAAATAGTGAACGTCTTCCAAAATAATAATCATCTTTTAATCCCCTAATCATCTCTATCATATTAATAAGGAAATCGTCACATTTCCAATCACATTGGTTGTTGGGACATGTTATTCAATTTCTAGCCATTAACTAAGAAAAGAAAGTAAAATTAGGGGCTTAAATAACTAGCCAATAATAATGAAAAGGAAACGTTAATAATAGAAGGATAAACTTGTAGAAGAAAAGTATATCCTAACTTGTGATCCCCTAGGTTCCCAACTAGGTTATCCATGATCATATATTCTTATGTGAATATTTATTTTATTTTATCTTTGTTCCTTTAATAATGGTTCATAATAAGTTTATGAATCTACCAAAGCATATCCCCTGGGAGTGTCATAACCAAGAGTGCAGCAAGTCCCATTGTCATGTACAAGTTCCCGTTCGAGTCTAGCTCAAAGCAGTGTTTTCTGGTTTTACCCCTATTTACATCTGTGCCAGAGCCACCTCTACCTGCTCGTATCCAGACAGGGATGTATTTTCTTGGCAACCCCTTACTTAATACTCACCAAAATACAATGAAGATTTCCTATATTTAAACATTTTATAGGATTCTTCCTAAAGTTTTCATATCCTAATTTCCATAAATAACTATACCATCCTTTGATACCAACTATAGCATCCCGCCTTTTTATAATATAACTTTTTATTACATTTTACAAAACCGAGGATCTTTAATGTTTAGTGTCTTGGAAACCAGGAACTTAAAACATGAAAACATAAAATATTCATCTTAAACACTTGAAAGGATTATCCTTATGTTAATATTAGGTTCATTACTACATCTCATAACCTGAGAACATACATCAAAAGAAAGGGTGAGTAGAAGGCCCAATAAGGGAAACTAGGGAGACATTTAACATGTGAACTTGAGATACATCAATAAAGTCCTGAAAAAGAAATTTAAGGCATGAGAAAGAATTCACGAGGAATATCACAATAAAAATAAAGTATTCATAACTTAAAGATGTGGCTAAAACATTTAATATTGAAAATCATTTCTGTTTCACCAAGGTCCATCCCCAAGGTGTCATTAAAAATTACCAAGGTTATTCACCAAGGCGTCGTTAAAAATAGTCATCCCTAGAGATTAAGTCTTTACCCAATGCATTGGAGCGCTATTAGGGTGAACCCTTTACATGTCTTTATTATCATTTGATCCACATATATCATCATAAATAATTTCATGAACAACCCATATAGAAAAAAAGGAATGGGTTTCATTTCCTAATCATAACGTTTTAAAAACTTCTTTAAAGACATGATCTTTACGTCACTTTAAACCCACAGAAAGGGAGAGCGGGTCTCATGTATGTAAATACCAATATTTAAAATAGAAAAACATGGTATATATGTTAATTCCCCTATTTAAGAGAGAGGTTTCAGTATTAAATTAATTAAATAAAAGAACTTTAGAGAAAGAGAGAGACATTTTGAGATGGAAATTCTGCAGCATGACGGCTATGTTTCGGGGTTTTAGAAAACATTGAAAAGAGAGGGGAAATGGGTCAAACAATAATAAATGACCCATAAAACAGTAGAGAGACCTAATATGAAGGATATATGAATATGGTAAATAATTTTTAAGGACATAAAATATTAAATGAAAAACATGGAAGGAAGACAAAAATTAGATTTTTATTTTGAAAATCCGGCAGCCTAACGACGTCACTTAAACTTCAACCAAAAATGAATTGACAAGATCAAATAGGGTCTCTCATCATATGAACATAAGAGTTAAGTATGATAGATATATAGATCATTCCCCAACATAATAAAAATGAACTTGAAAGACTTGACATGAAGATAGATCTTGAAAACGAGAAGGGTGAAAGAATCCTTTAAAAAGTCGGCAGCCTAACTGCGACACTTAAAACATCAAAATACTGAATTGAGGAGATTAAATAGGGTATCTCATAATATGAACATAAATGATCAGTATTATATATATTGAGATCATACCACAACATAATAAAAAGGAAAATTAAAGACTAGATATGAAAGTATAATTTTGAAAAATGAGAAAGGTGAAAGAATCCCTTAAAATTTCAGCAGCCTAACGAGGCCACTTAAACATTCTTAAAACGAGTTTATGAGGGAAAGAGGGGGTATCTAATCATATTAAAATGAAAAGGTAAGTAAGAGGAATATAAAAGAATATCCTCCTACATAATATCATGGAGCATAAAATAAATGACATAAAAGAGATTACTTGAAAAGAAACAGAGAGGTAGGATCCCTTACCTTAAAACGTAACTCTTAATACTCAAAGGTTGGGACCTTGAGGGATTGGGGGAACCTTGGGAGGACTCCTTGGGAGGTAATGAGACCATAGCATCGTTTGGGGAGAGTTGGGAGTCGAATGGATTAGGATATCTTGGTATTTATAGGGAAAGTGAGGGGACAAGACATTAATGGCCAAGGGACACCTAATTGGTGGTTTTGGCAAACCCATGGGCTTTCTCATTGTATTTTCCCATGTTATTGGCCACATGGGACACCTCATACCTTATCTTACTATTCATAAGTCGACCATATTGATTACATACTTAGTACATCATTTAATAATGTCATTAAACACCCGTAACTTAAAAACTGTATTTTCACTATTCATCGAAAATTCAACTTTTTCAGAAAAATCCCAAAATATCACCTTAACCAAATATCGATGCTCTGATTTAAAAAATGAACTCCATTTTATAAAAATAATTTTTTAAATATTTTTAATTTAATATTTAAGTAAATACACTATTCACCAAAAATTTATTTTTTTCAGAAAGATCCCCAAAAATTACCTTAATATAATATCGATGCTCTGAGTTCAAAAATGAAATCCATTTTATAAAAATAATTTTCTAAATATTTTCAATTTAATTTTTACTTAAAAAAAGTATTCACCTGAAAAAACTAATACTTGACTACTAATTTATGAAACCATTATTTAAACATTTGATTGAATCACATTATTTAATCAAGGTGCCTAGATTATATTAATACTTTCTTCAAGTGAGATTACTAATCCATTAGGTCACATTACTAATCCTAAGCATAAAATCAATATTCATTATTTACAATTCATCAAAAATTATGTTGATCTTATTAGACTCTAAATTTCGTATTGAACATAATTGTAGAAGACCACTTTTTGAAAATCATTACACATTTTTAATTATTTAAGGTTTACATAAACATTTTTTTAAATATCCTTTCTCTAAAATACACAAAAAATATGCATATTATATTTATCCGGAAATTTGATAATTCATAAACATCATCATAAGAAGAAATCAAAATTTTTATTTAAAACAAAGGATTACACAATGTAGTTATGGTCTCCTTACATAGCCCCTTATCACATTAGCATAGGACCTAAGTGTAAGGTGTCATAAGGTGAGAGAATCTGAGGGAGGCTCGGCCAACATCGCACGAGTAGTAATTTATATCAGTTTTAACTTCTCATGAAGGCGATTCCGTTCTAGCTTCACACGATGAAGTTCGGCTTGGGTTTGGTCCAGAGCAAAGCCCAGTGGTGCTACCTCCTTCCCACGTTCTGTTAGATGGGCTTCGATCGGTCTAAGACTACTGGGTGAGGCCATCAAATCTTCTTTCTGTAATAATTAACCAAGATCACTTTTATTTAGAGACAATAATCTAAACGTTTAGTTTCCAGCGGTCATATTGACTAATGTCATATAACAGTAAAAACCCAACAGTCTCATTTTAATTATACTCATGTTATCAAATGAAACAGTTTTGTTGAGTATAAAAAAATAAAATAACACACAAAATTAGGAAACAAGATTTATTCAAAATTTTGGGTCTTTACAATCTTCCCCCCTTACGAAATTGCGTCCTCACAATTTTTAAAAATTGTGTTTTGAAATTTCATTGAAGGTCCCACATTGGAAAGAGAGTCAGTAAAACTATTACTTTAAAAGAATGATAGGGATGTACAAAGGTCACCCGAGTTAACCCATACTAGGATTCCATGTAGGAAAACATGGACATGGAGGAGAAAACAAAGGGTGACGCTCTGAGGGAGAGTGATAGAAAACATGATTCAGAGAAAGTTGACAACAAGAAAATTACAAACTTATGATGGGTTAAACGGTATTTGATTTCCCAGTAGGAAACGTTAATAGAAAAAATTTCCGTTTTACGTTCCTTTTCATAGTTTTGAGGAATTCATTTACTATACAGAAAAAAACACAGGGAAATATAACTACGTTCAAGTAGAGTTTCATCCTTTAATAAGTTTCTACCGAAACTAATCTTTTCGACAAACGATGAGCATTCAAATCTTCTCGGTCTGATCAAATAACAATAATCATATTCTTGAGAGTCACGTAATCCACAAAAGAATAACTATAAATTTCTTCTATCTTTAAACATTATCCCAAAAATAGAAAGGGTAAGATAAAACAACTCTTCAAAAAGAAAGAATCCCATAGAAAGGGAAACTAATTTTAAGTCTTCAAAGTTCCATGGTACTACCCAAAGTTAATCATAGACCATTCCATAAATAACTACCCTCAAAATTACTCAAAATAAACCAAACTAATATTGAAACCCAATTATAATAACAATCTCATAAAATAGTCTTCCAAGATAGAATTTATCATTCATCTTCAAACAATATCAACCGCTCTTATAATCTTATAACAAAAGTAACTAAACTAATCACATTTTCCCCAAGATTGGTTAATCATTTCCATATTTAACCTAAATTACTATAAGTTCGCCTTAAATTCATCGATTATTCAAAATATAAGTCATCCTTTACTCCTAAAATAAAATACCGTAGTAATCTATTTTCCTCGGTCAAATAGGGTTCCCAATATAGTGAACATCTTCCAAAATAATAATCATCTTTTAATCCCCTAATCATCTCTGTCATATAAATAAGGCAATCGTCACATTTCCTATCACATTAGTTTTTGAGACATGTTCTTCCATTTTCATCCATTAACTAAGAAAGGAATGTAAAATTAGGGTCTTAAATACTTAGCTAATAATCATAAAAAGGAAAATTGAAGAATAGAAGGATACACATGTAGAAGAAAAGTATATCCTAACTTGTGATCCCCTAGGTTCCCAACTAGGTTGTCCATGATCATATATTCTTATGTGAATCATTATTTTATTTTATCATTGTTCCTTTAATAATGGTTCATACTAAGCTTATCAATTTACCAAAGCATATCCCCCAGGAGTGTCATAACCAAGAGTGAAGCAAGGCCCATTGTCGTGTACCAGTTCCCGTTCGAGTCTAGATTAATGCGGTGTTTTCAGGTTTTACCCCTATGTACATATGTGCCAGAGCCACCTCTACCTGGTCATATCCAGACAGGGATGTATTTTCTTGGCAAACCCTTACTCAATACTCACCAAAATACCAGGAAGATTTTCTATATTTAAACTTTTCTATAGGATTCTCACTAAAGTTTTCATATCCTAATTTCCACAAATAACTAAACCATCCTTTGATACCAACTATAGCATCCCGCCTTTTTATAACATAACTTTTCATTACATTTTACAAAACCAAGGATCTTTGTGGTTTAGTGTCTTAGAAACCAGGAACTTAAAACATGAAAACATAAAACATTTTTCTTATACACTTGAAATGATTCTCCTTATGTTCATCCTAGGTTCATTACTGCATCTTATAACCTGAGAACATACATCAAAAGAAAGGGTGAGCAGAAGGCCCAGTAAGGGAAACAAGGTAATAATTTAACATGTGAACTTGAGATACATCAATAAAGTCATGAAAAAGATCATTATGGCATGAGAAAGAATTCACGAGGAACATCACAATAAAAAAAATATTTCATAACTTGAAGATGTGGCTAAAACATTTAATATTGAAAATAATTTATATTTCACCACGGTCCATCCCCAAGGTGTCATTAAAAAGTTCCAAGGTTATTCACCAAGGCGTCATTAAAAATAGTCATCTCTAGAGATTAAGTCTTTACCCAATGCATTGGAGCACTATTAGGGCGCACCATTGACATGTATTTATTATCATGTGGGCCACATATATCATCATCAATCACTTCATAAACAACCCATATAGAAAAAAAGGAATGGGTTTCATTTCCCAATCATAACGTTTTAAAAACTGCTTTAAAGACATGATCTTTCCGTCACTTTAAACCCACAGAAAGGGAGAGAGGGTCTCAGGTATGTAAATACCAGAATGTAAAATAGAACAAATTGGTATATATGTGAATACCTTTATAGAAGAGAGAGATTTGAGTATTCACTTAATTAAAAAAAATAACTTCAGAAAAAGAGAGAGGCATTTTGAGATGGAAATTCTACAGCATGACGACTATGTTTCAGGGTTTTAGAAAACATTGAAAAGAGAGAGGACATGGGTCAAAAAAATAATAAATGACCCATAAAACAGTAGAGGGATTAAATATGAAGGATATATCAACATGGTAATGAAATTTTAAGGACATAACATCTGAAATGAAAAACCTGGAATGAAGAAAAAAATTAGATTTCTCTTATGAAAATCCGACAGCCAAACAGCGTCACTGAAACTTCAACCAAAAATGAATTGACAAGATCAAATAGGGTCTATCATCATATGAACATAATAGTTCAATATGATAGATATAGAGATAATACCCCAACATAATAAAAAGGAACTTGAAAGACATGACATTAAATAGATCTTGAAAATGAGAATGGTGAAAGAATCCCTTAAAAAGTCTGCAGCCTAACGACGCCACTTATTACATAAAACTGCTGAACTGAAGAGATCAAATAGGGTCTCTCATCATATGAAAATAAATGATTAGTATGATATATATAGAGATCATAACCAAACATAATAAATGGGAACATGAATGAAATGAAATGAAAGTAGAACTTTGAAAAATGAGAAAGGTGAAAGAATCACTTAAAAGTTTAGCAACCTAACGCCGTCACTTAAACATTTTTAAAACAAATTGATGAGAGAAAGAGGAGGTCTCTCATAATATGAACATGAAAAGGGAAGTAAGAGGATTATAAAAGAACATCCTCCTACATAAGATCATGGAGCATAAATGAAATGACATAAAAGAGATTACTTGAAAAGAAAGAGAGAGGTAGGATCCCTTACCTTAAAACGTAACACTTAAAACTCAATGGTTGGGAACTTGAGGGCTTGGGGGAACCTTGGGAGGACTTCTTGGGAGCTAATGAGACCATAGCTTCGTTGGGGGAGAGTTGGGAGTCGAATGGATGAGAGAATGGCTTGGTATTTATAGGGAAAGTGATGGGACAAGGCATTAATGGCTAAGGGACACCTCATTGGTGGTTTTGACAAAACCATGGGCTTTCCAATGGTATTTTCCCATGGTATTGGCCACTTGGGACACCTCATACCTTATATTACTATTCATAATTCGACCATATTGATTACATACTTAATACATCATTTACTGATGTCATTAAACAACAGTAACTTAAAAACTGTATTTTCACTATTCATTGAAAATTCAACTTTCTCGGAAAAATCCCAAAATTTCACCTTAACCAAATATCGATGCTTTGATTTCAAAAATGAACTCCATTTTATAAAAATAATTTTACAAATATTTCTTATTTAATTTAAAAATAAATGCACTATTCAGCGAAAATTCATTTTTTTTTTCAGAAAAATCCCCAAAAATTACCTTAATATAATATCAATACTCTCAGTTCAAAAATGAAATCCATTTTATAAAAATAATTTTCTAAAAAATTTATAATTTAATTTTTAATTAAAAAACTCTCTTCACCTAAAAAAACTAACACTTGACTAATAATTTGTGAAACCATTATTTAACAATTTTATTGAATCACATTACTTAATCAAGGTGCCTAAATTATATTAATATTTTATTTAAGTGAGATTACTAATCCATTTGGTCACATTACTAATCCTAATCATAAAATCACTATTCATAATTTACTATTCATAAAAAATTAAATTGATCTTATGAGACTCTAAATTTCATACTGAACATAATTATAGAAGACCATTTTTGGAAAATCATTACACATTTTTAATTATTTAAGGTTTACATAAACATTTTTTTAAATATCTTTTCTCTAAAAATCACCAAAAATATGCATACTATATTTATCCTAACATTTGAAAATTCATAAAATTCATCATAAGAAGAAATAAAAATTTTTATTTCAAATAAAGGATTACACAAGGCAGTTATGGTCTCCATACATAGCCCCTTATCACACCAGCATAGGACCTAAGTGTAAGGTGTGCTAAGGTGAGAGAATCTGAGGGACGCTCGGCCAACATCGCATGAGTAGTAATTTCTATCAGTTTGAACTGCTCACGAAGGCGATTCCGTTCTATCTTCACATGATGAAGTTCGGCTTGGGTTTGGCCAGAGAAAATCCCAGCGGTGCTACCTCCTTCCCAAGTTTTTTTAGATGGGCTTCGATCGGTCTAAGACTACTGGGTGATGCCATCGAATCTTCTTTCTATAATAATTAACCAAGATCACTTGTATTTAGAGACAATAATAGAAACATTTAGTTTCCAGCAGTCATATTGACCAATGGTCATATAAAAGTCAAAACACAACAGTCTCAATTTAATTATACACATGTTATCAAATAAAACACTTTTTTTGAGTATAAAAAAATAAAATAACACACAAAAATAGGAAACAATATTTATTCAAAATATCGGGTCGTTACATTTACCACATGCGTTTACTTCAATAAAATTTTAAACTAAAATATGTTGTACAAATGAAAAGTAAATAACATTTAATATTTGTGTAAATGAAATCATAAAAATAAAAATAAATTTTATAGGAAATGTAACATATAAAAATTCAGACATACATATTATATTTGAAATCATTAAAATATATACATTTCATGTTAATAGAATTTTTTTTATATTTATACATTTATTATGACATGTAATGTATGTAAATACAATACAATAAATATATAATTAAATTGAAAATGAATAAAATATATTTTTTCTTACGTAATATTTCAATTAAGTGAAACATATCAAACAAACCTGAAATAATTCATAAAAAATGAATAATTAAAATAATTCCTTTTTTTAGATAAAATATTTCGACGTCATTAACTAGTTGTGGTTTGAAAGTTTGGTTATTTTTTTTTATTTTACTCATGGAAGGATCAATACTTTACCAAATTACTACAACATATCATATATTCACTGATTATTTAAATGTTGACTTCATATTATTTGTTTTAAAGTATTATTAATATAAAATTCATATGAAATGTTTTACACTTTTCTAAATTTTATAATTCATAAGTTACGTTAAATAAAATTCAAAATTTTAAATTTTATATGGTATGTTTATAAATTTTTCAAATTTCACATTCAAATGGTAGGTTCAGAACATTTTTAATGTTTTAATTCATATTTTACATTCAACACTTACCAAAATGTTCACGTATGATGAGTTTATTTTTATTAATATGCTTGGAAAATATTCTCTTGTAGTTATTTAATTTTCTTCATGAAACTGAATAAATTTTTCATCCAAATATTAGTTGATTTCACTTATTATGGTTAGTTAATTTTTCTCCATATGGTCAGTTAATTTTTATTCTTGATATTGGTTTTTTTCATTACGAGCTCAATTAATTTTTCATTATACATCCCATTCATTTTATTCACATTAAAAATAAATATATCTTCATGAATTAATTTTTTTTTCTAATGATAGGTAGTCTATTTTCCATATTTTTGACAGTTCCATACATTTCTAAATATTCACGATCATATTAATATAAAATTGCACATTAATTTAGTGACAATGCATATTAAAATTTATTTTTCCCGAAAATCAATTCATAAAAATAAATTCTAAAAACAGAAGTAACGATGTTGATCATGGAGTTACCCATAAATTAAATTGTATAACATATGTAGAAAATAACACATAAATTTACTTTAATTGTTAAAATTTTCTCAAAAATCTCATAATAATTTTATAAATTCATGTGATATCTTGTGGAAACACATAATTGTAATAGTTTGATATATATCATTGATATTATGAAAAAGTAAAATAATGGGCTGAGATATCAAAATTGTTAATAAATAAAGAATGGAAAATAAAGGGCCACAAACTAAAATGGAAACAAATGTAACAATTTTCAAACATAAATAGAACCAATAAAACCCATGAATCATAAAATTCTCCATGAACAAAATCCATGTATTCATAAATTGTTTATGATGAAAAATGCGAGGATAATTATTTTGGATTATGAAAAAGAAGCATTGACTATCCATAAAATTATTGATGACTATAACAATACATGAACCATTAATAAAAATATTTATGATGTTTATTTACCCTACCCTATACATAATGTAATAAAAATATATAAATATTTACACAATTAATTGGTAGTATATATAATTCCAAGCCTCACCATGTCATAATATATCATGTATATGTGTTCCAAATTTAGAGAAAATATACATAGAGAACAAACATGAAATTATATAATGAATAATAATTGACTTACATAATAAAACAAAAAATCCTAAAATATCATGGTATCTTGTAGGAACACTTGAAAATATGATCTCAAATAATCAAAAATATTTATTATTTTAAAAATATCATTAACAATAAAAATAAATCAAGAAGAAAGAAAAATATCATAACCAAATATGAATCATATTTTGTGAAATAGAACTATTTTATTGAACATTTAAGAATAGTAAATATTCTTAAAAATGTGTATGATAATAAATATGAAAAAAAACAAAAAACAAAAAATATATTTAATATTATAAATGGTATTTTTCGAATATTTCGATCTTTAAATAATAGTTACAGTATTGTAACAACATAAGATAAATTCAATACATTGTTAAGGAACTCAAAAACATCGTTTTTAAATGTTGTAATGTTTTCCTTATTGAAATAATTAAAATAGATGCAAAGTGGAATGCAAATACATTGAAAAATGAAGAAATTTGAAGAAAATATCATATAAATTACACACATTGGAAAATTATCAGTATCATTATAGGGATATAGAGGGTGATAATGATTATTTCATCCAAAATGATAATAATTTGGAAATAATAGAAAATGACAGTTTACATTCAGTGATAAATTTTTTACAATACAACACAATATTTTTTATATCTTGAATCATATCTATAGTATTGATCTTAAATCCTTTAGTGTTTTTATTTATTTCACTCTAGAGGATTAAGAACATGGTTACCGAAGTTTAGTGAATTTTTTTGGGTTGTGAATTGGATAAGGAATTTCATAAGTGATGAGAAATGAGTGAAGGAGGGGTTTATATATACACAAAAGGGAGGGGTATTCAAGAATAATTCATTTATTATTTTATCATTTAAAAAAATAACGAGTAGTATTTATTTTCTTACCTTTAGTTTCTAATTAAAAATATGTGTTTTTGACATTGAAATCAATTCAATATAAAATTGAATCATAGAAATTGTTAATTAAATTTAAAAAATATAAAATAATGTTTTTATTAAAATGAAATACTATTTTCGATTAAATAGAAATATATATTTTTAAATTCAAAATATTTTTTAAAAGTAACTAACTAAAGTAATAAAAAATTAAAGTAAAATCATTTCTAAATCTTTTGGTATATTTTTTATCATGATAATTTAATAAATCATATGAAGTTCATAAAAAAATGTTTTCTTTTAGTATTCATAAAAAATGTAAATTTTCTCAAAAAACATCAATAGCTCACCCAAAGATTATTTTTATATATTTATTAAATAAATGACTAATATTGTATCATAATATTATTATAATATTTAAAATTTAAAATTAAATCAAAATTATATAATACATGGAGAAACAATTATTTTTCAAATTAAAAATATTTCTTTATATTTGGGTGGTAAAATTATTATTTATTTACTTTTTTAATTCATGTATTAAAGGTAATTAATTATTGCATCACTAAAATAAGTCAAATAATCATTATATTATGGGTAGTTGTAAAATTAATATTTTAATAAATAT
Source organism: Viscum album (assembly GCA_963277665.1). Lineage (NCBI taxonomy): Eukaryota > Viridiplantae > Streptophyta > Magnoliopsida > Santalales > Viscaceae > Viscum > Viscum album. The sequence continues at coordinate 900,482,693 of OY728139.1, forward strand.
TTTTAACTATATACAATTATATTTAAAATTATTTTTTAATTTTTGTTCTTTTATTTTGGAAATTTTTCATTATAATATAATATTTGTATTTACAAATTTATACCCATTATACATACTAATTTTTTTCAATTCTACTCTTCTAATATATCTATTTTCTATTTTAACATTATTTTATTATGAAAAGTAGTTACTTATTATTCCAACAATCATTGTGCGTCTAATAAATTCTGATAATTTCCTTCATTTTTCATGCACTTAATATTCAATTAATGTTTTTTATTTCATTTTATTCAGCCAATATTATTTCTAATAGTTTGTATAATATTTAATATTTTTTATGTTGATGATAACATTTAGGGACCATGAAAAATGAGAATATCATTTTTATTATTTTGTAAATTTTTTATATCCAATTCCACTGCTATTAATTATATAAATATATTTAAACATTTATTGTAATTTTTTACATTTCTATAATGGAATAATGTTTTTTCATGTGTATAATTTATTTTATAAAATATTATGTACATATATTGGATATTTAAAATTATTATACAGAAATATTCTTAGTCATTAGATGTAATGTCATAAAGTGTCATGAGGATATTTTATGTGTTGAAATCTATTTGAACAATTCTATGATAAACTATGATATTTCAAATATTTTTTTTTTGGGAAATATTTTATTGTTATACAATATATCTAATTTGGGTATTTTCATATATGTACGTAAATATTCCAATATAAACCATTTTCACACCATTTCACATGGGATCAACCTCATTGAACTACATTTTGAGATTTAGATTTTTATTAATATTGATATTGGAATTGTAGTAAGATGAATGGGTAAAACAATTTTGGATCCTTTTCAAGATCAGTTTTAGTTGGTATCAACAATTTTTTGTATGAGGAGAAATGAATATTTTTATACTTAATGTTTTGGGTGGAATTTATTCTTATGAGTTTTATTGATGAAATGGAAATGAATCAACATAGATTTTTTTCTATTATTTTACTTATTATTTTTAGTTCTATTTTACTTATCCTCAAGTCGTAATGAATTATATTTTTTATACTGATTCATTTATTGGATCTATAAAAATGGATGGTTCTTGAATCATTTTAATATGTAATATATAATCATGTAACAAATATGGAACAATTCATTTATTTTATCCATGGTTTATGAGCCCCACATGTTAACTATATGGGTCATTATTACTTGGGTAACACACACATAGACACATACTCGCACAAATATTTCCATGATTAGGTGTATTGACACGTATATTTAATTAAATAAATTTATTTTTCTATGTTTTTTCAAATAGGGAATTAAATTTATTATAATATTTTTAAAAATATATTAGTTAGAGTTGTATTATTTTAAAATTTAAAGGGATATGAGATTTTAATTGAAATAATTATATTTGTTAAGGGTATATAAATAAGATATGTTTTAGAATATAATTTTTTAAAGGGGGTTGTGAACTAATGTAATGGTTATTTTGTTAAATTACATCATTAGTTAATGAAGAATATTATAGAAAATATGATTTTTCATTAATGAATCCATGAAATTATGTTTTTTTATAGAGAAATTATGTTCACTCTTTCATGTTAGAGTTATAAAATATGCCTTTTGGTTGGGTTGATGTATCATTATTTTGTGATTAATTTGATTGTATTAGGAATATGTTCATTGGTTTCATGGATTACATGGATATGGGTCATGAGATACATTGGAATAGTTAGAGTCAATCATGGATAAGTGTCTATTGGTATGGTATATAATCATTGTTGATGAGAAATTAATCGTTATTGAGACACAAAGAATGGGTAAATTTTTGGTTATGTATTTAATTTATGTAATTTCCAAAAAAATGAAATGATTTGATTCATTATGTGAATAGGTGGTTGTCTTTAAAAAATTCAATTAATAAATTCACATGCACGTTAACGTCACATAGTGAGGTGGGTGATGATTTCATTGTTTTCTAGACTAACAGGCTAGGTTAATATATATGATGAGGTCATGATGCTTCCTTATTAATGATAAATTCTAATTTGTATGAGAGAAAAACATGGATTATGATTTTTTATGGTATTAAAATGGTTGAACTTAAATAGTGAGGTGGGATTTAGTTAAAGAAAATGACTATAGTAGTTTTTTTAAAGACCAAAGCACATTTTATTGAAAGTTAAAAAGGATTACAAGAGGCGAAAGGAAGGGATTTTTTTACAATCTCTATCAAAGAGATATAATAAGTCAGAAGGAATAGAGTCCAGCCAAGTCATTGTCTGATGAAGGCCTTTGTTGGAAAGAGAGTCAGCAACTGCATTTGCTTAACGGTAGGCATGAGTTGCTATATAATCAATTCCATGGAGCAAATTGAGGCAGTTTATCCAACGAGCAGTAAGAGGCCAGGCAAGATGGATGTTGGCATTCCAGATGGCATGGATGATAGTGGTTGAATCACTTTCAATCCATAGATTTCTCCAACCTCTTTGAAGCAAGATATCAACCGAATGAATGAACCCAAGCATTTCTTCCTCTAGAGATTATGAGTAACCATAGCCAACACAGAAGCATCCTTGGCACTGGCCAACCGAGTCTCTGAGGATCACACCACAGCTGGAAGGACCTGGATTGCCTTTGAAAGATCCATCCACATTCACATTGATCCATCCAGGCATTGGATTTTATATAATAATATGGTAATTTATTGCTAGTTGTTCATTGTGTATAGAAGAAGTGTCTAACAATTATGACCTGACCCCACTAGGACTCATCTTTTTTTTTGATACGATTTTGTGTGTAACCCCAAAATCTCACCTTTAATAGTCCAAGTGTTGGTGACTAGCTCCATGTGTATATCATCACTCATATATGGAAGGGATTACCCTAATAAAAAACGTTTCTCAACTCCATGAAAAATAAAAATGAATGTTTCCACCCGAATAAATTAATGATTTATATAAAATTCATTTCATGTTAATAAAAAATGAACAAGATGGAAAATTACCAAAATTTATATCATCTCCTCTATAACTATAATGTCTATCATCTTCTTTAAAGTAACTTGAATCCACCAAAAAATATATCCGGTAAATCTAAATAAAATGAATATAAATAATTTTTTATTATTTAAATATAATAATTCTATTTTTCCTTAATACTCTGTGTTTTAGTAGGAATAATTTTTGTTATTTCATCTATGTATGGAATTAAATCACAATCAAACATCGAACCACAAAAGACAATGATAAAGACTACTTGTACTCCATAAATTATAATTCGAAATCAAAAATAAAAAACTAGAACATAGCATCAATTAATTTATCTCTACTACCAATAATTATCTAATATCCCATGTAGTTATCAACCCACAATAACCTCACTATAATAGTCCCCATAATGTTTCCCAACACTATGACCTCTCCCTAGTATATTAATTTTTTTTCAACCCATATGGACCACTCCATAATTTCTTCACATAAATATCCACCCATAAACCACATGATAAATATTTATATAGTTTTTTCCACCAGTACTTATATTAATCTTGTTTATTCATTAGTTTTTCCATTATCCACCTATACAGAGTATTACTTTTTCCCTAAGGTCCACCGTCAAGATGATCCCCATTATAACATGCATCTCTATGGTTGTTTTTCACTCCTACATTCTCTTTCTATATTACTGGGTTCCCATCCATAAGTAATATACCCATCTCAAGTTACATCATCACCACTCTGAATAACATATCATCCATGTTTAGTGAAATTTGTCAATATTATCATTACAATACGTCAAAAAATAATTGAAAGAACCACCAACCATTTTATCTCTTGTATAGTCATTGAAAAAATGGAAAAATGAAATATAGTTACACCACATAGAAATAATATACTACAAAATGGGACCACCACACTATATCCTTTCAAGTAAAACTATTTCCCCCATATATATGACTACTATTCCAAAATATACCAAAATAAGTAACCTGTAAAGTAATATATACAGTTACTATCATTACTAGTATACTTGTCACAAAACAAGTTTGATAACCACATTACTAGACCCCAAAAATTTGAAAATCCATATGCACCATGTATTATCATACACAATACCATTCTCTATACTCAAATCTATCTATAAACATAAGATATGCGTATGGGGACATTGGTAAGATATTTAAGTTTCATCACCACTATTTACTATCCATAAATATTTAATAGACATTATACATAATATGGAATATATAATCAGGTAGTATGACCCACACAAAATATAGAATGACCATGGGATAATGTGGCTTCAACAATGTGATATGAGCTTTATCCAAAATTAACTAATCAATAATACTAAATCTACACCAAAATCTATCATAGCCTTTTATGTATGTAGCATTATCATAATGAAAAACTCTTTGACTACATCACACACAATTAATTACCCTTTTATGAAATTATCATTGTAGTAGAATAAAACCTAGACATATTTTGATCTATATATCAAATATTAAATATATATATATATATATATATGTATATATATATAATGTATTTTAATATATTTTCTTTGTCACAAACCAACCCAGGTCAACCCTAAACCGGTCACCTGAGTTGGTCTATGACATGATCCGAAGGGAATTATTAATCCTGACGGGATAACAACCAATTCTTGACCTAAATTAAAATACAAGAGAGAAACATTTTAATCCAAAAGAAACAACTAGGACCTGATTAATAAATTGTAAAAACAAACCACAAGAGATAACAACTGAACATAAATAATTAAACAGTTGGTCTAAATACTTAATACAACCGAATGAGTGGAATCAATAAAAAAACAAAAATAAATGTAGAACCATGCTACGATAATATCGATGGGACCCCATGGTCACCTCCAACCACAAACCAAACCTACTCTAATAAAGAAAAGATAATACAAGATCCTGAAAATAAAACAAGGCTGACAACTGAAACATTGAATATGCATGATCATCAAGATGCTCAATAGGGATGCCAATGGTAAACAAATTTTTCTAGTGCTTCCATTTCGAAAACAGTTCATTAACACTATTTTGAAATATGTTTATAGAAATAGGGCTTCACATTTCATGAAACCAACACTATTTCCCCATTTTGAAATCCAACATATGCCACATGTAATTTCCAAAACAAATAACCATTTTTTAGTCAAAATTCAAAATTAGATAAATCCAGGAAGTGCTATAAGAAAATAAATAAATAATGCTGGATGGAAACTATAATAGTAGTACGTAATCAAGATATACAAATAATAATAACCATGGGTGATCCTAAACTTCCATTAAAGACTCCTAGATGTACTCAGTTTTGAACCACATGCCGGCTTATGATGAAACCCCAATGTCTATAACCAATTGATCTCCCTCGTGCCAAAACCAGCGACACTACCCACCTAGCCTATATATCTACTAGGGGTACCAACCCATATAATTAGGGATGGTAAGATACCATCACTCGATCATATAAAAGATTACAAGGAACCCATGGTGGTAATCAAAATACTTTGTAAGTATGATGCCAACTCACACGTAACACAGATCGAATGATGCCACTGCACTTGCCTACCCAAAACACGGACACCAATATACAATAACCTATAGGGTAAATCCATACTATAATGGTTCCCTATAAACATACATATACATTTCACATACATTCAAGGTTCCAACCCGACCATTATAACTTACAAACATTTAATCCACTTTAAAAAACACTTTAGGTTTCCAAATTGGAATAATCATTTATCCAAACCCAAATGATTTCTAATTGTTAACACACACATCACTTTTGATTTGGATGTGAAAAATAGGCCTTTACCCTTCCCAAAATCATCACAAATAATTTCTACAAAAGTCCTTCATATCATTAATGTATTAACAATTTATCAAATGATCCAAATTTCCCCGCAAGCCACACCTTCACCACTACACACACCAAGACACAAATAAGATTACACTCCATGATTCCATCTAAAACAATTTATAAAGCCACACAAGGGACCAAACCTAATCTAGAAAAGTAGTGCCATTTTAAAACACAATGTTTTAAAATAAAACCATTTTGAAATACCATCTTCATTTGAAGACATGCCCATGTGTGAATTTACTAAACCCATGGGTGTTCTAATATCTAATGGCCAAAAAAACATCAAAAGGAACTTTTATATCACTTCCACATAGACACTAATTACTTTATCATGGAATACAACATTTCATTTCATTTAGAAAACATGAATAACCCATTTTAAAACCATAAAATCTCTCCAAAAAATTTTGACACCAATGCCAAACTATGAAATCTCCAAAACATATTCCCTAAAAATATTTCACAAACAAAAAAATACTAAAAAATATAAAAATTACATATAATAATTTCCTAGAAACACCAAATTACACTTTAAAGAACAAGGAAATTTAAAATAAACATTCTAGGTTCCTTGAACCTAGTATTATCACACAAATAAACATGAAACCAATTTTTTAAAATTATAAAAACACAAAAAAACTATTAACATCAAGACATAGATATAATAGATCTTAATAAGACGTTTAAAAATTAATTGAAAACATGGAGGTGCCAATAGAGTGTTCTAGAGAGTAGAATTTGGAAACCCCTACTTCGAACAAGTGTGGATGAAAAAAAACTTCAAGGAGAGGAAGAATGGAGCCTCACTGAGGATTCACAATCCTTAACAATAATGAAAATAAAAACAAAAGAAAACTATATATATTGAGTTTTTGAAAAAGGGAGGATTCCCCAATGATAAACCAAGAAGTGATGAGGGGAAGAGAAAGAAGTGGGAAAAGGGGAATGAAAAACTAAAAAAGTACCTTAGATCCAAGGTTAGAGCATCAATATAGGATTGGAAGCCAAAGAGGAGGGTTTTAGAGGACTTGTTAGTGCACCAACAGGGGAGGGAGGAGGAGGATCTTAAGATTGGGTAAAAGATAGAAGAGAGGGAAATAATAAATGGTATTTTTAATAACCTTAAAAGTCTATATGGTTGGCGGTACAAATATCAAAACTGTGTGATAATTATGTGGCCCTCACCACCTATGGAAACATACTCTCACAGTTACCTAGAACCTACGACATGATTGTATTAAATTTTTTTTGGTCAATTATATGCCACTAGATCAGACACATAGATAAGATGTATGGCTACTACTAATTGCGTGGTAACCTTTCTCCCATGGGGAAACTTCCCAAAAATATCAACAACTCAATATATTGATCAGGAATCAACCCTGAACATCAAACAAAATATCAAATACTAATATTAGAATAAAAATTAGTTGTATCATTGGTTATGGTGTGATAATTTTCCCAGCAGCAGAAAATTGTTTCCAATATACAGTCACCAAGATGGAAGTTGACAAAACTAGAGTCCATGCCCAAAAAAATTTGAGGAGAACCATGAATCCCAAGATAAATTTAATCTCCTTGGGTCACACCCAAATGATTCAAAAAGAATCCAAAACAAAAAACAAGGGGACAACATGAGATGGTTATCCCCACCATAAGAACTCGGTTTGAAAAAAATGCCAAAACACCAGCGCACCACCCCCATGGGGCCAACATGGGTACTCCCAACTCGAACATACCCAACCCTTTCACATTGACCAAGAAATAGCCATAACGCCATAGGAAAGTAAGTAATTGCTAATACTAATATAAAACAACTTCCTTAACTTTATAAGAACAACTCCACCAAAATAATTCACATGTATGAACCTATCACAAAATGAACAAACATACCAGGGTGCCAAAATAGGGATCCATACCAAAATAAATCAATAGCCTTCCATACAATGACGATCACCTCACATTCGGAATTAAAAATGTTCCACATGGGCCAAATACCACAACACTAGGAGTAATCATCTAGAATAAATTAATTACGATGTTTTACCCGAATGAACATCATTACCACTAAAACAACATGCGTATGTGATAAACACACCACAAGAAAAAGAGAAAATCAAAAATATACATACAAACCAGCAGAACTTCTTGGATGAAAATAAAACCAAACCTTCACACCCTTAAAATGAGATTATCGACATACCCATACTGAGATAAAAATGCATGGAATATATAGATGTTCCTATCACAACATGAAAAACATGAACCCTAAGGAGGTCCCACACACCTTCAGCGACTCTTAACTATGCCCGTCATTCACCGAAGGACCTGTTGCTTGGGCTCTGACGTCCAATGTATCTTATGGATCACAGTCAAGAACTAGAATCCCATAATAACAAATCCTTCTTCAGGACACGCCTCTCATAGTTTTTCACTTAGTTATATGAATGAACCTGATGGGAGAAAGGCTTTGGAGGGATGTGATAAGGCGACAAGAAATGTCAAAACTATCCATTCCGATGGCACAACAGAAAGAGGTCTGATGATCTAAATGTAAGAACAAATAATATTATCTTTTTATTGATAGGTTATTTTGGAATGATCTTGTTATCATATGGGAAAACCTCAAAGAAGACTACCACCAACAACCAAACCCTAAATTCCAATGACTTTGAGATGTACAAACTCCATTGGTCCAAAAATACACCCTCAAATATAACATAGACATCATGAACTTTAACAACCTCAAGAGTTCCCAACAACCCGAAAACAAACACTTCTTCCATAAAACCACTCCAATACCTCTAACAGATCTCCATCACCACAATGAATAGAAAACACCCAAAAATAGCTGAAATCTTGGCATGACTCATTGTCAAAATTAAGGACCTTTCTGGGTGGAATACTCTGAACAACACAAGGAATATTTTCACACCCTGATATTTTATGAGATAGATATTTGACGTCTTCTGTTGTACACTGCACCAAGACTTGTATGGTCTATATGCAACACCGTATTAGTTTGCAGTTTATGCATCACTATTAGTGGCTTCTATTGCATAAAATTTCATGTTATTTTGATAGAATCCATTTCACACAACACTGAGTATATATATTTTAATGTATAAATGAACTAAATTTATATTTAGTTCTACTCAAGAAAAAATTAATCATACACTACACACAACACTAACATGGCATACATTACTCACAAGAGAAAGCTTCCTCAATAGCTTACATGGTATGCAATACCGAGTTTCACTAACTAATGATATATTATTTGAATATTATATAAAATATCCATTATGATAAGTATTAACCACATTTTTCAATTTTATATAACATTATAATTCAACATACGCATGAAATGAGAAAAAAATCAATTTTTTCGATTAAAAGAATTGATTAAAAAAAATAGTTTTCCCACCTTTTGATGTTGCATCCATTTTAAATATAGTTTTTGACAAATTTATAATTTCAATTTTAGAAAATAAACATATTCTTTGGAATCAGGATATAAAATTTTAATTTTTGATGAATTTTATTTTTTTGATAACATTCATATTTTGACGAATAGTGAAAATATGCTAAATTTTAATTGAAAACATCTTTTTCATGGAAATAATTTATATGGTTAAAATATATTATTGAATGATTTTAAAGTATAAATAGAATTTAATGCGATATTTTAAGTCAATTTAATTCATTGTCATTAATTTTAAATTGAATTCATATGTAAAAACATTACAATCATTTGCAATGTTTTAAACAAAATCCCTTCTTTTGACAATTAAATTAATTATAATTTAATTACAACAACTTTTGTGTATTGAATTTCAAAAAATGGATTCCGTATTTGGAATCCGGAGGTTGATATTTTATATATTGGAACTATTTATATTTATATATTATGAATAGTAATTTTTGTAATTATTTTATTTACCATGGTTAACGGGTAAATCTGGTAAATTAAGTTGAAAAAATATATAATAAAAAAACTAAAACATGTACCAATACTATTGGATGAGAAATATTTGGCCATGAAATTCGTTGGGTTGATTTTGGGACCCCATTTATTCAAATTATGTGAAAATTAAATTTTATAAGAATAAATTAAAAGTAAAGTTAATTATATCCAAAACATCTTTATTTTAGTAAATAAATTTTAATATGAAATTTAATAAAATATATATATTCTTAAAAATATTCATTATAAATATAAAAGGATTTCCTAAATCGAGGTATTTTATTTATAATTTTTATATATTATATATTTTTATTTATTTTTGACACAATTATGATGTTGTGATTTTTTCATTAATGAAGGATTCAAATAAATGAATTTATAAATATTTAAATAAATTTAATTTGAATATTTTTATTCCATCCCAGAAGTTTTAGCAGGACATTGAAATATTATGGATTTGATAATAACTTTTTTCAATGTAATAATTTTGATATGATTTTTTAAAGAGAAGTTTTAATAGTGTCCAAAATTGACACATTTCATAACTTAAAACATAAAATAGTTTATTAAATGATATATAATTCCTAAAAATCAATGATTCTATAAAATGGTTAATATAAGTCTAAATGTGTCAAAAATAACTTTTTTTTGGGTTATTTGACATAATATCGTAATTATATTAACCCACAATGTTTAAATAACAAGATATCTTGGTAAGATTAAAAAGTGTAAAATAAGTGTAAAAACAAAAAATAATTATAAAAAAATATTAAAAACTTTAAAAAAATTATTAAATGTTTTTTATTCATACCAATATCATCTTATCTTCGAATTAAATTTTTTTGGACAATTATAAATTGAAATTGAATTTTTAATACATTATTATTTTTGAACTTTTCTAAAGTGCCCCTCACCTTTTTTATAAAAGGGTGCCTCCTACCACTCCTCTTCACACCATATTGAGCATTAAAGCTCACCAAAACCCTCTAAATTTCTCTTCTAAAATTACCTATTTACATTCAAGAGGTTCTGGTCTTCCCATAAGACCGACTCTAGTTCCTTAAGAGAAAATTTAAAGTAGGCACGTCGAGGAAGATGTAATCTCTTTTTCCGATTATTGAAAATTTTATTTCATCTTCTACTTTATATTTTTTTTATTTGTATAATTATAAATTCCTAAATTCATTATAAATAATATAATTATACAATATTATAAATATTAAACAACAGTATTTTACCTCTTATCCATTATAAGAAAAACAAAATCACTGCGCGTGTGTACGTACATATTACCATCTCCACGACATTGTGTAAACTATTTTTCACCACCACCTTACGTGGATGTGTATAATGGGGGAAATAATATCTATATATATATTTATTATCCCATGATAATAATTCTGATATTTATACACCATCCACTTCAATACGATTCCATAATTATGTTAACTATGTCATCGCTCGTGCGTACGTACAGCTTACTGTCTCCATGACGCGATGAGATTCATTCTCTATGTTAACCATTAAATAATGGTTATAGTGTATATATAATATATAAACATGAAATATATGACATAATAATTCTACATAATTTATTTATATATAAATATTTCATTTACTTAATTACATCCAATTTAATAAGTAAACAAAAATATCATTCATGCGTTCGTACAACCTACCGTCTCCATGAACGGTGTATTAAATTTAATTAATCAATAATTTATATATATTTTTATTTATTTCATAATATATATATATATATATATCATTTTTATATTCTTGAAATAATTAAATCATGATCTAGGTAATCATATTAAGAACAACATGTTCAAACACATATGATAAATGAAACAATTGTTACCCAAAACGTTACATTATCATGGAATTAACAAATGAATAGGTAATATAAATTCATAACTAAATAATACATGATATCATAAATATTATTTTCATTATATTAAAAGTTAATAATATGTTTAAATCCACTATATAAGAGTTCTGTACACATACGGATGAAATCGGACCTAAGGTAAGGTATAATATTTCCAATCTTGTTTTATCTGAGATTGTTTATTTGTAAGTATTTATTGGGAATATGTTTATCAACCATGAAAATGTTTTCTAGAAATAACATTCTCATAAAATGTGTATTATTCTTCTATGTATGTTTAATGTCATTTTTACCCTTTTTTTCTACATGTTATGGAAGAAATATTTATATTGTTTACCATATGAGGTACTTTTTTTCATTTCTATTAAAAGTATGGTGAGATCGTTTTTAAAATATAAGGAAACAATGGATGTTTTAAGCCTTCTTAATAGATTTTTTCCATGAAGATTCTTCTTCAATATTTTACATTTTTAACTAAATTATTTATTTAAAAAATGAGTGTTATTTTGAGAGAAAAAAATGTTTTTGAAGTAGAAAGGATATTTTCTTCAAAATTTAGTTCAAGTGTTTTATCAAAATTATTTTTCGATATATGATGACATAAGGTTATATTTATATCCATATTATAACTTTTATTTTATTGATTTTATGATGGAATTATTTTTATGAAGTTCATTTATCTTATATAGATTATGTTATGATGAAATGATGTTTAAGAATCCCATTTTATTATTTGGGTAATGCTATAATGAATGATTTATGTTTTTTTGGAACATGTAAAAATGATTTAATTTATGAGATTTGTGGGACCTATATATCCCTAAAAATATTTCAGTAATGATTTATATATCATGAGATAGACATGGCTAGAATGACAGGTAAATCTAGTTCAGTAATATAGGGCTGGAATGGCATGTATACCCAGTTGAGTAATAGACTTTATCCACTGATGGTCTTGGCAGTGATCCATTATCTACAATCAAAATCATACTATGTTCTTAATGGTTGGCCATATTTCCATGTTTTATTACCATTCTTTTTTATCGTGATTATTATTCCTTTCTTATCCATGCCTTATGTACTACAAATATTTATATCATTTCTCGAGATTTTGATGTTTAAACATTATGATATTGTTTTTACGTTTAAATATTTATGGTTTGTTTTCTATTATCCATGTTTACCCTCACTATGAATTTAAGCTCACCCTTTTTAGGTTTTCTTTTCCATAGGATATAAAGTAATGTTTTAGGTAGTAAATCAAAAGGTGAATATATTTATTTGATTTGTTGATGATCTTTCACCATTATTAGAAGACTATGTTCTTACTTTAAAAAGATAGTAAACTAATACGTTTTTTGGAAATTTTATTATGTAATTTATTATTTATTTTGTAAAATAAATTTAATGTCCATGTACATGAAGATTGGGTCTCTATAGTTAGTATCAGAGAAAGGATTAGTCAACATTTAGAAACTAGTATGGGAAAACATTAGTAAGATCCCAATAGATATTTCTAAGGTATGACTAAGAAGGTCCATAAGGGTTTGTCTAATTATAGGTTACAATCCTAAAATTATGGTAACTATCATGAATAACCTAGGATTAAACATATGATGTAAGAGGTTTAAATTACTTGACATTTATTATGTTATTTTCCAACAATGATTTTTACCTCACACACTCTTATTTTTGGGTTTTAGAAAAATGGCCAGAAGTATAAGGATTCATGTTAAGATAGAACATAATAAACAATGGAATGATATTATTCCTGATAAACAAAATCAAATGGGAGTTTGAAAGAGAAACATCATTATTATTCCTAATCATCAATATCATAATATGATCAATAATCTAAACTTTGGTGGATTTCCTGATACAGCTAGTAAGAGAAATAGGGAGTTTCATGATGACCTTAGTGGAAAGAAATTTAAATTTTCCTCATATAAATCATGTGGGATGAGACATCAAGGAGATGTATCAATAAAACTTGAATATCTATTGGGTGTGGAAAAGAAGGATGTAAAGCTAGTAATTGCAAAGGAATGTGTCCCGTTAACACAACAAACAAGGATAATGGTATTACTAAGACATCAAAAATGGATAAATTATTTTAATGTGGATTGTATAGGAATTATGAAAAATGATTCCCTCTGGGAAAATATCCTGAATAGAATCATCATGGTCGTATGGGTATTATTTATGTCGATGATGATGAAGGGACTACAAATGATTTATCAGATGATAGAAGTGTTGAGGAGTTAATCGATGAAGCTCGGAATTATTTTTAAGAATGTAGTGGAATGATTGAATGTTTATTAAGATTAATTTTGTATAAGTAATTTAATGGTACTATGGAATAAAGAAACTTCTAAGGACTGTTTCACTATTTTTTCCTTATGTTATTGAATGTATACATTGAATAGTACCAGTAAAGATGAATGGTTATTCTTATATTTTTAGAAGGAACATGATATGCTCATAATTAAGGGATAATGATATATTGAGATGTTAGATAGTTTTAATGATATCATGACTGATATAAGGACAAAGTGATATCATGGTTTGTGTATATCAAATTTTTGGGATTTTGGTATGCTGAAAGAGTTAACTTTTGACAAGATTCATATTTTCACCAAGGTTCTATGGTAATTATTGCTTGAAGAGAATACATGATTAAGGTATTTAAATGTTTTTAATGTGACCAACAAGATATATATTATGATATATGGGGGATAAATGATCATATTCACTTGCTTGTTATATCAACTTTCTGGTAATTGTTTTCTTTGAATTTTGAGATTGGAATTTTTTTTGATAATCCTAAAGGTTAGAATAGATTAATTTGGACATAAAATAATATTGTTTGAGTCCAGATAATTTTTTTTATATTTTTTTATATGTTATAATATTATATATTTATAAATGGACAACCTGCAGGATAGCTAACCACCCATCAGGTTGGACAAGTCTATGGGAATTGAACCCACAACTGAACTGCAACATGCCTTTATCTCCTACCACATGCATATAGGAATTCCATAGTCAGTAAAAATTAGTTTTATTTTATTAAGTGGTATTATTGATGATGTATAGGTCCATTTTTGGAACCATATATGATTAATCACACTTTAGTTTGACTAATTTATATTTAATAACTTTTGATAACCTTTCTATGATAGAGACCAATGGAATGCCCTATTATTCTATTGCATGATTAGAAAACACTTCATGAATGAGTGATTTGACTTCATTTCATTAAATAAGATATGAAGTGGAAATTGTTCATGACACAAACCATAATGAGATTGTACAAAAATCAAGTAAGTATTTATTCTCATAAAAAATTCCTCAAATTTAGTGAAAGGATCATGAAAATAGAAAAATTTATCCTAGTACCTTATTAACTGATGAATCATATGGTCCCATAAGTCATAATATATTTATGGCTTTCTGGTAGTTTATATTATCCAAAAATTATTCTCTATCACTATCCATCAGAACATGATGGTTTGAGTTCTCTTCCATATCCATGTTTACACTTCCCACATATCTTCTCATATATGGAAATCCAGTGATGAGTTAAGTTCTATAACCATTATTTTTCTAACTTTCCTTTTTTAAAATTATGTTTTATTATTCTTTTTTACGATGTGGGTTTCTATGAAAGAAACATTCATGTAGAA
Source organism: Viscum album (assembly GCA_963277665.1). Classification (NCBI taxonomy): domain Eukaryota; kingdom Viridiplantae; phylum Streptophyta; class Magnoliopsida; order Santalales; family Viscaceae; genus Viscum; species Viscum album. The sequence goes on from OY728139.1 coordinate 900,498,162, forward strand.
AACCATTTATAACCCTGATAAATTTAGTCGGTGAAATTAATTTTAAGGAGGGTAGAATGTAACACCCCAAGATATTGTGAGATAAATTATTTGATGTCTTCTATTTTACACAACACAAAGATTATCTAGCACTATGTGCAATACCATATTATCTTGTATTATACACAACACTATTCTAGGCATATGTTGAACATAATTTCATGTTCTTTTGATAGAATTGATTTCAAACCAAACTGAGTAGATATTTTGTTCATTGTATAAATGAAAAATCTTTAAATTATGTAATACTAATCAAAAAAGGAAGTTGTCACTACATGCAACACTGACATGGCTTGTGTTACATGGAAGAACCCCTTTCTTCGATAGCTTGCATGGTACACAATACCAAGTTACAATAAACAATGATACAGTATTACAATGTTATAACATCTAGCTATGAGGTAAATATTAACCACATTTCATATTTTATATGACATTATCATTCATCATACACATGATATGAGAACAAAAACAATTTTTCAGATAAAAGAAGTATTTCTCAAAAAAAATACAATTTTACAACATTTTTATGGTGCACCAATTTTTTATATAGTTTATGACACATATATATGTTCAATTTGAAAAAATAAACTTCTCATTAAGATGGGTATATAATATCTTACATTGGATGAATTTTTTATATTTTAATGATAACTTTCATATTTTTATGAATAGTGAAAGTACGATAAATTTTAATTGAAAACAGCTTTCTTCATCGAAATAATTTATATGGATAAGATATACTATATAATGGTTTCATGTTATAAATATAATATATATTTATATATTAATACAATTTATGTCATTTTCATTAATTTTATGTTGAATTCATATTTAAAAACATTTTATTCATTTGCAATGTATTAAAGACAAACCCATTTTTCTGACAATAGGATTAATTTTAATTAATTACTGTAACTTAAGTGTTTTGAATTTTAAAAAATGGGTTCCAAATTTGGAATCAAGAGGTCCAAATTTTATAAATAGGTACCTTTTATTTTCAGACATTATGAATAGTTATTTAGTAATTATTTTATTTAGCATGGTTAATGGTAAATCTGGTAAACAAGGGTAAAACAATATTATAATAATATAAAACCACACTAACACATGTAATAATCTTATTGGATGATATATTTTTGACCACGGGCATCCAGGGATCGATTTTGGGACCCCATTGATTCACATTATGTGAAAATGAAATTTTATAATAATTAATTTACAGTAACGCTAATTTTAACCTAAACATATATCTTTTACTAAATAAATTTTAATATGGGGTTATATATCATATATCTAAGCCAAAAAAATTATTTGAAAACTAAACGTATTTCCTACCTCTTGGTATTTTATTTATAATTTTTTGACATTAGCTAAATATATTTATTTATGACCAAATTATGATGTAGTGATTACCTCATTAATGAATGATTCACATATATTAATTTATAAATAATAAAATAAACATAATTTCAATATTCTTATGCCATACACGAATTTTCAGGATTAAATTTCATGTTATAGATAATTTAATGACTTTTAATGGAAAAATTTAGTTATGAATTTTAAAAAAAGAAGTATAAATAGTGCCCAAAATTGACACAATTCATAACTTAAAAAATAAAATAGTTTCTTAAATGATATTAAATTACAAAAAATAAAATCTTTGGAAAAATTGTTTGTATAATTAAAAATATTTCATAAATAACTTTTTTGGGTCGTTTGAAATTATTTGATAATTATATTGACCCACAATGTGTAAATAACCTGATATCACGGTAAGATTAAAATGTGTAAAATAAGGGTATAACCATAATATAAGCTACAAAAAATATTCAAAACATGTTAGAAATTTTCTGGATGATGGGTATTCATACAGAAATCATTATATATTAGAATTAAATATGTTTTTGACCTTTTTAAATAGAAATTGAATTTATAATAAATTAATATTTTGGAACTTTCCTAAATTGCCCCTCCCCTTTTTTATAGTAGGGAACTTACTCCATATCCTATTTATTAAAATTTGAGCCTTAAATCTTGTCCATACCCTGCCAATTTCTCTTACCAACTTCACTATTTACATTCTAGATGTTTTTTTCTTCTCAAAATACAAACTCTAGTGCCATAGGAGGAAATTTAATAGAGGTATGTCGAGGAAGAGGTAATCTCTTCTTCCGATCCTTTCAAATTTATTTCGTCTTGTACTTTTTATTCTTTAGTTGTTTCATTATAAAGTAATAAATTAAGTATCTATAATATAATTATACATTATTATAAATATTAAACAAAACTATTTTACATTTTATCTATCATATAAAAAAACAAAATCTCCTCACGTGGGTACGTACAGATTACAGTCTCCATTCCGTGGTGCAATCTATTTTTCACCACCACCTTACTTGGATGGGTATAATGTTGGAAGTAATAACTATATATTATTATTATTATAATATTGTAATAATTATGAGATTTTATACAACATTAACTTTAATACCATTTCCCAATTATGGGAACAATATCATCACTCGTGCATACGTCCGACTTAGAGTCTCCACGACGCGATGAGATTAAATCTCCTTTTTACAATTCAATAATGATTATAAAGAATATATAATAAATAATAATGAAATATATGACATAATATCTCATAGATTTATTTATATATAAATATTTCTTTTACTTACTTTTTTCCAATTCAATAAGGGAATGAAAACATCGTTCATGCGTACGTACACCCTACCATCTCTATGAATGGTGTATTCCATTTCATTTATCTATCTATTATATATATTTTTATATAGTGAATGTATAGGATATATATATATATATATATATATATCATTTTTTATATTCTAGAAGTAATTAAATCATGATCTAAGTAATCATATGAAGAAAAACATGTCCAAACACATACGATAAATGAAACGATTATTACACAAAACATTGTTATAACTTGGAATTAACAAATCAACAAGTCATATAAAGTCATAAATGAATCATATATGATATTATAAATATTATTATCATTATTTTAGAAGTTAAAAGTATATTTATATCCATGAAAAATGATTTTCAGACATATATGGAAGAAATCAGACCTATTGTAAGGGATAACATTTCCAATATCGTTTTATCCTAGTTTTTTTATTCGTAAATATCTATTGGGAATATATTCATCATCTATATCCATGTTTTATAAAAAAATATCCAAATAAAATATTAAATATTCTTATATGTATGTTTAATGTCATTTTTACCCATTTTGACTTTTATAACATGGTTTAGAAGGAATCGTTATTTTGTTTACCATATGGGGTACGTTTTGACTTTTCCAGTAAAAGTATTAGGATAATGTTTTTTTATCTTATATGGAAAGAATGAATTTTTATATATTCAGAACAGATTATATCCATTAATCTTCCTCTACACTATTTTGGGTTTATTTTCTACTAAGTTATTTTATTTTATAATTTCAAGTAATTTTGAGGAAAGAAAATGTTTTTGATGACGAAAGGTTATCTCCCTTAGTAATTAAGTTCTAGTGTTTTATCAAAAATATTTTCCAAAAAAGTCTACAATGTTTTTTGTTTATATCCCTATTATTACATTGATTTTATTTCGATTATTATGAAAATATTTTGAATATTTTTATTTATATTATATGGATTATATTACGATGAAATGATGTTTATGAATTCCATTTTATTTCTTGGGTTATGTTATGAAGAATAATTTATGTTTTGTGGACCATGTTAGAATGATTTAATTATGAGATGGGTGAGACCTACATATCCCTCCAATTCGTTGGGTAAATATTTATCTCTTAGTAGATAGACATGGCTAGGATGGTAGGTAAATTTGGTTCTATAATACAGGGCTGGAAAAGTCAGTAAACCAAGTTCAGTAATGGAATTCATCCACTACAGTGGTCTTGGCAGAAATTCCTTGTCCACTATAGAAATCATACATTGTTCTTAATGGTTTTCCAAAATTACTAGTTATATTACCATGCTATTTTATCATGATTAATGTTTATTATGATATATTAATTACGTGCTACCATGATTTATGTAATTTCTCATGATTTTAATGTTTAAACTTCATGTTCATTTTTTTATATTCAAATGTTTTTGGTTTTTTTAGGTTCTCCATTTTTACCCTTACTGTTAATTTTCACTCGCCCTTTTTATATTTTTCTTTTCCCCAAGATATAAATAAAGGTTATAGGTAGAATAAAATAAGAATATCTATAAGGGAGATATTTAAGATCATTCACCATGATAAGAAGATTATGTTACCAGTTTTCAAAGACACTATATTAATACAGTCTATGGGAGTTTTTTTCTATGTATTAAGTACTCTACAAAAGAAATGTTATTTCCATGTACAAAAATCTCAGGTCTCTGAAATAATAATCCTTAAACATCATCAAGAAAAAAAATGTGGAAAATAACACTCTGGGATTAGACAACATGCTTAGAATTTAAACAAATACCAACACAACAAAAATCCCCTATTCTAATATCACTATTTTGAATTCAAATTCAAAAACATCCTTTTCCCATGGCCTCAAAAACAAATTCCAGTTTTCATAAGTAAAAAATACACTCCCCAAGGGAAAACCAATATAAAAATCCATTCTATTTCAAAAAATTACCAATGGAATCCAATGAATCCTAACATGTGTATCCATCCATTTCCACCCACATCCACCATGGACATGTGCCCCCACACACATTCTACACATAACCACAAGAATGTGATCATCCATAAGGAATACCATGTGTTACATTATTCCTTCCATAAACAAACGGAAAAATTTATCAAATTTTTGATTAGAACATTTTTCCTTGAAAACCAAATTCATTAATTTAAAACTATTTGACAAAAATAACATTAATTTTCCAAAAAATTATATTTTTCAAAACCGCTTAGACCACTGATACCTGGATAGTACCCAAAATACAACAAACCAACCATGAATGAGAAACTATTTCTTATTCCAAAACCAGTGACATAGTATTGAGCCATACCCTACGAAATACATATCACTAAGAGGACCTTGAACCGACACTTGTACTCCACACAGTTCAATACTCCATTTTTAGTCACAACATGACACCATATCACATCAGAATTCATCCATAAATCCAAAACAATGACAATAGAATCAAAACCCAGAATACCCCTTTTAACTAAGGTCTCTTCAAGGGTGGTGGTGACACACAGACCCATAACCTACATCTAGAGCCTTGAAAATCATAATCTTAATTTAGCAGTAACCCTAAATAACATGGTCCATACTTTGATACCATTTTTTCATGAACCATCATGGGTCGACCCAAAACCGGTCACCCAAGAAAGTCCTGATTCCCATGGGTGGGAAAATAGTTTTTAAAATATAAAAAATAAAATAGGTATACATTTTAGAAAAAAATAAATAACCAGGTCTTGATAAATAAATAGAACAAGCTAACTTCAAGAGATAAAAACTGAAAATAATTAATTAAAAGTTCTACCCAAATACATAATAATACTAAATATGTGTAATTAATAACAAGAAAAAGACTAAATGAGGTACCAAGCAACAAAAATCTATGACTTATCCATTGGTCACCTCTAACCATAGACCAATCCTACTCGAGCACCGAGCAAGTAAACCCGGAACCTAAACTAGAAATGTGGCCTGCAACAGAAATGATATGACATTCATGGGCATTGGGATTCTTAGTAGGGATTAAAATGGCTACCATATTTTCCAAGTGTTTATATTCCCAAAAAACTATTTTAAGACCAGATTGAAATATAGTTATAGTAATTAGTTTTTCGAATTTTATGAAACAAAAACTATTTCCCATTTTGAAATCCAATGCATTCTACATGTCATTTCCAAACCCAATTACAAATTTATTATTGAACATCAAAATATATGAAAACAAGTAAGTGATACAATAAAACTAATAAACAACGCTGGATGGAATCTAGAATATCGAGAAGTAAAAAATTAGTACAAATAATAATAACCATGGGAGATATTAAAAATCCCTTGAAGACCCATGGACGTACTTGGTTCTGAACCACTTGCAACATATGATGAAGCCCCATAGTCTATAACCAGCTGATTTCCCTAATGATAAAACTAGCATCCCTCCCCACCAGGCCACAATATCAACCATGGGTACAAACCCATATATTCAGGGAAAGTAAAATATCATCACACAATAATCTAAAATATTTCTAAGAACCCACGGTGGTAATAATACTATTGTGTATGTAGAAGGCCAACACACATGTGTCCCAGCCCAACTATTGCCACCAAACATTCCCAACATAAACATGGACACCAATATACAACAACCTCTAATATAAATCCATCCTATTAGTGTTCCCCATATACATACCTATACATTTCACATCCTTTAAAGGTGCCAACTAGGCCATTATAACATATAAAAATTTAAACCATTTCACAAAACAAATAAGGTTTGCAAATAGGTACAAACATTTATCAAAACACAAATCATTTTTAAAAGCTATCAAGCACATTACTTTTGAGTATGAATTACCAATGTGGACTTTATCCTTCTCAAACAGACCCAAAATCATTTCTATAAAATTAATTAATATGTTTTAAGTATTAAAAAATGTATAAAATGAACCAAACCACCCCTAAAGACACACCTTCACCACCACACACACCAAGATCCAAATATGAAACTACTCCAAAATACCATCACAATACATTTATAAATTCACACAAGGAAGAAAACATTATTCAAAAAAGTAGTTCCATTTAGAGAACAAGGTTTTTAAGATAAAACCATTTTAAAATACCATATAATCTTCATTTGATGACACAAACATTGTTCATATAGTGCACCCATGGGTGTGGTAACATCCAATGGTAGACCCAAACATCTGAAGAGTCCTTCAAATCACATCCAAATAGACTCTAATTTCTTTAAAAAATATTTCAACCATTCATTTAATTTAGAAAACAAGAATAACCCATTTAAAACTATATAAACCTCCCCAAAACATTTTAACACCAATTCAAAACTATTACATCAGAAACAAAATGCACCAGACCAATTTCACAAAAAATAAAATACCTAAACAATAAAAGGCTCACTGATGATCACCACACCATATCCATCATGAAAATTGAACTAAAATAATATTCAAGGATCACTGATGATCCCCACACCATATCCATCATGAAAATTGAACTAAAATAAAATCCTAGTTATTAAGGCCTGACCAAAGGGAGGAAAACCAAATAGAAACACAAGAATATAATAGGGGAATATAAAGATGAGGGAAGAGGGGCCTGCAACCCTAAAAATGTAACATATAACCAAGGAATAACATACATGGATGATTAAAATCAATAGAGGAGGTTTTGGGAGGACCCCATGGTGTTCCAAAATGAGAGGGGGGAGGAGGAGATCGAGTTAGGGTAAAATAGAAGATATAGGGAATGATGAAATGATATTTTTAATGACATTCCAAATCCTCACAGTTTGGCCGCACAGTTTTCCAAACTACTCAGTAACTATGTGTGCCTCTTTGACTATGGTAACTTTCTTGTACGGTTACATTAATCCTACAACACGACCATTTTCAATCCATTAGGCCAGTTATATCCCATTGGATAAGCAACATGGTTACTACTAACTGTACAATAACCATGATCCCCCAAGAAAACATCCAAAAAATAGAAAAAACATAAAATATCAACCAGGACTCAAACCTGAACATCATCTAAAAATATCCATGACTAATAAGAGGATAAAAATATAGAGTATCTGAGGTCGGGGTGTGATATTTTATGATGATATATCATTACAATAATGAAAATAAATATAGAGACCTTGGAAATAATTCATATATAATCCAAAAAAATAATCAAAAATATTTTCATTATAACATCATATCATAATGTTTTTACCATCATTATATATTTTCATTAATATTTATCATGTAAAATAAATTCTTCCATTAATATATAATTATTCATAATAATTCATATTTTATATTTAATGAATATTTTTCACAACGATATCATAATATAATTTCTACAATTTATTCAATATCATAAATTTTATATCATATCATTAAATATATTTATTTATAACAATAATAATGAATAATAATCTGATAAATTTTATACTCATAATAATATTTCTTCTATTTACCATAGAGCATTAATTTTGAAATAATATTAATTTGGTATTCCATATAGAAAAACAATAATTTTTTATTCAAATTAATTAATTTATAAAATGAGAATATCAAGTCAATTACCTTGATTCTTTGTAAAATTATAATCCTAAATCCTCCAATGAATTTCCATTTTATTTGAATTTCACGTCCTACTATTTAATTATTTTGTTAAACCAATTTAGTTTAAAAAACTGTTTTATGAGAAAAGTTGAAATATTATGAAATGTTTATGGGCTTTAAAAATAGATCAACTGTGGGTTAGTACATTAATCCTCCTATAAGTTCCATGTCATGATTCTGATTAAGTCATCCATTCACATTCGCATTCAACATACTATATCAAACAACAATGTAGACATGTCCTTATCATAATAAAATATATAATTCATCGCTACTACTAATATTAAACATTATTAAAATTAAAAAAATCTCAAATGAAAAACATTATATATTTTATAATAATCATATAATAAAAATGAATTTTCATTAATATAAAATGGTTAATTTTAAATTTTTATTCAGTCTATATATATGAAATATTTAAAACATATAAAAAATTTATAAGAAGTCATTCTATCTATCAGCATCACATCTTGATTCCCATAGAAATCAAATAATTAAATATTGAGACTAGTAGATTCCAATTTACCCATTATAACTAACTCCCCTTGAATATTTTCAAAATACTATACAAAAAAATTCTCAAAATATACACTATAATAAGCTATGATATAAAATAAAAATTTTGGTTGGGTTAAACAACATAATTTGAATGGTTTTATTGTTTCCTTTGAGGTAATTGGATGATTCATCATGTTGGTTATTTTAATATGGATTTTCCCCTCAAATGTGTATTAGAGAAAAGTATATTGTCATGTAAATAATATATTGATGCTATATAGTTGATTAGATTATATATATATATATATTGATCATGATTTCTCAATAATATCCCTATAGATCTATACATAGTTGAATTTGAATGTATGTGCGATGAATCATTATCATCTTTATTGTTAGTGTGACGTATAAAATTGTAAATTAGATATGATTAACTGATGTTCGTTTAGGTGTGTGAGAGGAGTGATATATTATTTATTCATTTAATAATAGTTCATATTTAACTTCCCATTTATATTTTATATGATTTTTTTAATTTTTTATTTGTTTTTTGGACACTTTTTATAACAACTGATGCTATTACATGTAGGGAAAATCAAATGATATTTGGAATATTTGTCAAGAGACTGTATAAGGGAAGAATATTAATTTCTTATAATGTATTCTCTCAAAAATATTTAACCACAACTTCATTGGTCACTGAATAATGTTCTTACCTTAGGAGAACTGTTTGATGGAATTTTGAGTTTTTTGAATTTCATAAGAATATTTAATATTTAATTAATTAAATATTAATTATTCATTTTGATTTGAATAGTAATACATCTTAGAGAGGAAGATGTAATTCATAATTTATGGTTTATTCCATAATTTGTGTATTTTACTTGGAATGGCATAGACCTATCATATTTTTATAGATGGGTTGAGGCCATGCTTTAATTTAATGTTTCTCCATTTTTATTATTTTTTCCCTTTAACAATAGAATTTCCCAATTAGATTATCATATACATTTTCATCCCCCTATGGGATTAATGTGGCCAATATAGAAGTTGGATTGGGAGATGAAGGGAATTTCATCACAGTGTTTGATCGTACTAAGAGATGGGTACAGTATATGAGGGTGGTAGATTTAATTTGAACAAAATTGTTTTACAGACACCAGTGGACCATGTTTTGTTTTTTCACCCATATACATCTTGATTAGTTAAAATATATTTTCATTCCCCTTTATTCTTTAATGTGGACCCCTTTATGGAATATCAATGAGTATTGTGTGAGAAACAAGTGAATTTGAGAGAATTTCATTGATTTTACTTTAATGAAACACATTCTTTTGGTGTTTATTATAGGGAAAATACAATCCATGTTTTTCCAAAATCGATATTTTTATATTATGGGACTTTATTAAGTATATTCAATTTTGACATGACATTAATGTGTTTCCCATGTTGTTCTTGGGAACCCTTCTAGACACCATGTGTTGGGGGAACATGTCCATATATGGTACACAAATAGACTATGTATACTGCATAAGACCAAAGGTTTTCTATGATACATATAATAACAGTATTTAGGTAAAATTTCTTGGTACCTTTTGTGACATACATGTCATGTGTTTCCAATAAATGGAATATAGCTGGGAGAAGATCACATCGAGTTAGAATTTGCACATGACCACGGAGGATCACTGGATTTACATGTCGTGAAAATGAGGTACACTCCATGTAATCCATCAATGGAGTTTTGTATTCATATTCTAACCCCAGTGATAGAGTATAGTTTATAATTAGTATATTTTAAGAATTATCCATGAAAAATCATGATGGTATAAAACATTTTCCAAAATATGTCATCTAGATGGTTTTCTTTATTTGGTGAGTTATGAATCAGGGGTTTTCTCAAGGTTTGGATTAAGAGTACTTCAATGGGATGGGGTGTAATATTTATATACCATGTTACTATTAAAATATTTTTGGATTGCATGAATTTTACACTAACTATTTTATGTGTTTGAGTTTTTCTATGATGAATATCAGAAGGAAGAATAAAGTAGTATTTATGAGAAGATCGTGTATGGTCATTAGATATTGATATTTATTAATCATGAATAGAGTTGATGATATTTTTATCCAATTTTTATGGATTACATTTGACAGAGAATTTGAGACCGTTTTACCTGAGTTTATGGTGATTATGGTCATGTGAAGTTGATTAGATATTGAGAAGTGTCTAAGGGACTCTCAAAAATACCCTCTTAGGAGGGTAAATTATCGGGGATTAGTTAGGTGTCCTAATGAATCATTGAGAATTCATTTCTTGGATAGGTGATGCATTTGTATTCCTTTATAGGTACAATATTTATCAAGTTCATTGGATGGACATTGATGTCTCCATAGATAGGTTTATCATGCTGGTCTTATCATAATATATTCTTATGATATAGGATCCTGTTTTTGGGTGGAATATTCTATCATAAATGGTGAAATTGTGTGAAAAATATTTTTTGTGGATGGATTGAGTGTGGAGTCTCTATTTAGAGATACATTCATTATGTATTACACATGGTTTGAGATGGATGTAATCAATGGAACTAAGGAATCACCATGTTTCATTGACAACAATTGAGATTCAATATTATTTAAACATTGGTGATGTTATGTGTCATCTCAAAACATAGAGTGTTTTGATATTTTCTCATAGTGGTTCTTATTAATTTTTATTTTAAAATGGGAGTCATGATAATTTTTGAATATTATATGGTTAGTGTGGTTGATTAAAATGTTTGGATGATGGGATAAAGAGATAATTTACCCTTTAATGTCTACCCTTTATTTAGGTGGTTTCATGCATTTTTTCTTAGGATTAAATTTTAGAGGTAACATTTATAAAATTTATGTATGGGTTAATGGCGATGATATTTTTTTGTTTCTCTTATTTATTTGTTGTTTGTTGTTAGAAAGGTTTTGTGATCTTGAGGGAAATTTGGGTGAATGTCTCCCTCCATATATCCAATGTATTTTAAATCATTTTTAGGGGTAGGGTGCCTATGGACCGAAATTTTTTAACTAACATTGGATATATTGTATGCCTTTCCTCAACAATATTTTATAGGTCTTGTTTTTTCTACCAAACTATAATTATTTTGATAGTTTCTCTTTGTGGTAGTAGAGTTCAAAAAGAAATTTCATTATTATATTGGAATTTTGGGGAATGTAAGAGTTTTGTTTTATCATTTTTTTGTCTATGGTTACACCATATGGTTTGATAGTTATGTTTGTTATATTGTTTTATGACTTAGAGAATTGATGTAGATACAGTGAACATGATTGATGTCATCTGTCATATTACCTAATATCCTACAAACACTGATACATAGATAATTAATCTAGCACAAAAAGTTCTGAAGGGTGTTCTTGAACCCCTTGGGGTGTCGACGAGCACCTGACATCGCACAAGATAGAAGAGGGAAAAAATATTTCCACAAAACAACTTATGATAAAGACACATATTAGTATGGTCAATTCTTTAAGGGGAGATATTACAAAACCCAAATAGGTTTATCAAAAACCAAAAATATAACATCATCCATGTATGTAAAACATGAATGATAAAACATTTCAATTCAAAAGGAATCAACCTTACAAAACCCTTTGGACTAAGAACATCCACATACCCAAAGTGGAAAATTCACTTTTCTCAGACCTGGAAGAAGAAAATCTACAAACACCTAATGTAAAAGGTAGTTTGTGAGATAATTATCCTATTATGGTCCCACCAAGTGTTCCCTAATAATATTCAATAATAATAATGTAATGGAATCGACCACCCCGATCAATTTCATTGTTAAAATTTTGTGTCTGCGATATTCTTAGTGGCAACGTGGAGTCATTTTGAGTGTTTTCCAAAATTCCAATTTTTTGATGGTGAGTCACTATTTGTAAATAATCTAATGGTTGGTCATCCACTGGTGGGTCCAAAAAGTGTGTCACATTGGCGACTCAATGATAGTGAGTCATGCAGGTGACACGAAAAGGGTGAGTCACTAATGGTGGGTGGAAATGGTAGGTTATTCTAATGGTGATTCGCGATGGTAGCTCACTGAACAATGACTCAAAAAATAGTGACTCACTGAATGGTGACTCACCGAACGACGACACATCGAATGGTGATCACCATCACTAGATCATCACAAGTACCTCAAGCTAGTGACTCATCCATTAGTGAGTCATCCACTGGTCCCTCACAAACTAGTGACCTATGATGGTGACTCACCCAACCCTTAGTCATTTTGAAATGTTGACAAAATTTCCATAATTTTTGAGTATTTAAATATTTTCCACATTAATATTCAATTTGATATAAAATGTTCTTAATAACACATTTTTGTGATTTTAATTCAATTTAAATGGATGTAAAATATATCATTAATTTCCTAACACTAAGGAGGCTTTATGTTAGTCAAAATGTGTCGTCATGATCCAATTTTAATTTGAATTTCAAAAAGTTTCATGTCCCTTGAGTCTCGGATCTAGTCTTTCAATGTGGGACACATCTCAATCATTATTTCTTCCTATTTTCTATGGAAACATGTGTATCCCAAGAACCTTTATTCCAAGATGATTCATACGTATGTGTTTCACCCACGAATCACATTTCACTTCATCCTTTTACACACATTGTTTTGTGGAAGGAGGTGGGTTTGATCATTTGTTTCGTGAGGTATGGATACCTTCTTCTCCCTTTTATATGTTGTTCATGCGGGACGGGTGTATGTATGTTTCCCATGTGATGGAAGATGAATCCATGTTTAGTTAAGATAATCTAATAGACATTAAAGAAATTAATAGGGGCTTCGAAAAGTGACTCATGAATTTTTTATTTATTTATATTTAGAGTTGAATGGGTGGTATGTTTATTGAAAATCATGGTCGTTGGAGGCCTTTTTTTGTGCACTCAAGATGAATTGTGAGGGATTCTTATTGATCATGTGATGAACGATAGTATAAAGGCAATTGGTTGACCATGTATATTTAGTTAAATAAATGGATTCCCTATGATTGAACTTGTTCTATGATAAACCCATAATACTTAATGTGAAATTAATGAATGAGTCATTGATATGTGTGAATACACCCTACCTTGTTTGGTTTTGTTTTTTTTGTTTTTTTTCTATCTTGTTACTTTTGTGGTTGTGTAGTGCTGGTGTTGAGAGAAAAAAATAAGGTAGGGTGGTATGGGTCATGTCATATAATTTATGGTTGAGAGATTGAAAGATTATTTAATGGATGGGTAGTGTTTGAGTGGTAAGGCTTCATTATCGGGTTATTCTATGTTTTTGTTACTAGGAGTGATGGGTGTGGTGTTCTTATAATGTAGGGTTGTCAGGTTGGTTATTATGGGGTTTTTTGTTGGGATTGTTTATAATTTGGGGGTTTTCATGTTTAGAATAAGGACTGGGCTTAATGATCTTGAAGGATTATGAAGGGAGTGGTTGGTATGGGGGTCAAAATAGAGTAGAAATATGAAGTGAGTTTCTTTACTGTGTTTTTTTCCATAGAAATTTTTATGTTGTGTGGCATGTTTCATACTATGGTTGGTAGTTTCCTAGGTAGGGATGGAATGACAGAATGGTTTCCTGAATAAATAATTATAATTGGTTAAATGAGTTGTTTGGGAGTATGTTTAATTTTTTGCTTATTGTAGATTGTTTTCATTTATAAACTTTTTAAGTGACTATTTCTAGAATTAATAAATGAATTTAGAGGTAGAATCCAAGATGATAGTATCATAAGGTGGTTGATTGTTTTATTGATAACACATAGGTTTGGATTGATCATTTGAAACTATATTTACATAACTATACTTCCCTTGTGTTTTCTATAAACACCCCACCCTAGTTGAGAATAGTGTGCTGAACACCCCCATTATCATGAGGGAGGGTTATTTATTAATAATCCTAATGGGAGGATGGATTGATGGTCACCCAATCATCCCTTATCCCTCTTCCAAGAAATGATATCCAGCTATTAATTAGGTAGGTAGTGGTTTGTGAGGCCCCTGGGTGTTTGGGAGAGTTGGGTTTTCCTAGGTTTCTTTGGGATGAGATGAGTTGTGGTTTACCGGTTCTTTTATTTATGTGACTTGAAATGTGGCCTAGGTGTCTATATTCCTGATGTTGTTGTGAGTCCCAAAATTGTGTGGGTGACATGTCGTGAGCTTTGTATTCCCAGGTTGTGTGACTAGCTATGAGGCCCAGGTGTGTGAAGGAGGGTTGTGATGTGGTACTTATGGAAGAGGTGGGAATTTCTGGATGTTTTTCATTACAGCGTGAGAGTATATAATCAATGAGAAAGTGTTCTGGGGTACCCAAACATCAATGAGATCACTATATTACATTACATAATGCTCATTACTTATTGTGAATTCCTTGGTAATGTGGGAATTTCTAGGATACCTTTTTTGGTTCTTTCGGTTTATCTATTTTCTCACGTGAGCATTAGTGTGCTTCTCCCATTAATGTAAGAGGGACTTTGGTTATCCTACCGATTATACTTGTATTCTCACCCTACATTATAAAACTACATTCCGGTTTCTAAGAGGACTATGGGGATGGTGCTGGGTATTACTAGCTTGTACTTTTGGATCGTTCCTATGTAACTACATTGAATTACTCTTAGGTATTTACTCTAGATATTTTTATTTTATTTATAGTAGTTTTATGTTAAAAAATCATGTGAAATGAATTTTATTTCTATCTTTTATATATTTTTTTAGATTTTTTGAGGTTGATACATCATATCTCACAATATTTATTAATATAAAAATGTAATTCCACCTATCTTGTGATATTTGAATACCCTTAGGGTTGGTCTCCACCCTAGGGACTACTAGCAGGGGACTTAGGGGTAATTATCTATCCTCCTTCAATTACTATATCAGGAGGGGAATCTTTGGACGGAAGGGGTCATGAAAGAATGGTATTATAAGTTATTTTTGAGAGATAGGATGGATTTTTGAGCTTGGATCAATGAGGAAGAAATGGTTTGGTAGGTAAATAGTGTAAAGTGATGTTTTTGCATGACATAGGCTAGGGAAAACTATTTTGGACATGGAATTTTAGGGCCCCCTGTGATGTGATGAAGGGACTCAGATTTTACCCAATGACCAAGTGAGGCTATTCCATTTTCATGGAAAAGACACTATTATAGTTACATTTACCATAATGACTTGCGTTTTTTTAATTGGAAATTTCAGGATATTTAAATAAATAATGAGATAAAATGAATCCAAATAAAATTTCATAATAATCATGGTTATGACTTCCTTATTTACCATTTCCATCCATGGAACCCAGCCATCATCCATGTGTATTTCAGGAAATGGAGGATCAGTAGGCTGACTGAGTAAATCAACTAACTATTGATCAGGTAGAGGAGGATATCCAGTGGTATAAGATTTTACGATCTTTTTAGCGACAAACTCTGGGGAAGTACGAGGGTAGTGTATTAAAAATGGAGATGGATAGTTTTCTCGAGGAACATGTGATTAAATTTACATCGTTTCAATCAAAAATAGACTACTGGGTTCCTTTTTCCTTGATCCAAATGTGAGGATCAATACATCAGTTGTTGATTTTTTACAAAATAGAGAGGAATAAGGATAATGTTTTGTTGGATGACTTCAAGAAGGAGTTCAATGCAGAATACCTTTCATCCACAATAAAGGTTGATAAAAGGTAGAATTTAACCTCCCTCTTGAAGGGGAGTATGTCAGTATGGGAGATGGGGATCAAATTCAAGGATCTCGTTTATTTTTTTCTATATTACTTTTTGGATGAGGATTCTCATGTGATATGCTAAGAGGAGCCACTTCATCCTTCTCTCCAATACGTCGTTACTCCCTTTAACTTGATGACATACATAGAGGTCAATAAAAAGGCTATTGTAGTTGAGAGGATTCACTTAGGATGAGGTGTATTTTGAGATGGGATTTTGCCTAGTTCTTTGTAGGTCATGGTTATTATTAGAAGGTATCATGTGCCAGGTCCTTTGAGTTTCAGACCTACAGGGAGTTGACCACAACAATTTCTATTTTGACCTCCTAGTCACTATGCCAATCTTATGGGCCTCAGGCCTATGTGTTTATAGGTGGATTCTATGGAAATATCTAGAGTCAGTTTCCAATGGCTGTTTAAGGTCTGTATGGTGGACGTGGGTAGGTATAGCTCCCGCATTGGTAGAAGTTGTTGGTAGGCAGTTCCAACAGCAGGGACAACAACCTCACGCTCCAGTGATGGGAGATAGAGAATGTAGAGGCTGTCCGTAGGAAGTTCCTCAAAGAACTCAACCTAAGGGTGGTTGAGGAGGCCATTGTTATTTGAGTTGTAGTGTAACTGGCAATGGTAATTTGAACGTTTTAGAGGTAGCAGTTCTAGTAGGTTAGGAGGTCATTCTAGGTATGATCTATTTGTTTAGTAATCTTGCTTTCAATTTTTTTATCAAGGATCATCACAGTCCTTTGTTTCACCATGTCATTCCAATTCTCTAAGACTGAATGTAGAAGGAATTTCTATTCCCCTTGTGTTTAGTATTTTATTCGAAGGTCAGACTAGATGGAATTATGTGTCCAAGGGATATAGGCAGATAATGGGACTACATTAGTCCCATGGGTATATTTTCTAGTTATATATGTACCCATATAATTTCATCCTAGTGCGTGACTAGTCGTACCCTGTGCATTCTGTAATCGAATTATTCAGAAGGATATTCCTATTTTTATTCATGGATTTCCAGCATGTGTTTTTCATTGGCATGAAGAGTTGTTACATGGGAAATCGGTGTATGGTTCCCCTTTATTCCTTGTTGGCCAAGTTGTCAGTGCAATTTGTCGATTCTGAGATAGGGGAGGTTCCTAGCATTGTTGGAGAGTTCATCTATGTCTTCTCTAATGAGATTGAAACTCTAGCACTTCAATGTGATGTTGACTATGTGATAGACATATATCCTTATTCTTGTCTGATATCGATGGATCCTTATTAGTTTTCTCATTATGAGTTATGGGAGAAAAGGATTAAGATTGATGTCATAATAAAGAATGAATTTCTTTGTCCCAATGTGTCATTTTAGGGGTATATAGTCTTGTTTGCGAAGAAGGATATTGGTTATATGATATTTTTGATAGACGGATTTATGATGAATTAGTTAATAATCAATAACCATTACAATATCCCAAGGATATATGATCTCTTTTACCACATGAGGGAAGTGAGTTGGTTCTCTAAGATCGATCTATGGACTGGATATAACTAGTTGAGGGTGAAGGAAAGAGATATCCTAATGACTAATTTTAAATGTAGGTAATGGTTATTTGTGTTCATGGTAATTCCATTTCGTGTTACGAATTTACTATCCATATTAATGGGAATTATGAAATCCATTTTTCGTGAGTATTGTGACCAATTCGTCATCATATTCATAGATGACATCCTGATCTACTTGAAGTCATAGAAGGATCATACTGAGCATCTTAGAACCATCCTGCAGTTTCCTTGACACCACTATATCATTGGATATTGGTCAAAGTGATTGTTTTGGAAAATATAGGTACACTTACATGGACATGTGGTGTTACAGAAGGTTGTGAATGTTGACCCTTCAACGGTTGAAGTGATTGTTTCTTGGGTATCACCCATGAACCTGGAACATGTTCACTTTTTTTCTCATTCTCATGGGCTATTAATAGAAATTTGAAATATATTTCTATCTCGTTGCATATAAATTTATTGCTTTGACCAGAAAACACCAGGATTTTATGTGGAGTGGGTTGTTCCTAGATGAGTTTAGGTATCTTAAGGGGATGTTTTCCAATTCTCATGTGCTCTGGTTTCTAGTGGAATGGGTGATGTTCTAGGTGTTTTATAATGGTTCTCATATTGTTTTGGGATGGGATCATATGCAACAATAAGAAATTATCTCTTTTTAGTATAGGCAGTTACGTCCCAAAGAATGTATCTATGCCACCCATTATTTGAAGGTAGTAGTGGTCATGTTTGTGATGATGTTTTTGAGGAGTTACCTCATTAGGGAGTGCTTTCTGGTCTTGACAGATTACCATTGATTATGTTATATATTTCTACAGCAAGATATGAACATGTGATATTAGAGGGGGATGGAGTATCAAAATGATTACTATTTTGAGATATTTTAAACCCCAAAAAATGGGAATCTCATGGATGATGATTTGACAAGATGTCTAAGAAAGGGGTAGTTTTGGAATCTACGGATGCTTGGAAGGTGATGTGGGAGTTTTAAGCTTTCCACAAAGATGTAGGAATGGATTGTGGTAGATATTGTCTATTTTAATGATGGTGTATTCTAATATGATAATGTTTGTCGAGGAGTCTCAGTGGGGAGACATAGATGTAGTAGTGATGTGTGATCATGTTGACCATGGAGACACCCCAGAGGGATGGTTGAAGGAAGGTCAAAATTAGATGTTGTAATGTATAATAAATTTTAATAAATTTTAAATTAATGATGTCTTTCCCCATGAGTTTCCTGGAACACACATAACTGCACCCCCAGAAATTTCTATCATGTACTGCCTCTTGAGATTATAGTTTGGGTGACCTTGGATGAAACAAATGGTAGAAGAGTTTGTGGCGAGGTGCTTTGCGTGCTAGTATGTAAGGCAAAGAACTGTGTACTTGGTGATTTATTGCATCCCCTAGAAGTTCTCCAGTCAAAGCAAGATGAAATCAAAATGGATTTGGTCATAGGGTTACCCAAGGATCATGGAGGATGTGATGAAATCTAGGTGTTAGCATATCAGCTAATGAAAGCGACTAACATAGTAGCAATAAAGGATTCAAGACACGTAGATTCCATGACCAAGAGGTATACTGATGAAGTGTCATAGAAACAATGTTTTATGAGATACATCATATTGTATTGGAATATGCAGTTTACATAATGAGTCTGGAGGGGATTTCAGCTTGATTTTGGCACTCAGTTATAACTCATACTACATTCTAGCATCAAATGGATGTGTAGATAGAGCGAACCAGAAAAACGTTTTAAGAAATATTGGGAACATGTGTCTTATACATTGGCATACTTTGGGTATGAAACATGCCCTTGGTATATATTTTTTATAATAATAGGTATTTCTATTTTCATGGGAGGGATCCTTTGTAATATTTGTATGGAAGACCATTTCATTAACCATTGTACTAGATAGTGGATGGGGAGACAGTTACACATGGTCCCGAGGTAGTGTAGAGAACAAAAGTGAAGAATTGACTTGTCTGTGAGAGGATAAAAGATGAACATGATCGAAAAAATTGATATGTCAATCACAAGAGGAGGCCCTTACAATTCAATGTTGGGGACCTCATGGTCTTGATGGTTTCCCCTCAACGTGGGTAGCAGAGGTTCAGAAAAGAGAGAAATATTTCTCCGATGTTCATCAGACCCATTTGACGTGTTTGGGTGAGTTAGAATGGTGGCCCACCAATTGGCACTACCACCACAGTTAGAGAAGTTTCATGATGTATTTTATATATCTCATCTTCATCAGTATCTTCACAATGATTCATATTTCATTGACTGGGTAGAGATGGATGTTGGGGATGTCATGAAGTTTGTATAATGTCCAGTGGATGTCCGATATTGTTGGGAGAAGGCTCTACGAGGATGGACCATTCCCATATTTTAGTATTTTGGAGGCACTGTTTCATTGAGAGGATAAACTGGGAAAGGAAGACGTAGATATGTTCCTAGTACCTAGAGTCTTTCTAAGTGTTAATTTTATATTTTCCCCCTTGAAATCTAATGATTTATCCATGTCTATTATGAGATGATTTATCTCCTTGTTCGGTGATGTGTGATAAAATCTTGGCATTGTAAAGGGGGAGACCAAATTCATAATAGACATTCATTAATTTAGATGTTATTAAACTCATGTGGGGGGGGGGGGGGGGTTAATACCGACCAAATTTTATAGTATCATCACATTAATGAAAGAATCCCCTGATTCCTATGTCCAGATAGTGTGCCTTTTGGTGCTTCTGTGGTGTGTCTTATGGTTAGTTGTGAAACTAGGTGTTGGGATAAGTGTTCATGGATGTTGATGTTTTACACCAGCATTCAAGCAATAGAGGGTGGTCTAATTTTTGGAATTTAGATCTCCAAATCATAATAGTCTCTCAATTAAAACCACATCCTTGAGAGGTATCTTACGACGTGGTTTTTAGACCACTATTTATTCATGGATGGATATGAATTTTTGACATCAACAATAGATTGATAGGTATCTAATGTTATGGCATGAACCTCACAAGTCTATTTATTTGTGAAACGCTAGTGTTTGAGGTGTTCTGGGAGGCATTGATGACTCATTTCAATAGTTTTCCAAAATTTCAGTTTTCTGACGGTGAGTCACCAATGGTAGCTCATCAAATAGTGGGTCATCCACCAGTGGGTCCCAATGATGAGTCGCATCAGTGATTTTAAAACTATGATCTGTGTCGGTAACTTGTACCGGTGACTCAAAATGGTGAGTCTCTAAAGGAAGGTGGAGATGGTAGGTCATACCAACGATGAGTCAAATTAGTAAATCACGGATTCTGAGTTTCCTCGTTGACATGCACCAATGACACACAAATGTTTGGTTGTGAAGGTGATTCATGATGGTAGCTTTCCAAAAAATGACTCACTGAATGATGACTCATCAAACATTGACTCTCCATTTGTAGCTCTTCACCGGTAGCTCACACCAGTGAACCATATAGTAGTGACCCATCCACTAGTGTCTCATTCACCCTTGACTCACGATGATGACTCTACCAATGATGAGTCATTTCAATAGTTTTTTATAATTTATAGATTTTCCCAGTTCTTCGAGATTGAATTCATTAACATTTTATTTGTTTTAAAATGAATTTAAAAAAATGATAGTTTTTAAATCAATTTCAATTTATGTAAATATATAATTAATTTACTAATGATCAGGAGGATTTATGTAATCCAAAACAAATGGAAAAGATCCAGTTTTAATGGGGATTTCAAAACGGTCTCATGACCCTCGAGTTTTAGATATTATCCTTCAATGAAATAAAACATTCCTTCATTATTACATTATCTTTTATCATGTTACCCAAGAATAATAGATCTTTTCTTCCCAAAGGATTCATATGTCTAGAGTGCACCCCCGAATTTTATTTTGCAAGAGCCTTCCGGACCCCCTATTTGGTGAATGGAGGAGTTGTTGACTATCTGTTTCTTGAGGTAGGAATTCATTAATCTCTCATTTATTAGTGTTTCATGTGGTCCGGGTGTACGATTGTTTCCCATGTGAAGGAATATGAATCAATTTTTAATAAAGCTAATTAAATTATCTTTAAAAATGGTCTTGTGTTAGGGAAAGTGATGCATGTTTCTATATTGTTGTCTATTGATACTGTGTGTTGTATGTGATGTATTCCTACAAAACAATTTGAACAGTTATGGTATTTGTTTATGTAATACAGAAGACTTGTTATTGATAATATGTTTAATGACTATACACATGTAATTTTTTAAATATCTATATACGATTAAATTAATAGATGCCCCGAATTGAACATATTATGTGATAATGACTACATTATAAAATTTTGATTAATGAATAAGTGTTTTCTAAATCAAAAAAAAAATATCATCCTTGTTTGGTGTGGCTATGTTCTATGTGTAGTTTTTTTCCATCTTTTTCATTGTGTGTTTGTGTGGTGATAGGGTTGAGGGCATAACTGTATGGTGTGGTGGTATGAGTGGTGTCATGGAATCTCATGTTGAGAGATTAAATGATTTTCCAATGGATTAAAGGTGTTGAGATGTAGATCTGGAAGTTCATGTTATGCAATGTTTATAGTAATAGGTGTGATGGGTGTGGTTTTTTAAATAGAGGGGATTATAGGTTAGATTTGATGAGGTGTGTCGTGGGGTTTGGCTTTATGTTGGGGGTTTTCGTATTGAGATGAAGGACTGGTCAGACTGTCTTTGATGAATGACGGTTAAAGTGGTTAGTATGGGTGTAAAATTGAGTGGAAATAAAAATCAAGGTGGTATAATGTTGGTTTTTTTGGTTATCATGGTTTATTTTTTGTGTCTTGTAGTGTTTTTTGGTTGGTATTTGACCAGGTAGGCATGGAATGAATAAATTATTTCCTTAATAAACAATGAAAATGTGTTAGATGAGTTGGTTAGGGGTCTGTTCGATTTGTTGATTTTTTTGGATGGATTTCATTTATCAAAATTCTAAGTGACATTTTCTAGTGTTAATAAATTTATTTAGAGGTTGAAGTAGAGTTTGTAGTATTATAGGATTGTTGATTGTTTGATTAAGAACCCATAGGTTGGGCTTGATTATTGGATATTTTTTTATACATACCTATATTTTAGTTCTGGTTTCATTACGCACCAAACACTAGTAGAGAACTATGTTTTGAACACCCACATTGTCTAGGGGGAGGGTGTATTTTCCAAACATCCTGATGAGAGAATGGATGGTTGGCCACCTGCTCTTCCTTGACCCCTCTTCCAGGATGTGATAACCTATGTTTTTTCGCGAAAGTTGGTGTTTGTGAGGCCAAAGTGTGTAATGAAGAGTTGTGTTTTCCCATTTACTCTCGGGATGAGATAGATTGTGGTTCCCATGTGTTTTTGGGATTTGATGTAGTATGTGGACTAGGTTTCTGCAGATGGGACCTGATTGTGAGGCCCAAGTGTCTGCAAGTGAGATGTGATGAGTTTCAATTACACATATTACTAGACTAGTTGTGAGGTCTATATGTGTGTAGGCGAGTTGGGGCATGTTACTTTAGGACGAGGTGCAAGGACCATGACATTTTCTATTAGGGTGTGGGAGAATCTAGTGAGTGGTAATCTTTTTAGGGGTACACAAACATATATGTTCTTAATATATTACTTAACTTAAAATGGGTAACATGGTGAGCCTGTCTTGGTGAGGTGGGGATGACTAGGATACCTTGTTAGGTGTTTTTGGTTCTCTTATTTTGTAATGGCATGATTATTTATCAATGGAAATTCCATTTTAAAAAATTACATATAGTCACATGAAATCACAATAAAATGAACTACTATGTACTATGTGACCTTATAAAAATATGTTTTTCAGTTATGTGATTTGAATTTCAAAAAACAGTCTTCTACCATTGTGACGGGAATGTTTTTTGGAGACTGATATGACAATCATAAATATTGATGAATAGTAAAAAAATTTCTAAATATTAATGAATATAAATTTTTCTAGAAAAATAGAAACTTTTCCCATTAATATACAAATTCAATTTAGACATCTTAATATTTTAAAAAATATCATAATATAAGAATTGTTATTTTTTTATGCCATAAATATTTTATTTACAATTTCATGATTAATATAATAGTTTAAAATGAAAATTTATTTTCATAAAATGTAATCATAAACTGTTACATTATTGTTTTCCGGATATAAGTAAATTGAATGGGACCTTGATTAATTTTTCAAAGCATTACAAAACCCGACATAGTTTTGTAGTTTATATTAATAAATAAATTATAATTTTTTTAAAAAATTAAATATCAAATATTTAGGAAATTATTTTACAAAAATGGGGTACATTTTTTTAATTCAACACATTGATTAATATTTAGGGGTTATTTTTGGGATCTTTAAAAAATACTTGATTTTTTAGTGAATAGAAAAAATAGAATTTTGAGCTTTCAGTATGTTTAATGACATCATATTGATGTAATAATTAATATAAAATGATGGTATAATTCTATACCATAAAATATGATATGAGGTGTACCAAGTGGCTAATACCATAGGATAATATCAAGGTAAATCCCATGAATTTTCAAAAACATCTAATGGGGTGTCTGTTGAAATTAATAAAAAACGTTTTCTATTTTACTACAAATACCCGCTCATTCGTTCGTTTTCCTGCATTCCATATGAACAATCCCATGATATCTGGTGGGTTTACCTCCCTATGATCCCTCCCAAGGTGTACTCAGGTCCCCTAGGTCCCAACCATCATGTTTTTTGAGTAACTCCACAAGGTAAGGGAACCTTTCACCGTCCGCTTTTAGTCAACACTTCTTTTATGTTATCTTTTGAAATTTCCATTTTCACTAGTTTTTATTTGATATTATGTATCCCTCTTAATGTGATTTAAATTTCCATATATTGATATACCATTTTTTAACTCATCAATTCATTTTATGAAATTTAAAGCGACACTATTAGACTGCCGAATTTTCATAGGGATATCTCAACTTTTCTTTTATTTTGATGTTTATTTCATTTATTTTTCTTTAATCACCTTCTTTAATCCAAATGTTGTGTTGAATAGAGTAAAATAATTTTACTATAATGTTTTCTAAAAAGGAGTAATTCTTAATCATCTTTCATTTCACTTTTTTTATAATAAAAATTAAAACACCATCCGAGATGTGATAATTAACCACATTCACGGAAAATGGGGTTTCAATTTTTGTTATCATCTGCAATTGTTATTGTGAAACCATTTTCATTATTGAACTAGACCATAATATATATATTGTGTCTCATATATGGTTCTATAATAACTTGTTTATCATGTTTTGGACTTATAAGGCCAAATGAGTTCGTTGTGTTAAAAAAAACACATATTAACCCAAACTATTATCATTAAATAATTTATATAATGATTTATCTTCACGCCAAGAAAACAATTGGAATTCACAATAAAATATCATACTGGATTTCCACTAATAACATAAAACTACAATTATTTAAAACCATCTCCATTTTACATTATTCTCTGAACAAAAATATATGTGAACTGATCAAAATAAATAACGACTCAAATGGACACAAATAATGAAATTGATCCTCATAACATATCCAAATGTTATGAATTAACCCAAAATGGTTTTAATAAATCATTTTCATATTTAATATGATATTCAATTAATAATCAATGAACCAAATTTTATTAATCATGTCCTTAATATCATGTGTAGAACACCATCAGACTTGAGGTAAGGGATTTTACCCGATCCACATTTATTCTTTCGGGTTGCTGCAACTTTATTTTTACCCAAATGAAGTTGTCCTATATTTTTATTTAAAACTTGTAAATACTTCTTATATTATCCAAAATCATGTTTCAAGATCCATCCTGCATTCTCTTTTAGGGATAGACTTGTTTTTAGGTGATTCCCTCCTTAATTGTTTTTGATAAGCTAACCTATTTTGAGGGAACATCTAGAATTAATAACCAATTTTAAGTGCACTATATCATCTATTTTAAGCCACCATTGTGTGTATAAAATTTGTCTTTTATTATTGAAACATTCTTGTTGCACTTTTTGGTTTTGTGTAAAATATTATTCCCATTTCTATTTTAAATGATCTCTAGTATTTTCCTTAAAACCACACTAAAATGTTTTAATGCTATGAATTTCCTAAATGATATTCTTTCATATTTTCACATATATTTTACATCAATTTTCATGATATAGTCCTATTTTACCTTATTAATTTCCATATATGTTTTATTTCTGATATTTCATGGACACGTTTATGTTACGCCTATTCATTATGCATTATAACATGAATGTGATACACATTATCTCCATGGGTTATATTATGTTTATTTAAGAATGATTATGTATGATTATTTATGTGGCAAGTATATTCATGAACATGTTAAAATGGGTGCTCCAAGATAGTGCACCAATTTATCGGGTCAAGTTATGTCTCATGATATGTTATGTGCTACGGTCTTAGCGGTTGGCCAAGGCTTATGCAACTATGTGAAAAGATCTTCGCAGTTAGCCTTGACTCATACTAAAGTCATGTTTTATGTTGATTTTACATTACTATGATTCCATGTTTATATGATCCCATGTTTATATTTTATGATTCTATATGTTCCATTCTTTTTTTATCATTATTCCATGCCTTCTAACCCATGTTCTAAATCATTATTATTATGTATACTACATTACATTGATTTATAGCTCATCCCTTTTTTCATGTGTTCCCCCAATTATCCTATACAGATGTATGAGAACAATGGGAGATAGGATCTCATTTTATAATTTAAATAAAAATATGTTTTTATAATGATTTTTTGTGTACCTAGTCATCCAATACAATAGAGATTATGATCTGTGACTTTTACTCTGATATATAATTATGCTTAAAAACATGTAATGCTATATGTGAAAGGATAGGGTCGCTATAGTTGGTGTTAGATCATAGTATATTTATTTTTGGAGATTAGGAATAGAGTACCATAGTGTGAACATTAAGGATGAGACTAAATATAAGAAAACATTCCTAAATTTTGGTAAGTATAGTGTAATATTTTTAACGTGAAATTACATCCTCATCGGGATACAAACAAGTAGAGGTGGATCTCGCATAGATGTACCTCAGAGTGAAAAAACCGATAAGGAGTTTCAGGCCTGAACCAGGGTATCCTAGAACACAACAATGGGTCTTGTTGTTCTCATCATTTGACACTCCCGATGGATATTCCTTGGTACGTTCATGATCTTGGTACAAACCATTATTAAGGGAATATACAAAACCATAATAATATAAGTTATGAAATAGATCAAAGGAAACCTAGATTGAAACATAGGGAATCACAAGTTAGGTTATAATCCTACATTATATGTTTATCCCATTATGTTCAAAGAGGTTTATCTCAATATCTATGTATTAAGTACCTATAATTGTACATTCATTTTCGTATCTAATGGTGGGAAATAGAAAAACTTTTTCCAACATTAAATGTAAAAGGGAATTTGAAGAATTATAAAATGATATTTATGATATATTGGGAATGGGTTCTCAAAAAATTATGAAAATAATTTCTCAGTAGGCTAATGTTATGAATAATGACATGAATCATGTGGAATTCTCTCCTCCTTCATGAAAAGAGAAAGTTCTCATTGAATCTTTCAGGTGGAAAAGGACTCCCATGTTTAGCAGATCTTCCGATCCCCTCTTCATGGAATAGTGGATTAACACCATTTAAAATATATTATCTATCCTATAATTCATGAAATAAGAGACTTTTGTACGGTCAGTCTATCATTTTTAATGGGATTCAGAGCAGTGGTGGACACTATTCAATAATAAAATGTCTTAAGAGGAAATTAATTCCATATATTGGGAAGAATTCGAGATTATTTTTTACAATAAATTTTTTCTTAAAACCCTCCACCTCAAGTTTTAATGTGAGTTCCATGGACTCATTCATGTGTATGATGCATACATTGGGGTGTATGAAGAAAACATTAAAATACTTGAAAGGTATGCCTCAATCATTGTCATGAACATCGAAACCAAGGTGGATCGATAATTTAGAATTCTAAATACAAGCCTATGAATAGTATTGGTGATTCAAAAATTTGAATGTTTGAAGGAGATTTTCCATTGTGGCCTCCTGGTGGAAATGTAGATTGGAGACTTTGAGTGGTCTCGGGGCCTCGGTGACAAGATTCAGAAAATGGAGAACAACATGGGTGGTTAAACTAACAAATCCCATGATAGAATTAAGCCTGAATATCCCACCTGTAAATGTTATGAGTAGATGCATCCTAGGATCTATCTAAATGGAACTAGTAATTCATTCAAATGTGGAAAGCTAGGACATCTGGCCAAGAACTACCAAAGGGATATAAAAAATACCACAAATGTAGATGAATAAAGAAAGGTTTAGATTAATGCTCAGCCAGTCGTGTGATGTTACAACTGCAAGGACCACGACCATTATGAAAACAATTTCCCTAATCCAAGGGTTAAGGGAGGAAATTGAAAAATACCTCCAAGGAAATAAAAAATGGGTTATTCTATCAAAACTAATGATGTGGAGTCAGACAATGATGTGGTGATAAGAATTCTAATTTTTTATTCAATAATAGTGAATGTAATATTTGATTTTGGTTCTACACATTCATTAATATCTTGCAAGTTTAGTATAACTATTCAAAACCACCTCAATATTTAGAGGATAATTTTTCACTATGATTAGATAATGGGGAAGTTATTGTGTCCATGGTTTATAACACCTCATTGGTTAATGTTTTTGGAATTAACCTCCCAGAATATATTGTCACACTTTCTTTAGTGAAGTTCGACGATAGCTTGGGCATGGATTGGATATCATTATACATGGCCAAAATGAACTATCAGGATAGGGAGATCACTCTACACATCCTGAAGAATCCCCTAATTTGTTACAACTAAAAGGAGGAAGATTAATCTATTTTGGAATCAGTGTATCATGTGTGGATATTAACTTCTTATGAGAAATCATTTCTAGCTCAAATGATTAAGACAAATGAGAGAATCATGTTTGAATACAAGGCTATTGTGAGGGATTACCCTGATGTATTCCATGAAGATTTTATGGTTCTTCATCCTAACTATGAGCTCGAGTACACAATTAATCTTATTACGAGATCTATATCGATAAAAAAGACATCTAATAGAATGTCCACCAAAGAGCTGGAAAAGCTGAAGTAATTGTTATAGGAGAAACTAGATAAGGTATTTATATGTTTGAGTGCTTCACCATGGGGTCCTATAGTACATTTCATCAAGAATAAAGATGTTTCAATGCGCCTATGTATTAATTGTCATGAATATAATAAAATCATGATAAAGAACATGTATACCCTACCACATATTGATGCCTTCTTTGATCAGCTTCATGGGGCCAGTTTTTTCACTAAAGTAGACCATCGGTTAGGATATCACCAATTCATTGTGATGAAGGAAGATATTCCCAATACTACCATTTTAACGATGTATGAACACTATGAGTTCATAATTCTGCCCTTCGAACTCACTAATACTCTAGTAAATTTCATGGATTTAATTAATAGAGTCTTTAGATATTACCTCAACAAATATTTGTTAGTATTTATTGATGATATTTTGATATAATCCAAGATCAAGGAGGAACATGATGATGATTTGAATAATGTGTTAAAAAAATTTCTAAGGGATAAGATATATGAAATGTATATTAAATATGAGTTCTGGATGGAGGAAGAATCATTCATTGGGCATGTTATCACTATAAAAGGGATATATGTGGTCCCTTGCAAGACAAAGTCGATTGATGAGTGGCCCAGGCTAACATTTGTAACAGAGTTACATTGTTTTCTGGGTCTAGTTGGGTATTATCGATGATTTATGAAAAACAATTCATTATTTTCAAACCCAATTACCATGATGACATGGAAGGGAGTAATTCTTTTCTGGAATCAGGAATGTGAAGATTGTTTCAAGGTGTTTAGAAAAAGGTTTATCTCTATGAATGTTGTCACACTCCAAACAAGTGGAGAAATATTTGTGGCGTATTGTGTTTATTCTATGTAGGGATTAGGCTATGTGTAGATTAAAAATGATAACATGATAGCCAATGCCTCAATGAAGATGAAATTCCATGAGAAAAATTATCCCACATAAGATCTGGAGTTAGTGGCTATGATATTTTCATTAAAAATAATTTGAAATTATATCTATGGGGAAATGCGTGAGATATATATTGAACACAATAGTCAGAAATATATACATAAAAATAGATTAATATGAACTTTTAAAGATGCATAGAGCTCATCAAGGGTAATGAATACTGAATCCACTACAATCTCTATAAGGAAAACAAGGTGGCATATGATCTATGTATTAAGGATCCTTCCTCTTTATAAATAATGAGAATTTAAAAGGATCATATCTTCATAGATTTGTAGAGGATAGATATGGGAATAAAAAAGGGAGGAACATCATAAATCTTTTCTCAAATGATTTCTCAACCATCTATCTTGTAGAAAGTAAAGGATGATCAAGGAAAAGATGTGGACATTCATAAAAGGGTGGAGGCTATAAGAAATGAGAAATCCTCTGATTTAAAAATTGATGAGGAAGAAGTTGTAATATTAGGATCAAGATTGTGTGTACCATCCAATCTAGAGATAAAAAAGGAAATATTGAATGAACCATATTAATTGAACTTCTTTATTCGCCCAGGGTGCCCAAATATGTATCGATATAGTTGAAAAATAATTTGGTGGGACAATATAAAAAGGAAGATTCCTGAATATACATCAGAGTGCTTGGTATATCAAAATATGAAGGATAAAACACAGAAGTATTAGGGGAAGATTCAACCAGTACCCATACCTACATGGAAGTGGGAAATCCTCATCATGTACTTTGTCACTGGAGGTCTAATGACATTTAGAGGAAATAATGCAATATGGGTCAATGTTGTTCTTCTTACAATGACAACACAATTTATCGTTATTCAGGAGGGCTTCTCGTTGATAATCTTTCATAGATTTGAATCAAAGATGCTATAAATATGTATGGATTTACACTATATATTTAATCATTTTTTTGATATGAGATTAACCTCAACGTTCTGGAAAAGTTTCCAATATGCCCTCAGCATAGAACCAAACTTCTGAATGGCCTATTATCCTCAAATTGTTGGACAATCTGAGAGAACTATTCAAACAAAAGAAGATATGTTGATATTATATCCTATAGACATCAATGGAGTATGGGACCAACATCTTCCACTGGTTGAATTCTCCTACAATATTAGTTTCCAATCGAGGATCCGAATGGCACCATATAAAACCTTTTATGGGAAAAGGTGCAAAACACCACCGATTTAGGATGAAGTCAGTGAGAATAAGTTGATAGGACCTGAAATGGTATAATAAATTGGGGAGAAGCTGAAAACCATTAATCAATATATAAAGGTAGAATCATAGTCAACAGAAGAGTTATGTAGAAAATAGTCGATGAGACCTTGAGTTCAAATTTAAAGACAATTTATTTCTATGCATATCTACAATGAATAAGGTCTTGATGTTTGGAAATAAAGGGAAGCTAATCCCCATGTACATTGGCCCCTTCGAGATCCTTGATCAAGTTGGAGATGTGGCCTATCGACTGGCGCTTCCACCTACTATGTCTAAAGTAAACAATGTCTTCTATGTATACCTCTTATGGAAGTACATACCAGATCCTTCACATGTACTCTCTTTATAGGTGGTATAGTTAGAGAGTGATCTTTCTTACGTGGAGTATCTAGTGAAACTCTTGGATTGTAGAGATAATGTTATACGTAACAATACTATTCACATGGTCAAGGTTATATGGAGGAACCCTAAGTATATTGAGGCAACAAGGGAAATGGAGGATGTAATAAAGGAAAAGTACAATTACATGTTTATGGCCTAGAATGTAAAATAGAATTTCAAGGGTGAAATTTCATATGTGGGGGAGAATATAACGACCCAATGATTTATCAATGTAAATTCATTTCTTATAAAAATGTCATATAATAACATGAAATCACATCACCATGAACTACTAAGTACTATGTGACCTTTTAAAAAAAAATTCACTTATGAGTTTTGAATTTTTAAAAATGGTTATCTTCAATTGTGGTCAGTATGTTTTTTGGAGTATGATAAGACAAAAATAATTTTTGATGAATAGTAACATAACCATATGAATACTAACATACATTAATGAATAGTAATGAATAGTAATGAATTGAAAATTCTCAAAAAAATTATAAAAATAACCCATGAATGTATAAATACTTTTTAGACATATTAAAAGTGAAAAAATTCATTATATAAGAATGGGTATTTTTATATGGAAAAAATATTTAATTTACAATTTTATGTTTAATTTAATAATTTTTAATGGAAATTAGTTTTCATAATATCTAATAATAAATATTTATTTTATTTTCATATGGATATGTAATAATTTTATTAGACATGGAATAAGATTACATTATGTTATAAAATAAGACATAGTTTTAATATTGATTTTGTTGAATATATTATTATATTATTTAAATATTAAATAAAAAATATTTTGAAAATTAATTTCAAAAATTAATGTTCACTTTTAAATTATACACGTAAAAAATGGTTAGGGTTAATTTTTGGGATTTTTCTGAAAGGCATGAATTTTTCATGACGAGTAGAAATACAGTTTTTAGTTTTCGGTATGTTTAATGACTTCATAACGATTTAATAATTAAAATAAAATAATGGTGGAATTTTTTATAGTAAAATATGATATGAGGTGTACATTGTAGCTAATTTAATGGGAATATATCATGTCAAATCACATGTTTTTTTTCTTCAAAAAACACTAATAAGTTATCTTTTGAAATTAATGAAAAACTTTCTCTCTTTTACAATAAATACCCACTCTTTCATTCATTTTCATTTATTCCATATCTATAATCATCGATTATATTTCAATTTTACCTCCCATAACTTCCCTCCCAAGATTTACTCAATTCTCTATGGTACCAACATTAAATTTTTAGGAGTAACTCCACATGGTTAGGGAACCTTTCACCTTCATCTTATAGTAAACACTTCTTTTATTTTATCTCATTGAATTTACATTTTCAAATATTGGGGTTAGATATTATGTATCCCTATTAATATCCATGATATTTAATTACTATGAGATACCATTTTTT
This sequence comes from Viscum album, assembly GCA_963277665.1. Taxonomy (NCBI): domain Eukaryota; kingdom Viridiplantae; phylum Streptophyta; class Magnoliopsida; order Santalales; family Viscaceae; genus Viscum; species Viscum album. The sequence goes on from OY728139.1 coordinate 900,531,632, forward strand.
CTCTAATCAATTAATTTTATGAAATTCTACGTGATGGCATTTGGCTGCTGAATTTTCATAAGGGATCTCTAAACTTTTATTTTATTTTCAAGTTCATTTATTTTTTTCATTACTCACCACCTTTAATAAAAATTTAGAGATTACTCCATTTATTTACATGTAATTTTTTTTTTCATTCTAATGGAATAATTCTTCATCATCTCCCCTTTCCCTTTATTTTATATTAAAAATGAAATCACATTCCGAGATGTTCTAATATACCACATTCAAGGACAATGGGTTTTCAATCTCCATTACCATTTTCAATTATAGTAATGAAACCATTTTCATGGTTTAACTAGACCATAACATAGGTATTATGTCTCATATATGGTTCTGTAATCTTTTTGTACTCATGGTTTTTACTTATAAAAACAAATGTCTTCATTATGTTAAAAAAACCGCCAATTTACCCATGCAGTTATCATTAAATATTTTATATAATGATTCATATTCAAGTTATGTATCAAAATGGAATTTAATATAATGTTTCCTCTTAGATTTTCACTAATAATATAAAACTCATATTCTTGAAATTCATTTCCATTATAAATGATTTACTGAACATTAATATAAATGAAGTGATCATTAGAACCAATGAAGTAAACAGACCCAAATAGTGAAATTAAACCTTGTAACCAATCAAATGGTTATGAATGAACTCAAAAAGTTTTCACTAAATAATGTTCATATATATTTTTTCCTAGAATTATTAATTAAAGAATTTAATATGTTTATTTAGTTCATTAGTATCATATGGAGAACACCATCAGACTTAAGGTAAAGGATTCTACCTGAACCTCCTTTATTCCTTCAGGTTACTCCAACATTAATTTATCCCAAATGAAATTTTCCATTCATTTTAAGTAAGAATTCTATATACTGTTCATATTCCCCAAAATCCTATTTCAAGATCCATCCCGCATTCTCTTTTGTGGATATACATGTTTTTTTTCATGACTCCCTCCTTAATTGTTTTTTGATAAGAAGACCTATATTGAGGGAACATCCGGAATTCTTACCCAATTTAAAGTGCACTATAGCCCTTGTTTGGATCCAAAATTGTCATTATAGAATCAATATTTTATTATGAAAAACTTCTTATTTCACTTAAGGTTTTATATAAAATATTATTCCATTTTTTTAAATGATCAATAGTAATTTCATTAAAACCGCACAAAAATGTTTTAATGATAAAAATTTCTTACATACTATTATTACATGTTATCACTTCAGTTTTACATCACTTAACATAATATATTCTTATTTAACCTTATTAATGTCTATGTGTGTTTTAATTACTTTATATCATAGAAATTTTTAGGATATGCCAATTTGTTGTGCTTTGTGACATGAATGTGATACCCATTTCTCTCCTTGGGTGCACATATGTTTCTATATGATTGATTATTTATGATTAATTATTTGGAGAGAATATTCTTGAACAAGTTAATATTGGTGCACCTAGATAGAACTCCAACACATTGGGTAAAGTTATGTCTCGTGAGATGTTATGTGCGAAGGTCTTGGCGGTTAGCCTTTGCTTGTGATCCTACGTAAAACGACATTGGAGAGCATCCTTAAATCATGATAATGTCATTTTTTAGGTTGCTTCCACATTACTATAATTCCATTTTAATATAATCCCATGTTAATATGTTATGATTACATATGTTAAATGATTTTTTAATCTTATAAAATGCCTTCTAACCCATGTTCTAAAGCCTTATTCTTATGTATATTTCGTTACTGGACTTTTTAGCTCATCCCATTGTTCATGTGTTCTCCAAGGTATCCCATCTAGACGTGTGAGCAGAATGGAAGACATGAGATCATTTTGTTGTTTAAATAAAAAGTTTTTTTATAATGTTTGATGATGTATGTAGTTTTCCAAGACACTAGACATTAGGATCCTTGTATTATACTCTGATATTTAATTATGCTTAATATCATTTAATGATATGTGTGAATGACTAGGGTTGCCATATATTTTCTCATTGGATAATTAGTATGCTTATCTAACTTGTTTATGAGAGACTTTAGTTTTCCTAATCAGTATGCTTGTATGATCACTCTAAATTATAAACCATCTTTATTATTTCTAAGAGGACTATGGGGACTATGATTGTCATTACTATCTCAAACATTGGGATAATTGATGTGTCTATTACATAATTTCCAGATTAGGATGTGCATATTTAGTGGGAGGTGGTTATGAAAAATAATCCTAAATTTATTTCAATTTATATAAAATATCATTTAAATAAGCTTCATTTTAAAAAACATTTTTTCATCTTATAATAATGGAAAAATTTAATACATATCATAAATAATAAAATAATTTATAAAAATATATAAAAAATTTCAAGAATAAAATAGTTTTATCATTTCAAGAATATATATATATATATATCAATGGAATCACAATAAGCGCAATGTCTATCATCCTTATGCAAAAATAGTTCCTAGTCATAGGATCGTCATATTCTCATATTAGTGATCATGGTAATGTGTACACACATTTCTTGGGATAAGAATGAATATGACTCATCTACAATCTATGAGGAATAAAATATGCCAATATATATTCTTTTCTCAAGTTTTCATTGTCAATATGTTTATATGGAATTACCATCATAGATTTTAGGTCCTTAATAACCCACAAACTATCTAGGAACACATTTAATGAATTAATTAGTATAAAATGGTACACCATTTAATTTTAAATTATTTATTATATTCATTCACTTTACCAAATTTCCTCTTCAAAACGACAATTCACATTCATAAACCATGAAGATGGGGTTTTCATAAAATCTTAACTTTTTAATAAAAATTCTAAAAAATGTTTTTAATTATTAAATTAAATAGAATATTTGAAATAAATTCTCAAATCATTTCACAATTTCACAAAATTAAAAAATTCCCACCAATTAATAATTTCTTTTGGAATTGGGGGTTTCCACAAAATCCATTCCAATTAAATTACCAATTCCAATTCTCATTGAATTGGGCATTAATAATTCAATTTAATGTAATATAAATCAAATCATACAATTCAATGTTTTATTGTATGTAAATTCTAAAATCGAACAACCTATTTTTAATCATTATAAGAAAATTCAACCCCCGTAGAAGTATTTTCAAATGAAGAATGACTGAAATGAAGATATAGTAATAAATCATAGGATCAATATACAAATCAACTAAGATAATATCCATAAAGAATGTGATGATATAAAAACACTTTGGGGGAAAGGAATATATAGTGAAAGATAAATAACGAGTGGAGAATCACATATGGGAGAGGGATCAAACGAGATCCACCACATTGTAATCAGAAAAAGAATCATATTAGGGGAGTAAAAAAGGTTTCTTTATAGCCTCAAATACATTAAAATTATTTTCATCTCGAGTTTGGGTCTAGGGGGTCTCCACATTGACTATTCCTATTTTTTAATGTTTTTGCAAATAAATATAATCCCCTTACATGGTTACCAGGGTAGGGACACATATATTGACAAGCCATGTACCCTAAACATCTTCCCCCTAATAGGAGGAACATTTTTTCAAACCATGCACCTACAATGAAAACACCCATCATCCAGGGATGCAATGGTTTAACCATGTGAGTGTATGGATTGGTAAAAATATGGATGAACTATGGACAACCCAATTATCCTAAATATTTCTACTCATCCCCATAGAAATACCATTATATAAGTCTCAACTATAGTATAAACAAACATAGGGATTATGAGTACCTTATAAAAAATAACAAGATGTTATGCCTCTCTAACATTAAAATTTTCTTCCCACTATAAATAATATCATGATTTATTTGAATAAAATAACATGACAACACTTTTCTGTCATTGTTTCCATCCTATTCCATGTATCATATGAATCAACATACTTCTTACATATCACATGGACCAAATAAATCATCCACCCATGAAGTAGCCTGGTCATAGAATCCACATTCCTAGCTGGGTGCTCCTTCACGAATAAATCCGTCTCATCATCACGATCCCAATTGATCATAACGTGATATTGATCAAAATTATAATTTTATGGTTGTGATACATGGTACATGTTATGTATCAATTCCCACAATTGAAAATGTTTTGAAAGATAATACACTTTACCGATCAGTGAATTAACCTCAAGAGTTCCCCTAAAATGAGTAACATGATACTATTTCTCTCCAAGACATCAATGAACAAAATGGGGTGAATCATTCAAGAAAACATAGTCAAAAACTAGAAAATATAATGGTATATGATGTCTATCTACATATGATTTTTACTGGCATTGTATTGTCAACATTCTATGATGAATCAACTAAAATGGTGGCATCATATCTTGGACCACACTTGGATCAACAATGTATCTTTTACCAATCGTAGACAAAAAAATTAAAATTTACTAGGTATATTGTAAAATTCCATAAAATTATCCATTATAATATTGGAATTGGAAATATTATTATAAGAAAACATATCCAATCCCAAATGATCATCCATTTATCAAAACAATCACTAAAGAAAGAATGATGTATGTACTCATTAATATAAATATTATTAATTTTATCCTTATATACATGGATGATATACCATAATAAATTGAACATGAGATCCCAGTGAATCTTATAGGCCTATGCAAAATTGATAATTTATATAGTGATCCCCATCCGAGATTATACTAGAAGGAAAAAAATTTAAAAAAACAATCTATTATGCTTATATATTTCCCATATCCAATTATTTATTTATATCTAAAATATATATATTGAGTTGACTTAGAAGCTTATCGATCAACAACAATATCTCATTCTTGTTTCTCATGGTATGCTGAAACCCAACCAAATTGACCATATAATCCTCTTCCTACTTTCATGTGAACAATAGAAGCTGATGAAACTATATGGATTGTCTCTAGTGCTTGGACATTCCCTATTAGAATGTACAACAATTATATACAAAGTTAGAAATTACTCATCGCATACGTAGCCATTATAATTGATCTTCAATATCAAAAAATCATCTTTGGGGTTATTGGGTTCACTAAACATTGAGAATTATAAAAACACCACATCAATGACTTTCTCATAGTTAAAAACACAAAAAATATATTTGAAAAACATATGACACCCTCTGTGAAGAATGAATACTCATCAAAGATCTCCCCACCATAATGAGACTCTATAATTTTATAGAATTCATCATCCAACTACTATTTCTGAAGGATTATCTCATACAGAGAATAAGTCAACTGAACCCTAGCCAATATGACATTAGCACATATTTCCGAAACTTATATATACAAATATGAAAAAAGGGACATAAAATTCCAATATTTCAATGATTCATTCATAGCTCGAGTCAGAATATTCCTTCTCATATTAGAAAAAATATCCTTCAATTTGCCTATGGAATAAGTAATATACAAATCAATATTTTTCAATTACTCCACCAAAATATTTAATAGGCGATTAATTTTTTTTTGAGAGAAGTTATATCTTACAATATTATCGTTATAATACATGGTAACATATTCACTGAAAATGTAATGTTGAGAACTGTTCTGAACATGCATCATGTATGGTAGTTCAAGGTCATTGGTTGGATGATTTTACTAGTGTGGCCTATGTATCCAAGATAAATAGGCTGCAACTTCATCACATTTTAAAATAACAAAACACAAACGTAATGTAGATTTTTCAAAGACGAACACATAGCCATACACATACTTTATATGTATAAACACCATTGATTAAGTAAAAATAAGTTTCAAATCAATAATTGAAGATTGATATTTATTATCCCTAGAGAACATATATCCATTCTAAGTTATTTCCACCATAATAGAGTCCAACTTTGAAAATTCCATTACAAACCAATAATAATACACATCTAAAGATAATATTCTTGGAATTTATAATATGCTACATGTTTCTCTCATGAAATAACTTCATTCACCCTCTTAGAATCAACTATGACACTATATTATATCATATGTTTCCATAATAACCTCAGTTATTGAATGTATAAAACACTTTTTGATATATTGGAATAATGATTTTGATTGCAAATTTTTTTTCAAAACTACTCTTAGATGATAGACATGATAATCATTTGAAAGAGTGTAAACTCAGATGTCATCCAAAAAGACAAAAACAAATGTATCAAGATTCCTATGTATGATCATTTTATTCAAATCCAAAATGACAATAAGAGTATTGGTTAAACAAATGGCCTAAAAGGGTACTCATAAATTCAAAACCTTTTCAAAAGGTAGTTTTATGAATACCATATTTTTAATTCTCAAATGGTACTAACAAGATCAAAGGTCAATATTTGATAAAAACTTATCTCCATTAAACATGCCCAAAAGATACCCATTATAGGGAAAAGGATAATTTCTCATTTATTGGTCTTGATTGATTTTACTGTATTAAGTACATAGGACAAGTATTCCATCAGCATTTATTGCAAAGAGAACTGTCACCACCAATAGTGACACACTCGAGTATATAACACCATTATCTAACAGATCATCCAATTGATTCTTCAACACATTACATTAACATTGTTCCATATAGTAATAAATAATAGACACTGGTTGGGTTCTATATACTAAATCAACCAAAATCCCTACCTCTTTTACTTGTATAAAACTAGAGATGTTATAATTAAACAACATTCAGAAACTCGATGAACACTTGATGGAGATCATATCTCTATAATTCCACCTCTACATAAAAATAATACATTGATACTAACATCCCCATTTTTAGATAAGATGTTCGAGATCTACTCAATCTATGGTCCCACTCTTCAAAAAGTATAAATCACACCCCTTCAGGTGTAGTAATGAAAACATGTTGAATATAAAAATCAGTTTTGGACTTATTAGAAATGATCCAATCCATCAAAAGAATGAAATCAATATGTCTAATGTTAATAAATATTAAATTCCACACAATCTCAATTTCTGATAATGATAAAACACAAGTAGGGAAACAAATCCCCTACTATATCATCCTTCTGAGGGGTATAGTAAAATACATAACATATGATAAAAATCAATTAAATGATTCACCATATCCACAATAAGAGTAAATATAAATGAAAAAGGTATACTATTATCTAATTAAATAGTCAATAAAGATGAAGCTATAGTTACGGTACCTCTGACGGTCGATGGAACCATATCTTCTAATTATGGATACTCTTACACTATGTGAAGAAGCATCATTCTGGATGCCTATGGATGGAAACCCTTATATCATGAATCATTTGATTTCCAAGTATTAATTTTTGATTATGATAAGTCTATGAAGTTATATAGAGAATATAATATGTTACATAATATCCATATGTGACCTAAATGTCCACATGAGCAGTAGATATTGGGTGCCCCGGGACAATCCCATCTCGAATTCCCAAGATTTCCACACTAGTTGTATAATGTCCCATACATTACATAAATGGTTATTACTTCAAAATTGAAGAATAATTATTAAAAAATATAACAAAACCATGAATGAACTGTATTGGTATAGTGTCTTTAAAAACTGGGAAACATAAACAACTGGTTCCTAAATCATCTACGTTGTCTCCCATTTATTTCATCATATCTAGAGTCCCCTTTTGGTGTATCCTACTTAATATCCTTCTTTCTGACCTGAGGAAAAGGAAACATCCAAAAGGGTGAGCTCAAATTCCCAGTAAGGGTAAAAAAAAGAAATATCAACCATATCATATTTATAAGAACATAACATTTTGAAAATACTATCCAGAAAAAGAGATCATAACATTGGATAAATCATAGAAGTGAAATGCAATTACAATAATCAAAAATTCAAAACATGAATCTTTGTGGAATACACACATAATCATAGAAAATTATTTCTTAGTAGTCAAGACTCATTCCCAAGTACATCTTAGCGGACAAATTCCTTTTCTAAACTGAGTTCACACCTCGTTTCAGTTCTGTTTCATCAAACCGGTTTAACATGCCCTTCCAGCCATGTCTATATCATTAAAATATAAATCTTTACCCAATGAATTTTTAACAACCCAATATTTTATAAGATATATTCGTTTTAATTTAATTCATATCTTTTTTTGTATGCTATACCAAGATTACCTTGCGCTATACGCAACACCGTATTAGATTGCAGTATACGCAACACCATTCTTGGATCGTGTTACACACAATTTTGATAATAATTATTCTACGAAAAATTGAGTATATATATATATATTAAATGTATAAATGAAATATGGTTGTATTATGTTATACGAAACAACGAAGCTTTCCTGTGCAACACGCAACCCTGGCTTGGATTGCATTACACTTAATCGCGACCTTCCTCGATAGCGTGTGTTTTACGCAATACCGGGTCTTACTAAACAATGATATATTATTATAATATTATTATGAACTAGAAGTTATGAATAGTATTAACTAAATTTTGAATTTTATAACATTATTATTCATCTTACAAATTTTCTAGAACATGGTATAAGAACAAAAAATAAATTTTTCGGGTAAAATAAGTATTTTTAAAAAAATGCAGTTTCGCCGCCTTTTGATGGCGCACCCACTTTAAATCTAGTTTTTGACATGTTTATAAGTTCAATTTGGAAAAATAAAATTCTTCTATTGAATCAAGAAATAAAAATTTACTTTGGATAAAATTTTCATATTATTCTGGTAACTTTCATATTTTGATTAATAGTAAAAACACGCTATATTTTAATTAAAAACAACTTTTTCCTCGCAATATTTTATATGGTTAAAATATAATATTGAATAGTTTTAAAGTATAAATAGAATATATTTTTACCATTTAATATAATTTATGTCATTAGCATTGATTTTACATTAAATTCGTAGGTTAAATCAATTCAATCTTTGGCAATGTTTTAAAGGAAAACCCGTTTTCTTTCGACAATGAGATTAATTTTAATTTAATTTCTGCAAATTTTTTGTATTGAATTTGGAAAAATGGATTCCATATTTGGAATCAGTGGGTCCAAATTATGTTAATAATCTACTTTTCATTTTTGGGAATTAGGAATAGTAACTACGGTAAATTTTATTTACCATAGTTAAAGGTAAATCGGGTAATTAAGGATAAATATAATATTATAAAATTATCCTAAAACATGCCAAAATTCTATTGGATGGCTAAAAGTAGACCCATATAACCTAAGGGTCGGATTAGATTCATTGTATGGACTTTTGACCATGAAAATAATTTAATTATTTTTAAATCCAAAGAAAGTGACAACATGTAACTCTCTTAAATCGTATAAGTATAATAATTTTAATTTAGTGATAAAATTCATAAAACTTCAAACATGAATTGTCTCCAGAAAGATAATAAAATTATATACATCATGATAATTCATTTAGAATTTTTAGGGATTAAATAATTGTCATTAATGGTGATACATTAATGATACAGAAATTATTTATTAAGTGGAAAATAAGTAAATTAATTTTTATTGAAATAACAATACCAATTAAAAGGACCTAAAACCTGACCAAAACTTATTTTTAGTGTATAACTACACCTTAAACATCCAATTAACTAATATATAACCGTTTGGAGCCTTATAAAAGTGATTAGGACACTTATATTATTTTATTTTAAATGATTCCAAAGTTGTCACCTTCATAATTTAATAAATATAACAATTTACATATTGTGATTTTAAGATGATAAATTCGAGTAAAAGTATTATTGTGAAAGATAATAGATTTATCTTTATCATATGATTTTATTTTTAATTTTTATGCAACAAATAATTATATTAAATAATTATAGAAAAATGTTGTAGTAATTATTTTATTAAGAGATAAAGCAAATAAATGGTTTTAAAAATAATAAAATAAATATTATATGAAATATTTAATGTGATCCACTAATTTTATAGATACATATGCCCTTTTATAAATATAATAAAGATTTTATTTCTAACATATATTCTGTATATATTTTATTTAAAGTCAAATAATTGAATAGTGTCAAAATTGACACTATTGTTATTTTATTAAAATAAAATATTATAAAACTGTTTAAAAATCACAAAAATATTTAAAAATTATAAATATAAATTTATATGGTCTATAATGTTATAAATTAAACAATTATGGAAAATTCACAACAAATAAGTAATTATTTGTTATTATTTTAAATTTAGAAGTTTATTACCACAAATAAACATAAATAGATTAAATAGGGATAAATCAAAATGATAAGGTCTAAAATAAGATCCAAACATGTCTCAATTTGATCGGTTGATGGTATTACAACCCTATCTCATCTAATATTCGAATATGAGTCGTTTGTGGAGGTTTTTAAGTGGGGTTATATTTATTATAATTTAATATTTTTTAGAATTCCAAAGGTGCCCCTCTCCTCTCTTATAAAAGGGCACCTCCTCCCTCTCTTCCACACACCACTTTGAGCCTTCAAGATCGGCCGAACCCTGCACAATTCTCTTCTCCACTTCCCTAGAAACATCCTAGAGGTCTTGGTCTTCTTCAATGTCCAATTTTAGTGCCCTAAGAGGAGGTCTTAAAGATGCACTTCAAAGAAGTGGTAATGTCCGTTACCGATTCTTTCAACATTATTTCTTCTTCCATTTCTTCTTCTTTGGTTGTTTCATTATGAAGTAATAACATAAGTATCACTAATATACTGATATGTTATTATATATATTAAACAACCCTATTTCACCATCTATCCATCCTACAGAAAAAGAAATCACCGCGCGTGCGTACGTACGGAATACCGTCTCCACGCCGTGGTGTAATCTATTTTCCACCACCACCATACTTGGATGGGTATAATGGTGTAAATAATAACTATATATGATTATTATAAATTGATATTGATTCTGTAATAGTATACATAAACTCCAATAAAATTCGACGATCATGGGAACGATATCATCGCTCGTGCGTACGTACGGAATACCGTCTCCACGACGCGATGAGATTCATTCTCAATGATTAACAATTAATAAATGATAATAAAGTATATATAATAAGTAATCATTAAATATATGACATTATAATACTGGATTTATGTATATATATATATGTCATCCAATTAATACCAATCAATTCAATGAGGAAACGAAAACAACGTTCATGCGTACGTACGGCCTACCGTTTCCATGAACGGTGTATTTCTTTCAATTTATGGATCTATTATATATATGTATATTCTGAATATATATTATATATAAATCATTTTTTACATTCTGGATGTATGTAATCATGATCTAAGTAATCATATGAATAATTACAAGTCAAACCACAGACGACAAAATGAAACGATTTTACCCAAAACGCTCTTTAACATGGAATTTACAAAAGAAGAGGTAATATAAAGTCATAAGTGAACCATATATGATATCATAACAATTAATATGATTCTGTAATAAGTCAATAACATTATTTAAATCATTATATATGAGGTTCAGACACTTACAAAGAAAATCAGACCTATGGTAAGGGATAAATTTCCAAATCTCAATTTTATCCAAGATTGCATATTCGTAAGTATTTACTGGGGTTATTTCTATCATCCATGTACATGACTTATAAAAGTGTTTTAATGTATGTTTAATGTCCTTTTTACCCATTTTTGACTTTTACTATATGGTATGTAAGGAATCTTTCTTTTTTTAACGTTACGAGGTACTTTTTGACTTTTCCGGCAAAAGTACGAAAAAAATGTTTTTTAACTTATATGGCACGGACGGATTTTTACGGTTTTATAAAGACTTATTTTCATGAAGCTTCCTCCAAATGATTTCATGAATATTTTCAAAAAAATCTCTTTCTTTTAAAATTTCATGACGTTTTGTGAAAAGAAATTGATTTTGATGAAGAAAAGATATTTTCCTCAAGAATTCATTTCAAGTGTTTTATCAAAACCATTTTCCATCTAAGATGAAATTATTTCATATGTGTATGTTTCAAGTGTAATGTCTCTATGATTTACATGGTTTAACTTTTCTTATTATTAAATTATATCCATTTCTTTTATATAGATTATGTGATGATGGGATGATGTTTATGAAACCCATTTTGTTCGTTGGGTTATTATGAATGATGTATGTTTATTTTGTGGCACAAGTAAGAATGATTTCATTATGAGATGGGTGGGACCTATATCTCCCTCGAATGCATTGGGTAAAGATTTATATCTCAGGAGATAGACATGTCTAGAACGACAGGTTAAACTGGTTCAGTAAAACAGGACTCAAACGAGGAGTGAACTCAATTCAGAAAGGGACTTTGTCCACTAAGATGGTCTTGGCAGCAATTCCTTGACTACTATGGAAATCATTACATGTGCTTAATGGATGAAACAATTAAATTTTTTATTCCCATGCTATTTTATCATGATTTATGTTCCATTATGATCTATGCCTTATGTAATTCCATGTTTTATGTCATTGCTCAAGATTTTTAATGTTCATGTTTTTTTAACTTCAAATGTATATGGTATGTTTTATTTTATCCATGCTTACCCTTTCTGAGCATTTAAGCTCACCCTTTTTATGTTTTCTTTTCCCAGGATATAAAGAAATGTTTTAGGTAAGAAAAAAGGGGAATATCTTTATGGGAGATGTTGAAGATCTTTCACCATGATTTGAGGATTACGTTCCAAGTTTCCAAAGACACTAAACTATTACGGTCCTTGTGTGTCTGTTTTTGTTATGTATTAAGTATTCCACAAAAGTAATGTAATGTCCATATACGTCAAGCTTTGGGTCTCTACAATTGGTATCAGAGGAAAATTTAAGTCAGCCTTTGGAAACTAGGATGCGAAAACGATAGTGAGATGCCTAGAGATATTTATAAGGTATGTCTATGGATGTCCGTAAGGATAAGTATACATATTGGATATAGTCCTAGAACTACAGTAACGATCATAGAATTTAACCTAAGATGTTAGATATTGATTGTACTCCCCCTTTACTATGTTGTTTTCTCTAGCATGATTTTCTCCTCTCACACTATTCTTTTTGGGTTTTCGAAAATGGCTGGAAATAGGACGATTCACGATAATGGAGGATATAATAGACAATGTAATGATTTTATTCATGAGAAACTAAATGAAACGAGATATAGAAGTCCAAACATCGTTATTATGCCTAATCAGAAATCTCATAATTTGATCAATAATTTCAACTTTGGTAAGTTTCCCGACTCAGATAATAAGAGAAAGATAGAGTTAATGATGATCATAGAGGAAAGAAAGTTCAATTTCCCTCATGTAAATCATGTGGGAAGAGGCATCAGGGAGATTGTTTCAAAGGAACTGGAAGATGCTTTGGGTGTGGAAAAGGACACAAAGCCAGTATGTGCAAAGGAAAAGGTTCAGTTAACACCATGGACAGGGATAATGGTATTACTACGATATCAACAATGATTAGATGTTTTAAATGTGGAATGTATGGGCATTATGCAAACCAATTCCCTAATGGAAAATCTCATGAAGAGAATCAGTATGGTCATATGGGTAATATTTATGTTGATGATGATGAAGAGACTACAAATAAAATATGAGATGAAAGAAATGATGAAGCTCAGTCAGTGTTTTAAGAAGGTAGTGGAATGATTATATGTTTATAAAGAATAATGTATGGTACTATGGAATAAAGAATCATCTAAGGATTGTTACACAATTGTTTTTCCTAAAGTATATGAAAGTATATGTTGAATGGTACTGGTACCCATGAAAGGTTATTCAGATATTTTTGGAAAGTAGATGATATGCGCATAACAAAAGGATAAGACGACACTGAGATGTTTGATTGTATTCATGATCTCATGACTGATATAAGGACTAAGTGATATTATGGTTTGAGTATATAGAATTTTTGGGATTTTAGTATGTGGAAAGATTTAAATTTAACAACATTCATGTATTCACTAAGGTTCAATGGGTATTCATTTTTTAAAAGAATACATGATTAAGGTATTCACATGTTTGTAATTTGACCAATAAGATATATCTTATGATATATTAGGGGATAAATGATGGCATTCACGTGATTGTCATGTGACATTTCAAGTAATAATTTTCTTTATACTATGAGTTTGGAACGAAGAATTTTAGATAAGCCTAAAGATTGGAATGGATTATGTTGGACATAAGTTAGTATTGTTTATGGATAGAACTTTTTTTTGATATTATTAATTGGATGTTATAGTAATGAAGTTTTAGAAAAAGGACAACCTCCAGGACGGGCGACAACCCATCGCATTGGACAAGGCTGTGGGAATCGAACCCACAACCGAAGTGCGACTGGCCTTTATCGCCTACCACTGGCCTACAAGAAGTCCCTGGTTAGTAGAAACTAGTTTTATTTTATTAAGCGGTATGATATATGAAGTATAAGTTCATTTTTGGAACCATATACGATTAATCTAACCATAAGATGGACTTATAACTTTTTCTACCCTTTTGTTTGAAAGAGATGGAATGAACCATCATTCTTTCACATGATCTAATAACACATCACGAATAAAAAATTCAACTTCGTTTTTTTAAGGGAAGAAGTGGATATTGTTCAATTCCAGAACAACAATGAGATTGTACCAAAATCATGCAAGTATTTCTTTTAATTCATCAACTTTAGGGAAATGATCTTGAAAACCAAAACTTTTGTCCTAGTTCCCTTATATCCGATTAATCAGATGGTACCTTAGATCATAACAAATCAATATCTTTGTAATTGTTGGCTTTTTCATAGCCATGTTCTCTACCACTCTCCATCAGAACTTGATGGTTATATTTTTCTTCCATATCCATATTTTCACCTATGTTCTCTCATGTGGAAACCCCGTGATGAGTTAATTTGGGTAACCATTACATTTCATACTTTAGTTTTTAAGTCCATGTTTTGGTATTCCTTTTTACGATGTGGGTTTCTATGAATAGTAAATGATTTATAACCCCGAAGAATTTCGAGGGAGAAATTCATTTTAAGGGGGGTAGAATGTAACAACCCAAGATTTTATAAGATATATTCGTTTTAATTTCATTTATATCATTTGTTGTACGCTACACATAGATTAACTTGCGCTATACACAACACCGTATTAGCTTGCAGTATACGCAACACTATTCTTGGATCGTGTTACACACAATTTTGATAATAGTTATTCTACGCAACATTGAGTATATATATATATATATTCAATGTATAAATGAAATATGGTTGGATTTTGTTATACGAAACAACGAAGGATTCTTGTGCAACACGCAACCCTGACTTGGCTTGCATTACACACAATCTCGACCTTCCTCGATAGCGTGTGTTGTACGCAATACCGGGTTTTACTAAACAATGATATATTATTATAATATTATTATGAACTAGCCGTTATGAATATTATTAAATAAATTTTGAATTTTATAACATTATTATTCAACTTACAAATTTTCTAGAACATGGTATAAGAACAAAATAAATTTTTCGGTTAAAATAAGTATTTTTCAATAAATGCAGGTTTGCCGCCTTTTGATGGTGCACCCACTTTAAATCTACTTTTTGATATGTTTATAAGTTCAATTTGACAAAATAAAATTCTTCTTTGGAATTAATAAATAAAAATTTACTTTGTATAAATGTTTCATATTATTCTGGTAACTTTCATATTTTGATGAATAGTAAAAACACGCTATATTTTAATTAAAAACAACTTTTTTCATCCCAATAATTTATATGGTTAAATTATAATATTGAATGGTTTTAAAGTATAAATAGAATATATTTTTACCATTTAATATAATGTATGTCATTAGCATTGATTCTACATTAAATTCGTAGGTTAAATCAATTCAATCTTTTACAATGTTTTAAAGAAAAACCCGCGTTCTTTCGATAACGAGATTAATTTTAATTTAATTTCTGCAACTTTTGTGTATTGAATTTGGAAAAATGTATTCCATATTTGGAATCAGTGGGTCCAAATTATGTTAATAAGCTACTTTTCATTTTTGGGAATAATGAATAGTAAATACTGTAAATTTTATTTACCATAGTTAAAGGTAAATCGGGTAATTAAGGATAAATATAATATTATAAAATTACCCTAACACATGACAAAATTCTATTGGATGTCTAAAAGTAGACCCATATAACCTAAGGGTCAGATTAGATTTATTTTATGGACTTTTGACCATGAAAATAATTTAATTATTATTAAAACCAAAAAAGTGACAACATGTCAGTCTCTTAAATCTTATAAGTATAATAATTTTACTTTAGTGATAAACATCATAAATCATCAAACTTGAATAGTCTCTAGAAATCTAATTAAATTATCTACATCATTATAATTTATTTATAATTTTTAGGGATTAAATAATTGTCATTAATGGTGATACATTAATGATACAGAAATTATTTATTAAGTGGAAAATAGGTAATATAGCTTTTATTGAAATAATAATACCCATTAAAAGGACCTAAAACCTGAACAAAACTTATTGGTAGTGTATATCTACACCTTAATCATCCAATGACATTATATATAACCGTTTGGAGCCTTATAAAAGTGATTATGACACTTATATTATTTTATTTTAAATGATGCCAAAGTTGTCACCTGCATAATGTAATAAATATAACAATTTAAATATTGTGATTTTAAGATGATAAATTCTAGTAAATGTATTATTGTTACAGGTAATAGACCTATCTGCATCATAGGATTTTATTTTTAATTTATATACAACAAATCAGTATATTAAATAATTATACAAAAATGTTGTAGTATTTATTTTATTAAGAGATAAACCAAATAAATGGTTTTAAAAATAATAAATTAAATATTATATGAACTATTTAATGTTATACACTAATTTTAGAGAAACATATGACCTTTTAGGAATCTATTAAAGCTTTTAGTTTGAACATATCTTCTGTATATATTTTATTTAAATTCAAATAAATGAATAGTGTCAAAATTGACACTATTGTTATTTTATAAAAATATCATATTATAAGATTGTTTAAAAATCACAAAAATATTTAAAAATTATGAATTTAAATTTATATGGTCTATAATGTTATAAAGTAAACAATTTTGGAAAATTAACAACAAATATGTAATTATTTATTATAATATTAAATTTATAATTTTATTACCACAAATAAACTGAAATAGATTAAATAAGGATAAATCAAAATGATAAGGTTTAAAATAAGATCCAAACATGTATAAATTTGATTTGTTGATGATATTACAACCCTATCTCATCTAATATTCTAATATTAGTCGTTTTTGGAGGTTTTTAAGTGGGTTTAGATTTATTATAAATTAATATTTTTAAGAATTCCAAAGGTGCGCCTCCCCTCCCTTATAAAAGGGCACCTCCTCCCTCTCTTCCACACACCACATTGAGACTTCAAGCTCTGCCAAACCCTGCCCAATTAACTTCTACACTTTCTTAGAAACATTATAGAGGTCCTGGTCTTCTTCAAAGACCAATTGTAGTGCCCTAAGAGGAGGTCTCAAAGAGGCGCTTCAAAGAAGAGATAATGTCCGTTACCAATTCTTTCAACTTTATTTCTTATTCCATTTCTTCTTCTTAGGTTGTTTCATTATAAAGTAATGACATCAGTATCACACATATACTGATATGTTATTATTTGTATGAAACAACCCTATTTCAACATCTATCCATCCTACGGAAAAAGAAATCACCACGCGTGCGTACGTACGGAATACCATCTCCACGCCGTGGTGTAATCTATTTTCTACCACCACCTTACTTGGATGGGTATAATGGTGTAAATAATTACTATATATTATTATTATAAATTTATATTGATTTTGTAATAGTATACATACACTCCAATAAAATTCGACGATCATGGGAACGATATCATCGCTCGTGCGTACGTACGGAATACCGTCTCCACGATGCGATGAGATTCATTCTCAATGATTAACCATTCATAAATGATTATAAAGTATATATAATAAGTAATCATGAAATATATGACATAATAATACTGGATTTATATATATATATATATATATGTATTTTATCCAATTAATTCCATTCAATTCAATGAGGAAACGAAAACAATGTTCATGCATACGTACGACCTACCGTCTCCATGAACGATGTATTTCTTTCCATTTATAGATCTATTATATATATGTATATTATGAATATATATTATATATAAATCATGTTTTACATTCTGGATGTAAGTAATCATGATCTAAGTAATCATATGAATAATTACAAGTCAAAACACGGACGACAAATGAAACGATTTTACCCAAAACGCTCTTTAACATGGAATTTACAAAAGAACGGGTAATATAAAGTCCTAAGTGAACCATATATGATATCATAACAATTAATATGATTCTGTAATAAGTCAATAACATTATTTAAATCATTATACAAGATGTTCGGACACTTAATAAGAAAATCAGACCTAAGGTAAGGGATAATTTTGCAAATCTCATTTTTATTCGAGATTACATATTCGTAAGTATTTACTAGGGTTATTTCTATCATCCATGTCCATGTTTTATAAAAGAGTTTTCATGTATGTTTAAATTCCTTTTTACCCATTTTTACTTTTACTACATTGTATTTAAGGAATCATTCTTTTGTTTATGTTACGAGGTACTTTTTGGCTTTTCCGTAAAAGTACGAAAAAGAATGTTTTTTTACTTATACGGCACGAATGGATTTTTACGGTTTTATAAAGCCTTATTTTCATGAAGCTTATTCCAAAATATTTCATGACTATTTTCAAAAAAACTCTTTCTTTTAAAATTGCATGACGTTTTGTGAAACGAAATTGATTTCGAAGAAGAAAGGATATTTTCCTTAAGAATTCATTTCAAGTGTTTTATCAAAACCATTTTCCTTCTAAGATGAAATTATTTCTTATGTGTATGTTTCAAGTGTAATTTCTCTATGATATACATGGTTTTTCTTTTCTTATTATGAAATGATATCCATTTCTTTTATATGGATTATGTGATGATAGGATGATGTTTATGAAACCCATTTTATTCGTTGGGTTATTATGAATGATGTATGTTTATTTTGTGGAACAAGTAAGAATGATTTCATTATGAGATGGGTGGTAACTATATCTCCATACAATGAATTGGGTAATGATTTATATCTCATGAGATAGACATGGCTGGAACAACATGTTAAACCGGTTCAGTAAAACAGGACTGAAACGAGAAGTGAACTCGATTTAGAAAGGGACTTTGTCCACTAAGATGGTATTGGCATCAATGCCTTGGCTACTATGGAAATAATTACATGTGCTTCATGGATTCCACAATTACATGTTTTATTTACATGCTATTTTATCATGATTTATGTTCCATTATGATCTATTCCTTATGTACTTCCATGTTTTAGGTCGTAGCCCAAGATTTTTAATGTTCATGTTTTTAAGTTCAAATGTATATGGTATGATTTATTTTATCCTTGCTTACCCTTACTAAGCATTTGAGCTCACCATTTTTATGTTTTCTTCCCAGGATATAAATAAAGGTTTTAGGAATGAAAAAAGGGGAAGATTGTTATGGGAGATTTTGAATATCTTTCACCATGATTAGAGGATAACGTTCCAAGTTTCCAAAGACACTAAACTATTACGGTCCTTGTGTGTCTGTTTTTGTTATTTATTAAATATTACGCAAAAGTAATGTAATATCCATGTACGTTAAGCTTTGGGTCTCTACAGAATTTGAGGGAGATATAGGTCCCACCCATCTCATAATGATACCATTCTTATGTGTGCCAAAAAATCATAAACCATACATCATAGCATAACCCATGTAATAAAAATGGGATTCTTAAACATCACATCATCATAACATAATCTATAAAAGGATATCGTAAAAATAATTCTGTTATAACATAATCAAATCAATGTAAATATAGGTATATAAACATAACCCTAAATTATCTTAGGTGGAAAATAATTTTTGATAAAACACTTGAACTCCATTCTTGAGGAAAATATTCTTTCTACTTCAAAAACATTTTTCCTTTCTTAACATATCATACAAATTTAAACTAAAAGAAGTTGATAAAAAATAAACTTGAAAACTTGTAAAGGATTATTCATTGAAATAATGTTCTAAAAATCCATTGATTCCGTATAAGTTAAAAAAACATTCTTCCCGTACTTTGGCCGGAAAAGTCAAAAAGTACCTCGTACGAAAAATGACAAAAGATTCCTTTCATATCTTTTACTAAAAACTCACAGAAGTGTAAAATTGGATTTAATAAATTATAGGTGGATGGAAATAATATTTCATATTGAGGAAACATGGATGTGGATGATAAATATTCCCAAGTAAATTCTGAAGTATAAACAATCTCGGATAAAAAAAATGAGATTGTGAGTTTTTCCCTTACCTTAGGTCCGATTTGCATCGTAAGTGTCCGAACCTCCTGTATAACGATTTAAATAATCTCATTGACTTATTACAGAATCATACTTATTTTTATGATATCATATATGGTCATTTTATTAGCTTCTTATTAGTAATATTTCATTGATACTTGTTATTCAGGTGTTTATTGCTTTACGTTCGTATGTTTGTTTTGTCGAATAAATTCTTATTCCTCTTTTTAGGTTACAGACACCTCATTTATAGAATGGTATTAGTGTAATATATATCATATTTATTCATTATATTAATTTATATAATCATTATGCAATGAATATCATGTAGAACGAGTCGCATCACATCGTGGAGACGGTATTCCGTACGTACACACGAGCGATGATATCGTTTCCATGATTGTGGAATTGTATTGAAGTGTATGTATACTATTTCAGAATCAATATAACCTTACAAGAATAATATATTGTCATTATTTACACCATTATACCCATCAAAGTAAGGTGGTGGTGGAAAATAGATCACACCACGGCGTGGAGACGGTATTCCGTACGTACGCACGCGCAGTGATTTCATTTTCTGTAGGGTGGA
Source organism: Viscum album (assembly GCA_963277665.1). Classification (NCBI taxonomy): domain Eukaryota; kingdom Viridiplantae; phylum Streptophyta; class Magnoliopsida; order Santalales; family Viscaceae; genus Viscum; species Viscum album. Next base: position 900,552,722 of record OY728139.1, read on the forward strand.
TAGATGGTGAAATAGGGTTGTTTAATACATATAACAACATATCAGTATATTAGTGATACTAATTTTATTACTTCATAATGAAAAAACTAAATAAGAATAAGTAGAGGAAGAAATAAAGTTGAAAGAATCGGTAACAGACATTACCTCTTCTTTGAAGCGGCTCTTTGAGACCTCCTCTTAGGGAACTAAAATTGGTCGTTGAAGAATACCAGGACCTCTATGATGTTTTTAGGGAAGTGGGGAAGGGAAATGGTCAGGGATTGTCCAAGATTTAAGGCTCAAATTGGTGTGAGGAGGAGAGAGAGGAGGTGTCCTTTTATAAGGGAGGAGAGGGGCACCCTTGGAAATATAAGAAATATTAGTTTATATTAAATCCCAAACCCACATAAAAACTTTAAAAATGACTCATATCCAAACCTTAGCTGATATAGGTTTGTAATCTCATCAACCAATAAAATTTAGACATTTTAGGAATTTATTTTAAACATTATCAAATTGATTTATCCTTATTTATCAATTTAATTTTATTTGTTGTAATAATACTCTAAATTTTAAATTATTATAAATACTCTCATATGTGTTGTTAATTATCAATAATTTGAAACTTTATGACATTTTAGACCATATAAATTTTAATTTATAATTTTTAAATATTTTTGTGATTTTTAAACAATTTTATTATATGTTATTTTTATAAAATAACAATAGTGTCAATTTTGACACTATTAATTTATTTGAATTTAAATAAAATATATACAGAAGATATGTTCGAAATAAAAGCATTAATAGATTCATAAAATGTTATATGTATCTATAAAATTAGTGTACCACATTTAATAGTTTATTTAATATTTATTTTAATATTTTTAAAACTATTTATTTGACATTTTAATTAATAAAATAATTTCAACACCACTATTGTGTCATAATTAATGATAATTATTTAATCCCTAAAAATTATTAAAAAATTCATATGATTTAGATAATGTTATTATCTTTATTGATACTATTAAATTTATAAGTTTCATTAAGATTATCATTAAATTAAAATTATTATACTTATAAGATTTAAGAAAGTGACATGTTTTCACTTTCTTTGGTTTTAATAATAATTAAATTCTTTTAATGTAAAAAAGTACATTGAATGAATCTAATCTGACCATTAGGTGATATGGGTCTACGTTTAGTCATCCAATAGGATTTTAACAGATTTTAAGGTAATTTTATAATCTTATATTTACCCTTAATTACATGATTTACCTTTGACTATGATAAATAAAATTCACCGTAGTTACTATTCATAATGCCAAAAAAAAGTATCCTATTAACTTAATTTGGACCCACTGATTCCAAATATGGAATCCATTTGTCAAAATTCAAAACACATAATTTGAAATAATTAATTTAAAAATAATCCCGTTGTTAAGAAAACGATTTTTAGAAGTTAAAACATTGCCAAAGATTGAAATGTTTTTACCTATGAATTCAATGTGAAATTAATGGTAATGTCATATATTATATTAAATGGTAAAAATATATTCTATTTATACTTTAAAACAATTCAATATTATAATTTAACCATATAAATTATCTCAATGAAAAAAGTTGTTTTTAATCAAAAATTAGTGTATTTTTACTATTCATCAAAATATAAAAGTTATCAGAAAAATATCAAAGATTTATCCAAAGTAAATTTTTATATCCTGATTCCAGAGAAGAATTTTATTTTTTCAAATTGAACTTATAAACATGTAAAAACTATATTTAATGTGGGTGCGCCATCAAAAGGTGACAAAACTGCATTTTTTAAAAAATACTTATTTTACCAAAAAAAATTTATTTTGTTCTCTTACCCTGTTCTAAAAAATGTGTAAGATGAATAATAATGTTATAAAATTCAAAATGTAGTTAATACTATTCATAACAGCTAGTCCATAATAATATATCGTTGTTTAGTGAAACCCGATATTTCTTACTACACACGCTACCGAGGAAGGTCGCGATTGCGTGTAATGAAAGCCAAGTTAGTATTCTGTGTTGTAAAAGATTCCTTTGGTGTTGTGTATAACATAAGACATAAAAAAATGTTTCTCATAAAATCTCAAGGTGTTACATTCTACCCCCCTTAAAAAGGGATTTCTCCCTCAAAATTCGTCACTTCATTACAAACAGATGAGGATACCTCTCCCTCATCATATCCTCAAGTTCCCATGTAGCTTCTTCTAATTGGTGGTTCCACCATAAAACTTTAACCAAGAGAGTGGACTTGTTCCATAGGACTTTTTTGCTATGATCTAGAATCTCTATCAGTTATTCTTCATAAGAAAGATCTTGCTCCAGCGGTACAACTGCTGAGCTGAGTACATGTGCAGGATCGGGTATGTACATTCTCAGGAGAGATACCTAGAACACATCGTGAACTTGAGATAGATTCGATGGAAGCACCAATGGGTAAGCTAACTTCCCAACACAATCTAGAATTTCAAAAGGACCTATATATCTAGGGCTCAAATTTCCCTTCATTCCAAATCTCATGACCCTCTTCCAGGGAGATATTCGTAAGAACACTTTATCACCCACTTCAAACTCTAGGTCTTTTCTTTGGTTCTCGGCATAACTTTTCTGTCGAATCTGAGATACTCTTATGTATTGTTGAATAGATCTGACCTTTTCTGCCACCTCATCAACAAGATCAGGTCCTAATAGATTCCTTTCCCCAACTTCATCCTAACAAGTTGGAGTTCTGCATTTCTTTCCATAGAGGTCTTCATAAGGAGCCATCTGAATACTAGAGTGAAAACTATTATTATAAGAAAATTCCACCAAAGATAGGTGTTGATTCCAACCACCATTGAAATCCATAGAGCAATCTCTCAATATGTCTTCAAGTGTTTGAGTTTTCCTCTCAGACTGACCGTCTATCCGAGGATAGTAAGAAGTTCTGATACTCAACTCTGTATCTAGAGCATGCTGAAGACTTCACCAGAATTTCGAGGTAAACCTCAGATTCCGATCATGTATAATGGAAAGTGGCACTCCATGAAATCTTACCACTTCCTTTACATATATCCTGGAAAGCTGATCAAGAGAAAAATCTTATCTAATAGCAATGAAGTGTGTCGACTTCGTAAGACGATCAACTATAACCAAAATAGCATTATTTCCATGGATGTTTTCGGAAGTCCAGTGACAAAGTCCATAGTGATGTTTTACCATTTCCATTCTGGTATTGGTAATGGTTGTAACATCCCCTTTGACTTTTGTCTCTCAGCTTTATCTTGCTGACAAACCAAGCATCGAGAGTCATATTCAGCAACATCTCTTTTCATGCCATCCCACCAAGAGTACTCTTTCAGGTCCCTATACATCTTTGTACTTCCAGGATGAATAGAAAATGAAGAACTATGAGCCTCATCATGTTGCTCCTTCTTTAATTCTGGGATGGGAGGAACACAAACCCGATTCCTGAACCTTATTATCCCATCACAATCAAGGTTGAATTCAGGAACATTTCTCACCTTCTTTTATAACTCTTCATCTTCTTTCTGTGCCTCTTTAATCTACATGTGTATAGATGGTTGAACATTCATTTGAGAAAGATAAGATTTTTACCTTTCCATTATAATTCCAAGATCCATCCTTTGTAAATCCATAAATATTAGATCTTTTGTGATCCTCATCATGGATAAGCTAGCAAGGTCTTGTCGACTTAATGCTTCTTCTACCTTGTTTGCGTTCCCATGGTGGTAATGAATTGAACAATGTAATCCTTAATCAGATCCAACCATCTTCTTTGACGCATACTCAGCTCCTTTTGTGTGAAAATATACTTTAAACATTTATGATCAGTATAAATATCACACATTTCACCATAAAGGTAATGCCTCCAAGTCTTTAATGCAAAGATTACCGCAGCTAACTCCAAATCATGAGTTGGGTAATTTTGATCATGGATTTTCAACTTTCATGAGGCATAAGCTATAACCATATCATTTTGCATGAGAACACACCCCAGTCCCTTCTTGGATGCATCACTGTAGATCAGAAACCTTTCTCCACTGCAAGGTAGTGTGAGCACAGGTGCACTGGATAACCTTCTTTTTAGCTCTTTGAAATTATCTTCACATTCCTCCTTCCAAACAAACTTAACTCCTTTTTGAGTCAACTTGGTGAGTGGGGTAGATAACCTTGAAAAATATTTCACAAAATGTCGGTAATACCCATCCAAACCAAGAAAACTTCGGATCTCAGTTACTGTTGTTGGTTTTGACCAACTTTCGATAAGCTATGTTTTTTCTGGATCCACAGATATCCCCTCTTTTGAGATTATTTGACCCAAAAATGCAACTTTTTGAAGCCAAAATTCACACTTGGTAAATTTGGCATAAAACTTCTCCTTTCATAGAGTCTTTAATACAATTCTCAAGTGATCTTCATGTTCTTCCTTTCTCTTTGAATATACAAGAATATCATCTATAAAGACTACCACAAACTGATCAAGATAGTCTCTAAAGACTCTATTCATCAGATCCATGATGATAGCCGGGGAATTAGTAAAACCAAATGGCATCACTATAAATACATAGTGTCTACACCTTGTACAGAAAGCCATCTTTGGTATATCCTCCCTTTTGAACCTTAATTGATGATACCCTGAACAATGATCAATCTTGGAAAAGTATAGATCTCCGCGTAGTTGGTCAAATAGGTCATCAATGCGTGGGAGAGGATATTTGTTCTTTATAGTGATCGTGTTATGTTCTCAATAATCAATTCAGATTCTCATTGATCCATCTTTCTTCTTAACAAATAGAACAGGTGATCCCCAAGGTGATGCACTAGGGCTTATGAATCATTTATCAAGATTCTCTTGGAGTTGCCTCTTCAATTCCTGAAACTCAACTGGGGCCATTCTATAAGGTATATTTGAAATAGGTAAATCACCCAGTATGAGTTCTATTGAAAACTCAACTTCACGATTTGGTGGAAGACCTGGAAATTCCTCCGGAAAGACATCATCAAATTCCACTATAGGAATGATCATAAGATTTGCAGGAAGCACTTTCCCAGAAACTTCAATCGGAGAAGAATTGTAAACTTTTGATTCGACTGTTGTGCTATTAGGAGTTGTTACAGCCAACCCAACATCTAATTGTTGATGTAATACGACGATACCCTTAGAAAATTCTTTTGATATAAAAGAGTAGGTGGATCCCGAATCAAATAAAACATTTTCTACTTTAGAGTGGATGGTAAGTGTACCTCTCACCACTTCATTGTCGTACTCCACATCGCCGATAGTAATTGCATGTGACTTTACTTTTTCTTTGGCCTTAAGAGTTTGTTGACGTCGATCATCATCATAAACCCTTGGATTTGGGAATTAGTTGGCATAAAACCCCATCTCCTTGTACTTGAAACATTGAAGTGTAGTAGGTTCATTCTGTGTATCCCTTCCTTTGTTTGCATCATTAGACATCTTATTCACATTATTTCGACATTCAATTGCCCGATGACCATCTTTTCCACACTTATAACATTTGATTGTCCCCTTAAGAAAATTTCCTCCATGTTTCTTTCCACACAATGAGCATAAGGGAAAACTCATCTTCTTTTCAGTGTGGTCTTTAGATTTTCCATTGAATTCCATATTCTTCTTCTTATAAAACCCATGTGACTGATGGGTTACACCAATCTCCATCTCAACCTTGAGAGAACATCAAACAATTTCCTCATTGATATTGAAGTCCCTTATGGATAACGCCCCTCGAAGACTTGGTTTTATGACACCAAAGAATCGATCAATCTTACTCTCAGGTTGGATAATAATTCCGGAAGCGTACCTTGCAAGTCTTGTAAAATTTTCTTCGTAGGTACCAACAGATTCATCATCCTTTTGCATCAGTTAATGAAACTCCTTCTCTATATTTGTTTGAAGAATACGAGGGAAATACTTATTGAAAAATAAATTCTTGAACTTGTCCCATTCCATGCACTCAATTTCATCCCTTTGCCTCCTATTCTAAATAAGATTCCACCATTGATCAACATCACCTTTCAAACGATACACTGCTAAGATGACTTTATCATGTTCAAAACCTTGAAGAACTGAAAATATCTTTTTAGTAGTACTAATCCATTGTTCAGAAACTAGTGGATCAGTAGACCCGCTGAAAGAAGGTGGACGCTGCCTCATGAAGGATTCAACATAATGTTTCTCCTTCCTTTTCTCGTTTGGAAGTCCTGCATGATTCATAGCTTCAGAAAGTTGTGTGAGCATGGCTACAAGATTTTTCATTCCATCTCCCATATCGTTTGGTTGCTCAGGGGGACAATCATTGCATTTCCCATCGCATTCCGCATTAACACAATTCTTTATGGATCCAGCCATTGACTAAAACCAAGAATAATAGTGTGAGAAACACTAATTATAATATTAAAACCACATAATCAAGAATAAAATTTCACACTTAAGGTCTTATCATAGGTTGTTCATGGACATTTCTAAAAAACTAAGATTGTGTTCTGTGATTAGACATATCCTTAGGTTTCTTACTAAGGATTTCACATCTTAGTTTCCAAATGTTGACTATACATTTCCTCTGATAGCAACTATAACGACCCATAATTTACATACTTGGTTATTACATCAAAATTGAATCATAATTATTACAACATATAACAAAACTATGAAAGGTCTGTATATGTATAGTGTCTTTAGAAATAGGGAAACATAAACAACTGGTTCAAAAATCATCTACGTTGTCTCCCATTTATTTCATCATATATAGAGTCCCATTTTGGAATATCCTACTTAATAACCTTCTTCCTGATCTGGGAAAAAGAAAACATACAAAAGGGTGAGCTCAAATGCTCAGTAAGGGTAAACAAAAGAAATTTCAAACATATCATATTTATAAGAACATAACATTTTGAAAATCTTATCCTGCAAAAAGAGATCATAAAATGGGATAAATCATAAAAGTGAAATGTAATTACATTAATCATTACTTAAAATATAATGCTTTGTGGCATACACACATAATCATAGAAATTCATTTCTTATTATTCAAGACTCATTGCAAAGACTATCCTAGCGAACAAAGTCCTTTTCTGAACCGATTTCACTCCTCGTTTCAGTCCTGTTTCACTGAACCGGTTTAACCTGCCATTCCAGCCATGTCTATATCATGATATATAAATCTTTACACAATAAATTGGAGGGTGATATAGGTCCCACCCATCTCATAATGATACCATTCTTATGTGTGACCCAAAATCATAAACTATACATCATAACATAACCCATGTAATAAAAATGGGATTCTTAAACATCACGTCATCATAACATCATCCATAAAAGGATATCATAAAAATAATTCCATAATAACATAATAAAATCAATGTAAAAATAGGGATATAAATATAACCCTATATTATCTTAGATGGAAAATAATTTTGATAAAACACTTGAACTCCATTCTAGAGGAAAATATTCTTTCTACTTCAAAAACATTTTTCATTTCTTAACATGTCATACAATTTTAAACTAAAAGAAGTTGATTAAAAATAAACTTGAAAACTTGTAAAGTAAGCTTCATGAATATAATGATCTAAATATCCATTCATGCCATATAAGTAAAAAAACATTCTTCACGTACTTTGGCCGAAAAAGTCAAAAAGTACCTCGTACGAAAAACGACAAAATATTCCATTCATATCTTTTACTAAAAACTAACCAAAGGGTAAAATTGGATTTAAAAACTTGTAGGTGGATGGAAATAATATTACATATTGTGGAAACATGGATGTGGATGATAAATATTCTCCAGTAAATTCTGAAGTATAAACAATCTCAGATAAAAAAATGAGATTGTGAGATTTTCCCTTACCTTAGGTCTGATTTGCTACGTAAGTGTCCGAACCTCCTGTATAATAATTTAAATAATTTCATTGACTTATTCCAGAATCATATTCATTTTTATTATATCATATATGGTCATTTTCTTAGCTTCTTATTAGTAATATTTCATTGCTACTTGTTATTCGGGTGTTTATTGCTTTATGTTCGTATGTGTGTTTTGTCGAATAAATTCTTATTCCTCTTTTTATGTTATAGACACCTCATTTACAGAATGGTATTAGTGTAATATATATCATATTTATTCATTAAATTCAATTATATAATCATTATCCATTGAAGATCATGTAGAACGAGTCACATCACATCGTGGAGACGGTATTCCGTACGTACGCACGAGCGATGATATCATTCCCATGATTGTGGAATTCTATTGGAGTATATGTATACTATTTCAGAATCAATATCACTTTAAAATGATCATCTATAATCATTATTTTTACCATTATACCCATCCAAGTAAGGTGGTGGTGGAAAATAGATTACACCACGGCGTGGAGACGATATTCCGTACGTACGCACGCGCGGTGATTTTGTTTTCCGTAGGATGGATAGATAGAGAAATAGGGTTGTTTCATACTTATAATAAAATATCGGTATATTAGTGATACTTATATTATTACTTAGTAATTAAACAACTAAAGAAGAATAAGTAGAATAAGAAATAAAATTGAAAGAATCGGTAACAAACATTACCTCTTCTTTGAAGCGCCTCTTTGAGACCTCCTCTTAGGACACTAAACCTAGTCTTTAAAGAAGACCAGGACCTCTAGGATGTTTCTAGGAATTTGGGACGTTAAATGGGAAGGTATTGGCAGAGATTGAAGTCTCAAATTGGTGCGAGGAGGAGAGGGATGAGGTGCCCTTTTATAAGGGAGGAGAGGGGCACCTTTGGAAATATAAGAAATATTAGTTTATATTAAATACCAACCCCACATAAAAACTTCCAAAATGACTCATATCAGAATATTAGATGATATAGGGATGTAATATCATCAAAAAAGAAATATTTAGACATGTTATGAATTTATTTTTAACATTATCAACTTGATCTATCCTTATTTATCAATTTAATTTTATTTGTGGTAATAATATTCTAAATTTTAAATTATTATAAATAATTACATATGTGTTGTTAATTTTCCATAATTTGAAACTTTATGACATTGTCGACCATATAATTTTTAATTAATAAATTTTAAATTTTTTTTGTGATTTTAAACAATTTTATAATATGTTATTTTTATAAAATAACGATAGTGTCAATTTTGTATTATATTCATTTATTTGAATGTAAATAAAATATATACAGAAGATACGTTCAAACTAAAATCTTTAATAGATTCATAAAATGTCATATGTATCTATAAAATTAGTGGATCACATTAAATCGTTCATATAATATTTATTTTAATATTTTTAAAACCATTTATTTGATATTTTAATTAATAAAATAATTCCAACATCACTATTGTGTCATAATTAATGATAATTATTTAATCCCTAAAAATTATAAATAAATTTATATGATGTAGATAATTGTATTAGATTTCTGGAGACTATTCAGTTTCGAAGTTTCATTAATTTTATAACTAAATTAAAATTATTATACTTATAAGATTTAAGAAAGTGACATGTAGTCACTTTCTTTGGTTTTAATAATAATTAAATTATTTTCATGGAACAAACTCCATTAAATGAATCTAATCCTACCCTTAGGTAATATGGGTCGACTTTCAGTCATCCAATAGGATTTTGGCAGGTGTTAGGGTAATTTTATAATTTTATATTTGCCCTTAATTACCCGATTTACCTTTAAATAGGGTAAATAAAATTTACCGTAGTTACTATTCATAATGCCAAAAAAAGTAGCCTATTAACATAATTTGGACCCAATAATTCCAAATATAGAATCCAATTTTCAAAATTCAAAACACATAATTGGCAGTAATTAATTTAAAAGTAATCCCGTTGTTAAGAAAAGGGGTTTTAGACGATTAAACATTGCCAAAGATTGAAATGTTTTTACCTATGAATTCAATGTGAAATTAATGCTAATGACAAATATTATATTAAATGGTAAAAATATATTCTATTTATACTTCAAAACCATTAAATATTTTAATTTTACCATATAAATTATCTAAATGAAAAAAGTAGATTTTAATTAAAAATTAGCGTATTTTTACTATTCATCAAAATATGAATGTTATCAGAAAAATTTCAAAGATTTATCCAAATTTTTTTTATATCCTGATTCCAAAGAAGAATTTTATTATGTCAAATTTAACTTATAAACATTTCAAAAACTATATTTAATATCGTTGCACCATCAAAAGGCAGCAAAACTGCATTTTTTGAAAAATACTTATTTTACCTGAAATATTTATTTTGTTCTCTTACCATGTTCTAGAAAATGTGTAAGATGAAGAATAATGTAATTAAATTAAAAATATAGTTAATACTATTCATAACGGCTTGTCCATAATAATATATCGTTTTTTAGTGAAACCCGGTATTGCGTACTACACACGCTATCGCGAAAGGTCGCGATTGCATGTAATGCAAGCCAAGTCAGTATTGTGTGTTGTGAAAGATTCCTTTTGTGTTGCGTATAACATAAGACATAAAAAAAATATTTCTCATAAAATCTCAGGGTTTTGCAAGTTGAACATCAAAGGGCCTTTACCAAGAATTAGAAAAGGAATATAAAAAGTATAATTTTGAGAGACACCATGAGAATCATCACACAATCTCTATCCCGCAAAAGAAATCATAGACCTACAACTAGGAGAAAAAGGAACTCTTATCAACCCTGACATACCATACAGATCATGTTAAACCATTCAAACCCTAACCATCACATCCCAATAAGAGGAATAAATCTTCATGAAAAGATGAGAATGAATAAAAAATTAAAGGACCAGATCAAAACAATGTGTATTTATATTATCATTCAATATAGTATCATGTGAAAATAACACAAGATATACAATTTAGTTTTCATATTCCTTTATTGTCCAGTCAGCCTGCTCGAGTTTGAAATACTCTAGAGCCTTTTCCAATACCATAAAATCTAGATAGAACTTTTAATTGAATGGAACTATAATTTGCATCAAAACTAAGCCCAATTTAATCTTTACCACAACCATATAGTCAAATTATCTACTTCTTGTTCCATATATATTTAATGTGAAACATTTCACACTGATTGAATAAGGAATTTCCATTAAATTAAAAAACTTCTCAATCTTGTTGAAACAATCCTCTAAATTTTGAGTATTACGAGTGATTTGGAATGAAGGTGGATTCTAGATAAGGGAATATTGGTCATGAATCCATAATTCAACTCTATTAGGTTTCAAAAATTGAGCCTGAATGCAAATTATTGCTACTGCATATCCCATAGGTTGTACATCCCACACAATAATCTCAACAGGATTCAGGACCAATGGAGGATTTTCTCAATTTGGTTCATTTGAAACCTCCAATTAGAGCTTATTCACACATCTTATTAAAGGAATGATTCTACATTACATAAAAAAACAACATTCAAAGCATTAGAAGGATAATTAAATAAACACACAAATATATAAATAAGGAAATTACACATAACAAATAAGAATAAATGATTTTTATTTCTAAAAATACAAACCTAATTTATTAAAAAAGAATACAAATATTCACCACGAAACATTACCAAACCGAAAAATATTTACTTAAGGAATTTTATAATGATATGAAGATAACAACTCACTTGAAAATACCGTTGAAGTCCCAACAGGATCTCAAATATCACACTAACATTAAATAAAGATGATCAACCACCCATTTATTCCAATTTTCCATGAACCAACCTAGAATCCATGGAACTCTTTTACCAGATCCGATACATACAAATCCAAAATGGTTTTATTTATCCCCACGGGCTAGTGAGATGCACCTGGCATCATAAATGATAACACAAGGAAATTTTTTTTCTAAAAAACTAATGATAAAGATACATATCCTTATACTAAAATAATATAATTATAGATAGTACAAGAAACCCAAAAAATGTATTAAAAAACCAAAAATTGAAAACCACCCCTGTACTCAAAACTCCAATGATAAAACTTTTTCATTCCAATGTAATCAACAATCCATTCCCCCAAGCATCAAGAACATCCACCTCCGCCAATATGTTCTTTTCCTTTTCTAACCTAGCTGAATAAAATATAAAAACACCCAATGTAAAAGGTCTAGTGAGAGATAAAAATATTATTAGTGCATCACCATGTGTTATATAATTAGATTATATTTTAATAAATGAAATAATTATTTTAGTTTATTTTATATAATAAATTGTACTAATGTTTAATTGTTTTAATAAAAATCATTTTTTCATATCACAATTATGGAAACAATTCCATACATGGATTAAATAATTTTTTAAGTAAATTTTTTTATATAAATAAACATGAATAGATACTATAGTTTCTTAATTGAAGGAATATATATATATATATCAATGTAATCAAAACAGTTACCATGATCATTACCCCATTGGAAGGATATTTCCTAGTTATTAGACCCTTAAACCCTCATATTTGTGATCATGGTAATATGTACATAGATCCCTTAGGCTCAGTCCAAATATGACACATAAAAATTTCACCAGGAATAATATCTAATGAAGAATAATTTTAAAGAGTTGTAATCATTAATATTTTTCTATGGAATTACCATCATATCAATCTTTTCCTAAATATCCAACTAACTACCCAGGCATGAATCTTCACAATCAACTAGTTGAAAAGGTAAATATATTTCACTTAAAATCAGTCATCAATATGAATATTGATTTTCTACTTTTCCTTTTCAAAATTCCAATTCACTTTCAAGTACAAGAAATATGGGTATTTAAAAAATTCTTCCACTATCAATAATAAACCAACCTTAGGTTCTCAACAATTCAAATTTATTCATTTTTTATATCAAATATTATATCACTTCCAAATCACATTAATGTCAAAAATATTTCCCAAACTTTAATTTCAATTGGAAGTGGGGTTTCCCCCAAAATCGATAACAATTCAATTTCAAATTCCAAATCGCATCGAATTGAGTTTTTATAATACGATCGAATGAAATTAATGACAATTCAAGATAGTATATGTTTTTATATATTGAGATAATAAAACATAATCACATACCGTTAATCATTGTATCAAATCACTACACTTGCAACAATATTTTTGAAATCTAAACGACAAGAAAAAAGATCAATAAATCAAACCTTTAATATTCATCCAAATAAATATTTTTTAGGTCCATAAAACACATGATGATCAGAAAAACCATATGGATGAGTTATATATGGATCATCATAAAAAGAATAGGAAGATAATTGATTACAAGATTTGAATTGAATTTGATCCTCCACGTATCCATCCACCTAGAAATTATATTAGAAGATCCAAAATGCTTATTGAGATCCTCCAAGACCAATGAATTCATGATATCCTATGATAGGGTCATGAGTGGGTTAAAATGATGGGTAACTATTATTTTTTATCATTTTTGGGAATAAATATATCTTTATCACATGGTTAACAAGGTATGGTAGCATAGTTAGACTAACTGTTCAACCTCAGCATGAAAATCTCTACTAGGGTGCACATTTCTACTAGGTGGTTGCAAGGTTTTTTAAATCATGTTATAACTAATAAAAAATTACACTATCTAATTTTTAATGTCTTTTATAGGGTGATCATGTAGTTTGGGAAAATTGTGTTCCGGTCATGAAAAACCCAAACAGCCTCTATCTTTTCACAAAATCCACAAGAATCACACCTAAATAACAAAAAATCGTAGAATAATAAAATAGGGTTTAATAGTATCTAAAAATTAGTAACATGATGTTTTAGAGATGGGAGATCCACATTTTAAAACTCCTACAATATAGGCTATAGTTTTGGTTGATAGAACTTTAGTGCTAGGATATACCTTAAGGATGAATTTTTAATATTTTATCTTTTGTTTCCCCTTTTTATGTAGTTGTTTATTTTTTGATATAATCTATTATTTATCAAATGGGACCGGAATATCCCTTGAATATATATTTCTTATTATATCATATTACACATTCACCACCAGGCGTGGTCAATGGAGACATCATTCTCAAACACTATACATGCATATTACATTATGTTTAAACTTTATTTCTAATTTTAGGATTGTCACATGTTTTATATTGGATTAGTTTTTTGGACCAATATTGTATGATCAATCAAAGATTATTTTCTGGAGTTTTGTTGATCAATTAGTAAAGGATTTAGAATTTTGGATACTACTTATTATGTTCATATTCATGTTCGCGATAGAGACTAGGGTATTTATTTATAGTTCTATTTTATTATATATATGTGACTGGACTTATGGTTGATCAACTATAGAATTAAAATTATTATTTTCTTGTGTGACTAAATTCTGCATTCTAATTTAGTATATAATTTTTTGATATATTTATATCTCATTCATTGATGGATATGTCGTGATTATACATTGTTTATTTTAATTTTTCAAAATTGTTGAACTACTATAATTTTTCCCCACTATATGTTTTAATTCTTAATTCTATTACAAATTCACTATTATATTCAGAGAAACAGTTAAGGCCATGTATAAATCCATATCAGGTGGAATGTTTTGTCAAAATAGCTGGGTTTTTTACAAAATGGTATCTGGGAGTTTGGATTCCTGATTCTGGGATTTAGTAGATTTTTTATATTGGGATGTCTCAAAACATGTGATGGATATTGGAAATGTGTGTTGTGAGCACCATTACTAATATAAATTCCATGATTCTAGGGAATTGGATTTCTAATCATGGATTTTATTTCGAATGTTCTATTATTTCACATAGGTATATGTAATTGGATTTATCTTTTGAATTTTGGTTCAGTGTTTTTTAGATCCCATATTGATGGTATGTGGATAGTGATTATGTATAATTACTGGAACATTGGATTATGATAATATAATCATGTTTTTTAACTACTGTCACTGACAATGGTGGTTTATATTTTTTAATGTGTCTATACAAGATTATAAGGTTTTTTCAAATAGATCTATTTCATATTAATTATAATAAAAAAACTCATTTGTTTTATTTGGAATATATGTCATTTGGATCTCTTATTGAGTTGTCGAAAAGTGATTGAAATGTAGTCCCTTAAATAAATGATTTATGGTTACCCATGTGGGTCGATATTGGTGTGGATGTCCTGCAATTGCTGTGTGGGATGGTGGAGGGAGTTGATACATGAGAGGAATTTTGGTTTGGGAATGATTTTCCCCTTTGGACGAGTTCTCACCGATGTTCTAGTATTGTGTCACTAGGGGAGAGACAATGTCCATACCTCATGCCTTCAATCATGGTTCATTGTGTGGGTTGAGTTCCTAGTATTTGTTGGGGGATTGGGTGAGAGGGATTGTAATCATTTTTTGAGTGGGTAATATAAGGTTATTCTATCAATAATGGTCATTGTACAAGATATATCCATTAAGGATACAAGAATCTTGATAAGGGGATCTCTAGGAGTGCTCATTGTTCTTGGTTGGCTTGATATGCATTGGGCATTCGTATTTCGAAACTGGTAATATTCTTTTTTAACATTTGGATGGAATTTTAGTATCATGGTTTTCCATTCACATTTTTGGATTGATGGTCATGTAGAGGGTGATCATGTAGTTGATCATTCCATGAAGGAGAAACCTTTATTTTGAACATGGGAACTGATGGTGCTCATTCATGTTGTAATTAACGTGAATGAGGAGAATGGATACTAGTTTATCCATTTTATCTTATGTTCATTATATCATGGGATATATTGTTTCTAGAGCCTTGAAGAGGATTTTAGATAATCATTCTTCCTCGAGGATGATGATTATGATTTGTTTAGATGTTTGGGATAAATACTTATCATGTGAAGTAATTTGCAAGGATGTTTTTGTAATGTTTTATTATTAATGGACCTTGTTTGATTCTGTTGATATTTTTTTGTGTCTTGAGGGAAATATTTGGTATAGTCATAATGTCCTAATGAGGTCCGCACTCAAGGAATTATATAATGGATTAATTATGATGGGGATCATCAAATTGTTTGCGGCTGAATCATTAATTTTTACGAAATTTTTATCCATTTTGTGTCTATTCTACAAAAACGATGGGAGACAATCTTTGGATTCTTGTTGAACACTAATGATTCTCAGGGGAGAATAATTAATATATCTCTTTATAAAAGATGATGTTGTCACATGTTTTAAAAATATTGTGAAATATTAAATTTTTATTATTTATCCTATATAAGTAAGAAACATTTAATTTAGTATTCTAAATGATATTGTTTAATTATTTTACCACTATTTTGGTCTAAAAATATTGTGTTTACCCTAGTCTATGTTTTTAGTGGATTTCAATGTAATTCCAATGTTTTTGGAATATGTAATTTATAATTAATTAAATTTTATTTATCAATGAATTCTTGAGAAATAATATCATTATTTCAGAATATCTGACTGAGACTCTAACCTAATGGGTATGTCTAAAATAAAGGTATTTTTTCATAGATGATGGATATACTCCATGGATACACCATGCATTTCCATTGTTTTATTTTCCATTAGTCATTTTTCCCAGTCATTTATTATTTATTTTTCTGTCATTAATCTCAATTTTCATATTTGGATTATGGTGAATGTTTTACCCCTCTCAGATGTGTTTCTAATGAATGATATAAAATGGGGAGAGGTATATAGAGGGAACATTAGTAAAGAGCCTATTTAGACCATCGGCGGGATGAATCAACTACATGATTGGAGTTTCAAAAAATTTGTGGTTTTTTTCACCAAGAGGAATGCTACATTTCTAGTCCCTCAATAAAGATAAAATAGTTTATTAAAATTTTTAAATTCCCATAATGGGAAACTTGGTATACCATGAGGGTAAATTTAAGGACTTTTTTGAGATAAGTGAGGTGTTCATAGGTTCAAGTTGTTTTTCCTTTGAGAAACCCATTTACATGATATGTAGATTGGGGAACATATTTTGTGAACCCATTATTTCAATATATTAGTAGAATAAGGGACCACATGACATGTATTCCTTGAGAATATAAACTTTTGTGGTGACTTGTGGTTCATATGGGTACCCAACAAGATACTCCATGTCATGAGAACATTGAAATATAGGGTAAATATAAAGGCCTTCTGTGATGTAGATAACCTAAGGCCATGTAGTGATCTTGGCCTCACCTAGTATAAGAAATATGTTGGGGTACCCCATGAGAAATACACACCATGTGTTGTTGACACCTAATAGAGATTTTTGAAAATTTCTATCCGCGTGGAATTTGGTACTTCATCATGGAGGATGATTGCATGTATATTGTATTTACATGAGGTATATTCCATATACAGCCTATATAGAGGTGTTTTCTAATTCTTTTACTCTAGATTAAGAGTTGTATATTTGAGTAGCATATTCTGGGTGTTTTCTATATAGATCTTGATGGTGAATGTTTATTAGCATGGAAAGTTAGTATTGATGGTATTTTGGAATAGTTGATTTTTGGATTGAGAATTAAATTTAAGGTTTCATAAGAATCCTCTTATGGATTGGGATGTGACATGTAAGGATTGAGTGAGGCTTTCATGGTTATTGTACTACTTTTCCTATGGATGAATGGTTTGATGTGTTCCTAGTTAATTTTGAGGGATCTTAGATGGTGGGTTCTTCTAGTATATATATCTATATCAAGAATGATCCATATATTTTTTTACTTATTTATTAGGGGTAGAGTTATTGAGGATTAAATATTATTTCTAATGATCAAATTAGTTTGAGCCTTCAAATGGGGTTGATGTTGTAGGATACTAGGTATGACTTGTTCTTGATGAAAAGATTTTGTAATGTGTATATGGGACTCTCAGTTATGCACTCTTTATTCGAATCCTAATTATGTATCTGTTCGGGTTCATGGATGAACAATAAAGAATTGTATTTAATGTATGGTCATGCTATTGGAATCTCTTAATGCTATTGATTGAGAATCAATGAATTCTTATTAATGGATACATAGAAATTCCTCACATATATGGATTGACTCATAGTTTAGATTAAATAAAGAAATCCATTTAAGGTATCCTATTTTATATTTATGGATTCCCTTTTGGAAAAACTAAGGACTATGAAAGGGTGGGTTGTTGAGTCCCCACAAAAATATATGTGCGTCATTCATAGATTCTTGTTTGAAAATTATGTTATATTGTCTAATGAGTGATCCCCATATTTCATTGTCCCATTATAAAATATCTACATTCCTCCATGTCTCATGTCATATATATGCGATACAGCAATATGGAGATCCCATAGTGTCTTTTTTAGTTTTTTATGGGACCATGCGAGCACTATGATTTGTTGAAAATGGAATGGTTAGTGTTGATGAATCAATATTTTGGATGTTAGTTTCATGAATTGATTGAACCATTTTTATAGACTTTACATAGAATGTATTAGAAACAATCTATATAGTATATAACGAAATATGATACCATAGTGATATATTTTGTTTGGTAATTAGTGTTTATATTTATTTGATTGTCTCGTCAATTAATGTTTTCTTTTATATAGGCCTAGAGAGGTAATGAATGATATTGAGTAATGTAACCCTAACCTAAGTCAGTGGATGCCTTATCCCTACTACAGGATAGATGTCTTTGGTTCAATAATTATTGAAAGAATTTGGTTGTAGGATATTAATTTATCTAACAATATTCCCTTGATATAGTTGGTTCTGTAGGACTATAATTCATTCAATATTTTATACATGTGTTAGTAGAGTTCCTATCAACCGTTATTATCATTTAATTATAGTTATCTAGACTGATATATTTACATATTTTTTTTGGGATATTAAGGGTTACACCTTAAGGTTTTATGTTGATACATGTTGAATTTTTATATATATTAGATCTCCATTTTATGACATGTAATTGATTAAAATATGATGATTTTTTTTGAGAAAAATGAAATATGTAATGTAGTGTGTTTTTGAGTTGGGTAGCATTATCTTGGGTGTTTATATAGGTACTAGAGTTTGTTGTTTTATTTTTTTCTTTTTTTACAGATTTTTTGTTTAGTTGTTTATTTTATTCTTGATATTATTTTTTCTCAACTTTGACTAGTATATAACATATGAATGACCTTGTAATGTTAGTTTATTTTATCTTAATAATTGGGTTTTTTCTTATATGGATTTATTTCTCGTCCTATATTGATGAAGATTTTTGTGTATGGTGAACTTATGTCATCCTTCATGTATATCACATGGTGTATAGTGGATATACCCGAGGCTTAATATTATCTGATCAAGTGAATATGGTCTTGTGGGTTTTTTAGGTTCAAGGAAGATAAATTATATGTTTTTCAAGATCATTAATGTGTTTCATCATAGTGTTTATTATAGAGCCTTATGTATTTATCTATATTTATAATTTATCCTCCTTAGGTGATCATCCTAGAGTGTGATAAAATGTTTATCCATAATTCTAGAAATTATGTATGACGGTATCACATATTCAATTATATTATATCAAGATTCTATTTTAGTTATTCATATATCATACTCTAATATTTATAGTATTTTTATGCATGGGATATTTTTATAACTCTGTTAAGGATGGTAAAATATCAATATTATATTTTTAGATCCTCATAAGTAGTTAGAAATCTTTAGAGTACATAGAGGATCCTTTGTTTCCTTATTATGATAATGATTTGGCGACATGTCTGGTCAACCAGATCAAGTTTGTTACAATATTCATGTCTCCATATTACATTATTTATCTCATAATATATTCTTATTCTGATTGGTATTCATAATTATTTCTATGTTTTGAAATCATATTATGTTTATGAATACCTATAATATGTTATGTTTTTTGTTAATAATGAGAAGTATTATATTAAATGTGATATAATTCAAATTAACAAGTTGTTGGAGTTTTTAATACTGTAATTACAGTTCATATTATGTTAGAATCATGTGTAAAGAGACTTAAATTTATCTAAGATTATTCATTTGGAATATAGGTTCATATATATATATATATATTAATATCAAGGAAAGTTATGTCCATTCCTATGGTTTGGGGGGTGTGTGTGTGTGAATGTTTTTTTACACATTTCTAGAATGCATGTATGATGTAAATACTGATTTGAATGAATTAATTATATATTATATGTGTTTTTACTATAAATAAAAACATCCTTTCACATGCATCCACATTTATCATCATCACCCATAGAGTTTAGAAGATGAGGGGTATATTATCAGGTAATTTGCCTCCCCTCTTCCAATATAAATGTTATTGTTTTTAATGTATGTGTGTTGACATTATTTTATAGGTTCAAGTAATACTCTAGGATAAAGGTGTTTCCTTCAATTTATTAGTTTCATTGGGGTATATATCTTGATAAATGGTGGCGTGGCCTATTAGGATATATGGATTTTTTTATTTTATGGTAATCTATCATGTATAGAATAATTGTAAAAAATATTATGTATAAATGATTGTAAATGATGACTTGGGAATAAAAGTATAATATATATAAATTTATATCAAATATAATTATATTTTATTTTAGAACACTAATATTTGGGATTCCACTGGTGGTTCCAAATAGTATTTATTTGTAAGTCATTATATTTAATAAATATATGATCCAAGTAGTATTTTTGATAAATCCTGAAATTCATTACTAAAGTTATATTTATTGAATAATCTCCTCAATATTTATATCAAGACATCATTGTTAGACAATATACTCTATTATACGTGTAAGTGTTCTGGTGGTAATAGAGTATCCTAACTCAGTTACCCAAGATGGAAAATTACAAAATGTTATCATAGTGTCTATAATTTATTTTTATGTTGGTTAGGGATATAGATATGTTCTATTGACATAGAGGGTGAGTAACTTTCATGAGAAACCAATAATGTTATTCATGAATGTATAAATCCCATTGGGTGATCTATTTTGGGTTTTGTAACTTTATGTTTAGTGATGTTTCATTGTGGACATTCCAATATACATTGATTGATAATCATGATGATTTATATAGATCAATGAATATTTAGTTTCTATATTATTTATGTATAATGGTAGTGGAATGTGTGGTGAATTACACATGTTCATATTCTCTATTTTTATCACAGTAACTATCTATGAATGATTCATTATTATTTAATAATTACTCAAAATTAAATTAATGTTTTATCCAAAAAAATAAATATCCATTATTTAATTATAATGAATTAGAATGTCATTTATTGAATGACCAAATATTTATTTTTTATTTTATGTATTTATTTACAATGTATATTTCATCAATCTTGAATAAATAATTTTTATAGTAATGAATTAAATGAACCAGTATTTAATAATATAAATTGTGCAGTGGTATTTCATTCATTACAAAAATATTCACAGGTTAGTTTAACTTGAAATGTCTATTAGGTCAAGTGAGTTTGTTATTTTGTGTATTATTTTTAAAAATTAGAAAATATTATTTTGAAATTATAATTATCTAATGTGTATTTATATTTAATTAGATATATGAATTTTGGTAAATAAAAGTTAATTATGGGAACAATATTTTTTCTACACTGATATGCAGATTTGATACTGACATCTAAATTGAAAACATAATGGGATCAATTTTCGATGGAATTTTTAGTTCCATAGATTGCACACATGTGGTGACTTTAAATTAAATTAATAATTTAAAATTAAATTGGAATATTTTCATTTGGGGAAATGAAAGTAGTATTTATTAATTTAAATAATTAAGTAGGTGTTAATTATTTTATCATAAAACATGTGTTTCTGAATTAGTCTTAGTGAATCATTTTTATTTTGAGTATTAAACTATTTTTTAGAATATAAGTGTTATTTTTTATTTCTTTTAATTTACAAGTAGATGAATATTTTGGTAATTTAGAACTTTAAGGTAGGTGTTTTATTTTCTTAAAATGTCTTGATAAAGGGTGTTCAGTAACGAATGTGTTTGAAATTGTTTTTTGAAGGGATAAATAAACACAAATGATCATATATATAAAATGATAGTTTCATTAAATTATATAAAGTGATTGGTTTTTTCATTATCTAAATTTTTAAAAATAATTTTTATAAAAATTTAGTGAGATAATAATGTCAAAATATGAAGGGAAAAATAGATATGGTGTGGAGGTTTTACTAGAAGTATTTATCATTAATATTTTGATTAAGAAAAAAATGAAGATCATGATAAAGTGGAAATAATTTGTTTTTTCAAATTCGAAATGTAATTAATAATATATTTTCTTCCCCAAAGTATAATCTGTGGTTTTTCTTATTGGTCAAAAGAAATTTCATTCAATGTGTTGAATTTTTTTCATATGTTTAGGTTGATGGGTTGGTGTACTATAAGTTCATAAATTATAACCTTAATGAAATTCGAATAAAACAATAATTTGATATGTAGTGGAACACATACACTACCAAAAATTGTAGAATTATGGTAATAATACACAGAGTACCGTTATGGTTCATGCAGTTTAGAAACCCGTATATTCGTTGGTGTTACCAAATATACGATTTCTGATGGTAGTTTTTCTTCCATTTATAGTGGGTATTTATTAATGTCTATTTTTGTTATTGTTCTATAGGATTCATGATTTAGTTGATATAGTAACCTCCCTGTCATTCAATTCCCTTACTTTGCTCTCAATCCATGGTGTTCTAACATTATTTTTTCAAATGATTCAAGGTGAGATCTCAGTACCTATATCTTCTTCTCTTTTTCTCACCTTTGTTTTGGGTGACCCAGTGAAAGGATTTGAGTCAAAAATTTCTTTGAATCATGGTTGAAACTATTTTTCGCTACATTAAGGATCATTATATTAAGAATCCTTATGTGATGTTAGAATACAATTTAACAATACATGGAGACTAAAAATATCAATAATTCACAAAATAAGAGTAAATGGAAAAAATGAATAATAAGTAGATCTTGATATACCAAGATCTGTGTTGTTCAGGAAATGACTTCAATATTGATGGATAAGAAGAAATATCACAATTTATTGGAGTATAATTAAAATGGTTTTTATGTGTGTCACCCACCTAAAAACCTTTCTCTAATTATCTTATAACAATATAATGGAACAATACCACCAAATAAAACTACATATTTTGTGCTATAGTGAATAGTGGATGGATATATGTGTATCTATAGTACCACTATATCTAATGGATTATATGATAATGTAATAAATATTGAGTCTTAATGTAAATAGTGACATGTATATGTCATGGGTATAATATATTATAGTTAGGTTGAATAAAGAGAGTAATGGTCTATTGGGTAGTTTGGGTCACTAGTAGTCGACCAAAATTTATAAAAAAGACCGACCTAAACAATTCCCATTATTCAATTAGAATATATTTAATAATTTTTTCAAATCATGGTGAATTTTCAATGAAATTGTTTGGGTAAAATTACATTATTGTGTGTTGTAATAAATTTTATGATAATTCACCTATAAGGACATATAGTCTTTTGGGAGAAATTTCGACCACATATCACCTGTAATAAAATATTTTATTTGATTTCTTGTTGTTTCATTGTTTTTATTTATAAAAATTTTGGAAATTTTATTAAATGATTGAATATATACTTTTTTTCTCTTAACATCGTATGTATAAGTGGGAATTCATTTTGGAAAATATGAGTATAAAAGGATTTAGGGATATTTAACTATGTTTGTGGACTTTACTCATTAGATGGTAGTTGTTTGAATGATAATAAAAATTTTGGTTGATGGTTACTATATTTTATTTATTGTTCTTATTATCATTTAAATTATAAATTATTCATGGTGACTAGTAAAATATCGTTCAATAGATGTATTTTATCAGTAAAATTATATAAAATTCATTTGTGTTAAAACGAAACAAATTACTATTTTACTGAGGATGATCATTACATTCGGTGATGTCCCA
This sequence comes from Viscum album, assembly GCA_963277665.1. Taxonomy (NCBI): domain Eukaryota; kingdom Viridiplantae; phylum Streptophyta; class Magnoliopsida; order Santalales; family Viscaceae; genus Viscum; species Viscum album. Next base: position 900,576,733 of record OY728139.1, read on the forward strand.
GTTGAAAGAGAGTCATTGATAAAAGTTATTGGTTAGTGAACCCAATGTGTTGGATATGAATAGGTTAATACCAATGAGACTTTATTCATAAAATTATTTTTGGTTCTTTAATGGATTTAAAAAACAATTACTTAAATAAAACACATTTGTTTTGAATATGGATTCTGATTAAGATGAGTTGATTATAAATGTAATAGTTAAAGTTATATAAATTAAAATGTTTATATCGGTTAGGCCTATTGATTTAATGGATATTTTTTGATGGGAAATTGTTATTATATTTCATTTAATTATTTTTTTAAGTAAGGATGATTTTCCTAGTTGACCCTAATTTTAATAAATAACTTATTTGAAAATATTTTTCACATAATTTATTCTATGAAAATATTGACTAAATTTTATGTTAATACATGGTGAATTGATTTTTATTCGAATATATGTATATATGTTTGGTTTGTGTTAGTGTATCTTTATTTTAAGATGGATTTTTTTTGGACTATAATTTTGTTCCTTGTGATTCCAAGACTTACTGGAGATGGTTCATGGGTTATTGTGGAGATTAAATTCCTAAAAAACATTGATAATAATAAGTTACAATCTTTAGTGATGATTTATTCCATTTTTTAAAAATTTAAATAGAAAAATAGTGAGGGATTACACTATATGTTGTTGATGTATTTATCCATTTTTCTTATAAGGGGAACTATTCATTGTGTGACTGAGCGACTATATTTAATTAAATATGGGAAAAAATACCTATTTTTATTCACACAGAAAAATATTTAAGTGATATTAACTATATATTTTAATGGATTATTCAACGTTATAGGATTAGATATGGGAGTATGCCAGTCTAATTATTTATTTCTACTAAACAATGATATAGTGAAACAAAAAAACCTGGTTTATCATATGTTGATACCTAAGACACCCAATCAGAAGGCCTAATGTCTGTTTCCAATCATCACAGACTAGAAAAAAGTGCCCCTATAATTACATTTATCCTTTAATGATGATTTGTATAATTGCAGAATAATATGAAAACAGATTCAAATAAAATTAATATATGATCATTTTACATATTTAAAAAGATATAATTTTAAATGAACACAATATTAAAATGATTTTCATTTAGTGTAAAATTTTAAATCACAAAATCAAAATACAATAAACAAAGAAACATTAAAGTCATAGAGAAATAAAAATCATATGTTATAAAATAAAAGAGTTAGAGATATCCATATAAAATAAAGGAAATTTTATGAAACTGGAAAATAAGAGATGGATTGTTGAAAATGTTAAATACTTAATTATATGTCAATGATCATAATAAACCTCAAAATATTCCATCTCCATATAATGACCAATACTATTACACATTCCACCTCCTTTATAACTTTTTTGGACCTAAATATTTTCCATCACATCAATGTGTCTCCATTCCTTTGTTACAATCATTTGATTAAAAATATATATACATAATAATTCATAAATAAAGGTGTATGTGATGATAATTTACATATATAAATAATAAATTCAATACATAAATTTTGTAATTTTATATCCATCGTTCCCTATGTATAGTATGGAAATGAACTTTTGAACATTATACATGTTATCCACTCAACAATAATGAACACCCCCGTAAATTCTCATTTTACAAATTATTTACTATCTTGAATTAAAATTAAAATAATAAATCACCCCTGGAAATATTAACCTCAGGTCAGTAGTTAGTAAATATATTGGTAAAAATACTATATCTCAATTATATACCTCAAACACGATGAATATATTATGGATGATTCTTTATAAAATCAAGTTACTCTTCATTTAATGGTATATGATGATATATTGAACACAAATCAAATCTGTATATAGATATTCAATATCAACTATGATGTTAAGGATGTAACATTGTTCATCGAAAATTATTATTGAATTTAAAATAAATATATGTTGAATTATGATCCTCGTTTACATGATCCTTCAAATATATGAGCATTGTTAATGAATGATGAATCATAAATTGAAAAATAATTGAACAAATGTAAAATAGAAAACATTGAGTACATTTATAATGAGAGGATATATGTTGATGTAGTACTGTAATATTTTTAAACTCATAAAACTAATTTTGTGTTGGATTTACCAGTATAAAATACACCAGATTCAATGCCTATATAGAAAAATAACTATAAAATAGACCAAATTGAAATGATTAATTAAATAAGTAACTATAAGATAATTTTTAAAATGGTTTTATAAATTATATTACACTACAATAGAGTGAAAATTTTAATTATTTCAACAATAAGTATGTTTTTGTATGTGTTTTCATTGAATATGTGAAGAATAACTAGATAAACATAAAGAAAAAAAAATATCATATACATTTCATTGATTACATATTCCTGAATATTAAGAAAATAATTAATTATAAAATATTTATCTTTAATTATGATATCATATATTATTGGTAAAAAGGGATTATGTTGCGAAATAAATAATTTCTGAAAATATATAGACATTATGATTTTACCAAGAAATATGGTTGATGAACTTGTTTGAAAATTACTAAATTTATAAAAAATTTATATTTAACCATTATAATTTTGTTATAATCATTATAGATTGTATTCTAATATATTTTATTTATTTAGAATATAATGGGTATAATTTTAGATTTTGGGTTACGATTTTTAGTCACGATACATTATATGAATCAATTATTAAATTTCAATTGGGGATTCATACAATGACATACGTGGGCTATGTCATTACTATAAAATTTATTTCAATATATTCTATAAGGAAAAGTGTAATTAAAAAACCGAACATTGTCAAATTTTATGATTTAAGTCCATAATTGTGTTGAATTACATGGGTATTATGATCGATGTTTGATAAATTTCACTCTATTTTATAAACAAAATACTATGATTAGATTTAATCCGTATCATTTTTATAGATAGAAAAATTTGAAGATATTCATGAGAATCATGAAAAAGAGTTTAATCACCACATTTTTAGTCACACAAACTTTATTATGAGAACGAATTTTGATATATGTTAGTTCCTTAAATAATAACTTCATATGAGTACAAATAAAAATAATAAGGCCATAAACTTTTCAGAATGTTTATTAAAGATACATGAATATCATTACTCAACATATAATATGTGGTTATGAGTACTGATATTTTTATTAAATATTTAATCTCATTTTTTATAATGCTTTAAGTGTTATGTACATACCAATCCTATATATTTATATATATATTTATAATATGTGGGTGAATATATTCCAATAATATAGGTTAGGGTAAGTCAAGGATTATGACTTATCATTACATTACCATCATTCCATGAAAATGACTGTAGATTATGATTTTAATAAAGATGTTATTACTAAATTATCTACTATTGGAATATAATGATATCAATTATTTATAAATATATAAATCGTAAAATAAAATAAAATGTCCAATCTTTCTTAAATAAATTAACAACCATCCATTTTGGGGATGATCAAGTAAGGTGACCCTGTATATATATATATATATATATCACATCATTTTAATAATATAAAAATAAAATATCATTATCAATATATTAATCACTATAGTTACCCATAATATTTTTACAAATATATTCTATATTATTATATGAACATTTAATATATAACAATTTCAACCATGAAATCATAATATTGGTTTAGTTTATTTTGAAAAATACATTCATTAACAAATTTTTAATAAAAAATATATATTATCCCCCACCTAGGTCTACATAAATATCACCCTTATTTGACTTATCATACTTAAAATCCTTCTTCATAACCTGGGAAAGTGAAAAATAAGAATTTCTAGGCTCAATTTCTTAATAAGATTTAATATTAATGATATTAATGATCCCTAAAACAAAAAACCGGCATAAGGGTATAAGAAAATGAAATGAACAATAGAAAACCATACCCTGCATACTGTAGATCATAATATTGATTCATGTAATAAATCATCAATGTTTATAAAAAATTAATCCTAATTAAATCTAGGAACATAATCAATGAGAACATAACATTAACATTATATCTTGCCTTTATGACAGTAGAATAAGTGTAAAAAATTAAAAGTGATAGAAATATTAGTCAACAAAACCAATGAAGAAATTTATATATATATTAATATTGGCTAAACCTCCAATTTCCATCTTTGGGATTGGGATAAAATCTAGTTTACCCTTGTTTTTGGATTGAGATAAACTCTGGTGGACCCTATTTTTACATCTTAGGATAGCCACCCATGTACCCTCCTTCTCAATATTGTGTTAAACTCCTAACACCGTTTAATCTCAATGAAAATTAATCATTAACAAATTAATTATAGGAATATATAATTCCATTCCAAACCATAATTAAATAATAAATCCATGAATATATGATCCATGAGATCCTAAAAACATCCCTCAAAACAAAATCGGTGGAATAGAATTTAGGTTTCATTGATAATTAATTAACATAACAAAAAATAATTAAATGAAATATTAAATATGTTATCCTTGGATTATATCTCCACTAAATCAAAATTAACACAAAATGTGGTTACTATAGATGAAAAATTCATTTAAAAATTCATTTTATTATTTCATGTGGAAAATAACTTTTTCGATTTGTGAAATAAAATATTAAAAAATAAAAATCCCTATGTTTTAAGATCATTTGTTCAGATGGATATAAAACTATATACATTTAATGTATTCTTGAAATAATTTAGTGGTAATGAAAATTGTAAATTCATTTCTTGTTATGTATAGGTTTATAAAATAACTCCTTCAAATTGGTTTAGAAAATATCAAAAGTAGCTCATTTAAAAAATAACAAGAAAAATCTTTTTAAATGATTTTTTATATATTTAACAATTGTTCAAAATGTTTTTAAAAATCATATTGTAATATTAAAAACATTATTGAAGTTATTTTTATATTATAAAACTATTGTACAAAAAGTATTTTATATTGAAGGGAGAAATTGTGTCAATTTTTCATTAAAATGATTAATTTAGTCACATGACATATTAAAGGTAGGAAAATAAAAACGATTTTTTTAAAAATTAAATAATCATATGAGTATAAAATTCAGGATATTATTTATATATTGATCATTGAATTTCACCATTATAATCTTAATCATTGTCAATATCAATAGGAAATGATATTACAACATAAAAAACATACCTATTTGGAATCTTTTGAATCATAAGCCCCATGAAAGAATAAAATTATTTTAAATTTTATATATCATTGATATTATGAAACCGAGTATATAACATTAAAAAGGGATGCATATAAACCTTATAAAATATTATTGGTTGATATCAAAAAAAATGTATGAAATAATAAAATTTAGATGATAAACCCTTACAATGACATCGAATTACATAGAATACACTTGGACCACCTATATTGAAATTTTAAAAATATATTCTTTGAAAAAATATTCATTTTCATAATTTAAATATCATATTTTATCCACTTATGATATTTCAAAACACATTATTTTATAATTCCGTATAATAATTTTGTATTCATTGTATAAAGTAATTTATTTTTCAAAAGAATTTTATTTTGGCAGTTCCTATATTTGTACTTTTATCATGTTTTTATAATATAAATAAATTTACTCATGAAAAAATATCAAATAAAAAAATTATGTATATATTTATATTCATCTATAAAATTTAGAGATGTAAAAATGTATTACACGATCGAATGAGATAATATGCCATACGTAGTACCTGAATTCTATTTTAATTATTTGAGGGATGGAAAAAAGGAAAGGTTAATAATAATTAACCTATCAAAAATTATAATTAAATCCAATAATATATATATATATATATATATCATATATATACATAAATTGTTTCCTTATTACAATCCATGTACAAAATAATTGAGAAACAAATAACATCTGTTCATAAAGGTGGTATTCCACATGAATGAATGAGAAACGTTATTAATGTATTTGAAGGTAAGAAGGTAGGTATGATATTATTAATTCATTATCATAATTATGTCATAATGAATATATAATAAATTTAAACCATCATAATAACTATCCATGGATTATGGATAAGGAAAATGAACAATATTGAAACAAAGAGGGGTAATCCATTTGTATGCACGAGAGATACCTTGACTTCACATTTGATAGAATAATTGGTATATATTGGTTTTTATATTACCATGATAACATTTACAAATATTTATTATATTAAATATATTATTTTATAATAAACCCCAGAGATTATTAAGATGTAGAAAAATAAATATTTTGAATGATTTTGGATATGAAAATTGTCTATCTTTTTTTGGCCTCCTTTGAGAACTTTTTTATGAACAATTGAAATGTAGTTTAAAAATTTAAAAAGGTAAAATTTGTCTTTATGGAAATTTAAAGGATAAATTTTTAATTTTTGGTCAAGAAAGATGCATTAATGTTTTTTAAAGGAGTGAAAGGTGGTATTTCTTTTTATAACTAAGTGGAGGGGAACTCTTAAAATTTCATAAAAGAATAAAATATAATATAGTAATTATTTAGTAAAATTCAGTCAAATTGAAATATAGTTGAATATAAGTTAGTATCTATTTAAATACCAAAAAACAATAAAATATTTATGTTTATATGGTTTTATAAATCTAATATTATGGATAAACCCTTATTTAACCACCGTAAGAACTTTTACACTATTAAAGGTTATAATATTACTTATAAGTAAATAAATGTATTCATCATGGATAATGGAAGATACATTAGTCCATTTTCATGAAAATCTTCAAAATTAATTATTTTTATAATTTATTAAAATATAATGTAGTATTACATAACATAAAATATTATTACATTTACATTTGAATGTGTTTATATAATCTCACTTTAAGGACAAAAATAAAAATATTAAATTAAAATATAATTACACACTACTTTTATAATACATCATATTTATCGACAAAACTCATTGTACCCAATAATTGATCTATATTATATTACTTTATTAAAATGATATATTTTATTCTCCTAATATAAAAATAAATACAATATCGATGTCACATAAGCATGATAGGTAATGATTTTGTCACTAATATTTAAAAAGAATTTACAATTATAAAAACATATTCTTTATAACCAAAAATATTAATATCTAAACTTATCCACTTTATGTACCTATATAATTAAGTCAATATATATTGATGTTAAGAGATTGTGATTCAATATTCACACATCCCTTTAATTAATACAATCATCGTTCTATTACAATAATGACACCAAGTGGAAATCTAATTTGGAATGGAATGTATGTGGATTTAATTAATACACCCAATATGGTAAATTCACATTTTAAAAAAATAAAAGCCTTATCCCATAGCTTTAACCCAATATTACACATTTTAATCTTTCTAAGGTGTGGAAAATTTACTAGGGTTTCTATTCATAATGACCAAATATAAAAAAAGACCTATTTATTTTATTTGTAATTCTAGATTCCAAATAAGAAATATATTTTTAAATATTTAATTTCAAACAAAAAATAAATTATTAATTTATGATATAAATTCCCAAAAAATGTAAAAAAAAAAATAAAAAAAATATTTTGTATTATTAAAATTTTTTTATAATAAATTAATCCATAAAATATATTCCATTGAATAAATTATATTATTTTTATTATATTATTTCTAATGAACATTAGAATTTTTTTATAAAAAAATGTTACATTATAAATTCTTTAATTAATAATTTAGAATATAAAAAATCATTATTTTCCCTACTAATTTAGAATTACAATTAAATATAATATTATATAAATTTAAATATATGGTAATTTTAAAATTTTTATTATAAAACTAATTTCCGTTTTTAAATTTTTTTGAAACTATAAAATTTTATTAATATTATATTTTTATATAATACAATAAAAAATATTTTGTAAGAATGCTCACATATGAATAATAAAATGAATTATATTAAAAAATTAGTGTGAATTTTTTAATTATTGATCATCAGTTTTTTATTAGTTACTTTAAATTATTTTCATAGTGTAGTTGATCCTTTTCATAGCATCCAATTCAATCGGTTTTGTTATAATGGTCAGAAAATGATAATATTTAATGTTTCATTTAAGCACATTATTTTTTTATACGTTATCAAACATATTGTTCTTTTAATATCTAAGGTTGTTTGATTGTCCCTAGTTAATAAAATTAAGCCTTAAAATTTGGACATCCCCATAGTAATCATGTGTCCTCTTTATGAAAGAAATTTTGTTAAAAATGCACTCTATAAAAATGGTAAATGATAATTATACATTTAATAATGGAATAAGAATTTTGATGGTCAACTAGAATAACAAATAAATTGAAATAAAAATAGGCGAACAATTGTGGGAAGTGAAAATATTAAAATGGGGAAAACATATTGTCTAGATAAAATTTATCACAAAAGGGGAAGAATGATGAGAAAACTAATGACTACAAAACCAAAACTTATATATAATGGAAAATTATATAGATTCAATAGAAAATATCATAATGAGTCAACATTTTTGTTCCACGTACCTTTTAATAGAGGTTAGGAATACCATTATTATCAGGCTATTTAAAATGGGAAAGAACACTTACTTTATTTTTTACCTATCATTATAATAAAATTTTCCCTTTGGATGCTCTTCAATTAGATTCCACTTCATACATTACAACATAAAATGAATGTCGATGCATAATTTTTCATTTATAATAAAATAGAAGAAAATTTATATTTATAATATGATCCATAAAATAATGACAATTAATTTTTCTTACCCCTAAATATTTTATAAAATTACATTTTTGGAACATGTTATAGAATAAGATAAATCAGAATTTAACCAAAAGTAATAATACCCATATATGAAAATAAACATTTTTATAATTATTTAACCATTAAACCCTTCATTTTTTTTAATAAACTATCATTCCAATTTTTAAATAAATTTAATATTCCTAAAATAAGAATAAATCCATTTTATGCATAAATTACTGTAATATATTTTAAATTATAGTTTTACCAACTTTTGATGGATAAACCATTTTAAATATAGTTTATTTTTTCAATTTTTTAAATTCTATTTTATTAAATAAACATTTTCTTTATAATTGGATTATAAAAATTTACGTTGGTTTTATTTTTATTATTTTTCTTATAAGTATCATTGTTTTATTGAATAGTGTGAAACACTATATTATAGTTAAAAAATAATTTTAAAAATATTAATTATAATTTAAAAAAATATAAAAATTCAAAATAGATTAATAATACATGTATAAATCATATTTATTTCATTAGAATATTTTTTTATATAGAAATTTGATTTAAAAATTTATTGACATTTTGAATGTCTCTTTTACCCGCCTTCATGCCACACCAGCAAGATTAGTGTTAAACCTAATTTAACCACTACTATTAATTCACATCTCAAAAACATATATATAGTGTTGTAATAAATATACAAAATTTAGTCCAATAGGCATAATATTATTTGGTGAATAGTAACTTTATTATTTTATTTAGCACGATTAAAAAAATATAGGGTAACTAAGGGTAAAAATAATATTATAATAATATAAAATTTTTCTAAAATTTGTCCTAATTTTATTGGATGAGTGGGTTTCCACCAAAAATATATCTTATGTTGAAAGTATAACATTTTTATGCCACATTTTTTTTGGAAATGAAATTTATAATTTTTCATTTAATGATATGTTTAAATTTTTATACTCATATTTTTAATATGTAAAACAATTTTAATATGGGGTTATATTAGTTATATATTTGACTATAAATATTACATATAAATATAAAATAATAATATATATCATGATAATATATTTAAAATTATTAGATATTAATTATATTAATTTGATTATGACACAACGATGATGCAATAATTGATTTATTAATGGGAGAGTCAAATAAATGACATTTATAATGTCAAAAAAATATAAATTGAAATATTTTATTCCATAAAAAAATTTATAGTCAATTTTTCCATTTTATTTATATTTATGATTATTGATTTTTAGGAAATCTTGTTTTTAATATTTTCTAAATAGTCACGCAGTGAATAAAGTCAGAACTGAGAGAATTAATATTTTTTAAAATATAGAATATTTAAATAAGTGATATAATATTTCAAAAAATCCATGATATGGAAACAATGATTATATAAGTTAATAAATATCATCAATTCCTCATTAATTGGTCTTTTAGCATGTTATGGTTATTATATTAACTCTCAAATTTTATATTTCATATTAAAATGGTCAGACTAAAAAGGGTCAACACACAATGATAAGGATTAAAGAATATTTAAAACACATATAATTTATATTGGATTAATGTAATTAGATATATCATAATATAATATTCTAAATATATCATATTAGACCCACTATGAATTGAAATGTAATTTTTAATAATTTAATAATTTTTTAAATTCCAAGAGTGCCCCTCCCCTCTCCTATAAAAAGACAATATTATTCTCTATTTCATACACATAAAAAACAACATGGTTTAGAAACAACATTCCCAAAAACAAACACATTCTTGGGGCCTTAGTTTGGGTATAATACACTTATTATAGGTGTTAAGGTTTTATGAAAGATGAAAAACTGAAGGAATAGTAATGTTTTAGTCAAGTGTCTCTATTTTATTTCTTCATTAAAATCCTTAAAATATAATCCAACCTTGATGAGATAATAAAAAGAGTATCCTCAATATAATTTTATGATATTATATTAAAAAAATCAGCTAAATCAATCTCCACTTCCATCAAATGGGAATGGAATTACTCGTTCTTGTGTACATGTGAACAATCAACTCGAGAAACTGATATACTTTTTCCCCATAAATTGCTCTCATGACTAGTTATAATAGTTTAATTAATATACATATGTGATATTCATTTACATATTAATCATTATATGTTAATTATATACCAATTAGGTTGTTACATTCCACACGCATAATAACGATAACATCATTTGTGCGTATGTGTGAACTATCATTTCCACAAAGTGATGTGATTCATTTTTATTCCCTAAATAACATGTATGGAATATATATATATATATATATATATATATATATATTTTAAATAATTAATATTATAATAATAAATATATTATCACCATGTATATATAAAATAATAAATAACTTATTTCTATAATTTCAATGAAAAATGAAAACGTCAACCATGTATATGTACGGCCTACCGTATTTTGGATTTTAACATTGTATATTTTACAAAACATAATTAGTGGGTAAATATAAAAGTATAATTAATGTATAAAATTTATCATTAAATCGTCATTATTATTCTATATATAATTAAATTATGACCAAATGGACAATTTAGATCATACCATGTTCATTTTTGAACTCAAGTACAGAATATTGACAAAACACCGGACGTGAACTTAAATAATTATGTAATTGTAATTACAATATAAATTAGTGATATAAATAGAATAATAGACCTGAAAAATTTTATCATGAATGTATAAATAATCCTATGATTATTATTCGGCGATATAAATAATGTATAAGATGAATGGTACTCGAGGAAAGGGACATTGTCTCAATCATCTTTCATCGAGGAATATTTTAAAGTTAAACACCACCATCTTTTTTAAGGTGTAAAATCAAAACCTTTTAACTTTAATTTAATTAAAAGGTATTTAAAAGGATAATATTAAATTATTACTTTTAAAAAAATTTAAAATTAATGTTATTAACAAATATGGCGATAAAAAATTATCCACCACCATAATCATTATTTGGTATTTGGGTTCCTCTACGATACTTAATATTTTAAAATGAAAAATAAATAAAGTATTCCATTTTCTAGGTATATTTATAAGGAATATTGTTTTGATTATGGGTTGATTATTTCAGTATCTTGAAATGATTTCTTGTGATTTCAAATGAGATTTAATGATTGATCTGTTAATAATTACTGTTTTTATGTGTTATGATTATGTAATGGTTCTGGGACATTTTGTGGGAGGTTATGTTATAAACAAAATAAGGGGGAGTTCCATGATAATACATAGATGGATATTAAAATTATAACCTCTAATGAATTGGGTATGTAATTCTTCCATATGCATATTCTATTAGAAAGAGTGACATGTATGGTTGTCAACTGCTTGGTAATTTTATTTTTTTGTGATTATATCATACATTTACTTTATATCATATATGTACATTCTATTAATTTTATTGAAATATATTGATTACAAAAAGGTAATAAATTTTAATGTATGCAATAAAATAATGTTTCTACATCTTAAGGGTGAAATTTATTGCATTATGATAATTTATTCATATGTTTACATGGTTTTGCAAGACTAATAGTTTTCATTTTTTGAGTATCACTTATTGATCTATTTATGCTCATTTGAAGTTGTGAAGTGTTTATCATAGGAATTATAGAAAAATTTAGTAATGGATGGGATCAAATGAAATTTATGATGAATATACATTAAACGAAACAATGTTTCTTTTTAATAGATTTTGATTTTTGAAAAAAAGGGATAGTTAGAAAAAGTGCCTACATTATATCATTTGAGATTATATATATGAATTAAGGATAAATTATTTAATAACTAAACTAATAATATCCTCTAATTTAATATCCAATTTTAAAAAATAGAATAAATTATGTTTGAGGTTTGTTAGTTAGAGTTGGTATTAGTGTAAAGGTTAGGATAACTATAGAGGTTAGGATGTTATCTGGGAGTAGGTTAAAGATCCCACAAAACCAAGAGGGTTATTATCAAATGAAAATTTGTGTATAGTTATGAATTTTTTTTTATTGGACAAGAACATAATAAATTGGGATATATATTGGTTAATGGATTGGATTATTATAAAAATAAATATTGTTTTCTTTACCGTATATATGATTTTTCTTTTAATAATTCATTTCATGTTTAGGTGATGATCCATTTCAGCAGATTAAGGATCATTTGTCAATATGGAAGGAAAGTGATATTAGAAACCCTTATTATCCCTCCACAATGATTTTATCATCATGTTTAAAATAAATAATATTTTAATGATTTTGACAGCTTCTTGAGTATTCAAATAACTTGAAATAAATTGTTTTGAGTTATCCAACACCTACACTTTTCTATAAATTTTTTTTGGATCATGGTATCTTTATCATATGATTTCTTGATCTCAACTCATCCATGTATATTAAAGGGGTAAATGTAAGAATTGGTGTGGAATTTTACTTTTTGATTATAGTTCTATGGGATAAAATAAAAAAGGAACATCATAGGGATCCTGAAATTTGGATTAAAGGTATTAATTATCTTCTTATCCATAATGTAAGAAAAATGATATGAATTACATTTATGATCCATGAGGATATAATAAATGTAATTTTATAGGAATGATGAATTGATATATATGGTCTCAATTAATTGTTAATGGATTATGAATAATGTTGAAATATTAATATGTTTAAATATAAATTATTTAAATGTTTTTATATACTTAATGGTATCGAGATGTTTAAAAGTAATAATTCTCTTTTTCTTAATGGGGTTATTTTTAAAGATTTTATAGTTTCAAAATACATAACCTTAATTGTTTTATGTCAAAATTATATTTTAAGAAGAATTATATTTTCTCAACATAATTATAAGGTAATGGATAACCTATATTTGATCTTTTGTTTGAGGTAATTAAGGGTTATTATATTTTGAGATGAAAAATGAAATTTATAATGAAAACATTTAAGTTAAATACTATTATGGTATTTTTGATGACATTATAATATTTTTTGAATGTTATAAAAATGCTATAGTTTTAATAATAGGAAATCTAATAGTATGGGCGAAACACTCCTCATCTAGGAAGGTTATGGGTATCGAACCCATTACCGAAGGGAAAAAAGGGTACAACGCCTAACACTAGAAATTGTAATGTTATGATTTAGTATGCCATATTATTTTTAGTTAAATAAGATGAAAAATTAATAATTATTATATTTTGGGAATATAGGTTTTATCAATTAGAGAACCTTGGGAATGGAGAATCAATTGTTGATTAATTGATTAAAGTAATTTTTGTAGTATGTCTACAATATTAGGAATCCAATATGATCAAGGTAAATAGAATAATATGTTATTTTATTTTAGGAATAATGGGTGAATTTTATATTTTAGGAATCAATGATGGACTTATGGTGATAATAGTTATTATTAAAAGTGTTGGTGTATCTTAATGATTATTAGGAAAAATACTTTTTTTATATTAGACTTTAAGAGAGATATATTAATTTAAATATAAATATTTAAATTTTATCGTGGAAGATTATCTGATCAAATCCTTCTAAATATTAGGTTTCAATCATATATTGGATTATTCTATAGAATATCATGGATACTTAATTGTTAAATGGCCTGTGTTGAACTTTTTGGGTATTAATGCTTGATTTTGGATAATAAGGTAGTTTTTATCATAGAAAGGTTTATTCATTTTGGATAATTATCATATATTGAACTAATCATTTTTGTTTTGGTTAATGTCTAAAGATAAAATAATTAGATAGTTTACCTTTTGTTGATTATGTGATTCTCAATATGAAGATTATTGTGCATCATGCATGAATAATTCATCCTAAATACTAATCTTTTGGAGAAAAATATGAATATTTGGGGAAATTTATTAAGGGATAAAACTATACACTTCTAAAAAAATGACATATACCCATGGTTAGAAAAACAAGAATATAGCTCCCAAAACCGTGGGTATAGGATATACCAACGATTTTGGGAACCATGGAAAACCGAGGGGTTGAGATAGGTCCCCAGCCTATATATGTATCTACCTATATATATTAATCCAAATCTTGGGTATAGGTTTTCCAACAAAATTTTTTTCTATCCCGCACAATTTTTTCATCGCCCCATAATGCAAAAAATCTATACCCATGGTTTAATAATACCATGGTCATAGTTCATTAAACAATAATCTCATACCCATAGTTTTTCCAAAATCATGGATATAGGGCTTGAAAAAAAAATTTATATACCCACAGTTTTGACCAAAACCATGGGAATAGGTCTTCAAATAAAAACATGCACCCATGGTTCTTCCTAAAACCCACGATATAGTTAAACTATACCCACGGATTTTCTAACCCATGGGTATAGGTTCCCACACTACCCCTATACCCATGGTTTTGTTAAAAACTGTGGGAATAGTTCTATTTTCTAGTTGTGATACATTTCTTGTAAGTAAATTTCCTTAAGATATTATTCTAGGTAAAAATATAATTCCACAAATCTATGAAAATAATTATAAAAAAATTTATCCCATTTATTTTTAATACTATGAAATAAAATAGAATTTAACCTATAACAAATTTTTGGTTTTATGATTGATAACCTTTTCCTAGAAATGTCTTCTATCATAGTCCCTCAGAACATCATGGTAAGTTTTTTCTTGCATATCCTTGTTTTTTAACATGGAATCCTAGTATTTGTTATATGTGTTATCATTTTTGTACTTCAAATTATTTCTTTTAAAGTATATTTTTTATTTAATCTTTTCTCAATGTGGGTATTTAAAGAAGTTATATTGAAATGTGAAACCATAGTTACTAAGAACTAATTTAAAATTACAAGGACAGACTTTCAAAATGGGGGAAGGATGTTACCCCTCGAGTAATTATAGAATAAGAATATTATGGATTTATTAATATTTATTAATTAAATATTAATATTACACTAATATGGATTATATTTAATATATTATACACAACAAACAACAATGGGTTTCTCTCAATTCTTAGGTTGATTGAAAAATTTAGTTATACCGAAATATAATATATTGATAATATTATTATTTTATGTGGATGTTATTTCCTAGTAATTATATCAAAGAGATTAAATATATCAAACTATATTATATTTACTAATGTGTATGAAATGTTTTTACATTAATCTAATAAATTAAATAGGCCTAAATTGAGAATAAATCCAATTTAGAGAATACAATTCTCTAATATTCTTTAAAAGTGAATTATACTACCTTTTGATGGAGAACCTATTATGAAAATATATTTTCAAATTTTATTAATTATATTTGATGAAATTAAATTCATCTTTTGAAGCATAATATCAAATTTTACATTGGATTATTGTTTTGTATTTTTATTATAAGATTTATTTATAGACGAATAGTTAAAAATATTACATTGTAGTTAAAAACTGATTTTTCATTTAAATAATTATTAAAAATTAAAATAATTTTAAAAGTCATAATAGAGAAATGATACATGTATTAATATAATGTTGGTAATTGGAATAAATTTTATATTGAAATATGAAATAAAAATTTATTCAAATTCAGAACATCTCTTCTACCCGCCTTATGGACACACCTACGAGATTAGTGTTAAACAAAATTTAACCACTTGTGTGAATTTAATATTAATTAAATGGACATTCATGATTGAAATATGTAAGAAAAATGTGTTCCAACAGGATCAAAATAGGTTTTTTTGAATAATAACTTTACTATATTGTTTTCCACGGATGAAGGTAAATAGAGTTATTAAGGGTAAAAATAGTAATACTATCATATAAAATTACAATAACAGTTGTCCTAATTTAATTTTATGACTTTGTTTCAACAAAAATCACCCATAGTCTAAAATTATAAACTCTTTAATACACATGGGTTTGAAAATGAAGTTTGTTATATTTTATTTAAAGATGTGTTAAAAATGTCATACACATATTTTTAATAAATAAATCAATTTTAATATGGGATTTTATAACATATATCTTCAATTATAAATAGTCTATAGAAATATAAAAATATTATATATATCATTATAATTTATTTATTATTTATATATATTAAATAATTAAATTTAACATTGACACAATAATAACATAGTAATAGATTAATTAAAGGAAGAATCGAATTAATGATATTAATTATATAAAAATAAAATAAAATTGAAATATTTTATTCCATTAGTGAATTTTTTTGATGACTTTGACATGTTCTTGATATGTTAATGTAGTTTTTACTAGGAAGAAAGTTTGTTTCAAAAGTCCAGTAGTGACTACTTCCCAAATTGACATAAATCATACCTAAAAATATAAAATAGATAATTATGTGATATAAAATCAGTAAAAATACATTAATTGGTCAACATGTTTAAAAAAGACTAAATATTTCATTAATTTCTCATTCATTGGTATTTTTATCATGTTTTTGTAAATAGTTTAACATTCCAAATACAAATTATTTAATAAATTGTATGGGTTAGAAGGGTTAAAACATAAAGAAAAGGATAAAAGACTATAAAAAACATGTCTAATTTTTTACTGGATGAATTTATTAAAACTCATAAGAACCATATAATATAAATAAATAAACATGGAACTATATTAAGTTATAAAATATTTTTTATTAATTTAATAATTTTTATTATTTCATGAGTGCCCCTACCCTCACCTCAAAAACATTACCCTTCTTCTATATTCCACACACCTGAAAAACCTTTTGGTTTGACCAAGAACCAACTAAAAACATTACTAAATTCCCCCCACCCAATTTATTGAAGAATTTTATTGGAGGAGAACCCTTAATAGAGTTGTTAATGTGTTATGAAAAATGTTCATCTGAAAGAAAGAAAATGTTTTTATTAAGTATTTCTATTTTATTTTTTCTTGTACTTTATTCAAATATCATAAAAAACATTATGAGATAGTAACTCTGGTATACTTAATATACTGATATTTTAAAATTTAATTAATTTAATTGAAATCCATCTCTGCTTGCTTCAAATGAGAAAGGAATTAATAGTCTCTGTGTACATGTAAACTATCTCCTCGAAGAACCAATATAAATATTTCTTCCATAACTATCCTACATGACTGATTATAATGATGTAAAAAATGTAAATATGTGATAATAATGACATATTAATCATTAGATGGTAATAATATACCAATTATATTCATACATTCCAGGAATATAAAAATGATAACATCGTTAGAGTGTGTGTGTGAACCATCACATCCACGAAGGGATGCAAGCCATTTTTATTCACCAAATATATTTTATGATATATATATAAGTATATTTAAATTATTAATATGATATGAAAAGTTATAGGATCATTTGATAATGATAAAATAATATTTATGTTATTTCCATAACGATCAATGAAAATTTAGAACGTTACCAATGTGTATGTATGGCCTAACGTCTCCATGATTATAACATAATTAATTTTACATAATCATAATTAATAGACAGATTGGAAAGTGTAATTAATGTATAAAAGATATCATTTTATAATTACTATTATTCCAGATATGATGGAATTATGACCACATGGACAATTTATATAATTCCATGTTCATTTTTGATGTCAAGTAATGAATATTGACAAAATGTCTAACATGAACTTAAATAATTAAACATTGTTTTAAAATTATAATTAATTGAAATAAATGGAATAATAAAAATGGATATGGTTTTAAAACAATTATAAATTGACGTAAGATTATTATTAATGAATATAAGAAAGAAACAAGATAAATCTGACTCGAGGCAAGGGAATTCATCTCAATCTCTTTTTAATGAGGAATATTTTGATGTTATACACCAATTTCTTTTAGTAGGTGTAAAATTAAACCCTCTCAATTTTAATTTAATCAAATGTTGTTCTAATGTAATCATTTCATATAAATCATTTAAAAAAATAAAAAAAATTATGATTTTAATGTATGTGGTAAAAACTAGTTCTTCACTTCTATTACTATTATTTGATATTTGTATTCCTATAAATGAACTGATATTTTTAATTAATAAATAAATTAATTAATACCTTTTGTGGTTATTTTTATATTTAATGTGGTTTTTATAATTTATGTATTATTTAAATTTATAGAAATTATTTATTTTCATTTAAAATGAAATTTTATTAATAAAAAGATTACAATTTGAATCTTTAATGTTTTATGGTAATGTAATGGTAAATAGATAATTGAGATGTGGTTACGTGATAAACCATATACTGGTTGTTATATGATAAACCATGGATTGGTGGTAACATTATATCCTCTGATTCATTTGGTATGGAAGTCAGCCTTATGGCTATTCCATTTATAAGAGTGACATATATGGAAGTCGACCACATGGTTATTCCATTTGGGTATGATTATGTCTTGACTTGCCTATTTCTGTTATACATGATTAAATTGGGTTTATGGTATTCTATTGATTAATGAAAATTTAAAAATGATATTATATTCAAATAAATTATTTACTACATCTAAAGGGTAAAATTTATTACATTATGGTAATGAATTCACCGGTTTAAATGTTTTCAGTAGAATTTAAATTTAACATCATTGTGTATTCATTATTAAGATTTTAATGCTTATCCCTAATATTGAATTGTTTTTTCATTGGAATTTCATGAAAATATATTCATTTATGGGATCAGGAAAATTTTATGATGATGAAACCCGAAACAAAACCATGTTTATTTTAAAATATTTTGTTTGATAGAAAAATGTTACTAAGTATAAGATTCTATATTGTAACATTTTAATTGATATTTCTGATTTATGGCGTAATTTTCAAAATATAAAAAATAAAAAGATCATCTAATTGAAATTCTTGTTCAAAAAAATAGAATAAGTTATTTTTTAGATCAATTCCTTATACTAAATGTGTCACAATTTATGATTTTACAAACGAACACCCATATAAAATGAAGACCTGAGGGAAATAAAATGGATCCAAAGAATGGAAAGTTATGGAACTTCAATATGATAGGTATCTTACCCACTTCCATGACCCATAAACACATAATTAATTCCAAGAATCTCTTATTTATTATAATTATTGAACCAAAACCAATTTTTTAAATTTTTATTATCTAAAATTAGTTATCTTTGTGAGACTTTTTCATATTACATAATTCTCCTGAAAATTAAAATGAAAACCATTGGGTTATTAGTGATTATAGTAGCCATGCCATATCATGTAATTCCATCCATCATCACATATATTTGGTTGTTTCTATTAACATTTTTTCTGTTACATTCAATTTTCTATACATAAAACTCATTTATTTCATGATGATAACAATCGTAGGATTTATATTTTTTATCATTTCATAATTTCCAACAATGGAACATCAATATGGAATTAAATTATATAGTTAAAAATTAAGAAACATCATTTTCATGCTTTAAGATATTTGAAGCTATAGAATTTGGAGAGTTTATTTCCTCTAATAAGTTTTAGGTGTACTTATCTCAAGATTACATCACATGGTAATGATACGTTATAAATCAAATATACTGTTGTAAAAAAATAAATTAAAATTATTGATAAAAATGATAGTAATATGAAGTTTGAGATATATAGGATTTATTTTCCTAAGTACAATTCAGACCATATACTTCTTATGAATGATGTTTTAGTGAACTCTACACGATGATATCCTTTACCATTTATTTAATATAAATCATAGATGACCACTCTTGTATGTAGATAGGTCATTGTTTATGGATATGATAAAGCATTTGGTGGTAACCGAATTAATATATTGACTTAAATGATTAGAATATTCAATAACGGCTTAAAGGGATTGATAAATGAATATTTGTCCCACCCTGATAATGACATTAGGGTTATTGTGTTAAAATTATATTCTATACACATTATAAATTTGAATAAAAATGAAATCCTTTATGAAGAGGTGAATGATCACTCAAAACAATATGATCTTCTATATCTTAAATAAAGGGGGAAAAATAAAAAAGTTATAAAACATGAAGATAGTAACAAAAAATTATCTATAATCATCCTTAAGCAATCTGAATTCTAGATTGGGTAAATTTTATCATGGTAATTGATCATCCTTTTGTGTCTCATAATGTAAAATATAGGGTTTTTACTAGTTATATTGATGAACTTTGTGCTGATGATGTTCTACCTCTAATTACATTTCCTCACAATTGCTTCACATATATGATGAATAAAAATAAACATCAATAAATTGTTATGTAACCTTCCATGCATAAAATAACAACTACAATATTTTAAATTAATGATGATTAATCACCATGTATTTTTGTGTATTATATATATTTTTACAATATTTACTGTTTTGTATTGCATTATGATGTTACTAGAGTGGAAATTAAATTTCTTTTGTTTCATGAAATTCAATTTAGGGTGAACTCCTTTTTCAGGTATCATTTACCAAGGAATTAAAATTCCTTGGAAATCAGTGGATTTTGGCCATTTAAATCAGAAATACCATTCGATTTATAATTAGAAATATATTAACAAATAAGAAGGGAAAATTATGTGCTCATGGGTTATCTTCAAACCAGTTTTTCTTTGTTCTAGGAATAATCATAAAAAATTCCATTCTATATATCTCAAAATGACTAAAAATGTTTAATTTGGAATCAAGAAATATGAACATTTCATTGAATGTAGACATATTCAAGTTCTTCGATACTATGAAATTAGAGTTCCTTTTAACATTATCATGTATTAGGGGTCTTACACCCAAAATGTAAGACAAAAAAGGTTATTATTAATATTTCCAAGTGATAAATTTAAATCAATGAATCTTATAAGTTTTTATTTGGATGTTCTATATGGGTTGTAATGTTGATACTGTCATATGAATTATCTTTTAGTTTTATATGTATTTTATTAATATATGTCTCATAGACGTAGATTAAACATTATTTTTCATACTTATTAAAGTGGAGAGGATCTTGGTTTCCCCCAATTATCTTTTATATGATGAATATATCATTCTCTATTGTGAAACCATAAATAGGGCATTAAATTCAATATAATTAATCTTTATGAATTGTCAGAATTATTTTTTGGTATTTATTAATTAGACCATGTCCTTCATTATTTTTGGAAGTAGAATAATATTTGTGAAATAAGAATGATTATCTAAAATACTTATAGTGAAAAAATGTATCCTATAATTTTGAATATGATGAATTCACCTTTTGTATGGTAAAGTTAAGCATAATTATATCAGCTACATGTCCTTTTCAATTTTTAACCATTTTTATACGTGGAACTATAAGTGTATTTCACATGTCATGGAGGTATTAGATGGTAACTGAATGATCTCTTCGATGTTTTTCAATATTTTCTCCATATATGGATGGCATGTTATATAGATTAATAGGCTATATATAAGGGTTATAAATTTAATTTTATGAATTCTTTGAATGGGTGGTATATGTTAACTATTTCCTTTATAGAGTTCACTAATTGGTTTGATATTTTCAATATCGGTGTTGAAGACCATCTAAAATTAAAAAAATATCAATTTAATAAGATCATTCTGAACATTATCACATCATGCATTGACACCATCTATTTTCTAAGAGATATATATTTTCCTAGACATGGGGTATATTTTCCTCATTACATTAATTCATATGTTTGGATTTTCATTAGATAATAATACAATAATTTGTTCTATTGTTTGAAATTTGTTGTTTCCAAGTATTATATCCTTAGTGGTTTAAATATTTCGAGGATTAAATGAACTCTAAGGAACCATTTTAATATACATCATAACCACAAACATATTGTCATATATGGTGTTCATATATATTTCACATGATTCCATAATTTCATTTTAAATATGTTATTCACCCAATTTCAATGATATATCTCCATTAATGTTAATGTTATTGTTTGGATTCCAACCTGTAGTGGTATTTTCAACACCATGGAATGTTATAGAACTGAATTTATAATGAATGAAAATACCCCAAAATGTTGTGAGGATTTGATAAGTTCATTAATTTACCATCCATTTACCTATTATTATAGAATATGTTAGAAAAATTTCAATGCTCCCAATGGAGGATTATATTTATATTTGATATGTGATATTTTTTATGCTAATTATGAAACACTTGTGAACCTCCTTGTAAAATGATCTTTTGTGTAGAGGATTACAGTTTATATATAGAAGGACATTAATTATAACTTATCCATTATATAGATGTTAAAATATTTAGTGATGTCCATAAATGAAAATATTTTTAGAAAAATTATTCAAAACCATAAAAACTAGTGTTCATGTAAAATATTCATCATTGTTTTTTAAATGGGAAATGATGCAATTTATGAAGGCTAAAAATAAATTTTTTCCTTCTTCATTGACTTAATACACAAATCATTAAAAAAACAACCAGATACAAATAATTACTTTGAATAATGATTTAATTTACTTGAGTAATGTTTGATTTTTGGTGTTACATGAAGAGTATGGGAACTAGACACATTAAATTCAATATGTTCGATTCCCATAATTCAGAATTGGATGAATATGAATGTGGATGGAGCTTCCCTTGGTTACCCTATCCTATCATGATGTGGTGGTTTATTTGAGAGAAACATATTCTTTTTAAGGGATGTTTAAAAAAATATCTAAATATTGTCACAACATATAATCATTATTTGTGGTCTATGATATATTAATTTACGTTTTCCATTAATTTTGGATGTATTCAACTAAAGATTAAATATGACTATTTTCATACATTTGAGGAATTAATGAAACATTAATAAAATGTTCTATTGAGTATTTTTTGATAATGAATTATTTATATAATGTAACATGATCAAATTAAATGGAATATTACACGCATATACAACGAGGTGAAATAGGTCTCCCATATTGTTTCAAAGAAGGTTGTTTATAAGGTATGATTGGGTGGTATTTTATAATGCCTATGTATTTATCAACATACGTGGATTTTCATATCAGGGGATACATCCACACAATAATTTATATACCCTTACCATCCATTTTTAAATATAAATATTTTTAATAATCTCTAGTACTAGAGATATATAAAGTTACAATAATTTTATGCCAATTACTCATGGGTCTACCAATTGACTAAAACAAAAAACCATAGTATGAGGAAAAATAATTATAGTGTGACCATATAATCCTAAAAACTAATATATAGTACATCTAAATGATGAGAACTTATTTATAATTCATGGAATATTAGTTTTAACTATAGACATCAAGGATCATCATCTATAACAATCCATCATAATGAATTGTAGTTAGAATGTGTATTAATGAAAGGATATCCCTAGGGAGTGTCAAATCAAATTAAAGGTAATGGAAAACTAAACATGCTCTATAATGGCAGTCAAGTTATACACATTAATATTTTTTAGTGTTTTTACCTTACATTGAATCCTTCCAAAATCCACTTCCCCATCATGTATCCATATAGATATGTATTTATAGGAGAACCAAACACATATGTTTAGCTTAAATAGGGTAATTATCGTATGCATAGTATTATCTTAAATGTATACAATTTTGTTTTCTCATATTTTTTATAAATGGTATCTAATCATTCCTCTAATAGAAATTATAGTGACCCATACATTTAATACATACATATTAAATTTTATTAGAAGAAAATTAAATAAAAAACTCTATAATTGATGAAATAATATTATAACTTTACTATCTTCGGAATAATGTACATATAAAGAGATATTATATAATAAATACACATCATTTATGACTAATATGATCATAAATAGTACCCTTATAATAGATATAATATTATAAATTCTTCTTCATAACCTGAGGGATGAGAAATAATAAAGTGAAATATTAGATTTTAAATAAGGTAAATATGGGAGATATAAATGATAAATAAAACTTATCATAAGCATAAGGGTATGACAATATGATCATAATAATTTTAAACCACACCATTTATATTATAGATCATAATGTTTTGTCATAGAATAATGACTGGTAGTTTTAATGACATAAACCATATTGGAGACAAAGATTGGATATTTTGATATGATTATTGAATAAGCACGTCAAAATCATATTTGACAATATTTATTTCCTAGGATATAAATCTATACATTCAAAAAAATTATTTGGTAAACATCCTATGTACCTACATAGGTTTGGAGATAACCTATGACATACCCTCATTCCAGTATGTGATAACCTCATGGGTACATTATTTTTTAGGATTTCTATAACCATTATTGTTCCCTAGTTTTCAAGAATGGGGTAACCACACATATGAAATTTATCTCACTGAACACAAATATTTACACAAATATTTAGAGAGTTATATAATTATGGTCCCACTAATCATATTGTTACAATTCCATTCTAATGAATTCTACATGGTTATAAATATATAACCATAACATGAACCTTTGAAATGAAAAGCAGTTTCATCGGTATATCATCCTAATAAAAATAAACCCTAAAGAGAAATAATAAAAAATGAATCATTTTATCTTATCCCTTATAAAGAATATGTAACTAACAACAATTTCATCATACAAGAAAAATACCTTTTGAATATCAAAATATTATTTATTAAGTAAAATAAATTTTTTTCTTTTGAAAATAACATATTAAAATATATTAATATCCCAAATGGCAAGGGAAACATTTCCTATTAGAATTATATTTGAAACATGTAATGTAAGCATCAAATAATTCAGTGGTTATATATATGGAAATTTCATTCATTCTATGTTGATAAAATAATGTTTCCTCAGATAATTTTGGTTAAATGACATAAATACCTCCTATAAAATGGAAATATGTTCAATTTCTATAAATTTTTTAATATCTAAACATGTTTCATAATTACCTCAATAATCATATTATAATATTAAATAAATTCTTGAAAACATTTTTAGTTCACATGGACATATATGAATATGGACTTTTAACTGATGAGTGAAATAAAAATATTGACTCCTTAAAAACAACTTCACATATTTATTGATATTAATTAACTAAAAATTAATGAAAAAATTTATTCAAAATAAATAAAAAATAGATAATAAAATTCATAAAATTATTAAGATATATCATGAAATTTCATCTTTTAATACTAAATGAAATGAAATCCAGTCAAAATGATATTTTAAAATAAAAACCATTTGTTTTAGATACTTTTGGATGATAAGAATAATAAAAGAATAAAATCCATTTAAAATTTAAATATTATCAATTTAAATATATTCATGGAGATTTTTTTAAACATTATGTGTTTACACCTCAAAAATAATTATATGTACATAACACAACATTTGTTTTAATGAATTTTTTTTGAGATGATATACTATTTATTCGAGTTGAGCATACATTTAAATCATGTAAACCAACATTATAATAAATACTAGTTTTTAAGAATTATATAACATAATAATTTAAAATATTATAATCCAATTTTTCTATCTACATATAGAACTTCAACACCCAATTATTACCAATTCACTTTTAAAATTACCATTTCAATTTGTTAATTTTTTCATCATAGATTAGAATTTGGATTCAGTATTTATTATAATAGTACATAGATTAAGGTTATATGTTGTTAAAAATGATTAAAATGATATAAATATCATATATATTGTTTATTTAAAGTATTTATATTATTCTATAAGTGGTAGACATTGAAAAATGAATTGCACTGTTCTTGTCGTCCGTAACCCATATGTACGCATTAATATTGTTTTCAATTAATGAAAGATGGAATGACGGAAAGGTATTTAGTAATTCAAATTTCATGAATAATTATTATATTTTATATATCTTATTTATTCATTAAATTTATCCATATTATCATCAATTTAAATAACAATTGATAAAGGAAACACATTGATTGGTGGTGGTGGAAGTGCACATAAGAAACATCAACATTTTCCAACATATTAGATGTTAAAAAGGTGTATATAATTTTGTAATTATAGAATCGAAATTATTTCATACATTTATTTTAGAAATTTCAAACCCATCTTTATAACATTCCATGAACTTTGATGATCGGAAATGAATTGTATCTCTATGTGGAGGTGGTAATTCAAACTCATTCATAAGTGGTACCTTTACATTCCATTTGATGGAATATACAGAGGAAATATGTGGATATATAATCACAACAAAAATTATATTCAGGATACTTATTTTCATATTTTATGTTAAATAGTACATATTTATAGGTTGTATAAGATGAATTAAAATGAAGTGGTTTTGGTTAGATGATAACCATTCCTTTGGTTGGCGTCCATTAGATTAATTCTTGAAGACCATCAGAATGGTGTTTATGAATACATGGACATATAATGTTATTATAGGGTTGTTTTTACCAATTTTTATCATGGTTTTTTGTAGATATATTGCAAAATTTGGATTAAAATAGAGAAAGGTGTGGTTTCCTTTTAGAAGTGACGGCATGGTCAATCTTCAAATTTCATAAAATAATGAAATATAATATTTTATTTATCCTCAAAAATTCATAAAAATTAATATAAATTATATATTAAAGTGGTATATGGTTTAAATCCCATCATACAATATTTTTTGAGTTATTTTATGTTTTTCTTTTACATTATCGTTTGGTTTAACACCTAATTTTCCAATTTTATCTTTATCTTTGATGAAACTGTTTTCATCCTTAATAGAATATAGTATTACTTATAATGTAGAAATTGTATAATAATTGAGATGTTATGATATGTTATGAAATATATCAGCATATTTATACAATTACTTGATTTATATGATTTCAAAATTAATTAACAAAAAAATATTTTACCTCAAATATTTTAAATTTTATTTCTGAAACTATTTGTTAAATTTTAAATTAAAGACACCAAGAAAAAGTTTGAATTAAAATATAATAATTTTAAACCTCGATAATATGTAATTTTTATATAAAGAATATTTTAACCTAATAATTTATCCAAACTTTATTACATTTTATATTTTTAATATCATATATTTTATATTCATATTATTCAAATAAATACTTTATTAGTGTTCTGTAAGAATATATGGTATTTATTTTTACACTAAAAATAAAAAATTAATTTTCATCATAAAAAACTAAATTTAACATTAAAATAAATATTTATAATAGAAAATATCCTACTTATATATTTACATAAAAACGTATAGAGAAAATAGTCAATAGAGTGACATTTTGTATTAATTATTATCTTGGATTAATATCAAAGTGATAATAAGAGGATAATGGAACAATATTGGAATAATATTAATACTATAATGGAAGTATCTGAAATCCTACCATGAAATAGGATAACGGAATGCTTTACATAAATTTTAAAGCGTCATCATGTTGTTTTATCGTTATTTTACCCATTGTAGCCTTACGGAAGTGAAAACCATTTACCAAGGATTTTCCTGAAAATGATGAAACATAAAAGGTCCATAATTCATAAATTTAGACCTCATGATTCCATATATGGAATATATTTTTCAATTTTAAATATAAATACTTAGATGATATTGTTTTAAGATGAAAATGAAAAATGCATTGAAATCTGTTTTTTCTAAAAATAAATATTTGTATGTATAATAATAGGTTTATGCCAAATTAGAAATAAAATTAATTATAATAAAATTAATTGGATTATTTTCAATATAATATATCTAATAATTATTTTAAAACATTTTAATAAAAAATTTCACTTATTCAAATCTTGAAAAAAATATATTTTCATATAATAATAATAATTTTTTACTAATAATTTAGATATAAAACCTTTTTAACTTTGTATAGATTTCAAAAATATTTATTTGTGATTTTATTATTTCATATATGATATTAATTTTTTCAAATAAATTTAATATATTTGATAAATTTAATTAATATTATTAGCCAAAATAAATAAATTAAATCCATTTTTGATGAAAATTTATTTCAGAAAAATAAAATTACACTACAAAAACATTTGGTTTTGAATATCCAATGAATAAATTAATACATTGGTATTTATTAGATCTATTAAATTTATATAATAATGGGGATAATCTAATTTATACCATATGATTCAATTTTCTTGGTAATGACATTCACAATATAATAGTACATCATGTTTTATTTATACTCCATGTTTCTGGTTATACACATTTTCAAATGTAGTGTTCATTTAATAAATAATCTATTACAATAAAAAAATAACCAATGATTCAGTGAATTTCATGATTATGTACATATAAAATATTACCTAGTATTAATATAACATCTCCAATAATAAAATCTATAGAGTATTCCTTTTTATACATAGTCTTACATCTAGTTTCCTAATGAACAGAGAAAAATAATGGGTGAGATAAAAAACCATAAATGTAATCATATCAATGATCAAAAACACATTAGATAAAAACCTACAGGAAAAAAACAAAAATTTTAAGACAAAAAAATTATCAAATGTGCCATAGAATCCTATGATATAATCATAACAAATGATAGATGATCCAGGATAATTCCTTGATGTAAAGTAATCAATATGGAAGTATAAACCATATACTATGTATTTGAAATAATATAAATAATTATAATCTATGTAAATGTAATATAATCTCATATAATAAAATCAAAATTAATTTTAACCATTAAATGAGGAAGATATTTGGAAAAATGAGAAAAACATAAGGATAAGGAAACATTTTGAGCAATATCATGCTTTCCCACACTTTATAAAAAATCAATTACGTCCAAAACATAAAATTTTGTATAAACCCAATAATGAAGCATTGTATCATTATATTTTGTGGTATAAACTCATATCCAATTCCGTTTTGGGGGTATATAGGGCCCCAAAAAAATTCATCTATATATATTTTCTCCACACGAAATCAATTATACTTCATATAAAAAAACATGTGGCATGAAAATGTTTTTCAAATCATTTATATTTAATATCTCATAATAATTCTAATAAAATTCAATCATATGGCACCAAAATCCAATAACTAATAAGTAATAATTCATAAAAACATTTATAGTTTGATAAATAACATTTATCTATATGATATAGATCACTAAGAGTAAAACATTAGCGAGATACAAATTTTTCCTCAAACCATATTACACATTCATAAGAGATATGAAATTATAAAACAAAATTGAAACTAATTTTATTAAGAAAAGATAATAATTTAATAAATTACTAAAAACAATACTCATTAACAAAACCTTAAAATAAAATAATGACCATTCTAATAAATTTATAGTGAAAGATAAAAATATGTGAATGAAAATTAAATTACATCATTATTTTAAAGGTACTAATTGAACCCCATTTCCATAAAATGTGAAAAAACATTAATTTTGAAAAATAAATTATATTTAATGTTTATAGTAAATAAATAATATTTTTTTCTACAACAAAATGACAAAAATTGGATGGTTGTAAAAAATATTATTAATATAATGTTTCATTAATATAGATAGAAATTATTCAAAACAATTTATGATTATTACGATAGGGGAAATTAGTTAGAGGGATATTTTATAGTCTGACCATTAAATATATATATTTATAGAGAAAATAATATATAATAGTGGAATTAAATAATAAAATAAACAAGAAATACAAAATTCAAGGAATTTAGTTTATTAATATAAGAAAAAAATTAGCTCAATAAAAATACTTTCTATTGATTCATGCTTAGTCAGATGTGATTTAACATCTTATATATTATGAATATAATTATTAGTAATATATTAAATAAACTAATTATTATTTATTAGTTTTTAAAAATTATTTATTTTCAATTGTTATTGAATTTTAATTTTATTAATAATAAATATAATTGGATATTACTTTTCTTAGTTATTCTATTTTTCGATATGACTGTTTGGGTTGTGAATTTATTTTTATATATTCATTATATTTGTCATAATAAAGTTATTTAGAATATGTGCTCCATAATTGTTTAGTGTGTTCTATTATCAATTGAACCTCAAGTGATTATTTAATGTGAGTTTGTTTGGGTAACTTTTATCAAACAAAATTATTTAGTAATATATGGGTAAATCATCATATTATCATTACATAACATAATTCATTGTATGTTAATGTAATATCTTACGATGTATTTTTATTCCATGGCCTTCTATGATTAATGTTTATATCATCATTCATATAGTCTTTTAAACATTTTAAAACATGAAACTGTAAAAAATTATTTAGATAAGTATGTTTAGGGAATGATTTTATTAAAACATTACCATTCAAAAATTATGATAAAAAAAACTTTTCACTATTTAATAATATTATCATTTTTATGATTTATTATTCATTCATTATATAATAATTGTTACACTATTAACATAGTATTTAAAACAAACAGAAACATGATCATGTTCTAATGACTAAATGAATAAGAATATATTATTCAATAATGTTATTTTTTCACATACTCTGAATGATTTTAAAATTTACAATATAATGATAATTTTTTTAATTGTTTGAATAATGAAAAAAATAAGAATGTTATTAGAGTATAAGATAATTACATAAAATATTTTACAATTCTTTTGGAATGGATCTTCATTTCATAGGGATTTGGGAATCTATAGGTTCTAGAAGATCAAGATCACATAAAATGATTATTTTAAATGGATTTTATGCTTAGTAAAAGGGATAATTTAATATTTAGAGTGCATTTTATGGATACCCATACATTTAATACATCTATATTACATCATAAATATATGAATATTCATTAAAAAACTGCACGATCCTTGATAGAATCATATAGGACTAGTTTCTTTGGAAATAAGGAAATAAAAAAACATTTATAAAAAGATACATATTGTCTTACACTATGTCATTTATAAATATAACCCTTATTAGATATATCATGCATAGAATATTTCTGCATAATCATTGAAAATAATCATATGAATAGGTGACCTCTGATTCTCCGAAAGGGTTAGAAAGGGTGACGCTATTAGGGACCAATATGAGTACTGATGTCATTTGATCATTGAAAAAATTGTTCTTTCAAAGGAAGATTGAATTTGGGAAACAAATAATCTGACTCAAAGGATCTCCCTAATATGGGGTCTCTTGAACTCGAGATTCATTCTATTAGGAATAGGTTTATTTTATATTATATTCTAGAATAATGACATGAAAAGACACACTTGGGGATTTGTTATGGTCTCTTTGAAGCCCCGATCTCTAATCATATATGAGTAGAAATTCAATTTTAATCTATTTGAGGTAGAGAATACAATACATAAATATTTCATTAAGATATTTGAGCTAAAATATATTCTTTGGCTCCCAGATATCCTTTTTGATATCAGTTCAACTATAAGAACTCCAATTAAATGGGCAATGAAACACAGAAAGCATGACTTGGTTATAATACTTGTATACTTATTGAAGGTGAAGTTAGCCAAACCCTTATAGAAAAGGTAATTAATTACACGAATACTGCTGAATTGGACCTAAAAACCTTCTATCAAAAAATCCTATATTCTTCACTAAATGAAAGATTATATGACACTCATTGGACTCCTGAAGTTGGTCCATGGTTTTATCTTACTACTGAAAATCTCTGCATGATCAAACTACCTATAGAAAGAAGTAGAGGAACCCTATGAGTGATGAAACTCAAGTTGGCAGAAATGAACAGGGAAACCAGGAAAATGATGGTGAGGCTACTGTAACACAAAAGTCCCCTACTGTTATCTTGACTAAAAATAGTTACACACCTAAAGAAAACAATTCCTTTATAAAGGAGGTGATATGTTTTATGCATTCCTTGGTCAAGAGTCATTTTTCTATGAAAGCATTATTCCCAGCTCTAATTTCCCATACTGATGAGGTTTTCAAAATGGGTGAGACCAGTGTGATAGATAATGTTGTTCCTGGGAATGATATGGCCTCGAATGGTCTGAAGATGGACAATATTCAGATGGATCTCTTATGAGTTCATTATGAAATGTTTATTCAAGAGATGACTAATGAATTGGTAGCACAAGAAAACATGATTGCATCAAGAAACCGAAAAAGGAAGATGATTTTTGAAATGTTTATTTGTATGGAATAAGTTTCTCATCCTTATACTGATGATGTTAGAGTAGTGGATTCTTAGTTTTCCAAACCCATATCCACATCTATTACCTTGGATGAGGAGGGATTCCAGATTGTACCCTCTAAAAAAGGAAAATCTCCAGCCCATTTTCAAATAAAGGACATCTTAAAAACTGGAACTTTCCATCCCATTTTACAGAGCATATGAGGCAAGATTATGACTCATTTGGTTTGGATTTAGAGAAAGAGCGCGTGGGTGCAACAGTTTGAAATAGAAATTTCAATATTCTAGATTGTGTTATGGGGGATAATGTCTACCAACTAGTCTGTAGAAGGAATACCCTGAGTATTTTGACTCTTATACTGAATTAATTCTAGCCAAAATGGATCAAAAAACATTTGGATCTAAGGACTATTTGTAGTGGTGATATTTCAATCGCATAATTTGGAAGAAATATTTTATGATTCACCAGATCCCAATTTACGCGATCTTTCTTAGAAGTACAAAAATTACTTTTTCTCGATTTATACTGCATACCTATCTATAGATTATGATCTTATGACACCACATGAGCCCAAATCATAGAGGCATGGACGACATCATTAAAGAATAGGTAGGTTTCCCAGGAACATTGGATCCAGACTAACTAATTAGTGAGTTATTATCTTTTAATATTTTTCCTGTCTTTTTTTTATCTTAACCCTACAATTTTATTTTTTCATTTATATTTTACCTAGAATTCATGCCTCATATTTCTTAAAAAAATTATCATTTCATTAGATTAATATTTTAAAATAATGAGATTTTTAAGAACCTTAGTTTTCGTATGAGGTATAGATTCTTTTCTTTTTTGGATTTTAAATACCATGTTATGGATTTATGTGAACTCTTTTCATGATAATGGGTGTTTTAGAGGTATCTGGGGATTTTTTCGGAGGCCGGAACCATGTTTTATGCTGAAAATGGTCTGGCACATAGTTTACCCATATCTTGCGGACAGTTAGGCCAAACTATGCATATGATCTAGAAACTGAAGGTTTCAGATAGATAGGTTCTAGATGGTTACCACACAGTTAGTCAAACCATGTGGGGTAACCATACGAGGTGGCCCTCATTACCATTGATGTGAACAAGGTTTCCTCATAGTTTGTGAAACTGTGCAGGTAAACCATATGACGCCTGCTGTGCATTTAAAAAAAATAATGTTAAATTTAAATTCCTTTTTAAACCCAAATTTGGGTTTATCTTTCCATAGATAGTAGCTCACCTTGATTTTCTCCCCTTGGACACCTATTTTAGTCTTTAATCCCTAATATTTGTCTGACATCCGTTTTGATCATTGATTGTCTCTACAGATCCACAACGGTATGGATTCATTCCTTTTTAGTCATTCATGATTCTTCAAAAAACAATATTTCTCTTTGTATTTGTACCATATGCCCTAATATTTTGTTCTACATTCATTCTTCAAATTTCTTCCAAACTTGGAAGAATCAGGATATAATATTAGATGAGATATCTACTACAGATGTGTGGTAGGTGGTCTATACTTTCATACATATTTTTTGGTGCTTTTTGGGTGTTTGGATGAAATTCCATTCGTCAGACTTTTTGGTGAGGTCTCTTTTTTTAGTGAGTAGCTTTTAGTAGCTGTAGTTGGACCTAGTGAGGTTGACCATCAGTTCCATTTTTGTGTGTTGGTACCCGTTGCCAGTATCGAGGTCCCTGGATGGGCGAGCCTTAATGGAATGGCTTGTTATACCTGTTAAAACCCCCAAGGGGTCTGTTACTGTTCTTTCCTAGTTAGTGTAAGCCATTATATGACTTGATAAATTAAAAATCATGTTTAGGAGAAGCAATGCCTCCTTTCATGTGGATATATTTTGACGCCATACCTGTTTTTATAGCTTGGCTTGAATAAAATGTGTTTATATGGGTCATTATACCTATATATAAATAATTAATGACTTGTAAATGGATTATGTGGGTGGGTAGGCCCATATTATTATGATAAATGGACTGAATGAGTGGGTACACTCATGGATTTTTCATGTTAATGTGAGTGGGTATACACACATGTTTATAAATGAATAATTTGAATTCTTTAATTCTTGATTGAGTGTTTTTATAGATTCCATGTACTACTCTTCATGTATATGGAAGGAAGTATTGGATGCCTTGGGTAGACTCTATGCCTTAGGTCTTGATTCTGTGGGATGCCTCAGGCCTTGGTACACTATAGGATCTAGCTTGCTTAGTCTAATACAGGGCATGCTATTTACTTTCTCCTAGGACCCCAACCACTGCCTAACTGAGTTTCCACCATGGATTCACATGGGACTTAATGGGATTCTTTGAACATGCTCCTTGGATCCGGACCACCATGGTCTAGAAATTTATTACATAGATGCCTTGGTCTCCTGACACCTTGGATCGGGCCCTTGTGGTCTAATACATTACTATATGGCATGGTCATGGGATGCTACTCCAATATACGGTGTGTTCGTGGATTACTTGATTTCTTTATACAACATGGTTGTGGGTTACTGGATATAGGTGTTCGTATGACATGGCCATGTGACTTTCTTGTCTACATAGTTATAATAGCCTTGTTATGAGCTGAAAACCAATTGTAGGTAACCTTGAGGGTTGTTCAGTTTTACATTATTTAATAGAATTATTCAATCAATATTCAGTTACTTACCCATTGTTTACACTTGATAGAACCATTGTAGAATTGTTGTTCGAAATTAATATACCTAGGTGGCTGCCTACTGGGTTGTTTATATCACAGCCTGTATGGGACTCCATGGGGATGTAAGAGTTGATGTCCTAAAAATATATAGTTTTACATTGATTAAATGTATACTTCATGTATTATTAAATATTGTTCATTGTTCTCCATTAATGTTATGTAATAATGCCCTAGAGTGTTTGTTTCATTGATAAGGTCATGGAAGTTCCCCACTATAATGAGATCTTTGAAATGCTATAAAAATAATCTTAAATATAATTTTGTGGTTGGATGAAATGCTATGATGGGACACATAGAATGCAGACCATCAGGTGTGAGTACTCGTAAGAAGATGAGACTTCTTCTCAGAAAGTTTTCACTTGGTAATCTACATGATAGGAGATTATGAGAACATAACTACTAGTAGTAATTCCACATGTTTTGTGTCATCATATATTTCTATCTTGAGTGTGTGTAATGATACTTATAATTTAATATTATCATTAATATGCGTCCCGACTTATGAACTCTGATTTACTGATGAAAACTATCATGCAGATAGTTGGTTGGATGTTGGGTTCATTGGGTGCGTCACGAGTGGCATATTAATAATGGATAAGTCAAGGATGAATTTTTCCCTCTCATTTATTGAATATTATATCTTGGCCCATTGATTGAAATAGAACCGTTTCACAAATTTCCATGGCCATGGTGTAACGACATGTTTATTTCAGGTAGTCAATATTTGATGTATCAAGCATAAAAGTTGATGAAACAATCATGAATCCTTCATAATGAGATATTGAAAAATAGGGATTATGTAACATAGTGAGCGTTTTTATGTTGATGGAATTGTTGTGACTTTACATTCTTTATCTAGGGTTCCATGAACTATTTCTTGACAGTAATCCTGGACATCAAGTAAGCCCACCTAATTCCAATGAGAGAAAATCGTTGAGGGTCACGCACTAAGTGTTTATGGTGGTCTTGGTTAAATTATATTTGAATTTAATTAATGAAATAAATATTATTCTAAAGACCATGGAATAATTTTATTCTAGTTATAATGATCACATTAATTAAATAAAATATATTTATTTATTTTGTGGAACATTTAATAATAATTTATTTACTAGTTTGAAAAGAAATATTTATTTGAAAGAATAATTTATTTATTTATTTATTCGGATGTTCTTTAAATGGATGTGGAGTTCAAGAGGAAAAAGGTCAGTCCATTAGATATATAATTATTTTCATGATGGTAAATAAATATTTATCTACATGGCACAAATTAATGTAACACTGCTATTATTTTATGACATGGAATTTTATTTATAATTCTGTTTTGCAAAAGTTGGTGCACCATAAATAATGATGGAGTTTTATTATTAAATTCATGGGTTTTCTCTATGTTCATGAATGTATTTTTTTTATGGATTTAAATATTATAACAGAAATTACATTTATATAAATAGGAAATATGCCTATTGTGCCATACACCACACCACATGCCTGGTGAATTGAGAATTTTTGAGTCAAACAATTTCTCTCTTGAATCCTCTTCTCTCCCATCTCATGCATGAGAGACATTCATCATAGACAAAGAATAAGCGATAAAGAATGACTGAAACCAGACACTCGATTCACCGCGCAAGCACCAGGAGAATGAGAGATGTTGATTAGATGCCATCAGAGTACGTGTGGATCACCACAAGAGGGATTCTAGTTTGGATCATTACAAGTGCAACGAGATAATCAGAAAGGGTCATTTCGAACAATCAACATCATCAACGAAGAAAAATACCAAAGATACAAGTATTATTTTTATTTATTAAATTAGTTAAATTAATTTTATACATGATGTGCATGATCCTATATAAGGTTTCTAGCCTCTTTATTCTTTATCTAAATCATTGATTATATTCCATGGAGACTGGCATTCATCATCGTATTATTCCCAGAATAATCATTGATCATAGTAAATATCAATGATGGGTCTCTTCCCAACCACACAACCACTGTGACTGGAACCTTCAAGTGGTATTAGAGGGGTTGCATCATAGATTATAATTATTTAAATATTTAATTGATGAGTTACACATTTAATAATTTAGTTGTTTCACTTCATGTTAATCTTTTAAATATTCTGAATCTCGTGATCTATTCCTCCTCTTTTGTTTCTTGTTAACCTTACGGAATCAATCTTTTCTTTTAAATTTGATTAAAATAATATAGAGGATCTCATCCAGAGGTGCCAAATAATCCTGGCAGTACAACTGCAGAACACAAGACGTTTATTTGGAAGTACACGCCGTCTATTCAAGATTCAAAGAATTGGACCAGTTTTCCCAAACAGACCATGTGTTGGAGTCTTTCTTAGTCTTAAATGAATTTGTTTGTTGACAAAGAAATGGTGGCACAAAATTTACGAATTACCCAACAAGTGTCCCAATTGAAACGACATTTATCCCCTTTGGGTTATGGTTGGAATTTATACCTCGTACACATGTTGCCCATCTGGAGACCTTGTAATGAGGAACTACACGGCGTGTGGACCACTAGACATTCCACATAATCCGAATATTTTCAATGTATACTCACAAGTCGTTTCCCCGAGTGTGTATTTCAGATAGATGGTGAAAAATAATACACACCATGTAATTGGAACTACACGTCATTTAGTCATCAAAATTATGTAGATTTATCAGAATTTATTATTATATTATACAAAACTTTGAGAGGTGTACCATCATGTGAGAAGAAAGATGAGGAACCACACATGGTAGGTGTTTTATATATATGTGTTTAATTTAACATCTAAAAAATGTTCATTCCTACTCATTGGGTAGTTTGGAATAGGAGTTCATCGATTTTCCACCAAGGTACAAGTTACTTACAAAGATAAATGTACATGAATTTATTTGTTTTAAATTATGATGGATGATAATCTCTAGGAATTTATGAAAAGGGTTTAAGATAAAAGGAATGATTAATTAAAGATGATAATTAATTGATTCGATCATAATTTATCTTAAACAATAATAATTGTAGAATTTATTTCTAGTTTTATTTATCCATAAATATCATTGCATGTATGGATGATCAGGAGCTAGACCAAGACCTCTCTATGTGTATGGTTTCTTTTAATTTATCTATTTTAATTAAATTTGTTGTTTTGCAGGACTTCTACTCATTAATATGTTATGTGTGAATGCCCAAGGTGTCTTTTATCTAAAAATCCTTTTTACACCTCACCTACATGTGAGTTAAAAATGCATATGTAATGGATGGATCCCCCAGGCTAGTGGAGGTGGTTAAAGCTATGGCTAAGATGAAACCAATCCTACGAGATACAAAGGTGGAAAGGTGGGGGCTTTAAACATGAACCCCAAAGGATAAAGTTGTTTCTCCCCTTAGTCAGAGTTAGTTTATCAACCTCTAGATAAATATACAATTATAAAATATCATTATCATGACATTTAAATTATTTTATTTCTGCTATCTGCAAGGTTTATAATTATGGATGTGGTGTTATTATCACATAATTAATGAATTAAACAAGCATGCAAGATGGAAATAAAATAAACTAGGCTTATGAGTAAATATTATCATGACATGGTTAATCACTTATATAAGTTCCACTTAATATTAACAAGAGTGTGATGATGACAATAAGTAATTCATGCATAAGATATAAAAAATCCCTCAAATAAAATATTATGTCATAAGAAGACTTATATTACTTTATTAAGGGTCAAAATCAAAAAAAAATAGGTGTTTGAACAACCCTTGTTGGGATAATTACTTTTATACAGGAAGCCCTTATAAAAGGATTTGGGTTGACATAACCATATTACATAAAGAGGAGTAGCCCTTTCTAGACTTGGTGTAATATTGGAGGCAAGAGATAAAGAAATCTAATGTCACAATTTCTGGATTGGGGAGTCCACACAACATATCCTGCTGCTACAAGACAGTAGTTAAAAAACACATACCAACCGGAATACCTTATAATAGCTTTACCAACCCTTGTTGGGGTTATGAGAAGGTAAATATGGATACTTTCCACTAGAATGTCATGAAAACTAAAAAAACTGAGTTCAATGGGGTGGTCTATTGGAACATGAAAAAATAGTGGGATACTTAATAAAATAAATTATTTATTCTAAAATGTAATCATGAAAGTAGTAATGAGTTTATCATTTAATTGTTGAAGAAAAATGAATAACTCTTCAACCACAGTATTCCTACAATCAATTCTAGATGAAGACAACATCTTCACCCACAATAATCACGAAGAATGGTTTAGACACCTTTAGGTTATACTACTCCATAAACAGAAGTCTTACATGATAGAGTATGCATTACCGGATCCACTTTCCAATGAGGATTTCTGGGTCTATGAGAAACATATTATTGACACGGTCGTAGTTCAATTTTTGATGTTATCATTGATGTCTAGTGAGCTCAT
The DNA here is from genome assembly GCA_963277665.1 of Viscum album. NCBI lineage: Eukaryota > Viridiplantae > Streptophyta > Magnoliopsida > Santalales > Viscaceae > Viscum > Viscum album. The sequence continues at coordinate 900,616,976 of OY728139.1, forward strand.
GAAGTCTCATGAAGACATGGATACTTATAATGTGCTCAAGCACCTCCGAGTTCTTTACTTGGATTGAGAAATATAGTGAAAGTTTTAGATATCTAAGGAACTATTTCAATGTAAGCATGGAGAATGTGCCCCAACTGGTCCTCATGTAGTCATTCTCATTGTCTACATTGAGTGCCTGGAGGTTTTAGGATTTAAACTACCCTAAGAACATGGAACAGATCTAATTGTCGCATCACTCCCTTAGATATTCTCTAACATTATTGTTAATTTCAATACAAACAATATTGAGAAATCTCTATTTGATTTTCTTATCCTCATTCTCCAAGTGTACAATTATATGAAGTTTTAAAAGACTTATGTCCTTTTGAGAATTAGAGGAATGGGAAGGAGAAGAGATTTTAACCCAAATCTTCTTCACGACCATCCATGAAAAGGAATATAAATGGCTAGTCAAGGTAACATGAGGATTTTTGTTTCACATGTGGCAAGAAGGGCTAATTGAATAAGAAATTCAACCAGCATAAGAAGAAAGGGGTGATTTTGGTGAATTATTATCAAATGCAATCTATAAGTTTCTACAAATTGGGTATTAGATACAACTTGTGGTTCTAACAAATGTATCCAAATACAGGAACCATGTTGATTTAGAATGATTGATCTAGAGGAGGTTGATCTAGGAGCAGTCAGCAGAGAAAAACTTGTTGTTGTAGCTGTATGGGACTACCACCTCGAATTTCTAACACATATGATCCTGGTGTTAAAAGGTTGTTATTATGTGCATTCTATTACTAAAAACATTATTTTGTATCCAAATTGTATATATATGGATTTTTTTTCAAGTTTGTAAATGAATGTTGCTTTGTTTTACAAAGATATTTTTTTGGTAGAGCACATTTATACAACAAACATTACGTGTTGAATTACAAAAACCAAGTAATTTTAATCAATAACAAAGATACATCACAAGGCTTATACCACACCCATCCTTGGAATCATTGGCTAGGTCATGTAAATGGGAAATTAATGACAATGCTATATTAAGATGGATATTTATATTCTTTTGAACTAAAACCGCATGGCATATATCATGCATGTTTGGAAGGAAAAATGACCAAATCCCCATTTAGTGGTAGTGGTGAATGGGATAAAGAATTTCTTGAATATGGTCATATACTTGTGTGTGGACCATTTCCAGTTGAATCAAGGGGAGGGTACTCATACTTCATAACATTTACTGATGATTTTAGTAGATATGGAGATATCTACTTAATGAGTTATAAGTCATATACTTTTGATAAGATCAAAGAAAACCAGAATTATGTTGAGAAACATCTTTGTATGAAGATTAAGAATCTCCACTTAGTCCAAGGTGAAGAATATCTTAATCAAGACGTCATTGATTACATACTAGAGTTTGGGATCCTATCCCAACTCACCCCTCTAAACACGCCCCAGTGGAATGGTATGAGAGAAAGTAGAAACCACACCCTGTTGGACATGGTGAGATCAATGATGAGTTATGTGAGTCTTCCATTATAATTTAGGGGATATGCATTACAAACAGTGGCACATATACTAAACCAACTACCAGAAAAATCAATAAATGGTATTCCATACGATTTCTAGATTAGAATAAATGCCATGTTATCCATTTTTCATGTTTGGGGTAGCGAATCATTTGTTAAGGCCTCTTTTGGTAACAAACTCGCACCCTAAAGCACAATGTGTACCTTTTTAGGATACCCATTAGAAACAAGGTTATATTACCTATACGACCCCTTAGAGAAAAATGATATGGTGGAAAGACATTCCATTTTCCTTAAGTGGGAGTACATGTCAAAAAGAGATAGTGGGAGCAAGATTGACTTCGATGAAGTCGGGGCTCAAGGTATATAAGAGTTGGTACATGAACAGTTTCCACAAAGCCCGATAGAAGAAGAATCTATTCTAGAGACACAGGTATTGTGTTGGAGTACAAGAGTTGTTAAAGAAACGGAATGGTACAGTTTTCTAGTTACCATGTATGTTGGGTCCTTATTAGTTGATAATAATGATTCTCAAACCTACAAGGAAGCAGTAAGTAGAATAGTTATTTCCTAATGGAAAGTAGCCATGAATTATAAAAGGGATTCCGTGTACCAAAACGATGTTAGGATTTTGGTGGATCCTTGAGTTGATTTAAGTCCTGTTGGTGGGAATGGGTATTCGGGAAGAAGCTGGACATGGAAGGACAAATCAGTACCTATAAGGCATGATTGGTTCCAAATTGTTTTAAACAACGTCAAGGAATTGACTACGATGAAACCTTATCACCAGTGACAATGCTGAAATCCATCAGAATTCTACATTCCATTGCATCTTACCATTACTAGGAGATTTGGATAATGGATGTCAATACAACATTCTTTAACAGGAACCTTCAGTATGATTTCTACATGACACAGCCTAAAGGGTTTGTGACACTAAAGGATTCCAATAAGGTATGCATGTTGAAGAAATCCATTACTTGATTAATGCAAGAATCCAGGTCATGGAACATTGGTTTTGATGAATTTATACAATAATTTCTTTTTATCAAGAATTTATGTGATTCTTGGGTCTACAAACGATTTAGTTTGAGTGCAGTCATTTTACCAATAGTTTATGTTGATGACATACTACTTACTGTATACAAGATACCAGTCTTACAGTCTGTTAAGACATGGTTCAATCAATGATTTTTGATGAAAGACTTGGGTGAGGCAGCGTATATTCTTGGTATCAAGATACAACTTGATAGATCCAAGAGATTGTTGGGCCTAAGTCAAAGTACATACATTGAAAAGATATTGAAGAGATTCGTTATGGAACAATCCAAAACGGGATTGTTTCCAGCATCACATGGAATTCATCCTTCCAAGAAAATGTGTCCTCAAGCACATGAGGAAAGAAAGATAGTGGCCAGGACTCCATATGCATCAGCGATTGGGTCAGTCATGTATTACATGGTATGTACTAGGATGGATTTCACCAACTCATTGAGTGCAGTAGGCAGATATCAATCTGACCCAGGTGACTGGCATTGGATGGCACTCAAGACTATCCTAAAGAATCTGAGTTGTACTATGGATATGTTCATGGATTTTGGAATAAATGAGGAACTATTCATTAGAGGATATGCATATTCTAGTTTCTAGACAGATTAAGATGACATGAAGTCGCATTAGTGGATGAGGCTCATACTTAGGAAGTATCATCTCTTGAAGGATTTTTCAAAGAGAGGTGAAGTTATAGTGAGCATTATTTCCATGGAAGGTAATGTGGTGGACCCCTTGAATAAATCATTGACTCATCCAAAACATGATCATCATGTGAGGTCTAGCAGACCAAAAGTTGTAGGCAGTTGGATCTAGTTGAAGTGAGAGTTTGTAATATTTGGTGTCCTACTACCAACTATTTTTACTTTTATTACTTGGATATTTAATTTATTATTACATATTGTTCATTTTTTTACATGAAAATTATATAATAATGTCTTAGAGTATTTTTTGAGTTGATAACGTCATGGTAGTTATCAACTATGATGAAAACCTTGAAATGCTATAACAATATTTTTAAATATAGTTTTCTGGATGGATGATGTAACAACTCGAGATTTTATGAAAAATATTCTTTTTAATTTCATTAATGTCTTGTGTTGTACGTTACACTAAAAGGAGCTTGCAAAACATGAATCCTTGACTTTCCTTGCATTACACGCAATCGCGACCTTCCTCGATAGCGTGTGTAGTATGCAATAACGAGTTTAACTAAACAACAATATGCTATTAAAATATTATAAAAGCTAGCCATTATGAATAGTAATAAACACATTTTGAAATTTTGTAAATTTTATTTTTCAAAATGGAATTCATTTTTGGATTCGTAATATCGAAATTATCTTAGGGTGAAATTTTGGTACTTTTCAGATAACTTTCATTTTCTGATGAGTAGTGAAAATTACTAAATTTTAATTAAAAACAACCTTTCTAATCGAAATAATTAATAGTGATGAATTATTAATTTGAGTGGTTTTATAGTATTTTTAGAATATATTTTTACAATTTAATACAATGTTGTTCATAGGATTTAATTTCACAATTAAACCAGACATAAACAAGTGTCAATCTTTTGATAGTTATTATCTCTTAAGAACACGCTATTTGTTTTGACGATGGGAATTAATATTTAAATTAATTAATGCAACATATATGTTTTCAATTTGGTAAAATAGACATCATTTTTGAGTTCATAATATCAAATATATCTTAGGCATAATTTTTAGTATTTTTCTGGAAACATTCATTTTTTGATGAATAGTGAAACCACTAAGTGGTAGTTAAGAAAAATGAATTTTTCATAAAACTTAATTTTACCACTTCTGTGAGTGGAATTTCAAAAAATCCGAGAGATATGGTTGATGTCAGTAATTAAAATGTGGTTCAATGAGATGAAAATAATTTTTGGTAATAGTAACTTTTTACTTTTTTACCACGATTAATAGTAAATAGGGTTATTAAGGGTAACAATGATATTATTATTACCCTAACACAGGTCCAAATTCTATTGGATAAGTGTAATTCGACCAAATACAACCTTAGGAATAAAATATGACCATTTAGGCCCACTTGGATTAGATTAGGACATTTCTTATTAATTTATTTAAAGAAGGGTTAAAATAGTTAAAATCAAAGTTTAATAAGTAAATCCTTTTTAATATAGGGTTATACATAAGATAAATTCGACTATAAATATTAATTAGAAATATAAAAGGCTTTCCTACATAATGATAATTTATTTGTAATTTTTAGACATTAAATAATTTAATTTATTTATGACATAAAGATGATGAAGTAATTATCTTATTAACGAAATATTGACATAATTGATGTTATAAATACCCAAATAAATGTAATTTCAGACTTTTTATGAAATAAACTAATTTTATATGTTAACATGACGTATTATTTTTGATTTAATTTACTTTTTTAGAACTAATCATTCTGTTATGAGTTTCACAAAAATCAATTACAAAATAGTGTCAAAAATGATATAAAATAGTTTTTAAAACAAATATTATATTATTAATTGTTATTTTATTCCTAAAAATATAATGTTCGGAAAAATGACTTAGATAAGGTTATATATATTAATAATAAACAACTTGGGGTTCTTTTGGCTTTTTATAGTAAGTTTATTAACCTTATAGTATAAGAACACAAGAAGACACAGTAAAATTAAAATTATTTTACTAAATGTTAAATATAAATGATAATGTTAAAATAGGAACCTAAACTTGTATAAATTCTATTGGATGAGAGGATTTCAACCCATCCCCACCTTATCTTCGAATTTAATCAATTTGGAGATATTTAAAATCGAATTTGACTTTATAATAAAATAATAGTTTTAGTTATTCCAAAGGTGCCCCTCTCCTCCCTTATAAAAGGGCACCTCCTCCCTCCCTTCCTCACACCACATTGAGCCTTCAAGCTCAGAAATACCCTGACAAATTCTATTCTCCACTTCCTTAGAAACATCCTATATGTACTGGTCTTCATCAAAGATCAATTTTAGTGCCCTAAAAGGAGATCTCAAAGAGGCGCTTCAAAGAAGAGGTAATCTCCGTTACCAATACTTTCATCTGTATTTCTTCTTCCACCTCTTCTTCTTAGGTTGTTTCATTATGAAGTAATAACATAAATAACACTTATATAATGATATGTTATCATAATTATGAAACAACCTTATTTCACCATCTCTCCATCTTACGGAAAACGAAATCACCGCGCGTGCGTACGTACGGAATACCGTCTCCACGCCGTGGTGTAATCTATTTTCCACCACCACCTTACATGGATGGGTATAATGGTTTACATAATAACTATATATTATTATTGTAAAGTGATATTGATTTTTAAAAAGTATACATACACTCCAATACAATTCCACGATCATGAGAACGTTATCATCGCTCGTGCGTACGTACGGACTACCGTCTCCATGACACGATGAGATTCATTCTCCACGTTAACCATTCATGAATGATTATAAAGTATATATAATAATTAATAATGAAATATATGACATAATAATTATTCTGGATTTATGTGTATATATATGTATGTCATCTACTTAATTCTATTCATCTCAATAAGGAAAAGAAATCAGCGTTCATGCGTACGTACGGTCTACTGTCTCCATGAACGATGTATTTTTTTTCCATTTACTGATCTATTATATATATATATTCTAAATTTATATTATATATAAATCATGTTTTATATTCTGGAATTAAGTAATCATGATCTAAGTAATCATATGAATAATTACAAGTCAAAACATGGATGACAAATGAAACGATTTTACCCAAAACGCTCATTAACATGGAATTTACAAAAGAACGGGTAATATAAAGCCATAAGTGAACCATATATGATATCATAACAATGATTATGATTCTGGAATAAGTAAATGACATTATTTAAATCATTATAAAGGAGGTTCGGACACATACGAAGCAAATCATACCTAAGGTAAGGGAAAATATCACAATCTCATTTTTATCCGAGATTGTTTATACTTTGAAATTTACTGGGGTGTATTTTATCATCCACATCCATGTTTCCTCAATATGTAATATTATTTTCATCCACCTACAATTGTTTAAATCCAATTTTTCACTTTGGTGAGTTTTTAGTAAAGGATATGAAAGGAATCTTTTGTCGTTTTTTGTACGAGGTACTTTTTTACTTTTCCGAGCAAAGTATGAAGAATGTTTTTTTAACTTATACGACATGAATGGATTTTTAAAAAATTGTTTCCAAGAAGCTTCCATTAAAATTTTTGATGTTTATTTTTAATCAAATTCTCTTAGTTTAGAATTTTATGACATGTTAAGAAAGGAAAAGTGTTTTTGAAGTAGAAAGGATATTTTCCTCAAGAATGGAGTTCAAGTGTTTTATCAAAATTATTTTTCATCTAAGATAATATAGGGTTATGTTTCTATCCCTATTATTACATGTATTTTATTATGTTGTGATGGAAATATTTTTATGAATTCCTTTATCTTATATGAATTGTTTTATGATGTCCCAATGTTTAAGAATCCCATTTTTATTACATGGGTTATGCAATGATGTATGATTTATGATTTTGTGGCACACATAAGAATGGTATAATTATGATATGGGTGGGACCTATATATATCTCCAATGAATTGGGTAAAGATTTTATATCTCATGAGATAGACATGGCTGGAACGGTAGGTTATACCGGTTCAGTGAAACAGGACTGAAACGAGGAGTGAACTCGGTTCAGAAAGGGACTTTGTCCACTAAGACAGTCTTGGCAATGAGTCTTGACTAACAAGAAATGATTCTCTATGATTATAGGAGTATGCCACAATGTTTCCTGTTTTATGTTATGATTATTGGGATTACATTTCACTACTATGATTTATCCCATGTTATGAAATTATGATCTCTTTTGCAGGTTAAGATTTCCAAAAGATATGTTCTTAGGAATATGACGTGATTGATATTTCTTTTGTTTACCCTTACTAAGCATTTGAGCTCACCCTTTTATGTTTTCTTTTCCCCAGGACATAAAGAAAGGATTTAGGTTTAAAAAAATAAGATCTTTATGGGAGATGTTGAATATCTTTCACCACAATTAAAAGATTATATTTCGAGTTTCCAAAGACACTAAACTATTACGGTCCTTGCGTGTGAGTTTTTGTTATGTACAAATTATTCCAAAAAAGTAATGTAATGTCTATGTACGTTAAGCTTCGGGTCTCTACATATGACATGCTATGTTTAGACAGATACCATGCAGACCATTAGGTGTGAATTCTTGTAAGCAGATGAGACTTCCTCTCATGAAGTTCACACTTGGTAAACCCCAGGATAGGAAATTAAATAACATCCCCACTAGTCAGAATTATTCATGATTTGGTTTCATTAAATATTTTTATCTATGAGCATGTGTAATGATCCTAATACATTATGATTATCCTTAATATGTGTCCCGACATACGCACTTTTATTTACTGATTAAAACCATCACGCATGCAGTTGGTGGGAAGTAGGGTACATTGGGTGCGTAATTAGTGGCATGTTATTAATGGATAAGTTGAGGAAGGATTTGTCCCATCCATTTATGGAAGTTGATATTTCATCCATTTTATTGAAATAGAATTGTCGTGCAAAATCACATGGCTATGGTGCAAAGAGTTTAATTTTGGTAGTCATATAATGATGTATCCCACATAAAAGTCGATGACACAATAATGGAACCTGGTTAGTGAGATATTGTGAAAAAGTGATTATAGAATACAATGAGCATTAAAATGTGTATTTCATTGATTTTACTTTTCGTTCTTTCTCTTGGGTGTCTTGACCCGTTTCGAGACAGAACTCTTGGACTTTAGTAATGCCCTCTTAATTCCAATGAGAAAGAATCCTAGATGGTCACACACTAAGTGTTTTTGGTGGTCTCGGTTAAATTAAATTTAAATATAATTAATAAAATAATTATTTTTCTCAAGACCATGGAATAATATTATTCAAGTTACACTGATTTATTAAATTAAATTAAATTTATATATTTATTATATTGATCATTTAATAAATATGTATTTACTAGTTTGTAAATAAAATATTTATTTAAGAGAAAATAATTATTGTCATGATGGTAAATAATTATTTAACTAGTTGACCTAAATTAAAATAACAGTGCTATTAATTTATGATTAATGAATTTTATTTATAATATTTTTGGCGCATGTTGGTGCACCATACAAAATGACGCAATATTGTTAGTAAATTCATGGGTTTTATCTATGTTCATGAATGTATTTAATTTTTTCTTTGCAATTAAATATTGTAACTGAAATTCCATGTATATAAATATTCAAGTACGCGTATTGTACCAGACACCACACCAAATGCCTAGTGAATTGAGAATTGTTGAGCTAAACAATTTCTCTCTCAAATCCTCTTCTCTCCCTTACCAAGAACGAGAATCATTTTTCAAGGTCGAAGAACAAGAAATCTTGAACGACCGACACCAGAAACTCGCATCACCATGATAGAACCTAGAGAGTGAGTGGTGTTGATCGAAGTCCAAAGGAGCACATGTGGATCATCACTACAGGGATTTTGGTTTGGATCCTTACATGTGTAACGAGATGACCTGAAAAGGTATTTCCTGATGGTTAACATCATAAACGAAAAAAATACAAAAAATACAAGTATTATTTTTCTTTATGAAATTAATCAAATTAATTATACACATTATGTGCAAGATCCTCTTTAAGGGTTTATGCATCTTTATTCTTGATCTAAATCTTTGATTATATTCTGTAGAGACCGACGTTCATCGTCATATTGATCTCAGAATAATCTTTTATAATAGTAAAAATCAATGTTGGGTCTCGTCCCGAACACACATCCACTATGCCCAAAACCATCAGGGGACCCAAATATATTATATGATTGTAGGTGATGATTGGTTTTATCACCCTAGTATAGGAAGTTGACTATGGATTTGGATTAAGGGAACCTAAGAACATATTGGGGCTTGCGATGTGGGGATACCTTTTGGTCTTTGTTTGGATACTTGTACAGTATTACACTTCTATATACCTGCTTTGGATTATTTCAAGATAGTTGTATCATATGAATCATATTTGTGTATGAGCTACATCTGGTTATTGATATGTATATTCATGTCTACTTGTCTTACTTTCACTTTTCAACTATTTTTCTATTCACTTCTATTGTTGTATATATTTGACTTCCACTGTGATACTTTGGTAATGAGGGTATAATCTCCCCACTAACTCACCTTGGACCTTGCTGCTATTTTGAATTCCTTATAATTTTGGTAGAAACAATTGAGTCATTGGATCCTACTAGGATTAGAGAACCATTTTGGTGGAATTCGGGTCTGGGATGTTACAAAGTGGAATCAAGGGATTTTTATTTTCTGGTTTGACTTTCTGTTTGGAGACATTAGATATGGATATGAAAAAATGTAGTTTGTTAATATCCTTTCCTCAAGAGTAGCTACCCTAATTACAGGGAAAAGCCAAATTGTCTCAAATCAAGTATTGATTATTTAGATATTGACTATTAAAGTTGATTTTATTTCACCATTGGATGTGGAGCTTGATTTATTCTACAAATATTGATGCATTATTTGTGTTCTATTTCAGTTTCAACATTATAAGATGAGGGTGGTCCTTCTCATGCATAATATAGAAATATGTTAGAATCACATTCCATGAATAAATCCATGCCAACTAAGATGCATTAGATTTTGCATGCTGCTTTGATAGTTGATGTGATAGTTGTGCCTGATGTTCTGCTAGTTTGGTGTATTTGATAGATCTGTGATCTCATATTTCAATTCATAAGGAGTATGTGAACTTTTGAATTAGGAAATTACACACCAAAGAAATGTAAATGTTAAATTAACATGATATGTATGGTTTGAATGGGAGAAAATTTTGTGGTTCATGTGGTGATATGGGCCCTCATGGATTTGAAAATTTGTAAACCCTTGGTAAAATTTACTAAATAACTGAATGTGAAATGGAAATGGAAACTCAAATGGTGAATAGAGACTCGACCTAGACCTAGCTTTTGAGTGCGCAAGAGGTGTGGTTTCTAGTGGTTCATTGGGGATTCATTATACGGTCCAATATTTAGGAGTAAGTTATGGGTTTGTCTTATTTTCTAAGAGGGGTTTGACCAATCCTATGCTTTTGAGCTTTGCGCCTTGATGTTGTTATTTTTGGAGGAATGTTTTTGGCGTTATATAGACATGCCACCACCCCATCCTCTAGTGGTAGGCCTCAATGTATGAGATTATTAAAAATCTAAGATGGTGGGACAAAGGCTACCGATTGATCCTCCTATAGTGCCATCTATCACACATGAGGCTATTTTGGACATATTTGTTGGGGAAGAGTTCCTCAAGGGTTTTATTCCAAATATGCATCCTTTCATTGGAGCACCGCAACCAGCCTTGACAATCACTACTTGAAAATGGACCTATCCACACAGTATCCCCCTAAACCATGGGGATATACCCCCCCATACCCACGGTTTTTGAAAACCATGGGCATAGGTAAATTTTCCGGAGGGGGGTCTATCCCTACTGTTTTCCAAAACCATGGGGATAGGTCCTCAAAATTCACCTATACCCACAGTTTTCCAAAACCATGGGTATAGGGGTACCTATCCCCACTATTTTGGGAAAAAACGTGGGCATAGGTCTGGGATAAAATACCTATACCCAGGGTAATGAAAATCCATGGGTATAGGTTTCCCATGTGTGTTCGAGAAATTTTTTTTTCACGGGAAGGAAATTGTTTTGGGGGAAGTCCTATACCCATGGTTCTTCCCTCTATACCCATGGTTTATATAACTATATTTAACTAAATTTAAATATATATACATAAAATCGGTGTTGGGGTAGTGGTTAGGTTATTCATCTGCAGCGGAGAGGCTGTGGTTCGAAACCAGTCGGCCGCATTATTTTAGGAAATATACCCACGGTTTTGAAACCGTGGGGAAAAGTCTTTGACACCATGGAAATTGGGTATGCTTTATTGACACGTTGGAAGAACACCTATACCCACGGTTTTAGAAAATTGTGGGTATAGGATGGGGACCTATACCGACACCGTTCCATCCCACAGTTCCCAAAACCGTGGGTATAGCCTATACCCACAATTTTTGTGGCTATACCCACGGTTTTGAACCGTGGGTATAGATTGTTTTTCCAGTAGTGAATGGTTGAGCTGACACGGGTGTTCCAATAGAAGTAACCTCCTATGTTATCCATGGATAGTAGAACACCAGTAGCATAGCTATGGTTAATGACCACATTACGGATTTTTAAGAATCAAAAGATGCCTCTAGATAGGAGGGTCAAGCTTGTGACTTACATGATATGTGGAGCGGAATGGTGATGCGGTTATGTTTTGAACCATAATTATGGGCTAAGTGATATGGGTTGGAATGATTTCCAAACCCACTTCTATGAATACTTTTTCCTCGCATATCTGTGAATTGAGCGGGCGAGTGAGATCATGCGTCTGGAGCTGGGCGCGATGATAGTTATGGAATAATAAACATGCTTTATAGAGCTATAGCATTTTTCAGAAATGTATCTTACCGACGAGCTGTCGAGGGAGAGTTGATTCGAGGAAGGTCACATACATGCTATCTTATCTCAGGTCAATGTGTTTAGACTGCTTTATATTATATATATTGGCAACGAGGCACTGATTACAAAGAGAATGCTGAGGGATGCTGGAGGTACAGAACATGGGTGTGCCATGTCTCGCCCTAGTGGATCAACATCTTTAGGTAAGATGTGTTGTTTTGAGGATTCCTGTGTTGTGAGTTCTAGTTAGGATGTGGGTTCATGCAGCTTGGTTTTTTTCCATCAGTGTGTTAGGCATGACCACATGAAGAGTCAGGGAGACCACGACCCAGTTGAGCGTGAGTCTTGGAGTCATATGGGGAACATGTAGTGGTTTTTCAGGGCCTTCCCATCAGCTTCGAGTGATATGGGGTTAGCTCTGACATTATTTTTAAGAGTAGAGTCTTCAGATTGACCTCAGGCTAGGAGCTAGAGCAGTGAAGGTTAGTTAGGCTAGACAGTGGTGGTTATGACCGTGGTATCAAGAAACCGAGTTCTCAGAGGCAGGAGAGCATATCAACTCAAGGTATCCTGGTTGGGTAACAGGGCCGAAGTACATTCCAGACTTATGTAGTGTAACAAACCCAAGAGAAGCAAGATCCAGAACCATCTACTTTGAGAGGTACGATCATAGTAGCTTCTAATATTTCATCTTCCATTTTGGATATACGTTCCTCTCTCAGTTTAATCACTTCTCGAGTGGTGAACAGTCATCAGTTTTTTATTCCTTTTTCTGAGGGTGTTTTGACACTAGACACATCGTTTTGAGTTATAAATGGTGTTTTACACCATTGTACATATATTCCCCTAGTGGTCGGAGGCTGTCACTTTATCTGGGATCATTATGTCCTCATGAAAACAGGGTTTGACATCATTCTCAGAATGGACTGGATCATATATTATTGAGTGTATGTTGATTTATATCACCATAGGGTGACCTCCACATCACTAGAGGGTGCAATGCTTATTCACAAGGCTAAATGGGATGTCTAGAAAAGCAGAGATAGACCTGAGCATCGTGGAATTAAAGTAATGACAACCCATATTTCTAGTAGTTTTCTTGATGAGCAGGGAGTGATTCATGCAGAATTTTCACTAGTGGTTGAGTGATATAGAGATGTATTTACTTGAAAATTTGTTGATTTAACTCCTTATAGATATATGGATTTTTCCATCAACCAAGTGCCACGAGCTATGCCAATATCCAGTTCTCCTTAGAGTAGGGATACGATGGAGTTGTAGGAACTCAAGAGGTAGCTAGAGGACGTGGAGTGGAATGGGTTTTTCAGACCTAGTACTTCTCCATGGGGTTCTCTGGTACTTTTTTTCAAAAAAGGCGGATGGAACTCTAAGTCAATGTGTGAATTATTTGAAACTGAACTAGATGACTATAAATAACTGATATCTCTTTCCACCGATTGATAACCTGTTTGATCAGCTTTGAGGAGCTTGAGTGTTCTCAAAGATTGACTTGAGGTCAAGATATCACCAGGTGTGGGTTCAACCATCAAACATACCTAATAAAACATTTCCTATCAGGTATGGGTTGTAGGAGTATATTGTAATGTCATTTGGTCACACAAATTCTCAATGGTATTCTGGGCATTGATGAACCGAATTTTTCATCCTTAAAGTGATTATATTGTGGTGGTTTTTGTGGATGATAACTTGGTGTATTCAGAAAATTGAAACGAACATGAAAACCATCTTAAGATCATTTTTAATATAATGGGATTTCAATAGTTATATTCTATGATCTCAAAGTTCTACTTTTGGATGGATCATATTCAATTTATGGGTCACATAATCTCGGAGATATGAGTGTTATGAAACCAGAGATGGTGAGAGATTTAGTTTTCTAGGAACATCCCATGATTTTTTTTTGATATATGAAGTTACTTGGGTCTATATATTTACTACAGTTGTTTTATACAAGACTTATCATGCTTATCAGCACTGTTGACATTCTTGAATAAGAAGGGAATTAAGTTTATATGGTCATAATCTTGTGAGATCCGCATTCAAGAGAGGAAAGGAAGGTTGATATCAGCACCTGTCCTAATAATACTAGAGTTGGGTAAGAGCTACACGGTCTACTGTAACTCTTTAGGTATTGGGCTAGGGGTAGTGCTGATGTGGGTAGATTGAGTAGTGGTGTATGAGTCTCGACTACAGAGGCCTCACGAGTGGAATTTCCTTGTGTACGATCATGGGTTAGCTATAGTTTTTCATGAGTTTTTCTATTGGAGGGATTATTTACTAGGAGAGATTTTTTTTTGTAGAGGGACCCCAAAAGCCTCAATTATAACATTATGCAGCGTGATCTAAATTTAACGTAGTGAAGGTGGGTTGAGTACCTGAAGTCCATTGACATCGAGAGTTCCTATATATCTATCAAGGGAAATGCAGTAGCTGATGCACTAAGTAGTAGGATGCTTATACCTATAGTGGAATAGGCTAGTAGAGAGTGGAAGCTTAAATTGTTGTTCTTTGAGATTCATTTAGAGGTGAATGATAGACAAGGGAAGAATTTTCTTTCATCATTATATATTAACTCTACCCTCCTAGAAAATGTTTTGATGAAGTATCTATCAGATTCATAATAAATAGTTCTCTGAGAATTTGTGGAAGGAGAGGGCCCTCCTCCTGGTTGGATGGTAGGTGATTACGAGATCTTGGGTAACTAGGGTCGTGTCTGGGTTCTAGTGGATATACATGAGGAGTTTATGCGGGTTTTCTTTAATTACACTTGGGTAGTTCATTCCCGGGTTACCAAGATGTATCATGACTTGAAATGTTAGTACTACTATCCTAGAATGAAGAGAGAGGTAGCTCTTTTGGTTATGAGGTATTCCATGTGTCTGCAGTTGAAGGTGGAACATCAGAGACCAATTGGGCATTAACAGTAGCTACCCATCCCGGAGTGGAAATTGGATGATGTCGCGATGGATTTGAAGACATGTTTACCGAGGTTTCCTTGAGGTAATTATGTTTTGTGGGTTCTCGTTGAAATACATACAAAGTTTTCACAATTATTACTAGTCTAGGAGACCTTCGGTGTTAATGACCTTTTAAAGTTGTATATCCAAGATGTTGTGCGACTTCCTGGGATCTCTCACACGGTCATTTCATATATGGATTCCAAAATTACATCTCGTTTCTCGTAGGGTATTCATAGGGAGAAGGGAATAGAGTTTCTTCAGAGTACAACATACCACCTTCAGATTGATGGCCAGTCAGAGCGTACAATATAGTTTTTAGAGGACTTGCTTTGAGCATGCGCCCATGATTTTGGGGGCACATGGGAGTGGAAAATTCCCATTGTTGAGTTATCCTCAAATAACAGTTATCATATAAAGAATCATATGGAATCGTAGGAGGCTCAAAATGGTAGGCCATTTCATTCTCTCATGCCCTAGATAGCGGTAGGATAGGTAAATTTAATGGGACCGTGTCTTGTATAGGAAAATTTTGAGCTGGTCCAGTTGATTCAGAAGTGGAATGATAATGCATAGTCATTTCAGAAATCCTACGATGGTAACTACAGATGAATTTTAGAGTTTGAGGTTGGGGAAATGGGTTTTTCAGGTTTCACCATGGTTGGGACACATGCTGATTAGGAGACAGGGTAAAATTTCACCGTGATATGTTGGGCTGTTTGAGATTCTGGAGTGAGTTAGGTCAGTTTCCTATCAGTTGTAGATGCATAAGAGGTACTAAGCCATGCATGACATTTTCTATATTTCTCAGCTGCACGGCTATCACTCTGACCCATCTCACGTTATATTTCTTGATGAGGTTGATCTTCTAGTTGATGACTCCATTGAAGAGAATCTGATTTTTATCATTGACCAGAGCATGACAGTTTTTTGAGGCTATCCAGTTCCAATTGTACGGGTGATATGGAAGCAGAACCTTTTATATAACAAGACATGGGAGAGGGAGGCCAACATACATGCTTAGTGGCTACAGCTGTTCTCAAAATATTCTTGACCACCCTTTAGAGAGAAATTCGGGGATGAATTTCTATATGGGGGGATGATTTTAAGAACTCATGTTTGGTGTGAGGTTTATAGACTTTTATCTTCATTTTAAATCACTTTTTATTGATTTATATGAATTCTTATCAAGACCATGGGATTTTAGAAGGTGTCTGAGGCTCGTTCGGAGGCTACAACCATGTTTTAGGCACAAAATAGTCTTGCACATGGTTTGCACAAGACCTGTGCATGGTTAGGCCAAACCGTGTGAGGGGTCAGGAAACAAATGTCTTTAGACATAGAGATTCTACATGGTTATCGGACAGTTAGTCAAACAATGCCGGGTAATCATGTGGGTGGCCTTTCTAGGCAGGGAGGTGAATATAGTTTTCATAGGGTTTGGGTAACCATGCGTGTAAAATGTGTAACCCTTGCTGGATGTTTTTTAAATATTAAATTAAAATTAAAATTCCTTTTTAAACCCAAATTTTGGTTTCTCCTTCAATGAACAATAGCCCACCTTGGAGCTATCCGCATTGGTGCCATCATAGGATTTAAGCCCTGCTCATCATCCAACTTACAATTTGATCAACGATTGTCTCAACTATTACCCAATGGTAAGGCCTATATTTCTTTTTATCTATTCTTGATTCTATAGAACAATGAATGAACTATTTGGATTTAGGCTCGTATTTCCTAATATTCATTTCATTATTCATTCTTCATATTTTTTCCAAACCGGGGTGAATCTAGACACGATACTGCACAAGTTATGTACTACCTATGTTTGGTAGGTGTTCTATACATTCTCTCAGCTTTTCTAGGTGTTTTTCAGGCGTTTGGTCGAATTTCCATTCCTTAGACATTCCCACGATGACTTATTTTGAGCGAGTAACATATAGTTGCTGTAGTTAGACATAGTGTGGTTGAGCATGGGTTCTGTTTAGGTGTGTTGGAACCCGTTGCTAGTTTCAAGGACCCTTGAGGGGTACTCTTTAAGAGAATAGATTTTTATGCCTATTTGAACCACCCAAAGGGTGTGCGATTTTGCTTTCGTAGTTAGTGTAATCCCTTATAAGACATGATGGCTTCAAAATCATGTTTAGGAGAGGTAATGTGTCATGAAACCAGCCAGGTCACCATCCGACATGACACCCGACCAGGTTTGTGGCATGGCCTAATGGGAGTTCAGAGTCCCCAAGGGCTAGAACAAGTTCCTAGGTATCCAAATAATTCATGGGAATGATTTACCCAAAACATGAGAAAACAAAACAACCAACAAATAAATAATCAAAAGATAAAAAATCATAACCAAACAATCCCTTGACATGTGACCCAATCTAATGTTTACAACTTATACAAAATAAAAAAGAGTACTAAAATGAAGAGAGAACTAATGCATATACCCGGACCTTCATGCAACATGAGAAGCCACCTCCTCAAAAAACAATTGTCAAACCAGCATGGGAGGAATCTCAACATCCTGAACTACCATATCTAAGCACAAATCCCCAACCGAGAATAGACAATTAACAAGGTCTATATACACTAAAAGATATATGTAGGGTGTGAGCCAGAGCCCAATAAGAATTCACCCAATAAAATGGTTCCATGCAACAACATCACCAAGTTAATCTGACTTGATTATTTAAAATCATACTTTTAAAATTCTTTTATGCAAATCATTGGAAAACTGAAATAAAATAAAAATAACACTAGAATAAAAAACATATTTCACAAGTAATACATTAAAATATAAGATAAAATCATAAATAATGCGCAAAAACTCAAGTGAACCTCTATATTTCGACAGAAGGCACCATGTTATGAATAGTAGAGAAGTGTCTGAAAATCCCTTATGGTTTCTAGAATGAGTGGGATGTTAGAGACATCATAACTCGGTTTATAAATGGAATAGGAACCATAATAACCAATGCTTTTATGAATGAGCTACTAGTAGGGAAACAAATATTTAACCTAGTGGTCACCAAACATCTCAAAAGATTAGTTAGTATTGTAATGTAAATCATGCTAGATGAATTGGGATGAGCCCATTCTATAAAATATAGCGTACATGTCCAAATCATCCCACCTAGGTACCAAGGGATTCCCTTATTCTCAATAAAGTCCCATACTCACATAACATATCACATACACATTTCATAAACCTATGGAGACATTACACCAAAAATCCACTGCTTTCATACCCAAACACCAATTTAAAAATGCACACACACCCAAATTCCTTTCCAAAATACATTTTTCATTACTAAAGTGTTATCCAAATACCATTTGGAAGCACACACAGAAGTAAAAATCAATTTACACAACATGGAAAACAATATTAAGTAACACAATAAGGTAAAACACCAAACATAGCACTAAATGACACAAAGAGGGTTTACACGAAATGAAAAAAAAACATGTCTCATTTTATATAAACATTTTACTTTAAAAATTCACATATTATCAACTCTTTAAAAATACAAATTTCACACCATATAGACAAATGAAAAAACAATTTTAGCTATTTATGATATCATTTTATAAAAAACCAAGAAGACTTTACACAAAAAAACACTTGATTCCACTTAGATACGTGAATTTAAACCTAGAAATAGATGTTAACCATATTAAAACATGTTTCCCATTATTCAAACAACTTTTCAATTCGATTTCAAATGTACATCACAAGGAAAACACACCCAAAGTGATTTATTTTTCTTTGAAAATCTTCATTTTTTTACACACACATATAAAGTACTACGAAAACAGAATTCGCACCTACCAAACAACACCGAATAACCATTCAACCAAGTTTTAAATTTCAAGCACCACATAAATAATCAATTGATAAATTTACAATACATCTCACAATCATTCCATAAGGACTCAATTAAAATAAATTAAAATGACGAGAACAATATTTAAAGATAAGTTTCACATGAAATATTTTTTAAAACAACCTTCACAACACATTTATAATATAAATAATTAATTACACACTTAATTAAACATTTCAAAGAAACCAAGAACAATTTACACCAAAATATAACTAGAATATCTTATCTAAAAAATGAAAATGATAACCCTTTTCAAAATATGATCCACATCATGAAAATTGATTTTAAAACATATATAAAGAATCAAATAAACATATTAAATTAATCATGTAATGCAATGTCATGAAACCAGCTATGAGTGAAGGAACTCCCTAAACTTGTGAGAATCTCCAATCTCACCTAATACATTGTTGATGCTCTTTTCTGTCACAGAGTATAACAAATGAAAAAGGGGAATACCTTAATCAAAAGGTGATTCATCCTTTGAAGAACATAAAAAATTGAGAGTGGCATGAATAAGGATTTCATTAATCATGGTTCCCGCAAGCTTCATTATGGTCGCGAAAGTATACTTGCGTGCCACATATTGGTTGTATAGGTGACTTGCACACCCTATTCTATTTTCACTAAAGGTCCTAAATGTATTTTAAATACCCCTTGTGGGCCCCCCATTTCGAGGATAAAAAATCCAAAAGTGAGATTTAAGTTCTCGGTGCCCTAGTCTTTGCCTGAAGTCTTCTAAACACTTCTAAAGTAATTTCTTACCTAGAATGAAGATCTAAAGAAGAAAAACAAGGCCTAAATGTTAAAATTCATCAACACTTGCACGCCTAAGTGTCTAAATATTAAGGTAAATGGAAACACTTGGCGCCACTATATCCCTTCAACAGAACATGCATGCCACACTTTTGGAAGCCTTTAGGGATAATACTAAGGGCTTGAGACAAGTCTCCCCCAAGTATTACCTTATTGGTTAACCGTATCCCATGTACACCCATGGTGCTTAAATATAATTGCACGACCCGGACTTGCCTGCCCAAACAGGACTTGCACACCTACCTCTTTTTTGGGTGCCCCTCCTGCCTATTCAGCTCTTTTCTTCAAATCCACCTCCCCTATTCAAGATTTAGCCTTCAGAACCCTCATTAAATCAATTAATTTCATGGTTCATTTGTTGTATTCCTTGTCTAAAAGTAATTATATGGAATATCTCTCAAAACCTATTGATTTTCATTTCTTTATGTCATGAAGGTTAGATATTTCCTTCATTTAACCGCATCCTTCAAGATGAGGAGTTCTCTAATTTGGGCATCCTTTTTAAGAGTAAGCCCCATGTTCCCCTTAACCTGGGCCTCCTTTTCAGGAGTAAGCCCCAGTCATAAGTTCTCTAATCTAATTTTTGAATCTTAATGAGGATTATGTCCAAATTTATGTATCCAAATCTCTATAAATCACATATACCATTATGAACCTTATTCCAGGGTTTTTTCTCTGATGTGCGTCCCGATCTTCATCTATTTGGGTAGTCATACATATATAACCCCCACATCATTTCATATAACTACATATTTCATTGCAAAATCATCAGGTTTTACTGGTACCTCTTGTTTCTCACACAGAGCATGAATCACGTGATCTTATAGTGTAAAAGAAATAATGGATTCTTTCTTTGAGACATTAATCATCCATAAACCTCATACTTATTCACTCGAACTACGTGGGTTCTAATTCCTTTTCAAAACAAGGATATATAGGTATCCCATCTGGGGGTACAATACCTACTCTGAAATAATCCCTGTCTTTTTGAATGATAATAAACTTCAATTGCCCCACTGAGTGGCTTTAAAACCAGTATAGTTGTCATAATAACTAAGAGATTTCTATATAATGTGTTAAAGGATACTATTGACTAAAAATCTATAATAAATACGGATGATTCTCTATCGATGAAGAACCTCAAATACATATAAAATATTCTCTAAATCACTTACATATCAACCATTGATTGCAATTTCTAAAGGAAGAACTCATTTTCTTGCTTCGTAAATTAATAAGGATTCACGAACATAACTCAAATCTATAAGAGAGTTCCGGAGTAGACAATAATTCCCCCAAAAACAGTTTGATGAGTCTAACCTCCCATCCTCTTGAACAATGCAAATTCTTATGTCTCATCTGTTCACAACTAATGGGCACCTACCTTTGGAAAGTAGTTACAAATGGATATAGAATCATTGGATGTTTCCGGTTCTACGATTATACCCATTAGAAACCGATTGGAAAGTTTGATCCTTAAACAAAAAAGTTCATCCCCATTTCAAGGAAGAAACTAAAAAGGTGAACCCGACATGAATCCGTAAAAAAGTTAAAATGATGTTTTAATTATTTTTTAGGACCCTATTTAACTCAATGTGGGGGCCAACAGAGAAATAAATAACATATGTTCTCATCCAAAAGATACAGTGGCCGAACATATCTTGATTATGTATGTTATATCAAACAGGAACTTTTTTCCATGTTCTCTCTTCATTATAGAAATGGCTTCTCAAAATTTCACACCTGTGAATTCCCTGACAGCCACTCCTGCAAGATCCTAATCCGATATGAGGATATAATCACCTACTAAGCGTCTTCAATGTTTGGTTTCAAATGCACTAGTTAAGGAATACCTTCAACACAGTAACATTCCGACTCTAGAGACGGCTCGACAAGCCCTCCATGTTAACAATTCACCCTCGTTGTCCGAACAACGAGGAACAGTGATCATGAATCAGGTGGTTCCGACCACCGTATCCAACCATTTCGGGTCGTTATCCCTGGAACGCAATCCCGAGTCCCTCCCATATTATGGGTAGGTGAATGAGAAGGTCCCTCAAGGCCTTTTTTTCAAGAAGACAATAGTACTTACTAAGGGCTCCCATCAACAATCGCCGCCAGACTCGTGCGACAGTGCACCCTCAACATGATGATTGTATCACCTTTAGTAGTTCGGCTCAGGTTCCTCAGACTTGAGTATGCATGACTAACTGTCAAAGGCGAAATCTGGTCAATCCAATTTGATGACTAACAACGAGTGGGCAAATACACCGGTCTGTACTGATGTTACTGCCTAGAAGACTCATCTGGCAGTAACACGCCAATACCACTAGGAATTTCCATTGGAGTATTATAGGAAGGCCTATACACCTGTTTATAACTCATCAGCTAGTCAACAGGCTCATCTGACTACAACCATAGAAGCTCGCCAATATAATATAGTGACAATTGATAATCAGGTACATACACCAGTTTATAGTCAACAATTCTGTCAGCAGTCTATTCTGACAGTATTGAAGGAAATTCATCTACCATACCTTATTAATAATACACAGGAGGCTCATACACCTGCCAATGTTCATCATGATTTCCAGTAGTCTCTCCTGGTAGCACCCGAAGATGTCATTCGGAAAGCTCATATGACAAATTTGAATCATACTCAACTCTATACCCCGCACGTGAGTACTATCAGAATTCATTGATAGGAAAAGGAGGGAATGAATAGGAATACTCACCTACTCTAAGCATGGAATGAATGTATATTACCCTTCTAATAGCTGAAGTCACCAAGCACATTTTGACATTGGTGAAAGAGAAGAAGAAAATCCCTTCCCATATTCTGGATGCCTATCAGAATCTTATAACAACTTCAGTATCATCATAGGGAAAGAAACATAAATCTATCCCTACAAGTAGAGTGACTCATCAACATATCACTCCGGGTTAGATACACACCTCTGTCCGAGTCCAGGAGGGTCATGGGGCATACTCCCTCATGTCAGGTGGATAATCAAGTTAGGAACGTATATATAATTTGAATGGAGATACATAGCCTAACCTGACCATTTCTCCTGAGCAGGCACATACACCTACCCATTATGACGACTTTCGTCAACAGCTAGTTCCAAAAGTGAGTAAGAAGGTGTCTAAGAAAATGACACGTCTAGCACAGTCATGAAATCCAGATCCAATCTATAATAAGGCCTTGCTCAATGTTAGAGTTCTTAAAGCCCTCACACAATTTCCTGTTGCAACTCAAGATTCTACTCTCTCATTTTCCAATAGTGGGAACAATAATTCCGAAGGTCTTCATCAGACACTTCCTCAAGAAGGATTTCTTCATGACAGTTTGGTCGATCTCGAAGTATCATCATCAGATGAGAACTGCGATAACCCTCTACATGGCCAGAAGACTAAGGAGAAAAGGTTTCATCTTTTGTTTGAACCCACCATGGTGGTCATCCCCATGATGATAAATTTAGCCATGAAAGTCTTCTCCGCAGTAGTAATTCACATTGCCTAGAAAATTTTTCAAAGGACAATGTAGTAACGAGAAATCCCTCTTATCTTGAGGCACTTGGAAATGTGAAGCCAGTCATGTCTGATGCATTACAACTTGCAGGTGAAATATTTTCTCAATCAAAAGATACCCTGGGGTATAGGTCATTCTCTAAACCACCCCTGGGTCATTCAACTTATAGTTTGAGAATTTAATTTTCTACCAATCTTGTTGAATATGATGAAGAAACAAATAAGCACCAGCTTTGGTCTAATCAGGTATAAGAATCTTAATAAAATGATAAGGAGGAAGTGATGAATATGAGAAAAAAACTAGTGAATGGTGAAGTACTATTCATGTTTTGGCCTTTGGCTGACTCTCAGTATGATATTCCAGGGGTGTTGATGTAATATTGTATTCATGATATTCATCTTATCATGTAGAAAACTATTTGTCAACGGAAAAAGAATATATTATCTTATGATGAATATGAAAATCATGTCAAGATAATAGAAGGATTTCAACGCCAAATAGACTTGGCATCTCCCTCTATTTCTCGACATCCAATGGTTTAAATCCATTAGAGAGCCCTTCAGCATTCATGCATTGGCGCGTTACAAAGGTTGCACTAGTTAATTACCAATGCCCTATCTGGTATTCATATTAGGGAATGGGGTGTTCATGGAGCACTACATTTCACTATACTCTACAGTCAACAAAGCCTGCCAAAAGTGGTCTCATGCAATTTTATTGCCCACAGCCATCCACAACCAATTCGTTTTGTGTGTAATCAATGGCTTTCCCAGGAACATGCCTCAACTAGTTCCTCCCAATGTCAGGCATACAAACAATGATCTGTCTAATTAATCTTTCATCAAGATAATGATAATATCGAATAGGCTTCTCATTTAGAGCGCGCACATCAGCAAGTGACATAAGTGTTAGAAATCATCCAACGGTCATTTGAGCCAGGTGATTTGAGTAGATGTAGGTTGATGCATCCAACCAATTTCTAGACTAAATTCCAAAAAATTAGTAGAGAATTTAAGAAATTATCAGATGTAGCATCTCATGAACCACCTCAGATTTCCAGACTAGGGACTCCTTTAGCTCAACCCTAGGAATCAACAAATAAGATTTGAGGAGTTGAGCAAGAACCGCAGGAACGGCCCCAGTCCAATGGACTGGGGACTTTATCAAATCCTCAATATCATCCTCAGTGAATGTCAGTCTACTCTCGATTAGGGAAAAAGCCACAAGAGGAATGTAGAGACAAATTATCAGGAGATTACCTTTTATTACAGTTCGTCAAGAAGTTCCTGAGGGATCATCTCAACAAAAGGCAATGTCTCATCAATGACATGGAAGAAGACTGTATCACAATAATGCTGATAGAAGGGATGCAATGCTTCATGCATAAATCATTGTCATCAATGCTGTTGTTTCTGAACCTCCAGAACATGAGGTTCACTCAGAGGGATCAGATAACGAAGTTCCTTCTCAAGAGGCTGTATACACAAAAGAAAATGACGAAAGTGTGCATACACAAATTTAAAGGCTTACCCAGAATCCAGGGACTCCTTTAAATAACAAACTTCACCCTCTCCATATGGTGTCCAACAAGGGGGAAGGGAAGAATCAAGTTACATTACAACCTTCCTCTAGAGAATGAAAATCACTCTCACGAGATCCAAGGTTCTAAAAAAAGGGAAATAAATGGTGGAATTAAGGAGGTTCAATGCAGAACTACATCAAGGAAGTCTTCCTCCTAAGCATGTTGGAGTTAGTCCGTCATGGGAATTTGTTGCAGCTACTGAGATGGATCAAAATATCCTCAATTACTAGTACACTGTCACAGGTCTAATCCTATGAGTCATGCGCAACAACAACCTATAGTGCTACCATCAGTTACAGTACCAACCACCATACCTGTCCAAGCTCCAGTTATTGGACCTTCTTAGGTCGAAGCTCAACCAGATGTTTCTTAAAATTTAATAACTACCATTGATTCATTAACAGCTCAGTTGGATGCTATGGAGGGAAAACGTGGACAAATTAAACAAGAAAATAGAGCTTAACCTTAATGGGTTGATGCAATTCCTCCCCCATCAAATTTTTCAAGTACCACATTCCCAATTTTTAGTGGTTTGGGTGACCCAGAACAACACTTAACACATTTTGTTTCTCATTGTGATCCTATGATGGGAACTTCTCAAAAAACAAAAAGCAGTTAATCTTAGGTGTTTTTTACAATCATTAGAGGGTCATGTCTTTGTATGGTATACACACTTTCAATCCCGGTCAATTACAAGGTTGAAAGATATCCATCAATGATTAAGTCTTCAATTAATCTCAACGTTTCAAAAGACAACAATTTTTTATCTTAAAAATTGTAAGTAATGGTAGAATAAAGGAGTTTCAGATTTCATTACTCATTGTATGGGATTACCATATTCATTAATATTATCACCCCCTTAAGAAAAATTGTTTCCAATCTTTGTGGGAAATTTGCGTGATGAATTACGTACAGTGTTGATCCCTATGAAATACACAGGAGGGTTTCGAGACCTTAATTCAATTAATCTACAGATTGAAGACTCACTTAAAATGACTAAGGATAAAGCTCCTATAATTCCATCATCTCCAGGAAGGAGAATGGGTAAAGCGGAGACTACTACAGTCACAATTAAACAAGATCTTGTACCTGCTTCCACTTCAAGACCATTTTCATATTGAAGAGCTCCACCTCCGTAGCATCAAAAAAAGAGGTTTTTTCATCATGATGATCAAAGAGATCAATGAAGGAAACAATTTTAGGAGTTGAAGACCAATGTTTATTCTTTCTGAAATGAACAAGTTCTTGGTTACTTCATTTTGGCTCTAGAAAATAATTTCCTTATGTTGCCAAGGCCTAAAAGGCCTAACAAGGAAGGAGATAAAGACCTTCCCAACTATTTTCCATTTCATCAAATGCTGGGGAATCCCATTCAAAAGTTTTTTGTCTTCAAAGACCTCCTACAAAAGATGGTGGACTTAGTACAGGTGAAACTGAAAGGTTTTTCAGCGCAGACAGTATGTTATACTGCTACTGATCCAGAGAAAGAAGGCGAGTGGCAAGAATTAAAAAGAAAAAATGCCAACAAATATGATGATTGGATGGTCAGGAAAATGATCAAGCAAATTCATGCTATTTTACAAATACAATTGAAGAAACCAACTATGTATTCTACTCTGAATGCCACTATAAAAACCTCTTCATCAGAGGGAAAATCCTCAAAGAAGCGGCATAATTCGACCAAAGAATAATAGCTAGAAGAAGATGAGCTCGTGTCAAATCCCAAGTTGTCTTTCACTCTCGCAAATATTATGCCATCTACTTCAAAAGTACGGGCACCGCCCCACCAACTGGTAAAACCTAGACTCGCTAATCTGGTGGAATATTCATCAAATGAAGAGTTTATCTTTGGTCTGTTAACATGATTCACTTAATAGATCCTTATGCTAGTCAGAGTTTCGATATTGATGAGCATGAATTCCCTGTACCAAACAGATGAATTAGAGGTAATTCCAGAGGTCGAGGATACAAAGGAATACATGGATATTCCAGAATCCACTATTTCAATCCTACCCCTGCTAGAACTGTATATGCAGTAGAAACTCATGGCAGAGCCCTTCACCAGCTCAACAAGAACAAAAAAGTTCTTACACACATGGTAGATTCAGTCCTGGAATAGTTATTTTGGAAGATTAGTTAGAAGTTACACCTTCGTCCTCTCAGCTTATAAATAGACCTAGTCGGTCTAATCATCCAAATCTAGGAGTATTTCCGACTCCTACACTGATACAAGATGCATCTACTTCCCAAGCAACAACTTCTAAGGCACCTACAAAATCACATGTTCCTGTTGGGAAACACAGACCTTTGGACTAAAAGTATAATTTTTTGAAACATTTTTCCCAAGTACCAGCGAAGTTATCAATTTTGGCTGCCTTGAATCTATCAAAGGATCTTCAGGAGTCACTCATTGAGGCTTTGTCATGTCCTCAGGAATTTGAAACTAAAATTGATGTGGATAAAGACTACCATTTAGATAATAGTCCTGCAAAATTCCACGCAGTGATATCTTTTTACAGATGAAGATGAATATGATGTTGTTCATGGACATATCAGACCTTTGTATTTATCTAGAAAGTTCAATGATATAGATATCTGATGAGATTTCAATGATAATGGATCAGGAGACAACCTCATCCCTATTTGTACACTTCATCGATTAGGCCTCTCAAAATCTGATTTATCTCCTACTTTTATGCAGCAAGGATATGATAAAAATGAACAAGAACCTCTGGGAAGAATACACTCAGAACTCAGTTTGGACACCTTGTATACAATTCATATTTCATGGTTTTTTGTCATGAAATAGCCTTGAACATTTTTCTTGGAAGACCTTGGCTACACCAACATGCAGCTATCCCTTAATCATACCATTAATGTCTCAAATATTGTTTCAATGGTCAAATTTGGACTTTGTATGGTGATAAATCCCCATTTGAAACATGTGAATCTCAAAGAGGTAGAATTCTATCACATGGATGTTAAGTAGATATCCACAAAAAAGGAGGTTACCAAAATTAATTCTCCTTATAGTTTGGAAAAGATTCCAGTAAACCAATTCAAACATGTGAGTACATATTATGTGTTTCCTATCAGTTAAATTGACAGGATATACCCAAATCTAAATACTCTAATAGAATCATCCATAACTTCAATTATGGAAATTAATCTAGAAAGCATGGGAGAAATTGTTGATTCACAAGGCAATGATGAAAGCTCAAATTGATATGTCTTCATTTCATCCACTGGAATCCAGAAATTCTATACTTCACCAACCAGGCTAGAAGTAGTTATAGCAATGGTAGAGGTAAACAATGATGTCAATTCACAATCCATCATCTCCTCTCTATCACCTCAGAAAGACCCTTCATCATCAATAAGGCCAGAAATGGTAGCCTCCTCTTCAAGATGTTCAAATTTTTACATCTCTCCCGATCATGGATATTATGCTTCATCATCTACTATCCAAGTAGAAACAGAAGAAATAACACTTGTTGAAGAAGAAGATGAAGATCTCAGGGGTGATCCTCCAGCATGTGAAGAGGGTATCTCTACTACTATGGATGAACTCAGAGAAATAAATATGGGTTAAAGAAGATCCACGACCCACTTTAATTAGTGAATTCATAACTCTTGAAGAGAAAGAAATGTATATTTCATTTTTAAAGCAAAATCAAGATATATTTTCTTGGTACTATATAGAAATTCCAGGGATTGATCCTAATGTTGCTACTCATCATTTGGGTTTTCCAGAAGAACATCGAGGATTTAAACAAGTCATAAGATGAACACACCCAACTTTTGCTTCCAAAATTGAAGTTGAAGTGGATAATATTTTCAAAGATAAATCGTCCGAGAAGTTCAATATCCCAAATGGTTGGCTAATATTGTCCCTTTGAAAAAGAAGAATGGACAAATTCGTGTTTTCATTGATTTTAGATATCTTAATCAGCATTGTCCCAAGGATGATTTTCCATTTCCGATCACAGAACTCTAAATTGATTCAACAACTACCTATAAAGCAGTTTCTTTCTTGGATGGATATTCTGGGTATAATAAAATCTGAATGACTCTAGAAGATGAATAATCTATAGCCTTCAGAGCCCCTCAGGGTGTATTTTTCTATCGGGTACTGCCCTTTGGCCTAAAAAATGCAGGTGCGACGTATCAACATGCCATGCACTATATCTTGAAACCCTTTTTTGGGAAATTTGTTGAATGTTATGTGGACGATTTGGTGGTTAAATCCATAGAACCTTCTAATCACTTGGATGATTTGGAAATTATATTTCACAAACATTGACAACACAATTTGAAGATGAACCCCTTGAAATGTGCTTTTGGGGTAACTTCAGGAAATTTTCTCGGCTTTTTTGTACTCCATCGTGGTTTCAATGTTTATACTATTAAGACAAAATGAATCCTTGGTATGTCACCACATTGGAATTTGTATGAATCTAGAGGAATTCAAGGAAACGTGGCCTATATTTGGCGTTTCATTTCCAATTTGGCAGGCAAATGTTTAACCTTCACTAGATTGATGAAGAAGGGATTCACTTACCAGTGGACTGAAGAATGTAAAGATTCAATCAATATTCTCAAGAAATATCTCTTAAGTCTACATATATTAATTCCACCTGTTGGGGGAATACCACTTATTCTTTATGTGACAGCTTTAGAGAGACCACTGGGAACCTTCCTTTCCCAAAAGAATGATGCTGGGAATGAAAAAAGCCTTTACTAACTCAGTCAAACTATGCCTGAAGTAGAAAATTGATATTCAAGTATTGAAAAGTTTTGCCTAGAGTTAATATTTGTGGTTCAGAAATTGAGCCACTACCTGAATCATCACGAGATCCAATTGGTATCTTGCAATAACATGCTCAAATTATTCCTTTGTCATCCAATGCTTACAGGACGTCTAGCAATGTGGGAAGTTATTTTGCATCAATTTGATATCCAGTATGTGTGCCAAAAGGAAATAAACGGTCATGCTTGGGCTGATTTCCTTGCTAAAAAACCTTCAGTAGAAGATTCATCTTTAGATATTGAACTTCTAGATGATTAAGTCTTCTCTATTCTAGATAGTCTTCAAACATGGGAAATGTACTTTGATGGTGCTTCTAGAAGTCCAACAGGGTAGAAAACAGGAGATCCTAAATTCAACAATGTTGGGTTAGGAATCATGCTTATTTCCCTAGAGAAGTCAATGCTACCATATTCCTTATTATTGTTGGGAGGCGGAACAAATAATGAAGTAGAATATCAATCTCTCATCGTAGGTTTGGAATTGGCGCTTCAGGCACAAGTGAATCACCTAAATGTTAAAGGTGGTTCAAATGTGGTAAAAAAACAAGTAAATGGGTACTATTCCATCAGGAAAGGGGAGTTAATCTATTTGTATGATTATGTCAGATAGTTAATGGAATAATTTCCTTCGGAACCGACATTTTCTTATTTCTCGTGATCACAATATTCCCAAGCTAATGCACTGGCTAATGTATCCATAGCCCTGGACGATCCAAAATGGGATGAGACAATCATTAGTATTTACCACCATCATGTAGTTTCACATTATGTTCAAATCAGAATAGAATAAATTAATTAAATTAGTCCAATCTCTGAACCATATGGTCATACTATGTGATGGATGACACCAACAGGGAATACCTTCAAAATGGAACAATCCCACCTGATAGAACTGGGAAAGAACATGTCCAGAGATGTGTGGTCAATATTACTATTTATTATAGCCCAAATAACCAAAAAATTCTCTACAAGATGGGTTTTGATGGAATTATCTTCAGATGTATTGATGGTGAAGAGACAATGGCTGTCATGAAAAAGTACATGTAGGATTCTGTGGTTCCCACAAGTCTGGACATAGACTGTCTTATCAAATTCGAATATTGGGAAACTTCTGTCCTAAAATGATACAATATTATGTTGATTTAACTAAGAAGTGTCATTCATTCCATGTATATGAAAATTTCATTCATCAACCACCAGATTTTCTTCATACAGCGAATTACTCATGTCCATTTTCCACATGTGGAATGGATGTAGTAGGACCTTATCCTTCAACTAAATCCAAGAAGTTTTAGTATATTCTTACTGCTACTAGCTTCATTTCTAAATGGTTAGACGCAATACCTCTCAAAGAAGATAATTCTAAAAGCATTGTTAGCTTCATCAATTCTAACATCATTACCAGATTTGGTGTCCCTCATACCATATTGGCGGACAATGGCACCAAATTTGGTTCATCTTAGGTATTAAAGTTTTATCAAGAATATGACATAAAATCTAACCATTTCCCTTGGTATCATGCAGCATATAATAGACAAATAGAATCATTCAATAAGACTCTTTTAAATATACTACAAAAAATGGGGGTTAAAGATAAGGAATCATGGCGTGTTAAAATTTTTCATGCTTTATGGGCTTATCAGACCACCACCCACACTGCTACGTGAAAAACTCCATATTCATTGGTATATGGAACAGAAGTAGTAATGCCCATTGAGGTTCAATTACCTTCGCTCAGAGTATCCATTTGTGATCAGTCATATATAGATGAAAAATTTCAAAAGAATTGGACAAATTGGAATGATTAGATGAGAAATGATTGTGCACCCTACACCACTTGGATGTCTATCAGAATCGAATAGCATGAGCTTCCAAAAGAAAAGTTTATCTTTGTTCATTCATTCATGGAGAATTTGTATTGGTTTTTAGAACTCAAATGATACCAGGAAATAAACCTAACAATCATGAGCCAAGTGGGAAGGACCTTCCTCAATAAAAACGGTCTACTCTAATGGAGCTTATTCATTAATCTCAATGTATGGAGAACTAATTACAACTCCAACCAATGCTAGATTCTTAAAAAAGTATTTTGTGTAACACAAACAGTTACCTCCAGCAAGACGTTAAACTGCATAACCATCATATTGGATAAATAACATTAAACTGTACAACCAAATGTCCTACATGACATAAAACTGTATTGTCCAAAATGACATTAAACTGTTCAGATATTCTTCCTACATGAAGTAAAACTGAAAAATATCCCTTAATACATCCTACATGAAGTTAAACTGAATTTTTTTCCTGCTACATGACAATAAACTGTGAATCACAAATAATTTTTACTGCAAGACTTTAAACTGCATAGTCCCCTCATTTTTCCAACATGAAATTAAAATATGTCCCCTCTTTTGTCGTCCAACATGATTTTAAACTATTCGTCCGAGCTGGAAGACGTTAAACTGCCAAGCACCCCATGTCGGTGACACATATCATTTAAATTGTGAAACAGTCCCTTATACGTCCTACATGAGATTAAACTGTGCATCGTTAGGGTTGTTGTTACCTCTTGTTTCTCACACTGAGCATGAGTCACATGAGCTTAGAGTGAGCTTCAACCATAACACCCTCTCTGGGCCACTAACCATCTGTAATTCCCAACACCATCTTCGGGTTGTCCTGAAGTGAAACTTGATAATAAATTAATTCTTCAATCAAACTACATGTACATTGATCCCTTCCTTCTAGGCTGGGTATGCAGGCAACCTCATGAGGTTCAAGCCCAAAACTAATCTCTTCACGTCGGTTGACCTCTGTCCCATATGATGTTGATCCGTGAAGCAGCCCAAAAACCAATCTATTCAAGTCGGTTCACTGATTTCTCATATGATATTGATCCATGAAGTGGCCCAAAACCAATCTCTTCACATCGGTTCACCTCTGTCTCATATGATGTTGAACCATGAAGCAACCCAAAACCAATATTTTCACGTTGGTTCACCTTCTTCCCACATTACGTTAAACTGTCTAGGTACCTTTTGTCACTACTAGAAGACACTATACTGTGCAACACCGTTATCCTTGCTATATGACGTTAAACTATACAGTTTCCCATTTTCTTCACTGCAAGACATTAAACTGCATAGCCATACATCCAAGCTACATGACGATAAACTATGCAGTGTCGGTCCAGGTATATGAACATAAACTATTCACACTTTTGTCCTGTACAACAATAGACTATAACATTCTTTGAAACCCTCACCTGAGAGGGAATCATTATTTACATTGTTCTCCAATCATTTCATATTTCAAAGACTACGTGCATACATGGCAATGCTCAAACCTTTAATATTGTGTCAAACCATCAATGCACTAAAATCCCCTTTCACCCTTCACTTGTACAAAGCCAATCTGTACAAAGGGTATTTCAAGAACTACATATGTCTTGATTCCCATACTTATGGGACATATAGGAAGATTCGAGCATCCCTCGAATCCCACCCATGTCATTGGGCTGAACTCCAAATTCCACTTTTACTCCCTTGGATGAAATGTCTCCCTGTGAAAACATGAATGTGGTAAAACAACCCTGGTCTTCATTTCACATCAGATATATAAAACACACAATGTGTATTCCTCATTATGGTCCGAGCTCTATGAACCTAAACTAAAACTACTACACTCTCATCCCACATGAATTTAAATTTTATTTCAATAACTAAGTAAGGATTGATTCACATCCTTATGGGATATGTAGTGAAGTCCAATATCTTTATTCAAGACCCAACTATAGCATGATTATGGTTATCATTGGTCTATGTATCTCTTTCATGCATTGAAAAATACTCATTTTCATGTGTCATACTCCTAACCGTAAATACTTCCAGATCTCCTTAACCCTTATCTTGACTTCAGGTCACAAAATGTCTGATACCCGAGAATTATTTTGTCTGAATATGCATCACGTGCACTTAGGCGGCCTTGCATAAGTAGTCTACATAACGGACCTGTCAGCCAAAAGATATCATTATTTGACTATGCATCCAATGCCCTTAAATGTCCCTACATAATTCAACCCCCTAACGGGTTTTTCAAATAGTGAAAACTTCATTCTAGGGAGAAAAAGCTCTTCTGTCCTTATTAGTCTTAACGAAAATATATAGGGAACCACAAAAAATACCCATCCTTAACATATTTGTCCCGTACTCTTTTTCATGATATGAATGTATTCATGTCTATGGTTTATATTTACCTTCCCCACGTTTGGGTCAGACCTTCGTAAGAGTGAAATTCATCCAATTTGTTGAAAATATTGTTTGGGAATATCCTATCCATATTCAAGTACCTCTCTCCATACAGCAAACTCTATGCTTTGGAAAATTTGAATCTCCATAAACTTCCACTGGCTTTTAAGCAGTAGAAAATTAAAATTTCTGAGAGTTCTTTTTCCTAACTATGCAGCACATGCCCCTAGGTGGCCTTGCATAAGTAGTCTACATAACGGACCTGCCAGCCAAAATATGCTATTATTTGACTATGCAGCCAATGCCCTTAAGCAACCCTACATAATTCAACCCCCTAATGGGTTTGTTAAATAATGGTAACTTCACTCTTAGGAAATACTTCTTCTAATGAATTTTGGTCATTTTTTCATATCATTCATCAAGTTTATGATTTATTAAGTTATAGTTTACATGTTTTCCGCCATACTTGAATACGGTAATATGTTTTCAGAAAAATTATCAAGGAATTGAGTCAATTTTAATCCATTCGTTCAATGAAATTAGACCATAAACATTAGACTTTTTATGTCTGACATGGATGACTTTAAACTGCCCACAACAGACAAGGGAACATTGAACAAAAGTCGAGTCCCAGATCACTAAAAGTACATATTGTATGATTTAGGAATTATTGAGCAATTAAAAGATGGAAAGTTTGTGGGGATTTTTGTATCACCCCAGAAAAAATCAAACTATGCTTACTAGGCCCATTGGCTTAGGTCAAAATTTAAAGAAAGTAGTAAGAGAATACATGTACAAATGATTGAAGGTAAAATGTCCTTTTCATTGATACACAATGGTTAGAAGGACATCCACATATTAAAGTCTCTTCTCTTTTTCACGAATTACAAGAGGATTTCATCATACCTATTCATTTTTTTACGGCAACCCGAGCATCATCGTCAGCCACTAGGAATTCATTCATTCAACTGGATACAATAAGAGACGCAATGATACCAGCTCTTCATGGAACAATTTTAAAAGAATTTTCATGAGTGCGGTTTGAGAAAATTTTCATCTGATCAAAGAGTGACTCTGTTTCTGTCCAAGAGACTTGGAATATGGATACATGGATTTGAGAATGGATCATTCGATGTAAAGATCCATTTGGAGAGAGTAATCTTTTCACATATTGTTCTAATTTCATGATAGTCTTCTCTCCAACAACTGGCAGTGGAAAACATTTCAACCCATGGGTTTTCTATTTTCATATCTGCAAGGAAATGGCATGGAGGAAAATTTTGAAAGTTCACACCCTTGTTGCTTTTCTTAATGTACAACATAATCAAAATAGAGGGATAAAAATGCGAATGCATCTTGAGAATATGAGGTTTCAAATTTGTAGCACATGGGCTATGATGCATTATGAATTCATTCTCCACTATCCCAGCATTGAAAAATTCTCCTACAACTGAGACATTTGCTGAAGTGAAATTGGTGTAAGTATAAAACCAGAATGAGGAATATAATTCTTTGCCTCTAGAAAGTTGACTCCTTGCAGATGACTATATCCATATAAAGGTAAGTGAATCCTCTGTGGAAAGTTAAGATGATACTTCTTCAAATACTTGGCCAAATCGAGGAGAGTGCTGTCACAGATACCATAGTAATCATGGCCAACAATGTTCATCAGGTCATAAATCCACTTTCTAGGAAACTCATAAACCGTTTAAATTCTTCTGGGAGCCATTAAATCTGCACAATGGTCGAATAATTAACTCTTATGTAAGTTGATTTTTTTAAAATTTGTGATGAAATTCGAAAAAATGGATAAGGCATTAAGGCGCGCAAGTCCCATGTTGGCGTGCAGGTCTAATCTGGCCACACATGTTTGGGCAAACATGTATCACCACGCAAGTCCAAATACCTCTATAGAAGCACAACAAAAAGAAACAATGAACTGTAGGAAGCAACACCTGCGTGAATGAGAAAAATCCAAACAAATTGTGTGCCGATAGATCAAAACCATTCATAGACGGGTGCTTTGTGAGAAGTGGTGCTGCATATTTAGAGGTGAAGTAGTTTAACTACGCTCCATACCCTGCGTGGCTCACCCCTGTGCACCGCTACCTGTGCGCTCAAAACTTGTGTGCCAAACAATTCTTTGGTTTTATCCTTTACCTCAGAGTCAAATTATATTTTATTTT
The DNA here is from genome assembly GCA_963277665.1 of Viscum album. Taxonomy (NCBI): domain Eukaryota; kingdom Viridiplantae; phylum Streptophyta; class Magnoliopsida; order Santalales; family Viscaceae; genus Viscum; species Viscum album. The sequence continues at coordinate 900,653,211 of OY728139.1, forward strand.
TCAGATCCAACTCTGAGGGGGGATTTTTGATGACTCTCTTTTATGTTACAGAATCTAACGAATGAAAAAGGGAATACCTTAAGCACAAAGTGATTCATCCCTTGAAGAACATCAAAATTTGACAAAGGAATGAACAAGGATTTCTTTAAGCATGGGTCACCCAAGAATACTTGCACACCACATATTGGTCGCATAGGTGACTTGCGCGCCCTATTCTATTATCGCCCAAGGTCCTCAATGGCCTATAAATACCCCTTTTGGGCCCCCCTTTTCTAGGAAAAAAAAATACAAAAGTCATATTTAATCTCTCGGCACCCTAGTCTTTTCTGGAAGTATTCTGAACACTTCTATGGTAAATTCTTACCTAGAATGGAAAATATAAAGAGGGGAAACAAGGACTTAGTGTTGAATGTCATCATCACTTTCACGACTAAGTGTCTAAACCTTAACAGAAATGACCACACTTACGTGCCACCTTATCCCTTCAACAGAACTTTTGAGCCACCCTTTTGGAAGGATTTAGGGATAATACTATGGTCTTGAGCCAAGTCTCGCCCATGTTTTACCCTATTGGTTAACTGTTTCCCAAGTACACCTATGTCATGCAAGTATACTTGCACGACCAGGACATGCGTGCCCAAACAAGACTTGCATGCCTGGCTTTTTTTGAGTGCCCCTCTTGCCTATTTAACTCTTTTCTTCAAATCCACCTCTCCTCTTCAAGATTTAGCCTTCAAAACCCTTTTTAATGCCATTTATGGCATGGTTCCTTTTTTGGATTCCTTATCTGAAATGAATTCTATGGAATATCTCTCAAAACCTCGTGATTTACATATCTTTATGTCACGAAGGGTAGAGATTTCCTTCATTCAACCTCATCCTTCAAGATGAGAAGTTCTCTAATCTGGGCATCCTCCTTAGGATTAAGCCCCAAGTTCCCCTTAACATGGGCCTCCTTTTCAGGAGTAAGCCCTAGTCATAAGTTCCCTAATCTAATTTGGGTATCCTTCTCAGGATTAAGTCCTATGTTTAGTATCAACATATTTATAAAGAAAATATACCTTTATGAACCTTATTCCCAGGTTTCTTCCCTGAAGAATTCCTAATCTTCATCTATTTGGGAAGTCATACATAAGTAAGCCCCACATCATTTCTTATAATTGCATCTTTATTGACACAATTGTCAGGTTTTACCGATACCTCTTTTTTCTCACACCGTGCATGACTCACATGAGCTTAGAGTGTAAAAGTAATTATGAAATCTCTCTTTGGGCCATTAATCATGCATAAACCTCATACTTATTCACACGAACTACATGGGTTCTGATTCCTTTTCCAAACAAGGATATGTAGGTATCCCATCTACGGGTAAGATCCTAACTCTAAAATAATCCATTTTATTCTGAACGACAACAAACTTCAAGTGACCCACTAATTGGATTTTCAACCAGTATGGTTATCATAATAACAAAGAGATTTCTCTATAATGTGTTGAAGAATATCATTGACTAAGAATCTCTAATAAATATAGATGATTATCTATCAATGAAGAACCTCAAATACATATAAAAGATTGTCTAAATCTCACACATATCAATAATGTATTGCAAGATCTAAAGGAAGAACTAATTTTAAGGCTTGGTAAATTAACAATGATTTACAAACATAACTCAAATCTAAAAGAGAGTCCCAGAGTAGAAAATAGGTCCCCCAAAAAAAGGTGTGATGTGTTTGACCTCCCATCCTCTCGACCAAATCAAATTCATAAGTCTCATCAGTTCAAATCTAATGGCCACCTATGTTTGTAAATTAGGTCCAAATGGATATAGAATCATTGGATGTTTCCGGTTCTAGGAATAAACATGTTAGAAACTGATTGGACTGTTTGAACCTTAAAAAAAGGTTATCTCTATTTCATGGAAGAATCATTCAAAAAAAAAATTAAATTGGACCCTTAATCAAAAAATTGGACAAAAAATGATTCAATGTTTATACCCAAAACCATCTTCATACATGATGAACAACAAAGAACTCATGTATAAAAGAATAGGGAAAATTGATTTAAAGGGATGGGGGGTTACTTGCATGGAAGGATGCTATGTCACTCGTTGGGGAGAATGAGATTATAAGGCTACTGACTAGAACGTTTGGTGGTGCAGTGGGTGACTCATTGGATGGTGGTCAACCAGTGTGGGTCACGACATAAGGAGCAGTGGCCAAGTGGAGGTTCGTGTTGTTGCAATGAGAGGTGGTGAGGTCCACACAAAGCTGGAGAGGGAAGTACTGTGATGATGGTTATCCAGTAGAGGGATGAGAGCATAGTTTGAGTTGGATGGATAGGGGAAGGCCAACAATGCAAATCTAGTAGGAGTGAGATGGGAATAATAACTAGAGCTGAGAGAGGGTAGTGCAACCTTGGTTTGGCGGTGCAAGGAAAGTGAGGGAGGTGGGAGGTGAAGCAGCCCACCAGGGGGCACTACGGATAGAAGATGTGTACGATGGGAGATATGGGGAGGAGAGGAATAAGGAAGAAAGAAAATAGAAAAGAAAGAGAAAAAATAAAAGAAAAAAAATTAAAAAAATATAAGGGGATTGGGAAAAGTAAAATTAACCAACATATATAAACCTAAAACCTAAATACACTAATAATAATAAATTGACTGTAATAAAATAAAATAATTTTTTTTTGATAATTATAATAATAGTAATAATAATAATAATAATAACAATAACATCCTCAAATAATAATAATAATAATATCATTAAAATAATTCATTCAATTTTATCACACAATTATTATTTTATATTATTTTTATTTTATTACTTTTAATTTTATTTTTTCATTAATAATATATTTTAATTAATCAATGGAACATTAGTAGGTCACACTGTGGCCTAGGAGGAGTTGTGCGGTTTCCAAATCATACTTCGCCCGAACATTGGATGCTATGACGACACAAAAAACTCATTGGTCAACGAAAACTCAAAATTATGCTCATAATTATCCCACAACTCAATAAAATATTTTCAAGCCAAATTAAAAAACAAAGTGAGGTTAACTTTATATAATATTGGAAATAATATTAATTGTAATTATATTAATTGTTATAATATTAACAACAAATTAATAAAATTTATATTATTATCTCCATTGATAATAATAATAATATTCAGAAATGATATTGTTATTATTATTATTATTAATAAAACAGTCCCTTAAATTTTGTTACACTTCTTTATTTTATTATATTTACTTTTCATTATTCATCACATTTTTTCCTTGAACATCAGGAAGGGTGTGCGATGAACTGGGAGGGGGAGCGCGGTGACCCTGGCATGGATGCCCATCTTCGACTGCAGTGCACTAGACACAATCAAGGGAACACATTTTTTAATTAAGAACCCAAAAGGTTTACGTCGGGCTTCATCCTGAACAACCTGATGCCCAAAAATATAATAAAACAAATAATTTAAACATAGTGGGTGTGACAATTCTCCCCACCATAGTTCTTTCCATCCTCAGAAACCCACAACTAATATTGAACCCCAATGTAGAAAATGACACCATGTTAAGGTTCAAAGAGGGTCCCCACATTCTATAAGTGAAAATAGATAAACACACTATGCATAGAGAAAGTGGATTAATTGAAAACCTCAAGAAGCCCATAAAAATAAAACCCGATTTGTGTCACCCATCACAAAGATCTAGAACACCTCCATTTGATTAATTTAAGAATGAAACTCTAACACCCATTAAAAACAACATCATAATCAGAAACAACACAAGAATTATTAAATGAAAACTACACTATTTTTCTGGAAGGAACAAACAAGAGAAAACAACATCAAGATAACACTCTTATCAATTACCACCCAACCATCTAATGAAATAGAACCAAAAGGATAACATGGTGAATTCTCAATGGGTATCCCCAACATTAGAAACTTACAAACACCAAAGATGGCACTAGAAAACCTACAGGAAGATGCCTGTGTGGACTCCCTAGAATTATGAAAAATGTTAGCACCAATTCATTATAGAGACATTTGTATGAGACCCATAGTGGGACTCCCCACTGTTAGAATAGATAGAAAAATACAGAACATTTAAAATTATAAGATGGTGACCAAAAACCCCACCACAAGGGTGGGGAAATTACGGCCCAACTACCAAGGCATAAAAACCACGACCCAAGACAAACCAGCATCTCCACATCCATGGATGAGAACTATTAAAATTTTAAAAAAATTTACCGAACATACCCCATAAATACCAATAAAAGTTATTACATTCGATGGGATGCAACACTTGGGGCTTAGGAAATTAGACGACCATGCCTCCCCATAGACATAGATTTCCCCATGCACCGAATGGTTTGTTCGTAATAGAACTACCAAAAAAATCTATTTAAACTGCATTTAGTTTCAACATCGATGAAAAAAATTAATTTGGGGTCCCATACATTCCTACAGTTCTTGACAACCCCCCAGCTTCACTCTGTGGCCTATAGCTAAAGCCCTGGTGCTGGAAGAATCTCCCACCTTGTAGTCAGGAATTAAATACTATTGAATGAAGCTTCTCCTTTTGGTGTACATGTAACCACACCACAATCAAGACAACGCCAACAAACACAACACACCATGACATCCAACTACTCACTCATGGAACGTCCACCCAAATAGTGGTTTAGATGATTCACATGTATCACATATTCATCTTTACAAAGATACATAGAATGAAAGATGCGTGACAAACAGTCCCATTTTAACATAAAAATTAGAACTCCCTTTGAGGAGGACACACTCATATGAAAATAGAGATTCATGAAGGATTATATGAAATACACCCTCATTCTTCACATAGAACTCATGCTGAAAGATGTCGCCAAACATAACCCTTGTGGCTGATGAAGTCACTATAATCCATTGAAGACATCGATCAACACTGATAACTCAGAACCACCTCCATCCTTCCTCGCTGGAATCACTTTCACTGTTTATAGGGGACCATCAAACACAATGGTGTTAAGCTTCATATGATACAACTCAGACAGCTCAAATAAACCAAAAACCATTTTAAATCCCCTTTCATCTAGCTTCTCGCTGTGAGAGGATCTGCTTAACTGAATAGGCAAAAAGGGATAGACATAGAACTATCAGTAAAAATGGAGAGTCTATACTTTAATCAACTAGAGGGTTGACCACTATTGAATTACCCATGGCCTCACTTCAATTGCATGATAGTGCTTTATGGGGGCATACACCAGTCAATAAAGAAAACTATAGACCCAATAAAACTAGACAAATTTCCTAGACATACCACTGGGAAACAATAAACGTGTAGGGGAACCTCTAAAAGGGAATCACAAAATAATTTTTAGAAGAAACCACAAACCACACCCTTTCACAACAACAATAAAATAAGAATTCAATCTCAAGAAAAAAATTAGTCAAATAAATTATTAGCTCAAAAAATCTCACATCCATCATTTCTAAAACATAATGACAAACCACATAATCGCCTGTTATTAAAACACCAAACAATCCATTAACAAAACATTAAGAAAATAAATGAAGCTAGTAGGTTGCACAAACACCAATTGTTTCCCTAGGGCCTCACACATGCATGTTCTTGTGCCACAACAGCACCCACTTCATGTCCATTAAATCACTCATTTTCTCATTCCATTAATCATTTCCCATTCCATATATACCCATGCATGTGGTTTCCCCTTAGATCCCCAAGGTTCAAAATCAGACACTTACTTTTTCCAGATCCAAAGCATTCAACCAAAAATTTCCAAACTTCACACATCATTCTATATTTAATTCACTTCATTTCCAAATATTTTCCAAGAAAAAATAATTTTTACATAAATAAATATTTCCCTGAATCCAAAATAAATAGATGGGGAATAATGCAAAAGAAAACTTATGTCGGTGGGAGAATGAAACATATGGTTAGTGTAAATATGCCAATCACACCACTACCACAAAGGGTATTATAGGATAGAGTTCCCAACTCCACATGGCTTTCCAAACCCTGTGAGCTCACTAGGACCACTGACCCCACTACCATTTCATTTCCACTAAAAAATATTCACCACCAGGAGCAACGAGTCAGATAAACCTCAACTTATCCTGGTAACTTGTGTCCTTCCCTAAGGTGTGCTAGCGAGGAACCTTGATCGTAGCTAGAAAGCAGAGTTCTGACACCCTTAACTTTGGTCTACCTTGTCTCTATCCCAAAATAACACGAACCAATAGGGATACCCTCCCCTAATACAGTTTTTTCAGGAACCAACCAAGATCTCCATCCGACATGTCGCCCGAACCAGTCCGCATTAAGGCCCAAAGGGCATTTCTTATAACCACGAGCTCAAACAAGTTCTCCAGTTTCAAAATAATACATGGGAATGATTTACCTAAAACATGAGACAATTAAACAACCAAAGAATAAATTAAAAAAACTAAAAAAAAAACAAAACAAAACAAGACCTTAAAAAATTCTTAGTTCTAAATATTACAACAGAACCAAAAACACAACGAAGATAGCAATGAAGAGAATAATAAAACATTTACTTGAACCCTCATGCAACATGATGATCCACCTTTTAAAACCACAATCGTCAAACCTGCATGAGAATACTCTCGACAACCCAAACCACCATCACTATACATGAAGCCTCAACATGGAATAAAAAAAGAACAAGGTCTACATACACCCAAGGGTTTATATAGGGTGTGATCCAAGAGCCCAATAGGAAGTAACCCAATAAAAAGGATCCATGCCACAACATCATAGAGTTTATTTAATATTCCTATATAAAACCATACTATTAAAATTATTTGATGGAAAACATTAAAAATACGAATGTAAAAAAAAGAGCACCCAAATGAAAAAACCATTTCACAAATTTTACTTTAAAATGGATGAGAAAAATCATAAAGAACACTCACATACTCATGTGGTATTCAGTATGATGACCGATGGCACTACGCCATGAATAGTAGAGCACTGTGGCTAAATCCACTATGGTAGCTAGAACACGTGGTATGATAGAGACATTATACAATGCTGTTAATGTGGCATATGAATCATAATAATCAACAGTATCATGAATGATCCACTAGTAGGGAAACACAACCATAACCTAGTGGTCTCCAGTCATCCCAAATGATTAGTTATTATTGTAACATAAATCTTTCCAGATGAACTGGGATGAACCACTTCTATAACATCTAGTGTACTAGTCCTAATCTTCCAACATAGGTCCCTAGGGTTTCTCTTCTTCTCAATCATGTTCCACAGTCACATAACATATCACTTTCACATAACGCAAACCAAACGGGATATTACCCAAAAAATCCACCACTTTCATACAGAAAAACTATTTTAGAAACACACAAACACCAAAATACAATTCCAAAATACGTTTTTTTTACTTAATAATTTCCCACATCACATTTGGAAACACTCAATGATGAAAATAATCTATTTTTACATCTTAGAAAACAATATTATCTAACAAAAAAATGGCTAACACAACCAAACACCACCAAGTGTAACAATGTGGGTTTACACCAAAAAAATGACTCATTTTATATAAACATAATAATTTAAAAACAAATGATTATTCCACTATTTCAAAATACCACTTTCGTTCCATTAAAATAAATCAATAAATCATTTGAGCTACTTATGAAGTCATTTCAAGAAAAACAAAGAAGGCATTACACCAAAAACAACTTTATTCCACATAGAGACGTTGCTTTAAAACTAGACACACAACGTAACCATATCAAAAAACATTTTCCTATATTCTATCTATTTTTTAATTCATTTTAGAAAGTACACAACACGGAAAAAACACTCAAAGTTATTCATTTTCCTTTTAAATTGTTAATTTAATTGCACACACCCCTAATGTGACTTGAAAACACAATTCACACCTAACAAACAACCCCAAATAACCTTTCAACCATGTTTTCATTCCAACAACCACTTAGATAAAAAAATTCATAATTTTTAAGACATCTCACAGTCATCCCACAATATCTAACTTTTAAAAACACTAATTTCACATGATGAGAAAAAAATTAATATCAATTTAAAATAAAATATTTTTAAATACAACTTTCACAAAACATTTATTATATAAATAATATATTACAAACATAATTAAACATTTCAATAAAACCAAGAAGACTTGAAATAAAAATATAACTGGAATCCCTTATCTAAAACCAACTCACATCATATAAAATATCAAAATTTGATCCACATCATGAAAATAGATTATTTAACATATTTATAGAATCAAATAAATATATTAATGTAATCGGGTATTTCAGGGGAATGAAACCACCTACCTCAGAAGAAGGAATTCCCAAGACTTGTGTGAATCTCCAATCCCACCTAATGAATCCCACATTCGAACTGAATTGAACCCTAAATCAAACAACCAGAACAAAAAGGATTAAATATTTGACACTAAAACGAACATCATACCCACTGAACTACCTAGAACTCATGTAAAATGAATAGGGTAAATAGATTAAACCAAAAGGGGGGGTTCATCGTGTATATGGAGGGGAAGCCACTGGTGGGGGAGCCGAAGCCATTGAGGCTGCTGGCCAGAATGTAAGGTGGTGTGATGGGACGACTCGTTGGGTGGAGGTCAGCTAGTGTGGGATGCGGTGCAAGGACCAATGGCCAAAGGATGAGGGGGTCATCATGATGGGAGGCGGGGAGGCTGACACAAGGATCTAGATGAAGGTTCAACAACGGTGGTTGGACAGGAGATGGAAGAGAGCACAACATGTGGTGGTCGACTGGGATAAGGGAATCTATGCGACCTTAGTAAAAGGGAGTTGGGCATGATGACTAGATGGTAAAGATAGTGGGACATCCTGGGTTCAGTGATATGAGGAGATTGAAAGATGTGTGATGTGGAGTTTCCAACTAGGGGGAAACACAAGGTTTAGAGGAAAAGTGTGACGGGAGAGATTGGGGGAGGAAGAGAGGAAGAGGGAAAAAAGAAAAGATAAAAGAAAGAGAAAAGAAGGAAATAAAAAAAAATATAAAGGGATTGTGAAAATAAAAAATATCTTTAAAATATGAACCCAAAACCTAAATATAATAATAATAAAAATTGATAGTAATAAAATAAAATAAGGAGTTATAACAATAATAATAATAATAATAATAATTTTTTCCCTCAGTTATTGAATTTGTTGTTAATAACATGTCAATGTGTTCATAATGATTTAATGATTAATGAAATGATGATTTGAGAATATAAATTCAGAAGATTGTAGAGCCGGTCCTATGCTCCAAGAAATGTGTCCCTAAATGAGACATTATTTCACCATTAGATGAATTCCATACAACACTTGACTGTATGATGAGTTTGGAAGATCCATCCACTTGTTTCTGATTAGATGAACATAGATGAGTACAATGATTTGGAATTTTAATTCCTAAAAGGATATGAAGAAGAGGAAAAGAGAACGAAAAGATGATGCATTTGAATAGTGAGAGTGATGCTTGAATTACATATTTTATATATAAAAGACTTTTATATAGAGGCCTTACATAAAAAAATTGAACAATAATAGAGGCCAGCTAAGGTTCTCATCCTCAAGAACATCCTGGTCCAAAGGGTCAACTACTTCAGAGGGAAGCCCTGAAGTCCAGCACCACATGATGCTGGGGAAAATGAAACGTATAATCCCATAGGATCACACACAGTGATCAACCTGTCTGGAAGGACGAATAGTAGTTGTCGAGAGCATGTTTGAAGAGGAAATAGTGGGCATATAAGCTCACCTACAAAACACCGGTATAGGGTAGCACTGTGAGATAGGGAAGGAAATTATGAGCTGGTGCTGCCGTGGCATGATTGATAAACCATGAGTGATCCACAATGTGTTTTTATGTGGGGTGAATTTTAAAAATGTAGAAGTCATCTGGGTGGTCCATCAATTCTCATAAAATATCTCGGCTGCACAATGCATCCTACGTACCGGGATCTAATTGCCATCACACATCATATAGAGCCACGTGATGATTTAAAATGGTTCGTTCGATCCTCCACTAAGGTTATATTCAAACTCTAGACATCCTGTGAATCACCCACACCACACAAAAACCAGTGATGAAGTCAGACACCGTTCTCATCACTCCGGCCACCAAAGAACCAATAGGCAATCCTGTGGATATTTTATGGATGTCACGGTACCTTGATGTAATTAAATTTCCATACATGAAAATATAATGAAGAATATGTTTCATAGAAGGAAAAGGATGCTTACAATTTTTTTTCATTTTAGGAAATCGACAAAATGTTATTCAAGAGACCCTCTTAGTATTCATGTGAGAATTACACTGAGAAATTAGAAAGACTGCATTTAAGAGATACAAATTAAGAGATTCAGGAAATATTTTCCAGCATTTGAAATATTCATAGGCAATGATCTTATCCATTCAAATCGTTGAATCCCACGTCATATAACAAGGGATTTGAAAGCGGAGTAGTGTCTATCCCCACCAATAAAAGAAAGATCTCCTAGACGCATTCTGGTGTTGGAAGAATTGAGCAAAAGGAACATCCCATGGAGTAGTATATCACACCCTATGTGAAGAAGGAGTCTTCCTCACTGCTTCATCTTGCACACGTAATGTTAAAATCCTTAGGGAAACCCTACACAAAGGAGAATCCAGGCATGGACACTCAACATGTTATTCACACTCTTGAGTTGATTCATGATGAAATGGATCATGAATCCATACAAGTATAGTGATTTACAGCTATTTCATACATGTGACACATCCAAAACCATGATGGCTCAGTCATTCATGTGTTTTGAGGATCCTTAAAGAAACGTGTATATATATACACTATCTCTTGAGAAGAACAATCATCACACCCAAAGAAAATATCCAATTAGGTTTGTTTTTGTGTCCTTGAGATGTAGTATAGAACCACCCATGGGTTTGTCTTGTGAAGAAGAAGTAAATGGAATAAATAAGAGATGTATTCAAATAATCTAATGTTTGAGAAGAATCCAGCATCCATACATAGAATTGTGTTTGAAAATTTAGTGGAAAAACAAGAATAAATGATGGTGGGATTCATGGATATTTATGATGTGATGAATTAACAATATGTGAGAATTGGACATTGGGAAGCCTTAATAAACTATGAATATCTAAATAAGGAAGGAACCAACCATTGACTACTTGAGTTGCATAACACATAAACAATATCATAATGAACTTTTTTATACCTATACACATGTAGAGAATGAATTGTGTGTGAAAAGTGATTTATGTATAATGAAACCGAAGTGGAAAAATTTGTACGACCTTTCTGGCATAATCATTATTTATAAGAAATTTTGTGAACCACATGAACACGTCAAAGTGATACCAGGAAATCTATCTGAAGGAATAATTTTCAGCTAGAGAATTTGTTTCATTGAGAAAATTGATCTTTAATGGTGATCCAAATATTTGAGCAAGACCGATAGGTTCAATAAGATATTGTTGAAGCTATTTGAAACAAAGTGAACACTATCAATCTGATCTAGGGAATAAATTGAAAATGGGGGAATATGCAGTTTCTGGAATAAATAAGAAGATGATGAGAATTTGGGGGTATAACAAACTTATAATTGGGGGTCTAACAAATTAAAATTTTTAATCATCTTCTGATATAGTGAAGAATCATTGTAGAGGAGAATAACCAACATGGTACAGGGTTGGTGTTTTTACCAAACCTTGTAAATCCTTCTGTTCTATGGTTTTATTTTAAATCATCATTTGAAGTGTGGATCAAGGCCTTAATAGGCCACAGAGGTCAAATTGACAATGTAGTCAATTCATAAAAATAAAAAATTAAAATATTTAAGGAGATCACTTATTCAAACCTCCCAACATAGTGATCTTTACTATTCTGGTTATTTCAAGTGGTAGAAGAAAAATGTTCCCTCTATTATGATGTACTACTTTGAGAAGATAGAAAATCTAAATTCTGTCAGTATAACGGGTGTTCCTACTTTTGATTGAAATAATTATCACAGTTGGATGAAATGGATGTTTCCATATTTTATATCTCATGGACTTAAATATAGAGATGCAACAACATTTGGATTCCCTTCAATTTATGATGAAATAATTATGACTTTCACTGAGAAAAGAAATATGGAAGTTGATGTCAAAGCTCAAAATTCCCTTTGGATTAAACATTTAGAAATGGTGTACATAATGTTTATGGAACTCAAAATTTAAAAAAAATTAGGGACAAACAGGATAGTAGCTATGATGGCAACATGAAAGTCATGGATGCCAAATTGAAAATTTGGAGTAAAATTTTTTAAGATATCAAGATAAGTGAATAAGAAAACATTGATGATTATTTCAAAAGTGTCAATGGGTTTGTCAGTAACGTTATTGGATTTGGAGAAATGTTGTATAACTCAAATATAGTCAAAAACCTAATGATAAATTTTTTTTACAGGTTCGATCCGGAAGTGTCATATTTGGAAGATAGAGAGGATCTTTCTCTTGATGAATTACATAACATTCTCACTAAAACATAAATGAGAAAGATCCTAGTTTTTATAAGGATTATCAAATATCAAATCTCTTTTGAGGCCATGAGAAAACTCAAAATCAAAGATGATGATGATTCAGAATCAAGTCAATCCGATGATGAAGATAAATATTTAAAATAAAACAGAATCATTTCTCTTATTTAAATGAGATTCATGAAATTTATGTTTATGGGTAATAGAAAAACACCACGAAGTTGTTAAAATTGCATTGAAATTTGACACTTTTCTATAAATCATCTAAAGAAAAGGTTCCTCACAACTGATATAGAAGAAGAAAGAAAATAGAAGAAAAAATGGGGAAGAAGCTCAAAACAATCAACCAAATTTGGCGAAGGAAAGAAAAAGATATTTTAAGGAGAAATAAGAAGCTTTATGAGAAAAGAAGAAGATGTAGATTCTAAATTAGGTAGCTAAACAGAAGATGAAACTAATTTCATGGATCATGTGAAAAAATAGTTTAATACTTCAAGCAGTGAAGATAATGAAAGTGAGAAGACATAATTAGAACACATGTTGATGAATGAATTAGAATCTTGTCTTGAGAAAAATAGAAATCTCATGAAAGAGAAGATATTTTTTCTAAAATAATTATAAAATCTTATTGATGAAAAAGAAGAATGTACAAATAATGAAATACATTATATTAAAGAAATCAAAAGGTAAAAATTGAAGGTAGATACAATAGAAAAGTTAGAAAAATACCTCGAGGAAAAGCATCACCTTAATGAGGAAAAACATAAATTGATTCATTCTAAAATATTGGACGCACAAAATATCTTGAAAACTATTAGATAGGATTTCAATCAGGTCATTGAGTTCAAGGAAGAATCATCACACACTAGTGAAATGATGAGGTCAAAGAAGCAGGTCAATTAAACACTTATAAACACTGAAAATAAATTTGTTCTTTCTAACAATGCTGGTCCAAAAACAAATATGAGGCATGTGTAGAGAACAAAGGCTAGTGAACATTCTTATTGAAATAAAAATGAATAGGCAACTTCTTCAAGTAGATTTATTCCTTAAAAAAAATAGGGTCTATAAAGAAAACAAATAAAATCTTCAAGAGGAGGCCTTTATCAGAAGGGAAGGTCATGGATAAAGGATATTTTTGGTGCTGTGTAGTATTTGGACAGAAATAATATTTGTGTTGGTACAAAATTTCCATACTAGAAATGAGGCATTATCCAAGGGGGAGCTATTATGAGAACAAAATGGCGATATAATGTAAGAAATATATCTTAAAGAATTCATCTGCTATGCCAATTCAATATAAATTTGACTGTATAAACTTATGCTATGTATGATGTGATTAGAAAGGGAATAATGTTAAAAATTTCTTGGTTATCCTTCCTGATCAAACACTCAAAACGAGGAATGTAAAGGGAATTCGGAAAATAAATGAAGAAAAAGAATGTTTTACGGAAGTTTCTTTAAAAGCTAGTAGTAAAACCAAGTCATGGATTCTTGATAGTGGAAGTTCATCACACATTATTAGTGATAAAATAATCTTAATCAAAAAATAAAATCATGAGGTAGGAATCATAATCCTTGGAAACGATTGTTCTATGAAAATGAAGGGAGTTGGAAATGATATCATTGAATCCTAAAATATGATGTTCAATAATTTGTTATTTGTTGAATGATTGAAACACAATTTAAATAGTGTAATAAAACTGTGTGTTGATGGATATGAGGTGTTATTCAAAAAGGATTCACGTGTCATCAAAAGTTCAAAATACGGAAGAATCGTCATTATGGGAAAAAGAACTACTTGAAATCAATTTCAAATTAGTGATTTTATTAATTCTTATTATTTGAGTTCCACGGATGAAAACAACCTCTATCATAGAATACATGGACATCTTGGCCAAATGAGTATATGAAAAATCCTAAAGTATGACATTGTGAGAGATCTTCCCAATTTTAAAAGAGAAAGGGATGATGTTTTTGAAATATTTCAAAAATGAAAATTTTCTCAATATTCACACAATGAAGTGGATATCCTTTCCACTAAGCACCTTGAACTTATTCATTCAGACATATATGGGCCAATGAGACAATAGTATATAAGAGGTGATTTGTATTTGATAACATTTATTGATGATTACAATAAAATGACTAATGTCATGTTTATTAAACACAAGTTAGAAGCAACAACAATGATCAAAAAATATAGATGGTAATCTAAGAAGGATTTGGGTATCTATATCAAGAATGTGAGATCAAAAAATATTAAATAATATACTTATGATGTTTTTGAAAGATAAATTTTCATGAATGGAATCCATCATCAACAAAACACCCCAAATACTCCACAAAAATGGAGTTGTTTAAAGAAAGAGAAAAATCATAGTGGAAATGGGCAGAACTATGTTGGCTGAACATAACATCTCGATGTTTTTCTGGAAGGAAGATGCATTCAGTACTATACATATATATAACAGATGTCTTCTCAGTCCAGAAACCCAAATGAAATCTTATGAAATGCGGTAAAATAGAAAACAAATTGTGAAATATTTACGATATTTTGGAAGTCCCTAAATAATAAATCTTAAGAAAAATATTCTGTGAAAATTTGAACAATAGGTAGAGAATGGGATATTCATGGGCCACATATATGATGGTAAAGGAAACTAATGTTGGAACAAATGAATGATCAAGTTGGTTGATTACAGTGATGTCCAAATTATTGAAAACTATATAAAATCATACATTTCTGAGAATGGTGATTCAAAAGACATGGAAGAAAATGACATGACTGTAGAACCAAAGAATGATGATGCTGCTGGGACAAAACAAAGCATTGTTGTCATCAATTCAAAATTTAATAATGATGAAAATAATGAGAATGAAAATAAAATAAAATTTTACAAAAAATTAATGAAAAATGTTGAGAAATAAAATTTCATTGGTAATATAAAATATCAGGGGAAAACAAGAATAATATTGTGAATTAATGATGAAATTGAAAACATATCTAAAGTTGAACATTATACAGTGGATAAGGCTATTGATCATAAGGAACAGATAAAATATATGGATGAAGAGATTGATCAGATTGAAAAGAATTTCACTTGGGATCTTGTGCCAAGACTAAAGAATAAAAATATAATTGGCACCAAGTGGATTTTTAGAAATAAGGTAAATCACAAATGGTATGTTTCAAGAAACAATTATATACTAGTTTTCAAGGAATATTCTATGGCATCCCTCCCTTTTATCTCATAAATTCTCATTACATTTTACAAAAAAACTGAGGATTTTTAAGGTTTAGTGTCTTAGAAACCAAGAACATACAACATTAAAAAATAAAACATTCTTTTTAAACACTTGAAAGGATTTTCATTATGTTAAACCTAGGTTCATTACTGCATCTCATAACATAGGGACATACATAAAAAGAAAGGGTGAGCAGAAGGCCCAGTAAGGGAAACAAGGGGAAACATTTAACATGTGAACTTGGGATACATCAACAATGTCATGAAAAAGAACTTTAAGGCATGAGAAAGAAATCATGAGGCATATCATAATAAAAATAACGTATTTCATAACATTAATATGTGGATACCACATTCAATATTGACAATCATTTCCGTTTCACCATGGTCCGTCCCCAAGGTGTCATTAAAAATTACCATGGTTATTCACCAAGGCGTCGTTAAAAATGGTCATATCTAGAGATTAAGTCTTTATCCAATGAATTGGAGAACTATCAGGGTGCACCATTAAATTTGGATTTATTATCATGTGATCCACATATATCTTCATAAAAAATTTCATAAACAACCCATATACCATAAAATAAATGGGTTTTCTTTCATTATTATAACGTTTTAAAAACTGCTTTAAAGACATGATTTTATGTCACATTAAACCCACGAAAAAGGAAAGCGGTTTTCACAATTGTAAATCCCAGAATTAAAATAGAAAATGTTGATATATATGTGAATGCCTCTATAGAAAAAGATCTTTGATTATTCACTTAATAAATTAAAAAATTTGAGAAAAAGAGAGAGACATTTTGAGACGAAAATTCTACAGCATAACAACAATGTTACAGGGTTTTAGAAAACATTGAAAAGAGAGGGGACATGAGTCACCCACTCATAAATGATTCATAACACAATAGAGGGACAAAATATAATGGATATAATAACATGGTAATGAAATTTGAAAGACATTCCATATGAATTGAAAAATATGGAAGGAAGACAAAAATAAGATTTCTCTTATGAAAATTCTCCAGCGTAATGACGTCACTTAAAACTTCAAAAAAAATGAATTGATGAGGTAAAATAGGGTCTCTCATCATATTAACAAAAAAGATAAGTATGATAAATATAGATATCATACCACAACATAATAAAACTGAACACGAAATACTTGACCAGAAAACAGATCTTGAAAACGAGAAGGGTGAAAGAATCCCTTAAATATTCGGCAGCCTAACGGCGCCACTTACAACATCAAAACACTAAATTGAAGAGATAAAATAGGGTATCTCATCATATGAAGATAAAAGATCATTATGATAGATATATAGATCATAACCCAACATAATAAAAAGGAACATGAAAGACTTTACATGAAAATAGATCTTGAAAGCGAGAAGGGTTAAAGAATCCTTTAAAAATTCGGCAGCCTAACGACGCCACTTAAAACTTCAAAATACTGAATTGAAGAGATCAAATAGGGTATCTCATCATATGAACAGAAAATATCAGTTTGATATATATATATATCACACCCCAACATAATAAAAAGGAACTTGGAAGACTTGACATTAAAGTAGAACTTAAAAAAATGAGAAAGATGAAAGAATCCCTTAAAAATTCGACAGCTTAATGGCATCACTTAAACATTCTAAAAAAGAATTGATGAGATCAAGAGGGGGTCTCTCATCATATTAACATGAAAAGTTCAGTAAGATGAATATAAAAGATCATCCTCTAATATAAGATCCTGGAGCATAAAATAAATGACATAAAAGAGGTTACTTGAAAAGAAAGAGAGAGGTAGGATCCCTTACCTTAAATCGTAACTCTTAAAACTCAAAGGTTGGGACCTTGAGGGATTGGGGAACCTTGGGAGGACTTATTTGGAGGTATTGAGACTAGAGCTTAGTTGGGGGAGAGTTGTGAGTGAAAACTAAATGAGGAAAGGGTGGGTATTTATAGGAAATTTGAGGGGACAAGGCATTAATGGCCAAGGGACACCTCACAAGTGGATTTCTCAAAACCATGTGCTCCCCCATGGTATATCCCATGGAGTTATACCACATGGGACCCCCAAACATTAATTCATCACCTTTGGTCGGCCAGCCCTTAAAATATCTCATGACATCATCATGACATTGTTACAATGTCATTAAACATACCGAAACCCTAAAACTGTATTTTTACTATTCACTGAAAATTCAACTTTTCGGAAAAATCCCAAAATTTCACCTTAAGCAAATATCAATGCCCTGATTTCAAAAATGAACTCCATTTTATAAATGTAATTTTCTAAATATTTTTAATTTAATTTCTATATAAATACACTATTCACTGAAAATTCATTTTTTTCAGAAAAAATCAATAATATTTACCTTAACATAATATCGATGCTCTAAGTTAAAAAAAATTCCCATTTTATAAAAATGTTTTTCTAAATATTTTTTATATAATTTCTAAAAAACACTATTTTCCTGAAAAAAACTAATACTTGACTAATAATTTATGAAACCGTTAGTTAACCATTTTATTGAATCACATTACTTAATCAAGGTGCCTAGATTATATTAATACTTTCATTAAGTGAGATTGCTAATCCATTTGGTCACATTACTAATCCTAAGCATAAAATCACTATTCATAATTTACTATTCATCAAAAATTACGTTGCTCTTATTAGACTCTAAATTTCGTACTGAACATAATTGTAGAAGATCATTTTTTGAAAATCATTACACATATTTAATTATTTAAAGTTTACATAATTTTTTTTTAAAATATCTTTTCTCTAAAATTCACCATGAATATGCATACTATATTTATCTGGACATTTGAAAATTCATAAACTTTATCATAAGAAGAAATCAAAATATTTATTTAAAACAAAAGATTACACCAGGTAGTTATGGTCTCCTTACCTCGCCCCTTATCACACCCGCATTGGACGTAAGTGTAAGGTGTGCTAATGTGAGAGAATAAGAGGGAGGCTCAGCCAACATCGCAAGAGTAGTAATTTCTATCAATTTGAACTTCTTGCGGTGGAGATTCTGTTCTAGCTTCACACAATGATGTTCGCCTTGGGTTTGGTCCAGAACAAAGCCCAGTGGGGATACCTCCTTCCCAAGTTCCGTTAGATGGGCTTCGATTGGACAAAGACTACTAGATGATGCCATCAAATATTCTTTCTATATTAATTAACCATGATCACTTGTATTTAGAGACAGTAATCGAAACATTTAGTTTCTAGTGGTCATATTGACCAACGATCATATAACAGTCAAAACCCACCGATCTCATTTTAATTATACTCATGTTATCAAATGAAACAGTTTTGTTGAGTAAAAAAAATAACACAAAAAATTAGGGAACAATATTTATTCAAAATTTTGGGTCATTACAATCTTCCCCCTTAAGAAATTGTGTCCTCACAATTTTTAAAATTGGGTTTTGAAAATTCATTGTAAGTCCCACATCAGAAAAGGAGTTAATAAACTATTACTTTAAAATAAGGAAAGGGAATTACAAAGGTCACTTGATATAACCCATACAAGGGTTCCATGTAGGAAAACATGGATATGGAGGAGAAAACAAAGGGTCACGTTCTGAGGGAGAGTGATAAAAAACCTGATTAGGAGAAAGCTTACAACAAGAAAATCACAAACTTATGATGGGTTAAATGGTATTTGATTTCCCAGTAGGAAAAGTTAACAGATAGTGTTTTTGTTTTAAGTTCCCTTTCATAGTTTTGAGGAATTCATTTACTACATAAAACACAGGGAAAATACCTACCTTCACGTAGAGTTTCTTCCTTTAATATGTTTCTACTGAAACTAGTCTTTTCTCCAAACGATGAGCATTCAAAACTACTTGGTCTCATCAAAGCACAAGAATCATCTATTTGAGAGTCACGTAAACCACAAAAAATTAACTGTCAATTTCTTCTATCTTGAAACATTATACTAAAAATAGAAAGGGTAAGATAAAACAACTCTTCAAAAGAAAGAATCCCATGGGAAGGGAAACATCTTTAAATCTTAAAAATTCTATGGTACTACCCAAATTTCTTCATAGACCATTCCATAAATAACTATCCTTAAAATTCTTCAAAATAAACAAATTTAATATTGAAACCCAAATACGAGAAGGATTTGATAACATTGTATTCCAAAATAAACATCACCGTTCATCTCAAAAAAACATCAAACACTCCTAACGTCTTATAAAAAAAAAGCTAACCTAAACATATTTTCCCCAAGATAGGTTAATCATTTCCATAAGTAACCTAAATTACTATAAGTCCACCTTAAATTCATCGATTATTCAAAATATAAGTCAAACATTACTCCTCAAGGAAAATACTGTAGTAATCTATTTACCTCTATTAAATAGGGTTCCCAAAATAGTGAACGTCTTCTAAAATAATAATCATCTTTTAATCCCCTAATCATCTCTTTCATATTAATAAGGAAATCATCACATTTCCTATTACATTGGTTGTTGGGACATGATCTTCCATTTCCCTCCATTAACTAAGAAAATAAAGTACAATTAGGGGCTTAAATACTTAGCCAATAATCAGGAAAAGGAACTTAAATCATATAAGGATAACTTGTAGGAGATAAGTATACCCTAACTTGTGATCCTCTAGGTTCCAAACTAGGTTATCCATGATCATATATTCTTATGTGAATATTTATTTTATTTTATCTTTATTCCTTTAAGAATGCTTCAAACTAAGCTTATGAATTTACCATAGCATATCACTCAGGAGTGTCGTAACCAAGAGTGCAGCAAGGCCCGTTGTCGTGTACCAGTTCCCATTCGAGTCTCGCTCAAATTAGTTTTCTCCGATTTTACCTCTATGTACATCTATGCTAGAGCCACCTCTACCTGCTCGTATCTAGATAGGGATGTATTTGCATGGAAATCCCATACTAAATTCTCCCCAAAATACATGGAAGACTTCCTATATTTAAAATTTTCTATTGGGTTCTTCCTAGAGTTTTCATATCCTAATTTCCACAAATAACTAAAACATCCTTTGATACCAACTATGACATCCCTCCTTCTTATCAAATAAACCTTCATTGCATTTTACAAAAAACCGAGGATCTTTAATGTTTAGTGTCTTGGAAACCAGGAACTTAAAACATGAAAACATTAAAAATTCATCTTAAACACTTGAAAGGATTCTCTTTATGTTCATCCTAGTATCATTAATGCATCTCATAACTGGGGGGAATACATCAAAAGGAAGGGTGAGCAGAAGGCCCAGTAAGGGAAACAAGCAGAAACATTTAACATGTGAACTTGGGATACATCAACAATGTCAATAAAAAGAACTTTAAGGCATGAGAAAGAAATCATGAGGCATATCATAATAAAAATAACGTATTTCATAACTTTAATATATGGCTACAACATTAAATATTGTCAATCATTTCCATTTCACCATGATCCATACCCAAGGTGTCATTAAAAATTACCAAGGTTATTCACCAAGGCGTCGTTAAAAATGGTCATCTCTAGTGATTAAGTCTTTACCCAATGCATTGGAGCGCTATCAGGGCACACCATTAAATTTTTCTTTATTATCATGTGAGCCACATATATCATCATAAAAAATTTCATAAACAACCAATATAGCATAAAATAAATGGGTTTCCTTTCATAATCACAACGTTTTAAAAACTTCTTTTAAAGACATGATCTTTATGTCACTTTAAACCCACAAAGAAGGAAAATGGGTTTCACGTATGTAAATCATAGAATTAAAATAGAAAATTTTTATATATATGTGAATACCCATATAGAAAATGATCTTTTAGTATTAACATAATAAATTAATAGAATTTGAGAAAAAGAGAGAGACATTTTGAGACCAAAATTCTGCAGTATAACGACTATGTTACAGGGTTTTAGAAAACATTGAAAAGAGAGGGGACATGAGTCACCATCTCATAAATTATTCATAACACAGCAGAGTGACAGAATATAATGGTTATAATAAAATGGTAATGATATTTTAAAGACATACCATATTTATTGAAAAACATGGAAGGAAGAAAAAAATAAGATTTCTCTTATGAAACTTCGGCAGCCTAACGACGACACTTAAGACATCAAAAAAATGAATTGATGAGGTACAATAGGGTCTCTCATCATATGAAAATAAAAGATCAGTATGATAGATATAGAGATAATACCCCAATATAATAAAAAGGAACATGAGGGACTTGACATTAAAATAGATCTTGAAAACGAGAAGGGTGAAAGAATCCCTTAACAATTCGGCAGCCTAACGATGCCACTTAAAACATCAAAATACTGAATTGAAGAGATAAAATAGGGACTTTCATCATATTAAGATAAAATATCAGTATGATAGATATAGATATAATACCCCAACATAATAAAAAGGAACATGAAAGACTTGACATGAAAATAGATCTTGAAAATGAAAAGGCTGAAAGAATCCCTAAAAAATTCGGCAGCCTAATGGCGCCAATTAAAGCATCAAAATACTGAATTTAATAGATCAAATAGTGTCTATCATAATATAATCATAAGATATCTGTATGATAGATATAGTGATAATACCCCAACATAATAAAAAGAATCATGAAAGACTTGACATGAAAGTAGAACTTCAAAAAAATGAGAAAGGTGAACGAATCCCTTAAAAATTCGGCAGCCTAATGGTGTCACTTAAAAATTCTTAAAAAGAAATTATGAGAGAAAGAGGGGGTCTCTCATCATATGAAAAAAAGGGAAGTAAGAGGAATATAAAAGATCATCCTCCAACATAAGAGCATGGAGCATAAAAGAAATGACATAAAAAAGATTACTAGAAAAGAAAGAGAGAGGTAGGATCCCTTACCTTAAAACGTGACTCTTAAAACTCAAAGGTTGGGACCTTGAGGGCTTGGAGGAACCTTGGGAGGAATCTGTGGAAGGTAATGAGACTAGATCTTCTTTGGGGGAGAGTTGGGAGTAGAAACTAAAGGAGGAAATGGTGGGTATTTATAGGAAATGTGAGGGGACAAGGCATTAATGGCAAAGGGATACCTCACAAGTGGTTTTCTCAAAACCATGGGCTCTCCCATGGTATTTCCCATGGAGTTAGGCCACATGGGTCCCCTCACACAATAATTCATCACCTTTGGTCAGACAACCCTTAAAATATCTCATTACATCATCATGACATAGTTACGATGTCATTAAACATACTAAAACCATAAAAATGTATTTTTACTATTCACTAAAAAGTCAAATTTCTTAGAAAAATCCCAAAATATCACCTTAACCAAATATCAATGCTCTGATTTCAAAATTGAACTCTATTTTATAAAAAATATTTTCTAAATATTTTTAATTTAATTTTTATATAATACACTATTCACTGAAAATTCATTTTTTCCAGAGAAATCCCCAAAAACTACCTTAACATAATATCGATGCTCTGAGTTAAAAAATAAAGTCCCTTTTATAAAAATAATTTTCTAAATATCTTTAATTTAATTTCTAAAAAACACTATTCACCCGAAAAAAACTAATACTTGACTAATAATTTATGAAATCATTATTTAACCATTTTATTGAATCACATTACATAATCAAGGTGCCTAGATTATATTAATACTTTCTTTATGTGAGATTACTAATCCATTTAGTCACATTACTAATCCTAAGCATAAAATCACTATTCATAATTTACTATTCATCAAAAATTAAGTTGATCTTATTAGACTCCAAATTTCATACTGAACATAATTGTAGAAGACCATTTTTTGAAAATCATTACAAATTTTTAATTATTTAAGGTTTACATAAACATTTTTTAAAATATCCTTTCTCTAAAATTCACCAAAAATATGCATACAATATTTATCCAAACATTTGAAAATTCATAAAATTCATCATAAAAAGAAAACAAAATTTTTATTTAAAACAAAGGATTACACAAGGCAGTTACGGTTTCCTTACATAGCCCCTTATCACACCAGCATAAGACCTAAGTGTAAGGTGTGCTAAGGTGAGAGAATCAGAGGGAGGCTCGACCAACATCGCACGAGTAGTAATTTCTATCAGTTTGAACTTCTCATGAAGGTGATTCTATTCTAGCTTCACACGATAAAGTTGAGCTTGGGTTTGGTCCAGAGCAAAGTTTAGTGGTGCTACCTGCTTCCCAATTTCCGTTAGATGGACTTCGATTGGACCAAGTCTACTGGATGAGGCCATCAAATCATCTTTCTATATTAATTAACAAATATCACTTGTATTTAGAGACATTAATCGAAACGTTTTGTTTCCAGCGGCCATATTGACCAACGATCATATAACATCCAGTACCCAACAGTCTCATTTTAATTATACTCATGTTATCAAATGAAACAGTTTTGTTGAGTATAAAAATAAAATAACACACAATATTAGGAAACAAGATTTATTCAAAATTTCGGGTCGTTACATATTCACAAATGGAAGGAGGTAACTTTGAAGATACTTTTTCAATCATAGAATGGCTAGAAACCATTAAGATGTTCTTACCAGTTCTAGCACACATGCATTAAAAAGTTTATCAAATTTATTTGAAATCTACATTTCTAAATAGAGATCTTGAATAAGAGTTATATATCAAAAAACCTGATGGTTACATTTTGGATAAATATCACAGCACAATATGTAGGTATAGAAAAGATTTGTATGGTTTATAATAGTCTCTGATAGACTAGTACTCCAATTTGGATGGTTTTTTATGTGTTAAAATTTTTTAGGGGTATAGTTGATACTAATATTTATGTTAGAGAAATATCCAATGTCACTCCCTTAGTCATTATATATGTGGATGAAATCATCTTGGCTGGTGACAAGGAAGGTCTAGGTGAACAATTTTCCAAGAAGATTAAGAGAACGTTTGAAATTTCCATGCTTGGTCAAAGGACATATTTTCATGGATTTCATATTGAACAAAAAAATTCTATATTTAAATCACCGGAGAAGTATGCAAGCGAATTGGTGAAAATGTTCAGAATGGAAAATGAAAAAGAGGATTCATCACCAAATTCAGTTGGAACCAAATTATGCATGGATGAAAATGGAAATAGTGTTGATCAAAAATATTTTAGAAGAATGATTTTCAACTTTCTTTATCACACAACATCATGGCCAAACAAAACATATGTTGGGACTCTATGTGAAGGATTTCAAAGTGATCCAAAACAGTCTCACTTATCAATAGATAAAAGAAATTTGAGAAATGTGAAAGTAACTATGAACTATGGAATTTTATACTTACATAGAACAAACAAGAATTTGTTAGGATATATAGATGTTGAATGGGTTGGTGATTATTCTGGAAAGAGATATACATCTTGGGGAAACTTATTTCTTGTAGAAGGATGTGTCAGTTGGTATAGTAAGAAACAAAATTATGCACCTTTGATCATATCTGAGGCAAGGTATGCGTCAGATACACATGCATTTACAAAGATCATTTGAATGTAAGTACTACTAGTAGATTTGCGAGTTCAAACTGAGAAGATTCAAAAGATTTTATGTGATAATTACAATTCTATTGGATTATCTTGGAATCACATTCCGCATTCGAGATCCAAGAATATTGATATCATATATAATTTTATCAAAGAAATGGTAGCATATGGAGACATCAATCTTGAATACATCTCTACTAAAGACAATGTTGCATATATTTTCTACAATGCAATTTCGATAGAGTGGTTTGTGGAAATAAGGGTGAAACATCTTGTTCAGCCTTATCCTCTCACTTGATGACAATGATCATGGTCCCTCTTTATTAACTAAATCTATATACATTCTTTTACACTAATTTGTAGGTAATTGAAGGCGATGAATGCATCCCTTGAGGGGAGTATTGTTTGTGGAATGGTTTTATATGGTTTTATCAGTTCAATGAAGAATAGTTTCCTTTCCATCACCTTGGAGATAAGTTGATCCATTCTGATGAAGATTTCACATGTATAGTTGTCTCTATATTTCATTGAAAACCTTGGTTATATTTCTCTTGTTTTATACACCGGGTTAGCCCACATAGACTTAAAGTTGATTAACTACATGCACTTGCTATGTGAACCATGTGAAATCATACCTTTGCATTTGTTTTCCAATAAGGGGGATGAAACATCATAACACACATATTGACTCTACTCGATTGTGCATAGAAAATATTGTAATTAAAATACAAAGGGTGAGATTGTTGAGACCCATGATTTCATTTGTTTTCAATAACATGTCAATGTGTGCCTAATGAATGAATGATTGAAGAAATTATGATGGGAGAATCTAAATTGCAATGATTGTAGAGCGGGTCCTAAGATACAAGACATGTGTCACTAAACGAAACCTTGTTACTCAATTTGAAGAAGGCCATGCAATAACTGATTGCATGGTATGTTTGGAAGAACCATCCAGTCATTTTTGATTGGATAAAGGCATATGAGTACAATGATTTTTAATTATAATTAATAACAAACGATATTAAGAAGAGGAAAAGGGAATGAAATGATTTTTTATATGAAGATTAGGGTAATTTATGATTTAGGTTTGTTATAATTATATGAATTTTATATATGGGACCTTACATAAAAAACATATTCCAAAAAAAGAGGCCAACTGAGGTACTCATCCTCAATCACATGTGGGACTTCAGGGCCAATCGCACCTGAGGGAAGCCCTCAAGGCCCGCCCCACATGTGGATGGAGCTCAGGCTATGTATAAGCCCATAGGGAAATTCATGGTGATCAACCCATGCGAGATGATGCATAGTTGTTTCTTGGAGCATGGCCATGGAGGCAATTGTTAGTGCAGAAGCACGCCCATACAACACTGGTGTTGGGTGTCATAGGGATAGGGAGATTGAAATTCTGAGCCACTGCTACCATGACATGATTGATAAACTGCGAGAGATCCAAAACATGTTTCTTATTGGGAAGAATTTTAAAAATGCAGAATCAATCTGGTTCATCCATAAAATTCCACAAAAGATCTCATCCACACAACACATCATGCATCCCAGGATCTATTTTCCACCGCTCATCATTTCACGTTGCATGATGTTTAAACATGGGTCATTTGATCATCCCCCAAGGATATCTTCAACCTTCGAACATTCTGCGAAGAAACCACACCACCTGCTAACTAGTGACGAATTCAAAAACCGTTCTCATCACTCTGACCACCAAAGAACCTATAGTAAATCCTCTAAATATATTTTGTACATCCCAATACCATTCACACAATGAAATTTTCATGCATGAAAATATAATGAATAATATGTGTGGGAAGAGGAAAACAAAGTTACCAAAGTCCTTATCATTTCAGAAATTTGAGAAAATGAGTTGCATGTGACCCTATTCACATGCACGTGGTGGTTTCACTGAGATATTCGGAATCTCACATTGAATATAAAAAAACCACTAGATTGTTGATATGTTATCACGTGTTTGAAAAATTCAATGCTGGTGATCTCAGCTATTCAATGCTCTGAATCCCATGAAATATCACAAGGGATTTGAATTCGGCACTGTATCCATCCTAACCTATAAAATTAGAAGCTCCTAAATGTATTATGGTGTTTAAATAATTGAGTGAAAGGAACATCCCTTGGTTCTGTATATCGCACCCTACACTATGCGGGAGTCTTCCACGTAGCTTCTGATTGCGCAAAAAAAAGATACCTCACTGTGGTAACCCTACTATAAAGAGAATCAATCCATTAACACTCAACAAACTCATTAAACTCTTGTGTTTCTTCATGAAGAACTAGATCATAAATTCATTCAAGGACAACGATTTTCACATCCTTCCTTTACGCAAGACATCTAAAACCTTGAAGCCTCCTCAATTCGTGTGTTTTGAGGTTCCTCGAAGCCATGTGTATATATATACACAATCTCATGGGAAGAACTATTAGCACACCTAAAGAAAATATCCAATTGGATTTGTTTTTATGTGATTGAGAGGTAGAATAGAATAACTTATGGGTTTGGCCTGTGATGAAGAAGGACATGGAATAAATAAAGGTAGTGAAAAAATACACTAATTTGTTAGAGGAATCCAACATCCAAATAGATAATAATGTGTGAAATGTGAGTGAAAAATCATTAATAAATGATGGTGGGTTTCATGCATATTCATGATGTGAAGAAAAAACAATATGTGAGAAGTGGACATTATGAAGCCTTAATAAACAGTTAATATCTAAAGAATGAAGAAAACCAATCACTATGTAATCAGGTTACATAATACATAACCAAGATCATATATGAACTTGTGTATACCCATGCAGATGTGGAGAATGTATTGTGTGTGAATAGTGATTTGATCATAATGAAAAAATGTACACAAATTGTGTAAGACCTTTCTTGTATAATCATTATTAAGAAGAATGTGTGTGCACCAATTTCACACATCAAATTCAGGCCAAGGATTTTGTCAAAAGGATGAATTTTCAGCTTGATCATTTAATTAATTGAGGAAACTGATCATTACTAGTGATCAGAATTTTGGAAAAAGACAGACAGATTCAATAAGAGTTTGTTGAAGCTACTTGAACAGAAGGAAGATTATCTATCCATACAAAAGAAGATGTTAAAACTGGGTAGCATAAGCAGTTTCTGGATGACAGAAGAAAGTGTAGAGAAGTTGAGGATTTTATCCAACTTGTAATTGGGGGATCTAACAAATTAATATTTGTAATCATCTTTTTATATAGTGATGAATCCATCTTGGGGAGAATAAACAACATGGCAAGGAGTAGGTCTTTTTACCGATCTTTGTAAATCCATGTGTTATGTGCTTTTGTTTTGCATTATTATTTGAAGAGTTCATCCAGGTCTTAACCAGCCAATGAGGTTGAATTGACAAAGGAGGAAATTCATAAAAAAGAGAAAATTAAAATAAGTAAGGGGGTCACTGATTCAGCCCCCTCTTAGCTATCTTCACTATTTAGGGTATTTCTATAAAAATAATGACAATAAAAAAATAACATCTTAAAATAATCATAATAATATCATTATAATAACAATTCATTAAATTTTATCACAATATTCTTATTTTATTTTATTTTTATTTTACCATTCTTTATTTTAATTCTTCATTAATATTTTATTTTATTTAATCAATTGAACATTAGTTGGTCACATGGTGACCCAGGTAGAGCCGCATGGTTTCCAAATCACACTTCACCCGAGCGTCAGATGCTATCAAGCTGTGAATATTTATTTATGAACTAAAACTCAAAATTAATCCAGGACTCCTCCCACTCCTTGAAATAATATTTTATATCCACATTAAACAATAATGTGATGGTAAAATAATATAATACTAACAATATATTAATTATTATAATATTAATAACAACTTAATAAAATTTATATTATTAACACAGTCTATAATAATAATAAAAATATTCTTAGATGATATTCTTATTATTATCATTAAAATAGTCCCTTTAATTTTATTCAACATATTATTTTTATATTAGTACTATTTCATTATTCATCACATATTTTTAACTACCTTGAACATTTGGTAGGGCATGAGATGAACTGGAAGATGTCGTGCAGTGACCCAGGCGAGGCTGCACAACATCAACCACGGTGCGTTTGATGCAATGAAGGCCAAAACATGAATTTTTAAATAAGAACCCAAAAATTTGAAGTCGGCCTTCATCCTGAACTACCTGACAATAAGAAATTTAAGAAAACAAGTAATTTAAAAATGGAGGCTGTGACATGCTGCCTCCATACTTATTGATATATTGGGATGCCATACCTATTTTGATTGCTTGTATTGAATAAAATGTATTTATATGGTTGGGTATACATATATTTAAACGATTAATGGATTTTAAATGGATTATGTGGGAGAGTAGGCCCATATTCTTATGATAAGTGGATTTCATGTGTGGGTACACTCATGGATTATGCATGTTAATGTGAGTGGGTATACTCACATATTTATAAATGTTTAATTGGAATTCTTGAATTCTTGATTAAATGGTTTGGTAGATGCCATGGACTGCTCTCTCTGAATATTGAACGCGGTAGTGGATGCCTAGGGTTGGACCTTCCCCTTTGGTATTGATTATATGGGATGCCTCATGAATTGATACCCTGTAGGATCGGTCTTGTTAGGGATTGCATAAGACTCTCTATTGAATTGCACCTAGGACTTAAACTAGTGTCTAACTGAGTTTCCACTAGGGATTCCTATCGCTCTCGATTTGATGCTTTGGATATGCTCCATGGATCTAGCCCTCTATGGTCTAGAACCTTATTACATGGATTCCTTGGTCTGATGACACCTTGGATCTTTCCCCTGTGGTCTACTATGTAATTATAGGGTGTTTTCTTGGGATGCTACTCCACATTTTCGTGTGTCCATGGATTACTTTATTTCTTTATACATTGTGCCAATGTGTTATAGGATATCTATGGATGTACTGAATAGTCACATGACTTACTTTTTTTACTTAGTTATAGCCTCCTTTTTAGGAGATGACACTATATTTCTGGTATACTAGTGGGCTGTTTAGTTTTACTTGATATATTAGACTTAGGCCACCTGGATTCGCTTACATAACCTTTGATTACACTTACTAGAACCATTGTAAAATTGCTGTTAGAATTGTATAAACCATGGTACATTATTACTGGGATGTTTATCTCACAGCCTGTTTGGGCCAGCTTATGGACCCAAAATGAATATATGGTTGTAGGGGATGATAGGGGAAAGCTCCCTAGTACAGATTTTTAAATACGGATTTGGAGAAGGGAAGCATAAGACCAAGATGAGGATTACATTGTTGGGATACCTTTTCGTATTTTATTATTTTTTTGATTCTTTTACTATATTAGAATTCCTTGTACTGACATTGAATGATTTCTAGATACTTGTACAATCTGCATCATTTTTGTATATGATATACATCTATTTATTGGAATTTATATTTCGCACAGCTTGTCTTACTTTATGTTACCTTTTATTTATTTGGATTCTGTTATTTTATATTTTTGATTTCTGTTGTGATACATTGGTAATGTAAGAATAGTCTTCGAACTAACTCATATAGTCTATCACTGCTAGTTGGTAGCCTCTGACATTTGGGGATATTTCCTTGAGGCCTTGTGACCATTTGGGCCAGTTGCATCATTTCGAGTGGCATCTGGGTTTGGTACGTTACAAAATTCATATCATATCAGATAATGTTGAGTCATGTAATAATGTTTGATATTTTATAATATTATAATCATAAATTTATCAAATAATATGATCCTTGACATCATAACCCTAGCATACAACAAGGAATTGTTTTATACACAATAGCATAAAAAATAATTTCCATAGTATTCATAGCTCTTTTAAATGATTATAATAGTGTAATGGGTTCACTCCAAAAACATTAGTATTAGTCAAGGATCTATCCCATGATAATCATAGTTGATATAACCCCTTACTAAAATAGGTATACTCCCTATTCTACTCCTGTTTACCTAATGATATATTAATTGTTACCAAATTAGTTGTAGGGAGATATACATCTCAACCATTATATACTTATTTATCAATCATATGTGTACAACATGATCATAGTTCATTCATCATATAAGAACCAATGAAAAGAAATGTGAATAATAAACATTTCATCATAACATAACCCATGGAAATGAAATAGGTTTCATAATTTTTTTTATCAAAGTATATCTCAAGGAAATTATATGGATTTAAAAGAACATTGATTTTTGTATAATTTGTGGGAAATAAATGAGAATAATAAAAAAGAATTCCATTACAAATACACATCTAATGAAATTATAATGATGGTTTCTTGGGATAATATCCCCAATAAATCATATATTTATCAGTGGTTGTTGTATCGGAAGAATAAAAATACAAATAAAATATCATTAAAACATTCATATGGAAAAACAACATTCAAATTTTGAAATAACATATTTTTAAAATAGTAGTCAATTATAAAGGCAAAAATTCAATTAAAAATAAAATTATAAAATTTTATTTGAATGTTCATTGAAAAAATTTGGCATCAAAGTGGGAAAATCTATTCATGTTGTATAATTGAAAAAAATACTTCAGTGCTTTTGTTGGAAAAGAAACAAAGTACCTCATTTGGAAAATGAAAAAATTAGTCAATTGAAAACGTTTTGTTTAAAATAAAATTTTTTATATAAATTTATTTAAAAAATCATAGGAATATAGTATAAATTTTCATTAAAACGTCATTATAAAACACATATGGATGGAAACAGTTTTTTGACGGTAGAGTGAAATGATATTGATTTTCTTTACAAATATATTTTTAGTCTCCTGATTACATAAGTTATGTACAATAATTGGAAAAAATTTATTTTTAATAAAAACCATAGTATCATGAATTTATTGAGTATCCTCAGAGGTTTATAATATAATATTATCATTACAACGCAATGATAAACAAAATCCATAAATGATGAGACAACAGCATAAAACCATTAACACTTTAGTAACGTATAAATCATTATACATGTGAAATAATTAACCACATATAGATATCTATATCTTCAAATTTTCATGAACATAATCATAAAATCCATTTCTAGGAATTTTATACAGCACATAAAATAGACAAGTTATGTATAAGGAATATGTCCTATAGGAAACAAACTGAGACAAATTTTTTTACCTCATGTCTTCATAACATAGAAACAAACTATAAAAATATATATATTAAATATAGATTTATTATAATTATATGAATATTTAATTTCCCTATATAAAATAATATATTATCACATTTTAATATTTCAACACCCCATTTTAGAAATAATTCATTATTAAAATCATCATTTTTGGGTGTTAACTATTTTGTTCATGATGAGTATTTTAGGTCAGTTGTTCCTATCGAAGTACAATCTTGTTAGATTAATAATCTCCAAAATAATAATAATGATATAAATATAATCTTTATTTATCATATAACAATTTAATTTCTTCTATAAAATTCATTGATAGGAAAATTAATTACATGACTCATAGAGATGGTAGGTCACACGTATTCTTGAACAATGTTTTAATTTTTTGAAAAATTGAATAAAATAAATGTAAATATTAATTCAAAATATAAAATTTAATGGTTATATAATATATATCATATATATTTATTAATTTATTCCTTATTACTAAGCAACTAAAATATAAATGAAAAACCGAAAACATCGCTTGGTGGATGTGGTTGTCGACCGATACGCACGACTGACTTTATCATTTCCAAACAGATTAGGGGGGTTATTTGGTAGAATATATTTTATAATTAATTAAATATATCTAGTTCATAAATATCATACAATAACATTAAACACATCACAATATCCATTCACTATAAAGTTTTATGAAAAAATAATTGTATCACTTTGTGGAGATGGCGAGCCATACATACACATGATCGTTAAGTTCACAAATCTTTTGACGAGAAATGGAATATAATGGTATTTTTATATCAATTAAAAAATTATTTATAATATATCATATTTATGTTGTTATTTAGTTATAATTTAAAAATATTAAAATGATTTAAATAAGATTTGAAATGAAAGAAATCGGGTTAGATGATTATATTTTCAATGAAAGAACACTTTTAGATATCCTATATAGGGATCTAGGATCATGGTATTTGGGAAGTGAATAAGCTCTATAATGATTCTATGAATGATTATATGGAAATTTTATGTCTTTTACCAACATATAATGCAATTTTTTTAAAAAATAATTGAAGGACGGTGTGCTGTTTTATAAATTTAGGCAGGGGAAATTATAGAATTTCACATAAGATTAAATTATAATTGATTGATTCTCAAAATAATGACTCCAAATTGATAGGGATAACATTTTTTTAGTATTACATGGGTGTAAGAACACCATAAATATAAATTATAAAATTTGGGTTTCCATTGTATTACTTACTATTTTGATTAACCCATAACAAACAAATATTTATTTTAACCACTTTTTCAAAAACAATCAATATTAATGGGTTGTGATTTTATCGTGTAAATATAAATTTGGTCCATAACATGTAAATTTAGGACACTATTGGCAATATCATAAACATATTGTCTTAAATCATGTTTTCTATTAATTTAAATAATATTTTAAAATATTATATTGATAAAATATCAATATTGTGAGTTTGAACAGTGATATTTTAATTTGACTTCAACACATAAATGAAAACCATTAATCAAATGTAATATTTTATAAAATAGAAATATTTCATATTAAACTATTAAATTCAAATAAAAGTATAAAATAATCAAATTCTATAACTTATTACATTTTAAAAATTTTTTATTATAAATATCTATTAAATGAATATATAACATTTCTATGTTTTAATAACATTTAAGGTAATTATATAAAACAATAAAATTATAAATAGATTACCATTATGAATAAAATTTTATTACAAATAAATTTCTATAAATATTCAATAAGAACTAGATTTCATACTTATGTGATCACATTATGGTAATTTAAAACTATGGGATTGAAATTTTGTAACATTATTTAATTTTATTAATATATTTGTCATTTTTAAGGAAAATTATCAATTATTATAAATTTTTAAGGAAAATTATCAATTATTATGATAAATTAAAATAAAAGTACTATAAGGGTATAAATATATTCATCCAATGAATTGGGGTGAATAAAATTGGCCTTTTCATTTATTTTTAATCTTGATTAACTTGATTTACCCTTTATCTATGTGACAAATTTTACCATATTAACTATTCATGTTGTCAAAAAATAAATGAGGCCTATATACCAAATATGAACCTCTTAATTCTAAATATGTTATTTATTTTATATAATTCATTAATTGTAAATACCAATAACTAAATTTAATTTATGTGTGAAAATTGAAAAAAATCCGTTGTTTAGAAAATATACATTAATAAACATTACACGTGATTTATTCTTATAATATGAAGAGTAAAAAATAAACAATTTTATAGTATATAATTTTCATTAAAA
This sequence comes from Viscum album, assembly GCA_963277665.1. Classification (NCBI taxonomy): domain Eukaryota; kingdom Viridiplantae; phylum Streptophyta; class Magnoliopsida; order Santalales; family Viscaceae; genus Viscum; species Viscum album. Next base: position 900,688,128 of record OY728139.1, read on the forward strand.
TAATTCACAATTATGGGTTAAATAATTTTATTAATATTAAATAAATTGGAGGAATAAGTGATATATTTAGAAAAACAAACACTTTTAATTTCAAATTATTAATTATAAAAATTTTCATCCTTGTAAATAAATTATATAATAGTATAGACCATACAATATTCATACAATAGTTATTACAATTCATACCCACTAATCCGATTTATTCAAAATAATGTAAATAAAATATTTTATTAATGTTACGTGGCATGTTTCAACTCATTGTTGTGTGTAACTGAAGCTATTAGAGAAAAAAATTATATAAAGATATATATTTTATATAAATATTGTTTTTATACATTCTACACATAATAAAATTAATTTCACCTTTGAAATTATCCACTATGTTTTAACAAAATAAGGGTATATATATCTTATCATAACATCATGTTTCTATTTGTCTCCCTCAAATTCATGGTCTCTGGACAAATGATTGTATTGTTGAGCATTCTTGTTTCATAAAACATTCTAAATGTGATACCGAATCACTACCAATTGTTATTAATAAGAGATATATTACTCCAAAATTATTAACCCTGAGTTCTATTCTTGTGGAGGATCGAGGGTTTTCTCCTTTTGATATATACAAGAAACCTACCATGATCTTGAGAGAGATTTGGTGGAAGCTTCAATCGATAAACTACAATCTTAATATTATCAAAGATTTCTAAAGGACAAATATACCTTGGTATTAACATTGCCCTTTTCCCAAATCTCAACACCCTCTTCCATTGATATATTCATAAGAATACCTTGTCACATACGCCTAACACAATATCAGTAATATGATTGTTATCAATAATTTATTGCCTACTGTGAACTAATTTTGTGTGATTCTAACTGGATATAACATTTTATACAATTTCATCATATATATTACATACTAATATAAATATTTATAAAAACTCATTTTAGCATGTTATAGATCTTCATTTCTAACCATAGTGTACTTCATATGTACCCATCTAAATGATATAGTGAGATATATATTTTTAAAAAATATTCCACCAAAATTAGATGTTTTTCCCAAACACAATTGAAATACATAAAGAACGATCTCAAAATTAATTCTATAAATTTAATTATAATTTTAGATTGACCATATGATTGAGGATGGTACGTATTAATGAAGCATAACACTATATCTAGAGTATGGTAAATAATTCTACAATACATCATATTAAACCACTGATCCTAATCAGATACAATTTGTAGTTGTATTCCATGAAATCTAACCACTTCATTAATGTATACTAAATGTTTTGATCCATAAAGAAATCATATATATGGGAAATTAACTATGTTTAATTTATTTGGATGTTAAATGAAACCCAAATAGAATTATTCCATTTATATGTTATGGAAAGTTAAATGAAAACATACATAGTGATGTTATTTAATTTTCATTTTTGTATGGGTAATAATTTTAACATCCCCTTATACATTTGTATCTCAGCCTTACCTTGCTAACGTACCATGCACCAAGAAATACAATTGATAATATATATATTATATCCAACAATAAATAGTCTTTCCAATGAAAATATATCTACACACTAATTAGAGTAATATAGAATTGGTATCTATAAAATTCATCCCTCATCTTCATCCTATTTTTTATACAATGGAAACATATGTGGTTTCTAAAGATTATTTTTTGAGTAAAATCAATATTGTACTTAGAAAGTTTTCCCATGTTATTTTTTCACACTACATCTTCCTTATGCACCTATTTAATATTCAATTAGAAATATGGTTGAAATCTAATTTGAGAAAGAACATATTTGTAACACCCCGACCCCAGTTACCCAGAGTCGGTGCGTTATTGCGTAACATTGCCATGATCACAAAAGATCAAGTCTCGAAAAACCGATTAGTTTAGTAGCCTTGGAAACACTAGATACATTCATAAATGTTACATTACATCATAAAGTGAAAAAACTACAATAACAAAGTCTCCATAGTCCACACTCATATCCTCTTCTGACTATCCCTGCAGGTTATTCATAAAATACTTCTTCACATCCTGGAAAAAATTAAAACATTGAAAGGGGTGAGCTCAAATGCTCAGTAAGGATAACAATATAGCGGAAGCATTCATAAATAAACATAAACATATAAGGCAATGTATAAGTAAACAATATAATTTTAAACTTTAACTTCAACATAATATGGAAAAATAAAATGAAATAATTCCATTTACTTATTCGCATGGATATTCTACTGGTCGAATAATCACATGCAATATCAATAACCACTTTCATAATGATAGAATGCATAATGTCAGACTATCATAACCATGTATCCAAGGCCTTGTTCCAAGACTAAAAATAAGATTTTTTCAAGGCCTCGTGCCAAGACACTAGTTTGTCTCATGAGACCTGCCGATGCATCGAGGAGCTATAGCGGGATCCACCAATCACTTATTATGTCCAATGCATTCCTCATATGAACAGGTTTAAACATATAATAAACCATAACATAATTGTATCACATGAATCATGCATAAAGGAAACATAAAATATCCATATTTCAATCACAAGATATCAATACAATAAATTGATATAATAATAAAAAAACACTTTCAAAACCATTTTCAATACCAAAATAAAAGGAAATTAAAACTTTATATTTATTTTTCATTTAAAAAGAAGTTATGGCTTGTAGAGGAAGTCGAAAATAAAATAATGGACCTGGCGGCGGAGAAGTCGTTGTCGCCGCATACGTACGACACGCAAAACCGTCGTTTTTTTCCTTTAGTAAAACATTTCATATAAAAAGATTCATTTTGAATAAACATAAAAGTAAAAGGGGATTATACACCGTATAAAAGAAATTTTTGTATAAAACAAAATATGCCTCAATGAAAGGAGATTGAGACGAAGTCCTTACAAAGATCATTTTTAAAATAAAATAGACTTATTATGTGTATTCACTATATGTACACATAAAGAAAGTAAAAATACAATATAGGACATAATAATATCATGACATAATTTTAAAGTAGGAGATTAACCCAAAGAATAGAAATTGGGTCAAGAAGTTCCCTTACCTCGTGTCCGACTTGACTCGACCATTCTTTAACCTCCTGAATAATAAACTAGAGTAAATTTATAATTGCTTAAGAACCTTTATTCAAGTTTTTTATTCCTTTTATATCACTTATTACCATGTTATGAACATTATGTAATTATTTAAGTTAATAACAGTCGTTTTGTCGATCGTTGGTAGTTGAGTAAACAATAAACTTCTTATAATTACAAGTTGTTCATGTGGTGATATATCCATTGTATCCAGAATTATATTCATGAAATAGATATCATATATCTCATATATATCCAGCATATACATTCATTTATTATATTCTATAATGTTTATAGGTAAGAAATGAAATCCACCGTTCATGGAGACGGTAAGCCGTACGTACGCATGAACGCTACTTTCATTTCTATTTTGTATTGAATGAAATCATAATTATATAAAGATATATTATAATTACAGTATAATATCATATATAATATCATTTAATCCATCCTTTATACATCCCACATATGGGATTAACGATTCAAATCACTTTGAGGGGGCGGTAGTCCGCACTTCATAAAATGAAAATATCGCGTTTACCCATAATGGAAACAATAAAGGTATGCCATAAATGAAAAATACAGAACCTTAAGTAAAACATAAACATATTATATATCATATATATAAATATAGTGACATCTTAATGGCCAACATTTAAGGTGTTATATGAGTGTTGAACAATCATCGTTCCGTGAGGCAGAAATTCTCCATCCACAGAAACAATATGTTCTTTAACCATTAGATGTAGGTGTGTGTAAGTCTAGCTCGAATAATTATTATAACAACATACTAGTATATTGAGGAAACTGGTGTTGTTACAAAACAAATGAATAAAATTATTTTAGGGGGTTGGATATGAAAACTAAAACAAAATAACATAAGAGAAGACATTACCTTAAAATCGGGTAACTCTTTTGATTTGAGCCAAATGCTTCCTTGGGAAGAATTCGGCCAAAAGTGAGGCTTCTAGGAGTAAGAGAGGGAAGTTGAGAGAGTATTTGGGAAACGTTTGGCTGAGCCAAATGGCTTGATAGTGTGAATAAGGTGGTAGGGGTGGGGGCCTTTTCTAGGAGGAGAGACGGGGCACTCTTGGAAAGATTGAAATGTTACTTTATTATGAAATGATTTTTCGGATTATAAAGGTCCCACACTTATATATTTCGAGGATAAGGTGATAAGGGTTCAAAATCTACTCATCCAATAGGTTTTTGACAAGTGTATGTCTTATATTTTACATTATATTTTCATTTTTTTTAAATCGTTAATTAATGAGGTAATCACTACATCATCATGGTGTCCTAAATAATTTAATTTATTTAATGTCTAAAAATTATAAAAAATATAATGATGTATGAAATATTTTTAGATTTATAATGAATATTTATAGTCAAAAATATTACTTTTATAACCCCATTTAAAAATTTTTTTAGTAAAAAAACTTATGTTTGTGACATTTTTTTAACTTTAAATAAACGTTATTTATGTCATTTCCCTACCACAGTGGCTCCATGGGGTCCCCAAGTTGACCCATGGTTCGTCTTGGTTGGCCATGACTCATCCAATAGGGTTAGGACAAGTGTCATGGTCATTTCCTATTATTATAACATTATATTTACCTTAAATTTCACTAATTACCTTTAATCACGATTAATTAAACTTAAAAGTTACTATTCACAAAAAAAATTATTTTAATCCCATTGAACCACATTTTACTTCCTAATGACAACCATGAATGTCAGATTTTTTAAAATCAAATCACATAAGTGGCAATGTTTCATTTAAATGAAAAATCAGTTAGATCATATTTTTATCAATTGACCCAATTTAGATAATTTTAATCTATTTAATTTTGATATTTTGTTTCAAAACATATCAATTATCTTGAAGTTTTAACTTTAAAAACACACACTAACATCCCATTATTACGATTAATATTAAATTAATATTTCAAAATTTTCTAATTATAATTAATAAATTTGGAGTCCACTGTTGGAATCATCATAAGTTATTTTTTTAAATAATCTCAACCAAGTTTTTTAACTAAAATATTAGTGAAACTCATTAAAAAATTATAATGGTAAAGAGGTAAATTAGTTTAATATAATATGAGACCATAAATTCTAGAGAAAATACATACTATAAAATTATAACTACCCCATTTTTTGAAATGAATCTTTTATTGAACATATATTCTTGATTTTGGATGCTTTTTTATGAATTTTTTTCGGTAAGATATGGATATACTTAACATGTATTAAAAAATACCATGTGTGTCATTTCCCTTCCATATAAAAGGCCACAAACTCTACCAATTATTTAAACCTCTAAAACCACATAGACATGGCCAATATATTTTGAATACAATTCCCAAAATACCTCCCTTACTCCTTCAAGACTCCCTTAGGGATCAAATAATTCCACGTTATCCATTTTGAAAAACCAAAATGAGTTACCCAATTAAGAGCTGTCACCTTCTCTGAAGCTAATTTCTTTTATTTATTTTCTCCACCCACCCACTCACATTATTCCAAGATTATATAACAACACCAGTATCCTAAATATACTATTAATTTTTTATTTTAATTATTATAAATACACTTACACACATGCATCTAATGGGTAACAAACTTAAAGTTCATGTGTACGACAAACTACCACCTCACTAAATTAGGATGGTTAATTTTTCCTTTACCACCTCTCATGGTAAAAATTATGATGGAAAATAGAATTATATAAGTCATATATTATATTTATTATTTTTAATAATTTTTAATCCTTTTAAAACACATAAATTTTTTCATTTTAATTGGTGTAAATATGATAATTTCATTTGAGGAACTGTGGATGACTGCCCCCTTAAAGAGATTTGTTTCATTCACACACTACATGGGGTGTATTAAGGATAGATTTAGTGAACATGTATTTTATATATGATATAATAAAAATACTTGAATAATTATATATATATATATAATTATAATCCGATATGTCATTTTTTCTCTTTCTTTCAATATAGCAATAAAAACAGAAATAGTTTTATTGTTTACATATGGCTTACCATCTCTGTGAACGATGTATTAAATATCATACTTATAAATTATATTATTTAATATAATAGACATAAACTATATAAAATTAATATTTATATCATTTTTTGGTTTCTGTAAATCATGATATAAGTTTAAGGATGAAATATATAACAAATAAAGACACATGTAAAGAACAAATCAAATATTACCCAAAGGAAAACATCAATGTAAGATTGTTAACAAGTGAGTAATATATGTATTAATAATACCATATAAGGTATTATATATAATAATATTATTATCTAAAATATTTATTATAAACATATATTTATTATACTATAATTTATTACGAGTATGGATTGTTTGAAGTTAAATGGTAATGAGATTTTACATCACATTTTATTTCTGCGAGATACAAGACATGTTCACCAATCTTTACTTTTGATTGGTTTATATACATCCCATGACTATATTATGTGACTATTTTCTTAAATATATTAGATATTATATATCCGTTATATTATCTTCCTTGCTTGGGGTTTATATTTCAAAATATACCAAATCAGTTAGATAGTTTTGTCTCAATTTAGCTTCTTTTAGACATATGATATATTATGCACCTATATTTCTCCATGAGGTGTATAAAATTACATTGAAATTTTATATCATTAGTCTCCATATTTTAATGATATTTTATGCCTCATTTAATTTAATTTTCTTAAATACAAAATATGGTTCAAATGTACCGTGTTGTAAGAGTTTATTATAATAATCTCACTGCTTTTCACGATTGTCAATGATTATTCATCCTTTGATGAAATATTTTGACCCATATTTCATGAAAATTTATGTGTTTTTTTATTATATGGTTATTCGTTATATAATCATATATTGGTACAATTTTGTCACTCATTGGTACATAATATATGTATGATTGTGTTTTTATAAATGACCGACTTTACCCTCTCTTCGGTTGAAACTCTGTGTTTCTTCAAAACCTTGTTTTATTAAAATTATTTCCCAGAATATTTTACTAATCTCCTATGATAAATAAAAGAATTTTTTTACAAATTTTATCTTTTACCATTTTTCACTATAATCTTCCCTTATAATCATGAATCGTGTATTTTTCTATCCCTTTTACTAAGAAAAATTAATGTTTTTTTATACCGTGTATGAATTTTATAGATTTATCCACCATTAATGCAGTAAATTTTTATTTTATTTTTTAAAAGGATAAAATTTTAGAAAATGATTTTATGAAATATATTAATTAAATGGTTTTAAAATAAATGAATCATTGTTTATCATATTTTGATGAAAATGGTTTTCAAAATATTTTCATGCCTTTTTATTAGTTTTCAATGTATTTTTAATTAAATTTATTTCAAAACCTTTTCAAGAATACTTTATAATTTTTCAAGGAATTTTTCTAAAATTGAATTCATTAATATTTTACAACATTTCAAAAGAAATGAATTTAATAATAGTTTAATGAAATAATAATAATTTACAATGAATTTTCAAATATAATCGGTTATATGGGTTTTACATTTTAAAGAAGATGTTTCAAATAATAAAGGAAGATTTCACAAAGAAATGTTTTTAAAATATCTTTTCAAACTATTTTCCAAACAATATGATATAATTTTATGTTACTCATTCCCTTCATGAAAATGATATAATGGTTCCATTCATAACGCTTCATTAATTTTTTTATGGAATGATGCTTACGACACACATTTCTATTTCCATAGTTATCTTATTTAGAATCCCTCTTCATTTCATTGGTTATACTTTTATTAAATGATTAGGAAGCCTATATATATTCCATAGGTTATGATGCGATTAAATTTAAATGTTACTCATTTTATTTCATTTTTTATGAAACAATATTTATCAAACCAATATCTTTTTATGGGTCATGATATAATGAAATATTGAATTATGTTTGGGCACATGTATGGAGGATTTTATTATGAGATTGGTGGGACCAATGTAATTCTAAAATTCACTTGTTAACAATGGAAAAATTATGAATATATATTTATATTTTGAACCTAATTTCATGTTCACAATGTTATTCAGAAACCTGTAGACATGTTCACAATGCAATGCGTAAACCTGGATGCATTCCCATAAGTTTATGCACGAACCTACATTGATGTTTGCAGTTTTATGAGGGAACCTTAATATGTGATAACAAAATTATGAATTGATGTGGTTTCATGTCCATAATTTTATTCATGAGCTATATTACATGTTTATAATTTCATAGGTGATCCTAATTACATGGTGAAAATGTTATGCATAAACTTGGTTTCATGTCCATAAGTTTATGCATGAACCTGATTTCACATTCAAAATGTTATGCATGGACCTATATTTTTGTCAATAAGTTGATGTGGGTGCATAATTTCATATCCTTAACTTAATGATTTAACACGTTTATACTAATACACATTCCCAATGTTAAAAAAATGATCCTGCCCTAAATTTTATGTCTTATTACAATGTTATGATTTCATTATAGATGTACATAATTCTCTAATGATCTATGTGTTATTAAATGATAATCATTATTATGATATCTAATATGTAGGGTATTATCATCAAAAGTTGTGATCATGATCTATACCATTTTTAGGTTATTCTTTTGAATTTCATTACGTCACCATTTCTAAGCATCATAGCTCAAACTCTCTTATGTTCCCATTCAACAGGTTCTAGACAATGGTTTTTAGTAGAAGTAATAATGGGATGTTTCTTTATGGGATTTAAAATAGATCATTCAATAGGTTAGAATATTTTTTTTCCATGTTTTAAAGGATTTTGAACTATTACAGTCTTAAGGCATGTTTTTTTAATGATTTGAATATTCATCTAAAATGATGTAATATCCATGTATGCTAATATTGGGTCTCTAAAGTTGTTCTGAAAGTAAATTTTTATTCATCCTTTGAATACTATAATGATAAAAATTTAGTGAGATCCTAATGTATATTGTTAAGTATTTTTCTTGGTATGTCTCTAAGTATAAGTATAAGGATGGGTCAATGTTTAGGAAATATGTCCTGGAACTTTTGTAATGGATAGAGTGAGTGATTTAATCAAAATTAATCATTATCTAGATACTAAAAGTGGATGTGGCTCTGGAATATATATAACTAGGATTAAAATCTCTGAAAATAACTTTAGGTCATAACTCGGGGTAATCGGGTACATGAAAACAGACCTTGCTGCACACCTGGTTTGACACTCCTAGGCGATATGTTTTGGGAATTCACGAACCCTTTACATACTATCATGAATGATTGAAATATATGTTTGGTATGAATAAAATAGGATAATTATAAGGTTTCAAAGATTAATTAAGGTTTCGTTTTTTAGATATTTAAAAATGTGATATCATTATTATGTGGTTCATCTTTATGATTATAGTTTCATACTCTGTAATTTTAGTCAATGGATGGAACACAAAGGAATATAATTAATGGAGATTTTTATACAAAATACAATGATTTTTCTCATGAATATACTAATGATATGTGGGATGGAAAATAACGTCATTATTATACACTCACAATTTTTTATGCTACAAATCATGGGGAACATCCAAATGAGTAATGGTGGGAACAATGTTATATTGAGTCCTTTATGAGACACTATCCACCTTCATTTAGTGGGTATCCTAATCCACATTTTTCATAAAATTGGATCATTACATCTAAATAGATTTTTTCTATAATATAGTTTTCAGATAATGATAAAGTAATTATAGCTATTTATCCATTAGAATGTGATGCAGAATAGTGGTTTACTATAATAATGAATAAAATAAGCTTGATGAAGTATAATCCATTGATAGATATGAGTTAATTATATTATTATTTAATAATTAAATTTCTATTGTACTTAATATGGGGGCTGAAATTGAGTTTCTTTGGTTGGAGAAATAGGGGGATGAATTTGTGAGTATATATGAGGATAATTTCAAAAGAAGTGTGAGGTACGCTTATTTTATTATTGCTCAATCTGAATGCAAAGTTGAAAGGTTATTCACTTGAATGATGGAAAGTCTTAGTAGGTAGATGGCCAAAAGATACATTAGTGTCTCTAAAGAGATTCTGCATTGGGAAATAAATGATGAAAAAGAAGTTGGAGTTATATATCAATATTATGGTTTAAATAGGAAGAGAAAGTACGAGTTAAAAGGGGAATCTAAAAAATCTAGATAGAAGAAAATGATTAAAAATCCTAATTTCCTATATATGGGAAAAGGCACTTAGGAGAGTACCTGAGTGGAAGAAGAATGTGTTTTATGTGTGGGAGGAATTATGAGAGAGAAAAATATTCTTTAAATAATGAGAAGTAGAAATTAAATAAAATAATTTGAGAAAAATCACAAAAGAATAACCCACCCACAATTAAGTGTTTCAAGTGGATTGATTTTCGGAATTGTCTGAATCAATGCCACACTCAAAGGGATAACATGGTTGATAAGATTAAAAATTATTAATGAAAAAATATAAAGGTAAATCAAATGAAATCAAAGTAGGTGAACTGAAAAAATAAAATTTGTGGAAAAATTATCCACACCTTAGGATTAAATTTCATGTATGATTATGTTTTAATAATCTCTATGAAAATCTTATTATTCACACTCTAGTGAGGATTCATGTGATTATATAACACTACATGTTTTTAGAATAATAAAATCACATTTAATGTTTTATTTTTGCAAGGATAAGGCCAAGTATTTCATAATTATTATTTTTGTATAAGACATGATGATATATAAGGAGGAAACAGTGAATTATACTATTGAAGGGTTACAAGGTTAAGCATTTATGGGAAGTTAAAGTAAAACTTCAACTGAATTTTTAATCATAATTTATTATCTCACAACATGAGAACACATGCATATTGGATAAAATTATAGTAATGATTGTAATCAAAGGAAGATGATATAACTTATCATGGCTCTCATGATCTATTAGTACTTTAGGGATGAAAAAAAGGTATCACCCATCTCATAGTTTATGATATGAAGTATAAAAATATCAATTCATAACAAAATGGTGATATTTTTCATATGAAAGGAAATAAAATCAATTAAGTATAAATTCTCATGAGAATTCATTAAATCTAGTGAATGAATCATGAAACTTAATAGGTTATCTATATATTATCATTTCTAATGAATCAAATGTCCCATTATATCATAATATATTCAAGGATTTTTTATTGTTCACATTCCCCTTACCATGTTCTATATCAGTATCCATCAGAACATGATGTATAGATTTATCTTCTTTGTCCATGTTTATACTTTACACATATGTTCTCTTATTTTGAATCATAATTATGTATTACTTCAGTTAACTGTTAGTTTTCAAACATTCCCTTTTTTGAAAATATTTGTATGATGTGTTTTAGTATGAAGGGAAAATTCATGTTTTAATCCTTTGATTACCCAAATGAATTTTGAGGGAGAAATTCAATTTATGGTGGGAAGAATGTAACACCCTAAATGTTATTGAAATATAATTTTTGTAATAATTTAATAATTTCATATTTTTCATTTCATGAAATAGTGAAAATAATTTTGAAATATTAAATCACTTATTCAAATATTCCATTCAAATGACACCGACTTATAGTATGTTACATAGAACATAGACTTGGAGTACGTTACACACAACACTGGGTTTCTAACAAACATCGATTTGTTATTATTATTATTTAAATGAGATAATTATAAGATAGATATTAAACATAGTAATATAAATATTAATGATTAAATTTGAAATTTTATATTTATTCAAGTTTCTTTTAAAAAAGATAATTGTTTTGGTACAAGTCTTTATATGTTTTAAAATACTAATTTCTCAAATCAAATATATTTTATGTCCTCATATGAATAATAATAATAATAATTTTATATGAATATAGAAATATAATTTTATAAAATAAACTTTAAATTTGAATTTCGAATGTCAAAATTAGCTGAGGATGAATTTTAAGGATTTTTCTATGAAAATTCACTTGTTGATGAATAGTGAAATATACAATATTTTAATTCAAAATGGCCTTTTAAAATTGTTTGTTTATAAGGATAAATTATATTTTTTTGGAATTAAATTTTAATTTGATCTTATTTTTTTAAATTAATCTTATTTATGTCATTAGAATCAATTTTTCATTGAAAATGGTTTTTGGAAACGTAGCAAACTTTGGACATTTTTACATTAAAAAACATATAGAGTCTTTCCATCAGAGGGATTAATATTAATTTAATTTCTACCACATCTATGATTATAATTTGTAAAAATTAACTCCATGTTTTTAACAACAATAATTTATAATGTCTCAAAATTTCATCATTTTTTACTAAAAATAATAGTGAAATTGATTAAAATAGATTATAATGGTAAAGAGAAAATTTACATTAATAAGGTACTAAACCATAAATTAAGGACCAAAACAGTGCTATAAAATTGTTGAATACCCATTTTATGGAAATTATTCAACCATTAATATTCTTTTATCTAGTTTTTTTGGTATTCTATGACTTCATTTAGGTAAAAACGAAGGTACACCAATCTAGTTTTCATAAATGCCATGTGTGTCATTTTCATTCCATATAAAAGACCACAAATTATCTATCTTCTTTACATTTCTTTATCAACATAGGACCATTCAGACTCAGCCTAGTCCATATTCCAAAATACCTCCCTTCCACCTTGAAGCCCCCCTTTGGTCCAAAATCATTCATCGGGAGACTTTTTACACAAACCATACACGATTATTTTATTAAGAGGTAGTTCGTTCTCTCAAACTTATTTCATTTATTTCTTTTTCTACACCCATACACTTTATTTATTAAATAATTATATAAAAACACCATTATATTCAATATACTAGGATTTTATTATGATATGTGTTATACCTACAATTACACACACATCTATCTAATGGGTAACAACCCCTCTGTTTATGTGTACGACGAACTACTACATCACTAAACAAAGAATGTTCATTTTTCTGATACCACCTCTCATGGTAGATAATATTGTGAGAAATTTATTTATATATTTCATATATTTTATTTATTAATCCATAAACCATATTTATTTATATTATAAAACCTTTATTTTTTAATTCTATTTTCTGTAAAATACAACAATTTCATTTAAGGATGTGTGGACTACCACCCCATCAAAGCATTGTGATTCATTAACACACTACATGGAATGTATTATAGATGGGTTTATTTAAATTATATGATAAGTATGACTTAATAATTTTAACTTAATAATTATATATATTTACATATATGTCATTTTCTTTCATTCTCTCAATAGAACAGTAAAAATTGAAACAATGTTCACGCGTATGTATGACTTACTGTCTCCATGAACAATGTATTCAATTTAAAAATTATATATTATATAAATTGTTATAATCAGAATATACTATATATAAATTATATTTATATCATGGTTTTATTCATGAAATCATGATATAATTATAAAGACCAAAGATATAACTTAGTAATACACATCCGAAATACAATATAAATATTACATAAAGTGAAACCCTAACATGGAATTATTAAAAAGTCGGTAATATATGGTATTAATAAAACTATAGATATAAGAATAAGATTTTTTAAATGATTAATAATATAAATTAATTTTTTATTATGGAATATTGTATCAGTGTTAATTGATTTAGGACACAATGTAAGGGGATTTCATTTCACATTTTATTTCCATGAGATACAGGCCATGTTCACCGCTCTTTCATTTTTCACGGTGTATATAATACCCATAAATTTATTTTGAAATTATTATTCTGAAATTTATTGTTATTTATTTATTCATTCTATTATCTTCATTTCATGGGGTTTTTGTTTCAAAATATACCAAATCGGTATGATTGTTTTGTCTCAATTTACATTCTTTTAGACATATTCCATGTTATTCACCTATATTTAACCATGAGGTGGATATACTACATTTTAAATGCTATATAATGAAGTTATTTATTTAAATGATATTTTATCCTTCATATAATCTCATTTTTCTAAATGTGTAATAAGGTTAAATGTTACCAAGTTGTAAGAGTTTATTGAAACAATCTCATCGCTTTCTGAGATTGTCTATGATTATGATTATTTTGATGAAATATTTTGACCCATGTCTCTTGAAAACACAATATGTCTTACATATTCAACTTATTCATTATATAATCATATATTGGTGTCGTTTTTCCTCCATTTGGTACATGATATAGTTAGTAAATCATTTTTCAAAAAACCTGACTTTACCATATATTCATTAAAAAATATTTCATCCTTCAAAAACACGTTTTCATAAAATGGTTTCCTAGAATATTATACTAATATCCTATGATCATTAAATGTATTTTTATCCTTTTTTCCTCTTGCCAATGTTTTAAATGTAATATTCTTGTGTCCTTCCAAATGAGACACTTTTCATTCATTTTTACATTCCAAAATGAATGGTATTTTTATCTCATGTAACATGAATGGATTTTTCAATCAGAAATACATTTATGATTTTATTTCATGATTAAATGGTTATTTATTAATTTATATATTTTATAAAAAAATAATATTCAATGAAACATGTTTCAATAAATTTTCATGATTCAATAATATGTTTTCATGGAAAATGGTTTTCAAAATGTTTTTACACATTATTAATATGTGTTCAATGTATTTTCAATGAAATTGTTTTCAAATATTTTTCAGGAATAAATTATTTGTATTCCAGGAAACAATATTTCATAATGTTTTCATGATTCATTGATAAATTTTCAAGGTAATGTTTTTCAAATTTATTTAAATACTTCATTATATGTTTTCAAATCATTTTCAAAAAAAATTTGTTTTTAATTGTATTACATTTTAAAAGTACTTTTAAAAGAAGACATGATATTTTCGTTAATAAATGCTTTAAAAAAACATTCTAAATTATTTTCCTTCAATGATGAAATCTTTTTATGTTACTCATTCCCTTATAGGAAATTATACAATGGTTCTATTCACATCCTTTCTTTAATGTTTTATATTTTGATGGAATGATTCTTATGACACCAATTTCTATTATATGGGTTATCATCTTTAGAAACCCACTTATTTTCACAGGTTTTTATTTGATTAATTGATTATGAATCCTATATATTTTCCATAAGTTATATTGTGATTTAATGCTAATGATACCTATTTCATTTCTTTATAAATGATAGGATTCTTATAAAACCCATTTATTTTTATGCACCATTATATTATTAATGTTTTATATATTTAGTGGCACGTGTATAAATGAATTTATTATTAGATGGGTGGGACCTATAACTCTATCCAATGAATTGGGGAATAATGGATGACTCGTGATTATATTTTTATGATTGTTCCAGATTTCTTGTTAAATTGTTTTTGTGTGAACCTAATGACATGTTCAAAATGTTATACATATACATGGATTCATGCCCATAGGTTTATATGTGAACCTTCATTCATGTTCAAAATTTTACGAGTGAACTTTATTATGTTTTCAGAATATTATTCATGGACCCAGTTACAGGTACATAAGTTTATTCATTGACCAGATTACATGTTCATAATGTTATGTGTGAACTTCATTACATGTTAAAAATGTTATGTATTGATGTAGATTAATGTCCTTGAGGTTATGAGTGAACATGATTACATGTTCAAAAAGTTATTATAGACCGGGTTTCATGTCCGTATGTTGATGCAGGGGCCTGATTTCATGTCCTTAACATAATGAGTGAGCCTATTTACACACATACATGTTCAGAACGTTATATACAACTATGCTTTCCATAAATTCAATGTCTTATTCAAATGTTATTATTTCAGGACTTTTTATCTTAACTATCTTGTAATCTATGTATTATGTTCTATAAGTGTTTATTATCATCTCTAATATGCAGGTTATCATACTATGATTTGGTACTCATGCATCATACCCTTTTGTTGATATAAATCTTAGGCATTTATTTTATTTACCAATACTGAGAATCTAAGGTCATCCCTTTTCGTAGGTTTTATTTCCCCATGGTTTGAATAATGGTTTTATGTATCAGTACTATATGTGGAGATCATTTTGAGAGTTTTATAAGATATCTCACCATGATTGATGATTTGGATTCATTTATTCTAAAGAAAATAAAATATTACAGTCTTTGGGCATGTATTTTTTTATGTACTGAATATTCATATAAAATTTTGTAATGTCCCTATATTATATGAATGTTTTTATGTAATATATAAATATGAAAACCATACAGTAAATAACATGGATTATAATCTTAAATCATGAAATAATGTTTAGTAGTTTTTATGTCAAGAATCATAATGGTACCAATAAATATAATGTATTATAGAGTAAGATTATCAGTAGACATATAATTGTGGAATATACATAAGTATAAAAAAACAATTCCATACTATTTAATGAACATTTTCAAGATTATTATAGTGGAACATGTTCACTCCACAAACCATAGTCATAGATATGGCTCAATCCCAAGACAATCATATTAGATATGTTCCTTTACTAATCTAGGAACACTCCCTATACATATCATATATTTCTCCTGGGATGTCAATATTTATCTGATGAATTAGTTGGAGATATAGGTCCCACTGATCACATAATAAAAAAAGTACATTTTTCCCATAAGGCTGTATAAAATTAATTATATAAACCAGATGAAAATAAATATATATCGTAAAATTTTATCTAATAACATCCCATGGAAAAGAAAATGGTTTCAAAAAAATTTAATTGTAGTATAATCCTTTGAAAAGAAATCGTTTTCGTAAACATTTCTTCACAGTAAATCAATGGGAATAGAAATGGTTTTCTTAATAATATAGCTATCATAAACATAAACCATATAGGAAAAGAATAACGATGGTATAAATGGGTCATATACCTTGAAAAGAATAATAAAATTCAAGGGTTGTTTTTTATTGAATAGAAATACCTGTAAAAGTGCATTAATTTTTTTGATTAAAAATTCTATATATATTTGAAATAACTTAATTAAACAATAAATTCTCAATTATAATGATAAAAAATTTATTTTAAGAGAACAATATATACATGATAAGGATGAATCAGTGAATAAATTATTCAATGTGATTGGAAAGTCAATTCATGATGTATATGTTTGAAAACAATTCCTATAATATATTTTCCAAAAACTTTAGGATAAATAAAATTTTGAAAATGAAAAAATTATTTCTTTCAATACACTTTTAAAAAATTAAAAATAGGTAAATTTTACATTAAAATCAATATTGTAATAGTATAAACCATCCCTAAAAAATTTCTAGAAAACATGTATATGGAAAAATATTTTGTGACCAAAGTGGTCACTGAAGAAAATTTTAAATAAAAATATATTTTGTTCTATTGAGTTCATAAGACGTTTAAAAAAACCATTTTTTTAATGAAATAATATTATCAGAAGAATAGTGTTAAGTTTCATTATATTAAAACATTCATATTTCATCATTATTTATTAATTATATACAATACAGATAAAAAATGATATTATAACATAAAACCATTTCCACATTCGTGTCTTTTTCTCACGACATGTCCTAGTAGGGCCCATTCTGCAACTCCCTAATCACACCTCTAATAGGTCAAGGGATTTTGACCACCACTGAGTTGGAATATCACAAACATGGGAGGAAATAACTATGTACCTGTCTGTATGAAGACATATCTAAACCCAAAAAATGCTGAATTTTGAAAACCACTAAGAAACAAAAACACACATACCACTATATCACAAATAGAGTATGATAGGAAAGTAAGGTGTATTAATATAAAAATGGGTAGAATAATATCCCACCAAAAAAGAATTTAACCACAAGTCTAACTTATAAGAATAGGTACTAAGATAACTGACTATAGCCATTGGATAACACCATGGCATATCTATTCATACAGGGCACCTTCTGGTCATGGTCTTCCTAGGACTCCATAAAAAAGACACTCATCCTTAGAAGAAATGACACGTGTGGGAAAATCCCATATAGGTGTGTGTATAATAATACATAGTAGGAAACCCTGAAACTAGAATGAAATATGTAATGAAATGATATAGTTATCTCTAAATAGTATATTACTAAAAAACATATAAGAATATATGGATATACTAAAACCAAAACACGAAGTATAGAGGTATGTCACAACTACTGCATACTAGAACTAAGAATTCAATCTAATGATTAAAAAACACTAATATGGGAGAACACAGTCCTGAGTTTGAAAGCATAAATGAAGTCCATCCAAGAAGTACATTTCTTAGGGAACCGTCATGAGAGAGATACACTGATAGATTTGATGAGAATATAATACCACAATTGGGGATCATGTCTAAGGCCTTGAGGGGATTCCAACTAATCAATCAAGATTAACCTTCAATGTAGAGGATCGACACCCATTATTGTTTGTCATGTCAACACTGAAGAATATACCAAGGGAATGAATAATGAATATAGGATCTTACCCTAGAACTCTTGGGGGATTCCAACAACTCTATCCATGATTTCCTAGTAAATTTTTCAATGCCCTTTGAGTATGACATGATCTACCATACCATTAAAGAAGTGATCCAAGAATGAACCCTAAAGAAACTATTCTAAGATATTGGGTATAAGACAATCTAGATATATTGAATAGTATTAACTATGGGTAGTACGGTGACACACTGTGTTCCTTGATCCAGAATACTACCCATGTATAATGGCTCCTGCCATTCCAAAATATGTCAAGTAGACGTTGGGTAC
Source organism: Viscum album (assembly GCA_963277665.1). Taxonomy (NCBI): domain Eukaryota; kingdom Viridiplantae; phylum Streptophyta; class Magnoliopsida; order Santalales; family Viscaceae; genus Viscum; species Viscum album. The sequence continues at coordinate 900,707,145 of OY728139.1, forward strand.
ACGATATGTATAAGAATTCACACAGCATGTCGTTCTATCAGAGGCCAACCCTTGTACTCTGGCCATGTTCTATTAACTAGTATCAACCCATGTATCTATAAATGTGTACCAATATATGTGGTAGTATATGTACTTGGTCCAAACCAATTCCTGAGGGGCAGAACATGCTGTGTAAGAAACCAGTGTAATCCACCACATTCCTGTGTATGTCCTGAGATACATACTGAGTATATGGGAAGAGCATACATTCCATGTGATAGGTCCATACACCGTATGATATTCAACTATCATACAAAAACCTAGCCACCACTCAGTGGGGTCCACAAGTCTTGTACCACCAGGTTACACACTAGGTTTCTCGAGATTTTCTAGAATCTCTTGCTATTCCTTTGTGCACCTCAATTTTAGATCCCAATCATGTACAAGTGATCCATTCACATTGAAAATCCATACCGAATGTTGTTTCATCACACTAACACTAAATCAATGTGTTGTTTGCATTAAATAAACTCAAAAAACGGACTTTAATCCCATTCGATAAAAAGTTTACAAAGAATGATATCTATTGAATCACTTCAATTCATCGGTTATAGACATCATCGCACCACTATTAGGTCATCCTGGTGTTGGATATTCAATTTAGGATTGACACACCTAGAAACGAATGTGAAATGAATGATCATTCATAATCTAATGAAGAATGAAGAACATGCTTAGAAATAATGGGGGATAAAAGAACACAGAACAAATATAAGGAACAATCCATAACCATATTTTATACCATCATGGATCAATTATGATTAGAAAAATAAATAATTTGAAAAATTATCAAATAATCAAACCTCAATAAATCCCTTAATTGAAACCCATCATGAATAAATGATCGAACCGTAGATCAACATGTTTGTTGGCTCGTTTTCATTCATCATTAAATATAAGGACGAGAAAATGAATCCAAAAATAATGCATCTTACATGGGAAATGTATTTTTCAATATTTAAGATTGATCTCCACTGGTGATATATATAAATAACATTATTCATTGATTATTAATCAGCAATTCAGTCATCTCCTGCCAAGATAATGCTCTATGGTTTATCTCTAGATCATCAAGATAGATTCTTGGGTTTTGAGCCTAACCATAGATCCCTACCAAAAGTATTACATTAAATAAGAATCATTAATACATTGTATCATCAATGAGACTATATAAATAAATAAATATTAAATTTATTTTATTCATTAAAAATTCCAAAAACTACTATTCATAGATGAACCCCACTGGCCAATGTTAAGCCGTGCATAACATGTAGATGATGATCTGAACACAAGAGTGACCTCATATTTCTAATCCAAGAACCCATCTAGAAATAATTCCACTTTATCAGGAAGACCACCTATTCATGATATTTAATATTTTAAACTTATTAAAACATTTGTTGCATGAACATTGTGCCTCTGAATTGCATGGCGTCTTAGCACCTTATCTCAATATTAATTGATATAATAATTAACAATAATACATTGAATATACTGGACATTAAATTCTCTCCACCATGGATCGTTACATCCCCATGTATCCAATACTGTGTCTACTCAAAAGATAGTGGTATGAAACACAAATATATGCCTTTTGTTCCCAAGGGGTCCCTTAGAGATTCCCATGCTACTACCAGACACACACTAAATGAATCAATCTCCCAAAAAGGATCATGTCCTAACAATCCTTGCTCTCCAATACGAACTCAAAAAATGTTTTCCATCATCAATTCCCATATCACACTAGTCAATTACATGGAATGGGTTGTGCACATGCATACTTAGCTGTGACACATGGCAGATTTTGTGTAACCGGTCCAAATGTGCGGGTAGATCTAAGAAGTCTGCCACCTCAAAAAATCAATGAATTATCTAAAATTGGATGATAAACCTCAGAGATAAATTTCAACCACGTCCAAATATCTGAAATCCATATGAAGGTGAAACCCATAAGAATGCATGGTATCCTTCCTTTAACTCCAACTTCCATCACCGACAGTCAACATAAGAGTTATAACGGTTTTGGGTAGTCTTAATCAAATCTTGGATGATCTTCCCCTTCTCAATAGTATATCACATCAATTCTAGGATGATGATTAATGACTCTCCTAGGTTAGTACATCATAGTGGTAATCATAAGGGTCTCCCCTACAATGCCGTAAATGGTTCCATACTAATGGAGGAATTGTAGTTATTGTTGAATGTGAAATATACTAGTGGTAGTTGATCCTACCAAATATGTCTGATGTCCAAAATTCCTGATCATATCATTTCCTACAGAACCTGAATGGTTCGCTCTGTCTGGCCAAACACCTTTAGGTGAAATGCTATGCTCAAGCATTACTGGGCTCCAAACTCCTCCTGCAATCCCTTCGTTATCCAGGATGTTAAATGAGCATCATGATATAAAAAAATAATCGATGAAACTTCATGGAGTCTAACTATCTTATAAATTTATAGGCATATAATTCCCTCTACTAAACTCTTCAATCTTATATTTAAGAAGTGGTTTTACTTGGTGAGTCGGTAAATGATCACCCAGATGGAATCATGTCACCTAGACGTATGTGGTAAACCTGTATTGATTTCTCTCAATATTCCATCCTACATTCAGTCAGGGAACCCAAGGTTTTGATCAAAACATGCTAGAACCTAGTGCTTATCCTTCACTTTTAGACAAGTAATGCATCTAGATACAAACTATGCAACTCCCTACTTTATCCATGTCTACAAAAACTAATGTCGAAGGTCCAAGTAAATCATCCCACTCCTAGATATACCTCTAATGAGGATATATGAAACTCCCTTAGATCCTCCTCCCAAAATGTCATGGGTATTAATGTGCATCCTATGAAAAACAATATGGGATCCCACATTTTAAGTATCCATCAGTAGCACGCCATATGGACATCTGAGCACGTAGGTCTCATAGTCAGTTTCTCAAAGTTGTTCCTCCCCAACTCACCATAAGAATGGAGGGGTAAAAACCATGTAATGGTTGTAATATACTTAACCACCATAAATTAAGGATAACTACAATGAAACCTACTTCTCTGACAACTCATTCAGAAATTAAGAAAAAGATCCTCTACAGAGAGCATCTTTCTCCATGATTCCCTTCAAGAGGTATAGACAATCTCAAAGTCATAGTCTTGGAGGAACTCTATATATAATCTTTGTCTCATGTTAGAATCATTATATGAGAAGATATACTTGAGACTCTTCTTATCGGAGTAGATGATATACTTCTCTCTCGTCAGGTAGTGCTCCACATATTTAACGCGAAAACTACTACTACTAACACATGATCATGGGTTACATAGTTCATCTCATGTGGTCACTACTGGCATGAACCATTGGAAATCACAACATTCCACTTCGTAAAGTGAAAAAAAATACATGTTCAGATTTCATCTCATAACACTACATACTCGAAAACCTCCTCTAGAATTCTCATGGTCGGAGCACATGTGAAACTCTACATCAACTGTTGAAAGGCCAGTTGGAACATCCCTTCCAACATGAAAGGATTACCCTTTCAATTAAAATAATTCATCAGGGATAATACCCTAGATTAATCCGATATTAATCTCTAGTAATAGCTTTATATCCTGAGGAATCTCCTCACCTCTGTCACGCTCCTAGGTATCTCCCTTTCTAACACTACTTCAACTTTGGTTGGGTCCTCAGAAATACTCTCTATAGAGAAAACATGTTCCAAAAAGTGGACCACCTGAATCTAGAACTAAAACATCCAATGTTTACCATAAATCTGGTTCTCTCTTATTAAATACCATATTATCCATTGGTGTCTCATGTGATCCTCCTTAGATGCAGAGTACACATGGATATCATCGATGAAGAATACCACGAACCGATATACATAACACTAAAAGATCCAGTTCATGATTCCCATGAACACTACTGGGGTGTTCCTCACATAAAGTTGAATCACCATGTACTCATAGTGACAATAGAAACATATGAAATCCATCTTCTGTATATCCCAGTACCATACTAGTAGCTAGATATAGCCTTATTAGATGTCAACCTTTGAGTTTCATCAGTCCTCTCTCAACTGATCAAAGAGGTCATTGATTCATGGTTGTGAATAATTATTATTCACAATAACGTAGTTAATGTATTAGAATCTAAAAAAAATCCTCAATTTATCATCTTCCTTTTTGGAAACCAAAACGGGGGCCGCCCATGGTGATACAATATAACATATAAATCGCTTCTTATGTAATTCCTCCAACTAGAACCTCAGCTTCTGAAGATTTGTGGGAGAACAATGATATGATTGTAAAGATATCGGTTCCATCCCATAGTGAATATCAATGGATAAGTATATTTTATGAAGTGGAGGTAATCATGGAACATCTTCTAGATAGACATCCTCATACTCCACCACGACTACAAGAAACTAGAAGCACATAAAATTTACTGCATTGAGAGTTAGGCTAGACAACTGATGATTAATTAGGTCCACCATCATATAATTGAGAACATCATGTGTACCTTGGATTACTATTCACTAAAAAAAAATTAAATCCTCATTCCATCATTTTTTAAACACCAAAAACTTAACAAAAAATAGTCAATTAGTGCATGGACTATGGATAAAAAATCAATTCAAATAATGAAATCATAAGGCCAAAATGCTTCCACCAAGAGGTTCCAATTGAAACTCATAGATGAAAGGGTCAGGTAACATATTCATAATATATGTGTGATCATTGATTTTTCTCCAGTAGGTACCTCCATATCTATGTGCTGAGTCAATAGTTCCAAAATAATCTCTTGGTCTAAAACTGGATATTTTGCGAGAATGTAATCACATAGAACTATGTCTATAAGTACTGTAGCTAAAGTAGAAAATAAATAGAACATACCTCAAATATTTCCCAGAGACCCTAGGTCATATTACTCAACTGTTTATAGCTATCCCAACCCTATCTTCCAACTTTCTATGAATAGCATTGAAATCCTAGGGGTGCTGGTGCTAACATGTTGAAATTTCAACCCCCTCATTCTGCTCTCCAAACTCATATGCCACATCTGATGCCCTGCAGATCATCCTTCTCCAATCATTGTATCATCCTTAGTTTTCCATCTACCATCTTTATGTTAACAACATGATGTGTTAGAGAGTATTGAGAGGGATGTCCCATGCTGTCACAGGAATTGAACTTCCTATTCCACTGCTGACTGGACCAACCCTATGAGCCCTAAACTACAAATCCATTATCCTAGGAGCTCATCCTGAAATGTATACGAAGTCTAGGTTCCTAGGACTGATGTTGAAGCCCTATTATTGGGGTATTTAATTCTACTCCTCCACTGCTGACTATTACAATATATATCAACACATATAATAATCTTTCAACGTGAAAAGCTTGCTCAAGCACCGCAACACAAATCAGAATGCATATAGAGATGATGTTGGCTCACATATCTCTACACGTAATGTAATTGAAGGACCGAGCCATGATGTACTAATCTCTAACCATATGAATTATGTTCCTGGAAATGTTGGAAAACATTGATGAATAACCATCTAGAGTCATGATATGCTCTTAGAGCTGAAGAAGATCTTTTATGTGCACATATCTTAGTGCAACGTTTGATAAATCAACTTTTATGGGACTGTCAAAATCGATCTCTCAAAGAGTCATGACCTCATGATTCTAGATTTAAAAAATTCTCCATATCAATAATGATAATTTTTGAAGGATTGTATCTAGCACAACCATATAATATGAATGTTTACAAACTAGGTGGAAAATACCGGCCACCGCCTTAAGCCAATCCTAACCTACCTGAGGGTTGGGCTCATGTTGAAATATAAGGGGGAACTGTTGTTGAAAATCATCATGTGCACTCAGCCTACGCTTCTCATATGTTGGTACTGTGGGTACCACATGAAACTCTATATGCAAGAGTATAGATGGTGTACCACCTATAGGTGACATTTGTGGAACTAGTCCCAATTTTGAGGCCCTGTCAGTATGGAGGTCATCTTCCTGATTGCGTTGGTAAATCCTAGATGGAATTTATCATGGGGGAATCCTACAAGAAATATATATATTAAATAGTCAATGATTATATATAATGAGATGACTCAAGATGGACATGCAATCCGTGGACCATTACTATATGATTCATATAGCATTATTTTATCTAAAACCAGTGCTCTCATGTTCTGATTCAGAAGGATGATTATTAGAGTCTTGTTATATTGATGCCCTACCCTCCAGCACCAATACTAGAGTATATGACCAAAAATCTGAACTCATAAAATAGAAAATTATTTTTCCAAAACAATCTCATAGACTCATGGGCCTATAGTTGAACTGAACAGCTCTTACACCACTCTGTCAGGACCCGTCCTATCAGGGCATGTGCTGCCACTCCCCAAGCCCACTTCCAACTAGGCATGGGATGGTGACTAGCATCAAGTTGGTATATCACTAACATGGGAGGAATTACCTATGTACCTACACACACAAACACACAGAAACACACATTTCTAAGCCAACAAAATGAAGAAATGTAAAAACCACTAAGAACCAAAAGTATGCATACCACTATATACCAACTAGAGTATGATAGTACAGTAAAGTGCAGTAATGTAAATTGAGCTAGAATAAAATCCCACTAAAAAAAGATTAAAACCACCAGTAAAACTAGTTATAAGAGGAACTTGGACTACTATCTGTACTAATAAGAGAAAACGTACACCTGCCCGATCTCACAAGGAACCGTCTGGTCATGGTTCACCTATGAATCCATCAAATGGTCTCTTGTCTACATAATACATGACATGAGAGGGAAAAGCTTGTTCTGAGGGGATTATAACAATTCATTATAGGACACCCAAAAAATACAAATAAATACACAATGGAAATATATAGTAATATATAAATTTAATTATTTACAGTACATATAAGAATATCTAGATATACTCAAACCCATAAGAGAAGTCTAAAAGTATGTTAAAACTACTAAAAACCTACACTAGGAATTATGTCTAAAGATTCCACAAAGCAATCATCAAGGAGAACATAATACTGAATCCTATAACACTGATGACATCCCTTCAAGAATTATTGTTCGCTAGGAACTATCATGAGAGAGATATGTTGATAGATATAATTAGAAAAAAATAGTAAATATGTGGATCACAACCAAGGTGATTGGGTGACACTAACCACTCAATCTGGATTAACCTACTAATTAGAGAATCGATGCCCTGTATAGTTGATGAAATTAATAACATAGAATCTACCTAGGCCATGAATAATGAATAGAGAATCTTACTCTGGACTATATAGGGGATTACAATAATCTATCCAGGAAGTCCAGTTGATGGGATCATAGTCTGGTGAGTATGAAATGATTATTATTGCCTTCAAGGATGTGATAAATAAATTAACACTTAGAAAACATGTCCAACATATAGAGGATAATAGATTCAAGGCATGTATAAAGGTATAAAAAATGTTTACTACAGTCACCCGATATATTCCTTGACCCTAGGTAATTTCCATTTACATGGACCCATGTCATTCCAAACTAGGTTGTGTAGAATATGGGTATAGGGAATTTAGAACAAGTATCACACCATGTACTTCCATTCGGGGTCCACCTGTTGACTTTTACTTATTCCAGTACTTAGTTTCATCATTTGAATCTCTTCTCATGTACCAATACATGGGGTAGTCTATGTACATGGTCCATGCTATGTCATGTGCGGGAGTACACACCATGTGGGAAACCCGTGAACTATACCTCGTGTCTGTGTGTCTCCTAATATACATGTCGAGTCATTAGGAATGTCATACACGTCATGTGATTGGGTCACAAGTTTTTTGATAGTGAACAATCTTCCAACACCCTAGACACCACTCCTTGGGGCCACAAACAATGTAACCTCATGTTACATACCTTGTTCATTGGTATTTTACAGAATATCAAGTTATTCCTCAATACACCTCAGACTATGAACCTAATCCCGTTTCCACGGTTTATTCACATTGAAACACGAGATCCAAATTATTTTATCAACATAACACCGAAACATTTAGTTTTGTTTCATCAATTGGACTAGAATACACACATTCAATCCATCAGATAAAAATCACCCAAAGAACAATATCTCCTTAATCACTTCGATTCATCCTTCACCAACATCATCACACCTCTATTAGGTCGTACCAATGTTGTATCTTCAATTTTAGATCATTACAACAATATATAAAACTGCAAAAATCGATCATTCATTAACCAATGTAGAACAAAGAAAACACATGGAAGGAATATGAGTAAAAAAACTTGACCATTGTTCATTACATCCTAGATATCATTCATTATGAATAATCAATAATCAAACCAATTATTGAATAATAAAACCTTGATAAATCCCTCAATAAATAACCGTCATGTAAGAATGATGAAATCATTGATGAAACTACTTGTCATTTGGTCTGAATGTTTCAGTGAATCTATGAATGGGGAAGGAAATAAAAAAAATTACACATCTTACTAAAGAATTTGATCTTTCATTATTGATGGTTGATTGATGCTGGATAGATCCATCATGAATGGCGATCGTTGATCATCGATCTGCAATTCCTTTATCACCTATTGAGAGAAATATCCAGGGTTTCTATCTAAATCCTCCAAATAATTCCCAAGGTTATGGTCCTAAACATGTATCCCTCTCTAAAGTCTTACTAATATTAATATGTTCCTCTATGTCACTGAATCAGGGAAATGGTAAAATAAAATAAAATTACAATTTATTTCATCCATTAAAAATTCCCAAAAAATACTTTTCATAACCAACCAACATCGGCTGATGTTTGTTTATGGATAGGGTAAAGTTGTTGGTTGGAATGAAACTGTGCCCCCAGATATATTATTTGGGCACCCATTTTGGTGTTTTCCTAGTTTTGTTGGAAATCTATTCACGTGTTCAAAAATACACAACAAAATTTTGAAATTACACTATTGAATAATAATCCCAATGAATATAAGAAATATATATATATATATATATATCCCATAATTATCATACTAAGAGTCATAAAATTCCATCATGGTATGTATATACTCCACCAAAAATAAATAAGTTATATATAAGGCATTTGTCCCACATAACAAAAGTGATAAAAAAATTCCATAGCTCAAGTCAGTATATCTTCAAATGAAGTGTAAAATAATGTATAATAAATTTAATTTTATAATAACTATATAAAAAAATTAATATTCATAATTATAATATCCAATAAAACCCATTTATTTTATTTCAATATCCCCTTGGTAAACAATTTATCATTAAAATAATCATTTCCATGTTTTAAATGTTTCGTTTGCTATGAGTATTTCAATTCATTAGTTATAGTTATTATACATTTATGATTGTTCCATTATCTATATTATATTAATAAAGATATAAATATAATATATATTCATTATATACTAATATATATACATCAATAAAAGATATAGGTAAACAATATGTCAAATTGTTTATAGAGATGGTATGGTATGGGTACACTTGAACTGAATTTGGATTTTCCAATGGGTGGAACAAAAAAATAAAATTATAAATGAAATTCATAAGATAATTTTTATATCATATATACTCGTATAATTAATAATAATTACCATCTAGGTAAATTATAAATTAAAAATATCTCATCACCTTGTGGAGGTGGTAGTCTACAAATAATGCCAAATGACACTATATTTTTTAAAATGATTGGATGGAAAGTATGTTGACGAGATACAATTTTTATAAAATAAGAACTAGCTCATAAATATTAGAAATTAAATTTACACTTATAATATTTCCCTTCCATATTATATGTTGTGGAATAATGTATTGTCTTTTTATGATGAGGCTATCCTTTGTGCATCCACATGAGTGATACATTGAATAATGAGTTATGGGGAAAGTGGGTCTATAATATAATTTCATATTATTTTGGATAGTTATGTTATTATATAATAATATATCACATATATTTAGATAAGTTAAAGAATATTTGAAAAGAATTTGATTCATTTAAGAGATTAAGTATTGTTTGAAACTACTCCATTAGATCTCCACCAAATGTCTAAAAGGATGGCTTTTGGGAAAGAACATAACATATATAATATGTCTAAGGTGGTCTAGAAGATTAATTGGTATAAGTGTGGCGAGAATAAATGGTCAATGTAGTGTAAGAATTTGAGGGACCAGGTTCCCTTTTACGATTGAGGTGAGGTGTACTTTTTGTAAATTCTTCACATATTAAATTATAATAAATTTATTCTAAAAAAATGACTCATAAATGATATTAATTTATATATAAAGTAAAATAGGTTTTTAATCCCATTAAACAATATAATATAAGAATATTTTGGTGACATTTTAGACCTTATCATTTTAATTAACCGATATTTAATAAAATATAAATTTTACTATGGTAGAACATGTTACAATAATAAAGGGCTATAAATTTTTACATAGATATTATAAATTAGAAAAACAATGGTGCTCTTGTGAGATTTTAGACTGTAAAATATCCACCTCTTCTCCTTTCACATGATATATTTTTTTGTAATCATATATCAAAAAATTATTTTAATAAAATTTCATTATTTTCATCATTGACAGTAATAATTTAATTTCACTTAAAGACATAAATAAATTTTTTAATTAAAATAAAATCATTTTGACCAGTAATAATATAACAGATAAAAATACTAGATTCATTAAAAACTATATATTACTCAAATTATTTTACTTTTAATATTTAAAATTAATTTATTTTATTTTTCTATAAATTGATTAAATACTATTTTGGTGTTGGGTAATATTTTTAAGTGATTATATAATATTTAAAAAAATATAAAAATTTACATCATGGTTAAAATTTCATTATGCAAGAAATTAATATTATGGTTCATTCATAACTAGTTATTGTCCCTATGTGAACAAAAAACATGGATTTTAAAGTAAGAGTAAGACATTGTGTAACATTCATTGATTAAAATTATATAGAAGTCATTATCATGAACAAGTGTACACATAATTAATCCCTTTAGATCCTACATTGAATTTTTTTGAATTATATTCATCCAATATGAATTTGGATTAATATTTTTTGGATTGTAATTTATTTTTATTAATGATTAATCATAATTACCCATTAATAAGGAATTAAATTTAACCACAGTTACAATTTATATCATGAAAAACTGGAAATGATCTAATTAAACAAACATTAATCTTCTGACTATATATATGTTTTCATTTTATCTAATTTCATTGAAATAAATTCGAGAAATAAATTTCATAGTATGTTCACAAAGTGAAATAATATCATAACTTTAGAAAAATTACATTTTTAAGCCTAAAACTATATTTAATCTTATCCTATGGCATAAAATAAAATTTTTGAATTTTTTAAAAATTTGATTATATAAATAATAAATAATTATTATTAAAATATTTCACTAATACCGATTAATTTAAATTATGAATATAAATTTCATTGTGAGCATAAAAATAAATAATCAAAAAAACATAACTAATTTTTAAACTTTTTTTTTGAATTATAATAATTCAACAACTATTTAATTTTTTTACATATGTGTATACATTATATTATTTAAAATTTATTGATTACTATTCATACCTACCAATCTAGTGGTTAAGTGATTCAACAGAGAAAATATTTTAATAATGATATATAGATCATTTATACTCGGTGTTGCATGAATAAAATACAATAAAGGGAAAAATTATCTAATATTAAATACATTAAAAAATAGTTCAAATGATATTTTTTTTGTGGAGGAATAAATTTTAAAAATTCAGTGGAATGAAACCAATATAATTTTTTAAAAAAATTTATCGTAATAAAGGTATTTATTATGGAATATGTCTTCAATATAGATACATTTCACATATAGTATATGTTCTGATCGAAATAACATCAACTAATCATAATAGGATATTCGATAGTGATTATATTGGCCTTAAATCGTTAGTTAAACCCATTAAACCTTTTTAGGATTTACCGTCGTGAAAAAGTTATACAATGATAAATTATTTCTATACCCAAAATTTATGATAACATTTTATGTAATACATTTTATTTTAATTAATAACTAGGAATCCATTTAACGAGGTTCAATTTATATTGGTGGTAAAAATTAATCTCAAAACATGTAAAAAAAATAAATATAATTTTTTTTAAAACATTTTTATTGAACCCAAAAATTGATTTTAGATTAAAATTTTGTATTAATCCCCAAGGTTCTTATTTATTTATCAATTCCACTAAAAAATTAATAAATTATGTGTCAAATCAATAATAGATTGTGACCTTGAAATTAATTAACTAATGAAAATGATAAATAATTTGTTTTTTAATAATAATAAAAATTATGTTTCAATGAGTTAGAAATAGAATTTAAAATAAATCATAATATTTTTAAAATAAATTATTTAACTACTTAAATTAAATATATTTTTACAAAAAAAATATAATCAATTTTTTCCTTATATGAAGATAATTTCATTAATGTGACGGTATTCGTGAAAATAAAATGTTTGATTATGCAGAAAAAGCTCTATATTCTTGAAATGTGAAAAAATTTAATCCTTAAATTATAATTTGATGTTAATTAGAAAAATTGAGTGTATTTTTTAAAATTCAAATATTGTAGTTTATAAGTGTCAATTTTAAATGGAAATATATCAAAAACCAATTTTTTATAAAATAAATTTCTAATTATTAAATGGTTTTTTATTATTTATCATAAATTACAATGTAAATTAGTGCTAATATATTTTTCATATCATAAGGATATTTTATTATCATTTAACAATAATATATTTAGTTCAGTTACATAAAAAATAAATAGCACAGGATGATAGAATTTTTAGAACAAATATATTTTTTAATCATAAATTAAATTTAATCAAATTATATTTATAATAATAAGTATTATATGAATATTAATTTTTTTATATATTTTATCAATAAAATAGAATAAAAATTATTTTTAGTGTAGAGTAATTAAAAATCCAACATTGTAAAAAATATTATTTAAAAAACTGAAAGTATATTATATAATTGAATACTAATAAAATTAATTCCTTTTATCCGTAAAGAGTAATTTTACTAGTCCATTTATATTATAATAAATCATTTAGTTTTTTTAAATATATCTTATAGTAATAATATGTTACATATATTTATGTATAAGATATATCAAATAAATATTATAATATTTATTATTGTGTTATCGCAATGATAGAATTATTATATTGAATTGAAATATTTTATATGAACAAATTGTGTTACTGTGTGTTTTAGAATGGCATTATATGTGAAAAAATCAATTCAAAAGACTATTTAATCCAAGGAAAATTATTACAAGATGCATAGAGTGTTACTGAATCAACAGTTAAATAAATTTCATCATCATAATTTCATTTTTATATTTACGAAAACTAAATTAATATATTTATAAATATATTTTAAATAATAATCTTGTGGTAATTCATTTTCATTATCACTTTTAGATGCTATAACGTGATCTAAACCATGTGGATGTCCTCATGTACTACATCACAAGGTTTATAAATTCACTAAATTCATATAACTATATAAAAAGGTTATATACCTGTATAAAAGAGTGATATAAATGGTTAAAAGGCATATATGAATTTATATGTCGAACATATTGTTTAAAAAAACCATTAATGATTTATTTTCCCTAAAACAATCAGGCATGATCCAAATGGTGTTTATGGAAACATGTTATTTTAAAATGATGTAAAATTGATGCATATTTTAAAACTATTTTATACTATTAAATATAGGTTATCACTATCCTCTAAAGAAGGGAAAATCTTTTCAATACACTTTTTTATGATATGGTGAAGAATTATTAAATTCCATTATAGTAATTTACTAAATTAGTAATAAGGTAGGTTGTCACTTTAATATATGGGTGAAATAATTGAATGATCTATATTAAGGTCTAACAATATATGGAGTGTTGGATATGTGATTATAAAATAATAAAATAGGTAAAAATATTGAAAACATAGTAGGATCAATTTTAATATATTTTTCAATAGTGATTGAAATTTAAAATACCTATGTGGATCGTTGTTGGTTTTTTTGTATTTTTGATAAATATGTAATAATGAATAAATGCTAATTTATGATTGAGATCTATTTCATTAGTGACTAATAACCGAAATAAAACAATAGAATGAATTTGAGAAATATTGAAGATGTCTGGTGGTTATTCATTGGGGGATTATTTTTTATTTGATTAGATATCATTTGCAAAGTCATTTCAACATGTTAAATGTGAACAAATTTCTGTTAGTTTTAATTCCGTAAATATAGGCTAATGGGATTTGAATAAGTTTTCATTGTTTAAAAAAAGTAAATACATCCCTTAATTTCAATAAGAATAATTTTTAATAAGGACATGAAATATTCATATTTTTTCATGAGGTGATATGAACTGGTATTGAGAATAAAAATTAATGTAATAGAAAATTAAAATTGAGAAATAGAGTTATATTCTTGAAGAACATGATAAATAATTTATTTTTTTAGAAGATGAATTTTTTAGTTAATTTTGATACCTATGAAAAGGTAAATTGTGAACTAAATTTTTTTTGTAAAGGTATCTACAATGATTTGTAAGGGCAGGAATGGCAATTGGAATCTTATTCATGGGTACTGGTATAATGGATAGTAGTAACAAAACTCATGTATCTTTAGAAAAAACATATATAAGAGTACTAATACCTTGAAGAAGGCTAACTAAAAGTTTTTCCTTTATTATTGAGTTAATACTATGATTCCTAAGGGTACCACCACTATATAAATATAATACAATCACTGGATAAGGATATCTCTTGTTATTTAAGGTTACAATAACATTTTAACATCTATTAAATAGTGAACTAGGTGTTAAATAAGGTTAATGTGTAACATACACTTCTATATATGTGTAAATAGGAAAATCATAAAGGTAACTTGTTCCATTTTTTGAAGAAAGCATAGGTTTTGTGTAATGTTTTACTTTGAATATAAAGACCAGCTTAAGGATAATGGGCAACCATATAAGGGTAAACAGAGTTGGAACTAATACACTTATGGGAAAACTAAGGACATATAATGGTAGTATGTGTAATATGTGATAGGGGAGAATTAATATCAAATATATATGGGTGGGGATATTTCCATAAGGCTATATTACTAAGTATTAGGAGAAAGCTCCAACCATCATGTTCAATAACCACGAATCATTTATTACAACCATATATCATGTGCTTCCGCTAGGCATCATGTACAACCACAAGATTTCCTCTACTACCACTAATTATTATGTGCAACCACAAGACCATGTTTCCCACATCAAGGAATTAGGTAAACTACAATAAGAACAACTTGATCAGTGATATTGTTTGATATGAAGCTGGATAACAAAACAAAATTTAAGTAGGATAAATACATGAGTATGATTGAGATAAATCCACATGAATACAATTACACTTTCATGCATGTAGGGTTTCATTATATTTTTTTGTGGGATCATCCCATAAGGATGATGCCTGAGGAAATGGAAGTTATTTTTATTTTTGATTGAATATTATATCTGAGAAGACCTATCAGAAAAAATATTTTAAGAAAACTTTAGGTGAATGTTTTAGCATTAAAAATTATATGTTATTCCATAATATATTGAAATTTATATAAATATTGGCTCAATAAAAATAATGGACAGTTGATTATCTTACAAATAAATACAGAGGTCCGGAAAATTATAAAATTTTCATTATTTCATAATTATTTTTTATGACCGGTGTGATTCAATATATAAAGACCCGTAAATTTCAAAGAAAATTTATTTTTCTTAAATTACTTGGGATTTTATGAGTGCGAAGTTTCTGACTACACCTGATTTTGAGGCCCGGTGAGCAGGTAATCAATTTCCGAAATTTAGCTTGGGTGTGTTTAGTAAACGAATGAGAAGGTTTTTCTATCTTTTGAACTAAGACATGGAATTGAAATCTGAGGTAACTGATGAAACTGCAGTGCTGGTAATTGCTTAAGAGGACCTTTACCGAAGATGTGTTTTCTTGGGAGGAGTTGTTAAAAACGTGGATTAATTAAAAAGTGAATAAAATTATGGTAGAATCTTATTTCTAACTAAGGTGGTTTTATCGTACATGGGGGAGTTAGGGTGGGACCCAATGACATCCTAACTACCCATGAGAGGATAAATGTGAGGTGGGGCCCACACAAGCCCCAAACCTTCACATTCTCTAAAACCCCTTAAACCCCCCATTAAACCCCTTGAATTTAATTGGGAAACTCTTCCTCTCCCCACTCTTCCAATTTAATTCATTCCAACACACATTAATTTAATTAATTGAACCTCATCAATTATTTGAATTAAGTATTTGAATTTGTAATTTTGAATGCATGGAAATGTAAAATAAAATAAGGAGAAGACTTATTTTATTTTAGGTTGGATGGTTGTGTTGAGAATTGGAGGAGAAAGAGCTCCTGTTTCTTTTGAAGAAATTCATCTTCAACAAAGAACACCAATTCTCCGACGAAGAACGTCGACTCGGCGGTCCCTGTTTTCTCCATCCTGTTCTTCCTCCGCGACAAGGGATGAGACACCAACGACGACAGAAACGACACCATCATCCATGGTGCTTGACAACTTCAAACTTCCTTCAAGGTAGGGGTTATTTTTGTTCAAGTTAAAATTATTGATCTTCATTGCTTAATTATTGGAAGCTTGATATCGTCATAATGAGAGGAGATCAGACCGCACAAACACAACTGATCCTCCTCCCCTTTTCCTTTTTGATAATCATTGATGTTTTAGTTGAAGGTGGCGTGGTGCCTTTGCACAGTGCGGGGACGAAGAGGACCACGGCCGGAGCGGGCCTCGACGGTGGTGCACGGCGCCGTCGCGCCGCACCGGTGAGGCCAAAGGGAACATGGACGGAGCGGCCCGCGAGGGTGGTGCACGGCACTGTCGCACCATGCCAGAGAATCCAAGGAAGGTCGGGGATAGAGCGGGCCACAGTGGAGGGTTGCATCACTGTCTCGCTGCGCGAGTCGGATAGGAGCCAAGGCCTAAGGCGGGATTAACTCATACATGTCAAAAATGATGTCCTTTTGAAACAAAATAGATACACATTGAGTGGTTCTGGCCACACCGTATCTCAGATTGAGGCAGGATTAACTCGTACATGTCAAAAATGACCCATGTATCGTAGCCCTAAATTATCAACACAATCCAACATGTGGTCGGTCTTCTGTATGTCAGTTATTTTTACTTAAAAGAGTATCCATTTTAAACAAAAAAATACACTTTGAGTGGTACCGACCACACCGTGCCTCTGATTGAGGTGGGGTTTACTCGTACATGTCTCAAATGAGCCATGTATCAATTTCTTAATTTATAAACAGAATCCGTATGCGTTTATTAGGTTTTCTGTTGTCCAGCTGTTGTTTCCACTTAAAATGTTGACCATTTCAAATAAAAGTGAAACACTTTGAGTGGAACCACCCACATCGTGCCTCTGATTGATGCGGGGTTGAATCATACACATCAAAAATGACCCATAAGTCATTTTTTTAAAGTATCAACACAATCCAAATGTGTTTGGTCAGTTTTCCATATGCCAATTGTTTCTTTCACTTAAAATGTTGTCCATTTAAACTAAATGTGAGACACTTTGAGTGGTACCGGCCACACCGTGACTCATGATGAGGTGGGGTTGACTCGTACAAATCACAAATGACCCATGGATCATTTTTCTTATGTATCAGTATAATCTTAATTCCTTTGGTCAATTTCCTATATTCTAGTAGTTTTTTTCACATAAAATTTATGTTCATTTCGAATAAGAGTGAGACACTTTGAGTGGTAATGGCCACACCGCTCTTCGGATTGAGTAGTAGTATACTCGTACATGTCATATATGACCCATGGAACGTTTTCATAACATTTCAATAGAATAAGAATGCATTTGGTTTGTTTTCTGTATGTCAGTTGTTGTTTTCACTTAAAATGATGTCCATTTAAAAAAAAGAGACACTTTGAGTGGTGTCGGCCACACTGCGTCTCATATTGAGGTGAGGTTGACTCATACACGTCACAAATGACACATGTATCATTTTCCTAATGTATAAACACATTTGAAATGCCTTTTTTCAGTTTTTCATATACCAGTAGTTTTTTTACTTAAAATCATTTCCATTTCAAATAATAGTGAGACATTTTGAGTTCTTCCTGCCACACCAGCACTCAAATTGAGTCAGGGTTGACTCGTAT
Organism: Viscum album; assembly: GCA_963277665.1. Classification (NCBI taxonomy): domain Eukaryota; kingdom Viridiplantae; phylum Streptophyta; class Magnoliopsida; order Santalales; family Viscaceae; genus Viscum; species Viscum album. The sequence continues at coordinate 900,725,580 of OY728139.1, forward strand.
ATAACAATATGAACCATGGATTGTTTTACTAAATTTTCAGTAGAATCATAATTTCTGTTGTTAGTTTTCCCTATGTCAGTTATTTTATTCAATTAAAATGATGTCATTTTGAAACAAAAGAGAGACAAATTGAGAGGTTTCGGCCACACCGCATCACGAATTGAGGCGGGGTTGACTCATACACATCACAAATTAACCATGGATCATTTTCCTAAAGTATCAACACATTTTGAATGCATTTGGTTGGTTTTTTCGTAATCCAATTTTTGTTTTCACTAAAAAGTGGATCCATTTTAAATGAAGAAGACACTTTGTGTGGTACTGGCCACACTGTGTCTCGGATTGAGGCGGGGTTGACTCATACATGTCACAAATGACCCATGGATCCTTTTATAAAGGTATCAACAGAATTGGAAAGCATTTGGTAGGATTTCCATATTCCAGTTGTTGTTTTCACTAAAAATGTTGTCCATTTCAATTAAAAGTGAGACACTTTGAGTGGTACCAGCCACACCGTGCCTCAGATTGAGGCAGGGTTGATTCATACACATCAAAAATGACACATGGATCGTTTTGTTGATGTATAAATACAATCCAAATGATTTTGGATAATTTTTCATATGCCTGTTGTTGTTTTCACTGAAAATGTTGCCCATTTCAAATAAATGTGAGACACTTAGAGTGGTACTGGCCCCACCGTGCTTCGGATTGAGGTGTGGTTGACTCTGACACGTCACAAATGACCAATGGATCTTTTTCCTAAAGTATCACCAGAATCTGAATGCATTTACTTAGTTTTTCGTATGCCATTTGTTTCTTCACATAAAATTTTGTCCATTTCAAATAAAAGTGAGAGACATTGAGTGGTAATGACCACACCGTGGGGGCTGTCAGAGGTGCTGAATGGGGGGCTGTCCGGGGGGCTGTTCGGGGGGTTGTCCGGTTGGGTTTTTCAAGGAATTAGTAATCATAAATCAAATAAAAAGTAATAAATAATGAAATTAACATAAATTTCTATTCATTTTCATTAGTTATCATATAATAGGCACATGCCTCAGGTCCCATTATGTGTTATAGGCATCCCAAATCAATGTTCAATAACTCATTCATGGCACCTCTATGGTCATAACGTTCATTACCAAATAAGTTCCCCAAGTCAAGCGCACCCCATGGGTGGATAATTTTTAGGCATCTACACAAATAGGTTGTTCATGTGTTGTAAAAAGGTTTAATTTCATAAATTATAGAGATTTTTTTTTTAAAAAATTAGATTAATAATAAAGTATGTCAATGATAACAAGATTACTAAATTAAATTTTTTACTTGTCTATCATTGTTATGGAAGTCTACAAATGAAATCGTGGCTAGTTAATAGCACCCCACCATCATAAAAGTGAGTATTGTAAAAGAAAGAGATATAATATACAACGTACATTGAGAACCATATTGAATTGACCCTAAATATATATTAGTACAGTCATCATAGGGAGCCCATTATCACTCATGAAAAACCATGCCACTATAAATAACCTAAAGTGTATGATTTTTCTCTCTGATCTCAACAACATCATCACAAATTCTTACCATGATGTGAATCATGTGGAATATGGAATATGTAAACACAAAATTCCAAGCAATACCGAGCCTTCTATGATCTGAAAATTTATCGATGATAGTATCACAAAATTCATTTTGAATCAAATTTGATTTACTTTACTACTTATCCCTATAGAACAAACCCATACTATAATCCCTATATGTGTGCCACTGTCAATGGCCAATACACGCACAAATATAAACCAGAAAACAAAAGGCATACACATCCAAATCAAAACAGAAAACCAAAACAGTAGATGCATAACAATGAAATAAACATATCACTTCCAGATTAGATGCAGAACATCAAATCCCAACACACACACCCACTTGCATAGCCCCCCCCCCCCACCCCCATCAGCACAAACCAGCTCCACCTGTACAGCCCCCCCCCCCCCACACCCACCTCACCCCAACAGACATTCCCTGTAAAGCCTCCCCAACACCCCCACCCTGCACAGCCCACCCCCACCTGCACAACCCCCCCCAGGAATTAGAAGAATAGTGAATATATTTTATTCCTTCAATTATGGTCAGTTTCTCATATACAAAATACCTACCATATGGAACAACCTGATAACATTTATCAAAAATAATAATCCCTAAAAACATGGGTAAACAATCACCTATCAAATTTCCCTTACCATGATACACAAAGTCATATAATCTAGATATTTTTTTACCATCAAATAATATCTAGAATAGACTATTAATGATTGGAAAAATCTATTTCAAAATCCCATGGAACAAAAAACATATATGTCAACCATTATCTAAAATATTAATGAATGGTAACCATCCCATAAAACGGTTAGATTGGTGAAAACCAATTAATTGATCAAACAATCACTAACCCACGAAATGATTTATTGGGAAATGATGCACTAAAATGTACAGTGGGAAACATCCCATTATGTAGTGCAACGGTCACTAAAAAACAAACATTGTGATGTTAACCATCTTACCAAAAGTTATAACATCCCAAGGAGGAGCATTAGTTTTCCTCCATCATAATCAATATGATTTAATCAATGTATAATATATTTTGAGCAGGTTCTAATGGCTGCACTCTTGATAAAGATGATGAAACACATCTTTTGACATTTAAATATTAACATGTGGCCTATTTCTATAATCTTAGTATTGGTGAATAAGAACATAGTTATATTAAACATGACACTAAATAAGTTTTTGTCAATCCTATTGAAATATAATAGTGAAATGTTGATAGATCAAGAACCATGTGTCAATTGATGTTTCATTCATAATGTTCTACACCAAAAATCCCATTATCATACACGCATTAAATCATCATAAAAAGAAAGGGTCTCAACTATTCCATTGGTTATCTACTCCCTGAGGATTATAAGATAATATCTACTAATGAACATATAACAATATTGTAGTTGTAAAATTAAAATATCTTCAACATGATGACATATTTGAAGTGTAGAACAAAATCAGAAAACAAATCAAATTACAATTCTTGGGTATACCATAAGACACATACCTCAGGTTTAGTCCAAATCATAACATAAAACAAAACAATAGATGGAAAACATTAAAATGAAGGTACCGCTTAAAGATTTTATGTGTAGTGCAAAACAACTATCTGGTTGAAGGGTGGAAGAATTTTCCGAGTGAGAGAGCTCTCTATCTCGCGATTTAGGACAACAATCTCATGGATGGGGGATAAAGGCTGACAATAATTTTGTGGAAAACATTCACAATGGTTTTTTAAAACAGTTGTGAAAGGTATGATTTACTAACATTTTTTTAAAACTATTGGAAATGGTTTCTTAAAACATCACATACCCCTACAGTTATGTAGAACTGTGGTTTAAAACTCATCTAAACTACTCTATTCCAATGGTTTACTGAATTTTTTGGTTAAAGGCATACCAACATCCCTATTCTAATGGTTTTCAAAAATCTTTAGAAAAAATTAGTTGGTATATCGTCTGTTTCAAATAGTTAATGTTATGCTATCAATGTCAGACATTGTGAAAGAATTCTCCATTGAGGATGCATGATGCATGAGAAGGGGATCTCTAGGAGATATTATAGTATCATTATAGGATTTAGATGAAATGGGTGTTTGGGTACCTAGAAATATATTATTATTATTAAACATTTGTATATCTTGGTGGGAGAATAGTTATCCATTAATTATTTAGGATTGATTCTAACATAGATGGTGGTTATGGAGTTGTTCTTTCCAAGACAGAGATTCCTCAATTTTAAAGAGGGTATCCAATGGTGATCATACACATTGGAATTTACATGAATGGGGATAATTTTATGAATTTATCTATGTTAATTTAGTTCATTAGATAAAGGGATATAGAATTTTTATAGCGTGTGAGGGGTTCTTAGATAATCAATCTTTTTGTTGGAGGGAAATAGGGATTGATATAGATGTTTGGGATAAATCCATATTGTGTGATGTTATGTTATTTTGGGGTTTTATATTGTTTTCTTATTAATGGTCCCTATGTGATTATATTGATTTATTTATGAGGAAATATTTTTGTTGTAGGAATAATGGACTTGTTGAGGTCAGCGATCAGGGAATAGTATAAGGGAGTCATTATGTAGAGGATCATCAAATTTGATGTGGTTGAATATTTGGATTGTTATGTGATTTTTGGGAATATTGGGACCATTAAATAAAAGTTCAAGGGATTATTTTTTGGATTGACCATAAAGGTTTTGGGGGGTGATGTATTGATATCTATCCTAAAAAATTCTAAAATTTTGACATGTTTTGAAAATCGAGCTAAATTTGAAATTTTATTCCTTATAGTGTATAAGTAATGAACATTTTCATAAATCAATTAGATTATAGTAGTTAATTTTTTTTCAAATTAGTCGGTCCGTGAATATCATGTTTACCTTTTTAGATAAGTTTAGTCAAATTTAGAGTCATCCAAATCATTGTGGAATATGTAATTATTATTTAATTAAATTTTATTTATCAATTACTAATCAATAAATTATATATATCATTCAAAATATCTGATTGAGATTTTGAATCTACGGTTAAATCCCAAATAATGTTATTTTCCCTAGATGAGGGATAAAAGACTTTTGGGAAATATGCATGGACACTTTTACTTTTTTAGTATTCCAATTTTAAATTATTTTTTCACTTTTCTTTTCCATTTGCATAGTTGGATTCTAATTTATGTCCTCTCCCTCCAATGTGGGGTTCACATGACTGCTAGAGAAGAAGATGACTAATAGGGATGAAGAAACCATATAGAGCCCATTCAGACCTCTATTTTGATGCATCAGCAACATCATTTACATATGGACAATATCATTGGATTTTATCACCAAGAGGAGTGATTGGTTTTCATTCCCCCTCATTCATAATATAATAGTTTCTTTATGTATTAAAGACCCATTATGGGACTCTAGGATAACCCTTCGGGTAAATATATGTCTTTCTTGAGATAAATTAGGTCATTAGTGGGTTAAAAAGTGGTTTTGTTCGACAAACCCATTTACACATTTAGTAGATTAGTGAACAACTGTTGTGTATTCTATATTCCAATAGAGTTGCCGAAGAAGGGAAAACATGACATTTATTCCATCTAAATATAAATTTGAGGGGTGACATTGGGTTTTTTTGGGTACTCAGCCTGGAACTCTATATTGAGTGAACATGGTCATATATGGTGAATTTCTAGAACTTGTTTCATGCACATGACATGGGGCCATGTAGCGATATTAACATAACCCACTAATTGAAACATGTCTACGTACCCCATAAAAAATACATACCATGTGTTTTTGGAAGATAGAGTAGAGTCGAGGAATGTTAATTCCCGGTGGGATGCAGTACTTCATCACGGAGGAATTTTTCAAGAAAAGCCTTGTACATGACTTAAAAACCACGTACACCCTCAATAGAGGTGTTTTCCTATTTTCTAACTATAGATTAAGTGTTGGATATGTATGTAGTTTATTATGAGTGTTTTATATATATAACATGATGGTGGGATATTTTCCACAATGGGAGTCAATATTGATGGTATTTATTCATACGCTATTTTTTATGGGGAATTTAAATAAGGGTTTCATAAAGAATCCTTTTTTGGTGTCAGATGTGATATCTAAAGAACAAGTGAGGATTTGAAGATTATTAAAAAATGTTTCGTCAAGATGAAATCTTAGTTCAGTTCATGGTTATTTTTTAAGGATTGTAATTATTGGGTCATTTGGTTTCTATAAAAATATCAATAATGATCCTATGATATGAGGACTCATTTCATGGGGATAATGTTATTGATGTTTAGATCTTCTATCTAAGCTTTATATTGGATTTATCCTTTCTCAAAGGATAAAATTATGGGATAGTGGGTAAGAATTATTCTTGATGAATAGATATTGAATATGTACTTAGGGACTAACATTTATCTCTCACTATCATAATTCAAATCCTAGATTATTTTGGTGTTACATATGACACCTGAGATCTCAATTTCAGATATGATTTTTCTATTGGATTCCCCTATGGGAAAACTATTTATCAATGATCATTGGATACTCATTGATGGTTACATAAAGTTTCATATCATACAATGATTGTCCCCTAGTTTAGATTCTATAGAGAATCCATTTTAAGGGTATAATATTTTATATTTTTTGATGCCATAGTTGGAAAACTAGGGATTGTGGAAGGGGTGGGGAGGATATTAAGTCTCCATATAAATAATATTGAATCTGTCATGGACTATGCATTTAAAATTATGGGATATGGGGGACTAAGTGATCCCCATACTTCATCAAACAAAATTTATGGTCATTATAGTATCAACAATGTCTCTATCGGTTCACACATTATAAGATACAGACCAATTGGGAGATCCCATAGTGGATATTTTAGTTTATTTGGGGACAATGAGAGCCCTATGATTTCTATACCATTGGACGGTTAGTTCAGATGATTAAATATTCTTGATTGTAGTTTCAAAAATTTATTGAACCATTCATTTATATACTTTTGGTATGAGGTTTGTGGAATTTTCTATAAAGGAATCGATGAAGGAGGATAACATTATGATATATTTGGTGTGTAAATTAGTCATGAGATTTATCTGATATATCATCCATTTAGTGTTTGTTGTTAGATGGTTTTAGGAAGATAACATATGATATAGAGGTGTTAAACCCTCCCCTAGGATATAAGATGTTTTAACCATGATAGTTGTTTGATTTTCATGGTTTGAGACAATTTGATGGACATGGGTTGTGAGATATTCATTTCCATAACTATATTATATGGATCTAGTTGGTTCATTATGATTGTCATTAATTCCATGGATTCTCTCCATGTCAGTAGAGTTATTTTCAACATTTTTTATAAATTCATTAGAGTCATAGAGACTGAGAGATTTATGTATTATCATAGGAATGTCAATGGTTACAAACTGGGGTTTTATATTAATTCCTTTTGAATTTTTAGATAACTTAGAGCTCTAATTTATGTTTGTATAATTCTGATGATATTAGGTCTTTTTGAGAGACACATTCTATAATTACATTGGTGTGGTCCTATGTGGGTGTAACATTACCTTTTCTGTTAAGATAGATACTAGAGTTGGAAATATTATTCTCTATGTTATTACTATCCGCATTTATGTTTTTAGATGATTATTTTATAAAAGTTTTTTTCACGAGTTGGATGGAAATATAAAAAATGTAAGCCCCTGTGATGTTTGTATATTTTATGTTAACAATTGGTAATGGATTATATATATTTATTTCTCACCCTCAATTTATGCATGTTTGTGTGCATGTAGATCTTATGTCTTATTTATGGTTGATTACACAGTGCATAATTGATAGGATTGATGAAAAATGTTACCGTATCATGTGAACATGATATTCTAGTGCTTTAATGCTCAAGTTTGAGGGTTTTTCCAATTTGGAGATTAATAATGTGGTTCATCATAGTGTTTGTTGTAGAGACTTATCTATTTATTTCTTGTTTTAATTTATTTAGTGTTGGTGATAATCCTAGTGTGTGATCTCTTATTGTACTAGAATTCATGTGAGTCTATATGATTGTATCATGAATTCCATTATATTATATCTTTATTATATTTTAGTTATTAATATTTCATACTCTAATTTTTATACTATGTTTATGAATTTTCTACTTTCAGAACACTTTCATAGATAGTATAACTTCTCACCATATTTTTCAAACCCCCATTACTAGTCATAATCATTTATCATACATAGAGTATCACATGTGGCCTTTTAATGATAATGATAAGGTGATGTGTCATGTAATTCGGATCTCGTTTGTTACACTCATTGCGTATCCACATTATATTATTATCACATAATATATTTTTATGCTTATTGGGTCTCATAAATTTTTCTAGGATTCGATATCCTATTATCTTAAATATTTCCCATGATATGATATATTTTTAGTTAATACTGAGAAGTATGTTATCTTGTGAGATATAATATGTATTAATAACATAAGGGAGTTTGTATTATAATTATAAAAGGACATATTATTATATTATCTAATATAAAGAGAGTTAAATATTTATATGATTGTTTATTTAGAATATTGGTATATATATATATATATTCATATCTAAGAATGTTATGACCACTCTTGTGGATTGGAATATGTTTGTGTGTGAGAATGTGTTGTGTACTCATTTTTCAAATGCGTAAATGATATTATTTTTTATTTTAATGAGTTAATTACATGCAATAGAAGTTTTGATAAGATGTCAAAATATATTTCCACATGCATCCTCATTTATCATCCTCACACATGGATTTTTGAAGATAATGGGTATCCTAATAGGTCATTTCTTTCAAACTCTTCCAAAATATATATTATGATTTCATTTATATGTGGGTAGTCATTATGTTTTCTACATTTTCATATATAAATCGAGGATAAAGGTGTTTTACTTAAAATGAGTGGTTTCATTGAGGTATATTTTTTGATAAATAGTGGTGTTGTGTGTAGGGATATAATAGATTTTTTTATTTTACTATTATATATCATGTATACAGTAGTTGGAATAAAACATATGTATTGATGATTCTAATTGATGACATTAGAATCAAATTATAAGATATATAAATGTATACCATATATAATATTGTTTAATATTAATAAAATATATTATTTTATTCCACTAGTAGTTCCCATCTATATTTATCTAGAGGCATGTATGTTTAATAAATATTCATTTCATCTAGTAAATTGATAAATCATGAAATTACACAATCAAGTTTTATTTATGGGATAATATATTCAATATCTAAATCAGGAACTCAATTTTTGTCAACATAATCTATTATAAAAGCATGTGTTCTTGCAGTCAAAGAGTACTTGAACTTATTCCTCAAGGATGGGGAATTAAAAAATGTTATCATTGTGTCTATATTTTATTATAATGATGTTTTTGGCAGGAAATACATTTTTACAACATAAAGGGTGGGTAACATACATAAGAAACCAATATTTTTGTTATTGATTGAGGAAATAAGTTGTGGAATTCTATTTTGGATGTTGGAACTTCAGGTTGTGGGAGGTTATTTTTTGACATTCCAATTTATAATGAATTCGAATAATGATGATTTATAAAGATAAAATAGGATGTAATTTGTAACGACCTGAAATTTTTTAAATAAATTTTGTTTCCCAATTTTATGTGTTATTGTTATACTCAACAAAAATGTTTTATTTGATAAACATGATTATAATTAAAATGAGATCAGTGGGTTTTGACTATTATATTACCATCGGTCAATATGACCGCTGTGAACAAAATGTTTTGATTTTTGTCTCTAAATATAAGTAATCTTGGTTAATTATTAAAGAAAGAAGATTCGATGGCCTCACCTAGTAGTCTTGGACCGATCGGAGCCCATCTAACAGAGCTTGGGAGGGAGGTAGCACCACTGGGCTTTGCTCTGGATCAAATCCAAGCCGAACTTCATCATGTGAAGCTGGAACGGAATCGCCTTCGTGAGAAGTTCAAACTGATAGAAATTACTACTCGGGCAATGTTGACTGAGCCGCCCCATGCTTCTATCACCCTAGCACACCTTACTCTTAGGTCCTATGCTGGTATTATAAGGGGTTATGTAACGAGACCGTAACTACCTTGTGTAATCCTTGTTTTAAATAAAAATTGGGATTTCTTCTTATGATGAAGTTTATGAATTTTGAAATGACCGGATAAATATAGTATGCATATTTTTGATGAATTTTAGAATAAGGATATTTTAAATATGTTTATGTAAACCCTAAATAATTAAAAATGTGTAATGATTTTCAAAAAATTGTCTTCTGCAATTATGTTCAGTACTAAATTTAGAGTCTAATAAGATCAACTTGATTTTTGATGAATAGTAAAATATGAATAGTGATTTTATGATTAGGATTAGTAATATGACCAAATGGATTAGTAATATCACTTAAAGAAAGTTTTAAAATAATCTAGGCACCTTGATTAAGTAATGTGATTCAATAAAATAGTTAAATAACGGTTTCATTAATTATTATTCAAGTATTAGTTTTTTCGGGTGAATAGTGTTTTTTTAATTAAAAATTTAATTAAAAATAATTAGAAAATTATTTTTATAAAAATGACTTTATTTTTGAACTCAGAGCATCGATATTATGTTATGGTAATTTTTGGGGTTTTTTCTGAAAAAATGAATTTTCGATGAATAGTGTTTTTATTTAAAAATTAAATTAAAAATATTTAGAAAATTATTTTTATAAAATGGATTTCATTTTTGAAATCAGAGCATTTATATTTGGTTAATGTAAAATTTTGGGATTTTTCTTGAGAAAGTTGAATTTTCAGTGAATAGTAAAAATACTGTTTTAGGGTTTCGGTATGTTTAATGACATCATAACGGTTTCATGATGATGTCATGAGATCTTTTGAGGGTTGGCCGGCCAAGGGTGATGAATTATTGTTTTGGGGGCCCCATGTGGCCTAACTCCATGATAAATGACAAGGGAGAGCACATGGGTTTGAGAAAAGCACATGTGAGGTGTCCCTTGGCCATTAATGCCTTGTCCCCTCACTTTCCCTATAAATACCAAGCCCTCCTCTCATCAATTCGACTCCCCACTCATTCCCAACGAATTTCTGGTCTCATTACCTCCCAAGGAGTCCTCCCATGGTGCCCCCAAGCCCTCAAGGTCCCAACCTTTGAGGTTTAAGAGTTACATTTTAAGGTAAGGGATCCGACCCCTCTCTTTCTTTTCAAGTAATCTCTTTTATGTCATTTCTTTTATACTCCATGTTCTTATATTGGAGGATGTTCTTTTATATTCATCCTACTACCTATTTCATGTTAATATGATGAGAGACCCCCCCTTTCTCTCATCAATTCGTTTTAAGAATTTTTAAGTGGCGCCGTTAGGCTGCTGAATTTTTAAGGGATTCTTTCACCTTCCTCGTTTTCAAGGTCTATTTTCATTCAATTCTTTCATGTTCCTTTTTATTATGTTGGGGTATGATCTCTAAATTATCATACTGATATTTTATGATCATATGATGAGAGACCCCATTTGATCGCTTCAATTCAGTATTTTGAAGTTTTAAGTGGCGCCGTTAGGCTGCCGAATTTTAAAGTGGTTCTTCACCCTTCTCGTTTTGAAGTTCTACTATCATGTCAATTATTTGAAGTTCCTTTTTGTTATATTGGGATATGATCTCTATATATATCATACTGGACTCTTATGTTCATATGATGAGAGACCCCATTTTATCTCTTCAATTCAGTATTTTGATGTTTTAAGTGGCGCTGTTAGGCTGCCGAATTTTTAAGTGGTTCTTCACCCTTCTCGTTTTGAAGTTCTACTTTAATGACAATTATTTCAAGTTCCTTTTTGTTATGTTGGGGAATTATCTCTATATCTATCATACTGAACTCTTATTTTCACATGATTAGAGACCCTATTTGATCTTTTCATATCATTTTTGTTGATGTTTAAGTAACGCCGTTAGGCTGCCGAACTTTCATAAGAGAAATCTAATTTTTTTTCTTCCTTCCATGTTTTTCATTTCAAATGGTATGTCCTTGAAATTTCATTACCATGATCATGTATCCTTCTTATTTTGTCCATGTACTATTTTATGGGTCATTTATGAATGTTTGACCCATTTTACCTCTCTTTTAATGTCTTCTAAAACCTCGGAACATTGCCGTTATGCTGCAGAATTTCTGTCTCAAAATGTCTGTCGCTTTTTTCTAAAGTTCTTTTATTTTATTAAGTGAATACTCAAAGCTCTTTCTTCTAAAGGGGTATTCAAATATATACCAAAATGTTCTATTTTAAATTCTGGGATTTACATACACGAGACCCACCTTCCTTTTCTGTGGGTTTTAAAGTGACGTAAAGATCATGTCTTTAAAGCAGTTTTTAAAACGTTGTGATTATGAAATGAAACCCTTTTATTTTATGCTATATGGGTTATTTATGAAATGTTTTATGATGATATATGTGGCTCACATGATAATAAAGGAAAATTTAAGGGTGCGCCCTGATAGCACTCCAATGCATTGGGTAATGATGTAACCACAAGAGATTACAATTTTCACGATACCTTGGTGAATAACCTTGGTAATTTTAAAATGACACCTTGGGGATGGACCTTGGTGATATGTTCATGATTGTCTATGTTAAATGATGTAGCCACATCTTCAAGTTATGAAAAAGTTTTATTTTTATTATGATATGCCTCATGATTTCATTTTCATGCCTTAAAGTTCTTTTCATGACTTTATTGATGTATCTCAAGTTCATATGTAAAATGTTTCACTTGTTTCCCTTGCTGGGCCTTCTGCTCACCCTTCCTTTTGATGTATGTCCCCAGGTTATGGGATGCAGTAATGGGCCTAGGGTGAACATGAGGAGAAGCCTTTCAAGTGTTTAAGAAGAATGTTTTTTTTGTTTCATGTTTTATGTTCCTTGTTTCCAAGACACTAAACCTTAAAGATCCTCAGTTCCGTGTAATGGAATGAAAAGTTATGTTATAAAAAGACGGGATGCTATAGTTGGTATCAAAGGATGGTTTAGTTATTTATGGAAATTAGGATATGAAAACTCTAGGAGGAACCCTATAGAAAAGTTTAATATAGGAAATCTTCCTGGTATTTTGGTGAGTATTGAGTAAGGGGTTGCCAAGAAAATACATCCCTGTCTGGTTACGAGTAGGTAGAGGTGGCTCTGGCACAGATGTACATAGGGGTAAAACCCGAAAACACCGCTTTGAGCTAGACTCGAACGGGAACTGGTACACGACAATGGGCCTTGCTGCACTCTTGGTTACGACACTCCCGGGGGATATGCTTTGGTAAATTCATAAGCTTGGTATGAACCAAAGGAACAAAGATAAAATAAAATAAAGGTTCACATAAGAATATATGATCATTCATAACCTAGATGGGAACCTAGGAGATCACAAGTTAGGGTATACCTTTCATATACAAGTTATCCTCATATGCTTTCTGTTCCTTTTCATGATTATTAGCTAAGTACTTAAGCCCCTAATTATGCTTTCTCTTCTTAGTTAATGGTGGTAAATGGAAGAACATGTTCCGACAACCAATGTGATAGGAAATGCGACGATTTTCGTATTAATATGACATGGATGATTAGGGGATTAAAATATGATTATTATTTTGGAAGACGTTAATTATTTTGGGAACCATATTTGATCGAGGTAAATAGATTACTACAGTATTTTCATTGAGGAGTAAGGTTGACTTATATTTTGAAGAATCGATGAATTTAAGGTGAACTTATAGTAATTTAGGTTACTTATGGGAATGACTAACCTATCTTGGGTAAAATATGTTTAGGTTAGCTACTTTTTTTATAAGATGTTAGGAGTGGTTGATGTTGTCTGGAGATGAACAATGATGTTGTTTTGGAAGACTATGTTATCAAATCCTTATTGTATTTGGGTTTCAATCTTAGTTTGGTTTGTTTTGAGGAATTTTAAGGACCATTATTTATGGAATGGTCTATGATGAAATTTGGGTAGTCCCATGGAACTTTGATGATTTAAAAGTAGTTTCCATTCCTATGGGATTCTTTCTTTTTGAAGAGTTGTTTTACCTTAACCTTTATGTTTTTGGGATAATGTATAAAGATAGAAGAAATAGATAGTTAATCTTTTGTAGATTATGTGATTCTATAGAAGATGATTCTTGTGCTTTTATGAGACCAAGTGTTTTTGAATTCTCATCATTTGGAGAAAAGATTAGTGTTGGTAGGGACTTGTTAAAGGATGAAACTCTACTTGAAGGTAGGTATATTTTCTTATGTTTTTGTTCTATGTAGTAAATGAAATCATCAAAATTATGAAAAGAGACGTAAAAAAAATGTTGTTGGTTTACGTTTCCTACTAGGTAATCAAAGACCGTTTACACACATCATAAGTTTGGGATTTTCTCATGGTTAACTTTCTCCTAATCATGTTCTCTATCAGTCTCCCTCAGAACTTGACCCTTTGTTTTCTCCTCCATGTCCATGTTTTCCTACATGGAACCCTAGTGTGGGTTAACTCGGGTGACCTTTGTACTTCCCTTTCTTTATTTTAAAGTAATAGTTTTACTGACTCCTTTTCCGATGTGGGACTTTCAATGAAATTTCAAAACCCAATTTTAAAATTGCGAGGACGCAATTTCTTAAGGGGGGAAGATTGTAACGACCCGAAATTTTTTAAATAAATTTTGTTTCCCAATTTTATGTGTTATTGTTATACTCAACAAAAATGTTTTATTTGATAAAAATGATTATAATTAAAATGAGATCAGTGGGTTTTGACTATTATATAACCATCAGTCAATATGACCGCTGTGAACAAAATGTTTTTGATTTTTGTCTCTAAATATAAGTAATCTTGGTTAATTATTATAGAAAGAAGATTCGATGGCCTCACCTAGTAGTCTTGTACCGATCGAAGCCCATCTAACAGAGCTTGGGAAGGAGGTAGCACCACTGGGCTTTGCTCTGGATCAAATCCAAGCCGAACATCATCATGTGAAGCTGTAACGGAATCGCCTTCATGAGAAGTTCAAACTGATAGAAGTTACTACTCGGGCAATGATGACTGAGCCGCCCCAAGCTTCTATCACCCTAGCACACCTTACTCTTAGGTCCTATGCGGGTATTATAAGGGGTTATGTAACGAGACCGTAACTACCTTGTGTAATCCTTGTTTTAAATAAAAATTGGGATTACTTCTTATGATGAAGTTTATGAATTTTGCTATGACTGGATAAATATAGTATGCATATTATTGATGAATTTTAGAAAAAGGATATTTTAAATATGTTTATGTAAACCCTAAATAATTAAAAATGTGTAATGATTTTCAAAAAATGGTCTTCTGCAATTATGTTCAGTACTAAATTTAGAGTCTAATAAGATCAACTTGATTTTTGATGAATAGAAAATTATGAATAGTGATTTTATGATTAGGATTAGTAATATGACCAAATGGATTAGTAATCTCACTTAAAGAAAGTTTTAAAATAATCTAGGCACCTTGATTAAGTAATGTGATTCAATAATATAGTTAAATAACGGATTCATTAATTATTATTCAAGTATTAGTTTTTTCGGGTGAATAGTGTTTTTTTAATTAAAAATTTGATTAAAAATAATTAGAAAATTATTTTTATAAAAATGACTTTATTTTTGAACTCAGAGCATCGATATTATGTTATGGTAATTTTTGGGGTTTTTTCTAAAAAAATGAATTTTCGATGAATAGTGTTTTTATTTAAAAATTAAATTAAAAATATTTAGAAAATTATTTTTATAAAATGGATTTCATTTTTGAAATCAGAGCATTGATATTTGGTTAATGTGAAATTTTGGGATTTTTCTGAGAAAGTTGAATTTTCAGTGAATAGTAAAAATACAGTTTTAGGGTTTCGGTATGTTTAATGACATCATAACGGTGTCATGATGATGTCATGAGATATTTTGAGGGTTGGCCGGCTAAGGGTGATGAATTATTGTTTTTGAGGCCCCATGTGGCCTAACTCCATGATAAATGACAAGGGAGAGCACATGGGTTTGAGAAATGCACATGTGAGGTGTCCCTTGGCCATTAATGCCTTGTCCCCTCACTTTCCCTATAAATACCAAGCCCTCCTCTCATCCATTCGACTCCCCACTCATTCCCAACGAATTTCTGGTCTCAGTACCTCCCAAAGAGTCCTCCCAAGGTTCCCCCAAGCCCTCAAGGTCCCAACCTTTGAGGTTTAAGAGTTACATTTTAAGGTAAGGGATCCGACCCCTCTCTTTCTTTTCAAGTAATATCTTTTATGTCATTTATTTTATACTCCATGTTCTTATATTGGGGGATGTTCTTTTATATTCATCCTACTGCCTATTTCATGTTCATATGATGATAGACCCCCCTTTCTCTCATCAATTCGTTTTAAGAATGTTTAAGTGGCGCCGTTAGGCTGCCGAATTTTTAAGGGATTCTTTCACCTTCCTCATTTTCAAGTTCTATTTTCATTCAAGTCTTTCATGTTCCTTTTTATTATGTTGGGGTATGATCTATAAATTATCATACTGATATTTTATGATCATATGATGAGATACCCCATTTGATCGCTTCAATTCAGTATTTTGAAGTTTTAAGTGGCGCCGTTAGGCTGCCGAATTTTTAAGTGGTTCTTCACCATTCTCGTTTTGAAGTTCTACTTTCATGTCAATTATTTCAAGTTCCTTTTTGTTATATTGGGGTATGATATCTATATATATCATACTGGACTCTTATGTTCATATTATGAGAGACCCCATTTGATCTCTTCAATTCAGTATTTTGATGTTTTAAGTGGCGCCGTTAGGCTACCGAATTTTTAAGTGGTTCTTCACCCTTCTCGTTTTGAAGTTCTACTTTCATGTCAATTCATTTAAGTTCCTTTTTTTCATGTTGGGGAATTATCTCTATATATATCATATTGAACTCTTATGTTCACATGATGAGAGACCCTATTTTATCTTTTCAAATCATTTTTTTTGATGTTTAAGTAACGCCGTTAGGCTGCCGAACTTTCATAAGAGAAATCTAATTTTTTTTTCTTACTTCCATGTTTTTCATTTCAAATGGTATGTCCTTGAAATTTGATTACCATGATCATGTATCCTTCTTATTCTGTCCATGTACTATTTTATGGGTCATTTATGAATGTTTGACCCATTTTACCTCTCTTTTAATGTCTTCTAAAACCTCGGAACATTGCCGTTATGCTGCAGAATTTCTGTCTCAAAATGTCTATCTCTTTTTTCTAAAGTTCTTTTATTTTATTAAGTGAATACTCAAAGCTCTTTCTTCTAAAGGGGTATTCACATATATACCAAAATGTTCTATTTTAAATTATGGGATTTACCTACATGAGACCCACCTTCCTTTTCTGTGGGCTTTAAAGTGACGTAAAGATCATGTCTTTAAAGCAGTTTTTAAAACGATGTGATTATGAAATGAAACCCTTTTATTTTATGATATATGGGTTATTTATGAAATGTTTGATGATGATATATGTGGCTCACATGATAATAAAGGCAAATTTAAGGGTGCGCCCTGATAGCGCTCCAATGCATTGGGTAATGATGTAACCACTAGAGATAACAATTTTCACGATACCTTGGTGAATAACCTTGGTAATTTTAAAATGACACCTTGGGGATGGACCTTGGTGATATGTTCATGATTGTCTATGTTAAATGATGTAGCCACATCTTCAAGTTATGAAAAAGTTTTATTTTTATTATGATATGACTCATGATTTCATTTTCATGCCTTAAAGTTATTTTCATGACTTTATTGATGTATCTCAAGTTCATATGTAAAATGTTTCACTTGTTTCCCTTGCTGGGCCTTCTGCTCACCCTTCCTTTTTATGTATGTCCCCAGGTTATGGGATGCAGTAATGAGCCTAGGGTGAACATGAGGAGAAGCCTTTCAAGTGTTTAAGAAGAATGTTTTTTTTCTTTCATGTTTTATGTTCCTTGTTTCCAAGACTCTAAACCTTAAAGATCCTCAGTTCCGTGTAATGGAATGAAAAGTTATGTTATAAAAAGACGAGATGCTATATAATTTCTATATTTTTTATGTTTCATGGTAGTGTAATGTGTAGGTAACAATACATGTGCCTATTCACTATTTTTCTTTATGAAACTATTCATGATTGATGGAAGATTAATTAATAGAAATAGATAATTTAATTTATGTTTTATCAAATAAATCCATAGTCATTATTGAATTATAAATAATTATAATGTTTTTTTGAATGAACTGAATTTTTTTTTTCCGATTAATTGATTATAAATATTATTTCAATAATATTTATATAATATTTAGTGTTTGGATTTAATAGAATGGGTAATTAAGTAATATAATTTGGTCTATGATATTCTATTCCTTAAAGATATCATTATAATATTGTTTCAGATGAAATAAATAATGTGAAAACAGTAATGGAAACTTATTATTTAACTTTTTAAAACTACTGATTATTATTTTGAAATTATATTTTTCAAATGTGTATTTAAATTAAATTGGTATTGTTATTTTTTTTAAACAATAAGATATATTTGTGGAATTTTTTAATTGGTTTATATATTATATAATTTCATATAAATTGAAAACATAAGGGGATAAATTTTCCTTTAAATTTTTATTATTTCTAAAATCCGTTTTAAGGATATTTTAAATTACATTAATGTTTAATTTTTTTTTGAAATTTTCAATTATGGATAAGAATCTTGATTGTATTACATTAAATAATGATGTGGTTGATACCTAATATATAATAAAACATGTTTTTTTGTTTGAGTATTAGCGATTCATAGTTAAATTGAATTTGGTTCTATTTTTAGGTGTAAAAGTTTTATTTTTTAATTTTTGATTTTAACAATGTTTGAGTAATTATACATAGTAGCACTATATATTATAATTTTTATTGTCCTTCAATGGTTTTGTAATGGTATTTTAATAGTGAATTTGTTTGAAATTTCTATTTTTTGATGTGATAAGTACACTCATGTGGTCGTATACGTATAATCAGAGTTTTATTATGATTTATGATGAAAAGGGTGTTTCCAATTCGTAAATAATGAAAAATAAATTTCAAAAAAATAAGTCAACGATTCTTGTAAAATTTTAAAGGAGGAAAATAATTTTTGTGTCCAATTTTTATTGGAATTTTTTATCATTTTTTATATATAATGCAATTATTATTTTTTATCATGACAAATTTGTTATAATTTTAATTATTAAATTAAATCTTGGATGACGTATCTATTATTATTTTATGTATTATTAAATTGTGGTTTTTGATGTGGTCTAATAGGAAGATATTTTCATGTGTTGATGTTTTTTCTTATGGTTAGGTGGAGGGGTTGATGAACAAAAAGTGTGTAAATATAAAACATGATGAATGTACACTAGAAATTTATTGTGCAAGGAATTAGAACTCATTAACATCCTCTACATCCAAAATTATGTCAATAATCGACCAGTTATCTTTTGGTGTCACTAGGTGTTGAGACCCAAACATTTTATGGTGATTCCTTAAAAAATTTATGGAGTGATTTATTCCTACATTTACAGTATAGAATTATTAAAGTATCTTTTGGGGTTTATATAATGTTTTAATGATTTAGTGGAGATACTGATCTCCCACTCATCCCATTACCATTTTATTCTCTCAATAATGTTTTTTCTGACATGTTTTCATTAATGTAGTTAAGATTATATCCCACTCCCAATATGTTTTTCTCCATGTCTCACTTCTAATTTGGTCAACCCAATTAATGGATTTGAGTCAAAAATTTATATGAAGCATGAAGACATATATTTTTGTAAATATACCATAATGATAATTTAACTAAGGAGTCATATTTTATAATAATAATTTTTTTTAAAACATGTAGCGAATGAAAATATTAAAAATTTACAAAACATGAGTAAAAGTGAAAAATAAATTAATTTGATGAATATTCTGATACATAAAGATCTTTGTTTATCATAAAATGATATATATGTATGTGGATAGTTTGAAATATCACAATGTGTAGGAATAAAAATAAAAGGTTATTTTTAGTGTATCACTCACCAAAAAACCTAGTTTTAATGATCTTATTATAATAAAATGGAATAGTGTGATCGAATTAGAAGTAATTATAATGTGACAAAATAACTAGTGGATGGAATCATTTTTTACTGCCAAACTACTATATATAATATCTTATATGATATATTATTAGTTTTAGAGTCTTTTTAGATACAATGACTTCTCTATGCCATGGCTTAGATCTATTATAGTTTGGTCGAACTAAGAGAGTAATGGTTTTGTGTGTTTTTTGTGTCAATAGTAGTCGACCAAATATTATCTAAAGGACTGAGCTATACTATTCTAGCACATCCTTCATAATATATCAAATCATTAGTTGGAATCATTGTTATTTTGCAATGAAATATTTATTTGGATAAAATTATATTTTGTTGTGGTAAAAAATGTTTTCTTTATACTCTTACAAGGACCCAAAGAATTATGTGAGAAATTGTCACCCCATATTTATTGTAATTAAAATTATTATTCCATTTAGTGTGGTTTCATTTTTTTAGAAATTTTTTAATCTAAATTAAAAAAATGAAAATATAATATTTTTTATCATATCCATTTATATTTAACTGGACATGTATATTGGATTAAATGAGAATGAATTAATATTGGATTTTTTTTAAAAGTTATGTGTTATATATTTTTCTGAGTCTTATTGATGAAATTATAATAAAATGTTTTGGTTTATTATTATTATTGTTTTATTTAATGTTGTTATTATCAATATGATTAGAAATTTGTATCAGTTACTAGTACCATATAAATCAATTGATGTATTGAAAAATTAAAATGAAATGATGATTGAGATATGATTAAATTAAATGAATTACTATTTAAATAAGATTAAAAATTTAATTTTCTACAGACCTTGGTAATGATAATTCATTGGTAGAAGTTATGGGTTAGAGTACCACATTTATTGTATATAAATATGTGTATACCCAAGTGAATTTATTTATAAATTTATTTGTGTTTCTTGAATGGATATAAAAATAAGACTTTAAATGAAACATACTTATTTTGAAAATGGATTTTAAATAATATGGGATTATTTAAAAGTAATTGAAAAATTGATATAAATTAAAATATATGGGTCAATTATTTCTATTGGAATAATGTATTTTTTCAGATGTGAAATAGTTCTTAAATTTAATTTTGAATGTGAGTTACTGTAAGGATGCCCAATATGAACTCAATTGTAATGAATAATTTATTTGAAAATAATTGTCACTTAATTTATTCTTTTAAATTTCTGAATAATTTATATGTAACCAATTGGATCATTGATTTATCATTGATAATGGTTATATATTATTTTTTTAGGTCAATTAACCTTTTTATTTTTATTGGGATTGTTGGACTATAATTATGTTCCTCGGGGTTTCATGACTAATTGGAGATGTTTTGTTGGTGATATTAGAGCACAAATTCCTAAAAAAAATTGATAATTATTCATTATATTCTTTAGTGACAATTTAATCCTTATTATTTTAATAGAATGTGATTAAGAGAGAGAGAGAGAGAGACTATACTATATTGTTTTTATGTATTTATCCACGATTCATATAATGAGCACCAGTCATTATGTGACTGGACGATTGGTTTTATTTAATTCATGGAAGGAATAAAATAGTTTATTTCATTCAAATAGAGATATAGGTATGCGACATTCTCTCCTTGGCTTTCTTACTCGGTGGCTCATGGTGTGCGACTCGTGACATAGTGGGCTCGAACTTCTCATTGATTTCAGTATTGGCTGCCTTATCCCTACTCCATCCCCAAACCTGATAGGGCTTTTCTTGGTGATACAGTGAAGGTTCATGGTCGAGTCCCATTTATGTGAGTTGCAACCTCGTTTTGGTGTGGTGGGAGCGTTGAGAGATGCACTGTGGGCATTAAGTGGCATTTTGGAGGCGGCAAAGGGTTTTCAGGTTTGTCTTGCGGTGGGACCATATTTCCGGCATGTTGGACGGCTAAGGTGATGGATTTCAACCCTTGAGATATTGAATCGAGTTTAGGTTTTTGATGTGAATCTCTATGAGTCCTGTAATGTGATGGGTGATTCTCTTCTTTAGAATTTGCTTCATGAACCTGTTCTGTTCATGATTTCATTCTGGTTGAAGTGGTTGTTGGGCATCTGCATATATTGATTTGGTGGGTCTACGAGTCTGAATGATTGTTACTTGGTTCTTGAATCTTTTTCTTGGATGAAGACATTGGCTCTTACCCAAAGAGTTTCTCCATGGGAAATATCAAGTGATATGTAATGGAACGACACCGATGGACTCGAGATTATTCTCCAACGTGAGGACGGTGATGGCAGGACGATGTTACCGTTGAGGGTAATGATGATGGTAGGCAACCAGACGTGATGTAGGCAGTTGCAGGTACTCACGACTCGAGGTCTCTTGATGCTTTGTATTTTGAATTTTGAATTTTGAACTCTGTTTTTGGACAGATTGAATCTGTAACCCGAGTTTGTTGTTCCGGTTACCACTCAACAATAAATTAGACTGTTTGAAAATAAAAAAATAAATCATCTTCAATATTCTAGTATTTGATGTGGGAGTGAGTTCTAATTATTATTAATTATTATGGACATTCATAGACATTAAAAAATAAACTTGGATTTTTGTATGAACATACTGAATATAACATACCAGAATTCATAAAGTATGTTTCCAAAAATCATAGCCTAGTAAAATGATCCACGATAAATAAAATGTCCCTTGGGGGATAATTTTTATAAATTTCTGAACAATATAAAAATATATTCAAATAATTAATATTAAATGATCAATTTAAATATTTAATGATATGTAATTTAAAATGGACACATTTTAACATATATGACATCCAAAATAGAAAAAACATTTTAATGACAATATGAAATAATAGTAAACAAAAAAATATATATTTATGAAAAAAATAATTTGATATAATATAAAAGAATTAATGATATACATATATAATAAATAAAATTATTAAAAAACTATTAATAACATTTATGTATGGTTGGTAAGGTTAAATATATAATTATATGTTAATGATAATTATCTTCTACAAAATATTCCGTATCTATATAAAGACTAATAATGTTTCACATTTCACATCCTTCATAACATTATCTGACCTAAATATTCTCCACCACCTCAATGTGTCACTCTTCATTTACCGAAATCATTTGATGAAAATTATATATATGTACAAATTCATAAATCAAGTTGTTTGTGATGAAAATTGACATCTATGGATAATAAATTCTATATATGAATATTGTAATTTTACTAACATTAAATCATATATATTTTAGCTAAATGATGTAGTAAAAATTATACATTTTATACACTCAATAATGACGCGTAAACACATTAAATTATGGTTTATAAAATTATTTCCTATCAGGAATTTCTATAAAAATAATGAATCCCCACTCAAGAACATTGATTTTTTTCAGAAGATAATATATAATGTTTTAAAAATATTATATCTAAAATATGTAACTATATCCCGATTAATATATTTTGAATCATTTTTCTGGAAAATCTTGTTATAGATCATTTATTTGAATTTAATGATATTCTTATCCTATATAAAATCATTATATGGAGATCTAATATCAACTACTAGGTAAATGAAGTAATATTATTCACCTAAAACTATTATAAACCATAAAATAAATTAAGTGGTATCATGAATCTCCTTTATATGATCCTTGAAATTTATGAGAATTATTTCTGAATAATGGATCATAGCAAAAAATTTGAGACAATTTAAAATATAAACTTCTGAGTACGTTCCAATTGCATCGATATATGTTCATGTATTTTCAGAATATTTTTTAATTCATTTCAATATCTTTTTGGCTGAGTTCCCATAAAAATATTCGATACAACATATATATTGAAAATTAAGTAAATAATATATCTATTTTAAATGATGAATAAAATATGTACCTATATGTTATTTTTAAATAGGTTTTAGATATTCTATTATACCACCATAGTGTGAAAAGGTTCCCTTTATAAATAATATGTTTGTTTTTTATTTTTTCATTTAATATGTGAAGATTAAAAAAATAATAGTATTGAAAATTTTTTACAATGATATTATTGATTAAATTTTCCTGAATATTATGTAACAAATAATTTATCCAAGATGTTCCTTGAACCCGAATGTCATAAATTAAAATTAAAATGGGATGATATTTCAAAATAAATCCCTCCTCATAATACATAGACATTTTTCTTTCCTATTATATAGTTTGTCCAATTGACATCAATATATATCTTCAAATTTATAAAAATATTATATTATTCCATAATTATTTTTTAAGACATTATAGATAATATTATCAAATATATTAAATAATTAGAATGAAATGGGTATAATTTTTGAATTCGGGTGACTATTTTAGGACATGAAACAATATATGATAAATTCAGTAAATTTCAATTGAGGAATCATATAGTGACATATATGAGCTATCTAATTACTAGAGAATGTATTTTAATATATACTATAAACAAAAAGGTGATTGAATAATGAACATTATCAAATCATAAGATATAATTCCTAAATTTTGTTTACATACTTGTGTATTTCATTCAATTTGTGAGAAATTTCCCATTATTGTATAATCAAAATACTATGTTAAGATAGAATGGCTAACATTTGTATAGATAGAAAAATACGAGGAGATATATGATATTATTGAATATATGTTTAATTAAATCCTTTTTAATCACACTAACCATTTCATTATATATTATTTTGATATACATTGGTGCATTAAATAATCACATGAGATGAGTTCTATGAAATAATTATAATTTCATAGTATTTTCCTAATGTTGCTTGATGAAACATGATAATCATTACTCTACATATAATATGTGGTTTTTAGAAGGGATATTCTCATAGATTTTTGGACAAGATTATCTATATTATTTGAAGTGTGATATACATACCAATCATAAATAGTTATATATATATTCCCACATTGGGAGGTGAATATATTCTACCAATGTATGTTATAGTTTGTCAAGGATTATGACATATCTATACATTATCATCATTCCATGAAAAACATGGTATATTATGATCTAAATATAAATGATATTACTACATTATATTTTATTGGGATTTAAAGATATTAATTAATTATTGATATATAAATTATAATGGAAAGTAAAATATCACACCATTATTGCATAATTTATCAACCATACATCTCAGAGAAAAACAATTATGGAGTCCCAAGCCAAACATATATATATATATCTATATATATATCTAACACCATTTTCATAATTTAAAAATAATCTCTTATATTTATTATCTACATTACAAGAGTGACCCTAAATATTTTTAAAAATATATTCTATTTTATAGGATTAACATTTAATATATAACATTTTAATCCATGAAACTATCGAATAGGTGTTCTGGCTTTGGAAAAATTGGGGCATAAAAAACTCTATATAAAATATGTCTCATCTTCCACTAGGTTATAAATATATAAAAAACTTCCAAGAATATTCATACGTAAAATCCTTCTACATAACTGCACAAAATGTATAAAAATAGAGGGTGGTATTTAAATCTCAATATGTGAAAAAACGAATGACATTAGTGATCACATTAACATAAAATCAATATATGGTTTTATGAAAATGATCATAACATTTAAAAACCTTAACCCACATTTCATATATCATAATATTGATTCATGTTATAAATCATTACAGTTAAAAACACATGAATCATAATGGAAGCATAAAAAAAATTCGATAATAATATACCAACGACATTAGGTCATATCAAATGTTTATGTAATAAGTGTCAGAAAATAAAAATGATAGAAATATTATGTAATGAAAACATATAAAGAAGTTTATAAATCATAATATTGTCAAAACCACCCATATTACAACATTTGGATTGGGATAAAATCATTTGTAAAACTTTTAAAGATGGCAATAAACTCTTCTGCACCCTCACATTCAAGAATAAGAAAACCACCTATATATCCTCTTTTTTTGGGATCATGATAACCTCTTATGCACCCATTTATATCATGTAAAATAATAATTATTGAATTATTTGGGGGATATATAATTCAATTCCAACCAATTATATAATGATAAATTCATGCATATATATTCCATAAGATCAGGATAACATTCATAAAAAAATAACCTATGAATTTTTTTTTAAAATTCATTCATATTTCATCATAATAACTATATGTGATAAAGAAAAATTATAATATATATATACATGTATTATATACACCCAAAATCTTAATTAATATCAAATGAGTTTATCATATATGAAAAAATATTTAAAATATTATTACATTATTTTTTATAGAAAATATATATTCCCATTTTATTAAATCACATATTGTAAAACAATAAAATACCTGACTATTGAGAAATTTTTATTTAGGTATAATCATGTAAATATTTAAGTGATTCTTGATGAAATTGAGTGGTAATAATGGTGAAAGATAACATCCATATTTTGTATATGTTAAAAACCAATACTCCTTCATCATTTTGGGTAAATTTTTAAAATTGCATGAGTTGGGAAATGACATGAAAATTAATTTTTATTGATTTTGAAAAAATTTATACTTGGATAAAATTCTTTTAAGAATAATATTATTATATAAAAAAATTCTTGAATTTTTTTATAATATATGGATATTGTTGAGAAAATAAATTCAATCAAAGGGGGATATAATGTTGACTTTCCATAAAAAATTTCATTCAGCCTCTATATATTAATGGGAGGAAAATTAAAGGGAAAATTATTAGAAAGAAATAATTATAGGATTAAAAAAATAGTGATATTATTGAATGATATATCATATAATTTCATCATTGTTATCTTAATCTTAAACAATCCTCACGTGCAATTATATGACAATACAAGACCCTTACCTCTTTGGAAAAAATTAAATCGTAATCCCCATGAATGAATAAAATAAAATAAAATTATATGTATCATGAATATTATGGATTTAATTATATAACATTAAAAATGTACCTCATAAAATATTATATTTTTTTTGAAATAACATATCTCTCAAATATAATAATTTTATATCACAAACGCTAACCACAACTTCGAATTACATAGAAAGAACACCGAACACCAATATAAAAAATTTAAATATATATAAATATAATAAATAATCATTTCATACTTTTACTTTATATTTTATAAATTTATTTTATTTTATTTCCCATTTATATAACGTTCTATAAAAAGTCATTGATTGATTGTGTTAAAAAATTTATTTTTCTGGAGATTTTTATTTTGATAGTTCCCATTTTTTTACTTTTATCATTCTTCTATAACATAAATTTTTTTAATCATGAAAATATAAAATATATACAAATTATTAATATATTTAAATTCTTCTATAAAATTGATAGCTATAATAATGTATGCGAACAATGAAGGGGACGGTAGGAAGTACGTATTCGTGATTGCTATTTACAGTTTTGAATGATGGAAGAATGGAAAAGTAAATAATAATTCACCATTGAATGATTATAATTACATCATTAATAATATATATATATATGTCTATATATCATATACATATAGAGTAAATGTTTCTTTTTACAATCTATGTAATGTGTAAATGAAACACGAATCATAACCCTTCATAGAGGCAGTAGTTCAAAGGTGTTCATGAGATGCGTTATCAATGGAATTGAAGACACGAAAGTAGATATGCAATTATAAATTTAGAATCATTATTATTTCATAAATATCATTGACAAAGAATATACACATCATAATACCCATCCAGGAATGATGGTTCTGGAAAATTAATTGTATATAAATGTGGAGGTGGTAATCCACATTAATGCATGATCGATATATTCACTTCCCATTTGAGGGAATATATTTTGAATATTGGAGTTTCATATTAATAATATAATTTTAGTATATTTAGAATACGAAATTTATATATTATTAAAAGAACAAAAAATTTTGAGGAGAAAAAATATATATATTAAAATGTTTTGGGTAAGGAAATTACCATTATTTTAGTGGGCCTCCATTAGATACATTCCTACGGATCCCAAGAATTTGATTTTAAAATAACAAAAGTAATAAATTTTCTATTTGGAATTTTAAAATATGATTTTTATTTTTTTGGTCAAGCTATATGGATCAAAGTGTTTTAAATTAGAGAAAGTAAGGGTTATTGTTTTTTAAAATAGGGGAGGGGAAGTCTTCAGATTTCAAAAAATATTAAAATAAAATATTTTCATTATCTAGAAATATTATTCTATATAATTAGTGATTCAAATAAAATTTATTATTTTGTTTAAATAACATAAAACAATTAATTTTTGATAGGTTTATATGGATTCTTATACCAAATATTTTGGTTAAACACTTGCTCAACCTTAATAATGACTTTTAAACTATTAATAGTTATATTATTATGTATAGGAGAAAATATAAATCATTTATAGATAATAGAAGATACTTTAGTGTATTTTTTATTATAATTTTACCCATTCATTATTTTATTTTTTTAATAATTCAATGCAATATTATTTAACAGAAATATAAATAATTTTAGTTTTTTAAAGTGATTATATAATTTGACATTTAAGAGAACAATAAAAAGAATAAATTAAAATAAAACCCCCTAACACATCCCTATTAATTCATATATTTTTAGACAAAATTCATGGTACTTAATAATTCCTCAATATTATATTTCTTTTTAATTAAAAAATTATATCATTTATTTTTCTATTATATGAATAAATACTATGTCGGAATTTCCTAAGAATGTAAAGTAAATATTTTTTACTTAAAAATAAAAAAATTATTTAAAATAAAATAAATTATTTAAAAAACATATTAGTAAATGGAATTAACCTCTTTATATCATTATGAAAAAATCATGATATATCAGTGTTAACATATGGTTATTCTATATTAAAACTTTTATTAAATTAATATAATAAACAAAATATGAGAAGAATGGCAACGAGTGGCCCTATATTTGGGAATGAAATGTACATGTATGTAATTAATTCATACAATATGATAAATAAATGTTTTGGAGAAATTTGAAGTCTTTATCGGATTGTTTGAACCCAATATAACTTGTTTTTTCATAATCAAGGTGATAAACATTAACTAGGGTTTCAATTAAAAATGAGAAAAAACTAAAAGGACCATGTTATAAAATCATAAATTTTTGATTCTATATATTTAATCCATTTTTCAATAATTAATAATATAAAATAGATAATAATTTATGATAAAAATTTCCAACACAATTAAAATCAATTATAAATTTTTTCGTTCAAGTATGTTTTTATATAAAATTCAATCATAAAATTGATTCTAATGAACATAGTAACATTTTTAATATTATAATATATCTTAATAACATTTTAGAATAAAAAAACCAAATTTTTTCATAATTAATTCTACAATAAATAATTTAGAACCAAAAAAACTGTATTTTTCACTACTCATTAAGAAATAATTATTTTAAGAATATAATAAAAATTACACTATATTTAATTTGGAAATTTACAGTCAAATATAAATTCCATTTTTTTAAAAAAAATTATAAGTCTAATATTTTATTTTTTTTTAAAATGTTACAAAATTAAATAAAAATAATTTTCAAATAATTTTTTTAACTAATAAAATGACTTATCAAACAAAATTTGTTCAAATTTACAAATTGTTGATAAAAAATTTACATATAGTAGTTCATTTATAAATATTTCGTAATGTAGTTAATAATATTTACAGAAACTAATTTATTTTGAGATATTATATTAGTCATAAAAATAATAACATTTCATAGTTTATTTTTGATTGATTTTGTGGTTTGTAAATTCTTTCAAACATATTATTCATTTAAAAAGGGAGGGTATTCCGTTGTCCCCAAATAATAAATTTATGACCACAATTAAAAGTTTTTTGTAGTAATCATGTAAATGATATATGAAAAAAATTGTTTAAAACAAAAATCATAAAAAATGTGTAATAAAAATAACACTTTTAAAAAGGGAATGTGAAATATGATAGTCATATAAAATAACACATAAATAGGAAAACTAGTATGAGAACACTGTTGGAAACTAAAAATATTGAAATAGAAGAAAACATTGAATTTTTGATAACATTGATCTTATTAAATAGAATCATTATAAGAGACATACTAACCACAAAACTAATAAAAAATGATATAGGTTACAACAATTGATTAATTTGAAATTACCGTAATAGGATAACATTTTTGTTCAGGGATTCTTTTACTAGAGTTTAATAACTTCAATACAGTAATGCTAGATAAAACAAGAAACTAAAAATAAATGATTTCTGTTCATATCACTGTCATTATTTATAGCTTTAGATTATCATTGAATTAATGACACATCATCTCTTACACAATGTAATAATTATTACTTTTGAATTTCTCATATATAAATCACTAAAATTAAATTATAATTGATCATAAAATCCAAGAAATAATGACATTTAATTACTTCTATCACTAAATTTTTAATAAAACTAAAATGAATAGATTTTTTTATATAAGAAGATAAATCATAATTTACCCATAATCAATAATGCCCAAATATCTGTATAAATATTTCCATATGATAATAAAAATAAAACCCTTACCTAATATATCTAACCGAATTAAAAACCCATTTTCTAAAATATATTCACTAAATTTTGAAAATACACATAACATTAACCCCATAAAAATATATTGAACCTAAATATATCAAATACTAAACATGTGAATACTGTATTCATATATTTTAAGGACAATTTTTTTATATTAAAAATTATAAGAAAATCATAATTAGAATATAAATTCTTCCAAAAAAATTAAATCCTCATCGTTCCATAATTAAATTTATTTATCAGAAAATTTATTCCCTAATTTTAAAATTACTATAAATTCCATAAAATACAACATAATAAATTTTTTAATAAAATTATTAATTAATTCTATGGTCCTTAAAACAATCCATTTTACATCATTAATATTGACTATATGTTAACTAAAAATAACTATTTCAACATTGAACAGAAATTATTGTCTATATGGAACTCAATAATTTGTTTTCTAATTAAATATTACCGTACCATTAAATCTATTTGATAGTTAATCATTATCATCAATATATTTTAACATTCAATAAACAAATATTATTGTGGAAAATATGTATATGTTTTTTCATTTTTAAACCATTACACTATTTATAATAATACTTCAACATGTTACATCATTTATTCTAAAAAAGAAACACTTCCATCAACCCAATTCATTCTTAAAACATTAAATAGGTTTCATCAAAATATTCCTTGATACCTCTATTAATTAACATGTCATTTGAATTCCTATCATCGTCCATAGTTTAACTATTACTCATGAAACAATTCTGATCTTATTCACATGAATTCTCTTTAAGTAATAGATGTTAAAATTGAAAATATTTTCCATATTTAGTACATTAAACTATTTACGATATCTTTAGGAAACATTAATCTCATAAATTTAACTAACAAAACATTTTTTTTATTTCTAAAATTACATCATATATGAATTTATTTTGCATATAGAAAACATATTCATGTTTGTTTGAGAAATTTCCTTTATTTCTTCTTCGAGCATAATAAATATAGGGGGAAACCTAATGATCCACCATTTATGGAATTCATTAAAATTTATTATTCTCTAATTATGTGGGTTTCAAAAATCACTATTTTTGAGATTATTAATTATATAATGTGATAGGTAATTACGAGTAATAAAAAGGATTCAAATTCAATTATCAATTTATTTTGGATTATCATATGGTACATAATTACATAATACAATATAATAATGGTTGTGAAAATTATACATGGTTCTATGGATGAAAATGTGAACAATATTTAATTTTAACCATGATATTATTTTAGATGTATAGATATTATTTTGGGAGAATTATATGAACCCTAAAGTTTGATGTTTAAGTCAATGTTGGGGATATAACATAAAATGATTCCAACTATAATCAAATAAATGTTTATATAGTATCAATAATGACGTGTGAGAAAATGATTTTATGAATGTATATTAGATTTTAAGAAGAATGTGATATCAAAATCATTTACATATTTAATTAATTAAATAATGATTTGGAAATTTATTACTACTCATTTTCCAAGGTTCATAACGATGTTTGGAAAATGATTTTGATCTATTTTAACTATGTAATGTGTTTTTTTTGAATCCATGTGGTGAAATTCTATTGAATATTTATCATCACATAAAAAAAATTTCTTGAATTTCTGTATTTAAATAATTTAATATATCCATAATAGGGAAATTCTTCTACACTACCTTTTCCTATTTGATTCAATCAAAATGAATTCTTCAAATATATTTTCATTACAACTAAATAATGGGTTTATTCATATACAATAACATGATATACATTTCATGCCATTTGATAATATGTACACATTTACAAATGTATAGGTGAAAATTCATTATATAAAATAGGGGTTTTACACCCGTAAATATTTATGTATAATGTAAATACCCTTAGAAATACAATATTAAATAATTCATAGAACGATGTTGGTATAATTTCAAACTTTTTCTATGACATCTTTGAAAATGGGTTTTAAAATCCCTTAACTATATGTTTAGATATATATACATATACTGAAATCATAAATCTCAAGAATGAGTATGATAAACTACTGAAGATATGTATTGAATGTTGGATTACTAGACACGATTTTTCAATATGTAGGAGATTATTTAATTCCTTTTAGGTTTGTAAATTAAAAGGGAATGGTATCCAGTAATTTTGGAATTTGAGAAAGTATTAACAAAAAGAAGAAATTATGTAGATATGATATTTTTTTGGATATTTAGTAGAATCAAGTGATTCCACTAAAGCTAGAGGCAAATAGGACTTTAATCATCCAACATGTGAATCTTTGATAGAGAAAGGTAAACTTTATTTACATGTCAATAACCCCTTCTATGGGATAATCCCAGACTTTTATAGAATCCACAATAATGATAATGTAAAATAGAAGGAAATAAAGTTGTATAAGGAAGGTAAAGTAAGAAACACTAATACATAGTGGGTTATTATGTGAAAATACTGAAATTTACCATGGATAATAAAGGAATGAATTAAATAAATGAATGATCATAGGATAACTAGGTTGAATCATGGTATAATAAGGATTCAATTTTAATATTGACTAGATATCAACTGCTCTCTAAATAAGGTGTCTTTTATAATGAAAAAAATTTCATTATTGATGATGTAACTGGTGGAAACCCATATAAAAATGAGGCCCCAAGGGCCAAAAAATGGACACAATGAAGGAACTGTTCTGAAGCTACCTTGGGATGTGATACATACCCTTTACCATGACTATTAGACACTCACATAATTTTAATAATACCTTATTACATATAATTATTCAGTATTGGATAAATAATTTAAAGGTACTCAAACTAATTAAATATAATGTTATGCACATATACAAAGTGGTAAATTAGGTTTCCCATATTCATTCAAAGACAGTTATTTTTTAGGTTTCTTTGTGGTTTTATTTTATAATCCCTATTTATTTCTCAACATCTGTTTCCGTTAATATCATGGGATACATCTACACCATCATTTCTAGAACTTTATCATGAGTTTTTAATTATAAATTTATTTAGTATTCTCTATTACTATAGATTTATCGTGTTACTTTTATATTATTTTAATTTCTCTTATTTGAATCCAACGAGAAAAAAACCATAGTGTGAGGAAAAATAATCATATTAAGAAACCAAATTATCCATAAAATTAACTAATATGATATATAAATATTGAAACCTTCATTATAGTGCATGAATCTTTAGGTTTAGTTGTGGGCATAAAGGATCATCAACTATAATAATAATTCATAATGGATTACAATTAAAATGTGTTTTAACATAAGGATATCCCCTTGGAGTTCCAAACCAAATGCAAGGTAATGGGAATATCACTATGTTCTGGAATTATGGCCATGTTATACGCACCAATGTTTTTGAAGGGTTATTCCTCGAATATTTATCTATCCCAAAACTACACCCTTTTTATATATCCAGATAGAAATGCATTATTAGGAAAACCACACCATTTTAATTTCCTTAAATTAAGAAATTATAATATATATATATTATTATCCTGAGTGTATATAATATTTTTTTCGGTTCCTATTTTACAGTGGTGATAAATAATTACTCTAATACCATCTATAGTTGCCCATTTGTTTTATTCATATATATTGCATTTTATTAGACTAATATTCAATAAATTGTTTTTATGGTTCATTAAAAAATATTATAGTATTAGTTTATTTGGAATATTTTACACATAAACAACTTATTTATTTGAAATATACAACATCCCTCACATGGTTTATTTAAAATGGGTACCCTTATAATAGAAATAAATTATAGTTCTTCTCCCTAACATGATGAATTGAAAACTAAGAATGTGTGAGATCATATGCTCAATTTGGATAAATAAGGGAGATATAAATGAGAAATAAGTAAACATAAGCATAAGGGTGTAATAATATGATCATAAAACATGAAAAGAAAATCCATTTATATCATATATCATAATATTGATTCAGGGAATAATGTTTGGTAGTTTTTCGGCCATAAAAAATATGGATTCAAAGGACATATATTGTGATATGTTTATGAAATATTCATCTAAAAAAATAATCATATATATATCTAATTACAAGGATAAAAACCAATGCACTCCAAAAAATCATGAGAAAACATAAAATGTACATACTTTAGATTATAAATAACTAATCACATGCCCTATTTTTGGTCTGTGATAAACTCTAGTTTTCCCCCTTTTAGGATTGGGATAGCCATCGGTGTACCCAGTTTTTTATGAACTTGATAACCACTTGCATGACCTTTTATCTCATAGAACAATAATGATTACACAATTCATTATAGGGTAATAAAAATTGGGTCCCACTAATCTCATTTTCAAATACCTGCTCCAATGAATTCCACGAGATCATAAAAATCATTATATCATGGACCATTGAAACGACAACTAGTTTCATCAATATATCTCCATCATTAAAATTAACAATAAACATAGATAAAGAATTAATTGTTGGATAATATACCTAGTAACCCAAAAGTATCATAAAATAATATCAACATAGATTATAAATAAACTTTTAATGTCACTTTATTATTTATTATATAAAATAAACAATTCATTTTCATAAATCACATATTAAACAATAATAATTACCTAAATGTTAAGGTTAAAATTTGTTGTGAAAATTAAATTAGAAACTAGTAAAGGATACTTCAAGTCACTGTGTGGTCATTAAATAGTAAAAAACCTTGCATTCCATGTCAATTAAAATAATGCATCCAATTACATTATTGTTCAAATGATAACAGTACCACATTCTTGAAATAGAACGAAGATTCCATTCAAACATTTTTAAAAAAATAAAAACTTATGAAAAAATGACTTGAAAAATAATATAATATTGTTAAAAACATTAAAGAAATTATTTTTAGAAAACATCGGCATGGGTGAATATGGACATTCCATCAAAGAGTGAAATAAATACTATTTTCCATAAAAAAATCTTCTCAAGTATATGGATATTTATGATAGAGAAATTTAATGAATACAAGTATAATAAAGAAACTACCAATGGCTAATAATATTCATGATATACTTGAGATATATGTCATGAAATTATACTATTAAATATTAATAATATGATATTCCGTTAAACTATGAGATTAAAATGTAAAACCCATTATATTTCAGTAACTTTTGTATCATAAGAATCACGAAAGAATATCATCCATTTAAATTTTAAATATCATGATATTAAAAAAATTATATAAAAAATTATCAATGGGTTTTACTTACACCTCATAAATGATTATATTTACATAACATAAGGTTTTACACAATGAAAAACATTTGAGATCATAGACCATTACCTTGAGTATGACATAAATTGAAATAATTTCAAACACCATTATATTAAATTTAAATTTTTTATAACTATATATCATATTCATTTATAAACATATAATATCAATTTTGATCTACTCATTTCATTTCAAAAAACATTTATTAGTACTTTTTTATTAAAATCACCATTTCAAGGTGTGAATTGTTTCGACTATCATGAGAATTTTGATTCAGTGTTTAGTATCATTGAACTTTTACCATGTTTATATAATTTATATAATGTTTAAAATGATAAAAATATAATATATATTAATTATTTATATATTTATATTCATCTATAAAAGGTATAGATAAGAAAATATATTATATTATTCTTGGAGATGGTAAGACCTATGTATAAAAAAACATTGTTGTCAACTTTTTAAAGGTCTAACAAAATAAAGGTATGTAAAAATTAAACATTAAATAATGATAATTATATCATTTATTTCCCACATATTCTTTAATTATGTCTCTAATACTATCTAAGTAAAGAATAATTTACAAACCAACTCACATCGATCTATAGAGGTGGTATTGCAAAGAAGGGACACTACCATTTTCCAACATATAGGATGATAAGAATGTATGAATAATATTGTAATTATAGAATAATAATTTTTTTTCATAAATTTCAATTATAATCATCAAACCTATAATTATAATGATCCATGAAGGATGGTGTTGAGAAATGAATTGTATCTCTATTCAGTGATTGTCATTCATAGGTATACATGAGTGGTACCTTCACCTTCAATTTGACGAAATATATTGAAGAAATTTGTAGTAACATATTAATAATAAATTTTACTAAATTTGGATAAATTTTTTTTATTTCAAGTAAAATAGAACATATTCAGCGGAAATTTAATATGATTTAATTGAATGGGGTTGGGTAAGATCGTTACATTTCCTTTGGTTGGGAATCATTATATCAATTTATAAAGACTCCTAAAATGGTATGTAAAAATAGATGGATGTATAATTTGTTTATTGGTATGTTTATTACATAATATATCATGGTATAGTTATTATATATGGCTCCATATTGGTTAAAATAGATAATGGAGTAGTTCCCTTTTATAAGTGAGGAGAGGGGTACTCTTGAAATTTCATAAAATATAAAAATATAATAATGTCATTATCATTGCTCACTAACGAAATTTTATATAAATTTTATGTTAAGGTATTATATGTTTTAAATCGAATCAAAAAATAAATAAATTTTGACGTGGTTTAAGTGGGTTTTAAAAAATTGTCGTTTAATTTAACCCCTTAATTTACCAATTTTTACGTTTACCACAATAACAATGTTTTCAATATTAATGTGATATACTATTAATTTTTATATATAAATTTTGATATAAATGGAAAATTTGGGATATGTTAAGAAATAATTTTTCCTATATTTCAACTTCAATGATTTTTATGATTTTTAAATAATTATATAAAATAATATTTGACTAAAAATATTATAAATTGTAGTTCTGAGGTTATTCAATGAATTTGACATTGAAGACATAAAGGAAAATATTTTTTTTCAATATAATAATTTTAAACATCACTAATATGTTATATTGAAATATAAATTTTGTGGAAGATAATTATTCATCAAAATTATATTACATTTTTTATTTTTGATATCATTTATTTATCACTTGTATAATTTAAATAAATAATCTATCAACGTTTTTTATGCATATAAGGTAATTATTTTCTCACTAAAAATTAAATATAAATTACCAAGATTAAAAATTTATTTAACCATTAAAATATAAAATTAAAACTAAAATAAAAAATTTCATATAATTTTGTAAAAAAGATATAGATGTAATAAAGACAGGGTTGTGAAATTTTGTATTTATTTTTTTCATAGATTAATATCAATGTGAAAATTGAAATATAATCAAACATATTTTACATAAAATTGATACTTGGATTGATGTTTTTAAACTCTTATCATCAAATATGATTAATGAATGTTTTATTAGAAGGTCTGAGACCTTTTAAAACCATTGTAGACTTACAATATAGACATAAATATACCGAGGTTTCTATTGATAATGAGAAAAATAAAATGGTCCAATTTGAAAAATTTGGATATCATGAGTCGAAAAATAGAATCAATTTCTCTATATTTTATTCCTACATGTGGCTGAAATTATTTTCAATTTAACACAAAAAATGCAATTAAAAAATTGATATTTAAAAAAATATCTTTTATGTATAACCATTATTTTATATCAAATTCATAAATAAAATTAATTCCAATGAAACTATTTGAATTATTTTTAAGATAATATAAAAAAATTATTTTTTTATAATAAGTAAAAAAAATTATCATTTTAAAATATTGAATAAAATATATATTTTCCAATAAAATAATTATTTATCACTTGTCATTGAAATATAAAATAGTTTAGAGAATTTTAGACATTTAACATTTATTTATGTTTGAAATTTTTTATTCAAAAACTAAATAAATTTTTTAAAATACATTTTCTTATAGTGGAAAAAATTAATTTTATTATTAGGTCAGAAAAATAAATTATAGCAATTTTTGAAGAAAATTCTTTTCTAAAAAATAAGTTAAATTTACTAGAACATTTAGTGAAGTGTTTTTTTGAATAAATAAAATCATTAGTATTTATTGGTTCCATTATATATCGTTCAAAAGGTTGATAATCTTATTTAAAACCTCCAAATCAATTAGTTATGCAATGTCACCCAAAACCTAACTATATTTCCTAATTCATTGATTTTCAATGTAGCTTATTGTATAATCTATCAAACATAGTGTTATTTTATCACATCAATGTATTACGATTCTTAATACCCAAATAATTTTGGGATTTGGTGATTATGTACATAAACGTCATATTACAAATTATTACTATAACATATCAAATAATGAACTCCGTAGAATGTTCTCTTTTATACATATTCATGTATATAGATTCTTGAAGAATGGAGACATATACTGTGATGAGATCAAAGAACAATTATGGTAATCTTATAATTGATCAATAATATCCTAGATAAAAAACTAATGGAAAAACATGAATCATATGTGAAACATTTTATCAAATTTTCCAGAAAATCCAATGATATAATCTTATGAAATGATATGACTTCATGGATAATTTTATTAGTTAATAAAATAAATATGGAAGTATAACCCATATACTATGTATAAGAAAATAATTAGAAATAATTATAATTTATGGAAATAAAAAATTAAATCATAGAATAGAATAAAAATTTATTATATCCATGAATTGAGGAACATATTTGGATATATGGGGAGAACATAATGAAAAGGAATCATTTTGGGTAATCCCAATCCATCCGACACATTGTGAAAAAATAGAATTATATCCATCATATAAAATTTTGAATAAACCCAATAACAACAATTTATTTAATTTCCCTAGGAGATATAACGAAAATTTCAATTCCAAGGTGGGTTATATTGGGACCATACAATCATCATTAATACACATGTCTTCCACATTGAATCAATTATTCATCATATAATAAGGAACCAATGGAAAGATAATGATTTATTAAATAAAATTAAAATTATTATTACATAAACATGGGGATAAATTTCTAAGAAGATAGAACCAAAATAAAATAACCAATAAGTGATACACTATAATAACATTTATTTTCTGATCAAAAATATTTATTTATATGATATAGATCATTAAGAGTAAACAATATGTGTGATGAAAATGTTTTATCAAAACATATTAAATGTCCTCATGAGAGATTAAATGAAAAAAAATCTTCAAAATTAACATATTTAAGAAATGGTAAATAAATTAGAAAAAATCAAAAAAATATATATTCATTAATAGAACCTCAAGAAGAAATAATAATAATTCTAAAAAATTAGGAGTTGAAGATAAATATATTTGTATGAAATTAATTTTTTTATTGTTTTATAAGTATATTATTGAAACTCATATCATTAAAATGGGCAACCAAAACTCTGTTATTAGAAAATAAGGTAAATATAATGATTACAATAGGTAAATAATATCTTTTTCAATTATTCAAGGAATAAATTAGTTGGACGATAAATTTGTTCAACGAAAAGAATGTTCCATTAATATAAGGTGGAATTATTTTTAAGAACATATCATTTTAACGATACTGATAATTAGTTTGTCGACTATTTTTTATGTAAAATTGTTAAATGTATAGATTTATAGAGTAAATAATATATAATAGTGTAATTAAATAATAAAAGAAACATAAAAAAGAATATTCATGGAATTTAGTTTATTACTTCAAGATAACAAATTGAGTCAACATAAAGCATTTTCATTGATTCATTCTCAGTCAGTTGTTATTTAATATAATATATATTTACCATATATTTATTAATAATAAACTATATAAACTCACTCATATTTATTACAATAATAAATAATATTTTATCATCATTCTTTATTTATTTTTATTGTTTTTATTTAATATTAGGAATATAGAATTTATTGTTATAACCATTCTATTTTTGTTTTGATATAAATGTTCTAGTTTTTAATAGATTTTTATATACTAATAAAATATTCCATAGTATTGTTATTGGAAATGTGTTTTCCATAATTATTTAGTATGTTCTATGATCAATTGAAATTTTCTACAATATTTGTAAAGATGAAATTTATAATTAGTTTGATGATTTTACATTTATTGAATAAAATAAAATTTATTAATATTTTGGTAAATCATCAAATAATCATTACATAAAAACTAATTTTTAGTCATTGTAATATATTAAATTTTATTAGTATTCCATAAACATCCATGATAAGTATTTATATCATCATTTATGCTGGCTTTTAAATAGTCCAAAACACACACAAGTTAAAATTAATATGATAAGTATGGTTATAGAAGGAGTTTATTATAATATTATCATTAAAAAATAATGAGAAAAAAAATAAAAAAATATTTATTTTATAATATTAATAATATATATTATTTATTATTCATTCATGATATAATTATTATTACATTGTAACCGAAGTTGGTAAATCTCTCCCAAACAAGATCATGTTCTACCGACTAACTAAATAAATATATGATATTTAATAATGTTAATATTAAATTCACATATTCCTGATGATTTTAAAAAAGATAATATAATGATAAATTATATTAATAAATTATTAGAATAATAATAAATAGAATATCA
The DNA here is from genome assembly GCA_963277665.1 of Viscum album. Classification (NCBI taxonomy): domain Eukaryota; kingdom Viridiplantae; phylum Streptophyta; class Magnoliopsida; order Santalales; family Viscaceae; genus Viscum; species Viscum album. The sequence continues at coordinate 900,766,653 of OY728139.1, forward strand.
ATAAGGTAATATATAATACTTACATAGAGTAATTTACTATTCCTTTGGGATCTATCTTGATTTGGAATTGATTTGGGAATCTATAGGGACTAGAATATCAATAACCTATGAAATGATTATTTTAAAAGGAATTTAGGTTTTTTATATGGGCTAATTAATATTTTTAGAATTAGTTTTATAGAAACACATACCTTTTATTCAAGTATATTAAATCTTAATTATATAAATATTCATTACACAACTAAACGATCTAGGCTATAATCCTATTGTTCTACTGCAATTGGAAACATTTTAATGTTGAAACAAAGTTCATAAAAGATATATAATATCATAAACTATTTATTTTATAACAAGATACTTTGTTATATATATCATAATAGTATGTTTCCTCATAAACATGGAAGACAAAAATATGAAGGGGCGATCTTTGATTCTCAATAAGGGTAAATAAGGGATATATCAATGGTTATATAAACATAACAAGATAAAAATGGTATCATAAAATATCCTTAACATTCGAAAACAATAGAATTCAGATCATATAGGATAATATTGTGTCAGGACTTAATGTTTTTTAGTTTATATGATTATAATCTAGCATCAGATCCGTTGTGGATGTGATTGGTTATCACACGACCCACATGTTGTACATTATCAAAAACTATATTAATAAAATTCATACATATTTTGTAATTTTATTTTATAAAATAACCTTAGTATATTCATCATTAATTAATATTTTTTATCATCAAAAGATATATAGTAAGTTTCATTTCTCGTTACCAATATAAAATAAATGATTACTACCTTAAAATTAAATATCATACAAACCCAAAAGGTAATACTTAACAATAATGTAAAGTTTAAAAATATGAAAGGAAATATTTCATATGTTACTTTTTCACACATACTAATCAAATGGGGTTTATTGCAAAAAATATCTCTCAAAACAATCATAATATCGATTAACTCCCAAAACATAAAATGTAAAAAATGTTTTAATGAATTTTAAATTATGATTAATAAAAATTTAATATACCCATAATGGTGTCTATAACTATTATGTTAATTAAAAAATATATGCTTCGAAAATCAAAAAGAATATTATAAATTTCATGATTCTAGAATTAGTAAAATACTTTTTCAACACATTGTCCATAATATACAATTTTAAATCAGTTAATTTTAGTTTTCAAAATTGAATATAACCAACACGAAACGTTTAAACATGAGAAAAAAAGAATCAGAGTGGTCTATCAGGTAAACCATTAATATTAATAAAAGTATTTTTAAATCACAACACTTTATTCATAATCTCTAAGTCCCTTGTTTTGACCATGGTTATCCATGGTCAATAAAAAATCTATATGATATTTTCCAAAAACATTGAATTAATCACAAAAGTCTATCATATGTTTCTATTAATAAATTTATGTTTTTCTAGATCTGTAGTCTAGGGTTTTTAGTAAACATTATATGATATGAACTTTAATGACCCTGACCCATGAATATAGGTTTCAGAGCCAAACTTAATTACATTGGCATAGATATAAGAAATATCATCTGAAAATATTTAATAGTTTTTTATTCTTGGTAAACTACATACATATTTTATATTGAAATTAAATATATATCATAAAATAAAAAATTATTTTACTTGAGATCACCGTTATCCCCATTACCACAAACATAAAAATCAATTATAATAAAAATCTGGGTAAAATGTGGATAATAAAACCTAAGAAGGATGTGAGATAAAATTCTAAATAAGGGATAATTAATGTGGAAGATAATTTGAATAAATATGAATAATATACATGGAACATTTAAAACAATGATCACACAAATTCTATTTAATCAATAAAATGAAAATGAAAAGCATCTATAGATTATACATAGTGAAAATCCTCTTGGTAATGATTACTATATACTAAAAAATTGAATATATAATTATTGGACTTCATGTTTCTAGAAAGTAAATAACTACCGTGAAGAACATTCACTAGATAGATTATTGTACAATCAAAACCCATTTCAATATTCATTAACATATTCTTCCAATGAGGAAACGGGTACATCAAGGGGCTATCTATATCTTTCCGCACCCATGTTTCTTTATCCCAATCATTAATTATATATTGAATAAATGATTTCAAAATATAATTTTAAATAAATGTGACCCATATGAATTTGAATCATTTGAGTAATCAGAAACTATTAAATAAAGTATAGAATATTATATAAATAGAAGAACAACAAAACAATTTATAGGATTAATCAAATTATTTTGACATATATGACAAAACTATAATGATATCATTGAAAAAATCTTGTGGAAATAATATTTAAACATTACATTGTGTCCCATTCCACTTTGAAGAATTGTAATTATAATCCTCTAGAAGGAATAAAATTATACAAACATTAAATATCTTTAGAATAAGGATATTCATGGTATAACATGTCAAAGTAGGTGTATATACACCTTATAAATGAATATAAGCGTATAACTAAACAAATATCTTAAATAAGAAAAATTGTGACAAAGAGCTATTATTTCTTTGCTAAAATAAAAAAAATAAACCCAATTACATAGAGATACATAAATTGTTATTTAAAACTACATGAATTTGTTGATATATAACATAATATATTCATGGGTAGTATAAAAACCAAAAAACAATAAGTGGGGAATATGGAGAAAGTCTCACATAAATAAAAGTGAGACTATAAATAACTTTACAAATCTTCTACCATAGACGTAAGAATTTATGAATGTAATGATTATGCATAAAAAAATATATGCCTTAAAGAATAGGGAATATAAATGAAGTAAAAATAAAGTGGATTCCACACAGAATCATGGATTTATATAATCAACAAAATATTCTTATAACCCGATGAATTGATATTGAGTTTTGAAATCAAATACCACATTGGAATTCATAAAATCATATTTTTTTATAAATGTAATAATTATCACAAGATACATTTAATACCATGAATATAATTATATTAATGAAATTATATATCAAATATCATAATAACTACACCACACATAAGAAATATGTGGTGAATAATTCATATATCATATTTAATTAAAAGTGATATGAGAAAATCCTTTCCCCCTGATTCAATTTAGTGTTGAGTTCTATAACCTTGTGTATAATCGTTTATTGAATGTTATTAACAAATTATATAACTATATAAATATTTAAATTAAATTTTGGGTTGTTTTTGTAACATATTATTATCTATTTATTAATAATATTTCAATATTTTCATTGTTTTAGGTGAGTTCATTTCATGGAATCAGGATTATATCATTTTTTTATAATTATGAATTGTATTATAAAATTGAAATAAATTGATAATGAAGAAATAAATGTTATTAATGATATTAAATAATCATAAATGGTCCCATATATAATTTTTTTCTAACATGAGGATGATTCATTTGATAAATGATAATACTGAAAAAATTATTTCATTTGGGCTTTTATTCCAAACACCATGAACTAGTTTCATTTTATTTAACTATGTGAGTATATATTAGTTCCATAAAAAGAAAAATGTTATAGCTTACTAATAAATACTTTTTTTGACTAGAATTATTTATTTATACATCAAAACTAATTATCAAATTGAAAACAAACAATAACATTATTCATCGAGGTGATTAACCGGAAAAACATGGAAAATAGATTTGGTTATGTGAATGGAAGGATGTAATAAAAGAGGTGGGTAATAGATAATAAATTTTCAATATAAATTTATAGTAATTACATGATTATGTTCTTATTATTCCTTCATGTATGAATGATATGGTTAGGATGTAGAGGAATGTATAAAATTAAGAGACGTGTTTTGAGAAAATTACCTCTTAAATATAATCTCAATGAAGGTCCCATTGAGGACCATGGAATTTGGTTTTTGGTGAGAACAAGAACTCTAGGATGTGAAAATAGTATGTATAAGATTTTTTTGTAAGGATTTTAGGATCATTGGGTTTATTGTGTCGAAATGGGGTGGTGTGGTTGTATTTATACTTGAGGAGAGGTGGGTTTGAGTGATTAAAATGAGGATTAATTCTTTTTATTAAAGCCAACAACATTGAGGATGAATTAATTTCAAAAAATAATAATGTTTATTAATGTTTTTAGGATATTTATGGTCTATAAATCACTCATAAAACCATTACATGTCTTAATTTATATATATGTCAACTTTTTAACTTTTGACCCCTTGTCACTATTTTAACTATACAGAGACAATTGAGCATTTTATCACAGTAAAATATGTATAACTAAAAATGAAATTGAAATTAGAACCTAACATTGAACATAATATTAAAAATTTCTATTTTATTTTAACTAACTATATTCAAAAAATTTTATTTAATTGTGTTTAAATTTATTATCTTAGAAACAACTAAAATGAACGTTTTTAATGTGAGAATTTCTAATGTTTGCCAATTTTTTATCTAATTTCAATGTGAAATGGATTCCAAAGAAATAAATTGTATTATTTAATTTATTACTGATCTAATTATACATTAAAACTAATTTATTATTTAACTTAACTATATAAATAATTTAGATGAAAATTTGGTTATTAATTAAAATTTAGTATTTTTTACTATTCAAAAAAATTGAAACGTCCCTAAAAAATACCAAAAGTTAACCCTAAAATATTTTTTATATTACTCATTCAAAAATTTGTATTATTTTCTATAATAAAACAAATAAATGTGTTAAATGTAAATGTTAAAATAAGTGGTCCATCAATGTATGGTGAAACTACGTTTTGAAATATATTGCTTCTTATGCCTAAAATGGATTTATTCATATCTTCAGAATAAAAAAATTATAGACTAATGTTAATTTTTTTACAGAATATATAAAATAGAAAATTCAATAATATATTTTATTAATATTGATTAATTTAATATATTATTATAAAATGTCATTAGGGGAATAAAAATTATTTTTATAAAAACATGTCCTTTGGGTTCTATTGGATTCCATTTTAATTTCTTATCAGTTGCTAAATGTGAATTTATTTTACAAACATGTGTAATAAATATTTTTATAATTTAGTTATTCTCATTATTCCTCCCTTATCAATGGCTAGTAGATAGATATCATAGTCAAATAATAATATTTAATCATTTATCTTGATAAGAAGTAATATTTATCACTAAATTCAATCCATAAAAAATATCTTTATGTAATGTTTTCAATTATTATGTCATCAAATAGTGTGTGATGTCATCCAACCTGGCAGTCGACCTAGTCCCCGGTATGGAATGGTGGGCATTCCTAATCGTTGTGGGTTATAAACATGTGCAACACATCTGAACATACAAAAGGGAATGATTTTAGAGAGAAAAAACATCCATGAATAGAGAAATAAACAGAAAAAATTGAATATAATATATTAAGATACATAATATATTTACATAAAATAGTTGAACAAAACAAATCTTATAATATAATTAAAACTATACTGCACTGACTAAATTTCTGTGTGACCTCTTGGACGCCTCCAACCACATGACCAAACCGCTCTGAGATCCAGTTTGAACCAAGAAACCAGAACTAGAAGCAAAACTACAAAATAGATTGGGTCTAACGACACTGAGAGGTAAAACTACGATATGATCCAAACATGATCAGTAGGAAAAAAACAAAAGAATCCATGTGTTTTTTTCCAAAATAAATCTATTAACATTTTTTTAAATATAGTGATAAAAATATGCTTTTCTAAAATTTTCCATTTTAAAACAAACAATCAAAATCCATTCCCCATATGATTTAAAATAAGGCACAAGGGGATAAGAGAGATGGAAATATATAGTATGTGATATTTTTTAATAATAGTGAAAAAGGGAAGAGTGATTCCTCATTTAAAACACCGACCTTGAAATCTATTTCCAAAAAACTAATATTTAAAATTTTTCATATAAATACAAAAAAAGTACAATGATTTTATTTCTACAAAATGTGGGAAATGACAATAATTGTACACATATTGGTAGAGCATGAGATAAACAAGGAACAAAGGGGATAATAAGAACATAATCTCAGTTAGGACCCCATCCCCCATAGCATTCGACACATTATGAAATCAAAATGTTGAAATTCCCAACCATCCTACCTCAAGAATGACCGAGGGGCCTAATCCCATTGCAATAGATGAAATCATATCCACCTACTATGGGGAATTGGACCGTATGTTATCTACTAGGGATGAAAATTTTCTCAAAATTCATTTTTTCTATTCTCGGTTCCTATTTTTTGTTCACAAAGGGTTGTTCCAAGAAGTAAAATCAACAAGACATGTACCTAATATACATATAAATTACATAAACTAGCTCTAACCTAGCCACCTAAAGGGTAGTCCCTTACCTTAACACAATAATAACACATGTGAGGTCCAATACTGAGGAAACTCCCTTGTCATTGCAAACTAACAAATCTAGTGAACCACCCAAGAAGGGTTTTCCAAATATCCATTACAAAAAGAAAAACATGCATTTTGTTTTTTAGAATTCCAAAATCTAACAAAAACACATTGAAAATATTTCCAAAATAACCTTAAAGATAATTTTTATTTTAACATTTGTGAATGGGCCATTAATACAAAATTCACCCACACACTCTTAAAATTACAAAAATGCTTAACCTTTTCCAACAACTCCCCCATGTTTGTTTCATGGCACATTAGGCCAAACAATAATTTATACATTTCGAACCATTTTCAAAACACAAGAAACAATACTTCCCCTTTTTTGAAAACATTGAACCATTAAAAAAAAATGAGAAATGGGGGAAGAGGTGTTCTTAAAGGGGACCTTCTCTAGTGTACCATTTTTATTTGATTTCACATCCATGTGTCCACCTAGTCCATCACAGGATTTTCCAAATTCCAATAGCATACTCTGATGTCATTGAAAAAACTAAAAACCCATTTTTATAAACCAATGTTTTATTTCAACCCAAATCTAAGAATTTCACTCATTCATAAAATGATACATGAATTCACACACCTAGATATCCGTTTTTAAAACCAGTTTTAAAGCATACTAAAAGAAATCACCGTGTATCACATAAAAATCCAGGATTTGTTGAAAATAAATTTAATAAAATATTTTATATATGGAAAACATAACTTATACATGCAATTTAAACATTAAATCTCAATTATAATTTTATGAAACACTATTGAAACAAATATAAATGGGTATAAACCAATATTCTTCATGAAAAATATTTTTAAAAAAATATTAAAATTTCAAAATTTCAAAAAACTAAATAGAGGTCCCAAATTGGTGCATTAAATGTTTATATATTTATTTAAGACATCATGAATGAATTGAAATGAATTGTAATGGAATAACATAGAAAAACCTACCACAACCCTTTGTATATATAATGAAACTCTTGGATTGGGAAGATTAGGGCAAAGAGGATAATCTTAATTACCTACAACAAATGAAAAAAGTGTCAACCAAAAAACCTATCCATCAAGGTTTGGCTAATAACGAAACCCTAATAAAAACCCTATAAACCATGAGGGAAAAGGAAATAGGGGAGAAAATTGGAAATAATCTATGAAATCTATCATTAATATATTTAAGGGATATCAATGAAAGAATAATGGAAAGGGAGAGGGGTTTAAGAAGACCCCCGGGTGTGCCAAGGTCATCCAAAGGTGGAAAATCCTGATTATGGGATAAAAAAGAGAGAGATGACTTTTAGGTATTATGTTTTTAAGGACCTAGAAAGACCACAAGGTTTGGTTGTATGGTTTTCCAAACCTTACAGTAGTCGTGCGAATGCATCTACCGTTATTGGGAACAGCTGCCAAACATGTCTAGGATCAACCTCATGGAATTGGGATTGCTCTTTAGATGCATATTTTTCATCCTAGACGTACTTAATTTTGATCTGATACTGCTGCATAGTTTCCCCTAACCCTGCAGTGCGCATGTGCCTCCTAGAAAAACCACATGAAAACTTCAAAAAACAAAAATTTCAACCCACACTCACACCTGAATGTCATCTAATATACCCAAGTATAATAAAATGATGAAAAAAATACTATCTAAGTCTCGGTGTGACAATTATCTCCACCATAAGCCCTTTCTTCCCCTGAAGGTCACAAAGCTTAATGAGATAAAATCTTAAGATCATGCCCAATCAGAACTGAGGAATGCCACATGCCATGGAGTGACCATTAATTCAACAAGTCACACTTGGATGATTAATAAAATAACATATCCCATGATTAAATGGAGAACGTGGGAGGGTTCTCACCACCACAAGAATCCCACTATGCAGAAACTCTTATTCCATGAACGCCACCCTGGGGTGGGGCCAACACAGGAACTCCCAACCCTAAAATAACCAACATAGACTACTTTAACCTATCGATTCAACCGAGAAAAACCAAAACAACTTAATTGAAGGACCCTACTAAAAACAAACTGGTTACTCGATGTCAAGAGATATGTTCAACATATCCTACTCCAAACATCAAACAAATAGAACTGAGTGGATCACAATAGGCCAAGTCTATCACACCCTTGTAATGAAATGATGAACCTATGACGATTGCGATATGTGAACAAGTAAATAGTAGACGTTTCAATCCCAACATTCAATACATTAACTAGGACGAGGTTTCACACACCCTTGGGAACTCCTAACATTATACAAACATCACCCTGAGACATGAGGTTGCGACTCTAATTAATGAAGCATCTCTTTCCTCACATTCAAGAACTAGAATTACCTGATCTAAACACTTTTTGGGTATGATTTTGGAGGGATACGACAATAAATGTAGGAATTCCCAAAACTTCTATATCGATGTCACCCTAGAATGCTGTTTGGTGAACTAGATTCCTGAACCAAGGAAGACCACTTCATAGATGTAGGTTCCTTCGACATGCACTAATCACGATATGGGAAACCTTAACGAATTCTAACAACTCTAACTACACACTAATAATAGACTCTGATAGAAATTCCCCAACCAGGAAACTCCCACAATAGGTTACACTGGATGAGGTCACATTGACTATAATCTAGGGATGAGAACCACAATCAACATGATGAACCATTTCTTTTAATAAGTGAATGTAAAACAATATTGCCCTCTAGTCCTGTCGAATATCCCATAAGAATACCACCTTCCTAGAAATCACCCCCTCATGTATGAACACTTAGATGAAGTGTGCCGTGAAAATTTCCCACATAACCAAAATTCCAATGATGATGGGAAATCTAACCTCCACTGGTACAAATCTGGAACCTCAAAAAAATAAGTTAGGGTATAAACATTATTAACCTCTATAGTTTCCCAATAACTCGAAGATGCACTTTGATTCCTTAAAACATCTTCACTACCTCTAACATATCTATATCTCCTGGTAAAACACACAACACTGGACAAGAACTAGAAACTAGGCGTGTCTCATTGTAAACCATGGAAAACTTTTTGGGAAAATTTCACGAGCATCATAAAGATAAAAAAAACCAATAGAATAATTGTGCCAAAACATAATAAAAATGAATATTCTGAGCTAACACACCCTTCCTGGAAGCATAAAAAATATAAACACAAACAAATTAATCCTTTTAAAAATCGCCATTTTCTTTTAAATTCCTAAACTACCATATGTCAATGCCATCATCCAAATATAAAATCCACTTTTCACAATTCAAAATAAAACCATCAATGATAATAGATTTCATAACCTTTATATTTCAAAAACTAACTAATGGAATTATATTAAACATCACATGTGTGTCCATCCATTTCCATCTGCACAATCTAAAAACAAGTTCTCCCCACACACTTTTTGTACACACCCACACACTTTTGATTTTATATAAAGAAAAACTAGGGTTGAACATTTCCTCTCCTCATTAAACTCCATGAATATACAAAATTTCAAACCCAAAATCCTCCAATTTTAAAACTCTATTTACCAATTTAATTCTATTTTAGAGGAAAAACTTAAATCTCATGGTTCAATTTCATTTCCAAATTCTTTCTGGCACCAGCTAGAACCAAACAGGACAAAACATGAAATGAAATACCATAATGGCGAGCTAGTATTTATGATTATCCTGGTAAAATGGTACTGGGCCATACCCATAGTTTGTGTCAACAACTAAGATGGACTTAAACCATGTACTCAGACTCTTGATGGTTCAATATTTCTTGTGATGTCAAAATGTGACACCATATCACCTCCATTATGATTCCTAAAAAAAAAAAAAAAGTAGAAGAATGACTCACACTACACTTGGAAACATGAGGTTCAGAACAAGAAATGATCCACGAGACCCTTCCCATAGCTACCATCGGAGTGCCAATAGTCCTAATCTCAAACTACTAGACACCTCAAATAATAAAGGCCTTATCAGATATCATTTTATCACAAACCAATGAAGGATTCCTTCCAACCCAACACCTAGACTAAGTCACAGTACAACTGAAAGTGTGTTCATAATCCCTATGGGCTAGAAACTAGTTCCCAACAACAATATATACAGGAGGTAATTATTTTAACCCAAATGGAAACAACATAGAAAAGATAAATAAATAGAATAAATTGAATCTCATACCCTAATTTACACAATTGATATAGTTACAACCACTAACCAAAAAAGAACTAAATGAAATGAAAACTAAACCCCACAAACCATATTTCCATGTGACCACTTGTCCACCTCCAGCCACATGACCAAACAGCTCTGAGTGCTGTCTTGAACAAAGAAACCATGAGTAGAAGAGAACCTCTAAATCAGGTTAAATCTAATGACACAAAGAGTTATAAGTAGGGTGTGAGATAACTAATCTCATTAGGGAACCACCAAATAATCCTCTTGTTTTCCTTTCCTAAATAAATCTATTAACAATAGTTTGAAATGTAGTTATAAAAATAGATTTCCCTCACATTTCGTTAAAAAATCTCAATAAATTTCCCTTATGATTTAATACACGACCCAATGAGAGAATGTAGAAGGTAACAAATTAGAAATTTACCATTTTTTAAAAAAGTGAAAAAGAGAAGTGTGATTCCTCATTTAAAACATCTACAATAAAATAAATTTCAACAAAACCCAAAATTATAATTTTCTATATAAATACAAAAAAAAAGTATAATGAAGTTTATTCTATAAAATGAGGGAAAATTCATTAGTTGTACTCATATGAGTGGAAAACGATAAAACCTAGGAACTCATAGGAGAACCAGAACATACCCTCGCACGAGACCCCAGCCATAAAAGTCTTCTAGACATGATGAAATCCGAATGATCCATAACCTGACCACCCTAACTCAGGACTTCCTAAGGGGTCCAATAACATTGAAATATCCACAGATATATCCCCCAACAATGTTCCATTAAATAGTATGTAAACTAATAGTACTGAAACCATTCTCACAATTCCTCTTTTTTTTCCTATGCTCACATGATATGATCACAAAAGAGTGTCCCACACAATAAAATCAACGATTCATATACCTTCTGTTCATATACATCACATAAACTGGAAACAACCATACCCTCTAAAGGGTAGTCCCTTTCCATAGAATAATAATCACACTTGGGAGGTCCTATACCAATGAAACTCCCATCTCATGGACAACTAACAAGGCATGTGACGTAACCCAATAAGGGTTTTCCAAATATCCATTCCATGATAACAGATGGGCCTTAATAATTTCGTCATTAAATAATCTACCAAAAACACATAGAAACCATTTCAATTACAAAATCAAACAACATTTTTATATAAAAGAATCCAAATGGTCATTTAAAGCATCCTTCACCCACACACACCTATAGATTCCAAACAATCCATACCGTTTCCAAACACTCACCTAAGAATAATTGAAGGAAAACCAGGAAAAATATTAAAGAACTCATTAAAGACCATTTTAAAAATAAAAAAAACACAATTTCCTCCATTTTTTAAATTATAGAACAATTTTTATGAAAATAGCAGAACGGGGATAAGTGGTGTTCATTAGGGAGACTAACCCTAGTGTACCATCTTCATTTGATTACACATACATGTGTAAACCAAGTGCACCCATGAATGTTTTAACATACAACATAACACTATAATATCAACAAAAAAACTCAAAAACCATTTTCATAAAACTAGAATTTTCATTTAATCTAAATCCTTCCATTTCCCTAATTTATAAATTGAAACACTTGTTCAAAAACAAAGAGATCACTTTTAAAGTATTAGTTTTATACAATACTAAAATAATTCACCATGTTTCATTTACAAAATAATATATTTTATCCAAATAAATTCAACTAAACATTTAAAATAGGTAAAACCTCACTTACCAATCTAATTTGATCCTTAAATCTCAATTTTCATTTTATCATAAACATTTTTCAAAAATATTTAGGGGCATAAACCATGATTCCTCTTAAAAAATATTTTTACAAAAATCTATATACATCATAATATAACAAATAACTAAATGGAGGTATCATAAATGGGGGTATCATGTTTCTAAATTTTTTTTAAGACATCAAGCATCAATAGGAATTCATTGGAAATGAAGTACATGGAAACTATAACCTCAACCATGTGTGGATGAAAAACAAATCTTGAATATATAACATTGATTATTTAAGGATGATATGAATGCCCTAGATCAAAAGAAAACTGATCCAAGCACAATCACTAGCCATTAGAGTTCAAATAACCAGTAAACCCATAAAGAAAAACCTTAGAAGTCAAGAGGGAACGATAATTAGGGGAGATAATGGAAAAAAATATGAAATATAAACTTGGAACCTTCATGGGACATCATGGAAGAAGCAGACCATGGGAGATGGGTATAGGAAGACCCCATGGACTGCCTTGGTTTTATGAGGGAGAAGGATCCCAAGTCTAAGCTAAAAAGGATAGGGTGGGATTTTATGGATATGGTTTTTAATGACCTTCCATGACCCCATAGTTATCCAAACAGTATAGTAACTGTGCACATTCCTCTACCCTTGTTAGGACTAGTCACACAAAATTCTTGGGATCGATCACACAGGTGTGCTATAGTAGTAGGATATCTTCTTTCCCATCATAGACCAACCACATGTTCACCTACTTCTGCCACACATTTTTTCCAGATTGTGCATTGCCCATCTACCTCTTGAAAAATCCACCTAAAACCTTGAAAAACCAAGAAATTTGATAGGGATTAAATCCCATAACTCAAATAAAAGACCCAAGACTAATAAAAAGATCCAATACAAGAGTATCTGATGTTGGGGTGTTCCATATTATCTAGGTACATTTTTATGATAAAATAGAGTCCATATCCGATACATTCCTATTAATCATTGTTGTGGTTTGAGAGTAAGAGGGGATAATTGAAAAGAATGTAAATATCAGTTATAATTATCGACACCGATTCACCCCTATAATATCATTGAACAACTGATTTTTTTTTCTAATTAAGTGGTATTTGTACTTATGTATAATATTTATTGGATCAATATAATTTTACCTGTATATTATACAAGGTCTATATTATGTTCATGACTGATGATAATTTTGAGGTGCATTCGGTAGAAGACATAGTCACTAATCCTATTGTATAAGACCTTAAGATATCTATTGAGACTCTAAAAATCATGAATAAGATATAATCAGTTTTATTTTTGAAATTATTTAATTATTTCTCTTTTAGTAAATTATATTATGATGATCAATTTAACGAAACAGGTACATGATTTAGAAAATTTGTAGAATATGAGTCTATCAGAACCATAAAATAGTTTTACTCTTCATTTCAATGATATAATTAGAATGATCTATATGAATTTGATTTATATATAATTTAATTTTTTATGCTGTTCTTGATGAAATAAAATACCTTGAATAGGAAATTATTAATTTGGACGATGTACTGTGTTAGAAATTAAAATTGTTTAATCCCCACATAGACATTGTTGATGAAAAAGATGAATATAAGACTTCTTAAAATCAAAATATTTTATTTTTTAATTTTAATTTCAATGTAATGTTTATATGAAAATAAATAAAAAACATAATTTTGGTGACTTTATCTAGGGACATGAAACATTAGTTAATTATTTCATTATTATCAGATATACTCTGCGTAAATTAAAAAATTTTAAGGATAAAGAGTATAAATTGTTTTATAGAAAATAATAATATTCATGATCGGTGTATTGAAAACATATATTCTATAAAATAATTAAATAGTTTGAATATCAGTTTAATGAAAACAAAATTTTAATTTAACTTATAAAGAATCAAATACCATGATGACACCTTTATTGAAGGTAGTACACTACATGATTTATAGTTTACTAAAATTCAATATTGAATGGAAAGACAGACCAAAATCATGTTAAAAAATAGAATTTATCTTTCATTACTAAATTCATTGAAAAATAAGTTAAATTGTGAACATTTATTGAGGAAATGGTGTGAAATTCTAGGATTCTAAAGAAATATTCTTCCACCCAAACAAATAAAGATATCCAATTCCTAAAAATTTTGTGTTTCTATATAAACTATTTATGAGATTAATTTCCCTAATGATACTCATATTGGTGGAAAAAATATATCAAGTTAATATCATGATAAAACTACTCCCATGTCATGGAATATGATTACACATACCACTATTAAGTCTTTTTTCCATTAACATAGTTTAATTTTCAAGAGTATATTAAATGTAACAACTGAGAATCTGTGGAAAAATTAAAATCATAATAAGTTAAAAAAATAAGGATTAAATAATGATCATGAAATAATACCCTGAAAATTACCCTCCAAATAAAGAAATTCAGACCCAAAAACTACATGTTTAAAATATAATCAAAATGGTACTATATGAAAAACAATTAAATTCATTAGGTAATTTTGTGGCTACTGGATGTTTCGACATTAAGATACCATGTGTTGGTAAAATAGGAAAATATATAATGTCAATAATAGGGTAATATACATTGAGTTAAATGGTGAAGAAATGAATTATCAATATTAATATAATTAGATTCCATAAACGAAAATGAAATATTACACTCAAAACAAAAATACATTCCTTATTGAGTTATATTTGTACAACACTATACATGATATTATATAAGATGAGTGTTGGTATAAACAAAAAATGTTTAACAAATAAGATAATATGAACTGGGTTCGTCAACCCAGTTAGATGTAAGTTATAAATATTGGAAAAAAATCAAAATTGAGATATAAAAACAACATTAAGATGTAAAATAGATGAAAATAACTAAAAACCAATACTAAGAAGATAGGAGAAAATTAAATCAAATATTGTTACGTTGAAAATGAAAATATGGTTCTATAGTGTAAAGAGTGGTCATATCATATACGACTACAAACTGGATAGAGATATTAAAATGCATAGATGTTGAGGAAATTATTAAGAGAATAAATATAAGGGAGATAATAGAATATATGATAGATTGAGGAAATTATTACTAAGGAATTATACCTATTTTATAATAAAGGTATCAAATAATAATTTATGAATCCATGTGGATTCTTAATAGAATATTATGTTAATATATATTTACTAATTAGTTTCCCTAATCATCTGCAAGTTTATAAATAAATGAAAAAATATTTAGACGAAGCATGAGTTAGATAAAAGTTAAAAGTAAAATATGTAGGTTAATATGAAGGAACTAAAATTAAAGAGAGTTTGTCAAAACAATTCCAACTAAACTATTTTAAAATATAATTTTCTAAATGTGAAATAATAATGAACATAATGCATTAAATTCAATGAATCATTATTATACTAAATGGGAGATAATAACAAATGAAAAAAGCTTCATTGAATGCTACTATATTACCATAATATGTAATGATAATTAATAAATTCAAAATTTAGATGAAATAAAGTCAAGATTAGATAATATCTAAGAAATCATAGAATATGAAATTTATAAGAGATATATTCCAGAATATTACCATACACATTATAGCTATATGAAAATGAATATTGGGGTTGAGAGTAAATAATCAAACAATTTTCACTTACTTTGAATAACATTAAATATCTAAATTATTCCCTTACATATTGTGCCATATTTGTGTTTTTATATTATAATAAATTAATGGTGAATTTCATTATCAATAGAAAATATTACAAAATAAATTGGAATTAAAATAGACTTAATTATTATTCTGGATTTGTTATATACATGAATTATTTCCAAATTTTTTATATTCAACAAGAACATATTGATTTAGTATACTTCATTCAGTATAGAAAAAATAGAATTTATTTTAACAATGATAGTTTCATGACTATAATAATGTGTAAGTTTTCAATTAAAAAATTAAAATAATGGTAACCCAATTACACTTCATAACCATATATTGATTATATCAATTATGACTATAATGGAGGTGGGTTGATGGAAGAGTAAGCTAATATAAAGAAGAAGAATGTTATGTTTTCAATTTAAATTTTTGATGTATTTTTTGAGTGCATTGTAGGGTTTTAATTTAATCACTGTTATTTTTTATACACAATAATTAATGAAAATATATAAATTGTATCACATGATAAATTTATTTTTCGATAACATTGACGTAGTTCTTAAATCACCCTTTTTTCTACATCAGGTTATCCTACAAGGACATATAGATGATAATCTAAATGATGACATACAAATAAAAATTTTGTAACATCATTTTTATTATACAATTACTAGATTAATTCTCTTTATTTATTGTTAATAAGTATGAGAAGATTAATTGTATTTATTTAAAGAAATATTACAGAAAAAAAATAAAAATGGGAGATTGAAAAGTCTATATAGATAGTTGGTCGGTATGTTTGTATTTGTTTTCATTATATAATATGGAATCAAATTCAATGTATGATGAATTACATTATGATTAGTGATTAATCATTTAATTAAATATATTGATTGGATTTAAGAAATATAGAATAATGGTGTTGATGAAGCATGTACGATTATAATGGATTCCTTGGATTCTATTTGTAATATTGGATCATCATGTTAGTTGTGATGAGTAATGAACTCTGGTTAATTCATAAGACATGTTATCGATGGATTTAAAATGTGAAAATTATTTTCAATAGGTGAATTAATCCATAATTGGTTATATAATAGTTACTAAGATGCACATTTATTATACATATTATAGACTAGGGATATATTAAGAGTTTGGAGAATAATTATTAATGTAAATGAAATTGTCATTAATAATTGGAGATATATTCTTTAGAGAAATTATTATTTGGTTTTTTATATTTCATGATGTATTTTTTAGTTAGTTTGTCTATGTATTTAAAAGTAAATATAGAGTTAACATACCGTCTGAAAGGTAACTCTGAGGTTTGATAATTATATTTAACACATATGGAAGCTTTAATAAGGGTTAATGAACCCCATGTAATGGTAATTGTGACTCATGTAAGTTATATGATGTTGTATAATGATATTCAATAAATTATTAAGGGTAACCATGAGTCAATGTATGGGTAAAAAGTTGATACCATATTGCATAAGGTTGTATAGGGTGTGTAAAGGTAGGTTATGTTTTTCAAAAGGGTAATTGGCACTTTTTAGGAGTATATTGGGATTTTTAATTTAATATATGTGTGTTTAAATAAAAATTTAAGGGGATTCGGTAACATAAAATTCTTCTATAACAGTAACTGGTGGTATTATAAAGGTACGTAACATCCTTTGAAAATGACATATTATGCATTGTATAAATGCACAACATGATTTTCAGGACATATATATGGGTAAATGGTATAAACATAAGTGTAAATATAGTTGAAACAATACTATGTAATGGTGAAATTAGGATACAAAATGGTAACAAGTTGAAGAAGTATAATGTTGGAAATAATATTAATTTGATAAGGGTGATGATATACCATCATGTGTTACCTCTAGGTATCATGTGCCACTAATAATCATCAGGTGCTACTATTAGACATCTATTTATGTTTCCAAGAATCATATGTTACCTATAGGCACTAGGTTCTACATCCATTCATAGAATACAACATCCCAACATTAAGGTATACCACAATGCATCATGTACTACTTCTAGGAATTATGTGATATCACGTGCCATAAAGTTCTATTGTAAGGAATCTTGTATGATTATATAAGAATAACCCAAGACATTTCATCTCCTATAATAATGTTTATCCCTAAATAAATATGAATCATGAAAAATTCATGAGTAAGAATTTGATAAATGATTATGCATATAGTCAAAATTTCGTGAATGTATCATTAAAGAAGATAAATTTTCTACATGAATCTACCAATTCTATAAATTGAAGAAATATTATGTTATAGGTATTATTTAATTAATATATCATGTGAAGAAAAATTTTGTCCCAAATACTTCATTTTATACAATGATAAAGGGTTATCATTAAAAACAATATAAGATATAGATATCTGAAAGAATTTAAATATACTGTGATTTAATATTAATAAAATAATTCTATAGAATTGGGTAACATACATTAAAATATAGAGTCTGATACGAGGATAATAGATGGTACCATCTGTAATTATTATAGGGAATCTAAATGATCTAACCAAATAATTGAATTCCCATGAAGAACAATGTAATTCATTACGGTAAGGATGATTTGTAATTATTTTAAAACATAAATTTTTGATATAATTAATTAAAATATATCACATACTTATTAAACATGTGGATAAAGAAAATACCATTTGTTATGTTAACAAAAGGTAGAATAAAACATTGAAAATATTCAAGAGATGTAATATATTAGAAACAATGTTTTTGAGGATAACCCATTCACATTTAGAAAACATGTAAAATAATAAGGATAATATTTATATGTTTAAAATTTAATATTCCTAATAGAATCCTAAAATATGTGCATTAATCTTATGTATGATACTTTAATTAGGAAATAATTGTTTATGAATAAGGATGTAAGGACTATCCTAGATTCAATATGTACTAACTATTATAATAGTGTGTGGATCTAGAATGACTGAATGCCTTGAAATGACATTGATATTAAATTGGATGAATAATATAATTTGTTTAATAATGAATAACTATTTTAATTTCATGTAGGTAAATAATTGAAATATCAGAAATATATTATTTATATATTTTTTTGATGAACATTGATGAAATTTTAGTGAATGTATAAACAGTTACAATGATGAAATGAAGGTTCTACTATAATCAAATCATTTTAAGAAGTGGTGGTATCGGTATAAAATGTTCTTATTTGGGATAATAATGATTCCTATAAAACAATTTTTAATGAATTGTACTTCAATTGTAATCAATAAACATTTTATGGATAAGCATATCTATGAAACATCCACAGGTAGGATAATGTAATGGGTAAACATTCTCATTTTAGATTATCATTTTAAACTGACCATATTATTTTTTCATATATAATCCAAAATTTATATGTAAGGAATTTTTGATAGTTTATTCCATAACAATTCCTCTAAACTACGGTAGAGGTTTGATAGTAATATAGGGTAAATGAAAAAATAGTAATTCTCTTTAACAGTTGAGTACACTAATTCACCCCCTCCCAATGTCTCAACATGATGCATATGGGAACAATAAAATTAAATTATTTATAGGGGATTTGAGATTTATGATAGATTTTATTCCTTCCAATTTAATGAAATACTTCTAATTTATTCAATAAATCAATTTTATCATATAAAATGTATAATATTCAACAAAATTATAAAATTATTAATCACCTCCTTTGTAACAACCTGAAAAACATGGACATAGCTAGATGGATGAATTTAAGAATGACATCCTAATGGACCTCTAATAGTCTAGGGATGGTTTATATAATTGTGATGGCATATAAAACACATGGGAGGACATATACTAACATACCTGTACACATGCATAAACCTTCATAAACCAACATTATAGTGAAATATATAGAAATAATACTATTTATGAATAAGAAAAACCCACTCACATCTGAGTACAATAAGAATAATAAAAAGTGTAAGGGGTGATACCAGAATTGGAAAAAACTGTAAAATCACCCAACCTAATAACAACAAGAGGGAAATTATTAAAGTTATTCTCCACAAACCATCTATGCCCGGCCTAGAATTATAATGATCTACATATTTCTGATCCACTAAGGCCAACAACAAAAGGTATTTCTTGTTCAAGATACAAGACCTGAGAGAGTAGATCCCATGCCAAGGTGAGTATACCAAAACCTAGTAATATACCCCAAATTAAACAAACACAAAACAACTAGAGTGTATTATGGTAATCATTAAGATTATAAGTAAATTTTAGTAAAATAGCTACTAACAACAAATATTAACTAGATATTCTATATGGTTGTTCCTCTATCTCATAGTGAGATCACAACCTTAATAATAGAGTTTTAAAATACTAGAAAATAAATTGATAAACTCATCCAGGAGATTAAACTCCCTTAGTAATGCTATCAATGATGAAATTCATCTGATAGGTCTCACACATATTATTGTACTATGTTTATGGAACACATTCAATAGAACATTATAGTCTAGAATACCATGGGTATGCATGAAAGAAAATGAGTAGGATCATCATAGATACAAACTTGATTTCAATTTTACTCACAATATTAAAATTGATGATGATACATAGATAAGGGATCATGCTATGGGAATATTGGTCACAATGTACTCTAACTGAAATAACCCACTAGTTATGGGATCATGACCATTTATTTGGGCCAAATGTTTCATGAAAACCCACCTATGTAAGGAGAATGATATAATGAGGATACAAACCACAATCCTAACATTAATTTTTTTTCTCTATTACACCATGGTATTCATGTTAAATACTATGAATATAATGTTTCACTAAACAATAATTGAGGTGGATTTACAAAACTCACTAATGAACAGTGGGAGGAGGGAAAAGACCCACCAAGTTACAGAATGAGTGAACACAAAAAATCTCCCACCTAAGTTAATCTGGGAAAAACATTACTCTAATATTCCCTTGAATAAGTAGTATAATAATGTACAGAAATATCATTGTCTTGCGGTCTCACAAGACATATTTTCCAAAGATACACAACATGTCTACTTGGGTAACATGAAATATACTGTTAGACCGAGTAGTTGACATGATTTCATATCTAGACCATGTACTAAATAAAGTTATTGTTTAATGAAGTTATTAATCTATAAATTGTCCTCATACAAGAAAGTTTATATGTACATGAGTTTTAATCCACATAAGATTATGTTTGGGGGACATTACAATACTTGACATGTGTCATTACCCAAAAAGATATCATGGAAATTACACAAAGGGTTGATACCAAATCCATAAAATATAATAATAATGGGTGGGGAATAAATCATTATTATTTCATAAACATTCAGTATAAGATTTATAAATCAATTTTTATCTATCATGGACTATATGTTCATTTCATATATTTTTCACACCATCATGAATATATAAAATACTTTCTATGTCAGGGTAAACTACTGAGACAATAAAATCATCTTTGATACAATATCAACACATATTTACAATATTATAATGTATTAGGAATAATAACCTATTTTTCAATTGTTGATCAAACATATCTAATTGATTCCCATAGAGGATCAATCACATTGGCATGTTTCTCTAAAATTTTCAAGCACATATTCTTGTTTTCCACAATTAACTCATGAGATATAAAACAATACCAAAAGTATAATAGGCATATATAATTATAGTATCACCTATCATATAATGAAAAACACGCATATAAACTCCAATAATCATTATACATCCATTATATTAGTATATCCTAACACATGAAAACATATTTTATAAATAGTTCATCAATCAATCATAGCATAACCTATATAAAATAAATGGGGTTCATAGAAATATCATTGTTATAATTAGATACCATATATAGAAAAAATTATTATGGTACCATTTAATAACATCCATAGTAAAACAAAAGAAACAACAATGCATATTTCCATTGATGAATAGAAGTTCTATTGAAAGTCAATTAAAAAATTCTTTCTCAAACTATTCATTTTAATTTAAATTTATTATTTAGAATCTAAATCTTTCAGAAATACTAAATAGAAAATTTTTATTAAAAAGAACCATGTAATACTAAAATGGAATATTTATATACATGAGTGGTTTTGATGGTGAGAAATTATCTTAGTGGCATACACTACCAAATAAATATTACTTTCACATTTTTTATAAAATGTATGAAGGGACTCATCCATAAAAATAATTTAATATTACTTGTAAAAAATATTGTACAAATGAAAATATTTTTTAAAAGGAATTATTATGTTATTGGATAATATTAAAAATTTCATAAAATTTTTTAGAAGGCATAGACTTAGTTGAGAAAGGTTTTTGGATTGTAGAGAAAAACTATGTAATTTATAATTAAAAAAACTTATGTGGTCACTCTAGTTACTAATGTCAGTAAAATGAAATTAAAACAATTATTAAATATAAATAAATATAGGAAATGAAAATTCAAGATGTTATTTAGGGCTATATCATATTATTTCATTTTAAAAAACAAAATTATAAACAATCATGATAGGAAATGGGGTTGTAGCATAAAACCTCTAAGTCATTTGTAAATTTTGAGTCTTATTCCCCATGAATGAATAAAATAAAAATAAAATTTTTATATATTTATTTTAAATAAATTATTTTTATAAGTTTTCTATCTGTTAGTATAAAAACCAAAAACAATAAATGAGTATTTAATATGGAATATTTATCCATGAATTTAATGAGAGACCCAAAATCCATTAAAATATGTTTTTTCTTTCAATATACATGTTCAAAACTCATGTATAAAAAATAAATTTTATTATAAGAATATTATATTAATATAATTATTTACATCATAAAATAAGAGATTAACTAATAACCTTTTATAACCTTTTTAATAATAATTATTTATTTTACTAACTATTCTCTGTGATAACTACTTTATTTTCAGGTATGTTTTGGTTCAGTAGTTTGATACTTATAGTTTTATCCTCGTTCCATAACAACTATAATATAAATAATTATGTAAATGTATTATATAATCACTATATACATATTTATAGTCAAACGAACTATTAGAGATGTAAAAATTGGTTTCAATGTTTATGTAGATAGTATGAATTACATATGAATAAAAGCTATTTCTATTTTATAATTGTATAAAATGAAGGAAAAGTAAATAATATATGACCATTAAAAAATAATTAATTTCATAGATATCATAAAATTTTCCTAAATATATCCATATTTTCATTCATGTCTATATTAAATGAAAAATGATTCACATTGATATGTGGAGGTGGTAGTATGCATGTATGCATGAGCAACCTTGTCATATTACAAGGGATTATAAGGATAGAAGGTGTATGTGATATTATAATTAAATGACTATAAATATTTCATAAATATAAAATATAAACATTAAATACATAAATATCTCTAGATATGAGAGGTGTTGATGGAAATATAATTACATCGGTTCATGAGACTGTAGTCCTCTATACCGAGGGTCTCCAGTCTTTTTTTAATATGATGGATTAGGAGATGGATATAAGTTATTACACTAAAATAATAACATATCAATATATCATAAATATCAATTTTTATATATCATCTTATTTTATTATTATTTTATGGTGTTTGAAGATGAAAAATCAAAAACTCTCAGTTATGAATGATATATCTTCCTCATACTACCTTGTTAGGTTTACACCAATACACTTCATTATTTGGTATATAATTAAAAATATGTCTTAAATTATGTTTGTAGAAAATATTTTATGAGGATTATGCATGATATTATTCTACCAATTTTTATGGAATGTGTGAATTAGATAAGAGAGAGGATTCGGTTTTATAAGTGGGGTGATAAAATACATGTTTTTTAGAAAACTTGTGTCCCCACTTTTTACACATTCTACAAGGATCCAAAATTTATCATTATCAAACCATAAATTATATACGATTTAAATGTTTTCATAAAATCAGAATTTGGTGCATTATTTGGTCATTATAACACTTATCTTTTTAGTTTAACCTCCTAGAAAACATGTTTTAAATTTAACTATGGTAATTTGTATTTATGATTGATACTAATCATTTAGAAAAAAATTGAACTTATTTTGAAACACTAATAATGATGATTCATAATATATAATACATTATTCATATTTCATTTTAATTACATGGTAGAATTTAATTTAACAGTATACTTGTCAATGATCAAAAAAGTAGTTTTCCAAAAATAATATTTTTTGAAGTATAAAAAGTTTTATAATGAAAAATAAACTTGAAAATAAAGCAATGACCTGAATTTTATTAAAATTAATATTATATAACTACTTATTCATTAAAAACAATTTATATTTTTTTCTTTGTAAATTAATTAAATATAAATGATGTTTTCATTTAAATGATTCTATTTTACTGTTCATCAAAAAATAATCATTTTATAAAATTCGAAAAAAATCAATAAGATCATATTGTAATGTTTTTATTAAAATAAATATCTTTTCTTAAAATAAATTTTCTATAAGTTCATAAGAAAATTTATTCGTTAAAATAAATAATTAAATGTCATTTTTATAAAATGTATTTCCAATGATTATAAATGCTTTTCTAATATTTATGTACTATTTTTTCCATATCATTTTTATATAAAATAATTATAAATTCTATTAAGAATTTATTTATTATTATTCATACTAAAAAAAATTAATATCTTTGATTTAAATATCATGTTTACATTATAATTATTACAAAATAATGCGGATTGATAAAACATAGTATTGTGTGTAACGTAATCTATCAAAGAAATTTAATTTAATTAGAATGAAATATTTTAAAAAAATATATGTATTAAATTATTAACCACATAAAATAATTACACCCTCAAAAATTGTTAGTCTAAAAAACCAATGGGGTTCCTTAATCCTCATCATATCACTAGGTTTTTATGTAGCTTAAAAATTTATGTGGTTTTACTATAATACTATTAATCACTGAGTGGACCCATTTAATAATTGATTCTCTCTATGATCATGAATATCAATAAATTATTTTTCTTAATAAAAACTAGGATCTAGTGGTAAAAATTTTAATTTTAGTACATGAAAAGTATTAATTATATACTTCCCCAAAATAAATACATGGAACATATTTGTGGGCTTGAGAGATTTTTTTTAAGCTTAAAGAGATTTGAAAATTTCCCTAATCAATAAAGAGTACAAAAGAGGCCCAATATCTATGTACTATCATTCCTTTCCTCCCAAATCTAATCAAAATATTTCATTTAGATGATTTTATAAAAAAACATCTCACTAACATAAAATTTTATGATCACATATACAATTACATGCATGAATTTTCTATCGGTATTATGCTTACTTTATGTGTTGCTGAATGATTCTAAAATTATCTTCTATTACTTTTAATTTCAAAGGTTTTTAATGAAATTATTTATAATACATCATCTGATCATGTTTTATTTCTATAATTATTTCTATATAGGTGTTCACAGGGATCTATCTAAACATTAAAGTGAAATATATAATTCTATTATGACATAATGAGTGGAAGATGTTTTTCCCGAACACCATTTAAATCAATTGAAAAATAAATCTACACATTCCCTTGGGTTTGGATGTTTATCTCTAAATTATGATCAATATTAGGATGATATACAACGCTGATACATAGATCTATATCCTAGGCCTATTGAAGACTTCACCAGAACTTCTAGATAAACATCAGATCTTAATCTGATATAAAGGAATGTGTTAAAAAATAAAATATGACCACTTCCTTAATGGATATCATAGAAATATTGTATAGAGGGAAATAATATTTTATAGAGATGAAGTGTGTTTAGTTTTTAAGGATACTGGCTACAACCCATTAAAAATTGATCCCTTTATATTTTGTAGGGGAGTCTGATGAAAAAATCCATGTCAATGATTTCCCATTTAATTTTGGTATTGGTCTGGGTTGTTACGTCCCAATATAATTTGGTACCATACAATTAACATGATGACATACCAAACACAAGGATAAAAAAAATTAAAATATCCCTCTTTAATCCATCACACAAAAAAAGTCATTAAAATATATTTACATCATTGTACTGTAAGTTAGAATAGAGAATGAAGAATAATGAGAATCCACTAATAGATTCTTAAAATCTTGTATAGATGGAGAAGTACATGGTTTCGAAACCATTTCACTCAATCCTAACCTTGATTAAAATGATGATAATATTAGACATTATGTTCTATCTCTAAATATTACTTATTTGAATATTTAATATTTACATTGATTTATTATTAAACACTCATATTAGAGAGAATATATTTCCCAAAATCCTTCAACATTTCATGTCCTACTCTTTTAAATTCAATAATTTTTGGATCTTTGTGATCTCTATATTTTACAAGATTGAACAATCCATTCTGGTCAATGAATATATATATATTTTATCATTATTGGGTGGTTATAAATTTATAATTCATAACCATTAACCAATTATATCTATATCTTCAGTTTCATGTTAAAATTATTCCTTGTTAATATATAATATTAAATTTTTCTTTCACTTTATTATCCCAAAACTCTCCATAATGATATTCAATCAATATTTTAAATGAAATATGTATTGAAACTTACTCAAAATAGTGATTTGGGTATTTATTTCTCCCAAACCATCTTTTTTTTATGAGAAAAAAGATACCTACATATCATTCGATATAAGAATATATCCCAATTGACTTTCTGATGCAACATTAATGTTTATAAACCCTTCCCCGCCATTAGGTATTATAAGGGATGGGGCACTAACAAACCTTCTCTTCAATATAGTTTAATTATATTCAAATTTTCATGTATAATGAAAATGTCTCATTTTTTATTTAATATAGAAATTGGATTGGAATGATGTGTAAAATTATACTCAAAATTTCGATAACAATAGCCAAATAAAGAAAACTATAGATTTTCATAAGAGTTTTTTTGGCATGACACTCAGAATATAAAATATCATTACCATTTATAGAGTTTTCTAGGAATCCTTTTCATATAGATATTTTCATTGTGTTGATTAATTTTAATTTTGGTATTACCTTATGGAATGTTTTGGGAATGATTTATAAAATGGAATAAATGGGGAAGTACATGGCTAGAGCATGGTTTTCCCTGACTGTGCTCCCCATCCCAGAAAACCATTTATACTTGGACATTGGGGATTATCATAGATAGTGAAAAACATTTCACACCATGTTCCATATTAGGTGTAGTTGTGCACCCTTATCAAATTTGGACATGGTTAGGCATATGGATAGTGGAAACTGTGTGCACCAACCCAACATACCATGCATTTCAATTTATTAAACCAAAAAATTATTTTTTAATTAACCTAATCCCCATTTTATATCCAATTTGACCCACATTCAACCAAACAAAATATTTTTAAATTTTAGACCCTCCAGGATATATATTAGGAGTTTTTGAAAACTATTCACATCATTTTAAGGACCTGATCAAATATATTATCCCTCCCGGGCATGCTATTCCAATTCTATTTATATCTCATTCATCACCATTCTTATCCCATTCTATAAGGGTTAGATTATTTTTTTGATTAGATATAGATCTAGGATTTTAGATCTAGATATAGATTATAAGTACCTAGATTTATTCGATCTTGATTTAGGTTATAGATCTGATTGTCACTCTATACCATTACTCCAATAAATTTTTGGGAAATCCATTAAGTTATCACTCATCAACCAATCTAGGTAGGTGTTATATTATTCCAATATAGGTTTCCTAATATCCATTATGATTGTGTGATTGTTGATTTTTTTTGTGTTCATTTAGCGATTGAAATTAATTATTGGAATAATTAATATGGACAAATAACAATTAAGGAATTTGGTATTTTATTGAATAATAGAAATTCTATAATTGAGATAATTTATTTATGAATTAATTAACTAAGTATTCAATTGGGGATATTTTATTGTTGTGTCAATTATCAATTTAAGGAATTGATTATTAGGAATAATTAATTTGTGAATTAATTAATAGATTTGAAGTTATAAAATTATTAATTTATTATTGAATTAATTAATGGACACTATAGGGTTAATTAATTATTTAACTAATTATCTGATGACATGTGACTAACTATTTGGTGAATTAACTAATTAGATAGGAATTATTAATTAATATGTGATTGAATTAAAGGAATTTGAATGATTAATTTATGTGGAAATTATTAATTAAATTGATTTGAAAATAATAATTTTTTGGTAAAGTAATGGAAAATGGTGTGATTAATTAATTTAAAAATTAATTAATAGGGTGATTTTTTAATGGGATGCTAGTTTTATTTCAATTGGTTGTGATTATGTTGTCATGGAGTAGCACATGGATTAATAGTGGATTGATTTATGGATTACTGAGGATGATTATATGAGTTTCTATTTATATTTCAAATGGAACGTGAGATCCTTTTGGGGGGATGATGGGGAGATCTTCCATTATGATTTATAATGGACCGTGATAGAATATAAGGAATAATATCATGAGGGATTATATTTTAATATCCATGGTATTGTGAGTGATCTTAGATTTGGTATAGGGAAAAACAATGGGAGATTTTCCATTTACTAATATAGAATTAACATTTCATTTAGTCTTACAAACATTATAGCCTTGTTGTTAGATCCATATGAGCACATTAATCCTGGTGGATTAATTTACATGTTTCATGAATTTTATCATGATATGAATTCTAATAGTGATTATTAACAATGAAATTAACATATATGATATCTCATTGTGATAGATAAGACTCTGGCATGATTTGAATATTATTTTGAGGGTTAGGTGTCCTCACGAACTTGTTGGTTTATGTGGTTAATTAATTATTAATTGATAATGTGATAAATTTTTAATTATGTTTTAAATTATTTATTTATATAATGAAATATATTTTATATTAACTTGATATCATTTTAGATGTTAGTGGTGGTTTCCTATAGATTCGTACTCCCACCCCACTCCAGCTAACTAATCGTTTCCCAAATATATTTTGTGTTTGTATGATAGAATAAGAGAAAAGGAATTGTGTTAATTGTATTGGTTGGAATGGACCATGGTTGATGGATTCATATGTGGTTAAAGACCCGATTATTAGTCATCATTGTCATTGTTTTTTGGGTTTTCATTTTGAAACCTTGCACGTACTTTAGCATGAGAATTTTACAGTATAGTTTTGAAATTGCATCCTTTAGTTTTGATCAATTGTGATTTTAGTACTATTAATCTTTTGGATATATGTTATTCAATTAATATTTTTTTAATTTTTTATCTTCTTTATTACTTTAATAAAAGAGTGTATAGTCTCCATGTTATTGATATTAGACCCTCGCTACTAGTCGATAGGATTTTTCATATGAGGCGGTGTGATTGACGCCTTGTGGTGTCTGGCACGGTGAAAAACTTAGTGGAACCCAGTGTATGACATTTCAATGTGGTGTTAGAAGAGATTTATTATCTTTTTCTATTTTATGCTATTTGAGAAAGGAATTCAGGAGAGTAGAAAGATTCAAGCCTTAGCTGTGAGATCATGCATGGGAGTTACAAACCTATGTATGGGGTAAAACCCATGTACACTGGGTGGTATTGTTGTTATTGTATCCATTGTTACAATTAATTATTATATCACATTGCATGAAAAAATTGTAGTGTGATGAGATTTTTGTTTCATATATTTATTAATATTTGACTCATGACCCAATATGTTGTGATATTTTTGTCTTTGTGCATTATTCTAGAGAATAAGTATTATTTAATGACTTCCATAATTTTTGGGAAGGCATGGGAAAATGGGTTATGGGTATGTTATTGATGATGTTATTCTTTTCTTGTGAAATTTAAAGAAAAAAATGTCCCTTGTAATAAATAAATTATAAAATGATGAAATATTTGAATGAATGGGCATCTAAAAAGAATGGTTTTACCCATTTTTACTATGATTTAGGTGTAAATTTGTTAACTGTAGTGATAAAGACATAGTATTTACAATGATTCTAGGTTTCAGAAAATGACTATCATTTCCTTATTGTGTTTCCCACTTATTTAAATGTTTTAATTATGTGAACTATTTCTTAAGGTGCATGTTTGGAATTTTAGAGACATTTATACATGATAAGTCTTTTTGAGAGGTTGAACGGAGGATATGAATGATTATTTCCCACTAGTAGGGGAATATAAGGCACTAAAAGTTCTGATCGAGGGAGTATGGGAGTAGTTTCAAGGGAACATCACTCGATTCATGAAATTCATATAAAGTGGACCTTGTTGGATTGTGAAAATCATATCTGATATAATGATGGTGATCCACTAATCGCACTATACAAAAGTTACTAGAGATTTTTGGCGTGAGGAATAAAAGTTATGGATCATATCCATATTGATTATTAATTATGATTTTGTGACTCCTACACAGATGAGATCCAATCGGGTTTCTTATATATTGTTTATTCGAGAAAATTATTGTGGTAAATTTAGAATATAGATGCACAGCTGATGACTATGGAGTTGACAGACATTTAGGCGAATTTCATGTAGAACTATTATATAGGGGCACCATAACATGAGACATGTATCGATTTCATGAGATTTAATTAGGGGATCATGTTATAAGTAGACTATGTATAATGCTTCAATGATTTTCAATGATTTTATATAATGTTAGAAGTGGATGATTATACTTTATAAAAATGGTTTTAGGATATAATTAATTATGAAATTAAGTCCCATATAAATCTCATCAAAATGAGAAGAGGTGAATCAGACTCCCATTGTAAAGGATAACTAAATGATAAATCCCAGTGGTATACATTTGGTTCCGACTATATGGATAAGACATATAAATTATAAATACATGAAACATAATTACAGATATTCCCCACCCCCAGAGCAATGGTAGGAGGAGTATCCAGGGGGAAGGGTTGATTACATATGATATTTCCCAGGAGATTTTACACCAGTTTTTGTGGTCTTGAATCTTCCAGAAACATTGTCCCAAACCACTAGTGTAATTTTAAGGATATGGAATAAAGGTATATCTATAGAGGTTCCACAATAACACACAATTGATGGTTAGTTCTAGAGGAGTTTTACATAAGTAGACTACGTGGAGGGAGTTTTATACAACATATCAGTTCGGTGGTTGGAGTTCTACTAGATGAGGTGGTAAAGGTTGTGGACATGGTGATTATTAGAAATTCCACCCATATCATCTATGTGTATCATAAAAAGGGTGTCATACAACATCATATTTATGATTTATAGGGCATTTACATATCTTAAAGCATACACTTATGGATAACCAAGATAGACCATCAATAGTGAGATGTAATATTCTTGTAGCTTTAACTTTATCTACTTCTTTATTTGGTACTAGTTCCTCTATTTAATTTATATATACTAAAAATATTAATGGTTTTTGCCCAGTGGTGGGGTTTTGAGTAGGAAAAAATATAGTAGATAAACCATTAGTAGTGTGGTCTAGAGACATCTGTGTGTGGAAGGGATGTTCTATTGATATCAAGAAGTATTTCATCATGTGGGATCTTTGTATCGTACATATGTCAGACTTAAAAATATATTTTATGGAATTTCTAGTAGAATATTGATCCACAATTGATTGTTATCACAAGATTGTGACTTCAATGTCTTATAATGGTGAAACCTATATTCACCATGGATAATGGGACATATAGCTAGGACAATTTGGTCCAATTACTCAGTAATAGGGAGATCCCAAAGCCCAATGTATATGTTTATTATCAGATGATAGATATAGGAAATAGTATATCCTTCCATTCATTGTGTAATGGTTTTAGAATGGTTTTCCTGAAGATTTCGCAGGGATTCCACATGAGAGATACGTGGAATTAATAATTGATTTTATGCAAGGGGTGGCCTAGTTTCTAGTCAATATATATAATAGAACCAACATAGCTACAATTAAAAAAAGACTCAACTGGTGGAGTTATATGACAAGGTATTAATTCGTATATGTATTTCACAGTAGGTTTCACCGGTTTTTCTTTCAAAGAAGGTATACCTTACTCCATAGTTGTTTATTGAAAACCGTAAGTTTAAATAGATAACTGTGATGAACAAGTATCCACATCCATTTATCGATGATCAATTTTACCAATTTGGAGGTGCTTGTGTCTTCCCTAATATTTATTTTAGTTCATGGGATCATCAATTGAGTGTTCAGACTTATGATATACTAAAGACTGCTTTTAAAAAAAGGTATGTCCTAGTGAGTAGGTCATAATGGTGGTTGGATTGAAAAATATATTAGACGTCATTATGGACTTGATTGATGTGATATTTCATCTATACCAGGATTAGTTTTCATAATGATTTTGGATGATTTTTTAGTGTACTCCATGACTCATGGAGATCATGCCCAACACCTTGAAATTTTCTTTTTTACATTATGTGTGCCCCATTTATACTCCAAGAAATATTGGATTGAGTTCCATATTGATCAAGTAATCATATTGGGATACATCGTCAGGGAGTAAGGTGTATCAATGGACCCAGAGAATGTTCATGAAGTGGTATATTGGGAATATTCCATGAACATGTTTGATACTCATAGTTTCTTGGGGTTGTTATGTTATTATTAGAGTTCATATATCCCTCTTCCAATTTTGAAGCACCACATTAGATATTTAAAAGATAATATGATGATTGAATGATTGTAATCTTGTGATGATGACTTTAATTGGATAAATACGTTGTGGAAATGAACACAAATAATAATCCTACACAATCTAAGAGGAAGTATATAATGTATTCTGATGCTTATGGGATAAAACTCTACGTTGTATTGATGCAGGGAGATTGAGTTGTGTCATATGGGTCTTAGCAGTTGAGGCCACATGAACATAACTACCCTATGCATGACCTTGAGTTACAATCTGTGAATTATTGTTTGATGTGTTGGAATCATTATCTGTTTCATGAAAGTTTTAACATGTATATGGATGACAAGAGTTTAAAATACATCTTTTCTAAGTGATACTTGAATCTCTGGTAGTGTATATGGGTTGAGTATATATAGTAATTTTATTTCAAGATATAATATATGTTCAAGAATTGTAACAATGTGGTTGCCTCTTTGGGAAGGAAAACTCATAAAGAATGATGTTTAGGATTCTAGTTTTGTGCGGATGATGATGAAATTACTGGATAAAATGAACATTGTAGTTTATGAGAGTCAATATTATATGACTCTTATGTCGGTTGTGGTATTGTTTTTAGTCTTCAATCAGATAAAATATAGTAAGTATGAGGATCTAGAGTGTTTGGACTTGGTGGAAAACATTGATGGTGGGGAGTGACATTTAGGACATTGAATATACAAGGGTGTGATCCCCTATGTTAGGAATCAGGTCGTTGTGCCTAGGGGAATTATGGAGGAGTGTTTGTGTAAATATCATACCTCAAATTGTGAGGTACGTATAGGTGTGATTATAATGTACTATGAATTACGATGACCAATTTTGTGGTCTGGCATGAAAAATGAAATACCAGGTTTCATGAAATGATGTTATAGCATTACAAAGGTGAAGCCTGATAATAAAACATATAGGTTTAATATAATAGATACCGATAACATTATTGATGTTGGAAAACATGACCATGGAATTTGGGTTGTGTTTCCCTAGGACACCTTCGAAGAATGATTACCATTGTTTTTTGTGGATATACATATGAATGTATCACATTTCATGCCCATACGAGAGACTTTCTCAATAAATAATTTGTGAGATATATATGTTTGAGAGATAGTGCATATTTATTAGGAACCACATACTATTTTGTATAACTACTACTCATGATTTAGATTGTGCTTATGGAAGGTCTTGTGAGAGGATCTTGGTAAACTGGTTTTGTTGAGTATGGATTTACACTGACATAGATATGAGAAGAAATAGTGCCCTAATTATGTTCTTGGGGATATGTTGTGAGCTTGTGATATATACTTTGAAGGGGCCATGGGAGAAGCTCTTGGAACTATCATACTTTTCATGTATCATCATATATCATAAAACTGTTAATACGGATCCATATCTTGATCTTTATGGTAGGCCATAAAGATCACCTCTATGATGGATGGAGGCAGGTGAGATAGAGTTATTGGGACAGAGTCTTGCATAGGAGACGTCAGAATGTGTTCAGTTGATTAAGAGATAAATGTCTATGGTATAGAGTATCATGTTGATTGATGTTGATGAACACTATGATTTATATAATGTGATCATTTATACTTTATGGTTTCTCCTAGGTTTGGCCACAGTAGGATACGAAGATAAGAAATGTTGTAACGTAGGTTATTTTGATAGATTGAAGATGGCGATTGAATTAGGTTGGTGGTATATCGGTTAGCTCATCAACAAAATTATAATGAAATGAATTCCTTTTTTCAAGTGTCTCATCTTTAGCAGTATAACCCCAACCCTTCTCATTTGATCGACACAGATGACGTTGAGCTTGAGATAGATTCTTCCTTTGAGGACTATATAATCTATGTGTTGGATAAAAATGAGGAAGTGTTATGGGGAAATTCCATGACGATAGTTCATGTATTGTGGTATAATGGTCGTGTGCCGGAGTAAACATGGGAAATGGAAGTAGATAGGAGGTATCAATGGTCTAAATTTGATGACTCGAAATCTTCGAGATTAATGGGAGTGAATCTCAAGGACAAATTGATATAAATTTCACAGATTGTAAAATCCCAACAATTTAAGGAGTTGTAATGGGCTTGATTACAGGTATCCATGCTGATTTTTTTGATTATTTTTAATTTTTGTTTTACCTTGCGATGTGTTTGGGTGAATATTTTAGAAATATGGAATTAATATGGAAGTGCATAGTTAGTGCACAGTTTCCCATAACTATAAACCCCAACTTAGCAAATTATGCATCCATGGGAATTGGGATTTTCACAGTTCGAATATAGTTTTTGATTCTGTGAACCATCTTACGGGTAACTATGCAACCCTATAAAAGAGTCTGATAGTTTAGTTGCATAGTTAGGGAACATTTTCCCCCCTTCAATCAAATCATTCATGTGAATAAATTTAAACCAAAAATTAGATTTTTAATTACCTAAAATATGAGTTTTATCCAAATTTGAACCCCATTCAACCATAGGGTATAATCATGATTTTCAAGACACTACAATGGATTCTAAGACTTCTCTAACTCATTTAATAATGATTCAAATCCATGATTGAAGATCTACATCCATACCAATAACTAAATCCTATAATATTTGGTATCTGATTATTCTCTTTATTATCCCACTCTTTTACGGGGGTTATTCATCAATTTTTAATATATATATATATATTGGAGTTTAAATCTCGATATAAATTTGACGGATCTTGGTTTATAAAATCTTGACTTATGTTATAGAGCTGGATCTAGCTCGACTTTGTCAATCCACTCAATTTTGGGGATTTCCATTACGTGATCATTAATAAAATAATTAGGGCAGGTGTTCTATCATTCAAATGTCACAGTCTTAACATCAGTTACATGTATGTGGTTTCATTATTTCTTATGTTGGTTTAGGAAAATAAATTCCTTATCGAAATTAATAAATTGGACAATTAATTGATTTAGGAATTTGAGATTTGATTGAAAAATTGAAATTTTGGAATTGATATAATTAATTGATGAATTAAATATCATGTATTTAATTAGGGAAAATGGGTAATTTATTATTGAGTTAATTATATAATAGTTGAATATTTATTTTTGAATAATTAATTTGTGAATTAATTATTTGATTTCGAGTTACGAAATGATTAATTAATATTTTAAATATTTAGTGGTTATAATATTGTTAATTAATCGTTGAATTAATTAATGGAAGAGATTTTATTAACTAGTTAGTTAATTAATTTATTAGTTAGATAATTTTAATTAATTGTGAAATTAATTAATGAAATTTTCGTGATTAATTAATTATGTAATTAATTAATGAAATTTATGTGATTAGAAAATCATTGGGATAATTAATGTTAATGGGTTTGATTAATTATTTGGGGAAATAATTAATGTAATTATTTTTATAATATATATTTGTGGTATGTAAGTTTGTTGTGATTATGTTGGCATGGATTAGAACATGGTTTAACGAAGGTGTGAGTGAAAGATTAGCGAGGAAGAATGGGATAACATCGATTTTGATTTCCGAAGGTCCTTAATAGGCTTCTGGGGTGGAATACCATGTCTGAATCCATTAGTATTTCTAAACAACCGTGAGATGCATGGTGGAATAAGACTGTGAGAGCTTCTATTTTCACTTCTGAGGAACTGTGAGTGCTATTGATATTTGTCCATGGAATAGACCATGTGATATTTCACATTTTCATAGAAATTTTTTATATGTTATTTAGTCTTACTCTCTATACACCTTAAAGATCAGTGACCTATATTCACGTAACCCATTTCAAACTGATATAAATGTTTTATAAATATTATCATTATATGAATTCTGATAGTGGATGGTTTAAATAAAATTCAACTATATCATATCCCATGGAGATATTTCAGATTCCAGTACGAGCCAAAGCATGTATTGAGGTTTGGTTTTCCTTAGGAAAATCATGATTTATGTTGTGAAATAATAATTAATTGATAACATGATAATTATTTAATTATGTATTGAAATTATTTATGTATATAAATATATACACTTTTTATTATCACAATATGTTTGTAGATGTCATTGATAATGTCCAAATAAGTCTTACTCACACCCTACTTGGGCTTCCGGATCAGTTTTTGATGATATTTGATATTTGTAGGACATGATACGGGAATAGGCCCATGTTCTAGATGAATTAGTTTCAATGGATCACATTTGTGGGAACCAAACGTGGATTAAGACCTAATTATGTGACTTCAATTTATTTCCATATTGGGTTTTCAATTTTACACTAGGCATGTCCTTTAGCATGGTATGTTTACAATTCAGTTTTGAAATTGTATCTTTCAGTTTTAATGATTTATAATATTCATACTATTGTTTTTAATGGATATATGTTATTTATTTACTATTTTTAATATTATTCACTAGTTTATTACTTTCATAAATAGGTAATATTATCCCCATTATTGATATTAGACCCTCAAATCCAATCGACAACCTCTAACAAAAGGGGAGGTGCACTTGAGGTTAGGTGGTAGTCCGACTCGGGGAAACAGTGAGTGGAACCCATGAAATAACATTAAAATTTCCTTTTTCATTGATGGATCCATATATATACTCTATATTTAATTTATTAATCGAATATATGAAATCTTTTTTTTCCAAAATTCACATTATAAAAATTTTTCGTATAGTTTCTCCCACCATAGGGTCTTTAGTACAATTTTAAAGGGATCATCATGATCATTGATTCAATTTTAAAATATAATAATATTAGATTATTAATACTAAAAAACTGATAATGTATGTATGAAAATATTATATTCATGAAATCCACTAAGACAACAGGAGAATTATGAACCGTAAATGGAATACAGCTCAAATCATAAGGTCCAGAAGATGTATAACAAGTTTTTATATTCCCTCCATGAAAATCATTTAATGATTTCAATAAATAAGTTCAATCATGATTATGTATTTATATATATTAATTTTTTAAAATAGCTCATGAAATTGGGGGAAATATTTCTTTTTCAAAATTGTGAACTTATTATTTTCCCAATAATCATTACAGAGTCAAAACAATCCTTAATTATTAAAAACAAAAAAATAATTCGGTCAACCAATGCTAAGTCACTTGGTTATTTGAATCCCATACCAAAATTATCCATGGGTAGATTTTTCAATTCATTCATTTAAACTATGGACATATAATAAGGATTAATTGATATTTGTATTGAACTACTTATGATATATGTTGAAATCTCAACTTCCTCATTTTGTGGAAGACAATGAAACTATTCCATAAATATATGATCAAACACCATTATAATTGGAATATCATCAATGATGAGTTCCACCCAAACCATGTGAGATTGAAACCCCCTTTGAAAATAGATCATGACCCATACAATGGATGTGAACACCAATGTATGTCCATATATATCATCCAACATATGAAAGATCATATATTTATCTTTATTATAATAAAAAAAAATCTATTTCACTATAATTGATGTGGGATTTTTAACGACAAATAATATCCAAGACTATGATAATAAAAACATTCTCTGAAGGGACAACAAATAATTCATAGGAGGAACATTCTCAAATAAATAAACCAGGGAATAATCGTAGACATTAGATGTGATCATTAATCCATTAGGGGTTTTCACTAATAATCTATCATCTAATCATTAGGATAACATATTTGCTCTATTACAAAATTATTGAGATACAAAGGAGATGGTAGATATAGAGTCAAATAAGAAATTATCATTTCTTTTTTATAATTTAAAGTTAAATTTCACCATATCGTTATCATACCCCTTATTATAAATAGTTATTGCATATGATTTCCCTATTTTTATTAGGTCATGTGGTTTTTCATAACGATCATCATATTTTAGCTTCATATTTTAGATCGTCTTGTTATAATTTAAATAGAATTCTAATTTGAAGAATTGGACCATGGGTGGTGCATTAATGGGATTACTCTTCCATCCCATTAAATTAACCATCCCCATTTATTTCCATTCAATATTTACCATATTTATGAATATAATTTGAACATTTAAACCACCAACTAAATTTATTCAATTTGTTCTCACATTGTTTTTCCCACATTTCTAACATGTAAATGTCTATAATTTCATTCCACAATGTGTTTTTTCATGTTTTAATGATACAAAATCATCATTTTTTATCAAACCCATGTGAATTTTGGAAATCTCCAACTTCCATTCCAACCATCAGTGCGGGTCCAATGATTTCTTCATTGCTGATAATGTATCTAGTACTTAATGATTTTGTAATAAATTATTTTAGTGAAACAAAAAATCATCCAATGATAAATTTATGTTGTTTGATATTACCATATGTGTACCTCACATATCTTGTAAACATTGACACATAAATACTTATGAATTCACAATCCTTATGCATCAGATGGAATCATTACATATCCACCTTAGTATGAATAATATAAGGATGTTAAATTTCAAAAAATAAATTGTAAACCCCACCCATTGAGAAATGTTAATTTATACACATTCCCTCTTTTTATTATACAAATATATTTCTCCATCCAAATGATATACAAAAAAATAACTTGTTGACTCTATGAACACTGGGGAATAAAAAAATATATTCAACGGTATTGATCCATTACATAGTATTTAGTGGATCCAAATATCACATAAATAAGGTATGGAATTTCCTCATGAAGGACTGAATAGGATATTGTTCGATCTATTGGTTATTTAGAAGGTCATCATGATTCCAAGATTGACAATGTTGTAGGAGAAAAACAACATGATTTTTCGTTCATTCTCCTATAACATATCGTTCCTCAAGAAGAAAATAATTTAATTTTCCTGCATAATCAAGATCAAGATGGATATTTCAGGTTATATACATTTTTTAAATTCCAATATCAATGTGTAAGAAACAATAATTATTGAGGAAAAACATATAATCATAAAAATAATTTTAATGATGTAATAAATCATGAAACCTTATTTTCAATATAAGAAATTGTAGGTTTATCCAAGGTCATTCATGGTTATGATCTATTTAAATCCTCCATTATAGTTTATAAAGTCTTCTGAATTTAAAAAATATATCCCTTAAGAGTAGAAAACCTGTTGTGTAGTAAGACCTATTATCATGAACCGTTTGATGACTGAGACAATTCCCAATGCTCCCTTTCCAGAGTTATTACCCATAGGTATAAATGTTCCAAGAGAATATCCCCTTTTTGTATCTTGATAGGGATTTAATGTTTTTTAATCCACTTCATATATGTTGTACCAAAATATTTGGACATTTTTTTTATAATTTTTCTTTTTCTTTTACCTAAGATTCTCACTAATGTTTTATCATCCGAGTTCCAATCATTATTAATTAGTATCCTTTAATACCATATATAATTATAAATTATTTACATATATAAATATTATATTTTTTAGATGACTATATAATAAATTTCACAAAGACGTACCCATGTACTGTAATTGATTAGTGATTTTGGTTACTACATATAAAATCTTCTTATATCATGCAATATCTTAAATATGTCAATTAAATTAATCCTCATTTATTTCACCTCAATGAAAAATAATACATAAATAATTATTCATATATTGTAGAAAGGAAACATAGGAAAAGGTCTGATCATAAGCTCTGTAATAGTAAAATGGGAGATATTAATCAATGATTATTGAAAAGCATAATATTAGAATATGGGATTAAGATAATGACCAAATCATAATAGGTTAATACCTAGTATATCAATGATTATAAACATGATTAATGATATTAATCGTTATCATTTTGAAGAAATGAATCATAACATTAATAAATCATTATAGATAAATCATGGAACATTAGTTCACACCATATAAGTGTAAAACCATAAATAATTTAAAAACCATTTTATCTGTAATAGTGTTCTACAAAAACCATCAAATAGTTGGGTTTCTGGAATCAAACATACTCCCCATAACATAATATCTCTAGAATCATAAAATTATTCTCATTGTTGATCAAGCTCATCAACTTGTTTCCCATAGGGGATCAATCACATCCTCTTTCTTCCCATATTAAATCAATCACAATAAATTTTTTCTGATAATTTGATGATGAGATATAATAATATACCTACCAAATTTTAAGGTTATATAAATGTATTCCCACAAAAAATCTAATAGAACTAATCAAAATGAGATCCATATAATAAATAAGTATCCATTATATTATTTTATTACTACACATTAATGAATTGATGTTTTATAAACATTTCACCAATCAATCATAAAATTAACCATCGAAAATACAATAGCATTATAAAAATATAACCATCGTAATAATAAAAATAAAACTTATAATAAGAATTTTACCATTGGATAATATCCAAATTCAAACATAAACAACACTAATGGTCGATATTATGGATGTGTATAAATTATATAAAAATACCTTTGATCATTCTTGAGAAAGATCTCATTTCCAAATTGAAATAATTTCATTAAAATGGATTTTTTACAAATATTAAAGAATAAATTTTCATTAAATAAAAATTTTACCAATGAAAAGAAATATTTAAATCACTAAGAATTCCAGAAGGAAATAA
This sequence comes from Viscum album, assembly GCA_963277665.1. NCBI lineage: Eukaryota > Viridiplantae > Streptophyta > Magnoliopsida > Santalales > Viscaceae > Viscum > Viscum album. The sequence continues at coordinate 900,808,190 of OY728139.1, forward strand.
ATTACCTTCATGGTACCCAGGTTATAAAAAGACTCATTTCATATTATTTGTCACATGTAATAACTGACTCTTCTAAAAAATGAAATGAATATTCTTTTAAAACAATTTTAAAAAAATTCACAAGTTTCTTAAAATGTATTTAAAAAAAATATCTAATTGAAATCAAAATTTAAAATAATGTTTAGAATATAAGGTCATTTAAGGGAAATTGTTTTCGACCAATAAAGGAAATAAAGGCATTTTCTATAAAATATATTTTTTGATACCATTATATCATAAAAAGAAAAAAAATAAAATTGGAAAATGCATTCGATTAAAATATTAAAATTATAAGAAAATTCAACAATTTATTGATAGTTGGATAATAGTAGTTAGTCTTCAGAATCATAATCATAATAAATCCTCCAACACAATGCGATTATACATTAATCCTTTTCTATTGTAGTATCTTTTTATTCATAATCTCCATTAAATAATAACATCAAATGAAAATATAAATAAAATTATTAGAAATTAAGTAAATATATAAAATTTCAATTTGGTATAATATACACCACAAAAAGTGAAATAGAGGTGAGAGTGATATATGTATACCAGAAATAAAAGAGTGAATTGATATCACTTACCTTATACCTTGAAATTGATAGTACAAGTTAGAAAAGCAGGTATTATAAATAAGGATTTATATGAAATTTGTTAAAAACCCATAAAAATATTAATTATATACTAGTTTATTTAATTATAACTATTTATGACTAGTTTAAAAATAATATGTTATTACAATTAATATTCTTGGCAGCACCTATATAATTTTTCATGTGTGTTTTGTGGGGTAGAATTGGTTACTGTAATTTTTTCCATGGTTCCATATCACTAAAAATTTCAATAATTATATAAATAATAAATATATACATTCATATTAAACATAATTATAGGATCCCTAATTTTTGGAGATTGAAAATGAATTACATCATTCATGGAGATAGTTGGTCATTTTTTTAACTAAATTATGTATCTATTTTTTGATAGATGGAATGATTATAGGGAAAATAATATATTGACATTAAAAAAATAACTTTAATCTTATATATATAATATATATTCAAAAAAATTATATTCTTATGATAATACATTTCAAAATTGAAAAAAAGATCATATCACTTCATGGAGGAGGTAGTCTTCACATATAAATGTGTGAAGTTGTAATATAGAAAGGTACAAGAATGAAACAACGATATAATGTGGATAATTTGTAATCTATAAATGTGTTATGGTATAAATATAGAAATAAAATATGTATTAGAGATGTTTTATGTAATTTAAAAACATATTTTTTAGTAAAACTACTAATAATCCGATTTGACCATAACCATTGTCATTAACATTTCTTTTTATAATATTGATATTTTCTAAAATTTTTGTTTAACTTATTATATAATATTAATTAATAGGATTTTAAATAATTAATAAAAAATATTCAAATTACATTCATAGAATTGGTGGAAATAAATTTAAAATTAATGACATAGATGTAATGAAAATGATATTTTCCAAAGAGAAAAGTATTATATGAATAAAATGTTTTTATTTTAATACTCAAAATGAAAAAGAATCCAATGAAGTCAATATGATTAAAATCTATTAATTGACTATTTTTAAATTTCAAATTATTTTATATCAAGATGGATAATTATAAATTCATTAAATTAAAAGGCAGTTTTTAATACAATTATGTATTTGTTAGTTTTCATTGATGAATTAATAATTTCATAACATTCTCAAAACATCATTCTATGATAATATTTACATGAATATTTAATTAATGAATATAATTTTTCTGAATAAAATTTTAAATATATAAAAGAAAATAATTTTATTGTTTCTTCATAAAAACAAATTTTAATAATTTGATTAAAACAAATATTTTCGAAGAATATTATGACTTAATAATAACTTATTTACCAATATATAAATATTTATTCTTAATAAAAAGCCATTATAAATAATTTTACAAATGTGGATGTTCCTATTGAATCTTATAAATTAAACATATTGGTTATTAGGTTCTTATTGAAATAAAAATATTAATAATATATTATGGTTCCTTAAAAATCGAGGTTGCCTGTAACATAGGCTATCATTGTTATAAAATTTATGTAAAATTTTTTAATAATTAATAAGGGTTTTACCAATATAAAAACTATAAATCCTCTAAAATACAAGGTATTTTCCTCGAACCACATTACGTGTGGGGCACATAGTCTCTAGGGTGTGCACTCAATATACAACTCATGATGAATGGTTTAAAAATAATTTGATAAGACAACATTTTATATGGGGTAATATTGCCTTATAGGTGTGTAATCCGAATACACAGTATGCTGGGAAGTATAAAGTCACTAGTAATGTGGACCCACATCACAATTTGTGGAATTTACCTACATGTGGGAACCCTTGTTTCCACGTATTGGGCACTACATGGCATGTTATCCTAAACTAAATTTTTTAAATGTGATGATTTTTGAAAAACTACATTTTAGTAAATATGTGACTCTCATTCCACTTCCTCTACCAAATCTACTAAAAACCCTACTAGATGATCCCAGATCATAGGTTAACTACACCTAAGACAACACCAGTAGTGTTATGATGGACACTAAATTGGTTGGAAAGCCATTATTGTCGCATTAAAATGCCACATCACAAAAATATACTTGAGAACACATGATCAAGTACATGATTATCCATTTTTACCATCACAAATCAATCATTACTTCATTTCATATTTTGAGCATGGTGTATTAATCCGTTGCGCTAATGAATGATTTTTCAATGGTCATTCTCATCTTTATTTTAGAGTGACAACCCAAATGAAAAAACAATGATGTATGAATGAAGATAAATGTGAAAAATAAAAAAAATACAACATAGAGAATAATACTCGTCCACTTTTTGGGTTTACACCGATTTACTAGCATGATGGGGACAAATGAAGTGGAATTAACAAGGTGAAATAAACCATAAACTCAGTGACTCAATTCAATTTCCATAATTAATAATTTTACATGGGAATCATTTATTATAAATTTTGATTCAGATTTATTATGGAATAAAAAATTTGGCATTATTTTAATTAATGAAAATTTCGTATATCGAGTTTATGAAATCACTAATTAATAATTGTTGTAAATCATTATCATTGTAATGATACATGGACAATGTTGGAGAAGATGAACTGTTTGGAACTAATATTTGATCAATTTAAATGTTATCATCTTCCAAATAACCATTCAACGATATATAAAAAACATAGGGATTTATTGAAAAAATATTGTTTTCCAAAAAACTGTGTTCTAAAAGATGGTAGATAGGTTAGGAAAATTAAATAAAAAATTGTGAAATAAATAATTTTATTTTATTTTTTCTTCCTGTAACTGTACATGAATGAACCAACTGATACCATCAATGACTATGTCACACCAATATAAAACACCATATTATAGATAATATGGTGGTCTCATAATTTTCATGTAAGACAACATTCCTGATCAATAACATTAATTCATAAAAATAAATTGTGCAAGATATATTATACTTAATACTTTTAATATATCAACTCATATGATCCTTATTCCCTGTAATCCCTAACTAAATCATCTCCTTGCTTCAAAAATAAGATTTAAAATATTCCAATGTATTATTAATAAAAAAATTATTCATTTATATTCTACCAATATTTAAGGATTTTTATCGTGAGATAAATAACAGCTCAGATAGGAGGGTAGTGATATCTCATCTGGATCTATAACCCAGCAAGCTCTCCTAGAGGTTATCATGAGGCCAACATACATGTACCCAATTAAATAACATTACCCTGAAGGGTAATCAAGTTATAATCCTCAAATTCTATTGGGATCCACAAGAAGGTAACTCTAACCACAATTTTTAGATCACCCTCATACATACTATGTTATAGGATTTATACATATCATCTCGGGTGGGATACTTTGGATAAATCAAGTACCACTTAAAACTATGATGATATGATGAAGGTGTATGAAAAATCTACAAATCAAATAAGTAACTAGAAAAGGGACTATGAATTCTGGATATAACTATCCTCCTTATAAAATTCAATATATTCCATGTTGTGGTGATATATACTAGAAAATATTATCTCATTTTTAATCTCCAAAGGCCTCTATTATTGGCCTATAAGATACTCATAACGAATCATGAAAATTAGCATCCACAAATTAATGAACAAAACCTTTTTCAATTATTTTTTGAACTTTGTACAAGATCTTGAAAAATGTTCCCTTAGCCTCTATCAGTACATTACAGACATAAAATTTCTCCCCTAAATGGAATAGAATGGTGAAAACCCAATGGTTGGGTACTTACTTGTAATTACACAAAAAAAATTATGGTAATGTTTGATCTCTGATACATGTAATGATAATATTAAAACATGAATAATGTCCCTAGGAAACTGAGTTTTCAGCTTTTTCTGGCAATATTTCTAGGGGTATAATGTATATTACCAAATTTATTAATTTAACCACTTTAGACAACATAATAAATGTAATAATGGCAGGATTTGATCAGCATATTATGAAATGATCATTGAGAAAATTACACAATGATACACAACCCCCTTCACAAACAAGTGTCCCAATCATTTCACTAAACTCTATTCTTAGATGGTTATAAATAATCCTGCCATAATGATATTTTCTATAATACATTAGATATGGTCATGTTCCCTTACTTATCATAAAAGAACCTTCATGAGAACAATAATGATACCATTCTAATTCCACTATCATCTAAGAACCCAGTCTCAACTGATTTCTTGGATAGATGTAAAAATGATAAAATTAGTAACAAAATATGTCATCATTGGACACCAAGAATGGCATCAAAGGATCCTCATAAATATTACCTTCTACTAGATATAATACCTAGGGAGACATGAAATATACTCCAAACAACCTATAGCAATAGGACCCGTATCACTGTCTAACATCAAATAATGATGGAGAGCTCCCGTACTTTAAAAATCCATCAGGAACCCTTAAATGGAATATTTTTCATCTATGATATCATAATCAATATCCTGAATTTTATCATCCATATTATTCCATATATTTGGAGGGGTAAAACCACCAACTGGTGGTACACGAAATATCATCACACTTATGGTTATATCAAGAATATGTTAACTTTAATATCATCTTGATCAATAATAGTGAATATAAAACATTTCATTGAGAAAACAGCATCATTGTCACACTATTGGGGGAATCTCAATCTAGAACTACCGCTACCTTTTTAGGTCAATTTTAACCCCCTATTTTGAGAAAAAAACCCCCAATAAGTGGATCTATGAATCCATAAACATTCTATTAAGAACATCCCTTAATGTTGGTACCATTGGAGTATTCCTATAACCGTAATCAAGTGTGTCACATCATCCACCTCTAATGATGAGTACATAAGGATGTAATCATAGAATGGAACTGTTAACCAATATATAAAGGGTTAAAGGATCCAACACCTAATTCTCATAAACAATACTAGAGAATTAAACTCATCAAAGGTTATCACCAATAACTCTGAAAAAATATAGTCAATAGGATAACACTTTTGTAATTTCTTTAAGTCAAACTTAGAGCTCAGGATAACCCATCCTAAAGTCAGATTGTAACAAACATATGTTTTTAGGAAATACATTCTTAAAATAAATTATATTCTTCATATGCTTACATTTCATGCAATAATGAGTTTAAACAAACTAAGAAACTCTCATAGAATAAAATCACTGTTATATCATAGCTTTTAGGTTAGTAGGAATAATTTTGATTAAATTAGGAAAATTCATTGTGAGTTCATTACCCATCACTTATTTATGAAAAATATAAATCATTTAGATATTTTCATTATTCAGTGACTTACTTTTTTTAAATAAATTAATGAGATATATATGTTTTTATATATATATTATTATATTTTATATATCCATCCAATGGATATTTTATTCGTTGGGTTTGAATTATCCCAATTTGATGTATAAAAATCTATTTTTAAAAGGGTAATTTTACACCTTTGAACGAAGAACCTCTTTTAAACTATGATTTCGAAACAATAATTATTTTTATATGAATTCAGAAACATGTTACTTTGAATCAGGTTATAAAAATTTACTTTAGATGAATTTTTGATATACTTTTGATAACATTCTTATTTTGATGAATCATTAAAATACACAATATTTTAAGAGAAAACCACTTTTTCATCGAAATAATTTATACGGTTAAATTATAATATTGAATGGTTTGAAAGTATAAAATAGAATATAATTAAATTAGTCAATATAATGTGTATAATTAGATGTAATTTTATATTGAAGTCATGTGTAAAGACATTTCAATCCTTTGCAAAGTTTATATTTTTAAAAACTCATTCTCTCATTTTGACAATGAGATTTATTTTAAATTAATTATTACAGCATCTGTATATTGAATTTTTGATAATGGTCTCCATATTTGTTTTCATTAGGTAAAAATAATACTAATAGGGTATATTTATTTTTGGGAATTATGAATAGTAACTATGGAAATTATTTTTATCAACGTGGTTGAAGGTAAATCAGGCAATTAAAGGTAAAAAATAAATTATAAAATTACATTAAAACATATAAAAATCATATTTAATAACTAAATTATACATTTATCATCTCAGTTTCAAAATGGAATCACTTAATTTCAACATTACCATAAATATGAAATTAAATTCTATAAAATCAATTAACGTGACAAAATATCATACTTTCCTTTTATATAATTATATTAATTTTAAAATATGGGTAACCATGAAATAATAACACCTATATATAGTCCATAGAAATCTAAAATAATTTAATACATCATAGAAGTTTATTTATAATTTTTAAAAATTGTACAATTACAATTTAGAATGACACAATATTGACAAATTACTTTTTTTTATTATTCGAAATTTTATTTACATTAATTTAAAAATATTAAAAGAAATATAATTAGAATTAATTATGGTTTGCTATGAATGTTATAGGTGATAATAATTTTATTTGAGTATATTCAATTTTTTTATTCTGAAGTATCTTTTGTGTGGATTTTATTTAAAATCACGGAATTGAATAGTGTTAAAATAGACACTATTGATATTTTATAAATATAATTTTTTTTAAATTATTTAAAAATCATAAAAATATTTAAAAATTACAAATTTATAATTATAATATTTAATGGGTTGTAAAATATCAATTATTGGTCAATTATCATGATATAATTAACTATTTATAACAATTATATATTTAGAATGTTATTTACACAATTAATATTAAATAGATTAAATAATGGGAAATCAAAATTTTAATCTGTAAAATCGAATAAAAACATGCCTAAATTTTAGTGTTTGAGATTATTTTTACCCATACTAATCTAGTCTTTAAAATAATCCCCTTTTTAGGCATTTTAATTTAAAAATTAATTTATATTAATTTAATAGTTTTGGTATTTCCAATGGTACTCATCCCCTACCTTATAAAAGGTCACCTCTTGACTTTTTATCACAACTCTAAATCCCTTTATCTAAGACAAATCATGCCCATTTCCTTTCCCAACATCCCTCAATTCATCCTTGAGTCCACACATTGAACAAAAATATGTCTTAAGAGGTTCTTTTGTGAAAATCTAAATGTGATTCTCGAAAATGAGGTAATTGTTTTATCACCTTTTTCAAAAAAAAACTTCTTCTACTTTATCTTCAATTTTTTTCGATAATAATGTAATAAATATAGTACCTTATATATTCATATATGTTGAAATATTTAGGATATAACCTTTTTCATCTTTTTTCCATCCCATGAATAACAATATCACCATGCATGCGTACGTATGACTTACCGTCTTCACGTCGTGGTGTAATCTATTATTCAACAATACCAGATATGTATAGGTATAATTTTGGGAATAATGGATTCCAATAATAAATATAACCTGATTATTATTATGTATAATTAATATACCATACTATTCCATACCATTTAACCATGAAAGGGAATGATATCGTTGCTCTTGTATACCTATGGTCTACCGTCTCCATGAGGCAGAGAGATTCATTATCCATGTTAAAAATTGAAGAATTGGTTTAAAATTTAAATAATGAATAAAAATAATTATTATGAACATAATTTCATTCTTTACATGAAGAAAATACATTCTAATAAAAAACATGACTTACAAGGTAATACAAGTATGTGAAATTGAAGTAGTTAACACCTATAATGTTGGAAATATTGAAACCCAATTAGAAAAATCATATAATAGATTAATATATGATATAATAAATATGAATATGTATATGGTATAATTTTGTAAAACAATTCAACCATTATACAAGAGGATTGGATACACACGAATGATATCAGACCTAAGGTAAGGGAAAATTATTCTATCACATTTTTATCAATGATTTTTTTATATGTATGTATTTATTTATGTATATTTATCATGTATAAACATGTTTCAAAGTTATGTATTCTTATTTATATTCTTATATGAATTTTAAAATTTAATTTTACACATTGGTAAATTTTTATTAAATAGTTTCAAAGGAATATTTTGGCATTTTTCGATATGAAGTACTTTTTTGACATTTTTGATAAAAGTACAAGGATAATATTTTTTATTTTATACATCATGAAAGGACATTAAAATCATCCTAATTACTTTTTTCCATGAAAAATATTCTACCTGATTTCATGTTTGTTATCAATTAGTTATTTTTCTTTTAAAATTTCACGGCATTTAGTTAAAAGAAATCATTTTTAAAGAAGAAAGGATATTTCCTCCATAATAAAATTTAAGTGTTTTATCAAAATAATTGTCAATTTAAGATATAAAAGGTTTATGTTTCTATCCCTACTATTATATTGATTTTAAAATGTTTATGATGGAATTAATTTTATGAAATCCATTTATATTTTATGAATTTTTATTTAATTGTGTTTAAGAAACCTATTTTATTTTAATAAGTTATGCTATGATGAATGATTTATGTTTTTTGGAACATATAAGAATAATATCATTATAATAAAGATGGTTCATATATCACCCTCTAAGGCATTGGGTAATGATTTATATCTCATGATAACTACATGAAAGGAACGACATGTAAATATTGTTCAGTAATAGAGGTCTAGAACTAAAAGTAATCCATGTTAAGTTATGGACATTTATCGCTATTATAGTCTTAGATATGACCATTGAATAATATGAAAATTATTTTATATTATTACCTATATGACACAAAAACTCATGTCTTATGTTATGAATTTTGGAATTATGAACATTTTTCTCATTACAATATATCATGATATTTCATAAGCATGATAAGAATTTAAAATTTTATGTTCTTATGTATTCTGATTATGAAATGATAAATATTTCCCTTGTTACCCTTGTAGAGAATTGATGCTCACCCTTTCATATGATTCTTTTTCCTGGGTCATGAAGAAGCGTATTATGTTTTCTTTTCTAAAAAAAGAGTCTAGTTATGATGAATTAAGAGTGAGATAATGTAGATGTTTTATGAAGATGTTTCTTAGATTACTAGTTTCTAAAGACAGTATGACTATATGGTATTGTTATGGATTTATTATATATTGTAGTTAATGTACTTAAATTTTCAATTAATATCAATGTATGTAATATATGATCCGTTATAGTTTGTATCAGAGGAAAGGTATAATAAACCATTGGAAATAAGGATGATTAAGACTTATTAATAACCCTAAGGATATATCGAAATATAGGTTACAATCATAGTGTTTTAGGAATGTCCATGAATAACCTAGGATAAGACATATTCTATACAAAATTGAAAATTATGTTCTTGATTATATAGTTTTCCTGTTATGATAATTGTTTCTCACACTATACTTCTTGGTTTTAGTTAATGGTTGCAACCTGAAGAAACCAAGTTAATGCTAAAGGCGATGATAAATGCAACTATTTTCTCCCTTGGCAACAAATTTTTTTGGTGATGGAAGAAAAAATATTATATTTATTCTCACACAAAATTTTCAAGATATGAAGTATTCTGGACATCGAAACGATCAAAGGAGAAATAAACATTCTTGTTGAGACCTTCATGAGGCACCGTTTACCTTCATTCAATGGGTATTTAGATCCATTAGTGTATGAACAATGGATAAGTACCACTGAAAATATATTATCAATTTTAAAATATTCTGAATGTGATAAAGGCATCTTTCCAGTCAATAAATTGGAAGGTGATGCTGGTCAATTGTGGAATCTTATCAATAATGTGAGGTAAAGAGTTGAAATTGACTCCTTGTAATGGTACAAGTTCATCAAATTATTTTCCAATAAGTACTTTCCTTGTACCCTTCAATAAAATACGAATAAGGAATTCCATGAACGTATTAAAAAGGATTATGAATCCTCTTGTACCTAGGAATAAAATTTTACAAGACATGAAATGTTTTCTTCTAGTATTATTATCCAACCTGAGAGTAAAATTAATCGATCCTTAATGGGTTAAAACTATTTCTCTAAAAGGAATTATCCATAAGTAACTCTAATAGCTATGAGTAAATCATTCGATGTGATCTGAAGGTTGAGATAGAGATTGGATTAACCCATCGGTCTTATGGATTTGATAATAAGATAGAAATTAAATTTTAAGAAAAATATAAAGAAGACAATAGAAAAAATATTATTTCCCCTTATATTCAAAGTGTTTCAATAAACATGGAGGAAATTTTCATAATGGGACTAGTAAATGATTTATTTGTAGAAGAGAAGGACAATGGGTAGTAGAATACCAAAGTGATGGAAAAAGTGTCTAATTATTCTAACAAATAAAAAGACACACATAATTAACCTCATACACATTAATGATACAATTGAAATAAAATGGGGAATTATCACAATAAATGGACTAATAAAATTGTTATTGATTATTATCAACGTCAAAAATCTCTTAAGGACAAAGAAAAAGGAATGTCACATGAAGTCACTTTCATTTATATAAAGTATGATAATGAAGTGGTGAAATGTACACCGAACATCCACTCTAAAGTAGCATATGTTTTATTTTATTTTGGATCCACTAAAAATTAATTTATGAAAAAATTTATACGGGTATCATCATATTACCTCAACAATTATATTCTGAGTTTGCTGTAACGACCCCTAATGGCACAATAGTCTCATCCAATGTTTATATTTCAACTTTTGTTGAATATTGTTGGAAAGTGCTTCCTGTAAATCTTGCGATCCATCATATTGTATAAAATTCTAAGATTTGTGGCATGAATTGTCTCTCTCTATATTGATCTCATATTAATTTCCAAGGAAGGGTAATCACATTTCATATTCCAGATCAATCTGTGATCATCAATCATTACATGAATGAATATAACCTTCCAATAGAAATTTCTTCTATATTATTTGTTTTTATTCCTATAAATGATATTTATTTATCTCAATTGTTTAGGGAGAAACTCATAATTAATTATTCACCCATTGTATGGGAGTTTTATGATGGCTTTCTAGTGGATTTTCTAGGCCTTCCACAAAATTGTTAAGTTGTGTTTTCAATATAACTCATGCTACGTGCTATGCCTACATTAAAGACTCCTTATATAATATCCACAATTGAGTTGTAGTAATTGAAGAAGAAACTCCATGAAAATATTGATAAGGGATTTATATTCCCAAGTTCATCCTTTGGGGTCCACCAGTTCAGTTTTATAATATGAATTTTGGATCATTGAGACTCTACATTGATTATCGAGAACATAACAAGGTCACTATCAAGAAAAAATATCATCTTCGTCGTGTTAATGACTTATTCAATCAACTACATTAATCTCAATACTTTTCCATGATTGATCTTCAATCAGGATTTCATCAATTAAGGGTTAAGATGGAGGATATACAAAAGACATCATTCGGTACAATGTATGGACACTATGAATTTATAGTGATGAATTTTGGCCTTACTAATGCCCATATTATCTTCATGGATATAATGAATAGAGTCATTAGATATTATTTGGATTATTTTTTGGTAGACTTTTTAGGCAATAATCTTTTGGTACTCGTTATATATGATATTCTTGTCTATTCAAAGTGAAAGTAAGAACATGAATTCCACTTGATAACTATACTAATGACTTTAAGAAAATTTAATAATTAAGAAATAATTAATAACTATGAATTTTGACTTTAGAAAGACTCATTTTTGGGTCACACATTCTCAGGGCATGGGATATCATTGGACCATTAAAGAAGAAATAATTTTTTATGTTTCATGAGAAAAAAATTGTAGCTAAGATATGAGGTTTTTTGGGTTTGGATTAACATTATAAAAATATTGTGAAATATATTTCACAATTTTATAATAAATTCACCATGTTGACTTTCAAAGGAGTTATTTTTCTATAAAGTGATGATTATGAAGATAATTTCAAAGATATAAATAGAATTTTAGGTTTTGCACATCTGCTCACACTACCTCATAGTGGATAATGGTTTGTTATCTATTGTGATGCATCCATGAAGCTAAAATGTTATGTTCTCATGAAATATGATATGGTGATAGCTGATGACTTATGGTAGTTGAAAATCCAGGAGAAAAATTACCAAACTCATGATTTGGAGTTATCTACGATAATCTATCAATTAATGATATAGAGGAATTATCATTATGGTGATCTGTGTGATATTTATTCTGATCATAAAAGTTTATGGTATATTTTTCACACAAATAGAGATGAATATGGATCAAATAAAATGGTTAGAGTTGATTATATATTACTACTTCTCAATACATTACTACCATGGGAAATAGAACAAGGTGGCAGTTGTTTTGTGTCAACAAGACCATGCTATCTGATCCATGATGAGGATAATAATAGAACCAATATTTATGAATTTGTAAAGGATAGATCATGAAATTTTAAAGGAAGGGGGAAATATAATCATTATTAAAAGAATGGTCATCCATTTATAGAAGTAATGATTTAGGAGCCCTAGAAGACAGCTGTAGACCTAAAATTTATGGTGAGAAATGTTACTGAATTTAACGTTTTTTGTAATGAAATAATAAGGTTTAGGAACTGGGTTTTTATTCTTCACATACCAGAATTAAAGGAGCTACTGGATGAGGCTCATAGTTTTTCATTTACTAGTCACCATAGAAGCACAATGATGTACATGTACCTTATTGTGCATTTCATGTGTGATGGAATGGAATGAGATGTCACCAAATATGTATGTTGATGATTGGTTTGTCATAAAGTTATATATGAGAGACATAAGCCTAATGATATGTTACAAGAATTACCTATACCAGAATAGAAATATTCAAGCATTGTTATAGACATTTTCACCAGACTTCCTAAAACATCCGAAGTCAATAATGCTATCCAGTTTAGTGTGTATTGTCTTATGAAGTTGGAAAACATCATTATTATTAGAGAGGATTTATATATTGATCCTATTTCCATGTTATATATAGAGGAAGTGGTTGGATTGCATGATGTTCCACATTCCATTATATTCATTCAGGATCAGTGGTTTACCTCAATGTTCTAGCAAAGTCTTCAACATGCTCAGGAAACAGATTTATGTTTCAGCACTGGTTATCATCCACGGATAGGATGTCAGTCTAAGATTACAATTCAATCTTTTGAAGACATATTGAGAGACTAATATATGGAATTTAAAGGTGTTTGGGATCGATAAATACCTATGGTTAATTTTTTTTACAATAATATATTTCACTCAAGTATTCAGATGTATCCTTATGAATACCTTTATGAAAAGTAGTCAATAACCCCCCTTGTTGGTATGAAGTTAGTGAAATAAATCTATTATGACCTAATCATATTGATGAAATGGTAGAATAGTTAAAATATATTCAACAAAACATAAAAAAACCTCAGAGTCTACAAATATGTAATGGTAAAAACTAAATAAAAGACCTAGATTGTGAAGTAGGTGATAAGGCGATTCTACAAATAACACCCTGGATGAGATTAATGTGTTTTTTAAAGAAGGTAATGTTGATCCCAAGGTATATTGATCCTTTTGAAATTTTAGATTGTGTTGGGAAGCTAGCATATCGATTTCAAATCCACTGAATCTCTATCATTTTAATGATGTGTTCAATGTATCTCTGTCATAAAATTATATACCTAATTCTACAAATGTACTAAAATAAAATGTTATACCACTGGAGAATGATATTATTTATAAAGAACAACTGATAGAGATTCTGGATCATAGTGAAAAAGTTCTATGAATCAAGACCCCTCACAAAGGTAAAAATTTATGGAGGAACCAAAAATTTGAAGAAGCAACATGGGAACATTAGGATATGATGAGCCATAGGTATGCTCATCTATTTTGTTCTAGGTGACAAATTTTGAGAGAATAATTTCAATTGTGTGGGGGTAAAATGTAACACTCGGATGTTTTTATAATATATTTTCTTTAAGTAAATTTTATTATTCATTAGCTTAAGTTTCATATAGCCTTGAGTTTAAACAAACTGTGAAATGCCCTTAGTATAAAATTACTATTATAGCCTAGTTTTTAGCTTATCGGGAATAAGTATAAATAACCAATGAAAATGCATTTTGAATTCATTGGCTATCATTTATTTATAAATAATATAAATCAGGTAGCTATTTTTAATAGCGATTGAAATACATTTGGGAAATAAAATTAGTGATATCTATATATTTAATTTATATTCTTAATAAAATATTTTTTATATCCATTCAAAAGATGTTTTATTCATAGGGTTTGAATAATATCTATTTTATGTATAGAAATCAATTTATTTAAAGGGGTAATTTTACACCATTGAATGGGGAAGCCATTTAAAATTATGATTTTGACACAATTGTAATTTTTATATGAAAAAAATTAATTATTCTTGAATTGGTATATATAAATTAAGTATGGATGAATTTTTGATATTTTTCTGATAACCTTTCAGTTTTGATGAATAGTAAAAATACACTATCATTTTAGAAAAACCCACTTTTTCATCTCAATAATTTTTATGGTTAAATTATAATATTTAATTGATTTAAAGTATAAATATATTATATTTCTCTCATTAAAAATAATTGTTTTCATTAGCAATAATTCTCATTGAAATTATATGTAAAAATATTTCAATCATTTGCAACATTTTAACAAATGAAATCACACTCTCTCATTCCGACAAGAAGATTTATTATAAATTAATTGCTGCAAATGTTTTTTTAAATTATTAAAAATAGACACAAAGTTTTGGAATCATTAGGTCCTAATTAGGTTAATAGGGTAATTTTATTTTTGGGCATTAGAAATAATAACTTGGGTAATTAATATTATTACCATGGTTGAAGGTAAATCAGGTAATTTAAGGTAAAAATAATGTTATAAACATACCTTAACACTTATAAAAGTCATATATAATGACTAAATTTGAACCTTATAATCTATTCTATAAAATGGAATCACATAATGGCCACTTTCCCTGGAATGTGAAATTATGTTTATTAAAATCAATGAATGTGACAAAATGTCACATTTTCATTTTATATAAGTACATTAATTTTACAATATGCTTAAAGAGAAGATAAAATCTACTATAGATGTTATTTAGAAATATAAAATAATTTCATACCTCATATATATTAATGTAAAATTTTTAGAAATTAAATAATTACTTTTAAGGATGACACGATAGTGAAGAATATATTATTTTATTTATTGAAATATCTAATAAATGTTTTTAAAAATTTTAAAAGAAATATAATTTGAATTAATTAAGGTTATCCCTCAATGTTTTAGGTGGTTATTAAATATTTGGAGTATATTTAATTTTTTTTTCTAAAAGTTATCTTTACTTTGGAGTATATTTAAAATAAATAAAATGGATAGTGACAAAATTGAAATTATAGATATTTTTTAAAAAATAAAATTTTGTTAAATTAACTTAAAATCCTAAAAATATTTGAAAAATACAAAGACAAAATTATAATTTCTAAAATTTAATTAAATATACATTTATTTTAAATTAAAAAATATAATTAAATATTTATAACCATTAATTATTTATAATATTATTAACATAATTAAAATTAAATAGATTAAATAAGGATAAATCAAAATTATAAGGTTTAAAATAAAATCTAAAAATCTAAAAACTTTATTTTTGGAGAGGAATTCGACACATAATCATTTAGTATTGTATATAATACACTTTGGAGGCATTTTAATTTTGGAATTTAATTTTTATTAATTTAATTTTTTTAGTATTTCCAATGGTGCCCCTCCTCAGCCATATAAAAGGGACCATATCCTTCTCTTTTGATCACACCACTAAAGCCATTTCACAAGACCAAACCAAAACCATTTCTACTCCCAACATCCCTCACTTCATTCTAAAGAACACACATTTGGAATAAAGTCATCCTAAGGATTTTTTATTTTAAATTCAAAGGTGATGCTCAAAAAAGAGGTAATTTTTTTATCACTCATTCATATTTCATTTCTTTCTCTACATCCCGTTTTTTTGTTGTATCCATATTAATGTAATAAATATAGTATATTATACATTCTGATAAGTTTATATAGTCATAGGACAACCTTATACCTCCATTTATCTATCCTATAAATAACAATATCACTATGAATGTGTACATATGACTTACCATCTCTACTCTCTGGTATAATCTTTTATTCAACAATAATATATCAATATGGGTATAATAATTGTTTTAATGGATGTAAAAAATGAATAAAACTTGATTATTATTATGTACAATTAATATACCCTCTGATTCCGTACCATTTAACCATCAAAGAGAATGATATCATCTCTTGGGCATATAAACAACCTACCATCTCTACAATATGGTGAGATTCGTTCTCCATGTCAACAATTAAAGAATAATTAAAATATGTATATTATGAGAAAAAAAATTAATTATAAAATTAATTTAATTATTTAAATGAATAAAATACACCATAATAATAACAAACATGAATTACATGGAAAAAAATAATGGGATAATGAAGTAGTTAACACGTGAAATAATGTTTATACTGAAACAATATTAACATAAGGATATAATAGAATCATATATGATGTCATAAGTATGAATATAGTTATGTTATAATTTAATTACATAATTTATCCACTATATTGGAAGTTCAGATACATTTGAATCATATTATATGAATGGTAAATGATTAATTTTCAATCTCTTTGTTATCTGATATTATTTATATATAAGTATTTACTGTGGTATATTTATCATCCACATCCATATATCTTAATTATGATATATTATCTATATTATTATAAAAAAAATTAATATTAATTTTCCCCATTGGCATATTTTTATTAAACAGTATGAAATGAATGTGTCATCATTTTTCAATATGATGTACTTTTTGACTATTTCGATAAAAGTGAATGGAAGATGTTTTTTAACTTTATTTGGATTTAATGAGTTTTTACTTCATAATGATGCCTTATTTCTATAAATATTACTCTTGATATTTAATGTTTATTTTAAACTAAATACTTTTCTTTTATAATTGCACTATATTTTGAGAAATGATTTTTTTGAAGAAGATAGGATATATTTCTCATGAATTATATTTTAGCGTTTTAGAAAAATTAGTACACATTTAAAAAGATACATGGTTTTGTTACTATCCATAGTATTGATTTTATTTTACTATCATTATGATGGGATTATTTTTATGAAATTAATTTATTTTACATTTATTATGATGGAGTGATGTTTAAGAATCCCATTTTAATTCATGGGTTATGATATGATAAATGATTTGTGTTTTTGTGGAACATATAAGAATGATTTAATTATGAGATGGGTGGGAAATATATCTCCCTCCAATGAATTGGGTAATAATTTATATCCAATGATAAAAACATGACTAGACTGACAAGTAAATTCAGTTTGGTATTACAGTGCAGGAAAAGCATGTAAAACTAGTTTAGTATTATAGTTTTTTTGCTATGATGGTCTTGACTATGATCCCTAGATAATATGGAAGTGATTTTCAATTCACAGGGGTATTACAAAAAACATCATTTTTTATGTTATTACTTTTTATATTATTTAAAATTAATTATTATAAACTTTTATCCCATTACATGATATCATGATATCTCATATATAGGATAAGATTTTAAAATGTTATGTTCTTATCTATTTTCTATTATATGATTGGTATTTCACTTGTATAACCATACTGAGAATTTGATATCACCCTTTAATATGTTTCATTTTTTCATGTCCTGAATAAGGTAATTATGTATGATATTCCAAAAATTATTCTAGTTATGAATAAATAAGTTGGAGATAATATAGATGTTTTATTAACCAGTTGTTTATATTTCCTAGTTTCTAATGTCATTATACATATATAGTCATGTTATGGATTTATTATATGATGTAATGAATGTACTTTAGTTTTTATGTAATATTAATGTATGACATGTAAGGGTCATTATACCAACTCTAAAAACAATATTACGTCAAACTACTAGTTAAAGAATTCATTGAATCTTAGGGGTGGGTGGTAGATACTACTTCTAAAATATCACCTAGATCTGGTGATGTTATACGATGCCTAACCTCATGTTCTCATACACCCTTTTCTATGAAAAAAATGATGTCCCAGTGGTAATAACTTATGTCTAATAGTTTCATTTCGATGAAAATGTATCCAAATATTTCATTATCTCTTACAACCACATGGGGTCATTAAATCTTCTCAAGATAATAAATGTCTATCCATCGGTAATGTTATATGTAAAATTAAAATATTTTATGGATAGGTAATTATAAATCATACTCATGGATGATTTTCCAAAAACCCCCATAATTTAATGATCTAAAATATCATTTTATCAACTATTCCCAAGGGTAACACTATCAAAATGATAGGATGTTAGTTATATTAGTATATACATGTGTTTATCTTCATTATTTTATTATTCCTTCCCACCCATGAAGTTTAATTCTATCCAACTAATTCAGGCACACAGAAACTGTCACTGCAAAAACTAAACTAAGAATGGATGGTAGAAAATGATCCTATACTATGTAAACGATTATAGGGTGTAACTACTAATATATATATATATGTGTGTGTGTGTGTGTGTGTAATCCATTTTTCCCTCTTTCCTCTTAGTGTTAGGCCACACAATTGGAATAAGGGTGTGATTAGTGAATCTTATCTCTCAGAGCATAAGATATAGGATTTGAGAAACTGTAACACACTAGATTCACTTAATTTTAAATATTGGGTATGTTTTGGAAAATGTGTATCATTTTTCTGCACTAAAATAAAAACAAGAGTTGATAAGATAGAAGTCTCACAATAGAGCACAATCAAAACCTTTAGGTCACAAGCTTCTGCTTCCCAAAGATAAACATTATCTTTATATCCTATTAAAACAAACATGATCAATCTTTTAACCCATAGAAATTAAAAATTACCTCCACATTCCATTGAAAATAACATATACTACATACATTGTCACTGTCGAGTTTGGGTGGAACTGACTCATTAGTGTAGTTTTAAATTTTGTTATAAGTACATTTCTTAGAGAGGAAAGTTTCCCTATAAATTTCATTTCCAAATAAATTACTAATTAAATAAATACCAAGATATATAGACTAATCATTTCTCCAATTAATAGTATCTCTTCTTGAAACACTATCGAGATGTATTCTATCAAATCTGGTCATTCATACCATAGGCTTCAGCCAATGATCTACTAACAAAAAAGGGGGTCAAGCTCAGAACAAAACCATGGTGAAAATTATATCTAAATTTCATGAAGAATACTAAAAATAAAGGAATCATTTTTTTGTTTTCCATAAAATAACTACTTATAATCCGGAAAGAGACCATCCCCATAATCCAATTGTGGTGGGTCAACATGTTATTAAACGACTGAAAATGTATCTCGATACCAACTTGCGGAACATAATACTATAATTATACACAAAATAAACCCTCAATATTATGATTAAGATAATCATGATCCCTATATGTATCATAGATGGATTCTATCATGAAGGAATGTAGTTATTTCTGAGAGGATTCATGGTTAGGAGAGCATATTGGGTGATCAGACATAAAAAGTACATTGAAGCCATCACCCATTTCAATATCATGCATGCACCAATGTTTTCTATTAAACCATGGAATAAATGTACTTATATATCATATAGGTTATCAGATTCATAGTTAATGGATATGGAATATTCCAAAACAACACTAGTTTCCATATCCGAAAATCTAGACAATGGATACATTAACAATACTTCCCCAATTCCAAAACCAATCATGAAAACACGAAAATATACAAGGATATTTCCAAATATGAATTCCATTTACACTACTCTATCATAGACTAACCCATAGGGTCCCACACTTTATGTGTTAATCTTAGATTGATACCCAAAACCTACTTCTATTTTCCCAAGGGATAGATACTAGTACTTGGTAGGAAAATCACATACATGGGTGGCATAATCATAATAGACCTCTACACCATCACACAATATCACAAAGTATTATAATATGTAATTTTAAAGAAATCATAAAATTTATTCATTTATAAAATCTATCCAAAATTAGAATATGATAAAAAGTGCATCTTATTTGGAATGGGCCGAATTGAAGCTCAACAAAACTGAAAAAAGAACTTGCCTTCTAACATCACCGGGGTAGCTATGCAAAAGAAACTCTTGTACCCATCTAATGTATGCCCAATATAATAATATACACATTATCTAAATCCAAATATGATTCTTGTGAGAGGATTTTCATCTACATATAACTTAATATGTTCTGGAATATTCCATGAAGGGTTATGTATAATAATACCTTGTAGGACAACCGAAAATCAATAATGATATAGCATTATGATATTAGTTATCTCAAAATCATGAAGTAATGTTATTTTGAATAAGAGACATAATAAGATTAAAATATACCATATATTTTAAAATGGATAAATTAAGTGTAAAGTTTAGATCATTTCATCAAATACAACCTTAAATTCAATAAGAGGCTCGAATATAAAAATCATATGGGAGAACACAATCCATTTTTATTTTCAACTCTAATGGAATAACTCCATTAGATCAATCTCATTGAGTCTTGAAATCTTAATTGTACTCATCCATGAGAACTTATACGTTGGGTCCTTCTAATTTTAAGAATTATTGAAACTAACATGGATCTTTTTATATACACACTCGATCAGACTACAACTCAGAGGTAGAAAGTAGTTGTCGATATATATATAGAGAATTATGCCCTTATAATATAGTGTATGCTTGGACCAATATGGAATTAACCATTAAATATGATATCGGGACTTCATGTATTGGTCATGAGATTCTTTAAACACCTCCAATGGAAGAAAATGATTGTAATCAAGATACAACCTATGAACATTAGGTGGTGATTCCATTTATTGTCTATAATGGGGTGGTTTTCCAATACATCGAATAAAATCCCACACTAAACCATAATATGGGTGGATTGAGAAAACTCACTCTAGAAGAATATAATTAGGGAAACCACCAACATAGTTATAGATCCTGGGAATGCACCAAATCTCACAACTTAGTTGAACTGAGTTGAAAAGGGTCTCTATATTTATCTTGAACAAGTATATGATATGTCCCCTAGGGGTACATGATGTGCATCGCTGTGTCAGAATATATCCATGGATCTTGGTCTCACATGACATGTTCCCTCCAAATAAATTTTGTTTCAAATTTTGTTATATGGTCTATAGATCATGGATTGGTAGTCGTAATACAATCCTATCTAGCCCTAGTAATATGTCTCATTCTTTTATACTTAGGTTGTGCTTTTATATAATATTCTTGTTTGAAAACATTCTAAATTATGTGGGGGTACTTCATATCACAATGTGTTTAGAGATGTTCCAACATATGGATTATTCTATGATCCCATATACATGTACATTGAAATATACACGGTAGGTATCCCATAACACATAGATTTTGTATCCACATAGTCATATTTGTATGTACTCGCTATAAATCTCATGCTTTCTAGGATACTTGGCATGTGACCCCCCCCCCAAATACACAACATGCTGGGACACACTCCCAATAAATGGAATGTTATCTATATATCATTGAAAAGATATGTGGACCCAAAAAATAAGCTTGATATTTTACTTCATGAATAAACCATATTTTCTATGTTATTTGCACAATTGGGATGTTTTTTAGAATTACATTATGTGTATTTTGGGATTCAAAAAAACCTCTATTTTTAAATATCTCTTTCTGACACCACCACAAAAACTATTTACACTAGGAATCATACTAAAACATCCCTAATATATTGTAATATATACCTGATATGTTTTTTTGAAGTATTCTGGCCCCACAATCTCCTGTAATGTGATTCCCATTGCATCTCACTACTACATCACTAAGACATAGATAAAAAAATTTGTTCCTCGGTCATCCACCAGTACCAACACACCTTGGTCGTGCCCTAAATTGTAATTCTAAATAAACTATATTAATTAATTGTGGAAAATAATGACTTCAGAAATATGTTTCTCTCAATATTTTTTTAATCATAGGATAAATGGAACATTGATTATTATTATTCAATTATAAATGGGATAGTTGAAACAAATATATAAACTTTCAGAGTTAACTATATAAACAATCAGTTCTTTATTAATCACTTTTTAAATAGAATTTAATGAATCATAATTAATATGTATTAAAAAACCATGAACTCAGGGAATAAATTCACAAAATTATAATAACCATTTGTCTAAAAAATAAAACATTAAATAAGTTGATTCATGTTAAAAATGGAATAAAAAAATTCTGGATTAATACAATAAAATGAAATAAAACAAATCGAGTTTAGATTGCAAATTTAGGATTAATGGATCTATTCCATTTTCGATAGTGGTATCCACAAACTCAATTAGTGAATATAAAGTCCTCGGTATAGATGGAAACTAGGTGATCTGGTTAACGCCGAAAAAATCATTCTTCCAGGAACTCTCAATGTCCTGATGTTTGGGTGGCTAACAATTATATATTTTTTTAATTGGGATTAATTTTATAAGAAGTTAACTATTGATAAATAAAATTAATAAATAAATTTACAAATATATATTATGATTTTTCCCACATAAAAACTGAAGAAATCTTCCAATGATGGAAATGATTTTCTCACGCATAGAAAAAAATGAATTTAGAATTTAGTTGTGTTTTTATATTTCCCATGAGAGACTCTATATAGGGTTTATTCAATTAATTAAAAACAAGAATATATAGGTGAAATTTATTATTTAATATTTTTATTATATCTATATTAAGGCTCTCAAGTTCTTAAATAACAAGCTAACTCAACTACATGGATTTATAATAGTTCTAAAAATATCTAATTGACTTAAAAAAACAAATTCATTAAATTCTATTTACATCCATTTTCTAAAATATAGGGTTTTTTGGTATGTGAGTAACATTATAATAATAGATATAAATGTTTAAGTATTAACTCATATATATTGTTTATAACCTTCCTTAAGAACGTATATTATTCAGTAAGGGTTATATATTGTTATTTCCTCTTAGTATTTCTATACTAATTTAAATAATATTTAACATAATTGTTCATAATGGGAATGTGAATTATCCCAATCATATCACCTCAGAGTTTCAATCTAGGTCTGTAGGCATAACATTATTTCATGCACCTATTGATGATAAATTTAATAACCTACTTGCTGTTTTTTGGTTATTACCCAAAGGATAATTTTTTTCAAATCCAACATCCTATTTTTTCCATTAAGAGAAGGATTTCATTACAAAGAATCCACAAAATTTCTGATTTTTTAAAACATTAACTTGTTATCCTATATACAGACTTATCCGTATCATATTACCTGATGTTATCTCCTCAATATTCAAATATATAATTAAAACCATCATTGATACTAATTAAGAAGGCATGTCCCCAAAACTATATATCATACAAATATTTTTTAATTTAAACCTTAGATTTCAAAAATAAACTAAAACAATTGAAGACCAAAATATTTAGTCTATTTGGTGAATTGATAAATAAACTATGTATTACACATTTTTATTTGAACATTTCCCATTATGAACTATACATAATCAGTCTATATAAATATATTCAAATGTATATTTTTCATCGAGAATGGAAATCAAAATAATGTGGTGATTTTAAACTTCTTGTAAGGGAATCATATCAATGATACATTGTGGGTTATATTATAAACATTCGAGAAAAAAATTAATCCCTAGGAGAAATATATTATTAAAATGATTGTGGAATAATTAGAGTTTACCATAAGTAATGGTATAACACCATGTATAATTTCATGAGATAACAAAAGAATCATTAATGGATAATATTACATATATCATTCCTTGGAATCAAATCAATATAATAAAAATCCATGGAATCTTAAAATTAAATGAAAATATAACATGAAAATATAGAATTTCATAAAAATTTGGACAATCATTAGAAATGTAGAACAAATGTAATAAATGGAAACAAAATTTGAGTGGACCTAATCATGGACACATTTTTTGAACAAACCCCTACATTTTTTACAATTATAATTTCAATAAAACACAATCAGTCCCATGAAACTCATTATCACATGAAATATAATACCATAAAAAATTAATTGGAAGAATATATAGGAATCCACCCTCCATAATCCATATATAAATGTGTCAATTGAAAACAATCATTCAAAATTTCATAATCAACCCATTGAAATGAAATGGGTTTCCTACCATTTTGAAAATCAATAACAAAAAAAGGTATCGATAATTTTTATTGGATTGAAAAAAATATATTCAATGTAAAAAAATATTTCACATGTTCATTTGGATAATAATAAATAATATTTATTTATATTAGATTAATCTTATAGAGTAAAATATAATAAAGTTTTCAATGAATTTTGGAAATATTTTTAACATTGTCATTAGATGTGAAATTATAATAAATTCTAATGAATTTATTTTTATTAAACAAGGAAGTATTTTAAAAAATATATCACAATAATTATATTAATTAATGTATATATGAAAATATATAGTTTTTAATTATAATAAATTTGGAGGGGATGATAAAAATATTTTCATAAATAAGTAATTTATTTTTACATTGCAAACACCATTATTGAAAACCACATCATTAGAAAAAATAACCAAAAAATTAATTTTATATAATGAAATGGTAAGTATAAATATTGAAATAGAAAATGAGTAATTATGTAACGCCCCGACCCTAGTTACCCAGAGTCGGTGCATTATTACATAACATTGGCATGATCACAAGAAAGATCAAATCTCGAAA
Source organism: Viscum album (assembly GCA_963277665.1). NCBI lineage: Eukaryota > Viridiplantae > Streptophyta > Magnoliopsida > Santalales > Viscaceae > Viscum > Viscum album. Next base: position 900,833,740 of record OY728139.1, read on the forward strand.
GACCGTTTGGTTTAGTAGCCTTGGAAACACTAGATATATTCATAAGTTTTACATTACATCATAAAATGAAAAACTAATACACCAACATAATGTTTCCACAATCCACACTATTAACCCCTCATAAAATCCCTACAGGTCATTCATAACTTACTTCTTCACATCCTGGGAAAAATAAAAGATAGAAAAGGGGTGAGCTCAAATGCCCAGTAAGGATAACAATATAGCGGAAACATTCATAAATAAGAATAAACATTTAAGGAAATGCATTAATAAAACAAAAGCCTTTTAAACTTGAACTTCAACATAAAATGGCAAAGGTAAAAATGAAATAATGCCATTTAGTTACTCACATGGATATTCTACTAATCGAATAATCACATGCAAAAATCAATAACCACTTTCATAATGTTGGAATGCATAATGCCAGACTATCATAACCACATAGTCAAGGCCTCGTGCCAAGACTACAAATAAGATTTTGTCAAGGCCTTGTGCCAAGACACTAGTTTGTCTCATGAGACCTACCGATGCATCGTGGAGCTATAGCGGGCTCCACCCGTCACTTATTAAGTCCAATGCATTCCCATATGAAAAGGTTTAAACATAACATAACATTCGTATTAAAACTAGCATACGAAATGTCAATAATTTCACCATAAACTATGAATGGTATAAAAATAGCACATCCATAGTCAAACATATCACAAAACCTTCAATACAATATAGAAGTTTTGTATCATAATAGATCAAATTCAAATAAGCGTAAAATCCATCAAAGGATGTTGACATAGATGAAATCAAAATTCTTTTTAAAGAAATATCTCTTTTTATTTTAAAATCATTTAAGATCCATATAAAATAACACATTTTCTTTGAAAATATTCTTATAAGCTTGTAAGGGAAGCTTTGACGATTTTATAACGGCGGAAAATAACCGCACCCGCCGTATAAGTTAAAAAAAACATTCTTATCTTAATTCTGTCGAAAAGGTTAAAAAAAAGCACCTTGTTTGGAAAACGACGGAAATATTCCCTTATAAACCTCTTATAAAAAGTCAAACAAGGGCATAAATGACTTTAACCCATATTCTTGTAAATAGTAAAAATGTTTTGAAATACATTTTTAAGAAACATGGATGTGGATGATAAAGATATCCCAGTAGATTATTACGTATAAACAACCTCGGATAATGAAGAGATTGTGGAATAACCCTGACCTTGTACTTTTCCTTGGTTGGGGTAGGTTAACCTCCTGTATAATGGTGAAATAATTGTTATTAAATTATACAAGAATCATATACATTAATATGATATCATATATGATCTTTTAATATTGATTTGATAATAATATCTTAGTATTATCGCCGTTTCGGGTGTTAACTTACTCATTTTCTTTTATATGTTTTGTTACATAAGTCATGTTTGTTGTATCTTATTCATATACAGAATGATATAAAGTCCTTAAACATCATTTTTAAATCATTAAATGATAATTATACTTGAATGGATACGAAGGAGAATGAATCTCATTGCGTTCGTGGAGACGGTAGTCCGTACGTACGCACGAACGCTACTTCCATTTAATTTTTATTTTAAAAGAATCGAATCCAAATGATACATAGGTATATTACTATTCCAGTATAATATAATATTTTATATATGTTACTTAAGTTCATTAACACCATCCTTTATACGTTCCATGTGTGGTATGAACGAGTCATATCATTTTAAGGGGGCGGTAGTCTGCACTTCCTCAAATGAAATTATCGTATGTATATACAACATGAAACGAATAATGGTATGAAATAAAATGGAATTACAGAAGCTTATATATAAAATATATATCATTAATATCATATTTAATTACAGTTCCATCATAATGGCCACCATGAGAGGTGGTAAGATGTATTTGAACAATCATCGTTTCGTGAGGCGTTAGTTTGCCATCCACAGAAACATTATGTTCATCATCCATTAGATGGAGTTGTGTGTATGTGTAGTTTGAATACTTCTTATAACAACATCCTAGTATATTGAGGATACTGGTGTTTTTACAAAAGAAAGGAAATAAAAAGAGTTTGGGAGTTGAAGAAGAAAAATAAATGAAAATAATTTAAGAGAAATCGTTACCTTTAATTTAGGTAACTCACTTTGGTTGGAACCAAAGGACTTGTTGAAATGCTTTCTGCCTAAGGGGAAGCTTCAAGGAGGAGGAGAGGGATGTGGGGAGCTTAGTTGGGCAGAGTTTGGACGAGCCAAGTGGCTTGAGAGGTGTGAAGAATGAGTAGAAGTGGTCTCCTTTTATAAGGGAGAGGAGGGGCTCTTTAGGAAAGAGTGAAAGTATAACTTTATAATATAATTATATTCGGTTTATAATGGTCCAAAAATCATTGAGGTCGAATATAAGATGAATCATATTCTAAATAACATAAACCAATAAGAATTGGACAGGTTTTAGATAATATTTTAATCATTATAATCTTATTTATTTAAATGATTTATTAATGAGGTAAACATTGCATCATTATTGTGTCATTAATAATATAACTTATTTGATGTCTAAAAATTATTAATAAAATATCATCATGTAAGAAATCTTTTTAGCTTTCTAATGAATATTTATAATAGAAAATCCAACATGTATAACCCTATGTAAAAATTGTTCTTCTAAAAGATGTAAGCTTATGCCATTTTTATTTTTATTTTAACTTTATTAATATAATGTGTCCCTACCACATACAAGTGGCTCCAAGGGGTCCCCAAATTGACCCAAGGATGCTCATGGTCGGGTATGTGTCCACCAATAAGGTTATGACACGTTTTAGGGTAACTTTGTATTATTATAATATTATTTTTTTACCCTTATTTACCGGATTTACCCTTTAACCATGGTAAATAAAATATTTACCGCAGTAATTATTCAAAATGTGTAAAAATAAAAGTTACCTATTTACATAATTTGGACATCCTGATTCCAAATATGGAATCCATTTTCCTAAATTCAAAACATATAAGTGGCAGAAATTAATTTAAAATTAATTCCCGCTGTCAAAACAAAAAGCATGTTTTTAAGAGGTAATAACTATCAAAAGATTGACACTTGTTTATGTTCGGTTTAATTATAAAATTATGTCCAATGACCAACATTATATTAAATGGTAAAAATATATTCTAAATATACTTTAAAACCACTCAAAATCACAATTTATCACTATTAATTATTTTGATTAAAAAGTTGTTTTTAATTAAAAATTAGAAATTTTCACTATTCATCAAAATATGAAAGTTATCCGAAATGTACCAAAATTTCACCCTAGGCTAATTTTGATATTCAGAATCTAAAAATGAAGTCCATTTTGAAATATTGAATATATATGATTTCAAAAAGTAGGTATTACTATTCACAACGGCTAGTTTAATTAGTTGTGGTGTGTGTTAGAACTCGAGGTTGCGTACAACACACGCTATCGCATTATTCGAAAGGAAACGTACCATAGAAGCTTGGGGTGTTACATTCTCCCCTCCTTCAAATAATTGCGTCCTCGCAATTTCTAGGGTATTACTGCATAAAAAGACTTGGGTGGTTCTTCATCATAAGTTCCTCGGGTTCCCACGTTGCCTCTTCCATCTTATGGTTTCTCCACAAAACTTTTACCAGACGCGTCGTCCGGTTTCTCAGCACTTGTTCTCTCGTATCAAGAATCTTGACGGGCTCTTCACAATAAGATAGATCGGGTTCCAGTTCTAATTCCTCATAGGTGAGTACATGCGTCAGATCAGGCATGTATTTCCTCAATAGAGATACGTGGAACACATCGTGAACTTTGGAGAGACTTGGCGGCATTGCCAATTGGTAAACTAGAACCCCAATTCGTTCTAGAATTTCGAAAGGTCCGATGTACCTGGGACTCAATTTACCTTTCTTACCAAAACGTATGACTCCCTTCCACGGAGATACCTTCAGAAAAACATGATCACCGACTTGAAATTCCAAATCCTTCCTTCGATTATCGGCATAGCTCTTCTGCCTACTTTGAGCTGCTTTGATGTGATTTTGGATTACTTTCACCTTTTTCACCGTTTCCTCCACCAGTTCTGGGCCTACAAGTTTTCTTTCACCAACGTCATCCCAACAGGTTGGTGTACGCCATCTCTTTCCATATAACGCTTCATATGGTGCCATCTGAATACTCGAATGGAAGCTATTGTTATAGGAAAATTCTACCAAAGGTAAATATTGATCCCACATACCCTGAAAGTCAAGTGAGCAAGATCTCAACATGTCTTCTAAGGTTTGAATAGTCCGTTCTGATTGTCCATCTGTCTGAGGGTGGTAAGAAGTGCTCAAATGAAGTTCAGTATCCAGGGATTTCTGAAGACTTTTCCAGAATCTTGAAGTAAAACGGGGATCAAGATTAGAAACAATCGATAGGGGTACTCCATGAAGTCTCACAACATCATTAATATATAGTCTTACTAGACGTTCTAGGGGTAGATCTTCTCTTATAGCATGAAAATGTGCTGTCTTGGTAAGACGATCAACAATAACCCATATTGCATCGTTCCTTCTAGGAGTCTTTGGTAGCCCCATGACAAAGTCCATCGTAACATTGTCCCATTTCCACTCTGGTATGGGAAGAGGTTGCATGACTCCTCCAGGCTGTTGCCTTCCAGCTTTCACTTGTTGACAAACCATACATCTTGACACAAAATCAGCAATCTCCCTCTTCATGTTTTCCCACCAAAAATGTTCCTTCAAATCTCTATACATTTTGGTGCTCCCAGGGTGTATAGAGAAATTGGAACTATGAGCGTCATCCAGCAATTCCCTTTTTAGATCAGGTATATTGGGAACACAAAGTCTCTTCCCGAATTTCAAAATTCCATCTTCATACACAAAGTCTCTCAATCTCCCATCATTCAAAGCTTTAATCTTCTTCTGAAATTCTTCATCATCGGTTTGGGAACTCTTAATCCTTTCTAGTAAAGATGGTTTGGCAACCATTTGAAAAAGCATTGATGTTTCACCTTCCCTGGTTATTCCCATGTCCATCTTCTCTAGATCCATGAAAATTGGATCCCTTTCAATTCTCATCATGTTCAGAACTCCATGGTCTTTTCTGCTCAAAGCATCTGCTACTTTGTTTTCTTTCCCCGGGTGGTAGTGTATCGTGCAATCATAATCCTTGAGTAATTCAAGCCATCTCCTTTGCCTCATGTTGAGTTCTTTTTGTGAGAAAATATACTTCAAACTCTTGTGATCAGTATAAATCTCACATTTTTCACCATAGAGGTAGTGCCTCCATATCTTCAAAGCAAAGATCACAGCTGCTAACTCAAGATCATGAGTAGGATAGTTTTGTTCATGAATTTTCAATTGTCGTGATGCATAGGCAATAACTCTATCATTCTGCATAAGGACACAACCAAGTCCTTTCTTTGATGCATCACTATAAATAACGAACCCATCATTCCCCGATGGTAGAGTCAATATAGGAGCATTGACTAATCTTTTCTTCAATTATTCGAAACATTCTTCACACTCTTTTGTCCAAACAAATTTAACCGATTTACGTGTGAGCTTCGTTAATGGGTTAGCCAATCGGGCAAAATTCTGGACGAAACGTCGATAATAACCTGCCAAGCCAATAAAACTACGTACCTCAGTTATACTCGTAGGTGCTGGCCATTCTTGGATTGCCTTGGTCTTAGAAGGATCAACAGAGATTCCATCTTTAGAGACAATATGGCCAAGAAAAGAAATCTCCTGAAGCCAGAATTCACACTTGCTAAACTTCCCATATAATTCATGCCTCCTCAGAGTCTTCAAGATAATGCGCAAGTGATTTTCATGATCTTCGTAGGTTTTGGAGTATACCAAGATATCGTCAATAAATACCACCACAAATTCATCGAGATACTCCTTGAAAACTCTATTCATTAGATCCATGAATACAGAGGGTGCAGTAGTCAATCCAAACGGCATTACAGTAAACTCGTAATGCCCGTACCTGGTTCGAAAAGCTGTTTTCGGAATGTCTTCCTTCTTCACACACAACTGATGGTATCCAGATCGAAGGTCAGTCTTTGAAAAGTATTGAGCTCCATGCAGTTGGTCAAATAAATCATCAATACGAGGTAGGGGATACTTGTTCTTTATCGTTATAGCATTGATCTCCCTGTAGTCGATACATAACCTCATAGATCCATCTTTCATTTTAACAAAAAGAACTGGGGCTCCCCATGGAGAAACACTAGGGCGAATAAATCCCTTATTACTCAATTCCTCTAGTTGTTTCTTTAGTTCGACTAACTCTACAGTGGCCATTCTATAAGGGGTCTTTGATATAGGCCTTGATCCAGGAATCAAATCAATGGAAAACTCAACTTCTCATTCTGGAGGATGTCCAGGTAAATCTTCTGGGAATACATCTACAAATTCTTTCACAATAGGTACATCCTCTATTTGAACATTCCTTTCCTCACCCGCAGTTATTTCATTCTCTTCCTCCCCAATAATTGAATTTAGTTGAGCTATTGAGGGTGGATCTAAATAAGAATTAGGTGGTGACGATTCTGCTCTAAAAATAAGGTGTTCCTTATCATTATCATCAAGAATCGTAACCTCTTTCTTCTTACAATAAATCTTCGCATCATAGTCCAAAAGCCAGTCCATACCGAGGATTATATCAAACTCAATCATAGGTATGACGATGAGATCAGCAGATAAAGAAAATTTATGTGCTCTAATGGGGACTGATTCACAAAACTTTGTTGCAACGATACTTCCCTTAGGAGTTTTAACTGACAACTCCCTTATTAAATCAAATTGGAAATATCTAATTTTCTTAGCAAACTGGGAAAGTATGAAACAATGCGATGATCCAGAATCAAATAATGCATTTGCTAAACTTGAGGAAACCATTAAATTACCTGCCACCACATCTTTCGGAGCTTCTACCTCAGCAGTAGTGATAGCATAAGCCTGGCCTTGATCCCTTGGCCTTTTCTGAGGTAAGTTATCCTGACGCTTAGGACATGCATTTGCATAATGCCCCATCTCCCTGCAATTGTAGCACTGAACGTTGGTAGCTTCCTTCTTCCCCTTGCAGTCATGAGCTTGGTGGCCTTTTTCACCACACTTGTAACAGACTCCCATTCCCTTCAGGCAAGCACCGAGGTGTTTCTTCCCGCACTTACCACAAGATGGATATTCAACCTTTCCCTTCTTCCCCTTATTTCCATTCCCAGATTGATCAGCAGGTCTCTTCTTCTCTTGCTTTGCTTTAAAGTCATAAGACTTAGAGAATTCCTTTTCGGTCTTGATAGCACATGAGACAATGTCTTCGTACGATGAAAAGGATTGTGAGACTAATGCTCGACGGAGAAATGGTTTTAACCCATCAAAGAAACGATCAATATTACTTCTTGGGTTGCGAATATAATCACCAGCGTACCTCGCTAACCTTGTAAAGTTAGCCTCATACTTTGTGACATTCTCATCCTCCTTTTGTCTCAGACTCAGAAATTGTCTTTCCATATCTGCTCGATGGTCGCGAGGAAAGTATTTTTCTAAAAACAGATCTTTGAACTCCCTCCATTCCATATTTGATACTTCATCATCTTCCTTCGTATTTTGAATCAATGACCACCATTGATCAGCATCTCCAGTGAGGCGGTAAACTGCCATGATAACTTTTTCCCTTTCACTGCTCCCCAAAGCCTGAAATATTTTCTCTAGGGTAAATATCCATTGCTCAGCTACTGATGGATTTGTATTCCCATTGAACGTTGGTGGTTGTTGCCTCATGAATCGATCTAACATTGATCCTCCACTCTGCGGATCAGGGTGCTCCATACGGGTAAGGTTATTATTCATAACCTGAGTAAGTTGTCCCAGTATGGTGATTAGCTGATCAGCACCAGTTGCATCACCATCCCCACTATAATTATCTTGAGAAGGAGGGAAATACCTACATGGAGTGCGTGCATTGATACGGTTTCCATTTCATCCACTAGGCGCCATTTCTAAACAATGGCATAAACTAGATCAGTTTATGAATCAAAATACATAATCCCATACTTATAAAACACTTAACATAAATTGAACTTTTTATGGATATAATCCATAATCATAAGAATGTTTTCTTTGAGGATGTATATACTCATAATCCCTTCAAAATGATTTGTAAAGAAAATGAGAGTTATCCTAAGCATATCCCCCGGGAGTGTCGTAACCAAGAGTGCAGCAAGGCCCGTTGTCGTGCACCAGTTCCCGTTCGAGTCTAGCTCAAAGCGGTGTTTTCAGGTTTTACCCCTAGGTACATCTGTGCCAGAGCCGCCTCTACCTGCTCGTATCCAGACATGGATGTATTGCTCAGAAAACTCACAAAATCTCTACAATACCAAAATTCTATGAAGTTCTTCTATACTAATCCTCAAAGTTCATCTTAGGTATACGTGCTCTAATCAGAGTTTATCTAAATCTAGCTTCCAAGGTTTGTACTAAACTTCCACTGATACCAACAGTAATGCCCCGACCCTAGTTACCCAGAGTCAGTGCATTATTACATAACATTGGCATGATCACAAGAAAGATCAAATCTCGAAAGACCGTTTGGTTTAGTAGCCTTGGAAACACTAGATATATTCATAAGTTTTACATTACATCATAAAATGAAAAACTAATACACCAACATAATGTTTCCACAATCCACACTATTAACCCCTCATAAAATCCCTGCAGGTCATTCATAACTTACTTCTTCACATCCTGGGAAAAATAAAACATAGAAAAGGGGTGAGCTCAAATGCCCAGTAAGGATAACAATATAGCGGAAACTTTCATAAATAAGAATAAACATTTAAGGCAATGAATTACTAAAACAAAAGCCTTTTAAACTTGAACTTCAACATAAAATGGCAAAGGTAAAAATGAAATAATTCCATTTAGTTACTCACATGGATATTCTACTAATCGAATAATCACATGCAAAAATCAATAACCACTTTCATAATGTTGGAATGCATAATGCCAGACTATCATAACCACATAGTCAAGGCCTCGTGCCAAGACTACAAATAAGATTTTGTCAAGGCCTTGTGCCAAGACACTAGTTTGTCTCATGAGACCTACCGATGCATCAAGGAGCTATAGCGGGCTCCACCCGTCACTTATTAAGTCCAATGCATTCCCATATGAAAAGGTTTAAACATAACATAACATTCGTATTAAAACTAGCATACGAAATGTCAATAATTTCACCATAAACTATGAATGGTATAAAAATAGCACATCCATAGTCAAACATATCACAAAACCATCAATACAATATAGAAGTTTTGTATCATAATAGATCAAATTCAAATAAGCGTAAAATCCATCAAAGGATGTTGACATAGATGAAATCAAAATTCTTTTTAAAGAAATATCTCTTTTTATTTTAAAATCATTTAAGATCCATATAAAATAACACATTTTCTTTGAAAATATTCTTATAATCTTGTAAGGGAAGCTTTGACGATTTTATAACGGCGGAAAATAACCGCACCCGCCGTATAAGTTAAAAAAAACATTCTTATCTTAATTCTGTCGAAAAGGTTAAAAAAAGCACCTTGTTTGGAAAACGACGGAAAGATTCCCTTATAAACCTCTTATAAAAAGTCAAACAAGGGCATAAATGACTTTAACCCATATTCTTGTAAATAGTAAAAATGTTTTGAAATACATTTTTAAGAAACATGGATGTGGATGATAAAGATATCCCAGTAGATTATTACGTATAAACAACCTCGGATAATGAAGAGATTGTGGAATAACCCTTACCTTGTACTTTTCCTTGGTTGGGGTAGGTTAACCTCCTGTATAATGGTGAAATAATTGTTATTAAATTATACAAGAATCATATACATTAATATGATATCATATATGATCTTTTAATATTGATTTGATAATAATATCTTAGTATTATCGCCGTTTCGGGTGTTAACTTACTCATTTTCTTTTATATGTTTTGTTACATAAGTCATGTTTGTTGTAACTTATTCATATCCATAATGATATCAAGTCCTTAAACATCATTTTTAAATCATTAAATGATAATTATACTTGAATGGATACGATGGAGAATGAATCTCATTGCGTTCGTGGAGACGGTAGTCCGTACGTACGCACGAACGCTACTTCCATTTAATTTTTATTTTAAAAGAATCGAATCCAAATGATACATAGGTATATTACTATTCCAGTATAATATAATATTTTATATATGTTACTTATGTTCATTTACACCATCCTTTATACGTTCCATGTGTGGTATGAACGAGTCATATCATTTTAAGGGGGCGGTAGTCCGCACTTCCTCAAATGAAATTATCGTATGTATATACAACATGAAACGAATAATGGTATGAAATAAAATGGAATTACAGAAGCTTATATATAAAATATATATCATTAATATCATATTTAATTACAGTTCCATCATAATGGCCACCATGAGAGGTGGTAAGATGTATTTGAACAATCATCGTTTCGTGAGGCGTTAGTTTTCCATCCACAGAAACATTATGTTCATCATCCATTATATGGAGTTGTGTGTATGTGTAGTTTGAATCCTTCTTATAACAACATCCTAGTATATTGAGGATACTGGTGTTGTTACAAAAGAAAGTAAATAAAAAGAGTTTGGGAGTTGAAGAAGCAAAATAAATGAAAATAATTTAAGAGAAATCGTTACCTTTAATTTAGGTAACTCACTTTGGTTGGAACCAAAGTACTTGTTGAAATGCTTTCTGCCTAAGGGGAAGCTTCAAGGAGGAGGAGAGGGATGTGGGGAGATTAGTTGGGAAGAGTTTGGACGAGCCAAGTGGCTTGAGAGGTGTGACGAATGAGTAGAAGTGGTCTCCTTTTATAAGGGAGAGGAGGGGCTCTTTAGGAAAGAGTGAAAGTATTACTTTATAATATAATTATATTCGGTTTATAATGGTCCAAAAATCATTGAGGTAGACAATAAGATGAATCATATTCTAAATAACATCAACCAATAAGAATTGGACAGGTTTTAGATAATATTTTAATCATTATAATCTTATTTATTTAAATGATTTATTAATGAGGTAAACATTGCATCATTATTGTGTCATTAATAATTTAACTTATTTGATGTCTAAAAATTATAAATAAAATATCATAATGTAGGAAATATTTTTAGCTTTCTAATGAATATTTATAATCGAAAATCCAACATGTATAACCCTATGTAAAAATTGTTCTTCTAAAAGATGTAAGCTTATGCCATTTTTATTTTTATTTTAACTTTATTAATATAATGTGTCCCTACCACATACAAGTGGCTCCAAGGGGTCCCCAAATTGACCCAAGGATGCTCATGGTCGGGTATGTGTCCACCAATAAAGTTAGGACACGTTTTAGGGTAACTTTGTATTATTATAATATTATTTTTTTAACCCTTATTTACCGGATTTACCCTTTAACCATGGTAAATAAAATATTTACCGCAGTAATTATTCAAAATGTATAAAAATAAAAGTTACCTATTTACATAATTTGGACATCCTGATTCCAAATATGGAATCCATTTTCCTAAATTCAAAACATAGAAGTGGCAGAAATTAATTTAAAATTAATTCCCGCTGTCAAAACAAAAAGCGTGTTTTTAAGAGGTAATAACTATCAAAAGATTGACACTTGTTTATGTTCGGTTTAATTGTAAAATTATGTCCAATGACCAACATTATATTAAATGGTAAAAATATATTCTAAATATACTTTAAAACCACTCAAAATCACAATTTATCACTATTAATTATTTTGATTAAAAAAGTTGTTTTTAATTAAAATTTAGAAATTTTCACTATTCATCAAAATATGAAAGTTATCCGAAATGTACCAAAATTTCACCCTAGGATAATTTTGATATTCTGAATCTAAAAATGAAGTCCATTTTGAAATATTTAATATATATGATTTCAAAAAGTAGGTATTACTATTCACAACGGCTAGTTTAATTAGTTGTGGTGTGTGTTAGAACTCGAGGTTGCGTACAACACACGCTATCACATTATTCGAAGGAAAACGTACCATAGAAGCTTGGGGTGTTACAAATTATTTATTCAATTAAAATATTTTATTATCAGAATTAAAATTATGGGTGTTTATGAGAATGTTTCATTGAAAATGTTCAACATTACACTTAACAACATAACATTTTTAGTATGGATGAAATATATCAAAGATGAATATTAACATTTGATGATGTATATTACTTATAAAAAATGAAAAAAAAGTAATATATAATATATAATTAATTAATAAAAGATGAATGATTGTTCTTATTCATGCAAAGTGGTTTTTAACCACACGATGGAAAATTAAGTCAACAAAACATGTTATTGTGGATTCTTACAGGGTAAGACATCTTCCAATAACCCTGATAATAACTATAATATAAATAATCAGTTATTAAAACATATTTTATTTTTTTATATTTTTAATAATATTTTATTTTTAATCACTAGTAAAATTTTATTTTTTTATTTTAAATAAAATTTTGGTTTTTATTATATTTACGTACTCTATTTTGGTTGTGGTATATTGGTTCAAGATTTCACCCTATTTTTATGATTTTTGTTTATATAATTTTAAATTTAAATAAAATTCAGGTCACATAATATTTTATTAAGTTCCATATTCATTATTAAAAAATTTGGGGTATGAATTGTAAAGATGAAATTCAAAATGAGTATATTTACGTAACATTTATTTAAGGCTTGGTTATATAGAAATGTTAAGAAATATAGATATATTATTATTCCCAACAGAAAATATATAATTTTTTATTTGTATCATGTTTACATTAAATTATGTTTTCATTACCACAAAAAAAATCATATCATTCTTCTAGTAGGAGGATATAGTAATCAAAATAAAAATATTGTAGAATTAATTAGATATGTATTATTAATGAATCGTTTTAATTTACAAGCATCATGTATATATTATGATAAAATAATAAATTCATATTTATTATATTATATTATTATAACTTGTAAATTTTAAATTTCTAATGACATGATCATTGTTACACTAACCACGTAGGTTGTAAAATCGACTTAAACTGATCATATTATAATTATTTATTGAATAAAAAGATGTTATTTAATAACAATAATTTTTCTAGTCCATATTAAAATTATTTTGAAAATAATTATTCTTTTTTGATAAATATGATTTATTAATATTTAAAATATCAATATATGGATGGATGATAAGAGATGAGAAATTATTAATGTAAAATAATTTAGCCTCACTTTGAAATTGTTATGATATATAATGAACTTGTGAAATATATTTATATTATAATTAAAGTAATTTTTGAATGTATTTTTTTTGGGAATGATACTGGTGATTTTATATCAGGGAATATTTATTTATATAGTATAATTTAAGGGGAAGTAGATAAATCTTTTTTAAGTGTGGATATTGACAGACTTGAAAATATTATGACCATGAAATATAATGAATGTACTTCTCAAGAAAAGGTACTCTAATTTAGTTAAATTTAATAGATAGCATATTTTCTAGTTGATTCCAACACTCCAAGTTAAAATTGTGATATATGTTTTATATCTATCCAATACCTGCATTCACAAATCATGTGTTGAAATACAAAACATTACATTTTCCGCATTAATACCGATAATGATGACCCATTTTTTCTAATAATCCTTCTAACATGAAAAGTAATACTTGATCACTTATAAAAACTATATAATTTTAGGATTATATTTCTATAAAATTACGAAAAACTTATACCCAAAAAATTCACATGACTTTAACTGATCATTTCTCCCACATAACCTATATTTTCATATTTCATGTAAGGATATCAAAACCATCCCTGTGAAATCATATTTATACATAAATCATCCAAACTCATTATATATAAAATTGTGTGAGGGAAAAATAATAAGTATGGCCTCAAATTAACATTAAGGTTGAATATAATAATAAATAATGGATTAAAATAAATTATCATAATAGTTTATAATTATTATACAACATAATCAGAGATCATGATGGAATAAGAAAATATATTTAACACAATAATAAATGAATCATCATATATTAAATAATGGAAAACAAATGTTTCATCAAAGTCAATATTCATGAGAAAAGTGATATAAATCTACATCGAAGGAAATAGCATAAACCCCTAAGAAACAAAAAGAAAACATGTGTCTGACATGGGTCCTCATATTCACATCACTATTATAATCACTCTTAAAAATGAAATAGAATATAATAGAATTCCTCATATAATTCATTGGAAGGATTTCATAGAACCAATAATGCCTGATTTATCATGAAAACACATTTAATTATTTTATAATGTTACCGCCCATCAGATGTCCCTCTTCCAATAAAATTATTAGACATAAAAGGCGTTGTTTTTATATGAATATATATATAGCCATTATCAATTAAATAACATGATTAAACCATTGAAAATAAATGGTCTGTATAAAAATATAACTGAGATATGATAAACCCATAGATATGTAATGGATTTTCTAACAATCTCTCAAAATGTGGTTAACCCTTGGAAAAATGTGTTCCCAAACAATCTCCTTGAAACATTCTTAATACATAATGAAAATAATAGGGAAGGTATGAATAAAATAATTACATAGTGGAGGATATGGAACAACAATGGTTTTTGGCAATGATTAATATAAATCTCATTAAAATTTCATTAAAAAATATTATGGAAGATATCCATTTTATTTTGGGAAAGTCTATTTAAAAAATAAAACATATTGAAAATATATTTTTTTAAAACAATGAAGGTAACATATATAAATTTTTTAAAAACATTAATACATATTTTAAGAAATATAAAATTTTAAAAATAATTCTACTTGAGAATAAGATAAAAAAATATTCTAAAAACATTATGAAATATTTTTTTTAAATAATTTTCTTGAAAGAACAGCGAATTTTGACTAGTGTGAGAAATAATATTAGATTTAATTAAAACACATTGTTTAAAAATTTAAGTACCAAAGGGTGGAAAATATAATATAACTAGTTATATTTATCATAAATAGTCATGTTATAAAATTAATAATAATAATGTTATGAAATAATATTTAGATAACAAATCATATAAAATCATGATAAATGATAAAATTAGAACTATAACCTCTTAAATATTATGTAGATTTGAGTAGTAATACCAATGAAAGATTAAAATTAAATGAAATATATAATATAATATAACATAAATAGATTCATTATATATCATTCCAAACTAATAGTATATATACACCTTATAAAAAAATTTTGTCTATAATATTTCAAATGTATGAATAGAGAAAAGATGTGAATAGAATCACATAGATCTTTGGTCACTTAGATACTATAAAACCAAAAAAATTGATATCTCAAATGGATATTTAAATACCAATAAATATAAGGTTATGAATCATAAAATACATTAATGGTGATTATATCCACCACAAAAATTATATAAGAGGAGAATATGACTTGTATCTTTTAGAAATACAAATGAGCGCTTAAAAACACTAACATTGATTTTGATTCGTTATGATTTTTCATTATCTTCTGGAATAATAATAAAATTTTAATTAATTACATTATTGAGAATACTTTTCTTGTATATTAATTATTTTTTGACATTTAAATAATTTAAATATAATTACATAATTTATCAATTTTAGATCAGATGTTTTGACAATATCTGGATAACGTCTCAAAAATAAACATTAGTAGATTGAATATGGCCAAATATAACATTATATATATATAT
This sequence comes from Viscum album, assembly GCA_963277665.1. Lineage (NCBI taxonomy): Eukaryota > Viridiplantae > Streptophyta > Magnoliopsida > Santalales > Viscaceae > Viscum > Viscum album. The sequence goes on from OY728139.1 coordinate 900,849,593, forward strand.
AAACAATATTAATTACATAATAATCATATTTATAAAAAATTATACATTTAAAACCAATATCAAATGTTGGTGATAAAAATTGAACAAAGTTTGCAATCATGGAGATGGTAAGTCGTACATACGAATGAGTAATGTATCCATTATTAAATGATCATTAAGAAGCAAGTATAAGTATTATTATTTATTGGATTATAATTATATCATAAATTAAATTATAATTAAATTTTTTTATATATATTTATATTTATATATCAATTTTTCATTTAAGGGTGCCCAAATTGTTTTGAGGAGGTGATAGTCCACATCTCCCTGAACAACATTATCACCTTTTTAGTGTCTAAAATAGTAAGAATAAATTCATATAATATATTTAATGAAATATTTTTATTTCATAAATATTATTATTAGATCATTTATATCATATATATTCATTTAATTTTCATTTACTACCCCTCATGTAACACATTAGTGAAAAACACATCACTTTGTTAGGTGGTAGTCCACCATACACATGAGGGATTCATTCATGTCACTTATGGAATTGAGTATAAATTTTTTTTATATGATATAATGAATCAATAGTTTCTATTTTGTTATCAATATCTTAGATATCATATATAAATTGTATTTTCATCATTATGACCGACCTTTAGTTGTGGTCATTGAAAAATGAGTTACATAGTTTCGTTAGGTGCTAGTGCTCCAAACAATAGAATAGAGATTTTATAACCCTTAATATTGAAGTGTGTGTGGGTATTTTTTATATCCATAAATAAAAAAATCCCCTTATATTTCTGATAATAAGTTTATTATCTAATTAGAGTATAAGAAAAATTTAAGGAGGTGAAGAATGAAATAAAATAACAACGGTTTTTGAAGAACATTAAATCTTCTTCATTTATACTCTATAAAATTGTGGTAACACCATGGAAGTGTTGCATTAGTGCAAACATCTGGCTCCATTGATGGGATTTGGAATGTTTTGAGGAGATTTGGGAAGGATATGTAAGTATAAAAAGACTATATAGGTGTGGTGAAGTATGGAGACAAAGTTTTTTATAGAAGAAGAGGAACAACTTTCTAGTAAGTACCCAAACGTATTTAATATTTTGTAGTTTACCTAAGGTAATATGAATAAAAATTTAATAATAATAGATTTGACAAGTTATTTTTTTATTAAATCTTCTGGTACATAAAAAAAATACATTTCTAATCATGTTTTCCCTTAACTCCGATGTTATCTAATTTTTTACATTTTAGGTTTTCATTAAATTTATATGTTTTATAACCTACGTAAATAATACATTGATAAATAATTTGAGAAAAAAAGTAATATAAAATTAAAATAATGGTTTTAAATATTAAATCTAAATTATAAAATAAAAATCTCATGTGCATTGGAAATTATTTTTGAAAGAAGCACATGTAACACAAAACAACACTTCTTTAAAACTAATTTTGCCACTTGTGGTTTTACTATATAGGTTCTAATATGTACATTATAAAAGATAAATCGGTCCATTAATGTACCTTATTTTAGGTTTATTAATATTTAAAATTAATTTTATGAGAAAATTATTTCTAATTATTTAAAATTATTTATTAAAATATCATTATTATAAAATAACATTAATATAAATTTTGGAAATGATTATTAAATTTCAATTTTAAATTTATGAACACAATAATGTGACAAAAATATACTAATTTAATATAATTTTAATAGTATATATATAAAAAAATAATTCATAGAATAATTCATTAAATTTACCTAACTTTTAATGGTTTTATTAACATTTATTTTATTTTATTTTTAAATAACTCATCCTGATGTTGGTGTTTCATAAAATATTAATATATTTATGTCCTTTATAAATTTTAAATATAAATTATTTTTTTAATGATAACTCATTTATCTTAAAAATTAATATTTATAAGTCACTATTGGTATTGTTTCTTAATCCCTAAATTTATATTGAATATAAAAGGAAGAAAGGTATGTTTATATAAAGATTTCATTTCATACCTTTTTTATGGGTTAATTTCATTGAAAATTTACTAAAAAAAGACTTAAATTTACTGATTAGGTTAATAAGAAACTAATTATTTCCCAAAAATAATATATGTACAGGTTTTGTGTCATTGTTTAACCTTATATTCCAACTATATCTACTAAGTACTCTCATGTTTACCTTAATCACAATAATTAATTAAAATTATATTCAATAATTACTATGGTATAAAATTAATATGGATTTATAAGAAATTATAATTTTTTCTGATTATAAATATTAAATGATTTTTTCTATATTTCAATAAAATAATTGAACAAAATTATTTTAACATTAATCCTAAAGACGGAAAGAAACAAAATGTATTTATATTTGAAATTTTCAAAAGATTGAATTATTTTTATATAAAATTTCAATGTGATGTTTTTAACATAAAATTAATTGGATTTTTGAATTTAAAATTGAACTTTTTTTGAATCTAAATCCAAGTCAAATTATAATTTTTTTACCAGAAAATTTAGTTCTCAATTAATATTCCATATTTTTCACATTACATCAAAAAAACTTCTCAATAAAATAAAAAAATTAAACATGATCTAAATGTGATATAAATATTCTAGAACATAATTTTATATTTTCATATAAGATTTATAAATGTGTTAAAATGTAGTTTTAAAATAATTTATCTATTAAAAAGAAAATTAATTTCTTTATTAAAAGTCATATTCTTTTGCGTAAAATTCGATTAATTTTTTTATAATATATTGAAAACTGATATGCTTTATAATAAACATTGGATTGAATATATAACATGTAAATTTCATTAACAGAATCCAATATGTTTTATTTGTTTATATTAGTGGTATAAAAATCTATTGTGTATATTTAAATGGATTATCATAAAATTGTTTATGTTTTTATCAGAAGGGTTTTATTTTTATATCAAATTAATTATTCACCGAATAATTCCTTATTTTCACATGTATAGACCATATTATTTTGGAATTCAGTAAATTAAATTCATACCCACCAGTATAATGGATTTATAATATTGGTTATATATTCCAAGCTTTTTTTATGTTTGGGGTGTTATGTTTAATACACTATCAGACAAAAAAATCTTGGGGTTGTGTTCACTATAAGAAAAACTGAGTGTTTCATGTAATTTTATATAAACTACGTGCTCATTTACATTATTCTATAAAAAAATAATTTTATCCCTTTAAATTATTTTGGTATACAACCTCGCCCATTAATAAATTTCATCTTCACAATTTGGCAATTTTATCATAAATCATAGGATGAACATTTAAAAATAATTTAATGATAAAACCACAAAAAATGTGTCAATAAAATGTATTATTAATAATACATAATGGAAACTATGTTGTTTATATGGAAAAACACAGAAATGATCTTCCAAATAGGTTAACATAGTTAGTATTAGGGGAAATAATAAATAATTATAGATGGTGATTGATTTCATTGATCAAAAAAATTATATGATCAGTGAAATATTAATGGGATCAAAATCCATAAATATCTGATGATTAAAATGAATATAGGTTTATCAAAAATGAAAAAATAAGATAATTTTTTTGTTTAATGACCCCTTACCCAGTGTTAAGAAACATATATGAAATATAAAGCTAGAGAACACTGAAATATACATACTTAATGGGTATAATTTAGTCGTTTAGTTAATTTACATCAAAATAACATATTTCCTCCAAATAATGATTGTCTAAAATAAAATGTTTAAACATGATGAAATAAAATAGTCTCTTAATGAACACATTATAATGAAACGGATAACATGTTATTCCTCATGTCTTTGGGAATAAACTAAATGTTAAATTGTTACTATTCCCTAGAATAATTCCCCAAAAAAATATAAATTCATACATTATTTTAAAATGTAAAATAGTAAAACACATTGTTCAAACAAAACCATTCAGTAGATAACATCAAATTAAATTCCTCAACCATTTCATGACTGCGATAGAAACCTGAGATTAGTGGAATATGAAAATATATTAAACCATCATAAAATATCATATTATTCTAAAATAAAAAAAATCATTACATATAAAAAAAATTTAGTAAACAAAAATTAAAATAAACTAGTTGTAGGTTTGAAACCCTTATTATCTTTTGGTAATGGGTCCAAGAACCAACACCTTTCTAGATGTGAAGGGTTATCATCGAACATACAGGTGGTCTTTTTTTCATTACTCATGGAAACAATTCCTCCCAAAATATATATTCTAATTGATATTAAGACTTACCAATAGTTATATAGAAAAATATATCACAAAAAAATTCATTATTAACCACAAATGTTTTACAATATAAAAAAATCAAAAAAGGTGTATAATACATTAATGTCATGATAAAACTATGATGGTATCCATTAATATTATTTTATCTTTATAATATAATATACTAATCTCTAATATAATCTAAATTGATAGTTTATTCCAACTATAATAACCAAAGTCCTGCATTCTCAGACCCTTTGTTGAAATCTTGTAAATTACATTTCCAGCATTAATATAGATATTTTGGCCAAATTATTTCTACTAAAAATTTAATAATCAAAAATAAAATTAGTCCACATTAAAAAATGAAGTCTTTTTAATGATACAATTATAAATAATTATGACAAAATCTTGCATAAGAAATTTTCATGAATTTAAATGATCATTTCTCCCACATAACCCCACTTTTCTTTTTTAATGTTAGGTCATAAAAATCATTCTTATGAAATTATTTTTATATATAAATGTTCAGAACAAATTCAATATAGCATGTGAAAAATTAAATATAAGAAGCATGAGATCAAATTATCAGTAAGGGTAAACATTAGCACTGGCAATTGAGTTATATCAATGAGTGTAAGAGTGTATATGGGTGTGATTATATAATCAGAGTGCATAAGCGAATCATAAAAGAGCTCATACCCAAAAATACTTATAACATAAAATATAAAAACATGGAGAATTAAATATTTTTTAGAATAAATAAACATGAGTCATGTGATATAAATATGGATCAAATAATACATAATAAACCCATATCAACACTTAAGAAAACTCATACGTAACTTGGGAAACCATTTTCAATTCACTCATATAATCAATCTTGTATATGAAATAACAGCATGGTTGAAATCCATACCAATGTAATGGAGGTAAATCTTGGTCCAACCAATAAATGGTTTATCATGGAAACACTAATAATAGGTTTATAATGTTACCACTATTTAGAAGTCTATGTTTTATAAAAATTATAACACCTAATATCTTTTATTTCATTATAAAATAATGATATGAACCATTAACCCTCTCATATCATTATTAACCAATAAAAAGAAAACGGTTGTGCTGAAAATTTCATTGAAAAATTATTAACTCGTGGAAAATAAATGAGTTCTATAAAAATAACTTTCAAACAAGTTTTACACATAGAAAAGAAAAGGGTTCTATAATAATCTATTTGAAAAACTATTAATCTATCCAGGAAATTACGATGACTATATCATTAGAAAATATCCCCAGTGAAGGATATGTAAAAAATAGTTCTTTGATGTTGATTAATTTAAATAAAATAAATATATAAATAAATAAATTCTTCATAAACACATCCCATTAATTTTGAAATTCCCTAATAATTAGAAAATTTCACCGTTTAAAAACATCCACAAAAAGATAAAAATAGTGTTTTAAAAATAATTTAAACCATATTTTATGTTTAAAAACATTTTAAAAATAATTTCACCTCAATTTGAGATTATTTTATAATTTTAAAACATTTTGATACATTTTTTTAAAATGTTTTTTCAAAAGAACAAACATTTTTGACGGAAGTGAGGAATGTATTTAGATTTTATTAAAAACACTTTCTCAAATATTTTAGCTACCAAATTTTAGAAAAATGTTAAAATTACTAGTTTGAATAATGAATAACCAGTGGAAAATTTAATTCCTAATAATTATAATAATTCCAAATCATAGACATATTCTTACCAAATCTAGATAAATGATGTGGTTGTATCAAAAAACTATTTCCTCATTTGTAAATTGGAATAAAATACCTAGGAAGAAATAACATTAAATTAAACATATAATATCATGAAAAATAATTAATTTAATTATATATCATGTCATAGGGGAATTATATGTTCATCATATAAAATTATATAGGTGTATAAGATGACAAATGCCACACAAAAGGGAAACTCTAACAAAAATACCTTACCTTTTTGGTAGCATTATACCCATAATACCTATGAAAAAGAAACAATAAAATGTTTATTTAAATAAACATAAATTTAATTATAATAATAATTATATAAATTCATGTCAATTATATAAACTACACAACAAAAATGTGCAGAATATTGGATATCTCTCATAGATATACAAGTGAGATGTGAAAACCCCTTTCATTGAGTCTTACCCATCTTGAATTTATTTTATAAAACATAATAATAATATTTTTTAACTATTTATGTTGTTTAAAAAAATTTACAAGCTTATTATTTATTTTATTTAATTATTTAAATGTTTAATATAATTACATAATCAATTATATTTACGTTGTATGTTTTGAAAATATTTGGATTTAGTGTCAAACGAGATTTCGGTAGGTTGACTATAGAAAAATAGATAATTATATAAATATATACACAATAAAAATCATTAAATAATTTTCATATTTATAATATAATTATAATTTTGTAACCAATCACTAATGTTGGATATGAGAAATGATCCTATGTTAAAATTAGGGATATGGTAGGCCGTACATATGCATGTGTAACTTTTTAATTTTGAATTTATCAATAATGGTAGACGGTATGTAATATTTTATACTTGTAGAATAATATTTTTTAGATATATAAAATTATAGGTAATGAAGATGGAAGAGAATGATGGAATGTATGGGGAAACCCCTAATCCTAATGAACCCGAATTATTTACGAAGGATGATCATGATGATTTTTAGGTTGATACTCCACCGGTCAGTGAACATAATAATAATTTTCAGAAAAATGATATTTTTTATTTTTTTTAGTGATTTAACATCTTATAGAGGTCCCCACACCTAAATTTATATTTCCAAAGATGAATTTCATTAATGTTGTAAAGGATTCTAAAATTTCATAAATTTTGTTGTCCGCCACCAAGAAAGTCATCAGGAATGAGAGAATACCCCATGTATCAGCCTATAGATCTATAAATTAGGATAATCTAAATCTTTGGAAAGTATCAATGATTTTTAGGGTCCTGATCTTGAATGGGGGAAAACACAAAAAAATTGATGATCTTCCTCAAAGAACATCATAAATATAGGTATTTGATGATTAGAATATTACATCCATTGGAATTGGTTATTACTACATTGGATTCCCATCAAATGAAGGAATGAAGATATAATAGAGCCTCATATTATTATCCTTCAAACATGTCATTATCTATATTCATGAATGGGATAAAATATGTGACCATGATAATGTTAGAGATATGTATGCTCATGTGTGGATACAAATTCATGATTTGAACTAGATTTACTAGCAGCCAAGAATTATCTGGTTTATTTTATCATCAGTTGGTTGTACCATACAAATTTGAAGACAAAATGATAACCCTATGTTTTTTCATTATGTGAGAATACTTGTTATAGAAATGGAATTTACTCTTGTTGGAGAGGTTTTTTAGAATAAGAGATTCCATAATTAATTTGGAGATCTAATATGAATAAAACCCAAAATTCATTCTAATTTATAATTTCATTGGGCATGCGATTACTGGATAACAAATGCTTTTTAAATTGAAGGTCATGATGATAGAAAATGTTAGGTGAAATTATGGAATGATAAATGTCCAAATGATACCGCTCTTCCAAATTTGGGTCCATCTGCTGATGGACCAACAATGAATGGTATCAATGATTGGAAGGAATCTAGTTTAAATCCTATTACAGAATTCCATGTTGTTGAGGATAAGCTATTTGAGTCATCAAAGAAGATTATAGATTGTAGTATTAATCACAGAAACACTACTGAGGCTTCAACATCTCAACCTATTGATGATATTCATGAATATATTATAATGATCTATAAACATGTTTTGCCTTTTTTTTGATTCTTCTATAGATATTATTTATCTTTTATTGGATGGCACTGAAGGTTCTAGGATTGAGGTTGCTTAAAATGTAATAATTCATATTCATGATGGAAATTGTGATGTCCTTCAACCATCTGATAAAAATTATTAATTTGTATAGAATACAACTAAAATGGTGGATTCTTATTTTGTTATGTATTTTTTTCAAATGTGGAGATGAAAACCAGTCTTCCGTGTTTAGAGGGATCCTTCTCAGAGGAATCAATGACCAAAGATGCGTGGAAAATTCTTATCTTGACCAACCAAGAGTTAACCCAATCTATGATTAAATTCACTCCCTTAATTAGATCTCTATGGTTTGAGGAGAAGGATGATATGCGTCATAAAGAGTTTATTCATTCTAAAAATATTACATCCATTGTCCCTGATTCATTTCCAATTTCTGAATCGCCCATTTATTTTGTTGAAGTCTCATCTATTGAATGAATGGGAAAGAATAAGAAGTGTGTGATGAAGATTAAGAAATTGAATAAAAAACAATAGTTTGGGTCCAACAAAAGTTTCAGGTCACTTTTTTAATTAAAATTATAAATTATAATTTCTAGGGTATTGGGAATTATCCTACAATCACAACACATTGGAATTTTATTGTGACAATATGTCCTTTATCGTTAGGATTGATGTGAAAAGAACAATGTTTCTTTTTTTGATGTATTTTTTCCGGGAAACCCATTAATGTAAATTATATCAAATTTTGGTAGTCCAGATTATTTAGAGTCCCTTTGGTTCCTTAATCATGATAGAATCTCCCTTAATTTTTTATCGTCATAAATCAATCAAAATATCTATTTCGATAAATTGTAAGGATACTTTTTTCAACATTGTAAATGATTTTAATAAATATTTTAAAATATGGTCTCTCTTTTCATCTTGGGTGGATTTATCTTTTAATATGGGACAATATTTGGTAGTCATTTGTTATTTGAACTCTTTTCTACAATCTCAGGGAAAAACGATGATCATTTTTAATATGACGGAGGATCCAAAATTATATTATTAAATTGACCAATGAAACATGATTGAGGTCACTATTATTGGGGCCAACTACGTATGTAGTATGTATACCATTAATGAGATACAAGAAGTAAAATTTATAGTTGTTTCCTTCTAGTGGATAATATAAATCCAGTATTGAATATATCTTATATCAACCATCCAAAAGTTCACTCTAATCGTACTCCTCTTTCAGTGGATCTCTTCTTCAATAAATCATGGTCTAAATCAGATTGATTGGAATCCATTTTCATATACTTACTATGAAGTTGAAGGATTTAAATAATAATCTCAATGTGTTGAAAAAAAATGTGTTCTCTAAAATTTATTCTAATATTTGGAATGATAAATTGTTTTATTCAATGTTAAAGTATTAATCTAAATTATGAGGTTATTTCTTGAGATGAAATTAATTCTCTCTCAAAATTTAAGGAGTTGTTTATCCATACAGAGAAATATTTCTCGAAATTTGTACAATATAAGAGGGTTTAAAGAAGGAGGAATGAATTCAAGGATTTTTCACTGTATTAACAAGGTTAATATATCTACAAGAGGGATAAATACAGTTATTATTAATGAGGGGGTTTTAAATCTAATAAAAGAGATCCACAATGCTATGTTCCACTAAATTAAAAATATGTATGTGGAGACAAGGAATGATAATACTCAGAAATATTTCAGAAATATCTCAGCTAGTATTTGTGACACCAAGAACAATATGGTCACTCAAACACCATATGAGGCATAAATCAGATCAATTATCCTTTATCTAAACTAAAATAGGCTTGTAAGGCTATATGGGTTCTATAATAAGTTTTTTATGTTCTATTGGGACATTATTCATTAGATCTTACTGATATTGTGAGGAAATTTTGTATCCATGCATATATTCCATTTGGAGTGAATTACAATGTTATTTAGATAATTGCAATGATTGATAATGCACTAATTATAACTTATTTTAGAAATTTATCCATTAGAAACACAGTTCCAAAGGTTATCAGTAATATTATTTCTAATAGCATTAGTCGTATTGAAAAGAAATTTAATTTCATGTAATAAATTTGGATATTTTCATAGAAGGAACATTAAAATATATTTATATTCTTCTTCTATGTTTATCAAAATTATGTAACGGTCGGTGGATGATGGTTTTATTTTTATTAAAATTAATATCTCTAAATACGTTGATATAATAACACAATGTTTTATTGATTTTTTTTATGATAATACATGGTTTCTCTATTAGATACATCAACTCGGTTAATTACATTATAAAGATCTCTATACTTTATGTTATTGCCATGGCTAATTCATAGGATTCCTTATATGATTTAAAAATGTGTAATAAAGAGATCCCATATCATGATTAGGTATTTTTACTTACGGGGGTTATTTTATTACATGACTTTCTGATCTTGTCCATGATGGTCTATATATGAAAATGATGTTTGGAAGAGATCTTTTTTCAATGTCACATATCTTGTATTTAGATGATATTATTCTCTTTGGGAAAGATGGTAGAGTCACTATTTTGTATAATAAAGATGCCTTTGATCATTATGATGATGTCTTTGGTCAAGTGATCAATTCGTATAATAATCTATAATTTTTTTGAAAGGGGTTACCACATTCAAGAAAAAAATAGTGGGAAGAAAAATTAGGGACAAGAAAGGATATATTTCCTTTAATTATCTTGTAGTTCCCCCATTTTTGGGTATAATTAAAAGTTCCTAGATCAAATCTATATGATATAGAATAATAAATAACATTACTACCTATAATGGATGGCCAATGTATCCAGTGGGATGAGTATGTGTTGCTAACTCTCTGATCAATTCCATGATAGATTATTTTATTTATTTATATTGATAGTATAGATCTCTTTATACTTATATTAAGACATTGATAATAAATTTCATTTGGTCAAGGTACATTCTTTAATAGAAACTTATTATTGATTCTTGGAGTGAATGAGTTAAACCATTTGACATTGGAGGATGGAAATTAAGGTTCATTTTCCTTTCAATGACTCTTTAGTGAAAAAAATCACATTGAATAATTTGACTTCCAATGACCCTTCAATAGATTTCTTACGTAGTAGATTTTGGAACAAAATGTTATTTATTAAATCTATGTATATCAAATCCTAGATTTTTACCTCCATAATGCATTATTATAGTGGATTCATATAGCTTACAAAATTGATGTTATATTGGTATTCTACTCTTATTTATTTGTGCACTATTTACAAATCAATGGAAATATCATATGTTTTCACTATTCATAAACCCATTAAAGATCATTCAATTACTAAATTTTAGAGAAATTTTAATGCCCATGTGTTCATTCCACATCACCTCAAATTGGATGCTGAGGGATATAAATACACCGATTTATATACTCTTCTTCAAAAGCCCATTTGTAATGGGATTTTCTCCATTGTGTAATATAAAGATATACTTTTTTTGAATCTATGATGATTAATTCTTGAATAATTTTTTATATAAATATTTTATTCCACTCTCAACCTTATTTTATCTTTTTTGAATCAAGATACCAAGGTTTCTATTTCACTAGCTTCTCCAGCATGCAAGGATTAGGTAGGATTCAGTCAGCTATATTAGTCTTGTTGAGGAATAGTCTATTGTTCCACTATTTACTTCTTATCAAATTTTAGGACAGTTATAGAAGTATTTGATGAATATTTTTTGTTTCATATTGAATTTATATAAAGTTCAATAGTAAATGAACTGCATACATGGATCATGTTATGGTGAACAGGTGGAGGTGTTGTTACTTTCTGATGTAGTCATAACTGTCTCTTTTATCTGGAAGGCAATGAATTCAGAGTATTTTGATAATAAATTACTTATAATACATGATAAAATTATTCATATACCTAAATAAGTTTTTAATAAAACAAAAATTCAAAAGTTGAACAATGATAAGTTATTTCTCAAATCTTATGAAAATGAGATATCTTGGTTTCACTAAGAGATGTGAACAGACACTCATGGATATGTCCATATAATGGATACTAACATGATCTCTATGGTTGAAAAGCAATGTTGATGGTGAATATTTGGTGCACTGAGACACTCAGGTTGTGGTGGAATCTTCCTCACACAACGGTCCATCGTTAAGGGATGTATTTACCACTTCATTGGGAATGCTAATGTAATTTAAAATGTGCTAAAGGATATGATAAAATAGTGAGCTATGAATTTCATCATTGTTATAGGGATATACGGATTAAATATAACTCAATTGTGGTAGTTTATATTACTATAAAATATTATAGAAATTTTCTATGGCGGATCTTATCATCATGGATTGATTGTCTAAGGCATCGGGGTCAAATTTTTCTTATTTAAACAAATTTGTATAAAAAGGAAAATTATGTTTCTGGTGATCTTTATAAAATAGTGATTGAGGAGGAATTATATATATATTATGTTATGTCATCAGAATTTTGTAGTGATGTGGTTGAGGTGGACCCAAGTAGTGATGTATACACCTGTCATTGTAAAATCCCATTTTAATGATTCTTTTTCATCCTTTTTTCCATAAATTTTTAATAATTTTTCGTAGGAGGAATCTTGCCTATATCCTATAAAATATGATTAAAATTATAGTTAATTATATATACATATATTTATAATTATTTTAATGTAAAAGTAATCACTTTGTTTCACAGAAATGGAAATCGACACATCGATGAACGACATATATAATTTCCACTGTGTGAAGTGGTAAGAGGACAAATAAATATTGTATTTAAAAAATTGTATTGATTTTATAAATATCATAATAATTTCATACATATATATAATTTTTCATTATAGTTACCCTTATTTTCTTCCTTCTATCATATTAGAATAAAACACTTTACATCGCATTGCAAGGCGGCAGTCCCCCATTCACAAAAGCTATGTTATTGCATACATTACAAAATGGAATATGAAAATGTGGTATATAGTATAAATACTATAGGGGTTTTATTATGTATTAAATATCAAAAATATCATATATAATTAGTATTACCATAATTATACCCAACCATGATTGTTGGTAATTGGAAAACAAATGAAATCATTTCTCGAGGTGGGAGTCCATCATACACAAGAATACATATTTTTTATACCATTTAATGACAGTTTTTTGGAGTGTAGTTCATAATATAAACATAAAAAAAATTATAATATTTATGAAATTATAGTTATTATATATTCTTTTTATAATAATAATAGAATGAGGACGATAAGGAAATAAAATAAGAATGCTTTTACAAGGACATTAACTCATCATTGACTATCCTCCTTGGGTTTGAACTAAAACCATGAAAGATTAATTTATAGAAAAAATAATTCTTTTATAATGGGGGATGGATGTTCAGAGGTGATTTTTCTAGATTTAAAATTTTTAAATGGCTTCAGAAGTGTGAATATGTGGGGAGTGTGACTGTTATTTTACAGTTGAGGATCAATGGCATTATTCTAAATAATTGAAATTGTTTACTATTGAGAGGTATCCCATACCTCATGTACTAAATAAGTTAATAATAAATTAAGGAAGATATTATTTAGTAATGAAAAAATAAAATATAAGAAATAAATACAATTTTTAAAAAACAAATTTAACTCTTATGTTTTCTTATTTTTTTTATTTTGAGATTTCAGTAAGGTAACAAGTTTTTTTGACCTATATAATTCATCTATTAAGTCTAAATTAAATGAGAAATATAGGAAAATTTATAACCACTAATTATAAATATTTAATCTAAATTAAAAAATAAAAAACACATGTCTGTTGCAAATTAATTTTAATAGAAGTTATATTAAGATAAATAAACTCGTTGAACCCTAATCATGACAAAAATGTTTTTACTTTTTTAGGGTTCAATATGTTCATTATAAAAGATAAATTATACCATTCATGTAATATATTTAATATTTATTAATTTTTAAAAATCACTTGTAATGTGATATAATTTATATTTATTTACATTATTTAATAAATTAGTTGTTATTGTAGAATAACATTTATGTGAATTTTGACATTGTTTATTTAGTTTGATCTTAAAAAATATCATGAAAATAATTGAATTAAACTATATTAATTTAAAATAATTTTATAATGATATATTAATAGAAAATAATATTGGAACAAATTATTTCATTCTATTTTCTTACCATTTTATATTTTATGTATTAGTTATTTTATATAATTTCTTACTAAATAATCCATATATTTGAATTTCTTAAGAATTTAATTTAATAATACTATGACATGAAATTAATAATAATTTATTATGATAAAAATAACATATTTATCTTCCAAAATATTTTTTATAACTAAACCTATGTAGATTTTCCCTATACCCAAATATTCAAGGAAAATATATGTATGCAAGGAACATTTTGTTCCTACTGCATTTCATATTATATTATATGGGTCACCATCATGGAAAATATTTCCAAATGATCATAAATTTCTGTAATAAAGTCAAAAGGATAAAAATCTGATTAAAAAAGTTTTTGGACATGTTTTGGGTAATTTTTGCACGTTTATTCTACGTTTAACCACTTTGTAAACTTATTGTGACCATTATAATTTTAATTAATTTTAATTACTTTAACTACTTATTTTGGTCAAAAATGACTTTTTCAACATTGTAAAATATAAATTATTCTAATAAAAATTATGGAATATATTTTTTGAAATTAAATTCATAGAATTGGAATATTTTAATTTTAATTAATATTACATATGGGTCGAAAATTCATTTTTTTAATATGAATATGATTAAACGTTTGTACTTTTTTATAACTATTTTCAATCATAAATTTTTTCTAAATAACTAAATTGGATTAATGGTTATATAATAGATATATTAATAATTTCAATCTATATAAAAATATAATTTAACTTTAATATTTATTTAGATGACAAGTTAGTTTTCAATTAAAATTCCATATTTTACAATTATCATAAAAAAATATAACATATTAGAAAAATAACATAAATTCACCCTTAGAAAATTTTGAAATACCTAATTCAATAAATATGAGTATTTATTAAATAAAATTATAAATGTGTAAACATTTAGTTATAAAACATATTCACCATCAAAAGTGTCACGACCCGACCTATGGGGCCCAGACGTGACTACCTTATGCTCTCCTTCCATAGGCCTGGGGTTGGTGACTTGCACCTGAAGGCTTTTCCCGAACAATAAAGGTGTTTCCTTAGAGATCTGTACTCACTCAAAAATGGTTATTGAAGTAAAAAAAACAAAAGTTTGGTATAAACTAGAGAGTAAAGTATAACCACAAGTACAACTATATACTGAAAAATGTGGCCGAGATACAAGACCTAGAAATAGAAAATAAAGTAAGAACATATCACATATGACCTCAATCTCTACATGGAGGGTAGTAGCTGTAAATCCAATGAAAAAGAAGAGGATCTCGACTGCTCTTGTCGCACCAAGCTCCGATAAGACCCGAACTTCCAAATTCTTCCTTGGAGGATTAGTAGTATTAACCAAACACACACGTGTGGGCAGAGCCCCTGAAGGGGTGAGTATAACAACTCTGTAGGGGACCCTGAGACCCCCAAAGGTCTCTTAGTAATCTAAAATGTAAAAAATCACAAGGAAGACCATAAGGGTAATTTCTTAATAATAATATTACTCATGAAGAAAAAAATAGATAGCTTACTCTAACAATATAACTTCAAGGTTACCGGGATATAGATGACATGTTCTAAAGCCAGATCATCATATCTGTAGAAACTCTACTCCTAACCCATATAGGTAATGAATATAGACCCATATAGGTCACTAGATGTTGACTTGTATAGGTCACTGTATGCTGACCTGTATTGGTCACTAGATGATGACCTGTATTGGTTGTTGGTGTTGACCTGTATCAGTCACTAATGCGGACCTGTATTAGTCACTAGTTCTGTACCATATTGGTCGCTGGTGCAAACTCGTATTGGTCTTTGGTACATTGGTAGGGATGATTAGTCGTACAACTATATCATGCCACTCTAGAGTTTCTAATGCAAACCCATATAAGTCTCTCTTTTTTTCATCATGTCACAGCCACCCAATGGATTCATGCATGTAGCGCGCTTGATATCTAGAAAATTCTTCTTCTTAAGCCATTGGTCATAATTTAACTGGAATGAAGTCTCACAAAAATCATACCTAAGGGACTTCCCCATCATAGGGGTCCCTACGTGACATACGACATATGGATCAGATTCCCAGTCTGTGAGATATGGGCACATTTGTATAAAGGGTCTTCTTAGATTCGTGTCTAATCCAACTTATGATGCACATAAAACTCCATAAAAACACACATTATGTATCCTAGAAATAATTCCTTGTCAGAAGGGTCCTTATTCCAGAGAAGGTGTTTCATTCGGACACCCAGTACATTAGTTACACCTCTATCCATGAAACGGGGGTGATCACACCTAAGTTCAGCCCAGCTCGGTCAGGCCATCCAGAATATGCCTAATGGGAATGGTTCCCAAAATGGTTCCCCAATCCACTAACGTCATGTAAAACATACACCTGTTTGGTCAGTTCGAGGTGTTCCGTTATTTGAGGTCCATTTCGGACATGGCCAAGTCCGACTTTGTAAGGTCAACCGGAAGCAACGGGTCTATGGGTCTACCTGACCCGACCATGGTTTGGTCCTTTATGGTTCGGCCTAGTTCAGTGGGTTAGGGTTGTTGGGGTTGACCCGACTTGTTTTTGGGCCCAGGATGTGGTTGGCCCGACCCGCTTGGTGGGGATCTTCCCACCCACACTGGCCCGTTGGGCCATGGGTCCGGCCCGGTCTGCCTGAAGGCGGACGGCTCTCTCCAGCGGGCCCAGCGAACATGAGGCCATTTCTTCTGGTCGGCGGGGAGCTTCCCCACCGCATGGAATGGTTGTCCAGTTGTGTTCGACCCGGCTCCAACAAACACAATGTAGCACGAGGCCACGTCCCCCACTCCTACTGCAGCCCGCTGATTATGGTTGGGGCCACCAACGGCACTTGAGGGCTCCACCCTTCTTCCGCGTGTTTGGCTTGGGCCCCCTCGACATGCGTTGGTGAACCGCCTGCCCACCACACATATCTGGTTATCGCAGGCCTCCTCAAGCCACCGACGACTACCTCCATCATGGCATGATGTTGGTTCTTTCAACAGGCCACCATACGTGCTACAGAGGTTCATTATTACTTTCGTATGATCCTACGAGTCTCTCAGACTACTGTTGTCATATAATTACCCTCTTTCTCATATTTCCATCAAAATTGAGGAATTATTTCCCTATAGAACACAACATGAACGCATCAGTGTAGGGTCAGAGCTTTGTTTATTCTACCCACACCCTCCACATTAAAATGATAACAAGAAGAAGAATATTTATCTATAATTAAAAATTAAATAAAATAATTTCAATTATTCTAAACCAAATCCAAACATAAAACCCCCTACCTGGAGATCCTTTGGAGGTGTCACGGTTGTTGTGGGAGGAGCTTCCACATTTGATATAGCCATCAGCATTAATCGATCACAGGTCGTTTCTTCCTGAGCATCCATGCCCCGTAAGTGGATGTTACCCTAGAAATCATCCAGAGTTTCCTCACATGATAAGTACTTCCAAAACCCCACCTCAAGCTCTATTTAAATTGGAGGGGATAAGGTGATTAACATGTTCAGAAATTAATGAGTTTCATTAAATGAATTAATGAACCATGTTTAATTCACAATGATGGTGTTACACATTTGATGAGTCAATCCATTAAATTGCTTGACAAGTCACTAGTCCCACAATCGCCTCTCATCCATTGGAGAAAAAGAAAATAAAATAACAACAACATGTTATTTTATTATTCATTAAAAATTCCAAAAAAAATATTTTTCACCCGATAAACTGTGTTCGATGTGAAACATCCACTAAAATAAACTTGGTTTTTTGGATTCGACTGTTCTCTCAGATTTCAATTTTGAGCACCAGTTCAAAAGATAGAAAACATTTCCAGCTAGTTTACTGAACATACCTATAAAAATGTTTAGAAAATCATTTCGTGCACACCGGGCCTCGTAATCACACACTGTAAAATTTCATAGGCTCATAATAATCCCAAATAATTTTAAAAAAGTACATAGAATTTTCTTGGTCTTTACTTTCTCCCCACCTTGAAGGATTACGTCCTTGAAATCTAATCAAGGAAACAAAAAAAGTGGTAGTGGGCACACATATGAGCCTCTAATTCATATGTGATCTCCATGAGATTCATGTGCTACCATAGAACGTGCACCAAAGATATCGACCACCCATGAGGGACCTTCTCCTAGAGACCATCAATCTCCACTGGGTACTCTGCAGAAGTCTCCTAGTTGACAATCTCCAAATCGCCATGGTTGATGACGTTTGTGTTGGGACCAATTTGTGAATAAGGTTGTATTTGTTTTCAATAGTTGTCAATGACGATACAAATGAAGGATATCTAGTAGTACTCTAATGAAATGGAGGAATAGAAATTCAGATTTTTGTTATACTAATCAAAAATTGAAAAAACTTGTTTTAAAGGTGACACATTGTTTACAACATTGAAGATTGGTGAGTTATAATCCATCTAAGGGTGATTGAAGAAGAATGAGAATTTTATGAAGACCATGAAATTATACATTATTTCATTAAAATGAGGAAAGATCCTACTTGAATAATTGAATCATATGTTTTTCATGAAGTGGATAATGACCATTGAAGAAGAAGAGTTTTTGAAGATGGAAAATCACAGAAAAGAAGCAGGAAGGTTACGGCTGAAGAATATATTGAAGCTAGCACTGATTCCCAGTTTTAACCAAATTTGTGGGCCTCATAATCAGAAAATGAAGACATAAGTTGTTGGTCAAAGGATGTGTGCACGAAGAAGAAGTGGTGTGAAAAATATCGGGTGGCATGCATGAAAAATCAAGGGCTGCACGGAAAATATCATGTGTGCGTGAAAAACAACAGTGTGCGTGAAAAAAAAATGTGTTGTGCGAAATAGTGGAGCAAGGATTTTCGTGAAAGACATGTTTCAGAGTCAGAACGTCAAAAAATTGAAAAGGCATGGGCTGCGCGAAAAAGCCAGAGTAGTGTACATAAAAATGTTGTGCACAATATAACATGGTATGTTTTTCACGCAACCCATGTCATAGATCAGAAACACTGAAAATCAGTAAAGGCAAGAGGCGCACGAAAAATCTGAGATGTTTGTGCCATGTTCACGGAATATCAAACATCTGCACGAGAAATTGTCTTTCTGAAAAATGTTGGTTTGAAGTTTTATGTGCAAGAGAGGATTCATGTTTAAAATGATGAAAAATTCCGAAGTCATGAGATGCGTGAAAAACCAAGATGGTGTGTGGGAATAAAAGTATGGTGCGCGTAATTCAATGAAATGAGAGACAGTTTTACGCGCAGGAAGGGGTTTTACGCGCATGATCAAAAATGCCTATAAATATGAGGTGAAACCCTCTAATTGGTGGTTTCTCGACACTTATACAAATCCTGAGCTCTGACACATGAAAAAATTTATATATAGAGTAATGTTCGAAAAGAAGTTGTTGCAGAGAAAAAGAGAAGTTATGCTTGAAAAAGAAGAGTTGCGTGAAAAGACTTTTTTCTCGCCAAAAAGTTATTTTTACGTTCAAGGATTGAATTTTATGTGCAGGGCACCAAGAAGGGTGCACGAAAAATTTGGGGGTTCTGTAGGCCATTGACCGGTGCTTAGCACTCTCATATGTGCTTTGCAAAGACAGAAGAACAGTGAACCATTTGGTTTTACGAAGAGAATTAGTACCACACACATATGACTGGTGTTTAACACCCTCGTTGTGCTTTGCGAAGAGTAAAAGAATGATTCATGCAACTAAACACATATCTACATAGAAAGTGGGACGTATAACGATACACTCAAGTGCCTGTATTGGGAATTACAGGAAGAGAAGAAGAAGATTTAGTGCATTCAGATATTGCATTAAAGTATAAGATTGAATTCAAAAGAGCATCAACTCAGGACTCTGAGGAAAGCTTTGTCTCATTCTAAATAGGATAAAAAGACTTCAATGCAAATCAATTTAAGAGACGTTCATGTGTATAAACTGAGTGTGATTACAGAAAGTGCAGTGAGCCAGGGGGTGTCAATGGGAGTGACTCGAGGGACACAGTGAGCTATCCCTGAACTTTTGTAAAGGCAGTGAGCCTGGGACAGTGTGACTATGCCCGATCCATTTTTATCCACAACTAGTGATGAATAGTGGAATTAGGTAGGACCAGCAACCTATCAGCATATGCTCCTTGGAAATCGCCCTTAGTGGTGAACCAATTAAAAGTGTTGTGTCAATTTATTGCATGTGAATGTTCAATTTCTGATCATATCCACCATACTAGTTTTTTAAGTTCCTACCAATGTGGGGACAAGGTCCATAACATTACGAGAAAAAGTTGACACCCTGATTCACCTCTACCCTCTCAGCATGTCTAGGGGTCCTACAGTGAGATGGGTCATGCACGTATCTCCTCAGCTAGGATACATGGAAGATTTCATGCACCCTCTCCAACTGTGGTGGCAATGCCAACTAGTACTGCACAATGCCAATCATTCAATGTATCTGAAATTGTCTGATAGACAGTGTAAAGGGTTTGTCACCTTAACCAATTATCTATGGGAGACTCCATAGTATACATTTCCTCCCTCATGGAACCCTAGTGGTCTCCATCACCTACCACCATATGACTTCTGTTGGCTCTGTGCAGGTTTCATCTGCTCTTTGATGACCTAAAACGTTTTAGTGGTAGCATGTACCATCTCTTGGCCCACATGTGTTGGCTTCCTTTGATCTTCCCAGTAGATGGGTGATTTGCACGATCATCCATATAACACCATAAAAGGGACCATACCAATGGTGGACTGATATCTATTTTTGTACGTGAACACCAAGGTTAGGTGGACCTCCCAACGTCAACAAAAACCTAGGACACATGCACCAAGATTATCTTCCATGGTCTGGATGGTCAGCTCAGTCTGACCATCTGTCTACGAGTGAAAAGTTATTCTCATATCAAGCTAAGTCTTGAAAGCCTCCTTCACTTTTTTCACAACGGGGACGTGTAGTGTGCATCATGTTCTGATCCAATAGTAGAAGGAACTATGTGAATTATCAAAATATTTTAAACATAGAGATTTCCCAATCTCTCTACCAAATCCGTCTCTCGAATATCAAGGAAGTGGGATGACATGGTGAGTTGGTCAACGGTCACCTAGATTATATAATTCCACTTGGACTTACATTGTAACCCCATCAAAAATTTCATCGATATCCCTTCCCACTTCCTCTTTGGAATCTCAAGGTTTTGAGTCAAGCTTGCTAGTACCTGGTGCTCAACATTTACTTGCTGGAAAGTGTGGTATGTGGAAACAATCTCTGCCACAACTTTCTTCATCCCTGTTCACCAGTACTGACGTCAGAGGTCCATATACATCATCATAATGCATAGATGTACTTCCAAGGGTGGATGTGTGGAATTCACTCATCACCTTCTCTCGTAGCATAACTGGTACAGCTGTATAACCTATGAAAATGATAGCATGCTCCCCTCCTTCAGAATATCCATCAGGTGCATTGCCTGAGGATATTAGAGCATGTGTAGTTTCACATCCACTATATCCGACTTGCACCTCCCTGACACACTGAAGGAGTTGAGGGGATAATACTATTAACTAGAGGTAGAATGTCTCATCTCTATCTGTGTTGGATATCTAAAGAAAGGATAACTGCTCTGAAGCCTCATTTAGTAGATGCAAACTCGATCTCTAGCTACGTTCATCTGTCACCATCTTCCACTTCCCAGGAGCAGAGACTATATTAAAGTCATATTCCTGGAAGAACACTAGTCAATGTCGTTGTCTCAAATTTAGATCTTTCTATGTGAATATAAATCTATGGAACTTCTTGTCTGAGTAAACAATGAACCACCCACATGTCATGTAGTGTCTCCACATATTCAATGTGAATAATACTTATAACAACTCAAAGTCGTGAGTCGCATAATTTTTCCCATGTTCCCTCAACTGTCATGAGATAAATAAAATCACTACATCATCCTGTATCAAGATGCAATCAAGTTTGTTCCCTGATGAATCACAATAAACCATGTACATTTTTCCCTTCTCCTGAATCCTTAGGATGGGTGCATTGGTCACACTCTACCTCAGCTATTGAAATATCTTCTAGAATTTCTATGACCATTGGATGGTTTTCCCCTTCTTCTTCAATGAATTCAATGGTACTACTATGCTAGGAAAAATAGGTATGAACCACCGATAGTATCCTAGTAATGCAAGGAAGCTCCAAACCTCAATAACAGCCCTAGGTGGATCCCATGCAAGTACTGCCACAATCATCACTTGATCCACTGAAAATATTGTATCTAAGAATACATGTCCCAATAAGTTGACCTTCCATATCCATAAATCACACTTCCAGAGCTTCCCATATAACTGGTGCTCCCAAAGTGTGTCCAGAACTATGCCAATGTGTACAACGTTCTCTTCCTCAGGCACTGAGTACACTAAGATGTCGTCAACGAAGACCACTACAAAGCGATTGAGGTATGGCTGAAATATCCTATTCATGAGCTCAATGATCACTGATAGAACATTGGTTACCTTGAAAGGAATCACCATGAACATGTAACGGTCATTCCATCATCTGAAGGATGTCTTTATTATATCCTCATCCCCCACCCTAATATGATGACAGTATGATCTGAGGTCTATCTTCGAGAACCACTTCGCTCCTTTCAACTAATAAAATAGATCATCAATCCTAGGAAGAGTATAATTATTCTTCACAGTCACCTGGTTTATACACCGGATTTCTACGCGCAGCCTCAAACATCTATATACCTTCTTTCCAAACAAAATCGGGGATGCCCATGAAGAAATATTGGGCCTTATGAATCCCTTCTTCTGTAAGTACTCCAATGATACCCTTTTCTCCCAGAGCTTCGAAAAGGAATCTGATATGCTGGTGTAGGTATCAGTGTCATTCCAGGGAACTAGTCAATGTGTAATTATACCTCTCTATGAGGAGGTAGTCATAGGACATACTCTGGAAAGACATCCTCATAATATTCCACCACCGCTTGGAACTGTGGTCTCACCTCATCCATTGTTTCAGTGGTCATGAAAGCCAGCTGATATATAATCGGTTGCACCCTCTTGAGCACAATTACATCTCCTGCTGCTCTATTTTTCTTCTCACAATCAATGGAAAATGGCCTCTATCTCTACGTATACATCGCTCTTTACGTATCAAGCAGTCAATCTATGCATGAACTTCTAATAGAAAGACTATGCCTAGGATGACGTCATATGGATTCTATGCCACTACTTGATTATCCCATCTGTAACTATCGCCTCCAAAAGTATGATCACAATGTAATCACTAGTTTGATATCTCCGATTCTCCTCTCCATGAAGTAACCAAATGAAAAGGTCCATCTAAAATCTCACTTGGAATCTAATAATCACAACCTTATCCTGTGACAAGGAATGCATTTCTAGAAACTGTGTCAAAAAGCATTGCTGCTAAAGTAAAGATTATACAGATCATACCTCATATGAACTAATGGTTGTTAAGATTGTGAGCCTCTACTACCAGTAGCTATGCATGTCCCTATCCACACACTCCCTGAGCTCATAGTGGACCACCTCAGTATGGTGGTGGTAGTGCCTGGTGACCCCGACTACCTCCCACTATACGTCCTACTCCCCTGCATCATCTGCACCCTTGAAGACACTCATTCTCATGACACTGTCACTACCTCGATGGGCCCTCCACCGTCTATCGATCAATCTCAAGGGGAGTAGTATAGTCACGAGATCTATGACTATTTCCCCCATAGGAAAAGTAGATCGTGCTTCACTGGTGTCTCCCTCAACATATCGAGCCTCACACCGCGGAACATTCGTCCTCGAGTCGCCCTCCGAATGGTCTATCCCACTTGGGATACTGCGTCGTTTTTCTACTGATAGCTGCAGATGACTCTACTACCTATCATCTAGTAGGGTCTCTCACAATCATTGCCATCTCTTCAAGGAAGCACTATATCTATAAAGATCACTCTAGAACCTCATCTTGGATCAGGATGTTTAGAGAAACTATCGTGACACTAATATCTCATCGGAGCATGTGCTCAATTGTCGGGGCCATGAAGTGAGGGTCCTGTAACATGTAATTGGAGTATCAGGAGAGGTTATTAAATCATGCCGAGTATTGAGACACACTATGTATTCCCCACTATAGATGCAGCAACTCTTAAAAACGAACATAGCATAGTGTCGCTGGCACAAACTCTGCCCTGAAAATACACTCAAAGTCCATCTAGGTGAGGGCCATCTCCTCATGCACCTGGATTGTAGAGGTCCACCATCATCTAGCTGAGCCTTGAAGAAGGATAGAGGCCATGATATCTATCTCCTTAGCGGGTGTCTTTACAAAGTGAAAGACCCGCAAAACTACCTCATGCTGTTCCTCTGCTTTTTGGGGTTCATCTCACCACGAAACCTTGGAGGCCACTATCTCTAGAACTCAAGAAATGTTTTCATTCAACATGCATGATCCAATTTTAGAATTTTAAACTCAATGGGTGTTGGTGCTACTTGTACACCACATGATGGTGCCATCTATGGAAGTGGTCCATGTACCGAAGCCTCATCGCTCAGTGGGCCACTATCCTGATCTGTAACTGAAATCCTAGATGGATATCTTCATTGATCCATCCTTAATGGAACATATGTTCCACGATCAATATGTTATACCTGGTGGGATAACTCAATAAAAATTAATAAAACATTTCTAAACACTACCGATCTGTAATTTCATGTACCGAGTTGGAAAACAGAATTCAGGGTCCTGGTTTATGTATGTGTTAGCTACAACACCAACATTAGACTCCCTTTATTGAAATCTGTACTCAAGACACTTTAATCCATATCCTCATTAAATGTAGACTCTTAATTCTTCTGTTAGAACCGACTACCCTCTCAAACCACTTTTTAAACACGAATCATATGGGGCCCGAATATGAGTACCCCAAGAATGCCTTCCATAGGATAGGGGTTGGTGACTTGCACGAAAAGTCTTTTACCAAACAGGGAAGGAATTTCCCTTGAGATCTGTACTCACTGAAAAAGGGAAACTGAAGTAAACAACAAAATAATAGATATAACGATGAGAGTAAAGTACAACCACAAGTACAACTGTAAATTGAAAATAGTGGGTCAGAATAAAATACCTAGAAACTGAAAATAATGTAATGAGATGTCGCATATTCCCTGGTTCTCAACATGGAGGGTAGTAGATGTGTGTATGAAGTCAAAGAAGAAGATCTTGACTGCTCCCATCTAACTAAGCCCCTCCAAGTCCCAAACCTCCAAAGTCTACCTCAGAGTGTCAGTAGTTTGAACCAGACACATACATGCGGGCAGTGCCCATGCACGAGTGAGTATAACAACTTTGTTGGGGACCCTAAGACCCCCGATGGTCTCTCAGTAATCCAAAATGGAAAACATCACAATAAACACCAAAAAAGTATTATCACAAGAATGATCTAACTCATGAAGAACAAAGAAAACTTGACATATCACTCTAACGGTATAACATCAAGGTTAAAGGGATATGGATGAATAGTCATAAAGAAAGATCATCCTATCCATAGTAACTATTATTCTAACCTATATAGGTCCCTATATGCTTACCCGTATTGGTCTCTAGATGCTCACGCGTATTGGTTGCTGGTGGTGAACCTTATTGATCATGAATGGTGACCCTTATTGGTCACTAGTGCTAACCTCTATTGGTCGCTAGTGTTGAACTATATTGGTCTCTTGTATAGAGGTAGGGATGATTAATCATATATCTAGATCATCCCACTCAAGAGTTTCTAATACGGACACGTACTGGTCTCTTTTCTTCTTCATGTCACAGCTAGCCACTAGATACCCGCATGTAGCATGCCTGATCTCCGAAAGATTCTACGTCTCAATCCCTCATTCATGTTTAAACTGGTATGAAGTCCTGTAAAAAGCACATCCATGGGAAAACCCCATAAAAGGGGTCGCAACATTATAGATGACACGTCGATCAGACTCTCGGTTAGTGATATATGTGAAATTTTGTAAAAAGGTCCCGGTTGAATTCAAGTCTAATCAAACCACGGTTGCATGTCAAAATCCCTTAAAACACACTCTGTGAATCTTCAGAATCTTTCTTGTCACAACGATCCTTATTCTATAGACGGTGCGTTGATCGGACGCCCAACCTGTTAGTTACACCGCTTTTATTGAACTGGGGTGATCACATCTCGTTCCGACCCAGCACAGTCGAGACCACCCGAATATGACCAAAGGGACCGCTTCCCATAAGGGGTCCAAATGCCACAATGACATGTCAAACGGACACCCAATTTTTCAATTATAGGTATTCCTTTATTAAGGGGATGGTTGGGTCTGGGCTAGGCCCAACCCGGCCTGGCCAGCCCAAAGCAACAGGTCTCGGGGTCTACCTGACCCCCCCCCCCCCCCCCGAGTCTGACACATTAAGGGTCGGCCAGATTCAATGGGTCAATCCCATAAGGATCGGTCGGGTTAGTTTGAGGGCTCGAGTCATGGTTGACCGAGCCCACCCGTGCGGGGCCGCTGGACGGGTCCGGCCTGTTTGGATGGCCCATGTCTCGCCTTGTCCTCCAGAAGGCGGACTGCTGTCTCTAGCTGGCCCTGCGAACGTGGGGACATATAAACTAGTCGGTGTGGCATAGACCAACCATGAGAATTGTTCAACCCACTGGGGTCGGCCCAGCTACAACTGATGCGGCGCAGTGCGGGGCCCCGCCTCTCCCTCCTATCTCAGCTGCTGTCGTGGTCGGCGCCTGCGAACGACCCTCTTCTCCCAGACAGATCACTCGAGCCGGATGACTCTGGTAAAAGTCACGTGCGAAAGTGCGCCATATTCCCACCGCCTGTGGAATGTTGTCATGGGCCTCCTCCGACCACCGTAGGCTACCGCCGGTATGGGGCGCCGGCAGTTCTTTCTCCGTCCGCCGGACATTTCCCAGTGGTCCATTCTTGGTTGCAGTTGCGCCTACGAGTCTCTCGTACTACTAATTCAATAGAATGATCCTCTCTCTCATGTTTTCATCAAAATTTAGAAATTCCATCCCGAATTAATGCAATATGAATGAAGTGGTGGGGGGTTTAGGCCTTGTTTGTTCGGCCCATGCGTTTCTAATTAACATGATAACATGAAGAAAGATATTTATCTAACATTAAATATTAAATAAACCCCATTCAGTAATTTTAAACCCAAACCATACCTAAACCCCCTAACATGATATTCATTGGAGGTTTCATAGAGGCGGTGGGATGAGCATCAACATTGGATGTAGTCATCGGCATTCTTTGATCCCAGATCAGGGCCACTTGAGCGTCTATCCGCCGTTGGTGGATTTTACCGTAGAACGTTCTTAGATTTTCCCCACTAGAAAATGTCGTGCCAAAAAACCCACCCCAAGATCCATTAAAATTAGAGGGGAAATGTGAGTAACACGTTGAAGAATTAATAATGTTCATTAGATAAATTAATGAAACTCATTTAATTCACAGTGGTGGAGTTACGTAGTTGATGAGTCAATCCATTAAATGGCTTGACATGTCATTGGTCCTGTCACTGCCGCTCATCCGTTAGAGAAAAAAACAATTACATGTTATTTTATTATTCTTTTAAAAGACCAAAACAACATATTTCTCTAGACCAACAGTGGTTTAAGTGAATATTTCCTTGAGAAAATATCAGCACTGCAGATTCAACGATGTTCTCATATTTCAATTCCATGCACCAGCTCAAAAGCTAAAAAACACCACTCGTGCATCTAATGAACGTACCTAAAAAAGGGTTCATAAATTAATTTCGGGAAAACTGGTACTTGGAATCATACACTGTCAAATTCCACAGACTCATAATAATCCCAGATAATTAAAAAAAATTGCGTTGAATTTTTCCGATCTTTACAAAAAGTGGGAAAATGTTAACTAGACACATACAAAAGTTAGGTATGAAACCATATTTATTTTTATATCATAAGTAGTAAATATGGATGAATGTTAAAAATAAAATAGAATGAAATACATATAAATTTCAATAATATAATTTAAAAATGGTGAATTTTATTTATTGGTTTAATAAACACATGTTCACATTAAAAAAAAGTTCAGATTAATGTTTATTTTTATTCTCAAAGTGTTTTATTTTCATTTCTAATTAATTTTTCACCAAACTAGATATCATATATACATGTGTAAAACATATTTTCATAATTCAATAAGAAATTTTGATACCTAATATTCTAAAATATAGGTTATAACTTTAATTTATGTCATGGGTCTTTTATAATTGGTGTTCCATGGGGAACATGACATTGAACATAAAAATCTCATAGTTTTTTTCACCATAAGAAAATCTATGTGTTGTGGGTAACAAATGATGAACCAATTATTTTGTGTAAATTATTTTATAAAATATAATATTCATCATCTAAAATATTAGGTGTTACATTTTTTAATAAGCATGGTCACTTCTCATAGGTAAACCACCACTAATATTCTATTTCAACCCTTCTAATAATGACTATGTTTTACCATGGTAAATTAATTCTATGAAAAAACACATAGTTGACAAAAGTAAGTAATTTTTATAATTATTGATCAAAATATTAAATATATTTTACAATTTTATATATGAGGAAAATATTAATTTAAGTATAATTTAAAATAATATATGAATATTGATTTTTTTGAAAAATTACTTTTTAATAAAAAATTAATTTTTCACAAAAACATGTTGAGAATTATTTCTAATTATACATATAAGTTTATGGATAAAAAATAAGATCTATGTTTCCTTAATAATTGTATATAATGGAATATAAACATGTATTATTTTAATGAAATAAAAGGATAAGACATTGTTATTTTTATTAAATTTAAAAATCCACTCGCTTACAATGTGAAAATTTTAGATTTACAAATCCTAAATAATATGTTTAAATAATTTATTTCACACTTTTGAGTAAGTATATTTTCAATTAAATATTTTTATATATATTTTTAATAAATTTTTATATGATTATGATGTCTTTAAAATGACGGTATTTATAAAAACTATAATTTTCACTATTCACTTATAAAATCAATATTCATATAAAAAACGAAACTTTCATCCTAAAATAATATTTTTCTATTAGTTCTAGATATGAATTTTATTTTTTCAATTACAAATTCCAAAATTTAATAATTTTACATTATATATTGAGATGAAATAAAAGATAATTTCTTAAAGAAAATGATGTGTTTGATGATTATAATTTATTATTATCCCCCATAGGATACTATATTACATAGTATTAATTTATGTTTCATATATAAAATATATATTATAAAAAATTTTATATAATATATTTAGTTTCTTAAAATAATAATTAGTCCAACGCAATAATGTGGATATAATAAAAAAATTACATTTTATCCATTTAGTGAATTTATTATTACTAATTGTGAAATTATAACTTTTGGCGGGATTATACTTTTTATTATATTGAAATTACATCAAAAAAATTCGATAAAATAATTAGATAGTCAATTTTAATTAAAAATATAATAGTTTAAAAAAATTATTTATAAAATAATACTTTTATATTAAAAAATATAATACCATTAAATGTAATTATTTAAAATATAAATATTATCTTTTTATAAAACATTTATAATAAAATAATTTATTTTAAGTTTATTTAAATATAATGCAGTTATAATATGTGACATATATAAATGTTGTTAAAAATAACATAATTATATATTGAATTTTTTATAATTTTTTCATTATCAAAATTTTTTAATGTTTCTGTTTCCTTGCAATATTTTCAATAAATAAATTTTGTCAATTTTTTATATTTTTTATTGTGAATGAAATAATTTTCTGTGAAAAAATATTATTTAAATTTAAATTAATACTAAAATATTTGGTAATTTCATCATAATGGAATTAAATAGTGATATGTAGTCACATAAGTATATGAATATAATAAATATGAAAGGTATCTAAGAATTAATCGTTGATTAATGTGAATTAATGTAGTTTGAAAAATATTTTGTATACCATCAATGAAAGAAATAATGATAGATCTGTTAGTTGAACTATATAAGTTATTTTTCTATTTTCTCATTGGAAGCACAAATATATGAACATATAGTTTAGTATGCTCTGACTGGAGTAGTATGAAGGCATGTATTCCAAAATATACATATAAGTGTTCCTAATGTTATTAATTTAGGAAATAGTATGATAAAACCATTTCATATACCAGCATAGAAATGGAAAAACCACATTATAGAATTCATCACCGGTCTTCATGAAAAACAACAACATAGGTAATACCATTTATGGTTTTGGATAATCTGTATAAATATTCAGATCAATTTATCATTAATTGGAAAAATATATTTCTCTTCCATCATGTAATGATATATATAAAATATTTTGGTTTTATATTATCAATGTTTGAGGTTAACCTTGGATTCCTAATAGATTCCAAATTAATCATCAAATAATGACTTTATAATTGGAACATCATTCTAACCTATATTATATGGTTATTTTTAAAGGCCCATTCTACTTCAGTACAATAGGATTATAATTTTTTTTATTTCAATGGTTGATCGGATAAATTCATCAATAAATTTGTATCACATATAAAATTAAAATACCTTCAGGTATATAAATATCTCTGTAAAAAATTTTCTATGTAATGATATTTAGAAATTTAATTTTAAAGAATTGGGTTTGACATAAAAATATTTGAGGATTAAAATTCACAAAATATTGATAAATAAGGTCTGAGATAATCAATAAAAAATTAAAATATCACATATTTGAGAGAATAAATATGCATATGATCACTGAATATATATTTAATATAATGTTATGTAGTACTTTTTCCTACCATTACCTCAATAGAAGTGAGTTATATAAAATGGATGAAGATAATGAAAATTATTTGAAACATTATCCTCTTTGAAAAACATTATCACATAGTAATAACTTTGTATGACCATGTACTTTCTGTATTTTACAACACATGATGAACCAACATATCCAATAGTATTTTATGATTATATATATGTGGATGAAAAATGGGAAACAAATGGGGATAAAAAATAGTAATTCAGTATGTTCTTATTCATCTTTATTCTAAAATAAAGAATATTTAGGAATGATTTTATATATGGTAGAATAATATATCCATGTAAGTATAATGTTTTTTATTTTATCAATATATTTATGCATCTTATATCAGTTGAAAATAGCATGTTGATAAGGGAAATTATATTATGATCTATAAATGATGAATTATATGGTATATTGATAAATATACTATTACATAGAAAAGGATGAGAGGTGACTGTGATCTCAATGTGATTCATTATACCATTCCACCTATATAAAATCATTTTAACTTTTTTATAATTTAATATTTAAAATATAAAAATAAAATAAAAATATAATATAATTCATCTTATTAATATTAAAAATTATACAAATTTCAATTTTACGTGAATTAACATTAAATTTTTGTAAGTTGGTGATTTTGTAAACATACAACACAATTATATCAAGAATTCATGTCTATGTAATATATGAATGACACATATGTAAAAAATTATTATATTGATAATAACTTTTTTCATATAATGGGGACTAAATTAGGTGTTTTTTATGTTAATTTTTTTGCAAAAAACTATATATAAAATATATAGTATCAATTAATCTATGTATAGATTTACATTATCATATCATAATAGTGAATCATATGTGTTCATAATTTAGAGAATAATTTGGTAATTTTATAACATCCCTCCCCGTAAAATACAAATTTTTTAAAACATTTTTATGATTATAGAAATTAATATCATCCATTACTTTTTTAGAATTCTAGATTTTTAAATAAGAATTTAAATTTCCCAGTAACCCTAAGAATATTTTTTTAATATGTGCTGTGTTACAAAATAGAAATTTATATTAGTTGTAAATAGGTACCATTGGTTTATATATTTTTGGGTGGGGTCTATTAATTATGATATGAAAATTTTTTATCATAATTATAATAGATGTTTTATATTATCCTATCCTCAAGGGTAAAATTTTTTAATATAGATACCCAATCCAACATTATTTACCTCTCATTAGATGGATATTTATTTTCCATTAAGTGAATGGGTGAAATAAAATATTCACGCGAGTTATATCCTAAAATATTGTTGATGGATTTTTGTAGAAAACTATTTTATAAATATTATTTCATTATTCCCTTAAATTTTGTTGATAGTATTTTATTGTTTTTATATCATTTAATGAATAATTTCTTATATCATAACATATTGTACTATGAGCTTGAAATTGTATCCCATGTAATGAAAATGTGACGAAAATAATTGTTTGTTATAAATCCTATAATATATTAATTATTGTGATTTTTTATCGATAATTTTATTCATATGATTGGAAGCCTGACTCAACAATTGTTGTGTCAAAGGATAATTTTAATTATAAATGTTTTACAGGGATTGAGGCTAATCAGGACACTACTAGAAAAATCAAAAAAATAAATATTAAAAACTAATTAAAATTTGAGAATAAATAAAAATGATGTATTTTGTTAAAAGAAATCAATGATAACATCAAAATTCATCTATTTAAAACATCATTATTTTATCAATTTTATTAAAAATATAAAATGGATTTGTTTTTTGATTTATATTAAACCATTCTAAAACCCACTTATTATGGATTTTATTTTATCAAATTATTCATAATTAACTTTTTCATCCTTAAATTCCACTTGATTTAAGAATTTCCGAATGACTAATGTCATACACTATAATTTATACCTAATGAATTTGACTTTTCACAACAAAGTAGTAAAATTTTTGTATTATTGTTGAGAAAATCCAAAATTCATATTGTTTTTTATATTTTCATTATAAATATTGAAAATATTTTTTATTTATTTTATTTCATTTATTTTGGTATATGATGTTGGTTAATAACTTTTTCAATTTCCTTCCGGACACGTTTATGTTGTGTTTTATTCTAGTAGTACAATAACTCATCCCAAACAAATCAGAATGAATTCTACAGGACATACATAATAAAACATGGGTAAAACATTTACATCCATATGAAAAAACCATAAAAATAATATATTTATATAAAAATACAAATCCATATTTTAATTTCAGTACCATTGTATGAATTATTTGATTTAAAAATAACTTAATTCATAAAGAACATTATTTTTATTAAACATAAATTCAAATCCATAGAGATGTAGATAATTTTAAATTAATTTCTTGTTTAAATCATTTTTTCCTAAAATATATGAAATTTTTACTGAAGACCCATTAAATAGATAATGAAATTTCTTAATTATATTCGACTTAATAACCAATATTATTTCAAAAAATTTATATTAATATGAGTGTTCAGTTTTAATTATTAAAATGAACTAAAAAAAGAATATATTATTATTGTATTAATACATTAATTTGAGGCGGGGAAGACATTAAAAAGATGTTTTAATAAAACTATTTCTATAAATTAACAATGTAGAAGAATAAGAAAATAAATAAATGGAATAAAAAACACAACATATGAAACAGATATTGAATTCTATGAATAGTTAGAATAATTATTTATTATTGTTTAAAATCATATATGATTTTATTATTCGATGATATAATATTTTATAAATGAATAATACCTAAGGATTATACTACAACCAATTATAAAAAATATAATTCCCTAGAGTATAAAACATAGGACATGGAGATGATTCCCATTTCTAATATAATGAAAAAAACATTTTAGTACATTTAGGTCGACATGTAATTGATAAAAACTTTTTGGTCCATTGGTTTTCATTATTTAATTTTTTGATGAATTATAATCGGGTTTGAGAAAGGGTGATGTTTTTGGAAATGAGATTTCATATCGAAGATTTATTTTATTGTTTTTTTTGTTTTCATAAAGAAAATGGATAGATATAATATACCATGATTTTATAGGTCATGAATTCCAAGGTGATGTGTTTATTCATGATTTGAGAGATTCTTCTGGTAAGGGACTATTTGGAATGCTTCATAACTATCAAGGAATGAAGTCTCAAAGTTGATTACTAATGAACTTTTTTGTTTTTATGTCATAGTATTGTTTAAATTTCATAGTTTGAAGACATGAATTCTATTATTTAGTTGTTCCCAAAGGAGTGAATTCTTTCTGTAATGACCATAGTTGTCATACAACCATTATTGATGATTTATATTCTTATATTCCTGATAATGTTTTATATTATAGTGATAGGGGTATACAATATTTTATTTTTGAAGGTTGGTTAGACATATAACATTAACATAATGAAGAGGTAAGGTAATATTGTAATGTATTTTTTCCATAAAAAATTAGATATTTGAGTGCTACTATGAATTACATGTTTAATTGTTTCTTATTAACATTGTATAACATATGTCTATTTTAGAGGAGTCATCATCACCAATTCACTCAGTCTTGGTCATTTTCATTAATGATATTCTTATAAGTACCAATCCTTAAATTAAAAAAAATAATATTTTCATTCTACTAGAGTTATGATTCATTTCCCAAATATATTTTAGTTTGAGCATTTAATTGTATTAGTGGATAACTAATACATTACAAAATTGTATATTTATAAAGTGGGCATCGTTGATCTATATTCATTTTTGAATAATTTTATATTTTAAAAATAGTTTTTACTTTCTCTGTGACTAATATCTCATTACTTTCCACTTGAAATAATATTTTCCACAACATTTCATAATAAAATTTGAAAAATATTTTGAAATATGGGATAATATAATTATTCTCAGTGTTGGACATAAAATAATTAAATGAATCTCCTTATTAAATGAATATAGATAGAAATATTCTTTTACATAGTAATGTTTTTTGTAAAAATTCATTTTTCTACAAAATAAATTATCTTCTAAATCAAAATATTTTCAAAAGATCATATAAAATAATAAAAGGAAAAATTAATCCATTTATAGTTTATTTGAAAAACAAATAAATATAAATTTTTTTGCATAATGTTATACTTTTCAAACTTATGATGTAGTAACAAATTTATTTCAAAACCAATTTCATTCATTAACTTTTTAGCAATAATATTATTACAATAAAACCAAAAAATTTAATAGATAAAACATATAGGTATCTTGGGACCTCATTTTATAAATTACTCTCAAAAATGGAATAACGATGATGTTGACTTCCATACCCAATTTATTAGATGTCTATCTTGGACCCAAAATTCATTTGTTTGTAATAGAACCACCAATCCTTGTCTTGTAACATTACCACCAATCATTGGTTAACAACATAACTACTTGTATTTGTTTAATAATGTCACATACCATAAAAATATTATATCCTAATACGCCATAATAAAAAATAACTTCTGACAACCATTTCAAAATCATTACACATATATGCTTTAAATTGTCCACATTACAATCATAAAAAATTATTTTCACTCATAATAAAACAGATTAGAATATTAAAATATTCATTCCATTTGAAAAACCATTGAATGACCAATATAACCAGAAAAAGGTGGATAGATGTTTCATAGAATACATTATTAAATAATTTAATGTTCTTCAAATTTCAAGTAGTTTTTTGGTGGTGAAAAATTCAATATTTCCAAATATTTTATAAATAGAACATTCCAATTATTTTTATTAATGAATGTAAAATATTCTGTATTTTTTGGAAAACCTTTTAAATAAAAAATCATCCTTTATAAAATAATCATGTCGGTAAAATTACATTTGTGAAATAATTTAAAAATCATGAAAACATAATAGAAATGTCTTCAAATTAAAATATATATAAAATTAAAATATAATTTTATATCGAAGTCATTCTTACCATAAGTTAGATTTTTCAAAAAAAAATTCATTATATTATATAATAATTATCTTATTATAACAAATTAAAATTTTCAAAACGAATTATTTGTTTAACATTAATTTTATTTCACTTATTACCATGGAATATATAATTACACATTAAATATAGTTTAAATCCGATGTTTTGATAATATTTTTAATATATATAAATAATGAAATTGGTGGGAATATTATTGTCATGTAGGTAAATATTTGAACACAAAAATAATCATAATGATGAAATTATTATCAGTTTTTTTCAATAGTTTTACTTTTAAAATAATCATTAATTTTTTTATAAAAAGTCAACTACATTACAATAATAAATATAGTAGGCCATACATATGCATGAGTAACCTTTTGATGTTTAAATGATAACTATGGAATATATGAAACTGATATTTGAAATTAATATAATGATAAAAATTTCATAAAAAACAATTTTTTTAAAATATAGTTAATCGTATCATCCATGGGATTCTGTGATGGAAATGAATAACATCGCTTCTTAGGAACAGTATGATACACATATACACTCACAGTGTAATATTTTTTCTTTTCTAGAAGAAAATTTATATATTATATTTATAGAATGATAAAAATATCAATTATATCATTAATATTACTTTTATTTCATATATATTCATTTAAATTATAATTATTACCTTCTTAGTAATGAATTAGTGAAAAAATAATCACAATGCATCATGAGGTGGTAAGCCACTATACACAGTAGTTATGATATAATGTGCCACCAAGAATAGTATATAAGAAGGGATATGTTATATAATAAATATGGACATTTTTAGGTTAAATAAATCATATATTTATTTGAAAATTGATTCTACCTATTATAAAGAGATGGTGATGAGAAAGAAATTACATATTTTCACAATGCTGTAGTCCAACACACACATAAATGGTGGTTTCACTATATATTTTATTGGAGGGGAAATTGATATATGTTTTATAAATAAAATAATAAAATAATAATAACATATCAGATATATTTTAAAATATATCATCATAATTAATAAATATTTTAAATAGGTTGAATAAGCTATAATATAAAAAAAATTGTTTAGCACAACCCCTATTATTCAAAAAAATATCCGTAATTTTGTAGCAAAATCATTCTTAAGAAAGCCTAATGATTAGTACACGGGATCTAGGAAATGGTTATGGAATTCACTATTTAATATAGATATTATACATCAAATCTAAAATTAATTAATATTGTTATGTTGAGAGAAGTGGGGGTGACTGTTTATACGTGTGGGAGAGGACACAATTGAAAAGAAGAATAAAAAACATTATACCGGGGTTTTTATCACTCAAAAAGGATCCAAAATAGTAAATTATATATATATAGATTACATAATGCATATCTAAGACCAGATAATAGAATTAGTACATCTTTTTATGTCATTTGAAACCTAATCATCTTTTAACAACTAACTAAGCCCAATTTTACCATTACCACCATAAAAAGATTTCTAATGTATACACAATTAATTATGATGAAAAACTAAGTTTAAAGTATTGTACAAATATATTATTTTTATTATACATAAATTAATCATTTTATTAAATTCAATTTAGATATGTTTCATATTTACATTTCAATTAATTTCCACAATGGTGACAAAAAATTAGTTTTTAGTGGATATATTTCTTAATAATAATTTTAATTTATATTAACTCTATGATATCTAATCATAAAAATATTAAAAAAAATAATATTTATATATATCATATATAATTTTTACTTAACTGAATCTTAATTTTGGGTCAATTGTTTATTTCTAATTAAGATGATTATGCACTTCAAAATAGTTTTCAAACAGGACACTTTTTAAACCAAAAAACACATTATAAAATCCAATATCAATATAATTAAAATGTAATTAATTGAACTAAATATCATTATGTTATACTTATTTTAAATTATAAAATATTAAAAAAATTATTAAACCTTTATGTCTCTTAATTTATTTAAAGTAAATGATATTTTATAAAATATAGTGTTTTCGGTATTCTATGAAAATAAATATTTTTAGAAAAATCATTAAAATTAAACATATGATAATTTTTATATTATTATTTTAAAAAGTAAATTTCATTTTATCCAATAAATTTTATATCATTTTAAAATTTTATTATAGCATTTTTTCATAATATTTTATGAAAATGATTTTTGAGGAAAAAAAAGTTATAGCCTGATAAGATGATTGTACAAAAAATTGTGAAATTATGTCGTAAATATTTATCAAAAAACATATATTATGTATGAAATATATATATATATATATATATAACATAATTTAGTTAATCATATTCATAAATCCAATTTTATATCTAGTTTATAGTGATCATACATTTTGTGAATCTATTAAGCTTGTTGTTGTGTGTTGAATCTAATATCAAACATAGTTTTATTATTTTAAACTTTCAGGATGTTAAATCATCCCAATTTAATATTTGTTATTCTATTAATTAAAAATTATATAGGTACTATATTTTTTTCATTTTAAAATAGCTTTTTTATGTCCCATACCAGAAAAGTGTAAAAAAATCCTCTTGATATGAGATAAAAGTAAGTGTAAAGTTTATCTATAATAACACATACTCATTTTCCAAATTGGAGATTATTTGGTGGGAAGTTATGATTTTGACATAGAAGAAATGTGTAATTCCCAAATAATTAAGGGGATTTGTATAGATCATTGATCACAATAATTTGAATGATAATGAAAAATTCAATATCAGCAAAACCATTAACAAAATATTTGGGAAAAAGACCACAATATAATCATAAATGGAAATAATAGGATAATATTATCATTTTTGATGGGTATGTTGGGATGGATCGAGGATGGTAAAATTA
Source organism: Viscum album (assembly GCA_963277665.1). NCBI lineage: Eukaryota > Viridiplantae > Streptophyta > Magnoliopsida > Santalales > Viscaceae > Viscum > Viscum album. The sequence goes on from OY728139.1 coordinate 900,888,840, forward strand.
TATATATACCTGCTTGGGTATTTTTCAATGTTTCTTTATTTTTTTTTTCATTTTACATTGGAATATTATAAGGCATTACATATCTAAAGGTTTTTTTTACAGTCATTGATCAATATTTTGGGATTATAATGTGAAGATAGTATTATTTAGAATAGAAAGACATTTTTTCTATCACATGGATATAGATTAATGATTTTCAATTTTTGGTTTCTTTGATAATATATGTATAGTTTCCCCCTATTACATATGAGACCCTCTATACAACTCAGTAGTGGTTGGGAAATGGGGTGGTTCACTTGAGGTTATGTAACAAACCATCTCAGGGCACTGGAATGCAGACCCTTGTTTGGGAAATTAAAAAGTTGTATTAGTGGTGTTTTCTTCGGTATTCATACTACTATTGATAAGAATAGAGGATGCTAGAATGTGTTAGTCCTTGGACATGAGCTAATGCACAGTCATTTTTAAATCATATACTACTGAGGCCCTAGGAACCTTGGGTGGGATTAATGCTCTTGATGATTCAAATTATAGATTAATGCTATTTCACATTGACTAATTTTATTATTATGGGATATTGATTTGTCTTACTTGTGGCCTCGTATTTCATGAGTCTTCTCTATAAATACATCATTCTAGGAACTCATTATTAATTGTTTCATGAATCATTTTAGTAACATAAGGAAAATAATATTTTTGGTGTGTTTATAACATGAAATGATATATATAGAGTAATTTATGATATAAATCTTACAGATTAGAAATTGATGATTTAAAATGATTCTAAATGTAATGAAGTTTGTTGAATAAAATTTGATTGTAATGGGAAACTCAAATTAGTGTATGTTTTTACTCTATATTGGCCATGAAATTATTGAATGATGGAAGAGGGTTGTGACAATGTCATGGTTTGGACCATATTTTGGGGTATGTGGTATCAATAGTTATGCCATATTCTAAGTCACTCTTATATAAATGTGTTAATTATTTTTTATATTTCTTAATACATTTTTGTAATTTTAGAGATATACCTCCATGATAAATCTATTTTATTAGACGATAAGGGGAAAAGGCAAGAAATGAGCCACCTATAGTGGAGCATGAGGCCAAGATTGTTCTAGGTGAAGGGTCTGGTGAGAAGTTCCATGAGAACATTTCCCAATTATATAATTTATGGAAAGAGAACTAGTGTAGGATATAAAAATTGTATCTAACCTAAAATTTGAGTTCTAGTTTTAGCACTCTCTATCAGGTTTCATATATGATAGACAAGAGGAATTTGAGTATGAGAATATGTCTGTTTGAATGATCTTTGAAAATTTAGAGATTCCTTCTGATAAGATATTCAAATTGTAACCTTATTTATTTTTCAGTAAAGTTAAAAATTAGTGTGATATTTAGACTCAATATGGGAAGTTATAGAACATGGAACAGAATGAAATTTAGGAAATTTTCCTAGAAAACTATTACCCAGACACACTCAAGCAATGATATGTTTTAGAGTGTATGAATTAGGTCAAGGGGAGTACGTATGTGTTGACTGTTCTAGTTTATTCATGGATTAGAATAACATTTTCTCTGCTTTGGTATGATATGATTATACTAGATTAAATCATGTCACAAATGGGGGTTCAATGTGTGTTAATGTTCTATGTTAATGTCTTCCGACTAAATACGTTTTCTGAATTGGTGAATCGGGGTAACATTTCTAGGGGAACCTGAAGTATGATTCCACTGGGATGATGATGGTTTATGTAAGATGAAAAATATATATACATATTTCAAGTGTACTAGGCTTATTTATAATAATCCCAACCACATAAATAGAAATAAAAGTGTCTAGGGGAATGACCAGTTAATTAGATTATTAGGAAAATATGATTCCACAAGTGTGTTATGTCCAGACACATTTTAGACAGTTCCCCAAAATACCAGTGTAGTAGAATGACTATTGATGGATAGGTCACTAAAAACGTACAAAAAGACCCCATAACATATTGGTTGTGATATAGGATCCTGGAAAAATCATAGTGTTGGAAGGGGACTTATACAACATATCAGTTGAGTATATAGAGTTTTTAAAGATGTGGTTGTTATGAAGGTAAACATGATATATAAGGGGGAAATCTATAGTATCAGCATAGTGGCACAACTCATGGGTGAAAAACTGGATCATAGGGAAGATTATCTTGATATATTCATATAGATCATCCTATACTTATGGTAGAATGTCCATTCCAACACTTTTTAAACATATTATTCTTGTAAATTCTTTTATTACTAGTACCACATTTGACACATGATCCTATCACTCATTAATATCTACAAAACTTATGAACTATTTGAATCTGATGGTGGAATTTTTTGGTAGAATTATGATTCTCAACACAAAATTAAGTGTACATTTCAGGGACTTCTGTTTATATAAGGGGTTTTCTCTTGATATTGGAGTGTATCATTTATGTTTGGATTTTTATATAAATTACATGTTTTGTTTTGACTTTATGATGGGTATGAATTTCTTATTATCATAGAAAGCCCATGTAGATTGTCACTACATTATAGTGTCCTTTATATCATTTGATGGTAACAATGATGTTCATCATGGAGAGTGGGATATCTTTGATGGACATAAAGGGAAATAAATCAGAAACTTGTGAAGATCACTTCTTAGGTTGCACATGTGTTCTGGATGATGTTGTGTGATGCATCATGTCTTTCCACATGTATTTTACAAGGTCAAGGAAATATTTCTTAAGTACTTATCAAGGGTTACACCTGGGAGGCATGTTGAGATTATAATTGAGATCATATCTTGATCTGAACCCATTTGTATTTGACCTTATTGAATGGAATGAATAAGATGTAATAATATAAGATGCATATGAAAGAGTTTATAGATAGGAATTTATCTATCATATTATATATCCTAATGGTTTTACAGTGCTTTTTGATAATAGGGCTCATAGGAACATGCATTTCTGTGTTGATTTTTTGAATATGAACAAGATTACTTAGAAGAAACAATATCCCCCTACACATATTGATTATATGATTGAATAATTGATAGGATATTGTGTATTCTCCATGATTTAATTGAGATATTGGAATCATTTGTTGATAGATAGACCATGTAACATACCACAACATGCTTTCAAATGTAGGAATGTACTATATGATTTTTTCATGATGTTGTTCAGATTAATGAATTCTTTTAATGTGTTTATATCCTTAGTGAACAAATTCATCCACTAGTAAATCAATCATTTTGTAGTTGTTTTCCAATAAAATCTTAATGAAATTTAAAACTAATAACATTCATTACCAATATATTTACTTCACCATGAGTACACTAAATGATAATCAGATTTATGCTAATCTATATATGTGTCTATAATGAATTTATGTAGTACATTTTTTGGATCACATCATATTGAAAGAGGGTTTCTCTGTGGTCTGAGATAACATTCAGGATGTTCTTTCCTAGGATAAGACAAAAATTAGTTTTTATGTCCACATTTAGGTGGTATTGTCAGGTTAATATCATGTGATTATCCAATAATTTCCCCACATAAAAGAACAACTCTTTGTTTTATACATGAAAGGTATTTTTTATCATTCATGTGGTAATTATTTCTAGATGTTGATGAAGTGTTTGAATTATACAAACAATTTGATCCTACAAGAGTTGGGTGAGGAGCGTATCATGGGTTTTTCTATATAAAGGATTGGACAAAAAAATTGTTGATTAAATGATATTTAGTTGTGGAGTAAAATTCTCTGTAGTAGAGGCCACATGAAGGGAATTTCCACATACACAGCCTCTTATTTCATATATTTGTCTATTCCCCAATATGCTGGAGATATTGTCTATTGGGTGAAATAATTACTATATATTCCAATCAAAAGAGTTTAAATTATATCTTTTTACATCAATATTTGATTCTCTCATAGTATATAAGGGTTTATAATATTATATATTTTTATTTTGAGTTATCATATACATCTTATAATGGAAATAGTGTTTCTGGAACATTAATTTTGAAAACACAGAATTAGAAAATACATGAGTTTAGTTCTGAGTGGAAGACGATGACATTGTTAGTTGAAATGCTTATTGGGGTTTGAGAGGAATGGGAGATGTTTAACTTCTATTAATATTAGTGGAGTTAACTCATATGATCATTATAAATGTGAGGATGTTTGAGGATATAGAAAGTTTTTCATTATGGTAAATAGATGAGGGTGGAGATTCAACTAAAAATTGAACTATTTATGAGGATCAGATCAACAATGTTAGTAACCATGTTTTTCTCTCTCCTTTTATTTATTAAGAGATGGCATGTGAATTTCATTCCTTGACGTGGGTAGTGCATCATTGATTGAAAAGAATGTACCATGGCCTACATCGATAGTTTTGGTTACCGAGTTTGAGAAGGGAAATTTCATGGTATATGACATTATGTTACAACCTTCAACAGTTAAAGAATGAGAAGTATTGACCTGGTGGTTTACTATAGACATTACACATTACATAATATAGGAGGTATGATGTTACTGTTGATTTCTTTTTATTCCTTATGAGGGTTCCAAATTTAAATAACTCTATTTTGGAGATTGTCGGTTGATTAATGAAGGTTAATCATCAATTAACTATCTAGGATACTTTTATAGTGGACTAGTTAAGAAAATTGATTGTTTTGGGGATAATCTTCCCTTATGGGGTGAAATAGAGTATAGTTTTAGACAATTACTGATGATTCACTTTTCATTTCTTATATGTCTAGATGCGATATTTTGTTACCCCATGTATTTACGAGCAAGGAATTACTTCTTTAGAGAAATGTGTATTTGAAAAAAATATTATATTTGTATTGGAGGTAATTTTATGAGTGTTTATCATAGACCATATAGGGTTATGGTTGAAGCACCTAGAAATCATTGAGCATTCCTATAAAAACAATTTTCAAGGGAATATTAATATAGTACTATATGAGGAACCTTATAGTAGAAAATAAAATCACTCCTAATATGGATGGTGACATGTTAGTCCTTGAGATTATAGTGGTTTATCTTGTGTTCCTTCGAGTGGTGTATATACTGGATCACAGGAGGATTAAGAGACATGAAATGCTAGTTCCTAGGATTGTTGGACTATTTGGGATTGTTAGAGAGGATTAGACAATTGTAATAACAATTGAATATTCATAGAGATATAACATTATGCATGATTTGTTTCACATCTCACTACATTGGAACTACAACCACCACCATTCTAATGTTATTTATGTTGATGATTATTAGCTTAATACTAATTCTTCCTTCAAGGAGTTTTTCATTTGAGTAATAGATGATAGTTATCATTTGTTTGGTGGAATAAATGTACTAGTAGTTCAGGTATTTTGTTACCATTGGTGTGTTTAAGAGGAAAAAAGTAATAGATAAACATATGTAAGGGATTAATGGAATGACCTTTTTACAATGGATTATTATATATTATTTGAATTACATATTGAGAAAGATATATTATAATATGGGAATATTGTAAGATCTCGACCTCTCTCAGGATATCCCATGAACATTTTTGAATTACTAATTAATTGTTTTATTATAATCATTTTAGGATTTAATATGGGTTTGTTTGGTGGGACATTTGAGAGATTTAAAATACAATAGTGTTGTTAATGGGTGGAAAACTATTAGAAAAATTGTAACTTTCTCCAAGAAATCATTCTCCATTTTTTTGAGAGATAAGAGGTGGTGCCCTAATTTGCCAAACACTGTAGCCACCCTACCAAAACTGTGAACCGAAAAATAATGGGTGTTTCGAAATATTTTGTTTGGTTCATAAAATTATGTGAAACCTTGGAGAAATTGTGTGCCCCTATCTATAGGCACATAGTTATAGTGAACGATTTGGGAAATCATGCACCATTACCCACGAAACAAAGAACACATGATTTAATTATTCTAAAAGGTTAAAAAAACTCTTCAACTACATATTTTCAATGCTTAATCACCTTGGCTCATCCTTAAATTTGTACATAGATTTTGGAGACACCTAGGGGGATTTAAAGGATCCTCAAAACATTTTTATATTGAATTTATGATCTAATTAATCGATCATATCATCTTCCAATATATAATTTATTCTCATTCAGTTTTCATTATCTCTCATGTCATTTAATCATCATTTGGAATGATCACTTCCATAGTTAGAGATTCATTTAGATATATCCTTTTATAGATGTTTTTATCTTGATTTTAGTAATTTTTCCTAGATCAATAGTTCTATTTTATTTTCAATCATCCAGTTGGTACTAGGTATTTTTATAAAGAAAGAATACATACATGATTGTGAGTTAGGTGGTTTTGTTTATAAACCCCACTGGATTGATTAAAAATGAATTTTTAAATTTTGGAATCATCAATTCCCACATTGGTCAACATAATTATTAATTTAATTAATTATTTGTTTTTATTTCCATTGTGATGATGAAATTTTTTGAATATGTGATAATTAAATTTCAGAAATATGGGTTTATAAAATTGATTGATGAATTATTATAAAAAATAAATGGATAACCATAAGTTGTATAGATAGTTTTTGATTTTTTTTAAAAAAATTATGAAATTTCATGATAATTAAATTTATGATTTTGGATGATTATTGAATTATGAAAATAGTTAACAAATATGTTGAGAATAAAGAACCATGAGATGTGATATTTTTATTATGTTTTCAGATGGGGACAACTTCTAAAATTAACCATGGGGTTATACACTACCATTTAGGCCGCCAATATATATTTATATATACATTTAGTGTGATCACCGAGTTATTTTTTAGGGATAACTTCACCAAATATACATAGGGTTCCAAACTACTTCTATAAGCTCCCATTGTATGAATGTGATTACAAAATTAAATGACTAATCAAAACCTAGGATGAGATGAAATTTTTTATCACATTTGGATGGTTTTGACTGTAGAATGGGCCGGTGCATGTATTCTTAGTTAGGGTGTAATTATGAACCCATGGATTTTTATGCTATGTAAAGAATAAATTAATGTTAAAGTATTTACTTATTCATTAGTTATAAATTATTTATACATCTACATAAAATATTATAGATTGGATAATGTTTTATGTTTCCTTGGTTATAATTTGAATATCATTTTACACAGGTTATTAAATTATTTTAAGCCAATGTAACCATCTAATGCATATAAAGGACAACAATGTACAATGAAATTTGAATATAAGGTATAAAATTTGAAAATATGGAATTGAAATAATAAACTATTTTATTTAATCTCTATAAAGTGATATTAAAATAATTTTTTCTCCAACATATTCATAGGATAACAAATGGGATTAATGATAAAAAATAAATGATCTGAGATGCCCAGTAATAGAATAAACATATATGTAAAGAATTGAAAATGGGTTAGAGGGTAAATCTTGATGACATAAAAATCCATGGAGCAATAATAATTATAAGGAATAATAATATATATAAAATGGGATCATATATTCATGGTATCATAGTAATTTTTTAACAACAAAAAAATTCACATAATAATAAGTCAATGGAAACATTTGAGAAAATTGGACATGGACGAAAAAGAAATATAAAAGAATTAGGTTTACACCATATCAAAAAATGACATCTCAGGTGACTAAGCATAAAAAAATTCATTAGAGAACTATATGGGAATACCCATCACAACATGTTCTTGAATATCTACGTAACATATAGCATAACATATTAATATAAGGGATTACGATGAATATAAAAGGGTTTCGTTATCATCTTATAAGGCATAATAAATGGGAATATGAAAAATTTGTACCAAAAAGTATAGATTTTCATAAAACATAGAAATTCACAATGGGAAATAGGAATAGATATTTATAAATAATATCCAAACTAACATATAAAATTACAAAGTGTGTTTATGAAACTTTTAATTTGAGCAATTTTAGTGTGGTTTAAGGTCAAATAATAAAGAGACTTTAAGGAAAAAAAATTGTTTCCATAAAATAGAAATGAACAATGATATAGATTAATGATAAATATTAGTTATTTTATAAATATAATGTTTTATTATGATATTTTATTTATTATACCTGAAAATGTGTATAAAATTGAGAAGTTCCCATTAATCAGGATTTCATATCATTAAGGATTGAAAAGGGATCCATATAAAACCTGTATTTACCCATAAAATAAAATAAGAATTTAGATTGGTACATGAGTTTGAAACATACATATAAAATATAGGGGGATTACATAAGATTAATTAGGAATTACCTTGGGTGAATGAGAGAAAAATTGTATCCTAAAAGAAAATGTTATGGTTCGTAGTAAATCACATACCTTATATCTAAAAAGGTTATGCACTTTCACATAAAATCCTAGTTAATAAAACTAGATTTAATAATAATATCATTTAAAAATCATCAAATTTTATTTGATTTATAATAATTTATTAGGTTAATGTATGGATTTTTGATGAGTTATAGGATTATATTTCATTATTCTAGAGTGTTTGTTCCCTTAGTTTTAATAAATGTCTCACTAGTATGTATGTATGAAAGATCAACAAAATTGAGAATAGTTATCTAGAATTTTAATTATATGATATTAAGGAACATATAGAAGATTATATGGTCTTATATATCATTTTATTTCTATATATGAGGATATTTCATTATATAAAAAGATAATGATGACAGTTTGTACGTTATGTTGAATTTTTGACCATGGTGAACTAGTTTTTATTTATTTTTATTATAATGAATTTATAATAGTTTCAGGAAATTAAATATTTCATAATTAATATATAATATTATTTTTTTACCTTAAAATGGTTTCATTTCTAGACATGAAGGTGGTAATCAAAAATGAAATTTTATGGTCCATGATGGGAAAAAATCGACACATCACAAATGAGATATTCAGTATTTGAATAAAAATAAGAGTGAAGAGAATTAAAGAAATTTTATTCCATGAACACAATAAAATTATTGTATCTAATAGATAATTGTGTTATACTAACACTTTTTGGTTATTGAGGTGAGGACATGAAAAAAAATTAATATATTAAAATAAAATTAAAAAGTGAAGAAGTTGATTATACATCCTCATCTTTGTCTGCTTTAGAGCCTCCTTATGGAAGTTGGGTATGGTATTTTATTGATACCATATGATTTTGGAAATGTGGTGGAGTATTAGAAATTGTATGGGTTATATTTTGGAGAAACATTAAGGTGTTAGAGTTGTGGGTAGAATAGGTGGTGAGGTGTGGTATTCTTAGTCAAAAGAGAAGGGTATTTTTTATTATATTATTCATTTGTTTATTATTTGAGATCAAGAATATAAAAGAGTATATTATTGTGATTATGTAATATAACCAGGGAATGTGATTTTGGGATTGTGTAATATTATATCATCAATGTCTCATCCATGACTCATTAGTTCATTTATTTACATATATTGATAAATAATGTAATGTATCATATTTTACTATTAAAAAAATTGTTATATTTTAGAAAGAGCGCACGGATTTCCCCTAACACTTTTTTGAAGTATAGAATTAATAAATTGACCCCAATTTATGAAAATAATTTTCTATTTATAAATAATTATATTTTCATTTAAAAAATCATTTATTTTTGTTAAATAACGATTAAAAATTTATAAATGATTTTTCAGCACATTGAAAAACTAATTATGGTCTCAAAATATTATAGTGAAATCACAAGACAACATGATATAAATTTATTATTATATTTTTTGAAAAATAACTTTATTTTAAAAATTTATTTTGATTTAAAATTTTTAAATAAACAGGTACTCTTTATAAATAAAACAACACTCAATTTAGAAGTTTTCAAACATTTATTTACATATAAAAACATATAAATATATCATATTTTAATTTATAAGATACAGAAAAAAATTTATACCAATTTATATGAGAGGTTACTATTATATGGGTCATATTTCTTTTCATAATGGTTTTATTATTTTTCCAATGTTCATTTTATGATTCCATCAGGACAGGTTTCTTAATATATAGAAATAAAAATGTAATATGATGCTATAAATTCTTAATAAAATGTTAAAATTATGGTTCCAGAACATCTTTTATCAAAATGATCAATAAATTGACTCCCTTGAATATTCCCTCCACCAAATTTAGGTGGAATTTTCTAACTCTGACTCTGAAATAGATGTGACTTAGGAACATGATCTTATCACTATGTTTAATTCTCTCCTAACATTAAAAGACAAATTTAGGAAACAAACCTTCAAAATAAATTGGCTCAAGGATAGTGATAGAAACTCCAAATTTTAAAACACCGTTCAATTAAATTGAAATGATAACCGATCTATTACCTTTCCTAAAGACGAAGACAACATTATCAACAATAATGAAGTTTTTATCAATCTTTTGGTTTCTTATTTTATTGATTTATTAAATGTTAGTAATATTAATAAAGACATAAATAATGATTTCATTCATTACATGGTTGGAGACAATGATAACAATGTTTTAACGAGTGTACATATAGATCATGAGATCAAAGAAGGTGTATTCGTCTTAAAATTGAATAGTTCCCCTGTCCTAATGGTTAAACTAATCCATTTTTTCATAAATATTAGGATATTATTCAATATTAGTTCTATTAACTGGCCATATCCTTTTTCTCCAATGACCACCTTACCCATGATATAAGTGCCCAATTTCTCTCTTTCATCCCAAAATTTGGTAACACCTCTAAAATTAACTACTTTAGGCAGATTTTTCTTATTGAAAATATTTATAAAATAATTTATAAAATCTCGGTATAATATTGGCCTCTATTTTGAATGAAATTGTTTCTTGGAATCAATTTGGCTTCCTCAAGGGATGAAATATCCAAGAATTCATTTGACTCACTTATGAAAGTACAAATAATCTAAGAAAGGCTCAAATAAGAGGTATTGTTTCCATTAAACATGTCATAAAAAATCCATTGACACTATTAATTGGGGTTTTATCTTCAAACTACTCAGTAATTTTGGTTTCAATGATACCTTTGTGACGTGAATAAAAGCTTTATATAGCTCTTCTCACATTTCTATTTTAACTAATGTTTCACCAAGAGGATATTTCAACTACTACAAAGGTGTGATACAAGGTGACACTGTCTCTTCCATACTTTTCATTATTAAATAATACTACCTTAGAAGACATATTACCACATCACTCTATAAAGGAACAATTAAAACTATCATTTACTCTAGATCATTGACAATCCACTTGCATTTCATGTATGAAGATGATATTATTCTTTTCTTTTAGGGGAAATAGATACATAAAAAATCTTAAAGTGGTCATCTATCATAATAAAAATGGATTCGTTCAATCTATTAACTAGAAAAAATCTTCCATCTTCTTTGGATAACATTTCTGTACTTCTAGGAATTTAGGTAATTGGAATGAACATGGAGGGAAATAAGGTTCTCTCACATACACAAACCTTAGAGTCCCTATTTTTTAAGGAAAGAATAAAAGCACTATTTTTTTATCATTTATTACCAGATTACTAACCAGATCTCCTCTAGGAAGGAAAAAAGAAATATCTCTGGTTGGATGGATCTACCTTGTCAAATACACTAATGTTTCTAAACAGTTTTACTCTATGAATGTGTATATATGGCCTATGGGTTTGAGCAGAAAAATTAACAGCAAAATAAAAAATTATTTTCATTATAATAGAACCTTTGAAAGAAAACATTTAATAATCCTTGGTCTAAATGTTTCACTCCTTTGGATAGTTGTGGTTTCGGTATTAATATCCTCAGTCTTTTCAATGAATCCCTCTAATCTAAACTCACTTAGAAAAATTTAAATAATAAATCCTAAACCATTGTTTTCTTTATTGGAATATTTTATAATAACCTTATTAATGAAAATTTACCATATATGGACTCTTCTATATGGCCTTTCATCAAACTCATTTTCCTTAAAAAAAATTCTCACTTCAAATGGATTATTAACAAAGAATCTTATTCTAAGGTTTTGTATGGACAACTGGAATAGCTAGCCTCTTAGTTATATGGTATCCCCATCCATTGATATTAACATCCCATCAAATGATTTTATTCATTCATCCGATTTAGAACCTCCAGATGAAATCTACTATTTTATTAACAACTACCCTTTTTTCAAATATAATGATTTTCTTATATGGGAACCTTCATATAATGGTATTCTAATCTAATAATTTTTTATAATCATAATTTCATTACTAAAAAAATTTCTTTTGGTTAGTTATCTTTAATAAAAAATGGGTTAGACCCTCCATATTCACCCTGATTTGGAAACTTTTTCACAATATAATTCCTATTTTTTAGACTCTTAAACTATTTCTTATTTACCATTGTTCTAGATGTCATCTTTATAATTAGCACATAGAGGATTTTGACCATCTTCTTATACCTTTTTCTACTAATTTTTTTATGTAATTATATCTATTACATTTTTGATCTCATATGTGTAGGTATTGACTACATTCTCAATCAGATGCATTGATGAACTAATATGGATGCCTCCCCCAAAATTAGACAACTTTTCATCACTACAGTGATTGAAATACTCCATATTATTATATTTTGAATGAAATGATGTCATTCACAAAACACACTATTAATCTTCGTGTATTTGAAATAAAGACACGCTCTGCGATCAAGGAAGTTAGGATTCTACCAAAAAGTGCATTCCACAACTTCATCTTAGATTTTTGTATCATTAGTTGAATTAGTTTCAATGTTTGATATAACAATCCAAAAAGATTTCTAGAGTTATTATGACCCCCCCCCCCTCTAGGATGGATCTAAATAAATTTTTATCATTCCTTGAAAGTCAATCTATGACTAATAAGATATGGTATTGTATGCAGAGACCACAAGAGATATATTATTGAATGTTGTTATAGTAAATGTGGTTTTCCCTCCTCCTTTGAATAAGATATGTACATCATCATTATTTCCATTGAGTTCATTATAAAAAATGGTTGGAGAAATGTTTGTACCAAAAGTAATTGAACTAATATTGCGAAGGCCATTCAACATGGAGTATTTCATCATCCATGGACACTCACGACTAGATGGATCAATCTCCTCTAGTATCTCTCAATGATCTATCATATAGTCACACATGACTATCAAGAGGCGAACATAGTCGCAGATGGGCTTTCCTACAAATGAGTTCACAAAAAAGACATGTGGATGCATTGCCTTCCACCTAATCTCACCCCTATGAATGAAAAATATTATAATAAAGTCCCATCATTTAGAATTATATAATTTTTTTCTATTATTTATATATTTTATGCCTTGGTCCCTTTATAAAGGCATCGTCTTTAAAAAAACATTTCTAATTAATAATGTTTCTCTTGTTTCCTCAATATTGTTCTACGTTGTTTATACTATACGAAATATTTATATGATTTTAAATTTCATTGATAAAATTTTGGGTGTCACATTATCTCTACCTATGATATATTACCATTGAAATTTTGATTTATATTATGGGTTTAAAATAAGAGAGGGGACATATACTTTATTGATTCCTCTAGTTCCCATGATTCCCCATCATACATATGGTCCCTCCATTTTACATTGACTAGGCGATTTGTCATGTTTCATAGAAAATTATCAATATGGTAAATGTTCTTCACCATATTTTCCTTGTAACAAAGATTATTTTATAACTATACCACCTCTGAATTCAGTACATTTGAAGGATCTGGTATGTACATCCTCAAGAGTGTTACCTGGAATACAACATGTACTTGAGTTATTGTTGGGGGATATGCTAGTCAATAGGCCATAGCTCTTAAATGATCAAGACTCTCTAAGGGTCCGATGTACATGGTACACATCATTATATTAAATCCAAATTTCATGAACCTCTTCCATGGAGATATGTGGAGGAATACCGTGTCTTCAATATTAAACTATGTGTCTCATTGATGATTTCCCACATAGGAATTAATTCAAAATTGGGAAACTAAGATATGATTCTAAATGTTACCCTCTTTTATACCACATCATATAGAATTTTTGGTCCCATTGGCTTCTTTTAACTGACTTTATCCCACTAGATAGATGTTTGGAAAAATTTTCAACAAAGGGATTCTTATAGAGCCCTTTGGATGCTATATTAGAAGTCCTTTTTGTTTGAGAACATAAAAAATGGTAGATGTTTCTCCCATCTACCTTTAGAGTCAATAAAACACTCCCTAAATATTTATTCTAGTATTTGATTAGTTCGATCTGATTATAGATCAGTTTAAGCATAATTGTCCATACTAACATGTAACTTTGTGTATAGATATTTTTGAAGACATATCCAAAACATCGAGGAAAATCTCATATAAAGATTGAAAACAATCTATATTAGTACTCTATACGTCCTCACCACTTTAATTTTGTATATCTATGAAATTTGATCTAGTGATAAATCCTCTAGAATCATGATAAAGTGTGATGTATTTGTATGATGATCCAAAACAACCGATATAGTATTATTACACAAAATGTATTTTGATGTCGGGTGATAATATACATAGTGATGGTTTCACACTTCCATGTTGGTATAATTAATGGCTAAATGATCATCTTTTAATTTTCCATTTAGCTTAAATTTTCTAAATTACCCATTACATTAATGTAAATTCATTAATATCCTACTTCATATTGTCCCACCAATAGATAGCTCAGAGATCTCAATACATCTTTGATCTCCCTAGGTGAGTAAATAAGGTTGATCTTTGACCATCATTAATAATCACTCTCATAATCTATTGATTATATGGTACACATAATAAATTAACAAATATTACAACTCATTCCTTGTAAATTTTAAACTCTATGGATTTCTGATTTCTTATATCTTCAACCCTGTTATTAATTTTGACAACATTTATTTTCACATCCATTATATTCTCCATAAAGGATGCTTTAGAAATTATTTGAGAAAGGATAAATTTTATTCCTCCAGTAATGATTCTCATTTCTATCGTCTGAAAACCTATTAATATTTGATTAGTCTCAATTCTCCTCATTTATAATGTTGCATGATCCTTTCTTCTCAGAGCACCAAACACTTCATTCCAATTACTTGAATTATAGTGTATTCAGTATTCATTATAATTAATTTTCTACAACAATATTTTTTGAAACATATTATTATCCATCTATGTGAATATATTTTAAAGGAAACTTTGATAAGTATATGTTTCACACTTCCCCCACATTTATAATTCTGGTAGATTTTTCAAGGTAAAATCATTTCTGGAAACTCTAGATCATTTGTGGGATACTTTTTATCCTGAATTTTAGCATTCCAGGAGTCAAATTCAATCAAAATATATATTTTCATCAATAAACATCCCAATAGCTTTTTTGAAGCATCTCTTTATTCCATAAAGAGTTCCCCACTTATTGGATGTGTGGGTAATGGTGTATCTATATCCCTTGCATTCCAATTATTAATGAAGTCTTCATATTAATCTGTCAAAAAAACATTTTAACCTTTTGTGTATTCCTAGTTACTAGATATTAAAATTCTGATAACTTCTTTAAAAATCACAAATAATACATAGCTTGACCAAGAAAACAATGGATCTCTATTAATTATTCTTTCATGTTCCACTATGTGATTTATTTTTCCGTGTATGTGTCAACATGTATTCCTTTGATTGTGATAATGTGACCCAATATTGATACTTCACCTTTCATGAACACATGTTTTCTTTACTTGTCATATATTTTTTCCCTTTCAAAAAGTATTTAGAATTATACTCAAATTCTCCTCATGTTCCTCATTAATATTGGACTATAATATAATATCGTTGAAAAATACTACAAAAAAATTGAATAAGTAATCTATAAAGACTCTATTAACTAAGTCAATAATGATTTCTAGATACTTAGTGAGTATGAAAGGAACCACTATGAACATATTTTGTTCATACCTCATTCGAAAGGCGGTATTGAGAATATAATAATTGTTTACCTTTAAGTAGTGATATACCGACCGAATGTCCTCCTTAGAGAAATTCGTGACACCATTTATATTATAGAAAAATAAAAATGTTTATGGAAGGTAAATATTTGTCCTTCTTGTATTATTGTTATGCTCATGATAATCAATGTAGTGGTGCATCGATCTATCATATTTCTTGATGAAGAAGACTGGCACAACCCATGGTGAAGAAAATAGTTATATAATACACTTGTTTATATTCTCTCATAATATCTTTATATGTTCCTCCAAATCAATAATGAAAATTCTCTATGGTGTATTTTATATAGTAAAAGATCCAGGAATAAGATCAATTGAGAACTCAACCTCTTAGTTCGGGGAAGACACTGGAACTCATTGAGGAACATATCAATATAGTCTCTTATAATGGTAATGTCCTCGAGAATGATTCTCTCCTTTGTATTAATTTTTTTTCTCCAAACACATTCTCATAAGGAAATAATATCCACAGTTGTGATGATGATTCTGAAGAATATTCATCCTCCTCATAGCACTTGTAATGAAATGAACGATTCATATGGATGTGGATAGTGGTCTCTGTTTTCTGATATTTGATGTTGAGATTATATAAATATATCCAACATATTCTAAATATTTCATCAATGTCCACAAAAATAATATAAAAAATATTTTCTAGGACATTTAGTCTAGAAACATTAACTGGGGTGGAGTTATATACATTGGATGAAATAATTTTCCCATTTTATATTCCAATAAAGAACCAAGCCTCGGTATTTTGTGGTGGTGATTGGATATTTAGACTAAACTTGTATGATATGAAAGAATGAATAAAAACATAATATAATATTAAATTTAATTTTATTGAATTAATACCAATATTACATGTCACCACATTATTCTCGTGTCCACATTTGTAATAGTGATAGCATATAACCATTCATGATTACTTCGAGTCATTTTTTATTGGCCTCGACAACCCTAGGCTTAGGGAATTGCCTTTCTAAATGATCTTATTCCTTATATTTGAAACACTACACTACATGTGGATTTTTCTGAACATACCTTTATTATTCCATATTTTCATTATTCATCATATCCCTATATAAATTATTTTCCATATTCCCTCTCTTCCACATTTTAAGCATGACTTTGTTCTCCTTAGGCAAAATCGAAGACGATTATTCTGATAATTTTTGCTCCTTGAATGTTGGATTTTCTTTCTATTATGGGATTTATCTATTGGTTCTCTCATATTAAATAATATTTTAATATTTTTTTAACTTTGGTACCATGATCCCATAGATATTCTCTGGAATCCATTTCAACCTTATGGGCACAAAGTACAATCTCCTCAATCTTTTGAATCTCTTATATCACAAAGGATTTTAGTTGACTCACCATTAGTTCCCTAAAGAAGGGATCTACCTTCATTACTGTCTTCATTAAAAATATAGAGGTATACTGTGAAATCATTGAAATTATTATTTTAGAACACCCCGATATACGCTTCTTCCTTCTCCTTCAATCTAAGGATATCCCTATCCATATTATGAGAGAGAGTTGGGGGAAAATATTTATTGTTAAATATTTCTATAAAATATTCCCATTACATGGAATCAATTTATTCCATAGAATTTGTGTTTCTGATTACTGTTCACCACAATTTATATTCCACATACAAATTATAGACTATAATAATAGATTTCTCTTATTATGATCATTAAATCACATTATATTATATTTTTAATATTATTAATTCATTTCTCTGTGATGATGGGATCATAAAATCCACTAAACATAGGAGGATGTTTTCACAAAATGGATTTGAATGAAACATTTACTTTCTTAGGAGAAGGAGGGTCATCCACAAGAATCATGTTTTTATTTATAAGTAGATCCAATTGTTCTAGTACTATAATAAATTTTTTTCTCCCACCCACATTATATTTGGAAATTCATTAATGAAATCATCACATTGTCAATCACGTTGATTGTTGGCATGGGTTCTCTTATTTATAAACGTTCACTAAAAAATAAATCATAATTAGGGACATTAAATTAATATCTTATAAAAATATAAAATGTAACAACTTAACATATAATGATTGAATTAAAAATAGAAATTATATCATAAAATTTGGTTCCCTATGTTTTTATCTTGGTTATCCGTAGTGATAAAATTATCCCTAGTGTTAATAATAATGTTTTATAATCCTTATCACAAAAAATAACAATTCCATTCTCTAATACTAACTATATTGTGCCTATCCATTTACAAAAAATATAACATGAAATTATGTATAGTTAACCATGAAATATAAATCATGGATAAAAAATGTATTGTTTTTAGATGACTAGGTATATTATTTTAATACATGAAACCAAAATATTATCATTATTTTATTTAATCTCAATAAAATATTATAAAATATTTTTATCTCTTACATATGAATAGGATAACATAGAGAATATAAGAATAGAAATATATGAGCAAAAAATAGCAGTAAGGTGATAAACATATTAGTAAATCATATAAAATTGGTTAGATGGTCTAACATAATGACATAAAATGGAATGGAACATGAATAAAAATAAAGAATCCTAACATGTAGAAAATTGAATCATGTAATAAAAGAATTTTCGTAATGTTGAAACAATAAACAACATGAATGAAATATGATTCAAGGAAAACTAAAAGGACAATTACACATGGGAGACAATATCCCATAAAGGAATCTGTTTTAGTCCTTATCCTAATTTGACATCCAATGAAGCTAAATATAACCCCATGAATTAGAGCAATATCTATTTTCCCATATCATAACATTTTCATTAATATTTGTTCCACATGATTAATGAAACAAAACTTAAGGGTTACCCCATTGAATGAAATGTGTAACAGAATCATACCATATGGAATAAAAAAATAGGAATATAATAAAGGTGTCAATGAAAGAATTAGTGTCATTTATACATGGGAAATTAAAATGGAAAAATTTAGTAGATCATGATAAATAATTTCCAACTATAGTGAAAACAATTAAAAATAGTGTTTAAGAAGCATTATTAATGATCTATTTTAGTGTAGTTTGAGTGAAAATATTAATGGGTCTTTATATAGAAAATAGAATAATTATTTTAATAAAATTGAAAATTTAATATGATTATTTTACATTATAAAATGAGTTATTTTATTAAAATAATTGTTTTTCAAAACCTTTTGTGTATTGTACATGAATATGGGTATGAATGTGAGATGTTACCGTTAATCCAGATTACATATAGTGAATAAATTGAAGGGGGCCTTATAAAAATGTATTTCCCTAAAAAAGTAAGAATAATATATCATGGTATATGTGATTAGAAAATGCATTGAGAATGTTGGTGTATTACATATAAATAATTAAGAATTACATGGGGTTATAGAATGAGAAATCATAACCTGAATTAAAAAATGAATTTTTGTAGGGAATCCATTACCTCATATTAGATAGTCTTATTCAATTAAACATTTTCCCTGCCTAAATATATTAGATTATATAATAATATAATTTAGAACAACTTAAAATTTTATTATAATTATTATTAGTTTATTAATTTTATAATTATCCTTTTTATGAGTCATAATAATCAATTTTGTTGTTCATGAATGTTTATTTCATTTGTTATCATGAATGGTTCTCTTATATACATATGTGAGAGATCATGTAAAATAATAATTGTTATCCAGAATTGAAATTATATGTTATTAATAATAATATTTAATATTACACGGTATTATATATCATTTTTTCTTATCTGAGGATGATTCCTTATATAAAATGTGTATGATTAATGTTAGTTTATTTTGATTAATTTTCAATCACCACAAACTAGTTTTGTTTTATTATTTAATATTAAAAATATATACTCAATATAAAATATTTAATAAAATGAAATATATATATTACAAATAGGTTTAACTATAGAAATGGTATTATATCAAGCCATGAAGGTCGTAATATAAAATTAAGAAGCATAGTCTGAGATTTAGTTAAATTAACACAACTCAAATCATTATTAAAATTTTATAATTAGATGAAGAGTGATGAAATTTGATGATGTATTATTCCAATAATAAGATATAAATATAATATATAACAGATAATAGATTTATCATAGACATTGATCTTGTGAGGTGAGAATAGGATAAGAAATGAAATGAAATTTATAAGAAACATAACAAAAATACAGAGGGTTTAACCACTTGAACATATTCTCCTTGAGATCCTCCTTGGAAAATTGGGTTTAGTTATTTGATTTCAAAAGTGTATTCTAGAATCAGAGGAGAATATTAAGAAAAGGATTGGGTAGAATATTGAAAACACTCAAGGATTTGGAGGTGTAATGAGAAGAAGTGATGATGGTAGTATATGTACTGAGATGAGAGGGGTGTTTTTGATTATTTTTTTATTATTTTATCTCAAGAAAATCAGTAGTGTAGATTATTTAGCCTAGTAAAATTAACTTAAAGACATCAATTAGAGATAATGGACACACACATCATCCGTAACTCAATTATGACTCAATTTTTTTTATTAACTAATAATGTTAAATACATTAATTACGGAATTTCATTATTCACCAAAAGATCAATTATTTTTTTAAATTCCAAAAAATTCACCCTAAATGTTTTTAAAAACATAGAAATAATAAATGGACTCCATTTTATGAAATCAATTTTCTTTATATGATAAATATATTCTTTAAATAATGAATAATTTAATTGAAAAATACCAATTTTAAAATTATATATGATTTTATAAAAATTTGAAAAATTATTTAAGGTCTCGCAAAATAATACTAGACTTGTTATAATAAAGAATATTAAATTATGAATATATTCTTTGAAATTGAATTTTATTTTAAAAAATGTTTTTATTGTAAAATAGTAAATAAATATTTACTCTACACAAAAATACAAGCATTTAATTTATGTTTTTAAAAAAATTTATTTATATATTCAAATATATAAATATATCAAATTTTATTTATAAGATTCCTATATTTTATTGACTCTTTAATAAGTGAGGTTACTATTATATTGGTGAGATTATTATTCAGAATAGTTATTTTACTATTCCAAGGATCACGTTATGATTCCATCGATATAAGATTATTAATTTCTTAAAATAGATGTTATTTAATTCAATATTAATTTACAAACACTTTATTTTTCACTCAATGGGATTTTATTTTTATTATAAAAAATGAAATAATTATCAGTTAGTAATTTCAAATGATAAAATATTGTGACATTACATTGGGGTGGCCTATTGAGTTGTAATCACACCCTACACAGACTGCCTGATCAGTACCAAAATACATTTCATGATTGAAGGATAAGATAATTGGATTATCCATATTTTAGATGGATATGTTGGTATGGATAATGGATGTGGGGTCCAAACATGATGTCAGGAACCTTTTGGGGAGTTATCAGTTTGTCTTTTAATTTGGATTACATATGGAACATTATGATTATATTTGAATACAATAATAAAATTATATAGTCTTTTATCACTGTTTTTTGATTATCAGGTGATAATGGAATTATTTATTATGGTATTATATATCATATTTTTTATTATCATTTTGTTATTATTTATTTATTTCAACTCTCTTTTATCCTTGATAATGTGGTTAAATTCTACCAATGTTGTATATTCAACCTGAATTTCTAGTATGTACCCTCTGGCATATCAGAAGGTAAACCTGAGGTCTACTATCCAACCTGCCTGGGGAATTGACATATGATCATGGGTAGTTCTGTAACTTTTTCTTTAAAAAATCGAAATATTTATCATTCATGGGGATGGAGGGTCCCACATTCACATGAGTAATGTTAACATATTTCAACGATGATTAGTGAAATGTGGTATGTAATATAATATATTTCTCTAATTAACATAATTTCGTGAATAGAATTTTATTTATTTTAATTTATTTATATATATTTTATCCAATATATTTCATGGTGAAAAAAAACACTACACATTTTGGAGGAGGTATACCAAACAAACATGAGAACAATGCTATCATATTTTAATGAAAGAAAGAAAATAATATATTTTTTCGTAATGAAAATTATATCCTTAATATCATAGCGATTTAATTTATTTCACACATATTCAATAATATTATTCTAAATAACATTCATGTAAGGAATATATGAATTATGAATTACATCACTTCAAGTTATTTTAGTCCACCATACACACGAGCGACGTTATAATATCAACCAAAAAATGAAAAGTAAGAAGATATATTTTATATAATAATTATATAATTATTTTTATTCTTCAAATAAAATTTTTATAATTTTAATAAAACATTATTACAGGCTATTAGGGGCAGCGATGAGACATATATAACATTAATTTGCAAGGATGTAGTCCTCCATACACATGAATGATGGTTTTATTTACCATTTGATGGATGAGTATATGGATTTATGTTAATACATTATAATTATAAATAATAATCATGTGGGGTAAGTTTTTTTTATATATTACTGAAATTGGATAATTTTTTAAGGATTTTTAACAAGAATTAAAATAAAAAATCTAGGTCAAGAACAATAACTCTTATTTGGACAAACTCCTTCGGTTATCCCCAAAAGCATTCAAAGGGTAGAATTTTTATGAAAATTGGTCATCCAAGAATTTGGGATGTAATTAATGAGGTAACTATGGAAGGTCCTTTGTAGATTAATGTTTTTATATACTAATATGTGATAATTGATTTTGGACTTTTATATATGTTGGAGAGGACACAGTTGGAGTATTCGATTAAAAAATTTATTTGCCTGTTTTCTTATAATAAATGACTAAAAAATATACCATTTTATGGAACTTGAGAACATATTGTTGATATAGATCCATCATTTAATATATATACAAGTCTTTATAAAATTTTAAAACTTATATTATTAGTTTAACACAAGTAGAAGCGTTTATTCTTTAATTAATGTAATTTTTTTTTACAGTTTTCATTTTTCATTATGAAAAAAGATTATGATGAAATTGTTATATATTATAAACCATTATTATTTTAAATATGAAATTACCTTTATCAAATTCTATTCAAATAGTGGTATAATTAAATTTAAAATAACTCCCACATACAATTCGAAAAAAAAAATGGATTTTGGAAAACAACATTTTTCAAGAAAATGATGTTTTTATATTAACTTTATGACAAATAATGTTAAAATATTAATTTCATTCAATATATAAATATATTTATATTTAATCTATCAATTTAACATTATTTCTTCCTCATTATTTTATTCATTAAATAAAAATTTTAAAACATTATGCACATTGAATTTGTTTTCATAGAAAATATCATTTTTCACACAATAAAAATGAAAATTAAATGCCAATATAAGGATGAATAAAATTAAATAAAGTTGATAAAAATAAATAATTTTATTATTAATTAAAATAATATATAAAACATAATTTCATTTTAAATTAATTAATTTTATAAACAAAACTCACATGTTTTCAAAAAACAATGTTCCTTACTACTCAATAAAAAATAAATATTATCCCAAAAAACGAAAAATTAACAATTTGTTATTTTCAATATTATAATTTAAAAATTTAATATTTTTTTCAAATAACATTTATATTTTTCATAGAAAATAATTATTAAATATAACACGAAAAAGTGTTTAATTTTTTTTGATGAAAACATATATTTAATGAATAAAATAGATTTAAAAAATGTGTAATTATTAACTAGGAATTTATGAAAAAAATTATATTCTGTAGGAAATTTATGTATACATATATATATTTCATATTATATTTAATCGAATTCACATATCTAATATAATAACAACTTTGTAATAGTCATATATATTGAAGGTCTCAAATTCTCGATTCAGCGTGTTAAATCAACTATTGAACATAATGCTAAAGTATTTAAATATTGGGGAATTACACGTTTAATCATGATTGTACATGAAATTATCCTATATTTTGATTGGTTATATGACCATTTGTACATTCAACGGAGGTATACACAATAGGTTGTTGCATTTTTTTCAATTATGAATTAGTGATTTATAAAGCTTTTTATGATCTATATTGTTGGGGTTACCCTCATATGGGGTGGACTTGTGGTTGGTTAATTATAATGACTATATCATATAGATTTGTATTTTTATGATTGTGTTTAGTAATTTTTTATTTAACAGTATTTATGTTTGAATTTTGGAACTTACATTCTCTTTCATTAATTGGGGTTGTAATATAGATATCCTCAAAAATTAATATTTATAGAATTAATGGAAATTTAAAGGAAGGTATAACTTTTTCATCATTTTTCATTTTCTATGATATTTTAATGTTCTGTTTGGATGTGAAAAGATTTTATTGGAAATATTTTACTACCTATAATTTAATTGTGTTAATTTTAAATTATAAATTATATGATTACCTTTTAAAAAAGTAATAACAATTTAAATACATTAATTAAAAAAATTTATGAGATCTATTTTTTTATAAACCATGCATGAGTTGTGAAATGAATTTCATGGTTTATTGGAAATGTTTATCATGGATTTTCTCATTTAAGGATTTGTTATTGTGTGGCTTATTCATATTTCTATTTTTATATCCCCATGATTGTATGGTTGGGGTGGTTGATAATTATGGATATATTTTTTGTGGAAGGACATTTTTTGTAGTGGTGATACAACTAAATTTTCATGGTTGGAAATTGGTAACAATTATATTCATGTGGAATGGTGGTGTGGTTAGAAGTGTGGATGGAGAGGTGATATGTGGATGTTAATATGGATATTCGAATGAGATGCATATACATTGTGTAATTTTCAATATATGGGAAATAATTTGGATATTTACGTCCTAATGTGGTGCTATAGAGTGATGTGTAATGTCGTGGTTTTGATAGTGTGTCAAGAAGATGTCTGCATGGCAGTAACATTGTGTTACAATAGGATTTATGTTATCCCCTTGACTAGTTGTGTTTATGGCTATATATATAATGTATTTTCACTACCTCTTGTAAATGAACGAGGCCTTTCAGAGATACATAATACATAATATTTTAGTTCTCATATTTCCCACCCAAAATTCATGTCTGGGAGGTAATGGTTAGAAACATACCCCACAAACCATTTCTCCCTTCAATTGTGGTTGTGGTTTGATGACCAATGGTTGATAGTGTGATTGATGTTATAATAATCATCTAAAAATAATATATATATATATATATATATATATATATTGGGGGTATTTTGTAGTTATAGGAGGGTACAATGTTGATGTCCTTCCTATTTAAGATATATAACTATAATATATAATCCATGTAAAATTAGTACATGGACATGTGAAATGTGACCATTTGTATGTTGTTTTGTTGCGTGATGTGGATATATTGTTCTAGATATAAACTAGATCTAACAAAAAAACATTGGACCATCTATGGGTTGAGATACGTAGGAATTCATTGCAACCCACATCAGATATGATTTTATATCTATATGGTTATGATTAAATAACATGGTGTTTAATTAATTGTTATGAAAGAATAAACTAGTGGTTAAGTGTTTGTAGGATAGCCTTTTACTATATAATTTGAATATATTTTATTAAACAATGATATAAATTTTTTTGAGTTACTATTTTTGTAGATGGGTGGTGGTTAACATAGTAGGTGATGATTTCTTATTTTGTTTATTCATTTGATCATTAGTATACTTGCTGCCCTTTTTAATACATTGTATTTATAAGGATACAAGAGATTATATGTGTATTCTCTCCCCAGTATATATTAAAACAAATATTTATATTTACATAGTCATTGTAGGGATCATGAATGCTTTTATTAGATTAGATCTTAGTGTTAATTTCAATATTGTTTCATTACAATTTATTATTTTAATATTTATTTTATGAACTTTTATTTTTATTAATCTACATTCATTTTGGTTTATTGTGGGATGATATTATTGTTTTATATTATATAATTGATTACTGTTTTTTATAAAACAAATTGGAATTATTGGTTAATAGAATCAAATTTCTTTGTCTTATACCCGGTATGATAGTCTCTAACATGTGGATTATATGAGGTGGGCTTTAGGGGACACATGAAAGTACACTACATGACCATGTGGGATTTCTGATGATGGGTTAGAGGACCCATTATGATCTATGTGACCATAGAGTTGGTGGGGGTGGGGGTGAATCAGTGGTCAACTCATTAATTTATGTTTTATCTTTTTAACCCAACATTGTACTATGGTTAAATAGATATGAATTTGATGAGTTGAATCACATAACCACACTGAAATAAACACATGATCTTATGAGGGTAACTACTAATTGAAATTATCCTATCATAATTATGATCATAAAACAATGTGAGATCACACTATCCAGTATAAAAATATACTTCACAGTTTTCATTATGTCCTATATATACATAACTTGTATTGAACTATTGTCCTTTAATACTTCATTTGTTTCTCACATAGATTATATGATAAAATATATTTTACCACAATACAATTAACCATATTTTAACTCATTCAAAACATCATCAATGTAATGTATGAATTATTCACAATAACATTTATATAGGTTAAAACTTCATCAACTATGGTTTCATACACATAAATAACTAACAACCTCTAATTTTCTTTCTCTATTCTCTTACCACCCAATAAATATCACACTATTATCTACAAAAACAAATAATTATATATCATTAATCAGGAGTTACTTTTTATCTTTATTGAATATTCATATATTTATGAAACCACATAAATAGTTTAAAATTAAAATTTATTGAATTCTAAAATCTGGTCTTAAAAATAAAATCAATGAGAAACCACTTCTCTAAATTATTATAACTACATTTAAACTTGCACAAATATCACCAAATATACATTCTACATTAAATTTTTTTTCATACTTATTGAAACCTCACCCATAGGTCAATATATTTATGGTACATGGATGTGATACTACTATTTACACAGGAAAACACATCCCTATAAATTTCCAAATTCTAACACAAATGATCCAAGTGTGTATATCATTTCGAAAGCTTCGATTTGATAGGTTGTAGAGCCCAAATGGAGTTACAAATTAGGATTTATGGACATTTCATGTTGGGATGTAAAAAAGATTTATGGAGCCCATTCGTGAAGCTCCCTCCATGGTGGCAGAGCAGGGGAACTTAACTGGAGCCCTCAGAGCCTCCCAGTCGGTCCAGAGCTCCCCCATTGCAAACCCACCATGGAGAAAAGTGGTGTGATTCACTATGAAACTATTTGAAATTTTCAAACCTACTGTAGAGAAAAATGGTGGGATTCTCCACAAACAGATTTGATGTTTGCGAACCCGCTGTGGAGAAAGGAGGCGGAATGCTCTACAAATCGATTTGACATTTGTGAACCCGCAACAGAGCAAGATTCCTCTTCGTGTCGAGTGGGCCTTTCTTCATAATGTCTATTCCCTATAAATACCTGGCTCACCCCCTTCATGATGATAGTCACTCCGCCCCTTGGATGGCCGATCTTTGAATTCGCATAGCTCCGATTTCCATAGTGAAGCGGGTACCCGAGTCCATGCTCTGTGATAAGCTTCCTTTGCGAAGCTACTCTTTGAGTCAACGCTCCATGTGCAGCATCCTACACGAAGAAGCTCCATGAGTCCATGCTCCAAAAGTATCTTTCCTAATGAAGTTGATCCGTGAGTCAATGCTCTGTGAGCAACATTCCTTCGCGAGACTACTCCATGAGTCCGTGATCCATGAGAACTTTTCCTTCATGAAGCTGCTTCATTAGATCCCATTAAAAATGGAGTGTCACACCCTGAACATCTCAGGCCGTCAACTTCTCAGTCTGGGACGTCGACATTTTCCATTGCGTCCTTATGCGCACCCACCTTCCACCTTTGGAATACCATGGTATTAGATACTCCTACACACACCATGAAACACCTACAGTTGTCATATTCCTCTTTGTTTTATTCCAATGTTGTGAGTCCAAATTATCATCCTCAGTTCCACAATTTCATTGAGTTGAACCATTCCTCATGTAACTCATACAAACCCCATCACATGGATCATATGCTAGGTTGAACCAAAATGGGTCACCCTAGCGTAAGGCACAAAACCATCCATTTCTAGGTGCCTTATGTCTAATAGCCCAATCTACATGACTATAATCTGTAGTACACCCTATCTACCAAACATAGGATGCCTCTTCCTATTAACAAGATATGCCTTATGCCCTAAGCATAAGATACCAATAGTACTCTCTACATGACTATAAACTATAGTATTCCCTATGTTCCAAATATAGGATGACTCTTGCTCTAAACGAGAGATGCCTTATGCTACAATAATAAGATGCCAATAGTCCCCTATACATGACTATAAACTATAGTTCACCCTATGTTCCAAACATAGGATTCCACTTTCTCCAAATAAAAGATTCCTTATGATCAAAAGTTGAAATGCCAACATTCATATCAACATAACTATAAAATATAGTACACCATGTGTGCCAAAAATAGGATGCCTCTTACTCAATATAAGATATTCCTAGTGCACCAAGTATAAGATGTCAGCAGTCCTTTCTACATGAATTTGAACTGCAGTGCACCGTATGTTCCAAACATAGGACGCCTCTTTCTCCAAACAAGTGATGCCTTATGATCCAACCATGAGATTCCAACAGTACCATTTACATTAATAAAACATTAGTACACCCTATGTGTCAAATATAGGATGCCTCTTTTTCCTTACAAGATATGCCTTATGATCCAAGCCTCAGATGCATAATTCCATTATTACAGTGGTTTGGTCTCAAGAGATTTGGAATCTATTCAAACATTCCATCACTCCACCTCATGCGTTGTGTGTCCTTCTATCAGATCTTTATCCACTTCCACGTCAGAAGGGACCCTCTAATAGCCTGGTCACATGTTGCATCGGCTCACCAATCGTCCTGGTCCAATTCCCCATAAGACTTTGGACAACACTTCGAGTTAGGTCTTGTTTTTAGAAGATGGTAAGCAGTCAACCCTCATTTGTTTATCCCCATTTCAGGCTAACATGATATGGATGTTTTGTTTTGAACACGGTCGATAGTTATCCTCCATCACCACGCACCCTCATTGCGTTCTGAATATCGGGCATGTGATTCACACTTTTTATCTCTCTTGGTTCAGACTGATTCCAATTCCCCTTGGCATTATCCTTCTTGTGCACTAGTGTATATGTAAAGGCCTTAACCCACCTGTGGGTTGGGATACCCTCATGGCCATACATGAGGATGATATCACGTGCATCATCCTTGCGTAAGCCCCATTCACCATTGTTACTTTATAGAGGCACACAGGTAGCTTCCTTGTGTGATCCCCTCAACCATTTCCGTTCCATAGCAGCACCTAGGAGGCTTCCTTGCATAAGCCCCAGTCACCATTTCCGCTCCTTAGCGCCACTCGGGTAGTTTCCTTGAGTAATCCCCATGAACCAATGCCACTCAATAGCAGCCTACGGGTAGCTTCCATGCGTAATCCCCATGCACAATGGCCACTCCATTTCAGCACCTGGGAATCTTCTTGTGTAATCCCCATTCACCATTACCACTCCTTAGCAGATCATGAGAAGCTTCTTTGAGTAAGCCCCATCCACCATTTTTGCTTCAAAGAGGCACCCAGACAGCTTCCATGCGTAAGCCCCATGCACCGTTGTCTCTCCATAGTGTCACATGGGAAGATTCTAAGTGTAAGCCCCATGGAAAATGTCCTGTCTATTGCGGCACCTAGGACGCTTCCTTGCGTAAGCCCCATTCACCATTTCCACTCTATATCAGCAAACTGGTTTCTTCCTTGCGCAAGCCCTATCCACTGTTTCGGCTTCAAAGCGGCTCCCTAGAATCTTCCATTCGTAATCCCCATGCACATTTGTCACTCCGTAGTGGCACCCGGGATGCTCCTTTATGTAAGACCCTTTCACCAATGCCGCACCACAATGGCACCCTAGGAAGCATCCTTGAGTAAGCCTCATTCTCCACCCTTCATGGACGCACCTTTGCATCATGATCGTCAGGTCCTTGCCGCCTCTTGTTTCTCACAATGGGCACGACTCACATGGGATTAGAGTAAGATTCGACCATGGAATCCACTCTAGGAATCCTAGAGTGTAATCCCCAAACCATTTCGAACTGTGTGGACATTGATCCTTGTCAAGGAGAAGTATATAAGAATCCTCCACGAGGTTCAAGACCATCACCCGATCATTCCACACCCTTTACATCAGTTCACCATACCCCTCCATGAACTATATGGGCATTGATCCATGCCAAGACAAAGTTAATTGAAATCCTCCCAAAGGTTAACACCCAATACATGGTCATTTCGACCCCCTTTACATCGTTTCACCGAACCCCATCCAGAACTATGTGGACTTCAATCTGTGCCAAGGCATGGTACGTAGGAAGCCTCGCTGAGGTTCAGGCCCAACACCCCATTGGCACCGACCCCCTTCATCTCAGTTCCCACAACTTGAACTACCTAGACTTTGATCCTTTCAAAGGCAAGGTACATAGGAAGCCTCTCTGAGGTTCAAGACCAACACCCCATTGGTTTTGACCCCCTTCATGTCATTTCCCACCACCTGAAGTACTTGGACTTTGATCCTTTCCAAGGCAAGGTACGTAGGAAGCATCCCTGAGGTTCAAGCCCACCACCCATTGGTCTCGACCATCTTCAAGTCAGTTCACCCACAACAACCTGTACTACGTGGACTTTGATCCTATCTGAGGCAAGGTACATAGGAAGCCTTCTTGAGTTTCAAGACTAACACCCCACTAGGTTTGACCCCATTCACGGTGGTTCCCATGCCTTCTAAACTATGTGGTCTTTGATCGATGCCAAGGAAAGGTACGTAGGAAGCCTCCTCGAGGTTCAAGCCCGGTAACCATTTGTTCAAACCCCCTTCATGTTGATCCAACTTTGTCCCACAAGACATTAAACTGTATTCCCTCATTTTTATCCTACACAATGTTAAACTGCATCAACCATCCAGCGGTATGCCTTTGTGACCCAATACAGTAGTAATCCATTATTACCCAATCCAACAGTAAGACGTTGTGACACTATCCATAGGCAAACCATTGTTACCCCATACATAAGTAAGCCATTGAGGTCCCCAAATGACGTTAAGTCTTCTTTATATGATCTAAATGGACTTTGATTTCATGCCACAGGGATAAGTAGGAATCATCTTTGAGGTTAGAGCCCATAACTCATGTCTCATCCTGATCTCTCCCTAGAGCCTATGTGTTTCACGAAGTTCATGACCCAACATTGAGGTTCTATTTTTTCCTGATCACATCCGTGTGTCCATTCTCATGGGTCCCCCCATCATCTGTCCCATCATCCCACCAAACTACAAGGACATTGATTTCCTGCCACCTGGATATATTGGAAGTCACTATGTGGATGAAGCCCAAAAAAACTATCACCTTCACGATGAATCAATTTCATTCCCCCTACACTTCATTAAACTCTCCATCATCCATCCTAATTATTACCCGAACCACCACATCCCATTTAGATCAAGCCATTCATCCCAGCGCCACTCTTTGCGGTACCCAGGCAGCTAACCTTGCATAAGCCCCACAACATCTGTAACCATCCACCATAGAGTATCCATCTTGTGATGGGCCGCTATCCATGCATAATCTCCTTCAGGTATTTGGGCTTTTGTCCTCTGTGTACACCCTGTTTCATTATCCATTTGAAAAATGTGGGTTTATATCCCTGTCGTCTACACAGGGTATGTAGGAAACCTCCACGATGTTTAATCCAAACTAATGGTAAACCTTGGTGTTCCCCCATTCCAGGGTGCACACTCCCTGATCAGCCATCAGTGGTGTCCAGGACAGCCTTCATGGTGTGACATATTGCCTTTATGGGAAAACCCATCTTGGGTCTACTCTAATGGAGTGTTCTGATCCATCCACCCGGAAAACCTTCCAGGTGTTCCCTCCTAGGGATGTACCAATATGATCCGTCTCAATGGGACGTTATGATCACCCTCATTCCATATTTTCAAGGCCTTGAACTCATGGACTACCCCATGATAAACATGGGAAGATGTGGATAACCTCAGAGAGATTCCACGGGAATATGATACCCAAAGACCAACGTGTTATGCCTCGGGTTATATGCCCTTGAGATTCCCTCTTATGTGGAAGAATACAGGTTCCCCAATGTCCACACATCCAGATATGCCACTACATGCCTAATGTTACTCTCAACTCTGACATAAGGATGCTACCATGTCTAGACTCCATGAAATGTGCTTAGAGAAGTAGTGTAATTATTCGGAATCCACAAAGACATGGCACTGGGAACGAGATTAACGAACCAAAACATAATCATTTAGGGTGACCTGGACTAGGTGACGAGTTCTAAGGAGGAATCCATAGAATGAAGAACCGACATCCCAATATCCCATTTTGATCAAGGAGAAAATGTCCCTAAATAAGGAACAAATTCCCCTGCATTTAGAAAGAAGGAATGTAGAGAAATAGCTGTGTGTCCTCAATAGACAAATGTGTGTGCCCTAGTGAAAGCATCCAAATCACCTACCTAATTTTACCTTGTAATTTGTCTTTGTAAATAACATTTAAAATTCATCTTTTTACTAAATATTTATGACTCTTACATGAATATATGGATGGATGAAATCTTATAGGTCATCCATCATTAATGGTCCATAATTTGAATTGATATCATTATCCACATTCCCTTAAAAAATATAAAATTACTTTTATTAAATGATATATTCATAGATAATTAACCAGATCTTACATCTGATTCATGTGAAAATAAATTCAAAAACAAAAATCATTTAATTTTTTCTTCAGGGAACATGATCAGTTGTAGTGGATGACTATTTATTTTTCAAATATCAATATTTTTAAAATATATAATTTTTAATAATAATGTTATTAATTATTATATAACCTTATATTGTATCTCTTTATTTTCATCTCATATTCTTCAGAAGACCTCCAAGTCACCATTAATGTATTTTTCTTTGAAGGTCATCCTATCATGAAATACGATGTCACTCAATATTTACTCGCTACTAGTTTCTGCATAGTTTATATTCAAAATCATATAATCATTATCATAATAGAAGATAAATTATGTTTCTCAAGGAAGAAATGGATCTCATATAAGAATCATGGGGTCCTTATAGAATCAACAAATCTCATTGTTGTTTTGTGATGTTCTCACAGAAGTACTAAAACTCGGAAATGATTTGTTTTCTAGTAGAAGATCAATTGATGAAGGCTTAGTTTATAGAAGTATAAACCCCTTCTTAATGATTATTATTATAACTCATATATTAACAATTCATAATATTCATCCTTCCATGGAATCTAATGTCCATTTAATATTATCTTAATAGAATATCCACTTTATATAAAATTCATTTCACATAACCATCCCTCTATGGAGGCTTTGTTCACAAAAAACATCTTATAATGTTGATTTATATGTTTCCAACAAAATGAAACACCATGATCATTCGAAATTTTTATTTATTTTTTTTATCATAAATCAACTAATAACAAGTGAAAACCATTTTTATCATTAATATTTATATTTCTATATTTTTTCCATCTAATGATTATAAATCATTAAATATACAAAATCTCTCTATCTGGATATATTAACAAAACTAATCAAAAAATATATTCAATATTAGCAGAGAAAAATATAATCAATTAAAATTATTGCATATTATCCTTAAAAGGGATCAAAAGACATTGTATTCATCTTTCTAAATCAAATATATATAACAAAAACTACATTTTTCATTAAATAATGATTTTATACACCCACATCAAAAAATAATTAAAAAACTTCATGAAAAACACACACAAAAAACATCATAAAATATCCCTTTTAAATAAATACCTTTAAAAATATTCTCAACCAAAATAGGTAATGAATATATTAATAGATAGATTTGGGTTTCCATTTTCTCCCTTAATTACCAAAATATCAAAAGGATTGATTAGAGAGGGTATGAAAAACACGTACTATAGTTTTTAAGAGTTTTATTTTAAAAATGTGGTTCCATTTTATATTTCCAAAATATATCATTTGATCTTAGTTTAGTGAAAATATCAACCACATGCTTCCCTATTGGTATGTAATTATTATTTTTTCCATTTTTTCAATAATACCCCTGATTAGGTGATATCTAATATCGATGTTCTTTTATCTTTATTTTTTCATAAGTTTCATTGTTATATTGACTGCACTATGATAATGACATCCTCAATCAAATTTCAGATTCACATATTTCACAAAGTATTCGACATTTTATTTCATAAACTTCAATTACATAGTATCTTGTGAGTACACTACATACTAAATTTTTTTACTGAAAATATTCATGGAGCAATTTTTCATTACGTTCAAAATACCACAACATTCTTCTAGAAATAAAACTCTTATATAATTTGATATTTCATTATCCTCATAACCGTCACTTCAATAATCTATATTTTCAAACAAATCTCTAGATCTCTTAATTTCATACATTATATAATTATTTTAATTACCCTAAATGTATATGGGAATTGTTTTTCCATTGAAATGATTTGATAGTTTAAGTGGACATTGGAGTATGGAATAATGTGTAACCACATTATCCTTATTTAATCTATAGGATATTAAATATAAAAGTCTTATAATAAACATCGATTTTTTTCTAATCCACATCCCTTTCAATTTCTTCCTCAAATATATATTTTTGTAATATGATAGACGTGAAAATACAGGTTTTTATCATCTTTTCCAATATTTTATATTGTTCTATGTCCTATTTTTATTTTAATAATAGAATTTTAACCATCTATTGTGAAATTTGTAATATGAGAATGTGCCCCATTTCTCACAAAATATATATTCCCAAAAACATTTTTTTATCCAAGGAAAAAAATTCATATTATTATCTATTATTTCAAGTACATATGATATTATCGATATACACATCCATAATGAGAGTGTCATATTTATTTCATTTTATGTAATGTTATATGTTTATTAATTCTTTATTAATTCTAAGATTTTTTAAACATGCATCCAAATTGGAATACCATGATATTGGCTATTTCGCAACCCATAATACCCTTCATTGACTCATAGAAAATTTCCTTTAAAAAAAAAATTATAATCCAATTGGTTTCCTAATATTTTTAAATCCTCTTGCAACTCTCCATTGAGAAATGAAGACTTCAAATCCACTTGGGAAATATTATATTTTAATTACGAAGAAAGTAAAATAATGATAATGATTGATTAATGTATTCTAATCGGATTAATGGTATAATAAAATTTAATGAATTTAACCATTGAGTAGGCCATCAAAATTATTATTTCATTATTTCATACCAGTAACCATATTTTCATTTCAATTGATCTTGAAAACCCTCTTTGTTCCATTATCAATTTTTTTCATTAGGTTCTTCTACAGGATTTTTAGTCTATTTTTTCTCAATAAATTCTAATTATTCATTAATAAAATAATTTCACTTTTGATTTTATAATTCTCATACATTTTATATTGGTTCAAACATGGAAAAAGATGTTATGGAGCATACACTTAGCGTTCTAACAATTTTATTCCATTTTTCATAATCCGAGATGATATTCTATATATATAAATGCTTTATTATATATGAATGAGATGAGTGAATGTTTATATCATAACATGAAATTTCTAAATGTGCATCTTCTACATGTTTATCATCAATATATTCACTCCTATAAAAAAAATTCCTTCCTTTTAAAAAATATCATGATATTCAATTCCACAAATATATAGATCTTGTTATAGAACTATTATTATTGAATGTTATAGACCTGCCACATTTTTTTAATGAAATATTCAACTAGTTTCTTATTTATGACATTTGTATCTTCTTGTTTTTGAAGGTCGTCCAATGAATATTCCCTTAAACCCTATTTAATTAAACATCACATGATACTCAACTTGATCACTGATAAAATAGGGGAATCAAAACACCCATAATTAATTAAAAATTGGGGTATTATTATAATAATTCTCATTTATGTATTTATCAAAATTTATTCTATAAAATAATTATTTATATATTTTTGATTCATTCATAGTTTCTTGTCTCCAAATTAACCAAGAATTATCATGTATGTCAATATTATTTGATCCATGGCATCCAATAAAATATTATTTCCATCATAAAAACCATCTATAGGATGAAATAATTTATTTATTAATACCATATCTCTCAAGATATACTCTAAACACAATATATGGTTATTCAATAAAATTATCTATTAAAATCTTATTTATTTCATAGCCAAATTTCTTTTATAAACTTATCCTAAAACACTTGACCAACTTTATATCCACTAATTTATACTTTATAAAAATAATATATGTGTTAGGAATGAGACCATAAATAAATGAAATAATATAAAAATATCCATTTTTAGATTTATTCCCCATAAGTCATCATACATCAGAATGAATAAGATTCAATGTAATAGATGTTTGTATCTCAAAAATCATGTGAGAATAATTTATAAATTTAACTTTCCAAAAATGGATCGAAAATAGTATTTTTTCATAACAATTTATGGACATCATGAACAAATATTTTATTTATTAATATATCATACTCATATATCATGAATTATTTACACAACCATCCCAGAACATGATTTACAAGGATCTTTATCCTCCTATCATAATTTCCCTATCATGAATCCTATTTAAAAAAA
Organism: Viscum album; assembly: GCA_963277665.1. Lineage (NCBI taxonomy): Eukaryota > Viridiplantae > Streptophyta > Magnoliopsida > Santalales > Viscaceae > Viscum > Viscum album. Next base: position 900,925,803 of record OY728139.1, read on the forward strand.
TATCAATCTCATCTAAAGAAAAATTTATTTCTTTATAAACAATGAGGTGAAAGAATAATGATATTATGTTTTGTCTATTAGTTGATAATAAACTTAATAATCCTAGTTTTTTATCAAATGATAGATGGTAAGTATCATTTTATTATTAGAAAATAATCATTTACAAACATGAAATTTACTTCTCTTTAATCATTAACATTATTCAAAATCATTAAATATAAGATCATTTGTGATGAACACCCACTTTCACCAATCCCATGTAACTATACATAGGTATATTTTAATATTATTTCCTCTATAATATCATTATATTCACACAATTGTTCAATAAGATGATTATTTTTTAGATTCTTCACAACAACGATAGTATCTATAAATTTCATAATATCATTTGTAATAGAGATACTATCTATAAAAATGTGTCTATTTTTAACATCTTTTTAACCATTACATGTGGTCTATTTTTTTAACCAACATTTTTGTATAATCCTCATATATTTTTCTATATAACATAATCCTTCTATGTATTATTATATTATCAAACTATTTAAGGTTTCTCATCCGGATTTTGTTTCTCAAAAATTATTAAATTATGTATGTCACTTGTTTATGATACAGAAATTAACATTTTGATTTCATTAATCTCTATAGTTTCTATACCAAGGACATCATCCTTATAACTAATGTTTTAAGATAAAATTTTCAAATCATTATATGATGCACACTCTAAAGATATTTTAATAACTTTTCAATTTAGATTATTGAAGTTAGATATTCATGGTATAAATTTAATTTTTATTCATGTAATGTAACATTATATCTCCTTCATGTTCATAAATTCTTAAAGGTTTATGTTGTTTAGTTTCCCTTTAATTAGTAATTTATCATTTTTGTTTATATTTTTTTAAATTTAAAATTTATTGTTTATTTACACTTTTATTATCTTAATAGGTTGATCATAATCAAGAAAAAAAATTTCTCATTTAATCATTGGGAGACAATACATAAATATTCATTTAATTAGGAATCCAAATGATTTTCCTATTCTTATTCTTCAAATAAAATACTTATATCCTTGATAATACTATATTTATTCCACTTTTCTATAAAAAAAATATATCAACAACATCATCACTAAAATATCAATCATATACTTATTCAATATAATTATCTCTCATATATTCAGAAAAATATTTCTCTTCTTATATTTGGAGATCATATAATTCCTTATATTTGAATAAGTATTTGATTATTATTCCTTCTTATTTTGTGTTATTCTATGATTTCTCTCTTCATCATCACTATCCTTATCTTTTTTCAATCTTGACCAATTTTAAGAAAAATATAGCATGCCTATATAGATAAACCACATTAATGGTAAATTTATTTTATACATTTATGTACATCTTTTCATGTCTTTACAAAATAATTACATGAATTCATCAAAATTATTACTCTCGTAATCTATTTCCTATTAATAACTGATCTTACTATTAATATATTTTTCTGACTTTTCATTTATATTGTTTTGATGGAGAATTCGGTATCATCTTTTGTTATTTTTTTATATAATTATATTTCATCATCTCATATGTAAATTGAAATGATGGAAATAATCTTGATATAATTTTTCAAACTATGATTCTTAAAATGATAATCCTTTTGTCTTGAAAAGTTTCACTAATAATTCACAAAAAAAAATTAACATATATTATGTGTTCAAATATTTCTCCAAGTATTATAATGGTTTTAATAAAATCATTAACCATTATAAATTACTCACAAATATATTCATCATCTTGTACTTTCAAATTAAAATATCTCAATTTTTAATTTGTGATTTATCCTTCATTAGTATCATATTCCTTTAACAAATATTATTATACATAATATATATGCATTTATCATTACAATTCCATTAAGAAATTTGAACTTCCATTATGATAAAGATAAAAAAAATATAATTTCAAACTCATATATCATTCCCATAATTCATCTTGTCTATAGAAATTATTAGTGAACCATTACCATAAAGAGTTAAACTATATATAGTGGCTCCAATAACTACATAGAAAATTACTACTTGATAGTTTATTATTATTTACTTACAGATATGACAGTTCATCTCATAACAGTTAAGAGTCCTTGTAAAATAAATGGATTTTTGAACATTTGTGGATGTATTGTTTTTCTAAAACCATTAAACATCATAGTAAAAACAAAGGAACCTTAATTTAATACAAATTTTTCGACCTACTCAGATTTTCTTTACCATAATGTGAGAATAAATACCCACCTAGTTTTTATATGTTACTCTTTTTAGAATGTCATTTTCACATAGTTTAAGGATAATTACTTTTATAAATAGAGACCAAAAAAACACCCTCTAGAACAGATTAGTTTATATAGATCATTATTCAACATGTATAGTATTTCTATTTAATGGCATTGATAAAATTTGAGATAACACATTCAAATAAAAAAATTACACTATGGATTACAACATCAATGGTATATCCATCACATTCATTTCACTATATTATGTTGATAGATCATGTTATCCTAACATAGATTATATGTCAAAGCCTATTTTTCAATAATGGAATAATCCTTCACCAATAGTATTTTACAAATAATCACAATTCATCCTAAACCAGTAAAAGTATCTCTTTTTTAAGTCAAATATTCACCTACATCAATTTCATAATATTAAGCATGAAATGACCTCTTCTTTTTGTTTTCTCTCTATTATTCTTATTGAATTACCACAATCACTCCATGATCCGTAACTCCTATATCATATATATCATCCAGAATTGGTAACTTATTCTCATTATTTATTATTAATATATTTATAAAACCTTGTAAATACCATAAATTTCAATTACCATAATTTAGGGATATAAAATTCGTAGAATCATCCCTAAGAAACTACTTATATTACTGATTGTAATATCCTGAAAACATATGAAAATATTTTTGTCTCAACATTATCCTTTAAACCTATATTTCTCATATAGTATATAATTAATCCTGTGTCACTGCATGTACAGTGTATTCACATGATCAATCCTATTTCATTATTATAATTCTTCATCCTAAATATATTTGGAACATTACGTTGTACACTAAATTCACATGATGTTAACATGTGTGTATTTAAGTAAGAAATCAGACAAGTTATCCTTCATTCACTATATAAAGCATATCGTGATAACTTCTTCCACATTCACACTATATAATATCAACAAACACTTTTGGGATATGTGATATATGAATACTTTGTTAATTATCCATCAACCTAATCTATATGAAAATATGAAATAACCTTTCCTCTCTTCCTTTTTTCTTGAGTTGACATCAACGTTTTCACTATGAATGTCATTTATCTTCCATTGTTTATCTTCACTTGAATTTTGTTCTATAAAAGTAATCATTTTAATTATTAAAATATTTAAACATTATAATAGAATATTACATTAGTCCAACAAATCTTATTCCCTTGTTCATCGGTTGATATACATGTCCCCTTCCATGTGACAATCACATTAAGTACTCTTATTGTTTGAATCAATAAAAATCATTCTTCACTCATATAATATTCATTAATAAATTACGATCAAATGTAAAGAAGATTCATGTTCATGAAATATCCATGTTTTTTTTCATGGATCCAATGAATCACATTGAATATCAATGTTTTCTTAAGTAACAAATAAATCGCATTGAAGATATCTAATATTCCATTAGAGTAAATATAAAATGTAAAAAATTCATGATGTTAAGACGAAATATTAGTCCAATAAAATCATTGTACCAATATGTACATAATATTTCATGTATTAAGTTATCATTACACACATTTGATCAATTCCACAAAATAAAATTTTCAAGGAATCAGCTCTCCATTAAAGATCTTCTTCAAAAAATGTAATCTCCACAGAATACCCTATTTATATAATCTTCCATTGAAAAAATATTTGATCATAAAATCTCACCCTATAATAAAGATTTATGTGTTGAAAAAAAGAAAACACCCTGATCATTTCATCTACTTTTTATCAATAACATCATCAATACAATAAAGACAATTACAGACCTCTTTTTCCCAATAGATGAATATCACGATAAAATTGTATCAATAATTATTTAAAATTAGAATGGATTATATGATTTCCAAAATGTGAGGACCTCACAGTTTTGTAGGGTGAAATTACTAACATTCAATAGTATTCAAGGTAATAATAGGAAAATATATAGGTCATGGGATTTTTAAACCCTCTATGATCATAAAAAAAGATCTTTAGTTTATTAAATTAATAATTATATATGGTAGACAAATAATTTTTTATATATAGTGTAGGTATATGAATAATTATTTTTTGTTGATGGGTTTGAATTAGTGCACTTTTAATGAGTAAAATAAAACAAACCTTATAATATTTACCTAAATAAATTATATACTTGCATAATTTTGAATTATATTTATACTGTTTACATATTGATATGATGGGAGGACATTAAAGAGGGAGTATTTGGAACCTCGTTTAAATTTTTTGGAATGATGGTTTTACTAGGTTAGTTATAACTTATGGGTTTTGATGATTATTATAAATCTTAATTTGATTATGTCACTCTATAAATGATGAAATATTATGATTTTATATGTTTTTATTACTTATATGAATAAATACTAGAAATAATCATGAAACCTAAGGATTAACTTCTATCATCTCAATAAATAGTCAATGGAAATAATGGAAATTTTAATACGAACACAATATTTATTTTTAAATACTAAAAATTTACCTTTCCATATTCATGGTAATTTTCTATATAAATGTAACAATGATGAATGGATAAATAGAAACAATTATACAATATCCCCCCATATATTGAGCTTTATTTCTGTTAATATATATATTTATAAGTGTTAAAGTAAAAACATATTGATGATAGTATGATACAGATCATGATAGGGTTGTATTTGTAGAAAATTTGAAAAAAAAAATTATGAAATTAACCATTCTAATTGTTGTAATTTTTGTAATAAATAAGAGTATTTTTATAATAGTATGTTGGTCATTATGATATGTTTCAAATAAACTTACACTCATTATTAACTAAAATATCATAAAGCATGTAATGTTTTGAATTAACTAGTGTTATAAATACTTGAGTAATATAATTCATGAAACACTGAATTATAAGGAATTTAGAATAATGACATTTATCTTTATCCAAAATGAGTTTTGTCTAAAAACTAAATTAAATTTGGATTTTTTATCTGAGATTTTATCTCTTGTTTTTTATTGTAATGTCAGGGGATATTCAATGTCTTATTTTAGAATTTATTCAATGGAGACAAACTAAATTATAATATATTTTCTTAAATATGTGGAATTTTTTCTTTCAGAAATTATTTTCCTTGTTTTAAATTTTTACAATCCATAAAATGTAATGGAAATTTTAATAAGATATTTAGAATAACAATATTAATTTATATCAATTTGTATATTTAAATTTTTTTGAATCATTAATTTGTTAAATGATTTTGTTGTGGTGAAATATTTCATTTTTAAATTTTAATTCATTATTTTTATATTAATTTGATCATTATAAATGTTATTAATTATATATATAGCATTAGTAATCTTCTGGAATGTTTTTTGAGGTTAGTTATTATTAAATCATTATTAATATAATTTTATAGTAGGAAATATGAGAGGAAAGAGAAGAAGATAATTTATTTTTTTCTTGATTATTTCATGTATATTAATAGTAGGGTGATGAGATAATTTTGTTTATATAAGTTATTATGGTAATTAATCTGGAGGTAGATGTTGTTTTGTTAAAGAGGTAGAGATGATTTAGTAGTCTATGGGCATTGGTGTGGTTATAAATTTCTTCATCTTGTTGTGATTTTTGTAATGTTATTATGTGGATTAATTATTCTAACTAATGTAGTTAATTTTAATTAATGGATTGAAGAATCCTTATTGATGTTATTTCTTTAAAATGTTCCAAGAAATTCAAAGGATTTATTGTATAATGTGTTGTGTAAATTTTAGCAGCAACAATTGTCGATGTTCCTTAGCTAGGTGTTCAGATATTTGGTGAATTTCATGGAGTAGGATATATTTTATTTTTAATTGATTAGAAATAAAGATTATTTTCATGTTTCCATAAAAATGATTTCTCTTTAAGGGTTGTGTCAGTTACTAAGAATTGATAATCATGGTCAGCTAAAATTGATTTTTTGGGATGAATTTTTTTCTTAGGTTGGGAGGGGTTTTGTCTCCAACTGTTAAGGACTCATTATATTAGTGACCTTCAAGAAATTTAGAAATTTGGATCCATTGTTATACTCTTTATAGTAAATTATGATCATTTTATTCTAGTTTTTATACCACCTAAATTGTGATGTTTTGGAAGTATATCACTTTAGACCCTTTTGTGTAGATCAATATTTGGGAGAGCTTATAACATTATTGGCTAAAGAAATGGTTGAAAATGATAAACCACAATATGATGAAAATTATATGATTACATCAGGATTCCAAGAATAGTTTTTTTTATTTCATCATGTTGTGGTCCTAGTTGTAGGAGGATGTTGAATATGTGTTTTACATTTATACATAGGGTGTGGATTAGTGTTCTAGGCCTGAGTAACATGAGTTCTACCCAGATAAGTGAGTGGTTATTTTTCTATTTTAATGTATTAAATCATAAATGTTACAATATTCCCTCAATTTATTGAGTTTCTATGATTATGTAATGTAATGTATTGGTTAGTACGATGGTTGGGTTTCCATCTGTAGCTAGTGGGTACCGGGTAAGATTATTTTATGAGTACATAGGGGGGTGTTCTGAGTTGATGAAATTTTCCCTTTCACAATATATTCATTCTTCTAATATCCATAAGAATTTCAATTAATGTGTTTTAAATAGAATTATTTGAGATTATTCAACGTATCGTGGTCTTCCAAATTTTAATTGTATTAATTTGGAATGAATTCATATTCAAATTTAAATAATTAAAAAAAATGAAGTAGATTTTTATATTTCAGGATTCTATGTTAATGTTTTTTATGGAAAAATCATTATTGTAGTAGTAAATTTTTTTATATAATTTATTTCATGAGATTATTTTTCCATTACCTTATGAATTAATGTTTGTAGATGGGAGGTTCTGTTTTTGTAATTCATGTATAATTTTTTCATTCCTCCTTCACTATTTAGTTAAGAAATATTGATTGTGGGATTCCTATTTCAGAAGATTGTCACATGGATTTTAGATCTTATAGAGTCCACCATCTATATTGTGGATATGGATATGCTTTAATTCATGATATGTGTGTCTTTAGAAAGTTGTATTATACTTACAATTATCTTGGTAATCCTTGTATGACATAAAATAAATTCCATGGGCCTCATAACCCCAAATCATTTTACAAGTAGTCTCTTATGTGGTTTTAAATTGTGGGTTTATCGTTACATTAGAGGTTATATTAAATATTTCCAATCACAGTGATGATCTTTTATTGAAATGATGTGCATTTTTCTCCACCTTAATTTATTATTTTTGGGTATTTCATTCCCACATGTATTCTTTCATAAGGGTGTTACAACTATTTTAGTGGTATCTATAAGGGGTGAGGGGTTTTCTGGTTTCTAGTTTTTTTAAATTTACTTTTAATTCTTTGGGATTTTAGTTGTATGTGATGTATCTATGGTAATATATTGTCTATTTTCATCCTAGGAAAATTCATTAATCTTGTCTTGGATGTTTAGGGACAAGATCATATGTATAGTGTTTCTATTGAATCTGATCACAAATAGGTTGTTTATTTTGTGATGTGATGGTTGTTGTATAGGGTAGTTAAAAATGTGATTCAATTTGATGGGAATTTTCTAATCACAAGGTGAATATATTTCTGTATAAGGTTTCATAAAAAAAACACTTGGCATGTGAGGTTTGGTGTTCTTAGTATAATATTAATTACTGCATGGATGTTTGTTTCATAGTTTGAATGTTTCATGTGAGGTTATGATTTTTTCTAATATTAAATATTAAAATTTGATTTATAGTTGTCATAAAATAAAGGATATCTATTTATTTTTAGTTGTTCTATGATTTTATGCATCACAATATATTGTTAATTTAATAGTATATTTACTTGGGGATATATTTCGGTGGTTATATTCTAGGCGACATTAAAATGATGTGAAAATTGTCATAAAACCACTCTCATAGATAATATTGATTTTGATTCTTTAAATAATGTTTAATATGGGAGATTTATTAGAGATGTGTGCAATAATATTAGGAGGTAAGGTATATGTAGCCACATAATAATGGTATAGAGGTATGTCACACCATAGTGCATTGGTATTCAACTATGTTATAAATTTGAGATCTCCAATGAATTATATAGTTTTTTTAAATATTGTTTTTATTGATCATGGGTGATAATAAGTGAATTGTTGTGATACCATCCAAACAACTTTCTCTAACCTTCATCGTAGAATAGTATTTCAATTTTTTAAGATCTAAGGAATGTTTCCCCTTGTTAGTCCTTCGTTTCCACTTTATTCATCCATCTAGATGATAGTTGTGTCATGATATGGACTTTTCTTTGGAAATTGAGGTGATTAACTAATTTAGATTACTATAATCATTATTGAATGGTATTTTATGACATGTATTGGTCTTACGATCAAACATTTCCTCATTATCTTCTGTGATGGCTCATTAATTCTTTAATTAAGTTTACATATCTAAGATATATATTTTGTTATGTGTGAATTATATTATTCGAATGATGTTTATTTAAGATGGTGGAAATATAAATCTTAATAAAAAAATATATATAATTTAATAGATGGAAATAAATTAGAAGGGGTTATTCACATGCAGTTATATTCCAACCATGATATGGGTAATGTGATTATTGACTTCCCAATGATATATCCAAAAATATTTTTCTATATAGAAATGTGTTTTTTATTCTCTGATTTAAATGATGGGACAACCATTTATAAATGTTAACTGCAGAATTATTGAAATCAAATGGTTGTGTGAAATATGGATTGTTATGTTATCCCCTCTTCAAATGTTTTTTAGTTAATTTGATAGAAATCCCTAGAGAAGGTGAATATATATATTCTTAATTATTTATTTTTGTTTTTTATTATATTTTTAAATTTTATATTATAATGATTTAATAGATGTGGTGTTGGTGGATTTCATATTTTTTCATGGTGGATGAACATTTTTTCCAATTGTTTTGGTGCTTCTTTTCCACGGTTGTCAAAGGAATACATTTGGTGATCGAGAATAATGACATAATTGGTTTTTTAAGAGGAACTTATGTGTGAATATTGAGATGATAGTTTTCAAGATATTCATAGAGTTTGATTGATTGATTTTTATTTATTTTGGGGATAAATTTTAGTTTATTAGTTGTAAAGGAGTGTGTTCGTTAATAATGAATTTTCCCAGAAGGTATGGTTGGAAAATAATGAACATGGTTGTTAGTAAGCTCGGAAGGAATGGAAAAAAATTTAGTTGAGTACCAATTATTGATTAATAAATAATATGGATTGGAATAGGCATTTTAATGGGTGATGATAAAAATTTGTTGTGAAAATAATATCTAATTATTGGAACTGGTTTCATTAATTCATGGTATGATATATTTGAAATAGAAAAAAAATATTTAATGAAACTGTATTAAATATAGTTAATGAATGAAAAAATAATCAAAATAAAATATTTTAATGGTAAATATAGATTGGTCAAATGAATTTTTCTGACTTTAAAATATGCGATGTGTTTTATATCCATTTTTGGGAATGTGGAGGAAGATTTGTTTTATAAAATGGGGAATTCATAGTAGTACATTGGTGAGATGGAGTGGAGGTTTTGACGGTGTAGTAGTGTTATTCTTGTATAAACCCTTATATTAAGAAATTTTGTATCTATGTATTTTATTTTTTTGAATTACTATTTTTATACACACCCCCGCCACATTTTAGTATCCTTATATACAACCACATGTAATATGTCACAATTGTTATCCCTAACAGTTTCGATTGAGATGGAATATATGAATGAAAAACTTCAATTACACTCTGTTTATTTGTATATAAATTGGATGAGATAAATAGATGTTGAATTTGTGATTTATTTTATAATAATGGGGTAATTATATTATTTATATAGTTATGTACTTGTATGGATTGTATAGGGATCATTATTAGTGTCATTCATGATAATAATAATATAATATGATGAAAAATTAAATTATATTTGAGATATGAACATGTTGTATTTGATTATGGGAATTTTCATATGTTGTATGATGTAGATATCATGTTGCATCTATGGATGGTGGATGATGAAAAAATATTTTAGAATCTATATGTTATGGTTGTTTTTGGATATGGTTGTACCCACATCTTGTAATGACATGCAATTTTGGTAATTACATTTCATTAGTTAAATATCATATGAGTTTCCTATATTCAATGATAAAATTATCTATGGAGATAATGTAAATGTTCACATAATAAAATTAATAAACATTAAAATTATATTATATTCTTTAAATTACCATGAATCACTATATGTATATAAATTATAAAACTATTGATATTCTATATTTAAAATTGTTCTTCTATACTTAAATGATACAGGATTCTTAAAACTTATCATGTTTTTTAATTACCATAATAATATATATTTTTAAACATTTAAAATAAGTATCAAATATAATTTGTTTTTTAGTTTCAATAAGCATTATTAAATGTTGAAATGGGTAAAAGTTTTGTTTAAGGACTAAAATTATTTTACAAAGGAATATATTAATTACCATCGATAAACAAAAATTTTTAAATAAAATATAATTTTTAAATTAAGATATATTTGTTAAAAATAAAATGCATCTATTTTAATAGATAAATAAAATATTATGTATAAACAATTTTCAAAAATAATTAAAATTGGTTTAATTTTTCATCAATGTAATATTAATTAATAAAACATAAATATTAAAATGAAATTTGGAATAAAATGGTATTAAAAAAATTATTTATTAATTTAAAAGATAATGATCTAATAAAAATAAATTAAATTTTATTAAATTGTATCCAAATATAGATTCATTATGAAAATATTTGATAATATAAGAAGTTTTATTTATTTTTGGGATATAATTATTACAACTGTTAAATTTTAATAAAGATTAAGAAGTGTTAAATTGGGTAATATAATGTGGAGAGAATGTTACTAAATCAATATTATTATTAGACCTACTTGAATACCTTTTTATATTTTACATTCAGACATACATTTATTAGATATATTTTCCCACCTAATGTACCTAATGATCATGTAATTCTATTCTTTCCCCTTGCCTAAAATACTTTACCAATGATTGTTTTCATCTATTTTACAAATAAAAAGAGGTGATTTATACCAATTGAATACAAACCCATAGATAAAAATTAAAAAACAATATCTACCCATATTACATCTTACAGTAGCCACATACATTTCTATAATCCTATGTCAACAAAGAAGTACCTTATGTACTTCATTTTAAAATGATATTTTCATCAAAGAACTAGATTCTAAATTAATGTATTACTTAAACATTTACATAATTTCTAAATATTTATCATCATCATAAATCCATACAATTATAGCCATATTTATATAATGACATAATTATATATAATAAAATTAAATTTTATTATATTCATAATATTACCCTTATCTAATAACCTGACATTCAATAAAAAAATGAAAACATTTATCATGCACATCTGCATATAACTATGTCCATGAAGGGAATATTTCATTTTTCATCACCACCGTATATGAATCATGATATAAATGTGTATATTTATTTGATATTTTATTCATGTTATTATTTATATTACATTAATATAAATTATGAACTCTATCTGTAATAAAGGAAATAAAAATTCATTATAAATCTAACAATATAAAACAATCATAAAATTAGTAAAAAAATTTATTTATACATGAAAACTTTTGTTGAGTCACCTAAATCATATAACTCTTATAAAATTAAATAAAGTAATAACATAGAAATTATTCAATTATAATTTTGTGGTGGTGATATTTTAATAAATTAATCTCTTCAATAACCATATGCTTTCATAGATTCAATCTTATTTTTGAGGGTTTGATTTGACAACAGAAAAGAAAAATTATACATAATTATATCAATTATGTAATTGATTAAATAATAGTAGATATTAGTAATTAATATATAATTGATTTGGATTATATTTTTAATATAGACATTTTATTTAATAAATAAGATGAACTATGTATTTGATAAATTCCACTGAAACATGTTTCTTGGTAATTTCACATACAAATACAATAAAAACCATCATAGTATATAAAATTAAATTAAAAAAATAATAAACCATAAATTTCATCACCATTTATGATATTATAATGATGAAATTTATGAGATAATTAAGAATAACACTGCTAATTATGGAACATGTCAAAAATGATCAATATTAATAAAAAATAATATTGAAAATGTATAAATCTAAAATAATTACAGTGTAGAAAATAAATAAAATTAATTTTATAAAAATTTATGAATAATAATAATGTTTTGATATAGGTTATTTTGATATTTAGGTTTTTTATACATATGGTTACGGTTTTACCAACTAAGTTAGAATTCAGTCTAAGTATTTATTGCCTCGAATTTATTTTCTTGAGATATAATTCATATTATACGAAATGTATTATTTGGAAAGATGTATCTATTAACCCTTCAATATATTACAGAATGTTCCTCTCTTTATCCTAGTAATTAAATGTTTCAAATCAAATCATATCTTCCTAGGGGTTTTGTTTTAATATTCTATATATAAAAATTATTTCATGGGCTCAATTTCTGATTCAATGGGTCATAATCATTTTTATATATAATATACATGTTTTATTTTATCATTAAAACCCCATATTCAATATTTTATATTCAATTTTCATATAAGGTAATTTAATACCAACGTCAATAACCCCTTCTTTTATAAATTTTTTTCCAGAATCAAATTATAATCCCATAGAAAATAACTCAAATTCATGAAAATACATTTTTTATTAACTATCAAACTTTTATATATAAATCTAATTTTATTTAATAGAATCCAAATATATATTTTTAAAATAATATTTCAATAAATTTTAGAATAAAAAGTATTTTATATTTTTCTTGATGTTGGTTTTCGTTTTAAAATAGAAAAAATATCATAATATAATATGTTTTCATTGTTCACTCATATGAATTATTTACGATTTTTTTGATAAATTTAGAGGATACATTATCTCAATCTCTTTATAATATAGTTTTAGAAACTATTCTCTTATTATAATAGTTTTTTGAAAATAATTTTCACTCAATCTTATCATACAAAATCTAAATGTTATTATAAAGGCTTATGTATTTCAATTTTAGATTAATCAATGGTTTACACGGCATGATGTAATGTTTTGATCACACTATATATGTTATTATTATATTATTTATTTTGTAAAAATAGTTTTTTTAAAGAAATTTACTTATTAAGATCGTTTAATGTAATGGTTTTTTAAAATAATTTGAAAGACATTATTTTTCTTTAGGTTCAAAAAGAAATTATTATTATTGATTTAAAGTGGAACATAATTGTATAGATAATGATAGGTGTGTTGTTATATTACCCCTAGTAAATTGGTCTATTATAATATCTATTGAAATAGTTTATCATGGACATAAGAGTTTTTTCACACCGGTGTGGGTAAAAAATATTTCTAACATTTTTAGATCTGGGCATAATGTGTCCTTTCACATATGTAGGTAAATAATAAGTTTTCATGTGAATGTTTTCGTATGATTTTTATTCTCACATTAATCTGAGTTTTTATCATTTTATGATGAACTATTAGTATTTTTTTTATTTTTGTAAAATTATACATTTTCCTGATTACAAAATATTTTTAAAGTAATCTTCACATTGATTTCATGATCATGTTTTTTATGAATATTTATATGTATTTTGAGCCATTTCTTAAATTTTTCAATCATTGATTATATGTTTATGAAATTTGGTTACTATAACATTTTTTGGATTATCATATATTTTCTTCTAAATTATTAATTATATATTTGTCCTCTTCCTTTTATTATCCTTCATGTTCATGATCTAATACATTTTGATTTATTTTTACTACACTAAATATTTGAGCATATCATGTTCCTATATACCCAACACAATTGTTTTTAATATTATTATATCATTCAATATATTTTAAAATGGGTTTAGAGTATAATTCATAATGATAAATGATTTCAATTGTAGTAAAAAAGATGTTCATGATGAAATTATCCAAAAAAACTAACCCTTTTTGTCACTAGGATGTTTTATTATTTGGGAAATGAATTATTAAAATTATGAAATTAATGATTTTTTTATGTTTATTTTAGCATGGGAAATAAAATTATATATAATCTTATATAAATATGAAATTGAATGAAGTGAAGGATGTTTTAAATTGGGGAATGAGAGGGTAAACCCACTGGGGAAGTTATTTCAGAGAATCCATTTTCAATATTTTTATATATTTTTTTATTCCTAGATTTGTTATATGGTGATTGATCCTTATTTATCTTGGATGATAGTTGACGTGATATTTAATTGTTACTTCTATTGTTTATTCTTTAGATCATTATTTTTTTCACATTTTTCACAAGTGGACATTGAGAAATATCCTTCCGAGTACATGTGTATTATCACCACTATATATATAAATTGATATTCTGTTTATATTAGATAATATATTTGAATATTTAATTTTATATATTAGAACATGGATCTTTGGTAAGTGTCATATTATTAAATATTGATTCTATATTTATTTTTTGGAAAACAATATTTATGAAACTACAGGAATTGGAGTTTACTCTGATATTATGGATTAATTTTATATTTGGGTGATGACTGGTGTAATTTGACACATATTATTATTTTTTAATGGTAATTTATCCCTTTTTAATATTTTATATCCTTGTTTATAGTTTTTTAATAACCATTATGATAATTAGTTTTCTCAATGTTTTGGTATTTGTGTCCTAAATATTTTTTTTGTATTATAATGTATTTTATAATTCATGAATTAGAACCAGGCCATCGTAAGGATATTTGTAAGAAATTCAAAAGATCCTAAAAGATTTAACCGAAGTATAAATAGGAAGGTATTTTTTATTTTTAAGAATTATTTTTTTCTAGACTTAGAGGATCAAACTAAGAATCATTAGACATAGATTACACAATCCATATGTATTGTGTTTAGATCATTGGATCCAACATAATTTGAGACATATTTTTTTATAAATGTTTACATTTTACATATTATGAGAATATAAGAATTTGATGAGTTATAAATGCAGACGTTGCTAAGGGAAGAATTCATATTATTGGGGAAGAGTTTCAAAACATGATTGTAAAGTCATGAGTTAGAACGTTTTCTTACATTCTAATTTAAATTATATGGTTTTTTCTGATCATCAAGTTCTAAAAAATAATGTAAACTATCATAGTAAATGTATTCAATGAAAATTAAGAATTTTAATGATTTTTACGAATCCATATGTACCATAGTATAATTTTTTTAGACTAAATGTGCATATAAAATGATGGTTGAAGAATTCCAATGATTCACAGTTGTGAATTCCATCATAATGATTATTCCATCATAGTAAGAATTTCATCGTAATGATTAATAAATCATTATATGGACTTTATCAGATTTAATCTATGAAGGAATTCAATAAAACTAACTTTGAGAAATAATAAAATATCATAATTAAATGAGAATAAATGGTATATCGAAATGATCTAAGAAAGGAACACAGATCATGATGGGATGAGGAAAAAAGGCAGATCCAAATGAGTTGAGAAAGAAATAAATATTTTAATGAGAATGGGAAGCTACCTGTAACACCCCAAGTAAATAAAGAATATGACATATTCATATTTATCCATATTTGTGAATAAAATATTAATATGACTTGAAAGGGGACACTATGCTCGATGGCGTACCCAACATGGAACAACAAGTTTCTTGGGAATCTTACGTTGCACTCTAATAATAAAATAATATTATTTTAAATGGTAGTTAACATGTAGCCAATGTATTGGCGGTAATACATAGAAATAACTAAAATATGATTATATATGTTTTTAAATGTATTTACATTTATCCAATAAAAGATAAAGGCTTAAAATACGGAAAGAATTCAATTTTAGGCGTATATGGCCTAGTTTTCACTAAAGGTTCACTTATTGCCTTTTGATGGAGAACCATCATTAAATATAGTATTTTTCACTCTTATAAATTCAATTGGACCAAATAAAACTCTTCTTAAGAATTGAGACATCAAAATTTACTTTGTGTCAATTTTTGGTATCTTTCCGATAAAGTTCATTTTTTTTAGAATAGTGTAAAATGTTTTATTTTAATTCAAGACCTCTTTTTAAACTAATTTATTTATATGATAAGATTATCTTTTGAATTCTTTTTAAATTGAAATTATAATATATTTTTACCATTAAATCTAATAGTGGTCCTTGGAATTAATTTCACTTTGAAATCAGAGTTAAATTAGTGTCAATCTTTTGATACTTATTGTTTCATAAAAACATGCTATTTTCTCTGACAGCGGGAATTAATTATTAAATTAATTAATGTGACTTATACATTATGAATTTTGTAAAATAGACTTCATTTTTGAATTCTGAATATCAAATATATCTTAGGGTGAATTTTTGGTATTTTTCTGAAAAATGTCAATTTTTTATGAATAGTGAAACCACTAAGTGGTACTTTTAAAAACTGATTTTTCCGTTTAAATGAAATTTTTCCATCATTGTGTTTCGAATTTCAAAAATCAGACATACATGGTTGTCATTAAGAAGTAAAATGTGGTTCAATGGGATAAAAATAATTTTTTGGAGAATAGTAACTTATTACGTTTTTAATCGCGATTAGAGGTAATTAGTGTAGTTTATGGTAAGAATAATGTTTTAATAAAATGAAATGACCTAGAAACATGTCCTACCCTCATTGGATGTGTCATTTCCGACCAATAAAATCCATGGTTCATCTTGGGAACCCCATGTAGCCACTTTGGTTGGAAAATGACATAAATATCTTTTTATTTAATGTTAAAGTAAAAATGACACAAACATGAGATGTTTTACTAAAACAATTTTTACATGGGGTTATGCAAGTAATATATTTGACTATAAATATTAATTGGAAAGATTAAAAGATTTCCTACATCATAGTATTTGTTTTATAATTTTTAGACATTAAATAAATTAAATTATTTTTGACATCATGATGATGCAGCGATGACCTCATTATTTAACGATTTAAATAAAATGGAAAGATAATGTAATATCTAAGCCCTACACATGTCCAAAACCTATTGGATGAGTGTCTTTAGAACCCTTATCACCTTATACTCAAAATACATCCATGTGGGACCTTTAAAACCCGAAACGCTTTTGAAAATAAAGTAACATTTTGTAACTTTACAAGAGTTCCCCTCCTCTACTCTTATAAAAGGCCCCCAACTCTACCTCCTTACCCACACTCACAAAGCCTTTGGCACGTCCAACACCTGCCCATTTTGTCTCTCCACTTCCCTCTATTACTCCTTGAAGCCCCACATTGGGCAGAAGGCTTCCCAAGGAAGCCTTTGAACTCAAACCAAAGGGAGTTACCCGATTTTAAGGTAATGTCTTCACTTGTGTCCTTTTGTTTTATTTTGCTTCTCCAACCCCCTAAAATATTTTTATTCATTTATTTTGTTACAAATCCAGTATCTTAAATATAATTGTATGTTGTTCTAAGATGGATTCGAGCTACACTTACACAAACCTACATCTAATTGTTAAAGGACATACTGTTTCCGTTGATGGCGAATTTTTGCCTCCCGAAACGATGATTGTTCAACATTCTTCTAAAACCTTCAAAGGTGGCCATTAATATGACACTATATTTATATATGATATCTAATATGTTTATGGATTACTTAAGCTTCTGTATTTTTCATTTATGGGGAACCTTTATGGTTTCCATTATAGGTAAACACGATATCTTCATTTAAGGAAGTGCGGACTACCGCCCCCTCAAAGTGATTTGATTCGTTAATACCATATGTGGTACGTATAAAGGATATATTTAATGATATTATATATGATACCATACTGGAATTAAAATACTATTATGTATCATTATGTTTTAATTCCATTAAATATGAAATAGAAATGGAAGTAGCGTTCATGCGTACGTACGGCTTACCGTCTCCATAAACAGTACATTTCATTTCTTATCTCAAAATGTTTTGTAATATTATAAGAACATATATATAATGGATATATATGTAATATATTACATCTAAATTATGGATATCATTTTGGAATTATAACATATATATATCTCTCTCATTTTTTTAATTCCATTAATATGACAAAAAATGGAAGTAGCGTTCATGCGTACGTACGGCCTACCGTCTCCATGAACGGTGCTTTTCGTTTTTATCTCCAAATGATATGGAATAGTATAAAATTAATATTTAATGGATATATATGATATTTTAATCATTAATACTATTCTTAAAATTATTGACTTATAACTACATGGGTAATTGTTTTTCAAACAAGTTCATTTTTGACTCATGTACCAAACATCAGCAAAAACGTCTGATATGAACTAACATTATTAAACAATTATTATAAAATTATAATATGTGATATGAACTGAAAAATAATCTTTAAAAGAGGTACTTAGGAAATTACTAATTGACCAAATTTTATTATATAGGAATATAATGAAACGTACAAGACAAGTTGGACTTGAGGTAAGGGACCCTACTCTTTCTTTTTAAGTACACTCATTTTTGTCATTCCTTTTAAAGCTCATCTTTATTGTTATTGGGATGTTCTTTTATATTAATCTTGCTGTAATTTTTATGTTAATGTGATGAGATACCCTATTCTCTCTCATCAATCCATTTTGGAAGTTTTGAGTGGCGCCGTTAGGCTGCCGAATTTTCGTAAGAGATCTAACCTCTCTCTTTCTTTTTAAGTACTCTCCTTTATGTCACTTCTTTTAAGCTCCTCTTTGTTATGTTTAAAGATGTTCTTTTACATTCCTATTTATATAAAATTTATGTTAATATGATGAGATACCCTATTTGATCTCATCAATCCATTTTTGTAAGTTTTATGTGGAGCCGTTAGGCTGCCAAGTTTTCATAAAGAATTTTTCATCTCACTTTTATTCCTGTGACATTTATTCTACATTTTCTATAGTTTCCTTTGAGTGGTGTATGTACTGCCCATTATTTTAATCATTGTGTAATATACTTTATTTTATGAGTATTTACATCAATGTTGTATTTTCCTTCTTTCATGAGGTGTATGTTTCGAAAGATACCCATGTCGGTAAGGGAACATTTCACCCTCCTCTTTTTAAAATACTTCTTTTGTTGGATCTTTTAGTTTACATATTGTTATGTTGGGATATGTTCTCATATATCCTATTTGATGTAAATTTTATGTCCAAGTGATTAGATACCCTTTTTTTATCTCTCATCAAATCATTCTGATGTGACGCCGTTAGGCTGTCAAGGGAACTTCTTAACCCAATTTTGATTTCTTTGGGTTCAACATGTATTTATTGAATATGTCATCCTTTGAATATGTGTGAATGACCTTTTATTATTTTACACATAATATCCACTTATATTTGGTGTATTCATTTGTCACACATAATTTTTTAATTGATTTATCCTTAAACCGAGGATACAGTCTTTGTAAGGGACTTTGTCTCAATCTCCATTCATTGAGGCATATCTTGTTTTATACACAAACTTCTTTTATACGGTGTATAAACCCCTTTGACTTTTATGTTTATCCAAAAAGGAATCTTTTTTATAAGAATCGTTTTACTAAACGACAAAAAGGAATGTTTTTGTCGTACGTATGCGGCGACAACGACTTCTCCGCCTCTATGACTATTATTTGAGTTTCGTCTTATTCTACAAGCCATACCTTCTTTTTAAAAGAAAAATAAATACCATGTTTTACTTTTCTTTTATTTTGGTATTGAAATGGTTTTAATAATGTTTTTTTATCAATGTGTTGTATTGATATCTTGTTATTGAAGGTGGAAATGTTATGTTTCCTTTATGCATGTTTTATGTGATATGATTATGTTATGGTTCTTGGGCATTGTTATGAAGACGGGTGGTTCCGTGATAAACTAAGCGCGGGGGAGCCCGATATAGCTCTCCAATTCAATGGGTAATGCAAAGGAGTGAAACGTTAAGGTTTCTTCGAAGAGATTTAGGGAATATACTGTTGTGGGTATTCCAAACGTAACCAAAAGGGTTACTCCCTACATAAGAATGTTATGAATGCCACAAGTTACCTTTTATGTCTTATTATTTCTATGATTTATTCATGATTTTATGAGGTATGTTAAAGTGCCTATGTTTTATGGGTAATGTATGATTTAATTCTTATGTATATATGAACTCATGTTTCATTTCCATATTTTTATAACCCTTACTGAGATTTTTATGCTCATCCCATGATTTTGAAATGTATTTCACAGGTCAAGGTAAAGGTACATGATGTGATGATTGTGTCAAGGATGTGTCAAGAAAGAATCCATGTTTTATTTTAAATATGTTTCTGTTGATGGGAAGAATGAATACTGTCTTTTATGTAACCACTTTTTTTAAATGTGGAATGTAATGCATGTTTCATGATCTAATTCTCTAAAACTCTAAACCTGAAAAGATCCTCAATGTTTAATCTTGTAATTACTCAATATTATGTAAGGTTTAAGGATGGGCCCTTATAGTTGGTATCAATGTTTGGTTTAGATAACTATAGAGGTTAGTGTATTCTTTAAGCATAAGTGGCATTACCATAATGGTTAGGATTTCAGAAAGAGTCCTAGTTTTCGATAATGTGATTGAGTAATTATATCTTAGTGTTTATCTTCCTCATTAGTACATGATGGTTTTTTTTGATATACTCACACTGACCTTTTTGGTTTTAGTAAATGGCTGGATCTAGCAGGAACCAAAGTAACAGTGGATGTGAAGGAAACTGTGATAGTTTTTTGAGCAAGAAACTGAATGATATGGGAGCTGCATTGAGAAATCTTATGATTATTCTCAACCAACTATCTGGAGTCATGATTGACCACCTAAACCTTGGTGATTTCTCTAAGGCATCATATATGCGAGAAACAAATCCCTACAGAAGTACATGTAATAATCATAAAGGTAAGTATGTTCAAAAACCTATGTGTCAAAGATGTGGAAAGAAACGCCTTGGAAAATGTTTCAATGGGACAGAAATATGCTACAGATGTGGAAATGAAGGTCATAAAGCAAGAACCTACCATGGAAAAAGGAAGCATCCAGTTGACTCGAGGAAAGGGAAAGAAGTTCTTTTTGAGGTATCAATTGAATGTTTTAAATGCGGTGTGCATGGTCATTATGAAAACACATGTCCTATGAAGAATATTCGTGAATGGGATCACCAAGAGCGTACAAATGTTCGTTTACCAGTAACTAATGCCATTCTGATTGAGGATGAAGAAACTGACATTGACCAATCAAAGGTATTTATTATTTCATGACTGTTGTTTTCCTATTTTGGAATCTTAGGATATGATTCATGATTTTTTTTGTAGGAAAGAGGTATTTCAGAATAAGTTGGAAAGGAATGGTTAATGGATCATGAAGAATGTTGAATGAGTAAGATGTCAACATATAAGGGCTTCAAGAGTTATGGTGAAATTCTTAAGAGTATTAAGTCTCTTTTGATGATGGGTTTACATTAGAAGACTTTTTATATTATGTGTAACCCTGATGTTTAATATATGAAAATTTTATTCAAGGAATAGTTATATTTTCTTTTGTGGGCATAGTTATAAAGAACCATTTGGGATTATATGATCCTTACTTTTGAGGTAATTATGGGTTACTATATGTTATGATTGAAGTGAAAGGCATGGGATAAAATTGAGGATAAATTATGTTATGGTTATTTTTGATGATTTTATATCTTTTGGGGAATGATTTGAGAATTATATAGTTTTGGAAAAAGGACAACACACAGACCATGTGACTACCCGTCGCGTCGGACAAAGCTGCAGGAATCGAACCCACAACCAAAGTGCAACTGGTATTTATCGCCTACCACTGGACTACGTGAAGTCCCTGGTTAGTTTGACTGATTCTTTTTAGTTAAATGATTTTATGAATTAAGAGTAAGTTTATTTTGGGTTATTTATGAAAATGAATAACCTATCATGGAGGATATGTTATTAGGTTAATTACTTTTCTATACGAGACTTTAGGAGCAACTGATGTTGTTTGGAGATAAATGTTACGATTTAACTTCGAAGACTATGTGACTAAATCCTTCAAATATTTGGGTTTCAATCTTAGATTGGTTTACTTTGAAGAATTTAATGGACAAATTTTTTATCGGATGGTCCTTGTTGAACTTTGGGTTTTGTTGGACAAATTTTGGAGATTAAGCATAGATTTTCTTTTTAAAGGGTTATCCTTTTCTGGATTATCTGACATTGTACTAACCTTTTTTGTTTTGGTTTTGGTTAAATCCTAAAGACATGGGAAGTATATAGTTCTCTTTGGTGGATTAGGTGATTCTCTAGAAGTTGATTATAGTACTCTTAATGCGAACAAGTCTCCCTAAATACTCGTCTTTTGGAAACAAATATGAGTTTGATTAATAAATCTAGTAAAAGTTGAAAGTCAACATGATAAGTGATTATGTTTCCTTATGAATAAATTCCTCAATAAAAATTAACTTAAAAAAATGTTGTCTATTAACTTTTCTTACCGGGGAATCGAATACCATTTAACCCATCACAAGTTTATGATTTTCTTATTGTTATCATTCTCCTAGACATGTTTACTATCACTCTCCCTCAAGAACAAGACCCTTTACTTTTTCTTCCATGTCCATGTTTTTCTACATGGAATCCTAGTATGGGTTAACTCGGGTGACCTCTGTACTTATCTTCCTTTATTTTAAAGTGATTGTTTTACCGACTCTTGTTCCGATGTGGGACTTTCAAGGATGTTTTCAAGCTCAATTTTAAAAATTGTGATGGCGCAATTCCCAAAAACGGGGGAAGGATGTAACACCCCATGTAAATAAAGAATATTACATTTTCATATTTATCCATATTTGTGAATAAAATATTAATATGACTTTAAATGGGATGCTATGCTCGATGGCGTACCCAGCATGCAACAACGAGTTTCTTGGAAATCTTACATTGCACTCTAATAATAAAATAATATTATTTTAAATGGTAGTTAACATGTAGCCACTGTATTGGTGGGAATATATAGAAAAAACTAAAATATGATTATATATGTTTTTTAATTTTTTTACATTTATCCAATAAAAGATAAAGGCTTAAAATACGAAAAGAAATCAATTTTAGGCGTATATGGCCTAGTTTTCACTAAAGGTTCACTTATCGCCTTTTGATGGCGAACCGTCATTAAATATATTTTTGTTCACACTTATACATTCTATTGGACCAAATAGAACTCTTCTTAAGAATTGCGACATCAAAATTTACTTTGTGTAAATTTTTGGTATCTTTCCGATAAAGTTAATTTTTTTAATGAATAGTGTAAATGTTGTATTTTAATTCAAAACCTCTTTTTAATATAATTTATTTATATTATTAGATTATATTTTGAATTGGTTTTAAAGTGAAATTAGAATATATTTTTACCATTAAATCCAATAGTGGTCGTTAGAATTAATTTCACTTTGAAATCAGACTTAAACTAGTGTCAATCTTTTGATACTTATTGTTTCATAAAAACACGCTATTTGCTCTGACAGCGGGAATTATTTATTAAATTAATTAATGTGACTTATATGTTTTGAATTTTCTAAAATAGACTTCATTTTTGAATTCGAAATATCAAATATATCTTAGGGTGAATTTTTGGGATTTTTCTGAAAAACTTCAATTTTTAATGAATAGTGAAACCACTAAGTGGTACGTATAAAAATTGATTTTTCCATTTAAATGAACTTTTGCCATCTTTGTGTTTTGAATTTCAAAAATCTGACATACATGGTTGTCATTAAGAATTAAAATGTGGTTCAATGGGATAAAAATAATTTTTGGGTGAATAGTAACTTATTAAGTTTTTAATCGCGATTAGTGGTAATTAGTGTAGTTTATGGTAAGAATAATGTTTTAATAAAATTTAATGACCTAGAAACATGTCCTAAAATCATTGGATGTGTCACATCTGACCAAGACAATCCATGGGTCAACTTGGGGAACCCATGGAGCCACTTTGGTTGGAAAATGACATAAATATCTTTTTATTTAATGTTAAAGTAAAAAATTACACAAACATGAAATGTTTTACTAAAACAATTTTTACATGTGGTTATACAAGTAATATTTTTGACTATAAATAGTAATTGAAAATATAAAAAGATTTCCTACATCATAATTTTTTTTTTAATTTTTAGACATTAAATAAATTAAATTATTTATGACAACCTGATGTTGAAGCGATGACATCATTATTTAACGATTTAAATAAAATGGAAAGATAATGTAATATCTAAGACCTACACATGTCCAAAACCTATTGGATGAGTGGATTTTGAACCCTTATCACCTTATCCTAGAAATACATCAATGTGGGACCTTTATAATCCGAAACGCTTTTGAAAATAAAGTAACATTTTGTAACGTTACAAGAGTGCCCCTCCTCTCCTCTTATAAAAGACCCCCACCTCTACCTCCTTACCCACACTCCCAAATAATTTGGATCCACCAACCCCTGACCATTTTGTCTCTCCAATTCCCTCTCTTACTACTTGAAGCCTCACTTTGGGCAGCAGTCTTCCCAAGGAAGCCTTTGAGCTCAAACAAAAGGCAGTTACCCGATTTTAAGGTAATGTCTTCACTTGTGTCCTTTTGTTTTATTTTGCTTCTACAACCCCCTAAACTCTTTTTATTCATTTATTTTGTAACAAATACAGTATCTTCAATATACTATGATGTTGTTATAATATTTATTCGAGCTACACTTACAAACACATACATCTAATGGTTAAAGAACATATTGTTTCCGTGGATGGCGAATTTCTGCCTCCCGAAACGATGATTGTTCAACATTCTTCTAACACCTTCAAAGGTGGACATTAATATGACACTATATTTATATATGATATCTATTATGTTTATGTTTTACTTAAGCTTCTGTATTTTTCATTTATGGGGTACCTTTATGGTTTCCATTATTGGTAAACGTGATATCTTCATTTAAGGAAGTGCGGACTACCGCCCCCTCAAAGTGATTTGATTCATTAATACCATATGTGGTACGTATAAAGGATATATTTAATGATATTATATATGAAAAAATATTATAATTAATATACTATTATGTATAATTATGATTTAATTCCATTAAATATGAAATAGAAATGGAAGTAGCCTTCATGCGTACGTACGGCTTACCGTCTCCAAGAACGGTACATTTCATTTCTTATCTCAAAATGTTATGTAATATTATAAGTACATATATATAATGGATATATATGTAATATATTACATATAAATTATGGATATCAGTTTGGAATTATAACATATATATCTCTCTCTCATTTTTTTATTTCCATTAATATGACAAAAAAATGAAAGTAGCGTTCATGCGTACGTACGGCCTACCGTCTCCATGAACGGTGCTTTTCGTTTTTATCTCCAAATGATATGGAATAGTATAAAATTAATATTTACTGGATATATATGATATTTTAATCATTAATACTATTCTGAAAATTATTTACTTATAACTACATGGGCAATTGTTTTTCAAACAAGTTCATTTTTGACTCATGTACCAAACATCGGCAAAAACGTCTGATATGAACTAACATTATTAAACAATTATTATAAAATTATATTATGTGATATGAACTGAAAAATAATATTTAAATTAGGTACTTAGGTAATTACTAATTGACCAAATTTTATTATATATGAATATAATGAAACGAACAAGACAAGTTGGACTTGAGGTAAGGGACCCTACTCTTTCTTTTTAAGTACACTCTTTTTTGTCATTCCTTTTAAAGATCATATTTCTTGTTATTGGGATGTTATTTTATATTAATCTTACTGTAATTTTTATGTTAATGTGATGAGATACCCTATTCTCTCTCATCAATCCATTTTGGATGTTTTGAGTGGCGTCGTTAGGCTACCGAATTTTCGTAAGAGATCTAACCTCTCTCTTTCTTTTTAAGTACTCTCCTTTATGTCACTTATTTTAAGATCCTCATTGTTATGTTAGGGGATGTTCTTTTACATTAATATTTACATAAAACTTATGTTAATATGATGAGATAACCTATTTCATTTCATCAATCCATTTTTGTAAGTTTTATGTGGCGTCGTTAGGCTGCCGAGTTTTCGTAAGGGATTTTTCATCTCACTTTTATTCCCGTGAGATTTATGCTACATTTGCCACAATTTCCTTTGAGTGGTGTATGTACTGCCCAATATTTTACTCATTGTGTAATATACTTTCTTTTATGAGTATTTACATCAATGTTGTATTTTCCTTCTTTCACGAGGTGTATGTTTCAAAAGATACCCATGTCGGTAAGGGAACCTTTCACCCTCCTCTTTTTAAAAGACATCTTTTGTTGGGTCTTTTAATTTACATATTGTTTTCTTGGGATATGTTCTCATATATCCTTATTGATGTAAATTTTATGTCCAAGTGACGAGATACCCTTTTTTATCTCTCATCAACTCATTTTGATGTGATGCCATTAGGCTGTCAAGGGATCTTCATAACCCAATTTCGATTTCTTTGGGTTAAACATGTAGTTATTGAATATGTCATCCTTTGAATATGTGTGAAAGAAATTTGATTATTTTACACGTAATATCCACTTATATTTTTTGTATTCGTTTGTCACACATAATTATGTAATTGATTTATCCTTAAACCAAGGATATCGTCTTTGTAAGGGACTTCGTCTCAATCTCCATTCATTGAGGAATATCTTGTTTTATACACAACCTTCTTTTATAAGGTGTATAAACCCCTTTTACTTTTATGTTTATCCAAAAAGGAATCTTTTTTATAAGAATCATTTTACTAAACGACAAAAGAGAATGTTTTTGTCATACGTATGCGGCGACAATGACTTCTCCGCCTCCGTGACTATTATTTGAGTTTCGGCTTCTTCTACAAGCCATACCTTCTTTTTAAAAGAAAAAAAAATACCATGTTTTAATTTTCTTTTATTTTGGTATTGGAAATGGTTTTCATAATGTTTTTATATCAATGTGTTTTATTGATATCTTGTAATTGAAAGGTGGAAATGATATTTTTCCTTTATGAATGTTTTATGTGATAAGATTATGTTATGGTTCTTGGGAATTGTTATGAAGATGGGTGGTTCCGTGATAAACTAATGGTGGGTGAGCCCGATATAGCTCTCCAATGCATTGGGTAATGCGAAGGATTGAAACGTTATGGTTTCTCCGAAGAGATTTAGGGAATATACTGTGGTGGGTACTCCAAATGTAACCAAGAGGGTTACTCCCTACGTAATAATGTTATGAATGCTTCAAGTTACCTTTTATGTCTTATTATTTCTATGATTTATTCATGATTTGATGAGGTATGTTAAAGTGCCTATCTTTTATGGGTAAATTATGATTTCATTCTAATGTATATATGAACTCATGTTTCCTTTCCATTTTTTTTTACCCTTAATGAGCTTTTAATGCTCATCCCAAGTTTTTGAAATGTTTTTTCACAGGTCAAGGGAAATGTACATGATGTGATTATAGTGACAAGGATGTGTCAAGAAAGAATCCATATTTTATTTTAAATATGTTTCCGTTGATGTGAGGAATGAATAATGTCTTTTATATAACCACTTTGTTTAAATGTGGAATGTAATGCAAGTTTCATGATCTAATTTTCTAAAACTCTAAACCTAAAAAGATCCTCAATGTGTAATCTTGTAATAACTCAAGATTAAGTAAGGTTTAAGGCTGGGGCCTTATACTACCTCATTTTAGATGAGGATGATATGTCCCGTTGAAGCTAAGGAAGTTACATCAGACCGAATAATGTTTGGAAATTCCATGATGGCTGATTATAAAATTGAACACAAATCGACATTTAATGAAGGGATAGTGTGTTAAAAAATTATATTCAATTTCACATAAATCATAAAGAAATGTGAAATGGTTTTATGAATTCATCATTTACATTTTAATATATATGTTTTTTTGAGTTTTGAAATGTAAGGAATGCTAGAATGTTTTCATGTCTAACGCTCTATATTTTCTATGTCGCTTAAAAATAACTCATCAATTAATTCATTTATCATAATATTTCATATATGTAAAAAAGATAGAGTATTAAATATTTATAAGTGAATTTCCTTTTTGACAGGGGAAGATTCTATTGATAATTAGCACATAGTTCTATTTTTTGAATATTTAGAATGGGTTCCTCATATTGAGTCCAATATATATAGTCAATCAGATTGAGGATGATAGAATGGAGTGTTTGAGATTATAATGATAATTGAAAATTCAGTAAGGGATAATCTTACCACCCCCCTTAGATTCAGGGAATCAGATTAATCTAGGTCAGACTGAGGATTAAGAATGACCTATTCTCGAAAAAATTGAACAGAGTTTATTCATCTATTTTGGATCAAATATTTTATACACAAACAATTTAAAATAATGGGAGGATGATTAATCATTCTTATTTGCAGATAGAATGTATGTAATGGGAGTTGGAAGATGATTTATTAACTTATTCATAATAATTTATTTCTAAAGACCCATGGTGTGCATATGGAAAAGATATAGGTTCTCACATTAAGGTAAAACCTTATAAATAATTTTTTTCCTTTGTTTCATTGATTATTTTTTATGCATGAGTATTTACTAAATTTTTTAAGGAAATATATCTTAATAGGTTATAGGGTTTATGTTAAAAAAATTATTGAAACTTATATAATGTTATTAACTAATTAACACCCCTCCCTTATAAATTGTTATACGGTCCTTTGGAAGTTCAAATAGTATCCAAGCTATGGTTCCCATGTTGAATCATTGTCATAGTTAATATAAATTCTCTCAATAGTAAGTGAATTCGTATATTTTATGGAAACAATTATTACAGATGGAAAAAATATGATGATTCCTTATCACAATTTTTTTGGAATGAATGTTTTTTATGACCTTACTATTTATTTTATACATATTGAAAAAGAAAATAATATTAAATTTCTAGATAAGTGAAATATATATTTTATTTAAATACTTGAAATATAATCCTTAATTCCTTATCATAGAATATTTATCAGAAATTGATGGGTATCAATACTTCTAAAATTATGTTGAAAAAGTTGTACAATATTTTAATAGATAAGAGTAATGCAATAGATGGACAGATAAAAATATATTACAATAGGTATGAATACATATGAATGAGAGATGAAAAAACAATTGATTAATACTTCAAAAAATTAAGAGATATTTTTTGCAACATCAATGGATTGAAAGATTTCATGGAAGATTCTACATTTATGAAGAATCTTATGAGAAAATTCCTAGATATGTTTGATTCTAATATTTCCTATTTAGAAGATATAGATGATTTATCTCTGGATATGTATCATAACATAACTACTTCTTATGAAATCAGAAAAACTCAAGTGATTAAAAATAATAAGATAAATTAAATTGTATTTGAAGCTATGAGAATATTGAAAATTTATGATGTGAAATATATTGATCCCTGTGACTCTAAAGGTACATACAATTATGATTTGAATGATAAAATTATGTCTCCTATGACCATGAACTATCGATGTGGATGAGAAAAGAATAAGGGTAAACATACACTCAAATATTTTCAGTGTGGTTGAATTTAAAACATTTCTATGAATTTCCACGTGATGAATTTTGAAGAATATAATGATTATTATAATGAAAATCCTCGATGGATAATTAATGAACAAATGTTATAAAGGAGATGAGTTAACCTAAAAATATAAAAAATTAGATTACTACCAACAAGAGAAGTATGTTAAGTAAAAAAAGACGAATAAAACTCTACTAAAAACAATTCTTAAGAACATAAGTGTTTATATAAATTCAGAATCTTCATGGAAAATGATGAGAAAGTCTAAGACTTGTCAAATAGTGGAGAAAAAAGTGGTGATGAATCTTATAGATAGTATCATTTTAAAATAAAACTTCTAACATTTATTTATAAAAATATATCTCTCAAGAAATAAATCAGAATTATAAATATATATTGGGAAGAAGATAATGATAGAAGAAAAGATAATATCATGTAAGAGGATGAACACATTTAGGAGAACATAATTTATAACTGTAGAATTTTTTAATATTCAAAAGTTGTTGAATAACTCTTTGAGTAGCCAAATATTTTGGATGATGAAATTAACAAATTTGAATAAAAAAAGTCTGAAAATACCTTGATAAAGTTGAGTTTAAATTTAAAATTTCATGGAATTAAAATCTGAGAGATCTAATGTTTCTAAGATGGCTCAATATGAGAAATATTTGAAATCATCACTCTGCAAAATTAATGTTTATCTCAATATTTTAAAAAAAACATCTTGTATAAAGGGTCTTGAGAAATATCATGTAGAGAAAGGATGCGATAACCCTATGAAAAATGTAAAATTAGAAAACAGACGCAAATTAAGAGATTGTCCACCTCGTATGTATGTTAGAACTCAAAGTAGTTACCAACATCAGTAATGTTTCTATAGGGAAATAAAATTATTCAATAAAAAATAAATAATTAATGGAAATTGATATTGTTATGGAATCTATGGGAACATATCTTTTGATTTATGGAATAAAACTTCTCTACCCATAAGAAGGTTTGATAAAAGTGGAATAAATTATGAAATTAGAGTGAGTATATTACTTATTATAAAAAAAGATGAATAGGTGAACTCTCAAGATGA
Organism: Viscum album; assembly: GCA_963277665.1. Taxonomy (NCBI): domain Eukaryota; kingdom Viridiplantae; phylum Streptophyta; class Magnoliopsida; order Santalales; family Viscaceae; genus Viscum; species Viscum album. The sequence goes on from OY728139.1 coordinate 900,957,012, forward strand.
TAGAAACTATGTACCCAAATTATAATATAAATGTTTAGAAGAATTTTTTTAAATATGTCATCAGGATGGTCATCATGAAGAAAGATATATAACACTACTTCCGAAATAATTTTCTTTTGATTGAAAATAAAATGAACATGAAAAGAATAAATTTTCATAATGAAATTTGGTTCTTGAGTCATATTCAAAAGCAATTAATAGAAAAAGATGTTGGGTACATGATATTGGTTTTTCCTCACATATGAAAGTTTTTATATATCTATTGAAACATTTTTAATCTACTAATAAAGGAGTAGTTACATTTGGTAATGATTGTTCTAAAAAACCAAATGAATCGGTATGGACGAGATGGAAACATAAATCCTAAAATATTAAGAAGTTCTATTTTTTAATGAGATAAATGATAACATATATAGTTTGTGTCATCTTTGTGATGATGGAAAAAAATAAAAAATAAATTTATCATCAAAATAGTTAATGAAATATATTATATTTTAAATGGAAAAAAGAACCAGGTGGAATATCATAAAAATATGAGAATTCAACAACTCATTTTACTTGAGTGCTGGAGATGAAAACAAATTGGGGCTCCAAAGACGTGGGAACCATGGACAGAAGTGTATGAACAAAACATCTACAGTTGATTCCATTGAAAAATTTCCATAATTGAAATGAAGAGAATATATTTTTGTAACATGTGAAAAAGGGAAGAAGAAAAACAAATGTCATAAAAGAGTGGAGAATCAATATACAAGACCACTTAAGATAATTCATTTAAATCTATGACGGTTGATGATAAATCAATCAATAGAAGAAGATTCATAATTTCTCAATTTTATTATTGATTTCACTCACATGACACACATTATTTTTAATATGACAAAATAAGAGGGTATTTTAGTTTTCCATTTATTCAAAAATTCTGTTGAGAATAAAATGGGTGTTTTTAAAAATAAAATGTGATAATAGATTATAGTATCAAATTCACAAGAAATAATTTTGAAACATATAGAAAAATTCTTGGTATCAAATCTTATTATAGTTATCCCTATACTCTACAACAAAATAGAGTATGCGAAATAAATAATATATGTTTGGGGAAATGGGAATAATGAATTTTAGTAGATTATAATCATTCAAAATTCTATTATGGAGAATCTATTTATTATATTTTATATGTTCAAAATATATTCTTATTGATATCAGAATTCATCTTCACTCTATTGAAAATATGTTATAACCAAAAACAATCATTGAAATACGTCAATAATTTTTGAAGTACGTGGTTATGTAAAATAAAAAATTCAGATCTTGGAATGTTTGATGAGAAATATGTAGAAGATAAAATTATTGATTTTTTAAAAAGTTGAAGATGTTACAAATGTTGGAACAAATAATTATAAAATATATTATACTTATATGTTTAAAATGTTATTGAAAACCAAAATTCGTTTATAAATGTTATTGATAATCTTGAATATGATAAACTATATATTTTCAGAAATAGTTAATGTAAATAAAACTATACTTCTAATGATTCATAGGAATTGTGTGATGAGGAAAGTTTATCAAGTAAGGAAACATTCAAAATTATCAACATTACAAAAAACCTGGTTAGTTAGAAAACATTAATTGGAATCAGAAGGATCAGGTTTAGACTAGAAAGAAGTTTATAATATAAAATGAACCAATATTTATCTCAAAAGTTGAAACGAAATCAGTTTTAGGGGACATTAAATAAAAATAATTGGTGAATGTTATAAATGAATATTTTTATCATATTGAGAAAAATTGAACATGGGAACTTATTCCATTGCTAGAAAATAATTGTTTTAGAACATCATTGTTTTATGGAATAAAATTTAATGATCATGGAAATGTTAAAGTAAACATAAACAACTTTTTGGAAAATTATATAAACATGTTGAAGGTGTTGATATTGATAGAACCTTTTCCCCCATTGCAAGGAGAGAAGATATTTGAATGATTATTTTAGTGTATGATCATCGAAATTACAATGATTAGTAGATAGGTGTGATTTTATCTTTTATAAATGGTGATATTGAGGCTAAATTTTGTAATGAATAGACTTATGGGTTCATAATTCATGATAATGAAAACAATGACTATTAATAGAAGAATGTTTTTTACATTCCAAAATAAACTCAAATTTCATTTTATTCTATACTTAAATTGTATTAAGCAGTTTCATATTATTCTAAATGAAAAATAAAAAAAGACATTTTTGATGGATGTTGACTCTTCAACTATAATTGTAATTTATTGTATTCATGAAATAATTATTTATGGGCATGAGGAATGTTTTTTACGAAATTTATTGAGAAAATAAAGTGGAATTTTGAAATTCAAATGTTTTGTGAATTAACATTCTTTCTTTTTCTACAAGATCTGCAAAAAAACTAAATTTTTTATTACATGAAATGTATAAAATGTAATTGATATAAAATTTTGGATAGAATAATATTTATAAGATTATACGCCTATATCAATTAGTATATATTGGAGTAATGAATAACCCGAAAATTGTGTCAATCAGAAATAATTTTAGAATCTTATAGGATATCTATATTACCATATATATTCAAAGAATGATATTTATTATGATATATATTTTTGTTCTAAGTATTCCATTAATATAAAATAATAACATTTTTTGGCATTAAATTGAATTATGAGATAGGTCAATGGATTAGCATAAAATTGTTTGTAGGAAAAAAAGAAATTTTGTGATGATGTTTCCATGTTATACTGATGCTGATTAGGATGGAGATATTAATGATATAAAATCAACCTATAAAGGATCATTTTTCTTAGGTGAATGTTGTGTGAGTTGTAATAATAAGAAAAAAAGTTCAATAACATTTAAAATATCATAATATGAATATGTTTATACTACTCAAGATTATACACAAATTTGTAAATTAATGTTCAATTACATGACTTGAAATAAAAAAATTTAAACCATTGAATAAACATTATAATAATTATATTTACATTGAACTTTCTAAAAATAATTTTCTAAATTTAATATGAAATAACATAGATATAAAGTTTAACATTATACAAGAGGTATTTGTTGATAGATATGTTTTTCTAGAATACATTGCGATAATGTATCAGATTGCTGATATCTCAGCAAAAGAATTTCCAAATGAATAGTTTGTAGAATTTAGTAAGAAATTACTTGTTCAGCCTCATCCAATGAATTCTAATATATTAAAAAAATACCCCCAATGCATTTTATTATGTTAACAAATGGGTAAAGAAATGAACATCTTTTTTAATTTGTATGAAATTTATATTTTTGTTTCATAAATAAATCTAAAATTATAGTTATCAAAAAATGGGATAGAGAAAAAAATTGAGAGAAAAAAATAATAGTGAGGAAAGTTTATCTTTATATGAAAATATATCATTCAATAAACCTAAGGATCTAAATCCATCAAAAACATCACTTTTACCTGAACTGTGGTGTGAGGGAACCCTTTTTTGAGAAAGGGTATATATGGTAATATTAATAAAAAATATGATACTTACAAAAGTTGAGTTTTGAAAAATTTATAGGAGTTAATAAAGTTATTAAAAATGGTTTTCAAAGATTTAAAATGGGGATATTGAAGAAAAAAATTTCGATTTTTTTTTACAATTGTTTTTTATTTTTCGAAAAAATGGTTTTTGTATAAGAATATTTTTCTTATTCATGAATCAGATCTAGTATATAATAAAAAGCTTTGTATGAAAGATGATAGTTGTTTAAATTTTAAATTCCAACATGAAAGGGGGATATTTTTGTTTTTATGAAATATATTTTCCAATACATAGAGGATTAGACTTAGAAGCTCCAGATTCATATTGACAGATCAATCTGCTTCAAATTCAAATCATTAGTTCCAAAGGAACTAGAGGTAGAAATTTTGGTTTATTATTATTTTTCATTTTTTGTAGTTAGAAAAAGAAAATGGTTTCTTCATTATAATTATTGATTTTTCAGAGTGTTGAACTCATATTATTATTGATGATTTTATAAATAATAATATGGTGTTAGTAGTTAGAATGTTTTTATACATTCGAAACTAAATCACATAAATCCTATATGATCATTGAGTTCTAAAAAATCATTAAAATTATTATGATAATATATTTTTAAGAAACAGGGGATTCAAGAAGGATTATATTATAATCAAAATCCCTGAACTTGGATACTCTTTAGAAGTCAGAAACTGCAATGTAGATGATTTGGGAATAATGTCAAAGTTATAGAGTGGGGACTTCTATTATAATAAATATTCAATCCTAATGGAAATTCCTTCGTAATCAGAATTCTATAGTTATGAGTATTCCATTATGATGACTTAGAGAATGAAATTCAATCAGACTAACTTTGTGAAATAAATCTAGATCTTAATGAACTAAGAATGAAAGGTTGATCATGACATGTTGAGAAATAAAGGCATATTGTAATGATATAAGAATGAAATGAATATCATATTGAGATGAGAATTAAAACAATATCATAATATTTTAAGGAAGTTGAATCATTTTTTAAATGAGGAAAATGTATCATATTGAATCTAAGGATGTTACATAAGATGGATGATAGGATATAAATTACAAGAAGGATGATTACAAAGAAGGCTAAAAATATATTTTATGAAGAGTTGAAGTGGTCAAACATGATATTCATTTTAGTTCAAATCTCATAGAAACCTCATAAAAATTTAAGAACACAATGTTGATGTTTAAATGTGAGTGTTTTTCATAATTTCTAAATTTTAGGAAGTGGGAAATGTTATCATGTTTAGTCCACATTATTTTCTTATATTACAAAAAATACTTACTCAATTAATTTGATTACTGTAACTTTACATGTAAGCACCCATGGTAGTACACTGAATAATTAGAAGTGATAGTTACTGCGATTCTATGGATGATCATATTGAGAATTTGATTATATTTTTATTATTTTATATTGTGAATTGTTTTATCATAGAGAGTCCATAGTATCAAGTCAATCAGACTAAGGAAGATCAAACATAGTGTTTTTGTTTAGTTTCAGAAGTAATGATTGAGTAAGGAAGAACTGTATTTAACACATTATATTGAGAGAATTAAATCTATCCAAATCATACTGATGATCCAGTCAGAGATTCTATGGTTAAAATTGAACAATGTCATATTCTCTTATTTGGATCAATTGTTTTGTAAGATAACTTTGTTGAGTGGTGATAATCTGTATAATATTTTCTATCGGTATGTATAAGGTGTGTAATAAGATTTCATAAAAGTTGAAGTTAGTTATTAATAAAATTATATTTCCATAAACATTTATGAAGGGATATGACAAGGAAGTATGTTCTCAAACAGAGGTAGAACAATATAAATATTCTGAATATTACTTTATTTTCTAATTTTTTATGCATTATTATTTATTAAAAATTTGATAACGAAATAAATCATAACATTTTATAGTGGTTATGATTTAAAACATATAAAAACTTATAAAAACTAAAAAAATTATTCAACTCCCCACCCTTATCAGCTTTTATTCGATCCTTTGGAACAATTGTTTCCATTATTGTTCCTATTAGAGCCCTTCCTTTTGATTATCTAGCATCTTCACTACTAACCGTAGATGGGTCCCTTGTGAGATGAGACATGAAACTAGTGCAATCGTTATAGGATTTGATTAGATTAATAGTTATAACTAAATACCCAAGGATGGAAATTTATTCCATGAAGAAATATTCTTTATACGGAAACTTTGTTTCCATAAGAAATCTTAATGACATTCTCTAATGAATTGGGGTCTTTATTAGACCAACACTCTCAATACATATCAACTCCCATATTTTAATGGCCCTTATGAGATTTTTTTGGGAATATTTCAAATATATTTACATTAAACTAATTTATATGGAAAAATAGGAATGAAATATATTCAAATTATATATAATTCAATCATATAAAATAATATTCTTTAAAAGACATAAAATCTAAATAAATAGACTTAATCAAATTGTGGGGGAAATCCATATTTACTTTTTGGTTACAGTTCTTTCTCATCCAATATACAACCATAGTGATTAGGTAAATGTTACTTATATAACTCTATATAGTGGTACCCAAGACAAAACCCCAAGTGCCCAATACCTATTTCCTCCTCATATCAGGAATATCCATTCATGATTATCCATAAAATTAAAAAATCCATAAATTCTAAAATTGAGTGAAAAATTATACCTAAAGAATTTTTTCAATTGATGAACACCATATCCTTGAAATTCCTTAACAATTTACACCTATTTATGCTGAACCTTAGAAAGTTAAAAATTAATCTTGGTAAGGAAATCATGTTTTTTAAAAAAATTATATGTTCCCATTTCATTTATGAATGTCATATAAAAAATTCCATTTTATTGTTAGTTTATGATTTATATGTAACCTTAACGATTTTGGATTCTAACATATTATTATGTATAATTAAAGAGTGTGTATCCACATTTAATTAACAAATATTTACTATCAAATCCACGTATTACTTAACATGTTATATTTTTTATAATATACGTGTGATACACATATGTAATGTTTCAATTTATTCAATATCCTCTATATATGTGATGCCTCATATTATAATATCATATAAATAGTTTTTTGAGTTATATCTTTTATAAATTTCATTTTTTATGTTCAATTAAATAACCATACACCATATTTATGTGTTATATATTTTTATAATATGGGATAAATATCTAATTTTCTATATGAATTTATATTTTCTAAAATTGAATGTGGATATGAAGTATGTTTTTTAACAATTATATTATGAAGTTATTTCATGTTACAAACCAAAACCATAATTAATGTACAATGTGGTATATTGTCTATAGTATTATTTAGAAATATTAGATACATTAAGTTTCATGATTCCATGAAGCACTCCATTGAGGAATTCAAAAAATTTAATTATTTTGCTGCATATTTCCATGATGAATTTTATATATTACGTAGACACCATTCTATGTTTTCATCATTTATCCACATGTTATATAATGATTATAACATTACATGTTGTCGTGGGTTGATAAAAAATAATGAATGTATATTAATAAATTATTTATTATGTACCAATAATCCAATAACTATTTCTTATTTTTCTCATCATGTAATAGTAAATTCCCCATTTCAGAACGATTCCTTCATGAAGATAAATTTTATTTTCCCCCTTTTTAATGAAATTTTCAAGAAATATAAAATACATATCATTGAAACAATATTAGTAGTTTTTCATTATGGATGGTTGGGAATTTTTTAGATTTCAAAGATAGATAAATATATATTTTTTAGAGGAACTCAATTTCTATAGGTCCGCATTGATTTACCCTTGTATTATATGTGTTATTTATTGAATAATTTAATTATAATTTACATTTTATTTAATTATACCAAAATAAATTCAAAATATGATAGGCGATAAAAAATTTACATCCCAATTTTAGGGATAGATTTCAAGTAGAAATAAAAATTGGAAATCACATCTTTCCATTCATTCCCATGAAAAATTCTTTATATGAATTCATTACTAGTCCATACATAAATTTTTTAATATTTAATAAATAAATATTTTAAATATGAAATATATACTCTTTATTATGACTAAAATAGATGTTTTTATTTTCAACTAAAAGGTGAGGATAATTCTTATTAATAGAAATGGAATCCAATATCACATCTGATAATGAAATCATAGTAAAGGGATATTCCATTTGATATATTGCAAGAATAATTTATGTAGAATTTTTTTTCATATCATCTCATATCAATAACTCCATACATTTCATTACATATACCTCATGAAAATTGCACCTCGCTCCGTAATACCACACTAAAACTAATAAATAATTTCAATCAATTACACATTATTTAGATAAAAGTATTTCTTAATTTCAATGGTTCAAAGTGGTTTTTTGTTATATAACTATAGTATATAAACAAGAAAATGTAATCCTATAGATATCACAATCATTGGAATATCCTAATTTTGGAAATGAATGTCAACATTATGATTAAATATTTATTACATGTGACATAGCTAAAATTATTAATTGGTTCCTTCCATCATTAGATGTTGACTTATTCCACTATAATATCATTAATACCATGTTTCTTAATGAGTAACTATACCATGTGAAATATGTTATTCCATGTAACATAAAAATTTGAATTTATTTTCTAGTATAATCAATATATAAAAGATATAAAAAACCAAGGATCAATTTACTAAATATGAGTCATTTTTTTAATATTTATGATAGTCATTACTATTGGTGGGAATATAATAATAATTTCCATTGTATTTTCATTCTCATTAGTGAGTTTAATTCTATAAAAAAACTATGTCACACAAATTCATCTATGGGTATCACCCATCCTCAATGCAAAACACATAAGGTTCATGAATTGTGTTATTTTTTCCTGATAATTTTTGGATTCCCATGACTTATTTAATGCATGTCCTCAATGTCAATGTATATGAAGTGTCTCCCAAATAAGAGAAATAAAATAATAATCCTTTGAATATCATGTAATTTTTTTGATTGATTTATTAACATTATTTGACAATTTATTGTTTCCATTATAAAAATAATTATTATTCATACTGTGAGTTGTTTTCCAATGTAGGTAGAAACATGAGCCTTTATGATAGATGGACCCAATATCTATATATAATTTTTTATAACCTGCCTTTTTTATAGGTTTGGATTTACTTGTTTTACCAGTATTTTTAATGGATTTTATTTTAATAACACCAAAATGAAATCACTATTTCAGGATTTGTTTGGCTATTAAATGAGTTTCCATAGGTTTCAACCTTTTGAAATTGTTATCCAAGCTCACCTAAATAATATTAAGGATCATTATCTAGATGAACTGATGTGAACTCTAATCTATACCAAATGATGATAAATAGTGATGAGGGTATTATAATTCCACATTAAGAGATGATAATGTTAGTATTAATGTAGAAAACAATTGTAAAATAATTTCTGAATCCATAAATCAAAAAAATATCCTAGAAAAAGAGAATAAAAAAGGATGTTTTACCATAACTAATAGAAAAATACTGAGAAATAAAAAATTAAAATCTGGAAGTTCATATTGTCATATATGAATATAATATAACCTTTATGTATTCTCATATGTACTATATGAATGAAAAATACCATAGACAAAAAAACAACAGTATCCTCGGCCTTGCATCAGTCTTGTCCCTAAACACACAATGAACTCATTTAGTCTAATCACATATACTTGGGAATGTTTGATAACCATAAAGACAACCATATGGTGTCCACATACACTAAGATTCATCTTCCTGGTTTGGTTACCAAAAATAGAGATACCAATATTTGTTTTTTCTAAAAAAACATGTATATATTTTTATTCATGATAATAAATGATATTATATACATAACAGGTCACTCATTTCCTTGTCTGTGTAATTATTAATAAAAACCCCACGATTTTCAAATCACGCATTCCTTGACATATCATAGTTTAATGTTATTAAATGGAACATCATAGAACAAGTCATCACAAAAATATGATAATATTTATTAATATCTTATTCATAAAACACTGAACGTTAAAATTATTACAATCACAATAGGTTTAGAATTTCTAAATAAAGCTACAAATTTTATTAGGTAGTGATTTTAATTGAAATGATACTTGTATCATGGGGAACTGAGCCCCAAAAAAATGATATTTAATACTTTTAATAAATCCAATTAAAGAGCGTATTGCGTTCCATCAATAAACAATTAATCATGTTTAATTTTTTGAAGTAAATAAATAAAATTCATTATTTTTTTATTAATTTATAATTTTCCTATTTCCCCATCTTCAGGGATTGTTTATTCAAATTATTTTTGATCCCTTTTTCAATGGTTTATATGTTGTGATGTGATTAGTCTAGTTCCCTTCTATTGATCATAAATAGATGGAACCAGATATGTTTAACACTCTTTTATCCAATAAAAAGAGAATTACACATCAATGATGTGATTTTTATCTTTTAAATTGGATTCTTTAGAGTTTAAACAAGAATATTGGTGTCATGAAATACTGAGAACAGGTTTGTGATGTTTTGTGAGGGTAGATTTCTATATAGTGTGTTATAATGTTCTAGGACTATGTCATGGTTTTTAGATCTCAAATTTTTATATGTTGGTTTCAACATGATGACATATATTGATACATGATTTTTTAATTTATTTAATGAATCACACCCTAACTATTTAAATTTTATCATATTTTTTCTAAAAAAAGGTTTTCATAAAAATATCCATTGATATCTATCCCCATAATATTTTCATTTCCACTCATTATTTCATGTCCTTTATGGGTGAATGTGTGAAGACCAAATCATATTGGATGATCCTTCAATCAACGTTTATCATCTGTTGATCCCTTAACTCTCTCGGATTATATATTTGTACAACATATGAATATGGGTTACTTGAATTGAATCATTTCTCCTATCTGGTTCAATTATTAAATGAAATTATCATGAATCAGAAATTTATTTAATCACGATTTCAGTATGATATAAATATTTTGTAACATAATTTACACCTAGGATAGTTTTTATTTTTTATTAATTTAATTATTAATTATTTTTACATTTCATAAATAATATTAATATATATAAATAAATATCTTGAATCCCAATTTAATTATAATATTTACGTTGTGAAAAATAAATAGACACTTAAAATGGTTTATCTTGTAATTTTTTTATGTATTATTGGAATGACATGGTTGTGATTGTACTAGAGGGAAAAAATGGCCACATTATTTATGCGTTGTGTATGATCACTTTCTCTCATGTCATTGAATTTCATTCCATAATAAAATGTGTGAGGAAATTTCTCTATTACATTATAGAAGAATCGCACACTAACCTAATTTATTTCACCATGAAATACCCTAACTAGTTGTACATAATAATCATAGGGGTCACAGTGAGTGGCCTCGATAAGTCATATATATAGGTCATGAGTGTATTATTTAATCTGATACTGGGAGTTTGGTTGAAATGTGATGAAAATCTCAATGGTGTGGATGCATGGTTTGGAATGATGATGGTGTACATAGGAGTCATTTATGGTTTAAATATTTTAAATGGAGTGTGATACTTGGAGGTTGGACATTAGGCTGTGGAAGTGTGGACAACACTTTTGATGCAGTGTTCCATATAAGGGATATTACTCAAAATGATCTCTCTATATACATATATATATCCTTTCACTCATATATCATACTAGGAAAAATATATATACTATCTTACTTATTTTATATTTGTCACAAATTGATACATTAATGTTCAGAATCATATGTGAATGTTTCTATAATTCTAGTAGTCTAATAGCTCAACAGGGATGATAACTAAGAACTTTTAGGTTGTTCATCATATAACAAGGGTTTTGATACTACATTAGATAAGTATTAATAACATATAAAGGGTACCCATCATGGTTTTTTATTTTTCAACTATCCAACATTTATGGGGTTTGTGTTTTCAATATATAAGGTTCATATTCATTGATCCATTTCATGAGATAAGGAGTGGGCCCTTAGGTCAATAAAATTTTGTACTCCCCCAATAGATGTTCAATTAGGGAATCTATGGGATTCTAGTACTTCATAAATTTATGACAATGATTAATGATTAGTAGGTACGCTATCGTGTATTTGTCACTCCCTCATCCAATACATTTATTAGAAAGAACTTGTTCCCAACTACAATCTGTTAGATAACATATGTTTTCTTAGTTGGGAATTTAGGATTCCTTGGATTTATATGGTGTTTGATTTAATTTATATTCCCAACCAATGACGAGAGTGAATATGTGTTAATGGTTTTATATCTTTGAAAAATTACTTATTTTTTGTTGTGTTTTATTCCTAGAGTATATTATTTCCTACCATAGTGAATCTATATTTAATTGTCCTTTTTTTTTACTTTTTTTTTGTTTTTGGGGAATCCACATGAGTATATATATACTCATCCATACATGGGTGATTCACTCAAATGTGTCATGTTCTAAGAAAATGTTGTATAATTTTGCGGGGACCTTGGTTGAGATAGTATTAATGGAGAATTATCTTAGTGGTACCCTAGATGCTCATGTACAGTGATATTTTTTTGAGAACCCTTAATTTTAATTACATTTGGTTGGATTCACTATGTGTTTCTTGGGATTATATATTTTTTAATTATTAAATATACATATATAATTACTTTTTTGATATTTTTATAGAGACATATAAATTTCCTCATATTACAATTTGTTATGAAAATGGCATTTCACTATTGCTTTCACTTCTGTTGATTGGGGGTCATTTACATGTATATTAGATAATAGAATTCCATATTGTGTGATATGTATACTCGGTGCTAGTCAATATTCTGAAGTGAATTTCTGGAAAGATTGGGGTTGAACACTCAGCTTACTATTGGTCCAGTTGGGACCCGAATAGGTTAGGTTTTGTCAATGTGGAATTTGAGTAGTTATTACCTAGCGATAAAGATCCTTGTTATGAAATTGTGAATTTTTTTGGGAATATAGAGAAATAGTTTCGAGGGGATTTTTAGTTAGGTTTTATGATAGATAAAAAAATATTATAGAGTTAGAATAAATATAATATTACCAAGACATTGATAAAAAATTTATTCAATCTGAGTTCTATTTCACTTGTTATGGGGAGATATAAAGTTAGACATGCCTCATATTGGAATAAGTTTTTTTATTAAATGTAATTATATACTATTATTTCATGTATGATTTAATGAATTTGATTAATATAAAAAAATTATATTAATATTTTGTATTGAAAAATGGTTAGGATCCCAAGGCGGTTATGATGTTATCATGTCATAGATAGAGAATCCATTTAATGGTTGTTAAAATAAAGGGTATTCCATTTGGGGATCTAATCCTGATCTTCTCCCACTTGGTGAGTAGGGTCAGATTCTCCCCCTTTAGTGAATCGTGAATTTACTATCCCCACAATGAAATAACACATTTCTTTGCCTATAATGTATGGTTGGTTCTATTAGGAGAAGATGAAGACCTTTGTGATGATGATATTCCTTGAAAACAAACATACTATATATATATATATCCCCATATGATTTAGTATTCTATGGGTTTTTCCTGATCAATTATATGAGATATAATGAAACTAACTATACTAGGCCTTGTGTATGTCATAGGCTAAATAATATTCCTAGTATCTATATTCTTGTAGACTGTCAAATGTAAGCATTGAGTAATTTATCCTCTTATGTAATCATTAAAAACAACAATAATTTATAATCTTAAGAGTCAAGTTCATGTCCCAGGGGTTCTAAGTATTTATAACCATAATCATTTTTCCTATAATATATGTAATATATAAAACATGGTAAATGGTGTGATACTTTATTAATATCCTTGATTGATTATGAAAATTAGAAAATTATATATAGATATTTTTATTTTGTGATTCATCATTTTCAGTAATTTTTATTATTTACACCTTTTCCATGTGATATACTACTATAATGAATAGTGAAATGAGGATCATGACAATTTAATGGATGATTAACGTTTAACCATTGGATTAAATATGGATAAAGGAGTCCTTCAAATACTGTTAATAAATATGCACCAGTATAATGATAAAAGGAAGTAGTAGAGGCTTGTCTAGTTTAAGCAACATTTTGTGTTCTTAATTTTGGGTTTAGTTATCTTTGGGTGTCATGAAAGGTATATCTTGTGTATTAGTGTTTCATTTTCATTGAAATTTATTCAAAATGTGTTGTTTTGTCCTTATAGGCCCTATTATGGTGACAAGAAATTATATGTTGTTTAATTATAAAAATCTACTTTTAATGGAAGACAAATATAAATGTATTTTGATATCATATTCCTTATATTAAAAAATTATAGATATTTTTAAATATATTTTTTTATAAAACATATGATTTCATAATGTAAAATAATGTTACAAAATATTATATGTTATGTTATAATTGGAAATAGATAATAAATCATTTAACTTCCAATTTATCATATAGTACTATATATGGGGTTTATTTAAGATAAAATAACTATTTTGCTCTGGTATGTAATAATTACATTGAAAAATTCATTTCAGGAATAAATAAGAAATTAACCCCATTACAATATTTGGGATGAAAATTATCAATATTTATATAATTTTATTTTCTCCAATTTCTAATTTTTTTTAAAAAATATTAATTTTTCACAAAACACACAATATCAATTTATAGAAACATGTAAATTCTTTGGATAAAAAGGAAATAATTTTATTATATACATTGATATTGTTTTTATAAAGTTTTTACATCTAGTTATAATATTAAATTCATCTTTTTCTATATATTTGTCATATATAATAATTTTAATTTGTTTAATTGATATTACATTTTAGTTTAATACTTAATTTAAAAAAGGATAATGAGACTTTATATTTACTTTAATGAAAAGTAATTACTAGAATCATTGGTCGTGAAAATGAGTGTTAGAATTTTTAATTGATATACACATAAAGAATAAAATTATACACTATATGACAAATTTAATGTCTTGTTTTTAGCTGAAAGAGAAGATGGAAGTTCTTGTAGGACCTTGTTGAGAAAAGATTCACCATACTTATTGTTCCCCTGGGTAGTTAAAATGTGTTTTTTAAATAATTAGAATGGGAGATTGAAAAATTGTATTGTCTCTCATTTCATGAATCTGGTAATAATATAGAAACTCTACTCTCTATAGAGGATATATCACCCCATAATCAAGATATTAGTAGATTAGTTATTCAATATAATTTTTCATAGTTCTAACAGTCAATAGTTTTGGGTTTCGAAGGAATATATCCTCAAGATATAATTCATGTGCTATTATAATAAAAATGGGTTTTTAGTGATTTAGATCAGAATAAATACAAAACTAATTATATTTATGGGATTTAGGAACCGTAATCTTCTTGATTTTATGGACTATTTTATCGTAATTTTTAGTTTATATTCTACTTCATTTAGTATTAGGGGATTAGCATGGTGATAATCTGATGATGTTTCTAGACATACATTGAAAAAACTTGTTTTTAGGGAAATAATAAAAGTTTTAATTCTATATTTTAATACTAAATATGATAATGTAATCTTAAATTATTTATTAACTATATAATAAATAATTTTCATTTCATACCATTATTAGTATCCACCCAAGAGTGCATTTAACATTCACTCAGTCCCAAATGAGATTAGAAACCTATGGTGGGTATTGAACTATGTTATGTCCATTTTAATTGCATATATCGAGAAATATTTCATCATAATTACAAGGGACACTCCTATCCCTATCACACCATATATGAAGAGTTGATTTAATAAATAGAGACACAATTATTTTTTGGTTAAATGATAACATATTATTCAATTATCTTTCAAAACAATATGCGTAGGAACAAGAAACACTAATATAACTACTTGTGATATAACGTTTCATTAGTCACAATGATATTTATTATTTAATGAAATAATATAAAAATGATATCTCACTATTTTGAAACACATAAGTTACACACATCCCTACATAATGTTTTATACATTGACTTCATCAATGATAGAATAATGTTACACCAATATTTGAGTATATTCACTATCTATCTTCCTATAATTGAATAACTTCTCAAATATTCCAAGCTATAAGACTACTAAGAGTACTTATTAATTTCTCATCATATAATGAAAACCATGAATCCCTTTTACCTTACCTCTAGGAATGGAATTCCATCCACACTGATTATTTCAGTAAAATTGAATGAATTTAATTTTTCCCTCAGTATCATAACAAACTCTCTTTTAAGATTCTATGTTATTAAAATTCTAAAAAATAAATACATGAAATGTAATATCATATCTCTAATATTGATTATATTATTTCAATTCTATAACATTTTGATTTATTTAAGTTAACCTAAATCATGGTCATAACATTTTTACAAAATCTACAAACATACATCTTTAAAAACAATAAAATTAATTATTATAATATACAACTAAAATTTTTCCATGCATTATGATATTTATAGTCTGATTAAACCACACAATATATGATTTTAGATCTTTAAATTTAACATAGAGTCTCAATTGAAATCTATAGTAATATTGTATTATAATATACCTTCAATATTGACTTCTTACTCAATTCCCAAAATTGGAATGGTTATAAATAATGTTTTTATCATTATTAATTTATTAAAGATAGAATGAAACCAATGTACAAAATTTTTGATTCAGGGAATGATAATTTTTGTTTAATCATTTTCTAATTTAAGACCCCTATAAATATTATTATTGACCCATATATTGGCCTTAAAGTTACTTATATGTAGTCATTCGACATATGTACTTACCTAATGAAATAACTCCAACCAAATCCCAAAATAAAAATTGATGAAATATCTTATACAGTAAATGACTATGACTAAAAGATAGAATTTCCCATATTAAGACCTAAAAATGACCAATATGGAGTGATTCCATCCCTTCATTTACCCATGGAAAATAACACATATAGTAAGAAAATATTATCCTTAAAGAAATAATTTTTCCATTGTTCATTATCAACAACTGATGATAAATATGGAATCAAGATAAAACTATAAAAATTAGATTAAAACCAAATTTTTGGTGTTTTTAAAATCCATATTTGTCAAGAACAATGATAAAAAACTTAATTTTTATAGGAAAATAGTTCCTTAAACATTTGATGTTTTTTAAAGAAAATTCGTAAATAAACTTTTTAAAAAACAAAACCAAAAAAAATTCCATGGTTATTTATTTCAATATGTATAGACATTTATTTTTTAAAGAATAGTATTATATCATTAGGTATACTTCTCCTAGATTAATATAGCCATTGATACCCATAACAATAAATTCTATCTCATTTTTTAGTAAAAGTAATGTTTGTGTGATTTTGAGGAGATGGAGTGGATATTGTGGTGTGATCGTGTTTTTTTCCTATTAGACAAATGAGATTAGTGTGTCGTTTATTCAATATACATGGGTCTTATACTGGTTTTTTACAGATTTAGTTGTATGAAGTGATTAATTTTGGGTGAAAATATTTTACAAATCAAATGATGAATTATATGAGCCATGAATTGGATATTTCTATAGTGGTTCATTATTTGAAATCTTAGAGAAATTATCTTCTTGGTGAGTGTTTTGTTGTCTATGGGGAATATAAGACTCTGGGATACATTTTCACCTTAATAGAAGTTAACATAAAAAATTGTAGTTTATTTTATATAACATAGTACAAGGACCTAAAAATTATATATATGAATGATAATGAAATAATTTTTCAAATGGTATTTATGAAAAATCCCCTGGTCAATTAATTGATGAGGTGTTTGAGTTGTTGGAGGTAATATATTTTAATTTTTTTGTGTCGGAGAAGTAGAATATATTAATTTTATTGTTTTAGAATAAATGATTCATTATTATTTGAGATAATAAATTTGTGATTGATAAAATATGATGTTATTTAAAAATAAACATTCTTACGTGATACAATATATTTTTTTAATGTTTATGAGCATTTCATCCTCTTTTAATGGAAGAAATTGGTTTCAGTAATGTTGTGTGAGTAGGTACTAATGTATTTTAATAACTCCCTCTTTGTAGTAAATTAGTTTCCATTGATTATTTAAAATAACTGGATTCATTATTATTGGTTTCTCGACAAAATCATAAACATCATCATGTTCATATTTCTATGTTGCACCTGTCAATGGCTAAATGAAGGGAAACATGTTATAACATATTAGGATCAACTCCTACAGGATAAATAATGTCATGGGATGGTATTCTAATAGAATCCAAAATGATAAATATATATTTATGTATGTTACATGATATAATTTGTGTGATCACAAATAGAATAAACAAGAAGTTTTGTTTCCTTCCAAAAAAGTAATAATATTTTTTGGATACTTTGGGATGATTTTACATGGGTGTCATCATTATTATTTATGGGTTAACATTAATTATAATCTCATATTATTATTATAATTAAAAAATCTGGTTATTTAAGAGCTCTAAATTTTATTTTGGAATTCATTTCCTTTTGTTTAGAATTTTTTACCCTTATAAGGGTGGAAAAACTGAGAGAACCATTTAGATGGTCATATTTATATTATTGGTCTATTTTTATTATTTATTATAGGGTTGCTGGGATCACTAAACACCAGTGTAGTACACATTAAAATCCTAAAACTCCATTATTATCACATAACTTTGTTTCCCTATATCAAATTCACTTCAAGTCATCGTTGATCTACATGGAGATTTGAGATTCACTATTCAAAGGAAAAGAGTTATAGTTGTTAATGATCAAAAAGGTGCATCTTCTCCCTCAGAAAATTAAGAAAATATATCGAACAAAAGACTATAGTGAATATATGATAATGTTATTTGGAGTTTATTGGGTGAAACCATGTATTTCTAAATGAAAATCTATGAAACAGTTTACAGTGATTTATATAGTAATGTAAGTTCTCCTTTTTTGTTCATTGAACATTACTATAACTTTTAATGGATGAGAATTTTTTCTTATACCCAAGTGGTACCCCCATAGTTTGAATGTGTGCATGAAATAATTTACATGCCTAATTTGAATTTATACATTCATTGACAATACAAAATCATCAAAAAAGATGAGATATAGATTAGGTATGATTCTATCATTATAGAGTACATAATGGATATCAATGATATATAGTAGAGAACTCTTTGAGTAAATATCACATCACATGGGTATGTTATTTGGTAGTATAGTAACCTTTACAATAGCTTAGGGGAATTATGGTCTATGATTTATAAACATTACTCCCTCAATTTTGAGGGGTTTTGACTTTCAGGATGAATTTAATTGATGATATAGAGGATTTAATATCCTAAAATTTTCTATAATGTATTTTTTAAATTTCTTAGTTGGATAGTACCCCTATAGTACGGATTGCTATATATTTTTTTGAATGTGCCTATTCCCCATGGTGTTCAAGTAGTAGAATAAGTATTCATATGACTGTTAATAAAATTACACTGTATGTGAATTTGGTGTGGGACCCTCAATTATATCAAATATTCAATGAATTGATACATAATGATTGTATTCTAACCAAGTTTATTAGAGGAATAAATATAGAATCTTTTCCCCTAGTTTCATATTGAAATGCGAACTAGTCTTGTAAATTTATAAGAGATAACTATGTATTAAGAAGATTTATGAAGTCTATTAGCCATGTTGTATATTTGAAATGTTGTATTGATTAATATTCCTCATAGTGTGAATAAAAAGTTTTACAGTGCGGTTTTTTGATATTTTTAATGAATTATAAGGAAAAATTATTTGTTTCTCAATGATGGGGTTTGTCTAGGTTTTCATTAATTTTATTTTTAAAACATTCTCTATCATTTATTCCTATATCCTCCCTTTAAATATCATTCATTAGTGGTTTATTTTTTGGTCCCCAGTCCCGTGGATTATTCTTCAATGGCCAATAATTTTATAGGGACCCATAATCACTCACGAAGTGTGGATATGTACCACATTGATAAATGATATTTAATTTTTGAATATTTTTTCATCAAAATTCATATTATCATATTATATTATTACATTTCAATTCACTATTTAATTTTTAGTTCTGAATGATATTAGTTTCTTTTTTACTAATCAATCCCTATAAGAATTCTCAACTACAGAAATGGATACAAATTAATTTTCTTTCATTTTATGATATCATATTTTGAAACCAACATATTAAGTTCATTATTTATTATCATGGTTTTATTGGGTAGATTCTATGTACCTGTATGATGACTGATTAAGGTGTTGTTTAATCACCATAGGAAAATCGTGAAGGTGAATGAATTATAAGGAAGAATCAAATGAAGTAGTGTTATGATTTTTATGGTTGTGTTCCACAATGAGAAGGAATGTCTCATCACAACATAGTGAAAAATATTTTTTTAAAGTATTTCATTATATTATCTTGTTGAAATACTCAATGTTCCACCCCGACCACCCCTTAAAAGTGTTTTTTATTAATTAAAGATGTCACTATCAGGGGAACAAATTCATTATACATAGAAGTCATGAGTATCTAATTTAACATTACACAAGGAATGTCTTTTGTTTTATTCATATATTTATAATTTAATGGTTGTTAATTTTGTGTGGATAAATGGTTGGGGCATGGAGAGGTTTTCATTTCTTCATCAACTATGGTTTAGAATGATTCATTGTTGGGTAAAATATAACAATCCAATTATTTATTATGAAATAATACCCAATTTATAAAATAGTATTACATATTATACAACCTAGAAGATCAGGATGTCAAGTGTCTTTAGGAATTTTTTATGTTACATAAACACCTAAAATATGTAATACATCATCCTTATTTAACACTTCTTTAATATGATCATAAAATTCCATCGAATGTAAAAATGTATTGGATAACCGAAAACAAACATATGAAAGGTCCAGATATAATGAATAATAAGGGAATAAGAATTGAATGAGGTACTATATGTTATGAAACAGTAATATAAAATTTGAAATGAAAATAACATGAATAATAAGGTAACATATAGCATGTTAATCATAATATGGGAAATGTTGAATCAAAGTAAAACACTACATCATAAACATAGGTCAAGGATAACTACCAATATATCATGATGAAAAAATTACCATAAAGGAATTTGGTTCACTCACTATCCAAAAATTATGTATCATGATAAAAAAATTTACCCAATGCATTGTTGTGTTGAATAATTTCAGGCACACCCGTCACATTTATTTTAATATCATGCTTAATGTTTCCACATAGATCTTAAAATATGGACGCATTCATCATCATAATTAATATATGATTAAATAATGTGGAATAAATACATTTATGTCAAAATTAAATGAATTATAAGTATCTAAAGGTAAAAACTATTGATTTCAATTGGCTATGATATTAACAACACAATTATTTCAGAATGGAAAATCTTTGTGAAAGTTTGGATGTATAACATCATCATAAAAAAAATTATTAAATGGTTTCAAAAGATATAAAGGGGTTTCTCACCATTTTACAATATGTGTCTAACAAGGACATGGAAGGACATGTCAGAACATTAGTAACTGGAAATGGAAGGTATAAGATAATAAAGAAACTCAAACAAAGAAGAGAATATGAAGATCCATTAATTAGGTGTGGGACTCTAAATTATTGGTACGAGCTTCAGGAGAGAATCAGGAATATTGGGAGGACAGTAGATATGGGAGGGAAGAGAAAATATGTATTTCAGGGATTATTAGTAATGAAAAATGGGATCTTGGGTGGTTTATAAAGGAAATGAGTGGAGATTTCATTATATTTTCTAAAACATAGGTCTTATACTATATATAAAAAATATAAAAAACTAAAAAACATCCAATGAATTTTCCAATGGTTTCATCCAAAATGTAGTTCATTGAATTATATCAAAAGTAAATGTTACGAACATAATAAAATATTATCCTTTCTTATGCGTAGATGAGTCACACTCTTAGAGAAATGGATTTAAAATCATAAAATATATTAATGGTTTTGGAGGAATCATAACAAACATATAAAATTAATAGAATAAAAATATAATATAATTATTTTAAATATAACACCTATACATTTTCATTTATACCACTTATAATATTTTTTTAGATCACATTTGGTTCATTGTGATGTCATAATAAAAAAGGTACATTTATATAGTATATAATATTTTCCTGAAAATTTGGCTATCTAATAATGTCATAAAAATTCACCATTTTATACCTTTGGTGATCAGATTTGAAAAATAATATTCATTTTATCTGAATGATTTTATAACTATTTGAATTTTAACTTTTAATATAAATTTGAAATTTATTATGAAATTTTATTTTTTGACAATTGCAGTTTTTGAGCTCTTATAAAAATTAGATTTGTCGTCATAAAAACAATATGATAATTTATATTTAATGACAGGTATTTAAATTTTTTTTATTAAACTATTATTTATTTCAATGATCAATTAATTTATATAAATTATTTACTTAATTTAATTTTATTATTATCCAAAAATATTATTTTTGAAGTATTTTATCATAATATATAAAATTAATAATGTAACAACAATTGGATGAAATTCTATTCATTATTCAAAAAAAAATATACATAATCATATATCTAGGGTCTTCAAACATATTTCCATAGTACACCAACAAACTAGCTAAGAGTAAGGTGCATGACTATGTGACTTTCATGGGGTGGTTCATTGTACATGTTGTGGGGTGTGGTTTCGATGTCCATGATCTTCTCAATAAAAGGTGTTACTCTTGATTTAAATGGTGGATCTTGAAATTGGAATGGTTGATGGAGAATACAAGTGATTCTATCTCCCATGTTTGCTTCACTAAATGGGTTTCAGGGGTATGATCCTATTTATTATGGCTATCACTTCATTTTCCACTATCAATTGAATTTGTTAAAACCCTATATATATAGTTATAACGTGATAACTTTACATTGACTATAAAATCAATGGTAATGATGAGTAAGGTGATATGTCTATTTCATTTATATAATTTAATTTTTTTAATTATTTATTTATTTAAGAAACTCTCTATGTTTGGAACGAATTTAGATGTATTGTTACTTGTGGTATAAAATAACAGATTTGCGAAAAAGGAATGAAAATGATATGAAATATGAGTTGAACAACCACTTGCACTATGAGAAAATAAAAGTAGAATGACACTAGATTTTTGAGATGAAGGGGAGTAGAAAAATGTTGAAAAATATAAAACATGTCGTGTACCACAAGTAAACATTGTGACCATTTAATGTGAAAAACATCAACTTAGGATAGGTCATGATGACGGAAAAAACAAGGAACATCATGTACAAGTTGTGAACAAGAGGTACATGATGTAGTGGTATTACAACCAATGTGTTATGTTTTCATATATTCAACATGCCATAGGAAAAACTGGATCTGATGCACATGTCGTGTACCCCAGGTACACATCGTTTAGGCATCGACACCCAGAGAAAAAATATGCAATGTGGGCTGTGGGTTTAGACAGAATTCGCCTTTAAATAAGACCCCATCATCCATTCTAAAGAACTATGGGGTAGAGGTAGCCAAGAAAAATACAATGGACATTCTCTAAAAAATGAGATACAATCTGGAGTAATTATTCACCACCATTCTTCCTCGAGTACACATGAAACTCACTCTCACTCTGGGACAGTTGTCCTTCCAGTGTCGAGTGATGAGATCTGTAGGGGGATGTGTGCATATGGATTATTTTCATTACTTCATTCATGTTTTGGATTGTTGAAAACTGATTATTCAATTCCAATTCTTCTTCTTTTCATATTTAATGATCATTATTATGGTCTGATCTTTCTAAAAAATTTTCTTCAATAAATCAAATATGCTCTTTATGACCATTACATAATATGGGTTAATAATGTTTAAACATGGTTTCAAGTAACCTATTTATTTGATTGGACCAAGTAGATAACTATTCCAAAGGTTCCATCCTAGAATTAGGGCTGGATACCAAGAACAAAGATCCCTACAAACCCAATTCCAACACCAAAATATAACGAAAATAAGTTTAATCAAATCCCTAAGACATGAACTTGAAAATCATTGAACATGGCATGGTTCCCCTCTTGATTCAAACCCCAATCAATACATATATTGTCTCTCTATTATCACAGAAAACAATAAATTGTAATTGTAATTTCCAAATCAATTTAGAATATAAAGATCATACTTGTGGGTTCGACACTTACATATAACATTTACAATACTAATTGTTAGGTTTTTTTTAATTTTATGAATTTTATTTTTTCATAGCCTCATAGGAATTAAAGTCACTCTCTCAGATATCATAAGGAAAATTAAATATGATAGTATATAATAAATCAACATATTTTCATGTGTTTTCTTTATCCATGTTACATAATAATAAGTTTAATTAAATTGAATTTTAATTTTCATTTATAACAGTTCGGGTCGGTACAGGAATCCCTTTTGTTATGTCTTATGGTGTGGTTGTATGTGTGAAAGTCATAATCCAAAATCTATGGATAATAGTTATTTCATTAAATTTATATATAACATTAGATATTTAATTACATGTAATATTATAGTTTAGTTGTATTGGGATTCTAGATACATTCATTATCATTATATTACTGTAGAAAACAAAAAATTTATCTTCAATATTCTATGAATGATTTGGTATCACTCCTAGGATCTACATGGAAAATAAATTTTCTTAATATAGAATAAATTATTTTAATGATTAAAGTTAAATGTAGAAAAAAGAAATTATATTAGTTATTACAACATATTTATGTAATTATAATTTCATAATAATTATTTTTTTCATATCATATTTTTTATATATAAAAATATCTTTATAAGAAAATTATGTTAAATTGATTCTTTGAGAATTTTGATGTAATGCTTCCCATTTTAATTTTCTATAATTAGATGAGTTTTCTTTTTTTAGAAATTTAATAAATATATAAAAATACCAATGGATTTTAAATCAAGGATTTGAAGAAAAAAAATTAAATACACCATTATAATATTAATTTTTATTTATTAATTAACATACATCATTAATAATTAATAATTATATTATTACATAATTTTTTATGTATTTTATTAAAAAAATTAAGATTAAATGTGAAATTAATCTTTCTGTTTCGATATAGAAAATTAAAACTTTTGGATTCCATCTTCCCTATTTATAATTATATAAATTATCCACATTCATAACTCTATATTTGTTAATTTCCTAATTCATGTTTCTATAGCATACATTCCTCTTCATATTGTTTTCATCATAATTAAGATGTATATATTATATTTGAAATTAATTTTAGAGTATGATCATCTGGGGTTTATGATTTTGGTGTTCCCAATATTTATACTATTTCTATCATACCATTTGTATCTTATATAAGAAAAGCGATTTTCTGGTTTTTTATGTTTTTATTTTATGGAAGTGGTATAATTTTTATAGTGAATTTTTTTTATGAAATGTATATTTATTGTATTAAAATGTCAGGTCTTATATTCGCCTGAAATAATTTCATCCATCGATTATTTAGTTGTGATCCATCTATTAAAAAAATATGGAATTTATTTTATTTTATTCCATTGGATTTCACATTACCACCTCTAACTTGTGATTCAATCAATGTAAATTCAAATCAATTTTATCAATTTCTATAACACAATCTCTCTTTTATCTAAAATCTAGACATTCTCTTCCCTATAATACATATTGAAATTTTATTAACTATATATGTTTTCTGTTGGGAATATACATTTTCAATTTATAGACATCTAGAATGTTATTCCTATTAGAGAAGTTGGGTTCATTTCTAAACGAAATGAAGAAACTCAAATTCTATCTATATATTTAGAATGAAAAATATTCCTTGTACATAGATTCCCTTTATTACCATACCTGGAAACTCCCATACATTGTGAAACTTTTAAGAAGACATGATACCATAAATAAAATTCCAAATCATTCCTTTAATTTTCAGTAAAACTCTCTTCTTGATATTGAGACATCATGATATGATTATAAATGTTTTCAAATTTCTATATTGTCAACTTTGTTATTTTTTTAACAAAATAGTTTATCTTTTCTAACATTGATGAAAAATTCTTTAGTATGTCATCTTTTCCCATAAAATGTTTCACATGGTGGATTTTAAATTCATTATTTCACTCTACCATTGTACAAAAAACCCACCCATTGATAATAGTAGTACAAAAATCCTAGAATATCATGTAACAATGTCCTAAACTAGTCCTCTATTGATTGAATTGTACATTTTGATTATCCATCAATTTTAGGATGGTAAATTATGCAAAAATGTGTCATATTTTTTACAAAACATTCAGTAATAATATTAAGTATTTATATAAAATGGGGATACTATATAAATATAATTAATAGTAGTACATTTTAATGTATCACAAAATCATTAATTCCTTGCAGTGTAAGAACCTCAATTTGTATATCATGCCAAATTATATAAAATGTTATTTCTTTATAAAAACATTTTTGATAACCCATGTACCATCATTTTTTCTTTTTGGAATCGTGATGTGAAATATAAAATTCCCTTATGATATTTTCCAAATTCTATATTGGTATTGGGAGTTATTGGGAGACACTATTAAAATGTTTCCTCCGATCATTTTTTAGATCACCAAGAATCTTTCCACTTAGTATGAATTTTAAAACATCATATTATCCCACAAAAATTTTATATTAAATAATTATACATCTTTTCAATATTATTATGTATACATTACAAAAAAATGGGTTTTACCCATAGAAATGTTTTGAAAAAAAATATATAAGTTGGTAAAAATGAGCAATTCCAATATATATTACATTTTATTGGTCTTTATTTTAAGTACCAACACTTGTTTTTAACAATAAACATTTCTATTGGTATTGATCACTTAACACCAACATTTAATTTTTCAATAGTAAAATCTATTTCTTCTTCATATTAATACAATCATTTTTGACCAACACATTAATCTATTATTAATAATAATCATTACCAACAAATATTTTATAATCAATTAAAACTGTTTCAATAAATCATTTAATGACAATAACCAATTAAGGGAAACAATTTTTTATATAGAATATTTTTTTATGAGCAATGTAAATATTCAATTTTAAAGGTATTATTAAAAACATATCATATATATATATATACATAGCATTTATTTTTGAACTTATTTCATTTAATATACATTTAAATACTTTTCATAAAAAATTAAATCATAATGATATTTTAATTTAATAAAAAAAAAAAGAAAACATGCTAATGAATAATAATATAAAAAACATAATAAAATTATAAATAATTAATAATTTATATTCACATATTGAAAATATATTTTATATTATACAGAAATAATAATAATTTTTATAATTTGTTATAATCATTAGATAGAAATAAATTAAGTAAATAGTAATTGGAATATACATATAAAACATTCTATATAATACATTATTATATATTATATTTATTTATTATTATAAAAATAATAATTTTTCTATATACACATATTGATAATATTATTTATTTAAAATAGTGAATATAATTTGATAGTTTTGTCTGTTTAATTAAATTGTTAAGATATGATATATTTATTTCCTTTTCTATATACATATATCATGCCACCCCCCGCCCTTTCACCCTCCGCCCTCACTCCCGCAATTGTCACCCCTGCAGACCCCTACCCACAATTTCCTCTGAATCAATGCTCACCTTCAATTATCTAGCACATTTGATGGATTCATGAGATCATAAATCTTCACCGTTGGAACATCCTGATAAATCTTTCTTGTTTCCCATGAAAACATCAATCCACCTATGAAATCCAACCCACACATGCTTCATTCCCTGATCATCAGATAAAATGTTCTCACCCCACAATCCATTTTGGAACTCAATTAGCTATTGGTAAAAACCTTACTCTCTGATTTTTATTGCTCTACATTAGCTTCCCATCACCTAAGATTTCTTGACTATATGATTCATTTCATAGCCCATTCCTTATTTGTGTAAGTATTCCTATACTACCCCCATCCCATATTCTTCAATAACATTAGTGGTCTTTATTTGAGATACTAGTTTATTCCATTTCCATAATATAATTGATGAAATAAATGAAAAACCAGTAGTCAATTTTATTTTATTTTATCCTATGTTTCTAAGTTTATTGTTTTAGATTCTATGTTAATCAATTTTAGCATGTATGTTAAATTGAAATTCAGTTTAGCGAAAAATTGTTTTTTTTATTTTGTTTAATTGCTTATAAATTCTATAATATCTAGGAACATTCATAATGAATACATTTAGTGATAAGATTTGGGTGATTCAAAGAAGAACAACTCAAGATTATTTTAGTGGTGTAGATTTATTCGTTGATATTTCTTTCGAAACATCGGTAAGGGATAACATGATTGTGTGTCTATGTCAAATTTGTGCTAATAGACATTATTTTTATTGCGATGTTGTTAAATCTCATCTCATTTTCAACGGAATAGATGCCAAATATAAAAAATGTATTTGTAATTTTCATGGGGAGTTGAAATTCAAAGGTGATAATAATTTTTTTATTGTTGAACATGGTATTTTATCTAAGGATGATATGCTTGACATGTTGGGAGATGCTTTCGAATTTGAGAAACCAAACAACAACTTATCATGTTGTTCAAATGTGGTGAAAACATTTTTGTAATTCCCCAACCCCAGCTTCCCAGAGTCGGTGCATTACTTCATAACATTGGAATGATCGCAAATAATCATGTCTTGAATGAACAATTAGCATAGTAGCCTTGGAAACAATAGATACATTCATAAGTCGTACATTACATCATAAAGTAAAAAAAACTACAAAAACATCTTGTCTTCATATCCCCTCATACTATCCCAACAGGTCATTCATAATATTCTTCTTCACATCCTGGAAAAATTATAACAATGGAAGGGGGGAGCTCAGATTCTCAGTAAGGATAACAATATAGCGGAAGATTTTATAAATAAACATAATCATTTAAGGCAATGTATAACTAAAACAAAAGCCTTTTAAACATAAACTTCAACATAATATGGAAAAAGTAAAATTAGATAATGCCATTTACTTATTCACATGGATATTCTACTGGTCGAATAATCACATGAAATATCAATAACCACTTTTATAATGATGGAATTCATAATTCCAGACTATCATAACCACGTAGCCAAGGCCTCGTGCCAAGACTACAAATAATATTTTGTTAAGGCCTCATTCCAAGACACTAGTTTGTCTCATGAGAACTGCCGAAGCAATTTTTTTAGAAGATACATATGTTTAAAATTTATCCAATATACTCTAGTGTTTTTCTAAAATCATTATCAAAGCTTCTGAAAACAAAATAACTAATTCTGAGACTCCTCGACTAATTACAGGCCATGATGGGTCCACTCCCAATCCATTCCTGTCTACCACACTCGAGAGTCAGGTTTTTGGAAAACATTTTTATGTTTGTGTTAAATAAATATACATTTGCACTGGATTTTCATATATTAGATAGAAATATAATTTTTTGAAACCATTTAAAAATCACATAATTATAGAAGAAAACCTGTTGAATAAACATAAAATTCAAAGGGGTTTATATACCGTATAAAGGAAAGTTGTGTATAAAACAAAATATGCCTCAATGAAAGGAGATTGGGACGAAGTCCTTACAAATATCATCTTTAAAATAAAATAGATCTATTATGTGTATTTACTATAAGTACAAATAAATAAAGTAAAAATAAAAGATACGACACAATAATATCATGACATAATTTAAAAGTAGGAGATTAACCCAAAGAATGGAAATTGGGATAAGAAATTCCCCTACCTCATGTCCGACTTGACTCGACCGCTCTTTAAAATCCTGAATAATAAACTACAGTTAATATATAACTTCTTAAGAACATTTTTCAAGTCCATTATTCCTTTTATATCACATATTACCATGTTATGAACATTATGTAATTATTTAAGTTAATAACGGTCGTTTTGTCGATCTTAGGTAATTGAGTCAAAAATAAACTTCTTATAATTACACTTTGTTCATGTGGTAAAATATCCATTATATCGATAATTATATTCATGATTTAGATCTAATATACATCATATATATCCCGTATATACATTCATTTATAATATTACATAACATTTAGAGGTAAGAAATGAAATGCACCGTTCATGGAGACGGTAATCCATACGTACGCATGAACGCTACTTTCATTTCTATTTCATATTTAATGGAATGAAATTATAATTATATAAAGGTATAATATAATTCTAGTATAATATAATGTATAATACAATTTACTCCATCCTTTATACATCCCACATATGGCATTAACTATTCAAATCACTTTAAGAGGGCGGTAGTCCGCATTTCCTAATATGAAAATATCACGTTTACCCATAATGGAAACCATAAAGGTATGCCATAAATGAAATATAAAGAAGATTAAAAAACATAAACATATTATATATCATATAAAAATATAGTGACATTTTAATGTCTACCTTTGAAGGTGTTATATGAGTGTTGAAAAATCATCATCTTGTGAGGCAGAAATTCGCCATCCAGAGAAAGAGTATGTTCTTTAACCATTAGATGTATGTGTGTGTAAGTGAAGCTAGAATAATTATTATGAAAAAATCCTAGTATATCGATGATACTGATTTTGTTACAAAATAATGGAATAAAAAGAGTTTAAGGGGTTGGAGAAGCCAAATATAACAAAATAACATAAGAGAAGACATTACCTTAAATTCGAGTAACTCTTTTTTTGATTTGATCCAAAGGCTTACTTGGGAAGAATTCTGCCCAAAGTGAGGCTTCTAGGAGTAAGAGAGCGAAGTTGAGATACTATTTGGTTAGAGTTTGGCCGAGAGAAATGGCTTTTATGGTGTGAGTAAGGTGGTAGTTGTGGGGGCCTTTTATAAGAGGAGGGGAGGGGTACTCTTGGAATGTCATGAAATGTTACTTTATTATATAATGAGTATCGGATTTTAAAGGTGCCACACAAATATATTTCGTGTATAAGGTGATAAGGGTTCTAAATATACTCATCCAATTTGTTTTTGACAAGTTTAATTCTTAGATTTTACATTATCTTTTTATTTTATTTAAATCGTTAATTAATGAGGCAATCATTGCATCATCATGGTGTCATAAATTATTTAATTTATTTAATATCTAAAAATTATAAAAAAATTATCATGATGTATGAAATCCTTTTATCTTTCCAATGAATATTTATAGAAGAAATGTTAACTTATATAACCCCATGTAATAATTCTTTTAGTAAAACAACACATGTTTTGGACAATTTTGTTTTAACATTAAATAAAAAGTTTTTAATGTCATTTTCCTACCAAAGTAGCTCAATGGGGTCCCCATGTTGACCCATGGATTTTCATGGTCGGACATGACTCATCCAATAGGGGGTAGAACAAGTGTAAAAGTATTTTAAAATTTTTATAATATCATTTTTACCTTAAATTTCACTAATTACCTTTAATCGCGATTAATTAAACATAAAAGTTACTATTCACCAAAAATAATTTTAATCCCATTGAACCACATTTTACTTCCTAATGACAACCATGTATGTCGGATTTTTGAAAATAAAATCACAGAAGTGGTAATGTTTCATTTAAAAGAAAAACAGGTTTTTAACTAACACTTAGTGGTTTCACTATTCATTAAAAATTGAAGTGTTTCAGAACAATCCCAAAATTTCACCCTAATCTATAATTGATATTCTGAATTAAAAAATGATGTCTATTTTGAAAAATTACAAAAATATAAGTTGCATTAATTAATTTTATAAATAATTCCCGCTGTCACAACAAATAGCATGTTTTTAAGAAACAATATATATCAAAAGATTGACAATTGTTTATGTCTAATTTCAAAGTGAAATTAATTATAATGACCACCATTGGATAAAATGGTAAAAATATATTCTAATATATTTTAAAACCACTCAATATTATAATTTATCACTATAAATTATTTTGATTTAAAAAGTTGTTTTTAAGTATTTTTTACTATTCATAAAAAATTGGAAGTTCTCAGAAAAATACCAAAAAATCAATATAGGCTAATTTTGATATTCCGAATCCAAAAATGATGTCCATTTTGAAATATAAAATATTAATAATTTCAAAAAGTGGGTATTACTATTCATAATGACTATTTTGATTAGTCGCGGTGTGTTAGAATCTCGAACTTGCGTACAATGCAAGCTATTGCATTATTGAAAGAGAAGCGTATCGTGGAAGCTCAGGGTGTTACATTATCCCCTCCTTCAATAAATTGTATCCTTGCAATTTGAAATTTTTCTTTGAAAATAAAAGGTTGAAAATAGTAAATACCTTTTTAGAAAACCCACATCGGAAATAAGGTTAATAAAATTTATCCTAAATAAGAGGGAAAGGGAAATGAAAAAGTCACCACCAAATTATGATCTCGATAAGGAGAACATTGGTGGAAATTAGAGACATATAATTGGATGAAAAAAGTAAATATTTGTAGGGAGTGATTGAGGTCATCAATCACAAACAAGTGCAAAATTGGGGGCCTCAAAGCCTTCAATCTATGTTGATTTAAAAGATTATCAGTTCAACAAGACATAAGGTATTAGGATAACACATTTTCTGTTATAATATACCTTTACTAAAGTTTAAGAATTAATTTATTCATAGAATAATAGATAGGTATATATATATTTATGCTTGACAAGTAGAGTTTCAACCTTCAACTAATTTCCACCACAAACTCATCTTTCACTCAAAAAGATAATAGAACTCGAAAATATTATATTTATCCTAATCATACAAGGTTCAAAATATTAACACATACCATTTATATTAGAAAACCTATTTTGTAATAACCAGGGACTTCACGTAGTCCAGTGGTAGGCGATAAATCCCAATTTCACTATGGTTGTGGGTTCGATTCCCACATCTTTGTCTGACACGATGGGTTGTCACATGGTCTGTGTGTTGTCCTTTTTATAAATATCCAAAAATAACCTTAAAAATAGTATCGAATGTAAAATATAATCCATTCCAACCTTTATAGTTATCCAAAATACTTTTGTCCAACTCACAATCCAAATATTATAAGGAAGGTAAACATAATGTTGATCCTTTTTTCCGTGTAACAATATGTGAACACCTTCATCATGTATTCTTTTAAAACACTGCAACATCCTGAATTACCATAATCCTTATTTATTACATTCGTGATCCCTTATTCCTTATAGAATACTAGATATACTCCTTCTATCCAAAAATGTATACAAATCATTATTCAGTTTTAAGGATGTTATGAATATCCAATATAACTTATCCAAACCAGTCATGTATTATTCCAAAATCACTATCTCGGTATTAGAACCATATTATGGTTTATCTTTCTCTCAACCATATATTTTCCAAAAATTTAACCTGCTATGGAGTCACTTTTCTTGGTTCCACACAATCTCAAGTCCTTGATGAAATAGTACTGCAGTACAATCCTTATATACTCCATAATTATTATAACCAACACATCATTGATACAACACACAAATGACAAAATTCTTTAATAACAACATAAGAACTCTAATCATTACTCCTCATCTGTGTTAGTATCATAACTTGATTATTATCCAATAACATCATTTGGGGCATACTCTGATGATTTGGACATTGGTTTGCATAGTGTCCCCACTCCTAGCAGATGAAGCATTGAACAATTGAAATTTTTTTCTTAACCTTGAAGTCGTGCACTTTGAGTACTTTTTCTCCACACTTATAACAAACTCCCTTTCCATTAAGGAAATTTCCAAGGTGTTTCTTACCACAGTTATCACATATTGGAAAATTACTCTTTTCCCTCTTCCCTTTATCCATCATTCTCTCTTCCATCCTTTTCTTCTCTTTCATCCCTTCAAAGCCATAAGACTCAAAAAATTCTTTACTTATCTTATTAACACATGATATTATTTCTTCATATATTGAGAACACATGGGAGACTATTTCCCTTTTAAATGTT
Organism: Viscum album; assembly: GCA_963277665.1. Taxonomy (NCBI): domain Eukaryota; kingdom Viridiplantae; phylum Streptophyta; class Magnoliopsida; order Santalales; family Viscaceae; genus Viscum; species Viscum album. The sequence goes on from OY728139.1 coordinate 900,990,881, forward strand.
GGCTTAATACCGTGAATGATATGGTCCTTCTTACTCGTTGGATCATACGTATTGATGGAGTTCACTTTCCTTCTACTGGGCGCCATTTCTATAAAATATCATAAACTAGGTTAGTTAATGAATTAAAATACATGATTCCATACTCGTAAAATGCATAACATAAATTGAACTATTTATGGATATAATCCATAATCATAAAAATGTTTTCTTTGAGGAAGTATATACTCATAAATCCTTTATAATGGTTGGTAAGGAAAATGAGAATTATCCTAAGCGTATCCCCCGGGAGTGTCGTAACGAAGAGTGAAGCAAGACCCATTATCGTGCACCAGTTCTCGTTCATGTCTAGCTCAAAGTGGTGTTTCCGAGTTTTACACCTAGGTACATCTGTGCCAGAGCCGCCTCTACCTGCTCATATCCATACAGAGATTTATTGCTCGAATAACTCAAAAAATCTCTATAATACCAAAATTCTAGGATGTTCTTCTATACTAATCCTCAAAGTCTATCTTTGGGATCTTTTCTCTAATCAGAGTTTATCTAAATCTAGCTTTCAAGGTTAGTACTAATCTGCCTCTGATACCAACTATAATTCCCTGACCCCAGCTACCCAGAGTCGGTGAATTACTTCGTATCATTGGCATGATCACAAATGATCAAGTCTCAAAAGACTGATTAGTTTAGTATCCTTGGAAACACTAGATACATTCATAAGTCGTACATTACATCATAAAGTAAAACAAAACTACAAAAACATATTTTCTTTATATCCCCTCATACTATCCCTGCAGGTCATTCATAATATACTTCTTCACATCCTTTAAAAATTAAAACATTGGAAAGGGTGAGCTCAGATGCTCAGTAAGGATAACAATATAGAGGAAGCTTTTATAAATAAACATATACATTTAAGGCAATGTATATCTAAAACAAAAGCCTTCTAAACATGAATTTCAACATAATATGGAAAAATTAAAATGAGATAATGTGATTTACTTATTCACACGGATATTCTACTGGTCGAATAATCACATGCAATATCAATAACCACTTTCATAATGATGGAATGCATAATTCCCGACAATCATAACCACGTAGCCAAGGCCTCGTGCCAAGACTACAAATAATTTTTTGTCAAGGCCTCGTGCCAATACACTAGTTTGTCTCATGAGATATGCCAATGTAATATTTTTAGAGGATAATTATGTTCAAAATTGCTCAAATATACTCTAGTGTTTATCTGAAATCATTATGAATGCTTCAGAAAGAAACATAACTAATTCTAGGATTTCTCAACTAATTACAGGCCATTATGGGTCCACTCCCAATCTCATCCTGTCTACCACACTCGAGAGTTGGGTTTTATAAAAACATTTTTAATCTTGCATTAAATACATATACATTTGCACTGGATTTTCATATATTAGATTGAAATATCATTTTTTTAAAACCATTTAAAAATCACATAATTATAAAAGAAAACCTTTTGAATAAACATAAAAGTCAAAGGGGTTTATACATTGTATAAAAGAAAGTTGTGTATAAAACAAAATATGCCTCAATGAAAAGAGATTGAGATGAAGCCCTTACAAAGATCATTTTTAAAATAAAATAGATTTATTATGTTTATTTACTATAATTACACATAAAGAAAGTAAAAACAAAATATAGGACATAATAATATCATGAAATAATTTGAAAGTAAGAGATTAACCCAATGAATGGAAATTGGGTTAATAAATTCCCTTACCTCGTGTCTGACTTGACTCGACCGGTCTTTAACCTCCTTAATAATAAACTAGAGTTAATCTCTACCTTCTTATGTTATGAACATTATGTAATTATTTATGTCAATAACGATTGTTTTGTCGATCTTAGGTACATGAGTCAAAAATAAAATTCTTATAATTACACTTTGTTCATGTGGTAAAATATCTATTATATCCATAATTATATTCATGATGTAGATATCATATACATAATATATATCTAGTATATACATTCATTTATAATATTACATAACATTTATAGGTAAAAAATGAAATGCACCGTTCATGGAGACGGTAAGCCGTACGTACGCATGAACACTACTTTCATTTCTATTTAGTATTTAATGGAATGAAGTTATAATTATATAAAGGTAAAAGATAATTCTAGTATAATATAATGTATAATACCATTTACTCCATCCTTTATATATCCCACATATGGCATTAACGATTCAAATCACTTTGATGGGGCGGTAGTCCGCACTTCCTAAAATGAAAATATCCCGTTTACCTATAATGAAAACCATACAGGTATGCCATAAATGAAAAATACAGAAGCTTAAGGAAAACATAAGAATATTATATATCATATATAAATATAGTTACATCTTAATGGCCAACTTTGAAGGTGTTATATGTGTGTTGAACAATCATCGTTTCGTGAGGCAGAAATTCGCTATCCACAGAAACAGTATGTTCTTTAACCATTAGATGTAGGTGTGTTTAAGTGTAGCTTGTAACTTTATTATATAAACATACTAGTAGATTCAAAATACATATTTTTATACAAAATAATGTAATAAAAATAGTTTAAGGGGTTTGAAATCAAAATAAAACAAAATAACATAAGAGAAGACATTACCTTAAAACCGGGTTACTCTTTTTGGATTTGTGTCAAAGGCTTCCTTGGGAAGAATTCGGCCCAAAGTGAGGCTTCAAAGAGTAATAGAGGGAAGTTTAGAGAGTATTTGGGCAGATTTTGGCCGAGCCAAAAGGTTTTGATGGTGTGAGTATGGTGGTAGTGGTGGGGGCCTTTTATAAGAGAAGAGGAGGGGTACTCTTGGAAAGTCATGAAATGTTACTTTATTATATAATGAGTTTCGGATTTTAAAGGTCCCACACATATATATTTCGAGTATAAGGTGATAGGGGTTCTAAATATACTCCTCCAATAAGTTTTTGACAAGTGTAAGTCTTATAATTTAAATTATCTATTTATTTTATTTAAATCATTAATTAATGATGTAATCGCTGCATCATCATGGTGTCAAAAATAATTTAATTTATTTAATGTCTAAAAATTATAAAAAAATTATCATGATGTAGGAAATCGTTTTATATTTCCAATTAATATTTATAGTATAAATGTTAACTTATATAACCCCATGTAATAATTCTTTTATTAAAACAACACATGTTTGGGACAATTTTATTTTAACATTAAATAAAAAAGTTTTTAATGTCATTTTCCTACCAAAGTGGCTCCATGGGGTGCCCAATTTGACCCATGGATTGTCTTGGTCGTCCATGACTCATCCAATAGGGGTAGGACAAGTGTAAAAGTATTTTCATATTTTTATAATATCATTTTTACTTTAAATTTCACTAATTACCTTTAATCGCGATTAATTAAACTTAAAAGTAACTATTCACTAAAAATTATTTTAATCCCATTGAACCACATTTTACTTCTTAATTACAACCATGTATGTTGGATTTTTGAAAATAAAATCACAAAATTGGTAATGTTTCATTTAAATGAAAAATCGGTTTTTAACTACCACTTAGTGGTTTCACTATTCATCAAAAATTGATGTTTTTCAGAACAATTCCAAAATTTTACCCTAAGCTATAATTGATATTCCAAATTAAAAAATGATTTCTATTTTACAAAACTCCAAACATATAAGTTGCAATAATTAATTTTATAACTAATTCCTTCTGTCACAACAAATAGCGTGTTTTTAAGAAACAATATACATTAAAAGATTGACAATTGTTTATGTCTAATTTCAAAGTGAAATTTATTATAATGACCACTATTGGATAAAAAGGTAAAAATATATTCAAATTATACTTTAAAACCACTCAATAGTATAATTTATCACTATAAATTATTCTGATTAAAAAAGTTGTTTTTTAGTATTTTCCACTATTCATAAAAAATAAGAAGTTCTCAGAAAAATACAGAAAATTCAACATAGGCTAATTTCGATATTCCGAATCCAAAAATGATGTCCATTTTAATATAAAAAATATATATAATTTCAAAAAGTGGGTATTACTATTCCTAATGGCTATTTTGATTAGTCGCGGTGTGTTAGAATCTCGAACTTGCGTACAATGCAAACTATTGCATTATTGAAAGAGAAGCGTATCGTGGAAGCTCAGGGTGTTACATTATCCCCTCCTTCAATAAATTGTGTCCTCGCAATTTGAAATTTTTCTTCGAAAATTAAAGGTTGAAAATTGAAAATACCTTTTTGGAAAACCCAAATCGGAAATAAGGTTCATAAAATTTATCCTTAATAAGAGGGAAAGGGAAATGAAAATGTCACCACCAAATTGTTATCTCGATAAGTAGAACATTGGTGGAAATTAGAGACATATAATTGGAGGAAAAAAGTAAATATTTTTAGGGAGTAATTGAGGTCATAAATCACAAACAAGTGTAAAATTGAGGGCCTCAAATCCTTCAATCTATGTTGATTTAAAATATTATCAGTTCAACAAGACATAAGGTATTAGGATAACACATTTTTTTTAATATACCTTTACTAAAGTATAAGAATTAATTTATTCATAGAATAAGAGATGGGTATATATATATTTATTCTTGACATGTAGAGTTTCATCCTTCAACTAATTTCTACCACAAACTCATCTTTCACTCAAAAAGATAATAGAACTCAAAAATATTATATTTATCCTAATTGTACAAGGTTCAAAATATTAACACATACCATTTAGATTAGAAAAACTATTTTGTAATAACCAGGGTCCTCACGTATTGCAGTGGTAGGCGATAAATCCCAATCTCACTATGGTTGTGGGTTCGATTCCCACAGCTTTGTCCGACATGATGGGTTGTCACTCGGTCTGCGTGTTTTCCTTTTTATAAATATCCTAAAATAACCTTAACAATAGTATCGAATGTAAAATATAATCCATTACAACATTTATAGTTATCCAAAATACTTTTGTCCAACTCACATTCCAAATTTTACAAGGAAGGTAAACATAATGAAGATCTTTTTTTCCACGTAACAAAATGTGAACACCTCCATCATGTATTCTTTTAAAACACGACAACATCCTAAAATACCTTAAATCCTTATTTACTACATTCATGATCCCTTATTACTTATAGAATACTAGATATACTCCTTCTATCCCAAAATGTATACAAATCATTATTCAGTTTTAAGGAAGTTATGAATATCCAATATAATTTATCCAAATCAATCTTGTATTATTCCGAAATCAATATCTCGGTATCAGAACCATATTATGGTTTATCTTTCTTTCAACCATATATTTTCCAAATATGTAACCTGATGTGGAGTCACTTTTCTTGGTTCCACACAATCTCAAGTCCTTGATGAAATAGTACTGCAGTATAATCCTTATATACTCCATAATTATTCTAACCAGTACATCATTGATACAACACTCAAATGACAAAATTATTTAATAACAACATAAGAACTCTAATCATTCCTCCTCATCTGTGGTAGTATCATAACTTGTATATTATCCAATAACATCATTTGGGGCATACTCTGATGATTTGGACATTGGTTTGCATAGTGTCCCCACTCCTAGCAGATGGAGCATTGTACATTTGAAACCTTTTTCTTAACCTTGAAGTCACCCAATTTGTGTCCTTTTTCTCCACACATATAAGAAACTCCCTTTCCCTTCAGGCAAGATCCAAGGTGTTTCTTCCCACAGTTATCACATATTGGAAAATTCTTCTTTTCCCTCGTCCCTTTATCCATTATTCTCTTTTCCATCATTTTCATCTCTTTATTCCATTCAAATCCATAAGACTCGGAGAATTATTTACTTATCTTATTAACACATGATACTATTTCTTCATATGTTGAGAACACATGGGAGACTATTTCCCTTCTAAATGTTGGCTTAATAACGTGAAAGATATGGTCCTTCTTACTCGTTGAATCATATGTATTGATGGAGTTCACATTCCTTCTACTGGGCGCAATTTCTATACAATGTCATACACTAGGTTAGTTTATGAATTAAAATACATGATTCCATACATGTAAAACACTTAACATAAATTGATCAATTTATGGATATAATCTATAATCATAAAAATGTTTTCTTTGAGGAAGTATATACTCATAAACCCTTCATAATGGTTGGTAACGAAAATGAGAATTATCCGAAGCGTATCCCCCAGGAGTGTCGTAACCAAGAGTGCAGCAAGGCCCATTGTCGTGCACCAGTTCTCGTTCGAGTCTAGCTCAAAGCGGTGTTTTCGGGTTTTACCCCTAGGTACATCTGTGCCAGAGCCGCCTCTACCTGCTCATATCCAGATAGGGATGTATTTCTCGGAAAACTCACAAAATCACTATAATACCAAAATTCTAGGATGTTCTTATATACTAATCCTCAAAGTCTATCTTTGGGATATGTGCTATAATAAGAGTTTATCTAAATCTAGCTTCCAAGGACAGTACTATACTGCCTCTGATACCAACTGTAATGCCCCGACCCCAGCTAACCAGAGTCTGTGCATTACATCGTAACATTGGAATGATCACAAATGATATAGTCTCGAATGACCGATTAGTTTAGTAGCCAAGGAAACACTAGATACATTCATAAGTCGTACATTACATCATAAAGTAAAACAAAACTACAACAACATCTTGTCTTCATATCCCCTCATACTATCCCTGCAGGTCATTCATAATATACTTCTTCACATCCTAGACAAATTAAAACACTGGAAGGGGTGAGCTCAGATTCTTAGTAAGTATAACAATATAGCATATGCTTTTATAAATAAACATAAACATTTAAGGAAATGTATAACTAAAACAAATGCCTTTTAAACATGAACTTCAACATAATATGGAAAAAGTAAAATGAGATACTTTCATTTACTTATTCACATGGATATTCTACTTGTCGAATAATCACATGCAATATCAATAACCTCTTTCACAATTATGTAATTCATAATTCCAGACTATCATAACCACATATCCAAGGCCGCGTGCCAAGACTATAAATAATATTTTGTCAAGGCCTCGTGCCAAGACACTAGTTTGTCTTAGGAGTCCTGCGGATGCAATTTTTTTAGAAGATACTTACGTTTAAAATTGCACAAATATGCTCCAGTGTTTTTCTGAAATCATTATGCAAGCTTCTGAAAACAAAATAACTAATTCTGAGACTGCTCGACTAATTACAGGCCATGATGGGTCCACTCCCAATCCCTTCCTATCTACCACACTTGAGAGTCGGGTTTTCTGAAAACATTTTTAAGCTTGCGTTAAATACATATTCATTTTGACTGGATTTTCATATATTAGAGAGAAATATCATTTTTTTGAAACCATTTAAAAATCACATAATTATAAATGAAAACATTTTGAATAAACATAAAAGTCAAAAAGTTTTATACACAGTATAATGGAATGTTGTGTATAAAACAAAATATGCCTCAATAAAAGGAGATTTAGATGATGTCCTTACAAAGATAACTTTTAAAATAAAATAGATCTATTATGTGTATTTAATATAAGTACACATAAAGAATGTACAAATAAAAGATAGGACATAATAATATCATGACATAATATGAAAGTAGGAGATTAACCCAAAGAATGGAAATTGGGTTTAGAAATTCCCTAACCCCGTGTCCGACTTGACTCGACCGCTCTTTAACCTCATGAATAATTAACTAGAGTTAATCTCTACCTGCTTAAGAACCTTTATCAAGTTCATTGTTCCTTTTATATCACTTATTACCATGTTATGAACATTATGTAATTATTTAAGTTAATAACGGTCATTTTGTCGATCTTAGGTACTTGAGATAGAAATATACTTATTATAATTACACTTCGTCCATGTGGTAAAATTTCCATTATATCCATAATTATATTCATTATTTAGATATCATATACATCATATATATCTAGTATATACATTCATTTATAATATTACATAACATTTAGAGGTAAGAAATGAAATGCACCGTTCATGGAGACGGTAAGCCGTACGTACGCACGAATGGTACTTTCATTTATATTTCTTATTTAATGGAATGAAGTTATAATTATATAATGTTATAATATAATTCCAGTATAATATAATGTGTTATACCATTTACTCTATCCTTTATATATCCCACATATGGCATTAACAATTCTAATCACTTCGAGGGGGCGGTAGTCCGCACTTCCTAAAATGAAAATATCGTGTTTACCCATAATAGAAACCATAAAGATATGCCATAAATGAAAAGTACAGAAGCATAAAGAAAAAATAAACATATTATATATCATATATAAAAATAGTGACATCTTAATGTCCACCTTTGAAGGTGTTATAAGAGTGTTGAACAATCATCGTTTCGTGAGGCATAAATTTGCCATCCACAGAAACAGTATGTTCATTGACCATTAGATGTAGGTGTGTGTAAGTGTAGCTAGAATAATTATTATAAAAACACCCTAGTATATATAATATACTGGTTTTGTTATAAAATAATGTAATTAAAAGAGTTTAAGTGGTTGGAGAAACAAAATAAAACAAAATAACATAAGAGAAGACATTACCTTAAAATCAGGTAACTTTTTTATGATTTTAGCCAAAGGCTTCCTTGGGGAAAATTCTGCCCAAAGTGAGGCTTCTAGGAGTAAGATAGGGAAGTTGAGAGAGTATTTGGGCAGATGTTGGCCGATCCAAAAGGTTTTTATGGTGTGAGTAAGGTGGTAGTGGTGGGGGTCTTTTATAAGAGGAGAGGAGGGGTACTCTTGGAATGTCATGAAATGTTACCTTATTATATAATGAGTTTCGTATTTTAAAGGAACCACACATATATATTTCAAGTATAAGGTGATAAGGGTTCGAAATATACTCATCCAATAGGTTTATGAAAAGTGTAAGTCTTATATTTTACATTATCTTTTTATTTTATTTAAATCGTTAATTAATGAGGTAATCGTTGCATCATCATTGTGTCATAAATAATTTAATTTATTTAATGTCTAAAAATTATAAAAAATTATCATGATATAGGAAATATTTTTATCTTTCCAATGAATATTTATAGTATAAATGTTAACTTATATAACCCCATGTAGTAATTCTTTTAGTAAAACAACACATGTTTGGGACAATTTTATTTTAACATTAAATAAAACGTTTTTAATTTCTTTTTCCAACAATAGTGGCTCCATGGGGTCCCCAAGTTGACCCATGGATTGTCTTGGTCGGCCATGACTCATCCAATAGGTGTAGGACAAGTGTAAAAGTATTTTCATATTTTTATAATATCATTTTTACTTTAAATTTTACTAATTACCTTTAATCGCGATTAATTAAACTTAAAAGTTACTATTCACCAAAAATTATTTTAATCCCATTAAACCACATTTTACATCCAAATTACAACCATGTACGTCGTGTTTTTGAAAATAAAATCACAGAAGTGGTAATGTTTAATTTAAACGAAAAATCAGTTTTTTAACTACCACTTAGTGGTTTCACTATTCATAAAAAATTAACGTTTTTCAGAACAATCCCAAAATTTCACCCTAAGATATAATTGATATTCTGAATTCAAAAATGATATCTATTTTACAAATTTCCAAACATATATGTTGCATTAATTAATTTTATAACTAATTCCCATTGTCACGACAAATAGCGTGATTTTACGAAACAATATATATCAAAAGATTGACAATTGATTATGTCTGATTTTAAAGTGAAATAAATTATAATGACCACCATTGGATAAAATTGTAAAAATATATTCTAATTATACTTTAAAACCAATCAACAGTATAATTTATCACTATAAATTATTTTTATTTAAACAGTTGTTTTTAAGTATTTTTCACTATTCATAAAAAATTGGAAGTTCTCATAAAAATACCAAAAATTCAACATAGGATAATTTCGATATTCCGAATCCAATAATGAAGTCCATTTTGAAATATAAAATATTTATTATATCAAAAAGTGGGTATTACTATTCATAATGGCTATTTTGAGTAGTTGTGGTGTGTTAGAATCTCGAACTTGCGTACAATGCAAGCTATTGCATTATTGAAAGAGAAGCGTATCGTGGAAGCTCAGGGTGTTACAATTTTTTAAATCGGTTAATTATTCTAGGAAACTATTATAACTTGTATCCGAAGAATTTACAAAATTTTCTTTTATTGATGAAATATATCATCCGAATTTTTACATGGGATTGCTAACGTGGAAATTGATGCACTTATAAAACTATCTAATAGAGCTCTTCCAAATGATTCAACATTACCGGACTCATTTATGATGGTGAATGGTATTATAATGAATCATGGTCATGATTATAATATGATTTATGCATTCCCAAATTATTGTTTTCATTTTCATAAGGAAAAATATTTCCATTATAATTTCCCAAATTATGGCACTTTGAGGTGGAAACCTGATGATGATGGAAGTGTGATGAAATTAAAAAATTGTAAAAAAAGGTTCCAATTAAGGTTTTCCATCACTTTTCCTTAATACACATGCTTAAATGGCTATCCATGCCATAATAAATGACCCCTCAAATGACATGGCATGAGTATGAGTGAGTTAAAAATGAAACGTTATGGCACCTGAAATATTTGTTTGCTTGGAAATATTTTAATGATATGTATCCTGAATCTATATGGGATCCAAGAAATTTTAGGATAACATACCATGTGATGGGTTTAATTATGTTGGAATGATGACTATTCAATATAGAATATGTCATGTTGTCTTAATGTTATTAATTTCTCTCCATAGTTATGTATGAATCCATCATATTTTATTATTTAATTATTGATACCCGACCCCAAGTCACATTGCAATGATATCGATGTATTTTTAGAGCCTTTAACTAAGGAGCTGAATGTGATATGGGAGTTTGGTTTTGAAACATTTGACACATCAAAATATTAGTTGTTTTTACTAAAATGAGAATTAATGTGTACTATTAACGACTTTCCTACATATGGTAATCTATCATGTTGGAAGACCAAGGGTAGAATTTTTTTTCCATGTGACAATGTTGAAACATGTTAATTGTAGACAAGAAAAAGTAAAAAAAAATGTGTTACTTCGTACATCGACGCTTCTTGGATCATAGTCAAAAATATCTCCGAAAAAAAATAATTTAATGGGGAAATAGAAACAGGGATACCGCCTAAATCTCGTAATGGATTAAAATTGTTAGATCATATAAAAGGATTGGATGTCATATTTGGAAAAAATATGGAGACTTGAATACATAATAAATGGAAGAGAGATATGGACGTACCTTAGAAGAAGAATGGTATTTTCTTTCAACTCACATATTGGGAGAATCTTTTTCTTCCCCACAATTTGGATGTTATGAATGTATAATTTTTTTTCAAAATTTATTTTTGGCACACTTTTTGGAATTGTGGGGAAAACTAAAGATACTTTTCAATCTTAACTACACATGGTATGTTTAAATTTAAGACAGGATCTTCACCCATATGAGGATCATGGTTGAACATATCCACCATTATCATGCTTTACATTGATGGATCAAGAAAAAGATAAAATGATAAGTTTTCCAGACTCAGTCAATTTTCTAGATGGGTATTTATAAAATAATTAAAGTATTGTTATTGATGGAAAATTTTTTGGATTAAAATGTCATGATCACCATGTTTTAATGCAACATCTGTCACCATTGGCTCTACGGAGAATGAAAAATGAGGATGTAAGCAGTGTGTGGATTGATCTGAGTATCTTTTTTAAAGATTTATGCTCAATAGTGGACACATGAAAATATTTTGAATGGTTACAACATCGTGGTGCGAAAATACATTTTCATTTAGAGAGCATCTTCCCACCATCATTTTTTGATATCATGGTACACTTTGTAATTAATTTATCACATGAATCCATGATTATTGGACCTTTTTTTATAGTTGAATGTATCCAATTGAGAGTTATATAAACTAATATTTCATTTTTATTTTTATTAGAAATTTTATTAAATTATATATTTTGATTGATTAAATATTATTGTGAATATTGAAAATGTATGTTCATAACAAAAGTCACATAGAAGGATCAATTGTTGAAGGTTACATTGTTGAACAGTGTATGAGATTTTGTACCAGATATTTTCATGGCATTCAAACTCAAGGAAAATGGTCTAAAAGAAGAAATGTTGTTTGTGGTGATGAAACATGTAATGGGATATCCATATTCTCTTTAAAATGTCCTGAAATTTACAAAAAGAAATATATCCATCATGACATTTTAGTGATATTCCATGAAAACAATTATGTTTTTCAAAAAGTATGATGAAGTTCAAGTATATGTACGGTAATATACAAACCCATAAATCTTGTTATATTTGGATTGTTTGGAAAATTCTTACCTTATTATTGTTCTCCAAGGATCACTATTAAATTCTCTATATAAAATATCAACATAGACCAAAAATAATTTTTGACATCCATAAAAATGAGTCATTTAAAGGTTCTGATGATAATGTGCATTTTATATCATCATTTGAATTTAAAAACTTATGATTTCATTGTTCTTAACATTTCTAGTTTTTATTAATTTTTCCAGTTTTGAATTTTCTACATTAAGAAAATCTATAGCAATTGATTTGACACATTTAAGTCAATTTTCCAATATGTGGATTAAAATGATGACCCAAATCACATGTAATGGTTATTAGTGGTGCTCTAAATCTACTAATAAGAGGAGTGTGAGCTAAAATTTTTGTGTTCTTGTGAGCGTAAAAAAATATGGGCATTCTATCATTTTATGGTTTGTTGATAGAAATTATTATGTTGACATATATTGCTGGAATGAGTGTTATTTTATTTCAGTGTCATTGGAAAAATTCCATTGATGGTGTGAAACAATATAATTTTGTATTCACTATTGTCATCCTTAAGAGGTATGAAAACAGATGAGCCCTTTTTTACTTTCATCTCAATCCTTACAAGTGTTTTATATGGCTGAATCTAAAGAGAAAATTTGTCATATTTTAAATATCAATAAACCAAGAGACTTATTTGAAATGGAGGAATATTTCATACCTGAAGTGTATGACTTACAAACCAAATTGTCAACTAATGTCGATGTGGAAAATTATGCTATGTAGGATGAGGAAGCAATTTTAATTGATGATATTTCACTTGATTTTGTTGAAAGATGACATGACGACCTGAGGAGATTGATAATGAAATTAGAGAAACAAGATGTTTTTAACTATGATCAGGATAATGACATGTTTCATGATTTTGATTATTATATTTTTATTGAAAATTAATAATTTATTTAGATTTGGGTTTCAAATTTTATAATTTATTTTGGGTAAAAAAATTCCTTTATATTTAACACATTTATATTCTAATTTAGTATTATAGTTAGTGTATTTCAGATATATCTTTGAGAGGACAACTATTGAGAACTCTTCTATTAAGTGAAAGGTGGTTTAAAGAGATAAATGTTTGGTATTAATTTACAACTTTTAATAAAAGATAATCATTCTATTTTTTTCGGAAGTTTTTTTTTGTTTTTTATTGAATTCATGTCCTTGTTTCATAGTAGAAACTGTTAGCCCCGTGTTATAGAAAAAACCGACAAGCAACATCAAAAAAACCCATTGAAAAATTCTTCATTTTCTAAACAGAACACTTTTGATGCCTCTGAAAAAAGATGTCTAAAGTAATTGATAGTTAACAATGAAATGAATGATTCAACATGTAAGTTTCTGTAAATTCACCAGTAATCTTTATATTATATTGTTTTACGATACCTTTAGATAATTTATAATTTTGTATATCCCGTATTTGTTTTAAATAGTTCATGAAAGGATAAAACCTAAAACTCAGAAGAGATATCCTTGAATAAATTGTGCATGTTTTTTACCAGAACATGAAATTTAATTAAATTTATGACATTAATTCTTCTATTATTACATTAATTACACAATCAATATTTTTATATATATAGGGGACCATCCAAGAGAATAAACATTTATTTTGTGTAACATGTTTTTTATTATTTATACAAATTATTGATTTTCTTATACTAGTTTTATGTGTTTAAATATATTTTATAATATCAATTTTATTTTAAGGGTTACAATCTCATCAATTTGAAAATAATGATAATATTGGTATAATTCAATCATCAATTTGTGAACGCTGAAAAAATACTAGATGAATTGACTCAATAATAAACTTTTCCTCATCATTCCACTATGAGTAGAAGAAGATCTCAGGTATTTCATGTGAAAAATGAAAAGGGTCATTGATTTAGAATGAATAAAATTTTTTCATAGCATGTTCTTGTATATTTTAATGACTTTCTTCAACCAGTTGTAAATTTAGAAAGAAAATTATCTTCACTCATTTGTTGTTTGGATCGTGACCATGGGAGATAACCATTAGATTTTCAAGATTGGAAATTAGTATATATTAAAAAAAGGACAATATCTAGGCTTAAATTATGGTACATATTTAGTAATTATTATTGTTAAATTAATAATATCATTTTTATAAACACGATGTAAATTATTTTATGTTTTAGTTATCATATTAATTTTCCAATGGGCGTGAACCATATCATTGGGGAATGGAGAAAATGGGTGAGTCATAGAGATCCTACAAATCTGAGTTAAAGGTGACTTATTTTGATAGCCTAAAACACAATGATTCTTTGAAAAAAGGCCAAAACTCATTCATGAAGACACGTGGAAGAATTTGGTGGAGTTATGGGAATATTTAGATGAAGAAGTAATATTTCATTCCTTAACTTATGTATTTAAACCATACTGAATTAATGATATATATTTGTCATCATCAATAATAATTAATTAATATTAAACAATGTTTTTCAACCCAATATAATTTAAATTTTTTTCAGGAAATAAATAAGAGGGGTGTAGAAATTTTATCACATTTGAACATGTTTCATTATATAGGGAAAAAGAGTTGTTCACGTATACATGCTAAAATTAAGTTATTATTTTTTTCTCCATCTTTGCTATTGTTTCATTTTATTATATTTTTTATTTGATTTTATAATACAATTTTTTTGGAAAAACAATGTTAAGAGGCTGAGAATATTCTAATATTGATCAAAACACAGGAACCTAAAAAAGGTTCAAAACAAGATGACACATCTACCTCAATTAATGTAGTTCTTGTCTTGTGTTACCACCATAAAAAATATAATATATATTCAATATTTGATTTTTATGACATAGATTGATGTTTATTTATAGAAATTAATTGAGAATGAGTTATTATCTCTTCTAGAAAATATCTCTATAATTGAAAAAAATGCAATTTTCAAAAAAATGTATGAGAGGATAAAAATGGATATTTAAATTTTTTTGGATTGGGTGATAAGTATCCATGTTCTCCTTCAATTAGATGTGAAATAGATAAATAGTGTACTAGAATAATTATGAATGAGGAACATGTTGAGATAATTGAGAAACAACATGATGAAGTTTTTGGACAAATATCACATTTTTCAGATTTAGTATAATTTCATATAACGCATTAGGTGTTCATGCTTGTGTGTATTATTTCATTCAAAATCTGATTTTTTTTAAAAAATCTAGTCAAGTGGGTATGACCCAACTTTGTATAAGCTAGTGGTTATCACATTCTTGTATAGTGATTGTAATTTTTTAAAATGTATTTTTTAGGTGGGGTATGTGAGTAGACTATTACATGAAGATGAGAAAAATGATTGTGAAGTTGACAGCTATGATGATTGTTGTGAAGAAAATGACGAAAAGAGTCTCTTTATCTATTCTTTATATTCAATTTCTATTGATTTATAAAATAAAAATTTCATTCTGACTCATTAAATGCTTTCTTTGAAAGAGTTTTTATGATTTTTTTTAATTTATTTCATTAATCATTAAATAGGAGTATTAGGTTGGATGTTTGGTTTCATATCATTACTTCACGAGGAATGAGTGTGGAAGTCGGGATGTTTGATTTTTATTATTTTATGATCTATTCAATAAAAAGATTCATCTTGGTGGATGCAAATATCTTCTTTGATGGTAGTTTGTAAACAGTGACATCATAAGAACTGGTTCTCAAGGTTGTTAAACTTGTGGTATTTTGAACCGCTTTGCATGCACTGGTGCTTGAGGTAATTTGAACCTCTTGGCATTGGTTTGGGTCCAAGTTAGATCCTTCATGGCATGGACTGGTGCTCATGTTAATATCAAATCCCATTTAATCAATTCCTCATACTATATTTTTTTAGTAATAAACTGTATGTAAGAGTCTAGAATATCAATGACATGGCATGATTTGTATTACACCCTACACATTGAAATATGGAATCTCTATATGTTTAATATAATTATGTGTCTGTAACCTTAGTGTGTAATCTATTTTTAACATGGAAAATATGATTTTCAATACAGAAATATTATATATCACATAATCTGGATTCCATGTTTTATAGTTTTTAATTAAATCTTGAATCACTTCCCATAATATACTTGTAATTTGAAATAATTTTAAATTTTGATTCTTATATGTGAAATTTTTAATGTCTGTATTCTGGAATCACTCTGTAATCTAGGTGTAGAAATTTCTTAATAGTAAATTAAAGAATATAAGGTATTCCCAACCATTATCATTGTTGATTTATTATTCTTTACATGGATGATTCCTAATATAAAGAACTGCATAAACATGTGGCTGAGTTTTTTTCGTGGATGAAGATAATATTGGAATGGGTCAAAATTACTTATTACACTACGATTGATTCTTTGATAATGTATCAGTGAGGTATGAAAATTACAAAAAAAAAAGCATCACAATAAGCAAGTAAAGCTATTGATGGGTCCTACACCCCACACCCAACATGATGTGGAGTTGGAAAGAAAAATGGGGATGCCTTGTAATGGAATCAATCTTATGTGAACCTAAGCATTGTGAGATTTCCTTTCATTCTTCCTCTCTTCCTGCAGCATTATTTTCAAACTGTTTTGGGATCCCCTTGGAGTAATCATTTTTTTATATTATGAGATTAGAACCATTATTTTATGAAAATGTTTAAAATGATTTGTGGACATCTATATACTGTGTTTGAATTCTGAAAACAATTAATGATAATTAATTATTTCCAAATCTTCTTAAATCACTATGTTCACGTGTATGTTTATAGACTTCATTAATTCCCAATCAAGCATGGGGGTATCCTGAGGTCATGATATAATTAAAAAATACAGAAATAATAACTCATTAATATATATGTATTGGTTTCCTTATTGCCATCATCATATGGTGCACAAGTCTGCTAACAAGAAATTTCATCAGTGTTTTGTTTTTACTTCATTATTTTTTTATTTATATTTTAAAAGTATTCAATTATCCTGTTGGATTGTTTCAGCCACAATAAACTTGTAGGTATCTTATTTCTTTTTTGGCCATTTGGTCATCCATATTTTGTACAATAATGCTCGAATTTCAAGATTTCATTGGTTGCTGTTATTTCTATTAATTAGAAATATTTAGAAAATTACGAAAATATATTAACTATCTAGAATTTTTTTAGTATTATTCATATTCTCATGATATCCTGTTTTATTCATGGAATCATTTGATTGATAGAATATTTTTCATATTTTTTACTGAGTACGAGAGTCACCAAAACCTGGGTGCTTCTTATATTTCTGAATTTTAAAACTAAAATGCAGGAACTAATAGTCATCATTGCATTGGGGGGTAATGAAGCATCTTCTACATTGTCTTCTGTTGAGGGACAATAGTAAAGACCAACATTTCATAGAATAATTTCAATGGTGAAGGTGAAATACAATATCATCAATGAATAATATATATTTTGAGGTAGAAACTCAAATATATCAAGAATGAAATTAAAATACTTCTCTCTCTTGATTCCCATAGACTTTTACAATCATGAAGTTTTCGATGGATTGAATAATCTAGATTATGTAGAGAAAACAAAGGTGATCTCGGTGATGAAAGAAGATCAAATTTCTAGATTTTTTACTATCAATTGAAAGGTTTTATACTTATTTTTTCACTTTTATAATTTTTTCAATTATTATTATTGTGTTCAAGGGAAGTTGTAGATTAACTCCATTGGTTTGACTTCTTTTCAAGGATTTTGAAAACTCTCAAAACTACTAAATTTTAATCTCGTTTCTCACAACCATTTGAGGAACCCACATAAAATACATCGGCTTACTTTTTTTGTTTTCATTATGTTTTATGTTCATTTTTTAACAGAATATTCTAAAAAATATATAGAATAAAATGTTTTCAATTCGTTTTTTATATCCTTTTCAGTAATTCTAGTATTATATCTCTGTTCTATTTTGTAATCTTGTTAAATTTAATTCTTCAAGTCTTGTTTTATTAATAGTGATTTGGGGTTTCATGCCTCATATATTCCTCACAGTCTGAATTCATCCCATAAATTATAATGGGAATCAAGGCTCAAGAACAAAACATCATAGACATGTTACTGTAGACATGTGTGAAGTCAACAGCTTGACTATTTTTTAAATGATACAAAAAACATTCCCAGTCATTGGAAATTCATGTTTCTTTTATGCATTTTGAAAACCATGTAAAAAACATAGGTTATTTATTATTTTCATATTTTTGTCTGTTTTGTTATCATAATGAGCTATAAAATATTGAAACAAATTTTGTCAATTTGTTGTTATTAAAACATTATGAAACAATTCTATTATTATATTATAGTTTAATTCTATAATTTATTTGAAAAAAGTTTTATTTTTAATTTTGTTTAATTAAATATTCAAGTCTTGATATATTATATGTTATTTTGGGTTTCATGCCACATGTATCATTTCTATTATCTAATATTTTCCCTTTTATCTAGGTATCGGGGCTTAAGAAGAAAACAACACAAACATGTTGCATCATACATGTGTGGAGTCGCTGGGAAATACTTTGTTGTCACTCCTATCATCGGTTACGGTGATACTATTTTGATTTTGATAACATCCTTGTAAGGACCCGGCCTTAAAACAATACATAATCATGAATTAAATGAATAATTAACATAGAGGATCTTTTCAGCATTACAGTTTTAGAGAATTAGGTCATAACTATGACCTCTCAAAAGATTACAAAGTAGAAACTTCTACTAAGTTTACATAAAATAAAAACTCCTAAAAAGAAAAATGTCTAGTTTCGTGTTTTAGATATAATTTCATTCCTTAATCCAATCCTTGACCATGTTCATCTCTAAGTCCTGTGGAAAACATTTCAAAAACATGGGATGAGCATAAAAAGCCCAGTAAAGGATACATAAAGAAGGAAAAATTTTAGTTTTGCAAAACAACAAGTAAACCACGAATACTTTTTCAAAGTAATATCGTTTAACTTTATGAAGTAGTAAAAACTCTTCACTAAATAAAATATCACTACTTAACCATTTTAACCAAAAGATTACCATAAACCCATATAAATAATACATACCATATAAAGGTAACTTGGGACATAAACACACCTAAATGGAATAACCATACGGTCAACCTCCACACATATCACTACATGGAATAACCATACGGACGACATCCATACCAAATGCATTGGAGGTTATAATGTGACCACCCATCCTGGTATTCACAGCACCACCAGTCATATGGTTTATCACATAACCACCCGTCAAATGTCCAAGTGCCATTATAAAATAATAACACACTAAATAATTATAAAGGAAAGAAAACATTTCCCCATTTCAATCACAATATATCACTTAAATATATTGACATAACAAATCCATTATCAAAACAATTTTTAGTACCAAAATTCATAAAAGAGTCGATGGTATTTATTTACTTTTAAAAACATTACGCCTTTTTGAGGAATCCTAAGATCAAATAATACTTGAGGCGGCGGAAAGGTTGTTGTCAACGCATACGTTAAAAAGAAACATAATTTTTGTCGTTTAGTAAAACACTTCGTATAGAAAACATTCCTTTTGAATAAAAGTAAAAGTCAAAGGGGATTATACACCATATAAAATAAAGTTGTGTATAAAACCAAATATACCTCAATGTAAGGATATTGAGATTAAGTCTCGTTCAATGACGGTATCCTTAGATTAAGGATAAATCAATTATGTAATTATGTGTGAAAAATATAAATAAACCCAATATAATTGGATATTAAGTGTAAAACAATCAGAGGTCATACACACATACTCATATCATGACATGATCAATAATTATAGTTTTAGCCCAATGAATTAAAATTGGGTTAAGAAGTTCCCTTACAAAAATTCATCATCCTAATGGCGCGACATTAAAATTTAGAAAAACGAGTTGATGAGAGAGAAAACGGTATCTCATCACTTTTACAAAAAACAAATTACATCAATAAGGATATATAAGAACATATCTCAACATAATAAGATGTAAATTAAAAGATGTAACAAAAAGGTTTCTTTTAAAAAGAGGCGGGTGAACGGTTCCCTTTCCGATATGGTATCTTACAAAACATAATCCAAATGAAAGAAGGATCTTAAAATGAAGATGTCAATACCAATAAATTGAATTATATTAAATAATGAATACACTCATGGGCAGTATATACACCACACAAAATGAAATAGTGTAAAATGTATCATGAATCGCATGGGAATAAATGTGAGATGAAGAATCCCTTACGAAAACTCGGCAGCCTAACGGCGCCACTTAAAACATCCAAAAATGGATTGATGAGATAAAATAAGGTCTCTCATCATATGAACATAAAATTTACAGTAATATAAATATAAAATAAAATCTCCCATCATATAAATGATTAGATTAAATGAAATGACATAAAAGAGAGTACTTCAAAATAAAGAGAGAGGTAGGATCCCTTACCTCAAGTCTGACTTGTATTGTTTGTTTATATTCCTGAATAATAAACTTTGGTCAATTTATTATTTATTAATTAAATACTTTAATGATTATTATTCATTTCATATCAAATATTATAACTTTATAATAATTGGTTAATAATGAGAGTCCATATTAGATGTTTTTGTCGATGTTCGGTACATGAGTCAAAATTGAACTTGTTGGAAAAAACATTTCCATGTAGTTATAGGTACATCATCTACATAATTTTATTAATGATTTAAATATCATATATATCTATTATATATTATTTTTATACTATTCCATAACATTTGGAGATAAAAAATGAAAAGCACCATTCATGGAGACGGTAGGTCGTACGTATGCATGAACGCTACTTTCATTTCTTTGTTATATTAATGGAATTTAAAATAAATGAGAGATATATATATATATTATAATTAAAAATGATATACATCATTTAGATGTAATATATTACATATATATCCATTATAAATATGTACTTTTAATAGTATATAACATTTGGAGATAAGAAATTAAATGTACTGTTAATGGAGACGGTAAGTTGTACGTACACATGAACGCTACTTTCATTTCAATTTCATACATTAATGGAATGAAAAAAAATAATGATACATAGGTATATTATAATTACATTATAATATAACATATAACATCATTAAATACATACTTTATACATCTCAGATATGGAATTAACGATTCAAATCACTTTGAGGGGGCGGTAGTCCGCGCTTCGTAAAATGAAATTATCGCGTTTACCCATTATGGAAACCATAAAGGTATGAAATAAATGAAAAGTACAGAATCATAAAGAATACATAAAAATAATTTATATATCATATATAAATATAGTGACATCTCATTGTCCACCATGAGAGGTGTTAAAAGAAGATTGAACAATCATCCTTTTGTGAGGCAGTAATTCGCCACCCACAGAATCAATATATTTTTTAACCATTAGATGGAGGTGTGTAGGAGTGTAGCTCAAATCCAACTCATAAAATCATCCAAGTATATTTATGATACTTGTGTTATAAAAAATGAAAGTAATACAAAGTGTATAGGGGGTTGGAGAATCAAAATAAAACAAAAGAACATAAGAAAATACATTACATTCAAATCAGACAACACTTTTTGATTTGAGATCAAAGGATTCATTGGAAAGGCTTCTTCCCAATGTGGGGATTCTAGGTGTCATATAGGTATATGGAGAGACAAAATTATCAGAGTTTAGATGAGCCAAGGGCTTGAGAGGTGTGGGTAAGGAGGTAGAGGTGGGGGCCTTTTATAAGAGGGAGGAGGGGCACTCTTGGAAAGTAAAGAAATGATACTTTATTATAAAATGATTTTCAGATATCAAAGGTCCCAAAATTATGTATTTCTAGGATAAGGTGATAAGGGTTCGAAATCCACCCATAAAATAGGTTTTTGTCAAGTGTATGTCTAAGAGTTTACATTATCTTTTGATTTTATTTAAATCGATCATTAATGAGGTAATTGATGCATCTTCATGGTGTCATAAATAAATTAATTTATTTAATGTCTAAAAAATATAAAATAAATAATATGATGTAGGAAATATTATTACCTTTCTAATTAATATTTATAGTCAAAAATAAGACTTGTATAACCCCATGAATATTTTTAGTAAAACAATACATGTTTGTGACATTTTTATTTTAACATTAAATAAAAAGTTATTAATGTGATTTTCTTACCCAAGTGGCTCCATGGGGTCCCCAAGATGACCCATGGATTGTCTTGGTCAGACACGACTCACCCAATAGTGTTTAGACATGTGTAAAAGTCATTTCATATTATTATAACATTATCTTTACCTTAAATTATACTAATTACCCTTAATCGCGATTAGTAAAATTTAAAAGTCACTATTCACCGAACCATATTTTCATACCACTGAACCACATTATACGTCCTAATGAAAACCATGTATGTTGGATGTTTTAAAATCAAATCACAGAGGTGGTAAAATTTCATTTAAACAAAAAATTAGTTCTTTAACTACCGGTTAGTGGTTTCACTATTCAAAAAAAATTGATGTTTTTCAGAAAAATACCAAAAATTCACCCTAAGATATATTTGATATTACAATTTCAAAAATAATTTCTATTTTACAAAATTCAAAAAATATACGTTGGATTAATTAATTTAATAATTAATTCCCACTGTCAAAATAAATAGCGTGTTTTTTAGAAACAATATCTATTAAAAGATTGACACTAGTTTAAGTCCAATTTCAAAGTGAAATTAATTACCATTACCACCATTGGATTAAATGGTAAAAATATATTTTAACTACACTTTAAACCTAATTAAAAATATAACCTATCCATATAAGTAATTATAACAAAATGAGGTTTTGAATTAAAATACAACATTTTCACTAAAAATGAACTTTATCGGGAAAATAACAAAAACATACACAAAGTAAATATTGATGTCTCGATTCTAAAGAATGAATTTATTTAGTCCAATATAACATATAAAATTGTCAAAAAGTGGATCTGAAAAGGGTTCTCCATCAAAAGGCAGTTAATCAACCTTTTCAATAATATTAGAATATTTACACTTAAAATTGGATTCATTCGCATTTTAAGCCTCTAAAAATTATTGGATAAAAGAAAAAATATTTTAAAAACATATATAATCATTTTGCAGTTAGCTATTTTTATTCTCTCCATTACAACGGCTAGGTGTTAACTACTATTTAAAATAATATTATTTTATTATTAGAGTGCAATGTAAGATTTCCAAGAAACTCGTTGTTGCATATTGGGTACGCCATCAAGCATAGCATTACCTTTAAATTAATTTTAACATTTTATTCACAAATATGGATAAATATGAAAATTTCATATACTTTATTTACCTGTGATGTTACATCCTTCCACCCTTTTGGGAATTGCATCCTTGGAATTTTAAAATTGGGCTCGGAAACATCATTGAAAGTCCCACATTTGAACAAGAGTAAGTAAAACTATTACATTAAAATAAAGATAGAGAAGTACAAAGGTCAACCGAGTTAACCCATACTAGGATTTCATGTAGGAAAACATGGACATGGAAGAAAAACAAAGGGTCATGTTCTGATGGAGATTTATTGAAAACACGATTAAGAGAAAGTTAACCACTAAGAAATCACAAAATTGTGATGGGTTAAATGGTATTTGATTCCCCAGTAGGAAAATTTAATAGAAAACATTTTAGTTTTAAGTTACTTTTAATTGTGGAATTTATTTATAATCTTTACTAAATCATAAGGAAACATACTTACTTGTCGTGTAGACTTTCATCTCTTACAATATTTCTTACACAAACTCATATTTTCTTCAAAAGACGAGTATTTAAGAAGACTTGTTCATATTAATAGTACTTTAATAAACTTCTTGAGAATCACCTAATCCATAAAAGTGAACTATATATTCCCCATGTTTTTGGACCTTAACCAAAACCAAAACCAAAAAGGTTAGTACAAAATCAGATAATCCCCAAAACGGAGAATCATTTATAAAAAAAATCTATTCTTAATCTCCAAAATTTGTCAAACAATACCCAATGTTCAACAAAGTTTATTCAATAAACATATATCAATAAAATTATTCAATGTATCCAAAACTAATATTGAAACCCAAATCTCTAAAAGATTTAATCACATAGTCTTCCAAGATAAATCTTAACGTTTATCTCCAAATAACATCGCCTTCTCTTAAAGTCTCGTATTGAAAAGTAATTAGCCTAATCACATATCCTCCATGATAGGTTAATAATTTTCAAATATAGCCCAACATCAACTTACTCTTGATTCATAAAATCATCTAACTAAAAATAATTAGTCAAAATAACCAGGGACTTCACGTAGTCCAGTGGTAGGCGATAAATACCAGTTGCACTTTGGTTGTGGGTTCGATTCCCGTAGCTTCATCCGATGCGACGGGTTGTCCATGGTCTGTGTGTTGTCCTTTTTCCAAAACTATATAATTCTTAACACATTACCCCAAAAAGAGATAAAATCTTCAAAAATAACCATAACATATTTTACCACGAAGGTTATCTAATAACGTTCATTTTTCAACCCAAAGAGTATTAAATAGTAATTACCACAAATTCAAGGATCATATAAACCCAAATGGTTCTTTATAACTATGTCCACAAAAGAACAAATAACTATTCCTTGAATAAAATTTTCATATATCAAACATTAGGGTTACACATACTATAAAAAAGTCTTCGAATGTAACCCCATCATCAAAAGAGACTTAATACTTATAAGAATTTCACCATCCTAAAATCTACCATAACTGTTGAATCCATTATATGTTGACTTCATACTCATTCAACATTCTACATGATCCATTATCCATTCCTTTCGAACTTATTCTGAAATACTTCTTTCCTACAAAAAAATCATGAATCATATCCTGTGATTCGAAAATAGGAAGACATATGTTAAGAAATAATCCATACCTTTGATTGGTCATTGTCAGTTTCATCATCCTCAATCAGAATCGCATTAGGTATTGGTAAATGAATATTTGTACGATCATGGTGATCCCATTCCCTAAAATTCTTTGTAGGACATGTGTTTTCATAATGATCATGCACACCACATTTAGATCATTCAGTTGATCACTCAGAAATAACTTCTTTTTCTTTCCTCGAGTCAACTGGATGCTTCATTTTTCCATGGGATGTTCTTGCTTTATGACCTTCATTTCCACATCTATAGCATATTTCTGTCCCTTTGAACCATTTTCCTAGGTGTTTCTTTCCTCATCTTTGACACATAGTTTTTTGAAGACACTTACCTTTATGATTATTACTTGAACTTCCGTAGGGATTTGTTTTTTCACATATACGATGCCTTATAAAAATCACCAAGGTTTAGGTGGTCAATCATGACTCCGGATAGTTGGTTGAGGATAAAAAAAAGAGTTCCTATTGAAGCTTCCATATCATCCAGTTGCTCACTCAGAAAACTTTCACATTTTCCTTCACATCCACTGTTACTTTGGTGCCTTCTAGTTCCATCCATTTACTAAAACAAAAAAGTTCAGTGTGATCATATTAGTAAAATCATCATATAGTAATGTAGAAGATAAACACTAATATATAGTTATCCAAGTTATCTCAAACTAATTCTAACATCCAAAAAAACAATGACTCCATCTAATATACTACCCATTGTGGTTATAAAAAACTTGTCACTTATGCTTAAACAACCCTCTAACCTCTAAAGTTATCTAAACATAACTTTGATACAAACTATAAGGACCCGACCTTAAAACATTAAATAATCATGAATTAAATGAATAATTCACATAGAGGATCATTTCAGGTTTAGAGTTTTAGAGAATTAGGTCATAACTATTACATCTCAAAAGATTACGAAGTAGACACTTTTACTATGTTTCCATAAAATAAATACTCTTAAAAGGAGACATGTATAGTTCCATGTTCTAGATAGAATGTCTTTACTTGATCCCATCCTTGACCCTATTCATCTTTAAGTCCTGTGGAAAACATTTCAAAAACTTGGGATGAGCATAAAAAGCCCAGTAAAGGATAAACACAGAAGGAAAACTGTTAGTTTTTCAAAACAACAAGTAAACCACGAATACTTTATCAAAGATATACTTTTTACCTTTATGAAGTAGTAAAGACTCTTCACTCAATAAAAGATAACTATTTAACATTTGTAACCAAAATATTACAATAAACCCATATAAAGAACACATAAAATACAAAGGTAACTTGGGACATAAACATGCTTAAATGGAATAACCATACGGTCGACTTCCTCACATATCACTACATGGAATAGTCATACAACTGACTTCCATACCCATTGCATTGGAGGTTATAACCTTACCACATGTACTGGTATTCACGGAACCACCCGTCATATGGTTTATCACGTAACCACCCGTCAAATGTCCAAATACCATATAAAATAATTACATATAAAATAATTATAAAGGAAAGAAAACATCTCCAAATTTCAATAACAATATATCACTTAAATATATTGACATAACAAATCCATTATCTAAACCATTTTCAATACCAAAATTCATGAAAGAGTATATGGTATTTATTTACTTTTAAAAAATACAGCCTGTTGAGGAAGCCAAAGATCAAATAATACTCGCGGTGGTAGAAAGGTCTTTGTCACCACGTCCGTTAAAAAGAAACATAATTTTTGTCGTTCAGTAAAACACTTCGTATAGAAAATATTACTTTTGAATAAAAGTAAAATTCAATGGGGTTTATACACCGTATAAAATAATGTTGTGTATAAAAGAAAATATACCTCAATGTAAAGAGATTGAGATGTAGTCCCATTCTAAGATGGTATCCTTAAATTAATGATAAAGGAATTATGTAATTATGTGTGACAAATATAAGTACACCCAATATATGTGGATATTAAGTGTAAAAAAATTAGAGTTCATTCACACATACTCAAGTCATGACATGATCCATAAGTATAGTTTTAATAAAATGAATTAAAATTTGGTTAAGAAGTTCCCTTACAAAAATTCGACAGCCTAACGACGTCACATTAAAATTCAGAAAAAAGAGTTGATGAGAGAAAAAATGGTATCTCATCACTTGTACAAAAAAATATACATCAATAAGGATATATAAGAACACATCCCAACATAATAAGATGTTTATTAAAATATATAACAAAAATGAGTCTTTTAAAAAGGGGACGGTGAAAGGTTCCCTTACCGATTTGGTAACTTACAAAACATAAGACACATGAAAGAAGGATAATAATATGAAGATTCCAATACCCATAAATTGAAGTAAATTACATAATGAATACACTCTTGGGAAGTATATACACCACACAAAATGAAAATAGTGGAAAATGTAGGATGAATCTCATGGGAATAAAAGTGAGATGAAAAATCCCTTACGAAAACTCGGCAGCCTAACGACGCCACTTAAAACTTCCAAAAATGGATTGACGAGATCAAATAGGGTCTCTCATCATATGAACATAAAATGTAAAGTAATAGGATTATAAAATAACATCCCCCAAAATAATTAATACCAGCTTAAAAGAAATGACATAAAAGAGAGTACTTAAAAAGAAAGAGAGAGGTAGGATCCCTTACCTTCAGTCTGACTTGTCTTGTTCGTTTCTTTATATTCCTGAATAATAAACATCGGTAAATTTATAATTTCATAAGGAACTACATTAAAGATTATTATTCAGTTCATATCACATATTATAATGTTATAATAATTGGTAAATAATGTGAGTTCATATCAGACATTTTTGTCGATGTTTCGGTACATGAGTCAAAATTGAACTTGTTGGAAAAGAATTTTCCATGTAGTTATAGGTACATCATCTCCAGAAAAGTATTAATGATTTAAATATCATATATATACATTATATATTCATTTAATACTATTCCATAACATTTGGAGATAAAAAATGAAAAGCACCGTTCATGGAGACGGTAGGCCGTACGTATGCACGCTACTTTCATTTCTTTGTCATATTAATGGAATTAAAACTAAATGAGATATATATATATTATAATTACATAATTATATCCATAATTTATATGTAATATATGACATATATTTCCCTTAAATATGAGTACTTTTAATAGTACATAACATTTGGAGATAAGAAATGAAATGTACCGTTCAGGGAGACGGTAAATCATACGTACACAGGAATGCTACTTTCATTTCAATTTAATACTTTAATGGAATTAAAAATAATAATAACACATAGTTATATTATAATTAAAGTATAATATAACATATAACATCATTAAATCCTTCTTTTATACATCCCACATATGGTATTAACGATTCAAATCACATGGAGGGGGCGGTTGTCTACACTTCCTAAAATGAAATTATCGCATTTTCCCATTATGTAAACCATAAAGGTATGGAATAAATGAAAAGTAAAGAATAATAAAGAATACATAAAAATAATTTATATATCATATATAAATACAGTGACATCTTAAAGGCCACCATGAGAGGTGTTAAAAGAAGATTGAACAATCATCGTTTTGTGAGGCAGTAATTCACCACCCACAGAAATAGTATATTCTTTAACCATTAAATGGAGGTGGGTATGATTGTAGCTCGAATACTCTTCATAAATTCATCCTAGTATATTTAAGATACTGGTGGTGTTACAAAATAAAAGAATAAAAAGATTTTAGGGTGTTGGAAAAGCAAAATAACACAAAAGAACATAAGAGGAAACATTACCTTCAAATAAGATAACTATTTTTGATTTGATCACAAAGGCTTCCGTGGAAAGAATTATGCCCAAAGTGATGCTTCTAGAAGTAAGACAGAGATTCAGAGAGACAAAATTTTCATAGGACGGAAGAGCCAAGGGCTTGAGAGGTGTAGGTAAAGAGGTAGAGGTGGGGGCCTTTTATAAGATGGAGGAGGGGCACTCTTGGAAATTCATGAAAAGATACTTTATTACTAAATGATTTTCGAATATCAAAGGTCAAAAAATTACATATTTCTTGGATAAGGTGATAAGGGTTATAAATCCACCCATCCAATAGGTTTTTGAAAAGTGTATTTCTTAGGTTTTACATTATCTTTTCATTTTATTTAAATCGTTCATTAATGAGGTAATTACTGCATCATCATGGTGTCCTAAATAAATTAATTTATTTAAGGTCTAAAAATTATTAAAAAAACTACTATGATGTAGTAAATCTTATTATATTTCCAATTAATATTTATAGTAAAAAAAATATTACTTGTATTATCCCATGAAAAAATTGTTTTAGTAAAACAATACATGTTTGTGGCATTTTAATTTTAACTTTAAATAAAAAGTTATTAATGTCATTTTCTTAACCAAGTTGCTCCATGGGGTCCCCAAGTTGACCAATGGATTTTATTGGTCGAAAATGACTCAGAAAATAATGGTTGAACAAGTCTCAAAGTCATTTCATATTATTATAACATTATCATTACCTTAAATTACACTAATTACCCTTAATCGTGATTAATAAAACTTAAATGTTAATATTCACCAAAAATTATTTTCATCCCATTGCACAACATTTTATATCCTGATGACAACCATGTATGTGGGAGTTTTGAAATTCAAATAACAGAGGTGGTAAAAGTTTATTTAAATGAAAAATTAGTTTTTTAACTACCACTTTGTGGATTCACTATTCATCAAAAATTGATGTTTTCCAGAAAAATACCAAAAATTCACCGTAAGAAATATTTGATATTCTGAATTAAAAATTATGCCTATTTTAAAAAATTAAAAACATATAAGATTCATTAATTAATTTAATAATTAATTCCCACAGTCAAAACAAATAGAGTGTTTTTAAGAAACAATATCTATTAAATGATTGACACTGGTTTTAGTCCAATTTCAAAGTGAAAATAATTCCAAGGACCACCATCGGATTAAATGGTAAAAATATATATTAACTACACTTTAATCCCAATTAAAATGATAATCTATCCATACAAATAAATTATATTAAAATGAGGTTTTGAATTAAAATACATTATTTTCACTAAAAATGAACTTTATCAGAAAAAAACAAAAACATACACAAAGAAAATATTGATGTCCCAATTATAAAAAAGTATTTTATTTGTCCCAATATGACATATAAAATTGTCAAAAAGTGGATCTAAGAAGGGTTCTCCGTCAAAATGTGGTTAATCGACATTTTAAATAATATTAGAATATCTACGCTTAAAATTGGATTAATTCACATTTTAAGTCTCTAACATTTATTGGATAAAAGTAAAAATATTTGACAAACATATATAATAATTTTTTAGTTGGTTATGTTCATTCCTGCCATTACAACGTCTAGGCGTTAACTATCATTTAAAATTATATTATTTTATTATTATAGTGCAACGTAAGATTTCAAAGAAACTCATTATTGCGTATTGGGTACGCCATCGAGCATAGAATTCCCTTTAAATTAATATTAACGGTTTATTCAAAAAAATGGATAAATATGAAAATTTCATATCCTTTATTTACCTGGGATGTTACAGTCCTTCCCTATGCATAATTTGGCATCTATTTCTTCGATTTTCCTTGACTATAGATCCTGCACTAATGGTAGATGGTGGGGAAAAGGTGATGTGTTATACCTTTTTATACAATAAACTCCAATATTTTCAAATTATATTACTTTTGGAAACTTTTTATGACACCTATTAATGCCTTTCTTATATTTTGTGGATGATAATGTTTGTTTTAATTTGTTCTTGAACATTAGTGATAAGATTCAATGTAGTTAACTTCTCCACATGAAATAATTACCTTTTACTCCACAGCTTTTGTGTCAGTATTTGTAATATTATACCTTACTTGGTTTAGGGTAAGTTGGGGCTGTTATAAATGGGATAATAATGTTTAAATTCTTCCAAATTTATTTATTGAAAAGTTGTTTTCTATTTCATATGTTTTCAATAAGCTTAGTTTTTTACAACTCTTGATAAAAATTCTATTGTGAGTATCTAGTTTTGAAAAAAATATTCTTTCCATACTTTGGTATTAGTGTGATATGTTTCAGAGAATTATTATATATATGTATATTGAATTCATTGAACGAAATTACCGTTAGTTTGTCAAAACATACAATTTTATCTTGTTACATCCATTTTCCAAGGCTCTAAGGTGCCTTCATAGATTTATTATTTACTAATCTTGTTATCCATTTGTCTAGCGACATTTCTTACCAATCATGCTTTATTTTATTTACTTACATCATTTTATATAGAACATTTGAGTTCTGTGCATTTGATGAGTGTTGAATTTTTGTAGTTATAGAGAATGTTGGATCAAGTGACTAGGTAGGTTCTTCAAAATTTTAGCATCTTATTTATTTTAAAAAACATTCCAACTCATTATGCATTTATGTTTTTTACATTCATTCTATTAGTCCTCTGAGAGGTGAGTAATAAAATGAAAATAACATTAGATGACTCATTTTTTTTGAAATTATAAAAGTTAAATTCAATGTAACAATCTCTTTTATTTTTCTTTATAATTATTTCTCTTTCATAGTGCATAATATTATATCAATTTCATGTATTATGAGTATATTGGACTTAGATCGGTACGATCCCGGAATAGATTTTTCTTCTTAAAAAAATATCTCTACATAAGAATAATAATTCCTAATTGGTCTTCATATTATATTTTTTATATGTTGGGAAATATTGGTTTATTTTATGAAATTTTAGTACTAATTATATATACTGTATCTAAAAAAATATTTTTTATAAATCCTTCGAAAAAAATTGGGAAATTTTTTGATGTCTTTGTTTCCTCAAATAGAAATATTAGTACACACCCTCATAATAGCTATACCGGATGAGTGATGTGGTGAAAATTAAATATACTTGATGATCTCTGTGTATGAACCATTGTCTCTATGAAATTCTACCAGATACTGAACTCCCTACTGCATGATTTGTCAAGAGATCAATTGCTACTATTTGTGAATAGATACTACTGGACACACCCTCCCACTCAACACATATGGTACTACTGGTGAACTACTGGTGATCGTATGCCACTGGACACACCATCCCACTTAATATAGATGTTACTTCTAGTGAATAGATGACACAAGACACAACCTCCCACTAGACATTTATGTTACTACTAGTGAACTGATGCCAATGGACACACCCTCCCACTAGACACAGATGCTGCTTCTATGGAATAGATTCCATTAGACACACCCTCTCACTGGACTATGTTGATACTGCTGGTGAATAGATGCTACTAATAGATGTTGTATCAAGAGAACAGATGCCAATGGGAAAACCCTCCTATATTTTATGGTGAAAATTTGTTGTGCATTCCATCAACTAAATTCTAGTAAACAAATGCTACTAATAGTTGATTTTTTCTAAACAATTTTGTGCACTTTTGTTAGGGTGTGGGATATGAGACTATGGATGATGATTTTTCCATTGATTGATTTTTAATAATATTTAATAGAAGAGTTTGTGTTTATGATTAAATAATATTGTCATATTTATTTTGGATCATTCAAATTAATTTTATACTTATCATATAATAATTATATTTTATATATTTTATATGATTATATTTATTAATATAATATAATATTTTACTAACAGATGTCATAATACAAACAAATGTTTTTTATATAAAAATATATATTAGAAATAGATATAATTGATGGTATTGTTTATATTAATAGATAAATTGACATGGTTAATGTTATTTCCAACAAAAATAAATGCATTGATAATACTATTATCAATAAGTAAATGTGTTGGTGACGATTTTAACCAAAACATATATTATCTATGGGTAATACTATAATTTAAAAAGAAGAGTTTTATCTATCAGAGTATCATTTAACAACAGAGTTTCTACCGACAGTTTAGTGATAAGGACATATATATTGGTAAAAATTTTTATCAACAAAAAATGAACATTTACAAATATATATGTTCCTATTGGAGAATGATAAATATTTTTTAGTGGTATAGAAATTTGAGATATTAACATCACCTAATAATTTTTAATTCAGAAAAACTATTTATATAACACATAACCACATTAAAAACATTAATATTACATCTTTATATATGTAGTCTATCAATTTTCTATCATTCATGGAATTAATATTCTTTTGTAACCTTTATTTTCATATTGGGACATGTATTTATTCATTAGTAATGATGGATGGGTAATTACATAAAAAATATTTATGTTTCTTCTTTCAAAATAAATGTTTTTGAAAATGTTTTATGTCATTGAATATATGATCATTTTCTATCCTAATCATGGATTAAAATAAAATATCATGCATACTCAATATGTTAATCAACATGAAATCCTTTTATCTTTCATCTTGTACTGAATAGTCTGTGTTCTTATGATGTCCGCATTTTTCCTTTGATTCATGATGAGGTCTTTTTGTGTCAATATATACGTCAAATTATTATGAATTTTATATATGTACGATATTTCACAACTAAGATATTTTCTCTAAATCAGAAATTTAAATATTACAACACATAAATGAATATCATTTGTTGGGTCTTTTTTTTCAAGGGCGATTAATTATAAATATGTAGAAGCTATTACCCCTTAATTTTAAATGTATAACCCATCATATCATTTATTCAAAGGGATCCTTATATATAAAAAATCATATTTTTAGGCAAGAAAGTATTTATACCACATACATTAATAATCAATTCTTCAGTTCAACAATACATTTTCCACATTCTATTATATATGTGAATTTGAAACATTTATTTTTTATTTAGTTTCATAGATTCTATTGTCTATAAAAAATCACTTATTATAAAATAAAAATCCATACAAACAATTTATGTCTGTAATAATCATAAGCATGGTCCACATAATGATTTTTTCTCTTTAAAGGATCAAAATTTGTTCCATCCTGAATGATAATATTAAAAAGAAAAAAACATGGTAGATAAAAAATATGACATTCTAGATTTTATATACAATGTTTTTACTCTAAGAGAATTATTAATAATTCAAAACAGAATCTCATACTCTTACTAAAATATAGATTGTTTCAGGAATTCAATATGAAATAAAAGATACAATTTGTCATTATAATACATGAAAAAACCCATTCATCAAATTCATAAACACTGATGGTGAAATATTTAATATATAGGAAATTATTATTATCTCATAAAATCCACATCGATTCCAAGAATTAATCTCTAGTAAATTATCCTTATTGGATCTATATATAATTAAGAAATAGTGAATATCAATATTTTAAAAAATAATTATCTCCCTAAATTTAATTAATTAAGCAATCAACATGAAGTAACAAATTCTTATTATTTATTGTAATAGAGTTATTTTATCTACATTCAATTTATTACCACATAAACTCAATCTTATTATTTTCAAATAGGTTATTTTGTCCCTATAAAGACACACTAGTGTATATTAATCCCTTATCATAGCACTGTTATATATTTTTATCAACTATACTAATTTATTTGGGACTATTCTATATGGTGTATTTAATATGGAATTTTCAATACTGACCATTTCAATGCAGAAATCAATAATGAATTCTTGTACATGTAGAATAAATTCTATAACAAATACATCATTGTAATCATTAATAATAAAAACATCATCTTTTATTAGTGTATACCATCATTAGATTATGTCTTCTATTCATCTTCTCATAGAATTTAATTTGTTGAAGAACATGATGTGGCTCGTTACAAGGCTAATGTAATGATGTAAATCCTCTAAAAATGGATAGTTTTACACTTTTAAAAAAAATTTCCCTATAGACAAGATAATAATATTTTTAATTATAAATTTTTATAAATCCATAAAATATATTATCTCAATGTAGACAATATGTATGAGCATAGATCCATATGAATCAACCCTTCTCGTGTTTTTGAAGACTGTGGCACTCGTAGAAGGTTTTGTAGAAGTATGGAAGCGTTTGGTTGTGGAAAGATGGAAGCAGTAGGGGTACATAATGTGACCATGGGGTACCCAACCTGATAGGTTCAATTTCTATAAAAATAAAATAAGTGATGAGGAAATGTATTTTTCAGCATAAGTCGAACTCAATGCAGTGCAATCTGTGACTGGGAGGAACATGTCATGTATTGACACAACACTGTGTGTTTTCAAAACATATCAACCGCTCTAGTTTTTTAAACCCTATGGCTAAGGATTCATTTCCTCTCATCCCAGGAGACCTGGAAGACCCCTCCGTAGTGTCTTATAGATATCCTCTACTAGGATCATTCATGGGGTTCTTGTTTCAATACTTCTTCAATCCAAGGAAAGAGATATCTTCATTCATTTTTATCTTTGATTTTTTTTCTCTCCTCTACCTTTATCATACTTTGGTGCTTTATATCCATAGGTCTAAGGGAGTTTATTTTGGTTTTTGATGAATCAATTGTGCCATGAAATCTTTAGTTGGATGCAGTTGGTGCGGGGAGGGTGATCATGATCTGCTACATTGATCCATTCTCGAGCAAATAACTTCAAGAACCTTTTGAGGTAGGGGACTCTTTTCTTCCCTATTATTTCAAATGAAAAAATATATTTAACATGTTTTATCCCTTAGGGTCACAATAGAATTGACACAATTAAATTTTTAAATTTGATTAAAATAATTGGGTTGATTGCATTTGTTTCTTTTCACCATGATAACGGTTTTCCTCTTGATTTTATAGATATTGTTATATGAATTATTTTTCTGGAAGTATGTTGTTCATGAAGAAATTTTTATAAAATATATAACAGAAATTAATTTAAAATTAAATTTCTATAGATAAAGATACATATAAATGAACTTGGTTTTTGTTTTTGTAATATTATGTTAATAAAAATGATGCAGTAAGCTTGTTTAATTAATTTTTGGTAGATATGATAGCTTGATGTTTAGGTTTCAAGTAGTTGGAACATACTAATAATGAATTAGTTAATTCAAGATGGATTAAAGAACTGGTTTTTTGAAAAAATATAATTATTGGTAAGTTTATGAGTTACCCTCTTGCTTTTAACGGGCAATAGCCTTATTCTTGGAGCGGTGAGAGATCAATGCTTGTAAAGGTAGAATTCCCTGTCTAATTTCCAAGAGCCCAGTTCATATGATGTTTTTTCCTACTTATGTTGTGATGTGAGCCTAGATGGCTGTTGGGATATGTGCGGGTAGGAAGGAAATTTTTTTATTGTAGCGATTAACACTTAGTGTGGAGAGATGCATCAGTTTATGCATGTGGGTGTCAGGGAGGACATGGGAGATGATGAAATATATTGGATTTGAATGTTTGGATGCTTGTTGAATATTATTTATTATTTATCTGCTTTACTTTCCCCACAGCTAAAAGTAGTTGGTTTTTCTTACCCTCTTTCAAAAAAAGGTCAACGATGTATGGGGTATGCCATGTGAATTTCATGTTTATCTTACTAATTATGAATTTATCTATTCCCATACTATAGTTTTAAATGACCCTACATGTATATTATATACTCACTGTTTTGAGCCTCTTGTGTTTTATGGATTTGATTTGGATTTTTTAGAATTCCTATAATTATGGGAAGTAATAATGCTGTTAGTAAATTATTCAAAAAATGGTGTTCAACCCATGGGGTTGGAGCTTGATGGGATGTAATTTTGAGGATATGTTTTTGAGATATCATGAACTTTGTTTGGTTATGCCTAGTGGAAAAGGAACCTTTTTTGGATGCTAATGAAATGAATTGTGGAATTTTTGAGGGTTAATTAATGTTTAAATAATTTATTTACATAAAGTGAAACTCATTAAAAGGGGAAATATTATTTAATATGGGAATATAAATGGTTGTGTGCTTATAGGATCTAGTCTTATCAATGGTAATTGGGAGTCCAAGAGACGTTAGTAGTAGTTTTGTCTAAGACATGTTTTTTCCATAGTTTTTTTGTGAGCTATATTATATCATGAACTTTTTGTTTTTCAATATGCTACCCCACCCTATTAGTTATAGAGACTGACAATCCAGGGATTCTGAGCATGGGGGGTGTTTTCCCCCAACATCCTGGTGGGTTGATGGATAGCTAACAAACCCTTCGGTCACACTCTCTACTCTTGGTAGTTATGTGTGCTGGTAGGCACAGTGGTATGTTTCCCATAAATTTGTGCATAGGGTTGTAATGGCTTGTGGTTATTCACACGCCTATATTCTGAATATAGTTTCATGTAGACTACTATAAGTGTAACCTCTATAAGATGTGACAGCTTGAGGATCATTACTCGGTGTATGGGTTGTAATGGCATGTGGTATAATACTTGATGTCTGATACACATTATGTGGGTTGCGGTGGATCCCAGAAACTACTTGGTTACTTTTGGTTGTGTGGAAGGTGTGGTCCTTCCTGGAGGTGTCTATAGGAATGCTTTGTGTTTCATGAGGTTCATGTGGTAGTTCTTTCCCATGTGTCTTTGGGCAGATCTTTTTAGAGAGAGATATATTAGGATGTGCGACGTTTGGGAAAAGACTAAAACAAGTGGAGAAGTGGTAGCGGGTACCATTGATATTATTTACTATATTATAAACTTGTTTATGTGATACATGGTGAGAGTAATCATGGTGAGGATGGGAACTTAGTATGCATGTTTATATAATGAGACAGTTTTTCTTATTATTCACTATGATTTAGCTTGATTTCTTTACCTTTTTAATGAGATTCTCCAAGGAAGATCATATTGAGTATACTGTTATACTAACCCTACATATATATAATCTAATTTTCTGATCACATCAAGCAGGTTGGTGATTAGGCTGGTTACTACTTGGTTGTGGTTGTCGGAGTTGTTCAGGCTTTATGGCCAATGTCATTTTTTAGTTTCATTTGGTACTTATAGTTTTACATTTAATTGTAGTAGTTTTTTCAGGAAAAGACATATGTGTACATGGGATTTATTTTATATTGCAGTCAGATTTGGAGGTGGTTCGGGTCTATCTTATCACTCTCTTTCACATGCGTTCTCTTAGAGAGTAATGTATCCTATTTGAGTGTTTATTATACCCTCGGTGCTATTCGTCAACCTAGGACATACTGGAGGCAGGACTGGGGGTCACTATCTCTCTTCTCACCTTGTTATCCCAGGAGTGGTATTCCTTGTGGGGTGGGGATCATGACATAGTGGTATCAGAGGCCTGGTTGATGGATAAGATGGTGTTTGGTGTTAGGAACATGTGAGGTTTCATGGGTTCGTAGGAAAACATTGTCAGTCAATATTGGAAAGTGATGTAAACACTGAAGACTAGCTGATACATAGGCATTTAAGCCCCCCTATGATCTGATTCATGATACTTTATGTTTACATAAGATATAAAACGAGGTGATATTGGTTTTAGGTTAGAGATCTAGGAAATGATCACACATCATTTCTCTTTGTGATTGTGTTTGTATGGGTCGACCTTTGGATTGTCTAACATGAAATTAATAAAAATAATAATAATTAATTAATGTTGATTCTTCTTATATTCCAGGTTTAGGATCTCCAACAATTTGTTATTATGAAATTCTTGATCCAGGTTGACATCCTCGTATTGTTCACATAGAGGATATCAAACAAGCAACGCTAGCAGATCACCATATGGTATAAAATGATGATGATGACTCATGGAGGAGAACACTATGAGAGTTTCAGTGCCAAAGTATACAGAATTTAGAGGGCCACATATCAAATACATTCATGGAAGAATGGTTAGAGGAGGTGAGATAGCCTTTAGTTCAATCCATGATTGGAAAGGGCCCTGGGTGTCTTTGG
Source organism: Viscum album (assembly GCA_963277665.1). Lineage (NCBI taxonomy): Eukaryota > Viridiplantae > Streptophyta > Magnoliopsida > Santalales > Viscaceae > Viscum > Viscum album. The sequence goes on from OY728139.1 coordinate 901,030,175, forward strand.
TTGTTATGATGATGTGTGGAGCAGTGAGATAGTGGTGGTTCTTGTTCTGTGGGTATCACGAGGAGTCAATGATCTCATGGGAGGAGTTATGAGATAAGTTTAGAGTCTAGTTTCTTTCTTCAACCATGAAGGCATACAGTCATCAGGTGTAATGCCTTGACCCTAGTTACCTAGACTGTGTACATTATTACATAATATTTGAAATATCATATCACAAAATACTGATAAGTTTAGTATCCTTCTAAGGACTTGATACAAAAACACATTTTACATTACCTCATGAAATTTAAAAAAACATTGTGTCCCCTTTTAAACACCCTCATATCCTTTGGACTATCCCTACAATTTAATCATAATATAATTATTCACATCCTCAGAAAAAGATATCATATGAAAGGGATGAGCTCAGATTCTCAGTAAGGATAACAATATAGAGGAAACTATCATAAATAATCTTAAACATTTAAGAAAATGTATAAGATTAAAACACAATCCTTTTAATCTTAAACCTCAGTATAATATGGAAAATTTAAATCAAATAATTCCATTTACATATTCACATGGTTATATTAGTATTTGAATAATCACATGTTATATAAATAGATAATTTTATAATGATGGAATGCATAATGTCGGACATCATAGCCACATAGTCAAGGACTCGTGCCAAGACTACAAATAAGAATTTATCAGGGCCTTGTTCTATGAAACTGGTATGTCTAATGAGAGTTATCATTGAATCAAGGAGCTAAAGCAAGCTCCACCTATCACTTATGAAGTCTAGTGTGTTCCTCTTATGAAAATGTTGAAACATAATATAAACATTCCTATTAAAACTAGAGTATGAAATACAAACACTTTAACCATAAACCATGAATTGTATAAAATAGTACATCAACAATTAAACATATCAAAAAACCTTCAATATAGTTTGGAATAATTTATCATAATAAATTGACATCAAACAGACGTAAAATCCAACAAAGGATGTTGACAAAGATGAAATCAATCCAAAAACTATTGAGTGACATATTTCTTTCTACATTAAAATAATTAAAATGTGGAGAAAAATTTTATTTTCAAAATATTCTTATATTATTGTAAGTGTATCTTAGAAGTTGTTATAATGGCATAAAAAATCTACACACTCTATATAAGTTAAAAATAGTATTCCCTTAATTTGTCGAAAAGGTCATAACTGCCCTGTTTGGAATGGGACTAAAAGATTCCTTTCAAACAATTTCATAAAGATTAATAAAGGGTAAAAATGATTTTAAATCGTAATCTAGTAAATAGTAAAAAAATGAAATACATTTATAAGAAACATGAATGTGGATAATAAAGAGGTTCCAGTAGATACTCATGTATAATCAACCTCAGATAATAATTATATTGTAAAACAAACAATTGCCTTGTATTCTTCCTTAGTAAAGGGTATGTTAACCTACTATATAATGGTTAAATAATTGATTTAAAATTATAAAATAATAAACACACATAAATATGATATCATATATGATATTATATTATTTCTTTGTTAATATTTTAGTACTATCATTGTTTCGGGTGTAACCAAATTTTTTTTCCATTATATGTTTTATTATGTAATTCATTTTTATTATGGATAGAATGTATTGGATTCATATACAGAATGAAATTGTGTTCTTTAAAATTATTTTTAAATCATAAAATGAAAATTATTCTTGAAGGGTTACGATGTGGAATGAATCTTATAAAATTTTTGGAGGCGGTAATCAGTATGTACGCACGAGCGACAATATCATTTTATTGATGGTAAATTCTTATGTAATTGGCTGGTATATCATATATAAATAATAATAATAATGTTATATTTATTATATACATAAATTATACTCATTATTATACCCATTCAAATACTGAAGTGTTGAATAACAAACTACACCATGACATAAAGATGGTATGTCGTATGTACGTACGTATGGTGACTTTGTAATCTATAGGATGGATAGAATAATGAATATGGTTGTACCGTATTTTTAATAACACCAAAATACGTATAAGGTACTATATATGTTATTTTTTTATGGAAACAACAAATAAAGAGGAAGTGGAAGAAGAAAAAATCTTAAAAATAGATGATGAAATTATTACCTCTTCTTTAGGTTCTTCTTTTTGATTTGATCAAAAGGGCTACATAGTTTGGAATTTTGATCAATGTAAGGCCTCTATGATGAAGTGAGGATATCTTGGAGGATTTGAGAGTAGGGTTTGGCTAAGAAAAATTGTTTTGGAGCAGTGAAATTAAGATAAGTTGAATTTCCCTTTTATAAGTGAGGTGATGGTCACTTTTGGAAATGCCTGAAATATTATTTTGTCATAATATAATATTCCACATCTAATGGAACCAAATGGATTTATTTCAAGTATATGGTGGGATGGGTCAAACATCACTCAACAAATAGTGTATAGATAGGTCTGGGTCACTATATTATACTTATTTTTATACTTAACTCTTATTTATATAGTATAACGTTTACGAGGACTTCAAGTATTTTTTAATACATGGTTAGTGAACTTACTAGAAAATTCCAAGAAAACCAAAAGTGGTTCATTAATGACATATTTATCATTATGTAAGTCATTTCTATGAACCATTGTTTTTTAGGAAAATTATATCATTTAATTATATAGTATTTCTTTTTAAAACTCATTTATGTCAATTTAGACACTATTTAGAATTTTCTTTCTCTGAAAGTCAAAAAAACATTATTACTCTGAAAAAATACATTAAATAAACAATAAAATGTCATATAAACCTATAAAATTCATGTAACACAACAAAAGGCTCAATTTAAATTTATTTTGTTCTTTTTAATATCAATTATTTTGTTCTATTATTAATATGTTTATTATTACATCATCGTTGTGTCATGATTAAATTTAATTTTTAAATGTCTAAAAATTATTTATAAATTAACATGATGTAGAAAATCATCTTATATTTATAATGAATATTTATAGTTGAATTAATTTTTTTCTTTAACCAAATATTAAAAATGGTTTAGTTATTAAAATTTTAATTTAACACTTTTATCTCCTCTAAATAAAATATAATAAATGTCCTAATCTAATCCATGTGGATAAAAAATGATCATATTTTGTTCCTAAGGTTGATTTAGGTTGAAATACGATTATAAAATATTATTATAACCTGTGTTAGGGTAATTATAATATCATTTTCAACTTAATTATCCTTTTTTACTTTTAACTATGGTAAACAAAATTCAAAAGTTACTATTCACAAAAAATTATTGTCCTCTAATTGAAACAGATTTTACATAATGATGATAGTCGTGTCTCTCGGATTTAAGAAATTCATTAATCAAAAGCGGTAAAATTACATTTTATGTAAATTTGCAGATGTATCTAAAAGGTGGGTCGAAAACATTAAAAAGTACAATAAAATTATATTTATATATATATATATATATTCTTGTAATGAAATGACTCGAACAAATTACATTGGACTAATATAAGTATTATGTAACTATTTTTAATATAAAATAAATTATAATAAAAATATTATTTATTTAAATAAAAGTCGGTTTAAATAATAACTCGGTGTTTTTCACTATTCATAAAAAATAGAATGTTTTCAGAAAAATACCAAAAAATAACATGGAACTAATTTTGATATTCCCAATCCAAAAATGAATCCCATTATGAAAAATAAAATTTATAAAATTTCAAAACATGGGCATTACTATTCATAACTACTTTTTAAAATGGCTAGTTTGACTTGACGTGGTGTGCTAGAACTCGAGGATTCATATAGAAGAAGCTATTGTATTATTCAAAGAGAAGCATACCATGGAAGATTGGGGTGTTACATTCTCCCCTCCTTAAAATTATTTCGTCCACAAAATTTCTAGAATACTACAACATACAAATATTCAAGTGGTTCATCATCATAAGGTCCTCAGGTTCCCACATCGCCGCTTCCATTTTATGGTTTCTCCAATGAACTTTTACTAGATGAGTCATCTGGTTTCTCAACACATGTTCTCTGGTATCAATAATTTTGATAGGCTCTTCACAATAAGAAATATCGAGGTCCCATTCTATTTCTTCATAGGTGATTACATGCATTGGGTTAGACATGTACTTTCTCAATTTTTTTACGTGGAACACATCAAGAAATTTGCAGAGACATTGTGACATTTCTAAATGATAAGTTACAACTCCAATTAATTCTAGAATTTTGAAGGGTCTGATGTACCTAGGACTCAATTTAACCTCCTCTCTAAATCGTATAACACCCTTCCATGAATATACCTTCAGTAAAACATGACATCTGACTTCAAATTCGAAATCCTTCCTTCAATTATCAGTATATCATTTTTTCCTACATTTAGGTGCATTGATGTGGGTTAGGATGATCTTCACCTTTTTCATTGTTTCCTCAACATGTTCTGGGCCTACATGTTTTCTTTCACCAATATCATCCCAACATGTTTTTGGGCGACATCTCTTTCCAAATAATGCTTTATATGGTGCCATCCGAACACTTGAATAGAAGCAATTTTTATAGTAAAATTCTACCTGAGGTAAGTATTGATCCCGCACTCATTGAAATTCTTGTGAGAAAGATCTCAACATTTCTTCATAAGTTTGAATGGACCGTTTAGACCATTCATCAGTTTAAGGGTGGTAGGCAGTGCTCAATCAAAATTCAATATCAAGGGCCTTTTGAAGACTGTTCAAGAATATTGATTTATAATGTGGATTGTGATCAGAAATAATAGATAGGGGTACACCACGAAGTCTAAAAAAATAATTAATATATGGTCTTAGTAATAGTTCAAGTGGTAAATCTTCTCTTATATAAAAAAAATGTTCTAACATGGTAACACGATTAAAAATGAACCATATTTCATCATTCATTCTAGGATTCTTTGGTATCCCTTTGAAAAAGTCAATCTTAATATTATCCCATTCCCACTCAAGCATAGGAAGAGATTTCATGACTCCTCCAGGATGTCGTCTTCCGACCTTCACCTATTTAAAAACCATACATCCAGAAACATACTCAGCAATATCCCTCTTCATGTTGTCCCAACAAATATGTTCCTTCAAATATCAATACATCTTAGTGATACTAAGGTGTATAGTGGAATCGCAGATATGAGCAGCATCCAACAATTCCCTCTTTAGATCAGGTATATCCTGAACACAATGCCTCTTCCAAAATTTTAAAATTTTATCTTCATGTAAGAAGTCGGTCAATCTACCATCATTCACATCCTTAATTTTCTTTCAAAACTCCTCATAATTAGTCATAGAACTTTTTATCCATTCTAGTAAAGAAGGATTGGAAACCATTTGAAAAAGTATCAATGTTTCACCATCCATGATTATTCCCATATCCATATTTTCGAGATCAATGAACATAGGATCCCTTTAAAATCTGATCTTGTTCATAAATCAATGATCCTTTTTGCTCAAAGCATATGTTAACATAATTACCTTCCCCGGTTCGTAGTGTATAGTGAAATCATAATCCTTGATTAGTTCGAGCCATCTCCTTTGCCTCTTGTGCATCTCTTTCTATGGGAATATATACTTCAAACTCTTGTGATTGATATATATCTCACATTTTTCACTATAGATATAGTGTCTCCATATCATCAAAGAAAATATTAAATCTACTAACTAATGATCATGAGAAGGATAGTTTTTTTGATTAATTTTTAGCTATTTTGTTGTATAGGTAATAACTCTATCATTATGCATAAGGACACAACGAAGTCCTTTCTTTGATGAATCTCTATAAGTAACAAATACATCATTATCTGATGGTAGTTTAAAGATAAAATCATTCAATAATATTCTCATCATCTCTTGAAAACAATCCTCACACTATTTTTTACAAAAAAACATAACCCATTTATGTGTGATCATGATTAATGGGTTAGGAAATCGGGCGAAATTGTAGATTAAACACTGATAATAACCATCTAAACAAATAAAATTGTTTACCACTGTTATACTCATAGGTGATGGCAATTAATGTATTTCTCTTATCATAGAAGGATTAAGAGAGATTCCATCCTTAGAGACAATGTGTCCATGAAAATAAATCTCCTAAATCCAGAATATGAACTTTCAAAACTTCACATATAATTAATTTCTTATACAAGTCATTGGAATAGTACACAAGTGATTTTTATGATCTTATTAGCTTTTGTAGTATACTAAGATATCATCAATAAATACCACTACAAATTCATCCTGATATTCCCTGAAAACTATAATATTTAGATCAATGAAAACATAGTGTTAATTAGTTAGTCCGAAACACATTACTGTAAACTCGTAATGCCAGTACCTAGTTCGAAATGATGTCATTAGAGTGTCTTCCTTTTTCACTCACAACTGATGGTATCCTGATTGATGATCAATTTTTGAAAAACATTGAGCTCCATTAAGATAATCATATAAATTATAAATGTGATGTAGGTGATACTTGTTCTTTATTATTATAGTAATGATCTCTCTATAGCAAATGCACAACCTCATTGATCCATATTTCTTAATAAAAAAGAACATGGGATCCCCATAGAGAAACACTTGGGTAAATAAATCCCTTATTTCTTAATTCTTATAGTTGTTTCTTTAGTTCCACTAATTCCCTAGTGTCCATTCTATAAGGGTCATAGATATGGGCCTTGAACTAGGAATTACATCAAAGGAAAACTCAATTTCTCATTCTGAAGGATGCCTAGGTAAATCCATTGGGGAAACATCAACATATTCTTGCATAATAGGTAAATCCTCAATTTGAACATTCTTTTCCTCACCCAAAATAATTTCACCCCCTTCCTCCCCAATAATTGAATTTAGTAGATCTACTGGGGGTGGATCAAGATGAGAATCAGATGGTGAAATTTCTGCTCTAATGATATTATATTCCATATCATCATCAAAATGTGTAACCTACTTCTTACAATAATGTTTTTCATCATGGTCTGAAATCCAATCTATAACAGGGATTATATCAAATTTAATCATGGGAATGATAATATGATCAGTGTAAAAAAGCACATTTATATGCCATAATGGTAACTGATTGAAAAAACATTGCCGGGACGATACTTCCTTTAGATGTTTTGACTGATTACTCCCTTGTTGAGTCAAATTGGAAATATCTAATTTTCATAGCAAACTGGGAAGTCATGAAAGAATGTGAGGGTACAAAATAAAATAAAACATTGGATATATTTTTTGAAATGATTAAAGTCCCTTCCACCACATAATTTGGAACTCCAACCTCAGCAGTAGTGATCACATAATCTTGGACTTTCTCCCTTGGACATTTCTGAGGTTACATTACTTGGTTATTAGAAAATTAATGTACATAAAGACACATTTTTTTACAATTTTGGCATTCCACATTGACATACTCTTTCATTCCCTTGTAATCACGAGCTTAGTGGTTTTTTCTTCACACGTTTAGCAGACTCTCATTCCCTTCAGGAAAGTACTGGGGTGTTTTCCTATATTTACTGCAGGATGGAAATTAAACTTTTCCCTAATTCCCATTATCTCCATTTCCAGAGTGTTCAGTAGATCTCTTCATCAACTAATTTTCTTTAATTTCCTAAAATTTTGAGAATTAATTTTCTATCTAGATAGAACATTAGCCTATATAATTTTCCATTGAGAAGGCTTGGGAGGATAATACATGATGGACAAATTGTTTCAACACATCAAAAAAACGATAAATATTACTCCTTGGGTTACGTATATAATCTGCAGCATTCCTTGCTAACCTTGTAAATTTAACCTCATACTTTGTGATATTCTCATCATCTTTTTTTCAGACTCAGAAATTGCCTTTCTATATCCACTCGATGGTCAAAAAGAAACTATTATTCTATGAAAGCTCTTTAAAATACCTCCATTCCATATTTGATACATCTTCATCCACTTTTGTGTTGTAAATTAAATTCCACCATTGATCTGCAACTCCCATGAGTCAATAACCATCTATGAAAAATGATTCCCTTTCACTAATCCTCAATGCGTGAAATATTATCTCTAAGGAAATTATCCATTGATCACCTACAAATGGATTTGTAGTCCCATTGATTATTGGCGGTTGTGGCCTCATGAATATGTGAAATATTGATCTTCTATATTGTGGATCAAGGTGCTCCCTACGGGTAAGGTTATTATTCATAACCTGAGAGAGTTGTCCCAGTAGGGTAATATGTTTTTCACCAGTAGTTGCATCATGTGCTCTATTATAATTATCATGAGTAGGAGGAAAATCGTTATATGGATTATGTCTGTTGATATAGTATCCATTCTTTCGACTAGGACCTTTTTCTAAACAATTATATACACTAGATTAGTTTATGAATCACAATAAATAATACCAATCTAGTCAAATAACAAACATAAATTGAACAATTTATACATATAATCCCTAATCACAAAAAAATCAGTGATGAATTATTTACTCATAAATCCATTATAACAGTTATTAGAAAAATGGTTATTATCCTAATCATAACCTCGTTGAGTGTCGTAACAAAAAGTGCAGCAAGGCCCATTGTCATGCACCAGTTCCCATTCGAGTCTAGCTCAAAGCATTGTTTTCATGTTTTACCCCTAGATACATTAGTGCCAGAGCTGCCTCTACATTCTCATATCCAGAAAAGGATGTATTGCATAGAAAATTCACAAAATATTTACATTACCAAAATTCTAGGAAGTTATACAATAAGAATACTCAATGTATATCTTAGAAAAATGTTCTCTCATTAGATTTTTACTAAATCTAACATCCAAGGATTGTACTAAACCTCTTCTAATACCAATTGTAAGACCTTGACCCAGGTTTCCATGAGTCGGTGCATTTTTACATAACATTGGCATGATAACAAGTGATCACAACTCGAAAGAATGATTAGTTTAGTAGCCTTGGATGTACTAGATACATAAATAAGTTTTAAAATAATTCATGAAATAAAAAAAATAAAATTTTGTCCCATTTTGAACATAACTATATCCTTCGGCCAATCCATGTAGGATTATCATAATATAATTATTGATATCCTAGGGAAAAAATATAAGAAATGGGTGACCTCAGATTCTTAGTAGGGATAACAATATTGTGAAAACTATCATAAATAAACATCAAAATTTAAGGCAATGTATAAGATAAAAACATAAGCCTTTTAAAATTAAACTTCATCATAATATAGAAATGATAAATCAAATACTTCCATTTATTTATTCACATGGATATTATACTAGTCAAACAATCACATGTAATATCAATAGAAAACTTCATAGTGATGGAATGCATAATGTCGGACAACATAACCACATATTTGAGGCCTCGTCCCAAATATACAAAAAAGATCTTATTAAGGCCTTGTTCAAAGACACTATTTTGTATCACGAGACCTACCGATTCATCATGGTTATGAAAAGGGCTCCACCCATTAGTTACTATGTCAAATAAATTTCTCATATGGAAAAGTTGAATCACAATTTAAAAAATTGTATTAAAACTAGAATACGGAATTTAAATAATTTAACCACAAACCAATAGTATAAATATAGAAAATCCGCAATCACACATATCACAAAATATTCAATATAATATGGAATATTGTTTCAAAATAAATAAACTTCAAATTAATGTAAAATCCATCAAAGTAGTTGAGATAGATGAAATCAATCAAGAAACTATTTGACTGACATATTTATTTCTTTATTGAAATCATTCAAAAGTAATGAAAAAATGTATCTTGAAAATATTCTTATAATCTTGTAAGGGATTCTTAGACGGTGTTATAATGTGGAAAATAGCAGCACCCTACGTATATGTAAAAAAATTCTTTCCTTAATTTGTCGAAAATATTACAAAGTACCTAATTTGGAATGTGACTTAAAGATTCCATTGATTTTTTTTTAAAAAAGTCAAGAAAGGTTTTAAATTGAATTAACCAATAGTCTAGTTAATAGTAAAAATATTTTGAAGTACATTTTTAAGAAATATAGATGTGGATGATAAATAGATACTACTATATGTTCACGTATAAACAACTTCGGATAATAATGAGATTGTAAAATTAACCTTTACCTGGTATTATTCCTTAGTTGAGGGTACATTAACCTCATGTATAAGGGTTATATAATTTTCAATAAATTATAAAAAATCTTCATACATATATATGATATAATATATGATCCTCTAATATTGCATTACTAATAATATTTCAGTAGTATCATTGTTTCCGGTGTTAACTGATTCATTTTCCTTTATATGTTTCATTATGTAAGTCATGTTTTTTATGGATATGATGTATTTGATTCATATCCATAATTTTATTATGTTCCAAAACATTATTTTTAAATAATAAAATGAAATTTATTCTGTAATGCTTATGACGAGGAATGTATATTATCCCATTCATGGATACGGTAATCTGTACGTACGCACGAGTGACAATATAATTCTACTGATGTTAAAATAGTATGTAATTGGATGGTATATCATTTATACAGAATACTTAACATCTTATATTTATTATTTACATCAATTATACTCATTATTATACCCATAAAAATAATGAATTGTTAATAATAATCTACACCACGACATAGAGACGGTAATTCGTACGTACGCACATATGGTGACATTGACATTACTAGGAAGGATAAAATAATGTATAAGGTTGTAACATATTTATAATAACATCAATATATGTAGAAGTTACATGATTTATTATTTTGGAATGGAAGAAACAATGAATGGGGAAGTGTGATAAGAAAAAAAAACTTTGAAAGAGGTGATGAAAATATTACCTCTTCTTTGGGTGATTCCTTTTAATTTGATAAAAAGGGCTCTTTAAGATAGATTTCTGATCAATGTATGGCCTATAGGATGAATTAAGGGTAGTTGGGAGGCTATTTCAGTTAGGGAAGTCTAATCCAAAAGGATTTGTATGTGTGAATTTAAGTGAAGGCTAAGTACACTTTTATAAGAGGGGTGGGTGTCACTTCAGGAAAATATTGAAATATTATTTTATTATAAAATAATTTACTTTTTATAATGGATCCAAATAGATTTAGTTTGAGGATATGGTGGTAATGGGTTGAAAAATTCCCAACCAGTATGTTTTATACATGTTTAGGTCACCATATTAACCTTACATTTTATATTTAACTCTTAGTTAAGCGGTTTACCTTTTACCATAACTTCTTGTATTACTATAATACATAGTTAATTAACTTTCTATATATTTCAAGTCAACCTCAAGTGGCTAATTAATGAAATATATGTCATTATATATTTCTTTTATATGAACTATATATTTTTAAGAATATAATATCATTTAATTATAAAGAATGTGTTTTAAAAACTCATTTATGACAATTTTGACACGATTTAGTATTAGGTTTTTGGGAAAGTTAAAAAACGTGATTTCGTTAAAAATAATATATTAAATAAACTTGAATATGTAATATTGACCTATAAAATTCGTTTAATTCATCAAAAGTCTCAATTTATAGTTATTTTGATAATTATAATATCAATTATTTTAATCTTTTATTAATAGGGTAATTACATCATCATCATTGTGTCATAAATAAATTTATTTATTTAATGTCTAAAAATTATAATTAAAATATAATGATGTGGGAAATCATATTATATTCTTAATTAATATTTATAGTCCAATTTATGCTATGTATAAATCTATATTAAAAATGGTTTATTTATTAAAATTTAAATTTAACATTTTTAGCTCTTCATTAAATAAAGTATAGTAAATGTCATAATATAATCCAAGTGGATCAAAAAGGATCATATTTTATTAATAAGGATGATTTCTGTCAAAATACACTTATCCAATAGAATTAGGACATTTGTTATGCTAATTATAAAATCATTATTACCTTTAATTTCCCTCTTTTCTTTTAACCATGGTAAATAAAATTCAAAAGTTATTATTCACCAAAAATTATTATTATCTTATTGAACCACATTTTACTTACTGATAACAACTATGCCTCTTTGATATTGAAATTCAATTCATAGAAGTGGTGAAATTATATATTATGAATATTTCAAATGTTCCTAGAAGGTGCGTAAAAGATGTTAAAAAGTTCATTGAAACTTTATATATCTAATCTTATTATAAAATGACTCAAATGAATTACATTGTACTAATATAGGTATTATGTTTCTATTTTTATTTTAAAATAATTTTAAATAATAATTATTATTATATAAATAATATTTTTTTATAAACTACAACAGAGTGTTTTTCATTATTCATCAAAAATTGAAATTTTACTGAAAAATACCAAAAAACCACCCTAAGCTAATTTTGAAATTCCAAATCCAAAAATGAAGTCCATTATAAAAAATAAAATGTATAAAATTTCAAAAAGTGGTTATTACTATTCATAATGACTTTTTAAAATGGCTGGTTTGATTTGTCATGGTGTGCTAGAACTCGATGTTGCGTACAATGCAAGCTATTGTATTATTCAAATAGAAGTGTATTGTAGAAGTGTGGAGTGTTAAACCAAGTGATTCTTACCGTTAAAAATGGGATCTCATTTGTGCAAGAGGTTAGAATCCATTTTAGGATCCTTTTATGATATGCTTCGGACCTATCACCAAATGTGGAGGCTAGGGAGAGGAATTTCGAGGAGGCTTTTCATCCATAGATCCAGCGCCAGACCACCTCATTTATGCTGAAGACATATGTTGAGGTACTAGATTGTGTAGAATTCATCGAGATAACATTAGCTAGAACTAAATATTCATAAATAGGGGAGTCGTCAGGATTCCTCATGAAGTAGAGTTGTGGACTAGGGTCACCGATTTTTAATGTAGAAGAGTTTTTGATTGGACGAGGGTGGGTCCTAGTCCTAAGAATCTCATTTATATGTGTGTGGAAGCTCATAGTAATATTCCCAGGGGCAATTTTCTAGTTTCTATTTTGGAGGCCAAGGTCATCAACAATTATAGTTTACAACCATTCAGAGCTATCATCGTGCACCATGTGTTCCACTCCAGGTTACTCCATTGAGGTAGTTCCAGTCGAGGAAGTAGTAGCAGGTTTCATCCTCTTTGTATCATCATATTGTATATGGTTCAGGCAGAGGATAACCCCGATATTCTCCTTGTACTCATAGAGCAGAGTGCGTCCATGGTGGTGGTCACTATCAGGGCCATAGAGGTCGTGGAGGAGGTCGTAGTCAGCTTCATGCATTAGCATTGCCAGCAGCAGGCGAACCATACGTCGTTCAAGGTACCCTTTTACTGTTTTCTAATTATGTGTGTGCCTTGTTTGATTCATGAGTGATGCACTCCTTCATATCACTACCACTTTTCCATGCTATGTGACATTAGGTAGAGAGGCTACCAGGGCCCTTGGTGTTGACTACGCCAGTTGGAGGTTGATCTAACTTGTTTGAAGTACGTAGAGACAGTGAGCTAGTTTTGAGGAAGCACCACTAATGGGGATATTTCTTAGGTTTAAGGATACAACCATATGATTTCATCCTTGGCATGGATTTGTTGTATTTCATGCAGGCTATCGTGGATTGCTTTTAGGAGGCAGGTGGTGCTGAGGGAGTTCCAACAATTATTTTTTCAACAAGACCCTCGAATGGGTCAGAGGCATGTTCCATCCTTGTTATCCATGATGGCTAACCTAATGAAATATTCTTCAATGGTAAAGTAGTTGGTGACTTCCACGGTCATATAGGATTACCCTGATATATTTCCATAAACGGTTATGGAATTACCCCCTCAATGAGAGATAGTGTATTGGGAACGACCTACTTCTAGTAGCGTCTCATATCATTATGTATTTATATATGATGTCTCTTTATGAGTTATGGGAGCTTCGTATACAACTCAATAATCTAAAAAAGTGTGGTTTTGATAATCCAAGTGTTTCTCCATGGGGTGCACCAGTTTTGTTCATGAAGAAGGCTGACAACTGTTTGTGGTTGTGTGTCGATTATCATCTCTTAATCAAACTGACAATGAAGAATCTCTAACATCTTCCATGGATTGATGATTTATTTGATCAACTTAATAGTGCATGCTTTTTCTCAAAGATTGACTTGTAGTCTGTATATCATCATATTCATGTGAAGCATGAATATATCTTGAAGAATACCATACAAAGTCGACATGGGCATTACAAGTTCGTTGTAATGTCATTTAGTGTGATGAGTGATCTAGTTTTGTTCATGGGGTTGATGAACATAATGTTCTGTGATTTCCAAGATAAGTTCTTGGATGTTTTCATCGACAGAAACCTTTTGTACTCTGTGTCTATGGAGGATCATGGAGAGCATATTCCCATCATTTTGGGGGTTCTTCATCAACATCAAGTGTTTGGGGTGTAACGACACAAAATTTTGAATAAATATTTTTTCTTAATATTGTGTGTCATTTTATTTTTTATACTCAACAAAACTGTTTCATTTAATAATAACATGAGTATAATTAAAATGATACCATTGGGTTTTGATTGTTATATGACCATTGGTCAATCTGACTGATAGAAACTAAACATTTCGATATTTGTCTCTAAATTCAAGTGACCTTGGTTAATTAATATAGAAAGGAGATTTGATGGCCACATAAAGTAGTCTAGGGCCAATCGAAGCCCATCTAACGGAACTTGGGAAGGAGGTAGCACCATTGGGATTTGTTCTAGACCAAACTCAAGCCAAACTTCATCGTGTAAAGCTAAAACGTAATCGCCTTCATGAGAAGTTCAAACTGATAGAAATTACTACTCGTGCAATGTTATCTGAGACTCCCTCGGATTATCTCACCTTAGCACACCTTACACATAGGTCCTATGCTGGTGTGATAAGGGGCTATGTAAGGAGACCATAACTGCCTTGTGTAATCCTTTGTATTAAATAAAAATTTTGATTTCTTCTTATGATGATATTTATGAATTTTCAAATGTCCAAATAAATATAGTATGCATATTTTTGAAGAATTTTAGTGAAATGATATTTTTAAAATGTTTATGTAAACCCCAAATAATTAAAAATGTGTAATGATTTTTAAAAAATGGACTTCTATAATTATGTTCAGTACAAAATTTAGAGTCTAATAAGATCAAATTAATTTTTGATGAATAGTAAATTATGAATAGTGATTATATGCTTAGGATTAGTAATGTGACCAAATGGATTTGTAATCTCACTTAAAGAAAGTATTAATATAATCTAGGCACCTTTATTAAGTAATGTGATACAATAAAATAATTAAATAATGGTTTCATAAATTAATAGTCATGTATTATTTTTTTCGGGTGAATAGTAATTTTTAATTAACAATTTAATTAAAAATATTTAGAAAAATATTTTTATAAAATTGATTTCATTTTTGAACTCATAGCATCGATATTATGTTAAAGTAATTTTTGGGGATTTTTCTGAAAAAAATGAATTTTCTATGAATAGTGTATTTATTTAAAAGTAATATTAAAAATATTTAGAAAACTATTTTTATAAAATGGATTTCATTTTTGAAATTATAGCATCGATATTTGATTAAGGTTAAATCTTGGGTTATTTCTGAGAAAGTTGAATTTCCGATGAATAGTGAAAATACAGTTTTTAAGTTACAGGTGTTTAATGACATCATTAAATGATGTATTAAGTATCTAATCAATATGGTCGACTTATGAATAGTAATAAAAGGTATGAGGTGTCCCATGTGGCGAATACCATGGGAAACTACCATGGGAAAACCCATGGTTTTTCCAAAACCACTAATGAGGTGTTCTTTTGCCATTAATGCATTGTCCCCTCACATTCCCTATAGATACCAAGCCATCCTCTCATCCATTCGACTCCCAACTCTTCCCCAATGAAGCTCTAGTCACATTACCTCCCAATGAGTCCCCCCAAGGTGGCCCCAAGCCCTCAAGGTCCCAACCATTGAGTTTTAATAGATACGTTTTAAGGTAAGGGATCTGACCTCCCTCTTTCTTTTCAAGTAATCTCTTTTATGTCATTTATTTTATGATCCATGATCTTATGTTGGAGGATGTTCTTTTCTATTCATCCAACTGTCTTTTTCATGTTCATATGATGAGATACCCCCTCTTTCTCTCATCATTTAATTTTATGAATGTTAAAGTGGCGTCGTTAGGCTGCCGAATTTTTAAGGGATTCATTCACCATTCTCATTTTTCAAATTTCTACTTTCATGATAAGCCTTTCAAGTTCCATTCAATTTTGTTGGGGTATTATCTCTATATCTATCACACTGAACTCTTATTTTCATATGATGAGAGACCTTATTTGATCTCTTCAATTCAGTATTTTGAAGTTTTATGTGGCGCCGTTAGGCTGCCAAATTTTTTAGAGATTCTTTCACCCTTCTCGTTTTCAAGATCTATTTTCATGTAAGGTATTTCAAGTTCCTTTTTTTGTTGGGGTATGATCTCTATGTCTATCATACTGAACTCTTATGTTCATATTATGAGATACCCTATTTTATCTTGTCAATTCATTTTTGGTTGAAGTTTAAGTGACGTCGTTAGGCTATTGGATTTTCATAAGAGAAATCTAATTTTTTTCTTCCTTCCATGATTTTCATTTCAAATGGTATGTCATTAAAATTTCA
Source organism: Viscum album (assembly GCA_963277665.1). NCBI lineage: Eukaryota > Viridiplantae > Streptophyta > Magnoliopsida > Santalales > Viscaceae > Viscum > Viscum album. The sequence goes on from OY728139.1 coordinate 901,046,862, forward strand.
TTACCAAGTTATTAAATCCTTTATATTATATTCCCCTACTGTTTTATGGATCATTTATGATTGGGTGACCTATGTCCCCTCTCTTTTCAATGTTTTCTTAAACCTCGTAACATAGTCGTTATGCAGCAGAATTTCTGTCTCAAAATGTATCTCTCTTTTTCTAAAGTTCATTTATTTTATTAAGTTAATACTCAAAGATATATCTTATATAGGGGTATTCAAATATATACCAAGTTTATATATTTTAAATTCTTTGATTTAAGTACATGAGACTCACCTTTCTTTTCTGTGGGTTTTAAAGTCACACAAAGATCTTGTCTTTAAAGCAGTTTTTAAAACTTTATGATTATGAAATGAAACCCATTTATTTTATGCTATATGGGTTGTTAATGAAATGATTGATGATGATATATGTGTCTCACATGATTATAAATAAAAATTTAAGGGTGTGCCCTGATATCCCTCCAACGCATTGGGTAAAGACTTAATCTTTAAGGATGACCATTAAGACTGATACCTTGGTGAGTAACCTTGGTAATTTTTATTGACACCTTGGGGATGGACCTTTGTGAAACGAAAGGATTCTCAATATTAAATGTTGTAGCCACATCTTAAAGTTATGAAAAATGTTATTTTTATGATATTCCTCATGTTTTATTTCTCATGTCTTAATGTTTTTTTCTTGACATTGTTGATGTATCTAATGTTCACATGTTAAATGTTTCCCCTTGTTTTCCTTACTGGGCCTTCTTCTCACCTTTTCTTTTGATGTATGTCCCCAGGTTATGAGATGTAGTAATGAAACTAAAATGAACATAAGGATAATCCTTTCAAATGTTTAAGAATAATGTTTTTTTTGTTTCATGTAGTAACTTCCTGGTTTCCAAGAAACTAAACCTTAAAGATCCTCAGTTTTGTGTAATGTAATGAAAGTTTATGTGACAAAAAGGTGGGATTCTATAGTTGGTATCAATTTATGGTTTAGGTATTTGTGGAAATTAGGATATTAAACCATTAGGAAGAACCCTATATAAAGGTTTAAATATAATAAATCTTCTTGGTATTTTGGTGAGTATTGAGTAAGGGGTTGCCAAGGAAATACATCCTTGTCTGGATACGAGCAGGTAGAGGTGGCTCTGTCACAGATGTACATAGGGGTAAAACCCGAAAACATCGCTTTGAGCTAGACTCGAATGGGAACTGGTACATGACAACGAGCCTTGCTGCACTCTTGGTTACGACACTCCTTGGGGATATGCTTCGGTAAATTCATAATCTTTGTATGAACCATTATTAAAGGAACAAAGAAAAATAAAATAAAGATTCAAATAAGAATATATGATCATGGATAACCTAGTTTGGAACCTAGGGGATCACAAGTTAGTGTATAATTTTCTTCTACAAGTTATCCTTCTATGCTTTATGTTCCTTTTCATGATTATTGGAAAAGTATTTAAGCCCCTAATTGTACATTATTTTCTTAGTTAATTGCGGGAAATGGAAGAACATGTCCCAGCAACCAATGAGATAGGAAATGTGACGATTGTCGTATTAATATGACAGAGATGATTAGGGGATTAAAAGATGATTATTATTTTGGAAGATGTTCACTATTTTGGGAACCCTATTTGATCGAGGTAAATATATTACTACGATATTTTCATTGAGGAGTAAAGGTTGACTTATATTTTGAAGAATCAATAAATTTAAGGTGAACTTATAGTAATTTAGGTTACTTAGGGAAATGATTAACCTATCTTGGGGTAAATATGTTTAGGATAGTTACTTTTGTTATAAGATGATAGGAGTGGTTGATGTCGTTTGGAGATGAATGATAAAGTTTACCTTGGAAGACTATGTTATCAAATCCTTCTTGTATTTGGGTTTCAATCTTAGTTTGGTTTATTTTGATGATTTTTAAGGAAAGTTATTTACGGAATGGTCTATGATGAACTTTAGGTAGTACCGTGGAACATTGAAGATTTAAAGTAGTTTCCCTTCCTCTAAGGTTCTTTATTTTGGAAGAGTTGTTTTATCGTACCCTTTCTATTTTTGGGATAATGTTTAAATATAAAAGAAATAGATAGTTAATATTTGGTGGATTATGTGATTCCTTATAATATTATTCTTGTTCTTTGATGAGGCGAAGTAGTTTTGAATGCTCATCGTTTAGAGAAAAGATTAGTTTTGGTAGAAACTTATTAGAGAATGAAACTCTAATTGAAGGTAGGTATATTTACATATGTTTTTGTTCTATGTAGTAAATGAATTCCTCAAAATAATGAAAAGTAATGTAAAACAAAAACGTTGTTGGATTACGTTTCCTACTAGGAAATCAAAGACCATTTACACACATTATAAGTTTGTGATTTTCTTGTGGTTAACTTTCTCCTAATCATGTTTTCTATCACTCTCCCTCAGAACTTGACACTTTCTTTTCTTCCATATCTATATTTTCCTACATGGAATCCTAGTATGGGTTAACTCGGGTGGCCTTTGTACTTCATTTTCTTTCTTTTAAAGTAATAGTGTTACTAACTCTTTCTCTAATGTGGGACTTTCAATGTAATTTCAAAACCCAATTTTAAAAATTGTGAGGAAGAAATTTCTTAAGGGGGGAATGTGGTAACGACCTAAAATTTTGAATAAATATTGTTTCCTAATTTTGTGTGTTATTTTATTTTTTATACACAACGAAACTATTTCATTTAATAATAACATGAGTATAATTAAAATGAGACCATTGGGTTTTGACTGTTATAAGACCATTGGTCAATATAACCACTAGAAACAAAACAATTCGATATTTGTCTCTAAATACAAGTGACCTTGGTTAATTAATATAGAAATGAGATTCGATGGCCTCATCTAGTAGTCTCAGGCCAATCAAAGCCCGTCTAACGGATTCTGGGAAGGAGGTAGCACCATTGGGATTTTCTCTGGACCAAACCCAAGCTGAACTTCATCGTGTGATGCTAAAACAGAATCACCATCACGAGAAGTTCAAACTGATAGAAATTACTACTCGTGCAATGTTATCTGAGCCGCCCTCAGATTCTCTCACCTTAGAACACCTTACACTTAGTTACTATGATGGTGTGATAAGGGGTTATATAAGGATACCGTAACTAACTTGTGTACTGCTTTGTTTTAAATAAAAATTTTGATTTCTTCTTATGATTAAGCTTATGAATTTTTAAATGTCCGAATAAATATAGTATGCATATTTTTTTTTGAATTTTAGAGAAAGGATATTTTAAAAATGTTTATGTAAACCCCAAATAATTGAAAATGTGTAATGATTTTCAAAAAATAGTCTTCTACAATTATGTTCAGTATGAAATTTATTGTCTAATAAGATCAACATAATTTTTGATGAATAGTGAATTATGAAAAGTGATTTTATGCTTAGGATTAGTAATGTGACCAAATGGATTAGTAATCTCACTTAAAGAAAGTATTAATATAATCTAGGCACCATGATTATGTAATTTGATTCAATAAAATAGTTAATAAATGGTTTCATAAATTATTAGTCAAGTATTATTTTTTTCGGGTGAATAGTGTTTTTAATTAAAAATTAAATTTAAAATATTTAGAAAATAATTTTTATAAAATGGATTTCATTTTTGAACTCAGAGCATCGATATTATGTGAAGGTAATTTTTGGGGATTTTTCTGAAGAAAATAAATTTTTGGTGAATAGTGTATTTATTTAAAAATTAAATTAAAAATATTTAGAAAATAATTTTTATAAAATGAAGTTCATTTTTGAAATCAGTGCATCAATATATGATTAAGGTGAAATTTTGTGTTATTTCTAAGAAAGTTGAATTTTCGATGAATAGTGAAAATACAATTTTTAAGTTACAAGTGTTTAATGACATTATTAAATGATTTATTAAGTATGTAATCAATATTGTCGACTTATGAATATTAATATAAGTTATGAGGTGTCCCAAGTGGCCAATACCATGGGGAAATACCATGGGCAAGCCCATGGTTATGCCAAAACCACCAATGAGGTGTCCCTTGGCCATTAATGTCGTGCCCCCTCACATTCGCTATAAATACCAAGCCATCCTCTCATCCATTCGACTCCCAACTCTTCTCCAACGAAGCTCCGGTCTCATTACCTCTCAACGAGTCCTCCCAAGGTGGCCCCAAGACCTCAAGGTCCCAACCATTGAGTTTTAGGAGATACATTTTAAGGTAAGGGACCTGACCTCCTTCTTTCTTTTCAAGTAATATCTTTAATGTCATTTCATTTATGATCCATGCTCTTATGTTGGAGGATGTTCTTTTATTTTCATCCTACTGCCTTTTTCATGTACATATTATGATATACCCCCTCTTTCTCTCATCATTTCATTTTATGAATATTAAAGTGGCACCGTTTGGCTGGCGAATTTTTAAGGGATTCGTTCACCTTTCTCATTTTCCAAAGTTCTACTTTCATGTAATGTCTTCCATGTTCCTTTCTATTTTGTTGGTGGTATGATATCTATATCTATCATAATGAACACTTATGTTCACAGGATGAGAGGCACTATTTTATCTCTTCAATTCGGTATTTTGATGTTTTAAGTGGCGCTGTTAGGCTGCCGAATTTTTAAGGGATTCTTTCACCCTTCTCGTTTTCAAGACCTATTTTCATGTCAAGTCTTTCAAGTTCCTTTTTATTTTGATGGGGTATGATCTCTATATCTATCATACTGAAATATTATGTTCATATGATGAGAGACCCTATTTTATCTTGTCAATTCATTTTTGGTTGAAGTGTAAGTGACGCCGTTAGGCTGTCAGATTTTCATAAAAGAAATCTAATTTTTGTCTTCCTTCCATGTTTTTCATTTCAAATGGTTTGTCATTAAAATTTAATTACCATGTTCTTAAATCCTTTATATTCTGTTCCCGTACTGTTTTATGGATCATTTACGAGTGGGTGATCTATGTCCCCTCTCTTTTCAATGTTTTCTAAAACCTCGTAACATAGCCGTTATGCTGCATAATTCCAGTCTCAAAATGTCTCTCTCTTTTTCTAAAGTTCTTTTATTTTATTAAGTGAATACTCAAAGATCTCTCTTCTATAGTGGTATTCACATATATACCAAGTTTTTCTATTTTAAATTCGTGGATTTACATACATGAGACTCACCTTCCTTTTCTGTGGGTTTTAAAGTAACACAAAGATCATGTCATTAAAGAAGTTTTTAAAACATTATGATTATGAAATGAAACCCATTTCTTTTATGCTATATGGGTTGTTTATTAAATGATTGATGATTATATTTGTGGCTCACATGATTATAAAAACAAATTTAAGGGTGCTCCCTGATAGCGCTCCAATTCATTGGGTAAAGACTTAATCTCTAGAGATGACCATTTAGACAGATACCTTGGTGAATAACCATGGTAATTTTTAATGACACCATGGGGATGGAAATTGGTGAAACGAAATTATGTCAATAATAAATTCATGTAGCCACATCTTCAAGTTATAAAAAACGTTATTTTTATGATATTCCTCATGATTCCTTTCTCATGACCTAAATTTCTTTTTTAAGACATTGTTGATGTATCTCAAGTTCACATGTTAAATGTTTCCCCTTGTTTTCCTTACTAGGCCTTCTGCTCACCCTTTCTTTTGATGTATGTCCCCAGGTTAGGAGATGAAGTAATGAACCTAGGATGAACATAAGGATAAGCCTTTCAAGTGTTTAAGAAGAATTTTTTTTTGTTTCATGTATTAATTTCCTGGTTTCCAAGACACTAAACCTTAAAGATCCTCAGTTTTGTATAATTTAATGAATGTTTTATGACAAAAAGGAGGGATGCTATAGTTGGTATCAAAATACAGTTTAAATATTTGTGGAAATTAGGATATGAAAAATTTAGGAAGAACCCTATTGAAAGGTTTAAATATAAGAAATCTTCCTGGTATTTTGGTGAGTATTGAGTAAGGGGTTTCCATGCAAATACACACCTCTTTGGATACGAGCAGGTAGAGGTGGCTCTGGCAGAGATGTACATAGGGGTAAAACTCTAAAACACTACTTTGAGCTAGAGTTGAACGAGAAGTGGTACACGATAACGGGCCTTGCTGCACTCTTGGTTACGACACTCCCAGGGGATATGCTTCGGTTAATTCACAATCTTAGTATGAACAATTATTAAAGGAACAACGATAAAATAAAATAAAGATTCACAGAAGACTATATGATCACGGATTACCTAGTTTGGAACCTAAGGGATCACAAGTTAGTGTATAATTTTCTTCTAAATGTTATCCTTATATGCTTTAAGTTCCTTTTCATGATTATTGGCTAAGTATTTAAGCCCCTAATTGTACTTTATTTTCTTAGTTAATGGCGGGAAATGGAAGAACATGTCCTAGCAACCAATGAGATAAGAAATGTGATGATTTCCATATTAATATGACAGATATGATTAGGGGATTAAAATATTATTATTATTTTGGAAGATGATCAGTATTTTGGGAACCCTATTTGATCGAGGTAAATAGATTACTACAGTATTTTCTTTGAGGAGTAAAGGTTTACTTATATTTGGAAGAATCAATGAATTTATGGAGAACTTATAGTAATTTAGGTTACTTATGGAAATGATTAACCTATCTTGGGGTAAATATGTTTAGGTGAGTTACTTTTGTTATAAGATGTTAGGAGTGGTTGATATTGTTTGTAGATGAATGATAAAGTTTACCATGGAATACTATGTTATCAAATCCTTCTTGTATTTGGGTTTCAATCTTAGTTTGGTTTATTTTGATGATTTTTAAGGACAATTATTTACGGAATGGTCTATGTTGAACATTGGGTAGTACCGTGGAACTTTGAAGATTTAAAGTAGTTTCCGTTCCTCTGGGGTTCTTTATTTTGGAAGAGTTGTTTTATCCTACCCTTTCTATTTTTCGGATAATGTTTAAAGATAGAAGAAATAGATAATTAATCATTGGTGGATTATGTGATTCTCTATAAGATGATTCTTGTGCTTTGATGATACCAAGTAGTTTTGAATGCTCATCGTTTGGAGAAAGGATTAGTTTTGGTAGAAACTTATTAAAGGATGAAACTCTACCTGAAGGTAGGTATATTTCCTTATGTTTTTGTTCTGTTTAGTAAATGAATTCCTCAAAATTATGAAAAGGAACAAAAAAAATGTTGTTGGTTTACGTTTCATACTAGGTAATCAAAGACCGTTTACACACATCATAAGTTTGTGATTTTCTTGTTGTTAACTTTCTCCTAATAATGTTTTCTATCACTCTCCCCTAGAACTTGACCCTTTGTTTTTTCTTCCATATCCATATTTTCCTACATGCAATCCTAGTATGGGTTAACTCAGGTGGCCTTTGTACTTTCTTTTCTTTCATTTAAAGTAATAGTGTTACTGACTCTTTTTTCCGATGTGGGACTTTCAATGAAATTTAAAAACCCAATTTTAAAAATTACGAGGACAAAATTTCTTAAGGGGGGAAGATTGTAACGACCTGAAATTTTGAATAAATCTTGTTTCCTAATTTTTTTTGTTATTTTATTTTTTATACCCAAAATAAATGTTTCATTTAATAGTAACATGAGTATAATTAAAATAAGACCATTGGGTTTTGACTGTTATATGACCATTGGTCAATATGATCGTTAGAAACTAAACATTTCGATATTTGCCTCTAAATACAAGTTACCTTGGTTAATTAATATAGAAAGGAGATTCAATGGCCTCATCCAGAAGTCTCGGGTCAATCGAAGCCCATATAATGGAACTTGTGAAGGAGGTAGCACCACTGGGATTTGCTCTAGACCAAACACAAGCTGAACATCATCTTGTGAAGCTAAAATGGAATCGCCTTCACGAGAAGTTCAAAATGATAGAAATTATTACTCATGCAATGTTATCTAAGCCTCCCTCAGATACTCTCACCTTAGCACACCTTATACTTAGGTCCTATGCTGGTGTGATAAGGGTCTATGTATGTAGACCATAATAACCTTGTGTAATCCATTGTTTTAAATAAAAATTTTGATTTCTTTTTATAATGAATTTTATGAATTTTCAAATTTCCGAATAAATATAGTATGCATATTTTTGATTAATTTTAGGGAAAGGATATTTTAAAAATGTTTATGTAAACCCCAAATAATTAAAAATGTGTAATTATTTTCAAAAATTGGTCTTCTACAATTATGTTCAGTACGAAATTTAGAGTCTAATAAGATCAACATAATTTTTGATGAATTATAAATTATGAATAGTGATTTTATCTTAGGATTAGTAATGTGAACAAATGGATTAGTAATCTCACTTAAAAAAAGTATTAATATAACCTAGGCACCTTGATTAAGATATGTGATTCAAGAAAATGGTTAAATAACAGTCTCATAAATTATTAGTCAAGTATTAGTTTTTTCGAGTGAATAGTGTTTTTTAATTACAAATTAAATTTAAAATATTTAGAAATTATTTTTATAAAAGGGATTTCATTTTGGAACTCAGAGCATCAATATTATGTTAAGGTAATTTTTGGGGATTTTTCTGAAAAAAATTAATTTTCGGTGAATAGTGTATTTATTTAAAATTAAATTAAAAATATTTAGAAAATTAATTTTATAAAATGGAGTTCATTTTTGAAATCAGAGCATCAATATTTGATTAAGGTGAAATTTTGGGTTATTTCTGAGAAAGTTGATTTTTTGATGAATATAGAAAATATGGTTTTTAAGTTATAGGTGTTTAATGACATCATTAAATGATGTATTAAGTATTTAATCAATATGGACGACTTATGGATAGTAATATAAGGTATGAGGTGTCCCAATTGGCCAATACCATGGGCAAATACCATGGGAAAGCCCATGGTTTTTCCAAAACCCCCCAATGAGGTGTCCCTTGGCCACTAATGCCTTGTCCCCTCATATTCCCTATAAATACCAAGCCATCCTCTCATTCATTTGACTCCCAACTCTTCCCCAAAAATGATCTTGTCTCATTACCACCCAATTATTCCTCCCAAGGTGGCACCAATCCTTCAAGGTCCCAACCATTGAGTTTTAAGAGATACGTTTTAAGGTAAGGGATCTGACCTCCCTCTTTCTTTTCAAGTAATCTCTTTTATGCCATTTCCTTTCTGATCCATGATCTTATGTTGGAGGATGTTGTTTTATATTAATCATACTGTCTTTTTTATGTTCATATGATGATATACCCCCTCTTGCTCTCATTATATCATTTTAAGAATGTTAATGTGGTGACGTTAGGCTGCCAAATTTTTAACGGATTCGTTCACCTTTCTCATTTTTCAAAGTTCTACTTTCATGCCAAGTCTTTCAAGTTCCTTTCTATTTTGTTGGGGTATGATCTCTATATCTATAATACTGAACTATTATTTTCATAGGATGAGAGGCCCTATTTGATCTCTTCAATTCATTATTTTTTAGTTTTAAGTGGCGCCGTTAGGCTGTAGAAGTTTTAAGGGATTCTTTCACCCTTCTCGTTTTCAAGATCTATTTTCATGTCAAGTCTGTCAAGTTCCTTTTTATTTTGTTGGGTTATGATCTCTATATCTACCATACTTAAATCTTATTTTCAAATTATTATAGAACCTATTTTATCTTGTCATTTCATTTTTGGATGAAGTTTAAGTGACGTCGTTAAGCTGTCGAATTTTCATAAGAGAAATCTAGTTTTTGTCTTCCTTCCATGTTTTTCATTTCAAATTTTACGTCATTAAAATTTCATTAACATGTTCTTAAATCCTTAATATTCTGTTCCCCTACTATTTTATGGATCATTTATGAGTGGGTAACCTATGTCCCCTCTCTTTTCAATGTTTTATAAAACCTAGTAACATAGCCATTACGCTGCAGAATTTTCATCTCAAAATGTCTCTCTCTTTTTCTATTGTTATTTTATTTTATTAATTGGATACTCAAAGATCTATCTTATATAGGGGTTTTCAAATATATATCATTTTGTTCTATATTATATTCTGAGATTTACATACATGAGACTCACCTTCCTTTTCTGTGGGTTTTAAAGTAACCCAAAGATCATATCTTTAAGGAAGTTTTTAAAACGTTATGATTATGAAATGAAACCCATTTATTTTATGCTATATGGGTTGTTTATGAAATGATTGATGATTATATATGTGGATCACGTGATGATAAAGACAAATTTAAGGGTTCTCCCTAATAGCACTCCAATGAATTGGGTAAAGACTTAATCTCTAGAGATGACCATTTAGACTGATACGTTGGTGAATATCCTTGGTAAATTTTAATGACACCTAGGGGATGAACCTTGGTGAAACAAAATGATTGCCAATATTAAAATTTTTAGCCACATCTTCAAGTTATGAAAAACGTTATTTTTATGTTAAGCCTCAAGATTTCTTTCTCATGCCATAAAGTTCTTTTTCATGACATTGTTGATGTATCTCAAGTTCACATGTTAAATGTTTCCCCTTGTTTTCCTTACTCAGACTTCTGCTCACCCTTTCTTTTGATGTAAGTCCCTAGGTTATGATATGCAGTAATTAACCTAGGATGAACATAAGGAGAAGCCTTTCAAGTGTTTAAGAAGAATCTTCATTTTGTTTCATGTATTAAGATCCAGGTTTCCAAGACACTAAACCTTAATGATCCTAAATTTTGTATAATGTAATGAATGTTTTTGTGACAAAAAGGCAGGATGCTATATGAGGTGTTGTCAATGTCTGAGTTTTGGGCTTGAGAAGTTTGTTTCCTGGGCATGTGGTGTCCGAAATGGGAGTAGCATTATATCTATCAAAGATATAAAAATTTGTGTATTGGGAATCCACTAAGACAGTGTTATAGGTGCAATGTTTCCATGGTTTCACAAGCTGCTACAGGAGGTTTATAGGAGATTTCTCTTGTTGTGTAAATCCTCTGAATGCTTTGATTAGGAAAGATCAAATGATCATGTGGATTTAGTGGTGTATGATAGCTTTTTTGTATTTGATGAAAAATTTGGTAACATCTCCAGTACTTTATATTCCAGAAGAGGGAGTACAGTTTGATGTTTTATGTGATGCATCACATCCTAGGTTAGGATGTGTTCTGATGTAGGAGATATCAGTTGTTTCTTATGGGTCTTAGCAGTTTTTTCCCCTTGAATGTAATTATGCCCCCCAAGATCTTTAGTTGTAATCCGTGGTGATTTCATTGGAGTTTTAGAGACATTAACTCATTGGAGATCACCTTTTGGTTTTTAGAGATCATAAGATCCAGAGGAATATTTTCTCCCATCATGACTTGAACTTGTGACAATGTCAGTGGATGGAGTTCTTATAGGATTAGGAATTCAAAATATCATATACATATGGAAAGGGGAATTTGATAGTTGATGTAGTGGGTAGAAATTCATGTAGTAATGTAGTGTGTGAATCTGATGATTTATGGAGAGTAATTGAATAACATTCAGTATTTCATCTGGATATGGGAGATGTTGGGGGCAAAGGTTTTCTTTTTCAGATGAAAATGTAGTCATCTCTGGTGAGGCATATGAAAGAGTCCCAATTGGGAGATCTAGAGGTGGAGGTCAAGAGACCAAGTTGTTTGTGTTGAGGCCCCTGATGGTTGTTCTAAGGATGAACAACACTGAATGTTTTATTAAGGAAGGATTTAGAAACTTTGGAGATGCATGAGATAGATCTCATATAGTTCTATTGTTCTTTATTAGTGGTGCATCATGGCATAACAATGATGCAGCGAGCCTCGAGGATATGGTTTTGGATTCCTCGGATAAAGCATGTAGTTGGGGAGTTTGTGTATTGATGTTTATCCTTTTATAAGGTGAAGGGATGGCACTATGTACTTATTTGATTTCTAAATTTGTAATATTTTCTTTAGTGGAAGTTGGAGGACATATCATTGAACATTGTTACTGGTTTACCTTGAGCTTATGGAGGCCAAGAAGCTATGTGCATGGTAGTGCATCATTTAACAAAATCATCCCACTTCATAGTGATAACGGAGTGGAACTCATTTGGGTTTTTGTGGATGTAGTATCTGGAAGAGGTGGTGAGACTCCACGGAGTCACGATGATGATTATTTATGATCTAGATCCTCATTTTACCCCTAGCGTGTAGAGACATTTCAATAATTCTTTCAGTTATCAACAATACCTTATCACTACTTTCATCTCTAGATGGACGGTCCGAGAAGTCAGACCATCCAAACTATTGAATACAAGTTGTACTCTTATGTCTTAGATTTAGGAGGTTTTCTAATGAGACACATACCCTTGGTGGAATTCTATTACAAAAATATTTTTCACTCCACCATCGATATGAATCAATTTCAAGCTTTTTATGGCTGACCATTCCATTAACTACTGTGTTGTACCGGGGTTGGAGAGTCAGCAATTCTCATACCAGAACTAGTACATACTACAATATATATGGTTTAGGTGATTTTTGTGAGGATGAGGGCAGTGCAGGATCATCAGAAATCATTTTCCGATCAAACAAGGAGACCACTGAAGTTTGATGTTAGGGATCTCATGTTTTTAAAGGTGACTCCATGTCATTGGAAGTGGATGTTTTGTTATGGGAGTAAGTTGTATCATTAGTTTTTTGGGCCTTTGGATGTGTTGTCTTTTATTGGAACCGTGGCATATCAGTAACACTTCCCGCACAGATGATCCCGATACATGATGTTTTTCATGTGTCATATCTCCTCCTTATCTTCATGATTAGTCTCACTTCAACGATTTGGGGGAGATTGACTTTGACAATGATGCGACCATCAAGGAGTGGCTTGTAGATATCTAGGATCACATGGAGAAGTTGTTGTGTGGGTGTGCTATCCCATTGGTTTGTGTCTTGTGGGGACATGGAATTGTAGAGGTGTGTACTTGGAAAGGTGATTTATAGATACGTGTGTGTTACCACGAGGGGTTTAATGTTTAGCTCTTTCATTTTAATGATGATCGTTTGTGGTTTTGGACCATTCTAGTATATGATATGGTTGTCTTTTGTTGCTTATTGTGGATTTCTATCTTATATATTTATCTCACCTTAGAGAGCATTTAAGAGATGGTTGTGGTTGTATAAAGGTTTCGTGCTGTTATTTTTATGTGGATGAGTTAATGTGGTAGAGAAAACATTGGCATGTATCTTGCGGGGTGGTTGTTTCGACAACCCTATTTATGTTTCTTCAATGTGTAGTTTTTTTATTCTCAAGGATGAGAATGTACTGAGAGGTATCTGGTGTAAGGGCACAGATCTATGTGGATTGACCCTTTTCCTATTTTCAAATACAGGATGCTCAAAGAAGGCTCAAAAGATGTCTAGAAGAGTATGGTCATAGAAAATTGAAAGCAGTTCGGTTAAACTATGTACCCATGGTGTACATGAAGTGTCCAGTTTGAGTTACATAATAATAAAATAAGTGATGAGGTGATGGTTTTTTCGGCATATTTCGATCTCAAGTCAGAACACGACTTGACTAGGATGTACCTATCGTGTACTGACCTGCCACTTGGTGTTATAAAAATATATCAGACACTCAGGTATTTTAAACCCTATGGTTTAGGCTTCCTTTCCTCTCATCCCAGGTGACCAACAAAACCCCTCCATGGCATTTTAGAGATCTCTCCGACTGGTATCAATCTCGGGCTTCCTTCTTTGATTCATCTTCGATCTGTGGTATGATCTATCTCTATTCCTTGTTTTCTTCTATGTGTTTCACCCATTTATCTTTTCCATGTTATGGTGTCTAATCTAAATGGTTGTATAAGAATTTATTTTGGTAATTGATGATGTGGTTTTTTCATGACATTCTTGGGTTGATGCAGTTGTTGTGGGGAAGGTGATCATGATCCACTAATTTGATTTTTTCTCGAGTAAAGAACATCAAGAACCTTTTGAGGTATGATCATTTTTTTCATCTCTATTATTTTATGTGAATCTATAGATTTATCATGTATTTTCCCTTTGTATTGCAATGGAATTGACTTAATTAAATACTTGAACTGGATTAAAAGGATTGGTTTGATCACACATTGTTTCTTTTTAGCATAACAAAAGTTTTCCTCTTGATTTTCTAGATAGTGTAATATCTATTATTTGTTTGATTGCATGTTTTGTAATGAAATTGGTAATGAATGTGAGGAATGAATTAGTTGAATATTAAATAGATAAAGGTAAGGATAAATTTAAATTAATCTAGATGTTGTGGTAGTTGGATGTTAATCAAATTGATGCATTAATCATGTTTAGTTCATTCGTGGTAGCTTTAATAGATTGAAGTTTAGGTTTTCCATATATGGAACCTACTATTAATGAATAATTTATTTCAAGATGGATTAAATAACCTTTTTTTATAATAGATATTTCTTTTTAGGGTTTTGAGTTTCCCTCTGGTTTCTAAAGGCTAATACCCTTATGCTTGGAGTTGTGAGTGATCAATGCTCATGAGGGAATAATTACATTTTCAGGGCACAAGATCCTAGTTGTTATGATGTCTTTTTCCTCCTACTTCTGTTGTTATGTGAGCTTGGATAACTATTGAGATATGTTGGGGCATGTATTCTAATTGATTCTGGCAGCAGTTGATGCCTAGAGTGGAAAGATGCACCTGTTAATGCATGTGGGTGTTGGGGACGGCACCAGAGATGATGAAACGGGTTGTATGTGAATGTTTTTATGTTTTCTAAATCTTTTTGGTTGTTTATATACCTTACTTTTCCTACTACTCAAGGGGGATAGTTTTTCTTACCCTTCATTAAAAAATGGGAGAAGATTCATGGGGTATGCCATAGGCTTTCTGTTTTTAGCTTCTCTAGGATGGATAGGTATATTCTCCAACTATAGGTGGAAAATACTCGATGGGTAGTTTGTCTACTCCCTGAGTTGTGCATGTTGTGTTTGGTAGCCATGTTTTTTATTTTATACAATTCCTATAATTATGGGAAGTAATAATGAATTTAATAAATGATTTAATAAATGATGTTGATCCCATGGTATTGGATATTTCTAGGATGCAATGATGAGGCTATATTTGTTTAGGGATAATGGACTTGGTTTAGTTATTCATATAGAGAATGGAACATTGTTGTGATTCTAAAGAATTGAATAGAATAATTATTCAATGGTTAACTAATTGTTAAATAATTAATTAATTTAATGTTAAAAATATTAAAAGGGATAATTTGATTTAATAAATATATTTAAATGGTTTTGTGCTTATTGGATATCTAGTCTTAATAGTTGAATCAAGGAGTCCGAGAGATGTTAGCTGCAATTGTGTCGAAGACTGGGTTTTTTCCATAGTTTTGTTATGGACTATATTATATCTTATACTTTTACTGTTTATATATTCTAACCTACCAAATCCGTTAGGGTGAATGACACCCCGAGCATTCTAATCCCTAGGGGTGGGGTCCCCAAAATTCCAATGGGAGGATGGGTGTATGACTACCCCCTTTGACCCTTATCTCTTCTCTTTATAGTTACTTGTGATTGTAGGCACAGTGGTTAGTGTTCCCCATATATGTTTCCATGGGGATGTAATGGTTTTTGGTTATTCAAAATCATATATTCTGGATATAGTTTCATCTGGACTACTATAGGTTTAATGTATATAAGATGTGATGGCAGGAGGATCCTTACTTAGTGTATGGGATGTAATGGCTTGTGGTATAATACCTGACGTATGATACATGTTTTGCAGGTTGTGGTGGATCCTAGAAACTTCCTAGTAACTTTTTTTGTGTGGATGATGTTGTGATTCCCCTAGGTCTCTATGAGAAATCATTTGGTCATTTGAGGTGCATGTGGTAGTCCTCTCCTAGGTGTCCCTAGGCTAGCCTCTTTGGAGAGAGATGGCTTATGAGGTGAGACATTGGGTTAAAGAAGAAAACCCATGGGGAAGCGGTAGTGGTATACCATTGATATTATTTATTATATTATATACTCTTGTATGCGATACTTGGTGAGAGTAGCCACCATGAGGGTGTGGACTTATTATATAGGATTATCCAATGAGTTAGTTTTACTTGTTGTTCGTTGTACTTTAGCATGCTTTCATTACTTTTGTACATGAGGATCTAGGTGGATCCTACTGATTATACTGTTATATTCACCCCACGTATATATAAACTATTTTTTAGGTCAGTTGGAGTAGGTTGGTGATCTTCCTGGTTACTACTTACATGGGGTTGTATGAGCTATTTGGGCTTTGTGGTCGCAGCCTTTTTTACTATCTTCTTGTAATTGCAGTTTTTCATTTCGGTTGAAGTAGTACTTATATTCCATTATATTTGGGTAATTGGGATTTATTTTATATTTTATTCTATATTGGAGTTGTTTGGGGTATGTCTTATCTCTCACTTTCCCAAGTGTTATCATAGAGGGTAATGCATCATATTTGTGGGTTTATTATACCCTCGGTTCTGGTATCCAACCCAGTGCCCATTGGAGGCGGGACTCAAGGGGGCACTATCCCCCATCTCAAATTATCGTCCCATGAGGGGTACACCTTGTGGGTAGGGGGTCGTGACACAATAGTTATAAAAAATATGTTTTCAACTTGGTAATCTATATGAATCATAATATAATGATTCCAATATATTCTAATTACATTAAATTTTCCTCACCGTGTTTTGAATGAGAAAATATTTCTTACTATGTTATGGGATGATTCAATGTTCATAATAACCCTTTAGTATATAAATTTTTTCTTATATATTAATTCAAATAATTCATTTTATAATTTGAAATTTATGGTAAATGTACATTCTATCAAGTCATTTAGGGATTCCATATCCCCTATATTAATTTTAAAGGCTTATTGTATCTCCCCCAAATTATAATGTGGTTGAATTTCTTATGTATTAGTAAAATAAATTGAATAGTTATGAACCCCCATACATTAATGTCATTGTTCATTTTTGGCATCAAATGTTTCTTGATTTCATGAAATTCATGATATTTATATAAACACATATATAAAACTATCATTATATTCAATGAAAACCAATGGCGGTTCTTTATAATAGTATTTCATGTTTCAAATTATCTTATTGACCTCTTTTCATTAACATAATTTCTCTCTACAAGGAAATCAGTCTTTATCTTTTCATCTTTCATTACAATGAAAATATATGACATGGAGAACCCTTTAGTATTATTCATAGAACTATATAATATCACTGAATATATTGAAATTTTTCTATAGAATAACTGCCTCAAAATACAAGGATATATCACACCAGAGAAGTTATCAATATTAAATTATATATTATAAAAATGTCCACAATATGTATTTATAACAATTTATTATTATACTCTTACTTAGAAAACATTTTGATATCATTTTCTCTAAAATTCAATAATTGACTATCAAAATAATCTTGTTTGTCTTGAGTTTTTTTGTTTACAATGAATAATGTATTAAAATATTATAAAACCATACTCTCTTTATCCTCCTAATTTTTATCATTTTGCATCAATTTCTAGCATTGATTTTCATATCACCTAATTTGATATAAAACCATGATATTGTTATATCATTTAGTATATCCTATAGAAGTTATATATTTGGAAGGGAAATTATATTTCCCAAATACTTATGTATTAGTGGATCTTTTGAAGGACATTATATGTTTCTATATGATGCAGTTTAGTATTATTACACAATGATTAGGATCAACATGTCCTTCTACATGGGAATGGATATTGGTCATAACATGACTGATCTATATAAATATTGATATAATTTTCTCAACTACAACAACAGTACTTATAAAAAACTATAATGGAAAATAATTACATTGAATAAGGGTGTTGACATTATTAATGTCCCGAGTATTAGGTTCCATGTAGAAATAATGTAATAAAATCAATTTACTCAGGAAAATATTATTATTGAATAATTTTATACTATTATCATTAGTTAATTTTTTAAAGATAATACTCATGAATATCCTAATGGGCTATCATAATTTCTATACTAGTTGTACATGTTATTATAAATCAAGTTCTGATGGTTTTTAATAAACATGATACAAACACTGATACGATGACTCAAATAACCTAGATCTATTTGTTATTTTATTTTATTTTTGATGTGTAAAATATATCACATTTCATCCATTAAAATCATTTAGTAGTATTAGGAGACTAGATATATACATCATACTAATGATAAATATGAAAACTAAAAAATACATAATATGAATTAAATGGTATATTTATTATTTCTTCAATAGTTTCTAGGTATCATTCAAATAACATATTTATGTTCCCTAAAGAAAATGGAAGTTTAAAAAATTGATAGTATAGACGATATTTAGTGGGTATCATTCCACAAAATCAATCATACATGAAACAAGGGATAACTAATATAGCATGAGTAAATAATCTAAAAGTTATTCTATATTATTTACAACATGAGATATAAAAATAAAAATTGAAAATATAGTAAATGAAATAATCACATGGATAACAAAATATGAATCCCTATTGATTGATAGAATAATATCAAAAATTATACACCTATCATCCATTCCACATCCAAGAAACATTATAATTAAATGTATAAGATGTGTAGAAAAGACCAAAGATACATTTTCTCATGATACCAACTGATATATATCAGGAAAATTTAATTTATATACCCATCCATCTCATGATAATTAAAATTAATCCATAATATATGTGATTTGGGATAATAATAAGTATTATAACATTATAAAATAAACAACATACATATGAATATCCAAACATTATATAGTTTCCTGTATAGATGTAATGTGTATACATATTAGATTATTCACCTAATCAATTGAATTTTATGTCTTTTTAAATAAAAATTTGTAAGGAGATTAACCATTGTATTCCATAGATGTAGGTAAAATTATTTAAATGGTAATAGATATAAGTGATCACATCCCAATATACATTATAATATAGTATTCTTGGTAAAGTATAAACATATATAAATATCACATTACATTTCAAAAAATAAAATAATTAATAATATTTAATTTGAGATCAACGTTATTCTCAATATTATTTCCTCTCATGTTATTTAGAGTAAACTTCTAGAAATTCCATGGAAAGATACCATTTGAAATGGATACTGCAAATACTAACAAATAGAATTCATATAATGTAATCAATCTTGCAATAAATAAGGAATGATTAATATGGTGGTAATAAATCATGATAAAATAATGAAATATAATTCACATGATCTTCTATATTATCTATGTATGAAATAACCATTAAAATACTAACACAAATAATAATAAATAATTTCCTAATAAATGAATTACTAATTATAGTCATTATAAACAAACCTATCTGTCCTTGTGTCATGAAATTTTACATAAATGTGTAAGGATTCAGTCAATTACCCAACCTGTAATGTCTTGTGGGACTAGCTGATGAAATGAGGAGATATATAATTCATGGTCCCACCCATAAATAAAAAATTCTAATGCATTCATCATATTAATAAATAATAAATCATAATCAACATGCATTTATAATTCATAATGTATATATTAGAAGGAAAAAAAATATGTCACGTCAATACTTTCCCCAGTCAAACTGATCATATGCAGTCAATAAATTTTTTTTGATGGTATAATTATAAAATAACATCATTAATGAAAATGATCCAATAATTAATGTTTACTTAGAATAAAATAAATTTAGTGGACCAATATAAATTATCCTCTGGGAAATAACCATATAATGTGTAAATCAGTTATTGAAAATGTAAAAATTACAAAAATAGTAGTGAATTTTGATTTTTTGTCAATATATATGGTTATATTCAAATGAATAAAACAACCATTGAAAGTTAAATAAGGGGTATAATTCCGTTAATTATAGTAATGTCAAATCTATTATTTGTTTCACATTTTTGATAAAATAATCCAAAAGTACCTCATTTATAAAACAAAAATAAAATTACATTGGAAAATTTATTAACATAAATACATGGATAAAATTACCCGAAAAAGTAATTTAGTAATATTAAGTGTATTAATGAATTTTTATGAAAACATTGACATGAAATAAAAATATTCAAGCCTGAAGGAAAAATAATGATTTTTCCATAAAACTATTATTACAGCCCCTTTAGTACTTATGGAGGTATAAATGAATGTAAAAAATTTTAATTAATATAAATGAAAATCGAACTATAAAATATATTTCATTAAATATATAATAATAAAATTATTTTTTCAATGAAGACTTAAACATAAAAAATCCTAAATAATGATGAAATATCGATGTAAATGGTCATCACATTGAATAAAATTGAATAAAAACCTTGTGAAATAGATAAAAATATATGGATATGTAAATAAAAACTAATCTATGATAACCATGATAAAAATACATTAATTCTTTTTATATAAAAAATATAATAGAAATAGGTCTAAAATAGAACATTTTCTCATATAAATATAACTTGGACAAATACCCCTTACCCTAGGTTCATCATTCATTTTAATTTTTTTATCACATTTATAATAAAATTATATTTATTATAGCTTTATTCTAGAATAATATATAAACTTATAATATCCGATATTATTTTCTTAGAACATCACAATACTATTTCCATAATAAATATTTATTAATATCATCATTCCCATGTGTTAATTGTATCAATTTCTATATATTGGATTGGTTGTTTTGATAGATGTATAATGATCATGGTTCAATCATTAATAGGTTGTTTTTAACAATATTAATATCATATATATTCTAAATGTTCATAGGTATAATTATCTATAAAATATGGAGTGAAAAAAATGGGTTGAGACCATTCATGGAGATGGTATCCCATGCATATGAATGGAAATTGTTGTTAATGTCCAAAGGATAGAACAAAAGAAAGGTAAATAATAATCCAAATTAATGGAATAATTATTATTTTATATAGATAATATAAATTCATTTAATAATTCGTTATCACTGGCCATATCAATTAGAAAAAAACTAACTACACCACATTGTGGTGGTTGTATTCTACATATATACAAAATCAATGTTATCAATATCTAATAGATTTAAAGGTGATTAGTAAGATATGAAATTATAATTATAGAAAATTAATTATATCATAATTATAAAATATAGTAATTATTAACCTCGTATTAAAATTTATGATAGATGGTGTTGGATAATGATTTTTTTATTTAAAATCTCCATTGGTGTGCCACACATAGGTGCCCCATGCCAATCGGTCACATGACCTCTAGCTTTCCTCCCAAACATCACAGGCGGCTGACTAGAAGTTCGGGTCTAATGTCAATACTGGGGATACTATAGCCTATTTATATAATTATCTCAATATTATAAATAAATAATTAGAACTAAAAGACATTACATAACTTGGAAAATAACAGTATGAAAAGGTGACCATAAAAGGAAATATCGTATCAAAATTAAAGTGTAAACATGGCATGATAAAGTAAATATCAAGAGTCACAATGTGAAACAAAAAGTAAAGAATATTTATACTCCCAATAAGGTCCCAAAACACATTTGGTTACCTTATCCATACTTCATCCCAAAAAATCCATCTTGAATAGGGTCATTCCCCTTATAATATCTTGAAAACAAGATTTCTATCATGGTACTGATTATGAAGCTCGATTGTGGTGTGAGTACTACTTATTTGGAGACCACTAGTGGTGTATAAATAAAATATGTTGTTTATTGAAATGTATGTATTTTTATAAATAATAAAATAAAATAAATAATTTAAACATTTTATATTTATTCAATTACACTTTATTTAACCACAAAATCTCCAAGGTTCCCTAGGATAGAAATCCCTCAATAACTACTTCAGCTCATTATAAATTCTACACCATCCAAAAATAATATCATAATATATAAATTCCATTTTTACTATTCATCATCTCATTTTTCATCCCGACCAATTAGAACAATATTCAAATTCATACTCATGGGCATTGAATGTTGTGTCTAACACCTCATGTGTATTTAAATCTGCAACCCTTGTCCCACAACAAATGTCACATGCATATGTTAATCCTTAGTCTATATACAATAGTTACTATATAAAATGTGTATTTGGAGCCTTATTCCCTGAACCACACACATTTGAAACATATTTTTATTTGGAGTTTCAATCCAAGTCACACTAAAATTTAACACATATGGGTATTTGGAGCCTTATTCCATGAACCACACACATTTAACACATATAGGTATTTTTAGCCTCCTTCCCAATCCCACACAGATTCAAATCAACAATGATAAAAGAGTTGTAGACCCACAATAGGGATCATGATCAACCCCCAAACCCAAAACAATAAAAGGTTCCAATACTTCATAAGAATAAGGAGGAATATATTTGAACCAATGAAAAAGGTATTATAAAATTTCCAAAACCAATCATTGATGATCATAAAAGAATAAATATTTCAAATTATACTGTGAGTGGCCCGAGAATTGGAGGAGTAAGTACGTGCAATGTAATTATAAACAAACAAATAACTACATGAAATTATTAAATTTTCATGTCAGAGAATTACATGGTGTGTAATTCAATTACACATAGGGTAATTTTAAATTTATGGTTTATGCTAAAAAAAAGTTTCTTCAGGTTATTATATACTGATTAAACTATTATAGGACATGTAATATCCTGACATGAAGTTTAAAATGTTTTGCAGATTGTTTTCTATATACTTTTCTTATCAAAGGTCCAACCACCTCTAAATCATTCCAAACAAATATCAAATGGTTTTCAAAGCTATAATAAAGTAAAAAACTAAATAGATATGTATATGAAAAAATAATGATATCATAAAATCTACTCACATTAAATCTACTCATCCATGATCTTTTCTACCATGAATCTATAACCTTATAAGGAAAAATGATTAGGCCAATGATTCAACATTTCAGCTTCTATCTATCTCATGTTTCTAAAAAAACACACATGTTTCCACAATATTAAAATTATCTGCATATACTTACCCACAACACTTTCTCACTATCATCCAACACACTTATCATATTCTTATCAAGGTACACATAAGTCTTACTCTCATCATCATCCACATGGATCACATGAGAATCATCATGGTAATATCAACAATGTAGTTGCACATGGAAAACATAATGTGTAGAACTATATATCTATATAAGATCCTATTGGTATTCCACCAACACGATTCTCTTTAAAATACCAAAAAATATAATAAACCTATGCACCAATAGTCCCTTTATCCCCATACTATAGTGAAAAAACCTACGTGACACTCTGAGGAATACATGATAACCTTATTAAAACTCTTGGGGTCATCAATGTCTGTATACAAATGAATTATCACTACTTTATATCTTAGTTATACACTTTCAAATACTCTAAACATTCTTTGACATCTCATGGACGATATTCGGATCCAACAACTCCAACTATCCTACCTTCTTCCAACATATTGGTGATCTTATTGAAGTAACATAATGTGCCTCATATGGTTCCATATGTATGTTCTCATGATAAATGTTGTCATATGAAGATTCCAGTAAATATTGGTACTTCTTCCAAGACCCACCAAAGTCGAGAACATGTGCTTCCAACATATCTTGAATCCCTTATATTGTATGATATGACTACCTATATATTTGTGTGTGGAATGTTGTACTCATTAAAACCAATGTTCAATGAACCTTATATAAGATATCCTAGAAGCGTAAAGTAAAATGAGAGTCATGGTATGAAATATTAGTCCATAAAACTCTATAAAGATGGAATATTTCCTGAATATACAAATTTCCCATCTATACAAATGATAATATATCCTGTATAGGAAATAATTTTGGTACCATTCAAATAATCCACAATAACCAAAAAAAATAATCATTCATTCAAGGAAACCACGTGATACCGAGAAAAAATACAGAGTAACGTTATCCCACTTCCACTCCAGAATGGGAAATGACTGGAATAATCGACCAATACGTTTATTTTCAGGCCTATACTACTGAATGATATAGAAATTTGTCACAAACGATTATCAATTCTTTGCATTTTTTACCACAAAAACATTCATCATAGGACACAATGCCTTTTGGTCACAATTGGATGTGCATCCCACTTCTAGGCATGAAAGTCTCACATCAAATACCCTTGCATACTCAAAGGAAAAACAAGCCCTTCCATGACCTTGATGATATCATCCTAATATACGTTACATTATGAAGGTGACTCTGCACCTTCAGGTACCTTCATAATGGATAAACAATCCATATCCTCATTGTTCATTTATGTGATCTTCCTCAAGAGTGTATACTTAACTAAAACTAATATGAGAGTCATCTTCTCCAAAATATCTCTAAACACAACCTAAAACTCACAAATAAAGGTCATCATCTTGACACAACACTATGCATATGCACTACATGAGTCTGAGTTCTCCAACATAAATCATCTGCTATACTATTTCCCTTTTTGGGTGTATTGGCTAGCTCACAATCCAAAGAATTAATATACTCTATCCACTACCATTTCCAGAGAATCGTGTCTAGTAGAATAATGATATACCTAAAGATTATATGATCCATATACATAGAAACCATTTAATTGAAAAAATAAATCCTCCAACACTTCGATTCATAAACCATTGTATCCAACTTGAGGCTGTTAAAATGGTTGTTTCCTTCTTGTGGCCTCAAATTATTGGACACATATCCCTAATCTCAATCTCCATACATCAATACATATAATAGTCTAATCCCAGAATAATTATAAAAAACCTAAAAATCCTCACATAGATCAGGTATGATCAATATTTTGTGTTTATATGAAGTATTTATTCAACTCATGAGAGGCATTCTCTCATGATTCCAACCAATAAATATATTTCCCATTCTTGGTCAATGCAAATAGTGGTGCTTATAATGGGGGAATGTCCATTATAAAGCCCAAATAATATATTTTTATGCCCAAAAATCTACAAATATCAAAAAATTTGTTGAGATATTACCATGATAC
Organism: Viscum album; assembly: GCA_963277665.1. Classification (NCBI taxonomy): domain Eukaryota; kingdom Viridiplantae; phylum Streptophyta; class Magnoliopsida; order Santalales; family Viscaceae; genus Viscum; species Viscum album. The sequence goes on from OY728139.1 coordinate 901,071,909, forward strand.
CACTGGATTAACCTTATCCAGCTAAACTAAAAAACCTTCCTCTAAGTTGATGTGACCACATAAGTTATCCAGATCATTCCAAAAGTGGAACATCTATATCGTAGCATATATTTGATGTTCTCTTAGAGAAATTATGATGATATAAATATATTGGTCATGATCATCATGAGTCTTGAAGTACAACAAGATTTAATCCACAAGAAAAACCAAAAACCAATCTAATTTATGATGGAATATTATATTCATTAAGGCCATTAATATAGGTGGTTCACTCTTTAACTCAATGTTACGTACAATGAAATCACAAAATTAATATCTTATTCTAAAATATGTCACTAGTATTTAGAAGGTCGAACTCTCAACGGATGATACCCTGATCTCAAGTCAATGTATTAGAATACACGAGCTATGCTCAAATGATAAAAAAGATCATCTATGCCTGAAACCGGATATCAATTCTTTATAGTAATCCTCATAAAATTCTATTAGTAAACACATAAGTATATGGTCATATCAGCCTTCACAATAATATACTATAGAACATGAAGGTGACATAATCATATGTATAAAACCCATATCATATAACTCTTCTAGTTGAGTATTATACTCAAGAAGATCTGTATGTTCCATTTAATAATGTTTAATATATACTCTCTCATCCCCATACATGAGATAAATAGTAAATACCACATATCTCTCAGTTTGGAAGCCAGATAATTATTCATGGAACATTTCATTAAACAGATTCACTAATGGTGGAATGAAATATTTCTTTACACCCACATAATCTTGTACTAGAAAACATACCTAAGAGGTAACCTCCCCTAGTTGATGGTGAAATGTTCTTGCATGGCCCTCCTTTATATCCCACACTTCTTAGTGAATGTAGTTGTCACCCATAGGAGATGTAAAGGGAACTCCCTTATTATAAAAATCTATGAGGGATCAATATGCTACTAACTAGTCCATCCCCATGATTTGATTGATTACAGATATATTAAGAAGGTAAATCTCCCTAATAAAATCATACTCCCCATCATTTTAGAACACAATTTTCACTAGTAGATGTGTCCTGACCATACTGAAACTAGATTATCTATTATCATCATCCTAGTCACGAGCTCCACTATCTACATTAAACCATTCACAAATTGGGATGAAATATAGGAATGAGAGGCACCTATTTGAAATAAGGAAGTTACTAGTGTAGCAGCTATCAGAAAAATACCTTCAATTTGCTACATTACATCCATGTTATCCACAAGTGAAGGTTGAATGGTATGAACATACTTATCTATAATCCCTGTGATATTACCTCAGACCCATGAGTATCCCCACTCTGTTGATACATACACTATTTCCCAGATACACCACATGCACTATCGCAAACTCTATGTACAGTACTACTCCAACTGCCAGACTGATATGACGTAGAAGATCCCCTTCCCACACTCTTGTTCTTTCTAGCTCTTCCATCACTACCTATTTTCCCTAGGTTTATCGATAACCTCTATATATGTCACATCCTTCCATAGGCTAGGAACTCCAGTAGTAGTCATGGTAAATGTATACAATATTTTCTTAAACTACGACACTTGTGGAAAATAACACACGTAAGATTCTAAGTATTTAATCATTCTACTCGGATACTCTTCCTACTATCATCTTGGATAAAATTCTTATAGTGAAACTTTATACCCTTCAATGAAATGCCATAGGTTCATCTAGTAGAAACCATCCGTCCTATAATGGTATCCTCATTCATGTTCCCCTCAGCTATTAGAGCCTAACCCACCACCTCAACATGCTTATTTAACTGAAATAGTGTAAGTTTGTACTAAATCTCACATTTAAGATCTACGTAAAAGTGACATGAAATTGTGATATCATACCCTTTTAGATCTTGAGAAGAACGGTGAAAATATATATATTTCAACTTGAATGTTTTGTCATTCAAATTCTCCCCTGATTCAACCATATAAACCAAACTTCTCTCTCATGTCTATGTGTATCTAGATAAAACTATTAAAATTACATCTCTAAAAATTAATTTCAAGATAGTATGTCTTTCTAAACAATCCATTACAAAACATATTAGTATTTATCCATTGATCCTTGCAACATGTATGTATCTAAATGCACCCTTTTTATCGGCAAGAGTCCCAAAATATTCATGTATAGTCTGTATGTACTCAAACCAAAACTATACATGATCAGGTCCACCAGATCCAATAGAATTCATTGGGTTCTATGAATAAAACACATTCATCAAGTCAAAAATTCTTTTCAAAACCTTATATAGATATATTTCATAAAATGCATAAATTGATCAATTTTCATTAGGAACTACTCTCCGAATTCCACACCTGGCACTATCAGAGCCTCATGATCCACTATTAGAAGATCATGTCTATCCAAATCTTTTTGAATTTCAATCAACATGAATCATCATGGAGGCATTTATATATGATTATAGACATATACCTTAATACACACAACACTATAGAAACACATTTGTATAAAATTAAAATAATTTATAATATGTTATTTCCCCCTTTCCCCACAAAAATTCTAGATCAAAGGCACTATCACTACCATTAACCATCCTACATCTGAGTCGTGGTTAAAAAAAGGTAAAATCATACTTATTATTCATTTTTCACATTTGAAACCCACTATCCATTTCATTTTTATCTATACATGAACCATTTTCAATTTCATGTTCTAATTAGGTACCATTATATGCACAAATTCCCAATGAAGGATAAACTATTCACGTTCAACATAATACCCAAAACATATTTTCCATGATCACCTATGATTATGAATAGAAAAACATAATCACATTTTTATAAAATGATGTAGTCCTAATCAACTCTTATTCCATTTGGGCCCATGATTTATATAATAATAATAATAATAATAATAATAATAATAATCACCTCACAAAACATGTGCATTACCCAATTTGAAATACCATCAACTATAAAAAAAATACAAATAATAGAAATTCCACGATGGAAAATTGGATTCAACCCTATTTCTGACATTTTTGTGTTTGAAGTACACATTTTCATGGTGGCACGCTTCTTATGGCCCTGTGTCCCCACTTTCATAAGGAGGGAAGAACCCATCACTTCATCAATGATGTTTTCTCCTTGATTGAAATGGGATGATGGGATGATGGTTCCTCCTTCCATGGATACCTCCATGGAACTCATCCCCTAGTCCAGGTCTCCCTCATTGATTTGAGTCATTCTTCATCAAACTCACTGTTGTCTCCAAAACATTGTGAACCATAGTTAAAAAAATACTTCTGTGAGGACATTCCAAGGGGTCTTGATATAGAATCATCCTTCGTTCATATTAGATTATTAAATATGAAATGTTGGGGAATATCTAGACGCATGAATATTTGTTAACTATATTTTCCCTCACCAATCAATATCTAAAGGGTGCATAATCCTAAGGTACCATCATCCATCACATTCAATGTTATGTTAGAGAAATATTTTTGAGGTTTACTATGTCTAACATGGGGTATTCCATGAGTTTAATGTCTATAATATATGGACACCTAAGGAATAGTTTCCATGTATTTCATCTGATATCCCACATTTAACACGATTTTGTCCCCATGTTTAATGTCTTGCGAAGATTGTTGGGATTGATCTAGACCCTATTAAGGGATGATCAAGAAGGTGAACCCCTGAGAGATGGCACCAAGAAGATTTGGTGGCTGGATGAATCAAAACAATCAAACAAAGGGGACCCAGGGTGGCGTGTCCTAAAAAAATAAAGATGTCACACCATGAAGGCTGATCGGACACCACAAATGGATGATCATAGAAGTTTCACCACTAGGAGTGGGAACCAATGTTTACTATTTGTTGGGATTTAACCTCATGGATTCTTCTTACATTCAAAGTCTAGTGGATAGGGATAAAAACCATATAGTTCAATGTATTTGTTTGGGGATTAAAAATTCCTAGAATCTCATCGCAAGAGAGACATTCTTGTTTGGATTGTGTGTGTTTATGCACCAAGATTGACCATTTTATACTAGGTGAATCAATCATATGAATGAATGGAGATTACACACTAAGATGGCCTAGGTGATTCTATTAATAGAAATCTCATGTATGAATGGGTATTATGCACTGAGATGGCTATGGTGCAACTAAGCGCAATAATCACATTGTTGAATGGGGCTTATACACCGAGATGACCTAAGTGCTACTAGAAGCAGCAGTCACATGGTTGAATTAGGCTTATGCACTGAGAAATCATAGGTACTTATAGGTGATGTAATCATATGAAAAAATGGGTATTATGCTCTGAGACGAAATAGGTGTTACTAGGAGTAGTACTCATTTGGTAGAATAGGGATTACACACTAAGATGGAACATGTACTTTTAGGTGAAACAATTATATGAGTGAATGTGGATTACACAAAAATATGGAACAACAACTCCTTGTAGCTGCTATTCAATTGTTGAATGGGTATTGCACACTGAGATGACCTAGGTGCCTGACATGACCCCACCGTGATAAGGGTGGGGTGTTGGAGTAGATAGTTGGGGATTATACATGGTTTGTTTCCTGTATGACTGGTTTGATCCCATAGGGACGTGGAGGCATGGGAAAGAATAATGATGAATGATGGAATATTTAATGAAGTAGATTAGATGAATGAGGTTAAACCATCATGAAGATTATGGTTTAAGGATCAAAACTCAGGGAGGTTTCATATGTTCCCGACCTGGCGGTCAGGGATCAATGTCAAAATATTCCTAAGATGGGTGATAAGTCACCTGAGGAAGTGGATTGTAAGAATGGATGCATGGATGGGACCCGAAAGGAATGGGACCTTCGGTTGGAGCATGATCTTCCCGAATCAAAATTTCTTAAGGGAGGTGCTGTTATGAGACATGAATTATGGGCTTGACCCTTAGGGAGGATTCCTACAAATCCCTATTGAAGGAAATCAGAGTCCACATAGTTCAGAATAGGGAAAATAATTAGGGTGTACACAAGGTACATTGACTTAAATAAATGATGGGGCTTTCACATTATTAGCATCCCATAATAAGAGGGAAACTCTTGGTGGATGAATATGGTGATATGTGTGGATCATGAATGGTTAGCAACTCAAGTGGATTAGAACACCACATAGAGGAATATCCATAAACATATCCTAAGAAGGTATGATTTCACATCAGGAGGGTACATCATTATGTGGGAGCACCAAATATTACCATTATTTGGGATTAAACATCAAGGAGGATTTCTACATACTATGTGTAGAGAAATGGTTGAAAACCCTGGTATTTGGAGAATACATAATCATTGATATCAACATCATGATGGATGAGGGTGATATTATATGAAGTGGTCGAGACTGGTGGATGATGGGATTGAACCTCACAGAGGCTTCCAATGTATCCATGTGGAAGGGAATTAATGTGCATGTAGTGCAGAATGGGAAGACGCATGGGGATTACACATGTTTCGCAACCCAGATTAATGCTGATATGAACACCACAGGGGGTGGGTTAGGAAGGTGCACCCGTATGAGTGGGGCATGAGTAATACTAGGGTTGGGATTAAACCTCATGTAAACATCATACGTACCATGTGTAAATGAAGTGGTTTAAATCCTATATAGTTTTGAAATGATTGAGACTGACACAGTGGACAAGCCAAAGTGCTACTATGGAGTGGTGATTGTGGATGGGACATACGTGTGGAATGGGATTGAGTGTAACTATGGAGCGAAAATCGGGATTGGGGATTACAAATTGAATAAGCCCAGGTTCTACTATAAAGAACCAATGGTGAATGGGGCTTATTCATGGAAGTATCTTGAGTGACACTATGTAGTGGCATTGTTGAATGGGTATTACACCTGGAAGCCACCCGAGTGCCTCTAGGGAGTAGAAATAGTGTATAGGGATTACACATGGGAGCTTCCTGGGTGCTAGTAAGGATAAGCAGTTGTGGATGGGGCTTGTATGTGGGATTTCCTAGGTTTCTATAAGGATTGGCAATAGTGGATGGGTATAACATGTGGGACATTATTGAGTGTCGCGAAGGGGAAGAAAAAGTGGATGGGTCATAGGCGTGGGAGCATCCCAGGTGGCGCTACAGAGTGGCACTAGTTTATCGGGCTTATTTGTGGGAGTTTCCTGGGTTACACTATAGAATAGAAATATTGGATGGGGCTTATGCATGGCTATTTCCCATGTGTCGTTAAAGAGTGGAAATAGTGTATGTGGATTATATGTGGGAGCACCCTGAGTTCCACTATATAGCAACAATAGTGGATGAGGATTACGTGTGGTAGCTTCCTGAGTGCCGCTGAAGAGTGGAAATAGTGAATGGATTCATTTTAACGGCATGTGAATGGACAATTTTTGTGGGGATTAGGAAATGGACTTGTCATTATTTTTTCATCTTTTCAACCCATGATGGACCCACAAATTTAGATGGGTTGAGGTATATGTTGGTGATTACCCTTTAAGAGATGGCCTGTTAAGCTTGTTTGCTACATGCCTCATGATGCGGCATCTTATGCTTCATGCGAAAGGCATCATATTCTTAAATGATTGAAATTTCTATAGTTTAAGATCAAGTAGTCTGGACTATTGGAATCTTATTCATGGAAAATAAGGCATCTCTTATTTGGATCAAGATGCATCATATGTTTTATATATAGGGTATTCTATTGTTTATATTCATGTAGTGATGGATATTAGGCATAAGACGCCTAGTGAGGGGACCAACCCATAGGGTTGGGACGACATCCCGATAGTGATCCCATTTTCATCCACGATGGTGCATCCCCTACAGTATGAACATGAGGGAGAAAAGGTACGGGCTTTTTGAATAATAGAGCTTTGCAAAGGATACTTTCTGATATAGAGGTCTCAAAAAGGATGGATCTTTTTCGTGATTAGAGTCTCACAGAGCATGGGTCATCATATAGCTTAGGGCCTTGTGAAGGAGGTTCGTGAAGTAAGGGTTCACATGGATCATGATCGTCCCTTAGAATAAGGATAATTATTATGAGAGTTCTCCACAAATGGTTAATTCTTTATAGAGCCTCGAGAAACTATAAGGGTCTCCCTCCTTTTTCAATTGGAGGAGGCCTTCGTGAAGGGAATTGCATCGCAGTGCTCACGAGCACTATGAAATGGGATATTAGTCATTGAATGAGTAGTATAACCATGCTTATGATGTGGGTGAGACTGGTATTTAATAAAAAAAGTGGTATGTTGGGCTCATTCTGGAGAAAAGTTTAGCATCGTAGTGAAACTTTTCCACCACAAAAGATATATGTTTACAGTCAGATCACAAAGGAAAAGTGACGTCGTGAATGAGATATGTTTGTGAGGGGATCTATGCAAACCGCAATGCTCACAAGTGTTCCAAATGGAAAATAGATACCATGAAGCACATACGTTTGCACAGCCATAAAGGGAGCTCTGAAAATTTGATTTCTTAACCAATTTTCTATCCTAACTTCAAATGGACATAACATCTAATCCATAACATCATTTAGTGTCTACAACTAGTCAAATTGAAGCCTGAAAAATTATCTAATCTATGACATCAAGTCTAGTATCAATTTTTTAATCATATGGATGTCTTTTCCAGTTCCAACATATCCTCAAACATGGGTATGCTACACCCAAGAACGAGCTCTTAGAGAAGGAATATCTCGTTCTATACTCCCATCTACCATTGCCAAATAGTGAATCCAAATAAAAAAAAAGAAACCTTCCACCTTTGATACCACCTTGTAATTTACTGACATGAGTTCCACACATCAATTCCCTAAGTTGATCAATCCCATTAACTCAAGTGCACATCCCTATATTCCACAGTATTCATGCTAATAATAAGGGTTTAATGTTGATAGTGGAGAGACTATAACCTCTTTAAAAAATAACTCAATAGAATAATCAAATAAGAATAAAAAACATATATAACATATCCCAAAAAATACCAATATTACCGGATAGCCAACACTAGAAATAAAATATAAAAATTGAATGTTAGCCATGCCATGATAAATTAGGTCCAATATTTGAAAATGGAAAACCAAAATTAAAGAAACTTTCAACCCCCATGTGGGCCCTGAACTGTATCTTGTTCCCTCATCCATGATCTGTCCCATATCATCCATCTATTTCATAGAATTTTCCCTTATCATTTCATGTAATGATGTAGTCTATTATGGTACCTATCAGGAAGATAGATGAGGGTGTTGTTAAAACATAGTCGGACACTAACAATTGAATCTAAAATAATATCAAATCTATAATAGTGCATTCCATTGTATAAAGAAAAAATTACAATAAATAAATAAACAATTTACATTTATTGAATTACCCTATAGTTAACCAAAATAAACCCCATGAGTTCTCCATGACACCTAAACCTCAATACCATCTTCCACCCATGTTGGATTCTAAACTATCCCCATAGAAAATCTAATTTTTTAATTTCATCTCCACCATTAATAAAATCATTTCACATCATGAAAAATTATAACCATATTCCAATAACTTATCTATGGTGTAAATTACCATGTCTAACTCACCTTGGGAATTAAGAACTTATGTCCCAATCCCACATCTCAATGCCATGTTGTTATTTTGAGCCTAGTCTATATCCAATACTCACTATCTCATATTGGTATTTGGAGTATCCATCACTGACCCAGAAAAATTTAACACATATGGGTATTTAGATCCTCATTCTCTATCCCGCACACTATTAACACACATATATATTTATAGCCCCATTCCATATCCCATACACATTTAACCCTTATGTGTATTTAGAGTCTCAAAGCCTATCCCACCTAGTTTTACACATATATCAAAATATCACAATTTAACATGTGTCACAATATCACATTAATTAATTCATCAATGAATTGAAAATTTTCAAAAATTCCACAATCACATAAATCTATTAACCAATTCAAAAAATAATTAATATAAATGATTAATCTGATTAATTAAAAAATTTATATAATCATGTAAAACCCATAAATTAATCCACCAATTAATGGATTACTTCAACTCCATTAATCAATTCATCATTTAATTAATCACATTATTTAGTTTAATTAATTAAACAATTTGTTTAGTTTATCTTTTCCTCAAATTTATTTAAAAATTAATTAATCGATTTAATCAATCACCAAATTAAAAAAATTATCCCATTGTTAATTCAACAATTATTTAATCATTACCCACAATATTAATATCTATTATTTCAAATTTATATAATTAAACAATCGTTCAAATTAGTTATTTCGAATTTTGGAAATTACTTGCTAATTATTCAAATGAAAGTATAAAATTATGTAAAGGTATATGAAATAAAGACATCAGGATTTGAATAATATACCTTCTACCTAAAAATTGAAGAATAAGTTTCACCAATGGAAAACTACAATTGATGTAACACATACTGATGAATAATATAAATAATCTCGAGACCAAAACCTAGGGTTAGGATAAACCCTTAAAACAATAATTATTCAAGGTTCCACCACTTCATCAGAAGGAGTAGGAATAGAAAGGATACACAGAAAAAAAGGTCTTACCATGTATCCATCACTAATCCATAATAATCAAAGTTAATGAAATGGTTCCATATCCCTTAAGATTCTCCCCAAGGTCAGAAGAGGAAGGCTTCACAGAGGAAAAAATAAAAAATAATCCACACTACACTTTTTAATATAATTATTGTATATTTACGCATAATATAATTCAATTACAATTTTTTTATTATATATTTATTTTTTTCACAAAAAAACCAATCACCTCATGTGATTTTATCCAAAATTAAATATTACATGGTGTGTAAATTTTCTATTGAAATCTTTTTAATCAAAAAAAATCCAAAAAGATCCAATGACCACCAGGGCCCTCCATGTAATAAAACACTCCCTAATCCTATAAAAATGATAAAACTCTAAATTTACATACCTAGAAAAAGAAAGGGCTCATACAATATCTCTATGTGGAGATGATAGTCTACACATATTAACAGGATATACACCAATAACCCAGTCGATGGAATAGAAGGGAGTTTATAGTGGTTTCATAATCAAAATAAAATTTAAAAATATTAAATATAACGAGGATATTAATTATTGATTAATTTCATCTAATTAGTTGATATATAATAATAAATAAATTTAAAAGAGAAGGGTAGGATGATTAAATTTTCATTGATATGAATCCATTAGATACATTTTCAATGTCTATTGTAATAGTCCTTGATGTAGGGAAACCCCGATAATTAATGATTACATAAGTTTTAAAGATAATTGGGTGGTTTTTATCAAGATACATGTTTTGATATGGATAAATGTTTAAATAAAAGGGGGTTCCCTCTATAACTGGGGGAGAATAGACACTCGGAATTTTATAAAAAGATTAAAATATAATAATATCATACTCATGAAAAATGAACAAAAAATGAAATGGGATAAGATTGTGGGATATTATGAAGTCATTAAAATATCATCCAATATGATATATATATATATTTAATTAGAAATCAGACCCTTATCGCCTAGACTAACCCCGAGTAAAATAGTTTTAAGAGTAATAATTGGAAAATATTTCTACTAATTTTAATATTAATTATGTCACAATATTGTGTAGAACAAATTTACAAACCTAAAATTTTATAATAATTAATATTTAATAAATTTTATCAACATAAATTTAATAAATTGTTAGTTTTTAATTCAAAATTAATCCCATAAAACACAATGAAAATATTTTTTCTAGAAAAAGGATTCTCTTTGGTAATTAAGGATTTATAATAAAATGAAACATAAAATTTAACTAAATGATCTCAATTTTTTGTATTTTAACATTCATTAATTAATTCTAATATTAAAACATTTTAAACAAATGACCTTTAAAAACTCGGGAAATTAAATATTGTTTTTATAAAAAAATTCAATGTACAATATTCATCAAAAAATCAATGATTTGAAACAATTATTATAAAACAAATAAATGTGGTTTTGGAATTATTATTTAGAAATGAAGTGATTTTTCTATATATAAATTCCAAATGTTTAATATATTATTTTAATTATTTTCAAAAAAAATCGATAAATGATACTTTTGAGGAGAAATGTATTTTTATAGCATATAATGAATTTATTAAAAATCGAGTAATTTTTTTTAAAAATATTTTCATTATCTAACACATTCATATTTTTTTAAAAGATTAATTTTTTCTAAAAATACCATCAGTATAATTGATATTTTATAGTTTTCACAGTTAAATGACAATATTATTATAGTATAATGTACTTCTTTTAAAGGCTCTATATTTCATGTTAAATAAGCTATTAAATGGATGAAATTTATTTAAATATAATTATACCATTAAATATCATGGTGTTTTATCCCTTCCCCATTTTATGAATTTATCCCTTTAAATTCAATCACTCTAAAAGAGAGAACAAATGATACAAACACTTCATCACATCCTTAGGTTCCCACATAGCTTTAACAAATTTATGTTTTCCTAATTAAATTTTAACCAAGAAACTGGTATTGTTTAATTGTAAATTCTATATAGGATCCATAATCTCTATCATTAGTTCCTCAAAAGTGATATATTTCTCTAAGTATATGAAATCTTTTCCCATTACATGTGATGTATCGTGAATGTACATCCTTAAGAGATATACATTAAATACAACATGGACTTCAAAGAGATTTGGTGGAAGCACCAAGAAATAAGATATCATCTTGATATTAATAATAATTTTAATGGGACATATATATAAAGGGAATGTAATTCCCTACATTTCAAACCTCAGAAACATATATAGGGAGATATGTGTAAGAGTTCCTTTTCACCATCTCCGAAATATAGATCACGCAGAACATTGTCAGCATTATTTTTTTATCAAATATGATATGTAATTATATATTATTTAATGAATCTAACCATATATTCTATTTTTATGGATATAATAGGTTCCTATTTTTTCAATTTCTATCTTCATTCCATCACATTAATTTTCTACACTTCCATCATAGGACATATTTATAATGCGAAATCTTACTTGATTGAAAAATATTAAGGTAATAAAATGAATCCAAATGAATGTATTGGTACAAAAAACAATGAAATCATTAATGTATTATCAACGCATTTCCTGTAGAGTTTTAATAGTCCCCTCAGATTGACCATAAGTCAGAGGTTGATAAGTAGTGTTGAAACTCATCTCTATGACCAAATATCACTAAATATTCCTCTAAAACATCGAGGTAAACCATATATCCTTATCAAATATAATTGATAGTGGAATTATATGAAATATCCCCACTTCCATAATGTATATCTGAGTAATATGGTCAATATTTAAATCATATCAAGTGGAAATAAAATCCACTAATTTCATTAGGATATTGACTAAAACACATATAACATTATTCCCTTTCAATGTTCTAGGGAGTCGGATGCCGAAATCCATGGAAATAATTTACCATTTCAATTCTCGTATAGGTATTGGTTATAATATTTCCTTACACATCTTCCCCCATCATAAACATGTTTATATACAAGTAATTATAAAACATACTTTCCAATAACACTTTTCACGTTATCTAACCATATTTTGTCTTTTAGATATATACAAATATTCATAATGCTAGGATGAATACATAATGATGAACTATTATATTCTTAATAAAGTATCATCTGTGTTTTATGTAACTAAATGGAAAAAATAAATTTCTATAACCATATCATTCAATAAATTTCATGGATAATTTGAATAATATTCCCCAAATTCTTGATTAATTCCACATCATACTTTTGTGCCTTCTTCATCCTCTCCTCGACGGATGGTAGCACATTTATATTATAAATGATAGGATCTATCATGTAACGACCAAAAATGTTTTTAATGAATGTTTTTCTTGATCTAATTAAATATCTTATTATGTATAATTGTAATTTAAAATATGAACTTCCTTGGTTTTTTTATTTTAAAATACCATTAAGAATTATTACCATTGCTAACATATTCGTTGAACAGTACCACATGACTTGTATAATTATAGTCATTTAATAAATCAAATTTACTTTGAAAAAGGAAGCAATGACCCTATCCTGAATAATTTCTCCATAAAAAGCCCATTTTTCGGAGATGTAAATGGATGTAGCATCACATGGCCTCGCTCTTTACTAATCCCATGATGAGCTTCAACACATTAAGATTGAATAAAAGAACCAAAAGAATGAGTAGATGTTAATATATATTACAATAAGAACGATGTTATCTTAGCTTCCCCATTAGTCTGTCACCATCTCACACCTTTCCATTAGGAATTATGTGGGTGTTATAAGGGGTTATATAACAAGACCCTATCACTATGATTATGTTCATTATTTTTTGTATAGAATAAAATATATACATTCATATTATTATTGTTAATTTTCAAATAGTTTATAAAGAAGAAATACTTTTTTTAGTTAATATTAAATTAAAGAATATATTATGATGAATTAATTGATTATTGAATTAAATAATATTATAAAAAAATATTTTATTAAATTAGGTTTTATTAAATATATATTATTGTATAATTTTTATAAATACAATCATACTTTTTATTAATTTTTGATAGGAGTTTTTTTCAAGCACATGAATATATTATAAATGTTATTTTTTATTTTAAAAGTAAATAATCCCATATTTAGAAAATTATTTAGTTAAAATGAATATAATTTTGGGAATCATGACATCGAAATTATCTACCAATAAATTGGTCATAGTTTTCCATGACAGTCGAATTTTTAGTGAAACATTAAATACTGTTTAAATATAAAACGAATTTTATGACATAATAATGACCAAAGAGTGATGTAATAAAACATTATAAATGCGATTTTTGGCCCTTATATGTTTTACCATTAAAATAATATGATTTTAGGTTTGTTTTACTTATTTTACAAGCCTTAGTGGACCCTTTAAAGATAGGTAAACATTTTAACCTTTTTAAAATGATTTCCTTGATGTTTTACTCACCTCCACATAAGCAAGCGTAATATTTTAGTATGTTTGGCCATTGGCCTTGAAAAATAATTTTTTCCACTCCACTTTGGAAAAAACCATGGGAAAACCCATGGTATGGGTTTTTTTATTATATTAATGTATTGGGTCCAAAACCTAAATAATAAAAAATTCCTACCCTTTTCCTATATAATCCCACCCATGCATGAACTTTTCTTAACAAAAAACATTTAGAGCTGGACCAACCCCTTCCCTCATATCTCTAGAGTCCTCCAATGTCTCCCCAAGCTCCAAATATTCCTGTCTCAAACCTCTCCCAAGCCTTTGGGATCACATATCCAAGTAAGGGATTTCTTTCTTTCTAAATTTTATCATATGTCATTATGTTGTTATACCATTTTTACAATTCAAAATGTGGGGGTATGATTCTAACCTCCCCCATAATTACCAAATTATTTTTTAATGATTATAGTCCTATTTATCTCTCATTAATAACTCCCATGTACACTTGTTTCCATGTTGAAAGTCTGTAAATAATTTATCTCTCTTCATTTACATCAATGAAATTATTTTATATTAGGCTTCAAAATTAAATTTCATATGTTTTGAAATGTATCTTTATGACACACTATTAATTTCAATTTCATGTACATATTATGAGAAACCCCTTTATCTCTCATGATCCATTATTTTATTAATTATTATGTCACGTTCTTATACAGCCGAAATTGCACCATGATTATCCACACCAAAATAATTGTGTAGTGAATACCATGCCCATTCCCCGGTCAAGTGTATTCATCTTTACACGCATTTACTTATTGATTATAGGGTTTTATTTATGTTTTCCAAATTTCATTATCTTTTAATACATGATTATGTTGAATGATTCCATGTTGTATCTTTCATGTGGCACACTTATGCATGAAATGATCTAATTAAGAATAGTTTTCCCTGATAGTGCTCTAATGCATTGGGTAAAGATTATTATCATAATATTTCATTGGTAAAAATCTTTTACTCATGTTGATTAAAATGATATTATGTTTTAATCATTCTCCTCTGGCATGATCCTTTTATCATGCTAATATAAAGATAAATGTTGTTTCCACATTTCCGTGTTATAATAATCATGTTATATCATGCCTTTATGTTCATGTCTATCTTATGATCCATTTATATTCCTATTACATTACATTTGTTGTATTATTCATTTTATTCCATGTTTACTCTCTTACCGGGCTTTATATCTCACCCCTTTCACATGTATTTACTTAGTTTATCCCATTCAATGCTATGTATAGCTGAATGTTATGGTTATGTAAAGGAAGTTTTCAATAAAGATGTCATATTTTATTTCTTAAGTTGTTATTTAATGTTTTCAATTTTCCCAGGACACTATAACTTTGGATCCTCAATGTTGACACTAGTGCATTTTTGTGTAATAAATCTTGTTTAAGTGTGTAATAAAAACAATGGTTATTATAGTTGGTATTAGAGGATAGGTTATGTTTTATGGTATTAGGATTATAAAACCCTGGTGAAAGCCATAGGGATACACTAAGTATAATAAAGACATCCTTAAATTATGTTGGGTATTTTTTAAGTGGTTTATTAAAAAAAATACATCCCTTTCTGGATACGAGTAGGTAGAGGAAGCTCTAGCACAGATGTATCTAGGTGTAAAACATGAAAACACCTCTTTGAGCTTGACCTAAATGGGAACTGGTTCATAAAAATGGGCCTTTCTAAACTCTCAGTTATTAAACTCTTGGTGGATATGCATTGATAAATTCATATGCTTAGTATGATCTATTTTTAATGGAAGTAAAAAATTTCCCCTATGAATATGTGGTGGGATGTATATCATGGATAACATAAATAAGTTAATGAAATAATTTTAATTTATAAGTTATATCTTTTTGTTGTTAGATTCCCCTTTATGTGCTACACAAAACTTATATTTTACTTCATCTAAAACATTGTAATAGGAGGACTCAGGCTAATAACTGATGTGAAGATCAAGGTGATGATTTTTCTAATGAAATTCCCAATCCGATGGGAGGGTTAATCACAAACATTTCCATGATACTCTCTATTTAACTCAAGTTATGATTAGAAACATTGGTTAAGAGGAAGGTCCACCCCCCAAGAATGTACAAGCCGCAATCGATAGTGTCATGAGACAAAGGTCTCCTACTTTTAATGGATCATCTAATACCTCAATCTTGAAACAATGGATCAAATCTATTGAGAAGATATTATCCATCCATCAATGTTTTGAACAAGAGAATTTACTTTTGGCTACATATCGTATTGAGGGTAATGTCGATCAATGTTATAAATTGATAAAAAAATTACGAAGCCTCAGGATGATATAAAGGTGTTGGAATGGAAGTATATCTAGAAAACGTTATCCGATAAATATATTCCTTACACCCTCAAACTTAATATAGAATGGTATTTCCTTTACGTCCATCAAAAATATGATGAATCTATAGGAGCGTATGAGGAAAATCTCACAAGTCATGCACAATATGCCTCCAGATTTGTTGTTCCCCTCAAATGAGTGGTTGATTGATTCTTTGGTGTGATAAAACCAATCCTCCAGAAATCACTAGCAATCCATGACTTCAAAAACCATGAGGATTTTGTTCAATGTGCCCTTAAAGGTGAAATAGAGATCGGAGAATCTCAGGGGTATCTTGGGGATAATAAGAATAAGGTGTAATTTAATTTTGGTGGTCTGATGGATAGATCCAACCATGCTAAAAAAATTATAGAACCCCACTTTCCAATGTTGTGGAAAGAAGCACCATGGGAATTCCCTAAAGGGGACAATGAAATGCTTTAGGTGTTGAAGAGAAGGGCACCAAGTCATTAACTGCCGACAAGAAAAACATAAGGATTTGATAGTGGAGAGGAATTCACCATTCAAACCTCAACACATTGTTCATTCCCTCATCTGAAACATAACAGGGAACTTGAAAAACATTCGCCTATGTCATGGGATTTAAGAGAAAACCAACAACCTCCAAGGTAGAAAGGGTTAGCTTTTTTCCATCACTACTTCTGAAGTAAACCTTGAAAAAGAAGCGGTGAAATGTTCGATAATTATTCATTAAGAAATAGCGAACATACTTTTTGAATTTGGTTCTACACATTTTTTTAAATCTAAAAATTTTAGTAGAACAATCCCAACACCACCACAAATCATGTAAGTAAAGATGTCAGTGAGAATGGAAAATGGGGTAATCGTTGCATCCCATGAATATAACTCCTCTGCTATCATAATTTGTGGACTAAACTTGTTGTATAACCTCTTCATACTACCTTTGGTTTTATATGATGAAATTCTATGCATAGAGTGGCTTTCCCTATATAGAGAAAAAAATAAATTTTCATCATAGGGAAATAACTCTCCATATAGAGAATCAACTAACAATTCTACACAAGATCAAGGAGGAAGATGAATCTTCTTTAGGAACATCACCTAAATCATGGATATTACTTCCCTATGATCCCATGTATCATTCTCAATTGATAGAGTCTAAGGAATCAACCATTCTTGAAGTCATGCGTATTGTGAAGGAATTCGCTGAAGTGTTTCCTGAGAAATTAACTAGTCTTCCTCCTATAAAAGATGTTTTATTCTCAATAAAACTTATACATGGATAATATTCAATATCGAAGACTCCATATAGAATGGATATTGTGGATCTTGAAAAGCTGAAGAAACCATTACGGGAGAATCTGGATAAGGGTTAATATTCCCAAGTGTTTCACCATGGGGTGCAAAAATACTATTCATCAAGAAGTGTGGTGGGTAAATGTGCCTTTGCATTGATTATCGTGAGCTCAATGAAATCCTGATAAAGAACAAGTATCATATTCTACAATTTAATGACTTGTTTCATCAACTACGTGGAGCATAATAAATCTCCATAGTGGATCTATAGTCAAAATTTTATCTAGTATGGGTGAAGAAGGAGGATATCTCCCGGACTTCTTTTTGTACAAGATACAAGCACTATGATTTCAAAGAAATGCCTTTCAGACTCACTAATTCTCCATACATATTTTTGTACTTTATTAATAGAGACATTAGAAATTACCTAGAAATATTTGTGGTAGTATTTATAGATGATATTCTAATATACTCCAAAACAAAGGAGGAGCTTGGGAAGCATCTAAGCATTGTATGAAAAACCTTACGAAAGAAGAAAATATATTTAAATTACATCAATTGTGTGTTTTTTTTATATAATACTCATTCAGAGGTCATATCATCACAAGAAATGTGATATCTGTGGATACCTCAATGAATGATGTAATTGAGGGATGGACAAGGCCATCATTGGTGACAGATATCCACATATTTCTGGGGTTAGCTGGATATTATAGGTGATTTGTGAGATATTTCTCAGGATTTTGATACCCTCTTACAAAGCTAACTTTGATGGGAGTCATGTTTTAATGGAGTGATGAATGTAAAGAGAGCTTCCATGAGTTTAAAAGGATGATTAACACTGCGCCCATGCTCATACTACCCACAAATGGATAAATGTTTGTGCTATTTAGTGATCCTTAAAAGAAGGGAATGGGTTGTGTGTTGGTGAAAAATGAGGAAATCATTTCTTATGTTTCAAGACAATTGAAATTTCAGGAGAAAAAAATCCAAACATGATATAGAGTTGTATATAGTAATCATTGCTATAAAAATTGGGTGGTATGAACTCATAGGGATGAAGTGTGAAATATTTACAGATCACAAAAGCCTCAAGTATATATTCACATAAAAGGTGTTGAACATACACCAATGAAAATGGTTAGAGCTTATCAAAGACTTTAAATGCTCAATCCATTACCCCCCATAGGAAAGATAACAAGGATTATGATTGTTTATGTATAAAGAACCCATTGAATCTATCATGGATGAGAAATGAAAAGGATCCAATCTTCTTAGTTTGATGAAGATGGATATGGGAATCATAAATAAGAAAACGTCATCATTGTTTTCACAAATGATTGATATGTCGTCTCTTTTTGAAAGGTTAAAGGATTCTAAAAAGGATGATGTCAGGATTTAGATGAAATTGAAAACTATTAGAAAATGGAAATCTTCAGAGTTTATTATTAATGAAGAAGGAATTGTAAAATTTGGGATAGGACTACGTGTTCCACCAAATCAGGAGTTAATGAATTAACTTTGGGATGATTCACATAGTTCAAATTTCGTGATTCGCCCAGGAAAAACAAAAATGTATCGAGATCTCTGAGGGCATTATTGGTGGGAAAACATAAAGAAGGATATCACAGAGTATACATAAAAGTTCCTTGTATGTCATAAAGTGAAGGTTGAGAGGCAGCTGTCTATGGGGGTTATGCAACCATTACCCATACTAGTATGGAAATGGGAGAACATCACCATGGATCCTGTCACTAGACATTTGAAGACATCCAACGGAAACAATTCTAGATGGGTTGTTGTGGATCATCTTACAAAGATTGGGCACTTATTTTCAGTTGTTGAGGATTTTTCATTGGATCACGAATCATGGATATTTATCAGACAAATATTAAGGATACATGGAGTACCACTACATATTGTATATGATCAAGATCAAAGATTCATGTCTAGGTTCTAGAAGTGTCTTCATCATGCTCAAAATACTAAGATAAAATTCAGTATGGCATATCATCCTCAATCTGAAGGCCAATCTCAGTGAACTATCCCAACACATGAGGAAATGTTGAGATCATGCTCAATAGACATAAAAGTATGATGGGATCAACATATTCCTCTGGTTGAGTTATATTATAAGAATGAGTTTCTACTCAAGAATCCAAATGGATCTTTTTAAATCCCTTTATGGGAATAGGTGTAGAACCCTGACATGTTGGGATAAATTTGGGGAGAGAAATCTCTTAGATCTAGAAATGGTCAAAGAAATTGTGGAGAAGGTTAAGACTATCAAACATCACATTAAAGCATCTTAGAGTTAGAAAATGAACTATGCTAATAATCGTCGATGATACCTAGAGTTTGGTGTTGGAGGCTTGGTAATCCTCTACATATCACTGTTGAAGAGAGTTATGAGATTTGGGAAGAAGAAAAATCTTATTCCATGGTACATTGGCCCTTTTGTGAACTTTTATCTTGTAGTAGAATTTTCCTATTGACTATAACTCCCACCGAACCAATCTTCAGTACATTTTGTATTCCACGTATCAGTCTTGAGGAAGTACATACGTGATCTCTCACATGTACTCAATATAGTGGTGGGGTCATTGGATAATGACCTCTAAAATAAAGAAACGTCGGTGAAGATCATAGGTCATAGGGAAAAATTTCAACGGAATAAGAAAATTCCCCCTTGTCAAGGTGGTGAAGAGAAACCACAAGTTTGTAGAAGCAATGTGGGAACTAGAGGAAGTAATGAAGTACATCTACCCTGATCTATTTATTGTGGGAAATGAAATTTTGAGGGAAACATTTCTTAATGGGGTAATATTGTAACAACCCAAACTTTTATTAATGAAAATTCATCATTATCTAAATAAATGTATTATTATGTAAAGTTGTTATATAACACATGCACTTCCATTGTTTTATGTTTTTGGATTTTAGTATACAATTAATAATTTTTACCATTTCTAATATAGATGTTGAATAGTAACCACTTGATTATTATAAATATTGGGATTTACCACATCATATTTACTTAAAAAGGATGTTCTGGGGTCATTCAATAGAATTTCACCATACATAGCCCATTTTTCGGAGCTCAAAAAGGTTGTAGCCTCACTAGGCTTCTCTATTTATAAATTCCATATAGATCGTTAACATGTTAAGTTTGAACAGAACCACATACGGGAGAATTAGATGTTAATAGAGATTACCACCCAAGATATTATATATGAGCCTCCCAAAGAGTCTCTCCCCATCACACACCATACCAATAGGTCTTATGTGGGTGTTTATAAGGGGTTATATATCAATACCCTAGCACTATTATTATGTTCATTATTTTTGTATAGAGTAATGAATATACATTTATTTTATTATTGTTACATTGTAAATATCTTTTAAAGAAAAATTCGATTTTTTAGAAAATATTATAATAAGAAATATATTCTGTTGAATTAAAGTATTTTTGAATTAAATAACATTTTACTAATATATTATTAATAAATTAATTTTTATTAAATATAAATGATCATATAATTTTTATGAATACAATTGTAATTTTTATTAAGGTTCGAAAGTTGTTTATGTCAAACCCATGAATTTTCGATAAATGTATTTTTTTAAGTTAAAATTAGAAATTCACATGTTTGGAAAAATATTTAGATAAAATGAAAATTATTTTTGGAATCAGGATGTACAAATTATTCAACAGTGAATGATTCATGATTTTTTAAGAGAGTTGAATTTTTTGGTAAAAATTAAATACCATTTAAATATATACTGTATTTTATGACATCATAATGACCCAACAAGGATGTGATAAGCTAATATTAATATAATTTTCATACAATAAATGTTATTCCTTTAAAATAATATGATTTTGGGTTTTTTTACAAGGCCTTAGTGTACCCTCTAAGACTTATAAAACATTTTAACAGTTCTAAAATGATTTCCTTGAGTAGATGACTCACCTCCAGATAAGATAGCCAAATAGTTTAATATGTTCGGCCATTGGACTAATAAAATAATTTTGTCCACTCCACTTTGTAAAAACCCTTGGAAAAACCCATTGGATGGATTGTCGTTTTGAATAGTTTATTCGGTAGTGTCCAAAACCTAAATAATAAATATTTAAATCCTTTTTCCGATATAAACCCACCCATGATCCCACTTCTCTTCACTAAAAATCATTAGATATCGACCTAAACCTGACCTTATCTCTTTATAATCCTCTCATGTAGCATCTTTTAATCCTCTCCCAATACTTTTGGATCACACTTTCAAGTAAAAACTTTATTCATTTCTTATTTTTTTCCAAATATCATTACATTGTTATACCCTATTCTTTTTAATTAAAAATTATGGGGTATTATTTTTCACCTCCCCCATACTGACCTCTTTATATTTGAATGATTATATTCCTCTTTTTGTCTTATTAATGCCTCCCATGTACACCAATTACGATGTTCAAATTCTGTAAGGAATTTCTCCCTTCTCTTTTACATTCAAGAAATTCTTTCATATTATGCATCTAAATTCCATTTTCTATGATGGTACAAGTATATATATGACCCCCCATAAATTCCATTTCATTTAGATATGATGTTATACCAATATCTCTCTCAAAAACCATTTTTTATGAATTATTATGTCACGTTGTTATGCAGTCAAAATTGTACAATGATTTTCCAAACCAAAATCATTTTGTAGTGAATACAAATCCCATTACACTATCAAAGGAATTGAACATTATGAAAATTTAATTATTGATTATATAGTTTCTTGTATGTATTAAATATTCCTTTATCATATAAAAAATTATAATTTTGAATGATTCCATGTTGTATGATCCATGTGTCACACTTATGCCTGAGATGAAATGATATAGAATGGTGAACCCTAATAGTGATCCAATGATTTGGGTAAAGATTAGTATCATGTTATGTCAAGTGAAATTATTTTTTACTAATTCAAATTGATGTACAATTATGGTTTACTCATTCTCCATGTGAAATGAGGCTTGGATCATGATAATATCTTGTTAAATGTAGTTTCCACATTTACATGTTATTATAATCAATCTATATCATGCCTTTATGTTCATGTTTCTTTTACAATCCATTTATATTCATATTTCTTAACATTTATTTTATTCATCAAGTTTTGACAAGTTTACTCCCTTACCGAGCATTATAGCTCACCTTTTTCACATGTATATCCTTAGTTATTCCTATTAAATTCTATGTATGAGGGAATGTTGTGGTCATTTAAAGGGTGTTTTCAATAAAGATGTTGTATTTTTTGTATTTAGTTTCAATGTAATGTTCTTAATATTCCAAAATACACTAGACCCATCAATCCTGATAGTTTCTTAAAGTGCATGTTTAGGTAAGAAATCTAGTTTATATATGTAATAAGATGTAGGGTTGTTATATATCCCCAACCCTCGTGATTTCAAGACCTGTCATCTATAAATCCAAAAATACTCTATCCATTTCTTTCCCTTTTATCGACATAGAATTATGGTCATTATGAGTTTGATAATTAACCACCCTATGATCCTTCCTATGGCACAAATTTATGGAGTATTCATAATCATTAATGAACTCCAACCTTCCCCTTTATAATATATTCACTTATATATATATATATATATATATATTTATATATATACTTTATACATTTACAAATACTATATATATTACAACTTTCAATATATAGATAATTAATCTATTTATTTAATGAAAAAAATTCCTCAACCGTCTTTAAGTCATGATTCAGGTAGAATTTCACATGAATTGATACAATTAAATTGTAATATGATATCACCATGTAAAATATCATGAAGATATCTTCCAATAACTTCTTTTATGCATAACTATCGATTATAAACATGTATCCACTACAAGGTAGTGAAATCAATGGTATACTGACAACTTGTTTAGGATAGTTGTTTGAAATTCCGTTCACATTCATCTATACATAAAAATATGACCCCAAAAAAGTCAATTTTTTTGTGGATTATATTTTAATGAAAAGTATCTCCCACATAATTTTTAGTATCAAACTATCCCATGAATATTATAGGTCTTTTTTAATATTGATAGATTATACAGTTTCTCAGTTACTTATTTCATAAATGGATCAACTAATATACCCTCATATGAGATTACGCGTACTATGAATGAAACATTCTATTGAAAAAATTCACACATGCTAAATTTTTCAAACATATCCATTCATAAGGACTTCATAATTGACCTCATATTTTCTTTATACTATTCTTTACTCAATAGTTATATTATAATATTTCTATACAGACTAATAGTGTTTGATAAATGAAATTTCTTATGCCTCTATTCATAAAACCAGTGAAGTTAAAATGACCATTGGAAAGTCAAAAATGCATTTCTATGGATTCATAGAGACAAAATCACATAAAAAATCTATATTAGGAATATAATCCTTCTTGACCCTTAGTTTATGATATCTTGATTAATGATCAATATTGAAAAAATATACAGGTCTATGTAATTGATCAAATATATAATTGATAGATAGTTTATGATTAATTTTCCTAATATTTATCATGATATGTTATTGAAAATAAAGGAAAAGATGATTGTGCCATCATTATTATCATTAGAAAGAACATGTAAACCCCATTGAAAATTACAAGGTTGAGTAAATCCCTTATCAAAATTCTCTTAGAGTTTCTTTTTAAATTTCTATTACTAAATCTAGTTCCATTTTCTATTGATTCACTAAAATTGGAATATTTCCATTTATGGATATTATTTAAAATTGATCATCATGATTTAGGGGGAAGATTAAGGAATCCCTTAGAAAAAACATCATCATATTCAAAAATAATAAGAATATTTTAATATTGGATTTTCTCCCAAAAAATTATAGATAAATATCCCATACGAATAGATATAAAAATTAATTTTATTGAAGTAATTTTAATTATTTATTCATTACATTATGACACTAATAGATAGTTATAGTTTGATTATGAAAATAAAATTAAATTTCAATTCCTCTTTTATTTATATATGAACTATTGATATTGATAAAACCTTTCCATAATTTTATAGAAAATTTATCTTTGAGGTAAGAAAATATAATTTCATAGAATAAAATTCACACAGACAATCTGTTAGAGAAGAAACATAGTCTATTGATGTAATAATATTAATATTATGAGTTATTACAACTAAATATTTATTGATGTTTTAAATATCTATTCAAAAATATATTACCAAATATCAAAGAATTCATATAAATATATACAAATATGGTATTTTTATATTTGAACAAAACTACCACCACCTCAAATTTATTGGTATATATTCAATCAATTATTAAAACCAAAATGGTTAGCATAAATATCGAGCATCTTTATTCAAATATATCAATGATAAAAATCATTTTTTTGATTCATAAACATTGACACGTTATTTTAAATCTATGTATTCTTATGTATAACTAAGGTCATCCACGATCATAATATATCAAGATATATTATAGTGGATTATAAATAAAATGTGACATAACCTACAATTAAAACTAGGTACTGTCAAACTACATGTCAAATAGAGTTCATTTCACTATGCATCAGAACAATGATTTAGATATACTCGACCAACTCATTTTGAGGTTAATACCCAAACATGCATCTATGATAAATCCAAATTCACTTATTTTGTATAAATATGGATGTATCACTAAGAGATCAACATAATCTCCACTATTCCATTGCTTATATGATCTAAATATATAATTAGATGTATCCTCAAAATCATACATAGGTTTATATTTCATAGTATATGGAATCATAAATCTAGTTCCAAATTTTTATCCAAACATTAATATGATAGAAACTGTAAATACTCAGTTCCAAAATTCCAAATTTTGTACGATAGATAATTTTAATAGTACTAGATACAATAAATCACATCCAAATGTACAAAATAGTTAATAGAATAAGTTAATTGGATAAATAATTGAATAAAATATTATATTTGAGAAAATAATATAGAAAAACTATTTTATTTGAGACAATAACCATTCTCCATAAAATTTCCATGAATATCATTCCAATGTTCATTATGGAATCATGAGGAAGGAAAATATAAGAACTGGGTGATCTTGGTTACTCAATATGTGAATGTGTACACTAGAAGTTATTATAAAATAAAGATGTTGTGAATAATATGGTAGGAAAAAATGATGATCAAATAATGGAATAAAAATAATTATATGAGTTTAAATATCTTAATGGCTGACATAACTGATTGAATAATCACATATACATTAATAATTAATATTATAACAATATAATTCTGAATTCTATATATCATAAACTTATTTTCGAAGCCTCATTCCAAGACATATTAAATTAATGGCTAAGGACTAAACCAGTTACTGAAACTATTTTATAATGAGACCTAATGATTCATTTAGGGGTTATATAATTATTTTCCCCACCCATAACATTATATTTACAATGCTCCCATTACATGAATAAATAGTAAAACATAATCATAATACATTAGTAATAAAAAAAATTCTATGTTAGAAGCACTAGCATATATAATTTAATCACATTCCCTTATTAATTTATCATAAACCTTCCAGTGAGAATTGGATGATGTTATCATTAGAATATATCATCATCAATGAATAAAATAAAAAAAATGTTTTTGAAAAATATGAAAATACATTAATAATATGTCTAGAATGTATTTTTAGGAAAAAACCCATTTCATTCTGAAATCAAATATTCCAAATCAAAATATTTATGAAATATTAGGGAATAAAATCCTTAGATTAAAATATGGAAACATTTAAAGTAATATTTAAAATTTTGAGTGGTCCTGGTGATGGGATAATCAATTCGAGATGATTAATTTAAAACAAATATTTTATTCATAATTTCTATAACTACTTAAATGTACCACATCCAAAAAAAGGATATAACATTGAAATGTAAATATAATTTCCAAAATGTCTAATAAGAACTTAAAGAGATAATATAAACATAATGAAAACATTCTTGAAAACCTTTAAAAGAAAACATGGACAGGTAATACAAATAATTTTGATTGAAATAAAAAAAGAATATTTTTCATAGAAACATTATTTCTGTGCCTTTAGTGAATAAAGTGAGGTAAATTAATGTAAAATAAATAATTTCATGAATTAAATAGCAGGGAGGAATATAAATTTAGTTTAATAAAGAATGTTTAATTAATTCCAATAGGGATGGATAAAACCTTAACAACTGTGAATAATAATGACAATAAGAAATAAACCTCAGCCACATTAGTTATTTTAAATTAGAAAAATATTAAAGAGAGATAATTATAAGGATATGTTTATAAACATAATTTTCTAGAGAATAATTATAATTGAAATTAATGAGTTGTGTATATAAACCCAAAAGAAACAAGCATTTAACATGGCATGAGTCGTCCCAAAATAAACAAGAGATGAAATCCCCTAAACTCATATTTGATATTCTTTATTAGTTATTTTAAGAACCTATATAATAAATTTTAGTTTTTAATAAATATATAAAAAATAATTAAAAAATTTAATTTTTTGTATTGACCACTTATATCATCTCAATACCCTTTTATTAACAATTGATTTGTCAAGTCATTTTTTCTTACTTGTAAATGTTTTGCCTTTAAAATTATTTTTGGTTCAACAGTTTTGTCATCACGTGTTTACTTAGAAAACATCATCTTCAGGATGTTATTCATGATTTATATTTCATATATATTCATTATATTTATTTCTATAATTTTTCATAAAAGAAATAGATAGTAAAATTATTTACACCATTTATAGAGATCGTATTCCATATGTACATATGAATGTTGGTTTACATTTTTTTAGGACGGAATGAAAGAATAGTAAATAATAAATATCAATTATATAATAATTATAAATTGAAATATATAATATATATTCAATGAATATATCGTTATTATTGTTAATTTAAAGTGTAAATTGATAATTAATCACCTCCCCTCATGAAGGTGGTTGTTCACAAGTATGCACGAACGTCAGTATTGTTTTTTAATACATTTAATGCTATGAAAGAATATATGATATTATAACTTATGAACAATAATTATATCCTGAATATAATATATAATAATTAAAACCATAATAATAACTTACAATTAAATATATAGATTGGAAATGAATTATATCGAAACCATGAGAAAGTAGTCCATTGATAATCACAATCTCAAAATTCACAAACAACTTGGTTTACTGTTGGTGAATAATAGAGATTAAATGATCATAATAACATTTCAGTATATTTATTATGTTTATGACATTATTTCATTACCAATACCACCGATTTATAAGATATAGAAGAAAAAATAAATTGAATGGGGCTAGGTAGAACGATTGCATAATATTTGTTTGAATTTGTTTAGATGCCTCCTTAAAGGAACATGTAATGGAATTTTAATAAAGCATGAACCTTTATTTTTTTCAATGGAATTTGGTAAGATAATTGGGAATCTTTTTTTGGTATATATAGCTCAATTTATTGTACAAATAGATAATATGGGTGCCCGTCTATATGTGGGGGATCAAACAGATGGGAAATTTATGAAATTATTACAATATAATAATGTAATTATGAAGTAATATTCTTCCAAAAGAAAATGAGTTAAAAAATTTGATTTTAATATTTAAAAAATTTCCATTAAATAGTATTTGAATATTTTTATTTTGTAAACTAACCACTATCACTTAGTTTAATCCCCATTAAGCCTATTTTAACTAGAATCATCATAACAAAATTTTATTACTTTTAATAATCAATATGACCAAGAAATAAGATTAATTTAATATATACTATAAATTGTGATACAAAAAATATGAAATATATTTTCATCAAACTAAATTTACATAAATGTTTGAATTTAGTTTAAAATTAAACTACAAAATGTGATGAAAAGTGAATTTATAAGAAATTGTTTTTCTTAAGATAGATAATTTTTACACAAAAATACAACCTAAAATTGATAAAATAACTTCAATTGGATTTTTAATAATTTAAATGAACTAGTTATTCTTTTAAACTATTATACAAGAAAAAGTAAATGTTCAATTGTTTGAAACAAAAAGATAGTTGTCAATAAAATATATAATCACCTTATTCTCCAAAAAATCATATTGTTCATTATTTTTTTAAAAAAATTACACAATGATAATTTTTAAAATTTTGTTATTAATATTTACCTATTTTTTACATATAAAAATAATAAATGTGGGATAAATTTTTTTTTATCACAAAGTCATAAAAACCATTTTTTAGGAAAAAACTATTTTTGATACATAAAATTATTGTGGTGAAAAATTAATTATTAAATATGAACATAATTTATAAATTTAAAAAAAATATAATTATTTTTTAAAATAATTTTATTCATATTCAGACAACCAATTTTACAACCAAGTTATAATGGTCACATTTTAATAATATCTTTTTTATAATATAACATTGCTTACATAATTATGGGTTTTGTGTGCAAGGGAATGTATTGAACACAAAAAGTTTATTTAATGTGAAGTATGTCAAATAAAATATTAGGATAAGGTATTATCATTATATTTATTAGGATTTACGGAATATTAACTAAACATCCCCGATCAAGATGAATCATTGATAGTGTTAGGGATGAATTAGTGATATATTTTCTTTTCAAGGAGTTAATTTTTTTAACCCAACATCATGATACTATTATAGTTCATAATCCACTTAATGTTTTATCACAACCTTACATCATGTGTAGTATTTTTGAAATAAATATATTAATTCAATATTTATATGTTTCTATATAAAATACTATTTCATTCAATGTTGGTTAGATACCCTAACATAGATCATACATTGTAGACACCAGTATCTACTAGTGTATAGAGACTCCAATTAATACTTTTCAGAAATTAGTAGGACTCTCTAATCACAATACTTTAGTGACTTATTTATAACACTAATCAAAATTTTCATTTACCTCAAAAAATACACATGTAGAAATACATCTTTATAATTCAGGATTCATCTGTTCCCTAATGCTATGTCTCCTTCAAAATGTTGACTAGATCAACTGGTCTCCTTGGGTGAAACTATATCAATACCTTTAACATAATCATAATAGATTTGTTAGTATCGAATCCATATCTATACCATATGTGATTTGTTACTAATTATCCATTAATTATTTAGGAACATCTTTTTATTATTGTATAGTTTCCCATCTTTAGATCCCTGAATTTGTTTTATTTAATACTAGAAAAAATATTTATTTTATAATTACATTATAAATTTTTTACCCTCTCATTAAATTTAATTAACATATTTTTTGGTAATTGAAAATCTTTCATTATTCTTATTATTAAAATTCATTCAATAATCATTGAATAAATTCAATTCATCACCATCTAATCTCATTCAAATATAAGATATCATATCATTTGAAACATTATGAGGACTCAATAATTATTATTCATATGATATTGATTTATCTCAAACTCAATTAAAATCCAAATTTTTTTGGGATCGTACATTCTTATATTTTTGTGAATTTTAAATTACTTTATAATTATTTCCCATATATCATTTATTAATAATTATTAAATAATATTGAATCATTTTATATTCATAATAATGTTCTTATTTAATTTATTGGTTCATATAAATAATAAAATTTTATGATTTCCAAATATTTGTGTATATATTTATAAATTGAGAAATATCATCCAGGAACCGTGAAATTATTTGAAAACATATTGACCAATTTATTATATTCACACTAATTAATGGAAAATTATCACACTCATTAGGTATACATATAAAATATTTCACTATTTTAACATACAACATGGTCCTCTCACATTAAATATGTATTTTATGGTTAATTTTTCATCAGATTTGTGTTCATTACACAACTATACATTCATCAAACCCCTCAAACACTCTCCTAACAACTAGGAAGAAGTTTATATAAAGCATGAAGTAAAACTCATGGTGAATATTAAATATTTTAAATATTCAACAAACTTTATTCACAATCACATTCACTAATCGCTACATTGGAATCCATCATGATGAATGGAAAAAAAATCAAGTTTATTCATTTTATCAGTGCTAGTTTCATCGTGAAATATCATTACATTTGAATTAGTATCGGTGGTAGGGTCAAAAATAGTGCGACCGAATAGTTGTGGAAGATTTAATGATTATGGTTGGTTAAGAATTTTCAATAACTAATGTTTAGTAGTTATGGTAACTAAACTTGTACTCCATTAGTTACATATTTCTTTATAATAACATTCGCTTCTTATATTGGTAATTTTATTTTCCAAACTGATTGGCGGGACTTTCTTGAAGTATGTCATTCATTATGTATTATCATGTCGTCTTTAGGTAGTTTGAAATTCCACTAATGGTCGATTTGACATTTGGGTAGAACATCACATGTGGGAGATTGAAGATGATTTTATAGAAGAATATTTGCTGTTATACCATTTTTGATTGGGTCACTCATGGTTTATTTATATTTTAATAACTGTAGAAACATTATGTATGTTTCAAAAGTCTAATATTAATATTTCATTCATCCTAAAAATCATTAAATTACCATGATGAAGTACAATCCAAATGAAAATGAGTGAATAGGTAATTATATATAAATACACTACTTACACATCCCATAGTTTGTGTCACACCATGCTAACCCATTGGCACCCATTCATGCTTCCACGTTAACATCAGGTTTCACATTGTTCCTCCATATACCCTATTGGATTCACATTTCTATGGATCTATATTATATATTCTCCTTTATATATTTATTGGATTCTGCACCCCCTTTTTTAATAATCCCAAACACAAATATTTTTAAAATTATAGTAAAATTTAAATATTCCATAACCCATGAGACTCTAATATGGGTTGTACTATTCAGTTATTACACTCCCAAAAAATAACCCCCATAAAATATTCATTCCATTATCATAAATTTTAAAATAATTATAACATCTCAGAACACTTCATGTAATAATAAATTTATTTCACAAACATCGCATATCTTTTCTCCTCAATATATCTTCCTAGTGTATGTAATGTGTTTTCAATCATAAGATAGACATATACTAACTATTATGAAGATTTCTCCATAAATCATTCAATATATATATTTAAGTTGTATTTAGAAAAATCCTTATGAAATCATTTCTACTAATAGAAAATAGACATTTTCATATTGGTAAAAATATCAAGCAAAAACATTAGGGTTGAATTTTTACCACTTAGTGTTTGATTTTAATGTCACTATTCATATATAACTAAACCATGTGGTCTTATTTATTTCTGAAGATAATTCCAAACCATATTTAATGGGATTCTGGGATTTATTATATCTTAATTTTTAGAAATTATCAAAATAAACATTTTCAGTATCTTTCAAATTATTTTAAAATAGAGATAAAATATCATATGATATCATCAAAAAGGACAATTATATAAGAAACTCTATTTCTATAAATGCTAACCCAGTGTAGAATGAAAATATTCTATCCAAGGTAATCAATAAAATCCATTAAATCAGTTATTTTGATTTTCTAGAATTGAAATAAATTTTTATATTATTTTAGTGGCTGTTAAAAATATATTATTTTTTGAAGAAACCCATAACATGCAAATATCACATCAAACCATAAAATGAACTCGTGTAATTGAAATATAACTATTATTTTTTCTCATAATTTAAAAAAATTACACCACTTTATTAATAAACATGATGTAATAAAATTTAAAGGAAGTTCGATCGGGAACCTCATTACTCCAGCTTCTTTCGCTATATATAAATTCTAGAACTATACATCATGTGAATTATAATATTCATATATATGGATTATACATATTAAGGGATGAACTTATCTTATTCAATATGATTGTGAATTTTTAAAATTGAGAATCATTCAATTTTTTATATAGAATTTAGAGCCTTAACCATCATAGTAAATTAAATTAACATATCACAAATAAAAAACACCATTGGATAAGGATTGACATTATTATTTCTTTAGAAGATACAATTAAGGTTACTGACTCAACAAAACCAATTTAAATTCATTAAAAACTATGAATTGGATGTTCTCTCTATTGTGAGAAATTATTTATCATATTTTATTTTATTTCTTGAATAGATTAATAATGATATTATGTAACTTTTTTCAAAGAGATCATAGAATACTCTCATAATTATGATTTCATTATTCTTTTTATCATCACCTATTATGCTCATAAGATATTGAGGAAGTATTTTTTTCTATTAATCATTTTCCCGCATCTTTTAAAATTATATTGGATTATAATTTCATCTCTTATCAAAATATCTTAATAAATTCTTCCCTCTTTATTTTTAATTTATTTCATTCATTTTGAACATGAATTATCTCATCTTGATCCACCAATATAGACATTTACTGGATATTTCATGAAAAATAAATGACCACATTCTTGAAAATATATCTTTTAATTCCATATAAAAACAATCTTGAAAGGCTAGTCATGTATACCCCAACATTAATACCTTCCAGTGCAAAACATAAAGATATCTGTTTTTGAGACCCACATATTTTTTATGGATTGATTTTGTGTAAATCAATCCACATCATTATATTTATGAGTTTAAGAAGAAACATTCTAAATGAAACCTCACTTTGGTAGTGAATTTTTCTAACTAACTATACATTAAATAAACAAGTATATAAATTGTATCAATAAATTACCAAAATACAGTAACAAAAATTAAATTTGCATATTCCATTCTATTTGTAAATATTTATTTAATTCTACATTAAAGTTATTCCTTGAATATTATCCTTTATGTTCATATGTTGTTATGGTTTCATTGTAATTTTTCCATGTTCCTTTTATTGGGATAAACATATCTTAGTGTAATTTTTTGTCAAAAACTATTTAGTTTTAATTTTAATTAAAAAATAGTTAGTATTGGTATAAAATTGTGGGAAAATCATTATCATATTTGACATTATTGGTAGAGTTTTTAATTTCACATTATTGTGAATATTCACTATTCAACCCAGTTATATTCATGTTCTCTTTCTTGAATTTGTTTAATTCATGTTGAACTATATGACATATGTCCATTGTTGAAATATTTTATATTTGAATGATATTTTTTCTTTAAGATCACTCAAAATAAGACCACAACGTATAGAATTCAATTTATATCATTTAATCTCTTTAAAATTTGAAAATAACCTATTGACAAACCCTTTTCAATCTATATCTATATTTCTATTCTCTTTGTCTATAATTCACTTCTATTTAATTTGTTGTGTTTTATTAACAACAGAATATTCAAAATTATATTTTTGTACCAAACCAATATCAATTAATTATTCCCTGTCATTGTCATCTCTTAATGAATCAGAGAACTATTCTTATTTATCCAAGAAAGTAACCTAATAATATTAGGATTAAAATGATAATTAATTACTTTTCTCATGGTTCCCCAATAAATTCCATTTCATACAACAAAAATACATCATTGATTTATTTTTTATTATTTATTTTCAAATTATTTGGCCTTTCTAAAAATATTCAAATTCATTAGAATTATTCATTGTAAAATATAAGGCATAGATTCCAAGGAAACCATTATTCCAATAATATGGATTTTTTGTTGCTTCTATTCTATGTGGATTTTCTAAATGACATTGACAGTAGTGAGAGAAGTTTTTATGTAATATTTAATATTTTTATAATACGAATATCAAAATTTGATATCTTATTCTTCATTTATTTTTCCTTTTTTTAGGGACTCAAAGTTAATTTCATATTTCTTTTTTTAGGTGTTCATAATTTATGTTCTCATAAGCTATGAGTATATATTGAAGATAATAAAATGATAAGAATTTTATTTATTCCCAATTTGATATCATTGAATGAATCAGATTTGGAAATTATTCGATGTGATTCATTATAATTTATTATTATTGAAAAAGTTCATCATAAAATGGAATATTTTTTCCAATATATGATTTATATTTTTAAAATAAAAATCATTATTTTTGTTATCATCAATCATTATATATTTAAATTTTCATCCCTATCAATATATCAAAGATTCTACAAATTTAATATTTTCTTTAAAGCTAAAAAAATTATTTTCTAGATTGCTATTGTAGATTAAAGGCCAATGATCTAGGTATATACTTTATTTTGATAAAGACATTATGATATAATTTTGAGAAACTCCATCAAACTCAATATTATGAACTCCACATAATTTTATGAATATTTTGATTTAAATAAGAAGGATTTTGTAGATATTTTTATTTATAAAATACACAATATTTTAATGGAAAAATTTATACTATTGAAAAATTATTATTTAACATGATAGTAAATCCCTTACTATTATGTCCATGAGTTTGAATAGGAAAAACAAAATTATTTAAAAAAGAAGTTTTTAATATATATAAATTCAATAAAAACAATTAGTTAGAAATTAAAATAAATTCATTTGAAGCTAAAAATATATATTTTTGAAAAACGTATGAGAAAAATGTTATTGTATCATAATATAATATATTATCCTAATTTCATATATAATTTTTATTAGAAAAATTTGTAATACATTCAATAAATTATTTTTTAATTCAAATAATAGTTATAAGATTGAACGAATGAAGGTATACTCTTTTTTATTCTTAATGATAAATTTTATCAAAAATGATTGACTTCATCATTCAAAATTATTTTAAAATGAATTTATATCATTTTAAGAACCTTAATAATGTAATCATATTTACATATTTTATATGAGAAAACATATATAATGTAATATGGTGTAAATCCCTAAATATAGAAACCTATAGTTGTTGTATACATTATTTCATTTGCACAAGATATATGGCATCACACCCCAAATGATTGATCAGTTTATCCGTCTTGATTAACAAGTTATATACAATATTACAATTTTATATTAGATATATGAAAATTATAATAAAAATCATTATTTTTTTCATGATATTATTCATAATATACATCTTTATATCCTATGTAAATAAAAAGAAATAAATGGAAAGATTATATGCTCAGAAAAAATTACATATAATATAATAAGTCCTAAAAATAATGTATAATAAATATTATAATAATAGTTAATGAAAACACATTATGTATTATTAATTAATTAAGAAAAATATACATTAATGAATAAAATCAAATAATTAATATAATGGATAATAAATAATGAAATCTTGGTGAATTAAATGCTAAATATTACACATTATGACCGCATACATCATTATATCTTTACAATTAGGAAATTATTATGAGATGGTTTAATCGATAGGTAGGAATAAACTGAAAACCCATTAAATATGACTATCTTTATAGTTTATCTTATGTGACATGTCGATGAAACAAGGGTTTATTTATAACCATTCCCTACCCATCATCATATGTCTATTGAATTCCCCAAATATAGAATGAAATGTCTGATTTATAAACAATATTCATTATCCTCAAATTATTGAATTGTGTGATTAATACATAATATAAATATTTTCCAAGTTATCCAAATAATTTGGGATTTAAAACACAACATGTATAAATGAAATATAATTTAATAAATAATCATATCCAGGGAAAAAACTATATGGATATTTAACAAAAAAATGTCCAGTAATCATAACAATGTGAGTATTTCTGGAGAATGTTAATGAACAAAAAATTGATAAGATATTAAATATGATCATTATTTCCTAAAGAATATTGGTTTTTTAATAAAATTATGTGCTTCGGGGAAATATATAAAATCAAATAAAAATAGAAAAATATTATTTTATTAGATGGATTTATTTCATAACCAATTTAAAATTTTTGGGATATGTAAAATAACATAATATGGGTTTGGTGGTGGAAAATAATATAAAAACATCACATGTAAAAAATAAAAACTCGATTTATATTTTTGTATAGAATGTTAAAAATTATCATTTTGGAAAACATTTGATAGATTCCATAATAAACTATTTAATAACTGTGAAAAATAAAAAATGTCCAAAATAAATTTTCTGAGAAATGAAAAGTGGATTCTATAAAATAATTTTTAACAATATAGTCATAAATTAACAATATACAAAATCCCAAGGCAAATTTGATAAATTTTTCATATAATTATTTATTTTATATATTCAATTTATAATTATAGGAAAAATATGTAAGAAATATATAAACTCTATAAATATCAATAGGGTATGAATTTATATTTATATTATAATGAATATAATATTCAATCCCTTTAATGAAATTTAGGGAAATCCCTAAAAAATTAATATTGAAAAATAAATTCTTAACAATTTGGTAACCCAAAAATTATATCATATTAAAATATTACATATGTATTTAAACATTAATAAACATTTTTAAATATAAATTCATTTTATATACCATAATATGAATATGTATACACCATATAAATAAAAATAGTTTTATAATACAAAATACATATCAATGGGGTGGAAATTGAAATAAAATCCTCTATAAATAACTTATCACTAAAAAAATTAATCAATGAATTGATTATATGTAATAATTTAGAATCAATAAAAATAATTTGATTGTATGATGGAAAAAATAAGTTTTCTTAACATGTAATCATTCCATATTATAGAAACAGAGAGTTATGACCCTAAGAGCATCCACTGCCTGGACTCCAATTAAAATAGGTTATTATCAGTTCTCTAATGCAGCTGTCTTTATCAGCGATCATTGGGATTTCAATTTCTATTCCTTGAAGGGTTTCATTAAAATATTATCGTAAAATTTTCATCTTATAAATCATAAAATATAAAATTAGATTTTCCCTAGTGGATATTGGTGGCACGTTTTGTGATTGAGCGTTCATATTTTCCATAGTTTCAGGGATTTTTTACCTCTTGGTATTTATCTTCTCTAGTAAGAGTTTATATTCTAAAACAGATGGATTTATGTTTCTTTCTAAGTTATAGGATGTATTTTTTTGTATTATTTCTCCAATGTCCCTATAACATGGGCATGTTATTCTTAATTCTTGTGAGGTGGAAACTAAATGCTCACATAGGACATGATTTTTCCTAGGCGGTGGTCTAGATTTGTCTAGGGGGTCTACCTCTCCTGTTGTAGAATATCAAATAATTATATGTTATTGGTGGCATGATCTAAAACTTTTTGTGAGTGAATAAACGTTCACTCAACCCTCTGTATTCCTCTATGTCTTTGATATTTTTAGAAATGGATCTGTCCAAACATCCTTCATCTGGGTTTTTCCTCAGTGCATGTATTGATTTCTCTTAGTGGCATTAGATTTTCAGTTATTCCAATACTAATTTCTTTCTCACCATTTCACCATTGATGTAACATTCTCATAGGTTGTAGAATATCTCAATTTCGATCCATGGTTCTATATATAGGGGCTCATCAGCATTGACAGTAGAGTTATTAGAGATTGTGAAGGATGCCAAAGATTCTTCATTAAATGATTCCCAAATAACACTAGCTCCAAAGGGTTTTTAAAATTCATTTTGTTCCTTCCCTCTAGTGGTGTTTAATCATGAACAAGATCTTCCTACTTCATGAATTAATCATTCTTCTCAAGTAAATTCCTAATAGAGTTGGGATTGGGTGGTTTTGTATATATGTTTTTCTTCTAACATCTAGGATCATTTGACCTCCACTATTATTCCCCAGTCTTTTGGTTTTTCAGAGTGGCGTCGCAAATAATTGACATGCTCATTTCTCATTAATCTATCATTGAGTATATGGATTCAGTTTTTCATCATGTTTTCTCAATCCCTCTTACTAATATTTTATGAAAGGTATAAACCCAAATTTTTTATTCTATTGATTCCTTAAATCATATTTCTTCTTACACTGATTTACATAGTGGGGGTTTGAACGTGTTTATAGATTAAAAATAGGTTGGATTATTCTCAATCTCTAGTTCAAGGTGACTCATTGCATGGTTCCTCATATGAGTGTCTTCCTCATCAATGAATTATCTTCTCCTTTTGGATTATTAAAGCTTAGGTTCCCATGAAAAGATAGACTTTATCTCTTTGGAGAGTCCACATAGTCTAGTTTTTCTTGAGGTTCTTCTTGAAAAAATGAAATCTCTACGAATAATTTTAATGTTCATTAATAGTTTTAGTGTCTGAAATGGTTTTCACGGGGTACCATAGAGTCCCCGTGGTTTTTTTTATATATGACTTCTATTTAAGTGGAGTTGGTTGTGTCTATAGAATAAATAATTATTGTGAATATCATCTCTATTTAATTTTACTTATTATTCTCATTTGGAATTCTATGTATGAGGACAAATAAAGGAAACATATTTGGAGTGATTTAGGATCAATTTATAAATACTAAGGAGCTTGGATTATTATTTTTGATTCCAATGTTGTCTTTGATTCCTTGAAAAGGAATAGAAGGATAATGATTCAATGACAGATATGAGAAAGTTTTATAGATTTTTGGATCATACTATATTTGATGAACAAGGTTATACTGGATAACCTATTATAAGGTTTATTAACCAAAAGGGGTGACATATATGGTGGAGTCACCTAGACAAGAGCACTTCCAACATTAATTTTGTTTATCAGTTACCAAGAACCTCAATCTATGTCATGGCCTAAAATATATTAGATCACTCACCGCTTCATTTCAACATTGATTTTCAATGTGGAATAGGTTGGAATTTTTTTATTTCCCACTACTGGATGTCTTACTCAAGTTATCTATTGGTGGTGTTGGATTTTCTGGGAGCAGCCATGAATGATATCCCATGGGCTCATCGGTATAATAAGTTTCATTTATTAAAGAGTTATCTTAATAAATGGAATAAGAGTAGACCTTTTAATTTTCTAGGTATTGAGAAAATAACAAAGTGAAATTGATCACCTTGAATGTCTTCCAGAAGGTGAAGGGGATGAGGATCTTTTTGAGATAGTTAGTAGTAAAACATAAGAATTATCTGAATTGTTGTTAGGTTAAGATAGGGAATCCTAGGCCCATTTGAGGTGTATGTGGCTTAATGATGTATACTAAAACACAAATATCATTCATTATTGCCTAAAGTAAAAGTGTTGATACGTCCACAAAAATATTCCCCTACAAGATAAATCATATACCAATGATCCTACGATTGTGGGATGAATGGATATTGATTTTTTTAAAGTAACTTCTTGTTGATGTAAATCATTGTTTTAATAATGGTTATCTAAGTGGTAATGAGGAGATATTTGGATTCATTATAGGTGTTGTGTAAGACAATATTTATAAAATGTTTGGTGTGGTGTTGTTAGAAGATGAAATATCAGATATTGTCTAGTCCTATAACCACGGTAGTAATCTTAGGAAGTATCGATATCAGGGAGAATTTTATGTGTCTAAGTGCACAGTTGTGAAGAAAGATCTCATATATATTATAGATGACTTATTTCATAGAGGGAACCATTATTTTGTTGCATGTTCCACCACCATATAACTCATTATAATGATCAAGGATCCCACATCCCTCAATCAATTTTGACCCATCATCAAGTGAAATGTCACAAAACATTTCTTGGAATTCATTATCAGAAAATGTTTTTATATTAATTTAATTACATGGATTTCTTGTGAATGGTACAATTTTGGAAATTTTTTATCGATTCAAGTCTCCATCAGCCTTTCCCATGGAATGGATGGGTAAATTTGTGTTAAATGCTCTTGAAATAAGGCCTTATTCAAAATTTACATATAATTGTGATTATATGATCGAACAGAATTTAATATTCTATGTGTTCAGATTCCTGGGGTTCTTTTATTAGGTTCCATATCTAAATTTTTAGATGTTTTAGTTCATCATAGTTTGTTTTCTATTTCATGTGTAGGATGTATGGATTTGTGAACATAATTATACGGATATTAGAGGGGACCCACATTCTATAATTATTTTAATCGATGTCAGGTAATCAATAACTAGGAAATTAAATTAGGTCATTCTCACTTGTAATATTAGAACTTTTTAAAGATGTGGTGTTTATATAGGTTGGTCACATATTGTATTTACAGATGATATTGTGTTCTTTGTTAATGGTATTAGGAAATCTATTGATGTTATTACAAATATAATGTAGTAGTATTTCATGTGGATTGGTAAGAAGATTAATTATCATGAAAGTAATATTTTTATATCTTCTTCATACTCACAAAAGTGGGTCTCTTTTGTTGTGGTTTCCTTAGGTACTCATAAGAGTAACTTTCCATTAGAACACATTAGATATATGGTCTCTCCTATGATGATTCATATCCATTATAATGAGGGTTTGTTTAACAATATTTTTGTCTACATTAATAATTTGAAAAATAATTTTCTCTCTTTTGGTGGAATGATAATGTTGTCTAGTAATTTTTATCAATCATTCCAATGATTGTGATATCATCTTGCATGGTTCCCCAAGTGCTGATCATAGAGATTTATAATCACATGTTGGATTTAATTTGGTATTCCCACATTGATGGAATATGCCATTAGGCCTCCTTGGGTAGGATTTCTAGACCTTGGGATGAAGGTGGTATTAATCTCCATGATTTCTCTTCCATGATGCACAGTATGATATCCAAATTTTCATGGAATTTTGTAGAAGGATACACTCTTTGGGGATGATTCCAAAAAATGTTTGGACCAAACATGAATTATATTTATGGGAGGGTTTATAAATTCTAGAAAAAATAGAGAAACACATACAAACTATTCAAGACAACTCTTGGTGGTAATTGGTCATGAGGAGATCAGCCTCTGGAGACATAATCAAGTCGATGGTATAGTTAGTCTTCCTGGGTCCCAACACCATATATTAAATTCCAGAAATCCTAATTATATACCTTGAATGTTATGTCCATCCTAAATGAACAGAATTGTACATTTTTAATAATATCCACATAAATAATGAAATTGATAATGAGTTTTCACATCTATTGCTACGACTATTTTTTCAACTAAATATTTTTTTAGTGTAGTTTATGTTCCTTTGACTCAAGATTCATGGGGTTGTAAC
The DNA here is from genome assembly GCA_963277665.1 of Viscum album. NCBI lineage: Eukaryota > Viridiplantae > Streptophyta > Magnoliopsida > Santalales > Viscaceae > Viscum > Viscum album. The sequence continues at coordinate 901,113,846 of OY728139.1, forward strand.
CATTACTGTAAACATTTTATTACTAAATAACATTTCATCGTGTAGAGTATATGAAGGGAATATATTCCCGTAGATAATGATATTAAGAGAATTGGAATATATATGACTTCGAGGTTTACTTTTTTTTGAAACCCAAATAATGTGTCGACCTCTATTTTATTTTTTTAATGTGAAAGGGATTCCTACCTAAGAAATATTTTTGGATAATTATATGGTATTGTACACAAAGAGTATAAAAGTTTATATTTCATATAACGTTTTTTAATGGCGTTATCAAGGACTAAAATGATCATATGTTTAGGGTGGTCTTGTTGTTTTGTGGTTTATGGTGTTTGTGGGAGGCGAGGAACAGGTTATGTTGTGAGGGGACCGTAGCATCACGATCGTATCTGTCCTAAGAATTCATTTTTATGACCTTACTGGGGCCTCTTATAAAATGAATATTTTTTTATCCTTCCCTTATGAGTATCTATCATGCTGACATGTATTCTTCAAGAAGATAGAGAGAATATTCAAATGGGCGATAGATTCTCTAGACTGCTATATCAAATGGATTTAATTATAATGTATATTGGTTGTGTAATATTGGTTAGATGTAGGGAAAATGGATGGTTTGTGATACAAGAGGATCCATAATTCTCTCCTTTGTTGCATACTATGGTCTAGGTGATTATTTAATGGTTGAATCTTGTTCTATGAGGTATGGGAGGGATATATGTTATATAAAAAACATCAAACTGATGTATATAAAGACCAAATTAGTGATTGTCGTTCATTATCTATTGGGATCGATTAAGGTTACTTGGTATATTATTTAAAACAAGTGAATATTCATAGAACTTATTAAATATTAAATTAATAGATTCACACTTGGCACAAGGGAACTAGGCATCGACCATTTTGGATTCAAGACATATCTTAGAAAGATATTATATTTGTTTTACTAATTATTCCTTTACATGGATAGTTTTATTTCTATTATGAGAGGTGATTCCCTTCGGATTCACTATCTTAGAACTCCTTGATATATCTTCCCCTTTGTTTATTTCTTTGAGAAAATTTATAATATTAATTTAAATTATTTGGGAGTATTGAAAAATATGTTTTACTTAGTGAATCAAAAGTGAGTTAATAATCCCCTTAAATCAAGTTCAAAATACAATATCTGTGCATTAAAATTAATTTATAAAAAATTTATATTATATATATATATAGAACAAATAAAAATATCTTCAATATAATATATAATCAATTAAAATCGTCATATAACTCACTTATTAATAATATTTTATTATTATCATTCAATTGGGTGTTAACTGCTTCATTTTTTGTGATAATTTTGGATCTCTAGTTCTTGTACTAATAAATTGAAAATGGATAAATCAGTTAAAATATTCTAATTATGATATAAATTTAGAATAATTTAATTACATATATTTTTATACTTATCCTAAATGGATGAGATAGAAAAATGAATTACACTAGTCATCAAGATTGTAATCTAAACATATTCATGTATGTTGTATTCAATTTTCAACGGATGGGAAAAAGGAATGATAAAAATTTAACTTATATATAATAATTCATATAGAATATATATGTCATATATATAAATATATAAATATGAAATTTATCTTTATTAAATTCCATGTAAAGTTGAAATTAAAAACAAATTTAAAAACATCATGTTTTTAATAGTGTGAACATATGCACCTGTGATATTAACATTTTATAATGGATTAGAAGATAAGATGACTCATGTTAAATTATAATTATAAAAGAATAATAATTTCATTAATAAAATATATAATCTTTATATTTAATTTTATATCCATCTATGTAGAACATTGATGCAAAGAATATGACACTGCAATGTGAACACAATAATCCCAGTGTATGTACAAGAAATATTTTCTATGATGGGTACATTTTATTTTATGTTATTTGAAGAATAATGATATTTAAATGAAGCATATATCTGATTAACTCACATTCAGTAGACATCCATTAGATCCCCCGTTAAGGACCCATAGAATTCAATTTTAAAATATATAAAATAAAATTCTTAGATAAGATATTTTTTGAAATAATATTTCAGTTTTTGGTCAATTTAGATGGCCCAAAATTGTGTAAGTAAAAATGTAATAGTTGTATTTTTATAGGTTAGGGGATGGATAATCTTGTTAATATTCAATTTATTAAATTAATATAAATTAATTTTAATCAAAAGATGGATTCAAATTCATTATATTCAAATATAAGAGTATTTGGAGTCTAAATCCTCTAACAAAATAAAATTTTGACATTTTTTGTTATGATTTTACCCATTTCACTTTGTTTTACTTCACTGTTAAACATTTTCACAATTACAAAGACATAACCTTTTTTAATCCTTAGAGTCTTATAAATATTCAATAAAAGAGACTTTTACCAACAAATGGACAATGGTTGATAATTTAAACCACATCCCATTAGTTTTGATAAATATTGAATTTTTATTAATTTTTAAACTCTTCATAAATAATTTTTTATTATAAGATATTAATAATCTAGTTATGGAAATTTGAGATATATTATTAAATAATTTGTACGTAACATATTCCAGGTATTCAAAAAAGGAAATGGATTTTATGATAAGAAGGATGGTGTTTTATTATACTCCCGAAAATTCCATTTATATTTTCTTATATATCACTTTAGACCTTATGTTTTGGTTTAATAACATGGTTAACTTGTTTTTAACATAGTCAAGGTAAATTTTTTTATAAATAATGTGTTCTATTTTTACTTATTGGGTGAAAATTTTCTAATAAAATTAAATGGGATATTATTTTATTCCAATTATTATTGTAATTGTTCGCTTCCATGATTACAATTATTATAAATTAGTTTAATAAATTTTTATTTAATAGAAAATATCATTAATATCATTTTTCAGGTTATTCATTTAATTTGACAATACACTCATGAAGATAGTAATGGAATTGTAATGTAAAACATTTAATATCTCCAAAAGATGTTATAATTAAACAAAAAATATTTTCATGACATAAATAACCTTGAATAAATTAATTTGAATGTTTTTTTTGAAATATTTCATACTTTTCTACTACATATATTAGTATTTTGTAAGAATTTACAAAATATTTAAATTATTTATTTAATTATAAAAATTAAAATGTAAACAAACAAGAAAAAATTTATTTGATAACTCTTATAAACATTTACAACTAGCATTTTTATTCCCAATCATAAATTTTTTTATATATAAAAATATATAAAGTTATATTTTTTACATTCGCATTCACTTAAATAATATAAAGTTAAAAAATATTATTTAATAGAAACAAAATTTATATTTTATTTTTTTAGATTATTCTTAATGAAAACTAATAAAAAAATTAATGAAATAAATGGATTTTAATTAATTTTAATCCTTATCACCATAATTTTTACCATATGTCTGTCATTTACCCTTTACATAAATGATAATTTTTCCACATTTGTTTTCATGGTTAAACATCAAAGTGACCAATTTACCAGATATAATACTCTTTATTCAAAATATAGAATCCATTTTCCCTATAAAATTATGTTTATGTGGAATAAATTAATATTAATTTAAAAAGATTAAATATTCTTAAAACATGCTTCCTATGAAAAAATTCTTAATTTTAAAAAGTTTGTATACAAATTTCCATTTAAAAATAGTTCTGCATACGTTAATTAGGTTACTAGTCATATAAATTTTCAAATTTTAATTTTAATATCATTTTAAATTTAAATAGTTATTTTTTAAATATTGTATCAAAATTATAGTTTTCTATAAAATATTTATTTTCATAATTCATTTAAAAATGAATTATTCAATACAATTCTCAAAAATTTATTTTATGTTATTTTTTATATGATAAATTATAAAATAATATAATTTTTATAATTTATAAATATTTTTCAAATTAAAAATAATATTTCATTATATAACATATAAAATATATTTTTTAAGAAAACATATCGTTGAAGAATAAAACACCATTACAAAAACCTCTGTGATAATTTCTTAAAATTAATCAATAAATTTTTATTAAAAAAGAAATTTATATATTTTTTATAATGTAGTAACTAAAATTCATACCATCCACCTTATCATCATCGTTTTTAATATTATATAATTTTTTTATTATAATATGGCTACATTTTCTAATGATCGGTGTTGTGATTTAATCATGTTATTAATCACGTCAAATTACTAAAATAGAAATTTATCTTGAAATATAGTGCTGTTAAATTAAACCTCACATAAATTAATTTTATCCACCTAATTTTTTTGTTGGTAATCGAAGGAGACATGTTTTAAAACACCATTGTTGAAACCCACATCATAGAATGGGATTATAAAATTTTATAACTCTTGATGTAGGAAGATTATATGTTTCTACAAATATCACATATTCTGGTTCATAGATTTGGATAATACTATTAAGATGTTAAAATATAGACGTGGAGAAGAAAAACTATTTCCCAATAGTAGTAGACTATTATAGAAAACATGGTTTTAAGAAGGTTAAGGACCAGAAAACCATAATCATTTATGGGTAAAAGACCATAAATTCTTCCCAAAGGAATGTATTAAGGTAATTTTTTTATTTCAAGATCATAATATTAAGGTAATTGGATTCCTTACAATCATAATAGAGAATAATTGAAAAATTATTTACCTGATTCCATTCAATTTAATTATGAAAATTACGTAATTTGTTTATTCTATAATGAATTTACACATTATCAATTTTTCAATTCAATGAATTGTCTACAATATTTTTTCAATCACGATGCACTAAAATTATCATTTAAGGTGTCATAAGATACAAAAAATAATAATAGTTATTCCATGATTCTATTAATATCTACGATATAAATAATGGTTATAAGAATTTATACATTAATATTTAAAACCATTAAAATAAATTCAAATGTTGAACTTAATCCTTTCCATAAATATTTAACATTATGTGTCCCCCAAGATCATTCTTTCCAAAACCAAAACCAATGAAATTTGATTTGTTGGATGAAACATTATCCATAGTTAAAATGATGGTTCTCATAACGTAACAAACCAAACATTTATATATTTTTGTAAAATATTCTCATAAAATATACTAATAACATAAATCAACATAAAACCTTAATGAAAATAACTATACTTGAAAAATTATCCAATAATTTATTCATTAAATAAAATAATGGACTATTTAATATAATCCATAGAATCTAAAAATGAAATAAACATTTTTTATGATTATAAAAATAAACCTCAAATTTCAATGTAACCAATTATATCATATTTACATTATCAATATCAATCATCTCATTATCTAAACTAAAATTTATTAAGTATATAACATGAATATATTAAGGGTTATTTTTCCCTTAATCATGTGTTCTCAAAAAATATCATTTTACCACTCACTCGCATTTCGTATTTACACACACTATTCAACATAATCATTCAAAAATATAATTAAAAACTGATATTGAATAATACATAGATTTTAAATAATAGTTATGAGTAGAACATCATTGGTATTACACTTGTACAACATAATTATAGAATCCCAATATGTAAACACATCATTTTATTAAGTTTCATGATATAAAATTAGTCATTACATGGTATATATGTTAACCCCTCTATATTTTAATTGACTAATACAATGTACATGTTCACTTCATAGAATACATTGAAAAACAATGCTACCTTCGGATTCACATCATATTACTCTAATAAAATATACATTTTTTCATTGAATTTACTTGATTTATACCCTTATTTTCCACACATAATAAATATTCTCATTCCTCTAAGATATTTTAATGAGTGGTTGCCCCCACAAACTTGACTTTCAAGAAACAGAATATTATCCATTCTACGATTTTCATGAAACTCCATTTTTTAAATTTTAGGGTTGTTATGAAGATCACTCATCATGAGATTATTAGTCATTCCATACGATATATTATAATCCACATCCATAATTTTTTCCCTTTTAGGTCTCATTTAATTTGCATGCTATATAGGATAATAATTCAATTTATCATCACATTTATCTTCATCATGTTTTATTTTTGTTACACTAATTGGATAAAATAGAAAATTAGAGTACGGGAAAAAATAATAATTGTGAGAAATACTGAAAATCATTTATTTAATTTCTAATTTATGACAATTTTCTTCAATAAAACATTAAATAGTTTTTCCCAGGTCGTTCAAGGTCATGATGTTTTCAATACCTTTATAATGTTTAACAATGATAATATGTCTTAACCTAAGATTATCCCTCATTATTTTAATTCTTGGTGCACACTAACCATGTTCTATACTGATGTATTAGATATATATGAAAATATATTTCCCCATTAATTACCCCTATATGCGTATGTTACAAAATAATATCCACTTAGAAAATATAGATATGGATGTTTTTCAAGGATAACCATATGATATATATATTATCAAAACAATTATGATATTATCATATAGTTATATTTATCCGCAAATCTATTTATAGAGTTATTTCTGATAATCTCAGATTCTAAAATTTATTTCCAGGGTTTTTAATAACCATCCTATTGTACATTCGACAACAAACCTATATTTTGTAACCTAATGAAAATATATAATGTATGAAATTGGAATATAATACATGGGATATCATCATTTGGGTTGATCGATATAATTGTATTGTAAAAAAATACATATATTATTCTTGTATTACATTGGATTTATAAATTGACATTGCGTAAATAACATTCTCACAATATTGGTATCATTCATAATATCCTTTACCAAATCATGGGTAAAATTAAAAAAAATATTGGGTAAGATCTGATTCTCATTATGTGGTTTTTAAAATAGAATCTATATTGAATATGTAATTTATAATCAATATAGAAATATAAATTACATAAAACACATTCCATTTATTATGTAAAATTTGTATGGAACAAATTCATAAATAAAATAAATATAGTATTCTCAGGGATAATAATAAAGAAATTTTCAATTAGAAAAATTATTAATATAAGAAATCATGATCTCTGATATAATTATATTTTCCCCATCAATACCTTACATGAAGAAAATTTAATCAATTGGTAGGTAGAAACATCAAATATATTTAATAAATCTAGTGAATTAGTTTTCCTCAGTAGAAAATTCATTGCATCCAGGGGTATCTATAATTGATCATCATAAATCTTTGCATGTCAAATGACCTCCATATTTATTCAATGATCAATTTAACTATTGATCAATATTTCCTATCAAAAAATTTCCATTTAGTAAAGAATATGGAATAAAAAAATTTCACAGTCAATCAAACGACATTCAATGTAAAACTCCATAATTATAAATGTAATATGGTTTAACTGAAAATCATACCCATTCTAACATTTATTTGGATATTTAGATAAAATTAAATGTCTAATTATAAAAATATTTTGAATTACAAAATTTTATGATATTGATAACAAAACTAGTAATATAAGAAACATGTCCACCATTTTAAAAGAAATATATGTTTTTAAATAAAATCTTGTTGTTTAAAGAAATAAATCATGTGAAATTTAAATATTATGATAATATTTAATTAATTATATAGCATTATAAATCATTTAAACCCATTTATAATATGATAAATAGTGTTACATTTCAATTGATGAAAAAATATTTTAAAGCCATAGAAGATAAAAAACATTCCTATGTCATTTTTTATAAAGGATGAACATTTATATTTTTTAAATCATAATACTAATTTATTTAATACCATTTAAAAATTCATAAATAGTATGAAAATTTAAAAATAAGTAATTTTCCTAATAATAGGGACTTTTAAAACAACTAATTTAATAAATATGGATATGGAGGAAAAAAATATTCGACTATAAGAGAAATATTATAAGAATCTAATTAAATTAATAATTTTCATGATTTAGGTTGAAAATAGAGGGGAATTGTGATGGAAATATAAAAAACATATATATATATATATATATATATTAAGAAAAATTATAGAGTTTAAAATGAATATATTATAATATTCCTTCAATGAAAATAGGATAAATCCAATAAACAGTGTTATAGAAAAGAAAATTCATACCTATTTAGTGACATTGTAATCACAACCCATTGAAAGACAAAAAAAATTAATTCAATCATTAACCAACTTATATAAATACATATACTGGTTAATTACATCAATGATGACATTTATACATGCCATTAAAAAAATTGGTGCATAATAAAATAGACATCTCAGTAGACTTAAAATTGAGAAGAAATAACATTAAAAGATCATATCATAAATGAGATAATTTATAAGTGAATTGATTATGTTTTAAAAATTAAAATACAAAAAAATCAGTTATATATAATTCTTATAAAAATAAATTTTCATTTTATAGAAAAGTAAGTTATAAAATATTTAGTTTTGCATAAGTCTAACCTAATGAATGGAAATTGAGTTAAAAACCCCATACCTCATTTTCAAATTTCCTCAAAAGTGATTCAGTCAATATTCATATTAAATTTAAATTTTTACCATTATAAACCAAAAACCATATGAATATCTATAAATGATATATAACCCATTTAAAACATATTATCTCCTAATTTATGAAACTTTTTATTGTTATCAATTTTTTGGGAGTAAACTAGTTTGTTTCTCAATGAAAGTTTATTGTGGTTGTTCTAATATACGTACATTCTTTTATTATAAATAACAAAATTATATTCATGATATAAATATCATATATATTCTTTATAACTTTATTTATAATAATCTCAAAATGTTATTGATAAAAAATAAAATTAGACTATTCTCTGAGAGAGTTGGTCGTACGAACACATGATTGATGTTTTCACTATTCAAATTATTAATAGAATATAACGAAAATAAATGATAATTTTAGAATCATTATTATATAAAATATATTTTTTATACTCATATAATTTATCCTTGTTATCAACCAAGTTAGATGAAAAAGATTGATGTGTTTTATCTCTGTATAGCGGTGGTGGTCCCCACGTACGCATGCGCAATGCTATATGTTCCCGACATATTGGATGTTAAGAAGGTCGAAAATAAAATATAATTAAAGAATAATACTAATTCCCTAAATATAATATTTAATAATTTTTTAAAAAATTATAACAATCCACATAAAACCGTGATTATAAACGAAATACACTACTTTGTGGATATGGAAATCCCTACATACACTGAATTGATGTTTCCTATTTTTGTAGAATAGAATGTATTTGGAAATTATTGTACCAAAATCATTATAACATATTTATATATTTATGATATTTGGATTATTATTTTATCTTTGGAAAACAGTATTCAAAATAATTATAAGCATAATTAAATTCAAGTGAGAACATAAATATGACTACCTATTCTCTAGTAGACATCCTTTAGAACCATTTTTATGGAAACTTTCATTGGTATTTTAATAAGAAAAACACCTATGTAAAATTGATATTTAATTTTATAAGAGAATTTGGTAGGATTGTTTTGAGATAGAAAGAAAAAATTAGTTTAAGGACGAGAGGGAAGGTGTTTCCATTTAGAGGTTAGGGGAGGAGAATTCATGTAATTGCATCATTTTTCAAATTTATATAGATTAATTTTCATGAAAATTTGAATAAAAATAAGTATAGTTTGAATAACTGAAAATTATGATTTGAAATAACCTAATCACAATAAAAATTCAAACCATTTTTGTTATATTTTTACACCTATCTATTATTTTAAACCCTCATTATCCCATTTGATAATTACTATGTTATCGGTATGTTTACTATATATGGGTAAAGAAAGATACTATAAAAGAACATGTTACCAAAAAAGTGACCATAATTAATATTTTTAACCTTATCCTATTTATTAGAAGGAATATAATATTTTTATATATTTCAAAAAACTATTATTAGATCTGTTTTATATTATAATATCATTAATATCATTATAGAAAATAGAATAAATAATAAAAATTAATATATTTATAACTTTTTTCAAATGCATAAAAATTAAATTAATTATAATTCAATGAGTTTTTTGTGTTATTATAGTCACTCAATTATATTTAGTTATGATTATAAAACATTTTAGAAAATATCTTTCATTTAACTACTTCATTAACTAGTTATTACCATAACCTTAGTATGTCCAAATAATTTAATAATTATTTTTTATTCTTTTTATGTAAAATAGAAACAATTATTTAATATAAAATATTTCTTAGGTCATTTTTACACTATTTTTTATGTTCACTTTATATTTAACAATATAGTAAATAAATTAAATTAAAAACATGAAAAAATATCAAAAATGATATACTCATCTATAAATATCATGGGAAACTACAACACATTGAAAAAATGTTAAATATAGGGTTTTAAAGATAATTTACATGATTTTTTATTAGTTTCATGAGCACTTTGTCATTGATGGGAGACAATATATGATAATTAATTCGTTAAAAAAAATTAAAACTAAAAAACATGAAGGAAATAATTATATAATATTTGAAATGGATCTTTATAATAGAAAAACAATTCCCACTCTCAGAATTTATTTTTGATATTAAAAATAAGAAAGTAATATTTTTTTCTTTATCTTTTACTAAAATATTATAAAGGTCAAAATAAAATATTAATGTATAAAAATAATATTTTCAAATATTGATTGATTATTAATGAAATATACTACACCAGTAAAATAAAATATATTTTTTGAATTAAGTTTAATCTTTAACACATTCCTTTTATGTCTAACAAACCCATTACACTTTATTGAGGGGATAAAAATTACCCACATTACTATTCACAATGCATAAAAATAAAAGGGATATGTTTTGAGATATTTTAAACTCCCGAAAAAAAATTTGGTAACCATTTTCCATGATTACATTTATCGATGTAGAATACAACGGTGTTTACATAAACCCCCAAATTTTATGGTTTTCTATGAAATAAATATTTTATTATGTATAATTGTTTTATAGAAAAATACATATAAAATTTATTGCAATTAAATTTATAGAATTATTAATAATATTTATTAAGAAATGATACTCTAATAACCATTTTAAAAAAACCATAACTTTGGAAATGTTTGAAACAAAAATAATGTTTCTACTAAAAATTATTTGTTTTAGTAGAAAATTAAAAATATTAAAAATATTATAAATAAAAATATTTTAAAGAAGTGTGTTATAAGGATTTTAATAATGAGATCATTTTTATATTTTTTAAATGTTGAAAAATTAAGAAACATATTAAATCTAAAAAATAAATAAATATGAATTCTAAAAACACATATTATTGTTAAATAATGTGACATTACAATAAACTAAGTGATTTTTTCCTAATCAGTAATCAGATAATTTAATTAGCACGATCATTATATATATTTTTTATTATGTGGTTAATTGTAATCATACCCTCTAATTCAATGTAATGTGTATCATTTTTAAATAATAATATTCTTTTAATATTTATCATTTGTTTTAATGTTTATTGTATATTATTAAGAAATATTCTATTTAGTTTAAAATTTTAATGGTAAATATATCTTAAAATAATGGGTTGTTTTATAGGGTAAAAGTAACTTCTTTCTCAATTTAATAGTAAAAATAGTAAAAAATTAACATAGTTTGGGTTAAAAGGGGATTATTGGAGGGGTGTTAAACTAATTGGTATGTTTTGAAAGTGTATATAAACTTCTAAAAATCATATTGGATTATGTTGTTTTGAATTTACCATATAAAAAATTCAAATTTCATGAAAATATGTTTATTGTTTACATAATATATACATTATATTATTTAAATTATTTAAGTAATTCCATTTATGTCAATAACCAATTTTATAAATATGATCCTCTTATACTCCAATATTCATATAACATAAACATACATGATTAAAAAATCTCTTAAAAAAACCCTTAATATATTCAATGTATCCATTATTTATCGTCTTTTCTTACCTAAATACAATTTCATGAAGTATTATGTTCTAATCCATATGAGGTCTCTCAATGAATACCTTATCATGTTACCAAACTGTTTAAAAGTTTGTTTCTTCTTTTATAATCTCTAAATATATTACATACATCCTAACATTTCTAATATAGTATTATCAATATATTTATATATGTTTATTATAATGATACAACCATTTCCTACCTCCTTTACTTGAAATGAGAAATGTAAATTTTTCCCATGCATATATATAGACTTCAACTTCCACATAGTAATATGCATAATTTTCTATAGCCATCATTCATGGATGGTTAAAATTATGTATTTATTGTTTATATATTATATATATGAAATTAACAATCTTATTTATTGATAATATATTATCTTCCTTCATAACATCAAATATGTTGGAAAATGAAAAGGTCGCCCTTGTGTACCTGTGGACTACCACCTCCAAGAAGTGATGAAATAAATTTTTTTCAATTAACATGGTTGGTAATAAGTGTACATGTAATGATTATATAATATATTTATGATATAAAATTTATTATTCAATGGTGGTATATTTTTTATGTTTCTTTTTTTTCTATTTATCGATAAGTAAAAAACATCACTTGTCTATACGTATGAACTCGATTTTCCATGAATTGATGTAAATCATATTTCACCCCCATTTTCCAATGTTTATAAAAATATATAATAAAAATAAAAAAAATTTGATGAAGTTATTAATCTTATAAACATAGTGAAAGCATGACTAATGATTAATTAGTGAAACCGTTAAATTGAAACACTCAAAAAATACCTATTTTCACATAAATAATGATTTCAAAAAATATTTTTGAATAAAGGGATAATTGGAATTTGTAATAGAATGATATATATATATATATGAATTTGGATGTAGTTAATATATATAATATATATATGACTATTATACATGTTACTTATAGTTATATAATGTAGTATAAGAAATTCATAATGATATTTGGGTTGAAATGTCTTTTTTTGTGATTCTATATGTTAAATATCCAATATAGTTAATTATATAGTTCTCATCTATTAATTACCAAAAACAACATAACCATCTATTCCCTCATTATTAGTTTTGTAGAACAATTTTTCTCTTTTTTAATGAATTTAATGAAATTTTTATAAATATTAATGGACCTTATTTACACCTTTTTTTACAATGATATCCTAAAATGTCTTTCTTATTAAAATTTTTTTAATCCATTCTATTTTATATGATCCAATTATTGGTTAACGCCATTATAAACTATATTATAATATCTATTAATTGGATTTGGAATTATTTATGTTTTAATTTTGATAAACTAGTTATTTATGATTATTTACTATGAAATTTAAATGAATAAATTTTTAAAAAATTTAGAACGAATGATTCTTTCTATATTCATGTATATTATTTTATTTAACTCTCAAATTATTATATTCCATGGTTATTTTCAATATAAATATACCTCTCGATATTTTGTAAATATTTAGTTAAAATCCAATAAAAGGAAAAATATTATTTTCTAATGTTTTCAAATAATGGTTTGAATGATCCGTTAAAGGTAATTTTCATCTATCATGTCATATTTTTAGTATTTCTATACATAAATTGTGATATGATCAGATGAAACAATCATGTATAGTTCTATTGATTTAAATTGTTCATGATGAATTAAAGATAATTAGACAAAACATCTTTCATAAACAAAATTAATTATATAATGTTGAAAAATGTAGGAAACCAATTTATTTTCCTAGGGTTTTTCTTTGTTAATATAATATAATATACATAAAATAATTTTCTATACCATGGTTTATTATATCAAAAATTTATTAATGATTAGATGATATTTTGGCTCACATATGTATGGTTTTCATAATTTGATGAGTGGGTTCATTATAGACCTCCAATGTATTGGGTTACATGATATTGTTAACAAAAGATATGTTAATGATAAGAGTAAAATTTATTTTGAATATCTATATTCACATTTAGATTTGTGAGTGTGGATTACACATAATTTTGAGGATATTATTTTGAATATACATGTTTACATTCGTATGTGTGTGTATGATTACATATTTTTATCTCTTAAATATTACGCATAGACCTAATTAAAAATAGATATGATCACCTTTTTATAAATGAGGGTGATGGCTTATAGTTTTTCTCATAATATTATGTATGGACATGGTTTCATATAAATATGTTCATATGATTATGAATTCCTTTTATTATGATTCCACATGACTATAAAATGACTCTGGAAAATTGTTTTGGGTTTAGTGCCCTCATTAACCATGACTGTTGATGTCAATTTATTTTGGATTTGATATCTTTGTTATTTTAGGAATATTCTACATTGAAAAAATCAAAATTATTTTTTATCACACACTTTTGATCGTATTTTAGTCTATTATGATTGATGTCTTTAATATTTACCCTAATCAAGCATCTAGCTCACCATTTATTATATTATTGTTACAAAAGATTTTCATATTTTTTGTATGTATCATATATCACAGTTGGTACAAGATTGAATAAAATTAAGGGAGATGATTAACATCTTTTAAGAAATCAGTTGACTATATATCTAGTTTCTAATTATGATAAAACATTAAAATCCTCAGGCATCTGAAATTGAAATAATATTTTAATAATTATTTAAAAGCTGAAATATTTATTTAATTTATTATTGGGAAAATTTTGTTTGAATTAGATTATGGTTTTGTTATTTTATAATATATGGATATGGAAAATATGAGGAAATATACGAATAAAATCTATATTGACATTAAATTGATATAGGATGAACAAAATATATCAACGTTAGATAATATGGTGACAAAAATTGGGTCATATAATAAAATATTTTCAAATAATTTCCTAGTATATTTTTTGTAAATTAATAATTGAGTTATCAATGTTCAGTTTTAGTCAAATTCTAAAACTAGAAGGAGCCAGTATAAAAGTGAATGTGAGGGGAAATGTAATAATCTACTTCATAGTAAACGAAATTTAATTAGTGTTGGGATAAAATATTGTGTAGATTTTCTAACTCAACACTATTGACTTATGTGTAATAACAAAAACCATATGAACCATACAAATTAAATATAGAGGGAGTAACATGTCCCTATTCTTTAATGAAACAACATCTACCTTCTTATTATAGGTCTTTGAATTCACATGTCACATAGAAAAGTATTAATGTTATGGAAATGAAATGTTCTATTTAACATTGATAAATCTATGATAATGTTTTTATTGTAGAATATTTCTTTAAAAATTAAGATCATCAATTATAAAATCTTGTCAATAACAAAAATAAGGAAGAAAAACTAAACTCCACTAAATCATTATTTCGTAAGAGGTTATGTTTTAGAAAAAAATTATGAACCCTTTGTACTATGATGTAAATGGAATTTTTGCATCAAAAAAATAATTATTATTTTTAATGGATGGGGACAAATCCCCATTTATTATTAAATCCAATAAAATACCTCTTTCTAAATGTTTAGAGGGAGACCCAATATATTTCACGAATGCCTAGTGGCCATTTAGCCCATTACATGGCCCGTAGGCCCAAATTTTTGGCCCAAAGCCTAATCTGTGAATAGTACAGCTACAATACTTGTAGATACAGTACCGCACAGTACCCTGCCACTGCTACTGTAGACTTGTTGCCACAATAGTGACCTACCGCCGCTATAGTGTCTGTCCTTGCTATAGTACTGCCACCACTACAGTGTGCTATAGTACTTCTATAATAACCTATTTCCAGTGGGTTTTGAACCCCACTTTTTCATGTCGGATTATGTGGTGATTACCACTAATCCAAACCCCAAAAACAATCATAATAAATAGAATAATATTTACTCAATTATTACTTATAAATATAAGAAATTCAATTTATTCATCTATATTATTCATCATCCCTATAATGAAAATCTATAGAATTATTACATTCCAAAAACCATGTCATTAAAAGTAATTATCTATATGTTAAAAATACATGGAACCCCACATGGGAGTTTTTTGATAGGAATTTGGAAATTCATCGATTATAGAAAGCCAACCATCATTTAGTTTATTTTTAAAAGGGATAGAAATAGTTTGAAAATAGAAAAGAGGGGAGTAAATTTTCATCAAATAAATATCAACATTTCTAACAAAAGGGTATTTACTATTATATGAATCAATTCCCCAATCCAACATCCAATGAGGATTAAAAGCCTATAAACC
This sequence comes from Viscum album, assembly GCA_963277665.1. Classification (NCBI taxonomy): domain Eukaryota; kingdom Viridiplantae; phylum Streptophyta; class Magnoliopsida; order Santalales; family Viscaceae; genus Viscum; species Viscum album. Next base: position 901,130,158 of record OY728139.1, read on the forward strand.
CATAATCAAAGGAAATTGACATCTCCATCACTCTTCAAAATGATGTCATTTTGAATAATTTCATGGTGAAATATACACTTAACTTACACTCTAGATAATAACATCTTTATTTGATTTTGGATCAACCTAATAATTTTTATATAATGAGGTTTCTGGTTGTATCAAATATCCATCTCAATGATTATATGTTTAGTTGGTAGAAAAACTCATAATTGAATAGTCATCGCATCTATGAGGTATAGATTCTCTCAGAAAAATTTTTGTGGGAATGTGAATCATGAAAATATTATTATTCTATCTCTAGTTGAATATAGTGATATTTTGTTGAATGTATTGAATATAATAATAAAAATCCCAAATGAATTTCTATTGAAGGAAAGAAAAAATTTATTTTTTTAATCAACATATGAAATTTTATAGGTTAAAGGAAGAACATGATCTTCTAATGGGAACTTCACCCATTGTATCAATCTTAATACCTTTTAAGGAAGGTTATTTATATAAAGTTATTGTAGAGAAACTCATAAATGAGGATATTTTGACTATAAAATAATATTATGATATTTTTCTATATGAATTTTCAAATCATCCTTTGAATCCCAAAGATTAGTTTTCAATAGATAGTATTTCTAAAATTAGACATATTCAAAAATAAAATTTTGGAATAGACTCAACTGAGTTATAAGGATTGATGATTGAAATCTGGGAGAAACATAATATATTATTCATAACTGCAAGTCCATCACCATTTTTTATACCATTATATTTAAAAAAATGAATGTTCAATAAACCTTTTCATTGATTACATAAAAACCATAAGAACACTATAATTAGAAATTGTATTTTACCTCATATTGATATATTTTTTGATAAGATTCATGGATATCAATAATTCTCAATGATTGATCTTCATTTAGGATATCATAAATTTATGGTCTATATAGAAGATATGATCATGATAACATTCTGTATGAGATATAGTCATTTTGAATTTATATTAATTCCATCTAGACTTATCGATGATCCCAACACATTAACAGATCTGTTGAAGAAAATATATAGAGATTACATTTTTCATTTATTTATAATCATTATAGATTATATTTTTATTTGATAAATTTGATAGAAAGATAATAATAATCATTTTCGTATTGAGTTTATGTAAACAATGAAGGGTAAGTTGTATTTCAAATTATAAAATTTAGAACTACAGATAAAAAAATTTCATTCATGGTTTTTATAATCTAAAGGGATGAATTAATGTTATGATATTAAAATAATTAAATTATTAATCATTTTCACAAAAAATATAAGAATGATATTCATAGATGTTAGGTATTAGTTTTAAATTATTTATTCCTCATGAATAATATTTCACTTCATTATAATCCTTAATCATTGTTGAAAAAGAACATTTCAAAGTTCCTATGATCAGATGAATGTGATAAAAAATTCAATAAATTAAGAAGATGGTGGGTTAATGAACCTATTCTCTCAATAACAAATAATATAGATATGATTGTAATCAGTACTCACACATTTATTAAGGGATCAAGATTCATATTCTTTAGAAACGATTTTGTGATATCTTGTGTCTTCTTCTAATTGAATATTCAGAAACAAAATTACCTAACTCATTATTTCAAGTTAGTTTTCAAAATATTTGAATTAAATATATTGAGTTATTTAAATATGGTGAAATTTATATATATATATATATATATTTATATTAAAATAAAAAAAATTCTATTCTAAAATAAAATTTTAATATGAACTAAAGATGATATTTGTAATCGATTATATATTATTATTTCCTAACAAATAACCACCTTTAGATAAGGGATAATGTGTATGATACTTCAAGTCTAAAGAAACATGACATTATACCATGAGTGGGATTTAAAGAGATATAATACTTATGGATCAATTGTAAACATATCTTTGAAATCCATGGAAATGATACAAATTTTATCTTTCTCATAAAAATATTGAACCATCCATCTATGTGTGTACTAAAAAGGAATTGAAGGAAGGTGTGGAACTGCAGTGGATGATTAGAAATGTTATTGAGATCTAAATATATTTTAATCAAATGGATGGGACTATTAAACAAGTATGTTTCTAGGAAATACTATATTTGAATATGGATCTATTTGATGATGCAACTTTCTCATTGATTTCTTTTCACCTGAAACGTATAAAAACATATAGATATCTAAAATATTATTTCCAATTGAATAATATAAAATTACTTATTGAAAACTGTATATATCATTTAATCATATATCAAAATGTTAATAATTAAAGATAAAATTATAATGTGTTGTTATAATAAATTCCAAAACCTGAATGGATATGAAAAAACACCATTATAAAGTTCATCTCGACGCTCCTAAAATTCATCTACGGACAATAATGTTATTTGGGTAATAGTTGATCACCTTATGAATTCAGTTTATTTCACTGAAATAAAATTTGAATCATATCATTATCATCCTCCCATATATTCATTAAATAAATTTTATAGTTTATGGAGTAATAAATTCCATTTTATTTTATATGGATGTGAGTTTTATGTCAGTCTTTTGGGGAAGTCACCATCTAGATTTGAATATGGAGGTAAAATTTAGCACTAAATTTCACCCTTAGATAGACAATTAGTCTAAGTGGGCCAAAACAATAATAGAGGGTATTATGATTTTCTATACTATGTATCTCAATTAGTTCAAGATCAACACTATGCTTTATTATAATTTTCATAAAATAATAGCTTTCACTGTAGCATTCTCCTGGACCCTTGTAAATCCCTCTATGGAAGGACATGAAGAACTCCAATGTGTTTATATAAAGTTTGAGAATGAAATATATTTGGAAAAATATCAGTAAGTAAATAATATATATGGTTAACGTAATGCATAATCTCATTAGCGATGCTAATTATAAAAATAATAATTCTAACAATCATTGGTGTGATCTAGTGTTCAATATTGGTTATAAGGTATTCGTAAAAATTATCATTATAAAAAGGTTATGATATTTGTTAGGAAGGAAAATATGATTCCCATATATATATATATATATATTAGTTTCTATATTCCTGATAAAATATAGACATATTCATATCAATTTATTCTTCCACTGAATCTCTATCGTGTTCTCAATGTTTTCTATGTATCACTAATGGGGAAGCACATACCCCGTACATCAAATGCACTGTCCTTAAAGGATATATCGTTGTATCAAGTAATATATTATTGATCAAAAACTAGTATTGTCTCTATATTTATTGAAGAATTGGGTTTTTAATAAGGAAACTCATATAGTCAATGTTTTTTCGTTAAACAATAAATTTGATGATGTTATGTGGGAATACAAAGATGTGATGAGGGAGAAGTATCCCTTATTGTACATATCATACTAAAACATTTATGGGAAATTTTTTTTAAGAGGTAGAATGTTACACCTCATGAATTTATGATATATCTCAATATAAATATATTTTTTTTATTTGATATCTTTATTTACAAGTGAAGATTTTTTAAATGAACCATGATATACTACTGAATAATTATTATTTAAAGTGAAAGTCATTTCCTAAACATTATATTAAAGGGAATGAATAATAATATAAAACTTATCAAAAATAATTATTTATATATACAAAATGAATTCATTTTTTACTAGTTTCACATAAATTAAAATATAATCATTTGATGGTAAAAAGATATGTGTTTCTAAAAATTATTATTATTCACCAATGTGTTTACCATTATATATTATACTAATATCTATTGTGGAGTAATTTTAAATAAATTTGTCGATAATATATTCTACCAAATATATAAATAATCACCTAATAGTATTTAATTGAATGTAATAAATGTAAAATCAATTTTACCCTAAATCATACATGATCTTAAAGTGGTTCTATTTAGTATTGAATAATTATTTTAAAATGATTTTTTTATAGTTATAAAAATAGAATTTTTTTATAAATTTATTCCATATTTTGCATCATCTCAATTAATATAATATAATTATAGCATTTTAATTATTTCTCAGAATGAATAAAAAAAGTAGTAACTATTTGTATCCATATTTATGGTTAAAATAGGTTTATCAGGGTTGGTTCGGGGTCAACTAAGAGATAAGGGTTAAAATGAAACATTTGTTTTGTAAATATTATCACATAAATATATTTATACCATATATTATCTGAATTTTTATTTCATTTTTATTTGGTTCCATATTCCTAAGAAATTTGTACGGAAAAATGTCTTTTTAGACTGGAATTTTGAGAAAAAAATATGAATTATTGCATTCAAGATCATATAAGTTGTAAAATCGTAATTAAACACATAATATGTTGTTGGATAATTTCTATGAAAAAATTATTGGTCTTAGAATATGGTTTTAATCTTATGATTGAATTTTGGTGGAATTCTGAACCGTTCAAATTTTAATCGAATAACTAATATTTAATATTTAAATAATTAGATTTTATTTTATTCATATAGGTTTGTGTTGTCCCACATGATTTCTCAAGAGGGGGGTGAATTGAGTTCTAATTAAAATTTTCTGTTTAGAAGATTTATATTGAAATCCCCTAATTCATAAAACATGTTAAACTATAGTGAATTTATAATGATTGTATGTGTTAAATTAGTTTCTCAAAGATTTCTTATTTCTCAATTAACTTAATCAGAAGATTAAGTTATCTTTTGAAAATAACTTACTGGCAAGAAATAATTATAATAACTATCTAGATCAACTATCAGAGTTACTTTAAAATAGTTTTATATTTCAAAAATGTTAGCAGCAGAATATTGAAAATAGTTTAAACTAAAATTAAATGTACAACAGTTTTAACCAATAAGTTCAGTCTCTTGATGAGACATATTCCTCTCAAATAGGTTATATATAACATTGATCCACACCTTGTATTGGGGTTTACAATAATACTCAGACTTTCCTGATCACACATGTACCTCTTCAATAGTTTTCATGGGGGGAAAATAACTAGGCCACACAGGGACCTCTTCTACACTTATCTATCTATATACACAATAGTAAGAGAATGGTTGAGTAAGGATATCATTTATCCTTTTGTTTAATGTAGGAAATAGTGTTTGTTGATCTATAAGTACACACTCTACTCGAAAGGTAAAAAACATATACACAACAGGGAAAAAATATGGAGATGGGTTTAGAAGTGCTCTTACTGCTTGTCTTTGCAGCTTTGTACTTCTGAGATGAAGCAGATGCAGAGTTAGAGTCCTTGTTTATAAAACAGAGTGTCTCAATTCATCTTCTGTTCACCATGAGGTTCAATAGAGAGAATATGTTCTCTAATCTTGAAATATGATTCATGTGTTCTTTCGTAGTGTCGAGTAGCATACAGTCTTCCTCTCCGTGCTCAAAGTTTGTTCTTCGTTATGGTGCTCCCAACATTGTTTTCGTTCAGTATCATGCTCTTTGATTCTTGGATACACTTTGCTTTTATCATCAAATTCTTTTGTTGGAGCCGATAGGTTGCACATATTATACACATTGTACCATTTGTTGTCTGATGATTTCTCTACAAATAATCATTAATTATGTCAGTGCATTAAAATATTCAAATATGACCTTTAGAAATTAAATTTAAAGATAGAAACATAGTTTAAGAAACTATGTCAAAGTAAGTAATGGAAATGGTGTCTCCTTCACACAATGTCTCTTGGTCAGGGTGTCTCATGGTCATGGTGTCTCATGGTCATGGTGTCTCATGGTCATGGGGTCTCATGGTCATGGTGTCTCATTGTCACAGTGTCTCATGGTCATGGCGTCTCATGGTCATAGTGTGTGCTTCACGGTGTCTGCTTCACGGTGTATGCTTCACGATGTCTACTTCATGGTGTCTGCTTTATGGTTTCTTCTTAATGGTGTATTCTTTACAGTGTCTGCTTCACGGTGTCTACTTCACGGTGTCTTCTTTACAGTTTCAGAAGGACCTAACCAGTGGCAGACTCATGGTGTCTCAGACTTTGTCAAAGTAACATTGTTCAGACTTAAGAAATGATGATTATAGAATGGATTAGAGTTAAGAATTTGTCAAGTAAGGTATTATTTGAGGTGATTAAGCATAGTATATTGTAAATGAACTGAATGTAGAGCATCTAAGATCTTGAATGGCCCTTCTTAAAGTGTGAGAAAACATTAAAAATTAATACAAATGAGTTGATATGATTTACCAGGGTTAACTAGTTTGAATAAGATTTGTGATATGTAAAAAATGATTAATACATGAGGGGTCCAAAAATCTCCCCCTTTTGAGGATCTAAAATCATGTAAAGTTATGTTGTATATTGGATACAACAATAGAGATAAATGGCTAACAAATGGATAACATATAAAAATTTCTCCCCCTATTGGAATTATCAAAAAGATGGAATAAGAGAAGTCAAAAAGGCAGATTCCATTAATATAAAATAAGGTTTAGTACAACAAAAGAGCAATACAAAAGAAATATCATCCCTATCAAAAAAGGAGTAACAAATTTTCTTCTTCAGGGGATGGCCTTCCCTTGGCCTTTAGCTGTAGTGGCAGAAGAGGAAGCCATAGGGGCAGAGGTCGAGGAAGAAGAAGGAAGTGAGGTGGTTGATAAAGAACGTAAAGGAAGGGTTCAAGGACTGATGGAGCCAAATTAGGATCAGTAGAAGATCTAGGCAGTTTTTGATCATGAATCATAGGCCTAATATGACTTAGTTCTTGGCCAACAGACATAATGGTTGAGGCTAGGGCAGAAGTGAAGCTCAGCAGCCCAGGTCTTAGAGGTGCATCCGTTGGAGAAACAATGGTTGTACTCTGGACATGAAGATAGGGTCTCAGGAGTTTGATGAAATCTGTAATGATCTATCCACCATACTTTATGGATATCTCAAGATCAGCCTTGTTCTCTATAAACATGTCCAACAATAGAGTAAACTTTTTGAGGTTTTGTACTTGTGTCTTGAAAGATTGAGTCACTGGAGGAATCCTTATATTTTCTACAATATACTTCAAATGATTTGTCATATCGGTCTTGGAAAATATTCTGTTGAAGTAGAAATCCACATTATTGGAAATCTATTAATGAGCATCATTAGTAATTTATGAGTGGATTTGGACAAGGTTAAGAACTCTATCACTGTTCTTGACAACTTCACATAGAGAATCCATATTTAAATCACTTTGTACATTGTTAAAGATCTTCTTTCACTACAGTTCTGAGAAGATTATTGTCCGAGGAGGGTTTAGAAGATTAACCAGATGCTCTATAAGAATTGATATATGTGGTCAGAGATTTGAGTTGATTTAGCACATTTTTAAGACACATTATATACTCATCAGTGTGTTTCTTAAGATTGACAACAAGATATCTCTTTTCCTTCACAATGTTTTTGTCCTTTTTAGTGATCATTCCATATAAGGAAGCTAGATAAGGTTGAATCTAAGACACATAAACATGTGGGATTTTCGGAGGAACTGGTTCTACCGGAGGAGTAAGAGGCCCATATCTCCAATGCAGCTCTCGTTGTATGTCTTCAACCATACATCATAGGGTCTTTACCTCATTACTGAGCAAATGTTTTTCAAATCTTAATTCTTCAATATCATGGAGAATCGTAGGTTGTATTTTACAAATATTTTTCTCCAATAATAGTGAGGTATCTCTGTAAATTAAATTGGTCATAGAAAGAGTCAAGGTATTCATTAGTTTCTTAACTCTAGATAAGATGGTACCACCAAATTACATCAAATCATCCTTAATCACAAAAGATTGTTGCTCAGATAAAGGTTAAGGAGTAGGGATTGGTAAAGGATTAGGTTCTTTCTCATGTGCGATATTGGAGATAGATTTAAACTGGAATATAGAGGAAATATATTGTTTGTCTGTTGTGACCTGCTGAGAGTCATCCACATCATAGAAACTGGGAAACATATACTAAGTCTCTACAGGACTGGAATCAGTCGGATGTGAAGCTTCAATAGACTCAAGATTTAGGGTTTGCTCCGCCTCAATAGGTACCTCCTTCTCAGGACTAAGAGGATTAGGATATTATTTTAATTCCATAGACACAGCTCTATTTTCATCTCTCATTTCCTATCTAGCCAGTTGAAAGGCTAGATCTATCTATTCTTCAGCTAAATGGATGATTTAAGGAACAGATTGTTCCATTGGGAGTTCCTGAGGATTGACCTCTTGAAAAACAGGTAGTTCTTCCACTATAGTCTCTTCTATTGTATGATCTTTTATGGAATGTTTTTTCAGATTCTTTGGAAATTGTTTCTGTTTCAACCTCAGGTTGAGTTTACAGATTACCATCCTCTTTAAGAGAAGATACTTATTCTTCAAGAAATTATTGAGGTATAATAGCCTTATCTTACTCAATAATAACAACTTCCTTATGTGGCACTTCAGCCTCTTCTTCCACTTCATCAGGATACTCAACAGTCTCATCTATTTCCAAACTAGAAATTAAAATATTTTATGGTCTTGAGGAAAAATACACCAGATTGATTTTCTCATTAAATTCTATTATTTTCTTCCACCAACTCCTTTTTCCTTTGATTCCAGATTATCTTCATTCCTTTGATAGTGGCCTTTGGGAGACAGAAATCACAATCCTAAATCACCTCCTTATTAGTTCTAACCATACCTTTGGAAAAATAATTGTTGTGATTAGCAGATAATAAAAAAAAAGAAGTTGACTTAGATGTGACTTTGATCAGCTCACACATCGGATGAATGATTTACTTGAACAGATTGATATTTTTTCCATTTTTCATATGGTGGATTAGAAAGGCATCTTGATTTTTTAAAATAGAAAAATCAACTTTTCAAGGACTAACCATATTCTGTATAAATATAAAAAAAACTTGATTCTCCATCTAATTCAGCAATAATGGATCTCATCTTGGTGCCATTTCTAGTTAATGTTTTCATGGAATCTTCAAAATCAAAGAATTATGTTGAAGGTGGAGGTCTTCTTTGATAATCCTCAAAAATTCCTTCATGTGTTATCTGAAGGAATTCAACCCATATCCTTGAAGAGAATGAGAATCTCTGGCCATTGACATGGCTTCTAACAACATAACTATAACCAGAATTGAAATATAATTGTACGTATTGGTAAAAAGGGCCACTAAGTTAGGGCAGATGGGTTTATCTTCCTTCAAGAACCATTCTAAGAAGCCTTGCAGTTCTAACCCTTTTAATACTAGATACTTACTAGATATGAGCCATTTGGGGAAAATCTCTTTCTCAGGTACAACAATGCAGTTTACCAGATTCGGATTTAAAGGTCCTTCAGGTGTTAGATTTTTTGAAATATTCTTCTTCTTCGAGTTTCATTTCTCAGGTGTCGAAGATGACAGACTTTTCATTCTTGGAATTCAATAAAGGTTCGAGCGAGATAAGGGTTGTAGGGATGAAAAAAGTGTTCGAAATAAGTATGTATAAGAAAACCCGAGTGAAGAATCGAGTGATACTTTCATTGTTTTGTCATTTATGAATACCAAACGTCACAAAAATAAAAACGCGGGAAAAATAAGGACGGGAAAAGAATAATTACCGCCAAACGGGTTTTTTTATTAAAATTTATATAATTTTTATGGTGAGATCATGTCTGGTCATTACGGTGAAACGGTAAACTATGAGAAAGTAAACAAGCATCACAGTGAGACCGTGATCAAATTTCTCACTTTGAGTTATGGTGAGACAGTATCTGTCAGAAAATAATGACAGAATACTAACTATGAGACCGTAAACATGAACTTTATGGTGAGACAGTAATATGAAATACTACCTGAGAACACGTAATCATGAATCATTAATGTATAAAATAGTATGATATCAAGAAGTAAGATATGACACAGTAACAAGTAAGGTATCTGTTTAAAATTATCATGCCTATTTTATGAATGATGTAGTTTAAGCTCTATGAATTTAATGTTATTGTAAATATATCAGCCAACTGATGTTCAGTTCCAATGAATTCAAGACTTATATCACGTTTTTTATAATGGTATCTCAAAAAGTGATGTCTTAAATCAATGTTCTTAGTCCTACAGTGAGACACAGGATTCATGGAAATGTTGATTGCACTGGTGTTATCACAGTTTATAGATACATGTCTAAATTGATTTCCATAGTTCAATAGACTGTGTTTCGTCCATATAATTTGGCCACATTAACTACCAACAACTATGTACTCAGCTTCAGCGGTATACAATGCACCATAATTATGCTTTTTACTACACCATTAAACTAAGGATATACCTAGACTGTGACATGTTACTAAAGTACCCTTCCTATATAACTTGCAACTAGCAAATTCAGCATCTGAATAACATATTAAATCAAAATATTTACCTTTTGGATAAAATAATCCTAGATTTGTAGTATGTTTAAGATATTTGAAAATCGTTATGATAACAAGAAGGTGGGACTTTTTTGGATTATCTTGAAATCCTTCACACATACACATATTAAGCATAATATTTATTCGACTAGAAGTATGATAAAATAATCTCCCAATCATACCTCTATAATTTGTTTGATCCACTGGTTTCCCAGTTTCATCTCCACTCAATTTACATGGTGTACTCATAGGTGAATCACTTTTCATATTACTATCCAAACCAAAACGTTTTAAAAGATATTTTTTATATTTACATGGATTTAAAATAATACCATTTTCATTTTGAAAGAATTTAAATCCAAGAAAATATTTGAGTTCTCCCATTAAAATAATTTCAAATTCAATTTTGATACTCATTACAAAATCAATACATAAAGAATTTTTAGAAGATCCAAAAATAATTTCATCAACATAGATTTGTACTATCAAGAAATCTTTGGAAATCCTTTTCATAAATATTGTAGGATCAGAAATCCCTTTAGTAAATCCTTTTGAAGTATGAAAAGTACTATGTCTATCATACGATGCTCATGGAGCTTGTTTTAAACCATACAGAGCTTTAAAATGTTTAAAAACACAATCTTTAAAATGAGGATTCATATATCTATGTGTTTGTTCAACAAAAACATCTTCAATTATAAAACCATTTAAAAAATCACTTTTAACATCCATTTGATATAAATTGAAATTCAGATGAGCATCATAAGAAAGTAGAAACCTAATAGCTTCTAACCTAGATATAGTTGAAAATTTTTCCTCATAGTCTATTCCTTCTTCTTGACTATATCCTTGTCCATATAGTCTTTCTTTGTTTCAAATGTTATTTCCAAATTCATCAACTTTATTTCTAAAAAGCAATTTAGTGCCTATGGTCAATGTGTCCTTAAGATTGTCTACTAATTACCAATATTTTTTCATTCAAAATGTTTTAACTCTTCTTGCATATCCATTACACAAAATTCATCATTGATAGCATTATTAATATTTTAATGTTATAACTATGAGAGAAAGTCTTGATGTTCAAATTGATTTTATAGAGTAGCTCTAGTTTATGTTCCTCTATCTAAATCTCCTACTATAGAATCTATCTAATGGTTTTTAAGGGTTCTAGTTTGTCTAGTAATGTTAAGGTTAGAAATTTCAAGTTCATTTACAGGTTCGCGTTCAACATAAATGGGTTCTGGAATGTTTCCAGAACTGGTTTTCTTAACAACAGGTTCGATATTTTTTTCATTAATGTTTAGAATTGACATATATTCTTCAATATTTTCAAGAGGGGTCTTAGGTTCATGTGGATCAGTTTCATCAAATTTGATGTGTACAGATTCTTCCACATATTTGGTCCTCTTATTCAGTACTCTAAGATTTTCTAGATACATAATAACCTAGAAAGATTCCTTCATCGCTTTTGGATGAAAAATTATAAAGATTATCATTAGTATTTACGGTAAAGACTCTGTAATCAAAAACTCTTAAGTAATTAATCATAGGATTCTTGTTATTGCATAGCACATAAGTGGTCCTTTTGAGAATTGGTTTAATGAAGACACTATTAATAATATAACTACTTGTATTGACAGCTTCATCCGAAAAGAAAATATATAGATCATATACGTTAATCATAGTTTTTAAAATTTCTGGATGTGTTCTATTTATTGTTTATACTAAACCATTCTATAGAGGTGTTCTGGGGGTAGAGAAATTGTGACTATAGACATTGTGTGAGCAATAGGTTTCAAAATCTTGATTTTCAAACTCACGGCCATGATCACTTCTCAGGGTCTTAATCATAAGTCCACTAATGTTCTCTATAGACTTGGAGTATTTCATGAAATAAGAACAAGCTTCACTTTTGTGAGCTAGAATGCATACCCAAGTATATCTAGAAAATTCATATACAAGGACATATACATGGTCTTCCCATTTAATCTAGAAATTATAGATGGTCGAAATAAATCCATATGAACAAAATTGAGAGGTTGAGAATTTGAAGCATCTTTATTTGATTGGAAGGAAACATTATGTTGTCTTCTCTTTTGACAAGGATTAAAAACTTTATCTGTTGGGAATTCTAGTTTGGACAGGTCTCTAACTGAACCTTTCCTAGTCAGTTTCCTGACTGAATGAACCTTGTAGTGTCCTAATTTTATGTCCCATAGCCAGTGTTCTTTATGAAAAGAATTTAAACAAGTAATATTTTGGTTATCTAAGGAATTCAAATCTACAGCATATACTTTTTCATTTCTTAAATCAAAAAATACAAAAATATTTTTATAACAAAATACATTACAATCATCATTTTCAAATTTAACATCGAAAACATCATCACAAAACTGAGAAATACGTAATAGGTTGTATTCTAGTCCATAAATAAATAATACTTTAGAAATTAAAATTTAATCATTTTACCAATCTAGCTTAAAATGATGATTTTTCCTTTTGAGTTATCCACAAAGCTGACATGTCCTCCATAAAATTTGATTAAGCTATTAAAGCATGAGTAGTCTCATGTCATATTCCTTGAGCATACACTATCCAAAAACCATATCTTTTTACAGGAACTTTTCAAGAATGTTTCCTACAAAAAATATTTGGACAGAAGATAATTTTGGTACCCAGATTCTCTTTGGTCCAGACAGGTTAGCCAGTAAAACATTAGGCACCCATATTTGTCTAACATTTTTCCTATAGTTAACTGATTCAAAATATTTTGATAAATAAATGTTTATTGGTCTCTAAGAATTTGAATGGCTAGATAAAGCATAAGAATTTCCAGAACATGAACTAGCAGTATACGATCTAGATTTTGTAAAAAAATTATTTTTAACAATCTTTCTCTGTCTAGGCTGGTAACCTATACCAGTAGTATACATTGGTGAATCTTGTTTTCTATGCATTTGAGTGAGAGTGGTTTTTCAATTGGAAAACTTCTCTATGTATTTTCTGAGTTTCTCATTAGAAAATTTGAGATCAGTATTTTCCTTCAAGAGTTGATCATTCTTTTCCTTCTCTATGCTAAGATCGGAACTAATAATACTAGTCAAGGTATATTACTTCTTTAATGATTTGTACTTATCTTTCAGTTCATTACATATATCATACAACATAATATAGTATTCATATAATTTAGCATTATACATATTATTATCATTATTTTAATCACTTTCATTCCTATAATAAAAATCATTGTGCATAGGGGAATTAAGTGTTACCTTAGATGTTTCAGTCATGAAACACATATTGGAACGATTTTTTCTTCCTAATCAGAAGATTCATATCCACTATAGTTGTCTTCCGAATCACTCCATGTAGCTTTCATTACTTTCCTGAATTTCTTATCCTAATAGTCATAATTTTTCTTAAATTTTAGTTTCAGACAGTAATATTTTACATTCCCTTTGCTTCTACACTCATAGAAAACTCTTCCATCATCTTTTTTTGTTTTTCCCGATTCTTTCTTCCAATTTCCTCATTGATTACACTAACCCTCATTATCAGATATTCTAAATAATTTTTTCTTTCTATAGGATTTATTTAATATCCTAGCTATCAGTGCCATCTCTTCATCAATATCTGAGTCATAATTTTCACTAGTTGAGCTTTCTTCAGTTATCTGAACCTTCTCTTTGTCCTTGTTCTTTGAAGTAGTGGAATTGAATGCCACTGACTTTTTTTGGGTTCAACATCATTCTCTTTATTTACATTTATCTATTCTTCATACATAATAAAGTTTAGAATCATCTCCTTGACATGTATCATCCCAATGTCACATGATTCTCATATAGAGATAGAGGTTCCTCTCCATCTGTCTAGTAGGACTCTCAATATCCTCATGGTTTGTTCTTTTGCTGGAACATCTTTTCCCAGTGATCTCATTGTATTAACTATCTCATTAAACCTGAGATACATATCAAAAATAGATTTATCATATTTATTTTTAAAATTTTCATACATCGTAGTGTATGTATTTATTATCATTTAATTAACATTGGTTGTTCCCTCATGGGAAATAGTCAATGTATCCCAAATATCATAAGTAGTTTTACAAGAATATATTTGACTACATTATTCATCTCTAAAAGAACAATACAGATAATTCATTTGTTTACAATTATTATTGTACGAAACATTCTTAGGTTCATCCAAAGTAGTTGTAACAGTTTTTGGAATCTTATATTGAGTCTCTATAGTAGTCTAGATGTCAAATCCCATACTTTCTAAATGGAGTTTCATTTTAATTTTCCATTAGGCATAATTAACACCATTAAAGAAGGGTGGTATGTTAGTAACTACCACTTCTAATCTATTACACATAATAACTATGTTTTAAAAAAATTATAAAAATATAAAAAATTAGAAATAACAAAAATTTTGCAGTCATTAAGATACAAATAAAATCAAAGTTGAAAACTTTTCACAAACATAGTTTTTTGAAAAACATTTATCTTCTACCTCTGGTAATATATTTTGTCCCCTGGGAATACTCAAGAGGCGGGTGAATTGACATCCTATTAAAAAATTTTGTATAAAAGATTTATATTGAAATCCCTCAACTCATAAAACAAGTTAAATTGTATTGCATTTATAAAGATTGTATTTTTTCAATTAGATTCTAAACGATTGATTATTTATCAGTTAACTTAATCTGAAGATTAAGTTATCTTTTGAAACTAACTTACTGGTTAGCAATAATTACAAACACATGATAGTTAAACTATCATATTTACTTTAAAATAGTTTTATATTTCAAATAATATAGAATCGTATTATTGAAAATAGTTTAAACTAAAATAAGATGCAAAACAAATTCAACCAAGAGGTTCAGTCTCAAGTTGAGACTTAGTCCTATCAAATAGTTTAAATATAACTTTGATCCACCCCCTGGATCAGGGTTTACAATTGTACTCAGACTCTCTAGGTCACACAGGGACCTCTTCCACTATTTTCGTGGGGACAAAATAACCAGGCCACATATGTACCTCTTCAACACTTATATGTGCGTATACACATTAGTAAGAGAATGGTTGAGTAAGGATATCTTGTATCCTTTAGTTTAATTCAAGAGATATATTATGGTGCTCTATAAGTACACACTCTGCTCGAAATTTAACAAACAGATAAACAACATAGCAGAAATATAGACATGGGTTTAGAAGTTCTCTGAGTGTTTGTCTTTACAGCTTTGGACTTCTGAGATGAAGCAAATAAAGAGTTCAAGTCCTTGTTTGTAAAACAGAGTTTCGTGATTCAGCTTGTATTCATCGTGAGTTTCAACAGAGATAATATGTTCCCTAATCGTCAAATACACTTTGTGTGTTCTTTATTAGTGTCGAGTTTCATGTAGTCCACCTTTATTTTCTCTATGTTTTTTCTTCATTATGGTGCTCACAACCTTGTTTTTTTTCAGTATCTTGCTCTTTGATTCTTGGCCACACTTCACTTTTATCTTCGAATGCATGTGTTGGAGACAATACGTTGCATGTATTCTGTACCTCATACCTCGTACATTCTGATAATATGTCTAAAAGGAAACATAAATTATTTCAGTGCATTAAAATCATCAAATATGACCATTAGAAACTAAATTGAAAGACGACAACATAGTTTAAGAAAAAGTGTCACAGTAAGTCATGGAAATAGTTTCTCCATCACACGTTGTCTCCTGTTCAAGGTGTCCAATGGTCACGGAGTCTCATGGTCATAGTGTTTCATGGTCACAGTTTCTCATGGCCACGGTGTCTCATGGTCACGGTGTCACATGGTCACGGTGTCTCATGGTCATGGTGTCCCATGGTCACGGTGTCTCATGGACACGGGGTCGCATGGTCCTAGTTTATGCTTCACAATGTGTGCTTCACAATTTATTCTTCACGGTGTATGCTTCACGGTGTCTACATTACGTTGTCTGCTTCATGGTGTCTTCTTGACAGTGACTGCTTTTCTGTGTCTGGTTCACGATGTCTGCTTTACGGTGTCTGTAGGACATAACTAGTGGCAGACTCACGGTGTCTAAGACATTGTCAATGTAACTTTGTCCAGATATAAGCAATGATTATAACAGAATGGATTAGACTTAAGAATTTTTTATGGAATTTATTATGTGAAAATATTAAGGATAGTATAAAGTAAATGAACAGAATGTAAACAAACTAAGATCTTGAATAGCACTTCTTAAATCATGAGAATACTTTAAACATTAATACACAATATTGGATATAATTTACAAGAGTTAACTAGGTTGAATAATATTTTTTATCAGTAAAACATGATTAATACATGGGGAGTCCAATAGACTGTTTGACCATATGATTTGAATTTAGAGTTGTTATGAGATTTGGTTTCCACCAATGAGTCCGGAATAATGGGTTCCTCAAAGGTGTGAAAAATCTCTGGTTTGGCGTCTGGGTTAGGACTGATACATTTTTATTTTTATTTTCATTTTCTTTTAAATATTTTCTTCATTAAAATTAATTTCCTTCTCCCCTCGGGAATGTTGAGCATTCCCCTATTTAATTTAACTATCGTATATTTGACCTAGAAAAATGAGCTCGTTGAGAGAGAGAGAGGGATAGAGGGGGGAGGAATAATGTACCATTGTAGAGCTCAAGATATTCCATATCATCATATCACTATCATAGACCACATAAATGGGAAATGATTCATTTTATTCTGACTAACGGTATGCCTTTTTTTCTATTTTCCATTGATCTACATAGATTTTACATTTTCAACATTTAATCCCAAATTATTATTTCTTAAGAACAGTTATTGTTTGATCTATTTTGGGGGGGGGAATGGGGGGGGGGGTTGGGTGATTTTAGTGGTTTCCCATTAGGAAATCCCGATCACATGACATGTATCTTAAGAGGACATGTTATGTGTTTTTTATATTTAGTTAATATGATTTTTTGGATGTAAACTCCATTTTTGTGGTATACAATTTTTGTATTATGACATAGAGGTGTAGCTGAGTACGTAGCTAGTCAGCCTATATATGGGCACATGGCCATATAGATTTACCCACCAGGCCCTGTGTGGGTGGAACACTATGTAAATGTACAAATCCAGACTAAATACATAGATCATACATGTGATGTACACTTATAGGTACCCTATGTCGAAAAAACATCATATACATAATGAACAAACCATGTACATGGGATTTTACATTCCATGTCTGGTTGAGGTACATCCCCATATGAGGCTTTGGGAGAATATGTCACGTTCTAGGTATACAAGCCATGTACTGCCCCTATAATGCAATGGACATATTTTCATATGTGTTTTCGATGAGACATAATTGGATACATGGTTAGTATATTTAAAGTACCATTCAATTTTGATCATTATTCTGAATCTTTTTTGTGTGATATAAGGATTTCTATAGGAAAAATTGGGAGTTATCTTGATAGAGATGTTCTCCCTCTAATAATTGAATCATGTCCTTTCTTGAGAGAGAGATTAGAAATGAGATGATAAATTGGTTTTTCATACCAACCTATATTAAGACCCTAAATTGAGTTGATCCATAAGTGATTTCCCAAACAAATTATTGTGTCAGTTTACCGTTGAGGATGTCTCCCTTGTGATATGTCCCCACATGGACTATGAATCCATGATATGAGTTGTCTCCGTTGATCCCCTTATAGAGACATATTCCAATATAAGGACATTGAGGATAATTTAAAGGATTTTTATATATTATTTCATGTTTGGAATGGTCTTATATTGGATTTATTTTTTTACATTTTTTCCTTGGTATAACCTTGTAGGATCACATTTCATGTATATAGTTTTAAGGATACCGAGTAGGTTGACATGGATTATTTACCTTCGAGTATCCCCTGATGTATTTCACCCATTAATGTTTTTCATATGATGATCCTAAGTAGGAAACCACTATAATTTTATGAATATATGAACCTAGTGGTTTCCCTAATCAATTATTAACCAGGAGATATCACATCAAGTTTGTTAGATGTAGTAGTGACTTTAACCATAAAACCCAAACAAAACAAGTAATCTCGTGAGGATATAAAAGTAGTTGTGGGTTTATGCATTCATCCACCCTCATTAATTTATTTAATCATTCACTACATTATTGTTGATATTTTTATTATTATCATATTATATATTCGTAGTTAGTGGTTGATTATCCTGTTGTGATGATTCGTTCTTTATATTTGGGATTCCCAAATGTGCTTTAATGGGATCTAGATTTTGAGCCATGTTATCTATTATATTTAATGGAATACCCAAAGGTACTACCTGGGGACTAGCTACTAGAATTTATTTTAGCCTATTATATTATTTATATTTTCGAAGTTTATTCCTAGGATATATATTTTGACCCTATAATTTCGATATAAATTCATGTTCTCTATAGTAAAGGTACGTTTGGATGATTATGCTCTCTAGAGTGACAAGGATGAGTATTATCTCCTCGTATTGTTCTATGTTGAGAATTATCGAACACTATTATAATTGATATATGATGGGTATGTTTATATTCTCCTAGATTTGGTGATATTCAAGGATGATTGAACACTTTCAATCGATAGAGAAGATTACACTCTACCAGATAGATTACCATACCACGATGTCAAACATGGAGTTCAACATCGTTGGATACCCATAGATGATATCACTTCCTTCGATGATTAATATTATTCTGATCTCATTTATTACAACCCTAAAGTAGTGGAAATGATGTCTCACAAAAGAGAAATCCTTCCATTACACCTAAGAGTCGAACAATTAGAGTTAATTAGAGTCACAATATCATGATAGCTTATAGATTGGGATATAGGGATTGGAAATTGGACTATTTTAACATAGAAAAAGTGTAATGGAGTCCATATCTAGAAAATCTAAATGTAGTAAAAATTTGAATCCGATTAATCCATTATTATATTTTTTGAGGTATGTATGGGTCAACTGAGGCTTAGGATGAGTATAATATTATGTGGACAAATCATTCTCAAAGGAATTTATAAATTTGTCAAAATATGGTTTTATTGATTTAGATTATATCCCATGAGATTGTATTAATGAAACATGACTTGATTGGTATGATATCTATTTATATTCTTTTGTACAAGATGTCCATGTAACCAGGATTATATACCCTTGGATCAATGATTATTAGTTATTTTTTTTATTCACCCAACTCAAGTATATTTATATTTATGTATATATTTATGGTAATATAAATGTAGGTGCATATATATATAAGTATACATGATGGAAAATTATACAGCTCACATGGATCATGAACTTAGGGACTCACTGGGGTTTCACGTTTTTGGAATTATTCTTTTCTATTTGCTTAATAGAAATGATTTTCTAATTTCCAAACATTTATTAATAAAAATATATTTTTTGGATCATCATTTTGATAGACTTATATTGTTATTTCTCATCCATGGAAATGCACCTTAGGGTTTTTGATTTCATTATGTTTTTATTTCAGGTTGAGAAAAAATTCATGGTGGATAGAGATAATGCATTGGTTTTAAAAATCAATAGGATCCACTCATGTGGATTCTTATGGTCCAGTAGATGTAGTTCAACATTTTATAGAGGCTAGGTACTTGTTAGAGATTGGTGTTAGTAGTTTATACTTGTACATTTATTTCATTTACTTTTATGTACTCTTGCATGTGTGGTCGACATAGTGGGTGAACAATGTTATAAGTATGAAATAGTTGTTTGGGATTTTATAGAGTTTAATTATTATTATTTTATGTTTATCTTTTAATTTTTTTACTTCTTATACACTGCATTTATATAATAAATGGACTATATATTGTTAGTTATAGTATTTTTTAAACTATCATGTTGGAATAATATCTCCAAAAAAATAGCTTGGTCCATTTCTTCTAGTCGGTATCCTCTCGCATACGGAGAGACACACCTTAGGCATCATAATGAATTGGATCATAGCACCAGTTTAGTGGTATCTGAGTAGTATTATTTCATACTGTTATTAATGTTCTTCCCTTATTGTTGATTTACTATTTCAAATATGGTTTATATGACAATTAGGAACGTGTTAGAACATATAATGAATTTAGGAATGGGGTCTTGAGACCACCTATTCTGGTGATAATTCCAGATTTCAAGGGGTATGCTAATAGTATTAATATTTTTTATGTTACAATTTTATATTATTTTTTCATTAATAGATTTACCTATTTTGTGTATGTGATAATTTATTTTGAATTTAAGGATCTTGGAATTTTATCATGAGTCTGTTGATTGATTTTTAATCTTTTATAGAGAAGGGAGGATGAGTATCTTGAATTTTATTTAGAACATAGGATTCCCAACTTATAGGCATGAAAGTGATTTATTGTTATAGAGGAAAATTAGACAATTGGTTAAAGTGTCAAAAAAACATCAATATTGTGTTCATGTATATATTTTTATGGAACCCTACTCAATTAACATGAATTTAATATATTATTTTCTAATATCAGGCTATATAGGTATTCTTGGAGATGTTCGGTGGTTAGACTAATGAATCAGACCTCATGAATTTTGGTGTTCTTTGTCCATAGTTAGTCAACAGGAAACATGATTCCCATGTGTTATATATATTAACCTAATCTTACCATACATGGATATTACCTAATTTAAGATGAATATTCAATAAATTATAAAATAATATGCCTGAGTATCGTAATAGTATAGTGTCTTTGGGAACTGGGAACACATTTTTCTAACAAAGAGATATATTTTCATTGTTTCCCATAATGATCCTCCCATTTGGTACTCCTAATAATCATATACTATATAAAATATTTTTCATAACATTGGAAACAAAACATAAGAATGGTTGTTCTCATAATCTCAATAATGGAAAACATAATATATATAAAACTATGATCATATTAAATTTTAAGATAACAATAAATTTATGTGATAATGAACATGAATTTCAGTGTTCATTCCCAACCTGTATAGATTTAAAATGTGAGTTTTTGCATAAATATTTCTAGCCTAATACATGATTTATATGGATAATAAAACATTATAAATATATAATGAACTTTTATCTCGTGTCACATATGTCGGAAACCAACATAATTATAGAATAGAATTTCTTGTGTCATGAATGAATACCTAGAACATCAATATCATGGATTAAGACACATTAGTTTCCCATTGTGGATCAGGATGCACCTTTTTCATTATAGAGTAGGACACAAATGATTCCCATAGTGTTTTATGACACACCCATTTCTCCTTATAGATAAAGAAATGCCTCTTTCCCATTTTTGATTTAGACACACAAGATTCTCTCTGTGGATCAACCAGATTTACTTTTTTCCGTTTTGTCTCATGAGATATAAATCATTACACATTGCATTAGATAGAGATATAGGTCCCACCCATCATATAATGAAATAATACATAAGTTCTCTATTTGATAATTAATGATTAATCATATCATGGCCCATAAAAATATATGGGTTTCTTAATAACCATATCGTTACTGAAAAAATAAAATTGTTATCATAAAAATCATTCATATTATATCATATATGAAATATATAGGTTAAATATTAATTTCATAATATAATATCCCACTAATGGAATTTGGTTTCAAAATAAATCCATTTTGGAATAACCTATGGAATGAAACATGTTTCATAAAAGTGTTTTCATCATAAAAAAACAATTAACATGAAGAATAATTATGGTTTCCATGGATCATATTCTAAGTAAGGCATGAGTAACACCAAGGGACTTCATCATATATGGAAATTAATTTATTAGAATCATTTAAAACATTTAATCATTAAAATATCATTTTCATATAAAAATGATTATTAAAAACTTTTTTGAAAAACTTTCTCTCGAAAAATACAATAAAAACAAAGAAGCCCTCAATTATTTGGAAATCATTTATTAAAAAATTATCATTTAATCAAAAAAGGAATATTTAAGGAAATTATGGATGTGATGATGAGTAAATTAAATCTTGTATAGAATTACTTTTGCAATATAAAAGGATTAGTAAAGTGAATTTATTGTAAGTGATAAGAATATTCATTTTGAAACCATTTTTTGTTAAAAATATAAAACATGGATAAAATTGACTTTTGAGAATAGTAGTAAAACATTTTTTTTATTGTTTTTAAAAACCTTGGTTTTAGGAGAAAATATATATCGGACCGAAGGGATAGAAAATAAAAATTTTCATAATTGCATTTTCATCATTATATTATGTGAAGAATAGTGGAAAAATGACACGAACACTAGAAGATATCATAAATAACCAGATTATATAAAACTTTTTAAATTTTTTTGTGATATGTATCAAATTATTTCATTAATTGAAGCATAACCGTAAATAATCACAATAAATGATGACATTGTGAAAATAAACCCTTACCACTTTGGTATATCTGAATCATATCTCCATGAGAGAATAAAAATACATAAATAATATTTTTAGTTAAATAAAGTATCATCATGATAAAACGTGTAAAATGGTTGTATATAATCCTCGTAATAGAATTTTGTTTCAATACAAAACATTTGTCTCAAGGAAGTAAAATTGAAACAAAATTAACTTACCAATTTGGAAACATTCAAAACTTGAAAACCCTGAAAGAGAGATATTAAATGTTTTTTATAAATTCAGATATAATCTATTATGATAATCATATCCTAAATTATCGATCAATATTTACATAATAAAAAATAAATGAGTTGGGAATCTGGAAGATGAATCATAGGAATAAAAGTGAGACTAAAAAACCTATTACTACTTGAGTACCATTTGAATCAGGGTCCATATGATGATATAACATAATTTTAGTCATTTAATACCATTAATTGTAGTAATTTAATGATATATAATTTCATTGGTCTGTATATATTAAACATTAAAATATAAAGTGGTGAATATAGAATTTATATCATGAATATAAAAAGTTAGAGGAAATTCCAATAACATAGGTCATAGATCTCATCATATATTATCAAAATTAATCGATAATAAAAAATAATTTTATTATAAATATATAAAATAAAATCATTTATATATATATAACCTTATATGATTTAATTATGTATTTATATTACCTATTTATTATTAAATCCCTGGTAATGTGATATTCCAAGTAATAACCTATTTGTTTTCCTTACATGTTTGGACTTTCCATTCTCAACACACATACAGAGATAATGAATTACTAATATAAAGAATTTAAACCATGATATTATTATAATAAATATTTGGTATATATTTATTTATATTAATATATAAATTATAGAAATATAAAATGAAATGCCTCATTCATGGAGACGATAGGCCTTACATACGCATGAACATTATTTAAATTTGGTTGTGGTATTAAGAGAAATAAAAGTAAATGATTTATTTATATATTATCACTATAGTGGAATAATTATTATATAAATATAAATTATGTTAAATAAACACATCCATAATATTGTCAATGTATAGTGTGAACCAATCATATCACATTAAGTAGGTGATAGTCTACACGTCTACAAATGAAGTTATTATATTCCCACAAATGGAAATTATTTGGGTATATGTTATAAAATAATTTCAGAAGAATAATTACTTCATAAATTTCATATATATCTAATAATATTAATTACATCATTTTTCTAAACCATGAGAGGTTTTAACAGAAGAAAAAATTACATCAGTTCGTGAGGCTACACTCCTCCTTAGAGAAGAGCACTTATTTTTTATCCCATTTAATGGATTTTTTTGTTAGTGTAGGTATTAACCTTAAAATAAAAATATATTAGTATATTTAGGACATTGAGGTTATTATATAATCTTTATATAAGAATAATATTTATTGTGGATAATAGAATAAATCAAAATTTCTTATCGAAAATGACACCTCTTCTTCGGGTAACTTATTTTGGTATACAAAAAATGATTTCCATGGTTTTCATTATTATATATGGTAGTTATATATTATTAAGATATTTATGATCATATATAATTTTAATAGTTTTATTAAATCCAATCTTCTTTAAAAGTTTAATTAATTAAGGGTTGTGAGAGCCCTTTTATAGAGGAGGAGGAGTGACATTCTTGGAAATAAAAAAGTTAAACCATGTTGAGAGGACCCCCATTACATTATGTGTAACCAATAATTGTACATTAGATTTTTAATATGTGAAATAGATGAAAATTGGCATCCACTACCTTTATCAAAATATTATAGGTCATATTCGTCCTTAAATATGATGTTTAACAACTAAGTAAACTTGTTTTTCTCATAATCACTGTAATTAATTTTAATTTCATTCAATAATTTGTTTTGGTAATAACTAGTTTTACCTTACTAAAAATTATCTATTATTATGATTAAAAATATGGGATCTGTTTTGAAAAGATATTATCACATAATAGGATTAGTTTAATTTAAAATCAATCCTACAGTCACGATGTAACAATAGTTTTTTAGAGTAAAAAAATCAACATTTTGAAATGTTTTTATATACAATTTCAATGGAAAAATGATTAAAATAACCAAAATTGGATTTTAAGATTTACATTTTATCTAATTATAATTACAAATAATTTAGAATATCATTTTACTATATAAATGAATTATATTAAAATTCACGTTTTAATTAAAATTCAGTGTTTTCATTAGGAATCAAACAATGAATCATCTTAGAAAAGTGAAAAAAATTACCCAAATTAGTGTCTAATATTATTAAAAAAATCAATTTCATGTATAAACTATAAATTTTTTAAAAAAATGAACAAAATAAGAATTTTTTCAAGATGATGTAATACTTTCTCATAAATAATTCATCTTTTTAAGAGTAAAATTGATTTTACTCATATATGTTTTCAAGAAAATACATAATATGAATATTAAATAAATAATTTAATATATTAAATTATTAAAATTAATCAAAAAAATTTACATTAAACTTTTTTTTATATTGAAAAATAATTTTTTTTGGAAAATGAAAATCTTTATCTTAAAATTCATATTAATTTCATCTTTTACTAGTCAATAACCAAAAGTTTATTTCTATATTCATGTTTAAAATAATATTGTCACCACATAATTAAACATACTTTTATAATACATTAAAATTATTATTCTATCTCTATTATAATATTTTATCATCAATATTTACAGTATAATGTAGTTGAGTAGAACTCAGTCTTGCATGTAACGAATGTGGTCGATGGAACTCAAAATAGTTTGTTTCAAAAGATAAAATAGTATAAATTGTAAAAATAAATAATCTATGTGTTATGTAAAGAAAAAGATTAAATTTGTGTTACATATAAATAATGAATAAATTTTATTATCATCTAATGACATCCACCATATGAATTTAATTTATTTCTAACAAATAATTCATAAAAACTCAACGAGTCACATTATACCCAATGTAAAATGGTTTTCTTGAAAAAATATCATTTGGTTAAATAATTTTTTAATTCTTGAAAGTTTCTATCAAACAATAATACAACATAAAAATGAATACAAAGAATCATTAACAAATGTAATGATGTAAATATAACAGTTGATCAATGTAACTCATATAATGGTTTCCACATAAGAATAATGGTGTCCAGTGAAAACATTGGCATGGTTGTAAAATCTAACTACAATGTTCTAATGGAGAGTGATAGATCACATGTTTAATATAATATTAATTATCTCAAAATCATATTATTGGGAGTCTTTATCACGTTCATTGATATCATCAAAAATGATGATAATGATAGAAATTTTTATTTTAAGACCTTTTTAATAATGTTTAAGAATTTTCATGAGAAGGTATAGTTACAAGATGTCATTATCTTTCCTAACAACATTAACCTTTTATTTTTCCTTGTTAAATTTCAATTTCATATATTACTCCATTAAATGAGGGTGACTTTTTAATTTCAAAAAACGAAAAGATCATGAGATATAATGACAAGTCATTCAATCGATATCTAGTTAACATCACAAGAAAAGTTTTTGAATAAGTTATCCAATATGAGTAAAAACTCATATAGAAATATAATAAATTAATATCTAAAACCTCATCCAGTATATAAAATTAAAAATTCCATAAAAGGTTCACATTTTAACCCTCCCAAAAAAGGAAAATCCAAACATTTGATAGATGGTCAAAAGATTTATGAAATTTAGTATAATGTGAATCCTACCATATATCATAATGTACCTCTTGATTGTATCATACACAATTTGTGAATAACATCATCTTGTATTATTATAAAACATCTTAATAACTTGAATGACCATAAATCATTATTAAAAACATGCATTATTTTTTTAATTTAATGATTATAATATATATTCATTAAATCACAAAATGAGGTAAATTTAATCACTGATAATGTAAATCTATTTTCCAATAAATAATTTATTAGTTGTGAGGTCATAAATACTAGAAAATTTAATTTATCCATATCAATCATCTATTTAACCCATTTCAACACAATTTTATCATCATTTCAAACTGGTTTAGGGTTAACATCCCTTAATCAAAGTACCACCATTCCATTATATCACATTTCTATGTCATTAGAATCATTAAGAATGTCTTTTAAAATGTTGAATAAACACTTATACGATAAATACATAAAAATATCATGATTCGTATATTATAAAACTCATGAATTAAAATATGTATACACATTAATCTTCCACTATTTTCTCAAAATGTTACATAAGATTCATCATCTCAATCCTTAATACCCTTTAATAAAATATGAAATATAAATCTTGTATAGTAGATTTAATTATCATTATAGATAATACTATTAAAAAACGAAATATTCCTATTTCACCAATTGTCTCATCATCATTTTTAGATTAACCACTACTCATACAACATTTTTGAGTTAATATACGACATTTCCCCCTAAGAAATTTATTTACATAATCATATCCTTTCAAAAAAATCAAATACTCATACTGCATTAGAGAGGATAATATTCCCATGAAATTCATTAACTAAACTATTCATTTTCCACAGTAATTAATTAAATTGTTTCCTTAATAACTACACATATTCCAACTTATTGTTCATCTAATACATTCTATAGTGTGATTGTTACAACATTATTGACATATAAGGAAAAAAATAGTATTTCTTCCATGGTCCCAATTACACAAAATCTCATCAAACTCCATACTTATATTCTCTAGCGAGACCCAATGTTTTTTAAGGATTATATTATTAATCACGTTACATGAGAAATGATTTGGAAGAATCATAATATCCTCTATAGAAATTCCAGGAAATTTTCATATAATTGAACTCATATATATAATTATCCTTAGATACATCCATATAAATATCTTTAGAAATGTCCCTATAGATCTCACAAATATTCCCTCATACTATATTCAAAATGTCCCCCAAATAATTCCTTTAATGTTAACTACAGAGACCTAGGATTCACATACATTGATATTAAACCATTTTAGATTAATATTTATCACATTACAAAATTACATGTCTGAGGATCATAATTGTATAGTGTCATTGGAAATGGGAATCAAAATTTTCTAACATGGTGAGATATCTTCAAATTTTCCCATAGAGAGAATCACATTTTATTCCTCATGGATATATCCTACATAAAAAAGTATTCATAAAATAGGGCTCAAAATATAATAAAGGGTGACATATGATTATAAGTATGGGTAAACATAGGAGATATAAATCAATGATCTTATAGATGAATAAGATAAGAACTAGGGTATATTACCATGAACCTGACTTTCAATGTTCACACCCAACTTGTAAAAGATTATATACATATTTCCTAGTATAAATATTGTATTTTCATTATCCATGAATCCTAAGGGAGATTAGTCACCATATATCATTTATTAAAAATAATCTCATGTCATATAAATGTGGCACTATAATAAATAAATAAATAATATTTCATGTGTAATGGTTGCTTACTAATAACATCAATATAATGGATTAGGACACAATTGTTTCCCATTGTTGATCAAGGTACACCTTTTTTCAATTAATGATAAGTAAACACATGTTCCCCATTTTGTATCTAGAACATCTTGATGCCCATTGTGGATCATGACAAACCTATTTCTTTTAGTAGACCACATTATAATGAATTCCCATCGTAGATCAACCCCATGAACTTATTTCACATATTACCTCATTAGTATAAATATTTACTGAATGTATTGGATGTAGATATAGGAATAAAATGTCACATAATGAAATCATAAGTACATATGCCCAAATATATTAAAACCTTCATCATATCGTTCCACATAAAATGAGTTGGTTTTCTTAAAAATCATATAATAACCCATTATATTAAATTGGAATCATATACATATCATCATATAATAAAATTTGGAAAATATACAAGTTTAATAGTCACTTAATAATATAATAATATGTTAATGGAAGTGTGTTTCATTATCATTATATCAAGGAATAACCCATTGATGAGAACTAGGTTTCATAAACAATGTTTCTTATTAAACAAAAACCATTTTTCAAATGAATAAGAGTGATTTATTTGCATATATTCTTAGTAAGTATTGAGTAACACTATCTAGCTTCATCTCCAATGTAAAATATTTTTTAATTTTCATTTAAATCAATTCATTGGGAAAATAGATATTCTTCTAAAATATTGATTTTTAAATAATTTTAGAGAAAAAAATTCATTGAAAACTACAATAAAAATAAATAATTTCTTTAACATGAGGAAAAAATTTAGATTTTAAATTTCCTTATAAAATTTAAAATTATTTTTCAACCGAATTATTTTTATGATGGTGTGTAAATCAGTTCAGGACAGGAATTCATTCTTCAGCATAAAAGGTTTAGAAAAGTGTCTTGTTCAGAAAAAGACAAGAATAATTATTTTAATTACATTTTTTAATTAGAAATTTAAAATATCGGTAAAAAATTATTTTGATGTTAATAATAAAACATTTTATAAAACATTTTTCAAAAAAATAATTTTGGGACAAAATAGATTTCAGACTATAGAGATAAATATAGTCTGATTTTATTAAAACCAGATTTTATTATCATAAGATAAAAGTTTGTAAAAATGGTAATAATACATGAATATATCATGAAAAAGAATATGATAAAAATATTCCAGATATTTTTTGTGAAATTGATAAAATACATTCATTAATCAAAACATAATTACAATCAACCCCAATAAATGATGTGATTGTAACAATAAAATCTTACCACATTGTTATATTTTAATCAAGATCCCCATGATAGAATGCAATTAAATGAAGAATATAATTATCATTATAATATTTATATTCAATATAATACTTTTAAATTGTTATTATATACATTTCAAAAATATTTTTGGTGCATAACATAACATGGTTCAAATAAAATGAATATTGAGACAAAATTATATTAATGATTTAGTAAAATTTTAACTATACTAAAGAAAGTGATATTAAAAAATGGATATTTTAATACCTATAAAATTATAGAATATAATAATTCAATGAAATTAGTTTAAATTTATCCACCAAAAAAATATACCAGTGGTAAATATGGCATAACACACATAGGAATTAATGTCAGACTATAAATCCCCTTACGACATGCATAGATTTTGTATCATAATCATGATGAATGAATAAACTCAATTGAAAAGTTTAATAAAATTTACTAATATAATTTAATGTTATAAATATAATAGTGTAGCTTATACTCCCCATAAAATGATTTAGTGCTGAATATACCATGTATCTCGTAGATATAAAATGTTAGAAGGAATACCCTCACCTTATATCCTGACTATCATCATACATGTTGAAAAAAATATTTATAATAAATATAATTTTATTTTATATCTTTTAAATAACCATATTTATATATATAACACCATATATGATTCACATATGACTTTATATCACCCTTTTATTAATAATTCCATTTTAATGTTATGTTTTGGGTAACAAATTTATTATTTTTTGTACAGGTTCTGAATTTTAGTTTTTACACCTATTAATTATATCACAATTTCAATATTTTTTGGACATAAATCATGATATTAATATTCTAAAAATTATTTATATATGTATTTAAAATAATATATAAAATATTGAATTATGAAATGAAATACAACATTCATGGACCCAATAGGCCATATGTACCTATGAAAGATGTATCCATTTTCTTGTTGTGTTGGGAGAAAAAATTCTAAATTTATATATATAATCATTAAATAAGAATTAATATTTAATAAATAGCACAAATTTTATCAAACTCATCCATAATACATTCAATGTAAATCATAAACGAATTACATCACTTTGGGGAGGTGGTAGTCTACACCTCTACAAACAAAGTTAACTTTTCCCCGCAAAATGGAAATCTTCATAGATAGTTTTATATAAAATCTATGAATGAATGAATAAATATATATATATATATAATATATAATATAAAAACAATTATTCCATATTTATTTCCATACATTAGAGGTGGTAATTGAATACTGAATGACATCTGTACGTGAGGAAGTAGTCAGTCGCGCACTCAAATGATGATTGTGTATCCCATTTAATGAATGTGTGTGTCAGGGTATCATGTAACAATAAAATAAAAAACATAAATTTATTCATGAAAATTACGATATTAAATAATATTTTTATAATAATAATTTAGTATGTCTATAATTAATTAAAAAAAGGATGTCATTGATGAAAATCACTTGTTCTTTGGTAAACTCCATTTGGCCTTCACCAAACGTAAATCCTTCAATTTATTTCTACATAAAATGAGGATTCGAGATTTTTCTATTTAATGTTGTGATATTTATTTAAGGGTTTCTATTATCCAATAATAATTAGATCAGTGATTATTAGAGGGTGTGAAGATCCATTTTATTTAGGAGGAGGAGTTTCATTAATGAAAATACAAAAGGTTAAACTCTATTGAGAGGACTTCATTACATAATATGCCTCTAATAAAGACCTATTTTCTTGAAATTAATTTTAATTGTCAAAATATGGGTCCAATGCATTTTGGGAAATTTCCTATTTCTATTTTTCACTATAATGTTAATTTTATTCATTAAGTAGACTTGTTTTTTAATTAATTGCTATAGATAATTATAAATTCATCCACTAATTAATGTACTGAAATACTATGTTCAATGTCCTAGAAATTTTAAATAATTATATTTACATATATATAATTGATTTTTCAATATTATAATAAATAATTAGAAGAATTAAATTTCATGTTATTCCCAAATATGGGATATTACAAAGAGTTTTCAAAGGAAAAAGTTCAAAAGTATGAATTTTTTTATAACTAATTTCTATGTTAAATTAATTCCAATGACAAAAATTTGATTTATTTTTTTACTATTTTATTATTTATACTTATAAAATATTTTAAAATTCAATCTTACTATATAAATAAATTATATGAAAATTTAGTTTTCAATTAAATATGTTTTTCTCACTATTCATCAGTCAATGATAGTTTTAAAAAACAAAAAAAATTACCAAATGTAAGTTTTGATATTCATATTCAACAAATGAAATATAATTTTTTAAATTATAAATTATAAAGGTTTCACAAATTATTTTTAATCATTTCTTCCATCAAATGGTTATAAATTATTATCTTATAAAAATATATCCTTTTATGTGAAACATTTGATTTGTTATAATATTGTTTCTTGAAATTACCTAAGATGAATGTTAAATAGATTATTTTATGTATTCCATTATATAAATTAATTAAAATTGGTTGTTTTAATTTATTTATATAAAATAATTTACATATTAAAATAGTATTTTTTTTAAATGAATTTATTAGTTTTCAAATATTAGTTACATTCCTTTCTATGTTATTAATATCCAAAGGATTAATTTCATATACATGCGCAAATAATATTTTCAAAATTTAGATTATAATTTTTTAACTTCCATTCCAATGACTAGGTGAGAAATATAATTATATTTTAATATCAATAGTAATAATAAACAGTAGATCAGTATAACATACTCTTGTATGTAATCTAATATTGATAAGGAACAGAAATATTTTTATTACTCAAGACCAACATAGTCTTGTAGGTACTAAAATCTAAAATATGTTTTATATATTTATATATTGACTTGGTGTTTCATATAAATAAAGAATAAAATTTCTTAGGGTGAAATTAAATACACCAATAAAACATAATTTATTTGAAAAGAAATTCAAAAAAATTGGGTGTTTCATTAAACCCTATATAGGGTGTTGTTTTTTTGGTCTGGTTATTTAATTTTTCATTAAGAAACTATACAACATTTTCCTACATAGATTGGAAATAAATGGATAATATTACCATTATGAGTTACTAAAACTAAATCTATATTGAGGTTTTAAATAAATATTCATAAATATATTACCAAATATCTGAGAATTCATATAAATATGTGAAAATAGGTAATATTTATATTTGAACAAAACTTTTACCACCTCAAATTTATTGTTATATATTAAACAAATTAGTAAAACCAAATTGGTTAGCATGTCTATCAATAATATTTCTTCAAATATATCAATGATAAAAATCATTTGTATGATTCATAACCCTTGACACATTATTTTTAATCTATGACACCTTAGGTATAATTGAAGTCACCCGTGGTCATAATCTATTAAGATATATTATAATGGATTATAAATAAAATGTGACATAACCTACAAATAAAACCAGTGAGTGTCAAACTAGATGTGAAATAATAAACATTTTACTACGCATCGGAATAATTATTAAGATATACTCAACCAACTAATTTTGATGTTAATACCCCAACATGCATCTATAAGAAACCGAATTCTACTATTTTTTCTAGATAAGGACGTATCACTAAGAGACCCACATAATCTCCACCTTCCAATTACCTTTATGATATAAATCTATAATTAGAAGTATCCTCAAAATAGTACATAGGGTTATATTAAATAGTATATAGAATCATAAATATAGTTCCAAATTGTTATCAAAATATTAATCTCATAGGAACTATAGAAACTCAATCCCAAAATTCCAAATTGTAAATAAATTCACTTATTACTTATTGATAACCAAAGGATTAATTCTGTATACATGTGCAAGCCATAGTTTCAAAATTTATTTAATGATTTTTTTACATCAATTCGAACAACAAGGTAGTAAATATAATAATACTTTAAAAACAGACTTAATAGTATACTATAGTTTTGTAGAACATAGTATTTTGTTAATTATAAGAAAGATAAGGAACACAACATTGTTTTTAAATCAAGAAAAAAATAGTTTTGTGTGTACTGTAATCTAATATAGGTTTTCATATATTTCAATCTTGACATGGTGTCTCAAATAGTTAAATCAAAAAATTCGAAGAGTTAAATTCAATCCATCAAAGAAATATAATTTATCTAAATAATAGTCATAAAAACAAAGTGATGTTACGTTATACCCCTTGGAGGGTGTTGTTTCTCTTCTATGATTATTTAATATGCCATTAATAATATATTCAATATTTTCTTGTATACATTAAATTGAAATTCTATATAACCAACCCCATTGTTTTTTATCTAGTTATAATTTCATGTATGATGATGATGTGTTTGAGGAATTTTCTCACCAATGTGGCCTTAATGTGGTATTAGTGTATAAGAATTTCTTGTGATTTCTAGTTCAATATCTCTTGTATGTTATTATCCTGGAATCCTGGAATCAAATATATAAGAGTTTTCTTGTTGTGGTTTTGGACCTTGTAGTACTTTTTGGCATTTTTTGAACCTCATAGATCATTATGATTATCAAATACTTTATAGAGGTTTTATCATTTGGTCTAGGCAATTATAATACGTAACCTAGTAGTGAAACCTCTTCGATATGGTTATGTGTGGAACTACAACAATTGAGTATTGAATCCAACCTTTTAATACAAGGTCTATTTTGTTCTAGTGAAACCAACATGATATTGGTTTTTTCAGTCTTAAAAATTCATTTTTCATCATTAATATTAGAAATACACCTTTTTTGAGAGAAAGGAACAGTATGTGTTCAGGTTTAATTTTTTAGGAATGTTGATGCATTTAAATTTTGAAAATATTTTAGGGAAAATATTAATCAGGAATATATTTGAAGGGAACGAATGTTCTAGTTCTTGGACTCATTGAATAGAGTTTCTGATGTTGTTAATTTAGTAAGAGTGTGGGTAGACAAACCTAACAAGAATGAAATGGGGCTATGGGTGGTCATGGGAAAATATCATGGCATGTGTGAGGTTATTAGTGTTGAAGAAGCGTTACAAGGGAGCATACAACTTTTGTTTACTAATGTTCTAGTTATCACCATAAATTATTCATTATGATAGAAATCTCACTGGATTTGGAAAGGTATGTGCTAGTTTCACAAGGTTTCTTTTGAATCGTTAATCAGTGATGGGATATGTTTGAGTGAAGGACAAATTATTTAAATACATTTTGTTATAATGGACTACCAGAAGTTATGTTCAACCAGTGAATGTACCTTCATGGTATAATAGACATCATAAATGAATCATGTTTAGTGAGAAGGTTGACCCATGGCTGGACCCGAACAAATATTGTCTGGAGACGTGGTGTGGGGTGTTAGTTAAAGAAAGGTTCATACTATTTTTATATATGTGTGAATCAGAGATAGATATACATATTTTTGATAAAATCATATTGTGATCCTTGTTTGATATTATTATGATCTATCTGGACATATTCTTGAGTAAAATGTTCGAGCATCGACTCTATTCCAAGATAATTTTCTTTAAAATAGATTTCCTGGTTTGGTGAAGGAACATATTGAGGTTGTCCTCAAAGAGATTTATAATGTAATCATTGTAGTGGGGAGGAACCCATTAGATGACTGAGGATTTTGACCCTCTAGTTCAGTTGATATATTTAAATTTTTTCGGTCCATTAAGTTTGGAGTTTTGGTTTTAGATTAATATAATGGTATTTCTATTGTGAGGAATACCAGATCGATTGTAGTTAACAGTATTAAATGATGATGATAATTGATGATGTTTTTGTGTTTTCACTAGATATTTTTAGTTAACGTATTTATATATATTCTCAAGATATGTTACTATTTGATATTATTATAACATTTATTCTAGAGGTGAGAAGGTTTATGGTGGGGATGACTTAACGAACCGGGTTTTTCCAAATGGAATTTTGAACCAAAATTTTAGTATTTTTCTTTCACATTATTATAAAGGGAAAAATACTAATTTTCCCCTTCAATATGATCTTATAGATTAATTTTCTAACCACTTTATTAATCCCAAATAAATATTTAACCTATCTAATCAGTATAGTAGAATTTTGAATTGTTTGAAATGTAGTGGAATAATTAATAATGATTAATAATTAAACTTATTAAATATTAATTTAAAAATTTAGGTTTGTTTTAGAAAAAAAATGTGAATAGACATTTAGGTGGATATTTATTCTCCACCACATATTCTAGAACATGCATATTTTCCTTTTAGGGGTACAAACTCTTCTTGGATTCCAGGGTCAGCCTAGTACCATTTTTCATTTTCATTTCTTTTTTCCATTTTGTTTTATTAATATTTTTTAAATATTTTCCCACATCGATTCTTATGAACACCCTTGTGGGATATCTTATTCTCATTACCATGATTTAAATTGATATATAGATGAGGATAGGGTGATGTTTGATGGAGGTACCACCATGTATGTTGTAATGTGCTGATTCGTCATGCATAAATCATGGGCTTTAGAAATGGGAGAATCTTTTACAGATTCCACTAAAAGGAAGGTCATTTTTATGGTTACCCCATAAATCTCCATATATTATCTATTTTAATGTTTAATAATATATTATTATGGATTTGGACCTCTTGTAGGACCGTCTGTTATAGGTGGGATTAGGGTTTCATGTGATATGATTGTTTTCCCATTTCAAAATTCTGATCTGCCAACATATATTTCAGGAAGACATTGCATGTGTTATTCATTTTCATGGAAGATGGTGTTTTGGAAGTAAAAAATATCACATATAGGGTATACATAGGATGTACTAGGACGTTACAGAGTAGCCAAGTACCCATCCAGACAGACTACATAGAAGAACATAGCTTTGTATATTTCACAACCAGACCCTGCGTTGGTGGCATTCCACATAAAAGTACAAGAATACGATATATATATTAATATGACATGTGATGTACACTATTAGGTACCCCATGTAGGGTACACTCCATGTACATGATAAACACACCGTGTACATGTTAATTGACACACCATGTCCATCTAAGGTACACTCCAAGGTAATTCTTTTGGAGAACATGTCATGTACTGTGTATACACTCTGTGTACGTTAGTTCAACTACCTTGGATGGGTTTTCATATCATTTCATAATGGAGTAAGAATTGGACATACGATTTTTCCATTTCACATATTTTTTCAATTATATTTTGACAGTGAGTCTTTTGAGGTGGAATTAGGAGTCTTAAGTAGAATTTCTCGTGTTCTCTTAAATTGATGGGTTTTCCTCCAATTATCAATTCCAGTCATCTTCTACAAAATTTACATGAAATAATAAGATATGTTGGGTGTCTGGACCATTGTATTTTGATTCCTTGATCTAAGATGGTCTTGATACATCTTCTAGGCCAATTCTTGTGTAGATTAAACCTTGAGAATGTCTCCCCTGTGAGGTGTACCCTTTGTCATATAAGGCTATGAAATTAATTGTCTTTGAGTTGTGTGAAGCCTCTTCATATGATTCGACCAAGAGGATCACATTTATGACTCCTCTATATTCTTTCATATAACCATGGATCCCATATGGCATTATTTTTTATACCTTTTCTCATAGGGAAAACCTTGTATAATCCCATTACTTTATTACTGTTTCTAGAATCTATAGTAGGATTCCTACTATTAAATACTACTCAAGGATCCCATATGGGATTCCTCCCATCAACATTCTATTTTATAGATCCCTAGTACGATATCAATATTGTGTCACGACTTGAGGGGCCTAGTGGTTTCCCTGATGATTGACAGACTATGACCTAGTATGTCAATTGTTATTGAGAT
Source organism: Viscum album (assembly GCA_963277665.1). Lineage (NCBI taxonomy): Eukaryota > Viridiplantae > Streptophyta > Magnoliopsida > Santalales > Viscaceae > Viscum > Viscum album. The sequence goes on from OY728139.1 coordinate 901,167,736, forward strand.
AGTTGTTGTTGTCACCTTTGAACCTGTACCGAACATGTAATCCAATGAGGATATGGAAGTAGTTGTGGGTTTTATAATTATACCACCCCCAATATTTTATTTATACATTACATTATTCATTTCTTTATGTAGTTATAATTACAATATCTTATTCTTGTTTTGTTCATGGTGAGAATGGTGTGATGTATCTTTCTATCCCATTTATATGATAAGACTTGCTTTCTTGGGAACTGTGTTATGTGTTATGTAATTTCATATATTTAATATCATAACCATTGGTACTTCCTAGGACAACGCTTCTAAGAATATATATTTCACTATTATTTTTTTGGGATTTTGTGAGGTGCTTTATGAGTTCTATATTTGAGCATATGATTATGATATAGATGTATGGAATCACTAGTGATGGTATTAGTGGATGATTTCACTCTCATAGAATAGTTATGTGTTTAGGTTGATCAAAATATTCAGTAATTAAAATATTATGGGGATTATTATTTATCTATTGTTAAATTATACTTAGGGATGATTATGTTTCCTCGATCAATAGGGATGATTACACTCTCCTGGATCGATTATCAAACTATAGTGTCAGTCATAGTGTTTTACATCATTGGATACTAATTAATGATTAAACCCTCCCAAATGATAGTAATAAATAACCTCTTTTTTAATATAGACCTAAAGGGGTGGGAATGACTTCTCCACAATGGTATGTCATGAAATATTTTTTAAGGTTCAGACACTTAAGTTTCAACTGAGTCATAATTTCATGACTGAGTGTAGACTACGATGAAAGGAATAGAAATTTGAATTGATTTATATTTCATGAATGGAATAAGGTTCATATATTGGATAGTAAAAGTATTAGTCGATTTACATCATAGGAACCCGTTATTATAGTTATTGGAGGTGATATTGGATGAGCCCAGTGATAGGATGAGTATCCCCTGTGGTGAAGTATCTTTCTTAAAGGCTTTTCTAGCACTGGAAAACAGAGTAAAATTTTATTGTGATTTTAAACACATTGATAAACTTAACTATATATATCTTGAGTGGCATGAAATAATGATAAATCTCCTTATATAAGATGTCTAGGTGATAAGGATTACATACCCCATGATCAAATGGTGTTGGTTTATGTTATTTATTTCACCTTACTGATGTATATTTATAACTATGTATATATATATGTATTGGAATTTATATATATACAAATATAAATAAAAATATATATTATTTAACATCTCCCAGTTGACCAGGATCCTTATCCATGTGAACGACTATGGTTACACATTATCATATTTTTTCATCTATGTCTTAGCTAGGTTGTCTGTATTTCATAATCATGCAAATGTGAAGATAGATTTATAGGTTCATCATTATGGTGGCCTACTAAGATTATTTCTCAACCATGAACATAAACCTCACTATATGTGTGTCTTTGTACAGACCATATACCCTTTTCTCAAGTTCAGAATAGATGCACACTGAATATGGAAGAAGCATAGGGTCTTGTGATCAAGAAGTGCTTATTTTTTTTTATTCTTATGACCATGATGATGTAGTTAGACAGTGCTTGATGATCGGGTATGTGTTCTCTCTGAGGTTTACTATTAGTTCCATAAACTTTTATTTAATATTCATTTATGTCGCCATGCAAGTATGGTCAGGCCAATGGGTGACAGTTTTTGTATGTATGACATGAAATTTTATAATTTTATAACATTTAATTTTTATTGTATCATGTTTCCTTTTCAATATATATACTCTTCCACACTCTATTTATTTACTACATGGATGATATCTAGATATTTCCACAGTTTTTTACTCTAATATGAGTGAATAGTCTACTCACACACACACCTGTGTCCGTCAATAATATTTTAATGCCTTTGAAATATAGAGTTTAAATCCTGAGGCCTAATAATTAGTTGACTCAGAGCACCGGTTTTGTGGCATTGGGGTTGGGAAGTTAAACACATGGCCATATATTAAAAAAATATTTTATATGATACTATGTATGTCACTCTCCTCACTTATATTTGGTAAAATAATCTCCTCCATTATTTACACAATACTCACCATCTTGATAATAAAATACCTACATAAAATACATCCCATCATACTTCCCTTCATTCCGGTGCGTATGTTATTACTCTATGACCATCCTATGAAGGCTTACGTTTTAACCAAATTAATTATTTCAAAAAATTAGTAAAAGCCTTACCATAATCATTAAATTATTTTTCTTCCTCTAATTCCTCTAAATATATTATTTTGTTATTAAAATAATGAATCTAGTATCTAAATATAATGATATTTTAATAGGAATATGGGATAAAAAATTTCCACGCCCTTTCATTAAAAGGGAAATGATTATATGGTTGGTCTATAAGTGATGACTTCAGCTTACCCTAGCGATATGATTTTTTCTAACACCAAATTATAGAGTTTCTTATTTTGAAGGATTTAATGACACTTTTTGGATACTTATGATATATTTATTCTAATATAATTATAATATCTTATATAACTTCTTACTTACCCATCAATTGAACAATTTAAAAAATTCATGGATACATGAATAATAATTATTATTTTTGATATTTATCATAAAATTATTATTTAATATTATTTAATTATTATTTAATGTTTTTTTGATCCATCCATTTGAAAATTCAAAACACCACTACTGCGTATTTACACAATACCACTACCAAAAAGTGATATAATATATTCTTATGAATTTTTTAAATGGTTGTAAAAGTACATAAAAATAATAAATATGATAATTATGACATGATTTAGATTTGGGAGATGATAAATTCTAGACTAATAATCAATAAAATGAACTGTCGTAACAAAAAAAGCCCATAAAATGCACCAGTTATCACCTGAATAATGATTTCCATTAAGAACTATGAATAAAGGGATAATTGGAATATATAAAGGAAATATGTATAGAAATATATGTATGTATATATATATGTGAATATGTTTTAATTATAATAGTATAGTAAATATATATTTATTATATATTATATATAATTCTTATGATGTCTGAAAATACATGAGCTAACAAATTTTCATTACAACCTCATTTCATTTAGGAAGTTATTCTGATAAATTTCCATTTATGGATATAATGTTATAATACTATATTAAACCCCACATATTTTCTTCTCGCTATAATTTCCATTAATATTTATGTAATAGTTCCATTTTAATATTTTCTGTCAAATAAATGTATGAGAAATTACTTTTATAAAAAAATTTATTTTTCAACTTTGGTCAAATTGTTTTTCTTCCCTATCCATATTATTTGAAAATGTTTAAAAAATCATATTTTATAAGATCCAATGATACATTAAATTATTTTAAAAAAATATTTTATTTTATCTTTAAATGATAAAAAATTATTTGTTTTATATTTTTTACCTGTTATATTTTACTTGATACAATAATTATAAAAATATTATATGTTTCAAAAACTTATCATAAAAGGTTCATGAACACAATAATTACTATTATTTTATATGAATATTCCATTTTAGGTTTCGTTTTTTTAAATAATTTTGTTTTTTAATTTTCTAGATATTTTTTTTAAAATATTATCAAATAAAAGAAAAATATCATCATGGTTCAATGAATTTGTTGAGTGAACTTTTAATATTAGTATTCATCTATGTAATTATCCATTAACCGTTGTTATGATTAATTTTGGTTATGTTATTTTCATAAAATACAGTTCCTTCTTATGAATATACGATGATTATTATTATTTAAATATTAATATATGAAACCCTTTTCATTACAATGGACTCTTTTTCTTTGAAAAAATATTTATAAAACATGGTTATTTAATTTAGATTATTAAATATTGAAATTATGGAATGTTTATAAAACCAATTTTATTACCATGGGTTATGCTATGATGAATTGATGACTTTTTTAAGATCTTATCACACACTTATATAAGGATTTCTTTTTCTAATTGGTGGGTTTGTTATATCCCTTCAATGAATTAGTTGATGAGATATAGATATCTCCGGAGATGATGATGATAAGAGTGGAAATAATTATGAACATCTAGGATATCATTTTGAGGAATAATTATAATTTCATTTTGCTATGCTCAAATTATTATGAAAATATGTGATTAAAAATAGCTAAATTCAAATTTTAATGTGTGGTAATATTTCTTCTTCTTATTATAATATGCTTATGTGTGGACATGATTATGAGTTTAATTATTCATATTTTTATATATAATGAATATTTATTCTATCTATCCTCACTTCATTTTCCATGGACATGATTTTAAATTTCAATGGTCTGAAGATTTTGATTACATATTCGTATGTTGCAATGTTACAATGTTCTAACACATGAATTGAAATATCTTCTTTGACACACATTTTAATCATTCTTATAAATTGGAAATAATTTTTATCTTTATAATAAAATATTTTTTAGGTATGAATACTGTATGTTTTGAACATTAAATTTATTATATTTTATTCCCTTATGATAAAATTATTTTCCCATATGATTGATAACACCAATGATTACTTATTCTGAGTATACGACCTCACACATTCTTATGAGGTCATTCCTCATGTTCTTATGCAATGTTCTATGTATGATATATCCTAAAAATAATACTATAGAGAAAATTTTTGGGGGATTTTGAAAAATTTTTTATATGTTCATTATAAATATAGTATCTACGGACACAAATCCCTTATGGTCCCTCGGTGTGTAATTATGAAAATTATTTATTTTTTAGCTAAATTTATGGGATATTTGTTCATGTTATGTCTAGGATTCCTCTGTTTTTTGTTACATGATTGATTCATAGAAAGAAACCTTTCAATTTTTCCAAAACCCCATTGTTTCAGCATCTCTCATCTCCGGGACAAGTGAAAGAATATATGGTTACATTATATTCCCATATCTAGGATATTTCTTCCCTTTAAATATGTGATCAACTCGGCTATTAATTATGTTAATAATATCTATAATATAGAATGTTTCAAAGATCATTATAGGTAACTAATATTATCATATGAGGAGAAGTTATTAGATCACGATGGATCATTGAATGGTGTGGAAGGTGACTCATTTATATATTTTTAAGAGATATTACCTTTAAATTCCAATATCATAGACCTATTAGAGTTCTTGATCTCCTAAATGTTATATGACATAATCAACTCATGTTTAGTGTTTATGATATGGAATGTAGCACCCAATATTAACAAACTTTTATATAAAACATACTCTTGAATAGGATGGTTATAAATCACATCATAGAATCTCTGTAATATATAAAAGTGGATAGAAATTGTCAGATATCCTAATTATAATAATTCATCAACTAGTTAGACTCCATAATCAGATGCCTCCAAGGAATACATTGGAACCCCTTTCAAAATATTATTATTCATTAATGTGATTGAATTTTAGAAACATATATTTTCTATCTTATATAATTCTTTGACACATTTTATATGATCTTTATCCACAAATTTATTTGACCAACTAGTCTAATTATGTATATTTTTTAATATCTCTAATAATTAATTGACATATATTTTTCTCATGAAAATTTAATTGGTTATTTTATGATAGGGTTCCTCGAATTATTCCAAATCAAGTATTCTTTTAATTATCTTTGGGATGAATTCCCCATCATTAGGGCACCATAACTATATTCTTCAACACTACACATATGAATTAGGAAATTAATCATCTAAAATTATTTTCCCATATTTAATTTTTGAATAAAAATGTTTTTTGGTGATTAAAAAACATTTTTTTAATAATTAAAGTAACTTTAAATTACCATTAAAAAAGTAATGTATTCATCATTTCATATCATTAAATCCTGGGAAAATATCTTCATGCAGTCCTTCATGAATATCATTAATTTATCACTAGGTAATCTTTAATTCTTAGATAAGATGTTAAATTCCTAAAATGCATGGGATATCATATTACATTATTTATATTTAATTTATATAACTCATTAATTAATTTCTCCAAATTATTTATTATTTATTATAAACATTTTATGAATCATGATAAGTTCATCATGATATTCATAATAAATTTCTAGGTTTATATAAATTTTATCAAATATTTTTTCCCTTAAGATGTATGTATGCATCATATGTTGAATATCATTGGTACACTGTGAAATTATATGAAATATCCTGGACTATTTATCATATGTACTAAACTTTTATATTCCACTCAAACACATTAGGGTAGCATAGAATATATTTTAAGTCTAATGAACTAAATGTATTTTTATTGTTTTATGTATTGAATTTATAATTAATTATTAATATTTATTATGTATTTTGAATAATTGTACATAGCTCATACTCCTCATGTTGTCTCTTGAAAACCTATCATATGGTACCTTTTAATCAGGATTATAACACCTCTTAAATTCTCAAATGCATGATAACCTTATCTCACAATGCTCAGGATAGATTGTAAAACCTCAAGATTCAATGACATATTTACTATTACATAAAATAATGTACTTAATATCTTTCTTAACCCAAAACACTGAGCATTATGTGAACTATGTTATATTATAAAAATATTATTATTTAAATAAGATCGTTATTATATAGATGCTAAATTTTAATTTTTAGATTGAATTAAAATATTACAAAACATTGGTTTAATGTGTTTTGATAAGTCACATATATTAAGATATTATTATTACATTTTAATTAATTTCATTATATATTTTAAATATTAAATTTTTCCAAAAAAATGTTATATATTTCATTTTCTAAGAAAGAAATATAAATAATTTTGTCCCATGTTTTTATCTGTATTTAAAAGAATTAAAATATTTTTGGAAAAAAATCAGTTTAAAATTTTCTTATATTGATTTTTTTATAATTTTTTTAATCAATGTTTTTTACTAGTGAAAAATACGCATTTTTAGTATTAACTTATTTTTCATATAACATATTTATAATTTTATATTTTGTTCCAAAATTTTTAAAAATTTAGTTTTATTTATTAATATTTTAAATAATACTATATTTTTTAATTGAATTAAAATGATATTATATTATTATATATAATTTTATTTCCTATGTAAATTTGTTTTAAAGGAAATTTCATTGTATTTTTATGGTTTAATAGTATATTAAATGATTTCACTTTCATGAGTAATATTTGATAAATGTATTCAATATTTTGAGTAATAATAATTTACATTAGATAATATGGTCTCCTAATTTTTTCCTCATTTTTTTAATGCTTTCTATTGGGGCAGCATGGACACGCTATTCCTGCCACAAATTCCAAATTTCGAAGGGAAGATAGCATCCACCACTATGTTTATTGATGTTGGATCCATCAGGAAAGTGGGATGATGTAATGTTTGATACTCCTTTACTAGATTCCTCTTTGGAGATATTCTCATAGTTTGGGTCTCCCTCATTTATATGATTCATGTTCATGAAATTCATTATCGGTTTCATCATGAGGTAGATGTAATATAATAACACTAATTCTATCATAAAATGAAATTAACCTATTGTTAGATAAAGTATCACCCTTTGAATTTATGAATTTTTTTCAAATATATTTCAATTTTCTTATACATTTAATTAAATGAAACAACCAGCCTTAATGAAACATGACACTCCATTATAATATAATTATTTAATATGATATTTATATTCTATCCCTTGGAATGGAGGTTATGAATATGATTAATTAAATAATTATAATATATGGATTAAAAATATATATTAATTTAATTCCTTGGTGAGCAATTATTTATAAAAGGAAATTAAAAACCATTTCAATCTAAAGAAAATTATTTTAAAAACAACTATATTTATGCACAAACACTTATTTTGTCTAAAAAATTAAGTAAATAAATTTTTATCAATTTTTTAATAATTTTTATACATTATATATTCATTATAATTATTAAAATTAATATTATGTTTTTTCTAGTCAAACATATGAGAAAATTCCATTTTATTAAAAAATAATATATTGTTTCAATAAATTGTTATGTTATAATTTTCACATGGACTGACCGTGATCTATTGAATCATGGACCCATTTGATCTTGGACGAGTTACATAATTAGACTATATTTATTAAAAACTAAAAAATTACCTTATTCCCATGGTTTGGAACCATGTGTGTAGCTCATAATAACATGAGAACTGAAGTCTTCAGTATAGCATTGTGATATACCAATGGATTGAAAAAGACATGTCGAAGGTTATAAACTATGGATATAAAAGATTCCACTATCTCAATAACCCTATTCACATGATATGAAAACAATGGATATAGGATTCTAAAAAAATAATTATTAAAAATTCGAACCCTTGGCCATCAGTATAGAAATCAGGAGCCTAAAAAGTTCCCCACATACTATTTTATATATAAAAATATATATTAACTTATATATTTTATTTTGAACTGTGGATAAATATTAATAAAATTTGGAAATAGGTATTCCTGTGGGATTTTTTCCAACACTACTGTGGGACAATATATAGACACGATTTACAAAAAAAACTATAGCTATAGTTAAAACGAATACCGATTATTATTGGAAAATAATGGGTACAGGTTTGACATATACCCTTAGTTTTTTGAATAACTATGGGTATAGGGCTTAATTAAAACCATATAATGCTAAATTTTAAAAAAATGGTATATGTCTGAACTAATCCTGATATCAATGGTTTTTGGAAAATTATGCATATAAGGGTGTCCTATACCCCTGATTTGTTTTCAAAACCATAGGTATATCTGAATTTTATAGAAGTTATTTATCATGAATTATTCTTTAGATATTACCCTCTATTTTGGATTTATTTTTTACCTTACACCTAGCTTCCCTCAGCCTCAGTTTCATTTGAACCCTTTTTTATGAAGCCTTCATGATTTATTTTATTGTCTTTGTAAAGTGAAGATGTTAAAAATAATGCTAACATATTTTTTGGAATATTTTATGGTTTTTTGAATAAATCCAAATAAATTTAAACCTTAGTGTTGAGAGAATATTAATTATGAGAAAAACAATAAAAATTGGTATATAAATCAATAAATAATAAGAATGAATTAATTAAATGAATAATGTAAATGGAAAAGGAACTGAACTATAAAGAATGAATAATATTTCATAAATTATTGATTTTAGAGGACTATTTTATTCTACTTCTAGTTAGTTTTATATCCATTTTTGTAATGATTATTTTTTAATTTAAATTTGTTTTCATTTTGGAATCCCTATGAAGATTCTCTTTTATTTAAGATAATAAATTTTTCAAGTACAGGGGAATTTGATATGAAAAAATAAAATAAAAAATTGGATTAAATTTTAATGTTTATTCATGAATAATAAGATAATTATTTGTTATTTATTTTTTTCTCACATAAACTAGGAATTCTATATTTAGATGTAAAACTACAGAAATAGTGCCAAATGTGGGAAATACAAACCATGTAATTCATACACAACATGTAATCCTCAGTCACAAAATTCATGAAAAGAAACATAATAAACTATTAAAACTATCCATGATGTGAATATGATTCATGGTATGTAAATTCATTACATGATGTAATGATTTTAAGGATAAAAATCTCACTAAAAGTGAAGTGGATACGTTAAGTGTAGAGACTGCAAAATGTTAAAATTTTGAAGGCTCTCTTGGTCAAATTTACAAACAAATTTTCAGTGGGAAATTTGAACATCACTTCAAAAACATGAAGATAAATTATACGATGTGTATATGTGGTGAAAAAATAACATATGCTAGTAAAAAATTTGTATAACTTCTAAAGAATCCACTTATTGAGCCTACTAATATAATTATTTCTCCACCGTGCACAATATAATCATATACTTATTTTTCTGTTATTTTATTTATAATTTTTCTTTTATTTTTGTCCATATCATTCAAAAATATATTTAGATTAGTTAAATTATTAGTTTAAAAAATTACATTGCTGATTTAATTAATTTTATTCATGATCTACATATATTATAATTCTAATTCCATTTTCTACATCTCTCTCAACACCACTATACATTACTCATCATTGTATGAATTGTTATTTAATGTTTCTTCATTCACATGGATTTTTTTATTTATTAATACATAATTTGTTTCCTGGTATCTCATTATTTCATTATTTATTCAATTTGAAAATATATTTGATTGGATTTTTGTTTTTCTCATTTATATATCATTTATTCGTTCATGTTCTAATCTTGTATTTCTTATTTCTAAACTATATCACAATTAAAGATAATATTTTTAGTATTACCATTTTTTTGATTAAAAAAACCATGTGCGCCTAATCCACCATGGGTTTTGAATCAATAATAGGGGTGTTTATGAGACTAATATATCTATATATTGTCCCTTGAAAACCATATATTTAGCAATACATTTAATAGTGGGTTTTCATCACATTCTATTTCACAACATTGACCATTGTAAGTGAAATTGGAAAATCCTCTACCAATTAGAGTAGATCGAGATGATGACCAGTATCCCACGATGATTTATTCATATAATAGAAGCATAATGAACCATGATTTTCAGTTATACCCTAAATATGGTATAGTGTATCCCTAAGAATAACACATTGGTTTGACCACAACCAATTGCTAATTTTTTCAATGATTTGTAACCTAAGACATATGAATATTAAAACATATAACTAGGATGTATTCTATAAATATCCCTTTAATTAACATTGATCGTTTACTTTATTATTTTAATTATATAAATACTAATTACCTTTTGTAAAATCTATAAATAAATAGTGATTGTAAGGATTCCTTATAAAGGGTTTTATTTTATTAGTTACTGACATGCCAATAGTCTTCATGGGTAGGACCACGCAATTCTATTTGTTGTGATATCATAGTATGTGTTCTTTGGGACTACAAACATATAATATCATAACATATTATAAAAATTAAATGACATGTGTGTGTGAATTAGTGAATGTATATTTCATTTTGGTCGATGGATATGTGGGAGTGGCTTCCAGATCATTAGGGGTGTACATAAACATGAAATAATCAATATGGATCTATTTCCCCACCCTTTTATTTTACATGACACACATATAGAGGGAATAAACTGTGTTTGAGGCAGATTCATCACCCTTAATTACTCCTACTCCTCTACCAAGGTAGTATTTGAAGAATTGTTTGTATGGTCATGGAACCACTACATGGAAAATAATCTAGGACATTCCTATAATGTAATTATATGAAATATCATATGATACTACCATAAAATTTGTCTTTCTATTTAGCCAATGAACTGGTTTTTAATATGAATATTTCCAAAGTGCTTCTAAAAAGTCTTATTATGCCCATGAATTTTAGGTTGGAGGGACTCATATCTACTTCTATTATGCCTAGTTTGTGGAGTGTTTTGGTCTAGATAAGTTTGATCCCAAGGCCCATATCCACTGGTATGTGGAGGATTTACACACCATAGAACTAGACATTGATATATAGAGTTCTATATGACACTAAATGGAAGCTCCCTTATCAATATCACAAAATGAAATGTTTGTATGGTATTAACCTTTATTGGCCTCCTCTATATGATAGGTCTCGATAGTATCTAGCTCAATTAAAAACTAAAGGGGAATCCAAAAGGGTTGTATAAGGTCCTCAAACATATGTTTCCACATTTTGAGATCATATATGATTGAGATCATTACTCATATACTGACATATTCATTAATCACAATAAATTTTGGTTCATGTGGAATTTTATTTCCTATGAAAAGATACTTATTGAATAGTGGTGTAGATTGTACTACTGGATGAGGTGTTGAGGAATTGATAGTGATTTACACAATTTAATTTCTGTTAGTTGGTATGAAAAGTACACCAGATGGTCGATCGCTAGATGAATGAGGTTAGACACTAGATAGATGCTTCTGATTTTTAAATTTATCCAATATAGTTGGATGCATAGTCTTACCAGATAAATCATCATAGGGTGGATTTTATAGTTGAATCTTATATGATTCACGGTGTCTAGTTATCATTATATAAACATATTGGGTCAATTTTATATCATAGATATACTACATTCCACATTATCACATACCTATCCTGTGATGATTTTCTCCTCCAGATCATAAAGTTATCACAATGATCTCCTCATCCCTAGGTTATATGAATGTATTTTTCTATGTGAAAACACCAATAGAGGTGTATCCCTATTCATCATTACTGTAATTATCTGATATTGGATGATTTAAATAAGAATATTCTAATTCTGGAGGCATGAAGTCACCAAGAGTGTATTCTGGTTTTAGCATTGTGGGGGTCTGATTTTTTGCTTCTGGTGCAAATTATATCAATACATAGAAGTCTGTGATACAAATATGGAAGTATAATACATATAATACTTGTAAATATGAGTATATTTCGTTTTTTAAATGTTTAAATAGAATATTCCTTGGGTATGAGATAATATCTTTAGATCTATCCAATAATAGAAATTTTTATTTCCATAGAAGTGTCGTACTGCCACTCCCGAGAGAACACTATAACTATTGAGATCAGTAGATACTTGTGATACCTATTTTAGGATATATCATAATTTTACTATCCCAAATTCCACATAATCCTAGATACAAAAATTGATAGAAAATATTATATGTTATTTCCATGGATCCTACATGATGGAATGTGTTTTAGATGGTCGGTGAGTTCTACCTCTTAGTGTATTATTCATTATAGAAGTGTCACAATACCTTTTTAGTGTAAATATAGATTACCATGGGACTTTTTTATCACTTAGTAATTAGTTCATGTTCATTAATTCAGATAAATAATTCTTACGTGACTAGCCTTGAAAGGTTATTAGGTAAATGCTCTATTGACTAGGCTGTATTTGATGACAATGTGTCTGATGGGGATATGCGTGATTAGGTTGTACATGACTAGATTAATCGGGTATTGTGGAATGTAGGTCAACTGGGTATAGAGCCTCATTTTATATGAAATTATAATTTCCTTCATTCACATTCTTTTACATGGGAGCATGAAAGTCGGCCGGGTGTGATTTTTACTTGGTTCACAATAATGAATCATCCCGAAATTGGGCTACTTTTAAGATTTCTTGAAACATAATGGGATAATTCATGGGGGTGGGGGTATAGACTAATCATAAATGAAATTATGCACACACATTGTTAAAGTATGTTCTTTTAAAAACTATATATCTTGAGAGTATGTGATCCCCTTCCTTCATGAAAAGTTTTTAGTGAATTTCTCATCATCCCTATGCTCTCACGTTAAGGGGTCTATTATATGGGTAAATAATAAAACAAATCAGAACATGTAGTTTAGATTCCTACATATATTCTCATATACAAATAAAATCTCAAGAGAGATAACTATATAAAATGAATGTGTTTCATTCAATATTTTTTATCAAAAATCAGATCATGGTGAATTCATACTATTCTATAATACCCATCATTGAGTCACACCATGAAATGTGGTCTAGATGTTCTAATGGATTTTCAATCCCATTAAATGGTGTTAATATTATCTTTCTAAAATATGGTGGTGGGATCATATGGTATTCCCCTCCCTGATACATCTTTATTTCTCAAATAATTGACACCCTTCACACTTTCAAATCCTTATGATGGATGAAAATATTGGGGATAACATCATCTTGATGAGTGTTTGTGGTCACCAATGAATTTACATGATCATTGTATTAAGAGGGAGAGTGGACTCAATCATTGGGGGTGGGTTAGTTTATCTTCTCATGTTGAGTGGGCGAAACATATATCTACCTTTTTTAAATCTATTTCCTTCTTCCTAGATCAGAAGTAGATGTCATACTAGTAAAAATTATAGAACATGTATAAGGAGGAATGGGTGTATAAACAGAGGGGAAATGATATTCCTTTATACATTTTCAATATCTTGATGCTTCTCTAATATAATCATTACATTAATCATCTTGTATGCTCTAAGACCTTATATAAAAGTGGACATCCCAGAATTTGTCTCATTTTATCACATGATATCCAATGGACCATCCATATTGGTGGTACCTATTTCCTTGTGGAGGGTTCAATGAGCTGGTGGAAATATATCATTTGGAGGACAACCAAGGCCCAATAATAGTTTCTACTAATGATTTTTAGTAACTTTCAAGGAATTAATTTGGTATTACGGTACTCCTTGGGGTGCTTCCTCCTTATCAATCCCTTTATTAGTGTTCCAGTTTCTCGGATCCCCTGATGTGTTGATGGTCATGACATTTACATTTGTGTGGTTATAAAATAAGTTTCACTGTCATCAAGTGGGATGCACCCACAGTCCCATTATTTTCTTGATATAATAATTAAATGGAGTGTATCATTATTCCCCATTCAATAATATTAAGATGATAGGATTCTTCATAAATTTCTCATAGAAGAAAAATGAGTCTCTTGGTGAAGGTCTTCCAAATGGTATGATGGTATCCATACGATTCAAGGTGCCGAGCTACTGAGAGTGATGAAATTTCAACAAGCTTTCTCTATTGAAGGCACACATCGAGATTTTCAATGATTCCCATGTAAATAAATTTTATTTCTTTAATGTAGATCCAAATGACTAAATATTTTTAATGATGAATTCCCTAAATTTTCAATGTGGGGCTCCTGAAAAAAACAATTTTGATTTTTGGGTGGCAAGGATGTGAGTGAAATCTGAATGGTTTTTAGGATCCCCGAAAAGTACACTTTTTCATTACATAGGGAATGAAAAAATTCCAAATCAGTGAAAATCCAAACTTGTGTTGGATAGAAAAGTAGTTGTTGCACTAACACAAACCTTAATTTTTTGAAATTTATGAAAAGAAAGGAATCAAGTAGGATAACTGATTGGTAAATATTGGTATCTCTTTTTGTTATGGTTCCATCATCAAAACGATGTGAATGTTGGATGGAGTGTTTTGGAATTTACCATGAGTGAGTGTATAAACATTAATCAAGGTTAAATTAGAGTCACCACTACCTGATGGAGCTTTCAATGTATACCATGATGTCTCCACCAATTCCATTATGGAGGTAGATAGGAGGGAAGCTATTGTATTAATAGATGGTTCATCATTGATTCCATAAATGGAGTAGTAAATATCCTCCACTAGTAAGTACTTTTTGAATGGCTTGGGTATTTTACATACATTAGTTCTAGGTATTTTATCCACATTTGGAAGGCTTCTTCCCCTATCTCTAGAAGTATAGTTAAAACTAGATTCAGATATTCATATTCATAATAAATTCTAATAGAATTATAGTGACACTATATATCCTACTGTATAATAATTTTTGGAGAGGAAGGTCAATTTTTGTGAGGGGATGATAATATCTTATGTTCTATCCTCACTTGATGTGATCGTCGCCATGGGAATTGACTGTAAGGTTGTTGATTGTCATCCTTCTAATGAGAGTTCATCATTGAAGGAGATATGATTTGTCTGGGGATGACCTCTGCAATGTAATTATTTATCATAGTATGGAATGGGATATCTTTTGTTAGAGACAATAATGGGATAGTCAACCAAACCATCTACAGTGTTAGCTTAGTTCTTGATCTTAATCGAGTGAAAACGATCCCTATGAAGTGGTTATGGGGAATTAGTAAGATGCCCCTATTATTTATATTGAATTTATTGATAATGAATCATCATTATATTTTGGGTATTTAATGTCCCACAACAAGAACCATTAATAGTTATTTTGAACAATGGCTAGTGTATTATGGTTGAGATAGAACTGATGTTGGACCTGCAGAGCCAACGGATTTCGTTAGTGTGGCTGAGTGGGACATTTTATTGGTGGAAACCAAGGGGTCATTTTGGGTGAAACCTATATGTCCCCCACATGATTATTTCTAGGGATGATGATATCATAGATTTCTGGGGAGAGGCTCACTAATTAGATCATTATAATTTTTTGGTTTAGTTTCCCCTAGAATTTCCCTTGTTGGAAGTGGTGCTAGAATGGTTCCATGGCCTCTAGATCTTACGAAGACTTATACCTAGTTTATATAGAACATTTTTTATTCATAATGATAGATAATATCATTTAGGAAATTTATATGGACAATATTTTCATGGGTGAATAGAAAAGGGATCCTAGTAGTCATGTAATAGGTGGTCGTTATAGAAGGATCATAGATGTGCATGATTTTTACACTATTGTTCCCTGTGCTAATATGCCTCTTGGTGGTGGGTTTTCCTCGGTTTTTCATGGATTCCATCTTATTGAAATATAGATAAAAAAATCAGAATGTACTCTATAAATGTGATTCCCACCATGGACAATGTCATTATTCCTTGTCAAATGTGTTGGGATTATCCATATTGAGGATGTAATAGATGGTGGACTTCCATTGAACTTCACAAACCCGTAGTTTAAGAAAATAGTTGACCACTATGATCTCTAGTATTCTTGTTGTGTCCTATTGTTATATATATATGTATCTATTCATGTTCAAATATGATGACTAATAGTATTACATATATAATCCCTATTGAAAAATAATAATTTCATATTGGGTGGACAATTTTTTTATCACACATTTCGCCGTACCTCTTGGATATGATGTTACATCCCTATATTGCATCATTCTAAAGGTGAGTGGTCTCCAAAATCAAGGTCAGTGATGTTTCATATTTAATATAAATGGATTTATGTGATGTTGGTTCTTCCTTACATGAATATCCCATAGGATATTATAATGTATTGAAATACCCCACGTAGATATGAGAAATATTCAATAAAATCATTGTTAACTATATATATATGTGTACATTAGTTAATTATGCAACATCATTCATGATAGGGTTAAAATCTATAGTTTGTGTAGAAGGTAACTTTGGGAATGTATGAGTATTTCTTTATGTTGATCATTTTTTTATACTATAAACTCTTACCATTTTGTGGTCAGAGGCATCTCATAGGTGAATCATATTAGGTTCAGAACTCATAGGATCTTATGTCATATATAGATTAGTTAACTCTAAGGGAATAAAGAAATATCAGGATTTTAAAACCAATAATTACATATCTATTTCTTGTTATTAGTATTCGGATTTTTAATAGGTTCATACTCTTGTTGGGAGAGGTGGGTGACAAGTTTAACCTCATGGATGGATGACTAAGACAAATGTTTAACATATTTTGGGGATAGGTGGGTCACTTTATTAACACCTTATTGGGATAGATAAGTCACAGTTTCAACATTCCATTAGTATATATATTTCCCATGTTTAATATTAGGTGGGGATAGATGAATCATGGGTTTATCTACTAGTGGGGTTAGGTAAGTAACTGTTTTAACTTAATGGGGGAAGACAGCTCATAGGTGAAATATCTTTTTGGAATATTTATGACCCTGGATTAACATCCTATGGGAAAACCCATTTCACGCATTTAACATCCTATGGAAATTGTTTTCAGAGGTTACGTGTCTTCCCATGGTAAATATAATCACTCTTTGAGGTTATAATCATTTAAGGGGAAGACATGAATATTTCATGGGAATGGTATGGTGTCTTGATTAAACATCAAGGAGGCATCATGTGTTTCTTGGGATGTTATTTCTTGACATTAAAGAGGTATCCTACATTCCAAGTAAGATTATAGTGATTATAACCAATTTCATTTTATTCCAAAATTAAATTACACGAGATTAGACTAGATCATTTTTTTAATGTGATGTTGTAAAAAACACGATTTTCATGGAAAGAGAGTCAACTAGGTATGATGTGTGTATTATATATAGAGTTTTTCTAAAATGAGAGTCAAATAATATTGTTTTGGTGACTGTGTTCTCCCTTGATGATCATACATGAGTAATAATTTTATTGTACGGGATGAGGCTACTGTTTAACATCATGTTGTAAGGATCCTATTTTGTAATTTCACTTCATGTAACAAGGTTATTGGGATAGAAAAATTTATGTCCTTAAACTCTGATGTCATTGGGATATATACCCATGGAGATCATTTCTAGTTAAGATATATGAATCCATCACTATGTACCATCAATATAAAAATAATTATATTCCCTTGATGATTACATATCTGGGGTGTATGTGTATATGACTCACACACTACTTGGTGGAGCATGGAATAAATACTATAGTAGAGAATTGAAAATGTGGATACGACATTAATATTTCTATGATTAAAAGTACTATGATATTAAACAAATAAATTCATGCTTGTGGGAATGAGTCTGGGCAAGAGGGTTGATGTTACCAATTGTGCTGGTTATATATGTTTAGTGGAAGCCATACAAAGTATATAATATGACCCATAATACTCAACACGATCCAAAATATGTTTAGTGTAATGAGAAAGGTGACTATAATACAAAATATTTTTTCATGAAAATATAAATTTGTGAACACATATGGGGTTGTTAAAACCACGAGTTGTAGAATATTTCCAAAACCTGGTAATTAGAATCCTTCATTCACAAAACATCTATAACTGCCTGGAAAATAGGGTTACAAGATGGTATCCTATCTTGGATGAGACCACATGACCTATAATGAATGATGTGAAAGGGAATATCATCAAAAATAAAGAAAAAATAGGTCCCCTTTCATGATCAGTTACATAAGTTATCTACCTCTATATATTCTTGTATTTTCATTATCATGTGATGTCATGGAAGTAATGTTTTCATGAGTGATATATGATGATTCAACATCAATATATTATTCATAAATTATGGGTGGATTTTGATATATTTATTGATGAAGTGGTTTGGTACTTTTGTTTACATGTCCCTCTGTTCCTCATAGTGGTGGGGCTCTATACATGCCATTATTTTCAAGATAGGTCCACATAATGTAGTGGTTCAAAAATGTCATTCTCACAAAAATATTTTTCTCTACATTTATAAAGGGATTAGAAAATGGTTCAAATGATACATACTATTACATTTTCATAACCTGGGTCATTATAGTGTGTCTGATAAAACTAGTATCTTCATTTCCACATTTAACATGTAGGATAGTTGTGCATAGAAACATAGAATTGTATGAAGTAAGAATAATTTTCATTTATTTCATCATTTAACTCATAAATTATTCATTGGGATTGGTTATGTTATTACTTTGAGAAAAAAACACCCTTAAGGGTTCAAAAATAATTCTAGTGAAAATATTCGTAATGAATATTTAAAAAAAGGAAAAATATGTTATGACTTTTGATGTTAATATAGCTTTACGGGGGATCAAACCAACATATAAGGGTATTTTCCATGAAAACTTATTTGTTAATATTAGATAGATTTATTTCATATTTTTATGACATCACAGTTAGTCTTTTATCAACATTGAGTAATATTTTTAGTTTAATGTTCTTATATTTTAATCATTTAAGGAATTGAAGGTGTGTCATCTACCCCAATTATAAATGAAACCCCTCGCATTTATAATTTAGAAAAAATTAATCCATCTGTATCATCAAAACCCTACCATATTATCTTACCAACATCATTGGAAATTATTTATAGGTGATGGTATTCTTGAAATTTAATTAGAAGGGTCCTTAAGAAGTGTTCAAATATAGTCCTACTAAGAAGTAATCGTCCAACGCAACCTCTATCAATTTATTCCATCTTGTAACAATTATCGATATATTCCGTTGATCTAAAAATAATAAAATAATATTCCTAAATATACTAAAATGTTATTATCATTATATAACTACCATTATTCATCACTTTCCAATCAAATGGTATGTGTATTTATCACTTGTACATATTTGTGGACTACCACCTCTATATAGCAATAAAATTTATTTTACACTACCATTATTTATAGATGGTTGTTATGATGTTTATAATGTTTATATGTGGTATTTATAACATAATTATTCTTATGTAATTATTTTTTCATACCTATCTTCATACCCCTCTATTTATTATAAAATGTTAATTTAACTCATGTGTATGTGTGGACTACATCATCTAGGAAGCGATGTGAACCATTTTTTAGTTAATTTTTACCTAGATAGAAATAAGGATATATCTAATAAATATAATATCTATTTATCATATTATATTATTTTTGTAAATGAAATTTATATTTTACATTTATTTCATTCCATCCTTTGAATTTTGAAAGCAACGTTCATGCACAAGTTTCATATATCATCTCCCTGAAAGGTGTAAATAAATTATCATTATATACCTTTTATTAATAATTATAAATATTAAAGTACTTAGTATTTATTTTACTTATAACATGAATAAAATTATAGAGGTGATTGGACCAGGATAAATTTGAATGTATAAATAATTTTGAATCAAAATATACATGACAACTGATATATCTTACACAAAGAGTAGAAATATTTAGAATTGAAGTACTAATACATGGGTATTCCATTGTTTTAAGTGGATAATAAAATATTTTTTATGTATGTAGAATATTATTTGATATAATTATAATAAATATAAATTATTTATTTATTTTGTTTAAATTAATTAAGAACCATGTCTTATCTGAGGTTGATCATTTCTTCCAAATCTCATATTTATTTGGGATTTTTTACATTTAAGTCTCCTTGGAGGTAAATTTTTTATATTTATAACCAAGAAAAATATTCTATTCTCCTCCTATGGTCATTCCACTGAATACAAATTTTTATTCTCATTTCCCTCAATTGAAGTATCCTCAAATGAGAAAGATAAAATTTACAGAAAGTTGATATGGATTTTCATTTTGAGGGGAATACTTCTTGTTCATAAAAATTTAATTTTTTAAAAAAATATACCATTGTTTAAATATTTTTTAAATATTTTTTAAATTAATTGTTACCCATGTTTGATTTCAGTAATTATTTTATTATAATTTTCTTAAAATTTCTTAAATAATTTACATTTGATTAATTACAAAAAATGTGAATGAAAACTATATTTTTAAAAATCATGAATAGAGTTTATATTCATCAATTACATTCATTATTCTGAAGGATTTCAATATATGTAAATTTTTTTTATTCAAATAAAAAATTTATTTTGATATTGTAAAAACAATTTGACTTTGAAGAAGGTATTTTAACAATGAAATGGGTATTTTCTTAAATAATTTTTCCATTTTTCATTTTAAGTATTATCATATATATATATAACATTATTAAATATTATAATCTATAGGGGATATATATTAATTATACCACCCAATATTTTATTGTGGGTGGTTGATGATCTTTTTCACTAGGGAATTAATTGACTTTTTTTAAATTGGTTCTTATAATATTGGATGTTTTTTATTATTATGGATTGTTTGCTAAATTATATTATTCAGTCATATGATTCATTAATTTTACTTATTTAGTGTTTGGAGGGGAGTGATATTTTATATATTGTCGATGCATTGGTAGGTCTCATCAAACAAAACAGTTTTGTTATTTTTCATATGCCTTAAACTTTCAAGTATGATGTCTTTGAATGAGGTATCAATGAAAATTATAATATATATGAATTTACAACCTATATTCTTATTAAATTAATTTTTTATATCCCTTTGATTATTATAATGTTTATGATTTACTTGTATATTTCTAAATATCATGCATTACTTAATTTTATTATTTTATCATCAATTATTTTCATGCCATATAAAAACTTTCTTATTTAATCAATTATAGCCTTAATTGTACACATTCCCTAAATTATTATATAAGATAACCTATTTATTATTTTTAATGTCACATGAATTTCTTAAGGTGAAACATGATTGATATTAAAAAAATTCAATTTTTATTTTTTCTCAATGAAATTAATTTTTGACTTTATATTTTCAAATATAATGTATGATTTAGTTATGTATCTTGTTTACCAATACTACTAAACATTTTGGTCATTTTTAATGTGATCACATATAACTTGTATAAATGAAATAAAGCATCTACAAGACAAAGTTTTATATGGTTATGGAAATTATATTTGGAATCATAGATTATTTAGTAGGAACCATGGGAAGTAGATATATAATAGTTTAGATTATGGAATATAACACTGGGAATGAATCTAAGTATTTATATAAATATTGAATAATATCAAGAAGTTTTCTGGTAAGGAATACATAATGTCCTACTCATAGATTTACATCATTAACAGTATAATAAAATTAGATGAGAATTTGGAACAAATTCATCATGGGTTATTAACCCAAAAAAAGGTTGGTCTAGAATATCTCGACCATCATTATTTTAATGCCACTACCCATGAAACCTTGATCTAGTGACATAATTTTTATATTGGCATGATTAAAAGGTATAAAATATAAACATAATAAAGATTTTATAAGTTTTTTAAAACAGTATTAAATAAATAGAAACAATTTATATTAGAAAAACAAATACTTAAAATGTAACAAAATAAAATGATCAACATCATTGAAAATCATTCCATGAATTCATCTGCATACATAGGGGAAAGGAAAAAATAAGTGTAAACTAAAATTATTAGTAATGGTAATGTATATTGGAATCAATAATGAATTATTAATGAATAATTTATTTGTTATGATTTATATAGGAACAAATAATTCCATATAAATAGTCAAATAAGCTTAAAACATGACCATGGATGTTCTAACAAACCAGATAATCACATGGAGTAATAATATGTATTCAATGAATAATGTTAAAAATATATAATATCAAAATATATCATCAAGATATTTATAATCATGATTTATCTTCAAGGTATTTTATATCTATGAGTAGAAACAATGCTTTTTTGTTTCAAGATCAATGCTTCAAAAAATTTAAAAATTATTTCAAAAAAATAAACAGGGTTTTTCGCCAACTTATTTTATCCCATGAGACTACTTATTCATCATAGGGACTGAATTTAATATTACCAAAACTATAAAAATGATTTCCCAAAAATTCCTAATATATTTAGAAAACATTTTAAATCATAAACAATGGGCTATGGAAGATATCCTTTTTGACTAAAGGATAAAAACATACCAAAATTTCCCCAACAAATCATATAAAATTCTAAGTGAAAAACATATTTTTAAATAGAATATGGTTTAGGAGAAAATAATATCTATCATACCAAACAATTGATATTGAAATAAATATTATTTTCAATGAAAAATAATTAAAAAATATTATTGTTTCAAGATAAAGTTAACAATCACAAATGAAATTGAGATTTTAATGATAACTTTTAACAATTGTAAATTCTCAAATCTAACAACTTGTTTGAGAAAAATAAAATTTAATCATAGAATACCATGTAATATGTTTGACTCGTTATATTCAATTACAAAGGGGAAGAATATACAACAAAAAAAGAAATAAGTGGTGAAAATTGTATATGCCTCATGGAGGAGAAAGTGAGACAAAAATCACATACCTTTAGTTTGACATGTCACGTGTTCCTTTATATTCTAGAATAATGAAGATATATAAATAATTTATAGTAATTATATTCTTTTTAATATTTATTAGTAAATTTATTTAACTTACTACAATATTGTATAAAATGTAAAAAATAATTAGGATTACATCGGGTGTAGTGACCAAATTTGGTTCAAAAGTCTAAAACGACTTTCATAGGACAAATATGGTTTAACGGGATGTTATATAGAAACATAAATAGTAATAATAATTAAATAATTATCATATTTATAAATAAATAATTCTTTTAAACTATTCATGTATTTTGGTTCTGAAAAATCAACTAACATTACGATCATGGAGTTAGTAAGCCAAATGTATGCATGAGGAACATTTCCATTTTTCAATGATCATTTTGGATAGAAGGTAAGTTAAATTTTATCATTAAACAATGATAATTATATCATAAAAAATATTTTATTTAATTATATATTTTTATATATATAATTATTTTTAATAAAAAAAATAATACATCACATCGAGCAGGCCGTAGTCTACGTGTCAACGAATGACGTTATCACTTTTTTAGTGTGTTGAAAGGGTAAAAAAGATAATGCTACATTATATTTATAGAATGGTAACTATTTCATAAATATAATATAGATTCCATGTATTTAAGATATTTTTAATTAAAAACATCATTAATATATTCCATTTAATATGTTTTTGTATCACATCGCTTTAAGGAGGAGGTATTCCAAACAGCCATAAACGATGTTATCATATTTAAAAAATTAGAAATAATAATGTTTTTTATTATATATAATTTATAGAAGTATTAATAAAAAATAAATATCACATATATAGATTAAAAATATTTTTTCTATCATAATTCCCATCCATGAGAGGTGCTAAAGGAAAAAATGAAAGACATAATTTTGTGAGGCAGTACTCTGTCGTACACATGAAAAATAAATTTGTTAACCGTTTGATTAAAGTGCATGTAGGTTTAGGTCAAGACCTTAAAATAAAAAAATAACTATATATATTTTATGATTTTGTTATTATATAACAATGAAATATGAATAATTTAATGTTTTTCTATGGAAATATAACCGAAGTGATTGTTGAATAATGTTGCCTCTTTTTCTGGTAACTCCTTTTGGTTTTCATATAATGACTTATTTAAATTTCATTCTACCAAAATTGTTGGATATTGGATTAGGATATGTATTTTTAGAGATTATTTGTATAGGGTTTTTATGACCCAATGTGGATGAGATGTGTGATTAAGGGGAATAACGAATTCTTTTTTATAGTGGAGGGGATGTGGACTTCTTGTAAAAAATAGAAAAAATTATTTGGAGGTCTCCCATACATCATTTGACTCCAAAAAATTTGAAAATAATGGGTTAATGTTAACTTATGGTCGATAAAAATCACCACAACACAAAAATATGTTCATTTTTAAAATTTCATTCTATGACTTCTATGTTTTTCCAGGTTTTCCATTTTGGTTTTTATTAATGTAACCGGTATTATTACTTATGTAATTTAACCATTAAGAATATATTAATGGGTAATTTATTATCAAATATAATCCCCAATAATTCTAAATTTTATATATAATTTAAAAAATGTATATCCAATGTGTGATGAAAATTAATTTTAATCAATCACATGTAACATGGAAAACACTTCTTTAACCCGAACCGTGCTAAAATGTTATTATAATTTAAAGAAATTTATTTCATTATAAATGATTAATTAGTTTATTAATAAATAATTTTTTATATTTATTAACAATAAAAATTAAACTCTCGTGAGATATAATGTTTATGAAATTTGAAATATTTATATTAAAAATCATTTATTAAAAAATAACATTAATGTCAATTTGACATTATTTACATAATTTAAATTTAAATATATCAACGAAATAATGGAATTAAAATATAATAGGTTATCAAATACATAAAATTACATATTATTCTACAAAAATATTAAAAATATTAAACAATTCGATTTTATTCAATTTTAATATTTTTATAAAAATTTATTTTATTTCATTATTAACAAAATAATCAATGTGTTGTCGTTTATTAATCATTTTACGTAACTAATTCATCTCTAAAAAATAAAATTAACTGATTCTAATTTAAAAATTACATTTAATTATAATTTTTATAACAAAAACAATGTAGGATTTTTCATACTCAAATGATTTATTAGAATTAAAAGTTGGGAAGTTATATTATTTTTTTTCTTTGCATAACTTATTATATGAGACACGTTGATGAACATGTGGCCCAATAACACATAAAAATAGAACCCAATGGGGATATGGTAGATATAAGGTAAGGAAATTGTTTTTTACATGTTTTTATGTCATTTTCCCCACCACTATGTAAACTAATTTTTTTACCATAATCACTATAAATAATTGTAATTAAATATAGTAATATTTTTTTTGAAAAACAAATTTTATCAAAAGATATTATAAATATTATATTAATTCTAAATATTTATATATTTTTTTAAATAGAATTTACAAAACTAGAATAATTAAATTTAATACTAATCCTACATATGTTGATAGAAGGTGGGTTTTTTTGTTAAAAATTTCAAAAGATCATTATGGTTTTATATCTAAATTCTAAATAAAAATTATTCAAGTTACCTAAATTGAATTAATAAATGTATAATAAATCATTTTTTCCTTTAAAACCAATTGAATGTATAATTTAACAGTAATTAGTTTAAATAAAAAAATTAAGTGACCATATAAAATTGATCATTTTTCCCTATTCATCAAAAAATGAAACTTTCGAAAAAATTAAAAAAAAATCACCATAAGATAATTTTCACATTATTAATAAAAAATTAATGATTATTTGGGAAAATAAAACTTATAAAATTTTCAAAATTTTGTATTAAAATTGGTTCCCCAATAATGGGATGTAAAACTCGATCGTGTGTGTAACACATGCTGACATAGTATTGCGTGTAGTGTATGTTTAACATGGTGTTGCATATAAAGAAATAAAAAATCTTATTTATTATAAATTATAAATATTATATATTATTTTGGTGTTACATTCTTCCCACAATAAATATATTTCATCCACATAATTTAAACATGATCTTAGGAATCGAGGGTATCATATTTATAAATATAATTGATTAAAACCCCACATCATCAATAGGGTAAAAAATATTATTAATAAGAAGTAAGGAAAAATTAGAAGGTCACTAAAAAATAGGGTTTAAAATAATATAATGTTATTTAGAACATGGACACGGATGATAAATATAACTATCATGTACTTATGTAATGTGATAGAGAACATGTTAAGCTAAATGTTCACAATCAAATTGTCTTAACCTACCATTATAAAAAAGATCATTGATATCTTAAAATTGATTATAATTGGGAATAAATAGATCTGTGAATACTTTTCGTAGTGTTGGTAAATTCTTTCACTCTCTATGAATATAAAAGATTATAAATTTCTATTTCAGACAAACAGTATTATCCTTTAGTCGGGCCTTTAACTATTTAT
Source organism: Viscum album (assembly GCA_963277665.1). Classification (NCBI taxonomy): domain Eukaryota; kingdom Viridiplantae; phylum Streptophyta; class Magnoliopsida; order Santalales; family Viscaceae; genus Viscum; species Viscum album. The sequence goes on from OY728139.1 coordinate 901,194,753, forward strand.
ATTTCTTCTCATAGCACTAGTATCATCATATGGTGAATTAATACATTAACCTCTAAAGCCTAATATATATATCAACTTAAAACATTTCATAAATGGTACACTTTTTCAATGGATTATAATCATATACATTAAAAGAAAATCACTGAATTTCCAAAATAAACTTATTATTAGCTTACAAAAAATATCAACCTGGTCATAATTTTCACAATCAAAACATGTGAATATCTTAACCAACCATCCCGTTGAAAAACTTTAATAACATTAATTACCATAAATATATATTGGAAACATGAATTCTTCCTTATTTATTAGTTATAACACGTTTTATTGGATATATTAGTTAAAACAAAAGTTTGTTAAACTCCATCAATGATGGAATAAACCACATTGTCAAAAAATCATCTATCAGTTCCACATTAGTTAGTAATATCAAATTTTCATTATCTATATCTACCAAAACATTTTCCAGACATAGTTATCTCAACATCCGGAATGTATTAATGGCTGTCTTTCCCTCAATCATATATTTTACAGGAATTTTATGTTGTAACAAAATAATTTTCCATGGTACCATTCAATATAATCTTTTTAATCCTTAATGAAAAGTACTAAAGATCAATCATTATATATTTTATAAATATGATGAACAATAACTTAGGTAAATGGAATAATATTTTAACCCAAATTTAGGTATCTTAATCACTAATATTCATCTATATTAGTTCCAAAATGATGAGCCCGGTCTATTATCATAATTGAGGGGATATTTTTTGAACACCTGACACATTTATTTTCATAGTGTCTTATCTCCTTGAAGTTGAATAGTTTTAAATTTGAAACATATTCCTCATCCTTTAAATTGAAACAAAATTGGTCTTTCTCTCCAATATTTTTGCAAGATCCCATTCCCTTTAAGCAATTAAGATGATGATGATTTCCATAATAAATATATATCGGGGAAAATTTTTTTCCCTTTCCCCTTTATCTATCTTTTTCCCAGTTGTCCTATAGTTCTCCAGCTTCTCTCCGAATCTATAATAGTCAGATAATTATTTCTTTGTCATGTTATCACATGATACTAGGTCCACATATAATGAGAATGCTTGGGATGCAAATTCACATCGAATGTTTGGAATAAGGACACAAAATAAATGATCATTCATACTCTTTAGATCATGTGAATTTGTTAGGTTCACATTCCATATCCTAGGATCCATTTCTAAATGAATACATATACTAAATTATAATATACAATATAAAATACCAAAACCAATGAAATAAATATACTATGTTGTTAAATTTATGTGTATCTAATCTAATAATGATAAACATTGTTTATTTGGGATGTTCATATATACATATCATCAATGTCTATCATAGGATTCTGTTTTCTAATCAATGATGTCCTAAATCTAGTTTCCATGGTTTCTAGTAAAAATCCATTGATACCATCTATAATGCCCCAACCCAAGTAGCCCATAGTCGGTGCCTTAGTTTGTTACATTTTTTTAATTAGAATGTATGAAATATCAAATGATAGATTAGTATAGTATTTTTATAAAACTTGATTACATTCAAGGAAATAATTTTACTTGGGGAATGAAAAACATGGTATATAACAAAATAAAATGGTTAGCATCCTTGAAACTCATTCCATGATTTCATCTTCAAGCCCTGGACAAAGGAAACAAAATACGTGTGAGATCAAATTTTCATTAAGTGAAAAGTATAGTAGATTATTTCATGAATTAATAATTAATAATCAATTTTTAGAGAATAAAATATGATCGAATAATTCAATATAAATAATAACATGAGCTTAAAATTTTAAAATTTATATTCTGACAAATAAAATTATCACATGGAATAATAATAAACAGTGGATGAATAATTTGGGGCATATCTACTATCAATATTTATCCTCAAGATAGTTACTGAAAAGATCTATAGTCAATTTTGTCAATGGTTTGAAACCCATATGATGTTGTTAAATATCTATTCCCCTAATAATTTAAAACGAAATATAAGAAAACCTAAAGTGTCTGTCGTTGACTTATTTCATTCGATGGTACAATAGATACTTCGAAGGGCTTGAATTAACTGGTCTCTAACTGATATATTTTTTTCCCAAATCATTAATCATTCACTTAAACATCAATTTAAATAATTTACAGTGTGTCTTATCAAATATATATATTGATTAAAGGATACAAATTTATCAATAGTTTGGCAATAAATCATTCAAATTTCAAAGTGAACACTGTATTTAGAGATGGTAAATAGTTTAGGAAATAATAATATGAATCATACTATAAATTGGGTTTTAAATAATATATAAACTCTAATGAAAACATATTATATGAAATTTATTTGTTCGAGATAATGTTAACAATCATAAAGAATGTGAAATTCTGAAGATAACTTTTACTGCTCAGAAATTTTTATATCAAAAAACATGGAAGATATAATTCAAAATTTATGTTTATAGTTACCTGAAATATGATTTAATAATGATATTAAAATAAAATTCGGAAGAATATATGCCCCAAATAAATACTAATTGGGGAAAATTCGGTAAGTCTCTAAGAAAATAAAATTAGGCAACAATACCTTACAATGAGTCTGACTTGTAAATTGTGTCTTAATATTCTTTAATAATAAATTGTAGTTAATTTTTTTTACTTTATTTAGAACCATTTTATGATTTTTATTAGTTTTATCATACTTTTTATTATGTTTTATATAATTACATAAACAATTAGTTTTATTTCGTGTGTTTTAACTAAATATTGGTTGTTTTTCAAAAGCTACACTGGTTAGTAAACAATGGTCAATGTTGTCGCTAAATAGAAATAATTAGAATAATTTTCATGAAATAATTATCATATTTATACATAATTTATAATATTAAAACTATTCATAGAATATTTTTATGAAAAAATAGCTAAGGTTGTGATCGTAGAGATGGTAGGTTGTACGTACGTTCGAGTAACATTTCCATTTTTCGAGGATAAATATGGAAAGAAGGATAATAACATCTTTTCATTAAATAATGATAATTATATTATAAATACAATCTTTTATCAAAACTTCTTCCATATTTTATTTATGTGAAGAAACACAAATCACATCACATCGAGGAGGCGGTTTTTTACACATCCCCCAATGACGTTGTCATTTTTTTGGAATGGGAAGGGTTAATATAGAAAACGTTATATTATAGTTATATAAAGGTATTTATGTCATTAATATCATATATATTTTTTATGTCACATATGTTTTATTATTCCCACCCTTATAACATTCCATGTAATGTGTGAACTTTTCACAAATCTTTTAGTAGGTGATAGTCCACACATCCACAAATGATTTTATTGTATTTACAAAAAATGGTATGAAAGAAGGTATGAGTTATATAAATATTTAATTAATTATGAAGAAAAAAATAAATATCACATATTAAAAATAAGAATAGGTTCCTCGTCATAATTCTATAACAAGATTGGTAGTAAGGTAAAAAATCGAATGACATTGTTTTGTAAGGAAGTATGTACGTTGTATAAAAGAATAGTAAATCCATTAACCATTAAATGGAGGTGTTTATAGGTTTAGGTCAGACAATTAACATAAAAAATCATAGTATATTGATGATAATTATTTAATTATATAACAATGTAGTATGAATAATTCAATGGTTTCGGATAAAAATAATACAATATTGATTGTTGAGGAATGTTGCCTCTTTATTGGTGAAGTCATTTTGGTTTTTACCAAATGACATCCAGAGATTTTTTTATGAACAGCTTTTGGAATCTAAGGTTATGGGATGAATTATTGGAGCCTAGATTTAATTTTTTTTTTGAATAATCCATTTTTTAGTTGTGAGGATAGGGAACAGTGAATTCATTTTTAAAGTAGAGGGGAAGTGGAATTCCTGTAAATATAAAAAGTAAAACACTCTTGAGAAGTCCCCCTAACATCATGTGCCTATAAAAATGAAAAATAATGGTTTCATGTGATATTATAGTCTATGAAGACATCTACCACTAAAAATTTATGAATTTTTATAATTTTTATCATTTACATTTGTTTCACCCAACTTATAACATTTTTGTTTTTATTAAGATAACTAGTTTTAAAACCTATGTAATTTATCAATTAAGAGTAAATAAAAGTGATATTTAGGAGAAAATATAGACCCAATGAATTATAAATATTATATATAATTTTAAAAAATAAAATATATAGGTTTTTTTAAAATTATATTTAAAAAATCGCATGTAACATGGAAAACACTACTTTAACTCGAACCATTCTAAACATGCTTTTTACTATTTATACATTATTATATTATTTATAAAAGAAAAGTTTTCCTTGAATAAACCATATTTATATTTTTTAACATTTAAAAATAAATTTATTGATATATTATTTTAATTAAATTCTATATATTTTAATAAACTATAATTTATTATACAATTACAGTAATATTAATTTTGACATTATTTAATTAATATTAATTTAAAAAATCAATAAAATTATGGAATTAAAATATATTATGTTCAAAATTATATAACATGACATATTATTAATCATAAATAAGTGAACACAATATATCATTATATTCTCTTCACTTTTAATAATATTATTATCATTTATTATATTTAACTATTAACAAAATAATCACTATGTTTGAGTTTATTAAACATTTAATGTTACTAATTCATCTGTAAAAATTATATTTAAATTATCATGTAAAATAAAATCATTTACCATTTAAAAAATTATAACCAAAAATATTTATCTTATTCTATAATCCAATTCATTACATGAATTAAAACCATGGATGGTTTATTTTTTACCTTTTATACAGACCTTATTATAGGGTCCCATTAATGAACTTGTGTGATAATAAATCGTAAAAAATGATGCAACTAGGGGGATATAGTTGAAATATTCCAAAGAATGTCTCTGTAAAAATTTTATAGGTTATCTTACCCTGTAATATTTTTTTTATAAAGTACACAAACCATTGTTTTCTATAATCACAACAATTAATTTTATTTACAACCCTTAATAATTTGTTTTATAACTAAGTTTATAATATTAGATTATAAAATTTATACTGATTCTAACCTAGTATATCCATTTTTCCTAATTTAATTCACATATGTGGAAAATTTCAATTCAATGCAAATCATGTGTATGTGTCGAGAAAGAGATTTTTAATGTGTATATGTTCACAAGTTCATCATTATAAATATATAAATTCAATAAAAAATGATTACATTGCCCTAAATTTGATTATTAGTTTAATAATTGATCTATTTTTATTTTAATACCATTTTAATATATTATTTAGAAGTAATAAATATATAAAAATGCATCTTTGGACTAAAATCCAATATTATTCAATATTAATGAAAAAATGAAACATCTTAGATAATTGAAGAAAATTACGATAATTTACCTAACACATTCTATCAGGAGAAAAATTCCCTTACCATTTATTAAACAAAGAAAATAGAACAGTAAACAATAAAAGAGGTTGCATGCGTAATTCATTCCAACATCCAAACAGTTCCATCTGAAGGGAGATAACTACATGTCATAATAATCATACCCTTCACCCCATCCATAATATGTTGTTTCCACTATAGTAGAAGATTCCCACTATGAAGAAATTTTATATTTCTTCAATATATTAGTTTACTACTTTCTAAGATTCAACTTCTCCAATTATAGTTACTCCTTATAGGATTTCACATGACTCTTTTTTGAAAGAGGGGTATCCCATATTTCCCTCTTTGATGAAGACTAAGTGGCCACCATCATTAACAGGTAAGAGTAGTCTTTCCTGGATATTCTCCTTGGTGGAGTAGTTATAACTCCATTACTTTCAGACACCTTGTTCCGTCCACCTTGGACGATGTCACTGTAAAAAGGTATGACAGCTCCACTATTTTATTCATCAATATCAGAAAAATTTCCCCATTTATCTGTTATTTTCATAGATACACAATCATTGAATTTATCATCCTTATGCACCAGAATACCCTCTGAAGTAGACAAGATCCCTCCTTTTATCTTGGACTGCCAATTAAGGACAAATTTGGTATGATATTAAGAGTCTTCTATGGTGCCATGGCCATCATATGTCACCTTCGCCATTACATCCTTAGCAGCCTCTTCTTTATTGATGGGTGAAATCTGCACATCTTTATAAAATTGAGGTCCTCCAACCACAAGGGGTACCTTCTCAATCATTAAGATATCGAACCAACTGTATGTCATGATATTGACAAGTGGTCCTCAATATTCACAAGTTTTACTACCCAAAGGCTCCACAGAACTAGGACCCAGCTAAAATTGTCATGAACCAACAATATATTCCAACAATGATTTCTTTTAAACACCAATATCTCTCTCTAATCTATCATATACTTGACTCACTATCGGATTTAATGACACCTAAACCTCATACATTCCAAAAATCCATGTAGGATGCACTGTGAAATCATCCTATCTCACCTCTTGCACCATAACTAGATCCAATTTCTCCTCATCCACTACAACACCAAGTAGAGAGTCTCCCACCTGGACTTATTTCTCAAAAGATCTTCCAAACTCGGCACATCTAGTGTTCTCCACAGAGCCACTATTATACACATTCTCACCCCTTCTCCCCATAAAATTGAATTCATTGTTACCCTTCACCAAATATCTAATCCATTCCAGTCGCAATTCAGCCACCGTAGTACCTCTTCTTCACCACCTGTGATAATCCACTCACCCTACCACAATGAACAATTGACTCCAGATGACCAAAGAGGCTACAGGACACACAATAATTCATCCAAGACTCAAACACAACCTTTTTTTTCTATCAAATATCCTTTTTATCTGCAATCCCAATGTAGTGGGTTAGTGACCTTTCATTATCAACATCAATACATATACACGGAAACATTGGATGATAAACGACTTCAATATGATGAACAGAACAAAGATAGCAACCAACTATATTTCTGATTGCACACAAATTTGAAGGATTTTGAAAATACAGAGGCAGAATAGGAAGGAATACCCATGTCCTATTTTTCGATGGATCACACTACATATAAAGTTCAATGATCTAGAGAAATAGATATAAGGATGATCCATGGAATCATCTAGGAGAACTAGACTAGGTTGTGATCAAATCATCTTCTGATCCAAATCGGATCATGAAGTGCATCTAGTTAAACAATCCAATGATCACATTCTCTTGTAGCTCCCATGATTCAGAGAAAAATTGATCAAACACTTTAATTGAAGGTCATTGGATATGGAATCAGGCCACCAGGGTAGGGTTTCATAGATCAATGGCACTATTGGTCTATTTTAGGAGCAGATAAATCTGAGAAACCTCAAGGAAGAGAGCTAGGACCTTTGGGGAAAAAGGGATCCATGAGAAGGTTATAAGGGAAGAAATATATATGGAATAGGACCAACTATTTCCTTGCGGTGGAGGTCATGATACCCCCCACCCCTAGATTGGGAGGGGGAATAATCTGGTAGCCTGAGGGTTAAGTCATCGCCGCAAGAGATATTTCTGAGAGTCTCTTTGTTCCCATAAACTCAATCTAGATCTCTTTGGTAGTTATTACTTTGCAAAGTCAGAAATGAATTTTATATAGATAAATGAAATTTATAAAAGGTACAAATTTCATTTTTGAAATTAGTGGGTCACTAAAAGGTGGTCAATCTCTATCATGCATGTAATTCAAGCTAACTCAATATTGTGTCTAGTGTAAACATAAGATATTGTTGAGTACAAATAATGATAGAAAAATAAATTAATTAATTCTGAACAAAAACTATTGTAACGTATTTTGGTGTTATTATTCTTCTTCACAATTAATTAGCCTTCACAATGAACTTGGTTTGACACTCATCGGGGAAATTCTATGGTTAATTCAAATTTACCATTTCAAACGTTATTATAAATTGGAATAAATGGTGATAATGGATGAGATAGGTTAAACATAAGGTTTCATATATTAAAAATATTTATTCTTTATTTAACACTATAAGGGGTGATTAATAATGTTTGATCACATATATTCAAGATGCAAGTTTATTAAAATAAGTATATTTAAGTAACAGAATAAAATATAATAATGATGTTGGGTTGGTTATAAGAATTCAAAAATGGGGTTTTATCATATTTGACAGTATTTTTATGAATTGATTAATGAAAATATATGTCTCTTGAAATGTTAATTCCTATACAAAATCATTATATGTTAAATTAGTATTTAAAACATTGAATTTAATAATGACTAAATATCTTGTCTATAGACACTCTCAGGTAGATGTTTTTTGGGATGTTCTTACTAGAAATCATTTTATTAATCATCTAGTTGAAATCGAAATAAATTTTTAATATATTTTCCATATCATTATAGATCCCATTTCAATTATCATGGAAGTGACGTTAAATTTTATTTTCCAAATCAACAAACATCATTCTATCCATGTGCTGATGAAACTAAATAAGCAATAGAAATTCCAAAAATAATATGTGGGATTATTATATATTGAATTGGTTTATTTATCTTATAATTATTTAGAAAAACATAAAATATAAAATTTTGTAATTAGTTAAGAATATGTTGATTTATTTTTTAAGGACATGCATAGCCTACCCCCAAATCCTAATGTTTTTTTCATAGAAATCATATGTTTGTTTGTTCCTATTTAAATGACTCCATATATTATTACCAAAAATCAATTTCCATGAATATTAGAAGAATCTCCACAAAAATATTTATCAGGTATTCATTCATTATAGTGCTTCACTATATTGTGAAGATGTTATTATTGTTACGAATAAATATGGGTCAATGAATCATTGAATTAAATATTGACAGCCTAAAAAAGATTTGGCCTCATAAAAATGACATTATAGGTAGAGTCAGCTATTGTAGTATAATTTGTGGTGGAATACAAATTAATCGATGAATTATCCTATAAACATTAATATTTGTTATCAGGGGTGTATGAATAGGCTAACATTGGGGATAACCAAATTTGGGATACTCAAATACTATGGAATGAAATATAACGATTTGAATTTTATATTGAAACATATAAATATTTTATTGTAAGTGATAAAATAATATTAGGTAATCCAAGGTAATGTCTTGGTGTAAATTGGATGAATTTTCTATTAGGAAATTCCAATTCACTAACTCAAGAATACTAAAACAATATATTATGTTCCAAAAAACATTCAATAATTTAATCAATACAAAATTATAGGTATAAATACTATTATACATAATGTATCACATTATAGATAAATCCATGTAATATCATCATACTAGCACTCAAAATGTGTAATTTATTAAATTGACAAAGGTGAAGAATAAAATAAACAGCTAAATGTAACTATTAAAAAAATGAACTAATTTAAATTCAAAATATCATGTAATAAAATAAGTATTGTCCGATATTACTCCCTATAATAATCCCAAAAAAGGGATATCCTTTTATTTATGAAATTATATCAATGAAAAATAAAAGGGTTCTGAATGAGGTGGGATTGAATAATATTAATGAAATCTGATAATAAACACTTAACTTGTTATATTAATATATTAATATCATAAATTTAATATTTCTACAATGATAGTTCTATGAAGTAAAAGAATTAATATTTAGAGAGAACATTTAATTGAAAAATATAGGTAATTAAGAAAACGTACATGTGAATGACATGCTTATGACAACAAAATTGAACTGTATAAATACAATGAAATAAAAAGTACCAATAGTTCCATTTTAATCCCAAAACCACACTAAATATATCCTTTGAGACCCTTTGTTAAAGAAATATCATTAAAATTTAATCCAATAAAATTTGTATTCTAACAATTGTTGAAATTAGTGAAGTGATCAAAACTTATAAGTCGGGGATTCAAGCTATGATTATGGTCGAGGATGATGACCTCCATGGCTGGAACTAATGATCAATGAATACCCCCCCCCCCTTCTGAATGTGGAAGGAGGGAGGATGGCTAGTCTATGCCACCTCTAGATTGGAAGATACATGTAAAGACCTGTATATTTGAAAGAATTTTTTCTTAATTTCTTTGGGATTTTACGAGTATGCAGTTTCAGACGGCACCTGATTCCAAGGCCCGGTGTGCCCGGAATCAATTTCTGAAGTTTAGCTCATGTGCGTTCAGTGAACGAAAGAGCGTGTTTTTTCTAACATTTGAACTGGTGATTGGATTCGAAATCAAAGGGCACCGATGAAACCACAGTGTGGGTAATTTCTTAAGAAGACTTTTATTGGAGTTGCATTTGATCGGGAGGAGTTGTTGAAAATTGGATTAAGTATATAGTTAAATAAAGTCGTGTCACAATTTTATTTCTCTATTCTATTTGGTTTATTCCTACATATGGGAGTTGGGGTGGGACCCACAAAAATCCTAACTCCTCTTGACAGGATAATAGTCAGGTGGGGCCCACACGAGCCCCACCCCTTTAGATTCCCTAACTCCTCTAAACCCTCACATAAGTTGTGTTAACTCCCATTAATTTGTAACTCTCTTCTCTCTCCTCTTTATTCAAGCCAATAGACATAATTAATTAAGTGAGATTTGTGTTTGAATTTTTAAAAATTAAAATGCATGTCTTGAAGTAATAAAATAAGACAAGACTTATTTTATGTTGGGGATAGTTGTTTTGTTGAGAATTGAGAGAGGGAGAGCACTTCTTCTCTTGTGGAACTTCATCTTCACTGGCGAAGAACATCCCTACTTCGATGAAGAACTCCATCACGTCGTTCCATCTTCTCTCCGCATCAATGAAATGGAGATGTCACTTCCTCCTCAGAAGTTCTTCATCAATGTATACGGAGCCTCACCTAGCGACGCCATTTTCCGTGATTCTATCTTCTGCGAATTTCTTTGAGGTACGGGTTGATTTTACGTTCATGATTAATTTGACGTTCTTCGTTAATTTAATTTGTCACTTGCTATCAATATAGCGGGAGGAGGTCGGACCACACAAACACGGCCGATCCTCCTCCCCTTTTTTGTTGATCTTCTTCGTGGATTAAAACAGAGGTGATGCGGTGTCGTTGAACCGTGGGGGAATCAGAGAACCATGACCAGAGTGGGCCCTAGAGAATGAGCGTGGTGTCGTCGCGCTGCGCATGTGAAGCTGAAGGAGGTTGCGGTAGAGGGGTGTGGCGCCATCACGCCGCACCAGAACACCATGGAGGGCCACATCTGCGGATGAGGGGCACGATGCCTTCGTGCCACGCCAGATGGGCAAGAGTCGCAGCCTTTGGCCACAGCGATTCAGAAAGGGGTGGGCCACACACAGCCGGCCGCTGGCGCATCAGGAGGCGGGAACTGAGGGGGTCCCGCGACAGCTAACCGGCAGGCCAAAATGGCTTGCCGTTTCTGAATAACCGGGGGGCATAACCCCCGGTTTTTCTAGGGCGGAACCCACCTGAAAGGGCAGCTACCTTTTCTTCAATCAAGGGGGGCAGCTCCCCCCCCCCCCCCCCTCGCATCATGCTCGGCCGAGAGCCGAGCCCTGGCCACGCGGGTCGAGCCGTCGTAGCCTGGCAGGGCCTGCTGCGCTGGGCCGGGCCACCCGCGTTGGGCCGGACCCCCGCGTCGGTCCGGGCCGCACCCAACTGGGCCGGAACCAGACCTGGGTCGGGTCGACCCGGTTCGGGCCCACCCACGGGGTATTGGGCCGGATCAGACCGGGCCCAAACCCCCAGTTTTCGGACAGATCCATTCAAACAACCATAACATGGGCTATGGACCTCTGATTGATGCACCGTCAGTTGCGTTGGGATACTTGTATCGAGAAGGTAGTTTTGGTATATTAAACTCAAGGTTTAAAAGAAATTTGCGTATGTACGGGTTGGTTCGAACACGAAACCAACCGGGCCCTTGTATCGAAAAATGCTTATAAATTGAGCTACGGACATTCGATTGATGTGTCGTTGACTTTGTTGGATTCCACTTAGTGAGATGGTTCTTTTGGCTTACTCCGATCGAGGTTTGGATACAGCTAGAGTATGTTCATGTTGGTTTTAGCTTAAAAACCAACGGGGCCCCTTGGACGAAAAGGCCAATAACTCTCAGACCAGACGTCTGATTGAAGCGCCGTCTATCATGATGAGTTCCTTTTTCTGAGAAGGATCTTTGTGATACCTCAACACCGAACATCATGACATTTGATGTATCAACCCCCTTTCCTCATGGAATGGACCCTCCCAGAATCAAGCATGCTGTGTGCGGGAACCCTAGAGCTGGCTGCGACTGCGACGACGATGACGACTGTACTTGTATCCTACATGGGTTCGAAAGCAAGGACGACTGTTCTTGGATCCTCTGTGGGTTTTGCAGTGATGATGTCTGTACTCAGATCCTATGTGAGTTCAGTAGAAATGGTTACTGTACTTGGATCCTACATGGGTTCGGCAATGATGACATCTGTACTTGGATACTTCGTGGGTTCAGCAGAGGAGATGATTTAGAGGCTACATCAATAATCTCCACCCATCTTCGTGATTAGTATACCCATGTGAGCTGGGTCTTGACATTAAATATTTATCATTGATAAGATTTACATGCTTTACTGTGTGTATTGGGACGTACATTCCTGAGTGCTTTGTGTTATACTTTCCTGTGTGGATTGGGTTGTACTTGAGCTCGTGAGTTAGAGCAGAACTGGAATTGATGACTTAGGTATATGTATGGGCATATACCTAAGTAGAGTCATTTGATACTTGTATTTGTATCTTTCCTTTTTGGTTTATCCTTTGTGGATTCTTGAGACCTTCAGAAGTCTTGGGGTACCTGTTGAGTATCGTATACTCACCCTTGCATGGGGTATGACCGAACTACGTTTTGTTGGCTGCAGACGATGGATGGCATTGATCGAGGTGGAGGCTTGTGGAGCAAGATATTACCTGGAGGTGGATCACTAGATGGGACTTACACGGAGTGGAGGGTTGGAGCCAAGGAGCTGAGGAGAAAATCACTACCCACCCTTCAGGTGGGATTTCCAGTGGTCTGCTCGATGTTTCTGCTTTACTTTTCTGATGTTGTACATTCATTTCAATTGTACTTTACTTTCAGTTGGGTTTGTATACTGGCCCATTTACTTTCCAGCACTTACTTGTGTACTCAGTTTACTTAGTGTTTACTTCAGTTTGCGTACTCTATGGTGTTTTTTCTTTACAAAGGCTATGGCTTCCCTTTTAACGGGGTTTACGCCTTTGGTGCTAGTCGTTCGCCCCTGGCCTTTGGAAGGCGAGCTTAGGGTAGTCACAACACGGGCCCCGAGGACTAGTCATGAAAAATTGGTTTCAAAGGAGTTTGGTTCTACCGTAGAACGCAGGACTCTGATCTCTCTTCTATGTGAAACAATAGTGTTAAGGATATTGAGTGTGGTTATCAGTCCAGGGAGTCCAGTGTTGGTGTGGCGGCCGACGTATCCATACACCAGGACCCTGACTTCTGTTTTCTGACTCAGTACACGAAAACATTGATTGCATGTGTGTTTCAGAAGTTGTCTTTGTGATTAATTTGTGTCAGCTCACCAGGTATACTGTATAGACCGTGGCGCACCTGTTTATTTTCAGGATGGCCCCACGGTGGCAGCCAGCTAGGGTTCCGAGATTTTTGTGAGATGGAAGTCCACCAAGCGACGAGGCCTCGGTTCAGGGCCCCATTACAGCGGAGGCACCGGCAGTACCTCTACCCACCGAGCCACCGATTCCACCAGCCATAGAAGCTAAGAGTGCATGTCGCCTTAGTGCACTGCATGAGTTTCAACGTCAAAGACGGAACCTCAGGTAGCCGAGGATTGGATGGAGGCTATTGTTCGAGTTTTCAGATTAATAGGGACACCCGCTGACCTCATGGTGATACTTGCGGCGAGTATCCTGCATGTGGAAATAGGTAGATGGAGGATCCTGATGCTCCAGGTGTACGACAAGGCATCTCTTATTTGGATGGACATCGAGAGCCTCTTCCACTTGGAGTTCGTTCCAGCCACCCTTAGTGCGGTGGGCATCTATGAGCTACTACAGCTGCGGCAGGGCAGCATGATAGGATCCCAGTACTCAGGGAGGTTTACAGATCTCTCGTGCTACTACACGGACATGGTACGGGACACATTCTTTCGGTCCTGGACCTTCAAGCATGGACTAAGTCATGATATTAGGGCTTCAATGATCTCCCAACAATACCGATGCAGGAAAGAGTACTGGAGCGATCCCTTCTTGTAGAGAGCTTTCTTCCAGAGCATACACCAGAAATGAGACCTACCGCAGGGCAGAATGAAGCAGAGTCTTCTACAGCTGGATGTCAACGAATGTCACATGGGTCCAAGTAGACCAGACCATCAGGTGGGAGACCTCAGGATACTGGCTCGGAGGTTCGAGGCACACGCAGCAGTGCCAGTCAGATGACAGGTAGATAGTGCTATGCATGCGGTGGGCAGGGCCACATGGCTCGTGACATCCCGACCTGCCATGCAGAGGAGCAGCAGACAGTTGAGGGAAAACCCAGGAAAAGGCAGAGGTTCAACTATGGCAGTCCGCAGGGAGTAAGCAGATGAGGCAGAGGAGCTGGACGAGCGGTAGGTGGTGGATGATGTTTTGAGGCTCTACCACTACCACCACCACGAGGTCAACCCCGACCACAGGGAGCTGGCGGACAGAGGCAGGCTCAGCTTCAGGCAGTGGAGGCCTACGCCCATGGCGAATCAGAGATGATTCGAGGTACTCTCTGTGTATACTCCGCCCTTGCTGCAGTTCTTATCGAAACTGGGGCGAGTCATTATTTCCTTGTCGCTACCCTTGTTCGGAGCTCTGAGATTTCGACAGAGCCGTTGGGTCGATCCTTACGGCATGAGACTCCTATGGGAGCAGACTCAACGATTACACACTGGTTTCGGCAGTGTGAGCTTACTCTAGGAGGCGAGATCTTGGGCTGGAATCTTCTTGTAGCGGCGTCGAGGCCTTATGACATAATCTTGGGAATGGATTGGTTATCTACAGTCCATGCTCAGATTGACTGTATAAGGTGAAAGGTGCGGTGTGTCCGCACCAATGGGAGTAGGTTCGCCTTCACCAGTGAGAAGGGAGCCTTTGCAGTGCTGGATGGACTCACTCGGAGAAGAGGACAACCAATCACTCATCAGTTGGCTAGTCATATCCTAGGAGCAGTTGATGTGAGGAGTCCGAGTTATCCAGTTGTGGTGTATCGGTATGTGGACGTTTTTCCTGACGACATTCCAGGACTACCTCCTCGAAGAGAGGTATCTTTCTATATTAACATGTACCCCAAGAAATCCCCGATATATAATCCAGCATATCAGATGGCTCCCACCGAGCTTCGTGAGCTAGAGGTACAACTGGAGGAATCAGACCCAATGTTTCACCCTAGGCTTCCCCAATATTGTTTTCCAAGAAGGCTGATGGGAGCTTGCGACTGTGTGTCGATTAGCATTTCCTGAATCATGTGACTGTGAAGAACAAGTATCCACTTCCGAGGATTCAAGATCTCTTCGATCATCTTAAGGGAGCACGGTGGTTCTCGAAGATAGGCCTCAGGTCAGGCTATCCTCAGCTCAGAGTTTGATAAAAGGATGTGTAGAAGACGGATATCAGGTGTCGGTATGGCCACTATGAGTTCTTGGTTATGCCTTTCAGCATAACCAACACTCCATCAGTGATCATGAGTCTCATAAACAGGATCTTCCAACCTTACCTCGATCGATTTGTCGTAGTCTTCATCGACGACATATTGATTTACTCGACCTCTGAGGAGGAGAAGGCCTACCACTTCCGGGTTGTACTAGACACAGTCCAAGATCACCATCTTTATGGTAAGCTCTCAAAGTTCCAGTTCTGGATTCGATAGGACCACTTCTTGGGGCACGTCATCTCTGAGGTAGGAGTTGCGGTGGATCTTGCGACGATCGAGGCAGTGCTAGCTTGGTAGCCCCCAGGAGCCTGACGGAGGTGCGGAGTTTCCTAGGTCAAGGTGGGTACTATTGTAGGTTTGAGCCAGACTTCTCCAAAGTTGCAGCACCGCTTTCTGCTTTGACGAAGAATGGGAAACCCTTCGTGTGGTCAGATAGATGTCAGCAGAGCTTCCAGAAGTTGAGATAGAGATTGAACAGTGCGCCCATCTTGAGGCTACCAGAGGAGGGAGTAGGGTACATAGTGTTCTTTGATGCATCAGGGACTGGACTAGGGTATGTCCTGATGTAGGAGTGGGCAGTGATCGCCTATGGATCACAATAGTTGAGGAAGCATTAGCAGTACTATGCTACCAATGACCTAAAGTTAGCAGCAGTGGTTCTTTCCTTGAAGATGTGGCAGCACTATCTGATGGGTGAGCGCTTTACAGTCTACTCTGACCACTTGAGTCTCAGGTACATCTTATTGCAGAAGGACATGAACCTGAGACAACAGAGATGGCTAGAGTTCCTCCAAGACTATGACATTGAGATAGTGTATACTCCTGGAAAGGGGAACATATTAGCCGATGCTCTCAGCAGGAGGATGGGCATCCTGGTACTTGGAGAGGTGACAGAGCAGTCAGCCGCTTTACAGATATCCGTCTTGGATAGAGATGGGGCAACCATTCTATAGTCTCTCACAGTCACACCTCCTCTTCTTCAGCAGGTCAAATAGGTACAACGTGGGGACGTTTACTGTGAGACGCGGTGTGCACAGATATCCTCAATACGGACACCTGATGGATTATCTTTAGGAGGAGAGAACATTGTTCTCTTCAAAGGACATAGCATGGTACTAGATTCTTAGCAGGAGGATGTGCTGAGGGAGTTTCATACATCCCCTTTGGCGGTACATCCAGGAGTGGCGAAGATGTACCAGGATCTCAGACGACAGCACTGCTGCCCGAGTATGATGAAGGTTGTGGTAGAGTTCATTTCTAGATGCCTCACCTGTCAGCAGGTGAAGGCAGTGCACCGGGTACCAGCGGGCTTGGTACAACCCTTAGTGGTCCCAGACTAGAAGTGGGATGGGATATCTATGGATTTCATGACTAGAATACCATGTACTTCCAGAGGAAACGACTCCATTTGGGTTATCGTAGACCGAATCACCATGTCGGCCCACTTTCTACCCATTAGAGAGCAGGGCTCAGTGGAGATCTTGGAATGCCTCTACATTCAGAAGATCATACGGCTTCATGGTGTGCTATCATCTATCGTCTCCGATCGAGATGATCGCTTTAATTCCCGTCATTGGAAGGGGTTGTGGGAGGCATTCGAAACATAGCTACGCCTGAGCACCGCCTTTCACCCTCAGATGGATAGTCAGACAGAGAGGACCATTCAGACTCTTGATGACATGCTACATGCATGTGTCCTCAACTTTGGTCGCAGGTTGGAGGATCAACTACCTTTGGTAGAGTTTGCATACAACAACAGCTACCAATCCACCATTGGGATGGCACCGTACGAGGCATTGTATGGCCGACCATGCTGATCTCCTTTGTGCTGGAAAAACCCTGGGGATTCAGCACTTGTGGGACCAGAGATGGTCCAGGCCATGACAGAGAAGGTTCAGGTCATCCAGGTGCGGATGAGGATAGCTCAGAGCTGACATAAGTCTTATGCTGACAGGAGCCGGAGACCACTAGAGTTCGAGGATGGTGACCACGTTTTCTTACGGGTCACACCTCGACGTGGAATACGATGATTTGGCCGGGGCGACAATTTATCTCCGCACTTCATCGAACCATTTCAGGTTCTCAGCAGGATAGGTGAGGGGGCTTATCACCTGGCTCTTCCACCTCAGTTGCACCAGGTGCATGACGTCATCCATGTATCTCATCAGAGGAGATACGTTCACAATCCGACGCATATCATTGATCACGGGGATCTTGACATTGATGACGGGGCGACTTTTGTGGTGGTTCTGGTAGAGATCGAGGATCGACAGGAGCGGGTCCTACGTGGACGGTCGATTCCTCTAGTGTGCATCAGGTGGAAGCACGGGAGCCTCCAGGAGAGCACATGGGAGTGGGAGGCTCAGATGCATTCTCAGTACCCTCATTTTTTCCCTAGTATGTGATGTATATTTAGGGGTACGTAAATCCCAGAGGTGGGAGTAATGTAAAGACTTGTAAATTTCAAGGAAAGTTTTTTTCTTAATTTATATGGAATTTTATGAGTACCCAGATTCTGACGGAACCTAATTCTGTGGCCCGTTATGCCCGGAATCAATTTCAGAAGTTTATCTCGGGTTCATTCAATGAACGAACGAGTGGTTTATCTCTAACTTTTGAACTAGTGCTCGGAATCAAAATTCGAGGGCACCAATGAAACTGAAACACGGGTAATTGCTTAGGAAGACCTTTACTAGAGTTGTGTTTTCTTGGGAGGAGTTTTTTAAAATTAGATTAAGTGTAAAGTGAAATAAAGTAGTGTCATAATTTTATTTCACTTTTCCAGGTGGTTTATTCCTAGGTATGGGAGTTGGGGTGGGACCCACTAAAATACTAACTCCTCTTGATAGGATATTGGTGAGGTGGGGGCCACGTGAGACCCAAACCTTCAAATTCCCTAACTCCTCTAAACCCTCACATATGTTATGTTAACTCCGATTAATTTTTAGCTCTCTCCTCTATCCTCTTTATTCAATCCAACACACTTAATTAATTTAGGGAGATTTGTGTTTGAATTTTTAAAAATTAAAATGCATGGCGTGAAGTAATAAAATAAGGGAAGTCTTATTTTATTTTGGGGTTAGTTGTTGTGTTGAGAATTGAGAGAGGGAGAGCTCTTCATCTCTTGAGGAACTTCATCTTCTCCGATGAAGAACATCCATACTTCGACGAAGAATGTCGTCACGCCATTCCATCTTCTCTCCCCGTCAAAGAAATGGAGACACCACATCCTCCTCGGACGTTCTCTGCCGACGTATATGGAGCCTCACCCCACGATTCCGTTTTCCGTGATGCTAGATTCAGTGAATTTCTTTGAAGAAGGGGTTGATTTTATGTTCAAGAATAATTTGACGTTCTTCGATAATTCAATTCGCCACTTGCTATCAATGTAATGGGAGGAGGTTGGACCGCACAAACACAACCGATCCTCCTCCCCTTTTCTTGTTGATCTTCTTTGTGGCTTGAAACAGTGGCGACGTGGTGCCATTGCACCATGCGGGAATGAGAGAACAGCGGCCATAGCGGGCTGCGGTGAAGGAGAGTGGTGTTGTTGTCCCATGCCTGTGAAGCCGAAGGCGGCCGCGGCTTAGAGCGGGCCACCACGGAGAGGCGCGACAACGTCGCGCCATGCCGGAACACCATGGAGGGACAGAGACGGGTAGGCAAGAGCAGCTGACTTTGGCTGAGGTGGTACAGCAAGGGGGCGGTCGGACACAGCCGGCGGCTGGCGCATCCGGAGGGGGGACCCGCGGCAGCTCACCGGCCAGCCAAAATGGTCGGTCGTTTCTGAATAAACGAGATGTGTAACTCCAAATTTTACTAGGGAGGACCCCACCTGAAATGGGGGTCGTTGTTTCATCATTAAATGGGGGTATTCCCCCCCCCATGCATTCCGCTTAGCCGAGAGCCGAGGCGCTGGCCACGCGGGTCGGACCACCCGCGCCAGTCCAGGTCGGCCCGGCCGTGCTGGGCCGGACCCCTGCGCTGGCATGGACGGGCTGCGAAATTCGGGCTGGGATGTTCCAAACTGGACCAGACCCGGACCCGGTTCGGGTCGCCCGGTTCAGGCCGACCTCGGGGCGATTAGGCCGGGTCGGACTGGGCCCAAACCCCCTATTTTCGGACAGATCCGTTCAAACGACCATAACATGGTCTACAGACCTCTGATCGATGCACCGTCAGTTGCGTTGGTATCATTGGATCGAGATGGCCGTTATTTGTATGTTATAATTAAGGTTTTGATGAACATTGGGTATGTCCAGGTTGGTTCGAACATGAAACCAACCGGGCATTCGGAGCAAAAGGCTTATAACATGAGCTCCGGATGTCTGATTGATGTGTCGTCAACTTTTTTGGATTCCTCATAGTGACACGCTTCTTTTGGATTAATCTGCTCGAGGTTTGGACAATGATGGATTATGGTCGGGTTCGTTTTAGCTTAAAAACCAACAGGGTCCCTGGGACGAAAAGTCCAATAACTCTCAGACCGGGCGTCCGATTGACGCGCCTTCGGCCGCGATGATTTCCTTTTGACGAGACGGAACGTTGTGATACATCAAATCTGAACTTCATGATAGTTTATGTATTGACCCCCTTGGATCGTGGAGCGGACCCTCCCCGAATCAAGCATGTTGTGTGTGGGAACCCAAGAGCTGGCTGCGACTGCAACGATGATGATGACCGTACTTGGATCTTATATGGGTTCGGCAGCGAGGAAGACTATACTTGGATCCTCCGTGGGTTCGGCAGCGATGAAGACTACACTTGGATCTTATGTGGGTTCGGCAGAGACGGTTACTATACTTGGATCCTACGTGGGTTCGGCAGTGACGACATCTGTACTTGGATCCTATGTGGGTTCTGTAGAGGAGATGATTCAGAGGATACAACAATCATCTCCACCCCTCATCGTGATTAGTATACCTATGTGAGCTAAGTCTTGACTTTCAATCATTATCTTCTGTAAGATTGAATTGATTTCCTGTGTGGATTGGGACGTAATTTCATGTGTGGTTTGTGTTATACTTCCCTGTATGGACTGGGTTTTACTTGAGCTCGTGAGTTAGAGAAGAACTGGAATTGATGAATTAGGTATATTTATGGGCATATACGTAAGTAGAGTTAGTTGATACTTGTATTAATATATTTCCTTTGTGGTTTATCCTTTGTTGATTCTGGAGACCTTCGAGAGTCTCGGGGTCCCTACTGAGTATCGTATACTCACCCTTGCATGGGCTATGCCTGTACTACGTTGTGTTGGATGAAGACAACGGACAGTGCTGATCGAGGTGGAGGCTCGTGGAGCAAGAATGTACCTGTAGGTGGATCACTGGACGGGATGTACACGGAGCGGACGGTTGGAGCCGAGGAGCTGAGGAGACTATCTGTACCCACCCTTGAGGTGGGATTTCCAGTGGTCGGCTCGATGTTGCTTCTTTAATTTTCTACTGTTGTACTTTCTTTTTAGTTGTACTTTACTTTCAGTTGGGTTTGTTTACTGGCCCTTTCACATTCCAGCACTTACTTGTGTACTCAGTTTACTTAGTGTTTACTTCATTTTGCGTACTATATGGTGTTTGTTTTCATTATAAAGGCAATTTCTCCCCTTTTAACTGGATTTACGCCTTTTCTACTAGTCGCCATCCCCTGGCCTATGGAAGGCGGGCATGGGGTAGTCACGGCACGAGCCCTGAGGACGGGTCGTGACAAAACCCTTTTTCCCTTTTTCCATCCCAATCCAGCTCCTTGGCTTCCCAGGAATCTCCCAATGTCTAAAAGATCAGGATCTGTGTTTTGGTGATCCTCATCTCTTGATTTCAACCTTGGAGTTCTCTGAAGCATCGATTATCTTATAGTTGGACCTTTTGGATCTATTCAATCATCGAAGACCCTCAGTGGATTATTTTTTTCTTGATTTATCATTGATAATTTGGGATTACATGACATCAGGGTCATGGGTCTCCAGGATAAATGTCAAAAAATTATTTGGTTTGCATCAAAGGAGGACTTGATTTTCACATGGTCTAGGGCTCCTCCCAGATGCTTCAACTATAAAATTTTCCTCTTCTGTTGGTCTTATTATCTCTATATGAACCATCATTCTTCCCTCCATGTGATATGGGTATGTTTCCCTTAGCTTCTTGTGCCTTTTAAAAACCCAATATTTTTTTTTGAATTATGGGAAATATGGTGGGACGCTACCTCTTTTCAGATAGTCGAACTTCTTTGGTGTCCCACCTGATAAATCCGAGGATCTATTTTGAGGTGTATATTTCAAAGCCACCTGTTGAGTGGGTTTGGATCACAGCTGGTGAGGATTTCTGATGCAGACAAGCTATTATTTTTGAATCCTGGGATAATAACTGCATGATATGTCATCGATTAGGTCATGGGGATGCTCCTTGTCATCATGCCAAACATGGGAATCCCTTTGGTGTGTATGAGAATATCAGGGATTCTAGTCCTGTTCTTCATGACCCAGTACTACAAAAATGTAACATCCCAAGGTTTTCTAAAAATAAATTGAAAATGCTTGAAATTTTATTTAATGTATCTATTTATAAGTATCCTTTAAACATAATTTTATTTCTTCTATGTTTTGAATTTCAAGAAACTATCATCTATAATTGTGTTCAGTATGTTATTTAGAGTCTGATAGAACAAACTTGTTTTTTTGGAGAATAGTAACATGCCCTTATGAATAGTAATATGAATAGTAATATGACCTCATGAATAGTAAATAATAATATTATTTTATTTTTCCAAGGCAATAGGATAACGGGATCTTAATTAATTTTCCAATGTCACATAAAACCAGTTGCACTTAAATAATGTTATTTTTCGAATTAACTGTAACCTTATTTAAAAATTAAATTAATAATATTTAGAAAATTATTTTTGAAAAATGGATTTCACTTTTGAATTCTACATGTCGAAAAATAGTAGGGGTAATGTTTTGGTATATTTTAGAAACTCTTGAAGTTTCGGTGAATAGTGAAATATGATAAAATATCGTATAATCAATTTATCAGAAAATATGCACTATTTATGACATCATAAGTGATGCAAGGCCACTTTCTTCGAAATCACATGATATTATCAATATTTAAGGCCACTTGTTTTGAGATTATTCATAGTCTTGATAAAAATATTATAATAATGATTAAAATAATCTAAAAACCCTCCCCTCCTCCACTATAAATACCACCCTAACTCCCCTCTTCCTCCAACACCTCTCAAGCCTTGAGCATTGCCTAAATTCTGCAAAATTACCTCCCTAATCTTCTTCCCCACGTCCTAGAGCTGCTGGTCTCACCATGACCAAAGCCCTTAAGGAGGATCTCAAGGAGAAGAGATCAAGAGGTAAACATCCTCTTTCATTTTCATTGTTTTCTTCCATTTTATGTTATTCTCTTCCTTTTACTTTGTATTTTGTTGGGATATTTCATTAAATATTTCCCCATACTCTCCAAATTTTGTATGATTGATGAGATATTCAATTCCTCTCATCAAACTTGTTTTTATGAAATTTTAAGAGGCGTTGTTATGCTGCCGAATGTTTGTAAGAAATTTCTCATGTTTTCTTTATTACATGATTCCTTTCTCTTCTTTATTCACCCCCTCTTATCCAAGAGGCATGAAATCTCAAGAATCATGTATATTCTGGATGTTTTCATGTTTATGGAAAATTAAAAATCAGTATTCCTTTCCTCTCTCACTTATTTAAAGAATCAAAAGACATTGTCCATTTGTGTCGAATTACCGATGTCGTGGACGATGTATTTTCAATATCCATTAATTCTTTCAAGTCTGGACATGAAACCATTTATATGGTTGAACCAAGTTATAATATATGTTTTATGAGTCATATAAGGTTCTGGAATTCTTTTGTACTCATTATTCAAATTTATAAGACTAAATGAAGTTGTAATTATCAAAGAACCACTTAAATGATCTAAACGAACATAATTAATGTTTTAACTTCTTAATCATCATCATTTAAAGCATCAATGTGATAAATGGTAAAATTTATGGTATTGGAAATATGTAAATACTTCTCCTTTACAATTCTGGAGTTTCACTTCCATTCAACAAGAACGATTCATCTTGAACCGATTGTGAAAATCACAAAAGAACTCACCCAAAATAATGCAAGGAACAAAAATACTAACAATTAAGAGGTGAAATGAGGTTATTAAATGACCATATAAGATGTTATAAACATGAAAATGTTTCTTTAAAATACCAATAACACTCTTTTAACCATTATAAAGAAGGTTTTAACAAGTTTTAAGTAAGAAAAGATTAAGGTAAGGGTTTCTTCATCTCACTTCCATTTTTGTGAGATATTCTGTAATCACTATTTTTACTTTGTATGGTGTATGTATACTGCCTATTATTGTCTCATATCATGAATATCGTTATTTTTAAGATATTCAATTTATCATTTGACAATCATTAATTTTGGGTCATACAAATCAATTAATTACAATGTTGTAAGGGGTTCCTCATCTCACTTTCTTTTTTGTGAGATTTTAGTCGTTCGCCGCTTATTTCTTGTATGTGGAATACGTGTACTATCATTTGATATATATAATAACATGATTCTCTTTATATTCTTATTATTCAATGATTCAATTGATAATTTTTATGTTCCGGTCATATGATTCGACCGATCACATTGTTGTAAGGGAATTCTTAACCCGTTTTCCATTCATTGGGTTAACATTCTACTTTATAATTTATGTGCTATTTAAATTGTTTGTGTGATGGGTTTTTTTTTATTTTTTGTTTCATTATGTGTATTTATAGAGTGTATACATATTACATTCACTCTATTATGCCTCACTTCAAGTATATGATGTTTATAAGGGACTTTTCTTCTAAAATCCTCTTTTAAAATTCTATTTTTCAAGTTTCAAAGGCAATTTTTTATGCTATTGTTTATGTTGTATGATTATGTTTTGGTTATTGGGAATTTTTTATGATAAAGGGTGGGACCTATATTTCCCTAAAATGCATTGGGTATTAGTAAGTTGGAGGTCGGCCGTATGGTTACTCCAAGTCTAACTTCGATGGTTACACAAGGTAAGGTAGCCGTGAGGGTTACAAATTTTAAGGTAGCCAAGATGGTTATAAGATTATGTAAGTAATTCCCAAGATACCTCTATGATTATAATTATGTTTGTGTGGATCTTGTGTAAATATCATGTTACACAATGTGAGATTTTATGGGTGGAAAGCATGTCTTTTGAAACTGTTTTCATACATCATGCGTATTCATGGACTAATGTGATTTTTCCTTCTTTTTCATACCTTACTGAGCTTTTATGCTCATCCCAAGTTTTTAAATGATTTTTCATGTGGTTATTCGACTAGTAGAATACCCATAATTATGTTTAATTATGGAATTATTTTTTTAGCTCATATTTCTTCCATAATATGTTTCAAGTTTATTATTAAAGGCATGTGTTTTCAATTATTCACCATGTCTAATGTTTATATTATCTTCCGCTGTATTGATTACTCTTACTGAGCGTTTGAGCTCACCCCTTTCTTATGTTTCATTTTCTCAGGATATGAAGAAGTAATTTGTGAATGGATTACAAGTATAATCTAGGAGACGAGATGTTTCTAGTGGAGTTAAAATAGTGTTTTTATTTCCCTTCATGTTGAAATGATAAACTTATGTATGTATCTTGTTTCCAATAATACTAAACTACTCGGTCCTTTGGGATTCTAATTCCTTTTATGTATGCCAACGTAATCAAATAAGGCACCGGCTCCGGGCAACTGGGGTCGGGTCCTTACAGTTGGTATCAGAGGAAAGGTTTAAAAAACTTTAGGGATTATAAGTTTTAGTTAAACATATGGTTAGTCAGTATGCCTATTCTTTATGTTAAATCCTTGTTTTATAACTTTTCAGATTAAGGAAATTCAGTTAAAAATTGAAGTAGTAGGATCTCAAATGACATTCCTATCTCTTCCCGATGACTTGCTTGCAATAATTATTGCAATGTCTTGTCGAGATGACTTTGAAACCTTTTCTAACATGCAACTCACTTGAAAGAAACTGTTTGAGATATCAAACACCTCCACTATACCTCGATACCGTTGTGGATCATGGGTTATATTTAAAAAAATATTATTTTATCAATATTCTCATATTTTAAAGAAAGGTAAATATTATCAAGTAATTTTTAAATATTTTACCTTATCAAGAGATTTTGAAGCATGTTTTGATTTTGAAAGAGGTGCTGAAGAAGGAGACCCTTGCGCAACCTATTTATATTTTCTTTTACAGTATAATCTTTCAGAACATACTTATGGTATTTTAAAAGGACCATTGATTGAAAGGTTCAACTCAAACTCGGTCCGACAATTTTATAAAAATCATGTTTTATCAGATGTTTTGAAATTATATGTCATACATGATTATTTTCAAAAACTATTTTTCTGTGAACACCCATATGACCCAAGTTATACAATGTGTATTTGGATAAAGGAAGAAAATGAGTTTGAAGGATCTCTAAATCATTGTTGCAAAGCATGGACCTTCTATTTACGTGAGCAAGATGATGATGAGACCAGGTGGACACCTTGATCAAGGTACCCTCACTTGTTTAATAAGTAAATAAAATTTCGAGGACGCAATTTCAAGAAGGTGGGTATAATGTAACATCCCAAGGTTTTATAAAAATAAATTGAAAATGCTTGAAATTTTTTTGAAAGTATATATTTATTAGTATCCTTTAAACATAATTTTAATTCTTCTATGTTTTGAATTTCAAAAAACTGTCATCTACAATTGTGTTCAGTATGATATTTAGAGTCGGATGGAACAAACTTGTTTTTTTGGTGAATAGTAACATGCCCTTATGAATAGTAATATGAATAGTAATATGACCTCATGAATAGTAAAAAATATTATTATTTTATTTTTCCAAGGCAATAGGATAATGGGATCTTAATTAATTTACCAATGTCACATAAAAGTAGTTGCACTTAAATATTGTTATTTTTCGAATTAACTATGACCTTATTTAAAAATTAAAATAATAATATTTAGAAAATTATTTTTGAAAAATAGATTTTACTTTTGAATTCTACACGTCGAAAAATGGTTGGGGTAAATTTTTGGTATTTTTCTGAAACTCTTGAATTTTTGGTGAATAGTGAAATATGATAAAATACCGTATAATCAATTTATTAGTAAATATGCACTATTTATGACATCGTAAGTGATGCAAGGCCACTTTCTTCGAAATAACATGATATGATCACTATTTAAGGCCACTTGTTTTGAGATTATTCATAGTCTTGATAAAAATATTATAATACTGATTAAAATAATCTAAAAAACCTCCCCTCCTCCACTATAAATACCACCCTCACTCCCCTCTTCCTCCCACACCTCTCAATCCTTGAGAATTGTCTAAATTATGCCAAATTCCCTCCCCAATATTCTTCCCCACGTCCTAGAGCTACTGGTCTCACCAAAAGACCAAGACCAAAGCCCTTAAGGAGGATCTCAAGGAGAAGAGATCAAGAGGTAAACATCCTCTTTCATTTTCATTCTTTTCTTCCATTTTAGGTTATTCTCTTCCTTTTCCTTTGTATTTTGTTGGGATATTTCAATAAATATTTCCCCTTACTGTCCAATTTTTGTATGATTGATGAGATATTCCATTCCTCTCATCAATCTTGTTTTTATGAAATTTTAAGAGGCGCTGTTAGGCTGCCGAATTTTTGTAAGAAATTTCTCATATTTCTTTATTTCATGATTCCTTTCTCTTCTTTCTTCACCCCCTCTTATCCAAGAGGCATGAAATATCCAGAATCATGTATATTCTGGATGTTTTCATGTTTATGGAAAATTACAAATCATTATTCCTCTCCTCTCTCACTTATTTAAAGAATCAAAAAACATTGTCCATTTGTGTCGAATTACCGATATCATGGACGATGTATTTTCAATTTACATTAATCCTTTCAAGTCTGGTCATGAAACCATTTATATGGTTGAACCAGGTTATAATATATGTTTTATGACTCATATCTGTTTCTGGAATTCTTTTGTACTCATGATTCAAATTTATAAGACTAAATGAAGTTGTAATTATCAAAGAACCACTAAAATGGTCTAAACGAACATAATTAATGTTTTAACTTATTAATCATCATCATATAAAGAATCAAAGTGATAAATGGTAAAATTTATGGTACTTTAAATAATTAAATACTACTCCTTTCCAATTCTGGCGTTTCACTTCCAATCAACAAGAACGATTCATCATGAACCGATTGTGAAAATCACAAAAGAACTCACCCAAAATAATGCAAGGAACAAAAATACTAACAATTAAGGGGTGAAATGAGGTTATTAAATGAGCATATAAGATGTTATAAACATGAACATGTTTCTGTAAAATACTAATAACACTCTTTTAACCATTATACAAGAGGTTTTAAAAAGTTTGAAGTAAGACAAGATTAAGGTAAGGGTTTCTTCATCTCACTTCCATTTTTGTGAGATATTCCGTAATCACTATTTTTACTTTGTATGGTGTATGTATACTGCCCATTATTGTCTCATATCATGAATATATTTATTTATATTATATTCAATTTATCATTTCACAATCATAAATTTTGGGTCATACAAATCAATTGATTACAATGTTGTAAGGGGTTCCTCGTCTCACTTTCTTTTTTGTGAGATTTTAGTCGTTCGCCGCTTATTTCTTGTATGTGGAATACATGTACTGTCATTTGATATATATAATAACATGATTATCTTTATATTCATATTATTCAATGATTCAATTGACATTTATTATGTTTTGGTCATATGATTCGACCGATCACATTGTTGTAAGGGCATTATTAACCCGATTTCAATTCATTGGGTTAACATTCTACTTTATAATTTATGTGCTGTTTAAATTTTTTGTGTGTTTGGTTTTGTTTATAATATGTTTTATTATGTGTATTTACAGAGTATATACATATTACATCCACTCTATTAAGCCTCACTTCAAGTATATGATGTCTATAAGGGACTTTTCTTCTAAAATCCTCTTTTAAAATTCTGTTTTATAAGTTTCAAAGGAAATGTTTTTATCCTATTGTTTATGTTGTATGATTATGTTTTGGTTATTGGGAATTGTTTATGATAAAGGTCGGGACCTATATTTCCCTCCAATGCATTTTGTATGAGTAAGTTGGAGGTCGGTCGTATGGTTACTCCAAGTGTAACTGCGATGGTTACACAAAGTAAGGTAGCCGTGAGTGTTACAAATTTTAAGGTAGCCAAGATGGTTACAAGATTATGTAAGTAATGCCCAAGATACCTCTATGATTATATTTATGGTCTCATGTTTCATGTGGTTATTCGACTAGCAGAATACCCATAATTATGTTTAATTATGGAACTATTTGTTTAGCTCATATTTCTTCCATAATATGTTTCAATTTTATTATTAAAGGCATTTTTTTCAATTATTCACCATGTCTAATGTTTATATTATCTTCCACTGTATTTATTACTCTTACTGAGAGTTTGAGCTCACCCCTTTCTTATGTTTCATTTTCTTAGGATATGAAGAAGTAATTTGTGAATGACTTACAAGTATAATCTAGGAGACGAGATGTTTCTAGTGGATTTAAAATAGTGTTTTTATTTCCCTTCATATTGTAAGGATAAACTTATGTATGTATCTTGTTTCAAATAATACTAAACTACTCAGTCATTCGGGATTCGTATTCCTTTTATGTATGCCAACGTAATCAAATAAGGCACTGGCTCCGAGCAACTGGGTTCGGGTCCTTACAAGAAACCTGTATGTATGCCATCTCTTGAACCAAATGTTAGTTAATTGTTTGGATGGTAAAGTGTGATCTTCAATTGGCTACTCTATTGGGTGACCCTGTTGTGGCTACATCGGGTACTCCATCAGGTTGAAAAGTGGAATTTGGGAAAAATCATGATGCTGTTTTGCAGAATGCGAACTTTTATGTAGGATCTGCTAGAGAGTCTTTGACCGAAGGAGGTGTTGCTGGTGGAAAATGTGTATTAGTTAAGACAAGTGGATATCATTTGTCGCCTTTATGCTTTGATGAGGCAGTTAAGGTTGGAAGTGGTGGCCAATGATTGGTCAACCCTCAAAACTTGGAGGTTCAGATTTTTCGGCTGATTTTAGGGTGTTAAAGGAGTGTTAGGTTCCTAATGTGTATGATTTGGTGACCCTAGTGGCTCATTTTTAGAAAGATACAAAGCTTATTGAGGTGCATAATTGGTTATCTATTTTGGATGTGGCAGGGAATGAAAATAAGGATCCTGAAGGATGCAATACTGTCACTCCTCAGTGGAAACATATGTATGGTGAGAGTAGACACTGAGAAGAGGAGGAATCATGTGACCATCTTGGGACCTCAAGTGACAAAGAGGGGGTCTCTCATACTAGTGTATACTATGAACAAGAGGCATTGGTTCAAACCATTTCAAGGAACGGGAAAAAATAAAACATCTGAATTAGATGCCTTTTGTCTCCCATGTGGTGGAAGAAGTCAAGACCATGCAAAGACTATTTATGCACTCCAAAAATATAGTTACCAGACCGTAAAGCAAGGATAAGTGAAATGTCACAGATGATATTTTGGGGGTTTCTTCCTTGAAAAAGGAAGGGGTATTAGTTTTTTGTAATAACGTTATACATACTACTTTAGAGGTTAGTCAATCTCCTTCACATGGAGATGAGAATCAGGAAAATGGATTGGTGGATCCTTCGGTGATTACGAAGGGAGAGATTCTGGTAGCAAGAGGGGAGGATTCTGCAGTTGACACGGCTGCAGGAAACTCATGGGACCTCCTCATGTCCTCTGAGGATGAGATGATTGATGGGGTTCTGATCATTTGGGCCTCAAAGGAGGATGTGTAAAGGATGAATGGAAGACCAGGTCATGTGAGTGTATGCCTAGATCATGATGCCTGGATTGGAAAACAATACTTAATTTTGACCAGAGTATTCAATGAAACGAATATTACAGTGGAGGAGTTCTTACAAGCTTGGGATAAGTTGAACTTTCATATTGAAGTAATCATCATCTAACATCTCGATAAAAAGCTAAATGACATGTCATAAAAATTATTCAAGGTAGTCGTGTCCAATATTTTCAAGTAGATCTCATATAGTTCTATTTTATACTTTTGTGCATGAGGATCTACTAACTCGTGGTTTCTCAACTTTTTAAATAAAATTATGTCTTCCTAAAAAAATTAACATGCATGGTGGAGAATTATTAATTCTTCATTTCTAAGGATAAATGATTTTTATTTCTATATTCTTCTTGATGTGCTAGAATGGAATTGATAGAGACCAAACTGGTCTCATTTGTAGAATAAAAACATTTAGATATTTATTTTTATTAAAACAGATAAATATTAGAGCCCAATTTCACTTTCCATATTAGAGTTATACTCAAAATTGTGTTATCTATTTTTGGGCCTTGGAATAAAGTTTGGAATTTAATATTAAAAGTTGGTTCCTTGGGTATATTTGAAATTGACCTAATTCTCCATAAACAAATTTTAATGAAATTTTATCCCTGACTTCTTCTATCATAATGTAATTTGTTATCTTCATTGGTATTTAATTTTTGGTTTCATACAATTTTTAATGGAAAAGACAAAATTGAAATTTGTTAAATTTTTATTTTTTGTTGGAACAGTATGATAAACCTAATTATTGAATCACTTATTTAACTATGAAGAAGAGTGTGCCTTAGATATTGATAATCATAAACCTAAAAATTAAAATCTAAATAATTAATTCATATTTTTATAAAATCTACTGTAAAAATGGACATATATTAGTAAAAATCCAATTAATCGTGATTTAATATTCTATATCATATAAGATATTGGATTTATTTATTTTTCATGTGTAAACCAAATGTATTCCTTATGTGGGGTTCACATTCAACCCTAATATGAGTATCCAAGTTCATTGTTTTTATTTTTGTTATTTCTGTTATTTTTTTGTCTGTTTTTTTTAATTGTATTCAAGATGAAAATAACAACCATGGGAAGAAAACTATGGGTCCATCATCCCCATGTGAAAAAAATCATAATTTCAATTCCATTATCTTCAATTGAGAGGTAAACCCAAACTCTATGGAAGAGAAATTGGGATGCATGACCACCAAGTGTAAAAACATATACATTAAGAAAAAATGTTTCTTTGAGATCATTAATTATTGTTACTTTTATTACATACATAAAGTAAACAGATCAATACACCAAATCATATTCTATGAAAAATAGACCCCATGATATCCAACTCACACCCCATAATCTAAATAATTTTCATTTTTTTTATTTTTTATTAAATAGATGAATGAGATATTGTTATTTATGACATTGAAAAACCATTCCACAAAAAAGTATTACCATGAACCAAATCCATATTTAATTTCATTATAAAGGTATTAAAATTATTTTCACATTCATTTTTAATTTTAAAAAACTATAATATTATAATATGGGATAATAAATTCCAATTTTCAAAAAAACCACACATCTTTCCAAAAAAATTAATTTCAACGCAATATTAAATTTTCACCAACATCATTTGATGACAATACCCTTAGTGATTAAAGATAATATAGATGAATAATAATAATTAGAATTAAATTTTAGGATATATTTTAATGAATGTTATTTTAACTAAAATCATTGAGAATAATCACCTTGTTTAACAAAAAAGGCCAAATTGTAAGTAATTTCTCATTAAGACTACATGTAAAATTTATTCTCCCCATATATGATTGATGAATGTGATTAAACTCTAGATAAAATTTTGTTTCATTGAGAATCCACACTGTATTCATCTTCTAAATCTCATACTCAGATAACATTAGAGAAACATGGAGACCCCAAGTGGTTATCTAAACTAGAAAACCCAAAAACTAAAAAACTGTAATAAAACCAACCTATTATTTTTCTTTTTTTCACCATGTGATTAAATAATGAAACAATTAAACTCATTATAATAATAGTGGTTACCTCTCAAAAATTTACATCCTTAAATATGATACCTCTATATAGACACCTCACCTAAGATAGAAAATACAAACTTTCAACATCAATTGCATTTTTCTTGTACATCTTTAATTAGATTAGTTTTCCATAATTATTGAAAATCTAATTTATGTTCCATACTACGTGTTTTAGTTAGTGTGGTAATAGAAGGAATATAATAAATTATTGATCAAATTATATCAATACTATATCCTAAAAAACCATGTTTTGTTACATATTGGTTGTCTTTAATAGATGAATGAATGCCAAATGATTGGTCTTGATATAATATTTATAGGGATATATAAGAAAAGAATTATCTACCAAGAGTGTAAAAATATCTTGTAAGAAAATTCAAAAAATAATTATGGAATTTTTAATAATAATCCTTTTAATTTTTCAAAATATTAATGATATTAATTTCCTTCATAAAATTTGTTTCAACCAATAGAGTTTTCATATCAATATTAGAGTTTGTTATTGGATCAGAGTTAAATTTTTTTCCAAATGCTTCAACATTTTTTTGTTTTGAAAAATAACAATGGGGGCATATTTAGGACACTCAATCAATGATTTTATGCTATAATATTTTTCCTCGGGTTAACTATCAACATTTCTTAACCAATTTATCTCATTATACTAATATAATTTCTCAAATTCTAATGTTGATTATTCTAATATTTCTTGTTATTTTGACTACACCTAATTTCTTGAAATCAATTTAATAGGATTTTTCTTAGTTTTCCCAATCTTGTAAATAGTCACAATATTATTTTTTCTGATATATTCATATTTAGTAATTTTATTATTTCCACATTAATGAAAGGACAGATTGAGTGGGAATGGGTTTCGTTAATATTAATGTTTTAGAGGCACAATTAGATCAGTATATTCTGGAAAGTTCCCTTTTATACATTAAGAATTTTTTCATGATAGTCATATTCATATAACAGAAATTTAGAATTAAGAAAAAATTAAACAATGTTTAACAGCCTGATATGACAATTTTCTGAGATTTAAACATTTTAAATGTGAATTACACAAATGATGAGAATTGAATTACAAATTGTAAATTGAATTAACCAATTATTTTATGAATGATGAGTCACATTAAATGTTATAAAAAATAAATGATAATTATTTCCAATGTATGAAATATCATGATAACAATTAAGACCATGTATCTAGAGCCATTTGTCAGTGATATGTTTGACAAATTACATGGATATATTATTTTTCCAAGAATTATCATCAATATGGATATCATCATCTAAGGGTTAAGATGGAGGATATATAGGATATGACCTTTCATATAATGTATGGTCATTATGAAATTATAATAATTACTTTTTTACATTACAATTATACTGTTAACATCAGAGAATTAATGGATATATTATTAAGATACATTCATAATCAGATTGTGGATGTATTTTAAATGACATTCTTACATATTAATGGCTCAAGTAAGATAATTAAGGACATCAGATAGTTTTTCTAATTATACTAAAAAGGATACGGTTTACTCAAAATTTACTATGATTAAATTTTGAATTCATAATGCCTCATTAATCAGTCATTAATCTCACATTAGCGAATATTGGGGGTTTCATGAATGTCAAATATTATAGAAACATTTCCTAGGCCAACCATTATAACTGAGTTCTATTCTATTCTTCTATTGGATTGATAATAGAAAGTAATTGATAAGTATGTTTCAATAATATCTATTCAAGTTTCCAAGTTGAATTTAGAGGGGTTATGTTCTCATGAAAATATGAATATAAAAATAATTTCAAAGAACTCATAAATGGTTAGCTATTATGCCTCTTTAAATTATACCATATAGTTGTTATAAGTTCCCACATCTATAATATTTGGAATCGAACTAGGAAATTAAATTTCCAATTACTAGACATGTCAACTATTATATTATAGATTTGGAGTGAAGATAAAAAAGATCAAATGTCTGGAATTGATTTTATTATTCATGGAGTGAGGATATATTTGTAGTTTTTATGTTTTAGGAACATCCCAATAGATCAGGGGAAAAATTCAATTTTCTAGGCACGTGTTGGCTAGGATTTACAGTTTTTAAAGTTTTGGTGCTAACCATGTCACCAAATAGTGTGGGTCTGATTATATATGAACATGAGTTTAGAAATTGTTCTTTCGATATGGTGAACCATTTAAGTGTATATAGTTAATTACATATATGTTTCATAGTTGAATAATGTTATATTATTCTAATCATTGTAGCTATTCATGGTGTATTCTTAATGGGTTGAGTGTTTATATAGATAGTGAATAGTATTTTTAACCATGCAACTAAACTATGTACCTGATTAGAGTATGGAAATTAAAATTTTTCTTCCATATAATTTATGATTAAATCCCAAAATTACATTCTCATTCCACCCATGAAAGAGATCACACTCCATTCCTTTACTACTCTACAACAATTCCATTTATTGGGAGTTTCATGGTATATTAACATAGACTTTATAAGAATGTCCTCTCCCCTTATAGTATCTAATAAACTTATACTCACTAAAAACACATTTCATTTTCACTAGTTGGGAATATAATATCAATTACATAAAGGAATGGGTGAACTAGATAAAGGTGTTGGGGTTTTTTATTTTCCCAGGAAGATGGAGACTTCATAAGTTATCCAATATTCCCTGCACGTTGTTTTATTGACACGTGTCACTATAGAAAATTATTTCAATATTTAATTCTTAGATTTAAATTAATGTATAGATTATTTGATGATGTATCTTGTGGAGTATTTCCAATTTTGGGTTTAAGATAAGATGTAGATTGTTGGCATGCATTTGGTTATAATTATGATATTACTCATTAAATTATTAATGATTTTGGATTTCTAAATTTGTAAATAATTCATCATATTTCATTGATTGTTGAGTTTCGTAGATACATTAATTTATTATAATTTAATAAAAATTAATTAATTTCTAATTTTTGGTTAATATAAAAAGATATGTACGCCTTTGATGAGCATTGATAGGCCATTGCATATGTTTCTAGTCCATGGAAAAGAAATGGAAATCTTCCTTTGATAAATTTGTTTAGTCATAGCTACCCTAAGGTATTTATGCATTTAAAATAATAATTTGAGTTATTGGATTCACACCTAAGGGGGAAACCGTTTCATAAATTTATCGCAGTGACTTTTTAAATTAAATGATTTTTTATTTATAATTGAAATATGTCATCGGTCACAAACAAATGATGTTAAATAGAATTGTCCCATGTTCACTAATGGCTATGATTGATACCCTGGACACCCAGAGTAGTGTCTAGTTCTTTTGAGATGTAAGGTTGTATTTGTAAATGCATGTTTTCCCTTTTAAATTCATTAGTGGATAGATCTTAGGAAAACCATGACCGCTTTTTGTGGCTAGACTTTCCAATAATAATATTGCACACTGAGATGAGTCATAACCCATTTTTTAACTGTATCCATAGTGGGATGACCTCAAATAAATTTTGAC
Source organism: Viscum album (assembly GCA_963277665.1). Lineage (NCBI taxonomy): Eukaryota > Viridiplantae > Streptophyta > Magnoliopsida > Santalales > Viscaceae > Viscum > Viscum album. The sequence continues at coordinate 901,231,088 of OY728139.1, forward strand.
CTCATTGTACCATGTGTAAAATTTCATCATATTTTTCATCCTCTTACATCCATTGTTGACTTTGGACCATGACTATCATATGGAAGATATCAGGTGGGATTCCTCCAGATGAGTAGGACTCAAAAGGTCTAAAGAGGGTTTTATATTCTTATGTTTTGACATAGAGGATCCTATGATGTGTACTAATAATATAGACCTTTTGGATAATTAATGGGATAGATATGCAGTGTATTTATATAAGGGACCTTAATGGGTAACATAATGGTTTATTGTCCCTATGAGAGTGGGTTATGGGTTTGGGTTGTGATGGTAGTGGGTTTCACAATAGAACCCATACCAAACATGTGAGATTGAGATGATTTGGTAGTGGGATATGTTTAGGTCCCTGGTTAACCCCTCCCTCATTATTTAATCCCTAGATTTTTTACAAAGATATTTATTCAAAATTGATGACTTTTCATTACTAAACATAATAAAGAATGATATAATCTAAAATGAATAGTTCATATAGAAACATCATAAAATAGAAAACTAGTTCATATAATATTTACATCACCTAAAACATAATTATTCACAAATAAAACCCTTATTAACCATATCTTACTCGACACCTTAATTCATAACCTAGGGAATGGGAACCTAAGAAAAGGGGGATCCTAGATGATCGTTATTAATAAACAAGGAATATATTAATGAGAATATAAATATAACACGAGTATAATTGAATATGAAAAAGCTCTAGACTTTTAAAATCCATACCGTGAATGGTAAAAATCATTATTTTATTTTGAAGAATAAATCATGGATATCAATAACTCAAGAATCATAATGTAATGGTAGAAAATGTATCATGAAAGAATAAAATAGGTAAAAGATATCGAATTGTGCAATACACAGTAGCATAGTTATTTATTTTCATAGATTTCAAGGATATTTTCCATGACTATCATAGTGTAATGGGTTAACTCCCCAAACCATTGTAGTTTTAGAGGTTCAGTCCCAAGACTATCTCAATGAAAAAAGTCGCATTCTGAACTTCATTCACTCCCCATTCCATTCTTTTTTATCTCGTGAGATATAAATATTTACACAATACATTATATATAAATATAGATCACACATTTAAAATATTTAAATAGATACATATGTTTACCATAAGATCTGATAATAATTATCATACTAATAAATAAAAATGTGGTTCATAAACATTTCATCATAGAATAACCCACTGAAAATGAAAAAATATTAAAAACATATTCCATAATAAACATAAATTATCCAATGAAAGAATAAATATTTTATCATTGGATCATATACCCAGTATATCATAAGTAAAATCAATAGTTTTTTTCCTAGATAAATAAAAATACAATTAAAAGATCATGAAATCATTTGTGGAGAAAATAACCATTGCAGTTTATTATATAAATTATTATTACGAACTTTTCAAATATAAAAGATTTTTTTTTGAAAAAAGAATGATATAAACATTTAATTGATGATTCAAACTGAAAAAGTGTTCTTGAATGAATAAAAAATTATTTCACATAATACAATTTAAAAAACATTCCATGCAATCATAAGATTAAATGTCACTAAATAAAATGTTTATAAACTAAAAAATACATTAAATTGAAACACTTTTGTAAAATGTAAAACATGTGTAAAAATAAATATAAATGATAATGAAATGACAATAATAATCATTTTTCGTTTTTTAGAAAACAAGGATATGGAACAAAAAATGTTTCCGATCTAAAATTGAAATTTGGTTTCTTTTCCAAAAAATATATATTCATTTTTAATTGAGAATATAATAAATGGAAAATGAAATTAAAACATTTAATTTCATAAATTAAAATTGGAAATTAATATTAATATTTATATTGTGATATAAATCATAATATTACAACACTAGGAACATTATTATAAGAAATCCTGACAAATAATGAGATCCCGATATATAACCCTTTCCTCAAGTTCTCCTTTTTTGAAATAACTATAGAATCATGTATAATAAATTAATGTTTATTATAAATTTCTAAAAAATTTACATTAATACATATAATATCATATATGAGACATTTATAATATTTCAACACCACCTTTTATCAGCCATTACATATTCAAATCACCATTTCCATGAGGTAACTAGTTCATTTGTCAGGAGTATTTCATTTTAGTAGTTTAGGTACTTAGACATTAATCATAGTTACATAATATAAAAATAATAATAATGATATAAATATAATATATATTCATTATATAACAATTTAAATCCATCAATAAAATTAAATATAGGGAAATAATTTGCACAATACATAAATAATGTGGGGAATCTATATATATGGACACATTCTCTTATTATTTTTAAGAACCCGGGTTTTTGGAACCGGTCAAAATCCTGAACCTGTTTGAAATTTTGACATGTTTATGAGGAAACTGGAGAAAATGGAAAGTTTCTGGAAATTTCCAAACCACACGCCATGTACCTTTAAGTACAAGCCATGTATATGTTACGAGAGTGTCAGTCGTGTGCTCACCGAGTACATGCCATGTGATGACCGTGTAGAAATTTCTTCCTACACGGTGTGCTGTTTTACACACGCCATGTACCCCTGACCGTGTGGTTGTCATACATGGCGTGTAAGGTTGTTGGATGGGTAGAACCAGGCACATGTCGTGTTCCCCTTATACATGACGTGTAGTCTATCTTTGTATAAGAAATATACATGGCGTGTGGGTTAGTCGGCAAGGGAGAGAAGAGAAACCAAGTACATACCGTGTATGCATAGGTACACGTTGTGTACTCATGTCAGCAGGTCTGGAAAGTAAGGTGGCGGAATTCAGCCATCTTATGAATAGTTAAATTACCTACATAGTGTATAGTCATGATGTAAATGTTGGGTAGTTTTTTTTCGTTAAAACGGGCAGTAGCTTCGTTTTGAGGCAGAAACACATAATTTGGCCAGGTTTCGCAAACCAAGTAGGTCGGACCTTGTTTCTTCTCCCGATCGTCCGTCAGAGACCCGATTCGAACTCTGATTGATGTGTTGGAACCCCCTCAGTAAGGCCTCGATTCCACTTGGGCCATTTTATTTTATTTAAGTTCTATAATTAGTTATAGGAGTTTGAGCGGTTTTGAATATTTTGTAGATTTACTGCATTTTATACCGAATTGGCAGCTGTTACTGGAGGAGTAGCATCGTACAAGTCTCAGGTAGGTGGTGCGTACCTCATTTTTTGTTTTCGTGATTGTTTGGGTGACGCGGCCTTCATTGTGTTTTTTTGTATTTTGAGATGGACTTGTTTTATCTAATGTTTCATATTGAATTGCTTGTTGGACCGACGTAATGCCTTTGGGTATGCCCTGTTACCAGTTTGCATGAGCAGGGCTGGGTGAGGGACCATTTCTCATTGGGGAATTTTGGTTTGGGAATGCCAAAATGGTTGTAATTGTAATATTAATGTTTTAAACTGTTGTGTTCAATTTTTTAAGCCTACTATAAGTTTTTAGAGTCATTCAATACCTCTGTGTAGTTGTTCGATAGTCGTTGGGAAGGGGAAATTCAACTGTTTAAATTTTTTTACCTGTTATGAGTTCTGTTGAATTTGATATATATGTAATTGATGAATTGCACATGTTGGAATCTTTGGTTTGTGTTGGGCTTGGCCCGGTTATGCTTGAGTGATGCTGATCAAAGGTTGGACTTGGCTCGGGTTACTACGGGTGGTTTTGACCATGGGATTGGGCGTCATGGACATCGGTTTGAGGTAGTATGACTGTCAGGTTGGGCATGGCCCATGTTACTAGGATGGTGATTCCATAAGACTTGAGTGGCATGGTCACAGGGACATGAGGTGTCAGCTGTGTTGGCGGCTTAGGTACTATTTTGGTGATTATCGCTCACCCAGAACTTTGAGTAGTGTGCACACAGAGATACTCCGTGATGAGGTGGTTTTAACCGGTCATGTGGGTAGAGGCCCCCGTAGTTGTGTTTAGGTATTTTGGTTGGGGTTTCCTGTCATAGAAAGCCATGTGGGAGGTGAGGAGCCTTCATGGGATAGCATTGAGACTATCCGGTTAGGGGCTAATGCTCACCATGATTTGAGGGCAGACATCGCTCTTCTACTGGGTTATTCTTGGGTGTGCCTTCGAGATGTCAGTAATTAAAACACAAGGTGTTGGGAGGCATAAGGTGTCGGGTTACTATTCTTGGGCGTTCCTTTGGGACGTCGGTACTTGAGACACATGGTGTCTGGGGGCACGTGGTTCAAGGTTACAGATAGAGATTTCGGTGTTGGCTGAAGTAGTTAACACTCTGTGGTGGCTGCTAAGCACCAGTGGAGTTAGTGTTTATTTGTGTATTGTACTATTTATTATTTTCTGTATAAATGAATGACTTCTTAAATACTCATATTAGGTATGCACCGTTGGGTGTTATCCTACTAGGATTTGTATCACACCCTACATGGGCCCTTCGGGACGCGTGCAGACTTTATGAATTTACGTGCAGGAAAGAGGCCAGCTTCAGGAGCTGGGCTGCATTAGTTTTTTCATGGAGATGGTATATACCTTGAGGTCATACCTATATGGGGTTTACTTTGTTTTGTTTTGTTTACTTGTATCAACATGCTTACTTGTTTGTAGCTACTTTTGGTTAGCCATTGGCGCCCCTTTGTTTAGTGACTTACTATGGATGAATGGATGGTCTGTTTAGTAGTTACCAGTGATTAGCATGCTGTTGTGTTTACTTTCCACTGATATTGTTTATATTTAATACTTCCACTGTTTATCTATATTGACTATGTTTCCACTCTATGGGTCTGGTTTGAGCGTTTTGAGTATTTTATTCCACTGCATTTTTACTGTTATACTCAGACTAGCATCGTTCTTATTATCCTCCGAGAGGGTATATCCTCCCGACTATACCTATCAGTCCCTCGCTGCTAGTCAGCATCCTTTGGCGTTCGAGGAGGTGTGCCTAAGGTATGAACAATTGACCCGTTTCTCTCTGTTCGGGTGGATGGTCGGGACTGGGTCGTTGCAATTTTAAATTGATTGAATGAATAAAAGTTCAATATTAATTTTTAATTTAAAAAAATTTATATATTCTATAAATATTATATATTAATAAAATTAATCTATATTATAATTAATGTAAATTATGAAAGAAAAAAATCACATCGCTTTATGGAGGATTTATTCCACATGTAAGCAAGAGTGGTATTATCATTTCGTAATAGATTTAATGATAAGAATGTAGACATGATATTATCATTCAAAAACATTATTATGAAAGAAATATAATATATAAAAATTACACACATAACAACTCTCATTCTTAAATGATTGAGATTAAAAATAAATTATATTACTACATAAAATGGTAAGCAATACGAATATATGAGAAATACTTTAATTTTAAATTTTATTGGAAATCAGGTGAAATTTTTTTTTAATAACAACAGTAACATTTTATTATATTTAATATAAAAAATATTCTATTTTATGATAAATATTATAAAGTTATATTAGGTTCAAAAGATTATAAAATATATTTACTATTTAAGGAGATTACCTCTCCTTTGAAAAGGTTTTTTTAAATATCTTATATAGAGATATATGGACTTTCTTTTGGAAACATTATAAACTGTAAAATGTGAGTATAGAATTTGAGAATATAAATTGGTATATATTGGTTGACATTTATGGCTTAACGTTGAGTAAATTATTAAGTATGAGGAATGCTTTTATAACTACGGTGAGGGTAATATTTTAAATTATTCAAAAGATTAAATTACAAAAACATCATTATCAATAAAAATGATTTCAAATGGAAAAAGATTAGATGATATAGTAGGATATGTTTTACATCCCATATAAGAATAAAAATTTTCTTTTTTGTTTCCTTCTAAATTTTTATTATTTTTATTGACTGATAAATAGCCAATTTAGTTTTAACTACTCTAAAAAAATTCAATAATAATGGGTTTTAATTTTTATTTTTAATGTGAATATTTTCCCTTAAATGGAAAATTCTTTAAATTTTAAAAATATCATATCTAACGTCTCTTATTTTAATATTTTAATATATTTTATTTAATTTAATAGAATATTATTTTACTAAAATATAACTATTATCAATTTTAACACGATTCGTTAAATTTTAATTAAAATACATAATGACAAATTGTTAATTAAAATATAATATTTTAGCACAACAATAATATGACATATATACCCAAAAAATTCTTATAAACCTATTTCATACTAATATTATGTCCCTTTTAATATTTTTTAAATCACTCATTTTATTTTTATATCAATTTAATAAACACATTTATTTGTGATTTGTTGGAAATTAAGTTAATTATAAATTATATAAAATTATAAATAAATTAATATTATAAATATTTTTTAACTATATAAATAATATTATTAATACTGATTTTTAACTAGTTTTTATTAAATGTGGACACATATAGGATACATAAAACTAAGAGAGTGAGATTTCATAGCTTTCTCTGACTTAAAAAACATATAAGTCATTTTAAAAGGAAATAGTTCATCAAACACATAAATTTATAAAATATATTGATACAAGTCTAATACTATTCATAAAAGAAGAATAAATGTGAATATTTTTTCCCTTATAATTTAATTTTCTTCTAGATTTAATTTATCTACCCTTTATGGATATGATAAATTCTACCATAGTTAGCATTCATATTGCCAAAAAAATAAGTGCATATTTCATGAATTTTTACCTAATGATTATAAATATGTAATTCAATTTATATAATTCAATACCAATAAATATATGAAATTAATTTTAAATTATGGGTGCATAATGAAATAAAGGTAGCTTTTCAGAATAAATACATTTTAAGTGTAAATATTCGTTTATCTTATCCAAGGCCACAAAAAAAATTTGATGAAGTTTTAAAATATTTTAAAAAGTATGAAATATATATATATATATATATCATCAAAATCATTAAATAATTCTTATTAATTTTATTAGATCTTATAAAATATACTGTGTAATGACACGGACCTCTATGGTTCATTCCTTTGCGAAAATCCAGTGTCTGAGGTGTTCTGGGAGGCCAAGGTGACTTATTTGTAACACTTTTCAAAATTTTCAATTCGATGAAAAGTTCCAATGCTATCCTTGTGAACTGTTCCAATTGTAGACCTCTATGAACAATTCCAATGGTAACCATGGGTGAATAGTGAAACGGTAACCTTATATGAATAGTTTCATCAGTAACCTTATGTGAACAGTGAAATACTAACCTTAGGGGAATAGTGTCATTAGTAACCTTAGGTGAACAGTGAAACTATGGCCTTATGTGAACAGTGTCATCGGTAACCTTAGGTGAATGGTGCAATGGTTATCTTATGTGAACAGTGTCATCGGTAGCCTTATGTGAACAGTGCAATGGTGAGGTTCTAACAGTGACCCCTTTCCTTTTCTAAATTTGTAGATCTTGATCAGTGTTTCCCAAATGGTGTGGTTCCAATGGTGAACTTTTTCCTGTGCCAAATTTTAAGATGAAGTATAGTGTTCCAGAATAATAGGGTGTACATTGTTTCAAAAATGATAAGGTGTACAGTGTTTCCAGAATGGTAAGGTGTACAGTTTTACTAGAATGGTAGGGTGTACAATATTTCTAGAATGGTAGTGTGTATAGTGTTTCTATAATGGTATTGTGTAGGGTGTTTCTAGAACTAGTTTTTTTGATAAAAGATAATTCCTTGTAGGGTCTTGAGTTACCCACTTTCTTGTTAAGGGCCAATATCCTAAGTAATAAGAAGTTTTTTCCCTACTTCTTGTGTAGTGATGTCATCCTGGATGTTTGTTGTGATATATGGGGATAGGGAGGCCTACAGTTTGTAGTAGCAGTTGATGCATAGACCGGTGAGATGCATCGGTTTATGCGTGTGGGTGTCAGGGAGGACACTGAGGATGATGAAATTCGTTGGATGTGAATTTTAGGATTATTGATGATTCTTTATTGGTTGTTTATCTAATTTACATTCTCCACTTCTCAAGGCATCTAGTCTTTCTTACCCTTCTTCCAAAAGGGGTGCAGATGAGGGGGGGGTATTCCGCATGATTTTTGTGTTTATCTTTTCAATAAAGAATGGGTCAATGCTCTTGTTATAGGTATCAAAGACTCGACAGGTTGTTCATATACTCACCATGTTGAGCCCCCTTGTGTTTAGTATAATAGAATTTTTTTCAAGAATGCCTAGGAATATAGTAAAATAATTCTTAAAATAAGTAATTGAATTAATGATGTTATCCCATGGGGTTCGAACTTGATGGGACGCAAAGTTTAGTTACAATTTCAAATGGACGGTGGACTTTGGGTGTGATGCCAATGAAATTTAATGTGGAATTTTTAATGGTTAGTTAATGTTATAATAATAAATTAACATAAAGTGGAACTATCAAAATGGGAATGAAGAAATGCAATAAATATCTTTAAATGGTTGTGTTCTTATAGGATTAATAATCTTAGAAGAGGCATCCGGGAGTCTAGGATACATTAGCTACAGTTTACTCTAAGACTAGGCTATTACCATAGTGTGGTTTTGAGATATATTATATTCTATAATTTTTATGTTTCAATAAACTACATCACCACGTTAGTTAGGGAAACTGACACCCTGGGGATTCTAAACCCGGAGGGGTGTTTTCCCCAACATTCTGGTTGGAGGATATATGGCTGACTAACCCCTTTGGCCCTGCTCCCATCTCTTGGTAGTTACTTGTGCTAGTAGGATAAGTGCTTAGTGTTTTCCATATATGGGTGTAAAGGGATTTAATGTCATGTAGTTATTCCAAAAAATATATTCTGGATACAGTATCCTATGAACTACTATAGGCGTAACATGTATAGTCTGTTATGGGTTGAGGATTCTTACGTGGTGTGTGGGCTGTAATGGCTTGAGGTACAATGTCTGTCGTATGATACACATTATGTGACCTTTGGTTGATCTCGGAACCTAATTGGAATATAACACCCCAGGTAAATAAAGAGTACGACATTTTCACATTTATCCATATTTGTGAATAAAATATTAATATTATTTTGAAGGGGACGCAATGCTCGATGGTGTACCCAATATTCAACAACAAGTTCCTTTGAAATCATACGTTGCACTCTAATAATAAAATTATATTATTTTAAATGGTAGTTAACACATAGTCGTTGTATTGACAGGAATGAATATAAATAACTAATTTACGATTAAATATGTTTATTAAATATTTTTACTTTTATCCAATAAATTTTAGAGGCATAAAATACAAATGAATCCAATCTTAAGCATTGAATATACTAGTATTTTTAAAAGATTGTTTTACTACCCTTTTGATGGCAAAACTTTTTTAAATAAAACTTTCGACAATTTTATGAGCTCTATATTTCAAAATAGACATATTATTTATGATTGGTACATTGAAATTTACATTGGGTTAATTTTTGGTATTTTTCTGACAGTGTTCATTTTCCAATGAATAGTAAAAAATACTGCATTTTACATCAATACTGCTTTTTCATATAATTTAAATATATGGTTACATTATCTTATTAATTTGTTTTAAAGTGTAATTAGAATATATTTTTACCATGTAATCCAATGATGGTCATTGGGATTAATTTCACTTTTTAAATTGGCATAAACAATTGCAAAACATTTCATAAATATTGTTTCTAAAAAACCCGCTATTTGTTTTGACAACGGTCAGTTTTTTTTTAAATTAATTATTGAAAATTATGTGTTTGTAATTTTTTAAAATGTATTACCTATTTGGAATCAGAAGGTACAAATTATTTAATTAAGACTCTTTTGTTTTTGGATATTATGAATTTTAACGACGGTAAATATCTTTAATTATCTTGATTAATGAGTAATCGAGTAGTTAAGGATAATAAAATAATATCATAACAATAAAAAATGACCACAACATGTGTCCTAAGGATACTGGTTGTCTCATGGCCGACCATGGTATTCCTTGTGCCAAACATGGGGGCCCCATGGAATCACTTTTGTGAGAAAGTGACTTTTTAACTTTTCATTTTTAAAGAATGTTAAATGTGACAAAGAATGTATCACCTCAGTAAAATATATTTACTTTTGTCCACAAAAATGATCATTTGGACTATAAATATTCATTATAAATCTAAAAATATTTCCTACATCATGAAATTTTTTAATATTTTTTAGACATTAAATTTATTTAATTATTTATGACATCATGATGATGGAGCGATTACCTCATTAATAAAGGATTTAAATAAAATGGAAAGTTAATGAAACATCTAAGACCTACACATGTCCAAAACCCATTGGATGGGTTGCTTTCGGGCCCTTATCACCTTATCCTCGAAACACATCAATGTGGGACCATTAAAATCCGAAACTCATTTGAAAATAAAGTTACATTTTATACCTTTTCAAGAGTGCCCCTCCTCTCCTCTTATAAAAGGCCCCCACCTCTACCTCCTTACCCACACTTTCAAAGCCTTTGGCTTGGACAACCCCTGATCTTTTTGTCTATCCACTTCCCTCTCTAACTCGTTGAAGCCTCACTTTGGGAAGAAGTCTTCCCAATGAAGCCTTTGAGCTCAAACCAAAGGGAGTTACCCGATTTTAAGGTAATGTCTTCCTTTGAGTCCTTTTTTTTATTTTTCTTCTCCAACCCCCTAAAATATTTTTATTCATTTATTTTGTAAAAAATCCAGTATATTCAATATACTAGAATTTTTTTATAAGAAGGATTCGAGCTACACTTACACACACCTACATCTAATGGTTAAAAAACATACTCTTTCCGTGGATGGAAAATTTCTACCTCCTGAAATGATGATTGTTCAACATTATTCTAACACCTTCAAAGGTGGCCATTAAGATGACACTATATTTATATATGATATCTAATATGTTTATTTTTTTACTTAAGATTCTGTATTTTTCATTTATGGTGTACCTTTATGGTTTCCATTATGGGTAAACGCGATATCTTCATTTAAGGAAGTGCGGACTACCGCCCCCTCAAAGTGATTTGATTCGTTAATACCATATGTGGTACGTATAAAGGATATATTTAATGATATTATATATGATACCATACTAGAATTAATATAATATTATGTATCATAATGTTTTAATTCTATTAAATATGAAATAGAAATGGAAGTAGCTTTCATGTGTACGTACGGCTTACCATCTCCATGAACGGTACATTTCATTTTTAATCTAAAAATGTTATGTAATATTATAAGTACAAAATATATAATGGATATATATGTAATATATTACATCTAAATTATGTATATCATTATGTAATTATAACATATATATCTCTCTCTCATTTTGTTTTAATTCCATTAATATGACAAAAAATGAAAGTAGCGTTCATGCGTACGTACGGCCTACCGTCTCCATGAACGGTGCTTTTCATTTTTTATCTCCAAATGATATGTAATAGTATAAAATGAATATTTAATGGATATATATGATATTTTAATCATTAATACTATTCAGGATATTATTTACTTATAACTACATGGGCAATCTTTTTTCAAACAAGTTCATTTTTGACTCATGTACCAAACATCGGAAGAAACGTCTAATATGAACTAACATTATTAAACAATTATTATAACATTATAATATGTGATATGAACTGAATAATATTCTATAAAGGAGGTACATAGGAAATTATTAATTGACCAAAGTTTATTATTCAGAAATATAATGAAACGAACAAGACAAGTTGGACTTGAGGTAAGGGATCCTACTCCTCTATTTCTTTTTAAGTACACTCTTTTATGTCATTCCTTTTAAAGATCATATTTATTGTTATTGTGATGTTATTTTATATTAATATTACTGTAATTTTTATGTTCATATAACGAGAGACCCTATTCTCTCTCATCAATCCATTTTGGAAGTTTTGAGTGGCGTTGTTAGGCTGCCGAATTTTCGTAAGAGATCTATCATCTCTCTTTCTTTTTAAGTACTCTCTTTTATGTCACTTATTTTAAGCTCTTATTTGTTATGTTGGGGGATGCTCTTTTATATTCCTCTTTCTGTAAACTTTATGTTAATATGATGAGAGACCCTATTTGATCTCATCAATCCATTTTTGGAAGTTTTAAGTGGCGTCGTTAGGCTGCCGAGTTTTCGTAAGTGATTTTTCATCTCACTTTTATTCCCGTGAGATTTATGCTACATTTGCCACAATTTCCTTTTAGTGGTGTATGTACATACCATTATTTTACTCATTTTGTAATATACTTTCTTTTATGAGTATTTACATCAATGTTGTATTGTCCTTCTTTCATGAGGTGTATGTTTCGAAAGATACCCATGTCGGTAAAGGAAACTTTCACCCTCCTCTTTTTAAAAGACATATTTTGTTGGGTCTTTTAATTTACATATTGTTATGTTGGGATATGTTCTCATATATCCTTATTGATTTAAATTTTATTTCAAAGTGATGAGATACCCTTTTTTATCTCTCTTCAACTCATTTTGATGTGACGTCGTTAGGCTGTCAAGGGAACTTCTTAATCCAATTTCGATTTCTTTGGGTTCAACATGTAGTTATTGAATATGTCATCCTTTGAATATGTGTGAATGACCATTGATTATTTTACACTTAATATCCACTTATATTTGGTGTATTCGTTTGTCACACATAATTATGTAATTGATTTATCCTTAAACCAAGGATACCGTCTTTGTAAGGGACTTCGTCTCAATCTCCATTCATTGAGGCATATTTTGTTTTATACACAACCTTCTTTTATATGGTGTATAAACCCCTTTAAATTTTACGTTTATCCAAATGTAATCTTTTTATACGAAGCGTTTTACAAAATGATAAAAGGGAATGTTTTTGTCATACGTATGCGGCGACAAAGACTTCTCCGCCGCTGTGACCATTATTTGAGTTTTGGCTTCCTCTACAAGCCATACCTTATTTTAAAAAGAAAAATTAATACCATGTTTTAATTTTATTTTATTTTTGTATTGAAAATGGTTTTCATAATGTTTTTTAATATCAATGTGTTTTATTTATATCTTGTGGTTGAAATTTGGAAATGTTATGTTTCCTTTATGCATGTATTATGTGGTACGATTATCTTATGGTTCTTGGGCATTGCTATGAAGACGGGTGGTTCTGTGATAAACTAAGGGCGGGTGAGCCCGATATAGCTATCCAATGCATTGGGTAATGCGAAGGAGTAAAATGTTAAGGTTTCTCGGAAGAGATTTAGGGAATATACTATGGTGGGTATTCCAAATGTAACCAAGAGGGTTACTCCCTATGTAAGAATGTTATGAATGCCTCAAGTTACCTTTTATGTCGTATGATTTCAATGATTTATTCATGATTTTATGAGGTATGTTAAAGTGCCCATGTTTTATCGGTAATGTATGATTTCATTCTTATGTATATATGAACTCATGTTTCCTTTCCATATTTTTATAACCCTTACTGAGCTTTTTATGCTCATCCCAAGTTTTTGAAATGTTTTTCACATGTCAAGGGAAAGGTACATGATGTGATGATAGTTTCAAGGATGTGTCAAGAAAGAATCCATGTTTTATTTTAAATATGTTTTAATTTATGGGAAGAATGAATACAGTCTTTTATGTAACCACTTTGTTTAAATGTGGAATGTAATACAGGTTTCATGATCTAAATCTCTAAAACTCTAAACCTGAAAATATCCTCAATATGAAATCTTGTAATAACTCATGATTAAGTAAGGTCTAAGGCTGGGGCCTTATAGTTGGTATCAATGGTCAGTTTAGATAACATGAGAGGTTAGGGTATTCTTTAAGCATAAGTGACATTACCCTAATGGTTAAGAATTCAGAAAGAGTCCTAGTTTTAGATAAATTTAATGAGTAAGTATATCTTAGTGTTTATCTTCCTCATTAGTACATGATGGTTTTGTTGATATACTCACACTGACCTTTTTGGTTTTAGTAAATGGCTGGATCCAGAAGGCACCAAAGTAATAGTGGATGTGAAGGAAACTGTGACAATTTTTTGAGCAAGTAACTGAATGATATGGGAGCTCCAATGAGAACTCTTGTGATTATCCTCAAACAACTTTCTGGAGTCATGATTGACCACCTAAACCTTGGTGATTTCTCTAAGGCATCATATATGCGAGAAACAAATCCCTACGGAAGTACAGGTAATAATCATAATGGTAAGTGTGTTCAAAAACCTATGTGTCAAAGATGTGGAAAGAAACACCTAGGAAAAATTTTCAAAGGGGAAGAAATATGATATAGATGTGGAAATGAAGGTCATAAAGCAAGAACCTACCATGGAAAAAGGAATCATCCAGTTGACTCGAGGAAAGGGGAAGACTTTCTTTCTGAGGGATCAATTGAAGGTTTTAAATGTGTTATGCATGGTCATTATGCAAACCCATGTCCCATGAAGATGTTTCGTTAATGGGATCACAAAGAGCATACAAATGTTCGTTTACCAATACCTAATGCCATTCCGATTGAGGATGAAGAAACTGAAAATGGCTAATCAAAGGTATGGATTATTTCATAACTATTGTTTTCCTATTTTGGAATCTTAGGATATGATTCATGATTTTGTTTGTAGGAATGAATTATTTCAGAATAAGTTGGAATGGAATGGTTAATGGATCATGAAGAATGTTGAATGAGTAAGATGTCAACATATAAGGTATTCATGAGTTATAGTGAAATTATTAAGAGTATTAAGACTCTTTTGATGATGGGGTTACATTAGAAGTATTTTTATAGTATGTGTAACCCTGATGTTTAATATATGAAAATTTTATTCAAGGAATAGTTATCTGTTCTTTTGTGGACATAGTTATAAAGAACCATTTGGGTTTATATGATCCTTACTTTTGAGGTAATTATGGGTTACTATATGTTATGATGGAGGTGAAATGCATGAGATAAAATTGAGGTTAAATTAATTTATGGTTATTTTTTGATGATTTTATCTATTTTGGGGAATGATTTGAGAATTATATAGTTTTGGAAAAAGGACAACACACAGACCGTGTGACAACCCGTCGCGTCGGACAATGCTGCGGGAATCGAGCCCACAACCAAAGTGTGACTAGTATTTATCACCTACCACTGGACTACGTGAAGTCCCTGGTTAGTTTGACTGATTCGTTTTAGTTAGATGATTTTATGAATTAAGAGTAAGTTTATTTTGGGTTATCTATGGAAATTTATTAACCTATGATTGAGGATATTTGATTAGGTTAATTACTTTTCAATACGACAATTTAAGAGAAACTGATGTTGTTTGGAAATAAATGTTACGATTTAACTTGGAAGATTATGTGAATAAATCCTTCTAATATTTGGGATTCAGTATTAGTTTGTTTTACTTTGATGACTTTTATGGACAAATTGTTTATCGAATGGTCCTCATTGAACTTTGGGTTTTGTTGGACAAATTTTGGAGATTAAGCATAGATTTTCTTTTTATAAAGGGTTATCCTTTGCTAGATTATTTGATCTTGTACTAACCTTTTTGGTTTTGTTTTTGGTTAGAGTCTAAAGACATGGGAAGTATATAGATCACTTTTTTGGATTTGGTGATTCTCTAGAAGTTGATTATAGTACTCTTAATGTGAATAACTCTTCCTAAATACTCGTCTTTTGGGGAAAATATGAGTTTGTGTAAGGAATCTAATAAAAGTTGAAAGTCAACATGATAAGTGATTATGTTTCCTTATGAATAAATTCCTTAATAAAAAGTAACTTAAAACTAAAATGTTGTCTATTAACTTTTCTTACTGGGGAATCGAATACCGTTTAACCCATCACAAGTTTGTGATTTTATTATGGTTAAATTTCTCCTAGACATGTTTACTATCACTCTCCATCAGAACATGACCCTTTGTTTTTTCTTCCATGTCCATATTTTCATACTCAGAATCCTAGTATGGGTTAACTCGGGGGACCTCTATACTTCTCTTTCTTTATTTTAAATTGATTTTTTTACCGACTCTTGTTCCGATGTGGGATTTTCAATGATGTTTCCAAGACCAGTTTTATAATTGCGAGGACGCAATTCCCAAAAGGGGGGCAGGATTTAACACCCCAGGTAAATAAAGAGTATGACATTTTCACATTTATCCATATTTGTGAATAAAATATTAATATTACTTCAAAGGGGACGCTATGCTCGATGGCGTACCCAATATGCAACAACAAGTTCCTTTGAAATCATACGTTACACTCTAATAATAAAATAATATTATTTTAAATGGTAGTTAACACATAGTCGTTGTATTGACAGGAATGAATATAA
The DNA here is from genome assembly GCA_963277665.1 of Viscum album. Taxonomy (NCBI): domain Eukaryota; kingdom Viridiplantae; phylum Streptophyta; class Magnoliopsida; order Santalales; family Viscaceae; genus Viscum; species Viscum album. The sequence continues at coordinate 901,247,458 of OY728139.1, forward strand.
ATAACTAATTTAAAATTAAATATGTTTTTTAAATATTTTTACTTTTATCCAATAAATTTTAGAGGCTTAAAATACAAATGAATCCAATCTTAGGCATTAAATACACTAGTATTTTTAAAAGATTGGTTTACTACCCTTTTGATGGAAAACCATTTTTAAATAAAACTTTTGACAATTTTATGAGATCTATTTTTCAAAATAAACATATTATTTATGATTGGGACATTGAAATTTACATTGGGTTAATTTTTGGTATTTTCTGACAATGTTCATTTTCCAATGAATAGTAAAAAATACTGCATTTTACATCAAAACTTTTTTTTCATATATTTTAATTATATGGTTACATTATCTTTTTAATTTTTTTAAAGTGTAATTAGAATATATTTTTACCATTTAATCCAATGATGTTAGTTGGGATTAATTTCACTTTTTATTTGGGCATAAACAAGTGCAAAACTTTTCATAAATATTGTTTCAAAAAAAACCTGCTATTTGTTTTGACAATGGGAAGTTTTTTTAAAATTAATTATTGCAAATTATGTGTTTGGAATTTGGTAAAATGGATTACATATTTGGAATCATAAGTTACAAATTATTTAATTAAGACTCTTTTGTTTTTGGACATTATGAATAGTAACGACGATAATTATCTTTAATTATCTTGATTAAGGAGTAATCGGGTAGTTAAAGATTATAAAATAATATCATAATAATCAAAAATGACCACAACATGTGTCATAAGGCTACTTTTTGTCTCATGGCCGACCATGGGATTCCTTGTGCCAAACTTGGGGGCCCCATGGAATCACTTTTGTGAGAAAGTGACTTTTTATCTTTTTATTTTTAAATAATGTTAAATGTGACAAAGAATATATCACCTAAGAAAAATAGTTTTAATTCTGTCCAAATAAATGATCTTTTGGACTATAAATTTTCATTATAAATCTAAAAAGATTTCCTACATCATGATATTTTTTTTATAATTTTTAGACATTAAATGTATTAAATTCTTTTCGACATCATGATGATGCAGCGATTACCTCATTAATAAAGGATTTAAATAAAAAGGAATGATTATGTAAACTCTAAGACCTACACATGTCCAAAACACATTGGATGGGTTTCTTTAGAACCCTTATCACCTTATCCTCGAAACATACTAATGTGGGACCATTAAAATCCGAAACGCATTTGAAAATAAAGTTACATTTTGTACCTTTCCAAGAGTACCCCTCCTCTCCTCTTATAAAAGCCCCCCACCTCTACATCCTTATCCACACTTCCAAATCCATTGGCTCGGCCAAACCCTGCTCATTTTGTCTCTCCACTTCCCTCTCTAACTCTTTGAAGCCTCAATTTGGTCAGAAGTCTTCCCATGGAAGCCTCTTACCTCAAACCAAAGGGAGTTACCCGATTTTATGGTAATGTCTTCCCTTGTGTCCTTTTGTTTTATTTTGCTTCTCCAACCCCCTAAACTATTTTTATTCATTTATTTTGAAACAAATATAGAATCTTAAATATACTATTATGTTGGTATAAAAAGGATTATAGCTACACTTACACACACCTACATCTAATGGTTAAAGAACATACTATTTCCGTTGATGGCGAATTTCTGCCTCCCGAAACGATGATTGTTCAAAATTCTTCTAACACCTTAAAAGGTGGCCATTAAGATGACACTATATTTATATATGATATCTAATATGTTTATTTTTTACTTAAGCTTCTGTATTTTTCATTTATGGCGTACCTTTATGGTTTCCATTATGGGTAAACGCGATATCTTCATTTAAGGAAGTGTGGACTACCGCCCCCTCAAAGAGATTTGATTCATTAATACCATATGTGGTATGTATAAAGGATATATTTAATGATATTATATATGATAACATACTGGAATTAAAATACTATTATGTATCATTATGTTTTAATTCCATTAAATATGAAATAGAAATGGATGTAGCGTTCATGCGTACGTACGGCTTACCGTCTCCATGAACGGTACATTTCATTTCTAATATCAAGATGTTATGTAATATTATAAGAACATATATATAATGGATATATATGTAATATATTACATCTAAATTATGGATATCATTCAGGAATTATAACATATATATATCTCTCTCATTTTGTTTTAATTCCATTAATATGACAAAAAATGAAAGTAGCGTTCATGCATACGTACGGCCTACCGACTCCATGAATGGTGCTTTTCTTTTTTTATCTCCAAATGATATGGAATAGTATAAAATGAATATTTACTGGATATATATGATATTCTAATCATTAATAATATTCTGGAAATTATTTACTTATAACTACATGGGCAATCTTTTTTCAAACAAGTTCATTTTTGACTCATGTACCAAACATTGGCAAAAACGTCTGATATGAACTAACATTATTAAAAAATTATTATAACATTAAAATATGTGATATGAACTGAATAATAATCTCTAAAGTAGGTAATTAGTCAATTATTAATTTACCAAATTTTATTATTAAGGAATATAAAGAAACGAACAAGACAAGTTGGACTTGAGGTAAGGGATCCTACTCCTCTCTTTCTTTTTAAGTACACTCTTTTATGTCATTCATTTTAAAGATCATTTTTCTTGTTATTGGGATGTTATTTTATATTAATATTACTATAATTTTTATGTTCATATGATGAGAGACCCTATTCTCTCTCATCAATCCATTTTGGAAGTTTTGAGTGGCGCCGTTAGGCTGCCGAATTTTCATAAGAGATCTATCCTCTCTCTTTCTTTTTAAGTACTCTCTTTTATGTCACTTCATTTAAGCTCTTATTTGTTATGTTAGGGGATGTTCTTTTATATTCCTCTTTCTGTAAACTTTATGTTAATATGATGAGAGACCATATTTTATCTCATCAATCCATTTTTGGATGTTTTAAGTGGCGCTGGTAGGCTGCCGAGTTTTCGTAAGGGATTTTTCATCTCACTTTTATTGCCGTGAGATTTATACTACATTTTCAAAAATTTCCATTGAGTGGTGTATATACTTCCCATTATTTTACACATTGTGTAATATACTTTCTTTTATGAGTATTTACATCAATGTTTTATTGTCCTTCTTTCACGAGGTGTATGTTTTGAAAGATACACATGTCGGTAAGGGAACCTTTCACCCTCCTCCTTTTAAAAGACTTCTTTTGTTGAGTCATTTAATTTACATATTTTTATGTTGGGATATGTTGTCATATATCCTTATTGATGTAAATTTTATTTCTAAGTGATGAGATACCCTTTTTTTTCTCTCATCAACTCATTTTGATGTGACGTCGTTAGGCTGTCAAGGGAACTTCTTAACCCAATTTTGATTTCTTTGGGTTCAACATATAGTTATTGAATATGTTATCCTTTGAATATGTGTGGATGACCTTTGATTATTTTACACTTAATATCCACTTATATTTGGTGTATTCGTTTTTCACACATAATTATGTAATTGATTTATCCTTAAACCAAGGATACCATCTTTATAAGGGACTTCGTCTCAATCTCCATTCATTGAGGCATATTTTTTTATACACAACCTTCTTTTATACGGTGTATAAACCCCTTTTACTTATACGTTTATCCAAAAGGAACCTTTTTATATGAAGCGTTTTACAAAACGACAAAAGGTAATGTTTTTGTCATATGTATGTGGCGACAACGACTTCTCTGTCGCCGTGACCATTATTTGAGTTTCGGCTTCCTCTACAAGACATACCTTATTTTTAAAAGAAAAATAAATACCATGTTTTAATTTTCTTTTATTTTGGTATTTTAGATGGTTATCATAATGTTTTTTAATATCAAGGTGTTTTATTGATATCTTGTGATTGAAATGTGGAAATGTTATGTTTCCTTTATGTATGTATTATGTGGTACGATTATGTTATGGTTCTTGGGAATTGCTATGAATATGGGTTTTTCCATGATAAACAAAGGGAGGGTGAGCCCGATATAGCTCTCCAATGCATTGGGTAATGTGAAGGAGTGAAACGTTAAGGTTTCTCCAAAGAGATTTAGGGAATATTCTATGGTGGGTATTCCAAACGTAACCAAGAGGGTTACTCCCTACGTAAGAATGTTATGAATGCCTCACGTTACATTTTATGTCTTATGATTTCTATGATTTATTCATGATTTGATGAGATATGTTAAAGTGCCTATGTTTTATGGGTAAAGTATGATTTCATTCTTATGTATATATGAACTCATGTTTCCTTTCCATATTTTTATAACCCTTACTGAGATTTTTATGCCCATCCCAAGTTTTTGAAATGTTTTTCACAGTTCAAGGGAAAGGTACATGATGTGATGATAGTGTCAAGGATGTGTCAAAAAAGAATCCATGTTTTATTTTAAATATGTTTTCGTTGATGGGATGAATTAATACTGTCTTTTATGTAACCACTTTGTTTAAATGTGGAATGTAATGCAAGTTTCGTGATCTAATTCTCTAAAACTCTAAACCTGAAAAGATCCTCAATGTGTAATCTTCTAATAACTCAAGAATAAGTAAGGTCTAAGGCTGGGTCCTTATATGGAAACTTTCTTTTGTGGATGTGGTGGTTTTGTTTCATTGGCTGCATGTTTTGGTGCTCCGCTCAGGTGTCTGCGGGCAAGTCTTTTTGGAGAAGGATGCTTAGGACATGCGACATTGGGGCAAAGTGGAAAACTAGTTGGGAAGAAGTAGTAGGGTACCCTTGATATTCATTTTTATATTAAATACTCTTTTATGGTATACTTTGTGGGGGTATCCACGGTGAGGCTTTGAACATAGTATAACTATTATGGTGACATGTTCGTTTTACTTATTATTCATTGTCATTTAACATGATTTCATTAAATTTTCAAGAGAGACATTGGGGAGGATCCAACTAAGTATACTCTGACACTCACCCTATGTATATATAAATTGTTTTTCAGATTACATGGAGTAGGTTGGAGGTCAGGCTGGTTTCTACTAGCATGGGATTACAGGAGTTGTTTGGGATTTGTGGTTGCTGTTGTTTTTACTTTTTTTTGGTGCTTGCAGTTTTCCCATTTTAGTTATAGAAGTTTTTCATGAAATTACATGTGTGTAATTGGGATTTCTTTTATATTTTCTATTGAGATGGAGTTGGTTGGTGTCTCTCTAATCTCTCTCTTTCGCATGTGTTCTCTTGTAGGGTAATGACCCCCATCTGTGTGTTTACTATACCTTCGGTGCTAGTCGCCAACATGGGGCATACTGGAGGAAGGACTCAGTGGTTCATTATCTCACTTCTCACAATTCCGGAATAAGAGGGGAACACATTGTGGGATGGGTTCATGACATAGTGGTATCAGAGGAATGTTGAGGGATATGACATATTTTGGAGTTAGACACAGGTGAGGATGCATGAGTTGGTAGGAAAATTTTGTCAATCAATATTAGCAAGTGATCTAAACACCAGAGACTGGCTGATACATAAGAATTTAGGGACCCCTTTGATATGATATACGAACCTTTATGTTTACAAATTCTACTATACAAGGTGATACTGATGGTAGAGTAGAAACCTAGGAAATTATCATGACCAATTATTACTTGTTCTTGTGTTTTAATGGGTAAACTTCAATATAGGGTAACCTAAAATGAATAATAGAAAACAATCAATTAATTAATTCTGAGTCTTCCTTATTCATGGATTAGGAGCTCTAACAATTTTTTATTTTACATGTATGGATCCAGGTTGTTGGCATTGTCAAAATTGAATAGAAGTTGTCTAGTGGGCTATGCTAGAAGATCCTAGCAGGGTATAGGTTGATGACGAAGACACATGAAGGAGGACAATCCGAGAGTTTCAGAGCCAGAGTATACATAATTATCTGGGCTTCGTTTCAGATACACTCATAGAAGACTAGTTGGAAGAGATCAAGATAGGCTTCATTTCGATTTATGCTCGGAAGGAGCACTGGGTTTCCTTGGTTGTGACAATGCTATGTGGAACAGTGAGGAAGTGTTGATTCTTGTTCCTCGGAGATCAAGAGGATTCATCGATATCATGGGAGGAGTTTTGAGACAAGTTTAGAGTCAAGATACATTCTTCAACTATGAATGTATCCAGTTTATAGGATCTTCTTACGATATGATAGTGGAGATCCAGTGTGCAAGTGTTTGGAATCTATTTCAGGAACCTCTTGCAATATTCTTCAAACTCGTTTCCAGATGAGGAGGCCAGGGCGAGGCATTTCGAGGGGGATTTTCATCCATATATATAATGCGAAGTCACCACATTTATGCTGAATACATATCATGAGGTTCTGGTTAGGGTAGAAGTCATTGAGAGGACATTGGACAGGACCAGATCATCATGATAGCAGAGTCTTCCTTATTCCTCACGATGCAGATCTGTGGTTTTGGGTTACCGGTTTTTAGGGAACGTGAGTTTCTGTTTGGAAGGGGGTAGGTCCTAGCCCTCAGCATCTCGTTTCTCTGGGGGAAGCAGCGCTTAGGCCTTTTACAAGGGATCACACAATTTGTTTTCTTTTGTTGGTTGAGGAAATCAGCAACAAGAGTGCCTGACCTTTTAGAGTAGTCATCCTGCACCAGGTGTTCTGCTCTAGGTTCATCTATTGAGGAAGTTCCAACTGAGGCATCAGCAGTAGGTTGCGCGAGCTTTAGATCAGTAGAGTGTTTATGGGGTAGGAATAAGACAACCATGTGATGCTATCCTTACTTATAGGGCATATCGCAGCTATGGTGGTGGTCGTCATCATGGTCTGAGAGGATATAGATGAGGTTGTGGTTAGATTCTTGCTTTAGCATTTCCTGCGTCAGGTGATCCAGGCATCGTTCTAGATACCCTTTGCATTTTTTTCTACCTATATGTATTCCTTGTTTGATTTATGATAGACACACTCCTCTATATCACCTACCCTTGTCCACTATTTGGGACATTAGTTAGAGAGGCTTCTAATGCACATGGCATTGACTATGCGAGTTGGAGGTCGAGCTGACTGTTTTGAAGTATGTAGTGGCTTTGAGTTAGTGTTGGTACATCACTGCTCTTGGTAATATTTCCTATGTTTACAAATACATCCATATGATTTCATCCTTATCATTGATTTCTTGTATTAGTTGTAGGCTATCATGGATTGCTTCAGGATGTTAGTAGTATTCTTCAATACAAATAGAGACTCGATGGTGTTTTTTGGAGAGTGAGACCCTTGGATAGTTCATAGGCATGTTATATCCGTATCACCTATGACAGATGATATAATGATGAGTTCTTAAGAGGTTCAGCAATTGTCATTTTCTTGGATTGTAGAAGAGTACCCTGATGTCTTTCCAAAATAGGTTGTAGCATTGCCCCCTCAATGAGAGATCATGTTTGGGATCGAGCTACAACTAGGAGTGTCTCTTATATCTATGTCTCCATATAAGATTTCACCTTATGAATTATTAGAGCTATGTATATAGCTTGATGGTCTGTTATGGTGTGGTTTTCTTCAGCTAAGTGAGTCACCATGAGGTGCACTAGTTTTGTTTGTCAAGAAGGCGGATGATAGTTTGTAGTTGTGTGTCAATTATCATTGATTAAGAAAAGTGATAGTGAATAATATCAATCCTATTCTGTGTATTATTTATTTATTTGATCAAATGAAGGTGATATTTGGTTCTTAAAGATCGATTTGTGGTCATGATTTCATTAGATGCGTGTTAAGGATGAGGATATCCTGAAGACTTCTTTTTGTTGTCTTCATGGGCATTATGAGTTCATTGTAATGCTCTTCGGAGTGAAAAATGCTCTAGCTGTGTTCATAGGATTGATGATGATTTTGTTTTGTGAGTTCCTGGACAAGTTTTTTGTGGTTTTCATCGATGACATCCATGTGTACTACATGTTTGAAGTGGAGAAAGAAGAGCATATACATGCTATTTTGGGAGTTCTTCGTCAACATAAATTGTTTGGGAAGTTTCCAAAGTGTGAGTTTTTTGCTCGAGAAAGTCTATTTTTGGGAGTATGTTGTGTCCCAGTAGTGAGTAGATATGGATCCATCAAATAAAGAAGCTTTTTTCTCTTGGGAAACCCCCAGACTATGTCAGAGGTGCGTAGTTTCCATGGTCTCACAAGCTATATTAGGAGGTTCTTAGCCAATTTCTCTCAAGTTGTGACTCCCATGACATCTTTGAACAGGAATGATAAGGCATTCTTATAGACTGATCTATGTCTTGAAGCTTTAGAGTATCTAAAGATGAAGTTAGTAAGTGTTCCAGTTATTTGTCTTCTAGAAGAATGAGTTCAGTTTGGTGTTTTATATGATGCTGCACATCTAGGATTATGTTGTGTCCAGATGTAGCAGAGATTAGTTGTTTCTAATGGGTCTCGGTAGTTGCGTCCCCCTGAATGTAACTATGACACCCACAATCTTTATTTGGAAGTCGTGGTGTTTTCCCTAAAGTTGTGGAGATATTACCTTATTGGCGAGTGGTTTTTGGTTTTCACCGATCATAAGAGTTTGAGGTATGTGTTTACTAGCATGCCTTAAAATAGTGACAGCATCAGTGGATGGAGTTATTATAGTAATATGACTTCTAAATATCTTATACACCTGGAATGGAGAATGTTGTAGCTGATGCATTGATTTGGAAGTCATGTAGTGATGTAGTGCGTGAATCTGGTGACTTGAGAAGAGTAATGGAAGAACATTCACCATTACATGTTGATATAAGAAAGTTGGGGGCAGAGTTTTTCTTTTTCAAATGAAGGTGCAGTCATATCTGGTGCTGCAGGTGGAAGAGTCCCAATTGGGGGATGTATAGGTAAAGGTTTGGAGAGACATAGTTGTTTTTGGTGACGCACCGGATGGTTGGTCTGAGGATGAACAACCCCGAGTGTTGTATCACGGAAGGATATTTGTTCTTTTGATGATGTGTGAGATGGTTCCCAAAGAGTTCCATAGTTATCCTGTACTGGTGCATCCAGGGGTGAAGAAAGTTGTACCAAACCTTGAGGATCCATTTTTGGTGGTCTGGGATTAAGCATGCTATTGCGGAGTTTGTGTCTCGATGTTTGGAATACGAGATGGTGAAGGTCCAACATCGTGTTCCCAATGGTATGCTCTAGCCATTAGTTGTTCCTCAGTGGAAGTGGGAGGACATATCAATGGACATTGTTACTAGGTTACCTCATGATCCGAGGGGAAAAGATGCTATTTTGGTGGTAGTGAATCATCTAACCAAATTGGCCCACTTTAGATCAATACAGGAGTCAAGATCAGTGGAAGTTTTGTCGAAGGAGTATCTAGAGGAGTTGCAGAGGCTTATTCGAGTCCCATGGACGATCATTTCTGATCGAGATCATCATTTTACCTCCCAGGTGGGGAGAGGTCTCCATCATTATTTTAGTTATCAACTAGGCCTTAGAACTACTTTTCATCTGAAAAAGACTGTTAGACATAGATAACCATCTAGACTCTTGAAGACATGTTAAACTCTTGATTCCTGGATTATGGAGGTTTGTGGATTCGGCGCTTACCCTTGGTGGAGTTCTCTTACAAAAAATAGTTTCTCTCTACCATATGTATGGCATCGTTTGAATCCTTGTATGGCCAGCCTTTTTATTATCCATTATGTTGGACTTGTTTCGAAGAGTCAGTAATTCTCATACTAGAACTAGTGTAGAATAAAACTGAGATGGTTTAGGTGATTCATTAGAGTGTCAAGACAGCGCAGGATCTTCTAAAATCATTTGTCGATCAAATGAGGAGACCCTTATTGTTCTATGTTGGGGATCACATGTTTTTAAGGTGACTTCCCATCGTGGGAAGAGATGGTTTGGTCAAGGGAGTAATATTTCTCCACAATTTGTTGGGCCTTTTTAGGTATTATCTCATGTTGGAGTTGTGGAATATCGAGTAGCACATCCCCCTTTGATGAGCTAGATACACGCTGTTTTCCATGTATCACAGCTTTGTTGTTATCTTCATGATGACTCGCACATCATTGATTGGGGAGAGATTGATGTGGATGATGATGTGACCTTCGAGGAGCATCCTGTGGAGATCAAAGACCGCAAAGAGAATTTGTTGTGTAGGCATTCTATTCCCTTTGTTCATCTCTTGTGGCAACATGGTGGCATGGAGGAGAGTACCTGGAAACGTGAGATGTAGAAACGTTCTTAGTACCCTGAGTTGTTTGATGTTTAACTCGTTTCATGTAATAATGTATATTTTGTGGTTTTAGATCTTTTTTGGTTATTGATGGATTTCATTGGATGTTTTTTTGGATCTCTCTCTTTTGATAGGTATCTCAATGGGTGGTTGTTTAGGATTATTTTTTTTCTTTTAGGTTGGCTTTCAATATCAAGGATGAGAATGTTTTGATAAGTTTCTGATGAAATGGCTCAGACCTCTATGGCCCATTCCATTGCGGAAATATGGTGTCTGAGGTGTTCTGGGAGGTCAAGGTGACTTATTCGCAACACTTTCCCAAATTTCCAATTCGGTGAACAGTTCCAATGGTATCCTTGTTAACAAATAAAACAGTAGACCACTATAGACAGTTCCAATGGTAGCCTTAGGTGAATAGTGCAATGGTAACATTATATGAACAGTGTCATTTGTAACCATAGGTGAATAGTAAAATGGTAAACTTATGTGAACAGTGTCATCGGTAACCTTAGGTGAACAGTGAAACTATGGCCTTATGTGAACAGTGTCATCGGTAACCTTGGGTGAACAGTTCAATGGCGCCCTTATGTGAATAGTGTCATCAGTCGCCTTAGGTGAGCAGTACAATGGTGTCGTTATGTGAACAGTTTCATTGGTAACCTTAGGTGAATAGTAAAGGGTAACCTTATGGGAATACCGTCATCGAAAGCCTTAGGTGAATAGTGAAATGGTGAATTTATGTGAACAATGTCATCTATAGCCTAATGTGAATAGTGAAACAGTGAGGTTCCAATAGTGGCCACTTTCCATTGCCAAATTTTGAGTTCATGACCAGTGTTTCCAGAATGATGCGGTTTCAATAGGTAGCTCTATCTTGGACAAATATTTGAGTTCATGAATAGTGTTTCCAGAATGTTAGGGTGTACAATGTTTCTGGAACTATAGGGTGTACAGTGTTTATAGAATGGTAAGGTGTAGAGTGATTTCAAAATGGTTGGGGGTATAGTGTTTCTAGAATTGTAGGGTGTATAGTGTTTCATGAACGGTAGGGGGTATAGTATTTCCATAACTGGTTGTTTGATAAAAGATAATTCCATGTAGGGCTTTTAGTTACCCTCATGATTGTTTAAGGTCTAAGACCTAAATCAATATGATGTTTTTTCCAGATACATGTGTTGTGATGTGAGCCTGGATGGCTCTTGTGATGTGTAGGGGTAGGGAGGCCAACCGTTTGTGGCAGTAGCTGACGCCTAGAGTGGAAAGATGCAACGATTTATGCATTTGGGTGTCGGGGAGGACACCAGGGATGATGAAATATGTTATATGTGAATTTTTGGATTCTTGCTGATTCTTATTGGTTGTTTATCTACTTAACTTTATCCATTGATTGGGGCATCTTGTCTTTTTTACCCTTCTTCTTAAAGGGGCGAAGATGCGTGAGGTATTCCATGTGCTTTCTGTGTTTAGTTTATCAAGGGAGGATGGGTCTCCAATCATGCTATAGGCAGAAAATACTCTATGGGTAGTTCATCTACTCACCGTGTTGATCCCCATTTTTTAGTAGCATAGAATGTTTTGTAGAATGCCTGGGAATATGGAAAATTAATTTTGTAAATAAATGAATGAATAAATGATGTTAACAAATGTGGTTGGAGATTACAAGGATGTAATGCTGAGGTTACAATTTTAATGTTTTATATTTAATGGTTAATTAATTTTTAAATAATTAATTAATGTACTGTGGAACTGATAAAAAGTGAATGAAGTAATGTAATAAAGATATTTAAATGGTTTTGTGCTTATAGGATACCAAGTCATAAAAGTAGTAGTCGAGAGTCCGAAAGGTGTTAGTTGCAGTTGATTCTAAAACTAGGTTATGCCCATAGTGTGGTTGTGAGGTATAGTATATTTTGTACTTTTTTTGTTTCTATACGCTACATCACCCCGTCCATTATAGAAACTATCACCCTGGGGATTCTGAGCCCTGGGGTGTTTTCCCCAACATTCCAGTGGAAGGATGGATGGTTAAATACCCTCATTGTCCCCACTATCTTCTCTTGGTAGTTACTTGTGCTGGTAGTCATAGTGGTTAGTTTTCCCTATATATGTGTGTAGAGGGTTGTAATGGCTTGTGGTTATTCACACTCATATATTCTAGATATAGTATTCCATGGACTACTGTAGGAGTAATGTGTATAGGTTGTAATATCTTGAGGATTATTACTCGGTGTGTGGTCTGCAATGGATTGAGTAATAATGCCTGACGTATGATACAGGTTATGTGAGTTGGGGTGGCTCCCAGAAACTACCTTGTAACTTTCTTGTGTGGACATTGTTGTTTTTTTGCATGAGGTTCATGTTGTGGGGCTTCGCCCAGTTGTCTAGATGCAAGCCTTTATGAAGAGAGATTCTTAGGACGTGTGACATTGTGGAAATGTGGAAAACTAGTGGGGAAGTTATAGCGGGGTACCCTTGAATTTCTATATTATTTTATATAAACTTGTATGCGATACTTGTTTAGAGTAGCCATGGTGAGGCTGTGAACTTAGTATACCTGTTTAAGTGATGAGTTAGTTTAACTTGTTGTTCATTGTGCTTTAGCATGTTTTCATTACTTTTTCACAAGAGGCTTCAGGGAGGATCCAACTGTGTATACTATTATACTCACCCTATGTATATATAATTTTTTTTCAGGACACTTTGACCATGCTAGAGTGTAATGCCCCGACCCCAGTTACCCAGAGTCGGTGCGTTATTGCGTAACATTGGCATGATCACAAAAGATCAAGTCCCGAAAGACCGATTAGTTTAGTAGCTTTGGAAACACAAGATACATTCATAAATGTTACATTACATCCTAAGGTGTAAAACTACAATAACAAAGTCTCCATAGTCCACAATCATATCCTCTTCTTACTATCCCTGCAGGTCATTTATAAAATACTTCTTCACATCCTGGAAAATATTAAAACATTGAAAGGGGTGAGCTCAGATGCTCAGTAAGGATGACAATATAGCAGAAACATTCATAAATAAACATAAACATTTAAGGCAATGTATAAGTAAACAAAAGACTTTTAAACTTTAACTTCAACATAATATGGAAAAATAAAATGAAATAATGCCATTTACTTATTTACATGGATATTCTACTGTTCGAATAATCTCCTACAATATCAATAACCACATTCATAATGATGGAATGCATAATTCCAGACTATCATAACCACGTAGCCAAGGCCTCGTGCCAAGACTACAAATAAGATTTTGTCAAGACCTCGTGCCAAGACATAGTTTGTCTCATGAGACCTGCCGATGCATCGAGGAGCTATAGCGGGCTCCACCTGTCACTTATTAAGTCCAATTCATTCCTCATATGAACAGTTTTAAACATATCATAAACCATAACATAATTATATCACATAAAACATGAATAAATGAAATATAAATATCCACATTTAAATCACAAGATAACAAAACAATACATTGATATAATTATAAAAAAACACTTTCAAAATCATTTTCAATACCAAAATAAAATGAAATTAAAACTTTGTATTTATTTTTTATTTAAAAAGAAGTTATGGATTGTAGAGGAAGCCGAAACTCAAATAATGGCCTTGGCGGGGGAGAAGTCTTTGTCTCTGCATACATACGACAAGAAAAACAGTCCTTTTGTCATTTAGTTAAACACTTCATATAAAAATATTCCTTTTGAATATACGTAAATGTCAATGGGGTTTATACACCGTATAAAATAAATTTGTGTATAAAACAAAATATGCCTCAATGAAAGGAGATTGAGACGAACTCCTTACAAAGATCATTTTTAAAATAAAATAGATCTATTATGTGTATTCAATATATGTACAAATAAAGAAACTACAAATACAATCTATGACATAATAATATCCTGACATAATTTGAAAGTAGGATATTAACCCAAAGAATATAAATTGGGTTAATAAATTCACATACCTCGTGTCCGACTTGACTCGACCATTCTTCAACCTCCTGAATAATAAACTAGAGTTAATTTATAATTTCTTAAGAACCTTTTTCAAGTTTTTTATTCCTTTTCTATCACTTATTACCATGTTATGAACATTATGTAATTATTTAAGTTAATAACGGTCGTTCTGTCGATCATTGGTACTTGAGTCAACAATAAACTTCTTATAATTACAAGTTGTTCATGTGGTTATATATCCATTATATCCAGAATTATATTCATGATATAGATATCATATATCTCATATATATACAGAATATACATGCATTTATAATATTCCACAACGTTTAGAGGTATGAAATGAAATGCACCGTTCATGGAGACGGTAAGCCGTACGTACGCATGAACGATACTTTGATTTCTATTTCGTATTTAATGAAATCATAATTATATAAAGGTATATTATAACTCCAGTATAATATCATATATAATATCATTTACTCCATCCTTTATACATCCCACATATGGGATTAACGATTCAAATCACTTTGAGGGGGCGGTAGTCCGCACTTCCTAAAATGAAAATATCGCGTTTACCCATAATGGAAACAATAAAGGTATGCCATAAATGAAAAATAAAGAACCTTAAGTAAAACATAGGCATAATATATATCATATATATAAATATAGTGACATCTTAATGGACACCTTTGAAGGTGTTATATGAGTGTGGAACAATCATCGTTTCGTGAGGCAGAAATTCGCCATCCACAGAAACAGTATGTTCTTTAACAATTAGATGTAGGTGTGTGTAAGTTTAGCTAGAATAATTCTTATAAAAACATTCTAGTATATTGAGGATACTGGTTTTGTTACAAAATAAATGAATAAAAAGAGTTTACGGGGTTGGATAAGAAAAATAAAACAAAATAACATAAGAGAAGACTTTACCTTAAAATCGGGTAACTCTTTTGAATTGAGCCAAAGCTACCTTGGGAAGAATTATGCCCAAAGTGAGGCTTCTAAGAGTAATAGAGGGAAGTTGAGAGAGTATTTGGGCAGAGTTTGGATGAGCCAAATGGATTGAAGGTGTGAATAAGGTGGTAGTGGTGGGGGCCTTTTATAAGAGGAGAGAAGTGACACTCTTGGAAAGATTGAAATGTTACTTTATAATGAAATGATTTTTCGGATTCTAAAGGTTCCACACATATATAGTTCTAGGATAAGGTGATAAGGGTTCGAAATATACTCATCCAATAGGTTTTTGACAAGTGTAAGTCTTAGATTTTACATTATCTTTTCATTTTTTTTAATTGTTAATTAATGAGGTAATCACTGCATCATCATGGTGCCATAAATAATTTGATTTATTTAATGTCTAAAAATTATAAAAAAAATATCATGATTTAGGAAATCATTTTATATTTATAATGAATATTCATAGTCAAAAATATTACTTTTTAACCCCATTTAAAAATTGTTTTAGTAAAACTACTTATGTTTGTGACATTTTTATTTTAACATTAAATAAAAGTTATTTATGTCATTTCCCTACCAAAGTGGCTCCATGGGGTCCCCAAGTTGACCCATGGTTTGTTTGGGTCGTCCATGACTCATCCGATAGGGTTAGGACATGTTTCAAGGTCATTTCCTATTATTATAACATTATATTTACCTTAAATTTCACTAATTACCTTTAATCACGATTAATTAAACTTAAAAGTTACTATTCACCAAAAAATTATTTTAATCCCATTGAACCACATTTCACTTCCTAATGACAACCATGAATGTAGGATTTTTTAAAATAAAATCACAGAAGTGGTAATGTTTCATTTAAATGAAAAATTATTTTTTTAACTACCACTTAGTGGTTTCACTATTCATCAAAAATTGATGTTTTTCAGAACAATGCCAAAATTTCACCCTAAGCTATAATTGATATTATGAATTCAAAAATGATGTTTATTTTACAAAATTACAAACATATAAGTTGCATTAATTAATTTTATAATTAATTCCCGCTGTCAAAACAAATAGCGTGTTTTAAAGAAACAATATATATCAAAAGATTGACAATTGTTTATGTCCAATTTCACTGTGAAATTAATTCTAATGAACACCATTGGATAAAATGATAAAAATATAATCTAATTATACTTTTAAACCACTCAATGGTATAAATTATCACTATAAATTATTTTGATTAAAAAAGTTGTTTTTAGGTATTTTTCACTATTCATAAAAAATTGGAACTTCTCAAAAAATTACAAAAAAATTAACATAGGATAATTTCGATATTATGAATACAAAAATGAAGTCCATTTTGAAATATAAAATATATATAATTTCAAAAAGTGGGTATTACCATTCATAACTGCTACTTTGATTGGTCGTAGTGTGTTAGAATCTCGAACTTGCGTACAATTCAAGATATTACATTATTGAAAGAGAAGTGTATCGTGAAAGCTTGGGGTGTTACATTCCCCCCTCCTTCAATAAATTGCGTCCTTTCAATTTGAAATTTTTATTTGAAAATAAAAGGTTGAAAATATAAAATACCTTTGTGGAAAACCCACATCCGAAATAAGGTTAATAAAATTTAGCCTTAATAAGAGGGAAAGGGAAATGAAAAAGTCACAACCAAATTATGATCTCGATAAGGAGAACATTGGTGGCAATTAGAGACATATAATTGGAGGAAAAACGTAAATATTCATAGGGAGTGATTGAGGTCATCAATCAAAATCAAGTGTAAAATTGAGGGGCCCAAAGCCTTCAATCTACGTTGATTAAAAATATCGTTAGTTCAACAAAAAATAAGGTATTAGGATAACACCTTTTTTAATATCCCTTTAATAATGTTTAAGAATTAATTTATTCATAGAATAATAGATAGGTATATATATATATACTTGATAAGTAGAGTTTCAACCTTCAATTAATTTCTACCACAAACTAATCCTTTACTCAAAAAGATAATAAAACTCAAAAATATTATATGTATCCTAATAGTACATGGTTCAAAATGTTAACACATACCATTTAGATTAGAAAAATTATTTTGTAACTAGGGACTTCATGTAGGCTAGTGGTAGGTAATAAAGGCCTGTTGCACTATGGTTGTGGGTTCGATTCCTGCAGCTTTGTCTGACGCGACGGGTTATGCCCCACCCTCCAGGTTGTCCTTTTCCTAAAACTATAGTATTATAATATTCCAAAAATAATCTTCAGAAATTTTTTAACCTTAAAAAATACTATCCAAAGATCAACTTAATCCATTCCAACCTTTATAGTTTTCCAAAATACCTCTGTCCAGACTTTCTCTAAAAGGTCTCTAAATTCAAAAATCAATTGTAACATCAGATTCCCCAAACAAAGTAAAGTTTCTATTATTGTCACATACTAAAAATATGATTACCTTCTACATATTAAAACCTTAATGAAAACAACAAGTACTGCAGTACAATCCATATATATCACATTATTCTTATAACCAGTACATCATTGATACAACGCTCAAATGACATGATTCTTTAATAACAACATAAGAACTCTAATCATTCCCCCTCATCTGTGGTATTATCATAACTTGATTATTATCCAATAGCATCATTTTGGGCATAATCCGATGATTTGGACATTGGTTTGTGTAGTGTCTCTACTCCTTGCAGATGAAGCATTGCATATTTGAAACCTTTTTCTTACCCTTGCAGTCACGCACTTGGTGTCCTTTTTCTCCGCACTTATAACAAATTATCATTCCCTTCAGGCAAGTTCCAAGGTGTTTCTTCCCACAGTTATCATATATTGGAAAATTCTTCTTTTCCCTCTTCCCTTTATCATTATTTATCTCTTACATCCTTTTCTTCTCTTGATTACCATCAAATCCATAGGACTCAGAAAATTCGTTACTTATCTTATTAACACATGATACTATTTCTTCATATGTTGAGAACACATGGGAGACTATTTCCCTTCTAAATGTCATCTTAATACCTTGAAAGATATGATCCATCTTACTCTTTGGATCATACGTTTTGCTAGAGTTCACATTCCTTCTACTGGGCTCCATTTCTATACAATGGCATAAACTAGATTAGTTTATAAATAAAAATACATAATTCCATACTTGTAAAACACTTAACATAAATTGAACTATTTATGGATATAATCCATAATCATAAAAAGAAATGTTTTCTTTGAGGAAGTATATACTCATAAACTCTTCATAATGTTTTGTAAAGAAAATGATAATTATCCTAAACATATCCCCTGGGAGTGTCGTAATCAAGAGTGCTGTAAGGCCCGTTGTCGTGCACCAGTTCCCATTCGAGTCTAGCTCAATGCGGTGTTTTCAGGTTTTACCCCTAGGTACATCTGTGCCAGAGCCGCCTCTACCTGCTCGTATCCAGACAGGGATGTATTGCTCAGAAAACTCACAAAATCTCTACAACAACAAAATTCTAGGAAGATCTTCTATACTAATCCTCAAAGTCTATCTTTGGGCTATGTTCTCTAATAAGAGATTATCTATATCTAGCTTTCAAGGTTAGTACTAAACTGCCTATGATACCTACTATAACGCCCCGACCCCAGTTACCCAGAGTCGGTGCGTTATTGCGTAACATTGGCATGATCACAAAAGATCAAGTCTCGAAAGACCGATTACTTTAGTATCCTTGGAAACACTAGATACATTCATAAATGTTACATTACATCATAATGTGAAAAAATAAAATAACAAAGTCTCCAAAGTCCACACTCATATCCTCTTCTGACTATCCCTGCAGGTCATTCATAAAATACTTCTTTACATCTTGGAAAATATTAAAACATTGAAAGGGGTGAGCTCAGATTCTCAGTAAGGATAACAATATAGAGGAAGCATTCATAAATAAACACAAAAATTTAAGGCAATGTATAAGTAAACAAAAGACTTTTAAACATTAACTTCAACATAATATGGAAAAATAAAATGAAATAATTCCATTTACTTATTCACATGGATATTCTACTGGTCGAATAATCACATGCAATATCAATAACTACTTTCATAATGATGGAATTCATAATGCCAGACTATCATAACCACATAGCCAAGGCCTCGTGCCAAGACTACAAATAAGATTTTGTCATGGCCTCGGGCCAAGACACTAGTTTGTCTCATAAGACCTGCCGATGCATCGAGGAGCTATAGCGGTCTCCACCTGTCACTTATTAAGTCGAATGTATTCTCATATGAACAGGTTTAAACATATCATAAACAATAACATAATTGTATCACATAAAACATGCATAAAGGAAACATAAAATATCCACATTTCAATCACAAGATATCAATATAATACATTGATATAATAAAAAAAACATTCAAAACCATTTTCAATACCAAAATAAAAGGAAATTAAAACCTTGTATTTAGTTTTCATTTAAAAAGAAGTTATGGCTTGTAGAGGAATCCGAAACTCAAATAATGGCCTTGGCGGCGGAGAAGTCCATGTCGCCGTATTCGTACGACAAGAAAAACAGTCCTTTTTTTCATTTAGTAAAACACTTCCTATAAAAATATTCCTTTTGAATAAACATAAAATTCAAAGGGGTTTATACACCGTATAAAAGAAATTTGTGTATAAAACAAAATATGCCTCAATGAAAGCAGATTGAGACGAAGTCCTTACAAAGATCATTTTTAATATAAAATAGATCTATTAGGTGTATTCACTATATGTACACATAAAGAATGTACAAATACAGTATAGGACATAATAATATCATGACATAATTTGAAAATAGGAGATTAACCCAAAGAATAGAAATTGGGTTAAGAAGTTCCCTTACATCGTGTCTGACTTGACTCGACCGTTCTTTAACCTCCTGAATAATAAACTAGGGTTAATTTATAATTTATTAAGAAGCTTTTTTCAAGTTTTATATTCCTTTTATATCACTTATTACCATGTTATGAACATTATGTAATTTTTTAAGTTAATAACGGTCGTTTTGTTGATCTTTGGTACTTGAGTCAACAATAAACTTCTTATAATTAGAAGTTGTTCATGTGGTGATATATCCATTATATCCAGAATTATATTAATGATTTAGATATCATATATCTCATATATATCCCGCATATATATGCATTTATAATATTCCATAACGTTTAGAGGTATGAAATGAAATGCACCGTTCGTGGAGACGGTAAGTCGTACGTACGCACGAACGATACTTTCATTTCTATTTTGTATTTAATGAAATCATAATGATATAAAGGAATATTATAATTCCAGTATAATATCATATATAATATCAAATACACCATCCTTTATACATCCCACATATGGGATTAACGATTCAAATCACTTTGAGGGGGCGGTAGTCTGCACTTTCTAAAATGAAAATATCGCGTTTACCCATAATGGAAACAATAAAGGAATGACATAAATGAAAAATACAAAACCTTAAGTAAAACATAAAAATATTATATATGATATATATAAATATAGTTACATCTTAATGGCCTCCTTTGAAGGTGTTATATGAGTGTTGAACAATCATCGTTTCGTGAGGGAGAAATTCGCCATCCACAGAAATAGTATGTTCTTTAACCATTAGATGTAGGTGTGTGTAAGTTTAGCTAGAATAATTCTTATAAAAACATCCTATTATATTTAGGATACTGGTTTTGTTAAAAATAAATGAATAAAAAGAGTTTAGGGGGTTGGATAAGACGAATAAAACAAAATAACATAAGAGAAGACATTACCTTAAAATTGGGTAACTCTTTTGATTTGAGCCAAAGGATTCCTTGGGAAGAATTATGCCCAAAGTGAGGTTTCTATAAGTAAGAGAGGGAAGTTGAGAGAGTATTTTGGCAGAGTTTGGCTGAGAAAAATGGCTTGAAGTTGTGAATAAGGTGGTAGTGGTGGGGGCCTTTTATAAGAGGAGACAAGGGGAACTCTTGGAAAAATTGAAATGTTACTTTATTATGAAATGATTTTTCGGATTCTAAAGGTCCCGAACTTATATATTTTGAGGATAAGGTGATAAGGGTTCAAAATCTACTCATCCAAATGGTATTTGAAAAGTTTAATACTTAGATTTTACATTATCTTTTCATTTTACTTAAATCGTTAATTAATGAGGAAATTGCTGCATCATCATGGTGTCATAAATAATTTAATTTATTTAATGTCAACAAATTATCAAAAAAATATCATGAGGTAGGAAATCTTTTTAGATTTATAATGAATATTTATAGTCAAAAATATGACTTTTATAACCCCATTTAAAAATTGTTTTAGTAAAACAACTTATGTTTGTGACATTTTTATTTTAACTTTAAATAAAAGTTATTTATGTCATTTCCCTACCAAAGTGCTCCATGGTGTCCCCAAGCTGACCCATGGGTTTTCTTGGTCGTCCATGACTCATCCAATAGGGTTAGGAAAAGTGTCAAGGTCATTTCCTATTATTATAACATTATATTTACCTTAAATTTCACTAATTACCTTTAATCGCGATTAATTAAACATAAAAGTTACTATTCACCAAAAAAAATTATTTTAATCCCATTGAACCACATTTTACTTCCTAATGACAACCATTAATGTTGTATTTTTGAAAATTAAATCATAGAAGTGGTAATGTTTCATTTAAACGAAAAATCAGTTTTTTAACGACCACTTAGTGGTTTCACTATTCATCAAAAATTGATGTTTTTCAGAACAATGCCAACATTTCACCCTAAGATATAATTGATATTCCGAATTCAAAAATGATTTAAATTTTACAAAATTCCAAACATAAATGTTGCATTAATTAAATTTATAATTAATTCCCGTTGTCAAAAGAAATAGTGTGTTTTAAAGAAACAATATATATCAAATGATTGACAATTGTTTATGTCCAATTTCACAGTGAAATTAATTCTAATGAACACCATTGGATAAAATGGTAAAAATATATTCTATTTATAATTTTAAACCACTCAATAGTATAAATTATCACTATAAATTAATTTGATTAAAAAAGTTGTTTTTAAGTATTTTTCACTATTCATAAAAAATTGGAAGTTCTCAGAAAATTACAAAAAATTCAACTTAGGATAATTTCAGTATTCCAAATACAAAAATGAAGTCCATTTTGAAATATAAAATATATATAATTTCAAAAAGTGGGTATTACTATTCATAACTACTACTTTGATTGGTCGTAGTGTTTTAGAATCTCGAACTTGCATACAATTCAAGCTATTGCATTATTGAAAGAGAAGTGTATCGTGAAAGCTTGGGGTGTTACATTCTACCCTCCTTCAATAAATTGCATCCTTGCAGTTTGAAATTTTTCTTTGAAAATAAAATGTTGAAAATAGGAAATACCTTTGTGGAAAACCCACATCGGAAATAAGGTTAATAATGTTTAGCCTTAATAAGAGGGAAAGGGAAATGAAAAAGTCCCCACCAAATTATGATCTCGATAAGGAGAACATTGGTGGAAATTAGAGACATATAATTGGAGGAAAATGTAAATATTCATAGAGAGTGATTGAGGTAATCAATCACAAACAAGTGTAAAATTGAGGGCCTCAAAGCCTTCAATCTACGTTGATTTAAAATATCATC
Source organism: Viscum album (assembly GCA_963277665.1). Lineage (NCBI taxonomy): Eukaryota > Viridiplantae > Streptophyta > Magnoliopsida > Santalales > Viscaceae > Viscum > Viscum album. Next base: position 901,270,200 of record OY728139.1, read on the forward strand.
AGTTCAACAAAACATAAGGTATTAGGATAACACCTTTTTTTAATATCCCTTTACTAAATTTTAAGAATTAATTTATTCATAGAATAATAGATAGGTATATATATATATATATATGCTTGATAAGTAGAGTTTCAACATTCAATTAATTTCTATCACAAACACATCCTTCACTCAAAAAGATAATAAAACTCAAAAATACTATATTTATCCTAATAGTACATGGGTCAAAATATTAACACATACCATTTAGATTAGAAAAACGATTTTGTAACCAGGGACATCCTTTAGGCTAGTGGTAGGTAATAAAGGCATGTCGCACTATGGTTGTGGGTTCGATTCCTGCAGCTTTTTCCGACGCGACGGGTTATGCCCCACCCTGCAGGTTGTCATTTTCCTAAAACTATAGTATTATAATATTCCAAAAATAATCTTCATAAATGTTTTAACCTTAAAAAATTCTATCCAGAGATCAACTTAATCCATTCCAACTTTTATAGTTATCCAAAATACCTCTGTCCAGACTTTCTCTAAAAGCTCTCTAAATTCCAAAATCAATTGTAAAATCAGATTACCCAAACAAAGTAAAGTTTCTCTTATTTTCACATAATAAAAATATGATTACCTTCATCATATTAAAACCTTAATGAAAACAACAAGTACAGTAGTACAATCCTTATATATCACATTATTCTTATAACCAGTACATCATTGACACAGCAGTCAAATGACGTGATTCTTTAATAACAACATAAGAACACTAATAATTCCCCCCATCTTTGGTAATATCATAACTTGATTATTATCCAATTGCATCATTTTGGGCATACTCCGATGATTTGGACATTGGTTTGTGTAGTGTCCCCACTCCTGGCAGATGAAGCATTGCACATTTGAAACCTTTTTCTTACCCTTGCAGTGACGCACTTGGTGTCATTTTTCTCCACACTTATAACAAACTCGCATTCCCTTCAGGCAAGTTCCAAGGTGTTTCTTCCCACAGTTATCACATATTAGAAAATTCTTCTTTTCCCTCTTCCCTTTATCATTCATTCTCTCTTCCATCCTTTTCTTCTCTTGCTTACCTTCAAATCCATAGGACTCAAAAAATTATTTACTTATCTTATTAACACATGATACTATTTTTTCATATGTTTAGAACACATGGGAGACTATTTCCCTTCTAAATGTCGGCTTAATACCATGGAAGATATGATCCTTCTTACTCTTTGGATCATACGTTGTGTGGGAGTTCAAATTCCTTCTACTGGGCTCCATTTCTATACAATGGCGTAAACTAGATTAGTTTATGAATCAAAATACATAATTCCATACTTGTAAAACACTTAACATAAATTGAACTATTTTTGGATATAATCCATAATCATAAAAAGAAATGTTCTCTTTGAGGAAGTATATACTCATAAACCCTTCATAATGGTTTGTAAAGAAAATGATTATTATCCTATTGATGTGGCCTTATTTTTACTCAGTTTTCCACATACTTTTTATTAATTTTTAATGATTTATTTAATTATTTTAAAACTATTTAATAAATAAATGCACTTTTTTATTTTTTAATTAAATTTGTTAATTATATTTTTTTTATAATAATTTGTGTAATTTTAGTCTTTAAAATAAAAAATTTATTCCTTCTTTATTTTCAATATAACTAAGTATCAATTATTATAATTAATTTTAATCTGTTCTTCTAATATAAAATTTTCATTTTTATTAATTAATTAATTTGTTAAATAATTTACTTTTTAATTTTAAATTGTTCGCTATCGGTAACCATATTAATGTTAGTCAGGTTACCGCTATATTGCTAACGGTGACTTTTGTCACCGTTACCCTATTTGTCCTAATGGTAGCCTTTAAATTCTACTGGTGAGCCTTTTAGCGGTGATTTTTTAGTTTGGTTTATTATTAATCTGCTTAACTTTATAATAGTTAATATCTATTTAAACAATTATTTAATCAACATAATCCTAAGTACTTAACTTAGGCTTTATTTTATTAACTAATCTTCTGATAAAGTTACACTAGAATAGGTTAATCTTATTATTTTATGTGTTTAATCACCTGCTAGTCATTTAAGTAAATAATTTGTGTTTTTAATTTAATTTAATAGTTCGCCTCTTAAATTTATGTGTTCAATTAGTAAATTAATTAATTAATTAAGAGTTATTAAGCATTAATTATATTATTTTATGTATGTAGATTAATTATTAAGACACCGAATTTTGAATTTAGTCTACCAGTGAGGTAGATAAGAGCTTGCTGTGACTTATTGGGTTACCGATGCTTTTCATTTTCATCTGCTGGTACTCTTTAATTAATTTATATAGTAATTTTAATGTAACTCTTTTATTGTTTTAGTTTATTAATTATTCAGTTCTTAGCTTAAGTGTTGTCAATTAATAATCTTAAGTATGGTTTTAATATTTTAAGGTTTAATAAAAATCCTGTTATAAATTTATGATACTAATCTTTAATTAATTATTTTCATTCTTCATTTTTATATTGTTTAAAGTTTTAATTTTTAGTACAAAATAATTTTTGAAGGTCACGTTTTATATTATTTTAGTTTTAACGGTGACCCTTTTTATTTTTTGCCGGGTACCGGTGAACTTTTATTTCTATCGTGTAACAGTAGGCTACTATTTATTTGTAACGATGACCCTGTGCCGCATTACCTCACAGTTACTCACTTACTTTCTCTACCTCACCGTTATGCAAACTCATCTCAAACCTCACTGTTAGCTTAACACTGTCCCTTTCCAAGCCTGACAGTGAACCCTGTTTCACTATTTTACCTAACAGTAACCATCTCACTATTTCAGCCTAAGTCCACTGTTACCATCTTACCCGCACCTCACTGTTATATCCTACCATTCCCTCACTATCACCCAATTTATCTCTACCCTACATTCCCTTTTCCAGCCTCACTGTGACCTCACTCTCACTGTTTAAGTATCCTCACTGATATCCCTCGTTTTTCCACCTCACCGATAGGTCACGTCCTCTGCCTCACTGTCCCAAATCACACCGTTACTGTTTTTTTTTTATTTTCCTCACTGTTACCTCGCCGCTCCTTCCTCTGCTCACCCCAGCAGCACCACCGCAATCACCTTTCAGCACGGTTGGACCTCCCCAGATGCCTCGCCTTCCGCTGTCCACCCCTCTCCACAGCTCGATCCCCATTCGTTGGCCCCTGCCAAGCCGCCGTTTTTTTTCCGCTGGCCGTCGCTGGAGCTGAAGCCGAGCCGAAGGACCTGACCGCGAGCCGCCGTCTTGGATAGAGGAGTCCGTCGCCGGCACTGAGGAGATCCGCCGCACCATGTTCAGCTGCGGATGAATAGACAAAGTCGTCGAACCTCATGCCGCGCTGGTTGGAGTCTGCCGCCGCTGGAAGAACCCGAAGCTGTCGTGCCACCAGAGGAGGCCGCACTGCAGTTTCTTTGAAGAGATGTCGGGCCGAGCTGAAGAAGCTCCTGCTGTTCGCCGCTGGCTGTTGCTGCTGTCCGCTGCCTGGGCTGGTGGAGGCCGAAAGGAGTGTCGGACCAAGGAACCACCGGAATTGCTGGAATGAAGGTGGTCCGCCGTTGCAAGGAGATCATGCTGCACCTGCTTGTGCTGCCGCGAGGGAGAAGAGCCGGCCCAGCTTGGAGGAAGGAACCCTCCCCTGTGCGCCGAATGTTAGGGAAGAGGAAGACAACACAAAAAAATAAAAATAAAATAATAATACATAGATAAAATATAATAAGAAAAGTATAACAAAAGTGAATTAAAGTAAAAAGATAAAAAAAACAAAAGCTAAAGCTAAAGTTAAGCCAACTTTAAGTAAAGTTAACTTTACATAAAAGTTAATTTTACAAAGTCAAATTAATATAGAATAAAATTAATAAAATTAATAAACATAAACAATTATAATATTAAAAAATTAATAAATTATAAATTTAATTATAAAAATAACTTATTAATAAGTTTTAATAATTAATTAATTTATTATTAATAGTATAAATATATAATTAATAATAATTATAAATAAATCATAAACCATATTTATTAATTTTAAAATACTTAAAACCTATTCAATAATTTTAATTATTAAATTAAATCAACTAACTAATCAATTAAACAAATTAATTTCTTTAATAGTAATAATTAAGTAATTAATACAATTTTAAGTATTAACTTATTTATTTATTTATTTATGTTGTCAATTTTAATAATTTAGTTAAAAATAACAAAATTAATAACTTAGTAATTTTCAATTAACTTAATTAAATTAATAACGTATTAATTAATTTGTGTAATACCATAGTAGTATTAAATGGATATTTTAATAAATAACATAAAAGTAATAATGATTATCAATATAAGATATTTAATATTTAATTTTAAATAAGTATTATAATATTAAACATAAAATAACAACTGTAACTTTTTAATTGATTTTGTTAAGTTTTAATTATTTCATTTTGTATTTATCGTGTGCAGGTTCATTCAAGAGGCGGAAACGCGTCCAAATTCATGCAACTAACTCAGCGGGAGTTAGTTACGAGGTAAAAACTCGCGCGACGTGCCGGTCGCGAAAAAACGCACGTGTGCGGTGTGCTCGTGAAGAAAACATGAAGTCGGTGGGAGACATGCAGTGACAAGAAGCAGATGACAGATGGTATTTAAGCAGATCAAGCAGCGGTTTTGGGAGGATTCCATTCGGATTCAAAAGGCGACACATTCATGGACGGAGGCATTCATGCACTTACCGGTGGAGAGACGATCGAGGAACAATGCTGAGCAGTGCAGTCCAGGAACTTAGGAGCAGAGCATTTTTAGGGAGTTCCTTCTCCCTCACGATTTAAACTTTTGTACTCTGTTTCTGAATTGTTTCCTATGACTGCTGTGATAATGGATAGTATAGTTAGCTAAGTCTCTTAGTTCGGGGAAAGTTCTAGCTCTACTGGCATCTTTTTCTTCCTTCTCATTAACCAATTCTTCTGTGATTAGATTTGATCGGCGAGATAAAATCTAATTTCATTCATCTGCTTTGTACCACATGCACTTAAATTTTCTGAATTCTGTAATCATTCGGCGAGTTCGATTATGGAATCACCTTTTAAATAATCAGCTTGTAATGAAAACTTCAGTACTTACGGCGAGTTTGTATTGATATTCTTTTAATTCATTTGTCTGAAGTTGAACTTCTTGGAGTGGCGAACTCTAAGTTGAACAATTTCGACAACTTAACTCCTGGTGAGGGAAGTAAGTTCTCTCTTTTTAGTGGTACGAAGCAGTAATTTTACATGAAAAGGAAAAACAATTTAAACCAGTAGACTAGAATGAACCCCGAGCATTCTTTACTGTTGTCTTTAATCAGCATCTTATTTTCTTCATTGCATTTTTTTCTTTCAGTTGTATTCTGTTTTAGTAACGGTAGAACGAGTTTTTCAAGGAAATTGTAGTTTTACGTTGCAGATTATAAAATCATAAAAAAAAATTAAAAGATATAAAAAATAAGAAAACTACTCCACTGCTGACAACAGTGGAGCTTACTGAGTTTTTTTTAGAAAGTAGTGGCCAAAATAGTCTTCCCTGTGGGTTCGACCCTGCTTGCCACATATACAGTAGTTAGTAGGAATATAAATTTTAAACTTTGACCGACTTCAACGACAGTTTAGGTCAAGTTTTTGGCGCCGTTGCCGGGGAAGCCACGAGCCATTTCTAAAAAGAAAACATTTAAAAAAAACAAATTTAAAAATCTGTTTAAAAAAAATTGAAAAATTTGAAAATTGTTTAAATAAAAATTGTTACTTAGCATTTTGAGTCTTCACTGCTGAAACTTTCTATTACTGAGTGCATGAGCACAAGACACTCTGGTGTCAGATTAGAGCCTCTAAACCTTGAACTAGATAAACACTTAGCTGCTCTAAGAAAGAAGAACAAAATTGAAATGGAAAATCAAGAAAACAGAATCCCTGAACATAATAATTTCCATAACCAACCAGAACTGTTAGATGAAAATGAAAGGCCTAGGATGAGAGAGTTCCAACTCCCTCAAGTTTCAAGCAACCCATCATCTATTAGATTAAGTCCTAGAGCTCGAAACTATGAATTAAAACAGTCACATATATCTTTGCTGCCTGCATTCAATGGGCTCTCTAATGAGGACTCTCTGGCCTTCATTAGAGATTTCTACAATACTGTGCAGCAACTTCCACTTTTAGGACTCACTGAAAATGAACTAAGGATGAGAGTTTTTCCCTTTTGCCTTAAAGGGAATGCGAGAAATTGGTTTTTAAGTCTAGATGAAAATATTTTTGAGAATTGGGATCAAGTGTATAACTCATTCATTATGAAATTTTATCCCCAAAGATTATAAGGAGAACTTAGAACTAAAATCACTAGTTTTTATCAAGAGGATGGAGAAGCTTTCCATGAAGCTTGGGATAGATTCAGGGATCTGCTTAGGCAGTGTCCCCATCATCAACTCCCTTCACATCTCCTTATGGACACCTTCTATGAAGGGCTTTCCTCCTCTGGTCAGAATTTAGTGGATCAAGCTGCTGGGGGTAATTACAATGATAAAACTGATGAAGAGTTGAGACAAATTTTCAATAATCTGGCCCTTAATTCTCAACATAAGAATTCAAGAAGAAAAAGAGTTAATAGAACTGTCAATTCAAATACTGGTTCAATGAATGAAACTCAAGCACAACTAGCTGAAATCACTAACCAACTTCAAACATTAATGAACCAGAATTCAAAACAATCTGTTAACCAAGTTGAAAACCAGAATCAGTATCAATCTCTTAGACAACAGTGCACACAATGTGGTATGTTTGGGCATTCTGAATGTTTTTGTCCTAATGTTGATCTAATTGCCCAACAATCTGAAACCTCAAACTTTGTTAATTACGGTCCTAGGATGCCTCAAAAAGAAGATCCATTTTCTAATAATTACAATCAAGGCTATAGGAACCATCCAAATTCGTCATGGAAAGATCAAGGTATTATTAAGCAACAAACTGCCCCTAATTATCAGAACCAACCAAGACCAAATTTTCAAAGTCAACAAAGGGGAGAGTCTTCAAATGTTCAAGGAAGTAATGATAATCAAATGTATTCTAAATTGGATAAGATATTGAATAAAATAAACTCACAAGAGGAAAGGTACATGACTCAACTTAATAAACAGAAAAGTCAATATGAGTCAGACAAGATGCAAACTGATGTGAGGATGCAGAATATGGAAACACAACTTGGCCAATTAGCTAGAGATTTGACTTCTAGGGATAAGGGTAGGTTGCCTAGTACCACTGAACTGAATCCTAAGGAGAATGTCATGGCTTTTGTTACTAGGAGTGGGCTGAATACTCAAAATGTTGCTGAAAAAACTGTAAAAAATGCTCGAAATGAGAAACTGTTTGAATCTGCAAATGAAAATCTGCTTTGTTCACAATCTGGAAATTCACAGAAAGATGTCGAAAATGATGAGAATCTGAACCTTTCACCTGGAAATCAAGATGAATATTGTTTTAAAAATCAAAAAAATAAAGGAAAAGAAAAGGTTGTTGAAGAAGTGAGGGACATGCCTACTGTTCTGAAAAATTTTTCCCCACCCATCCCTTTCCCTGAAAAACTGAAACCTCAAAGTAATACCAAGGCTGAACTTCTTCAGTTCCTTGGTCTTCTTTCTAAGCTTCAAGTGAACATCCCTTTTATCCAAGCTTTAATTCAAATCCCATCTTACCTGAAATATTTGAAGAAAATTGTTTCAAACAAGAAAACCCTTGAAGAATTTGCTACCTACAGCCTCACTGAAGAGTGCAGTGCTGTGCTTCAAAAGAAAATCCCACCAAAATTGAAAGACCCAGGTATCTTTGTCATCCCCTGTACTCTAGGCAATTCAGGTCAGTTGAATTGTTTGTGTGATCTAGGTGCTAGCATTAATCTGCTTCCATACTCACTGTTTCGACAGTTGAGGTTGGGTGATCTTCAACCTACCACGGTCATACTACAGTTAGCTGATAGATCATTTACTCATCCTATAGGTCGAGTAGATGACTTACTAGTTGGAGTTGGGAAATTGTTCTTACCTGCTGATTTTCTTGTTCTAGATATGGAGTGTGATCAAGAGGTACCTATCCTCTTGGGTAGGCCCTTCTTGGCCACAGGTGGAGCTGTCATTGATGTGTCTAAGGGTCAACTGATATTCAAAATTGGTGAACAAGAAGAAGAGTTCAATGTTTTTAAAAATATTAAGGAACCAACTTACTCTGAAAACTGTTCAAAAATTGAGTCTCTTGAAGCTGAATGTTCTTATAAAAATCAACTTGAACTCATTGAAAAATCTGAAAATCATTCTTTTGTTGAAGAAAGCATTTGTCAAGCTGAAAATCTTTGTGAATCTGTTCTAGAAGCTGAAAATTCTGTTGTAACAGCCAAACTGGAAAATCTTCCAGAACTGGACAACTGTCCAGTTTGAAGGAGGGTCTTATGTTGCTGAACTTAGGAGTTTTTTGAATGAAATTGAGGGTGTTTCTATTAACACCAACACTTCTGAGCACTTTGATGATACTGAAGGAGAACTGTTAAGACAATTAGATGATTCTGCTTTGATTAACCTGCTGAATTCAAATTTAGAAAGTCTAGATAGTGTACTGCCTACCTTGGACAGTAGCACTGTTATCTTTGAATCTGAACTGGAAATTGAAAATGTTTCATCTTTTAATACTCCTTATAAGAAATATGTTGAAGATCTTGGACCTCCCAGGCCTAAGAGTCTTCCTTCGAGTGTAGTACCACCTGATCTTGAGCTGAAGCCCATCCCTGCCCATCTTAAATATTCATTTTTAGGTGAGAACTCTACTTTGCCTGTAATAATCTCTGCTGAACTAAATGCAACCCAAGAAGAAAAACTGTTGAATGTTTTGAAAAAGTTTAAATCTGCCATAGGCTGGACGATAGCTGATATCAAGGGAATTAGTCCTTCATTCTGTATGCACAAAATTCCTATGGAACCTGATCATAAGCCTAGGGTAGAATGTCAAAGAAGATTAAATCCAAACATGAAAGAAGTTGTGAGAGAGGAAGTAATCAAGCTGTTAGATACTGGAATGATATACCCCATCTCAGATAGTGCTTGGGTCAGCCCTGTCCAGGTTGTTCCCAAGAAGGGAGGTTTCACTGTAGTAAAGAATGAAAAAAATGAAGAAGTTCAAGTTAGGAAAGCCACAAAATGGAGAGTCTGTATTGATTATAGGAAGCTTAATGCAGCCACTAGGAAGGACCATTTTCCTATGCCCTTCCTTGATCAGATGCTTGAGAGGCTTGCTGGAAATGAATTTTTCTGTTTTCTGGATGGATATTCTGGTTACAACCAGATTCCTGTTGATCCAGAGGACCAGGAGAAGACTACTTTCACATGCCCCTTTGGAACATTTGCTTACCGGCGAATGCCCTTTGGGTTGTGTGGAGCTCCAGCCACCTTTCAAAGGTGTATGATGGCTATCTTTTCTGATATGATCGAGAGAATCATTGAAGTTTTCATGGATGACTTTTCTATAGTGGGGAGTACTTTTGATACTTGCTTAGGAAATCTTGAGTTAGTCTTAGAGAGATGTATTGAAACCAATCTTGTGCTAAATTGGGAGAAATGTCAGTTCATGGTTACTGAAGGTATTGTGCTAGGTCATAAAGTGTCAAAGAGAGGTTTAGAAGTTGATACTGCGAAGATAGAAGTTATTCAAAAACTTCCGCCTCCTGTTAATGTTAAGGGTGTTAGGAGTTTTCTAGGGCATGCTGGTTTCTACCGGAGATTCATAAAGGATTTTTCTAAAATCACTAAGCCCTTGTGTTCTTTATTGGTAAAGGATGCGCCTTTCAATTTTAATGAAAACTGCTTGAAATCATTTAATCTGCTTAAGGATAAACTCACTACATCACCTATCATCACTGCACCTGATTGGAAACTACCATTCGAACTTATGTGTGATGCTAGTGACATGGCTGTAGGTGCTGTCCTTGGACAGAGGAGGGATAAGAGATTGCATGTGGTATACTATGCTAGTAGATTTCTAGATGATGCTCAAAAGAATTATACTACCACTGAGAAAGAGTTGTTAGCTGTTGTTTTTGCTCTGGAAAAGTTTAGACAATATTTGTTAGGTTCAAAAGTCATAATTTTCACTGATCATTCTGCTTTAAAATACTTGCTGTCTAAAAAGGAAACTAAACCCAGACTGATTAGATGGATCTTATTATTACAAGAGTTTGACTTAGAGATTAGGGATAAGCAGGGAGCTGAAAACTTAGTTGCTGATCATTTATCTAGGCTTCCTGTTACTCAACTTGAATCTGAAAATTATAGGGAGATGAACTCTTCCTTCCCTGAGGAAAAACTGCTCACTGTTTCAGTCAGGCAATCTGCTTGGTTTGCAGATTTTGCCAACTTCTTGGCAGTAGGTGTCATTCCCAAAAATCTGTCTAATAATCAAAGAAAGAAATTCATTTCTGAGCTTAAATATTATTTGTGGGATGATCCCTTACTGTTTAGGAGGTGTGCTGATGGTATTCTTAGAAGATGTGTACCTGAGGAAGAGATGTTTTCTATTCTTGAAAGTTGTCATTCTTCACCTTGGGGGGGTCACCATGGGGGTGAGAGGACCGCTCAAAAAGTCCTGCAATCTGGTTTCTATTGGCCTACCCTCTTTAAGGATTCTAGGAGTTTTGTGGTTGGGTGTGATAGGTGTCAGAGGCTGGGTAATGTGGGTAGGAAACGGGAGTTACCCCAGAAGGGTATTTTGGAGGTAGAAATTTTTGATGTTTGGGGATTAGATTTTATGGGTCCATTTCCATCATCTCATGGGAATGAGTATATTCTTGTTGCTGTAGATTATGTGTCAAAGTGGGTTGAGGTAGTAGCTCTGCCCAACAATCAAGCAAATAGTGTGATAAAATTTGTGAAAAAGAATATCTTTTCAAGATTTGGAGTACCAAGAGCTTTTATTACTGATAATGGAACACATTTTAAGAATTACAAGTTTAAATCTTTGATGGAAAAATATGGTTGTGTTCACAAAACTGGTACTCCATATCATCCACAGTCCAGTGGACAAGTGGAAATTTCTAACAGAGAACTAAAACAAATTCTTGAGAAAACTGTGTCAAACTCTAGGAAAGACTGGTCTCTTAAACTGGATGAAGCTTTATGGGCATATAGAACTGCTTTTAGGACCCCAATAGGTATGTCTCCTTACAGGCTGTTGTTTGGGAAATGTTGTCATTTACCTGTGGAGTTGCAACATAAGTCATATTGGGCAGTTAAGGCTCTGAACTTTGAATTTAAGAGTGCTGGTGAGAGGAGATTGCTTGAGTTGAGTGAACTTGATGAGATTAGGAGAGAGAGTTATGATAATTCAAGGATTTATAAAGAGAGGACTAAAATTTTTCATGATTCTATCATTCAAACTAAAGAGTTCAAATCTGGACAGAAGGTTCTCCTCTTTAATTCTAGACTTAAACTTTTTCCTGGGAAGTTGAAGTCTAAGTGGTCTGGACCATTTACTGTTGTGAGAGTTCTGAAGAATGGAGCTGTGGAAATAGTTGGTGAAGAGAATAAACCCATGTTGGTTAATGGGCAAAGACTGAAACTCTATTTTGAGGGGCATCCAAAGGGTTTGGCTGCATTCACTGTTCTTGAATGAAGTCTGGCTGGAGACTTTAAACCTAGCGCTGCATGGGAGGCAACCCATGGTTTGTGTTTTGTTAATAAATAAAAAATTGTGATTAAATAAAGTCTAACTGAAGACTTTTAAATTCAGTGCTTCATGGGAGTCAACCCATGCTCTTTCTTTGTTTTTACTTTTGTTCTGTTCTTATTTTACTTTGAATAAAGTGCTGCTTTGTATGCTTATATATGCTCTGTTTTTGCTGGATAATTGTTCCTGGTCTATATACTCTGTGTTTTTAGGAATGCTGCTTCTGTCATCTAAGGAGTGGAATTCCCATGGTCATTTTTGGACAAGAGCTTAGTCAGGGAAGTACTTCAACTTGTTGCACTTATTTTTCTGCTCCTGTTTTGGTTATTAAAATTCTGCTTGCTTAAAATTCTGCTTGTATTATAAGATTCTGCTACATGTCGTGTAACTAATGAATTAAAAATCTGCATGAGCCTCCTTGATTTTAAAAATTGAATTTCACTATTGTGATAAAACTTTTTCACTGCATGAAACTAAGTGTGGGGGGGAGTGCATGCTGCTGATCATTTGAGTCTGCTTGTTTCGTTGAGGTGTTTAGCATGAACTTTATTTGCTATATTGAACATTTTATTGAACTCAATCTGTTAAAATGCTTACACCCAATTAATTGTGCACCCACACATTATATAATTCTTTTGAGCTTTAATGAAAATCTTTGTCACTTTAATGTGTGTCTGGATATGAACCTGCTGTAAGTTAACCATTGTGGCAAACAACCTTTTTGAACTTCATTGAGACCTTTATACATTTCATATAATCTACTAAATTGAAAATCTATTTTGAACCTTAAATTGATTAATTGTTCTTCTCCATATTTAGAAGTCAACATTGGGGAAAAAGTTAGGTTTTAAGTGTGGGGGAAGGGGTCAATTCTTGACTGTGCTAAACTGTGTTTAATTGTAATGCTCATCAATTCCCACTGCTTTTTTAAACTTTTTGTAAAAAAATGGTCAAAATTTTTCAAAAAAAAATTCTTCACAATTTTAGTCTTTACACTGCACTCAAATGAGTCTTGCCTTAGGATGGTGCTTGATTGGAAGTTGAGTCTTGCTTTGAGTCTGAAATGAGTGTTGGTGGATGATTGCTGAGTGGAATTGTTTAGTGGTTTAATGAATTTTGGTTAGGAACTTCTTTTGAGAGTGATATAGGAAATCTTTTAGTGGATTTAAGATCATAATTTTAGGTACTGGAAGTTTGACTTTTATCCGAGGAGCCTTTTCATTCTTTTAATTTATAAAAATGATCACTTATATTGAGTCAATGTAAATGGTTTTTATATAAATCTTTTGAAACTGGAGTAATACTGGGCATCTGGGATCCCACGGTGAATCTCTGAGACCTTAGATGCTGGGTGCGTCTCTGTTTACTATAAGCCCTCTGTACACTCTGAATAAGTGCATTGCACAGTGCTTGGCACAAATTACATGGCTTGGGAAAAATAAATAAAGTGTCTAAGGTCAAAAATGAATTCATTAAGGTGAGGGGAATGATGAACTCCAGATGAAGAAGGGGACAACTGGTTTATATGTGAGTCATTTGGGTTGTATCAATAAAGTGATTTCAAAAAAAATTATTTATATTTTAATTTTGGAACCAAGGGGATTAGTCAAAGTACAAAGTTCCTTTTTTTAAGGTTTTGATTCCACTTTCATTTTACCTTTTATCACTCTTGAATTTAGAAATTGAGCTTGAATTGAAGTAAGTCACTAGGCAGAGTCATATATGAAGCAGGACACCTTCATTTATGGATGGTTCATGGTTTACTTGAGTTCCCTTTGAGTAGTACCTCTAGGCGAGACTTTATTTGAGGTATGTGATCAATAGCCTAAGCACACTTTTTGAGTCCTCTGTAATTTGTATAATTCACATATTTTCAAAGATGATAAAACATGGGATTGTTTGAGGACAAACAATGTTTAAGTGTGGGGGAATTTGATGTGGCCTTATTTTTACTCAGTTTGCCACATACTTTTTATTAATTTTTAATGATTTATTTAATTATTTTAAAACTATTTAATAAATAAATGCACTTTTGTATTTTTTAATTAAATTTGTTAATTATATTTTTTTTATAATAATTTGTGTAATTTTAGTCTTTAAAATAATAAATTTATTCCTTCTTTATTTTCAATATAACTAAGTATCAATTATTATAATTAATTTTAATCTGTTATTCTAATATAAAATTTTCATTTTTATTAATTAATTAATTTGTTAAATAATTTACTTTTTAATTTTAAATTGTTCGCTATCGGTAACCATATTAATGTTAGTCAGGTTACCGCTATATTGCTAACGGTGACTTTTGTCACCGTTACCCTATTTGTCCTAATGGTAGCCTTTAAATTCTACTGGTGAGCCTTTTAGCGGTGAGTTTTTAGTTTGGTTTATTATTAATCTGCTTAACTTTATAATAGTTAATATCTATTTAAACAATTATTTAATCAACATAATCCTAAGTACTTAACTTAGGCTTTATTTTATTAACTAATCTTCTGATAAAGTTACACTAGAATAGGTTAATCTTATTATTTTATGTGTTTAATCACCTGCTAGTCATTTAAGTAAATAATTTGTGTTTTTAATTTAATTTAATAGTTCGCCTCTTAAATTTATGTGTTCAATTAGTAAATTAATTAATTAATTAAGAGTTATTAAGCATTAATTATATTATTTTATGTATGTAGATTAATTATTAAGACACCGAATTTTGAATTTAGTCTACCAGTGAGGTAGATAAGAGCTTGCTGTGACATATTGGGTTACCGATGCTTTTCATTTTCATCTGCTGGTACTCTTTAATTAATTTATATAGTAATTTTAATGTAACTCTTTTATTGTTTTAGTTTATTAATTATTCAGTTCTTAGCTTAAGTGTTGTCAATTAATAATCTTAAGTATGGTTTTAATATTTTAAGGTTTAATAAAAATCATGTTATAAATTTATGATACTAATCTTTAATTAATTATTTTCATTCTTCATTTTTATATTGTTTAAAGTTTTAATTTTTAGTACAAAATAATTTTTGAAGGTCACGTTTTATATTATTTTAGTTTTAACGGTGACCCTTTTTATTTTTTGCCGGGTACCGGTGAACTTTTATTTATATCGTGTAACAGTAGGCTACTATTTATTTGTAACGATGACCCTGCGCCGCATTACCTCACAGTTACTCACTTACTTTCTCTACCTCACCGTTATGCAAACTCATCTCAAACCTCACTGTTAGCTTAACACTGTCCCTTTCCAAGCCTGACAGTGAACCCTGTTTCACTATTTTACCTAACAGTAACCATCTCACTATTTCAGCCTAAGTCCACTGTTACCATCTCACCCGCACCTCACTGTTATATCCTACCATTCCCTCACTATTACCCAATTTATCTCTACCCTACTGTCCCTTTTCCAGCCTCACTGTGACCTCACTCTCACTGTTTAAGTATCCTCACTGATATCCCTCGTTTTCCACCTCACCGATAGGTCACGTCCTCTGCCTCACTGTCCCAAATCACACCGTTACTGTTTATTTTTATTTTCCTCACTGTTACCTCGCTGCTCCTTCCTCTGCTCACCCCAGCAGCACCACCGCAATCACCTTTCAGCACGGTTGGACCTCCCCAGATGCCTCGCCTTCCGCTGTCCACCCCTCTCCACAGCTCGATCCCCATTCGTTGGCCCCTGCCAAGCCGCCGTTTTTTTTCCGCTGGCCGTCGCTGGAGCTGAAGCCGAGCCGAAGGACCTGACCGCGAGCCGCCGTCTTGGATAGAGGAGTCCGTCGCCGGCACTGAGGAGATCCGCCGCACCCTGTTCAGCTGCGGATGAATAGACAAAGTCGTCGAACCTCATGCCGCGCTGGTTGGAGTCTGCCGCCGCTGGAAGAACCCGAAGCTGTCGTGCCACCAGAGGAGGCCGCACTGCAGTTGCTTTGAAGAGATGTCGGGCCGAGCTGAAGAAGCTCCTGCTGTTCGCCGCTGGCTGTTGCTGCTGTCCGCTGCCTTGGCTGGTGGAGGCCGAAAGGAGTGTCGGAGCAAGGAACCACCGGAATTGCTGGAATGAAGGTGGTCCGCCGTTGCAAGGAGATCATGCTGCACCTGCTTGTGCTGCCGCGAGGGAGAAGAGCCGGCCCAGCTTGGAGGAAGGAACCCTCCCCTGTGCGCCGAATGTTAGGGAAGAGGAAGACAACACAAAAAAATAAAAATAAAATAATAATACATAGATAAAATATAATAAGAAAAGTATAACAAAAGTGAATTAAAGTAAAAAGATAAAAAAAACAAAAGCTAAAGCTAAAGTTAAGCCAACTTTAAGTAAAGTTAACTTTACATAAAAGTTAATTTTACAAAGTCAAATTAATATAGAATAAAATTAATAAAATTAATAAACATAAACAATTATAATATTAAAAAATTAAAAAATTATAAATTTAATTATAAAAATAACTTATTAATAAGTTTTAATAATTAATTAATTTATTATTAATATATAAATATATAATTAATAATAATTATAAATAAATCATAAAGCATATTTATTAATTTTAAAATACTTAAAACCTATTCAATAATTTTAATTATTAAATTAAATCAACTAATTAATCAATTAAACAAATTAATTTCTTTAATAGTAATAATTAAGTAATTAATACAATTTTAAGTATTAACTTATTTATTTATTTATTTATGTTGTCAATTTTAATAATTTAGTTAAAAATAACAAAATTAATAACTTAGTAATTTTCTATTAACTTAATTAAATTAATAACGTATTAATTAATTTGTGTAATACCATAGTAGTATTAAATGGATATTTTAATAAATAACATAAAAGTAATAATGATTATCAATTTAAGATATTTAATATTTAATTTTAAATAAGTATTATAATATTAAACATAAAATAACAACTGTAACTTTTTAATTGATTTTGTTAAGTTTTAATTATTTCATTTTGTATTTATCGTGTGCAGGTTCATTCAAGAGGCGGAAACGCGTCCAAATTCATGCAACTAACTCAGCGGGAGTTAGTTACGAGGTAAAAACTCGCGCGACGTGCCGGTCGCGAAAAAACGCACGTGTGCGGTGTGCTCGTGAGGAAAACATGAAGTCGGTGGGAGACATGCAGTGACAAGAAGCAGATGACAGATGGTATTTAAGCAGATCAAGCAGCGGTTTTGGGAGGATTCCATTCGGATTCAAAAGGCGACACATTCATGGACGGAGGAATTCATGCACTTACCGGTGGAGAGACGATCGAGGAACAATGCTGAGCAGTGCAGTCCAGGAACTTAGGAGCAGAGCATTTTTAGGGAGTTCCTTCTCCCTCACGATTTAAACTTTTGTACTCTGTTTCTGAATTGTTTCCTATGACTGCTGTGATAATGGATAGTATAGTTAGCTAAGTCTCTTAGTTCGGGGAAAGTTCTAGCTCTACTGGCATCTTTTTCTTCCTTCTCATTAACCAATTCTTCTGTGATTAGATTTGATCGGCGAGATCAAATCTAATTTCATTCATCTGCTTTGTACCACATGCACTTAAATTTTCTGAATTCTGTAATCATTCGGCGAGTTCGATTATGGAATCACCTTTTAAATAATCAGCTTGTAATGAAAACTTCAGTACTTACGGCGATTTTGTATTGATGTTCTTTTAATTCATTTGTCTGAAGTTGAACTTCTTGGAGTGGCGAACTCTAAGTTGAACAATTTCGACAACTTAACTCCTGGCGAGGGAAGTAAGTTGTCTCTTTTTAGTGGTACGAAGCAGTACTTTTACATGAAAAGGAAAAACAATTTAAACCAGTAGACTAGAATGAACCCCGAGCATTCTTTACTGTTGTCTTTAATCAGCATCTTATTTTCTTCATTGCATTTTTTTCTTTCAGTTGTATTCTGTTTTAGTAACGGTAGAACGAGTTTTTCAAGGAAATTGTAGTTTTACGTTGCAGATTATAAAATCATAAAAAAAAATTAAAAGATATAAAAAATAAGAAAACTACTCCACTGCTGACAACAGTGGAGCTTACTGAGTTTTTTTTTAGAAAGTAGTGGCCAAAATAGTCTTCCCTGTGGGTTCGACCCTGCTTGCCACATATACAGTAGTTAGTAGGAATATAAATTTTAAACATTGACCGACTTCAACGACAGTTTAGGTCACCTATGCATATCCCTCGGGTGTGTCGTAACCAAGAGTGCAGCAAGGCCCATTTTCGTGCACCAGTTCCCGTTCGAGTCTACCTCAAAGCGGTGTTTTCGGGTTTTACCCCTAGGTATGTAACACCCCAAGATTTCATAGTGTGTTAGTTCTTCAAAATAATTCAATAACTTTCACTACATGCAACACCAAGTTCAAGCACACCATGACTTACCAAACAAGCCGTTCAAAAGAGGTTATGAATAGTATTAGATAAATTTTAATGTTTATATAATCCTTATAATTTTAGAATCCATATTATGAGTTTCTTAGATATAATGCAAGAACAAATTCATTTTCAGTATTGCACTTTTATCAACTTTAATAGTGAACCCTTTTTAAATACTATATTTTAAACTTTTTGACTAAATGGGGACATCAAAAATTTAAAATGAAACATCCCAAGCTTCTACGGTATGCTTCTCTTTGAATAATGTGATAGCGTGTGTTGTACGCAACACCGAGTTCTAACAACCAATTAAACTAGCCGTTATGAATAGTAATAACTACTTTTTGAAATTATATATATTTTATATTTCAAAATGGGCTTCATTTTTGGATTCAGAATATCAAAATTAGCCTAGGGTGAAATTTTGGTACTTTTCGGATAACTTTTATATTTTGATGAATAGTGAAAATTACTAAGTTTTAATTAAAAACAACTTTTTTAATCAAAATAATTAATAGTGATAAATTATGAATTTTAGTGGTTTTAAAGTATATTTAGAATATATTTTTACCATTTAATATAATGTTGGTCATTGGACATAAGTTTACAATTAAACCGAACATAAACGAGTGTCAATCTTTTGATAGTTATTATCTCTTAAAAACACGCTTTTTGTTTTGATAGCAGGAATTAATTTTAAATTAATTTCTGACACTTCTGTGTTTTGAATTTAGGAAAATGGATTCCATATTTGGAATCAGGATGTTCAAATTATGTAAATAGGTAACTTTTATTTTTACACATTTTGAATAATTACTGCGGTAAATATTTTATTTACCATGGTTAAAGGGTAAATCCGGTAAATAAGGGTTAAAACAAATAATATTATAATAATACTAAATTACCCTAAAACGTGTCTTAACCCTATTTGTTGATACATGGTCGACCATGGGAATCTTTGGGTCTATTTTGGGACCCCATGGATCCACTTGTAAGTGATAATGACACTTTATTTTAATTAAGTTAAAATGAATACAAAAATGACACAAGCATATATCGTTTAGAAAAACAATTGTTACATAGGGTTATATATGTTGGATTTTAGATTATAAATATTCATTAGAAAGCTAACAAGATTTAATACATAATGATATTTTATTTATAATTTTTAGACATTAAATAATTTTATTTATTTGTGACACAATGATGATGCAGTAATTACTATAATAGTGAAAAATTAAAATAATTGATATTATAAATACCCAAATAAATATAATATGAAACTTTTAATGAATTAAACTAATTTTATAGGATAATATGATATATTATGATTGATTTAATTGACTTTGTTCGAAGTAATCAATCTGTTATGAGTTTCACAAAAATCAACTATTGAATAGTGTCAAAATTGACATAAAAGAGTTCTTAAAACAAATATTATATTATTAATTGATATTAAATTCCTAAAAAATCTAAGGTTCGGCCAAGAGACTTATATCATGATAGGTTAATCATTAATGTACCACTTGGGGGTCGCTTGGATGTATATAGTAAGTTTATTAACCATATTATATAAAAATACAAAGAGACATTGTAAAAGTGAAACTAATTAACTTAGAGTGAATACTTAATGATAAGGTTAATATAAGTACCCAAACCTGTCTAAATTCTATTGGTTGAGTGGTTTTTGACCTATCCCCACCTTAACCTTTGAATAATAAGCTTTGGATCCATTAGAAACCGAATATGAATTTATTATAAATTAATATTTATAGCTTTTCCAAAGGTGCCCCTCACCCCTCTTATAAAAGGGCACTCCTCCTTCTCATTTCTTCACACCTTCAAAGCCTTTTGGTTCGTCCAAACTCTGTCCAAATAAGCTCCCCACATCCCTCTCCTCCTCCTTGAAGCTTCCCCTTAGGCAGAAAGCATTTCAAGGAGTCCTTTGGTTCTAACCAAAGTGAGTTACCTAAATTAAAGGTAACGATTTCTCTTAAATTATTTTCATTTATTTTGCTTCTCCAACCCCCAAACTCTTTTTATTTCCGTTCTTTTTTAACAACACCAGTATCCTCAATATACTAGGATGTTGTTATAATATGGATTCAAACTACACATACACACAACTCCATCTAATGGATGATGAACATAATGTTTCTGTGGATGGAAAACTAACGCCTCACGAAACGATGATTGTTCAAATACATCTTACCGCCTCTCATGGTGGCCATTATGATGGCACTGTAATTAAATATGATATTAATGATATATATTTTATATATAAGCTTCTGTAATTCCATTTTATTTCTTACCATTATTCGTTTCATGTTGTATATACATACGATAATTTCATTTGAGGAAGTGCGGACTACCGCCCCCTTAAAATGATATGACTCGTTCATACCACACATGGAACGTATAAAGGATGGTGTTAATGAACTTAAGTAACATGTATAAAATATTATATTATACTGGAATATTAATATACCTATGTATCATTGGTATTCGATTCTTTTAAAATAAAAATTAAATGGAAGTAGCGTTCGTGCATACGTACGGACTACCGTCTCCACGAACGCGATGAGATTCATTCTCCATCGTATCCATTCAAGTATAATTATCATTTAATGATTTAAAAATGATGTTTAAGGACTTGATATCATTCTGGATATGAATAAGATACAACAAACATGACTTATGTAACAAAACATATAAAAGAAAATGAGTAAGTTAACACCCGAAACGGCGATAATACTAAGATATTATTATCAAATCAATATTAAAAGATCATATATGATATCATATTAATGTATATGATTCTTGTATAATTTGATAACAATTATTTCACCATTATACAGGAGGTTAACCTACCCCAACCAAGGAAAAGTACAAGGTAAGGGATTTTCTTATCCCACATTCAATTCCGTGAGATTTCCATTATTCGCCACTAAATTATTGAAAGTGGTGTATTGTGTACTGGCATTTGATATATATTATCATATTCATGTTATTATGTAAATAATTTGGTGGTTATCAACTTTTGGCTATACGACTCAGTTGATTAACGTGGTAAGGGGTTTTCATCTCACTCCTTATTCCCATGAGATTCATGCCATATTGCCACCATTACCTTTTGTGTGGTGTATGTACTGCCCATAATTATATTCTTTGTGTAATACACTCTAATTTATGTGTACTTACATATTCATTGTATGATACCTCTTTCATGGGTTGTATGTTTTATAAGTTACCAAACTGATAAGGGTTATTTCACAATCTCTTCATTATCCGAGGTTGTTTATACGTAATAATCTACTGGGATATCTTTATCATCCACATCCATGTTTCTTAAAAATGTATTTCAAAACATTTTTACTATTTACAATAATATGGGTTAAAGTAATTTATACCCTTGTTTGACTTTTTATAAGAGGTTTATAAAGGAAACTTTCCGTCGTTTTCGAAACAAGGTCCTTTTTAACCTTTTCGACAGAATTGAGGTAAGAATGTTTTTTTTAACTTATACGGCGGGTGCGGTTATTTTACGCCGTTATAAAATCTTCAAAGCTTTACTTACAAGATTATAAGAATATTTTCAAAGAAAATGTTTTATTTTATATGGATCTTAAACGATTTCAAAATAAAAGGAGATATTTCTTTAAAAAGAATTTTGATTTCATCTACGTCAACAACCTTTGATGGATTTTAAGATTATTTGAAGTTGATTTATTATGATACAAAACATCTATATTGTATTGAAGGTTTTGTGATATGTTTGACTATGGATGTGCTATTTTTATACCATTCATAGTTTATGGTGAAATTATTGACATTTCGTATGCTAGATTTAATACGAATGTTTATGTTAGGATTAAACCTTTTCATATGGGAATGCATTGGACTTAATAAGTGACGGGTGGAGCCCGCTATAGCTCCTCGATGCATCGGTAGGTCTCATGAGACAAACTAGTGTCTTGGCACAAGGCCTTGACAAAATCTTATTTGTAGTCTTGGCACGAGGCCTTGGCTATGTGGTTATGATAGTCTGGCATTATGCATTCCAACATTATGAAAGTGGTTATTGATTTTTGCATGTGATTATTCGATTAGTAGAATATCCATGTGAATAAGTAAATGGCATTATTTCATTTTATTTATGTCATACCATGTTGAAAGTTCATGTTTAAAAGGCTTTTGTTTTAGTTATACATTGCCTTAAATGTTTATTCTTATTGATGAAAGTTTCCGCTATATTGTTATCCTTACTGGGCATTTGAGCTCACCCCTTTTCTATGTTTTATTTTTCCCAGGAAGTGAAGATGTAAGTTATGAATGACCTGCAGGGATATTATGTGGGGATTATAGTGTGGACTGTGGAAACATTATGTTTTTGTAGTAGTTTTTTATTTTATGATGTAATGTAAAACTTATGAATATATCTAGTGTTTCCAAGGATACTAAACCAATCGGTCTTTCGAGATTTGATCTTTCTTGTGATCATGCCAATGTTACGAAGTAATGCACCGACTCTGGGTAGCTGGGGTCGGGGCGTTACAGTTGGTATCAGAGGAAGTTTAGTACAAACCTTGGAAGCTAGATTTAGATAAACTCTGATTAGAGCACGTAGACCTAAGATGAACTTTGAGGATTAGTATAGAAGAACTTCCTAGAATTTTGGTATTGTAGAGATTCTGTGAGTTTTCCGAGAAATACATCCCTTTCTGGATACGAGCAGGTAGAGGCGGCTCTGGCATAGATGTACCTAGGGGTAAAACCCGAAAACACCGCTTTGAGCTAGACTCGAACGGGAACTGGTGCACGACAACGGGCCTTGCTGCACTCTTGGTTACGACACTCCCGGGAGATATGCTTAGGATAACTCTCATTTTCTTTACATATCATTTTGAAGGGATTATGAGTATATACATCCTCAAAGAAAACATTCTTATGATTATGGATTATATCCATAAATAGTTCAATTTATGTTAAGTGTTTTATAAGTATGAGATTATGTGTTTTGATTCATAAACTGATCTAGTTTATGCCATGGTATAGAAATGGCGCCCAGTAGAAGGAATGAGAACTCCAGAAATACACATGATTCAAAGAGAAGGAAGGATCATATCTTTCATGGTCTTAAGCTAGAATTTATAAGAGAAATAGTCTCCCATGTATTATCATCATATGAAGAAATAATATCATGTGTTGATAAGATAAGTAAAGAGTTTACTGAGTCCTATGGCTTTGAAGGGAAGCAAGAGAAGAAAAGGATGGAAGAGAGAAAGATGGATAAAGGGAAGAGGGAAAAGAAGAATTTTCTCATATGTGGTAACTGTGGAAAGAAACACCCTGGAACTTGCCTGAAAGGAATGGGAGTTTGTTATAAGTGTGGAGGAAAAGGGCACAAAGTACGTGACTGCAAGGGTAAGAAAATGGTTTCAAATGTACAATGCTTCATTTGCAAGGAGTTTGGACACTACGCGAGCCTATGTCCCAGTCATTAGACTATGCCGCAAATGATGTTATTGGATAATAATCAAGTTATGATACTACCACAGATGAAGAGGAATGATTAGAGTTCTTATGTTGATTATGTCAATTGAGTGTTGTATCAACAATGTACTTGTTATAATAATTATGGAGTATATAAGGATTGTACTGCAGTACTATTTCATTAAGGACTTGAGATGGTGTGGAACAAAGAAAAGTGACTCAGTAGCAGGATAAATTTTTGGAAAATATATGGTTGAGAGAATGATAAATCATAATATAGTTCTGATACTGAGGTAGTGATTTTGGAATAATATGTGATTGTTTTGGATAAATTATATTGGATATTCTTGACTACCTTGGAACTAATTAATGATTTTTATATTCCATCATTGTTGGGGTTTAAAACATTTTTGGATTAATGAAGTATATCCAGCATTCTATATGGAATAGGGGAGCATGAATGTAATCAATAAGGAATATGGTAATTCAAGATGTTTCAGTTTATTAAAAGAATACAAGATGAAGGTATTCATATGCTATTGCGGGGTAAAAAGGATCTATATTATGTTTACCTTCCTTATAAATGTTGGACTGTGAGTTTGGACAGAAGTATTTTGGATTGTTCTAGTTTGGATTATTTTGGATTACCATAAAAGGAAAACCCGGAGGTTGGGCGGCAACCCGTCGCGTCCGGCAAGGCTGTGAGACTTGAACCCGCAACTGAAGGGCGACAAGGGTGTATCACCTACCACTGGCCCATGAGATGTCCTGGATTAAATAATGTTGTTTTTTTAAAGATCTGGTATATGAATTATAAATTCATTTATTTTGGAACCCTGTACGAATAGAATAAATAAATAAAAAATTACATTCTATTATCTTTTAGAGTGAAAGATGAGTTTGTGGTAGAAACTTATTAATGGATAAAACTATGATTATAAAGTAAGTATATCTCCTTATGATCTTAGCCAATCTCATAAATAAATTCATCAACATTAATAAAAGGAACATATAACAAAAATGTTTCCCTAGATGGTACCTTAAATCATCACTAATTTATGGCTTTGGGATTGTTGGCCTTTTCATAGCCATGTTCTCTACCACTCTCCATAAGGTAATTGATGGTTAGATTTTTCTTCCATATCCATATTTTACTACATGGAACCCTAGTATGTGTTATTTTCGGTAATCTTCATACTTTCGACTCTTTATTTTAAATAGAGGCCTCATTAATTCATTTTTCGATGTGGGATTTCAACTAAGATATTTTGAAACGTCAAAAATGTGTTATCCCAATACCCTATATTTTGTTGAACCGATGGTACTTCAAATCATCATAGATTGATGAGTTTAAGGACCTCAATTTTATACTTTTTTGTGATTGATGACCTCAATCACTACCTATAAATATTTATGTTTTTCCTCCAATTATATGTCTCAAATTGCCACCAATGTTCTCCTAATCGAGATCATAATTTGGTGGTGACCCTTTCATTTCTCTTTTCCTCATATTAAGACTAAATTTTAGTAACCCAATTTCCTATGTGGGGTTTCCCACAAATATATTATCTATTTTCAACCTTTTATTTTCGAAGAACAATTTCAAATTGCGAGGACGCAATTTATTGAAGGAGGGGAGAATGTAACACCCCAAGATTTCATAGTGTGTTAGTTCTTCAAAATAATTCAATAACTTTCACTACATGCAACACCAAGTTCAAGCACACCATGACTTACCAAACAAGCCGTTCAAAAGAGGTTATGAATAGTATTAGATAAATTTTAATGTTTATATAATCCTTATAATTTTAGAATCCATATTATGAGTTTCTTAGATATAATGCAAGAACAAATTCATTTTCAGTATTGCACTTTTATCAACTTTAATAGTGAACCCTTTTTAAATACTATATTTTAAACTTTTTGACTAAATGGGGACATCAAAAATTTAAAATGAAACATCCCAAGCTTCTACGGTACGCTTCTCTTTGAATAATGTGATAGCGTGTGTTGTACGCAACACCGAGTTCTAACAACCAATTAAACTAGCCGTTATGAATAGTAATAACTACTTTTTGAAATTATATATATTTTATATTTCAAAATGGGATTCATTTTTGGATTCAGAATATCAAAATTAGCCTAGGGTGAAATTTTGGTACTTTTCGGATAACTTTTATATTTTGATGAATAGTGAAAATTACTAAGTTTTAATTAAAAACAACTTTTTTAATCAAAATAATTAATAGTGATAAATTATGAATTTGAGTGGTTTTAAAGTATATTTAGAATATATTTTTACCATTTAATATAATGTTGGTCATTGGACATAATTTTACAATTAAACCGAACATAAACGAGTGTCAATCTTTTGATAGTTATTATCTCTTAAAAACACGCTTTTTGTTTTGATAGCGGGAATTAATTTTAAATTAATTTCTGCCAATTCTGTGTTTTGAATTTAGGAAAATGGATTCCATATTTGGAATCAGGATGTTCAAATTATGTAAATAGGTAACTTTTATTTTTACACATTTTGAATAATTACTGCGGTAAATATTTTATTTACCATGGTTAAAGGGTAAATCCGGTAAATAAGGGTTAAAAAAATAATATTATAATAATACTAAATTACCCTAAAACGTGTCTTAACCCTATTGGTTGATACATGGTCGACCATGGGAATCTTTGGGTCTATTTTGGGACCCCATGGATCCACTTGTAAGTGATAATGACACTTTATTTTAATTAAGTTAAAATGAATACAAAAATGACACAAGCATATATCTTTTAGAAAAACAATTGTTACATAGGGTTATATATGTTGGCTTTTAGATTATAAATATTCATTAGAAAGCTAACAAGATTTAATACATAATGATATTTTATTTATAATTTTTAGACATTAAATAATTTTATTTATTTATGACACAATGATGATGCAGTAATTACTATAATAGTGAAAAATTAAAATAATTGATATTATAAATACCAAAATAAATATAATATGAAACTTTTAATGAATTAAACTAATTTTATAGGATAATATGATATATTATGATTGATTTAATTGACTTTGTTCGAAGTAATAAATCTGTTATGAGTTTCACAAAAATCAACTATTGAATAGTGTCAAAATTGACATAAAAGAGTTCTTAAAACAAATATTATATTATTAATTGATATTAAATTCCTAAAAAATCTAAGGTTAGGCAAAGAGACTTATATCATGATAGGTTAATCATTAATGTACCACTTGGGGGTCGCTTGGATGTATATTGTAAGTTTATTAACCATATTATATAAAAATACAAAGAGACATTGTAAAAGTGAAACTAATTAACTTAGAGTTAATACTTAATGATAAGGTTAATATAAGTACCCAAACCTGTCTAAATTCTATTGGTTGAGTGGTTTTTGACCTATCCCCACCTTAACCTTTGAATAATAAGCTTTGGAGCCATTAGAAACCGAATATGAATTTATTATAAATTAATATTTCTAGCTTTTCCAAAGGTTCCCCTCACCCCTCTTATAAAAGGGCACTCCTCCTTCTCATTTCTTCACACCTTCAAAGCCTTTTGGTTCGTCCAAACTCTGCCCAAATAAGCTCCCCACATCCCTCTCCTCCTCCTTGAAGCTTCCCCTTAGGCAGAAAGCATTTCAAGGAGTCCTTTGGTTCTAACCAAAGTGAGTTACCTAAATTAAAGGTAACGATTTCTCTTAAATTATTTTCATTTATTTTGCTTCTCCAACCCCCAAACTCTTTTTATTTCCTTTCTTTTTTAACAACACCAGTATCCTGAATATACTAGGATGTTGTTATAATATGGATTCAAACTACACATACACACAACTCCATCTAATGGATGATGAACATAATGTTTCTGTGGATGGAAAACTAACGCCTCACGAAACGATGATTGTTCAAATACATCTTACCGCCTCTCATGGTGGCCATTATGATGGCACTGTAATTAAATATGATATTAATGATATATATTTTATATATAAGCTTCTGTAATTCCATTTTATTTCTTACCATTATTCGTTTCATGTTGTATATACATATGATAATTTCATTTGAGGAAGTGCGGACTACCGCCCCCTTAAAATGATATGACTCGTTCATACCACACATGGAACGTATAAAGGATGGTGTTAATGAACTTAAGTAACATGTATAAAATATTATATTATACTGGAATATTAATATACCTATGTATCATTGGTATTCGATTCTTTTAAAATAAAAATTAAATGGAAGTAGCGTTCGTGCGTACGTACGGACTACCGTCTCCACGAACGCGATGAGATTCATTCTCCATCGTATCCATTCAAGTATAATTATCATTTAATGATTTAAAAATGATGTTTAAGGACTTGATATCATTCTGGATATGAATAAGATACAACAAACATGACTTATGTAACAAAACATATAAAAGAAAATGAGTAAGTTAACACCCGAAACGGCGATAATACTAAGATATTATTATCAAATCAATATTAAAAGATCATATATGATATCATATTAATGTATATGATTCTTGTATAATTTAATAACAATTATTTCACCATTATACAGGAGGTTAACCTACCCCAACCAAGGAAAAGTACAAGGTAAGGGATTTTCTTATCCCACATTCAATTCCGTGAGATTTCCATTATTCGCCACTAAATTATTGAAAGTGGTGTATTGTGTACTGGCATTTGATATATATTATCATATTCATGTTATTATGTAAATAATTCGGTGGTTATTAACTTCTGGCTATACGACTCAGTTGATTAACGTGGTAAGGGGTTTTCATCTCACTCCTTATTCCCATGAGATTCATGCCATATTGCCACCATTACCTTTTGTGTGGTGTATGTACTGCCCATAATTATATTCTTTGTGTAATACACTCTAATTTATGTGTACTTACATATTCATTGTATGATACCTCTTTCATGGGTTGTATGTTTTATAAGTTACCAAACTGATAAGGGTTATTTCACAATCTCTTCATTATCCGAGGTTGTTTATACGTAATAATCTACTGGGATATCTTTATCATCCACATCCATGTTTCTTAAAAATGTATTTCAAAACATTTTTACTATTTACAATAATATGGGTTAAAGTCATTTATACCCTTGTTTGACTTTTTATAAGAGGTTTATAAAGGAAACTTTCCGTCATTTTTGAAACAAGGTCCTTTTTAACCTTTTCGACAGAATTGAGGTAAGAATGTTTTTTTTAACTTATACGGCGGGTGCGGTTATTTTACGCCGTTATAAAATCTTCAAAGCTTTCCTTACAAGCTTATAAGAATATTTTCAAAGAAAATGTTTTATTTTATATGGATCTTAAACGATTTCAAAATAAAAGGAGATATTTCTTTAAAAAGAATTTTGATTTCATCTACGTCAACATCCTTTGATGGATTTTAAGATTATTTGAAGTTGATTTATTATGATACAAAACATCTATATTGTATTGAAGGTTTTGTGATATGTTTGACTATGGATGTGCTATTTTTATACCATTCATAGTTTATGGTGAAATTATTGACATTTCGTATGCTAGATTTAATACGAATGTTTATGTTAGGTTTAAACCTTTTCATATGGGAATGCATTGGACTTAATAAGTGACGGGTGGAGCCCGCTATAGCTCCTCGATGCATCGGTAGGTCTCATGAGACAAACTAGTGTCTTGGAACAAGGCCTTGACAAAATCTTATTTGTAGTCTTGGCACGAGGCCTTGGCTATGTGGTTATGATAGTCTGGCATTTTGCATTCCAACATTATGAAAGTGGTTATTGATTTTTGCATGTGATTATTCGATTAGTAGAATATCCATGTGAATAAGTAAATGGAATTATTTCATTTTATTTATGCCATACCATGTTGAAAGTTCATGTTTAAAAGGCTTTTGTTTTAGTTATACATTGCCTTAAATGTTTATTCTTATTGATGAAAGTTTCCGCTATATTGTTATCCTTACTGGGCATTTGAGCTCACCCCTTTTCTATGTTTTATTTTTCCCAGGAAGTGAAGATGTAAGTTATGAATGACCTGCAGGGATATTATGTGGGGATTATAGTGTGGACTGTGGAAACATTATGTTGTTGTAGTAGTTTTTCATTTTATGATGTAATGTAAAACTTATGAATATATCTAGTGTTTCCAAGGCTACTAAACCAATCGGTCTTTCGAGATTTGATCTTTCTTGTGATCATGCCAATGTTACGAAGTAATGCACCGACTCTGGGTAGCTGGGGTCGGGGCGTTACAGTTGGTATCAGAGGAAGTTTAGTACAAACCTTGGAAGCTAGATTTAGATAAACTCTGATTAGAGCACGTAGACCTAAGATGAACTTTGAGGATTAGTATAGAAGAACTTCCTAGAATTTTGGTATTGTAGAGATTTTGTGAGTTTTCCGAGAAATACATCCCTGTCTGGATACGAGCAGGTAGAGGCGGCTCTAGCACAGATGTACCTAGGGGTAAAACCCGAAAACACCGCTTTGAGCTAGACTCGAACGGGAACTGGTGCACGACAACGGGCCTTGCTGCACTCTTGGTTACGACACTCCCGGGGGATATGCTTAGGATAACTCTCATTTTCTTTACATATAATTTTGAAGGGATTATGAGTATATACATCCTCAAAGAAAACATTCTTATGATTATGGATTATATCCATAAATAGTTCAATTTATGTTAAGTGTTTTATAAGTATGGGATTATGTGTTTTGATTCATAAACTGATCTAGTTTATGCCATGGTATAGAAATGGCGCCCAGTAGAAGGAATGAGAACTCCAGAAATACACATGATTCAAAGAGAAGGAAGGATCATATCTTTCATGGTCTTAAGCTAGAATTTATAAGAGAAATAGTCTCCCATTTATTATCATCATATGAAGAAATAATATCATGTGTTGATAAGATAAGTAAAGAGTTTACTGAGTCCTATGGCTTTGAAGGGAAGCAAGAGAAGAAAAGGATGGAAGAGAGAAAGATGGATAAAGGGAAGAGGGAAAAGAAGAATTTTCTCATACGTGGTAACTGTGGAAAGAAACACCCTGGAACTTGCCTGAAAGGAATGGGAGTTTGTTATAAGTGTGGAGGAAAAGGGCACAAAGTACGTGACTGCAAGGGTAAGAAAATGGTTTCAAATGTACAATGCTTCATTTGCATGGAGTTTGTACACTACGCGAGCCTATGTCCCAGTCATCAGACTATGCCGCAAATGATGTTATTGGATAATAATCAAGTTATGATACTACCACAGATGAAGAGGAATGATTAGAGTTCTTATGTTGATTATGTCAATTGAGTGTTGTATCAACAATGTACTTGTTATAATAATTATGGAGTATATAAGGATTGTACTGCAGTACTATTTCATTAAGGACTTGAGATGGTGTGGAACAAAGAAAAGTGACTCAGTAGCAGGATAAATTTTTGGAAAATATATGGTTGAGAGAATGATAAATCATAATATAGTTCTGATACTGAGGTAGTGATTTTGGAATAATATGTGATTGTTTTGGATAAATTATATTGGATATTCTTGACTACCTTGGAACTAATTAATGATTTTTATATTCCATCATTGTTGGGGTTTAAAACATTTTTGGATTAATGAAGTATATCCAGCATTCTATATGGAATAGGGGAGCATGAATGTAATCAATAAGGAATATGGTAATTCAAGATGTTTCAGTTTATTAAAAGAATACAAGATGAAGGTATTCATATGCTATTGCGGGGTAAAAAGGATCTATATTATGTTTACCTTCCTTATAAATGTTGTACTGTGAGTTTGGACAGAAGTATTTTGGATTGTTCTAGTTTGGATTATTTTGGATTACCATAAAAGGAAAACCCGGAGGTTGGGCGGCAACCCGTCGTGTCCGGCAAGGCTGTGAGACTTGAACCCACAACTGAAGGGCGACAAGGGTGTATCACCTACCACTGGCCCATGAGATGTCCTGGATTAAATAAAGTTGTTTTTTTAAAGATCTGGTATATGAATTATAAATTCATTTATTTTGGAACCCTGTACGAATAGTATAAATAAACAAAAAATTACATTATATTATCTTTTAGAGTGAAAGATGAGTTTGTGGTAGAAACTTATTAATGGATAAAACTATGATTATAAAGTAAGTATATCTCCTTATGATCTTAGCCAATCTCATAAATAAATTCCTCAACATTAATAAAAGGAACATAGAACAAAAATGTTTCCCTAGATGGTACCTTAAATCATCACTAATTTATGGCTTTGGGATTGTTGGCCTTTTCATAGCCATGTTCTCTACCACTCTCCATCAGGTAATTGATGGTTAGATTTTTCTTCCATATCCATATTTTACTACATGGAACCCTAGTATGTGTTATTTTCGGTAATCTTCATACTTTCGACTCTTTATTTTAAATAGAGGCCTCATTAATTCATTTTTCGATGTGGGATTTCAACTAAGATATTTTGAAACGTCAAAAATGTGTTATCCCAATACCCTATATTTTGTTGAACCGATGGTACTTCAAATCATCATAGATTGATGAGTTTAAGGACCTCAATTTTATACTTTTTTGTGATTGATGACCTCAATCACTACCTATAAATATTTACGTTTTTCCTCCAATTATATGTCTCAAATTGCCACCAATGTTCTCCTAATCGAGATCATAATTTGGTGGTGACCCTTTCATTTCTCTTTTCCTCATATTAAGACTAAATTTTAGTAACCCAATTTCCTATGTGGGGTTTCCCACAAATATATTATCTATTTTCAACCTTTTATTTTCGAAGAACAATTTCAAATTGCGAGGACGCAATTTATTGAAGGAGGGGAGAATGTAGCACCCCAAGATTTCATAGTGTGTTAGTTCTTCAAAATAATTCAATAACTTTCACTACATGCAACACCAAGTTCAAGCACACCATGACTTACCAAACAAGCCGTTCAAAAGAGGTTATGAATAGTATTAGATAAATTTTAATGTTTATATAATCCTTATAATTTTAGAATCCATATTATGAGTTTCTTAGATATAATGCAAGAACAAATTCATTTTCAGTATTGCACTTTTATCAACTTTAATAGTGAACCCTTTTTAAATACTATATTTTAAAATTTTTGACTAAATGGGGACATCAAAAATTTAAAATGAAACATCCCAAGCTTCTACCGTACGCTTCTCTTTGAATAATGTGATAGCGTGTGTTGTACGCAACACCGAGTTCTAACAACCAATTAAACTAGCCGTTATGAATAGTAATAACTACTTTTTGAAATTATATATATTTTATATTTCAAAATGGGATTCATTTTTGGATTCAGAATATCAAAATTAGCCTAGGGTGAAATTTTGGTACTTTTCGGATAACTTTTATATTTTGATGAATAGTGAAAATTACTAAGTTTTAATTAAAAACAACTTTTTTAATCAAAATAATTAATAGTGATAAATTATGAATTTGAGTGGTTTTAAAGTATATTTAGAATATATTTTTACCATTTAATATAATGTTGGTCATTGGACATAATTTTACAATTAAACCGAACATAAACGAGTGTCAATCTTTTGATAGTTATTATCTCTTAAAAACACGCTTTTTGTTTTGACAGCGGGAATTAATTTTAAATTAATTTCTGCCACTTATGTGTTTTGAATTTAGGAAAATGGATTCCATATTTGGAATCAGGATGTTCAAATTATGTAAATAGGTAACTTTTATTTTTACACATTTTGAATAATTACTGCGGTAAATATTTTATTTACCATGGTTAAAGGGTAAATCCGGTAAATAAGGGTTAAAAAAAATAATATTATAATAATACTAAATTACCCTAAAACGTGTCTTAACCATATTGGTTGATACATGGTCGACCATGGGAATCTTTGGGTCTATTTTGGGACCCCATGGATCCACTTGTAAGTGATAATGACACTTTATTTTAATTAAGTTAAAATGAATACAAAAATGACACAAGCATATATCTTTTAGAAAAACAATTGTTACATAGGGTTATATATGTTGGATTTTAGATTATAAATACTCAGTAGAAAGCTAAAAAGATTTAATACATAATGATATTTTATTTATAATTTTTAGACATTAAATAATTTTATTTATTTATGACACAATGATGATGCAGTAATTACTATAATAGTGAAAAATTAAAATAATTGATATTATAAATACCCAAATAAATATAATATGAAACTTTTAATGAATTAAACTAATTTTCTAGGATAATATGATATATTATGATTGATTTAATTGACTTTGTTCGAAGTAATCAATCTGTTATGAGTTTCACAAAAATCAACTATTGAATAGTGTCAAAATTGACATAAAAGAGTTCTTAAAACAAATATTATATTATTAATTGATATTAAATTCCTAAAAAATCTAAGGTTCGGCCAAGAGACTTATATCATGATAGGGTAATCATTAATGTACCACTTGGCGGTCGCTTGGATGTATATAGTAAGTTTATTAAACATATTATATAAAAATACAAAGAGACATTGTAAAAGTGAAACTAATTAACTTAGAGTTAATACTTAAAGATAAGGTTAATATAAGTACCCAAACCTGTCTAAATTCTATTGGTTGAGTGGTTTTCGACCTATCCCCACCTTAACCTTTGAATAATAAGCTTTGGATCCATTAGAAACCGAATATGAATTTATTATAAATTAATATTTCTAGCTTTTCCAAAGGTTCCCCTCACCCCTCTTATAAAAGGGCACTCCTCCTTCTCATTTCTTCACACCTTCAAAGCCTTTTGGTTAGTCCAAACTCTGCCCAAATAAGCTCCCCACATCCCTCTCCTCCTCCTTGAAGCTTCCCCTTAGGCATAAAGCATTTCAAGGAGTCCTTTGGTTCTAACCAAAGTGAGTTACCTAAATTAAAGGTAACGATTTCTCTTAAATTATTTTCATTTATTTTGCTTCTCCAACCCCCAAACTCTTTTTATTTCCTTTCTTTTGTAATAACACCAGTATCCGCAATATACTAGGATGTTGTTATAGTATGGATTCAAACTACACATACACACAACTCCATCTAATGGATGATGAACATAATGT
This sequence comes from Viscum album, assembly GCA_963277665.1. Lineage (NCBI taxonomy): Eukaryota > Viridiplantae > Streptophyta > Magnoliopsida > Santalales > Viscaceae > Viscum > Viscum album. Next base: position 901,304,926 of record OY728139.1, read on the forward strand.
TTCTGTGGATGGCAAACTAACGCCTCACGAAATGATGATTGTTCAAATACATCTTACCGCCTCTCATGGTGGACATTATGATGGAACTGTAATTAAATATGATATTAATGATATATATTTTATATATAATCTTCTGTAATTCCATTTTATTTCATACCATTATTCGTTTCATGTTGTATATACATACGATAATTTCATTTGAGGAAGTGCGGACTACCGCCCCCTTAAAATGATATGACTCGTTCATACCACACATGGAACATATAAAGGAGGTGTTAATGAACTTAAGTAACATGTATAAAATATTATATTATACTGGAATATTAATATACCTATGTATCATTGGTATTCGATTCTTTTAAAATAAAAATTAAGTGGAAGTAGCGTTCGTGCGTACGTACGGACTACCGTCTCCACGAACGCGATGAGATTCATTCTCCATCATATCCATTCAAGTATAATTATCATTTAATGATTTAAAAATGATGTTTAAGGACTTGATATCATTCTGGATATGAATAAGATACAACAAACATGACTTATGTAACAAAACATATAAAAGAAAATGAGTAAGTTAACACCCGAAACGGCGATAATACTAAGATATTATTATCAAATCAATATTAAAAGATCATATATGATATCATATTAATGTATATGATTCTTGTATAGTTTAATAACAATTATTTCACCATTATACAGGAGGTTAACCTACCCCAACCAAGGAAAAGTACAAGGTAAGGGATTTTCTTATCTCACATTCAATTCCGTGAGATTTCCATTATTCGCCACTAAATTATTGAAAGTGCTGTATTGTGTACTGGCATTTGATATATATTATCATATTCATGTTATTATGTAAATAATTTGGTGGTTATTAACTTTTGGCTATACGACTCAGTTGATTAACGTGGTAAGGGGTTTTCATCTCACTCCTTATTCCCATGAGATTCATGCCATATTGCCACCATTACCTTTTGTGTGGTGTATGTACTGCCCATAATTATATTCTTTGTGTAATACACTCCAATTTATGTGTACTTACATATTCATTGTATGATACCTCTTTCATGGGTTGTATGTTTCATAAGTTACCAAACTGATAAGGGTTATTTCACAATCTCTTCATTATCCGAGGTTGTTTATACGTAATAATCTACTGGGATATATTTATCATCCACATCCATGTTTCTTAAAAATGTATTTCAAAACATTTTTACTATTTACAATAATATGGGTTAAAGTCATTTATACCCTTGTTTGACTTTTTATAAGAGGTTTATAAAGGAAACTTTCCGTCGTTTTCGAAACAAGGTCCTTTTTAACCTTTTCGACAGAATTGAGGTAAGAATGTTTTTTTTAACTTATACGGCAGGTGCGGTTATTTTATGCCGTTATAAAATCTTCAAAGCTTTCCTTACAAGTTTATAAGAATATTTTCAAAGAAAATGTTTTATTTTATATGGATCTTAAACGATTTCAAAATAAAAGGAGATATTTCTTTAAAAAGAATTTTGATTTCATCTACGTCAACATCCTTTGATGGATTTTAAGATTATTTGAAGTTGATTTATTATGATACAAAAAATCTATATTGTATTGAAGGTTTTGTGATATGTTTGACAATGGATGTGCTATTTTTATACCATTCATAGTTTATGGTGAAATTATTGACATTTCGTATGCTAGATTTAATACGAATGTTTATGTTAGGTTTAAACCTTTTCATATGGGAATGCATTGGACTTAATAAGTGACGGGTGGAGCCCGCTATAGCTCCTCGATGCATCGGTAGGTCTCATGAGACAAACTAGTGTCTTGGCACAAGGCCTTGACAAAATCTTATTTGTAGTCTTGGCACGAGGCCTTGGCTATGTGGTTATGATAGTCTGGCATTATGCATTCCAACATTATGAAAGTGTTATTGATTTTTGCATGTGATTATTCGATTAGTAGAATATCCATGTGAATAAGTAAATGGCATTATTTCATTTTATTTATGCCATACCATGTTGAAAGTTCATGTTTAAAAGGCTTTTGTTTTAGTTATACATTGCCTTAAATGTTTATTCTTATTGATGAAAGTTTCCGCTATATTGTTATCCTTACTGGGCATTTGAGCTCACCCCTTTTCTATGTTTTATTTTTCCCAGGAAGTGAAGATGTAAGTTATGAATGACCTGCAGGGATATTATGAGGGGATTATAGTGTGGACTGTGGAAACATTATGTTGTTGTAGTAGTTTTTCATTTTATGATGTAATGTAAAACTTATGAATATATCTAGTGTTTCCAAGGCTACTAAACCAATCGGTCTTTTGAGATTTGATCTTTCTTGTGATCATGCCAATGTTACGAAGTAATGCACCGACTCTGGGTAGCTGGGGTCGGGGCGTTACAAGGTACATCTATGCTAGAGCCGCCTCTACCTACTCGTCTCTAGACAGGGATGTATTGCTCGGAAAACTCACAAAATCTCTACAACATCAAAATTCTAGGAAGTTCTTCTATACTAATCCTCAAAGTCTATCTCTGGGCTATGTGCTCTAATCAGAGTTTATCTAAATCTAGTTTCCAAGGTTAGTACTAAACTGCCTCGGATACCAACTGTAACGCCCTGACCACAGTTACCCAGACTCGGTGCGTTATTGCGTAACATTGGCATGATCACAAAAGATCAAGTCTCAAAAGACCGATTAGTTTAGTAGCCTTGGAAACACTAGATACATTCATAAATGTTACATTACATCATAAAGTGAAAAACTACAATAACAAAGTCTCTATAGTCCACACTCATATCGTCTTCTGACTATCCCTGCAGGTCATTCATAAAATACTTCTTCACATCCTGGAAAATATTAAAACATTGAAAGGGGTGAGCTCAGATGCTCAGTAAGGATAACAATATAGCGGAAGCATTCATAAATAAACATAAACATTTAACGCAATGTATAAGTAAACAAAAGACTTTTAAACTTTAACATCAACATAATATGCCAAAATAAAATGAAATAATTCCATTTACTTATTCACATAGATATTCTTCTGGTTGAATAATCACATGCAATATCAATAACCAATTTCATAATGATAGAATGCATAATGTCAGACTATCATAACCACGTAGCCAAGGCCTCGTGCCAAGACTACAAATAAGATTTTTTCAAGGCCTCGTGCCAAGACACTAGTTTGTCTCATGAGACCTAGAGATGCATCAAGGAGCTATATCGGGCTCCACCCGTCACATATTAAGTCCAATGCATTCCTCATATGAACAGGTTTAAACATATCATAAACCATAACATAATTGTATCACATAAAACATGCATAAAGGAAACATAAAATATCTACATTTCAATCACAAGATATCAATACAATACATTGATATAATAATAATAAAAACACTTTCAAAACCATTTTCAATACCAAAATAAAAGGAAATTAAAACTTTGTATTTATTTTTCATTTAAAAAGAAGTTATGGATTGTAGAGGAATCCGAAACTCAAATAATGGCCTTGGCGGCGGAGAAGTCATTGTCTCCGAATATGTACGACAAGAAAAACAGTCCTTTTTGTCATTTAGTAAAACACTTCGTATAAAAATATTCCTTGTGAATAAACGTAAAAGTCAAAGGGGTTTATACACCGTATAAAAAAAATATTTGTATAAAATAAAATATGCCTCAATGAAAGGAGATTGAGACGAAGTCCTTACAAAGATAATTTTTAAAATAAAATAGACCTATTATGTGTATTCACTATATGTACACATAAATAATGTAAAAATACAATATAGTACATAATAATATCATGACATAATTTGAAAGTAGGAGATTAACCCAAAGAATAGATATTGGGTTATGAAGTTCCCTTACCTCGTGTCCGACTTGACTCGACTGTTCTTTAACCTCCTGAATAATAAACTATAGTTAATTTATATTTTCATAATAACCTTTTTTCATGTTTTCTATTCCTTTTATATCACTTATTACCATGTTATGAACATTATGTAATTATATAAGTTAATAATGGTTGTTTTGTCGATCTTTGGTACTTGTGTCAACAATAAACTTCTTATAATTACAAGTTGTTCATGTGGTGATATATCCATTATATCCAAAATTATATTCATGATATATATATCATATATCTCATATATATCCAGCATAAACATTCATTTATAATATTCCATAACGTTTAGAGTTAAGAAATGAAATGCATCATTCATGGAGACGGTAAGCCGTACGTACGCATGAACGCTCCATTCATTTCTATTTCGTATTTAATGAAATCATAATGATATAAAGGTATATTATAATTCCAGTATAATATAATATATAATATCATTTACTCCATCCTTTATACATCCCACATATGGGATTAACGATTCCGATCACTTTGAGGGGGTAGTAGTCCGCACTTCCTAAAATGAAAATATCGCATTTACCCATAATGGAAACAATAAAGGTATGCCATAAATGAAAACTAAATAACCTTAAGTAAAACATAAACATATTTTATATCATATATATAAATATAGTTACATCATAATGTCCACCTTTTAAGGTGTTATATGAGTGTTGAACAATCATCGTTTCGTGAGACAGAAATTCGCCATCCCCAGAAACAGTATGTTCTTTAACCATTAGATATAGGTGTGTGTAAGTGTAGCTCGAATATTTATTATAACAACACCCTAGTATATTGAGTATACTGGTTTTGTTACAATATAAATGAATAAAAAGAGTTTAGGGGGTTGGATAAGCAAAATAAAACAAAATCACATAAGAGAAGACATTACCTTAAAATCGGGTAACTCTTTTGATTTGAGCCAAAGGCTTCCTTGGAAGAATTCTGCCCAAAGTGAGGCTTTTAGGAGTAAGATAGGGATGTTGAGAGAGTATTTGGACAGAGTTTGGCAGAGCCAAATGGCTTGATGGTGTGAATAAGGTTGTAGTGGTGGGGGCCTTTTATAAGAGGAGAGAAGGGGCACTCTTGGAAAGATTGAAATGTTACTTTATTATGAAATGGTTTTTTCGGATTCTAAAGGCCCCACACTTATATATTTCTAGGATAAGGTGATAATGGTTATAAATCTACTCATCCAATAAGTTTTTGACATGTTTAAGTCTTATATTTTACATTATCTTATCATTTTATTTAAATCGTTAATTAATGAGGTAATCACTGCATCATCATGGTGTCATAAATAATTTAATTTATGTAATGTATAAAAATTATAAAAAAAATATCATGATGTAAGAAATCTTTTTAGATTTATAATGAATATTTATAGTAAAACATATGACTTTTATAACCCCATTTAATTTTTTTTAGTAAAACAACTTCTGTTTGTGACATTTATATTTTATCCTTAAATAAAGGTTATTTATGTCATTTCCCTTCCAAAGGGGCTCCATGGGGACCCCAAGTTGAGACATGGTTTGTCGTGATTGGCCATGACTCATCCAATAGGGTTAGGACAAGTTTCAATGTCATTTACTATTATTATAACATAATATTTACCTTAAATTTCACAAATTACCTTTAATCGCGATTAATTAAACTTAAAAGTTACTATTCACCAAAAAATTATTTTAATCCCATTGAACAACATGTTACATAATAATGACAACCATGAACATTGAATTTCTGAAAATCAAATCACAGAAGTGGTAATGTTTCATTTAAATGAAAAATCTGTTTTTTAACTACCACTTAGTGGTTTCACTAGTCATAAAAAATTGATGTTTTTCAGAACAATGCCAAAATTTCACCCTAAGCTATAATTGATATTCCGAATACAAAAATGATGTCTATTTTAAAAAATTCCCAACATATAAGTTGATTTAATTAATTTTATAATTAATTCCCGCTGTCAAAACAAATAGCGTGTTTTAAAAAAAAATATAGTAAAAGTTTTACAATTGTTTATGTCCAATATCATAGTGAAATTAATTATAATGAACACCATTGGATAAAATGGTAAAAATATATTCTAATTATACTTTTAAACCACTCAATTGTATATATTATCAGTATAAATTATTTTTATTAAAAAAGATGTTTTTACGTATTTTTCACTATTCATAAAAAATTGAATGTTCTCAGAAAATTACAAAAAATTCAACTTAGGATAATTTCGATATTACGAACAAAAAAATGAAGACTATTTTGAAATATGAAATATATATAATTTAAAAAAGTGGATATTACTATTCATAACTGCTACTTTGATTGGTCGTAGTGTGTTAGAATCTCAAACTTGCGTATAATTCAAGCTATTGCATTATTGAAAGAGAAGTGTATCGTGAAAGCTTGGGGTGTTACATTCTCCCCTCCTTCAATAAATAGCATCCTCGCAATTTGAAATTTTTCTTTGAAAATAAAAGGTTGAAAATAGAAAATACCTTTGTGGAAAACCCACATCGTAAATAAGGTTAATAAAATTTAGCCTTAATAAGAGGGAAAGGGAAATGAAAATGTCACCACCAAATTATGATCTCGATAATGAGAACATTGGTGGAAGTTAGAGACATATAATTGGAGGAAATACATAAATATTAATAGGGAGTGATTGAGGTCATCAATCACAAACAAGTTTAAAAGTGAGGGCCTCAAAGCCTTCAATCTACGTTGATTTAAAATATCACCAATTTAACAAAACATAAGGTATTAGGATAACACCTTTTTTTAATATCACTTTACTAAAGTTTTAGAATTAATTTATTCATAGAATAATAGATAGGTATATATATATATACTTGATAACTATAGTTTCGACCTTCAATTAATTTCTACCACAAACTCATCCTTCACTCAAAAAGATAATAAAACTCAAAAATATTATATTTATCCTAAACGTACATGGTTCAAAATATTAACACATACCATTTAGATTAGAAAAACTATTTTTTAACCAGGGAATTCCTGTAGGCTAGTGGTAGGTAATAAAGGCCTATCGCACTGTGGTTGTGGGTTTGATTCCTACAGCTTTGTCTGATTCGATGGGTTATGCCCCACCCTGTAGGTTTTCCTTTTCCTAAAACTGTAGTATTATAATATTCCAAAAATAATCTTCAGAAATGTTTTAACCTTAAACAATACTATCCAAAGATCAACTTAATCCATTCCAACCTTTATAGTTATCCAAAATACCCTTGTCCAGACTTTCTCTAAAAGGTCTCTAAATTCCAAAATCAATTGTAACATCAGATTCCCCAAACAAAGTAAAGTTTCTCTTATTTTCACATACTAAAAATGTGATTACCTTCATCATATTAACACCTTAATGAAAACAAAAAGTACTGCAGTACAATCCATATATATCACATTATTCTTATAACCAGTACATCATTGATACAACACTCAAATGACATGATTATTTAATAACAACATAAGAAATCTAATCATTCCCCCTCATTTGTGGTATTATCATAACTTGATTATCATCCAATAGCATCATTTGGGGCATACTCCGATGATTTGGACATTGGTTTTCATAGTGTCCCAAATCCTTGCAGATGAAGCATTGCACATTTGAAACCTTTTTCTTACCCTTGAAGTCATGCACTTGGTGTCCTTTTTCTCCACACTTATAACAAACTATCATTCTCTTCAGGCATGTTCCAAGGTGTTTCTTCCCACAGTTATCACAAATAAGAAAATTATTCTTTTCCCTCTTCCCTTTATCATTCTTTCTCTCTTACATCCTTTTCTTCTCTTTCTTACCTTAAAATCCATAGGACTCAAAATATTCTTTACTCATCTTATTAACACATGATACTATTTCTTCATATGTTGAGAACACATGGGAGACTATTTCCCTTATAAATGTCGTCTTAATACCATGAAAGATATGATCCTTCTTACTCTTTGGATCATACGTTTTACTGGAGTTCACCTTCCTTCTACTAGGCTTCATTTCTATACAATGGCATAAACTAGATTAGTTTATGAATCAAAATATATAATACCATACTTGTAAAACACTTAACATAAATTGAACTATTTATGGATATAATCCATAATCATAAAAAGAAATATTTTCTTTGAGGAAGTATATACTCATAAACCCTTCATAATGGTTTGTAATGAAAATGTTAATTATCCTAAGAATATCCCCCAGGAGTGTCGTAACCAAGAGTGTAGCAAGGCCCGTTGTCGTGCACCAGTTCCCGTTCGAGTATAGCTCAAAGCGGTGTTTTCTGGTATTACCCCTAGGTTCATCTATGCCAGAGCCACCTCTACCTACTCGTGTCCAGATAGGGATGTATTGCTCTGAAAACTCACAAAATCACTACAACAACAAAATTATAGAAAGTTCTTCTATAAGAATCCTCAATGTCTATCTCTGGGCTATTTGATCAAATCAGATTTTATCTAAATCTAGCTTCCAAGGTTAGTACTAAACTGCCTCTGATACCAACTGTAACGCCCCGACCATAGTTACCTAGAGTCAGTGCGGTATTGCATAACATTGGCATGATCACAAAAGATCAAGTCTCGAATGACCGATTAGTTTAGTAGCCTGGGAAACACTAGATACATTCATAAATGTTACATTAAATCATAAAGTGAAAAACTACAATAACAAAGTCTCCATAGACAACACTCATTTCCTCTTCTGACTATCTCTGTAGGTCATTCATAAAATATATCTTCACATCCTGGATAATATTAAAACATTTAAAGGGGTGAGCTCAGAAGCTCAGTAAGGATAACAATATAGCGGAAGCGTTCATAAATAAACACAAACATTTAAGGCAATGTATAAGTAAAAAAAGACTTTTAAACTTTAACTTCAACATAATATGGAAAAATAAAATGAAATAATACCATTTACTTATTCATGTGGAAATTCTAATGGTCGAATAATCACATGAAATATCAATAACCACTTTCATAATGATGGAATGCATAATTCCAGACTATCATAACCACGTAGCCCAGGCCTCGTGCCAAGACTACAAATACGATTTTGTCAAGGCCTCGTGCCAAGAAACTAGTTTGTCTCATGAGACCTTCCGATGCATCGAGGAGCTATAGTGGGCTCCACCCGTCACTTATTAAGTCCAATGCATTCCTCATATGAACAGGTTTAAACATATCATAAACCATAACATAATTGTATCACATAAAACATGCATAAAGGAAACATAAAATATCCACATTTCAATCACAAGATATCAATACAATACGTTGATATAATAATAAAAAAACACTTTCAATACCATTTTCAATACCAAAATAAAAGGAAATTAAAACATTGTATTTATTTTTCATTTAAAAATAAGTTATGGCTTGTAGAGGAAGCCGAAACTCAAATAATGGCATTGGCGGCGGAGAAGTCGTTGTCGCCGCATACGTACGACATGAAAAACAATACTTTTTTTCTTTTAGTAAAACACATCGTATAAAAAGATTCCTTTTGAATAAATGTAAAAGTCAAAGGGGTTTATACACCGTATAAAAGAAATTTGTGTATAAAAAAATATGACTCAATAAAAGGAGATTGAGACAAAGTCTTTACAAATATCATTTCTAAAATAAAATAGATCTAGTATGTGTATTCACTATACGTACACATAAATAAAGAACAAATACAATATAGGACATAATAATATCATGACATAATTTGAAAGTAGGAGATTAACCCAAAGAATAGAAATTGGGTTACGAAGTTCCCTTACGTCTTGTCCAACTTGACTCGACCATTCTTTAACCTCTTGAATAATAAACTAGAGTTAATTTATAATTTCTTAATAACCTTTGTTCAAGTTTTTTATTCCGTTTATATCAATTATTACCATGTTATGAACATTATGTAATTATTTAAGTTAATAAAGGTTGTTTTGTCGATCTTTGGTACTTGAGTCAACAATAAACTTCTTATAATTACAAGTTGTTCATGTGGTGATATATCCATTATATCCAGAATTATATTAATGATATAGATTTAATATATCTCATATATATCCAGCATATAAATGAATTTATAATATTCTATAACGTTTAAAGGTAAGAAATGAAATGCACTGTTCATGGAGACGGTAAGCCGTGCGTACGCATGAACGCTACTTTCATTTCTATTTCATATTTAATGAAATCATAATGATATAAAGGTATATTATACTTCCATTATAATATCATATATAATATCATTTACTCCATCCTTTATAAATCCCACATATGGGATTAACTATTCAAATCACTTTGTGGGGGCGGTAGTCTGCACTTCCTAAAATGAAAATATCGCGTTTACCCATAATGGAAACAATAAAGGTATTCCATAAATGAAAAATATATAACCTTAAGTAAAACAAAAAAATATTATATATCATATATATAAATATAGTGACATCTTAATGGACACATTGGAAGGTGTTATATGAGTGTTGAACAATCATCGTTTCGTGAGACAGAAATTCGTCATCCACAGAAACTGTATGTTCTTTAACCATTAGATGTAGGTGTGTGTAAGTGTAGCTCGAATAATTATTATAAAAACATCCTAGTATATATAGGATACTGGTGTTTTTACAAAAAAATGAATAAAAAGAGTTTATGGGGTTGGATAAGAAAAATAAAACAAAATAACATAAGAGAAGAAATTACCTTAAAATCGGGTAACTCTTTTGATTTGATCCAAAGGCTTCCTTAGGAAGAATTCTACAAAAAGTGAGGCTTCTAAGAGTAAGAGAGGGAAGTTGAGAGAGTATTTGGGTAGAGTTTGGCTGATCCAAATGGCTTGATGGTGTGAATAAGGTGGTAGTGGTGGGGGCCTTTTATAAGAGGAGAGAAGGGGCACTCTTGGAAAGATTGAAATGTTACGTTATTATGAAATTCTTTTTCGGATTCTAAAGGTCCCACACTTATATATTTCGAGGATAAGGTGATAAGGGTTCGAAATCTACTCATACAATAGGTTTTTGACAAATTTATTTCTTATATTTTACATTATCATTTCCTTTTATTTAAATCATTAATTAATGAGGTAATCGATGCATCATCATGGTGTCATAAATAATTTAATTTATTTAATGTCTAAAAATTATAAAAAAAATATCATGATGTAGGAAATCTTTTTAGATTTATAATGAATATTTATAGTAAAAAATATGACTTTTATATCCCCATTTAAAAATTGTTTTAGTAAAACAACTTATGTTTGTGACATTTTTATTTTAACTTTAAATAAAAGTTATTTATGCCATTTCCCTACAAAAGTGGCTCCATGGTGTCCCCAAGTTGACCCATGGTTTTTATTGGTCGGCCAGGACTCATCCAATAGGTTTAGGACACGTTTCAATGTCATTTCCTATTATTATAACATTATATTTTACTTATATTTCACTAATTACCTTTAATCGCGATTAATTAAACATAAAAGTTACTATTCACCAAAAAATTATTTTAATCCCATTGAACCACATTTTACTTCCTAATGACAACAATGAATATCCTATTTTTTAAAATCAAATCACAGAAGTGGTAATGTTTCATTTAAACGAAAAATCAGTTTTTTAATTACCACTTATTGGTTTCACTATTCATAAAAAATTGAAGTTTTTCAGAACAATGCCAAAATTTCACCCTAAGCTATAATTGATATTCCAAATTCAAAAATTATGTCTATTTTACAAAATTCCAAACATATAATTTTCATTAATTAATTTTATAATTAATTTCTGCTGTCAAAACAAATAGCGTGTTTTAAAGAAACAATATTTATCAAAATATTGACAATTGTTTATATCCAATTTCACAGTGATATTAATTCTAATGAACACCATTGGATAAAATGGTAAAAATATATTATAATTATACTTTTAAACCACTCAATAGTATAAATTATCACTATAAATTTTTTTGATTAAAAAGTTGTTTTTACGTATTTTTCACTATTCATAAAAAAATGGAAGTTCTCAGAAAATTACAAAAAATTCAACATAGGATAATTTCGATATTCAGAATACAAAAATGAAGTCCATTTTGAAATATAAAATATATATAATTTCAAAAGGTGGGTATTAATATTCATAACTACTACTTTGATTGGTCGTAGAGTGTTAGAATCTCGAACTTGCGTACAATTCAAGCTATTGCATTATTGAAAGAGAAGTGTATCGTGAAAGCCTGGGGTGTTACATTCTCCCCTCCTTCAATAAATTGAGTCCTCGCAATTTAAAATTTTATTTGAAAATAAAAGGTTGAAAAGAGAAAATACCTTTGTGGAAAACCTACATTGGAAAAAAGGTTAATAAAATTTAGCCTTAATAAGAGGGAAAGGGAAATGAAAAAGTCACCACCAAATTATGATCTTGATAAGGAGAACATTGGTGGAAATTAGAGACATATAATTGGAGGAAAAACATAAATATTCAAAGGAAGTGATTGAAGTCATCAATCATAAACAAGTGTAAAATTGAGGGCCTCAAAGCCTTCAATCTACGTTGATTTAAAATATCATCAGTTCAACAAAACATAAGTTATTAGGATAACACCTTTTTTTTAATATCCCTTTACTAAAGTTTAAGAATTAATTTCTTCATAGAATAATAGATAGGTATATATATGTGTGTATGATAAGTAGAGTTTCAACCTTTAATTAATTTCTACCACAAACTCATCCTTCACTCAAGAAGATAATAAAACTCAAAAATATTATATTTATCCTAATCATACATGGTTCAAAATATTAACACATACCATTTAGATTAGAAAAACTATTTTGTAACCAGGGACTTCCTATAGGCTTTTGGTAGGTAATAAAGGCTTATCACACTATAGTTGTGGGTTTGATTCCTGCAGCTTTGTCCGACGTGATGGGTTATGCACCACCCTGCAGGTTGTCCTTTTCCTAAAACTATATTATTATAATATTCCAAAAATAATCTTCATAAATGTTTTAACCTTAAACAATACTATCCAAAGATCAACTTAATCCATTCCAACAATTATAGTTATCCAAAATACCTTTGTCCAAACATTCTCTAAAAGGTCTCTAAATTCCAAAATCAATTGTAACATCAGATTCCCCAAACAAAGTAAAGTTTCTCTTATTGTCACGTACTAAAAATATGATTACCTTCATCATATTAAAACCTTAATGAAAGCAACAAGTACTGCAGTACAATCCTTATATATCACATTATTTTTATAACCAGTACATCATTGATACAACACTCAAATGACATGATTCTTTAATAACAACATAAGAACTCTAATCATTCCCCGTCATCTGTGGTATTATCATAACTTGATTATTATCCAATAGCATCATTTGGGTCATACTCTGATGATTTGGACATTGGTTTGTGTAGTGTCCCCACTCTTTGCAGATGAAGCATTGCACATTTGAAACCTTTTTCTTACCCTTGCAGTCACGCACTTGGTGTCCTTTTTCTCCACACTTATAACAAATTCCCATTCCCTACAGGAAATTTTCAAGGTGTTTCTTCCCACAGTTATCACATATTGGAAAATTCTTCTTTTCCCTCTTCCCTTTATCATTCTTTCTCTCTTCCATCTTTTTCTTCTCTTGCTTACCTTCAAATCCATATGACTCAAAAAATTCTTTACTTATCTTATTAAAACATGATACTATTTCTTCATATGTTGAGAACACATGGGAGACTATTTCCCTGCTAAATATCGGCTTAATATCATGAAAGATATGATCCTTATTACTCTTTGGATCATACGTTTTGCTGGAGTTCACATTACTTCTACTGGGCTCCATTTCTATACAATGGCATAAACTAGATTAGTTTATGAATCAAAATACATAATTCCATACTTGTAAAACACTTAACATAAATTGAACTATTTATGGATATAATCCATAATCATAAAAAGAAATGTTCTCTTTGAGGAAGTATATACTCATAAACCCTTCATAATGGTTTGTAAAGAAAATGATAATTATCCTAAGCATATCCCTCGGGAGTGTCGTAACCAAGAGTGCTTCAAGGCCCGTTGTCATGCACCAGTTCCCATTCGAGTCTAGCTCAAAGCGGTGTTTTCGGGTTTTACCCCTAGGTACATCTGGGCTAGAGCCGCCTCTACCTGCTCGTATCCAGACCGGGATGTATTGCTCAGAAAACTCACAAAATATCTACAACAACAAAATTTTAGGAAGTTCTTCTATTCTAAACCTCAAAGTCTATATTTGGGCTATGTGCTCTAATCATAGTTTATCTAAATCTAGCTTCCATGGTTAGTACTAAACTGCCTCTGATACCAACTGTAACGCCCCGACCCCAGTTACCTAGAGTCGGTGCGGTATTGCGTAACATTGGCATGATCACAAAAGATCAAGTCTCGAAGGACCGATTAGTTTAGTGGCCTTGGAAACACTAGATACATTTATAAATGTTACATTACCACATAAAGTGAAAAACTACAATAACAAAGTCTCCATAGTCCACACTCATATCCTCTTCTGACTATCCCAGCAGGTCATTCATAAAATACTTCTTCATATCCTGGAAAATATTAAAACATTGAAAGGGGTTAGCTCAGATGCTCAGTAAGGATAACAATATAGAGGAATCATTTATAAATAAACATAAACATTTAAGTCAATGTATAAGTAAAAAAAGACTTTTAAACTTTAACTTTAACATAATATGTCAAAATAAAATGAAATAATGCCATTTACATATTCACATGGATATTCTACTGGTTGAATAATCACATGAAATATCAATAACCACTTTCATAATGATGGAATACATAATTCCATAATATCATAACCACATAGCCCAGGCCTCGTTCCAAGACTACAAATAAGATTTTGTCAAGGCCTCGTGCCAAGACACTAGTTTGTCTCATGAGACCTGCCGATCCATCGAGGAGCTATAGCGGGCTCCACACGTCACTTATTAAGTCCAATGTATTCCTCATATGAACAGGTTTAAACATATCATAAACCATAACATAATTGTATCACATAAAACATGCATAAAGGAAACATAAAATATCCACATTTCAATCACAAGATATCAATAAAATTCATTGATATAATAATAATAAAAAACATTCAAAACCATTTTCAATACCAAAATAAAAGGAAATTAAAACTTTGTATTTCTTTTTCATTTAAAAAGAAGTTATGTCTTGTAGAGGAAGCCGAAACTCAAATAATGGCCTTGGCGGCGGAGAAGTCATTGTCGCCCCATACGTACGACAAGAAAAGCAGTCCTTTTTGTCGTTTAGTAAAACACTTCGTATAAAAAGATTCCTTTTGAATAAACGTAAAAGTCAAAGGGGTTTATACAGCGTAGAAAAGAAATTTGTGTATAAAACAAAATATGCCTCAATGAAAGGAGATTGAGACGAAGTCCTTAAAAAGATCATTTTTAAAATAAAATAGATCTATTATGTGTATTCACTATATGTACACATAAATAAAGTACAAATACAATATAGGACATAATAATACCATGACATAATTTGAAAGTAGGAGATTAACCCAATGAATAGAAATTGGGTTAAGAAGTTCCCTTACCTCGTGTCCGACTTGACTCGACCATTCTTTAACCTCCTGAATAATAAACTAGAGTTAATTTACAATTGCTTAAGAACCTTTGTTCAAGTTTTTTATTCCTTTTATATCACTTATTAGCATGTTATGAACATTATGTAATTATTTAAGTTAATAACGGCTGTTTTGTCGATCTTTGGTACTTGAGTCAACAATAAACTTCTTATAATTACAAGTTGTTCATGTGGTGATATATCCATTATATCTAGAATTATATGCATGATATAGATATCATATATATCATATATATCCAGAATATACATGCATTTATAATATTCTATAACATTTAGAGGTAAGAAATGAAATGCACCGTTCATGGAGACGGTTAGCCGCACGTACGCATGAACGCTACATTCATTTTAATTTTGTATTTAATGTAATCATAATGATATAAAGGTATATTATAATTCCAGTATAATATCATATATAATATCTTTTACTCCATCCTTTATACATCCCACATATGGGATTAATGATTCAAATCACTTTGAGGGGGCGGTAGTCCGCACTTCCTAAAATGAAAATATCACGTTTAACAATAGTGGAAACAATAAAGGTATGCCTTAATTGAAAAATACAGAACCTTATGTAAAACATAAACATATTATATATCATATATATAAATATAGTGACATATTAATGGCCACCTTTTAAGGTGTTATATGAGTGTTGAATAATCATCGTTTTGTGAGGCAGAAATTCGTCATCCACTGAAACAGTATGTTTGTTAACCATTAGATGTAGGTGTGTGTAAGCGTAGCTCGAATAATTCTTATAAAAACATCATATTATATTGAGGATACTTGTGTTGTTACAAAATAAATGAATAAAAAGAGTTTAGGGGGTTGGATAAGAAAAATAATACAAAATAACATAAGAGAAGACATTACCTTAAAATCGGGTAACTCTTCTGATTTGAGCCAAAGGCATCCTTGAGAGGAATTCTGCCCAAAGTGAGGCTTCTAGGAGTAATATATGGAAGTTGATAGAGTATTTGGGCAGAGGTTGGCCGGGCCAAATGTCTTGAGGGTGTGAATAAGGTGGTAGTGGTGGGGGCCTTTTATAAGAGGGGAGAAGGGGCACTCTTGGAAAGATTGAAATGTTACTTTATTATGAAATGCTTTTTCGGATTCTAATGGTCCCACGCTTATATATTTCGAGGCTAAGGTGATAAGGGATATATATATACTCATCCAATAGGTTTTTGACAAGTTTACGTCTTATATTTTATATTATCTTTTCATTTTATTTAAATCGTTAATTAATGAGGTAATCGCTATGTCATCATGGTGTCATAAATAATTTAATTTATTTAATATCTAAAAATTATAAAAAAAATATAATGATGTAGGAAATCTTTTTAGATTTATAATGAATATTTATAGTCAAAAATATGACTTTTATAACCCCATTTAAAAATTATTTCAGTAAAACAACTTATGTTTGTGACATTTTTATTTTAACATTAAATAAAAGTTATTTATGTCATTTCCCAACCGATGTGGCTCCATGGGGTCCCCAAGTTGACCCATGGTTTTTCTTGGTCGTACATGACTCATCCAATTGGGTTAGGACAAGTTTCAAGGTCATTTACTATTATTATAACATTATATTTACCTTAAATTTCACTAATTACCTTTAATCGCGATTAATTAAACATAAAAGTTATTATTCACCAAAAAATTATTTTAATTCCATTGAACAAAATTTTACATCCTAATGACAACCATGAATGTTGGATTTTTTAAAATAAAATCCTAGAAGTGGTAATGTTTCATTTAAACGAAAAATCAGTTTTTTTACTACCACTTAGTGGTTTCACTATTCATCAAAAATTGAAGTTTTTCAGAACAATGCCAAAATTTCACCCTATTCTATAATTGATATTCTGAATTAAAAAATGATGTCTATTTTAAAAAATTCTAAACATATAAGTTTCATTAATTAATTTTATAATTAATTCCTGCTGTCAGAACAAATAGAGTGTTTCAAAGAGACAATATATATCAAAAGATTGACAATTGTTTATGTCCAATTTCACAGTGAAATTAATTCTAATGAACACCATTGGATAAAATGGTAAAAATGTATTCTAATTATACTTTTAAACCAGTCAATAGTATAAATTATCACTATAAATTATTTTTATTAAAAAAGTTGTTTTAACGTATTTTTCACTATTCATAAAAAATTGGAAGTTCTCAGAAAATTACAAAAAATTAAACTTTGGATAATTTCGATATTTCGAATACAAAAATGAAGTCCATTTTGAAATATAAAATAAATATAATTTCAAAAAGTGGGTATTAATATTCATAACTTCTACTTTGATTGGTCGCAGCATGTTAGAATCTCGAACTTGCTTACAATTAAAGCTATTGCATTATTGAAAGAGTAGTGTATCGTGAAAGCTTGGGGTGTTACATTCTCCCCTCCTTCAATAAATTGTTTCCTCTCAATTTTAAAATTTTCTTTTAAAATAAAAGGTTGAAAATATAAAATACCTTTGTGGAAAACCCACATCGGAAATAAGGATAATAAAATTTAGCCTTAATAAGAGGGAAAGGGAAATGAAAAAGTCACCACCAAATTATGATCTCGATAAGGAGAACATTGGTGGAAATTAGAGACATATAATTGGAGTAAAAACGTAAATATTCATAGGGAGTGATTGAGGTCATCAATCACAAACAAGTGTAAAATTGAGGGCCTCAAAGCCTTCAATCTACGTTGATTTAAAAATATCATCAGTTCAACAAAAAATAAGGTATTAGGATAACAACTTTTTTTTAATATCCCTTTACTAAAGTTTAAGAATTAATTTATTCATAGAATAATAGATAGGAATATATATATGCTTGATAAGTAGAGTTTCAACCTTCAATTAATATCTACCACAAACTCATCCTTCACTCATAAAGATAATAAAACTCAAAAATATTATATTTATCCAAATCGTACATGGTTCAAAATATTAACACATACCATTTAGATTAGAAAAACTATTTTGTAACCAGGGACTTCCTATAGGCTAGTGGTAGGTAATAAAGGCCTGTCGCACTATGGTTGTGGGTTCGATTCCTCCATCTTTGTCCGACGCGACGGGTTATGCCCCACCCTGCAGGTTATCCTTTTCCTAAAACTATATTATTATAATAATCCAAAAATAATCTTAAGAAATGTTTTAAACATAAACAATACTATCCAAAGATCATATTAATCGATTCCAACCTTTATAGTTATCCAAAATACCTCTGTCCAAACTTTCTCTAAAAGGTCTCTAAATTCCAAAATCAATTGTAACATCAGATACCCCAAACAAAGTAAAGTTTCTCTTATTGTCACATACTAAAAATATGATTACCTTCATCATATTAAAACCTTAATGAAAACAAAAAGTACTGCAGTACAATCCTTATATATCACATTATTCTTATAACCAGTACATCATTGATACAACACTCAAATGATATGATTCATTAATGACAACATAAGAACTCTAATCATTCCCCCTAATCTGTGGCATTATCATAACTTGATTGTGATCCAATAGCATCATTTGGGGCATACTCCGATGATTTGGACATTGGTTTGTGTAGTTTTCCCACTCCATGCAGATGAAGCATTGCACATTTGAAACCTTTTTCGTACCCTTGCAGTCATGCACTTGGTGTCCTTTTTCTCCACACTTATAACAAACTCTCATTCCCTTCAGGAAAGTTCCAATGTGTTTCTCCCCACAGTTATAACATATTGGAAAATTCTTCTTTTCCCTCTTCCCTTTATCATTATTTCTCTCTTCCATCCTTTTCTTCTCTTTCTTACCTTCAAATCTATAGGAATCAAAAAATTCATTACTTATCTTATTAACACATGATACTATTTCTTCATATGTTGAGAACACATGGGAAACTATTTCCCTTCTAAATGTTGGCTTAATACCATGAAAGATATGATCCTTCTTACTCTTTGGATCATACGTTTTGTTGGAGTTCACATTCCTTCTACTAGGCTCCATTTCTATACAATGGCATAAACTAGATTAGTTTATGAATCAAAATACATAATTCCATACTTGTAAAACACTTAACATAAATTGAACTATTTATGGATATAATCCATAATCATAAAAAGAAATGTTTTCTTTGATGAAGTATATACTCATAAACCCTTCATAATGGTTTGTAAAGAAAATGATAATTATCCTAAGCATATCCCCCGGGAGTGTCGTAACCAAGAGTGCAGCAAGGCCCGTTATCGTGCACCAGTTCCCGCTCGAGTCTAGCTCAAAGCTGTGTTTTCGGGTTTTACCCCTAAGTACATCTGTGCCAGAGCCGCCTCTACCTGCTCGTATCCAGACAGGGATGTATTGCTCGGAAAACTCACAAAATCTCTACAACAACAAAATTTTAAAAAAGTTCTTCAATACTAATCCACAAATTCTATCTTTGGGCTATGTGCTCTAATCAGAGTTTATCTAAATCTAGCTTTCCAGGTTAGTACTAAAATACCACTAATACCAACTGTAACGCCCCGACCCCAGTTACCCAGAGTCGGTGCGGTATTGAGTAACATTGGCATGATCACAAAAGATCAAGTCTCGAATGACCGATTAGTTTAGTAGCCATGGAAACACTAGATACATTCATAAATGTTAAATTACATCATAAAGTGAAAAAAATACAATAACAAAGTCTCCATAGTCCACACTCATATCCTCTTCTGACTATCCGTACAGGTCATTCATAAAATATTTCTTCACATCCTGGAAAATATTAAAACATTGAAAGGGGTGAGCCCAGATGCTCAGTAAGGATAAGAATATAGTGGAAGCATTCATAAATAAACATAAACATTTAAGGCAACGTATAAGTAAACAAAAGACTTTTAAACTTTAACATCAACATAATATGGAAAAATAAAATGAAATAATGCCATTTACTTATTCACATGGATATTCTACTGGTCGAATAATCACATTCAATATCAATAACCACTTTCAAAATGATGGAATGCATAATTCCAGACTATCATAACCACGTATCCAAGGCGTCGTGCTAAGACTACAAATAAGATTTTGTCGGCCTCGTGCCAAGACACTAGTTTGTTTTATGAGACCTGCCGATGCATCGAGGAACTATAGCGGGCTCCACCCGTCAATTATTAATTCCAATGCATTCCTCATATAAACATGTTTAAACATATCATAAACCATAAAATAATTGTATCACATAAAACATACATAAAGGAAACATAAAAAATCCACATTTCAATCACATGATATCAATACAATACATTGATATAATAATAAAATAACACTTTCAAAACCTTTTTCAATACCAAAATAAAAGTAAATAAAAACATTGTATTTATTTTTCATTTAAAAAGATGTAATGGCTTGTATAGGAAGCCAAAACTCAAATAATGGCCTTGGCCGTGGAGAAGTCATTGTCGCCGCATTCGTACGACAAGAAAAACAGTCCTTTTTTTCATTTAGTAAAACACTTCGTATAAAAATATTCCTTTTGAATAAACGTAAAATTCAAAGGTTTTTATACACCGTATAAATGAAATTTGTGCATAAAACAAAATATTCCTCAATGAAAGGAGATTGAGGCGAAGTCCTTACAAAGATCATTTTTAAAATAAAATAGACCTATTATGTGTATTCACTATATGTACACATAAAGAAAGTACAAATACAATATAGGACATAATAATATCATGACATAATTTGAAAGTAGGTGATTAACCCAAAGAATATATATTGGGTTAAGAAGTTCCCTTACCTCGTGTCCGACTTGACTCGACCGTTCTTTAACCTCCTGAATAATAAACTAGAGTTAATTTATATATGCTTAATAACCTTTTTTCAAGTTTTTTATTCCTTTTATATCACTTATTACCATGTTATGAACATTATGTAATTATTTAAGTTAATAACGGTTGTTTTGTCGATCTTTGGTACTTGTGTCAACAATAAACTTCTTATAATTACAAGTTGTTAATGTGGTGATATATCCATTATATCCAGAATTATATTCATGATATAGATATCATATATCTCATATATATCCAGAATATACATGCATTTATAATATTCTATAACGTTTAGAGGTAACAAATGAAATGCACCGTTCATGGAGACGGTAAGCCGTACGTACGCATGAACGCTACATTCATTTCTATTTCGTATTTAATGAAATCATAATGATATAAAGGTATATTATAATTCCAATATAATATCATATATAATATAATTTACTCCATACATTATAAATCCGACATATGGGATTAACGAATCAAATCACTTTGAGAGGGCGGTAGTCCGCACTTCCTAAAATGAAAATATCGTGTTTACCCATAATGGAAACAATAAAGTTATGCCATAAATGAAAAATAAAGAACATTAATTACAACATAAACATATTATATATCATATATATAAATATAGTTACATCTTAATGGCCACCTTTTAAGGTGTTATATGAGTGTTGAACAATCATCGTTTCGTGAGGCAGAAATTCGTCATCCACAGAAACAGTATGTTCTTTATCAATTAGATGTAGGTGTGTGTAAGTGTAGCTCACATAATTCTTATAACAACACCCTAGTATATTTAGGATACTTGTGTTGTTATAATAGATAATAATAAAAAGAGTTTAGGGGGTTGGATAAGCAAAATAAAACAAAATAACAAAAGAGAAGACATTACCTTAAAATCGGGTAACTCTTTTGATTTGAGCCAAAGGCTTCCTTGGAAGGATTATGCCCAAAGTGATTGTTCTATGAGTAAGAGAGGGAAGTTGAGAGAGTATTTGGGCAGAGTTTGGCCGAGCCAAATGGCTTGAAGGTGTGAATAAGGTGGTAGTGGTGGGGGCCTTTTATAAGAGGTGAGAAGGGGCACTCTTAGAATGATTGAAATGTTACTTTATTATGAAATGATTTTTAGGATTCTAAAGGCCCCACACATATATATTTCTAGGATAAGGTGATAAGGGTTCTAAATATACTCATCCAATAGGTTTTGACATGTTTAAGTCTTATATTTTACATTATCTTTTCATTTTATTTAAATCATTAGTTAATGGGGTAATCGCTGCAACATCATGGTCTCATAAATAATTTACTTTAGTTAATGTCTAAAAATTATAAAAAAAATATCATGATGTAGGAAATATTTTTAGATTTATAATGAATATTTATAGTCAAAAATATTACTTTTATTACCCCATTTAAAAATTGTTTTAGTAAAACAACTTATGTTTGTGACATTTATGTTTTAACTTTAAATAAAAGTTATTTATGTAATTTCCCTTCCAAAGTGGCTCCATGGGGTCCCCAAGTTGACCCATGGTTTGTCTTGGTCAGAAATGACTCATAAAATTGGGTTAGAATAAGTTTCAAGGTCATTTCCTATTATTATAACATTATATTTACCATAAATTTCACTAATTACCTTTAATCGTGATTAATTAAACTTAAAAGTTACTATTCACCAAAAAATTATTTTATTCCCATTAAACCACATTTTACATACTAATGAAAACCATGAATGTCAGATTTTTGAAAATCAAATAACAGATGTGGTAATGATTCATTTAAACGAAAAATTAGTTTTTTAACTACCACTTAGTGGTTTTACTATTCATCAAAAATTGAAGTTTTTCAGAACAATGCCAAAATTTCACCCTATACTATAATTGATATTCCGAAATCAAAAATGATGTCTATTTTAAAAAATTACAAACATATAAGTTTATTTAATTAATATTATAATTAATTCCCGCTGTCAAAACAAATAGCATGTTTTAAAAAAACAATATATATCAAAAGATTGACAATTGTTTATGTCCAGTTTCACTGTGAAATTAATTCTAATGAACACCCTTGGATAAAATGGTAAAAACATATTCTAATTATACTTTTAAACCACTCAATAGTATAAATTATCACCATAAATTATTTTGATTAATAAACATGTTTTTACGAATTTTTCACTATTCAAAAAAAAATTGGAAGTTCTCAGAAAATTACAAAAAATTCAACTTAGGATAATTTCGATATTCCGAATACAAAAATGAAGTCCATTTTGAAATATAAAATATATATAATTTCAAAAAGTGGGTATTACTATTCATAACTGCTACTTTGATTGGTCGTAGTGTGTTAGAATCTCGAACTTGCGTACAATTCAAGCTATTGCATTATTGAAAGAGAAGTGTATCGTGAAAGCTTGGGGTGTTACATTCTCCCCTCCTTCAATAAATTGCGTCATCAAAATTTGAAATTTTTTTTTGAAAATAAATGTTTGAAAATAGAAAATACCTTTGTGGAAAACCCACATCAGAAATAACGTTAATAAAATTTAGCCTTAATAAGAGGGA
Organism: Viscum album; assembly: GCA_963277665.1. Taxonomy (NCBI): domain Eukaryota; kingdom Viridiplantae; phylum Streptophyta; class Magnoliopsida; order Santalales; family Viscaceae; genus Viscum; species Viscum album. The sequence goes on from OY728139.1 coordinate 901,328,862, forward strand.
AAGGGAAATGAAAAAGTCACCACAAAATTATGATCTAGATAAAGAGAACATTGGTGTCAATTAGAGACATATAATTGGAGGAAAAACGGAAATATTCATAGAGAGTGATTGAGGTCATCAATCACAAAAAAGTGTAAAATTGAGGGCCTCAAAGCCTTCAATCTACGTTGATTTAAAATATCATCAATTCAACAAAACATAAGGTATTAGGATAACACCTTTTTTTAATATCACTTTACTAAAGTTTAAGAATTAATTTTTTCATAAAATAATAGATATGTATATATATATATATATTCTTGATAAGTAGAGTTTCATCCTTCAATTAATTTCTACCACAAACTCATACTTCACTCAAGAAGATAATAAAACTCAAAAATATTATATTTATCCTAATCGTACATGGTTCAAAATATTAACACATACCATTTAGATTAGAAAAACTATTTTGTAACCTGGGACTTCCTGTAGGATAGTGGTAGGTAATAAAGGCCTGTCACACTATGGCTGTGGGTTCGATTCCTGCATCTTTGTCCGACACGACGGGTTATGCCCCACCCTGCAGGTTGTCCTTTTCCTAAAACTATAGTATTATAATATTCCAAAAATAATCATCAGAAATGTTTTAACCTTAAACAATACTATCCAAAGATCAACTTAATCCATTCCAACCTTTATAGTTATCCAAAATACCTTTGTCCAGAATTTCTCTAAAAGGTCTCTGAATTCCAAAATCAATTGTAACATCAGATTCCCCAAACAAAGTAAAGTTTCTCTTATTGTCACATACTAAAAATATGATTACCTTCATCATATTAAAACCATAATGAAAACAACAAGTACTGCAGTACAATCCTTATATATCACATTATTCTTATAACTAGTACATCATTGATACAACACTCAAATCACATGATTCTTTAATAACAACATAAGTACTATAATCATTCCCCCTCATCTGTGGTATTATCATAACTTGATTATTATCCAATAGAATCATATGGGGAATACTCCGATGATTTTGATATTGGTTTGCATAGTGTCCCCACTCCTTGCAGATGAAGCATTGCACATTTGAAACCTTTTTGTTACCCTTGCAGTCACGCACTTGGTGTCCTTCTCCACACTTATAACAAACTCTCATTCCCTTCAGGCAAGTTACAAGGTGTTTCTTCCCACAGTTATCACATATTGGAAAATTCTTCTTTTCCCTCTTCCCTTTATCATTCTTTCTCTCTTCCATAGGACTCAAAAAATTATTTACTTATCTTATTAACACATGATACTATTTCTTCATATGTTGAGAACACATGGGAGACTATTTCCCTTATAAATGTCAGCTTAATACCATGAAAGATATGATCCTTCTTACTCTTTGGATCATACGTTTTTCTAGAGTTCACATTCCTTATACTATGCTCCATTTCAATACAATGGCATAAACTAGATTAGTTTATGAATCAAAATACATAATTCCATACTTGTAAAACACTTAACATAAATTGAAATATTTATGGATTTAATCCATAATCATAAAAAGAAATGTTTTCTTTGAGAAAGTATATACTCATAATCACTTCATAATGGTTTGTAACAAAAATGATAATTATCCTAAGCATATCCCCCCGGGAGTGTCGTATCCAAGAGTGCAACAAGGCCCATTGTCGTGCACCAGTTCTCGTTCGAGTCTATCTCAAAGCGGTGTTTTCGGGTTTTACCCCTAGGTACATTTGTGCCAGAGCTGCCTCTACCTGCTCGTATCCAGACAGGGATGCATTGCTCGGAAAACTCACAAAATCTCTACAACAACAAAATTTTAGGAAGTTCTTCTATACTAATCCTCAAAGTCTATCTTTGGGCTATGTGCTCTAATTAGAGTTTATCTAAATCTAGCTTCCAAGGTTAGTACTAAACTGCCTCTTATACCAACTGTAACGCCCCGACCCCAGTTACCCAGAGTCGGTGCGGTATTGTGTAACATTGGCATGATCACAAAAGATCAAGTCTCGAAAGACCGATTACTTTAGTAGCCTTGGAAACATGAGATACATTTATAATTGTTACATTACATCATAAAGTGAAAAACTACAATAACAAAGTCTTCATAGTCCACACTCATATCCTCTTTTGACTATCCCTGCAGGTCATTCATAAAATACTTCTTCACATCCTATAAAATATTAAAACATTGAAAGGGGTGAGCTCAGATGCTCAGTAAGGATAACAATATAGCGGAAGCATTCATAAATAAACATAAACATTTAAGGCAATGTATATGTAATAAAAAGACTTTTAAACTTTAACTTCAACATAATAAGGCAAAATAAAATGAAATATTGACATTTACTTATTCACATGGATATTCTACTGGTCGAATAATCACATGAAATATCAATAACCACTTTCATAATGATGGAATTCATAATGACAGACTATCATAACCACGTATCCAAGGCCTCGTTCCCAGACTACAAATAAGATTTTGTCAAGCCCTCATGCCAAGACACTATTTTATCTCATTAGACCTGTCGATGCATCGAGGAGATATTGCGGGCTCCACTCGTCACTTATTAAGTCCAATGCATTCCACATATGAACAGGTTTAAACATATCATAAACCATAACATAATTGTATCACATAAAAAATGCATAAAGGAAACATAAAATATCCACATTTCAATCACAAGATATCAATACAATACATTGATAAAATAATAAAAAAACACTTTCAATACCATTTTCAATACCAAAATAAAAGGAAATTAAAATTTTGTATTTATTTTTCATTTAAAAAGAAGTTATGGCTTGTAGTGGAAGCTGAAACTCAAATAATGGCCTTGGCGGCAGAGAAGTCATTGTCGCCGCATACGTACGACAAGAAAAATAGTCCTTTTTGTCGTTTAGTAAAACACTTCGTATACAAAGATTCCTTTTGAATAAACGTAAAAGTCAAAGGGGTTTATACACCGTATAAAAGAAATTTTTGTACAAAAAAAATATGCCTCAATGGAAGGACATTGAGACGAAGTCCTTACAAAGATCATTTTTAAAATAAAATAGATCTATTATTTGTATTCTCTATATGTACAGATAAAGAAATTACAAATACAATATATGACATAGTAATATCATGACATAATTTGAAAGTAGGAGATTAAACCAAAGAATAGAAATTGGGTTAAGAATTTCCCTTACCTCGTGTCCGACTTGACTCGACCGTTCATTAACCTCCTGAATAATAAACTAGAGTTAATTTATAATTGCTTAAGAACCTTTTTTCAATTTTTTTATTCCTTTTTTATCACTTGTTACCATGTTATGAACATTATGTAATTATTTAAGTTAATAACTGTTGTTTTGTCGATCTTTGGTACTTGAGTCAACAATAAACTTCTTATAATTACAAGTTGTTCATGTGGTGATATATCTTTTATATCCAGAATTATATTCATGATATAGATATCATATATCTCATATATAACCAGAATATACATGCATTTATAATATTCCATAATGTTTAGAGGTAAGAAATGAAATGCACCGTTCATGGAGATGGTAAGTCGTACGTACGCATGAACGCTACTTTCATTTCTATTTCATATTTAATGAAATCATAATGATATAAAGGTTTATTATAATTCCAGTATAATATCATATATAATATAATTTACTCAATCTTTTATACATCCCACATATGGGATTAACGATTCAAATCACTTTGAGGGGGCGGTAGTCCACACATCCTAAAATTAAATTATCGTGTTTACCCATAATGGAAAAAATAAAGGTATTACATAAATGAAAAATACAGAACCTTAAGTAAAACATAAATATATTATATATCATATATATAAATATAGTGACATATTAATGGCCACCTTTGAATGTGTTAAATGAGTGTTGAACAATCATCATTTCGTGAGGCAGAAATTCACCATCCACAGAAACAGTATGTTCTTTAACCATTAGATGTAGGTATGTGTAAGTGTAGCTCGAATAATTCTTATAACAACATAATAGTATATTGAGGATACTGTATTTGTTACAAAAGAAATGAATAAAAAGAGTTTAGTGTGTTGGATAAGCAAAATAAAACAAAATAACATAAGAGAAGACATTACCTTAAAATCGGGTAACTCTTTTGATTTGAGCCAAAGACTTCCTTGGGAAGAATTATGCCCAAAGTGAGGCTTCTAGGAGTAAGAGAGGAGAGTTGACAGAGTATTTGGGCAGAGTTTGGCCAGTCCAAATGTCTTGAATGTGTGAATAAGGTGGTAGTGGTGGGGACCTTTTATAAGAGGAGAGAAGGGGAACTCTTGGAAAGATTGAAATGTTACTTTATTATTAAATGATTTTTTGGATTCTAAATGTCCCACAATTGTATATTTCTAGGATAGGGTGATAAGGGTTCTAAATATACTCATCAAATAGGTTTTTGACAAGTTTAAGTCTTATATTTTACATTATCATTTCATTTTATTTAAATCATTAATTAATCAGGTAATCGCTGCATCATCATGGTGTCATAAATAATATAATTTATTTAATGTCTAAAAATGATAAAAAAAATATCAAGATGTAGGAAATATTTTTAGATTTATAATAAATATTTTTAGTAAAAAATATGACTTTTATAACCCCATTTAAAAATTGTTTTATTAAAACAACTTGTGTTTGTGACATTTTTATTTTAACTGTAAATAAAAGTTATTTATGTCATTTCCCTACCAATGTGGCTCCATGGGGTCCCCAAGTTAACCCATGGTTTGTATGGGTCGGCCATGACTCATATAATATGGTTAGGATAAGTGTCAAAGTCATTTCTTATCATTATAACATTATATTTACCTTAAATTTCACTAATTACCTTTAATCGCGATTAATAAAACTTAAAAGAAACTATTCACCAAAAAATTATTTTAATCCCATTGAACAACATTTTACTTCCTAATGACAACCATGAATGTCAGAGTTTTTAAAATCAAATCACAGAAGTGGTAATGTTTCATTTAAACGAAAAATCAGTTTTTTAACTACCACTTAGTGGTTTCACTATTCATCAAAAATTGATGTTTTTCAGAACAATGCCAAAATTTCACCCTAAGATATAATTGATATTCCGAATTCAAAAATGATATCTATCTTATAAAATTCCTAACATATAAGTTGCATTAATTAATTTTATAATTAATTCTTGTTATCAAAACAAATAGCGTGTTTTAAAGAAACAATATATATCAAAAGATTGACAATTGTTTATGTCCAATTTCATAGTGAAATTATTTCTAATGAACACTATTGGATAAAATGGTAAAAATATATTTTAATTATACTTTTAAACCACTCAATAGTATAAATTATCACTATAAATTATTTTGATTAAAAAAGTTGTTTTTACGTATTTTTCACTATTCATAAGAAAATTGAAAGTTCTCAGAAAATTACAAAAAATTCAACTTAAGATAATTTCAATATTCTGAATACAAAAATGAAGTCTATTTTAAAATATAAAATATATATAATTTCAAAACATGGGTATTACTATTCATAACTACTACTTTGATTGATCGCAGTGTGTTAGAATCTCGAACTTGCGTACAATTCAAGCTATTGCATTATTGAAAGAGAAGTGTATCGTGAATTCTTGAGGTGTTACATAGAGATCGGGCGAGTTTCTACTAGCTTGGGGTTGCATGAGCTGCTTGGGCTTCGTGGTTGCTGTTTTTTTTTACTTGTTTTGGTTACTTTCATTTTTCCCATTTTAGTTGTAGTATTTTTGCATTAAATTACATATGTTTACTTGGTATTTCTATTAAATTGTTGTTTGAGATGTAGCTATTTGGTTTATTTATTATCTCTCTCTTTTTCATGTGTTCTCTTAGAGGGTAATTCATCACATCGGTGTGCTTACTAAACCCTATATGCTAGTCACCAACCCGGGGCCTATTGGAGGCGGGACAAGGGGGGTTATTATCTCCCTTCTTAAATTGCAGACCCAAGAGGGTTACACTTTCTTGGAGAGGGTTGTGACACACTGTGTGATTAAAAAACAAAATTTCAAAATAAAATATAACTTTTTTTCAAATATTTTTCGTTGTTACATATTATAATTTAGTACCTAATGAATTCATTTTATAAATTAATTTATTATTATTCCTACTAACCAATATAATGTCTAGGAAATAATGAAAACGTAATATTTTATTAAGGTTATTTGGTACATTTAAACCCAATGTTGTGTGTAGTAGAATATATCTATAAAAAGTATATTTAAAATTAAAAATTTCTAAAAAATATGTGTGTGTTAAATATTATTTCATGAAATTGAATTCCACCCTAGTAATTCATCACTCATATACAAACATATGATGATACTTTTTAATCATTACATATATTTCTAAAAATATGGTTTCTCTATAAAAATTTTAAAAGGTGAGTGCTCTTGTTCTCTAGAACATTCTCTCTACAATATATAATACCTACCAATTGTTCTTCATAATAAGGATTTTACCCTAGTGGTGTGAACTCTATGCTCAATGAACATGAAGGATTAGGTATTCACTTTCTCAAGAGAGGTAAAATGAACATATCAGAAATATGACAACCCTTCACTTTATTTCACATTAATAAAAGATTTATTAAATAAGATTACACAAAATACAAATTGGATGCTTGATAAGTATAGTGTGTTTTGGAATTAGTTACAACACATAATAACTCCAAATAATAAATACATTATCATTACTAAAAACATTCATTTCATGCTCATACTAAAAAAACAATGGGAAAAATTGGGGACATACATAAGAAAAGGGTGAGATATATATCCCAGTAATAAAAAACGGAATAAAATAAAGAGATTAATATGGGTTATACAATATCAATATGGCTGGGGTATAAAATGGGTAAGAATCATAAACATGAAAAATAATTCATTATATATAATTATAACATAAATAGAACCTGAGGTATGTAGACACAACAGAAAACATTTAATTATAAACATAGGTCAAGGATATATTCCAAGACTTTCTGGTGGAAAATTTCCCTTAAAGGAATCAGGTCACTCCCTGTCTCAACATGGTGTCTCATGAGACTAATCATTACCCAATGCATCAGAGCACTATTTATTTCTAGATGCACCAATCACATTCATATCATTCTCATTCTTTAGTATACTAGATAGATCATAAACCATGGAATAATATTTCCTCACATTTTATTCCACTGTAATTGAGTGTGGAATTAATATATATATACCCATTAATTAAGTAAAATTTATGTAAGTTGAACATTCATGATAGGAAATGGATACGGGTATTCACTAACTAGTTGTTTGGCATGGAAAATCATGAAGGAATTTCTAATGAAAAATGGGGTCACATGAAAATTCCAAAAATGGGTTGATGTGAGATAAAGGTGTATCTAATAATTATAAATGAAAATGAAATTTAATAGAGACATGATACAAATATCCCAATCATTGGAATTGGAAATATAAATCATAAGATAATGAAGAAATGTGAATAAATAAGGGAAAGAAATGATCCCATACCTTGAGAGTGTGACACCAAATTTTTTGGAGGGGTCCTTTATAGATTAGGGGGACCATTAGTTGAATTTTTGGAGGGGTTGGAGGAGTATATACTTTCTTAAAATATTTTTATTGAATAAAAATGTGTGAGTTTGTGGCTTTACACATGACAAGAGTGTGGAATTCATTATTATTTCTCAAACATAGTGTTTGGACCCTATATCATAAAATAACCAAGTCCATATTCTTTTAAACATTCTTTAAGAATGGTTTATTCCAAAGAGATTTGGGTTTCTTTATTTTATATGGTTATGGGCTGAACATAATAAAATAACACACTTGATGATGTAGAATTGATTTTAAATTTTAAATATATGACCCTTAAATCATAAAATTTATTATATATTTCGGAATATTTAAAATGGTTTTATGAAATTAAAAAAATGAGATTAAAAAAATTATTTTAATTGTAAAACATATATTTTGTGACGAATACATTTTATTGTATTTATTAATTCAAATTTGGGTCACTATGATGTCATGATACACAACTTATATTTTTACACTATTTAATTTTTACATGAAAATTAAAATTATTATGAAATTATAAAAAATTTAACATTAGAAAAGTTTTTCATCATGATTCCAAAACAAATATTTTTTTTTACCCGATATGTTTTTGAATATGAGAATTTTTCGTTTTAAACTAAAATAAGAATTTATTGAGAAATGTTGGGTTTTCTAAGAATAACATTTTTCAAACCCTTATAAAAATTATGTTTTACTTCATATTAATTATATGATCATTTATAGGTAATGAATATTATTAAATAATTATATTTTATGATAACATTATTCATACCAAAAATCCACTAATTTATTAAAATAAATGCCTTAATTGAAATTGAATGCTGATAAAAATTCAATCTGTTGTTTATTGTATAAAATTTTAAAATAATTTATAATGTTACTATAATTAGAACATATTAAATTTATTATCTTGAAAATAAAAAATACATATTCATAATATTATAGAAATGATACATATGAATTTAATATATCATAAAACACCATAAGGGTATGTTGTTCAATGGTGAGACATTGATTGGGTGGTTTATCATATATGGTTTGTTACATGATCATGATGATCTTGAAAATATCTCATAAATGGGGTTTATCATGCTTATGTGGTTGAATCTTATCATTGGTTTTTTCAGTGGAAACCCCTAAATATGATACCTCTCTCAAAATCGTTGATAAATGGGATTTAGAGGGAATGATTTGATTTTTTGAGGCTATCACATCCTTTGTATGTGCCAATTATATTTGTTAAATACATATATTAATACTAATTATTTTATCAACGTTTCATTACTATATTATTGAATATAATGATGCTTAATGATATTTTAAAATATATAGGATAAGATAAAAAATATGTGGGGGTGTTTTATATAACTATAATAAATAATAATGAATTTAATTACATCATAAGGAGAATTTTATCTATAACAGTTCATTTTATTACAATTTTCACCCATATAGAAAATTTTTCCTCAAAAAATTATTTTCCCATAATAAAATAGTAGTGTTTTAATATGTTTTATCACATCCTTTGGTTCTCAAACTGATTTTTCAAACATATAATTTCTCCAAAAACAATTGTCTTGGAGAATTTTTATATATCATATAATTATGTCTATACTATATATGATATTTTCAAATTTCTCCTTATATGAGAGATCATTACTCAATAGTACCATCTATAGATAGAGTAAATATTTGGGTCTGGTATGTACTTCTCTAGGAGGGATACATGGAACAAATAATATACTTGGGATCAGTCATTCAGTCCCAATAGTCGATAAGCCACTACTCCAATGTGTCCAAATATCTTAATGGTACGGATGTATCATGGACTAAAATCTATATTCATCCCAAATCTCTTGAAATTATTACCTGGAGATTTATAGGGGAATACCATGTCTATAAAATCAATCTATAGGTCTCATCAATGATTTTAAACATAGATATTTTGTTGAATTTAAGAATCATTAATGTATTAATGAATGTCCTAAACCTTTTTTAGTATTTACTCAACCATTTCAAGACATAGTAGTTTTTGTTACCAAACTCCATCCCAATAACTAGGTGTTCAACACCTCATCACATAATGGTCTTCATTGGAATCTATTTGGATTCATGAGTGGAAGATATTATTATTTGAAAACTCAACCATAGGAATATGATTATCCCATCCCCATTTGAATTCAATTGAGCATGCTCAAAACCGGTCCTCAAGTGTCATAATAGTGAACTCAGATTTTCAAATTGTTTGAGGGTGATAAGAAGTAATGATGTTCAAGTCACATTTTAGAGCATGTTCGAGACTCTTCCAGAATATGGAGAGTATTATTAGATCTAGATCAGATATAATTGGAAGTGATGTTATGTAGAGCCTCTGAAACTCTATAATGTATATCCTAGTAAGTTGATTGAGTGAGAAAACATTTTTAATCAAAATGAAGTGTTCAGTCTTTCTAAGAGGTTCCACCACAAACCATATAAAATTATTTCATCTTTATGTCTTTATATGTCTAGTGTCAAATTATATGGTGATCTTTTCACATATCCATGATTATATGGTTAATGGTTTCATCATCCCAGTAGATTTTTTTTCCATTCCACTTTCAATTGATAATCATCATCATATTCATATATATTAATTTTGGGAATGATGTAAAAAATGAAAATTACGAATGTAAATTGGAAATATAAGAAAATATGAAAATCCACTTTAGGTGGTTTGATTTGATGAAGCTTGAGGGAATTTCCTCTTGCCATATTCTCCACCTCAGGTGGAAGTCTACTTTTATTAGGATAGAAGGTGATTTCACCCACCCGACCATTTATGTAGGTGAGATAGTCACCCACAATGATTCCTTCATGACAAATATGATGAAAATTCATTTGGTTGAATGACATAGTAATGGTCTTTCTTAGTATTTATGAGATTGAACCAAAAAATCCACAATTATTTTTTAGGGACTTGTAGAGGGTTAGTCAATCTGATTCTACTATAATAAATTCCATATTTTGTTGCTTGTAAAGGATGAGACCTGTGACCATGACCATTTTTTAGCATTAAAAGAGTGTTTGAATCCAAAATACGAAGAGTATTCAAGAATTTCATTTCCATTAGATTCATGGACAACACTGCATCCTTCCATATATCTCATGAAACATGAGCCCTCTTTAATGATGTTTTACCAAGAGAAAAAGGTATTCCATTGAACCCAGTGTCCCTGAGGTTTATTGTTAACTAAATATAAAGTAGTTGTTCCTATTTGTAATGGAATGGGTTGGGAAAATCACTATCGTTCATCACATGTCATTTTCAGCATAGTAAGAATTTTTTTGATATCCAAGGTTTTGCTTGATTATGTTCCATTATTGAATTATGTATTGACCCATTATTAAATGATGCACCAATATACATCAGTTAAAATAACAACATTGGCCTTCCTTTGATTCCATGCATGCTCTAATACCTAAAACCAAAAGTTTATGGAATATATACCAATATATATTTGATAGTTGATAACTATAAATTCCCTAAAAATTCTTCAAACTGTGTGCGTGTAGACACATTCAAAAAACTAGTGATATAAGATTTCCTCGCATAGGAATTTTTGACACGTATAGTTGGATTAAATGTTTCTGACTATTCATTTTCTAATATCATTAATTGGAATTTCACAATTTCTTATCCTACATACGAGGATTGTATATTTTAGGGGAAAAATCCTTAGACTAGTGAGGTTCACCCCATTGATCACGTTGGATTGATGGTATCATCTCCCTAAAAAAATCATTTTATTGAAGGACCTTAATGAATATTTTTTAATGGTGGAAATTTATAGATCATTTTTGACATCAACAAGATTGAATATTTCCCATTTATGTTAATATAGAATCGTGTTAATGAAGGTTATATGATTAGTTTCCAATCTTATTGTTATGTCAGATACTGGACATATTTTAATTTCGAGTTACCAACACTCGTAGTTATGGTGCTAAAATTAAATCTCTCCCCTCCCCACTATCCATCGAGCTTGGATTCGAATGTAAGATAAATTTGGATGTATTAGGTTCCTAAAGGAAACTCTTACAACATATTTCTCTCCCCCCCCCCAATGTAAACTCCCATTAATTTTTACGATAGGTACTTCTTATTTACTACATTTTATGTGAGTGTCGTAGGCATGCCGAGTAGGGTGTTGTTGATGTTTTTCATATTAATACCTTCTTCCCAAGAAGTTATTTCCATCATCAACTAGGAACCCCAATGGCTTGTCCCTTTTAACATTAACATTCCAGATAAAAGATTATAGGATCCTCACAATATTGCTCAGTATAACATTGGGTACTGTAATCATAGATAAATAATGGATCCACATTGATGCTATAACACTATTACCCATTGTTATTATCTTGAAAATAGAAAAAAATATTATCTTATAATTTAGATTACGGATTGTGATCTTTCCTATTATCTAATAAAAATGTCTAAAATGTTTCCCACCTCATGAAAATGAATCCCCCAAGTATGTCATTGGAAAAAACATTATTTGATACCCAAACATCTACACAGATCACATTTCCTCATGCCTAGTGATGTTTTTGTGTATGATGTTTTATCTTTATTCTGTTGATTATTTGGCCACTCAATTTACAATAATTTTTCAGGATTATGATAATACATCAATATGACTACTTACTAGAATTTCAGAAGATTGTAGTGTCATCCATAAACATGATAAGAGAGATGCAGGTGGAAATATGTTTGTAGTTGTATCAAAGAGTACTACCATTCATGATAATGCTTTTAATGTTACAACTTAAGACATCTTGAGTGGTGGTAAAGATATTAGGTGATAGGGGATCCTGTTTTTTCATAGAATGAGCTTTTGTAGGAATCCATAATTATTTTCGATGATGGAAATATCCTGTCATGAATAGTTTTGGTTCCTAAAAATTAGGCCAATATCCCATGATAAATCCTTATTAGCACATTTATAATGAATTTCCCAATAATTATATCAAATGGTTTTTCTATGTTTGTATTTTTAACCATGTTTCATCCTTGAAACCAATTTTTAATGTCATTAATTAATTCAAAACCAATTAAAATAACTCATTGAATCAACCAACCCTTCAAGAACATGTTCTGTTATTATAAAATCCAATAGGAAAGATATTTTGATAGACTATGGTTGATTCCTCATTCACTCGATGACATGAAATAAATATTTATGAGTGTTATGTGATATCATTCTTAATAATTTACCGCAAATACTTCTCTCATAGATCATGATGAATCATTGTGCATCCAGGATGGATAGAAAAGGTTAAACTATGTGAATCATCTAAAAACTCTTTATTGTCTCCAGATTTTATGGTACAAATTTCTTTGACCCAAATATAACAGTGCCATCTATATTGACATTTAAATCGAAGGATTTTCAATTTCGTACAGTTTCAAGATACTTTTGAATTACCACATTATCTCTTTAGGAATCCTTTATCTTCTCCATAGTGGACATTTGAGAAATCATTTGTGAAAGTATTGATTATGTTCATTCCATTAGGATTAACATTTCCATAATTTCCAAATCTATAGATATCAAATCCCAATAAATTCTAAAAAATGTGTTAATTGATTGAGACTTTTCACTTAGACAATCTTCCACTTTATTAGCTTGACTAGGATTTTATTGAATTGAGTAGTTCTACACAGTGATCATCTCTAACCATATTCATTGGCACATATTTTTCTATCCCTTTGTGAATATATACTTGAGGATTTTTTTATCTAAAAATATTTCACACATCTCTCCAACAATATAATGTCGTCATATTTTCAAAGATAAGATCACTATATCCAAATATAGATAATGTGATTGGGAGTTATGTTTATAAAATCCAAAATTCATTGAAGCATATAAACCACTTTTTCAATTTTCATTAACACACAACCCATTCCCTTTTTCAAAGAATCCTAGAATACTATGAAATGTTATCCCCTTTTGGGTAGTGTGGGTACATTTCCTATGATAATAATCTATTTTACTACATAAATACATCCCCATATCTAGTATTCAATGAAAAAATAACTCTCTACTAAGTTAACAATATTATACGCTTTGAAAGACATTATAAATTTCTCACAAATTGACCATAGTACCGAGCTAATCTATGGAAATAACATATATAAATCACATATGTTGGCCTCGACCATCTCGAAATTTCTTCTATCTTTGAATGGTCTATAGATTTCTAATTTATGATGTCAACATTCCGCACAAATGATACTTCCTTCAAATATAACTGATATATTCTATAAGTTTCCAAAAGATTCTCCTTTTTTAAGGTTTCTAGAATAAATCTAAGATTCTCCACATACGAATTTTTGATTTTGATATATATTATAATATATTCTCTAAATACAACAAAAACATCCCAAGGTTCTATATAAATACTATATTCATCATGTCCATGATGATTACAGTATCATTAGTGATTTTGAAAGGAATTACTAGAAAACCTTAGTTCCCATACATTATACAAAAAGTATTCTTGGAGATGTCCTTCTTTTTCACCCTAACATGGTAATATCCTGAAATCATATCAACCTTAAGTAATTATTATTATCTATTTAGATGATGGAAAAAGTAAATAATCTATATAAGGGAGAAATGTTTCTTTATCTTTGTCTTTTTTATCTCATGATCATTACTGAAATGGTGTATTGACCCATCCTTCTTCTTAACGAAGTGCATAGGGGACCCCAAATTTAATCACATGTGTTCATGAACACCGTTTCCAAAGTCTCTTTTAATTTTTTATTCATCTCCTCATCTTCCAGAATAGTCATTCTATACATAGTCTTGGATCATGGTAATGCCCTATTTATGAGCTCGATTTAAAATTCATCTTCTCATCTTGGAGGAAGATGAGACAATTGCTCAGAAAACACACCCGAGCATTACCCCATAATTGTAATGTATTCCTATATGATTCTTTCCTTAATCTCAATAATTGCACCAAGATATAATTTTTCTCTGGGAAATAATATCAATTCTTTAGATATCAGTGCTGATAAAGTTTCATTCTTGTTCTTTTACTTGTAGACAAAAGAAGATCACATTTCAATATTAAGGGTGAATTCCTTTATGTGGTAATTTATGTTCCCTTTATATAAGGATCACCAATACATAGCCATAAATAATTCAAATTCCACCAATGGGAGTATAAAAAGCTTCACTATGAATTTATACCTACAAATGTTTAACGGGGATGATTTATTTAATCTATATGCAATAATTGTCCCATTTGTTGTTTTCATCAATAGGTATACTTCTTTAATTTTTGGGGTTGTTTGAATAGTTCTTCTATTATATTTGATATTAATGAATTCATATAACTAAAACCAAAAAGTATATTTTCTATTCATGAAAGAATAAACAACATACCTATTACCACTTCATTGTCAGGATCCACCTTAATGGTTTTTATGGGAAAATATTTCCTTGGTTTCCATAGATGTTGTTAGTTGTCTCTAGAAACCTATAGTTTAATGAATTGGTTTGAATAGTGACCATGTACTTTGTAGTTGGGGAAATGATGAATGTTCTAATGGTTGACAAGATAGTTCCTTTTATCCATTACATTGGTTGTTTTCTAATATCAAAAAATTGTTTGTTATGTGTCCTTCCTTTTCACACCTAAATCATTTCCCCATCCCACTTAGTCAATTCATAAGTTGCTTCTTCAACAACATGAATTAATGGGATATTGGAATTTCTTCACACTGTTATATTTATACATCATACTGCAAGATGTAAACTCCACATTCCTCTTCTTAACCCGAGGATACCATTTAGATTTTATTATTTCTATTTTGACATTGAGGTCTCAACATACAATTTCCTCATATCTATCAAATTTTTAGATCATGTTAGATTTTAATAGACATTTGTTTACCCACAAAAAAGGGGTTAAACCATGAATTCTGGGGTAAAGACTAATATGATGGCTTATTGTGCTTGTATTTTATTTCTTCCTCTCATATTCCCCAATATATTCATTATCTTTTTTTATTAGAATATTAAACTCCATTCCCTTTTATGTTAGAGTTTGAAAGTATAATATCTATCAAAAAAATTTGTTATTCAATACACTACCTCTCTTTTATCTCTTAATCTAGATTTGTATTCCTGATCAATATCTACCACTGATTAGTTTACCCCCCCCCCCATATGATTAATATCCAATAGAACCTTTTGTTTCAATGAATATTTAGGGATCGATAAGATATACTCAATGGATATGATTTATTATAAAATTATTAATGGATTACATGATCCATTGAAATTCTAATTCCATTATGACATAAGCCACATAATTTCATATTGTTCTTCCTTATTGTGATTTGGGAACTCCTGTCAATGTATGTTTCTATTAAAAAATAGAGTCAACTAAGAGGGTATAATCAAAACATTCAGGATTCCCACAACTATTGTGATGGGTATCTTGTTTCGGCAGTCATCACATTGACTATCACATTGGTTGTTTACCTGATTCCTCTTATTTCATACTGTTTTCTAGAATTTTGGGAAAATTAAGGATAATGATTTTTAAAAAATTAAATTCATAGAAGTGATTCCAATTACATTAATGATATATCATATAAATTTCCGATATCTTCTAATCTTATGTATTTATAGGATTCAACCTATGTTATGCGTAATCTTTTTATTAACTTATTTTCATATGGATATTTTTTCTCTTAATATGGTTTGTAATGATATTATGAATTCCCCATAGAATTCCCCTTAAGGGTTTCAGAGTCGGTGTTTAGCAAGACTCATTGTCACACACAAGTACTTGGTCATGTCTTTCTCAACACATTTTTTTTGTTTTACACTTATGAAAATACGTACCAGAGACACATTCACTTGTAGTATCCATACAAGGATCTACTTTATTGATAAAAAACCTACTTTATACATTGAAAACTTTATGATTTTTTTCTTATAGTCATTCTTACCCTAATACTTTCCCTATTAGTTGCTAATCCAAATCCCAAAAATAACTGAACCATTCCATTGATTAAAACTATAATAACACCTATCATTATTTCACAATAATACAAGATGTTTTAAATAAGAATACACTTAATATAACTTGGAAGATGAATAATATAGTGTTTTTTTAATTAAGTACATTGCATCACAACATAAAACATGTAATACATCGTCTCTATGAATTAATTCCGTATCATGCTCATATGTAATAATAAATGTGATAGACTAGAGAAATAGATAAGAAATAGGTGATAAATTAATCCCAATAAGGGAATAAAAATGGAATAAAATAAGGATAATAATAAATGATATAAAATAGGAATATCTATGAGAAAAAAAGTGGTGAAAATAATAAATATGAATAATAAGGCAGGATATAGCATGATAACATAAAGAGAACATGGGGAATGTGGCCACAACATAAAAAATGAATCACAAACATACTTTAAGTATAATTTCCAAGACATCAATCTAGAAAATGTCTGACAAAATAATTAGGCTTAATCCATATCTTAACATGACATCTCATGGGACTAAAAATTACCCAATGCATTGAAGAACTATATAAATAAGGATGCACCTATCACATTCATTTCAAGCTCATGATTATGAGTTTCACATGGATTGTAAAACATGTATTTATTTATCACCTCATTTTATTCCAGAATAATGGATCTTTTATTAAATACATGTAATTCCCCAATAAATAAGTATATTTTCATAATGGTGTACAACATTTATTGCAAATTGGTATGATATTTCACTCTACAATAGTTTCGTATGGAAAATTTTAGTAGAATTTTTACAGCTTGATGATGTCACATAAACATTCAAAAAATATGTTGATGGCAGGGAATGGGGTCTCTCATAATTTGAAATTTAAATTTATAGAAATAGGGAAATGGAAAAAAAATATCCAAATAACATGAATTGTAAATATAATACAAAATAAAATGAACAAACCAAAATAAATAGTTGATGTAATAGATCCCCTTCCTTGAGATATTGATTCCAAATGCTTTGGAGGGGTTACATCAAATCATGGGGTAAATATTAGAGGACTCTGGGGAGGGTAGAGAAGAGTAAGGATGTGCTCCAAGGATTTTGAGTGATGGGAAATCGCAGCATGGGTGGGTTTATAAAGGTATAAGGTGGATAATTCATTATTTTTTCTCAAACATAGGTTTTGGAATATATATAATAAAATATGAAAATCCACAAACCTTCCCATGAGGTTTTCCCAACTTTATGAGAAATAGTGGATTTTTTCATTAATTTATAATAAAAAGACCATACATAATAAAACGTACCAATGATGATGTAGAAGTGAGTTATACTCTTTAAAAAATGGATTTAAAATTGTGGGGTATAAAATATTTTTTGGATAATTCATAATGAATTTATAAAATTAATAAAATAAATGTAAAATCACATTATTTTTAATGAAAAACATATATTTGAGAGTTAATATCCCTTATTTTATTTATTACATAACTTTTAAGTCATTATGATTTCATAATACATATAGTAAATTTATATATTATTTAGTTTTTCCGCAAAATACATTTTCTTAGAAAATTACTTAAAATTCTTCATTGGTTAATTTTAAAATTATTATTTGAAAATTAATAAAACTTTAAAAAAATAATTTTAAGAATTTTTGAATTTCTACATTATAAAAAATTTGACATTTATTGATTAGTTCTAGTGTTTTTTAATAATAACTATTTTTGAACCCTTATGGAAATTACATTCACATCATAAATTTTTTAATATCAATAAAATTTAATAACAATTATTATCTAAAAATATTTTATTAAAGAATTTTTGATTTCGAAAATACTTTAATTATTCAAAAGAAATGTCATCATTGAAATTAAATACCAATTATAAATATAATTTATATTTTATTACTTGTAATTCAAAAATCATTTATAAAATAACAATGAGAAGAAAATATGAACATTATTGTATTGAAAATACACTATACATATTCGAATTATTATTTTTTTGAAACTGTTGAGAAAAAATACCTCATGGTGTGATTTTGTTTGTTGATAAAATGCATATAACCACAAATAAGAATGGTCGGTGTTTTCCGAATCAGGTGTTTTAGTTGCCGCAGTTTCATAGATTTTCCGTAATTTGGGCCTCAAAATAGAGAGTTTCGTTTTTAGAATAGTGTGATTTCCTTGTAGGTTTGAAAAGTATGTAGACCCCTATGTATAATTCACAGACTGCAATGGAGGCACGCATAATAGTTTTTTGGAAGGAAAAACAATTTTTTGGGAAACATCTAGTTTTTGGAAGGCAAATAGTCTACGATAGTGGTTTGGGGGTGGTATGCGGTATATGGAAGTTTTTAAGTATGTGGGATGGCTTGTCATTGGTGTAAATACGGTGGAGATTTGATAAGTTAAGAAGGATGTTGTTTGAAAATATGTGATCATGATTTGGGTCACCTTGAAGGAAGAAAGGAAGTACGGAGACCATGTAGTGAAAAATTGTTCATGGGAGAAGTGGTTCGTGGTAAAGGTTAATCCACATTGATTATTTGGGTAAACCAAGAGAATAGGATTTTTCAGATCTATTTTCCTATATATAGAGATCTAATCTCATTATTATGAATATTGATTATCATTAGAGAACATCTTTTCTCTATGATGAAATTTTTCTAAATCCGAATGAGTTCATAAGGATTCCACTATGGAGAAGTTGTTCATGGGGAAGTGAGTCCACAAAGGGTGAAGTGGTTCGCAGAATAAATTCTGCGAATGGTATGTGTGAGTCACTAAATCAAGCAAAGGATAAAGTTTCATGAAGAATAAGGATCCCTTATGTGGTATGGGGAAGTAAAGACGGTACATGGAAGCTGGAATAGGTATGTGGAAAGAGGTGGTACATAGAAGTAGTATACGGAAGTAGAGGTGATATGCGGATGAGGAAATCTGTATAGCATACCCACTATATAGTTCACATAAGAAGGATGATGGTTCACATAGGACTCAAAGAATCTTGAAAAAGAAATTACACAATTCAGGAAAAGCAATTTTACTTTCCTAATTATATGTTGAAAAGTGAATTTCATCTATGAGTGAAAAAGGGGAATTAATGGAGCATCCATTTATAGTAGAGGATGCAAAAATTCTAGAAAATAAATGGACCTAAAAGTCCGTAAAATTTTAGTGGATCCCTTTGAAGAAAATTGATTAAAGGAAGAGGAAAACGATGATCTTTTCCCCTATCAGTAATCCGGATGAAGAGGCATATGGAGAGGGCATTCATAATGTTGTGAGCATGCCCAAAACCTTATAATTGTAGTGATCCTTGGCATAAAAAGAAGACCCTGAACTTTGTAATTGGTATTGAGATTTAGTGGATTTGTTATATCGGCACATTATCGTTGTATTCTCCTTGACGATATCCCAATGAGGGTGAACCAAGTAAGATTGATGTGTCATGTCCATTATCTCATTTTTGTTAACATATTTCTTTGGATGAAAGATAGGAGTGTGTTTTTTTAATGATGAAATGAGGTCCAAAGTGGAATGAGTTTTAATCTTCCATGCGATTATTCTCCCCCTTTCCCTTCAGGTATTTGACATGGTGGACCTAACAATTTATTTCAAAAGAATGTTAATTGTCAGTGGTTCTCTCTCCGTAGAAGAAATAGATGTGGTAAATCATAAAGAAATTTTGATCAAAGATGGAAATAGTTTTCAAATATCGAATAATTGGATATATCATTACTTAAAGTCACTAGGAATAGATGTCTTCACCGTATCTAAGAAATGAATATCAGCATTTATCAATTGTGGTGATTTATCTTAAGGTGAATGTGGATAAATGGAAGCTGATTAAAAATGGATCAATGGTTTCGGTGGAGTCCCATCAAATGAAATTTATATGTAGGTGATGTCATTTAAAACATCACATTCTATGTGGGAAAATCAGTTGAATATCTATGAAGGAGATTCAAAGGACAGAGAGGCAAGGTTGTATGTTTCTTCGAACAAGTGTGAAGATCTGAGAATAAACCCAAATAAGTATGTTGAAGAATTCTTTCATAGGGTGAATGTTGTAGTGGAATACATGCTTGGTCTTGCATAATTCATTGATGATATAAATATTGTGAAGTGTTTCTTGAGGAAATTTCCACCATCAGTTTAATCCGAATGTTTTATTATTACAAGATAAAAATCCAATGGAGTTGAAATAGGATTACTTTCATATTACCCTTATTTCATATGAAATGATAAATGATGATAAATATGTTGGGGAAAAGGTGATTTCCAATGAAGTGTCATTTATGGCCATAAAGAAGTTCAATATTAAATATGTTCAGGAGGAAGATATTTGTTTGTTTTCATTTCATTTATCTCTTCAAATATTTAAAGAGGAATAAGAATGTTTAAAGGTAAAAATCTACATGCATGCTTCCGATGTGGAAGGATATGACATTTTGAATAAAATTATTCTATGTAGTTCAAGATTGTGATAAATCTAATGATGAAATTACACAAAATAATTACTCATTCAATGTAAATGGTAGGATAAGTACTAAGAAAATTTTCGTGGAAATGAATAATATTCTTTCAAAAGAATATGAATGTTTCGTATAATTTTAGGTTGAAGAGTAGGAAAACTATAATGATCGTGAGGTAGTTTCTTTGTTGGTTATTTTCTAGATTTATATTTCAAAATAAGGAAGTTAAAATGATAACGAACTAATTTTGGAGTGGACCTTAATGAAAAATTAAAATCTTCTCTTGAAGATATAGTTGTTAAGAAATCAAAAATGAAGATAGATAACAAAGTGGTTCATGATTCCCAACATTGTATTGAGCAGTATGAATGAGAGAAGTATGAGCTGAATAAAGAAATTTAAAAACTGAAGTCTTCAATGCAATAAAGATTAGAAAAGTTGGTTGAGTAAAAAATTAAAATTGAACAATAGAAAAGAGATATAGATATTTTGACTAAAACTATAAAAGAGAAAATAAAATGTATCGAATAAAATGATGTGGAAGTCATTGGTCTGTGTCGAAGGGTTAAGTATCAATAATAAATTTTTGACTTGAAAAAAATAATCAGGGAATTATGTCATGACCCCCTCCCCACAAAGTGAACCCCTCCAGGGACGGCAATGTGAGAGGAGAGATAATGACCCCTTAGTCCCGCCTCCAGTAGGCCATGGGTTAGCGACTAGAACCGAGGGTACATTAAACAAACAAATGGGAGGCATTACCCTCTAAGAAACCACATGCGGAAGAGATAGATAAGATAAAAACCAACCAACTCCAACTCATAACTGAAATATAAAAGAAACGAATGTGAACATATGTATTATCATCAAAAAGTACAACAACTGGAATGAAAAAAATACATGTACCCAAAAGAAAGTAAATAAAAAAGCAGCCACTAGCCCGAACAGCTCCTGTAACCCCAAGCTAGAAGAAACTAGCTTGATCTCCAACCTGCACCAAGTGACCTGAAAAAAAATTTATATATACATTGGGTGAGTATAACAATATACTATGTCGGATCCTCCCCGAAGCCTCTCATGCAAAAGTAAATAAATCATACTAAAGCACAATGAACAACATGTAAACTAACTCATCACCTAAATAGGTATAATAAGTTCCCAACCTCACCATGACTACTCTCACCAAGTAACACATTCAAGAATATATCATATAATAATGAATTTCAAGGGTACCCCGCTACTACTTCCCCACTAGTTTTCCTCTTTTCCCCAACGTCGCACATCCTGAGCATCTCTCTCTAAAAAGTCTTGCCCGCAGACACCTGGGTGAAGCACCACAATATGCACCTTGTGCAACAAAACCCCTGCATCCACATACCAAAGGAACCAGGTAGTTTCTGGGATCCACCACAGCTAGAATAATGTGTATCATACATCGGGTATTATACCTCAAGCCATCACAGCCCATACACCGAGTAAGGATCCTCAATCCATCACAGCCTATACACATTACACATAGAGTAGTCCATATATAACTATATCCATAATATATGTCTGTGAATAACCACAAGACATTACAGCCCTCTACACAAATATATGGGGAACGCTAACCAATGAGCCTGCCAGCACAAGTTACTACCAAGAGAAGAGAGAGGGGCCAAACAGGGTAGCCAACCATCCATCCTCCGACCGGAATGTCGGAGAAAACACCCCTAGGGCTCAGAATCCCCGGGGTGTCATTTTCCCTTACTGAATTGGTGGAGTAGCATATAGAAACACAATAAGTATAGGATATATTATAACTCACAACCACACTATGGGAATACCCTAGTATTAGACACAATTGCTGCTAACATCTCTCAGACTCTGGGCTACTACTTCTAAGACTAGGTATCCTATAGGAACATAACCATTTAAAGAGCATTATTAGATTACTTCATTACCTTTTTACTAGTTCCAATTTATGTTAATTAATTCTTTAAACATTAATTAACCATGAACAATTCCACATTAAATTTCATTAGCATCACACCCAAAGTCCATTATTCCATCAAAATTGCAACATCATCATTGGGTTCCAGCAACTTCATCCCAATGGGTCAAAACAATTTATTCAATTATTCATTATAGAATTACTTTTCCACATTCCCAGGAATTCTAGAAAGACATTATGTGCTACAAAACTCAAGGGGCTCAACACGGTGAGTAGATGTACTACCTTTAGAGTCTTTGTCGCTTATAGTTAGAGTATATGCCCATCCTTCTTTGAGAAGCTAGGCATGGAAATCAAGTTGCATACCTCGTGTGTCTTTGCCTCTTTTGAAATAAGGATAAGAAAGACAAGCTGCCTTGAGGAGTGGAGAAAATTAAAGAAGATAAAAAACCAAAAGAAACATCAAGCATCCAACAATCACATTCGTCCCATTCCATCATCCCCAGTGTCCTCCCTGACACCCATATTCATAAACCGATGAATCTCGCCACTCTAGGAATCATCTGCTACCAAAACCAAAATCCTCCATGCCCCCACATATCACAACGACTATCTAGGATAACATCACAGCACAAGAAGGAGGAAAACAAACATCACATCAATTGGGATCTTGGCCCTTTAACAATCAAGAGGGAAACTCAGACCCCTTTCAGAAATTATCAAACAATCAGTTCTTTAATCCATCTTCAATTAACATATTTAATATTCATAGGATCCAAATTCAGGAATCCTAGTCAGTAATCTATGATAATTAATTAAACATGCTTACTGTGCCAATTTGATTAACATAAAATTACAACAAGAACCATATTCGTTTACATGGCTCTTTATCTTTAGTCTAATAATTATCAATTATTCCCAATTTACGTTCTTTACCGATTTTCATCAAGAACGAACAGCTAAACAAAGCTAGCATATATATATCACACTGTCTAGAAAAACAAGGGGCAATAACATATGATCAATGTCAATTTATTTATCCGGTAAAAATATTTATTATGTCAATTCCAATGTCGTCCAGTGGCAATAAACATGCTAATAATACAGTTGCACATAAATGAAAAGAGAAGCAAGGAATCCCCTACCTCAAATAGTTCTTGACGTTCTTTAACCACACAATGGGTCACAATCCTCATCTCGCGACAAGTGCATCCACCCAAAGATGCCACGATATGACTGCACCAACCAAACCCAAAGAAAACCCCATTAGAAGCATGGAGATTAAATTTAATAATATGTAAAGGAGTAACATGAGAAGATTAACTTCAAAATAACGACGATAAAACATACCTTATATCAATGATTGGTTGATTCTTCTTGGTTGCATCAAAACAAAGTGGAACCAATCCACGGAGTAAAGTTTAGTTGTGGAACTC
This sequence comes from Viscum album, assembly GCA_963277665.1. NCBI lineage: Eukaryota > Viridiplantae > Streptophyta > Magnoliopsida > Santalales > Viscaceae > Viscum > Viscum album. The sequence continues at coordinate 901,353,400 of OY728139.1, forward strand.
TTATGGGGAGGATTGAAAGGTTCTAGCATCTCATAGCCGAGAAAAAAGAGGAAGAACAAGGGAGGAAGATATCTTGTCCCTTTTGAAAATTTAAATGGGTGACAGTTTAAGATACACTGAATTCCCCATTAAAATCGGATCCCATTAACCCACATAGTTTGACCAAGTAAATAGATCTTGGGCATTGGGAATAATTAATATTGGATTTATAGCCTTTGAATTGGCCTTAAGAGTCTTTAAAATAAGGCTTTAAATGTATTTTACGTCAATGGGGTGAAATTGTAGGAAGCTAGAAACATTGTACAACTACTGTTACTGTACACCTACCATTACAGTACACCTACTAATATTTTACACCTACCGATTGAGGTTACTGATATACCTCACCCATCTATAAACACAGTTCACCTACCATTACTGTACACCTACAATTACTGTACACATACAAATAGAGGTTACCGATAGACCTCACTGTTCTGGAAACACTGTACACCTACCATTACTGTACACCTATCGATACTGTACACCTACCGATACTATACACATACCAATAGAGGTTACCGAAAGACCACACCATTTTCAAAACACTTTACACCTATTGTTACTGTACAGATACCATTACTGTACACCTACCGGTATTGTACACCTACCATTAGCGGTTACCGATAGACCTCACCGTTCTAGAGACACATTACACCTACCGTTACTAAACACCTACAGATACGGTACACCTACCGATAGAGGTTACCGATAGACCTCACCATTCTAGAGACACTGTACACCTACCATTACTGTACACCTACCGATACTGTACACCTACCGATACTATACACCTACCGATATTGTACGCCTACCGATAGAGGTTACCGATAGACCACACCATTCTGGAAACACTATACGCCTACCGTTACTGTACACCTACCAATGCAGTACACCTAGTGATACTGTACACCTACCGATAGAGGTTACCGATAGACCTCACCATTCTGGAAACACTCTACACCTATCTTTATTGTACACCTATCGTTATTGTACACCTACTGTTACTCTACACCTACTATTAAGTCATTTCATAGAACCTCACCGATAGAATTGTTCACAGAAACTCATTGATAGAATAGTTCACTAAATTGAAAATTTGGCAAAGTGATAGGGATAAGTCACCTTGACCTCGCGAAGCACCTCAAACACCACATTTTCACAATGTAATGGACCAAATAGGTCTAGGACATTACATTAGATACCTCTTAAAATATTCTCATCCTCGAGAATTCAAAACCCTCCTAAAGGGAAGATAAATAACAACGGGGTCCGAAAAACCACCCATCGAGATACCTCTCAAAATATAGCATGCCACCAATGAATCAAAAGAAATTCATAAATAAAACATGAAAGGTATAACCACAAAGGGAACATCGTTACATGAAAATAGTTAAACATCTAACAACTCTGGGTACTGAGAATGTATCTATGACTCACATTCCCAAGTACTCACTTCCATGCCACCATGTCGCCACAAGTTACAAACAAAGGGAATAGAACGCCCACGCAACACCTTCTCCTTGTGATCTTTGATATCCACTAGTCGCTCATCAAAGTTTGAATCATCATCAAAATCAATCAATCCCCAATCGATGATGTGAGAGTCATCATGAAGATAATGACGGAGCTGTGATACATGGAAAACATCTTGTATCCGACTCATCTGTGGGGGAAGTGCTACTCGATATTCCACAGCTCCAACATGAGCTAACACCTCGAAAGGTCCATCAAATTGGGGAAAAATCTTTCTTCCATGACCAGGCCATCACTGCCCAAGACGGGGAGTCACCTTCAGAAACACATGATCCCCAACATTAAACTCAAAGGGTCTCCTCCTTTGATCAGCATATGATTTCTGATGATCTTGCATTGTCTTCTTCCTCTCGCAAAACTCCTAGACCATCTCTATAGAATTCTACACTAGTTATGGTCCAAGAATTAATGACTCTTAGACCCTAGTCCAGCACAATGGAGAACGAAAAGGCTGGCCATACAAGCCTTCAGTCAGCACCATACCGATGGTGGAGCGAAAACTATTATTGTAAGCGAACTCCGCCAAGGGTAAGTGCCTCATCCACGAACCTCCAAAATAAAGAACACAAGAGCGTAACATGTCTTCAACATTCTGGATGGTTTTCTCTATCTGACCATCCATTTGAGAATGAAAAGAAGTGTTAAGGCATATTTGAAAACTGAAAGAATGTTGGAGACCTCTCCACACATTAGAGGTAAAATGAGGAACTCGATCAGAAATGATCAACCTAGGGACTCCATGAAGTGTCACCACCTCCTCCAGATACTACCTCGACAAAACATCCCCTGAGCTTGACTCCTTGATCGCTATGAAGTGGAACGATTTTGTTAAACGATCTAATACCAACCAAATAGAATCATGTCTTCCCAGAGCATGAGGTAAACCAGTAACAAAGTCCATTGAGATTCCCTCCAACATCCACTAAGGAATCTCTAATGGTTCGAGAAGACCACTAGTAAAATGGTGTTCAGACTTCACCTTCTGGCAGACTAAACATTGAGGCACAAACTCCACAATCACACGCTTCATACCAGGCCACCAAAATAGACTCCTCGAGGATTAGTACATCTTTGCTCGCCAAGATGTAATGATAAAGGCAAACTATCGAACTCTCTAGGAACCATCTCATGCATCTTCAAGGGAACAAAAATCCTTCCATGATACAACACTTAGTGTTGATCATCCTCCGACCAACCATAAGGGGCCTCACCACAAACAACTTGGTCTCTCTAGACCTCAAGCTCTAGATCTCCTAACTGGGACTCTTCCACCATCTTCATCAGGGATGACTGTACTGTCATCTGACAAGGACAGCCTCTACCCCCAACTTCTCCCATAGAAAGATGTAATTCTGAAAGTTCTTCAATTACTCTCCAGAAATCACCGGATTCAATCATAGCATCACTATTTGACTTTTGACTCCGCGCATCACCTACAACATTCCATTTTCTAGTTTTATATGATATTTTGAAGTCGTATTCCTATAATAACTCCATCCACCAACTCTATCGTAAGTTTAGGCCACACTGGGAGAAAACATAGCTAAAACTATTATAATCGATGAAAAAAAATGATCACCAATGAGGTAATGTCTCCAAAACTTCATTGAAAACACCATGGCTACCAACTCAAGATCATGGGTGCAATAGTTCTTTTCATGGGGACATAACTGTTGAGACCCATAAGAAACAACTGACCTCTACTGCATGAGAACACAGCCTAACCCCTGATGTGAAGCATCGCAAAAAACATCAAACTGAACTCCCTCAGTTGGAAGACAAAGGACTGGAGTACTTACTAACTTCCCCTTTAGATTCTCGAAAGCTGTCTCACACTGATCAGTCCATATGAATGCCTAATCATTCCTAGTTAAAGCTATCAGAGGAGTCGCAACTCATGAGAAATTTGCTACTAACCTCCTGTAGTAGCATGCGAGACCAAGGAAACTTCACACCTCTGAAACTATCTTAGGGGTTTCCCAAGACACAACTGCTCTTATCTTAGATGGATCCATATCTACTGCCTTTTGCAACACAACATGCCCCATGAAACGGACTTCTCAAGCAAAAAACTCACACTTCAACAACTTCCCAAACAGCTCATGTCGACAAAGAACTCCCAAAACATCTTATAGATGCTCTTCATGCTTCTCTTTATATGTGGAATACACAAGGATTTCATTGATGAAAACTACCATGAAATTTTCTAGAAACTCACAGAACACAACATTAATCAATACCATGAATACATCTGGAGCATTTGTTACTCCAAATGGCATTACAACGAACTCATAATGCCCATAACGACAACAGAATGTAGTCTTTGGCATATCCTCATCCTTCACACGCATATGATGATATACTGACCGCAAGTCGATCTTTGAGAACCAACTTGCACCCTTCGGTTGACCGAATAAATCATCAATCCATAGAAGATGATAGAGATTATTTATTGTCACTTTGTTTAAGCGATGATAATCGACACACAACCACAAACTACAATCGGCCTTCTTTGTGAACAAAACTGGTGCACCCCATGGTGACACACTTGGCCGAACAAAACCACACTTGAACAGACCATAAACTTTTATACGTGGCTCTCATAACTCAGAAGGGGCCATCCTATATGGATACATAGAAAAAATAGATGGTCCTGGCTAAAGCTCGATCCCAAACTCGATATCTCTTCGAGGTAGTAATGTTACAACCTCTTTTGGAAAGACATCAGGGTACTCCTCTAAGACCCTAGGAAGCACCAACTATTGAACCTTTAAAGAACTCAGCATCATCTCAGCTATCATGGATGATAAGGATGGAACGCTCTTATGACCCATCTGAGGGTCTCGCTCACCAACAAACACCACTTGCTCTCCATTTGCACCAATGAAGATGACCTTCATCCTGAAGCAATCCACAATATCTTGCACCGAATACAACCAATTCATGTAGAGGATGACATAATATTATTTTATTCATAAACAAAAGAAATCTCCCCAAGATCGGTGTTTCCCCAACACTAGATCATACTCTCTACAAACTTCAAACAAGTCAGTGCGGCCTCCAACGGACGTAGTCAACACCAAGGGCACTGGAAGCCTCTCTACCTCAAGTCCCAAAGCATGGAAAAGGGTAGGTGATATGAAGGATTGTGTCCATCCTGAGTCAAACAAGGCATACAAAAATGTATTTAACAAGCAAAGGGTACCTCGAATGAAGTCTAGATCACCTGGATCTGGAAAAACTAGAGCATGAAGCTTACCACGACCTCTTTCACAGCCTCTCTGATCTTGATGAAGACAACCACCACGTCCACGCTCAATTCCCTAAAGACTGGGAGTGTCATGGGGATATCCTATGCCTTCCCCATCTACCCACTACTGATCTAAAGTTGGTGCAAATGGCTATTGCTGCCTCAACTGGAATTGCCTTAATGGTGGAACATAGAGTGCAGTTCCTGGTGCACGATGACCACTCTGAAAGGTCAGCACTCCCATTGCTGATGGCCAGGACCACCATAAGGAACACAAGCACCTGATCCCTTGGCATAGGCCTGAGAGTAGCTGCCTCTATAGAAACAATATGTGAAGGTCTAGGACCTACCCCCAATTGAATGTAAACCCTTCTTCCTAGAAAACCGAGAACCCCAGGCCATAGATATGCTTTGTGAGGAATCATGTCAATTTCCCTCTCATGATGATCCGACCCTAGCCAAAGTCCTCTCGACAACCTCTACCCTCGCCAGCACCTCAAGATATGTTTTTAGTATAAATGGGGAGACCTGGTGCTGGATCTATGGAAGCAAGGACTCTTCGAAATGTCTCACCCTGGCCCCCTCATCTGGCAACAGGTCTGAAGAATATCGTAAAAGGTTGCTGAAATGGATTCCAAACTCTCAATTACTAGAGATCCCATGTCGATGGGTAAGAAGATCCTAGAGACTGGACACCTTCACAATCGAAGAAAGATACTCGACTCTAAACTTGTCTCAGAACTCCTCCCATGAGATCGCTGACTCCTCACAATCCTCTAGGAACAAGAACAACCACTGCCTTGCTGCTCTACATAGCATCATCACAACCAAGGACACCCAATTCTACATCCGAGAAAAAATATAAATAAGACGATCTCAACCTGCTCTAACCAGTATTCTGTGACTGCATCTAAAACAGAGCCCTCATACTTCTGCATACTTGAGTGCTAAAACTCTAGAATTTTCTTCCTCCAGGTGTTGTCATCATCAACCAATACCATGTGGTGATCTACTGGAACAGTTTTCTAGACATTTTCTGCACAAACCTGACGAGGACGTTTACCTGGATCCATACTGGTAAAATAACAAACTGTTAGAGCTCTTAAGCCTGGAATATGAAATAATCAACATTTATTAATTAATTATTTTCTTTTATTCATTTTAGGATAACCTATCCTAATGTCTAACCATAAAAACACAGGCACCAAGAAGAATAATGCATGATCCTTTCCTAGGTCTCTAACCTGAAAATAGTTTCACCTTGTTTAGTATCCATTGTAAAATTAAAGGTCTGTACATCACATCATATGGGGCCCTAAATGCCTATGTCTCAGCTGGTTTTTAGAGTTTACCTTGCTTGATAAACCTGAATGACACTGTTTCCCTACCAACCCATGCAACCTCAACATGTTCCTAACTCCAAACCTCATCCTATCCCTCAACCAAACCATTGATACCACTCTGTCATGACCCCCTCCACACATTGTGTACCCCTCATGGGTCGGCAATGTGAGAAGGGAGACAATGAACCCCGAGTCCCACCTCTAGTAGGCCCTGGGATAGCGACTAGCACCGAGGGTATAATAAACAAAATAATTGAAGGCATTACCCTCTAAGAAAAAACATGTGGAAGAGGGAGATAAGATAGACACCAACCAACTCCAACTCAGAACTGAATTATAAAAGAAACCCAAGTGCACATATGTAATGTCATGCAAAAGTACTACAACTAGAAGGGAAAACTACAAGTACCCAAAAGAATGTAAAAAAAACATCATCCACTAGCCCAAACAGCTCCTGCAACCACAAGCCAGTAGAAAATAGATAGATCTCTAACCATCTCCAAGTGACCTGAAAAATAGTTTATATATACATAGGGTGAGTATTACAGTATATATAGTAGGATCCTCCCCGAAGCCTCTTGTGAAAAAGTAAATAAGGCATGCTAATGAATAGTGAAAAAAAGTGAAAGTAACTCGTCACCTAAATAGATATACTAAGTTATAAACCTTTACCATGGATACTCTCACCAACTATCCCATACAAGAATATATCACACAATAAAGAATATCAAGGGTACCTTGCTACTAATTCCCCATTAGTTTGCTGCTATTCCTAAACATTGCACGTCCTGAGCCTATTTCTCCAAAAAGACCTTCCCACAGACACTTGGGCGAAGCACCACAATATGCACCTCATGCAACAAAACCACCACATCGACATAACAAAGTAACCGGTTAGTTTTTGGGAGCCACCACAGCTCTCATAATGTGTATCATACGTCGGGTATTATACCTCAATCCATCACAACCCATACACCGAGAAAGGATCCTCAATCAATCACATCCTATACACGTTAATCCTATAGTAGTCCATAGAAAACTATATCCAGAATATATGTTTGATAATAACCACAAGTCACTACAGCCCTCTGTACACATATATGTGGAAAACTAACCAATGTGTTTTCCATAACAAGTAACTACCAAGAGAAGAGAGCAGGGCCAAAGGGGGTAGTCAGTCATCCATCCTCCCATAGGAATGTTGGGGAAAACACCCCCCTAGGTCTCAGAATCCTTAGGGTGTCAGTTTCCCTTACTGACTGGGTATAGTAGCATAAATAAACACAAAGAGTACTGGATATACTATAAACCACAACCACACTATAGGCATATCCTAGTCTTAGACACAACTGCAGCTAACGTCAATCAGACTCCAGGATGCTACTTTTAAGACTAGGTATCCAATAATCACACAACCATTTAAATATATTTATTAGATGAAATAATTCCCTTTTTACCAGTTACACTTTACATTAATTAACTCTTTAAACATTAATTAACCATGAACAATTCAACATTAAATTTCATTAGCATAACACCCAAAGTCCACTGTTCTTTCAAAATTGCATCCTCATCATTATGTTCCAGCAACTCCATCCCCATGGGTTAACACAATTAATTCAATTATTCATTATAGAATTACTTTCCCACATTCCCAAGCATTCTAGAAAAACATTCTATGCTACTAAACACAAGGGGCTCAACACGGTGAGTAGATGTACAACCCATCGAATCTTTGCCTCTTATAGAAAGAGAATGTACCCATCCTACCTTGAGAATCTAGACACGGAAAGCACGTGGCATACCTGGTGTGTCTTTGCCTCTTTCAAAAGAAGGATAAGTAAGACCAGCTGCCTTGAGCAGTAGGGAAAATTAAAGTAGATAAACAACCAAAAGAAACATCAAAATACAATAATCACATCTGTCCCATTCCATCATCCCTAGTGTCCTCCCTGACACCTACATGTATAAACTGATGCATCTTTCCACTCTAGGCATTATCTTATGCCACAACCAAAAGCCTTCATGCCCCCAGATATTACATCAGCCATCCAGGATCATGTCACAACACAAGAAGTAGGAAAAAACATCACATCAATTAGGCTCTTGGCCCTTTAACAATATAGAGGGTAACTTAGAACCATTTAAGGAATTATAAAACAATCAATTCTTTAAGACATCTTGAATTAACAGATTTATTATTCATAGGATCAAAATTCAAGAAAACTAATCAGTAAACTATCACAATTAATTTAACATGCTTATTGTTCCAATTTGATTGACATCAAATTACAACATGAACCAGATTAGTTTACATGCCACTTAATCTTTATCCAAACAATTATCAATGAATCCCAATTTATGTTCTTTACCGATTTCCATCAAGAATGAACTGCTTAGCAAAGCAGGCATGGATATCACACTATCAAGGAAAACAATAGGAAATAATATATGATCAATATAAATTTATTTAACCGGTTAAAATATTTATTATGTCAATTAAATTGTCATCTAGGGGGATTAAACATGTTAACAATATAGTTGAACAAAAAATAAAAGAGAAGAAACTAATCCCAAACCTCAAACAGTTCTTGACGTTCTTTAACCACACAACTTGTCATGATCCTCCTCTTGCAACAAATACATCCACCTGAGGATGCCATGATACGACAACACCAACCAAAACCTAAGAAACACCCCATTAAAAGCATGGAAATTACATTATATAAATATGGAATAGATTAACAGGAGAAGATGAACCCCAAAAGAACGACGATAAAACATACCTTATATCGAAGATTGATTGATACTTCTTGGTTGAATCAAAATAGAGTGGAACTAATCAGAGGAGAATATTTTTGTTGTGAAACACCTATGGGAAGGGAAGAAAGTTTCTAGAGTTGCATAGCCGAGAACAAAGAGGAAGAACAAGGGAGGAAGATATCTTGTCATTTTTGAAGATTCAATGGGCCGACGGTTTCAAATACGCTTAATTCCCCCATTAAAAGAGGATTGCATTAACCCACATGGTTTGACCAAGTAAAAACAACCCAGGCCTTAGGAATAATTAATATAGGATTTATGGCCATTGAATCAGCCATAATAGTCCTTTAAACAAGGCTTTAAATGAATTTTACATCAAAGGAAACGTCAAAGGGGTGAAACTTAAGGAATCTGGAAACATTGTACACCTACCGTACTATACACCTACCATTACTGTACACCTACTGATATTGTACACCTACCAATAGAGGTTACTGATTAACCTCACCATTCTGGAAATACTGTACACGAACTGTTACTGTACACCTACCGTTACTGTACACCTACCGATATAGGTTACCGATAGACCTCACCGTTCTGGAAACACTATACGCCTACCATTATTGTACACCTACCGATACTATACACCTACCAATATTGTACACCTACTGATAGAGATTACTAATATACCTCACCATTCTTGGAACACTGTACACATACCGCTACTTTACACCTACCGATATTGTACACCTACCGTTAGAGGTTACCGATAGTCCTCACCATTCTGGAGACACTGTACACCTACTGTTACTATACACCTATCGATATTGTACACCTACCGATACTGTACACCTATCGATAGAGGTTACTAATAGAGCTCACTATTCTGGAGACATTGTACACCTATTATTACTATAGACCTACCAATATTGTACACCTACTGATATTGTAAACCTACCGATAGAGGTTACGAATTTACCTCGCCATTCAGGAGACACTGTACACCTACCATTACTATACACCTATCGATACTGTACACCTACCGATACTGTACACCTACCGATAGAGGTCATCAATAGACCTCACCATTATGGAATCACTGTACACCTACCATTACTGTACACCTACCGTTATTGTACACCTACCGTTACTGTACACCTACTGTTACTATAGGCCTGCCTTTATAACAGTTTACCGAACCTCACCGATTGAACTATTCACAGAACCTCACCGATAGAACTGTTCACTGTATTGAAAATTTGGAAAAGTGTTGGGGATATGTCGCCTTGACCTCCCGGAACACCTCAAACACCACATTTTCACAATATAATGGACCAGAGAGGTCTGGGCCATTAAAAATTAGATTAGAAAAGAATAAAAAAGAAAGAAATTGAAGCATAGTTGTCATGAAGAACCAAAGCAATAGTCAAATCCAAAATATTAAGATGGTGTGGGATTTTATTGAAAACTAGAAGTTGTAATAGTTCAAGATAAAACACAATAACCAACTCAGACATTGAATATTGAGTTAGATAGGAAGTAAAATTAGAAGATTCAAAGAACCCATGGGACAACCAGTGGTGCAGTATTGTGAAATAGAAATGTACCCAGCATAATATGCTATTGTTGTGGAATGATAGGACACTCAAAATGTGTTTGTTGCAAAGAAAAGAGGTACCGAAGAGAATAAGACCAATAGTGGTAGTCATATAGATATCAATTTTCTAGATCATTATTTGATTGTCACCATTTCAGGTGTGGACGATTCAGACACATGGAATGATATTTCTCATCAAAAATATAAAGGAATGTGCCAAAGAAGACCGAGTTTGCGTATATTTAATATAAAAATGTATCATAAAATTAAATGAAAATTAAAAATGGATTTACATCCCTACAAGATGAATTTTTTCTATTATATTATAGGGAATGCCAAGAGCATCAATCCATATATGTTATGAATTCAAAACATGGATAAAAACAAATGATCTGAGCAGGTAGTGGTTGCATAGATTACGTTTAAATCATTAGATCATACAGGTATGTGGATCATTGAATGTGGATTCACCTCCCATATGATAGAAACATGGATCTGGTGATGATAATGAGGAATGATAAAGTATGTATAGTGAGATTTAGCAATGATTAATGGATGAATATTATTGTCTCTGGGAATGAAATATTTGGGGGGAAAGAGGTGATACTTTTAGATACCTTGGCTGTTGAAGGTCATAGCTACAACATAATATTTATAATTCAATTTTGTGACTAAGGACATGATATAATATATTCTAATAAATTGTGTGTCGTCATGGAAAAATATGGGATTGTTTTATTTCAAGGAAGGACTACAAAATTGGATCAATACCTCAGGATTCTAGAAGAATATATCTTCCTTCTATCCATGGAAGAAGAATTTACGTTAGGGAATAAAAATCATGGAAATGTGATATTAACATCCTTGGAAGATCTTTTGAAATATGATGTTTCATTAGATCTCCATAAAATTTCACATTATCATACACATATGTGGGATTCCAATAAACTATGTAAGATCATTAAAAATTCATATAAGGAAAAGGATAAAAGGTCTACAAGATTGATTGAGTAAGTTCATATTGAGGTGTTTATACCAATATCACCAAGGTATCATTATGGGAGGAGATATTATATACTCATCATTGATTATTATAGTATAATGGAAAGGGTATAAATCATTCCCCACAAGTCTAAGTTGTTATGTTGCATTACAAGATATCGAAAGGAAGTTGAAAAGTTGATAGGTCATAAAATCCATATGATCTAAACAGAAAATTAAATAGAGTTCATATATATCCAAGTTGAGGATTATCTCAAGAAACATGTGATAAGGCATCATGTTTCAACAGTTATAACTCCACTGCATAATAGAAATGTTGATATAACTAATCAATTTCTCAACAACATGCCTCGAACAATGCTCAATAAAAAATTCCTAGAGAAATTTTGGAAAGAAGAAGTGATGATAATAGTCTACACTTTTAATAGAGGGTTGTAATGTTCAAAAGAAGAGAATACTCCATAAGAGATATGGTATGGAAAGAATCAAGTGTTGAAGTACTTTTGAGTCATCAGAAGTAAGTGTTTCATTCTATATAAGATGAAACATATGATGTTTGAATATAATGAAGACAATAGTAAATTTCTTGGATATTTAATGAAAATAAAAACAAAAAAATTATTAAATAGGTGGATTGGAGATTTAAATGAATGTCATGATGTAACTATAGTGGAAAATGAGAATAATCTTTATAAAATACATGATCAGTCTCATGTGGATAGTGATGAAGAAATAATCAGATCAGGGGATTCTCTAGATTCAAAATATGATTCAGAAGATGTTTCATATGATGAAAAAGATGAGAATCATTATTTATCTTCACAATGACCTAATCGGAGATCCAAAATTGAAATACATAACATAATTTGTGATCAAACTATGTTAGTGTAGTCAAGGAGGATAAAGACTCTACGACAAGAATTATACTTATCAAATTTAGTGACTAAATGTTTGGATGAATAAATTGGTGATGATATTTGGCTTTAGGATATAAGTGAAGATCCTGACAAAATTTATAAGAATCATACATGGGAGATTGTTTCGATGAAAATAGATATGAATATCATCAGGACAAAATGGTTATTTCTCTAAAACAATTCATGAACATGGTGTTTTCATTCAATGCAAAGCACAAATACTGTGAAAATTGAACTCCCAAATAGAGGGTATCGATGTGGATGAAACTATTTCACATGTTTCCGGGATATATTGAATTCGATTATTCATGTCCATAATAGTGGAATGAAATTTCCTGGTTACCCACATAGATGTTAAATCCACATTTCGGAATGTGGTTATCTAATATGAAGTTTATATTGACCATATTTGGGGTTTTATCCTTCATGAAGACTATAATAGATTTTTCCAGCTAAATAATGCTTTTTATGGTTTGGCGTAAGCCCCAATATCATGTTATTCAAGGATAGATCGGTTTCGGAAAATGATCGGTTTTCATCTTAGTAGAGTTGATTAATATATATATATATCAACCATGTTGGTAATCAAAGGATGATAGTGATGATATTTTTCACTGGCATAATATTTATAGGATCAAATAAAGTGAAATATAAATAGTTTTTTGAATTCATGATAAAAGAGTTCAAAATGTCAAGGATTGGTGAAAAGATATTTTTCCTTGGTGTGTAGGTAACACAAGGAATGAATTGAACATTCATTTAAAAATATAAATATTTTGAATGGATGTTTTGAGAAGGTTTGGAATAGATAATTCCAATGATATAAAGACACTGGTGGACACGTAGATGAAACTATCTTGTCATGATGAAGGAAAATATGTCAATGTCAAAGAATAAAAGTATATCATTGGACATCTATTATACTTAACAACAACACAACTAGATATTGTTTTTTCTATTTGTCATGTATCATGTATCAATGTAATACCATGTAAATTGAAATTTTTGTATTAAAAAGAATATTTTGGTATATAACGGGAATTGTGGATTTTGTACTGATGTATAATGACAAATCTCATCTTGAGCTATTGGGATATAAAAATGAAGATTATGCCAATTCAGTAGATGACAAGAAACCAAAGTCATGAGGTGCTTTATATCTTGGTGGATTGTGTATTCAATGGATAAGAGAGAGAAATGATTCCATCTCATTGATAACTATAGAAATTGAGTATATTTCAGTCACTTAACCATGCACATAGTTATTATAGATGAATAAGAAACTTGTTTATATGGGATTTTAAGTGAAGTCTCTGATCTAAATCCATTATGATAATTCAAGTTCTATAAATCATAGAAATAATCTAGTACATAACTCAAGGACAATGAAAATTGAAATCAAATATCATTTTATCATGGCGAAGGTGGAGCAAGGGATTATGATGTTGGAGTATGTGCCTACAAGACAACATAGTATAATTATTCTAACTAAGGCCATACCTAATGTAGAATTTGAAAGGCATATACTTTCTCTAAGAGTTTATTTTACTTCCCAAACATTAACAAGTGAGAATGGGGGACCCCCATCTCCCCAAAGTAAGTATTTTATTTCCCTAATGTGCTATTTTTTGTTCTATACACTATTTCGGGACGAAAGTAAATGCCCTTCAGGTTCATTGAAATTGAGGGTAAATTATGCTATTTAAAAGTGAGACAATGACTTAGTCAATGAATGGGGAGAGGATTCTTGGTTCAGTAGTGAGATAGGGAGAGTTTAAGTTGCTTTGGGTAGAATTAATTTGAGGGATTATTAAATCTGATGATGATTTAAGTGATCGATCAGTGGATACATATCATGATAGTTGAGGTTCGTGATTAAATCAGAAGAGTGGTTTTGGAATGGAATTAACTGATTTAATGATGATAATTCAATTATACCCTTGATTATCATTCTAATCGTGGATCCTATGGTTTTATAGTATGTGTTATCTAAATTATATATCCCTTTATTAATCGTATGATGTGAATGAAGACAGAATATGGAAGAATCATTAACAATGTATCAAAGTATGAAAGTGTATTAAAAAACCCAAAAGGGTATATTGTTGGGAAAAAATACATCATGGTGTATTCTCAGTATATTTGGTGTTTGAATTTGTTTTTTGAAAAAATCCATATGACCATGAATACGTATGGTGCGTGTTTGCTAGATCTGGTGGTTAAGATGGCAAAGTTTCCCAATCTTTTATGACTTTTTTACCCTCAAAATTGTCAGTTTAGTTTTTGGAAAAGGATGATCTCCAAGAATGGTTTAAAATTATGTGGACTAAGAATTAATATTTATGTATTACATAAGATATATGCATAATGGTTCATGCATGTAAAAAATTTCTCGGGGAGGCTTGCAGTTCACGAAAGGTGAACAATTCTTGGAATCGGTATGTTCGATGGAATGCGGTATAGGGACGTCTTACGGTACGCAAGATGGATTATTGTTGGCGGAAATGAGGTTATGATTTGAGAATTTGGGAAGGTTGTCATTTTCATAAATGTAATTGTGACATAGTCTTTCACAAAGAAATCTTGGTAGGACGAAGACCGAATAGGGTATAACGGATTGTGAGAGAAGAAGTATGCTGTGAAGGTTGTACCCCATTATAGATTTGGGTAATCTCAAATTATAAGATTTTTTGGATCTATTTTTCAATATATGGAGTTCTAATCCCATAATTACATAGATAATTTTTCATTATTGAACGTAATTTCCCATATAAGAAATTATTCTATGTCCGAAAGAGTTAATGGGGAGTTTTCCAAGGAGAATTGGTTCGCGAGGTAGTGATTCAATGAAGGATGAAGTGGTTCATTGAAGAAATTATGTGAATGGTCTTTGTAAGGAACTCAATACAATAAAGAATAATGTGGTGTTTAAATGGAATCTCATATGTGGTATGCAGAAGTGAAGATGGTATATAAAAGCTGGTAGTGGTACCTTGAAGAAGGCGATACGTGGAAGTAGTATGTAGAAGCAGAGGTAGTATACGGAAAAGAAAATCCACATAGAATACCCAATACAAAACTGATGGTGGAAGAAAAAAAGTTCCTGGAGGACTCGAAGAATCATGTTGAGGAACTTAAAAACATCTCAAAAGAAATTTACACTAACCTAATATTACAAGGAAGAGTGGATTTAATATCTAGGTGGCAAAGGGACATCAAAAGAGTCTCCATTTATAGTTGAGGAGGCATGAATTCATGAAATTGAAGGGACTTACAAGTAAATAAAATTTGAGTGCATACCTTCCAAGATAAGTGATCAATGGAAGACAAAGATTTTGGTCTTTACAATAGTCAATGAGATAGAGGGAAAGCCATAGGTAGTAACCCTTGGGAATGCAGTGAGTAGACACTAAACCTTGTAAAGGCAGTGAACCTAGCCATAGATGATCTATCCTAAACATTGTAATTGGTAGTGAGATTTAGTGGATTTTGTACATAAACACATCGTCATTTTATCTTCCTTATACATATCCCAACGAGGTTGAACCAAGTAAAATCTATGTGTTTGGTGCATTATTTCCCTTCTGTTCATGTATTGATATGGTAGAAATTGAGAAGTGTGTTTTGTTTAACACTACAACCAGATCTGAAGGGGAAGGAGTTTTAATCTTTCATACCATAATTCACCCATGTCATTGTATTTGAACAAGTTGACCTAATAGATGCATATCCCTTTAATAAACCGAAAAACATCGTAATGGAAAGGTTCTTCATAGTGATACTTTTATGGTTTTTCTTGTAATACATGGTTTGGGTAGAAATCATTATGTGCTTGAACTTATCCCATAAATTGTATCTATTATAATTAACTTGTTGGATATTATCTTGGGATTGGTCAAGAAAAAATCCTATAGATTATATCTCTCTTTAAAGCTCTGGTAAATGGGATTTATAGGGTAAGATCCTGGTAGTTGAGGTCATCAATTCCGTTGTCTATGTAAATTGGATATGAACTAAACCCTACATTTATACTAATAATGTGATCAATATTCAACTACTTTATTATCCATTTTAATGATGATTAAATATTTTTTAAATATGATAGGATAAATAAAAACATAAAAGTGAATGTGTTTTATATAACCATAACACATAATAATATATTTCATCAAATCAAAATGTGAGTTTTAGTTATAACAATTTGGGTCATTATAATGAATGAGACCCAGAATTAGTAGAAAATCCAATTGATAGGATACCATAATATTATGGTCATGAATGTTGAAATGACTAATATACCAATAGATTATCTTTCCATTAATTACAAATATCATCTCCCTTTTCAAGGTATATATTCATAAAAATACCTACTAACCAAATATGTACCCTAGAAATTTATAAAGATAGTCAACATAAATTTTTTGATAATTATGAGTAGATCTTTTCTGTCATTGAATTAATCTAACCTTATATAAACCTTTCTCAATAATATGAGGTCCGAATTTCTTACTATCACCATATAAATTCAATAATGTTGAGTTACAAATGTCTATCAATATAGATCTTCATAAGGAGCTATCAAATTGCTGCATTAAAATCTCTTATTTTTAAAAAATTCTACAAAAGGAATATTTTCATACTAGTCAACATTTAATCCATAATGAAATCAGTGAAAATTTCTTCTATTGTTTAAATGATTCTCTTATATAATCAATCTCTTAGAGGATGATAAGATGTTCTATAATTTAATTCTATTTCAAGATCATGTTGAAAACATGTAATAAAAATCTCAGAAATTCTTTTATCCATATGAAATAAAAATAATAGTGGTAATAAATGAAATCATACCATTTCCTTAATTTGTATCTAAGAATTAATATCCAAGATAAATATTCTCTAATATAAATAGTGTGTACTCAATTCAAAAGGTGATCAACTAAAACACCAATAACGTCATTACCATTAGATATTTTGGGGAGTCTGTTGAAAAAATAAATGGTGATTTTTCAAATTTCCATTCAGGTATGGGAAATGGTTTCATCATTTCCATTGACTTTGTTCTATCAACCCTAAATTGGTTACATACAACTCATAGAGAAGAATAATATACAATATCTCTCTTTATGAAATCCCAGTAGAAATATTATTCCATGTCTCAACAAATATTCATACTTCCTAGATTAATAGGTAATTTTGAACAATGATATTCATAAAACAACTCATTCGTCAAATTTGGAGATGATGGGAGACATAAATAGATCCATAAAATAAATTTTTATCTCTACATTATCATTATATGAATCAGTAATCTTTATATGGATATATTCTTGATCACACAATAAAAAAGATAATATTTCACCCATTCATTTAGGATTTTATGATCCATATATTATTAATCTAGAAATATAGAATTTTTTGGGATCTCCTCTTCATAGAAAAATATATCTTCTTCCATTTGAAATAAAGAAAACATTATCATGTTTTTATTAAATGTTTATAATTTAGTTTTCAATCATAATATTTAATCAAATCCAACCCTATTTATTGGGTATTTTTTTCTCTTAATGAGTAAAAAATTGCTTTAAACTTTTATGGTTAGTATACATGGTGCACCATTCTCTATAAAGGTAATGACTCTATATTATTATTATAAACATATCCATTGAAATCTCAAAACCATGATTTGGGTAACTTTTCTCAAGGTCCTTCAATGGTCATGATACATAAGATATTATCATAACATTATACATAGGGACACATCTCAACCCATTCTTTGATGTATCACTATAGATTTCAAACCAACATCCACAATATGGTAATGTATAATAAAATATATCAATGAATATTTCACTATTATAACCTATCATGAAATATTATTTCTAATGAATAATTATTTTTCATTACAAACAAATACTTGGTAAACTTTTCTGAATGTTTCTTATTCTTAATGTTCATTATAAGAATCCATATTTCATTATTATATCTCTTTCTTTCCCTTCGATTGAATTTAAATATCATCTATAATGACTACCAACAACTAATAAAGGTAATTTCTGAAGGCGCTATTCATCAAATCCATAAAGATGGCGGGGAAATTCATAAGTCCAAATGAGATCAATATAAATTCATAATTTCTATACATTATAAGAAATTCTCTGTTTGGTATACACCCCTTCATGAATATAAATTTTTTTATGCATAAAATAAAGATCATTATCGAAAAAATATTAATCTTTGCATAGTTGATCAATCAAGTCATAATTATGGGTTAGATGATACATTTTATTGATAGTGATCTGGTTACATTCTTGATATTCAATGTAGAGTCACATTAATCCATCTTTATTATTATCAATGAGAATATTTTTACGACAAATTGACTCACATAGCTAAATCAATTCATTTTCATGATTCCCTTGTAGGTACTTAATCAATTCATGAATCTTAATCTGGGATAATCAATATGGTGTCTCAAAAATAGGTGTAACATTATATATGTGGTATATTAAAAACATAAAATCACTATGTAATGTAAGACCAATCAACAATTCTATAAATACACCAATAAACTCACACAAAATAGGAATATCTTCAATTATGTGTTTTTATCAAACCATCTATGATAAAAATCATTTTTAATAGGAATAATGACCTATAAGATTGATTTAATTTCAATGGAATGTTAATATTTTCCTTCACACTTATTGGGGATCATATTTTAATTATACATCTCAAACATAATATCCCATCCTTGGTAATTGATGTGTGATTTATGTAAATAAATACAGTTAGTTCCAAAAATAACATCAATTTAAACTAGTGGAATAATGAAAATATTTTAAGGAAACACATTCCCAAAATATATACTAGAGAATAATCATATTCTTGTCATGTTATCATCATATCATTAGGGATTTTTATTTCTAACTCAAAATATAAATTTTTTGGTGGAACTATGATACCTTTAGAAAAGTATTTAGAAATAAAAGAATGGGTAGATATAGAATAAAATAAGACATTACTAGTTCTAGAGTGTATACTAAGTATACCTTTCACAATGAAGTTATCATACCCCTCATCAGAAAAGGATATTGAATGATATTTCCAATTTTATATGGGATCCAAAGGTTATGGATGGTTATCGTCAGCATTATTCTTTAGATTTAGTCATTTATTAACATAATATTCAAACTACTCCCATTTAAGGCACTAGAGATTGGGTTGTTCTTTTTGTATATATTTTTCTCTATTTAAATTATTATCTATCTTTGTCACGTCATCTAAATAATAAATTACCTGATGACATTCCTTTCTAAAGATGAAACATTTATTGGTCCCTTATGTAAATTTTCTCTATATTTTCTTCATAACATTGAGGATAATTGAAATAAAATTTGATTCACTCTATTGGGATTAGAATTCTCTTGGAATCATGTTATTATTTTCATAAAAAAACTACGATATGCATATTTAATTTCAATTTCAATATCCATTGTGATGGATCATAGAATGGTTTCTTCAATACAATTGAGGTCCCTTATGGATATTTCCCTTTTAAATACTTGGTTTTGAGCTAATAAATAAATGGTTAATATTAATTTTTTGTGGAATGATAATAATCAAATCATATGATTAAGGTCTTGGGATATTTTCCTAATAAGATCTAATAGATTCACCATCCATATATTTCAGCTAATGTAATTCCATTTTTATTGTCCTATGAATCATACATGGAATGTAATTATTCAATTAAAATTTTTTAAATTCATCCCAGATAATAATTTCAATTTCTTATTGTTATTTAATGTTTTTAAAAATAGACCAAAATTTACCTTCTTCACCTTCATATATATAAACATCAAGAATAATATTTTCATGTCCTATATATTGAAGAATGGAAAATAACTTTTCAATGGTAATGATCCATTTATTAGAGAAAAGTTGATAAGATGACCTAATAAATGGAGGTTAGCATTGCCTCATGAAGGGCTCAATTCAACACATTTGACTCATTTTATCATTCATAATATCATTTTGATTCATAGTTTGAGAAATTTCTATGAGGCTTCCATCATAAATTTTTATTCCAACCTGGAAACACATTTAGTTTCATTGGATAAAAATCAATTCGTTTTCTATTTCATTCATCATTAAAAATATTCCATCATGTTTCAAAAATTAAATAATATTAAAGACAATATAAAAAGAAAACATACTCAATGTAGGAAACCACATAATTCTGAAAAATAATATAAAGGATTAGTAAATCATGGAATATTATACTATGATGCCTTTGGTTTAGCATATTCCGTTCATGATTGTTACCAAAACATTATGATTGTATACTTTAAATAGTATTATCATTAGGGTTATTACTAATGTTTTCCCATACTATTAACATGGTTATCTAAACCTTAATCAAATGATAACTACATAATACTATAATTTTTCAACCTGGATATTACATATAAATAAAAGAATATAGTTTTCATAACTTAAAAATCAAATATTGAATCCTATATATCTAGTGCCTTCGAAAACTCAGACGCATAAAAAATTAGTTCCTTAAACATATATATCATAACAAACTTATTTCTAAAAAATTGGAGAACTCCTTATGAATAATACTACTTAATTAATATCTTTGTGAACAAGATAAATAAAACATATGAAATGGGTGATCTCAGATTCTCGACATGGGTAAACTAGGTAGAAATAATGGATTAGAATAGCATAATGTGAGAATATTGTTATAAAAACAAGATTTTATTGTTTGTTCAACATACCCTACATATCAATGAACATAATGTTAATTTATTTTATAAATCCTACCCATTTATAATACATGGATCGTAAGTGAATCAATGTGAATCATGAAATATTATCATAGTTATATGAAATATAATTATTGAGTACACGAATCATAGAAAAGCATTTCTTTAGTTGTAAAAAACATTTTGAAAACTATCATAGAGAAATGAGTTAAATCCAAAATCTACCTTTATTTTAATGGTTCACCACTAAGATTATCACAGTGTAAAAATTACATTACTAAATTGGATTAACTCCTCATTCAACATTTTTTACCTCATGATATATTATTATCCCATATAGGTTAAATACATTGAGAGGGTTGTGAATCGCAATATGAAAGATTAAATTAACTACCCCATTGCATATTTTTTCATTGATAAACAATGTTTTCATCTCCCCCTTTCCTATAGAAATTTTTAAACCAATGTGAATGAATTTCTATTGAAAAAAATAACTTTATTCACCCTCATGTGGCTATGTCTAGGTGAATACAACAACAATGTAGAGATGTACCAAATGCTTTTTTTAAAGGTTAGGGATGAAGCCTCATTTTTATTATTAAAGAAATGCAAAGAACACTTTAACTGGGTAGAGGGAGACCCATTACATAGCCTGTAGTCCCAAATTTTAGGCCCAAGACCCATTCTGTGAATAGTACTACTATAGTGCCCGTGCTGCTACAGTACCACACAGTACCCGCCGCCGCTACAGTTCCCTTGCCGCCGCTATAGTGCCGCCATTGCAACAGTATCTCTGCTGCTACAGTTCCCATATATGCACTGGCTTAGTTCCCTTAAAAATCTTTTGTAGACTCACTTAACCTCTTGGTTTACAACTAATCAAAATTTGAAATCTCAATGCTCTCTCAACTAAAGTGTTATCATTAATCCCTGAGGAGAATATCTTGTGGTTCAGAATCACCTCAAAATTTCTTGACGCATATATGAGTGTTCCATGAATTCATTTTTTCACCTAGTATATGAAATACACATTTATTAATAGTTTTGGATTATGTAATTTTTTCTAGAACGACTTTACTCCTCTTTCAAACATCATTGAAACCTCTCTGAAAAGCCTTGTATCCTTTGTGATCTAATTTGCATTGAGTTCCCATGTTCTTAGAAAACCATCATTTCTTCATGGACAGTATCTGTTTTATGCATATATGACTCTTCATAAACAAAAAATACTTCACAGAGTACATATAATCTATAACATACTTATTTACTGTGATCTATTTAACCGCACAGAATCCTTTTCTGAATTGTCTTCCTGAACAGTCTCCTTCATAAAAATTCTTCCCAGAAAAGCACCTATACATTGTAGAATCCTCCCTCCCAAACTACATAATATATAACTGAAATTATAAATTAATGATATCTCGATTAAAATTATTTCAATAAAATGCTGTGATTATGATCATTTATATAGGAAAATAAATTCGTAATATCCTAAAAATCATAGATTCATAAAACCCAAACGTGGTAGAACCTTCTCCGATAACGTAAAATGTTGTCTGCAAAGTGAATTTAATAATTCATATCACAAATTAAATCACTTACTTCCACAAATGACTCACTTCCCATGAACTAAGCTCCTAGATACTTCAAAACACTACCCACGTCTACAAAACATCAATATTCTTATTTTCTTTAATAGTATTTTTTTAGAATTTTATGCCATATTCATAGCACTACAATACATAAATATTTCTTTTCCTTGTTTCCATAACATTTCCACTTACCTAAATTATATTGTGAGAACCAGAATTATGATACTGTACAATCTATGAAATCCATGCTTCTCGATCTATGAATTCTGATATATGAAATTCATTTTGAGAGAACCATTCTTTTCTATAAAAAACACTTTATTTTGAGACCTAAAAATTTAGAAAACATAAGGAAACTATACCGCTGGAAAAATCTACTTCAGAAACACCAACCATACAAAAACACAATCATATGGATTATTCAACTAACACAATCACTCCAAAACACCGAGATAACACACTAAGGAGATTTTTTCCAATAATATATACTTTGGGTTTGTTGAAAACTCCTCACATTTTTAAACCACGTTAAATCTCCTTACATCTACTACAAAAAGATGCTTTAAGAAATTCGGATAGTAATAACCAATTTAATCAACACATACTCTATAACAAATTGATCCATTATTAGAGTGGAAAATAAGATTAGAATTCTAATTGTGTCAATGAATTAGTTCATCTAAAAACCACTCACTTAATTTCACCATAATACCTATATGTTGTGATATAAAACCGTTAATTGATCATATTTTGATTTTTTAGATTTAAAAAACCCCCTTCATTTCAACTAACACTCTATGTTTCTCCCTATATATTTATTAATCCATTATATCCTCTATCGTAGCCACAATTTCTCCCTAATTGTAAATAAACCCGAAGGACACATTATTGTGGTCTATAATATGGTATAGAATTTAGATCAGCACATTTAGAGAAAAATAAATCATTATCAAGTGTGGGGTTTACACATACACACTTTTTCAACTTTTGGGAGATTAATAAATTCTAAGACCCAGTTTATGCATCTAAAATTCCACTGTTGGTAAGTAATTCATCATAATTCCACCAACCAATAGATTAGTAGTAACATACACCAACATCACAAGCCCATGTACCAAATTATCCTTTATAAAATAAATAATGATTTAAATTTTATTTTCCCTTGAGTGATGGACTAGATTATTTCTATGATTTATAGAAATTGAATTCTCGTAATGGATTCTGATTAGAGAATTCACTCCAACTACTATTTCATCAAGCTTTTGGCCAATTCATGATAACTATTTTTAATTGTGATTAAATGAAATATGTTCTTCTTCATTATGTCTGAATGAAATTAAATCATGTTTCTTAATTTCCTATGAAAATAAAAAATCATCAAAACATAATCCACCACTTAACCTTTATTTTCAATCGTCAACTGATTCAGCTTAATTCGATTCTATAAAGCCCAATATTTCTTGCTGAGATTTTACATTATAAAACAAATTGAAATCCAATGTTCCCATGATATATTGAATCATTTTTTAATTGATTTGTGGTTGGTTTATGTGGGATATATTTGATAACTTACTTCTTTGAATGTGGTAAAGTAAATATTATTCCTTGTCAATGTTAAGTAAAATTGAATTATTATGATTTTACTTTATTATATGAAATTTACTATGTTACCTTCATCATGTTGTTATAGTTTCATCTAGTTCGACACAAGAGTGATCATATCTTGGGAAATGACTACTAGAAATCTTCTAAAAATCTACTAGTCATAAGTTTATTCATAAATTAATGTTCCAGCCTTTCCATGTGTAACTGTTAAAACAAGAAAAAATATAAGTTCACAAATCATTGACATTTCAAAATAAATTTTCAGGATTTAAAAAAAATTATTTCACTATGCTTTATCTGATCCACTAAATATTTATTATAGATATACAAAATAACCATTACACATTAATTCCTATTGTTTTTAACATATAAATATTAATCAAATACACCACACTAAAAACTATGTTTCTTTAGAAACTGATCATGTATTCCATACCACTCTATTGGTTCTTGTCTTAGCCCATATAGAGCCTTCCACAATCGAATAATTCTAGTCTCATTTCATGAATGAGAAAACCATTTGGCTGCTGAATATAAACATACTTCTCCAAAACACCATTCAAAAATGTTTTCTTGACTTCCATTTTGAAAACATTAATATTTCTTTGCACCATTATGTCTTTGAATAATCTTATTGTCTCTAGTATAAAAAATATGTTCATATGTTTCATCAACATTGATACCCACTATATGGGAATTCCCTTTATATATATATGTAATTTTTGCTTCAAATAATTGCACATTCATTATTCATATTATTGTGAAAGATCCATTTATCCCCCAATGATTTTTTATTTTTTGGTCTCAAAACAATATACCGTGTCTAATTCCCCTCAATTTGGTCAAGCTTCTCATTCATAGATTGAAACCAATTTTCATCTTTAGATGCTTCATGAAGACACATAGGCTCTCTCTATGATAGGAATGATGCTTTCCGTAGAGTATTCATATTTCTTGTCATTACACATGTGATATGATCACACATATGTTTTATATATCAATATCAACTCAACTATTTGGTCTTTCTTAATGTTTATGTTTATACTTTATATTAGCTGAATCGGCCTCTAAAACAAAGTCATCTACTAATCTACCTATCTCTCCATCACTATCTTCGTGAAACTACTTAAGTATTTTTTGAATTTTTATCTCATTTTATACTATAGTTACATCATTTCAGTAAACTACAATTTGATATTTCTTATTTAATCATTTTTAGACTTTTCTTTATCTTGGTATCAAAGGAATATACATTTATCTTCACGGGATTCAAACTTCTTATATTTCTCTTTATTGATAATGAAACACATTCTTATGAAGACTCGAAAATAATTAAATTTTGGATACATTCCATACCTGAGCTCATATGGAGTATTATATTCTTTTTGAAATAATGACACTTGATTTGATAAGTAAACGGATGTCATCACTACATCCTACCAAAACATCTCTAACTGTCTTTCCCAAAGAGAATTGTTCTAGATATGTTGTTAATAATCTGATTTTATCTCACAACTACTAAATTTATTTGTGGATATTATAACACTAAATCATGGATATATATCCCATGTTTCTTAAGATAATCCTCTAGTTGTCTATTTGTTAGATTTTTTCCATTATCCATTCGAATCATCTTTATTTTTTTTACCTAGAAGCTTTTTATCTTTCCTTTGATAGAATGTTATAAAATTGAACACCTCATTATTTTGGGTGATGATTAAAACCAATTCCATTATTCTATAATCATGATTGAAGAGAACATAATATATCCACCAATAAATATCTCTTGGTGAAATAGGTATGCTCAAATCAATCATCACCTTCTCAAGTACTTGTGATGGATACTTTTTATTTTTCCTTATATGCCTTTAGAATGATATTACATTATTAAAAATCATTGTGTGTATGGGTATGATCACTTTAAAACCAAGGGAAGTCATAATAAACTTCACATTTCAATATAATAACCAACAATACTTGGATAAAATTTCTAAGGTGTTTATTCCATTGTCTAATTTCTTATTCTATAGAAAAAAATCACATAAATTCCTTTCCACTTACCCATTAAGGATTACCCTTCATATATTTTTCCTATAAAACAACTCCATAATATTTTTAATTAATTATACATAATTTATTTGAAAACACTATGACATGTCCTGAGATGAAGTGTCAACCTACACATAGAATGTTTTGAATGAGACCTTAGATAACCAAGACATCTATAAGTCTCATGTCCTTTCCTAAAAATTTGTATTTTCCATGATATTAATTTTTTTAGTCCTTTATAATTACCAATTATCACAATAAACTCCTTTCAATATTTTATTCGTACCAACAGTTCCCCATTTCCTATCATATAAGAGGTGAATCCACTATAAATGATCAATATTTCAGTTTTATTAGAGTCCTTTAATGTAATGTATAAAACCATTTCATATTCATTAATTTTCTTTTTTATCCATGAAATTAGTTTATATTATTGATGTTTCTTATAGTATTACAAACCACTATCATCTTATATAGCTGAAAATTGATTTTGTGTTTCAAATCATTTAGTGGTTCATTAGGATGTTTTTTACAACCACATTGAGATTGTTTGGGCTCATTCATCTATATAGTTGATTTATAATATATGTTCATGTGTCCAAATCCTCCACACTAAAAACAATGAATCATTACTAATATCCTAAAATATATCTCCCTATTTTTCATCATCAGTTTCTCTTATTCCTTTTAATACTTCATAGCTGTTGAAAAAATATTTTGTGAGAGTCCCATTTCTCAAATACAATCACATCTAATGCTGGGTTAATTCCCTTGGGACCCTACTAAACCAGACGATATTTTCTGGGTTTTATGGTTCATCTGATTTTGATTCACACAAGAATAAATCATCAACCATTGAGTGAGTTCTTATGGTCTAACTTTAGAAATTATTTCTTTCCATGTGTGATCAATCCTTATACATGTTGTACCTTTTATATCTATCATTTTCTTCTCCTGATAGTCCATTATTTATTTCACTAGAACCCAAAATTATATATTTATTTTTTGTTTTTCCTCTTTGTAATAATTTTCTATAATAAAAATTTCCCCCTAATATATTATCGTTATTCATATATTAAAATCCTTCTATTCAATCACTTCAATACATTTGAATCTATCTTTTACTATTGAAGGTATACCATTGACAATTATAGTATGGTCTTCTAAAATGATCTTGTATTAAGTGAATTTATCTGATTTTTGTTGATTTTCATATTTAAGTCTTTCAATTTCATCATCTATCTCAGATTTATCTTCTTACTAGTGTTTCATATTGAGTTTTTCATAATTACCCACCTTATTGGCTTTCATTTCTTGGATCTCCAAAAATCTATCATTATAAGTATAGATTTCAATTAGATCTGACAGTCAAATATTTCATAGAATGTCCCTTCATCAGTGTTTCTATATTACATAGTTTTGGAATTTTATAACACACCCAACATACAATTTTTTTCATGATCATTGTTGTCCTCCAACTCTTCTACTTCAAATTCATTTGAACTATCATCTCCCTTTGAATGAAGATCCCACTTTTTGAATAAATATTTCTTCTGTAATCCTCTTAGAAATCACATTGGATGAATAATATATCTTCGCAATTTCATCATCATCCACATCGTCATATTTAAAATTCATAAGATGCTTTTCTAGTAAATTACCATCATTTCCATGTCCAAAGCATTCATGTGGAATTTCACATTTGAACATTCCTAATCATCATTTCATATTTTATTACAACAGTGACCCAAACTCATCCACATAGTCTTATTGTAGAGTATATCCAAATGGGATATTCAACATGGCCTTGAATCCCACTTCTATTGACTTCCCCTTTACTAAAACATCATTATCATCATTTCTCATCTAGCATGCGACAAGAGTACTATACATTCAATCAAATGAAATCTCCTTTAGATCATTTCCTTCAAAATCATAAACATTGTAATTTAAATGTGGTTTAATTTTTTTCACTATTTTTTAAAAAATTGTTATATCTTGATTAATTTCTCCAATACCAGACATATCATCCAAGATAACATTTTATTGGTCGGAGAATGCATCAGTAGACTCACTAGGGTACATTCTTATATACCCATATTTCTTCCATAAAACCAAAAAGTTCTCTTTATTGACTTTTGTAATTCCCTAATAAATATGTAGGGTCTTTTTTCACATAACATAGGATTACTTGCATGGAACAATATTCCTATAGATTCCATTGGATAATGGTCAACTTAAAAAATTGGTTCCTTTAGCATCAACATCAAATTATCTATGTTCTGTTTCAGATAAAATACTAGTATCCATAATGGAATAAATACTATTAATTGAAGCTATAAATATATACATATCCAATAATTTAATGAAGTATTTCATTCAATTATTACACAACTTTAAATTTGTTCCATCGAATATTGGAATTGATTTGAGATTAATATCTTTCATTTTATATATTAAAAGAGAACCACTAAATGTTACCCTTTAATATGATACCAATTGTTATCCCAACTAGGTTAAATTCCCTAATAATGGTGAATAATAGTATTATATATTCAAAAAAAATACCCTTCATATATTGATTCATTGTTTAAAATAATATTCTTTTATCCCTTTACTATAGAAATTGTTAAAAAAAGCATGCACGAGGAAAAAATTACATTGTTAACCCCCATTTAGATATTTCCAAGGATCATACAATGGATTTGTTATGATTTTTAATTTAAAATATGGTCCAATTAAAAAATAATGTTCAGTCTAGATCACTTATATTCCTAAGCTCATTTCCCTTAAAAATTTCACAGCAAACTCAATATCCCTCTTGGTTTACAATGAGTAACAATTTGTAATCTCACTAATCTCTCAACTTATGTGTGATCGTTGCTCGTCCATAAGAATATCATGTTCTTATAAATCATATTAGATTTTATTCCCACATATATTAGTGTTCCATGAAGTCATGTTTTCACCTGGAAGATGAAATATACTTTTTCACATACTTTTAGTTTGCCAAAATTTCATTCACAAAATAATTTAGTATCATTACGAACATCCATGTACCATATATAAGCTACCACTAATACTCAATGAAAAATAATGTAGTACAAGAGATGAGTGCTTCATGAACACCCTTTTCTTCATGTTTCACCTATTATTCAAAAAAAATAATGCCTCATGAACCACTAATGGTTCGCAGACTACATCAACTCTGAAACTCCATTTCTTTCTAATGTACGGAACCCCATAGAATCCTTCCATGGACTTTCTTATTGAATTATCTCCTTAAAAAAATTATTCCACATGAAACACTTCTCTTTAATGGAATCCTCCCACATGAACCTCTCCACACATAATTGAAATCTAGTGATGATATCTCTAATAAAATTATCTCTATATGTTGATGTCAATAAGATCCGTTGTACATGATAATAATTCCCAATAACCCTGCAAATCTAACATACCCAAAACGATGATACGGTATAACCTTCCCTATAAACATAATATACGGTCAACATAGTTCATTTAATCCCTCATGGATCACCTTAAATAACCACATTCTACAATTGAAACATCATCCAAAAACTTATATTTCAAAGGCTTCAAATAACTACAATAATTTAAAAATTTTTATATCTACACATAATTCCTTTTTTGTTAGTGTAGGGTTCAATTATGTCTATATAGTACTTCTATATAGAAATATTTATTTTTCTGGTTTTCTTTCTTCACTTCTCATACCTACTTTGCGGTCTACATAGTGCAGTTGTCCTACTATGTTTTCCCTAAACTCCATGCTTTGTAGTTGACAAAGTGAGGTTTGTGTACCCTATTATGGGAAAACATGAATTTATATAAAATAAAATGTTCCAACTTAAACATATTCTTCAAAAACACCAACCATATTAAAAGAAAATTATCTTTCTTATTTAGCAAACCCAATTACCCCAATACCCCGAGTCAGAACCTTATGGGATGTTTTACCAATATATATGAAACATTAACAATGCATTAATGGTATAAATAGTTTCCATCAGTTATATAATAAAATTCAGACATATGTGTTCCAAAATATTATAAAAATGTAATCATATGAGAACCCATGAAAAATAATATTATTTAAAAATATTCATTATTTAATAACCCGTGTAAAATGAATGAGTTTCATAAAAATCATTCCAATATAAAAAATAACACCAATAGAACGAATAAGGATATTATAATTGGTTTAAACATCTAGTAAATCATTATTGAAATAAATTGTTTCTTTGTTAAAATACCATTAAAATATGATTAAAACTTTCGTAAAGAAAATTACCATTCCAATTTTTCATTTAGAATATTTAAAAAAAAATCATCAAAAATATAAAAGAAACTATTTTTTTTAATGTCACCATCTAAAAATGTAATTGAATATTAAAATTTTAAATTATTATTCTTTTATGAAATATCTTTTTGTTGTTTATATGTTAAAAAACACTCCTTCAATAATTTTGTTCAGAAATATCCCAAAATATATCATTTAAAAGTTTAAAAAACAATTCCTTTAAAAATTATTAGAAATAAATCATGGGTAGAAATTAAATTAAAAAAACGTGTTAAATTATTATAGTACTTATTTTAAATAATTTTATAAAATACATACAAAGAATAAGAGTTTTTTTTGACAAAAGAGATATATGAATTTATTTTTCGTTAAAAATATTTATACTTTCCAGTACATAAAATAATAAAAATGTAAATAAATAAGTTAATATAAAGAAATAACCGTAGTAGAATAAATTAAATTTTTATATTAGGATATATATCAAAAAATTTAATCATTAGAATATTACTCACAAATTACATCCCAAAACAATGAAATTTTGATATAAACCCCCTACTAAAAGTTCACATTGCAAAGAAAGTAATTGAACCACTTTTATAAGAAAAAAAAATTTATAATACAGATATACTAAATATATTTTCATACATATCACATCATATTTTATCCATTTATAATATTTCCATATATTTTACAGTAGTATATCCTCATTAAAATCATTTCATGGTGTTAACTGATGCATTTATCATGAGTTATTTAGAATTAGTTTGTGTCCTTCTAAAATTTTTTTTGTTCCATTATATCCTTAGTATTAATAATTATATTAATATATTATATATTAAATATATACATATTTAGATAAATTTATTCATGTTATATATATGAAAATTTAATAAAACATTAATTGAGGTAGTTCATCATACTTAAAAAATAACAATGTTTTCATGTTTCGATGTATATATATATAAGAATGATAAATCTTAATTAACCTTTACATGATCCCATTATATCATATATATATATATAATATATTCATTAAAATCATCATTATAATCATCTATGTAATATATTTATTATAAATGAATCATGTCACTTCTTGGTGGTTATAGTTCACATCTACACACAAGATACATTGTTGTTTACCAATGTATTGGATGGTAAGTTGGGAGGCATTATATTATAATTAAAAATATATTATTAGCTCATAAATATCATATATACACTTTAAAACTATCATATTACCCATTCATAAATTTTGGTGATGACAAAAATTGTATTGCTATGTGGAGAAGGTAATTCATATATAGGCACAATCAATAATTCCACACGCCATTTTATGGGAAATATTGATTCTAATGGTTTTATCATAATGAAAAAATAATATTACACATTTTTAGGTTACTTAATTTATTTCTTTATGAAATATACTATTGATTTATATCATTTAATAAAGAGTAGAAAATAACATGCTTATAGAGACCCACACTTTTCATACAAAAACATTACATAACTTTTATAGAATACATAAAACATTATACAAACAAATTACAAATTTCCATACTAGTCTATTTCCTTTAGATATAAGGAGACATAACATAACATCTCATTACTTCTCTATCAAGTATGTTTTAAACCTCATCATTGTTTTCCTTTTTCTAATTGTTTGTAGAGTGTCGAGAAGGAATTGGGAGGATACTAATAACGGTAAATTCATATATTTATTAGACTCTTAGATTTCACCATCTTTTTCCCTAGGATATTGGAAGGATTCACACCATGTTACACAATCACACATCATATAAGTGTTACTGGGTAGAAATATTGAAACACTTCATGCTGTGAGGGGTTTCTCAACACAAAGAGGTGTTATATGACATGAATGTTTTAAATTATGGATTTCAAATATATAGGGATATATTTATCAGTGTACTCAAACAACACAAATTTCATATTGTGTAAAGGAATTACACACCGTGTAATTACCCGAGCAGGGATGTTTTAGGTAACCAATCGGGTTTCTAGTGCTAATTACATCATCTTTTTCCTTTTCCCTCGAACATAATCTCATCTTCATCGATTTTTAGAGACACCATTCCTTATAGATCAATCTGTTCAACATTTAATCTTCATTGATATTAAAGTGTCTCATTTCATGTTAGTGATCTTTCTGCTTCTTCATTATACTTGATCACTGTAGTGCCAATTGGTTGCTTTATCGTATTTGTTGATATAAAATATTTTTTATTCCTTTCTTTTTCAAAGACTTGTTGTGTGGTCACATTCCAGAGTTCGTTTCTTATTGGTCTTAGTGTTATGGGATTTTTTTCAAGGAATGTAATATTTACACCTCTCCACCAACCCTTATTTTTTAATTGGATCAATATTAATATGTGTGGATTGAATTTTCAATCTTTTCTTAATATCGTTAGTTTTTTATTGTTTGTGGTTCCTGTTGTGGGCATGTGAGACCAAATATTTGTGGTAGTTTGTTCGTTATATGGGGTTTTTTATGAAATTTATTATTCTATTAATATAAATTGGTTTAAAAATAAATTTTCATAATTTTTGGTGTGTGTTATAATGATATCTTGAATAAATATGGTTCTCCATATTTTTTTATAAGTGGAAATAAAAGGGGTATATTCAAAGCATTGAAATCATTTTTTAATTTTTTTTAAATGACTTTAGAAACATTAAAATGGTAGTGAAAATGAGAACATGTGTTACCTTTAATACTCTATGGAATGTGTTTATTAAGGCCATGATCCATTCTTTTGGATCAATCTTTGAGGTGTACCTCTTTTCCTATAGTGTTTATTACTGGCTCTATGAATGGATATGATATTGGGGTTACACTTTCTAGGATGCATCCTTGGTCCTGAAGTGTAGAAAATTGGCTTCGAGTACCAAAATTCACTATTAATAAATTTTTGGGTTTGAATTGTCTATTTCCTGACATATTGTATTATTTGGTATTGTGATACATGATATGATACTATTGTTGTTTACATTATAGCATTATAATATTTTATCCTTGATACACATTTTTATTCTTGTAAAATGTTATATGGAAATTGTTCACTGAAATTGATATAACTGATTTTGTTTTAAAAATACATTAAGAAGGGAAATGTTTACTGTGTTTTATATAAAACTACTTAAATACATATCTTTCAATGTTTTATATAAATTGATCATATATTAATTATTATACAGAGACTTATTATGGAACATATTCAGTGGGATTCTACTAAGCCCATTATCTCACACAATGCACATATATTCACGGGTACATACACCTTTGTATATCATTAAATTTAGAGAAAGATATCATGCCTCTATTAGGTGTCGATGTTTTCTAACTATGAGATTGGGATGCTAGAGGTGAGATATTGAGAGTTTTCCAATTCCATCATCTTCAGTATCTATTTCATTTTGATCCTTCCCAGTTGGACTTTTCCATTGGAGTCCCATTTAATTTTACAATTTTTTATACTATATTTTTATAGTTATGTAATATATTCATCAGTATTCTAATGTTTATTTTTCCTTCATATATATATGTGAATTGAGTTTCATTTGGGATGGGGAAAATAATTTTGTCTGGTTAGTTGTTTGATGCTTGGGTCATTGTCTCCAAATCGTGGGGATTGTGACCACCCTTCGGGTTTATGACGGAACAGGTTGGGTGCCTGGTTTGAGGGTAACCAAGGTTGGATTCTAATAATTTGGTATCATTGTTTTAGTTGATTTCTCTTGGGTTAATTATCATTGTAAACTTGTTTGACTAGAAATTGGATCTTCAGGACTTGAGTAGTATGTTGTGATAAGTTCCTTCTAATATCTTATTGTGATGTTACTCAGGTTACCATGGGAAGTTGGGTTATTCGTCTTTGGTGTTGGTATTTGTTTTACATCTCAGTTTATGCTTATGTTCATTTTTTCTGAACTGATGTTTTTTCTGTTTTCTCGTTATTCATATGTTTTAATGTGAAATTATATGCCTCTGAGATGTCTTCCACGAGTTCCTTGGGAAGATGTAGTTAATTCTCCACAAGGGAATCATCCAATAGATCTGAATCCAATCGAGACTATCATACCGTTAGTCTGTACTGCTGGTCAAGATGTACCACATGTTTAGAAAGTGGCTTGTGAATTAAATACATGATGTATAGGAGAGGGATATCGATCATATGATTTCTTGAATGAGAATCTGAATTCCTTTAAAAAAAGGATTGAACCTCACGGGACAGAGTACTGGCTAAATCAGATCAATCAATTATGTAACATCATAGAGACTACTAATAATATTAAGGTAAAGTGTGAAGTGTTCAAGGGTAAGGGTTTTAGTAAGCGATTGTATAATTATATAGTCTAGGATGACAGGAATGTGTCCTTGGATTCGAAGGGATTCAAAAATATCTTCTTCAAGTAGTTATGTCCAGAGTTGTTGATGATGGAGAAGTCTGTCGATTTCATGAATTTACAATAGGGGGAGTGTTTGGTATTGTTATAAACTATCGGGATTACTGATATTGTCTTTGTTTCATAGAATGTAGTGAAAAAATGACCAGTTAAGGGCTTATAAATACCAATAGTATTTGCAACCAGATATCATATTGAGGGGTGTGTATGTTGATACTTTATACCTATGCAAATATGGAAGACATAATGTTGATAGTAGAGTTGGATATGTCAGGAATGATTAGTTTTTCCAACCATTCTATTCCATATATTGGTTGTTTAAGTGGATTGCATGGGAAGAATAGGATGTGGTAGCATCATCATAGAGGTAGTGGTGATGAGTCTCATCAGCGAACCTCATTTACAGCATCTGCTACAAATAGAAGTGGGCAACTTATTTTCTATCATTTCACCCTGTTCGGATACACAAAACATCACTGTCATATTCCCATGATGACATGCAATATATATTGGTGAATTGTTCATTTAAATTGTTTCTACCAAGCTATGACTATTCCATGTTATGGTTCAGTTTTTTATCTTCAAATGGTACTGCATAGCAATCAGTAGAATAAAGGACTATAAGGCTCTAGCCAGAGGTCTCATAAGTGAATATCATTCATGTAGAAGATTAGTGTCCAGTGGATTTCAATGTAGATTTTGTGATATTGAGAGTTGTTATCCTTATTTCATGTTTCATAGATATTTCATTATTTGATATGGGTACCTTCCACTTATTAATATCTAATTTTTTTTATATTTTCTTAAGATTACAATGAAACCTGTCCCCTTTGTAATGGATTTAGAGATTCCTCTTGTTATGATAAAAGAGGATGGGTTAGAATTCCCTTATTATTCATTAACAGTAGCTGATATGAAGCTGGTTTGGGATTTTCTCATTCTTTATTTCGATCTATTTGATATCATCATTGGTATTGATTGTCTTATCACTCATTGAGCAATGGCTGACTTTTATCATTAGCATGCCTTTTTTTTCTTTCTTCCCATGAGAGATCTCATGTGTTTCAAGGGGTGCAGGACACATGATCTAGATGTGCAGGGCCTTCTGATACAATATTCCTGAGTTTGTTGTTTTCTATTGTGTTTGAGTCCAATAAAACTTCTCCTTTTGTTGATATTACATTTGTTGTTTAAGAAATTACTTACATTTTAACAGATTACTTCTCCAGTCTTCCTCCATAGAGATGGGAAGGGTTTATGATTGACTGGTGTTTGGTACATAGCCAATATTGATATATTCTTATCGTATGGAACTAGTAGAGACGAAAAATCATAGGATTCAGTTGGATGTCCTATTAGGAAAAGGTTTTGTTCAACCTATTTTTTCCCATTTGGAATCCCATGTGCTCTTTTCTATGAAGGCATATGGTTCTATTCAGTGTTATGTGGAAAATAAGAAATTAATCTATGTAATATTTATGAACAAATATCATTTTCCTCACATTCATTATTTGTTCGATCAGTTAAAGGGGGAAATTTGGTTCTCAAAGATTGATCTTCGGACGTGTTATCATCATCTCAGAGTTTTGGAGTCTGATATACCAAAGACAACATTCAACAGTTGGTATGGACATTATATATTTGTTATGATTTATTTTGGTTTGACTAATGATCAAATAATTTTTATTACAAGGATTAATCTGATATTCTATCAACATCTTGACACATTTCACATGGTGTTTAGGGATGAAATTTTGATCTATTAAAATTCATGCATGAGCATGAGCTCCATCTATGTTTGGTTTTGAAATAATTAGAAGTCATTTTTGTATAGAAAGAATTCTAGATGCAGCTTACGGATTCAAGAAGTGAAGTTTATAGGGAATGATATTTTTAAATATTCATTATCAATCAATCGAGAGAAGGTGAAATATATTTTTTTCATGGAAGGAATGATATATTTTCTTTGAGATACAAATCTTCCTTACTCTTGTTGGATACATGTGATAGTCTAATAAAGATTTATCTAAGTTATAGTTCCCTCTAATTTATCTTACCGGTAAAGTGGGAAAATACACATGGGATGCGAAGAGTCGGACTTCTTTCGATGAACTAACATGACTTATGACATCAGATCCTATTCTAATCTTACATGATCCTGGAAAGGTATACATTATATTTTTTGATTCTTCTAGTTCTAGTTTGGGATGCATGCTTAAGCAAGATGACCATGTCGTAGATTATGGATCTAGTTAGCTCCAAATGAATGAGAATCATTACCCCACTCACTATTTAGAACATTCTATTGTTATTAATGCACACAAAAGTTGGCGATACAATATTTTTGGGGAGAGGTTCATAGTCTTCTCTAATCATAAGTGTTTGAGTTATTTATTTTCATAAAATGAATTAAATTTTAGACAAAGACAATGGGTATAATACCTTTAAAGATGTCAATTAAATATCTCATACACCCTGGGGAAGGGAAGCATTGTTACCAAATCTCTTAGTAGGAATTTACAAATTCAGTTTGTTCAGGAATTAATGTAGGACTGGAATATTATGGGGATTTTCACTCAGTTACACTAGGATGCTCAGAATGATATTTCATGTATAGTTCTGACTAGTGTTTAGTTATCATTATCTATACTAGAGTATTTCGAGAAGATTTAGTAGTAGGATGCCGAGTATAGTAATTTTCTAGAATAAATTAATGGTGGGGACACCATTTCTACTGGGTTTCTTTTTTAAGATGGCATGCACTACTTTGGGAATTTGGTTGTCGTCCAAGAATCCATGAGGATTTAAGTCTTGTTTAATTTCAATAGATCATTTTTGGTATTTATCTATAAACTATGATGATATATTATAATACGAGATAGTGATTCTGGTGGTTGGGTATGAAGTGTGACATTCCAAATTATGTGTCCCACTTTTACACCTATCAACAAATAATGGAAGAGAACATGAAACCCTCCAATATTTTTCAGCCTCTTCTTATTTCTATCTAGAAATGGGATGAGGTATCCAATTTTTTTATTGACATGTACTCCCCATTGGAATAATGCTACATGTGTGGTCATTGATTAGTTGATGAATTCTTTGCATTTATTTCTGATTGTGGATACTAATATAGTTTAATATATGGGTAAGATGTATGTATAGAAGACTATGATGTTACATGGGAGTCATTTTACTATTGTTTCATATAGTTATCATTGGATTAACTCAAGGTTCTTGAGGAGTCTCTAATAAGTAATGGGAACTAATTTCATTTTGATCACAACTTACCATCCACAGACAGATGGTCAAATGGGGTGAGTAATTCAGATCCTAGAAGATATACTTTGTTTCCCTTTTCATGGATTTATTGGTTCATTAGATGGCCATCTGGGACAAATTGAGTTTGATTATAATAATAGTTATCATTCATCAATACGAATGGCTCTCGTTGAGGCGTTGTCAATTCACTTGTGTATATCACCTCTGTTTTGGGATAATTTGGGAGAAATAGCTTCGGTTGGACCAAGTTTGGTTCAGGAGACATCCCGGAAGATTCATTATGTACACCACAATATGGTTATAGAACAAAGTCAACAGAAATCATATGTAGATCAGATATGTCTTCCTCTAATGTTTTCTATTGGGGATGTGGTTTTCTTTTTTTTCTCCTTGGTTGAGTCACCATCAATTTGAAAAATAGGGATTGTTGGATTCAAGAGAGTTTGGACTATTTGAGGTCATTTAGATTCTTGGATAGTTTTTTTATATGTTAGAATTAATTTTTTTGTAGACCTGTATTAATTATATATTCACATTTATCAACTTAAGAAGTGTCACTCTGATCCCGCTCACGATTTGATATTGGATTAAATTGAGTTAGAGCTAGGTGTTTCTATTCTAGAGAAACCAGTTGAAATCATTGAATATCAAGTGAAATAATTGCATGGGAAGTTGATTCTAATGGTCAGAGTTCTATGGAAAGATGGATTAGATTCACTTGAGACTTGGGAATACAAGATAGTAAAAGGGAGAAGTGGTCTCATCTTTTTCTAGCGATTACGTCTTAAACATTTCCTCTCAGGGATAGAATGTCTTATGGTTGGTGATTTTATAACATCTTGTTAGATATCTATCTTGTTTGTTTTTAACCAAATCATGGTTCTCCTTTTCACTTTTTCTGTATATGGGAATGAAGAAATTGGTATGCTACCTATAATAGTTACCTAGTATATTTGTTTGTATGTTGTCTTTGATTGGATTTTCTAGTAGGTTATAGAAGGGTTTCATGATATTTAACAATGTTAAACATCATGTAAGTGTTCCTAGGTACAGGTTGTGAAAGGCTTTACACTATGAAGGGATACATGTTATGAATAGGTGTTACATGTTTTCAAATGTTTAAGAAACAAATTTAAATATGAGGTTATGTATGTCATGGTGTAAATAAATACCATGGATTTCATGTCACGTAAAGGGATTACACGTCATGTAATTCCCTGAGAATGGATGTTCTATGGTGCCACATAGGGTTTTGTTCTCATTCAATCATCTAGTTTACTCAAATCTCAAACCAAATCTCCTCTCCAATGATTATTAGAGACCCCTCTCCTTCTAGATTGATTATTTTAGCATTCTATCTTCATTATGATTATGGTGCATCATTTTAGTTATGTGAACTTTTCACTTCATCATTTTCCATGATTGTGATAGTTCCTAATACTACATTATTTGATTTTTTATCTAAATTGTTGTTTATTCGTGTCTTATCACAAGATATTTTGGGAAATCGCATTCTAGATATTGTTCCTTTATTGGTCCTAGTGTGGTGGGAATTCGATGTCATGGTATGTGAAATATACAATTATTTTCTGACCCTCTTACTTAATTAAATAAATCCTAATATGTGTAGAGAGTATTTTAGGGCCTTCTTTTGGATCATCAGTTATTTGTTGTTAGTGGATCCCATTGAAGGCATGTGAAACCTCAGTTTCAGGGTTTTTGGTTACTTCTATATCTTATGTTTGATAAAATATTTTAGTCTATTATTCAAAATTTATTTACAAATAAAATGGCATGATTTTTTTGTGTTTGTTATATTGATATTTTGAATAAAAAGGGTTTCCCTTTATTTTTCATAAATGTAAAAAAAAGGGTATCTTCAAAGAATTAAAATGGTTTTTTGAAATAGTTTTGTAATGATATTCAAAAAATTCAACTGACTGTGAAAATGAGAACATGGGTTACCTTGGGTACTTGGGGGACGGATTAGCTTGAGGCTATCATCCCTTATGTGGGTTCACTTTTTAGGGTGTTTCTATTTTCCTACAGTGTAGATTATTGGATCTTAGTATAGATATGATGTCAGTGTTTTAGTTTGTGTGGTGTCTTCTTAGTCATAGAGTGTAGATAATTGGATTTTGGTACCATATTAAACTATTCATAGATTTTTTGGTATGAGTAGTCTCCTTCCCGACTTGTTGTATTCCTTGGTATTGTGGTACATGTGCTACTACTATTTTTTATATATCTTTTTTGGACTATTTTAGTTGTAACACATAGATTTATACTTATAAAATATGAAATAGAAAACTTTCTTTGAAATTCATATACCCAATTCTATTTTAAATTGTAATAAAAAGGGAAATATTTACCAAGTTTTCTATAAATCTGTATTACTTCTATTCATTCCATTTTTTAATTAAATTTAGAATTAACTAATTATTTCATATATAATTTTTATGGAACACCTGGGTGGGATCCTATTTATCATGTTATTTCACACCATGTGCAATTATTTGATGGTGCACAGACCATTTTATGTCTAACATTTCAAGGAATGTTATGGAAACCTAGTGAGGCGGTGAGTTTTCATGTAAGATAGGTTGATTAGCTAGAGGTGTGATGGTGGGAATTTGATTGAACCATAATTTGGAGTAGTTGTTTCATTTTTTTCTATTTCAGTTGGAATTTCTATTTGGATCCCCAGTTACTTTTGTAGCTGTTTTGTTTCCGCTATCTTTTTGTCATTATGGCATATATTCATCTGTCTTATCCTGGTTCTTTTTTCTATTCTTGTATACATAATCTTTGTGTTTCATAAAGGTTGGGCGAAGCCATTCACTCAGTTTTGTTGTTCTATGCTCGGGT
This sequence comes from Viscum album, assembly GCA_963277665.1. Classification (NCBI taxonomy): domain Eukaryota; kingdom Viridiplantae; phylum Streptophyta; class Magnoliopsida; order Santalales; family Viscaceae; genus Viscum; species Viscum album. The sequence continues at coordinate 901,394,763 of OY728139.1, forward strand.
TCTTATCGCCAGCTTGTGGATATCAAGAACAACCTTCTGGTATGTGAAAGAATGAGTTGGGATCCATGTTTGAGGGTAAATCGTAGCAATTTGTAACAAATAACTATGATAAAATAGTTTTATACATTCTTTCCCACTAGGTTCTTCTTGACTATTAACCTTCATAGGAACAAAAAACGTGATATTTATGTTCACAACTTGGGGAAGGAAACATAAAAAGGGGTGAGTAGAAATTCTTATTATGGTTAAAATTGGGGGATATGCGTGCATAATCATAAGCATAAGGTTATGATAACATGAACATAAAAATAGAAGATCATAACCTATATATAAATGATCATATACATGAATAATGGAATAAATAATGGCAGTTAATCATACCTAAATAATAAGGAAATAAATAATTTAAACCCTGAAAGCATAACATAATAATAAAAAATGGAATTTTGGAAGACACAAAATAATATATAATGATTTCTATAGAATTCAATTCATTGTTGTCGAGGACATCTTAGTGGACAAAGACCATTTCTGAATTGGGTTAACACCCTATTTCAGACCTATATTACTAAGCTGATTTCACACCTCATTCTAGCCATTTAATACTGATACATGTTCATTTTTTGTTCCAACCATTTACTAATAAATTGAGATCATTTCACCTTCTATACATGACTATCTCATGAGATATAAATCATTACCAAATGCATTGGAGTGAGATTTATGTCCCACCTATCTCATAGTGAAATCATACATACATCTTCCACAAGATCATAAAAACATATTATAACCCATTAGTGAAATGGGTATTATAAACATGTAAACATATGATATTATGTGGAAAGATATAGGTTCCATAATAATTTCATCATAAACATCACATGTGTAATGAAGCCAGTTTTAGAAGTATATAACCCATGAAAGAGAATTGTGTTTAATAATAATAATTCCATAAAAATTATATTACATTGAGATAAGTAATATGAATTGAAAAATTAAATAATTTACAAATAATTGAATTATTAACTCCGAATGATGTTATATTATATTGGAAATAATTTTCAAAGAACATTTAAAACATTTATAGTGGAAAACATCTTATCGGCAATGAATTTTTTTAAATAATAAGTCCTTTTCAAAACTTTATTTAAAAAAATTGCATTTAAAACTTATATGGTAATCATTTAAAACCACAAAACTTTTCAAAAATCCATTTAACTTTAATTTTTTTTTCAAATACAATTTGAAAATATTTTTGAAAATATTATTTTTGAATAAAAAAATTTCCGAAGGAAGATGAAGACGATCATATTTTACTTAAAAACAACATATTAATTACAAAAGAGTTAGAAAATGGTACTAATACATGATGATATATATAACAACTAGGGTATAATAAATTTCACTAGTTCCATTGAGATATGGATCATAATATTTCATTAATGAATCATAATCATTATCAATCTTGAAAAGCAATTAGATTATTTCAATAAATGAATACACTTAGTTACATAGTATCATACCATTCATAGAAGAAATGGAAATTAAATGATTCATAAATTATAATTAAAATGATGTTATTATTTATATAACATGTAAAATTGAATTATATACACCTCATAAATAATTTAGGTTCATAATAAAACATGGCTCTCAAAGAAGGGAATTTGAGAGAAAACTATTTTTCTGATTTAGTTGCTTTTGAATCCTAAAACCCATGAATTAAATTTCAAAAAATGCATATGTAAATACATGTAAATTGAATTTTATAAACCATTGAATACATTCTTTTTATGTATTCACACAACACAAAAGGAATGGGTGTTGAATAAATCATGCATCTTATGGAAATAAAAAGTGAAATGAAATACCCTTACCTTCTATCTTGACTCCTATCGTACTCATTCAAGCCACCAGAATAATAAACAAAAATTTATTATAAATATTATACAGAACCATATTATCATATTTAATACTATATATGGTTGGATCATGATATTATATTACGCTCTTGTTAACAATCTTATGTTAAGGTTTCACTTTGGGTAATATTCGATGTGTTCCTCGCATGTGTCTTGATTTGTTATGTATTTGGTCCTTATACTTATATAATCATTAAAAATGGCAGACCATGATATAAATATCATTTATATTCATAATATTTTTATTATAATAATCTATATAATATAAAATTATGAAATTAAATACGCCATTCATGAAGACAGTATGTCATACGTACACATTGAAATTGTTTTTATTTTTATTGTCATATTGAAGGAAATAAAGAAATAAAAATATATGTATATATGTATATAATATCATTAAATTAGCATTATAATTTTATATATATCTTATAAATTCATTAAACACATTCTTAATAAATTTTGTGTTCTTAGTGGACGAATCAAATATCATTGAGGGGGTGGTAGTCCACACTTCATCACATGAAATTATTGTATTTAAAAAAATGGAAAGTAAATATATGTGTGTTTTAAAAGTAATAAATATCCTTAAATGTGTAATAAATATAATATTTAATATTTTAAAAAAATTCCTTTATTATATCCACCATGATAGGTATTAATGAAAACATGAACAATCATTGTTTCATATCACTATAGTTCGCCACACATATATATAATCTGTTTGTTACCCATTAGATAGAGGTGTGTGTTTGTGTAGGTATAAACCATATCATAAAAACATCCTAGTATATTAAGGACACTAATTTTGTTATAAAATCATGGAATAAAGAGAGTGCGTTGGGTGGGTAAGGAAAATAGAAGAGAGAAGCTTTAGAGAAGGTGTTACCTTTTAATTGGGTAAATCCATTTTGTTTATGCTAAATGGATAACATGGAAGACATTATTCACAATAAAAGTATTTTGGGAAAAATGTAGGCCTGTTTAGAAGTGTACTAGGTAAATATTTTATGATCCTATGTGGTTTTAGAGGTTTGAATAAGATGTATAAATGGTGTGAATTGTAGTAAAGGAAAAGGACTCCCTTTGTGTTTTTGAAAATAATTTAGGTTTACCATTGTTTTTGCGAAAAACAAGAGATAAGAAAACAATAAAACAAAAAAATGGAAGATTAATTGTAGGGGAATGGACATAAAATGGCTGTTTAAAAAGTTTCTATGTAATTTTTTATCTTAAGTTTAATGTTTGGTCCTTAGGTAATATTAATTTTTCCTTAATCGATATAGTTGATTTTATTCACTTTCATTAATAATTTTGAAAAAAAATAAATTTTACCTTATCATAAATTATAAATTATGATTATTCCAAATATGGAATCCATTTTTCATAATTATAAACATAAATTTGGATGAAATTACTATAAAATTAATCCCACAGTAGGGCCTCTAATGTAGTTTTTAATGTAAAAATAATCAAATGGTAGTAATGTTTTTATATAAATTTTCAATTTGAAATTATTCTCAATGAACTAAATTGTATTAAATGAAAAAAATATTATTAATTAAAATTTTAAACAAATTTTAAATATAATTTATCCTTGTAAATAAATAATTTGAATTTTTTTTGAATTAAAATTTTGTATTTTTCACTAATCATAAAAAATGAATTTTATTATAAAATTTCCAAAATTTTACACTAAGATAATTTTGAAATCATAATTTAAATTTTTTTATTATTTTTATCAAGTTATATTTCTAATTATGTCTAACATTAATTTTATTAATTTTCACAGAAGGACATTAAAAGTAGTTCATTAGAGAAAAATATATTTTTTTAAAAATTAGGACATTACCAAAAAATTATATCTTATATTTTCAAATTTTGTATGAATATAAAAACTTATAAATAAATATTTTAAATTTAGATATTACTATTAATATAACTATTTTTAACTTCTAGGTAATAATTATCTTATTCATATAATTATAACAATAAAATTATGTTTCGTAAAAACATTGTTGTGCTGTGTAACGTATGCCAACTCAGTGTTGTGTGTAACATAATCTAAGGTGATGTTTCATGTAAAATATTTCAATTTGATATTCCATGTATCATATTTTGAATTGGTTTTATTTAATGTTTTTAAGTCGGTTTCAACTGTAATGAATGTTTAACTTAGTGCATTATTAGGCATTAATGAAAATTTAATTTATTCAAGGAAAAAATACTATAAAAACTCAAGGTATTACACTCTACCTACCTTAAATAAATTCCATTAAAATTTATCACTAAAGTAAAAAAAATTATGGTACTTCTACTTCATCATATATTAAAATTCCCATATAGCTTTCGATAACATGTTATTTCTCTAAAAACAATTGACTAGGTGATTGGTCTTATATCAACGAACTATCTCTGTACGATCCCAAAGTTCAACATGTTTCACATCATATGAAAGATCCTAATCCAAATGAATTCTATGTTCAATACATGTGAAGTGTTACGTATGTAATTCCTTATAAGAGATACATGTAACAAATCATGGACATAAGATAGATTGGGATGATTTTCCAATAGATTAGTTACCATCCTGATATGATCAAGAATCTCAAAGGGACTAATATACGTCTCACATTCATCCAAAATATAATATTCTTCTTCTAGAGGGATAATTATATGAATTCATTTTCACGAACATCAAATTCAAGATTGCACCAATGGTTATTTGAAAACATTTTTGTTGTTTTGTAGATTCCATTAAATGTTACTGAAGGGTTCTATCCTTTTAGATCGTTTCATCATAGAACTAAATTACTAATATCATTCATTCTCCAATATTATCCCAACACATTTTAGGTCTAAATTTCATCCCATAGAGGGTTTTATAAGGTGAAATTTAAATTCTTCCGTGAAATTTAGTGTTGTATGAAAACTCTACTAGAGGAAGTTGTTGATCCAAACCACCATCGAAATCCAGATAATAAGTTCTCAACATATCGCCTAGGGTTTTAATTTTTCTTTTAGTTGGACCATATACATGTGTAAGATATGTAGTCTAGAAACTCAATTATATGTCATGTGTTTTCTGAAGACCTTGCTAGAATATTGAGGTGAACCTCATATCCTAATCTGATAAATTATATTGTGGTAATACATGAAACCTTACAGCTTCCTTAATATATATCTTGGTAAGAAAATCAAGAGAGAAGTAGTATTTGATACCGATGAAGTTTTTTTACATAGTTAGGAAATCAACTACCACTTATATAACATTAAACCCATTAGAGTCTTTTGGTAGTCCAATGATAAAATCTGTAGTGATGTTCTCCCATTTCCTTTCTTGTATGGGTAATAAATGAAACATCCCCTTTGAATTTTATCATTCAACCATAACTTTTTGGAATACCAATCATTGATATAAAAACTATATGATATATCGCATTATTCAATCCTGCTATATGTATTCATTCAAGTCCCTATATGTCTTCCTACTTTTTATATGAATAGAGAAGGAAGAACTATGAGTTTCCTCTAACAGCTCCTCATTCAAATATTGTATGGAAGGAACACATAGACGGTTCTTAAACCTTATCAATCTATCCTGGTCATGTTTAAAATCAAAAACATTTCTAATTTTTTTTCATATCATCACCATCCTTCTACTCCCTTTTAATATGCAAATGGATATAGGGTTGATCATTCATTTGTAAAAGATACAATTTCTTACCTTCCATCTGGATTTCCAGATCCCTTCAATGCAAATCTATAATTATTGTATCTTTTTTTATACTCATCAAGGATAATCTATCATAATCCTTTTGAATCAAACCATCAACCACTTTGTTCTCTTTCCCATGGTTGTATGGTTTTTAGAATTCATAGTCTTTATCAACTCTAAACATATTATCTATCACATGATCAACTCCTTCTATGTGGATATATATTTTAGAATTTTGTGGTCGGTATATATATATCAATTTTCTCAATAATGATAATGCCTCCATATAATTAAATAAAAAAATACCAATGTTAACTCTAAATCATGAGTTGGGTAATTCATCCCATAAATCATCAACTATCATGAGGAATATGATATAACCATTTCATTTTGCATAGGAAAACATCCCAATCCTTTCTCGGATACATATCTATAAATTACAAACCCTTTTCCATTATAGGATAATGTAAGAACAAGTTAACTGACTAACTTTCTATTTAGTTCCTTGAAATTTTCCTCACAGTCATCTATCCCGAGGAACGTCAGACCTTTTCAAGTTAACAAGGTCATCATATTAGATAGTTGTGAAAAAATATCCACAACTAGTCTATAATTTCTAAAAAATGAAGAAATATATGGATCACAATCACCGTGGATGTTTTAGTCTAGCATTAAATATACTCTATCATTGAATGGTCTAAAATTATACCATATTTAGATATTATGTGACCCATAAATGAATCATTTTGCTGAAAAAAATCACACTTTCATAATTTTTCATATATATTATCATTCTATGGGTATTTAGTACTATTATCATGTTATCTTCATGCTCTTCCTTTGATTATGAATAGATAAGAATATTATCTATAATGTTTACCAAAACGAGTCAAGGTAATCTCTAAATAATATATTTATTAATTCAATGAAGATGGTTGGGTAATTAGTAAGACCAAAAGGCATCATGTTATATTCATGGATCGTATACCTTGTATGAAATATATTAATGGGTATATCCATTTTATTGACCCTTTCATTTAGATATTTAGAATAATTTTTAAATTCTGAAAAGTATTGAGAACTATGAAGTTTATCAAACAATTCATCAATATGAGGAAGATGATTATTTTTATTAATTTTGAACTTGTACAAATCATAATAATTTAGGAATAGTATCAATGATCCCTCATTATTTTTCACATAACTAATGGTTTCACCTCGAGGTGACACACATGGCCAAAAAAATCCCTTATTGAGGTTTTTATAGAGTTGTTTCATCAATTCCTACAACTCAATCAGATATATTCTATAAGGATACATTAATATTGGTTTAGAACCATTTGTATGTTATATTAGAACTCAACTTCATGTTTTGGTGGAAGACTGTGTACCTGTTTCAAAGAGACATCCAAAAATTCTAAAAAAATAGTCATTTCATCGATGTTAATTTTCTCCCCAACCATTTGTGATAAACAACACATTTGAATAAGAATTAATACATATACCCTGGATGTAATCTATAAATTAAGTATACACATACTACCACATTGATTAATGATTATAGGAGGTTTTGGAATATCAAATGTAACATCCCTTCCTTGAAAATTAATTTGGTTTTCATGTATTTAATTCTAATCCATGCCTAAGATGATATTAAATTACCTAAAGGAAGAATGAAAACATTAGAGGAAGAACATTCCTACAAACATCAATCAAATAGGAATCATATAAATTTCAGGAAATCATCATACCATTAGGGGTTTTAACTACTAATTCCAAATCTAATTGTTTTGTTGGTATCATAACACCCTATTAATATACATCAGTTATTGAAGAGTTGGTAGATATAGAATAAAATATGGCATTAATAGTTCTAGAGTGGATGTTATGTTTACATTTTATCACATCCTTATCACACCCCTCCTTATAAATAATGATTACAGGAGATTTCCCAGTGTCTCGCAGCTTATGAGGTGGATGACATCGGTCATCATCACCATCACTTGGGTTTTGATAGTGTTTAGAATAATTCCAATTCTACATACACATGTAATGATGAATCGTGGGTGGTGCATTCTATACATCTTTCTCTCTATTTCATTTAAGATAACTTCTTCCATTAATTTTGATAATAAATTTCCCAATGTCCATTCTTTCCATAATTAAAATTTATAATATACCAATTAAGACTAATTAATCTACGATTCATTTCTAATTAAAATCATAAACTAAAACACATCTTATTTTCATTATGGTTTTTATATTTTCATTTAAACATAATCTCCCTCTTCTTATCAAAACCATGAGATAGATATGTGAATCTAACATCCATTTAAAACTTGATTGTAAAATTAAAAATATTTTAATATATAATAATGTCCCTTTTTTAAAACACCCTTTTGAGACTTTGATTTATGACATTTAAGAGGATATCAACTTTACTTTTGGGTTGGATGACAATTCATGAATTGTAGCTCCCAATTCTCATGAAATTATTCTCATAGGTAAAAATAGATTCATCATCCCTTTTATTAAACTAAAGAAACTATTTCCCTATCTTAGTATGAAGAGTCCAAGGAAGATAATTATTAAAATATATGTTTTTGAACTCATCTCATTCCATGTATTCAAACTCATCTTGATTCCTTTTATTCTTGATTAGAGTCTGCCATTGGTCTGCTTCATCTTCTAATTGATAAAGAGTCAAAATAACTTTTTAATGCTTCAAAAAATAATTATGTAGAATATATTTTAAGCAATATTGATAGGTTTTTCATAAACATGTGAAAAAAATACCCTCTGAAAGAAGGTGGACATTTCCTCAAGAAAGACTCAACAGAAGGATGTCCCCTCTTTCGCTCATTTGTAAGTCCACCATGATTCATAACGTGAGAAATATGTGTGAGCATAACAACGAGGTTTTTCATTCTAGATCCTATATAATTTTATTTATTATGAAGAAATTTTTTACATTTTCAATAACTATAATCCTTAATTCAGTTACTTCATCTTATGTCCATTGAAATAATCCCAAAATATCATGTAAGAAATAGATACCATAATTAAAAACCACATTGTCATGAAAATTCACTTATAGGATGTATATATTATGACACATCCCATAATATATTAAACATTATATTTATCCAAGGTTATTCACAGTCAAACTCTATTTATATCTTTCATGATGGTTCTTGATGTTTTTTTGAATTTCCAAAGCAGATCCCCTATGAGTGTCAAACAAGTTGTTACCCAAGGCCCATTTTTGTATACCAAATTACCTCAAGTTAGGCTTGAAATATCTTCTTGGATTTCTTACCCCTATGTATATCTTGGAAAAATCTAGATCCAGTTTTTGTGTCTAGATAAGGATATATTCCTAGAAAACCACGCAGTCTATTCTTTACCAAAATTCCTTGAACTTTTATGATACTTTTCCATATCCTTATACTTATCCCTATACACATCCTTTAGTTCCCACTGAGGATTCCAAATCATAGAATCCAAATGATACATAAATATTCTATTTTATTTAAACTATATATTCCCCCTATTTTTTACATTGTTATTCCATAACATTTGTAGAATACTTGAAAAATTATACAAACAAATTCCTAAAGACCATACTTGTCTAGTTTTTTTTTTGGAAACATGGAAACATAAACACCAATAAATAAGTGAGTTACATTATCTCCCATTGGATACTTCATCGCTATATACCTTCCAAGAAACATCAAACAGAATACATATCTTCATAACTCTGGTTAGGAAACATAATAATGGGGTGAGATCAAATGTTCAGTAAGGGTAAAATAGGGAGATATATAATAATAATCATGAGAATAATGGTATGATAACATGATAAATAAAATAGAAGATCATACCATGCATATCAAATATCATGTACATAAATCATGGCATAAATTATGGTAGTTTATACGGTATGAGTCATAAAGAAAATAAAAAACATAATCCATGAAATAATAACATTTGAATAAATCATGGAACTGTGGAAGACATGTGACAATATGTAGAGTTTTCCATAATAATCAAGTCATTTCTACCAACACCATCATAGTTGACAATGTTATTTACTAAATCGGATTCGCACCCCATTCCAGTAATGTCGTACTACACTGAGTTCACTCCTCAATCAAGACTTGTAATACTGTATCATGATCATTTCATATTCCATCCCTATAATACTGAATCGAGTTCATTACACATTACACACATGTCTATCACATCATATACAAATAATTATTCCATACATTGGAATGAGATATTGGTCTCACCCATCTAATAGTGAAATCATATATACATTTTCGACCAGATCCTAAATAACTATCTAATAACACTTGAAATGAAATGGTTATTATAAAAATGAAATCATAAAATAACATGACGAAATAGATATTTGTCGTAATCTTTTCATCATAAAATTATCCCATGAAAAGAATTGGGTATGAAAATCATATAACATAAAAAATAGGAATAGTTTTCATAAACATCGTGCTAGTAAAACCTAATACATTTCGATAAATAATATAAAAGGAATAATTGAATAATTTCACCATAAAGGAAAGGACAACACCAATGGATGTCATCATAGATGGAATATAATTGTGAGATATATGTGAAAAACATTTAATATGGAATATATCATTTATTTATTGAAATTTTGTTTTAAAAAAAAGGCCATTTGGAATCCTTTTATATGAAAATACATTTGAAGTCATATAAGGGAGGCATTTAATACCTAAAAATGTTTTTAAAATCCATTTTCCCTCAAAATGGTCTTCAATAATATTTTGTAAACATTTTGGAAAACATGGTTCTTCAATACTATAGATTCCCGACTGAATGAAGAGGCGGTTAGATATTACCTAAAACCATTATATTAAGTAACAAATAGTAGAAAATTGTACTAATAAATGAGGATATCATGAATAACCATAGGAGAATAAAATTCATCATTGTTCATCAGAGTTGTATCATAATACTACCTTAATGAATCATAATCATTAACCATCTCAAATAGCAATGAGATTGTTTCAATAAACTCTTAAGACTTTCTTACCAATGATCAATACTCTATATGTAAGAAAATGAAATTAAATTATCCATAAAATATTAGGAAAATATAGATATTTATTATGTAACATGTAAAATAGAAGTAAATACACCTCAAAAATTATTTAGGTGCATAAACAAATGAGTTTCAAACAAGGAAAAATGAGACAAAGCTATTTTACTAATATTGTAACTTTTGAAACATAAAACTCAAGTAAGAATGATCATAAATTGGATATGAAAATGCTCATAAATTTAAGTATATTAATCATTTAAACAATCCATTGATAGTATACACACCACATAAAAGTAATGGGTGGTGAATAAAACATGTATCTCATGAAAATAAATTGTGAGCTAAAATCCCCTTACCAAATATCTTGACTCTCAACTTACTCAATAAAAACACTTGAATAATGAATATAAATTTTTTATAAATATTTTAAAGAACCATATTATTATATAAAATACCATATATTGTTTTATCATGACCTTATATTACCCTCTTATTAAAATTCCAATGTTAAGGTTTCACTTCATGTAATATTCTCTTTTGTTCTTCACTTGTATCTTAATTTGTTATGTCTTTAGTAATCATACATATATCATTATTCCAAAATTTAATACATGATATATATATTTGTTATATTCAAAATATTTTTGTTATAATAATTTATAGAATATTGATGTAATAAATGCAATGCACTATTTATCTTGACTGTAAGTTGTTTGTACACATTAACATCATTTACATTTTTATAATCACATTGAAAGAAACAAATAAATTGACACGCAAACAAAGATATATATATATGTGTGTGTAATATAATGAAATTATAATTATAATGTTATAAATAAATATATATATATCAAATAATTTCATTATACCTATCTTTTATAAATTTTAGTTAGAGTGTGAACGAATCACCTCACTTTGAGGGGGAGGTAATCAACATTTCGTCAATTGAAATAATTGAATTTACACCTAATGGAATATAAAAAAATTAGTTTTTTAAATTGAATAAATAATCATAAGGATATAATAAATATAATACATAATATATAAAATCATATTTTCTATCATTATTTCCATCATGAGAGGTAGTAAAGGAAAAATTAACAAACGTCTTTTCATCCAGTGGTAGTTCTCCAAACACGTAAAAATAATGTTCGTTACACGTTATATGGAGATGTGTATAATTGTAGGTATAAATCATCAAATAAAAACATCCCATTATATTTGGTATAATTTTTCTATTATATAATAAGGTAATTAATAGAGTGCAGGTGGTGGAGATGGAAAATAAAATAAAGGATCTTGAGATAAGGTGTAACCTATTAATTAGGTAACACCTTTTGATTTGTGGAAAGAGGATTTTGTGGAAGATATTCTTCCCAAATGGATAATTCAAGGAGGAATGTATGGATCATTTTAAGTGTATTTAAATGATCTTGGCTTATCCTAGGTGGTTTTATAGGTTTAATGAAGAGGGAGATGTGGTTTCATTTTATAATGATGGGTAAAGGCTCACTTAGTATTTTTTAAAAAAGGTTATTTGTACCATTGTTTTTATAATAAGAAAGAAAAAAAATCCAAGAAACACAATAATGAAACATTTATGGGAGATTTTAATCCATAAAATGTTTCTTGGAAATTTTTATATGTTTCTTTGGGTCTTAAATAAAACAATTATTCATTATTTAATATTAATTTTACCTTAACTAATGTAATTAATTTTAATTATTTTCACCAAATTTTTAAAAAAAACTAAATGAAAATATTATAAATTAGAAATTAATCTAATTTCAAACAATGAATCCATTTTTTCAAATAATAATCAAATATGTGGAATAAATTAATTTAAATGTAATCCCACATTCGGGTCGATAGTGCTGTTTTTATTGTAAAAACATTCAAAAGTATTCTAATTTGTAATATAAAATTTCAATGTGAAATTGATCACAATGATCTAAATTGTATTAATTGATAAAAATAATATCTAATTAAACATTTAAATAAATTTAATATATTTATTGAATTTGTAAATATATTAGATAAAAAATAATTTTGAATTAAAATTCCTTATTTTTAACTATTCATCCGGAAATGAATTTTTTCAGAAAAATACCAAATTTCTTCCCTAGGATAATTGGGACATTATAAATTAAAAAATAATTTTTATATTATAAAATTCATTTTATAGATTTTCAAAAAAAAAGTTCTATTATTTTTCACAAAAGGACATTCAAATTAGTTCATTCGAGAAGATGATATTTCTAAACATATAAGGACATTACAAAAAATCATGTCTCTCATTGTCAATATATTTTATTTAAATAAAAAAATTATAATAAATATTGAAAAAGTAGTTATTAGTATCCATATAACTAGGTTTAACCACTTTGTTGTAATTATCTCTTTTCAATTATTATTACCATAAAATGATGTTTCATAGAAACATCGGTGTTTCATATAATGTGTGCCATGTCGTTGTTTTATGTAACATGTTCCAAGTCAGTGTTTCATGTATACTAAATTGAGTACATGTTCCATGTATCATAGGTAATTTTGGTGTCACGTAATTCAGACCATGTTGGTTTTGTGTTAAAGAATGTTTTTCATAGTCTATTGCAAGACAAAAAGGAAAATTTAATTTTATTTCCAAAAAATGGCCTATAAAAACATTAGGTTTTATAGTTCCCAATTATGGATATTACCTATTATATTAAAATAATATTTTACATTTTCGATAAATGACTCTGGGGTTTATATTTCTGGAATAATATAACCTCTATAATATATCATGTAACATTTCTAAGAGATATTGGTTGATATTTGTTGAGATATATAGTATATTGTGTTGTTATGGTGTGAGGTAGGATGAGCCCTTTTATAATTTACATGAGGGGGACATTATAAATTTCGAAAAATATTTTATTATAATTTATTCAATATCAGAAAAAATTCCTCCAAATGGATTTTCATTTGAAGCAAATGTAGGATATAATAATATTATCACAAAAAAATAGAATTAATTCATGTTTTGATGTCTATTTTTTATTAATGCAGAGTTAAAAAAAATATTTTTAACTACGGAATTAAAATTTTAAAAAATATATGGATGTAAATTTGGATCTTAAGGTGAAAATTAGACTATAAATAGACACGTTATGAAAATATCTCACCGTAAGTGTCGACTCCATTAATACATCTGAAAACATTGTGTATAATAAATATATGGACATTATAAATATGTTATATAAAAACACATTAATTTATCATACCATATATGATATACTTATGACCTTTTATTACCCATTTATTTACAATTCCATGTTAAATTAGAGTTTTCGGAAACAATTGCTTTATATTTCTTGTGGGTTTTGATTCATTAATTGGAACACTTAATTTAATCATGGTCTGGTTATTTCAATAATGCTAAAAATTATATTAATATAGTATATATTAGTTATATACATATGTATAGTGATACAAAAAATAAGGGATAAAAATTAAATACATCATTCATAGATAAGGTATGTCATACGAATGCTTGAACACTGATTCCATCATCGCAAAATAATGAAATAAATAAAGATAAATAACATATTACCATTAAAATATAATTTTTTCATATCCCATTTGTTCAGTAAAAACATCATAATTACTTTACAACTAATGAGTGAATGAGTCATATCCCTTCACGAGCCAGTAGTCTATCAAACACAATAAAGATGTTATTATACTCCCACAAAATGGAATGTAAAAAAATGAAACATGTTATATCATGATTGAATAAGCATAATAATATCATAAATATCAAATATAGAAAATAAATCCAAAATTATATATTTATCTGAGAGTTACTTATGGAAAAAAGTAACATTTCTTCATGAGGCAGTACTCCACTATATACATGAATGATGATTTCATAATCAATTTGATTCAATGAGAGAAGGATTTAAATTATGAAATTAACAAAATTTAATATTATTATATAGAACATATTTGGTTAATTTTATTAACACTTTTTAATAATAACATAAGGGGTGTTCGAGAGAAGTAAAATAAAATGCTTTATTTGGGATGTTATACATTCTCCATAAAATATTTTTATGTTTTTCAGAAATTTCTTTGATATGTTGGATTTATGAAAAAAATAAGGATTCTACGATAATATTATGGGTTTTATTTATTTATTTTTTATATTATTGGATAATATAATGTTTTTTGTATGTGTGAAGGATAAAGGATAATGGGTGGCCTCTTTTAAGTGAGGAAAGTCGTAGACATGTAATTTTTGAAATGAAAACGATGTTCAAATTTTTTTCATATGAAAAAAGATAAAAAATGTTCCTTATAGAACCCATAATAAATAAGGTTTAAATATACCCATATAATTATTTTTAGAAACTTTTTTTTCATATTGAAGCCTTATATTATTATTTTAACCCCTGGTAAATAATCATTACATTAAGAGTTATTTTTATAATATTTTAATTGTAATTATGGTGGAAAATTAATTTCAAATTTTTGAATGATATTAATTATTATGGTTATAATTATGGAATCAATTTTCCAAAATTATAGTTAAAAACCTGAAAACAGTAATTTTAAATTAATTGTGCAAATAGGTTGAGAATATAAGTTTCTAAAGATAAAATATTCTAATTTTTAACATGTTTTTTATATATAAATTAAATAAAAAATATTTAAAATAATATGAATTAGATTAATATATTTATATTTGAACTATTTATTTTTAAATCCATTTTAAAATAATTTGGAGGCTTTTGAAATAATTAAAAGGAATGAAATTGTTTAATAAACCCCATTATTTTTCACTATTCATCCAAAAAATTATAATCTAAGAAATTTATTAAAAATTTACCCTAGGATAATATCCAAATTAATTTTAAAAAAAATAACATTATTGTCGCAAATAAATTTTCTAATAGTTTCAAAAAACTGATTTTAAAATATCTTTTAAAAATATGACCAAACGATATCTTATATCAATAATGTTTTTAATTATAAAATTGGATTTATTTTTATTTCTTATATATAAAACACATAAGATAACTGTTAAAAATTTGATAGACTATATAACATTCAAATTTTATTAAAATAAATAACCAATGTTTTTTAAAAAATTTATTAAGGTTAAATAGTTTTTTTGAGAAAAAAAAAACAATTTTTTAAAAATGATTCTTTTATTTACAAAAAACTATTGTTTTAATTTGAAATTATTTATTATACTATAGAATTCATTTTATATACTAATGTAACCCAAATATTTCTTTAAATTAGTTAATACTAATCATTCCTTCCACTATAAGGATATGTGATAATAATTATATTAAGACATACTATTTTTATAATACGCCATGATTCGTTTATAATAGGTATTAAATGTAATAAAAAATAGAGAAAATGAAAATTATCAGATATAATATATTTCCTAAAATATCGATGTATTACATAATAAATCATTTTATTTTAAAATACTTGATTCATAATTGAATCAATTAAATCAATCCATAAAAGAATAACATTGGCATAAATCAATTATTTGATAAACCTCACAAACATAAAAAATCATTTACTTAGTAGTCAATGATCTTCTATAAAACTATCCAAGTTGAATCAACTCATTCCCCAAACCATCATAGTATTCAAGTATCACTCATAAGAAATTCATTGTGGAAAATTCGCTAACTAAACTGGGTTCACTCCCCATTATCGCTTTTTTTGTCTCTTGTGATGCAAATATTTTCATAATGCATTAGAGGGATATTTAATTTTGGTTCTACACAATACATAATGAAAATTATATATGTGTGTAGGAAAATATCCTAAAACATTCATCATATCATAATAAATGATATTAATGGGGTTTATAAGAAATTATTCATATCATAACATGTATAAAAGAAATGAATTTTATACATATTTATTCTTTTTATCATATCATGAATGAGTGATAAGAAAATAGTTTCAGAAAAATATTTTCTTCATAATCATAAAGCCCCCATAGTATGAAAAAGGAAATTATCATTGGCTAATATATCTCGAAATTATTAAAAAACATTAATGGATTTAAAATTAGATAGATAATGATTTAAAATTATCACATTGAGTATTTCTCAAGGAAAATAAAAATTTTAATTTAAAATAATTTAATAAGAAAAAAATTCCCTAATATTAAGATGAATAATTCTATTTTATAAAAACATCTAAAAAATTTAAAGGATGAATAAAAATATTTAGTGGTTAGGAAAGTGGAAAATTATGATCATGAAAACGATGATCAAACAAATATTCAATAGACATTTTTTGGTAGAATATTAAAAATACATCAGTTTGAAAATGGAATGAATATTTCTTTTAATGTTTTATAAATGAATTCAAAATTGGGTAAAAAATACCCTAATAATACATTTTTATCTAGTACAAATTTTATTCGAAACATTTATAGATAATGTTGACATGGAAGAGAATTGTTTTTTGATAGAACATAAAAATATTGTTGGTTTTCATTAAAAATGTTTTATCCATATATTTATTTCTTAATAAGATGAAAATGTTAGGAAAATATGTTATTTAATGAAAAAAACATAGGTTAAAGAATTTATGAGTTTCTTGAATGAAATTTTATAAGATATAATAATTAAGGAATTAATCATAAATAATCATGATAGACAAAGGGATTATTACATAAAACCCTTAACACATTAGTAACCTTTGAAATGTATTCTCCATGAGATAAATTACAATATATGTACATAAAATTCCACCTAAAATTCAAATGATTAATCATAAAATTCATTAATCTGTAGTAAATTCACCACACACAAAAATAAGTGGTGAATATGGCCAGTGACTAATAGAAATAAATTTGATATGAAAATCCCTAATGTCAAGTCTGACCTAAAACATAAGTGTTAAAAAATATTTTATAAAAAATATAACTTTATTAAAAATATATTAAAAATCATTAAAACATATATCATAGCATATATTATTTACTTATAACCTTTTATAACCAATTTAATATTAATTCATCATTAAAATCATTATTCTAGGTGATAATTACTTCATTTTTCACATATATTTGGTTTTGGTAGATATAGTCCTTTTACAATGATAATGGTTCCACAATATCCATAATTATAAAAATTATATAAATATCAAATAAATTGATTATATAAATATTTATAGTTGTTATGTAAACGCATATATTGAACAAAAACGCTACACAATTGAAGGATATAGTTGGTCAAAAATATACATTATGGTTGATTCCATTTTTTATGGATCTAATATAAGAAATATAAAAAAATAATTGTCCCTTTAGGAATAATTATTTTATCATAGGTATTATTTTTATCCATTAAATTTATTCTTAATACAACACACAATAAAATAAATTGAAAAATGGCTTGGATCACTCTGTGGTGTTGGTAGTCTACATATACATATGAGTGATGATATCTCTTCTAATAGATTGGAACATAAGAAGGTATATGTGATATTATATTTTTATATGTATAATTATTTCATAAATATTACATATATATAAATCATTATGACAATCCATGAGAGGTAGTGTTTGAAATGGAATTACAACCGTTTGTGGGGTAGTAGCCCAAAGTACACATGATCAACGGTTTTGTTTCCCATATGATGGAAGATGATATGGATGTTTTATTTTACATTAAAATAATATATTAGTATGAGATATTTTTTATGTTTTTAATTCATTATGGTTGAATAATAATTTAATTAAGTTGAAGACTAAATAAAATGAAACTAAATGATTAAGAACAATAAAATATTCTTCAGATAATCACTTTAGTATTGTACAAACATTGTTACTCGTATGTCTTTATTATCAAACAAGGGACTCTAGTTCATGGTATGAATTTTATGCAAGGTGTTTGGTAATGATTTTTCCATTAAAACCGAATATTGACATGTAGAGAGGGTAATATAAAAGATGTTATTATTTAAGTGGGGGTGGATCCAACATTAAAATTTATTAAAATATTAATAAATATTAGTAATTATAATAATACATTATTCCCAATGATCATATATTAATTGGTGGGATAACATAAGTATGAAAAATGGTCACAAAATTGTAAATATAAAATGTTATTCATAAAAAATACTAATATATTTTGGTTTAACCCTTGACAAACCCATTTTAAACATAATCACAATAATTAAATATTATAGTTTTAAATTTTAACTGTAAAACATTATGTTTGAATAATTATATAATATTAATTTCTTTGAATAAAAATATGGAATCAAATATTCCTAATGTAATTAACAAATTTCACTGGATATAATTTTTTATTAAACAAATAATCATGAGGAAAAAATAGTTTTCCAATGAAAAAATGTTTCATTAGTATAAAAAGCAATATATGAAAATTAATAAGAAAATTATTTCTAATCACCTGATTTGGGTAATTATATTATTTAACATATTTTATATTTAATCAATATTTATTAAATTGTAATTTTTAAATTCAATAAACAAAAAGAAACATTTTAATAAAAATAATTATTTTTTATTTTTGATCAAAAAATTATTCTTTTTATAAAGATATAAAATAAATATAATATATGGTAAACTTGACATGTTTATTTAAACAATGAAGCTATTTTTAAAATAAATTACATAAATTTTATGATTATAATTTTTAAAATAAGTGATCAAAATGTGAGGAAATAAATTTTTAGAAAAATTATGTTCTTAATTATAAAATTTTATATATTCTTAAAAAATTCCTATATAAATAGTATATCAATGAAAAATCATTTTACTGAATATAATATATACATTTTATTCAAATAATACAATAATAGAAATTAATTTTATATATTAAAAAAATTATATGTGGATAAGAATATTTTTTATTAGATCATTTATTTTACTTTAAATTTTTTTCATTTATAATCAATTTGTAACACATGAATTTATTTTATACATATATATACAATATAAATTTCATAATTAATTATTAATATGCAAAAAACAAAAATTTATGGCAATTTTAAAATAGTCACATTTAAAAATATTATTTTAATTGTATAATGTGGTTCTCTTATACCCAATGTTTTGTGTAATGAAAGAAATCATAAAAATTAAATTTATTTTAAAAAAATAAATCCAAAATTCTTTAAGAATAAAATTTTACACCCTTAAAATAAATATATCCTTAAAAATTCCATTAAATTGATAAAATAACTGAGGATTATTTTCCACATAATATCCCCAGGATTCCTTATAGTTTCATCAATTTTTTGGTTTTCCCACAATACATTGAACATGTGAGTTGTATTATTTCATTACACTTTCTCTCTATATTGTAGAATATACACCATTTGATACTCATAAGAATAATATATATTTATTGGTATGATATCTGACTTCACAGCAAGAGATTATCCATGTATGTACATCCTTAAGAGAGATATATAGAATAAATCAGGATTTTGAGAGGGGTTTGATGGGAGGGTGATGTGAGAAGATAATATCCCTACTCAATAAAAAATTTTGAAAGAGGAAATATTAATTGGGAACATTTTACCTTATTTTCAAATATCATAACCTCTAACCATTGAGTAATTGATAGATAAACCAACATCTATCATCAAATTCAAGATCAAATCAATTATTATCTATATAGATTATTTTTCTACTCTGTGATTCATTGATGTACTACTAATTTGATTTAACATTCTATCACATTCCCTCATTCAAATTAGTTCTAATTTCCTTATTCACGAGTAGGTTAATTTTTGTGGTGTATGTACTGCCCATGATTTTATTCTGTGAAATTATTCTTTAATTTTTTTTATTACGTATCAATTTTTGTTCTCCCTTTCACGGGGTTTACGGTTCAAATGTTCCCAAATAGATAAATTAATTATGTATCAATTTTCATTATGTTATACACATGCCATGTTAAGAAATTATATTTTTATGAGGTGTATACACAACCCATTGTATTATTATATCATTATTATCAATCATTATCATTTCTTTAGGACATCGTGATGTTTTTATCGGATAATTTCTATTTATATTTGTTGTGTTAATCCTTATAATTAAATAAAAAAATTTAAGGTATTGAATAAAGTGAATTAACATCAATATTTTAATTATATTTTATGGCTTTATATAATTTTATTCATTCATGGGGATTCATATTCAATATCATAATAGTGGTTATAGTTTATTTTAAAAATTACATTATTTCTCTGTATTGATTATGATAGTGGATCTGTTGATGAAATCTTATGATACAATTGTTTCACTATTTCATACTTAAGATAATTTTGAACATATTTTTAAAAAGATCTTCCTTTATCTCTCTCTTTGATCAGAAATCTCTATTATTTTAAAACCATGTTTTCTAAAAATTTCTCAAAAATGTTATAATATTATCCTACAATAATTATAAAATATTTTTACCCATTTTTACCTTAAAATTTGTTTTTTTAAAAGTAATATCAATGTGTTTTTTTTATGAAATCAATTTTCTAAAAAATTTATGGCACAAAAGGAATGTTCATCATGTATATATTTATCCCCCATTATCACTATCATTACATTCAAACAACATTTTAAATTTCACTGGATACCATTTTTATGAAATTTAATTACCAATATTATTGACATTGATTTTTTAATATGGGTTTCAGATAAAAAGATTTCAAAAAGTTTTTATTATTAAAAACGTGTTTTAACTAACATTTAATGATTAATTTAAATGTTTTCAAATAAATTTTTAATAAAAATGTTTTCAAAAATAATTATGTTTAAAAATTGTTCTCAAAATGTTTTCAAAAATTATTTTTTAATTATTCAAGGAAAACATTTTTCAAAACATTTTCATTCTAGTTTTATAATTTCGCAGAAACAATATTTGAAAAATCTTTTAAAAGACTTATTTATAACTTTTTAAATTTATATTAAATGTAATTATTACCAAAACGTTTTCAATATTCCTTTATATGCTTTCAAGGAAAGTGTGTTCCAAAAAATTCAATCATACATTATTTGTCTTTAAGGATAAATGTTTTCAAATATTACTTTATAACTTTTGATGCTTATCTTCAATGAAAATGGATTTCAAAGGGTTTTATGTTATAAAAATATGTTTTTAGAGAAGCGTGGATATTTTCATTAAGAAATGTTTTTTAATGATGTTTCAATATATTTTTCCATAAATTATGACATTCATTAGTTTTAATCATTCCTTAGTATGGATATTATCCATGAGTTCCATTCATATTACTTTTCTAAATGGTGTATGTTTTGATGGAATGATGTTCATAAAACCCATTTGTATGTCATGGGATATATTCTTATGAAATCGGATTCTTTTCATAGGTTATTCTTTCATGGAATATTTATGAAACATGTCATTGTATCACTATTTAGGACATAATTACTAGTTTATGATCACCATTTCATTCCACATGGATTGATATGATTGTTTATTATGTTCTAGAAATTGTATATAAGATTTTATTATGAGATGTGTGGGACCCTTATCTCCACCCAATTATATGGGTAAATATTTATATCTCATGTGATATATGTAGATGGAACATGGAGTGATCTCAGTTCTATAAAGGAATTCATTTGATAACATGGTCTTTGGAGTGAACCTTCATCACTATGATGGTCCTAGGAGTGAACCATTACTACCAAGATGGTATGGGTAGTGATCCCATACTACTAAAAGGCCTTGATAGTGATTCCAAGAATACCATGGAAATAATTTTATATGCTAATGTGTCTTATACAATTACATGTCTTAATAATATGTTTTCTGTTCATGGATTATGCTCTTGATTCCATTATGATTCATGTCTTATGAAGTACAAATAGTTTTTCTATTATTCATATTTATGATATTTTATATGCATTCTATGATCTTCTATTGTTATGATAATCATATCATACCCCTATTATTATGGTAAACTTACATATCTCCTTTTTATCTTTTCTAAGCATCTGAGCTCACCCCTTTCTTTTGTTTTCCTTCTCTAGGTTATGAATAATGGTTTTAAGTTTGAGTAATAATGGGTGAATATAATTAATAGAGATGTAGATGATTCTTTAATATGATATTAGATTATGATTCTAGGATTTAAAATACACTAAACTATTATGGTCCTTATGTACCTTCGTTTTCCATGTGCTGAATATTCATTTGAAATGATATAATCATCATGTTTTTTAAGCTTGGGTCACTATATTTGGTATCAATGGAATGGTTTATTATACCTTTGAAACTAGGATGAGAAATAAGTTTTCATTTTCCTAGGTATATTTTTAAATAAATTTTTAAGGATTATAATATAGATAATCCTAATGTGTAATAGATTAAATAATGTTTTATAATTTAGATATCATATATTCTATTTTTCATGATTATGTGGGTTTCTATTATGATTAGTATTTCTCACAAAAATTATTTCTAGTTATATATAATGGTAAGAACCATATATAATTGGGTAAACAATGATTATGATGGAATTTTTTAGATAAGAATTCAAATGGTATGATCACTAGAGTAAAAGAAATTATAATCATACCAAATCAATTTTCATGGAACATGACTACCCATGTATACCATAATTAACTTTCAGACTCACCAAAGAAGAAAAGGGTTGAGTTTTTTTTATATTTGTGGTAATATAGACCATGTAGGAAAGAGCATTCATAGTACCTTTTTTCATTAATGTGAAAATATTCATCCATGAAAATGTATTAGAGAAATAGGGAGATTTTTTGGCTGTGGAAAAGGACACAAATAAATTAAATGAAAAGAGAAATGAATAGTTCTATTAATGCAATGGATAAGACTATTATCCTACCTTAGATATCATTGATGGATAAATGTTTTATTTATGGAGTAAATTGTCCTTATGAAAATCATAGTTATTTTTAGATATATCCCAAAGAGAATCATCAGGGTGTTATGAGTAAAGGTCATATTAATGATGATAATGAGACAAAATATGGAATGTGGATAAAAATATATATTTTGCAATGGGATGAGGTATCCTTGTTATGTATAAAGGATAAACTAGAATAATTGATTAATTTATGTATTTGAATTCATGAATTTGAAATGGTTAATTATGTAGGGATTGTTCAGTTTGTGATTTTTTGATATGGATTTACAAAAAATATGTTACATAGTTCAGAGGGACTAGAAAAGTAAAATAATTGGAAGGCTATATTCATGGGAAAAATTATTGAGGTAAAGATAATCATTAATAATATCATAATGATCATATAATGATCTTTGGATAATGGTATGTAGAATATGAATAAGTAAACTAGAAGAACATATTTCCTTGGAACTGAATAAGGATTTTTAGAAAAAATTATCTATGTAATCATGGATTAATTTCAAATATTTTTTAATATATGGAATATAACAATAAGAAGGAATGCATGTTCTCAAAAGGTTTCCATGCAAATTTATGTTATAGCCATGTTTCAAGAAGAAAAGGATAAAGTTATTCATAGTATCGGTATAAAACAACCAAGAGAAACTTTTTTATATGTGTGGTATCAATTATATTATGTTATTTATAAATTTAGTTACCTTATTACTACGGTTGTGGAAATTTTCCATTCAGAATTGATATGAGGTTAAAAAAATTTGGGATGGTTTAAGTATAACTTTGATTGATGTTTCCTATATTCATGTTTTATATTTACATATAAGTATTTATTCATATTTGATGACATGTGTTATCCTTTTGGTTCTGATTCTAACTAAATATAGATGGAATGGTGTATCATTATACCTCGTGATCTTTTAGTTATTAAAGGGTTACAAATTCACATTCATTGTCATGAACCAAATCTGGTCACCACCAAAACCGGTGAAAAAACTAGCATGTTATAAGGCCCAAATGGAGTTCCCTATCCCCATAGGCCAGCACAAGTTTCCATTTATCATGTATCTTTTCTTGGGAATGATTTACCCGAGTATGTATAAATAAAACATAAAAAACATTTGATAAACTGAAACTTAAAAATTCAAACCCAACAAGGTTTATACAAAAATATTGAACTGAATACATAAGTTAAAATGCAATAAAAAGGGTCTAAATACACAAATAAACAGCATAGAAATATCCCCAAGGACTCCACAATACATGGGGTTATCACCCATATGTCTTCTCGACAACTCCGTACCAAGGATGTGAATTAACACCCTGAACCAACATCACCAAAATCCTTTCCTATACCTGAGTCAAGAATAAAAATTATAATTACACTCAAGGGGTGTAATTAGGGTTTGATTTTATGCCCAATAGTATACCACCCAATTATTTGAAGTTTCATGCAATACAAGGTGAAGATGCAAGTAGTTTTGATATTTAATGAAAAGCGGTGTTGAATTGCATGAAATGAAACATTAAATTGAAAATAGTTTTCAAGATAAAAGCATCATAATGTAAACACATTTTAATAGGAATGCTAGATATGTTAATATAATTCCAACCACTCCCAAATACATGTCCAAATACAACAAATCCAATGATCAACAATAACAGGAACACCCCTAGGCACTAGATAGTCACGAGCCCCATGTACCCCGTTCCTCGGTGTAAAGTAACCATAGTAAAATTTGTTCTCATGCACGAGACACTTGTAAGGAACATAACCATTACCTATTTGTCCCCAATAATAATCCATATAGTTCATTTAGGGTTTTTTTGACCAATTTCTATGTGAAACCGGTAAAAAACCCATTCGGCCCACTTGCAATACTAGTACACATTCGCCCCACCTAGGTGCCTAGGCTTTCCCCTTTGTGCTCAAGAAATTTCAGAATTCTACATAAAACAAATTTACTATAAAACACCAAAAGTGGTAATATTAAAATATTACATTATCTAAAGACACATTATACTACATAAAACATGCAACAAAACACATTGATTTTCTGTAAACAATTTCTTAAAAACCAGCATTATTTTGCACCCAAACACCATTAAACCCCACATTGCACACTATGTAAACACTAACATCTACCAAAATAGAATTAAATGTGCTCAAAATATTTCTATAAACCTATTACATATGTTATTAAACAACCCAATTAGGCACAACATCAAATAGCCATGCAAAACAACCAATTTAGCACCAAAATGGTGCCCAAAAATCCTTCACTTATCAAACGTCACCAAAATCAGATTTCGTAGCAGTAAAAATGGGAGATAAAAATTAAAAATATAATTTTAGCCCTAATAAATTTCAATAAATTCAACCAAGAAATTATAGGTCATCCCCAAATGAACTTATAAATCTTTCTTTGAAAACCTCCAAATTTCCCAGAAAAATGCCATTTGAAATTCATTTTTAATACAAAAACCTCTAAAATTAATTTTATAGCTATGATATAATGAGATAATCCTGAAAATATGATATATATATACATATCATTATAAGAAAAAAATATTTCATAAACATGGAATCACCTACCAAAGTATTGAAAACCCTTGAATCCTTTGTGTGGAAACTCAAACGCACCACCGCCACACCACAAGAAAGGTAAAACAGACCTAAACAAGGATTTTAGACCATGAAACACAAGATAAAATCCTATTTTAGAAATTATATTTTATGAAAATTAGTAACCTCAATGATAATGGAAGAAACCCTAAGTACATTGAATGAAACCCTAACCAAATTGAAAGATGATTGATGGGGACCCACTTATTTGAGGGATCTTGAAGAAATCATCCCAAATACAACAGTAGATGAATTTTCAACCATCCAAACATTCAATTGAAGTTTAAACAAGGATAAGTAAATAATTTAGGAATTTTAATGGGGAAAATAGTGAGAGATAAAGGATTTGTGAATGAAATAGATTACCTTTATAAATCTTCTCGAATTGTGGAAGGTTAAGAAAATTCGACTTAATATGTGAAGAAAATGAGCTCCAAAGAGGGTGAGAATATACTGGGGGACCACCAAGTTTTAGTGGGATCAAGTTTGAGGTATAATCACCAATAAATAGTTTTAATTGAATAAAATATTATATAAACAAATTTTTTTGAAAAATGGGAAGTGGGATATTGGGATGCATAATTCCTTAAATGAAAACCCTAATCCACTATTATTATGAATTTCTAAAGGGTACAAATTGAAATGTTCATATTGATAGGTCAGGGGAGGAAAGTTAGTAATTATAATTGGTGCTAAATATTCAAAAATTATATTGTTATAAAAGAAAAAAAATTGGTTTTTTAATCTGGAAATGGCCTCATAGTTTGGCCCAAATTTTAAAAAACCACCATTTCCACCAAAACGCATGGAAACCACCCATAACAATACAAGGATGGAAAACAAATGAAAAATTCCTTTAAAATAATTTATGGATGGGACATTAATTTTATAGAGTAATATATGAAGTGGTAATTTATCAAGGCACAATAAACGGTGAGGTTTTTCCATAAACATAAAAGTATATCCTTTTATGAAAATTTGTCATCTTTAAGAAAAAGGTTCATGAAAAAAAATTGTCCTATTATCATCAATTTTTATGATATTAATTAACTATTTAAAGAATTATAAGGTAATGTTTTTTTATGATTAAATTTATCCTAACCATGTTCTATATCACTCTCTATAAGAACATGATAGTAATATTTCTCTTTCATGTTCATGTTTTCAATTTCCCACCATGGTGGAAACCTCGGTATGAGTTACATTGAGTAACCGCAATGTTTATATATTTCCATACTTAATAGAAGTTTTAGTATTAATTTTTATATTATAATTTCAGTTTACATGAAAGGGGAATCCAAGTATTAATCCTTTCATAACGTAGATGAATTTTTAGGGATAAATTTTGACTTAAAAGTTGTATAAATTAACATCCATATTTTTAGTGAAATATTTATTTTTTGAAATATTTAAAATTATTCTATATTTATCATTTCATGGTACCAATTTTTTATATTTATTATATAAATTCACCATGTGATTCTTTATTTTAACAAAACCTCATGTAGACCATTCTCTACAAGAAACACTTATTATATTTGTGTTACATACAACATTGAGTTTCTAGAAAACAAAATTTTATTATTACAATTATTTAAATGATATAGCAATAACATTGATGTTAAGCATAGTAATATAAGTTTTGATTAATAATTTTTATATATTATTCATGATTTTTTATATAAAATAAAATATATTGATAATAATACATAGCAATTTTCAGCAAATTAATTATATGATGTAAAATGCTATTTTCTAAAATGAACTTCTTTTTGTGTCCATATGTGAACAATAATACGATTAATTTTAGACACTTATAAAAAATTATCTAATAAAATAAACTTCATTTTTTTCCAAATTTCAATATTATATAGGGTTGTATTTCTGTTATTTTTCATGAAAACAACATTTTTTGGATAAATACTGAAAATACTGAATTTCAACTTAAAATATTATTTTCTCCTAGTTTATTATCATTATAAAATTATATTTTTATTTTTTTTTAAGATTAATTAGATATATTGTAAATATTTTATTCCAATTTTGATAATTGTACGTAATTAAACATTATTATTGGAGATAAAAACATTTCAAACCTTCAAACATTTTCCCTTAAAAACTCATTATCACATCACGTTTGCATAATTAATTATTAATCAATTTCTACTAATTATATGAAATTAGTTTATAAAAAAGTATACCACATCTAGAATAAGAAAAAAATTTAATTTTTAATAATTCCAACATATATTTCTCTATAAAATATTGGTCAAAATAATTAAAATTAATTATAGTGATTAATGTAAAAATCAGATTACTTAGTGGTTAAAATTGATTTAGTGGATAAATAACCTAGAACCATTGCAAAACAAGTTTATGGATATATATTTATACAATTTAACTTATTTTATCAAAAAAGAAAAATTATTTTGTTGACATTATATGAGATATACCTCTCAATATTGTTTACCATTTTATATTTACTAGAATTCCAATCCTCCTCCACTATAAAAGAGAACCCTCGCTTATTCACAATTATAAATCACTTTGGATATACTAATACCTGCCCAAATATTCCCCAAATATGTGTACCTTAATCCCATATGACTCTCTTTGGGATGATATAAACCAAATAACCCATTTGGTGAAATAAAAATGAGTTACCCAAAGAAAAGGTAACATCATTCCACAAGCTCTTTTGATCAATTTTCATTATCCACCAACTGAATTATTTTCAACCCATAATTATATAATATCAGAAGTTTTATAAATATACTAATATGATTTTATTTTAAGGTATTTACATACACCCACACACACTTCCATCAAATTGGATATGCAATAATCATTCGTGTGTATGGTAGACTACTGCCCCGTGAAGTGGGGTTGTTTATTCATCAAATTCCACCATTAGAGGTGGGTAATAATGATATAATTTCAATTTTTATATGGTATATATGATATTTATGATTCACTTATTCATATTTATTTATTTCGTAACACATAACTTCATGCATTCAATTTATTATAAATACGATTACTTCATTTCTGGAAGTGTAAATTACGGACTCCCCAAAACGATGTGATTCATTCACACATTACATGGAATGTATTAAGGATTGGTTTAATGAAACAATATCATATATATGAGATAATAATTTAACTAAAAATATAATATATATATATATATATCATTTTCTATTATTTCTAAAAAAATATGAAAAAGATAGAAATAATGTTCATGCGTACATATGGCCTACCGTCCCAAAGAACAGTGTATTCCATTTTATATTTCTAAATATTATTATTATAAATATTTATAAAATTAATTAAAATTATATTAATATAATATTGTATATTTTTTAAATAAATATATAATTTTTTAACTCAGAGTATCATGATAGCAATGTCAAAACATATATGAAAAACAAATAGGGTTATACCTAAAATATAACATTAACCTGGACTTTTTAATAAATGGGTTATGTAATGTCCTAATTAAATAAGATATGAGATGATATATAATATTATGTCTCATTTATATATTTATAATAATATTATAAAAATTATATAAGAGGTTTTAATGAGTACGAAAAATGTCAAGACATATGGTAAGTGTTTTCTCATATCACTTTTTGATAGATTTATTCCTAATTCACCAATTATTTATTTTTCATGGTATATATTGTACCTAAGAATATATTAAATTATTATTATAATAAAATATATTTTTAAATATATATACATTTTATCATATCTATTTCATTGGGTTTATGTATCAAATGATTCCAAATCGGTAATGTAATTGTTTCTCAGTTTTTCTTCTTTAAGACACATGAAATATTATGAACCAATATTCTTCAACACGAGGAATAAAATTATAGTTAAAATTTTATGTCATGAATATTCATATCTTCATGATATATTTTACCTTTATTTAATTTAATTATTTCAGGGAGATTGGGATTCAATGTTAACAAAGTGGTACGAGTTTAATGTAATAATCATATTGTTTAGGATGATTGCTTATGATTATGCATCCGTTGATGAAATATTATTATCCATATAACAAGAAATATCATTAATTCTCTTCTACCATGATAATTTATGATATGTTATTATAATGGTACAATAAATAAGTAAAATGTTTTTTTTTTGGAAAATCCCACTTTATCTCTCTCATCTGTCAATAATATATCCTCTTTCAAAACTATGTTCTCTAAAAATGTTTTAAAAAATGTTCATATATTATCATATTATCATAAAAAAATATTTTTACACATGTTTTAACATTATAATAATACTTTCAAAAAAAATTAATCTCTTTTTATTTTTCTAAATAGGGATGTTATCTAATCTTTCTCTAGTGTAAAATGAAAGTTCTCCTTATACATATTTATCTAATATCAGGATTGAAAATTTATTAAGTAATTTTTTTTTAATTTTTAAAATATCATTTTTTATAAATTGTTTTTCATAATATTCTATAAATTCATTTTTACATCAATTGATATTTAATGAATTATATTTTCTAAATCATTTTATGATCACGAATAGTTTGAAATGATTTTGAATGTTTTTTTATTTTTTTCAATGATAATTTCTAAAAAACATTTCTCAAATAAATAATTCTATTTAGAAAGTGTTTTAAAAAAACTTCCATCATTATTTAAAATTTTTAATGTAAAATATTTTAAGAAGGTTTTCAATCTTCATTAATATGTTTTTAAAGAAAAAAAATATTCAAAAACATTTCACAGTATCCTTTATATGTTTTCAAATTTATTTTCAACGAATTTTTTTTTCAAATATTTTCAATATTCATTCATAATTTTTCAAGGAAAAAGGATTTAAAAATGTTTTAAATCATATTTTATTAAGGAAAAATATTTTCAAATTATTTTAAATGATTCAATAATATTTTTTCAATTTTATTTAAAAAAATGTTTATCTGAAGAATTCATAATTTGAAAATAATTTTTCATATAAAAAAGATTATCTTCCTCCAGAATTTTTTGTCAAATATGTTTCAAGCTTATTTTCTATACAGTATTACATTATTTTGTGTAACTCATGCCTTACCATGGATATGATACAAGAGTTACATTCATATTCTTCTTCTCAATGGGTTATATTTTTATGGTCGTTGATCAGGAATCTTGTTTCCCAATCATATGTTGTATGCTTAATAAAACGTCTTCTTTAAATAGGTTATTATTGGATGAAATTTTTATGAAACCTATAACTTTTTTATAGTATATGATATGATTACAAGTTTATGATATCCATTTCATTTCCTAGGTTATGATATTATTGTTTATGATCTTGTGGAACATGTATGTATGATTCCATTTTGAGATGGGTGGGACCTATATCTCCAACCAATGCACTAGGTCGTGATTTATGTCTCCATAGAGAGACATAGTTTTTATGATATATGAACTCAGTTCAATAAAGGACTTTGTTTACTAAGATTGTATTTGGAGTGATTGATGATTACTAATGTTGTCATGGGAGTGAACCATGACTACGAATATGGTATGCGAAGTGAACCGATAATACTAAGATATCCATAGATGTTATGGATTGACTACTATAGAAATAAGTTTATATTATTATGTGTCTTCTACAATTCCATATATATTCTTATGTTATATATTCTTGTCTTTTTCACTTGATTACCTTATTATTCATATATTTTCAAATGGTAATATGTTTTCAGTAATTCATGTTTTTTATCATTGATATAAAGGGTGTGATACTATAATGTTGTGATCATATTTATATAACCTCAATCTCATGTTATTCCTCCATATCTCTTATTTTCATCCTTACTAAGCATCTGAGCTCACCCCTTAATTTTGTTTCATTTCCTTATATTATAAACAAAGGATTTAAGTAGGAGTGATAAGGGGGAGGATCATTAAGGGATAGGTTGATGATCATTCACCAAGATGGAAGATTGTGTTTCCAGGATTACAAGTACCCTAAACCTTTATGGTTCTCTGGCATATACGATTTTAATTTGATGAATATTCATGTACTTATTTTAATATACGTGTATGTTAATCCAAGGTCGATATAGTCTCGGTTTCCCTAATGAAAAATGTAAAACAATACTTGCTTCAATATAAGTGTGAATAACTCTAAATAATTGAATCCATTTATAGTGTTATATATATATTATATATGTGTGTGTATAACTATATATATATTCACTACATATATAATAACATGTCTTAAAATATATTTTGATTTCTTGTAATAGATAATACCCACGACATAACTTATTAGTCCATGAATTTTTATAATAATATCATTGGTCTCATCATATAAGAAAGGTTAATAGGTCAGACATAAAGATGTAATATAATGGAATATTCTCTACAATACAAGAAAATCATGTTAAATTTCATGTAAAATATCCTAATCATGTGTGAAAAACATCATGTCCAACAACTCAAATGGAAGTGAAATACCATGTCCAACATCTCGAACTAACAAGGATGTGAAACTTCATGTCCAATAACCTTAACTGAGGCCTCACAATGATAATCATGTATGCGGTTATCCCACACTCCCTATGATAACATAACCAAGTAGTTCCACAAAGTGGAACCCAATATCTATTAAGGGGTAGTGTATCCCATATTTTCTATGCTCCATTATCTTAGGTTCTTCATAAAGAGGAACCTTATTTTCTTTTTGGAGTAATATATTACTATAGACTATTGACATTTAGTAATTAAACATGGGTCAAAATTAGTAAATTATTTCATTTAAATATTATTCATAAGGATAATTCAACTTTAATATCAATCACATAAAATAGTCTCATAATGTAATCTTGTATTCCAAGTTATAATTCATCATAAATGGTTTACCATATGTGATGATTCAAACTCTGTAATTTAATAAATGGTCATGGCCAAGGGTAAATCCATGGATTCAAAATCATATCTGATTCTAAATAGACACATTTTTTATGAATGAAAAAATATAACATAATATAATAAATGAACATAAGCTATGTGGGTAATACACACAACTTATATTTCATTTAATTACATTTAAAATTCTCATTTACAGAAATGACATTTAACATACCACAATAGTGATTCGAGTTCAAAAGATAAAGAAGAAGTTTCATGACATATACGTAAAACCACAAGAGGGTATTTAAAGAGGAGGAAGACAACATCTAATTTTTCAATTTATTGAACATATAATAATTATTTTATGAATTATTTTATTAATTAATATAATTTAGGAAGTGAGATTATTTTAATGTCCAGTGCATGCTGAAATACCACATGTCTTAAAAATTTTAACCTTTATGGTAAATTTATAGAACACCTGCCTCATGTGGAGGATGATTCAATCATCAATATTAGGGAATTACATCATTACATATTTCATTAAAATGGATGAATTGGAAAAAACCCTAGAAATAAGGAGTACTAGATTGCATTGAAATATATTCAAAATGTGAAGAAAATTGATAAGGGGATCTATTTTTTCTCCTATTCACATGGGGACACTCAATTATAACATAAAAATATGGAGAATCATAGATGTCTAAGAGGAGGCCAAGGGTGATTGAGCAGCTACAAAGCATGTGAGAAATAGTAGAGATAATGGGAGGATTTTGGGTTATATAAGGAAGTGAAAAATCCAAAAATGGTCCAAAATAATGAGGTTCACAATTTTTATATTTTATTTTTCCATGTTGATCACCAAAAATGGGGGATCACTACCACTGTTTCACTAATCCTGTAGGCCAGACATATAGTTTTTGGAAATTTGTTTACATCTTATGTTCCCCTTTTTATTTTTCTACAACACCATGTACGGTTTGAAGAAATATTGTTCCCATAGTTTCATGGTATAAATAAATAGTTTTCCTATACTATTTCCTTCCAATCATGTAGATATGGGATCTAAAGAAACCCTAAACACTCAAGAATGCCAAATGAACACCTGATACACCTATTGGGGTTGAATTAACATAAAAAAATACCTTTATATTTTTAACCACAAGGAATTCTATAATAAATCCCATTTTAGGATTTTTCCCACCCAAATAAATGAAATGTTCTAATCATATTTTGATTTTAATCTCAGCCTAAAAGATTGGATGTTATAGTTCCATTTCATGTTAACTTGGTGATTTGATTAGAGAGTCATGGAAAATTTTGTAATTACCATAAATAATGTGCATCCAAACCATGAGAGTATCAAATATTAGTCACTATAAAGGTTTTCGTCCAATGATATATAATTTCTTCCTTTGATGGATCCAAATATATATACTCTCTAGAGATTATATTACCCCAAAAAGAAATTTTTTATATTTATAATTCCTTCATTGAAATTTTTTCATATAAATTTTTATTTCTAAAGTTCTATTGGTCAATTATCATGTGATATTCAAGGCCTTACTTTATCTTTAAATATATAATAAAATCATATATATAGACTTCCACAAATATATGAAGGTAATATAAAAATTTATTATTCAATAATTCTATGATGAGAGAGGGGGAATTAGTCAGATGAAATAGAATCACTATATTTTCATTGTGTTCGTACCTTAAAAAATTATTTCTTTCATATATAATATTTTAGGACCCTCAATTAATGATATCAATAAAAAAAGGCAATTTTAGAAAACTATTGAGATCTGCATGGTTGATCCAAAAAGTTATCAAGACAGGGTAGTGTGTACTTATTCTTGATTATGTTCTTTTTTGGTTTTTCATAATCA
The DNA here is from genome assembly GCA_963277665.1 of Viscum album. NCBI lineage: Eukaryota > Viridiplantae > Streptophyta > Magnoliopsida > Santalales > Viscaceae > Viscum > Viscum album. The sequence goes on from OY728139.1 coordinate 901,429,815, forward strand.
ATGAAAATTAACATCAATACATATTCTTTATTAACAAAATTTATAGTGTCACCACAAGGTGATATAATTTGATGAATAAATCACATATCAAGATTCTCTTGATGTTTCATCTTAAATTCCTATAACTCAATCCGGGAAATTCTGTAGGGTGTCTTCGAAATTGATGTGGAAGTAGCTTCATGTTCTATTAAGAAATCTACTTCATGTTTCTTTGGAAGACTATGTAACTCTTCTAGATAATAAAAACTCCCACATAATAAGAATATCATCAATTGTGAGTTTTATCTAATACATCTGATATATACACCACAATTAAATATGAATCAATACCCCTATAAGGGATAAAATTACAATTGGATGTTAAGATTTAGCATTTCACTGATATAAGCTCATTAGTTGGTTTTGAATATCAAACATTACATACCTTCCTAAAAACATTATATGTTATTTATATTGATAAACCAAACCCATGCTTAAAATTACATAAAATATAATCAATGGGGGGAATAGAAACTTTTAAAGTAGGTACAATCCCACAAAATTGAAGAAGATAATAATCATAAAGTACATATGTCGGTATCATTTCATTATGGGGTATCAAAAGTAATTAAATATTAAATCATTGACTTTATGTATTACAAATATTTGATAATTGTATTAATATATATAAATTCTAATAAATAACCTAAATTATGGTACATCAAAATTTAATCTTCCATATTACCTCACCATCTTCATCATTTAACTTTCAATCCTTAAATAAATTGAAAATGATTCTTTTGACCCCAAAACATCATAAATTAGAGTGATAAATTATATAATCATAAAACATATATCATAGGATATATAAATAATAAGATATTATTTCAAATAGAAGAAACATTATGTTTAAACTAGTTCATTCATAATAATAATATGTTGAAATATTTCATGATGTTTTGTAAAGTGATTGTGAATTTCTAAAACATTTCCCCATGGAGTTTCAAACTAGGTGTAAAGTGATGATTGTTTTCATACAACATGTAATGATCATGTAAAATCCCCAAATTCCCTTTATGGATTTATAACCCCTTGGTAAAAATTTTTTGGAGCCACATCCACTTATAGCATCTAGATATGGAGTTAATTTTATGAAAACCACTTGACCTTTTCTACACAATATTTTAGGATATTTTCTTATACATTGATTTATCTATTGGTTTCTCATAAAATATTTCTCATCCAATTTTTCAATGGATAAAAAAACATTTCATTGATTCCAAATATACTGACATAAAAATTAAATTCAGAAATATCACATATTAATAGATAAATGGTCTTTTGAAAACCAAATATATCTATTCTGTAAATTATACAGGTCTAGTAACATTATAAACATATATATATATATATATATAACTTTTTAATCATATCTTAAACTATTCATAAAAATATTATAAAAAACTACATTACATAAGTCAATTATAGGAAACATTAAAAAATGGGGTGCTCAGATTCTCAGTAATGATACAGTATGGAGATATCAACATAACATGGGAATAAGGTTATGAGAACATAATAAGAACATTTAAAAATAATTCAACTCTTATCATTGATCATAATATTATATCATAAAATAAATCGTCATTGTACATAATAATTTATTCATAAAGGACTTATGAATATAAGCCTTATGATAATAACATTATAATAATATATTGGTTTCTGGTATATACATAACCATAGTAATTAATTTAATTATTATTAGAAGACCATTTCCAAGACACTCATAGTGGATGGAGTTACTCCCCAAAACAATATATCATTTATGACTTACTCCCTATGTAATCATAGTGGTCAATGTCTTTTAAGAATTTGAGTTTTCTCCCTATTATAGTCTTGGTTATCTCGTGTGATAAAAATCATTAACCAATTCATTAGAGAGGATTAAATTCCATTCCAATCCATCACATAATAGAAATCATATAGATGTGTGACACAAGATCATAAAACATTCATCATATCATAACATTTGAGGAGAACTAGTATTCAAAATCATTTCATCATAGCATTACAAAAGGAAATGAAATAGGTTTCATAGATATATAATTTATTCATCAAAGAATAACCCATGGATAGAAAATTATTTTCATAAAGATATTGGCACACTCAACATGAACCATCCGGAGAAATAATAATGCTTGAATCATGGAACCAATTACCTAAAATTATTATGAAACAAACATGGATGTTATCATATATCGAAACTTATTTTAAATGATCACGTGAAGTTTTTCATGAGGAAAATTTACTTTTTAATTTGAAATTAAATATTTAAAATATTTTTTTCTACTTATATTAGGGTAAAAACATTCTTTATAAGTAACATGAAAAGATTTAATGTATTATTAAAATTATTATGTGTTTAAGATGGTGTAAAATTCCATTCATGTCATATATATTAAAATAAATATTACAATATCATTTATGTAAAACGTCAATGTACTTTATTTGAAAAATTAAAAGTATAATCTTATTAAATAATATTATATAAATACATAAATGAGTAAATATGACATTAAATAATCATTATAGAATATTGATAATATTATTTAAAACATTTTTAGAAAACATATACATGGATGAAAAATTGTTTTCTTCTAAAGAATGAAATAATGATGGTGTTCATTAAAAAAATTCATTCATTATCTTTGACTTCACAAAAAGAGAAAAACAAATAGAAATTTTTTTATTTAAAATAATAATAATAGTATAATAAAATTAATGATTTAATTGATAGACAAATCATTATATTTCATCAATCGAAACATAAACAAAATAAATCCTGATAAAAATGACATTATAAATTAAACCCATAACACTTTTGTATCATTTTGATCAGAAGACCCATGGAATAAATAACCTTTTGTGTATAGGTAATAAAATATAAATTTATAAATTATCATAAAAAATTAAATTTATGGGTATTTTATATAAAACCCAAATGAAACTTGTGGTGAATTTGGGAAGTGCCACATAGGAATTAAAGTTACAATAAAACAATGTAACTTATATAATACATTCATCTTGTCTGACAGAAGCTAATTTATATTAAATATATATATATTAAGAATATATTAAATAACCATACATATTTAAATCATTAAATTTATTATTTACATATAAAAGTTTACCATCCATTTATTAATAATCACTTATAAAAACATTATTCTGTGTGATAACTTATTTGTTTACTCTATATGTTTTCAATTATTAGTTTTCATCCATGTATATTAATTATAGTAACATTATATATATGGTTATAATATTGATATATATCTCATTTAAATTGACTATATAGAAATTAAATTTCATTAATAAATGTTGAGATAGAAAAATTAATGACACTGTTCCAGGAGATAGTATGATGTACATATCCATAAACGATTCTTCTATTTATCAATGGATGAAAGTAAATCTTTGTTAACAATAACTAAAATTTATATAATCATATTTTCAAAATTTATATCATATATATTCATTAAATATATCCTAATTACCATCAATTTATAATTTAAAAAAATGTTTCACATCGATTCATGGACGCGATTATCGACATTAATGCAAGTTTGGGATTATCATTTTCTAATATAATATAATGAAATGAGGTATAAGTGGTATTATATTTTTACCATGTATAATTATTATATTTATATAATATATATATATAATTTAAATTTATTATTACACCCATTAATGAGAGGTAATAAAGGAAAATTAATTAAATTCATGAGGTGGTTGTTTGTCATGTGCATGTTCTAATGTTTCATTTACAATGTTATTTAAGAGATGATAGATTTGGGTTAATTAATTAATATAATAAAATTCCATTATATGTTAGATCATTGTGAAATTATATCAACATATTTAATTAATAATTTAAGGAGGTTCAAGAAAATATAAACTGAAAACGCATGTTTATGAACTATACATCTTCTTCAGACATCTTCTTTAGGATTTTATCTCAATCCTTATTATAAGGGTTATATAATAAAAAATATGCTCTAATTTATGGAGAGTAATATAATTATTCAGTTTGGGTAGGTTCTTTCCAAACCAAAATTGCATGTATATGTGGATTGGATAGGATTGGAGATGTCCACAAATAAGTGGGGGTGGGTACCCACTTGAAAATTTCCTCAAAGAATATAAGAGGATAAAATCATTCCCGATCCAAATGAGTATATATGAATATAGATAATATGGTGGTATAATATAATGTGGAACTATTTCCATAAAATGTTATTTATCCATGTTCAATAGGAAATGAAACACTTCTCTATTTTAACCCCCTAATAAACATGTTTTAACCTTCATCGTGGTAATTTATTTTCAAAATTTTAAAAATTCATTATAAAAAATAATTAAAATGAAAATATTATATAATAATAAAAATTCTCAATAAAAAAATTAATACATTATTCCAAATTCAAATCACATTATATTTATAATTTAATATAAAATTAAACCCATAACCATGAAGAAAAATTGTTTTCCAAGAAAAAAGTATTCATATCAAAATTGGATATAAAATTGATTCCAATAAACTAAATAAAATAAAATAAACATTAATGTAAATAAAATAACTTTTGAAACCATATTGAAACAAATGTAAACATTATAAACTAATTTATTTAAATTAAACTTATAAATTAAATCATTGTGTTTAACAGTTTATCAAAAAAAATAAACTCTTCAGAAAATTCATAAAAATAATAATACATTTTAATGTAGATTTCAAAAAATCATTTATTCCAATAAATTTCAATATTTTTAAAAAATTTTAAATTTTAAATTTTTTAGTAATCATGATGAAATCTATTTTTTGAAAAACTCACTTTTATTCAAGAAACTAGATTTATATTTATTCACCTAATAGAAAATTATTCGATAAATGATATAAAATTTATTGCATGTTATAATTAAAATTTATTGAAATCATTTACTAAAAGTGGTTTATTTAATTAATTGAAATAAAACAAAAATTACATGAAATTATTTTTGTATAAAAATATTTTATTTACATTTAAATAGTAATTATTTTCATTTCACTTTAATTAGTAACAAGTGAATTTATATTCTAATTGTTTAAAATATATACTTTCATTAATTTATTTTTTATTATTTAATATACCATGTGGGTGTTATTAATTTTTTATGGGGATGAACAATAATTAGTTTAAATGACTATAATGGTGAGTCGAGGTCGAACCAAGTAGAAATAAAAAATTACGTTTTTATTTATTTAATAAAAATAATTTATTATTTTAAATTTCAAAAAGAATAGAAAAATAAAATATAGTTTTTTGGGAATGATATAAATAGAGATGAAATATATTTAGGTTTATAAATTAACTAAAAAAATTGTGCATGGTTATTATAGATTTTGTGGTCTATGTGAAATTTGATTAGGAAATTATATTGTTTCTTCAGTATTAGTGTTTGAGATGATATGTGGGGAAATTGTGGATTTGGTATCCCCAGTATTTTATAAGAATAACCTATTTTCATTTTTTTGTAATTAATTATTTTAATTCCAAATGTTCATCATGATACCATATTTGAACCTAGTTTCCCTAGACAACCCAATGGTCATAGTGTAATATAAGAAAAACACTTGTGAATTTTTTTAAAAAATATTGTTTCATATTAAAAATACAATTCTCATGATTTTATGTTATATAAAAAGGTTTCAAATTTAATTGAAAACAAAAACAATCAAAATACATTAATAAAATAGAGAAATACAATCCAACGAGCCTTCTCCCTTTATGTATATTTCCTGAGAACATGGTTGGTTTTAGACCCTTATCTAAGTGATGTGGGATTATGGGGATGGATAAATAAAAATTAATGCATTAAAGAATATAGATGATGAAGAATTGTGGAGGGCCCTAAAAACACAACTACTAACCCCATGATTTTCCCCATAATCTATACTTTGACAAAAATTGTTTTATCTTAAATTTATAGAACTCTAGTGGTTTTTAGGTTTGATTAAATAATCCACTAATATGGAATATTCCATCTATTAGGTAAGAAAATTTCTTCAAAACATTTTCTGGAAATAAACCATATCATCTCAGTCATGGCCTTATCACCTTATTTTACATCATTAATAGTAACCATATGCCACAAAACATCTTCACCCAGCTCTAGGAAAGTTCACTTACAAAAAATACTTATGTGAATTTTTAGGCTATGTCAATGTATCCCACAAATAGGTCACTTAGTGACATATCTGATCCCACCTCTGGTTCTTTTAATACTTTATCTATGGATATTATGACTTGTATCCTTGAATTCATACACCATAAATAGTTACATTCGATTTAAATGATGTCTTCCCATCCCCAAAACCTCTATTTCACTGTGTTTATTTAGTTTCAAGGATTAGGATGATGTTATGTGTATCCTTTGTCAAGAAAAGCCTTATATTATTGTAATTCATTACCAGTTTGGAAAATTTTGATCATTATCCCAAAATATATTTTATTCGAAAAAAATGAAAAATCCCAATAAATCTTCATGTAATTATTTAATATTTAAATTAAAAATAAATATATCTGGATATAAAATTTTGTGTATGAAATAACATTATCACAATTTATATCCACCAATTTATCATCGATGTTGTAATATCTCCAATAAATAGTAATATTTTAGTTGTATATAGTGATTTTTTATAGTTATTGTTTCTTGTAATTGAAGCTATAAAATAAAATAAAATTATTATAAAAATATATATTTCAAAAAATATTCATGTTCTAGATAAACTATAATTATATTATTCTATGGTTGATGTTTTTTTTATTTAAACCATTTTTATTAATATAATTAAATGTAATAGTATACCCATAGAAACACACTTATCACTTGTATCTAGTTCAATGTATCTAGAATATAGAGAGGTACTCTTGAGTACTTATTGAATTTCATTCTACTTATTTTTCTTATATTGAATCAGGGTAGGACATTGTAGATGGGAATATTTTGTGAACTATAGTGATGTGTCAAATAAAGGACATGTATATATCCACATAATAAATAATACAATGATAACGTATAAATTATTTTCATTAAAAATTATAAAAAAAATTATATAATGCATGATTTTAATATGGATATAGTAATTTTGGCATTACTGATATAGTCTAATTATCTGTATGGTGAATGGTTTTATATATATATATATATATATATTATTTTTATATTATTTAGTTTCATAGTATGAGGTGAATATACTTTAGATAAGATAGTTGGAGTTGATCATCGATTTTTATTGGTTAATACAGTACCCACATGATAAGGAAAACACGATTGTTGATTATTTATATTGGAAATACCATGTTAGTTTTTCCATGATAAGGATATAAATAGGACCAATATATATGGATTTTCATAATATAGATAATAAATCAGGAATAAAATTTATAGTTCTTATCATTATAATTAGAATGTTAAACCATTCATCCCAAAAAGGATTAATAAGTTATAAATTGAATATGATTAATTATAAAAGTAGGTGATAAATGATCATAGGTATAACACCCTAAATTCTAAATTAAGGACATAATTTTTATAGTGTGCATAACACGTGTCAACAAATGAGTAAGGTAATAGAAAAACAGGATATATTAAATTATATTTACTATTTTAAATAATTCATGTATATATTATAGCTTAAAATTCAAGAAATAAAAAATTACAATATGTTTCTGGCAGCAATGTGCTTCTTTGATGGCTTTAATTACACACAAGACCGATTTTTTTCAAAAAAAAATATTATTTAAATATTATTATTTAATATATTAAGACATAACCTTGTAGATAATTTTTTTTTTCATTAATATTATTAACTAAATTAGAAAATATATGGCTTATAATAATATAAAATTAATTCATTGGGAATAAATTAATTGTAAATGAATAAAAGAACCAATTGAATATAAAGGGAAAATTTTTACAGAAAATTGTTTTTATGACCAAATATATATTTTACACTAATAAATTAAATTAATTATATCTATTATGTGATATTTATTAAATTTATATATTATATATCCAAAAAATATATTTTTACAATAATCTAATATAATTGATGTTCATAATACAAAAACATGCACAATATTATGTGTAAAATACTATATTTTTATAAAGCTAATTTTACCTCCATTTAATAGAGACAAAATTTTAAATCATATTTTTTAACCTTTTTCAATTTAATATTTCTAAATAATTTTAATATTTAAAAAAATAAAAATTTGGTTTATTTTAATTGTTGTTATTTTTTTGTGAAGTTACTTTTTTTAATGAATAGTTGAAAGGATACTGTATTTTTGTTCAAAAATTATTTTTTAAATAATGTATTTACAAGGTTAAATAAAATTTCAAATTCATTTTAATGTTTAATTAGATCAAATATTTTTCAATTAATATAATATATGTCATTGGAATGAGTTTCACAATGAATATATGTATAAAAATATAGTGATCATTTTAATGTTTGTACTTGGAAAACTCACATTATCATCCCATATCTAAGACTAAACATAAATTAATATCTACCTCTTCTGTTTAAGGAATTTGGAAAAATAGATTCCATTTTCTTAATCATAATTATTTATCATTTATAATAATGTATACTTGTATTTTTACAGAAAAATTTTAGTGAGATTAATTAAAATTAATTACAATGATTAAGGTAAAATTAAGCTTAATAAGGGACTAAACATTAATATTATGGGCCTAAATTACCTAGAAGATTGACCAAGAGACATTGGTCATCCATATATTGAAAATGCACTCACTTTTATATATTTTAATCAATTATTAGAGCCACATGAAATGTGAAAAACATGTCTGGAATTCTTTTATCAAAATATGACAACACATCAACTCCTTCTCCACTATAAAAGGCCCCCTCTCCCCTCACATCCCCACTACTCTCAAGTAACATTGTATCTATAAATATATGCCCCAATAGTTCCTAAACATCTGTTTAATCAACATATAATCCCCACCTTTATCATAAATTATTTTAAGTAATCCCTATGGTGAAAACTAAAAGGATTTACCTGATTAGAATGTAAAATTTTTCCTTAAACTCTTAAGTTTTATTTCCATTATACACCCCCTCAACTATCCAAATTCATTTATTTTCTAGGAAAACCTTTATCATAAATAATCTAGGAATTTTTATTCTAGGTTTTCATCCTAAACATACACACATACCCATCTAATGGGAATGAACATACGTTTTTTGTGTACGATGAACTAAGACCTCATGAAATGATGATTTTTCATTTTTACTTTACCAACATTCATGGTTTTACATTATTTTGACAAATATATTGATATATGGTATATAATATATTTATAATATATGTTTATGTATTTAATTATAGTATATATCATCACAATATACATTCTATTTTGTCAAAATGTGATAACATATTATGTGGAAGTGTAGACTACCACCCCTAAAAAGGCAATGTGACTCATTCACACTACATATGTAACATATAAATTATCTTCTTAATTAAACTTGTCTGAAATAAAAAAACGTAACTATATTCATTATATAATTACCATTATTGAAATATATGATATAACATTTTTTTATAAATCTTTTAGATGCATAGAAAGTAATAACATCGTTCATGGATGTGTGAACTACCACCTCCTAGACATGATGTGTTTTTTTACATTACAAGAATTTTATATATAAATATATATGATTTAATAAAAGGTATTTTATTATATAATTATAATTTAGTAATGATATAATATTTCTTACCTTCTTTACATGATGAACACTCAAAAATGAGAACATTACTCTTGTGTGTGTAAGACCTACTGTATCCATGATTGTAACAATGATTCCTTTTTTATAACCATATTTAATGATTGGTTTTATAATTATAAATAATATATAAATATGTTAATTAGGTCATTTTATTTATTCTATATTCATTTATATAATGAACTCTTTAACCATAGTCATTCTGTCATTGTTGTTTCGGTCACATGAACCAAATTTCATCAAAAACCCAGATGTAAACATAATTGTTTAAGTAGTTATATACACTATAGTAATAATTGAAATAAAATTAATGATAAACATGATAAATATTTTAAATCAAGTAAATAATTAAAATATGTTTTTCATTAGGTAATATATATAGACATGACACAATTCAATCTCAAGGTAATCGTTGTTATCTCAATTTATATTATATTGAGACTTATTTGTTGTTATGCACTAATTTACATTTATATGATGTATTCACTTCCATTTGAAATTTCATATCATTAATATCATTATTATAGTGGAATTATATATTTCATATAACTTTATTCCTTCATGGGGATTATGATTATAATGTTTCATAATAGCATGGAACACTTTAGAATGTTTAATAGTTATATTCCTCATGAATGTTTTAATGATATTTAAACAACATTTCCATTCATCAACAACAATAACACTTTTGTTACTTATCCACCATTAAGGAATTATCATTATATCATTATCCTTTTTAATGTAGATATTTGATGATAATGAACATTGGTTATTAATTAAATTGATTATTTTATTAATGAGGAATGATTTGGATTGGAAGACAGCGGTGTGGCCCGATTATAGATAACCCCTGGATGAAAATGATGTCACAACTGATGAATCAGTTGGGAAAATCATAATATTTTAATCTATGATGACAATAGATCATAATGTTATAGTAGTTCATGTGATAGATATATGACATCCAATATTAATTCATTATCATTGATTTAATTAACATTTTTATACATGATATGTTTCATCAACATATCTCTAGATTAATTTCATTTTATGTTCATCGATTAAATGGAAATATGTTTTAGATTTATACCTTTCTGTATTGTTATTTTACTAATCTAGTTATTTCAATGGTATGTTCTATCTGTTATTTGACATTCCATTTATTCTAATTAAACTATTATTTATTCCATTTTACATACCCTTACTAAGAATTTGTGCTCAAACTTATTATTAAGAAGAAATTTTCAAAAAGAGTTCAAGGATTTTTCTTATTTATTTTTATTATGAATTATTTTTTTATTTTATATTTCCCAATGTATTATGGTTATAATGTATGTAATCTATATTTATAAACATAAAAATTGATCAGCCCATTAGGGTTTTATTTCATGTAATCATTCTAATTTATTAAAATAATTCACAAACTCCATGACTCTACGGTCGGAGTTTTACAGTTGGAATTAGTGAAAGTTTAGAAGAAACCTTTGGAAACTAGATATATAATACATATATAACATTTCACAACCCTTATATAGAAATTGAGGATTAGTATAAAAGAAAATAATAGAATTATGGTAAGGTAGACACTATGTAGTTTTTTCTAGAAATTCATCAACGTATACATACTAAAACTGGACGTGATTCTGGACCAAATGTACCTAGGAGTAACAACTCCTACAAGGTGTTTTGGGCTTGACTCGATGTAACATGTTACATGAAAATATGACATACTACACACCTAGTTTGATAGTACCAAGAGATGAACATAGGATAGTTAACATTTTTTTTACCTACTATTCTTATGGATTTGAAAGTAAATATTTCCCCAAGGTAACCAAATTTGATCATACCAGGATTAACGATGCATAAATTTATGTTCTCTGAAATTCCATATTTGTAATTATATTATGTTTATAATTTTATGAGATAATCAATTATATTTTATTACCATGAAATGGAACCTATAAGGAAGAATGGTATTAATACTCATGGAAAATGTAGATATTTCCCTATTGATGAAACTAATACATATGGTATTTGAATTTTCGAAATTGAGGATATATTTGGGAATCATAGTCCGATTATGACAAATAAACTTACCCAAATTGATCAACCTTTTCATCAGATAAAATATCCTTTGTTGGATTTCATTATTTGATATAGTCCCCCATAATTTATTGGGACTGATGATCCAATGGAAGATGAGAAAATGATTAATTCATTGGATTATATATATATATATATCATTAACAAGTAGTGAAAAGGAAATGGTTACAATTGAAATACATTATCTTTAAGGTGATTTTTGTCAGTGGTGGTCTATGATTTTTAATAATAGTGAGGAAGAAGAAATATGACATATATAATGGTTTACATTTAAGGATATATTCTATGACAAATAGTTCCCTCATGATCAAAAAAATGATATCATGTGAATGTTCCTTAGTTTGAAGAAAAATTAGGAGCAAAATGATTCGTATTATGATGCTTCTTTTACATGGTTATAATGGTATTATATGGAATTCATATACAACATGAAATACAGGATTACTCATTTTTGTGAATAAAATAATACTAGTCTCTGATGGGAATTGTTGTCTCGAATATTTTATTCATATTGTGATGTATTTTTTTATCCAAATGAGGAAATAATTATTCATGTACAATGGCATCAAGGGAAACCAAGTGAAGAAGAGGTCATCTAAAAACCATTAAATGGGGAATTATTCTAATAAGATTAAAGGAATGATGGATTTTCCAATAGGTGAAAACTACAGAAATAATCACCTTAGAAAATATTTTAAAGGATTGGGAGTTTATTTTAAGTGTAGAGATAAGGGTTACCATTCCAAATAATTAAAAGGAAAAAATAAATAGACCATTATTCGATGTTACAAATACAAGTATATAGGGGACTATGAAAACAAATTCCCCATGAATCAAGAGAACATTCATCAGAATAATATAAGGTATCGTGGTCAAACATATGTTATTGACCGAACTAAAGTGGAATTATTAATAGGTGTCTTTATTTTGATCAAACAAATATGTTCCTAAAGAATCTTCATTATGATGTTATCATCATATGATTTATGAAATATATTTAGATTTTGATTTCATACTTTTTCTTTAAGAATTTGAGATCACATTCTAAATGGTTTTAGGAAACTTTTTTCTCTAAGAAGTTAAAAATTTCAAGAAAAAAATGATTGAGGTAAACAAAAAATTACTATATTCTTGATATAGATATAATGGTGGAGAAAATATTGATATGGATAAGCTAGTATTAACATGGATATTATTAATTTATTTTTTGTAAGTGTCTTATAACATCATTGATGGGTTTTAAAAAAAATTTGTATATAAAAAATATATCCAAAAACATGTGTCTTAGATAAGTCATATTGTTGAATTATGGTTTTCAATATGGTTGTTGGCACTGGAAAATGTGTCCAAAAAACTTTCAAATGCATACACACATAATACAAGGTCGTATCTTGTTTCACAAGCTTTGATTTGATTGGATTTAGGGCCCAAACGGAGTTACAGATTATGAGTTATGGACATTTGATGTTGGGCTAGAAAACCGAATCGTGGAGCCCATTCGTGAAGCTCCCTCTGAGATCGTAGATAAAGGAGGTGGGATGCTCCACGAACACATTGGATATTCACAAAACTTCCAAGGAGCAAGGAGTTGGGATCATCCGTGAACCCCTTAGAAGTTCATGAACCAACCATTGAGAAAGGAGGAAGGATACTCCGCCAACCCCATTGACGTTCGTGAACCCGCCGTAGAGTAAGCTCTGCCTTTGCGTCGAGTGATCTATGCTTTGTGACACCTCTTTCCTACAAATACCTATCTCACCCCCTTCATACGATGGTCACTCCGCCACTTGGGTGGCCTATATCCTAGTTCACAGACCACCACTTTCTTTCGTGAAGCGGCTCTGCGAGTCCATGCTCTGCGAGCAGCTTCCTTCACGAAGCTGCTCCAGGAGCAGCGTACTTCATGAAGCTGGTCCACGAGTCCAAGATTCGCGAGCAGCTTCCTTTACAATGCTGCTCTGCAGTTTCATGATCTGTGAGCAGCTTCCTTTGCGATGCTGCTCCATGAGTCCATTTTCCATGAGGAGCTTCCTTCGCGATGCTGTTCCGCAAGTCCATGCTCCTCAATTCCATACTTCGCGAGTAGCTTCCCTCATGATGATGGTATGTGAGTCCATTCTCTAAGAGTAGCTTCTTTCATGATGCTACTCCATGAGTCCATGATCCATGAGTCCATTATCCAAAATACCCCATTCTCCATGAGCCCATTTGCTCCACAAAGCTACTTCGTGAAGACATATCCTCTGTGAAGCTCCTACCTACGTGCCTACTAGTTCATACAACGGAGTCTGTGCCCCCACACCCCCGCTTAGGGTCACTTCCGGGCTTCGGTCCTAGCCCTCTTGGCCGATCCCTTTGCTAATGTCACTAACCCCAATGAAAAATGGAGAGTCACACCACAAACCTTTCTGGTCAGGACATCGGCATTTTCCATTGTGCCCTTATGCGCAACAGCCTTCCATCTATGGGATACCTTGATTTGAGATACTCCTCCACACACCGTAAAACACCTTGAGTTGACATATTCGTCTTGGTTCATTTCTTATGTCACAAGTTGATATTCTCATCATCAATTCCCCAAGAACCTTAACTCGAACCATTCCTTAAGTCACTCCTACAAACCCCATCACATGGCTCATATGCCAGGTTGAACCTGGAAGGGTCTCCCCTTGTGTAAGTCCCAACAAAAACCATTGTTAGGACCCTTATTCCAATATTCCTATCTACAAGATTTTAAACTATCGTAATCCTTATATGAAAAACATAGGATTCCTCTTGATCAATATAAGAGATGCCTTGTGCACCAAGCATAAGATGCTTAACCGTCCTTTCTACATGAATCTAAACTGTAATGTGCACCATGTTCCATACATATTAGGCCTCTTTATACAAACCAGAGATGCCTTATTCCCCAAGAATGAGATTCCAATAGTCTTATCTGCATGACTATAAACATTTGTACTTCCTATCTGAAAAATAATAGGATACCTCTTTCTCCCAACAAGATATGCCTTATGAACCAAGCAAAAGATGCCAATAGTCCTATCTACATGATTATATATTTTAGTACACCCTATGTTCCAAGCATAGGATGCCTCTTACTCCAAATAAAATATACATTGTGTTCTAAGCATAAGATTCCAACAGTCCTCTCTATATGTCAATAAATTGTAGTACACCTTATTATTCAATAATAGGATGCCACTTGTTCAAAGTAAGAGATTCCTTATGCACCAATCATAAGATGAAAATAGTCATATCTATATGACTATAAATTGTAGTACTCCCTATCTGACAAATAATAGGATGCCTCTTGCTCCAAACAAGATATGGCTTATGCTCCAAGCATAATATGCCAATAGTCCTATCTACATGACTATAAACAGCTGTACACTCTTTGTGCTAAACATAGAATGCCTCTTTCTCCAAGAACATGATGCCTAATTCCATGATTACAATGGTGTAATTTCAAGAGCACTGGAATCTGTTCAAACATTTCATCACTCCACCTTACGCTTTGTGTTTCCTTTATTCAGATCTTCATCTATGTCCTTGTCTAAAGGGACCCCCAAACGGCCTGGTCCCATGCCGCATAAGCTCACCTACTGTCCTGGTCCAACACAGCATAAGACTTTGGACAACTATTTGAGTTAGGTATTGTGTTTCGTACATGGTTAGCAGTCAACCCCCATTTTCTTGTCCCCAGGGCAGGCTAACATGAATTTTTTTTTGTAGGAGACCTCAAATAGAGGAATATTCTAGTAACATCATCATTTAAGTACATAGATCATGATCTCAACCTGAATTCGACTTTCTGGTTATTCAAATCATATTGAGAATTAATTAGAATATGATAATTCATTTTTATTTGTAAATAAATGTTTTTATAATTTCGAAAAATTTTCAAGAACATGGACTTAAATATTATATCTCACATAGATAGAATCAATAATTTGGTTTCATATATTCTCACCAATTAATTGATATATTTCATTGCAATAATATTGGGTTGTATTTCCTTTATGATAAAAATCAAGTGAGCAGACATCGTATGGATATCTAATGAAACCTATAATTCATTATTTCTACTTGATGTCTTTAGAATACTAGTGATGTCATCCATGTTTATGTATCCCTTTAAAATATAGGTGTGGGAAATAATTGAAACATCTCATAGTAATTTTTTATTCAACCTTCACTTTCTGACATACTCTGAATATTGATTATTATTTAATGGTATCCAACAATAAATTTTCAAACCAATGGTTCTCTCATATATCTTAATACATCTTCTTGATCCTAGGGTTTATGGATATGGATAAGATAAGCGTATAATTTAACAATTATTTCTTTATAAAAATATTTTATGATACCGATTATCCTGGCCCAAATATAATAAATACTTCTTCATAAATTTTAATCATCATTGTTATTGCTTTTTTATCTATTAATAACTATTATCAAATTAAATCATTAATTTTTTTATAAATTATTTCTATATAGAGTATATGAATCCTGGTTTTCTTTAACAGTATGTTAATCCATTGAGTGGTAATTTCCTTTGATCATCTCAAACCATCATCATTGGTGATAATTCATCTCGTTTTATGTGAATATATATATGTGAGTATTTTATTATCAATATATATTAAAAAAAATTCACCTATAGAGAAAATTTCCTCCTAATTTCAATATGAAGATCACTCTAGCTGATTCAAGATCATACATTTTATAGGTATGTTGATTAATAATAAACTGCCTTGATATATAGTTTATCACATTATAATTATAAGTCAACACATAGGCTAATAAATTCTTTAAAGAATCACTATAAACCAAAAAATGGACCCTTCATGATTGTAGTGAATGTACTGGTATAGGGATAATCCCATTTTTTAAAATATTGAAGTTCTTTTCAAATTCATCATTAAACAAAAACATTAATCTCTTCTGATTCATCAAGATTAAATTATAACAAATCATTTAAATATGAATATAGCTCAAGAAAACTATATAATTATATTAATGATTCTATGCTAGGCCACTTCCAAATTTCCTTTATCTTAGAAGGGTCCACATATATTTCTTTAAAGGAGATATAATTCTATAATAATTATACTTCATTCAATTATAACTAATATATACTATAATTTTCATA
Source organism: Viscum album (assembly GCA_963277665.1). Taxonomy (NCBI): domain Eukaryota; kingdom Viridiplantae; phylum Streptophyta; class Magnoliopsida; order Santalales; family Viscaceae; genus Viscum; species Viscum album. The sequence continues at coordinate 901,446,923 of OY728139.1, forward strand.
TAAATTCTCCATTCACAATGTATTTACTATAGTCACCAAATACATCATGTAATACTTCATTATTTTGGCGTATATAAGAATAAAATATCAAAATAATAACACAAAGTTTTCTAGATAATAACTAAGGACACATTATTATATGTATAAAAATCTTGGACTATTAGTGAGACTGAAGGGAAGCAATATATACTCATAGTGTCTGTACATTTTTTCAAAGGGAATGTTGGTGAAATATTCCTTCATCAATTTTAATTGGTGATAACCCAATCAATGTTCCACCATATAAAAATACTAGGAACCATGATGTAAATCAATTATGTTAGGTTGGGGAAACTTATTCACTATAATATTTTTTATTTCATGATAATTCATAAGAAGATTCACTGAATCATCCTTCTTCCTAATAAAGAGGACCATAACACTACTCGGTTAAGTACTCAAGTGTATAAAACCCTATCACCTATTATATTGTAACAACATTTACATTTATTCAAACTCAAAATTTTCTATTCTATAAGGAGTATCGGATATGAGGATAGATTCATATATAAGATCTAGATAGAACTCAACCACTCATTTGGTAAGAATACCTTACAACATTTTTAGGGAAAACATTAGTATAATACCTCATAATGGGAATGTCTTAATTTGTGAATCACTCTATTGTCACAATAATTAGATAAAGATATGATTTATTAAAGAGAGAAAAATATTCATACTCGATTATAATACTCCAGGGGAGATTCATCCTCCTCCTTTCACACACATAGAATCATAGACTGAATTGGGATTTATTGACTGATCTCCATCTCTCAATTTTTGATCTTGTATTTATATAATGATATCCAATAAATTCCCAATATTACATAAATCTCTACTAATATAAGTAATGCATTATTTTATAGAATATTTAATCCCAAAATATTTACTATGTGGTATTTATCTATATAGAATGAAACAAAAACACTATTTTCTATTTCCAGAAAGAAATCAACACCCATGTTTTGAGGAGTAGTTTAAATAGTTATAATAACCTTTCAAGATATAAAAAAATTATATAAATAGAGTAAAAATTTATGTTCGTTGTTTTTGAAAGAATAACTAGAATTAATTTCACCATATCTTTTTTTGGATCCACCGCACCAATAGTGATAGTATATAATTTTCATTTTCCTCTAGTACTTTCAGGTTGTTTTCATTGAATATCTCAAACAACTCTTGTATTAGTGAATTTGTAATTTTTAAATATCGTTTTACTTTTAGGCGGAACTATTCATTGTATTCTACATGTTGATCTAAACATTAATTTATTCCATCGCATTCATGGATATCTTCATCCCTCCAGGGAAATCATTAAACATATCCTCCAATTCTCAATAATTGATGAATTTCGTATTTCCCTTATAAATTTTTCTAGGACGCTTCTTCCCACACTTTTGATAGATCAGATGCTAGATTCCCATTCAAAAATATGGTTTTTCTTTTTATCCACTTGAAGAAAACATCATTTTAATCTTTTTATCTCACGAACCACAAGTCCATTTTCATTCAACAACATCCATCTTGGACATAAGTGTAGATCAATTAATTTCTTCATAGATATCAATGTATAGAATATTAAAATCATTTCATATAAATTATTTAAACCACTAAAGATGTTGTCCACATTAAATTAAATTTTTATGATGAAGATTAATATGTATTGTGCATTCATTGTGAAGTTTACCTCATACACACCTAAAAATTAATCTCCTATTTTCATAATTATGAGAACTCTGTCTCTATTTTAATAAGTAGAATTTACTTAATATATATTAAAAAATACATGAATTAATATTGTTCCATGGAATCAACATTTTTTTTGTAAATCATGTTCTTTATTAGAATCAACCCCTGACCAGCTACCATATCTATAAAAAAATGTCTACCAAAACATTATCCTTTTTGAGACACATTTAATTTATTAGGGATTGGTCGCATGTCTGACATGAACACAACATTATTTTTTATATGATAAGGAGTTCATTCTATTTAACTCATGTTAATACTCATAACATGATTTAACTGAGCCATTACATACATGATATTCCTAACTCCCACTCCTACATAGTTTGGCATATCATTAGAGTTATGATCAAATTTCCTATAATATTGTTTACTAGTACGATCTCATCTATTTCCCATAATTAATTAAAAAATAATAAGATAATAAATTACCTAATAATCCTAAAAATGGGAAATATTATGACATATATGGAATATATTGTGAACTATATTTATATACTAACTTATGAGTCTCTATGATTCAATTTATTTAACCCTTGGTAATTCTCCTCTTATGTTTTTCAACCTAACAATTTTTTCATTTCCTTCGTAATGGTTTGTAACTAGATAGTGAAATTATAATGCACTTCTCCCAAGAATGTCAAACCAGGTGTATAGTTAGGCTACATTTTTATACACTATGTGAAGATCTTTTCAGTTCCCATGTAACCCTATATAGCTGTATTACTCTAGTGAACAATTTTACTGGAGTCACATCTCATTTTTGTATCCATAAATGTAAGTAATTTATTGGAGATCACTCCCTCTATACTTCATGAATGTTCTATGAAATTTTCATATACATGTAAATATAAATAGATTTCTCAATAATGTTTTCTTCCAGTTCAAAAAAAAACTAACATAACATTTATTCTAATTCCAACTAAATTGAATAAATCCTTCATACAAATCTTATAAAATAATTTTTAACATAAATTTATATACACTATAAATAAGATGACTTAAAGGACAATTTTCATTGGAAGAACATATTGTACACTTGAAACATCATTTCATAACACTGGGAATACATAAAATAAGGGGTAATCTAAAAGCCTTATTATGGAGCAAACATGATAAGGAATCACAACATGGAGTAAAATTTATGACATGATATACTAAAAGTGAAGGCTTGTGAGTAATCACCTGAAAGAATATAATAATGAACATGTTATAAGAATTGAATGGAAATAATTAAATTTTTGTACAAAAAGACATGAAATAAGAACATGTTAAGGATAACTACCCAGACACCATCCTATGGTAGTCTTAGTATCATCATGGATTATAATTACTCTATAGTCCCATATATAACATAACATTATACTAAAACATTACCCAATTCATTCTAGATCTATGTAGAAACACCCATCATAACATTTTAATTTCTATTTGTTATTTATAAGGAAATAGACCCTAAGGAATAAACATAAAAATTATTAATATAAGGAAATGGATTAAATAACTATTCCTTATATCATAATCAAATCATATTTCTTAATGAACGAATTCAAAAAATGAATATAAGGCTTGTGTTACCCAATCCAAAGGAAGGGAAAATAAGAATCTTATATATGTGAGAGAAATAAATAAGAAATTTAAAATATCTTCATAACATTAAAGAGTTATAAATTTCTATTTATAGAGAGAATAATCATTACAAACTGAAAAATGGAGTCTTAGAGATATCCCTTACGTTATATCTCTTATTTCTTCATACCTGTTAGAATCTCTAGTATAATAAATATATATTTATTATAAATTTATTCTAGATACTTTATCATATATATTATACCATATATTATTTTCATATTGCCTCTTTCCACCTAAATATTAATGTTTTTTAATTAAAATCTCGTTTCCAGGTGATAAATGCTTCATTTTTCATGTATGTTTGGTTCAGGAGTCTCGATCATTATAAATTGATCATTTTTTGATAATATCTATAGTTTTATAAATTATATTACTATAATATATATTAATTATATATATAATTATTTTCATCTATAAAAGGAAGGGATGAAAATATGAATTTAAAAATTTCAAGAGATGGTACGCCATACAAACACATGAATAGTGTAACCATTTTTAATGAAATGAATGAAAGAATGGTAAATAATAATTCACATTTCCATATTCATAAAAATATAATAAATAATTTACTTATATTAAGTTAATTATTATAACCCTTAATGAGATGTGGTAATGGAAAACAAATTACATCAGTTTGCAAGGCGGTAGTCTGACGTACACATGAAGGACAATTGCAATTAACATTTGATGGAAAAGGATATGGATGTATGTGATGTAAATAACATAATAATATCTAAAGGTATGAATATAATATTGTTTATTGTTTTTTCATTTTAATGAATATTTTAGGGTTGTAATGATCATATTAAACCAAAACATTTGTTTAATGAAAATACATATTCTTTATAAACCATATTTTTATTTACTACTTAAACTATATAAGATTTTTTATTCTCCAAACCAAAGAGTAAGAAATCATGTGGAGGAATGAAATTATGAGTATTTGGAAGTTAGTGGATGAAATAAAGTTATTTATGTTTGAATAATTGTGAAGAGTGCATTTCATATTATAACTAAGGGGATGATAATTATTAGATTGCATAAAATAATACATTAATATTAATTACTTTTAAATTGTAAAAGTCATAAAATTATATAATTCTAAAAGAGGTTGAGTATTGGAAAAACAAATATCATAAAATAAAATTTGTACGTGTTTATACTTATTACCATTATCTATTTATTTTAAACCACATGAAACCTTTTTTATAATTATAATAAAAACAATGTTTTACTCTTTAGGGGGAAATACAGTCACTATAAAAGGAAAATCCCTCCATTAACTGAACAAACATAATTTTTTTAAACCTATAATAATCAAATAGAAAATATATGATTTTTATAAATTATATGTCATTTGAATATAGTTTTAATTATAGAATAATATTAATATAATTTTTTGAACTAATCATTTAATTTCAATTTCAATAAAACATGAAAACTATTTATTTTGAATTTAATAAATTCAATCCTATATAATGTGTTATTTTATTTTAAAAAATTAATAAATAAAAAAATCATATTATTTAATGATACAATTAACATTAAAGTGTTTTTATTTTAAAATTAAGACCTTTTTAATTAATATTAAAATTTTGGTCATTTTAATCAATTTAATTCTTTTTTTATGGTATAAAAATATCTTACCTTTGAAAATATTATATTGAAAAAAATTACCACATTTAAAAGGATTAATTTTATATTAATTTCACTCACTTTTATGAGTGTAATGTGATAAAATTTATTCAATGTTTTGAATGGGAACCTTTTTTATTATGTAATAAGTAAAATTTATTTTTTATTCATAAGAAGTTTTATGAATATTCAAAATATGTTAGGGTTTATATGGTTAAATTAGGTTTGATACGGGTTAAATAAATGTATTATGGTATGTTTTCCTATTTAAAATTTATTAATTCTATTTTACAAACATATCACAGCTTTATAATATCCCACCTATGATAATATTTCAAATTTATAAATTTTTATTGAGTATGAAATTATTTTATTTCAATATTTTATGGAATTCAAAGTGTATCTACTCCCCTAGCTATAAAAGGACACCCACTTCTTTTTTCATTACATCTATTTGGGTCGTATTGATAAACCAAATTGGGATATATTATTTTTTTCAACCTTCTAATATATTATATAGAGTTTATGTATTATTACAATGCCATTCTGATGATAATTTAGAATGAATCACAAGGATGCCTGCCGAAGAAGAGTAAATCATCTGACATGAACTCATTAAAATTATTTCTTCTTCTAAATAAATGAAATTTATGGTATTAATCAAAAAACATTTCTCAATTTTCTTCAATATATTTAAAAAATTATTTTTATGGAACTAACATTATTCATTCCCTCTCAATCAATTGGAAAGTGAAAATATTCCTCAGGTGTACATGTGGATTACAACCTCCAGTAGCAGTTTAATTATTTTTATATCCATATAATTAATGGTTTCTTTTTAAGAAGGTTTTAATGTTTTATTATTATATTTATTAAAAAATTATCCTTATATAAATATAATATCGTATCTGTCTTTTTACCTATCTAGAAATTGAAAATTGATAATTCTGGTCATCCATACATGTGCACTATAACAACTGTGAAATGAAGTGATTTTTTTTTATTTTGTAAATACTTGTATTTTAATAATGATAGAATTTGATAATATTTATTACATATATTATTTAATTAAAATTATATAGAGCTAATTTACTATTTACGCTTGTTTTATTTTGTCCATCAAAATATGAGAAAACATTTAATGCATCACTCTGGACTACTATATCCCTACAATATGTAAAAACATTTACAATATATAATTGTTTTGGATGATAAAAAATATGTATATATTTATTATATTTTATAATTATATCATTAATAACATTATTGTGATGATGGGACCCTAGAAATGATGTGAGAACCAAATCTATATATCTAAAACATATATGAAAAACAAAATAGTTAACACATGAAAACAAAGTTTTTTATAATGTATTATTAATAAAATTTAAATGAAATTTTATAAGTAGATCGTATATTGTATTTTTAATTTTTTTACTATTCGGTTACATATTATATTAATATATTAATTTATTACAGAGTATTTTTAATTATCTTACAATGTTTGTCACCCACAATGTAAGGATTTATTTTACAATCTCATCATTATTTGAGATTATTTATGTTTAAATATATATTAGTGTAATAATATGATAATTATAACATAAAAAATTATTTTATTTTTTAATTGTTATGATAACAAATTAAATTTTTTCCTTTAATTTTCTATCTTTAATTATAAAAATGTCTGTTATAGTTTTTATTGAAAACCAAAATAGTTCAAATGGGAACTATTTATTTCATTTCCTTGTTTTCTTTTAAATGTTTTCAGAAAATGTATACTATTATATTATATTTCATTAACATAATATTTTACCATGTTTTAATTGTGATAAAATCTTCAAAGAATTTTTTTTTAATTTTCAGAATGAGGTATCTCATAATTTTTACCAAAAATGTGAAATGAATGAAATTTTAATATAATCAACAAGAACAGAATTTCCAATAATCATGAATTCTCAATATTTTCATTCATAATTTATATATTTAAATATTTATTTATAATATAATTTTTTCCATAATATTTTATACTTTTTAATTTTTCTAATATTTTAGTTCAAATAGAAAAGGGTATTTTTCTAAAGAAATTCTCATTGATCTTTAAAAAATATTTTAATCTTATTCAACATCCATGGTTGAATATAATAATTTAATGATGATATATTATAACAATAAAAACCTCCATTATTTTATGGATGGTTTATAATTATATGGAATTAAGAAATTATTGACATTCTATATCATATTTCATCTAATACTAACTTGTTTTTTATTATTAAGTAATGTTGATAAAGATGTATTTGTTATTGATATAATGGTTGTTTTGGAAATAACAAGTGATATTTGAGGATTGAAATTATGTAGTCTCCTAAGTAAATAGAAGTAATTATCAATCTAAACAGGCTGGTTATTTTTCTGAGGACTTTCCCATTTATCTCTAATGTCCCAGCATAAGTCCAAAATTGTATGTTTAAGATGACTATTGTTTTTCATTCTATTATTCTAAAAACAATAAGTGTTTTAAATATTATTAATCAAATAATTGTGTAATCCTTTGATATTTTTTATGATTATTTAATTATTTATATGTAACAATTTTATCTTTATTTATTCACTTTTATAATATATATGAATTATTTATTCAATGATACTTCTTTTATATAAATTCCATTTATGAGATTCAATTATCAATAATTACTATGATAATATACCCCTATATGATAGGAAGTGTTCTATTAATGAGATATAAGAAAATTATAGTGAAAATAATGATGTTATAAATGAAAAATTCTATCTTTTATTTTTTATTTTTAAATGTAACATGAGATTCAAGACTCTAGTTGGCTTACCAAAGATATTAATATATTCTATTATTTGGGATGTGATATCTTGTATATATTTTCAACGAGACAACCTAACTACCTAGTTTGGTACTCTAGGGTCATGTTATTTATATGGATGAACTACTAATGGTAAATGATTCCTTTGTATGGTAGGTTAAACTCAATGTTTTGTCAATTTTTCAATAATATATTGAAATTTCAATTAAAGTATATAATTTATTTCTATAATCATTTTGAACTAATACATAAATATGAATTAGGGATGTATATTTTATTTTGTTAATTATGTAAATTGGATTTATTAATAGTCAGTTATACATGTATCTCATTATATATTATCGTGATAACTCGGGATTTATATTCATGATCACTTATTATTGTTGTATAATTTGTAACTCATGTGGCTGGTTAAATGCTTGTAAGATTGATTAGTTATTATGCTATAGATCTTAGGCATGTATATGTTTCATATTCCTATTATTTTTTGTTTTATAATAGTTTTCATCTTCACTTATGGTAATTTTAATATGACTTTGAGGAGGTTTAGGTGATTTCTGATCATCAGTGGCTAATCAACTCAGCATATGTTCGTCTATTAATAGGTATAACAATAGTTACTCACATACATTATTCCCACATAAAAAAATATATCATATTCACTGTACATTATTACCCTCTACACAACATAGGACACTTAAAAATAAGTTATAATTATGTTGGATTTTCATATATAACACAAATTCCTCATGAGCCATGCAACATCAAATAGACCCATTGGAACCCATTTTTTTATATACAAAACTATAATTACTCTATGGGCGTTCATTTGTGATTTAGGCTTTATCCATCCAATATTATACCATATGTTTTTACCTATTTTACATTCTACTGGAACACAATCTTTAATTTCTTTATAATCTCCAACTAAAAAAATATAATAAAACATGTATAATCCTAATAATCGATGAGTGATTAGACGACAATATTGGATTCATTAATTTTGTTTTATCCACCTTAAAAATATCCTTGTTTAAATATTCTTACCATTATTTATCTTCTCAAATAAAATTCACATATCAAAACACTTCATATAAAAATAAAATACTTTAATACCTTCACATATCATCTCTCATCAATATATTTAATTTTTTTACCAAATGTGTTACCAAACACAACAAAAACTATATATAATAATTATGAAAATTTTATCATTAATCATGAAATATAATTTTGATTGTGTATCAATAACATTCCTCCATCAACTTTTCATATTTAACATAACAAATATTTACACATTAATAAATAAAACCAATCTCTACGCGAAAAACATTAATATTAAAATGGAATGTAAAATTGATTACAGTGTTGTAAAGATAGTTGAATTAATCAAATAAGGAAATTCAAATGAATTATTCATTGGATTCAATTTTTAATGGAGATATAAATAATATCAAAATTATTATCCCTTGAAAAAATATAGTTTATTAAGGGGTGGTATAATAAGATCCATTGATAATATAACATTAAAAATATGACCATGAATTTTTAAGAACTAAATAGGACATCATTAACAATTGAAATGTAACAAATTCATATATATTTCTACAAATAAATAAATTAAAATATATAAAAACTCTTCAAATTTTATATTTGATGAAAAATCATGAAATTGAATTTCTTCTATCCTTTATGTCGAGTCCCTAAAAATAATAATATAGAAAATGTCTTTAGAACCCCTTTCCATATATGTATAATGAGTAAAAATAATAATACCACTCTTGATATAGAAATATAGTTAGAGTTATAAATTATTATATAGTTATGTGAATTCCAAGAGCATATGTGGAAGAAAACTGACTGGTGGAAAATGGTCAATAGATTTGGAGGGGAGAGGAATAGAATGATAAGTGGGTAATTAGAACAAATAACATGGACTTGTTTATCAATTTCTAAATATATGACATAAAAAATTAGGTTCTGAAAATACTATAATTCCTCTCCTTACCATGGTCTTAAACCATTGAATCAGGTATATATTTTATGTCTCATTGAATTATAATATAAATAGATCTAAAAATACTTATACTATATTATATTTCACACAGAAGTGATATTTATGAAGAATGGTGCAGACCATGGGTTATTAGCCCATAATCTCCATATTTATTAAGATAAAATAGAAACAACATAAAAGATGGATAAGGAAAAAAATCTAATGAAATAGACACACCAAAAAAGTCTAATTCATTCTGAAAGTAGGAAAGTAACATCAATGGGGGTGATATCCACAACTTATTCCTCATAGATGTCATCCTCTCCTCCATGTCTTCAGCTATATCCATGTACCATTATCCACCTGAGAGGTAGTATTTAATGGTTCCATGGAAGATGAATATTTTACCTCTCTAACAAGATCAGAGCTCTCTAGTAGGACTTATCATGCATAAGACTAGTTTCCCATTGTCCTTGAGATAATTAACTACAACCTGTAAAGTCTCCAGTGGTGTTACCATATCATTGGTCCCTCTAGACCTCACAGTGATTAGGAGGGGGGTCAACCAGTTTCCCTTTCCTCTATAATCTTATAATATACATTAGGTTTTGGAAATATATCTATAGGTTTTTAAATCTAGTTTCTATGATTTGAAAAATATTATTTTAAAAAATAAACATATTTCAAATTATAAAACCTTTATATTATTTATGACAATTCTTTGAATCCATTATGATTTCATAATACATATTTTATGTTCATAATTATTTTTACATTCAATAAACCATCATCTATCTTTTAAAAGTATTGAATCTTCATCATTTTAAATTTAATTTATTCCAATTAAAAAATTTATTAATTTTTTATTAAATATTTTTTCTAGCTATTATATTTTAAATTACTAAAATAAAACACTTCAATATTTCAAAATTATGTACTTATAGGAAAATAATAAAAAAAACTCATTTCCAATTGATTTTTTATAGTTTCTCTATTATATATTTTTAACAATACATTTATATTAATTTATAAATGTATTATTACAAAATTATTTTATGTTTTCTATTTGACAAATTTGTGTAAAAAGTTTACATAAATATTATAACAACTATATTTTCTATTATAATGGTCACACTCCAAATTTTTAGATTAGAAATTCGATCTTTCACTTCCTATAATTTTACATCATTATCACCCCTAAAATAATTTATTTCATTCTATTTATTTCTACAATATCCATACTTAATATAATTTTTTTCTTTAAAATAAAAAATTATATAATAAACTCGTAAGTTATAGAAAAGTAAAATCCTCTAAAATTTCATGATAATGGGTTTTCCTAATATTATTATAGGTTCTATGGTATTTGCAATAGTAAATGTAATCCTATATTTTTTTTACTCTTATGATGTTATAATAGAATATTCATTCTTCTATAGTATTGATATGTGGAGTTTATATCAATAAATAAAATCTTTTTTGTTATAGAATTGTGTAATCCTTGTCTCTATTGATCAATATTGAGTGATTCATAGACAAGATACATTGAGGTAAATATTCTAATAGTTTCAATCATATAAAATATTAGGGTAGGGATATAGAATATCATAAGAGTTTTTATTCTTGGAATTATATTTTTCATTCCTCATTATAAATATTGAAGAAATGTGAGGAACTTTAGGTAGGTTAGTTTCCTTAGAGCCATGATGACTATGAATAGAATTTAACTTCATGAGAAGAGAGTCACCTAGGGTTTGGGAACCCCTTAGATTCATGTAAATTGTATATAATGAGTCCCCTGAAAGGTTTTATATTTTAATAAATCTGAATAATCGTGAGGGATTGGTCCTCTATATATTCTGCATAAAGTTGGTACTCCTTTTCACCTGAAAAATAATGGGTCTTTTATAGGATAAATATAGTTTGGTACAACCTCAATCAATTTTCTAGTAATGTGTGATTCCCTTATTTATAGTGTTATGTAATCCATTATTTGAGGAATTTATTTATGATGAGTTAGTCATTTATTAGGGGTGCAATACTCCATTGACTAATAAATTTCATAGTTACACAAAGCTCCCCCATTGTACTCAATGAGATGATGGGTATTTAGTTTAATTATAAATATAATATTATTTAGTTTCACTTGGTGATTTTTTTTCTTTTTGAAGTAATCTTTTCGATGATTCCCACTTAGTATCATAGATTCCAAAATATAGAATCATATTTGGTTTTATTTTAGTGTTCTTATTTACTGTGTGGTTTATTCTTTACCTTGATGATTCTGATATTAAATGACTATTTTTAACATCATTATTGTTTTAGGGGAATCTAAAATAGAATTTAAATATCCTCAAATACATGAAAATTTTCCTTTGATGTATCACACCACATATAAATGGTAGACAATTTTGTGTTCATCATGGTGTGCATGAAATCAAAGGACCTGGAAATTAGTGACACCTAGAAGATATTGAAATAAAAAAATTATAGATATAGTTCTTATTCATTGTAAATATCCCTAATTCTTATTTTCCTTAAGATTTTTTCTTTTTCGGTTTTTTGGTGTGTATTTATATTCTGAATTAAAATTTATCCTTTAACTATTTTTTATCCTATGTGAAGACCGGTTCTTATATATCAGTACATTATGTGATGTCCTTATATCATAAGAGACTTCTGTGATAAATGTTAGTTACTAGAATGAGAAACATTGGTGGTTGAATGTATGTGGGAAATGTGTCTTACTACTGATTAATGTGATCTAGCAGTCATTTAGTTTATTTTATGCTCATCTCCAATGAAATAACTGTCCAAAATTCCCTTGAATCTCATATATACATTCCATAATAGAAGGATCTGTGTCTTTTTAATTGATAATGTACATAGTGGGGATTGTATCCCAAATAGACTACATCATCATTGATGCTAGTATATCATATACATAAAATTTCTATAACATGGGATGTGATTTCCTTCAATAAAAACTCATTTATAGGGTGTAGTAAATCCCTCCAGAACATTGTCATCATAGCAGGAAATGTGTCCCATATTTATATATTATTATATAATTAATCATATCATATCTATAAAAACATGTTCACTATGATAAGTTCATCCCAAAAAAATATCCTAATCATAAAATGAAATTCATCTCATTCGTATATCCCATTGAAAATATAAGTTTCTATCATCTATAGAAACTCTAAATCATGGGATACTAAATACATTTTGGAAATCTTTATCCTATGGGATTGTGGGTCCTTTTTATAAATTTCGTCACTGAGGGAAGAGAATAGTATTTTTTTTTAAAAATCAGTCATAGGGGGTAGTCCCTCTATATATCCTAATCAAGAAATATTTTTTAAGGGAACCAAAAAATTCAATGAAATTACATCCACATGGTTTAAAATTCATATAACCTATCAGGAGGAACCCATCACTTAGTTTATATATTATCAAACTAAAATATTTTCTAATAACCGTTTATTGGTTGCAATATGTAAAACCCATTCAAATCTATATAAAATATATTCCAATAAATTTATTATGATATATCCATATCTTTATCATCTAAAATATAGTATCCTTGAGGGGTTTTCTAAATAATGTTGATGGAAAACACCACCATATGTGTCTCATCTCTCTTATCATTTTCAAAAAATGAATCCTATCCATGATTTCTATTTTCACTTCCAAGAGAAAATGGGTCTTTAATGATTTTTAGCTCCCAAAGTGTAATTTCTACAATCTATTCGATCCAAAATGTAATTAAATTAACATTACAATAGAATATAAAATAATGATAACCCAGTTATAATCAAATCATACATTACTACATCCTAGAAATTATATAAAAGTTACACTATAAAAGAAAATCCAATGTGATACAACATAAATATTTTCACCCACATTTTCACCCTGGGTGGAATTCACATTTTTAAATAAACTAGGTCTATAAATCATTTCTAAAACCCCACAGTCAAATTCCATGTGTTATTATTATGGGATAAATCAATAGTTATACATCATTACCAATAGCCTAATGAATAAAACTCCGATATCCCAAAACTTTTAATTATGTATTATGTATCCCCAAAAAATAACAAACCAAGACACTAGATGCATTACTAAAAATCCAAACACATCTTGAGAAGGATAAATTAGAAAAAACCATGATACTCATCCAAAAGGGATGTAGAATACTAAACATATATGGTAACACATGAGAAATCACTTTCATAATTGTATTAGTTCAATTCTAATAGTCTATAAATACAATAGTTGTATTCGTAGTTACACGGATACAAAACACCAACTTAACCCTACATTTTTTGGACACAATGGTTAGAAATAATATATTACTATGGAAATTATAGGTTCTTCCCAAATACCCCCAATATATACATATAAAAATTACCATCACTGCTTTATCAAAACATTCCGACCATATTCAAGTATATAGAATAAAATATACATTACCATGAGCCATTAACTCAAGAAAATATTTATTGTTATGTACATATAATTAAGTGTAAAATAAATTCCTTTTTCATTAAATTAGGAATAATAATACAAAAAAGTAACTGGGTAGTATGTTCTTATATAAATTCCACACAATGGAGATTGGACAATGTATGTGATTTATCAAAATAAATAAGGGGGAAATATTTAATTTCCAACCCTACATCATCAAGTTATTACTTCAAAAACCTAAATAAACCATGTAAAAACTAAAGTAGCATCATTATTATATAGAACAAAATCTGATAGATCGTAATCAACCTCATTCATTCTCATCAAGAATACAGTAAAAAAAAATACTCAAAAAGGATAAATTATTTCACCATTAATTGGTGTAATTTTATCTCGCATCCCTACATAAATAACCTATATTAATATAACTGTAAAAGTTAGTTGAAAAGAGAAGAAACAATATTCATTATAATACAATTACTAGTCAAAAACACTTCCCAGCATCAATAAATCATGAGAAGAAATGGGGGCGGGAAAATATATAGGGTGGAATTCCCAAATCCTGTCAACTAGAAAACATCAAACCATATAGTGTTTTTTTTTTAAATGTGTTGAAATATCAAATTAACCATAAATTATTGTGTGATTATGAATGTCCAAAATAGTTGTGGTTTCATACCACTAGACTTTCTACTTTTAGGTTACTTTTATAGTACCACCACCCTTACCTCTTGAACATTGTTGTACAATAACCAGTTTTTTTATGGGTTCTTATTTCCCCCACACAAGGTCAAAATATTCCATAGACTCCATAAATCTAAATTTAAGACCTTAAAAACTATCATTAAAATATTTTATCTTACCCATAATCAATAAAAAATTATACAACAACTCCACATCTAAATCCAAATTCCATAATTGGAAACAGACCAATTCATATATCTATTAGAATCGAATTTTCTTCAACTCGATGATTTAATAAAACAAAAATCATCTAAAATCCCGAATATATAAATTCTTCTCCTTGATAATCCTCATAATTTATCATCGATGTCTCATATTGATTACAAAATACCATATCAAACACATATTATTGATCTATCACTTGTCAGGTTAACATAGATACAATTTCTACATTAGAGGAATGGTATATTCTTATAGGCATCATACTCTTTTCCAGTATAAAAATATTTCATACATAGAAGGTTATACATAGATCTATTTCTACCACATTAACACTTATATTTCATGAAATTTATGAAATGATATCCCATCACAATTATTTGTATGAAATCTAAAATTATCACTTTTTTTGTGTAAAAAATCCCTGAATCTAAAATAATTCATCTCTCTCAAAAAATACATGAATCATTAACTCATTTATATATTAATCTAGTTGATAAAATCACTAGTTTATAGTAGGTTATATCATTCTTGGTATTATAATAAAGAAACCCCTAATGTATAGAGTGATTAATTTTTGTTCCGTTTAAAAGACTCAATCCATCTCATGTATACACTCATTTTTATAGAGGTAGTTACACTATAATTTTTATTTTGAAATTCACTAGCTCAGTCATCCCACATAACTATCTCAATTTATAGAAGGTCACTCACTAAAATCTTAATGTTTCATGTTCATCTAAAATAAAAAATAAATATAGGTATTTCTTAATAACTATATAGATCTAGCCTTTAATATCCAATATCTAAAGAAAAAAGAAAACAAAAATGCTCTAGGAACATCATATATGTCATTTCAGATATTGATTTACATTCCTCGTGAAATATGGGTCCCACCCAATATCTATCTATTGTTTTCTCCTCCGTTGGATTTTGATTTTACACTATTGTATATTTATGCCATATATTATTTTATCTTATATTTATGAATTTTGATAATCAAATCAGATTTAAATTGAATTATTTTATGATTGATGTTAATTGTGGTTATAATTGAAAATTTTTATATTATGTATTGAATATGTATGATTATTGAGTATATAAATTGTAAATGATATATTATTTAATGTTAAGAAATTATACCAAAAAATTTATATATTGTGTGATTTATAATTAAATATTTTTTATTCATGAATTCTAAATTTTAATGAAATTTCATTAATCAATTTTTAAGATCAGTTAATTTGGAAAATTTTGAAATGTTTTGTTTACTGAAATAAACAACGATTGAAACCAAATTTTGATTTTAATATTTATATATATTGAAATTAAATTATTATTAATTATTATTATTTTGTTTTTTAAATATATATAATAAATTTCATTTATAAGGATTAATATTTTCACATTATATAGTGATTAAAATTGATTTTATAAATTTAATGGGAAAGTGTGGTTTTCTAGGATTCGTTCAAGCCTTCTATTTATGAGACCTAAACAAAAAACTCTAATATTAATCATCTAAATTAGATACAAAATAGGAATAAATAATATAAAAATGACTTTTTTAATTAAAATTCTTTTTAAATAACCATTATTAATTCATGGATCACCATATGATGCTCAACCGTGAAGTATATGTGTTGCTACTTTCTAGTTTAGTTTAGATCAAAATAAAACAAATGATTTTTTTATTCCAAAATCACTAGTTCATTATAGTATAAAATAAAAATGGTGGATGATCTTGTTATGTGACTAGTGATAGAAAGGAAGATTAATGAACTAGTTCAATTGATGAATGATTATTTCAATGTGAGAAAACGAATACAGATACTAACATAATTGATATAATTGTGTTAAATTTGATATATTTCTTTATATTAAAAATTAAAATTCATAATTATTTGTTTTAAATTCCATTAATTTAATATCTTGAGTATATATTGATACAATGTTTTTAGTTTTATTATTCTATAATTTTTAATTTTTATTACCTTAACTTAAAGTGTGGATTATAATTTAATGATTGATATTTAATCATTATATTAGTTTCTATGAATACTTGTTACTATTAATGATGGAATCTCCAAAACATTATTTGAGTATTGAGATACATTTACGTGAGCCAAGTATATATATTTTACCCTAACAAGATTAAATAGTTGTCTTTTATGGGGGTTGGGGTGGGAGTGGTGTTTTTTCTTTCATAAATGTGTTAATCACAATGAACGTTATTGTAAGGTGTTGAAATTTCATTATCAGACCATGTTATATTAATAAGGGGTCATGTAATCCTTAATCCTTAAGCATTTATCCTTGACAGATAATAAGTTCCCATCTTCTTTCAAGGTTTGTTCACCATCAATACATGTATGTTGCAATTAATTATTCCAAAAAATTTGTAAACACAAATGTGTCTTGTTATTTTTAGAGAATCTAATTCATTTTTATTTATTTTCTCTAAAACATATATATATAATGCAATAAATAAAAAATCATTAAAAAGTGAGAACATAGATAAATCGAGAGGAACATTTGAAAGTAAAAAGAGTGGATGGATAGTTCAAGTCACTATTGGTGACACATCTCATGAATGAAATTGAGAAGCTTTTTTTATAGAGAGACCATGGATTTTAGGTTCTTATGAGGACTAATTATATTATTGTGTTTTTAGGGGAATTTATAGTTGAAATTGTTCCATATTATAGTGGTATTAACATTTCATTCCTCTCTTTTATGTTGATTTACTTTTTCGTATTTTTTTTATTGTTTCATTATGCATATTCTTTAGGGTTTCAATAGTTTTTTCCTCCAGAATTCATTAGATGATATATTAATTTTCAATATTATATTTATGCCTATATGTTTCAATTGATATTATGATATAATAAAAATATTAAATGTGAATTTATTATAATTTTATAGGTATAAAGTTGTTGGAAACATGATATTTATTCCATGTCGTTTAACTTTAAAAAAATTATATCCCTGGTTTGTAGATTTTTCATACTACTATATACATTATGATACTTATATCTTTTTATAATTCTCCCATCTTTCATGAATCATATTAATAATCCTAATCTCATTGTGAGGTATCGTTATTTTTATAAATTATCATACTTACTCTTCCATGTGGTGTGTTTTTTGTTTCTATTTCCAATAACCTAAAAAATATTTACAGGTGATTTCTTATCAGGTTTAATGATTTATTTGATTGGGTTTGATATTCAAAATATTCACAGATTTATTGAAATTAATTTATAGTGGTAGAAGATGTGTTTTATGATTTTTCAAAATGGTATTGAGGACTCATTATCATGATCAAATAAGTTAGAAATCACTATTTATAAGGAAAGGTAGTCATTTATCTCTTATATGGCTGTTTACCATGATATTATAAAGAAATACCAATACATATTGTTGATGACCCTAGGTGAAATGGTCTAGTTAGAAGTGTTGTATTAATTTTTAGTTGTTGAAACTATTTAATGATTGAGAATCAATACATGACTATGTAACTTTTATACAATTTGTAAAAGAAACTTCATCGATTAAATTTGAAAATAGTCCACATCCCTCAAATGTGGAGTCCTATATATGAGTTTAAAATGATAGTTCTATATTTTTCCAATATAAAGTTTAAATTTTAAATAATTTTCTGGATTTTTTACTACTAAATAAAATATAATAATTATTTAATCCTATCAAGGATTCCATTATTTATTATAGAGGTCACATTACATTATAGTAAAATAAGTCCACAGCCATGTATGGTGATCTTCAAATTAATGGTATGAATACAATGGTAATTGGGTGAAATCAAAGCTTTATTTTTATAATATGATGGGTTTATTAAAATATAAGTTATAATAGATGAATTTTAATTAGTTTAAAAATATCGTGTTATATTAGTGTGTAATATTAGCCACATTATGAGGTACTACCATGAGAATATTTTTTAGTTTCATTATGACCCATAACCATTTGGTGTACCCCATAATTAATAGGGATCATATTGTCATTTATTATCTAGTATCCCTTAGATTATATATAGGTATAAATAATTAAATCCATTATTATATAATCTTAGTACAAGTGCTTCATTTTATATTTTTGGAAACCATGATATAATATAATGTTTGATATTGGAAGGTTGTTTGAGATGTTTGGTATCAATTGGATACTTGTCTCCAATCCTCATTCTTTGTTTTCATTTAATGTGTTCATTCATCCTTTTCATCTTAATGTTGAGATTAGATATCTATGATTTGTTTCTTTTATTTTCCCAACCATATAAATTTCTACAATATCTTATTTTGTTAGTTTTCTTTGTTCAAAAATAATATATTGGTTAAATAATGATTCTAATAATGATTTAGCTATGGAAAAAAGTAGATGTGTTGGTATATAAATATTAATTCCAATGTGGTATATTTTAAGTGATGATAATATTAAGATGAATGTTATTTGACATAGAATTTTCTATTAATGAATGTACTCTAAACTAGATAGTATTCTATGGTAGTTTAGAAATTTTAGAATATTTCCCATGTTTTTACTATTTAGTTTTAAATATGTAGGTTTATTTATTTTGGAATTATATTTGATATTAAAAATTTTGTAGTATGTTTAATAATTTTGGTGATTCTAGTTGTTTATTTTTTGTATTTCATTTTAAAAAACTCTTTTTTTTGTTCAATTTTATCAAGTTTCTATTTGGATGCTTTTCAAATTCTTTAACTTTTCATGAAGGGGGTAATCTTAAATGAATGATTTTTTCTTTTATATGAATTTTAGGGTACAATATTTATCATACATTACGTAAAAAATCACATTTAAATGAAAGTTGTGTGTTTTTATATTAGGTATGTGTGGTTTATTTTCCCAAACACAAGGCCAGTGTTACCTTTCTATGGGTTAGTGGGGCTTTTTACCCTTCTACATCATGAGGTGCGAGATGTTTACCATGATGAAATGGATAATAATTTCCGTAGTTCCTTAAGTTTCCTCAATGTGGTGCTCCTGTGACCCTCACACGATTGAAGATAAACAATATAAAAACTCTATTAATTACTTACTATATGGTTATATTTTAATTTACTCGGTTTTTTTATCATAGTATTATTCTATAAACATTGTTACCAAACACATGTCCTAGTGTTGTTGGTTGTAATTATTTCTTAAAATATATGTTCATGTGAACCAAGTCTATGGTAAATATAGATCAAAATATAATTTCAATATATGCAGAACCTATGGAAGTAGATTTGATAAGTAGAAGATCTAATAATGGAAATGCCCTTCTGATTCAATTGGTAGAGATGAAACTCTTATATGACTTTAAGAAACTTTTTCCCGTTGAGAGTTTATGTATTTTGTGTTTAAAAAAGGGATAAAACACTATAGGTTTTCAAGAGAGGCTTCTATTTGTGAGAATGATACCTGGTGAGGGTCTCAAACTCTATTTTATATTTTTCATGCCAATTTTTTCCAATGATTGTAATTATTATTTCACAGATATATTTTTCATAAGTTTCATCAGTTATTTACTACAAATTTTTTAGAATTTTATTTTCTATATTTTTTATTCTATGTCTCAATGTATTTATTTTTTCAAATAGAAATAGTTTTGTGTTTCAGTCATTATTTTGTATAACCAGTTTGGTCCAAAAAATATAAATCCTTTTTTTTTTATGTTTTCACAATTTCTAATCCATGATTAATTATTCTTATTATTATGGTCTCAATTTTTTCTATGTTTCTTACATCTTCTTTGGTGGTTTATATCAGTAGACCAGATACATTTATGTTGTATTTACCTTTTCATTTGGTGGGGTTATTGATACATATTCATTATCAATATGTTTTTCTATGTCCCTAATCAGTCACCCCTTCAAGAAAATTTAATATTATCTAGGCTATTTAAGATTTTTGACATTCAGATAAATTCAATAAAAAACATTGGATATCCCAAAGGAAGGTGATTAAATGGTTGAATATATAAAAACTAGTCATACACACATATTCGGGTTTTCTTTATTTTATTGAACTAATAAATTTTATTAGAGGATCATGTTATCAATAATATGTTGTTTTGATAAAGATTTTGACTATTATAGTAGATTATGATGTTTTTGGAGTCTAATCAAGGGAATAATGGTGGAGAAGTGGTGTTATTATAGAAGGTCAATATGAATTTTGGAAGGAACGATAGGATCTAATTTCCACATAAAAACTTTTATAATAGGGTAATAGAATGATTTTTTGAGAGTCATCAATTTTTTATATCGAATGGTGAAAATTTTATTATAAAGAGAGACTCAAAATTTTTTATAATTATTAGGTAGTGACTATAGATAGATAATAATGTTACATCCAGTGTTACTATTTTGAAAGATAGTACAATATAAAAAACAGTAAAAGGAAAAATTATATTTTTAGAGGAATTAAAATATAGGGAATGTATACAATTTTGATAAAATAATGTTTTATACATTATGAAATAAGTTTATATGTTTTTATAATTCCTTTGAACCATAAAATAAATATTAAATTTATTGATCTATAAATTGGGTAAGTAAATGATATTAATTCAACCATGATTTTTTTTGAATTTATTTAATGGTATTTATAATTATTATATTAGATGAATGTAAATATATACATTTGGAGTGTTTTATTGAAACAATTATTGTTAATATCATAAATGATATATAATGGGTTTTTTCTTTGTGTTTTTATAATATTGAATTCAATTTATTAAATAAATACAATGAAATTTTTTTAGAGATTTTTTTAAATTTTCAGTTGTATTTATGTGGAGATAGACTCCAATGGTACTAAAATTCATATTCAGAATTTTTTTAATAATTAATCAGGAAGTAAAGGCTCTCTATAGAAACATTTAGAGTTAGTGTCCGAGAACCAACTATGTGAACATTGATTACCTGAATATGTAATTTCATATTTGTTCATTATTATGCATGACTATGACGTAATTATTTCCTATATTATTTGTTTCATTAATAATGTCATAGTAGTTCCCTGCTATGATGACAACGTTTAAGTTATTAGATAGTATTCATAAATATATTTCTACGGTGGGATGACATACTATGATTGGAACCTTAATATACAGACCATTAAGTGAGATTAATCATAAGAAAATGAGACATTTTCTCATGATGTTTGTAGTTGGTAATCTCTAAGATAGGAGATTATGAGATCATACCTTCCAGTTGTAATTCCTCATGTTTTGGTTTCATAGAATATATTTATATTCGCGTGTGTTTAATGTTCCTTAGAATTTTATATTATCACAAATATTTTCCACGACTCACACACTTTTATTTACTAATGAAAAACATCATTCAGTATGTTGGTAGGAATTAGGGTATGTTGGGTGCACCATAAATGGATAGTTATTAATGTATAATTCAATGAAGGATTTTTTGCTTCTATTTATAGAAGTTTATATCAAGGCCCTTTGGTTGAAATAGAACTTTCACCCTAATTTATTGGCCCTTGGTATAACGATTAGTTTATTTCAAGTAGTTAATGAATTTTTAATCAAGCATATAGGTTGATGACTCTATCATGAAACCTTCTTGATGGGATATTTTCATAATGGGATTATATTATACAGTGAGCATTAATATGTGGATTTATTCATTGTGACATTAATTTCATTCTCTTGGGTTCCTTAACCCATTGCTAGACAATAATATTTGACATCAGGCAAGCCCAACTAATTCTGACAAGAAAAAATCCTAGAGGGTCACAAAACAAGTTCTTTTAGTTGTCTCGCTTAAATTATATTTGAATTTAATTAATGGAATAAATATTATTCTCAAGATAGTGTGATAATTTTTCTCAAGTTAAAATGATCGCATAAATTTAATAAATATTTATTCATTATATTATGAATAATATTTATTTATTTATTTTATTTAACATTTAATAAATATTTATTTATATGTTTGTAAATAATATTTTATATTTAAGAGAATAAAATATTTTATTTGGTTGTTCAATAAATGTAATATGAGTTCAAATGTACTAACATTGTGTCCATTAATAAATTAATTATTTACAAGATAGTAAGTAATGATTATCCAGTTGGATCATTACTTAATAATAATAGTATTATCATTGTGTTTTATGAGATTTTATTTATGTTTCTATTTTTAATAAATTGGCACACCACATATATTGTTGTTGTTATTATTATTATGTGTCATGGGTTTTCTCTAATATTTATTATTTCATTTCATTGTTGTTTCGCAAATAAATATTGTAACTGAAACCACAAGTAGATTAATAGGTAGGAACATCTATTTTGTCAAACCCTGATGAATTGAAAATTATTGAGCTAATAATTCCCTATCATGATTCCTCTCATCTATCCCTATCACAAATAAGATAATTTCTTCAAGACTGAAGAACGATAGATCAAGAACATTCAACACAAGATATTCACTTCTCTGTGATAACTCCCAAAGAATGCGTGGTGTTTATCAAAGACCATTGGAGCACATGTGGATCACCACTAGAGAGATTCTACTTTGGATCCCCATGATTGAAACAAAAACAATCCATATGGTTCATTATCGATGATCGATGATCACCAAAGAAGAACGTACCAAAGACCCATAAATTTAATTTCCATAGAAATTTATAAATTAACAATAAATCTAATGTGCAAGATACTCTTTCTCAAATATGGCACTTCTCTTCTATTTGTCTAAATATTTTATTTTAATAGGTGGATACTGGAATTCATTGTTGTATTGATCCCGTATTGGTCATATATTATGGAAAAAAGTAATGTTTGACCCTCCTAACCACCACACATTCATTGTGTCCAAAACATACAAGTGATATTATAGTGGGCTCATCATCACTTATAATTATTTAAATAATTTTTTGATGATTTATGATTTAGTAATTTAGTTTGTCAATTCATGTTTAATCATTCCTTAAATCTGAACAACCCGATCTATTCTTCTAATTTTTGTTTATCATATATCTAACCAAAATTAATAATTCTTTAATTAAAATTAAATTGAGGATCTAATCAGAAGGGACCAATGATTATTTCCTGGTAACACGATAGTACACTCCATGTACTGGGACTTACGCGTTATATAATCTACCATACACCCCATGTAATCTGGATTAAACATCATGTAGTTGTGTTCAGTGCGTCAGTATTAATTCTTCCATAACACAATTTGTGTGCATTAATGAAATGTGGTGTAGTTAATTATTACACCACATGTTGATCAAGATAGACTGGCACACACTTAGCCAGATTACACACCATGTGGCCCACTAGACACTGTGTGTAGTTCCTTCATGTCAAGGTCCAAAGTGTGTATCCCATATAGACTATGGTGATTGGTAATTGTGCAACCCAAAGACAACATGGCATGTTTCCCACTAGACACATTGTGGGCTCTGATATTCCTAAAGTGCGCCTCACACACTGAGTCCCTAGGCATGTACTCCAGATAATATAGTGAATGAACTACACATCGTGTAGTTGGAACTACACGCCATATACCTTTTCAAATTTCATATAATTAAAACATTATTGTTTTTGTAATGTTCATAATTACATTTCATGAATATTTTAATAGTTTTTTATCATGTTACCTCCATGGTTATGGATGAGAATATCAGGTAAATTTAAAAATGATTAAGATAAATGGATTTATTAATTAAGACAATAATTAATTGATTTGAGGGCAATTTATCTTAATAGGGATGATTACAGAATAAAATTATAGTTTTATTAAATGTTTAATTCGTTGCATGTATGTGGATGGCCATTAGATAGACCATACCTTTATATATGATTGGTTTCCTTTTAATTAATTTTAAATTAAATTGTTTTCCAATGTGAAACCTCACCACATTAAAATGTAGGTCATATGTTCTCATGGTTTTTTCATGTAAACCCCCTTTTACCCCTCACCTGTTTGTGAGTTTAAAAGGCATAAATAATAGATAGATCTCCCATGCTTGTGGAGCTTTTTCAA
Source organism: Viscum album (assembly GCA_963277665.1). Taxonomy (NCBI): domain Eukaryota; kingdom Viridiplantae; phylum Streptophyta; class Magnoliopsida; order Santalales; family Viscaceae; genus Viscum; species Viscum album. The sequence goes on from OY728139.1 coordinate 901,472,236, forward strand.
GTAAGAGGTTGAGGTAAAACCAATATAGGGATATACAATGTTGGATATGTGGAAATCTATAAACAGAATCCTTAGATGGTTCTAGGTGTTTCTCCCCTTGGTCGGGGTTAGTTTATCAAATGATAGATAAAATAGCCCTTAGAAAAGCTCCTCATCATTCCCTTTATTTTATTTCTATATGTTTCATGGTTTTTCATTATTGATGTTTTTTCGCAACTACATATTTAATGAATTAATATGTATTCAAGACGGAACTAAAATAAACCAGTCTTATGAATAAATATTATCAATACATTGTTAATGACTTATGTAATTTCCACTCAACATTAATAATCATGTGATAATGATAATAAGGAAATTTACTCATTATAGATAAAAATCATTCAATAAAATATTAAGTAAGGCTGAGACTTCTATTACTTGAATAAGGTAAAGACTCAATAAAACTATGTGTTTTACCAACCCTTATTTAGATACATACTTTTATACAGGAAACTCTTATGAGTGTTTAGGGTTTTCTGAACCATTTTACATCAATAAGATTATCCATTTCTAGACTTGGTGTAAATTTGGAAGCAAGTGTTGAGGAAATAGAAGTTATTATTTCATGATTAGGGAGTCTACTAAATGGATCAAGGAGATTCAATTCAATAGTTGGAAAATACCAGCCTACCTAAATACCTCAAAATAACCTTACCAACTCTTACGATGGTTATGTGAAGGAGAATATGGATCATTTCCCCTAGAATGTTCTAGAAACTAAAAATTCGGAGTTCAATGTTGAGGGCTATTTGGACATGATAAAATAGTGGGAGACATAATATAATTATTTTATTATCTCTCATAAAATGTTATCACAGAATTACTAATTATATTCTCTTTTAATTGTTCAATAAAAATGACAATCTTGTCAACCACACAATCCCTATGATCAGTACTAGATAAAGAAAACATCTTCACTGGAAGTAACCTCTCAGAATGACGTAGATGCCTTCATTTAATTCTATTCCATGAATTGAAATCTTACATTATGGATTCCTCATTACATGTTCCACCTTCCCAAGAGGCGTGTGATCAAGAGTTCCTGGTCTTCGAGAACCATATGAACGATTTGGTCGATGCTCAATGTTGGATTTTATAATAAATGTTGAGTAAACTCATTATCTGTCGTAAAAACATGGATGCCAATATCATTCTTGAGAATATCCATGTATTTTACTAGGATGGAGAGATATATGAATAGTATGATATCTCTAAGGCACTCTTTCAGAGTAATCTTGGAGGGGGTTCCCCAACTAGGCCTCCCATTGTTAAGCTCATTGGCTACAGAGAGTGCCTAGAGGTTCTGGGGTTTAAACACCCAAAAGAACTGGGTGACAATCTCATTATCACATAAATCACTCAATGATTATATATTTTTGTTGTTAATTTCAATATGAACAACATTGATAATCCGCTACCAAATCTTCTTGTCTTCCTTCTCCATGTAGACAAAGTCATGAAGAATGAAAAAAATCTATCTTGTTGACGAATAAGAAGAAAGGTAAGGCAAGGATCATTTATACCAAAGCTTCTTCATGCCCTTACATGTAAATAAATATCAATGGTGAGGTAAGGGAATAATAATATATTTGTTTCACATGTGAAAAGAAGGCCCATAGATTGAAAAACTACACCCATACAAAGAATAAAATGGATTCTTTAGGTGCATTTTTTATCAAGTTCATTTTATCTATTTCTAGAAATTGGGTATTAGATACAAACCTTGATGTTCACATATGTATCCAAATACAAAAACCATGTAGATTCATGAAAATTGACTGAGGGGAGGTAGATCTATGGGAAGCCATTGGATCTTGACTCTCTGTTATAGTTGTAGGGGACTACCACCTCACATTGTCAACTGGGATGATCTTGGTGTTGATGTATTTTTATTATGTGCCTTCTATAACCAAAAAAATTACTTCTATATCCTGACTAGATAAAGATTGATTTATTTTCGTGTTTGGAAATTAATTTTGCTTCTTTTATAAATATTTCATATGTTTTTGTAAGAAGAATTTATATAACATATTTTACATGTTGGATTACACAAACCATGTAATGGAAATTGTTAACAAAATTACTTCGCATGACTCATACCACACCCAACATTTGCATCACAGGCTATTTCATGTAAATGAAAAAATCTTGACAAAATTACATCAAGATAAATATTTAGATTCATTCAATCTAAACCCACATGTGGTATGTCACTCATGTTTACAAGGAAAAATGAACAAATCCACATTTAGTGGGAAAGGTGAAAGAGACAAGTTTCTTGAACTGGTTCATATTGATGTAGGTGGACCATTTCCTATAATAGAAAAGGGTTGGTACTCAAACTTCAAAACTTCTAATGATGAATTTAGTAGATATGCATATATCTACTTAATGAGGTATAATTCAGATTCGTTTGATAAGTTCAAGGAATACAAGAATAAAGTTAGGAACCATCTTGGTAATAAGATTAAGAAACTATGCTCAGAATGAGGTAGAGAATATATTAATAAAAAATTAATTGATTACTTATTGGATTTTGGGATCCTATGCAAACTCACTCATCCTTACACACCCTAGTGAAATTTTTTAAGCCAAAGGAGGAACCCACCTTATTGGAAATGGGGAGATAAATGAATATTCCTGAAAGTAAACCATTATCCTTTTGGGGATATGTGTTACAAAAAGCGACACACATACTGAACCAAGTACCAACTAAATTTATAAATGGTATTCCATATGAGATTTGCAGTGGGAAAATCCATGTTGTCAAATTTATGTGTGTGGAGAAGAAAATAATTTTTTATGGCCTCTTCTGGTAACAAACGCACTCCCCAAGGAACACAATGTACCATTATATGATACCCTATGGAAACAAAGGGATATTACATATATGAAACCATAGAAAGAAAAAAGGTAATAGTGGCAAGACACACCATATTCCATTATATAGAGAACATATCCATAAGATATAGTGGGAGTGAGATGGACTTCGATGAAGTTGAGGCTTAAGGGACAAAAGAGTTGGTATAAGAGCAGATTTAATAAAGCCTTCAGGAAGAATGATTTGTTCCTAAGAAAAAACTACTGAATATGAGTATTAGAGAGGTTAGAGAATATCAATGGTATGATTTTATAGTTACCAATGATGGTGCCTCATCATTATGTGATAATAATGATCCTCTAACCTAAAAGGAAGTAGTATGTGGAATTTAAATTGCCAAGTGGAAAGAAACCATGAATTCTAAAATAGATTCCTTAAACCAAAACCAAGTCTAGATTTTGGTAGATCCTCTATTAGATGTGAATCCTATTAGTTAAAAATGGTTATTCAAGAATTTATTGTATATAGAAGGACAAGACAGTACCTATAAGGCATGACTAGTTGCAAAAGGGTTTAAACAGCATCAAGGAATGGACTAACATGAACCCTTTTCACTAGTTTCAATGATGAAATCTATGAAAATTATATAGGACATTACCGCTTTCCATGACTATATGATTTGGAAAATGGATGTCAAAACAGACATCCTTAATGGGAACCATCAAGAAGATGTCTATATGACACTACTAGTTGGGTTTGTGAATCCGTTGATGCTAATAAGATATGAAAGTTTCAAAAATCCATTTATGGATTAAAGAAATCATCCAAGTCATGTATCCTTCATTTTGAGGAATCCATAATGTAATTTGGTTTTATAAAGAAAAAATGTGATACTTATGCATGAAAATGTTTATTTAGGACGACATCCATTTTCCTAATAGTATATTTTGGTGACATATTACTTATTGGAAGAGAGATATCATTCTTATTGTCTGTTAAGGAATTGTTGAATAAATGCTTCTCCATGAAGGACATGGGTGAGGTAGTATATATCTTTGGGATCAAGATCTATCATGATTTATCCAAGGTATTTTTGGGCCTATGACAATGTACATACATTGACATTATAACGACCCATACTTTACATAAATTATTAATACTTCAAAATTGAAGCACACTTATTACACCATATGACAAAACCACAAAGGACCGTATAGGTATACTGTCTTTAGAAACTGGGAAACATAAACAACTGGTTCATAAATCTTCTACAGTGTCTCCCATTTATTTCATCATATCTAGGGTCCCTTTTAGCATATTCTACTTAATATCCATCTTCCTGACCAGGGGAAAAGAAAACATAAAAGGGTGAGCTCAAATGCTCAGCAAGGGCAAATAAAGGAAATAAAAATCATATCATATCTTTTTGAAAATCATAACCTGCAAAAGAGATCATAATATCTTAACATGGAATAAATCATAGAAGTGAAAATGAGATCCCCATAATCATAACATTAAACTTGAAACTTTGTGGCATACACACATAATCATAGAGAATCATTTCTTGTTAGTCATGACTCATTGGCAAGACTATCTTAGTGGACAAAGTCCCTTTCTGAACCGAGTCACCCTCATTCCAGTCCTGTTTCACTGAACCGGTATAACCTACCGTTCCAGCCATGTCTATCTCGTGAGATATAAAATCTTTACCCAATGCATTTGAGGGAGATATAGGTCCCACCCATCTCATAATGATACCATTCTTATGTGTGCCACAAAATCATAAATCATACATCATTGCATAACCCATGTAATACAAATGGGAATCTTAAACATCATGACATCATAAAACAATTCATATAAGATAAAGGAATTCATAAAAATAATTCCATCACAGCATAATCAAATCAATTTAATAATAGGGATAAAAATAGAACCCTTTATTATCTTAGATGGAAAAATAATTTTGATAAAACACTTGAACTCCATTCTTGAGGAAAATATCATTTCTACTTCAAAAACACTTTTCCTTTCTTAACATGTCATTAAATGTTAAACTAAAAGAAGATTATTAAAAATAAACATGAATACTTGTAATGGAAACTTCTTGGAAATAATGTTTTAGAAATCCATTCATTCCGTATAAGTTAAAAAAAACATTCTTCGTTCTTTTGTCAGAAAAGTCAAAAAGTTCCTCGTATGAAAAAATGACAAAAGATTCCTTTCATATTCTTTACTAAAAACTCACCAAAGGGTAAAATTGGATTTAAACTATTGTAAGTGGATGGAAACAATATTACATATTGAGGGAACATGGATGTGGATGATAAAATACACCCTAGTAAATACTTACGAATAAACAATCTCGGATAAAAATGAGATTGTGATATTTCCCTTACCTTAGGTCCGATTTGCTTTGTACGTGTCCGAATCTCCTGTATAATAGTTTAAATAATGTTATTTACTTATTCCAGAATCATACATATTGATATGATATCATATATGTTCATATTCTTATCTTCTTGTTAGTAATATTTCATGGTTTTTCATTATTGATGTTTTTTCGCACCTACATATTTAATGAATTAATATGTATTCAAGACGGAACTAAAATAAACCAGTCTTATGAATAAATATTATCAATACATTGTTAATGACTTATGTAATTTCCACTCAACATTAATAATCATGTGATAATGATAATAAGGAAATTTACTCATTATAGATAAAAATCATTCAATAAAATATTAAGTAAGGCTGAGACTTCTATTACTTGAATAAGGTAAAGACTCAATAAAACTATGTGTTTTACCAACCCTTATTTAGATACATACTTTTATACAGGAAACTCTTATGAGTGTTTAGGGTTTTCTGAACCATTTTACATCAATAAGATTATCCATTTCTAGACTTGGTGTAAATTTGGAAGCAAGTGTTGAGGAAATAGAAGTTATTATTTCATGATTAGGGAGTCTACTAAATGGATCAAGGAGATTCAATTCAATAGTTGGAAAATACCAGCCTACCTAAATACCTCAAAATAACCTTACCAACTCTTACGATGGTTATGTGAAGGAGAATATGGATCATTTCCCCTAGAATGTTCTAGAAACTAAAAATTCGGAGTTCAATGTTGAGGGCTATTTGGACGTGATAAAATAGTGGGAGACATAATATAATTATTTTATTATCTCTCATAAAATGTTATCACAGAATTACTAATTATATTCTCTTTTAATTGTTCAATAAAAATGACAATCTTGTCAACCACACAATCCCTATGATCAGTACTAGATAAAGAAAACATCTTCACTGGAAGTAACCTCTCAGAATGACGTAGATGCCTTCATTTAATTCTATTCCATGAATTGAAATCTTACATTATGGATTCCTCATTACATGTTCCACCTTCCCAAGAGGCGTGTGATCAAGAGTTCCTGGTCTTCGAGAACCATATGAACGATTTGGTCGATGCTCAATGTTGGATTTTATAATAAATGTTGAGTAAACTCATTATCTGTCGTAAAAACATGGATGCCAATATCATTCTTGAGAATATCCATGTATTTTACTAGGATGGAGAGATATATGAATAGTATGATATCTCTAAGGCACTCTTTCAGAGTAATCTTGGAGGGGGTTCCCCAACTAGGCCTCCCATTGTTAAGCTCATTGGCTACAGAGAGTGCCTAGAGGTTCTGGGGTTTAAACACCCAAAAGAACTGGGTGACAATCTCATTATCACATAAATCACTCAATGATTATATATTTTTGTTGTTAATTTCAATATGAACAACATTGATAATCCGCTACCAAATCTTCTTGTCTTCCTTCTCCATGTAGACAAAGTCATGAAGAATGAAAAAAATCTATCTTGTTGACGAATAAGAAGAAAGGTAAGGCAAGGATCATTTATACCAAAGCTTCTTCATGCCCTTACATGTAAATAAATATCAATGGTGAGGTAAGGGAATAATAATATATTTGTTTCACATGTGGAAAGAAGGCCCATAGATTGAAAAACTACACGCATACAAAGAATAAAATGGATTCTTTAGGTGCATTTTTTATCAAGTTCATTTTATCTATTTCTAGAAATTGGGTATTAGATACAAACCTTGATGTTCACATATGTATCCAAATACAAAAACCATGTAGATTCATGAAAATTGACTGAGGGGAGGTAGATCTATGGGAAGCCAATGGATCTTGACTCTCTGTTATAGTTGTAGGGGACTACCACCTCACATTGTCAACTGGGATGATCTTGGTGTTGATGTATTTTTATTATGTGCCTTCTATAACCAAAAAAATTACTTCTATATCCTGACTAGATAAAGATTGATTTATTTTCGTGTTTGGAAATTAATTTTGCTTCTTTTATAAATATTTCATATGTTTTTGTAAGAAGAATTTATATAACATATTTTACATGTTGGATTACACAAACCATGTAATGGAAATTGTTAACAAAATTACTTCGCATGACTCATACCACACCCAACATTTGCATCACAGGCTATTTCATGTAAATGAAAAAATCTTGACAAAATTACATCAAGATAAATATTTAGATTCATTCAATCTAAACCCACATGTGGTATGTCACTCATGTTTACAAGGAAAAATGAACAAATCCCCATTTAGTGGGAAAGGTGAAAGAGACAAGTTTCTTGAATTGGTTCATACTGATGTAGGTGGACCATTTCCTATAATAGAAAAGGGTTGGTTCTCAAACTTCAAAACTTCTAATGATGAATTTAGTAGATATGCATATATCTACTTAATGAGGTATAATTCAGATTCGTTTGATAAGTTCAAGGAATACAAGAATAAAGTTAGGAACCATCTTGGTAATAAGATTAAGAAACTATGCTCAGAATGAGGTAGAGAATATATTAATAAAAAATTAATTGATTACTTATTGGATTTTGGGATCCTATGCAAACTCACTCATCCTTACACACCCTAGTGAAATTTTTTAAGCCAAAGGAGGAACCCACCTTATTGGAAATGGGGAGATAAATGAATATTCCTGAAAGTAAACCATTATCCTTTTGGGGATATGTGTTACAAAAAGCGACACACATACTGAACCAAGTACCAACTAAATTTATAAATGGTATTCCATATGAGATTTGCAGTGGGAAAATCCATGTTATCAAATTTATGTGTGTGGAGAAGAAAATAATTTTTTATGGCCTCTTCTGGTAACAAACGCACTCCCCAAGGAACACAATGTACCATTATATGATACCCTATGGAAACAAAGGGATATTACATATATGAAACCATAGAAAGAAAAAAGGTAATAGTGGCAAGACACACCATATTCCATTATATAGAGAACATATCCATAAGATATAGTGGGAGTGAGATGGACTTCGATGAAGTTGAGGCTTAAGGGACAAAAGAGTTGGTATAAGAGCAGATTTAATAAAGCCTTCAGGAAGAATGATTTGTTCCTAAGAAAAAACTACTGAATATGAGTATTAGAGAGGTTAGAGAATATCAATGGTATGATTTTATAGTTACCAATGATGGTGCCTCATCATTATGTGATAATAATGATCCTCTAACCTAAAAGGAAGTAGTATGTGGAATTTAAATTGCCAAGTGGAAAGAAACCATGAATTCTAAAATAGATTCCTTAAACCAAAACCAAGTCTAGATTTTGGTAGATCCTCTATTAGATGTGATTCCTATTAGTTAAAAATGGTTATTCAAGAATTTATTGTATATAGAAGGACAAGACAGTACCTATAAGGCATGACTAGTTGCAAAAGGGTTTAAACAGCATCAAGGAATGGACTAACATGAACCCTTTTCACTAGTTTCAATGATGAAATCTATGAAAATTATATAGGACATTACCGCTTTCCATGACTATATGATTTGGAAAATGGATTTCAAAACAGACATCCTTAATGGGAACCATCAAGAAGATGTCTATATGACACTACTAGTTGGGTTTGTGAATCCGTTGATGCTAATAAGATATGAAAGTTTCAAAAATCCATTTATGGATTAAAGAAATCATCCAAGTCATGGATCCTTCATTTTGAGGAATCCATAATGTAATTTGGTTTTATAAAGAAAAAATGTGATACTTATGCATGAAAATGTTTATTTAGGACGACATCCATTTTCCTAATAGTATATTTTGGTGACATATTACTTATTGGAAGAGAGATATCATTCTTATTGTCTGTTAAGGAATTGTTGAATAAATGCTTCTCCATGAAGGACATGGGTGAGGTAGTATATATCTTTGGGATCAAGATCTATCATGATTTATCCAAGGTATTTTTGGGCCTATGACAATGTACATACATTGACATTATAACGACCCATACTTTACATAAATTATTAATACTTCAAAATTGAAGCACACTTATTACACCATATGACAAAACCACAAAGGACCGTATAGGTATACTGTCTTTAGAAACTGGGAAACATAAACAACTGGTTCATAAATCTTCTACAGTGTCTCCCATTTATTTCATCATATCTAGGGTCCCTTTTAGCATATTCTACTTAATATCCATCTTCCTGACCAGGGGAAAAGAAAACATAAAAGGGTGAGCTCAAATGCTCAGCAAGGGCAAATAAAGGAAATAAAAATCATATCATATCTTTTTGAAAATCATAACCTGCAAAAGAGATCATAATATCTTAACATGGAATAAATCATAGAAGTGAAAATGAGATCCCCATAATCATAACATTAAACTTGAAACTTTGTGGCATACACACGTAATCATAGAGAATCATTTCTTGTTAGTCATGACTCATTGGCAAGACTATCTTAGTGGACAAAGTCCCTTTCTGAACCGAGTCACCCTCATTCCAGTCCTGTTTCACTGAACCGGTATAACCTACCGTTCCAGCCATGTCTATCTCGTGAGATATAAAATCTTTACCCAATGCATTTGAGGGAGATATAGGTCCCACCCATCTCATAATGATACCATTCTTATGTGTGCCACAAAATCATAAATCATACATCATTGCATAACCCATGTAATACAAATGGGAATCTTAAACATCATGACATCATAAAACAATTCATATAAGATAAAGGAATTCATAAAAATAATTCCATCACAACATAATCAAATCAATTTAATAATAGGGTTAAAAATAGAACCCTTTATTATCTTAGATGGAAAAATAATTTTGATAAAACACTTGAACTCCATTCTTGAGGAAAATATCATTTCTACTTCAAAAACACTTTTCCTTTATTAACATGTCATTAAATGTTAAACTAAAAGAAGATTATTAAAAATAAACATGAATACTTGTAATGGAAACTTCTTGGAAATAATGTTTTAGAAATCCATTCATTCCGTATAAGTTAAAAAAAACATTCTTCGTTCTTTTGTCAGAAAAGTCAAAAAGTTCCTCGTATGAAAAAATGACAAAAGATTCCTTTCATATTCTTTACTAAAAACTCACCAAAGGGTAAAATTGGATTTAAACTATTGTAAGTGGATGGAAACAATATTACATATTGAGGGAACATGGATGTGGATGATAAAATACACCCTAGTAAATACTTACGAATAAACAATCTCGGATAAAAATGAGATTGTGATATTTCCCTTACCTTAGGTCCGATTTGCTTTGTACGTGTCCGAATCTCCTGTATAATAGTTTAAATAATGTTATTTACTTATTCCAGAATCATACATATTGATATGATATCATATATGTTCATATTCTTATCTTCTTGTTAGTAATATTTCATTGTTACTTGTTACTCGGGTCTTTATTGCCTTTTGTTCTTATGCATGTTTTGCCGAATAAATTCTTATTCTTATTTTAAGGTTATAGATACCTTATATCCAGAATGGTATTAGTGTAACATATATCATATTTATTCTTTCAATTCATTTATATAATTACTATGTAATGATGATCATGTAGAACGAGTCGCATCACATCGTGGAGACGGTATTCCGTACGTACGCACGAGTGATGATATCGTTCCTATGATCGTGGAATTGTATTGGAGTATATATATATTATTTCAGTATCAATATTAATTTATAATAATAATAAATAGTTACTCATTACACCATTAAACCCATCCTTGTAAGGTGGTGGTGGAAAATAGATTACACCACGGCGTGGAGACGGTATTCCGTACGTACGCACGCGCGGTGATTTCATTTTTCCGTAGGATGGATAGAAGGTGAATTAGGGTTGTTTCATATTTATAATAATATATCAGTATGTAAGTAATACTGATGTTATTACTTTATCATGAAACAACTAAAGAAGAAGAAGTTGAAGAAGAAATAAATTGAAAAGATCGGTAATGGATATTACCTCTTCTTTGGAACGCTTCTTTGAATCCTCCACATAGGGAACTAATGTTGGTCTTTGAAGAAGACCAGGACCTCTAGGATTATTCTAGGGAAGTGTAGAGGTTAAAATGGCAGGGTTTGGCCGAGCTTGAGTGCTCAAATTGGTGTTAGGAGGAGGGGGAGGAGGTTCCCTTTTATAAGGGAGGAGAGGGGCACCTTAGGAATATCTCAAAATATTATTTTATATTAGAGTCAAAATCGGTTTATAATGGTACCAAAGGGTCTTATTTCGAAGCTAAAGTGGGGATGGGTCGAAATCCTATCAACCAAGAGGATTTAGACAAGTTTAGGGTATTATTTTAACCTTATCAATTAGATTTAACTCTAAGTTAAATAATTTAACTTTTACCGTGTCTTTTTGTTTTCTTTCGCTATATGGTTAATACACTTACTATAACATTCCAAACGAACCCCAAATTGTTTTTTATTAATATATATATCTTTATCTAAGTCATGTGGACGAACCTTATATTTTTAGGAATAAAATAACAATTAATAATATAATATTTTATTTAAAAACTATTTTGTGTCAATTTTGACACTATTTGATATATGATTTTTGTGAAAGTCATACCAGAATTATATGTTCGAACCAAGTTGATTAAATCAACACTAATATATCATAGTAACCTATAAAATTAGGGTAATTCATAAAAAGTCTCAAATTACATTTATTTTGGTGTTTATAACATCAATTATGTCAATATTTCATAAATAAGATAATTACTGCATCATCATTGTGTCATGAAGAAATTTACTTATTTAATGTCTAAAAATTATAAATAAACTACCATTATGTAGGAAAGCTTTTTAGCTTTCTAATGAATATTTATAGTCGAATTTATCTTATGTATAACCCTATATTAAAAATTATTTACTTATTAAACTTTGATTTTAACTATTTTAACCCTTCTTTAAATAAATTAATAATAAATGTCCTAATCTAACTAAAGTGGGCCTAAATGGTCATATGTTATTCATAAGGTTGTTTTTGGTCGAATTACAATTATCCAATAGAATTAGGACATGTTTTAGGGTAATAGTAATATCATATTTACCCTTAGTTACCCTATTTACTATTAACCGCGGTAAAAAAAAAAGTAAAAAGTTACTATTCACCAAAAAATTATTTTTATCTCATTGAACCACATTTTACTTACTGATAACAACCGTGTCTGTCGGATTTTCGAAATTCCATTCACAGAAGCGGTAAAATTAAGTTTTATGCAAAATTCAGTTTTTAACCTACCACTTAGTGGTTTCACTATTCATCAAAAATTGAAAGTTTTCAGAAAAATACCAAAATTTCACCCTAGGCTAATTTCGGTATTCCGAATCCAAAAATGAAGTCTATTTTGAAAGATAAAATTTATAAAATTTCAAAAAGTGATTATTACTATTCATAACGGCTAGTTTTAATAATATTTTAATAGCATATCGTTGTTTAGTGAAACTCCGTATTGTGTACGACGCAAGCTATCGAGGAAAGCCGCGATTGCGTGTAAAGTAAGCCAAGCAAGTGTGTAGTGAAAGATTCCTTTGAACAAAATATTACTCATAAAACAATCTCAGGTGTTACATTCTACCCCCCTTAAAAAGAATTTCGCCCTCGAAATTCGTCACTTTGTAACAAACAGATGAGGATACTTCTCCCTCATAATATCGTCAAGCTCCCATGTAGCTTCTTCTAATTGGTGGTCCCTCCATAAAACTTTCACCAATCGAGTGGTCTTGTTTCGTAGGACTTTTTCGCTACGATCCAGAATCTCTATCGGCTGTTCTTCATAAGAAAGATCTTGCTCCAGCGGTACAACTTCTGAGCTGAGTACATGTGAAGGATCATGTATGTACTTTCTCAGGAGAGATACATGGAACACATAGTGAACTTGAAAGAGATTCGGTGGAAGCGCCAATCGGTAAGCTACCTTTCCAACACGATCCAGTATTTCGAAAGGACCGATATATCTAGGGCTCAACTTCCCCTTCTTTCCAAATCTCATAACCCTCTTCCAGGGAGATATTCGTAAGAACACTTTATCACCCACTTCAAACTCTAGGTCTTTTCTTTGGTTGTCGGCATAACTTTTCTGTCGACTCTGAGATGCTCTTATGTGTTGTTGAATAGATCTGACCTTTTCTGCCATTTCATCAACGAGATCATCTCCTAATAGCTTTCTTTCCCCAACTTCATCCCAGTAAGTTGGAGTCCTGCATTTCTTTCCATAGAGAGCTTCATAAGGGGTCATCTGAATACTGGAGTGAAAGCTATTATTATAAGAAAATTCCACCAAAGGTAGGTGTTGATCCCAACCTCCTTTGAAATCCATATAGCAAGCTCTCAACATATCTTCTAGGGTTTGAATTGTTCTCTCAGACTGACCGTCTGTCTGGGGATGATAAGCAGTGCTGAAACTCAACACTGTATCCAGAGTATGCTGAAGACTTCGCCAGAACATTGAGGTAAATCTCGGATCCCGATCAGATATAATAGAAAGTGGTACTCCATGCAATCTTACCACTTCCTTTACATATATCCTGTCAAGCTGATCTAGAGAGAAATCCTCTCTAATAGCAATGAAGTGTTCAGACATTGTAAGACGATCAACTATGACCCAAATAGCATTATTGCCTTTGGATGTTTTAGGAAGTCCTGTGACAAAGTCCATAGTGATGTTTTCCCATTTCCATTCGATTATAGGTAATGGTTGTAACATCCCCTTAAACATTTGTCTCTCAGCTTTAACTTGTTGACAAACCAAGCATCGAGAGACATATTCAGCAACATCTCTTTTCATGCCATCCCACCAGAAGTACTCTTTCAGGTCCCTATACATCTTCGTGCTTCCAGGTTGAATAGAGAATGATGAACTATGAGCCTCATCCAGCAGCTCCTTCTTTAGTTCGGGGATGGGAGGAACACAAACCCGATTCCTGAACATTATTATCCCATCACAATCAAGGTTGAATTCAGGAACATTTCTCACCTTCTTTTTTAACTCTACATCTTCTTTCTGTGCCTCTTTAATCTTCACATGTATAGATGGTTGAACATTCATTTGAGAAAGATAAGATTTTTCCCCTTCCGTTATAATTCCAAGATCCATCCTTTGTAAATCCATAAATATTGGAACTTTTGTGATCCTCATCATGGATAAACTAGCATGGTCTTGTCGACATAATGCATCTGCCACCTTGTTTGCTTTCCCAGGGTGGTAATGGATTGAGCAGTCATAATCCTTAATCTGCTCCAACCATCTTCTTTGACGCATATTCAGCTCCTTTTGTGTGAAAATATACTTTAAACTTTTATGATCAGTATAAATATCACACCTTTCACCATAAAGGTAATGCCTCCAAATCTTTAATGCAAAGATTACCGCGTCCAACTCCAAATCATGTGTTGGGTAATTTTGCTCATGAATTTTCAACTGTCGTGAGGCATAAGCTATCACCATATCATTTTGCATAAGAACACACCCCAATCCCTTCTTGGATGCATCACTATAGATCACAAACCTTTCTCCACTACAAGGCAGTGTGAGCACTGGTGCACTGGAAAACCTTCTTTTCAACTCCTTGAAATTCTCTTCACATTCCTCTGTCCAAACAAACTTAACTCCTTTCCGAGTCAACTTGGTGAGTGGATTAGATAATCGTGAAAATTCCTTTACAAAACGTCGATAATATCCAGCCAAACCAAGAAAACATCAGATCTCAGTTACTGTTGTTGGTCTCGACCATCTTTCGATAACCTCTGTTTTTGCTGGATCCACAGATATCCCCTCTTTTGAGATTATGTGACCCAAAAATGCAACTTTTTGAAGCCAAAATTCACACTTGGTAAATTTGTCATAAAGCTTCTCCTTTCTCAGGGTCTTCAATATAATTCTCAAGTGATCTTCATGCTATTCCTTGCTCTTTGAATAGACAAGAATATCATCTATAAAGACTACCACAAATTGATCAAGATAGTTTCTAAAGACTCTATTCATTAGATCCATGAAGATAGCAGGGGCATTAGTAAGACCAAATGGCATCACTATAAATTAATAGTGTCCATACCTTGTTCGGAAAGCCGTCTTTGGTATATCCTCCCTTTTGGCCCTTAATTGATGATACCCTGAACAAAGATCAATCTTGGAAAAGTATTGAGCTCCGCATAGTTGGTCAAATAAGTCATCAATGCGTGGGAGAGGATATTTGTTCTTGATAGTGATCTTGTTAAGTTCTCAATAATCAATGCAGAGTCTCATTGATCCATCTTTCTTCTTAACAAATAGATCAGGTGCTCCCCAAGGTGACGCACTAGGGCGTATGAATCCCTTATCAAGATTCTCTTGGAGTTTCTTCTTCAATTCCTGCAACTCAATTGGGTCCATTCTATAAGGTGTCTTTGAAATAGGCAAAGCACCCGGTATGAGTTCTATTGAAATCTCAACTTCACGATTTGGTGGAAGACCCGGTAATTCCTCTGGAAAGACATCATCAAACTCACGTACGATGGGCATATTCTTAATCGTAAGTTTCTCACCAACCATTTGAGATAAATAACCTTCATTTAGTGGAATCAAGACCCATAAGATGGAAGAAATTTCCACTGGAAGGTTATGTTCATCCTTGCATCGATAGAAGATCGTAGATTGATCTGGAATATGAAATGTGACTTCCCTTCTTTGGCAATTGATATGAGATCCATGTAGAGAAAGCCAATCCATGCCAAGAATCACATCAAATTCCACTAAAGGAAGGATCACAAGAATTGCAGGAACCACTTTCCCACAAACTTCGATCGGAGAAGAATTATAAACTTTTGATGCGACTGTTGTGCCATTAGGTGTTGTCACAGCTAAATCAACATCTAATTGTTGAGGTAATACGGTGATACCCTTAGAAAATTTTTCAGAAATTAAAGAGTGGGTGGATCTAGAATCAAATAAAACATTTTCTACTTTAGAGTGGATGGTAAGTGTACCTTTCACCACTTCGTTATCGTACTCCACATCGCTGATAGAAATTTCATGTGACTTTCCTTTCACTTTAGCCTTAAGATTTTGTTGACGTCGACCATCATCATCAACCCTTGGATTTGGGCATTGATTGGTATAATGCCCCATCTCCTTGCACTTGAAACATTTAAGTGTAGTAGGTTCATTCTGTGTATCCCTTCCTTTGTTTGCATCATTAGACATCTTCTTCCCATTATCGTGGCATTCAAATGCCCGATGACCTTCCTTTCCACATTTGAAACATTTACTTGTCCCTTTAAGACAACTCCCTTTATGTTTCTTTCCACACATTGAGCATAAGGGAAAGCTCATCTTCTTTTCAATGTTCTCTTTATATTTTCCTTTGAATTCCATCTTCCTCTTCTTATCAAACCCATGTGACTGATGGGTTACTCCCATTTCCATCTCGACTTTGAGAGCACATCAAACGATTTCCTCAGAGCTATTGAAGTCCCTTATGGCTAACGCCCTTCGAAGAATTGGTTTTAAGCCACTAAAGAATCGATCGATCTTACTCTCAGGTTGGATAATAATACCATAAGTGTACCTTGAAAGTCTTGTAAAATTTTCTTCATAGGTACCAACAGATTCATCATCCCTTTGCTTCAGTTCAAGAAACTCTTTCTCCATCTTTTTTCGGAGAATACGAGGGAAGTACTTATTGAAAAATAAGTTCTTGAACTCGTCCCATTCCATAGACTCAATTTCATCCCTTTGCCTCGTATTCTTAATAAGATTCCACCATTGATCAGCATCTCCTTCCAAACGATACACTGCTAGTATGACTTTATCATGTTCAGAACATTGAAGAACTGAAAATATCTTTTCAGTAGTACTAATCCATTGTTCAGTAACTAATGGATCAGTAGACCCGCTGAAAGAAGGTGGACGCTGCCTCATGAAGGATTCAACAGAATGTTGCTCCTTCCTTTGCTCGTTTGGAAGTCCTGCATGATTCATAGCTTGAGAAAGTTGTGTGAGCATGGCTAAAATATTTTGCATTCCATCTCCTATATCGTTTGGTTTCTTAGGGGGACAATCATTGCATTGCCCATCGCATTCCGCATTAACACGGTTCCTTCGGGTTCCAGCCATTGACTAAAACCAAGAAGAATAGTGTGAGAAACACTAATTATAATAGGAAAACCACATAATCAAGGATAAAATTTCACACTTAAGGTCTTATCCTAGGGTATTCATGGCCACTTCTAAAACACTAATATTGTGTTCTATGCTTAGACATATCCTTAGGGTTCTTACTAATGCTTTCACATCCTATTTTCCAAAGGTTGACTATACCTTTGCTCTGATACCAACTATAACGACCCATACATTACATACATTATTAATACTTCAAAATTGAATCACACTTATTACAACATATGACAAAACCACAAAGGACCGTACAGGTATAGTGTCTTTAGAAACTGGGAAACATAAACAACTGGTTCATAAATCTTCTACCGTGTCTCCCATTTATTTCATCATATCTAGGGTCCCTTTTAGCATATTCTACTTAATATCCATCTTCCTGACCTGGGGAAAAGAAAACATAAAAGGGTGAGCTCAAATGCTCAGCAAGGGAAAATAAAGGAAATAAAAATCATATCATATCTTTTTGAAAATCATAACATGCAAAAGAGATCATAATATCTTAACATGGAATAAATCATAGAAGTGAAAATGAGATCCCCATAATCATAACATGAAACATGAAACTTTGTGGCATACACACATAATCATAGAGAATCATTTCTTGTTAGTCATGACTCATTTCCAAGACTATCTTAGTGGACAAAGTCCCTTTCTGAACCGAGTCACCCTCGTTCCAGTCCTGTTTCACTGAACCGGTATAACCTACCGTTCCAGCCATGTCTATCTCGTGAGATATAAAATCTTTACCCAATGCATTGTAGGGAGATATAGGTCCCACCCATCTCATAATTATACCATTCTTATTTGTGCCACAAAATCATAAATCATACATCATTGCATAACCCATGTAATACAAATGGGAATCTTAAACATCATGACATCATAAAACAATTCAGATAAGATAAAGGAATTCATAAAAATAATTCCATCACAACATAATCAAATCAATTTAATAATAGGGATAAAAACAGAACCCTTTATTATCTTAGATGGAAAAATAATTTTGATAAAACACTTGAACTCCATTCTTGAGGAAAATATCCTTTCTACTTCAAAAACACTTTTCCTTTCTTAACATGTCATAAAATTTTAAACTAAAAGAAGTTGATTAAAAATAAACATGAATACTTGTAATGGAAACTTCTTGGAAATAATGTTTTATAAATCCATTCATGCCGTATAAGTTAAAAAAAATATTCTTCGTACTTTTGTCGAAAAAGACAAAAAGTACCTCGTACGAAAAAACGACAAAAGATTCCTTTCATATTCTTTACTAAAAACTCACTGAAGGGTAAAATTGGATTTAAACCATTGTAAGTTGATGGAAACAATATTACATATTTAGGTAACATGGATGCGGATGATAAAATACACCCCAGTAAATACTTAGGAATAAACAATCTCGGATAAAAATGTGATTGTGATATTTCCCTTACCTTAGGTCCGATTTGCTTTGTACGTGTCCGAAGCTCCTGTATAATGGTTTAAATAATGTTATTGACTTATTCCAGAATCATACATGTTGATATGATATCATA
Organism: Viscum album; assembly: GCA_963277665.1. NCBI lineage: Eukaryota > Viridiplantae > Streptophyta > Magnoliopsida > Santalales > Viscaceae > Viscum > Viscum album. The sequence goes on from OY728139.1 coordinate 901,491,176, forward strand.
TATGGTCATATTCTTAGCTTCTTGTTAGTAATATTTCATTGTTACTTGTTACTCGGGTCTTTATTGCCTTTTGTTCTTATGCATGTTTTGCCGAATAAATTATTATTCTTCTTTTAAGGTTATAGATACCTTATATCCAGAATGGTATTAGTGTAACATATATCATATTTATTCATTAAATTCATTTATATAATTACTATGTAATGATGATCATGTTGAACGAGTCGCATCACATCGTGGAGACGGTATTTCGTACGTACGCACGAGTGATGATATCGTTCCTATGATCGTGGAATTGTATTGGAGTATATATATATTATTTCAGTATCAATATTACTTTATAATAATCATAAATAGTTACTCATTACACCATTATACCCATCCTTGTAAGGTGGTGGTGGAAAATAGATTACACCACGGCGTGGAGACGGTATTCCGTACGTACGCACGCGCGGTGATTTCATTTTTCCGTAGGATGGATAGAAGGTGAATTAGGGTTTTTTAATATTTATAATAACATATCAGTATTTAATTAATACTGATGTTATTACTTTATCATGAAACATCTAAAGAAGAAGAAGTTGAAGAAGAAATAAATTGAAAAGATCGGTAATGGATATTACCTCTTCTTTGGAACGCTTCTTTGAATCCTCTACTTAGGGAACTAAGATTGGTCTTTGAAGAAGACCAGGACCTCTAGGATTATTATAGGGAAGTGGAGAGGAGAAAATGGCAGGGGTTGGACGAGCTTGAGGGCTCAAATTGGTGTGAGGAGGAGGGGGAGGAGGTTCCCTTTTATAAGGGAGGAGAGGGGCACCTTAGTAATATCTCAAAATATTATTTTATATTAAAGTCAAAATCGGTTTATAATGGTTCCAAAGGGTCTTATTTCGTATCTAAAGTGGGTACGGGTAGAAATCCTATCAACCAATAGGATTTAGAAATGTGTAGGGTATTATTTTAACCTTATCAATTAGATTTAACTCAAAGTTAAATAATTTAACTTTTACCGTGTCTTTTTGTTTTCTTTCACTATATGGTTAATACACTAACTATAACATGCCAAACTAACCCCAAATTGTTTATTATTAATATATATATCCTTATATAAGTAATTTGGCCGAACCTTAGATTTTTATGAATACAATAACAATTAATAATATAATATTTGATTTAAAAACTATTTTGTGTCAATTTTGACACTATTTGATATATGATTTTTGTGAAAGTCATAACAGAATTATATGTTCGAACCAAGTTGATTAAATCAACACTAATATATCATAATAACCTATAAAATTAGTGGAATTCATAAAAAGTCTCAAATTACATTTATTTTGGTGTTTATAACATCAATTATGTCAATATTGCATAAATAAGATAATTACTGCATCATCATTGTGTCACGAATAAATTTAAATATTTAATGTCTAAAAATTATAAATAAAATACCATTATGTAGGAAATAGTTTTATCTTTCTAATGAATATTTATAGTCGAATTTATCTTATGTATAACCCTATATTAAAAATGATTTACTTATTAAACTTTGATTTTAACTATTTTAACCCTTCTTTAAATAAATTAATAATAAATGTCCTAATCTAACTCAAGTGGGCCTAAATAGTCATATTTTATTCATAAGGTTGTTTTTGGTCGAATTACACTTATCTAATAGAATTAGGACATGTGTTAGGGTAATTGTAATATCATATTTACCCTTAGTTACCCTATTTACTATTAACCGCTGTAAAAAAAAGTAAAAAGTTACTATTCACCAAAAAATTATTTTTATCTCATTGAACCACATTTTACTTACTTATATCAACCGTGTCTATCGGATTTTTGAAATTCCATTCACAGAAGCGGTAAAATTAAGTTTTATGCAAAATTCAGTTTTTAACCTACCACTTAGTGGTTTCACTATTCATCAAAAATTGAATGTTTTCAGAAAAATACCAAAATTTCACCCCAGGCTAATTTCGGTATTCCGAATCCAAAAATAAAGTCCATTTTGAAAGATAAAATTTATAAAATTTCAAAAAGTGGTTATTACTATTCATAACGGCTAGTTTTAATAATATTTTAATAGCATATCGCTGTTTAGTGAAACTCAGTATTGCGTACGACGCAAGCTATCGAGGAAAGTCGTGATTGTGTGTAAAGTAAGCCAAGCAAGTGTGTAGTGAAAGATTCCTTTGAAAGAAATATTACTCATAAAAAAATCTCGGGTGTTACAGACATGATACTGAAGAGATTCGGTATGGAACAATCCTAGAGTGGATTGTCGCCAACATCACAAGTCATTCATCTTTCCATGAAAATAGGTCCTCAAATGCATGAGGAAAGAAAGATAGTAGCAAGAAGTCCATGCACATTAGTTATTTGGTCAGAAATGTATGTCATTATATGTGCTAGGCTTGATGTCATCTGCGTATTATGTGTCGTAGGAACATATCAAGATGAACTAGGTAACCTCCATTAGATGGAACTCAAGACTATCCATATGTATCTGAGGTGTACTATGTATATGTTACTTGTTGATGAAGGAGATGAAAAACTAGTCATCATAGGAAATACATATAAAAATTTCCAGACTTATCACGATTCCTTGAATTCATAAATAGTATGCACATTCAAATTAAATGGAGGTACTATGAGCTAGAAGGTCTCAAAGAAGACTACGTTCATAGATTATATAGGCGATTCTGAGAATATCACCATTTCAGAGGTGGCAAAAGAAGCAGTTTGGATGTGTCGATTTGTCTATGGGTTGTATGTGGTACCTAGATGTATAGATTCTATCAAAATCCATTGTGATCATACTGTATCAGTGGATCTCACAAAAGATCCATGATCACTTCAATGAACAAATCCCATACTTCAGAAGTACCATATCTTGAGGGATTTTTCTCAAAGAGGTGAATTTTAATTGATCCACATTACCATAGAATACAACATGGAAGACCCCTTGACAAAAGCCTTATCTCAGTAGAAACATGATCATCATATGAGGTCTAGCAAACTAAAATGTCTAAGTAGTCAGATTTAGTCCATGTGGATGTTTGTTAGAGTTGGTGTCCTCAAACCAACAGTTTTTTCTTTTATTACATGAATTTTAAATTACATATTATTCATTGTTCTAAATCAATATGATGTTATTATACTCTATAGTATTTGTCACATCCATATGTTCATATAATTTCCTCACTATGATGAGAACCTTGAAGTGCTATGAAATTATTCTTAAATATAGGTATGCGATAGGATGACATTCTATGATGGGAAACAGATTATATAGAATATCAGGTGAGATTCTATAGAAGATTATGATACTTCTTCTCTTGAAGTTCACACTTGGAAATATCTAATATGGGAGATTATGAGAAAAGACCTGCCAGTTGGAATTCCGTATGTTTTTCTATCATCACATATTCTAATCTGTGAGCCTGTGTAGTGATATTTGAAGATTAATATTATCATTAATACATGTAATGACTCACACTCTTTGATTTAAAGATGAAAACTATTATGCCATATGTCAGAGGGAATTGGGGTATGTATGGTGAATCACAGAAAAATGTTATTAATGGATAATTTGAGGAAGGATTTGTCCCTTCCATTTATGGAAGTTGACATCTCAACCCTTTGATTGAAATAAAATTATCACCCAAAATTTCATGTCCATTATGTAAGAACAAGTTTATTTTATGTATTGAAAGAATGATGTATCAATTATATATGTTCATCACACTATAATGAAACCTTCTTGATGAGATATTGTAAAAATTGGATTATATTACACAGTGAGAATTCATATGTGGATGTCATTGTTGTGACTTTTAGTTATTTAACTTGGGTTCCTTGACATGCTTCTAGATATTAATATTGTACTTTAGGCTGGCCTTTCTAATGCCAATGAGAATTAATTCTACAAGTTTACAGAGTAAGTGTTTCTGGTGGACTCGATTAAATTATATTTCAATTTAATTAATAGAATAAATATTAATACCAAGACCAAGGAATAATTTTATTCATGTTAAAATTTTTAAATAAATTATATAAATATTTAGTCCTTGGATTGTGAAGAAAATATGTTTTTTTTATTTTATTGAACATTTACTAACTATTTATTTACTAAGTTTTAAATAAAAATAATTATTTAAGACTATGAAAAAATTTATTTAGGTGTCCAATAAATGGAAGATGAGTTCGAATAGACCAAGATCGTGTCCGTTGATAAAATAATTATTTACAATTCAGTAAATATTTTTTATCCAGTTTCCAAAAGAAATAATAACAATATTATCATTATGTCCAACAAGATTTCATTTATAGTTCTGTTTTTTTCATGTTCGCTCACCAAAATTATTGGTGATCTTATTTTAATTAAGTGGAATGGGTTTTCTCTAATAGTTATAATTTCAATTTAATTATTGTTCCACAATTAAATATTTTAACTTAAACCCCTTTCAATTAATAGGTTCGTACTTTTATTCTTCCAAACCCCGATGAATTGATAATTGTTGATCTAGAAATTTTCTCTCTCGACTCCTCTCATCTCTCCCACTTAATAAGAAGATTCATTCTTTAATACTGAAGAAGGAGCAATCAAGAACTATCAACAAAATACATTCTGTTCATTGTTCTAGCATACATAGAATAGGGGGCGTTGTTTAGAGACAATTAAAGCATGTATGGATCACTGCAAGAGGGATTCTACTTTGGATCCTCACAATCACAAAAAATCCAATCTGGAAAGGTCATTCCAGATGATCAACAATCATCAATGAATAATGTACCAAAGATCGAGGTATTTATTTTCTTCATAAATTAACAAAATTATTTATAAATATGATGTGCGAGATCCTCTTTCTCGGATCCAGTTATTTTTCTTCTCTTTGTCTAAATAATTGAATTTAATAACTGGATACTAACATTTCATCTTATTGTTCTCGGATTGGTCATCGATTATGGAAAAAAGAAATGTTGGGCCCTCCCCACCACCACACATTAGCTTCATCTATATCCTATTTAAAATAACTGGAAAACATAGATTATTTACAAAGATTATAGTAGTTCTTAATGACTCTATATGGGATTAGATAATTTTTTGGGTTACCATATAAGAATTATATGGAATAAATCCAAGTGATTCTAAAATAAATAGCATAAATAATCGATATGTATGAATAATCCATGGAAATGGGGAGTTATATAATACTCAATTTTTATATCCATAATTTATGTATGATACACATAAATACTAATGCCTTTCAATAAATCATTTCATTCTAAATATAATAAAACCATGTAGTTTATAATTATGAGGGATGAATTTGAGGGTTCCAAAATTCTATACTATATATGATACGGATTAGACCATATGATAAATTAGGATAGGTTAATGTTTTAATGTATAAAATTCATGAAACCATGAAAATTTAAATGCCTTAAAACATGGAATATTATAATGTGTGTTATATTAAATCTTGCCAATGAAACATTGATATCATCCACATATGAATATCAGTAATATTTTTAATATATAAGGATCAATTTGAATTCATATTATGATTGAATGATCATCTAGAGGGGATAGAAAACAAGATTATAATATCATTCTAGAATAATGTGTTCTATAATATGTGAGTCATTTCATAAAATTATTAGGAGACCCCTAATTGATTAAAATGAGTATATTCCAATATGATTAGTGTGCATGCATATTTTATAAAACTAGAAAATTCACTAATACACATATATCTCTCCCATTAATTATTTTTACCCAATGATTTATTAATATTTCATCGAAGGAAGACAAATTCATACCATGAAATGTGTGTTTCAAAGACTGGATATCGGTAATATTCCTCCCAATGGAATCCATATGTGGTTTTCGTACATGTATGATTTTTTAATTTAGTGGATAAGTATGGTGTATGATATTTTAGTTTGGAGTCTCTAGTAAATTGAAAAGGAAAACAACTGTAACGGAAGAAAATTTGTTTTCTAGTGTGTGGGCCTGGGATAATATGAAATCCTTTATGCCTCTAGGCCCCAATGATAGTTACTATTCAAGTAATTATTCCTATGATACATTTTTTAATGTAAGGTTTTATTCTCAACCATTATAAAGTTTTTTTCTTCTAAAACAAAATAAATGCTTCCTTTCAAGGGAAGAAGTAATAATTTATTTTTTTTAAACAAAGTACTATAAAATCATTATGACATAGATGATATTTTACATGATAAATTATTTAATATGACGTGGTACAAGTAGTAATAATTCATTGATTAAACATACCAACTATTGGTAGAATTTCTTAGAGAACTTGTTAATAATAATTTATTATTGGAGAATCACTGAGTTATTCTGATGCAATGTCTACTTTAAAATTATATGAAGTCTCAAAAAGTTAGGTTGTCGTAACAAGAGTTTTATATCATAAGAATCACACTATCTCAACATTTTATAGTGACATATAATCTGAAACCAGACCAAAATTTATTTATAATAGAGACCTGGAACTGTTTATTTTATTCTTACATATGCACCATTAGTGTGGGGCTCAGAAAAACATGTCTACTTTATATCCATATACAGGTCACCATGTAATAGAATAATCTTAGGCATAACATGTATTATAATCCACATCATCAACATTATTATATTCATTGGCTGAATCACACACAATGCATAAATTAATATCACTAATTTGAGATGTTATAACTTTTAATAAAATGGATGCTTATATATTCTCACAAAAACCATACACACATGAGTAAATCCTATGAATCCACCTAACTCTAGATTCACCCTACTTGATATATATTATCTACAATGAATGATAATTGATAAGGTTTTAGATGCTAAAAATGATCTAAGAATTTGGATATTTGTTTTTCAAACATATCAATATGAACAGAAAAATATAATTTTTAAATATTAATATAAGTTATAGTAAAAAATAATTTTCCATATTTAGTGAAATATCCAATTATTTTAAATGATTAAATTAAAATAGTAGTATAAAATTTGTTATATGTTTATTAAACTCATAATAAAAATTTAAATCAGTATTAGTTGTTAATGTTGAAATACCTCAATTGTTATTTCTAAAATGTTTATAAGTTACATAATGAATCCAAAATATAAACTGTTTTATAATAAAATTATAATGTGCTCATCATTGTTAATTGTAAATATTACAAATTAATGTCTTATTTAAAATTTTATAAAATGAAATTAAAAATAAATTAATATAAATGTATTTTTCAAAGATTAAAAAACATTAAATATATGATATTGAAATTAATAATTTTTCAATATAATCAAAAAAATATAAAATTCTAATGTTTTATTTAATATCATATATTTGAATTAATTGACATATAATGTATAATATAAATGAGTCAATTTATGGGAATAAATATAAATATTTTAATTTTTAAATAATATATTTCCCATAATGTATGATGAAATTTTGATGTGATTATTTATATCATTAATTAATAAATTCTCTTAAATGTTTATCTCATGTTTAAAAAACTAAATAAATAAAATCATTATTTTTTACTTTTTTATTCATAGGTATACATTTTAAATATTATTAATTTTGACGTATATATTAGTTTAGTAGTCTTTATATAGATTATAGAGATTATAATGAAATTTTATAAGGATTTAAATATTAGTAATGATATTGGTTTTTTACTCTCACATTAACAATTTCTTGTCCTACATTATGAAACTGAATTAGGATGATAATTATGATTTATATATAATGTGTTCAAATTATGATGCAATTAATTTATATATTATATAAATTATCCCAAGGAATTTGGAATTTGGGTTAGACTACACATTATTCACGAGGATTACTTCTTTATAGGAATATATATTGTTTATTATTTAGGTCTCTAGGTTTATTCTTTCAAGGAGTTATGATTTAATATAATTTTTTTACTTAAATTAAAGTGAATCATGTATCTTATAAGTGGGACTAATTTGGGAATACATGAATATATTTTGGTTTTAATCATTATTATTAATATAAGATATGAGTCGTATAGAGATTTATAAGTTGATATTGTTTGAACATGTTGGTTTAGTGGAAGGAACATGATTCAAACTATAACATCACTATCATGACTACATGTTAAAATTATTATAAGATATAATTTATTAATATTAATATCCGCTTTAAAATACATAGTTTTATATTCCTCACAAAGAAAGAACATGTGAAGACATCAACCATTTAATAAGGTATGGTTTTCCACTATAGGGTAGTAAACAATTATTTAATTTATTACATTGTGAAAATGGATAACCCTCATAGTTAGGTAACCAAATTCCACTATGTGATTTTTGTTACACATAGTTTGAAAACCATATCCTTTGTGATAACAATTTAATATAGTCTGTAACATCCATATGGTATATTTGGAAAATTGTTGTTGTATGAACTAGTGTCTTTTATCAAAAAGAAATTCCAATGGAATTAAAATTTTTTAGTGATTACTGGATTGGTTGTTTTAAAAAGAGGAAATCCAAGTGATATTACATGAGTCGAAACACATTAATCAAACATTTTGGACTTGGGTAAAGGCATGTGAGGCTTCATGTGTGTCTCAGTGTATTTTGGGTGCACCATACCATAAACATCAATTTTTAAAGGGTCCACACTTAGAACATGGTTAGTTAGAAACTATGCGGCCCATTGAAGGAAATTGTGCCGCTTATTACAGGTTCATAGAGGCTATCACATGGTTTACTGAACCATGTACATATCCCACATGGTTAGTTTCAGGGGTATTTGTTGAGAACTATTAACCATGTGATTTCCAAACCATGCGGCCAGCCAGTACGGGGTGTCCTAGGTGCCTAGAAAAGGGGAGCACAGTTGGCTCAGGTTTTTCAAAACCATGTGACCTAAACTATTATTGAGTAATTTTTTAATAAATTTGGAATGAATTAAAATTAAAATGAAATGAAATAATACTAAATATTCACTTAACTCGCTTGTCCCCTACTAGTTAGGCAACAATCCCTCAATTAGGTCTCCTTGGCCAAATGCTAGGCTCCTCCATATCCCTTCATTCTATCTTTAACACATCCAAATTTCAAATGGTTTTCCTCATGAATCTCCATAGTAAGACCCTCTTCCTTGTATCCTTTCATTTCTATCCAAGATTATGTCTCCCCATCATCCCTAAAGATTCATCCAAAACCCAATGATAGGTTTAACCCTGATTTTGTTTACTTATTTTGATGTAATGACATGAAATGGTCTCCTTCAGTTAGATTTATGAATATTATGACATCTACCACAAATGGAGATTTAGAATAGTCAGTTTCCACTTTTCACCTTTTCTATGAGGTTAGGGTTTCTTCTACTTCATTATTTTTAACCATTTAATTTAGATTCTTAATGTGTATTGAGTCTCTAGAATTGTTTATAGTGAGTTATGATCATACTTGATGGTGTGCACACACATATATAGGTATGTATATATATATGCATAGGTATATTTATTGTATATATTACCCCATGGAGAGGGGAATATGTGATTTTCGTTAAATGATATATATATATATATATAAGAATTTATGTGAATGCTAGTGTGGGGCATATTCAAGTGGTTGTCGCCAAATCTATAAAGATGCAAGTGTTGGCTTGGTATAGTGCTTAAGGTGAGATATCTATCCTTGACCCTTTTAATTTTAATAAATCTTTATGTGATTCCTTTAATAATTTTAATCATTCCATTTTCAGAAAAACTGGATTATTAGTTCTTGAATGAAATGATTAAGATTTTAAATGTTTTTTCTGATAATCAAATTCATTTATTATAATAAAACCTATCCAATGGTGGAATGATTTATTATATACTAAAAACTAATTATTATTAATTTTAAATCATACTTTTCTATGTTTCTTAGATGTTCTCTATACATAAGTAAACTTTTAGATGGCATTTATGATAGCTTGTATCCTCTCATGATTAGATTAAAGGTGATTTCTGGAAAAGAAATTAAGTTCATAGAATCATTAGTTTTTAAATATTATTTTGATGAGGTTTGTGTGTTAGTTATATGTTTAATACCTTAAACATGAACCACCCATTAGATTTTTATTTTCTGAATGGGATATGAATTGATTTCTTCCATGGAAACCCCTATGTGTTACTTTTACCCCACTTCATGGGATTATAAACATGTAATTTTTTTGAATATTCAATTTTTAGTTAAATGCGATAAATGGAAAGGTATTTTTTACCATGACCCTTGGCCCTTATTATGTAATTTTCTTATTAAGCATGAACTATAATTTGTATGGTTATGCCCATGTGAGATAAATACTACCTTTCTATGTTGTAGTTTATTATACTTGAGAAGCTTGTTATAAATAATGTACAAGTGATTTAATTGATTTTTTGACATGTAATGGATTGGTGATGCATGTTTGTCTTTTTATATTGAAATTCCCATGTATGTAACTGTGATCTAAGACTAGTTAGCTTCCTATATGGATTTTTTCACCATTGAGAGAGGTTTCAAATGATATGATATTGTTTCAACTATGAAATTTATAAATATTATTGTGATTAAATGTTATAATCCATGGGTGATACATGGATCCAATTGAAGAATTCCTTGGGTAGAATCATTGAGGTGTCAATATTATACCTGAGTGATAAATGGATTTCAAGGATGAACTAATCGGGAATTTTGATAATTATATATTGAGTGACACTTGTATCCCAGAGAGGGTTCCAGTGATGGACTCAAAGGACATCAATTATTTATTCCATAGGTGATACCTAGTATCTAATAATGGATCGTCTAGGATAAAAGTAGGTGGATGAGACATTAAACCACACCTAGAGTGATATTGGGTTCCTAATAGGTTCACCAAGGATGGGCTTATAGGGTGTTAGTTCATATTAAAACTTGAGTGATATATAGATTCCAACATAAGAATACCCAGGAATGGGATCATATTCTAAATGGATTAATTAATGAAATGAATCATGTGATGTGTTTACAAAGTGAAAGATAAAATCATGGATTTGGTATTGATAATACTCTATAGATGGCCTCATTAGATATATTTCATTATATCCTATGGGGTATGTTGGGTTACGCACTGGGTCTTTGACATATTTAATTAATGAGTTAAACCTAATTTGAACTTGGTAAAATGAAATATGTGTAATAGTTAAATTAGAGACATAACATTTAAATTAATTTTGATTAAACATAATTGGGTATAAGTGGAAAACTATAATTTGTAAGATTCTTACATTTTAGTATTTTCTTACTTTTCAAATATATACTAGCACTCCTAAATTTTTTATAGAAGATGATGGATTGGACTAGACATAATAGGTGTCATCATACTACAATTTATATCTCACACCCTTCTAATGAACAATTCTTAATTGGGTAGACCTTATTGTTTTAGAGTTATAGAATATTTCTTGCACCTGAGGAGTTAGGAGCATGGGACTGAACATGAGATCTAGATGATTGTGAATATTTTCATTAGGATTTTATTATTCCCTACTTGAATTTTATATTGTACTGAATTATAAATGAACTATGGTTACTATATTAGATAATGTATCATCACCCTGACATGAACACTGGTATAAACTGGCATTATCCGTGTTTTCTATTTAGTTGTTATTAAATTTTTCTTCCACTACTTTAAAATTTATTATATAGCATCTGCTATTGATTTTTCATTACTGTTTATTTATCGTTGTTCACTCATATTATGATTGTTTAGTCTCACCATTGACTTACCTTGACACCCTCACTATTATCTTAAATTATTTTCTATATGGGGAGACGTACATGAGGCCAAAGGGAAACTAGTCTAGCTACCAGTGTAGTGGTCAGTCGGGCCAACATGTTACAAAGTGGTGTCATATGATGTTATTGTCCCTTTTTATTAATATTTTAGGTTGGTAGACCAGGGATAAGGAAAATTTCATCCCTTGGTAAATATTTTTTATTGGGGATAATCCACCCATGTGGAGGAATTTTCCATGTGTCTAGGGCTGAGAATTTTTGTACATTATGTTCAATGTTACAGTTAATATTATTTTACATTGAGTGAATGGTGCATTTTCAATGGAATATGTATTTATAGAAATTTATTGTAACTTTACCCTTGGCTAGGAATGGAAAGGAGGTGACATGAGATGCACCATTAGAGACACATAGAATAATTCACATGCCTGGCATTTTCCATTACATCTAGTTGAATTAGTGGGTTTCCTACAAAGTATAATCTTTTTTTAAGTGATGAAATATTTAGTTTGGTATCTGTTTGGGTAATATTTTAGGATGGATGTTTATTTAGAATTTCTTCCCTAGGATGGAACATGATTATAGTATATATTCCCTGATTGTGTGCTTGTTATCATGCTCTTTGAGTGTATTGTTAATTATTTAATTCTAGTTTTAATATATGAAAATTGTTGAGTGGGATGAATGTTTTTTGTTGTGTTTTAAGCAGGATCCAGTTTCAAATTGAATGGTTTATGGGATCCTTATTATTGGATAAAGGGTAACCCATATACATGAACCATCTCTGTACATTTATATATTCTTATAGATTATGTTGAAATTAAAAAAAGATGCCAAAGTAAACTATTAAAATTGAATAATTTTGATTAATTGTATCCAAATGAAAATTGTAAGTTTTATAGGCACTATATGGATTGGTAGATGTCCAACCATATGACTGAGAAATTACATAACCATAGTGTGTTTTTGGATCACTATAAACATGGCAGATGTCAATTTTTTATCATTAATGGATTGATTAAATTTTAATATTCTCAAATAGACCTAAGTAGGTTAGTCTAGGAATGCTTTTATGAGATGAAATGTGATGGGGTTTATGGTTTTTATAGTTAAACAACTATTATTGGCTATCTTTCTAAAGAACCTATATTGTTTTTTTGGGACCCTCATAGGTCTCCTTATTGGTTAATTGTAATTTATAAGATGAATTTAAAAATGATTATGGAATTCTAATTAAAGTTAAACGTCCAAAAATGATTTTGATAAGACTTGACTATTGATTCCATGAGATGCAAGATAAACCATGTTACCATGTTCATTTTTTTATAATGGTTCTTGAGATTTTTTTTAAAACTATTTCACATTCATAAAAGATTATGCGGGTTAATGAAATGGATTTAAATTGGAAACTGATGTAGTGTCCTTTTGTATACCCTCATATAAGGGTAGTTTAAATTTATTTGGAGGTATTACTTGGAATTGAGAGATGATATCTTATGATTAGGTTGTTTATTTTTAGAAATGGATTAAAAAAGGACTCTTGGTCCTAATTAAATATATTTTGTGTGAACCGGTGATGGGTTTGATGCTAATGTTTCCTAAGGGGATATCATCTGGTATGTAGCAACCTTAGGCATGATTAAATTCTTTCTGTTGTGATCTTTCAAATGGTTTGTGTCATTTGGGTGTTGATTTCACAAGTATGAATTTTGGTTATTAAAAGGGCACCCAAGATCAGATGGGTGGTCAACAAATATTGTCCATTGAAAATGGAAAAATCATTGGAGAATAATTAATTCAAAAGGTTGAGAATTCTTCGTCCTGGTAAGATGATTTGGAGGTACTGTGAACCAATATTTTCATCAGTGATGGATGGCTCATTATGTCATCATTCGAGTTAATGGATGTGCATGATGAGGTGATTTAAGGTAGTTTTTTCATGATACATCTGATACAGTATTTCACAGCACATACAACATATATATAGTACTCTGGATGTACCTTATACTCTAGTAAACATAGGGTAGTATGCACTTACATATGTGGTAACCGTATATTGTTAAATGTTGTATTGAACTAGTTTAGTTTATTTAAATAGATAAGCTCCAAGATGTTGAGTATGCTCTCTGGTCATATTCGATGTAGATTCCCCTGTGCATTTGATATTTAAGTTCATCTCACTGCATGTGAGGACTATCGGGGACTTGGTTTATTTGAAACACCAGTTTGTTTGATATTATATTTCTTGAAAAAAAAATTGACATAAATATTTGGTTATTTAGAATCTCACACATTCACTTAAGGTGAACCTTGATCTAGTTCACTAGTGGGATGTTATTCCGTCCTTTCTCTCTATATCATGGCCTATCCATTGGTGGGTATTGTCACATCAGCAATGGGTGTTATGTTCCCTTCCATGTAGATGGATCACAACCTAAGAGTACCATTAGGAAATGGTTATCTTTGTTTCAATGCCATTAAGGCTTTCTAGTTTTAAATATGTGTCAGTGATTTCATGGAAGCTCTATGTTTTGGTGGTTGGAAGTTTATGAAATATTTTGAAATACCATTAATCTCGGAGTGAATTCTATGGTTTATATTAGAGTAATCACATGATCACTCGGGTGGCATAGAATTGTGATCTATTAGTGGTGGTCCATCGGTAGGGGAAGCAAATATTTGTTAAATAGTTCGACCGGTATTGGTTTAATCATTCTACCTTCAGTGATACTATAGATCTTGTTAGTATTTATTCTCAGTGATGAAAATTTCCCCTATCATGACGTTATCCATGATTCTCTAAGAGATAATCGGTTATATGTTTCCCTAAATTGTGAACTCCATTGTGCTTGTTTTTTATCTCTATTTGAGTTTCACATTGATGTATGTTTTTTTAATTCTTGGTTAGTCATAAGTGATAAATGAGTTATCATGTAAGAGTTCCTCAGAAAGGATTTTGGACACCTAATGATTCTTTTGACATAACCACCATACAAGTGATGCTCTAGGATCATTCCATGGTCTTACATGGATTTATTGTCTTTCTGTCGACATCTCAATTTTAGTATGGGGTATGGCCTACCTGGGGATAGTTCCATGGAATATGATGTTTTGACCCCGTATTTATCTCTAACATGTCAGATGTAATTATTTAAGGGTAATGTTTCTAGGGGCTATAATTGTTCTACACCTTCATATTTTCTAAAGCGCAACTATTTTAAATGGGAAAGTGTTGTTTTGGCCTCATAAAATCACCAGACGTCCGCTTTGAGATTTGGTGGAATATTTTTTTTAAATGTAGAATCAATGAAGAACATTATTGTTTTTTTAAATATGCGAGTGACTAAATAAAACCACCTGGGAGCATTGTCAAAACACTTATTTGTGTGCTTTCAAAGGTAATTTCAATGGTGGGTACAACTCAGGTTTATAAACATCCCACTTCCTAGTGTGAAACTCTTGTGTGGGGAGCACCTATAGCTAGATTTTAAAAGAAACCATTTCATGATCGTGTCTTTCATTATATTGGATCATGTATGAACCAATTTAATGTATTAGTTTTTTATCGATCATTGGATCATGCTTTTATGGAATAAGTGTCTGATGATTAAGAGGAACATTGAGGTGTGTAGGGTGTTCCGAAATTTGACACGTCCATTTGAACAATAACATTATATCCCTTATAGGTCAGGTGAAGTGTTCATTGTTTCCACAAGGAATCATGGTTAAGATAAGTTTTATGGTTGGGAGTTTGTAAGAACCTTTGTTTTTTGAACCATTTGAATTTCCAATGGAACTTAATTCTTCTAGCGATTATTAGATGGACTGTTTTACATAGAATTCTTATTAATGAAATTATGTGAGTTTGATCACATTATGGGGATTTTTTAGGACTTGGGTAAAGGGCCGAGAAGTTTCCTAGGTGTTTCAGTGAGTTTCTGGAGCACCGGACCCAATATATCAATTGTTTAACAGTATACAATGGGGTCATGGTTTTTCTAAAACCATGAAACCCGTTTTTGTAAATCATGCCGCTTATTATAGGTAGATAGTCATTGTCACATGAACTATGCATGACTTACCAAATTGTGTACCTAGGACACATGGATAGTGTCAAGGTATGTGGTTGAGGTAAATTCACCACATTATTGGAACATTATTTCCAAATCAGACAGTTATCCCTTTCGGGGTTCCCCAAGTTCCCAGAAAAGGGGTGCACTGTTGGTCGGCTGTTTTCAAAACCATGATGCCTAAACTTTGTGTGGATTATTATTATGATAATTTTATTAAATTAAAATTAAAATTAAATGATATGAAATAAAGAACCCACTTAACTAGATTTCCCCTTCTGTTTTCATTTGACCCCGTCCCTTGGGTCTCCATAGAAACGTGAAAGACTCCTCTACGGACTACCCTTTAATCTTGAATCCTTTAAGATTTCTCATATTTCAATACTTCAGTTTATTTGTATGAACCAATAATGTGTATTCTTACCTTTATTAATGGGATTCGGTCTCCCCTTTGCTCCACAATATTCGGGTGAAACCCTATGTTATGGTTAACCAGGATTTTTATTTCTTATGTTGATGTTAGAGCATGAAATGGGATCCTTGGGTTTGATTTATTCATACTATGACATCCTACACCAAAAGAGAAGAAGAGTGATTTGTTTTGGATCGTCGTCTTCACTTTGAGTTGAGGGTTTCATCCACTACATTGTTCACACCCTATAATTTAGGGTCTTAAGGTGTTTTCAGCCTCTAGAATTGTTTTTAGGGTGTTCTAATCAGCTTTGATGGTGCACACACACACACACACATAGGTATGTATATATATATATATAACTACATATTCCTCAAATGTATTACCTAATGGAAATGTGAATACTTGATTTGGATTAAAGTACATGTTTATAAATATGGGTAGGAATGTATGTGTGTGTGAGTTTGTGGTAGTTTTGAGTGATTACTTCCAAATATGACAAGTTTATAGTGTAACATTGGTCTACTACTTGAGGTAGGATCCCTAACCTAGACCCAATTAATCATAAGAATTATTTAAGATCTTCTTTATATAAGATGAATCATTCCTTATATTGATAAATTTGATTGTGATTTCTTGAATAAAATGCTTAATATATTAACTGATTTGTTGATAATCAAAGTTGTGTTTTTATAATAAAACCCCTAAAATGGAGGTGTGTTATCTTCCATTATGTAAAGTATTGATTATATATTATAAATCATGATTTTTCATATTCCTTGGATGTTCACCATGCTTGAGTATCATTATTGATATGAGGTATGATATCATATTGCCTCTCAGGTTATGTTTAAGGTGGATTTTTAAAAATGAAATTAACTTCTTATAATCACCAATATTAGCCTTTTAATTTGAAGAGGATTTTCAATGTAGTTTATAGTTGAATACGTTTAACATAAATCACCCTTTCGGGTTTTTCCTCTGAATGGAACATTACTAGACTTGGGCCTTGGATAGCCTTAGGTGTAACTTTTACTCCATTTCATGGGATTTAAAACATGTAATTGATTTGAATATTAAATTGATAATTAAATATGTTTAATGGAAAGGGATGAGGGACGATGTCCATTGGACCCTATTATGTCATTTCCGGATTAAACATAGAGTTGTCTTTGTATAGAAATGCCCATGTGAGATAGATATTACCTTACAATGTAGTAGATTATTATGGTTGAGTATCTTGTAATAATGAATTCTTGTGGGAGTTATTTGTTCTTTGTTCCATGTAATATCCTGGTTATGCATGTGTTGTTTTCTATATTGAAATTCCTATGTGTGTAATTGTGGTAAATCATAAATATCTTTCTCCATTCCTTTTCCACCCTTGGGTGAGGTTTTAAATTATATTTTAATGTATCATCCAGGACATATAAAAATGATATTTTGATTTACTGTTATATTATATGGGTGATACGGGGATCCAATTGAAGGATCCATGGACAAAATCATTTAAGATTTAATATTATACATGAGAGGTACTTGGATTAAAATGACAGACTCATATGTGATTTTAAATATTATATTTGATGTGATACATGTATCCCGTAGAAAATTCCAAGGATTGTCTCAAAGGAAATTGATTATTTATTCCATGGGTGATACTTGAGCTTCCATAGGGGACCACCAAGACTATACTCGGGGGGCCGATACATAATACCACATCTAGAGTGATACATGGTTCTTTATAGGTTCTCTAGGGATGGGATTTTCGGGCGTTGGTTCATATTAATCTAGGTGTAATACTTGGATTACAAATTTGGAATTCCCATAGGCAGAATCAGATTATAAACTAATTGATGGATGAAATAAATCATGTGATGTGTCTTCCAATCCAAAGCACAATAAAGGATTTGGACTTGATTATTATTTGTAGATAACCTGGTTATGCATCATTGAATATATCTTATAGGGAATGTTAGGATACACTCTGAATCACATGAATTATTTATCTAATGAGTTGCAACCTCAATTGAACATTATAAAATGAAACAGATATTAGTATTAAATCAGAAACATACAATTTAAATGAATTTTAATTTGAAGTATTTTGTTATAAGTGGAAATATGGACATTATAGGATTTTTTCATTCGATTATATCCATATGTCATATATCTAATCACACTTCTAAATTTCACACAGAAGAGGATGGATTGTGATAGACACCATGGGTGTCGACCTACTAAATTTTATATCTAACACACAGCAAAGTATCCATTGGTACCTAAGTAGAACATATTGTTGTAGATATATGGACCTTTTCTTTTACCTGATGATTTTAGGGCACAGGACTGAGATGGATATGAGGACGCTCATAGAGATTGCCTTTGGTATATTTAGTTATTTCTTACCTGATTCTAATATTATAATGAATTATAAATCATGTTTTACGGTTACTGATTTACCTTATGTACTATCATCATGACATGAACGCATGTATAAACTGGCATTTTAATTTTTTTTATACATTTTTCATTTCATTTTTCTTTTTAATATTCACCATTTATTATACATTATATTATACTTCTTATTCATAACTATGTATTTACATATGTGGAATCTAAGTATGAAGTTATAGTCTCCCCCACAAAATTAACCTAAAACCCTTACTGATTGTTGGAATTTTCTTCTGTATGAGTAAACACACTTGAGGCCATGTGGTGACTGTTTTTAATATTGGTCTATTGGTGAATAGGGATGGGTTGTTAAATTTGTTCACAAAATTATCCATGTCTTCTAAAAGATATAGCTGGCATGACTCAATACATAAATTATTAATTGGTGTGAGAGATTCCAAAACATAAACAGTATACAGTGAAATATGGATATTCTCCCACTAATGGGACTGGTAAATTCTAATGGTGTTACCATTACAAAGGGGAAAATTTTAATTATAGACATTTTTTATTTTTTACAAAACATGATACAGGTCTAATAAAATATTAATTTGAAAAAATAACATCATTAACATTAAACTAATCAATGGAATTAATACTTGAAATGGGTAGTCATAATATTTGTAACTCCTAATATACATAAAATATTAAAATTCATCATTAAATGAAATTTATATGTTTATGAACAATACCATTCGAAGAGGCCTAGTGTTGATCTTTCTAAATATGTGAATATATATTTCTGTGAGAAGAAAAACAATATTAAAATATGGTTTTATAGAAATTATATCATCATTAACATATGTACCTATAGTATCTTCTCATAGTCACAAAATTATTGTCGATGGAGAAGATAATATGAATGTAATGATACTCTATAAGGATTTTTTAGTTATGGGGTCATTCAATATTGACTAATGTAAATTTTACAACAGTAAAAATTTCTTCATGATATATTGACCTTTTTTTCTCAATGTGTGGAGGGATGATTAATAGTGGTATATGATGAGTGGGTTTTAAATTTTTTAAGATTGTATTTGTGGATAAAATTTATATATATTTGATGTAACTTTAGTGTGAGAGTCCAAAAATGTTACATCAAATTCATACATAAAATCATTGAAACTAAGCGTTATTAGGAACAATAAAAAATGATTAATGATTATGGAATTTTTTGGAAAACTAAAGGGGTTTTAGAAACTCCATAGAATCTCCGCCTCTAGTATTTTTGATATAGAATGAAATTATTTTATTTTGAAGTGTGTTTGATACCAAATGTATATAATAAAACTATTATAAAATTTCATGAGTTCAAAATATATGGAAAATTTTATTATATTCTATTTTCTATAATTATGCAATATTTTATGATATATTTATCTTTATGTGAATTTAATTTCGTTGATATATTTATTTAAATTGAACAATGATTATAAATGAACCATGATATAATTATTATTATTTAATATAATAGTTATAAACAATATGATTGATTGGAGTGTATGAATTTGAATATATAAATTAATAATTTTTTTACATTTTTATAACAAGGCATTATTTATTTTAATTGGATATAAAAGAACATAAAATCATTTGAGGGTAAAATAACGATGTTTTTCTAAAAACTATTTTTATACACATAATATATTAAAATAATAATAAATTATATAAATATATATTCAAAAATAAATTTAATGAAATTTTTAGATATTATATTTAATAAAATATTTTATCATCAACCTAGTAGTTTTTACATTCCATGGAAGGAAGGTAGACTAAATTTTATGCATAAAAATGAATTTTTTTTAATTAGGTATTTTGTTTATTTGAGAAAACATAATCTAAATGAATATATTACACATAAAAAATTGACAAATTTAAAATGTATTCCACATTTATTATATTAATATATATTATAATATAATAATATCATGTGAATTTTTTCCCATAATTAATAGTAAAAACAAAAAAAAATATAATAATTAAGGTTATAAAAGATTTACTAAATTGTTAAACTTATTGAAAAGGATTAAAATATGAAATAATATAGTTCAAAATTATAATGGTTTCTATTATTTAAAATGTCTCCTTCCAGTATATAAATCTTTATAATTCTTTAGTCACATGACTAGAGTTAGACAATAATATATTTTCTTGTTTTGAAATATTACATGTCTATCCAACTCCCACTATATAAGGATAAAACCTATCCTTTCTTTATCAAAAAACATGGGAATTTTATATCATTAAATCCAAACAATAATTAAATCTTAACATATATCCTCATGTTATAGTATTCCTGGTGCAATTATAATACCATCTATTTAGGGCGTAATGTGCAACCGAATGAACTTTACTCAATGAAGAGGATTAACTCTTAACTTAGTACATTTAATTTTATTTATTCTTATAATTAATAAAAATAAAATGTATTTATACTAAAATATTGACATTATTATACCTAATATTGTTTATTTTTATTATAATTTTTGATTAACCATTTTCAACCACTATCTTATCAAATAAGAAATGAATGTATATCTCATGGGTATATATGGAGGACCGCCTCCACATAGTTATATGATTTATTTTACATAACCAAAATTCATGTATAGTAATTATGATGGAAATAATTTTATTAATATATATTTATAAAAATATTTTTCTATTAGAATATTCATATTGTAAATGACTTTATTCTTATCCCTCTTTTAGAAAATGATAATGTTACTCATCTCTTCATGTGGACTACAGCCTTTCAAAGATATCTGACTTTTTTTTCATCACTGATTTATTTGAAAATTCATAAAAGTATAAATTATGAAAAATTAAGATACCTATGTCATTATTAAAAATATTAATGCAATCAAACCATGATAAAGGTGAATGTTCCTGAACCATCAAATTGTAATTCTAAAAGAAAGTTGACATGTTTTCTTCAGAATTATTGATTTAATGAAGTAGTTATTCTTAAAAGGATAATTATAATGGTTAAAGGAATTATATTTAGTATTTTATGCACGAATATATTTATGAATATAGTTATAATATATATAGATATATTGAAAATATTTTTGATTTGAATACTTACAAAAATTGATGGAACATCAGATAATGGTTTATATCAAAATCTCATTTCATTTCAGGATTGAATGTACTGTATTTACATTTTCGGTAACTGATATTATTATTATCTTTTAAACCCCATATATTATATTATATTGTAATTTATATTTATATTTTATTTGTTGTTATAATTTAAACTTATTTAGTTTACAGAAAGTCTAAGAAACTGATTTTATTGAAAATCCCAACTTAAATCCTCTTTGGCCAATGGAATTTATCTTCTACATCCACACCCTATAAAATATTTTATAAAAAATCATTAATATAATTGAAATGTTTTAAAAATTAAATTATCAATAAATATTCATTTTTTTAAAAAAAATAATAGGTATTAATTATAATTTTTTTAAACAAATATTATTTATATTTTTACAAAAATGTGAAAGGAATGTTTTCATATAACATATACGCCTGAAGCTAGTTTTCTATCCACCATGAAAGTTCATTTCATAGGATATTCACTTAAATATATCATTTTTATTTTCAAAGAAGACTGTTAAATCAATATTAAATTATTTTTTAGTAAGGATGTTTTCAAAAGAAATTTATTTTTTATCATATTTGGTAATAAATGTGTTAATCATCTTTTTAAGGTATTTTTATTTGTGTCCATATACTTTAATTATTGTTATGATTCACCAGTGATATAATCTTATCTAACTAAGTACATTATTTATATAAATTTCTTATATTGATAATGATGTAATCATTATTCTATGAATCCTATTTATTTTCCCCATTTTAAATACAATATGAAAAAACCATTATGAAATCCATTTTATTGTAAAATGTTATACAATTATCCAATAATGAAATAGATATCAGTCATATGACATTTATAGGGGTTATGATATGATGATATTATGAATTTTCAATTACATTTTGAAACATATATATATATATATGGTCTTTATTTTCTGATTGGTGGGCCTAAAATCATTTATCCATTTAATACATTATGTAAATATTTATATATCAAGATATAATATTGAGTAATATTGGGAATGAACCCATTTAGGTATTTTACACCTTACACTATGATAGTCTTCATATAGAACAATGAATAAAAATATTATGGAATGGTGACATAACCCAATCCACTATGATATCCTACGTAATTATTTTAGACAAAGGAAATTATTTTTTATTCTTATGTGTATTCCAAAAAAAATGTATTATGCTCAATATATGATATACTACCATGTGATTCATTGTGAATGTTTCCAAAAAACTTATGAGTTATGTCTTTTTTATGAGAAAATTATATACAATGATATATGATTAATGATATTATACCAAATGTGAATGGTTATTGTATGTTATGATCTCATTCACATACAATTATTTTTATCTTATTCTCATTTACAATCATTGATTGATATGTCCTATGTTTAACTTTGATGATACTATAATCTCAATCATTCTTAAATTTTCATTCCTAGGCTATATAGATTTATTTTATGTAATTTATGTCTAAGAAGTGTTCAATGTGAGAATATAATTTAGGGAAATTCATCAGATCATTCATGAAATAATGTCAATTAATTATCTAGTCACCAAAAACACTAATCCTTTATAGACATTGCCTATGTACTATTGTGAAATGTGAAAAATATTCATCAAAAATGATGAAATATTATCTTATGAAATGATAGACTCACCACAGTTAGTATTAGAGAAAGGTGTAGATAATATTTTAAGATTAATAGTAGTTTTTTAAATCCTCAGGATATTTCAATGTATATGATTATATTTTCAATATTTGGAAAAATGGATATTTTGTTTTTTATAGAAAATAAAACCCATTATGTATAATAGAACGTCGATGTATGTATGTCATAGATGCACCTTAGGGTTACAAATGTGAAATTTTTTATTGTGCATTAACTCAATCATCACTAATTCATAATGAATGATCTTATGACAACACTTCTATCTTGATAGTCATTACATGATATGTTGGAGTTAATTCACATATTCTTCATGAACAATTATGAAGTATTTTAATGGATAATAAACATGAATGACCTAGGATAAACCTATGGTGTCATGTATTGAAATAACATTTCATTATCTACACATCTTATGAATGATTCTTTCGGGTTAAAATATTTCTCATTATGGTATTTGATAACCACCATAACCATGTTGGTTTTAGTAAGGGATTCAATATAGAAAAATGATATTGTGTTGTTGACTATATGTTACAAGTTTTTAAGTATCATATTTGACTATGGTAATATGAATTTATTTATATCAATAAATTTATCTAGGGATTTTCATTTATATCATAAATAATTAAATGAAGAGTTAGTTGTAAAGAATTATAATGTTACAGTGACTATATATGATGTCCATAACTGCTCTCCAATATAAGTTAGTAAGAATGTACTACATGAAAATATTTTAATTCTCACACAATTTTATTTAAAGTTTATCTTTTTCAAGCATGGGAACTCCTATATAGCTCCCATAAGGTAAATAATTTTTTTACTTTGAAAATCAACTTATGATCATCATTTAATGGGAGGATGAATATGAACCTCAAAATTCATGTTATTTCTATTATATGGATCTTAATACCGATTCATGAAGAATATTTGTCTAAAGAGGTAAGAAAAGAGACTCTATATTTAATATATTCCAATTATTCAAGATTTTGATTATTTATTTCATGAAAAAAATCATTTTCATCCTCCAAATTAGGATGTTGAGTTTTTATTAGAACTCATCTGTGGTGATACAACTATTTCAAAGAATACAAATAAAATACCCCATATTAAGCTATAGGAAATGAAAGTGACAGACTATGATAATCATGATATTCGTTTCATATAGCCTATTGTGTCAAAAAATGGGGTTTACTTGTGTTTTTTTGATAATATATCAGGTTCAATGCATCTTTCAACTCATTATCGAGAAATGAACCACACCAATATTAAGAACATGTATCCTCTACCCCATATTGAGGAATTATTTAATCAATAGTGTAGAGCCTGATTGTTTCCATGCTTTATTTTCATTAAAGATATTTTCAATCAAAGATCAATAATTAGGATATATCTAATACATAATTTTATATGAGTTATCATCAATGTGAATTTATAGTGATCACAAGTTGGAATACCAATAACACTACTATCTTTATAGATCTATTGAATAAATATTTTTGAGGCTATTGTTATTATTATTCAGTAGTATTGGTAGAAAATATTCTTATATATTTAATGATAATGTAAGAGCATAAATATTATTTTCATATTTTGGGGAAGTCCCTATTGAAGGAAAAGTTGTAGGACAAATTTACAATGTTTTATTTTAAGATACAAAAAGTACTATTCTTAGGTCGTATATTCTCAGGAGAGTTTTTATCAGGTGTTTATTAAATTATTGATGTTATTGATAAAATTCATATAAAAAACAATACTAAAAGAGATATACTTTTTTCTATACTTGGTTGGATTCTAATGACACTTTTGTGATTTTTCACACAACTGTCTTTTCCAATATACTTGTTTACTTGAAAGAGAGCCATATTCCTTTTGATAAATGAATATGAGGACAATTTCAATGAGATAAAAAGGAGGATGTTTAACACATAGGTACTTACACTAACCTATAGTAGATAAGGGTTTGTAATAATTACTTATGCATTATATATGGGAATGGTAAGAATCATAAAGAATAAAAATATAGTGAAATATTATGCCTCCTACCAAATTAAAATTTCAAAGATAAATTTCTCATCTCATGATTTAGAGTATGAATAAGTAACTTTTCCACTAAAACTAAGGAGTTACTTTCTATATGATGAATGGTTTTATATAAAAACTAATTGGAATATATTTATGAACATATTCACACAATGGGTTGATTATGTAATAAAGGAGACAGTTAAATTTGATTATATATTATGACTTATGAATGAAATAACACAACGGGAAGCGGAATAAGGTGGATGATTTTAATTTTATAAATACCATGAATGGTGTCCCTTTATGGGAATTGAAATATATATAATATTAATATATTTACAGAACACAATTATTGATATAATTATTAATAGTGACAGGTCAATCCTTTAATAAAGGAATAATCAACCATTCATCAATGTGAGGAGGTGTAGAATTAGAATATATAACTCTAGAAAGATAAAAATTATCTAGATTTCAACCATACCATTAATGGAATGATATGGATTTGGAACTTATTATGTTTCACAATAATAGCTGACTTGATAAAGGGGTTATTTCATAGATCTCATAGTTTATCATTCTCAATTCATCTGGGATGTATGAATATATATACTATGACCATAAAGTGTATTTCTTGTCGGATATCATGAAAAAAATATTTTGGAGGGCGTATGTTAATTAAAAGTATATATGATTGTCAATGATCAGGGAAAAACTTTATTAGGGTTTTTATAACCATTACTCATACTAGAAAAATAAATTGGAATACATTACCATGGATCTCATCATAAGGCTCTTCAATCCATATAAACAGAGATATTTTATTTTAGATATAGTAAATCCTCATATAGTCTATGAAAAACTAATTACCATCAGTGAAGGATTGTTTCTTCATCAAATTTCAATGATATATGTTAATGACATTGAATGAATTCATGTACCACCTATCTCAATTGAATATTATCGGGATCCATGGTTTACATCAATGTTCATGAGAAGTATTAAGTAGGATATGGATATAGAGGCGATGTCCAATTCGGTATAACTTCCTTAGACATATAGACAGTCTGAGAGGACT
The DNA here is from genome assembly GCA_963277665.1 of Viscum album. Lineage (NCBI taxonomy): Eukaryota > Viridiplantae > Streptophyta > Magnoliopsida > Santalales > Viscaceae > Viscum > Viscum album. The sequence continues at coordinate 901,517,838 of OY728139.1, forward strand.
ATTAAATCCCAAGAATATATTTTGAAAAACTTTTATATGGAATTTAATGGTTGTATGGATCAAAAAAAATGTGTATATGACCTTTCATACATTAATATCATTTATATAAGAATTAGGATGGATCCTTTTAAATCCCTATATTACCGGAGGTGTAAAATTATAATTTTTTCGGATGAATATGGATAACCAACTAAAATTTAATTATATATATCTGAGGAAATTGTTGATATTGTTACTTTTATTCAATAATTATTAAGGGAATATGTTTTTAAATATTAAATTTATACTGATAATCATCAGTGAGATCTGAATAACAATTTTGGTGAGATAAAATTCCTTTATATTTATCCATGGATAAATTATATGATATTTAGAAAAAATAAAAAACTAATTTCAAGGTATATCAATCGATTCAAAATTTCCAAATGTATAAGGACATCTACTTATCACTTGTCACGTCAAAAAAATCTCCTCCACACTCATCATGAGGTCTTTGTATCTCAGATAATAACGTACATACCTAATCATTCACATATACTAAACTCAAATTTCATATCAAAAGATAATTATCTCTCTTATGTGGAATATACTATTGAGATTATTTATCTAATATGGATATTTCTTAGATAAAATGTTGCTCACTTTGTCAATATTTTGAGGGGAAACCACAAATTTCATAGTATTATGTGGGAACCAAAATATTAGATTAGCTATAAGTATCCAATGTTTTTAATATTATAGTGAAATAATTTTGAGAAATAAATTCAAAGAATTTCATAAAATATTTATCTAGAATACTTTAAAATATATTTATCTATAAATAAATTTTATTTCATTGATGTCTTATCTTGTACGCAACTCCTAGTTTTTTCAAACCACAATATAACTATTGTTATTTAATTGTATAATTATTTCCTAGATATTTTATTTCATGTTATAAATCACACTAACTAAATTATGAAGATAAATGATATAATTTATTTTTAAATTAATTAATTAGTTTTAATTTTGTATAAATTGAAAAATTCATTTCAATGTAAAAAAACAAATGTTTTTCTATAATAAATTTTTACTCACAGAATCTGTTTTTATCTTAACAATTTAAATTAATATATTTTAAAGAATTATTTAAATAAAATTTTTATATAGTATATTCAATCAAAAATATCAACATTCATATAAATTTTTTTACATGGCATGGAATTTTTGTATCCCATGTTATATATATATAAAACATATTTTACATAAACGATTTTCTTATGATTGCACACTTATATAAAAATGAATATCTATATCTTATAAAATCAGAATCTCTAAAAATAGATTCAACATTTCGAATCATTATAATTAATATAATTCATATGTTCAAAAGAAGTTTTTGTTATAATGAATAGTAAGATGGTAAGATTTTATTACTATAGTTATTGTTAAAAAGTGTTTATTAGGGGGGTTGTCCAATGATATAGAAATTATTGCATCAAAGGAAAATTTCTTTAATTTTACTATTTCATGCTATTTTGACAATATCCTTCCTTTATCCGATGATTTATCATTTCAGTTCCACTTGATTTTAGTAATTGTTATTATATTTTAATTTATTGAAAAAATAAATGCATATTCTTCCCCTATTTATAAAAAGACACCACATATCATTTCCTCCTCATAATCCATGAGTTACATAGTTCAGAAAAGACATGCCCCAATAACTTTATAACATCTCTCCCAATATCATATATTTCATTTTTATTAGATTACCATAATTTCATTACTAAATGTGTATGGTAATGGAGGTTTCTCAATAAAGAGGTATATCTCTTAAATAATAACATTCAATTTTATTTATTCATCAACCTCTTAAAAATATATGGTATCAACACTAATATAATTCTTAAATTATTTTTAATATAATTAAAATTTATTATGATGATGGATCAACTATTTTTTAGATCCTTTCCATCAAAGGGTATATGAAAATATAACTTCTACATATGTGTAGACAACCTCCTCCACAAATAGATATGATTAATTTTCAATCAATATCATTAATGGTTTTATATTCTAATTAAGTTAATGTTTATATATTATATTTATGATATATATATTATTTTTCAATTATAATAATTTATCTATGTTCTTTATAATTGATTTGGTAGAAAATGATAACATCTTTCATCCATATGTGTGGACTACCTCCTCTAGATAATTATTATATTTTTTTTCACAAACACTTTATATGAATATTTCAAAAAGTGTATATGATGGATAAATATGTCACATTATTTGATTAATAATATTCATATTATGAAACCATAACCATGGTCCAAGTATCTAAACTATTGAAATGAAATACGAAATAAAAAGGACCAGTTTTCACCCGAATGTTCGTTTTTATGATGAAATTGTAAAAAAATGATAATGAAAAATTATAATGAATGATACAAGGAAATTAAGTATGGATATGGTTTTGAAATATATTTTTAATAAATTTTAATTTATTATATATGATATTTGAAAACATGTGATTTGGGGTGGAACTTTGGGAGACTGCATATTATATAATCTGAATTTTTAGATCCAATGTACTAAATTTATATTGAGGGAAATTATAGGGATTTAGTCATTTATCATAATGTATTTTCATATGATATTTTTATTTTTTATTTTTTAATCATTTTTATTCATTTTTATTATTTTCTACTCTATGGTATTTAAAATGGTATATAGATTTTTTTAATATAAATTTTCCTCTTTTATCTTGCTAAAAAACACTTTCTTATATTTTCTATAGTTAATATGTAATTAATGAATGATCTTATCAAAATTTGCAATGTTTAAAAAGGATAATATTCACTACAATTTACTTTATTTACAAATAATTAAATATATTATTTCTATTATGTTTCATAGAAATTATTTTTTAAACATTTTAAAAAATTATAAAATGGAATGTATTCATCTATTTCATATGAAAAGAAAAAACATTTACCATAATAAATAATTTTATTTACATGTAATAATACATTACAAGTATCCATGATTATTTTCAATTACACTAATTTTTATAATATTCCAATAATTTAATATATTTATCTAAAATGTAAAGTATATTTTCAAAAAAAATCAACGAGTGGTTAGACTGTTATTTTATTGTTATTTATCAAATATATAAAGAAACTTTATGAATTTTTATTCTTGAATAATGATATTCTCTCATGATTCCATCCACATTTTTATCCAAATGTCTTATGATGATAATGGATTGTGCTTGATTCTATGAAAACTATTTCTTTCCCATTGGTTAATAAAGTTATTATAAAACATATAGGAAACCCATTTAATTTTTATGTGTTATGGTATAATGAACTAATATATTTTTTATTAAATTAATTTTCTATCCATGTTGTAAAGGATTAGATCCATGTGGATCAACCCTTTAGATGTTTTTGAATATAAAAGTGCTCAGAGGTGGCTCAAAAGAATTTTGGAAGAGTTCACTTTAGTAAAACTTGGGAATAAAGGATTAAACATTGTGTAACAACATTACACCATGTGTAATCCTATTTCAATGGTTGTTTCACAGTATTAAATGGGGATTCATGGTGTGAAATGTTTCTGAGTTCAAATAATAAAATAAATCTTTGAGGTGATTCATTGTTTAGTTTAATATGACCTCGAGATATTACATGACATGAAAGATAATTACACATTGTGTAATGACCTGATGTTGTATGTGTTAAGTCCTTTCCATCCACTTGGGTTTTCAAAAACCATTGGATGTAGTGGCTCTCCAATGTCCCTAGGTGAACTGATGACCCTCCCTTCACTATTTTGGGGATTCCATCATCAAGTAATGAACCCTCACTCCCTTCTTCTATTCATAGCGATCTGTCGTTAATATAAGGTAAAATCTACCTCAATTATTTAGGTTTCCTCAATCTATTTACCTCCATTTATCTTTTCCATGTTATGATTCATAATATCCTTATTTATAATTAATATTACTTGTTTATTTGGTTGATTAGGTTGTTCTAAAACATCCTTGGGTGTATAAAATCATTACAAGAGTGGTGGTCGTGATCCATTGTGTTGGTCCATTCTTGTGCGAAGAACATAGAAAAAATTTAAGATATTTTATTTAATGTTTCTCTATATACTTATGTGAAATCGTATAACTTTAATGATTTATCCCTTTTTATCATAATGAAATTGACCTAATAATTACATGAATGGTTTAATGAAATTTATATCGATAACATAGTGATGTTGTTGTTTTATACTATGATAACATATTTCTTCTTGATTTTATAGAGTGTGATATATATTCCTTTAATAGTTTATCATTTCATTCTTGATGGATATTGATAAAGGACATGAAGTCTGAATTAATTCATAATTTATTGGATAGAATATAAATAGGCATGTTTAATGAATCTGGTAACTATTGTTGAAAATTGATGAAAATAAAATTGGTGCAAATGAATATGTTTAATTGAATTGGTTGATGAAACTAAAGCATGTTAATGCATCTTGATCAAATAGTTAAAATCGTGATAAATTAATTGTTTAATTGGTTTTGTTATAGGTTGTGATAGCCATTTGATTAGGATGCCAATAGTTGTAATCTATAAATAATATATTAGTTAATTCATGTTGGAATAAGAATCGTTTTTGAGATAAAATTAATTCCTTTTTGGGATTTAGTTTCCCACTTTCTTTTAAAGACCATCTTCCTTGTTCTTGGGATTCATGAGAGATCATTGAGTGTGACGGTTGGATGCCTTGTTTTAGGGTAGAGAGTTTGTTTCCATGTTTGTTCATTCTTTTAGAGATGTGTTTTCAATACAAGACATGTGTTGGTAGTGGAATGGAGGCCTTGATGTAACATGATCCTGGGATGGATGATCCTAGTGGGTTGGTTTGGTGTGTGAGGACAGGGAGCACTAGTGGTTGTGGTGGCACTTTATGCCTATATTGGTGAGATACATTGGTTTTTTCATGTGAGTGTTAGGGAGGACAATGGGGATGATGAAATGGGATGAAGCCAGGCTTACCTATTGATGTGAAAGTGGTTGATGTTGAATATTTAATTTTTTTATCTACTTTACATTCCCCACTACTTGATGCATATGGTCTTACTTACCCTCCATCCAAAAGAGGCTAAGACACGTGGGGCATTCCATGTGCTTTCCGTGTTTAACTTTTGAAGGATGAATGGGTCTACATTCCTACTATAGGTGGAAAAGAGTCAACAAGTATCTCATCAACTCACCATGTTGACCCCCTTTCATTTGGAATCCATGAAATTATTCTATAATTCGTGGAAAGATGGAAAATGGTAATGTTGTTAAATAAATAAATAAATTATGTTTAACCTATGTGGTTGGAGGTTTCTGGGATGAAGTGCTGAGGTTATAGTTTCTTTGGAGTTGTGGACTCGTTAGTCATATTCCTAGAGAGCATTGATATTTTCTGTAATACTAATGAAATTTAATGATGTTTTTAAAATGTTTATTTAACGGTTAAATAACTAGTTAATATAATGTGAAATAAAATCATATAATGTTTCTAAATGTAGCTCTTTAATTTTTTTTTGTGCTTATCAGATATTTAGTATTAGTAGTAGTAGTCAAGAGTGCCATAGACGTTAGCTGTAGATGAGTCTCAGACTTGGTTAGGCCCATAGTTTGGTGTTGAGCTATATTGTGTCCTTTATATTTTGTGTTTCTATACTATACTTCACTGTGTCGGCTAGTTCAACAGACACCTCAGTGATTTTGACCCTTGTGGGGGGGGGGGGGTTCCCCAACATCCTAGTGGGGGTGGATGGATGACTTCCCCCTTGTCCATACTCTCTTTTCTTCGAAGTTAGATATACTAGTTTTCACAATTATTTAGTTTTCCCCATATATGTGTGTAGAGGTATTTAATAGCTTTTGGTTATTCATGCACATATATTCTAGATATAGTTTTCTATGGACTACTATAACTGAAAGTTGTATTGGTTTTGATGGATTTAGGATCCTCACTTGGTTTATGGGTTGTAACGGATTGAGATATAGTACCTGACATATGATACATGTTATGCGGGTTGTAGCATCTATTAAAAAACTACTTGTTCGCTTTTGTTATGTGGATTCAGTGGCGTGATGCATGAGGTTTATGTTGATGCATGAGGTGGATGTCGTGGTGCTTCACCCAGGTGTCTATGAGAAATCCTTTATGGAGAGAGAAGCTTAGGAAGTGTGACATCGGGGAAAAGAAAAAACCACAGGGGAAGTGGTAAACGGGTACCCTAGATATTCTATATTTTTATATATACTCTTGTATAAGATACTTGGTGAGAGTTTCCATGGTGAGGCTGGGAACATAGCATACATGTTTATATGATGAGTTAGTTTCAATTGTTCTGTATTGTGCTTTAAATTGTTTCTTTAATTTTTTTTGAGAGGATCTAGGGAGGATCCTACTGAGTATATTTTCATACTCACCCAAAGTTATATAAAATTTTCATCATGTCACTTTATGTAGGTTGGATATTAGGCTGGTTACTACTGTCTTTGGTGTTGTGCAGGAATTTTTTAGTCTTCTTTGTTGCTATTGTTTTACTTTATTTTGGTACTTACATTTTACCATTTTAATTGTAGTACTTATTACATGAAATTATATATTTTCACATGGTTTTCTATTAATTTTTCTTTGAGTATGATTTGGTAGGTTTCTATATTATCTCTCGCTCTTGAATGTGTTATCTTACAGGGTTATGCCTCCCATTTCTGTGTTTATTTTACCCTCTGTGCTAGTCGCCAAATCAGGGCCTACTGGAGGTGAGACTAGGGGTTATTATCTCTCTCCTCACATTGTCAGTTGAGGAGGCGTGCACTTTTTGGGGAGGGTTCATGACATAGTGGTATTAGAGTAATGGTTGAGGGATGTGATGGAGTTTTGAGATAGGCATAGTAGAGGATTCAGGGGTTAGTAGGGAGAATATTTCAGTCATGTTTAGCAGGGGATGTAAACATTGCATACTGTATGAGACACCTTTATTTAGGACCCCCTATGATCTAATGTGAAAACTTTTATGTTTATAATGGATAATAAATGAGGTAAAACTTGTTTTTGGGTAGAGACCTAGGGATATATCTTGCGTCGTTATTTTTTTGGTTGTGTTTTAATGGGTAGACCTTGGGATTGGTTAACCTAAATAAAATTAAATACAACAATTAATTAATTTTATACTCTTCCATATTATTGTTTTAGGAGCTGTGATTATTTATCCTTTTGTAGATATAGCTCTAGGTCGACGTCCTCTTCAGGTTCATTCTAATGTTTTCTAGTAGGTGGTGCCTGTAGATCATAGCATAGTAGATGTTAATGATGAAGACGCATGGTGGAAGAATCATTGAGTGTTTTAGCGCTAGAGTCTACAAAGATTGAGGGATCCATTTCATATAAAGTCAAAGAAAACTTGTTGGAGGAGGTTTAGATAGCTTGTAGTTCGATTCATTCTTATAAGTACAATAGGTATCATTGGTTGTGACAAGTTTTTGTGGGGAAAAGTGGCAGTGGTGTTTTTTGTTCCTTGGGGATCACGATGAGTTGACAATATCATTGGAGATGTTCTGGGGGGAGTTCAAAGCTGAGATTATTTCTTCAACCTTGAGGGCAGCTAGTCATTAAGATGTTCTTACCCTTCAGTAGGGAATATCCTATGTGAAGGAGTTTGGAATCCATTTTAGGAACCTTTTACGATATTTTTTAGACATGTTTCTAGATGATGAGGCCAAGGAGATGAATTTAAAGGGGGATTTGAGTCTAGAGATCCATTTCCAGGTCACCATGTTTGCGATGAATTCATATCTAAAAGTTTTTGTCATATAATAGGTTAGAGATAGACTTTCGTCCTGACCTAATCATCATGAGAGGGGAGTCGTTATGATTCCTCAAAAAGTAGAGCTGTGGTCTGGGGTTTCAAGTTTTCAGTTCATAAGAACTCTTGTTCAAAAAAGGGTATGTCACAGCCTTCAGTATCTCATATCATTAGTGGAAGCATGTCTTAGACCTATTCTAAGGGATCAGGTGCTTGTTTTTATTTTTTATGTCATGGTCATCATTAGAGAGAGTTATTGACCTTTCTGAAAAGTTAGTTTTTGTCAGGTTTTCCACTTCAGGTTCCCCCATTGAGGTAGTTCAAACTAAGTTAGTAGTAGCAGGTTGCACTAGTTTTGTATTAGTAGAGGTAGGATGGGGTAGGTAGAGTACAAAAATGAAATCAGAGCGTGGTCGTGGAGGTTTTTTATGTTAGGGTTAGGGAGGTCATGGAGCATGGTGTGGTCTGCTTCGTGAGTTATTATTTCCAGCACCAAAATATCCATAAATCATTTGGGGTACCATTTTATTATTATCTAATTCAGTATATGCATTGTGTGATTCCGGGGTGACACACACATTTATATCACCTTGCATTTTCCATGCCTTCGTACTTCAGTTAGAGAGGATTCCAGTTCCCTTGGTGTTGACAATTCCAGTTGGAGGCCGAGCTGACTTCTATGAAGTATGTAGACACTTCGAGCTAGTGGTGGGTAAGAACCACTCATAGGAATATTTCATTTGTTTATAAATAAAATCATATGATTTCATCCTTATCAAGGATTGGTTGAATTCAGTGCAGACTCTTGTGGATTATTTTAGAATGTAAGTTGTGTTCTTCAATGTTCATGGGGAGCCAGTGGTGTTTGTTAGAGAATGAGACCCTCAGATGGATCAAAGTAGTGTTCCATTCCTGTCATCCTTGATGATTATCCTAAGGCTAGCTATGTTAGAGTTTCAGTAGTTCGTATTTCCCAGGGATATAAAATAGAACCAAGGCATCTTTCTAGAAGAGGTTATAGTGTATCCCCCTTGATGAGAGATCGATTTTGGAATTTAACTACAGCAAGGCATGTCTCCTACCTCGGTGTATCCATATAGGATGGCACCTTCAGAGTTGTGGGAGCTACATATATAACTCAATGGTCTCTTGAAGTGCATTTTTTAGCTACTCATATCAGTGTGGTGTGCACCAGTTTAGTTCATGAAGAATATGGATGGATGTTTTCAGTATTGTATCGACTAGCGTCACAAAAATAGAGTGATAGTGAAAAAGTATTATCCCCTTGTATGGATTGATAAATTATTGAATCATCTAAAGGATGAAATTTTTTTATTGAAGATTGATATGTGGTCATGATATTAGCAGATGTGTGTGATGTATGAGGATATTCTGAAGACTTAATTCCATTATTGTCATGGTAATTACAAGTTCATTTTGATGTCGCTTGGTGTGATGAATTCTCCAATTGTGTTCATGGGGATGGTGAATGATGTGTGTTGTCAGTTCCATGATATGTTCTTGGTGGATTTCATCAATGAAATCATTGTGTACTCTGTGTCTGATAAGGATCATGTAGAGAATCTGTGCTCCATTTTGGCAGTTATTCAGGAAAAGTAGTTATTTTGGATGTTTTAGAAGTGTGAGTTTTGGGCTCAAGAACCGATTTTCTTTGGGAATATTTTATCCAAGATGAGAGTAGTTGTGGATCCATAAAAGATAGAATAATTTGTTTCTTGGGAATCCCCCAAGACTATGGTATAGGTACAATGTTTCATTGGTCTCACTTGCTATTATAAAAGGTTCATAGCCAATATCTCATAGTTTAAGACTCTGCTAACATCATTGACCAGAATGGATCAAGAGTTCATATGGACTGATCAGTGTCAAATAGCTGTTGTGTATCTGAATGAGAAGTTGTTCAGTGATCCAGTTCAATGGTATGCCCGCATAAGGATTTCAGATTAATGTTTTCTATGATGCTTCACATTTGGGGTTAGAATATGTTTTTATGCATCATATATCTATCATTTGTTATGGGTTTCAGGAGTTATTTCCCCCGAGTGTAACTATAATACCCAAGATCTCACATTGGTGGTAGTGGTGTTCTCCCTAAATATGTGGAGACATTACATCTTTTGGAGAGATTTATGTGGTCCTAATTGATCATAAGATCCTAAGGTACATTTTTTCCTAGCTGGAGTTAAGCTTTCGATAGCATTAGTGGATGTATTTATTACAAGATTACTATTGTAAAATATCATATATAGCTAGATAGGAGAATTTTGAAGCTAATGTGCTATGTATGAGGTCATGTTGTTATGTATTGCATGAATCAGGTGATTCATGGAGATTGATGGAAGAAAATTCACCATTATATATAGATATTGGAGAATTTTGGGTTAGAAGTGTTTTTCAGATGATGATACAGTCATATCTGGTGCAGCAGGTGGTGGAATCTAGGTTGGGGGATCTTGACGTGGAGGTCTAGAGAGACCGAGTGGTTTGTAACAAGGCCCTTTATGGTTGGTCAAAGGATGAGTAATAGTGGGTATTGTTTCCGGGGAGGATTTTTGTTCCTTTGGTATCACATGAGATAGTTCTCATAGTGTTCCATATTTAACCCTTAGCGGTACATCTTGGCTTGGAAACATTGTACCATGATTTGAGGAGTCAGTTTTGGTGGCCTAGGTTGAAACATGTAGTTGTAGAGCTTGAGTCTTTATTTTTTTCTACCATAAGATGATGTTAAAGTATCGTGTTATTTGTGGTTTTCTACAGCCATTAGATTTTCCTCAGTAGAAGTGGGGGACATCTCAATGGACATCGTTTTTTTTTCTACCATAATATATGGAATGTTATGATTCTATATATTTAGTGGTGGATTGTTTGATGAAATAATCCCACTTTATAGCAATCTATGAGTTGAGCTCAGGGGATGTTTTTTATATAGTTTCTGGAAGAGGTGGTGAGACTCCATAGAGTCCCATGGATGATCATTTTTTATAGATATCCTCGTTTTACCCATATGGTGTGGAGAGTTCCCCATCATGTTTTTGGTTATCAGTTATGCCTTAGCACTTCTATTCATCTTTATATGGAAGGTCAGATAGAATGGACCATCCAGAATCTTAAGGGCATGTTGCACTCTTGTGTTAGGTATTTTGGAGGTTCATCTATGAGGATGTTACCCTTATTAGAGTTCAATTACAACAGCAGTTTCAACCCCACCATTTTTATGGAGCTATTTGATGTCTTGTATGGATGACCATTTTGTTCTCCATTATGTTGGATTGGGGTCGGAGAGTCATCAATTCTTAGGCCAGAACTAGTATAGAACATGATAGGGATGGTTCAGGATATTTGTTAGAGGTTGAAGGTAGATAAACAATCATCATAAGTCCTAAACTAATCATAGGAGGAGGCCTCCAGAGTTTGATGTTGAGGATCATGTGTATTTGAAGGTAAATCCCCGTCATGGGTAGTAAATTCTTGGTCATGGTCGTAAGCATTCTCCCTAGTTTGTTAGACCTTTTAATGTACTGGATTGTGTTGGACTCATGAAATATTAGGTATAAATTCCTCCATATATGAGTTGGATACATGATACTTTACATGTGTCACAAATCTATTTATATCTTCATAACTACTCTCATGTCATCAATTTGGGAAACATCGAAGTTCATGATGATGTGACTTTTGAGGAGTGTCCTGTAGAGATACAGGACCGCAAGGAGCAGGTGGGGTGTGGGCGTGATATCCATGTGGTCCATGTCTTGTGGAATATATGTGTCTTAGAGGAGAGTATGTGGTTTTATGAATCATAGATACTTGCTCATTACCTTGAGCTATTATATGTTTATCCCTTCTCTTATAACATTGTTCATTTGGTGGTTGTAATCTATTTTTGTTAATGAGATGGATTTCTCATGTTGGTTGTTTTTTATTTCTTTCTTCTATGTCATATCTCCCCCTCGGATAGTGTTTTGGAGCTGGTTGTTTTTGTTTCTAGATTTTGATCTTGTTCCAATAGGGAAGTGGTGAGCTCCATTAGTGGTGATAACCTTGAGAGGTATCTCATAGGGTGGTTGTTCTGACAACCCATTTTATGTTTTCTCTCTAGATTTGTTTTTGATTCTTTATGAAAAGAATGTTTTGAGTGGTATATGATGTGAGGGACAAGATCCGTGTGGATCAACCCTTTTTGTTTTTTATGATCAAAGTGCCTGAAAGTGAATTGGAATAAGTTTGGAGGATTTCAGTTAATTAAAAGCTATGAAGAAGGGATTACACAATGTGTAACTACATTATAGGCTGTGTCATCCTTTTTCATGGTTTTTTTCATAGTGTGAAATGTTTTGGTGTTCAAAAAATAAAATAAAACATTGAGGCGATCTGCATTTTAGTGAAACTCAACCTCAAGGCATTACATGAGGTGAAAGTGCATTACACATCATGTAATGCCCCAACACTTTATGTCTTATGAGTTTTATAGTAGCTCTGGTTTTATCGGACCTACGGATTCAATATCTCTCCATAAATCCCAGTTGATCAAACGACCCTCCCTTCAGCATTTTGGGGATTCCTTCGTCTATGAACAATCCCTGTCTCCCTTTTTTAATACTTATCTATTTGTATTTTATATAAGGTATAATATTCCTCTGTTATTGAGGTTTCTTTGATTTTTTTCCTCCCGTTTCCCATTTCTATGCGATGGAATGTGATCTCTATGTTTCTAATAGAGTTTCATTATTTTTTGGTTGATGTGGATATGTCATGATAACATCTAGTGGATGTAGTCATTGTGGGAGGGGTGATCATGATCCGTCATGTTGGACCATTCTCGTGAAAATAAAATAGGAGACCTTTGAGGTAGTAGATTCACTACTTCTCTATTAACATATTTTAAATCATATATCTCTCATGATTTATCCTTTTAGTTTGAAATGAAATTTAGCTAATAATTATACGAACCAGATTAAAGAAATACGTCTCGATTTCATAGTGATGCTATTGTTTTATACAATGATATTGGTTTGCCTCTTATTTTTCCAGATAGTGTGATTACTATGCCTTTATTAGTTCAGCATGTCGTTCTTGTTGGAAATTGGTAAATAACGTAAATCTAAAATTAATTAATAATTGATTGGATAAATTATAAAGAGTCGTGTTTATTTAATTTGGTTGTTGTGGTTGTAATTTGATGATAATCAAATTGAGGCAAGTGAACATGTTTAATTGAATTTGTTTAAGAACCTGAATCTTGTTGATTATTTTTTATAAAAGTGTTAATGGAATGATAAATTAATTGGTTAATTAATTTGAACATATCTGGTGATAACTTGTTGCTTAGGATTATTGTAGTCGGAACCTATGAATAATGAATCGGTTAATTCAAGATGGAATAAGAACTGGTTTTGTGATAATGTCCAAGCCTTGTACGAATTGAGTTTCTTGATTGCTTGTAATGTTCAAGCGACTTATTCTTCGGAGCTGTGATTGTTCATTGTTTGTGAAGGATAGATTCCTTGTTTTAAAGCTAAGATCCCATATCTATGTTTTTTCCTGCTGCATGTGATGTGATTTGGAAATGAAGCTTATGGTGGTGGGGGTAGGGAGGCCCGAATGTGATGTAAACCTGGGATGGAAGATCCTAGAGGGCTGTTGTGGTATTTGGGGTGGGTAGGACTAGTGGTTGTGGTATTAGTTGAATCCTAGAGTGGAAAGATTCATCAGTTAGTTCTTGTTTGTGTCGGAGAGGATATTGGGGATGATGGAACGAGTTGAAGCTAGGTTTACTCATTGATGTGAAAGCAGTTGCTATTGAATATGTTATTTGTATTTCTTATTTATTGTTTCCACTTCTAGAGGAAAATTATCTTTTTTACCCTCCTTCCAAAAGAGTTGATGATGCATGGGGTATGCCACATGGCTTCCGTTTTTTCTTCTCAAGTACATATGGGTCTATGCTCCTACTATATGTGGAAAAGACTCGATGGGTATATCATCAACTCACCATTTTGAGCCCCTTGTGTTTGGTAGAATATAATACTTTCTAGAATTCCTCAATATATTTAAAATGTTAATTTTTTTAAATAAATGATTAAATTATGTTTAACCCATGGGGTTGGAGATAGCTGGTATGTAGTACTGAGGTTATTTTTTCTAAGGAGTCATGCACTCAGTTGGATTATGCCTAGAGGGTATGGATCTTTGTTGGAATGATAATAAATGTAATTTGGTTTTGATTATGGTTAATTAATAGTACATGAATTAATTAATTTAAAGTGAAATTGAAAAAAATTGATAATTTATCTTAATATATACCTTTGAATGTTCATGTTCTTATAGGATATCTTGTATTAGCAGTTGCATTCGAGAGTCAAAGAGACAACAGTTGCAGATGAGTCTATGACTATGTTATTCCCATAGTGTTGTTGTGAACTATATTATATATTGTATTTTTTTTCTATACGTTACTCTACCCTCTAGGATAGGGAAACTAACACTCTATGAATTTTGAGCTCTGGGGGTGTTTTCTCCAACATCGTGGTGGGAGGATGGGTGGTTGATTTCCCATTTAGACCCACTCTCTTCTCTTGGTATTTACTTCAGCTAGCATGCATGATGGTTTGTTTTCCCCATATATGTGTGTTGAGGTGATTCATGGCTTGTGGTTATTCACATACATTTATTCTAGATATGGTTTCCTATCGACTACTATAGGTGTAACATGAATAGGATGTGTTGGCTTAAGGATACTTACTCTGTGTATGGGATGTAATGAATTAATATATAGTACCCGATATATGATACATGTTATGTGAGTTTTGGTGGATCCTAGAAACTTACTCGTTACTTCGGTTATGTGTATGTTTCAGTGTGATGCACATAGTGTATGTTTACGTATGAGGTGCATGTTGTGGTGCTTTGCCCAGGTGTCTATGAGCAAGCCTTTTTCGAGATAGATTCTTAAGATGAGAAATAATAGGGAAAAGAATCAAACTAATGGGGAAGTTAAAGTATGGTACCATTTATATTATTTATTATATGATATACTATGGTGTGAAATAATTTGTGAGAGTAGCCATGGTGTAGTTGGGAAGGTAGTATATCTATTTAGGTGATGAGTTTTTTTTACTTGTTGTTCACTTTTTTAGCATTCTTTCTTAACATTTTCATGATAGGATCCTGAGAGGATCCTATTGAGTATACTATTATAATCATCCTACATTATATAAAAAATTTTCATTTCACTTGGTATATATTGGAGATCAGGTTGGTTACAACTAGCTTGGGGTTTGTGTGGGATATGTTTGGTTTCCGTGGTTGTGGTTGTTTTACTTTCTTTTCATACTCATATTTTTTCCTTTCAGTTGTAGTACTTCTAGCCTACTATAACATATGTAGAATTAGTTTTATTTTTCATTCTGGTCTGAGTATGAGTTTTTTGGTATCTATATTTTTTCCCACTTACTCATGAGTTCTCTTAGAGAGTAATGCCGCCCATTTTGGTTTACTATATGCTCGGTGCTAGTCGCCAACCTGGGTCCTTCTGGTGGTAGGTCATAGGGGTAATTATCTCTATTCTCATATATCTAACCTAGGAGGGGTACACTTTGTGGGGAAGGAATCATGACACGTGTGATACTATATAATTATTTTTTGTTATAATAATTTTTTAATAATCACTTGTAACACTATATATCTGATTTCTGTTATGTGATTGGTGGCCTTAAAATTATATTTTGATTTAATGGATTGGAAAATGATAAATATATCTTGAGATAATAAGGAATATAATAGGGATTTAGAAATTTCATTAAGGGGCTCTATCGATAATGATGTACTTGGGATTGAACATTGACCAAGGAAATGATGGAATGAAGATTGAGCCCTATGATCTATGATCACATTGGAAGGGAGGCTTAACTATGGCATTTATTTTTATGCAAACATGTTTGAAAAAAATATTTCTTATTCTTATAACATGATCACATTGATTTTGATTGATTATCGATAATTCATTAAAGATATTACTTATGACTTTTTTTTTAAAAATACACATTCCATGTTATAGGATTAATGAACATTGACTAATTGGTCATGATTGTAGTAATATATGGACATGTTCTCATACCATTATTGACGTATTATTCATAATTATGATCATTGATTTAAATATCTTATATATACTCTTACTAAGAATATATTGTCATTATTTTATATGTTTCCTTTTTATATGTTATGATGAATGGTTTTTATGTAGGTAATGTATAAGATATGAAATATGTGAGACGTTGTTTGTGGGGAATTTTTGACACCTTTCGGAAAATATAATTATTTTTAATATAGTATAGAAATAAAATAAATATTTATTTT
Organism: Viscum album; assembly: GCA_963277665.1. Classification (NCBI taxonomy): domain Eukaryota; kingdom Viridiplantae; phylum Streptophyta; class Magnoliopsida; order Santalales; family Viscaceae; genus Viscum; species Viscum album. The sequence goes on from OY728139.1 coordinate 901,534,087, forward strand.
AATATTGGTTGTATTAATGTTACCTATTTTAAATAATCATCTAAAATGATCCCATAAGAACATATGAGATTCATTGGCTCATTATATTTTCATTCGCAAGAAGAATGAATTTTTCTAAAATCAATGATTTGAATGTAAAAAAAGATAATTCAATGTAATGTGGATATATGTAAAGGATGTGTATCATCATCTCAATCATTTTATATGATGATGAAATTTATTTCTAATAATTATTTATTATAAACAATTATATTTGATAGATTTTATACATATGAAATTTGGTTCGTTGTTTTCAATAACTTGATTTAAAATGAGACATAGTTCAAAATGATTTATTAAGGATAATAGTTTTTATCAATATATTGGATACAATATGATTAAATTATATCGTAACACCATTGATGTAATATTTTAAAGAGTATTGTTCTTAATAAAATGATCCAAACAAATAAAATACTAAATATTATATTAATATAATAGTTTATTTTTAAACATTATTACTAAACTTAAGTATTATTGCCTTATTCACAATGGATTATATGAATCCTAACATGATATTTTTATGATAATATTCTTTTAAAGAGGCTTCTGAGATTATATTTTTACTTTTTGAAAGATAAAAGGAAACAAATAATAGATTATTATAGTCAAGAAACAGTATTATTGTAACATTTTCTTAAACTATTTTAGGATTTTCTAATGATGTGAATAGTTAAAACAGAAAATATATTATTTAAATGTATTTGTTTTATTGAATTTATTATAAGTATGAAGATGATATACAATGAAAGATTATGATGTAGAAACTGTAATTTATCAACATCATAAAATTTAATGTAATATAAATAAAGATATTGAATATGTTGAAGGGTTTTAACCTTAAGAATGTGATTATTAGGAATCCCCATATTCTAAAAAATGATTTTTCATTTATTTTACGAAATATAATTATTAATGTGATTGTTTTATCACATATTCACATAGATATGTGATTGGAATCACATTCAGATAATATATGTGTAAACAAATCCCTAGAGCATTAATCTTACAGTAAATAATATATGATATGTTATACATGATCTTATATATATTATGGTTTTGTATTCGGAATGGTTCCTTATAATATTAAAATTATCATTTTATAAAAATAATGAAATATAAACCATATTATTATATTTGTACATATATATATATATATCATAAAGAATAATTATTATTGACCACACATAGTATGACTTTGAGATGACCATAACAAATTCTTATCAGAATGAATCGTGGTTATAATGAAATGTTGTGTTTATTTTGAATATGATTCCTTTTTCAGGATACAAAACTGTCGCATGAGGCACTAAATGGTTATTATGCGATGGTTAAAATTAGATATATAGAACATGGAGGGATATTATGTATGAATTTCATATAACATGGTTGTGTTTTTTGTATTTGGAGTCTGAAACTAAATCTTGTTAGGGAGATTCATAACCATTGGAATCTAGATAATTTGATCTGTTTCATAAAATGTACTAGAGAGAGAGGAGTGAAATCCCCTTCTTGGATCGATGGTATAAAGGAACAGAATAGGTGGGACTATAAGATACTATAAGAATGGTGATCCAAAGTGCTGGGTGTTGGTGTTTATGGCTAGCCCGAAATAGAGCTTGATACGAGGGGTGTTCCTCCACTGGGAGGTCCATCATTGTGAGTACCAGGAGTCTACATGTTGATATAGTGATGCTAATTAAACATTTTTAGGATGCTCCATCCCTTCGGGTGCTGATGGATGCTTCTCCAACAGTTCACTTCCACGTCCTAAGGCCTTTGGGTCACTGGGTTTAGTGGGGTCCCCCTGCTATTGGCCTAAATTTGAACACGGATTGTTCATGAATCTCTAGAATCATGAGAGGTGGATTAGTTGTTTGGGACATTAAGGGTAGATTGTTGTTGTCTTATACAGCGTTTTATGGAAATGGAACCTCCATACTGGTAGAGGAAAAGCTATTTCATACAGTCCTATGTCTTTGAGATCAAGCGGAAATCCATCCTTCTAAGATTGAAATAGACTCAATGGTTATTAATGATTCCCTCTAGGGAAAATGACCCACTCCTTGGCCCAATTATTACATAAACAGGAAATTTAGGACAATCCTTAAGAACAATATCATGGCTACCCACAACTAGAGTGAAGGGAATAAAGTAGTGAACTACTTGGCATCTCTGGATGAACAAGGCTCTACCATCATGGTCATGCATAATGGTTTTTACTTGAAACCATATGTGGTTAATCTGATTTGAGGGGATTCACTCAGTCTTCATTACTTTAGTCCTCCCTAGGCCCTACTTACCTTTCCCTTTCCTGAAAGCCTTATTTTCTTAAATAAAAATGAAACTGATGATGATGATTTCATCGGATTGAGCTTATCCAAGAAGGGATTTTCCCCTATTATGAATTTTAGGATATATTATCCCTTTATATAGATATATTAAATAAGTGTATGGATGTACCTAGATCAAAAAAATAATTTTATTCTCCATTTTGATGCAGGGAATGTAATGTTCTCATCTATCTTGGGGTATGAAATGTGTCACATTTATTGATTTTCACAGTCTATACTTTGAGAAACAAAAAATATATCAGAAAGAAAATTGATATTAACATATATAATGGTAATTAGATATATTTATTACATGGACCATTATAAAATTATTACATTTATATGATGAAACATATTTACACATGTGTAATGATACCCAGGTTTGACAGATCACACCAATTCCATTTGAATATTGACAAGAACTGATGTAATGGACAGAAATATACCTATATATTTTTATCAAATAAATATTATGCTAATATATTTTTCTACACACAATGATACACTAAAAAAATTAAGCTATATTTTATTTTAAATAAAATATTAATGTTAAAACATATCATAAAATTATAAAGTTTAAATAAAGAGACTGCAAATTATGATATATATATATATAAGGACCATTTTATAATATTTTACTTATTTTATTTTCTATAAAAAATCTATTTTACTAAAATTTCACCTTTTCAGTGTTATAGAACTTTTTAAGGAGAACTAATAATATTTTTTATAAATCATCATTTTAACCAAATATAATATTGAATGATTAATTTTAGTATAATTATTAGTTTGTAAACAACAATAATAAGAACATCAAATATTTTATAAATTGTCATATTCATATGAAAACACCTTTCATTATATTTATATTTATGGGTTACATTCTAAAATTATATAATTTCTACTTGAATAATTTACCATCATTTTTTCAATTATAATTACATTAATTTCTTAGGATAATTTTTTATGATATTTAAAATTCATTTTTAAGTAAATAAAAAAATTACCATTTTTACTAATATCATGACTTTATCAAGTTAATATTATATAAGTATGAAAAGGAATTTTATGAACCCATAACCAATAAAAATATATATTTTTTAATATATTTTTTAAATTATAAAATATGTACTTTAGTTTAAAAACACAATTTTTATATCTTTAAACTTATGTTACACTGTTATCTAAAATTATTTTTGTTAATTATTCATTTGTAATTTTTTAGTTTTATTTTTCATTTTTAGAATCTGAATATAATAAAATGGTTTCAAAATTTATAATTATAATGGATATATTATGAATAAGGATCATATTGTTTCTAGGAATAACAAATTAATTACTTAGTTAAAAATGTACTAACATTCTAAAATACACAAGGGTCACCTTTTTAAAAAAAATATAAAAATATATTACTTGTTAAAAAAAATATACATATTGAGGTTCTTATTAACGAAATCATTTCAAAAATAAATTATTTTAATCCTTTTTTCTTAGGGAATTGTGAAAAAATTTCTCTCATTATAAAATTATGAAACAATTAATAAATTGTCGTTCTCACCACTTATAAAAGTGACCTCTTATCCCCCCTTCAAGAATAATCTAAAATTTATGTTTACACTTTAATACTACACCATTTTATATCACTTATAACTCTTTTGAAGTTATTTTTTGTTAATGTCCCGTATAGTATTTATAATCCCAAAACTTCCATGGAGTCCTCCAAGGGAAAACACATGTTCTAAACAAAAGTACTAATAGTTTACTATATATTTTATTTTATATAAAATTTTTTCAAATATAAATTTTTCATTCAGATATAATAAAAGTAGTACTTATATTAAAATGAATTTTGTTTTATATGGGAATAATACATGACCAACATTACCATTATCAATTAAAAAGTAAAAATTAATTCAAGCATAAGTGTAGAGTACCTCCTTCTTGAAACAACCTATTTTATATTCTAGCATTGACAAAAATGGATAGAACAAATGTGTAATTAAATAAATAATTATGATATTTAGAACATTTTTTTATATTTTTGATTTATATACCCTGTTATATATTTCTTCTATTCCATGTAAAATTAAATAATATTCCACCTATATGTATGGACTAAAACATACATAGAACAATATATCCCATTCTTAATCACCTCCATTCATGGATAGAAAATTGATTTTATTGAATGGATAAGTTTTATGTTTAATAAATTATTATTATTTTTTTAATACAATCTTTGAAATATGTTATTAATATTAGTATTAAATGATGATTTTAAATTTGACAATCTAAAATGATCCTACTAAAAGAAAACAAATTATTTTTAATATGTAGTTGTTTATTATTAATCAACTATTATGATCTATATTTCTAAATTTTTAATTATATCATTAATAAATCCTAATTATATATCATTATGCTTCAATAATAAAGATATTACAGGTAAAAAACATCATATGTGTCCATTAATTATATTATGTTAATGTTTAGGTTGAATTGATCAACTTCATGAAATATTCTAAAAAATAATGTTATATATTACTATGATAATTTTATTAATAATTATATACGCTTTCAATAATTATTTAAATATTTTATTTGGGTTTTATAATTTATTCATTATTATTAAAAAAATATAATATTCAAATGATTGTTTATTGAAAAGTATTGAAACGTGATTGTGACTCATTAAATATTTAAAGATCATAATCAACACTCTCAAAATGTTAAATTTTAAAAATAAAAATAATTATAAATCATTATTCATAGTTCCTTTAATTCTATTATAGATATTAGATTTTTTAAAATAATAAATAATAAAACTTCTAGTACAAAACATGTTCTGAGATATTAATCAAACCCAATAATTAAAATGAATAATAAAAATTAATTATACATATAGATATTAATTATAAAGTAAGTAAATGAGTTTATATAGGTATTAATTTTGTTATAAAATAGGTTATTAGTATATTTATTATTTTTATACAAGAGATTCATGTTTTTTATTTGAATTCTTGAATTTATATATGGGTTTTTTTCTTTAAAATTTAATTTATTGATACTTATTTAATATTATCACCATGATATGGTACATACTCTGTGATTTCAACCTATTAAATGTATTTCAATATATAATTAAATTCAAGGGGAACTATATGCCCCTTCAAACATCCATTTCCCAGTAACTTATATACCACCCAAAGTGTTTCATATAAGTGAATCTAGAATTATACCTTTTTTATGGTTGGGATCCTCTCGTTTTCATGTTTGAATTCATTGGATACTAATTTCATTTTCCTAATGTATTACATAACAATTTATTAATATATTTTTATTTTATATTTTACGTCATGATGTTGTTTTTAAGAAATTTTAAATTTCTATTGTATGTTTTTTAGTGATGTGTGAAAAGAGAACATTTTTAATATTTTTCATTTGAACGCATATTTTTATTATTTTTTCATTTTATATGAAACATATTTTATTACACATTATTTTTTTCTAAATTAAATTAAATCCATTAACTTTTTATATTATTTATCCTTTTGATTTTACTTTAAATTTATTTGATATTAATTTTTTTCAAGGTAATTTGTTTAAGGCTCTAATATGTAATTTCAACTATATCAACTTCTCCTAAAATTTATTATGTCTTATTAAAGATATTCCCTAATTATATCCCTCTGAAAATTTTTAATATATTTAATATAAACCAATTTTTTCTTTTAGATGATAGATACATCACACACATTATTTTTACAATCTCTCCATCATGAAGAGGTATGATTTTTCTTCCAATGAAATTCCACTCTGAATACACTATATTTTAAATTTCTTATATATGTGAGTTCACCTCATTTATATATCACAATTGAATTGTAAATTGAGGAAATAACCTCATAAATTTTATAAATATAATTTAGCTTCCGTATACATATTTAATGATATATACCATGATTTTTATTTAGTATTACTAGATATTCATTTATATTTAATAGGAAAATATTTTTACTTGATAGAAATTTGAATGTTATTAATATATGATTTCATAATAATGGGATATGAAATCCACTATATTCCCATTTTTTATCATGCTATTATAAGGATTGATTTAGTTTGGTACATAAATTTATAGATAATATTTGTTTGAATCTTCTATCCTTCATTAATGCATTAGCTAAATAAGATGATATTTATATACTCTTGGATGTTTTAGTTTCTTATAAGCAGGGGTGAATGTTTTTGACTCATGAGGTGATGTTTACATGTTTATAAATTAATTATCACAGGTGTGGGACTATGTGTGTTACTCACAAAGGTGATGATTCCATATGATTATGGTTGCACCATAACTCTGAATTATGAATTGTGTATATTATAAATTTTATTAAAATGATATATTGGTTTTTTATTCAACAAATATTTCAATGAATTAATATCTATTTTTTATTATGTATGATTTTATTATATATATTTATTAAATCCATATTTTCATATCATGATTACTTATTTTATTTGGTTGTTATTATTTATGTATACCAGTAATAAGCATATAAGTTCACCCTTATTTTTTCTATTTACCTAGGTTATGATGGAAGTAATATATGTATAATTAGTTCATAAGTTTATCTTTTTTAAGAATCTATGTTGTATATTAAGATATATAAAACATTAAATTGGGTTTTTATTAGTACAAAATTATCCATTAGAAGGGAAAGACTTCGGATTACTAGATAATGATTTATATTAATCCTATAAAACTATAAACAAAAACTATATGGGAATATATATATATATATTGTACAATTTTATAATTTATTTTACTATGATATGGTCACAAATATAATACGTAAATATTTTTATATGACCAGGGTTAGGATAATTTTGGAAATTGTTATTTTATTGTAATAGGTTTTAGGTTCAATCATGTAGTAATATGTTAGCTTTTATCATACCATAAATGGTATAGATAAACTATCATTTTAGTTGGGGAAATATGAAACTCTTTAGGGATTTGGATAATATATCATTAGTGAAACCCATTTCAATATGTCTATGGGGTAAGTCTATGAGTATCATAGCATCTAAAAGATTTAGTAAAATTCAGATCATGTGGTTATTCATGAAATTGAAAGTCTAAATTTATTTTAGAAAGTGTTTATGACCATGAAATATTTTCACCTTAGTTAATCATAGTAAATAAATTATGTTGGAGTATCAAGTCAATCTACACTATAGTGTATAATGAGTGGGAAAGTGATTTTACACATTGAGTGAAACATCATTGGGTTATTATAATTTTTTAAATAAAATAGAGACATGAATTTTTCTCCCAATTCATGCACTAAAGGAATTTATTAAAAGAAAGAGTTACAGTACAAATATGAGGTGTAAATAGATTACACCAACATGGGATTGAGGGGGATAAAAAAACAGATTTATAGAGGAACAAACAAATGATTGGAATGGATGAAACCTATCCAAGGTGTTGTGAAAGCATAACGATAGGATCATCAATCATAAAGGGCAGTCGCAACCTTGTCACAATTACATGCTTTTTGTGAGAATCATGCTCTCTTATAGACCACAAACCGAAGATGAAAACTAGATGGAATGTATATCAATGATCTTCTCCAAAAGGTGTCGTGGCATGAATGCATTCCACCAAGTGACACCCATTCATAACAGCAAAAAAGTAATGAATCTCTTCAATAGTGCATGTAACTACATCGAACCCAATATAGGAGAAAAAAATAAGCCTTGACCCCACTAGAATGACATTAACTCTAAAAGGGATATACCCACTGGGAGGTCCATGTCCTGCCTATCCATTCTTGAAATCAAAATACCCTCCAACTATTACAATGAAACACATGAACCAAAAATTTATTGTTGCAATAATGTCTTGCATGAATGAACTCTCTTTGATTCCAATATAGAGAAGTCTGGTGACAATAAAAATCAGAACAGCTGTACAGGGATCGATCACAACACCCACCTTATGAATCATATGGAAAGCTATAAAAATAGGCAGTTTATTCTTCCCAATGAAAAACAAATCCATTTCTATCAATTGTGAAATGACCATAAAAATTCCAAATCTAGAGGAAATAAACCAGTGATGATCATTATCTTGACTAGAACATGGGTGTGTTTATTGATGTGGTTAACCACAATTTCACCACCTTTCCCCATGTCTCACCAACTACCAAGACTAGGATGTAATAGGGAGATGATCATACCAAAAGAATTATCTCATCATTTTTTAAATAAAAAATGGCATTGAATCCTCAAATGAACAGATCTTATATTGGATCCAAGACTGAAGCAGCAACAATGAGAAAAGTTAAAGGGGGCATATAATTTCAAAAAAGTCTGTTAAGAAAGATCAAAATTGAAATCGATGATCTCAAAATAGTAAGTCTCATATTCAACTCATAGGAGACCAAGAAAAAGAAACAACATCATGAAAAAAGGGGGAAGAGGCCTAGAAAACTCAGAGAACTACAAAGGATTCAATCAGAACATGAAGAACAAAGAAGAAAAATACTCACTCCCAAGGGATGGCCTTGAATCCAAAGTCATTATTTCTTTTATATTCCTCCACCATCATAATGAATATACGCTTTCTAATATGAAGGTATTCCTTAGTGGTAATGAGCTTATTTGTGAATTTATGGAATGTGATTGCATCTTTTTCATCCATCCAAGAATGAACTGCATCCCCCACATCATCCTCAATGCAATAGGCACCTCTATACACAGGTTTTTTATTTCATTCATCATCATCCTCATCTGATTCAGAGTCATCCTAGGCTAATTCAAAGTCAGTATTTGGTTGTTCATCCATAAATGGGAGTGGTGGAAACTACTTCCTGGTCACTTCAGGGGATCTTATGAAAAAAATTTAAAGGTGAGAAGAATCTTTATACTTCCTTTTTTTTCTAGGATTTGGGGTGATAAAACCATCATCGTCTACCATTGGTTATTTCCTTTCCTATAACTTGAGTTTAATAAATTCTCCTCAATTTGATTGGGATGTTCATTAACTTTAAGAAAGGATGCACTAGAATCAGAATGTTCACCTTGCTCATAATATCTTACAACATGTGATTCAATACATTTCCCATGTTCCTCCACCAGGGGAAAAGAATTGTGGTGTCACCCAGAACTGTAGTCAAATAATCAATAAAGGATGACATGTCTAGAGAGTGGAAATCAGATTGATAAGCCTATGAATTGGAAACCACGATCTCTTTGTTCATGTCAGTTTTCTGCTCTTCAATAGGAGAAGCTCTAACATTAACTGAATGACAACCATTTTCCTCAGCAATTCCAGGACCCTTAGTGCCTTTTTCAACCTAGGAAATAGTCTTGTCCTTAGATCATGTAGTTTTATATATACATTCTTTCATATCTTGTCAAGAATAAGGTAAGAAGAGCAGTAGTAGAGAAGTCTTTCATAGATAATGTCTTGTAAAATTCAACATTCTGAACATTGGGTTATTATTTGGTTTATAAAATTATATTTAAAATCCTTGCTGAAGGATTTGTTATACTATGTGATAATGTTATGTAATATGAAATAACCAGAATTAAAAAATACTACATTTAATCAAGAGTTATTTAAGTATAATTGAATTATTATCAATTAATTTCATATAGTAGGTAATTTCATGTAAAATTATCTATGTAATTATCATAAATTAATTCTCTTATACTGTTAATAGTTTAAAAAATGGTACTATAGTTTTTGGTTTTAGTATTGGTTAAAATATGGAGGAACCTACTTAAAAATGGATTCCATGGACAAGGTAACACTATACCAATGAGCATCCTAATGGGATATGAGATATATTTGGAATACTAATTATTATTCCAAATATTATATAATGAATTAATATTAATAATTTGAACATAGTTTTGTTTCCTAATGAGGAAAAGAAGAGGAGTATGTAGTTTAATGGAAATTAAGGTCTAAGTATAATGAAGGAATGAAGATTCAATATCATTCTTTTGAAAAATGAAGTAAAACCAGTAAGGTATGTTTTTTAATGGAAAAGAAAATGGTTTTCTATGTTAAAAAAAGATTGTATAGTGTATCTAGTTATTGACAAAAAATGTAAAAATATCGATGTACATGGGGAAAGAAACTTTAGTTTATCTAGTGGTACCATAGATATTTCAATGTATTGTTGTTTTGAACATATGAATTATCCATTTTAACTCCCTAATCGGAGGGTGGAAAATGATGATAAGAACTAAAAAACATCCATCATAGGGGAATGACTATGAAACGACAAAAATAGAACTAGTTTTTCAATATTATTTGGAATGAGAAACACTTTTCACTAACTAAATAACTTTGAGGGTTGAATTGATATCTAATTCAAAAAAATCTTCCCTACCTAGAATGGATAATAGAGGCAAAAAACATCCACCAAGATTATTATATATTCAATTGTTTTAAAAAACATTGGTAGTATTATTATTGTATACTAATGATATAACTCTTCTATAATGGTTTTTTAAAGGAAATTGTTCTTCCATAAAAAATGATCTTCCATCATTATCTTAAATTGTATGTTATATTAATTAAGGATTGACTATCATGGTATATATGACATGGTAATTTCTAATATATGAAAATATTATAAAAAATAAAAACCAAGGACTACATATTATTACAAGCATGACTATAATATCCTTATACATAATAAATCCAATTATATAGGGGTATTGATCACGAATAGTTACTCTAAATTTTAAATATTTTAAATATTTATATTATGATTGAAAGTATTAGTTCACCAGTAATAACAAGGATAGTAAAGATGAAACATCATTAGAAATTAAATCAATTGTCACTTTTATCTTATGGACACCAATAAAATCATTATTTATGAATAATTGAAATTATGAGAACAAAATATAGATATGGTTGAGTTAATTTGATGAACCAATGTTTTTTTATGTCTTTTCTATTTAAATATATTCTTTTATTTTCATGATATTCAGCAAACATAGAACTATAACAAAACTAAGATGTAGTTGGTTTGGCTAAAAATATTACCATTGAAACATATCCATATAGTTAATAAGGATGAATATAATAATATAAATTATGAAGTATAAAAATAAATAAATATAAAGTTGGTTTTCAGATGAAAATTACATAATTCATTTAAATAGAAATATTAGTTTTATTAAATTATTGCATTCTTTATGATGTAAATTGTTTCTAAAAAGTATAAATTCTAAATTTATGAAGCATGTTTCTATAATTTTATTATTTTATACTAGAAATTTAATATGTTATAATATTTTCTTTATGATAGAACCATATATAATACATTTTAGAATATACATTACCTTATTCATTAGAACTCAATCATTGCATTATACATTTATTATTTTAACCTTAGATATTCTCAAATTAAGAAAGTGAATATAATAAATTGGATTTCAATTTTTAATGTTTAATTTCAAAAAAATTTATTTAGGATCATTATATATGTAATCATATAGAATTATTTACTTTGTTAAAAATTAATTACCTCTCTAAATTCTAAATGGGTAAAATGTGTTAAAAAAATAGGTAAAAGGCCTACAATTTTATAAAATATTTCTTATTTTTTGATTGAGGCGATTATTTACCAAAACATATCTACTATATATTTTTCCATTTTTTCTTCTATACCATTGTTACAAGTATTATCTTTAAATTATGTTGATATAATTAATAAAATTCTATTTTCAAGACATAAATAAATATTCTTCTCTCTATTCCATTAACAAAATGAACAAATTTCATTCCACTATTTAAAACATTCATTTTTAAACTTACCCTATTACACTTCTTAGCAACAATTAAAATCTTGTAAAAAACATTTTTCTTAAACCTCCATTTCTATAGAGCCCTCCAATGTAAAACTCAATTTCTCAATGCATGTACAAATATATCGATACATATTTTCATTTTTTTTATTAATTTCTAAAATCTAAATTATTCATTCTTATATAATAATGTGAGTAATTATTTTATAATTTATTTTATTTCAATGAGGGAATAATTATTAACGTCCATAATATTTTATGGTTAAGAAATTTAAATGATTATTTATGTGTATGTATATATTACTACTTACAAGATGAAACGTGCTTCATTTTCCATCACCAGCATTCATGGTTATTAATAATATGTAATTTTTTAAATTATTATATTATTTTTAAAATGATTAATATTTTTAAATGATCAACCATATAGCACATTTATTATTTTAAATAGAAAATGAAATCATTGTATTTTAGTACATGAAGATGACAACCTTGTTGGAGCTATTCACTCCAATCTTCATCACCATCATTTATAGACTTTTATGATAATGGATTTAAAGTAAAAATAATATATTTATGATGTTTTTATGATTTATGTTACGTAATTTCTAAATAAATATTAATTTTTTGAGAAAAAAATGATTATCATAAATTCAACTATATTATCCAAGTATGTTAAATAAGAAGAAAAATTTATTCGTAATATCTAATATTTTTCAGTAATTAACTCACATTTAATTTCTAAAAAATTATAATTTTTCAGAATAATAACTCCTTTAAAATTATCATTTTGCTTATGGAATTATTATCTGACATCTATATCAACTCAAAATCATTAATTAAATATAGTATGTTAATTATTGGATTAATCTAACCAGCAGCATGAACAGTGTTATAAAATAATATCATGAATCTCTGTGAGGAATTATTTATTGATAAGAAATTAAATTAATAATTAGAAGTTGATTTTATTCTTTTTTAGAGTTGTAGCATTAATTATAAATTCATTAATTATGATAAAAAAAATTATCTGTTATAAATATATAAAACATGTTCATCAAATATTTCATTTTAAGGATCATAAATAAAAAAACCAAAAATTAATATTATAACTTTATATATAATTAAAAATAATTAATTTGAGTACATTTCATGATATTGCAATGAATAAACTTGGGTGAAGAATGAGGAAAACCCCCAACAATTATGAATGTTGTTCAAAATTATATTTATTACTCACAGATAATATTGAAAATAGAAAATAAATAATTAATATAGATATAGGTAATAATTATAAATGATGATAATAAAAGGTTTAAGAAATTAATTACATTCCATGATAGGCTATTAATATAGTTTTAGGTTATATACAATATTTAAGAGGATTAGTTGATGTTAGGAATTAATCTATGAGGTTATTTGTTTAAAATCAATTAATAATGATTATTTTACAATGTGAAATAGGATATATTTTATATACTATGATTAGAAATTAAAAAAATTCAATATAAATATTCATGTAACTCATTTGGTTTTATATTTCACCTAAAATTATAATTTCCCCATGAACCATATGTAACCATAATAGTTTCTTATAAGTGAAATAAACCTCATATGTTATTTTTCATCAAGAACCTCTCATTTCCATGCATGTATCCATTGGATACTTTTGTTAATGTGATTATATAATCATCAATAAATGAATATGGTATTTTTATACAAATTTTAAAATCATTAATATTGTTTAATTAAATATTTAACATTTTATTTTATTTTCATTGTAATCAATGTGTGAAAATAATGTGATTTTAATGTTTTTCTTATGAATAAATCATTCAACCATTTCCATTTTCAATGAACATTCCTCTCTATCTTATTATTGTTTTTAAAAGGTATTATATTCGTACATGTTTTTTAGGATATATCCAATTTTAAAAAATATTTATAAATTTTCAAGGATACAACCTTTTCAAAAGTACTATTTAATGATATTATAAATCATTTCTCACCTACATCCACATATTTTTAAATAATTTATGGTCGATCAAGGATATTTTTCGAATGTATCTGTCAATATTTTTTTTCTATGGATGGAATGTTGAATTTTAATTTTATTACAGTATTGATCCATAAATTAAATTTCCTTGCCTAATATGCCTTTATAAAGAGGTATTATTTTTCTTACAATGCCTTACCTCATAGAATATCATATATTTCTTTCTTTTGATTGAAGGGTGATCCCCAAGATTCCATAAAATAATTTATTGGTGTAAATTATTGGCTAAAACATATACCATTTTTCTATACAGTGTCGATGCAATATATTTCAATTAATTTTTCAATAACCAATGAAGATAACCATGTACCCTGATGCCCAATTTGATCCTGACCTAGCCTGAAGGGTGTTCCCGATTCCCATGTGTTGGTGACTATAACTTGGAAACATAAAGGATAAAATATGGAATGATTTTTTCACATAAATAGTAGATAAAATAGATATAAATTAGTTTGATCAATAATAATTTCTTAGGTAAATAGAAATATAAGTCACAAAGGTATGAAAAAAATCAAACTCTAACTCATCAATGTACCATAAAGACATGATAAAAAACTCAAGTCCCAACTGTCATAGCACTCCAAGATAATGGATCATAAAAACAAACCACATCCATGTGGAACTTTCCCCTTGTTCAAACGTTTCCTATGGAAATTTAAAAAAAATTGAATGAATAGGTAGGGTGAGATCTAAACTCTTATTAGGCTCTGAACATGTGATCTGTAATATGATTCCATAAAAATAAAATAGATAATTCTTTAAATATCATATAACATAGGAATTAAAATACAATTTATATTTAAAAAAAATTTGATTTTCATTTCAACTTATGGAAACATTTTATATTATGGATTCTTAAAAAAAATATAAAACAATTTATATAAATCAACAATAATATGTAAATATATTTTACAAACAATGGAATGTATATCAAGATTATCACAAAATGTAACAGGTTCATCTTTAAATGGGTAAAATAGTCAAAGTTATTGGATCTTCATACATCTAATATCAATGATCATGGTAGTATGAGTACACACGTCCCTTAGACATAGTTTGAAGATGAAACATCAACATTATATCATGGATACAATCAACCACACTATGTTATTGTTAGAGCTTTAAGAATCAACGCATTGCTAGAGAATTACTATACTAGCATGTCTCTTCTAAATTTCCCACTAACTATGCAGGATTTCATGTGATCAACATATCAATAAAAAATGCCTAATGTTTTATTATTATTTTTTTAAAATACTATTTCCCCATTTTCTAATTTCAATATGACAATTTCTATTAAAAAACAATAACATAGGATTTTTATCGATTCATTACACTTCTAGGATAAAACCAATCACATGACTTTATCAATACAATTTTACCTATTTTTCTCAAAATTATTTTCAAAGTTCAATTTTTTAAACTAATTTCCCAAATTCCATGAATTTCCAATTTCCCCAAAATTTCCAATTACATTAAAATTGTTGGATTTCCACAAATTCAATAAATATCTGATATCAAATTACTAACCCAAATTGAATTCATTTTTAATAATATAATTTAATAAAATTTGAAAAAATAATAAATTCATGGGTTATCTGGTTGGACAATCATATATAGAACCACCCTCTGTAACAAGGAGATGGAATCTAACAACACCCGTAAAGAAAAAAATAAATAATGAACATTATAAAAAAATATCACTGAGCCCGACATAGATTCAGGATTAAAAAAAATGATTTTAGATCCATCCACTACTACATTATCTGACAAACCCTATGGTGTGGAGAAAAAGATAATGTAAGATAATGAACAATTGAAGAACTATTTCTTAAGAGGAATCAAATGATTTTTTTCAATCTTCAACCTACCTCCTAATAGGTTTGGTGGATCAAAAATCAGTTCATGGGAGCACCAAATACCTATGAATATGTACAATCATTATTTTGGGTTGATCGAGTTATAAACTCAGGTTTTGATAATTTTCAATATAATTTAATAATTATAAAAGTCCAAATGGATATTTAACTGGGAAAGGCTTCATGGGATGAGAGACTCTGAAGCTTAACAATGAACCCCTCTATCATGGTGCACGATTTTTAAAATTCCACTTAGAATGTTAGTTCGGTATCACTACCATCAAAATCCCAACATGGAGGTGTGTTCTCTCATATGATGTTATCTCTTAAGAAAATTTATCCAAATATGATAACTACCTCGTCTTAACCTGTTCTAGAAGAGAATATGTTCAAATAGAGCAACTTGCACTAGTTTCCTAGGCTACTCCTAAACCACAATATAAATCTCATAGAACATATTCATCATTATCCGCCCACTATTGGAAACTGAGATGGAATGTGTCTACGTCCATGGATAAATACATCAACAATAACATTTCCCTTACCTAGGTGGGGTCTTATGAAAGCTCAAAATCAAAGGAGTGCATACATTTAACCCACCAGTGCTACCTCAAATTAATGTATCACTAACTTGAGATATAATTTAGTATTTTTTATCAATGTAAATAATGAATCACTCTCCCAATATATTTTACCTCTAATAGAAATGTGAATCAACCACAACTACTAGCTCGAGACCATGTGATGGATAGTTTTTATCTTGATGCCTCTACTAGACTGATACATATGTTATGACTCAATCACCCTACATCATAAGTACATCATGAAGGGTTCCTAAATAATTATAGTAGAATATATAAATCCTTCTCAACTCATGTAGAATTTGAATTTGGTCTAATGTGGTTTTTCTCTTTAACACATGAAAGTCATTCTCATAACATTCAAACTAGATTATTTTCACACCCTACTTTTTCAGGGTCATAAGAGGCACTTCTGTGTGGGAAATTACTGGATAAATTAGTTATAATGGACATCTATACCTATGAATCTACGTATGTCAACCACATTCCTAGGATAATCTTAGGAAACATAGATTCTCACCTTCTTCAAGTCGGATAATATGCCTACCTCTAACTTGATACAACCAATAATTGATCCTTACTAATACAAAAATGTTAGTTAATGAGATTAATGTATAGATGGTTCTCTCTTGGAGGGATTTAAAAGATCTTAAGATGATTGTAATGTTCGTGTCTGGTGCATGAGTACACTAAAATATAATCTACCAACTCTAAAACAAATAAATAATGTTACGAATGGAAACCCCAATTCATCAGATCCATGATGATTGTTGGTGCATTCGTCATACCGAATAGAATAACCACATACTTGTACAATATGTACCTCTTCTAAAATGTTTAATTTGGTATATATTATGGTCTCTCACGCACCTAATTATAACCCAACCATAAATAAATCTTAGAGAAATTTACTACTCCTCAGAGCTGGTTGAAGAGATCATCTATATGATGTAATTGATATTTGTTCCTCACCATAAGATGGTTCACTTATCTATAATCCATGCATAATCAAATTATTTTTTTATCGTTCTTGGAAAAAGTACTAGGGAACCTCATAGTGATGTGTTGTATTTGATTAAACCCTTATCCTCAAGATCTTCAATCTATTTTTGGGGTTCTGGGTGCATTGTTGGTTATATCATAAATGGAAGAATGGACATTGGTTACAAATTTCAAGAATGAGCCCTTATACTATGGTATCTCAATAATTGAGCTAGTCATTACATATCCCAAATGGAATTCTTGGTCCCAATAGGTTTGCGACTAACACCTGTAATTATACAAGAAAGAATGTGAGAATGATTTTTTCACTAACAATGCATAAGTAATATTAATAAATAGTATGAATAGAAAATAAATTTTTCTAGAAGTAATGTATGAGAAGTCAAACACATATAACAACCCAAAATAATACAACCATGTACTAGAAAAAAAAACTACCCAATTTCCATCTTGGGTGCAACTCACCAAATTCACAGATCAATAGCTTAAACCACCTCAAAGTGATCATTTCCCTTTCTCAATCATAAATGGACATAATCTACAAAACCTCAAAGGCCCATGTACGGTGTGATCCAAATCCCATTTATATTTCACCCAATTATTCCACAACAACATTCCAATATCAAATTAACCAAAAAAGTGCTTTTAATTTTCAAAAAAACTATTTTATTATTCCAAAATATTTTTTATGAAATCGTGATTTACATTTCAATGCATCTATATACATCTGAATTTAATGTTTAACATTTACAATGATAAAAATACATTTCAAATGATGTAATTAACTATATAAAATGGGTGATTTTCACAAATGGAAATTACAAAAAATGGATTAAATTAAAAAATAAAATAAAATAATTTATTTAAATCAGAATTCATGAAAATCAATTTACAATAGTGGTATATATTCATTTTAAATACAGGAGCTGAGTAACCTGGTCATATTTTGAAAAAGGTATGATAGTTCTAGGTTATAGTGACTCCACACACACTCAAGTTGATTCATAAAGATTTTTTTACACACATCCCTTAAAGCCAAGTCCAAAGAGGACTCATCACAATCTCTTACGGTATGTGATGTGTTGATATAATTTTTTAGCACAATGTAGAATAGTATAGTGTTGCCCAAGTTACTCACCAACAACCTAAGGATTTCATTTTCTCTATTACAAAACAATGAACCCTAGTTCTTCCCCGTGACGACGTCGGCCGTTGCACCGGTCCCTCCCCCACTATTGGGGGTGGGACCGTCGGCATCCTTCAACGGAGTGGTCTCTTCTATTATTCGTTTTTTAAATCTGGATTTTCGGCCCCATTTCCCTCGAATCACACTCGGACCGAAAGTCCTGGACTTGCTTGAAGGATGCCCTAACCTACAGATTTTAACTAAGGAGGTCTCGGAATTGTCTGATATTTTGAAGCATACCCTAGTTTCTATATTTCACTAGCGACGACCCTCAGTTGATGTGTTCGACAGATTCATCTTCGGCGCATCGGACTTGCAAGACAGGGTGACTGTGGGCCTTCTCGATAGCTGTCAAATTATGATACGCTTTGCATCGAACGCAGACCTCATCAAGGCCTGCACAGGCACTCCTCGAAGTTTTAATGGTTTCAGATACATGCTTCTTCGATGGTCTTTCTATCTTCATATGAAGCAGGATCCTCCATCTATGGCGACATGGGTTAGCTTTCCTAACCTCCCCCTTCCCTTTCAAAATCCTATTGTGATACGCATGCTAGGAAATCTGTTGGGTAGGTATATGTGTTCGGATAGTAGAACTAATGTGATTTTCACCCTATTAACCCACATGCATGTATTAAAATGGATGTGTCAAGAGAACCGTTTGATTATGTGTGGATTATGGTGGTCGAGGAATACAGATACAAGCAACGGGTCGTCTACGAAACCTGGATGAACATCTGTCTAGAATGCAAGTGATTGGGTCATCCGCTAAAATGCTATCACAAGAGTTCTCTCTTTGATGTGAGGAGGAACAAGGACAGGGGTAAGGCACAAGGGGTGCATGAGGAAGTAGCGATTATGGGTCAGAGGGATCTGGATGGTACAAGACCTCGTAGAGTTGTTTTTATGGAAGATTCAGGGCGGAAATCACGATCATGCTCACCTGTGCAGAAGACGTTGATGGCCCAGGGCTTACCAATGGTGGCATCGATTTTTATTAAGCTTAAATTGGATATTTCCAGCCACTATTCACAAAAAATTGATAGTGTAATTGTGGGAGAATATCTTAACCATGAGGAAGGATTTCTGTAGGGACTTGGGAGTAACATTGACACGGTCCAGATATTGGATGACAAAGAGAATACCCCGGTCGTGGCGCTTTCTCTGGGTAGTGATCCTCCTCAGTTGCAGGGGACTGTCATGGAGGTGCCTTTCCAGGCCAGTATTGGGGAAGCAGGGGGATCGGGCCCAGGAAATCTGCCATGGGGTGCGAACTCTTCAACCCAGACCCCAATCATCTTGAGCAACAGGTTTGAAGTACTTGTTGAGGTAGAGTCG
The DNA here is from genome assembly GCA_963277665.1 of Viscum album. NCBI lineage: Eukaryota > Viridiplantae > Streptophyta > Magnoliopsida > Santalales > Viscaceae > Viscum > Viscum album. Next base: position 901,554,324 of record OY728139.1, read on the forward strand.
AGAGATGAATCATCTATTCTGGTTGTGGGAGGTAAATCCAGTAGGAATAACCTCGATGGACCCAATATGGAAGGTTGGATCATTGGACATGATTATCCAGATTGTACTAATGGAGTTTGGGAGGAAGAATTCATTGAGGACAGTAAGGGTTTATCTGATGAGGAGTCCGGTTTGAAGGGAAACAAGATTAATAGGAGGAGGATGGGTAAGAAGGACTATTCCTCCTTTCCACTAACTATGAAGACGCAGTCATCAAAAAAGAAAATGGATGTGATGTTGGATAGCGTGGTAAGGTGTCAATTAAAACCACCTGGTCAGCCTAAACTATCCTTGGATTTGATTTTCAGTTCGGATGATGAGGTGACAGAGTAGGTGTTATTTCTAAATGCCTCGGAAGAGGATGTAGCCAAGATGATGGGCCGGAATATCAAAATGAATCTTAATGAGTAACAATATATTTGGGTTGACAAACAGGACACGATCCTGGTTGGGGGCTTCAATAAGGGGATGATCAGGCTCGAGGAGTACATTCAGGTCTTGAAAAAACTGACTTCTTCATTTGAAAACTAGATAAGGGGAGATCCACACTCTTAGGTATCAAATATATCCTAGAATATGTTTAGGGATATAGACTCTGGCATAATTCAATTGGATTTTAATGATTTTTATTATTTCTTTTCTAACTAATGTTTGGTTTCTCACTCTCCCTTGATGTGTGTGGAAATGTGAAAGTTTTTTTTCAGTTTGTGTGTCTCGAGGTGCATTTGGGTGTTTGATTCCAGAATGCTTCATGGTTCTGCCTTAGATGAGGGTCATAGCACAAGGCCACCACTTCTTCATGGCACTTGGAGTGGAAGAAGGAGAGGGTGTGGCTTCACCACTGGTTGCATACCTGTGCACTTGCGCGGGACTGTTTACCGAGTTTCCATGCTCTCGTGGAGGCCTTATATCGATGAATTGTCGGGAAGAGGTAGGATCAGTTCTTTTGGCCTGTTTTATTTGTTTGTTTTGATGGACTTGGGGTTTCTCGCATTCCTTTAAAAGTTATTTTATAATAACATAAAAAGTAATTTTCAGCAGTAGCAACAAGATAAATAAATAAGTATTCTATTAAACCCATTTAAAACCATTTTTTCAAATAGGTTTTTGAAAACAATTAAACATTAAATTTCTCAATTTAATTTCATAATTAAATTCATAAAATTAATTTTAAAATAATTCCACCAATTTCATCACAAACCACCAATTCAATGGAATTTAGGGATCTTACACATTTACATCAAATAAATTTTACATAATTAAATTCCAAAAATTAATTGAAATATATTCTATCAAAAACAAAATTTAAATTAAACAATTTAAATTTCTATAGGATTCCATAAAAATATCCGAATTCATTATAATTTGGTGTTTTCCAATTTAATTCCAAAAACCATTGTTTTTTAACCCAATTTGAATTGAATTTTTTTTCGAAAAACAGATAAAATCCATTTAATCATCATCAAACACTTTCATTTTATTCAACTGATTTAAATTAAACAAATTAACTTAGGGTTAATAATATTTGTGTATCGTAATGGAAACACCTACCTCAGAATCCAAAAGATCTCCAATCATCAAACCCTAATTAATATTTCCTAATAAACAACAATGATCATGAAATCCATGAAATTAATAATGAAACCTAGGTTTTAATCCCTAACATTGGATATTAGATCCACCAACAACACATCGAGATCTATGAAATGCAATGAAGAAAGAAAGAGTAGTAGGGGATAGGGAATTCCACTATTCTATTTTCTAGTTCACTCTAGATGGAAAATGGTTTGGGAAACACATGAGCCAAAAATTTCCATCCTTGAAACTTATATTAATTTCATAATTTCACCTAATTCAACCCCAAATGAGACCCAATCAATGAATTACTACAAAGGGTATTTAAAAACACCTGATAATAGTATCATGATGTTACACCATTATTATAAAAATCTATATTGTGGAATCCTCCTCTATCATAGGAGGTTAGTCAGAGAAATCATCGTTGATTATTTCCCTTAAATGATTCACCACTGGATTGAATTATTCTAACTAAATTCCCCAATCTCTTATAAAAATACTTTCTAGTTGTGTTATAACTCTACCCAGACCTGTTCTTGTGGGTCTAGCTCGATCTTCTTGGATATACCATTTTTCTTCATGTATATATGTACCACCCTTAAGATAATTGAAAGAGTGTCTATAATGATAATAGTTCACATGGGAACAATATGGTATATGCTAGTCCATATCATGAATGGCATCAAAACTGGTCATATTGAGGAAAATGAAACACCAGATGAAATGGGTCACACTTATCTCAAGGGGCACTCCAGACATTGTTGTATGCCTTGTATTATGTACCCTAACAGCATGTCCAGGGAAATAATGCCACCAAATTATGCAATTGTGTACCTAAGAATTTAATCAACAATAGTAGATATAAAATATTGTGATGAACCTATATCGAAAATGTAAGATACTAATTTATAGGATACCATAATAGTAAATATATTTTAATATGTCTATAGGGTCTTCTATTCTGGTGATAACTACAATACATACATATCACTTAAACTACGACATAGAAATGATACCTGACCAGCCTGAGCAGATCCAGTATATTGCCAATGAAGTTATGTGTCTTGACTACCTCAACCACAAAATATATCACCTCATCCTGATCGGTTGGTAGAAGACCGTGATCTAGCATAATGTGGTTTCGTTTATTCTATACCTAATATAGGCACTAGTATGGATACCTTAACTCTGGAAGCTAGAGGAAAGTAACATGATAAGTGAAGAAGATGACCCAATGACCATAATCTCATCATTCAATCAGGTTCCTCATGTACTGGGGATTCTTATACCATGGAATTTCACACTAGTGACACACTATAGAATTAGTCCAGGACATATGGTAAGAACTTCCCCCGTGTGAAAACCTGAAATGGTCATTTCGACATCCTGAGGAAACATCAACCAATTTGAGAACTAAGCCACCATAGATCATAAGACTATATTCTCTGAGATTTGGTTTTTTGATGAATCACTGGTTCATTGTCCCTATAATGTTTATAAAAAGAATTAAGTTCTCCTATGAGTAGAAATAATGCCCATTCCCATCAATAAAACTCCACAGATTCTTCAATTCATCATCGACCATAGATAGATGAAAATGATGAAGATTTGTAACACCAAAAAATACTCGTGCACTTTCATAGATCCATGTTGAAGATGAAAGAACTCCTAATATCGATCCACAATCATAGTTTGCAGTAAGAATCATTGAAATAAATTCATCCAAAAGTCTATCTAGATAGTTTCTCAATAACACTAATAGTGGGAAACAATATCCAAGAATCCTCGGACGAGAAAGATATCATATAGTTAGTGATAATGACCCTCCACAATTGAGGCATCTCATGATGGTAAAATATTGACACCATAGATTCTGACTGTGAAACTATAACATGGGGACCACTATACCTATAAATAGTGGGGGGGATGTTTCCACTGAATGTCCCATGTAAGCTCTTACATAGATAAGGAATGTTGGGTAGAACCGTAGACTAACATTATAAACCAAAGAAATATATCATGATTTCAATCTTCAGTTCTTAGAAGAGTATCAACATCAAGTGCCTCATGTGGTACTATAGGAGGTATAAGTGGTGGCTCAGGGCCCTCCACATCAAGGCGTGATCATATCCACTCTCTTGGAGTGTAGCACGAGGATATCACTTTGGAAAAACTCGAAAATTTCCAAAAAACATGCCTCATACAAGATTTATACCATATATAGAACTAAAATAGGGAAAGATAATATAGGCAGATAGGTACAAGGGATTCCTTTGACCAAATCATAACTAACAACCTGATCAACGATCCATGAAATGATAAAAGGAAATGTCATTGAAGGATAATTGAGACACTTAAATTATATCCTACTACTAATTTCTATGGTTAATGTCCAAAATTTTTCTATATAGTGGTCACTTCATTTTCAATATTTTTTTCACTTTAATTCCCCCAAACATTTAAATCTTTTTTTCAAGTTTGGATACATTAGGTTGATCTCTATTCTAATTCATAAGGGCCTATACATAGTATAAATTTTAATGGGGTACCCACGTATTCAAAGAATAATATATCCCTAAAATATGGATTGTAACACTTATATAATTTAAAAAACAAAAACAGTAAGGCATAATTAGCAATGAACAACCAAAAGTCTCATGAAAAATATATACTGCATGTTTAATTTAGATATAGCATGGCATGACGCCTGAAATCCCAAGTCTTATTATTCTTAGTATGATGCAATTAATGAAATTCCCTCATATCATTAGGATGATGTAATATAAATCATCATTCTATTAATGTCCATTTTAATAACACCATAAGGAATATTCTTCACCCAATATTGAATTCATATCTACTATAAATGTAATAATAAATTACTATAATTCCCTATCCTATACAATTTGGGTTTCTATTTTACATTTGATAGCTATATCCAAGTGTAGGATAAATTACAAATATAATATTCTAATCTCTTATCTAAACAAAAGAAAATAAAGAAAGTAAAATGGTCTCTAATAAAAAATTGTATTATCTCTCCTTGGATTCAACTCATTAGTGCACCTAGATGGTGGTCACATGGAATCAAGAGAATCTCCCTGAATGCTAGAGGCTACCAACAAGAAGGAAGAGAATTGGGTGTGTCTATGAGGATACTATTCTCTTATAGATCTATAATGTACATCAGTAAATGATATGTACTATTTAGATAGAGAAGAATAATTAACAAATAGTATTATAAGATGACATAAACCATCATTCAATTAAATTTTGTAATGGGATGAAACTAAATAATTATAACATATAAAAAAATGAATACATTCATGATGCTATACAAAAAGGGAGTGTAAGGAGGAATACGGAGACATGCATATACTGCATGCTAGAAAAATATACCAAAGAAATAAACATCTACTACATGAATCTCAAGAATAGGTTGAGTCCTTTACCTCATAATATCCATCATAAGGTGTCAATAAAATCATGAATCTGAAGCACCATAGTTCCTGTTATCTATACATATATGCATAAAATATAATAGTGTACCAAATGATGACTGTGAAGGTTGTGACATATGAATATTAGTATTATGTCACTAAAATTGGTTGATCCATTTCATGCCATAAATAATATGAATTGTATCAAATAATAATAAATGATGAGAAATATACAAATTAAAACCACCTCGGTATAGGTTACTAAAAAAAACTCGGCTGATACACCCATGATTTGGTATAAGATAGATGTATGAACAGTATTAATTATCCAAGGCATACTATGTGTACAAGATCCACAGTAAACAAGGAATCCCAATAATGAATATTCCCAAGCATGTTCTTGGGATTTCATGAAAATTGAAATATCATCATGAAATTTCTCATAATAACTACAATTAAAAGGATGCATCACATCAGAAATAGAAATGATAAACAATCCATTAATTCCAATTATGGAGTTTTATCCTATCCAAGGTGATGCAAATATTACCCTATAGGTCTCTACGAAACATCCAATATAACCAATGTCATATAGTCTGTAATGTCCCAGAATTTCTATATAATTTTTTTATTTATATGTAATTATTTTGAGACCATGAAATTTGACGGTGCCTGATTCTGAGGCCTGGAGTGCCAATAATGATCTGTCGATGTTTTGTTATTCTTTAATTTCCATGCGTAAGTAGTTTTCCTAAAAAAGTGGAATAACTATTAAACAGTTTCCCGAATCTGAAATTTAAGGGCATCGTTGCGTTCAGGATGGCAGGTTTACCTTAGGCATGACTTAAAATTAAATTATAAAATAAAATTATAAAATAAAGTTATTTTATTTTTAAAATTCTTATAACTCATGTAAGGTGACTGAAACTAAAAATCGGAGACCACAGCTGAGCTCACGAAGGTATTATTTCATTAGGTAGATACTGACATTGGTAGGTGTTGGACAATAGTGGAAGTTATGTTTTGGTCGTAAATAAAATAATTATGTAACAATTACTTTATTGTAAAATCAATAACGTTTAAACAAAAAACCATATTGAAAATTTGAGAGTACTGTTGAGTTCTTTGGGGCATGTTCCCCTTAGGCAGAGCCTAACCTCGACTGGGACGGGTCGAGGTTGTATGTTAATAATTTATTGAAATTTTTTTAGGCACTTTCATTAAAAGCACGAGCGTCATTTTCTAACTTCTGAACTGGTGCTAGGATTAAAAATTTGAAGGCACCATTGTACTCGCAGCGTCGAGATTCACTTAATGGCAGTTTAACCTCGACTATAATGGGTTGAAAGAAGAAGGTGGTTTTGGCATATTTTGTGGAGGATTAAATAAAATAAATATATTTTATTTCAAATATTCTCCCACCTCTCCATTTAATATTTGGTGGCGGGGACCACAAGAAGGTGGTCGGGAATTTAAATTCTGGTCATTAAATGCCCAGTTACACAAAATTCGTAACCACCAATCCCTTTATTTAATAGGATTCATTAATTCTGAATAAATTAATAACCTCTTAAACTATGAGTTATATTAAATATTCCATGGGGATGGGTATTTGATTTTGGTTGGTGAATGGAGGAGTAGGATATTGAGGCTCTTGATGAATAACATATCTCATAATCGAGAACAGAATATTATCGTTCGAGCGGCATCATTGGAAGCTTATTGTAGTAAATAAGAACATTAAACCAAATTCAATCGCGAACATTCTCTAACAAATTTTCGAGGCAGGGGGTTTAATTTAAAGTATGATAAATATCTATTTGTTAATTCCTCTTGTTCATGATTCTCAACATCGATGTCCAAACGAACATGGCCACTGATCCGCACATAGACCATGATCATTTCTATTTCGTTCTTCATGCGTTCTTCTTCACCAAATAATTAAGCGTGCTAAAAACATAATGTTTCGTTATACGCGGATTACAAAAGTTGAGATCTCGACCTAAGGATCATGAATTTTTAGTCGTCCCATTTTTTGGGCATAGAACGAAGATGTGGTGTCCCATATAAGGGGTGACATGGAAGTGTGATTTCTGGCATGTGTTTTGTGCACGGCTTTGGATGAGGTAAAGGGTGTGACGTGTGGTGGAGGAGGATAGCTAGGAGGTAGCGTCTAGGTGGTGTGGAAGTCTGGAGGCATCGTGGATCGACTAGCTGCAGGTAGTTGTGGTGGTATGGTCATGTAGAAGAAGGAAAATCGCGAATGATAGAAAGGGAGATTGGAGAGAGAAAAACAAAATTATAATAATTTTAAAATAACAAGATGAAAATAAGTAATTAATGGTGTTTGTTTCCATCGAGCAACAAGGGACTCCAAGCACGGATTGACTTTGGAGTTAAATAAAAATAATTAATTAATTAATTAAAAATAATAATTAAATATTGTTATTATTACTTTTGAAGATAAAATACCTTTTTATCTGCAACTTCTGTGGGCAACCTTGGTTTGATGAACTATATGTGGCAGTGCGACCCTGACTCCCAGACAGACTTTCTGAGTCCAATATTGGATATCTTTTTTGGGGTTTCAAATTGGGTACCCAAAACGCTGTTGAAATAATAGATTTAATATTTTTATGAAATCATCAAACCGCCATAACTTTTGTGTGTGACGTATAATTGAATTGTCGTCAGTGGTGATGTGATCCTGTCATTAAGACGGTTGATCCAAGACTAAAGTTGAATATTAAATTTTAGTATGTGACATGGGTTTATGATATTCTCAATAAAAATGTTATTATTTTTGTTGTGGAATCTTGATTATGTCAAAGCTGATTTATATGGCATTCGATTGGAGAACCGTAAGTGGTGTTGTCATCTTAGAATTAAGACACACATTTCAAGACCAATTTAGATATTTAAGTCGAGATTGAGGCATGGGCCCCATGAGGCCCGGTTTGTGCATGATGCGGTGAAATGCAACTCTTCCAAAAGGTATGCGTATTTGAAAAATGGGTAGTCTATTTTGTGTGTTTTTTCACGCGGATCGTAACAGTGTGACCCAGATGATTATCTAGTGTCGTTTGAATTACATCCAGGTTAGATTGAACACGAATCCAATCGGTCCCTCAGCACTAAAATTCCAATAACTTACAGAATGGTTGTCCAATTGACGCTTCTTCTATCGTGTTAGAACCCTTAGGATGAGGTGGTCCTTTTGAGATAGTCCATTAAATTTTTGGAGAACGTTCGTGTACTTCCAGGTTGGATCGACTTTGAATCTAATTGGGCACTCAACACTAAAATACTAATAACTTACAGTCTGGGCATCTGGTTGATGCAACGTATGTTGCATTTGAACCCTTATGACTTGTTAGTCCTTTGGGATACTTCATCATGGAGCTTTGTGGTGGTTGAGGTATAACTAATATCTTAAGTAGTGGATACTCCCAGAATCAATTGTGGTTAGTGTGGGAATCTTGTGGCTAAATGTGACATGAAGAATTAATAGTGATCTTGTGTGGTTCAGTACCTATTGATCCTATGTGGGTCAGCACTCAGTGATCCTATGTGGGTCAGTGCATACCGATCCAGTGTAGGTTAGATCTTGTGTGGGTCAGTGCATACCGATCATGTGTGGATCAGCAGTAGAGCCTCCCAACAGAAAAAGATGATCTAGCTTTATGACTAATTGTTTTTATTTATGTACTTGAGTTATATAACTTGTGTGATCTAAGTCTTTTACCTTTATGGTGTTACCTTCATAGTGTTACCTCTGAGGTACTTTTTCCTTCGTGGTGTTACCTGTGTGGTAATTTAACCTTTGTGGTTTTACCATTGTTGTATTCTTGCCTCATGTATGAGATGAGTATATCTTGACAACATAAGTATATGTATGGGAATATACCTAATCAATGTTGATGAATTCTTCATGCTTTGTAATTGAGGTCTTTATTTGGGGTTATTCCTTTATTCAACTCTGGGAGATCTTTAGGGGTCTCGAGGTCCCTAATGAGTATTTTTATACTCACCCCTACATGGGCTATGGCCGCACCGTGTTGTGTCTTGTGCAGATGACAGACAATATTGATCGAGGCTAAGGGATCCAGAACTGGACAGTTCTCGGAGGTGGACCATTTGGCATGATGTGATGTAGGGACTACTGATTGTGAGTTTTACCTACCCTTTTGGTAAGATCCTCATTGTATAATCTAGGAGCTATTTTTTCTATTTCCAGTTTTACTTGTACTCTCCATTTGGTCTTTTATTTCAGTACCTTTAATTTCAACACACCTTTTTACTACAGCAGTTTACTAGTGGTTGCCTCTCATTGTACTCTAGGTTTTTTGTATTTTCATAGGTTTAAAGTCAATGCCTTCCCGTTATAGGTATATGCCTTTCCGATGATAGTCTTCAACCTCTATCCTATGGATGGAAAGCTTGGGGTAATCACGGCATAGGCCTCGAGGGACGGGTTGTGACAAGTGGTATCAGAGGATTCAGTTCTACCAAATAACTAGGACTCTGATATTTTTTATGTGGAAATGGTGTAAAGTGTTATGAGTGTTGTTTTTAGTTTAGGGAATCTAGTGTTGGTGTGGTGGCCAACATATCCATACAATAGGACCCTAAATTATGATTTCTGCCCCAGCGCATGAAAATACTGATTGCCTGTGTTTTTGGAAATGTTTTTCCATGGTTTCACTAGAGTCATCTCACTAGGTATAACTTAATGATAGGGACGCACCAATTCTTTATTAGGATTCCACCATGTAAAAAATCCATCTTGGGTTCTTAAGAGAGTACATGATGACAGCCCACCGAGTGATGAGACCTCGGTGCAGGGCCCTCTTACGGCGATAGCACCTTTGGGTAGTGTACTAGCTATATCACTGCCCGTTGGTAAGTAGTTACTACTAGCAGAACCAGTAGAGGACACATGTAGTCTTAGTGACTTACACGTGTTTCAGCATCAGATACCCCTCATGTATTGAGGGGATCCTGACTCACAGGTGGCTAAGGACTAGCTGGAGGAGGTGTCCAAGTTTCAATCTAGCCAGGGCTCTATTCGATCAGATGGAGGTCCTGTTAGATAGCCTACTTTGTGTCTCAGTAGGATGATGACAGGGTTTAGATTACCTTAATATTGAGAAGAGGTGACTTAACTATGGAAAAGAATGAGAACCTTCCTCAAATAAGTGGGTCTCTTTCCATAAAGAGATAATGGATGAGGGTTCACTAGAGCTTCTACGGCTTCGGCAGGACGACATGCCGGTAGCTAAGTATTAATAGAGGCGTACCAACCATCCCTGGAACATGATGAATACAGTACGTTCAGTGCTTCAGGGCTTGGAACTCCGAGAAAGGTGTGTTTAGGGATATCCAAGTCAGAACATTTTCTCTATGCATTCCTACATATGTTGGGATTCTAGAGAGAACCTTTTGGGTTTATTGTTCTTTGGCTGAGCGGAGGTAGCATGTGAATGTTAGCAGTGGTGAAGTAAGAAAATGACACCAATCTCATATACTTGGGTGTGTAAAATGATTTGGGAAGAGGAAGTGATAGGGATAGATGTATCTTTAGGGAAACAGATGTAGAAGAGTATCTAAGAGAGTAGAATGAGGTGGTATACATTTCGACAGGTTACAACCGCTACTTCAATGTGGTCCCACCAGGCTCAGGGAGCTGGAGGATAGGGGAAGGGAGTAGCAACATGGGGTCAAAGAGTGTGACCCAAGGTCTCCAAGAATTATTCAAGGTATGGTATGTGTCTACTAATAGCTACCATATTAATAGACATAGGTACCAATCATTCCTTCTTACCATGAATCTTGTTCAAGACCTCGAGTTTCCGGTTAATCAAAACACAAAACCCTTCCATTTGGAGACCCATTTAGAAAGAGACTCGATAATCACACTTATTCCAACGGTGTGATATGACCTTTTAGGTGAGAGTTTCGATTGGAACCTCTTGGTGGCAGCATCGAGGCCTTACAAAATTAGTTTTGGTATTGACTAGACATCCACAATTTATACTCAGATGGACTATATTAGGCAAAAATGTTGTGGTTTATCTAATATTTTAGAATGGGGTTTTCCCTGGTTGGAGAAAAAAGTAAACTCAGGCAACACAGGATAAACTCGTGTATAGGGGGTGCATCTGATCACTCTGTAGTTGGACAACCTTACCCTCGTGGCTGTAAGAGTTTTCAGATTTCAGTTCCATACAAGAGTGGAAGAGTGTGGCGACATCTTTTCCTAAATATGATTCCAAGATTAACTCCATGAAGGTAGATGGACTTCTGCTTTGACTGGGTACTACCAGAGATTTGTACCTAACTTCTCCATGGTAGCGACACCCTTGTCAGCATTGAAAAAGATGGGGGAGCCTTTCCTATGGATAGAGAAGTTTCAGAAGAGCTTTTAGGAGCTGAGTGATAGACTAATGAGAAGAACTACACAACCCATGACCTAGAGTTAGCAGTAGTTGACTTTGTACAGAATATGTGGCGGCACTACATGATTGGATAATGGTTACTATTTACTCTAATCCCAAGAGTGTCAGGTATATATTCTCATAGAAGTACCCGAACCTAAGATAGTGATGATGTCTAGATTTCCTCTAGAACTATGAATTTGAGATAGTCTACACTCCTGGGAAGGGGAACGTGGTAGTATATGCACTCAGTTAGATGTCTAGTATATAGCTACTGAGTAAGGCATCAGAGCAGCTAGTCATGCTATAGATTTCTGTCATGGATAAAGATGGAGTAGCTTAAATCCAATCTATGACTGTCACTCCCCCAATTCTTTAGTGAATTCAGGAGGCATGGATTAAGACATTGACTATAAGGCCCGACATTCCTAGATATCCTCAGGAAGGTCTTCTGAAGGATTTTACGAAGGTGGGGAGCACGTCATTGTCTTCAAAGGATGCATCATGGTACTAGTGACGCTTTGGGAGGAGGTGTCGAGGAAGATCCTTACATCCCATTTAGCGGTACATCCAAAATTGGTGAAGGTGTACCTGGACTTTCGGTGTCAGTACTGGTGGAAAGGGATGAAGAATGTAGTGGTATAAGTCTTATACCAATAAGAGACAAAGATCCTTGGAGTTCGAGGATAGAGACCATGTCTTCCTACAGGTCTCACCCCGATGAGGATTGTGGAGGTTTGATTGGCGCGGCAAACTATCCCTGAGGTTCACCAGACCATTCCAGATTCTCAACAAAGTGGGTTAGGTAGCGTACTGTCTATCTCTTCCCCCACAGATGCACCAAGTACATAATGTTTTCCTATGTGTCACAGTAGAGGATTTGTGTGCATGATCCATCCCATGTTATCAATTGGGGTGAGTTGCACATTGATGATAGGGTGAACTTTACAGAAGTTTCAGTTGGGATAGAGGAACGACAGGAGAGAGTCCTTCATGGATGATTGATCCCTGGGGTGCGATTTTTGTGAAAGCACGGGAACCTCAAAGAGATCACATGGGAGTGGGAGGCTCAGATTAATGCTCAGTACCCTCTTGTTTTTTCCTATATTTTGGATTTTGAGGATGTAAAGTCCTAAGGTTGGGAGAATTTAATGTCCCCAAAGATCCATATAATAATTTTATTTATATGGAATTATTTCGAGACTGGAAAATCTGACGAGTGTGATTTTGAGGCCCGAAGTTCCCAGAATGATCCGTCGAGGTTTTGTTAATCATTAATTAGCATGCATAAGCAGTTTTCTAAAAAAAGTGTAATAAACCCTAAATGGTTTCCCATATCAGAAATCTTAGTGCACCGATGCATTCAGGATTGCAGTTTTACCCTAGGAACATCTTATGTTTAGTCAGCGCAGGCCTCCTGTGAGAAAACCCAAAAATGACATAACCATAAATAAAATAACTAAATAAGGTTATTTTATTTTTAAATGCTTATATCTCATGAATGGTGACGTGGATTAAAAATATAAGGACATCTCTGTTCCCATTAGAGTATTTTTTCCTTTAGGTAGGTACTAAAATAGGCCAGCGTGCGCCAATAGTGGATGTTAGTTTTTGGCCGTAAATAAAATAATTAAGTAACAATTATTTTATTGTTAAAATCCATAACTTATAAAAGGTAACACAGTTTAAAAATATGAGAGTATTGTTTAGTATGTTGGGGTGTGTTCCACTTAGGCAGAGCCTAACCTCTACCGACATGGGTTGAGGGTGTGCATTAATAATTTATTAAACTTTTTTACGGTATGTTTAATAAATGTGCGAGTGGTGTTTTCTAACTTTTGAACAGGCACCTAGATTAAAAAAACTGAAGGCACTGTTGAAAACGCAACGTCAATATTCACTTAAGGGAGGTTTAACCTCGACCGTAGTGGGTCAAGAGAAGAAGTTTGTTTTTTCATTTTCATGGAAGGTTAAATAAAATAAATGTATTTTATTGGAAATATCCTCCCACCTTTCTTTTAAATTCTTGGTGGTGGGGACCAAAAGAGGGTGGATGGGCATTTAAATGTAGGGCATTAAATGCCCAGTTACAAAAAATGTGTAACCACCAATCCCTTTAGTTAATAAGATTCATTAATTCTAAATAAATTAATATCCACTTAAACTGAGAGTTATATTAACTCTTTCTTGGGGTTGGGTGTTTTTTTTTGGTTGGAGAAAGGAGAAGCAGGATCTTGTGGCTCTTGAAGAAGAACCGATCTCACAGTCGAGAACCAAAGATCATTGTTCAAGCGGTGTCATTGGAAGATTGTTGTGGGAGTGACGAACACTGACCAACCTTCAATCGCAAACATTCTCAAAAAGATTTATGAGGTAGAGGGTTTAATTTGAAGTATGATAAATATCTATTTGTTAATTCCTCATATTCTTGATTCTTAATGATGATGGCCAAACAAACAAGGCCATTGATCCACACATAGACCAAGATATTTTCTATTTCATTCTTCACAAGTTCTTCATCGCCAAATAATTAAGCATGCTAAGAACTTAATGTTTCGTTAAGTGCAGCATACAGATACGGAGATCTCAGCCCGAGGATTGAAAATTTGCGGTCGTCACATTTCTCGGGCTATGAATAAAGATGTGGTGGCCCACAGAAGGTGAGACATGGCGGTGTGATTTCTGGCATCTATTTTGGGAGAAACTCCGAGCATGGTAGGGGGTACGGCATGCTTCAGTGGAGGATATCTATGAGGTATCTTCAGGCGGTGTTGTAGTTTGGAGGTCTCGTGTCTTGGGTAGCTGGAGGTGGTGGGGATGGTCTAGCCATGTTGAAGAAGGAAAATCATGAATAAAATAAGAGGATATTGGAGAGAGAGAAACTAAAATAAAATGATGATAAAATAATAAAAATATAAGTAATTGATGGTGTTTGTTTCCAGCGTGCAGCAAGGGACTCCTTGCATGGAATGATTTCAAAGTTAAGGAATAGTAATTAATTAAGTAATAATAATAATAATAATAATAATATTTCTATAATTAATTTTGATGATAAAACACCTTTTTGTCTACAACTTCTCCTTGCGACCTCGATTTTAAGAATATTCTGCGTCAGTCTGTCCCTAACTCTGAGACGGACATTCCATGTCCAATATTGGATGTCTTTTTTGGGTTTTCGTATTTGGTACCTGAAATGCTCATGAAATAATATATTTAATATTATGATTAAATCTTCAAACCACAAAACCTCCTCTGTGCGACATTCGATTGACTTTCCATCAGTGGCAATATGATCTTGTCATTAAGACGGTCGATCCAAGTCTAATGTTAAATATTAAATTCTAGTCCTTGACTCAGGTTTGCGAAACACTGAATAATAATGTTATTATTATTGTTATAGAATCTTATTTATGTCGTAACTCATTCATATGACATTATATTAGAGAACCGTAAGTGGTATTGTGATATGGAAGTTAAGACATGAATTTTAAGACCAATATTAGATAATAAAGTCAAGGTTGAGGCATGGGCCCCAGGAGGTCCGGTTCACGCATGTTGTAGTGAAAGGAAACTTTATCACCTGGTATCCATTTTGGACAAATTTGTTGTCCACCTCATCTGTTTTGCTATGTGGATCATAAAAGTGTGACTCGTTTGGTTATCTAGTTTCATTTAAAGTATGTCCGAGTTGGATTGAACATGAATCCAACTGGGCCCTCGGCACTAAAATGCAAATAACTTATAGACCGGCCGCCTGATTGACATGTTGCCTATCTTGTTGAACCCTTAGGATGAGGCATTCTTTCTGAGATACTCCACAAGAGTTTTAATGAAATACTGAGTATGGCAAGGTTGGATCGACTCCAAATCCAACCGGGCACTTGGCACTAAAAAGCCAATAACTAATAGATCAGGCATCCGGTTGACATGCCATTTATTGTGTTGGAACCCTTACAACATGATAGTCCTTTGTGATACTTCTTTGTGGAACTTCATGGTGGTTGAGGTATGGCCAATATATTGAGGATTAGATCATACCAGAGTCAAGAGTTCATAGAGTGAAAATCTAGAGGCTAGATGTGACGTGAAGAATGAATAGTTATCCTATGTGGGTCAGTACCTATCGATCATGTGTGGGTCAGCACTCAATGATCATGTGTAGGTCTATGAATACTGATCCATTGTGGGTTAGTACTTATTGATCCTATGTGGGCCAGCACTGAGTGACCCTGTGTGGGTCAGCGCATAATGATCCTATGTTTTTTTAGCAGTAGAGCCTCCCGACAGAATAAGACGATCGAGCTTTACGAATAATTATCCATACTTCTGTACATAAGTTATTTTCCTAGTGTGAGCTGATTATTTTACCTTCATGGTGTTACCTTCGTGGTGTTACCTATGTGGTGTTACCTATTTGGTACTTTTATCTTCGTGGTGTTACCTTTGTGGTATTCTTCCCTTTTGTATGAAAAGGGTATATCATGATAACTTAGGTATATGTACGGGCATATACCTAAGCAGAGTTAAATACAGCTTCATGCTTTGTGATTGAGGTCTTGATTTGTTGTTATTATTTTATGGAACTCAGGGAGACCATCAGGGGTCACGGGGTCCCTACTGATTATTTTTATACTCACCTCTGCATGGGCTACACCCACACCTTTTTGTGTCTTGTGTAGACGATGGATAGTGTTGATCGAGGCTGAGGGATACAGGACTGGACAGTGCTCGGAGGTGGACCATTTGGCATTACGTGATGTTGGGACTACTGATCATGAATTGTAACTCCCTTTCAGGTAAGATCCTCAGTGGACGATCCATGGGATATTTTTCTATTATTAGTTGTACTTGTGCTTTCCAGTTGGGCTTGTATTCCAGCCCCTTTACTTTCAACACACCTTTTTACTACAATGGTTTATTCATGGTAGTTTCTTATTGTACACTTGGTTTTGAGTGTTTGTAGCGGTTTAAAGGCAATGCCTTCCTGTTATAGGGATATTCCGTTCCAGAGCAAGTCGTTATCCCCTGGCCTATGGAATGAGGGATTGGGGTAGTCATGGAACAAGACCCGGGGGAAGGGTCGTGATAGAGTACATCCAAGTAAACCTATATATCATACATTGTATCATTCAAGACATGGTGACTCTGAGTCTATTCCATGTATTTCACATAGGGGACCATATATCACACGAGTCATGGTGTACCCATCATGTAAAAAGAGTTTTTCCATTGGTGATCCGCTAGGGAATGGGCCTCACTCTCGAGTATATGTTGATCCTTCAAGAAATCCGAAAACTGGAAATCCAAAGTATATATCTTGGTGCATGATGTGCATCCAACATAGAAATCGACTCTTTCCATGGAATCCTTAACTCAGGACCCATGTTTACTCCCGACATGCAACAGGTGATCCATAACAATCAAAGATCATATATTATGGTATGAATATATATATATATATAATCATATTTTATATGGTATCCTTCTCAAAAACTAAAGCATACAAACTGAACAAACTATACAATTTCATCAAAAAAACATTGCACAAGTGTATGGAAATGAACAAGGAATTAAATTAGAGTAAAGCATGGACAAGAGGTATATGGAACAAGGAATAGCCTATTCATAATCACATGCAATTAGTGTCGTGTAAACATCACATGTCTAAAATATTTCCCAGTAATTAAATTCAATTTAATACATTGAATCATGTCAAAAGTAATAATAATGAAGAATAAAGTAGCATGCTCATAATGTAAATCACTTGGCATGAAATATTTATAAAACATTGGGATGAGGATCTATGAATTTACATTAGGTTTTTATCACAACAATTAAGATAAGGAAAAATCATTTTATATGGAATTAGCATAAGAATTGTGCTAATGATACCAATCACTTAGAAAAAATCATAATTAATGGAATATGGAAATGAAGACGGGGCCAACCATAAGAGCTAAGTATAGTCAGTGTCAACGGATCAAACTATAGGTTCACAATTCAAAATAACTCAAATTTATCAATTAAATATATTAATTTTAGTTAAACTCAAACACAATGGGTTTTTCACAATTAGAGGAAAAGGGGAAAAATGATCATTCAAGGTGGGAACACCAAAGGTATGGTGAAAGATAAGGAGAACCCCCTATGAATGGGTTTTTCTATAAGATAAGAATACTATGGATGTAAAAAACAATTTCAATTAATTTAACATACAAGAAAGAATCATCACTAGAAGGGTATAGCAAGAAGAAAAATGGAACATAAACTAAAAAGCCCTGAAATATGGGGGAATGGAATAGACCCCCTTCCTCGACATAGTATCACTCCACTCATATATTTACAAGACTTCATTATACATAAAATTGATGAAAATTAAAGATTTTTCAAAACCCCAAAAATCAGAGAAAATTCCATTACCACAAAATAGAGAACCAGATCTTAGAGGAACCTAGGAATAGATTTGTACAGAAACTAATGCCTACAAATGGATTTTCGAAGCATCCACCAACAAAGAATTTGAGATTCGGATGAAGGGGATATCTCAAAACACCATAAAAGGAGGATGAAGTGAACCACACACCATTGGAAAACCCAAATCCCTTTATAAAGGGAGAATAAAAGAAGCGGGAGGACTAAAACCATCATTATGTGTAAAATTATTATTTAATCCAAAAAAATACATTGTCAAATTCATGACTACATGGTTTGGCCAAAATGTGAACCATCCATGCACCGTTCATTATTATAAGGGGAACCTCACATGGTTACAAAAACAATGTGACTAACCATGTGAAAACCATGTGAAAACTCTATATCTAAAATATGAAGAGGGTCGCATAGCCATGCACCTTGGGTTGCATGGTTATAGAAAAAACACATATCCCCCAGGTGTCACCTTCCATCTATGGTGTGGCTTAGGGAAATTGTGTGGGATGGGCATCATAATTTTCTCTAACTACGAGGTCCAATCACTTTCCATACATTTTGGGAAATTGGGATTTGAATGAGCCCCATGCACCCCCAAATACCTTCATCATTTTATTATACATAAATATTAGGGATGTTTTAAATAATTTGAATAAAAATTTAATTGTTTGTACCTTTATGAAGAGTCAGGATGTTATAATAGAGAACATTGTTAAGATAAAGTTAAAAATCAAAAATCCATAACCTAATGTGTCTTGAAAAAATCCATTATTATAATAAACAATGATGATAATAGGACATCATTTTATTTCAAGACCCTTTTACCTAATTTTGAATAATTTTCATGAGAATATATACATACAAGATTTCAAGTCAACCCACCTTTTTTTGTACCTTGATCATTTCTCTTTTCTTACCTTATTCCACAAAATAAAAGAGAATTTAGAATTCCAACAGCATTATCAGATCATGAGATCCATAAATATAATGATGGGTCATTCCATTTTTCTTTATCACAAAAAATTTCACCATAAGTTATCAAATATTCATAAATAATCTTATGTAAAGATAATACCTTATCTTCTAAAACATCATCTTGTGTTTATCAAAAACCATTATATAAAATGTTAGCATTACAACCCTTACAAAATATAATTCACCCTTTATTACTTAAATAAATCTTATATTATACCAACAATATTTCATTTGGAAACTATGGTTCATCCTTGCATAAATATAATATTAGATGTGAATTTATTTCCATAAAAACCATTTTTAGGGATGGAACCACATGAAACATCACAAAATGATGAACACTGATATTTTTATAGGGATTATTCATACAAAATCCATCATAGACATCCCAAATATGGGGGAAGATTAGTTTTCCCTAATTATCATGAATCACTTCAACCATTTTGATTTCCATTTGTTTCCATTTATTATTTTTCATCAGTTTTCATTCTATATTTTCTCTAATTTTATCCCTTGTATTTGGGAATTGATTTCTCATAATGCCAAAACATTATGAATTTGAAAAATTGAATTTTTGATGCTGTATTATTATGATATGTGTCTTTGTTCATTTCATTTATTTTCCTCTTCAAATCACCACAACATTATTTTTCATGATGGTCAATCTTCCCATTCATTAAATACCTTATTTTTACATTTATGAACTCACCTATGTTCTCTTTCCCATAGTTTTGGTATACAGAATTTGAAACATTTTCTTTTCTCTATCCGACATATCATTTTATTTTCTATAGAACCCCCTTATCCTTTTCATATCACCAAAAAAATAGGGCTTCTAGCATCAATTTCATCTTTTAGTGCACATCAAACGATTTCATCATAGCATTAAGTGTCCCTTATGGATAATTCCGTTTATAGATTCGGTTTCAAGACTCTGAATAATTATACAATATTAATTTCATTATGAATTACAATACTAGAAGAGTACCTTTGAAGACTTATAAAATTTGAATAATAGGAACCAAAATATTAACCAAACATCTACTTAAGATAAAGGGATTCTTTATCCATCTACGTATGAAGAATATGAGGAACATATATATTTAAAAATATATTATTGAAATCATCCTAATCCATTGAGTAAATTTCATCTTGTCAACTTGTATTCTTGATTAGATTCCACCATTGATCTACCTCACATTCCATATGGTAGATAGCCCCTATGAACTCTTCATGCATTAAACACTGAAAAATATAAATTACCTTTTTAGTGGTACTTATCTGTTGTTCTATAACCAAATAATCAATAGAACCACTGAAAGAAGGTGGTAACTACCTCATGAAGTACTCAACAGATCATTTTTTCCACCTTTTCTGGGTATTATGTTCATCATGATCCATAGTTTATTAAATAATTGATACAAGGTTTTTTATTTCAACACCCATGAAATTTTCTTTCATAGGAGGACAACCATTTTATTTTCAATTTCATTCCTAATTAGAATAGTCCATTCGGGTTCTATAAATTGACTAAAAATAGAAATTATATTTTTAGAAACTATTATCATAGTTGAAAACTACATAATGATGAAAAATATCTTATAGGATGTCCATATAATGACTCATGCCTTCTAATATTTTAATCATTAAGTTCCTCCTAGATCATTAAAAGTCATTATTTATCTATATTATTCATAATAATTTTTAATGATTTTGTGAGTTCCTAATTATTTCACCTGATAGTGTCAAACGAGGTGTCTAGTAAGGGTTGTTAGTGTGCACCAGTTCCCGATAGATTCTAGATCAATATTGTGTTTTCAAGTTTTTCATTACTATGTACATCTATACCAAAGTTAAATTCACATTTAGTGTCTAGGAAAGGATGTATTTCTTGGAATCTAGTTGCTCTATCCATTACCAAAATTCTAGGTATTTTTCATATACTTTAACTCATTCATATAAATTATCTTAGATACATACCTAGATATATGCTTTGAAATTTCATTAGGTATATCAATAATTTTTTTTCATCCCATTTTCCAATATTTGAAGAATATTTATTTGATACCATCAACAACAACCCAGGTGTAACAAACATTTATATTTCATCATTTATATGAATATTCATCACATTACAAAAGTACATGCCTGAGGAATGTAATACTAATGTGTCATTAGAAACATGGAACACATTCTTCTAATTTTATGAATGATATTCATCATCTCCGTAAAATATTTTCCCCTTTATTACACCTACATAAAACCATTATTCTTAACCTCTGGAAATGAAAATTATGAAATGGTTAATCGTAGATTCTCAGTATGTGTAAAAAAGATATATATAAGAATAATAATGAGACTAATGTTATAAAATCCTGATCGTACTATTATATGATCATAAACTACATATCAAATATCATAATTAAGATTCATAACATAAATATTGAAATTAAATTATAATTGGATGATAAGATAATTGAGATAATAAGCTAAGATAGAATAATATAGGAATAAGACGTGAAATTGTTGTATACACATTAGCTTATACCATTATGAGAATGTATAATTTAGAAAAAGTCTCAGTCATTAAATTAAGGATATAAAATTATGTCCTTGAATAATCTTATGGATATGAAAATAGTTCCACACATGATATTGTGAACATTTAATCAGGTTCGTCTATAAAGTTGTGAACATTTAATTAGGTTGACATATAAACATATGGCCATGAAACGTAGTTCATGAATAATATTGATAACATGTAATTAAGTTCACACATAACATTTTGAACATGTAATATGGTTCACTCATAAAATTGGGAACATGAAATCAGGATCATGCATAAAAATATGGTAATGCAACCATGATCGTGCATAAAATTTTAGACACATAATCTGATTTATGAATAAACTTTTTATTTTGTAATTCGGTTCACATGTAAATTTGTGAGCATGTAATCAGGTTCACAGATAACATTTATACTCTTGATTCATCAGTCATTATCCATTGAATTAGAGGGATCTATAGGTCTCACCCATCACATAATAAAATCATATGCATTTTTTCCACATGATTTAACATAATAATCATATCGAAACCCATGAAATGAAATGGGTATAATAAATATTTCATAACATAATTTCTTATTCAATATAGGTTGGCCTGATAATATTTTCATTAAATTGTATCCTATGAAATTAAGAAGGCTTCAAAATCATATAAACCATTGAAGTTAAACCAGTATCGTAAACATCATTAAATCAAAAAATAAGCCATTCAAGAGTGAATATGAAAGGTATTCATGGATCATATTAATATAAAATCGTAAAAAATAACATAGTATGTCAACATATATGGAGAAGGATTTTGAAATTTCATATGGAAAATTTCATAAGAAAAATAGATTTTTATAGAAAATATTTTTTATAAAAACATTTCATATATTATTTTAATATAAATAAGGCATTACATTTTAACTTAAATATTTTCTTTCTTAAAATATATTTTCTAAATTGAAAAACATTTTTAAAGCATAAATAAATTTGAAAAACTAATAATTTTTAAATATCTTTGCAAACATCTAAGAAAATATTGAAAATATATTGAAAAACTATTTCTTTGAAAACACCTTTAAAACTAATAAAGAATTATTCAATATAAATTTAAATACAATTTATTTAATATACTTTGAAAACATAGAATTAATTCTTGAAATAAGTTTTGAAACCCTTTTCTATAAAATGGTTTTTATAATATATAAATAAAAATTAAAATAACTGAAATCCTATTCTTTTAAAATGTCATATTCGAATCATAAAAAAAATTTCTAATATTGTTTAAAAAAAATTAAACATAAAAAAATTTTGAAATTTTATTTTAGAAAACAAAATTTTCAAAGAACATAGATTTATAAATGAAAGGAGAAATATTGTCATATTAAAAAAACATAACTATTTTTATCCCCAAAGAATGAAAAAATTGTATTAATACATAATGATATCATATATAAACATTGGGTAAGAAAATTATTGGGTTTTTAAGAGATATGTATCCAATAATTTCAATAATTGAAATATAATTGTAAATAATCCTGAAAATTTATGAGATTCTTGAAATAAACTATTACCACTTTGGTAAATTTAAATCATACTCTACATGAGACAAAAATAGTACATGAAACATAAAATTTCATGGAATAAGGTGGTTCATGAAATTACATGTCAAAGGGAATTATATACACCCCATATAATAATATAGGTTTATAACATGGCATGTATATTCGAGATGGGAACTTTAGACAAATATTACTTTACCGATTTGGTAGATTTTGAACCATGAATCCATGAAATAAAGATAATCAAATGGATCTGTAAATACACATTACATTATTCATAATAATCATAGAATATATTCATGGGTATTATATACACCACAGAGAAGAAATAATTAGTGCATAAAGCATGTATCACGTGAATATAAAAAGTGTGATGAGAAAACCCTTACCATAAGTCTTCAATTTCTTTATACCCATTTGAACCTCCTCTTCCATAGGTAACTTATTTTGGTTTTTACCAATTGGATTCATTGGGTGATCTTTTTATACCAACGTAAGGGTTCTAGGATCAAGGTATGGTTTTTTGGAGGTGATTTTGGCTGATTTTGGGTGAGTTAAAGGGATCAAGGGGTATGGAAAGGTGGCAGGGGCGAGTTTGTTTTTTTAAGTGGTTAAGGAGTGTCATTCTTATATATTTTTTAAAATGGTTTTCCAACCACGTTTTCTCAATTTCATATCTCTCAAATAATAGTCCAAATATTACCCAAGGGAGGATGGAGTTGAAATTTAAATAGAAAGTGGTTTTTTGAAAACTGTGGATGTCAATTTGGTCCTTATGTTTATGGTTTAGTCCATCATTAGGTTAATTTTTCTCTAAATTTCTATAATTAATTTTATTCATTTTCAGTGATATTTTGTTCAAAAACTAATTTTACCATATTAGAAATTATAAATTTTTTTAATTCTAAATATGGGATCTATTTTTTCAGATTCCAAATATAGATTTTATGGAAATTAATATTATTTTAATACCGCATATGGGACAATAAAGTGGGTTTTTAACATAAAATGGGTAAAAATTTTGAAATGGTTTTTATCTATTTTAAATGTGGAAAATATTTCAATAGCCTATATTGGGTTAATTTATTTAATTTATTCTGATGAAACATAAAAATGATTTGAAATTTAATATTTCCCTTTAAATTATTTATATGAAAAGGTATTTCAGAATTAAAATTCATTTTTTTCATTATTCATCAAAATATGAAACTTCACAGAATAATACCAAAATTAACACAAAGTAAATTTTTGCACACCACTTCCAAAAATGATTTTTCTTTTGTAAAATAAAAATTATAAAAGTGTAGATATTTATATATAAAATGTGTTCACCATTAAAATGCGGTAAAAATATATTTTAGAAAAATACCTAATTTTATTCCAGAAAATTAATTTATTAATAATTTTTTTTATTATCATATAGATATAAAATCTATTGGATGGGTATCCAAAAATATTGATTAAATATATAATATATAAATTGTATTGAAAAAACTAATCAAAAGTCAGTTTCATAATATATTGAGATAATATTTTGTTTCTAAATAGAAAATAATATTTCATAGAAAAGTAATTTAATTATTTTAAAATATTTATTTCATTCACTTATATTAATTGATATCCAAAAGATTCATTTTATATACAATAATAAATCATAAGTTCACAATTTTTATAATAATATTCTTAACATCAATACGAACAGCTAGGTGGTAGCTATAATAATATATTAATTATAATACTTATAGTATATTATAGTTTGGTAAAAATCATACTTGTATGTTACAAAATTTGTATAAGGAACTCATAATTTTGTGTAACATAATCCAAAATAGTGTTTCATGTTCTTCATGTTAATCTAACTGTTTCTTCTAGTATAACCATAATTAGTGTTGTGTATAATGTAAGATAAACATTATTATTTCATATGATAAAAGTTATATTTAGTGTTGTGTGAAATGAAAAATATCAAAAAGAATAAATTAATTTTGAAACAATTCACAAAATCATGGGGTGTTACAATAAATTTAAAAAATAAGGATCATATTTCATTCATATGATGTATTAATGTGTAAACAAAATGATTATAAATGGATTTTGATTCCACCTCAATGAATTATATGTTATTTAATATATGAGTTTCTTCTTGGAATAACTATAAGAACCCCAATGGTTATAGAATGGTGGCTTCACCAATTAAAGTGGTGTGTACAATCATTTATATATAACTTGAAAATTCCCCCATACCCAAATTATTTATTAGCTACTTCCTTTTCCTCTTGAGCCACTATCATTACATGTATGACAAGACTATTCCACCCATGTTTTGGGGATTCAACTATACGATAAATACAATATGGATGACTGATAAATTTTGGATTCCTAATTTTTAATATTAATCAAACACACAATTTAATGAAACAAATAGTGGAATTAATCTATGAAATTTACATGGATCATCACTATATAGTTTAAAACATTAATTCAGGCATCTCACATGGTTCCCTTGGATTTATACTCTCTTTACACTTACACAAAATTTAACATGTGTTCATTAATACTACAATTACTAGAAACCTTTATATGAAAAATAAATGCATAATGTTATCCACTATTGAGACTACACAATAGAAGATCGAAATCGAAATTATGAAGGTGGTATCAGATTAAATAACATTTTTATAGTTGTTTATGAATCCCGTGGACTATGAGCTTACTATGTAATAATAAATTCATTCTCCCAAAATTCATCATTAATATAGACATCACATAATTGACATGAGTTGAATCCTCCAGAAATACTTTAAAAACATAATATAGATATAATATCTCCCATAATTCATACGCAAATCATAGTTACAACCAATGGACTATAAATCTCTTTCCAAATACTCGATCATAGATAGTTTAATATGATAATGATTCTCAATCTCTCTATATCATCCATAAGATCATGTGCTTAAGGATAACCATGGAAATTCATAGTTATTCATGAAATAATTTTTTATCCTTTAGATCTTATCCTCTCAATATTGAATCTATGAATGTGGGACATGATCATTAAGTGTATTTTAAAACATCTAACTTATCTAATGTATAAGTATTCAAATGGACATTACCTATGGTATTCATCCATGAAAATTCATGGATATAGAATCGTTGTCTAATATTCAAATTTGAAAAGAATATAAAATCTCAGTAAATGGAAAAATCCCCTTGGTTGTTCATCTTCATTCAAAGGATATTTATTAATAGTTAAGAGAAAACCATTTCCTATTTAAAGGAATGATTCTATCCACTGTTAGGTGTCAACACCCTTAGACTCTTAGATTTAATATAATTATGTTTTTTCTATAATAGTCTTTTTAGAAGTTATATTAAAAAATATTTTTCATCAATTATATTTTTATATTTTATATTTTATGATTTCTCCCCCACCATGTGTCTATTAATTTCATGTTGATGAGTAGATAATAAAATTGGAAACAACATAAAAAACTCATAATTACTTGATTAAAAAAATTCTCACATTCTAACATTTCAAATATATTTTCTAATTAGTGTATAAATTAATTAGGGAAAACCTTAAAATATCAATACCTTATAATAAAAGGTAGACACATTAACTCAATATCATGTTTTCCATAAAAATGGTATTCATAAAATTAAAATTCTTTTTCATTAAAAGTATATTCTATTATTTTAATATGAGAGATGATAATAGAATAATATATATTTCCATATCATCAATAAGACTAACATAAAACATTTTAACATAATGTATGAGCAAAAAAAAGATCAGTAAGTGATATGAAAAGAATAAAATATATTTTCATTTTTTAAAATTCATTAAATCCCATTGATAAGTTTTTTATTTTTAAAAATAATGATCTATAATAATCATTTCCATAAAAATTAAGTTCATTTCACTTCATCAATAATTTTATAAGAATTAATAACAGAAAATTAATAATAATTAGGATCACTTATAAAACATGGGTATTCATGAAATCAATTTTCATAAGAAATATATTGTTCAAATAGGATGTGGAATAAACTTATCTTTTTTCATAATATCATTATAATTCCTACTGTAATCAAATAGATTTCATGAAGACTAATTTAAAATCATATAATTGTCATGTAGTCACATTGTGAAATCATTTTATATAACTATTAAAATCAATTTTATAAGAATTACTATAAGTGGTATAATAGACTCATTCAATTAGAATAAAAATTCTCTGAAGAGAAAATTCACAACCAAATGTATTGGAGATCTATATCAAGATTATCTATTCGAATGAATATTTTTTACTCACTATAGAATTTGTAAAAATCTTCTTAGATTATATTTACATCATATAATATCATATGTTATTCAATTTAAAAACATTATAACATTCAGGATTTATGTAAAAAATAAGGATAAATATGTTTTTCTGAAAATTTTGGAAATGAAAAATTACCAAATTAAAGGGAAACGAGTTTTTCTATCCAAACTAATTGGAATTACTTTTATTAATAAATATTTTGAATGTAGAAAATATATATCATTATGTATATATTTTAAAAATATTCCTTTCACACTTTTTTTAAAATGTAAAATATATCCTCATTATGAAAATTTTATAAAAACTATTCTAAATCCATCATAAAGATTGTCAAACACTATCTAAGATAAAATTGAAAATAAATTTCATTATTTTTATTTTAAAAATGATATATTTTAGAGAACATGGGTATTGATGAAAAATAGAATAAAAAAATAAAAACTATAACAATACCGTTTTATTCAATAATCACTTACCTCATGTACGAAAAACAATATACATTCATTAATTATTATATATAAAATATGATAATTTTTTACATTATTAAAAACATTTTTAGGAGTATATCTTTTTTATTATTCATATTATTTTTATTATTTCCATTCCATTTATAAATACTAGATCATTTTTCTTCATGTATAATATTTTTATATAATCTTATTCAGAATAACAAAATATCTTTGGTGGTTTGAACATGGTTAAAGGGAACATTATGAAATAATCACCAGAAACATAATAATTAAATAAGTTTATTTTATATAAGTAAGATATAATTTTAAAAAACATTAATGGATGTAATGAAAAAGTAATCACATATCTTGATGGATAGAATTTTTCACATTCACACACAAGCTATGTTATGATATTACCATGAATGAAAGGGTATGAAGATATTTAATATCTTATCATTAAAAAATAAAAATTCATAAATATAATATAGTGTATATATTAATTAATTCCATCATAAAAACCTTCCTTTTGAGGTATCCTTGAAAAACAAAACACATCATTTTTTTCAGGTGGTAGTGCATAATATGCACGTATGATTTTTTCATTTCACATATTTTTGAAGAGGATATGAAGTTGGTTAACCAATAACCTTAATAAAATGTTATTATATGGGATTTATATATTATATTATTTCATACATCATAGAAATATTTTAATAAGGTACATGAAAAAATAAACATGAAACACTCAGTCAAGAATTATACAACATCATCAGAACACATACCATTGGATAGGACATTAAAAATTAATAGTCTTGTATTTTGGTGATTTCTGAAACTAGAGGTAATGGTGAGAGATGTTGGAATGTATATTCATATGATGGGTATTGTTAAATTTTATTAATTACATGAATAATATACGATAGGGGTGAAATTTCATAACTCAGGTGTGTATCACTCTATTAAATATTATACGTTTTAAAATAATATAAATAATTACTCATCTGAAAGTGGGACTAAATATATCCATTTTTATAATATGATTATTTTATAAATAATATCATTAAAGAGGAATAAACATGTTATTTTGTGAAAATATTATTTGTTTTAACCTTAATTAATATGTTTTACACCTTACCATGGTTACACCACATAACTATGTGTATTAATCCTTATAAAAACAAAAGAAATTTAAATTATCAATAAATTCAAACAATCTAATTTTTTTATAAAATTAAATTTTAATGATCAATTTGTTTAGTTGGTATCAAATAATATTCATATAATCATACTAAACACAATAAAAACATTTTATTAATGTGTTTTTCAACCTTAAAAGAAATTTATAATAAAATTGAGCTTAATTTTGAAACATGTGGAATTATTTGTATTATATTAATTAAAATGGGACTATTTTTACATTAAAATCAATAAAAGTTAGATTTTTATTTTTTAATGAAATGATGAATTTATAAAAAACAATATTTTTTATTAATCCAGAAAAACTGTTTTTGAAAAAACCAAAATAGTCACTAAAAAATTTATATGATATCATGATATAAAATATTAAGTTAATTTTATCCAAATATATTTTTCAAATTTATAAATTTAACTTAATAAAAATTTATATAATCTATAGAAAATAATTAAATTATAATAAGAATATTTATTTGATTGTTTTAAAAATCATATAAAATTATTGAAATGAATGATAATTTGTCAAATCTAATCAATAATATTAATAAGACATTTAATATATTAATTTTTATCATTACTGTGGTTTTCAAATTCATCTTACATTATTTAAATTATATCCTCTCGATTTTATTTATCGGTTAAAAATGTTAGGATATTTTTCCCTCGTATCATTTTTAACTTCCCTTGTTTCTTCTTCTGTCACATGGGTTTTAAAAAATAACATAAAATTATTATTTACCTTATTAAAAAACACTTTATCCCTATGATATTCAATATGCATGATATTTTCCTTTTAAAAAGTATTCTCTTCAAATTGGACTGCCTCAAGGATCACAACATGAGATGAATTATACACATATTTTTTTAAAAAAACAATAAGCACATCATATACCTCAGATAAAATCAAATTAAGTGATACTATATTAGAAACATGTCCCACCATTCAATAATTTCCTATAAACCAATAATCCATGGTATTAACATTCCCTTCTTAACAAATCGTATAACACCTTTTCATGTGAATATTAAAAAAAACATAGTCCAGATGCTCAAAATAAGGATCTCTCCTCTAATTATCCACATAAATAATTTTAAATTTACCATACGTCTAGTGTAGAAAAATAATACTTACATTATCACACATTTATTCAATAATTTATTATCTGAATAATTTTCTAAAATCATCTTTATTTCATGATGCTAGATTTCGGAACACTTTATATATAATGAATAAAATGTTGTAATTTTTAAAGTTGAATAAAAACAATTATTATATAAAAACTACAGAAAAATAAAATTTATTATAACAACCCTATTAGTCCATTGAGAAATATGTAATATTATATTCCATAGGTGAAATAATTCTCTATAACAAAAAATGAATGTGGAAGAAAGGTTTTACTGAGACCTAACTCAATACCTATTGAATAATGATATCCATTCAATAAATTTGATGTAAATATGGATAGAGGTTATATATAATAGGGAGGTATTCTTTGTAACATGTGTATATTTTTAATATAAATTCTAGAAAAATAAAAAAAATGATTTAATATTTTAGAAATCGAAGAAAATGGGTATATTTATTTAATATATAAATAGGAAACAAAATTATATTATGGCGTAAATATGTGTTTAGTAATCTCACCATGAAATCCATTTATATATTATCATATTTACATTAAGGATCTAAAATTGGTATAACCTTTACAAATGGTAGTTTCTAATAAAATTTAACATGGTAACAAACAAAACTGTTATTCCCATGGGAAAATTCAAGAGGGGTGAATTGAGATCCAAATAAAAAAACTATTTAAACAAAATTTAGGTAAAAAATCTCCCAATTTTGAAAACATACTATTTAACTAAAGTAATATAAATGTATTATCTTACATATTCAATAATATTCAAAAAGTCTTGATAAAATTTGGTTTATTTTTTTCAAATCACTATATCTTGTGAAATAATTATAATATCATTAAACATAATATATATATCACATATTTAAGATAACTATTAGAGATTAGTTTTTAAAATTAATTTAATTTGGAAAAACATGTATGGAAAAAAATATTGAGGAAACACAAATAAGAGGTTTGGTCCTAAGATGATAAATAATACCCTCCCCTTGATAATAATTCACTTCAATGAATGTTTTTTGAATAATTAATTGATCCACATATTGGATTTAGTTTTATAGGTATATCTAAGCAAAAGTAACTCTATGTTAAACCCAACATGATACGTAGTTATTAATGGGATAAAATATCTAAAAGAAATGATAAGAGTGCATCAGAGTAATTTATAATATAATACATGATATTAGGATCATAGTTTAATCAATTTTGGAAAAATAACATCATAAAAATATTAAAGGAAAAAAAATTTGACTAATTTGAGTCATTTTCATTGTGTGATAATATTTATATGTTACGAAATAATATTATTCGTCTCTAAAATTTTCTATAAATATGTCCTTGATTACACTACTAAATCACTACGCAATTATTCCATTATTTCATAAAAAAATATACAGAATATAAAATCATATTATTTTATATAACCACACTTAATTATGTGTGAACACATATCACACCAATCACTAGTAATTCAGTAATCTAATCATCCAAATATTTTGAATAAGGTGTTCTATGTACTTATAGTTTTTAAGGACTCTATTTATCGTTTCTTAGATGATAATTAAATTAATCCATATGATGAGTATTTAAAAAAAACTAATTTTGTCTTTAATTATATTGTGTATATATTTTAAAAATAATTATTCTTAAATACTCCCACTAACTAAATATCTAACATGAATTAAATTATATAAACTAACCAATGGATATTAATTTACATTTTAAATCGAGATATACATGCAGTAAAAAAACATTAAAGAATGAAACAATAGTGGTATCAATGTTTGTATAAATTCATTCTAATAAAACATGGTTCATGTATACAGATCTCTCATAATGGAAGAATATCTCTAATCGCTCTAGATCTAGCTTAGCAGTAGAAAATTTCAAATGGAGGTAATGGAATAAGAATGGTTATAGTAGAGTAAGCCTAACAATTTCAAATTTACTAGACTAATAGATGTTTTTATAATGGTATCAGTAGTCTATTGGTATGGATAATGTTTAAATGATGGCATCAAATACCATGGTATTTTAAAAGAAAACAACATTTTATAACATATACAACACCCAACCCTAAGCATAAATGACCTAATATAAATTAATATATATATATATATATTATAGTTGTATCCCAGGTGAATACATTGTAGTTTTGAATAATATTTACCAAAAAATAAAATATATGTAACATTCCAACTCAATAAAAATATGTTGAATAATTATTTGGAAAAAACAAATCAATTTTTCATAGAAGGTATTTTATTCATAAAAAACATTCATAAAAAAAATTTTCTATATATTCTTATGACTAAATATTATATTAAAATTTTAAAACTTTGGGAAACTTTTATTAATAAATGGGAATCAATTTTTTAATAATCATAAAAAAATTCTATTAGAGTGGAATGTTAGGATTGTTCTATAATAACGTATTTTTTAGGGAATAGTGAAAATTAATGATTATTTATAAAAATGAAAAATATGTTAATTTAAAATCCCTATTATTAATATAATTTGTACTCATATTACCATAATTAACTTTAAATAAAATAAAATATCATTAATTTCATGTGAACCAACATTATTCTTGATTTTGGTTTATGATAATTTTAACCTATAAAAACATATTTTTCTAAAAGTATATTCTGCATTGGGATTAAAATTTTAAAACGAACTTAATTTTTAAAAATTAAAGAGATTGGATATTGAAAATTAATTCAATATTAGAAATTATGATGTTCAAATTTGGGAAATAGTTCCCTTTATATATGCATTTTAAATTGTAATAGTGGTAAAGTTTTTGTTATTAGTAAAATGTAAAATGAGGTAAAAATGATTCAAAGAGATGGTTAAAATATACAATTAAAAAACACATGACATTAACATATTGGATGAGTGTTATCAAACAAAAATCGTTATTAATGACTAACATATTTTTTTACAAAAATAATTTTATAATTTAGAACCAAAACCTATATTTTATAATCATATGTTATAATTTATTCAATTTAAAAAATGGTATTTCCATTAAACTACTTGTTTAAAGGATTAAATTTTGATTGGAATTTATAAATTATCCCAAACCCATCATTTTCTAATTATTTTATAATAAAATTAGAGGAATCTTTTTTATTACATCATGTCAAGGTGATATTAATTTTCATCTCAAATCAAGTATTTTCACAAAAACCATTTTCATTTTATTTTTATTATTATATTAAATTTATATTATGCCATTTATATAAATTGATTCTAAAAAAATTGATTCAAAAATAAGATTACAATTTTCAAAATTTTGTTAGAGGTCCCACTTTTTTCCATTTAAAATGTCTTCTTGGTAAAAATTTATGTTTTCAAGGTTAAGGTTAATATGAGTTTAAAGTGGTTTTTCAAAGGGATAAAGATACAAATATGAAAATATATTCTCTAAATGTGATTTTTTGTTTTCATTTAACAACAATAACATATTATAATTTAATTTGGGGTTCCATGGCTCCACATGAAATGATTTTGATATATATTTTTTAATCTTGTGTTAAATTCCATGACTTTACCTATCCTCACTTATAATAGGGTACATAATATCCCATAATATTCAATGATTTTTTGATCTCAATCTAATAAAATAACAAAAAAACCATAATTACATCTCTAACCATGTTCATGTTTCCCCTATTTGGATTATAATACCAACTTATACAGTCTTTATTTATAAACTTAATGAGTTTTCCCCAATAAGATTTACAGTTCTTAACTGAGCATTTTCATTTTTTTATTCTCCAACCTACTTCAAATATTGTTAAAAAATTCGGAAATAATAACAAAAATTACATTCCATATAATTTAGTGTTATTGTTTTAATGGTATCACCTATAGTTATTTCCTCATTCATAAAATGATAAACAAAATTTCCATTCATTTGTATGGAATATTACCAACTCATGAACTGATGCAATTTGTTTTTCATCACCCTCTCTCATAGTTGGTTAAAGATATAAAGATAATATATATATATATATATATCTCTTTGTGTGTGATATTCCTGAAATATATAACATTCTATAAAAATAATATCTCACCAACCTTCTTACATTTCCATCAACTGAAAAATGATAATGTTGTTTGTTCGTACATGTTGACTACCACCTGTATGATGTAACGTGATTCCTTTCTCTTACTACATCATATGGATGATATATAGAAATGTTTTAAGAGTTAATATGTAATTTATAATATAATCATAATTTCTTAATGATAAAATATTTATTTCTTTCTTTTTAACGTGGTAATTCAATATTTGAAACATTACTCATCCCTACATACGACTAAATAGCTCAATTATTGTAACCTAGTTTATTTTTTAGAACACTGAATAATGGTGGGTTTTAAAATTATATTTAATGTATCAAAAACTATAATTAGTTCAAAAACTATAATTGGTTCAAAAATATTGGGCCATTGAGCCCTCATGTCTACTTCTCATTCCCAAAATTCCTCTTGAACACTTCCATGTTTCCATAACACATTAATTAACAGCATGTTCTTTCCCCTAACACATTATCTTTGTAAACCAACACACATATCATATGATCCTCAAAGGATACATCTATCTCAAGGTCAAACTATTCCACATCAATCATATGAGAAGGGTTGGGGAAATACCGCCGTAGTTGTGACACATGGAAAACATCATGCATAGTTCTGAATATCCATGGAAGGGATAATCTGTACACCACTGGATCGATTTTCTCCAGCACCTCAAATGGTCTAACATACCTGGGTGACAACTTGACCGGCCCCTATATCCTATAGTGACCCAATCTTGGTGACATCCAAAGGAATACATGATCTCCCTATATAATCTATAGGGGTCGTCTCTGTCTATCACCATATGACTGATGCCTTCTCTGAGTTATTTCCATACATTTTCGAATAAACTGCACTTTCTATGATGTCCCTTGAATGAGACTCGATCCCCGCAACTCTCACTCACCCACCTCTAACCAACATAGCGGTGATTTACAAGGTTTACTGTAATGTTCCTCATATGGTTCCATCTTTATAGTTTCTTGATAACTATTTTTATAGGTGAGCTCCACTAAATCCATGTTATACTCCCAAGAAACACAAAAGTCAATCACACATGCTCGCATCATATCCTCTAACACCTATATGGTATGATCCGACTTCCCATCTGTCTATGGGTAAAAGGCCATGCTTAACAAAACAAGTGTACTAAGAACCTTATATAAGCCCTTACATAAGAATGAAGTAATGTGTGAAACTTGATATGAAATTATAGTTAGTGGAACCCCATGAAAACAAATTATCTCTCATATATACAGTTCCCCCAATTGTTCTACTATAATGGTTTCCCTGATCGGCATGAAATGTTCTACATTCATTATTCGATCCATAATGACCCAAATAACATCATTATTACAAATTCTATTTGGAATTCCATGAAATCCATAGTCACATTATCCCACTTCCATTCTAGAATAGGAAATGGCTGCAATAGGCCTCCAGATTGTTGATGTTCCACCTTCACCTTTTTATAGTTGAAACAACATGCTATGAACTCTGTTATCTCCTTTTTCATGCTTGGCCACCGAAATAGTTTTCTTAATTCATGGTATATTTTTTCACCCCAGGATGTACCTCTCACTTTGAGGAATGAAATTATTTCATGAGTTCCTCTTTCGTACTCATAGGCACAAAACATGATTTTTTTTAAATAGATGATCTCATCCTCATATATTATCCAATATGAAGGTGTCTCCCCAACTTCAAGGTTTTCCCATAAGGCTAAACACTCCAGATCCTCATACTACATGTCTCGGACCAGTCTCAAAAGGTTAGACTCCACTACTATAGAAACTAGAGTCATCTCTCGGGACTCTCTTTTACTATCATATGCATTTTATCCATCAAGGTAATCATCTTTCACATTGAACTTGACTCATATACCAACTAAGTCTGGTTTTTCATGCTCAAGTCAACAACCACACTATTACCTTCTCTGGGTGTATATTCTAGTTCAAAATCAAAGGACAACATATACTCTACTGATATTCAATGCCGAAGATTCAAGTCACACTGTGAAAAGATATTCTTCAAGCTTTTTTGATCCATAAAACTATGAAATTTTCACACAAAAGATAGTGTCTCCAACACTTAAGAGAATAAACAGCTGCTACCAACTCTAGGTCATGTGTAGGGTAATTCCATTCATGTAGCCTGAACTGTCGAGACCTATAAGCAACGAATACATACCCTTGCATCAACACAACTCTGAGTCTGATCCAAGAAGCATCAAAATATATCGTGTAATTCTCACATGACTCATGTAAGATAAACATTGGTGCTGATGTCAAGCGCAAATTCATCTCCTAGAAATAATTATCGCATAATACTATCTAATTAAACTTTATTCCTTTATTTTTCAAACCTAAAAATGGTGCTTCCAATTAGGAATGGTCCTAGATGAACCTCATATAATGAACAGTTGATCCCAAAAAACATTGGGTATCAAAAATATTATGGGGACGCTCCCAAGAAATCACTACCATCACTTTTGTTGAGTCCACTTTCACACCGTATTCTGAGATTATATGTCCCAAAAATTGTACCCTATCAATCCAAAAATAACATTTATGTAGCATTGAATATATTTGATTCTCTCTCAGTGTACCTAAGAAGATGTCAATATGTTGGTCGTGATCTTCATGAGTCTTAGAGTTCAACATTATGTCCTCTAAAAATACAACCACAAACTAATCTAAGTACATATAAAATATCATATTCATCAAGGCCATAAATTCTTTTGGAGCATTTTTTAACCCAAATGGAATTACAATAAACTCATAAAGTCCATACCTACTTCTGAAAGCATTTCTTGGTATATCAGAGGTCTAAACTCTCACCTGATGGTACCCTAATCTCAGATCGATCTTTGATAAAACAGAATCACCCTTCAGTTGGTCGAACATATCATCGATACGTGGAATCAGATATTAGTTCTTCATGATCATTTTATTCAACTTCTGGTAATTGAAACAAAAGCGTAAACTCCTGATGGCCTTCTTTGAAAATAATTAAGGTGATCCCCATGGAGATGTACTTGGAAATATAAAACCTTTATCTTCCAAATCCTCTAACTATAGATTAAGCTCTTGAATCTTAGTCAGTTCCATTCAATAAGGTGTAATAGATACTAGCTCATCCCCCATAATGAGCTCAATAAACAATTCCACTTCTCTCTCAAGTGGAAAACCTAAAAAGCCTTTAGGAAATACATCCTAAAACAGTTCTACTACTAGTGGAATAAGGTCTTTACTACCAGTACCATTATCCATCAAAAGACTAGAAACTTGGGCTATGAGCTCTCCCAGTTGCTAAGTAATTGGCCCATCTCGGCCTGCATTGATATTCCCCTCTCCAGGATGAACATACTAGTAACCCTTATAAGATGAAAAGGTCACTCTTTTGTGGTAACAATCTCTGTGGGTTCGATATGTGACTAGATGATCCATACCCATAATTTGGTTGAATCCTGTTATATCAAGGACATATATATCTCAAAGAAAATGGTACTCTCTAATCTCTAGTAAACATTCCTTGCATAAACAGATATCTATATACCGTGTTCTCAATGGTGTATCAATATTCATCACCCCTCTTAAAAACTCCACTTCTAGGCTCAAATCATTAACAATATTCATAGGTACAAAGGAATTAGATGCAACTGTATCAAACAAGGAACTAGCTAAAGTATAAGAAACTAGAAAAGTTCCTCTCACTATCGATAGACCAGCCTCACTCTCTAAATGTATAGGCTTAACTACATGTAACTATCCTACCCCTCTTCTATGTGTCATCGTCCGACTCCACTAAGTTGCACCACTCTACTGATAGGGGAACTCATACTTTGAATCACCACATCCACTACCTCTACACCCTCGGCCCATAGAGTTCCAACTTCTAGACCTATATGGTTTAGAGGACCGCCTTCCCATACTCTGACTCTGAGAAATTGCTCCCTCAACACTAGCTTTCTGCTTCTTCCTCCAAAACTTTTTTAGGTTCCATATCTTTCCAAAAAATTGGTACTCTATTGGTGGTCAAGGATAATTTGTATGATAGTGACCCTTCCTAACGCAATGGTGAAAAACTACATGAGTAAGATCTAGTGCAACTATTCCTCCAAGCATTCTACCTTTATTTACACTATCCTAACTAAGGTTCTCATAAACGCACTTCCTACTCTTGGAATACTCACACCCTGATCATCTAGTGACAGCTAACTATCCAGTATTGGAAGCCTCTTTTAGGTTCCCCTGTGAAATA
This sequence comes from Viscum album, assembly GCA_963277665.1. Classification (NCBI taxonomy): domain Eukaryota; kingdom Viridiplantae; phylum Streptophyta; class Magnoliopsida; order Santalales; family Viscaceae; genus Viscum; species Viscum album. The sequence goes on from OY728139.1 coordinate 901,592,804, forward strand.
AGATCCTGATTAACCACCTCTAATAATTTCATTAGCCTAATGATATTTACCTCGGACTTAATTTCACATGTAAGTCCATCTAGAAATCATTTTTCCGAAGAAACCTCATCTCCCGCTAAAGTTCGATCAAAATGATGTAAATATGTGAAATGATCACCAAAATCTATTATGGGCATGCTTCCTTGGGTTAGATGCATAAAATCTTAATCTCTCTCTTATCTTAGTGTGTCTGGATATAAGTGATCCAAGAACTTCTCCAAAAAGTCCTATAATATATCATCAGTCTATCCAGATCATACCCGAATGTCCCACTAGCGCTTCACTAACCCATATAGCATATAAGCAGAAAACATGATCCTCCTCCCATCCATAGTCTCCAAATGTTCAAGTATAATCTCTATCAATTCAATCCAAAATTTATATCCCTCAGTTCCACCCTCTTTAGAAAAAGTGGGAGGGTTTTGTTGCTAAAACTCACTTGTCAACTCGTACATGCTTTTCAGAACCCGCCCAGGGTCTCTCTCTATGAATTGCATGAAACAATCTAATTTCTCTCAAAATATTTCCCTTCCGCTTCATCTTGAACCAAAGTTTCCCGAAGTTCCATGTCTAGAAGTTTGTTATGGACTATACCCCTCAGTATCTTCCTCAACAAGTGTCATGGATTCATATCTCAAAAAATCCAAACACACATATTAGGTCACATAATGAAACCTTATAACAATTTCATAAGGGTAGAAACTAACCCAAAAAATTTCAACATTCCATTTCCCCCTTTTCTCACCACACAGTCAACACTGAGGCCTTATCACTACCCTTAACCATATTACTCCTAGGTATTTGTTAACAATGGTATATACATTCTCGTTAATTAATTAAACCATTAATTAATCACAATATCTCATATTAATTAATTAAACAACTAATAAATTAATCGTACTCATTTAATAAATTAGGTTTCTCATTACTCACCCATTTATTTTCATTTTGCATCATTATTTCAATCTCACAACATAGAAATACAGTTCAAATTCTACAACTTACCCATAAACTATTTTCCTATGAGTGCCTAGAATGATTCCTTTCACAAAAACCCTAAGTAACTAGAATGATTCATGAAAAATCAAGTATTGTTCCTCTTTAGGCCACTAATTAAAATTCAAAAATGGTAAAAATAAAAATCACTTAACACCACAAGGGATTTACCCAAGGTGAAATAATATCCAACTGTAACAACAAATAGTAATCACAACAATCCCACCCGATGTACTTGGATTTTCCCCCCAAAAACGTGTTCGCAACTCCGATGAATGTGCTCATTACCAAGACTAAACTCTTCCTATTCTCTTGTCTTCCTTTCCCAAAAATGTAAGACAAAATAATAATAATTAAATGGAAACTCTTTTGATACCACCTTATGAGACCCCTTCCCTAGTTCCACTAAATAGTTTACCAAGGCGGTTGGCCACATGCCCTTAAGAATGCGTCCCTATATTCCAAAGGGTGATGACTAGCAGTGACGGTCTGGTAAGTCAGTATTGGCGAGACTATACCCTCTTTTTTCTGAATAAAATAACAATGGAAGAAAACAACAATAACCAAGTGTATAGGCTTATAAATAATTAGAAAAATATCATTTCATATGATATTGAAAACAAGAAAACACAATAATCAACAGAAAGGTAAAACATTCTATGACAATGAGAATGTAAAATGTCCAAAATGAAAAAAAGCTAAATATACAACGACTCCCAAGAGGGTCCCGATCCACATCTGGTTCCCTCTCCCATGCTCCAATACCAAATAGCAACCTATCCTAGGGCATTTCACTTATCTTGTCCTGCAACAATAAATTCTACTCAGGTTCTGATGATGCATCCTGAATAGGGTGTGAGAAATGCTTAGTAGGCCACCACCAACAATGTCTAATATAAGTCTATTCAAAAGATAGTATATATAGTTTTATTAAGAAACAAATTCAATGCATAATTAAACAGTTATCCCATTGTCAGTTAATATTAATTGTTCGCATTATGCCAAGTTTCAATTCTTGTTTTCTATTTGAATCACCATTCATTATTATGATTCATTTGGTGTTGAACGTCATGTAAAGAAGCCCAAATCTCATTCATTTAAGGTCTCCATGCCTAACACTCCATATCTTATTCCGTGTAGGTTTTCATGCATAGATCCCCAAAATCTCACGCTTGGATCCAAGTCCCGTCTTCTAATTGGCCTAGAACTACATGTCTGACATCACAAAAATATCATCCATTTAATCATTATTTAATATAAAATAATTAGCCACATAATTCCATTTATAATCAAAATATTACTTAATCATTTCAAAGTTCATTAGTTAAATCAATAATTAACTAAGCACAAAACCCATTAATTAATTCATCAATTAATTAATCAATCAAAACATTTATCTTTCTATAATTAATTCTTCACAATTAATTATCCATATCAATTATCAACATTTCATAATTAATTTTCACAATTAATTATCTTTGATCAACATCATGGTACATAATTAATTCTCACAATTAATTGTCTTACATAGACAAACATCATTTCTTAATTAATTTCCCCCAATAAATTATCTTAACATAATCAATTCAATATCTAAATTATAGTATCTCAACCCATAACCAATCTCCAAAAAAATATCTATTTGGCCAACACCCCCCCCCCACATTTCATCCATGATTCAATTATCAATTAATCACCAAGGAAAACAGAAGTTAATTCCACATTCCTAATTACTTTAATTTAGGAAAACAATTATCAATGTGAAGCTACAAAATCCATAAAATCACATTCACGTATCAAATCCTTGATTATGGGAGTTCGATTTAGACCACCTAGTTCATTTTATTTAGGTTTTTTAGCCAAACTGAAATCCCAAAAATTCAAGCTGCACAATTTCATCGAACTAACTTCATATCTCAATCCCTACACAAAAATTAAGATCAAAGGCATCTAAATATTACAACTATTGATCTAGATACACAATACTAGATCTAGATCTCAATTAAAATTTTAATATCCATTGAAACAGTGAAGATCTTCCATGAAAATATAATGGAAGGATATAGTAATGAACATGAGATGCAAGGGAAGAGAGTGGATCGTCAATCTGAGCCTTCGATCTCAAAAAATGATGTTCAAATCACCAGAGAATCCCTTCTGAAGGCTCTGGGATCACCTATAATATTTCAACCCCAATACAATGTCAAAATATGTGATACTTGGGGGTTTTGGTGGTTTTAAAATAGCGTTTTGTATAATTAACCACAAGTTCTTGGTTTCCTGTATGGGGGAAGATGGTTAGCGAGAACCGTATGTAGACTGTGCGGACCTCTCTATCCAGGTTTACATGGTTGGAATGGGTTAGTTATATAGTTTTTCAAACCATGTGAAAGTCATGAATATCTAAATATACTATAGTTTTTCTTAAAATTCAACTAAACTCACCCTAATCCACTACTCCAAAACAAAGGTACTTAAAAACGGCAAACAAATACTTGAAAATGCGCCTGAGATGAGTATGGAAAAAGTTTGGCATCTTCTAATGTGTACCATACCACATTGAAACTTTTTAAATTAATTATCAATTTAAAATTTTCATGTCCATAAAAATAAATTCTTAAAATCCATTTTGAAATCATAGACATAAAATAGAAGTTTTTAAATTAATAAATCTTTAAAACATTTATAATTATGTTTTACTTAAGGATTTTCTTACCACATGAGAAACACTTGAATTAAAATCATTAAATAATAAAATTAAACATAATTTTAAATATATTTAGAATATAATAATTCATGATATAAATAGTCAATGTTTTAAATATAGAAATTATAGGATAATAAATTTTCATTATAACAAGATATGCCTCAATGAAGGGAGATAAAGAATAAATCCATTACAAAGATCATATTCTTAGATTAAGGATAAATCAGGGACATAATTATGTGTGACATTTATAAATAAACCCCATATAATTGGATATTCAGTTTAAAACAATCAAAGGTCATTCACACATATTTTTGGAATGAAAAACCCAATGACAAGGATATTTAACTCAATGAAATGATATTGAGTCAAGATTTCCCTTATAATATTCCTATAAATGACTTAAGAATTTATCAATGTGGTGATTATGTGTAGAAAACGAATATCCACAAAAAGTTAATTTCAAATTACAACATAAAAAAAGTTATTCCACATATAATCATTGCATAATATAATCATCTATGTATATGTAAAACCTAATGAGTGGAAATTGAGTTTATATATTCCCTTACAAATATTATTTTCTTAATGAAATTGATAAATTATGTTTATTCACTATAAATACATATAAATAAAGTATAAATACAATATATAATAACAAAAATTTATTTCTAATATAAACATAGCATGACATAATCAAAAAGTAAAAGATTAACCCAATGAATGAAAATTGGATTAAGAAGTTCTCTTACCTTGAATATGACTTGTCCTGTTCATTCTTTAATTTACTAAATAATAAACCTAGGTTTATTTATACTTGATTTATAACCATATTATAAAGTATATTTTTCATTTCATATAACTTATTACCATGTTATAGAAATTAGTTAATTATTTGAGTTCAAATTGGACGTTTTGTCGATGTTCGGTACTTGAGTCAAAAATGAACTTGTTTTGATGAAAATTATCCATGTGGTTATAATTCTATCATCTATAGAATGATATTATTGATTTAAATATAATATATACCAATAATATAAGTATTTATAGTAGTCCACAACATTTGGAGATAATAAATGAAATGCACCGTTCATGGAGACAGTAGGTCGTACGTACGCATGAACGCAACTTTCATTTCTTTATCATATAATAGTAATGAAAAGTAAATGATATATAGATATTTTATAATTGAATTAAAAAATATCTGTTATATATGTTACATTTTTTCATCAATTCCATCCTTTATATATTTCCTTTACGACATGAACGAGTTTTATCACATTGAGGGGGCGGTAGTCTGCACATCCTTAAATGAAATTATTATATTTACACTTTAAGGAAAGAAAAAAAGATATATTGTTGATAAAAATGAAAAGAATAAAGACAATATAAATATAATATATATAATATATAAATATAGTTCTATAATAATTTAATCCAAGATAGGTGGTAGAATAAAATTAAAAAATCATCTTTTCATGAGGCAGTTGTTCTTTTTACACAGAAATAGTATGTCCGTATCCATTAGATGAAGGTGTGTGTATGTTTAGTTAGAATATTTATCATGAAAACATCCCAGTATAATTAGGATACTATTTTTGTTATTAAATAAAATAATAAGATGATCATAGGGAGTGGAGAAAGAAAACAAAGGAAAGGAACTTACGAGAAGATGTTACCTCTAAATTAGGTAACTTCTTTGGATTTGAGCCAAAAAGGATTTCTTGTATTATCATATATGAAATTTAAGGCCTCTTGGAGGAAGTTATCTATGTGTGTTACTTACATTAGTAGAATTTTTATGAACCATGGTGCTTGATAGGTGTAATTAAGTGGGTAGAGGTGGTGGACTTTTATAAGAGGGAGGAGGGCACATTAGGAAAGTCTTGAAATATTATTTTATTATAAATTTATTTTATGCATATAATGGTCCCAAAAAAAATTATTTAAAATATAATAGGATTTTTAATATTATAATAATCAAAAAATTTAAATTATATCAGTCTAGGTCCCAAAATTAACCTTATCTTTTATCTTTAACTCTTAGTTAAAATCATTTACTCTCACCGTGTCTTCTTGTATTTTAATAATATATAGTTACTATAGTTACTATAAAATGTAAATTGAACCAAAAGTTGATAATTAATGAAAAATGTAACATTATATAATTTATTTTCCTGAATCATAGATTTTTATTACTATTATATAATTTAATAAAATAGTATTTTTGTTGAAAACTCATTTTTGATAATTTTGACACTATTTATTAATTGATTTTTGTTCAAGTCATAAAAACATGATTCCTTAAAAACAAATAAATTAAATCAAATATTATATATCATAATAATTTATAAAATTCTTTTATGGAATTAAAATTTTAAAATTAAATTTATTTTAGAATATATAATATCATTTATTTGAATCATTCATTAATTAGGTAACCATTGCATCATCATTATATAAAAAATAAATTTATTTATATAATATCTATAAATTATAAAAAAATTCCATGATTTATTAAATATATTTAGATTTTAATTACTATTTATATTTTAAGAGATCATTCATATAACCAAATTAAATAATTTTAAGTTAAGAGATACAAGTTTATTTTATATTTCTCCTTTCTTTAAATTAAAAATTTATAAAAGGTCACTATACGACCCATGTGAATCCATGGGGTCCTAGAATCAACCCAAGGATTCCCAATATCAAGAATATGTCATCCAATAGTATTAGGATGTGTTTTAGGGTAGTTTTATATTATTATATTATTATTTTTATCCTTATTTACCTAATTTACCCTTTAACCATGGTAAATAAAAATAATTACCGAAGTTATTATTCGTAATGCCCAAAAATAAAAGTCAGTTATTTATATAATTTGGATATTATGATTCCAAATATTAAAACCATTTTTCCAAATTCGAAACATATAATATTTTGAAATTAATTTAAATTTAATGATCATTGGAAAAACCAAAAATCATGTTTTCAGGAAGTAAAAACTATCACAAGATTGACATGTGTTTATGTCCAATTTAAAATAAAAATTACTTCCAATGAAAAATATTGGAATAAATGGTAAAACATTAATCAATTTAAACTTCAAAAATAATTAAAATTGAAATATATCTATTTAAATAAATTATATGGAAACGTAGTTTTTAATTAAAATGTTGTATTTTCACTATTCATTAAAAATCCCCTTTATCATAAAATTACCAAAAATCTATCCAAAGTAAATTTTGAGTTACCACTTATATAGAAGAAGATTATTTTGTTAAATAAAACATATAAAAGTAACCGAAATTATATTTAAAATGGTTTCTCCATCAAAAGGTAGTAAAACAACCATTTAAAAATATTAGAGTATTTTATGATTAAAATTGGATTCATTCCCAATTTAATCCTCTAAAATTTATTAGATAAATTTAAAAACATTTAAAAAGTATATAAATTCATAATATAGTTAGTTCTATTCATTCCCACCAATAAAATGGCTAGGTCTTAAGTACCATTTAAATTATTATTATTATTATTATTATTATTATTATTGAATTATTTTTCAGTACAACTCAACATTGTGTGCAACGTAAGATTTCAGAGAAACTCATTATTGTGTGTCGGGTACGCGATCAGAAAAATTGTCTTCTTTAACATAAAATTAATATCTTATAAATAAATATTAATACCTATGAAAATTTATTATTATATAAATACCTGGTTCATTACAAATTATATATATAAGTATATTCATAACATGGTAGGCTTGGGATAATAAATTATTTAATGACATAGGTATTGGGATAACATCATGTGTCCCATGTACCATCTTATTTTGGGATGTATAACCTCCTATAAACAATCTTTGTTTTGGCTTGGGTTCACCTACGGTGTACCCTTTGATATAATATTACAATAATCATTGACCATTGTATTGGAGGGAGATATAGGTCTCACCCATCAAATAATCCCTAAATTTTGTGTCACAAGAATATAGAACATTAATCATACCAAAAAACCATGGAAGTAAATGAGTTTGATAAAACATTACATCATATAATAACATGTGTAAAATAAATTAGTTTAATATATTTTTTTTAAATTCATCATTACATACCCCATAAAAAATAAATGTCTTTCATAAACATAAATATTATCCAACCAGAAAAATAATAACAATGGTATCATTCATCATACCCCCAGTAAATCATATGTAACAACATATTATGTCATTATATGTGGAGAATAGTTTAGAAATATCACATTTAACATTTCTTGATGAAAATTACATTTCGACCATGAAAAACACTTTTTATACCATTTTTATAATACTCTGTACAATACAAATAATTATTAAAAATAAAAAAATGTAAAATAATATGGAAAAAACATTTATTGGAAAGAATTTAAAAATATGTAATGGATGTATGAAATTATTGAGTGTTCATGATAGTAGGAAGTATTATTCATACATTTCTTGTTAAAACTTGTATATTTTTACATTTTTGGTAATAAAAAAATGATCATTATTTGTTAAGTGACAATAATATATTGTTTAAAAATATTATAAAAAATAAATCAGGGTGAAGTTTTTTAACATAATAAAATATAAACATTAAAACATTTTTAAAAATCACAATTATGGATGAAAATAGATTTCTGACCGAAGAGAGAAATCATATCAGATTTTAATAAAAATGTTTTCTATATTATATAAAACAATGAAGAGTTATAAAATAGAAACTTTATAGCGTAATATCATGAGTAAACATAGGACCATAAAATTATTGAGTTTCATGTGATATGGGTTTTAATATTTCATCATTGGAATGATAAACATAAATAATCCCTATGAACATTATGATTGTGACATAAAACCATAACCACTTTGGTAACAAAAAATCAATATCCTCATAAAGAATAAAATTAAATGAATCTCAAAATAACATTAGTTAATCATATTAATACACATCATTTCAATGATTATATGATAAAAATCATATTAAATAATAATTTTTTAATAGTTTGTCATGTTTAACTTGAACTCATTGTTCCATGTAATGTAAGTTATACTCAGTGTCGCATGTAATGAATGATAAAATACAAATTAAATGTATTGAAAACTAACAATAGTTTTGAATATAATTAAAAATATAAAAAAGATTAAATTTATTTTAAATAAATGATTTCACAAAATCTCGGGCTCTTATATATTATGAAAGATGGTGTAAAGGAACATAATTTCTTACATAAAGGCACAATGGATTTCATAGGATTTTGGTTAGATGTAGTAAAACAGGGAATAAAAATATAGTATAATTATATTATGATTTTGTAAAATCATTATGAATTATGTTTAAAAATTTGAAAGGTCTTGTTAAAACCTTTCTAATGACTGAGGTAATGGATGATGACTCTACTAGACAGATAGTTTTAATGGTGTTCAAGTTCTAAAAATTATATTAGAAGCTACATATAAATGGGAATTATGATGTCATGAAGTTTATTGTTGATTGTATTATAATAGATTTAGTATATCCCATAAAGATACATCATGAAATGTTTTTATGGTATAGATTTATCCCTCTAATAAAAAGGCAGATCATACATATCATTACAAATTCCATAAGATTAATATGTTCAATGATCATATAGAGTCCCATTGGGATATTATATTGTTATTTAGGATTCATTAGGAGGGTATATATGATGGAACTCCAAGTAAAGTATTTTGAAAAAATATAAATTTTATTTTCAGATATATCAGTTGGGTAAATCATAAAGTCCTTCAGATCATTGGTCTTTAAATTAAGCTAGTTGAAGAAGTACCAAATCCATCCAACCAAGTTAGTGAATTTTGAAGATCAAATAAAAGGAAGTCAGAAAAAGTATATCTAGATGATATTTTCTTTATGATGTAATCAGAAAAAAATATGTTAGAAAGATACCATTTAAGAAACGTATTGTTTCTAAAAATATATTTAAAAATGATGATTCTATATTGATCTACCAAATAATGTTATTTAGTTTATGTAAGGAAGCTAAATTATGTTTCTTAATTTTTAGGTTTAGAATGTGAAAATATGGTTGAAGATGATATAATATTCATGAATCCCCATGAATTTTTTATAATTAGTGAGAAGGTTCTAGTGATGTTGAGATAAATGCGATGTTTTAAATTGGAATTTAGGATGAGTGGGAAAACACATTTTTGTTTTAGCTATTTGCAGAGTGAGAACATATACAGATGGGTGAAGCATTATGGGAAAGGTTAACAAACACTATTAACTTGTTTTCAAAGAGTAAAAGTGTCAAATATTTTCAGGAAACAAGAGTTTACAACCATTATATAACATGGCTCAAGGAGTAGAACCTAAAAAAGGTTTTGATTAGTGGTGTACTAGCCATACATTTTTTACTATATTCATTAGGAAGATATTTTATTATCACATGAATAGTGAGGAAATTGATATTGGTAAATTTACCAGAAAGTGTAACAAGGTGGTGTTCATTGAAAAGAGCACAAATAATTATCATTGAAGATTAACAGATGCAATTTTTGGCATATATATATATATGATGTGCACTATATAATGGCTCACCATATGAACAAAAGGGTTTTTTAGATTGAATCTATCTGGAAAATGGGGGAGGAGGATTGTATGGACACATCTGAAAGAGTTATCTAATGTATATTTTCTATATGATGTTTCAGTGAGATAATTACATATATATCTTATAATTTCATAGAATATAATAAATTTATGTAAATGAAAAGTGTATCTATATTAAATTATTTGGAAATATGTGTATATTTTTGAGATATAGATTAATTGGTTAGATTATAAGAAAACCCTAATTGGAATACACATTATTTAATAAATTATTACATAAAGATACCATTAATACAAAAAATAATATTTTGAGGCTTATAGTATATGGTAAATGATGTGTATAGTGTAAAAACATGATAAATAAAAATAAATACAAAAATGTAAACTCTATTGAATTCCCTTATATTCTCTTTGATATTCTAAAATCGAATGTCCGAACTTGGGGACATATAGAAAAAATGTGACATATCTAAAAACAATAAGGTAAAAAACATTTTATAATGTAAAATATTGAATGTGATCTAAGAGGCATACCATGGAAGCATAAGAGGGGAGATAATCAAATTAATCAATAATTAGGCATGATATAACTTGATAACAAAAAGTTTTCATGGGAATTTTTCAACCAAAAAAATCTGATATCATTAACATAAGTCAAAGATATCCACTAAGAAATAATAACATAGTATGATTAAGATAACCTCACATGCACCATAAATGGTATATCATAAGAAAATAACTTTACCTAATGTGTTGGAGGTCTATATGATTCATTTTCCACCCATCACATTCATATCTCATACATGAAAACTTCTTCCACATATGTCATTAAAAATAAAGATGTGTTTCACAAATTTATCCCAATAATTAAGATGTTAAAGTTAAATAAATATAAATATTCAATAAATAATGGATAATTATATTGAATATAAATTGATATGGGTATTAAATAAATTAATTTTTGGCATAAAAAATTAAAGGATAATTTCTACAGCATAACTATTATACATATAGGGTTGTAGAAGGGGTTAATGATAGGGGAAGTGGTATAACATTAATTGAGATTCATATTGATAGGTAAAATTATTATTAAGAACATATACTACCTTCAATAAATTAAAATTAAAGGGATTTTTAAAAATATGGTTACTAATAAAAATAGGAGAATGAGAGGATCCCTTACCCTGAGAGGGTGATACATAATTCCTGGGAGGAGATTTTTAGGAGGATGGGCCACCATGGGAGGACACTAAAGAGCGAAGGTAAGTGTAGCCTTGTTCTCTAATAGTTTTTAATGAATTAGAATGGGATTTTTGGAGGTATTATATAGAAAATGTATGGGAAATATTTATTAATTTCCAAACATAGAATTATGACTGAATATGATAAAATAATAAAAACCAGTACCATTCCCATAGGTTTTCTCTATGATATCTACCATAGAGATGTACCATTACATATACTATAGGGATAAGAACCTAGATCATTAAATCTTTACCCTTTTTGATGTTTATGTTAGTCATTTTTATAATGAATTTCTTTTAAAACCATAAAATATAATATAGGTTTTGGTTGATTCACTGAGATTTTATAAAATCAATTAAAAAGAATTCAAAAATTATTATTTTAATGGAAAATAAGACCTCTTTCATTGATACATTTTATAGAATATTTTACATAACTTTTGAGCCATTATGATTTCATAATATATATCATATATTTATATCATATTAAATTTTTTCAAAAAAAATATTCTTTCCCAGATAATGAAGACAAATTCAGCAGTAGTTAATATCTACTTGCTGATTTCTTGAAAAATAATTAATTTATTAAAAAATTCTCTTAATATGAGAATTTCCTATAGCAGCCAAGAAATTTCATGGATTAATTTTACATATTATTATAATAATATAAAATATATAACATAATGATCTATAATAGAAATTATTTTGTAAAGTTCATTTGGAATCATAGACACATAAACAACTAATTCATAATTGAACTATATATCCTTCCACTGAGTTCTTCATATCTAGAACAATTATTGGAATTATACTACAAATAAATTATTGTTAACTAGGTGATGAAAATATTGTACAGTTTGAGATCATAATCACAATAAGGGTAATAATGGTAGTCATGAATAACAACATAAGAATAAAATGAGCATAAGGGTATGATAGTAACATTTGAAAACCATACCATGCATATCATAGATCATAAATGTGAGTATTATCATAAATCATGTAAGTTCATAATATATTAATCATAATGAAATAAAATAACATGATCGTTGAGATCATAATATGGGTATAATACATAAATTTACGTATATACATATGAATACAAAACATTATTTCATGGATACCCACCAAGTCATTCATAACTTATTTGGCTAGGTCTAACCAACAGTGTCCCTTTTTTAGAATTTTTATAACCTCTTTTGTACTATATATAGGTCTTGTAATTACCTCCCTTGTACCCTTTGAGATTATAAAACATTAATAATTACCCCATTAATTTCATAGAGATACAGTTCCCACCCATAAAATAAGTAAAATCATTCAAATGTATTCTAAAATGTCATAAAATATTCTGCATATCAGAACCTGTGAAAAGAATTGGGTTTCAAAAATATTATGTCATCATATTTATAATATATATATATAAAGGGTAAATATAGTATCATTAGATCATAACCTTACTAAAATTTAATTAACATCAAAGGAGGTCATCTTAAATGGAAAATTAATCATTAGATCATAACCTTTATAAAAATTAATTAACATCAAAGGAAGTTATCTTAAATGGAAAATTATTTTCACATATCACTTAAAATACTTCTATTGGAAAATACTCATTTCATTTCAAAAACAATTATTTTAAAATACTACACTATTTCAATGAGAGATATTTTATTTGAAAAAAAAATTAAAATATATAAATTACATAGATAAAACAAATATCCATGTTGGTTATAAAATCTATTCATGTCATATAATTTTAAAAAACATTCCATTGAAAATGTTGTATAATAGTAAAAAAGTGAATCATAAAAAAATAATATTCCTTTCAAACTATTTTTTATAAAGTCACAAATTTGTAAATATAGCAATAAAAAATCACAAATAAATATTTATAAATTTTATAAAAACTATTTTTGAAAACATGGAATTTTAAGGGAAATATTTTCTAGTCGAGACTTAAAAATATACAATAACAAATATTGATGTGATCAAGAAAAAAACTCTTACATCAAGTTAAAATTGATTAAACCAAACATTAACCTAATTTAAATGAAATATAAATTTATTATATTTCTATACCAGAGTAATTTTAGAACATATAATATCATATATGAATCATTTATAACATTTTAACATCATCTATTAAAAACAATTTCTTAAAGAAATCCGCATTTCATGTTCTAGATTTTTAGTTTATCATAAGTATTTAAGCTCCATATTTCTGGTAAATGTTGAATTATCATGGTACCAATATATCTATAATATTAATAAATATATAATTATATTTATTAATTATATAACTATTTATGGATATCCATAAAATGTATAGACAAAAGGTGAATTACAATGTTAATGGAGAGGGTTGGTCGTATATACACAAGAACGATGTTTTCATTATTTAGTTGATGGAACAAAAGAAAGTAATATACTAATTAATATAAATATTATAATTATTATATCATATATATCTTACATATTCTTCTAATTAAACCTCATTAAAATTCTTATAAAATTGAAATGGAAAATGAATTACATCACTTCATGGGGGTGGAAGTCTAATCATATACACGAGTGATATCATTTTTACCCGATGGCATGGAAGATTAGAAGGAATATAAAACATTATCATTATAGTTTTATAATTATTTAATATTTATCATATATTAAAATTAAGCACATTTTAATCCCTGATGGAAAAAAATGGTGGTGAAAACTGAATTGTTTCACGATATGGAGGCATTGTTCCATACGTATACATGAGAGATACATTCACTTAATCTTTTATAAAAAATGGGGTAGATTATGGTGGATTAATAATCATGAAATAATTTAAGTATATTGATGATACTAAAGCTACAATTTTATCATAAATTCCATAAATTTTGAAGAGATATAAAAATAAATAAATTGAATGAGCTTGGGTATGATGATTACCTCTTCGATAGAGACTACCATTAGTTCCTTAAAAAATGGACCTAATGTGGTTCTACTATGGATAAAAATACCTCAAAAAAATATATATGGATTTTTATAGGTTAAATTGTTATGATCAAGCAGTGAATGAAGGATCATTGTTGGGTGAAGAAGTCAGGGAGGAGGTTCCCTTTAATAATTTAGGTGAGGTGAAATATTTTAATATGATAAATGAATAAATTATAATTAATTATTTTTCAATATGTAAGCCTATAAATGTCCATGTATTAAAATAAAATATCATATAGTGTTGTAATCTCATCGACCAATAAAATTTAGACATGTTATAGTTTTATTTTTAACCATATCATTTTGATTATCCCTTAGTTAACAAATTTTAATTTAAATATGACTAACAACATTTGTAATATTAAATGGTTTTAATTTTTAACATATAAGGTGAAAATTGGATAGTTATTATTCAATTAATGAAATTTTAGACCATATTATTTTAAAATTAACTCAAATAATTTTTTTATGATTTTTAATAATATTATTAAACATTACATTGATAAAATATCAATATTTTTAAATTTGACATTATTTATTTATCATTAATTTATATATAACAATAAAAGAATGAAATTAAAATATTATTAATTAAACATAAATAATATAACATATATATCTATAAAATTCGTGTTTCATACTAATTAATTAAAATTATATCCCTTTTAATATTTTTCACATTTTTTGTAATATTTTTTATTAAATGGAGAATTAATATTTTGGTGTTGAATAAGTAATTAAGGCCATCAAATAATCCACAAGGACAAAAAATAAATTTATATCATGAAAATAAATTTATTAAGATCAGAATAAAAAAATATATTCATTCATAACTTATCTTTTTTCCTATATGAAGACAAAATATATATTTAAAACATTAAGAGCGACATATTCTACATTTTAGTGATTTTAATAAATTTTAATTCATTTTGATAGAAGAATGTGAATAAAAAATAAATTTATATCATAATTTATTATATACATTTTTTTCTTTATATAATAAGACTCGGGATGATAAATTAGGACATTATCATTTATTTTTAATCCAGATTATCTGAGTTACCATTAATCGAGGTGATACCTTTTACCATGTTTACTAATCCTAATGGATGAAAATAAAAGTGGACTAACTACAAAATAGTAAACATCATATTTTAAATATTTAATTTATTTTATCTAAATCAATATCAATTAATTAAATAAATTAACATTAAATTTAATTCAAAAAATGTTTCAAAAAACTCTTTTTTTATTAAAAAGTCCATTTCTATGGAAAAAATTAGATTTATTCTAATAAAATTCCAAATAATAACTATTGGATGTTCAAATCATTGGATAATATAATGAAATTTAAATTTAATTATAATTATTTGCCCGTAATGATTAATTTAATTCTTTAGTAAAATTACATTCCACATATTAATAAATATTTTTAGAGAAACCATTACTTTTATTATCAAATATTTTTTTTAATTATAATACATTATTTTTAAAGGATTTGAGGATCAAAGGCCCCCTTTATTTATAAATAAAGAGTAAAACATCTGGGGAATGGATGAACTTATAAGAAAAAAAGTCACCAAAAGAGAAAAACAAATAATCATCAACTTACTAAAAAATGAGTGCTCATACTATAGTGGGGGAGTTGACCACCTCTTAAATGAGGATGTATCCCTCTACTCCAAGTCATGGAATACATCCATGGAACAGCTCCATCATCTTATATCTCATTATACTCATCAACATTAATTATTTTTACTCAACTCTCCTAATCATTTGTTTTCCAATCATCATCCATTCTATTAGAAGAAATTATTTCAATGGAATTGTGAGTACTCACCTTTATAATAACATTTTTAATCTAAATATGAGGTGTAACATATATTTATATAACACATGATGGCCCAAAAACATTGACATTTCTAATACCGTTAGATCATAAAATAATAACACGTTCTATCTATGTAACAAAATTATCGACCTCAACAGGTTTCAAATTGGGGCATTGGAAGTCATAGTGGACTTTCTAACAACCACTTTGGGTGATGAAGAGTCTATTATAATAATATATTAATAGAATAAGTGCAATATAATATAATCAGATATATGAATACATTCCTTGTCTTTGTTATTTTGTATAAGATCTTAAGAAGTATCAATTTTTGGAGAAAATCCTTTCTTGAACTGAAACCTATGAATGAATGGGTTATTAAATCCACTAAAATCATACTCAATAGTTTCATTAGGAGTGTATTTCAATGAGGAATTCCCCTTATTAGGGGGATGAAAAATTAGTGTATTCTGAAACTACCTAACAATAAACAAAATAAAAATGAAAAGAATCATGTTTTCAAGGAAAAAAAATCAATATTTGGAATGAGATTTTCATTTTCTTCCACTTCTGTAGAATGACAAGAAGCATTAATATACTTTTTTATATAGACTTCTTTGAGAAGACACTATCCATCATATCTTTTCCCATGTTGAATATTTTAATTAACCAAAATATTTCTGTGACATACATTAATATCAACATATACCTAAGAAGATTTTTCCAATAAGGATTGGTTATCAACTTATTTATCATCATATTCATCTTCTAAACCCCTAACTAACACATCATTAAAAGAGGTTGCCAGAAAAAAATAACTAGGTAAATGATTATCATCAGTAGTAACAACATATTATAATGTTTCCTCATCAAAAGTTTTGTTCAATATAAATAGTATTTGTAGCCTCAATTTCAATATATCCTTCTCTGAAAAAAGGATCATTATCATGATTTCTTTGAAATTTTTTAGTAGACTCATCATAATTTACTTGAGTATATCATGTATTTAAATTAGTATTCATGAGAGTATAATAAGGAAATTTTAAATTTTCAATACTGTTCTTTCTCTACTCTGTGATTTTTTACATCACCTATTTAGGCTCTCTCCAACAATGATTCTAGTTATGGCCTCTAATATGATAGATAGAGAAAAAAGTTTCTCTTCTAGATGTATATTCTAATCACCCAATAATGTTATAATAAACACAAAATGGTGGTATTTTTTCAAAGTAAATTATAATAAAAATATCATTATGTTGAGTGTATAATAACACCTTATCTATCAATGTAACATAGAAATGAACATACACTAAAAACTTGAAAATGATAATAAAAAACTATTTTAATAGCATAATACATTCTAATATAACACCATTCACTGATAAAATATCATACAATATCTCAACATGCCACAGTACCCAATTATGACGATTTATTTTGATTCATACCTAAGATCAAGTATCATTGAAATCATGTAAATTGATGTTTTAAATCCATTCATGGAGAAAAAGAGAAATTAGAAGAATATTGGGGGAGCTAATACTCCATGCTTCTCCTTTGATTTACACTGAAGGAAAAAGAATTTGGAGGAGTCCTCAGTTGGGGGACACACAATTAAAGTTGGTGAATCCCAAAATATCCACTAATCAAGAAGTAATATCCATAAATATCCATGGTTTTATACCATTAATCTAATTGATGTGAGAAATAATCGTGTTTTTTTATAGATCGATTTTACCTATGATTAAATCATCAAAAGACGATACAGGAAATGTGGACCTTTATTGGATCATTCAATGAGGAGTATGATTCACCAATGTAATTAATGATCCCCACCAAAAACCTATGATGTATGAAATTTATTTTATAACTAGTATATTTCAATTCTTCTCCTCTTCATATAGAGGAGAACCATGTTGATTAACTTTTTGATACTCATCAGAAGAGAGAAGATTGATATAGCGTGGGAAGATTAGGGTATTTGAGCATTGGGGAGGAAACAGAGGACTCATCTACAGTTCCTCCATCACCAAGATTGATAACATATAATACTTTGATAACTAATTAATTAATATTATTAATTTTTAGTCTAAATACTTCTTATTTTTTTAGTTATAATTGTTCATACCCAGGAATCCAAACACTATACAATAATGGAAAAAAATTACTAATGTTACACGGTTCATATATACTCACTATTGGGTGTAATATATGCTTTTAAGGAAATAAAATTATTTAAATAAAAAAATTTCATAATCATATTTGGGTGTTCCATTATAACCCCATTAAAATTAATATATCCCCCCAACATCATTCCTCTAATAAAAAAAGATTAGGATACCTTTGTTACATTACATCATCATGATCTCATATAGATTCATTGAATTTGTGATATATTACAAGAACACTCCCTATGTGTGTAGTGTTGTTTGTTAGAACTTTATCCCTACATTAAATTATTTCAACATTTTTTTCTTGATAAGATATTTTTTTCCCATTTCTATGGACTCCAAGTATATTACATGTGACAGATTAGGTATGTATTCCATCTGGAGAGATATATGGAACACATTATGAAACATATAAAGATTCAATGAAAGAGATAATCGATAAGGTTACATCCATACATGATCTAGGGCATCAGAGGGACTAATATACCTATGGATTAATTTTCCTTTATTTATGAATCACATGACATTCTTCGATGGAGATATATGCAGTAAGACCATCTTACTAACATTACATTCCGAATAAAATCGATTATTTCCCATATAAGTTTAATGATGCCCTTGATCTTCCTCGATGTGTTATTTAATGGATCTAACATTCCCTATAATTCCCTCACATAACTCAGATCCCTATAGATTATTTTCCAATTTCATCCTGGAACATTGGACTTTTAGACATTATTCCATAGATGGATTCGTCAGGTTATATCTAAATTATTAAATGAATGCTGTTTATATAAGAGAACTAAATTATATGATGTCGTTCAAACCAACAACCATTAACATGCATTTAAGAAGATCTCATCATACCCCATATGGTTTGAATTATTCCCTATGACTGAAAATATTTTTGAAAATGATAAGTTGTGTAGGAAAAAACATTTTATCATGATATTGCTTGTGTATTTTCTAGAATATCAAGGTAAAACATGAATCCTAATCATATATATTAGAATTCATTACTGTATTCAACCATTCAAATTCATTAATGTATATCTTTGAAATATTATCCAATGTGAAATCTTATTTGATAAATATGAAGTGTTTTTACATTATAAAGGGATAGAGTACAGCCAATATAACATTATATAGATTATATTTTTTTAGGATTCTAATGAAAAAATATGTGGTGACATTTTCACATATCCATTGTAGTATGGGTAATGTTATAAAAATCCCCTTAGACTAAAATCTCTCAGCCTATACATTCTTACATTCCATTCGTTGAGAAACATACTCTTTGATATCTATCATTATGTCATTCCACCAAAAATACTCATGCATATGTCCAAAAACATTAATACTTTTGTGATGAATAGATAATTAATGACTAAGAGATTTATCCATAAACTCCTTATTGAAATATTGTATTGATGGGATATATACATGGTTCATGAACCTTATTATTCTATCAAAATCATGGTTTCACTAAAGAAATTTTATTACATTCATTTATAGATTTAAATTTATCCTAAGGTGATTCTTTAATCATCACATAAATAGACATTTGTACACTCATTTGAACTATAAAATATTACTTCTATTCATTTAATATTTTTGGATTGGTTATTTTCCAATCAATAAATATTTTATCTTTTGTGATCATCAACATAGATATTATACATTTATCCTTTTGACTTAAAACATCATCCTCCTGGATAATTTTTATATTGAGGTAATGTATTAATAATTCATAAAATCTAATTATATCAATCCATATTCATTATTTCATGTTTATATATTTGTATGTGAAAATATAATTTAATCATTTTTTACCATTATATATGTTACACCTTTCTCTTTAGAGTTAATGCAACCATATCATCAAAGAAAAAAATAATGAAACTTACTCGAAAACATGATATGGGTAATTTTTCTCATGAAACATCAATTTCATTTATAAATAATATATATTCAATTAATTCTAAAATGTGAAACATTATATTACTTTATTTTATCCATCACTATATAATGAAAACTCTTATCCATTATAGATTATGTTAAGCAGATGTGAACTAACTAGACTTCTCTTCAATTTCCTAAAATTGTCCTCACATATATCTATCAAAATAACCTTTTTCCCATTGATGTTAACATTTTTAGTGGATTCAATTAACATTAAATACCAACAAAAAGTGATAATAATTTCTCTAAAAACTCAAAAAACAATTGATCTTAGTCATCATTGATCATATGGGCCAATTTAAAATAAAGTTCTACATTTAAGGGTCAACTAATATACCCTCACTTGATATTAAATTACCCATAAATGAATCATTATTAAGACAAAATTAAATTTGGTAAATTGTTTATAATGAATTTCATTCCATAGGGTTGCCATTCTTTTCAATTTATAAGATCTCATGTATGGATTGGTTGAATCTTCAAAAAGAATTCTAATTTTCATAATTTAATGAGTCATATTTTAAATCAATACTCAAAATGGAGTTCCAATAGTTATAATTTCTCAAATGTGTGTGTTGAGGAGTGGAATGATTCTTTAGATGTAGACTGGGTGATCTGATGAGATTAATAAGGTTCATGCTATATTAAGGTATTTTTTAGTATGTTTAACCCTGGTGAAGGTTTGTAGTGCCCAATTTTATAGAAACCACAAGAAACATTGATGATCAAGAGGATTTTTTATTTTGAAATTAGAAAACATTTGTTTCATTGTTTGGGCACAGTTTGGGGTAAAATATGTGAGTAAGTAGGAGATTTATTTTTAGTTTGAGAAGGGTCTAAGACATAGTGCACGGGATGTGAATGGTTTAGAAAAACATGTTTCTTGATTCATAATGGAGGCATTTATGAAATCACATTCAGCATAGAATTTGAAAAATCATGTGGCCTAACAATATGGGGTATTGGGTTTGGACAATAGGGGTTTCATTATTGGTGTACGGTTTGGATACCTGTGCAGCTGAACCATGTTATTGTCTATAATTTCATTAAAATATAGAAAAACTACCCAAATACCACTTCTATAGTTTTATCCACTCCACCTTCTTCCTCCCTCATTTAGTGTTCATGATCTTGGGGGTTTATAACCCCCCTCTCCATCCTCCGCCCTTCCATTTAGTTTTCATTCATTGTGTTTCTTCTGTGTTTAAAGAATTGTATTTTGATTTCACTGGATCATAGTTGAATCAGCCAAGGTTTATGGTGATTTTGGTCATATTCGGTAAAGGAGATCCCAATGTGGATTCAAAATTTCAATTTTTGGTGTTTCAATATTTTATGTTTTCAGGGTATATTCAAAAATTATTTTTTCTAGTAAAATTATTTATTTAAGTGTTGAAATTATATTTCTTCTTAGGTTTTTGTCTCGGGATGGGGTTATGAGTATATTATCGTCTTTTTTGTGGTTTCTTGTATTTTATATTATAATTGCGTGCCTTGTTGTTTTTTTATTAATATTTCTTATCACTTTTTAACTCATTAATTAGTTATTATTTTTCGTATTTTGGATCCTGAATAGATTTGGAGAGCTATATTGGATCTCAAATATTTTTTATGGGAATTCGATGGGCCTCATAAAGGTATTTGTTATTTTTAATCACTATGAAACACATAATAAATAAGTTATGTGTTCTATGATCTATAACCAAATTCATGATGAATATTTTTTTATCTGTGTGTGGTATATTCTTTAGATCCCGTTTATGGATGTTTTCCTCACCATTGTTGGATTTTATATCCTTTTACCTTTGTTTTTTTCTATTGAATTTCCATAGATCTCATTATACCCATGGTGTTTTGAGACTGGGATTACAACTACCTAGGGTGTGTGCCTACCTTTGAAAAATTCAATGATTTTGGTGTCGATCTTTGTGAAAAAACCTATGATCCCTTTTGAAATGAGTAAATGGTGAGCTTTGGATTTTTATTTTGTTTCACATTTTGATGGGGAAAAATGTTATTGTAAAATGTATGTTGCTTTGAAATGTGGTGTTGACCTAAATATGATTTTAGAGGGGTTTTGAAGTGATTTATTTTGAGGATTGAATTGAGGTATGGTTTCTTTTGAATAAAATTGGTTTAACATAATTTTAAATATAATCGATAAAAAATAATGGTTTGGGACCTTTTTTCTCTTTAAACATAATGACACAAGTTTAAAAAGGGTTGTTTTAAAATGTGTAACATGGTTTTTGTGTTTTATTAATTTTATTACATGTGAAAAGGGGGATTCAGATCATTTAATAATGTTCTAGAATCAAATAACCATTAGATTGTGGTAATGATGAGATAATTAAGGTTATTTTTTATTGATAAATCAATGGTGGTGAAAAATTGATTTCAATGCATTAAAAAGGATAAGTATGTTGAAAATGAATAATATAATGAATAATTAGGGAATGGAATAGGATAGTAGACATAGAATTCCTCAAACACGGTATAAGTGCTAAAATAATTCTTGAGGAACCACTAATATTCTATCTGTTTTAGGATGTTATACCTGTAATTTCATTTCTATGATTTTTGGTGGGATAGAATGATTCTTGATGCACCACGATGCACCATAATTTTTTGTGGATGGAAATATTCTCTGGAATCCAATGGTATAGACATAAAATTCCATAACAGTGATTCAGATGATGGTCATGAAGTTCCTCATATGTTGTATAAGATCTAGACTTATTATTTAGGTAGAAATTGTATTATATATTATTGGTATATCTGGACATGGAATAATAAATCCATGGTGGATTACCTGGACTGATGCTCTGAGGTACAATGGATTAATTTAATTAAAAATTATTTCCTTTTTTAGTTAACGTTTATGAAACCAATTGTATATATATTAGAATCAAGCCATGAACTGAATAGGTTATTTGGATTGGGTGAACCGGGAGAACCCGAATAACTAAAAGGAAATTTACCAATGATAAATTATGAAATTTTTTTAAAATAAAATTTATTTAGTACCAATTGTGGAATCTATTGTTTCCCCAATGGTAATATACCAACTGTTTCTTCAAACTGTTGTTATAGTGTATAATAAGGCAAAATTTTCCAACGGTTCAAACAAACCATTGGCAATGCCTAAGATTTCCCAGTGGTTTTCCAAAACCATTGGTAAATAAATATTTTCTCTAACATATACCAATAGTTTATCAAAACCATTGTTAAATAGAGGCTTTCCCAATAGTTTTTTAAAATCCCTTGGGAAATTTTCCCCCCAAATACCCATCACCACAACTCCAACTCGGCCCTATTGCAGACCTAATCTAGAGCTCCTCCCAAACTCTTCTCAGCTGGGAAACTCCTTCCTACAGTAGATCCTTCTTCAATCAAATGAATTTTTATTTTTAAACTTCAAATTTGTAAGTGTTACCTTAGTTTTAGTGTTCTTCCTCATTTTTCTGTTTGATATTTTGAATTTGGATAAAATAGAGTTATCGTTGTCTTTGGAGTACTGAACCCTTTGGTTTGTTTTATGTTTTGTTTTCTATACATAAAACATGGTAAAGGGTTTGTTTAGTGATGTTTGTTTACTGTAGTGGGGTAAAGGGTTTGTTTTATTATTTTGAACTTTAGTTCAGTTGAAAATTGGATTTTAATGTTGGTGTTGGTTGGATGATGGATTGGAATTGTGAACAGCCCCACCCCATGGACTCCCCCACCACCTAGAAAGTCCCCCTAGACACCCCCTATTGGACTGCCCCCACACCACACCCTCCTGCACCCTCACCTCCCCTGGACACCCCCACACCCTCCCTCATTGGACACCCCTCACCTCCCATGGATAACCCCCCACCCCCATGGACACCACTCCACCCATTGGACACCCCCCCCCACCACCTGAACACCCCCCACCCTTTGGAAAGCCCCCCCCCTGATACCTCCACCCCCTAGACACCAACACCCCCACCCTCCCTGAACACCCTCACCCCACATGGACACCCCCCACCACCACCACCTCCAACACCCCTAGACACCCCCACCACCCCTAGACACCCCCACCCCACCTGGACACCCTCCACTCCCTTCGACAGCCCCCCAGGACACCACCACACCTTCTAGACACCACCGCACATCATAAGTGGTTGACCCAATTTTTATGTTGGAATTCACAATGTATTTGATTTCCCATTTTCCCAATGACATTTTCTATGTGACCCATAGAGCCTTAAAAATTGAATTTTTCATGTTTTGATAATTTGAATTTTTCTAGTTTGGATAAATTGAAATTATCATGTTTTGATAAATAGAATGGGTTTTTTGGAATGAAATGGAAAATTCCTGATAGTTATCCTTTCTTAATGAATAAAACGATTTTAAAAAATAATACCCTAAGGGGGATCCAGGAGGGGTAGGGTGTTGTCCATGTATGGGTGGGTTGTCTAGGGGTAGGGGGCTGCCGGGGGCAGGGGGATATAGGGTTGTGGGGGAGGGGGTATGGGCTGGAACAAGGAGGGGTGTGGGCTATCCAGGGGGTCAGGGTAGCGTGTCCAGGTGGGGGAGGGGTGTAGGGTGTCCAGGGAGGGGGAGGGATGTCCAGGTGGGGGGTTGTCCAGTTTGGGGTGGCTACAGGGGAAGGGTTTGGTCTGTCCAAGGAGAGGGTGGGATATTCTGGGGTGGCTATCTAGGTGGGTTAGGGGGTATGGGCTATCCATGGAGGGGGATGTCCAGTGGGGGTGGGTGGGGGTTGTCTGGGTGGGGGCCGGGGGGGCTGTCTGGGGGGCTGTACGGGAGGTGGTGTGGGCTGTTTAGGGAGGGGGTGGGTTATCCAGGGGTGGTGGTGGGTGGGCTATCCAGGTGGGGGAGGGGTGTCGGATGTCAAGGGGGTGGGCTATCCAAGGGGGTGGGGTGGGCTATCTAGGTGTGGTGGGGGTGTCCAGGTGGGGTGGGCGGCTATCCGGGTGGGGTGTTGGGGGGTAAGGGGGTTGTAGGGGTGTGGGGGTGTGGGTTGTCCTGGGGGGGGATTCTACACAGATAATCTACAAAAAAATAGAAATCAAATATAAACAATTTATAGTTGCTTTAACACGTTACAACTTTTCTTGAAGTTACATACCAACACTCACTCTTACCATTCCAAGACGAATTGATCTCTATAATGAAATCTTACTCAGGTTCTTATCCACTATCCATATTGATCTCATTCAAATTTAACATTCGTACAACTCCATATCACTTAATGATATAACAAGGATCATACTCATATGAGTAGTGTCCCATCGAAACATGGCTCATAAAATTCAATACACGTATAATATTTGGTGGTGTGTTTACAATTTGGTGTGCTTTGATTTATATGTATGATATTCATGATTTACACTAATAGTATACTCAGCAATCTATAATAGTCTTGGAATCAAGATAAAATTGGATAAGGATTGGATTTTACAACCCTAGTTTGGGGGTGGACACCCCACCCCTTTGACAGCCCACCCCCCCCCCCCCCCGGACCCCCCTAGACACCCCCCTCCAGGATAGCCTTGCCACCCCCGTGGAAAGCCCTGACACCCCCGTGGACAGCCCTCCCACCCCTTGTGGATAGCCCGCCCACCACCTGGACACCCTATACCCCCTGGACATCCCCACCACCCCCATGCACCGCCCGCCCACCCACCATGTATCCCCCTAGACAGGCCCGCCACCCCCTGGACTGCCCACCCACCCCCCAGACACCTCCCACCCCCAAGACAACACCCCCCCCCCCACTCCCCTGGACCCCCCCCCCCCCCCGGCCCACCCCATGGACTGCCCACCCACCCCTGGACACCTTGTGCCCCGTAGAAAGCCCTGACATCCCAGTGGACAGCCCACCCACCCACCCTGTACCCCCTGGACAGCCTTACCACCACCTGGACAGCCCTCCCACCCACCCTGGACAACTCGTACCCCTGGAAAGCACCCCCCCCCCACCCCACCCCACTTGTCACCCCCTCCCCTAGTGGACATCCCCCACCCCCGTGGACATCCCACCCACCACCCCCTGGACTCCCCCACCACTCCTCGGACACCCCCCATCCCCCCAGACACCCCCACAACTTGGAACCCCCCACCCCACACCAACCCCACTGGACAGCCCCGCCACCCCGTGGAAAACCCGACCCCCTCCCCATGGATATCCCACCCCCCTGGACACCCCGTACCCCCCGGGACAGCCCCGCCACCCCCTCCACCCCCTGGACAACCCACCCACCCACAAGACACCTCATACCCCCTGGACAGCCCCCCCTGGACACCCCTCTCACACCCCTAGAAACCCCAACCCCCTGGACAGCCCTGCAACCCCTGTGGATAGGCCTTCCACCCCCCATGGACAGCTCGTACCCCCCAAGACAGGCCCTCACCCCTGTCGACAGCCCGTCTACCCCCCTGGACACCCTTCCACCACCCCCCGGACACCCCCCATCCCCCCAGACAACCCCACCCCCAAGAAATCCCCCCCCCCCCCGACTCCCCTGACCCGACTGGACAGCCTCTCCACCCCCATGGACAGCCCAACCACCCCCTCGTGGATAGCCCGCCCACCCCTTGGACCGCCTACCCACCCCTTGGACACCCCATACATCCCTGGACAGCCCCTCCACTGCATGGACAGCCCGCCCACCCCCTGGACACCCTGTACCCCCCTTGACAGCCCTACCCACTCCCTGGACACCCCTCTCACCCCCCGGGACACCCTGTACCCACCAGGACAGCCCCCCCCCCCCCCCCCCAACACCCTCGACCCCACTAGACAGCCCCTCCACCCCCGTGGATAGCCCGACCACCCACCGTGGAGAGCCCACCCACCCCTGGACAACCCACACACCCCCTTGGACACCCCATACCCCCTTGGACAGCCCCGTCACTGCATAGACAGCTCGCCCACCCCCATGGACACCTCGTACCCCCTAGACAGCCATGCCCACCACCTAAATACCCTGATCACCCATCCTGGACACCCCATACCCCCTGGACACCCCCCCCCCTAAAATCCCCCCCCCCCCAGATACCCCTGACCCCCCTGGACAGCC
Organism: Viscum album; assembly: GCA_963277665.1. Taxonomy (NCBI): domain Eukaryota; kingdom Viridiplantae; phylum Streptophyta; class Magnoliopsida; order Santalales; family Viscaceae; genus Viscum; species Viscum album. The sequence continues at coordinate 901,620,432 of OY728139.1, forward strand.
ACGTCACCCCCATGGAGAGCCCGCCCACCCCATAGACATCCCATACCACCTGGACTACCCTCCACCCACGTGGACAGCTCGCCCATCTAGACACCCTGACCCTCTAGATAGCCCCCACCCCTTTGACACCTATGACCCCCTAGATAGCCATGCCACCACCCTGGAAACCATGCACCCCCTTGGACACCCCCACCCCCTTGTACAATGTATGTGATCCCTCAAATTATCTACTAAAATATAAAATTTCTTTGATATAAAATTTAGTCAACTCCTGAATAATTCTCCTCCATAAGTGTACCTGATCTTTTTCACTCATTTATAGTTTGCCAAAGATATTTTTTTGTTAATATATTATTTTCTTGTCTTTCATATTATGATTCTCATATAGAGTAGTATGTCAATTATGGTTTCAAATAATGTGAAAATTTTCATTTACATAAATATATTTTCAATGAAACTTCAATCTTATTGAGTATATTTTGACGAGATGACTAATAACAATTTTTTTATAGGATGGATATAAGTTGGATGTATGAAACTGATCAGATCTCAATATATTCTTAAAACAATTTGGAGAGATTTTTAGATTTCTCATTTCAAAATGCTTCAGATAGTGGTCACATACACTACCTCAGTTACAAGTGTATTGGAATACCATGGTTGAGCAATGAAAATTTCATTTACCACATAACCAAATATGGTTTTCAAGCAAACTACTCTATGTGGTATCACAATGGGTAGAAAATTTCATCTCAAATTCCTAATGATCCAAAGGATAGAACTGTATTGGAGAATTTGTTATATGAATAGTTTCCATTTATTTATCATCATGAAACAGAATGGATTCTGACCCAAGAAGATTTCTATATGAGTACACATGATGCGCCTAAGAAAAATGATGATGTTGTCAATGTGAAATAATTGAATGATGCTACCATGACTCCAGTATATTGACATTGTGGGAAAATGAAAAATCTGGAATTTTTAATCTGATTGTTTCATGGGAAAACTATTTATGGGATTTCTAATACTGCCATCGATTAAATTATTAAATTCTTGAAGGACTTACTTCCAAGTGATGTAGATATTCCCTCAAACCACTATATAGCATGGAAGTTAGTTGAGGAACTTTTATTTTCAAGAAACAAAATTCATGCTTGCCCAAAATATTTCATTTTATTCTGGGAGTAAAATGCTAAATAGAATGATTGTATAAAATGTGGAACATCCCGCTGGAAGCCAAAAGCTGATGGAACACCATCATGTGTGCCACAGAAAGTAATGTGGAACTTTCCAATGATCCCGAGAATCCAGAATATTTTTATGTCTGATTAAATATCAATAAAAATGTGATGGAATGATAATGAGAGAAAGACGACCAATAATGAGTTGGTTCACCCTATATAAGTATTTTCATGGTAGAGACTTGATGATTGATATCTTGATTTTGCAGCTGATGTGCATAATGTGAGGTTAGGTCTTTCATGTGAAGGTTTTAATCTATTTGGGCAGATGCTTACGTCGCACAACACATGGACGATTTTTATACACATTTATAATCTTCCCCCATGGTTTTGTATGAAAAACCCTTTCAATTTCATGAGTATACTCATATCTGGATGTTCTGATCCGATCAATGATATAGATGTATACATGCATTATTTAATAAAAGAGTTGAAACTTCTTTGTTATGTGGGTGTGCACAAATAAGATGCATGTTTGAAAGACATATTTCATATGAATGTTGTGTTTATGTGGATGATCAATGATATTCCTAATTATGCAATGATGTCTTGATGGAGAATGAATGGAAAACTATCATATCCAGTTTTTATAACGAATGCATGATCTAGAAGACTGAAATATTTTTGTAATTTTAGTTTTATGGAACATCGATGATTCTTGGAAATAGACCATCCATATAGAAATAATCATCGATGATTTGACAATACCATGGAGACTGATTATCCACCTCAGGGTATGTATCGAACTGATATGATTAATGAATTGAAAGACTTCAATTTTTTATATGGTAAGGGTCAAATAAAATCTAGAAATAGAAAAAATGTTTCCACAGAAAATTGTTACAATTGGAAGAAGAGAAGCATCTTCTTTGATTTTCCTTATTGTTCAACCAATTTGTTACGTCATTTCTTAGACGTAATGAACATTGAAAAAATTGTATGTGAAATTTTTATTTCAATTCTTCTAAATGTTAATGGAAAGATAAAATATGATTTACGGTCTCAATATGACTTGGTGGATTGGTTCATCAGATCAGAATTACATCATGTGCATATCAGTGAAAAAAAGGAAACTTATATTTGCTTCTTATGTGATGACACCTAAAAAAATCAATTTCTGGAATTAATAGATACTATTAATGTTCCTAATGGCTATTCAAGCAACATATCCAAACGAGTAAACAGAAGAGAGTTGACACTAAAATCATTGAAGACTCATGATTATCACATCCTTATAACAGAGTTGATTCCAATATCAGTTCGTCGTCATTTTTTGAAAAATGTAGGGGTGGTTGTTATTCAGTTGTTCCATTTGTTTAGATATCTTTTTGCTAAGTAGTTGTCCAAGACATTATTGCAAAAAAATTTGGTAGATTCCCCATTAATTTTGCGTGAGTTTGATAAAATATTTCCTCCATCATTTTTCACAAGCATGTAGCATCTGACTGTCCATATTCAAACTAAAATACATCTCGGAGGACCTATTTCTTTTTGTTTGATGTATCCAACTGAAAGAAATATGTACACATTAAAGTCTTATGTCCATAACAGTAATCATCCAGATGGTTCTATCATGAACAGTTACATGGATCAAGAATTTGTGGATTTCTGCTCTATGTATTTTTCTAATATTACTACAAGAAGGAACAGAACAATCAAAAACGAAGAAGAATAGTATGAGAAAATTGAACCCAGTTTTCCATCACATCCTTAAATAGTAGAAATTCCTAGATCACATACATTGATGACATTAAGCCTTTAAGAGAGAGAGATTAAACATCACACAGTTTTGTTCAACTATAACTTGTTAGATGACTAAATCTTGTATATAATGTTTATATTTGTATCTTATATATATATATATATGTTAAACTACCCCTATTTTTAACTACAGAGAACATAAAGTGATGATAAATATAAATCATCGTTCTTTATCTTTGAGAAGGAGGGAGACTTTTCATAGCAAAGTGTTTTTTTCTTGGTTAAAATTTAAGGTAATAATATTATAATTTAAAATAATTAAAACAAAAATTAATTAAGTTTCATATTGATTTATATTTTAGGTATTGATTTCTCTTGGTGACTCTATCTTTGAGTAAATAAGAGCTTTGGCTTTTGGTCCTAATACCGTGGTTCGTGACTGTAAATAAATTGTTATCAATCGGTATAGATTTATTATCATTGAAAGAGAAAAGAACATTAGAACACAACATGATGGTGTTATGGTTACTACCAAAACAGACTGTTATGCTAGTGTATCAGATAGTATACCACTATTTGAAAATGTAGGTTATTATAGAGTCATTGAAATAATAATTATATTGTATTATTATTCTCATGGACGAGTCACGCTGATGAAATGTAATTGGTTTGATTAGCCGCTGAGGTAGGAAAAATTTGTTGATGATTGTGGATTTTGAGTAATTGATATGACTTGCACTCTTACTACCGATGAACCATATGTATTGGCAGCAATTCCAAAACAAATTTTATATGTCAAAAACCATGTTCAACATGAATTTGTTCTCATTATTGAAGTAATTACAAGACATATTTTTTATAATGGTGATGATGGAATTGACACCATCCCTACTGCCATTGTAAACGATACATTTATTACTTTTGATGGCTCCAATAGCTAAATTTTCAAAGTTGACTTTGAACCGGAAGTTGTGGTGGGAAATATATCAAATCATCCATTAATGTTCTCAATTATTTTGGTTTACCTCGACATGGGTTGTTAAGGTTGGTACTATTCAAATTGATTTAATATTGATTACAAATATGTTGTATCTGACTTGACCATTATGTGAAATTTCAATGTTTATTTGTTGCAATTTTATTTGAGTTGAATTTTCTAATTTGGAATTGAACTATATTAAAACCGAAGATACCAACATTTCTAACTTAGTGAACATTTCAATGCTTCAACTGTGATTTGTATAAAATTCGTATGACTCTAATACCTCTCTTTAATATTTTACCAGGTAATGAACATGATGGTTTGTATTCTTCTACAAAACATGTATTGAACCCTTCATCATCTACCTGAGCAAAAGAAATTAAAATTTTCCTTTATTTTGAAAACTACTTTACCAATTATGAATCTAGTAGAATCAATGTTCCATGATTTTAATTGACTGATGACACTTAGTAAATAACCATCCTACTAAAAATTAAATTTATTTGTTACATCGTGGACAATTTATTGACTTCATTATATATTTGTTCAAGCTCACCTAAAAAATGGTTAATTAAATTATCCATGAATCCCCCTATTCCCTCTCATTTATTTTTTATTGGGTTACACATTATTTATATTTTTTTTATTTAGTTCAATATTTGTTTTCAAATTCAAAAAAGGATTCCAATTGAAGAGAGGTAGTGAAAACAGATTATGGACAATAATGGTCACATGACTAAGTTGGACATTCCACCACTAGTTCCTGTAGTGAGTATTTTATTTTAAATATATATATTTAAATAATACATAATGTCATGTGAATAAATTTTTTTTAAACAATTTTACAGGATACATCTATTAGGCGACAATTATTTGATGAGAAGCCTAGTAGTTTTCCCAATACTCATGGTGTTTATATGAGGGGGGGTACGAGAGATAGATGATCTGGTCAACATACCTGATTAGGCCCCTCCCCTCCCACTAACATACCATCCATCCCACATACTGGTCCCGTTGTGTCATTAGGGACACAGAAGATATTTAGGCCTCCCATTTTTTCACCATTGTTTACATCTGAGCCTCCTCACCCATCTGCACCATATCTGATGATGATTCCCACTACCCATCTAGCATTCATCCAGCCATCCCTGTCATCTTATTTAACTTTTTCTTCCTTATCTCCGGGCATTTATATTACGTCTTATTCAACTCTTGCTCTACTAGAGTCTGTACCTGCGGAGAATACATTGGGACCTACTCCATTTTTAAAGGGTGTTCTTTAAGTTTCTATGGATCCAGCAGCACCCATTAAAAAGACTACCACTGGTATACTTGTACAACACTAACAACTTTTTACCCCATTATATATTTTCATTTTAACATGTATTGATAAAATATATTTTTTTCTTTCAAAGGCGATAAATATACATATAGGAGGCAGGGGTGGGGGCGTATACGCATGTGTGTGTGGTGGAACCGCCACACACTGTTGATGGTGTAGTACAATGAAGATAGTCAGATGATTGAAAAATCAGGGCAGCAATGTCAGAGTTTTTTGGCGACGCTTGCCAAATACTCCGACATCATTCCTGTAAGTCTGCTCTCCTGGAGATAGCTGCCAAATGAAGTCAAGGATAAATCATGGATAGAGATATGGATAATGAAATATGTTGTATTTAATAAAAATTTTTATTTCATGAATTTATATGAATTAATATTTTGGTGTCAGCTGTTGTTTAATTTCCATAATGGTGAGGGTGCACGGCCAGCACATCTAAAGGTATTTTTCGGGAATTGGAGATCTTATAAACATGATTTGTAAATTGGCTGGCATGCTAAAGTAGGAACAGAGTTAGAGGCATTCCCTATCATCAATAATTTTTCTTCAGAATAGTACTGAAAGATGATTACATATTGGATGACTAGCTAATTTAAGGTATAAATCAAATTTGAGGTATTTAAATGAATTTTTTCATTTTTTTATTAATAATAATTATTGAATTTTATTTAGGTTTTATCTGGAAGAAATATAAAACATTTATTCTAATAAATATGTCCAAAAATTATGATTTACTATGATTACAGATCATGAGAGGTAGCAGGTATGACAATTCATAATTTTTCATTATGACGTGCACTTTCTATTGCTTCCTCCATAATTTATTCGATTGCTAAAGTTTTTATATAATTTTAGTTATGTAATTAATTTCTTGTTTTGGTATCTGGTTTTTTATTATGTTTTACTACATTAAATGTCATTTTAGAGACATAAATTGAATATAGAAGGACATGTGCCTCGAGAAAAATAGTTTTAATCGAGTAGAAAGAAGAAAGATGGAAGTGCGGTTAATGAAACGACTCAGCGGTAGATTGTATGTTTTACTTTGTAGATTTAAAATTTTAATCTCTATTTTGTAACATAATAATCTATTTATATTTGTAATAGGCTTCTTTATAGGCCTTTGATGCCCAGGAACTTGGCAATTTTGGTCCAAATGATCACTTACATTAGGTGTTGGGAGATGAGCACCCTGGTAGAGTACGTTGACGACCTGGGAAGAGTATAATTCTGACGAGGTATTGGACCTCATTATGTATGAGTTGTAGTGCCACTGAGTTGAAGCAGGTTAATTATTAGGCAGAACAGGCTCAAATAAGGGCCATAGAGATAGCAAAATAGTCTTCTAGGGAAAACACATCCTTTATGAAACTGATTGAAGTTTTACATCCAACACTTACACCAGAGGCCTTCACTGCTTGTGATGAATATATGTCATCGATACGTTATATTTTTGGTTCACCAGGTGGAATTTCTATTGTTGGTTGAAGTGATGGTGAGGAGTAGGTCAAGGCGGAGGAGGATTAGGGTGAGGAGGAGGCTGAGGCAGAGGAGGAGGGCGAGGAGGAGGACAAGGCGGAGGAGGATGGAGATGAGGAGGTCGAGGCAGAGTATGAGGGCGAGGAGGAGGGCAGGGATGATGATGGTGATGACTATGAGGACGAGGGTGAGGGTGATGATGATAGTGATGATAGTGATGGTGATGAGGGTTATATTGATCTGTTACATTATTGACTGATATTACTGACCTCAAATGTTTATTGATTTGTTCTTCCTGAATATATGTGTGATTAGGTAGGTCACATTATCCTTACTTTTTATCTATAAATAGTAAAATTTGACTTGCTAATTTATAGTGACTGATTCACCCCTCCTCTAGACATCCCCCCCACCCCCTGGATAGCACGTACCCCCTGGACAACCCCACCACCCCCGTGGACAGCCCGCCGACCCCTGGAAAGCCCCTCCCCCTATGGATAGCCCCCTACCCCCTGGACACCCTATACCCCCTGGACAGCCCGCCCACCCCCGTGGACAACCCACCCACCCCCCCTAGACACCCCATACCCCCCTAGACACCCCTTACCCCCAAGACATCCTACCCACCCCCGTGGACAACCCGCCCACCCCGCGTGGATATCCTGGCCAACCCCCTAGACAACCCATTATAAGGTTAGGATGTTACACACTCAGAGGGGGAGGGGTAAAATCAATGAAATGTTTTTTCTTTTAATTATACTTTCAATTGAAACAAGCTTTTTCCACATGTTAAAGAAATAACACTTTTCTAAAAACAAAAAAAAAATCACCCCCCCCCCCCCCCTTGACACCACCCCTCTGAGACACCCCCATGGACATCCCCCCCACCACCCTTGAAAGCCCCCCCCCCCCCGACCCCACCACCATAGATACCCACCCCCTTCCCACACCCCCCATGGACACCCCGTACCCCCTGGACTGCCTTTCCACCCCTGTGGACAGCTCGCCCACCCCCTGGACAGCCCCTCCTCCTAGGGACAACCTCCCCACCCCTTAGACACCTCGTAAACCCCCACCCCCACCCCACCCCCCGAGAGCCCCACCCACCCCCTAGACATCCGTGCCCAATGTGAAAAACCCTCCAAACCCCTTGGACACCCCGTACCCCCTGGATAGCCCCGCCCACCCCTGTGGACTCACCCTATCCCCTGGATAGCCCCACCCCCGTCGATTGCCCCCACCCCCTGGATAGCCCCCCACCCCTTAGATATCCCCCAACCCCCATGGACACCAACCCATCCCCCTTGGATAGCCCCCAACACCTGGACCCCCCACCCCCCTAAACACCACCCCACCCCATGGACACCCCCAACCCCCTATAAATCCCCCCCAACCCCCCTCTACACCACCCCACCCCCCTAGACACCCCCCATGGACAAACCCCCACCATCGGGCACCCCCCCCCCCACCCAGGACACCCCCGTGGACACCCCTTCCCCCCTAGACAGCCCCCACCCCCGTGGACAACCCTTCCCACCCAACGGACACCCCCACCCCATAAAAAGCCCCCACCCCCCCCCCCCCCCACTGAGACACCCCCAACCCCCACTGGATATCCCTAACACCCCCATTGACAGCCCGACCCCCCCCCCCTCGTGGACAGCCCACCCACCCCTCTAGACAGCCCCCCCCCCCACCCCCCACCCCCTGGACAGCCCCCCACCCTCGTGTACAGCCCCACCAACCCCCTGCACAGCCCCTCCCACACCCCTAGACACCCCTACCCCCCCGTGGACAACCTGTTCACCTCCTTGGACACCCCATGCCCCCTAGACATCCCCACCCACCCTCGTAGATTCCCCCAACCCCCCTGGACAGCCCCCCACCCCCATGGACAGACTCGCCCACCCCCTGGACACCCCCAACCCCCTTGACAGCTCTTCCACCCCCATGGACCCCCCCCCCCCCCCCCACCCCACTAGAGAACCCCCCACCCCCCCCTAGACAGCCCCACCCCCAGGATTGCCCCCACCCCGTGGACACCACCCCACCCCTCTTTGATAGCACCCTACCCCTGGACCGCCCCCACCCCCTGGACACCACCCCACCCCCTAGACACCCCCACCCCCTTGAAATCCCCCCCAACCACATGGACACAACCCCACCCCCTTGGACACCCCAATGGACACCCCCCCCCCCACAGCCCCCAGACACCCCCCCATCCCCCTGCACACACCCATCCCCCCAGACACCCCCACCCCTCTGCACACCCTACCCCCTTGGACAGCCACCCCAAACCCCTGAATTATCAATTAATTTGGTATGTGTGTAGAGGTTAATTAAATACAAAATTGGAGGTATTTATATTTCTTTTTGAATTATGTGTTGGATGAATTCATATAGAAATATATATGAATTCATACAGAATTCAGTATTAATTCATACAAAATTTTGTATGTATTATACTGGTATACTTGTTAATGGTGTATTGTGTTACTTTTTGTATATGTATGTATTATAGATATATTCTATTACTCCACAGGGGGCCAGCTGGTGGGATGTAGTTGAACAGGAGGAGGAGGCCTACAATTTGTTGTTGCAGTTATAAAAAAGATATGACAATGGTTCATAGCTATTGGTATATGTGTAAAACCTGAACTTATACCAATGGTTTTAGGTAAACCATTGGTATAAGTATATGCCAACAGTTAGTAAACTATTCGCATAGATAATGTTAAGTGATATTTACCAACATTTTTCAACAATACCTTGGTAAAATTCTATTCCAACATTTTATAGAACCATTGGTATGGGATATTCTTCATGCTATTACTCACGGTTTACAACCATTAAAAACATATATACCAATGGTTTATTGAAATCATTGGTATATACTGATTTTTTCAGACATATCCCAATAGTTCTCATAGAACTATTGGGATACGTCTCTCTCTATGGCTCAAGACCCAATGGTTTGGACAACTGTTGGTATAGTTTTTACCAATGGTTGTCCAAACATTCCAATAGTTATAAACCATTGGTAAATCTAAAATTTCTAGTAGTTTACACATCTTCCTTAAATCAGACACTATTATATTATATGGTATCACTTTGGACACCATTATTCTTGGCCTATAGAGCTATACACTCACCCAACTAGGGCCTCCATTGATCTTGAGTAATAGAGAAACTCCAACAAGTTATTGAAAGAACATGTTTAGGATGAGTTCCATGTTTAGTTCTTCATGGTTGGGATGGATGGATCATATGGTATTAAGGGATATAATGAGGTCCAATTTAGTAATGTTGTATGTGATAGAGTCCATATTTTTTGTTTTTCAAATTATGTATGGCATCATAACAGTTCGAGATCAATGTTGTATGTATGAACAATATTTTATAACCTTTATTACATTACATTTTATTAAAACATATCCAATATATTTATTGTTTTCTGTACTATGATGGGTTTGATTTTTGGTTATTTTCTTCTTTTTATTTTAATATGACATGGAGGTATAGTCACTATATAGTTCCCCTTGGACTGGTGTGTCACAAAAACTTATTCCAATATAATATCTACTTTCCCACAAGATGGGATTGATTTATGGGATTATTTATGTTACAGTTGTATATATGTTTCCCTCAAGTTACAAACATGTTTTTTTCATATGATGACATAGAGAGATTTCATTCCCTTGGACTATTGGAAATAAGTTAGTTGTTTTGTTTTGAATATTTTCCTAAATAATAATGATTTGAATCAAACATTGAAAAATCTATATTGGTTCTATATATTATAGTTTTAAATTTTTTGTTTTTTTATTTACATTTTATGGAAGATTCTGTGGATCTATGGTGAGGTGATCAATTTTAAGGATGATGATGAATTCCTTATTTATGGTTCATGTAGTGACCATAGTGGGTCATCATGTAATGAATATTAGATATTTAAAACCCATGTGGGTGTTTTTTGTTCATGGTTGGGTGTATTTTTAGGTCTCATAGGGATCAATCAGATGTGAAAATGATCGGAGAGGAAGTGCACCCAAGATGTGGGTAGTTGGTTGGAATAGGACACCTTATTTGTGTGGGATTGAAGAGGGTAGTTTTTCAACTTTATAATGTCATGTGATAATGATACAGGTTTATATTGGACTCCCCTATAGTTTTTTCCTATGTGATATTTCATAGCTGGTGTGCGGTTGAACCTAGTGACCATTACACATTACACTAGCTTTTTATGTGATATGTAGGGGTATCTCTCATGAATTAGTATAATTGGAGTTGTATGGAGGGAATAAAACCATTATCCATTAGTATGTGAGGTCCTTGTAATGGATTGGATGTTGATAAATACCACATGTACCTTTCTTGAGACATAAGAGTTGGTGATAGTTGAAATTTTTTGTTCATCTAGTGATAAATGGGTGTCCATATCCAATTCATGGGTGGGTAGTAAATGTGGTGTGGGATATGGTTATTGGAGTTTCTTGGGAGAGTTGATAATTATTACACTCCTATAGTAAGGAGTGACATGTTGGTCATAGTAGTGAGACCCTCATATTGGAAGGATTGTTGGTGTGTTTAAGTGACCATGGATTTGTCTTAGTGGTATTGTAATGCAAGTGAAAACCCAATGAGGTGCATGCATAAATTCCATAGGGAATTATAATCGTATGTTTTTAGTGTAAAATAATCAAGTTGATCAATGGATTTAAGCTCGAGATGGTTCTGGAATTTAGTTTGGGTATAGTCTCTAGTGGGCTTGATTGAGGGGTTTTGGAATATCTTTAGATGTGATTTCATCATGATTACATTATATGGTTATATACCATCAGTTAGAGATGGTCATTTCTGGGACAGGTCGGCCAAGGACTGTCAGAGTTAGGTAAGTAGAAAATGTTGGTGCAAAAAATTTTAAGATAAATCTAAAGTTTCATTTTTTGAACAATGGGATTGTTATGGGTTGGATTTGGTCTTTTGAGGAAAAGTTGGTATTTTCTTGGATCATATATTCACGGTAAGTATGTGTATTTATCAGTTGATTATCGATAATGTGGTTGGGTACTAATGATGTTTTGATTTATAACTCGTGTTAGGGAAATATATGTTGAGAGACATGTCGAGAACATGGTGGGAGCATGAGTTAAGGGTTTTTTGGGATTTCCTAATTGGAAGTGTGTTATGTATCAGAATTTTGTGGTTATAAACTAAAGATTATTATGGGTAGAATTGTATCTCGATAAATGATTAGGGTATTTTGGAATAAATATTTTTATGGGCTCAAGTATGCACCATCATGGTGTTTTATTTCTGTATAAATTTGTTATATTGGTTTATTGGTCGATTATGTTCATTGAGAAGGAGGTTCTTCCATGATAGTGTTCTGGGATATTGGAGGCTCAACGGGGTGGTTATAAAATATATAGTGGTCAAAATAGATCTAGTGGTGTGAATGGATAACCATATAAGAATATACAGGATGATAAATATTATAAAGTAATGGTTTTAGGATCTCATGTTCAGATGGTTCAAAAATTTAGATGAAATTTTAGTTTTTGTTGTTTAATGTATCATATTGTGAATCAAGACACTGAAAGGAGTTTTGAGAGTTGGAATGTCTTGATAGGGTTTGTTGAGATGATGAATAATATATGATATTTATCCTTAGTGTTTTGATGCAGTTCATATGAATTGGGATAAGTTTAATGTAGTATCAAAAAAATTCCAAAGGAAAAGTTTTATTTCCCCGATTTTGGAAACAATGTGAGACACCTTGAGGTTATTAATGTTTTCAGGTCACTTTTAGGTGATCTTGGTTATGATTCAGTGTTTCTTAATGGTTTGGGATAAACTGAGATATATAGAATGAGAAACCATTTGAGTTTGAGATGGTCTTGAGTCATGTCACACGGGTTACACATTTTTCATTCCTAAAGAAGGGATGTAGTGCTGATTGTAGGGTTTTAATATGGGTTTTCATACCATGAAGCCAACCATGTGGATATGGGGGTTGGATATTAGGTTTTCATGGTTGTAATATGGTTTGAATAATGGTTCCACAAAACATTTAGTCTTCCCAATATTTTGTTAAAAGTATGAAATAATTGTACCCCACACACACACACACACCCTTGAGAGTTTTATCCACTCCACCCACTCCCACCCCTATTCAGCACCCATGAACCTAGGGATTTCCAACACCCTTCCTGCATCATCCACCCTTCATTTTAGGTTATGTTCATGTATTTTATTATATTTTTACGTGATTTTATTATGATTTCATTGTGTAAATAGACAAGGATAATGTGGCTTTTATTTTTCTTGGGTAGAGGATATCCTGAGATGGATCTTGCATATCACTGCATGGAGTTTCATCAATATATGTGATTGTGGTTAATTTTATTATGGATTATCAAATTAATTAATTTATTTAAATTTTAAAATTGAATCTCCATTTAGGTATCTCTTAGGGAATGGTTTTGTGTGATCATTTATAACCTTCTTTGATGGGTTCACAGTGTTTCTCCTATAGGTGAGCACCCGGTTGGTTTTCTATCCAAATAAAGAGTTTGGGTTGAATCAATAAATTAATTATAATTTTTATTGTTAAATAAATATTAATTATTATTGTGTGGTTAGAGTTTGGATAGTTGTGGCTAGTTTGAATGGATTACAATGTTGTTGGATGAAACATAGAGAAACCTTGGAATTGTCTTCATTAATAAGAATAAATATTTAATTCTTCATAAATGAGGTAGGTGGTCTAAGATCATTTCTAATAGCCATGATAAATTTTCTAAATGTGTGTTTGGAATGAGAAATTGAGCCCTAGTGTGTATTTATTTCCCCCAAGGATTTAGTTTATGGGCTTGGGAATTTACTTTGGGCCTTTTGTATTCCACAAATCACATTGTACCTATGTTGTTATATGATTGTAACAACAACAACCTATGGGGGTGTGCCGTGGTTTTAAAAATATAATGATTTAGGAGTTGATTTTTTTAAATCATATGAGGCATCTTCAAATGAAGAAAAATTTTAATTTGTATTTTTTCATGGTTTCAATTTCCATCATGGGAAAAAATGTTTTCAAATGGATATTTTTTAAATGGGGTGTTGGTATATTATTGATTTTATATGGTTTCTTAAATGATTTCATATCATGATTGAAATGATGTGTGGTTTCTTATGAAGAAATGGTTAATGGATCCTTAAAAATTCATTGTTTTAAAATGAAGGTCCTGAAATATGTTTGGTTTTATTAAATATAAAGGCCAACTTTTTAAAGTGAGATTTTAAAATGTGTAATTACGATGATTTTTTTTGGTACTTTTATGACATGTGAAAACAGGGTATGTATTTTTTTATAATGTTTTATTTTTGAAGGCCCGTTAGGACCTTGTTGATGATGAAATGATAATCTATACTGAATTTTGGTAAATGAATGGTGTTTCTCCATTGATTTTAATGTTTTGAATTGTTATAGAGTATTAATCCATGAATATTGGAAATTTTGAATTATGGAATGGATTAGGATGTTGGAAATGATGTTCCTCATCCATGGTAGACGTTCTAGAATTATGATCATGTATTTTCTAGTTTTATATATGGTTTAGTATATTGTACATTGAATTCATTTTCCATGGTTTTAGGTGGGCCCAACAGCTCCTCCAGGTTCCTCAATGAACTATTATTTTTATAGGATGGATAGATGATCTTTACTCTAAGGGTTTGAACATATATTTCCGTATCTACTATTAGGATGTTTGAAATATAATTCCTCTTCAATGGTATAGATGGGATAATGATTCCCAAAGAACAATTTATATAACATGTGATTGAGATAGAAAAAATTGGAATTCTGAATCCATAGTTTGGGTATGAAGACTACAGCTTTGAGGTACATTAGATTAATGAAATTGAGAAATAAATTCCCCCATCACATAAACTTTTTCTCTCCAATAGTATATGTATTTAACTCTAAGTATGACATTAATAATGTTTTTTGATTGGGTGACCTAGTGGGATCAAAATGATTAAAATAAAAATTATAAATTTGTAATGGTGAATCTTGTTAAATTTTCCATTTTTTTATTTAATACACCTGTAAATATTTATATACATTGTTATACTAAATGTTATTTCATTATACAGAATTGGTGGTGACCTATATAGTTATACTCATGCCATTATCAGGCCTCCATTATAGTTGGTTACCTGTGTATCTCCCATATGTTATTATTGGCATGGGTTTGGGTTGAGGAATGTGTTCATTTTTTAATGGTTGGGTTGGATGGATCAGATGTAATGATGGGATTTGATTTAGTTTAGGTTAGTTATGTTTTAGGTATTGATATAATTATTTTTATTTATTAACTGAATATATGGGATTTTTCTAGTGGGGGAATTTATGTTTTATGTATAGAATGTATGTTTGGGACATTTTCACTTCTTTTTATTGAATCGTGTACAGTGTAGTCATTCTTTCCTATTACACTGATGTGTATGATATTTGGTTATTTAATTTTGTTCATGAACTCTGATATTGTGGTATAGTCTCCTCACAATTCAAATTTGGACCCCCACTATTAATTGGTAGCCTCTAGTTCATGAGGATGTATGCTTCAGGTCAATTAGGGAACCAGCTTGGGGAACAAGTTTTAGTGTAACCCAGGTTGGGACATTAAAAAAATGATATTAATTTTATACCTTATTTATTGAATATACAATAATATTGTATATAAATACTATGATAAAGTACTTAAGGTAATCTCTAAAGACAGTACTCATTAAATCAAATAAAATATAAGGGATATTAGTAATTCCAAAATGAGTCACTAGATATTCATAGTGTTCATACCTTGAATGGAATGTTGTATTAGGTATATCCTCATTATTGAACTCAAATTAATGATATCCATACTAAATTTTTATCATGAAAATTTATTTTTCTCCAGTTACTTTATCAAATTATTAAACATTATAGGGAAGACTATACATGTTATTGATAGTGACCATGTTATGTTCTCAATAATCAATAGAGAAATAAATTGGTAAATATACTTTCTCAACAAATATAATAGGTTCACCCAATGGGGTGCACTTGGCCGAATGAACCCCTTATCAGGATTTTAATATTGTTTTTTATTGGATTATTGGAACTCAATATGGGTTATTCCATATGGTGTCTTGGATATAGATGTAGCACGAGATATATGTTCTATCAACTAAAAAACTTCTCATCTAGGTGGATGATCGATAAATTCTTCCAAAAGGACATAAACAAACTCCCAAATAATAGGAATATATTCTATGTTGAGTTTCTCCCCATCCATTTTATTTTAATTTCCCTTTTAAATTTGAATCAGGACCCATACAATGGATTTTATTTTGATTAGAAGTTCATAGTTATTGTGAAACTCATTTTATATAATATATTGGTTCATTATATCATACGTGACATTTCTTCCTTTGAAATTTATACATGATTTATTTTATTATACCAATACATTGATAAATTAAAATGAAACTCTACTAGAGAGACAATAAAAATATTTGCAGTGAGCACATTCCTATAAATTAAAATCATAGACGAATCATAAGCTGCATAAGAAATAATCATAAAATTAGGGGATCTTATATGAAATTTGACTTATAGTCATTAACCTGATACTATGATGGCCTTAGAAAAATACTTATAAATAGAATAGTGGTTAGATCCAAAACCATATAAGACATTAGAAATTCTATAGTGTAAGATATGTGTACTTTCACTACATTATTATCACACCCTCAATTAGAAATAATGATTGCATGAGACATTATTTTTGATATTTGATTATAAGGTTTATTTCAATGATATTAATCATTAAAATTTGGATTTTGGAATCAGTGGACATAATGACTATACTTCTATAATTTTTAACAATGGATTGCAGGTTGTAAATTAAGTGATGATTTTTCTTTATTCACAAAATTCAAAAACTTTTTCTTAAAAACATAACATTTTGTTCCATATTGTAATTTTATTCTACACTTAAAACATATTTTAGTCCCCCTAATAAAAAATCCCCCATCTTTCCTAACACACATTATTCATAAGGAAAGTCTCCTATTTTTCCCTCATAGGTGTTATAATTTCCTTTGAATTACATCTTTAATTTTATATCAAAATCATAAATTTGATGGATAACTCAAATCTCTATTTCCACCTTTATAACACATCAAATGAAATATTCATAATTATCTAATTCCATTATGGTTTACACCCTTTAGATAAACAATTCAAATCCATTAATTTGTCGATCTATCTTACAGTTAGGTCAACTGATTATACCAGAAGCATATATCATAAGTCATATAAAATTTTCCTTTTCAATACCAAGGAATTTATCACCATTATATTTGATCTTATGTAATGTGTAACACCCTTATATATTGTGAAATATTTGGTTTTGAATTAATTTAATCTGTTTAATATCATTAATTTTACACAACACTAAATATATCCTTTTTATATGAATGCACTAATGTCATCTCATGTAATATTAAACACCATGTTAATATTTCACAATATGAAACACTTGTATTATATTTCAATATATACTACAATGTTATTGGCTTGTGTTACAGACAATACCATGTCCCTACAACATAATGTTTTTCCAAACCACAATATACTATTAATAATATTATTAAACAAATTATCACTTATTAGATATAATTAAATATGTGAATTAAACTTTATAAATTAGGAATATATTTTTTATACATGAATATAAAATAAATCATTTGGTTGTAAATTAGTTAGAAATTAATGTAATAACATCTTGAGACTGATGACACTCCTTTTCTATGAAAACTATTATAATATTTAAAAACACCATTTTATCTAAATAATATCAACAATAAAAATTTTCTGAATATTTTAATAAAATTCATATATTGTAATTTAAATAAAAAAATTTAACACTCATACAATATAACTGATATGGATATGATAATAATAAATCCAATTTTATGAATAAAAATATGTATTTTTCAGGAAAGTAATTTCACTTCCTTTTAATTGTGCACCTATATTAAATATAATTATTTAAACTATTATAATTTTTATGTGAAAGTATAAACATCATTTTGAAAATAGAAATATCAAAATATACATTTTGTGAAATTTTGATCGTTTTTTTGGAAGTTACATTTTTTATGAATAATGAGAAACTCTAAATGTTAATTCAAAATTGCTTTTATTTATAACTTATTTAAATAGTTAAATTAAATTATATTTTTTTCTAAGTGTAAAATTTTATAAATTATAATTCAATTTACCCAATTTAGGAAATTTTGACCAATTTTATATTCGAATTAGATATAAAAACATCTCAAACGTTCGGACCTTTTCACTTTAAAATCATGTCATCTCGTCACATCTATGGTGTTCATATTAAATATATTTATTCATCTTTTATTAATATAATTTAAAAAATGCATTCCATATTTGGAATATAAATAATATATAGTGTGTAATATGGTCAACATATATTTTTACCAAAAAAATATTGAATATAATTAAAGTTAATTTTAATTATTATGGTGAAAATGGGTTTACATGGTGGTTAAACATTAACATAAGGGGATTAATACCATAGAAACATGTCCAAATGACAATGGATTGACATATTTTGATAATATTTTTCTATGTCTCAAAAATGGAAAATTATTGGAGGCACATTATTTAAGGTATTACTCTCAACAGTGTTTACCCTTTTATATATATAAGAATGAAGCTCCTCCTCCACTATAAAATGGCACTCACAACCCTCAATTCCTCAAACATCTCAAGCCACATTTTCTCACCCAACCCCATCCCAAATGAGCTTCCAAAATTCCTGTCATCATTATATAATCCTTCTTTAGGATGAATGTTAACAAAGGAGACCCTTTTGAAAATACCAAAAATGAGTTACTCAAATAAGAGGAGGTTTGAACATGTATCAAGAATGTCAATACATAAGGTAAAGGATTTATCATATCACATTTATTTCTCTGAGATATATGTTATATTCACCACTTGATATTTTTTTGTGGTAAATGTACTACAATATGACGTTTTATATCATGGATTTAATTTAACTCATGAGATTAAAAAGGTTCAATTGATGTTCTTCATTCATGAGGATGATGATTCAAAAGTTACTCCTATTTTGAGGGTTTTATCATGTAAATTTTATTTCTTTGAGACTTATTCCTTATTCACTACTAATTACTTTCTTTTATATAAATCCCAAAAATGAATTATATATTTCATATACAGAACATTCTATGTATTTATGTATCCATCCAATTATCATTGTTTCATGGATTTTATGGTTCACATGGTGCCAAATCGGTAAAGTACTTTTTGTGTCAATTTTCCTTCATTGAGAGACATTACATGTTATGAATCTTTACCTATTTATGGGTCATATATAAGGACCTTTTAACTTTTATATCCTAAATTTTACTCTTTCTGTGATATTTTATGATTCATGTAGTGGTATTAGTTTATAGGTTTATGATTTAAAGTTACCAAAGTGGTAATAGTTTATTGTAACAATATCAGCATTTATCAGGATTTTTTATGATTATACTTCTATTGATGAAATATTATGAACAATATATCAATAATTTTCATGAAGTTTCCTATAATTTGGTTATTCATGATATATTCATGTAATGGTATTATTTTTCCACTCATTGGTCATTAATATATCTAAAAAAACTAAATTCCTTTATCTTTTTTGATAAAAATATGTGTTCTTAAAAAGCCATGTTTTTTAAAAATGCTTTCAAAAATGTTTTACTATTGTATTTAAAAGAAATTTTTGTCCATGTTTTTCCTTTATAATAATTTTATTTTAAAGAAACCTTCATGTCATTTTCTGATCAAGAGAGAATTCAAATCATTTCAAGATGACAAAGGAATGTTTAAAAACTATGGATTTATCTAATATCATGATCATAATATTATTGAAGGTTACTTTCAATGTTTACATGTCATTTTTAAATAAATTATGTTTTCAAATATTCTATAAATTCATTGTTTTGAAGTTGTTTTCAATGAAAAGTGTTTTAAAACAACTTTTATGTTAAAAATTAATCAGGGTGATTTTCTGAAAGATGAATTTTTTTATATTCCATAAAGTTGTTTTTAATTAACATTATTTTGAAAATGATTCATGTTTTAATGATTGATTTTCAAAAAATTATTATTTTCTATAATAAATTTTCAATTTAATATTGAAATAAATTTATCCATCTAATATGAAATTCTCTGATATGGTTTCTGCTTTACTAGTGATGGGATCCAAGGACACTATTCCTTTTCATTTGATGAATGGTTTATGTTATGATGACATTTTATTTGTGTAACCCTTTTGTCTTCCTTATGTTATACCATGCTAAACATGTTCTGAAACCTACTTCCTTTTATGGTTTATTCTTTGATAAAATGAATATAAAAACAATATCTTTCTTACAAGTTAATAAATAATGAACCATTTATAATACCCATTTCATTTTATATGTTATGACATGCTATTTATGAAACCTATATCTCTTTATGGTTTATGATATAATAAATTTTGTTTCTTGTGGGATATGCATGTATGATTTCATTTTCTGATGGGTGGGACCTATATCTCCCTAAAATTAATTGGGTAATGATAAATGTTTTATGTTTTCAAAGGGTACACATGACGAAATCACATGCCCGAATAATGAGTGTAAATTAGAGGGAATCCCAAGACCAAATAATAGGGTACATGGGAGGTAATCCAAATCTCAAAACATGAGGATACTTGGTGAGGAATACCTAGTATAAATCTAGAGGATAAATGGGAGGGAATATAGAGCATAAAACAAGAGGGCACATGGGATGGAATCCCAAGCCTAAATCAAGAGGTTAAATAGTAGAGCATCACAAGCCTAAAATAAGAGGGTACATGAGAGGTATTCACATGCCCTAAATAAGAGGGTATATGTGAGGGAATATCAATCCCACCACAAGAGGGTAAATGGAGTGGCATACCAAGGATAAAACATGATTTTAAATGGGAGGGAATTCCAATCCAGAAATAATAGGGTTCATGGGATGGAATCCAAATCCTAAAACAAGAAGTTACATGGGATGCAATACCAACCCCGAAGAAAGTACATAGGTGATTATATCAAGCCTAACATGTTATTATATTTTTTGGTAGGTATAATTGAAATATGATTTTCTATTCTTATGTGTATTCCACAAGTCCATGCCATATTACTCTATTATGATATCATGGATTAATCTATTTATTACCTTATAATTAATATCCTATGAACTAAGAATGTTTATGAAGTTACTCTTTATTTGGGTCCTTGATATGAAGGGTTTGATCTTATAATGTTATGATCATGTTTTAATACCTTTATTCTCATTTTTTTTCTTATGTATTTCTCTTGTATGCCCTTAATCTACATATCATCTCACCCCTATCTTCTATTTCCGTTACCTAAGTTATGAAGAAAATATTTACATAGGATTTATAAAGAATAATATCCTTAATGAAGATATTTATGATATTTTACCATGTTAGAATATTATGTTTCCATGTTTCCAAATATACTAACCTTTTATAGTCCCCATCGATGTGTTTGTGTAATGTGATGAATACTCATCTAGAATGATGTAATATTTGTGAATGATATATCTAGATTGCTATAGTTGGTATAAAATAAAAGGTTTAGTAAACCTTTGAAAACAATGATAATAAAACATTTGTGAGATTCCTAGAAATATTTTTAAGGATATGTTTAAGGATAATCTATATTGTTTTATATTTAAAATAAGTTGTCATGATTTAGACGTCTAATAAGTAATTGTTCATGATTATATGGTTTTGTCCAATGATAAGTGTTTCTCAAGCAATGATTTCTTGTATATATTAATAATGGGAACAAAAAAATCTGTTAACATTAAATATTTTTGATTTATAAAGTATGAAAATTATGAAAATTCATGCCCTAAGATGAAATATCATATAGAGAATCGGGAAGGTGGCACAAGAATTTTTTATAATATTAAAAATAAAGCAGACATGAATGAAATGTGAAAGGTATGTGATGTACTAATATAATTTCTTACATTAAATGGATAAAGAATGATTAAATCGAGGTTTATGTTCCATATGAAATGTTTCATATTTAATATTTAAGTAAATGGGTATTAAGGAATAAGATGATGAATCTTGAGTAATGGTTTAAGAATAAGGATGGATGGTTAATGTTTATAGTAATTCATGAATTATTTTATTTTAATGAAGAGTTATATTTTATCTATTATGTATTTTATAAAATATATTGGATGGTGTGGAATATATAAAAATGGGTTTTAATGGATAGGTGGTGTTTTGAGTAAAGGAAGGTAACCCGTAATGTGTCCCTCATGATAAGAAACTTGTGTTGTGTTTTTGATAAAGAGATTATTGATATGGATAATGTAAATTGGAAGATACTTATTACCAAGGATTTATTTTTGGTTTTTTGAATAAATTGTCTAGTTTATCAAGTAAGATGATTAAAAAATCTTGGATTTAATGAATAACTCTTGTAATCTAACCAATGAGGAAGCATGAAACTTTTATAAAAGAATTTATTGTATTTTTAGTCATTACCATGTTTCAAGAGAATATAATAAGAGGGTATTAACAAGTTTTGAATATGACAACCATGATGAAATTAATGATATAAAGGGTATCAATGATAATATAATTTACTGACATTATTTTTATTATTTTGTACTTCATATTTTGGAAGGGTTATAAGGTTTACTATTTATGGAATGGATAATGTTAAATAATTGATGTGGTTTTACCTATTAATGTATTATCTATCCATATAGGTATTTATGGATAATGGAAAATATGTTATAACCATTTAACTATGATTCTAACTAAAGATAGATGGAATGACTTATCATTTTATGTTGTTATCTCTTAGTACTTCTGGAATATAAAAATCACCTTCATTTATTTGATTAAGTGGAGAAGTGAAAATTGATCAAGGTGAATTCCAAGGGTGGTATTACTCTTATAAAAATGAATGCTACTATGTAAGTACATATTATCATTAAAATTATTTAACTTTAGTATAAGGGCCAAAAAATAATGTTTTTTTACATTATCATCCTTTTTTATTGTATTGTCTTGGAATTTAGGTATAATTTATTTAATTATATGGAATTATTTCAAGACTATAAAATCTGACAGCATGTGATTCCGAGGCCCAGAGTGCTCGGAATGATCCCTCGAAGTTTTGTTAAACTTTAAATAGCACGCATAAGCAGCTTTCCTAATAAAGATGAATAACTCTTAAAAGGATGCTAGGATCAGATATCTGAGGTCACCGTTGTGCTCAGGGTGGTGGGTTTACCCTAGGAGTGACTTACCATTAGTCATCATGGGCCTCCTGTGAGAAAACCTAAAAATGGCATAACCATAAATAAAATTATTAAATAAAACTATTTTATTTTTCAAATGATTATAACATACGAACATTAAGTCGGATTGAAAATCTGATACCACCGTTGAACACATGAGGGTATGCATTCCTTAGGCTGATACTGATGGCCAGTGTGGGCCACCAGTGAAAGTCAGTTTTTGGTCGTAAACAAAATAATTAAGTTCCAATTATTTTATTGTAAAATTGATAACTTATAAATAGTAACTCAGATTGAAAATCTAAGAGTACCATTGGGTTTATTGGGGAGTTTTATCCTTTGTAAAAGACTAACCTGAACTGGCGCTGGTCGAGGGTGAACGTTAATAATTTATTTAACTTTTTTTGGGTACATTTTGTAAATGCGCAAGTAGCATTTTCTAAAATTTGAATCGTTGCTCAGATTAAAAATATGAGGGCACCATTGAATATGCGGAACCTGGATTCTCTTAGGGAAGTCTTTACTTTGTCCGGAGTAGGTCCGGATAAAAAGTTAATTTTTTAGACTTTTTAAAATAAATGAAATAAAATATTTTCATTATTTTATTTCATATCCATCAACGGACAAGAAAAGGGGTGGGGCTAGTGACATGTCAAGCCAATAAATGGCATAACCTACCAACCCTAAGTAACAATGTCATTGGGGAATTAATAATCTTCCTAATTGATGAACCCCATTAAATTCCAACGTCGTTACTAACCCTCCCCCTCTCGTATATATATGGATTTGGGGAGGGGTATCGGCACAGCTTCCCCAAGCAACGAAGTGTTGAAGGAGCACTGTGACGCCGGACCCTTAAAGGATGAATCCAAAAGCAGTTAGAGGGGATGGAGGATAGCAAACCACAAACTGAAGAATGATGTACGAGTGGCGTCGTTGGGAACCGGTTGCGGGAATGAAGAACATCGAACCACCTTCAAGTTGCGGATTCACTTCAATGGGTTACAAGTTAGGGGGTTTATTTTTTTATGCTTTTAAGTGTTTTTCTCTTCCCAATTCATGGATTATACAAAGATCGCGGGTCAACTGACCAACAAGTTGATCAGCGAATCATTTGTTTTTTTGGAGGTTGTTACGGGGTATCCTTGTGGGGTTTTGTTTTTTGTTTAATAAAAGAAATTGTTAAACCCAATTTATCCTCCCTTTGATCAGAAGCTAACACCTAGGCTAAGGGCCTAACAAACTCAGCCTGAGCCCTCCGCAACTTTATTACCTGTGCTCCTTCCATGGAAGACCACCGGCATGGCGGGACCAACTGGATACGAAGGATGAAATGTGCCAATGAACATCGCAAGAGGAGTTCATGACCCCAAGTCACGACGGACTTCGGAACGGCTGGCAACGGTCGGCTGTGAAAGAGGTGTGTCGCACCGTCGTGCACCCCTAGTATGAAAACAGGATCATGACTCAACAGCCATGGTAGACAAAGAAGGCATCTGGCTCTGCAGTCGGCAACATAAGGGAAGGTCGGCACAATGCCGGTGAGCAGGAGACTACAGTCGAAGCCACGGTGGAGGAGGCAGATCCAATGCCTCCAGTGGGTTCCGCGGTGATCAGTCGGTTCACACATGGTCCCGCCACTTTAAAGGACGAATGACCTTTGGCCATTCAGGATATAGGGGGGCAGCTCCCCCGAGCCCCCTGGCAGATGCACCGTGGGCCGCACCCTTCACAGCCTGACCGACCTCCAGTGGGCCGCCTCCCTATAGACTAGACCACTCCCCACCGGTTGGGTCGTTCCCCATCCCCCCCCCCCCCCCCACCGTGGACTAGGTCAGGTTGCGCCCCACTGTGGGTTGGGCCACCCCTCTGCGGGCAGGGGTGCACCCCATCGTGTTCTGGTCCGGCCCTTTGTTGGCCCATCCCAACATGAGTCGGGCCACACATGCAGGCCGCCCCTTTTTTCAAGCCTGGTCGGACCTCATCCCAATGGGCCGAGTCCACCATAGCCTAGCCCAGACCAGATCAGACCGGACTCGGAGCCAACTGGGCCCAGAAACACTTAATGGATATTCTCTCGAGAACCGAATTTCCATTTGACAAACCATCTATGGCATTGGGATCCTTGGAGAGAGACGGTCCTTTTGACTTACTCCATGTGATATTTGGAGAAACTTAATGTATGTCCCGATTAGATCACACATGAATCCAACTGGGCCCCCGGCACTAAAATTCCAATAACGCATAGCTTCGGTGTCCGGTTGATTCCACTTCAATTGCGTTTAACCCTTGTAACACGAAGGATCATCAGGTTATTTCTTTGTCAGACTTCGTACTAGTTGAAATATGAATGATGGTTTGGGGAGTTGTTCTCCTGAGCACACTACGTATGGAACCCTGTGACTGGTCGAGGCTTGACGACTACTGACTTTTCGACTCAGAGTGACTCGACGAACATGCTATGCAATGGGGATGATTACTTAAGCAATTCTCAGTGGGGAGTGCCCACGGAACATGATAGGGAGGAGTACCTGAGTAGGCCATGGTTGGGGAGCAGCTTTTTGTGACCCGGAAGACCCACAATACATGATAGGGAGGAGTACCTCATCGGTTCAAGGTTAGTGGGAAGCGCCTCTATGTGACGTGGTAGGCCCACTGTACTCAATAAAGGAGGATTTATCTATTATCCCAGGTGTTCGACATTGTGAGTAGGAATGTTACTAGTTCCTAGGCCTAGAGTATCTATGGTTGGCTATCAGTATTGATGGAAATCCTATAAGGGTCAGCATCATAATCTTGTTTCTCTGAGTTGTATACCTGGTTTGAGCTGATAATCTAATTGATCTGTGTATATTACTTTTTTCTTTGTGGTTGAGATCATGCTTTCTAGTTTTCCTTGTGAAATTCTGAGAGACCTTTGGGGGTCTCGGGGTCCCTACTGAGTATCTTTATACTCACCCATGCACGGGCTACACCCACACCTTGTTGTGTATTGTGCAGACGACAAGCAGTTGGGCTGAGGTTTGAGGGAGACATGACTGGATAGTGCTCGGAGGTGGACCATTTAACTTAACATGACACATGGAATACTGATCATTAGTTGCACCTACCCTTTAGGTAGGATTCATGGTGGATGATTCGAGAGATATTGTTCACATTTTAGTTGTATTGTACGTTTCAGTTGTACTTGTACTTTTCCAGTGGGGCTTGTATTCCAACCCCCTTACTTTCAGCACTCATTTACCACAACAGTTTACTTCATAGTTTCTTCTTGTTTAATTCTTCTCTGTGTGTTTTTACAGGTTTAAAGGAAATGTCATCCCGTTTTAGGGATACCCCTTTTTGGAGCTATTCGCCTCCCTTTGGCCTATGGACGGTGGGCTTGGGGTAGTCGTGGTACGGGCCCTGAGGGATGGGTCATGACAAAGCGGTGTCAGAAGAGTTTAGTTCTACCGAAGAACTAGGACTCTAATCTTTTCTATGTGGAAATATTGTTAAGTGTTATTAGTTTTGTTTTCTTTTTGGGGAATCTAGTGTTGGTGTGGCGGCTGACGTATCCATACACCAAGACCCTGAATTGTGATTTCCAATTCAGTGCATGGAAACACTGATTATGTGTGCTTTTGAAGAGTTTTTCTTGTGATTTCTTTGGAGTCATATCACCAGGTATAACTTAATGAACTTGGTGCATGTGTTCCTTATCAGGATTCCACCGCATAGATATCCATCTAGGATTCCTGAGAGAGTACATAATGAAGTCCCACCAAGTGATGAGGATCTGGTGCAGGGCCTTCTTACTATGTTGGCACCTTCAGGTGGTGTACCAATATCACCACCACCTGTTGAGAATTAGTTACCACCAGCCACACTAGAAGATGGTGCACGCTGACTGAGCACATTTCACGAGTTCCAATGGCAGAGGCCTCTGAGGTTTCGAGGCGAGATAGAATCCCAGGAAGCTGAGAACTGGATAAAGGTTGTGGCTAGAGTTTTCTTCCTAGTTGGGACACCAGTTGAGTAGATGGTGAACCTAGGTGCTGGTCTTTTTTAGTATGTGACCATGATGATGGTCCATAGGGTGATAAGGCTTTGGTACTTGGACCATTTCCTAAGATGGTACCTTTGAGTAGTGTTCCAACTATATCAATTCCCGTTGGACAATAGTTAAAACTGGCGGTATCAGTAGAGGACACATGTAGGCTTAGTGCCTTACACGTGTTTTAGCATCAGATACCCCTCGGGTTATGAGGTGATCCCTACTCACATGTGGCTATGGACTGGCTTGAGTAGGTGGCTAAGTGTTCCCTAGAGATTTTACAGCATCATCAGGACAACATGTCAGTAGTTGATTATTCATTGAGGCGTACCGACCATTCCTGGTACATGATGAATATGTTACAATTAGTGCTTCAGGGCTTGGACTTCCAAGAGAGGTTTTTTTAAGGACATCCAATCCAACACTATTTATCTATGAATTCCTACTTATGTTATGGTGCTAGAGAAAACCTTTGTGGTTGAATCTTCCTTCGCTGAGCGAATACAGCCACTGAATGTTTTCAGTGGGAAATTCGGAAACCAGTGCTACTCTAAGAGACTTAGGCATGTAAAATGTGTTGGGTAGAGGATGTTGTAGGGAAAAATGAATATGAAGGACTGTAGACATGGAAGAATAGTTAGGAGAGAAGCATGAGGTGGTATACATTTCCACATGTTACAACCACCCCCCTTTGTGGCCCCCACCAGGATCAGGGACCTGGATAATAGGTGAAGGGAGTAGCTGCATGCAGTCAAGGAGTATGACCCAAGGGCTCTAGGAATGATTCGAGTTACGGTATGTGCCTACTACTAGCTGCTGTATTAATAGAAATATGTACCAATCATTCCTTCATTCCATGAATATTTTCCAAGACCTATAGTTTCTGATTAAACCGTTGACTTGAACCTCTTGTCTATAGATACCTTTGGGAGGAGATTCAAGAATCACACTTATGTCGATGGTGTGATATGACCCTTGAGATGAGAGTTTTCGGTTGGAACCTCTTGGTGGTAGTGTCGAGGCATTATGATATTATTTTGGGTATGGAATGGACATCCACAGTTCATACTTAGATTGATTATATTAGGAAAAAATTTGTGGGTTATCTACAACATTGGAATGGGGTTTTCCTTGTTTGGCGAAAAAGGAAACCCTCACAACACAGGATAAACTAATGCATAGGAGGGTGCATCTGATCACTCTTGATTCAGCCAGCCTTACCCTCATAGAAGCTATAGTTTTGGGTTTTTAGTTCCCAACAGGAGTGGCAGAGTATGGGGGCATCTTTTCAAAAGATTTTTCAAGGGTTACCTCCCCGAAGGGAGAGGGACTTCTGCTTTGGTTGGGTACTACCAGAGTTTTGAACCAAACTTCTCCAGGGTGGAGGCACCCTTGTCAGATTTTTAAATGAAGGGGGAGCCTTTCCTATGGATAGATATGTGTCAGCAGAGCTTTCAAGAGTTGAGACATAGACTAACAAGAAGAACTATGCTACCCCTGACCTGGAGGTAGTAGCAGTGGTCTCTGTGCTGAAGATGTGGTGGCAATACCTAATGGTTGAATTGTTTATTATTTACATTGATCACAAGAGTCTCAGGTGCATCTTCTCATACAAGGACCTGAATCTGATACCTCGACAAAAGATAGAGTTCCTCCAGGACTATGACTTTGAGATAGTTTATACTCCTGGGAAGGGGAACGTGGTAGCAGATGAACTCAGCATGAGGTCTGGTCTATAGTTGCTAAGTGAGTTGTCATCATAGCTAGTCCCGTTGCAGATATCCTTCGTGGATAAAGATAGAGCAGCTTACCTCTAGTCTATGATTGTCACTCCCCCAATTCTTCAGCAAATTCGGGGGGGCACACCTTGAGACATTGACTGTGAGGCCCGACAGGTGAGTCGTTTCACCGAATGTATATTATCAGTGTCCCAATTTATTTTTACCCTAACATGTATAACACCAGTAAGGGGTCGATCTATAGTGAAAAAGATGTTATTTTTATCTTTTTTAACATAGTTTTTATTATTTTTTTAATGAATTTTTCTGGATATAAAGTTTATATTTGTAGTGTGGATAAAACAAGTTATTTTTTTAAGTTTATTTTAACAAATTACTTAAAAAAATACAACTAAATACCGGAAAATTGATTTTTATGTAGATAAAGAGAGACTTGTGTTGGGTTATGGATTAATGATAAGTTGTTTATTAAATCAAATTGCATATGAGGTTTTGTTTTTCATGATAACCCAACACTCTAGGTTTAAATTTGTAGTGAACATTTCTTGGTCTGATAAACATATATTTAGAGCTGGAGAAATTAACTCAGGGGTCTGGTAGTCAATGTTTCATAGTTATTTATTTGGATTAGTCCATTTTGAGTGAACGAATACTTCCAATGGTCCGGAAATTGTTTGTCGTTATTCTTCTTTTGAATCCCTAAAAATTCTTCCCTAGGTCTGGTACAGAAATTTCCGGGATAAAATGATGTGATTTTAGAAGAATAAGAAGAAGTTAAAAAGAACAAATACATTCATATCAACTAATTTAAAATAAAACTCATCATCTTCCACAATTCAAACACACTAGGTATTTAGTTACACATTTTGAAAATGATAAACACAAAGATCTTCATACCTGATGTGATCATGCATGGAACTTTGAGGATGGATTGATTATTTGCTATATGGTAGAATGGTAGTAGTACGGTGGAAAAGATTCTCTCCTTTAGACCATAATCCTTTTATCCACACTTTCTCTCCACACACCACCCTCCTTAAACTGGAGTCCAAGGCCTCCTTTTATAGAAAAAATATCTATAAGACATGTGGAAAAGGTACACATCATTTTCTATTGTCAACACGCTTTTTTCCATTCTTTTCTCCAGCGGTAGGTGGCCTAACACGCAGTCATTGACTTAGAACATGGTGTCCCCTGGTAGGTAGCAATACACAGAATGTAGTGATGCCACATATGGCATGTAGTCTAATGTTTCAGCCACCAACCACTTCTAGAAAGGCTTATACGATGTGTATACGTTAAATATTGTGTGTTCCCTTCAGCTGGCCACATGGCCATTTAGACTTCTTATTATCTGCCAACTTCTTCTAAAAGTGTGTACACATTATATAAAGTGTACACATGGCGTGTACCAGATTTTGATTACTTGGGAATGTACTTTTCTTGGTCAATCCATCTTTGAGTATGGATTTACACGGCATGTCTATAGTTACACGCCGTGTAGTTTGTAAATTTGGCTCAGTCTCCCCCATTTTGTGTATTTGGCCATAAATCTCCTAAAAATGAACAACATCTCCAAAATAAAAGTATTTTTTCCCTAAGAAGAAGGTAATGTCTGAAACCTTGTTCTTATTTTCCATAACGTAGTTGAAAATGTATACACAAATCGAGTTCATCAAACTCCCCCATACTTAGTCATTTGCTTCCCCTCGAGAAAATCTCAACATCTAATTAATAGAGTCTATATATTAAAAGGAAATACATCAGTTAATCATAAAATTATATAATATATTACAGGATAAAATACAAAAAAGATACAAAATAGTTTCAACTCAAGTGATATTCTAATCATTCCTCATATATAATTCAATTAACTAATTTCATCTTATTTTAACACATGTTTCAACCTTTCAAAAACAAGCAAGACACTTGATAATCTACTTCACCAATAATATTTTCAACACTAAAGATATTTTAAATTAAGGTTTTTATCAATCAAAGAAATATACACACTATCCATAGGTTTTCAAGAGATCTATTCTCTACTTCAAAAAAATTGATTTAAAAACATCATGAGGTCTTTTCAGTAAGGATTATAAGTTTATGTGTCTAAAGGTTGGTAGGTAAAGATGTGAAAAATAACTCTGAAGCATGAAAAAGGAGGATAAATTCCTTAAATAACATTTCATGATATTTAAAGTTAAGATCAATGTAAAAGTGTCCTAAAAAATATTTATTAAACAATCTCACCACCACCATCTCCTTTAGTTGGGTAGGTAGGGATTACAAACCAACAAATGAGTATAAGGTCCCTTTTTATTTATCATTTTTTTAAGGAAAAAGAGAACCTTTAATAATTTCCACAAATAGAGGTTTGGAATCCTTTTCACCCTGAATGATCAAGAGGCTCTCCCCCATACTTAATTTCTTGAAAATTCACAAAAGTATACCATGTGTTTCCAAACCCTTCTTTTGAGATCAAATGAATAATCATGCAAAATCATAAAATAATTAGGGTAGGAAGTGAAATAGTCTTGTAATATGGATTCATATAAAAGTTATTCATGGTTTCTAGGGGCTTCATGAAGATACGATGTAGGGTAAGTCTCAAGATAAAGGGGTTAAAACAATCTAATGTCTCAATCATTTTAATGTAATTCATAAATTCCTCATTTTCGAAAAGAAAAGTTGAAAATTCCGGTAGTTAATTATATCCTAAGAATCTCTCGTGAAAGAGGGTATTAGGAAGAATATGATAAAGGGTTTAGAATACCTCTCAATAGTGGGAAAACAAATAAAGAGACAATTGGGTCGTGACTTGCATATAATTGAATAGTCTAATCGATGTAATTATCCAAGGATTACAATTTGTAATTTAAACTGTTTTAGTAATCATTTTAAAATACATAATAACCAAAATAAGCATGAAACATTTAAAAATTTCCCACTTTCAACTTTATTATTTAAAACTATGGTTAACAAAAATGTCTTCACATTTAAAAATATATATATTATAATAATTATGTATCCTAGAATGATGATAAGGGAAAAGACTAAGGTGGTATAGAGATGCTCCCCCATACTTGTAACACCCCGAGCTTCCATGATACGCTTCTCATTCAATAATGCAATAGCTTGTATTGTACGCAACTTCGAGTTCTAAAACACCGCGACTAATCAAAGTAGCCATTATGAATAGTAATAACCACTTTTTAAAATTATAGAAATTTTATATTTCAAAATGGACTGAATTTTTGGATTCAGAATATCTAAATTAGCCTATGTTGAATTTTTGGTATTTTTCTGAGAACTTCTAATTTTTTATGAATAGTGAAAAATACTTAAAAACAACTTTATTAATCAAAATAATTTATAGTGATAAATTATACTATTTAGTGGTTTTAAAGTATAATTAGAATATATTTTTACCATTTTATCCAATGGTGGTCATTAGAATTAATTTAACATTGAAATTGGACATAAAAAATTGCCAATCATTTGATATAAATTGTTTCTTAAAAACACGTTATTTGTTGTGACAGCGGGAATTAATTATAAAATTAATTAATATAACTTATATGTTTCTAATTTTTTAAAATAGACATCATTTTTGAATTCGGAATATCAATTATAGCTTAGGGTGAAATTTTGGCATTGTTTTGAAAAACTTCAATTTTTGATGAATAGTGAAACCACTAAGTGGTAGTTAAATAACTGATTTTTCGTTTAAATGAAATATTACCACTTTTGTGTTTTGATTTTCAAAAATCTGACATACATGGTTGTCATTAAGAAGTAAAATTTGGTTCAATGAGATTAAAATAATTTTTGGTTAATAGTAACTTTTAAGTTCTTAATCGCGATTAGAGGTAATTAGTGTAGTTTAAGGTAAAAATAAAGTTTTAATAATATGAGATGAGCTTGACACATGTCCTACCCTCATTGGATGTGCCATGTCAGACCAATACAATCCATGGGTCAACTTGGGGACCCCATGGAGCCACTTTGGTGGTAAAATGACATTAAAAACATTTTACTTAATGTTAAAATAAAACGGTCACACACATGAGTTATTTTACTAAAACAATTTTTAAATGGGGTTATACAAGTCATATTTTTTTCCATAAATATTCATTGGAAAGATAAAACGATTTCCTACATTATGGTTATTTTTTTATAATTTTTAGACATTAAATAAATTAAACTGTTTATGACACAATGATGATGCAGCGTTTACCTCATTAATTAATGATTTAAATAAAATGAAAAGATAATGTAATATTTAAGGCGTAAACTTGTCAAAAACCTATTGGATGAGCATATTTCGAACCCTTATCACCTTACCCTCGAAATATATCATTGTGCGACCTTTAGAATACTAAAATCATTTCAAAATAATGTAACATTTTAATCTTTCCAAAAAAGCGCCTCCCCTCCTCTTATAAAAGGCCCCCACCTCTACCACCTCATTCACACTTTCAAGCCATTTGGCTCGGCCAACCTCTGCCCAACTACTCTCCCAACTTCCCCCTATTACTCCTAGGAGCCTCAATTTGGGGGGAATGCTTCCCAAGGAAGCCTTTGGCTCAAATCAAAGAGTTACCCGATTTTAAGGTAATGTCTTCTCTTATGTTATTTTTTTTATTTTGCTTCTCCAACCCCATAAAATCTTTTTATTCATTTCTTTTGTAACAAAACCAGTATCTGAAAAATACTAGGATGTTGTTATAATTAGGATTCGAGCTACACTTACACACACATACATCTAATGGTTAAAGAAAATACTGTTTCTGTGGATGGCGAATTTCTGCCTCACGAAACAATGATTGTTCAACACTCATATAACACCATAATAGGTGGACATTAAGATGTCACTATATTTATATATGATATATAATATGTTTATGTTTTCCTTATGCTTCTGTATTTCTCATTTATGGAATACTTTATGATTTCCATTATGGGTAAACATGATAATTTCATTTTAGGAAGTGCGGACTACCGCCCCCTCAAAGTGATGTGAATCGTTAATGTCATATGTGGGATGTATAAAAGATGGATTAAATGATATTATATATGATATTATACTGGAACTATATTATACCTTTATATAATTATGATTTCATTCCATTAAATACGAAATAGAAATGAAAGTAGCATTCATGCGTACGTACGGCTTACCGTCTCCATGAACGGTGAATTTCATTTCTTACCTCTAAATGTTACGTAATACTATGAATGAATGTATATACTGGATATATATGATATATATGAAATCTAAATCATGAATATAATTCTGGAGATAATGGATATTCTACCACATAAACAACTTGTAATTATAAGAAGTTTATTGTTGACTCAAGTACCAAAAATCGACAAAATGACTGTTATTAACTTAAATAATTACATAATATTCACAAAATTGTAATAAGTGATATAAAAAGGATAATTAAATTGAAAATGGTAGATATTAACTCTAGTTTATTATTCAGGAGGTTAAAGAATGGTTGAATCAAGTCAGACACAAGGTAAGGGAACTTCTTAACCCAATTTCTATTCTTTGGGTTAATCTCCTACTTTCAAATTATGTCACGATATTATTATGTCCTATATTGTATTTTTACTTTATTTATGTGTACATATAGTGAATACACATTATATATGTACTTTATTTAAAAAAATGATATTTTTAAGGACTTCGTCTCAATCCCCTTTCATTGAGGCATATTTGGTTTTATACACAACTTTCTTTTATACGGTGTATAAACCCCTTTGACTTTTACGTTTATTCAAAAGTAATCTTCTTTATACGAAGCGTTTTACTAAACGACAAAAATGGAATGTTTTTCTTTCCGTACTTATTTGGCGACAACGATATCTCCGCCACCGTGACCATTATTTGAGTTTCGGCTTCCTCTACAAGCCATCACGTTTTTTTAATGAAAAAAAAATACAAAGTTTTAACTTTTTTTTATTCTGGTATTGAAAATGGTTTTGAAAGCATTTTTATTATATCAATGTGTTGTATTGATATCTTGTGATTGAAATGTGGTAATTTTATGTTTCCTTTATCCATGTTTTATGTGATACGATTATGTTATGGTTTATGATATGTTTAAACCTATTCATATGAGGAATGCATTGGACTTAATAAGTGACGGGTGGAGCCCGCTATAGCTCCTCGATGCATCGGTAGGTCTCATGAGACAACTAGAGGTGGAATTGGCCGAGGCCCTTTCCCAATTTGATTTATGGTTTTGGCCGAGGCCTTAATTATTTTAGACGTCTTGGCCGAGGCCTTGACAAAATGTCTCAGAATGTCTGGATTATACATTCCCTCATTATGAAAGTGGTTATTGATATTTCATGTGATTATTCGACTAGTAGAATATCCATGTGAATAAGTAAATGGCATTATCTCATTTTACTTTTTCCATATTATGTTGAAGTTAAAGTTTAAAAGTCTTTTGTTTTAGTTATACATTGCCTTAAATGTTAATGTTTATTTATGAAAGCTTCCGCAATATTGTTATCCTTACTGAGAATCTGAGCTCACCCCTTTCAATGTTTTAAGATTTTCCAAGATATGAAGAAGTATTTTAGGAACGACCTGCAGGGATAGTCAGAAGAGGATATGAGTGTGCACTATGAAGACTTTGTTATTAGTTTTCACTTTATGATGTAATGTAAGACTTATGAATGTATCTAGTGTTTCCAAGGCTACTAAACTAGTCGGTCTTTCGAGAATTTATCTTTTGTGATCATGCCAATGTTACGAAGTAATGCACTGACTCTAGGTAGCTGGGGTCGGGGCGTTGCAGTTGGTATCAGAGGTAGTTTAGTACTAACCTTGGAAGCTAGATTTAGATAAACTCTGATTAGAGCACATAGCCCGAAGATAGACTTTGAGGATTAGTATAGAAGAACTTCCTAGATTTTAGTATTGTAGAGATGTTGTGAGTTTTCCGACCATTACATCCCTGTCTGGATATGAGCAGGTAGAGGCGGCTCTGGCACAGATGTACCTAGGGGTAAAACCCAAAAACACCGCTTTGAGCTAGACTCGAACGGGAACTGGTGCACGACAACGGTCCTTGTTGCACTCTTGGTTACGAAACTCTCGGGGGATATGCTTAGGATAATTCTCATTTTCATTACAAACCACTATGAAGGGTTATGAGTATATAATTCCTCAAAGAAAACATTTCTTTTTATGATTATGGATTATATCCATAAATAGTTCAATTTATGTAAAGTGTTTTACAAATATGGAATTATGTATTTTATTTCATAAACTAATCTAGTTTATGCCATTGTTTAGAAATGGCGCCTAGTGGAAGGAATGGAAACCGTATCAATGGACGCACTCCGTGTAGGGATTACCCTCCTGCTCAAGATAATTATGGTGGAACTAGTGATACAACTGGTGCTGATCAGCTTCTCACCGTATTGGGACAACTCACGCAGGTTATGAATAATAACCTTACTCGTATGGAGAACCCTGATCTGCAACGTGGAGGATCAATGCTAGACCGTTTCATGAGGCAACAACCACTAACCTTAAATAGGAGTACAAATCCTATAGTAGCTGAGCAATGGATAAATTCCTTAGAGAAAATATTCCATGCCTTGGGGAGTAGTGAAAGGGAGAAAGTTGTCATGGCAGTTTATTGCCTCGCTGGAAATGGCGATCAATGGTGGTCACTAATTCAAAACACAAAGGAAGATGATGAATTAACAAACATGGAGTGGCAGGAGTTCAAAGAGTTGTTCTTAGAAAAATACTTACCTCGAGACCATCGAGCGGATATGGAAAGGCAATTTCTGAGTCTGAGACAAAAAGAGGATGAGAATGTCGCAAAGTATGAGGCCAACTTTACAAGGTTGGTGAGGTATGTTGTAGATTATTTACGTAACCCAAGAGGTAAGATTGATCGTTTCTTTGATGGGTTAAAACCATTTCTCCGTAGAGCATTAGTATCACAATCTTTCTCAACATACGAAGATATTGTCTCATGTGCTATCAAGACAGAAAAGGAATTCTCTAAGTCTTATGACAACAAAGTAAAGAAAGAGAATAAGAGAACGGTGGAACAAGAGACAGATAAAGGGAAAAAGGGAAAGAAGGATTTCCATTATGTGATAATTGTGGGAAGAATCACCCTGGTACTTGCCTAAAAGGAATGGGAGTTTGTTATAAATGTGGAGAAAAAGGTCATCAGGCGCGTGATTGCAAGGGAAAGAAAGAGGCTATCAATGATGAATGCTACAATTTTAGGTAAATGGGGAATTATGAAAATGAATGTCCTAAGCGTCAGGGAAACTTACCTCAGAAAAGGCCAAGGGATCAAGGACAATCTTATGCTGTTACTATAGTTGAAGCAGAATAACTAACGTATTGGTGCTTTTGGACTCATGGATTATATTCTGGTTATTAGAATAATGTGAGATATATATAAGGATTGTACTGCAGTACTTTTTGATTTCAGTAAGGTTTTAATATGATGAAGGTAATTATATTTTTAGTATGTGACAATAAGAGAAACTTTACATTGTTTGTGGAATCTGATAAATTGATTTTGGAATTGAGAGACCTTTTAGAGAAAGTCTGGACAGAGGTATTTTGGATAACTATAAAGGTTGGAGTAGATTAAGTTGATCTTTGGATAGTACTGTTTAAGTTTAAAAATTTTATGAAGATTATTTTTGGAATATTATAATACTATAGTTTTAGGAAAAGGACAACCTGCAGGGTGGGGCATAACCCGTCGCGTCGGACAAAGCTGCAGGAATCGAACCCACAACCATAGTGCGACATGCCTTTATTTCCGACCACTAGCCTACAGGAAGTCCCTGGTTATTAAAAAATAATTTTACTAATCTAAATGGTATGTGTTAACATTTGAAACCTTATACAATTAGGATAAGTATAATATTTTTGAGTTCTATTATCTTTTTGAGTGAAGGATGAGTTGATGGTTGAAACTGTAATTGTCAAGCATAAATATATAGATACCTATCTCTTATTCAATGAATAAATTAATTCTTAAACTTTAGTAAGGGGATATTAAAACAAAAAAATGTGTTATCCTAATACCTTATGTCTTGTTGAACTGATGATATTTTAAATCAACATAGATTGAAGGCTTTGAGGCCCTCAATTTGACAGTTGATTGTGATTGATGACCTCAATCACTCCCTACAAATATTTACATTTTTCCTCCAATTATATGTCTCTAATTACCACCAATGTTCTCCTAATCGAGATCAGAATTGGGTGGTGACTTTTTCATTTCCCTTTCCCTCTTATTAAGGCTAAATTTTATTAATCTTATTTCCGATGTGGGTTTTCCACAAAGGTATTTTCTATTTTCAACCTTTTATTTTCAAAGAAAATTTTCAAATTGCGAGGACGCAATTTACTGAAGGAGAGGAGAATGTAGCACCCCGATCTTCCATGATACGCTTCTCATTCAATAATGCAATAGCTTGCATTGTACGCAACTTCGAGTTCTAAAACACCGCGACTAATCAAAGTAGCAGTTATGAATAGTAATAACCACTTTTTAAAATTATAGAAATTTTATATTTCAAAATGGACTTCATTTTTGGATTCGGAATATCGAAATTAGCCTATGTTGAGTTTTTGGTATTTTTCTGAGAACTTCTAATTTTTTATGAATAGTGAAAAATACTTAAAAACAACTTTTTTAATCAAAATAATTTATAGTGATAAATTATACTATTTAGTGGTTTTAAAGTATAATTAGAATATATTTTTACCAATTTATCCAATGGTGGTCATTAGAATTATTTTAACATTGAAATTGGACATAAACAATTGCCAATCTTTTGATATAAATTGTTTCTTAAAAACACGCTATTTGTTGTGACAACGGGAATTAATTATAAAATTAATTAATGCAACATATATGTTTCGAATTTTGTAAAATAGAAATCATTTTTGAATTCGGAATATCAATTATAGCTTAGGGTGAAATTTTGGCACTGTTCTGAAAAACTTCAATTTTTGATGAATAGTGAAACCACTAAGTGGTAGTTAAATAACTGATTTTTCGTTTAAATGAAATATTACCACTTCTGTGTTTTGATTTTCAAAAATCCGACATACATGGTTGTCATTAAAAAGTAAAATGTGGTTCAATGAGATTAAAAAAAATTTTGGTGAATAGTAACTTTTATGTTCTTAATCGCGATTAGAGGTAATTAGTGTAGTTTAAGGTAAAATTAAAGTTTTAATAATATGAGATGAGCTTGACACATGTACTACCCTCATTGGATGTACCATGGCAGACCAATACAATCCATGGGTCAACTTGGGGACCCCATGGAGCAACTTTGGCAGGAAAATGACATTAAAAACATTTTATTTAATGTTAAAATAAAAATGTCACAAACATGAGTTATGTTACTAAAACAATTTTTAAATGGGGTTATACAAGTCATATTTTTGACCATAACTATTAATTTGAAAGATAAAAAGATTTCCTACATTATGGTTGTTTTTTTAGAATTTTTAGACATTAAATAAAGTAAATTTTTTATGACACAATGATGATGCAGCGTTTACCTCATTAATTAACGATTTAAATAAAATGAAAATATAATGTAATATCTAAGGCTTAAACTTGTCAAAAACCTATTGTATGAGAATATTTCGAACCCTTATCACCTTATCCTCGAAATATATCATTGTGGGACCTTTAGAATAGGAAAAGCATTTCAAAATAATGTAACATTTTAATCTTTCCAAAAGAGCCCCTCCTCTCCTCTTATAAAAGGCCCCCACCTCTACCACCTCATTCACACTTTCAAGCCATTTGGATCGGCACACCTCTGCCCAAATACTCTCCGAACTTCCCCCTCTTACTCCTAGAAGCCTCACTTTGGGCAGAACTCTTCCCAAGGAAGCCTTTGGCTCAAATCAAAAGAGTTACCCGATTTTAAGGTAATCTCTTCTCTTATGTTATTTTGTTTTATTTTGCTTCTCCAACCCCATAAAATCTTTTTATTCATTTCTTTTGTAACAACACCAGTATCCTCAATATACTAATATGTGGTTATAAGATGTATTAGAGCTACACTTACACACACCTACATCTAATGGTTAAAGAACATACTGTTTCTGTGGATGGCGAATTTCTGCCTCACGAAACGATGATTGTTCAACACTCATATAACACCTTCAAAGGTGGACATTAAGATTTCACTATATTTATATATGATATATAATATGTTTATGTTTTACTTATGCTTCTTATTTCTCATTTATGGCATACTTTATGATTTACATTATGGTTAAACGCGATAATTTCATTTTAGGAAGTGCGGACTACCGCCCCCTCAAAGTGATGTGAATCGTTAATTCCATATGTGGGATGTATAAAGGATGGAGTAAATGATATTATATATGATATTATACTGGAACTATATTATACCTTTATATAATTATGATTTTATTCCATTAAATACGAAATATAAATGAAAGTAGCATTCATGCGTACGTACGGCTTACCGTCTCCCTGAACAGTGCATTTCATTTCTTACCTCTAAATGTTACGTAATATTATGAATGAATTTATATACTGGATGTATATGATATATATGAAATATAAATAATGAATATAATTCTGGAGATAATTGATATTCTACCACATAAACAACTTTTAATTATAAGAAGTTTATTATTGACTCAAGTACCAAAAATCGACAAAACGATCGTTATTAACTTAAATAATTACATAATATTAATAACATTGTAATAAGTTATATAAAAAGGATAATGAAATTAAAAATGGTAGATATTAACTCTAGTTTATTATTCAGGAGTTTAAATAATGGTCGAATCAAGTCGGACACAAGGTAAGGGACTTCTTAACCCAATTTCTATTCTTTGGGTTAATCTCCTACTTTCAAATTATTTCATGATATTATTATGTCCTATCTTGTATTTGTACTTTATTTATGTGTACTTATAGTGAATACACATTATAGATGTACTTTATTTAAAAAAATGATCTTTTTAAGGACTTCGTCTCAATCCCCTTTCATTGAGGCATATTTGGTTTTATACACAACTTTCTTTTATACGGTGTATAAACCCCTTTGACTTTTACGTTTATTCAAAAGGAATATTTTTTATACGAAGAGTTTTACTAAACAACAAAAAGGTAATGTTTTTCTTTCCGTACTTATGCGGCGACAATGACTTCTCTGCCGCCGTGACCATTATTTGAGTTTCAGCTTCCTCTACAAGCCATCACGTTTTTTTTAATGAAAAAATAAATACAAAGTTTTAACTTTCTTTTATTCTGGTATTGAAAATGGTTTTGAAAGCATTTTTATTATATCAATGTGTTGTATTGATATCTTGTGATTGAAATGCGGTAATGTTATGTTTCCTTTATCCATGTTTTATGTGATACGATTATGTTATGGTTTATGATATGTTTAAACCTATTCATATGAGGAATGCATTGGACTTAATAAGTGACGGGTGGAGCCCGCTATAGCTCCTCGATGCATCGGTAGGTCTCATGAGACAACTAGACGTGGAATTGGCCGAGGCACTTTCCCAATTTGATTTATGTTTTTGGCCGAGGCTATAATCATTTTAGACGTCTTGGCCAAGGCCTTGAAAAAATGTCTCAGAATTTCTGGCATTATACATTCCCTCATTATGAAAGTGGTTATTGATATTTCATGTGATTATTCGACCAGTAGAATATCCATGTAAATAAGTAAATGGCATTAACTCATTTTACTTTTTCCATATTATGTCGAAGTTCATGTTTAAAAGTCTTTTGTTTTAGATATACATTGCCTTAAATGTTAATGTTTATTTATGAAAGCTTCCGCAATATTGTTATCCTTACTGAGCATCTGAGCTCACCCCTTTCAATGTTTTAATATTTTCCAGGATGTGAAGAAGTATTTTAGGAATGACCTACAGGGATAGTCAGAAGAGGATATGAGTGTGGACTATGAAGACATTGTTATTAGTTTTCACTTTATGATGTAATGTAAGACTTATGAATGTATCTAGTGTTTCCAAGGCTACTAAACTAATCCGTCTTTCGAGACTTGATATTCTGTGATCATGCCAATGTTACGAAGTAATGCACCGACTCTAGGTAGCTGGGGTCGGGGCGTTACAATACTTAATACTAGACTTTGTCCACAAAGTGCCTAATAGTGAAGAAGCGAATGTGGGGACACAATAGTGGACCAGAATGAGGGGAATTTAGGAAATTGGAAAAGCAAGAAAGAAAAAGAAAAATAATAGAAAAAAGTGAATAATAATAGTTCCCTCTTATATAGGAGAATAAATATGGGAGGTGGTGGAAATGTGCATCCCAAAATGTGCCAGAGTACCTATGATGGAGGCAGAGAGAAAAACAATGCAAGAATACACAACATACACAGGCACAAGATATCACAAACGATATATAAAATGAGAAACATGTGTCCAAAAACTAGTCAGGGGGTCGCCTTAGAAAAGATATCATCTAGTACAAAATCAATCTGTAGAGAAGGACCAATATCCATGGAAACTGAAGGCTCTGAATCTTCACCCAGAATAATTTCTGTAAATGTATGGGCCGCAGGAGCTGGACTCGGAAGATGAAGATTGGAATCACTCCCTAGACTGGTAGCAGTAGTGGCAGCAGTAGTAGTAGTATCTGGGCCCATAGTGGATAGGAGAACTGAATTTGTGTCCAATTAAGTAAAGGGAGGTGTGGCTGCAAAAGAAGGTTCATGAGCTAAAGTAGGGTTAGGTGGTGGGGGT
This sequence comes from Viscum album, assembly GCA_963277665.1. NCBI lineage: Eukaryota > Viridiplantae > Streptophyta > Magnoliopsida > Santalales > Viscaceae > Viscum > Viscum album. The sequence continues at coordinate 901,663,221 of OY728139.1, forward strand.
AGTGGAATAACATGATGCTGAAGAAGAAGACTCAATATATGCTCCAGTCGGTCTTGACACTGATCGAGATGGACCAAATGTTACTCCATCGTAGCTAGGCGGAAGAGAATAGGTGAGATCGACCAAGGTTATGAGGGGAGGGGCAGTAGGTGGAAAATAATAAGGAAGGTTAGAAGTAGGGGGATGGGGTGGGTAAGATATAGGGGGTGGGGAAGGAGGTGTAGGTGCGTCATCGGGGACAGGAGGGTCAGCAGGCATATGGGGTCATTCCTGTGCAAGGACGTTGGCACCCCCTGCTTCCGGATCAATCCCATGATAATAAGAATGTGATAGTCCATCCACTGGGGGGAACCTAATAGGTGATGAGGAAGAGAAGGCTGAAAACCCCTAAGATGTTGGGCAAGGAGGTTGGTGTAAAACCCACCATTTAGGTTTCCCTAACGGTCGGTAAACATGGTGTGGAAATAGGAGGCGACATGTTAAGGGAGGTCTGGTTAGTCCTGTCGGATGACACAAGTAAGGAGATCCATGTTACAACTGGTCACGACCCACATATCATCATGGCGGGGAAAAATAATGGTGTTGAAGCACCGGTAGGTGAAGTAAATGATAGGTTCAGTTATAACAGTACTCTTCTATGAGGTAGGGGTATAGCAGTGGTAAGGCCCATCAATCTCCCACCACATCGCAATGAGTTCAGATCACTTGGGTCAGGTCATGGAAGAGACAAGGGGTGGGGTGATAAAATGATAATATAAACTACACCCTTGGCCAAACTCTGTCATGGTAATGGAATAGTGACAACCGCCTTGCCGGAACTGGACCACTGGTACTGCATCACAGGGTGTCTCCTGGTACTTTACACTGTCGAACTTGAATGAAGCAGCAAACTATAAAAATAAATCCCAAAAAATAGAAGTTTTATCCTAGAAGATCAAGATTAAGGGAGTGTTCTTGAGAAGATACGCCAAATCTCCCCAGATTCCCAGGTGTTGTGGGATGTTGTTATCTATATAGTGGTTTTTCAACGGAATCGGGCAGCGAGAGAATAGATGGACCCTGTCGTGTGCCAAATCGGTGACCAGGAACACCATGAAAGTGTAGATACCACCTTCAGGTCCTAGCCCAAGTGGAGGTTATACAGAGGGATCTGGCTCTGGGGGTGGATCAGCTAAAGTAGATGGATGCTCATTGGATGGGGCGGTCGTTGAGGGACCAGCTGCAAATGAGGAGAGCTCAGGTGGAGTGGTAGCTGGTGGGGAAAGAATGATGGTGCTTGGAGGCTCGGTGCGAGATAGTGGAGGTGTGGCGCAACTAGGACCAGCCTCTTCTAAGGGGTTTAGGGGTTGAAGGATGGCCAACAGTGGGAGCTGATAGACCAGAGTGTCTGAATCTAGTAGTGTCGCAGGCCAGAGTCGAATCCGATGATAAATGGGCCTCTTGGCCTCAGTGGTTGAGGTGGTCCACTTCCCACAGGGAGGATCTTTGTCTTCTATATCCTAAAAGAGAATAAAAAAACCAAAAAAAGGAAAAAGAAAAAAAAAAGGGGAAAAACTGAGAAAAAAGGGGGAAAAGTGCACAACGTGTATTTCCAGAGTACACATAGTGTAATAAAAGAGGGTTAGCATCTCGTGTTCTCTAGATAGAAATTCTAAGTGAGAATGGAATAAACCAGGAAAGGTTAAACATCATGTACCGAACATACACTCAGTGTACATGTTAAGTGGTCCACGTCATGTATTGGCTAGGACATGGCCACTAGTTAAGTAGTTCTAATAATACAGGACATATCGTGTACAAGTCCAACACGACGTGTGCAAGAGCATAAGTAACATGGTCGTATGGATGGTTAGATATGGGTTGGCAGAAAGAAATGGTATACATGACGTGTACCAAACATACACGTAGTGTATGTGAACATGGTGTGTGAGACTGTGTAGAAAAAAAATTCCCAGGCACGACGGGGAATGGTACACAGTGTGTAGAGAACATATACACCATGTATTTTCAAATCGTGAAGCATTTGGTGAGTGATTGTGTACAAATGTACACGGTATGTGTTCTTCAAAGCATTCTTGAGTACCATGGATGTTGAATGGTCATCCAATCAACAAATCACCCTAAATTCTTGTAATAACTTGAAATAGTTGGGGTAGAAGGGCATAACTGGACCAAGGATCACAATTCTGGAGAAATCAGAATAAAAAATTCCCTAGATCAGTAGATTCATGAGTGAGAAGTTTGGGTCTCCTACAGGGGGAAGAAATGGGGAGAGAGAGGGGGCCGCGTGACACGGCCTGATGCTGGGTGGTCTGTGGCTTTTATAGCTGCGGTAAACAGTGTGTACAATAAACTACATTTCGGGTATATCATTTTTTAATAATAAATATATATATATATATAAGTATTATAGTAACCTATATAATAATTAATATTAATAATTAAAATAGTAAAAATAGATATATATATATATATATATATATATAAAAATTAAAAATAAAACTATACATGTAATGTATCAGTAAATACACGGCGTGTGTTTTAAAATTTTAAGAAGAGAAGTACAACCATTGGTCCAGTTCTTGGGGCGAGGTTCGAACTGGCGATCGACCATTCCGAATGGAATCCCTCAACCACTGGAGAAAATTTTGCATTGCTGCTCCTATTTATTATTTATATATATTTAATATATATGGCCTATATTACATGGGAAGAAGGAAATGCATGGCGGGTGGTTTTTAATTGTATAAAAGGGGATGAAGTAGGGAGATTAGCCGAGTTCCAACCCAAGTCATTTGGATCAAGGGCCGAGACACTGCAAATCTTCCAACTTCACTTGCATTAATTACCTTACATGAAATATATTTTCACTTTTAAGAGGGAAACATGGTGCACATGACTTATGTCAAAAGACACACCATCTGGTTTTATTAAAAGGACAAATGATGTAAATGGGGCAGTTGTCAGGATTCGAACACAGGTCTTTTGGAGCCGGGATACGATATTGGCCAACCAATCCATCCCCACCATAGATTTTATTATAAGCATATATATATATATATATGAAAAATACTACACACATTTTTTAAGAAAATATGAAGAGAAAAATGAGGAACCTCGTGATGAAGGTAGGTCGGGAGGATTCGAACCTGTGATAGCTCGGATAAACTCCAGTGACCATACCATCGGAATCGGAATCATCTCTTTTTATTTCTAATTTAAACTATATATTTATAATAGTTTGAAAATAAATGAAATGAAAAAGGTGCACGTCATGTATATAGGTGGTACACGACATGTATCCGCTAGGTTTCCTCCCAGGAAGCACCTTTATTTTAGGTCGTTGGCTAAATATACATACCTCATCATAGCTGAGATGTATGGTGGACAACATTTCCACCATGTCATCAATTTGATGGTAATACTTCAACCTATGTTTGTTCACCTTGAATGGTTGACCATCCTCTCCAGAAATTTCCACTGCTCTATGATGCATTACCTGTATAACTTAGAATGGTCCTGATAATCGTGACTTTAACTTCCCTAGGAATAATCGAAGATGACAGTTAAATAGAATTACCTGATCACTGGATTGGAATGATTTTTCTGAAATCATCTGGTCATGAATTTCTCTCATCCTCTCCTTATACAGCTTTGGGTTCTCATTCGCCTCTATTCTGATTTCATCAATTTCTGAAAGATGGAACATTCACTTCTATTTAGCTACCTTCATATCAAAATTCAAGGCCTCGATGGCCTAATAGGATTTTTGTTCCAAATCTACTAGCAGATGGTATGGCTTTCCATAGATGAGGCAGAATGGGGACATTCCCTGTAGTGTTTTGAAAGTAGTCTGATATGCCAACAGAACATCATCTAACATCTTGGAACAGTCTTTCCCCGAAGTGTTCGCTGTTTTTTCTAGGATCTTTTTGAGCTCACTGTTGGAGAGCTCCATTTTTTCACTGGACTAGGGATGATATGGTGTCCCCATCAGATGCCTTACTCCATACTTTGACAGTAGTCCTCTTATCAGTGTGTTGTCAATGTGGGTCCCTCTATCACTAATCAGTACTCGGGGAACGCCAAACCTACTAAAAATAAGTTTCATTAAAAATCTCATGACTACCTTGGTCGTGTCGTGTCTTGTAGCAGTGGCTTCCACCCACTTGGAGACGTAGTCAACATAGAACAAGATGTAATTGTTTCTAAAATATGGGGAAAAGGGACACCCAAGACGTCAAAGATCTCAACTTCCAAGATGGGGTGATGGGGCATCTCATCTCTATGTCCCATGTTACCAGTCCACTGGCATCGATCACAATAGGAAACAAAGGCTCGGACATCTTTATGTATCGTGGGCCAGAAATACCCATATTGTAGGATCTATGTTATCGTATGGTCAAGGACATGATTTCCCCTAACTGGTGAGGCATTATAGAACTCTAGGATGCCATGAACTTCATTCTCTAAGATGCAACGATGGATCACCCCATCACCACAGGATCGGAATACCAGAGGATCTTCCCAGAAGTACCTCTTCAAATCATAAAAAAATCTCTACCGTTGCTGGAAGGAGAGGTCGGGGTGAACAAAACCTGTAACCAGAAAATTATAAATATCAGCGTACCATGGTGTAAGTGCTTCATTGACCGAAAATATGTGCTCATCATAGAAATATTCCCTGATCTTTCGATCTTCCTCTTTCTCTAAATGAGCCAGCTCTAGGTAGGAGAGATGGTCAGCAACAATGTTGTCTCTCCCTTTCTTATCTCGAATATCCAGATCAAATTCTTGTAAGATGAGTACCCAATGGATCAATAGAGGCTTCAAATATTTCTTGTTCAGTGGGTACATTAGTGCGGCATGGTCAGTATAAACAATAACTTTATACAACACTAAGTAATAACAGAACCTGTGAAATGTGAAAACCACTCCAATAATCTTCTTCTCTATGGTGGTGTAGTTGATTTTTTCCTCGTTGAGAATCCTACTAGTATAATATATCGGTTGTAAAATCTGGTCAAGTCGCTGGCCTAAGACTACTCCCACTGTGTAGTCACAGGCATTGCACATCACCTAAAATTGTTCCTCCGAGTTGGGAGAAATCATCACTGGAGCTTCCACCAGGTGTTGCTTTAGGTTTTCAAAAGCTATGGTGCATGTCTCGTCAAACTCAAATATTGAATCCTTGGTTAGAAGATTTGTGAGGGCTAGTCTATTTTTGAGAAATCACTGACAAACCACCTATAGAAACCATCATGGCTCAAGAAACTACAGATGGCTCTGACAGATGACAGAATAGGTAGTTGTGAAATGACTTCTATATTCGCCGGATCCGCCTATATCCCCTTTGCTGAGATTCTATGCCAAGGATGATGCTACTTTGCACCATGAAATGACACTTTTCCTAGTTCAAAACTAGGTTAGTGTTCTCATATCTTTCCAAAACTATCTTGGGGTTCCGCAATCAAGTGGTGAATGATTTTCGGTAAACAGAAAAATCATCCGTGAATACCTCTAGGATCTATTCCTCCATGCCATGGAAGATAGCCAGCATACAGTGCTGGAAGGTGGAAGGGTCATTACACATGCCAAAAAGCATCCTTCGATAAGAAAACGTACCATAGGGGAAATAGAGTGTTCTTTTATCGCGATCCTCTTGAGAAATGGAAATTTGGTTATAGCCCGAATTGCTGTCGAGGGAGTAATAGAAGTTGTTCCCTATCAGTCTCTCTAGAATTTCATCCATGAATGGAAGGGAAAATGATCCTTCCTCATGGCATCATTCAGATTTTGGTAGTTGAAACAGACTCACCAGCCTGTGACAGTGCGAGTAGGGATGAGCTCATTTCTATCATTTGATACCAAAGTGATACCCCCTTTTGGGTACTACTTGTAAGGGACTCACCCAAAGACTATCTGAGATGGGATAGATGATGACTGCATCCAACAATTTGATCACTGCTTTCTTTACAACTTCCTTCATGGGGGGGATTTAGGTGCCATTGTGGTTGTTGAGATTGCTTGGCACCTTCTTCAATAGCACATTGTGGGTGAAAATGGTAGGGTCGATGCCCTTCAAAGCAGCAGTTGTTCACCCAATAGAATGATTCTGCTGTTTCAGAATTTGAAAAAGTGCATCTTCCTACTCCTGTGACAGTTCTTCATTAATTATGAAAGGTAATGTTTGATGATCTCCGAAATACACATAATTTATAGAATATGGAAGAGGCTTCAGTTCTAGTTCAGGTGCCTTTAAAATCGAAGGCACAAGTGGTTTCACCATGTCCTGTTCCAGACTATCTAGAACAACTGCATGTTTTCAATAGTAGTTTCCCTGGCATTCTAGGAATTGCAGGTCTTCTAGGTCTTATTAAAATGGAATGTCTAGAATGATAATGTTATCCGATGTAAAAGAACATACCATATCATACTCTACTGTGCCTAAGCGATCATGCATGGTGTTTACTACATAACATCCTTCATGCTCAGACAATGATGCATGCTTGAAATCCTTAAGAACATTGTAGGAGACTCTCTCATCTCCTACCCAAAAAATTTTCCCCCCTTGGTGCAAGTCGATCAGTACCTTCCCAGTTGCCAAGAAGGGCTTTCCCAAGATGTGAGGTGTCTCTTGGTCATCCCTCATGTCAAGGATGATGAAATATGTGGGGAGGATCAGCCTACCCAGCTTGACCAACATGTACTCTAGTAGTCCCTTTGTATATTTGATGTATCGGTCATAAAGATTACGGGATACTCTGGTAGGATTCAAATTGTTGAGCCCTAGGTTTTTGAAAACTACAAGGGGCATGTGGTTCACACTAGCCCCTAAGTCACAGAGGTCCTTCCCAAACATGCATGGTCCAATATTACATGGATTAGTAAATACCTAGATCCTAGAGTTTGGGAGGAATCGAATTTTTGATGACTGTAGTACACTCCTTGGTTCGGGAAATGGTGCCCAGATCATCCATCTTTCTTTTTTTGGTGAGTATTTCCTTCATTAATTTGGCATAAGTGGGCATCTAAATCAATGCCTCAGAAAAATGTATATTTATTTGTAGCTTCTTGAACACATCCATGAATTTTCTAAACAGGTGGTCTAGCATTATTTGGTTCAATCTCTCTGGGAAGGGTAAGTCAGGCTCAAAAGGGTTTTCCAACCTCATTTCCTTTTTTCTGTGAAGCCTCCTTCTGTGGGATTTTAGATGAGGAGGGGTTTGTATCTATAAATTATTTAACAACATGGGTGTTGATACACCTGAATGTGTTGGTTGGTGTTGTTGGAGCTCATTTCCACTCTGTAGTGTAATGGCATGAGACTCCTCCCTCGGGTTCTTCTCAGTGTTACCCGGTAGTGTACCGGGTTGGATTTCCAAGAGTTGTTTTTCCAACTGGCCTATTTGGTTTTCCAGACCTTGAATTGAAGCCTTGTTATTTTGGAACCTAGTCTGAGCATTAGATATAAATTTCTTCATGAGATCCACTAAAATTGAGGTGTTCTCCTACTAAGGTGGTAGTTGAGCTGGTGGAGGTGGTGGCTATCGCGGCTGTTGTAGGTGAGGGTTATTATAATATTGTTGTTGATAAGGTCCCTGTTGGGGTTGTTTCTACCTCTGGTACTAGTTCTGATATGGAGGATGGTTGTAGTCGGGAAGTCATTGGGGCAGAAGATTCATCTGTTGTTAGCCCCGTCGTGTGTTCTATTGATCACGCCTTGCTGGGTTCTGGTACTGCTGGTACTGGTTTGGCCCTCGATTTTGGTCAACATAAAATACCTTGATTATTGAAGGGCCTCCAGCAGAACCCAGGAATTCTCCCAGGATGTGGTTATCACCACATTCGCTACACGCTGGATGGTTTGTCACATGTACTTGAGATGTGCCCTTCATATTGTGCATCGATCTTTTTGGACACAGTGTCCAACTGGGAAGCAGCAGAGTAGTTGAATCAATGTTATGCATACCTTGTTTCTGGGTTCCCCGCTCGGAATTCCACTAGAAGCTTTTGGTACACATGTATTCTTGTAGTTTGAAAATATCTTCGAGGGATTTCCTCATTACCGTACTTCTGGAAGAAGCATCCATAGAGGACTTTGTAATCGTTTTCAAGCCTCCATAGAAGGTTTGGACCTGCATCCAATGTAGGAGTCTGTGGTTTGGGAATTTTCACAACATCTCCTTGAAGCGCTCCCATGATTTGTATAGTGACTCAATGTCATGCTACTAGAAGTTGTGGATTTCATACCATAGAGTCGCCATCTTTTAGGGTGGGAAGTATTTACATAGGAACACCTGGGCTAGCTCCACCCATGTGAGGATAGATTGTTGTGGAAAACCTTAAATCAAGTCTTTCACCTTATCCCTTAGAGAGAAGGGGAATAGGTGAATACAAACAATGTCTGTGGACACTCCGTGGTAGCAGAACGTGTCACAGACCTCCATAAAATTGTAGAGATTGGCATTAGGATCCTCGCTGGGTAGACCACTGAATTGAATGGTGTTATGGATCAACTGCATGATAGTGGGCTTGATCTCGAAGTGTTCGGCCTGCACCAGTGGACGGACAATGCCTGTGTTAGCTCTGTGGATAGATGGTAGGCCATACTCAATGAGAGTAAGGTGTGGAGGTGGCTGTTGAGGGAGTGGATCCAGCATGTATTGTTGTTCTTGAGGGGAATAGTACGACCCCTAACCTTGGTTGAAAATGGCATCCGCTCGGGTTGGAATTGTTATAGCTGTTGTGATCCATACCCTGAAGCAAGTGGAGCTTTCTAGTTTTGGTTGTCATCCAGACCTAACTCCTATCTGGATCCTTGGACAATTTCTGTATTTCAATACTCATTCTGTGCTAGTGGAGTGTTTTTGTTATGCTTGTCCATAAGTGCTCGTTGACGCCTCAAGAGTGTATGTTCAATCTCTGGGTCAATCTGGAAAAACCATGATGACTAAGCATTCATAGAATGTGTAAGGTAGCTCCTCACACACCTAAATACTTGCATGATATGAAACACACCCAGCGTAAATGAGGAAAAAGAAAGTTAAAAATAAATGAGACGAGAAAAGTCATTTTTGTTAATTTTTTTTTTTTATTTTCACTAAAATTTTATACAACCAAAATGAAAACAAGAACAAAATTAACATTCCTTTAGTCCCTGTCAACAGAACCTAAATTTGGCGTGTGGTTTCATAGAAGGTATATTATCATAGTCCCAAATTATTTTTACCCTAAATATTATAACACTAGTAAGGGGTTGATCCACAAGGAAAAAGAAGTTATTTTTATCATGTTTAACTTAGTTTGAATTTTTGTTTTAATCATGTTTGCTGAATTTAAAGTTGATTTTTGTTATTTGAAAAAAAATGATTAGTTTTAAGTTTCTTTTAATAAATTACTTAATTTAATACTATTAAATAAGGGGAAAATGATTTTGATATAGATAAAGAGAGATGTCTGTTGGGGTTATGGATTAATGAGAATGTGTTTAGTAAATCAAATTTCTTATGAGGTTATGTTGTTCATGATAACCCAACACACTGGGTTTTAATTTGTAATGAAGTTTCTCTAGTCTGGTAAACTTATATTTAGAGTTGAAGAAATTAACTCCTTGGTATGGTAGTTAGTTTTTCATTGTTATTTATTTGGTGATTCCATTTTGAGTCGACGAATACTTTCAATTATCATGAAATTTTTCATCATTATTCTTCTTTTAAATCCATGAAAATTATTCCCTTGGTCTAGTACAGAATTTTCAGTGATAAAATGAAGTGATTTAAGAATAATAATAAGAAGTTAAAAAGAATAAACACATTCATATCAAGTAATTTAAATTACAACTCATCATCTTCCACAACCACATCACACAGGGAATTTAGTTACACATATAGAAAATGATACACACAAATCTCTTGATACCAGATGTGATCATGCTTGGAACTTCAAGGAGGATATGATTCTTTGGTAGATGCTAGAATGGAGCTAGTACGGCGGAAAATCTTCTCTCTTTAGAACCTTCAACCTTTTCTACACACTTTCTCTCAACAAACCACCCTCTTTAAACTGGAGGCCAATGCCTCCTTTTATAAAACAAATAACTACACGTTGTGTGGAAAAATTACATGGTGTGTACTTTTGTCAACGCACTTTTGTCTTTGTTTTCTCCGCCGGTAGGCAGCCTAACACACCGTCTTTGACTTGTAACATGGTGTCTCCTAGTAGGTAGCTATACACGACATGTAGTGCCGCTATACATGGTGTGTAGTTTCATTTTTGGGCCACTAACCGCATCTAGAAAGGCCTACACAGTGTGTATACATTAAACATGGCGTGTTTCATTCATTCATTCACATGGGCGTGTATACTTCTTCTCATTCTACAACTACTTCTAAAAGCATGTACACGACATGTAAAGTGTTCACACGAAATATATCGAGTTTTGATTACTTGTGCATGTACTTGTCCTGGTAAATCTATGTCTGAGTCTAGCTGTACACAACATGTATATAGATACACACTGTGTAGTTTTTAAATATTTCTCAGTCTCCCCCATTTTGTGTATTAGGGAATAAATCTCTTGAAAATGAACAAGATCACCCAAATCAAAGAATTTATTCCCTAAGCTGTAGGTGATTGCTTAAAACATGTTCTTATAGTCAATAAAGTATGTGAAAATATATACACAAATCGGGTGCATCACTGACATGCTAAGATATCCTCAGGACGGTCTCCTAAAGGATTGTCTGATGGTGGGGAGCATGTCATCCTCTTTAGAGGATGCACCACGGTGCTAGTGATAATTTGGGAGGAGTTATTGAGGTATATCCATAAATCCCCTTTATCGGTACATCCTAGAGTGAAAAATTTGTACCAGGACCTCCAGCATCATTACTAGTGGTCAAGGATGAAGGAAGAAGTGGCAGAGTTTTTATCTCGATGCCTCACTTATTAGAAAGTGAAGAATGCAAAGATCTAGTAGAAGTCTTATGCCGACAGGGGACAAAGATACTTGGAGATTGAGGAGGGATACCATGTCTTCCTATGGATATTTGGCCGAGGTAGCAAGTTATCACTGAGGTTTATCAGGACATTTCTAATACTTCAGAGGATAGGAAAGGGGGATTACCACTTGTAACTTCCACTGTAGTTGGATAGGGTGCACGATGTCTTCCATATATCACAGCTAAGGAGATACGTTTAGGACCCTTCTCACATCATCGACTATGGTGATCTAGACTTAGATGATGGGGTGACATTTACGGAGGTTCCAATAGATATTGAGGATCAATTGGATCAAGTCCTTTGTGGTAGATCGATACCCTTGGTTCATGTTCTCTAGTAGCACGAGAACATCCATGAGAGCACATGGGAGAGGGAGGCTCAGATTCAAGCTTAGTACCCCCATTTCTTTCCTTAGTCTGTGTTTTGGATTTTGGGGACAAAAATCACTAAGTTGGGGAGCATGTAATGTCCCTTAATTTCTATATAATTTTTCTTAATTATATGGAATTATTTCGAGACTGTGAAATCTAACGATGTGTGATTCTGAGGACCGAAGTTCCAGGAATGATATGTCAATGTTTTGTTAAACCTTAAATAGCGCGCGTAAGTATTTTTCCTAAAAATGTGGAATAACTCTTAAATGGATGCCCGTATCTGAAATACAAGGGCACTATTGCACTCAAGATGGAGTTTTTACCCTAGGTATTACTTAAGTTTATTCGACGTAGGCCTCTTGTGAGAAAACCTGAAAATGGAATAACCGTAAATAAAACAATTAAATAAAATTATTTAATTTTTCAAGTTCTTATAACTCACAAATGGTAACTCAGATTACAAATTCGATACAACTACTAAAATTGTGAGGGCATTCTTTCTTTAGGCTGATACTAACATTGGCCAACATGGGCCACCCGAGAAAGATATTTTTTTCTATAAATAAAATAATTAAGTGGCAATTATTTTATTGTAAAATCCTTACCTTTTAAATAATAACTCGGATTGAAAATACAAGAGTATCATTGGGTTCGTTAGCGTGTGTTATCCTTAGTTGGATCCTAACCTCAACCATCGAGGGTCGAGGGTGAATGTTAATAATTTATTGAAATTTTTTTTGGGTACATTCAATAAATGTGCGAGCAGAATTTTCTAGCTTTTGAACCATTGCTCGGATTAAAAATATGATGGCATCGTTGAATCTGTAGCACCGAGATTCGATTAAGGGAGGCTTTATGTTGACTAGAGTAGGTCTGGAGAAAATGTTAGGTTTTGAGACTTTTTAAAATAAATGGAATAAAATAATTTCATTATTTTATTTCACATCCTCCAACGGAAAAGAAAATGGGTGGCGTCAACGGTGTGTCAAGCCAATAAATGGCTGGACCTACCAACCCTAAGTAACGACGCCATTATAGAATTAAGAAGCTTCCTAATTGATAAACCCTCTTAAATTACAATGTCGTTACTTACCCTCTCCTATCCTATATGTATGGAGCTTGGGGAGGGGAATTGGCACAGCTTCTCCAAGCAACAAAGTGCTAAAGGAGCACCGCGATGCTAGACCCTTAAAGGATGGTGTCGAAACTAGTAGGAGGCGATGTACGACACAGAACCACAAACCAAAGGATAATGTACAAGTGGCGTTGTTGGGAATCAGTTGTGGGAATGAATAACACCTACCCACCTTCAAACCAGAGACATTATCCAATGGGTTATGACGTTCTTGGATTATACGAAGAATTTGGGTCAACCGACTAACGGTTTGATCCATGAATCATTCGTTTTGTACGAGGTTGTTATGGGGTATCCTTGTGGGGTTTTTCTTGTTGTTTAATACAAGAAATTGTTAAACCCATTTTATCCTCTCTTTGATCATGAGCTAATGCACAGGACGCAGGCCTAACAAACCCAGCATAAACCCTCCATGACTTTGTTATAATTGTGCCATCCTTGGAAGACTGTTCGTGTGATGGCACCAACCGGCTACTAATGACGTGACGTGGTAACACGCATTGTGAGAGGAGGTCACGACACGAATCCGCGGCAGATATCAGAGCAGCCGGAACCAGTCGGCCGCAGAGGAGGAGGGGTTCCCCATCATGTGTCGCCAGTGTGCAAAATGGGTCATGGCACGTCAGTCGCGGTAGATGGATAAGGCAGCCAGATCATCGGTCAGCTCGTCGGCCATCCACAGAAGGGAAAGGCTGCGCACCATCGGGCTCTACTGGCGAGCAGGAGACCGTAGCCAAATTAGGGGCGGAGGAGGCGGAACTCGAACCTCTGGTGGGTTATATGGTGACTGGGTGGAACCCATGTGGCACCGCCACTTTAAAGTTCGAATGGCCATTGGTCGTTCAAGATCTCAGGGGAGAGTATCCCCCATGCCGCATGGTGGAAGCCCCGCGGGCCATGCCCTTCATGGCCGGACCACCCTCCAGTAGGTCGTCTCCAGTGGGTCGTCGGCCAGTGGACCTGGCCATGCCCCACTGGCCTGGCCGCGCCCCACAGTGTTCCCATCCGCCCCTTTGTGGGTCCCCCCCCCCACAGATTGGGTTGTCCTTTTGTAGGCCTCACCATAAAAGAGTCGGGCCACCCCTTTTTCGAGCCAGGGCGGACCTCGGCCCAGCGGATAGAGTCTACCGTGGCCCAGCCCAGACTGGGTCAGGTCAGGTTGGTCCATCTGGGTTGGACCAAACCTGGGCCCAAAACACTAAAAGGGCATTATCTCGAGAACCAGACCTCTATTTCATAAAACGTCTACGTCATTGGGATCCCTGGAGCGAGATGTTTCTTTTTAATTACGCCATGGGTGTTTTGGAGAAACCTGTATTATGGATGGGTTGGATCACACCTGAATCCAACTGGGCCCTCGACACTGAAATGCCTATAATGCACAGACCGGGCTTCTGGTTGACGTGTCGTCTCTTGAATTATAACCCTTGTGACATGACGGATCATCGGGCTATTTATTTTTTAGACTACGTTCTGGTTGAAGGAAGACCAATGCCTTGTGGAGCGGTTTTTCCCAAAGGTGCTACGTATGGAACCCTGTGACTGGCTGACACCTGACAACTTCTAACTTTTTGACTCGGAGTGACTCAATGACTACACTACGCAATGGGGAGGAGTACCCCAGTAGGACAAGGTGGTGAGAGTCCACGGTATGTGATGGGGAAGAGAACCTCAGTAGGCCACGGTGGGGGAGTAGCTCTGTGTGACCCAGCAGACCCACAATACGTGATGGGGAGGAGTATCTCAGCAGTTCAAGGTTAGTGGGAACCACAACTGTGTGACTTAGTAGGCCTAATGTACTCGATAGAGGAGGTGTTCTCCAACTATCGAGGTATTCTATATTGTCACTGAGAATTTTACGTGTTGCTATGCCTAAAGAATCTATGGCTGGATATCAAAATTTATAATGATCCTGTGTGGGTCAACATCATAATATTATTTCTCTGAGTTGTATACCTGGTTTGAGTTGAGACTCTAATTGAGCTGTGTTTATTGCTTAGGTATTTGTGATTGATATCATGATTTTTGGTTTTCCTTGTGTAATTCTAAGAGACATTCAGGGGTCTTGGGGTCCCTACTGAGTATCGCTATACTCACCCATGAACAAACTATGCCCACACCATGTTGTGTCTTGTGAAGACGACGAGTAGCTGGGGTGAGTTTTAAAGAAGACAAGACTAGAAGATGTTCGGAGGTGGACCATTTGACGTGACGTGATTCAGGGACTACTGATCATGAGTTGTACCTACCCTTCAAGTAGGATCTGTGGTGGATGATCTGGGAGCTTCTTTTCACTTTTTAGTTGTTTGGTACTTTCCAGTTGTACTTGTACTTTTCAGTTTTACTGGTACATTTTCAGTTGGGCTTCTATCTCGGCCCCTTTACTTTCAGCACTATTTTACTATAATAGTTTACTTCATAGTTTCTTCTTGTTGAGTTCTTCTCTATGTGTTTGTACTAGTTTAAAGGAACCGCCTTCCGGTTTTAGGGATACACCATTCCAACACTAGTCACCATCCCCTTTCTTATGGAAGGCGGGATTGGGGTAGTCACAACACGGGTCATGACATTTATGATATCAGTAACAATTTTGAATACTCTTTAGGTTAATGATTTATTATCATTAACATTCTACTAACAATGTTCTCTATCACTCTCTATCAAAATATTTTTTTATATTTACATTTGATATCCATTTTTTAAATTTCCACCAATTTTCACCTATTTGGAAACCTATTTATGAATTACATTGGGTAATTTTTACGTTTCCAGCATTCCTAAATTAAAGAGGTTTTAGTATTCATTTTTATGATGTGGGTTTCTAAATAAGGAACACTAAATTATTAAACCTTTTATAACCTAAATAAATTTATAAGGGATAATTCATTTCATGTGGGGTAGAATGAAACACCATGATGTTTTTTGAAAAATATTTTTTTCAAATTGATTTAGTCTTTTAAATATTTACAATTTCATGCAACACTGAATATTTTTTTTATGAAATAAATAAGATTTTCTTGCATAATATGTCACACAATTTTTATCTTTCATTTCAATAAACACATAGATTGGATTATGATATGCACAACACTATTTTTTCATGTGTTAAAAAAAATATCTTTTCACCTTTAAAACATTTTATACACGTAATACAATGTTGTAACAATATACAATATACATTTAATAATATTATTAATATTATTACCACCATTCCATTAGAATTAAAGATATGAATGATATTTACTAAATTATAAAAATATTGTCTAAACATATATATAAATTTATTCTTTATTATTAACTAGTTATAAATTAATGTATGATCAATTTGAGATTTAAAAAAGGCTTCTCTAAGAAAAATATTATTTTATTTACAAAATCAATTTCAACAAAAAAAATTAAAAAAACATTATATATATTTTTTAATAAAATTTATATATTATATAGTAATTCAATTTTTTTACACTCATCCAATAGAATTTAAAGTCATAAGATAATAGTAAATAGAATTTTATGAACAAAAATATTTACATAAAAAACGTAATTTCACCGCATTTTAAGGGCGTACTTATTTCAAAAATAATTTTTACACTTTTATGATTACTATTTTAAAAGTTAAAATTTATTTTTGAAATCAGAATATTCAAATGTACTTTCGGTGATTTTTTGTAATTTTTCTAAATTGTTTCATTTTTTTATGAATAGTTAATCACTAAACATTAATTAAAAACTTATTTTTCATCTAATTTATTTATATAGTTACATTGTATTTTATGTTGGTTTTAAATATTATTTAGTTCAATTATACATAAACTAATCCAATGTAGATCATTGTAACCAATTTCACATTAAAATTTATTAAAAAACCATTTCAAAATTTTAGGATTTTAACTTTAAAAACTCACGAAATCATCCCATATGTGGGGTTATTTTAAAATTAAATTACGCAACTTATATAATTTGAATTTGAAAAAATGGAGTCTATATTTTTAATATTCATAATTTATAATTTCTAATAAGTTCATCATAGTTTTTGACCAAAAATATCATTGAATGTAATTAAAACTAATTACATTGATTAAGGTAAAAATGAGTTACTATAGTGGTTAAACTTTAACATAAAGGGACAAATACCCCCAGAAACAGGTCAAAAAAGACATTTTCTGGCCATTTTTCGACCATATAATCCATTTTATGTGATATATAAAATTAAATGAGGTAGTTAATTTAAGGGATAACCCTCAATAGTTTTAAAATTTTCTATTTAGAAGAATGTCTCTCCTCCTCCACTATAAAAAGGCACTCACCCACCTCACTTCCTCACACCTCTCAAGCTACGTTGGATCATCCAAAAACATACTAAATGAGTTCCCTACTTCCTTAACTTCATCCTATAATCCTCCATTTAAAAAGAAATTAAAAAATTTACCCCCTTGGTGAAAACCAAAAAGAGTTACTCAAATAAGAGAAGGTTTGAACTTATATAAAAAAAATTTATACTTAAGTTTAGGGATTTCTCATGTCACATTTTTATCTATGATATATATTCTATATTAAAAATTTGTTATTATTTTTTGGTGTACATACATCCCTATGGCATATAAATCATGAATTTATTTTATTTTACAATATTCAATGTTTTAAATGATGTTATTTTTTTACATGGATCATGATTCAAAAGTTACTCAATTATTATGTTTTTTCTCAGCTCACTTTTATTTCTATTAGACTTATGCCTTATTAACCACTCATTTATTTTTTGTGGTGTATATACCTGACATTAATGTATTCTATGATTCATATATTTAAATTTAAATGTATTTACATATCCATTCTATGATCTTTCTCTAATGGGGTTTGTGGTAAAAAGGTCACCAAAGAGGTAAAGTAATTTTTGTCTTTATTTTCCTTCATTGAGATACATTCCATGTTATATACATATATTTTTCTATAGGGTTTATGTACATCCCTTTGATATATTATATCATAAATATTATTTTTTTATGATATTTTATGGTTCATTTAGTTTTATTATTTTATTGGGTATTAGATTCAAAGTTTCCAAAATGGTAATAATTTATTGAAAAAATATCATCAATTATTCAATGTATTATTACTATGCTTCAATTGATGAAACATTATGATCTATATCGTAATATTTCTAATGAATTTTCTTATCATATGGTTATTCATTACATTTTCAATTAAGATTACCCCTTTTATAATATTTGGTACTTATGATAATTTAGAAAATGATTTTAATAAATTAGGAATTTATTTATCTTTTCATTCATCGATATGTGTTCTTCCAATACCATGTTTACTAAAAGTATTTTCAAATATGATTTACAATGATTTTTAAAGGTCATTTTTACCCATGTTATTCTTTTTTAATAAAAATCATTTTAAAAGGAACCTTCTTGTCATTTTTCAATTAGAGAACTCTTCTAAACTTATCATGGGAAAAAATGGATATTCAGAATGTCTGGATTCTATTGCCCTCATGACCATCATTTCCTTGAATATTAATTTGAATTTTTAGAAATAAATTTTTAATGAAATTTTTTTTCTTAATATTTTATAAAATCATTGCTTAAAGGTGTCTTTTAAGGAAGATTATTTTCAAAAAAACATTAATTTTTAAAAATTGTTTTAAATTGTTTTTAAAATCTTCTTTGATAAGAATTTAGAATTTGTTAATGAAAATTATTGTGAAAAAATTTCATGTTTTAAAGAGTTATTTTCCTAGAAATATTATTTTCATTATTAAAAATTATAGATAATCTGTACAAATAATTATTCATCTATGATGACATCCTCTCATATGGTTTATGATTTAATAGGAATATGATCCATGGTTACCATTATTATTTTTTATTTTAATGGATTCTGTTAAGATGGAATGTTTTTTATGAAACTCATTTCTCTTTCATGGTATATACAATGAAAAAATTATTATGATACCAACTTTATTTCATGGGTTATTATATAATGAAAGGATTATAAAAACATTCTTTTTTTCACAGGTTATGATAGTATGAAATGTTTATAATAACCATTTCATTACATGGGTTATGATATAATGTTTATGAAACACATCTATTTTTATTTTTCATGATATGATGAATGTTTTTATAAATTTTCGAAAATTAATGTTTCATTTCATTAAATAAATTGTTGGACCCATATATATGTCCGTTGTATTGGGTAATGATCAATGTTGTATGTGCTCAAAGGGTACATGAGAGGGAACCCCAATCCTAAATAATGATGGTGCATGGGAGGGAATCCCAAGAAAAAAACAAGAGGGTATATAGGATGGAATCCCATGTCTGAAAACAATGTGATATATCAAATGGTACCCTAATTATGAAACAATAGGGTACATAAGAGGGAATCCCAATACTGAAAAAATAGGTTACATGGGAGTTCATCCCAATCCTAAACCAAGATGGTACACAAGAGACATTAAAATACCTAAAACATGAGGGTACATGGGAGGGTATCCACTAACCGAAACAAGAGGGTCCCTTGGAGGGAATCCCAATCCCACCATAAGAGGGTAAATGGTAGGGAATCCCAATCCTGCACTAAGAGGGTACAAAGGAGGGAATTCCAATCTTGAAATAAGAGGGTACACTGGAGGGCATCCCTATCCTGAAACAAGAAGGTTCATGGGATTGAATCTCAATCATAAAGAAGGTACCTAGTAGATTATCCCAATCCTAACCTATTTTGAATATATTTTTAATAATCCTTGACATATTATTTTCAATTTATATGTGTATACCAAAATGTCAGGTCTTACACCTCTATCATTCTCTAATGGATTATTCTACTAATTCCCTTATGACATTAACCTTATGCAATTCCAATCATTTGTCTATGAATCATAATTATGATATTTGATATGAAGGGTATGATTTTTTTAGTTTTATGATAATATTCTCCTATTCATATGCTCATGCTATGCTTACATATCTCCCTTTTTTACCCATATTGAGCATTTGATTTCACCCCTTCTTATGATTCATTTCCATAGGTTATGAAGAACGGTTTTCAGTAGGTTTAAAAAAGGAGTAAATACTGGAGAGAGATATTAAAGTTCTTTCACCATGATATAAGATTATCTTTCCATGTCTCATAGGATATTAAACTATTACGGTCCTTCGGAATGTATTTTTTCAATGTGTAGAATATTTATTTAAAATTATTTAATATCCATGTATGTTAATATCGGTCCTCTATATATTTATTTTTCCATTTTAGTAAGAATACAAGGTAAATATTTTTTTGAGAAATAAGTTCAGAATCTAATCCCATTTTATTGAGTCTATTTCATAAAATTCCCTAGTATTCTTGATTAGATTCCACCATTAATATATTACACCTTCTAAATGATAAACAACCAAAATAAAATTCTCCGGTTCATAATACTGGAAAACAAAAAAAATCTCATATTTTTAGAACAATTTCTTAGAAACCAGTACATTAGTGGACCCACTAAATGAATATTGGTGTTTCCTAATAATAGGCTCACCAAAATGTTGTTCCCACTATTGCTTGTTTGGTAGATCAGTATGACCCATTATATGGGAATATTGTTAGAGAATAATGATATGATTTATCATTCCATCCCTAAAAACATTCATTTTCTCAATAAGATAATCATTTCATTTTCTATTTCATTCTACATTTATAACGTTCATCCTAGTTCTATAAAGTGACTAAAAACCAAAATCATAGTGCAGGAAAAAATAAAATAAGGTGATCTTACAAAAAATGAAATATTTTTTATTTGAAATTTAATTCATTTGGCATTATTATATGAAAAAATATGTTTATCCAATGTCATTAATGATCATTACACATACTTTAGGATTTTATCCTATACATATACATATTCATGGGGTTCATACAAATTCCATCCCATTTTACTTTCCATATTTTAAAATACCATTCTCTAATACCAAATAGTGTTACCTATATTTTCATATATAGATTTTATCTCTCAAAGGATGAATATTTTTTAAACAAAATAAATATCTACATATGAATTTTTTAGTTCTAATTAATTTGAAAAAATAGATTCATAAAAAACTAATTCTTAGATAAACTACATCTTCTCCCAATTAATTATTCATATCTATAACCCCTTAAAGATACATCATTCCAAAAAAATCAATATATCATTAGGTAGAAAACATTATAAAGTGTGAGATACTATTATCAGTAAGGGTAATAAATGGTTATTTCAAAAACAAAAAAAGAATAACATGATCATAATCCTATTATTTTAACATTTTAAAACCATACCCTTCAAATCATAAATTGTAATCTTGAGCCTTGGCATAAATTTTGGCTGTTTATAAGACATAAACCATAATGAAAAAGAATATCATCGTACATGAGATAATGAAAATAGAATATGAAATATATTTTGAAATACACATAAGCACATAAAATATTATGTCAAGGAAACCAACTATGACAATCATAATATTTTATCATTGGTTTAAACACCCATGTTCCATATTTGGGGTTGGGATAACTTCTTATGTACCCTCTTTGGGTATTGGGATAAAATATCATGTTTAATTTCATCTCAAAAAAAATTATCATAACCTAATGCATTGGAGTATGTATAAGACTCCCATGTCATACAATGAAAATCGTACATTTATTCCATAATATCATAAAATATTTATTGTATCATAACTCAATTAAAGTAATGGGTTTCATAAAAATTATTTAATCATATTAATAAACCAACATGAGAAATAATAAATATGGTATCATTGGATAATATCACTAGTAAATATTAGGTAACAAAATATGATTTTTTAAGATGGTAAATTATTTTTAAATATAACATGGTAAATTTCATGAGGAATATACTATTTCAATTTTAATATCACTTTTTTTAAAAAAATATTCTATTTGAAAGGAAAAATAATAATTGATAACAAACTTTTAAAATATTAAGGTATGATTCAATAAAAAAAATTCATGATATATGGATAATCCATTTATTCAAAATATGTTAAAAAATAATCCTTTCACACTATTGTAAATTGTTAAAATGTACTAACTTATTTGGTAGCATCCCCTACAAGATCTCAGTGAGATCTCATATATTAGTCTCACTGATTACATTCCTTCTTTGTGTGTTGGTTTATTTTCTCTGTAATGTATCCCCATTTCCCAAATAAGATAACGCTTAAGACTCAAATATTAAAAGGTTGAAAATTACTAAGTTTGGAAAATAACAATACGATTTATTCAAAAGAATTTATATAAAGTAAGAAATAAGTAAACTGAACTTTAAACAACCAGAGAATAATCGTAAAAATATTTTAATAATGCATGGATTTAAAAAAAGATATATTCCATAGAATAAATTTAAACATATTTAATCCCAAATATTGATGATATTGAGAAAGAAACCCCTTACCTAGAGTTCAACTTTCAATGAATGAACTTTTAACTCCAATAAAAAAAATTAATTTATTATATTTCTGTAAAAAATTAATTTATTGCTTATAATATAATATATTATCCATTTAAAACATTTTAACACCCTCATTTATCCATAATTATTTATTTGAATCATCATTTTTGGTGTTAAATATATCATTTATCATGAGTATTTAATTATTGTAGTTACATTCCTTGAACATTTATCTTTTTCCAAAACCTGTATAATTTTAATCATGATATAAATATAAAAAATATTCAATATATACCAATTTAGAGTTAGCTACGAATGTTATATAAAAATTAATTAATTAAACCATTCTTGGATATGGAAGGTCATACATATACAAGAATGTTATTTTGATTTTATAAATGATAAAATTAAAAATTAAATATAAATTAAATATTATATATTTATTATAATCTCATATATGTTATATATATTCATGAAATTAATCTTTATTACTATAAAATTTAAATATTTATGAAAAATAAATCACATAGCTTCTTGGAGGTGGTAGTCCATACATTTGCATGAACGAATTTATTATTTTCCAACGGTTTGGAAGGTTATAATTTAGATATGAAATTATCATTAGATTGGTATAATTATTTAATTATTAACATGTATAAATTTTAAAACCATAATAATACCATTCCAAAAAAATGGTGATGAAAAATTAAACAAATCACTACATGAAGACTGTAATCTTTACACATACACTAGCGATACATTCACATCAATTTTGATGGAATGAGGGGTGATTATATTTTTTTCATAATTATGAGGTTATTTAATTATATTTAGTACACCTATGTGTAAATTTTAATATAAATACCAAGTATTTAGAGTAGGTATGAGAAGGAATAAATTAAAATAGATCGGGTAATATGGTTACCTCTTATTTGGAAAACCTTCTTTAGATTATTCTATAATAAATATATTTTTGTTTATTTTAAGATAAAAACACATCCATGCCATGTATAATTATTTTTATAAGTTATAAGGTATGGGTTTTGTTGAGATATAATTATAAATGTGATGTGAACAAGTGAGGGAGGATGTTGTCTTTTATTGTTATGATCAGTGATGCTTTGGGAATTTCTCAAAAGATTAAATCATAATAAATTAATTATCTAGAAATATGTATCTAAATGACTTTAGATCTGGAGATAATTTAATATTGGGTTATAACCACATAGAAAAATATAATTTATACATGTTTTAATATAATTTCAAACCATATCATTTTGATTAACCCATAGTGAATTTTTTTTAATTTTAAATATAGAACAATTTTTTCTATTTTAAGGGGATGTAATATTTATATAAAAGCTGAAAATTGGACTTAAAATTCATAGTTTAGGTTATCTAATACCATATCACATCCACCATATATTATTTCTTGAGTATATTATTTTTAAATAATTTATTATAATTTAAATTTGATAAAATATCATTATTTTAAATGTCGACACTATTAATTTAATTTAAAGTTAAATACATTAAAAAAGGTAAATTAGAGATTAATTCTATAAAACATATATAATATTTCATATATATTGATAGAATTCATAATTTACAATATTAAATTAAAAATGTAAACTTTTACATTTTTTGTAATCATTTAATATATTTTTTATTAAAAGGGTAAATAATACTTCGATGTTGCATAAGAAATTAAGGACATTATATAATTACTAAAAAATGAAAATAACTTTATATCATGAAAATAATTTTATTAAAATCAAAATATAAACTTTTATTCATTCATAACATAATTTTTTCAAATTGAACACATAATATATATTTAAAATAAAGGAAGTGACATTTTATAACTTGTATTGATTTAAATAGTATATAAGAAATTTTAATTTAATATTTTAAATTAATATACTAAAATAATTAAAAAATATTTACAGGATAAAATTTATTCATCCATTAATAATTATGATGAAAATCTATGGCCATATCACTTATTTTTAAGCTTAATTTACTCAATACTTCTTTTATTGAGGTGATAAATTTTACCTCAATTACTAGTCGTATTAACCAAAAATAATTGTTTAGTAATTTTCATATTTTATACACAAGATAATATAAATTAAATTATTAATAAATAAAAAATACTTGTAAATAAAAGGAAATAGGTTGGATTTCAGTGCGAAAGATGTGAAAAAACCATTTATTATAAAATATATATTTTAGGTGTAAAACTAGATTTATATTTATCATATTCAAAATAAAGTATTGGTGGAATGTTATAAGAAATTTTTCAAGTAAATAATATATAAATTCAGTTATTATTATTCTCCAATTTTTATATAATTAATTTGTTAATTAAATTACAATCCTCGTATAAAAAAGATTTATAAAAAATCAATTTACTTTTTTTAGTTATGAAATGTAATCCTTTGAAAACTAATGATATAATTATATAAATGTTTATATAGTATATTTTTTATAATATAGTGATTTATATTTATATCTATCAATCTAATGGATAGTAAATAACAGACACATAATATTTAAAGAATGTTTCATAGTTCTTCTAAACTAGTTGTTTCATGTATCACAAACTATTTAAGAAATAAAATTATTTAAAGATAAATGCTTCACAAAAATTTTTTGGTGTTATATATATAAATTTGAATAAAAAATTACTATTTATTTATATATAAATTTTCTTTAAAAATAATAACTTTATGACTTTTTTTACAAAATTTTATTTCAAATAAATAAAATATTAGCATTTATATTTAGAAAATATTATTTAATAATAATATTTTATTAAATAATATTTTTGACAAAAAATTATTTATTTCATCAAATTTCGTATCTTTATTGTTGGTATATGTATTCAAAAAATACAGTTAGTTTTTCATCATATAAATATCAAATTTTTATCATTGTTATTGTTTTATCATTCTAAAAAGTGATAAAAATGATTAAATATAATAATTATTTTATTAAAATAATAAAAATATATACTGCTAGGGTTTATATATATAGACCTTTATTGCACTTATAAATACACAAAGGGGAAGGTGAGTGATTGTGAGATTTTATCTAGGTGGTTTGGCATACATATTTTGGGTCATGGTCAAAATGAGTTTGAACATATCTTGTAAAAGGTTTCACTCATTCTTCAACTATGAAATATCAGTATGATATTGGTAAAGGGAAACATTGAGTGATTTTTTCTCCCCTAGAAGATCTAATAAATCAGATTTAAAAGGTATGATTTCACTGGTCAAGTTCACTACTAACTTTTCATGTTTTTAATGGATTTTATCATAACCCTTAATATAATTAAATTAATAGTCACCATACAACAAATATAATTTCAAATGTTGTGATTCTTAATGAACTTTAATATTATAAATACTATATAACAGTCTAAAATAACATATGTATTTTATGGGTTTTCTATTACATAATTTATTAATATTCCATTTACTCAGGAAAAGAATTTCATTTAAAAATGCCCAGGTCATTGTAGAGTTCGTATAATCATTCTTATCTATATAGGTATAGATCTTTTTGAAAGATATCTGAACTGTTGGATATACGATAAATACCCCTCAACTAATATTGATGACAAGTTTCATATTGGATGAATCCATGGACCTAATGGAGTCGACCAAGAAAGGATGTAGGTTCTCACACTAAGGATAAATTTTGAAAAAATACTCATGTCTCAATTACTTTATATCATTATCATATGATAAGGGTAAAATAAGGAGGATGATTTTCTAAATATTCATATATTCTAATATATAACTATGGATTGATCATTACAATGTAAAAATGAATATACGTTAAAAACAATCTATAAAATAATGGTCACAACTGATATAACCCCAAATCTGGGTGACTATATGATCCACATGGAAATCTGAATTGTTATTAGATCATACGATCCCTCAATTTTTATCTATGAATTTTTTTCAAAGTTTAGTTTATATATTTTATATGAAGTTCTACATTCCATAATATTAACATTGTTTTTATTTGAATTATAACAAATATCATTCGAAGCTAAAGATTAATAAAATTATTTATGAATATAGAAATATAGAATTTATAGTAAAAACATTGATAAATTAGAAGAACAATGATGTTTATACATATAGTAATTCCACCACTCCAATGAAATAGAAGAATTATCCACAACCTGTAAATATTAATTTTTATGTTATAAAGTATTATGAATATATGAAAATTGATCCTCTAAAATAATCTTTCACAATATCTCAATCACCAATATCTATAGAAGATTAATACTTTGAAATCAGATCATACATGACATGTGTTCTTATTAATGTTAGTACATATATACTTTTACATATTGTGTAATGATTGGTTGTAATCTCATTAATAAAATCATAACTCTATGACATAGATTAAACACCAAGAAATTAGATATGATAATGTATATCACTCACTAAACATGTTGAAGACAATGAAGAATATGTACTACATTTAACGAAAAATTAATCATTGAGGATAAAATTTTATATATAAGTTATTTATGATAATTTTATTGTTATTGATGTTTTTTAGGAAATATTTCATGTGTTTTAATGTTCTCGTGAAGACAATAACTCTATAATGGAATTTAAAACTAGAATTATCGAAGAGCTTTTAGTATTAATATAGAATGAGATCAATGTGTTTGATGAACCAATTCATAATAAGCATATTTTTCCCCAATCAAAAAATACAACGTGATTAATGAAACATATGTTTTAATCTATGAAAAAAATGAATCCATTAAAAAATAATTACTGGGGAGCTTGTGTGAAGAGGATGTGAGGAAAAAAATTATCCAGCAGGAGTTACATGCACTAGAATATACACACAATGAAATTAATTCAGTTATAAATTCTCTACATGAATTCAAGTAAAATCCAGTAAATAAATATCAAATTCCCTTCAAATAGATCTATAATTCATCTGAATAAAATATAAAAATGGTTTGAAATGAATTTTAGGAAAAACATGGGTGTCTTGGAAATGAATAAAACATTGTAAACATGGTGTATCTTGATAATAATTGATGATTAGAAACATGTAAACTAATTAAGATGAACCTTTAACATAGTATTGAGATTAGAATCTCTACTAATGTATCTTGATAATTCCTAACTTCTATAAACAATCAATTCAATTAAAGAATAAATTTGAAACAATTAGAATTATAATATTTTTATAAGCAAAAGAAAAAGGAAATCCAATACTCTGGTGAATCTATTATAACTAACGATCTGAATCATTTTATATTTTACAAATATTAATAAACACTTGTGAGGAATGTTGACAAAACCACATCTTCTAAGAATGTAAAAGTTGGAAAAAATAAAATCATTTCCATTTCATTCCCTAAATAAAATGGTTACCATTATCCAAAATACAGATCAATGAATATAGCCTTGGTTGATTGGTTTTTGTAGGTTCAGTGAAAAAATGATAGATAGGGATATCAATTTTAAATATAATTTTTTACGTTATAAAGAAAATAGAAATCAAAAATTATTTGGTATTAATGTGAATGGATTAGGAAAGTCAGTTATGTTAACATAACCTTCACATTAGAAGAAAGAGATACTATCATTAAATATATTTGGAAATCATGATTATTATTTTGGTAGTTGTGGAACAATTAACAATGATGAAAAAAAAATTGGGTTTACTTCTACCAATCAAATCATAGGTAATACTATCATAAATGAAGTCCCAAAGGCTGAATTAAAGTTAATTGAAGATAAATTACAAATATACATTACTGTGTATGAAAAAAACAGGTAAAGATTAATCATTTTCCATTTTATATTTTTTTGAAGTATATCATTCCAAATGAAAGATGTTACTTGTATGTTAGAACATGAAAAATCATGTATGATTTTAAAAAATCCATGAATTATGAAAATAATATACTGAATCTTAAGTAAAAAATTAAATCAATATATTAAATAAATAGGAGAGTGAGTGTGATCGAATAAATATAAAATGACGAATTATAAGTTAATGGTATGTTACCTTTCAAGAGAGACTTACCAGATGAAAAGAATATTTCTGATATATTCACATTGGAAAGACACACTCCTATAAATTTAATGAATATGTCACCAGGATAGCATATTGTTTTTAAATGTATTGAAATATTTGTAAATAAAATTTTGGTTTTTTATGAATGGTTTAAAAATATAAATAAGATTGAATATATTCTAGAGGATTTCATGGTTGTATATCCAGAATAGTTACAAGATGAATAGAGGATGAAAGTGAAGGATAAAAATAAAAAGTAATGTTATTTACATCAAATGTTAATTACACTCCATGAAATAATGTTGTAATAAAAATTATGCAGAATAAAACTATTCAACCCATGAATATTAATGGTTTTAAATAAATTGGCTAAGGAATTAAGAAATTTAAAGAAATCGTAGCCTATGTGTCTAGAAAAAATTTATAGGGCTATTTTAATTTCTTTAGAAATTAAGAAACATAAAAAATATTCCCATTTATATTCCAATAGGAAAAAATTAGAATGTGGAATGGTCAGTGATAACATTCATAAGGAGTCTTGATGTAGAATGATGATGATTAATTCTATGGAATCTTTATATGGTGGTATCGAAAGATATTACATACAACCAATGTGTTTCATATTAGGGTACAAAAAATCTAGATGATGAAGAATGTTGAATGTTTCCATAAACCTCAATTTATGTCTTATATACATTCAATTTTATAATGTAAAGACTGTGGTATAAATTTTAATGCAATTGTTTTTATGAAAAATATTATATTATCTTGAAAAGGATGAGAAAAATAACTAATGGTTACACATGAATGGGTTTTCCTAAATTTTTCTATATAGATATATGAAAATTTATTGATTAAATTTGAGATTAAATTTTCCATAAATGATGTTTTTATAATGTTGGAATCACATGGAATAACAATATAGAAAAAATAAATATTTGAGTTAATCACCCTTGTTTTCAACATTGATATTGTCTCAAAAAGACATAGAGTTTTTTTTATTTTATTCTTAATACATTATGAAAAGTGATTCTATAATACTCCCATGTGTTTGAATGTTTATATATGGATGGAAAGTGGAATAGTTTTGATGAATGTTCCTCCATCACATAAAATATTACAATACAAGAATTTAAAATTTAGACATCAAATTTATAATAAACCTTTTCCCTCAATAAATATTTTTTGCGAAAAAAGGATCCATTAATTCTATTTTAAATAGGGGAAGTGATCGAAAATAAAATTATAGAGAATATAGAATTCACAACAAATATAAAGGGGTATATTGGATTTCTAATCCGAAGGTGATGTTGATATGTTGTATATGTTATAAACGGTTTTTTAAAAACACAATATAGAAACTAATTAAGTATGTTCGAGATGATAAGAATATTGTTTTTCTTGAGACACGTAAGAACCATTCCTTATGGAATATAGAAATGTTTTTATATGATTTTTTAAAGGAGGTAATTAATTTTCAACATTATGTTTGGAAAAAATGCATCATTAGTGTTAAGAGAATTTTGAAGGTTATATAATGTCATGTTTCTATGAATGTACCTAAGACTATGAATATTATCATGGTATAATAAATTTTGTTCATGTTTTTGAATATCAGATGAAGTTAGATTTTGACCAATGAAGTTTAATTTCTGATTTTATATAGTTTATGTTTTGCTTACAATATTTATCAATATAATTATTTTTAATTCCAATGGATTGATTATATGAAACAAATGTAATTAATGTCACTATATTAATATCATTAAACTAAGGTGATAAGTAGATAATGGTATAGTTTTAATCATAGGACCTTGAGATACCAGATGGAATATGGGTGTTGTTACGAGATTAATCTTAGTATAAAGTAAGCATCTTAAAGTTATTACACTTATAAAATTTGAGTGATGTCTTACAGGGTAATAAGTATATAGTTTGAGTTTTATGAGAACTATTTTGTTTATATGAAAACAAGGGAAGATAATTATGTTGTATGTGTAATGGTGCTAGAACATTCCTATTGATTTTTTAATGGTACATGTGAGATTACAAAAAGGTATAGAGGATAGATTACTAATTATATCAAATGGAGGAAGTGTGAGAAGAGATCTATAAAATAATTATATTATTTTTTAAAATATATAGGTGTTTCTTCTGGAAATGGGGATGACCTTGTTTGTTTAAGGTTCAAATTTTCCAATCGGTTTCTAATGGGTTTATTCGTAGAACCAGAAAACATCCAATGATTCTATATCCATTTTTGCTTACTTTCCAAAGTTAGGTGCTCATTAGTCATGAACCATTGAGGTTTAAGAATTTGAATTGGTCTAGAGGATGGGAGGTTAGGCTCAAAAAACCATTTTGGGCGGAATTATTACCTACTCCGGGACTATCTTATACATATAAGTTATGTTCATGAATCCTTATTAATTCACAAAGTATAAAAATGAGTTTTTACTTTAAATTTAGTAATCAATGATTGATAGGTATGGGATTTAGAGAATCTTTTATATGTATTTGAGTTTCTTCATCGATATAGAATCATCCGTATTTATTAGATATTCTTAGTCAATGGTATCCTTCAACAGATTATATAGAAATCTCTTGGTCATTATGATAACCATACTGGTTTTAAAGCCACTCAGTGGAGAACTAGAAGTTTATTGTCGTTCAGAAAGACGGGGATTATTTCAGAGTTGGGATCGTACCCGTAGAAGGGTTACCTATGTATCCTCATTAAAGAAGGAATCAAAACCCACTTAGTTTGATAGGAAGGATATATTTTAACGTCATATGGGACAAAAAACAATTAATGAAAGATGGGCTTGAACCTTAGAAGGGATTCCTACGTACTATACTTTAAAAGAAAATATCAAAGTCCACATAGTTTGGGTGAATAAGTATGAGGCTTATGCATGATTAATTGCCCAATGAGAGAGGTCGTAACTACTTTTACACTCTAAGCCCACGTGATTCATGCTCGGTGTGGGAAAAAAGAGGTATCGGTAAATCTGACAATTGTGCTATGAAAGATGCATTAATAAGAAATGATGTGGGGCTTACGTATATATGACGACCCGAGTAAATTGAGATCAGGACTCAGTTCAGGAAAGAATCACATTACCAGGGTCCATAAATGTATTTTTTCTTTTTGGAGATTTGGAATTTTAACTCGGGACTTACTCCTGAAAAAGAAGCCCAAATTAAGAGAGACTTATGATTGGGTTTTATTTTAGATAAGGAATCCCAAATCAAAAGAAAATAAGGTTGGGGTTTACTCCTAAGAAGAAGGCCCAATTAAAGGGAACATGTAACCTTGGGGTTAATCCTCATAAAGAGGCCCAATGTTAAAGGAAATTATGATTGGGACTTACTCCTGAGAAGGAGTCCAAAATAATTAAACTTATAACCTGGTGGTTAATCCTGAGAAGGAGGCCCAAAGTTAAAGGAAATTATGATTGGGACATACTCCTGAGAAGGAGACCCATGGAATTAAACTTATAACCTGGGGGTTAATCCTGAGAAGGAGGCCCACAGTTAAAGGAAATTATGATTGGGACTTACTGCTAAGAAGGAGACCCAATTAAAAGGATTTGTAACCTGGGAGATAATCCTAAGAAGGAGGCCCAGATCAAAAGATATTATCATCACAAAGGATGAGGTTATATAAGAAACCCCTAACCGTGGTGACATAATGCTTGTAAGTCACGTGGTTTTGGGATAGGTTCTTACATAACTCCTTTTAGACAAGGATGCGAACAAAGTGACCATGGCATAAATGGATTTGAAGAGGGTTTTGAAGGCTGTATCTTGAAGAGTAGAGGTGGATTTGTGGAGAGGAGGTGACCAGGAAGGGGGTGTGTAAGTATTTTTCTGGCGCGCAAGTCCTGGTCATGCAAGTATACTTGTACGACATGAGTCACCTTGGGCGACGAAGAATCAATAGGGTAATAATTGGGAGACTTTAAACTCATGTCCTTATTATCATCCCTAGAGTCTTCTAGAAGAGTGGCATGAAAGTTTCCTTGAGAGGGAAAGGCGGCGCGCAAGTGTCATCACTTCCCTTAAGGGATGTACACTTAGGCATGCAAGTATTGATAAATTCTAATACTTAGTCCTTATTCTTCCTCTTTAGAGCTTCCATTCTAGGTAAATAATTACCTTAGATGTATTCGGAAGAAGTCAGACAAAGACTTGGGTGACCAGAGCTTGAATCTGAGTTTTGGAAAATTTGTCCCCTCAAATGGGGGCCCCATAGGGGGTATTTATAGGCCACTGGGCACCTTGGGAAAAAAAGGAATAAGGCGTGCAAGTGACTTGTGCGACCCATATATGGCACGCAAGTGACTTGCGCAACCAGAAGAAAACTTGTGTGACCTCTTCTTAAAGTGTTCCGTGTTCATGTCTTTGTTAATTTTTGATGTTATTCAAAGGATGACTCTTCTTGTTCCTGCGTTATTCCCCTTTTCCATTAGTTATACTCTATGATGGAAAAGAGCGTCAACAGAATTCCCCCCTCAGAGTTGGATCCGAAAAAGGAAAGAGGATTTGACTCTGAGGAAAATGAGAAACAAGAGTTCGGCCGCACGCAGGTCATGGTAATGTAAGTTCTGGCGCACATGTCCTGGTGCACAAGGTTACGGGATTGCCAATATATGGGTGTTACATCATGCTTCTCATCCTGCCTTCCAAGTTTTTGAGATCTCTTCGCGCAAGTGGCTTCATCTTCTTCGGCCGCTCTCTTTTTTTCTGTGTCGCACTTCTCCAGTAATATTTTGACTTGCGCATCAGTACTTGTGCGACCATACCTGCACGACCATACTTGCACGACCGCACTTGCATGACCACACTTGTGCGCCTTAATGCCTTGTCCATTTTTTTTTGTTTTCTTCATAAGAAATTCATAAAAAATAGACTTATTTAAAAGTCAACTATTAGATCTTTGTGAAAATTCAATGGCTCCCAAAAGAATTGGATCGGTAGATGAGTTGGATAGTAATAGAATTGATGATATGATGAACATCGTTGGCCCTGACTATTATGATATATGCGACAGTATTCTCCCATATTTGGCCAAGTACTTGAAGAAATATAATGTCAATTTCCCATAGTGTATTTACTTGCCTTTATATGGCCATGGTCATATGTAAGTAGTCAACGTTCCAGAGACAAAGAATTGTATTCCACATTCCTAGTTTCAAACTTACACCAATTTCGCTTTAGAAAATGTCTCAGTTTCAGGATCATATGTCAATGCTAGGATAGTGGAGAAGGCATTCATAATGCATCATATCCCATGTGCTCTAGATTTGAAGCCTCACATGCCTGATCTACAGCCGCATTGGTATCCCTCTATTTTTCGAAATTCTTATATGGATAAATCTAAGGGATGGAAGAAGAGTTGGGATTTCCATCATGGAGGAGGTGTGAAGCTAACTTGGATGTGGGCATATTGGGTGTGACAAACCTGTGCAGAGTTTTTCGAGGATCTGAAGGGAGCTGCAATTTATAAATCCTTCTGGGATGGGTAGACATATGTCTATAGGAATGATGATTTTATGCCGGATCTAATCAGCCGCTGGAGCCCAGAAACCAATTCGTTCCATTTGACTCATGGAGAAGTAGGCATCAGCTTGTGGGATGTCTGCAAGATCTTAGGGGATAAAATTCTGGGAGACATGTATGATGAGTTCATCCCTCTGAAAGAAACATGGAATGATTTAGTGAAGACTCTGGCTTTGGCTTGAGAGTTATTAAAAATTTTCCACAAGCTCAAGAATTTTAAGTCCATAAAAACTCATTACAGACATGATATTCATCCATATGAGTGGATGGATATGTTTCTGATCAAGAAGGAGAAGTGTCCCACCTGTACTCATCCTACTATCTTCACTAGAGTAGAGAAGAGGGGTGCTCTTGGCACATTCTGGCCAACTCTGGAAGCGGGTGAGTTTGAAAAGTGGGGGTATGAAGCGAATCAAATAATTCCAGAAAAGACCCGTATGGCGGGATTCTTAGCCTTGTGGCTCAGTGTTTATCTTCTACCAGTTAAGGATTTTAAGGGAGGCTTCATGCTAGGGACCTTCATTGTTGCTGCCAAGTTGGCTGAGAGGAAAATGGTTGGGTTGGCCACCCCGATTATGGCAATGATTCACAGGAGCTTCAAAGCATCCCGAGTTCATTAACTTCAGGGAAGGGGAGGGGCGGCTATTTTTTCCCGGAGGGGAGCTTCAAAGCATCCCGATTTTGGAAAAGATTCACAATTAGGGAGGGGAGCGACTGTTTTTTCCAGGATTCCCTGCTCTGGACGTTACCTTCAGGGAAGCTTCAAATCATCTCGAGTTCATTAGTGTGGTTCTCAGTAATGAATAGAAGATTCTCTTTGACAGTATTTGTATTAATGGAGAAGAGGATCGATGCTGCTTCACAGGATCAAGCTTGGGTCGGTTCACTACTCGGGACTACAGGGAATGGAGGAACATAGAATCTCATTCTGGGAATGAGTTGGAGAACACCTGGTGCAAGGATATCCCAACCAAGATGAACTTCCTATTCTGGCGTGTCAAGAACCGTGCACTCCCGACGTATGATATTATCCAATGCTGGGGAATTCATATGGCATCCCGCTGCTATTGTTGCATTACTCCCAAAAGAGAATCAGACAACCATCTATTCATTCAGAGTGATTGGGCGGCAGCCATCTGGAGCATGTTCACCCCGTTGGTTTGCGCCAGTTTTGATCACTTCTATTTCCAGGAGCTCATATCCTCATGGTTTCTCGGAGGAACAATCAGCCAATCAGAATTCAAGGTGAGAGCTTGTATTCTCGGTGCAACTTACTGGGTCATCTGGGACGCCAGGAACAAAGAGTGACTGGGTACCTGGAGTTCGATCAACCTGATCCAGTTAAGATCTAGATTGCTGATATATGAGTTAGACTCGCTAGCAAGATTGGACCAACGGTCAGCAGTTGCATCCAATTTCTTGCACAGGTCTCGCACCCTGCACGGCACTGAAGGGCGGTGGATTAAATGGAACGCCCCTTCCAGTGGACTAAAACTTAATGTCGACGGCTCATGCATGCATGGCATTATGAGAGGTGGTGGGGTTCTTCACGATTGATAAGGCTTAGTCATTATGGATTTTAGTGTTACCTTTGGTCTGGGAAATTCGATGGGGGCGGAGGCCCGTGCCCTTCTTAAAGATCTGAGAACTTGCAAGAGAAATGGATTACATGTGTTAGAGGTGGATTCGGATTCAGAGGTCTTGGTTAACCATGTCCAGGGAAGGTCGAGTGCGCCTTGGGATCTTGCTTATATCATCAGGCAGTGTGCCTTGGAGACCAATCAAGTACAATGCATACAACATAGTTGGAGGGGAAGCAATTTTGTGGAGGATGTGCTTGAAAAGCTCGAAAGTTCCGGGAATGAGGTGGTCATGTATAGAATCTTGGGCACTCTTCCGATCGAGTGTAGGCCCTTTGTGTTGAAGGATGCCTTAGGGTTACACTACTTCATGCCCCCCTAAACCCCCCAGATGGCTTTGTTCCTTGTTGTTCCCTCTTCTTTATTATAATAATAAAAAAAGAATTCATACCATATACTCCATGTCTATATGGGTAAGTCTCCTTTGAGAATAGTGGGATCATTCCATGTTTTTTGGGGTTGGATCGCCACTCACTTCAGGACAAACTCTGTATAGAGTGAAGTAAAGATTTTTAGAAGTTCTTTTAGGCCATCGGTGCAGGCATTTTCTAGAATTTTTCAATTGTCCCTCAATTCCTATGATTTGAAGGTGAGGCAGAGCATGTTCAAGGAATTTCATTTCTTTCCTTATCAAAATCCTCAAACTAAGTGGTTTGTTGATTATGGAACAGCTAGCCTGGAATTGATGTAACGACCCAAAATTTTGAATAAATCTTGTTTCTTAAATTTTATGTGTTATTTTATTTTATTTTTATACTCAACAAAAATGTTTCATTTGATAACATGAGTATAATTAAAATGATACCGTTGGGTTTATACGGTTATATGACCATTGGTCAATATGACCGCTGGAAACTAAACATTTTGATTATTGTCTCTAAATACAAGTAATCTTGGTTAATTATTATAGAAAGAAGATTCGATGGCCTCACCCAGTAGTCTTGGACCGATCAAAGCCCATCTAACAGAACTTGGTAAGGTGGTAGCACCACTGGGCGTTGCTCTGGACCAAACCCAAGACGAACTTCATTGTGTGAAGCTAGAGCGGAATCGCCTTTGCAAGAATTTCAAACTAATAGAAATTACTACTCGTGTGATGTTGGCCAAGCCTCCCTCAGATTGTCTCACCTTAGAACACCTTACACTTAGGTCCTATGCTGGTGTGATAAGGGGCTATGTAAGGAGACTGTAACTTCCTTGTGTAATCCTTTGTTTTAAATAAAAATTGGGATTCCTTCCTATAATGATGTTTATGAATTTTTAAATGACCGGATAAATATAGTATGCATATTTTTTATGAATTTTAGAAAAAGGATATTCTAAAAATGTTTATGTAAACCTTAAATAATTAAATATGTGTAATGATTTTCAAAAAATGGTCTTCTACAATTAGTTTCAGTACGAAATTTAGAGTCTAATAAGATCAACTTGATTTTTGATGAATAGTAAATTATGAATAGTGATTTTATGATTAGGATTAGTAATGTGTCTAAATGGATTAGTAATCTCACTTAAAGAAAGTATTAATATAATCTAGGCACCTTGATTATGTAATGTGATTCAATAAAATGGTTAAATAACTGTTTCATAAATTATTATTCATGTATTAGTTTTTTCAAGTGAATAGTGTTTTTTAATTAAAAATTAAATTAAAAATATTTAAAGAAATTATATTTATAAAATGGATTTCATTTTTGAACTTAGAGAACCTATATTATGTTATGGTAATTTTTGGGGTTTTTTTTGAAAAAATGAATTTTTAGTGAATAGTGTTTTTATTTAAAAAATAAATTGAAAATATTTAGAAATTTATTTTTTTTAAAATGGAGTTCATTTTTGAAATCAGAGCATTGATATTTGATTAAGGTGAAATTTTGGGATCTTTCTGAGAAAGTTGAATTTTCAGTGAACAGTAAACATACAGTTTTAGGGTTTCGGTATGTTTAATGCCATAATAACTGTGTCATGATGATATCATGAGATATTTTAAGGGATTGTCGACCAAAGGTGATGAATTATTGTATTGGGTTCCCCATGTGGCCTAACTTCATGGGAAATATCTTGGGAGAGCACATGGTTTTGAGAAAACCACTTTTGAGATGTCCCTTGGCCATTAATGCCTTGTCCCCTCACTTTTCCTATAAATACCAAGCCATACTCTCATCCATTTCGACTCCCCACTCTCCCTCAACTAAGTTCTGGTCTCATTACCTCCCATGGAGTCCTCCCAAGGTTCCCTCAAACCCTCAAGTTCCCAACCTTTGAGTTTTAAGAGTTACGTTTTAAGGTAAGGGCCCTGACCTCTCTCTTTCTCTTCAAGTGATCTCTTTTATGTCATTTCTTTTGTGCTCAATGTTATTATGTTGCAGGATGTTCTTTTATATTAATTATACTTTCCTTTTTATGTTAATATGATTAGATACCCCCTCTTACTCTCATCATTTCATTTTATGAAAGTTTAAGTGGCGACGTTAGGCTGCCGAAATTTTTGTAACGGATTCTTTCACCCTTCTCATTTTCAAGTTCTATTTTCTTGTCAAGTCTTTGAAGTTACTTTTTATTATGTAGGGGTATGATCTCTATATCTATCATACTATAATCTTATTTTCATATTATGAGAGACCATATTTGATCTTGTCAATTCATTTTTGTTGAAGTTTAAGTGATGCTGTTAGGCTGCCGAATTTTTAAGGGATTCTTTCACCCTTCTCTTTTTCAAAGTTCTACTTTCATGTCAAGTCTTTAAAGTTCCTTTTTATTATTTTTGGGTATGATATATATATCTATCATACTGGACATTTATGTTCATATAATGTGAGACCCTATTTGATCTAATCAATTCATTTTTGGTTGAATTTTATGTGACACCGTTAGGCTGCCGAATTTTCATAAGAGAAATCTTATTTTTGTCTTTCCTTTCATGTTCTTAATTTCATATGGTATATTTTCAAATTTCATTACCATGTTCTTAAATCTCTTATATTCTGTATCTCTACTGTTTTATGTGTCATTTATGAATGTTTGACCCATTTCCCCTCTCTTTTCACCGTTTTCTAAAACCCTGTAACATAGCCATTATGCTGCAGAATTTTCGCCTCAAAATGTCTCTCTCTTTTTCTAAAGTTCTTTTATTTTATAAAGTGAATACTCTAAGCTCTCTCCTCTATATGGGTATTCACATATATACCAAAATGTTCTATTTTTTATTCTGGGATTTACATACATGAATCCCGCTTTCCCTTTTCGTGTGTTTAAAGTGACATAAAGATCTTGTCTTTAAAGCGGTTTTTAAAACGTTATGATTATGAAACGAAACCCATTTCATTTATGCTATATGGGTTGTTTATGGAATTATTGATGATGATATATGTGGATCACATGATAATAAAGACATTTCAAGGTTGATCCCAGATATCCCTCTAATGCATTGGGTAAAGACTTAATCTCTAGAGATGACTTTTTAGACTGATACCTTGGTGAATAACCTTGGTAATTTTTAATGACACCTTGGGGATGGACCTTGGTAAAACGAAATGAATGTCAATATTAAATGTTCCAGCCACATCTTCAAGTTATGAAAAATTTTATTTTTATTATGATATGCTTCATGATTTCATTCTCATGCCTTAAAGTTCTTTTCATGACCTTATTGAAGTATCTCAAGTTCACATGTAAAATGTTTCTCTTGTTTCCCTTACTGGGCCTTCTGCTCATCCTTTCTTTTGATGTATGTCCCCAGGTTATGTGATGCAGTAATGAACCTAGGATGAACATGAGGATAATCCTTTCAAGTGTTTAAGAAGAATGTTTTATGTTTTCATGTTTTATGTTTCTGGTTTCCAAGACACTAAACCTTAAAGATCCTCAATTTTGTAAAATGTAATGAAAGTTTATGTGATAAAAAGGAGGGATGCTATAGTTGGTATCAAAGGATGGTTTAGTTATTTGTGTATATTAGGATATGAAAACTTTAGGAAGAAGCCTATAGAAAAGTTTATATATATTAAATCTTCCTGGTATTTTGGTGAGTATTGAGTAATGGGTTTCCAAGAAAATACATCTCTGTCTGGATACGAGCAGGTAGAGGTGGATATGGCACAGATGTACATAGGGGTAAAACCCAAAAACACCACATTGAGCTAGAATCAAACCGGAACTGGTACACGACAATTGTCCTTGCTGTGCTATTTGTTATGACACTCCCGGGGGATATGATTTGGTAAATTCATAAGCTTAGTATGAACAATTGTTAAAGGAACACAGATAAAATAAAATAAAGATTCACATAAGAATATATAATCATGGATAACCTAGATGGGAACCTAGGGGATCACAAGTTAGGGTATACGTTTCTTGTAAAATTTATCCTTATATGATTTAAGTTCCTTTTCATGATTATTAGCTAAGTATTTAAGCCCCTAATTATAGTTTCTTTTCATAGTTAATGGTGGGAAAAGGAAGAACATGTCCCAAAAACCAATGTGATAGGAAATTCTACCATTTCCGTATTAATACGAAAGAGATGATTAGGGGATTAAAAGATGATTATTATTTTGTAAGACATTCACTATTTTGGGGACCCTATATGATCGAGGAAAATAGATTACTACGGTATTTTCATTGAGGAGTAAGGTTGACTTATATTTTGAAGAATCGATGAATTTATGGTGGACATATAGTAATTTAGGTTACTTATGGGAATGATTAACCTATATTGGGTAAAATATGTTTAGGTTAGATACTTTTGTTATAATATTTTAGGAGTGGTTGATGTTGTTTGGAGATGAACAATGAAGTTTATTTTGGAAGACTATGTTATCAAATCCTTCTTGTATTTGGATTTCAATCTTAGTTTGGTTTATTTTGAGGAATTTTAAGGACAGTTATTTATGGAATGGTCTATGATGAACTTTGGGTATTACCATGGAACTTTGAAGATTTAAAATTAGTTTCCATTCCTATGGGATTCTTCCTTTTTGAAGAGTTGTTTAACCTTACCCTTTCTATTTTTGGGATAATGTTTAAAGATATAAGAAATAGATAGTTAATCTTGTGTGGATTACGTGATTCTCTAAAAGATGATTCTTGTGTTTTGATGAGACCAAGTAGTTTTGAATGATCATAGTTTGGAGAAAAGATTAGTTTTGGAGAGAAACATATTAAATGATGAAACTCTACATGAAGAAAGGTATATTTTATTTTGTTTCTATTCTATGTAGTAAATGAATTCCTCCAAATTATGAAAAGGAACGTAAAACAAAAACATTGTTGGTTTACATTTCCTACTAGGTAATCAAAGACCGTTTACACACATCCTAAGTTTGGGATTTTCTTATTGTTAGCTTTCTCCTAATCATGTTTTCTATCACTCTCCCTCAGAACTTGACCCTTTGTTTTCTCCTCCATGTCCATGTTTTCCTACATGGAATCCTAGTGTGGGTTAACTCGGGTGACCTTTGTACTTCCCTTTCTTTCTTTTAAAGTAATAGTTTTACTGACTCCTTTTCCGATGTGGGACTTTCAATGAAATTTCAAAACCCAATTTTAAAAAAAATTGCGAGGATGGGATTTCTTAAAGGGGGAAGATTTTAATGACCCAAAATTTTGAATAAATCTTGTTTCCGAAATTTTATGTGTTATTTTATTTTATTTTTATACTCAACAAAAATGTTTCATTTGATAACATGAGTATAATTAAAATGAGATCGTTGGGTTTAGACGGTTATATGACCATTGGTCAATATGACCGCTTGAAACTAAACGTTTTGATTATTGTCTCTAAATACAAGTAATCTTGGTTAATTATTATAGAAAGAAGATTCGATGGCCTCACCCAGTAGTCATTGACCGATCGAATCCCATCTAACAGAACTTGGGAAGAAGGTAGCACCACTGGGCTTTGCTCTGGACCAAACCCAAGCCGAACTTCATCGTGTGAAGCTAGAACGGAATCGCCTTTGCGAGAAGTTCAAACTAATAGAAATTACTACTCGTGTGATGTTGGCCGAGCCTCCCTCAGATTCTCTCACCTTAGCACACCTTACACTTAGGTCCTATGCTGGTGTGATAAGGGGCTATGTAAGGAGACTGTAACTTCCTTGTGTAATCCTTTGTTTTAAATAAAAATTGGGATTTCTTCTTATGATGATGTTTATGAATTTTTAAATGACCAGATAAATATAGTATGCATATTTTTGATTAATTTTAGAAAAAGGATATTTTAAAAATGTTTATTTAAACCTTAAATAATTATAAATGTGTAATAGTTTTCAAAAAATGGTCTTCTACAATTATGTTCAGTACGAAATTTAGATTCTAATAAGATCAACTTGATATTTGATGAATAGTAAATTATGAATAGTGATTTTATGATTAGGTTTAGTAATGTGTCCAAATGGATTAGTAGTCTCACTTAAAGAAAGTATTAATATAATCTAGGCACCTTGATTAAGTAATATGATTCAATAAAATGGTTAAATAATGGTTTCATAAATTATTATTCAAGTATTAGTTTTTTCAAGTGAATAGTGTTTTTAATTAAAAATTAAATTAAAAAAATTTAAAAAAAATTATTTTTATAAAATGGATTTCATTTTTGAACTCAGAGCACCGATATTATGTTATGGTAATTTTTTGGGTTTTTTCTGAAAAAATGAATTTTCGGTGAATAGTGTATTTATTTAAAAAATAAATTAAAAATATTTAGAAAATTATTTTTCTAAAATGGAGTTCATTTTTGAAATCAGAGCATTGATATTTGATTAAGGTGAAATTTTGGGATCTTTTTGAGAAAGTTGAATTTTCAGTGAATAGTAAAAGTACAGTTTTAGGGTTTCGGTATGTTTAATGACATCATCACTGTGTCATGATGATATCATGAGATATTTTAAGGGATGGCCGACCAAAGGTGATGAATTATTGTATGGGGGCCACATGTGGCCTAACATCATGGGAAATATCTTGGGAGAGCACATGGTTTTTAGAAACCCACTTTTGAGGTGTCCATTGGCCATTAATGCCTTGTCCCCTCACTTTCCCTATAAATACCAACACATCCTCTCATCAATTTAGACTCCCCACTCTCCCTAAATGAAGTTCTGGTCTCATTACCTCCCAATTAGTCCTCCCAAGGTGCCCTCAAGCCCTCAAGGTCCCAACCTTTGAGTTTTAAGAGATACGTTTTAAGGTAAGGGATCTGACCTCTCTCTTTCTTTTCAAGTGATCTCTTTTATGTCATTTCATTTGTGCTCCATGTTCTTATGTTAGAGGATGTT
This sequence comes from Viscum album, assembly GCA_963277665.1. Classification (NCBI taxonomy): domain Eukaryota; kingdom Viridiplantae; phylum Streptophyta; class Magnoliopsida; order Santalales; family Viscaceae; genus Viscum; species Viscum album. The sequence goes on from OY728139.1 coordinate 901,705,739, forward strand.
CTTTTATATTCATTATAATTTCCTTTCTATTTTCATATGATGAGAGACCCCCTCTTACTCTCAGCATTTCATTTTATGAAAGTTTAAGTGGTGCAGTTTGGCTGCCGTAATTTTTGTAACGGATTCTTTCACCCTTCTCATTTTCAAGTTCTATTTTCTTATCAAGTCTTTGAAGTTCCTTTTTATTATTTTGGGGTATTATCTCTATATCTATCCTACTAGACTCTTATTTTCATATTATTAGAGGCCCTATTTGATCTTTTCAATTCATTTTTGTTGAAGTTTAAGTGATGTCGTTAGGCTGCCGAATTTTTAAGGGATTCTTTCACCCTTCTCTTTTTCAAAGTTCTAACTTCATGTCAAGTATTTCAAGTTCCTTTTTATTATGTTTGGGTATGATATCTATCTCTATCATAATGTAATTTTATGTTCATATAATGAGAGACCCTATTTGATCTCATCAATTCATTTTTGGTTGAGGTTTATGTGACGCCGTTAGGCTACCGAATTTTCATAAGAGAAATCTTATTTTTGTCTTCCTTTCATGTCCTTCATTTCATATGGTTTATTTTCAAATTTAATTACCATGTTCTTAAATCCTTTATATTCTGTACCTATATGGTTTTATGGGTCATTTATGAATGTTTGACCCATGTCCCCTCTCTTTTCAATGTTTTCTAAAACCCTATAACATAGCCATTATGCTGCAGAATTTTCATCTCAAAATGTCTCTCTCTTTTTCTAAAGTTCTTTTATTTTATTAAGTGAATACTCAAAGCTCTCTCCTCTATATGGGTATTCACATATATACCAAAATGTTCTATTTTAAATTCTGGGATTTACATACATGAAACCTGCTTTCCCTTTTCGTGGGTTTAAAGTGACATAAAGATCATGTCTTTAAAGCAGTTTTTAAAACGTTATGATTATGAAATGAAACCCATTTCTTTTATGCTATATGGGTTGTTTATGGAATTATTTATGTTGATATATGTGGCTCACATAATAATAAATACATGGAAAGGGTGCGCCCATATAGCGCTCCAATGCATTGGGTAAAGACTTAATCTCTAGAATGACTTTTTAGACTGATAACTTGGTGAATAACCTTGGTATTTTTTAATGACACCTTGGGGATGGACCTTGGTGAAACGAAATGATTGTAAATATTAAATTTTGTAGCCACATCTTCAAGTTATGAAAAATGTTATTTTTGTTATGATATGCCTCATTATTTCATTCTCATTCCTTAAAGTTCTTTTCATGACCTTATTGAAGTATCTCAAGTTCACATGTAAAATGTTTCTCTTGTTTCCATTACTGGGCCTTCTGCTCACCCTTTCTTTTGATGTATGTCCCCAGGTTATGTGATGCAGTAATGAACCTAGGATTAACATGAGGAGAATCCTTTCAAGTTTTTAAGAAGAATGTTTTATGTTTTCATGTTTTAACTTCCTGGTTTCCAAGACACTAAACCTTAAAGATCCTCGATTTTGTAAAATGTAATGAAAGTTTATGTGATAAAAAGGAGGGATTCTATAATTGAGGTCATATATGTTAGCTTGTAGAGATGGTGTATTGGTCACCAGAATTGACGGAAATCTTATATTTTTGAGGCCAATGCCCCATATAGATATGCATGCCAATTAATGTGTCTGCAGTAGATTTTTGTATCCCCTCTTGTGCATGTCAGATCAGAGTAGCATCCAATGGTTTCCTGACAACTATGGTTGCTGATAGCAATGGAGAAGATCGGGGAAATGTTTGATCTACCAGTTACTGGAGCGGCGAGTCAATTGACTACATGGTATGCCAAGAACTGGGTAGAATCATACCCTAAAGGGGTACTGAATCATCCAGTTCCTCAAGTGGGGACAAAAAAAGAACTGTTATGAAAGAAACCCTTCATCTAGAAGGTGATTCTTCTTCACCCAGAGCTGATTCACTGGGTTCTTCACCCGGGGCAAATTCGCCAGATTCCTAGGATGGGGATGATGAGGAACGACATGCTTCAAAGCGGCCTCATGCTAGATATAATCCTCCTTCCAGATTCAAGAGACCTACTTCATCGACTCCTGGTGAGTTATATAATTGAGTCAATTTAGTCGCCATTATTTTATAGAGCAACAATTTTCATTTTATTATCCTTTATCGATGATTACAGGAGCAGGGATGAAGTTGATCTCCCAGATTGTAGGACCCTCCTCGCTGCCTTCTGGTGCACATGTTGAATTTTTATGACCAAAGGCAGTCCATACATGGAGGAGTTTATATTGTGATGCTAAAACCGCATGGATGAACTTATGTGAAGGGATACATATCCCTAGAGTGGGGAATCTCTGGGCTTCTACAGATATACACGTCGAGGATAACCCCTATGAATTTTGGGATTGCATCAAAGAGTTGAAAATTATCATATATTCTACTGATGATTCCATTCATATTACCATGTGGGTGAAGGAAATGATGAATCGAGGAACCACTGAGGGGATTGGTGCTTCGGTAGATGAAGAGTGGCATGATTACGTGGATCTTGAAGATGTAAATTTCTTTCCTTATTTTCTTTGCATCTTAATTTCAATCAATTATTTGTTACTCAAGGAATTTACTTTCTTCATCCTGTAGATTGTAAATAATGGAACTACTAAGGTCCTTTCACCACGGTACAGCCCTGGTGGCACTGCTCTTGGAGTCGTTGAATCTCCTCATGAGTCGGGCAAGGTATATTCAGGCCAAAAATCCATGGATGAGGAGTTAGAAACGGATTTTCACTCTCCAATACCTGTATTTGGAGATGATTATGTCAACACACCCAAAAATTCAATGTAGCAAAGGCATTGAAGGAAGAAGTCCACAGTTAAACATTTCATCAATAGTGGTAAGTCCTTCGAATAGTCATGAATCCTAACTCATGAAAATATTACTCATGCGTCTTGGGATTCAGGGGCTTATTCAATTTCCTCTTTGAGGGAATGGACTGACCCTCCTCTGAGCATGATGGAGGGTGCTGGTGAACAGTCACAAATTCATGCTGACCTGGCTGCTCCTGAATAAATGAGTAGAGAAGAAGACCCACTCATGTTGCTACTGTAAGGAGAGAATAGCCTGCTTCTGGTAAATTAACAATATTTCAAAGAATTTTGAATGAAGACATCAACTGACTTCCATTCTGTGATTCTTTAGGTTCAACACCTGCACCAGAACATTTGGCGACCACTAAAATTGGCTCTGCAATTTTCTTTGAGGAAGTTGTTTGGGGTCCGGGGTCGCAGGAGGAGGGTCACCAAGAGGACATGTCAAATGCTCCCACTGGTGAGACTAACCATGAATCTGAGATACCACTGGATGAAATGATGAAACTTGGTGCATATTTTGAAGAAATGTTAGATCATGTTAAATTACCATGTGATTTAGAAGATTTTGGAGGTGATTTTTATCCTTCGTCCTGTTGAAACTGTTTATTACATCTCTGAACACGATTGGTTGAAATTTTCAGTTCCATCTGAGCAAGCTACTGATCTGCCGATGCTTGAAGGGGTATAGACAACCCTATCATTGCAGAAACACTAGCTCAAGTGGAGCTTCACCCAGTAGAGCTTCTTGAAACCCATCCTAAAAATATTTTTAAATCTAGGAAAGATGGGGAGGAGCCTTCTCATACTGCTAATCTACCATTGGGTAAAATATGATAACATTTGTGACTGTACTCAATTTGCAATACAGCTAAACAACTTTTGTTATCCTTTGGAACTAACCAAAACATTCAATTGACTATGCAGGGCCATCAATTTCAGTGGCTAAATCTAGAGGTGAACCCTCCGACTCCACCCCAACGGGAGTAGAAATTGAAGTACCAAGGGTCAGGGGGGAAGGAACAGAATAGGGCACATCCTTAAGTGAATTATTCCCGTACTATATCCCCCCTGTGATAGAAATGCTGAATCAGACCTAGAGGTGCAAAAGGAGCTCAAATTCTCATGTCGCAAGGCATGGAAAAATATATGGATGATCATATCTGAAGTGACTCTTGAAGAGCTATCTTCGAAGATCCCACGACTGTCATCCATGTTCCTCATGCTGGGATTTTGCGGTTTTGGATATCAAGAGATCGATACCACGGTGGAACAAGTCATCTTATGGAGGGAGTAGAAGAAAAAGTACCATCTAGATCTGACCAGAGCAAGGTTATTGACCAATATTGGTGAATTTATGGTTGTGGTGTCCGGAGCTGAGGCTAATCATGTTGTAAAGTTGAAGGAGCTGACGCATAAGATCAAGGAGAAAGTTTTCCAGTAGATGCACCTCCAACAACAGTTAGATTTCGTTATTGGGGAACTTGACCAGCTTAACAATTCACTAGAAGGAGTCCAAAGGAATGGTATGAAAGCCATTGCAGATTCCAAGAAAGAACTCCATCAAGATGAAAAGATTAAAGTTGGTCGAGTGAATGAACTTCAAGTGGCTGCTGATGATTCTTGGGATTTTGTAAATCAAATAAAGAGTTATGTTGAAAGCCTCTTGTAATTCTTGAAAAATAGAAGATACTACAATCTGTGAATGTTCTTCTAATCTTGTGCATCAATGAAAAAAATGAATTTCATCCTCAATCATTTGTACCTACATTATCTTGATAATTACTTATATATATATATATACCTAATCCAATGGGCCTAGTAATCATAGTTTGATTTTTCCTAGGATTATACAAACAACCCCAAAAACTTTACATCTTTTATTGCTCAATATTGCCTAAATCATACAACATGTACATTGAGCGAGCTAGGACTTGACCTTTGTTCAGAATTCCTTTTACAAGTTCCCAATTTAATGAGTACCTTGTATATTGTTGGCAGTTTAAAGGCATGCATGTCAGACATAAAAAGGATAATTTTTAAGGTCAAATATCTTTGATCGAATGGATTAAAATTTACTCAATTCCTTGATAATTTTCTTGAAAACATATTACTATATCCACATATGGGGGAAAACATGTAAACTATGAATTAAGAAATTTCAAATCTGAGGGATGATATGAAAAAAGGGATAAAGGCATTAGAGGAATTATTTCATAAGAGTGAAGGTACCACTATTTAACAAACCTGTTAGGGTGTTGAATTATGCAGGGTCATTTAAGGGCATTGGTTGTATAGTCAAATAATTGCATCTTTTGGCTGATAGGTTCGTTATATAGACTACTTATGCAAGGCCACCTAGGGGCATGTTCTTCATAGTTAGGCAAAAGAACTCTCAGAAATTTTACTTTTCTATTGCTAAAAGATAGTGATTGTTTATGGAGATTAAAATTTTCGAAAGCATAGAGTCTGTTGTATAGAGAAAGGTACTTGAATAAGTAGAGGATATTACAAATCAATATTGTCAATGAATTGGATGAATGTCACTCTTGTGAAGGTCAGACCCAAACGTAGGGAAGGGGAATATAAACCAAAGACTTGAATATTTTCAGATCATGAAAAATAGTATGGGACAAATATGTTAAGGACTGCTATTTTTGTGGATCCCTACATATCGTCGTTGAGACTAATAAAGAAAAAATATTTTTTCCCACCAAGAATGAAGTTACCACTATTTGACAAACCCATTAGGGGGTTTTAATTATGCAGGGACACTTAAGGGAATTGGCTACAAAGTTAAATAATAGCAACTTTTGGCTAACAGGTCCATTATGTAGACTACTTATGAAATGCCGCCTAAGGGCACATGCTGCATGGTCAAGAAAAATAATTCCTAGGTATCAGACATTTTGTGACCAGAAGTCAAGAAAAGGTTATAGAGATCTGTAAGTATTTAATGTTAGGAGTATGACACATGAAAATGGGTATTGTTCAATGCATGGAAGAGATTCATAGACCAATGCTGAACATAATCATGTTTTGGATGGGTCCTAAATTGAGATGCTGGACTTCACTACATATGTCATTTGTATGAGAATCAAGCCATATGTAGTTCTTGAAATACAGTTTAATGTCATGTGAGACGAGAGTGTTGGAGATCTTAGTTTAGGGTCGTAGAGCTCGGACCATAATGAGGGAGACACATTGTATGTTTTTTATAAACCTAATGTGAATAAAGACCATGGTTTTTATACCACATTCATGTGTTCACAGGGGGACTTTTCAGCCAAGGGACTGATAGTAGAGTTCGGGTTTAGGCCCAAAGACTTGGGGCTTGGTTCGAGGGATGCTCGAACGTTCCTACGTATCCCATAAGTATGGGATTCAAGACATACGTAGTTCTTGAAATACCCTCTGTACAGATTTGGTTCGTACATGTGAAGGATGAAAGGGGACTTTAGTGCAACGATGGTTGGATCCATGATTAAAGGTTTAGGCATTTCCATGTATGCTCGTAGTCCTTGGAATATGACATGATTGAAGATCAATGTCAATAATGATTTCCTCTCATGTGAGGGTGTCAGATACTGTTGTAGTTTATTGTCATACAAGACAAAAGTCTTAATAGTTTAAGGTCATATTCATGGACCGGTGCTGCCTAGTTTAGTGTCATGTAGAAAGGACATATTTCTATGCAGTTTAATGTCATGTAGTAAGGAAAATGTGGGACTTTATAGTTTAATGTCATATAGAAAGGACGATGATGAACCAATGTGAATATATTGGTTTCAGAGGGGGGGCTTCAGGAATCAACATTGTATGAGATGGAGGTGAACCGATGTGAAGGTATTGGTTTTGGGCTCAAAACTCGAGAGGTTGCCTACGTACCCAGCCTAAAAGGCAAGGATAAAAGTCCGCGTAGTTCGATTGAGAATGAATTAGTGATCGAGTTGTACTTGAGGACAACCTGAAGATGGTGTTGGGACTTATGCATGGTTAGAGGTCCAGAGAGGGTGTTATGGTTTTATCTTACTCTAAGATGATGTGATTTATTCTCAGTGTGAGAAACAAGAGGTAACAACATCCCTAATGATGCACAGTTTAACGTCATGTAGGATGTATAAGGGACTGTTTCATAGTTTAAATGTCATGTGTCACAGACATGGGGTACTTGGCAATTTAATGTCTTACAGCTCGGATGAATAGTTTAATGACATATTGGACGACAATGGGGAAACATTTTAACATCATGTTAGATGATAGATGGTCTATGAATTTTAATGTCTTGTAGTGAGGACTATAGTGATTATGCAGTTTAAAGTCTTTCAGTGAGGACTAAAATAGTTTACGGTCATATGCATGGACCAATGCTGCACAGTTTAGTGTCATGTAGCTAGGAAAAGGGGTGTATTTGTGTTACACAAAATACTTCTTCAAGAATATTTAATTGGTTGGAGTTTTAATGAGTTCTCCATCCATTGAGATTAAATAATAAGCTCTATTGGAGTAGACCTTATGTATTGAATAAGGTCCTTCCTACTTTGGCTCAAGCTTTGGAGGCTTCTTTCCTGGTATCATTGGTGTTCTGTGGATAGATATCAATTCTCCTTGAATGAATGAACTAAGATGAACTCTTTTATTGAAATCTCGTGTTATTCGATTCTGATAGACTTCCAAGTGGTGCAGAGTGCACAATCGCTTTTCATCGAATCGTTCCAATTCATCAAATCACTTTTGAGATTGATCATCTGTGGATGAATGAACACAAATGGCTAATCTGGGTGAAGGTAATTTAACCTCAATGGGAAATACTGCTTCTGTTCCATATACCAATGAATATGGATTTGATTGTGTAGCAGTGCGGGTGGTAGTCCGATAAGCCCATAAAGCATGAAAAATTTTATCAGGCCATGATTTCTTATATTTATCCACCATCTTTTGCAGTATATTTTAAAGAGTCTTATTGAAAGCTTATATTTTGAAATTGGTCACTGCATGATACCAAAAATAATTGTTGGATTTGATGTTGTACTCTTGATACAACTTTCTCACCTCGGATGAACAAAAGTTAGTGCCATTGTCCGTCAATATGGTATGAGGGACACCGAATCTGGTAATGATATTAGACTTGATGAAGCTATCAATGATTTTAGAACTAACTTCTTTAAGAGGTATTTCCTCTACCCGTTTGGAAAAGAATTCAGTAGCATTAAGAATATACTTAAACTGTTTGGATGTAGCCGGAGGATAAAGTCATACTACATCCATTCCCCATGAGGCAAATGGCCACGAGTATTTAGCTAGATGAAGAAAATTTGGGGGTTGATGACTGAATTTGGCACATACTTGGCAGGAATGACACTTCTTAGTGAAATCATCACAATATTACATCATTGAAGGCCAGAAGTATCCAAGCCTTTGGATTTGACCAGAAAGTCTATGTCCAGACTGGTGGGCACCACAAACTCTTGCATAAACTTCATTCATGACAGCCATTGTCTCTTCACCATCAATACATCTAAATATAATTCCATAAATACCTCTCTTTTAGAGAATATTTTGGTGATCTAGGCTATCATAAAGAGTAAAATTGACCACATGTCACCAGACTTGTTCTTTCCCACCTCTACCAGGTGGAAGTGTTCCATTTTTAAGGTATTCCCTGATCGGTTTCATCCATCCTGTAGTATGACCATATGGTTTAGAAATGGGACTGATTTCATTGATTTCCTCTGTTCTGATTTGAAAAAAAGGTGAAACTACACGTCAGTGGGAAATACTGATGATTGTTTCGTCCCGGTTTGGATCTTCCAGGGCAGTGGCTACATTATCCAGTGCATCAGCTTGGGCATTTTGTGATCGCGAGACATAAGAAAATGTCGGTTTCAAAGGAAATTATGCCATTAAATCTCTGACGTAATCACAAAAAGGGATTAACTCTTCCTTTCTGATGGCATAATCCCCATTGATTTGTTTGATTACCAAATCAAAATCACCTTTTACCCTCAAGTGATTCACCTGTGCCTAAAGCTCCAATTCCAAGCCTGCGATGAGAGCTTGATATTCTGCTTTATTATTTGTATCGCCTCCCAAAAATAGGAATAAATAGGGTATCACTACCGTTTCTGGAGAAATAAGTAAGATTTCTAACACAACTTTTTTGAATTTAGGATCTTCCATTTTCTTCCCTGTTGGACTTCTGAAGGCACCATCAAAGTACATTTCCCATGTTTGAGGATTATCTTGTATAGATAAGACTTCCTCATTAGGAAGTTCAATATTTAAATATGTATCTTCTACAGATGTGTGTTCAGCAAGGAAATCAGCCAGAGCTTGTCCCTTTATTTCTTTTTGAGACATGTACTGGATATCAAACTGCTACAAAATAACTTCCCAACATTCCAGACGTCCTATAAACATTGGACGACGAAGGATAAATTTGAGCAGGTTATTGTGAGAAAACAATTAGACCTCATGATGTTGTAGGTAGTGTCTCAATTTCTGAACTACAAATATTAATGCTAGGAAGAACATTTCAATACTTTAATATTGATTTTTTGCCTCAAGCATAGTCCGACTGAGATATTAAAGGTTGTTTTCATTCCTAGCATCATTATTTTGGGCAAGGAAGGCACCCAATGATCGCTCTAAAGCTGCCACATATAGAATAAGTGGTCTTCCTTCAACAGGTGGAATTAATACTGGTGGACTCAAGAGATATCTCTTGAGAATATCGAATGCTTCTTGACATTCTTCATTCCACTAGTAGGTGACTCCCTTCTTCATTAATTTAGTTAAGGTTAAACACTTGCCTTCCAAATTGGCAATGAAACGCCAAATATAGGCCAAGTGTCCTTGAAATACTCTTAATTATTTCAAATTTCTAGGAGTTGACATACCAAGGATTGATTTTTTTTCTCAGGATCAACTTTGATACCATGATGGTGTACAAAAAAAGCCAAGAAATTTCCCTGAGGTTACCCCGAAAGCACATTTCAAGGGGTTCATCTTCAAACTATGTTGTCAAAGTTTGTTGTATATGATTTCCATATAGGCCATGTGATCAAAACATTTTCTGGATTTAACCACCAAATCATCCACATAACATTGAACAAATTTCCCTAAAAAGGGTTTGACGATATGGTGCATGGCACATTGATACGTTGCACCTGCGTTTTTCAGGCCAAAGCGCATTACCCGATAGCAAAACATACCTTGAGGAGATCTGAAGGCTATAGACTCCTCATCTTCTAGGTCCATTTGTATTTGATTGTACCCAGAATAACCATCCATGAAGGAAAGTTCTTCATATCCAGTTCATCCATCAATAAAGAGTTTTGTGATCGGAACTGGAAAATCATCCTTGGGACAATACCGATTAAGATATCTGAAGTCAATGAAAACTCTAATTTTTCCATTATTCTTTTTCACAAGGACAATATTAGCCAGCCATTTGGGATACTGAACTTCTTTGAGAAGTTAAATTTGATAAGATTATCAACTTCAGCTTCAATTTTGGAGGCATAAGTTGGGTGTGTTCTTCTTCCGGCTTGCTTGAATCCTTGATGTTCTTCTGGAAAACCCAAATGATGAGTGGAAACATCGGGATCAAGACCTGGAATTTCTATATAATTCCAAGAAAATACATCTCAATTTTAATTTAAAAATATAGTATACATTTCTTGCTCTTCAATAGTCATGGCCTCACTAATTAAAGTGGGTTTTGGATATTCTTTTGTACCCAGATTTATTTCTCTGAGTTCATCCATAGTGGTATAGATACCCTCTTCAAATGTTGTAGGAGCATCTCTGAGATCTTACTCTTCTTCTTCAACATGTGTTACTTCCTCTGTTTCTAATTTCATATTAGATAACATAGTATAATTTCCATGGTCAGGGGAGAAGTTAAAATTTGAACATCTTGGAGAAGACGCTGTCATTTCCGACCCTATTGATGATGAAGGGTCCTTTGAGGTGATAGAGAGGAGTTGATGGATTGAGAATCGACATCATTGTTTTCCTCTAGATTTTTTATAACTTATTTTGACCTGGTTGATGAAGTATAGAATTTCTGGATTTCATTGGACAAAATGAAGACATCTCCATTTAAGATTTCATCATTGCTTAGCCAATCAATAATTTCTCCCATGATGTCTAGAAGGATTTCCTTAATTGACATTATAGAAGTTTCCATAAGAGTGTTTGGATTTGGGTCTATCCCATTAATTTGATTGATAGGAAACACATAATCTATACTCACATGTATGAATGGGTTTATTGGAATCTCTTACAAACCATATAGAGCATTAATTTTGGTGACCTTCTTTGCCGTGGATTTTTTTCCCTCCATGTGATAGAATTCTGCCTCAATATTGAGATTCACATGTTTTGAATGGGGCTTTTTCACCATACAATGTCTCAATTTGACCATTGAAACAATATTTGAGACACTGATGGAATGACGAAGGTATGGACACATGTTGATGTAGCCAAGGTCTTCCAAGAAAAATGTTGAAAGCTGTGTCTTGACGAACAACCATGAAATCTGAATTAAACACAAGATCTCCAAACTAAATTTTGAGTGTAGTCCCACCCAGAGGTTCTTATTCATTATTATCATATCCTTTATACATTAAAGTATAAGGAGATATATCATATTTGGTAGGGCTCAATCGATGAAGTGTACGAATAGGAATGAGATTGACTCCTAAGATATTATCAATGAAATCTCATCGGATGTCTACATAATTCACTTTTCTATATACATACAATGGTATGATATGTCCATGTACAACATCATCTTCATCTTTATCTATAAAATATATCACTGAATGGAATTATGCAGGATCATTTTCTATATGGTAGACCTCAGCCACAGAAATTTTAGTTTCAAATTCTTGTGGACTTCACAAAGCCTCAATAAGCGCCTCCCGTAGATCATTTGATAGATTCAAGGAATCCAGAATTTATAACTTGGTTGGTACTTAGGCCAAATATTTCAAGACATCATATTTTTTGTCCAAAGTTTTGTGTTTTCCATTATGAAAGTGTAGTTTTTCATGTGTCTTGGAAGTTGATGCTTTGGCATTATATGCATCTCGTATCGGGATAGGAGTTGGAAACACTCCCGGCTTCAGTAGATTAGACTGACTAGGTCTATCTATTTGCTGAGAGGAAGAAGGGGTCACCTCTAACCAGTCTTCCAATAGAACTGTGTTAGGACCGAATCTTCCATGTGTGGATGAACTTTCTAATTCTTGTTGAGGCTGCTGAAGGGCCTTGCCATGATTTTCAGCTGCATATACAGTTCTTGCAGGGGTATGATTAAAATAGTTGCTTTTGGAATATCCACATATTCCCTGGTATCCTAGACCTCTATCTCTTCCTATAATTCCTCTGTTTGATATAGGGAACTCAGGCTCATCAAAATCAAAATTTTGACTGGCATAAGGATATGTTAAATAAATCATGTTAACAAAAACAAAGATCAATTCTTCATCTGAGGAAGATTCTGCCTGATTGGCCAGTTCAGGTTGTCCAGTTTTGTGGGGAGATGCCCGAAGTTTTGAAGTATATGGAATAAAATCTACCAGAGTCAAAGACAATTTAGGATTTTCCACGAACTCATCTTCTTATGACATCTCTTCTTTCTTCGAATTATACTGCTTCTTGGAAGATTTTCTTTCTGATGAAGGGGTATTGTAGTGGAATTCATAGAAGAATAAAAAATTGGTTGATTCAATTGTGTTTGTAAAATTTCATGAGTTTGGATAATTTTTTTCCTGACCATCCAATCATCATATTTCTGTGAATTTTTACTTTTGACATAATTCCACTCGCCTTCTTCCTCTAGATCAGTAGCAGTAAAACATGCTACCTGGGCTGAAGAACCTTTTAGTTTCACTTTTCTAGAATATACCATCTTTTTTCTGAGGTATTTGAAGACAAAACACTCTTGAATGGGATTCCCCAACAACTGATGAAATGGAAAATAATTGGGTACGTCTTCATCTCCTTCCTTGTTCGGCCTTTTGGGCTTTGGCAACTAAACCAAATTCTTTCTCAGAGACGAGATGAAGTAGCCAGGGACTTGTTCATTCTGTAAAGAATAAAAATTATTCTTCAAATCTTTAAACTGTTTCTGTCTTTGATCTCTTTGATCATCTTGACAAGGAGTCCATTGTTGTTGATGCTTAGGAGGTGGAACCCTTCGATATGATGATGTTTTTGAAGTGGAAGTAGGTACAGGTGCTTGCTTAATCATAACTATAGCAGTCTCTACTTTCCCTATTCTCCTTCCTAGAGCTAATGGAATTATACAAGTTTTAGCCTTATTCTTCATAAGAAAGTCTTTGATCTGCTGAGCAATTGAAGCAAGGTCTTGAAACCCTCGTTTGTATTTCACAGGGATCAACAGAGTGCGTAATTTATTACACAGATTTTTCACACAGATTGGCAGCTACTCTTCTTAAGGGAGTGCTAAACCTAAGGAATATGTTAATCCCTTCTAGTGAGAAATGAAATCCTAAACTCTTTAATTTTACCTTTGCTTACAATTAGTAAGATCAAAAACTGTCGTCTTTGGCAATGTTGAGCTAAATTGTAGAAGGAATTTTTGATGGAGATCCTCCCACCCAGTAATTGACCGAGATTGCAAGCTTTTATACTAGATAAAAGCAGGTCCTTGTAATGACTATACAAAACACCTGAGCTTAACTGCTTATTTTTGTTGAGGAGTTCCCATCATAGGATCACAACGAGAAACAAAATGTGTTAACTGTTGTTATGGAGCTCCGGAACCATTAAAAATTAGGAATGTGGTACTCTCAAAATTTGACGGGGGAGGAATTTCATCCACCCATCCCGGGTAAGATTTCTTATTTGGTTGAACTGGTGCACACTTTCCTTCCATAGCTTCCAACCGAGCTATTAATGACTCAATGGTAGTAATTATTTTTTGAGAAACATCTGATTGATCTTTGACCTATGCATGTGCAAGAACTAGAATTTGGACGGGTGTGGCGACCGGTAATGTTACTGATGGTAGTACTGTAGGTTTCTATTGTGTATGACCCATAAAATTAGACCTCTGAGGGTGTACTTGTAAAGGGGGATATTCTTGATCCATCATAGTAGTTGCAACAAATTCCCATGAGAGATTAACTCCAGCATGCTTAGGAAGAAGACTACCGTGAAGTAGTTCTGCATTTAACCTCCTTAAATCCTTCATTTCTTCCTCTTGTTGTGCGAACCTTTCCTCTAATGTGGGTGATTGACCTTCTCCAAAGGTAGGGTGGAATGTAACTTGACTTTTTTTATTTCCCCTTATTGGACGCCTTTCGGAGAAGGGGAAGTTGGTTATTTGAAGGAATACCTAGATTCTGGGTAAGCCTTTGATTCTAGGAACGCACACCTTCTTCATTTGTTTCAGTACATACAGCCTCTTGAACAGGAACTTGTTCATCTAATTCCCTTGTGTGATCCTCCTGTTCTAGGGGATCGGTGACAACTGCATTGATGACATTTATCGATTCATAACAAATTGCTGCCTTTCTGTCACTGCTTCTATGATATTGTCTTTTTCCATGTCCTTTATGAGACATTTCTTATTGTTTGGTTGATCCCTCATGAACTTCTTGATGAACCGTAATTTGGAGGGAGTCTCATGATTGTTCATCTATGCGTTCCTCTTGTGGCTTCTTCCCTAATCATGAGAATATTGACTTTCGCTGAGGAAGAGATTGAGAATTTGAAAAGGTACCCAGTCTGGTGTTTTGGGGTTGTTCTTATTTTTTCTGCTCAACTCCTCGAATCATTTTTTTTATTCTGAGGGTTGGGTTAAAAGAGTCCCCATAATTGGCGATCTGAGGTGTCTCTTGAGCTGCTACATCTGAAACTTTTTTAAAATCTCTCTTGATTTTGTGGATTTTAGTCTTGAAATTGGTTGGATGCATCATCTTACATCCACTCAAATCACCTGGCTCAGATGACCATTGGATTATTTCTGACACCTATGTCACATGATGATGTGCATGATCCAAAGAAGATGCGTGTTCAATATTCTCATTTTCTTGATGCAAGAGTAATTTGAAAAAATTTTCTTTATATTCCAGACTTTGGGAAGAACTAGTTGAGGCTTGTTCTTGAGCCTGCCTTTGATTACACACAAAACCAGTTAGATGTGGCCAGCCATGGGAACAACATTACATGAGACCACTTTTTGCGGGCTTTGTTGGCCGAAGAGCATAGTAAAATGAAATGGTCTATGAACACCCCATCCCTTGATATGAATACTAGATGGGTTATTGGAAATTATCTGGCACACACTTTTTAATACACCATTGCATGAACGCTGAAGGGTTCTCTACTGCTTTTCAACCATTCAATTTTGGGAAACTGAGAGAGATTCCAAGTCAATTTGGCGTTGCAACCCTTATATTATCTTGACATGATTTTGATATTCATCATAAGATAATATTTTCTCTTTTAAGTGATAAAGATTTTTCTATATGTTGAGACAAATATCGTGAATACAATCTTCTGTCAAAGTTTCTGGAATATCATATTGAGAGTCAGCAAAAGGATAAAACATGATTGGTATTTCAACTTTCTCCAGTTGTTTTCTCATATTCAACACTTCCTCTTTGTCATTTGATAAAGATTATTCTACCTGATTGGACCAAAGATGGTGCTTCTTTGTTGCTTCATTAGATTCACCAAGATTGGTAGATAATTAATTTGTCAAATTAGAAGATAAATCACCCAGGGGTGGTTCGGAGAATGACCTACACCTTAGTCTATCTTCTGGTTGAGAAAGTATTTCACCCACTGGCGGTAAGGCATCAGACATGATTGGCTTCACATTTTCAAGTGCCACAAGATAAGAGGGTTTTCTTGTTACTGCATTTTCCATTGAAAATTTTTCCAGGCAATGCGAATTACTACTCTGGAGAGGGATTTCGCAGCTAAATTCATCATCATGGGGAGGATCACCATGGTGGGATACAGAAAAAGATGAAACCACTTACTCCTTGGTGTTCTGGCCACGTAGAGCGTTGTCGTAGCTCTCATCTCAAGATGATAATTCGAGATTGACCGAACTATCATAAAGCAAGACTTCATGAAGAAATGTCTAATTAAGACCTTCGGAATTGTTGTTGTTACTTTCGGAATTTCTAAGTGGGAGAGTAGAATCTTGATCTGTAACAGATAATTGTATGGGGCTTCAAGAACCCCATAATCAAGCAAGGACTTATTGCAGATTGGCACTTGATTTCTCAACTATGATGGAAGAGTCATTTTCTTGGATGCATTATTACTCCCTTTAGAAACCACATAGTGATGAAAGTGATAATTATGGGCAGGTGTATGTGCCCTCTCAGGAGAAATGGTCAATTTAGGCTGATTATCTTCATTTAAATCGGGTGTATGTACCTGACTTGATTGTCCGTATGACATGGGGGAGTATGTCCCATGACCCTCCTGGACTGGAACAGAGGTTTGTATCTTCTCTGTAGTGACATGTTGATGATTCACTCCCCTGATAGGGATAGATTTATGTTTCTTTCCATGTGATGTTGGTGAAATTGTTATAATATTCTGATAGGTATCCAGAATATGGGCAGGGGTTTTCTTTTTCTCTTTCACCATTGTCTGAATGTGCTTGGTGACTTCAGCTGCCAGAACGGGAATATACATCCATTACATGTCTGGATTAGGTGTATGTTCCTTCTTTTATCCTCCTTTTCTTGTCAACAGATATTGACAGCACTTACACATAGGGGCAGAGAGTTGAGTCTGCTCCAAATTTGTCGTCGGAGCTTTCCGACTGAGTTCTCAGGGTGCTACCAAATGAGACTGTTGGTAGGCTTGATGAACATTGGTAGTAGTATGTGTCTACTAGATATTCCACATCAAGTATGGTTGATAGGTTTTCTTCAATACTGGCAGACGAGACTGCTAATAGAATTGGTGATTGTAAGCAGGTGTATGTGCCTATTTATAGGTGGTCACCATATTTGGTTGGAGAGCTTCTTTGGATGCAGCCAGACGAGCTTGCTGACTGGATGATGAATTATAAACAGGTGTATGTGCCTACCTATAGTACTCCATCAAAATTTCCTGGCGGGATTGGTTGGTTGTTACCAGATGAGTCTGCTGAGCAGCAGGATTAGAACAGATGGGTGTGTATGTCTGCTTGTTTCCTTCCATCAAGTTAGGTTGATGGACTTATTTAGAGGGGGAAGAGGTAAGAACCTGCTCCCTATTGGCCGAATTTCACCTATGAATATTCATCTTGAATACTTGGGTCTGAGGAACCTGATCCAAATTCCTAGAGGTGATACCCTCATCATGTTGATGGTGCACTACCACACGAGTCTGGCGGCGATTGTTGATGGGAGTCCTTGGGAAGGACACATGTCTTCTTGAAATATGGCCTTGAGTGACCTCTTCATTCACCTACCTATAATATGGGAGGCACTGTTTGTTTCATTCTGAGGATAACGACCCGAAACAGTTGGAAATGGTGGTTATCACCGCCTGCTTCTTGATCACTGGTCATCGTTGTCCGGACAACCAGGGTGAGTTGTTAACTTGGAGGGCTTGTCGAGCGGCCTCCAGAGTTGGGAAAATACCATGTTGACGGTATTCCCTCACCAATGCATTTGAGACCCAATGCTGAAGACGCTGAGTAGGTGATGTCGTCCTCATAGCGGACGAGGATCCAGCAAGAGTAGTGGTTGAAGCATTCACATGTGGGAACTTTAAAGAAGCCATTCTATGTTGTAGAGAGATCTTGGAAAAGAGTGCCTGTTTGATATAGCAGACAAAATCAGGATAATTCTGTCCAGACTACATCTTTTGGACAAGTGCTCATGTTATTGACTTCTTTTTTCGCCCTCATATTGAGTTAAATAGGGGCTAACAAATAAGAAAACATCATTTTAACTTGGTTAAGGATTCACGTCAGGTTCACCATTTTTTGTTTCTTCTGGAAATGGGGATAACCTTTTTTGTTTAATGTTCAAACATTCCAATCGGTTTCTAATGCGTTTATTCGTAGAACCGGAAAAATCCAATGATTCTATATCCATTTGGACCAACTTTCCAAATGTAGGTTCTCATTAGTCGTGAACAAATGAGGCTTAAGAATTTTCATTGATCGAGAGGATGGGAGGTCAGGCTCATCACACCTTTTTGGGGGGAATCATTACCTACTCTGAGACTCCCTTAATGATTTATGTTATGTTCATGAATCCTTATTAATTCACCAAGTATAAAAATGAGTTTTTCATTTATATTTAGCAATTAATAATTGATAGGTATGGGATTTAGAGAATCTTTTATATGTATTTGAGGCACTTCATCGATATAGAATCATCTGTATTTATTAGAGATTCTTAGTTAATGGTATCATTCAACACATAATATAGAAATATCTTGGTCATTATGATAACCATACTAGTTTTAAAGCCACTCAGTGGTGCACTTGAAGTTTATTATTGTTTAGAAGGACAAGTATTATTTCAGATTTGGGATCGTACCCACAGATGGGTTACCTACGTATCCTTATTAAGGAAGGAATCAGAACCCACATAGTTCGATAGGAAGTACATAGTTTAACTTCATGTAGGGTGGAAAATAATTAATGAAAGATGGGCTTGAACCGTAGAAAGGATTCATATGTACTCTACTTTTAATGCAGAGATCAAAGTCCATGTAGTTCAGGTGAAGAAGTATGAGGCTTATGCATGATTAATGGCCCAAAGAGATATGTCGTAATTACTTTTACACTCGAAGCCCACTTGAGTCATGCTCGGTGTGAGAAACAATAGGTATCAGTAAATATGAAAATTGTGACATGAAAGATGCATTCATTTGAAATGATGTGGGGCTTACGTATGTATGACGGCCTGAATAAATGAAGATCGGGACTTAGTTCAGGAAAGAAGACCATGAGCAAGGTCCATAAAGGTATTTGTGCTTTATGGAGATTTGGAATTTTAACTCGAGACTTACTCCTGAAATGGAAGCCCAAATTAAGAGGGACTTCTGATGGGGTTTTATTCCTGAGAAGGAAGCCCAAATCAAATGAAAATGTGGTTTGGGATTACTCCTGAGAAAGAGGCCCAATTAAAGGGATCTTGTAACCTGGGGGTTAATCCTGCAAAGGATGCCCAAAGTTAAAGGAAATTATAATTTGGAACTTACTCCTGAGAAAGAGGACCAAAGAGTTGAACTTATAACATGGGGTTTAATCCTGATAAGGAGACCCAAATTTGAAGGAAATTATGATTGGGACTTACTCCTGAGAAGGAGTCCCAAATAATTAAACTTATAACCTAGGGGTTAATCCAGAGAAGGAGGCCCAAATTTAAAAGAGATTTTGATTGGGACTTACTTTAGAGAGGAGGCCCAATTAAATGGAATTGCAACCTAGGGATTAATCCTGAGAAGGAGGCCTAGATCAAAAGAGCTTCTCATATCATAGGATAAGGTTATATAATAAACCGCTAGCCATGGTGACATAAAGCTTGTAAGTCACATGGTTTTGGGAGATGTTCTTACAGAACTCCTTTCAGACAAGGAGGCCAACAAAGGAACCATGCCATAAATGGCTTTTAAGAGGGTTTTTAAGGATGTATCTTGAAGAGGAGAGCTGGATTTGAGGAAAGGAGGTGACCAGGAAGGAGGCGCGCAAGTATTATTCTGGCGTGCAAGTCCTGGTTGTGCAAGTATACTTGTGCAACATGAATCACCTTGGGCGATGAATAATCCATAGGGTAATACTTGTGCGAGTTTGAACTCAATCCTTTAGTATCATCCCTAGAGGCTTCTAGAAGAGTGGCGTGCAAGTTCCCTTGAGAGGGAATGGTAGTGCACAAGTGTCTTCACATCCCTTAAGGGTTGGACACATAGGCTCACAAGTATTAATGAGTTCTAATACTTGGGCCTCGTTTTTCCTCTTTAGAGATTTCATTATATGTAAAGAATTATCTTAGAAGTGTTTGGAAGACGTTAGAAAAAAGACTTGGGAGACCAGATCTTGAATCTAAGGTTTGGAAAATTCATCCCCTCAAATGGGGGGCCCACATGGGGTATTTATAGGTTATAGGGAACCTTGGCAGAAAAAAGGAATAAGGTGCGCTATTCCCTTGGGCAATCCATATGTGTCTCACAAGTCACTTGCGCGACCTGAAGAAAACTCGTGCGACCTCTTCTTAAAGGGTTCCTTGTTCATGCCTTTTTCAATTTTTGATGTTCTTCAAAGGATGACTCCTGTGGTTCTTAAGGTATTCCCCTTTTCCATTAGTTAGACTTTCTGATGGAAAGGAGCATCAATAATATGTTAGATGATGTTTTCAATAAGAAATGGTTTTTGTTACAACTAATATAATGTTTGAGTCAGAGGAAGAAGATTCCACTAGAAAAAGTGTTTTTATTAGTTTTAGGTGGAAATGATTATGTTACAAGAAAATTAATTTCTGATTTAATGAATTCATGGAATGAATTTATCTTTCAAGAATATTGGTTTCATTCCATCAGATAATGATCCATAATTTCAGGTTTTTTATGATAAAAGTTTTTTCATTCAAATAGAAGGAAATATCATATATAAATTTTCTATGATAATTAAAAAAATAAAATAAATTAATAGACAGAGTTCCATATTGACATCAAATGGAAATTTACATTTTTATTAGATATATAAATATCATAGTGCTCATATTAATGTAATTTTTATGAAATCAATAATGAATTTGAGTTAAAATGAATGGAAAGTTAACAATTTCCAACTAAATAGGGATGTAAAAAAGAGGTCAAGTTGAACATGAACTAGATCTATCAAACCAATTCAGTCAATTAATTTTTATTAGACTGGTGGATGTGAGAAAGAATATATCTAGATGAAATTTTATCTATATACTCATTAGAAATATATATTTCGACCATAGTAATGAAAATTTTCATTTAATTTATGAAACTACCTTTAAATATAATGACATTGAGCTTATCCCCCAATGAATTTTACTAGATGAGTTGAGGATTCTAGAAGCATGCTACTAATACAGAGGTAAAGAATGTTTTAAGAATGTCGCGGATACTATAATATTTATCTAGAATCATGACTATTTATAATTATTGAAAATCAAAAAAGATTTTAAGATCAATGTGATGTTTTATATTAGAATTTTAGATTAGCAAGAGAACACATTTTTGTTACCAGATTTACCATAGTAGGAGAAACTTTATAAATGGGTCGAACTAAATGATAATGTTGATAAAATACTATTCACAATTTTTTGAAGAGTAAATTGCTGATGATTTAAGAGAATAATGTGTCTCCAACAAAGAAAAAACATAGTTTAAAAATAATAAACAAATAGAGGATCATACTAGAGGTCTACCATACAATGTTTTCTTTACTAGAGTCATTAGACTATAGGTATAGCTAAATGTGTGATATCAGATAATATACTAGACAAGGGAATAGTGTGATATTCATCAAATAGAGAATTGATCATTAGTATAGTTTTAAAGGTGATCTAGAATGATAAATATTATATGGATGTTGAGGTGTGATATTTTCAAGAATATAGATCAAGGGAGCACTTCTTGGAGGCCTACCAAATGGGAGGAAGATAAAAATAGAATGAATTATATTAGATGAATCCATAGGCACACAAGATGATGTTATTTGACATAAATTTACTAGATTATGTTCTAGAGAGAATATTATATGTTTATATTATGTTTACCTTGAGGATAAGAAAAGTTATTAACTATTTGAATTCAATATATTTATCAATGAAGAGATAAGTGGTGCTTTTCAGGAGATATATAAACTAGATGGAATCAACATAATCATTCTTATTGGAAAATATGTATAGGTTTTTGAATATTGTTAAAATATGGGATGTAGTATAAAAAAATAACATGAAATTTAGGAAAATATTATTATTTGATTAATCTATAAACTATTGGGAGTCTTTATGGAATGAATTTAGGTTATCCAATGGAGGAAGAATCATGTGAAAATATAAGTGTTTCAATTTCCTTATATCATCTACATGATATATGAGTAAAATAGTGAGAATGATTTTATAAGGATCCATATATTATAATTGATAAATATCTTAGAAATAGTTATGGATAAATGGAATATTTTCAAATATAACTAGTTAAAAATTGATAATTACTAATTCACCCCTATCAGAGTGACTTCCCAATCCACCAGGGTATCTCAACTTCTTCTGGTTCCCATTTCATTGAAAACAAAACAATAATTATTTATTTATTTATTAAAAGATATTATAAATAAAATACATATAGATATAGTAAAAAAGGGTCAAGTGATCATGGTGGCATAAGGTAATTGTGACCAAGGGCGTCCAAGAAAACTATGCTGACTCCATGTTGAAATAGGGGGTTCTCTAGACCCAACTATGCAATACTTTTTGATTACCATATCATGTGTACAATTATCTATTCCTGGTGATATATTACCATTATAGTGTAGACTTTTCTGCTTCCACTATATTAATGTTAATGTCCAAAGGTTAATTGTCTTGTCGAGAGGTTATAGTACATACCAGGCTATAATGAGAACCTTGAGATATAATGACATTGATCTTAAATATTTTTTCTATAGTCTAGATACATCTTACTAGTTGGACACGGTAGATGTCTTACTATCAGGTGCAAGGGGCTCATAAGCATTGAGAATTCTTCTAATGAAGTTCACATTTGGTGATCTCTTGTTGTGAGATCATGAGGACAGACCCGTCAATAAGAACGCCACATGTTTTGGGTGTCAATGGTTGTTCCTATATGTGGACATGTGTATTGGTCTCCTGACATGATACCATTACCAATGTATATCATTTGATTATGTACTCTGATGCAAGATGAAAACCATGTCAGTGATGTCATGGTGAGTTAGTTTGTGTTGGGTGTGATGTTGGTTGTATGACATTGGTTGAATGGTCAAGAAAGGATTTTTTGTTTCCATGTTCAGGAAGTAGTATATCTCAGGCCCGGTTGATCAGGATGGTGTCGCCTTCATAAGTCTTTGTCCAAAGTAGAAGAAAGGAAAATCCATCCAGATATATCAACAAATAATAAAGAAAGATAAGGACGATGACAAAAGAGTGTGTCCTACTTTATGAGATATTTAATGACAAAGAGATTATAGTACGCAGTCAGTGTTCGTAGGATGGTAGTTGTTGTTATGACTATCCTTATCCCCTTAGGGGCCATGATGAGTTGTGAGACTCCGCTCTTGGTCTATGTATTTTATTCACTGCTATCGAGATAAGTGCCTAGAGGGTCACACACAATAGCATATTCAAGAATCTGCCCTATTCAGTTGAATAGGTATATGGACATAGTGGGCCCCTCCATGGGGTCTGAGCCTTATCCAAGTTATCGATAACCAAAAGAATTAAATAAATTCATTAATATTAAAGTTGTGAATATTTGGGATTGAATTTATTTAACGTATTTACAAGTTCAGTAAATATGAGAAGATATTAATCAAAAGAATATTATTTTAATATTCAATGTTCTTTTAATATTAAGCGGGACAGAGATTTGAGTTAAATGGATCGAATTTTATCACGTAATATATTTCATATATATTAAAAGAAAGTGATAAAAATAATAAATAATATTGGAACAGTTATGTTCATAAAAATTATTTATTTAGTGAATTTTGAAATAAATGGGGGTCGGGAACCCTATCAGATATTTATCAACTTCACTATAAATAAGAGAGGAGGTTCTCTCCCTTGGGTGTGCAATTCACTATTCATTCTTTTGCATGGAATAAAAATTGACAGCCTCTCCCTCCTCCAGTTTCTTAGAGAGAGAAGCTCTCAATCTAATATTCTCAGATCATGATCCCTCTTCGGCATTATAGTCATCTCAATACTGTGATCGTCGGGATGTCGAAAGTACCATTGGATCTCCGCTCTAGCACCTGGAATTTGACGATCGACGTTCCATCGGATTTTTGGAGCACGTGTGGATGATCTTGTGAGATCCTACTTTGGATCCTTCAAGAGACGATTTCCATAGACTATTTTCAGTAGACCACACCTTCGGATTTTAAATGGGTACATTTTTCATTTTAATTTTTTTCTCTTTACAATTTATGTGAGATCCTCGGGCGTCTCCGGGGCTCGGATCATCGGTGATGACAAGTTTCGTCATCCCGCGGATGAAAATTTTAAAATCCACAGCCCATCACCTTTTTCTGCGGGCCCCAAAAACCTAACAGTGGTATCAAGGGGATCGTGTAAATTTTCTGATCCAAATAAAATTAATTTTCATAAAATTTAGTAGAGGGTTCAAAAATGGTCCCAATGGTTGAAAACACGCTACGATCCGATCTTGAATGGCCAAGTTATGACCAATTTATTTTTTCAAATTGGATCAAATTTGCATTCTGATCTTAGGTATTTTTATTTAATCTTGGTGAACAGATTAAGTTTCATCTGGTTGATCCAAAATAAATTTAATTTTTCAAATTGTAAATTTTACATTTTTGTAATTTGAATAATAATTTTATAATTATAATATTATTTTTTTTATTTTTATAATAATAATTTATTATTTCTTTATAATAATTTTATTATTATTATATTAAAGGGGTTATTAAGTAGCCAATGGAAAAATAAAATAGGAGGAGAGCTTGAATCATAAAATGGGAGAGAGACTTCTTTAAAATAGAATAAGTCTTAAAGATAAAAAAAGGGGCAAACAAAGACATCAAAAAGAAGTATTAAATTTAAAAAAAAATTGGTGGGGGGGGGGTTGGCGCGTGGAAATAAGGCAAAGAAAAAAATGGATACTTGTGCAGGGGGTTTGTGCAGACCCCCTCCTCCCCAGCACGGTGCACTGTAGGGCCACATGGGTTGCTCCTCCTATGTGGGTTGCTCCTCCAGCGCCGCACCCATCATGGGCCGCCCCACCCATCCACCTCCATAGCACTCGGCCTCCTCCCAGACCTTCAGCGCACCCTTAGCAGGCCACCTCCCACACCAAACCGCAGCACCAGCCACACCAGTCCTGGCCGGCCGCCTGTCCCTCTCCCATCATGCAGATCCCTCTGATGACCTCCGATAGGAGCGCCGCTGCTCCCTCTGCAAGCGCCGCACCCCACGCCGACCTGCTGCAACTCCCAACCTCTATGGTGCAACCCCAGCACGATGCACCCCATGCAGGAGCACGGGTCGCCGCACCCCTCCTCCTCTAAGGCAACAGCCCCCTCGCCATGCCTTCTCGATCGGCCTCCTCTTTCACCGACCAAGCAGCCCACATGCCACCAGCAGCAGTACCGCCACCTAGCTTGGCCTAGATTCCTTCTCGCCCTACTCCTGTGCTTAGCACCCCCTCAACATGCCACACCAGGTTCCTCCTAGCTGAGTTCATTCCCATGTCTCACCAGCCGCAGCCCACCAAGAAGCACCACAGCAGGCCTCGAAACATTTACCCGGAGTCCCTTAGCTGCTGCCCAGCTCCTGCTCATCTCCCACGCACCACATGCAACCTTTCTCCTCCCACCGCCGCCTCTGGATCAGGAGTATATGCACCGTACATTTCTACTCCATCGATCAAGCTCCAAGAGGTACATCTTGTTTTTCCTGCAGTTATTTCGCAGCGTAAATATATCCCCGAAGCTGTCCGAGCGGACCCGCCAAACCTTGAATGGGTTCGGGCATATCGGCCCGACCCATTTCATCCATGGCATGGCCCTAGGCGGATTACGCCCAACCCACACAGGCCATGAAATGGTGTTTTCAGGGTTTGAACACATTAAATTAATTTATTTTATTTTATTTTATAAATTAAATTAATTAAAATTAATTTTGGTTAATTATTTTAATACCTGGATAAAATTAATTCAAATTAATTATTAAGTTAAATTTAGTTAAATTAATTAAATTTTCGTATTAAAATTACATTAATTAGAGGACCGATTATTAATTAAATTATTTTAATTTATTAATTCGTTTAAGTTAATTAAATAAACCCTCAAACTATTCAATGCATTTTAATTTTTTTTATCGCGCATCATTTACCTGTATTATGGTCTTAAGCATTGACCCGTGTATGTTTCCTTTTATTTAATTAATTATTTTAATCATGTGCAATGATTGTAAATTAATAAAATAGATGGTTTGTGCATCATATTTTTTTCAATTAAAATGTATAAGGACCTATGTGTCCAAGTCACTTGATGTACATTTATACCGGAGTCCCTCTCGCCTTCACATGATTAATTTTCTACTTCAAACTAAGATGGCGACTAACGTGGACCCCGCCAAGATGAGGCAGTGCATGATGGTGCAAGACGACACGTGGATTCCACCAAGATGACGTGGTACTCCAAGACGTGATGTCAACCCCGCCAACACGTGGCGATGTTCCAGAAGTGAAGAAAACATACAAGACAAGATGCAAGTGGCATTTTGAGTCAAGCGTCAACTAAGGTATGATGCCCTTAGGTTGTTTAGATGCTCAAGACTAGTCGGGTAGTAGTTTGTCTTTATGTGTTTAATTATTATTTTATGCATTTTAGAATAGTGGCAAAAATATATAAAATAATAGATAATAAAATTTATAAACAAGTAGTGTATGTTTTTCTAGGATAGTTTAGTTGTGAGCACGAAAACATAGATGAACCAGTTTAATAAAAATGGATTACATTAATTGAGATAAAAAAACAATAAAACCCTCAAAGAAAATATTAAGTCACAAACATCCTTCCATCATTCAAGTTTGTACAAAACCAGGTGTTCAAGGTTCCGGTCATGCCTTAGCTGAGGGTGCCTCTAACTACGGGGGAGTTATTATTCATGTGTTGGGTCGACATAACTAAAATTTCAGCAATAAAATATCCTTATCTAGATTGTTGTAATTTCATAGGAAAGCATTGAGTAAATTAGAAAATGATTTTTGAAGCTGGGACTCCACTCAATAGATCAAGGAACCACGAGTTAATTCGGTTGGCCAGCAAAAATCCTACCTTGGACCCTTCTAGTAGTGGTGTAGCCATAGCATGTAGACAATGAGGTAGGTTCAGGGATCCTTACCACTATAATACTCAAGAGTATTCTAATTCTAGTACAGAGGGTTCCAAGTATTCGAAAAATTAGTTGTATACATTTAATGATTAAATTAATCAATTATGTCTAAACTGGTAATCACATAAAAGTACCACCTGCTAAAGTATATTTGTATATAATTGAAATCAATACCACATTAAAACTGTGATAAATATTAAACAAAGTTAATGTCGAAACTAAGCACGAATTTCTAAAGAGTAGTATAGCCGCTCGCACACATTACTACCATAATGGAAATTCAAGGTGCTTATGTCCCAACCTATTATGCCACCTCAAGAAGCGAGGGTGTAAAACTTTTTATAGGATACTCATGAATCAAGCATATGATGGTTCTTTCAAAATTATATCATCAAATTCTGATGTTAGTTGTAGTCGCTACATCATGACAAGGATGATGTTACATGTAGTCTCATCTCCAAAATCCTTTCGATGAGAATGTGAAGCAAGATTTGAATGTGATGATTGCACTTGGATTGTGTAAAGTGAAAGACAGTTCACAATCATTCATGTCATCCCTTCTTATAACTTTTACACCCAATTACTCTAGTTTCTTCTAAAGGTACAAACGAATGGTATAGAGTAATCACTTCATTACCTTTAAGGTTACATTCTCCAAGTAAAAAATAATATTGGAGATAATGCCATCTTTTATTCTTATAGTAAATACATTGAATGAAAAGGAAAAAAGGCTTATGGAATGTTATACCAAAGTCACCTTCATCCTGACCTTCAATGAAATGTGGTTGGTTATTTAACAAAAGGTTATTTGCATCACATAATGAAATGAATTCATGGAAGTTTAAAAAATTAAATACTAGAAGAATGTACCCACTTCTCATTCAGTTAATATTCATCAAATAAATGTATTGTTATCTCACATAATTCTTGGGAATTAAAATACAATATAATTTTCACATATATGTATTGATATAAAATAACCATGTAAGTAGAGAAACATTACTAGAAGTAAAGTGTCCTCTCCAAGCAGCTGAGAAAGGGTGATTCCTAAGTTAGTGGTGACAAACACATAACTTCTAATTTCCAAATTATTGATTCAAATTGAACAAGTTGTGGAGTATAACCAAAAACATTTATCTCACATACCCGTTTTGGACATGATGAGACATTATTCCATGTTTTGGAATGAATGTTGTTTGTGGAAACATACTAAACAAATAGTTCTCTCGTACTTGAATCAACAGAAATAAATGATGAATATATAATGTAAGACCTACCCTGTTGTGGCAATATGATTTTTTTTTCTAGTCAAACTAAATGTGGATATCAACTATATAACCATTATGGTATTTAGGCTTGGAATAGCTAAACACCTTTGGTATTATTGACATCCTTAGTATAGACAAATAATTCTTTTGAAATAAAGCTATGCCACAAAATATTTCGAGGTTAGTTCAACAAGACAGTGTGAACTATTCCAAATAAAGCAAGAGGTAAATATACATCATAAGTTTCCTTTAATTCATTAAGGAATGTACAAGTTATGTATAGGTTTGGTAAGAAGATATGAGTTGCTTCTGATTGGCATGCTGAATAATATCTTAACCAAACAATCATCGATCATGATAATGTAGCATGGAGTAATTCTTAAATGCATGTTACCTTATCTACATCACTATATTGATGTTAATAATCAGGATCGATGATGAGTCTTACATATTAACATTGATCAGTAAAATTTAGCATGGATCAATTCCTAAACGCACATTTTATACATCAAAGTTATGATGTAATTTTTATCAATGTTACAACCTGCAAAAAAATCCATTATATTTCATGATGTGATTTTCAAATAACATCTTAAACCCATAACCAATATGCCAACTAAATTGACAAATGGATATCATACGAGTCATAGTATGATGGAAAATCCATTATGTTATAGGATGTGTTTGGATGCAAAGAATTTGTTAATATTTAAACAAACATACATCAAGTTAATCATGTTGTTCATTTGAGGTAATTATCCTAACAGTTGCTTTAGATATTACCTAAATCCCTATGATAAAAAATATGTAGTCAAGTATTATAATACATTTCTATACTAGGGTGCACATCTCTATTAGAGATAGTGG
Organism: Viscum album; assembly: GCA_963277665.1. Lineage (NCBI taxonomy): Eukaryota > Viridiplantae > Streptophyta > Magnoliopsida > Santalales > Viscaceae > Viscum > Viscum album. The sequence continues at coordinate 901,734,818 of OY728139.1, forward strand.
GAGATGAATTGACTTGGACTTAGTCAATGCTCGAGATGCACAAATTGTTTGCATAAGGAACAATTTCCATAAGTAAAAGTGAAATAGGCATGTTCCAGAGACACATATTGCGTAGGAAGAATGAAACCATGGTTATGGTTTTATATTCACCATGGCCAGTGATAAATTATTCATTAAGAATAATAAATCCTACAAGTAATAAGTATAAGGGAATGAGATAAGATTGACAAGATCAATTAAAATTCAATAATGGATTCCATGTATCAAACTGCAAAGGGGCTTATAAATTGAATACTACGGTGGTTATTCAAAGGATAAGATACATGGATGGTATAATATTGGTACCAATGAGGCATGATTGGTTATACAAAGTTGGTATACCTAAATACATTAGAATTTTACTTTTCATAGATAAACTTCTAAGATATTTTTATTGGCCATTGTATGTCAAAATCATCTTTTGTGGGAGGTGTCTATACGATGCAACCAGAAAGAGATGATGACATAAAATGATGCCAATAAGGGTTGAAAATTACTAAAATCCAGTTTTGGATTAAATTAAGTGACAAGATATTAGAACATTCATTATAAATGAATCTTTGCCTTGTGTCTACCAATGTTTAGTGGGAGAACCAATGTTTTCCAAATGAAATATGTTCAGCAACATATGGAAAATAGATTTTGATCATACAGTTAGATAAGATAATAATAAAATCAATTCTCTCATGACTGACATAATGTAGCAACCTAAGTTCTAGGGACCAGGATCTACTAAGCTAGATCCATAAGTTTCTTGGTCCTAGTCAATCTTGTACATATAGTGACATTGAATTAAAAAAATTCAAGTTGGAACAATTCAAGTTCATAATTGTTTCCAATGTCACATGGCTTAATCTCTCATGGTTTACATGTTTGGATCATAGGAAGCAATTAAAGATGTAGATTTATACCATATGATTTAGTGAAGGATCAATAACATATGATATAATATGTACAATAATTGATACTACTAGGATATAATTTATTATAGGTAGATATCAATTATTTCCAGGAGCACTGTAAGTGATGCAATCAAAACAATAATCTTTTACTTTGGAAAGTATAAATGATATGTACCTGGAATGTGGAGAAGAAGGTATACTAGTTATGTTGGGGGAAAACCAGTAATCCATAGATCATTTTATCTATTATCATAGTTAGGGAAAATAGATGAGAGAGTCAAGCTCATAAAATCTTGTGGAATCCATACCTAAAAATACTGAGTACATTGTAGATTCTAAGGATGCTAAGAAGTAGTTATACATCACAATGATTTGTTCTAGTTCTTGGATTTTCACCTAGTGAGAAAACTATTATCAAAATGAGAATTATGATATTATTACTAGCCATGTTTTCATGTTATGATAATCAAAAAAAGTAATATACTCAGGTATAACTTATCTTGCGATGTTTTACTCAAGCTGATGAGGTCACATATAGAATATATACCATGTGGAGAAAATGCAGCAGATCCATCAGTTAAATACATTACTCAGAAAAAGCATGGTATTTATCATGTGAGTAGCTAACAAGTTGTGTTTGAAAGTTGGCTCTAGTGCAAGTGGGAGGGTTGAAATAGTGGATTCCCTAGACCCAACTATGCAATAATTTTTTATTACCATATCATGTGTATAGTTATCTATGCATGGTGATATCTTATAATTATAGTGCAAACTTTTCTGCATGTACTATAATAATGGTAATGTCCAAAGGTTAATTATCATTATGAGAGGTTATAGAAGATCCCAAGATATAATAAGAACCTAGAAATACAATGACATTGATCTTAAATATAAGTTCTATATTCTAGATACATCTTACTGACTGGACAGAGTAGATGTCTTACTATCAGGTGATGGGGGCTTATAAGCATTGAGACTTATTCTCATGAAGTTCATACTTGGTAATCTCTAGTAGTGAGATCATGAGGACAGACCCATCAATAGGAACACCACATGTTTTGGGTGTAATTGGTTGTTCCTATCTACGAACATGTGCATTGGTATCGTGACTTGAGACCATTACCAATGTATATCATTTGATTACGTACTTTGATGTAAGACGAAAAACATGGCAGTGAGGTCGTGGTGAGGTAGTATGTGTTGGTTGTTTCATTGGTGGTATGAAATTAGTTGAATGGTCAAGGAAGGATTTGTCGCTTCCATGTTCTGGAAGTAGTATATCATAGTCCTGGATGATTAAGATGGGGCCGCCTTCATAAGTCTTTTTCCAAAGCAGTAGAAATGAGAATCTATCCGGATAGATCAACAAATAATAAAGCAAGATAAGGACGATGACACAAGAGTGTGTCCTTCTTTATGAGAAATTTAATGACAAAGATATTATAGTACACAGTGAGTGTTCACGGGATGGTAGTCATTGCTATGACTATCCTTATCTCTTTAGGGGCCATGATGAGTTGCAAGACACCGCTCTTAGTCTGTGGATTTTATTCACTGCAATCGAGATAAGGGCCTAGAGGGTCACACAAAATATTGTATTCAAGAATCCAACCTTTTCAGTTGAATAGGTATATGGACATAGTGGGCCCCACCACGAGGTTCGAGCGTTGCCCAAGTTATCGATCAACAAAAGAATTAAATAACTTCATTAATAGTCAAGTTGCAAATATTTGGGATTGAATTTATTTAAAGTATTTATGAGGTTAGTAAATAAAATAAAATATTAATCGAATGAATATTATTTAAATATTCAAGGTTCATATAAAATTAAGCTGGACAGCGAGTTGTGTTAAATGGCTCTGATTTTATCATGTAATATATTTCATATATATTACAAGAATGTGATAAAAATAATAAATAATATTGGTTCAGCTAAGTTCATCAAAATTATTTATTTAGTGAACATTGAACTAAAGGAAGGTCGAGGAACCCTACTGGGTATTTATCCACGTCACTATAAATAAGAGAGGAGGCTCTCTCTATTTGGTGTGAAATTCAGTATTCATTCTTTTATATGGAATGAAAATTGAGAGCATCTCTCTCCTTCCGCTTATTAGAGAGAGAAGCTCTCGATCCATGATGCTCAGATCATGATCTCTCTTCGGCATCATAGGCATCTTGACGTGATGAACATCGGGACGTCGAAAGCATCGTTTGATCACCGTGCTAGCTCCCAAAATTCGAAGATCGACGTTCCAGTGGATTTTTCGAGCACTTGGGGAAGATATAGAGGGATCCTTCTTTATATCCTTCAAGCGATGATCACCATCATCTAGTTGCAGTTGATCATGCCTTTAGATTTTAAATTGGTATGTTTTTAATTCTAATTTTGTGATCTTTAACTTTTACACGAGATCCTCGGACCTCTCTAGGGCTCGGATCGTTGGTGACGACAGGTTTCGTTATCCTGTTGATGAAAATTTTAAAATGCCTATCCCACCAGCTTCTACTATGGGCCCAGGAAACCTGACAGTGGTCTCAAAGGGATCGAATAAATTTTACAAACAAAAAAAAATTAATTTGCATAATGTTAAGTAGAAGGTTCAGAAACGGCCCCAGTGGTTCAAAATGTGCTTTGATCTGATCTTGAACAGCCAAGATATGGCCAATTTAATTTTTCGGATTAGATCGAAATTTGGGTTTTCATCTAGGGTATTTTTATTTAATCTCTGTGAACCTATTTAGTTTCAATCGGTTCATCTGAAATAAATTTAATTTTGAAAATTGTAAATTTTACTATTTTGCAATTTGAATAATAATTTTATAATTATAATAATATTTTTTTTTATTGTTATAATAATATATTATTCTTTATTTATAATAATTTTAGTATTATTATATTAAAAATGGCTATTAAGTAGCCAATGGAAAAATAAAAGTGGAGGAGAGCTTGAATATTAAAATGGGAGGGATACTTCTTTAAAATAAAATAAGTATTAAAGATAAAAAAGGGGAAAAAAAGACATCAAAAAGAAGTCTTGTATTAAAAAAAACAAAGTGGGGGGGCTGGCGCATGGAAAGAAGGCAAAGAAAAAAAGGAGACTTGTGCAGGGGGTCCATGCGGACCCCCACCTCCCCAACGCGGTGAACTGCAGTGTCGCATGGGTTGCTCCTCTGGCGCGAGATACTCCTCCAGCACCGCACCTAGCATGGGCTGTCGCACCTCTCCACCTCCACAGCACCCGGCCTCCTCCCAGTCCTTTGGCACACCCTTAGCAGGCCACCTCCCACATCAAACCGCAGCTCCAGCCTCACTATGTGTGGCTTGCTGCCTGTCCCTCTCTAAGCATGCAGATCCCACCGCTGACCTCCGGTAGGAGCGTTGCTGCTCCCTCTTCAAGTGTCGAACCCCACACCGTCCTGCTGCAGCACCCCGCCTCATTGGTTTAACCCCAGCGAGATTCACCCAGTGCAGGAGCACGACCCTCCATACCCCTCATCGTCTGAGGCAGCCGGCCCCCTCAGCCTGCCTTCCCGATCAGCCTCTTGTTTCACTATCCAAGTAGCCCGCACGCCACCACCAGTAGTGCCGCCGCCTGGCTCGGCTCGGCTTCCTTCCCGCCCTAATCCTAAGCTTAGATACCCCTATGCATTCCACACCAGGTTCCTCCCAGTCGTGTTCCTTTTCTTGCCGTACCAGCCGCAGCGCACCAAGAGGCACGGCAACAGGCCCCACGACCTTCACCCGGAGTCCCTCAGCTGCCGCCCAGCCTTGCTCCCGCCACCGCCGCCTCTATATCTGGATTAGATGCAACGCACGTCATCGATCCATCATTCAAGGTCTGAGAGGTACTTCTATTTTTCTTACAGTTATTTTGTAGTGCAAATATAGCCCTGAAGCAGTCTGAGCGGACCTACCCAACCCGTAACGGGTTTGGGTGGATCGGCCCGTCCTATTTCATCCATGGAATGGCCCTACGCGGATTAGGCATGACCCTCATAGGCCATGAAATGGTGTTTTCAGGGTTCGACCACATTAAATTAATCAATATTAATTAATTTAAATAATTTAATTTTAGTTTATAATTTAAATTAATTAAAATTAATTTTTGTTAATTATTTTAATACCTGGATAAAATTTATTAAATTTAATCATTAAATTGAATTAAGTTAAATTAATTTAATTTTCGTATTAAAATTAAATTAATTAGAGGGCTGATTATTAATTAAACTATTTTAATTTATAAAATCATTTAATTTAATTAAATAAACACTCGTACTTATTCAATGCATTTTAATTTTTTTATCACGCATCATTTACCTGTATTCTAGTCTTGAGTGTCAACTTGTGTACGTTTCCTTTTATTTAATTAATTATTTTAATTGTGTGTGATGATTGTAAGTTAATTTAATAGATGGTCTGTGCATTATCTTTATTTTTCGGTTAAAATGTATAAGGAACTACGTGTCCAACCCACTTGATGTACATTTATACCCGAGTCCCCCTCACCTCCGTGTGAGTAATTTTATACTTTGGATGAAGATGGAGAGCGTCGTGGACCCCACCAAGATGAGGCGATGCATGATGGTGCAAGACGACACATGGATTCCACCAAGATGAGGTAGTACTCCAAGACGCAACGTTGACCTCACCAACACGTGGCGATGTTCCAGAAGTGAAGCAAGCATACAAGACAAAGTGTAAGTTGCATTTTGAGTCATGATTCGACTCAGGTACGATGTCCTCAGGTCATTTAGGTTCTCAAGACTAGTCGGGTAGTAGTTCTCCTTTATGTGTCTATTTATTATTTTATGCATTTTTAGAACAGCGGAAAAAATACATAAAATAATTTATAATAAAAGTCATAAAGAAGCGGCATATGTTTTTCTATTAAAGTTTAGTTTTGAGCGCGACAACATAGATGAACTAGTTTAATAGAAATGGATTACATTTGTCTAGACAAAAAACCAATAAAACCCTCAAAGATAATATTAAGTCACAAACAGCCTTCCATAATTCAAGTTTCAATAAAACTGGGTGTTCGAGGTGCTGATCATGCCTTACCTAAGGGTGCCTCTAACTACCGGGGAGTTATTATTCTTATGGTGGGTAAACATAACTAAAATTTCAGTAATTAAATAGCCTTAGCTAGCTTGTTGTAATATTAGAGGAAATCATTGAGTAAATTAGTAGATGATTTTTGAAGTTAGGACTCCACTCAATAGATCAAGGAACCATGATTTAATGTGGTTGGCCAGCCAAAAGCCTACCTTGGACCCTCTGAGTAGTGGCGTAGCCATAGCTTGTAAACAATGAGGGAGGATCAAGGATCCTTTCCACTAGAATACTCAAGATTATTCTGACTCTAGTACAGAGGGTTCCTAGAATTTGAAAAATTATTGGGAGACATTTAATGATTAAATTAATCAATTATGTCTAAACTGGTAATCACATAAAAGTAAAATCTGCTAAAGTTTATTTGTAGATAATGACAAGAAATACCACAATAAAACTATGATAAATATTAGACAAATTTAATGTCTAAACTAAGCACCAATTTCTAATGATTAGTATAGTCGCTCTCACACATTACAACCATAACGGAAATTTAAGGGTCTTATGTCCCAGCCTGTTAAGCCATATCAAGAAGCGAGGGTGTAATACTATTTACAGGAGACTCATGAATCAAGCATATGATGGTTCTGTCAAAAATCTATCATCAAAGTCTCATATTATTTTCAGCCGCTACATCATGACATGGATGATTTTACATGTAGTCTCATATCCAATATCCTTTTGAGGAGAAATCGAAGCAAGAATTGAATGTGATGATTGCACTTAGATTGTGTAAAGTGAAAGAAAATTCACAATATTTCATGTCATCCCATTCTTATACCTTTTACACCCAATTACTCTAGTTTCGTCTAACGGTACAAACAAACGATATAAAATAAGCACTTCATTACCTTTATGGTTACATTCGACAAGTAAAGAGAATATTGGAGATAACACCATCTTTTATTCTTATGGAAAATACATTGAATGAAAAAGAGAAAAGGCTTATGGAAAGTTACGCAAAAGTCACCTTCATCATGACCTTTAATGAAAAGTGGTTGGTTATTTAACGGAAGGTTATTTACATCACATAAGGAAATGAATTCATGGAAGTTTAAAAACTGAAATAATAGAAGCAATTACCCACTTCTCATTCAGTTAATATTCATCAAATAAAAGTATTGTTATCTCACATAATTATTGGGTATTAAAATACAATATGCTTTTCACATATATGTATTGAAATACAATAACCAAGTAAGTATAGAAACATTACTAGAAGTAAAGTGCCTTCTCCAAGAAGGTAAGAAAGCGTGATTCCTAAGTCAATGGTAAGAAAAAAATAACTTCTAATTTCCAAGTGATTGATTCAAATTGAACAATTTTTGGAGTACAAAAAAAACAATTTATCTCACATACCTCTTTTGGACATGATGAGACATTATTCCATGTTTAGGAATGAATTTTGTTAGTGGCAACATACTCAATAAAGAGTTCTCTTCTACTTGAATCAATGGCAATACATGATGAATATAATATGTAAGACCTACCGAGTTGTGGAAATATGATTCATTTTCAAGTGAAACTAAAAGTGGACATCAACTATATACCCAGTTTAGTATTTAGGCTCAGCACAGCTATACACCTTTTGTATTGTTGACATCCTTAGTTTAGACAAAGAAACCTTTAGACATAAAGGTATGCCACAAATCTTTCTGAAGTTAGTTCAACAAGACAGTGTGAACTATTAAAAAGAAAGAATGAGGTAAATATACTTCATAAGTTTCCTTTAATTCATTAAGGAATGTACCAGTGAATTATAGGTTTGGTGAGAAGGCATGAGTTGCTTCGAATCGGCATGCTGAATAATATCTTGACCAAATAATCATCGATCATGATAATATAGTGTGCATAAATTCATAAATGAATTTTACCTTATCTACATCACAGTATTGATGTTTACAAGGAGGATCGATGATGAGTATTATATATTAACATTGATCAAAAAAATGTAGCGTGGATCGATTCCTAAATGCACATTTTATACATCAATGTTATGATGTAAGTTGTATTAGTGTAACAAGCTTCAGAACCTTCCATTATATTTCATGATGTACTTTGAAAATAATAGCTTAAACCCATAACCAATATGCCAAATAAAATGAAAAATAGATATCATACGTGTCATGTTATGATGGAATATCCATTATTTCATAGGACATGTTTGGATGCAAAGTGTTTGTTAGGATTTAAACAAATATGAATCAAGTTAAACACATTGTGAATTTGAGGTAATTATCCTAATAGATGCTTAAGATATTACCTAAATCCCTAAAATAGAAAAGATGGATTCATGTATTAGTTTAAATTTCTATACAAGGGTGCACATCTCTATTAGAGATAGTGGGAGCTGAAATGACTTGGACTTAGTCAATACTCGAGATGCACAAATGGTTGGTATAAGGAACAAGTTCCACAAGTACAAGTAGAATAGGCATGTTCTAGAGACACATACAGTGTAGGAATAATGAAACCATGGTGATGGTTTTATATTCACTGCGGTCGGTGATAAATTATTCATTAAGAATAATAAATCCTACAAGTAAGTAGTATAAGGCAATGAGCTAAGATTGACAAGATCAATTAAAATTCAATAATGGATTCCATGTATCAAAATTAAAAGGGGATTATAAATTGAATATTGTGGTGGGTATTCAAATGATAAGATACATGGATAGTTAAATCTTGGTTCCAATAAGGCGCGATTGGTTATACTAAGTTGGTATGCCTAAATCCATTAGAATTTTACTTGTTGTAGATAAACTTCTAAGATCTTTTTGTTGGACATTGAATGTCAAGATCATGTTTTTTGGAAGGTGTCTATACGATGCAACTAGAATGATTTGAAGACATCAAATGATGCCAATAAGGGTTTCAAGTTACTAAAATCCAGTTTTGGATTAAAGTAAGTGACAAGATCTTAGAACATTCATTAAAAATGAATCTTTTCCATGTGTCTACCAAAGCTAAGTGGGAGCGCTAATGTTTTATAAATGAAATAGTCCAGCAACATATGAAAAACAGATTTTGTTCTTACAGTTAGATAAGATTATTATAAAATAAATTCTCCAATGATTGATATAAAGTATCAATCTATGTTCTTGGGAATAGGATCTACTGAGGAAGATCCATTGGTTGCTTGGTCCTACTCAATCTTGTACATATAGTGAAAATGTATTGAAAAAATACATGTTCGGACAATTCAAATTTAGAATTGTTTCCAATGTCACATGGCTTAATCTCTCCTGGTTTACATGTTCAGAACATAGGAAGAGATTAAATTTTTGAATTGATACCATATTCTTTGGAGAAGGATCTATCACCTATGCCATAATATGTACAATAATTGATACTTCCATGATGTAATTTATTATAGGTAGATATCAATTATTTCCTGGAGCACTACAAGTGAAGCGGTCAAAACTATCATCTTGTACTTTGGCATGTACAAATGATATGTACCTTCAATATGGAGAAGAAGTTATACTAGTTATAGTGGGACAAAAACTATTAATCCTTAGATCATTTTGATCTAATTTCACTGGTAGGAAAAGGAGATGAGAGAGTCAAGCTCATAAAACCATGTGGAAGCCATACCTACAAATACCGAGTACGTTGTAGCTTCTAAGGCAGCTAAGAAGTAGTTATTTATCTCAACGATTTTTTCCAGTTCTTAGATTCGCACCTCGTGAGAAAATTATTATCATAATGAGAATTATGATATTATTACTAGCCAAGTTGTCAAGTTATGATAATTGACAAAAGTAACATTCTCGGGGATACCTTATCTTGATATGTTTGACTCAAGCCGATGAGGTCGCATATAGCTGATATGCCACGTCGTGAAAACATGGCAGGACCACCAGTTAGATCAATTACCTAGCAGAAGCATGGTATTCATCATCTAAGTGGAAAATAAGTTTAGTTAGAAAGTTGGATCTAGTGCAAGTGGGAGTGTTGAAATAGTGGGTTCCCCAGACCCAACTATGCAGTACTTTTTTATTACCATATCATGTGTATAGTTAGCTATGAATGGTGATATATTACCATTATAGTGCATAGTTTTCTGCATCCACTATAATAATCGTAATGTCCAAAAGTTAGTTGTCGCATCGAGTGGTTATAGATGAACCCAGGGTATAATGAGAACCTCAAGATACAATGACATTGATCTTAAATATATATTCAATATTATAGATACGTCTTATTGACTAGACACAATAGATATCTAACTTTTAGGTGTTGGGGGCTCATAAACATTGATACTTCTTCTCATGATATTTTCACTTGGTGATCTCTAGTAGTGAGTTCATGAGGACAGACCCGTCAACAGGAACACAAAATGGTTTGGGTGCTATTGGTTGTTCCTATATATGGACATGTGTATTGGTCTCCTAATATGACACCATTACCAATGTATATCATTGGATTATGTACTTTGATGCAAGACAAAAACCATGGAAGTGATATCATGGTGAGGTAGTTTGTGTTGGGTGCTTCAGTGGTGGTATGACATTGGCTGAATGGTCATGGAAGGATTTTCCACTTCCATGTTTAGGAAGTAGTATATCTCAAGCCTGGTTGATCATGATTGTGCCACCTTCATAAGTCTTTGGACAAAGTAGTAGAAAGGAAAATCCATCTGGATAGATCAAAAAATAATAAAGTTATATGAGGATGATGACACAAGAGTGCGTCCTGCTTTATGAGATATTTAATGACAAAGAGATTATAGTACATAGTTAGTGTTCGTAGGATGGTAGTCATTGCTATGACTATCCTTATCTCTTTAGGGGCCATGATGAGTTACTAGACTCCACTCTTGGTCTGTGGATTTTATTCACTGCTATCGAGATAAGGGCCTAGGGGGTTACACACAATAGCTTATTCAAGAATCCGCCATATTCAGTTGAATAGGTATATGGACATAGTGGGCCCCGCCACGGGGTCAGAGTGTTGTCCAAGTTATCAATCACCAAAAGAATTAAATAAATTCATTAATATTCAAGTTACGAATATTTGGAATTGAATTTATTTAACGTATTTATGAGTTTAGTAAATAGGAGAAAATATTAATCGATCAAATATTATTTTAATATTTAAGGTTCGTTTAATATTAAGTGGGACAGCAAGTCAAGTAAAATTGCTCGGATTTTATCACGTAATATATTTCAAATATATTACAAGAATGTGATAAAAATAAAAAATAATATTTGTGCAATTAAGTTTGTCAAAATTATTTATTTAGTGAACATTTAAATAAACGGGTTCCGGGGAACCCTACCAGGTATTTATAAACATCACTATAAATAAGAGAGGAGGATCTCTCTGTTTGGTGTGCAATTAACTATTCTTTATTTTTCATGGAATGATAATTGAGAGCCTCTCTCTCCTCCCACTTCTTAGAGAGAGAAGCTCTTGATCCAAGAGGCTTAGATCATGATCTCTCTTCGTCATTGTAGGCATCTCGATGCGGTGATCATCGGGACGTCGAAAGCATCATCAGATCACCGTGCTAGCACCTAGAATTTGACGATCGATGTTCCAGAAGATTTTTGGAGCACGTGTGGATGATCTATAGGGACCCTGCTTTGGATCCTTCAAGCGATGATCACCATCGACTGGTTGCAGTCGACCGTGCCTTCATATTTAAAATGGGTAAGTTTTTCATTTTTTTTTGTGCTCTTTACAATTTACCCGAGATCCTCGGACCTCTCTGAGGCTCGGATCATCGGTGATGACAAGTTCTATCATCCCTCTAATGAAAAGTTTACAATCCCCAGCCCACCTACATCCACTGCTGGCCCTAGAAACCTAACACTCCCTCCATAGGGAAGGACCTGAGACTAGAGAAATAAGAAATCATCCCACCTTTGATTACTATGGAAATGACAAGATCAGAGAAAACATTCCATTTATTCCATGTATGAAAAACATCAATTCAATTATTCACAAGAAACATTCACCTTAGAATGGTATATTTAATAGACTAGGGGTGGGTGCAAGTACAAACAAAGAATTCTTAACAAAGATTTAATCAATATGAATTGTTTCTTACTTGATATTAATCAAGCTACAAGTCATGAGACTAGTGAACATTTCTTGAGATTCCATATAAAGGAATTAAAATATACTAAATAACACAATAATTTCTTAGATAATAGAGAACCTAATATCCTGGACACACCGCCACCCAGTATAAGACCCGGGTTTCATGAACCATATGTGTACATCTTAAGGCCCACATGATGAGAGTACTAGTGAACCCATCTCAACATCATAACACTTGTAGAATTAATGAGTGGTGAGGTTATAGAAATTAAAGGATTAAGAGAGGGGATACCTCAAATTATATATAAAGGAGAATTAAATAAGTCATTCCATTCTTTGTTTTAAATAGAAGAATATTTCTTTTACCAAGGACACACTATTATAAAGATTCCTTCCCCTATTTATAGATACACCAACATCCTAATGTGGATATTAGAGAAAACACTATTTTCATAGTCCCAAGGATCCACAACCACTTGATCCACCAATTGATGAATGAAACACCTGAGGCATGTTGGGAAGACCAACCAATGATACCATCAGACTCGTGCCACACCGATCATGGCCAATAAATCCAAAAATAGATGCATGGTGTTATGGACATGTGGTTCCCCATTCCAGTTGAAATTTGAGGCTAGAATCACACCCAGTTGTTTGATATTATTATAAATGATAAGTGCATTTTATCAAACCCTTAACACCCACAAAATTGAACTTTTTCAGGATCACTTTATGCTAAATAACTTCACCCCATTGGTTATAATTTGACTAAGCTTCATTAAATGTGATTTAATTTTTGGGTTCAATATAATAATAATTAACATTATCCTCTTACATTTCCATCATTATTTATCTTATCCACTCTATTATTGGCAGTTCTCTTACTTCAGAAGATATGCAGATTGATATAACAATTCCTCTCCATCTATAAGGTAATAATAATAAAATCAATAATACTTGTTACTTGTTAGAAATATTTATTCCTAGTGTACTATTTCTGATTATAATATCATTATACATGAGATCCTATCTTAAATAGAATCACCAAACAATATCTAAAATGTATTATACATTTTCTAATTTGTGTTTAAATTGGTTTATTTAATAGTTCATGTTCTATCCCGAGAAGTAAATATGGTATCCTAAATTTCATTAGTTATAAAATATAAAATAATTATACTAAATTAATCATCACTATATGTATATTAAAAATTATTAATATCCTTTCAGTTATAATCATATGTTTAATTGGCAGTATCACTCCAGTCATCTCTAATAGCTTTTGGTTTTAAATAATTTTCCTCTATTATAGTCCATATATTAAATCTCTTATATTCAAGATGTATTTTAATATCTATCTTCCGTTGATGAAATTTGGGACAATTAAAATATATAGGTATGTTAATATTAGTTCATTAATGTTTTTTTAACTTAAATATTGAAATTTATAAAATAAAATATTTTAGATCATTCCGTAAAAAATATTATTATTATTGAACCTAGATAAATAAATTTATGGAAAAATTAATCCACTATAAATCCAAATGTTTTCCCTATTATAAATCTCAATATAGAGGTAAATTGAGATCATGTAGATATTTTATTATTATAGGAACTTTAAAAATATAATCCCCTGATTTCAAAAACATCCACATAAACTAAAAAATTATAAATATATAATTTGACATTTTTTAAAGGTTTCTCAAAGGATCCATATTAACCAGAAAAAAATATTTTCATAAAAAATATATCTATTGATATAAGTCTAAGAACATCACACATAATATATAAAACCTTGATTGATGATAACTATGATATTATAGTTTTCTTAAATATTTTTGAATACAATACTAATTTCAAAACACTATAAGAAAAATAAATAACACATTATAGAAATAAATTCATGTAGTTATGTATCATTATAAGACATAATCCTATCCACATAGCTACTACATGGGGAAAATAAATTTTATTAAACAAATAAATAGATTGAAAATATCTATCATGTATTATAGATACAACTGCACAAAATTTTATAGATGACACATCCATCCAATTCCATATTCTTTTATGGGAAGGAACATATAAAAGTAACGAGAAAAGTGTCTATGTGTAAAATATAATATCATATTATATATTTTGATCAAGGATTATTAAAATAATAAATGAAAAACATGAAATAAATAATATTGGGAAAAAAAGAATGAATGTTATAGAATTTAGGAATTTTTCAATATCAGATCATGTTGAGATGGTTAATAATGATTATTATCGTTTTTCATATTTTCTAAATATCTATCCTTGATGTCACTTAAAATAAATAATAAATGTTTTCTTCATTTTCAATAGTGTTTTATATAGTGAAAAAAGTCATATTTATTCCTATAAGAAAACCTAAGAATGTATGTTCCTTTATCACACCACTCACTAGTAAGATACTAATATAATCAATATACTCTCTTTCATATGGAGATCATTAGAGTTATAGTCCTCATAGATTCTAGTTATCTATTTCATTATTATAATTAAATTAATCATCATATTGATAGAATTAAATCTAAGTTTTCATTCCTTTCTTTCAATTCTCCTAGGTATCCATTTTAAGAAAACAATATTCTTAAAACCACTTACGAACCATCATTATTAGTTTCATTAAATTTTATAATCTATCCAATGGAATATATATTAAAATTTCATTTCATAAATTTTCATAATTTTAATCATTAATGTATGAAGAAACATATGTACTGATGTTATTATACACTCATGATTTCATAATACACATCAAGACTAAAAATATCTCCAAATAAAAGAAGATCTCAACTATCTGTAGAATATTTGTTTAGGTGGTAGTATAGTTCAAAAAGAGGAAGTAGAATTAGCCTAGTGGAAGTAAAATTATATTGGTTATAGTGGATTTCTTCAATTAGTAGCATAATTAATCTAGTGGTGTTATGTTACTCTGGTGGTAGCATAAATCCAATAATAGAGGAAGAACTTCTATAAAAATAATAAGCATTCGTCAATGATAATTACATTCTCAAAGAAGTAGAATATAAAATAGTTATAACAGAAATAAATAAGTGGTTTCATGCTTGAAATTGTGGTATTATAATACATTTAGATGTGGTAGAAATGAAAAGTTTGAATTAATACTTTATCTTGTAGTAGAAATTATAGACTAATTATATTAGATGTTAAATTAAAATGATACTATATATTCTTTATCTATCAATTTCTATCCTATAATAAAGAAATGGTTAGAAATGAAATAATCATGGTTAGTAATCATTAAAATAATGAATTGTTAGACTAACCCAATAAAAAATTTAATGCTAAAATCAATAATATCAATCTACATTCCTCTCCCCTTATAAAATTATTGTTTCTCTCTACACAACATACTACTTCTATGATGAAAATAAAGATGATAGCCATGTGATTCACCCAACAATTACATACTAAACTATGAATCACTTTTCTAATAGAATCTATTTCCAAATCTAATAAATAATTCATTTTCAATTATAAAATAATTAAACTTACCCTTTTAACTAACTCTACACATCCATGGAAACATCATTCGTTCTCATAGTCCGTTATTTTCGATTCTTTTGTCGGGGCGCGCGCGTCCAACTGGTTGAGTGCGACCGGCGTTGCTTTTTGTTACCCCGCATTCCCGCTTTCCAAAGGTGGGCGACATTGGCTCCTTGTTCAGGGACGTCTACTCCTTGATCAAAATGGGATTATGGGATGTCAGTTCTTCCTTCTGTGGATTCCTCCTCGGACCTCATCACCTAGTCCAGGTCTCCCTCATAGATTTAATATGTTGTTCGTGAAACTCTTCTCGGTACCATATTTTCATGGACATCAGTTAATTATGCTGCTTCTGTCAGGACATTCCAAAGGGTCCGGTCAGGGCAGAAACCTTTGGTTAGGGGAGTAGTCACGTTGGGCATCACTGGTGTGTCTGGACATTGGGGATTGGTGTGTCTTTCTTCTGTCCCTTATTATAGGGCTTCTTGATGGCGCAGAAACCCAAGGCATCCAACATAAAACGCGGGGAATCATATTCCATAATCATGTATCTAAGGTTTTCCTCATCTTATCATGCTTAACATAGGGTATGCCGCGTGTTTAATTTCCAGCAGGGACGGATCGGACAGATCAGAACACTAATTAGAGTGGATCAGATTGAGGAACCCCCATGGGAGGGAAACATCGATATTGGGGTCAACATGTGGGAGACTCCCCGAATGCTATGGAGGGGAATGAATTGGCATGATCTCACCGGGATGTGGTGGACCAGGTAAGAATCAGGATGGACTATGGTTTTGGGCTTGAGCCTCAAAGAGACTTCCTACATACCATGCCTTGACATGGATCAAAGACCACGTAGTTCGGGAAGGGTGTGGGGCTTAGACTCTAGGTTTCCCAAGGTGTTTGGTGTATCGATGTGAAGGAGGTTGGAGCGACCAATGGGTGGTGGGAATGAACCTCATGGAGGCTTCCTACATACCATGCCTTGACATGGATCAAAGACCACGTAGTTCAGGAGGGTTTCATCAGCAAACCGACGTGAAGGTGAACCCGGGGGTCCACTGGTGGTGGGATTGAACCTCGTGAGGCTTCCTACGTACCATGCCTTCACATGGATCAAAGCCCCTGTAGTTCGGATTGGGGCGTGTTGGTGAACCAACGTGAAGATGGACCTCGGTCTGATGGGTTATGGGCTTGAACCTCGTGAAGCTTCCTACGTACCATGCCTAGACATGGATCAAAGACCATGTAGTTCAGAATGGTGTGGGGATTACACTCTAGGCTGACCAAGGTGGTAATGGGGATTGGCGCACTGACATAGAGATGGTCGGGGCCAATGGTTGTTGGGATTTAACCTCATGGAGGCTTCCTATGTACCATGCCTTAACATGGATCAAAGACCACATAGTTCAGGATGGTGTGTGTCGGAGAACTGACATGAAGATGGACCTTGGTCCAGGTGGGTGATGGGCTTGAACCTTGTGAGGCTTCCTACGTACCATGCCTTGACATGGATCAAAGACGACATAGTTCAGGATGGTTTGGGGCTTACACTCTAAGATTCCCAAGGTGGGAATGGGGCTTGGCACACCAACACGGAGATGGTCGGGGCCAATGCTTGTTGGTAATGAACCTCATGGAGGATTCCTACGTACCCTGCCTTGACATGGGTCATAGTTCTCATAGTTCGAGCATACAGCTTAACGTCATGTTGGATGAGGGCGAACCAACATGAAGGGGGGCGGAACAACTGGGTGGTGGGCTTGAACCTCAAGGAGGCTTCCTATATACCATGAATTGAAATGGATCAAAGTCCTCATATTTCGGGTGTACAATTTAACGTTATGCGAGACGAGGGCAAACCGATGTGAAGGGGGTCCGAACAACCGGGTGATGGGATTGAACCTTAGGGAGGCTTCCTACGTACCTCGCCTTGACATGGATCAAAGTCCTCATAGTTCAGGTGTACAGTTTAACATCATGCGGGATGACATGGTCTCATGGTCAATGCTTACTCTAATCCCACGTGAGTCGTGATCTATGTGAGAAACAAGAGGCATCAAAGACCTGACGATCACGTCGTGAAAGATGCGTCTGTGTGAAGTGAAGAGGAGTGGGACATACACTCTGAGGTGGCCCAAGAAGTTTCGGGGCTTACTCCAAGATGGAGGCCCAAAGGCGAAAAGGCATAGCAGTAGAGGGGGATTGGGACTTAATCTAGGTTGGATTCCCAATGCCCTATCACGCTCTCCACTAGCCTTGGCACCGAAGAAGTGAGGAGGGGAAGGGTGCCGCCTCCTATAAGAAAATTTAAGGGCTTATACCATGATGGATGCCATTCCCCATGGACAAACTCCACTCCAAGAATGAGGATATCATCCCATGTGGCGACTAGGGGGTGTGGAGAGTGCCCTAGGCGTGGGGGGACTCTACGTGCAGAGCACGGGGTGAGGTCACAGTTTAACATCATGTGTTGAGGATGAAGGTTCTAGGCTGTTTAATGTCCTGCAGCTCGGATGGGGTGGGTTTGTTCCGCACACCTAGGACTTACAAAACCGATACCCTCTAATCCTTGTGGGAGGGAAGGCATCGGCATGGCCTTACTGAGGGGGTGACACAGAACGAACCATCGAGGGGTTGACATTATCATGGCTATGCGAAGAAGCAATAGCCATTAGCGTGCCTATGTGAAGGATAATTAGGCGCAGCAACGCTATGGGCGGTATCATCTAGGGGACTTTAAAGTAACATTATGAAAACCAAGAGGGTCACACGGAATAAGGAATTTCCAAGCAGAGGAGTCCATAAGCAGAGGCCTTGTGGAGCTCGGTTGCTCTGCGTGGTAGAGGGCACTTGCGAAGGGGGGTGCTTCGCGATGTAGGGTGCCTTAGCCTTAGAATGGGGCAGTGGTGCATATGGGAGGTGCTTCGTGAAGTGGATGGGTGTTCGTGGAGCACAGTCTCGCAGACCAAAGGTGCCTCGCAGAGCAAGGTGTCGGGAAGCAATGTGCTTCGCAAATTAAAGTGATCATGCCTTAGCAAATAGATCAAGTGTACATGAAGGGTACTTTGCGAATCATAAATTCTCAGCGATGAACTGGGTCCCCTTGGGGATCCCCTTCATTCACGAAATCCCTTAGGCATCATGAAAGGAATCCCTCTCAAAATAGGGTATCAAAACAAGAAAATGGGGAGGCACTCTCTAAAGAAGAAGTACCTCGTGCAACTCATGGTTCTCCGAGCAGAAGAGTGATTTTTGATTCGGGAGATAAGAAGATTAAAGGACAGATTTTACATCCTTCATAGCTTAGGGGGAGCCTGGTATTTATAGGCAATAGGAACCGTGGATCAGGTCTCATGTGTCTTGAAGAGGGGATGGGTGGCTTCACGGCGCTCTCGCGAACGTCAAAGGGGTTCGCGGAGCATCCCGCCTCCTTGGCTTCGCGGAGGGCTCGCAAACTTCAAACGCATTTGTGAAGCCACTTGTTTCCTTTGTTTCGAGGTGGGCTCACGAATTTCAAATGTGTTCGTGGAGCCTCCCGCCTCCTTTGCTTCGCAGCAGCCTTGGAGTTGGGGTACTCCATGAAGGGGCTTCATGAGTCAGTCTATGGTGCCATCTTGGGGCCTCTTTCTTTGTTCCAAATTTTGGCGCCAACAAATTCCCCCCCCCCCCCCCCCTCAGACTTAGAGCCACGGAGACATCCAGGGTTTATGTATGAGGTATATAACCAAAATCCTTAGTCATTCGTGGTGCAGATTCGCGAGGCATGACCCTGAGGTGGACAGGGGACATGTGGGCAGGGCGCGCCATGAAGCTCCACGAGGCTAGGATGCATCGCGAAGCTCCAAAGGTCATCGCCTATAAATAGGGGGTCACACCACTGTTTTTTCCTTTCTTTTCTATGTGATCTTGTCTTCTTGCGCTCTTGATTCGTGAAGCTCTGCGTACTCCGCGAGTGATCTCTGTGAATAGAGGCTTCGAGGCGCACATCAAGTCTTCGACTACGCGGTTGCGCCCCACAATCCAGCTTTGAACGCCAAGGCAATGCTCCCGTGAACGGTCATTGTGAGCGGCCTTCGCGAACTCACTTCGCGAGTGATCTTCGTGAACCATCCAACCAAACATCCATGTTCCAGAACCAAATAGCCCACCAAGAAGCTGCTGAAGGGGTCCTTGAAGATGCCACCCGGAGGGATAAAATGGCGAATAGCCTGGGGCTAGAAGAGCTAGTCCGGAGCCACTTGGATCATAGTTCTTTGGTGGATCTGTTGTCAGAGATACAAAAGAACTATCTATTGTGTAGTATATTTCCTCTATATGGTTTTGAGATGAGCGATGTTGTCTTCATCCCAGCAGCAAGTAGGGATGATCCAGCCTACTGGTTCTGGAGCACGTCATGCCAACGTCGATGGTTTAGGTCATCCGATGGTCATGCTCAGGAGGACTTCACATCTTTCACTGCTGACTTCCTATAAAATCATCTAAACAATGTCAATGGGGGGCATTGCATCCAGAAACATCCCCTCCACTGTACCGAACCATCCTTAAGGTGGCGCTGGGGAACCCAAAGAAGGGGTGGTCTGAGGAATGGGACATACGCCAGGGCAAAAATTTCACGGACGATTGGGCTTGGGCCTACTAGGTATGTGCCTCATGCAAGGAGTTCGGGGAGGAGCTAAGAAGAGTGGGCATGTACGAGGCATCTTGGTATTCCCAGTTCCACATCTACTAGCCGAAGCAATTGATGCCGGAGTTGTTGAGCTAGTGGTCACTGAGGACCAATACCTTTCACCTCCTTCATGGGGAGGTCAGCATCAGTCTATGGGATGTGCATTTGATCTTGGGGGTCCTGATACTGGTGGAGATGTATGACGAATTCCTCCCGGCCATGGGTGCGTGGGAGGATCCAGAGTAGATTTCGCATATGGGAGTGACAGTAATAGAGCTCATGCCCGGGAGGATAAGGAGGTAGTGAGGGATGTACACTTCAAGAACTGATTCAAGAAGTTCGTGAACATCCTAGAGAACAGGAAGTTCCCGACGAGGGCTCGAACTTTCCCGAAGGGTTCCCGGAGTAAGGAAAACTCATACTGGAGGTTGTTGGAGAGTATCCAGTGGAAGACATGGGGGTTCAGTGTCATCACTGATCAACGACCAATAGTCAGGCTGGAGGAATTCATCACAGCCCTCAACTGTGGTTGGATCCTGTCAGTGAGGGATACAAACATGGGAGTGTGTCCAAGCACTTTCATCATGGCATTCACTTTGGCGACAGGAGGGTGGGTCAAACTCAGGATCCTGATGCTCGCCAAATTCTACTAAGCATTTTGGAAAATCAGTGAGGGGAAGAGGCCACAGAGGATATGCGGGCCATTCCACATCCTGTATGGGTGGATGGTGGCACAAATCAGGGGAATCTACGAGTATCTGAACCCCATTTCACCTCTGGGGTCAAAATTTCATCCCTCAATCTTGAATGCCACAGGGAGATTTCCGATCAAGCTGACCACACCATCGGTTCTGAACCAGGTGTGAATGGTAGAGGAATTTAATATCCACCTATTCCCATTGTCGATGGGGACCTTCACGGATGATGGCCAGGGAACGAAAGAGTATCGAACTTATATCATGGCCTTTTGAGGTGGAGTTCTGGGGGCCAGGGTGGACCGTGAGCATCTCTGTGAGCCATACACCCCACACCTATTCGCTATGTAATTCTAGTTCCTACAGTGGCTGACCCCAGAGTTCTACCTGGTGGTGCTCTATGAGGAGCACTTGTCTGTAATGAGGCAGATGTTTCTCATGTTCACATGGGAAGACGGGAAGATGCGAAATGTATTTCCTCTGCTGACCGCCATCCATGGGCTAATAAAAGAATACGCCCAGATCTAGGAGGCGGCCTACCCAGGAGAGATGATAAAGCGTCCAACCAACCGGGTAGGTGAGGGTGAGCTTCCCCATTCTCGGGGCCGGGGACAGAAGGCGACAAGAGAATCCCGTAGCGGTGGGGCTGTTGAAGCGGCGGCGCCCGCACCAGTTGAGGGGGGAGTAGCAGCAGTGGGTACGGTAGCGGCAGCGGAGCTGGTGGTCCTAACATAATAGAATCATCCAGAGGGGTGGCCACCGAGAGGGTTCCACAATATTTCTACTTAGGCCCCGGGGAAACAGTTGCGCCACATTGATATTCCAGAGAATGCCGCCTTCTCGGAGGCCTGGGACATCTGGGAGGTCAACCGACAATTCCTTGGCCCATCTAAATTATGGAAGCACCTTAACCGCCTCAGTATGGACTTACCGGGGATCTGCCCCATTAGAGCTGGATTCACAGTGTCCCAAGAGGAGGTGGAGCAGTACATAACCGAGCTGGAGGACTTCATCCAATATCAGGGCTCCTTGCACCCAATGACAGACCAGGTGAGGGTACTACTGGATTAGACGGTTCCCCCACAACTGTCGGCCACTGAGCTGAGAGAGCACTTCCCCCTGTCGGACAAATCAGACGAGTCCTCTTGGGGAGATGAGGCAGGTAGGGAGAGTCCGTTGGAGGAGGGCGAAGTCGGCAACCAGCCCTCAGATCTCGATTATTTTGAGGAGGCTCTCGAGTTAAAACCCCATGTTCCCTCTTCACATCCTACACTTAGGTTACTCTAGATTCCTTATCAGTGTTTTTATTATGCAAGAGGACCTTGTGCATAGGCCTCATTCTCGCCCCTCCGTGGGTTCTGACGTGGGATCTTCAGGATCCGCGCCCAGGGCAGCATCAACCTCCATGTCTGGCGGGGCTGGGACAGTCGAGGCGGCTCCCCTGGAATCTCCAGACCTCCCAACCATATATGGGGGGCCGCGTCTCGGGGTTCCGACGACATCGGCCTACGAGCGAGACCAGGTATTTCACCTCTGTAAGTCTTCTCTACTGCATCCACAACTATTATCCCCTTAGCAGATTAACTGACATCCACATCCCTTTCTTGGCGTGTATAGTCCTTCAACTGGAATGGGCTACTGCGGCGACATTGGTGGGGGCGTCTGGTAGCACTCTGCCTAGGGTCATGTCGATGGTCGTGGAGGTGAACATCCAACCTAACCAAAATGTAGTGCTTCTAATCACCGGCGGGGGTGCCAGTGGGACTGTGCCTGAGATCATCTAGGTGGGGTCCAACGATGAGGATCAACTAGACGATTCAGCCCCCTCCACGCCCGATCCGACGCCATAAGCGGACCCAGCCAAGGAGTTCCTGGGGGAATTCTTTGCATACGAGCCCGCCAATCATGCTGACTAGGAGAAGACGGCCTCTAACAAGGAGGACGAAAAAAATATTATGTCCCCGATCATGGAAGCTGATCACGCGCTTCATCGATGACACCCCCCAAGGGTTATGGTTGAATGAGATGGATGGGCTTCATTCGCGCCTGCATGAACTAGGTGTTGGGAGAGTGGACGCCTAACACCCTCACATGCTCATCCGAGATCTTATGGCAGAAAAGATTTAGGAGTATGACTGAGGCCTTGGCATGGGCTAGAAGCGGAGGAAGGTGATAAACATCAAGAGGCTCTAGCAGGCTAATGACGAGGTCTAGCGGCTGTAGGATCAGGTGAACGAGCACCTGACCTCCCTCAAGGTGCAATCTGAGTTGAAATCATGACTGAAGGCCCAGCTAGAGGAATCCGAAGAGGGCCTGAGGCGAGCTTCTGGGGAGATGATCATCATCTGGGCCGACGTGGAGCGGGCCCAGATCGCGGCTGACGAATTATGCCCTTTCGCCATCGAGGAGGAGTGGGAGGTGAACAAGAGGCAGCGTCTCGTGGACTCCACGAGCCACAGGGTGGCGGAGCTGTAACATTCCTTCAACGTGGTCAATCCTCCCATGGGGTGAGTCAACCCTTGGGTACTATAATGATTACAAACCCTTAAACATACTTTCATGCTTTGATTGTCTGAATGTCATAGCATGCATGGGTTCTATTGTTCACATTGGTTTACTACATCCTTTTGATGTTTATAGAGCGTCTAGCGACCATTCCCTAAGCTCACATGGGCCAATCCCGATGTGAGAAACAATGGATGGATACCTCATTTCCCCACCCAAACGTAGGAGTTCAAACCATGCTTCGGGCAGCCAGGGTTTGGAAAAGTGGTCCGGATTTTCATGAAATGGAAGAGACCTGGTTGGAGAATGATGTTCTCAAAACATCTGAATTACCATTTTCCTCACGTGATCTTGTGCACGAACGGGGTAACGCTAGGGGTGCTGAAATCGATCCGAACATATGGGTATGGGAAGTGTGAATCGCGATACACAGGATTCGGAACATTGTGGGGGTGTCATGACAATGATGGATAACTATTGACCATGTTCAAAATAGAGTATCCTTATTTTGTTAGACTTAAATGGGAATAACAAATGATGTTCAACCATTGACCATGTTCGAAACACCATACCAGACTCAAAATGTCATTTGTTAGTCTTTCAGAACATTGGCCCAGGACAGTAGGTGGGGCCATAGGCCGAGCATCCATCCTGTTAGTGGGTTCCTCCAGACATTGGTTAGTCATCCGAAACGTTGGACCAGGACAGTAGGCGGACCCGAGGTCGAGCATCCATACTAATAGGGGTTTCCTCCAGACATGAAAGAGGACGAGGGTCCGAATAAGGGGCAAAAAAAGCGTGGAATGTGGAGTGAGGGTTTGTTCGAACAGAATCCAACACTCTTGAAATTACGCCACCGTGGCAGAAGCACACTGGATGGGCACATCGGCTTGATCATGGATCATTCCGTCTTTCAGACAGAACCTCTCTGGAGAGGGATCCATCACTTCCCAATGTCATCTTGGGGAATCCCGAACTTGTTTAGGGCAGAGTTGCAGTTCCATAGTTTCCCAAAAGGGGTCAGGCCAGGGGATGGAAATGGGGAGGAACAGGACTCATGATTCTTGGGGCTAGACCCTGGGTGAAATACCGGGGTGACTCTACGTATCCCATGAGGATGGGAATTAAGCCGTACATAGTTCTAGAGGCACAGTTTAACGTCATGTAGGACGAGGAGAAGCCTGGTTACACAAGTACACATCCTACCAAAACTACTAAGCCCACGTGAGTCATGCTTGATGAGGGAAACAAGAAGTAGTGGTGGGACTTTCCCGACACAAGAAGGGGCATGTTTGGGTGAAGGGAAACTTAGTGAATACCGGCCCCATGATGCTAACTCATCCACGAAGCACACCTAGACACATGAAGAGACAAAGCCGAGTATGTTGGAATTCCACTTGAACATGAGAGAGTGAAAATGTGTGAATCATGACGCTCGAGATTTGGATCACAATAATGGTGTCATGATGATGGAGGATTACCATTAACCATGGCGGAAACATAATACCCACATCGTGTTAGCTTGGAATGGGGACATAAATATGAGGGTCGACCATTTACCATGTTCGAAACATGGGACCTGTCGCAAATGTCGTCAAATATCCTCAAGGGTGTTGGCCCAAAATTGTAGGAGAGTCCTTAGGCCTAGAATCCATGGAGATTCCTTTGGCCTAATATCTATGTCGTTCGAGGGTACTTTTGGATGTGGAAGAGGATGATGATCCAAATAGCGAGCTCACAAAGCATGGTCAGGGAACGAGGGGAATGTCCCCATGAAAATTCCACACTTCAGGATCATTTTGAAATACATCTAAATACGACATCGAGACGTATTAGATAGAGGGAGTAAAGTCTCTTCCAATAGGTAGATCTTAGTTTAGGGTCGTAGAACTCGGACCATAGGTGGTAGGAAACACGGGAGACTCCTGGTGAGTAATTACAAAAACCTTACATGAATGGGACTAGGGGTTCCGACCACCACATTTTCCTTAGAGAGGTTTTAGGTCAAGGGACCGAAAACGAGAGTTGAGATGGGCCTGAGGCAAAGTACACAGGTGTTCCTACATACCCCATGAATATGGGGATCAAGCTGCAAGTAGTTCTTGAGTGGGGGGGGGGGGGTAGGATGAGGTACCAGTTTCAGGGGAAAAGGGTTGTACGAGCGTGGCCTTCACACCAAAAGAAGCATAATTTGATAAATCGTTTATGTAATTTAAGGTGAGTGGTTTCTTTTGTGAAGTGATAGGCCTAGGGAAGCAGGCCCTGGCATCTCCACAAGAATCAAGCCATAGTAGGCATTGAAAAATGGTATGGTGAATGACCAATACCCAACGTGACTTCCTCTATGATGATGTCATCACAATGGAGTTCTGTTTTTCATCGTGTGGCCAGGATGATAATATCACAGTTTAGGGTCATGTGATGGGACCAAGCAGGCATTTTAACATCACCCAGTGTAGACGTAGCAAAGAGGATGCTAGGAGAGGAATGTGTACGGTGCAATAGAACATCCCCGACTTGAATGGGGAAATGATCTCATATCACACCGTATGCCATTATGAGAGGGACCCTCAAGAGAAGGGGCTTACATAGAGGTAAGAGGGAAAGGGGAAGAAGAAACTAGCTCCCAACTGAGTAGGGCCTGAAAATGATACATCTGGGTGGTCCTACGTATCCCATGTGAATGGGAATCAAGCCTCACATTGTTCTGAATGATATCCTAGTTTATGGTATTTAGAGATCGGACCATAGAAGAGAAAAACCCCTCCAAGTAAATGTAGACCTCAACCTAATCTATAATCCCACATGAGTTAAACTTGGTGTGGGAAATAAGGGATGAATATTTCTTTGCAATACCTCGAACACACACCAAAGTGAAATCAGTGTGGAGCCCCTAATGACACCCCTATCGCGACATTAGTCCTCCCAACAGGCAGATGTGCATTGAGGAATAGTGATAAGATTTTTGAAGTTCTACTTGGACATGATGAGGAAAAGAAGGATGTGTATCATGTAACCAACATTTTGGGCTTAATGGAGTTGGTGTGGCGATGGAGGATAACTGTTAACCATGGACGAAATGTAGCATCCATATCGTGTTAGCCAGATGTGGGAAAACAAATGAGCATCGATTGCTAACCATATTCGCAATGCGGGATTTTATCAATTTGTTGTCCGCAACCCTCAGGGTTGTTGTCTCGTAACGGTAGGAGAGCCCTTAGGCCTAGCATCCATGCCACTCGGGGCTCGTAATGGTAGGAGAGCCCATAGGCCTAACATCCATGCCACTTGCAGGTCCCTTCGAGTGTGAAATGTGATGGGAGCCTTAATGAAGAGAAACACAAATCCCGAAAAGCAGGTGGAAGCATGTCTGAGCAGAGTCTGACATTCTAGGTACTAAACTAGAGTACCCTTAGTCATATCGGTGAATTGCCGAAGAGGGTCGATGGGGTGGCTCAAGAGGGAGAGGTACATGGCGTGGTTGTTATAAGACCGATGTGAGTGAGGACATAATCCTATACCATGATATATACTCCCCTCTCTAGGGAAGGGTTGGCCAAGGGGTCAATGTGAAATGGAGATTTCCGGGAGATGGTGCTAGACCCAAAGTCTAGACATTTAGGTGGTCATACGTATCCCATAAGGATGGGAATGAAGACACACGTAGTTCTCAATATGTAGTTTAATGTCGTGAAGGACGAGGAGGGGAGTAGGATACCCCCGAACAAGGGAGGTGTACAGCACGATGAAAAAACAGTCGAGGATGAGGACATAATCCCACAGAACACCATACACTCCCATGAGAGAGTCGGGGTCGGGGGCCAGAGAAAGACAAGGGGCCTGAGGCTGGGCCTCAGTCAGGAAGGCCTGACCGGCTTACAGTTTAATGTCTTACAGTGAGGACGAGGGCCAGGGGCCCGAGAAAGCCAAGGGGCCTAAGGCTGGGCCTCGGTCAAGAAGGCCTGACCGGCTTGCAGTTTAATATATTGCAGTGAGGACGAGGGCCCGGGGCCTGATAAGGCCAAGGGCCTGAGTCTGGAATTCTGTTAGGAAGGCCTGACCGGATTGCAGTTTAACGTCTTGCAGTGAGGATTAGGTCCAGGGTAAGGTGTCTCATTCTAGGATGTGTACAGCACGGTGAGCAACCCGATGTGAAGGAGGACATAATCCCACACCATATCGTACAATCCCATAAGAGAGAACCTAGGTCGGGGGCCCGAGGGTTGGCATCGCCCGGATGAAGTTCGTCGCTTGGAGATACAACGGAGCGGAATGAACCACTACACTTGATGTTTGGGACATCTTGGGGTGGACCTAATGATCGAGGACAGCTGTTGACGATGTTCAAAACAAAGCATCAGGAGCAACAAATGAGCATCGACCGCTGACCATATTCAAAACGTGGGATTTGTATCAATTTGTTTCTTGAAATCCCCAAGGGAGTTGGCCCGAAGTGGTAAGAGAGAGCCCTTAGTCCTAGAATTCATACCATTCAGGGGCCCCTCCGGACTGGGAAGGTGATGGAATCCCAGTCAAGGAGTGGGTAAACCATAACTCTACCCATCTCTCAAAGACGCGAATGTCTCCAGGGAGCGAGACATATGACCGAATCGAGGTTAACTCGATGTGAATTGGGGAAAACGTTTACACCCCTTCCATGCATCTTGACCAATGGGGAAAACTTTGACATTTGGGCTGGGCCAACAGATGAAATGTCTGGGAGTTCCTACGTATCCCATGAGGATAGGAATCAAGCCATGCGTATTTCTTGAAGGTCATGCATTTTAACGTCGTGCGGTGAAGACGTGGTAGGATAGAAGAAAAGGATCGGGCACATGGTGCAACCATTATAATCCTTTTATGAGTAGGGCTAAGGAATCCTACACCATATCATGCGAGGATACTCTGAGAAAACTATACCCGGGGGGAATAATCGAAGAGAAGAATTTGGGGTTGGGCTCAAAAAGAAGCATCTGATCATTCCTACGTATCCCATGAGGATGGGAATCAATACATACATAGTTCTAAAGATGTAGTTTAACGTCAGTCAGGATGATGCATATTTTAAAGTCATTCAGGACTGGACAGTTTAAGGTCATGCATGGCCATCGTTCAGTTTAGGGTCATGCGGGACCATCATGCAGTTTAGGTTCATGCAGGACCATTGCGTAGTTTAGGGTCATGCAGGACCATCCATTTTAAGGTCATGCAATACCATTAGGCTCAAGAAAAGTATTTCTTGATGAATTTGGAATCGGCGGGAGGAGTTATACGCTCACCATCCATGGTCACCAAGGAGTATGCTCAATTGGGGTAAACTCTACGGACTATGTAGGGGCCTACCCATTTGGGCTCTAACATGGGTGGTTTCCTGCCAGGGATCATTGGCGCTCGGAGGGCCAGTACTAGGTCACCTTTCAGAAAATAGAGGAGGTGAACCTTCTTGTTGAAGGCTCTATCCATATTGTTCTGGTGCCTTTCTAGATTTTGCAGGGCAAGGAGCCTACTCTCGTCAAGTGCATCCAATTCAGCTTGATGTATTTTGGCCACCTTATCTAGTGCCTGTTGGTTATAGACTGTAATGCATAATGAAGGTAGCTGGGTCTCGATGTGTTGGACGGCCTCAGCTCCGTATACCAGGGAATACGGGGTCACCTAGGTGGAGTTACTAGTCGTCATCTGATAGGCCCAGAGGGCATAGGGGATCTTATCCAGGTAGCTCTTCTTGTTCTGGCCAACCATTTTCTGAAAAAAATTAGAGGGGGTTTTGTTGAACTCCTAGATCTATCCATTTACCTACGCGTGATAGCGGGAGGTATGGTTCTAACGGATATTGTACTTGGCGTACAGTTTCTTCAGCTTGGCTGCTCAGAAGTTGGTGTCATTATCAGTGAGGACGGTGCGAGGAACTCCAAACTGGTGGATGATATTAGAGCTCACGAAGTTAATGATGGAACAGGACTAGACCTCCTTGAGTGGAATTTCCTCTGCCCACTTGGAAAATAAATCCGTGGCAGTCAGGATAAAACTGAACTGGCAAGTTGTCTTCGGTGGATATGGTCTCAAGACATCGAGTCCCCACATCGCAAATGGCCAAGAGTACTTGCTGGAGTGGAGAGGTTCTGGAGGCCGATACAAGAATTTAGCATACACTTGGAATGTGTGACATCTCTTGGAAAACTCATTTCAATCATGGATCATAGAGGGACATAAGTACCCCAACCTCTGGATATGATGGGAAAACTTTGGCCTAGCCTGGTGGGCACCAGAAGAACTGACATGATCCTCATGCATGACCTGTGAAATCTTGACTCCTTGAATGCAACGGAGGAGAACACCATCAAAAACACACTTATAGAGGATATTCTCAAGGATAGGACCATTCTGGAAGGTAACCTGCAGCACGCTGCATCGTATTCACTCACACTCGCCCCGATCAGCCGGGAGGCAACCATTTTAGAGATACTTGACAAAAGTGGCTCCCCAGTTAGGAGTCTCTTCGATCACTAGATCTGACGAGCCTAGTGGTCCTGACATGGAGGATCCAGCAGTAAGATGTCTTACTTGCAGGCCATCATCAGCCGCTTGGGTGACGAGAACAATGACACTTCGTTGTACCACATGTATAATCAGATCATCCTGCTCAGGCTATACGATTGATGCTGCCAAGCCAGCCAAATCATCCACTCGACCATTCTGTGACCAAGTGACATGGGTAACCTCCGGTCGAGAATGGAACAGGGCCATTAAATGGAGGGTGCGTTCTAACAATGGTGCACGCTCCAGATTCCTGACAACATAGTATCCATTCACCTAATTGATGGCCAGCTCAGAATCCCCCATTAACATGCAAATGAGGCATGTCGATCTCAATGGCCAGCTCCATACCAGTAATGATGGCTTGATACTCTTCCTCGTTATTGGTGCAACAATCCAATAACAGGAACGAGTAAGTAAGGACAGCTTGCACTAGGGAGATGAAGATGATACCCAGGCATACTCTGTTAAGCCTGGGATCATTGAGCCTTATACCGGTGGGGCCAGGAGGCACCATCAAAGTGCATCTGCCAACATGGTACGTCTTGATCAAATGAGAAGATTGACTCATCATGAATATCCAAGTCCAGGTACTGGTCCATGGGTGTTGGATGGGTAGCTAGAAAGTCTGCCAATGCCTGCCCCTTGATAGCCTTCTGGGGAACGAACCTGATGTCAAACTACTAGAGAATCACCGCCCACTGGGCTAGACGACTGGTCAACATGGGTTGATTCAGAATTTACATCAGCGGGTCTACTTGGGAGACCAGTTGTACCTCATGGTGCTGCAGTTAATGCCGCAACTTCTGCATAGAAAATTTGAGGGGAAGGAAGCTCTTTCCAATAGGGGAGTATCTGGTTTTCGTATCAAGAAGCATATGGCTAAGGTAGTAGAGACTGTTCTCTACCCCCTCATTGTTCTTCTTGGCAATAAGGGAACTGAGAGATTGGTCCAGGGCAGTGACATACAAGATTAGCAGATTGCTGGAGATGGGTGGAATAAAGACTAGATGCCGGAGAAAATATTGCTTGATTTCTTCAAAGGCGGTCTGGCACTCCTTGTCTCATTCATAGGCGGTTCCATTCTTCATGACCCGAGAAAATGGCTTACACTTTTCAGCCATATTCTCAATGAATCGGATTATGTAGGCTAAGTGGCCTCGAAAACCTTGAAGCTCTCAAATATTGCTCAGGGGGGCATCTAACTGATGGGCCTGATCTTCTCTAGGTCGATCTCGATGCCTCGGTACCTGACAACAAAGCCAACAAACTTCCTGAAAGTGACCCCAAAGGACCCTTCAACGGGTTCATCTTCAGGTGGCGGGAACGGAGGAAACCGAACACTTTCTCAAGGTCCTTTAGATGGTTCTGGCGCTGGTGATATTTGACCACCAAATAATCTACATAGAACTCTATCAATGTCCTGAGGATTGTCCTGAATACGCGATGTGTGGCCCGCTGATAGGTGGAACCTGCATTCTTCAGGCCAAAGGGCATAACCTGGTAACAAAAAGTACCTTAGGGTGCCATGAAAGCAGTAGAATCCTCATCCTTGGGGGTCATATGGATCTAATTATATCTCGAATAACCATCCATAAAGGATAGGGCTTGAAACCCGGCCATAGTTTCGATCAACAATTCTATCACCGGAAGAGGACAATCATCCTTCAGACAGTGATGGTTGACATCTCGGAAGTCGATACAGACTATGATCTGCCCGTTCTTCTTTCTGACTGGAACAATGATGGCTAGCCACTTAGGTTACCAGACCTCCTTAACGAAGTTGGCTTTTATGAGCTTGTCCACTTCAGTCGTGACCATGGCACCATGGGAAGGGTGCATTTTTCTGGGAGGCTGCTTAAACCCGTGATGGTTTGTTGGGAGACCGAGGCGGTGGATGGCCACCTGGTGATCTAGTCCTTGCATCTCATTGTAAATCTAGGAAAACATGTCACAATGTTGTTTAAGGAAGTCCATGTACCGCTGCTACTCCTCAAGGGGCATGGAAGAACTTGTCAATGTGGGTCTCAGATCTGCCTCACTACCAAGGTTCACCTGTACCAGTTCATTGACTGTGGCAGACATGCCTTCTTCAAAGGCAGGCGGTGTGTCTTCCAAATCCTCTTATTCACTTGCGGAGGAGGAATTCTCAGCAGGTGAGGTTTCCCCTCGGTCGGAGGAACCTAACTGGAGGTTGGTACCAGCCTGGAAAATAGTGGACAACACATCCGGAGATTCATGCACCACTGAGACCATGGTGATGAAAGAAGTCGATCCAATCCCATCTAGACATCATCCTAGGGGGCATGCTTGATGATGTCAAAGCAATAGTGGCATGTTGGCTTGAGCCGGTTAATCCCATCATGGTGAAACAGACACGTATGACGTATTTCCATCTCTATTGGGTGGACATCCCAGTACAATACGGGGGTAGGAGGTTCCGGGATCACCTGAGCCTGGTTTTTGTTGGAGTATGAGGTGATTTCCCATCGTCGCTTGGAATTGAGAACATTCCTTCCTCTCGTACCAGAGACAACAAATCATTTCCCCATGTTTGGGTGTGTGGCCCCCAATTGATGGATTGGGAAGACATAGGCATTGTCCAGACCTGCCCAGGGGTCACTGGTGACCGGGGCGGGTTCAGCCTCACTTTCCAAAATCTTCTTATCCTTGCTCTTGTAATTGTCAACGTCTAGATAACAGGCTTCAAAAGATGAAAAAGGAGATGCATCACCTTGGAGTACACCTACTAGACCATTGAGGGAGTACTTGAGGCACTGGTGATACAATTAGGG
The DNA here is from genome assembly GCA_963277665.1 of Viscum album. Classification (NCBI taxonomy): domain Eukaryota; kingdom Viridiplantae; phylum Streptophyta; class Magnoliopsida; order Santalales; family Viscaceae; genus Viscum; species Viscum album. Next base: position 901,767,667 of record OY728139.1, read on the forward strand.
GACTTCCGCATGCAGGTGGAGCCATGGCCTTCCCATCAATGCATTATAAGCGGTGTCCTGGGAGACAACCGTAAATTCAGTAGCGGCAACTAGTTAACCAAATTGGGTCTTCAAATAGATCTTTTCGACCGGGGTCTGCAATGTCCTACCATATCCCTGGATCCTTAAATCGGAGGAATTCAGTTCATCTTCAGATAACCCTAGCTTGCACAGTGACTTCTTCATGATAAGGTTGATCCCGGAGCCGGTGTCAATGAGACAGTGGTGAACCTCAACCCCATTGAATTGGTCAGTGATGTACAATAGGTGGATGTGCCCCTGTATGGGAGAGCCTTCATCCTCTTCGGAGAATTAAATGATGGTCTGGAATTCGGTGGTCCCAACTGCTTCAGGATGGAAGGCTTCTACAGTTGGTACCTTAGTCTCAAACCGGAGGGGGCTCCTTAAAGCCTCAGTTAGGGACTTACGCATATTTGACAAAAAGAGGAGGGATTTGAGGATATAAATCCTCTCTGGGATTCCAGAGAGATTCTTTAGAACATCATACTTCAGTGACAGGCATGAACTTCTTCTTACAGGAGGCCACACTGTGATTAGAGGCATGGAAGACCCTATCAGCTGGACTGGCGACTGGCTGGTGCTAGGCATATCCTGCTGCTCACTAGTTGAAGCCTGAAGTGTAGCTTCTTGATGAGGTATGGGCACCTGAGGTCGACCTGTAGCAGGGCAAAGCTGGTCGTGGTACGGTCGAAGTGGCTCTGCATGATCCAATAGCATAAACAGTAGTGGAGGCAGACCTGACGACACTAGATGAAAAGACTGCACGTGCTGAGTTCTTCGACGGGCCTACTGTCTGGTCTCAGTGGCATGCACGGCCTGGTTAGAGGTGTTGAATGGTGTTCCTTGATGACCCATGTATTCGTAGCTCTACCGATGTTGGCGTCGGCTGGGGACATTGAGGAGGTTCACCTGGCGTCCCCCCTTGTCCGGAGTCATATAGGGGTTTACCAACTCCACGGTGTTAACCTAAGCGTACCATTGACTGTCACTCAAAGAATCATCCACCACTGGGAGAATTCTGGGAGGGATCCCCATATCAGGGGGCATGAAGTTGCCAAGGGTTTGGGGTGATTATGGCATCGGCGGAGCATGTTGCTTCTTCTTGCACTGTCGATGCTTGCTCTTCTGGGAGGAGTTCGGCTGAGATGACGATGCAGAAGTAGTGGCCACTACCCCCGAAGGCTCCGGCAGATTCAGGTATGCTTGGATAATGCCATGGGCATGAGAGACCATTTTACGAGCCATCTATTCATCGTACTTCTGGGATCCGCGGCTAGGAACCTGCTGCCACTCACCTTCGTCGTCGCTACCACTTTCTGACCTTACAAACACACCTCCACTTATGTCAGAGTTGGTCCCAACCTGACTATGTTGCTATCGAACTAATCTTGGAACCATTACTTAAACACATAGCACATCTTGAGGGTGTTCCCCAGAATTCGATGATAGGGGCATTAGTTGGGTCGATTGGTGAGATTTTACTCTATCGGCCTTCTGTACTCAGGCAGGCGTACAATCCCCTACTCTAGGGAACTACGGAAGTAACCAGGGACCTGATTCTCACTGAACAAGTAAGTCTGGTGTCTTATTTCTATACAGGGAGCACTTAGAACCAGGCCTTGATAAGGAGCCTGAGGGGCTTGTCGAGGAGGTGGAACCGGATTGTCCCGCCTGGGTGTTGGTGTCACATTACGCGAAGGCGCCTGCCAATTATGAGGACACTGTGAGGCTGGAGGTTGTGCCTGAGGTGGAGGACCTCTGCGAGGTTATATGGGAAAATGCTACTGGTAGCAACTCTACCTGCCTAGGGGCCTCTATCTGGGCCATTGTGGTGGGCTCATCTCTAGCATCTCTCCTTGCTAGGATTGCAGGGGGAAACAGACGTTCCTTCCTATCCTATTGCAGGGCTTCTACAAGGTGTTGGGCCTTATATGAGAAGTATGAGAACTCTCTAGGATAATTATGAGTGATTAGGGAGGGAACCAGTTCTTTCTTGATGTTCCCAATGCACATCGTCACTAATTTCTCTTGAGTCAGTGGCATGTCGAGGGATTATGTGAGTCCCTTCCACCGAGCGATAAAGTCTGTGACTCGCTCATCAGGCCTTTGTTTCCACTTGAAGAGGTCTGTGATGCTGGTCTTATAGTTGGTAGAGCTGAACTGGTAGAGGATCTTTCTTTGAAGTTCCTCCCAGCTAGTCACAGATCGGACGGGGAGTTGGTTGTACCTGATGAATGTCGGTCCCTCCAGCGTCTAAATGAAACAGCGGATCTTGGAGGTCTTCTGCTATGCTGGAGTCCCCAGCATGAGCCCACACCTCAAATTGAAGTGGGTCAGGTGCTTCGGCGGGTCCCTCATCCCGTTAAAGGGGGAGAATGTGGGATTCTCGAAACCTGGAGGTGCCGACATATCATCCAACCAGGCTGGGTATGGCTTGCCATCCGGTGGGATTTCCACCTTCTGTGTTTCCAATTCCTCAAGGCGGGCAATGAGTGTTTTAGTAGGATCATCCAGGCGGGGGGCCCTATCTTGACGGGGATCGCTAACCACAAGAGCATTTCCAGGCTCTTCGACACGGTAGATGGGTTCAATGGCTCGTGGAGCGACTGGTGGAATGGTCAGCGGGGCAGTTGGGGGAACCCGGGCTGGATTTCTCGGATTGCCTCTCCGTTCAGGAGGGTTTTGTGAGACATACCGCGCCCTCTTTCCATGAGTTCCGGCTTCAGCCCTGTTAGAGGGAGCGGCATTATCAGGGTTTCCCAGAGGCATCTCACCGGGGGGAAGTTTTTCCTGCCCCTACTGCCCCGGCCTAGGATCGCCATAGTCAGGTCATCACTCTATTGCGTGTTAATCCAGGAGTTTTTCATCCAACCACTTTTTATCACCATGTTTTTGGAGCAACACAGCCTTCTCGGGGTCCTCCTCCATCTTCTGCACTAAGGCGGATGGGTCAGAGTTTTTGACAGCTTCGACAGGCTCTTTTCCCTTACTGACATTTCGGCTGAGCACCAACAACTCGGTGGGTGCAGGGAGACCTAAGAGGTTCCTCTGCTGATGGGTAATCCTCCCTGATGGTTCCAACAGTAGTGGAACACCCTCAAGGGGTAAATCTCCATCGAGAAACTCCAGCTCATCCTCCTTGTCCACTATGTTATCCATGTGGACTGTGACCCTTCCCGAGGGAATGTCCTCAATATCGTATAGAAAGTCAGGCTGCCGTCGGATAGGGCTGAAGAGGAGGGAAGCATAATGTCCCCAGCCACAGACATGCACATCTGGGGTTTCTTCCCTAATGATTTTGCAGAGTACCTTAATACTCAGAACGCATTGCTGCTGGAGGGCCTCATGACGGCCTGGTGACTCGGGGCGCTGGGCCACCGAGAGTGCGTCCAGATTGACTAGACGACACTTCTTATTGATGTCCTCAAAATGCGCTTGTCTCCTTGGATACACCATGCGCTAATGATGGAGACTGAAATGCATCACCCAGAGGGTGTAGAGAAGACACTCAACTTCCTCTAGGGTGAGGGACTCGGGTACACAGAAATCATGTACTGCTACGGGCCAGAACTCCTTGGGGAAGCGGCCCACTATAAGGATGCTCCAGAAGCTCCTCGGCTCAATTTCAGGGTCTGGACCTTGATTTCCCCACTCACCAACTGGGCGTGGTTAAGGAACTGGCAGCGATACTGAGTCAGACCGCTGGGATGGCAGGTTGGTTTATGGAAGAATATGGCGAACGGGTCGACTTCCACCGATTCTTGGGTTGTCCTCCAAGGAGTGTAGTGACATTGCATGTATGTCGTGATAGGATGGGCTGATGGACACCATTTCTGGATTAGGGTCCAGGGCTTCTGGTGGTGGGTCGCGATGCTGCTCGCCTGCTATTGGTCCCCATAATAGCTCCCTGTGATCTCTCATGAAGGTAGAAAGTGCTTTCGGCGAAGATGGGGGTGACTTCACGATCGTAACTTGTGGGGTCACCAAATATTCATCCTCCTTGATGAACCTGCGGAGGGAGGTCGGGATCTTGTGGACTTCGCATTCTGGAAGCACCAGGCTAATGTGTCGTGTCCCCGCTTCGGGCCTTGACTCGAATGAGCGAGGGGGGGTTCCTAAGCTACGTCACACTCCTCTCCAGAGTCTGATAAGAGGACCGGTTTGATCTCCGTATGGGCCTTCCCATGATTCTTCTTATGGAGATGATGACCCGCCTTCCTGCCCCTGGGTGGCTCTTCTAGACAGGGCTGATTTCCGACATGTGGCCCTTCTGCCGTGCTGGTACCAGGGAGGAGAGGACATCCACTTGAGATAGCCAGGGTGCGAGGAGAACTGGGACAAATGCCAAAGGGGACATGCGGAGGATCTTCAGGAACATCACTTGAGCGGTCAAGACCTCCATTGGAACCGGTGGGAGAATGGGGAGGACCTCCATGATTGGTGCGGGAGGAGCGAGGCTGGCCTTCACTCATCTGGTTTTTGGGGTGAGGAGGACCTTCTCCAGCTATGGAGAGGACGTAGGGTGGGTCCCCACGTTGGAGAGAGACCAGACCGCAGGGTGGACCCTCATTCAGACTGGGGGTGGCAAAGGGAAAACCTCCATGCCCAGCCTCGAAGAGGGGAAGACCTACGCTTGTGGTGGTGGTGGTATGGGGAGGACATCCGTATGGGGTGGAATCGCGGCGGGTTGGTTCACAACGCCCCCCACTTGTGCCTATTACCAGGAGAGTCAACCCAGCCATCTCGTGGGGTAGTCGGGGCCTTGATCCCGGTTTTGCGTAGGAGCTTCCCTGATCAGTGTGTGTAGGGACATGATGATATGCATCGGCGGTGGCTCGGGCCACAGTAGTAGTGGACGTTTACGCCCCTTGGCAGGCATCATCAGCTCTTTCCCGATGTTGGCGTCGGGTCAGACGAGCTGGTGGTGGTGGCGTATGTGAATGGCTTACCTGATCCTCCTGCAATGTCGGGCGGTGGTTTTGACACGGCCTGGTGGTAGCCCTTGCTGGGAGCCACTAGGTTGCGACTCTGATAGGGCTGGGTCAGACGTCACCCACCTCATTAGCGTAAGGCAGGGAGTCGTCGAAGAACTTTGGGGATAGGCTCCCAAAACGATTGAATGTTGGGGTGGGGAGAAGTGGATCCCTACACAGCCCTCGGGGGCTGCATTGATGGTGGGGCCTGGATGTCTCCAGGTCTAGATGGGCCATATCCCGAGTCGGGATTATTCCCTCCTCCTCATAACAACGTACAAGGTTGTTAATCATCTTTTGTTGGATGAATTTTGATTGGGATATAGGTCGTGGGTGCCCCATGGTTTTGGACGCAGATGTCGTTGCAGCAGTAGTGGATCCACGCGGAGCGGCTGTGCTGGCCTTGCCCCGGCCCCTGCGTAGGCAGGCATGCGGTGATCGCGTTCCCATGGCAGCAACCTGATTCATGAAAAGCAAGGAGGTGGAATCGTCAGTGCCCAAAGGAAAGGAAATCGACAACCTATGCCCCAGCACCATCCCGTCTTCCGTGGCCGGTAAAAGGGGTCCACATTGACAACGTCATAGAATGGGACGCCCAACGTTCTACTGCCTAAACTTCTGGTGAGTTTCATGCCAGGCCCGCTATTTTCTTGGTGCGACCCAGGTTCAGATAGCTGGATCCGTTGACATATCAATCCGTGGATGCCTCGAGCATTACTAATCTATATATTGGGGAGAAGAACTTCACATCGGGTTCACCATTTCTGTTTTTGATGCTTTTTCTGGGGTGCGCGCGTCCGTTTGCTTGAGTGCGACAGGCGCGGCTTTTTGTTACCCCGCATTCCCGCTTTCGAAAGGCAGGCGGCATTTGCTCCCTGTTCAAGGACGTCTGCTCCTTGATCGAAGCGGGATGATGGGATGTCGGTTCTTTATTTCGTGGATTTATCCTCAGAACTTGTCACCTAGTCTGGGTATACCTTAGGGATTTAATACTTTGTTCATGAAACTCTTCCCAGCGCCATATTTTCATGGACACCAGTTAATTACGCTGCTTCTTTCAGGACATTTCAAGGGGTCCGATCAGGGCCACAACCTTTGTTTAGGGGAGTAGTCATGCTGGCCATCCCTGGCATGTCTGGATAATAGGGATTGGTGTGTCTCTCTTTTATCCCTTATTATAGGGCTTCTCGAGGTCACGGAAACCCGAGGCATCCCACATCAAACACGGGGAATCATATTCCATAGGCATGTATCTAAGGTTTTCTTCAGCTTACCAGGTTTAACACAGGGTATGATGCGATTTTAACGTCCAGCGGAGATGGATTGGACTGATCAGAAAACTGATTAGAGTAGATCATATTGAAGAGCCCCCCTGGGGGGGAACACCGATATTGGGGTCAAAACGTGGGCGACTCCCCGAATGCTGTGGAGGGTAATGAAGTGGAATGATCTCACCGGGATGTGGTGGACCGGGTAAGAATTAGAATGGACTATGGTTTTTGTCTTGATCCTCAAAGAGACTTCCTGCATACCATGCCTTGACTTGGATCAAAGGCCACGTAGTTTGGTAATGGTGTGGGGCTTACACTCTAGGCTTCTCAAGGTGTTTGGTGAACTGACGTGATGGAGGTCGGAGCGACCAACGGGTGGTGGGCTTCAACCTCAGGGAGGCTTCCTACGTACAATTCCTTGACATGGATCAAAGACCATGTATTTCAGGAGGGTTTTGTTAGTGAACCGACATGAAGGTGAACCGGGGGGTCCACTGGTGGTGATCATGACCCTCGTGAGGCTTCTTATGTACCATGCCTTGACATGGATCAAAGTCCCCATAGTTCGTATTCAGATGTGTTGGCGAACCGACGTGAAGATGGACCTTGGCCTTATGGGTGATGGGCATGAACCTCATGAGGCATCCCACTAACCATGCCATGACATGGATCAAAGACCACGTAGTTCAGAATGGTGTGGGTATTACACTCTAGGCTACCTAAGGTGGTAATGGGGCTTGGCGCACCGACACGGAGAGGGTCGGGGCCAATGGTTGTTGGGCTTGAACCTCATTGAGGCTTCCCACATACCATGCCTTGACATGGATCAAAGACCATGTAGTTCAGGATTGTGTGTTTTGGTGAACCGATGTGAAGATGGACCTTGGTCCAGGTGGGTGATGGGCTTGAACCTCGTGAGGCTTCCTACGTACCATGCCTTGACATGGATCAAAGACCACGTAGTTCAGGATGGTGTGGGGATGACACTTTAACATTACCAAGGTGGTAATGGGGCTTGGAACACTGACACGGAGATAGTTAGGGCCAATGGTTGTTGGGCTTGAACCTTGTGGAGTCTTCCTACGTACCATGCCTTGACATAGATCAAAGTCCTCGTAGTTCTGGAATACAGTTTAACGTCATGCGTGGTGAGGGCGAACCAACGTGAAGGGGTTCGGAACAACCGGGTGGTGGGGATGAACCTCAGGGAGGCTTCCTAAATACCATGACGTGACATGGATCAAAGTCCCCATAGTTCGGGTTTACAGTTTAACGTCAAACAGGATGAGGGTGAACCGACGTGAAGGGGGTCGGAACAACCGGGTGGTGGGATTGAACCTCAAGGAGGCTTCCTACGTACCATGCCTTGACATGGATCAAGGTCCTTGTAGTTCGGGTGTACATTTTAATATAATGTGGGACAACATGGATTCATGGTAAATGCTTACTCTAAGCCCACGTGAGTCGTGCTCGGTGTGAGAAGCAAGAGTCAGCAGAGACCTGACGATCACATCATGAAAGATGCGTCCGTGGGAATTGAAGAAGAGTGGGGCTTACTCTCTAAGGCGGCCCAAGAAATGTCGGGGCTTACTCTAGGATGGAGACCCAAAGGAAAAAAAGCGCAGTGGTAGAGGGGGATTGGGACTTACTCTAGGGTGGAATCCTATGCACTATCACACCCTCTGCTGGCCTTGGCACCGAGGGAGTGAGGAGGGGCAGGGGTGCCCCTCCTACAAGAAAATATAGGGTCTTATACCAAGATGGCTGCCCTTCCCCACCGACAAAATCCACTCCAAGAAGGAGGATATCATCCCATGTGGAGATTAGGGGGTCTGGAGAGTGTCCTAGGCAGGGGGAACCTACGTGCGGAGCAAGGGGTGATGTCACAGTTTAACGTCATGTGTTGAGGACGAAGGTGCTAGGAAGTTTTCCATCTTACAGCTCGGACGAGGTGGGTTTGTTCCGCACCACTAGAACATACATAACTCATACCCTCTTCTCCTTGTGGGAGGGAAGGCATCATCAAGGCCGTATTGAGAGGGTGACGCAGAACGAACCATCGAGGGGTCCACATTAGCATGGCTATGCAAAAAAAACAATATCCATTAGCGTGCCTATGTGAATGAGCATTAGGCGCAGCAACGCTACGGGTGGTATCATCCAGGGGACTTTTAATTCACATCATAGAAACTTGGAGGGTCGTACGGGAGAAGGAATTTCCAAGCTGAGGGGTCCATAGGTAGAGGCCTTGTGGAGATCGGTTGCTCTATGTGGTGGAGGGTACTTGCGAAGGGGGGTGCTTCGCGAAGTAGGGTGCCTTAGCCTCATCATGGGGAAGTGGTTCATATGGGAGGTGCTTCGGGAAGTGGAAGGGCATTTGTGGAGCACAACCTCGCGGAGAAAAGGTTCCTCCCAAAGCAAGGTGTCGAGAATCAATGTGCTTCATGAAGTACAGTGATCCTACCTTAGAAAATAGATCGAGTGTACATGATGGGTACGTAACGAAGCATAAATGCTCTGCGATGACCCAGGTCCCCTTAGGGATCCCCTTCCTTCGTGAAATCCTTTAGTTTTCACGAAAAGTCATCCCTCTCAGAAGAGGGGATCAAAACAAGATAATGGGGAGGCACTTCGTGAAGCAGAAGTACCTCGTGGAACTCATGGTTCTTTGAGAAGAAGAGTGCTTCGCGATTCGAGAGATGAGAAACCGAATGGTCGGATTGTCCATCCTTCAGAGCATAGGGGGATCCTGGTATTTATAGGCAAGATGCGCTGTGGATAAGGGCTCACGCTGCTTGAAGAGTGGTCGGGTGGCTTTACAGCGCGCTCGCGAACATCAAAGGTGTTCACGGAGCGTCCTGCATCCTTGGCTTCACGGTGGGCTCACGAGAATCAAACGCGTTTGCAGAGCCTCCCGTATCCATTGTTTCAGGGCGGGCTCACGAACATAAAATTCATTCGTGAAGCCTCCCACCTCCTTTGCTTCGCGATGGCCGCGGTGCTGGAGTACTCCACAAAGGTACTTCACAAGGTAGTCCAAGGGGTCGTCTCGGGGAATTTTGCTTTGTTCCAATTTTTGGCGCCAACATCCGCATAAACATTATCTGACATGGATGAGTACATAGACACCTAAAACAGAAGGTCAAGAGTTCTTACATTATCAATTTATAAGTTAAAATTAAATAATTCATTAATGAATGGATAATTCTCTAAACATCACCTAACTAAGGATGCATTATCTTTCATCCTAAGTTATCAATTACATTTATTTATTTACCTATATGGTAGATAATTTTAAAATTATAATCCATTATTGGTTGAAATCATGTTCTCTTCCTCATGGTCAAAACATTTTGAGTGAATATAGCCTTTAAATTTTTATTTTCATTATAATTTTTTCATTTTCCATATAAAAAATATGTATCCAGATTTTTAAAGAAAATACCACTCCATCCAGTTCATGATCATGATCAATGTAACCTAATTTATAGATTTTCGGTTACATGATTCATATGAAATTACTAGATCATATTATATCAAGAAAAAATAAATTTATATTGAATAAGGATCACAATCTATAAAAATTCACTATTTATATATGGAAAGTACAATGTTGGAGTATTAACCAAAATCTTTTTCAATTCCTAAAAACATTCATCACATTCCCAAATCCTGAAGAATCTAAATCATATTTCAGTTAATTTACTTATTGGGCTACATAACTGAGAAATAATTTCAAAAATCCAATGATAGTACCCATATAATATAAGAAAACATCATATAATAATTTAAATTATTGGTCTTTTATACACTACCACAATATTATTTTTAGTATGATTAATAGTTAAAACATTTTTTTATAAATTGTGTCCATGAATACAAATCTTCTATTACAAAAATTTAATGTTTCTATATTTTTCAAATGAATTATTTCCATTTAAAGTCAAAAAACAATCTTTAATTTTTTTTTTTGAATTCCACATCACATTTATAATAAACCCATTTTTTTATAAAAAACAAAAAAATTATCAAAAACCCCAGTTGAAAAAGTACTCATTAGGTCCATGAATGTAGTGGGTTAATTGGTTATCGCAAAGGGAATAAACCTAGCTTGTAATTCTTCCACCTAGTATATAATGTTTCCTAAAAAATGTCTTAATCATTTCATTTTAGTAATGATGTCATGAATTAAGATTATTATCTAGAAAATATTCAAGTCCATGATATTTATCAAATATTCCAAATATACAAGGAATAAAAAAGAAATTCTTAATAGTGTTGATATTGAGTACTATATAATCACTAGAGATCCTTATTAAAACAATATTATTTATTAAAAAACAAATAGGAGAATGCAAATATGATTTTATACTAATAAAATGCCATTTTAAGAAACACTTGTAAATTCTTTTTAAATTCTAATATCTCTAATTGATCCATTTGATGTGGGCGTCATGACATTATATGACCTTTTGGACTAAGTTAATAGTGAATTAATCCTATGAATAAATAATAACACTAAGAAAACCATCATGAAATATATCCATATATTAATTTCCTTATAATAATATGAAAATTATTTAATACACTATAATCATTAATCAGATTGTTATATTATTTATATGTTATCAATGTTATGGACTCATTCATATAATCAAATTTAAATTCACATTCATAATTTAATAGAAGTTCTTTAGATCTGTATTCTATTTTACCTTGTTAGATAGAAATCCTATACAAAAATAGAATAACATTAAACTCAACTATGTGTAATAAAATAATATTATTAGTAAAATCATTGAAAAATAATCATCGAAAGTCTACTCTAAAAAATTCTGTCTATAATACATCCTCTAGGTTTTAACTAAAATATATTTCTCCATTTCGTGAGGTAATGTATCCATTTTTCTATTAAATTCCATAGATATAAAATAATTTACAGACCAAAAATCAAATAATACATTGGTATAATATGAGTAGAAAAATAATTTATCTATCACCACATCTGTTAGTGGTTTTCATTATTTAAGGTAATTGTGAATATATTTTCCACAACCTTCTAATTATGAAATTGACGATTACCATCATTAATTTTATTATTTTAACCCAAATTAATATAATTTACCATATCAATACATTTATGATATATTAGTTATTACATATCATATTTGGTCATTCCATTACCCATATTAATTTTGTTGGAACTAGGAGTAAAATACCCCAACAAACAAATTCATAACACATTCTAAATTTAATTACACACTCCTAAGAATAGTTTTACCAGACACATCACAATATAGAAATTTTTTTCCTAGCATTTTATTTTATCATTTTATGTTTTTTAATTTCCTTATAATTATATATATTCTAATTAGTATTGTTTTAAAATCCAATAAACACAATCTCAACTTAATAAACACTCTATAATTTTTTTATAGATTATAAATTCATAAGTATATCAATCTATTAAACAAATTTGATACATTCCACATTAAAAAGGTCTATTTTACTATCATGTTCTAGAATTACATTTCTTTCATAGATAGTCATTTCAGGAAAAATGGATTCCTAGGAAGAACAATATTCATCACTCTTTTACATTAGACCCAAAAATTTCCTTTATTATCTAAGTTAAAACAATCTTTGTAAAATACTTCTCAAAGAAATATACGTAAATAATTACCACTGTATTGAAGTGGCCTCATACTTTCATTAATTATTATTAATTATAAATAACTACTTATCGACATCACTATCCAAATGATAAATGGAATAATCTAAATTTTGATGTATAATTTAATTTAAAAAATAAAATATATTTTAAATAAAAATATTCCATCATTTGAATACAATTAGATTATAGGATCCATGAAATTCTAGAAGGTTTTATTTCATGAAATGATGAACTATAAGCAAGTTCCTATCTGGGGAGTTGTTTTGGTATCATGATTGGGTAAACCCATGAATATCATGTTTTAACTAAGATAACCTACCTATAAACTATTTTGTTCCAATTCTAACTTTTTGAGGATTTTTGTTCAAAAGGATATTATAATTTTGATACCTTTCCACAAGATTCAACTTGTTTCACCAATAGAAGATCATTCTGAAACATATATATAGATTATATGAAGAAACATGGAAGCCCTCGAATTTTTCTATTGATAATACACTAAATAGATTAGAAACCATGAATTTTTGTTTCTTAATAACATCCCAACATATAATATTATCTATAATATATTAATCATAACTACTAGAATAACCCATTACTTGAATGAAAATTGATTTTTTATTATGATAAACCCCCTTTAAGGGTGATGGGAACCCAACATGACATCAGTGACTTAAAATATTCAAAAATGACCCCACATTCCAAGAGAACATGTCTAAAAACAACCAAATTAAATACAAAGATAACCCCTACCCAACATCAATCATGATAACACAAGATTTCACTATCACATCATCACATCGCTACATGTAATGTTGTCATTTGCAGGACTTCCCGATCTTGGAACTGATGGAAATTTCCATACCCTCTCAAACTACCAAATCCAAAGGGCAGTGGACAGTGTAAACTCTCTCTCTGAACCTCTTGTGGAGCACCCCTATAGGTGAACTAGATTCCATTCCCCAATGACCACAGACCACAGTGCCATAGTGAAAAACCCCTCAAAATTCATTCCACGAATAAAAAGGCTCGACACCCATACTGCAAAAACATCACAAATTCAAGCAATCAACAACTTGAAGATTTCTATCAAGAAAAAATCAAAAAAATCCCTATGAATGAAATCAACCTCTAAAATACACCACGCCACCCCCGCAACCAGAGAAAGCCAACCGTAAATCATGAACCCAATTTATAAACAACAAGAATCATATCCAACCACAAAACTGAAATCAAAATACAAATTCTTGAAAGTAATAGAAAAAAACCTTCACAGAAAAACATCACTCGAACAAGATCTGCTAGAAGCCTGAAACATAAAGCCTGTCGTCACCTCCAAACCGCACATGAAGACAAGATCCAACCAACGTACCCACATCCAACGGAGAAATTTGGCTCCGAACTTCATATCAGATAATAAAAACTTGAATGACAGACTCTCACTGCATTTCCCTAAAATCCACATCTAGTTCGAAGGGTAGAGTGTGAAAATGCATAGTAAACAGTGAGATTTTCTGGATTTTTCAAGACCACGGAACCACACCACCACAAGAAGTGACACAGAATTCTAGAAAATTTATGGTCTAAGTGCTTAGGGGTGGAACATAGCTGAATCACAATGAGAGAGGTGAAGGCAGCACTGAGGAGAAAAACCCTAACTCGGAGCCCCTTACGAGCTCATTGTAATGCGTGTTTTTGGGATATATAACCCATTACATAAAAAATCATAGGTACCTTATTTATAATAAGGGATTCACTTTCGTTCAATTTCAAGGATATTCTTAGTTTTTACATTTATATAATTATAAAAAAATCAAACCGATCAAATACTTTTTATACAAAATGAACACTTCCACTCAAATTGTTTTTTTAATAAAAAATGATTAATAAATCTAAAAATATTCATCTTTGAAAAAACATTTTATATATTTATTTTGAATCTTAATAATTGAATGAAAAAAATCATTTATAGTTAATAATCCTCATTTGGCCTTGAGAAAAAGATTTGAAAATTTTGGATGGTCATATAAATCACAATTATCTATTCAAAATTAATCAAACTCATTAGTACATACTAAAATTGATGGATTCTACTAGAAAAATGTCCTTTTATAAAAATAATAGTGAGTTCAAATAATCATTTACTTACTCCCAAAATCACCTACACATATCTAATAAATTAAAAAATTATTTTATAATAAATAATAAAAATAATAAAAAACATGAGGTATTTAAATAAAATATTACAACTCATGGAAACAATTTTTTGACAAACATACATTTCACCCATAAAGGGGTTATAAAAATTAAATTAATCATTTTATGAATAGAATTCCTTATAAAATTATAATACCTTGAAAAAAACTAACTTTATTTCATATATTAGTCATATAGGTAACTTTGGACTTGAAATTAATATCTCCCTTATAATCACTCATATAAGAAACCATACAAACTGTATAACCTATTGGATTTATTCAAATATATATTCATCAGAAAAAATATCAATACCCAATGCATTGGAGAGATATATCATGCTCAACCTTTATAGTGAATAATTTTGAATGATAATAACATATATAAAAACATTAAAATGTTACATTTGAATAAAAAATATAATAATTTTTTTAATTTTACACATATATAAAATAACATTTTTATGTCATGCAATAATAATTATTGAAATTATTTTTCAATGAAAAATATTACCCTAAAAAATAGGATAAAATTTTACATTTTAAAACCCAAGAAAAATTATATATTCTTCACAATAAGGAATAATGTTTATAGTGGATAGAAATTATATTATCAATTATTCATTAAGGATGTTTTCCATTCACACTAGTTTAATAATATAAAAAATACCCTCTTTGTAAAACTAAAAAGTATTCTTTCAGAACTATAAGAAATAAAGTAAATCAAGGATTAAAACAACTATAAACATACATTTATTTATATTAATAATAGATATAAAACATTTAAATGAACATGGATATGGAGGAATGTTATAATTAAAATAATATTATATAGAAAAAATATATTACCTCAAGTCGAAATAGAAAGATAAATAAATTAATTCCTATATAATTGTTTTTTTTATTTACATATAATAAAAATATTTTCCATGGGAATTACCTTAATATAATTCCTTTATATTCATTTATTACTATGAATTTTATAGTAATTAAATCAATTTAGTTCATGTTAGATGTATTGTGGGTGTTCTTTAATAATAAAAAAGCATTGATGGTTTCACTATGGTCAAATGGTTCATTGTTCATAATTATCCAAAATATTAATCACATAATAAATTTATTTTTTATAAATTGAATAAAAAATTAGAACTAATCATGTACAAAAGACCTAAAAACCTTAGAACAAAACTTTCTTGATGTGGTATTCAACTCGTAAACATGAGTGTCGATATCATTTTATAATTAATGTAAGGATTAGAAAGTAAGTTATAACTTATCATTCTAATATATTAATTTTTTCTCTAATCTAATTTATATTCATTAAGTCTATCATAAAAATCATCTTTGTGATTTAGTGATGACAAAAAAAACATATCACTTTGTGGATGTTGTAGTCTACACATTCACACAATAGATGATCTGAATTCCCATAGGTTGGTAAAAGAGATAAATTATTTTTAAAAATAAAAAAAATATTTAAATATAATATTTTGAATACTTTATTACATCATGGATACAGAATATTTGAGTGAGTTAGATAAAGAAATAAACATGGAACAATAAGTTACTATATATTCATATTTTTTGGATAACCTCCCATAGTTTACACCTAAATCCAAAATAAGATATTATTTTCCTATAAAAATTTCCATTAGAAAACTATTATGTATTATGGGAAGGTATTTGGGAAGGTATTCATCTAAATAAATGGATCCATGAAAGATTATATGATAGTATATGGGGTTCCCTTTTAAATTGTGGGTAGTGGCTGTAACACCCCCCAAATGATAAAGGGTTAAATGACTAAATGATATGACTCATATCAAAAAGGTGAACCTTCCTTTTCGGGAGCCTATCTGATTAGAACTCCATAGTTAAGCGTGTTTGGCCAGGAGTAGTGATCAGGATGGGCGACCTCCTGGGAAGTTTCTCAGGGTGTGTGTGAGTGAGGAAAAAGCACACTGGAAAGGACATGTGTTGGCCTGTGGGGAATATCATTAGTCGGATGACCTGTTTAGGCACGTGGGTGGACCCTGGGGTGGGCCCCACATGTCTGCGGGGCAACTGGAGGTACCTGGTAGGCCAGGACCCGATGACCATGTTAGGTTGCAGTGTCTGTGCTGTTACCGGGACCCGGTTGTCACATTTGGTATCAGAGGAGGAACCCAGCCTTAAGTGCATGGTGCACTGCCTGGGTTGAGATGTAGGGCCCACAACGAGGGTGTTGTGCTCTAAAGGGGGGGTGATTGCAACACCCCCAAATGATAAAGGGTTAAATGACTAAATGATATGACTCATGTCAATATGGTGAACCTTCCTTTTCGAGAGCATGTCTGATTAGAACTCCATAGATAAGCGTGCTTGGCCTGGAGTAGTGATCAGGATGGGTGACCTCCTGGGAAGTTTTTTAAGGTGTGTGTGATTGAGTACAAATCACACTAGAAAGGACATGTGTTGGCCTGTGGGGAATACCATTAGTCAGATAACCCGTTCAGGCACGTTGGTGGACCCTGGGGTGGGCCCCACGTGTCTGCGGGGCAACTGGTGGTACCTGGTAGGCCAGGACCCAACAGCCATGTTAAGGCGGGGTGTCTGTGCTGTTACCGGGACACGGTTGTCACAATGGCACTCCTGTAATTTTTTAATGTTTAAAAAATAATATTATGTATTATTCCCAGTAAAGTGACCATAAAGCTATAAAATTTTAGTGATAAGGAGATAAGGGTTGAAATAATAATATCCAATAACATTAATATGATATTTTGTGACCTTATGACATATTTTAAACTGAAATTATCATATTATAGACATTTCTAGGGTGAAAACTTTTTACCATGGTCATTATACATTTTAAACAAAAAAATTAACCTCCTTATGAAATTTCAACATCAATATTAAAAATAAAAATAATGTTTTGAATAATAAATTTTTTATGATAATTAAATTAATCTTGATATAAGCATACTAAATGCCCCATTTTAAAAAAAAATTTAAGACTAAAAATGAATTAATTACCTAATAAATCATAACAATGACTATTATGTAATTGACTAGAATATGTCAAACTACAGGGTACTAATTATACTTAAATACCAATCAAAATTTAGTCTAATATTTTAAATATTTTTAACGAAATGTTATTTTTGTAGAAATCTATAAAATGTACTATTCTCCCAAAAATCAATCATTTCATAAAAATGATAAAAATTCACCCAAGAATAAATTAAATATGATGATTTTGTAAATTAAATAATTTTATTCCTATTAATATTTTAAAATTTATTTATTTATCTTTGATGAAAATCCATATAAAATTTGAAAAAAACATTTGTTAGAATAAAACTATATCCCATTTTTGTTTGAAAAACCATAGAAAATTATTTCTACAAATGTGATTCCATAAAATATAGTCATGAATATTAATTTAACGCATAAATGATTTATTAATATCACTACTTGGGTTTTCATAGATATCATATGGGTGTGATCCCTAGGGAAGGATCATGGTATCCCAAATATAAGTTCTTAATTTTAAAGATATTTTAACATTGTAGAAGTATTGTTTTGGTATGGTTAAGAGTCATTCAACATATTAGAAATATTACCTCAATTTTTTTAATTTCCATGATAATTATAATCTTCTATATGTACTTTTTCTTTGAATCTAGAGGAATTTTTTATATCATGACATGAACAATATATGTCGGTGTAAGATAAAGAGTTTACATGCATTAGTTTTCATGATATAATAAATATTTATCCCCATGAACGTTATTTTATATAGGTGTACAAATTATTTTAAAATTTCAATATATAATAAAATAATTAAGGGATGGTCATATTTTAATGGTAAAACATGGACTATAAAATGGAATTTATTTTACTTAATGGAAAATAAAATATTCTATTTGTGAATATAAAGAACAATATATTTCATTTTATATTATCTTTGGATCAGCAATTTCATTTATTTATTTTATTCAAATACAACCCCATATTATTTGTTGGTTTTATAATTTTTAAATGATTAAAAACATAATAATAGAAATATCGTTATATGAAAATAGTTAATCTTCTTGAGGAAAAATAAATGTTCGATTCCCTTACTTCTCTCATATGGGATTTGAAAATATTTTTTTGAAACAAAAATTCATTAAAAAAATTTAGGCATGAAATATATAGAACCAATTCAATAAATTTTTTATAGTAACAATATTTTACATTTCAATTAGTAAATATTACACTTTATTCAATATATATTTAATAAAATATATTTAATGTTTACTCACCATTTCCAATGGATGACATTATTTCATTAGATACTAAATTGGTGGGAAATTCAGAACTGAATCTATATAATGGATAAATTAAAATATAAAATATAGGATCCTAAAGAGAACCTGAAACAACCACTTTTGAATTCTTGGACCATTGAGTATAAAATGATCCAAGTGTACATCTTGAGATTTCAACAATATTCTGCCAAGGAATAAAAACAATTTAATCCCTCCAACATTCAATGAAGATATCAATTATGTGGATTCTTAAGTTCACAACCCTTCTCTCCAAAAATGTTTATTAATTCATCATGTGGTACTCCATGATAAAAAAGAGAATCTAGATGAAATCTTAAATGGAAAATATAAAACATTAGGTTCTCTTATCAAAACATTTAATGTTCATTTGAGATCAAATATTAAATAAATTATTTTTTTAAATTACCCTACTAGGGTATAAACTCGATTATAAAGAAGAAACCAGTATGGGGTTTGTGCTATAAGAATAATATGTTTTCATGGATAATGTAGTTAATCGACCTCCTCATGAATAATAGAATTCATACATCAGAGAGGTGGATACCATGAAGAAAATAGTGAGTCCTTTTTCCTTCAACCTATTTCACCTATCTCGTTAAAATATTTTATATGAGTTGGCTTATCATTCTTTTCTTTTAGGATTTCCCACTCTATTTTTTCACTATATAAATTAGGAATTAAAAACTATGGTGGTTCACAACACAATAAATCTGTCATCCTTCGAACATGGGATGATCGAATAAATATCTAACTAGAAGAAGTATGAATCTATTACCAATATGGGAATAAAACTTACCCCATTTCCATCTATCCCTATTTATCTACCTCCCTTTATTTAACATTTTTTCTTAATATTATATTCACTTTTCATTTTTTATTTATTGAGATTAAAAATGTATCATTTATGAGATACATTGATTATAATAAAAACACATTATCATATATTTAAATATCATTCCATTAATTTTTTGATTTTATATAATTTTGTGATTTATAGATTATTAAACAAGTGAATTTCATGTGTGAGGGATAATAAAATCCATTTTAGTGGTTTTCTAATTTCCATTTTTATATAATTTACTTTATATAATTGGGTTTGAATGTTTTTCCTTCCTTAATAAATATTATAATTGGGTATTGGATGGCCATGTTTGGTAATTAGAATAATTTTTAGAAATATTTATATAGTTAATCTAGTGTAATAAGGATTGTTCAATAATAACCAACATGAAATAATTCATATATATATTTTATTTTCACACCACTAGATAAATATTTGCATGATTAAATTAGTTTCAAGATTAATACATAAGAAATACCAACATAAAACTCCTTCTATTTCATATTATATAATGTTGTCTAATCAATTTTTATAAATAAATAATATGAATAATGATCTATGTAATATTCATTCAAAAAATTCCTGAACTACAGCCATCTAAAATGAAATTCAAAAACAAATGTAAAATTTATTTGATGGTACATAAGATTAAAATATATGGGAAATCATTAACATTGGTAACTCTTTGGTATGAATCGATATTTCATATTGACATGCACTAGGAAAACATAATGGAGGATAGAATTTAAATTTTTAAGGTTATATTGGATACAACACAATGTTTTTATAGTTAAATATGAAATACTCATCCAGAAAACTGTGAGAAAGAAAACAAAATTCTAACCCCACTATTCATCTTTTTTATGATCCTATGACAACAAAATGTAAACTACACCCTCCAAATATACATTCAGTCTATAATATAGATTCCATCACTCCCTTAATAAACCCTCAATTCTAGTACTTGTTAATAACATACAATTTCAATCTCTATGATTAAAAAAAGACAACATTACATAACATCAATATTGATCTGTGTATAGAATCCTTCAAATCAAGTGACCAATAAAACCCCATGATAATAAGTATGTTTATTAATTTTTTTTTATACCTTATATAAAAAACTTAAATTTTTATATCATCCATATATTTATGGTGATAAATAATGTTTTTATACATTTAGATCTTCCAAACCAGGAATATATTGACCAAACATTACATGTGGTAGCCAACTAAGCATAACCATCATCATTGTTTCATTTGAATGTATTATAGATAGAGAAGAATCTAGAAACTCATTATTTGGAGATATACCATGTAATATTAATATCTATATATTTCACATCCATAAAATGAATGGATCATGCCATATCTAATATAAATTTCTTTCTCTATCCACTGTTAAGTGTTGGAACCCTTGGACTCTAAACATTTACATAATATCAAAGGATATTTATATAATATTATTTTATACATTTATTTAATTGTAATTCAATAATATATTATAATATAATTTTTTTATTCTTTTTTTGTTTCTTATCCTTTATTTCACCTAATGTATGATTGTGGTTATGAGAAAATAACAAGAGGATATCATCCCTAGGGGTGAATCATGGTGTCCTTGTCATGAACCGAATCTGGTCACCTTCAAAACCGGAACCCGACCCTGCCCGTGACATGGCCCGAAGGGCATCCTGGATCCCTATAGGTTGGCACAAGTCCCCGGGTATCATAAACTAAAAATTTGGACTGATTTACCCAAGTTTATAAACATAAAACTACAAATGAATCCAATAAAATGAATCTGGATTTTTCAAACCAAGTAATCTTATACAAAAATTCAGAACTGAATTACATATTTTAAAACAACTCACAAAGACTATAAAAAAGGTAAAAACCAATAATAAACAGCCCATAAACCCTCATATCATGAGTCTCCGCCCTCAAGCCATCTTCACAAGACATCACCACCCATAACCTGCTAGAAACCTGAACCACTAGCACTAAAAATTGTACCCAACCTGCGACAACAATAAAATAACCAACTCTACTTACACCCAAGGGTGTAAGTAGAGTGTGAGCCAATTCCCAATAGAATACCACTACTAAGAGAGTCCATGTGATAAATATTCAATGACAAAAAGCATGAAATTTTTCATAAACATGGAATGCTAATTACAATTTCTAAAAATGAAACTTAAAAATTAAAACAGTTTTCAAGTGGGCTATAATCAACAACATACACTTTTAAAAATAATTTCAACACTACTGAATTTTCCAGCCAACCATACTTTATACTAACGGTACGTAGAAATTAACTAATGAGCACAAGCAATAAGAAATAAACCCTAGACACTAGCTCGTTGTGAGTCCGAGGTACCTCATATCTCGGTGAGAGTAACCATCACAAAATAACTGTTCTCGTGCATGAGCCACTAGTAGGGAACATACCCATAACCTAGTGGTCCCCAATCATCGTCATCATAGTTTATTTAGAGTTGTTAGTGTCAATCTTTCTAATTGAAACTAAGGCCAAACCTCACAGGATCACTAGCATACTAGTACACATCTACCCACCTAGATACTCGGGTTTCCCTCTTATTCTCAAACAAGTCCAACAATTCAAGAAGAATAATTTTCACATGTAAATATAATTTCCGCATCACATATTCACTAAACAGAACACATTTACATTAAACAAGTCACAAAATCCACTTTTTCATTCAAATGCATTTTGAAAACATACACACACCAAAATAGCCCACAACACTTTTCACATCACTTCAACACTTGAAAACATATTTTAAACATTTTTATAAAACATTTACAAGGATATAAAAATAACCAAACATCCCACACATACATTCCACATAATACCCTTTTTTCCTTTAAAATCATTTTTTCATCAAACTTATGAAACATCCCACAAACAAGTTTCGCTCCAACGTCACAATTTAATAAAACATTTCAAAAATTTACAAAACATTAAAAAAATGCTTGAAATATTAAAACATCACTCAACCTTTAAAAAAACCCATAATAGGTGAACACACACACCAAAAAGTAAATATTCACCCTTTTCCCACTTTGTTTAACCAACTAAAACATTTACAAATTTTATAAAATGAACCCAAGTGGTGTAAATATGTCTTCCAGACAAAGCGCATTTCAAAACCACCATTTATGACCAAACCCATACCAATTACTATCCAAAATAGAATTGGAAGCCCTATATACATTTATAAAACCACTTTAAAGTTTTATAAAATCACCTTGAATAATACCACAAAAGATACAAATGAAAACACACATTTTCATAAAATTCTCTAAAGAAGTATAACAATGTTTTACGCAACAAACCTATTCAAAAACCCTATTTTTAGGCCCACATGACCCTAATAAATTACCAAAACAGAATTTTTAGGACAAAAAATATTTAGTAAACCAATTCCATATGTTATTAAATACACCCAAATAATACCCCATGAGTTACACATGAAAACACTCAATTTCATGTTAAAATTCAACTATAAAATTAAACACGTAACCAAATCAATCATAAACAGTTTTCACACCACACCCAAGATATGAGGAATATTATAAATGAGTAAATACTACAAGATAACTCATCAATAATTTTTTACACATGTAAAAATCAACCTTTAATGTTGAAACCCTCAAGACATGGTGCGAAATAGAAACCGCACCATTGTCGCACCTCAAGGAAGTGAAATACAACCTAGAACAACAAGATTTTACCCAAAAGACAATAAATCAAACCCAATGTTCTAACCCTAACTTTTGGACATTATGAACCCCAAGGATAAGGGAATAAACCCTAATCACAATGAATGTAACCCAAATAAAATTGAAAGAAGAATGAAGAAGACCAACTTACTTGAGGGATCTTGTATCAATCGCCCCAAATACACCAATATCTGAATTTTCAAATAGCTAGATATTCATGGGAGGCTCTAACAAGGATAGGGAGAACATGTAGAAATTTTAATGGGAAAAAGAGTGAAAAATGAAGGATTTATGAAGGAAACAAATTACATTTATAAATCTACTCGAATTAAGAAAGCTTAATAGGTTTCAACTTGTTCTGTGATGAAAATGTGCTCCAAAGAGGGGGAAACGAGATTAGAGGATCGCATAGGTTCATGGGGCTTAGGTTAGAGGTGGAATCAACAGAAAATAGTTAACATGAGATATGTTATTAAATAAACAAAATGTTTTTTTAAAATTGGAAATGAGCTTTTGGGGTTGCCCAACTCTTTAAATAAAAACCCAAATCACCAAGATTATGGATTTATAAAGTCTCCAAATTAACATGGTGGTGTTAATAGTTAATGGGAGGCCAAGTATGAATTGTAATGGATGAAAATTTTGAAAAATTAATGAGTTATAAAAGAAACAAAATATATTTTTAAATCTGGAATTGGGCTCACAGTTTGGACCAATTCATGAAAACTCACTCATTCTTCCATAAAATCTTGGGAAACCCCCAATACAAAGCATTAATGGAAAATAAATTAAAAATACCGTTAAAATAAGTTATGTATATAAAAATTATCCCCACTATGAAAATTGTCTGCCCCAGAAAGTCACAATAAGGCCAAAGCAACAACCAAAACCAACTGAGAAACCAAGAGGTACTCTATTGCTAGGTATCACCCGAAAAGGCCAAAACACCTCTAGTGATCAATTAAGGAAAGATTACACTCAAAACCATAACTTATACCACTTTTCTGAAATGATCAATCACATTCATAGTTTATCCCAAAAGAAAACTCCTCAAACACTATCCGAACAAGACTCAAGAAATTCACCCTAACGAACAACAACTTTGAACATGGTTACACTTACATTACATTAACTAAACCATTGGGTGCTCTCCAATCCCAATGTTTACACAAGGAAGATGTTGGTAGCGAGATAGCTACCAACGAGACTATATAACACCAAGTCAAGACCATAGATAAATCTAAGTTACCAGCATGGGGGACACAAATATGCTCTCCGCCATAACAAACATCAATATTTTTTCCGAGACAGAATTAGGGAAGTAATAGGGGGTGGCCTAAGAGAACTCACTGATATAATGGGTGGAATTACATTCAAAATTTATGAAGGAACGTACATGAGAATCATAGTGGGTCTACCCACTATCAGAATCAACCATCTTAACTGACCAGAATGAGATGACACATAAAGTCCAAAAAATTTAAGGATTTGGGAAGGTCGCATGGTTAGTCTGCACGGTTTGTGAAATTGTTCCCTAACTGTAGAGATCATTATTTCTACATAGATTCATGGCTCACAGTCACTCCTAATCATGCACAAACCATCTGCTCATCCTGTCTAGCCAAATTTCCAACAATTATTATAAGACTCAATGGAAAACAAAGGTGGGAATGACATTGGGAGATGACATGGGTACAAGGCCCTCCACCTATTTCCACCAAATGTGAACAATAGAAGAAAGATGATGAAACTAGAGGTTTAAACTCTTCTTATCTTTAATATTGATGATAGGAAATTTTAAAAGGGTTTAAATGACCCAGGGATTTCCCCGAACTATGAGCGAGATTCTCTCCGAGACCTTTGGCTGGAGCTCAAATGATTGATGCATCTCTAGCCTTGCAGTTAAGATTTGGAAACCCACTGAATGAGAATTCGTCTTTTTGTGCCACCAACAGCTACACTGCAACCCCAGATAAGTTTTCCAGACATAACACATTCCAAACTCACATTACCCTATCCCGATATTTCATTGAAACAAGGGCTTAGAAAATGAACAGACATCACACCTTGTTTCTTCAGGTGAGAAATAATAAAATTAAAGAACTAATATACTCACCTTCCTCTAAAATGGAATATTTTGATGTTTTTCCAAGGGAGAAATTCTCCCATCATAACAAAGGATCTTCGAGGATTTCAAAACTTTCACCCTTATGGTCAATAGAGCACATGACAACCCAATGCACCACCAAACATGACCATTGTGACTGATATAAAAAATGCATTGAGGTGGACCTTATACAACATCCCCAAACAACACACAATTCTAGAATGTAGCCACAATTTACTCTCATCACCGTATTTCCCACACTGTTAGTTTAATGTGAACTCCCTCTTTGAAGAGACTATAAAGGACCCAGAGGCCCTCTTAGACACCATCTACATACTCATCCATGCTAACAACCCTAGACAACTTCAACCTTCATCAAATCAAGAAAATAAGAAGCTAAGGTCTCTTTCAACCTGCCATGATCACTCTCCTATTACAAGAGGATCCAAAAAACCAAGAATGGAAAGGGTGTATAATAAATAAACAAATCTTGAGAAAAGGATTCCTTATATTGATCAACTGGAGGGTCTTAGAACAGTGAAACAATCTGGGTTGCACTTCAGTTGTGCATTAACCCTTAATGGGGTGTTCCTTATCCAATGATAGAACCCAAGGACCCAATGAAGATGGTATATTAGTCAATACACACCACAAACCCAATCCAAAAACATGAAGGGAACCACTTTAAAGTCATTCGAAAACATTTCTTAGAAGAGACCACTAATCGGACCTTCAACACATCTTACCGACCAAACACAAACCCAAAACACAGTTCATATAGGAGGGGTTCTTAGACTCAAAACATCCCACAACATCCAAATTTTCAAAAACACATAATACACACCATCACAAACCAGTCATCAAGACATAAATTGTTTTCCATTAAAATCATATTTTTGAAAATAAATGGTTCAGAGGTTAGAATATCCACCAATGGTACCCCATTGGCCTCACACATGTATGTTTCTATGCCACACTGGTCACCCTCTTCATATCCATCCTGAAACTCATACATCCATGGCATTAACCAAACATCATCCCATAAAACCCCATGAATTGGATCTCTCATATAAATACCAAAGTTTTAAAGAAAAATGCTTTCCACTTTTCAAAACCAAAACAGTAAACCGATACCTTCTTTTTCTCTAAACCGCTAACCACGGAATCAACCCCAAATTACAGCATAAAAAAATTGCAGAAAGGAACAATAATTTAAATGAAAACTCACTTTCAAGTCATACGCATTAATTTCAAAACATCTCTTCCAATTGAAACACCTTTCAACTATTTAGAAAACACTATTGGAAACACTTTTTCAAAACCAACTTTAACATAATTTTCTGCTTTCAAAAGAGGTGTAAACACACCATTTTCCATTTCAAAAAAAATTCAAAACTCAATTCCCACATTTCACAAATCAATCCATTCCCACTATATTAGAGAATTATTTCTCAAAACCTTATTCTTCTTAAAACCATGAAATTCTTCCTTTAAAACCGAACATCCATGATTTTAAAACTAAAGGACACAATACAATGCGAGGGGAAACTAGCTTTGGTGGGTGACCTGGACGTATGGTTGGAGGACATACGCCAATCACTTCACCATCACAGAGTGTGTTCTTGGGAAATATCCTCAGCTCCACATGGCTTTCCAGGCCTTGCGAGCTCACTAACATCATTAACCCAACACTCTTTTAATTTCCCCAAATCATCATCAACCCAAGAAAACCAAAGGACTCAGATATGTCATGACTCCCCTAGTGAATTGAATCCCATTATGAGGTTTGGTGATCAGGAAAACTACCTATAACTGGAATTCAAAATCCATACAATCCTAACTCCAGACTATCCTGACTGCTCCCCAAATAACATGACCCAAGGAGTTAATCTGAACCCCCTATTACACCATTTTGTCACAAACTGAATCTGTTCGCCTTCAAAACGAGCACCCAACCTGACCTGTGACATGGACCGAAGAGCGTTCTCAATCCCCATGGGTAGGCACAAGTTCTCGGGTATCATAAACTAAAAATTGAGAACGATTTACTCAAGTTTATAAACTTAAAACAACAAATGAATCCAATAATATGAATCTGTATTTTTCAAACCAAACAATCTTTTACAAAAATTCAGAACTGAATTACATAGTTCAAAACAACTCACAATGACTATAAAAAAAGGTACAAAACCAAAAAGAAATATCCCATAAACCATCAGGTCAAGAGGCACCGCCCTCAATCCATCTTCAAAAGACATCACTGCCTAGAACCTTCTAGAAACCCGAACCACTGGCACTAAAAACTGTACCCAACCTGCGACAACAAAAAAATAACCAATTATACTTACACCCAAGGGTGTAAGTAAGTTGTGATCCAATTACTAGTATGTTACCACCACTAAGAGAGTCTATTTTATGAACATTCAATGACAAAAATCTTTCAAGTTTTCATAAACATGGAATGCTTGTTACAATTTCTAAAAAATGGAACATAAATATTAAAACCGTTTTCAATTGGGATATCATTAAGAATAAACACTTTTAAAAATAATTTAAACACTAAAGAATTTTCCATACAACCATACCGTATGCCAGTGGTACACACAAAGTAACTAATGAGGTCAATCAATAGAAAATAACCCCTGGGAACTAGCTCGTTGTGGGTCCTAGGTACCTCATATCTTGATGACAGTAACTATCGCAAATATATGCTCTCGTGTATGATCCACTAGTAGGGAACATACACATAACCTAGTTGTCCCCAATCATTATCATAATATTTTAGTTAGATTTGTAATTTTCAATCTTGCTAATTGAAACTGAGGCCAGACCTCATGGGATCACTAGCATACTAATACATGTACACCCACCTAGATACCCGGGTTTTCCTCTTTTGATAAAACAAGTTCAATAAGACAAGAAGTATAATTTTCCCATGAAAATATCATTTCCACATCACATATTCACCAAACAGAACACATGTACATCACACAAGTCACAAAATCAACTTTTTCATTCAAATTCATTTTGAAATCATACACACACCAAAATAGCCCACAACACTTTTCACATCACTTCAACACTTTAACACATCCTTTAAACATTTTTATAAAACATTTACAAGGTGATACACACAACCTAATATCCCACACATACATGCCACATAATACCATTTTTTCTTCAAAATCATTTTATCATCAAACTTCCATGAAACAGCCCACAAATAAGTTTCGCTCCAACATCACAATTTAATAAAACATTTCAAAATTTTACAAAACATTATAAAAATGTTTGACATCTTAAAACATCACTTAACCTATAGAAAACACATAATAGGTGAACACACACACCAAAAAGTACATATTAACCATTTTCTTACATTGTTTAACCAACTAAAACATTTACAATTTTCATAAAAAGAACCCAAGTGGTGTGAATATGTCTTGCACACAAAACCCATTTTAAAACCACCATTTAAGAACAAACCCATACCAATTCTTATCCAAAACTGAATTGGAATCCCTATAGACATTTATAATACATCTTTAAATTGTTATAAAGTCACCTTGAATAATTCCACAAAAGATACAAATGAAAACACAAATTTTCATAAAATTCACTCAAGAAGTATAACAATGTTTTACACAACAAACCTATTCAAAAACCCCCCTTTTAGGCCCACATGACACTAATACATTACCAAACCATAATTTTCCGGCCAAACAAGATTTATTAAACCAATTCTATAAGTTATAAAATACACCTAAATAGTACCCCATGAGTTACACATGAAAACACCCAATTTCAAGTTAAAATTCAAGTATAAAATTAAACATGTAACCAAATCAATCATAAACAGTTTTCTCACCACACCCAAGATGTGATGAATATGAAAGATGATTAAAAACTGCATGATAACTTGTAAATAATTATTTACACATGGAACCACCTAACTTTTTTGTCAAAACCCTCAAAACATTGTGTGAAACATAAACTGCACCACTGTCGCACCTCAAGGAAGTGAAATTCAAAATAAAACCACCATATTTCACCAAAAAGACAAGAAATAAAACCCAAGGTTCTATACCTAACCTTTGGTCATTATTAACCCTAAGGATTAGGGAAGAGACCCTAATCACATTGAATTTAACCCTAACTAAATTGAAAGAAGAATGAATAAGACCTACTTACTTGAGGGATCTTGTAGAAATTGCCCAAAATACACTAGTAGATGAATTTTCAAACAACAAAATATTTATGGGATGTTCTAACAAGGATAGGGAGATGATGGAGAAATTTTAATGGGGAAAAAGAGTGTGAAATGTAGGAGTTATGAAGGAAACAAATTACCTTTATAAATCGGCTCGAATTGAGAAATCTTAAGAAATTTCGACTTGTTCTACGAAGAAACCGAGCTCCCAAGAGGAGAAAAAGAGATTGGGGTGCTTCTAGGTTCATTGGACTCGGGATAGAGGTGGAAGCACCAAAAATTATTTAAAATTTAATAAGATATTAAATAAACAAAATGTTTTTTAACTGGAAATGTGTTTTTAGGGTGGCCCAACTCTTTAAAAACCCAAATCCACCATGATTATGGATTTCTAAAGGATCCAAATTTACGTGGTGGATTGAATAGGTCACAGGAGGCCAATTTTTAATTGGTATGGATGAAAATGATAAAAAATTAATGAGTTATAAAAGAAAAAAAAAATATTTTTAAATCTGGAATTAGACTCATGGTTTGGCCCAATTCATGAAAACTCACCCATTCCTCCATAAAAGCTTGGGAATCCTCAAAAACAAATCCTGAATAGAAAATAAATTAAAAATCCTTTAAAATAAGTTATGTATATGAAAAACCGAAATCCCTATTATTTTTTATAAATATTACTCATTTCATTTGTAATAAGCAATAAGGTTTGTTGTGGATAGTTAAGTGGGATTTCCCCCACTTTATTACATTGTTTTCAATTATTTCACTCTAATACTAAATATCATATCCCTACCTTATCTTCAATCATCAAACGTTTAGTTTCATCAACTAGAACAAGGATTAGATGTCAATTATTTAGATTCATGGGAGAGTTATGGCTTATTAAGGTCCAAGACATAGTCATAATTGAATCCCCTAAAGTGTTGAATATTGATGTTCTTAGTAGTTTTAAAAATTGAACAGGATAATAAAAAATGTGTACGGGCGGTAGTCAAGAAATGGTATAGAATGGGATATCTGATATATTTTAAAAAACCTTTATGAAAGTTGATGGATACAATTTATGAATCTTGGGAATTTTTTATATTTCATATAATATTTTCATAGACATTATTTTATCATATATTACATTAATTGAATTCAATCCACATTTTATTTATTTTTTATCAAAATATAACAATATAATATTAGTAATAATTTGAAATATACAATTGTGATAAACTGGATATTCAAAATAGAGAAAAAAATGTGGTTAGCTCCCTATTTTATACAACAAGGGATTATAAAATTTTAATTTGATGCATTGAATACTTTTACAACATTTTTTTCACAATATCCACTAAAGAATTCAAATTATTTCATTATTTTATTTTCTATTAATTAAATCATAATGAATTATCATTGAATGTTGTATATAAAATTATTATCACTAAAAATTCTTAATCAATTACATGTGAATGTTAGTTTGAAATTTTTTCTATTATTGGTTTTTTTATTTGAAATCATTTTTAAATTAATATGTTCAATGTGTAGTTGAAACATTCTATAATTAAAATAGAATTACAATATCATTGAATTGTTAATGAAATATTTTTGGATAAATACTTTTCAACAAATAATGTCCAATTAAAATGGAAATTTAATTTATATAGAATTATTTATTGTTAATTAATTTGTTTTTTTGTGTTTTCTTTACCAATAATGAATAAAATATTTTATAATTAATGTTTAATTATCCTAGATAAAAGTTGTTTGTAATATTTATAAATTTGATTTTTTCTTAATAGAAAATACATTTAAAATGTGAACTCTTTTGGTCTGTTTGATCAATTAGAACTCCCCATGATCCCTCATTACATGCATCAAACATTAATTTCTTATATCATGTTCTCTAATTAGTTCTGATTCATCTATGTTCATTTATTAAAAATTAAAATTTATCACATAAGATTTCAAAAAACATCTTGTATATTACATTCATTCATTATTCTACAAAATAATTCATTTTATATCTAATAAATATCTGAACTTTTTATGTGTTTCACCCCATTAATTTTATAATATTATATATAATAGTATATATATAGAAGTTTTTATTTTAATAGCACATAACTTCTATTCTATATTAAATTTTCTTTATCCTCTATCCATGAGATATTTTTAGTTATACATTACCATAATTCAAACAATAAAATTTTGGATCCCCAATCATTATTCCTTGATAGAATTATACTATATAACTTAATATGGTTCCTATGATACAACTTTGGTTCGTGGTACTACTACCCAATT
Source organism: Viscum album (assembly GCA_963277665.1). NCBI lineage: Eukaryota > Viridiplantae > Streptophyta > Magnoliopsida > Santalales > Viscaceae > Viscum > Viscum album. Next base: position 901,799,356 of record OY728139.1, read on the forward strand.
TGATCAATGATTCCCTTCCATAATTTATGTGTCTAATGCATACACATCAATGTAAGTGAACAAATATTTTTCATGTAAACTTTAGGTTACAAAAAGTGGAAGACTCTATATCATCCCACATGTAGTTGAAAAATTTCACTTTTTCCAAACACACTGTAGATATAGAACTCTTGCAATTCATTAAACATTCACTATGACACTTGGCCATTGTCATTACATAAATCCCATTTGTTGTATTACCACCTTCCATAGTGATGATGATGTCAATCATCATCAACCATATAATAATATCATATCAACCTTACAACCTTTCCCTGGTACCCTTGATCATTTCAATATCACACTATTAATACCACATGTCTTTCAGTGGTCATACCATGATCCGTTGATTTTTAAAGGTCAATACACAATTGACTATCCACAAAACATTGCTTCCTAGACCTAACATGAAATTGATAATTTGATGACTAGATAAATTAGCTATTTTATTTTCCTTTGAAAGAGGATAATTTTCAATTTTTTACTTTTTAATTTTAATGTCATACAATTTTCGTAAAAAATTGTTTACAAGTACATTTTATTATTTAAAATTATTTTCATAACATGATATTGATTCCGTCATAAGATTCACTATAACATGGTACCTTTTTTACACCTCCTAAAACCCAAAATCATATTTATTTTATATTAATGTTACCTTTTTAGGTCTCCCATGACTTGAGGAATATTCTATCCTTATGGAGCTATTGAAGATTCAATTGGATATATGGAAAATGTGGGCCATAAACTAAGAATATTATGGGTGATGTGAAATGGACATCAGCCCAATAAAAATACTATAAAAGAAAAGATACAAGACCAATAATGCTAAAATTGGAACATTAAATGGAGGAAATAATGAAGAACATTTCCTGAAATTGTAACCATAGCTAATTCTATCTTTTAATGAATTTACAAGAAACCCATGTTGAAGATAATATTATAGTCCCAAATCTATGTCCCCTAAGACTTCCCACAATTAGAATCATATCTCAAAAAAACTCTTGTTATATTGATATTTCACATTAATCTCTGGTATATAAGGTGTTTCAATATATTCTTATATGTACCACTATAATTCAGCCATCTAGAAACTCATTTTGGTGCCTCAATTGGTTTGATGAAAGTTGGATTAGATTTTTTGCAATGCTGAAAAGTCCATTATAACTTATCCTTCCACCCACCCTTTCTTACCCTCATTAATTGGGATGTCTTGGGATTTTTGGGGCTCTAAATAAGGATTCCAAAAGTCTTATTTAAATGATTGGTTTTAGAAGATTTTAAGTATGTTGTGTATTTTTAATGTTATTATTTTTATTTGATGTTGTAATGGGATTTCTTCAATTGTATGTTGCTGAAATCACTATACCTTATTTATAAATATTATTATTATTCACATTATCTATTATTTTTGTTAACATGTTGATATTGTTTCAATAATGTTTCAATTTATTCACATAATAAATAGATAAATACATCAAACAATGATGGATTATTATTTATTTAAATGTTTTTCCATTCTTCAATTACTACAACATTAGTATACTTCTCTCTTATATATAGATCATAAAATAAATGGAGGTAAAACCCTCTTATGTAATGATATAATGGATTCTCATGGGTCTATATTGGATGTTATTTCGTACTAAATAATTTTTTTAAAATTTCTTTATTTTTATTTTTTTATTCATTAATTTTCTCTATTCCTTGTCCTTATTAAATTTTATAACCAAACATTTTATGTGATAATAATATCCTCTACATAGGAGTTAGCATTAAAATAATCCTCCAATTGTATATGTGGTGAGAATGTGTATGTAAAATTATTAATCCAATAATTGATGATCTTATATTTCTTTCATTGAATGAATCGTTGTCAAGTTAATAAAATTGAGATAATTTAAAAATTATTTCATCCGATATTCCACTTGTAATAACATAGGATCAACCTTTTATCATAAATTGGATTTATATAGGAATATTTTTATGCATTTTATCCATCTCAAAACAAACCATTGTTGGGGTAATTCATATCCAAATATATCTCTTAGGATGTATCTACCTTTGGGTTACTTGTAATGTATTTGGGGATTCCAAAACCCTTGATACACTACTACCAACTGCTTAAACCCTAAAAAAATGAAAATTTTGGTGATTCTAAATTTTGGAACCATTTTTTGGGACTAATGTATGTTATCATAGACACTAGAATAATTTTATCACTCTAATTCTCTTTTACCACCACTTATTTCACTCCTATAGGAATATATTTTGAATAAATTCAAATTTTATAAAAATGATTTTTCATTGACTACCTCGCACCATGTGTGGTGTAAAATGATGACCCTAGATTCTATTATTGAGATAATCAAAAACCCAATATCTAAAATGTTTGAACTTTTATGCTCCAAAATATATTCTAACCTACTATGAGTTTCAATTCATATAAGGCCAATATGATAATACTCTATTCTAATTCTGAAAACATAATTATCTTCCAATATTAGACCTTTTGGCTCAAACACTGTTTTATCTGGACTCACATCCATTACCTGTGAAATTTTTTCAAAAAATTTAGAGAATGGATTATGAGGTTTCACTATTATGATTACAACTATTGATCATTGAAATAGTTATGGAACACCTTCCCACTCATGGTATACCCTCCTCAACATTGGTAGAAGAATCATGTTACACAAAAACATAATATGGACAACCCTATAATGTCACTATTTCTATGAGTAGGAAAACTAATGAAAAAATGTTAAATTTATTCCCAAAGAATCAATGGATTCAAATACAAAGGAAAATATTGAAGAAAAAATATTATAATATGAGATATTAGAGTTGGAAAATGAGTTTAACTGGTTAGGGAATATTGAATTTAATTCTATGGAATGAGAGGGAACAATTAACCTGTATTTTAATTGGGAAAACTGATATTATATTTTATTAATAGAGGAATTTGATAATATGTATTGAGTGTCATAAATATTTCTCCACATTCTTTTCAGAACCACTAATCACTGAAGTATTTGGAAAAGTCATAACCTTTGTGATTTTACCAACCCTTAAAACTGATATAGAAAATTTGATGATGAAAAAACCTTTCACAAGGAACCAATTTTATATTTTTTTTGGAAAATAAAATTATTTTTATTCAAATATCCTTTATTCCTTATAAATTAAAAATCCATCAATACTCATACTTATGTTCTTCCTTCCACACCCAGGTTTCCCCTCAAATTGTATAACCATGACCTTTCTTTTACAATTCAATATTCACATGAAAAAAATATAGGAGTGATCTTTGATGTATTTAGAAATATTACAAAATAAATTGGGTTAACTATTTCAAATATTTCTCATATTATCACACAAATTGAAACAAAAATATTGTACTTGAAATGGATTTTAAACAAAGGATCAATCTCAATAAAATTTAATTATTATAAAATAAAATCATTAAGATTTTAAAGATATAATATGGTATTTTGGGGGATCTATGATCATATAGTGATATTAAACAAATCACATTCTAGGACGGATCTCATCCTTTTCTTGTACATTGACTCAGAGTTTGGAGTTCTATAATAAATTTCATATTTTTTATCCATTCCCTTTGTGTTTGTTTGTTTATAGTTAAGGGAAACTCCAGGGGTTTACATTTTTTCTAATTTTTTTGGTGTATATGATTCATGGGATGTTTAGGATGACATTTTTTAAGGTAAATTATGTTTATTCCTAGAGTACTAACACAATATTTTTTCATTAATGAGGTGTCACTGAGTGGCATGAAAATCGTAGGAATAACCAGATGCATGATAAACTTTAAATTCAAATACTATGTGAAATTTTTATGTGTTTCATATTTCAATTTACTATTTGTAATCAAATTCTCTTCTTATAATCCCTTATTGATTTTACTTTATTTTAACACTGGGGATACTGCTATTATATGTTGAAGGTGAAAATGAAGAAAAAAACAATCAAAGATAATTTAATGTCCATAAATAGAAGAAAAATTTTCATTAACCTTCAACATGATAATACATATTGAAATCATTGAAACTGAATGTGAAAAAAAGGTGTGCAATTATTTTGATATTAATCCACATTTATGTTCATGAGAATATATTTTGGAACATTTGGCTGTCTAATTTGATTTTTCACTATTTACATTTTCATCCATAAAAATCATGTTGTGTGACCTTTGGAATGTGATGTATTAGTTTGATTAATTGGTCCTCATAATAAATAGCATAGGTTTGGTAGTAGGTTTAATTTTAACTTGAGTTTTCAAGAAAAATCAATAATAAAATTATAGTTGCATGTAGAGAAATGGATAGACCTAATGCATTGCTTTTAACAATTGGGGATCATTACTCCATATTTTTTAGGCAAAGAGTTAGTAATTTTCTCACTTTTTTTAAATTTTGTTTTTGTTTTTTAATTGATTTAACCTTAGATGAGGAATGATTATGTGAGATTCACATGGTTTCATAGTGTATTTGAGAAGAGGATTCATTGAAAAAGTCTCACAAAAGGTATTTACATGGTTGAGTGCAATTTCAATTACCATTATAAAATTGAAACAAAAAAACATAAAAAACATCAATACTCATCATAATGTTAATATCTTACTCCTCATTTCACTTCAATCGTTATCCCTTAAATAAAAATGAACCCCTATGTCTATTGTTATCAATGACACATCATCTTCCATATTTTAATTTTGATGAAATGTGGTGATGGACTTGAACAAAGAAATAGGTTTAGGATTGGAATATGATTTTGGTATTATCATGTGTTAAATTATTTTCATGGATTTCATAATTGTTGGTATGAGGACTTTTTGAAATCATTTCTTGTTAAAAAATTTTCAGAAAAAGGGAATTTTATTTAATAATTTTTATGAGATAGATTTTTATATGGAATAGAAATACACAAGTTAGGGGTGTGAATAGCCACTAAAATAGGCTAATATTTATTTTTTATTTTAAAATTTTGATTTGAATAAATATTTATTAACATTTTTACTTATTAATTTTACAGTTTTAAAATCTTTTCCTAATATGTTTGTAATTCCTTCTTAAAAACACTATTATGTGGTACATTTTTTGACAACACCTAAAATAAAAAATGCCTTTGACATTATTTTAATATTTCATTTTTAGGTCTCACGCTATACAAGTAATATTATATCCATCTAGATATATTAAATATTCAATCAGAATATGACCAAATTAAGACTTCAACAAAGAATATTTTTGTCCAAATAAACTAGAAATGAAATAAATAAAAATATTGTACCAGCCAAGATACAAGCTCAATAAAAATGAAAATTGAACTATAGATAGAGGAAATCATTGGAAAAATTTAATAAAATAGTTTATAGGTATAATTTTGGGTTTTTTATGGTGTTTCAAGAATTCCTTGGTTGAAATGAGATTATGGGCCAGAATATATGGCTCAAAAAAAGAGCCCACTATTTCAATCGTATCTAAAAAAATAAAATTGAAATGATATTTTACATGATGGTTGGGGACATTTTGGTATTCACTTTTTTCTTCTATGGACTACTCCAGTTTCACTATCTATAAGCTTATTTTGATTCATTATTTTAGTGGATGTAAGATGGATCATATTTATTTGAAGGGTATAAATTTACACACTCCCTTAACTTTCCAGACACCATTTCCTGCCCTCATTAATATGGATGACTTAGACGGTTGGGGGATCATCATAAGGCTTAGAAAAAAATATTTAAGGTCATGGTGTCAGAGTAATTTAGGGATTTTTTATTTTTAAAATCTTAATTTTGTGCTTCCAATTTTATATTGTAATCACATTTCATCAATTGAATGTTTCTCAAATAACCTTATCTTCTTTATAAATATTAATATTTTTATAATTTCAAATTATTTCTTTTATCATGATGATATTATTTCATTATGGTGTGAATTAATTTACATAGTGAATAGATAATTCATTCAAAAAATAGTGTAGTTTTTTTATTTCATTGCTTATTGTTGGATCTTGAATATACAGATTATACACAAGAGGGGGGTGAATTATGTCATTCAGATTTTTTGTTAACTCTTAAATTAAAAAAGTTCTATCCTATATGATTTATCAGATTTGATCATGCAGTGGAAATAAACAAAATCAGGGACACAAAGATGTATAGTGGTTTGGGGAAAAGAAGGCCCATAATCCACTCCACCAACGCTCAACTCCACGAGCACGGTGATTTTCACTATCTGGTCCTCGTTTCAGCAAACCGGTCCACAACTGAATACAGGCAGTTGACACCATTACAATCAAAGTAAAAACAAAGCCTTCTGGTTCAAACACGAACATACAAAGCTTAGTACGCGAAGCTGGTTACTCAAGAAAAAAGAATTTCAGAAATAATTTTTCCAGTTGATCTTCAAAATTGCAACAGAATGCAATTGACAGCAGATGGATCATCATCTCTAAAAATATTGATTTTCAAAACAAAGCAATTCTGAGTCGATCTGGTTGCAGTAGATATAGAGATATATTTCACAACTTCAGAAGTAGTAGATCCACACTAGATATTCGATGCAGAACAAGTGAATCTTCTATTGAGTTCATTTTTCTTAAATGAACAGAGCTTTGACGATCCGTTTTGAATCAGTAGATCAACGTGTTTTTCTGCAGTCTCAGTTTTCTACCTTTTCAATAATAGATTGAACACTACTCTCTCTCATATATATATATATATATGGTGTTTTCTTAGAGATAAAATATATAATAAAGTTGAGCATATCTCATACACTATTAGATCTATAAAAGTCGTTTTCTGAATAACAATATTCAAAAATTTAAACTTACAGTGTAGTCGTAACATCCCTGAAAACTCGGCATAAAAAGATCCTTTTAATTCTATTTTAATCCAATAATAAAACTGCTTTGAATCATTCAAAGTCATATTTTAAAAATGACTTTAAATTCGGCTTGAAATCCGCCCAATAATCTGCTTGCTGGCCGTTGCATAAAAATATCGTCTTTCAAACTTTCTGACGCCAAATGTAAGGTTGATGACATGGCCTCCAAACTTAGGGTTGATAACATAGTCTTCAAACGTAAGGTTGACAACATAAGGATGAATCATAAATGTATGGTTCATGTTACTTTCTTCAAACGTAAGGTTGATCTTAAATGTAGGGTTGATCATCCATAATTTTTCTTCAACTCCCAAACGTACAGAAAAAGATCCATACTTTTTCTTGATCCATACTTTTCCAAGAACGTATGGTTTTTTACAAAAGTAAGGTTGATGAATCATACTTTCTAGAAACAAACATAACGTTTAGTACTTACTTACGATTCTCCTTCTATACTTTGCTGATAACCAAAACTTAAGGTTCCTTCCTAATGAAAGGTTCTTCTTCCATACTTTGTTGAAAACGTATGGTTGTTTAACCATACTTTTCTCTTATCTCCAAAAGTATACATGCTTTTCATCCTTACACTACGTTTATCCATGTAGGGTATGAACAGTGATTCTAGGACGTGCTTAAAGCAGATTCCAAATAAGTAAGGTATGAACAGTGTTTCTAGGACGCGCTTAAAGAAGATTCTGAACAAGTAATTAATTCTCATTATTTCAAGAGTAAAATAAATTAATAAATTCTTGAAAAATAATAAATAAAATCATTAGAAAATAACTAAGGGTATTTGTGAGAATCAAAATTATCATAAAGAGATAGAGTATTATTTTCAATAATCTCCCCCTTTAAATAACATTATTATGTATTTTTGAAAACAATACTTTTCTCAACAATCTCCCTCTTTTTTATGATCACAAAACACATAAGATAATAAAATTATTTAAATGAAATAAAATTTCAAAATTAGTTACATAATGTTTTAGAATTTTGATAGGATGAAACAATATTTAATTTTAGCAAAATTATTTTAATAAAAAAATGTCTCCCCCTTCATAAATTATTTTTTGAAATAAAAGATTTAGTTTTATCCAAATTTCTCCTTTTGAATAATTTTTATAATAAAGAATCTAGATAAGTACCCAAAATATTAAATATAAAGAAAACCATTTAAAATAAAGTTTTGTTAAATAAAATGTTGTTGTGGTTATCCAAATTCCCCCCCCCCCCTTTTGAGATATCAAAAAGAATGATAATGCATGGATTTTAACATATTTAATGTTGCACTGAACTGTAGGTAAATGCTTATTATTAATTTTTTAATAATAATTAAATCTAGAGTACTGGCATATCAAAAATAAAGTCAGTAAAACAAATAGAAAAAGAAACAAATAAAAAATGAAGGAAATTTTCATTCAAAAACAGCAGTATATATATGACAATGATATACATAGGAATCAAGGTTTGGGTAAGATAGGCATTAGGTTCTATCTCCTCTGGATTGAAGACTTGATTTCTGTGAACTGTTCCTTGAGTATCTTCATCAGACCATCTACAAGTTTGATAATGAGCTCTCTATTATCTTGATTCATATGAATATCCTCGATTAAATTGACTCTGAAGAACTCATGCATCCTTTCCTCTTTTTTGAAAAACACTGACAGTTTCTCTGATAACTGATTTAACAGGATTCTAATCGATGGCTCACCAGATGTCAGTTGATCCACTAAAAACTTATGATTGTCCAGCAAAACTGATAAAGGATCACTATTACAATTAAGATCTTGTAACATGTCATTCATTTTACTCATCATGGCTGTGATAGCTTGAAATCTTCAGATTAAATAAGGTGAAGTACCTGATTCACTAACAGCACTATTTGCAACTGATGCAAATTGGTTCTCCATAAAAAACATCAGATCTGATAAATTTGTCTTCATAACCATTTCAGATTTCAAATTTTCAACTGTATTCAGCATACCCTCTTTGAACATTTTAACTTCTTCCCTTGAGACAGTACTCTCTTTTAGCTTGTGAAATCTCAATTGTTCAAAGATTAAGGCATTTCTCAGAGTGACATTCTCAAATTCTAATTGAGAAACCTTTTTTTACAGTTCTTAAACTTCTTTATTCCTTGAATCAGAGGCACCCTTTGCTTGATTCACATTATCAGGCTCTGGATGATGCAGCAGTACCAAAGGTAATGATTCAGCATCAGATTTCTCTTTTTCTTTGTCCTGAGTAGGTTAGTCCACAGATTTTTCCTCATATTCCGCAGACTCCTCCACAGAAAAATCCTCTTGAAGTACTTCTATGTGATATTTAGAAGCATTCTCACCAAAAACATCAGCATCTTGGCCTTCCACTGAATTTTCGAGAACAACATTTTCAAGAGTTTCTTGAGGTATGTCCACTTCCCCACTAGGAACTGCCTCCTTATCTTGGTTCTGTTGAAGTGTAACTTCATCATCAGCTACAATCTGTTCCAGATTCTCCCTTTGAGCTTCTTCTTGAGCTCATGATCCCTATACTGGTGTTGTCCTTTCACTAACAACTTCCATGGTCTTATCAATAACAGCTTCTCTTACAAAATAATAAAAAAATAAAGCTTTTGTTGTTGTTTCCAATACAGGGGAAGTAATTTCCTCATTAACAGCTCTAGTTCTTCAATATTAAAGTCCCTCATGACTTCTTTCTTCTTCAGGATCTTCCACTTCAAATTGGATCCTTCTTGCTACATTGCTGACTCTTGATTCAGTCTGTACCTCCTTGGACTTAGCAGGATGAGCCTAAGCACTCTCTGAATCTTCCTCAGCTACTACTGGCAAGAGTTTTCCTTTAATGGTGCTCCAGAAGTATCCAATATTCCTTAAAGTTACAGAATTAAACATATTACTGTGATGACAATGTACTAGGGAATCAACTAATCTCACCATGTCTTTCCTAAGCAATAGTTTAGAAATAAACCGACCGAAAGGATAAAAGTTCATATAGGCATCACATTGGCAATAATAATTGAGGTACCTAACCATGTACCTTAGGAAGTTTAACTTGATATCACTTAACAAAAGATATATTATGTACATATGAGGGTACAAAATCTTTTCCATTTCTGCCATTCTGGGAGCTATTCCTGTCTGAACAAATTTAACTGGGGTCTTTTGATTTGGTTCTAAATATTTCACCATGATTTTCTTAATAGTAGATTTTCCAAACAGATAATACATAATATCCTTATATTTATGCACAACATCTCCTATATTCTTCAAATCAAAATAAAAAACTCCCTCATGAGGGTAGTTGAAGTCTGACCAATTCCAATCGAAGAGATTGAGAAATCCTTATCCTCTATTTTAGCCATCATACTATCCTCAGTATCCCCAAAACTAAACGTTACAGATTTGAAGAAGTATCTACGTTCTACCTCATACAGAAATTCTGTATTTTCACTATTGAATTTCTGTTCAAGGTTCTGAAACTAGAGCACTTGTTTCAACATAACATTTTTCTGAAATAATCAGTCGAGATCGATTCCCTTGCCCTATAAGATTTTTCTTCCTTCTGAGCATTGTATCTTGACATTGCTTGGCTCGGCTTCGCTGGCGCTTTTAGTCCTTACCATCTATGTGAGAATCTTTGAAGTTTTGAAGGTAACAGTTTCAGAGGTTTAAAGATTAGGGTTCATGAGCAGAGGTGCGTTTTGCAGATTTGAAAAGGTTTTGATGGAAATGAAGCGGTTTAGAAGTCAAAAGGTTTTTTGAAAACCTTGATTCCTGTGTTTTTAATAATCATTACATATATTTAAAAATAAATAAAATAGATTACATGGATAAAAAACTTATTCTTTTTTAAAAATAAAATATCAAAAAAAATATTTTTAAGCGGAATAAAAAAAACATTATGAAATAAAATTTTATTTAAAATAAAACAAACCTAGCTCCCCCTTAATAAAATCAAACCTTTCAGTGGGAAGTGGTTTAGTAAAAATATCTTCTAATTGAATTTCTGTGTTTGTAAATTGTAAAAATATATCCTTTTAATAACATGATCACTTAAAAAGTGATGCCTTGTATCAATGTGCTTAGTTCTAGAATGACTAATAGGATTTTTTTGAAAAATTAATTGCACTTATATTATCACATAAAATAGGTGTATTATTAAAATTCAATCCACAGTCCATAAGAGTGTTTTTCATCCACAACACTTGTGCATAGCAACTTCCAGCAGAAATATATTCTATCTCAGCTGTTGATAAGGAAACTGAATGTTGTTTCTTACTAGACCATGACACCAACGACTTTCCCAAAAAGTGACATGTTCATGATGTTATTTTTCTATCTAATCTAAAACTTACAAAGTCAGCATCTGAATATGAAATCAAATTAAATTAAAAAGTTTTAGGATAATGAAGATATTGAAAACAGTTCCTTTTAAATATCTAAAAATTCTTTTAACAGCAGTTAGATGAGATTCTTTAGAATTTGATTGAAATCTAGCACAAAGACATATTGAATACATTATATCTGGTCTTCTAGCAGTAAGATATAATAAACTACCAATCATACCTCTATATAACTTGTTGTCAACTGATTTTTCTAGTTTCATCCAAATATAGTTTTATATTAGTACACATAATAGTTGTAAATGTCTTGTTGTTTTCAAGTCCAAATTTCGTAAGTAAATTAGTAATGTATTTTCTTTGATTCAAAACATTTCCAAAACATTTTTGATAAATTTGATGTCCTCGGAAGAAATTTAGTTCTCCCTTCATACTCATTTCAAATTATTTTTGCATTAACTTTGAAAACTCATGACAAAGGGTTGTATTAGTTGATCCAAAAATTACATCATCAACATAAATTTGAACCAATAAAACAATATTTTTTACAGTTTTCTTAAAGAGTGTTGGGTCTGCCATTCCAACAGTAAAATCATTTTTCAAAATAAAATCACTTAATATTCCATACCAAGCTCTAGGTGTTTGTTTAAGTCCATAAAGAGATTTAGTATGTTTAAAAACAGAATAAGGTTTTTGAAAATTTTCAAAACCAGGAGGTTCCTCAACATAAACTTCATTCGTTAAATAACCATTTAAAAAGGCAGATTTAACATCCATCTCAAATAATTTAAAATTCATATAAGATGTATAAGCTAAAAGTATTCTGATGGATTCTAACCTAGATACAGGTGCAAAAGTCTCATCATAATCTACTCCTTCTTCTTGATTGTATCCTTTAGCTACTAATCTTTTTTTATTTCTAGTTATTGTGCCTTGGTCATCCTGTTTATTTATGAAAAACCATTTGTTCCGATTACTGGATAATTCTTAGGTATTTCCACTAATTCCCAAACTTTATTTCTTTTAAATTAGTTTAATTCATCTTGCATTGCTATTACCCATCTTTCATCATTTAAAGCTTCTTCTATAGTCTTGGGTTCTTATTGAGATAAGAAGGAAGAGAATTCCACTAAGTTTCCTAAGTTTCTTCTAGTTTGAATTCCTGTATCTAAGTCACCTATCACAGTTTCTAGAGGGTGATTCTTTAGGGTTTTAGACTGTCTAGGCCAAATATTTGAAGGTTCTTCATTATCATGTTCCTCTGAACTGAACTGAATTTCTTTTATATTATTTTCAAAATCATTCTTTAAGTTCTCAAGTCTCATGTTATCATTAGAGTAAAGTTAATCCATTTCATCTATCCTTTTCTAAAAGGGATCAGATTCATAAAATCATATATGAACTGATTCTTCAATAATCCTTGACTTCTTATTATAATCTCTATAAGCTTTGGAGGTAGCGGAATATCCTACGAAAATGCCTTCATCAGATTTTGGATCAAACTTTCCAAGATTATCTTTGGTGTTTAATATGTAAACCATGCATCCAAAAACATTAAAGTAATTTACTTTATGTTTTTTTTTATTCCATAGTTCATAGGGTTTCTTTTTCAAAATAGGTCAAATTAAAACTCTATTAATTATTTAGAAAGCTGTATTCACAGCTTCTGCCCAAAAATATATAGGTAGGTTATATTCATTTAACATAGTTCTAGACATTTCTTGAATTGTTCTATTTCTTCTTTCTAAAATCCCATTCTGTTGAGGTGTTCTTGGTGCAGAAAAGGTATGTTTAATACCTATATTTGAGAAAAAGGAATTAAATTCCTAATACTCAAATTCTTTACCATGATCACTTCTCAATGAAATTATATTAAAACCTTTTTCATTTTGAACAGATTTGCAGAAACTTTCAAATAAAGTAAAAGGTTCATTTTTAAATTTCAAAAAGAAAATTCATGTAAATATTGAATAGTCATCAACTAAAACATATACATATAATTTACCAGCTATGACTTCTACTCTTGAGGGTCCAAAAAAATCCATATGAGTAATTTCTAGAGTTTTAGATGTAAAAACTTTATTAAGAGATTCGAAAGATGATTTGTGTTGCTTGCCAAGTTGACATGCATCACAAAATTTGTCACTTTCAAATTTGAGACAAGGTAAATCAGAAACTAAATGTTTCTTAGTTCACTTATTTAAAACATATATATTCTAATGTCCAAGTCTCCTATGCCAGATCAAGGATTCACTTACTTTAGCAGTCAAGAAGTTTACTTGTTATTTACACAAGTAATTTAAATCCAAAGTATAGACATTTTCAGTTCTTAGTGATTTAAATTTAAACAGTTTATCTTTATAAATAGTACAGTAATTTTTAGTAAAATCAATAGTATATCCATCATCACAAAGTTGAGAGATACCTATCAGATTGTGTTTTAATCCTTGTACATAATGTACTTTGTTGATTGAGGCTATTTTTGGATCTCCAATAGTTCCAATGAAAATGATTTTTCCTTTGGCATTGTCACCAAATGTGACAATTCCTCCTTCATTTTGAGTGAGTGAAGAAAAATTCAATGATTTTCCACTCATATGTCTTGAGCATCCACTGTCCATGTACCATATATCTTTTCTCCTCTGGTGTCCTGATACCACCAAAGACATTCAAACAAATTGCTTTGGTACCCATATTTTGTTGGGTCCGGGGGTGTTAGCTAGAAATGATCTGGGTATCCATATTTGCTTTGTTCTTTTAAAATCAGCTGAATCATATAAATATTTTCAAACATAGGCTTTCTTAATTCCACAAATTTGAGGCTGTCTTAAGAAACAGTTTTTAGCTATATGTCCCTTTGTCCCACAAAAGTTTCAATTAACCTTTTTAGAGCTAGAAACAAAATAATTTTTATATAGATTTAGTTTTTCTTCTTTACTGCCAATTCCAAATCTCTCCTTTTTAATGACAGTTTTTCCAAGAATTTTATTTAAAAAATTCTCTCCTTTTGTAAAAACCAATGCAGCCTGTTTGTAAGATTCTACTTCATTCTGCAGTTTTTTTATTCTTGATTCAAAATTAATATAGTTAGTGTTAATATAATTGTATTTATATGTTAATTCCTTATGTTGTTTCAACAGTGTATCTCTTTCATCTAAAACAGATTTATGTATGTTCTTTAGTGACTTATGTTTTTTAAATAGTGAGTCATATCTTTCTTCAAGCATATTGCAGTAGGCTGCAAGTTTTTCATTTGTGTAGCTTGATTCATAATTTGATTTTGAGGAGTAATATGAGTGTACCTCATCAGTTTCTTCCATAAAACACATGTTTGCTTTTAGATTGACTTCTTGTTTCTCTGAGATTGATTCAGGAGAGCTAATGGGGTCTTCAGATACACTCCAAGTGGCTTTCATAACTTTCTTTTCTTTCTTCTCATAGTTATTTCTTTTGAAGAATTTCTTCTTATTTTCATCCTTTAATTGTTGGAAATCTGGTCTGAGATGCCCCATATTCTTGCATTCATAGAATCTTACTTCTTTATCATCTCTCTTAATCGATTTTTTGAAGCATATTTTCTTGCTGTAGAACTTTCTAAATTTCCTAGCTAGCTGAGCCAGCTCTTCATCTGAGTTTGATGAGTCAAAGCTCTCTAATTTAGCATTGACTTCTCTGTTCTTCATCTTTCTATTATTTTGTTATGAAGTTAATTTCAAGGAAGTATATTCTCTTTTGATATGCACTTTATGTTAATTAGCCTCATCTTTCATTTCAGCTTCAGACATCATCATTGTACCAATCAGCTCTCTCATGGTTAGATTTTTTACAGGTGTTGATTTTCTGATTGCAGCAGAGATACCATTCCATCGAGTAGGAAGTACCCTCAGTACTTTTAATACTTGATCAGCCTGTTTGATAGGTTCTCCTAGATCTGTTATAATATTTACAATTTCTTTCAATCTCCCATTCATTTGGGTAATAATTTCTCCTTCAAACATTATGAAAGTATCAAATTTCAGTTTTGCAGTTGCATATCTCATTTTTCTCACATTTTCTGTTCCTTTATATGCCACAGTTATTGTTTCCCACATCTCATATGTTGTTGGGCACTGAGATACTCTATTAAATTCATCTGGTTCTAGACTGCAATTGATTGCATTCATAGCCTTCGAATTCATATCATACTCTGCCTCTGTAGCAGCACTCCATGTCTCAAGATTTTCATAAATTTCATAAGGAGTCAGAATCTTTGAATAGACTTTATATCTGAGTTTTTTCAGATATATTATCATGCGCGATTTCTAGCAGCCATAGTTGTCTCCATTGAAATATGGTGCTCTAACCATTGGCATCCCTTCTCTTGTATCAGTCATGATGATTTGTTATATAATCTTTTAAAAGCTTCTAGCGTGCTAAGGTTCTATCAGAAGATCCTCCTCTGATATAAATTGTTGGATCATGAATATACATATTATACACAAGAGGGAGTGAATTGTGACTTTCAGATTTTTTCATTAACTCTTCAATTGAACAAGTTTTATCCTCTATGATTTATCAGATTTGATCCTGCATCGGAAATAAATAAAAGTAGAGACACAAAGATGTATAGTGGTTCAGGGAATAGAAGGCCCCTAGTCCACTCCACTAACGCTCAACTCCTCGAGCTTAGTGATTTTCACTATCTGGTCCCCGTTTCAGTAGACCGGTCCAAAACTAAATACAGGAAGTTGACACCTTTACAATCCAAGGAAAAAAAGCCTTCTTGTTCAAACACGAACCTACATAGCTTAGTAAGAGAATCTGGTTACTCAAGATAAAAGAATTTTAGAAAGAAATTTTCCAGTTGATCTTCAAAATTACACCAGAATACAATTGACAGCAGATGGACCGTCGTCTCTAGAAATATTGATTTTCAAAACAAAGCAATTATGATTCTATTAGGTTGCAGTATAAATATAGATATAGTTCACAATTTCAGTATTAGTAGATCCACACTAGATATTCGATGCAGAACAAGTGAATCTTCTATCGAGTTCCTTCTTCTTAAATGAACAGAGCTTTGATGCTCCTTTTTGAATCAGTAGATCAACGTTTTTTTCTGCAGTCTCTATTTTCCACCTTTTCAATAATAGATTGATCACTACTCTCTCATATATATATGGTGTTTTTTTAGAGAGAAAATATATAATAAAGCTGAGCATATCTCCTGCACTTTTAGATCCATAAAAGTCGCCTTATGATTCACAATATTTAAAAGTTTAAACTTACAGAGTAGTCGTAACTTCCCTGAAAACACGGCATAAAAATCTCCTTTTAATGAGATCTTTAATCCAATAATAAAACATCTTTGAATCATCCAAAGATGTATTTTAAAAACAACTTTAAATCCGGCTTGAAATCCCCCCAATAATCAGCTTTCTGACCGTTTCATAAAAATATCATCTTTCAAACTTTCCGACGCCAAACATAAGGTTGATGGCGTGGCCTCCAAATGTAGGGTTGATAACATAGTCTTCAAATGTAAGGTTGATAACGTAAGGTTGAATCATAAATGTAGGGTTCATGTTACTTTATTCAAACGTAAGGTTGACCTTAAATGTAGGGTTGATCATCCATACTTTTTCTTCAACTCTCAAACATACAACAAAAGGTCTATAATTTTTCTTGATCCATACTTTTCGAAAAACGTATGGTTGTTTATAAAAGTAAGGTTGATGAACCATAATTTTGAGAAACAAACTTACCATTTAGTACTTACGTACGGTTCTCCTTCCATACTATGTTGATAACCAAAACGTAAGGTTCCTTCCTAACGTAAGGTTCTTCTTCCATACTTTGCTGAAAATGTATGATTGTTTAACCATACTTTTCTCTTATCTCAAAAAGAATACAGGCTTTTCATCCTTACACTATTTTTATCCATGTAGGGTATAAACAGTGATTCCAGGACGCGCTTAAAGAAAATTCCGAATAATAAAGGTATGAACAGTGATTCCAGGATGCGCTTAAAGTAGATTCCGAACAAGTAATAAATTCATGTTATTTCAAGAGTAAAATAATTTAATAAATTCCTGAAAAATACTAAATAAAATCATTATAAAATAACTAAGTGTATTTATGAGCATCAAAATTATCATAAAGAGACAGAGTATTATTTTCAATAATTTCCCCCTTTAAATAACATTATTATGTATTGTTGAAAAAAATACGTTGCTCAACATTTATCACATCTTTAATTCTTCCCCCATTAGTCTAGTACTCACTTTTATTGATATCATTGAATAAATGGAGAGATATACCACTTATCGATTGATACAAGGGAGTATAAAAGGGTTTTATTGGGTTTTATTTTGAAATCTATAATTTTTTATTATTTTATTTTATTTTTATTTTTTCATTTAATGATTTTATTTATTTGTCTTCTTAATTGTGATTTATCTCCATAATTTTCATGTTCTAAGAAGATCTTTAACCAAGGAGTTCTCATAAAAATTATCCTCCAAGTGTGTAGGTGATTATAATGTGTATGGGAAAATTTTAAACTAGTAATTGATGATATTATATTGATTTCGTTGAATGAATTCTTCTTGAGTTAATGAAATTGAAATAACATAGATGTAATTTCATACAATCTGTCCCCTGAAATAACCTAGGATCAACCCTTTCTCCTAAATTAAATTCACATAGGTATCCTAGTGTTAATTTTAGATATTTTAAAGGATAACAAAGTTTGAAACTTCTTATCCAAATCTACCTCATAGAATGTATGTGTCTTTAGTTTTCTTCTTAGGCCTTTGATAATTAAACAACCCAAGTTATACTATAAGATACTATTTCGACCCTAAACATTGGTATATTTTGGTGAGAGTGTTATTTTCCAACCAATTCTATAGTTAGAGAAGGCATTACTCATGAAAATTCATTAACAATACCTCCCCAAGTGAAGAAAACTAATATACACGTACATATACAATATATTGATAGCATGTTTTAATTATTACAACCAAAAAATATCACTCAAAAAAAGGACCCAAAGGTTTATTTTCATGAAAAAATGAAACATAACCATGTATTTCACATGAAATAAACTTTTAACCGTGTAATAAATCCACTATTATACATTACATAATAAATATTACTCTTTAAATCCCATGGAAGGGAAAACATAAGATGGGGTGAGCACAAATTCACAATAAGGGATAACATAATAAAACACATAATGGTCATATCACAAAAATAACGAAAAACATGAGTGGGGAAAAATATATTATTTAAAAGAACATAAAAAATAAGTTCTTACAATTAGAATGAAATTAATACATAAAATCTCAAATAACTAACTTTTACAATAACATGAGTAGGTAAAACATAAATCATATAACATGTGTCATGGAAATTGTAATTAATGTTACATAATCATAGACATGGGATTTATTATCATTGTGAACCCAAATTCCCACTAGTCTATTCCATCTTAAAATTGTGAGTATATCTAAATTAAATCGCACTCAGCCTTTGTAAATTGAGATATATTCTAATCCATTAATAAATAATATCAATCTAATTAGTTGAATTCATTTACCCAATGAACTTGAGGGAAACATAGGTCCCACAAGTCTCAAAATCAATATATTTTTGTTCCATGTAAAAACAATCATCAAAACATAATGTAAATAATAAGAATAAAAATGCTTTTAGGACATTTCAAAAACATCATTTAAGGATCCCATGGAAATAGAATGGGTTTCTTAAAAATCACGTATCCAGATCATATAAAATCCTAATATATCAAAAAAAAGTATTCCCCAAGGGTAATTTTATAATAGTAACATATATAGGGGGACCATAAAATTACTTTATGTAGGATAATATTTGAAGGGTAAATAGATTTTAATATTAAAACAATCAAAAAACCTTTCAAAACAATGAATTTTAAATTAAATTCAAAATACATTTTTGTGATTAGAAATTAATAAATTTTTGGAACCATAATATAATATCTTCTAAAAACATCCTTTTCCATTTAAAATGGTTATCAAAAAATTATTATTGAAAATAATTTGAAAAGGTGAACTTTGAAAAAATATTAATAATTGAAAATTAAAAAACACTTAATATTTTAAATAAGGGACGAAAAATTAGGTATAAATCATCTAATTTTTAAAAAATGATTCCTTAGAAATGGGGCACTATAAAGGACATAAAATGTATCAAAATAAAACAATTATCCAATTGTACATAATTTTATTTTGAAAAGGATGAAATATTTTTTTGAAACTTTTCAAATATCCATGTTAAAACCCCACATATTAAATAATGATTGAGGAACAATTTTAATAAAATTATAAATGGGGTATAAAGAGATAATTGGAGATAAAAAATTATAGTTTCCACTAAGTAAAGGAGAAAATTTATGGGAAGTCAAAATAGGTACATGAAAGAAAAGTAAATCCATTAATGTTTGTAGATATGGATAATAAAAGATAAATGATATCTCATGGAGGTGGTAGTATGAACATACACAAGGATAACACTCCCATTTTCGTAATTTTGAAAAAAGATGAAAATAAAATGTCATATCATTTTAGAGTCATTAAAAAATTTTAAATGTTATATTATATTAGTAAATAACCATTTTATAATAGCCAAAAAATATGATGATGATAACCAAAAGGATTTTTTATTAGATGTCATAATATGTTCAAAAATAATAATTGCGATTCTTGTTTTTCTTAGAAATTATAATAGGATAAATAATTATTAGGAAATTATGATAATAAATTATCAACACACTATTGATTATTTATTTTATTATTTGAAATGAATTTGGTTTATTATAAAGGACTGAATGAGAATAAATAATTAAGAATGATGTGTCACCAACATCGAGACCTTAGAAATCCTCTTCATAAAGGCCATATATCTGAGGAAAATGGGATATTTTTTGTTGAACGGTTGCATTTGGACCTATAAATTACATCAATGAGAAGAAATTTGGGTATCGTTCCATGAAAATATAAAATGCATAGCACAATATTTAATTATAATATGTGAGGACATGTTTCTAAGTGATGGGGGTACTTTTCCATGAAAAAGAATGTTATGTGAGGAGTAAAATTGAATGGAATGAATATTGTTTGAGTTATGTGAGGTATGGTTGGTATGGAATGTAGGTAATACATTAAAACCTAAAAATTTATTTCTAGATGTTCTAATTTTCATATTAATTTAGAAAAATTTGAACCACTATATATTTTTCATTAAAACACTTATTACACTTAATGAAATATTAATCGTGTCAATTAGTTTTTTATGAATAATATAAGTAGAACAATATTAAAAAAATCAGGGCCTCAAATATAAATTTTTGATCAATTTAAAAAAATTAAATTTCAAAAAACGAGATAATTTTAACTTTTAAACCAAAACATAAATTTTGTTGAAAAACTGTTTTTATAGAAAAATGTTATTTTAATCATTGGGTGAATGTAGACTTACTAATTTTTTATAACCAATTACATTATTGTTGAATAATTTATCTATTTGTTTTAAAATAATATTATATTTTTTTATTTAATAATGGTTTGTTATATTTTTAAACGACATAATATTTTTAGAAATGTATTATTCATCAAACAAATATCATATTAAGTGTATAATTTATATTTACCAAAGGTAACATGATTATTATGACTAAAAATAATGCAGAAATTATCATATAATTTGGACCCATTCATTTTAAATGTTAATTACTTTTCATTTTAAAAAATTGATAAAAAAAATTTAGAATATTGATGTATAATGAATCATAATCATTTTCTGAGAAAATATTACTTATATTCTAAAATATCAAATACAACATTATAATTCAAACAAGATATTTTTTAATATTTAATTTTAAATAAATGACAAAAATCTTACCAAAAATATTTTTCTTATGTTCTTGACTATTCTTATATTATTGTCATATTACAAAAGCCACTATATTTTCAAAATAAGTATTTTGATTTATTCACCCAAATGAAAATAATTTTATAAAAAACCCAAAATATAATATTAATATAATATAAACATGATAAAACAAAAATGATGCTAAATTTTTCAAATTAAATTTCTAAAAATTTAATAAATCAATATTAATATAAATTTTCATAATTTAATTAAGAATAGTTCCCATTGATATTTTTTTATTTCTAAAATGAATACTATTGTTTATTTTTATTTATTATCAATGAATATTTATATATATATATCAAATGTATAATAATTTATTTTTTTGAATGATTAATATCTAAAATTAATATAGGGTAATTTTAATATAGGTACCAAGAATAAAAGGTTTTAAACTCAAAATTGATTTTATATCGATATAACAATTTAATTATATATATAAAAGATATATATTTATATTATAAAAATTAATACTCACTAGAACCCATTATAACCACCATATAATACCTATGGGTAAGATAATTGGTAGTGGAAGTTGGAAAATGGGATTTATTTAGCTCAGATTTCATAGAATGCTCTACAAGTCTGTGATTTCTACAACAATGATTTTAGGGAAGTCAAAATATCTCGAGTTAGTACTAGGATTAGTCTATATTGAAATCTTGAAAAGACAGATCCTTCTTAAGATAAAGGAAATGGGATTTGATTGTATTATGTAAACTTCTAAATTCCATTTCATCCTAAATTATATATTGTTTTTTTGATATTATTACATAAATAGATAATATCTATATTCACAACTCTATTTTAATTATCATATCTAATATTTATAAAAATAGAAATTATTTTTTCCATTTTAAAATTTCATTTTTAGTTAAACAAGCTATTTATTTAAGGTGAAAATATAATGAACACTCATATTCCAATATTCTTCCCCTTACCAAAATATCATCCTTAAAATTTTAACTATCATTTATGTAAAAGTATAAATTTATGTGGAGAAAACATTTACATGTCATAAGATATTATACCTAATGATATAGGATACCATATATCATAGGAAAGACTATAAAAAAATAATTATTCCAAACCATTTATTTGAAATTTATCTCATAACTTGGTATAAAGGCTCATGTTAAGGATTTAGTTTTCTTAAAAGATAATTCAAATTTTGAATAGAACTAATATATTTTCACAACTGACATATAATTTTTTTATAAAAATCTAGAAATTAGTTTTGATTCCAAGTGAGAATATTCATTAAATTTTAATAATTAGACCAAAAAATATTTTTTGAAGGAAATTAGTATTTTTAAATTGATTATTTACAATAAACATAATAATGAAACCACTAAATGTATTCTTTAAAATATATATCATAAGTGGTAGTGAGTTTTTTTTCTTATAAGAAATCATAGAAACAATAAGTCTGATATAAATAGATGATATCCACTAATTTATGGTGGATATTAAGTGAAAAAATAATTTCCATTATCTTATTCATTTATTTTTATTGGATATGTTATTACTTTCATCTTGGGTATATGAATTTGTGTTTTCCTACCACCCCCAATAGTCCTTGAATTAGGGAATTGACTAGGATAATTCCCACATTATCCCAACATAGGACTTTCAATTATCAGGTGTTTTTGTTAATGGGTTATTTATTTTTTCCCTCATGTTTACTAACCTATTATTTTTTCCCTTTTAGTTTTTTTCTCAATGGTTATCTCTACTACAAGTAACAAATATTCTAATCCGCTTAAGGAAACTACCGTGGGTATTATTTCTGCATTTTTTTGATATATATGAAGTTGAAATTTTTTTCCCACATCAATATATTCCCTGGACCTTTCATGATACTCCATATTTGTCGTACTGGGTTTCTTTTGGACTTCAACTATTTAAATTTTATTAATCATATTTCATGATAGCTAGTTCGGTATAATAAAAAGGTTTCTCATTCATACTAATATTTTGATGGATAATTAATTATAGTAATCTATTTTTTTATTCACACCCATGGTTCCATATAGATCTATCCATTAATAAAATGAAAAGGACTGAAATGAGTGACAAAACATTAACAATAAAGTTTAATAAAGACAATCATAAATATAATTCAACCTTAAAATTGTTTATTCATATACAATAACAAATTGTAATATATTTTCATTACTTTGAATTCTATTAATCTTAGTTTGACCTAGGTTATGTTGTTTTGGGGTATCTTCTATTTCTAAACTTAATACCTCAATGTAATTTGGAAAATAAATCTTTCAAATTGGTCTATAATGAATATGTTATCTATAAAAGGATATCCCCTAGGACTGTAAATCGAGTTGTGAAGTCATAGGACCACTTTGTTGTGCATCATGTTTGTGATTGAGTGAATTATCACCAAATTATTTCTTATGTGATTAGATATATGTGAATTTTTAACACTATAAAATCCACTTATATTATCCATAAATGGATACATTTATAAGGAAAACAGTATACTCATTACTGTAACAAATTTTTTAGGATATATTAATATACTTACATGCGTCATCGGGGATATAATTATGGTTCTATAAAATTAACACTAAATATATATAAAATAAGATTTTGAATAACTAAATGGTATTATGATACCATATGCATAAACCCAAGAAAATAATACACAAATAATACATTAATAATATTTTCTAATTGTTACATCAAAAAATAATTTCCAACACAAAGGACCCATATCATTAGTGGCATGGAAACTTGGAACATAAAATCACTTATTTCACATACTTTGAACAGTTCTCCATAAGATAAATCTAATCATATACATTTCATCAAATATAATATTCATAAAAAACTATGGAATATAAAACATAATAAAGGTATGACTATAATTATACGTAAGGGATAAAATAATAAAATCTATAATTTTTATATTTGAAATAAATGAAAAAACATGAATAAGTAAAAAATATAAAATTTTAAATAATATGAAGATATATTTATTTACCATAACCATGAATGTATTAAATAATATCTCAAATGAGACACGTGTTTCCAAGTAATTAGATGATAAAACATAAAGAACATAAAATGGGATGTCAACTATTGTAACTGAAGTGTCATAATCATAAATGTGGTATTTCAAATATTTTTTAATCTTACTACCTATCAACTCGTTAACTCATTAAATTGTGAGTACATCTAAACTCCATTACACTCACCCTTTATGAACCTATGTACCTACTAACCCATTCACATAAAATTTCTATCTCATGAGATATAATCATTTTCTGAATTCATTGGAGGGAAAGATAGGTCCCTTATATCTCATAATCCATATAATTTATTTCACTTAATAATAGTCATCACATAATAAAAAATCCCCTAGAAATAAAATGTGTTTCCTTTCATTTTCAAATAATCATATGAAGAACCCATGGACAGAGAATGGGTTTTATAAACATCAAATATCATGTTCTTAATAAATCATAAAATATCAAAATAATCATAAAATTTAATAATATCATATTATAATATGTTGGGTGATCCTATTATCATTGCATGAGGTATAAACATTAAAGTGTAAATAGATGTAACAATACAAAACATATCAAAAATACATTTAAAAAATTAAATTTGTAAACTAATTTCAAAAAAAATGAAGGGAAATTAACGAATTTTGGAAACCATAATATAATTAGGTTAAAATAAAACATCGCTAAAAATATTTAATAATTATCAAGAAAGTTGAAGTAAAAAATCTTTGAAAACTAGTACTTGTATATGAATTAATAATAATCCCAAATATAAAATGGGATAATATTTTTAATAAATAAATTAAAATTAAATTGAAAAAAATCACCTTTTAAAATATATTTTTTAATATTAGATCATTCAAGATGACATAAATTTTATCACAAGGAAATGTGGAGTTGATGATAAATCATTTTATAATGAATGGATAACATACCCTTTTAAACATTTTGAAAAAACCATATAGGAAACACATATATTTAAAATGGATTTTGAAAAGAATTATTTAAAATAAAATAATCTTTGTAAAGGGATATTTTTTTATAAAAATATTATTAGTATCTAATATGTGAATTAGATCATTGGTGAGACATAAAAATATGGAATTTGAATAAAAATCAATCAAAATTAAATAGAATCATTCATAATAAAAATTATTATTAACAAAATAATAAAATCATCGAGTAATAACACTTTAGAAGAAATAATTAAATTGAAATGAAGGTGTAATTAAATCCAAAATTAAATTTTGACTAGAATATATCAATCCTGGATGATAATAGATAATGTTGAGTGATTATATCCCAAGAAGAGAATTGAGTCATTAAAACCCTTTAATGGTTTCGTAATATTTAAATCAAATGTCATTGGTAGATTTAAAATCATATGGTTCAAGGAATACCATGTATTAAATCATTTATTATTTAAAATTAAATTTTTTGGATTTATTTACATCATAAAAATAATAATTAAGTTCATATAATTAAACATGCCTCAATATGGAGAAGCCAATGTGAAGAAAGCTTACAACTTTGGAGACATTTTGACCAAAACCCCAGGGGATTAATAACATGAAATGGAAAAATTAATATCATGAAATATAATATCATAATGATATAAAAATTTCAATGGGGTTTGATTTGAACCATATAAATATAAAAATTATGTATAACAAAAGCATGTCTCCATGAAAGTAAATTGAGACAGAAACGCATACCTTTGAATCAAAGCATTATAAACATGAAATTAAATTCAAGAATGACTAAATTAAATCCATTAGGTTTAAACCCAAGAACCTTATTCATATATATGTAGTTTCATAAGGTCTATTTACTTTTAGTAGATATATAATATTAAGATAGTTTCTGATTAAGTTGGTCAATCAAAGCTATTGAGATAATTTATTTGAAATAATTTTGATACGCAGACCATTATTAAATGTGTTGTTTCATAGTTTCAAAATAACGAATACTGAATATTATTAGATTATAACATAATTTTTATAGTTATATATGTTCTACATGAACATACTCAATTTATAAAAGATTCATTAATATGTAATTTTTAGCTGTATTATTTTCAAAAACCATTTGTTGGTCATATTATTTGTGGAATGTATTATATTATAATTATATATATTTAATAATTTAATAATTAATATTTTATATAAATTAAAGAAATTTTTATGTCAATTTCTGTTATTTGATATAGAAAACATAAGAGAAACATTGTGTCATAGAGACATTAGTCCCCATGAACACACAAATGTTGCTTCGATTTTAATTGAATGGAAATAATGTACACAAATAAAATATATTATGATTATAAGAATAAAGGATGTTATTAGTATTATATTATCATAGAAAATAACCTTTTTTATCCCTCTATTATTGATGGTCATTATAAATCGAAATTGACGCTTCTTGGCGGTGGTAATCTGTGAATATGTGCTAACATCGATTCTTGTGTTTTGTAAAATATGGAAAAGAATAAATAATGATCATATTTATTGGAAAAGAGTATATATATAATGGATGAAATTATATATTTTTTGTATATTAATTTATTTTTTATTAAAGTGGGGAATATTAATATTATAATGAACAAAAATGAATTCATGATTTAAATGTATTTTATATTAATAACCCCAGTAAATTCTATAAATAAATACTACATGTTTATATAATACTAATATCAACACACAAAAACAATTATAACCTTTATATAAGATCTAAGGGTAAGATAACCATTATTGGCTATCATGGGTGGGTATTATGCTAACATTGTTTTCACAATGATGTCCTCAGGAATATACATTACTCATAAGTGATTCCACTCTTGTAGTAATTTTCTAAGATCTGATTGGGCATGGTCAATGTAAAACACAATCAATGATACCACCCTTTTTATATCATATAAGTGGTATTCATATAGAAGGCTTCTCTCTATAAATTTTATTCCATCATATATTCTATATTTATTTTTCAATATGTATTATTCTCTTTGTATCAAATATTGTAATGACTTAGTTTTAATGGTCATATATAATAATCAAAACATAATCCATGTATTAATTCTTTTTAATTTTGTATAGTTTATGAAACACGCTATTTATTTTAGGAGGAAATATAATGAAATTTCATATCATTACACCAAGTGTGGTCACACACCAATTTTCATTTAAATACCATGACATAAATATCGGTATTTAAGGAGAATATATGTATATATAAACTTTAGAATGACCTTAACCACCATTAAAGTATGAATTTTAATCCTTATCATATCAATTATTATGTTTTATCTATTTATAATTATTCCTAAATAATCACTCTATTCATTATCCAAGGCCAAAAATTGGTTATACTATCCCATATACTTTGTATACAGTATAAAATATCACTCCTATATTCTTAAGGTATGCATTTATCCAAAAAACAACTCCCAATAAAATATATAAGAACCACCATTTTCAATCAAAACTCATGATTGATGTGTTATACACCCTCATACTTCATTTCTAGAAACATTACCCATGACATTATGTGTCTTAACCCATTACCCTAAGGCCAAAAGGCCTAATTATAAAATCATGAATCCTAGTAAAGCAAGTCGCATCCATAGTACCACAAAAAACCTTTTATCCAATATCATACATCCCAATGTAATTACACATGCATATGAAAATATAAAAAAAATCAATTATGTGTCATTTATATCACACAAATAATATATCTATGATAAAATATTATAAAGGAATCCATGTTCTATTAGAAACCCATATCACATTGATACCGATAAATAAAAAATCTATATGAAATAAAATAACAATATATACCTTCTAATATTATGGGATACTCAACTCACTCTTATCCTAAGTTATATCTCACTATAACTTGGCTCACCCACACTGTTTAAGGACTAAAAACATATTTCTGTGGAAATTAATAGGCAAACATTGATTACTCAGTCACTAACACCATAAGTCCATCCATATAAAAATGATTCCATCTTAGGTATGACATGTATATTGAGTATCCCTTTACCCAAACCACCCACTATAGTGTATAAAGTTTCTACACACTTTTGAATTAAAATGATATTTATATCATGTCATTCATACGAATAGATTCATCATATTTCTAGATATATGACACTGAGAAACATTACTAATTTATTTGAAAAAATGTTGAATATATTGTTATTTAAATATTAATAATTGAAGAATCATTCTTTCTTTATAACCATTTTCTGAATCAAAGACTATGATACACAATTAATTTTATCCTTATCATTAATAATGATAGATGTGAAAACACCACATTAAACCCTAATCTAATAAGAAACTTGTAAATAACATATAAATTAATATTTAGAAATATATATATATAGAATAACTATAGAATATATTTGAAATAATTACCATATCCACTCCTTAGTAGAGTATAATTTCACCAATTGTAGTGATGGTCAGTCATGTACATGACTTCTGTCCAATGTCTCAACCAATTCTATGAACACCTACCATGACCTAAATAGTAATTCAAGTAAAATAATTATTATATACTCTAAAATAAAAAAAATAAATGGTTTGACATAGAATTAGTCGATCCATTACACTGTATGACCAAAATTATGCCTCTCTGTATTTTAGAGGATACTGATAAGTGTTGAAGGTCTAATAATAACACATATGGAGACTATACCCTCAGTATGAAAGTATTAAATAATAGGAAAATAACAATGAAGACAATAAAGTGGAAAAAATTAGAGAGATGTTGAATTATAAAAGAATATAAACCATATTATATAAATATGTATTATTATATAAAAAATAACTGTCATTTTTATAAGATATTCAATGAAATGAACACAATAGATTTTTGGTATGGTATGAGAAACATTAAAGATCCCATGATTCTTGGTGAGTTTTTATTTTCTTATTTCATTAATCCCATTATTGTGGTGATCATTAATTTTCATGGTTCCTTACTAGGTAAATAAGTCTTTATATATAAATGTAATAATTTATCCTAATTTTAGAATGATTTCCCAAGATTTAATAATGGACATATATAGTGGTTCTATTCAAAATTTTGATGAATTATTTTTTCCTCTAGCTAAATTGATTATGTGAGATTTATTATAGATGATTTAAATTTCTATTTATTCTATATAGATAGACAATGTATCTGATTTGGGAATTCATATAACCAAACTATCTACAGAGATAAATGAGTTAGTTATCTAATTTATAAAGAGAAAATTTTATCCAATTTGTGACATAACTGATTGTAATGTAACATGGGTGAATATGTTGCGTACATGATTGATAGCCACATACATAATTTCCACATAACCAGTTTTCAAATGAAAAAATGGATAAATTTATTCTGGTATTTAGTTATTATTTTATAGAGATCTTATGGATATCATTGGTTTATTAGTATATGCAGATCATAGAGTGATTAGAATTTGAATATCATGAAGAATGTTTTATACATGCCTTTTGATCATAACAGAAAAGAGAGGGGTGTGGGTAGTATAAGAAATATTGAAAAAGGAAGATATAAATAATTTAGATATTGACAATGATTCAATAGAAATTCTACTCCATGAAAAAAGAGAATAAGAATATTAGTCTAAAGCTGAGATTGGATATTCATGTTCAACATCTGAAGAAACTCATGTTTTTAAGATATATTTTTTGATTATAATAATATTTGTGTATTGTATATAATTATACATTATAGGTGATTATTCGTGGAATTTTCTAGGATCAGGGAAGTGGGTCTTAAATATGTGATTATTAATAATCTTACTTTATTTATTGATATTCTTCATTTTTTTCATCTATTATTCTAAAGTGTGATGCTTCGATTTTGGGTTTGAGAATAAAAAAATATTGTGTTATTTCTCATAAATTCATTTAAGAGGATTTAATTTGGTGTTATAGTGAGAATATTTCATGGCTGAGAAAGGGGGAGGATTGTCGAACACATATATTTTAGGATTTTTCATTGGATGTGATCATTGTAAAAATTGTGTTTTCCTTGATCATTCATTTTGTTCATGATTGTTTGTGGATAATGTTTTCTATTTTGAATGGATCATTCCGTAATAAATCATATTAGTTAATTTATACTTTAAAATAAATTTTTAATGTTTCTATCCTTTAATTAACCACCCTCCCATCTTAGTTAAGGAAAAAAATCATCCAAAACTTCCACTAGTATCAGATCAAGGTTACCTCTATTGGATCCAATAAATTTTTATTTGATCCATGTATAATATCAATATATATTATAATTGGGTTATTCAAAAAATTTATGAAATAAAATTTCATAGTTACAAGAATTTAATGTTTCCATATCTTCTATATCTGTGTCCAGAAGTTCATGAATCAATTAAAGTTGGTTTTAAACTGTATATAAATGATGGATAGTCTATTCTTTTACAATAGAAGTTTGTATATTGATGGAAAAGTGATAAATTATATCCTTGTGTTTTTATTAAATTATTTTTAAAAAAAAAATTGGGTCTATAAACAATAAAAGGAATCATGGATATGTTGGAGAGTTATTATGAAGAAAAGTTTGAATGTCAATAAGGAGAAGAAATATATTTTGATAATAAAATTTCAATATTGATAATACTTTTATCCTGATGCGATAAATAATGATTAAATTTCTTATTATTTAAAAAAACATGACATTCAAAAATAGATGCAAAGTATATATGGATATATAATCTATATGGAATAAAAAAATTAAAATGATAAAAATATTCGTGCAATAAGTTTTAATGAGAATGAAGAAGAACATCAAAGAGTAATTTCTTTCATTTATAAAATATTTCATAAGGTTAACTATGAAAAAATGGTATATTATCCATAGATGTAATAAATGCAGTGGTCATGGACACTATGAAATTAATTTCCTAAAGAATAAAGGGTAAGAATATGAATATTTATGCAATGAAAAAAATATACAAATATTATTGAGAAATATTTCCAAAAAATACTCCAAATAAGTGGAAGAATGAAAATAATTCATTGATCTAAAGAAAAAAATGATTATAAAATAATAGTAAGTTGTTCATGTATCATTCAGTGATTTTGACGAAGAGACACGTGAGAAATTAACTAATTTAATTAAAAATATTTAAACCCCATTAATTCATCATGTGGTGATGAATATGATTTAAGACCAAGATATTATGAATATATACTCAAAGATGTTATAGTTTCATTTCTGGAGTAGAATACAGTTCTTAATATAGAGAAGAAGGTATAGAAAAAATTTAACAGGAAATAGGTTGATGAATGTAAAAAAATTGATACATTTCTTGTAGAAGAATATAAAAATATCTAACTAAAAGATTTTATATTTGAGAAGTATAACTAATATTATTATGGAAAATTATCATTTATTGATAAATAATTATCAATTAAAAAAATTAAATTTTATTAAGATGACAATGATCTAAAAAGATTTAATGAGGAAATAAAATTATTTATTGTAGTAATGGGATAATCATTTAGAAAAGCAAGAGAAATTCATGCAATGTCCCTATTTGAAAAATTAGTCTCTAAAACTATTAAAACTCTTAATTTATGAATAATTCAAAATTATTATACTATATAGATAAATAAAATTAGATATAAATTTACTAAAAATAAAATTTTTAGTTAGGAAGTGTAAATAAACAACTTTTCCTAATAAGATATAAAATTAGACACAAATTGTTCCCCAAATGTCAAATTATGGCCCAAATTTTCCATTATAAAACTCTGGTTATAAAAAATCATATTTAAATGATATTTTTGGTTTTATGGAGTTATTTTAAAAATAGTATATACATATTGGTAAAATATTTATTTTTAATAAGAATATGAAATAACAAATGGGAAGGAGTTTTAATTAGAAGAAAATAGATTTAAAAATACATTTGGATAAGAGATAAACTAATCATATATTGAATAAAAAAATAATTCTAATTTACATTAATATAGATATAGAAGGAATGTTCAAAAGGGAACTAAAAATAATTTAATTTATATAATTACGAAGTTATTTTCCTCTCAATGATAACAGGAATAGTTTTCCTACGTACAATAATAGATAGTCATGCTTGGTAAAAATAGATTTTAAAGAAATTAATAATACAAATTCATGGATAAATGATAGTGGGTGTCCTTCCCATATGACTGGTGATGATAAAATTCTGAAAATTATTGATAAACAAGGTGGTGTGTTAAAATTTTGTAATGAATCATCCTTCAAATTCAATGACATTATAACAACTAAAATTTAGAATGATAATTTTTATTTAGATGATTTTCGTTATATATATGTTCTAAAACACATCTTTTTGATTGTTAAAACTATTTTGATAATGTATATGAATTTTATATTAAATAAAAATAAAATAATCATTAAAATAAAAAGTTATATAATAACTTTATATCATGTAAGTATTAATCATGAAATTTATTCTTGATTAATGATCATTTCAATCTATTAAATGACCCTGAATGATGAGAACATCTTATGGAATATAATAATTTTTCATATTTGATAGAGAAAAATAAGAAGGATTATTATGCATAAATTAGTAAGATATATTTATAAGATTAAGAGAGAGATAATGGAATTGTTAGATCATGTCATAAATATATTATAACTTATAAGACTCACATGATGATGAATATTACTACCAGAAGAACATTGGAATCTTTTCAAAAAAATATTTGAAGGATCCTAAAATAAAATTATAACCAAAGTGATCTTTAATTCATTAGATTTATATATATATTCACTTAAATGAATAATTTTCATTTCACTAAGAACATGACTAATTTTTTTAGAATGCCTAAAAATGTACGAAAGGTGGGTTGAAAAGGCGATTATCTTATGTATCAAAAACCCATGATAAGAAAGTTGAAAATAATAATGAGGGGTTATTCTGAAACATATTGTATAAAATTAGGAATCATGAATATTTAAAACCCACATTATAATCCACAATATAATGGTGTTTTAGAGAGGAATAATTAATCATTTATGGAAATTAGTAGAAAAATGTGGGATGAGATTGATGATTATAGGTATTTTTCAAGATAAGAAATATTTAATTTAGTGAATATTTAATGTATATGTTTTTAGTAATCGAGAAACATGTTATACCCTTCAAGGTGTGGTTCCAACAGAATCCTATGGTGAAATTTTTCAATGTCATTTGATGTCTATTTTATGTTATGTTAAAATGGAATTATAAAAGTGAAATATTATAGAAAATCATAATGACGAAGTGTTTATGGGATATTTAACTAATAGAAATTAATACAGAATCATGGAACAATGGATTGAATAAATTTTTTAGTAATAAAATTTGACTACCAATGAAAATATTATAAAACATCATTGAAAATTCATATAGATTTTTTGTATCCTATATAAATAAGTGAGAATATTTCAGAAGAAATGGTTGGAAAAGATTCTTAAATTGGAATCTATGTAGTTGATGCTAATTCATAATGTTCAAGTGATTATGAAGATGTTTTTTAGTACTATAAATTAGTTTCAGAGTGTAACAAACCATATTGAAACCTATAATACATTTGAAAATTGGAGTTCACCATTTTAGAATAGAAAAATACTTTTATTGGGGAAACAAAAAACTCTTGTATGATATATTGTACCTAAAATGGTGGAAAAGGATATTAAACATGATTTTTAGGAAGAATATATGAAAGAATAACTCAATAAAATTATGATTATTACAACATGGGAACTATTTCCTAGACGAGAATCTAAAATTTTGGTTGGTATAAAATATTGTTCTAAAAATTAATATGGAAGGATAATTGTAATGAAACCTTTCTAGACATGTTTAAAAATATAATCTAAAATATAGATCCTTGAAATTGAAGATTTATTTTCTCTATATTATATAGTATTTGAAATAAATAAATGTTCTACATGTTTTATCTCATAATCATTGAAGTGTTTATCAAATTGATGAAACGTCTGTGTTTATGAATGGTGACTATGAATACGATTTTTTTCAAAACACCCATAATGTTTCATTATCAAAAAATGACTGATTAATGTTTTATATGAATGATAAATAATTTTATGGATTAAAACAATATCTACATTCCACTTATTCCAAACATGATGATTGTTTTTGAAAAATGATATTTCTTAAAGGAATTATTTGTAGAAACTTATACCTAGGAAGTACTCCATAGACGTTTTTATGGTGATTATATATGTAGATGACATCATTTTATCCCATAATAATAGTTTATTATATAGATAATTCACAACTATGATGCTGAAGAAGTTTGAGATGTCCATGTAGGGAAAATTAAAAAAAATTATGGGCTTATATATTGAGAAGAACTATGATCATATATTTATTTCATAAGAAAATTATGCCATTGATCTCTTGATAATCATCTTAAAAGAATATATTGAAGATATTTTTAAACATATATTAATATGAATAATGATATGAAATAATGAACATGCTTGTTCATTAGAAATTCAGAGGCATGATTGGAAGTCATTTGTATCTCACATCATCCAGAACTGACACTTCTTAAAAAGTGACTCTATCTAAAAGGAATCAATATGAATCATATGTGTCAATCATGATTAAAATTTACAAAAAAAATTATGTATATAATGGTATAGTGAATTATATATCTCACTATACATGTAGTACGGATATAGAAATTATTTTTTACACTGTAGATAGGGAAGGTGACTGTACATATTGTAGATCTGCATAAGGTATACCAACCCTAACCCTAGTAACCCAGATCCATTATCATACATTATTTCATTGAAAAAAGAAACAAGTAATTTCATATTAAAGGACTAAATAGTTTAGTATTCTTGGTAAACTAGATACATATATGATTTCTATATTATATTTGAAAATAAAAATTACAACATAATTGTTTGGAGAATATCATTTCTCCATATAGCATATCACGGCATATCATCATAATAAACATAATTGAATACTGGGAAAGGAAAAGAGATAAGGCTGAGATCAAATTATTATGGTCTAGGTAATCTAGAAGATATAATGAATCAATAATGTTAATCAACATGTAAAGGTATATAAGCTAAAACATTATATTTAAATAACATAAAAATCATTATATAAAATGACATAATCTCAATAGAAACATAAAAAACTGAAAACACATGACATATATTTAATAAATTGGGAATAGAATTCATCCATAGAAAATATCATATTCAATATATCATGGATAATAATAATTTAATTATTAATTAGGTAAATGATTAATCATTAAAGATCATGATCTTATGAACATGATACCTGAACTTTCAAGAACTTTCACAAGACTATTTAATGATGATTGATGGTTATACACCAAAAAACACATTTAACTAAGGTTGGAAAACTAATTCATTTCATGAAATACCAAGGCTTCAAGGAGAAATCTATAACTTGTCCCCTCCCATATATTCATGTATAAATCCTTACTAATATATTGAATATTAAATTAAATACATGAACAATATTCCATAGAATTATATATTCTTATTAATGAAAGATTATATATAATCAATATTTCCCATGTTAATTAAATAACATTAAAATTAAAAAATGATATTTATATAAATGAAATAAAATTTACAAAATATGTATATCCATGATAAATAATATGTATATTTTGGTTAAATTTAATCTCAAGTGATCAAAAGAAGGTAAATAATTCAAATGAATGATATTGGATAAAAATGAATGAAGGAAGTTATTGTCAATTCTATTCTGGGTCAAAATAATCATGAACCATCCAGAGTAATATTATAGATAGTATCAACATAATATATTCAAGTTTTAATATATTTGAAATAATGGTTTTCTTTATATTTATGAATATAAATATAATAAAAAGATAATTAAAAACATTCTTTGGGAAAATAGAATTTTTATTTTGAAATTTACCATTTAAAACTAAAAATCCACAAAACATATTGAAAATAATTTTACATTAAAATAAAAATTTAAAAATATTATGGAATATTTAAACCATTGAATGGACATTATGGCGGGATATTCTATACATTCCATACATGTTAAAATAATAATTCCCTTTAGTTTTTTGGCAAAAAAATTTCTATTTTTGGGGAAATAACATGAATATTATATTATAAATAGTCTGTAAAAATGTAAAAAATGGGAAAAAAATTATTTAATTTATCATTTTTATGAAGGTTCAAAACGTTTTTAATTTTTTTTAATATGATTTTGGGAGAGAATATTATCGTCTAAAGAGAGAAATGAAGTAAAATGTTACTAAAAAATGTCCTCAATAATTATAATTACCAAGGAGTGAAAAATGGTACTATTTATTGAAAAAAATCATTATTAACTATAATAAAATAAAATTAAAAAAATTATAATAAAATGATCAATTAAATTTATTCAATAGAAACTGAAATATATATATTCCCAAATAAAATGATATTGTGAAATAATAAATTTCAGAGATCATAATGTTGAAGTAAAAATTAATCAATAAATGAATTATCTGTGTCAAATATAGATCCAATAATGAAAAATTGAAATACAAAATATGATATTTGAATTTGATTTAAAAAATAATCATAGAATATGAAACACAATTAAAATTTAATAAACTCCAATTAAAAGAAATTTAGTTATAATATTCAATACAAATTGATAATTTTCAATTTAAAACCCCTTATATGAAATAATTTTCATTTAAATGTAAAATCAAAATATTTATGAATGATGAATAATATTAAATTTAAAATTAAATATATATGAAATATAAGATAAATTATGTTATTTTCTTTACAATACACCTCAATGAAAGGAAATTGAGATGGATATCGTTACCTCAAGCGTCCTTTTGGTTTAATGTAAATTATCAACATTTATAATGGTTATAAGAATATAATTATTTTATACTAGAAACTTAATAATATTTATAATATCATATATAATCCTATTTTATCATTTTACCACCCATTATGAAAAATTATTTCGTTATTTTCAAGTTTTGTGTGTTAATTACCCTATTTTCACATTTATTCATTTTTATGAAAGTTTTTTTTTGAATAATATATAGTTTCATCATATTTATAATTAAATTAATGATTAATTTTTTTATTATATAAATATTTATATTTGTTATTTTTTGTACACATATGATGGGTGACATCACTTCGTGGAGATGGTAGGTTGCGCGTATGCAATAGTGGCATTATCATTTCATTAACTAGTGAATGGGTAAGTATGTGTGTAACATATTAATCATCAAAAATAAATATAATAAAATCAATATATCATATATTTTGTAAATTTAACCTTTTTATACTTTCTATGAAATGATTTAGTGAAAAAATATTCACATCTCTTAACGTGGTGATAGTCCTCCATACACATGAGAAACATTATAGCATTTTAAATGGAATGTACACTAAGAAGTTATATGATGTAATATAATTATATAAGTATAATAATAACATAAATATAATACAAATGACTTAATTACATCATTATATAGGGCCTTGAATGGTGGTGATGAGAAATGAATAACATCAGTTCGCGAGGCGGTATTCTACTATTCATAAAATCGATGCTTTCATTTCTTATTTGATGGAGGAGTGGCGGAAATATTTTTTTACATTACCATAATAATATATTATTATATATTATATACTGGTTTTATTATATATATTTTTTAAATAAATAATTTAAGGTTAAATGTTAGAGTGAAAATGAAGGAGCTTTGCTAAGGCAATTACCTTCTCTAAGAGAAATGTACTTTGAATCATTACTTAAGGACACTAGTGTTAGTCTTTTTTGAAGATATAAATCAATTAAATATGTATAATGATTTTAAGGATTGATTCTGGTAGATATTTTCAGTTAAAATAGATTTATATGTTTTATGTGAAATAAGTGCTCTCCTTATTATAAGTGGGGAAAGGGAACCCTCTTGGAAATTACATGGAAATTTCACAAAATAATCCAAAATGATTAAGTACTTCTAAATCAAAATTCTTCCATATTAAAATATATACTAAATTTGGATTATTATGGTCTAAATATGTCTATATATTATGATTTTAACATGTTGGTACGTTATTTTAACCATTATAATCATAATTAAACCCTCCGGTAAACCCATTTTTACCAAAACCATGAAAATAAATTTTCTGTATTCTCATTCTTAATGTTGTTCAAAAATTTATTTTCCCATATTATATAATTTAAAATATTATGATTCCCATAATGTAATCTATTTTTCAAAATTCAATTCATATATTTGGCAGAATTAAATTTTAAATTGTACTCATAGACGCAATGATAAAGTACATTTCAAAAAAGAAAATTATTATAAGAATATAAGGTGTTAATATCGAAATTAAATAAGAAATTATATACAATGAAATGAATTAGTAATATTGAAATATTCTTGAAGAAATGTAACTTTTAAACCAATTTAAAATATATTTTATCCATATTAATAATTTAAATGAAAGATCACTTTCAAATAAATACCAGTATATTAACTATTCATTGATAGAAATGAAGAATTTTAAAAAATTATAAAACATAGACTATATTATAACTTTTTTATTAAGACATAAAAAATAAAGATCATTTTGACATAAAAATTTTAAAAAAATTAAAAAATAATTATCGATTATGTGTGAAAAGTGAAACTAAACTATATTTTATAAAAATACTATTTTCTCCTAAAACAATTATATTTCATTTATGTGATTATTATTTTACTTCCAATCAATAGGTAACTAATGTTTTTTTACATGTTTAAACAATATATTTTTCATAATTTAGATTGTACTATTTATAACCTTTAATTTATTGGTCAGGTTATAACTTTATAATATAGTATGGCTCATTTAGACTCGAGATTCAGTGTTCTTCAAGCTATAGAAGAGATAAATTTATTAAAATATATGTAATGGGGTGTTAGTTCTTGGTTTTTTATGTTAAAAACACAATAAAACATAATTCTATTATGTGATAATGTTTCGGTGTTACATTCTACCCACGTTAAATAAATTCTATCCAAACAATTTGATCTTCTACTCAAAAATTAAGTGTAACAACCAAAACATTTATAAATAAAAATTCTTATTGATATAATTAAATGTATTATTATGTAAAATGGTTATATAAAACATATTCACTTCTTTGGATTTATGTTTTTTAATTTTTAAAATACCATTTTGAATTGTCACTGTTACTAATATAGTTGTTGAACTATGGTCACATGATTAGTATAAATATAAGGATTTAACAAATCCAATTTACTCAGAAAAAGGAAGCAATGGCCACATCCAGTAGAATTACTCCATATGAAGGCCATTTTTTCATATCTTAGAAAATAGATAGCATCACCGGGCTTCTCTCTTGACCAATACCAAGTTGAGCTTCAACACGTAAATCTTGAATGGAACCACCTACGGGAGAAGTAGAAGTTAATATAGATTACCACCCGAGCGATGTTATCCAAGCTACCCCAAGAGTCTGTCACCATTTCAAACCCTAACCTTAAGTCTTATGCGGGTATTATAAGGGTTTATGTGACAATACCCTAGCAATATGATTATATTAATTATTTTTTGTATAAAGAATATACATTCATTTTATTATTGTTACATTTTAAATGGTTTTTAAATCACAAATAGTATTTTTAGTTAATATTCAATTAAGAAAGATATTTTGATGAATTAATGGATTTTTGAACTAAATAATATTTTTATAAAATATTATTACTAGATAACTTTTTATAAATGATCATTTAATTTTTATGAATATAATTTTAATTTTTTTTATTAAGGTTTCAAAGTTGTTTTTGTCAAACCCCATGAATTTATGATAAATTTAGGTTTTTATTATAAAACTAAAAATTCACTTATTTAGAAAAAAATTGGATAAAATGAATATTAGTTTTGGAATCATGACTTCATAATTATCCAAAGGTGTATTTTTCATAATTTTCTCAGACAGTCAAATTTTTGCGTAAAAATTAAATACAGTTTAAATATATAATGTGTTTTATGACATCATAATGACCCAATAGTGATGTAATAAAATACTATAAAATTAAATTTAGGAAAATATATGTTTTACCTTTAAAATATTGTTATTTTAGGTTTATTTATTTATTTTACAAATCCTTAATGGACCCTCCAAGACTTATAAAACATTTTAACATTTTAAAATGATTCCCTTGAGAGTGTAAGTCACCTCCACATAAGAAAGTCAAATATTTTAATAAGTTTGGAAATTTAACTTATAAAATGATTTTTTCTAATCCCCTTTGGAAAAACCATGGGCAAAGATCATGGGTTGGCTTGAGGTTTTGATTAGTTTAATGTGTGGGGTCCAAAACATAAATAATAAAGATTTCCCTCTCTTTTCCTATATAAACCCACTCAATATCTCATTTCTCTTCACTCAAAATTCTTGTATCACATCTCTACTCTTTCATACTCTCTCTATAATCCTCCCAAGGTACCCCAATATCCCTAGAAACCTCTCTCAAGCCTCTCCCAAGCCTTTGGATCACACTTCCAAGTAATGGATTTCTTCCTTTATTATTTTTGTCCAAATTTATTTATGTTTTCATAACCTTTAATATTCAATTAAAAATCTTGGAGTATTATTTCACACAGCCCCCATACTTCCCTCATTAGGTTTTAATGATTATAGAAATCTCTATCTCTCATTTATGCCTCCTATATACATCCATTAGTATACTGAAATTCCGTAAAGAATTTCTCTCTTCTCATTTACATTCATGATATTATTTTATAATATGCATATAAATTCCATTAAATATTTTAGGATATTATGTTACATGAACCATTTACTATCCATTTCTTGTAAAAATTATGTGATACCCCTTTCTCTCCCATCAACCCAGTTTATGATTTCTATTTGATGACATTATGTTGTCGAAGTTACACTAAAATTTCCCATTCCAAAATCATTGTGTAAGTGAATACCATACCCATTTATCCATCAAGAGTATTAACCTTTATAGACATGTATATGTTGATTGTGGACTTAAATTTATGTATTCCACATATCTTATTCAAGGAATAAATTATGATGTTTAATGAATCCATGTTTTATTGTAACATCCCAGGTAAATAAAAAAT
The DNA here is from genome assembly GCA_963277665.1 of Viscum album. Lineage (NCBI taxonomy): Eukaryota > Viridiplantae > Streptophyta > Magnoliopsida > Santalales > Viscaceae > Viscum > Viscum album. The sequence continues at coordinate 901,840,854 of OY728139.1, forward strand.
AATAAATTTTCATATTTATTAATATTTGCGAATTAGATATTAATTTTACTTAAAAGGGATTGCTATGTTCGATAGTGTACTTGATACGCAATGATGAGTTTCTTTGAAAACTTACGTTGCACACTAGTAATATAATAATATTATTTTAAATGGTAGTTAACATGTAGCTGTTGTATTGGCGGGAATGGATAGAAATAATTAAATATGATTATATATGTTTTTATATGTTTTTACATTTATCCAATAAAAGATAAAGGCTTAAAATACAGAAAGAATTCAATTTTAGGCATTTATACCCTAATTTTTACTAAAGGTTCACTTATCGGCTTTTGATGGTGAACCATCGTTAAATATAGTTTTGATCACTCTTATACATTCTATTGGACCAAATATAACTCTTTTTTTAGAATCGGGACATCAAAATTTACTTTGTGTAAATTTTTGGTGTTTTTCCGATAAAGTTCATTTTTTAATGAATAGTGAAAAATGTTGTATTTTAATTCAAAACCTCTTTTTAATATAATTTATTTATATGATTAGATTATCTTTGGAATTGGTTTTTAAGTGAAATTAGAATATATTTTTACCATTAAATCCAATAGTGGTCGTTGAAAGTAATTTCACTTAGAAATCGGACTTAAACTAGTGTCAATCTTTTGATACTTATTGTTTCATAAAAACATGCTATTTGCTCTGACAGCGGGAATTAATTATTAAATTAATTAATGAAACTTATATGTTTTAAATTTTGTAAAATGGACTTCATTTCTGAATTTGGAATATCAAATATAGCTTAGGGTGATGTTTTGGTATTTTTCTGAAAAACTTCAATTTTTGATGAATAGTGAAACCACTAAGTGGTACTTAAAAAACTGATTTTTCGTTTAAATGAAAATTTACCACCTCTGTTTTTGAATTTCAAAAATACGACATACATGGTTGTCTTTAAAAAGTAAAATGTTGTTCAATGTGATTAAAATAATTTTTGGTGAATAGTAACTAATTAAGTTTTAATCGTGATTAGAGGTAATTAGTGTAGTTTAAGATAAAAATAATGTTTTAATAATATGAAATGAACTTGGCACATGTCCTAACCTCATTTTATGTGTCATGGACGACCAATAAAATCCATGGGTCAACTTGGGGACCCCATGAAGCCACTTTAGTTGGAAAATGACATTAATATCTTTTTATTTAATGTTAAAATAAAAATGTCACAAACATGAGTTGTTTTACTAAATTAATTTTTACATGGGGTTATACAAATCAGATTTTTGACTATAAATATTAATTAGAAAGATAAAAATATTTCTTACATGATGATAGTTTTTTTTTATTTTTAGACATTAAATAAATTAAATTATTTATAACATTATGATGATGCAGTGATTACCTCATTAATAAAGGATTTAAATAAAATGAAATGATAATGTAAAATCTATGACCTACACATGTCCAAAACCTATTTTATGGGTGGATTCAGAACCCTTATCACCTTATCCTCGAGACACATCAATGTGGGACCATTAATATCCTAAACTCATTCTAAAATAAAGTAACATTTTCTTACTTTCAAGAGTGCCCCTCTTCTCCTCTTATAAAAGGCCCCCCAGCTCTACCACCTTACCCACATTTCCAAAGCCATTGGCTCGGCCAACCCCTGCCCATTTTGTCTCTCCGCATCTTTCTATTACTTCTTGAAGCCTCACTTTGGGCAGAAGTTTTCCCAAGGAAGCCTTTAAGCTCAAACCAAAGGCAGTTACCCGATTTTAAGGTAATGTCTTCTTTTGAGTCCTTTTGCTTTATTTTGCTTCTCCAACCCCCTAAACTCTTTTTATTCTTTTATTTTGTAACAAATCCAGTATCCTAAATATACTAGGATGTTGTTATAAGAATTATTCGAGATAAACTTACACACACCTACATCTAATGGTTAAAGAACATACTGTTTCCGTGGATGGAGAATTTCTGCCTCCCGAAACGATGATTGTTCAACATTCTTTTAACACCTTAAAAGGTGGCCATTAAGATGACACTATATTTATATATGATATATAATATGTTTATGTTTTCATTAAGCTTCTGTATTTTTCATTTTGGGAATACCTTTATGGTTTCCATTATGGTTAAATGCGATATCTTCTTTTAAGAAAGTGCGGACTACCGCCCCCTCAAAGTGATTTGATTCGTTAATTCCATATGTGGGACGTATAAAGGATGGATTTAAAGTTATTATATATGATGTTATACTAGAATTATAATATACCTCTATATCATTATTATTTCCTTCCATTAAAGTATGATATTGAAATGAAAATAGCGTTCATGCGTACGTAAGGCTTATCGTCTCCATGAACGGGGCATTTCATTTCTTATCCCCAAATGTAATGTACTATTATAAGTACATGTATATAATGGATATATATGATGAATGATACATCTAAATGATGAATAAAATTCTGGAATTAAAATATACATACCTCTCATTTAGTTTTAATTCCATTAATATGACAAAGAAATGAAAGTAGTGTTCATGCGTACGTACAGCTTACCGTCTCCATGAATGGTGCATTTCATTTCTTACCTCTAAATGATTATGTAATATTATAAATACATGTATATTCTGGATATATATGATATATATGATATCCAAATCAGGAATTTCATTCTGGATATAAAGAACCATTGACCACACGAACAACATGTAATTGTAAGAAGTCCACTTTCGACTTAAGAACCAAATATCGACAAAACAAACATTATTAACTTAAATGGTTAAATAATGTTTATAACATGGAAATAAGTTATATAAATGGAATAATTAACTTGAAAAAGGTTCTTAAGAAAATAGAAATTAACTCAAGTTTATTATTCAGGACGTTAAAGAATGATCGAGTCAAGTCGGACCCGAGGTAAGGGACTTCGTCTCAATCTCCTTTCATTGAGGAATATTTCGTTTTATACACAACTTTATTTTATATGGTGTATAAACCCATTTGACTTTTACTTTTATACAAAAGGAATATTTTTCTATGACTTGTTTTACTAAAAGACAAAAAGGAATGTTTTTTTAACGTACGCAGTGACAATGACCTTTTCCGCCGCCGCGAGTATTATCTGGTCTATGGCTTCCTCTACAAGCCGTAATTTTTTTAAAATAAAATAAATACCATATACTATTTTATATATTTTGGTATTGAAAATGGTTTTGATAAAGAATTCTATTATGTCGATATATTTAAATTATATATTGTTATTGAAATGTGGAAATGTTATCATTCCTTTATATTGGTTTTATGTTTTATGATTTTATATTGGTACTTGGACATTTGAGGGGTGGTTACATGATAAACCATATGATGGGTGGTGTCGTGAATACTAGGACGGGTGGTTACGTTATAACCTTCAATGCATTGGCTATGGAAGTCGGTCGTATTGCTATTCCATTAAGTATGTATGGAAGTTGGCCGTATGGTATTCCATTATGTGATATGTGTGGAAGTCGACCGTATGGTTATTCCACTTAAGTATATTTATGTCCCAAGTTACCTTTATATGTTATGTGTTCTTTATATGGGTTTTATGGTAATCTTTTGGTTACAAAAGGGTAAGTAATGATCTTTTATTCAGTGAAGATTTTTTACTACTTCATGAAGGTGAAAATTATTACTTTGATAAAGTATACATGGTTTACTTTTTGTTTTGATAAACTTACAATTTTTATTCGTTGTGTATACCTTACTGTGATTTTTATGCTCACCCCAAGTTTTTCTTTTCAAATGTTTTTCACAGGACTTAATGTCTAATAGGGTCAAGGATGGGATCAAGGGAATGCCATGCTATATAAAACATGGAACTAGACATGTTTCTTTTTAAGAGTTTTTTTTATATTATGGAAACTTGGTACAAGTGTCTACATTGTAAATCTTTTGAGATGTAATAGTTATGTTCTAATTCTATAAATCTCTAAACATGAAAATATCCTCAATGTGAATTATTCATTTAATTCAATATTAAGTAAGTTTTAGGGTTGGGGCCTTATAGTTGGTATGAAAGGTCGGTTTAGACAACTTTAGGAGTTAGAAAAGTGTAAAATTATAAGTTAGTTTATGGTACGATTAAAATGATATAGCATTTAAATATTACCATGTGGCTTCGCCTAAGATATTTCTGTGTTCAGAATGGTTTTCCGCAGAGGAAACTAAGAAGCTATGTTGGGATGACATCAGGAGGAAGACAACCTTCCAAATCAACAACCTGAGATGGTCGGAATCGGAACTGAACAGTTTGTTGCAGTGATGGAACAGTTGACTCAGGCTATAAATGGTGGTGGTATCCATGCACGAGATCATCCAGATCAACCGTAGAGGAACATGTCAGTGGTGGAACATTTCATGAGGCAACATCCCCCATCATTCAGAGGATCATCTGACCCCGTGAAAGCTGAAGGGTGGATTAAAGCACTTGAGAAGATTTTTGATGTCATGGGGTGTTCAGAACATCAAAAGGTTAGTCTTTCTGTTTACCGTTTTGAAGGTGAAGTTGATCAGTGGTGGTCGATGGTGAAAAATATCAGGGATAGTGATGAGATTGAGGATCTTCACTGGGACGAATTCAAAGGTATGTTTCTTGAAAAATATTTTCCTATGGTGGTTCGTCTTAGGATGGAAGAACAGTTCCTGGAATTGAGGCATGAGGATGATTCAGTGGCTGCTTATGAAGCAAAGTTCACTCGATTGGCAAGGTATGCTCCAAACTTCATACGATATCTTGATAGTAAAATAAACTGTTTTGACTCAGGGGTAAATCCAAATTATCGAAGGGATTTAACCTCTCGTGAGTTAAAAATTATGAAACACTTGTTCGATGTGCGGATAAGTTGGAAATGGAGTTTGCCGATGATCAGGTGTTCTATGACAAACAACAGAATAAGAGGTCTAGTTGGCAGGAAAAGGGAAATAATTCATCAAAGAAGCAATGAGGTAAGACAACCAAATATCCATCCTGTGATAAGTGTCGTAAAATGCATCCTGGAGAATGTTTATCCAAGTCTGGTAAGTGCTATTAGTGTGGTAAGTCTGGTCCTATAGCTCGTAACTGTAAGGAAGATGATCAAGCAGGCAATTAAAAGACAGTGGTAAGATGTTTTATGTGTAATGAAATGGGTCATTATGAAAACGAGTGTCCAACGAAGAACTCAACTGGGGGAATTCATCCAGACTACAAGCAGAAATGGGTGGTGAAATCCTTAGCAACAACTTCAGCAGATGTTGGGCCATCGAATGAAGTAGTATCAGGTACACTATTTGTTTTTTCAGATTATTCCAATGTGTTGTTTGATTCAGGGTCTACACATTATTTCATTTCTGAGAAGTTTTCTAGTAAATTGGAAATTCCATCTCAAGATATGAATAGTGAACTTATGGTAAAAACACCCGGAGGGAACGTTGAGACAAAAAGGAATTATAAGAACCTTCTTATCCTTGTCTGTGGAAAGAATCTACCAGAAAACCTTATTGTTTTTCCTCTAGTAGAGTTTGATGTTATTTTGGGCATGGATTGGATTTATGTTTGTCATGCTAAGGTTGAATGCAGAGCTAAAATGGTTTCTTTTCAGAAAGATTTTCAGTTTGTGTACAAGAATGAACCCTTGATTTTGATAACATATCAGGAAGTTGAGAAACTAGTAAAATATGGAAATGAATGTTACCTTGCACATATTGTTGAAAATAAAGGAACTATTCAGATTAATGATGTTCCAGTGGTAAATGAGTATCTTGATGTTTTTCCTGATGAGTTTCCTGGTGTTATTCATGATCGGGAAGTTGAATTTACTGTTGACTTAGTTCCTGATTGTAATCCAATTTCAAAACCCCCTTATCGACTGTCTCAAGTTGAACTTTTAGAGTTAAAGAAGCAATTTCAGGAGTTATTAGATAAAGGTTTCATTCAACCTAGCACTTCACCATGGGGTGCTCCTGTCTTATTTGTTAAAAAGAAAGATGGATCAATGAGACATTGCATTGATTATAGAGCCTTGAATAATATTACTGTTAAGAACTAGTATCCTTTTCCTCATATCGATGATTTGTTTGATAAGCTCTAGGGAGCTCAGTATTTTTCAAAGATTGACTTCAGTTCGGGGTACCATCAGTTGAAAGTAAAATAAAAAGATGTTCCGAAGACTGCGTTTCATACTAGATATGTCCATTTTGAATTTTTAGTTATGCCTTTTGGGTTAACCAATGCACCTGTTGTATTCATGGATCTTATGAATAGAATTTTCCATGAGTTCTTGGATAAGTTTGTGGTTGTTTTCATTGATGATATTTTGGTGTTTTCTAAAAGTAAAGAGGAGCATGAAAGTCATTTAAGGGTTATCTTGCAAACCTTAAAAGAAAAGAAACTATATGGAAAATTCAGCAAGTGTGAGTTTTGGTTACAACAAATTTCTTTCCTGGGTCATATTGTTTCAAAAGATGGCATAACTACTGATCCTGCTAAAACAAGAGTTGTTGAAGAATGGCCAAGACCTACAAATGTAACTAAGATCCATAGTTTTCTTGGTTTGGAAGGTTACTACCGAGGGTTTGTTGAAAAGTTTTCACGGTTATCTACTCAAATGACTAAGCTAACTCGTAAGGGTGTTAAGTTCATCTGGACAAAAGAATGTGATGATTGTTTTCAGGAGTTGAAGAGAAGATTGGTGAATGCTCCAGTTTTGGAACTTCCATCCAGGAATGGTGAGTTTGTTATATACAGTGATGCTTCTTTGAAGACACTTGGTTGTGTCCTTATGCAGAATGATCAGGTAATTGTTTATGATTCACGTTAGTTGAAAACTCATGAGTTAAATTTCCCTACACATGATTTGGATTTAGCTGCTGTTGTTTTTGCTTTAAAAATTTGGAGGCATCATTTGTATGGAGTAAAGTGTGAAATATATACCGATCACAAAAGTTTAATGTATATATTCACTCAGAACGAATTGAACATGAGACAGAGGAGATGGATAGAATTAATCAAGGATTATGATTGTAAAATTCACTACCATCCGGGAAAAGAAAATAAAGTGGTTGATGCTTTGAGTCGAAAAAGTAATGCTTCATTAACCATGCTACGTTTGGAACGAGATCCTTTGGTTTTTGATTTGATGAACTTTGGAATAGAAGTTTTTGGTGCAGGATGTCCTTTTGTTTTGTTTCAGGTATCAGTGAGATCTTCTCTATCAGACAGAATCAAGCAAGCGCAGAAGCAAGACAGTGAGTTGCAGAAAAAGGTAGAGCTGGTTTAGAAAGGTAAGTTGCCTGAATTAAACATTGATAGTGATTGTGTTTTGAGGTTTGGGAAGAGATTATGTGTGCCATGTGATTCACAATTGAAGAATGAGTTGTTATGTGAGGCTCATAGTTCCCTGTTTTCAGTTCATCCTGGTAGTACTAAGATGTACAGAGATCTGCAGGAGTATTACTGGAGGGATGGAATGAAAAGAGATATTGCTGATTTTACTGTGAAGTGTTTGACTTGTCAGCAGGTTAAAGAAGAGCGGAAGTTACCAAAAGGGATGATTTATCCTCTACCAGTGCCAGAGTGGAAATGGGAGAATATTTCCATGGACTTTGTTGTGGGATTACCGAAGACATCTCGAGGAAATAATGCAATCTGGGTTATTGTTGATCGCTTGACTAAATCTGCTCATTTCCTTCCTATACGAGATAATTTTTCCCTAGATCAAAATTACCATTTGTATCTTAAGGATATAGTCAGGTTACATGGATTTCCTCTCTCCATTGTGTCCGATCGTGATCCTAAGTTTACTTATAACTTTTGGAAAGGCCTTCAGAAATCATTGGGTACTGAATTAAATTTTAGTACAGCTTTTCATCCTCAATCAGATGGGCAGTCAGAACGAACAATTCAGACCTTGGAGGATATGATTCGAGCTTGTTCGATGGATTATCAGGGAAGTTGGGACCAACATCTTTCTTTGGTTGAGTTTTCTTATAATAACAGTTTTTATTCCAGTATACAGATGGCACCATTTGAGGCGTTATATGGGAAGTGGTGTCGAACTCCAGCTTTTTGGGATAAAGTGGGTGAAAGAAAGATGATGGGACCAGAATGGGTAGAAGATTTGGTAGAAAAAGTTCATCTGATACAGAAACACATGAGAACAGCTCAGAGCAGGCAGAAGAGTTATGCGGATAACCGGATGAAGGATCTATCTTTCGAGGTAGGTGATCATGTTTTTCTCAAGGTTTCTCCATGGAAAAGTGTGGTGAGATTTGTTAAGAAAGGAAAGCTAAGTCCAAGGTTCATTGGACCATATGAAATTCTGGAGAAATTTGGCTCAGTTGCTTACTGAGTGGCTTTACCTCAGTGTTTATCTCAGGTACATAATGTTTTTCATGTTTCGATATTGAGGAAGTATATGCCAGATCGATCTCATGTTTTGATTCTAGAGGTAGTTCAGCTGGAAGAGAACATATCTTATGAAGAACAACCAGTCCAGATTCTTGACCGAAGAGATCAAGTGTTGTAAAATAAGGTAATTCACTAGGTAAAGGTTTTTTGGAAACACCATATGGTTGAAGAGGCAACGTGGGAATCTGAAAATGCTATGAGGGATAAATACCCCCACTTATTTTGATAAGAGAATAAAATTGCGAGGACGCAATTTCCAAAAGGGGGGAAGGATGTAACATCCCAGGTAAATAAAGAATAATAAATTTTCATATTTATTAATATTTGCGAATTAAATATTAATTTTACATAAAAGGGGTTTCTATGTTCGATAGCGTACTCGATACGCAACGATGAGTTTCTTTGAAAACATACGTTGCACACTAGTAATATAATAATATTATTTTAAATGGTAGTTAACATGTAGTCGTTGTATTGGAGGGAATGGATAGAAATAACTAAAATATGATTATATTTGTTTTTTAAATGTTTTTAAATTTATCCAATAAAAGATAAAGGCTTAAAATACGGAAAGAATTCAATTTTAGGCATTTATACCCTAATTTTCACTAAAGGTTCACTTATCGCCTTTTGATGGCGAACCGTCGTTAAATATAGTTTTGATCACTCTTATATATTCTATTGGACCAAATATAACTCTTTTTTTTAGAATCGGTATGTCAAAATTTACTTTGTGTAAATTTTTGGTATTTTTTCGATAAAGTTCATTTTTTAATGAATAGTGAAAAATGTTGTATTTTAATTCAAAACCTCTTTTTAATATAATTTATTTATATGATTAGATTATCATTTGAATTAGATTTAAAGTGAAATTAGAATATATTTTTACCATTAAATCCAATAGTGGTCATTGGAAGTAATTTCACTTTGAAATCGGACTTAAACTAGTGTCAATCTTTTGATACTTAATGTTTCATAAAAACACGCTATTTTCTCTGACAGCGGGAATTAATTATTAAATTAATTAATGAAACTTATATGTTATCAATTTTGTAAAATGGAATTCATTTTTGAATTCGTAATATCAAATATAGCTTAGGGTGATGTTTTGGTATTTTTCTGAAAAACTTCAATTTTTAATGAATAGTGAAACCACTAAGTGGTACTTAGAAAACTGATTTTTCATTTAAATGAAAATTTACCACCTCTGTGTTTTGAATTTCAAAAATCCGACATACATGGTTTTCATTAAGAAGTAAAATTTGGTTTGATGGGATTAAAATAATTTTTTGGTGAATAGTAACTTATTATGTTTTAATCGCGGTTAGAGGTAATTAGTGTAGTTTAAGGTAAAAATAATGTTTTAATAATATGAAATGAACTTGACACATGTCCTAACCTTATTGGATGTGTCATGGACGACCAAGACAATCCATGGGTCAAATTTGGGACCCCATGAAGCCACTTTAGTTTTAAAATGACATTAATATCTTTTTATTTAATGTTAAAATAAAAATGTCACAAACATGAGTTGTTTTACTAAAATAATTTTTACATGGGATTATAAAAATCATATTTTTGACTATAAATATTCATTAGAAATTTAAAAAGATTTCCTACATGATGATATATGTTTTTTATAATTTTTAGACATTAAATAAATTAAATTATGTATGACATTATGATGATGCAGCGATTACCTCATTAATAAAGGATTCTAATAAAATGAAATGATAATGTAAAATCTATGCCCTACACATGTCCAAAACCTATTGGATGGGTGGATTTCGAACCCTTATCATATTATCCTCGAGACACATCAATGTGGGACCATTAATATCCGAAAATCATTCTAAAATAAAGTAACATTTCCTTACTTTCCAAGAGTGCCCCTCCTCTCCTCTTATAAAAGGCCCCCAACTCTACCACCTTATCCACACTTCCAAATCCTTTGGCTCGGCCAAACCCTGCCCATTTTGTCTCTCCACATCCCTATATTACTCCGTGAAGCCTCACTTTGGGCAGAAGTCTTCCCAAGGAAGCCTTTGAGCTCAAACCAAAGGCAGTTACCCGATTTTAAGATAATGTTTTCTTTTGAGTCCTTTTGTGTTATTTTGCTTCTCCAACCCCATAAACTCTTTTTATTCTTTTCTTTTGTAACAACTCCAGTATCCTCAATATACTAGGATGTTGTTATAAGAAGGATTCGAGCTACACTTACACACACCTACATCTAATGGTTAAAGAACATACTGTTTCCGTGGATGGTGAATTTCTGCCTCCCGAAACGATGATTGTTCAATATTCTTTTAACACCTTCAAAGGTGGCCATTAAGATGACACTATATTTATATATGATTTATAATATGTTTATGATTTCCTTAAGCTTCTGTATTTTTCATTTTGGTCATACCTTTATGGTTTCCATTATGGGTAATTGCGATATCTTCATTTAAGGAAGTGCGGACTACCGCCCCCTCAAAGTGATTTGATTCGTTAATGCCATATGTGGGATGTATAAAGGATGGATTTAAAGTTATTATATATGATTTTATACTAGAATTATAATATACCTATATGACATTATTATTTATTTCCATTAAAGTATAATATTGAAATGAAAATAGCGTTCATGCGTACGTACGGCTTACCGTCTCCATGAACGGTGCATTTCATTTCTTATCCCCAAATGTAATGTACTATTATAAGTACATATATATAATTGATATATATGATTAATGATACATCTAGATGATGAATATAATTCTGGAATTAAAATATACATACCTCTCATTTAGTTTTAATTCCATTAATATGACAAAGAAATGAAAGTAGTGTTCATGCGTACGTACAGCTTACCGTCTCCATGAACGGTGAATTTCATTTCTTACCTCTAAATGATTATGTAATATTATAAATACCTGTATATGCTGGATATATATGATATATATGATATCCAAATCAAGAATGTCATTCTGGATATAAAGAACTATTGACCACACGAACAACATGTAATTGTAAGAAGTCCACTTTCGACTTAAGAACCAAATATCGACAAAACAAACATTATTAACTTAAAGGGTTAAATAATGTTTATAACATGGAAATAAGTGATATAAATGGAATAATTAACTTGAAAAAGGTTCTTAGGAAAATAGAAATTAACTCAAGTTTATTATTCATGACGTTAAATAACGATCGAGTCAAGTCGGACCCGAGGTAAGGGACTTCATCTCAATCTCTTTCATTGAGGCATATTTCTTTTTATACACAACTTTCTTTTATACGGTGTATAAACCCCGTTGACTTTTACTTTTATATAAAAGGAATCTTTTTCTACGAAGCGTTTTACTAAACGACAAAAAGGAATGTTTTTTTAACGTACGTGGTGACAACGACCTTTTCCGCTGCCGCGAGTATTATTTGGTCTATGGCTTCCTCAACAAGCCGTAATGTTTTTAAAATAAAATAAATACCATATACGCTTTTATATATTTTGGTATTGAAAATGGTTTTTATAAAGGATTCTATTGTGTCAATATATTTAAATTATATATTGTGATTGAAAGGTGGAAATGTTATCATTCCTTTATATTGGTTTTATGTTTTATGATTTTATATTGGTACTTGGACATTTGAGGGGTGGTTACGTGATAAACCATATGACGGGTGGTGCCGTGAATACTAGGACGGGTGGTTACGTTATAACCTCCAATGCATTGGCTATGAAAGTCGGCCGTATTGCTATTCCATTAAGTTTGTATGGAAGTTGGCCGTATGGCTATTCCATTATGTGATATGTGTGGAAGTAGACCGTATGGTTATTCAACTTAAGTATATTTATGTCCCAAGTTACCTTTATATGTTATGTGTTCTTTATATGGGTTTTATGGTAATCTTTTGGTTACAAAAGGGTAAGTAATGATATTTTATTCAGTGATGAGTTTTTACTACTTCATGAAGGTTAAAAGTATTACTTTGATAAAGTATACATGGTTTACTTTTTGTTTTGATAAACTTACAGTTTTTATTCTTTGTGTATCCCTTACTGAGCTTTTTATGGTCACCCCAAGTTTTTTTTTGAAATGTTTTGCACAGGACTTAATGTGGAATAGGGTCAAGGATGGGATCAAGGGAATGTCATGCTATATAAAACATGGAATTAGACATGTTTCTTTTTAAGAGTTTTTTTTTATTTTATGGAAACTTGGTAGAAGTGTCTACTTTGTAAATCTTTTGAGATGTAATAGTTATGTTGTAATTCTCTAAATCTCTAAACCTGAAAAGATCCTCAATGTGAATTATTCATTTAATTCAATATTAAGTAAGGTTTAAGGTCGGGGCCTTATAGTCGGTAACAAAGGTCGGTCTAGACAACTTTAGGAGTTATAAAAGTGTAAAATTATAAGGTAATTTATGGTACGATTAAAATGATATAGCATTTAAATATTACCATGTGGCTTCACCTAAGATATTTCTGTGTTCAGAATGGTTTTCCGCAGAGGAAACAAAGCATCTATGTTGGGACGACATCAGGAGGAAGACAACCTTCTAAATCAGAAACCTGAGATGGTCGGAATCGGAACTGAACAGTTTGTTGCAGTGATGGCACAGTTGACTCAGGCTATAAATGGTGGTGGTATCCATGCACGAGATCATCCATATCAACTGCAGAGGAACATGTCAGTGGTGGAACATTTCATGAGGCAACATCCCCCATCATTCAGAGGATCATCTGACCCCGTGCAAGCTGAAGGGTGGATTAAAGAACTTGAGAAGATTTTTGATGTCATGGGGTGTTCAGAACATCAAAAGGTTATTCTTGTTGTTTACCATTTTGAAGGTGAAGCTGATCAGTGGTTGTCTATGGTGAAAAATATCAGGGATAGGGATGAGATTGAGGATCTTCACTGGGAAAAATTCAAAGGTATGTTTCTTGAGAAATATTTTCCTATGGTGGTTCATCTTAGGATGGAAGAACAGTTCCTAGAATTGAGGTAGGATGATGATTCAGTGGCTGCTTATGAAGCAAAGTTCACTCGATTGGTAAGGTATGCTCCAAACTTCATACGAGATCTTGACAGAAAAATAAACTGTTTTTACTCAGGGTTAAATCCAAATTATCAAAGGGATTTAGCCTCTCGTGAGTTCAAAAATTATGAAAAACTTGTTCGATGTGCAGAGAAGGTGGAAGTGGAGTTTGCCGATGATCAGGTGTTTTATGACAAACAACAGAATAAGAGGTCTAGTTGGCAGGCAAAGGGAAAGAATTCATCAAAGAAGCAATGAGGTAAGAAAACCAAATATCCATCCTATGATAAGTGTGGTAAAATGCATCCTATAGAATGTTTATCCATGTCTGGTAAGTGCTATCGGTGTGGTAAGTCTGGTCATATTGCTCGTAACTGTAAGGAAGATGATCAAGCAGGCAATGAAAATCCAGTGGTAAGATGTTGTATGTGTAATGAAATGGGTCATTATGCAAATGAGTGTCCAACGAAGAACTCAACTAGGGGAATACAGCCAGACTACAAGCAGAAAGGGTGGTGAAATCCTTTGCAACAACTTCAGCAGATGTTGGGCCATCGAATGAAGTAGTATCAGGTACACTGTTTGTTTTTTCAGATTATGCCAATGTGTTGTTTGATTCAGGGTCTACACATTCTTTCATTTATGAGAAGTTTTCTAGTAAATTGAAAATTCCATCTCAAGATATGAATCCTAAACTTATGGTAAAAACACCCAGAGGGAACATTGAGACAAAAAGGAATTATAAGAACCTTCTTATCCTTGTCTGTGGAAAGAATCTACCAGCAAACCTTATTATTTTGCCTCTAGTAGAGTTTGATGTTATTTTGGGCATGGATTGGCTTTATGTTTATCATGCTAAGATTGAATGCAGAGCTAAAATGGTTTCTTTTCAGAAAGATTTTCAGTTTGTGTACAAGAATGAACCCTTGATTTTGATAACATATCAGGAAGTTGAGAAACTAGTAAAATATGGAAATGAATGTTACCTTGAAAATATTGTTGAAAATAAAGGAACTGTTCAGATTAATGATGTTCCAGTGGTAAATGAGTATCTTGATGTTTTTCATGATGAGTTGCCTGGTGTTATTCATGATCGGGAAGTTGAATTTACTGTTGACTTAGTTCCTGATTCTAAGCCAATTTCAAAACCCCCTTATCTAATGTCTCAAGTTGAACATTTAGAGTTAAAGAAGCAATTTCAGGAGTTATTAGATAAAGGTTTCATTCGACCTAGCACTTCACCATGGGGTGATCCTGTCTTATTTGTTAAAATGAAAGATGGCTCAATGAGACATTGCATTGATTATAGAGCCTTGAATAATATTAATGTTAAGAACAAGTATCATTTGCCTCATATCGATGATTTGTTTGATCAACTCCAGGGAGCTAAGTATTTTTTGAAGATTGACTGTAGGTCGGGGTACCATCAGTTGAAAGTAAAAGAAGAAGACGTTCTGAAGACTGCGTTCCATACTAGATATAGCCATTATGAATTTTTAGTTATGCCTTTTGGGTTAACCAATGCACCTGTTGTATTCATGGACCTTATGAATAGAATTTTCCATGGTTTCTTGGATAAGTTTTTGGTTGTTTTCATTGATGATATTTTGGTGTTTTCTAAAAGTAAAGAGGAGCATGAAAGTCATTTAAGGGTTATCTTGCAAACCTTAAAAGAAAAGAAACTATATGGAAAATTCAGCAAGTGTGAGTTTTGGTTACAACAAATTTCTTTCCTGGGTCACATTGTTTCAAAAGATGGTATAACTTCTGATCCTGCTAATACAAAAGTTGTTGAAGAATGGCCAAGACATACAAATGTCACCAAGATCCGTAGTTTTCTTGGTTTGGCAGGTTACTACCGAAGGTTTGTTGAAAAGTTTTCACGGTTATCTAGTCTAGTGACTAAGCTAACTCGTAAGGGTGTTAAGTTCATCTGGACAAAAGAATGTGATGATTGTTTTCAGGAGTTGAAGAGAAGATTGGTGAATGCTCCCGTTTTGATACTTCCTTCCAGGAATGGTGAGTTTGTTATATATAGTGATGCTTCTTTGAAGGGACTTGGTTGTGTCCTTATGCAGAATGATCAGGTAATTGTTTATGCTTCACGTCAGTTGAAAACTCATGAGGTAAATTACCCTACACATGATTTGGAATTAGCTGCTATTGTTTTTTATTTAAAAATTTGGAGGCATAATTTGTATGGAGTAAAGTGTGAAATATATACTGGTCACAAAAGTTTAAAGTATATATTCACTCAGAACGAATTAAACATGAGACAGAGGAGATGGCCGGAATTAATCAAGGATTATGATTGTACAATTCACTACCATCCGGGAAAAGCAAATAAAGTGGTTCATGCTTTGAGTCGAAAAAGTAATGCTTCATTAACCATGCTATGTTTGGAATAAGATCCTTTGGTTTTTGATTTGATGAACTTTGGAATAGATGTTGTTAGTGCAGGATGTCCTTCTGTTTTGTTTCAGGTATCAGTGAGATCTTCTCTATCAGACAGAATCAAGAAAGAACAGAAGCAAGACAGTGAGTTGCAGAAAAAGGTAGAGCTGGTTCAGAAAGGTAAGTTGCCTGAATTCAACATTGATAGTGATTGTATTTTGAGGTTTTGGAAGAGATTATGTGTGCCATGTGATTCATAGTTGAAGAATGAGTTGTTATGTGAGGCTCATAGTTCCCCGTTTTCAGTTCATCCTGGCAGTACTAAGATGTACATAGATCTGCGGGAGTATTACTGGAGGGATGGAATGAAAAGAGATATTGCTGATTTTACTGTGAAGTGTTTGACTTGTCAGAAGGTTAAAGCAGAGCGGCAGTTACCTAAAGGGATGCTTCATCCTCTACGAGTGCCCGAGTGGAAATGGGAGAATATATCCATGGGCTTTGTTGTGGGATTACCGAAGAAATCTTGAGGAAATAATGCAATCTGGGTTATTGTTGATCGCTTGACTAAATCTGCTCATTTCCTTCCTATACGAGATAATTTTTCCCTAGATCAACAGTCCTATTTGTATCTTAAGGAGATATTCAGGTTACATGGATTTCCTCTCTCCATTGTGTCCGATCGTGATCCCAAGTTTACTTATAACTTTTGTAAAGGCCTTCAGAAGTCGTTGGGTACTGAATTAAATTTTAGTACAGCTTTTCATCCTCAATCAGATGGGCAGTCAGAACGAACAATTCAGACCTTGGAGGATATTCTTCGAGCTTGTTCGATGGATTATCAGGGAAGTTGGGACCAACATCTTTCTTTGGTTGAGTTTTCTTATAATAACAGTTTTCATTCTAGTATACAGATGGCACCATTTGAGGCGTTATATGGGAAGCGGTGTCAAACTCCAGCTTTTTGGGATAAAGTGGGTGAAAGAAAGCTGATGGGACCAGAATTGGTAGAAGAGTTGGTAGAAAAAGTTCAGCTGATACAGAAACACATGAGAACAGCTCAGAGCAGGCAGAAGAGTTATGCGGATAACCGGAGGAAGGATCTATCTTTCGAGGTAGGTGATCATGTTATTCTCAAGGTTTCTCCATGGAAAAGTGTGATGAGATTTGGTAAGAAAGGAAAGTTGAGTCCAAGGTTCATTGGACCATATGAAATTCTGGAGAAAGTTGGATCAGTTGCTTACCGAGTGGATTTACCTCCGAGTTTATCTCAGGTACACAATGTTTTTCATGTTTCGATGTTGAGGAAGTATATGCCAGATCCATCTCATGTTTTGATTCCAGAGGTAGTTCAGCTGGAAGAGAACCTATCTTATGAAGAACAACCAGTCCAGATTCTTGACCAAAGAGAGCAAGTGTTGTGAAATAAGGTAATTCACCAGGTAAAGGTTTTGTGGAAACACCATATGTTTGAAGAGGCAACGTGGAAATCTGAAAATGCTATGAGGGATAAATACCCCCACTTATTTTGATAAGAGAATAAAATTGCGAGGACGCAATTTCCAAAAGGGGGGAAGGATGTAACATCCCAGGTAAATAAAGAATAATAAATTTTCATATTTATTAATATTTGCGAATTAAATATTAATTTTACTTAAAAGGGGTTTCTATGTTCGATAGCATACTCGATACGCAACGATGAGTTTCTTTGAAAACATACGTTGCACACTAGTAATATAATAATATTATTTTAAATGGTAGTTAACATGTAGCCGTTGTATTGGCGAGAATGGATAGAAATAAATAAAATATGATTATATATGTTTTTTAAATGTTTTTACATTTATCCAATAAAAGATAAAGGCTTAAAATACGGAAAGAATTCAATTTTAGGCATTTATACCCTAATTTTCACTAAAGGTTCACTTATCACCTTTTGATGGCGAACCGTCGTTAAATATAGTTTTGATCACTCTTATACATTCTATCGGACCAAATATAACTCTTTTTTTAGAATCTGGACATCAAAATTTACTTTGTGTAAATTTTTGGTATTTTTCCGATAAAGTTCATTTTTTAATGAATAGTGAAAAATGTTGTATTTTAATTCAAAACCTCTTTTTAATCTAATTTATTTATATGATTAGATTATCTTTTTAATTGGTTTTAAAGTGAAATTAGAATATATTTTTACCATTAAATTCAATAGTGGTCGTTGGAAGTAATTTCACTTCGAAATCGGACTTAAACTAGTGTCAATCTTTGGATACTTATTGTTTCATAAAAACATGTTATTTGCTCTGACAGCGGGAATTAATTATTAAATTAATTAATGAAACTTATATGTTTTCAATTTTGTAAAATGGAATTTATTTTTGAATTCGGAATACCAAATATAGCTTAGGGTGATGCTTTGGTATTTTTCTGAAAAAACTTAAATTTTTGATGAATAGTGAAACCACTAAGTGGTACTTAAAAAACTGATTTTTCGTTTAAATGAAAATTTACCACCTCTGTGTTTTGAATTTCAAAAATCCGACATACATTTTTTTCATTAAGTAAAATGTGGTTCAATGGGATTAAAATAATTTTTTGTTGAATAGTAACTTATCAAGTTTTAATCGCGATTAGAGGTAATTAGTGTAGTTTAAGGTAAAAATAATGTTTTAATAATATAAAATGAACTCGACACATGTCCTAACCTCATTGGATGTGTCATGTACGACCAAGAAAATCCATCGGTCAACTTGGGGACCCCATGAAGCCACTTTAGTTGGAAAATTACATTAATATCTTTTTATTTAATGTTAAAATAAAAATGTCACAAACATGAGTTGTTTTACTAAAATAATTTTTACATGGGGTTATACAAATCCTATATTTGACTATAAATATTCATTAGAAAGATAAAAAGATTTCCTACATGAGGATAGTTTTTTTATAATTTTTATACATTAAATAAATTTAATTATTTATGACATTATGATGATGCAGCGATTACCTCATTAATAAAGGATTTAAATAAAATGAAATGATAATGTAAAATATATACCCTACACATGTCCAAAACCTATTGGATGGGTGGATTTCTAACCCTTATCACATTATCCTAGAGACACATCAATTTGGGACCATTAATATCCGAACCTCATTCTAAAATAAAGTAACATTTCCTTACATTCCAATAGTGCCCCTCCTCTCCTCTTATAAAAGGCCCCCACCTCTACCACCTTATCCACACTTCCAAAGCCTTTGGCTCGGACAAACCCTGTCCATTTTGTCTCTCAAAATCCCTCTCTTACTCCATGAATCCTCACTTTGGGAAAAAGTCTTATCAAGGAAGCCTTTGAGCTCAAACCAAAGGGAGTTACCCGATTTTAAGGTAATGTCTTCTTTTGAGTCCTTTTGTTGTATTTTGCTTCTCCAACCCCCTAAACTCTTTTTATTATTATTTTTGTAACAACTAAAGTATCCTCAATATACTAGGATGTTGTTATAAGAATGATTAGAGCTACACTTACACACACCTACATCTAATGGTTAAAGAACATACTGTTTTCGTGGATGGCGAATTTCTGCCTCCCGAAACGATGATTGTTCAACATTCTTTTAACAACTTCAAAGGTGTCCATTAAGATGACACTATATTTATATATGATATATAATATTTTTATGTTTTCCTTAAGATTCTGTATTTTTCATTTTGGACATACCTTTATTTTTTCCATTATGGGTAAACGTGATATCTTCATTTAAGAAAGTGCGGACTACCGCCCCCTCAAAGTGATTTGATTCGTTAATGCCATATGTGGGACGTATAAAGGATGGACTTAAAGTTGTTATATATGATTTTATACTGGAATTATAATATACCTCTATATCATTATTATTTTTTCCGTTAAAATATGATATAAAATGAATGTAGCGTTCATGCGTACGTACGGTTTACCGTCTCCATGAACAGTGCATTTCATTTCTTATCCCCAAATGTAATGTACTATTATAAGTACATGTATATAATGGATATATATGATGAATGATACATCTAAATGATGAATATAATTCTGGATTTAAAATATACATACCTCTCATTTAGTTTTAATTCCATTAATATGACAAAGAAATGAAAGTAGCGTTAATGCGTACGTACGGCTTACCGTCTCCATGAACGGTGCATTTCATTTCTTACCTCTAAATTATTATGTAATATTATAAATACATGTATATGCTAGATATATATGATATATATAATATCCAAATCAGGAATGTCATTCTGGATATAAAGAACCTTTGACCACACGAACAACATGTAATTGTAAGAAGTCAACTTTCGACTTAAGAACCAAATATCGACAAAACAAATATTATTAACTTAAATTGTTACATAATGTTTATAACATGCAAATAAGTGATATAAAAGGAATAATGAACTTGAAAAAGGTTTTTATGAAAATAGAAATTAACTCAAGTTTATTATTCAGGATGTTAAAGAACGATCGAGTCAAGTCGGGCCTGAGGTAAGGGACTTCGTCTCAATCTCCTTTCAGTGAGGCATATTTCATTTTATACACAACTTTCTTTTATACGGTTTATAAACCCCTTTGACTTTTACTTTTATACAAAAAGAATCTTTTTCTATGATGCGTTTTACTAAACGACAAAAAGGAATGTTTTTTTAACGTACGCGGTGACAACGACCTTTTCCGCCGCCGCGAGTATTATTTGGTCTTTGGATTCCTAAACAAGCCGTAATGTTTTTAAAATAAAATAAATACCATATAATATTTTATGTTTTTTGGTATTGAAAATGGTTTTGATAAATGATTTTATTATGTCAATATATTTAAATTATATATTTTGATTGAAATGTGGAAATTTTATCATTCCTTTATATTGGTTTTATGTTTTATGATTTTATATTTGTACTTGGACATTTGACGGGTGGTTACGTGATAAACCATATGACGGGTGGTGCCGTGAATACCAGGATGGGTGGTTACATTATAACCTCCAATGCATTGGGTATGGAAGTCGGCCGTATGGTTGTTCCACTAAGTATGTATGGAAGTTGGCCATATGGCTATTCCATTATGTGATATGTGTGGAAGTCGACCGTATGGTTATTCCACTTATGTATATTTATGTCCCAAGTTACCTTTATATGTTATGTGTTCATTATATGGGTTTTATGGTAATCTTTTGGTTAAAAAATGGTTAGTAATGATCTTTTATTTATTGAATAGTTTTTACTACTTCATAAAGGTGAAAAGTATTACTTTGATAAAGTATACATGGTTTACTTTTTGTTTTGATAAACTAACAGTTTTTATTCTTTGTGTATCTTTTACTGTGCTTTTTATACTCACCCCAAATTTTTTTTTGAAATATTTTTCGCAGGACTTAATGTTGAATAGGGTCAAGGATGGGATCAAGGGAATGTCATTCTATATAAAACATGGAACTAGACATGTTTCTTTCTAAGAGTTTTTTTTATTTTATGGAAACTTGGTAGAAGTTTCTACTTTGTAAATCTTTTGAGATGTAATAGGTATGTTATAATTCTCTAAAACTCTATACCTGAAAAGATCCTCAATGTGAATTATTCATTTAATTCAATATTAAGTAATGTTTAAGGCCAGGGCCTTATATGTATGATCCATGTGGTACACTTATGCATGAAATGAAATTTTTATAAAGGGTGCGCCCGGATAGCGCTCAAATGCATTGGGTAAAGACTAGTATCATGATACATAAATTGAAATTAGGGTTTTATAATTATAATTTAAGTTAAATTAGGGTTTACTCATGATCCATGTTCCATTATCCTTTTCTGGTGCTAATATCATGTTAAATGTTGTTTCCACATTTCCAAGTTATGATAATCATGCTATATCATGCCTTTATAGTCAAGTTTCTCTTGTGATCAATTGATATTCCTATTTACTAGAATGTAATATATTCTTAATTTTATGCATTGTTTACTACCTTGCTGGGATTTATAGCTCACCCTTTTCTTATGCATGTCCTCAGGTTATCACATGCAATGCTAAGTATGAAAGAATATTGTGGTCATGTAAAATAACTTTTCAATAAAGATGTTGTATTTTATGTTCTAAATTGTTATGTAATGTTCCTAACATCCAAATACACTAGACCTATCAATTATCAAAGTTGTATTAAGTTTATTTTTATATAATAAAACATTATTAAGTGTGTAATAAAGTTTAGGTTTGTTATAGTTGGTATCAGAGGGAGGTTAATTTATTTTTGATATTAGGATTAGAAAACCATAGTGAAAGCCTTAGGTATAAGTCAAAGTATAATAAAAACATCCATAAATTTTGGTGAGTATTGGGTAAGTGGTTTATCAAGAAAATACATCCCTATCTGGATACAAGTATGTAGAGGAGGCTCTGGCATCGATGTATTTAGGGGTAAAACCCAAAAACACCGCATTGAGCTATACTCGAACGGGAATTGCTGCATGAAAATGATCTTTTTTGCACTCTTGGTTACGACACTCTTGGGGGATATGATTTGGTAAAATCATAAGCTTAGTATAAACCATTATTAAAGAATTAAAAAATTCTCCTAATAATATATGTTGGGAAGTAGGTCATGGATAACATATATAAGTTAAGAAAATAAATGTAATTTATAAGTAATATCTTTTTTAAATTGGATTCCTCTTTAGGTGTTACCACTAACTATCCTATTATTCCATCCAATGGCTGGTAATTGGAGGACTCTAGATAAAAACCGATGTTATGATCAATGCGTTGATTGTTCTAATGATAAATCAAATATGATGGGAGTGTGAATTGAAAACTTTTTCATGATACTCTCTGAGTTAATCCATGTTTTGAATAGGAAAATGGGTCAAGAGGAATGTTCAACCCCCCCCCCCAGGAAAGAAAAATATACAATCAAGAGATTTATGAGACAAAGGCATTATACTTTTAATGGATCATTTGATCCCTCAGTCATCGATCAATGGATCAAATCCATTCATAAGATATTCCACATCCTTCAATGTTTTAAACAAGAGAAGGTACTTATGGATACTTATCATATGGAGGGCGAAGCTGATAAATGGTGAACATTGATAACAATATGAATCTTGAGGAGGAGATCGTGTTGTTGGAATGGAAGGATTTCTAGAAAATGTTTTTCAATAAATATTTTCCACGCAACCTCCAACATAAGATGGAAAGGGACTTCCTAGACCTTAAGAAAACATATGACAAATCCATAGGGGAGTACGAGGAAAACTTCATAAGGATTGCATGATAAGTCATTGGATTTTTTGTTACCCCCAAATGCAAGGTTGGCCGCTTATTTTTTGGGCTAAATCCTAGCCTACAGAAATCCCTAGGGATATTTGACTTCAATATCTATGAAGAAATTATCTGATATTCCCTCAAAGTCGAAATGGATATTGGCGAATCTTAGGGGTATCATGGGGATAAGAAGCTGAATTTGGACTTTAATTATGGTAGTCTGAAGGATAAATCAAACTGTGCTAATAAATTCCATCATCCCACTTGCCAAAGGTGCGGAAAGAAGCACCACGAATATTACTTAAAGGGGACAAGGAAATGATTTAGGTGTGGAAGAGAAGGGAACCTATCCATTAACTGCCAACAAGTAAACCCCAAAACTATGACATAGGAGAGAAACACTCTATTCAACCCTCAATGCACTATTCATTACTTCAACTTGAAAGAACCAGGGAACTTTACAACCCAATTCCCTAAGACAAGGTTTTTAAGAGGCAACCAACAACCTCCAAGGCATCAAGGGAGATATTTTTCCATCCCTACCACTGAATTGAACCCTAAAAAGAAGTGGTCATAGGTACACTGTTTATTCATTCATGAATAGTGAACGTACTCTTTGATTCTGATTCTATCCATTCTTTTATATCCCGAAATTTTAGTATAACAATCCCAACATCACCACAAATCATGGAAGTAAAGATTTCGGTGAGAATGGAAAATGGGGCAATCATTGCAACCTATGAATCTAACTCCTCTCTTGTCACAATATATGATTTGAACTTCCCAGTGAACCTCGCCATACTCCCTCTGGTGGAATTCGATATAATTCCTGGCATTGATTTTATTTTCTTATATATAGGCAATATAAATTTCCGTGAGAGGGAAATGACTCTCCATATAGAGAATTGACCCCCGATTCTATACAAGTTCAAGGAGGAGTATGAATATTATTTAGCACCATCATCTCAAGAGTGGATATTAATACCCTATGAGCACATGTATATTTCTCAGATGATTGAGTATAAGGAAAAAAACAATCCTTGTATATATTCCTATTCTGAGGGAATTTGTTGAAGAGTTTCCAGAGGAATTTCCTGGTCTTCCTCCTAGAAGAGATATTGAATTATTGATTGATCTTATACCTGGGGTGTTTCCAATATCCCAGAATCTATATATAATGGCTATTGTGGAGCTTGGGGAGTTAATACAATAACTATAGGATAATATAGATAAAGAGTTTCTACAACCAAGTGCTTCCCCATGGGGTGAACCAGTCCTCTTCATCAAGAAGAGGGATGGTTCAATGTGCCTTTGCATTGATTATTGTGAGCTCAACAAAATCACAATAAGGAACAAGTATACACTAACATGAATTGATGACTTGTTTGATCATCTATGTGGAGCACAATACTTCTTTAAGGTGGATCTATAGTCAGTAAATTACTAAGTAAGGTTGAAGAGGGAGGATAACCCCAAGACTAATTTTCATATAAGATATGGGCACTATGAATTCATAGTAATGCCTTTCAGACTCAATAATGATCTAGAAATATTTATAGACTTGATCAATAGAGTCTTTAGAGAATACCTTGAAAAACATTTTGTAGTATTTATAGACAATATTCTAATATAATACAAAACCATGGAGGATCATGAAAAGCATATAAACACTACACTTGAGGCCTTGAAAAATTAGAATCACCCTACAAAGTACAGCATGTGTGAGTTCTGGTTGAAGGAGGTCTCGTTCTTGGATCATATCATCACAAGAAATGGGATATCTGTGGATCCCTCCAAGACAGCCATAATTGATGGATGGCTGAGGCCAACATCATTGACGCATATCTGTAGATTCCTGGGGTTAACTGGTGTTGGGCAAAAATCCCTCAAGGTAAAATTGCAGTATTTTTGGGTTGATTGTGTTTGTTGACAAAGTAGGTTTCCATGGGAAATTGTCAAGTTCCAAAGAATTTGTTGACAATCCATGTTGAAAAAAGAACGATGACAAAGGAAAGGATGATCTAGAGGCAGTACAAAAGAGCAGTACAAGGTGGCGTTGTTTCCCAGTGTTTGCCAAATTTTTGGGGCCCAAAATTTGGAAGTTTGGTGAGCATCGCGAAAAGTGGATTTCCATGAAGATCATAATTAAATATGGAAAAGGCATGAATTTAGAAAAGTGAAGCTTCATGGATTGGATTTCGTGAAGACCAGAAGAATGGAGGTAGTGATTCTTCACGATTACGACAAGCTTCGCGAACGACAGAGACTGAAGAGCATCGCGGTGGTGAAGGGCTTTGTAAGGGAGCTTCACAGCGATGAGGGGAATTGCGAGCGAGCTTCGCGGAAAAGGCGCAAAGGAATTGACGAGATGCTCCACGATTACGACGAGCTCCGCAATCGTAAAATTGCCTTGGTGCTTCGCGATTTGGACAGAATTCCGGCGGAAACTTCAGAGCTTCACGATTTGAGATGACGTGGCATTGACTTCGCACGGAAAGTTGGAGGGTCGGTGGAATTGGCTATAAATAGATGTCAACCCTCTCGAGCGAAGCAGAGAGAATTTTCAGAGAAGATCATTTTCTCTCATTTTGCAAAGGTGGTTCGCAGAGCCAGTGTACTTCATGAAAGAGGAGCTTCGTGTCGGCTATTTTCGCTCCGCGAAACCTGCGAGCTCTGCGTTGGCTTAGAAAGCTTCGCGAGGGACGTTTCTTTGTGATGGATTGAGCTTCGCGAAAGTGCTTCACAAAAAGGCAGGAGCTTCGCAAAGGCTTGTTTGAACTTCGCGAAATTGGAAGCTTCGCAAAGTAGGGTGTTTTGCGAAGGTGTTTCCAAAAGGAATTTCCCAGTGTTCAAAGGCAAAGAGGTATTCATCAGTGGATGAAATTTGGACATTAAAAGGGCATCCATCATTAGTTAAGGATACGTGAATTCATGAAAATGAAGAGACCTACAGGTCTATAAACTATGATTGGATTCCCTTCTAAGTGTAGTGAGCACAGGAAGAGGAAAAAGGTGGTCCTCTCCACCGGTAGTGAGCCGGAGAGAGAGAAACAGGGAGTGACCCTTGGTAAAGCAGTGAGCTGACCCTAAACCTTGCAAAGGTAGTGAGCCTGGGATAGAGTGACTGTACCTGAACATTGTAATCCACAGCTAGTGAAGTATATGGGAAATTGGTACGACCGGCAACTTGTCAGTGTATGCTTCTTAGACGTAGCCCTTAGCGGTGAACCAAGTAAAATTGTTGTGTCATGTGACTGCTTTAATTTAGGTTTACATTGTGAAACAGGAAAGAGAGATAAGATTGTTTTTCTTAATAGTTAAACAAGATCAGAACGGGCGTTAATTGTAAATTAGCCATACCCTGATTCACCCCCCTCTCAGGGTATTCAACCTTGTGGACCTTATAATTGGTATCAGAGGGATAGGTTGATTTTAATTATTCTCTCAATGGAGGCCACTAATCATAGAGGGATTCCGATCTTCGACGGATGTAATTTTCAGATATGGAAGAATCGAATGTAATAGTATTTCCGATCTTTGGGAATGGATGTGTTTTCAGCATCTATGCATGGTATCACAACTAATATTACTAGTGGTGCATTATCAGAAGCTGAGCATAAAGAGTTGGATGTTGATTCCGAAGCAATCAATGCCTTAGGGGGAGCCCTTTCCAATCCCATATATACAAAGGTGATGTCATGAAAAACGTCACATGCTATATGGGAAAATCTTTTGAATATTTATGAAGGGGATACAAAAGTCAGAGAGGCAAAGCTGCAAGTGTTGTGGAACAAGTATGAAGATCTAAGAATGAACCCGAATGAGTCTGTTGATGCATTCTTTTATAGGATAAATGTTGTGGTAGAATACATGCGAGGTCTTGGAGAGATTATCAAAGATATAAAAATTGTGAAGCACATATTGATAAAACTTCCACCTCGGTTCAATCCGAAAGTTTCTGTTTTGGAAGATAAAGACCCAAAAGAACTGACATTGGATATCCTTCACAGCACTCATGTTGCATATGAAATGAGAAACGATGATAATGAGACTATGGAAAAGGGGAAATCCAAAGAGGTGTCATTCAAGGCTATGAAGAAACTCACCATTGAAGATTCTAATAAAGAAGAAGATACAGATGAGGTGATGTCATTCCTTTCTTCAAATCTTCAAAGAGGAAGAGGAAAGTTTAAAGGTAAACTTCTACTAGCATGCTTTCTATGTGGAAAGGTTGGTCATCTTGCGGCAAGATTCCCCAGTAAATTTCAAGATAACGATGATGATGATGATGAAGTTGAAATTCCCAAGAAGAAGACTTCAGCATTTGTGAAAGGGAAGAAGCAATTCATGAGAAATTTCTTCAAGAAAAAGAATCTTCTTTCACAATAATTTGAATGTTCAGAGGAGTTTGAGGATGAAGAGGTTGAGGAGTTTGAAAATTGTAAAGATCATAGGCAAAATGCTATGGCAGCGGTCGTCAGTTGTTCTCAGATAAATGAAGAAGTTGACGCTGAAGAAGAAGATGAAATTAAAGGGAGAGTTGATATGGAAGCTGAATTAGAAGCAGCTCTTGAGGAGATAGATGTTTGGAGATCCAAAGTGAAGAAATCCAATAAAGTGTTTCGTGATGCCAAACTCTATATGCAACAACAGGATGATGAAAAGTCAGAACCATTAGAAGAAATTGAAAGACTAAAATCCTCAACACCAGAGAGCTCAGAAAATATTGTTGAGCATAAGCTTAAAATTGAGGAACAAAAGAAGGAAATTGATTGTTTGACTAACACGGGAAAGGAGTAGGTCCGACGTATCAAAGAGCTTGAAGAAAAAGTGGTCAGACTTCGACGAAAAATGAAGGATCAGGAAAAACTCTTGACCCCCAATGTGATATCAGAAAAGCAGGCCATTCAGAAGATAGAGAAGATGAAAGAGGAGGCTCGTAGTTCAGCAGGAGTGAAGCAGCAAGAAAGCTCAAATGCTAAGGTTGATTCAGGGCTTGATAAGAAACAAAAATCGGTGGCAGTTAATGTCAGACCGCATGCACCCGTCCCAAAATTGAAGGTTGATTTGGGCACAAAA
Source organism: Viscum album (assembly GCA_963277665.1). Taxonomy (NCBI): domain Eukaryota; kingdom Viridiplantae; phylum Streptophyta; class Magnoliopsida; order Santalales; family Viscaceae; genus Viscum; species Viscum album. Next base: position 901,869,062 of record OY728139.1, read on the forward strand.
CAGAATCAGAATATTTGGAGATCCCAAAGGGAAAATCGTAGTGCTAAAGTATCAAGAAGGAATATATCCTATATCAGGTATTATTGCTGTGGGAAAATGGGACATTCACATTATGTGTGTTCCATAGCCAAGAGATATATAAGGGAACAGGAACAGAGATGGCAGCCAAACAGAGAACATTTTTCTAGAACATATTTTGAAGGACACTGTTTTAGGTGCGGAGGATTTGGGCATATGGCTAGGTATTTTACTTTGACCATTCAGAGAAATGTTCCAAAGCAGAATCAAAACATTCACAAGCAGCCTATCAATAAATCTACAGGTGAGTTAAAAATGCAGAATAGATTTGTGGCTTTTCAAGATGAGGTTGGTCCATCATACTCTGAGAAAGAACAGAAGTCTCAATCCATGATGAGTGTGAAAGAAAAAGTGTGGACCAAGAAGAAGAAAAATGAGAAGGCCGTGGTGGCGGAGATTTCCCTTAAATCATCAGATCGATCTGGTGTTTGGATCCTTGATAGTGGTTGCACATCCCACATGACGGGTAATAAGGATCTTGTTATAGGCATCAAATATGACAAAGAAGGAGTTGTCAAATTTGGAAATGATGAAGGCCTGAAGATTGTTGGCTCAGGGAAAGGCATGTTTGGGGTAAAAGAGATGAGATGTGCTGATGTCTTGGTAGTAGAGGTTCTTAGTCATAACTTACTCAGTGTTAGTCAACTATGTGACTCTGGGCACTCTATCCGATTTACCAAGAAGATGTGTGTTGTGAAAAGAAAAAGATGGAGCAGCTGTTCTGTAGGGAAAAAGGTCAAAGGGAAATCTCTACCTTGTAGGTGGGGAAGAAGATACATGTCTTTTATCCAGAGAAAAAGAAAACCACATGTGGCATAAGCGACTTGGTCATCTATGCCAACCATCTATGGAGGATCTCGTAATGTGTGATGCTGCTAGAGACCTTCCCAAACTATCACGTGATCGAACTCATACGTTTGATGCTTTCCAACAAGGGAATATCATCAGAAAGAAATATTGGCCAAAGGAATAGAAATCAACTCGAGTGCTCGAATTGGTTCATGCTGATGTATGTGGACCCACCTCACCACGAGCTATAAATGGGCAAAGGTACTATGTTCTTTTAATTGATGATTATAGAAGAATGGTCTGGGTATTCATCATTACCCATAAGATAGAGGTGTTCAGTTGTATAAAGCAGTATAGGAGAGAATCAGAAAAGATGCTTGGGCAGAAAATTCTGAAGTTTCGTACTGATAACGGTACGGAATTAACAAACCATCAGGTTGAAAACAATCTCGAGAAACCTGGGATAAGGCATCAAGTTTCATCATTAATAACTCCCCAATAGAATGGAGTGGTTGAAAGGAGAAATCGGATCATCAACAACATGGCTAGAACAATGATTATTGATAAGGACCTACCAGAGAAATTTTGGAAGGAAGCAGTTTTGACATCGGTCTATGTTTCAAACAGGTCTTTGTTGTGTCTGAAGAAAGGGAAGACTCCGAAAGAAGCCAACGTTGAAATAATTTCGAATCTTTGGAAGTAAGTGTTTCATTCTCAACAAGGAAAATCATAGGAAGTTTGAGGCATGAGGAGATGAAGGGATATTCCTTGGATACTCAGGGAAAAGCAAAGCATATAAATGCTTCAACAAGAGGCTGGGAAAACTTTTTGAGAGCAATGATGTCACTATAGTTGAAAATGAATAGAATACTCAATGATCTAGTGAAGAGTTCCTTGATGAAATTGATGATGAGGTAAGCAACACAGGGGGAGCAGAAGTGGTAGAGGCTAACTCAGAAGAAGATACAGATGATGAACAAGAAAGTTTCAAGTCTGTATCTGCAAGGAAGCCAAAGAGTCGAGCTGAAATTGATAGACAGAATATCATTGGTGATCAGACAGCTCCAGTTCAGACTCGAAGAATGAAGTCATTGCAGCAAACATCTTTTTTATCCCAGGTGGAGCCGAAATGTTTTTCTGATGCAGCTGAAGATGAAAAGTGGGTTCAGGCTATGAATGAAGATCTAGATCAGATTGAGAAGAATCAAACATGGGATATTGTTTCGAGGCCAGTAGACAAGAATGTCATTGGAACTAAATGGGTCTATCGCAACAAGATGAATGAATATGGAACAGTGATTTGAAACAAATCATGACTAGTGTTCAAGGGATACTCCCAGATAGAGGTAATAAATGTAGATGAGACATTTGCACTAGTTGCAAGGCTGGAGACAATCAGATTATTTTTTTCCATAGCCGTGCAAAAAAAGTTTAAAGTGTTCTAGATGGATGTCAAATTCGCATTCTTGAATGGTGTTATAGAAGAGGAGGTGTATATTAAGCATCCAGATGGATTTCTCATTCATGAGGATGAGAACAAAGTTTTCAGGCTGAAGAAGGCGTTGTATGGGTCGAAAAAAGCACCAAGGGCATGGTACTCAAGGCTTGATCAGTACTTGAAGAAGCTTGGTTTCCAGCGTGGAGGAGTTGATTACAACCTCTATTTCAGCAATGACAGTAATCAAAGGATGATGGTGCTAGTGTACGTCGATAACATAATTTTTTGGCAGATCAAATGAAGCTCAGTGCAGACATTTTTCCGAATTCATGAAAAATGAGTTTGAAATGTCAATGATTGGAGAGCTAACGTTTTTCCTTGGTCTACAGGTGAAACAAGGAAGTAATGGAACTTTTATTTCTCAATCCAAATATGCCAAGGAGGTTCTAAGAATGTTTGGAATGGATAATTTCAAGGAGATGAAGACTTCGGTTTCCACCCGGATGAAATTATCGAAAGATGAAGATGGCAAGGCAGTTAATATCACAGAATACAGGAAAATTATTGGAAGTTTGTTGTACTTGACTGCAACAAGGCCTGATATTGTTTTCACCACATGCCAAGCAGCGAGATATCAGAGCAATCCCAAGGAAAGCCACATGCATGCAGTGAAAAGAATACTTCGGTATATCCAGGGCACGGTGGATTTCGGCTTGACATATACTGATAAACCTCAGACAGAGTTATTTGGATACACTGATGCAGACTGGGCCGGTTCAGCGGATGATAGAAAATCAACGTCAGGTGGTGCATTCTATCTTGGTGGGCTATGTATTTCTTGGTTAAGCAAGAAGCAGGATTGTATTTTGTTGAGCACCACAGAAGATGGGTATATTGCGGCCACTCAAGCATGCACACAGTTATTATGGATGAAGCAATAGCTTGAAGATATGGGAGTTGAAGTGAAGTCTCCGATCGGAATCCAGTGCGATAACTCAACTTCTATAAATCTCAGCAAAAATCTTGTCCATCACTCAAGGACAAATAAAATTGAGATAAAGTATCATTTTATCAAGGAGGAAGTTGAGCAGGGACTCGTGAAGTTGGAGTATGTGCCTACAGCACTACAGGTTGCAGACATTCTTAAAAAGGCCTTACCCAAGGAAGCATTTGAAAGGCATCGACTGGCTCTGGGAGTTCAGTCAATTCCCCACACTTGAAACAGTGTGGATGTGGTCTCACCCCTCTCTCCCCGAGGTATGATGTGTTTTTCCCTGTTGTGCTAATATGTGTTCTCTACTCTGTTACAGACTACAAAGGAGTGACCTTTGGGTTCATTGACAAAGGGGGAGAAAATAGTGATTGTTCAAGGGGGAGACAGTGTGGCTATAAGAGAAATCATGAAAGATACAGGGAGAAGCTGACCAGTGCAGCAACCATATAGGGGGAGAAATGAGAAAGGGGGAGATTATTATATCTGAAGATGCTAGAATTGATCGATCAAAGCATAGATATCACGACAGCTGAGGATCGTGATAAAAGAATAACAGTGATGTTGGAATGGTGTGGGAAGGTTTCCAGCTTTCACAAATTGGTATAAGTGTGGTTCAACAATTGGTATCAATTTAAGAATTGGTATCAGGTTGTAATCGACAATTGGTGTTTGACATGAAGTGATTCATTGATGATCATTTCATACTACTCTTGTTTCTCACGTCGACCATTGCTCATGTGGGCTTAGATTACGTGTTAAGTGAATCCTTTAACGCTATCAGAATCGCAAGAGGCAAATGGTGGTAGCAGCTGGAAGAAGACTCAGTGAGGTATTAATGTGAAGAAAATCATCCTGAGAAGAGTTATGAAGAATTTTCAACAAACCCAAAGGGGGAGATTGTTGGGAAAAAATACCTCAAGGTAACATTGTAGTATTTTTGGGTTAATTGTATTTATTGACAAACAAGGTTTCTATGGGAAATTGTTGAGTTCTAAAGAAGTTTTTGAAAATCCATGTTGACAAAATAACGATGAAAAAGGAAAGGATGATCTAGAGGCAGTACAAAAGTGCAGTACAAGGTGGCGTCGTTTCCCAGTGTTTGCCAAATTTTTGGGGCCCAAAATTTGGAAGTTTGGTGAGCATCGCGAAAAGTGGATTTCCATAAAGATCATAATTAAATATGGAAAAGGCATGAATTTCATGAAGTGAAGCTTCATGGATTGGATTTCACGAAGACCAGAAGAATGGAGGCAGTGATTATTCGTGATTACGACAAGCTTCGCGAACGACAGAGACTGAAGAGCATCGCAGTGGTGAAGGGCTTTGCAAGGGAGCTTTGTGGCGATGAGGGGCATTGCGAGTGAGCTTCGTAGTGAAGGCGCGAAGGAATTGATGGGATGCTCTGTGATTACAATGAGCTCCACGATTGAAAAATTGCCTTGGTTCTTCACGATTTGGACAGAATTCCGGCGAAAACTTCGGAGCTTCGCGATTTGAGATGACGTGGAATTGACTTCGTGCGTAAAGTTGGAGGGTTGGTGGAATTTCCTATAAATAGAGGTCTACCCTCTCGAGCGAAGTAGATAGAATTTTCAGAGAATATAATTTTCTCTCGTTTTGCGAAGGTGGTTCACGGAGCCAGTGTGCTTCGCGAAAGAGGAGCTTCACGATGGCTATTGTAGCTCCGCGAAACCTGCGAGCTCCACGTTGTCTTAGTAAGCTTCGTGAGGGATGTTGCTTTGTGAAGGATTGAGCTTCACGAAAGTGCTTCTTGAAAGTGTTTCACGAAAAGGCATGAGCTTTGTGACGGCTTGTTTGAGCTTCACAAAATTGGGAGCTTCGCGAAGTAGGGTGCTTTACGAAGGTGTTTCCAAAAATAATTGCCCAGTGTTAAGAGGCAAAGAGGTGTTCATCTGTGGATAAAATTTGGACATTAACAGAGCATCCATCATTAGTTAATGATGTGTGCATTCATGAAAATGAAGATACCTATAGGTCTATAAACTGTGAGTGGATTCCCTTCTAAGTGTAGTGAGCATAGGGAGAGGAAAAAGGTGATCCTCTCCACCGGCAGTGATCCAGAGAGAGAAAAACAGGGAGTAACCCTTGGGAAAGCAGTGAGCAGACCCTAAACCTTGCAAAGGTAGTGAGCCTGGGACAAAGTGATTGTACCCGAACATTATAATCCACAGCTAGTGAAGTATAGTGGAATTTGGTACGACCGGAAACTTGTCGGCGTATGCTCCTTGGACGTAGGCCTTAGCGGTGAACCAAGTAATATTTTTGTTTCTTGTGCTTGCTTTAATTTATGTTTACATTATGAAACAGTAAAGAGAGAGAAGAGTGTTTTTCTTAACAGCGAAACAAGATCAGAATGGGTGTTAATTGTAAATTAGTCATACCCTGATTCACCCCCCCTCTCAGGGTATTCAGCCTTGTGGACCTAACAACTGGATATTATCTCTGATTTGTAAGAAATTTCTCATGATTTTCAAACCCTCTTACCGAGATAACTCTGATGAGAGTCAAGCTTTCTTGGAGTTTTGAAAGTGAATATAGCTTCAAGGAGTGGAAAAAGAGGCTTATCACTACACCCATGCTCACACTACCCACAAGTGGAGAACTTTTTGTGGTACTTAGTGATGCTTAGAAGAAGGGATTGGGCTATGTGTTGATGAAAAATGAAAAAGTCATTTCTTATGCTTTAAGTAAATTGAAGGTTCAAGGGAAAAATTATCCAACACATGATCTAGAGTTGGTTGTAGTAATACTCGATTTGAATATTAGGTGGCATTACCTCTTTTGGGATAAGTGTTAAATATATACAGATCACAAAAGCCTCGAATATGTTCACACAGAAAGAGCTGAATATGCACCAACAAAGATGGTTAGAGCTGATCAAAGACTATGACTGATCAATCCATTACCACCATGGGAAAGCGAACAAGGTGGTGGATGCCCTATATAGAAAAGGACCCAGTGATTATATGATTTATGAGAATTTAAAAGTATCCAATATTCATAGATTTGATAAAGATGGACATGGAAATCATAAACAAGGGAACATCATCAATCCTTTCACAAATGATTTCTCAATTGCCTCTTTTGGAAAGGTTAAAGGATACTCAAAAGGCTGATGTGGGAATTACGAAGAAAGTTGAAACTATCAAAAAAGTAAAATCCTTAGAGTACAATGTCAATGAAGAAGTAATTGTGAGATTTGGGTCAAGACTATGTGTTCCATCAAATCCAAAGTTAAAGAAATAACTTTCGGATGATGCACACAATTAGAATTTCTACATTCACCAAAGAAACACAAAGATGTATTGAGATCTCTGAGAGCATTATTGGTAGGATAACATGAATAATGAGATCATTGAGTACACCTCAAAGTGCCTGGTATGTCAGCAAATGAAGGCTGAGAGGCAGAAGTCTAAGGGGATGATGGAACCATTACCCATACCAGCATGGAAATGAGAGAACATCACCATAGACTTTGTAACCCGACTTCTAAATACATCCAAAGTAAACAATGATATTTGGGTTGTTGTGGATCGTCTTAAAAAGACTGCACACTTCATTGAAATTTGAGAGGATTTCTCATTGCATCAACTGGCATGGATATATATCAGAGTAGTTGTAAGGATGCATGTATTACTACTATCTATTGTATATGATTGAAATCCAAGATTCACCTCTTTGTTTTGAAAGAGTCTTCAACATGCTTTAAATAAATATCTGGACTTCAGTATAGCTTATCATCCTCAAACAGATGACTAATCTGAGCAGACTATACAAACACCGAAGGATATTTTGAGATCATGCTCAATGGAATTCAAAGGAGGATGGGATCAATAACATCCCCTGAATGAGTTCTCTTACAATAATATTTTCCACTCATGCATCCCAATGACCCCTTGTGAATCTCTTTATGGGAAGATGTGTGGAACACCAGTATGTTTGGATGATGTTTGGGATAGAAAACATCTAGGTCCAGAAATGGTTGAATAAATGGTGGATAATGTTAAGGTCATCCACCAGCACATTAAAGCAGCTCAGAGTTGACAAAAGAGCTATAATGATAATATTTAATGAGACCTATATTTTGATGTTAGAGACATAGTATTCCTCTGCATATCACCATGGAAGAGAGTTATGAGATTTTAGAAGAAGGTAAAGCTTAGTTCAAGGTACATCGGCCCTTTTGAGATCCTTGATCACATTGGACCAGTGGCCTATTGACTAGCACTCCCACCGAACCTATATCAAGTACATGATGTATTCTATGTATCACTTTTATAGAAGTACATGCCTGACCCATCACATGTACAGAATCTAGAGGTGGTACCATTGGAGAATGACCTCTTCTATGAAGAGAATCCAGTGATGATCTTAGACCATAGGGAAAAAGTTCTATGAAATAAGATTATCCCCTCATCAAGGTGTTGTGGCGTGACCACAAGTTTGAAGAAGCAATGTTGGAACCAAAGGAAGTGATGTGGTGGAGTTACCAACATTTGGTTTAGTGTGGGAAAAGGAAATTTCGAGGGAGAAATTTCTTAAGGGGGGAATATTATAATGACCCAAAATTTTATTAATGAAAATTCCTCTTAATATAATTAAATGTCTTATTTTTTAAAATGGTTATATGAAATATATGCACTTATTTGGTTTTATGTTTTTGGATTTTTGAAATACCATTATGAATTGTGATTGTTGCTAATATAGTCATTCAATAGCGATCACATGATTTGTATAAATATAAGGCTTTAACAAATCCAATTTACTTAGAAAAAGGAAGTGAAGGCCTCATCCAATATAATTTCTCCATACGAAGCCCATTTTTCAAATCTCGGAAAAGATCAAGCATCACTGGGCTTCACTCTTGACCAATCCCAATCTGATCTTCAACATGTCAAGCTTGAACGGAACTACCTATGGAAGAAGTGGAAGTTAATAGAGATTACCCATCGAGTGATGTTATCCGATCCACCCCAAGAGTCTGTCAACATTGCACACCATACCCTTAGGTCTTGTTCTGGTGTTATAAGAGGTTATGTAACAAGACCCTATCACTATGATAATGTGCACAATTTTTTTTATTCATAATATTCATTCATTTTATTATTTTTACTTTGTAAATGGTTTTTAAAGAAAAAATAGTATTTTTAGTTAATATTCAATTAAGAAAGAAATTTTGATGAATTAAGTGATTTTCTAATTAAATAATATTTTAATAAAATATTATTACTAAATTACTTTTTATTAATGATTATATAATTTTTATGAATACAATTGTAATTTTTATTAAGGTTTGAAATTTATTTTTTCCAAAACCCATGAATTTCCGACAAATGATGGTTTTTATTTTAAAATTTAAATTTTACATATCCAAAAAAATAGATAAAATGAATAATATTTTTTGGAATCATGATGTCAAAATTATCCAATGGTTAATTCTTCATAATTTTCTGAGACGGTCGAATTTTTGGGTAAAAATTAAATACTGTTTAAATATATAATGTGATTTATAACATCATCTTAACCCAATAGTGATTTAATAAAATACTATAAGTGGAATGTTCGGAAAATATATGTTTTACCTTTAAAATAATTTGATTTTGGTTTGTTTTATTTATTTTACAAAGCCTTAGTGGACCCTCAAAGATTTATAAAACATTTTATCATTTTAAAATGATTTTCTTGAGGGTGTGACTCACCTCCACATAATCAAGCCTAATATTTTAATATTTTTAGTCATTAGACTTATAAAATAATGTTTTCTACTCCCCTTTTTCAAAAACCATGGGTTTGTTTGTGTTTTCGATTAGTTTAATTTGTGGTGTCCAAAACCTAAATAATAAAACATTCCCTCTCCTTTCCTATATAAACCCACTCAATATCCCATTAATCTTCACTAAAAACCCTTGGATCACATCCCTAATCTTCCCTCATCTCTCTATAATACTCTCCAGTCACATCAAGCTCCCAATAAGCCTCTCTCAACCCTCTCCCAAGCCTTTGGATAGCACTTCCAAGTATGGGATTTCTTCCTTTCTTATTTTTTGTCCAAATTTCTTTATATTTTTATAACCTTTTATTTTAAATTAAAAATATTGTGGTATGATTTAGAACCTCTCCCATTCATACCTACTTATTTTCGAATGATTATATACCTATTTATCTCTCATTAATTCCTCTCATGTACACCTATTACCATGCCAAAATTCCATAAGGAATTTCTCTCTTCTCATTTACATTCAAGAAATTATTTTATATTATGCATCTAAATTCCATTACATATGTTGGGATATTATGTTACATGAATAACTTACTATCAATTTCATGTTTAAATTATTAGAGACACCTTTCCCCTTATCAACCCATTTTACGATTTCTAATTGATGATGTTATGCTGCTGAAGTTACACCAAAATTTCCCATGCCAAAATCATTGTGTAAGTGAATACCAAACCCATTTCTCTATCAAGGGTATTCACCATTATAAAGACATACTTTTTGATTGAGGACATAAATTTATGTATTACACATATCCTATTAATTGAATAAATTATTATGTTTAATGAATCCATGATGTATGATCCATGTGGCACACTTATGCATGAAATGAAATTTTTATAAATGGTGCACCCTAATAGCACTCCAATGCATTGGGTAAAGACTAGTATCATGATACGTCAACTGCAATGATGGTTTACTCATGATAATTAATTTGAAATAAGGGTTTACTCATGCTCCATTCGAAATTATCTTTGGCTCATACTAATATCACGTTAAATTTTGATGTCGTATTTCCATGTTATGATAATCATGTTATATCATGCCTTTTTGTTCATGTTTCTCTTATGCTCCATTGATATGACTATTTCCTAGAATGTATTATATTATTCATTTTATGCCTTTTTTAATCCCTTATTGTGATTTATTGCTCACCCTTTTCTTATTCATGTCCTCAGGTTATCCCATGCAATGATAAGTATGAAGGAATATCATGGTCATGAAAAGAAGTTTTCAATAAATATGTTGAATTTCATGTTCTATGTTTTCATGTAATGTCCCTAATTTCCCAAGACACTAGACCTGTCGATCCTCAGAGTTGTCTTAAGTGCAATTTTATGTAATAAATCATGATTAAGTGTGTAATAAATAGTATAATTGTTATATTAAGGGTTTGATATTTGAAAATTTCATTGTTGATTAACCACATCACAAAACGGGTTAATAAACATCATATCAATAAGAGATAAGGGTATGTACATGGTACAAAATTAATAACACAAAAATATATTTCAATATAAGAAAATATTGGTGTCCTATGATTATATAGACATGAGAGAAATGTGTAAATAATTATAGAGAATGATAGAGTTCATTGATAACAATAATGTGAATGATTATTTGAGAGGTAAGGTCCTCAAATCCATAAATATAAATTTATTTAGATAACAAATTAATTAATTAGATAAGAAGATAATAGGGAATCTTTTTTTAATATCCTTTTACTAATTTTGAGGGATTATTTAAGTGTATTTAAATATTAGGAAAATATTTACTTGATAAATTTTTATTTCATGAGTACAATTCCATCCATTGGTTATGCTTTGATAAATTTCTAATTCATCTCATACTCAAAGAAATGAATATCCTAAAAATGTTCTATTAGTGATTTAAATATTGAAATTCACTTTTAATAGATCACAAGATCCATAAAAGAGTAAAAATCCTTAATTTTTGCCTCTAACTATATCCAAAAACCATTATGGTGGGAATAAGTTATCCAATATAAGATATTAATCTATAAAAAAAATTAGTAACACCATTGTATCTTCATTAATATTAATTCAACAAATTGTTTAACTAAAAAAGATGATATATTATCCATAGAAACGTGTTGGCCAGTGGTAGGAACAAATACCTTATCATCATTCAGTTATGGGTTCAATCCCCTCAAAAGTTATCGGATGTGACAAGTTGTCACCCGACATCTAGGTTATCTTTTTTATAAAATTATATTAATTTAATTCCCATAAAATTCCAAAAATGTATTAGCCAAACCTTAATTCATACCAATACATTGAATCTTATGTCTAAAAAATGTGAAGGCATTATTCACGATCTAACTCTTCCACATACTAAACCAATTGGTTTTATTCTAATAAATTTTTTCCAAAAATAAACTTTATCTATGTAAACTCCAATCACATAAAAATAGAAAATGGGTGCCTATGAATTTGAACGTATGATCAGCATTAAACTCATGACCCATTATAGTATCTATAAATCCTATGTTAATGAAGACAAATATGATTCTAAAATTTTATGCACTCTTTACATGTTTTTTTATTCTTGTAACCAAAACACTATTGGTAAAAAAATCATATATATTTTAAATATGGGATCCTAATATAAAATTACTCCATCCATTTTTATTAAAATAATTTCATTCCATGGTCTAGGTGTTTACCTTTAGAATATGTAATTTAGTATAATAATTCCATGGATCCACACATTTAAGATAAAGAACTATATATGGATCCCTAGGATGAGATTTATTACTTTTCATCATACTCTTCATTTCACATTGTAAACAATTTTCATTACGCCTTTATTTTCCCTGAATTTTTCATTTTTACATTCCGTTGTTGCACTTTTGGGGGTTTTTATTTCCACATTTTATACATCATCGAAAACAAGACATCATTCATCCAGGATCTCTACCACTCCAGCACTTAAAAAACTATTTCTTTTTCTTATTTAGTGCTTCTAAATGTTTATAAAGGTATAGATTTTTAATCAAATTTCATGATAACTGATTAATAATAATTAGTATATCATTCACTCCTTTTATGATCCCATTTTATTTCACAAATTCAAAACTTTTTAATTCATGTTCAATGTTAACTTGATTTTTTCTAACTCTTACTATCCACTAAAACCAAAAAAGATTAGTGTGAGAAACAATAATCATTGTGGTAAAAAACATAACAATTAAAAGTACTTTTATATCAACAAAAATATTTTTTGACTAATACTACATATGTTTAACCTAGTTTTTTCATTAACATCATATATTCATTTCTTTAGTAATGGTCTGTAATGAAAATGTGAGTTATAATAATGATATATGCTAGGAGTTTCAAAATAGGTATATAGTAAGACCCTTTATCAGGCACTAGGTTATAATTTGTTCAATCCCAATTCTCCCTTATCAATGTTATTAGTCTTATGTACATATATTCCCGAACCACTTCAATATGTATTATCCCAACATGGATATATTTCTAGGAAAACAACATAATCTCTTTATTACCAATAATTTAGTATGTTATTATATATTTTTTAAAATTATATTTTATGATTATGGTACCCCATATATTATCTCATAAATATACAATCAAGGTTTCTAATAAACTTCCTCTGATACAAACTATAATGACTCTAACACCATAAATTTAGAGCCAATTTCTTACATTATTTCATTAGAATAATATAAAAGGATCACATCCGAAAAAACTGAATAGTTTAGTAGTATTTTCAAACTAGAGGTATACATTTTTTCCATATTTAATTTTAATAAAAATTTAAAAATATTTATTTTTGAAAATATAATTATTCCCTCGAGAATATATTTGCATATCAACATAGCACAATTAAAGGAATCCTATGTATGTAACAAAATAAGAGTGAGCTAAAAAGCTTGGTATGAGATATGTTTAATGAAACCTATCATGAATCAATAAGAATAATCAATATATAATTATATGTAACTAAAAAACATTCAATTTAAATATATTGACTATTATGAAAAGGTAATGCATAACTAATATGGCAAGGTAAATAACTGAAAACACATTCCATTTAAAAAATAATCAAAAAAGAAATGAATCTAGTGATAATATCATGATGAAAATCTCATGAATAATAATATCTATATTCATAATGAAGGTAATGCTTAATAATTTTACTTATTTATATCAGACACATGATAACTCTTCTATTATGACCTCTCACAATACATTTTAAAATTAATGGGTAGGTATAAACATGATACCCATTTAACTATGTTTAGCCAACTAATTCCTCTTATGAGACTACTAATGCATCAAGGTTGTATCTATAAATAGTCGCCACAAATATCTTCATGTCTAAATCCTTCCACATATATATAATAATAAATTTAATTCATGAACTTTATTCTATACAACTAAATATTTGTATTGAAAGGGAATGAAAATTATCAATATTTCCATAATAAATAAAATAACATTCAATGTAAAATATCATATGTATAAATAATATAAGTTTATGAAATAATAATATCCATTATAAATAATGTGTAAATTTTGGTGAAATTTAGTGACTAATTATGAGAGAAAAGTGATTAATTCATGGGAATGTTAATGAATACAAAATTTAATCATCAAAGTAAATGTTAACAATATACCAAGGAAGGAACAGGGCTAGGTATAAAGCCTGATCCTCCAGAAGCATTAATAAAATAAAATATGCAGAACAAAAAACGGGGTAATGAAAAAGTAGAGAACATAAAAAAGTGCAGTTACATGTCAAAGTAATCAAAATCCCTTCTATAAGCATAATCAGAGGCTACACCAGCATCAACTGATTGCCAATCATATTTTTAATTGTAATGTTTGAAGAGATTGATATATTGCTCCTTGTGTTTTAGCTACTCTAATGGGACTTGAATTTTCAAGGATTTCTTGCTAGCACACCCACACTTGGAATCATATATAGTCTTTTTGCAGCCATAGAATTGGACCTGGTTACCACAGTTCTTGTCATGTTGGAGTAGTCCTTTTGGGGTCTTCTTTTTGGTGTAGAAGATGCGGTTTCCAACTTTTCATTCACCATATGTCTTTCGCTCATGAAAATAGAATTGTATGACACCTTTCCACAACTCACTTCCTTTTCATCATAACAAAAATTCTCTTTATCAGCATCTAAGACATTCCCCATTTTAGTTGAGGTGTGCACATTCTTCAAACCATCATCGAACTCTTCACCAATTGGTGTTGCCAAAGGCATTCCCATATTCATTGACTGAAAAAATCCATTTCCCATCAACTGATTCTGTCTATTAGGATCAACCAAAGTGAAAACATAATAACATTCCCTATCATCATGGTAATCACATAATTCTCTATACTCAATACTATCAACAATCTGGGTAGAAATCGGCACCTCCACACTCATCTGCTCCCCATTGATAGTTTTATTTCCATGTGATCCAATATCTACAACCTACTGAGAGACACATTTATCCAAAGTTGGATCCTCATTTTCCAGCACTAAAAACTAGTTTGCAGTCTGAACCATGGATGAAGTCCTTTCTATTCCAACTGATGGTCCTTGTCCATCAAAACCACCTACACAAGAAAGTTCAATACCTCTTTAATGTCCCACCAGCTCTAAGGGAGCCTTCTTCTCTACATTTTGATCAACTGTATATTTTAGTTCCGAGGGTTGGTTTCCCAAACAATTAACAGCCTCAGAGATAGTCCCTTCTTTTTTAGGACCGAACATCACTAAGAGATTAGAAGTCAAATACTCATCCCCTTATTCCTTTAGATTTCTATCAGCCCCACCATTAATTCCATTATCATCCATATAAGTTACAATCTTCAGATCCCACTTCATTTTTTCAAACACCACCTGGACCCTCGGCTCAGGAGGCACCACTACACTAGGTTTTAACCCACCTATCATTACAAGCTCACCACTGTCTAAGACAACCACTACCTGATCTTTAGCGATCAAATAATGATCCTCATGCAGCCGGTTATCTATAACTTCCTTATCATTCATATTAATACATTCTTCTGCAGAATCATGGTAAATATAATAATCAAACACTCTCTTTTTCACCTTCCTGATCAAAGGTCTACTACGACATACCGGTTCACGGTGACCCAACCTATAGCAGGAGCTACAGAAATCAATCCATGACTAAAACATAACAGATTGCCTCCACCAGAACTCTTGATAATTGGTAATCCATACACAATCAATCAAAGGTTTTGATACATCAACCTCCACATAGATGTGAGGAAAAATGGGGTGACACACCGCTTCAGTTCTACAATCAGATCATATATAGCGACCAACCATATTCCCAATGATATGAAAAAGAGAAGGATTCTAAAATGGAAGCGGATGACCAGGGAGACTTACCCAAATCGTCGTGCTCAGATTATCCCGTCACATGTGGAAATAAAAATTCCACCAAAAGAGAAAGAAAGAAGACACATCACATCTTCATGAGGCATTAAACCAGGTTCTTATGAGGTCCTCCATCAACCCAAACCGAATCATAATTGGATTTTGATAAATAAGGCCAACAATCACATGGTTTTTTAGGTCAAAAGATTTGAATAAAAATTGGTCAAATGCATCCACTGAAGGATTCCAATAAAGATATAAATCCAACAGATTCAACTTGAACAATTCTGAAGCATTATGGAACTCCAAAGCCACAAGATAAAGAATGGGTGAACCATGATATAGATCTGTAACTTTTTGACAAATTAAAATCTCTGAAAAGTGGGGAAGGAACTAAGGATTTGAGAAAGGGGTGAAGTTTTAAGGATGTTTCAGGGTAAATGTGGGAGAAGGAACTCCCCATCCAACTAGGAGGGGAGAGCTGGTGATTCCTTCATCGAAGCTTGGTCATCGTGGTGATACTAGGGCAGAGCAGACACTGTCCTTACCTCAATGTTAAAAAAATACTTTTCCAAAATAATCATAAAATATCCATAAGAAGAATAATCAAGGTATTGATAAATGATTTTCAAAATAATGTATATTGAAATTAAGTGGTTGTTTTTCACCAACGAATATAAATACCAAATAAAATATATTTCAAATAATTGATAAATATATACTTTTAATTTTGAAAATCACCTATTAAAACTAATTGTTCACCAAAAAAATTGAAATTATTTTTCATTGAATTCATCCTTTTACAGTTATAATGTATTCCTTAAAACATTGAGTAGTTATGCTGGCATGAATATCCATACATTATATACACAATAAAACACAATATTCTATACAATGTTTTATGTAAAATCCAAATGGATGTATTTAAAAGTTGTATTAAAAATTAAATTAAAAATATTACTATAAAAGATTAAAATAGGGATAATGTTTATTAATTAATAATTTTTATGAATTTTAAAAACATATTTGAGAATTTTTTTATAAATCATGGTTTAGGAAGAAAAAGGATCTTCTTCCAAAGAGAAAAATGATGCCGAATTTTTCTAAAAATATTTTCCCTTTATTATAACTAAAAAATAGTGGAAAATTCATGATATTATAAGAAAATAGAATAAATAAATAGATAAGAATAATATGGAAAAAAATATTGTACAATTATCAAGTAATTTCCTTCAATTTAAGCTCATATATAAATAACCATGATTATAATTATATTGTGAAATAAACAGTTACAAAGATCAATATATTAAAGTGGGAAATAATCAATAAATCAATTACTTTGGTAGAATGTAAATCAACCTAAAAAAATTAGAACTAAAATTTATCAAAATAAAGATAATTACATACATTATCATATAATAATTAAAGACAATGAAGAATTAGTGTAACCCAATGAAAATAAATTCAGTAATGAAATTCATTACCACATGGTGATTTTCAATACAAATACCCATGGATGATGTCACAAACCAAATCTATTTTCCATAAAAATTGGATCCAAACCTAGCCCATGGAAAAAATCAAAGGGTTTTCCTTATCCCCATGAACTAGCACAAGTGCATGGGTATCGTAAATATTGGTTTGGTAATGATTTACCTGAGTTTAGAATCATTTAACTACCAAAGATAATCAATAAATGAAATCTAAAAATTACCAACCAAACCAGCCTTAAATAAAAATTAATAGCATAATACAGGGTTTTTAACATGACACAAGTTGTCCCAAACTACAAAATTAGTATAGAAAATAACCTAAAGACCACCACACGACAAGGGGTCATCTCCCACAAGTTGTCTATATAACACCGCACAATGGGACCAACTAGCAACCCGAACCACCATCTCCCAAAGCCATGCCTTTACCTGTGTTAAATATAACCAATTCTATATACACTAAAAGGTTTATTTGGGTTGTGATGCTAATCCTAATAGAATACCACCCAAATAATTCATGTGATGATCATTATATGATAAAAATATTTCAAGTGTTATAAACAAAGTATGGTAGAAATAATTTCTAAAGGTGTGTTTTAAATGAAAATAGTTTTCAAAGTGGGTAACTTTAAATAATAGGTAAATTAAAATAAAACATTTAATCTACTGAATTTTACATCCAAACACACCATAATCTAATGATAAATCCTAAATAGTCAATGATAACTCAACATGGGAACACCCCTAGGCACTAGTTAGTTGTGAGCCCCATACACCTCGCATCTCAGTGTGAAAGTAACCATAAAAATATCAATTCTCATGAACGGGACACTACTAGGGAAATCAACCATAACCTATTGGACCCATCATAATCATCATCATAATTTTTTTAGTGTTATCGATGTCAAATTTGCTAAGTGAAATAGGGACAAAACCGCTTCAGATCACTAGAAAGCTAGTACCCGTCTGCCCACCTAGATGCCTAGGTTACCCTCTCTGTGATAAAACAAGTTCCACATGCTAAAAAATTCCATTTACACCTAAAAACACCATTTCTAGTCATAAAAACTCAAAACAGTATGTAAATATGCTTTTCACCATTTTTATAACTAAAACAAATGCTTAGAATTTCAATAAAATAATTACACAAGTTATAACAAAACGTTTCCCATAAAATCCATTTAAAACCCCTATCTTAACACAAAATTCAAAAAAATATTACACCAAACTAGAATTTCCATCACTAAAACATTTTCATAAATCCATTCCATGAATTATAAAACAACACCAATTGATACAACATGGAATTCACAACTAAAACACCCATTTTCACACAAAATTGGAACTTAAAAATCAACCACTTAACAAATGCTACAAAAAAAGTTTTTACACTAAAAATAATGAAATAGTAACATAAAGTAAATATAAATCTATAAATATAACTCATTATTCAATTATTACACATGGAATAACCTACCATATATGTCAAAAACATCAAATCCTTGTGTGGTACTTCAACCACACCACCGCCGCACCACAAGAGAGTGAACAAAAAATTAAAACCCAAATATTGGACCAAAAAACTCAAAAATAGACCCTAGGATTAAATCCCTACATGATGGACATTATGAAATTCAAGAAAAAGTGAAGAACACCTAATAAAATGGGAGAAACCCTAAGTAAATGGGAGGTGGAAGGAAGGAAAGACACTTACTTGATAGATCTTGAAGAAATCTCCCCAATAGACCAAAGGTTGAATCTCTAAGAAACCAAAACTGATAGGGAGGATAAAATGATGTTTCCTAGGTCATGTAGGGAATAAAATATTGGGAAGAGAGTGAAAATTTAATGATTTGTGGATGAAACAAATTACCTTCTCAAATCAAGACTATTTGAGAAACCTTTAGAAGTTTTTCCCTAATCTGTGATGAAAATTAGCTTCAAAGAGAGTGACACGAACAAGGGGGGCTTCAAGAGTGGTTGGATTCGAGTGGGAGGTGGAATCACCAAAAAAATTAAAAATAAATGAGATATTAAAGAATTATAAAATATGAAATGGGCTTACAAGTTGTCCCAATTCCAAAATAAATCACCCAAATCCAAAATGATAATCCGTTCTTATGGGGTCTAAATGGCTATGGTGGTTTTAATAGTTCAGGGGATGCCAAGTAGGAAGTGTAATGGGTAAAAATGGTTGAAAAAGGAAGGATTTATTAATGAAAAAAATTGTTTTTAAATCTTGAAATGGTCTCATGGTTTGGCTCAAATCTTGAAAACTCACCCTTTCCTCCAAAAATCCATGGGAACCCCCCCCCCTAATGCAGAAATAATGGAAATTAAATGAAAATAACTTTAAAATAATTCATGGATGTGACAGATGAAATAATCAAAATTTAAATATAAGATAAAAAAAGTATGAATTATTCATAATATTACACATAATATGTAATGTATATAAACCATATGAAATAAATTAGGGGGATAACATTACAGTATACCTGAATGAGGTTAAATAAAGATCAAATTAGTTACCTCATGCTTCTATTTTGTTTAATATTATTTAACCTAAGGTATAATGGTTGTAATTATTTTTTAAATTTGTACCTGAAAAACAAATTCATATTTTTAATTTAATTTATGATCCTCTTATAATATTTTACCACCATTTTTAATAATATTTCATTATTATCCTTTATTCATGTGTTTATTTCCTTATTTTCTCATTCATCCTTTACTGGAAAGATCTATTTCATGTATATATTTTAATTTTACATAAAATCTATAAATAATTTAATTGTAAATATATTTTTTTTGTTCATTGTATAATTTTATTTGAATAATTATTGAAATATGAACATGGAGAATGGATCACATCACTTCGAAGAGACGAAAAATCATATGTATGCACAAGTGATGTAGAAATTTTATTAATGAGTGAATGGGAAATAAATTCAGTGATATATTAATCTTATATAATCAATATAATCTCATATATATCACTTATTTTTATTAAATTTACACTTATCACTATTTATGTAAAGAATATTGAAAAATGAATCGTATCGCTTCACGAGGGGTTAGTTCACCACACAACTGAGCTATGCTATTGTATTTTAATCAGAATGGAAAGTAAGATGGTATTTCAGATATTATAATTCAATAATTATAATATTTCATTAATATCATATAAAAAATAATTCCATCATTATATCCATCCTTGAATGGTGGTGAATGAAAAAAAACTACATTAGTTTGCGAGGCAGTAGTCTGCCATACACACAAGCGATTATTTAAATTTTATTGTAGAGTAGATGGATAAATATTATTAGATCACAATAATAACATATTAGTGTATGGTATAAAAATTTTATTATTATATTTTAACTATTAATACATAATTTAAAGTGTAAAAATAATGATCTTTGTTAATATAATTACCTTCTATAAGAGAAATATTTTCTGTGTCTTCCCTTAAGGACCATATGGCTAGACTTTTTGGAAGAAAACAAGAACTATAATGTGTAATAGAATTTTGGGGGGGATTTTGGATTTTTTTAGTCAAGAAAATGGGCTTTGTAGGTGTTGATAAGTGAAGGGATTTAGTGTCCTTTTATAACTGGGGAAAGGGAACCCTCTTGGAAATTACATTGAAATTTCCAAAAATGTATTAAAAATGATAATTGAATTAAAATAAAAATGATTTAATATGAACATATATTTTACATTGGGATGTATTATTTCAAAATATTTCCATAAAATATGATTTTTTGATGTCATCATGTCATTTTAACCCTTGTCTTCTTAGTGTAAACCCCCTTTAAATCCATTTGTTTTTAACCATGACAATTAATTTTATCTATTTTCACAATTAATTTTGGTCAAAATTTTAGTTGAAATTATTATATAATATATACTATTTGAATTTCATATATTAAATCCATTTTTAAAAATTAATATAATATAAGTGGAATACTTCATTTTAAAATTATATCCACAAAATCGATGAAAAAGAAGGCTTCTAAAGAGAATGTTACAGTATATGTTGATGGTTTTAATATAAAAATTTTGTATTAAATTAATTTCAATGTCCAAAATTAGTTAAATTTTAATAAAATTGAAATAATTTTTCTTTAAAGATAATTCAAAATAATATTTAACTTTTTAAATTATTAAAATAAAATGTAAATTTTCAATAAAAAGTAGTATTTTACAATAATAATTGAAATATGATATATTTCCAAAAAATCACAAAAATTCACCCTAAGATAATTTTGATATGTTAGATTAAAAATGGAGTTAATTTTATCAAATAATATTTCTAAAACTGGTGAAAATTAATTTTATATAACGGTTGAAATGGAAGACTAAACTATCTTTTAGAAAAATATTGTTTTTCAGAAAAAAAAAATATATCAATTAGATGATTATAATTATATTTAAAAACTTTAAATAAAAATGATTTTTATTTTATCTATGTAAATAATATAATTTTAAAAATAATTTAATTTTATCTATACCCCACAATTTAATGGCTAGGTTATAATGGCATATTATACTTCACTCATTAGGATCAGTGGTGTTTGTTTAACATGTTATAGAATATATTAAATTTAAAAAAACCTATGTTCTGGGTTGTTTAGTCTCGTTTTTTTGTATCACATATGATATCAAATAATATATTTTTATTTTTTATTTTTCTGGTGTTACATTAGGTGAAGTGTTTTTCATTGGTAATTTTTATGTCAGATGATATTTTATGAAGAATAATTCAGTTACTCTAAGTACAAAAAAAATCATTTTATGTGATAGATACACATGCAACTATATAGAATTTATAGATGTAGGATAAATTATAAAATCTAGGGTTTTATGTTCATAGAACATTGAAGATTATTTGTGATAATTAGAGTGTTATTTATCATTTGGAACATAAATTTCAATACTCTCAATTTAAATATATTGACTTTTGATATCATTTAGGAAAAGATAAGGTAGATTCATGTGAAATGAAACGTTTATATATTCAAATGAAGTTACATATTTTATATATCATAAAAAATATTTCCCTTAGGAGAAATCATAAGAATTTTTTTAATTGAATGTATATCCTTCCCCACACATCTGTGAATATTTTTACAAAAGTCCCTTATAGTCCTCTATATTTTATTTCCATTGGTATATAATTCTAGGATAATGGGGAGTATATTTTTGGATGAAGTTCCATTATAGTCACTAAAAATTAAAATTATTTTCACCAAGAGATACAAATCTCTATAAAAACACTAGAATGTCTTGTATTGTTTTTTTAGGATACATCTCCTTGAGAATGTATGTGATTTGATTATTTTTTTATTGAGGAAAGAAAAGAAAAGTGGTTTATTATTTTTGTTAAATAATACAAAGGGGTTAATTTTAACATCACATGGATGTGTAGACATTTTTGATAAAGCTTGAATATCCAAATGTTTTTTGTTACCATTGGATGTTGCATTTGTGACATCCATTCCAAAGGTGATCATTAATTCTAACAGTTCCTGATTTAGATTATATGTAATTATTGTAGGTTCTAGGAACAGTGGAAGCACGTTGGTGGGTATACCCAAATTTAATTTTAGCATTAACAATGATCAATTTGAGATTCATCATGATAATAAAATCCAAATCTTTAGAATAGAACAAAGAACAAAAAATAAAGAGGGGAGTCCCAGATCCATATATTGGATCATCATACGTTGGTTATAATTAATTTAATTAATTAACAAGAATTGCCTTGATGGAATTCTATCTTTGTTGATATTTCTGGTCACGATCCGATGTGATCTGTCATTGCATCATAGAACCCAAGTGTAAGATTCTTATAGCGGTGATCTACACATGCTTCACCTATCTCTGGACAATACCGAAGGGGTCTCTAGGTTCCTGCGCGGAAGATCCTTCGCTTGCGATTTCTGCCTTCAATAACCTTTATCCGGTAAAGGTGGATCTCTTTCTCATAGCTTGAGAGAGTTCTTGGTTGAAAAAAAATTCTCTCTTGGCTTGAGAGATTTTACAAATCCATTGTGCACACCCAAAAAAATGTCTAGGTTAATTAGAATTATATAATTGGTACTTTAATTACATATAATAATAAAATGAATTAATTACCCGAAATAATTTATTCTTTTTATTTAATTCTTAGTAATACTCCATGTATAATAGTAATAGTTTACTATTTTTATTACTTGACACGCACCAAGGGAATTACACCTAATATTATTTAATTAAATAAATAATATTATTTTTCATAAATTCTCAAAAAACATGGTGTGTATATTTAATATACACGGCGTTTACTTTTGTTTTTTCATTTTTCTATATTTCCTCTACCACAATTATTATACCTTGAATAATGGATATTTATTTCTCAAATAAATACCACTGCATTACTCACAAATAAATATATTATTTATCCCAAAATATATTATCTAGAATAATTAGTTTCGAAATAAATTCGATCAGGTAACCTTGAATAATTATTAAACCACAATCGGGAATAGTCATTATTAAACTTGTTAAATTAATATTTAACATAGATAATTGGACACACTTAGTGTGTGACCCTCTAGGACTCTTTCTCAGTGGAATTAAGCATATCCTTCTTAAAGTCCAAGGATAGAATCTAGAAACACGCCAATCCACCCATAGAGAAAGACGTCAATGCTGCAATGATGTGTCACCTCCTAAGAACGCTTACCATATAATATAATCCCTTTGTCTCAATATCTCGAATCAAGCAGGTTGCATGCTTGTACCATCAACCCATGTGCTCGATTATTCATTCCTTGACATTCCAGAATTGAACTTTCCAATTCCTCACCATGGACATGGATTTATTTAGGCTATATCAATTCCATTAAATGGATTGAGATATCTACTTACGTTATAGAACATAAGGGAAAAATCCTTTCTCGCATTATCTATTAATGCAGTATTACTCATGACGCACCCAACATATCTTACCTCACTACGAACAGTGTGTCATCACAGTTTTTTTCAATACATCTATGTGCGCAATTTGTAATTCCCATCAATAATATTATTAAATTCTAAAGACCAATACACACATCTGCAGATAGGAACATCCAATGACAATATTAAATGTGAATTTCCTACTGGCGGGTCTCGTTCTCATAATATCCTCTTAGATATTAAAATGGGTCCACACCATGAGAATGTGCCTCAATGTTTTATGAGTCATCTCCCCTAATGGATTGTATTATTTGTGTCCCTCAAATAAAATCATCCAAGCACAGAACATGTATTCAAGAACAGTGTTATGGAACTTCTCGGTTCTCATCATAGTAGGGATCCACTATAAACCATTAATGAAACAACTATCATTAGGAAATTATCACAAGCATTATCACATAAAAGAACAATCAATATGTGATAAGGTATTTATTAATGAATAAAGTAAAAATTAGTTAGTTCTAGGCCAACAACTCCAAAAAATTCCCACTTAGACTAGAGAAAATTGCAAACAACCTTTAACCCTATATCTCTCACATGATATTAATGTTTATGTTGAGATAGTCTTTTAGCCATGGGGTCCTCCACATTATCTTCTGTGGACACTCTAATCACAGAAACATCACTCCTTTGATAGAAATCCCTCATGAGGGGATACTTATAGAGTATGTTCTTTTTCTGTTTATGTGGCCTTGGTTCTTTTTCAATATCCACCACAGCAGTATTATCACAATACAATGTTATAGGATCTTTACTATTATGCAACATATCAATCTCCTAGAAAAATTTCTGAATCCATATGGATTCCTTAGTAGCATCAGAAGCCACTATATATGTGGACTCCACTGTAGAATCGGCAACAACTGGTTTCTTTGAACTCTTCCAGCTCAAAGATCCTCCATTGTGATAGAAAACATATCGAGATTGTGATTTCAGATTGTTCTGATCTATTTGAAAACCAGCATTCTCATACCCTCTAATGAAAATCTCCTCATCTCGTCCATACACCAGGAACATATCATTATTTCTTCTCAGATACTTAAGGATAGTCTTAATAGCAGTCCAATGTTGTTCTCCTGGATCTGATTGATATTTTCCTACCATGATCAGTGCATAGGAAACATCAAGCTTGGTACATAACGTTGCATACATGATGGAACCTATATCCAAATCATATGGGATATTACTCATTCTATCATTCTCATATTGTTTCCGAGGACACATTTTCTTAGAAAGATGTAGGCCATGTTACACTATAACCAATCCCCCCATGGATTGTTCCATATTAAACCTATTTAGTATATAGTCAATGTATGTACCCTAACTTAGTCCAAGCAGCCTTTTGGATCTATCAAGAATGATCTTGATCCCTAAAATGTAGGCTGCTTCGACCAAGTACATCATAGAGAAATACATGTTCAAACAGTCCTTAACATACTGCAATACTGGTATATATTTTCCAATAAGCAATATGTCATCAACATATACTACTAACACAATGACCACATTCCCATTAAACCACTTATAAACACATGGCTCACATTCATTCTTAATGAAACCAAATTCCTTTATGGCTTTATCAAATCGAATGTTCCATGACCTGGATGCTTTCATTAATCCATAAATGGATTTTTGTAACTTGAAAACCCGTTTGGATTCACATGGTTTCCCAAACCCTTCTGGTTGTGTCATATAGACATCTTCCAAAAGGTTCTCGTTAAGGAATACTATTTTGACATCCATTTTCCAAATCTCATAGCCATGGTTAGCTGTAATGGAAAGTATGATTCTTATGGATTTAAACATGGAAACTGGCGAGAATGTTTCATCATAGTAAATTCCTTGATGGTGTCTAAATCCTTTGTCCATTGGCCTATCTTTATAGGTGTTAACTTGGCATTCCATGTCTAGTTTTCTCTTAAATACCCATTTGCATCCAATAGGATTTACATCAACTGGCTCATTGACCAGAACCCAAAATTGGTTATGATACATGTAATTCATCTTATAATTCATAAATACTATCCATATTTCATCTTCTAAGCTTTATACTACTTACTTGTAGGAGAGTGGTTCATCATTGTCCAACAATAATGATTCACCATCCTTGGTGACTAGGAAACCAAATCTCTTTGGTTCCCTTAACTCTCTTGATATCCTACATAGTACTTGTGTTTCTGGAACCTCTTCCACAGGGACCTATGGAACTTGTTCATGTACCAAATCTAGTGTATCTTGAGCATCAACGTCATCAAATTCAATCATTCTCACACTATCCTTTTTGATGATGTGCTCCCTCTCAAGAAATATGTCTTGTTAATGATAATCACTTTCTTGTCTGAAGGGTTATATAGGTAATATCCTTTCATTTCCTTGCGATATCCTATAAAGATACACTTTGTTCCCCAGGGTGCTAGTTTTTATCATGATAATGACTTAACAAATTCCTCACATCCCCATACCCATGTGTGCGACAAAATGGGTTTATTTCTATTCAATAACTTGGAGGGAATTCCATTTTCCAGCTTAGTTGGTACTCGGTTTAATGTTTATGTTGTAGTTTTTAATGCATATCCCCACAAAAATAATGGAAGATATGTATGACTCATCATCGACCACACCATGTATAACAAGGTGTGGTTTCTCCTTTAAATAACACCATTCCACTATGGCATATAAGGAGTATTTAGCTGAGATAGAATCCCATACTCCCGTAAAAGATCGATGAACTCTTGGTTCAGATATTCTCCACCTTGATCTAATCGAAGCTTCATTATCTTCTTACCAAGCTAATTCTCTACTTCATTCTTGAATTCCTTAAATTTCGTTATGGCTTATAACTTATACCTCATTAGGTAGATATATCCATATCTACTCAAATCATCAGTAAAGGTAATGAAGTAAGAATATCCACCTCTAGCTTCTACTGGAAATGGACCACACACATCCGTGTGCACCAATCCTAGAAGCTCTATGACCCTTTCACCCTATCCACCAAAAGGCACCTTGGTAATTTTACCTTGTAAACAATCCTGATATCTATCAAGTGGTTTTAGTTTAATAGAGTCTAAATAGCCATCTTGGAAAATCTTTGTCAAGCGCTTCTTGTTTACATTACCGAGATGGTGATTCCACAACTGAGTGGTGTATGAGTCATGTGAGTTTGTTTCGTTATCCATTTCAAAAACTTGGTTTTTGTAATTTAATACATACAAACCATTATTTAAATGTTCCATACTATAACATACATTGTTCTTATAAAATACGAAACCCTTATTTCCAAAAATGAAAATAAATCCATCCATATCCAAACATGATATATAAATTATATATTTGGTAACACTAGGCGCATAATAATAATTATGTAAAACCAAAATTATCCTAGTTGGTAATGAGAGGTGGTAATCACCAATGGCTAATGTAGACAGCCTCATGCCACTAGAATCTCAAAAATCCACCTCTCCTCTATCAATAATTTTAAATCTACTGGGTTCCTGTATTTGAATACATATGTGATCCCCACAAGCTGTATCTAATACCCAATGTGTAGAAATGGAAATATTAAACTCTATAAAGAATGCACCTTTAGCATCCCCACACTTCTGGGTGCAGTTCCTCTTCTAATGGCCTTGCTTGCCACATGAAAAACATACCGCCTCACATTCCTTGCCCATCCTCTGGATCTTTCCCTTCTTAGAGGGATGGTTCTTGGGGACTTCAGACTATTTATAAGTCCTTGGCTCCTTTTCCTTGTCTTTTCTTTTCTTATTCACCATAAATACTACGGGTTTTTCAGTCCCTATGTCCTTATCTACATGGGGAATTAAGGTTAGATGATTTGATAGACTCTTCTCATTGATGCTCATGTCATAGTTGACAATAAATCTAGAGAAGGTCTGGGGTAGTGACAATAGGATGAGATATATACCCAACTCATCCAGGAACCTAATCCCTATGATGTCCATGTGTTCAATGTAGCCAATAATCATAACTACATGAGGCCCAACTGTCGTAGACTCTCCAATCATAGTTTTAAACAAAGTATTGGAGATCTCATATCTCTCATGTCTCTCATTCTCTTAGTATATATCTTTATGGTGAGATATCATGCTATACGCGTTCATTTTTTCATGTTGCTTTAAGAGATCATTAGACATGGACGATAGCATGAAATGTTGGACTTATGTGTCATCGTCCATATGTTTCATTTAAATAGATAGTTCCTCATCACTGGCCTCTTTCCCAGGCACAAATGGAATAGGCTCTTCTAGCACATACAATTTCCTCTCGTGGCGAAGGATGATGCGTAAACGCCTCTACCACTCTTGGAAATTGGGGTTGGTGAGAAGGTTTTCCTTCTCAAGTATGGTTTTCAATGATATGTTTGAAGTCATTTTTCTTTCCATTTCAACAAATCAATATGAGATAAGGTTTATTAATTTATTATTACAAAACTAAGACAAATAAATAAATAAATACTTATTGGTCCCCTGCTATTTTTTCAAAATACAATAGCCCTCACCCTTCACTTAGGAATATTTTGTTTCCAAAATATTCTACTGGAAAGGATCTATATTTCCCTTCACATTAACCCAACTAGGATTGATCAAGAAACTTGAAGGGTTTTAGGTAGGCACTTCAAATTCCAACTGCATTAACTCACAGCTCCTTGATACGCTTAGTGGACTCCCCAATCCTGAAATCCTTTTAATTTGGATTTCTTTAACCTTTGCCTCTTGTTCACTCCAATTCCTTCTATGTAAGTCAACCCTTGATGCGAACCAAGTCATGTCAACCCAAAACCTTGAATTAGAATTCCCCGATAATTGAAAGTGCCCCAACTAGGGTTGGTCACGAACTGTGAACTATGGTTCAATTCTAACCAAGATTATGGAAGGCTATACCGACTTAATATTTATTTGAGGGATTTTATCCTTATACATAAATTTTCATTTTATTATCTTTGATTACATGCATGTTAATATTAAGTGGGATATACTTAAGTGATTAACAGTGTCTAAGATAATATTTTACACATAAGTCGGTCTTATTTTAGTTTAATCTTGCATGCTTGTTTAATTCATTAATTTTGTGATCGTGACAACACACCCACAATAAATAAACCATGCAACTAATAGAAATAAAATAAATGGTATGATCGTGAGCTTGTTCTATTTTTTATTTTATCTAGCGGTTGATAAACTAACCCAAGAAGTATGGTAGAAACACCTTGAACCTTTTGGGTTAATGTTTATAGCTTTCCACCTGTCCACCTTTGTATATCCTTGGATTGGTTTCACCTTGGCTCCTAACATGATCCACATTCCCTAGATTGGGAGATCCATCCATTACAAATGCTTTTATCTCACACACAGGTGAGGATAAAATGGGTTTTTACATAAAAGAAACCTTGGGCACACAGGGCCTACATATTAATGAGGATAAGGCTCATAGGGCAACAAATTTAATTTAAATAAATAAACTAAAAGAAACCATTCACATACAATGTTCTTGGTCAAGATCATGATCATCC
The DNA here is from genome assembly GCA_963277665.1 of Viscum album. Taxonomy (NCBI): domain Eukaryota; kingdom Viridiplantae; phylum Streptophyta; class Magnoliopsida; order Santalales; family Viscaceae; genus Viscum; species Viscum album. The sequence goes on from OY728139.1 coordinate 901,898,595, forward strand.
ATACATGCAACGATATTTATGCTTAAATAAAACTAGCATTCAATTCATTAATTGTTCTTGTTTAAGATAAATCATGCTCGAATCAATTAATTATCTTTATTTAATCAATAATTTTTTCTTAAAACATTTTTCTGAATTTCCTTGAGATTATCATCCATCATAATTTTAAACCAATAAATTCATTTAAAATTATATTTTTATGTAACTGGTACCTTGGAGGCAACCCAGTGAATTCTATTTTGTAACAACCTAATGAGTAGAAATGAACATTACACAGATGTTAAATTAAATACATATATATAAAACACCTATCACGTGTTGTGCCTCAACTTTATTCCTGCACTTTGGTACACATCTCAAGGGTTTGTATAATGTAATAATAAATTTTAATAATTCTGCATAATTTGGATGAGTACACGTTGTGTAGTTATGACTACACGATTTGTACTTTTGTTCACCATCCATCTGAAGTACACGCTCGGGGACATGGCATGTAAATGTACTTCATAATTATTTGGATTACACGGTGTGTTCAGTGGGACACATGCTGTGGAGTATCCGTGTTACCCTATTTCCAGTCGGGTGATCTGTGTACAGGGTACATGGTCTAACCCTATCCCGAAGGGACTATACACTGTGTTCAATGATACACACAGCGTGTAATCCGGAAAATGTGTGCCACCTATTCATAGTCAACACACAGAGTCATTTAAGACTTAGAAACACTCCAACACATGGCCTGAATTAGTGGACCAGTCTAATACACTGAATCATGACTACACAGCATGTATTTCTAAATACACACTGTGTATTATGGTGTTGTGCGGCCAGAAATGGTTTTCACCTCTGTATGAGATCTTCTATTTTATTTTATTCAAAATTAAAAGAAAAATTCTTTTCTGTATGGTGAACTAGAAAAAAGATTGGAGGAATAAATATAGAGATTCAGATTAAAAGAATGATTAACTTGAATTGAAGCAACTAAATTATTAAATGCGTAAATCACCAACAAAAAACTAAATAATTATAATCAACAATATGACCCCTCTGATACCAAGTGTATGTTCCGGGTGCAGTGGAAGAACATTGGTGGGTATACCAATCTTTAATTTTAGCATTGACAATTATCAATCCGTGATCTGTCACGATAATAAAATTCCAGATCTTTAGAATATGACAAAGAAAACAAATAAATAGGGGAGTCCCAGAACCATAGATAAGATCATCATATGTTAATTATAATTAATTTAATTAATTGACAAGAATTACCTTGATGGAATTATTTCTTTGTTTATGTTTCTGGTCATGATCTGATGTGATCTGTCATTAAGTCGTAGAATCCAAGTGTAGGATTCTTCTAGCGGTGATCCACAAGTGCTCCACATATCTCTGGACAACACTGAAGTGATATCTGATTCCTAGCGTGGAAGTGCCTTCGCTTATGATGTCTGCCTTCAATCACCGTGATTCAGTGGAGGTGGATCTCTCTCTCATAGCTTGAGATAATTCTTGGGGGAAAAGGAGTTCTCTCTTGGCTTGAGAGATTTTCCAAATCTATTGTGCACACCTAAAAAATGGCTAGGATAATGAGAATTATTAAATTGGGATTTAAATTACATAGAATAATAAAATGAATTAATTTCCCTAAAGCATTTATTCATTTCATTTAATTCTTAGTAACACCCCAAGTCTAATAATAATAGTTGACTATTATTATTACATGACATACGCCCAGTGAATTACACCTAATACTATTTAATTAAATAAATAATATTATTTCTCATAAATTCCTAGAAAAAAATACATGGTGTGTATAATTTAATATATATGGCGTGTACTTTTGTTTTTCCATTTTTCTTTATTTCCTCCACCACATTTATTTGACCTTGAATAATGGATATTTATTTATCAAATAAATATCACTGTATTACTTGATAATAAATATATTATTTATCCCACAATATATTTTCTTGAATGACTAGTGTCGAAATAAATGTGATCAGGAATCCTTGAATAATTATTAAACAACAATCAGGAATAATTGTTATTCAACTTGTTAAATTAATATTTAACTGAGATACTTGGACACACATAGTGTGTGACCCTCTAGGAATATTTCTCAGTGGCATTAGGTGGATCCTACCTAAAGTCAAAGGTTAGTATCTAGAAACACGCCAAGACACCCACAGATAAAGAATTTAACACCATAATGATGTGTCACCTCTTACGAATGCTTACCATGTAATATAATCCCTTTGTCTCAATATCTCGAATCAAGAGGGTTTCATGCTAGTGCCATAAACCCATGTGCTTGATTATTTTTTCTTTTACTTTCTAGAATTGAACTTTATCATTCCTCACCATGGCCATGGATTTATTTAGGCTATATAAATTCTATAAAAGGTCCAGAGATATCTACTTCCATTATAGAACAGAAGGGACAAATCCTTTCTCAATCCATATTTTTATTTTATATGACACTTTTATGGGTAAGTGTGAACCAAAAACAGATCCAACCAGTGACAAGTTCAAGCAAGTAAACCAAAAACCCAATGCAAGAGTCCTGCCCATAGCAAAATTCAAAATTCAAATGACCACTAATGATCAAATATTTACAATTCAAATTTCAAAATTCATCATTCTGTCTTGGTCCACGAGGCACCAAACGTCGTTTGATCCCTTGATTCGCGCACCTTGTCACCTCACAACCCCATCGTCGCTTCATGACAATCGTCACTTCATGCCAAAACGCCGGCGAGCCCTTCAACCAGAGTCCATCGTAGACATCATACAAAATTCCTCATCTCCACCATTAACCGAGTCCCGATACCATTCATTAGCATCAATGACCATAATGTCGTCCCTCCACCTTCACCATCAGCGTCAACACCAATGACCACCACCAAACAATGAAACCAGAAACTCATCGCTCCACCTTCACCATTAGCGTCAACACCAGTGACACCAAACAACAAAACTAGAAACCCAAAGCATTATACAGTGTCAGGTAAACCAAATGTTGTCGAACCACACTTCCTAGAACCTCAAACCTTCCACTGCTCCAAATCCGACTGGGAGAGGCACCGAGGAACTCGAGGTCAAAGCAGGGTTGGGCAGCTGGGGACTCCGAGTGATGCCAGTGTGAAGAATAAACCAGAAGAAGTCATAACAAGAGCACGCCAGCACCGCGAGCCCTTGGGAAACACTCGACCACTAGAATACATTACCCAAAACCCAATTGAACCGAAGCTCAGCTACGACCTCATCATGAGACCAGTTTCAATTTCTTCAGCGATATCTGACCCCTCCAGAGCCGAAGACGCATCATGGACCACCGTCGCCAAAAAACAATTTCAACCATCGTCATCAACATCAAAATCAACCGCCATCTCCGAAAAACCATCCTCAACATAACATAACCAACATCAGTGCGTCACCGTCGAAGACCGGCGATGGCCTTCACCACAACCATAAGTAAACATACGCAAAAAACCAGACAAAAAACGATCAATGAAATTCACCAACAAAGAGCCATTGCCAACCCAGAGCATCACCAACGTTGAAGATCATGCGATTGGAATAGTGATAGCCACCAAACCACATAGCCCAGAACCTCGTAGTTACTACCTCTCCAGATCCGACCTGGATAGGAGCTATGGAACGTGATGTCAGAGTGGGGATGATCGGTCGAGACCTCCAAGTGACGGCATCGATGACGAGGGTAAAGACTCAGGTGGCGCCTTGAAACCTGTCGACCACTAACCACAAAACCCAAAACCCCTTTGTTACCCCCACTCCGTTTCTGGCTTGGAGAGGCACCGAGGAACTAGGGGTCACAGCAGGGGAATGAGCAGCTGAGGGCTTCAACATCACACATCCATCGCCAGGACCAAGGCACGGGGAAGTCGTGATAGAAACACAGGGGCAGACCCCATGGAGACTACGCAAAAGACGGAGCAAGAAGAATGAGAAAAGGAGGCGAAAATAAGCTAAAAGTAGACGGGAAGAAAGAGAACGGAGCTCCGACATGCAGTCGACCCCGAAGTAGAAGGTTTCAGGATGAAACCCTAGGCGGACCTGACGTCGAGAGGAGCGATCTGGGATAGAAAGGAGCCATCTTTTAAACCAGATCCCGACAAATCCTTTCTCACATTATCTATTAATTCAGTATTACTCATGATTCACCCAACATATCCTACCTCACTATGAAGAGTGTGTCATCATAATTTTCATCAATATATCTAGTGTATGATTTATAATACTCATTAATAATAATATTAAAGTCGAAGGACCAGTACACACATCCGCAGATAGGAACATCCAATGACACTATGAAATGTGGATTTCCTACTAAAGGGTCTAGTTCAAATAATATCCTCTAGTATATTACCAAGGGTTCACCCCATGAGAAGGTGCCTCAAAGTTTTATGAGTCCTCACCCAAAATGGGATGTATTATTTGTGTCCCTCAAATAACATCATTCGACCATATAACATATATTCAAGAACAGTGTTATGGAACTTCGGGGTTCTCATCATACTTGGGATCCTCTATGACTCTTTAATGAAACAGCCATCCTTAGTACATTATCGCATTCATTGTCACACATAAGAAAAATCAAAATGTGATAAGGTATTTATTAATGAATAATGTACAAAGTAGTTGGTTCTAGGCAACCAACTCAAACAATTATATATCATTTATTAATGTAGTAATATTAATGAATATTTTTTTGAGAAGGTATATGGATCATATAAAATAGATATATTTGAGTTTGGGTAAATACTAAATTTGTATAGTCTAATTGGTTAAGTGAATGTTCACATATTTGATTCAAGTATATTTTTTTGTATATAGAAAAGCCACATTGAATATTTTGGAATTAAATAGCCAAAAATGTATACGTATCAAAATGAGTAGTATAGATGATTTTGTATGTGAAGGACCAAGAAGATTAGAAATAAAGACAAATAATGAATTATGTATATAAATATTCAACACATAAAATTGATAACCAAGTAGCTATTTTTTATTTATAGATTTTGTTTCCACTACAAAGTGGACAGAAAAAGATCATTAGGGAATTCAGGTTTTTGGCATCTATTAGAGAGATCATGGGGTGAATTGAATATAGGGACCATTAGTTGATCAAAATATGGTGATCATGGGGTATATTTAAATGTTTTCTTTTTAACAACCAAAAAGAAGGATGGTGTTATAAGAAAATGAAATATCAAACAAGAAAAACAGAAAAAAAAAATAGACTTTGAAAATTATTCATGAGATATTCTATTTTGTGAGTATAGAGAATAAAATTAATTGTTGGAATCTAAGGATGAATAATTATACTGAAACATCTAATGAAACTAATATCTTCAGGAGTTATGTTTGGATTTTGAGAATATTTTTTCATTATAATTCAATTCTTCACTATTTGTTATTCTATATTTCATATTATATAGGATATTGTATGTAGATCTTCATTTTTTGATGCTTAAGAAATATGGTCTATTTTCTTACCATCTTGATTTTTTAATCATATATTGTTCTGCAGTGCAATGTTTAAATGATGGGTGTGACTCCAAACTTGTGTGATGGGATACATCATGAATGATATAAATGATTTCTATTATGCTTGTAGTGAAAATAATAATTTGATGGGTGGATAACCAACCATAATAAATAATATGATTCCACATTGGTTTTGAATCATGTAAAAACTATATGTTCCTTGAAATTTAATTTTATGATTGATTTATTAAGATGTTTTATTTTCTATTTTGATTTGTTCATACTCTAATATGTCGTTGTGGTTTTTTGTTTAAAAATGTATTGTAAAAACATCACTCTACTTATTAAACACACAAATATTTGTGGTGGAATCTAATCTGTCTTGGCACATCACATAGATCAATAAAATACTCCATGATTGGTTGATAATATACATTACTATAATAATAACAATAAACCAGTTAGGGGACCACTATATTATACTACACCTCACCTAAAAAATCATGAAAACCATGATATACTACACTATCTCTCCCAACTATAATCTGGTCAATACTCTAAATTGAATAAAAATAGTATAGTTTATATGTCCACTATGGTTAACATCCAAGGTGTAGGAAAATACACTAAAAGTACTCTCTAATTGAATCTATAATAATAATAATAAATATATGATCATGAATGGCACTGAATGAAAAAATAGTCATAAATTATCATGCATATTCCATTTATACCATTATGTTATCGAAAATCAATCTAACAGTCGATTCATACCTTCTTTATTCAATGTTAGGTTTTTCCATCCAATGATATTATTCTAAAATTAAATAGTATATAATATAATCTTCTAATAGATAAATTTGGGTTTCTAGTACACATAACCAAGAGAGGATTAATGTCACTTATAGGTCAGAACAACCCACTTGTGTGTAATTATTTATATAAGATAGTTATCCTATGAGAAGATACCCTATAATTGGAGGTAGAGAATCCCACCTAGACTTCCAATTATAGAGTGTAGGGAATCCTTGATGTATATTGCATGATAGATGGATATTCATACCATAAATAAAAATATATCTATAGGGGGTAGGTCATTTCACATAAACATACTCATCCAAAATTTTAGAGCATCCCATTTAATCGTCCAATAAAATATAGTCATGAACTATATTATTAAAATATGATTACAGGGGTTCCATTATATATGAACATCCTCATCTAATATTAATGTTTATATCAGCTATTGAAATTAGATAATATGGGGATGTGTGTGGAATATGTAGAAACTCAGCAACATTGTGTATTGTGCATATACATTTCATGATCATTATAGAGGGAAGTGAATCCATTCTATATGTCCCATTATAATGTTTTGTGAGTACCATTTATGAAAATGCTGTCAAAGGGGAAACACATCATATCTAGGTTTCCAAATTATAGAGTTAAGCACATCCAATTTGAACATCTCATTAGACTGGATAGTGCATCCCTTCAATAAAATATTTTTTCTAGGTTCAGTGTGTCCACTTATGATTTATTTATCCAAAATGATAGTGTATTACATATATACATATATATTCCATTATTGGTGAATTTATATCTAATATATATATATGTTAAACCATAGCTTTAAGTAAAAACATACTATTAATTCTCATAACCCCATCATTTGGAAAAGATAATTACAAGTTCCTTAGAATCACTTCCTCTTAGGTAGGATTATGATTGAAAATTATAGATAAAAAATTCACATAATTCGTATATCTCTTAACCTGTCTTATTGGATAACTATTAGCTACTTTTTGGATATACATAAACCTATTACAAAGAGTCTAACCATGTTTCTATTCTGAAAAATATAATGTATTAATATCCACAGTAGATAATGAATCCCATATATGATATCATGATATCAATAATGCAGATGGAAACACATCGCATCCAATGTATCATCCTTCTTATACTAAGAAATAATCATATTCCATCCATGAATTTAATCAATATTACAAATTGCCTATGTATATCCACTTCACTGGATGTTTGAAAAGTGCTTGCGTAAAAAAATTATTTATCACATAGGTTAATCCTTCATCATCATAAAAAACACCATAAAATAGTTAACAAATCATAATCATGGTTTCCCTACATAAGTCTTATCCCTAATTAATAAAATATCCAATAGTAATAACTCTTTGGTGAGATGGTCAAGGATTATTGACTCACTCATCCACTATATAAGAAATATGTTTTCAAAAAGTTTTATTCCAGCATTATAATTAAAAAAACATCATTCTAATTCTTTAATTTACCCCTCTTTGTTAATAAAATTAATATATAGTTTCCTAAACAACATTTTTCTCGCTCCTCCATGGCCTTTGACTACAAATAATTTATTACATTACATGATTGGAAACCTGATTGTTCAACTTTAGTCATTTCCCAAGGTTGGACATCCCTTGATGTTTATATCACCAAATAACAAATTTTATTTACCCAAATAGGTCATTGAGAACTAAACATCCATGGGAACTTAAACTAGATTGGCACCATTAACATAATATGGAAATACTTGACAAATATTATGATAATATTTATCTTTTATCTAAAATTAGATGAACAAAACAAGTTTACTACACAATTATTACATAAAAACATAAAAAATTATATATATATATATATATATATGACCAAAAGAAGGGATGAATATGTCATTTAGAGTTAACCCTTTTATAAGAGGCTCTATATTTACATTATCCAAAAATATAAACTAGGTTGATGACCATGTTATCATGAAATCCTCTCTATAAAGGGATTCCTATTAATCTTGAAGTGGAGTAATATTGATGATGACCTCTATTTACTATTTTTAGTATGCAATTGTTTAGAGACTAGCATCAAGGGTATTAAAATCCCACATATAGGGTCCTTCAAATGGTATCTCATGGACATGTGAAAAATGTATACTAATGAACCAGTGAAAAAAAACAGAAATATCATTCACCATAATAAGTCATCTATCTAGAAAAAACAACATGGTACTCATACCAGGTAATGTATCAACATATAATAACAAATAATCATAACAATATAAATAGAGGAACCCCACAACAACATACCGACGTATTCTCCAATATAATTCCCAAACATTAGGAATCTTCTACTCAAATACCTTAAATTCATATCATATCATGTATCCATATGTTTCTGATATGATTCAAAATGAATCCATTCCTACACCTTCATCTCGCATGGCCTATCAGATCATGATAGAAATTTTCCATACCATATCCTCATCCACATAACTAAGGTGATGTCCTATAATGAATATAAAGGACATAATCCTTGTTCCCCACTTCTACAACACATCACCCCACCTCATACTAAATACCAATAACATGGTGATCTCCAATGAAAACCCATCCTCACTTGGTAATATCGAGCATCAACCCATCATCACTAAGTATTCTCCACAACTAACATGTCATCATCATGTAATCCCAAACACCAAACCATAAAAACTAGATAATATCTAACCCCAACTTATCATAAATGGATATTCTCTATCCTAACTAATCATATTCACTACTGCTGAAGGTAAAGCATTGAATAGAGGGTAGCCATAAATCTAATTCAATGAAATCATAGATGTTGGTCAAGGATCCCCAAACCCTTACATTTGGGTGTCGGTAAGGTTATACAACTCATCTGGGAAACATTAATAAATAATATAAAATACATGTTATATAGATATCACACAATACCTAAAATATGGATTAATTAAAATGGGACCATAAACTCTCATAAAATCACCACAACATCATAAAAAATCAACATTTTTTTCTTCCAAAAATAATGCATCACATCAAACAACCACTATATGGATGACATAAAAAATTTACCCATTTCAATTATAGGCACAAGAATTACTATAATTATTATTTTCCACATAAAATAAATTTACAAAGGATATTGAATTAACATTAATATACCTATTAATATCTCATTTAATCATTTAATACAATTTAAAAAAATCACTCTCAGTCTATGTTTAGTTAATTTTATCCCACACCTATTAGTTTACCTACACATGCCTTTTTAGTTTCATCATTTACATTCCTTCAATATATAATCATGAACATAATTCAACCTTACCACACAAAAACTCAACCACTCCTCGTCAAACAATTTAATATCACGAGATATTCAAATAATTTGATACAACCCCAATCTGTCACAAAATAACTACATAAAACAACTAATTCAAATCATCTCATATCACTTACCATTCCAAATGATCGTAACATTACTCCCACCACACTCCACCATGAACCCGATCACCACCATCAGAAGTAAAATCCAAAAAAACCCTACAAATCCCATTAGAAGATATAAACAGGACATCAACAAATAGAAACACATTAAAATATTAACAACTACCACAATTTATATTGAAGTTATTTCATAGCATTCCATCTTTATCAGTATTGTTATTATCACTAAATATTTTATTTTAAGGGGAAACCTATTTTCTAGAAATATATGTGTGATTAGACATTTTCATGTATGGTGGTCTCAATCAGACAATACCAAAATGTTTCAAACAATAATTAACCATAAATCAAACAATTCTCCCAATAACAATATCTTTTTCAAGGAAATAAACAAGTATAAACCCATAATAAACAACACAATATAGGTAATTACGTGGGATAACACCCTATTAAAATCAATTATAGCTAAACCTATATATTATCACCACTAATATGACCATTACTACCCATAAAAATGTTGTAAATATCATTTTTTTCTTATACATACATATATAAAGGAAAAAATGAGGATCCCCTACCATGATTTTTTCATTAGAGAAAACCATTCACATAATGGAAGAATCAAGCTATCCACTTCACTATAAATGATGGTAAAACTCTATAACCTATTCATAAGAATCTATTACCAAAAAATGCATAGAAATATTCCCAAAATGGAGGGTTTCATCAAATTTAACTTCTATCCAATAGGGAATAATGAAATATATATATGTAGATAATAATATACATTAGAACAATGACACTATATCATCTATGATATATGTAGTTGCAACCTTCAAGAGTAGTTATTTAAGGGGAGAAACGTGGTTATGATTTGACCAATGTTGGGAGGAGACAATTGGATATTGATACAATAGATTCTATTCCAACAATTTATATAGGAATTCCAAAATGACTCCACATAGTGAGAACCTTCTATACCATGGTATCCCTCATCGACAGGATCTATAAATCTCTCATGACCATAAACACATTTTAATGTGCTTTAGAATTAGATTTTTCCACCACTGTAACCTTAGAAATGGTGTGGTCTTAGTTGCATGGCCACTTTTGACACCCACCATGGCTAGAAAATATGATATATCACAAAAATTGTGTAAATTTTTTCCACACCATAACCAATACAAAGCATAATGAAAAGAAACTACCAATGATACACAATTGGTCCAGAATACACCACACCCATGTGATGAAATTTACAATCTATATTTTTTATGTCTGTATCATTCATTATGGTGAATCCCATGGTTACTTTGAAAACTCAGCATCAAACATGCAAAAACTGAAGGACAAAATAGTATCACAACACCCGCTACCATAGTTATCTTCTTCTCTACGGAGAAAGTAATATCCCTTATCCTCTAAAACACTTAAAACATGATCTTAAAAACAAAAAAACTTGAAAGAATGTAAATGGTGGGTTTTTATGTGTACTTTCTCCCACATTACAATCCTGTCACAAAAATATCATCATCTAGATTCACAGTAATGTTACTAATAAATTATGAGAAAGTAAAATGTATGATCTCATGTTTTCATCATAGGTAAGATTATTATTTAGAGTGGTTAAATAATTGTTTTTGACCTATTATGGGTTCCTAATGAGGTCATGGGAGTAATGAGGGTGTCCATTGATTGTTCAGAGCCCAGCGCATTGCTTTATATAAAGTTAAGAAGAGTTTTATGGTTTGATGAAACTGTGCAAAATAGGCCACACAGTTACTACTAACCATGTAGTGATGAACATAGGGGGACATGAGGCGTACAGATTATAGGAAACCCTGAAACCTCAAACACACACCCATGTGGGAGATCGAAAATCATTAACAGTGGGGTGTTGGATTTTTTTCACATGGGTTTTCAAACTGTACACATGAAATTGTGCCCGATCCCCCATGACATGGTGAAGTGTGAAAGGTTGGATAATAGTTTGGCCAACTGTGATGCCAAAACATGAATCCAAATAATTGGAGGTGAAATTACTATTTCATCATGAAGTTTTATTTATACATATACCCTCGGAATATTTTTCAAAAGAAAAAATCATTGGAGTTTGGAGCACTTTTGAACCCAAGTTTATATTTTTTTCTCTCGTGCCTTTATCTGGACTACGATTCAAGAACTGTTCGTCTTAGTATATCTATGTCAGTGAGTCCATCTTTCCCCTTATGTTACTCTTCATTTGACTTCATATCGACATAATTATTTCGTTCAAGATAATATTACCTATTTCTATAATTGTATTTTATTCTAGTTTTTATCTCAATGTAGACTGAATCATATCTTGATATTGTATGAGTTTTCTACTACGGGTCTACGATATGTGGTTAAAACCTTTGACTTATGGATCGGTGTTTTATATTCCTCATTATATTTTTTTAACATGGAAAATATTATAGAGGGTCCCTTTTAATTATTTAAATTATTTAATTGAATTAATTGGTACCTATTAAGGTTTATCATTGGTAACATTAAGTTTTTAAGAGGTTGGTATCCCCATACTAGTCTAACCATGGTGTGTTTATTTACATCTACCCTTCTTTATACCACCCTGGTTGGCATGTATAAGCTCTAATTACTAGAGGAATAATTTTTAAATTACAATTTAATTTACTTGAGTTCATATGAGATATTATATTCCTATAATTTCATGTTTTTACATGATGGGAATTGTTATAATTATTTAAATGGAAATTTTATATGAGTTGGATGAACTCATTGGATGTGAACACTTAGAAATTATGAATGAAATAAGATGATGATTGATTATGGTAGTGGATGCCTAAGATGAGCTCCTTGGATCATGATTCCATTAGACTCTATAAACATTTATACTCCATGGGTCTTGATTGTGGTATTGGATGCCTTAGATGAGTTTAATCATTGGAACTATATTCCATAGGATACCATGGTCCTTGATAACCCTTGGATCCAGATTTCTTATACTCGCATTGGACATGCACTATTAAGATTCTCCTTGGAATCCACCCATGTCATTACCATGTTTCCATCGAGAATCGTCTGGGGTTTTATGAGGATTATATGGTATTTTATACTTTGGATAATGCACTGGGTAGTCTAAAACATTTGATTACATGGAACAACCATTATGGATGTTATACACTATATTAAATAGCATAACTATATGATATTTGATGTACATGATTACATGGCATGGCCATTGTATAAATTTATTATGAATAAATATATCCCATGAATGGGTACTAGTATACAATGGATGGATTGGATAGTAATGACATCTTCTTTATTTATGCATTTCAACATGACTTTTTAATGGTTTCTTCGCTATTTTTCACAAGAATAATCATTATTATATATATTATCACTTGAATTTTATCATTTTAAATTCATTCCTCTTATACTTATGATATATTTCATGATTAAATTGTTTATATTACACATAATGGGTTTGTCATAGACATTGTTGGTGGTGTCCCACTGAGTGTTATCTGACACCCTTTTGGGGCCACTGTTTGGCACTCGAAAATTATTTATAGATACAGGTGGGGATCAGGAAATTCCCATGTTTTTTGATTCATGATTGTTCTATTCTTATGATCTTTTCAATACATAAGCAATCTAGGATTGTAATTATATATGTGATAGGTATTTTTATTTTTTTACCTTTTGATACATGTATTGAAATGGTTGTTTGTAAACCTATTTACCTTCTTCGTAGAACCATGAAATGATCATCATATTTTATATATAGGTTTTTGGAATATTTATCACACAGTCTTCTAGATGTTTGCCTACTTTCAGTTATTTATCTACATCCACTATTTATTATTATGATCAATACCATTAGGATACACTCTTACATTAGTTAATATTATCCCCACATACAAAACCTTATCCCTTGTTTCATGTTGTTAGACACTATAATTGGGGTGGCATGCTTAAGGCCATGTGACCCACCAGCTTAGGGCATAACTTAGTGGAACTCGGGATAGTGTGTTACAAATTTTTATCAGAGCCTTTTCCTTCTTGTTTTTTTTATATTTTTGGACAATATATAGTAAATTAGGATTGTAATGGAATTTTTTAATATTTTATGCCTAGGATAATACAACTCACATATAGAAAAATACCAAATTTTACATAATGAGGACTTTTTTGGAGTTTTCCTATTTCAATTGATTTGATTATACTATTGGGTGATTCACTTGAGATGTGATGTTATTATTTCTATGATTTGTAAATTTCAATTTTTATTAGACCATTGAGATGAGGTAAAGGTAGAATAAACCGTGATTTATTTTAGTCCAATGATAAAAATCATGTTCCATGCATTATGCCTTTCCATAGAGGATGAATTTCTTAACATCATGAAATTATTATATGTTCCTTATGTGAAATGATTGTTTTATTCTTGATTATCATAGTGGAGTTGAGAAACATAGTTATAACTTAGATTTTTTGTCTTATAATAAATATTTATTTCTAACATAGGCTATAACAGACACCTTAATCAGTCAAATACGCCACAATGAGTAATAAACCATTAATAGTATGGACTATAATTTATTATGGTATGGATTAAGTGGAAACCATAATTCATTTCATGAGTTGTATGGTCCCATATGGGTCATAAGTGGGACCTATTTGGATAAAAAAATTAAGGATAATTTTAAATAAATATAAAATTAAATAATATATATATTGGGAAACAGAGAACTTGACCTAGAAAACAATTTATAGTGGGAAGTATATAGTGTCACCAGATATTTTTCCAGCTATTTGTTTTTTACATAGTCATGGATTTAGAAGAATAAAGTGCAATACAACTTGTCTATAAGTAGGATTTGACCTATCAAATATTTTTAGCTTAGATACCCTAGTTATCAATATTTTCATATTCATGTTTTTTTTAATTGTAGAGATAGGACACTACAACGACTTCTAGTATTATGTTATGAGGGTGGCGATGACCATGCTATAGAGGTGTTGGCCCATCAGATTTTAATAGATCCTCCTATAGTTCTACTTAGTATACTAGTTTTAGAACTGATGTTTTACACATATAAAAATGTAATTTTTGAAAATTAAATTCAGGATTAAAATAATCATTTCAAAATTATCCTAGTGTGATGTTTTTAGAATTTTCTAAGAATACATGTTTTTTAAGAATAGTGAAAATACTAGTTTTCCATATGGGTTGTAATTTTTTTTAAAAATAAATTTATATTGAATTAAAAGTAAAATTATATAAATTATATATATATATATATATTAATCTATTTTAGGCCATTAGAATCAATTTCAAAATTAATTTTGATATAAATCTTTTTAAACTTTTTAACATTTCCCCTTTTGAAACCCGATTTCCCATCATGTTTGAGTGATTACTTTTTAATTAAATTTTTACAATTATGTGAATGGAATTAGGAAGATGGGTTCCATATAATATTTTTTTCTTATCTACAAATATGAACATAAATTTTTACCATAATTAAAAGTAAAAATAAAAACATTTAATTATAATGGTGAAAGTGAACATGGTTTTACCATTGGGTTGAACTAAACGGATAAGGGGTAAAATGAGATAGAACATTTTAAAAAAACCACTGGATGGTAATATATGGAACTTATATAATATAGTTATTATAATTTATCATTTTTCATCCTTTTCTAATTTTTAAATCGTGTTTACATCATTTTCTATTAAAAACTATTAGTGTTTCACTCACCTCACATATAAAAAGACACCCCCTCTCCTCTCATCTACACACTTCTAGAAAAAAAATTATTCAGAAAATAAATTCTCAAATAT
Organism: Viscum album; assembly: GCA_963277665.1. Taxonomy (NCBI): domain Eukaryota; kingdom Viridiplantae; phylum Streptophyta; class Magnoliopsida; order Santalales; family Viscaceae; genus Viscum; species Viscum album. The sequence continues at coordinate 901,914,234 of OY728139.1, forward strand.
ATTAATTACATAAATCATAACATCCTATAATATGTAATTTATTCAAAAATACATCCTATGAATAAATTATATGAAACCCAAAAGTTGTGGTTTGAAGAATAGGTAATATCACATACTGAGCATTTTATTTTATTCATTTACCCAGAACATTAATTTATTATTATTCCATGATTATATAATATCCTATGTGTACCAAATATAATTATAAGATCTTATATTAATGGAATATCCTATATACTTATTCTCTTCCATCTAATGCAATACAAAATCTTTATTCAAGTTTACAGCGGACTACCACATAAAGAGCTGATGTTATTCGTTTTCTATCACAACCTTACACGAATAAATATAATGATGGTTTTATTGTATATATATATATAAAATTAATTATATTATTATGATTCTATAATAATTATATCACATGTTACTTCTTACTTTCCAATTCGTCAAAATATGATAACATTGTTTGTGTGTATGGTGGAGTACTGCCTCATAATGAGATGTGATTCATTCTTCACATACACTTTACATGGATGGTAATAATGATAGGTTTAAATAAATATATATATATATTTTAAAAATTATTCTTAAATGTTAATATGTTTTTTATCTTTATTTCTATCAATATGTTAAAAACATTTAAACATCATTGATGTATATGCATGGTCTACCATCTCCATTAACTGTGTATTTCATTTTCAATCTATGAATTTATTGTATTATACTAAATAAATTTCTAATAAATATATATGATATTTATATAATGGTTGAAATTAATTTATATGCGGAACCATGATAAAAGTAATAGTATCGAATATAAAAAATCAAAACAAAATGGAAAATCAAGTGGTTATTATCTAAAATGTGATTTTAGTAAGGAATTATTAACAAATAACTAATAAAATGTCATAAGTAAATCATATAAGGTATGATATATATATATATGTATTGTTATATATTCTATTTATAATAAACATTTAATTGTTATGAAAGAGGCTCAAACATGTGAAAAATAATTTTAAATTTAAAGTATGATATTTTTGTCTATATTTTTTTATTTTTATTAGACACATTACATATTCACCACATGATTCTTTTATGTGGGGTATATACCTCTCATGAATATATTATATGTTTATAAAAATTATTGGGATTTATATATACATTTTATGATCTTCATTTCATGTGTTTTATGATTTATATGTTACCAATGTGGTAAGGGAGTTTTGTCTCATATAGACTTCTTAGGGACCATTGTTATGTCATTCACCTAGATTCTTATATGTGGTGTATATAATTATCCATTGGAAATTTATATCATGAATCTACTTATTTTTATTATATGCTTTGTAATAATAAATTTTATTCTTTCATGTGGATTATGATTTGATGTTACCAAATTGGTAACAGTTTTCTGCTATAATCTCTTCATTTATTAGGATGGATTATTATTTTCCTTTAAAACATGGTATATTAGGATCCATATCTCAAGAAACAATATTATTTAATTATCATATGGTTATGTGAAGAAAATAAATGTTTTCCTTCAATTTCCTCAATTTATGTACTCAATAATTCCAATTTATGTTTTTGGGAAAAATCATCTTTAGTTCGCTCTACATTCAAAAATACATTTTTATCGAAAACCATGTTTTATCAAAATGTTATCAATTTTTAAACTTTTTAATCATGATAAATTAACACACTTTTAGACCTATTTTAATTTTACAAAATTTAGTTTAAATGAATCTGATTATTTGTTCCAAACAATTAAAGTTTGGATTTTAATGAAATTTTAAAAGAAGATTTTGTTTTAGCTTTTATGAAATTTCCCACCAGTATGAACACCCATTATTTTAATGATTACATTACATATTTGAAAGGATATTTTCATTCAAAATTTTAAAAAATTGTTTATTTTTTTAAAAAAAATTAATTTCAATGTGTAAAGAATATTTTCCTCCAAAAATGTTTTAAATTATTCTTAGAGATTCATTTATTTCTTTCAAAGTATTTTAAAAAAAGTAATGGATTTTAAAAAATATTTATGTTTTAAAAAGTTGTTTTTAAAATTAAAAAGTATATATATATTAATAAATTTTTTAAATTATTTTTAAATAATCCTTTATATATTTTAAGTAAATTTTCATAGAAAATAATTTCTTCATTATTTTATGATTTTCTAGTTTTTAAAAGTGATTTTCAGTGATAACATATTTTCCACATGAAATTTTCCAAGTGATTTTTCATCCAAAACCATTTCCCATATTGTATGGAATCATTTGATGTGGCCTATTATTTAATTGGGATATTATTCATGGATATCATTCATATTAATTATATGAATGGATTATTTTTATGATGGCATAATGTTTGTGAAACCCATTTATATTCTATAGGTTATACCATGAGAAAATTCTTATGAAATACACTTCTTTTTTTGTGGGTTGTGCTATTATGAAATGATGAAATTATTATGAAAAAATTTTATTTTCAATAGGTTATTCTATGGTTATATTTTTTGGAACACATTTCTTTTCAAGGATTCTAATATGATGAATATTTTATGATCTTGTGGCACACATACGTATTCTTTTCATTATTTGACTGGTGTGACCTATATCTACATCAAATGAATCAACTAAATATTGATATCTCATGAGATAGAGAGGAATGAAATTATGAGTGGACACAATTGTGTAAGACAATTTGTCAACTATGATAGTTTTCAGAGTGAACATTGACTACTTGATGGTTTGGGGTGTGAAACAAATACACCATTATAGTCTTGAAAATGAGCATTGAAGTATTATAGAACTGATTTTCTATTCTTAGTTGTATAAAAAATATCTCTTATAACAATGTTATGCACTAATGATTCATGATATTTGAATCAATTATAATTCATATCTTGTGAACTACCAATATTTAATCCACAACTAATGTTTATAATATATGATATTCATTGTATGGTTATCAAATATTATTATCATATTATGATACTCTTACTCACAAGATATATTGTTTTCACCCATGATTACCCTTACTAAGAATATGAGATCATTTATTATTATGTTTACTTTCCCCATGTTATGATAGAAGGTATTATATATGATATATCTCGGAATGGTTCTATTTCGATCAATGTAATGCGATATTACATAGTTTACGTATGGACCCATTTTTTGTGTTCATGTTATAGAGGAACTAAAACAAAAAAGTTATAGAATGTATCATTATATTATGTATTTAATACTCAACTAATAAGATTTTATTATTGTGTATGATAAGTTTGGATCCTTTATAGTTGTCAAATGAAGGAAGATATGATGATAATCCTCAAGCTCTATAGGTCTTCTGTGATGATCATCATTGGAATTCATTTCGTTATGTTCTATTTCCAACAACATTTTTATCAACGAGAACTTCTCATAAATTTCCTATATTGTTCATATAAAAATGGGTGCTAACTCACCTTCCTCTATAAAAAATGTGGGGAATTACACGACCTTCCATACAATGACTCAAATGGATACATTTTTATCAATCCCCAGAATCCATTATTATAGGTGAACTCCATTAGAATGGTATTTTTATCCCAAAATACCCTGAAACAAAAATTATAGATTAATAACATATCCGGTATAATATATATTTTCTACTCAAATTGGACTTCATTCTTTGGATGGCATTTTGTACATGAAAATTCTACAGTACATGGGACTTCTGACGACCCTTATAGAATCATCTTGTTAAATTATGATATAGATTAGAAATAATGATCCTCACAAAACCATCCTAATGAAATACCTTTTAGTCATAGATGTTACCCATATCATCAATGGTTAAGGTCACCCTGATAGGAAAAAACATATCCACCTTATTCGGTTGATCCAAAATGACCCATACTATATCACTCCTTTGGGGATTCATAGGAAATCCTATTATGAAAACCATAGTAACGTCATCCCACATCCATTAAAAAATGTCTAGATACTGCAATAATGTAGTAGTATATGATGCACTTCCTTCACCTAAAAAATAAAAATATTTCTCCAAAAGTACCAATATATCCTTTTTTATTTATGGACACCATTATTTTCCCATTAGATCATGATTCATCATTATCATACCGTGATGTTCCTTCATTTTAGATATATGAAACTCTCTCTATTGACCCTCACATAAACCTGTTCGAACCCATACATAGGAATGGAAAGGAAGAACACCATTTCTATAAAGTTACCATCTTGAAGATAGATCCCCAAAATATAAGTTTTACCTCATATAAAATCCCACTATATTAGATAAAATATCTACCTTTATTTGGTAAATAAGAATGGGTATAACTAGTGTTGATGTTAAAGACACTCATCCCTAAGACTCATGAACATTAATAACATGCTTGAAAAAATATCTATCAGCCACCACTCATTAGAAGACTCTCACATGACCTATGTTTTCATCTTGTATCTCAAGGATTTGAAAATTTCATTTGCCTTTCCCATTGATTAATCCATATCAATGTTAAAAATAAATGATAATATACATACATCCTCTATTGATGGTTCAGGTATCACTGAGAAAATATTTACCTCAGGATCATCTAATCCATGTACACCACATACCTATCATCCATATTATGAGTAGGATAACTACCATATCTTGTTATCTACTATGTAGAGCCACAATTAAATATTTTATCCTCATATATGAAAATTTATATGAGTTTAACATTGAATGTGTCATAGTTCATGATATACTCTTTACCAGACACAACCAATGAGAGAATGATATTGAGGTCTCCTACTCTTCAGGTCCTTAATGGATAAATATTAATCATTTAACCGAATTAAATTCAATCCTTTCTTGGTCATATCATCATATGATTTGAGAGATAGGGGAATTATTGGATAAAACCTCAATAATAACATCCTAGACTATGAAAACTATCAGTATCCAAAAACACATTTTATCATTACCTATATTCCAAAGATAAAACCATGTCTAGGTCAACTATGACTCCATCATCATAGATAACAGGGCCCATGAAGTGTAATTTACCAATCAAAAAAAATTAGATAGTTCAGTGTTAAGTCAATTTTCTATTTCTGAAATCTGAATAATGTCAATATGTTGGGAATGAGCATCCACAAACATAGAGTATACTATGATTTTGGTGAAAAAATTTACCAAAAACTAGTTTATTAAAGGATGAATGATTTAATTAATAAATTTTAAGAATACAACTAGTGTGTTCATAAAACTGATCAACATAGACATAAACTCATACTTTCCATATATGATCCAAAAATAGTATGAGGTATGTATGATGGTCTCACCCCAAAATGTTGGTATCCTAAACTCAGGTTTATCTTGGAAAGGATATTGTCACCACTTAGATGATCAAAAATTATCATCAATTCCAAAATAAGGATATTGATTCATGTCCATCATCTTCTTCTATCTATTATAATGAACTCAATATGTGAAACATTCTATAGAAATTTTTTTAGCATAGAATAGAAGAACCACATATTTAAGTACTATTTATTTTTAATAATTTTCCTTCTTGATCGTCTAACTAAACACTGAACTCATAAAGGTTTGTTAGTTCCAACCAATAATGTGGGTGTGGAACTAGCTCGAGTCCTCACACCAACACATTATTGATGTCAATGTTCCACTATAGTGGTAATCAAGATAAATCATCAAAAAAAAGTATTGAAAATGTTACACTAATGGAGTAAAATTATACTGCTACATTTCCCCTTCATAAATAATAATTATTGTAATATTGGACATGAGACAATCGAATATATGTTAAAAGGTCCTACATGAACAACCTATAGATCCCACTCACAATTATTAGAATATATGCCACTTCTAGATATATAAATGTAACTCTCATTTAATAATATTTGGTAAAATAAAGCTATAAAATAATAAAACCCATTACAATAATAAAATAGATGGATTTCATTTATAACACAATCAACTTCGAATGAAAATTATTATTATAGATTTCAATAGAATAGTCCTTGTATTGATTGATACTGTATAATGACACTCTAAATAATGTTTCAATATTCATAAAACCATCCATTATCTCTACAACCAAGACCAAACAAAAATATCAAATAAAAAAGGATTGGGATTCCACTATATCAAAAACAATGCGTGAAAAGGTGGATGATACATTAGTCATACCTTTTATTAAGAATGTAATACATGAAAAATATCTACATTATAATGAATAACATGAAACTAAATCACCCCTATATATTTGGATATAGTCTAACTACATAATATTTCTCCATCTAAGTTGTAATACCACCCATTCACTGGGTTACCACATCCCATACATCATCCTAAAGGCCATGTGGAAGTCTAACTATAGGTCAAATGAAGGGTATCTTAGTCCCTCCCAGATTTAGGTGCCTACCCTAACCCCTAACACTGTTCTATTCTTGATAGTCCCTACATAACCTTTTGAAAAGTGAGAGGCTACAAAAAAGGAGAAACTCTAAAATGATGATAACAGAACTGTAAAAACCATTGAAGAAAAATGGTACACATAATGAAATGTAATAGGTTACTATTATGTTATACATGAAAATTTACCTAGCTTCCCTAAACACTACTACGCTTATGGTAACTATTGTGGTGGAAAATAATTCTTCTAGAAAAAATTATCATAGTTTTCAATGATGAAATAGTCTCTCCAAGACACATGGATTTTCTTAGATTTCTATCAATGATGAGAGAATGGTTTAACATAACCTTCAATATACTCATGAAAATGATATTAATCAATGTAACAATCTCATAGAGAAGTACATCTTAATTTTTTCCGTGTTGAAATCATCAGTTGTATGAACCCGAGTCTTCATTTTAGGTATGGATCTTGATTTTTGGTATTTTTTAGGAAAAGGGGAGTTTCTAGAAATTTAAGGAGTACATGTCGTGTACTTAAGAGTACACGTCATGTACCTTGTTGTCGTAGGTAGCTGTGCACTAGCCATGTAACAGCCAAGTACATGACCGTGTGAGGTGATATAGAGACCACCTAAAGTGGGGCCTAGTAAAGGCCTATACACGCTGTGTATCCTTAGAAAACACACCATGTATTTTCAATTTTAATTGTTATATCGGATCGGGTCGCGTCTAATTGATAGAACCTCCTTCTTCGAGAATCATCTCATCCAAGATCAAAGGATATATCTAATTCTATTCCAATCCTTCTATCAACACTATATGATCTAAATCAAACACCATTGATTGCATTGGAATCACATAGGTGAGTTCTTACTTCTTCTAGAGCCTCTTCTCTTGATTTCTTCTCTTTCGTGAGTTATCCATGGTTGAATGTTTTTGTAGTTTTTGTACATCTAAAATGTTCTAGGTCGATTCAAAGGCTGGGGTTCAACTATATCAATCAAACAATGTCGAGGTTGGTGGTTTGTGCATTTCTGTAGATTTTTCTTGAATTATATGTGCAAAAAGTGCCCAATACCCTAGTTTAGCATATTGTGTGTTTATGGAATTTAATCCTGTTAATTCATGTAATGCCTTTTTTTCTTAAGAATGGTTTTCTTATTGTAAATAGGGTTATTTACCTTGTTATGGATGTTTTCTCCCATGTTTTATTTGATATTGGTTGTTGGGTCTAGAATTTCCTATTAGGATACTCTGTTTTCCATGCCTAGTGCTATTAGGATGGAGTGATATTATCTAACATGCTTTTGTTATGCTTTGATGTCATTTATTAAAGTAGTATATGTGATTTAATTTGGATGTTGAATATCATTTGGGCACGGTTTATTTACATAGGGTTGTGGGAACCTAGTGTAGTGAGACCATAGGGGGAATTGACATTGGGTGCTTCTCCAGAGTGTCTGTTGTACTTTTCACGCAGCGAGACTATAAGGGGGATTGATTTTGAGTGCTCCAAAAAAGTGTTTATAGTTATTTTTATGAGACTATAGGGGGAATTGACATTGATTTTTTCCTTAGAGAGTCTGTAGTTTATCATTAAAAGGCTATAGGGGGAATTAACGGTGAGTGCTTCCTTAGAGAGTCTTTGTTTACATGAGACCAAAGGGGTTAGACCGTTTGAGCCTACTTAGAGAGTCGTTATATATTATTTTTATAAGTTGATATAGAGGGGTTAGGTTGTGTGAACTTCCCATAGGATTTTTGTTTTTTTGGATGAATAGTTGATAATGTAAAGGAATGTAGTTGAAACTATAGGACTATTTACTTTTGAGTACTTCGTTGTTTATTACTTAATTTTTCATATTGCCGATTATATATATATTCACTGCCAGTTAGGCACAGATCATTGGGTGGTTTCCTACTAGGATTCATCTCACACCCTATTTGGGTTATGATTTTGGGTGAAAACATATTATATTGTTTTAGTTATAGATAAGGTAAAGCACCCTTCTACATCATGTTCTTGACTGATGTGGAGCTGGGGAGTATGAGACCAAGCTGAGGCTTGTAATACTGTTAGATTTTACTTATTTCTTTATACTTTGGTGTAGTACTGTATTCCAACATTATAACTTGTTTGGCTACTTTCCTAGATACTTGTGACATGCATCATTATTGAAATATATATTTGTTGTAGTTGTTTATTTACTTTCAGTCTTCCACTATTTACTTGTTGTATGGAATTATTATTTCCACTATTTTTATACATTTTTTTCCACTATATTACTTTTACAATGAGGGAATAGTTTCCCCACTATCACACCCAAGGCCATCGTTGCTAGTCGGCAGCCTCTGGCGTTCAAGGAAATGTGCTTGATTCCATGTGACCAACCGGGTACAGGGCACCTTTGGGAAGCACCCAGAACTAGGATGTAACAAAGTGGTATCCGATGGTTTTCTTTCTTCTTTGACTTAGTGTTTGGAGCCTATAGATAGGTATAGGAAGGAATAGGCAGTTGGTAATAAGCTATTCTTGGGAGTAGTTGACCCATGTATAGGGAAAAGCCAATATTCCCCAATTACTGAAATTTTCTAGTTTTTCAATAATTACAGTTGATTTGATTTCACCATTGGGTTATACACATGTTTTCTGCTGTTATAATTGGTTTTATTGAGGTTCTATTTCTATTTAATCCTGATGAGATGAGGGTATTCCATCTCATGCATCATATAGGCACTTGCTAGAGATTACATGTCATGCATTCTTGTCATGCCATTTAGGGTGCATTATCGATTTCATGTTATTGTGATAAATGTTTTGCTATATTTTCATGCTATTGTGATAGATGCTTTGATTTAATACTTACTATTTGATAAGGTATTGGATTGTGTAAGGTTTCTTTTGAATGAGCACCAAACTTTGGTCCCTGAGGTTTTATGATCCCTCATGGATCATAATTTTGTGGATCGTGTGATTGATTTCACTGTTATTCCTTTTAATATACATGTATAAGATTCCAAGATTTAATTCTTGGGGAGTATAGGCCCTAACATATCGTAATTTTTCACTTTATTGATCAGTTCGGTATTTTTATGGGGTTTCGGTGTTGTTTCTGAGGCTTACTATCCGGAAAAACCCAGAATACATGCCATGTATCCTTCTATTCAGAAGGAAAATGTTTTTCTTAAGTAATCAATGTGTATTGTATGTACACACCATGTAGTCTCTAACCGTGTGACTAACTGTGTGTGCAGAGACATGGGGTTGGGAAACATGGGTAGGACACACCGTGTAATAGAAGTACATGTTGTGCCAAAGAGGTTGTGTATCCGTCCATATGACTAACAACACAGGGGTATAAAACATAGGTTGTACACACTATGTCATGTTCTTACACATCGTGTAGAGTTGATCATGTCTTCAACCGTGTGACTAACAACATGAGCGGTTGGAAATTATGTGGTACATTTCATTTTTACGGTGAACATGTTGTGTATTGTTGCCTAGGAGAGAACCGTGTGGTTTAGTTGTGTTGAATAACTTGTGTAGGAGGTAAAATTCAAGTGCACACCATGTCTCAAGGAGAACATTCCATGTGTAGGGGTGTTACACAACCAATTTTGTCATAAGAACACACTGTGTTAAATTATTAAGGGAACACTCTGTGTACGGGTTATACACGCCTTGTATCCATGTTTTAAAAAACATGAATTCTTTATTTCCATAGTTCATCTCTTCCACTTCTACGTTTTAGTCCTTGATAATCCTGATCTAAGGTGTGTGGTTGACCTTGCATAGTCATTCCACCGAGACATCCTCTGATTGTACGCCAGATACAGGGCAATGATCAAACACCAAAAATAGTATATCAGGGCCTACCATAAGTCCCTCTCACCATGCATGTCATGGAACTAGCCGTCATTCTAGATACAAGTGTCGATGCATAGTTTCAAGAAGACTTCATGTGGATGATGCAGACATTCCAGGGAGCATCGCATCCTTCCCCATATATTACAGAATTGATGCATGTTTTCCAGCAGCAACATCCTCCCACTTTCTCAGGGGATGGAGGACCTCAGGTTACAGATTCATGGTTAGAAACCATATTTTCTATCTTCAAGCATCTGGAGACCCCTCTTGAGGGTAGGGTGAAGCTCGTGACATATATGCAATGTGATTTTGCCAAGATATGGTGGGATGTGATACCAATGGCAGGACGCCATCAATTTATGGCCTGATATGAGTTCCATCATACTTTATATGACTAATTCTACCCAAAGAATTTGATGGTTGATCGAGCCTGAAAGTTCATTTGTTCAGATCAGGGTACTCTCTCGGTCATGGAATATTCTTCTCGCTTCACAGTGATGCAGTGCTTCACACCCATTCTAGTGGGTGATGAGTTATTCCTTGCGAGGAAGTTTAAGGATAGTCTAATTAATGAAATTTGATCTCATGTGAACATCTTCAAGTTGATGTCTATATCTTCCATATTCATCCAAGAAATTATCACAATGTGCAACATGAGGGATTCTAGAGCAGTGGGTCATGGCGGTTCAACATCCAGAGTTGGTGCTTCTCCGACTAATAGTAGGAAGCATCACAGGGAGTATACACATAGAGATCTGAGTAGGTGGGATGCACCTTCATGTAGCCATGCGATATGCTACTAGTGTGGCAAGGGTGGGAATATGAGGCCACTTTGCCTGAGATACCCGGCTCAGTGTTGATCCTGTGGCAAGATGGGTCATATTCAGCACTTCTATCATTTTTTCTCACCAAAATTTGGTGACATAGGTTCTTATGTGACTTCTCATTCCAGAGTAGTACCATCAGTTTCTCATCAGTCAGGGAACTCGAGTTCATATAACCATTCCGACTGAGGTGGTGGTCATGGTTTTGGTAGCCAGTCACTAGTCTTTCAATGACAATAGGGTGGATTATCTTGGGGAGGTCATGCATGGTCGCAGGTCCGCGGTATAGGTAAAAAAATTTCAGTGGGGCAGACCTAGTAAGAGCAGGATTCTGGACCCTCTACGGTGAGAGGTCCGATTTTGGTTGCCTCGGTTTTAGCTTCTGTACTTTTCAATACAACGGATTCCCATAGTTTCATATATGTTTTTGTTTTAGATATCCTTGGGATCTTTATCTTTACAAATACTGATATCTTGATTCTAAACACTCGTTTGATTACTTGAACGACTAGTGTACGTTAGTCCAAGGAGTTCCCTCTTAAGGTTGGTGGGTGTAACTTCTTATGGTACCTTTATATCTTAGAGATTATAGGCTATTATGTCATTCTCAGAATTGACTAGTTGGTTCCCTACAGGGATTTTTTCAACTGGTATCATTGTAGGGTGAGTTTCAAATCACCAAAGGGTGGTTTATTTCTACATAAGGGTGAATGGGATGTCCAGGTGAGTAGAGTGGGACCCGAGCATCATGGGTTGGGAGGAGTTACAACCCAAATTTCTACTCTGTATCTGGATGACTAGGGGACATCACAGATGGACTTTCCTCTAGTGGTGAATCAATTCAAAAATGTATTTCTAGAAGATTTTTTAGGTTTTCCTTTGAAACGAGAGGTGGATTTCTCTATTGAGCTTGTTCTAAGAGTGTCACTAGTGTCCATTCTTCCTTATAGGATGGCTACACTGGAGTTACAAGAGCTCAAGAAGTAGTCGGAGGAGTTGTAGGAGAAGGGTTTAATCTGAACCAGTACTTCTCCTTGGGGTTTTCCTATCCTATTTGCAAAGAAGGTAGATGGTACCCTCAAATTTTGTGTGTATTATTGGAAGCTGAACAAGTAGATGGTCAAGGACAGATAACCCTTGCTAAAGATTGATGATCTCTTTTATCAGATTCGAGGAGATCGGATGTTCTCAATTATTTAATTGAGATCTTTTTATCATCAGTTTCACGTTAGACCATATGATATACCTCTTACAGCCTTTTGGAGCAGGTATGGTCTATACGAGTATATGGTTATTTCATTCGGTCTCATGAACTCGCCTGCAGTTTTTATGGAACTAATGAACCGAGTATTCCATCCATACTTGGACTCCTTTGTGGTGGTTTTCATGGAAGATATCATGGTGTACTCTCATACTCGACATGATCAAGATAATCATGGTGATATTGTTTTGAGTACACTGATAGAGCATTAGTTATATGATAAGATCTCAAAATGCCACTTTTGGATGGACCTGATTCACTTCTTGGGTCATGTTATCTCAGAGACATGAGTATCAGTAGACCCAGAGAAAGTGAGATTAGTAGTTTTCAGGGAGCAACTGAAGAACGTATTTGAGATATGGAATTTTCTAGGGCTGTATGGTTACTACAGATGTTTTATACAAGAATTTTCACTCATACCAATGCAATTGAAGGGCCTGACTGAGAAGGGGGAAAAGTACTTATAGACAGATTTTTGTGATTCATCCTTTCAGGATCTGAAAGGAAGGTTTACTTCGACACCGATACTAGTTTTTTCCAAAGCTGAGAAAGAGTTACACCATTTTCTGTGATACATCAGTTATCAGGCTGGGAGCAATTCTTATGTGGGGGGAAGGAGTCGTTATGTATGGGTCTTTGTAGTTGAGGCCACATGACATGAATTACCCGATGCTCAATCTTAAGTTTTATGTAGTTGTTCATTCTTTACATTGTTGGAGATATTTTCTTTTAGAAGAGAATTTTGTGGGTTTCACAAACCACAAAAGTCTCTATTATATCTTCACTCAGTGCGATCTGAATTTTAAATAGAAAAAGTGGGTTGAATACCTTTAATCCATTGATTTTGAGCTTACCTACATGCATGTGAAAGGAAACGCAGTGGCTAATGTGTTGAGAAGGATGACTTAGATACAAGTAGTTCAGGAGGCCAGTAGTGAGTGGAAGCTTATGGTTCTGTTCTCCAAGATGCATTTAGAGGTGCATGACAGACAGGGGCAGATATTTCTTTCTTATATAGTTTTTACCTCTACTCTACTTGATCATGTTCAAATGAGTCAGCTATCAAATTATGAAAGCATAGTCCTATGGGAGAGTGTGTCATAAGAGGAACCTATTTCTGGATTGATCATGGGTGAGGATGAGATCTTTCACTTTCGTGGACGCATATGGGTATCAGCAGACATACAAGAGGAGATGATGTACGATTTTCATTCTTCAGTTTGGACAGTTCATCCTAGTGTCACCAAGATGTATAGAGATCTACATCATCAGTATTGGTGGCTAAGAATGAAGAGAGATATCACTGGTTTTGTCATGAGGTGTTCCACCTATCAATAGGTGAAGGCAGAGCATCAGCGACCAGTAGGGATTTTGCAGCAGTTACCCATCCCCGAGTGGAAGTGGAATGATGTCGAGATGGATTTCGTGATAGGGTTACCATGATCCCCTCAATGGAATGATGCATTCTAGTTTATCATTGATAGAATCATGAAGGTTGTTTACTTATTACCGATCAAGGAGACCATTAGGGTTGATGAGTTGGGAAGGTTGTACATCCGAGAGATTGTACATTTTCATGGGGTTCCTCACTCTATCATTTAAGAAAATGATGTCTATTTTAGTTATCAGGTCTGGTAGGGATTATAAAGGGCTTTGGGTACACAGGTACTTCAGATTATAGCTTACCATCCCTAGATAGATAGCCAGTCTGAGCGTACAATCCAGGTATTTTAGGATATACTACGAGCATGCATCTTAGATTTTTTGAGGTTCTTGGGAGAAGCTCATACCTCTGGTGGAGTTTTCCTACAATAATAGTTTTCAAGAAACTATTTAAGTGGAACCATATAAGGATTTGTATGGTAGGCCATGCCGATCACCACTATGTTGGGACCTCGTCTTGTCCAGGAGACCACAGAGCAGGTGGAGTTGATTCAGAAGAGGATGGATACTACACAGTCATGGCAGAAGTCTTAAGCTGACTAATGGTGATGACCTCTGGAGTTCGAGGTTGGAGATTAGGAATTCCAACATATCACACCGAGGTTGGGACACAAGAGGATTAGGAGATAGGGTAATCTTTTACTGATATAATTCGGGTCGTTTGAGGTTTTGGGGAGAGTCAGGATGGTTTCTTATCATTTATAGTTACCTCATAGGTATCGAGATATGCATGATGTCTTCCACATTTTCTATCTATGGAGTTACATCTCAGACCTGTTTCTAGTTTTTCAACCTGAGGTGGTTGAGTTGGACATGGATACATCATTGGAAGAGCATCCTGTTTAGATTGTTGATCATAGCATGAAGGATCTCAATGGATTGTATGTTCTTCTAGTACAGGTGTTATGGAAACACAGGTGAGTACAGGATGAGACTTGGGAGAGGGATACTGATGTACAATCGCAGTGGCCTAAGCTATTCAAGGATTCTTCTTCTGCGCCTCCTCGTTAGGGAAATTCAGGGATGAATTTCTTTAAGGGGGATGTTTATAAGAACATTTTTCTTCATTTTAGGAATAGATCATGATTTTTGGTCTTTTGGGGGAAAATATGAGTTTCTGGAAATTTATGGAGTATGCACCATATACTTAGGAGTACACGTCGTGTACCTGGTTATTGCAGGTAGCTGTGTACTAACCATGTAATGACAGATTACATGGTTGTGTGAGGTGATCTGGAGACCTCCTAAATATTTGTTCGGTAAAGGCCTATATGCACCATGTATCCTTAGGGAACAAGCCATTTATTTTTATTTTTAATTGTTATATCAGATTGGGGTCATGTCTAATTGAAAGAACCTCCTTCTCCTAGCATCATCTTGTCCAGGAGCAATAGATATCGTCGATTATACTAAAATACCCTAATCAACCATCTATGCTCTGAATCGAACACCTTCTATTGTGTTGGAATTGCATCAGTGAGTTCTACCTTATTCTAGACCCTCATCTCTTGATTTATCCTCTTTCGTGAGCTATCCATAGTTGAAATTTTTTGATATTTTTGCAGATCTACATCATTATACTTCAATTTAAAGGCTTTGATTCAACTATATCAATCCTGCAATGTCAAGGTAGGTGGTTTTTTCCTTTATGTAGATTGTATTTGAATTATGTTTTCAAAAAAGTTCCCAATACCCTAGTTTAGGGTATTGCATGTTTAGGGAATTTAACCCTCTTAATGACTGCTATGCCTGGTTTTCTTGATCATGGGTTTTTAATTATAAATAGGGTTATTTACCTTTCTATGGATGTTTTTTCCCATGTATGATCTGATATTGGCCTTTGGGTATATAATTTCCTGTTAGGATGCTCTTTTTTCCATGCCTAGTGCTGTTAAAATGGAGTGATATTATCTGACATGCTTTTGTTAAGCTTTGTAGCCATTTATCTAGGTATTATTTGTGATTTACTTTGGCTGGTGAATATCATTTGTGAACAATTTCTTTACATAGGGTCGTGGGAACCTGTTGTAGTGAGAACATAGGGGGAATTGATGTTTAGGGCTTCTCCATAGTGTCTTTTATAATTTTCAAGCTATGAGACCATAGAGGGGATTGAATTTGAGTGATCCCTCAGAGTGTCTATAGTTATCATTAGGAGACTACAAGAGGAATTGACGTTGAGTGTTTCCTCAGAGAGCCTGTAGTTTATCATTAAAAGGCTATATGATGAATTGATGTTGAGTTCTACCTCATAGAGTATTTATTTGCATGAGACCAAAGGGGTTAGTCTGTGTGAGCTTACCTAGAGGGTTGTTATATCTTATTTGTATAAGTTGAACTAGAGGGGTTAGGTTTTGTGAACTTTCAAAAGGATTTCTTGTTTTTGTTTGGATGAATAATTGACAATGTAAATGAATGTTGTTGAAAATATAGGACTATTTACTTTTGAGTAATTCCTCTTTTATTAATTCCTTTTCCATATTACCTATTATATATATATATTCAATGACAGTTAGGCACATATATATGGGTGGTTGCCTACTGGGATTTCTCTCAGACCCTATATGGGTCATGCTTTTGGGCACAAAAGGAATATATTTTTGCAGGTATGTATAAGGGCAAGCACCATTCTACTTCAGGTACTTGACTGTTGTGAAGCTGAGGAGCATGGAACCAAGCTGAGGCTTGCGATGTTGTTGGAGTTTACTTGTTTTCATTGTACTTTGGTTTAGTATTGTATTCCAGTATTGTGACTTGTTTGGATTGTTTCCTAGATACTTGTGACATGCATCATTATTGACATATATATATTATGCAGTTATTTATTTACTTTCAGTCTTCCACTTTTTACTTATTGTATAACATTACTATGTTCGATACTATTATATGTTTACATCCATTGTTTTACTCTACCAATGAGGGCATAGTTTCCTCAAAATCACACCAAGGCCCTTACTACTAGTTGGAAGCCTCTGGCATTTGGGGAAATGCGCTTGAGGCCATGTGACCAACCAGGTATGGGGCACCTTTGGGTGGCACCCAAAACCGGGATGTGACATTAGCTACTAAAGCTAAAGTGAATCATTGTAGGTTGGTAATGTGTTCAGCATATTCCATAACTATTATTACCTCTTGTATCATACTCATGAACTCATAAGAGTTCTAATCCCACAAAATATCTAAATAGAAGTGGATTAGTAACATCACCACAAAATCATTGTAGTGAAACACATATTACAACCTAGACTACTCTAGTATATCCCAGTATCACATGGATAGTACTATAAGAATGTAAGAATAAGTTTTCACCCTTATGTTCACATTTTTATTGAGATACTTGAAGATTTCCAAAACTTTCTCCATCCACAACTATAATTCTATGGGGCCTCCATCCCTAGTGAACATAGGCAGATACTATAGTCAAAACTCTCACATCATCTCATGAATTATAAGAACAATGTCGACCATCTCCCATTACAGGGATGATATTACCCTCTGGAAGATTTCATGAAGCTAATCGTCCATCATAATCACTAAAACCACAGGATGGTCAATCTCAATTCTATTAGGATTGTGATGATTTACACTCTCATGATACTCATTTCAAAGATTATGTAGTTGAATTTTATCTAAAAATATATTATTCACACCTCAAAAAAATGTTACATAATAATTTTAACCTTAGTATGTGAAATCAATAGAGTACCACTAGCTCATGTTTCCTCTCCGCATTGATTAACATGTGAATTTCCATAAAATTTCATTTTATTTCATCTCTTTTATTAGGTAAATTGATGTATTTAATTTCACAGTTTTCATGATAATATATGTCACACACCATAAATGTGTCCCTAACATGAAAGAATTAGGACAATATATATCCATATTTTCCTCTCATGATGCATCCATTTCCATATCATGTCATACCAACACACAAGTAAAAATATCATTAAGCACTAGAATAAAAAAAACATGTGAATCACCCAAGTAAAATAACATGAAACATAACAAGAAAATAGCATCAATAGAAATCCCTTCCTTGGGGAATCATATTTCCCCCTAGACATGGGTTAATTAATCCCATGGATGAGATCCATTCAATTTCCTAAAGAATAATTGTCTTCCTTATACCTTTCCCCAACTATAAAGCAGCACAAATGAAACTTGATTTTATGACGTGTCATTTTTACATCCCTAATATGGAACTCGCACACATGAACATGATGGGTGGGTTATGTTATCTTGGTTGCATCTCCTCCTATGCTTGAGGCTGGTGACTAGTAACATTGGTGTAATGAATATTGCGGGATATTATAAACTATAGTAAAAAGTATAAAAAGCAATGGAAATATTATTATAGAGTCATAGAAATAGAGGAAACAACATAAATAAACAATAGGAATACACTCCCAAAACAATGTAAAAATAAAATGAACCATTAATAATGAAATCATAGAATATCGGGATAAAATGTGATTGCATGACTGTATGTATGTCATAAAAATACATGACCAATAAAAATTATAAAAGTCTCAAAAATCATTTTTCTATAGACACATTTTATAAAAATATCCAAACACCATCCCATACACTGTGCAATTTAAATAGCAGGTTCCCTTTCCCTTTTCCATGAAATATTCCCAGGTACTAAATTGAATCCTGAACAAGGTGTGAGTAAGACTCAGTAAGCCTACCCCACCATTTCTAAAAAACATATTCCATAAATTTGATGAATAATATAAAGAGATGGATATTGTTTTTAATTTAAAAAAATAATGTAGTTCGTAAAATAAACTGACTAAAACTCAACTTATTGGTTGAGATTTGAGGCTAGCCAAACCTTCTTTGGTATGATGGAAGATATATTTGAGCATGTCGTATAACTATTCAAATTATAGAAATAACCCTTCTACTATAAAACCCAAATTTCATTTTAGAAAAACTAGGTAGAACCCTCTAAACATTAAAAAATTTATTGACATAGCCTGACATGCCTTTCAGCATATCTGTGAAGATCCCTCTATAAATTAAAACTCAACGAGATAGTGCACACTAAGAATAAAATATTATTCATGAATTATTACCAATTTAAGTCTTATGATTCAAACACAACCATTATAACAAATCCATTAAATTTGGTGGTATTAATAGTAATAACAATATTTTAAAGTAATTTATGAATTATAATGAAAATATAAAAATAAATAAGTATATATTTCTTAATAGATTATTTATTGGATTTGAAACAATATTTTTCTCAAAAACTGTTTTTCATTATATTTTGTGAAGAAATACTAAAATAATTTTTTTCCAGTTTAAAAATGATTATTTTAAAAAATTAATTATTTTTTTAATAAACATATAAAAATCATCATTATATTAAATTTTTAGATTTTCTAAAATGATTAATTTTTTAATTAATAGTGAAAAATAATGGGTTTTAATGATAAAATCTTATTATTTTAAATTATATAAAAATTTAAATTTATTTTAACAACATTAAAAATTAATTTTAGTAAAATTAGTTAATTTTAAAACCAATTTATGTCATTAGAATAAACCTAATTTTTAATTTTTATATTAAATGTTTTATACATATGGGAACATTTTAGTTCAAAAATTGTTTTTTATTGGGTTTGTGTGTCTAATTTTAAATGAAAATTTTCCATTATTTTATTTGAAATTTTTAAAATTGATTCCATAATTTTATTTATCATAATCAATATTATATTATATAGTCAAATAATTTTATTTATAATAATTATATGTAAAATAATTAAAAATTAATTACCATGGTGAAGATTAAAATGGGGTTACCAATGGTTAAACTAAAATGAAATTAAACCTAAAAACATGTAAAACACCAAATGGATGGAAATATTTTGACCATATATTATCAATGGTTCCTTAATGATCTATTTAGGAGCCTTGTGTTATGTTTACAAACTAGATATAACTTTTCTCTTTCAGATATTCCAAGTGTGTCCTCTACCCCAATTATAAAAGTGAACCCCATATCCTCTCCAATTAATACTTATTAATCCTTTTGAATCATCCAAGACTGACCCAAATAACCTCCTTAATCTCATAACCACATCATAGAGTAATTTTGTAGCATTAATCCAACCATGCAAGGATTTAGTTATAATCCTAAGGTGATGGTTCAAAGAAGAAGTATCCTTCTTAACCAATCATCATTGTTTTATTTATTTATTCACAACAAAAACATATTAATAAATATTAATAATAATATAATAAAATAATTATATTTAATACACTATGATATTATTATGTTAATTCTATAATATAAATATTTCCACACTATCAACAAATGGGGAACGAAACCATCATTCGTGTGCACGGTGAACTATCACCTCACTTGGATATTTATAGTGATGGATCTAATATGTATATATATATATATATGAAATTAATTAAATATAACTCATTCTAAAAAATTATTATACAATATTATATCTTATCTTACCATCTATGAAAATTTTTATTTTCATTCGTGTGTACGAAAAACTAGTTCCTCATAAAGCAATGTGATTCATATTTTATTATCACGTCACGTGTATCATATATATACCTATAAAAATTAAAAATTATTATATTTTTTAATTATTATCATTATATAAATATAAAATAACACTTACCGTTTTTACATCATTTCCTTTGATAAATGGAAATGTTGCACTTATGTAGATACGACATATCATCTCCATGATTTTAACATAATTAATTTTTATATCCATACTAATTTTTTATTTTCAAATTTATAATTTAAACATAAATTTAAATTTATTTTATAATTATTATTCTAGATATTATTTGACAATCCCCCTTATTAAAATGTTGAATGCACTAATTTTACTTCGAAATTATGAACTAAGCATCCTCAAAACAGCTAATGTGGATAGAACTAATTATATAATTAAATAAATAACATAAATAAACAATGTAAATGGTTTATATTTAGGGGGTTAAACCATGAATTAGTTATTAATAATAAAATAATTTATATACTTCATTATAAAAGAGATAAATTAAATACCTAAAAATATCTGGACAATAGGAAGTAGTTTTGTCTTAAAACATCCATCATTGTGACCCAAGTTCTTTTATGCACATAATTTATTTGAAATAGTGTATGTAATAACCCTTTATACATTAAATCATTCATCATATATATTTCATGATATTTTATGTTATACTTAATTTACATCATTCATGGAATTTATGATTCCAAATCATCTAATGCGGTTGGGGTTCATATTTTCATATCACTTTAATTGTTATTGTTTATGCTTGAATTTATATTATTTGAAATTATTTTATAAATCTATAGTAAAACCTAAAAATTTTAGTCTCTTATATATATCTATGTTATATTCATTTAATAGTAAAAATTTATTCTCTTTTATTCTTATAATGTTGGTGAAAATATTTTTAACAAAATATTACTACATTTCTCTCTTAAGTCAAAAAAACATTTTATTCCATATACAATTTTTCACAAAAATATTTTCTATGAATATTTTCAAAATTCACCAAATGATCTATTACTGAATTTTTTAACCATTTTTTAATTATTATACTGTATTTGTAAAAAAAAGTTCATTTTGTTTTCAAAATGTTGAACTTATTAACATTTTTATAGTAGTGTGAAAGGAATATGTTTTTTTATACGACATGTACAGAATTACCCAATATAATGAAAACATGATTATTCAAAGTTTACTTTTCATGTTAAAATTTATTTTTAACATAAAATATATAGTATTTTATTGTAAAAAATTTTATAGTTTTATGAATTTATTTCAATGTTTGAGGCACTTATTCTTAGTGGAATATTCTATGTAATATTTTATATAAATGTTTATTATCAACAAAAGACATTGATGTTATAAATTAGTTATAACTAATTTATAAATTTCTTTCACATATATACCTAGATAATCATCCATTAATTTATTTTTGTAATACATGAATTTTTTCATTTTTGTAACATCCCAGGTCCCGGTGCCGCCCAAAGGTGCGCTGAATCAAGTTGGTCACATAACCTCAAATTTCCAAAAATTCTAGAGGATGCCAACTAACAGTGAGGGACAAGGTGTGATAATAAGGAAACTATACCCTCATTGGCAGAGTATACATAGCAGAAATCAAATAGTAAAAATAAAAAAAGAAGTAATACCATACAATAGTTGTAAACAGAGAATGATTGATAGAAATAAAACAACTGAAGCATATATATGAATGATGTATGTCACATGTGTCTAGGAAAATAGAAAAAAAAGTCACAATACTATAAATATAGTATAGAAATGAAATTATAGAAAATAAAGTAAACTCTAACAGCATCGCAGGCCTCGACTTGGTCCCATGCTCCCCAGGTCCCATAGCAACCAAGTACCTAGTGAAGAAGGGAGATTACCCCTACCTATACATGCAAACAAGAAATTTTTTTGGGACTAAAACATGACCCAAATAGGCTATGAGAATAATCCTAGTAGGAAACAACCAAAATATTTGTGTCTAACTATCAGTTAATATATATACCATGTAATATTTAGAAATAAAGCAATAAAGTAGGAAGTACTCAAAAGTAAAATATCCTATAATTTTCAATTACATTCATTTAATATTATCATTAAATCTGTTAAATCATGTAAACATTAGGATCTAGCTAAAGCTATGTATCCCATGTGAAAGTAAAAAAATAGATGACTCATAATACCATCTAAAAAACAAGTAAGATCGAGTCCAATCTTGTTATTTGGCTTGGAAAACCCGTCACAATAATTCAATTATTAAATAACAACCCTTTAGAAAATTTCTCACAGTCCAATCCCCCCCGGTCTAGCATAACAACAATTCATTTAATAACAAACCTCTAGGAAGCTCTCAGAGCCTAACCCCTTTGGTAAAACATAACACTAATCATTTGAAAATGAGTACTTAGTCAGTTATCATGATCAATACCCCTTGGTCAGCATAGCATTAATAAATTATAAATGTCCAACTGGGAAGCTCTCATGCTCTAAACTCCCGGTTCAATGAACACCTGGAAGATCTCACAGTAAATACCCCTGGGTCAATAGAACAGTTAAAACATAAATAAATGACCATACCTTTAGAAGTTCACATAGTCAAATTCCCCTTGTTCAAACTTCCACAATGTATATCACAGTTATCTCATAGAATTATTATCCCCGTCTTAACAAATAGAGACATAGAAAACAAGGCGATCCTAACAAGAATCCTAGAAAAATGGTCATAAATGATAAAATAAGTTAAACTCACCCATGGGGTGTCTTTTAATAAGGTATCTAGCCTTACTCATAAGAAATAATCCTTTACTAATCAATAAAATCATAGAAAGTAATAACAGGGTTAAATTCCAAAACAAGCAATACCCTAATCATTGGTATGTGACACTTTTAGCATATATAATCCAAGGATTAAGAACAAAAGGCACAAACCACCTACCTCAATATTGTACGATCGATATAATTGAACGTCGACCCTTGAATCAGCCTAGATTGGCCTAAATCTATAAAAAGATAAAAAACACCCCACCGTGAATAACTCAAACGAGATAAGGACTCAAGAATAAAGGCTCTAAGGGATTTGATAACTCACCGATGGGATTCCAACACACCCGAAAACATCTCAATTGGATTTCATATAGATAATTGGGAGGGGTTGGAAGTTTGTTAGTTATTCTGTCTCTATCTTGTATGAACCATGAGGAGAAGAATATGTTTACGAATATAAAATGAAACCCCAGTCTGATATATTAATTAAAAAATAAAAGTACATGGAATGTTCATTTAAAGTACATGTCATGTATTAGCATCAACCATCCCTCGACTTAAGCAGTCTGTCAGGTCACCACACGGCCTTGTACTCAGCCGTTACACGACCAATACATGGTTGTACGTGATAGCAGGGTACATAGTGGGTACACAGAAGTACACGGTGTGTATATAGAGAAACTCAATGTCCTCATTTTTCCTCAAAAATAACCCGAAATCAAGTTCCATACCTAAAATAAAGATATGGGTTCTTACAAACTTCCCCCTTAAAGAAATTAATTCCTTAATTTCCCTTTCAAGGTTCGTGAAGAATAATCTTTAAACAACTCTAGCCACTATGATATTACATCGGACTCCCTCTCTCAAGTCCAATCCTATACTCGTATGTGCTTCCATAGAACTCATACCATATGAATATACCAGACATGGAAAACCTTCTCACTGCAATCCAAAATTCGAATAGGGTTATCCTCTAAGGATGCATCAACCTCCAACTCAACCTCCCAGTGTTGAAAAACAGGAGATGGGTCTAAAAAGTAACATTGTATCTGAGAAACATGAAAGATTTCATGCATATCCTTGTACCTATGTGGTAAATTCAACTAATATGTGACTAGCCTAACACTCCCCAAAACCTCAATGGCCTGATGTATATCAGTGAAATCTCCCATGTCTCCTAATCCTCTTGTGTCCCAACCTCGGTGTCAGACGTAGAAAACCTGATCTTTGACCTCAAACTCAGAATTATGTCTTCATTGATCCACATAATATTTATGCTAATATTGTGCAGTAGTCATCCTCTTCTTAATCAACTCCACCTACTCAGTAGTCTCTTGGACAAGATGAGGTCCCAACATAGCTTCCTCTCCTACCTCCATCAAACATAGAGGTGATTGGCATGGCCTACCGTAAAAAGCCTCATAAGGTTCCATCTGAATCATTTATTGAAAAATATTATTGTAGGAAAAATAGACTAGGGGTATGTGTCTCTCCCAAGAGCCCTAAATATCTAGGATGTATGCTCAAATCATGTCCTCTAAAACCTGAATCGTGCGCTCGGACTGGCCATCTGTCTGGGAATGTTAATCTATACTCAGAAGTACCTAAGTACAAAAAACCATTTATATTCCTTGCTAGACATGAGAAGTAAACTAGGTGTCCCTATCTAAAATGATATAGTGTAGAACCCTATGCAAACATACAATATAAAAAATGTACAACCTCCCAAGCATGTAAAAACTGAAGGTATCCTTGATCGAAAAGAATTGTAAAACTTTTTTGAGTCTATCAACAATAACCCACACCGCATCATTTCTTCACAGACACCTTTGTAAAATCCTCATGAAATCCATAGCGACATCATTCCATTTCTACTCTGGAATGTTTAACTGTTGTAATAGCCATGCGGGTTTCTGATGCAATTCTTTCACCTGCTGACAGGTGGAACATCTTATAACAAAACCAGATACATCCCTCCTCATACCTGGCCACCAATAATAACGATACAGATCTCGATAGATCTTGATGAAACCAAGATTAACTGCCCATACTAAGGCATAAAAATCATGCAAAATCTCATCACGTATGTCTGATGACACCCATACGCACCCAATAAAATGAAAAACCACATCCTCACCTATGTTCCACCAAGGATTAGTGTCCTTTCCTAACATACTCTACCATAGGGCTAGGCCTTTGGAATCTGATAGTTGCCTCTTCTCCACTTGATCCAGTAGATTAGAGGTAACACCTATAGAATAAAGAAACATATGCCTCCCTCTTTCGTGAAACTCCAAATTCATCTCATAGAATATATCTATAAGCTAACACTCACTACTGACCTCCTAAACTGCTTGTATCTGAGTCCTAGTATTCAATACATCGGCCACTACGTTGCCTTTCTCGAGCATGTAGGTAGGCTCAAAGTCAAAAGACTGAAGGTACTCAACCAACCTTCACTGTCTCAAATTCATATCATGCTAAGTAAATATTTACTTGAGGTTTTTTTGGTTAGTGTATACAAAAAAAATTCTCTTCCAAAAGGTAATGTCTCCAACAATTTAAAGTATGCACAACTGTAGCTAACTCGAGATCATGCGTAGGGTAGTTCCTCTCATGAGGCCTCAACTACTTAGACCCATATGCAATGAATCCTTCCCCCTGCATAAGCACTGCTCCCATCCCAATACCTAATGTATCACAGTATACAATGTAACTCTTTCCCAGCTCCCGAAAAATTGGGATTAGTGTTGTAGTTAATCTCCCATTCAACTTCTGAAAGGCTAAATCATAGTTAGCTGCCCACAAGTACTTAACACCCTTCTTATTTAGGCTAGTAAGTGGCACTGATAAGTGTGATAAGTCCTGAATAAAGTGTTTTTAGTTACCATCCATCCCTAGAAAACTTCGTACTTCAAATACATTCTTCAGATGCTCCTAGGAAACTACCGCTCTCAGCTTCTCTCTGTCTACTGATACTCCTATCTCTAAGATGACATGACCAAATAAGTGAATGTTGTCCATCCAAAATTGTCACTTTGAGAGCTTAGCATATAACCAATTCTCTCTCAGTGTACTCAATGCGATCTTAAGATGGATGGAATGGTCATGTCAAGTGTCAGATTACACAAAGATATCATCTATGAAGACTACCACACAAAAAATCCAAGTAAGGATGGAACACTTGGTTCATCAGTTCCATGAAAACTGTCATCGTGTTTGTGAGATTGAACAGCATAACCAAATACTTGTATTGAACATACCTACTTTGAAAGGCTGTAAGAGGTATATATGATTGTCTAACGTGCAACTGATGATAACTAGATCTCAAGTTAATAGTCAATAACACCCAATCTCCTCAAAGATGATAAAATATATCATCAATACTCAGCAAGGGATATCATTTCTTGACCATAAATTGGTTCATATTCATAAAATCCACACAAATTCTAAGGGTGTCGTCCACCTTCTTCCCAAAAAGAACATGTGAACCCCAAGGATAAATACTGGGTTATATGAAACCCTTTTTCTACAACTCCTCTAACTACTTATTATAGAGACCCTGACTTTTCTTACATTACTATTACATTATTTTAAAGATAAACAACATAATAGTATTACACATAGAGGATACAAAGGTTTAGTGTCTTGGGAAAACTAGGACCATACATAACAATTACAACATCAATAATAAACATTTATTTAATTTCTTCTTCTCTATCTTGTTATTGGAAATTGTCATTTCCATAGTACATGTAGCCACCTGAGGATATACATCAAAATGGGTGAGCTAGAATCCTAGTAAGAGGATAGATAACAATAATGTAGAATGGGGTGAGCATAATCATAACATGGAAAAAAGATCATGAACATGAGAGGAAGAATAAATATAAGACTTGAAATGTGGCAATGCATAAAAATGAAACATCATGTCTTAGTGGTTAACTACCACAAATACTTGTGAACCAAGCTAGAATCTTGTTCACACATCATTTCACATTTACTAATGAGATTCATCTCTTTACCCAATGCATTGGAGTTCTGTATAATTCTTGACGCACCCGTCACATTTAAAGATTCATATTGCTCTATATAATTCCGGGCACACCCATCACATCATAACATTATCATTATCATGATTTCCACATAGAACACATATAAAAAATGTACATAACTAAACCATGTAAAGGAATGGTTTTTGTCACATAAGAACAAATTAATAAACATTGGGTTCCCAAAAGAAAGAGGGAATATCATACATGTTACAAGAACCGTCCATTTTGAGTGAGAAATAAAAGGCGTGTTCTTAAAAGAAGAGTTCTTTTGGAAAACATTTTCATTGACATAAAAACCAGTGACAAACATGTATATCCCTGAAAAGGAAAGTCAATGATGAAAAAATATATCTTTAAGGAGTAACCATATCAAAAATGGAGTGAAAGAGGGAGAACCCAAAGAAAGAAAATTCGGTTCGAGAATTTCCACTTACCTTGTATCCAAATGATTCCTTCACATTAAAGTCCTGTATAATGACATTATATTAATTAATTAGAAATAAAAAACCTTTTTTACATTAATATGGTTCATTATGGTTTCATTAAGTTATTTTATTTTCCTTTTGATGAGTTATAGAGTTTAAAAAAAATTGTTCTGGAATGTTTGTTTTTTATGGTTTTCAAGAGTGGTTCACTTGTATTCTTAAATTAAAGTTCGAGTTGAACATGGGTACTCATCCAGAACGTATACTACATGTTATTAATGATATTACAAGAGTTGAATGATCTTATAATGAATTATATTAGATCCATGTGCATGAATCATTAGATAAGAATTAAATGATGACTGTTTGGGTTAATTTGAGCGATTTTTCGATCATAATGAACTTGTATTATTTTATCACTAGAAATGTAGACATAAGTTACTTCCAGAACTTTAAATAAGAGATAATTCATATAACATATTCTGTTTCAACCATAAAAATGTTTTTATTACCATATCTGAAGGTAGAAATGGAAGAACAAAACTTTTCATTCTTGAAGGTGATAAATTAACACCTCAAGAACAACGTTCTCTTTAATAAAATAAAAGGAAGAGGGAAAAGGGGTTGGATGATATAATATCCCATTAGCATCATAATATTCTAGTACATTTATAATACTATAGTTACAATACCATTTTGATGATGATAGGTGGATAGAGATCAAGAAATGAACTTGAACTTGAAAGGAAATTAAAGGAGAAGAGGGAGAGAAATTTCCTCTTAAATATTCCTCTTGAGATCCTACTTAAGGAAGATAGGCTTGATCTTTTGATGAGACCAGTAGCTATTGAACGTGGTACAGGGGCTAGGGAGGATGTTTGGGAAGATTTTATAGAAGGCTTGGATCTTTAGAGGTGTGAGGAAATGAGGGTGTGAAGGGTGGTTTTTATAGTGGAGGGGAGAGGGGTTTCCTTAAAATAAAATTCATTATTTTATTAATTACCCCTAAGACAAGGAATAGTGAGTATTAAATGACCAATAATAGTAATTTTATCATGTGATCCCGAACCAAGTGGGCTAACATCAGTTGAACATAACACATGACTCTATAATTAGCTTATTTAGCTTATTTTGTAAATTATGGTATTTCACTATTCATCAAAAATTCATGTATCTCAGAAAAAATCCCAAATATTTACCCCAACCATTTTTCGACGTGTAGAATCCAAAAATAAAATCCATTTTTCAAAAATAATTTTCTAATATGATTAATTTAATATTTAATTAAAATCATGGTTTATTACTAAAAAACAGTTTTAAAACATTCATTTACTTATTCTAAAATATAAGAACATCATACTTTCACTTGAATATTATTTTTATACTATCATAGGTAAGGTTACAATTAATTAGGTTATATCACTATTCATAAGGGTATGTTACTATTCATAAGGGTAGGTTACTATTTACAAAAAATTATTTTTGTTTTATTATACTTGAAAAATAATCTTGAACACAACGGTGTTTGTCAAATTTTAAAAATTCCAAGCATAGAAGTGAAAAACTTATGTTTAAAGGTCACTTATCACTTAGTAGTTTATTATGTTGTGTTTTCATGTTATTTTATGACATAATTTTAAGAGGGGAATTTCCATTGCAAAACTTTGGGTCATTACATTCTTCCCCCATTAAGAAATTTCAACCCTGAAATTTCACTTTACACAACCAGGTGATGGTGTTTCTCCTTAATTTCATCTTCTAGTTCCCAAGTTGCTTCCTTAAACTTATGGTTCCTCTAAAAAACTTTTACAAGATGGGTTGTCTTGTTGCGTAGAACCTTATCTCTCCGATCCAAAATCTTTACTGGCTGCTCCTCATAAGAGAGATCATCTTCCAGCTGCACCACCTCTGAGTTTAGTACAAGTGAGGATTCTGGTATGTACTTCCTCAGTAGTGATACATGAAACACATCATGAACGTGAGCCATATTCAGTGGAAGTGCAAGATGATAGGCCATGGATCCTATGCGGTCAAGGATCTCAAAGGAGCCAATATACCTTGGGCTTAGCTTCCCTTTCTTCCTGAATCACATGACTCTCTTCCATGGAGATATTCGAAGGAAGGCTTTATCTCCAACGCCAAACTCCAAGTCCGTTAGACGGTTGTCAGCATAGCTCTTTTGCCGACATTGAGCATCTTTGATGTGTTTTTGGATGACTTGAACCTTCTCTATCATCTCTTGAACAAGATTATATCCAAGTAGATTTTTTTCTCCAAATTCATCTCAATAGGTTAGAGTTCTACATCGCTTTCTATACAGAGATTCATATGGAGCCATCTGAATACTCGATTGGAAGCTATTGTTGTATGAGAACTCAACCAATGGGAGATGTTTATCCCAACCACCTTTGTATTCTTGAGAGCAGGCTCTTAGCATATCTTCACATGTCTGAATAGTTCTTTTAGAATGGCCATCAGTTTGGGGGTGATAGGTCGTGCTGAAATTTAATTCAGTACACAAAGCATGTTGAAGGCTCCTCCAGAATTTAGATGTGAACCTTGGATCATGGTCAAAGACAATTGATAGTGGAACATTGTGTTTTCTAACCACTTCCTTCACATATATAATTTTAATTTGTTCAAGTGAGATATCTTCCCGAATAGCAATAAAATGAACAGTCTTGGTGAGTCGGTCAACTACAACCCGTATCGCATTATTTCCCTTTGACATCTTTGGGAAACCCGTGACAAAGTCCATAGTAACATTTTCCCATTTCCACATGGTTATAGGCAATGTCTGCATTATACCTTTGGACTTTTGTCACTTAGCTTTAACTTTCTAACATACCAATCACCTTAATATATATTATGCAATCTTCTTCTTCATGTTATCCCACCAGAAGTGTTCTCGGAGAGCACAGTACATCTTGGTACTCCCAGGATAGATAGAGAATATTGAGCTATGTGCATTATCCAATAGCTCCTTCTTTATCCTAGGTGATGAAGGCACAAAAAGCCACGTTCCAAGCCGAATCACACCATCATCGTTGATATGGGACTCTGGAAACTTTACTTCCTTTACTACATTCACCCTCTTTTGTATCTCCACATCATCCCTTTGTGCTTCCTTAATCATCTCTTGGATGGATGGTTGCACAATCATTTGGGAAAGGTAGGATGTATCCCCTGCCCTTATGATTTCCAAATCCATCCTTTTCATGTCTAAGAATATAGGTTATTTCTCAATCCATAACATGGATAGAGTAGTGGGTTCTTTTCTACTAAGAGCATCAGCTACCTTGTTCACCTTTCCAGGATGATAGTGAATAGAGGAATTATAATCCTTGATTAGATCTAACCATCTCCTTTGACGCATGTTGAGCTCCTTTTGTGTGAATATATACTTTAGGCTCCTTTGGTCAGTGTATATGTCACACTTTTCACCATAAAGGTAGTGTCGCCATATTTTCAAGGAAAAAATCACAGTTTCCAGCTCTAGATCATGTGTCGGGTAGTTCTGCTCATGGATCTTCAACTGTCGTGAGGTGTAGGCTATCATATTATCATTTTTCATGAGTACGAAACCCAAGCCTTTCTTTAAAGCATCACTGTATATCACAAAACTTTCTCCACTTTTTGTTAGTGTGAGTATAGGTGTAGTGATCAGTATTATCTTTAGCTCTTTGAAGATTCCCTCACATTCTTCTGTCCAGACATACTTTATCCCTTTCCTTTTTAACTTAGTTAGCAGGCTTGACAATCGTGAGAAGTTTCTCACAAAACGTCGGTTGTACCCAGCTAATCCAATAAAACTATGGATTTCTATGACACTGGAGGGCCTGGGCCATTCCTCAATCTCCTTTTTCTTTGAAGTATCCACAAGAAATCCCTCACTTGTGATCACATGTCCCAATAACGTGACTTGCTTCATCCAAAAGTCGCACTTTCTGAACTTGGTGTACAACTTCTCCTTTCTCAATGTCGCTAAGACAAGTCTTAGATGTTCTTCATGTTCCTCATTGCTCTTGGAGTAGATGAGAATATCATCGATAAACACTACCAATAATTTGTCGAGGTAATGTCTAAAGACTCTATTCATCAAATACATGAAGATTTCAGGGGAATTAGTAAGTCCAAAGGGCATCACCAAAAACTCATAGTGCCCATACCTTGTTCATAAGGCAGTCTTCTAAATATATTCCTTCTTCACCTTTACCTGATGATATCCAGAATGAAGATCCACCTTTGAGAAGTATTTAGCTCCACTTAACTGGTCGAACAAGTCATCAATCCTTGAGAGAGGATACTTGTTCTTTATGGTGATCTTATTGAGTTCCCAATAATCGATACACAGCCGCATTGTTCCATCCTTCTTCTTCACAAAGAGCACTGGTGCACCCCAAGGTGATGCACTAGGGCGTATGAACCCCTTGTCCAGATTCTCTTGAAACTGCTTCTTTAACTCCTCCAGTTCGATAGGATCCATCCTATAGGGACACTTATAGATAGGAGTTTCTCCAGGTATGAGTTCAATTGAGAACTCTACCTCATAATCTGAGGGAATTATGGGTAACTCTTCAGGAAATACATCGTTGTATTCCCCCATGATGGGCATTTCCTCAAGGTTGGCACTTTCTATCGACTCAATCATTTGGGCGAGGTATGCTTCTTCATATGGAATCAACACCCACACCATTGAAGGATTTTTCAAAGGAGATTCAAGATCTTCCTTGAATTTTTAGAGAAGAATGGGATGGTTTGGAATATGAAAATGTATTTCCTTTTCCGGACAGTTGATATGTGCTCTAGATAACAAGAACTAATCCATTCCCATTATAGAGTTGAATTCCACCAAAGAAAGTATTACAAGATTCTTTAGAAGAATCTTCCCACATACGCCAATAAGAGATGAGCCAAACACTTAGGTTACAATTATTTCACCACTTGGTGTTTATGTAGATATCTCTACTTCAAGGTTTCAGGGCTTTGATTCTATAGTTCTATCAAACATGCAAGATATAAAGGAATGATTAGAACCAGAATAAAATATGAATTTTTCCACTATTGAGTGAATAAGAAGTGTACCTTGTACGAATTCATTATCATGCTCCACCTCCGCGGTAGTGATGGCATAAGCCTTCCCTTGTTCCTTTGGCTTTGGTGGCTGCTGAGGCTGATTACCCACAAGAACATGAGGTTTAGTGCACTGGTTTTCATAGTGCCCTAGATCCTTACAGTTGTAGCATTGAACCATGAGTGGTTCTCACCTTTAATCGGCTACATTCTCTTTCCTTTTCGTGTCATTTCGACACTCTTGAGCATGGTGTCCTTATTTCCCACACTTTAAGCACTTACTCATACCTTTGAGGCAGTTCCCATGGTGCAACTTTCCACATTTTTGGCATGTGGGTCATTGATTTTTCTTCCCACCATTATCATTAGATTCTCCAGTTTGAAACTCCATATTTCATTTCTTATCACCATAGCCATGGGACCATTCTCAAAACTCCATCTCTACTTTGAGATCACATCGAACAACTTCTTCATTACTCCCAATGTATCGAATTTCAAGAGCCTTTCGAAGGTGTGGTTTTAATCCACTAAAGAATCTATTAATTTTGCTATCATTATTGATAACAAAACCCAAAGTGTACCTTGAAAGCCTTGTGAAATTAGCTTCATACGTTGTGACAGATTCTCCTTATTTTTTCTTGATCTCTATGAATTCTCTCTCCATCTTTGTGCAAAGAGTTCTTGGTAAATACTTGTTAAGAAACATTATCTTAAAGTCTTCCCATTCCATCTCTTCAATTTCCTCCCTTGGCTTGGTGTTCTTAATCAAACCCACCATTGATCAGCTTCTCCATATATATGATAAATGTCTAGGGTCACCTTCTCCATCTCAGAATAATGAAGAAAAGAAAAGGTCTTCTCCATGGAGTTGACCCACTGTTCTGCAACTAGTAGATCGAAGGATCCACTAAACGTCGGTGGTCATTGCCGTATAAAACATTCGGTAGCCAGTTGATCCCACTTTAGTGAAGGAGGACGTTCCCCATTATTATGGTTATTGTTTATAACCTGAGATAATTGGGTAAGCATCGCCATGAAGCATTTAACTCCACCTCCCAAATCATTGGGGATGTCATTCAGGCAATCATTGCATTGGCCATCGCACGAGTTATTGGCCTGATTTCTCATATTTCCCACCATTTTCTAAAATAGAATAGGTTAGAACAAAACATAAGTAAACAAGTCGTGAATAAATTACTTATTCATTTTCACAATTTAAACTAAAATAATAACATATGAGATCCCTATATAAGTATTCTTGTGTGCATATTTTTACTTAGACTCATGCTAGATGTTTTCTGTAGGGTTCACTAATCCTAATTCCCGAATTAACTAAACATTTCCTATGATACAAAATATAGAGACCCAACCTTTTCTTACATTACTATTACAAAATTTTAAATAAAAACAACATAATATTATTATAGATAGAGTATCCAAAGGTTTAGTGTATTGGGAAATTTAGGACCATACATAAAAATTACAACATCAAGTATAAACTTTAATTTAATTTCTTCTTCTCTAGATTCTTATTGGAACTTGTCCTATCCTTAGTAAATGTAGCAACCTAAGGATATACATCAAAAGGGATAATCTATAAGCCCAGTAATAGGATAGATAAGAACAATGTAGCATGGGGTGAGCATAATCATAACATGGGAAAAAGATTGTGAACATGAGAGGAAGCATAAAT
Source organism: Viscum album (assembly GCA_963277665.1). Classification (NCBI taxonomy): domain Eukaryota; kingdom Viridiplantae; phylum Streptophyta; class Magnoliopsida; order Santalales; family Viscaceae; genus Viscum; species Viscum album. The sequence continues at coordinate 901,948,640 of OY728139.1, forward strand.
ATAAGACTTGAAATGTGGAAATGCATAAAAACGAAAAATCATGTCTTAGTGGTTAACTACTACACATAATTGTGAACCAATCTAGCATCTTGTTCACACATCATTTCACATTTACTCATGAGATTCATCTCTTTACCCAATGCATTAGAGCGTTGTATAATTCTGGGCGCACCCGTCACATCATAACATTATCATTATCATGATTGACACATAGAACACATATCAAAAATGTAAATAACTAAACCATGGAAAGGAATGTGTTTTGTCTCATAAGAACACATTCATAAACATTGGGTTCCCAACAGAAAGAGGGAATAGCATACATGTTACAAGAACTTTCCATTTTGAGTGAGAAGTAAAAGGCATGTTCTTATAAGAGGAGTTCTTTTAGACATAAAAACTAGTGAAAACATGTATATCCCAAAAAAAGAAAGAAAATGATGAAAAAATTGATCTTTATGGAGTAAACATATAAAAATGGAGTGAAATAGGGATAACCTGAAGAAATTAAATTGGGTTCGAGAATTTCCCTTTACCTTGTATCTGAATACGTCCTTCACTTTGAAGTCCTGTATAATGACATTATATTCATTAATTAGAAATACAGAACCTTTTTTACATTAATATTGTTAATTATAGTTTCATTAAGTGATTTTATGTTCCTATGGATGAGTTATAGAGTTTAAAAACATTGTTCGGGAATGTCTGTTTTTTATGGTTTTCTTGAGTGTTTCACTTGTATTCTTAAATTGAAGTTTAGGTAGAACATGGGTAAACATACATAACTTATATTAAATTTTTTTAATTATATTACAAGATTTCTAATTATCTTATAATTAATTATATTATATCCATTTGGATGAATCATTAGATAAGAATTAAATGATGATTGTTTGGGTTAATTTGAGCGATTTTTCGATCATAATGAACTTGTTTTATTTTATCACTAGCAATATGGTCATAAGTTAGTTACAGAACATTAAATAGGAGATAATGCATATAACATATTCTGGTTCAACCATAAATTTTTTTTCATGACCAGATCTGATGGTAGAAATGGAAGAGGAAAACTTGTCATTCTTGAAGGTGATAAATTAACATCTCACAAACAACGTCCTCTTTAATAAAATAAAAGGAAGAGGGAAAGGGGGTTGGATGATATAATATCCCATTAGCATCATAATATTCTATTACATTTATAATACTTGAGTCACAATACCATTTGTATTAATATAGGTGGGGAGAGATCAATAAATGAACTTGAACTTCAGAGGAAATTAAAGGAGAAGAGGGAGAGAAATTACCTCTTAAATCTTCCTCTTGAGATCCTCCTTAATGAAGCTAGGATTGATCTTTTTATGGGACCAGAAGCTCGTGAACGTGGGATAGGGGATAGGGAGGATGTTTGGGTAGAGTTTAGAGAAGGATTAGAGCTTTAGAGGTGTGAGGAAATGAGCGTGTGAAGGGTAGTTTTTATAGTGGAGGGGAGAGGGGTTTTCTTAATATAAAATTAATTAGTTTATTAATTACCCCTATGGCAAGGAATACTGAGTACTCAATGACCAAGAATAGTGTTTGTATAATGTGATCCCGAACCAAGTGGGATTACGTCATCATAACATCACACATGACTCTATAATTATCTTATTTAGCTTATTTTGTAAATTATAGTATTTCACTATTCATCAAAAATTCAAGTATCTCAGAAAAATCCCAAAAATTTACCCAAACCATTTTTCGATGTGTAGAATCCCAAAATGAAGTCCATTATTCAAAAATAATTTTCTAAATATGATTAATTTAATATTTAATTAAAATCATGTTTTATTACTGAAAAACATTTTTAAAACATTCATTTACTTATTCTAAAATATAGGTACATCATACTTTCACTTGAATATTATTTTTATACTATCATAGGTAAGGTTACTATTAATTAGGGTATATCACTATTCATAAGGGTATGTTACAATTCATAAGGGTAGGTTACTATTCACTAAAAATTATTTTTGTTTTATTAGACTCCAAAAATCATCTTGAACACAACCGTGTATGTCAGATTTTCAAAATTCCAAACACAGAAGTGAAAAACTTATGTTTAAAGGACAATTATCACTTAGTAGTTCATTATGTTGTGTTTTAATGTTATTTTATGAAATAATTTTAAGAAAATAATTTCCATTGAAAAACGTTTTTTCGTTACACTTCTTGAGCTCCTCTAACTCTGGTGTAGCCATCCTATACAGAGTAATGGACACTGGTGTCGCTCCTGGAACAAGTTCAACAGATTAATCTACCTCACGCTCTATAGGTAAACCTAAAAAGTTGACTGGAAAGACATCTCTGAAATGAGCCACCACTAGAGGAAAGCATATCTATGAAGTTCCCAGTTCATCTAGATATAAACTAGAAATCTAGGCTGTAACTTTTACCAACCCATGATGCTCAGGTCTATCTCTACTCAACTGGATATTGCATTATCCCTTGTATAGATTATATCTTCACTCTGATGACATGAAACTCACCATGCGGCGATAAAAATAAAAAAAAATTCTTGAAAGTGGACCAACCAATTCATTTTGATAATTACATCAAAGCATGTCATCTCTAAGACATAAAGGTACCATAATAAGTGACACCCACCAACCTTAATATGGAACTCATTGAACTGAAGTACACAATCCATCTTAATCCCCAATGGAGTGTCTAGCATCATAATATCATCAAAATTAAAGATACAGAGACCAAGGATCTCTATAATGTCAAAGTAATAAAACTATGGTAATACACTATATCAAAAAGAGTATAAGATAAAACTAAGGCAACTAGAATCATACCTCTAACCATAGAGGATCTGAGATCCTACTCTTACTGGGTCTGCTCCACTAAAGACGTCTGACTGATATTGCAGCCCTGTAACCCTAACTGGTTGCCCTATGCTGGTCCACCATGATGTTTCTAAGAACCTATTGTCTAGCTACCTTGTCTATGACCACCTCTTCAGCCCTATGAACCCTGATTCTCTAACTAATGTGAAATTGGTGGTCCTTCTCTTGAACGTGGAGTCATAACAGATCCCCTCTCACTCACTATTGGTGAGAAATTCAAACAAAAATGATGAGTGTGGCGCATCCTATCACAAGACCAGCACTCAACTGGGTCCTTCATGAAATTTTTTCTCTTGTACCCACTCTTTCTATAGTGGTAGCACACCACTTGGCTACCTGAATAAACTTCTCTGATACTAGAGTAATCACCACTTTAATTCTCTCTACGGCGCTTCCTGCTTTCAGTCAAAGGAGTACCAGCCTTGGATGCTGAAACGCCCTGGATCACAGTTCCACACTCCCTCATATTGCCATTGGTAATTAGTGTTTGGTTTACTATATCATTCACTGAATTAAACCTGAAAACATTCTCCTATGATCAGATGTAATACCTGAGACCATCCTCAAAATGCCTAGAAAGTGATAACTCACCACCTCCCAAAATAAGTGTGAAATGATAAAGCTCTGTAAATAGAGAAGATTAATCCATCACTGAATGAGAACCCTGCTCCAAATTCATGAACTCCCAAGCTTGTTTGACCCTAAAATTTTTGGGTAGAAGTAATCATAGAAGTTCCAATAAAAATATTCCCATGCCATATCTTGAGGATATCCCACCAGTGAGATAACATCCCACCATCTTTTTGCCGAATCATTTATCATGTACGTCACAAGATTCACCCTACTATTAGGAGGTGTATCTAGATTCTCAAAGATGGAAATCATGTCCTTGAAACATAACTCTGTAGCCTAGGGTCCTTCATCCTTTGAAAAGGTGGGAGGATGCTGCTACTGGAACACCCGTGTTAACTCTGCCATAGACGGGGCAGGATGTGATGCTCCCTGAAAGGTCTGGATAATCCTCATGAAGGCTTCACGAAACTATGCATCAGCACCTGTATCTGGTATAATAGCTATTGATACAATAAGAATGATGTAAGGATATGATATTAGTCCTTGATCTACCATTTTTGGTGTATGATTATCTATATGTACCTAGAGTATGATTGGAGGATGTCTCGATGGCATGACTCTTCAAGGTCAAGCACACACCTTAGTAAAATATTATCAAGGACTACAACTTAGAAGTGAAATAATGGAATAGGAGAAGGAAAACATTGATGTTTTACAAAAGAGTGTCACATAGTGTGGAGAACCACTACACAACATGTTCCCTAGATTCCTTAACATGGATGTGTACTCCTGCCATCCTGGTTGTGTAACACCCCATACACACAGCGTGTTTTTCCTGAGACACAGCATGTACTTGAACATTCCCTCATACCCAAATTCTTGTACATGGATATAAATAAATAGTTCTCTCATGGTGTAAAACTACACGGCATGCACACTCTAGACACGACATGTATAACTAAAGTTTTATCCACCTTTGTCGTTAGTCACACGGTCAGATAAACGGTCGACTATAGCATGAAAAGTACTCCTAGTACACGACGTTCCTTGAAAAAAATTTACCAACCTCGTATATCTTCTCACACAGTTATTCACACAGTCGAATACTACATGGAATTTACATACGGTATATGGTGTGTACTCAATAAAAGTCATTTCTTTCATAACATCAGAACACATGGCATATGTTCATAACATCACACACCTTGTTTTCTAGGTTTTTTGGATAGTAAGCCTCCGGAACATCTCTACAACCCCCACAAATCTTAAAATTTGGCCAATTTATACAATGTTATAATCTTTTAGATCCCATAATCCCCACAAATCAAAGTTTGGTATCCTTTTTTATGTCATATATTAACAAAATTCAATTAAAGTTCAAACATGATCCAAAAAATTCCGATCCAAGAGGGCCCGTAATATCTTTCGGACCAAATCTTGGAATCCATCCAAATGAAACTTTACATATACAAATACCATATCAAAATAGGAGGTATTTCTATCATGGAATCTATCATAATAGCATGAATATCTTGCACATAATCTATCACAACATCATACAATAAGTAATGCACCCTAAATGGAATAACAAGAATGCATGACATGTGATCTCTAGCAAGTGTCTATATGATGCAATAGATGGCATACCCTAATCTCATCAAGTTACAATATAAATAGAACCATGATGATACCAATCATAATATCACAAAACAATTGAATCACCCAATGGTGAAATCAAATCAACTGTAATATTTCAAAATCCAAAAATTAAAATTCAATTTGAAGTAATTTGGCTTTTCCCTGTACATGGGTTAGCTACTCCCTAGAATAGCTAATTACTAACTACCTATTCCTTCCTATCCTAGTCTATTGTCTCTAAATAGTAAGGAAAATCGGAAAAGAAAACCCTTTGATACCACTATGTAACATCCCAGGTCTGGGTGATGCCCAAAGGTTCCCCGAACCCAGTTGGTCACATAACCTCAATCGCATTTCCCCAAATGCCAGAGGCTACTCACTAGAAATGAGGGACAAGGTTTGATCATGGGTAAACTATTTCCTCCTTGGAAGAGTATACATAGTGGAAAGAAAATAGTAACAATTGAGGAAGCATTAATACCATACAATAGAAGTAAATAGTGTAAGACTAATTGTAATAAAACAACTAGAGCATATATATATATATATGATGCATGTCACATGTGTCTAGGAAAGAATAAAAACAAGTAAAAATGATGGAAATACAATATAGAAACCAAATTATAGAAAATAAAGTAAAATCCTATAGCATCAAAAGCCTCGGCTTGGTCTCATGCTCTCCAACTCCCACAGCAATCAAGTACCTAATTAAGAAGGGTGATTTTCCCTTCCAATACCTACAAATATGTAACCTGTTTGGGTCTAAAAAATGACCCAAATAGGGTGTGAGAATAATCCAAGTAGTCTATTACCAAAATATATATGCCTAACTATCAATTAATATGTATATATAGTAGTTAATATTCAAAAATGAAGTAATAAACTAAGAAGTAATCAAAAGTAAACAATCCTACAATTTTCAATTACATTCATTTAAATTTATTATTAAATCTGTTAATTCATGTAAACCTTGGGATCTAGCCTAAGATCTGTATCCCCTGTGAAAGTAACAAAACAGATGTCTCAAAATACCATCTAAACAAAACAATTAAGATCATGTCCAAGGTTGTTACTTGGCTTGGCAGACTCATCACAGTCATTAAATTATTCAATAATGACCCTTTGGGAATGTTCTGATAGTCCAATACCCCTGATATAACATAAAAACAATTCATTTAATAACAACCCTTAGGGAAGATCTCCCAGTCTAACCCCTTTGGTCAAATCACTAAAAATTTGCAAACAATAACTTGGGAAGATCTCACGGTCAATAACCCTTAGTCAACATAACATCAATAAATTATAAATGACAACCTGGGTAGCTCTCACGGTATAAACCCCCTGTTTGAAGGCCACCTTGCAGCTCTCACTGTCAATACCCCGGGTTCAACATAATAGTTAAAACATACGTAAATGACCCTACCTCAAGAAGCTCTCACAGTAAAATTCCCCTTGGTCAAACATCCACAATGCATATCACATGCATCTCATATAATTAGTATCCCCGTCCTAAAAAAGTGAAGCTTGGAAAATAATGTGAGTGTAACAACCATCCTAGACTAAATATCCATAAATGATCAAATATGGGAAACACACCCATAGGGTGTCCCGTAAAAAAGTATCTAGACTTACGCATAAGCAAAAACCAGATATTAATAAATCAATCCATGGTTGGTAATAACAGGTTTAGATTCCAAATCATTTAATACCCCAATCATGGGTATGTGGAAATTTTAGCATATATAATCCAAGTATGAGCAACGAAAGGAAAAAAACCACCTACCTCAATATCGTACAATCGATATACTTGAACGTCGTCCCTTGAATCGGTAGAGATCACTGTAGATCTATAAAAATATGAAAAACTCCCCATCTTGAATAACTCAAATGATATAAGGAATCAGGAAGAAAGGATCTAGTGGTTTTGAGAACTCATTAGTGGGATTCCAACTCACCCAATGGCATATCAATCGGAGCTTAAATGGAGAATCGGGTGGGGTTTGAAGTTTTTTGGTTGTTTCGTCACTCTCCTTTATGAACCATGGTGAGAAGAATATGTTTACAAACATAATACGTGACCCCACTCTGATATATCTATAAAAAAGAAAAGTAAAATGTGTGTTTATTAGAATTATACATTGTGTATTTGCCTCAACTGGCCCCTGACTTATGCGGTCTTCTAGGTCACCACATGGCCATGTACTCAGCTGTTACATAGCTAGTATGTGGTTTTATGCGGCAATAGGTTACACGATGTGTATACATAAGTACACAGTGTGTACTTAAAAAAACTCCATTTCCTCCTTTTTCCTCAAAAACAACCCGAAATCATGATCCATACCGAATGCAGATCCAAGTTCTTACAATTTCAAAAATGACTTAATTATGAAACATCCATTGATTGTGATATGAGGAAAGATCATGAAACCCAATTAATTTCCATGGGTTATTCGAATTTTATTACTTATTATTGATTTAATTTATGTTGACAAAATAATGAACATTTTATGATGGGTGTTTCCAGATAGAGATCCCATTAACTGGGTAAAATCTTAGTCTCGTGAGGTGTCATGTATAGGATTAGAGGGTAAACCTATTCATTATGGGACATTTTCCACCATGTGAAACTATCTAGGAAGTTATCCATGACTCATGTTTATTTGATGTGATATATTTCTTCCACATTTCTTGCTATTCAAGGAAATAATTTCACTATGTTCATTTTGTTATTATCCTAGGTGATTAATCTTGTGAATTATAATTTATGATATCATGATATACTTTTTACTGGAATGTTATGATTCTACAACATATCTATTCCCTTACTAGGATTTTTACCTCACTATAGTTTCTGTGTTTTCCATAGGTTATCCTATCTTTATTAATATCATTAATGGATTTACGAGCTAATTATTGAGAATAATATTAAATAATTTAATTTATATTAGCTTTGATGTATTATGAACATATTTCTCTGAATAAAATAAGCCTCACATTATTTGGGATGTAATTTATGGTTTTTTATGTCAATATTCATGTTATAAAATGTTTAAAAAGGGTTTTACAATATATTTATAATCAGATAAATGTTTGGATATTTTTTGATATTATGTGAGATCCTTAGTGATATGTCTATGTATAGGAAAATATACATTAATTTTGGTGAGGTATGCATAATGTGGGTTCCAAAAAAATACATAACATTTTGAACACAAAAATTCAATATGGATCAAAAATAGTTAAAGCTATTGGTAAAAACCATGAAAAGGGTATATTCATATATACTCGATCATAATCTGGTTCAAAACAATGATCCTTATGAATAACATGGTTTAATACTCCTGATTGATATTTTTTGGAGATTCAAAAACAACATGAAAACCATGAAAAAATTGTTAGGTTATAAAACCTAATTGGAAAAGGTTACCATATATAGGTATGTTTAATACCTAGAGACTCATAAGATAGGATATAAATAAAACTTGTTTTTTATTCCTCCTATGTTTATAGGATTTACCTTATTTATTTAGAATCAATATAATCATTCTTATTATTTTTTTAAGAAATAGTAAATATGAGATAGACCTCCAAGAACAAATGTGATTATAAATGTAATGATTTCTATACTGAGATTCCTAACCCAATGGGAACAGATGATAGATGTATTTTACTAATTCCAAATGATATATCTCAAATTAAGATAAAATATTAGAACAATTTTGAATTTAAAAACATGTCAAATGATGGAATGATGACATCTCATGGTAGTTCAGTAGTTAAAGGTTACAATTAAAAGAACATTAAACTTCATACACATCAAAAAATGTTTGAAGATGTGCTATTTCTAATGCTTTTTTTGGGGAAACCACCTATGTTTTAATGTACACCAGAATGCTTATTACCCTGCATTCCCACATACCAGTGGGGGTAACTTCCATCACATTAAATTAATATGCTTTCTCCTTGATCAAAATGTGATGATGGAATATCGGTTATTCCTTCAATTGATTCCTCCTTGTAACATATCACCTAGTTTATTTATCCTTATAAGAGTTACATAATGATCATGGAACTCATTCCCGGTGTCATCCCTTTGTGGACAATGGTTAGTTACACTTCTTTTGTTTTTACATTTCAATTGGCCTTGTTAGGGCATCAATATTCAGTTAGGAGAGCAGTCATGTTAGCCATCGTTGGCATGTCTGGACATTGGGAACATGGGGCACATATATTCTTCCTCATATAAGGTAATCTCATAGGGAAATATTAGGCATGGAACCTAAGTAATACTATTTTATCTTGATATATCTAACATTGAAGGAATATATCTTCCATTTCATTCATCTTAGTAAACACATATTTTTAACGAGGTATCTATTTTTGTAATAATTTTATGTCTTGTTGAGTCAGATCAAGGAATGAGTTTTTAATCATGTGGACATAGATTTTATTGATCAAGAATTCATAATAAGGCATAGCGAGTTAGAGTATCCCAAGGGGTCACCTTTAAAGTTTATTTCTGGATTAATCAGAGTTCCCCATAGACGTATGTTGACGCTCCTTTCGTCACAGAATCTAAAGATCGGAAAAGGTAATATCTAAGCTGAATTTGATTCATCCTTTGAAGAAAACATCAAAAATCGACAAAGGCATGAACAAAGGATCAACAGCAAATCCACCGCGCAAGTTATACCACTTCCGCGCAAGTGCACTTGCGCGAAGCTCTTGGTCGCGCAAGTGACTTGCGCGACCTAAGTGGTAACCGCCCGGTAACCGCTCGGGGTCTTCTTTTGCCTATAAATAGACCCTGTGGGCCCCCCATTCAAGAGGATCTTTTTCCAGAAACTCGGATTGAAGCTCCCGACGCCCAAGTCTCTTCTCAAAGCTTCCGGAACACTTCTAAGGTAATTTCTTACCTAGAATGGAAGATCTAAAGAGAAGAAGGAAGGCCTAAATGTTGAAACTTATCAAACACTTGCGCGCCGACTTATTTCCTTCAATATAACTTGCGTGTCCCTTTTCTGGAAGAACCTCGAGAACATTCTAAAGGGTTTAAAAAAGAGTCGCTCAAGTATTTCATTGCTGGTTGAAAATCGCGCAAGTACACTATGTGTCACGCAGGTATACCTACGCGACCAACACTTGCGCGCCCACGGAAGACTTGCGCGCCTTGCAAGACTTGCGCGCCCCTATCTTTTTGGGTGCCCATCTTGCCCATTTTTACCCCTCTTAAGCCATTTCACCTTTCCTTTTCAAGATTCAGTCTTCAAGACACTCTTCAAAGCCATTTATGGCATGATTTCTTGATTTGACTTTCTTATCTAAAAGGAATTCTGTGGAATCTCTCTCAAAGTCTAGTGATTTAAATATCCTTATGTCACTAAAAATACGGAGAGTTCATTCATTCAACCTCATCCTTTAAGATGAGAGAATCTTAACCTGGGTCTCCTTTTCAGGAATAATCCCCAGTTATAAAACCTTTAATCTGGGCATCTTCCTCAAGAGTAAGCCCCAAATTCTTAAAGTTCCCAATCTTGGGCATCCTCCTCAAGAGTAAGCCCCAATCAAGTTCTTTAATCTTGGGCATCTTTCTTAAGAATAAGCCCCAACCTCAAATATGGGCATCCTCCTCAGGAATAAGCCCCAAACCTTAATCCCTAACCTGGGTCTCCTTTTTCAGGAATAAGACTCAGTCATAACCTTGGGCTTCCTTTTAAAGAATAAGCCCCAAGTCTCCTAACCTGAGTCTCCTTTTGCAGGAATAAGACTCAGTCATAATTTTGGGCTTCCTTTTCAGGAGTAAGCCCCAAGTCCCTTAACCTTGGGTCTCCTTTTTAGGAATAAGCCCCAAGTTCCCTTAAATTTCTATTAACCAGTCATAATTTACCTTTGATTTGGGTTTCCTTTTCAGGAGTAAAACCCAATCATAAGTCCCCTCCTAACTTGGGCATCCTCCTTAGGAGTAAGCCCCAAGATTAGAGTATTCAAATCTCCATGAAGCACATATAAATTTATGGACCCTGTTCATGGATTTTCTCCCTAAAAGTAAATCCTAAACCTTCATCTATCTGGGCAGTCATCCATACATAAGCCCCAAACAAATTCTTATGATTGCATCTTTCATGGCACAATTGTCTAAATTTTACCAATACCTCTTGTTTCTCACACCGAGCATGACTCACGTGAGCTTAGAGTGTAAAAGTAATTATGACATTCATCTTTGAGACATCAATCATAAACATCATACTCCATTTCTCGAACTACGTGGGTTCTGATTCCTTTTCCAAAACAAAGGATACGTAGGTAGCCCATTTATGGGTTCGATCCCAACTTTGAAATAATCTATGTCCTTCTGAATGACGATAAACTTCAAGTGCCCCACTGAGTGGCTTTAAAACCATCCTGGTCATCATAATGACCAAGAGACTTTTATATAAATGTTTTGAAGGATACCATTGACCAAGAATCTCTAAACAGATATAGATGATTCTATATTGATGAAGAACCTCGAATACATATAAAAGATTCTCTAAATTTCTTGCATATTTAATCATTGATTGTTAAAACTAAAGGAAAGCACATTTTATACTTGGTAATGTAATAAGGATTCACGAACATAACTTAAATCTATAAAGAGAGTCCCGGAGTAGACAATAATTCCCCTCAAAAAGGTGTGATGAGTCCGACCTCCCATCCTCTCGACCAATGCAAATTCCTAAGCCCCATTAGTCAACAAGCTAATGAGCGCCTGCCTTTGGAAAGTAGGTCCAAACAGATGTGGAATCATTGGATGTTTCCGGTTCTACGAACAAACCCGTTAGAAACCGATCGGAAAGTTTGAATCTCCCGTCGAGGAGGTCATCCCCGGATTCCGTGTGAAACAAAAATGGTGAACCCGACGTGAATCCTTAACCAAGTTAAAGTGATGTTCTTCTTATTTGTTAGGCCCCTTGGGCCAACAAAGCAATCATTGACATGTGCTCATCCAAAAGATGCAGTGGATGGATTCATCTTGATTATGTCTGTTACATGGAACAGGCACTCTTTTCTCAAGATATTCTGCAAAATGGCTTTCCTTAAATTCACCTCTGTGAATACTGCTGCTGTGAACACCTCTACTGTGAGGTCTGCTGCTGTGAAAACCAATGCTACTACTCCTGCTGGAACGTCATCCGCTCTGAGGATGACATCACTAACTCAGCGTCTTCAACGCTGGGTTTCTAATGCACTGGTTAAGGAGTACCGTCGCAACGGTACTATCCCAACTTTGGAGGCCGCTCGTCAAGCCCTCCAAGTTAACAACTCTACCTGGTCGTCCGGACAACGGCGGCCAGCAATCAAGAAGCAGGCGGTGCTGACTACTGTCTCCAACCGTTTCGGGTCGTTATCCCCGGAACGCAATTTCCATTCACTCCCTTACTCTGAGGAAGTGAGTGAGCAGGTCCCGCAGGACCTTAATTCAAAAAGACAGGAGTCCTTCTCGAGGGCTCCCATCAACAATCGCCGCCAGACTCGTTCGGTAGTGCGCCCTCAACATAATGAGGGTACCGACTCCAGGCATTCAGCTCAGGTTCCTCGAACCCGAGCAGGAAAGATGAACCGCCAGAGACGGAATCCGGTTAATAATAAGCAGGTTGTCATCCCTGCCATCTCCGGAGAAGTCCACCAACCTAACTTGGTGGAAAACAACGAGCAGGCATACACACCTGTTCGTTTTAATTCCGCTATCCAGCAGACTCGTCTGACAGCATCAAGCCTATCCCGCCAGGCAATTCCGGCGGAGTACCATAGGCAGGAACATACACCTGCTTATACATCACCAGTTAGTCAGCAGGCTCGTCTAACTACATATGATGGATCTCGTCAACCGCGTTTGGCGAAGTGTAATCAGCAGGCACATACACCTGCTAATACTAATCAGGCCTACCAACAGTCTCGCTTGGTAGCGCCCGGAGAAGTCAGTCGGAAAGTCCCGACGACAAACAAGAGGCAGACTCAACTCTCTACCTCCACACTTGAGTACTGTCAGGATTCACTGACAGGAAAAGGAGGACAGGAGCAGGCACATACACCTACTCCAATCCCGGAATGGACGTATATCCCTGTTCCGGTGGCTGAAGTCACCAAACATATTTTGTCAATGGTGAAAGAGCAGAAGCAAATTCCTGCTCATATTCTGGATGCTTGTCAGGATATCATAACAGCTTCAGCATCATCTCAGGGACAGACACATAAATCTATCCCTAGCAATGGAGTGACACATCAACGATTCACTCTGGAGCAGACACACACATCTGTTCCAGTCCAAGAGGGTTATGGGGCATAATCCCCCATATCATACGGACAACCAAGTCAGGCACATACACCTGATTTGAGTGGAGATCGTCAGCCTAACCTGACCATCGTTCCTGATCAGGCACATACACATGCTTAGAGCAATCACTTTCGTCATCAAGTGGTTTCTAAAGCGAGTAAGAAGGCATCTAAGAAAAAGATCCGCCCAGCACAGTCAGGAGATCAAAGGCCAATCTGCAACAAGGCCTTGCTCGATGCTGGAGTTCTTGAAGCCCTCAGACATTTATCTGTCAGAATTCAAGATTCTACTCCCTCAGTTCCCAATAACGGGAACATTAATTCTGAAGGTCTTCAACAGACACTTCCTCATGAAGACTTGCTTCATGAAAATTCGGTCAATCATGAAGTTTCTTCTTCAGATGAGAGCCACAGGAACCCTCTGTGTGGTCAGAAGACCAAGGAGCAAGAGATTTCATCTTTTGCTGTAACCCATCATGACGGTCCTCCTCATGGTGATGAACTTCGCTGCGAAAGTCCTCTCCGTAGTAGTGATTCACGTTGTCTCGAAAATTCTTCAGAAGGCAATGTAGTAACGAGAAAGCCCTCCTATCTCGAGGCACTTGCAAACGTAAAACCAGTCATGTCTGATGCTTTACTATCGGCAGGTGAAACTCTTTCTCCATCAGAAGACAGCCTGGGGTTCAGGTTATTCTCCGAACCATCCCTGGGTCATTCATATTCCAGCATGAATAGTGATTTCTCTACTAATCTTGTTGAATCCGTTGAAGCAACAAGGAAACACCAACTCTGGTCCAAACAGGTAGAATAATCTTCATTTAATGATAAAGAGGAAATGCTGAACATGAGGAAAAAACTGGAAAAAGGTGAAGTACCAGTCATGTTTTGGCCTTTGGCTGACTCCCAGTACGACATTCCAGAGATTTTGATGGATGATGGAATCCATGATATTCGTCTCAACATATGGAAAACTCTTTGTCAATTAAAGAAGAAGGTATTATCTTACGATAAATATGAAAATAATCTTAAGATAATATAAGGGTTACAACGCCAGATTGATTTGGCATCTCTATCAGTCTCTCGGTATCCGAAGGCTGAAAAGCAACAGAGAACCCTTCAACGTTCATGCCTTGGCGCACTAAGAAAACTGTGTCAGTTAATTTCCAATGCTCCATCTGATGTTCATATCAGAGGATGGGGTGTTCACGGAGCACTACATTTCACAGTGATTTCCAGTCAGCAAAGCCCGCCGAAAATGGTCTCATGCAATGTTATTGCCCATGGCCGGCCACAGTCAATGGGCTTTGTTCATAATCAAAAGCTTGCTCAAAAACAAGCTTCAACCAGTTCCTCTCAAAATCAAGTATATAGAGAACAGGTTGTTGAATTGCTCCTACATCAAGCAGGCGAGAATATTGCACAAGCCTCTCGTCTGGAGCAAACACGTCATCAAATGACAGAAGTTTCGGAAATCATCCAACGGTCTGTTTAACCAGGTGATAAAAGTGGATACAGGTTAATGCATCCAGCTAATTTCTGAACTAAGATTCGCAATATCAAGAGAGATTTTAAGAAGATCTCAGACATAGCATGTCAAGAGACACCCCAGCTTTCCAGACTGGGGACTTCTCTAACCCAACCCTCAGAGTCAACGAATGGGATTCGAGGAGTTGAGCGGAAGCAGCAGGAACATCCCCAGTCCACCGGACTGGGGACTTTTTCAAATCCTCAATCCCTCCCTCAGAGAAAGTCAGTATTCTCTCGATTGGGGAATAAGCCTCAAGAGGAACGAAGAGCCAAGCTGTCAGGAGATTCTCTCCAAGTGACGGTTCTCCACGAAATTCCTGAGGGATCAAGTCAACGGAATGCCATGTCTCATCATGGACATGGAAGGAGACAATATCACAGAAATGCTGATAGAAAGGATTCCATGCAATATGCATCCATTAATGTCATCAATGCCGTTGCTGCTGATTCACCAGATGAGGCTCAATCAGAGGGATCAGACGTAGAGGTTCCTGCTCAAGAAGTTGCACACACAGACCTAAATGAAGAAGGTGTGCGCACACGTAATCAAAGGCTTACCCAAAATCTGGGTATTCCTTCAAGTAACCCACTTCCCCCTCTCCGAAAAGGATCCAATAAGGGGAAAGGAAAGAATCAGGTTACTTCTCACCCTTCCTCTGAAGGAGGTCAATTGCTCTCATTAGAGCAAAGGTTTGCACAACAGGAGGAAGAAATGAAAGAATTAAGAATGTTGAATGCAGAACTACTTCAGAGTAGTCTTCTTCTTAAGAATTCTGAAGTCCGACAGCCGAAGGAATTTGTTGTAACTACTGAGATGGATCAAGAATATCCTCCTTTAACAGTACACCCACAGAGGTCTAATCCTACGGGTCAAACGCAACAACGGTTGGCAGCACTACCATCAGTTTCAGCACCAACCACCACGTCTGTCCAAGCTCCATTCATTGCACCTACCCAAAACCAAGTTCAACCTGACGTTTCTCAAAAGTTAATAACTACTATTGAGTCATTAACAGCTCGGTTAGAAACTATGGAAGGGAAACGGGCGCAAGTTCAACCTGAAAAGAAAGTTTACCCTGAATGGGTAGATTCAATTTCTCCTCCATCCAGTTTTGGAAACCCTATTTTCCCTACTTTCAATGGATCAGGTGACCCTGAACAACATTTGACGCATTACGTGTCTTGTTGTGATCCTATGATGGGAACTCCAGAGCAGCAAGAAGCAGTGAAACTCAGATGCTTTGTGCGAACCTTGCAAGGACCAGCTTTTGTCTGGTATACAAGCTTGCAATCCCGGTCAGTCATCGGATGGGAGGATCTTCGTCAAAAATTCCTTCTTCAGTTTAGCTCAACTTTGCCAAAAACGACAGTTTTCGATCTTACAAACTGCAAGCAAAGGGAGAATGAAAGAGTCTCTGATTTCATTGCTCGTTGGAAGGGATTAACGTATTCCTTGAGTTTAGCACTCCCTCATGAGGAATTGTTGCCAATATGTGTGGCAAATTTGCGTGACGAATTACGCACGCCATTGATCCCTGTGAAATACACAGGAGTGTTTCGAGACCTTACTTCAATCGCTCAACAGATTGAAGATTCCCTTATACAGGCTAAGGTTAAATCTCGTGTAATTCCATCAGCTCCAAGAAGAAGAATGGGTAAAGTAGAAACTGCTACAGTTATGCTTAAACAGGCACCTGTACCTATTTCTACTTCAAAACCTTCATCTTCTCGAAGGGCTCCACCTCCTGAACGCCAACAACAAAGGTTGTTTCGTCCAAATGATCAAAAAGATCAATGACGAAAACAATTTGAGGATATGAAGAGTAAAACATACTCTTTCTGAAGTGAGCAAGTTCCTAGTTACTTCATTTCAGCTCTGGAAAATAATTTGGTTCAATTACCAGTGCCGAAGAGGCCAAACAAGGAAGGAGATGAAGACCGTCCCAATTATTGTCCCTTTCATCAAATGTTGGGGCATCCCATCTAGGAGTGTTTTGTCTTTAAAGACCTCCTGCAAAAGATGGTCGACTTGGGACAAGTCAAATTGAAGGGTTATTCAGCTCATGTAGCGTGTATTACCGCTACAGATCCAGAGGAAGGAGGCGAGTGGAACGAAGTCAAAAGCAAAACTGCGAAAAAATATGCTGATTGGATGGTCATAAAGACAATCAATCGGACCCATTCCATTTTGCGAACATAATTGAAGAAGCCAATTGTGTCTCCTACAAAAGATGCAGTAAAGCCTCCATCAAAAGACAAATCCTCAAAAGGGCAGCGCAATTCAAAGAAGAAAGAGGAATCAGGAGAAGATGAGTATGTAGCAAAGCCTAAATTGTCTTTAACTCTGGCAGATTTCATGCCATCTACTTCGAAGCCACGGGCACCGTCCCACCAAATGGCACAGCCTAAACAGGTTAACCAGGCAGAGTCTTTATCAGACGAAGAGTTAATCTTCGGTTCTGTTAATATGATTCAATTAACAGATTCATATTCCAGTCTTGATGAGCCTGAATTCCCTGTATCAAATAAGGGAACCCGAGGAAGTTCTAAAGGTTCAGGATATAGGGGAAGACGTGGATCTTTCCGAAGCCACTACTCTAATTCTACCCCTGCTAGCACTGTATATGCAGCAGAAACTCGTGGTAGAGCCCTTCAGCGAGCTCAAAAAGAACAAGCAAGTTCTTCTACCAATGGCCAACTCAGTTTCGGCACAGTTATTTTGGAAGACCGATTAAAAGTTCCATCTTCTTTATCTCAGCAATTAAATGGATCTAATCAGTCTAATTTTCCAAAACCAAGGATGTTACCAACTTCAATACAAGATGCATCAGCTTCCAAAGCATCTGCTTCCAAGGTACCTGCTAAACCGCATATTCCTATTGGGAAACACAGACCTCTAGATCAAAAGTATGATATATTGAAACACTTGGCCCAAGTACCAGCCAAGTTATCAATTCTGGATGCTTTGAATCTGTCAAGAGATCTTCGGGAAGCACTCATCGAAGCTTTGTCAAGTCCTCAGGAGTTTGAAGCTGAAATTGCTGCAGCTGAAATCTATCACATAGAGAATAATCCTGCAGAATGCCATGCAGTGATATCTTTTACTGATAAAGATGAAGATGATGTTGTGCATGGGCACATAAAACCTTTGTACTTATCTGTCAAAGTCAATGGTATAGATGTTCGAAGAGCTTTCATTGACAATGGTTCAGGAGTCAACCTCATGCCCATTCGCACACTTCGTCGATTGGGCCTCACGGAATCTGATTTATCTCCTTCTACCATGATGTTGCAAGGATATGATAAAAATGAACAAGAACCACTGGGAGAAGTTACGCTCAGAACTCAGTTTGGATATCTTGTTTCCAATTCGGATTTCATGATTGTTGATCAAGACTCAGCTTTCAATATCTTGCTTGAAGACCCTAGCTACATCAGCATGCAGCTATTCCATCATCATACCATCAATGTCTCAAATACTGTTTCGATGGTCAAGTTGGAACATTGTATGGTGATAAGTCCCTGTTCAAGACATGTGAGTCTCAATACATTGAGGCGGAATTTTATCACATGAAGGGAAGAGAAAAATCTACAATGAAAGAAATTACCAAAGTTAATGCTCCATATGGTTTGGAAAAAATTCCAATAAATCCATTTTCACATGTGAGTACAGATTATGTGTTACCTATCAGTCAAATTGACAAAATAGGCCCAAATCAAAATACTCTTATGGAAAGATCCATAATGTCAATTACGGCAATCGAGCCAGACAACATGGGAGAAATTGGTAACTTACCAAGCAGTGATGAAAGCATAAGTGGTAACGTTTTCATTTCGTCTGCTGAAATCCAACAAGTGTATACTTCGCTAATCAGGCCAGAAGAAGTTATAGCAACACCAGAGGTGAATATTGATGTCGATTCTCAATCCATCATCTCCTCTTTATTTCCCAAAGAAGACCCTTTATCATCAATAGGGTCGGAAATGGAAGCTTCTTCTTCAAAATGTGAAAATTTTGACATCTCTTATGATCATGAGAATTTCGTTTTTTCATCTACTTTGCAAGTAGAAACGGAAGAAATAACACATGATGAAGAGGAAGAGGAAGATCTTAGAGATGCTCCTCCAGCATTTGAAGAGGGTATCTCTACCACTGTGGATGAACTCAGAGAAGTAAATCTTGGTACAGAGAAAGATCCACACCCCACTTTCATTAGTGAGGCCATGACCCTTGAAGAGCAAGAGATGTATATTTCTTTTCTAAAGCAAAATAAAGATATTTTTGCTTGGAATTATACAGAGATGCCTCGTCTTGATCCTGATGTTTCCACCCATCATTTGGGTTTGCCAAAAGAACATCGAGGATTCAAGCAAGCCGCAAGAAGAACACACCCAACCTATGCTTCCAAAATCGAGGCTGAAGTGGATAAGCTTATCAAAGCTAAATTCGTCAGAGAAGTTAAATATCCCAAGTGGTTGGCTAATATTGTCCCTGTAAAGAAGAAGAACGGACAAATTAGGTTTTGCATCGATTTCAGAGATCTTAATCGGTATTGTCCTAAAGATGATTTCCCAGTTCCGATTACAGAACTCTTAATTGATGCGACGGCTGGATATGAAGTAATTTCTTTCATGGATGGATATTCTGGATATAATCAGATCCGAATAGCCCCAGAAGATGAGGAATATACATCCTTCAGAGCTCCTCAAGGTGTGTTTTGTTACCGGGTGATGCCCTTTGGTTTAAAGAATGCAGGTGCAACATATCAACGCGCCATGCATCGTATCTTCAAACCTTTTCTAGGGAAATTTTTTGAATGCTATGTAGATGATTTGGTGGTTAAATCCAAACAAAGTTTTGATCACTTGGCTGATTTGGAAGTCGTATTCCACAAGCTTCGACAACATAATTTGAAGATGAACCCCTTAAAATGTGCTTTTGGGGTAACCTCAGGAAAATTCCTCGGCTTTGTTGTACGCCATCGTGGTATTGAAGTCGATCCTGAGAAGACCAAATAAATCCTTGGTATGTCACCTCCTCGGAATTTGAAAGAATTAAGAGGACTTCAAGGACACTTAGCCTATATTTGGCGTTTCATCGCCAATTTGGCAGGCAAAAGTTTACCTTTTACCAAATTATTGAAGAAAGGAGTCACTTACCAGTGGACTAAAGAATGTCAAGAAGCATTTGATGTTCTCAAGAAATACCTCTTGAGTCCACCAGTACTCATGCCACCTGTTGAGGGTAGGCCTCTTATCCTCTATGTGACAGCTTTAGAGCGATCATTGGGTGCCTTTCTCACTCAAAAGAATGATGCTGGGAATGAAAATAGTCTCTACTATCTCAGTAGAACTATTCTTGAAGCAGAAACCCGGTATTCGAGTATTGAAAAGTGCTGCCTAGCATTAATCTTTGCAGTTCAGAAACTGAGACACTACCTGCAACATCACGAGGTCCAATTGGTATCTCGTAATAATCCACTCAAATTCATCCTTAGTCGTCCAATGCTTACAGGACGTCTGGCAAGGTGGGCGGTTATTCTACAGCAGTTCGACATCCAGTATGTGTCTCAAAAGGCAATTAAGGGCCAAGCTCTGGATGATTTCCTGGCTGAACATCCTTCAGTGGAAGACACGTATTCAGATATCGAACTCCCTGATGAGGAAGTTTTCTCTATTCAAGAGAGTCCTCAAACATGTTAAATGTATTTTGATGGTGCTTCTAGAAGTCCAACAGGGAAGAAAATGGAAAATCCTAAATTCAACAAAGTTGGTTTAGGAATTGTGCTCATTTCTCCAGATAAGGCAGTGTTACCTTATTCCTTTTTGTTGTGGGAAGGTGGTACCAATAATGAACCTGAATACCAAGCTCTCATTACAGGCTTGGAGTTAGCGCTTCAAGCACAAGTGAATCACTTAAGGGTGAAAGGTGATTCAGACCTGGTAATCAAACAAGTCAATGGGGATTATGCCATCAGAAAAGAAGAATTAATCCCTTTGTATGATTATGTTAGAGAGTTAATGTCGGAATTCCATTCAGAACCGACATTTTCTTATGTCCCAAGATCACAAAATGCTCAAGCTGATGCACTGGCTAATATAGCCACAGCTTTAGCAGATCCAAATCGGGACGAGACAACCATCTGTATTACCCACCGTCGTGCAATTTCACCTTATGTTCAAGTCAGAACAGAGGAAATTAATTAAATTAGTCCCATTCCTTAACCGTATGGTCATACTACAGGATGGATGTCACCTATCAGGGAATACCTTCAAAATGGAACACTTCCACCTGATAGAGCCGAGAAAGAACAAATTCGGCGACGTGTGGTCAATTTTACTCTTTATGATGGTCCAAACCACCTCGAGAAAATTCTCTACAAACGTGGTTTTGATGGAGTTCTCTTCAGATGTATTGATGGTGAAGAGACAATGGCTGTCATAAAAGAAGTGCATGCAGGAGTCTGTGGTGCCCACCAGTCTGGACATAGACTGTCTGATCAAATTCGAAGGCTTGGATACTTCTGGCCTTCAATGATGCAAGATTGTGTTAATTTCACAAAGAAGTGTCATTCATGCCAAGTATATTCCAACTTCATTCATCAACCTCCAGAGTTGCTTCATACAGCTAAATACTCATGGCCATTTTCCACATGGGGAATGGATGTGGTGGGACCTTACCCTTCAGCTACGGCCAAGCAGTTTAAGTACATTCTTACTGCTACTGATTTCTTTTCCAAATGGGCAGAGGCAGTACCTCTCAAAGAAGTCAGTTCTAAATTCATTGTTAGCTTCATCAAGTCTAACATCATTACTAGATTTGGTGTCCCTCATACCATATTGACGGACAACGGCACCAACTTCTGTTCTTTCGAGGTAAAGAAATTGTATCAAGAATACAACATTAAGTCCAACCATTCATCTCGATATCATGCAGCGGCTAATGGACAGATAGAGGCCTTCAACAAGACTCTTTCAAATATACTGCAAAAGATGGTGGATAAAGATAAGAGGTCATGGCCTGATAAACTCTTTCATGCTTTATGGGCTTATCGGACTACCACTCGCAATGCAACGCGGTCTACTCCATATTCATTGGTATATGGAACAGAAGCAGTCTTGCCAATTGAAGTTTAATTTCCCTCACTCAGAATAGCCATTTGTGATCAGTTATCAACAGATGAGCAATCCCAAAAGCGTTTGAATGAATTGGAATAGTTAGATGAGAAAAGATTGTGCACTTTGCACCACTTGGAAATCTATCAGAATCGGATAGCACGAGCTTTTAACAAAAAAGTTCGTCTTCGTTCATTCATTCAGGGAGAATTGGTATTGATTCTCAGAGCACCAATGATACCAGGAAAGAAGCCTCCCAAGCTTGAACCAAAATGGGAAGGACCTTATTCAATACATAAGGTCTACTCCAATGGAGCGTATTCTCTGATCTCAATGGATGGAGAACACATCACGACTCCAACTAATGCCAGATTTCTGAAGAAGTATTTTGTATAAACACAAAATATTGTTACCAGAACCAAGACTCTTACAATTGGTTCATACAGCAATGGTCCAGTATGACCTTAAACTGCAACTTCGTCCAACATGACGTTAAACTGTGTCACCTTCAATGTCCGAGATGACATTAAACTATATTTTGTCCTAGAAACATGACATTAAACTGTGTGGCACTTCCAACGTCCAGCATGACTATAAACTGTAAAAAGTCCCCAGAACTGATATCCTCATATTGGTTCACCTTAGTCCTATCTACATGACTTTAAACTGTACAGCACCAGTTCGTCCGTGCTATATGACGTTAAACTATACAGCAATGGTCCAGTATGACTTTAAACTGCAACTTCGTCCCACACGACATTAAACTGTGAAAAAGTTCCCTAAACCGTCCAGCATGACCTTAAACTGCATCATCCCTGGTCCATGTATATGACCATAAACTATTTGCAAATCCTTTATGTCCATCAAGACGTTAAACTGTGACATCCTAAAACTACATGACGCTAAACTATATAAAAGTCCCTCACGTCCGAAAAGACGTTAAACTATATAATCATCAAAGGTCCAGCATGACATTAAACCGTACCATCCACGGTCCATGAATATGACCTTAAACTATTCTCACTTTCGTCCAATATGACGTTAAACTGTATTATCCCCATCGTCCTAACTACATGACGCTAAACTGTACAGAAAGTCCTTAATATGTCCTACACGACATTAAACTGTTATTTTTTTTCCCTGCTACATGACATTAAACTGTGCAGCACCAATAGTCCTAACTGCAAGACTTTAAACTGCATAGTCCCTTTTTTATGTCCTACATGACATTAAACCGTGCATCATTAAGGTTGTTATTACCTCTTGTTTCTCACACCGAGTATGACTCACGTGAGCTTAGAGCGAACATCAACCATAACACTCCCTTTGGGCCACTAACCATGTGTAAGTCCCAACAACATTTTTTATTAGATCATTGTACCCAAAAACAATTTGATCATTAATTCATTCTTTAATTGAACTACACGAACTTTGATCCTTGCCCTCCAGGCTGGGTATGTAGGCAACCTCCCAGGGTTCAAGCCCAAAAAAACAATCTCTTCACATCGGTTCACCACAAACTCATATGATGTTGATTTGTGAAACCGCCCCTGGAATCAATATCTTTACATTGATTCACTTTCTTCCTTGTTATATGACGTTAAACTATACAACACTTTTGTCTGGTACGACAATAAACTACAATATTCTTTGATTCCCTCATTTGAGAAGGAACCATTATTGACATTGATTTTTTAAATCATGCTTCATTTTCAAAAGACTACGTGCATACATTGTAATGCCTAAACTTTTTATCTCAGGTTAAACCATCATTGCACTAAAGTCCCCTTTCACCCTTCACATGTACGAACCAAATTTGTACAAAGGGTAGATCTAGAACTACGTGGACTTGATTCCCATCCTTATGGGATACGTAGGAACATTCGAGTGTCCCTCGAATCCAGTCCCAAGTCTTTTGGGCCTAACCCCAAATTTCACTTTCAGTCCCTTGGCTGAAAAGTCCTCATGAAAACACACACTGTGTATTAATTATTATGGTCCGAATTCTATGACCCTAAACTAAGATCACTCATACTTTCGTCCTGCACGACGTTAAAATGCATTTCAAGAACTACGTATGGCTTGATTCTCACTCTTATGAGATACGTAGTGAAGTCCAAGTTTCAATTCAGGACCCAGCCTCAACATGATTATGGTTTTCATTGACCCATGTATCTCTATATACATTGGACAATACCCATCTTTATGTGTTATAATCCTAACCTTAAATATTTTCAGATCTTCATAACCTTTTTCATGACTTCTAGTCACAAAAATGTCAAACTTCTGAGAATTCTTTTGCCTGACTATGCAGCACGTGCCCATAGGTGGCCTTGCATAAACAGTCCACATAACAGAATTGTCAGCCAAAAGATTCTATTCATTTAACCATGCAGCCAATGCCCATAGGTGGCCCTGCATATTTCAACCCCCTAACGGGTTTTGTTAAATAATAGTAACTTCATTCTTGGGAAGAATGCCTCTTTTTTCCTTATTTGTCTTAAACGACAGTATGTAGGGATCCGCAAAAAATATCCATCCTTAACATATTTGTCCCATATCCTTTTTCATGATCTGAAAGTATTCAAGTATATGGTTTATTCTTCTTCCCTACGTTTGGGTCAGACCTTCGTAGGAGTGATATTCATCCAGTTCTTCGATATTCTTGTTTGGAAATATCTTCTCCATATTCAAGTACCTCTTTCCATACAACAAACTCTATACTTTAGAAAATTTGAATCTCCATAAACTTTCACTGGCTTTTAGCACTAGGAAAGTAAATTTCTGGGAGTTCTTTTGCCTGACTATGCAGCACGTGCCCATAGGTGGCCTTGCATAAACAGTCCACATAACAGACTTGTCAGCCAAAAGATGCTATTTATTTGACCATGCAGCCAATGCCCATAGGTGGCCCTACATATTTCAACCCCCTAACGGGTTTTGTTAAATAATAGTAACTTCATTCTTGGAAACTACTTCTTCTAATGCCTTTTAGCTCTTTTTTCATATCATTCCTCAGATTCAAATATTCTTAATCCATAGTTTACATTTTTTCCCTCATACTTGAGTATGGTAATATGTTTTCAGATAAATTGTCAAGGAATTGAATCCATTTTTAATCCATTTCGTTCAAAGCTATTTCGACCTTAAACATTATCCCCTTTATGTTCGGTGTGCATGACTTTAAACTTCCCACACAAAAGACAAAGGAACTCTGAATAAAAGTCAAGTTCCAGCTCACTAAATATACATTTTTGTATGATTTAGGTAATATTGAGCAGTTAAAAGATTCAAAGTTTGTAGGATTATTTGTAATAATCCTAGTAAAAATCAAACTATGCTTACTAGGCCCATTGGCTTAAGTAAATTTGAAGCAGGTAGTGAAAAGAATGCAAGTACAAATGATTGAAGACAAAAGTGTTTTTCATTAATACACAAGAGTTAGAAGGACATCCACAGACTGGAGTCTCTTCTCTTTTTCGAGAATTACAAGAGGCTTTCAACATAATACTTCATTTGATTTACGGCATCCCGAGCTTCATCAGCAACCACCTGGAATTCATTCATTCAACTGGATACAATAAGAGATGCAGTGATACCAGCTCTTCTTGGAACAATTGTAAAAGGATGTTCTTGAGTGCGGTTTGAGAAAATTTTCTGCTGATCAAACAGTGACTCTGTTTCTGTCCAAGAGACTTGGATGATGGATACATGGATTTGAGAATGGAGCATTATAAGTAAAGAGCCATTTGGAAAGAGTACTCTTTTCAGATATTGTTCTAATACCATCTTTGTCTTCTCTCCACCAACCATTGGTGGAAAACATTTCAGCCCATGGGTTTTCCATTTTCATATCTGCAAGGGAATGACATGGAGGAAGAATTTGAAAGTTCACACCATTGTTGTTACTCTTAATACACAGCATAACCGAAATAGAGAAATAGTAGTGCAGCTGCATCTCAGGTGTATAATTGTCTGCATTTGGAACATTGACTCCTGGCAGATGACCATGAACACACAGAGACAGGTAGATGCTCTGTGGGAAATTAAGATGATATTTCTTCAAATACTTATCCAAATCTGGGAAAGTGTTGTCGCAGATATCATAGTAATCATGGCCAATAATGTTCATCATGTCATCAATCCGCTTGCTAGCCAGTTCATCAGCCGTTCCAATTCCCTTGAGTGCCATTGAATCTGTACAAAAGTTGAACAAATTTAACTCTTAAATGGGTTTATTTTTTTGAAAAAATTTCGGAAAAAAATGGCCAAGGCATTAAGTTGCGCAAGTCTAAACAAGGACGCGCAATTATTTCGTGTTCCGCGCTAGTTTTTGATGCGCAAGTATAAACCGCGCAAATACAAATACCTTTACAGGAGCGCGACAGCGAGGGAAAAGTGGAAAAGAGACTTGCGCGGCTTAGGTGACCTGCGCGTCGAGAGCTCGAGAAGGGATGAAGTCCGGAAATCCGGATACTTGTACGGAGGTGAGGCCGTGTATTTATAGGCCGGGAAGCCTACCTGCGCGCCACACCCAGAGCGCTTAAGGCCTGCACGACGCAGACTTGCGCGCCGCCCTCTATGCACTGCAAACTTGCGCGCCCTCCCATTTCCTTTGGAGGGATTCGATTTCCTCAGAGTCAAATCCTTATTTCTCTCCGGATCCAACTCTGAGGGGGGACTTTTGTTGACGCTCCGTTCGTCACAGAATCTAAATATCGGAAAAGGGAATATCTAAGATGAAATTGATTCATCCTTTGAAGAAAACATCAAAAATCGACAAAGGCATGAACAAAGGATCAACAGCAAATCCACCGCGCAAGTTATACCACTGCCGCGCAAGTGCACTTGCGCGAAGCTCTTGGTCGCGCAAGTGACTTGCGCGACCTAAGTGGTAACCACCCGGTAACCGCTCGGGGTATTCTTTTGCCTATAAATAGACCCTGTGGGCCCCCCATTCAAGAGGATCTTTTTCTAGAAACTCGGATTAAAGCTCCCGACGCCCAAGTCTCTTCTCAAAGCTTCCGGAACACTTCTAAGGTAATTTCTTACCTAGAACGGAAGATATAAAGAGAAGAAGGAAGTCCTAAGTGTTGAAACTTATCAAACACTTGCGCGCCGACTTATTTCCTTCAATATAACTTGCGCGTCCCTTTTCTGGAAGAACCTCGAGAACATTCTAAAGGGTTTAAAAAAGAGTCTCTCAAGTATTTCATTGCTGGTTGAAAATCGCGCAAGTACACTATGTGTCGCGCAGGTATACCTGCGTGACCAACACTTGCGCGCCCACGGAAGACTTGCGCGCCTTGCAAGACTTGCGCGCCCCTATCTTTTTGGGTGCCCATCTTGCCCATTTTTACCCCTCTTAAGCCATTTCACCTTTCCTTTTCAAGATTCAGTCTTCAAGACACTCTTCAAATCCATTTATGGCATGATTTATTGATTTGACTTTCTTATCTAAAAGGAATTATGTGGAATCTCTCTCAAAGTCTAGTGATTTAAATATCCTTATGTCACTAAAAATACGGAGAGTTCATTCATTCAACCTCATCCTTTAAGATGAGAGAATCTTAACCTGGGTCTCCTTTTCAGGAATAATCCCCAGTTATAAAACCTTTAATCTGGGCATCTTCCTCAGGAGTAAGCCCCAAATTCTTAAAGTTCCCAATCTTGGGCATCCTCCTCAGAATTAAGCCCCAATCAAGTCCTTTAATCTTGGTCATCTTTCTTAAGAATAAGCCCCAACCTCAAATATGGGCATCCTCCTCAGGAATAAGCCCCAAACCTTAATCCCTAACCTGGGTCTCCTTTTTCAGGAATAAGACTCAGTCATAACCTTGGGCTTCCTTTTAAAGAATAAGCCCCAAGTCTCCTAACCTAAGTCTCCTTTTTCAGGAATAAGACTCAGTCATAATTTTGGGCTTCCTTTTCAGGAGTAAGCCCCAAGTCCCTTAACCTTGGGTCTCCTTTTTAGGAATAAGCCCCAAGTTCCCTTAAATTTCTCTTAACCAGTCATAATTTACCTTTGATTTGGGTTTCCTTTTTAGGAGTAAAACCCAATCATAAGTCCCCTCCTAACTTGGGCATCCTCCTTAGGAGTAAGCCCCAAGATTAGAGTATTCAAATCTCTATGAAGCACATATAACTTTATGGACCCTTTTCATGGATTTTCTCCCTAAAAGTAAATCCTAAACCTTCATCTATCTGGGCAGTCATCCATACATAAGCCCCAAACAAATTCTTATGATTGCATCTTTCATGGCACAATTGTCTAAATTTTACCAATACCTCTTGTTTCTCACACCGAGCATGACTCACGTGAGCTTAGAGTGTAAAAGTAATTATGACATTCATCTTTGAGCCATCAATCATAAACATCATACTCCATTTCTCGAACTACGTGGGTTCTGATTCCTTTTCCAAAACAAAGGATACGTAGGTATCCCATTTATGGGTTCGATCCCAACTTTGAAATAATCTCTGTCCTTCTGAATGACGATAAACTTCAAGTGCCCCACTGAGTGGCTTTAAAACCAGCCTGGTCATCATAATGACCAAGATAATTTTATATAAATGTTTTGAAGGATACCATTGACCAAGAATATCTAAACGGATATAGATGATTCTCTATTGATGAAGAACCTCGAATACATATGAAAGATTCTCTAAATTTCTTGCATATTTAATCATTGATTGTTAAAACTAAAGGAAAGCACATTTTATACTTGGTAATGTAATAAGGATTCACGAACATAACTTAAATCTATAAAGAGAGTCCCAGAGTAGACAATAATTCCCCTCAAAAAGGTGTGATGAGTCCGACCTCCCATCCTCTCGACCAATGCAAATTCCTAAGCCCCATTAGTCCACAAGCTAATGAGCGCCTGCCTTTGGAAAGTAGGTCCAAACGGATGTGGAATCATTGGATGTTTCCGGTTCTACGAACAAACCCGTTAGAAACCGATCGGAACGTTTGAATCTCCCGTCGAGGAGGTCATCCCCGGATTCCGTGCGAAACAAAGTAGATCTAGTAGTGGTGTTAAATGAAGGGATGATATCACACTGTGAAGGTTGATTTGAACACCCCTGGGTGTGGATCAAGTGGATACATCCCTAGGAGTGTGAACATAGAGGTATTAGCTATGGATGGATAAAAACACCCCATAGTGGTAGATATTGGAGTTGTATCGCATAAAGGGAATATGTCATGCCATGAAGGTTAATAAAAATACCAATATAGGTGGATTAAGGAGGTACATCCCTATGAGGTAGTGCATTGGTTCACTATTGGCTATGATGGAATCATAGGTAGGCATCATATGTAAAATATTTAGATGACATGGTTCAAAACCCATTTAGTTCAATTCTATAGTATAAGGTCATGTGATAGGAACTATCTATGTAGTTTAACATCATGTATTGAGTACCCTCATGTCGCAAAGGAATCGTCAACAATGGATGGTGTGGGGCCTATGCGTGAGAGATTCCCTTTGAAGGGGGGTCTTACTTCAAAGGTGTTGGTGCGGATATTACACATTGAGATTCCAGGGGGATTTTGTGGGGTATTATCTTAATAGGTATGTGTTCTAGAGTATATTCAAATGGATGTGGATGTTGGGTTTGGACCTCAAAAAGTCTTCCTACATATCCCAGTCTTTTAGGGATCAAATCTCATGTAGTTTGAAAGGGGATGGGACTTAAATATATAGAGAAGACCTAAAGGGAAACATCATTAAAGATTATAAGTGTAAGATTATCATTAGATCATATTTCCAGTGGTTATAACGGTCTCCTTTAATATTTAATCCCATGCGAGTCATACACAATGTCAGAAACATGAGGGAGAAGTAGACCAGATGCTCATATTGAGAAATATGCATCAATAAGAGGCAATGTGGGGAGTATGCATGAAATATTACCATGGAGGATCTCATTCCATGTGATAATAATCTCATTACATGTATGTAGGATCTCATTATATGTGATTAATACATGTAGCATCAAGTACTTGTTCTATAAGGTATACAGTGCTTCAACTGAGGAATCCCTCCTGGGGCGGTTTGTACTCTATGGTGGGAGGAGGTGGAATCCCATGATGATCATACATAGGGAATATAATATGAATTTAATATGGTAATACTATAGTTTTACATCATGTTATTAGGATTTTGATGTTTAGTTTAACATAAAACAACTAGGATGAGATACGGGGTGTTTTTATGTAATGTATCATGGATATAGGGAACTCAATCTTTACCCCTTAGGCTTACATGACCACCACCCGTGATCCTCTAGGTAGGGTATGGAATAAAAAATTATAAGTTTAAAGTATGGGGAGGATGTTAAAATCAGGATTTCTATGTTAGAGTTCCCCATGCATAGAATCAAGTGTGGTTAAAGTACCCATGCTTAGAAGAAGATGTTATGGAGGGATATGGGACATCATGTAGGGGACCCATAAGTTTTTTCACACAATTTTGAATGTTTTCATGAATGATTTGTGTGATACATTCACAATATAACATGACTAAGCCATTGAGGCAAATGGGGAACATGCAAATAATATTGGAAGTTCCACACAACACTAGGTTTGTGCGCACGTTTGAGCTTTGTGCACACCTGACCTGGGATAAAAAAGGATTGTAAATGATGATTCAAATGTGGGACCAATAAGTGGTAAATCCATTGGAAACCTATCACCCATTATTATCAATCATGAGTGTTCCATGTTTTCATGATGTCACGTAAGACCAGTCTTACACACAGTAGAGCGATGCTTGGTCTTTCGGTGGATCACCTCGAACAAGGGGTGGGAATTTATTTATACAAAAAAATATGTGTGGATGTTTGTGTAAGATTATGGTCATGTAAGAGGCCTTTCATGTAGCTTCATCCTTTTCCACATTATCCATTTGATAAAGGCAACATTTTTATATTTCCTAAGTAAAGAAATTTTTTTGCATGTGAATGGGGTTTCTTATGAACAAGGTTGACATCATGCATGCAGTTTCCTTGGATTGTCAATCGATCTTTTGTGAATGAATACAAAATTTAATCATATTGGATGTTCAAGGTTCTTGTATGTGGATTCCAATCTTGAACGCACACCTTGAATCATGGATGTGCTACCCTTGTTGTTCTGGAGCGGTTTGTTGAGTTTGATGATGTAATTTTCTCAACCAAAGTTGGTCATGGGAGGATTTAGATGGAATTTCAGTTCCAAAAAATTCCCCCCATTAGAATAAAAACTCAAAGTAAACCAAGATATTGGGATCCATGGGTAATGATTAAAAGATGGAATCCCTTATGAGGTGCATGAATTTTTTTTTGGGTACATAACTTGATTATCTGTGCATGAAAACCCCTGGTAAATGAATATAAATAGGTGGAGGGGCCTATATATGGAACATAAGACATTCCTCATGATAAGATTCATTGATATAATGTCTATAAATCTTTTTATTTTCATGAAAAACTAACCCCCAGATGCTTATTTTTCATAGAATCCCTCTTTCATGCATCTTATATAGAAACTTGTTTTTGATCGTGCATGCCTATTTATAGAATTTCATGCACTTATTCTCTTTTCACTCATAATCCTCTTTATTAAATTTACCTTAAATTTATTATTAAAACTCATATTAAATCAATGATGAATAGAAATCCACTAATATTGAAGCCACTGCCACTAATCATAGAGAAAAAATGAATATAAATCCTCACATACCCTGACCTTTGAGGGGCTTTTCAGTCAATTAGACACCCATGGCCATTCTTACAGAGGAACAGAGTATAAATACACTAATAGAAAATCTCTTATTGTGGAATTTATGGTTTTTTGTGGGGATATCATCACTGCCTTCTGGGTTTACACATTGTAATCATGGTTCACACAAGAAGATTATCTCAATCACTAGAACATCACTCTTCAGGTCTATACTCTCAAGAAGAATATGGATATAGCTATTTATGAGCTGAATAAGATGACTTGTATGGTCACAGGGGAGTAGCAAAAGGTAGAATAATCACATTACCACTATTCCACCATATTTGAAAGCATCATGAGGGTTAATATATTGGATTTTCATAAGGACTGTGGCCTGTGATTGGGTGGTAATTTCATTAGTGAGTGGTCTTATGCATACAAGGTATGCTAAACGTACCTAGAGTACAGGTTGGAGTTTAAACATGATAGGCTATATGAGGTAGTGATAATTTCAAATTTCATCTTTTACCCTCAAAAGGACCTATTGATAGATATTCATATCCGATGGTCCCCAGTCACAAAAACAATCAATATTCACCATGGGGATGTTAGCATCAGTCTGTGGAACATCAATTGCATCAATGGAAATCCACTAGAAGGATTCCAATATGGTGAGTCCTAGCATATAAGAACATCTGGATGATAGGAATAAGAATCATATCTTAGTGAAATACCTCCTAGATGCACTTAAGAAGAAGATGGTTCATTCTCATTTCTTTTATAAGGACATTTTTTTAAGGTATTATTCAACATGTTTCTGAATATGGATATGAATGTGATGATTCCATGTCAAGGGAAACACTGTATAACAACATTTCATAAGAGTAATTCAATATCATACAAGTTGTTCATGGTAGGAAAATTTCAGAATTAGGAGTACAACATGATGGGAGGCTAGGATCCATGGGTCCCCTACCATGATTTTCTAGCAAATTTCTTAAGTGGTTGGATGTTTTCAGTCAGGGATACATGGATGGGAATATTCCCAGGGACACTAGTGAAAGTGGTGATTCTAGAGGTTTTAAATGATTCAAATTGGGGGTTCTTATGTTTTCTAGGCTCTATAGCCTATTGGGCTTCATTTTGATGGGAAGTACACCAAGGAGGATTTGTGGAATATTGTAGTTCTTATATATCTTGATCATGGCAGACCTTGGGGTTATGAATTTCATAAATTCTATTGGCCCTTATAAACCATGTCTAGTACCATCTCTATTTGAATATTTATGGGTTTTGACTATTTAACCTTTGTGATATTAGTATTATAGTTTGGATCTATAACCACGAAAACATCAACTTCCACCCCTTCTGAACTCTGGTTGTTACAATGGTAGAAATCCTTCAAGGTATATGGGAATATAATGAGTTCTTATAGATTTTCATAGGTGGATTGCAGGTGGTGAGGATCAATGGATAGGTCTTTAGTGATCCATATAGTGTGTCCCACTTCACTTGGAATTTTAGGTTCATTCAATGAAAAATAAAGTGAGTTAACATGGGGGGTCTGTGAGGAGTTGCACCCATGTATCCTTCTCTAGTTATGGTAAATGATGGTGAATGTAGCTTAGGGGAAACAAATATGCTACTACCAACCAACATTGATGCTGGAATTATAATGGAATGTGGTAGAAACTAGGTGACATCATATCAAAAATAAATATTGTGGAAACATATTCAGGTTTTTAAGTAGGAGGATGAGGATCCAGAGTAGTGAGGAAGTAGTTTGAATTCCCCTGAGGGGTGAGCCAGGCATCCGTGTGGCCGGAGCTGGAGCTGCTGTGGGGATTCCATAAGTCATAGTTTCACCCCCACCTCATGGAGGATAAGGGTCTCATAAGTGACAACATGGGTAAACATGTGGGTTCCCTGAAAGGAGCATGGTGATTGAGGCTCCTTGGAAGAAACTGAGGTACCTACTATAGATAGTTACTCATGCAATATTTCCATTCCTCTGGATGGAATAGAAAAATATTTGAACGTCACTATCAATAAAAGACATGTGGTGTAAGATGAAGCGATATGGGATCAAGGTACCAAATTCCTGGCCCATTCGAATCATCTGCATAGTGATCTTCCACCATGGACATGTACATCTGAGGAATATGGACACCTACACATGTCAGGAGGGAAAATATAAACCTTATTAAACCATAGTATGAGTGATGCTTGGATATGTGTTGCGTCTGGAGGATACTAAAATTTTGAGGATTCATCATCTAGTGAGGAATTGACTAACAAGGAGGTACAAAAAATCTAGTAATGAATAATCTTATGGGTCAGTATCTGATCAATGGAGTCCTTGGGAAAATAGTGAGATTGCAGCCTCTGATGAAATCATATATGAATATATCCTGGTAATCCTCAACTTATGTTCCTTCAATGATAATTCCTCTTTTAATTATATAGATTATTAAAATGAAACTTTTTTATACATGTGCATATTGACAATGGAAAAGGGGATCTTACTGAAGGGGGTGAAGGTGCACCGATGGGTGTAGAGGAGCACATTCTAGGGATAATCCCATGCATGAGGTAGGTGGTGGTTCATTCAAGGAGGTTAGGGTGACCTCTTTGAAACCTTAGGTCCTCCCTATTATATATGGGAAACTACTTCCTAGTTTCCAATTTGAGGCACCCACTACTGGAAAGGTGGTTCACCTAAGAAAACTCATAATGGAAATTCCTACACCTCACTTTAAGAGACTATATCAAGTCATTAAAAAATAATCATATTTTAATGGAGCCTCTTAATGTGTTTTTTTCATGTTTCATGCATTTAATTCTTGAACAACTCAAGAGGAACTAGTTCCGGTCGTTTAAATACCAACTAATTTCAAAGGTTAACCTGTAGTGGAATCCCCTACAATGACTTTAGAGCTCATTCTGCTAATTATCATCTACTATAAGTCTTTCTATTTCAAAAATACATACTTTTCATTTCCTTGTCTGGTGGAAATAAATTTCCCCATCCTATAAAGTGATTCAATGGTAGCGTTCCAAGTGAGAAGATGATGATGGGGAATCTGGATTTCCTTATCTTATAGATGCTCCAATTCATGCAAATCAGGTCATCCATGATGATCTATAGTTTCTCCAAGATGAATAATATGCATCGGTTGTGAGTGATTCCACTAATGGGTAAGAACTATAGGTTTTAGGGGATGAAGCTGTTGAGGAAGAGTCAAGCATGAATGGTTGACCACATTACATGGAGCCACACCTCTCAGAGAGGATATTGTAGGAGGATCCTACTGATGACCTTCATATGAATTATCTCATGTATGATCCAGCATCACCTGAAGTGTTATAAGACTACAATCTGGACATAGTCAAAGAGAATTTCATAATCTAGTGAAGTACATGGAAGTTCATAAATCACTTTTTTTACAAGACTTTATAACCACAACTAGTAGGCCAGATAGGGTATATTTTACATTGGATTTGAAAAATCTATGATGGAGGGGGATGTTAGGGATCTTCACACACAATTCCACAACATTATATCTAAGGTTTTGTTAGAAATAAGCAAGCATCTAGATGTTTCCCAGAGTTTGGAGAAGTCAGAAAGCACACACGATTACAAAGAAGTCAATCAGACAATTCAGGGTCTAGAGGAATAGATAAACTACTATACTACTTTCTTCCACACTAAATTAGTGGTCACTATCCAACTGAATTATTATTTTTAGGAGGATAATATGAAGATTAATCTAGTGATATCTCAAATTTCCCATATTTTGGTTGAGCGAGATCGAGCATAGAGTATAGAGGATGAGCTTCATTTAATGGTAGATTAGAAATAAACTGAGCTCAATAGGCAACAACAAGACATGGATCCCATGTGATGGAGGTTATTGGGGATGTGAAACTAAATTTCAAAAGTAGAGACACATAAACTATATATTTGATTGTCAAAGCATGATCTGTTCTTAGTGATAATTTGGCCAAATAATTCCGTACCATACTACGAACCAAGCTACTACTCTGAACAACTGACACAGATAGATTACCATAGAAATGAGGACCTCTATGAGTACTACTATAGCTTTATATACTTCTAGAAACTATAAAATGTAGAACATTGGATATGGGGGGCCATGACATTGTAGTGATGAAGACTTCCATAACCTCTTGTTGTAGCACAACATTCTTTATGTGCGGTTGGTGGAGTAATGCTTCATCCACCCTAATATCCCATTTCAGGATACGGTATTTAGTTTTATTGAGAACCATATAACTCCATATAATATTTCTATTGGATAGAGTGATATTTCTACCCTTACATGTCCATAATAATAATTTCCATAACTATGTAAATCTCTCTGTCATGTGTGATTATTTATTCTTCCTTTTAATCCACTAAAAACCATTTCTATCATTGAAACTTATAATGTTTTCTCATAGATTTTTATCAGAGGGTGAGTTTATATTTCTCAAATTATTTAATGTCTATGGAAGAATTTAATATGAAGATAGGCCACTTCAATGGAATTGAAATTATCTACTACTTGGTGTAGATCGAAGACTATATTTACCAGAATAAATTGAATTTTCTACTTCTCAATTTAAATAAAATGGACATGGATCAATCATTATTAGAGTTATTAGATCAATAGTTTCTAGTAGTTATACACCTTAATTTGGAATAAAAGTGGTTTTCAACATCAGATAGGATAAAATGACAATTAGACTGATAGAAGCTCTATAGAATATATACAAGAAGCCTTCTGTGGAAAAAAGTGAAGTTAATGCAATTATTATTCAATATAAAAATGGTTTATGAAAGAAATGTTTTGGAACAAATTAATCAATTCAACACAATCATAAGTCATCTAACATCTGTGGAAAATATTATTGGTATTTAGGTATGTGAACTGGTCTTATTTTCTTCATTACATGTTGGTTGGGAAGCGACTATAACAGCATGAGTAGTTCTTTGGTGAATACCAAGCTGGTTCTAAAGGATATACGGGACTCGATCCTCAGTGGGGATATCCAAATAAAGGAATCATGAAGATTCTTTGTTTCTGATATGAATATAAAAGGAAAGGTATGATATTCACATCGAGACAATCATAGATGGTGATCAATGTTAAGAGGAAATAACATATACATGAAAAGGGGAATATTCGTACCTATTATATTTTTAGGAAGAAAGGATAGTCAAGAAATAGTGCAAATAAAAATGGAAGGGACCTAAAAACAATAGAGAAAACATGAAGGATTGTGGAACTAATAATGTGTTATTGCTAAGCATGGATAACCCTGTGGAGTCTTGTATTTTATGATCAAGTGCATATTTCCATTCCTCACTAGTGAAGGTTTTCTTAAAAAATCATTATTAAAATTTTGTAAAGGTACATCATGTTGATGATAGACCCTTTCATATCATGGGTAAGGGTGATAGATGGATCAAGACCAGTAGTGGGAGTCTCTTGATTTAGGAAAATGTGAGGTATATCTCTGTATTAAGAAGAAATCTTATTTTTATTGGGAATCTTGATGATGTAGGCATTAGTACTACATTTAATGGTTGTTTCTTGAAGATTACCAAGGGATCTATAGTCATAGCTCAAGGATCAAAGAGCGGTACCATGTACAAAGTGACAAAAAAAATCATGGGCATTCTTGCATCAATAAATTCTATCAAAGATTCATTAATGGGGAACTATAGGCTTGTCCAAAAGAGTGAGAAGTGGATGAAGGTGTTGGTGAAAATAGGAATTATATTAAAGATAAAGTCAGAAGAAGTTTGTTTAAGTGAATATTACATCAATGGAAATAAGAAAAAAATATCATTTTCAAAAGGAGGTAGAACACTAAAGGCTGAGAAGATGGACCTAATGCATATAGATGTTTGGGGTCCCACACCAGTGCATTTCTATGGAGGTTTACAATATTATGTGACATTTATTGATGGCTATACAAGTATGGTATGGTTTTAATTTATGAAAATAAAATATTATATATTTATGGTGTTTCAAAAGTGAAAAATCTTGGTGGATAATTAGTTTGTAAAAAAGATGAAATGCATGAGTATTGACAATGGTTGAGAGTATGGAAGTAATGAGTTCATAGAATTATCTTTGAATAATTAAATTTATTGGGAAAAGACTTTTCTAGGAACACTATATTAGAATGGTGTAGTGGAAAGAATGAATAGGACACTATATGAATGTTCTAGGAGGATGAGGTTGTATTTTGGGTTATCCTAGACCTTTTGGGATGATGTGGTGAACATAGAAGCATATATCATTAATAGGAGACCATCTGTTCAAATGAAAGAATTTCTATCTGATGATCTCTTGTCTGGTAAGGAATAAATATAGTCACATTTACAAATATTTGGAATTTTTTAATATGTAAATATTGATGCTAATGCAAGTGAAAATATTGATTCTATGTCCAAAACATGATTCTTCACTATCTATGGTGTTGATGAGTTTTCTTACAAATTTTGGGATGATCTCAACCAGATTTTCATCATGAGATATAAATTGGTATTTAATGAAGGTCCACCTAGAAGGAACTCCATGTAGCTGAAGATGAAAATGTGAACAATGAATCAGATTGCAAAGAGAAAGCGGGGAGAAAAGGTGTACCTAATCATGAGACATCACAATTGGTATAACCTACACCTCCATTAGAGTTGAGGAGATCAATAAGGGTGATATGGTTTGGGAAGAGGTATTCACCATCCTTATATTATTTATTGTTGACTAATGATTGATAACCAGAATTTTTTTAATATGTAATGTAGTTAAAAGAGTTGAGAAAGTGGGAGTAGGCTATGCAGAGGAGATTTGATCATCACATGAAAACAACACTTGGAAGTTGACACCTCTTCCAAGAGGAAAGAATTTACTATAAAACAAGTTGGTATACAAGGTCAAGGAAGAACATGATGTAAAGATGGAGTCCAAAGAAAACCTAGTGGTGAAAGATTCTCGGTATAAGGAGGGTGTAAATTACATTGATATATCATCACCTATAATGAAGTTTACCACCATATGGATGGTTCTCGGCATTGTGGGATCAGAAGAACTTTATGATGAGTAGATTGATGTCAAGAAGGACTTCCTTTATATAGATATGGAGGATGAAATCTATATGTAGTTTCCTGAGGGATACATTGAGTCTATAATGGAAGACCTAGTGTGCATACTATACAATAGTTTGTATAGGTTGAAGAAAACACACATGGAGTGGAACAAAACAATGTATTCATTTATGTATAAACATGAATACAAATGATGTTTCATAGATAAATGTTTCTACATAAATTATTTTGGTGATTATTATAGTATACTTCTTTAATATATAGATGATATGATTATTTTAGGATCATATATGAAGAGAATTAATGAGCTAAAATGGAAGTTGGATAAGGAGTTCAAAATGAATGATATTGGAGAAGTTGTATTGATTTTGGGGATGAAGATAAAAAGAGACCACATAGTAGGAACCATGATGTTATCATATATGGATTACATTGGAATGGTTATATGAATATTCAGTATGTCGAAAGAAAAATACAGTCTCTATTACCTTGGAATACCATTTCAACCTATCGAAGGATCCATTATCGATGTTGGAAAAGGAGGTTGAGTACATGGAAAAGGTTCCATATACATCAGTTATCAGAAGCCTGATGTATTCCATGGTATGTACTCAACTTATCATTTCTCAAGCGATGGGAGTTTGGAGAAGGTACATGGATAACTCTGGAAAGAAACATTGGGAAGATGTGAAGTGGATATTGTGGCATCTGAATGCTAGTAAAGAGGTATCTATATTATTTTGGAAAGGAAATTCATTATGGGGATATATGGATGATGAACTTGGAGGTGACATAAATGGTAGGTGGAGTACCATGATTTATAT
Source organism: Viscum album (assembly GCA_963277665.1). Lineage (NCBI taxonomy): Eukaryota > Viridiplantae > Streptophyta > Magnoliopsida > Santalales > Viscaceae > Viscum > Viscum album. The sequence continues at coordinate 901,988,345 of OY728139.1, forward strand.
ATTTTCTTGTGGGAGAACATTAGTAAAACAGATATCACAATTGAAAAAGGTGGTGGATTTATCCACCGCATAGGTAGAATACATTGTTTTAAAAGATGTTGGGAAGGATATGGTTTGTCTGAACAAATTCTTGGATGTGTTGGGAAGAAAGAGAGAGGAAAATTTATTTCACATTAATAGTCAATGTGCTATAAATATTCTAGAAAACCTATTGTTTTAGGCCCAGATGAATCACATTTAGTTGAAGTATAATTTCATCATAGGTTTGATATAGGATGGGTTTCTTACATTTCATAAGATTTTTTAAACCAAAAACCCTATAGATATGTTGATGAAGTTTGTGGTAATATAGAACATGTGGCACTATTACACTTATGTTGGTCTCCACTGATGGAAAGAGGATGAGGGGCAGAATAAGGGAGTACATAATGGGATAAAAAAAAGAAAAACACCTAGTATTTCATGACTATTCATATTAAAATTGAAGTTGTGAATGGAACACACACCATTGGTGACTGAAAAAGATAATTAGTTTAGATTAAGTAAGTTTTCTTAGTTAGTGGCATCAAAGCTGGTCAACATATAGAATAAGGATCCTATTTGAGGGTTTTTGGATTCACATAGCCTAATTCGTTCTGGATGATGACTAGGCTGAATTCTTTTGACCCATACTACACACAAGACTAAAAATCCATAGAATAAGCTACATGGTTATCCAGTTGGGGGAATTAGGGTCTAACCCAACCTTGATCTGGTGTCTGGGGGCCAAACACCCTAGACCCCAATTTTTTGTCATTGTAGAAACTTTAACTGACTATAGAAGGGCTGACCAGCAGACACCAATAGGTCATTGTAATAGTCCAGACCTTTGGAATGACTATTGTATCTATGAGGGAATCAGATGTTGGCCACTATAGAGAATTGTACTTGGGTGGCCATGAAAAAATAGTTATTGAGACATCTAGACACCATTTTTTGTAGCATAGTAGACTTCTTGTGCAGTTGTTGGAACAGTTCTTCATCATCTTTATTAACCTATTTTGGGATAGGGTGTTGAGTTTTCTTGAGAACCATTAAACTCCCTTTAATTATACTCCTGGTTATAGTAATATTTCTTCCTATCTATAGATTTATTGATCAATTCTTGAACCACATAAAGTTCTATGTCTTTTTTGTATCATTATACTTTATTTTCTTAATCTACAAACTATTTATGGCATTGTGAATCCTGATGTTTCAACAACAAAAACATTACAAGACTAAATAGAAGATCCAACATGATTATGTTCCTATTCAAATGCCACCATTTTCTTTTTGAAACATTCTTCTTGTATGAAAATATTTTATTTTTCAGTTTTTAATTATTTAACATCAATCATAACCTTGAAATAAATAGTGATAAATCCCTAATCTCATGTGATTCATGATCAGTGTGAGAAACAAGGGATGACCATATGATTTCTCATTTTTGTGAGTGTGTCAAATGATCATAAAACACTCAAGGAAATCTATTTTTGACTAACCAATAAGATTTTTTAGGCTATGGTAGGTTGTGGACGGTGTTCAGGGATCTTCAAACAATAAACTTTCTTTTCCAATGTGTGCTAGTGCACGAACAGTATAACACTAGGGGTGTTGAATTCCATCCGACCAAGGGGGAATTGGATGTGTGAATCATAATTCCCAAAATATGAAACATAAGGAAGGTGGAATGGTGATACAAGATAAATGATGACTATTTTCACAACACAACATCTATATGATTAGCCTATAATGGGGGGAAACAAATAAGGGTCAACTGCTGACCAAATTCGAAAAATGAATCTTATATTGGAACGTCATCCAAATTATTCATGTAAATTGACCCAGGAATGTAGGTGAGCTAGTTTGAAATGATATCATTCCACAAGGGGTCCCTTCATACATGGATTATGATGAGGAACCAAATTAGGGGAATGAAAAGCATGGAAATTGAGTGATATAGTGTTTTAATGTATTAAAAACTCCTATAATTATTCTAGTATGGCATATAGAACATTGGTATAGGTGTATCCATCTAAGAAAAAAATCCGAACTCATCTTCTAGTGAATGTGTCATCTCAAATATTGAATTACATCTAAAAATGTAAAAGATTCGGTAGATAACAAACATTATAGGGAAGAACCTCCCAGGTGAGGGGCTATGATTCCTTATAGTTTTACATAGTAAAACTAAGGATGATAGACATGTATTGTAATGTCATGTAGTGGGGAAGATGAATGGAATGGTTTATGATCGTGAGATAAGGATTCCTCCCACAGTTTAACATCTTACTATTAGGAATTTTTTCATAGTTTAAGGTCGTATGCTTTGGACCATATATGGAAGTTAAATGTTCTTTTGCATGGACTATAGTTTATATAAGAAGTATAAGTCTATAATTCCAAGACTATAGGCTCTTATTTTAAGTTCATGGAGTTTAGACCAGTCACTCAGTTTAACATCATGTTCTTGGGAAGTGGAGTTTTAGTCTAATGTCATAGAACTCTGACCATGGTATTCTCCAAACGGATATGTGTAGTCTTGCGAGTTGGTAAACCCGATGTGAATGAAGAAAAAATAGGCCCATCACCACAACACACATAACTAAAAAGACATGTTTATAGTTTTATTCATAATTATTATAAATAGACTCCATGTTTAAGGTCATTAGGTTCGGATGATAGTCAGTGGCCCAAAAAAGATATACATAGAGTGGTAGAGTGAAAATCCTAAAATGAATGAGGGCCTAGGAGGCCCAACACCCCACCACACATTCTATAGAATACATCAACATATTTTAATATTGTGATTCATGTACTAAGGGAAGATATTAAATTAAATTCATAAATCTCTTACCAAGATAGGGACAAGGGGCATAAGGATTTGATGAATTTTGTGTTAGTCTCATATATGAGAAGTCCACATGTCCCTACATATCCCATAATGATGGTAATAAATCTATACAATGTTTAGGATAGTAATCAATATATTTTAAGGTCATGAAACATAGATCATGGTGGATAGTTTAGAGTCATGTTGTTTGGACTATATGGTAAATATTCACTCCAAGGGTATATAAGGCATGGAAGAGGTAAATACTCACAAAAAAATGGATCCATGTAGTATCACATAACACATACACACCTTAAGATGAACAACATATAATTTAAGGTAATAATTCATGGACTGTAACTATGGCCATGGTGCTAAATTTTTAAATGAATTTTAATTTGGGACTAGAGATGAGAAGTCTTAGAATTTATATATGTCTCATAATAATGTATTAAAGCCAGACATAGTTCTATAACATGGATAAGTAATTAACCAATATCAGTAGGGATGACCCTTTCTAATGATGGGATTGAGACATCTCATAATAATTGTTAGGCATCCCATGTTTGCAGCATGGGGTCATGTTTGTTAAAAATCCCATTCTTATCATATGAGAAATATCAGTTTAAAATCATATAAAAAATTATCTTATTATAATGAAATAGGAATCCATATTTTATAAGGGATAAGATCATAGTTTAACATTATGTTTTGAGGATATAGGCTTCTAATTTATAGTCATAGAGTTTCAACCCATGAGGTTGGGTACCCCAAATAGACATGTGTCATGTGGTTGAATGATAACCCCAACATGAATGAGGGCCACAAATGCCCACCATCATTGAAAAAACAGTCTGAAGAGATTCATGCCTACGTTTTAATGTCTTGATGTATGTAATTACTGTAAGCAGTTTAATGTTATGTCACTTAGACCATAGGATCTCAGTTTAAGGTCATGGAGTTTGGACCATAGGAGAGCGGCTTCTTGAAATGAGTTAGGTGGAATGGAAGAGTGACAAACCAAATGTGAATGGGGGACAAGATGGCCCAATTTCACACCACACTATCCTAAAAAGGCATGCACATAGATTGCAACCATTTGTAATGGACTGTAATTCATAGTTTATGTTCAAACAGTTTGGACCATAGACTGTAAAATTCCTCAATTATATATTTATAGTGTGGTTTTATGTCAAGAATGATGTGAATAAGGGCCTATAATGCACAATGCCATAATATATATTACTCATACAACTTTCATATAGTTTAGAGTCATAATTATAGGATAATAGGTTATTATATTAAGGTCATGGAGTTCATAAAAACAATGGAATTAATTCATAGGAATATGATAAGAGTGGAGGAGTAACAAACTTGACATGAATGAATCCTTGGAGTCCTACCACCACACAAAACATCCTGAAGAAAACCTGCATATATTTTAAAGTCTTGATTCTTATACTGGGATTCCATGTTCATGGATTTGTAGATCAGAGCTGTTTCAATTAGTTTAAAGTTCATGTTACATGGACCATAGGGTCTTAGTTTAAGTTCATTGTTTTTGAACCAATTAATTGATAATCTCAACCAAAAGTGGTATGTGGGGACCTTAAGAAGTAACCTGATGTGAATGAGTACCAAAGAGGCCCACATAAAATGATACATTCATAGGGTTCCATTCACATATTTTAAATTCATGATGTTGGAACATTGAATCCATGTTTAAGGTGATGGAGATCAGACCTAAGGATAGATGATTCCCAAAATGGGCATATGTGCTACAGTGAAGTGACAGAACTGACATGAAACTCAAAATAAGAGGCTCGGTGCTGCACCACACATCCCCAAGAAATATCACACTCAATTTAGAGTCATAAATCTAGGAATGGGATTCTGAATTTATTATCATGGTGCTCATACCCTTTTTAAAAATATTTATGGTCATATTTCATGGTCCATAGGATGGATATTAGTTTACGGTATTAAATCTTGGACTAAGAACCATTATAATTTAATTTCTCTAGGATTTGGACATGTAGTTTAAATTTATATTTTACAGATGATAGTTGTTATGTAGTTTATCATCATGAAACTTTAAAAAATAGTATTTATGTAGTTTAATGTCGTTCAACTATGACACTGGTTTTATGAAATTTATCATTTTTCACCAAGGATGATGGTATATGACTTTTAAGAGGAACATCATGCAGATAATGTGAAAACATTACTTATATTATGTATTGTTTAAGAAAATTTCCATTGGTTATGGGATCAATGCACTCTCCATCCATAATGATCAAATATTATACACCATTGGATTCAACCCTATGAATAATGTAACGTCCATTACTCATGGGCTCCAAAATTAGTTGCTTCTTTACAGATATCATTTCTATTATGAGATCCAGTACCATGTCACCCTAGATGAAGGATTGGTGGATATCATTATTTTTTAACACTATTTCTATCTGTTATAGTACATCTCTGTATTTTTTTGAAGTAATTGAGCTTGTTTTCTTCAATGTAATCCACCTCAACTAGACGGACATCTGTCATTATTTATAGCATCTTCTGGTCATAGATAGTAGTTCGGAGTGATGAAAACTAAACCTAAATGGGTATGATTTCCTTGGTTAAATACATTACAAAGTATGGATTCAGCTGAGTTGAATTTTCGGTTGTAGTTCGACAAGACCAGGGGGCATTGGGTGGCTTATTCAACAATTTATTCTTGTTCCTAAAAACCATATTCTGTAGAATGTTATATATTTCTTTATTCAGTGCATCGATATATCCATTTTCTTATGTGTGATAGTGGGATCTATGGTTGTTCTAGATACTATACTTGGCATATAGTCTCTTCATCTCATCTTCCCAGAAGTTGGTAATATTGTTGGTGAAAATAGAATAAGGAACTAGGGATTATTGTATGATGTGGGATCTCAAAAATTAAATCCATGGAAGATACTTCAATTATCTATGGGGAATCACTTCTACCCATGTAGAGAAGAAACCTTTCATGGTTTTAATGGACTTGTATGGGAAAGATATTGCTGGAAGATAGGGTCCCACAACCTTGAGTCCCCATGTTACAAATGGACAAGAATAAGTGTTTCTGAGGTGGAGATCAGGTGAATGATGAAAAAATTTGGTATGAATCTTGAACACATGAAACATATTGGAACACTATATGTAGTCATGGACCATGGTGGGATAGAAGTATCCCAACCTCTGAATCTAGTGGGAGATCTGTAATCATGATTGATGAGAAACATAAGATCCAACATGAAGTTCCTACAAAACATGGGGAATTTCATATCCTTATATACAATAGAGAATAATTCCATAAAATCTACATGTTTAGAGAGATTTTTAATGGTTAGTACCACTCTAGAGAGGGAAATACGCTTCACACCTTTGCACAAGAGCCTCAGCCCAGTTGGTGAGGACTCGCTAGGTGAATCCAAGAGACTCGAGATCAAATCCGGGTGGAGGCATATTTCTGGGGGTACTGTAGCAGTAATGTAGCAGTACTATAGTAGGTACTGTAGCGGGGTACTGTAGCAGGCACTGTTCGGTACTGTAGCAGCCGGAACTATTCATCCATATGGGCCTTCGGGCCATCGGTTTGGTCCTCGGGTCCTGCAAGGCTTTCGGGCCACCCAAGGCCTTCGGGCCAGTTGATTCTCAAGGCCTTCAGGCCACCATAAGGCCTTAGGGCCACCCCAAGGCCTTCGGGCCACATGAATGCAGGCCCCAGTCACACTACAAAAAAAATGAGCATCCCCAGAAGAGGATTCAGAGCAGGTGCACTCACCAGAGCAGAGCCAAATGGATTGCCAGAATTAGAGGGTATGGCTATGCCATCGGTACCAGCCTGTGCTTGCACGGGAAGTCTAGCCAGACGGTCATGCAAAGGTGGAGAGCTACTATCAAGGATGCAGATGCTGTGGAGGGGCAGTTCCTTGTAGATAGTCTTGTTGAATTCCCTAAGACCTTCAGGTCATGTAATCTCCTAAGCCTACGGGCCATGTAATCTTTGAGCCTATGGGCCTTGTAAGGGTTCCCCCTCATCCCTTGATAGGGGGGGTTATCAAAAATCAATAAAAATTAAGGCCTTTGGGTCATTCAAGCAGTATACCATGCTAGAAATACTCAATGAAATGGGATTTCCAATCAGTGGTTTCTTCCAATGAAAGGGGGTCTGGAGTTCCCATTGTAGAAGAAACAGTAGTCACCTATTTTCTCGGTTGGTTATCAATATTGTCTAGTATGAAGAGAGATATGACCCTTTGATGAACCACTTCAATGAAAATATCGTCCTAGTCAGGCTCTATAAAAATGGTTGATAAACTAGATAAGGTGTTAGATCGACCATTCTTTGACCTTGGAAAATGAGTCACCTCTAGTTGAGAATGGAATTGAGCCATAAACAGGTGAGTGTGATCTATCATGGTAACATGCTATGGCTTCCTAATAATATTATCACTGATGTAATTTTTGATGACTAACTCAAAATATCCCTTCACATGAAAGTATTGGTCATCAATATTTAGGGTCATGTTGAGACCATTAATGAGATCATGACACCATGCCTCATTTTTTATTGTATCCTTATAAAAAAGGAATAAGTAGGGAAGAACGAACTATGCAGTCATGATGATGATGATTCCCAAGAATACTCTATTATGTTTGGGATCATTAATCCTTCTATCATTTGGGATATTGTAGCAACCATTGAGATTCATATAAAACTTAGCGCAACCTAATTCAGTAAAAGGATGTCCTTAATTGGGAAATCAAAATCATGAGGAAATTTTTTAGGAGATATATGGGCAGCTAGAAAGTTAGAAAAGGCCTTGTGTTTGAGATTATTTTGTGAGAATAACATGGCATCAAAAGGATAAAAGATAAATTCTTAGTCTTCCAACTGACCTTTCAACATTGGATGATTCAAGACAAACTTAAATGGTTCTACAATGGAAACCAAACATGTCTCGTGATTCTCTAAATTATTTTCAAATTTGTCACTATGAAAAGTATCTCGAGGAAACTCTTGCTGATAGGGGACTATTTGGCCTTCGTTTTGAGGATCATGTAAATAAGATAGTATAAAATTTTTCATTTTTCTTTCATTGTTCTTCTAGGTGATATGGGAACTGGGAGAGAATTCCATGGAGGTCACATATAGGACTAAAGGATTTACATATGTGGATGGAATCAGAACCATATTCTATAGAAGATACTTCTTCATTTCTAAGAAGGTCTCATAGTACTCTTCATACCACTAGTAGAAGATACCTTACATTATGATCCTTGAAATGTTCTTACCCTTTCTGGTCAAATTATAAATCAATTAGTGTATATAGGATAACTCTCCTAGAAGGACTCAGAGCTCATGTAGGGTTTTCAGATGGGGAATATGGCTGAGGTATTGACCTTGAAGGGCCTATCTCAACACCTTTATTTTTTATGATGTAATTGATAATGTTCTTAAAGGTAACGTAGAATTCACTCTTCAATGGGTTCCTCGTCAGATTCTAGGAGAGGAGAAAGATGAACAGTTTCTTGTGATCTCTAAGATGGTCATCAAGATAGAGGTATTTGACCACCAAATCATGCACATAGAATTTCACTAGCATCTGGAGGATTGGATTGAAGATGTTGTGAATGGCTAGCTGATATGTTACTCCTACATTCATCAAACAGAATAGAATCACCTGATAATAGAAGGATGCTTGTAGAACTCTTATGGTGGTAGACTCATCATCATTAAGGGACATCCAAATCTCATTTTATTTTAAGTACCCATCTATAAAAGAGATAGCCTTGAAGCTAGTAGTGGCATTGATCGATAGCTCCATCACTGAAAGGTAAAATTTTCCATCAACCAAAAAAGGTTGAGATCATGTAGGCCAATAAAGACACATATTTATCCATTCTTATTATAGATATGAAAGATTTTGGATATCCATTTTGGGTAATGAACTAACTTAGAAATGTTTCCTTTATAATATTGTTGACTTCAGCCTCAACCATGGAACCATGAGAAGGGTTAATTTTCCTGAGATTCTGGTTGACCTTGTAATGGCTCGTTGTGATTCCTAGATAGTGTTTGAAATCATAAGGTTCTATTCCTCACATTTGTAAATAAATCTTGGAAAATAAATCACTATATAGATTCAGTAAATCCACATACTACTATAGTTCTTTATGGAGGCATGTATTCACTAATTAGCATTGTGATTGTATCTGTCTCAGTGAAAATGCTCACTGAAATCAGCTTATAAAGGGTGGTGTAGACACCCTATCATAATGTGGTAGGAATTTAATTCATTTCCTCTACACCATATGAGGGAGGTGAATAAGAATGAGGAGATGATTCATCCTGGATAACTAATTCTGGGGGAACATTGATCCCTTTTTGGGAGGATATGAAATATTAGTTGGGGGACTCCTTCATTACTGAAATCAAAGTGAAAGAGTATATATAGTAAATCCCATGAAGCCATAAACTATGAGGTAAATGAATGATATCATTGGAATTATGGAATTTAGACTTCTTTCAAACCACCCTAGCATGGAGAAATAGATGATAATGACGTATAATAGTGGTTATATGGCTAACATCTCAGCACATCATGGAGGATAGGGGGTTTTGGTATCAAGCATCATCCTAGTATGTCCATGGGCTGTCTAAAATGTTCATTTTCTCAACATCAATGGTATGAACATAATTTTCATTTCTCTTTTAATAACCAACATCCAAATAGCCGGATTCATAGGAGTCAAATGGAGATTCATCACCTTAATTAATGCCTAATCGACCTTTAAGGGAGTACTTGAGCCATTGGTGATATGAGGATGGAATTTTCACATGCAGATGAAGCTAGGGCATACCCATAAACTTATCATTGGTGTTTTACTATGATTCAACCATGAATTTAGAAAATTATACCAAGGATCTGAACTTGGTGTTCAACCAAAATATATAGCCCTATCTATACTCAGTCATGTCATAACCCATAGTCTTCATGTCATAGGGACTAAAATTTTCTTTAGTCAGTCCTATCATGAGGAGTGTCTAGGTTGGGATGAGATTAATCTTGGAACCTATATTGATTGGACATTGATGGATCTATATTTCATTAAACTGTAAAGTTTTATACATGGGGTGAAGGTTCCCATGAACGAGAGTACCTTCATCCTCTTTAGAGAAAGAGATGATGACTTTACATTCTACTTGGTCGATCTCCCCTATACAGTATGTTTTTATGGACACAACATCTTCATCAAAATAAATGGATATTTTTAAGACTTATGTGATGTACTCACATATATCCTTTCAAAAGAGGAGGGCCTCAAATATTTAAATCCTTATAGGTATGATGGTGCAATGCTTTAGAAAATTGTACATCCATGCCATATGTATATTCCTTCCCCACAGGGGGGACACTCTTTGGATGGATACATAATGGGTGCTTCCAACAATACCACTCGATTCCAGATAGTGCTTGAAATTTCATACCTCTAGTTTGATAACTATCCCAAAACCACTATCAACTAACTATTAGTGGGCTGAGACATAACTTTATCTAGATTCATCCAATCATGATGTGGTTGCAGTTGTTCCTCCTAGTTAGTTAACACGGTCATCTTTGTAATTGTGTTTATCAAATAGAGGTGGGAGTATTTTCCATCATGATATTAGTATAAGAACTGTTACCTAGTCTCAGTAGCCTATGTAAAATGTCTTGATGTACTAACATAATTATCATATTGGATTTCATTCATTGAACCATTTTTTAAAAGGTGTTAAATAGAGGCACCGTGGGGATTTTCTTGGTTCCCATCATCATCGAGGACCATAATGGGATCCACTAAGTCTATGGTGTTCAAAGATGAATACCTTGGTCACCATCAGAGGAATCATTCAATGTTGGGAAGACCCTAGATTCAACCCTCAATTTTGGAGGTATAGAATTATCGAGATTATAGGATTGATATATCAATGGTGGGGGACATTGATTTTCATTGCACAATCGATGTCTACTATTCTGAGATATGGAGGTATATGATGTGGGTGTAGAAACGTCATCAGGGGGAGGTACAATGACTTCATGAGGTTTGGTCCAACATAAAATTCATAGGAGGATAATGTGGTAAAGTTTAGTTGCTCTATGAGGAATACATTCATCATACTTCTAAGATACATGGTTGGAAACATGATTCCATTCACCATCACTAGAATTGTCAGACATAGCATATATGTGTGCCACATGTTCTATAGTATTTCCCAAATTGATCAGGACATTATCCACCTATTAATAATCCAATACTTGAAGACATATCATTGTTTAATGTTATTTCAATGTATCATGTGGAAATGGAAATGGTCAGGATTATCATTACACTCAACTTCATAGTGATTATTGCACTCTAAAAGCTTAAAAAACCCATGTTCTAGGGAATTGATGAAATATCCAAGAGCCTATTCATCCTTTATTGAATATTTCATATATCTTATATCTTGGAATAGAATTCTGGGATCCTAGTCTTGGCATGGGGTTAGAGACTATCGAGGGTATGGGACCATAATATCTCTTCTTGGTGGCTACTCATGGTGAGGTGGTGCCTGCAGATTCTTCACTGGGAAAGGATGTGAAGGATGAGGCTATTGTAGTCAATGAGTCCATTGTAGAAAAGAGAGAAATAGATCTAGTGGCTCTGGTGCCTCTACTGGTACTATGGTGGGAGTATCTGCCTTGGAAGACTATCTCACTATAACTAGAGGGAAAAAAGTTTTCCTTGTTAGCTGGTTGTAAGGCTTCCTCCAGGCACTGGACCATGTTAGAGAAACCCTAGAACCCACGTGAGATTTTTTGAGTGATTATAACAAGAAAAAAACTCATTCTTAATGTTTCCCATTCACATCATCGGTAGATTCTCTTGAGTTAGTGGCATATCGAGTGAATACGTGAGGCCCTACCACAAGGAAAAAAATCTACGACACACTACTTAGGTAGTATATTTCATGTGATGAGGTATTTAATAATTATCATTTATTTCATGGGGTTAAAAAGTTAGATGAACTATCTTCAAATAACTTCCCAACCAATGATGTACCCGATGAGTAACTAGTTTTACCGGACTAATGCAGTCCCATCCAATTTCTATACGATGTATTGGAATTTGCGTTCCCCCTACAACTCCAGGGTTCCCAACATGATCCCACACCTCGAGATGAAGTGAGTAAAATGCTATAGTTTCTCACCCATCCTATTGGAAGGTAAACTTATATGATTCCCAGAATTTTGGGTTTCTCGTATGTCATCCACCCATTTCGGGTACACCTTGCCTTCTGGTTGGATCACCATCTTTCATGTATTGAGGGAATTGTAGTGTGTGGTGAGAATTTATCTCAAATATTCATGGAATTGGTTTCTATATTGAAGATTATCTCTAAGAACCAATTTGTTAATAGGCTCATCAACTCAGTATGTAGGCTTATAGAAACGTACGGCATCTCGATCTGGGTCCCGAGGAAGATTATGACATTACTCAAGTGGATTCTACGACCCATATCTCAGTCACATTCAATAAAATCCCACCTCTATTCTACCTTAATGCAAGGGATCACCAGAGTCAACATGGATCGATTGGATTGGGAGGACGTGTGTCTTACCTAGTAGAGGATAAATGGGATCTCGTTGAGGAGTTCCATAACACAGGTCGCGCTCAGTAAAGAGTTCATCAATGTACCTTTTGTTATCTGTAACCTTCTATAGTAGGGTGAGATCTGAAGTAAAATACTCTGAATTAATCATTAAGACATTTGGATTATAGGTATCAAGTGTTCCATTTCCCTTTTTGGTATTATGACTGGCAGGTAATGATGTTGAGGTATCCCTGAGTCTTAGCGCCTACCATTTCTAATCGGTATGAACACCTGTATGAGGGTCTACCTAATGTTGCACTACCCTAGGGTGTGGGTTTCAGAACCTTTTTTGGTTCCCCCATTACATTAAACCCTATGGATAACCATGTTTATTATAACAATACATGGAGGAAAATATTCAATATCAACGAGTTGGTTAGGTTATCTGAAGATAAGGATGAAGTGAAGAGAAATTAATTATCCCCATCCCAAGATCATCAAATGTGGAGAAACGTATTCCATGATTATGAAGAAAACTATAATGCACTTGATGCATCCCATTTAGAGGGTCTAGTGGGATCTAGGTGATGTTGGGTAATGACCCACATGGAGTGTTTCCAACTCCACCATTTGGAACTGCTGATCAATCTCATTGAAGGTCACTCAGCTTCAGAGATGAACCAAATGATTTTCACAGAGGTGATGAAGCATCACACATATGGTTTTATGGAAACACATGACCTGGACCATGTTGATAGTATTTGGAATGTCAAATTAGTAAGTTTCATTTGGCAAGAACCAAAAATATAGATGATCAGTATCCAAAGTCTCGTATAGGCCTTCATGCTTAGAAGAAGGTCCCTTTTCCTGAAATTCCCAAACATAAAACTGTTATTGACGGGAGATTGCCAGCAGTACTAACATGGATCATGGTGGTTATTAGATAGATGGTGTAGGAATCGCTATTTGAGTCCAATATTCACTATATGCAGGGTCATCTCTTGAGGGTGGTACCAACCGTAACATCACATCCATATAGGACCAAGTGTTCACCACTGACTCATGTGAAATGTAGCAGCACTCATTGGTGGGTCAAATGAATTACCTTTATTGATCCCATTCCTGGATAGTTCTCCATGATCATGAGTAGTGTTGGAGACAGAAACTAGTGATGATGGAGATGGTTACACCATAAGACCCTGGAAGGGATATAGTACTTCCTCCATCTGTATGCACATGCAGATGGATTCGAGGATCCTGTGAATATCACAATATAGGATGAACACCTTCACCTTCTAGGATACTACCATTAACACTGATTCTAATGAATGGGGTGAGGTTCCATAATTTAATCATATTCCCCCACATAATATGAGAGGTGAGTGGGATTGATGATGACTCATCGCTTCCTAGTATTTTTTCTTCAGCAACAGTGATTCATCCTTCTTCTGGGGGATTGTTTTTCAGGGAAGTGTAATTCCTGTGCCTGGGGAGGACCTTATTTTTTTAGTTGATAGTGTGGGGATGACCTCTTATTTGATTATTTGTGATATGTGGAGGGACTCTTTGTCATTTATTGTCAAATTAGGTAGTACATCCACTTTGGTTGTTGAGAAAGTAGGGAGGACCTCTGCATTGGTCAATAGGGACATGGGGAGGACCTCTATGCTGACCGGTAGTAATTGAATGAGGAGGACCTCTATACTATAGAGTTAATACATGAAGAATAACTTATAACTAATCGAAATTTTAACAAGTATGACCTCCTTTTTGAGGATCTATAATACAGAGAACACCTCTATAATTTTTGTTAAAAGAATGAGGAGGACCTCCATTCTGATAGGTGGAAACATGGGTAGGGCCTCCATGTTGAAGGTTGTATGATTGGGGAGGACCACCACTCTTTCTGGTTAAAACATGGAGAGTACCTCTATGTAGGTTTGTGATTTCATAGTAATGACATATGTAATGGTTGATGATGAAGCAGGGAGGACCTTTTCTTTTAAAGATGCTGGAGTTGGTAAGACCTCTTCTTGAGTCAAGAAAAGCATGTGGACGACCATTGTGCTAATTTATGAAACTAGGAGGACCTAAATGTTTTGAAAACTGTGTACTGGGATAAAATCTTTACTGGATGTTGATAAAGTGAGGAGGACCTCCTATTTGACCTGTATAAACATGGGGAGGGCCAAAATGTTGATTATGAGAGTGCAGATGACCTCTTTTTTGGTTGTTGATAGTAAAAGGAGGGCCTTTATAATAATTATCATCATCAAGGGTTGTATTGTAATGGTTTATGGTGTCACCAGTGATTGACAGAGTCATCCCATTATGTCAGTGGGGTGGCTGAGGTCTCGATCCCAACCTAATGAAATCAGTTCCCAACATGTCTTTCGTAGGGCTCTGGAGGCATGCACAAGTGGTGGTATGGGCCATAAAATACATGGAATATGGTTCCCATTTTTAGGAATTATCTTGGGTTTTTTCTTTATATTGACATCGGGTGGTCTAGACAGGAACTGGCGGAGCAGGTGTATAGTCCACAAGTTCTTTGACCAGAAGGACATGTCATTACTGGCACTGATAGTTCCTAGTGGGAGCCCTTCATTATGATTCCTTAGTGGTATTCATGGATTTGGTGACTTAGGAATCCCTTACCTCTTCAATTTAGGGGATTGAGTCATAGGATTTCTCTTGGGAGAGGCTTCTTAAGCCGTTTTCTATTGAAATGGGGAGGGTTTTTTCATGTGCGGCCCTTATGGAATTAGTGTTGAGGATGTGGTAAAACCTCCATGTCCTAGGGGGAATATCCCTTGTGGGAATGTCTCCCATGTACTCATACCGATATAGGAGGGTGTCCATAACCCTTCTCTAGATAAATATTTAGGGTGATACGGGTTGTAGGCACCCAGTAGCTGATGGCACAGTGGATTCCGTGACAATGGTTGTGTCATTATGGATTTCTTCATGAACATTTCTCCTTTATTTACATATTTGGGTGTTGTATTATTGGTTTCATGTGGCTAGGGTACTATAAATCTTGTGGATTAATCTGATAGTACATGTGTAATTAAATTGACCTCTAATTCCCCAACATCATCCAATCATCCATGGAAATATAGAGAGAGATCTTAGTTGATAATGTTAGAGACTGGGATTCCAAATGTTTAACTACACTAATTTATGGTGAGTTCCATGTCAATCTCACTATTTTCTTTGTAGGTCTTGGCATTGGATAATAGGATCAGGTGATAGGCTAATATAGTGATGTATCAAAAACTAATATTCCACATATTGTGGATAAGTGGTTCGCATAGGGTTCACCACATTCTATTTCTGATGCTTTCACTTAGGCAACCACCTATGTGTTAATCTGTAATAGTATTCCTCTTGACCTACATTACTGATTTCCAAATGAAGGTGACATATATCATTTTCAAAGGGGATGTCAACTCCTTAATCAGAATGGGGTGATGGGATGTATGTTCTTCCTTTGATGGATTCCTCCATAAAATTTTTTCCCTAGTCCAGGTTACCCTCATAGAGTTATGTCATGTTCATGGAACACATTCCCAGTGTCATATCTTTTTGGATTTGGGTTAATTACATAGATTATTCCTAGACATTCTAGTTGGCTTTGAAAGGGAATAATCCTTTGATAAGGAGAGTAGACATATTGGGCACCGATGGCCTGTTTTTGAGCTTGGAACATTGGTCACGTGTATTCTTCCTCATAAGAGGGAATATCATGGAGTCATATTAGTCATTTAACCCAAGGCATCATGTGTGGGCCTTGTGGTATGTAACTCCAAAGGCATATATCATCCAAGGCATTCACTCAAGCATCCCATGTTTTTCATTGGGTTTCTATTTTAGGGACAAGTTTTTCATATTTGGTTGATATATTGAGGAATGATTTTAAAAACTTCTATAGATGAAGTTGATTGATCAATACACCCCATAAATGTGGATCATAGATGTTCATACCTATGAGGGGTCACCATATAGGTTTATTGATGGATGGATTTGAAATCCCCCAAGAGGGGTTTCTGAGAGGAGTGTCCCATAAAGGGAATATGTCATCATAAAGGTTGATCAAAAAACCCTTGAGGGTGGTTCAAGGGGTCACATCCAGAGGAGGTATAACCAATAAGTATTACTGATGGATATATCAAAAGGTCCTATGGAGGAAGATTTGGGAGTTGTGTAACATAAATGAAAGATGTGACACCATGATGGTTGATTGAAACACCCCTAAAGATGAGTCAAGGAGGGAAATCCCTAGGAGGGATCTCCTTGATTAACTTTTGTTCAGGATTGATCCTTATATAGGTATCCTATAAATCCTATCTAGAATACTGGGATTAAAATCCACATAGTTTTATGACAAATTTTAATGTACTATTAATGGACTGATCCATACAGTTTAACACTATATAGTAATAATACCCACGTCGCGAAGGGCGAATCATCAATGGATGTTGTGGGGAATTCACATGAGCACATCCCTTCATAAGAGGATATCTCTTGGTTGGAATATGTGTGGGGATTGCACATTGAGATACCTGAGGGATATTGTAGGGAATGATCTTACTAGGGATGTGTCCTAGAGTAAATCAGAATGTATGTGGATGTTGGGTTAGGACCTTAAATATGCTTCCTACATATCCCAGTTGTTTGGGAATCAAATCCCATAAATATTGGAAGGGGTTGTAACTTATATTTGTAGATAAGGCCCAAAGGAACATGTGTTTGGGGATTAATCATCAAAGATGGCGATTGAAGTAGAGGACGGGAGGATGTCATTCTCACCACTAACCTCTATGTATACACGATTCATGATCAGTGTGATAAACAAGAGGAATCTATAGACCGGATTCTCATTTCATGACATTGGAATCAATAAGAGGTCATGGGGGGCTTACACGTGAATTCTTCCCAAGGAGAATCTAATTCCATGTGAGGAGGATCTAATTTCATGTTATGATGATCTCATTACCTATGATTTATATATATAGAATCATGTACTTGTGAAAAAGGTATGTGGGGATTATTTCGAGGCTTCCATAAGGGGGTATCTTGTATTACATGGTCAAAGGAGGTTCTATCCCTGGATGATCATACATGGGGCATCCTATGATCGTTGCACATGATAAGACTATAATTTTATGTCATATGTTATGGATGATGCCATATAGTTTAATGTCATGTGACTAAGACATGATACACAATATATTTATGTCATGTACCTCAAAAGTATGGGACTCAATCCATACCCATCGGGCTTACATGACCACTACCCATGCTCCTCTAGGTGGGACAAGAATTCAATAATTATATGTTTTAATGAAGGGGATGAGTGATCAATCATGTGGTCAATGTTAGAGTCCTTGTGCATAGAATAAACCAGGGTTAGAGTACCCATTCCTAAAAGCATGTGTTGTGGAGGCACAGGGTATATCATGTATGGAATCTATATGTTACTTTGTGAAAGTTTGGAGGGTTTCACCCAAGAATTGTGAAATCCATGGGCTCTAGATCAATGTTAATCCATTTAGGTAATGGTTCTAGGAGCATGTAATTTTGTTTGTTACACAAAATGTTACAGTTGTATACAACCTATATACTTGAGGACACACAACATGGAATGAAAAGGGTTTGTTAAGGACGAACCAATTCTAGGCCCAATTATCGGTGGACCATAGGGAACCATTTATACAAGATTATCTGCCTTGAGGAATTATTTTTCACATGATTTTTCAGAAGAAAAGTCTTATGAGAAGCTATGTGATGCATTGTATTTTGGGGTATCAGCATAAATAAGGGGGGTGAGATTCGATTTATAGATAAGATCTTCAACGTTGGTTACAAAACATTTCAGTCCCAGGAGAGGCCTTTTGTGAAGCTTCATCCATTTCTATAGAGGTCATTTGTGAAAGACATAAGTTTCAAGTCTCCATTGGCGCACAAGTGGTTTTCATGAAAATGGGGTTTTCTATGCTCAACAATGATATCATGTATGTGGTTTCCTTTTCAAGTCAATCATCCATTAGGGAT
This sequence comes from Viscum album, assembly GCA_963277665.1. Taxonomy (NCBI): domain Eukaryota; kingdom Viridiplantae; phylum Streptophyta; class Magnoliopsida; order Santalales; family Viscaceae; genus Viscum; species Viscum album. Next base: position 902,006,914 of record OY728139.1, read on the forward strand.
GGAATGAGAAATAACATCATAATGGGAGTGAAAGGTTCTTGAATGTATATGTTGATCTTTTGTGTGCATGTTGAAACTTTCATGCCCCTCCCCTGTTGTTATCAGAGTGGGTTTTCAAGTCGTATGATTGATTTTTATCGTATAATGTTTTTTGTGTGTGCCTTTAGATGGAATTTAATCACTATTAGGAAAAATGTCAAATGTATTAATGGAACTAGAATATTTTTTAGGGGGGGAAACTGAGGACATCACATAGCTGATTTTGATAGAAAAATGAGGATTCTGGTTGAAAATATATATAGAAATTATGCTTTACCTAAGGTAACATTAATAGTTCAAAATCATATATGTGGGGAACATGGTCATTAATAGATTTAAGTCCTTAATCGATGGATTAATTCCAAATGTTTTTTTATTAAAAACATTTAAGTGTAATTAGTTAACTGTTAATGTGTTATTGTTGAGGTTTTTTATCAATTGTATTATGTTTATAAAAATCATGAAATTTTTTTGGATTATGTTTTAGTATATTTTATATAATGATTTACCAGAATATATTGAGTTGTAGTAATTATTGAGATACGATATTTAATAGAAATTAATATATTTTATGTAAAAAACATGATTTAGGAAAATATAACTTGAAGTATGTCCTTGATTTTAAGGTAGTTTTTGTAAATTAAATTTATTTTAATTTTTACAGTCATGTGATATGTTATAAGTTAATTTTTTTTATATTATATATAAAAAAATATTATGGAAAACTCATCATTTTGTGAATTAGAAGAGTATATTGTGGAAAATTATTAAAGTATTAAATTATAATTTTAAAATAAGTATATTTATTTATTTTTTAAATGTAAATGGAAAATGAATCTGTCATCTTTAAGAAAAGGACCGATAATTAAAAATGTTAATAATTTTTTATAAATCTGTGGTCTTATCTCTCTTCAAAAATTTATAATGTTATCTCCTAAAAGGAGATTCTTTTTTAATACATGTTTCCACTTGTTACGAAATTTTTATTTTTTTGAAAAAAAATTATGTGAGGAAATTCTTATTTCTTTTTGCCTCATTCTAAGAGTATTTTTTATTAAATATTTTTACAATGTGGTTTTTCCAAAAAAAAATGCATTGAATTTAAAACCCTATATTACTGAGAACATGTTATAATTTTAAAGACACGATTTATTTAAGGTTGTAGAATTTAAAAAACTGCTTTCTTAAAATAACACCATATCTGATAGCCTCAACAACAGACAATATTGAGTTTTAATGAACCATGAAATAAATTTAAAATATTATTATTTAATCATATCTATTATAATATAATCATTAAATTTGTACTTTTTAATAAGAATAACCACATTTCTATAATTAATTATGGAGGTTAAATAAAATAAATGAATAAAAAAATTCTTACTTCCTGGTATAGTCCGTAAATTCTTCGAAAATAATTTTTTCACATAAATTTTTTATTAATTTTATGTACAAATAATAAAATAAATTTTTCCAACAGCAAAAAAATATTATTTGAAAAAATAAACTATATTTTTTTATCAATATATTGAAATTATCTTAAGATAATTTTATTGAATATTTCAAAAAAAGTAATTCTTCAGGAATAGTGAAAAAAATTTGTAATTATAAAAAATGTAATTTCATATAAATCATTTAAAATGTTTTATTAAAAAATTGTTTATAAAAGTAAAATTGGTTCAATTATTTTATTATAAATCATATTTGGGTTATTGGAATAAATTTCATGTTTAATTTTGATATAAAAACTTTTTATACTGGTGAAAACATTTACCTTGGAAAATAATTTTTTATAGTGTCTCTGGGATTAATTTTCAGTTAAATTAGCTAATTATTTTATTTTTAAAGTAAAAAAAATATTTTAAATGTTATTAATTTATATTATTGAGATTATATAATATGTTCGACTTAATTTTTTTATCATAATGAATAGTTAAAAATAATTACAGTTCTTAAGGTTAAAAAGGGTTTATAGGAATTTCAAATAAAATAATAAGGGTTAAACTGTAGTAAAAATATATGACCCCTATTTAATAGAAATAATTAATACATAAATCATATAAGGATCAAGAATTGGCTGTTTTGGAGCCTCGTTGAATGTCTAAAATGTTGGTATAACTTTTTTGTTTAAAAAATATCTAGTGTCTCATCTCACCCACTTATTTAAGGGAACACTTTATCCTATCTTATTTAATCATCTAAATCCAGGTTGTTTTAAAATTAAATATGAAATTACCTTCATCATTTATATCACCATGATGTATAGGCCTTTGGTTTATAAGAAACCCATAAAGGGGGGATTTATTCATAATCATGAATTTAATTTCTAAAGAAGAGGTATCAATTTTAACCAAGAATATTTGTTTTATGTTTTCTTCAACCTCATTCAAATCAAACTAAATAATGTAAATATAATAAAATTATTATCTCTCATATATTAATGAGTTATTATACTAATTTAATAACTTCAATCTATGTCCCCTTCCATCTAATGGGTAACAAAAATATAATTTGTGTGTACGGCGGACTAACGTCTCTTTAACCAATGTTATTCATTATCTATAAACACAATTCCTGGATCATTATGGTGATATATTTATATTTATATATAATATTATTAAAAATTTACCATTTTGTAAAATTAATATATCATATACATTATTACCTTGTCATCCATTGAAAAATGATAATGTAATTTGCGTGTACAACATACTACCACCCCACACAACGATGTTATTCATTTTTTATTAAAAAATAACATTGATGTTATATTTAATAGAATATAAATGATTAATATTATATTTATTGTATTATTACAATTATATATGTATTAAATAAAACATAACTACTATCCATTGTGATCATTAAAATATAGAAATGTTACACATGCAAACATAAGACCACCCATCTCCATCATTGTAATGTAATTCCTATTTCATAAATATAATTCAAGGTTTTTTTAAAAGTAAAATTCACTTATAAAATTTATAATTATTTCATTATTATTATTATGAAAATTATGTACGGATGAATTCTTTGTCCATGATCAAAACACCAATGTCGTTTTGAAATTATGAACTAGGCGTTATTAAAACAGTCGATGCGAACATAACTGAATATGTAATTAAAAAAGTCATCAAAATAAATGAAGAAAAATGTTTATAGATAATCAATTAAAATTTTAAAAGGCTCTTAAGAAAAATAATTACTGATATAATATAATTTTATATGATATAAATTATGTAAACCACAATTTATAGACTCGAGATAAGGTTTTCATCTCAAAACTTCAATCTTTATGAAAAAAATTAATTTTTGTGCCTATTTTATTTAAAATTGTCTATATTATTCCCTATAAAATATCATATCATGAATAATTCATACATTATGATATTTCATGTTATAACACATTTACATAATTCATGGTAGCAATTTTTCAAGATTTAACAAAGGGAATATGGATTATGTTTCAATCTAACATTAATTATGGCTGTTTATGCTTGAATATCCATCATATGAATTTTTTTATCATTTTCTAATAAAACCATTAAATTTTATTTTTCAATGGTTATTCATTAAATTTTCATGTTATATTACTATATTATACTCGTTGATGTTGTAATAAAATATGACTTCATTCATGTATTCGGTCGAAATTAATTTCATTTACAAATACATATTTTTTTAAAAAAGTAAAGAATATTTTAAACAATAATTAAAGAATTGTTTAATGCGCTTTTACATGTGTTTTAATTCTTATAAAATTATATTAAGGTGTTATTTGTGTGATATTTCAAATGTGGTACTTTCTATGATTTTTATAACTATGTTAAAGGAATGTCTTTTTCTTTTAGGACATGTATTAAATTATCAATCATCATGGCCATTCAATTCATTTTATATTACTGTATATATTTCTATGGGGTTTTAAAGTAAAAAATTTCTATAATTTTTTGGAAAAATATTGATTTTGAATATATTATTTCAATGTTAAAAATTTATTATCATTATGAAATATTCTTTATAATCTTTTAATTAATTTATCATCAATGATTAAAACCTTTGATGTTATGGATTTTTTATATATTAGGAGTATATGTATCTTCTATATATACCATATTTGTTCTACCTAAATTTGATTGGGTTTATATAATAATTTTTCTATTTTTCAAATTCCTTCATTATGAAATTTCCTTTAATTTATGGTATGATGCAAGATCATGCCACACATTTTCATTCCATGGTTAATTATTTTGTTATTACATATGATTGATTTTCTTTTTATAGAACACATACATCATGATGATGTTATCATGGGTGTTCCCATATAACACTATAATGTATTGGGTAAAGCTATATACTCATGAGGCGTCATGTATGAGATTAAGGGGGAAACCAAATCCATTCTAGGATTATGTCCACCTTGTGATACCATCTAGGAAGTTAACATGGAATAATGTTCCTATAATATTATATATAGATGTCACATTTACATTGATTCCATGATCTTAAGATACCATGTTTATTATTTTTTTAACCCTTGGGATTGTATTAAATGATTTTATTTTATGATATAATGTACTTTTTTTGAGTGAAAATATATTATTCCTTACAATGTTTATCCCTATACTAGGATTTTTAGAACCTCACATTCATATATTAATTACCAGGGTTATACCATGTATATTAGGATCATGTTAAAGGATTTAGGTGAACATTATTGATAAAAAGCATTATTTTAGTATCACATTAGGGTATTATGTACCTAGTGGTCGAAAATAACTAGGCATCATGATATTTGGGTTACAATTAATGGTTGTATATGTTAAAAAACATGTAATAGTATGTGTAAAATGCATGTGTCTCTATATAACCAAAAGTAATAACCATGAAAGTTCCTGATCAAGTGTAACATAACATCATGGTAATGGTTTCCTCAACCATATAAGACCTAGACATTTCCATATTTCGAATATCACTACCGAGTCCAAGTTTGAAATCAATCATCCCTATATTATATCTACTCCCGTGTATGATAAGTTATTTGAAATAACACACTTTGACATGTATTAAATGTCCATTAATAAAGATAATCTCATTAATCATTGAATTTAAGTGTTTTTATATTGTGGTTTTATAGCCATGTTCTTCAAGAAATAGTAACAAACCCATAATCTCTGTATATAGTTACTTTTACATAAAACAACCATATTGAAATTAAATAGAAAATAATTAAATTTTAAATTTCATCACAAATAAATATGATATATGATTATAGTATTGTAGAAATCCATTATATTTTTTTATCCATGTTCAAAACAACCTTTTTATTTTTGATAGCATAACGATCCTCCAAAATAAAATAATCTGGGTGTTAATATAGGGAAAATGGGAAGGTTTAAATCATATGGATAGGGGAATGTAGGTTATTTTCATATGTATAGAAAATATATAAGAGGGCGCATTTTAAAATATTAATGTAAATATTAAAAACGACCAATTTCGGGTATTTTATTTCATTAATTTTTTTATTATAGTAAAATTCACCATTCAAGGGAAGAATTATAGCATTACATAATGGGTTATAATGTAAAGCTCTCTCTCTCTATCTAGGGAACCATTTTGAGATCAGAATCATTTAATGTAGAATACCCTGGTTTATTATATTATTTGATGGAAATTATCCATGATATTCATGAATAGGGAATAATCACCCACTTATAAAAAATATGGGATATATTGTATGATTGTATCAGGAGTTCCAAATAGGTCTCATTATGATTTCATGTATATAATATAATACAGTTGGAAACCTTCCCCATGTAAGAGGAATTTCCTAGTGATAGGTGGCGGTCCAAGAGTAAAAAATCTAAGAAATGGGATCTAGAGTGAATGATATCTTGCATGAAAAATGGTAGGGTAGAATTACATGGATTTTCATGACTCGGCCTGGAATACCCTTCCAATAATACTCTGAACTAGAATGAAACAAGACCCAAAGGGTGTTTCCAATACTCAAGGTCGAGAACCAATAACCTTATCAATGAATAAAATCCATATGAATGATTTATCAAAACTAAAAACAATGTAAATGGAATATATATATATATATATATAACAATCAAATAAGTATTCCATACTCAATGAATGACAATGGAATCCATAAAACCAATATTTAATAATATTAAATCATTAGTAAATTTCTACAACGTAACTGACAGAACAACCAAAAACTATTAATACCTACTCTAAGTGATATAAATACTACATCCCACCATCTCACCACCAGCTACCCATACACAACTGACATAAAACGTAATGCCTCACTGAGGTGCCTTTTTAATTTATCAACAAGATATAAAAATTTATATACACCTCCTTGGGATTTTATTTGTTTTGAGCTAAAATGGATTAGTAGGATCCCACCCGGTTGTTCTATATAAATTATATATACAATAATCCCAATATACTCATATTAATTGCAAAAAAAATGCATGATATTCAATTAAACATTTTCATACAAAAACATGGTAAACAGTTCACCTATTCCAAATGTTTTATAAAACTTGGTGAAATATATTCAATGATTAAATAATATAGAAATTATCACCATTCAAGTATTGTATCATCTCAAACCTGAACAAGCTTAAAAAATATAACACATATTGGAAACACTACCAGGATAACATAACATTAGGCAAGTCAGGTCACTCATACATTAATCATAATCAAGTTGTGTGCACAATCACGTCCATAGAGACCATGCTCCATAATCTATGGAGTAGATGAACACATAATAATTTTACCCACCTATAGTATCAGTTATGTCCAAGAACCAATGATCTATGATATAAGAGTAGTGGATCATCCCATAAAGTGACCCCTCCCATAAAAAACTAATAAATGCGGCCCAATATTTTATCTTCAACCAATTTGTGCATGGATCCCATGTATCACATATATAAAATAAATTTCAAAGGGATATAATATTTCAAAAATAATTCCAAACATCCATTTAATCATCAAAAACATGTTTTGAAAACCCATATTTAATCCATTTCAAAATTATTTGAAAATAAATTTTTCTTCACCAAAATTAGAGGAAAACTAAATTATATCAAAAATCAATTTTACAAAAAAAAATAATTTTCAATAATTATACCATTTCATTTAGAAATCCATCTAATAAATAAATATAATCAATGGTTCATATAACATAGGCTAGAGAAGGTACCACCTACCTCTTGCGTGGGGAGTACACCACCCACAATAAGATTCACATACATGAGATAGGTAATAGAATAAAAAGGTATATAAATAAGTATATATCATCATTTATAACACCATTTAATCAAATTAAAAACTAAAAAGGGCCATCTATGATAGTAGAAAACCACATGCCTTAGTAATCTCATGTGCCGCCCTAGAGAGAAAATGATCCACACTATAGAAGAATAGTGAAAAGCTAATATAGAAGGTATTTCTTAGTAACAACAAAAAGATAAATGGATCCAAAAAACATAGCACAAAACCACTTCCAATTCCATCGAAAATATAGAAAATTGGAAGAATGCAATCACACTTACCAAATGAGGATCAACTAACCATATTGGAGATAAAAAAAGGATAATCATAAAAGAGTTGAATTCCACCAAAACAGCTTATAGAAGACCTAGGTGATGAGAGATACAAGAATAAGGTGATAGAGAATGAATTTGGGCTCATAAAATGTATAATTAATTAGAACATGTGTAATTCATGTGGTGAATTTCTAATTTATAAGAAGAAATCATTGGATGCCTGATAAACAAAAAAATGTGTAATGTCAACATTAAAGTATAAAATCCAAACTTAAAATGTGGATATAATTTCACTTAAAAAAACATTTTCACATCCTTTAATATAATCATTAATTATAAACATGAGTAATTCACAACATGAATGTACAACTCATAACATGAATGAACACCTCTTGTAAGATCTCAATCCATGTCCTATAGAAAGAAGATAAGCTCACCACTAACACCCACTGAACACATGGAAAATCATATTAAACATTATAACAGTGTGTACCATAGCTAGGATGTTAAATTTATCCCTTACATAGGAATTTTTTTCTCTATAATGTCATATAGATAATGAATTCTCCAGAAAGAGTTGAGGCCACTACTCCCTTGCTAATGATTCATGCTCTAATGTCTCATTAGTTTCTGATCATTTTTACCACAACACTATGACTAGTTGAATTAACATCCCAAACAAAATTTTTATCTAAGTATCAATGATATCCACTAGTGGATTGATGTTGGAAACATTGTATCCCAACTAAATCTTCTCCCAAATCATAGTGTACTACTTGATCTATTATATGAGGAAACATCATTAATACCCATTAAATGTGTCATTAATGAAAATAGATAAGAAACATTTCTAATAAGCATAGTGATCCCAAGTAGTCTAACATATCTTAAAGTCATATTTCCCTATTTCCAAACTCAATGGTGAGCCAAATGAGGGGAAACACTCATGAAACCCTAGTCACCAAAAAAACTCTATAGGATAACATTGATGATCCATAAATGTTTTTTGTTGACTCAGAGCTATAAAATATATTCATTGCATATCCTAAATCCCTACTTATATCTATAGAACTAGTCATAGACTAATGATTGAGGCCACTGTCACCACTTCCCAGTAAGGTGGTAAACTATACATGTGACCATAAAAACCTTCAAAGGTAGATATTATGATTGATGACTCCTATATATTTTTATAAACAAACACAGACAATCCAACATAGTTTTCCCATGATCCACTAAAATCCATGATGTGGGAATTGAGAATATCATCTAGAATCTGTATAGAACACTCAATCTGGCCATCCATCTATAGATGGTAAACAATAATAAATCATTCATTATCCCCATTTCTTATTGATGACTCTTCCCAAAATAGTATGTTGACATGGGATCCATGTAAGGGATTATAGTTAAGGGGACCCCATGAATCCCCAAAATCTTCTACACATATAGCTTATCAATATCATAAACCTTATTGATTTCCATTATTGTAAAAAATTAGTTGATTACATATTATGATCAATCACTTCCCAGATTGCATTATTCCCTTGGAGAGTCCATGAATATATAATTAATAAATCCATAAAACCACATCCCATTTCCAAACTAGAACTAATAGAGGCTAGAGTAGAGAAAATTGCTTCAAGGTCACTTACTTTATCTACTGGAATGTGTAACTGTTTGAAACTTAATCAATATTGTAACATTTTATACCCATCCCCTAAAAAATGTATCATGTCATATTACAACCTCATAGTTCTTGGGTGAATTCCCTATAAAAAATAGGAAGTCATGTGAAAATGATTTCCATATAGATTTTGTCATAATAAAGCAATTCCCAATGTATATAATTGCCTCATAAAGTAGAGCCTAACCCTAAATGGTCTCCTTAAAATATGTGGATTCCTTTATTCCTTAGAATTATACATCCTAATAATGGTCATAGAGAATTGATATAATGAGATACGATTATAATTGAAGAATTCTAATAATGATAAATGAATCATCCACCTGCATTTTTAGATTCAACTGAGTAAAAATACTCATAAAGCTACATTACTTCATCAATTCCAATATAGGATGGGAAGGAAAATTTCTACTAATAGTGTCAACAAAAACATTCCCATTCCCAGGATTTTAGGAGATATTAATGTTTAATGATTGGAGAAACTCCAAACACTATCTCTAATTAAGTTTTTGGCCCTAAAAACGATAACATAATGCTCAAATTCGTATGATCAAAAATTTCCATGATCCACTCTATAAAAATATATTCAATCCATCATTTATGTGCATGGAAAGAACTAAAATACTCCCTATCACGAGTATGGTAATTATTTTCATATGTCTAAATATGATTTGAGATGTAGGCCATGATGTGATCATCCTACAGAATACAAAAACCTAGACCAACTCAAAAATAATCATAGTATACCACATACCCCTTACTGAGATCTTGTGAGATCAAAATAGTACACCATATCAAATGACTTTTCAACTCTACATAAAAAATATGATACTTATGTCCCAATTGAATATCACCACACTATTGGTGAGGGAAGTCAATGGTTTTTCTATCATTGAGAAATACTTGATGAACCATTGATAATATCTAGTTATTCCATGGAATGTCAGTCTCTTACAGTTATTCAATGGTTCTTCCCATGGCAAGGTAAAATTAACCTTTTCTAAATCAAGAGATATATACCACATGTTGAAATCATGTGCCCCAATAACATCACATATTGGAGCCATAAATTTTATCTTGAAAGCTTCATATAATGGATGTGATTCCTCAAGTTTTCCAAAACTATATTCAGATGGTCCATAATCTCATAGTTGTCACTCGAATAAACTAAGATATCATCCAAAAGTACCATGAAACAGTTTTGTATATACCAATGGAATATCCTTTTCATAAGTTTTATATAAAATATAGGAGAATTAATTAGAATAAAACGCAATAAAAGATATTCATAATTTTTATACCCACTCCCGGTACAATCCATTGCGATATTAGACTACTAAACCCTGTGATATTGATATCTTGATTGAACATCGACCATAGAAAACAACTCCATGTCCCTACCCCTTAATTGGTCAAATAAGTATCAATATGGGGAAAATTGTAAATATTCTTAATTATAACCTTGTTCAAAATTAGATGGTACATAATTAGATTCAAACAAACCCAAAACTTCATTGAAAATTGTAGTGGATATCGACAGTGAAATAATGGGATGAATAAACACCTTCTTAAGTAGACTATCCAACGGGATATTAAACTCTATCAGCTCTATAAGATCTATGTGATAAGAGGGAATCAGGATTTGATGCCTTCCAGTAACTGGGTTAATCATGAACTCTACCTCCATTTTTGGATACAGATTGGAAATATCATCTAGGAAATATTTGGGGAAGTCTAGTGATGCAATTATTTTTCAATACCAAAATCAAACTAGATCTGAAATCAAAACCACAAGATCAATCGATCCCTCACTGAATCATCCTGAACCCACTAGATCTGAAGAAGACTCTAGCTGTTTCACCTGTTGACCATCCACGAGCCACACAGTCCACCTGCAATGCCGCCAAGTCAAACCACTCACCACCATGGAAGAATGATGGGCCTCAACCCACTACCCGAGCACTATTTCCATCCACCACTGGAAATCACATCCGATCGTCATCGACCCCCTCTCCATCGAGACCTACTCTACCCGAATCCGAGCACTGTTGTCCCCCTTACCTATTCAAACCAACCACTCTCCATTCCCCTATATTCCCCAATACACACACCTGAACCCGTCCCTCTCTCCCCTTCGTTGTTGCGCTCAACCCCATCCAAGAACTTTAATATTCTTCATTTTTTAAATCTATATAATATACTATATATAATTTAACAACTGATAATAATTATATATAATAATAATAATTCTGATAATATATATAATAATAATAACAAATAGACATATATATAATATTAATTACCAATATTTTATAATTGTAAGTACTATTAAATATATGTAATAGTTATAATGTATATATATATATTATTAATACAATTTTAATTATATATATATACACATCTTAGTAATAATTACTACCTCTAATAAATATATATATATTGTTGGCGCTAAAAATGTGGCCCGAAAGAAAGGAACGAAAAAGGCCGACGCGCTGCCTCACGAAGCTCCGTCGCGAAGCTCCGCCGCGAAGCCCCACCGCGAAGCGCCCCAACCATGGCAGCGCCGCGAAGCACCAGAGGCGGTAATGCTCCGCGAACCCATTTGACGTTCGCGAGCCGCCGCGAAGCACCAGAGGCGGTAATGCTCCGCGATACCATTTGACGTTTTCGAGCCGCCATGAAGCACCAGAGGCGGTAATGCTCCGCGATACCATTTGACGATCGTGAGCCGCCGCGAAGCACCAGAGGCGGTAATCCTCCGCGAACCCATTTGACGCTCGCGAGCCGCCGCGAAGCACCGAAGGCGGCGCGCGATCCCTGCTTCGCGGCGCCCCTTCCCTATAAATACTGGACTCCCCCTGAGTCCCGGGGACGGAAAATCCGACCTTTCGGCTTCTCCTCTCCCGAATCGCGAAGCACTCTTTGCCCCGGGAATCATGAGCTCCGCGAGGTATTTCTACTTCGCAAGACGCCTCTGCTTTGTCTCGTTTTGAGCCCCTCTTCCGAGAGGGATGCCCTTCGTGAAGCTCAAGGGCGTTCGCGGAGGAAGGGGATTCCCAAGGGAACCCGGGCAGCCGCGGAGCGTTTATGCTTCATGAAACACCCAACCCATGCTAGTGATCCCTATGCCAAGGCAGGATCACTATACATCGCGAAGAACACTGCTTCGCAGGACCCTGCTTCGTGAGGCAGTGCTCCGCGAACACTGTTCCACTTCGCGAAGCACCTCCCACTCACACCTATGCCCCATGCTAAGGCCAAGGCACTCCACTTCGCAAAGAACACTCCTCTGCTTAGCAATTCCTCTTTCCGTGCGACCCTCCAGGTTTGCACGATGTGATTTCAAAGTCCCATGGACAATACCACCCGTAGCGTTGCTTCGCCTAATGCTTCTTCGCATAGGCACGCTAACGGCTATTGCTTCTTCGCATTGCCACGCTAATGTGGACCCCTCGATGGTTCGTCCCATGACCCCCCTTTACCATGGCCTTACCGGTACCTTCCCTTCCCCAAGGACCAGAGGGTACCGGTTATGTAAGTCCTAGGGGTGTGGAGTGAACCCACCTCGTCCGAGCTGCAGGATGTTAAACTGCCAAGCACCACGTCCTCAACACATGACGTTAAACTATGACCTAACCTTGTCTCCCTCACGAAGGGTCCCCCCAGCTCGAACATTCTTTACACCACTCATCTCCATGGGAATGGAACTCTTCCGCACATGGAATGAGATCCTCCTTGTCGGAGTGGCGTATGTTCACAGGGGAAGGGCGGCCTCAGAGCGTAAGCCCCTAACCTTTCGTACGGATGATTGCACCCGTGCATCTCCGTACTTCCCCACTACCAAGGTCAGTGGAGGACGTGATAGGGAACGAGGAACCCCCCTATGGGCCTCCATCCTGGAGTAAGTCCCAACACCATGGGCCGCCCAACGCGTAAGCCCCTTTTCGCTTCTCACGGACGCACCCCTCACGACGTGATCGTCAGGTCCTTTCAACCTCTTGTTTCTCACACCGAGCATGACTCACGTGGGCTTAGAGTGAGCACCGACCCTGACCACCAACCCCTTTTGAACTACGAGGTCTTTGATCCATGACAAGGCATGGTACGTAGGAAGCCTTTACGAGATTCAATCCCACCAATAGTGGACCCACGGGTCTACTTTCACGTCGGTTCACCGACAAACCCCTTTTAAACTACGAGGTATTTGATCCATGTCAAGGCATGGTATGTAGGAAGCCTCCACGAGGTTCAAGCCCACCCATCATCCATTCACATCAGGTCCCATTCTGGTCCAGTGGTAAGCCATTGCGACCCATCCCATTTGAACTACGAGGTCTTTGATCCATGTCAAGGCATGGTACGTAGGAAGCCTCTATGAGGTTCAAGCCCACCCGTCACTTCACGTCGGGTCTCACCCCGGTCCAGCATGACGCTAAACTGCATTCTGGTCCAGTGGTAAGCTGTTGCGACCCTTTCCCATCCGAACTACGAGGACTTTGATCCATTTCAAGGCATGGTACGTAGGAGGCCTCTATGAGGTTCAAGCCACATTGCTCGGTCGTTCATTCACGTCGAGTTTTGCCCTCGTCCAGCATGACGTTAAACTGTATGCCCCCCTTGTCTTGCATGACATTAAACTGCCCACCTGTTCCCATTTGAACTACGAGGTCTTTGATCCATGTCAAGACATGGTACGTACGAAGCCTCCCAGAGGTTCAAGACCACCCCTCATTGGACCAAGGTCCACTTTCATGTCGGTTCGCCGATAAATCCCCATTTGAACTACGAGGTCTTTGATCCATGTCAAGGCATGGTACGTAGGAATCCTCCCAGAGGTTCAAGCCCAACTCCCATCGGACCAAGGTCCCTCATTTACGTCGGTTCGCCGACACCCATCGCCCGTCGTTTATTCACGTCAGGGTTCACTATCGTCCTGCATGACGTTAAACTGTATTCCCTGAACTACTAGTACTTTGATCCATGTCAAGGCATGGTACGTAGGAAACCTTCCCAAGGTTCAAGCCCACCATTAGTGGACCCACGGGTCTACTTTCACATCGGTACTCTGACGAGGCCCATCGGACCAAGGTCCACCTTTCCTGAACTACGCGGACTTTGATTCCCTGCCACGGGGATACGTAGGAAGCCTCGTCAAGGCTCAAGCCCAACTTCACTGTCGCCCCTGCGATGGTACCATTTCACTCTCCTTCCACTCCATTCATCAACCCACCACCCGTTCCGATTCTCGCCCGGACCGTCTTATCCTAGTGAGACCATGTCGGTACGCTCAACTTCACAGTCGCCCATGGGCTGGCCCCGGTATCGATATCCCTTCAAGGAGGATACCTCAATCCGATCTATCCTAGCTAATGCTTTGGTTGGGTTGATCTGTCCCCGCTGGACGTTAAACTTGTGGCATACCCTGTGTTGAGCACGGGAAGCTGAGGAAAACCTCAGATATGTGTCTATGACACCTAATTCCCTGCGCTCGATGTGGGATGCCTCGGGCTTCCACGCCCTCGAGAAGCCTTGTGGTCAAGGATAACAGACAAACATGCCAGGTACCCCAGCATCCAGACACGCTACTGATGCCTCAACATGACTACTCCCCTGACCGAAGGTTGTTGCCCTGACTGGACCCTTTGTAATGTCTCGACAGAAGCAGTGTAATTAACCGGTGTCCATGGAAACATGGCACTGGGAAGAGTTTCACGAACTACGTATTAAATCTATAAGGGAGACCCGGACTAGGTGATGAGTTCTGAGGAGGAATCCGCAGGAGGAAGAACCGACATCCCATCATCCCGTTTCGATCAAGGAGCAGACGTCCCTGAATAAGGAGCAAATGTCGCCCGCCTTTGGAAAGCAGGAATGTGGGGCAACAGAAGCGTCGCGCGTCCTCCCCCATGGACGGACGGGCGCGCGCCCCGGCGAAAGCGTCGGAAACAGAAATGGTGAACCCGACGTGAAATTCTTCTCCTCAATATGGAGATTAGTAGCGTTCGAGACACCAGTAGATTGACGTGTCACCGGATCCAGATATCTGGTGCCTGGTCCCGCAAAGCAAATAGCGGGCCTGTCGTGAAACTCACTGGAAGTCGGGGTAGTAGAACGTGGGGCACTCCGCTCTGTAGCGTGTTGGCATGGATCCTTCTCACAGACATGGAGAATGGAAGAACGCTGGGGCACTGGCTGTCAATCCTTTTCCTCTCAGTACTGATGAGTTGATCCCTTCGTTTCTAAGGAACCAGGTTGCTATTTCAGAGATGAGGTCACCATCCGCTCCTCGCCCACACAGGGGCAGGGGCAACACCACGACGGCCACCCCACGTAGCGCCGCTACCGCCACGACGGCCGCCACATCGCGGAATACGGGGCGTCCACGCCCCCTTTCCCCATCAGAGGTCATCCAGCGAAGGGTGATCAATAACCTCGTGCGCAGGTATGAGGAAGAAGGGGTCATCCCAACCCGGGATATGGCCCGCCTGGGCCTGGAGGCCTCCAGGCCCCGCCATCAACGCCGCCTTAACAGGCCGCGCAGGGAGCCCCTGCTCCCCACCCCGACATTCAACCGTTTCGGGAGCCTATCCCCGGAACGCCTTGACGAATCCTCGCCTTACGCTGAAGAGGTGGGCGCTGTCCAGCTCAGTCCGCTCAGGGCCCCGACCCGGGGGGCCCAGGCGAGAGCTCCCATCTGGTCGCGTCAGCGCCGCCGTCCGGCCCTGCAGGAAGAGCAGGCAGGCTACGTCCCTGCACCACCTGCACTAGCTCGCCTGACCCGACGTCAGCGTCGGGCCCGGGCTGAGGACGCTCGCCTAGGCGCGTCAACGTCGACAACTACAGTGGCCCGAGCCACCGCCGATGTGTATCGCGAAGCCCCTGCATACATTGAGCAGGGGCACTCCTTCACCCAACCAGGATCGAGACCCCAACCGCCCCACGGGCAGGCTGGGTTGACTCTCCGGGTTGCAGGCCCAAGTGGCGATCGCCGCGAGCTAACCCGCGGTAATGCCACCCCGTACGGAGGTCCTCCCCATACCACTACTCCACAGAGCGTGGGCCTTCCCTGCTCCAAGGTTCGTCATGGAGGCATGCCTCGTGCTACCCCCATCCTGAAGGAAGACCTACCCCGCGGCAGTGACGCTCAGCGCGGAAACATTTCCCGCGCCCGCTGTACAGGGTATGGAGTCCATCCTTCTGAAGGCACCATCCATCCGGTCCTTCTCCAACATGGGGGCCCTCCCTACGTCCTCTCTGCAACCGGCGAAGGTCCTCCTCGCCCCAGCAACTCGAGGAGTGAAGGTTAGCCTCGCTCCACTCGCATCGACCATGGAGGTCCTCCCCATGCTCCTGCCAGTTCCAACAGAGGTCCCGCCCACATGGGTACTGTTCATGGAGGTCCTCCCCATGTACCCTTCGACATTTTCCCTGGTTCCCCTCGCACCCCGGCTATCTCGAGTGGGGGCCCTCTCCGCCACGGCGCCAGCGCCGCCCCGAGGCTGCCTGATAGGGGTCAACCCTGTCCCGAAGAGCCACCCAGGGGCAGAAGAGCGGGTCGTCACCGCCACAAGAAGAATCCTAGGAAGGCCCAGGTGGAGATCAAACCTGCCCGCTTCTCCGATTCGGAAGCGGAATGCGATTCAGCGATGAAACCTTCTCCCTGCTCCTCCGTATCAAGGACTGGGGCAGGAACCAGACGCGTTAGCCTCGTTCTCCCAGAATTTGAGGTCCACCGGATTCCCGTCTCTCTCCGCAGGTACATCCAGGAGGAAGAAATCCTGGGAATTCCGCAGGTCTCGACCACGCAATCACCGCCTCTGTCACCAGAAGAGCCCTCTACCTCTACCAGAGATCACGTAGAGTTATTTTGGAGGCCAACGACGGTAGAGCGACGACACGACCTGTCACCGGTAGCCGCGGCTCCTGTTCCGGAAGCTGCGATTATCAGCCCGTCGTATCGTGACATCGTGGCCAGGTCACCTCGCTCTTCGGAGGATGGCCCGAAATTCGGAGGCCAGTCAGCTCGTTTGCCGTATTCTCCACCGCCGAGCTTACTATCCCAAAGGTCCGCCTCGGTACCGCTACCGGTTCCTCAGCCGCCCCCGGTTGACGAGTGGGGCAACACAGGGCCAGACCCTGAGTCCGAGCCTAGGAGCTTCTGGAGTATCCTTGCAGCGGATTACTTCCCGGAGAAGTTCTGGCCGACGGTGGCACTGAATTTCCGCATACCAGATTCTCTTACCCCTGAAGACGTGGGGTGCTTTTGTCGAACCCTGTGGGCGACACACTTCCGCCTCCGTTATGAACGGGTGGTGTACCCCAGAAGTTGTGAGCACTTCGAAGAAATCGGCGAGCAATGCCGCCTGATCGATGCAGCCACACTTCTTGTGTCCCAGCACCCTGAGTCGCCAGGCCACCAGAGCGCCCTTCAACGAAAATGCGTTCCGAGTCTTAAAGCACTCCGCAGAATCGCCAGGGAAGCCACCCCCCATGTGCAAGTCCGTGGTTGGGGACACTATGTCGCTCTCCTCTTCGACCCTATCCGACGACAGCCCGATTCGCTATGCGACATCGAGGATATGCCCTCTAGAGGGGTCACAGTCCACATGGCCGATGTTGTGGATAAGGAAGATGAGCTTGAGTTCCTTGATGGAGACTTACCACCCGAGGGCGTACCGCCGCTGCTCGACTCATCAGGGAGAGTTACCCGTCAGCAGAGAAACCGGCTAGGCCTCCCCGTACCCGCCGAGTCGCTGGTACTCGGTCGAAACACTGGCAAGGGTAAGGAGCATGTCGGAACAGTCAAGCACTCCGACCCGTCCGCCTCTGTGCAGAAAACGGACGAAGATCCTGAGAAGGCCACGTTACGCCAGCAGCTTGCTGAGCAGAAGAGGCTGGTTGACGAACTCTTGGCTGAACGCGCCGCAGAGCGACGACCCGACTATGGTAATCCCAAGCCAGGGCAGCAGGGGCAGGAACAATTTCCCCCTGGTGAGATGCCTCCGGGAAACCCTGATCATGCTACTGCCGCAGACAGGGCGGAAGCCGGAACATATGGCAAGAGGGCGCGATACGTCTCGCCAAACCCCCCTGAGCGATGGGGCAATCTGAAGAATCCAACCCGGGTTCCCCCAGTCGCCCCGCAGGTCGTCCAGCCAGTTGACCCACGAGCGGTCGAAGCCGTCTACCGTGTTGAAGAACCTGGCAATGCAATTGTGGTTAGGGATCCCCGTCAAGACAGGGACCTCCACCCGAAGGACCTTATTTCGGCACTCACAGCCCGCCTCGAGGCGTTGGAAACGCGGCAGGTGGCGGTCCCACCGGATGACAAGCCTTATCCCGCGTGGGTGGATGATATGCCCGCGCCTCCGGGTTTTGGAAACCCCAATTTCTCTCCTCTTAACGGGATAGGGGACCCGCCCCAGCACTTGGCTCATTTCTCTTCTAGGTGTGGCCCCATTCTGGGGACCCTGGCTCAGCAAGAATCCGCCAAGCTCCGATGTTTTGTACAGACATTGGAAGGTCCGGCATTCGTTTGGTACAGCCAGCTCCCTATCGGATCGGTGACCGGTTGGGAGGATCTTCGCCGGCAGTTCTTATACCAGTTCAGCTCCACCACGCGAAAGACCAGCATTGCGGACCTCTTCAAGTGAAAACAGAGGCCTGATGAGCGGGTTGCAGATTTCATCGCCCGGTGGAAAGGACTTACGTATTCCCTCGATATGCCACTGACTCAGGAGCAATTACTGACGATGTGTGTGGGGAACGTCAAGACAGAGCTGGTACCCTCCTTGATTACCCAGAACTACCATGGAGGGTTCAGAGATTTCTCGGACAAGGCTCAACGCCTCGAGGAAGCCCTGCAACAGGCCAGTCAGGTACGTTTTCTGCCCCCTATGATCCCAGCCAGGAGGACCGCCAGGGCTGAACCCACCACGGTGGCTCAAATAGAAGCCCCGAGGCAGCTGGAATTGATGCCGGTGGCACCACCCCCGCAACCCCGCAGAGATCCTCCACCTCAAGCACAGGCTCCTGCCCAGCAGCGACCGCCTCAGAACCGACAGGTTCCCCCGCGCAACGCGCCACCGCCACCTAGGCGAGACAACCAGGCGCCGCCTCCTCGGCAGGCCCCTCCGGTCCCTCGTCAGGACCAGGCCCCCAGGGCCCCTATCCGGAAAGAAGGTACCAGACCTATTCATTCAACGAAAATCAGGTCCCTGACTACTTCCGAAGTGCTCTAGAGAAAGGGATTGCGCGTCTGTCTGAGTGCAGAAGGCCGGCAGAGGCGCATCTCACCGATCACCCCAACTACTTCCCTTATCATCGGATCCTGGGGCACGCCCTCAAGCGATGCTATGTGTTTAAAGACTGGCTTTAGGACCAGGTCAACAACAACATAGTCAAGTTGGGCCCAGCACCAGCGCAAGTGGCATGCGTCTTTGCAGGATCAGAAATCGGCAGCGACAGTGAAGGTGAGTGGCAGCAGGTCCCTAGCCGCGGATCCCAGAAATATGATGACTGGATGGCTCGAAAAACCGTCGTCCGTGCCCAGGGTATCATCCGGGCGCACCTGAAGCAGTCGGAACCTTCAGAAGAAGTATCTGGTGCCTCCGCATCGTCTTCACAGTCGACCTCTGCCCAAAAGGGCAAGCAGCGGCGACGCAAGAAGAAGCAACGTGCACCGCCAGTGCCGTCTTCATCCCGCACTCTCGGTGACTTTATGCCCCCCGAAATGGGGATCCATCCCAGAATACGCCTAGCGGTGGATGAATCCTCGAGCGATAGCCAAGGGTACGCTTCGGTTAACACCGTGGAGCTGGTAAAGCCCTATATGACCCCCGACGAGGGGGAACCCCAGGCAGACCTCCCCAACGTTTCCAACCGACGTCAACGTCAGCGGAATCGCAATCACGCCAGTCATCGAGGTACGTCAGCAGGCACTTGTGGCCAAGTCGTGCACGCTACTGAGACCAGGTAGCAGGCTCAGCGCAGATCTCAGCACGCGCAGACCCATCCAACACCCTCGGCTCTACCTCCACCGCCGTTCGTGCTACTGGATCGGGGGGAGCCGCCTCGTCCGTATCATAGTCAGTCTTGCCCGGCTACAGGCCAGCCTTCACTGTCCGATCCTAGTCCAGCGACTACTCTTCAGGCTTCTACTGGTAGGCAGCAAGATGTACCCAGTACTAGTCAATCGCTGGTTCATCCAGCCGGACCCGTTGTGCCTCCAAATGCCGAACGACCCCCTGTGAGCAGAGGTTCGCGTTTGGAACAAAAGTACGATGTTCTGAAGCACCTGGTCGGCCTTCCGGCGAGGCTCTCCATCCTTGAGGCCCTTCGCCTATCATCTGAAATGCGCGAAGCACTTGCCGAGGCCCTAAGGATCCCCCTCCAGTTCGAGACGGAAGTAGCAGCTGTGGAAGCCTTCCATACCGAGACGATTGAAAACGCCGAATTTCAGGCGGTTATCTCGTTCTCCGGTGAAGATGAGGACCCTCCCATATAGGGGCACATCCGCCCGCTGTATATCACTGGCCACTTCAATGGTGTGGAAGTCCATCGCTGCCTTGTTGACACAGGTTCTGGAATCAATCTAATTCCGACCCGGACGCTACAAAAGCTGGGTCTGTCGGAAGGTGATTTAACTCCCTCTGACCTCAGGATCCAGGGGTATGACAGGACAGAGCAAACCCCAGTCGGAAAGATCCGCCTGAAGACTCAGTTCGGTGGCTTAATTTCCAGCACCGAGTTCATGGTTGTTTCTCAGGACACCACCTACAACGCATTGATGGGTAGGCCATGGCTCCATCTGCATGCAGCGGTCCCCTCGTCGTATCCCCAGTGCCTCAAGTACTCGCTCAACGGTCGAGTACGCGTGCTCCAAGGAGACGCGTCCCCTTTCACTTCTTGTGAGGCCCGCTATCTGGATGTGGGTTATTAAAAAAGTAAGGACAAGCAAATACTGGTAAGCGAGGATGAGCCCGCCCCGATCACAAGTGATCCCTGGGCAAGCATGGACGACGCCTACATCCTCCCGATCCACCGGTTGGAGGCCACGACCCCCGACATGGGGCAATGTTTCGTTGTTTCGGGTACGCAAGGAAGGCATGTTCCCGTGTCCAACCGACGGCGGAAAATCACCTCGTACTCCTACATAAACTAGGCTCATGTGATCCCGGAATCTCCTACCCCTATACGGTACCGGGACGTCAAGCTGATGACAATGGCGGTGCGCCATACGTGTCTCTTCCGTCGGGCTGGAATTAACCGACTCAGGCCGACACGTCACCACTACTTTGATATCATCAAACGTGGCCCTTTAGGCCGAAGGCCAGATGGGATAGGGTCGACTGCCTTCATTTCCATGGTCTCGATGGCAAGTGAGTCTCCTGATGTGATGACCGCTGCTTTTCGAGCCGGCACCAGCCGCCCCGTGGATCTTGATAGCCCAGAAGTATCTTTCGTCGTGGGAAGTCCCCCCACGGCTGGGGAGGGAGACTTGGAGGATGCTCCCCCAGCCTTTGAAGAAGGCGTCTCTACCACAGTTGATGAACTGGTACAGGTGAACCTTGGTAGCGAGGCAGATCCGAGACCCACATTGATCAGTGCGGCCATGTCCCTCGAGGAGCGGCAGCAGTACGTAGACTTCCTCAAACAGCACCGTGATGTGTTTGCCTGGAGTTACGATGAGATGCCAGGGTTGGATCCCCAAGTGGTCGTCCACCGTCTGGGCCTCCCGGAAAAACATCGTGGGTTTAAGCAGCCTCCCAGGAAGATGCACCCTTCCCATGGTGCTATGGTTGAGGCCGAAGTTGATAAGCTAATCAAAGCCAACTTCGTCAAGGAGGTCCAGTACCCCAAGTGGCTTGCCAACATTGTTCCAGTCAGAAAGAAGAATGGGCAGATCAGAGTCTGTATCGACTTCCGCGATCTTAATCGCCACTTCCCAAAGGATGACTTCCCACTCCCAGTGACGGAGCTGTTGATTGACGCCACGGCCGGGTTCCAAGCCCTCTCTTTCATGGATGGGTATTCCGGGTATAACCAGATCTGGATGGGCCCCGAAGACGAGGAGTCCACTGCCTTCAGGGCTCCCCAGGGTACCTTTTGCTACCAGGTAATGCCATTCGGTTTGAAAAATGCAGGTGCCACTTATCAGAGGGCCATGCATCGCATATTCAAACCGATTCTCGGGACATTGGTGGAATTCTACGTGGATGACCTTGTAGTAAAATCATGCCAGCGCCAGGACCATCTCAAAGACCTTGAGAAAGTGTTCGGTTTCCTCCGTTCCTGTCACCTGAAGATGAACCCGCTGAAGTGTGCCTTCGGAGTCACCTCCGGGAAGTTTCTGGGCTTTGTTGTCAGATACCGAGGTATCGAGATCGACCCGGAGAAGATCAAGGCCATCATCCAAATGCCTCCCCCGAGCAACATTCGAGAGCTCCGAGGCCTTCAAGGCCACTTAGCCTATATACGCCGATTCATTGCGAATCTGGCCGGCAAGTGTAAGCCCTTTTCCCAGCTCATGAAGAAAGGCGCTGCTTACGAATGGGATGAGGAGTGCCAGACCGCCTTCGAGGAAATCAAGCAGTATCTGCTCCAACCTCCGGTGTTGATGCCACCCGTCTCCGGAAAGCCGCTGGTCCTTTACGTGACCGCCCTGGAGAGATCCCTCGGTGCGCTGCTCACCCAGAAGAACAACGAGGGTACTGAGAATAGTCTCTACTATCTCAGCCGCATGCTTCTCGATACGGAGATTCGATACTCCCCTGTCGAAAAGAGCTGTCTTGCGCTCGTCTTCACCGTGCAGAAGTTGCGACATTACCTGCAGCACCACGAGGTGTAATTGGTCTCTCGGGTAGACCCACTGAAGTACATCCTGAACTGTCCCATGCTGACTAGCCAACTAGCACGGTGGGCAGTGATTCTCCAGCAGTTTGATATTAGGTTTGTACCTCAGAAGGCCATTAAGGGGCAGGCATTGGCAGACTTTTTAGCTGCCCATCCAACCTCTGCGGATCAATCTCTGAACCTGGATTTCCCTGATGAGACGATCCTCTCAGTCGATCATGTTGTCCTGTGTTGGCAAATGCATTTCGACGGTGCCTCCCGAAGCCCCACCGGTAGGAGGCTCAACGATCCCAAGCTCAACAGAGTGGGCCTGGGTATTGTCTTCATTACCCCGGCGCAGGCCGTCCTGCCATACTCGTTCCTGTTGTCAGAAGGTTGTACGAACAACGAGGCAGAGTACCAAGCTCTCATCACCGGCCTCGAGTTGGCCCTTGAGATCCATGTTCCCCACCTACATGTGAAGGGAGATTCCGAGCTGGTAATCAAACAGGTTAATGGCGACTACGTCGTCAGGAAGCCAAAGCTTGCACCATTGCTGGAGTACACCCTCCTCCTAATGGCCCAGTTCTCTTCTCGGCCAGAGGTTACCCATGTCCCACGGTCGCAAGAACGACCAAGAGGACGCCCTGGCTGGCTTAGCCGTGTCGCTCGCAGAACCCGAGCAAGATTATTTGGTCATACACGTGGCCCACCGGAGAGTCATTTCCCCCGTCACCCAAGAGGACCGTGATAGCCTGTAGGTAAGTCATCTCACTGCCGGACCCTCCGTATCGGGAATCCTGGGTTCGTCGGACGCAGTGGTTGAAACCACCCCCGACTGGAGAGCACCGTTTGTCGAGTATCTCTAAAATGGTCAGCTCCCAGACGACCGGGCCGAACGCGAGCGAATCCGACGCCGCGCGCTGCAATTTACCCTCCGGAGCGGCCCCAGTCTTGAACAGATCCTTTATAAGCGGAGTTTCGATGGTGTCCTCTGTTGCATCCAAGGAGGGGAGATACCTCAAGTTATGCAAGAGGTTCACGCCGGTTCCTATGGCGCCCATCAAGCTGGGCCGAAACTGTCCCATCAAATCCGGAGGTTGGGGTACTTTTGGCCCTCTATGATCCACGATTGTATTGGATACGCCAAGAGATGCCACGCGTGCCAAGTACACGCCAACTTCTTGCATCGGCCGCCGGAGCCCCTCCACCCTACCAAGTAATCTTGGCCATTTGAGGTATGGGGACTTGATGTAGTGGGACCGTATCCACCGGCAACAGCCCGCCAGTGTAGGTTCATCCTGACTGCTACAGATTTCTTCTCCAAGTGGGCAGAAGCAGTTCCGCTCAAAGAGGTCAAGGCCTGTTCCATCGTTGACTTTGTGAGCTCCATCATTATCCACCGATTTGGAGTCCCTCATGCCGTCCTCACCGATAACGGCACCAACTTCCAAGCAGCTGAATTGAAGAAATTGTACGCTATGTACGACATCCGGTCGAACCATACCTCCCGCTACCACGCGCAGGCGAATGGACAGATCGAGGCGTTCAACAAGACCCTCTCTAACATTCTGCAGAAGATGGTTGGTCAGAACAAGAAGAGTTGGCCGGACAAGCTCCCCAACGCCCTCTGGGCTTACCGGACGACGACTCGCAACTCTACCCAGGTGACCCCATATTCCCTGGTGTATGGAGCTGAGGCCGTCCTAACCATTGAGATCCAGCTTCTGTCGCTACGCACTGCAGTTTATGATCACCAGACATCAGATGAGGTAGCCGAGATCCGTCTAGCTGAATTAGAGGCACTGGACGAGAACCGGCTTCGTGCCCTGCACAATCTTGAAAGGCATCAGGACAAGATAGCGAGAGCCTTTGACAAGAAGGTTCGTCTCCGCTCTTTTCTACAGGGTGACCTGGTATTGGCCCTTCGAGCGCCAATGATTCCCGGTAGTAAACCGTCCAAGTTAGAACCCAAATGGGAAGGGCCTTATATCATCCATAAGGTTTACCCCAATAGAGCATACTCTTTGGTGACCACGGATGGAGAGCGTATAACCCCTCCCACCAATGCCAAGTTCCTCAAGAGGTACTTTTCCTAGGGAAAAAAAGGTCCAGCACGACCCTAAACTGCGTGAAGGTCCTGTACGACCTTAAACTGCAAAATGGTCCCGCACGACCATAAACTGCATCTTCGTCCTGCAAGACGATAAACTATGAAACGGTCCCGCATGACCTTAAACTGGACACTATAGTCCAACATGACTCTAAACCATAAGGTCCAGCACGACCCTAAACTGCGTGAAGGTCCTGTACGACCTTAAACTGCAAAATGGTCCTGCACGACCATAAACTGCATCTTCGTCCTGCAAGATGATAAACTGTGAAACGGTCCCGCATGACCTTAAACTGGACACTATAGTCCAACATGACTCTAAACCGTAAAGTCTTGCACGACCATAAACTGCACCCTCGTCCTCATGTAAGACGTTAAACTGCGAGCCAGTCAGGCCTTCCTGACCGAGGCCCAGCCTCAGGCCCCTTGGCCTCCTTGGGCCCCTGGCCCCCCGTCTTCACCGCGAGACGTTCAACCACAAGCTGGTCAGGTCTCCCTGACCGCGGTTTGGCCCCAGGCCCCCCTTGGTCTTTCCCCGACTTACCCTCTTGCGGGATTGTACGGTATGGTGTAGGACTATGTCCCCATTCACGTCGGATTACTTGTCGTACCGTACATATCCCCAAATGAGGTGCTTCTCATCGTCCCGCATGACGTTAAACTGCATTTCCAGAACTACGTATGGCTTGATTCTCATCCTTATGAGATACGTAGGAACGCCCGGACATTTCGTCCGTTGGCCCAGCCCAAAAGCCAAAATCTTCCCCTCAGGTCAAGACATGGCAGGGTGCACACTTTTGCCCCGACCCACGTCGAGCAAGCCTCGACCCGGCTGCACATTCCCCCCTGGAGGTGTTTTCCCCTTTTGTGGATGGATACAACTACGCTTCACCCACTCCTTGACTGGGATTCCGTCATTTTTCACACCCAGAGGGACCCCCAAGAATGGCCTGGATACTACGCCCAAGGGCTCTCCTACCGATATGGGCCAACGCCCCCGAGGGTTTTCAAGAAACAAATCGATACAAGTCCCACGTTGCGAATTTGGTCAGCGGTCGACGCTCATTTGCTGCTCCCACAATAGGTCACCATAGGAACGCTGTGTTTCGAACATGGTCAAAAGTGTCCTGGATTTTCGGGTCCACCCCGAGATGTCCCAGGAATCAAGAACAGTGATTCATTCTGCCCCGTCCCGAGGTGACAAACTTCCCCCAGGTGGTGCTAGCGATCGGGCCCACGGCCCCGATTCCTGATAAGGGTGTACGGTGTGATGTGGGACTATTTCCTCATTCACGTCGGGATCATGTTCCATGTCGTACGCCCTCCCTTTACGAGGTCCAGCCTCAGTCCCCTTGGCCTTCTCGGGTCCCCGACCCTCGTCCTCATGTAAGACGTTAAACTGCAAACCAGTCGGGCCTTTCTGACTGATAACTTTCCCTTTTCTCTGGGCCACGACCCAGGATTCCTCATAAGGGTGTACGGTGTGATGTGGTACTTAGTCCTCATTCACGTTGGGATCATGTACCATGCCGTACTCCCTCCCTTTACGAGGCCCAGCCTCAGGCCTCTTGGCCTTCTCGGGTCCCCAACCCTCGTCCTCATGTAAGACGTTAAACTGCAAACCAGTCAGGCCTTCCTGACTGATGCCTGACCTTAGGCCCCTTGGCCTTTCCGGGCCACGGCCCAGGTCCCCTCTTACCCAGGGTGTATGGTGTGGTGTGGGACTACGTCCTCATTCGCGTCGGCTTCTTCGCCATACCGCACACCTCCCTTGTTTCGGGGTATATTGCTCCCCTTCTCGTCCAGTATGACGTTAAACTACATATAGAGAACTACGTGTGGCTTGATTCCCATTCTCATGGGATACGTAGGACCACCTGAATGTCCAAAATTCGGGTCCAGCCCCATCTCTCGGGAATCCTCATCCCATCCCGGCCCCTTGGCCTATCCTTCATCCGTGAGAGGATTATATGGTGTGGTGTGAGATTATGTCCTCATTCACGATGATCTCATAATGACCACGCCATGCTCCCCCCCCCCTACTGAGCTGTTTCGTCGACCCCTTTTTCGGCGGTTCACCAATGTGCTTAAGAGTACTCTGGTTTATTACCTGGAATGCCAAGCTTTACTCGGACACGTCCGCACCCGCGTTCCAGGCTTTGTGTATCCCCGCATCAGGGCTT
Organism: Viscum album; assembly: GCA_963277665.1. NCBI lineage: Eukaryota > Viridiplantae > Streptophyta > Magnoliopsida > Santalales > Viscaceae > Viscum > Viscum album. Next base: position 902,034,349 of record OY728139.1, read on the forward strand.
TCATCATTTTTCACACCCGGAGGGACCCCCAAGAACGGCCTGGATACTACGCCCAAGGGCTCTCCTACCGATACGGGCCAACGCCCCCCAGGGTTTCGGACAACAAATCGATAAAATCCCACGTTGCGAATATGGTCAGCGGTCGATGCTCGTTTGTTGTTCCCACCTCAGGCTAACGCGATATGGACGCTGTGTTTCCGCCATGGTTAGCAGTTTTCCTCTATCGCCACGCCAACCCATTAAGCCCAAATGCCAGGTACACAATTCACACCCTTCATCACTTCATCATGTCCAAGTAGAGTCTCAGAACTCTTGGTACTTTTCCCCCGTGCACGTCTGCGCGTTGGAGGAACAAGCTACATCAAAAGTGTCCTTCGGAACTCTCTGCTGACTCCCCTTTGGTGGACGCCCCAAGTATTGCGATGAGGATACCCCCCTTGTTTCCCACACCGAGTTTATCTCACGTGGGCTTAGGGATTGGGTTGACATCTGTGCTTACTCGGGAGTTGTCACCACCCACGGTCCGAGCTCTAAGACCATAAACTAAGACTCTCATATGGAACTACGTTCAAGACCCCTTGTCTTTGGGTCCAGCTTGAGTTCAGCAAGTTCACCTCTCTCGGGTCCTACCATTGGGACCCCGACCACCGGACAATGTGGCGTAGTGTAGGACCACGTCCTCATTCACGTCGGGTTTGCAATAACTGCACCACGCATACCCCGTTCTGAGAGTTGGACCTCCTATTCCTTGTCCTGCATGACATTAAAAGGCACCCTTCAGAACTACGTGTGGCTTGATTCCCATCCTCATGGGATACGTAGGACCACCTGAATGTCTAAGATTCGGTTCCAGCCCCACCTCTTAGTGATCTCCTGATCTCCCGGTCACCTAGGCCACTTGGCCTATCCCTCTCCAGAAGGGGGATGTGTATGTATGATACAAGGTTTTGGGCACCGTGCCCCCTTCCCCCGGGAACCTTCCATCTCCCGGTCACCCTCAAAGTTGAGTCCCTTGACTCCTTGCAGTGGTTCACCCATGTATTAAGAGCACTCTAGTCTAGGACCAAGAGTGTCAGATTCAACTTGATCAAGTTCCTTCCACTTGTCAAGCTTCGTGTTCCCCTCCATTCGGACTTCACCTTTCACACCCGGAGGGACCCCCGATAACGGCCTAGATATAATGCCCAAGGGCTCTCCTACCGATACGGGCCAACGCCCCCGAGGGTTTTGGACAACAAATGGATAAAATCCCGCGTTGCGAATATGGTCAGCGGTCGATGCTCGTTTGTTAGTCCTCATTTCAGGCTAACGTGACAGGATGCTGTGTTGGTCAGCAGTAATCCTCTGTCGTCACGCCAGCCCCTTCAGTCCTTGAATGTTGGTTGCATGATTCACATCATTTTCCACTCCATCATGTCCAGGTGGAATCTCGACACTTTTGCCGTTATCCCTCAGTGCACCTTTGCATGCTAGGGGGACAAAGCTGCAATCTGGCGCCCTTTGGGGCTCCCATGGTCCGAGCTCTAAGACCATAAACTAAGATCCATTCGGGACTACGTTCAACTTGATTCCCATCCTCATGGGATACGTAGGACCGCCCAGACGCCCTGTCTCCGGGTACAACCCATTCAGGAAGCCATTCTCTCTCCCTGTTTCACCTCTGTGTAGGCCCCTCGGCCTAAGGTTTCCCTCCCCGGATGGCATGTAATTTGATGCGGGATCATGTCTCTGTCAATTGTGTTTTATAACACTGCGCACATTTCCCTCCTAGCATCGTCTCTACTACGTCCGTGCTGCATGACGATAAAATGCATGCTTGGTCCTATCATACGACCCTAAACTGTGACATTATCGTCCTGGCCGCACGACGAAAAATGGCACCGCATTGTGGTGATCTCGTTGTAGAGGACATCACGTTGGGTATTGGTCATGTGCCATGTCATTTGTCAACGCCCATCACGGCTTGATTCTTGTGGCGACATCACGACCTACTGTTCTAGGCCGGTCGCTTCACAAAAAAAAACCCATTCACCTTAAAGAACAAACAAGATACATCAAATTCCGCTTCTTTTAGTGCAAGGGCCACGCCCACACTCCCCTTTTCCCCTGGCACTGGTATCCTACCATGTCACTTCCAGAACTACGTATGGCTTGATTCTCATCCTTATGAGATATGTAGGAGCGCTCGGGCACTTCCCCGCGGGCCCAGCCTAACCTTTTTGTTCGGTCCCTCGACTCGAGCGTTTCCCCAGAGAATGCATGGTAAGTAGGGCTTAGGTCCTCCTTCACGTCGGGTTTTGATGCCATGCGTCCCCTGCTCCCTTCACCCATTTATGTCCTAAGTTCCATCCAGAACTACGTAAGGATTGATTCTCATCCCTATGAGAAACGTAGGAGCGCCCGGGCACTTCCCCGCGGGCCCAGTCTAACTTTTCATGGTCCGAATTCTACGACCCTAAACTAAGATCTCCCCAAGGGAAAGGAATCTGCTCCCTCTCTCTAATACGTTTCGTTGCCGTATTCAGATGTGTTTTGACAAAGAGCCCGGAGTGTGGGATTTTCACAGGGACATTCCCCTCATCCCACGACCAAGCTTCATGAACTCTCTATTTGGATCCTCATCCTCTTCCACATCCAAAAGGACCCTCGGACGATGTAGATACTAAGCTTAAGGGCTCTCCATGAATGCTGGACCTAAGGTCCCTTCAATCGTTTCGGGCCAACGTCCCCATGGATATTGGACAACAAATCGATAAAATCCCACGTTGCGAATATGGTCAGCGGTCGATGCTCATTTGTCTGTCCCCATTCTAGGCTAACGCGACAGGGTACTGCGTTGCGAATACGGTCAGCAGTTACCCTCCGTCGTCACGCCGCCATCATTGTGATCTGAATCTCGAGTGCCATGATTCACACATTTCCACTTCCCCATGTTCAAGTGGAATTCCATCATACTCGGCTCTTTCTCTTCGCGCATCTAGGTGCGCTAAATGATCGTGTTAGTGTCATTGGGCCGGTATTCACCAAGCGTCCCTTTGCCCTAACTAGCCCCTCTCTGTGTCGGGAAATTCCCACCACTACTGCTTGTTTCCCACACCGAGCACGACTCACGTGGGCTTAGTAGTTTTGGCAGGATGTGTACCAACACGGTCAGGCTACTCCTCGTCCTGCATGACATTAAAATGCGCTTTCAGAACTACGTATGGCTTGATTCCCATCCTCATGGGGTACGTAGGAATGTCCAGCCACTTTGCTTCAGGCCCAGCCCAATCCTCACTCTTGGTCCCTCGACCAGAAGAGTGTCCTCTGGGGGGTATGTGGTGTGATTTGGACTCCAAGTCCTCATTCGCGTCGGTTTCATATCTACCGCTCCACACGCTTCCTTCCCTTTTACTCCACGTCCTATCGTATGACGTTAAACTACAGGAGTCTATGTGTCCTCAATGCATGACAATAAACTGCGGTTCTGCCCTGAACAAGTTCAGGATGCCCCAAGATCCCACTGGGAAGAGACAGATCCCCTTTCCAGAGAGGCCCTGTCTAAAAGAAGGAGTGATCCATGGTTAAACCGATGCGCCCATCGGGCTTACTCCCACCACGGTGGTGTAACTAACTAAGTGTTGGATTCTGTTCGGACAGACCATCACTCCATATTCCACGCTTTGCGTGCCCCTTATTCGGACCCTCGTCCTCTTTCGTGTCTAAAGGAACCCCCTAACGTCCTGGTCTCATGCCGCATCGGCTCACCTACCGTCCTGGGTCAATGTTCCGGAAGACTGGTCATGTTTGGAGGGACCCCCAATAACGGCCTGGATACTACGCCCAAGGGATCTCCTACCGTCACGGGCCAACGTCCCGAAGGATTGATCGACAACAAATTGATAAAATCCCGCGTTGCGAATATGGTCAGCAGTCGATGCTCATTTGTTGTTTCCATTTCAGGCTAACGCAGTAAGGGTACCGTTTCTCCTCCAAGGTTAACGGTTGTCCCTTATTGTCACGCCATCCCCACAGTGTTCCGAATCTTGGGTATCGTGATTCACACATCCCATTTTCATCTATTTGGACTGATTTCAGCACCCCTGGCGTTGCCTCGTTCGTGCATAAGAGCACGTTGAAGAAACGGTAATTCGGCTATCCTGGAAGTTCCTCCTCCGATCAAGCCTTCCCCATCTTTCGGGAATCTGGACTGGCTTGGTGAATTGTCGTCAAACGTCCCGCAAACATTGTAGGGATGTAACAAGGCAATTCAACAGTGGAAATCGTGCGTGCTACGGCATTCAAAACAAAGGTAAAATTTGGAAGCACGAAAGTACCAATAAAAGGGTTTTGGATTTGTTACAATACTCGGGGGTTGACTTCCCCCATGGACGGGTTGACCCAGTCAAAAGAGCGTTGCAGCTCCGCCACCTGTTGACTTGCGGCATCCAAGGCTTGCTGCCGCTGAACTAGCTCCCGCTCCTCCTCCGCAGCGGCGGGGCGCAGTTCGTCAGTCCTGGCTTTGGCCCTCTTCACATCAGCTTGAACGGAAGCCATCTTTTAAGAGGTCTGCCTCATGCGCTCTTTTGCCTCTGCCAGTTAAGCCTTCAACCGTGAGACCAGCTCAGATTGCGCATCAAGAGAGGCTGAAAGCTCGTCTGCCCGGGTCTGCATCCGTTGAACCTCGCCTTCAGCCTCCTGGAGCTTCTTAATGCTGGTCGCCTTCCTCTGCTGCCAGCCCACGCTGAGCCCACGATCATGATCCCGGATCTTCTCAGCCATAAGATCTTGGATGAGTGCATGAGGACGTTGGGCATCCACTCCCCCAGCGCACAGTTCGCGCAACCGCGAGCGAAGCCTATCCATTTCGGCCAGCCATTGTGCTTGGGGAGTGTCCTTGATAAAGCGTGCGATCAGCTTCCACGATCGGCGACGAACTATGTTGTTGTCTTCCTCGTCAGAGGCCGTTTCGTCCCAGTCTGCGCGATTGGAAGGCTCATACGCGGGATACGCCCGCAGGAAATCCTCGGCAGGGTCAACATCCGGTGTCGAATCCAGTGCGACACCTGGCGCCGAAGCAGGCGCGACAGAGCTGGGACCGACCGATTGATCCTCTTCCTCGGAGTCCACCTAAATGATTTCGGGTACGGCCCTGCTGGCGGACCCTCCAGTGATGATGTGCGTCGCAGCTTGAGGAGATGGAGGGACTATCGCCATCATCACCGGCATGCCCCTAGGAGGGACGCGCCAGACATCCCGACCAGCCTCGCCGCAGCGGCCCACACCAGCCGAAGAACTGTACGACAGAGAGACATAAACGTTAGTTGGCATGGCCTACATGTGACAACGAGGAGACCGGTGGAGGAGACTTACAAAGATCGACCTCCGAGCACTGCTCCTGAGCCGGTACTAATGGGACCCCTAGACGAGGCCCCCCGTATACTGTTGGAAGGTCTGGAGATTCCGGAGGAGCCACCTCAGGCGCCCTGGTCCCACCAGACGTAGAACTGGACGCAGCCATAGGCGCGGGTTCTGAAGGTCCCGCATCATCACCCGCTAAGGAGCAAGAACGAGGCCTACGAACAAGTTCCTCCTGCATGGCTCAAACATTGATGAGAAGTCCATAGGGACCCAAGAACATGTTGTAAGGAGAGAAGTTCGGAATGCTACCTCGAGAGCCTCCGTGAAATCGTCGGATTTTGAGCCTCGGTCTTCGACCTCGCCCTCCTCCAGCGGGCTCCCTCCGCAAGCCTCATCCTCCCGAGAGGAGTCCTCTGATTCCTCCGGCAAGGGGAAGTGCTCCCTCAGATCGGCAGCCGATAACTGTGGGGGGACCGTCTGATTCAACAGTACCCTCACCCGGTCTGTCATTGGGCGAGGGACACCACTAGAGTGGACGTAATCCTCCAGCTCTTCCAGGTACTATTCTGCCTCCGCCGGGGACGCCATGAATCCAGCCCGAACTCGGCCTATACCCGGTAATTCCATCCCGAGGTAATTCAGGTGGGCCCATATCTCGGATGGGCTGAGGAATTTCCGGTTGACATCCCAAATGTCCCAAGCCTCCGGGAAGACAACATCCTCTGTCATGTCAATGTGACACAGGCGCTTTCCCGGAGCCTGAGTGGATATCCTACGGAATCCCCTCGGTGGCCGCCCCTCCGGATGACCCTGCTCTCCCGGAATCACCGGATCCACCGCTGCTGCCATACCCTCGGCTGGTGCGGGTCTCGCCGCCATGGCAGCCCCGCTGCCGCGAGCGGCCCTAGCTGCCCTCCGACCCCGACCTCGAGATAGAGGAGGCCCACGGTCACCAACCTGGATCGTTGACTGCTTCAGCATCTCCCCCGGATAAGTGGCCTCCCAACTGATGGCGTACTCCTTCACTAATCCTAAGGCGGCGGTGGATGGAGGCAATGCAATCCGCATCTTTCCATCTTCGCATGTGAACATGAGCCACAACTGCCTCATCACACATGGGTGCTCCTCGTGACGCACCTCCCAGTAGACCTGCGGGGTCAGCCACTGGAGGCACCGGAACTGCCTCGCAAACCGATGCGGAGTGTACGGTTCACAGAGCGGCTCACGATCTATTCGTGCCACCAAAACTCCACCTCGGAAGGCCAGGAGGTAAGCCCGATGTTCTTCTGTTCCCCGTCCGTCATCAGTAAGCATCCCCGTCGGCAACGGGAAGGGATGGAAATTGAACTCATCCGCCCTCTACACCTGATTCAGCACCATTGGAACGGCCAGTTTGAACGGGAAGCTCCCGACCGCGTTCAGGATGGAGGGGCGAAAGTTTGATCCCGGCGGTGAAATGGGGTTTGGATACTCGTAAATCCCCCTGATATGTGCTGTGATCCACCCATAAAGGAGGTGGAAGGGCCCGCATATTCTTGGCGGCTTCTTGCCCTCGCTAATATGCCGCAGCATTCTGTACAGTTTGGTGAGCATCGGGATCCCCAAGTTGATCCGCTGCCCCATGGCCAACATCGATGCCATGATGAACGAGCTGGGCCGTACCCCCATGCTTGTATCTCTCACCGGTAGGAACCAGCCACAGATGAGAGCCGCGATGAACGCCGCCAGCCTGAATATCGGCTGTTGTTCAGTGCTGACACTGAAACCCCAAGTCTTCCATTGGCTGTCCTCCAAGACCCGCCAATACGAGTGCCCTTTGCCCCGTTGGGCTGCCCTTGGACAAGTTCGAGGCCTTGGAGGGAACTCTCGATTCTCTGGGAAATTCAGGAAGCATTTGAACCACCTTCTGAAGTGGACGTCCCTCACTGCCTCCTTGTCCTCTCCAGGGACAAGTGCCATCAGCGCCGACGCCAGTCGCGGAATTTGCTCCGCATCTCCCCACGCGCTGGCAACGGGGAGGAACTCGTCATACATGGCCCCCAAGATTGGGACCCCAGAAATCTGGTGGACATCCCACAGGCTGATGCCCACCTCCCCGTGATGCAGGTGAAAGGTGTTGGTCCTAGATGACCATCTACTCAGCAACTCCGGCATTAGCTGCTTCGGTTGGTAAATGTGGAATTGGGAGGCACATGACACCTCATACAACCCCACTCTCCTCAACTCGGCCCCTAACTCCTCGCATGAGGCGCCTACCCAGTAGGCCCAGGCCCAGTCATCAGTAAAGTTGCCGCCCTGGCGCAGGTCCCACTCATCGGACCATCCCTTCTTCGAATAGTGCAAATCCGCCTTCAGCATGGTACGATAGAGGGGAGGGGAAGTCTCTGGTTGCAATGGCTTCCCGTCGATGTCGTTCACATGGTTGTAGAGACAATCAGCGGTGACGGGTGTGAAGTCCTCCCGCGCGTGACCATCGGCCGCCCTGAACCATTGGTGCTGGCACGGTGTGCTCCTGAACCAGCAAGCTGGTTCATCCCTACTCGCCTCAGGGATGAAGACGTCATCCCTCAGCCTGAAGTCGTACAACAGCAGTTTCTTGCACTACGGATAATCTTTATGTCCCTCCGAGAGCAGATCTGTCAAAGAAGTGTGCTCCGAATGGCTCCGGATCATCTCCCCCAAGCCTGGACGGTTGGCCATCTCATCTCGACGAGCAGCATCTGCAAGGACCCCCAAGACAGCTTCTTGATGGGCCATTTTAACTCTGGCCCTCAGAAAAGGATTCATTCGGATGGATCGCGAAGCTCGACCGCGAAGCTCGACCGCGAAGACGGATCGCGAAGATCGGTCGCGAGACCAAGCCGCAAAGTCCGGCCAAGGCAGACAAGCATAGGTTCGCTTGGCACGGACGCAGAGTCGGAACCCGCGGTTCGCCGCGAAACTCGATTCGCGGAGGGCTGTCGCGGAGTGCGCGGAGCTTCACGAAGTCGAGAGCACAAAAAGACAAGGAAGGCACGTGAAGACAAAAGAGGGCGGACCCCCTATTTATAGGCGGCGACCCCGGAGCATCGCGGCGCGCCTCACCCGCGTGAAGCATCGCGGCGCGTCCGGATCCGCGGCCCCGGCGAGCATCGCGGGGCCCTTTCGCGATGCTGCATCGCGAACCACCGACAATTTTGGCGATTTTCCCTCAGACATCGACCCTTCGCCCTCCTCGGCTCCAAGTCTGAGGGGGGGCATTTGTTGGCACCAAAAATGTGGCCCGAAAGAAAGGAACGAAAAGGGCCGGCGTGATGCCTCGCGAAGCTCCGTCGCGAAGCTCCGCCGCGAAGCCCCGCTGCGAAGCGCCCCAACCATGGCGGCCCCGCGAAGCACCAGATGCGGTAATGCTCCGCGATACCATTTGACGTTCGCGAGCCGCCGCGAAGCACCAGAGGCAGTAATCCTCCGCGAACCCATTTGACGTTCGCGAGCCGCCGCGAAGCACCGAAGGCGGCGCGCGAGCCCTACTTCGCGGCGCCCCTTCCCTATAAATATTGGACTCCCCCTGAGTCCCGGGGACGGACAATCCGACCTTTCGGCTTCTCCTCTCCCGAATCGCGAAGCACTCTTTGCCCCGGGAATCATGAGCTCTGTGAGGTATTTCTACTTTGCGAGACGCCTCTGCTTTGTCTCGTTTTGAGCCCCTCTTCCGAGAGGGATGCCCTTCGCGAAGCTCAAGGGCGTTCACGGAGGAAGGGGATTCCCAAGGGAACCCGGGCAGCCGCGGAGCATTTATGATTCGTGAAACACCCAACCCATGCTAGTGATCCCTATGCCAAGGCAGGATCACTATACATCGCGAAGCACACTGCTTCGCAGGACCCTGCTTCGCGAGGCACCCCTTCTTCGCGAGGCAGTGCTCCACGAACACTGTTCCAATTCGTGAAGCACCTCCCACTCACACCTATGCCCCATGCTAAGGCCAAGGCACTCCACTTCGCAAAGCACACTCCTCTTCTTAGTGATTCCTCTTTCCGTGCGACCCTCCAGGTTTGCACGATGTGATTTCAAAGTCCCATGGACAATACCACCCGTAGCGTTGCTTCGCCTAATGCTTCTTCGCATAGGTACGCTAACGGCTATTGCTTCTTCGCATAGCCACGCTAACATGGACCCCTCGATGGTTCGTCCCACGACCCCCCTTTACCATGGCCTTACCGGTACCTTCCCTTCCCCAAGGACCAGAGGGTACCGGTTATGTAATTCCTAGGGGTGTGGAGTGAACCCACCTCGTCCGAGCTGCAGGACGTTAAACTGCCAAGCACCACGTCCTCAACACATGACGTTAAACTGTGACCTAACCTCGTCTCCCTCACGAAGGGTCCCCCCAGCTCGAACATTCTTTAGACCACTCGTCTCCACGGGAATGGAACTCTTCCACACATGGAATGAGATCCTCCTTATCGGAGTGGCGTATGTTCGCAGGGGAAGGGCTGCCTCAGAGCGTAAGCCCCTAACCTTTCGTACGGATGATTTCACCCGTGCATCTCCGTACTTCCCCACTACCAAGGTCAGTGGAGGACGTGATAGGGAACGAGGCACCCCCCTATGGGCCTCCATCCTGGAGTAAGTCCCAACACCATGGGCCGCCCAACGTGTAAGCCCCTTTTCGCTTCTCACGGACGCACCCCTCGCGACGTGATCGTCAGGTCCTTGAAACCTCTTTTTTCTCACACCGAGCATGACTCACGTGGGCTTAGAGTGAGCACCGACCCTGACCACCAACCCCTTTTGAACTACGAGGTCTTTGATCCATGCCAAGGCATGGTACGTAGGAAGCCTTTACGAGGTTCAAGCCCACCAATAGTGGACCCACGGGTCTACTTTCACGTCGGTTCACCGACAAACCCCTTTTGAACTACGAGGTCTTTGATCCATGTCAAGGCATGGTATGTAGGAAGCCTCCACGAGGTTCAAGCCCACCCATCATCCATTCACGTCAGGTCCCATTCTGGTCCAGTGGTAATCCATTGCGACCCATCCCATTTGAACTACGGGGTCTTTGATCCATGTCAAGGCATGGTACGTAGGAAGCCTCTATGAGGTTCAAGCCCACCCGTCACTTCACGTCGGGTCTCACCCCGGTCCAGCATGACGTTAAACTGCATTCTGGTCCAGTGGTAAGCTGTTGCGACCCTTTCCCATCTGAACTACGAGGACTTTGATCCATGTCAAGGAATGGTACGTAGGAGGCCTCTATGAGGTTCAAGCCACATTGCTCGGTCGTTCATTCACGTAGAGTTTCGCCCTCGTCCAGCATGACGTTAAAATGTATGCCCCCCTTGTCCTTCATGACATTAAACTTCCCACCTGTTCCCATTTGAACTACGAGGTATTTGATCCATGTCAAGACATGGTACGTAGGAAGCCTCCCAGAGGTTCAAGCCCACCCCTCATTGGACCAAGGTCCACTTTCATGTCGGTTCGCCGATAAAGCCTCATTTGAACTACGAGGTCTTTGATCCATGTCAAGTCATGGTACGTAGGAATCCTCCCAGAGGTTCAAGCCCAACTCCCATCGGACCAAGGTCCCTCATTTACGTCGGTTCTCCGACACCCATCGCCCGTCGTTTATTCACGTCAGGGTTCACTATCGTCCTGCATGACGTTAAACTGTATTCCCTAAACTACGAGGACTTTGATCCATGTCAAGGCATGGTACGTAGGAAACCTTCCCAAGGTTCAAGCCCACCATTAGTGGACCCACAGGTCTACTTTCACATCGGTACTCTGACGAGGCCCATCGGACCAAGGTCCACCTTTCCCGAACTACGCGGACTTTGATTCCCTGCCACGAGGATACGTAGGAAGCCTCGTCAAGGATCAAGCCCAACTTCACTGTCGCCCCCCTACGATGGTCCCATTTCACTCTCCTTCCAATCCATTCATCAACCCACCACCCGTTCCGATTCTCGCCCGGACCGTCTTATCCTGGTGAGACCATGTCGGTATGCTCAACTTCACAGTCGCCCATGGGCTAGCCCCGGTATCGATATCCCTTCAAGGAGGATCCCTCAATCCGATCTATCCTAGCTAATGCTTTGGTTGGGTTGATCCGTCCCCGCTGGATGTTAAACTTGCGGCATACCCTGTGTTGACCACGGGAAGCTGAGGAAAACCTCAGATATGTTTCTATGACACATAATTCCCCGCGCTCGATGTGGGATGCCTCGGGCTTCCACGCCCTCGAGAAGCCTTGTGGTCAAGGATAACTGACAAACATGCCAGGTACCCCAGCATCCAGACACGCTACTGATGCCTCAATGTGACTACTCCCCTGACCGAAGGTTCCTGCCCTGACTGGACCCTTTGCAATGTCCCGACAGAAGCAGTGTAATTAATCGGCGTCCATGGAAACATGGCACTGGGAAGAGTTTCACGAACAACGTATTAAATCTATAAGGGAGACCCGGACTAGGTGGTGAGTTCTGAGGAGGAATCCGCAGGAGGAAGAACCGACGTCCCATCATCCCGTTTCGATCAAGGAGCAGACGTCCCTGAATAAGGAGCGAATGCCGCCCGCCTTTGGAAAGCGGGAATGCGGGGCAAGAGAAGCACCGCGCGTCCTCCCCCACGGACGGACGGGCGCGCGCCCCGACGAAAGCGTCGGAAACATATACATATATTTTTATAATGGTAAAATCAAATTTTATTTTCAATATATTTCCCATAATATTAATTATAATTATTATAGTTTTCTTTATTTTCGTTTCGTCTGACATTTTTTTTGTAGTTCTCCATAGGGGAGTTGATTATAGATTATGATCTCTGAAGCCGATTATGGGTACTACAAGGGAAAAGTGTGGGAGATTCGTGGGTTTTTTCAAGAGGATGGGTACACTTACTAAGAGTTCACTAGAGAGCAGGTGATGGGAACATCAGGTATAGCCATGTGGAACGACGCTTCTGGTTAAGATATGTTTTTTAGAGTTTTCATTTGGAGAACAAGGGGATCCTCTATTCCTCTCTTATACTAGTTAGGACACTCATATCACACTCCATGATTCTTCCCCACTCCCATACTGGGAACACATCTTCGATATCGGAGATGATAATCCCTCTCCATCTTTCATCGTCCAATTCTTATCTTTTTTCTTGTTTTTTTTTCATCTATAATCACAACCCTATGCTATTTTGTTTAGTTAATTTAATTTTGATGTTTTTTATGCATCATTATTACTTAATTTTATTCTAATTTTTTATTGATATCAAATATCTAGAAATTGAGATCTACTTCACGTGGATAGATAATGGTTATGATACATGACGTGATCTGGAGATCTGATCTTCAATGCGATCTTTTTCTTCTTCACCTTAGCATATCGCAACTGTGACTTGGGTGAGCGAGGGAGAAACCTAGCAAAGGAATGATCTGAAACTTCCTCGCCTCATCTATTCTCCCCTTCCATTATCAATTTATAGAAATGAGAAATTTAGATGTGATGTGGAATCTAACAAACTCAACTGGATCGTTCTAGTTAGTGACATCCTAGCCAGGATAAATCATTTAAGGAAATTCTATTGCATTTTGGAGGAATGGGAAAGCACTGAAGAACTTCAGTGTTTGAGTGTTCACATTCTAGGTGAGGGAATTTTATGATCAAATCCATTAGACATGCACTGAGTGAGTTGAAAATTCTTGATTTAATCCCATTGTAGATCAATAATTGGGAGTTAAGAGTGAATTGGCCTAGATTTGACTTTTTTTTGTTGCTGAATTTCTATCATTTATTGCTGTCGTTTTATGTTCTTCAAGTGACTTACTTTATCTATGCTTATTTTCATTCACTATTTCACTCCTTACGATTTTTATTTACATCATTTTTTGTTGTTCTTGATTGTTGTTTTCAAAATATTAAAAACACAAAAAAATTTGAAAGACCACTTAGTCAATCGACACTGCTTCCTTGAGAGAGACCCAATGGTTAACCACATTTCTATATATTGGGTATTTATAAATGTAAACATGACCATTCTTGCAACAAGTAAGACATAAAATTTTGTCATTATTGTTGAGGAAGAAATGTTCTCTTTAGTTTTTTTTCAAATTTATCTAAAAAATCAAAAAAAAAACACAAAAATACCAAAATGTCCATTATAATATTTTTTTTCTGATGATGATTTGTGTTATTACTATGATGTATAGGTATTGTAAAAGGATGTAGCACTATTTTAAATTTGGTTAATTATATGACTTGTAAGATAGATTTCAGATGAAATAAGGGTTGCGACACATTTGACTAAACAACAATATGTAGAGAGATTCAATCAATGTAAAAGGGGTCAAGAGGGGAACGTACCTTCTAAGAAGGATTAACTAGCCATAAATAGAATCCTTGACTTCCTTGGCATAGCCTACCTAGCTCGAGATGACACAAAGAGAAAGTCAATGCTCCAATATGCCATTGAATTTTACCATTCTAGAAAGAAACTGATAAGAAGGGAAAAAAGAATCAGAATGAGAGACAAGAAATTGTAGCTCCCTATTTTTGAGCTTGGATAACCCTCCGATTCACTACTGAATATTCCTGAGCTTCAAATATAATTGGTTTTCTAGATATGTAAGGTGATAGTATGTGAATATAAAGAAGAATTTGGGAAAATACAGGGAGATCATTTTATTTCCAGTTTTTCATTTGATGATATTATGTGTTTTGAATTGTATAATGATTTCTCTATGTTTCCACAGGATGAGCCAAGACATGAAATAATCTCCAATTTCTTGGAGTAGAAAAACAAGTGGTGAGTTTTGATGATTGTCTTGAGGAGTTTGACTACCTCACACCTTCCATAAACATACCCACATGAGCTCTGCACACCCTTGGAGAAGAACAAACTGCATTGTTTAAGAGAGGTAACATATATTTGAAGAACCTTATTTTTATTTTATTGAATCTAATATTAATTTTTCCCCCTAACATGTATGGAATATGAAATTAACTCTTTTGATTTCCAAGAGAGTAAGGAAGTTGAAGCTGCACCTACTGAGGACTTAATGAAACTCCTAATTCTGGATGAAACTTACAGTTTGGGAATTGCTGCTAAAGATGATCAGTTTGAGCTGTGCATAGGACCCAAAATAGAAGATTACATTTTTTTTGGTAATATAAGAGGAAATATTTTATTGGATTAAACCAGAGGACAAGTCACATCAATGAGTTTCACTCTGTTATCCTATGCACTCCTAACCTCAAGTAGAAGAAGTAAAGATGTGTCCTTAGATCCCTTTTCCCTCTCTGCTATGCTCAAAGAGGAACTCCACTACTAAGGATATGTATTTTTTTATGGTGCAAATGGGGTAATAAAAAAGTATAAGAACATTGAATTTGGAAAGAACTACATCTGGTGGTTCTTGAGAAATAATCATAATCCCCCATCAGACTAGGGTTGGTCCACCAACTATCTAGTTGTTGACAGTCAATATACAACACCCCTTGAGGGGTTATCCTAGGATTAACCTTTTTCATTTCCTTCTATATATTCTTTATGTTTGTTGTCTTTATTTGTGTGATGTTTTATTTTAGGAAATAAAGAGGCAGTAGTTCCATTTGGCAATCATTCAAGATCATGGGGACCAGCTCACTAGAACTATTAGACACAAACTCTATAATCATCATCGTATTATTTTTATTACTATAGAAAGTAGTTCCATGTGGAAATCATTCAAGATCATGGGGACCAACTCACTATAATTATTAGACACAAACTTCATAAATCATAATTTTTTGTTTCAGTTTACATAATATTTAAATTCATGAAGACTAATGAATTCTTTTTACATTTACAGGTGCTTGAATGGAGTTTCTAGTGGTCCTTCAAAAATAAAACAAAGTGAGGTTTCATTTGAAAAAACGAATGAGAAACCTCCACTCATGGAAGTACTGTTTTTAATTCCACATTTTTTTCTTTCAATCTACACATTCATTCACAAAATATTGTTGTGGAATTAAGTGTGGGGGATTCTCCTCCAAGTTATTTTGAAATTGAAATCATGTTTTCCTACTCGGGTTCTAGATTATTAAATTGAAGTGAATTTTAAATTAAGTGAACTACATTTTTAAACATTCTTGAACCCACTATTTTGTTTTTCATTCATTTGTTGTTGACCAATATTGATCATCATGATAAATTTTGAACTAAACAAAGAAAAATCACTTGTCTCTTTTTAAGTTCTTAAACCATGAACATTCAAAAATTGAACTGTGTTTGTTGCTGGTGGTGGTTGATGGGTATTTCATATCAATTTTTTTCACTTCTTTTTCTTTTTCTATGTGGAAACCAATTATTTGGAGCCTCGTTGATACCCCTTAAACAAAACATTATATAAAATTATTTTCTAATATAATTTTAACTTAACTATGTTCCACCATAGGAGTAAACAATGGAGACATTATAGAATTTTAATTATGGGGGAGTGGGGTTATTTTCTCACAAAAAATCCCACTACTTTTTTTTCAAAAATTATCCAATTATTTCAAGAAATTCCAAATTTTCAATCACATCCTTATGGTATTTTGGATTCCATTTTGACATAATTTATATCCTATCTAGTGGATAGCTACTTTGTGGATGTTTAGAGATTCACCGATTTTAAAATTATTGGGGATGAATGATTGTTGTGTGAAATTTCGTGTTGTCTTTATGGATTTCCTATTTAGGATTTGAGGAAGGGAGTGATATAGGATAGTTTTCAGGAATTTTGGTTTTAGGTTTAAGAAACTAATTTTTTTAATTGGAACCTAGGGCACTCATCTTCTAAAAAATGATCACTTTAGGAAGGAAACTAAAATGACAATTTTTTAAGACCACTATAACTGGAGTAAAATGGGAAAATGGGATCCCCTGGTGAGTCTCTGAGACAAGGATCACATGGTGCATTTATGTTAATAAATACAATCCATTTAGATTTCAATAATTTTATGCAGAGTGCCTTACACATGATATATGGCTAGGAAAAATTAAAATAAAGTGTCTTGCTAGAAACGAACTCATTTAGGTGCAGTGAAGTTTGAACCTAAATAAAGAAGGGTAAAATTGACTTAATTAAAGATCATTTGAGTTGTATCAATGAAGTGATTAAAAAATTGGACTATCAATTTTAGAACCTAGGAGAAAGTGATATTTGAAGGTTCCTTTTATTAAGATTCTAATTCCATTAGATATAACCTATGTCACTCATAGAATTAGAACTTGATCTAGAATTGAAGTAAGATAGTTAGTGATTTCATATAAGAGGCATGTAATTCCTGATAATGGATGATTATATATTGCATTTGATTTCTAATGTGTTTTTGAAACTGAGAAGGACTGCATTTGTGAACATTTCATTTCAAAAGGCAGAGCCTATAATGATTTTTCCCTCTATTTTTTAAAATCTAGAAATTTTCTTTTTGAACATAATGTGAAAAATCATTCCTTCTATTTTATAAAGTAAAAAAATCATTCATTTTTTAAGGAAAGAAAGATTTAAGTGTGGGGGAGTTTTTTGTGATAGTTTTTCAATGCTTTTTGCCTAATCGTTTTTGACCACTTCTTCTTTTTTTGGTATTAAAATAATATATTTTGTGTAATAATCAACAAATGTTGTATTTCTAGATTAAATTGTAAAAAATGCATTAATGCATTAAAATTGTGTTTGTTAGTGTTTACTTTTTTCGTTTTTCAATAAGAAAATTAATTTAATTTAATTTTTTCAATTAATTGATAGTTTACGTAACTAATTTTCAATTTTAAAAAGTTAAATTCTTTAATTTAATTAATTAATTTGTAAACAACTAATTTTCCACTCTTTTACTTAATACATTGAATAATTAAATTAATATTAACAATTCAATTCCATTCACTTAGCATTTTTAATATTCCATAATATTAAATTTCAATTCTTCGATTTAATTTATTCATTAAATCATTTAATCAATTAATTAATTTAATCATGTGAAATTATTTTATGTTTTAATCTTTTAATATTAATTAATTTATTCATTGGGTAAATACTAACTAAGATGAATTAAAATGTTTACATTCTGTTGTTATAATTTATAATGTTAATCATAAGGTTTTTTTCTTTTCCAATTTCATTTATTAAATTGATTATTTTTTTTAATATTACTTATGTTTTGATTTTAATTTATTTCTTATGTTTGTCTGTTAATTTTTGAGGTACACCCCCCTAGCGGTGTATCATTTGACACCTCCAGCTCCCTCACACCGCCAAACCCCCCACTAGCAGGGCAACATTTCAAATTGCCAACCCCCTCACGATGTCTCATGATACACCACCACCTCCATTTCTCCCCATACTTCACACCACTAGGGTTTTTTGTGGTGTCTCCTTCACAATGCCAGTTCCCACTCCAACTTTTCACTACATCCATCTATGGTGGTGACTCCATATCTGGCAGTGTCTCAGTTGTTCATATCCACCCATCCACCCATCACCGCCACCACCCCCTCTATGAAACACACCATTGCATTTGATCCACTGATTGAAAATGTTTGACATCAATAAAGTAAATCAACAGAAATTCCACGAACAAATGTAGAAACATCAACACAAAAAATTGAATATGTATCGCACAAATTCATCAGCAGTAGAAAACAATTTCACTAATAGTGCATGTTTCTGATGCTTTTTAATGTTAGGAAAACACACTATCGATGGTGACATGATGCTCGTGGCCTCATTTTCCTGCTTTCCAAAGGCGGGCGACATCCATCACTTTTTCAGCAATGTTTCCTCCTGGATCGAAATGAGATGACGAGATGTCTGTCTCCCGTTCCGTGAATTCTTCATTTGAATTCGTCACCTCGTCTGGGTCTCCCTCATAGATTTGAGTCATGGTTCATGAATATTATTCCTGATTCTATATATTTATGGACACTGATTAATTACAATGCTTCTATCTAGACATTCTAAGGGGTCTTAATTGGGCAACAACCTTCGATCAGAGTAGATGGTAACATCTGGCATGTCGGGGCATCTCTAGATGCATGGACATTGGGAGACACGTATTCTTCCTCATAATAGGTCATCTTAAGGGCACAAAACTCGAGGAATCCCACATCGGTAGTGGGGTATCTTTTTTCAGAGGCATGTATTTGAGGTTTTCCTCTGCTTTCCATGTTAAACACAAGGCATTTCATAAGTTTAACGTCTTTCAGAGATGGAATGAGAGTGATCATAACGCCCTATAGGGACGGATCAAATTGGTACATCCCTAGGAGGTTGCATCTGAAAGGTTTACCATATGGCTGAATTAGAATGACCAATATTAGTGGACCCAGGATGGTGTGTCCCGTAAAGAGAAGATATCACACCGTGAATTCTAATCTAGACACCAATGAGGGTAGATCAGGGAGAGTTCACCCTAGAAAGGGGGACACTGAATTGATGGATCATAATTCTCACTGAGAGTGGACGTAGGGTGGTGTGTCCCATAAAGGGAAGATATCACACTGTGAATTCTGATATAGACACCACTGAGGGTGGATCAGGGAAAGTTCACCACAGAAAGGAAGACACTGGATGGATGGATCTGAACGCTCAACGAGGGCAGACCCAGGGTGGTGTGTCCCATAAAGGGAAGATATCACACAGTGAAGTCTTATCTAGACACTACTGAGGGAAGATCAAGGAAAGTGAACCACAGAAATGGGGGCACCATATGGATGGATCATAATGCTCAATGAGAGCGGACCCAGAGTGGTGTGTCCCATAAAGGTAAGATATCATACCGTGAAGTCTTATCTAGAATCCAATGAGGGAAAATTAGGGAAAGTGCACCCTTGAAAGGGGGCATCAGATGGATGGATCAGAATGCTTAATGAGAGTAGATATAGGGTGGTGTGTCCCATAATCGGAAGATATCACACTCTAATGTTTCATATAGACACCACTGAGGGCAGATCAGGGAAAGTGCACCCCAAAAAGAGGAACACTAGGGTTTACCATTGGTTGGGATTAAAACTTGGAGAGCCTTTCTATATACCATGTTTAGAAAGAAGGGATCAAAACCCACATAGTTTGAATGGGTTAGGTTTGAAATCAGGGTGTACATGATGGAAAATGACCTGGAGATATACTCAGGCTTACACATGGTTAGTTTCCCATCGCAAGAGGGACACTCTTGGTTAAATGGATCTGGATTGTGTTGGGGTTATGCATGGTTGGCCACCCAAGTTCCACAATGGGATGAAATTTGAAGGATGGTATGATCTCATCGGGAAGTGGAGGCCCGGGTAAGGATCAGGATGGATGATGAGGGGTTGAACAAAGAGTGTGGATGGTGAATGAGATAGAACCAACGTGAAGATGACGGTAATGTTGGGATTAAAACTCAATATGACTTCCTACATATCCCTGTGAATGGGAATCAATGTTCACATATTTCGTTGGGGATATGGGATACCTGAGGAGGTGGCCCGTGAGAATGGAGTGCATGGATGGGGACCCGAAGGTAATAAAACCTGCGGGCTAGGGTATGATCTTCCAGAAACAGAAAGGATCGAAGGAGATACCAGGATGGGAAATGAATGATGGGATTGAACCTCTAGGAGGCCTCCAATGTATCCCCATAGCAAGGAATCAATGTCCACTTAGTTCAGAATGGGTTTTAGAATCAGGTTGTACATAAAGGGCAAAGAACCAGAGACATTTTGGGTCTTATTTGTGGTTAACGAAGCATCGCAATAGGGACACTCTTGGTTAGAGGATTATGGATTGAGGATGGTTCTTATGTATGGTTAGTAGCTGGAGAAATTGTCTGACACCAGTAAGGGACGAACCATGTATATGGGTCTCAACAAAGGAGATGCAGAAGTTTACCAGTGTTTGGGGTTGAACCTCAGGGAGGCTTCCTACATACCTTATCTGGGAGATAGGGATCAAAACACACATAGTTCGAAAGCATGCAGTTTAGCATCATGTGGGATGAAAGGGGCATAAAGTTTAACGTCATGCAGGATGTGGGTAAACCGGCGTGAAATGGTCGGGACTAATGGGTGATGGGCTTGAACCTCAAAGAGGCTACCTATGTACCTTTCTTGAAAGCGGAAAAGATCAAAGTCCACGTAAATTGGTAAAAAGGGGAATGGAGCTTACACACTAAGGCGGCCTAAAGAGGATGTCATGATCACTATTTACTCTATGTTCACGTGAGTCATGCTCATTGTACGAAAGAAGAGGCAACCACAGACCTGATGATCATGGAGAAAATATGTGGCCATAATGGGTGGTGAATGGGGCTTAGGCATTGAAGCATCCTAGGTGATGCTAAGGAGTGGCAATGGTGAAAGGGGCTTACGGATAGATGTTGTCCAGGTGTCGCTAAGGAGAAGAAATGGTGAAAGGTGTGTACGCATGGATGCTTCCAGGGTGCCGCTAATGAGCTGCAATAGTGGATGGGGTTTATGCCTGGAAGCTGCCCGAGTGTCGCTAATGAGCGACAATGGTGGATGAGGCTTAGGAATGGAATCAGCCCGGGTGCCGCTAGGGAGTGACAATGGTGAAAGGGGATTATGGAGGGATTCTTCCTGGGTTCTGCTATAGATTGGAAATGGTGGATGCGGCTTACGCATTAAAGCATCCCAGCATCTGCTAAGGAGCGGTAAAGGTGGACGGGGCTTACAAATAGAATATGCTCAGGTGTCGGTAAGGAACGATGATGGTGGATAGAGATTACACTTGGAAGTTTCCTGTCATTTCTTCCTCATGTCTGACCATAAGGGCATCCCAACTCACTAGTGGGTTGAGGTATATAATTGAGGCATATACCTACGCACTAGTGTAGAAGCGGGATAATGCCAAGGGTGTTGGAATTAGTCTGAACATAGGGAGATGAAAAGTGTGAATCATATGACCAACATTCAGAACATAATGATGGTGAAATGATGAAGGGAGATAACTACTAACCATATTCAAAATGCATCATCTAAATCACGTTAGCTTGAGATTGAAGCAATCAAATGAGGCTCAACCACTGACCGTATTAGAAACACGGGGCCAAACCCGAAGTGTCATCCAAATTCTTTCGGGGCGTTGGTCCAGAACGGTTGGTGAGCCAAAGCAGCATGGGACCGGGCCTTTAAGGGGTCCCATCAGTTATGAAAGAGGATGAAGATACGAATAAAGGACACACGAAGCATGAGGTGGGGTGAGGGAATGCTCGAACGGATTCAAACGCTCTTGAAATCACGCCACTATAATCATGACATGAGGCATCTTATGCTTGTCATATTAGAAATATCTTATTTGGAACATGAGGCACCCTATTATTGAATGATAGAGAATGATTTAGTAAAAATTCATGTAGTAAGGACTATTGGAATATTATGCTTGGTGCATAAGGAATCTCTTATTCGGAACAAAAGGCATCCTATGTTGGTCGTATACGGTGTACTATAGTTTAGTCATTTAGAAAGGATTGTTAGGTATAAGGTTCCTAGAAATGGCTGGTGTGAGACTTATGCAAGAGTGGATGTTTCTTGTCTAACCCGACATAGGAGCTAGGTAAGGGGGTTTGGAGGAGTTTCTTGAGAAATGGTTCGAATCAAGGTACTCAGAGAATTGATGATGAGAATATCAACTCACAACATGAGAAATGGACCAAGGGGAATATGTCGAACCAAGGTTTTTGAAGGAGTTATGAGGAGTATCTCAACCCATGGTATTCTATAGGTGGAAGTGGGGTGCGCATACGGGTGTAAGGTAAAATGTCACCGACCGGGCCCAAAAATTTTGTGGTGTGACTATCCATTTTTCATGGGGGTAAGTGATGGTAGCGAAGGTCTCAACCCAGAGGGTCGGGACCATACGCCGACACTGATACCGAGTGGGGGTAAAGGGGCGTAGACCCTGCAGTACGGATCGATGGGTGTGAAGGTGGGAACTTCACGATGGATAGGGCTTTGTGAAGGAAAGAAGTTTACGGAGCATAGGGTCTCGCGAAGGATGGGGCTTTGCGGAGCTCAGGGTCTCGGGAATGAGCTTCGTGAACAAAAGGTGATTCACAAAGGAAGGACTTCAGTGGAGTAGGGATTCGCCTTAGCAAAGAGCACAATATTTGGAGAGTGCTCCACAAAATCTTAATGCTTCACGGAGCCTCGAGCAAACCGAAAGGGGCTCCCTTCTTTGTGAAGGGCATCACTTCACAGTGCTCGGAAGCACCGCGAAATGGGAGATCGGCTGAAAAAGGGCTGCCTAACCATGCTTATTAAGGGGGGTGAGCTGGATATTTATATGCAACAGAGGTAAGCAAGGCTCGTTGTGAAGAAAAAGAGACGTCGCGAAGAGGATGGTGCTTCGCAATTGGAGGTGATTCTGTCGGACTCATAAAGGCTATCGTCATTACTCTGTGGTGGAATCTCAAATGTATATGTTGGATAGCAGAGACTTTCGTCACGGTGCTCTATGGAGGTCATGAACATATCCATTAGATCGTAGAGGCTTTTGTCATTACTTCGCGGCATTCGCGAAGGGTGCTCTGCAAATAGGCTCCGTGAACCAGTCTTCATCCTTACTTTGAACAGTGATAAATTCTAATTCGTAACTCTACTCGGGCTCTATGAGCACTCAAATGAAAGCCTGCCAAACGAAATACGCTACGATATCATAGATAGCAGCATTTGGGGATTCTTGTGGATGTGTTTTCCAGTGCCATTAATGCACAACCCAGAATAAAATTTAAGATTTGAACATACAAAGATTGAAGAACGTTTGAAGAAAAATACCCAAATCAAACTAAATCTGAAATCAAAACCCGATGATCAGCTGATTCCTCGCCAAATCATCCTGAACCCACTAGATCTAACAAAGAATCAACTTGTGTCACCCGCTGACCAACTGCTAGTTGCGCTGTCCACCCACTGCACCGCCGAGTCAAACCACACACCACCGTAGAAGAATGTCGGGCCTCGCCGTACTACCCGAGCACCGTCACTGTCTGCCACTAAGAATCACAACCAGTCGTCGTCAACCCCCTCTCCACAGATCCCTCCTCAAACCGAAGCCGACACTCTGTACCCCCTTCCCTCTTCCAACCAACCCCTCCCTATTCCCCACTCTTACCCTTTGCACACACCTGAAGCCACCCCCACTCCCCTTACCAACCTCCCAAATCAGCGTTCTTCATTTATTTTGTTTTTTTAATATGTATAATATAATATATATAACTTAACATATGAAAATAATTATATAATAATAATAATAATAATAAAATGTATATAATAATAAAAATTATACTTATATATAAATAATATTAATTACTTATATTTAATAATAATGAATATTATTAAATAAATATAATAGTTATAATGTATATATATATATATATATATATTATTCTTATTATAATACTTATTTTTTATATATACATATCTTAGTACTAATTAATAACTCTGATAAATATATATATACATATATTTATGATAGAAAATTTAAATTTGATTTTCTATATATTTATACTAATAT
The DNA here is from genome assembly GCA_963277665.1 of Viscum album. Taxonomy (NCBI): domain Eukaryota; kingdom Viridiplantae; phylum Streptophyta; class Magnoliopsida; order Santalales; family Viscaceae; genus Viscum; species Viscum album. Next base: position 902,058,197 of record OY728139.1, read on the forward strand.
TAATTATAATTATTATAGTTTTCTTTCTTTCAATTTGGTCTGACATTTTATTGTTGTTCTGCATAGGGGGAGTTGATCATGTGGCATGATCTTCAAAGCCGATCATGGACACTGTAAGGGAAAAGTGTGGGGGATTCATGAGTTGTTGTATGAGGCTGGATTCACTTACTGAGAGTTCACTAGAGAGCTAGTGATGGGCACATCAAGTCTAGACACAAGGAACGACATTGCCTATTAGGATCTATTTTTCAGGGTTATCATTTGGTGAATAAGATGTTCCTTGGATCCTCTATTGTATTAGTGGGGGGCACTCCACACCTCACACTCCACGATTCATCCCGAATCACGGACTGGGACCTCGTCGTCGTCAATAAATACATGGACCCCGCTCCATCTTCCATCCTCCTCTTCTTTTATATTCTGAGGTTGTATTTTCTATCTGTGAATACTATATGGTGGTGTTTTGTTTAGTTAATTGAATTGTGATGTTTTTGATATATGATTCTTCCTTCGTCATCTTGTATTGTTGTTGGGATCTCAAATATCCAGAAATGGATATCTAATTCATTGGGCTATATCCAAGTTACGAAATATGACGTGATCTAGAGATCTGATCTTCAATGTGATATTCTTTTTCTATTTCACCTTAGAAAATCACGACTGTTATTTGGGTGAGCGAGAGAGAAACCTAAAACAAGAATAATTTGCTACTTTATCACCATATCACTTCTCCCCTTCCATTTTAAATTTCTAAAACTAAGAAATTGAGATGTGTTGTGAAATCTAACAAAATCAAATGCTCATTCTGGTTAGTGACATCCTAGACAGAATGAATCGGTTGAGGGAATTATGATTCAATTTGGAAGAATTCTCAAGCACTGATGAACTTCAATGATTGAGTGTTTACTTTCTAGGAAAGTGTGGTGTATGATATAAGCCATCAGAAATGCACTGAGTGAGTCAAGAATTGTTGATTTAATTATTTTTTAGATGAATGAAAGGGAGTTGAGGGTGAATTAATCAAGATTTTTCTTTGATCATGATGACTTTCTGTCATGTCTTACTTTCATTTTATATTTTTTGTGTGATTTTCATTATGTTTGATTCTTTTATTTACCTGTTTTACTCCCTTCCATTGTGATTTTACTCATTGTTTTTTCTATTTTGATTTTTTGTTTTCAAAATATAAAACAACAAAAATATATTTTTGGAAAGACCACCTGGTCATTTGAAACTGCTTTAATGATAATGACCCTGAGGTTAACCACTATGCTATATCTTGGGTCTTTATAATTATAAAATTGACCATTCTCATGATAAAGAAGATATAAAATTTTGTCACTGTTCCTATGGAAGCAACGTTTTCCTGAGTAGGTTTTTCCAATTAAAAAAATAAAAACTTAAAAAAACAAACAAAAAAAACCAAAATATCCACTATCATATCATTTTTTGATGATGATTTTTATGATTTCTCTAATTTAATGTTGTTGTATGAGGATGTAACACTATTTCAATTTTGGTAATAGACCCGACTAGTATGAGAGCCTTCAGATGCAACATGGGTTGTGACACATCACACTAAATATCAATAAGTCGAGATATTCAATCAAATTAAGAGGGCTTAATAGGGGATTGTACCTTCCAAGAATGATTTTCTGGCCACAATGACAATCATTGACATTCTTGGCCCAACCTACGTAGCTCGAGAGGACCAAAATAACATGGTAGTGCTCCAACATGTCATTGAAGTTACACCTTATAGAAACCAACCGAGAATGAAAGAAAAATAAAACAGAAGGAGAGACAAGAAGATGGATCTACCTATTTTTTAGCCTAGGGAACCCTCTTATTTTCCACTGAAAATTCATGAGCTACATTAATAATTTTTTTTAATGTGTTGGAAGGAGATGGGATGTGAATTCATAGATGAAGATGGGCACATACATGTATATCATATTATTTCTAGTATTTCATTTGATGATATTATGTGTTTTGAATTGTCTAATGACTTATCCTTGTTTCTACAGGACAAGACAATCCATAACATCCTCTCCCTAGCCTTCAAGGACACTTTTAAAGTGCTATTTTTCGAAGATAGTATTATGGAGGTTAACTCCCTCACTCTTACCATAGATATACTCCCAAGAGCTCTGGATACCCTTATAGAAGAAAAAAATACACTATTAAAGGGAGATGATATTTTTTTTCGAAGAACATGTTTTTTATTTTATTAAAGCTGATATTAATTATGTTTCTACTATTATAGGTATCAAAGATGAAGTTCAATTTTTTGATTTCCTAGAGAGTAAGGAAGTTGAAGTTTTACCTACTGAGGAATTAATGAAACTCCAATTTATGGATGAAACTTCTAGTTTGGGAATTGCTACTAAAGTGGATGTGTTTGAGTGGTGAATAAGAATAAAAATGGTTGATGACATTTTTCTATTTTCCAAGAGGAAATTTTTTATTGGATTAAACCATTGGACATGTCACATCCAAGCATTTCACTCTTTTAGCATGTGAACTCCAAACCTCAAGTATAAGAAGTAGGGCAGTATCCTTATATCATTTTTCCCTCTCTACTAAACCTGAAGAGGGACTCCAATGCTATAGAGAGGGATTCATTTGAAGCTGGACAAGGGTTACTCCAAAAGTAGAAAAATACTGATGTTGGAAAGAACAACATATGATTGTTCTCGATCAAGAATTATAATCCCCATCAGACTGGATTATGTCCAATGGTTGTATGGCTCTGGACAGTCAAAATACAGCATCCCATGGGGGATATCTTTGGATTATATTTTTTTCATTTCATGCTTTATTTTCATTATTTTGGTTATTTTAATTTGTGTGATGTTTTATTTTATGCAATAAATAGGCAGTAGTTCCATGTGGATTTAATTCAATATCAAGGGTACCGGCTCGATGGACTTATTAGACATAAATTCCCTCAATTATACCATGTGGTTTTATTTTACGTGAGCTTTAAATTAACGATGTATAATAGAAATTGCTAGCATTTGTAGGTTCTTGAATGGAGTGGCCAGTGGTCCTTTAGAAAGTAAATAAAGGGAGGATTCATTAAAAAAATTGTATGAGAATATTTCACTCATGGAAATACTATTTTTAATTCCATATTTTCTTCTTAAATCTGCACATTCATTCACTGCATGATGCTATGGACTTATGTGTGGGGAAGTCCCCTCTAGGTTCTTTTGAAATTGAAATCATGTTTTACTACATGGGTTATATCTTATTAAAATATTGTGAGTTTAAAAATTAGATGAACTACATTGTTAAACAAGCTTTCACCCACTATTTTGTTTTTATTCATCTTTTTTTGAACAATATTAATCATCATGCTAATTTTTAAACTAAACATTGAAAAAAAATTTGTCTCTTTATAACTTCTTAAAGGATGATATTTCTAAAATTGAATTGCTCTTGTTGCTGGTGGTGGTTGTTGGGTATTTTTTGTATTTTGTATTTTGTTTTATTTTTCTCTTATTTTTATTTTTTTACGTTACAAACAAATTTTTGGAGCCTTCATGCTACCCCTTAAATAACACATTCTCTGTGATTCCCCCCTCCTTTGTCAAAGGGGGGGCTAGTGGTGGTAGATGGTGGATGGAAAAACCCCCACCAAACCCATTAGAGGGAGAGGAGCAGCAGGGGGTAAGGATTGACTATAAAAGGCAATAGCCTCATCCCATCTCAAATCATTCCAACACATTCTCACCATCTATTATCATCCCATTCAAGAGGTATTTGTGAGGCAGTTTCACCAATTATTCAAGAGAGAAATTTTACGAGGGTTTTCTCCTTGTAATAGTGAGGGAGAGTGTGTTCCCACTTTTTGTAAATACCCGTAAATTTCAAGAAATTTTTTTTCTTAATTTTCTTTGGAATTTTACAAGAGCGTAGTTTCTGACGGCACCTGATTCCGAGGCCCGATGTGCCCAGAATCATTTTCCGAAGTTTGGCTCGGGTACGTTCAGTGAACGGACGAGCGGGTTTTTCTAACTTTTGAACCGGTGCTCGGAATCAAATTCTGAGGGCACCGATGGAATCGCAGCGCTGTTACTTGCGTAGAAATGCCTCTTCCGAAGTTGCGTTTGCTCAGGTGTGGTTTTTAATTTTCGGGCTTAAAGTTAAGAAATAAAATAATTGTACGACAAAATTTATTTTATTTCACTTAAGCCACTTGGAAGCCACTTGAAGCCACTTAAAGCAGGCTTAAGCTGAGTTTATCCGGATAGTATGCTATCAAAAAATATCCTACCCTCTTGGTAGGATATTTGTGAGGTGGGGTCCGCACGAGCCCCACCGTTTCTTTTCCGCTAAGTAACGCACCCGCGAAAACCCGTCATTATGAAAGTCAACTGACGCGTTTTCTTAATTTTTTAACGCACCATTTAATTAGAAGGTTTTATTCGTGAATTAAATGGGTGGTTTCTTTCGTTGAATTAATTCAACGAATTGATGGGTCATTACTTACCTTTTTCGTTTGTTGGCGTAATAATAAAATAAGACCAACACGGCATTTGGAGGATTACACGTTGAGAGGCTTGATGGAATTCTTGAGCCCTCATCCTCCTTCGCGAAGAACGCAAAGAACGCTAAGAACGCCGACCTCCGACAAAGAACGCCGAACCCACGGAAATCGACGACGCGACGCCGACGTTTTCTCTCCTGCGACGTTCTTCGGCGACGTTCCTTAATCCGCGACAGGAACCTTCGATCATCCGTTGTGGTGAGTGTTTGCGAATCTTAAAAATTCTTTGTGGATTTTGTAACTCAAGATGGATTTAATTTTTAATTAAATATTTTTGTTCATGAACCTCAGAGCTCGTCGACGCGACGCCCTTCCGCGACGACGCGATGCCGGATACCGCGACGACGCGACGATCCCCAATTCCACGAAGAACCCGCGAGCGACGACTTGACGAGGTAGGGATTTTTGTTTGGAAATGACCTTATTCCCGTGAACGTTTCTTTAAAATTAAAGAATCGGATGCAAATGAACAATTTTAATTTATTAAAATTGTTGTATCTTATGTTGAATTATTTTCTCCCGTTGTTGTTAACTAATGTGGAGGGTGCGGGCCAAACGAACACGGCCCGACAACCCTCCGCCGTTCTTCGTGGTTGTGCGGATTTGGCGGGCGACGGAAAATCGCGACGCAAGGGAAGTTTGTTGATTCCGAAGTGAAGAACGGAACCCGGGAGGAGCACCGGCGCAGACAGGAAGGAAAACGGACCACTGGAGCAACTCTGGTGGCCCGCGGAAGATTCCGGCGGCGCCCCGGCGCGCCAACGGATGAGGCCGACGCGGCTGAAGCCGGGGCGGCGGTGGCCAACGGACCCGCGGCCGCGCGGGTTTGGTTCGCCCGCACGGGACGCGGCAAAAGCCGCGTCCGCGGTTCTCCAGCGCGGCCCACGCGGGGCCGCGACATCTCCAGACCGCAGGGGCAGCGCCCCGCGGCGCCCAGGCGCTCGACCGCTCGGCCGAGCCGAGCCAGGCCGGTCCGACCGGCCGGGCCGCGCCCTGGCCGGGCCGGACCGCGCCCTGGCCGGGCCGGACCGGGTCGGGTCGACCTGGTTCGGGTCGACCCGGTTCGGCCGACCCAGGGGGGGGGGGTCGGTCCGGGTCGGCCCGGGCCTGGACCCCCCGTCGACGGACCGTTTTCGGTCAAATGTCCGTAACTTGAGCTACGGGCCTCCAAATGACTCGCCGACAGCGGCAATACGATCCTTGGATCGATATGGTCGTTTCAGTATATCGCACTCAAGGTTTCGGAATACTTTGAGTTCGGCCGAGTCAGTTCGTACACGAAACCAACCGGGCCCTCGGAGCGGAAATGCTCATATCTTGAGCTACGGACGTCCGATTGACGTGCCGTCAGCTTTGTTGAATTTCTCTAAGTGAGACGGATCTTTTGGATGACTCCGCCCGAGGTTTGGACGCAGGTGGAGTACGGTCGGGTTGGTTTTGCCTTAAAAACCAACCGGGCCCCTCGGACGAAAAAGCCAATAACTCTCAGACCGGGCGTCCGATTGACGCGCCGTCTGCGACGTTGAGTTCCTGTTGACGATACGGAACTTTTGGATACATCAACTTTGAACTTTGTGTCAGTTGATGTATCAGCCTCTCGGCTCGTGGAGCGGACCCTCCCGAACGAGCTTACTGTGTGCGGGAACCCTAGAGCTGGCTGCGACTGCTACTTCGACAGCGACGACTATGCAGAGATCATCAGTGGACTCCGACGACGACCGTGCAGAGATCCTCAGTGGACTGCGGCGAAGACTGTGCAGAGATCCTCAGTGGACTGCGACGACTACTGCACTCAGCGATCCTACGTGGATCAGTGCTACAGGTCCTGTGTGGGCCCGATCCTGTGTGGGTCTGATCCTGTGTGGGTCAGCGCTCAGCGGTTCTATGTGAGGCAACGCCTACAGGTCCTGTGTGGGCCCGATCCTGTGTGGGTCATTGCGGGGGTTAGTTACCTATTGATCCTTTGTGGGTCCGAAGACTTAGATGGATCAGTGATCATCTTTATCGTCATCCGAAGAAGTATACCTGTGTGAGCTGAATCCTGTGTTACTCTCCTTTGTGGATTGTGTTGAGCTATCCTGTGTGGATTTACTGTTTACTCTCCTTTTTGGATTGTGTTGTGCTATCCTATGTGGGTATACGTTTGCTTTCCTATGTGGACTGGGTCGTGCTTGGGCTCGGACGTTGGAGCCGAACGAGAATTGATGACTTAGGTATATGTATGGGCATATACCTAAGCTGTGTCAGATGTTACTTCGTGATTGCATCTTTCCTTTGTGGTTTATCCTTTGTGGGTTTCGGGAGACCTTCGAGGGTCTCGGGGTCCCTACTGAGTAGCTTGTACTCACCGCTGCACGGGCTATGCCCGCACTACGTTGTGTTGGTTGCAGACGACGGACAGCGCTGATCGTGGTGGAGGTGTGCGGAGCAGGACGGTACCTGGAGGTGGACCAGTGGGCGGACGTGCTCGGAGCGGACGACGGGACCCGAGGAGCAGTGGAGCTATCTGTACCCACCCTTCAAGTGGGATTCCCAGTGGACAGCTCGGTGTAGCGGCTTTTAATTTTCAGTTTTAGTTTTTCCCTTCAGTTGTACTTTACAGTTGAGATTGTATTTCCAGCCCCTTTTACTTTCAGCACAACTTGTTACAGTTTTTACTTAGTGTTTACTTTTCCGCTTGCTTATTCTGTGGTGCTTGTTTACTTTTCAAAGGCAATGCCTTCCCTTTTTTTGGGATTTACACCTTGGTGCTAGTCGCTATCCCCTGGGCTATGGAAGGCGGGCTTGGGGTAGTCACGACACGGGCCCCGAGGACGGGTCGTGACAAATTGGTATCAGAGGTGGTCGGTTCTACCGCAGACTCTAATCTTTATTCCATGTGAAGCAATAGTGTTTAGCGTATTGAGTGTGGTTATCAGTCCAGGGAGTCCAGTGTTGGTACGGAGGCCGACGTATCCGTACACCAGGACCCTGACTTCTGATTTCTGACTTAATGCACGAAAACATTGATTGCGTGTGTGTTTCAAGTTTTTTTTGTGATTACTTGTGTCAGCTCACCAGGTATACTGTTCTGACCGTGGTGCACTTGTTTCCTTTTCAGGATGTCCCGACGATAGCAGCCAGCTAGGGTTCCAAGAGTAAAGCGTGGCGACAGCCCGCCGAGTGATGAGGCCTCGGTACAGGGCCCGTTGACAACAGAGGCACCGGTGATACCTTTACCCGCCGAGCCCCCGATGCTTCCAGCACCGACCGCTGACGATGCACGACGCCTCAGAGCTCTGCACGAATTCCAGCGCCAGCGACCACCCAGGTTTCGTGGGGAGACAGACCCCCAGGTAGCCGAGGACTGGCTGGAGGCGGTCGTTCGAGTTTTCAGGCTAGTGAGGACACCAGCAGACCTCATGGTGATCCTCGCGGCGAGCCTACTGCACGCAACAGCATGACGATGGTGGAGCTTGATGCTCCAGGTGGACGATGAGGCCTCTCTCATCTGGACGGACTTTGAGAGCCTTTTCCTCTCAGAGTTCGTCCCGGCCACCCTCCGTGCGGTGCGCATTCATGAGCTTCTTCAGCTGCGGCAGGGCAGCTTGACGGTCGCCCAGTACGCGGCGAGGTTCACCGATCTTTCTCGCTACTCGACCGACATGGTACGGGACCCCTTCTTCCAGGCCCGGACCTTCGAGCAGGGATTGAGACACGAGATCAGGGAATCACTGATCTCCCTCAGCATCCCGACCCAGGCAGGAGTGCTGGAGTGAGCCCTTCTGATCGAGAGCTTTCTGGCTGAGTCTACAGCGAGACCTACCGCAGGGCGGCAGGTGGCGGAGTCTTCGGCAGCAGGTAGCCGACGAATGACTCAGGGTTCCAGGCAGACCAGACCCTCTCGTAGACGAACTCAGGACACTGGCTCAGCAGTGCGGGGCACACAGCGCGAAGCCAGTCTTCCGAGAGGCAGGCAGTGCTACGCCTGCGGCGGACAGGACCACATGGCTCGTGACTGACCGACCTGCCGTACCGAGGAGCAGCAGACGGTGGAGGGGCCACCCAGGAAGAGGCAGAGGGTTGACCGTGGCAGTCTGCAGGGAGGAGGCGGACGAGGCATAGGAGTTGGCCGAGCAGCAGGTGGTGGGCGACGCTTTGAGGCTCTGCCACCACCACCACCAGGTGGTCCGCCCCGACCAAAGGGAGCTGGCGGGCAGAGACAAGCACAGCTCCAGGCATCAGAGTCCTACGACCACGGAATGCCAGAGATGATTCGAGGTACGATCTGTGTCTATTCCACCCTTGTTGCAGTTCTTATAGACATAGGAGCGAGTCACTCTTTCATAGCCACTGCCCTTGTTCGGAGCTCGGAGATTCCGACAGAGCCGTTGGCTCGATCCTTATGGCTAGAGACCCCTATGGGAGCAGACTCGATGATTATGTACTGGTGACGGCAGTGTGAGCTTACTCTAGGAGGCGAGAGCTTCGGCTGGGATCTTCTTGTAGCAGCGTCGAGGCCTTACGACATCATCTGGGGCATGGATTGGTTATCTACAGTCCATGCTCAGATTGACTGTTTTAGGCGCAAGGTGCGATGTGTACGCACTGACGGGAGCAGGTTCACCTTCACCGGCGAGAAGGGAGCCTTTGCAGCATAGGATGGACTCTCGCAGAGGAGGGGACAACCCATAACTCATCAGTTGGCTAGCCTCATCCTTGGAGCAGTTGAAGTGCGGAGTCCCAGTTTTCCTGCAGTGGTGGATCAGTACGCGAACGTCTTTCTCGATGACGTTCCAGGACTACCTCCTCACAGAGAGGTAGACTTTTATATTGATCTGTACCCTGGGACAACCCTAATATCCACTCCAGCATATCGGATGGCCCCTGCTGAGCTTCGAGAGCTGCGGGTACAGTTAGAGGACTTGCAGGGCAAGGGGTTCATCCGACCCAGTGTTTCACCCTGGGCTTCCCCGATTCTGTTCGCTAAGAAGGCGGACGGGAGCTTGCGAATGTGTGTCGATTATCGTCACCTGAACCAGGTGACAGTGAGGAACAAGTATCTGCTACCGAGGATTGATGACCTCTTTGATCATCTCAAGGGAGCACGATGGTTCTCGAAGATAGACCTCAGATCAGGCTATCATCAGCTCAGAGTTTGAGACGAGGACGTGCAGAAGACGACCTTCAGGTGTCGGTATGGCCACTATGAGTTCTTGGTTATGCCCTTCGGCATAACCAACTCTCCAGCAGTGTTCATGAGCCTCATGAACAGGATCTTCCAGCCATACCTTGATCGATTTGTCGTGGTCTTCATCGACGACATTTTGGTGTACTCGACCACAGAGGAGGAGCACGCCTACCACTTGCGGGTTGTACTAGACACACTCCGAGAGCACCAGATTTATGGAAAGCTCTCAAAGTGACAGTTCTGGTTACGTGAGGTCCATTTCTTGGGGCACGTCATTTCTGAGGCGGGAGTTGCAGTGGATCCCGCGAAGATCGAGGCAGTTCTAGCTTGGGATCCACCCAGGAGCGTGATGGAGGTGCGGAGTTTCTTGGGTCTAGCCGGATACTATCGGAGATTTGTGCCGAACTTCTCTAGAGTTGCGGCGCCACTCTCAGCTTTGACGAAGAAGGGGAAACCCTTTGTGTGGTCAGACAGATGTCAACAGATCCTTCAGGAGCTGAGACAGAGATTGACCAGCGCACCTATCTTGAGGTTTCCTGAGGAGGGAGTCAGATAAGTAGTCTACTGAGATGCGTCAGGTACTGGACTCGGGTGTGTCCTGATGTAGGAGCGGGCTGTGATTTCCTATGGATCACGTCAATTGAGGCCGCATGAGCAGAACTATGCTACCCATGACTTGGAGTTAGCAGCAGTGGTCTTCGCTCTGAAGAAATGGCGACACTATCTGATGGGCGAGCACTTTACAGTCTTTTCTGACCACCAGAGTCTCAGGTACATCTTCTCTCAAAAGGACCTGAACCTGAGACAGCGGCGATGGCTCGAGTTCCTCCAGGACTATGAATTTGAGATAGTCTATACTCCTGGGAAGGGGAACGTGGTAGCTGATTCCCTCAGTAGGAGGACGGGCATCCAACTACTTGAGGAGGCGACAGAGCAGCTAGCCGCTTTGCAGATATCCTTCGTGGATAGAGACGGAGAAGCCTTCCTTCAGTCTCTCACCGTCTCTCCTCCACTTCTATAGCGGGTCAGAGAGGCTCAGCATGGGGACGCTGACTACAAGACGCGGCGTGCACATATATCCTCGGGACAGGCACCTGATGGTTTCTCCCTTGGAGCAGAGCACAACGTCCTTTTCAGAGGACGTACCTTGGTACCAATCGCTTTATGAGAGGAGGTGCTGAGAGAGTTTCACACTTCTCCTTTAGTGGTACATCCTGGAGTGGAAAAGATGTACCAGGATCTCAGACAACAGCACTGGTGGCCGGGCATGAAGAAGGCTGTGGCAGAGTTCGTTTCACGGTGCCTCACCTGCCAGCAGGTGAAGGCAGAGCATCAGGTACCAGCAGGCTTGGTACAGCCCTTGGAGGTCCCGGAGTAGAAGTGGGACGGGATATCTATGGACTTCGTGACTGGACTTCCACGCACTTCCAGAGGTCACGACTCCATTTGGGTGATTGTTGACCGACTCACCAAGTCGGCACACTTCTTAGCCATCCGAGAGCAGGGATTAGTGGAGAGCTTGGGGCGTCTCTATGTTCAGGAGATTGTACAGCTTCACGGTGTTCCATCAACTATCGTCTCCAATCTGGACGCTCGTTTTACTTCCCGGCTTTGGAAGGGGTTGCAGGAGGCGTTCGGAACGCGACTACGTCTGAGCACCGCCTTTCACCCGCAGACGGATGATCAGACAGAGAGGACCATTCAGACTCTCGAGGACATGCTCCGCGCATGTGTCCTCGACTTTGGTCGCAGCTGGGAGGACCAAATACTCTTGGTGGAGTTTGCGTATAACAACAGCTACCACTCCACCACCGGGATGGCACCATACGAGGCGTTATATGGAAGACCTTGCAGATCTCCTTTGTGCTGGACAGACCCTGGGGAGTCAGCACTTGTGGGACCAGAGATGGTCTGGGCCACGACAGAGAAGGTCCAGGTCATCCAGGAGCGGATGAGGACAACTCAGAGCTGGAATAAGTCATATGCTGACAGGAGGCCGAGGCCACTAGAGTTCGAGGATGGCAACCACGTCTTTTTGCGGGTCTCACCTCGACGTGGTTTACAGAGATTTGGCTGAGGCAGCAAGTTGTCTCCACGCTTCATTGGACCATTCCAGGTCATCAACAGGATTGGCGAGGTGGCTTATCGCCTGGCTCTACCACCTCAGTTGCACCGGGTGCAAGACGTCTTCCACGTATCTCAACTGAGGAGGTATGTGCACGACCCGACGCACATCATTGACCATGGGGAGCTAGACGTGGATGATGGAGCGACTTTTATGGAGGTCCCAGTGGAGATAGAGGATCGACAGGAGCGGGTACTACGTGGGTGATCGATTCCTCTTGTGCGCATCAGATGGCAGCATGAGAACCTCCAGGAGAGAACATGGGAGCGGGAGGCTCAGATGCGTGCTCAGTACCCACATTTGTTCCCTAGTTTATGATGTATCTTTACGGGGACGTAAAACCCTGAGGTGGGAGTAATGTAAAGACCCGTAAATTTCAAGGAATTTTTTTTTCTTAATTTTATTTGGAATTTTACAAGAGCGCAGTTTCTGACGGCACCTGATTCCGAGGCCCGGTGGGCCCGGAATCATTTTCCGAAGTTTGGCTCGGGTACGTTCAGTGAACGGACGAGCGGGTTTTTCTATCTTTTGAATCGGTGCTCGAAACCGAATTCTGAGGGCACCGATAGAATCGCAGCGCCGGTACTTGCTTAGAAACGCCTCTTCTGGAGTTGCGTTTGCTCAGGTGTGGTTTTTAATTTTCGGGCTTAAAGTTAAGAAATAAAATAATTGTATGACAAACTTTATTTTATTTCACTTAAGCCACTTGGAAGCCACTTGAAGCCACTTAAAGCAGGCTTAAACTGAGTTGATCCGGATAGGATGCTATCGAAAAATATCCTACCCTCTTGGTAGGATATTTGTGAGGTGGGGCCCGCACAAGCCCCACCGTTTCTTTTCCGTTAAGTAACGCACCCGCGAAAACCCGTCATTATGAAAGTCAACTGACACGTTTTCTTAATTTCTTAATGCACCATTTAATTGGGCAGTTTTATTCGTGAATTAAATGGGCGGTTTCTTTCGTTGAATTAATTCAACGAATTGATGGGTCGTTACTTACCTTTTTCGTTTGTTGGCGTAATAATAAAATAAGACCAAAACGGAATTTGGAGGATTACACGTTGAGAGGCTTGACAGGATTCTTGAGCCCTCATCCTCCTTCGTGAAGAATGTAAAGAACGCGAAGAATGCCGACCTCTGACGAAGAACACCGAACCCGCGGAAATCGACGACGCGACGCCGTGTGCCGCGACGCCGACGTTTCCTCTCCCGCGACGTTCTTCGGCGACATTCCTTAATCCGCGACAAGAACCTTCGATCATCCGTTGTGGTGAGTGTTTGCGAATCTAAAAAATTCCTTTGTGGATTTTGTAACTCAAGATGAATTTAATTTTTAATTAAATCTTTTTGTTCTTGAACATCGGAGCTCGTCGACGCGACGCCCTTCCACGACGACGCGATGCCGGATACGACGACGACGCGACGATCCCCAATTCCGTGAAGAACCCACGAGCGACGACTTGACGAGGTAGGGATTTTTGTTTGGAAATGCCCTTATTCCCGTGAACGATTCTTTAAAATTAAAGAACCGGATGCAAATGAACAATTTTAATTTATTAAAATTGTTGTATCTTGTGTTGAATTAGTTTCTCCCATTGTTGTTAACTAACGCGGAGGGTGCGGGCCAAACGAACACGGCCCGACAACCCTCCGCCGTTCTTCGTGGTTGTGCAGATTTGGCGGGCGACGGAAAATCGTGACGCAAGGGTAGTTTGTTGATTCCGCAGTAAATAACAGAACCTGGGAGGAGCACCGGCGCAGACAAGAAGGAAAACGGACCACCAGAGCAACTCCGGTGGCCCACGGAAGATTCTGGCGGCGCCGGCGGCCAATGGACCCGCGGCCACGCGGGTCCGGTTTTCCCGCATAGGATGCGGCAGAAACCGCGTCCGCGGTTCTCCAGCGCGGCCCACGCGGGGCCGCGGCATCTCCAGACCGCGGGGGCAGCGCCCCGCGGTGCCCAGGCGCTCGGCCGCTCGGCCGAGCCGAGCCCGGCCGGTCCGACCAGCCGGGCCGGACCGGGTCCAGCCGGGTCGGACCGGGTCGGGTTGACCCGGTTCAGCCAACCCAGGGGGGTCGGGCCGGGTCGGCCCGGGCCCAGACCCCCCATCAACGGACCTTTTTCGGTCAAATGCTCGTAACTTGAGCTACGGGCCTCCAAACTACTCGCCGTCAGCGGCAACACGATCCTTGGATCGAGACAGTCGTTTCAGTATATCGCACTCAAGGTTTCAGAATATTTTGAGTTCGGCCGGGTCGGTTCGTACACGAAACCCACCGGGCCCTCGGAGCGGAAACACTCATATCTTGAGCTACGAACGTCCGATTGACGTGCCGTCAGCTTTGTTGAATTCCTTTAAGTGAGACGGATATTTTGGCTCACTCCGCCTGAGGTTTGGACGTAGGTGGAGTATGGTCGGGTTGGTTTTTCCTTAAAAACCAACCGGGCCCCTGGGACGAAAAAGCCAATAACTCTCAGACCAGGCGTCCGATTGACGCGCCGTCTGCGACGTTGAGTTCCTGTTGACGATACAGAACTTTTGGATACATCAACTTCGGACATTGTGTCAGTTGATGTATCAGCATCTCGGCTCGTGGAGCGGACCCTCCTGAATGAGCTTGCTATGTGCGGGAACCCTAGAGGTGGCTGTGACTGCTACTTCGACAACGACGACTGTGCAGAGATCCTCAGTGGACTCCGACGACGACCGTGCAGAGATCCTCAGTGGACTGCGGTGACGACTGTGCAGAGATCCTCAGTGGACTGCGACGACTACTACACTCAGCGATCCTACGTGGATCAGTGCTACAGGTCCTGTGTGGGCCCGATCCTGTGTGGGTCCGATCCTGTGTGGGTCAGCGCTCAGCGGTTCTGTGTGAGCCAGCGCCTACAGGTCCTGTGTGGGCCCGATACTGTGTGGGTCATTGCGGGGGTTAGTTACCTATCGATCCTTTGTGGGTCCGATGACTTACATGGATCAATGATCATCTTTATCGTCATCCGAAGAAGTATACCTATGTGAGCTGAATCCTGTGTTACTCTCCTTTGTTTATTATGTTGAGCTATCCTGTGTGGATTTACTATTTACTCTCCTTTGTGGATTGTGTTTTGCTATCCTGTGTGGGTATACGTTTTTTTTCCTGTGTGGACTGGGTTGTGCTTGGGATCAGACGTTGGAGCCGAACGGGAATTGATGACTTAGGTATATATATGGGCATATACCTAAGCCATGTCAGATGTTACTTCGTGATTGCATCTTTCCTTTGTGGTTTATCCTTTGTGGATTTCGGGAGACCTTCGGGGGTCTCGGGGTCCCTACTGAGTATCTTGTACTCACCCCTGCACGGGCTATGCCCGCACTACGTTGTGTTGGTTGCAGACGACGGACAACGCTGATCGTGGTGGAGGTGTGCGGAGCAGGACGGTACCTGGAGGTGGACCACTGGGCGGACGTGCTCGGAGTGGACGGTGGGACCCGAGGAGCAGTGGAGCTATCTGTACCCACCCTTCAGGTGGGATTCCCAATGGACAGCTCGGTGTAGCAGCTTTTACTTTTCAGTTGTTGTTTTTTCCTTCAGTTGTACTTTACAGTTGGGCTTGTATTTATGGCCCCTTTTACTTTCAACACAGCTTGTTACAGTTTTTACTTAGTGTTTACTTTTCCGCTTGCTTACTCTGTGGTGCTTGTTTACTTTTCAAAGGCAATGCCTTCCCTTTTTTGGGGATTTACGCCTTGGTGCTAGTCGCCAGCCCCTGGCCTATGGAAGGCGGGCTTGGGGTAGTCACGGCACAGACCCCAAGGACGGGTCGTGACACTTTTACCCATACTGATCCTTCTATTTGCCCTACTACAAAAGAAATTGACATTACCAGCGATTTTGGGAACCGCCGCGAAACCCTTTTTTAAAATGGTTTCATGTCGTTTTATAATAAACCATCATGAAAGAATATTTTTTTTACACTACTGACCCTTCCCCCCCACCCCTTCCCCACCTTCTCACCCCACAACCCCGCTTCCCCCGGCCCCCCGCTTCCCCCGCGACCCCGACCCCCAGCAACCCCGGTGACCCCACGACCCCGGAAACCCTGAAACCCTGGCAACCTCACGACCCCGGCGACCCCGGCCCCCCGCAACCCCAGTGACCCCACGACCCCGGTGAACCCGCTTCCCTCGGTCCCCATGACCCCGGTGACCTATACGAACCCTAAGGTATGAATTCTAGTAATTTTTCCTCAATTCATGTCTCCTTATATTATAAATAATGAAGATTCATGGTTTATTTTCCATTCGATTCATTAAACATACGCATAACCCATGTTTAATATGTTATCCTTGGTAGAAAAACTTATTATCACTTTGTTATTATTTATGTTTAATCCCTGTGAACTATTTCAGCAACGTAAGGTGTTCAATTGGAATCTCCCTAGGTATTATGCATTCTTAAGTGACCAAACCACATTCTATGTGGTTTTTTCTTGAATCTTAATTGTAATGACTATAATGAATTTGATGAGAAGGGTGTCATGAGACCATATCACCTGTTTCTATATAATTAAGGATACTCCCTTGTTAAACTATAATACTGATAGATTATAAGGCCTACTTGACTATAATGAATTATGACACTTAGTTATGGAGTTCCTTATACTTTTGATACTCAATCATGGAGTCCATCAAACATGTGTTACTCAAGAATAGCATCCCATATGATGAAATTAAACTATGTGATACCTTAGTCCATTCTTATGTGGAGGTGTCTTCCCATATCATTATTTTTTTGTACCTAGTGGTGTGATGGTTTTTATATGTATTTATCCTATTTGATTTCCCCTATGGTGTTGTACTTATCATTTGTTATTCCCATTATGCATTGTATACATTTTAATGGTTCCTTTATATATATTATTGGTATTTTCGGTTATTTTTCATATTGCAGATGCATATATATTGAAGGTTATTATATTATTTGACCTCTATTATTATAGGATATGGCCTCCTATATTATGTGATATTCCTACTGAGTCTTTTCACCATTCGTTGGCCTATTGGAGTTAGGATATGGTTGGAACACTTAGTTTATCATCATCCTAGTTTTTGTCTCTGTGGGGTAGTTCATGTTTTGGTGGAATTATATTGGTTCAAGTCCTAGGAATATATTTTAGAGTTATTATTAACATGATGACTAGATTAGTAATTTAATGTTGTGATTTAAGGGGTTTTTTAATTTTATTTATCAAACCAGTGAGGCTAGAGTAGGTATAGTTGTAAATGTATCCTTTCACCGAGACATTGGTAACCTGTTAGTCATACCAAATCTCTAAATCATCATATATAGGGTAAAATTAAGTTGATACATGATTCATATAGTTCTCAATCATTATATTTCATGTAACTCCAATTTTAGTTGATTTAGATATGCTCTAATCATTATGGGTTCATCCTATCAAATGAATAATTCCAACCACACAAAAACAAATTTGTTTAGAGTTAAGTTTGTGAAAATCATATCTCAGTGCTTGATCATTTTTTCACTTTTAATTTAAGTGATGAGGTGTTGATTTAAATACTTATATAAGAGATATAATTTCCATATTATTTTAGATAGATTATCTCCCCTTTTTTAGTATAGATCTTCTCATAAAGAAGACAATAGTTTTCACTGATGGACTACCCATAAGAAAACTGTGTAACATGAATTCCAGTAGTTGAGGCCTCCTAGATTCTGAAAAGAAACTAATACTCTTATGGTATAGGATTTAGTTGAGTCATCAACTCATGAAATTCATCTATTTCGGAAACCCACAAACCATATGGTGATCCTAGAACCAAGTTATCTACACAACACACTAAGTTTTTAGTGGATGATGTTTTCTCAAACTCATATGGTATTAATCTGTTGTGGTTTTAATTTAATCCCTTGTTCTAGATGATATTATATCCACAAATACTAAGGATAGTTTGAGTTCCAGAGATGTTAAACCCTTTGTAGGGTTGCATGACCATATCTAAGAATGTGTTGAGTTTTGTAAGCATCATAAGGTTTTACCTAAACATTATTTATAATAGATTTATTTGATATTAGAGTTTTATATGAAGACTCTATAGATAACTTAGGTTGGGGTTTTCTTTTACAAAACTCCACCTGTGTTGGAGTCCTCATGTGAGTGTTGTTAGGTTGAGAATTCTTGGTAGGGATGTATCCAAGATTTAGGATAAGGTTATAGTTTTTATTGAAAATTTCTAAAGAAATTATGTGCTAAAACTTCTAGATTAGAAGTAAAATTGAGGTCGTAGACTCTACTATTATGGGACAATTGACTTACTTGGAATTGGTTTTGGTTAAGAAGATGGTGGTGTATAAGTAGTAAGAGATGAGTGACACTTTTGCACACTCCCACAATCACCACATTTGATTTTTTTCTTGTCAATAACATAGTGATAAGAGTTATATATATAGGTTTATGTGTATAGAAGATTTAGGTGACATCTAGTTTGGTTTTAGGTATGATTTGTGTCCTCTCTTCATGTACCTTAATACTGCATGATACAAGTCATGATATTATTTCTGTGTCAATTTTTTGGGAGTTATAGATTCTAATTTAGACCCTTATCATACCTTTTATCAACTAGAGAATTTCCACTAATGGTGACTTCTTTCAATCATACATTCTGGTAAAGTGATTTTATCCCCAATGGAGAAAGGGGTCATTCAAGGGATTAATTTTTGTTAGAGATGATACCCAATAGTATCTTCCTTGGTTTGTATTGGTTACCCTTTTCTATTGTTATATGGTGTTATGTGGTTTTGTAAATGAGATGAGTTCCACCTTCAATAGTGAATGTGACCCTATTAGGTGTATCAAGAAGTGCCAACCCTTGAGAAGTGGTAGTGATTTTACCATCAGATGGTTGCATGGTTTTATATGACTTAGGTGTGGTTGAGGATTTACTTCATGCGAATGTTGAATAATTCAAGGGTACTCATATATGAAAAACCATGGTTGTTTCTTAATGGGAACCTGACACATGCATCAATGTGCATTCCAAATATTCAATACAAGTGTTATTGCGTAGGATTATGGATTACCTTATATTTATCTCTTTCTTCTCCCAGTAGTAATGAATCATGTGGACATAGATATTGTGAGTTATTATCTCATAATGTGGTCAAAGTGAAAAAACTCAATGCAGGAATTCAAATAAAAAATCATTTTATTTGTTTGGAAATTTAGAGTAGGATCACCCACTTATTGAATCCTTTTACTTTTAATACTAAACACCCTCTATATGTTTTATCTGGAAATAGAATATTTGTGCTTGGAAAACCTAATTTGAGTGGATTTGACAGATTCTGATGGCTTGGATAGCTCATTGTAATCCATGCCAACTCTAGGAAAAACATCATCTACTCAAAAATAAATTGTGGATTTCTCATACTCATATATAGATTCTTTATAAGTTTTCGAAGAAAACTCATCTTCTACTATCATTAGTTCATCCTCCAGGGTGCATTTGGTGTATTTTGAAGAAAAGGTTACATCCTGCTACTTCTATGCTTCTTCATCAATATTGGAAACATTATTTTTTCCTCATGAACTGTGATTCCAACCAAGTTATGCTTATGTTACTTTTTGTTATCTAATATTATATTTTGATGCTATAAAGGATTTCAAAAGTCAAAGGTTGAAAATTTGGAGATTTGGGAGAAACATGATAGGAATATTGCTTAGAATAACTTTTAGTATTGACCATGTTGTAATTGAGTAATATGGCATTGTTGGTTCTATTGACGATTATTTTTATTTCAGCAGATTTTTCTTAACCATTCATTTCCATGAAAACTATTTGGATGAATGGACTATATTATAGATGTTTTCTCATACCTTATGAATTATTTTTATATCCACGTAGTTATTACAAATAAACAATGTGATTTGGTTTTCATGGTAAAGTAGCTACCACGTTGTTAGCACATTGTTTCTCTTTACCAAAGAAACTTCCCCTATCCCAAACACTAGAGGGTTCATATCTAATGTAGGGGACCATATTTATTATATTATGTTTATGTAATATTACACTATCGTATATATGAATCTCTTTCTCTATTTAGTAGTAACTATGTGTTTTTTTATTGTGTAGGCACATTGTGATATACATGGATAAAAGCTGGATCACATTACCGAGAAACACACCTCTGTATGTTAAGGGTTTGAGTGAGTTTTTAGATTTTTCAATTTCTAATTGATCCGTTGAAGGGAGGATAAGATGTATATGCTCTAAATGTAAATTTAGAATATGGTTAAATAGATATTAAGTTTATAAACATTTAATACTGAAGGAATACCGTGATCAATATTAGTGTTGGATTTGGCATGGAGAATCAAACGTTACAGAAAGATTGATCACTAATGTTAATCCATAGAATGATGTCCCGAGTTCATTGACAATGGAAAATGAAATGAAAAACCTCATAAATGATGCATTCGACACTGCAACAAACCACTATCAGCATCAAAACATATCGAAATAACCAGAAGAGGGTGCTACAAATTGCAACGTGACAAGTGATGTTTTTGAGACTGTAACACAAGAAGACCAAGATTGTAACATATCATTAGATCCTACTCTTGATTCTGTGGAGCCAAATGTAAGATAAAACATCACTGAGGAAAATGCGTTTCATGATTTAGTTGACGATGGAAATCAAGAGTTGTATAGTGGGTGTTTGAAATATTCAAAGCTTTTATTTCTGCTGAAGTTGTACCATAACAAATGTCTATGTGGAATTACAAATAAGGAAATTTCCATGATATTGGAAGTGATTCTTGATTCATTTCCTGAAGCAAAAATCCCAGAATCTTTTTATGATATGAAAAAAGTTGTTAACAAACTTGGTATGAATTATAAAAAAATACATGAGTGTCCCAATGATTGTATGCTTTATTGGGGAGAGGATTCAAGTAGACAGAATTTCAAGAAATGTTCTTCTTCTAGATGGTAGTAAAAGGGAGATGTTGGAAGTTTGAATGAATATAATTTCATGGAGAAGAAGAAAAGGAAAACACCTGCAAAAGTTTTTCATTACTTTCCTTTGAAGCATCGATTGTAAAGATTATTCATGTCATCGAAAACCACCAAACACATGAAGTGGCATTCTGTAGATAATAACAATGATGGGTTAATGAGACATCCATGAGATTCCCAATCATGGAATACATTTGATTCATTACATTTAGATTTCTCAGCTGATCTTAGGAATATTCGATTGGGATTGGCTCCTGATGGATTCAACCCATTTGGGACATTGAGTACCAGTTATAGCATTTGGCCAGTTGTTTTGATCCCTTATAATCTACCTCCGTGGATGTGTATGCAACAAAAATATTTTATCATTTCGATGATTATTCCTGGAAAACAAATGCCTGGAAATGATATTTATGTATACTTGCAGCCTTTGATTGACGAATTGTAGGAGTTATGGAGTAACAGTGTTGAGACATTTGATGCTTCTTCTAAAACAATGTTCAAAATGCATGCTGCTTTAATGTGGACCATTAGTGACTTCCCCAGGCTTGATAATTTTTCTGGTTGGAACACTTACACAGGTTTGTCTTGTCCCATTTGTAACTTTGATTTTGATCCCAAACGGCTACCTCACAGTAGAAAATGGTGCTTCTTGTTCCATCGAAGATTTCTCGATGCATCTCATAGATTTCGGCTGAACATATCAAAATTTAATGGTTCCATTGATCGTAGACCACCTCCAAAGTTGTTAACTGGTTATGAAATATTAAAAAAGCTTGAAAATTTTGAAACAGAATTTGGGGAGGTTCATCATTTGAATGATGGTGGAAAATGGGTCTGAGGTGCATCGTCGAGTGAAATCAGAACACAACAATGGAAGAAAAAAAGTATATTCTTAAAACGTCTATATTGGTAATTTAATTTGATGCGACACAATCATGATGTGATGCATATTGATAAGAATGTGTGTGATAATATGATTTTCACATTACTTAATGAGCATGGAAAGTCTAAGGATCATCTCAATGCTCGTAAAGACTTACAAGTAATGAACATAAAACGTGATCTATGGCTAGATGAGAATGAAAAGTATGATCTGACCATTTTTGCAATGAAAAACAGGGATAAAGATACATTCCCTAAAATTTTAAAGAATATTAAGGCATCTGATGGGTATTTGAGTAACATCTCGAAGTGTGTTGACTTGATGAATCATAAGTTACATGGACTGAAATGGAAAGATTCAGATATTTTGTTACAACAGTTACTACCATTAACATTGCGTACATTATTACCCGAAAAAGTTAATGCTGTTGTACTCCAATTCTGCACATTTTTCAGGCAATTGAGTGAGAAATATATACATCCATTTCATCTTGAAAACCTCTAGAAGAGGTTTGTATTGACCATTTGTGCCAATGTAAATGATCTTTCCTCCATTTTTTTACTGTCATGATGCATTTAACTATGCATTTAGTTGAGGAAGCTAAACTAGGAGGCCCCATTCATTATTCATGGATGTATCCAATTGAGAGGTATTTTATTTATAGATTTTTCACTTAAGTAATTTTTTTTGGAATTTAAATAAATTCATAATATTATTATTTTATTTCATAGATATCTTGGGCATTTGAAATCATATGTGAGAAATAAATCTCAACCAGAAGGCTCTATTGTTGAAGGCTATTTGGATGATGAGTGTCTTACCTTTTGTTCCAGATATTTGGATGATATTGAGAAAAGATTTAATAGAGTTGGATGTGTTGACAACACATCAAATCAATCTCAAATGCATCAAAAATCGAAAATAATTCATGCTATTGGCTGATTAGTTGGGAGGACCTCAAATGTGACACTGATAAAATTGAAACTATTACAGGCACATAGATATGTGCTGCTGAATAGTGAAATTGTAGATCCATTTATTGAAGAGTTGAGGATATAAACAAATAGAAAAATGAAGGGCTGAACCTGACATGATTGAAGGGTAAAATGAAGCAATGGAGCAGGAAATCGACATGATTGAAGGGGAAAATGATTTTATGTACAATTATTTATTCATTTAGCAACCACTAGTTTCATTTCTATAGTCATTCATTATCATTGTTATATATATTTTTTCTATTAGTACTGGGCATCTATTATCATTTTTAATTTTTTTTATGCATAATATTTTTTAAAATATATATTCTGAACTTAATTTTAATTTATTAAATGACAGGAATGCCAAGGAGGAAGCGGTACACTATTTCATCTAGTTCTGTGATAGATGACGATCAATCTGGATCCCTCCCCATGGCATCTGAGGCACCATCTGCCTACACCCCTGCACCATCTCCCCCTGCACCATATATCACACCATCTGTGGGTGTCCCATTAGAGGCTGAGTCATCAACTCCCCCTTCAGGAGCCTCAGCTGTGGGGCGGCGACATGCCCCTTCTAGTTTATCATGGACATACTGGAGTGTCACTATCGTAGGTAAAAATTTTAATTAAAAAAATTTATTGAATTTTGTTTATACTAATTGTTTTCACATTGAAGATGAAAAAAATGCAACCATAGAGAAAAACATAAAAGGATCAGATGTTTTTAATATGAATAACAAGAAGATAGTCGTGCAATTTGATTCTTATGGGGTCACTATGGATGACGCCTCGAGGTTACTTGGCCAGATTCTAGGCCAGCTGGCAGCAGATCCCATTTCCCTTCCTATTTCTTATGATGATTGGATACATATTCCTCCAAGCTAGAAAAATTAATTTTTTGATTCCCAAATAAAGGAAATTTTATTACTTTATGGTTTAAATAAATTTCATGTTACTAATATGTTCAAAATGAATTTCTGTATACATATGTTCTTGCTCTTACAGTTGCTAATGTGATAGCACAAAAGTGGACATTGAAAAATCTTGGTAAGAAATGGAAAGATTTCAAATGGAGATTGTGGTGTGATTTCAATGATACTTCGTTGACCGTGCAACAAATGTATGAGAAGATACCCAGTGGGGTACCAAAAGAATAGTGGAAAGTTTTTGTTGACAGACATCGTGATGAGAAACTTATGTTATTGAAATATATATTATTATATTATCTTTATTTAACATTTATAAATGTATATGAATAGGAGATGACATTGAATACATTACTATTAAATTGAATTTTATTTATTTCAGGATTTATCAAGACAGAATGCATCAAACCGGGATAAGCAATTCATCCCTCACACTGCGGGCCCAAAAAGCTTTTCTAGAAGCCGATCAACATTGGTAATCTTTTAATTAGTTTAAATATTTATAAGACAATATTATATGTTTAATATATTAAATTGTTGATTTATCTTTGCTTAATGCAGTCACAGAGTTTAGGGCATGAAGCATCCCGAACTGAACAATGGTTGGATGTTCACAAAAAATCAGATGAAAGTTTTGTTAATGAGCCTGCCAAAAAAGTTGGGGTATGAAGTCAATTTTTTATTATAATAACTTATTATCAGTTTTTACTATGTTAATATATTGATATTTTATTTATAGGTAAAAATTAAAGAACTATGGGATGTCAATACTGGGTAGTCCTACTCAGTCTCCTAGGATGACTTAGTTGCTAAAGTCCTAGGGAAGGAGCATCCTAGTAGAGTGTGCGGGATGGGTTGTGGACATGTACCATCTGAGGTCTTTGGCATGCCACTGGGGATTCCAGCTTCATCTAATCTTGGTTATAGTCAGTCCATACCCAAATATTCTCAGAGGGATATTTCTTCTTTATGAACCACTGTTCAAGACCAGGGGGCTCAGATATCCACTTTGCAGAAAGCGATGACTGATATACATCATCAGATGAGAAGATATTCCCCCAGTGGTAGTGCATCGACTGGTGGTAAGCAGGCAAATCACAAAAAATCAAAATCATTTAGTTTTCCAACTTTCATTTGTTTTATGTTTTAATATAAATATGCAACAATATTTAATTTTCAATATAATGTTCTTACAGGTGACAAAAGAAAGTGGAGATGGAGGTGGAGGTGGAGATGCTGAAGATGCATCATCGGACCATGAGTAGTTGTATTGTTGATGTGTTGAAAAAATATGTGAACAGTTGGTTTGTATATGTAACATGTGTGGCACATAGTTGCCACAAAAAATTTTCATGTCCTGACATTTTCTTGATTTCTCATGTTTCCTTTTATGCATTTTATTGATTTCTGATGTTTTCTTTTATGTCTTGATTTCTCAAGTGTGGTATACATCATTCCATTTTGTCCTATGTTTGAATTGGTAGTCGAGATTTTGGATGACTAGGAGTTAAACCCATTGTTGATGTGTTAAAAAAATTGGGTCATTTCATAGTGATCAAGGGGATAGTGTTGTGGACACTTTGGTGAAGCAGAATGTGTAGATAGTTAATATTCATCCATTGTTAATGGTTATCATATTCTGTTCATGATGATAAAATGTGATCATACCCCATATAAAACCTAGGTTCCTCTTAATGGGAGATGGTATTAAACTGTATAAAACCGGGATTCATTGTATGATGTGTATTGGATGATCTAAAAGTCTTAAACTATATAAAATTTGGATTCCTCTTACGATAATTATGATATGTTCAAAAACATTACCTCATATAAAACATGGAAGCATCACATTTTGTGAGATGAAATAAATCATTTTCTTCAAGACATGACATTAAACTTTATCCTTATCTCATTCCTTCGAAATGTGATGCCTCATGATAATCATTATATTCCAAAATTCCCTCTATATATAGGATTACCCCTAGTTCCAATGTTGTTCTTATACTATACAATATTCTAGAACAACATGTGTCTCGATTCACACTCTATTGGGATACATAATGATGCTTAGATGTCCTTTTTTTGGGTCTAGATGTAAATTTATTAAGCCTTTGGCCCCATTAATCCATTTATGGTCCATGGATTATAACCTTAAATAATGATCAGTTCATATCAAAATGTTCATGTGGTACCTAGGACTACATTAACCCCTTATACATTGGTTTTTACCCATACCATGACACATAAATAGCATGTAGAGAATCCTCATCCTAGTCCATGAATCATGATGTTACATTTTTCATCATGGTATTGGTTGTATGATCTTACACTGTATGTAATCATATTTAGAATTTCTTCATGGGTTGAAGGGCCTATTTTATCCTATAACCCCAGGTTTTATTCACCAGAAAAACATCCTTGATTCCCCCACCTCACTAATCTATACTATAACAGTTTATATCAAGAGATCCATAGTCCAAGCATTATGATAATAAAATATGCTCATTCATCCATCACATGGGTTTATTTATCCCTGGAGTTTCATCAAACTTCTATTTCCACAACATTCTATAATTATGGGTGGATTGATTACCATTTCCAGATATGAGGAAGTAAATAATGTTTATATAGATGCAAAAGACCTTCTAAAATCCTAATAAGATGAATTTAAACTATATCATTACCCTGTGTAAAATATATATACCTATTAATGATAGATACTTTAACCCCATAAAAAATTGATACGTCTCTTAAAGATAGATAATTTCACCTGTTATAAATTCTCGATGCCTAATATTATAATATGTAATTATTCAATATCATCCTCCAAGAAGGTAAACCCTTCTGGCGTTGGCATACCATGACACTGTGAATCATAAAAACATATGGATTGATTCAAATACTCATGATATAAGTAGTTACATATAAATATTTAATCTAGGGAAAAACCCCATCACCGACTAATTATAGGTTTCTCCCTTTCCTATCTACTTTTTTCAAAGCTTGGAGACCTTTAACTCAAACCTATTCCTATATTTGGAGCTATTGGAATTTATACTAGTTTTAGTCATAGTCCATGTTGTATGATTTTAAACATCAAAGCCCAATGTCCTCAGGAAACAATGTTAATTAACAACCATACCCTATTAAATGAAATAAGGATTCCTCATCCGATAAGTGTGAGATGATTATAAAAATAATCAGCACATATAAAACTTATATTCCTCATATGTTAAGTATGAAATGAACCACACATTACCCGTATAAAACTTGTATTTCTTTGAATATGAGATGATATGATATCCTTGCCAGCGATGAAATCACTCCACCCACAATAGTCTCTTACCATGTCATGCATCAAAACTATGTTTGTCTTGATTCCCATTATGAGGAGACACATATTGATTCATGTATATTTCATCTCAGTCCCATACCTACTAAAAACTCACCATGGGGACGTTTCCCTCTGGGCCAGGCTTGAATCTTGTCAACCCACATGTCTAAATAAAAAATTAGAGCACATGAAGAAAAAATCTCCCATGGAACCTAATATTCTATATGGTACATCCCCACATACACTTGTACGGTTCAAACATTATACTATTTGGATAATCCTCACCCTAACAATATTAAAAGGATCTATAATGAAATTATTCATGGATATAATGTCTTACATACCATTTGAGGCTCATTCAATTAATTACATTTACTGATAAAAATCGGATCTCATGCTTTGATCTCCATGAATAGTAGATCATGATATTTTTCATCCTATCCTCAACCAGCTCAGGTATCCTATGTTTAAAACATGGTCAATAATAATTATATTTCTTTCGGTTACTCCCATTTCACTTCCCAGTTCTCAAAAGTTGTAATTGTCATTGTGATATTTTTCAGGTCACTTCTTCCCCTCAGGGGGTTCACCCTTATAATCAACTATAACAATATAAATATCCTTTATTCTTGAATCAATCATGGCTCAGTAGGGATTAGGGTTTGGGAGAAAGTCCACCTCAAGAATGGTTGAGTTGCATGATCACTACATGGTCCTAATTCTATAACCTTAAATGAGTATTCCATGTCCATGAATCACTAATCTAAACTAATTTTAAATCAACCTTAGAATGTGTTGTGTATTATTGTACCCATTCTCTATCAATTCAGGTCATGTTTTTTACTCCTCCTCACTAAACATATCGATTTATGATGTTCCACTATATTTTTCAAGCATCACGACCATAATTTTTTTACTTGTTGTCTCCATTATTTTTTAAATTTTGTCTACATTAATCTGTTAGGATATTGGTATTTATGGTTTGATTTGTTTTCCAAGGCAGTGGTGTAGTGGAAGCAGAACAAATATTTTTTTTTCTGGTTAGCTTTTCACAGTGGTTTTAACTTGCACTAAAGTATACTGGTAAGACATTAGCAGTGGTTAAAACCGCTGCTAAACGTAAGTATTTTTTACTTAGCGGCGGTTATAATCGCCGTTATTCGCGTACAATTAGGGGCGGTTTTCACTGCCGCTACAGAGTCGCATCACCCGCGTACATTCCACAGCGGTTTTCGTGACTTTAGTGGTGGTTTTGTAAGGCCGCTGGATTTTTTTATTCACGGTGGTTATAACCGTCGTGAATAAAATAAAATCCAAGGCCTGTAAAAACTGCCCCTAAAGTCACGAAAACCGCCGCGAAATGTGTCAGATACGACACTTCCCTTAAACCGAAACTAAATAGAAATAACCACCGCTAATAGATTACCGACTCCCAATTTAGCGGCGATTTCTGTAGACCCCCTCCCAACCATATAGCGGCAGTTTAAATCGCCGCTATATTCAAAAATAACCGCCGCTAATATGCAGTTTTCTTGTAGTGCCCATGGTTTTTACCCCTTTCATTTGGGGGATTTCCATGTTACATCTAGTGTCATTTATTTTTCCACATTTTTCAATTTATTTTTTATCTCATAATTATTACTGCACTGGTGGGAAAATCATTTACAGTCCCAAAAACTTGTATTAGAGGAAAGGTTCTAGCCCGGTGTTGTTCACATTTTCGGGTATTAATAATTCTCATAAATTTGATTATGATATGTGATTGCAACTCCGATTGATCTGTCACATCATAATAAATTTATTCAGATTATTAAATACACTGTTGTGAAATAGATGAGGTTTTGGACTGACAGCGTGTCCAAATGGTGGCAAAATTGGAGATTGAAAAATTCAACGGGAATAATTTTTCATTGTGGAAAATGAAGATACATGTCGTGCTGCAGAATTATAATTCCCTACTGACAATTGGAGAAAAGTCGGTGGGTGTGACGGAGGAGAAATAGAACGATATAGATGAGAATGATATTGCCAACATTCATTTGGATTTGGAAGATGGGGTCCTATTGAGCATTGCGGAGAAAAATATGGCAAAGGAAACATGGGGTGCTATGACGAAGTTATACGAGGCCAAGTAACTGCACAACATTTTTTTTTGAAGAGAAAATTATAAACTCTTTAGATGGTAGAGTCATCATCGGTGACCGAACACATCAAAAACCTCAATACTCTATTCACTCAGCACATGGCATTGGGCTATAAGATTGTGGATACTCAACATGTGGAGATTCCACTCCATAGTTTTCTAGATTTGTATGACCAACTCATTATCAACCTCATCAATAATATCCTTGCAAATAAACTGCTCTTTAATGATTTTTCAACTGTTGTTCTTGAAGAATAAAGTTGGCACAAGAACAAGGAGGACCGACAGACAACTTCGCACTAAACAGAGGTTTTGTCAATGGAGAGAGGAAGGATGATGAAGCGTGTTTCCAGTGGGATCCAAAATCATGGAAGGTCCAAACCAAGGAGTAAGAAGAATAATGTCACATGTTTCAATTATGTCAAGAAGGGGAACATCAATAAGGATTGTTGGAATAAGAAGAGTGGTGAAAAGAGATCTCAGGGGTATGTGGTGAGTTATTTTGGAATAGGAGATATACTACTCAGTGAAGCGGCAACGACTACTGGAAGCAGACATCATCTCAACGATGCATGGATTATTGACTCAGGAGCAACATGAAATTTTTTATCTTGATGGGAATGGTGTGACCAATTTGAAACCATCCCAAAAGGACTTGTTTACATGGGGAATGATCACATCCCGAAGATTGTTGGAGTCGGTACCATCAAACTGAAGATGCATGAAGGCATAGTATAGACCGTCCAAGGAGTACATTATGTGAAGGGCCTAAAGAATAACATATTTTCTTTGGGACAATTTGATGACATTATATTCAAGACTCACATCGAGAATGGGGTGATGAGAATTGTGAAGGGTGCGCTTGTTGTAATGAAGGAGGAGAAGATCTCAAAGAACTTGTATGTTCTTATGGGTAAAACTTAAAAGGATATGGGGATAGTTGTTGCATCAACTACCTCAACTAAATCATTGATAACGTTATGGCATCAGAAGATTGGACTTATGTCAGAATGAGGCCTGAAGATTCTTGCAGATTAGAAGTTGTTTCCATGTCTTACAAAGGTATCCTTACTATTTTGTGAGCATTGTGTTTTGAGCAAGAAACACAGGTTAATGTTTGGGACATCAACAACACGAAGTAAAGAAATCTTGGAGTTGATCCATTCTGATGTTTGGAAAGCACCAATTATATCCCTAGGAGGAGAAAGGTACTTTGTATCATTCATTGATGATTATTCTAGTAGATGTTTGGTGTTCCCAATCAGGAAGAAGGAGGATGTTTTTGAAGTATTCAAAACATTAAAAGTACGAAAGGTGCTTGACTCTGGAAAGAATATCAAGTGTTTGAGGACAGAAAATGGTAGAGAATATACAAGAGAGGATTTTGATACTTTTTGTCAACATGAAGGAATCAACAGACAGTTTACAATGGCGTACACTCTTCAACAGAATGGAGTGTAAACGTGGATGAAAAAAACCCTGTTGGATAGAATGAGGGCGATGTTGAAGACTACAAGAATTGCCAAAAAATTTTGGGCAGTAGCAATGAACACCGCCTGTTATGTGATCAACCGATCTACTTCGATGACGATTGAGATGAATACACCAATGAAGATGTGGACTAGTAAACCTGCTGACTATTCCTGATTACATACTTTTAGAAGTCCTATATATGCATTGATTAATGACCAGGAAAGATATAAGTTGGATTCTAGATCCAAGAAATGTATCTTCTTGGGTATGTTGATGGTGTGAAGGGGTATCGTTTGTGGGACCCCATTTCCCACAAATTCATCATCAGTATATGATGTCATTTATGAAGAAGACAAGGTGCAAATGACAAATGATCAAGAAATGGAGAAGGAGAATATAGAGACTAAAATAGTCAAAGTAGAGGATAAGTCCAAGGAAGAATCGGTTTCCTCTGAAGCATTACCAGAGCATGATGATCAAGTACTGGTTGATTCTGGACCATGATGGTCAACTCAGGAGAAAATAGCACCAGTATGGCACTCATACTATGTCACTGAGAGAAATATTGCGTACTGATTATTGACAGAGGATGGAGAGCCATATTCATTTGTGGAGATAACCCAGAGTCCAAATGTATCCTCATGGATGGTGGCAATGTAGGAGGAACGTGAAGCCATGCACAAGAACAAGACATAGGATCTTGTTCCATTACCTCATGGAAGGAAGGATATCGAAAACAAATGGGTCTTTAAGATCAATAGGGATAGAAAGGACCAGGTGGAAAGATATCGTGCAATATTGGTGGTCAAAATATTTTCTTAGAAAAAAGTTAGTGATTTCAATGAAATATTTTCTCTTGTTGTTAGACGGCCAACTATTCAGTTAGTTCTAGAAATGTATGCTACATACAACTTATATTTAGAGTAGATAGATGTGAAGACTACTTTTCTCCATGGTGATCTTGATGAAGAGATCGATATTCTACATCTAGAAGGTTTTTTAGAAGAATGAAAAGAGAACTTGGTTTGCAGGTTGAACAAATATCTTTACGGTCTCAAACAGGCGCTGAGGTGTTGGTACAAGAGATTTGATTCCTATATCATGAGCCTTAGATATGATAGAATTCATTCATATCCTTGTGCATATTTCAAGGGTTCGAATGGTAATGATTTCATCATTCTTCTATTTTATGTGGATGATATGTTGGCTGCAGGCCCCACCAATGATCAGATCCAAGAGATGAAGGCATATTTGGCTAGGAAGTTTGATATGAAGGACTTGGGACTAGAAAACAAGATTCTTGGGATGCAGATTTACTAAGATTTAAATAACAGGAATATTTGGCTATCATAGAAGATTTAATTACATAGAGTCTTGAAATGATTCAACATTCAATACTATAAGACAATATATACCCTACTTCCCATTAATTTAAAATTTATCCTCCATAATGAGTATTAGCAGTGAAGTAGGGAGGATGGAAATGTCTCGAGTACCGTAAGCATCGGCAGTGGGTAATCTAATGTTCCATATGGTTTTTATTAGACCAAAAATTGCACATGCAGTGGTAGCAGTTAGTCGGTACATGGAGAATCTAGGATGGGAGCATTGGAGCACGATGAAGAGGATCCTGAGATACATCAAGGAGACCTCAAATACTGCATTATATTATGGAGGAACAAATTACACTATTAGAGACTATGTTGATTCAGATTTTTTCAGGTGATTCTGACTAGAGGAAATCCACTACTGGTTATGTGGTTACTCTTACAGGAAGAGTTGTGAGCTAGATTTAAAATTTACATTCAGTTGCAGCTTTATCCATGATAGAGGTAGAGTACATGGCAGCTACACAGACTTGCAAAGAGGAAATTTGGATGAGAAAGTTGCTGGAGGAGCTTAGGCATAGACATATGTAGATTCCACTATTTTGTGATAGTCAGAGCACCTTGCACATTGCAAGGAATCCATATTTTCATTCCAGGATGAATCACATTGGGGTAAAATATCACGTTTTCCGAGATGTGGTGGATGAAGGAAGTGTGGACATGAAAAAAATTCATACTAGAGAAAATCTGGAAGATTTCCTAACAAAGGAAATTTACTTTGATAAGTTCAGATGGTGCAGATCCTCAAGTGGCCTTAAAGATACTTGAGCAGCACGCTTGGAATATAGAAGGATGTGTGGAGATGTGATTGGTTCTCAATAAAATCTCTAACTGGGAGATGTTTTGGAGGATGTCCATTTGTAGGACTGTGGCCACCCCCTCCTTTGTCAAAGGGGGGGCTGGTGGTGCTAGATGGTGGGTGACCAAACCCCCACCAAACCCAGTAGTGAGAGAGGAGTAGCAGGGGGTAAGGATTGCCTATAAAAGGAAAGATCCTCATACCCTCTCAAATCATCCCAACACCTTCTCATCATCTATTATCATCCCATTCAAGCAGTATTTGTGAGGAAGTTTTCCCATTTATTCAAGAGAGAAATTTTATGAGGGTTTTATCCTTGTAATATTGAGGGAGAGTGTGTACCCATTTTACCCATAGCGATACTTCTATTTTCTTGTGGTTTTTACCCATTTAATTTAGTGGGGTTTCCACGTTATATCTGGTTTCATTTATTTTTCTGCATTTCGCACTTTATTTTTTATCTCATAATAATCACTACATTGGTGGGACAATCATTTACGGTCCCTACATGGTCACCATCGACCATTTCTCCCCATATCCCACCCCTACCCGAAGCCAAGAACCTTCCTCCCCCATCCCTATTTGAACCATCCACTCCCCATTCCCCTATCTTCCCCTTTTCACACACTTGAAGCCACCCCCTCTCACCTTTGTTATCATGCTCGACCCCAACCCACAATTTTTTCATCTTCATTTATATTGGTTTTCAATATATATAATATACTTTATATAATCTTAAATATGATAAAAATTATATATAATAATAATTAATATAATACTAATAATATATATATAATAATAATAATAAATATACTAATATATATTATGTTAATTACATAAATTTTATAATAGGAAATATTATTAAATAAATATAATAGTTATAATGTATACAAACACATTTCATAATAGAATAGTTATTATATATATATATAC
The DNA here is from genome assembly GCA_963277665.1 of Viscum album. Taxonomy (NCBI): domain Eukaryota; kingdom Viridiplantae; phylum Streptophyta; class Magnoliopsida; order Santalales; family Viscaceae; genus Viscum; species Viscum album. Next base: position 902,091,935 of record OY728139.1, read on the forward strand.
ATATCTTAGTAAAAATTAATACCTCTGATAAATATATATACACACACATAATTATAATAGTAAATTTACCTTTGATTTTCTATATATTTTTAAAAAATATTAATTATAATAATCATAGTTTTATTTATTTTCTTTTGGTCTAACTTGATTTTTGATGTTCTGCACAGGGGGGAGTTAATCATGGGGAATGATATTTGAAGCCAATCATGGTCACTACAAGGTAAAATTGCAGGGGATTAATTAGTTGTTGAAAGAGGCATGGTAAACTTATTGAGAGTTCACTGGAGAGATGTTTATGAGGATATCAAGGCTAGCCATGTGGAACGACGCTGCCTATTGGAATTGATTTTTGGTTTCTTCATTTGGAAAAATTATGGTTCCTCGGTTCCTCTCTTGTAATAGTAGGGACACTTCACACCTCACATGCCATGATTCATCCCAATCCTAGACTGGTAACTCATCTTTGACATTGGATATAGAAACCCCACTCCATATTCCATCTTCTGTTTCCGCTCTTTTTTTTTTCTATTTTCTTTTCTGTCTATAAAAAAATTTAAGTGATATTTTGTTTAGTTAATTGAATTGTGATGTTTGTGATGTTTGTTTCTCCCTTCATTGTCTTGTGCTATTGTTGTGATCTCAAATCTCAAAAAATAGAGATCTAATTCACGAGCCTAGATCCAAGTTATAAAACCTGATGTAATCTGGAGATATATTCTTCAATGCGATCTTATTTTTATTCTTCCCCATTAGCATACCACAACTATGATTTAGGTGCATAAGAGATAAACCTATCACAAGAATGATACTCTACTTTCTCACCTCATCTCTTCTCCTCTTCCATTCTGAATTTCTCGAAATGACCAATTTAGATGGGGTGTGCAATATGAAAAAATCAACTAGGTCATTCTGGTTAGTGACATCCTAGATAGAATGAATTACCTAAGGGAATTATGTTGCAAGTTGTAGGAACGATCAAAAACTGAATAAATTTTGTGTTCTAGTGTTCACTTTCTAGGGGAGGGAGATGTATAATATGAGCCATCAGACATGAACCAAGTGAGTTGGGAATTATTGATTTATTTCTTATGTTGATCAATGATAGGGATTTGAGGATAAATTGACCTAGATTAGGATTTGTTCTTGATGAATTTATATAACGAATTGCTGTCATTTTATGTTCATCGTGTGATTTTCTTTCTCTGTGATTATTTTCATTCACTATTTCACTCCGTTCAATTATGATTTGCATATTTTTTTATGTTTTTGTTTTTTTTGTTTTCAAAATATAAATAAAACAGAAAAATATTTTCAGAAAGACCACCTAGTTATTCGACATAGCTTCCTTGATAGAGACCTCGAGGTTGACCACTGAGTTATATCTTGGGACTTTAGAAATGTAAACTTCACCATCCTCACGAAATAGATGATGTCATCCATAATAGCTATGATAATATCAAAAAGTGTGGAAACATCATCAGGTTCAACTACAATATTACAAAATAGACATTATAGTAATGGGTATTAAGTATCTACATTGCCTAATCTTAGTTCACACTCTCCTTGGAACATACGTTATCTCCTATCAGAGGAAAATAATGTCACATTCTAATGATAAAAATAAATATAAGCACTATGAGATACATGATAATCTATCCAGATGGTAATATCAAATAGTTCTATATGACTCACTATGAAACCAAAAACTAAATATACATTATTTATTGATAGGAAACATGCATTATAGAAAACACCAAACCATTCCACTTTCATAGAGGCAACAACAATTCCATAGAAAAGGACACGAGATCCACTGAAAGTTTTAGCAACATAATGATTTTTGTAATATATAAACAAGTTTGAGGAAAATATTTTAAATAGATTTGTTTCTATAGAAGATGAAATGAATGTATTACCTCTCTCTATAGTTGGTCCCACATCATCCTCCACTATAAACACGTTCACTGTGAGATAGTGATTGACTTTTTAATCCTTTGGATGGATCCCTATATATTTTTATGTTTTTGAATTTACATGTTTCTTTCCTTTAGAGGTGAAAATCTCAGACAATAAACCAACATATATAAACCATAGAAGAACCTCTATAGATAGAATTAGTAGCTACAATCACTATAAATCAAGTTGTGTTTGAAGAAATAACATCATGTGTGCCCTACCATGGCACACTAACATCATCTTAGGGGAACACTATTGGATACTATTGATGGTGTAAAGGAGGAATATTATTAACAACCACATCCACTACTATTTTTATTATCATGGAACTTCATGTTATATCCCTGAACACTAGTAAATACACAGGTGGGTGGAAGTGATGTAGTGGTGTATACAATCATTCCCACCATATTATTTTCCACCATCATGTCCCTTTCAACTCTCTACACACAGGTGTAAATATTCATCATTTATACACATGATGGAATGTTTGGTTATTATCCTTATTTTTATAAATGAGAATTTAGCTAATCATTCATCACTATATACATAGAAAAGTGATCCATCTCCTAAAAACTGTTGGCGCACTCTTAAACCATGAACTCACCCTACTATAATTGAAGGAAATCCAGATACATCACTATCATCATAGAATTTTGACAGGCCTACTAAATAAAGTGGGACCTGAAAATATACAAATCAAATTAGAATTTTTAGGTTTCCTATACCAAATAATCCCACAACCACATGTTTGGAACCTTATGATTGAATTTTGTGCACATAAAATTGATAATATCTTGTGTATATAGGATTTCTACGACCAGATAGATCTAGTATAGCCAATAATCCACATTAAATGAATTATTTATACACTTAATTGATGGGGGTTTCACATATTAGAACATTCAATCTTGATCCTTATCTCCCTTAGTAATTGATTGAACCTCAACATCTTGGTTCTAAAGGCATAGTAAATTTTAGTGTGTGACATGAAATACCAATAAAATAGCCTCAATAAGAGTCATATCTAAAGGGGTATTCCATTGATGAAAATATCTCATGGACCCCACCTATAGAACTCATAGAATACCTCTCATCCATACGATTAAACACACCAAAAGAAGAAGAAAACTATTAGACAAAAGGATAATCTAATTTTAAAATAGGAGAAAAATGGAATTTAAGATCAATGTAAAAACCTAACCCATGAGAAACACAACCCAATATCACATTGTGGAATTTCATCATAACAGAAATTCATGGACAATAACTCAACACGACTTATCTATCATGTCATGAAAATCATATCTCATATCTTCCAACATCCCAAGATTGAGAAAAAACATGATTTTGAAACAAAATTCAATCAACATAGTTTTAAAAAAATTCTAATTAGGCCTTAAAATAAATTGATATGAGACCTGAATGTTGTTCCTAATCCCCATGGGCTGGTGACAATTATCCGTTCATTGAACAAAAACTATAGGGAATAATATTTATAACTAGAAAAAGGTATATAAAATATATAAAATAAAACATAATATAAATATTATATAATCGATGAATGACAACAAAAGTGATATAAACCAAATTTATCAATAAAATAATTCATGTATATAACTACTAAGTAACCAATCGAACAATCCAAAATCATTAACAACTAAAACATTTTTTATGTGGACCACATCCAACCATCTCACCACCAACTACCCATACCTAGTATATATAAACCATGAAACTATACCGTGTAACCTTTCCCTTTTTGAAACTATATATAACATAGATTACACACTTTTAATAGAGTGTGTATGATGTTAGGTAAACATGATCAATATATAATATCGCGACCTAATGGGGCTCAACTGGACCATAGAACACTAGGCTGCCGCAACCCCAATCCCACCTATGCTGGCTACCATCTATAAACAAGAAATGAAAAGGAATAGCTAAAATAAGATACCTTTATATATAATTATATGCACTCACCCAACCATCTTCAAAAAAAAGTGAAGAGGAATAATAAATAAAGTAACATCTAGAGTAAGGACCATACATGTAATAATAAATAGAGAATAAAATTGAGTACCCTAGTGTAATCCAAAATGTAAAGGGAAAAAATACATTACTAATATGATAATAACAATAACTAATAAAATATGATATATTCTAGATCCATATTTTCATACCCTTACCACCGTATGCTTTTAATTCACCCATGTATCCCAGTAGGATGCCCAAAATATTCAAGGGTGTAATATAGAAGGATATTATAATGGAAAAATCAACACATAATAGAAACCCAACAAATATGTACATATTATCATAGAAGAATCCCTATTGATATTGAATGGAGATATCTATCCCACATCTCAGTCAGATTAATCTTCCATCAGTTCCAATGTGTGTTCATCTCCAATGACCAGCATCTCGAGTATCCATTAATGAAACTATATAGAGGAACCATACCTCACTACTATAATACATAGTATAAGGGAAAAACCTCTATGTATATGAAATAGAAATTAGTATGATAAGGGGTTCCACATAGTAGAGTGATGAAGAACTCAATCCCAAGTGCATCATGGGTTCCACTCATAAGGTAGATAGAGGGCCCACTCCAAAGTGAATTAGGGGTGCCACAAATGAGTTACATGATCCACACATTAGTGCATTATGCGGTTAACGCAGAAGATAGAGAACACATTTCCTAGTGTGTTAGGGGTTCCAATTAGAAAATAGATCGAGAAACCACACCATAGTGTATTAGTGGGTTCCACTAAAAAGGTAGAGGATGCATGACCTAGTGAATATAGGGGGTGTGACACTACATAGTATAAGTAGAATGGGGGACCCACATCCTAGAATGATAGAGAGATGCCAACCCCAGCCTCACTCTGATGATCATACCTAATCATTCCCATTATATAGAATCACATAAAGAAGATTAATTCTCATAACATTTCATTTTTATCATAAAATCCACTATAAATCCAACCATCACATTATATATTGAGAAACAATCAAGAGAGTCTACTCATTGGACAAAAAAAAAGTAACAAAAAAAGAGATATTCAAGTTGTAATTTCCTTATTAGGTTACATGGCAGGGCCACACAACATGTTTCACTGCTCCAATGCATGGTCATGTTCTCCTATAGACATGGATCATTCACCATAGAACTCTAAATGGCGTATAGAGGTCCAACATCTCATGTCTCATCCACCCAAGTCTTGGTTGTGTGCTATTGGTCATTCCAATTTTCATCAGGTTATTCCCGTGTACATGGCTGTGTACCTAACCATGTCTGGGTACCAGTACATTCCCATATACTTCAAGCATACACATCATGTTATTCCGCATGGGTTCCATGAATTTTCATAATATAACATGTCCTTGATTCCATAGGAGGGTCATATAATGTGTAGTAATTAACTTTTACAAACGCCTAGTTGCTACTACTGGTTGGGGGTACACGGCATGTGTTCTTCGACCAAATTCCATTTAGTCAACATTTTTTATGAAATTTTGTTTCTTCAATTGGATCATAGATATGAAAATCTTGTTCATTTACCACATAAAACGCATTTTAATTTATGTTAGTGATTCTAACAATTGATTTCGTATCCTCTAGTGGCCAGAAGTCAAATCACAATCATCTGAGGTGGTATGTAGCATGTATCATGAACCTCTCGACTACTTAAAATATCTAGAACCTGAATCCATGCAGCATCACCTGAAACATATGATCCATACCAAACCATCTATGATTTTAAAATGTGTCTGTAACATGTGAAACTTTCATTAATCCTAGGTTTCAATCGTTCTCAAACCCTCCCAAGAGAAGTCAAACTACGACACCCTTATGCCAACATTGAAAAACACAACTAATGAATGGGAGAATGAAACACATAAAAATTTTAAATTAATATTTTATAGGATTTATTTTATAATATTCATAAATCATGGATTTTCAATGGGTGTTAGTAAGTACAAAATAGAGAAATAATGGAGGAAAACAATTTAATTCAACAATGGGATCATGAAAATGATGGGAATATATAGATGAAAAGATGATAATAAAATATACACTATAAGACAATTAATAAAGTGTTAAAACTACAATTTACAAGTGCTTCCTGAATGATGGATAAATCAATTATAAATATCACAATTTTTAGTAATGAGGATGATCTGCTACATCTTCAACCTATCAATCCACCACGTTCCAATCACCAATCGTTGTCTAATCTCAATTCTCCAATAAAGGTTTTTAGAATATCTATCAATTATCCTAGGATTTATACTTCCAACCCTTGAGTAATTTTATTATTGAGTATTTAAATTTTATTTAATTTAGTAATTTTATTAAAAAAATATATAAATAATTTATTTATTTTAATTAAACTCTCCTTCAAAAATCTTCTTCCAGTATACATCTAGTGCCAAAAAAAATTATGTTTCACTAAGGGTGATACTAGAATTATAGATTCAACCATGGAACCCTATTTATAATTTGGTTCTCTATTTAAGAGATAATAAATTACATCTAAAAATTCATGCCTATGATATTAATATACTTAATATGTTCAACTATCATGTCATCAATGCACCTAGACCAAAAAACATTCCCTGATATATTTCAATGGCTTAAAATCCAAAGATAGGGTGTCTACATTTTAAGATACTAACCATGTGTTAAATATAAATTCCATATCAATAATATAAATATTCTCATATCTAAAGGAAATAAGTTATGATATATAGTTAAAATATTTTATAATAAAATCTTGGTAAATAGTTACCCTATCCAAAATCATTCATAATATTGGGTAATTTTTTTTGAGAGAATAATTTCAATATTAATTTTAATCATTATAATCATGTATTATATCAAATAAAACCATGAAGGAATAATCCTACACATAATGGAAGTAAAACAATTATAAAAAATGGTCATGATATTTATGTTAATCAAACCCAAATCTCATTCATTTACTAATGCACTCTCAAGTACCTATAAACCATGAATAAAAGTACAGAGAATATAGTAAGGCCCAAAAAAATTACCCCCTAAAATTTAAATCAAGACCTAGATCCAATGAACCTATGATCTAGGAATAAAGGACCACCATGCAGAGTGAACTCCTGACTATGACAAACGAGTTTAAACAATACTACAATATACATCTATATAAAAATGGATCACATGTGAAACATATATCAATTTGATTTAAATGATATTTCAAATTTTACATAAAATTTAATGAATCCCATTTTTCAAAACAAATATTCTTTTAGAACCCATTTTACAATCGGGTTCACAATACATTTAAAATATCTTTTCCTCCACCAAATCAAGGTTAAAAACCATCATTTATCAAACAAAATTACACAAAGATGTCAATCTAACCAGAATCAATCCTTTTAATTTAGAGAAAAGTAATAATAAATCAATGAGATTAAATATTTCCTAGAACACATGCTATAGATGGAACCTCTAAACAAAACAATGTGTCAAACACCAACTACAATGAGATCTACATACACCAGACATGGAAGAGAATATAGGAGAAACATATAGAAGACCTAAAATTGTTTATCACACCATATATTAGAGTTACTCAAGTGAAAGGGTTGTAAGATAGGCTAGATCAACACATAAAATTGTAATACTGTGTTCCACACCACACCCTTAAATATCCGGCCTTTGAATGGTTTACACAAAAATATATATAGAAGGGATTGGAGAAGTGTCATCATGTCATCAAAAAATACAACAATGAAGCCCAACATAACTTCTAATTGAAAAGGAAATACATAAATAGTAAAAAAACAACCACACATACTAAAAGAGTGGCATCCAACCAACCTAGATATCAATTTTACAAAATTAGAATCCCAGAATTGCTAGATTAATCAAAAATTTCCTGGACTAGACATCGGGATCAAGGGAAAAAAGTGGAAGGTTAATGAGATTATAGTCTAGATCAAAATAGATATAATACAATAGAATAGGTTTAATTAATTATGTAAATTAATGTTTAATAACATGAACTCACATTATTTATTAATGATCGTAAAATGAATCCATTATAATTTAAATACCAAAACACAAGTTCATAAGGTGAATATAATTTCAAATCATGAAAAATTTTCACATCCTAAACCAGAATCCTATCTATTTCCTAGGATTTAATACCTTGAATAATATAAATATTATTAAGTAAACCAACTCCTAAAGCTATATTTTAGCACATGTCTATTAGTAAAAACCTAAGATTACATCTAACACCCCAAAACCCAAAAAACATCCTTTTAAAAATTAAAAAATAAAATAAATCATATATGATGTTTTATAGATATTACATTATAATATATAAATTTTGATTCTTGTTTTAATTATCTTATTCTAAATTAATCTCATTGTTTTATAGAGTTCTATTTTACATATTGATATTCTCTCATGGAAACCATTTGGGGAGATGAAAAAAAGAAAGGATACAAATAATAGTCATAGAACCATATAAATACCATATATTAGAATATCTTTTTTGATAGTTACATTTAAAGTATAAATTCTAGAATCATATTGAATTATGGTATACATGATCTTGACTATAAATTTACGAAATCATTTCATGATTCCACAAGATGAAATACGATGATTAATATCCATAGTGAATTATGATATACTAATAATGAATTGATATCATGTAGTCAAAATGATAGAAGATACAGACATATCCAAGATATAATATCTAGATTATCAAGAATAAGTGATGAAGATATGATATTAAATGAGGCATGTGATATTTATAATAGATTATCCATGATTGTAATATAAATGATAAAAGAATTAATTGTATTTTAGAAAAATTGAAAAATAATATAATGGAAGATAATTATTATAAATTTATGGAATTGAAATAGATTTATTTAATAATATATTTAAAGTTAGTTTCAAGGAGAATGAAATTGTATGAAACCATTTTCCAAATTTGATTCCATTAAAGAAGAAAATGTTTTAAAAATATTATAATTTGTTGCGGAGAAACTTAGAATGAAATAAGGGAAAGGTATACTTTAAGGATTAAATTTCTCTATTGAAAAGAAGAATGGATTAACATGGTCAATTGTTAAACAATATTTTTGATTCCTTGTATGATGATCTGTTTGAAAGGAAGTCATGTAAAGAGAAAATAGATTCTTACCCTAAGGTTAGAAGAAATAAGATTCATGAAATTAACATGAATATCCTCTAAGACAATAAATAAATGATTCAAAAAACTATAAGGGTATGTACATTTTAAAATATTCTTTAAAATTGTAATATGATTATCATTTAAAATATGAATGTGTGATCCAGTGTATGTATTCAAAATTATACCATAATCTTGATAAACATGACATGAAACAAATGAAATATTCTATTAAAAATCATGAAATCTAATATGATATTTTACCTTCAATGTTTAATATAAATAAAACATAGTGTGATTAAAAAATAATTGAAAATAATTGATATAATCAAATCACATGATTGTAGTTCCTTAAAAAAGGTAATATTACAACCCACATTATATTATCCCATAATTAATTGTTAATATCATAAATATACACTTAATAAAAAAATATTAGAATGTGAGGCCTAGTTTATTTTTGGAAATTATAAACATGAAATAACTAATTGCAAATAAAATACATCATCATTAGTTAAAACTCGGAATCATTCCCTTATATTCCACAGATCTTCTAAAATTGTGTGAAATTCCCTGTGGAAATACATAAGAAAGGGGTGATATATAAATATGAGTAAGGTTTTAAACAAATAATATCATATGATCATTTAGTAAATGTGAGTTAATATGAATAAAAAGTTAACATAATAGCAGGGAGACTCAAACTCTTGAATGATGTCGCATGATATAACATGATAGCATAGCAGAAACGAGGGAATATAAAAGAAACATAATATAAGACATAAAAACAAAATTTATTGATATTTATGATGAAATGATTACATAGTTTTCTTATAATGTCCTGTAATAAACCATATATGGAATATTATGATATTTAAAATATTACCCAATATAATGGATTGATATATAATTATAGTCCCACCCATCAATTTCATATCTTGTACTTGCATAAGTGCACCACACAGATCACAGAGCATAATAAAGTATTGAATAAATTTTAAGACCATGATTATAGAGTGTGGGTTACATACATGTAAAACCCAAAAAAATTGAATGGTAAGAATACATACGAAAATACCCTTGAGTGGGAGTGGACATGGGTATTCACTACAAAAATGTTTGGTCTAGAAAATAACAGGATAATTCCAAATGCATAATGGGTGTACATAAACGTTTATAGAATGGATTAATGATAGAAAAAAGGGTATCTCATTTCTTGGGAATAATATGGAATGTAAGAGGTTTGTATAAAAAATATATCCCAACCTAAACTATTGGAAATCAAAAGGAATGACATTAATATGATTCTTGAATAACAAGGATAAGGATAAGATCCATTACCATTAAGGGACACCTATAAAATCTTGGGAGGTGATTTAAATTATACTAGGGGAACCATGGGATGTCTCTAGAGATTTAAAGATTGAGTAATTTCTTTCTATAAGGGTTATAAGTGAAGAGGAAATGCATTTTTGGTGTGTTTTTTTTGAATAATAGAGGATAAATATTTATGAATATTCAATAATATATTTTGGATTTAATATGATAAATTGATCAAAACCAAAAACATTACAATGGGTTTTCCCATGTATTATACCATATAGGAGTCGATCTTATTATTTCAAACGGATATGATCTGAAAAAAATTCTCATTATGAGGTTGAAGTGAGTCCTGTTTAGAAACAAATTGATTATAAAACCATAGAATATAATATATGACATGAAGGATTAATTATGTCTTTATAAAATTAATAAAATAACATAAAATTTTTATTTAAATGGGAATATATATATGTTCATTAATAAAATTTATGGAATATATTACATCACTTTTGTGTTATTATAAAGGCATGATAAATATCATATATTTATTCATTTTTTAATTTTTACTTTAAAATTTTACTGTCTCAGAAAATAATGAAAAAATCACTATCGGATACTTTTGAAAAGATGATCTCAAAAATAATATTTATTTTATCAAAATTATTCCCCATATATTAAAATTATCACTTTTGTATCAAAATAAACATTTATCGAAAAAAAATACTATTTTCTTTTGATAATAACAGTTTTCTTACCCATATAACAATTTCATTTGACATCATAAAAGTATGTAATAATTCATATTTTAAAAATAATATATATTAAAAAAATTATATTAAAGAATTGTTTCATTAAAAAATACAAAATTCATCAAAGAGAGTGTCTTGATTGATACTATGAATTTCACAAATTGAATATTTTTGTTTCACCATATAAGAATTTAAACATCATCAAATTGATTATTTAATCATTTAAAAATTAATAATATAAGGTTTTTAATATAATATTTTTATAAAAAATAAAATAAAATAATTCATATTTTTAGGGTGTATATAAATATATATTTATTACACTAGGGAACACCATACAAGATAGTGATATTTTCATTAGGTGGTTCTGCAAGCATAGCATGGGCTATTATCTCTATGAGATTTAAATTATCTCGTAATTTTATTCGTTCATGCTATATTTTTTGAATCTTAGCATGGTCATGGTCAAGGTAAAATAAAAATGATGAAATCCACCTCTAATGATATGAAAGAAGCTCTTATTTGGGTTCAATCTTATTAGTCTTGTCCATTGCTCTCTTTTTATGTGTTGAATGGACTTTATCACAACCCTTAATATACTAAATATAATGGTAACTTTAAAACACCTATATAATTAATGGTTATTATTCTAAAAACTATTTTAAATTGATAGAAAATATAACTATCCAAAATAACCAATGTAGTGAATGTGTTTTCTATAAATTCATTTCTTAATAAGTCATTTACTCATTTAAAAAGAGAGATATCAATTGTAGAATTTTTCATCATTTTATTATTTCCATATTCATTAAAATTTCTCTTAAAATATTCATTCCATTAGATAAAACAAATGCAGTTACTTATTTTTTATCACCTCTTTTGGTTCCCATATTTCTTCCTCAAACATGTGGATCTAAAAAAAAGCCTTGATCACGTGATATGTCTTGTTTCATAGATCTTTGTCTTTACAATCTAATATATTCACTATCTTATCCTAGTATGAAATATATTTCACTATTGGTACCACCTATATACTCAAAACATGTGAGGGGTTTCATATGTAGTTCATCAAGAAGGATACATTCAACATATCATGTACTTGGGATTGGTTCAGTGGGAGTTCTAGTTGTTAGGTTTCTGCTCAGATGTGATCAAGGATCTCAAAAGGGGTGGTGTATCTAGGACTAAGATATCCAATCATTCCATACCTCATGACATTGTTCCATGATGATATATGAATGAACACATTACCATTGAAAACAAACTCCAAGTATCATTGACTACTGTTAGTAAATCATTTCTATTAACTTTGTGAGGATTTAGTATGATCCGAAATTGTTTAATCCTTCTCTATCATGTCTTTAACAAGATTTGGTCCCATTAGAATCCATTCTATAGTATAGTACCATCATATCACACTCAAAATCCTCTTCCTATCTAGATCCTCAAAAGGATCCACATTAATTATATAATGGAAACTATTATTATTTGAAAACATTAATATGGGAAAGTGTTGGTCCCCACAACCATATATATCCACTGAAATGATCTCAACAAATCATCTATTATTTTAATGGACCTTTTTTCCATACCATCATTATATAAGTGATAAGAAATTATGAAATTGAGTTTTAAATTGAATTCATTCTAAAGGAATACCCATATTCTAGAGGTAAACCTAAAATCTCAGTCAAATTAAATATATATTGGAACTCCATATAGTCTTTCTTCTTCGCATATATATATATATATATATATATATATATATATCTTGTTGAGTGGTTAATGTGATAAATATTCCATGATAGTTATTAAATTCACCTTCCTGATAAGTATATCTATAAAGACCCGTAAATTTCAAGGAAATTTTTTTCTTAATTTTCTCTAGAATTTTACAAGAACGCAGCTTCTGACGGCACCTAATTCCGAGGCCCGGTGTGTCCGGAATCATTTTCTGAAGTTAGGCTCGGGTACGTTCAGTGAACGGACGAGCGGGTTTTTCTAACTTTTGAACCGGTGCCCGGAATCGAATTCTGAAGGCACCGATGGAATCACAGTGCCCGTAATTGCTTAGAAACGCCTCTTCCGGAGTTGTGTTTTCTCAGGTGTGGTTTTTAATTTTTGGGTTTAAAATTATGAAATAAAATAAAGTTGTGCGACAATTTTATTTTAATTTCACTTTAAGCCTCTTGGAAGCCACTTAAAGCTGCTTAAGCGGAGTTTTTTGGATAGGGTGCTATCCAAAATATCCTACCCACTTGGTAGGATATTTGTGGGGTGGGGCCCGCACGAGCCCCACCGTTTCTTTTCCGCTAAGTAACGCACCCGCGAAAACCCATCATTATGAAAGTCAACTGATGCATTTTCTTAGATTCTTAACACACCATTTAATTGGGCGGTTTTATTCGTTGAATTAAATGAGCGGTTTATTCGTTGAAATTAATTCTATGAATTAATTTCATTCGTTTCTTAACACGTTTTCGTTTTTTTGGCATGTTAATAAAATAAGGCCAACACACCCTCCTTTGAAATGATGTGTTAAACCTTTGAAGAACCTCTAAGAATTCTTCATCCTACTTTGCGAAGAACGCGAAGAACGTGAAGAACGCGAAGAACGTGAAGAACGCGAAGAACGCGAAGAACGCCAACCTACGACGAAGAACGCCAAACCCGCGGAAATCGACGACGCGACGCCGTGTGCCGCGAGGCCAACGTTTCCTCTCCCGCAAGGTTCTTCGGCGACGTTCCTTCCTCCGCGACAAAAATCTTCGATCATCCATTGAGGTAACAGTTTTCGATTATTTAAATTCCATTGTGGTTTTTAACTCAAGATGGATTTAATTATCAAAATTAAATCTGTTGTTCTTGAACCTTGGAGTTCGTCGATGCACACAGTTTTCCGCGACGACGCGACGCCCTTCCGCGATGACGCGACGCCTTCCGCGACGCGACGATCGCCTCCTTCCGCGACGATCAATTCCGTGAAGAACGCGCGTGCGACACTTGACGAGGTAGGGGTTGTTGTGAAATATTTTACATTCCTGTGAACGTTTCTTTTAAATTAAAGAACTGGTTTCATAAGAACAATTTTAATTTATTAAAATTGTTGTTTCATGTGTTGAAAAATTCTCCCATCTGTTATTATCTAACGCGGAGGGTGCAGGCCAAACGAACACGGCCTGACAACCCTCCGCCATTCTTCGTTGTCGTGCGGATTTGGCGGGCGACGACAAAACGTGACGCAAGGGAGTTTTGATGATCCCGCAATGAAGAACAGAACCCGGGAGGAGCACCGACGCAGACGGGAAGGAAAACGGACCACTGGAGAAACTCCGGTGGCCCGTGGAAGTCTCCGGCGGCGCGGGTCGCCGGCGCGGCTGAAGCCGCGGCGACGGCGGCCAGTGGACCCGCGACCGCACGGGTCCGGCTCGCACGCTCGGGTCGCTGCGACATGCCGCGTCCGCTGATCCAGCGCGGCACCACGTGGGGCCGCGACACCTCCAACCCGCGGGGGCAGCGCCCCGCGGCATCCGCGCTGCTCGGCCGGCTGAGCCGGGCCGCGCCCTGGCCGGACCGGATTGGGTCCAGCCAGGTCGGGCTGGGTCGACCCGGTTCGGCCGACCCAGGGGGGGTCGGGCCGGGTCGGCCCGGGCCCAGACCCCCCCGTCTTCGGACCGTTTTTGGAATTTTTCCTGTAATTTGAGCTATGGGCCTCCGGATGATGCGCCGTCAGTGGAAACACGATCCTTGGATCGAGACGGTCGTTTCGGTATATCACACTCAAGGTTTCGGAATACTTCGGGTTCGGACGGGTTGGTTCGTACACGAAACCAACCGGGCCCTCGGAGCGGAAACACTCATATCTTGAGCTCCGGACATCCGATTGACGTGCTGTCGACTTTGTTGAATTACTCTAAGTGAGATGGATATTTTGGCTCACTCCGCCCGAGGTTTGGAGGCAGGTGGAGTACGGCCGGGTTGGTTTTTCCTTAAAAACCAACCGGGTCCCTCGGACGAAAAAGCCAATAACTCACAGACCGGGCGTCCGATTGACGCGCCGTCTGCGACGTTGAGTTCCTGTTGATGATACGGAACTTTTGGATACATCAAAATCGGACCTTGTGTCAGTTGATGTATCAGCCTCTCGGCTCGTGGAGCGGACCCTCCTGAACGAGCTTGCTGTGTGCGGGAACCCTAGTGCTGGCTGCGACTTCAACGACGACGACTGTGCAGAGATCCTCAGTGGACTGCGACGATGAAGAGTGCTGGTCTTGTATCCTATGTGGGTCCCATCTGTGCTGGTCTTGTATCCTATGTGGGTCCCAGCTTAGATGATTTAGTGCTGGGCTTGTATCCTATGTGGGTCCCAGCCGTGCTAGTCTTGTATCCTATGTGGGTCCCAGCTTAGATGACTCAGTGCTGGTCTTGTATCCTATGTGGGTCCCAGCCGTGCTGGTCTTGTATCCTATGTGGGTCCCAGCTTAGATGATTCAGTGCTGGTCTTGTATCCTATGTGGGTCCCAGCATAGATGAATCAATGAAGAGTGCTGGTCTTGTATCCTATGTGGGTCCCAACTTAGATGAATCAGTGCTGGTCTTGTATCCTATGTGGGTCCCAGCATAGATGAATCAATGAATACAAATGGTCTTGTATCCTAAGTGGGTCCCAGCTTAGATGATTCAGTATCTACATCTGATCATCCCTTTCACCTTTTCGACGAAGTATACCTGTGTGAGCCGAATCTTGTGTTACTCTCCTTTGTGGATTGTGTTGAACTATCCTGTGTGGATTTACTATTTACTCTCCTTTGTGGATTGTGTTGAGCTATCCTATGTGGATTACTTTTCTCTCCTTCGTGGATTGTGTTGTGCTATCCTGTGTGGGTATACGTTTCGCTTTCCTGTGTGGACTGGGTTGTGCTTGTGCTCGGATGTTGGAGTCGAATGGGAATTGATGACTTAGGTATATGTATGGGAATATACCTAAGCAGTGTCGGTCAATACTTCATGATTGTATCTTTCCTTGTGGTTTATCCTTTGTGGATTTCGGGAGACCTTCGGGGGTCTCGGGGTCCCTACTGAGTAGCTTATACTCACCCCTGCACGGGCTATGCCCGCACATTGTTGTGTTGGTTGCATACGACGGACAACGCAGTGGAATCGTGGTGGAGGCTTGCGGAGCAGGACGGTACCTGGAGGTGGACCACTGGGCGGGACGTACTCGGAGCGGACGGATGGACTGAGGAGCTGTGCAGGCTATCTGTGCTCACCCTTCAGGTGGGACTTCCAGAGGACAGCTCGACGCTGTGGCTTTTCTTTTCAGTTGCTGTTTTCCCCTTTCAGTTGTACTTTACAGTTGGGTTTGTATTTCCGGCCCCTTTTACTTTCATCACAACTTGTTACAGTTTTTACTTAATGTTTTCTCTTTCCGCTTGCTTACTATGTGGTGGTTGTTTACTTTACAAAGGCAATGCCTTCCCCGTTTATCCGGATTTACGCCTTGGTGCTAGTCGCCAGCCCCTGGCCTATGGAAGGCGGGCTTGGGGTAGTCACGGCATGGGCCCCGAGGATGGGTCGTGACAAATTGGTATCAAAGGCGGTCGGTTCTACCGCAGACTCTGATCTTTCTTCTATGTGAAGCAATAGTGTTTAGCGTATTGAGTGTGTTTATCAGTTCAGGGAGTCCAGTGTTGGTGCGGCGACCGACGTATTCGTACACCAGGACCCTGACTTCTGATTTCCGACTTAAAGCACGAAAGCATTGATTGCATGTGTGTTTTCATGTTTTCTTCATGATTACTTGTGTCAGCTCACCAGGTATACTGTTCTGACCCTGGCACACCTGTTTCTTTTCAGGATGGACCCATGACGGTAGCCAGCTAGGGTTCCGAGAGTGGAGCGTGATGACAGCCCACCGAGCGATGAGGCCTCGGTGCAGGGCTCCTTGTCAGCAGAGGCACCGGCGGTACCTTTACCCGCCGAGCCACCGATGCTTCCAGCACCAGCCGCTGATGATGCACGTCGCCTCAGTGCACTGCATGAGTTCCAGCGCCAGCGACCGCCCAGATTCCGCGGGGAGACGGACCCCCAGGCAGCCGAGGACTGGCTGGAGGCAGTAGTGAGAGTTTTTCGGTTAGTGAGGACACCAGCAGAGCTCATGGTGATCCTCGCAGCGAGCCTACTGCACGTGGAAATGGGCCGATGGTGGAGCTTCATGCTCTAGGTGCACGGCGAGGCATCTCTTCTCTGGGCGGACTTCGAGAGCCTCTTCCGCTCAGAGTTTATCCCAGACACCCTCCGTGCGGTGCGCATCCAGGAGCTCCTTCAACTGCGGCAGGGCAGCTTGACGGTCTCCCAGTACGCGGCGAGATTTATCGATCTCTCGCGCTACTCCAAAGATATGGTACGGGACTCGTTCTTCCGGGCCCGGACCTTCGAGCCGGGACTGAGGCATGATATCAGGGCTTCGATGATCTCTCTCAACATTCCAATGCAGGCAGAGGTGTTGGAGAGAGCCCTTTTAGTAGAGAGTTTCCTCGTCGAGCAGGCACCAGCGGCAGGACCCTCCGCAGGACAACCTGTAGCAGGGTCTTCTGCAGCTGTCAGTAGACAGGTGACGCAGAGGTCCAAACAGGCCAGACCATCAGATGGGTAGTCTCAGGATGAATATTCTGTTGTGCGGGGCACCCGAAGGAGAGCCAGCTACACGAGGGGAAAGCATTGCTACGCATGCAGCGGGCGAGGTCACATGGCTCGAGACTGCCCAACTCGTCTTACAGATGAGCAGCAGGTGGTAGAGGGACCTCCCAGACAGAGGTTCGGCCACGGTGGTCCGCAGAGTGCAAGCGGACTAGGCAGAGGAGCTGACCGAGTAGCAGATGGTGGGCGACACTTCGAGGTGTAGCCACCACCACCACCAGGAGGTCCACCCCGACCGTAGAGAGTAGGTGGACATGCGAGAGCTCAGCTTCAGGCAGCCGAGACCTTCGATCATGGAGCTTTGGGAGCAGATGGACAGGAGCGGAACTAGTGGATATGTTCTTTGTACTTCTAGTACCTTGTTGTTGTTGTGTAGTGTCTTTTTATTATGAGCTGCAATAGTAAAAGACGCTTACCTTTGTGATGTTTTCATTCCAGTCCTCTTTTGTGTTGTTACTAAGAGGTTCTAGTTATACTGTTGACTTGACCCTCACTTGTGAGACATCTACTAGAGCAGACCCAGTTACCACACACTGATGCCGACAGTGTGACTCAACCCTTGGAGGCGAGAGTAACGGTTGGATCTCTTGGTAGTAGCGTCGAGGCCTTATGACTTCATCATTGGTATGAATTAGTAACATCCATGTCAGGATTCACTATATTAGGCAAAGAAAGTGGTTCATCTAGGGGATGAGACCAGATTTCTCTTATCGGCAAAGAAGAAATCTTAGCAGTTCTTGTGGGATCGGAGATGGTCCAGGTCATCCAGGAGCAGATGAGTACAGCTCAGAGCCGGCATAAGTCTTATGCTGACAGGAGACGGAGGCCACTAGAGTTCGAGGATGGAGACCACGTCTTCTTGCGTGTCTCACCTCGACGTGGATTACAGAGATTTGGCCGAGGCGGCAAGTTGTCTCCATGCTTCATCGGACCTTTCCAGGTCCTCAGCAAGATTGGCGAGGTGGCTTATCACCTGTCTCTACTACCTCAGTTGCACCGGGTGCATGACGTCTTCCACGTATCTCAGCTGAGGAGATACGTACACGACCCGACACAAATCTTTGACCATGGAGAGCTGGTATTTGATGATGGGGCGGCTTTTACGGAGGTCCCAGTGGAGATCGAGGATCGAAAGGAGTGGGTCCTACGTGGACGATTGATTCCTCTAGTGCGCTTAAGATGGCTACTCAGGAACCTCCAGGAGAGCACTTGGGAGCGGGAGGCTCAGATGCGTGCTCAGTACCGCCTTTGTATCCCTATGTTTGTAGTGAAGCTTTACGGGGATGTAAAGCCCTGTGGTGGGAGTAATGTAAAGACCCGTAAATTTCAAGGAAATTTTTTTCTTAATTTTCTTTTGAATTTTACAAGAACGCAGCTTCTGACGGCACCTGATTCCAAGGCCCGCTGTGCCCAGAATCATTTTCCGAAGTTAGGATCGGGTACGTTCAGTGAACAGACGAGCAGGTTTTTCTAACTTTTGAACTGGTGCCCGGAATCGAATTCTGAAGGCACCGATGGAATCACAGCGCCGATAATTTCTTAGAAAATCCTCTTCCGGAGTTGCATTTGCTCGGGTGTAGTTTTTAATTTTTGGGTTTAAAGTTATGAAATAAAATAAAGTTGTGCGACAATTTTATTTTAATTTCACTTTAAGTCTCTTGGAAGACACTTAAATCTGCTTAAGCGGAGTTGTTTCGGATAGGGTGCTATCCAAAATATCCTACCCACTTGGTAGGATATTTGTGGGGTGGGGCCCGCACGAGCCCCACCGTTTCTTTTCCGCTAAGTAACACACCTGCGAAAACTCGTCATTATGATAGTCAACTGACGCATTTTCTTAGATTCTTAACGCACCATTTAATTGGGTGGTTTTATTCGTTGAATTAAATGAGCGGTTTATTCGTTGAAATTAATTCTATGAATTAATTTCATTCGTTTCTTAACACGTTTTCGTTTTGTTGGCATGTTAATAAAATAAGGCCAACACACCCTCCTTTGAAATGATGTGTTAAACCTTTCAAGAACCTCTAATAATTCTTCATCCTCCTTCGCGAAGAACGCGAAGAACGCGAAGAATGCGAAGAACGCGAAGAACGCGAAGAACGCCGGCCTCCGACGAAGAACGCCAAACCCGCGGAAATCGACGACGCGATGCCGTGTGCCGCGACACCAACGTTTCTTCTCCCGAAACGTTCTTCGGTGACGTTCCTTCCTCCGTGAAAAAAATCTTCGATCATCCGTTGAGGTGAGAGTTTTCGATTCTTTAAATTCCTTTGTGGTTTTTAACTCAAGATGGATTTAATTATCAAAATTAAATCTGTTGTTCTTGAACCTCAGAGTTCGTCGACGCACACCGTTTTCCGCGACGGTGTGACGCCCTTCCGCGACGACGCGATGCCCTTCCGCGACTACCCGACGCCTTCTGCGATGCGACGATCACCTCCTTCCGCGGTGATCAATTCCGTGAAGAACGTGCGTGCGACACTTGACGAGGTAGGGGTTGTTGTGAAATATTTTATATTCCCGTGAACGTTTCTTTTAAATTAAAGAACTGGTTTCATAAGAACAATTTTAATTTATTAAAATTGTTGTTTTATGTGTTGAAAAATTATCCCGTCTGTTATTATCTAACGCGGAGGGTGCGGGCCAAAGGAACACGGCCCGACAACCCTCCGCCGTTCTTTTTTGTTGTGCGGATTTGGCGGGCGATGAAAAAATGTGACGCAAGGGCATTTTGATGATCCCGCAGTGAAGAACGGAACCCGGGAGGAGCACCGGCGCAGACGGGAAGGAAAACGGACCACCGGAGCAACTCCGGTGGCCCGCGGAAGTCTCCGGCGGCGCCCCGATGCGCCGCCGGACAGGGCCGCAGCGGCGGCGGCCAGCGGACCCGCGGCCGCGTGGGTCCGGATCGCACGCTCGGGACGCGGCGACATGCCGTGTCCGCTGATCCAGCGCGGCCCCACGCAGGGCCGCAACACCTCCAACCCGCGGGGGCAGCGCCCCGCGACATCCGCGCTGCCCGGTCGCTCGGCCGAGCAGAGCCGGATCGGCCGGCCAAGCCGGGCCGCGCCCTGCCCGGACCGGACCGGGTCCAGCCGGGTCGGGTCGACCCGGTTCGGCCGACCCAGGGGGGGTCGGGCCAGGTCGGTCGGGCCCAGACCACCCATCTTCGGAACGTTTTCGGTCTTTTGCCTGTAAATTGAGCTATGGGCCTCCGAACGACGCTCCGTTAGTGGAAACATGATCCTTGGATCGAGACGGTCGTTTCGGTATATCACACTCAAGGTTTTGGAATACTTTGGGTTTGGCCGGGTTGGTTCGTACACGAAACCAACCGGGCCCTCGAAGCGGAAACACTCATATCTTGAGCTCCGGACGTCCGATTGACGTGCCGTCGACTTTGTTGAATTCCTCTAAGTGAGATGGAACTTTTGGCTCACTCCGCCCGAGGTTTGGTCGCAGGTGGAGTACGATCGGGTTGGTTTTTCCTTAAAAACCAACCAGGCCCCTAGGACGAAAAAGCCAATAACTCACAGACCGGGCGTCCGATTGACGCGCCGTCTGCGACGTTGAGTTCCTGTTGATGATACGGAACTTTTGAATACATCAACTTCGGACCTTGTGTCAGTTGATGTATCAGCCTCTCGGCTCGTGGAGCGGACCCTCCCGAACGAGCTTGCTGTGTGCGGGAACCCTAGTGCTGGCTGCGACTTCAACGACGACGACTGTGCAGAGATCCTCAGTGGACTGCGACGATGAAGAGTGCTGGTCTTGTATCCTATGTGGGTCCCAGCGGTGCTGGTTTTGTATCCTTTGTGGGTCCCATCTTAGATGATTCAGTGCTGGTCTTGTATCCCATGTGGGTCCCAGCCGTGCTGGTCTTGTATCCTATGTGGGTCCCAGCTTAGATGACTCAGTGCTGGTCTTGTATCCTATGTGGGTCCCAGCTGTGCTGGTCTTGTATCCTATGTGGGTCCCAACTTAGATGATTCAGTGCTGGTCTTGTATCCTATGTGGGTCCCAGCATAGATGAATCAATGAAGAGTGCTGGTCTTGTATCCTATGTGAGTCCCAGCCGTGCTGGTCTTGTATCCTATGTGGGTCCCAGCATAGATGAATCAATGAAGACAGCTGGTCTTGTATCCTAAGTGGGTCCCAACTTAGATGATTTAGTATCTATATCTGATCATCCCTTTCTCCTTTTCGACAAAGTATACCTGTGTGAGCTGAATCTTGTGTTACTCTCCTTTGTGGATTGTGTTGAACTATCCTGTGTGGATTTACTGTTTACTCTCCTTTGTGGATTGTGTTGAGCTATCCTATGTGGATTACTTTGCTCTCCTTCGCGAATTGTGTTGTGCTATCCTGTGTGGGTATACGTTTCGCTTTCTTGTGTGGACTGGGTTGTGCTTGGGCTCGGATGTTGGAGCCGAACGGGAATTGATGACTTAGGTATATGTATGGTCATATACCTAAGCAGTGTCGGTCGATACTTCGTGATTGTATCTTTCCTTGTGGTTTATCCTTTGTGGATTTCAGGAGACCTTCGGGGGTCTCGGGGTCCCTACTGAGTAGCTTATACTCACCCCTACACGGGCTATGCCCGCACTTTGTTGTGTTGGTTACAGATGACAGACAGCGCAGTGGAATCGTGGTGGAGGCTTGCGGAGCAGGACGGTACCTGGAGGTGGACCACTGGGCGGGACGTACTCGGAGCGGACAGATGGACCAAGGAGCTGTGGAGGCTATCTGTGCTCACCCTTCAGGTGGGACTTCCAGAGGACGGCTCGACGCTACGGCTTTTCTTTTCAGTTGCTGTTTTCCCCTTTCAGTTGTACTTTATAGTTGGGCTTGTATTTCCAGCCCCTTTTACTTTCAGCACAGCTTGTTACAGTTTTTACTTAGTGTTTACTCTTTCCGCTTTCTTACTCTGTGGTGGTTGTTTACTTTACAAAGGCAATTCCTTCCTCGTTTATCAGGATTTACGCCTTGGTGCTAGTCGCCATCCCCTGGCCTATGGAAGGCGGGCTTGGGGTAGTCACGACACGGGCCCCGAGGACGGGTCGTGACAATATCGACTAAAAACCATATAGATTTTTTTTTATAAAAGGGTGTTGGGAACTCCTAATATGAAATATGTGGTTTTGATTTCCCATTTCCATACATTTTTTAGAAATGGATTGGTAATACCTTAGATTTCAGTTTCTCTTAATAGATAAGGATGATCTATGTACATCTTCCTAAAGTTACCTCATTAGGTATAGTTTTTATGGGAAACATATATAGGTTACAAACCTTATAACTAGATATTTTACAGGGATCAACTTCTAAATATTTTCAAACATCATAAATAACAACTCATAATCTCTTTGGGATTCTATTATTCTCACATCAATAGATGATTGAGCATTTATTTAAGAAAGATATATTGAATATCCGTTTTTATTAATTTATAAATTATTTATTTTTCCATTATTATTGGATCACTTTTTACCCACATCATGTATAGGGTTATTGGATCCTTTCTAATCAAATAATTTCCACATTGTTTACCTTCTAAGGATTATAATGTATTGAATAAAAATAATCATTTAACACATCTAACCACCTTTGTTGGATCATATAAATATTCTATTGATTATATATATGTGAGAATTTTATGATCAATTTATATGCCATACTTCTCTACTTTGGGATAATTTATACAAACCATCAATTCATAGATCACCACATTAAATAATAGATCATGGGTTGGATAGTTCTTCTAAAGGATCTATAATAAGAAGAATACATATACTGTCAAATTTTTATATTTCAAGAGTACACAACCCAGTCCCTTTTTTGAATGGATCATAGTAGATAACAAATCCCTCCCCCTAGTGTGCAATGTTGAAACAAGTGGTGTGATGAGCTTTATGTTATGCCCATTATGGATTTATTTGAATTAATCAATCCATAAAAAAAGATTTTATTCTAAGTATTCTTGGTGAGTGGGATTGAAAATTTTGAGTGGTTTATAAAAAATTTATGATAGTACCCAACTAATAAAAAAAAGATAATAGATTTTGATCACATATATTGGACATGACCATTATTTAATTGCCTCTATTTTTACGAATCCACAATAATCCAATTATTGGTGATAACATGACCCATATTATTTAAATTCTCTAAAAATCCCACATTTACTATAATTTTAAAATTATTTTGTCTTATATATGGTATTCAGTACATTATTTGGATTCTCCACCTATTATACCTCTATAGTTACTCGAGTATCTCATAAATAGATATTGCATTATTTCTTATGAACATTCATTACATTACAAAAATACCCACCCAAGAACTATAATATTTTAGTGCATTTAGACATACAATATCATAATATTCAAACTTGGTGAAATGTCTTAAATATTTCTCTTAAAGAACATCCCAATTAATACTCTTACTTAAAGAATACCTTTCATATTAAAGATCATAATCTTGAATCATGGATGAAATATTGATAGTTTAGATGAAATGAATTGTAAGATTATCAAATACCATGATCCAGGAGAGTAGAACAATGTAATAAGACATGATATTTTTGGTATAAACATATTCATAGAAAATAATTTCATATTAGTCAAGTATCATTAGAAAGAACATCATAGTAGAAAAAGTATTTTACTGAATTGGGTTCACTCCCCTTTTAAGTCCTATATTACTGAACCAAGTTTACTTCCCTTTCCAACCCTGTTAAACTGAATAGGGTTCAATTCCAGTTCCAGCCTAATATTATTGAACCGAGTTCACTTCTTATTCCATATCTATATTACTGAACCATTTTCACTTTCAGTCCCCATCCTATATATCTCACTAGGTATAAATCTTCCCCAAATCAATTAGTGGGATATATATGTCCCAACCATCACATAATGAAATCAAACATATGTGTTCCACAAGATCATAAACATTCAATATATCATAAATCATGAAATTAAATGGGAATCAGAAACATTTCACCATATATTAACCTATTGAAAATATGTAGGTTTCCTAATCACTACATAATATCATAACCTATGAAAATAAGTGGGTTTCATAAGAATATAACCCATAGATGAGAAACAGGTCTCAAAAGCATATAACATGTGGAATACAAACAAGTTTTATAAATATCACACTATCAAAGAATAAACCATTCATAGAGAGAATATTAATGTTATCCATGGATCATATTCCCAATAAATCAAAAAATATATCAATGTATTTCATCTTAGATGGAGAACGATTTGAAAATATCACTTGGAGTTTTAATGAAAATTACATTTCTTTAAATATCATTTTTAGTACCTAAAAATTTTGAGAACTATTTTCATTTAAAACCATATTGAAAAATTACGAATTAATATTTAAAAATAATTTAAAACATTTCTTGATAAAAATATAATTTTTATTCGAAAAATTAATTTTAAATCATATACCATTTTGAAAACCTACTTCTATGGAAATAACTTTGAATCTTATAAAGGAAGATTACAAAACCATTTTAAACACTTTTTATGACATAAAACAAATTTAAATTATTTTTCCATTAAAATAAGATTAAAATATAATTTAAAAACATTTTTGAATTTTTTTAGAAAACATGTTCTTTGGAATGAAATAGATTTCCGATCAAAGGGATAAATAAAGTTAGATTAAAAAACCCATTATTCTGTATCTTAAATACTAACGAGGGAAAAAAATATTACCATTACTTGAATATTTCATTAATAACTAGATAATAATAAAATTAATGATAATTATTAGGATATTTGTCATATGATTTGATAAATGGAGGCATAATCATAAACATTAATTTTAAACAATGATATTATTGCAATAACCACTTACCACATTGGTAACTTTGAATCAAGATCCCCATAAAAGAATAAAATTAAATTAATATTAAAATACCATTAATAGATGTATATTTAAGATATAACATGTAAAAGGGGAATTATATACACCTCATAAAATAATATAGGTTCATAAAATAATATGTGTTTCAAAGAAGGAAAATAGAGACAAAATATTCTTATCGCTTTAGTAAATTTGAAACCATAACCCCATCAAATATATATCCACAAATGGACGTGTAATTTTTTTTAATAAGAATAATAATAAAATTCATCCAAAAATAGTATACATATCACATGAAAGAAATTGGTGGTGAACATGGCTTATGTATCATGAAAATAAAAAGTGAGACAAAAATATCTTGTTACTTGAGTAACCTTTGAATCATGAGATCTGTGAAAGAATAAATTAAATTAAAATTGTTAATATAATTAAATAAACTAAATTAATAAAATAATTTTTTATAGGGTATCATATACACCATGAAAAAGAAACTAGTGGTGAATAAGTCATAAGTCTCTCATAAATATTAATGAGACTCAAAATCCCCTTACCACAAGACTTGACTCTCATCATACTCATTAAAAACTCATGTGTAACAAATATATGATTTTTATAATTTTATAATAGAACCATGTTCATATATATATATATATTATTTAATTACGACTTTATATTAGCATTTATTTACAATTCTGTGTTTATATTATATTTCAGGTAATAACCACTTTGTTTTTCGTACTTGTTTTGAATTATTATTCTTGGTCCTCAAAGATAGATCATGATTTAATCATCACCATAGTGAGAATAATAATATAAATATAACATATATTTTTTATATATGTATTTATAATAATATATAAAATATATAAATAGGTAACAAAATACACCATTCATAAAGACAATAGGCCATACATATGCATGAATGCAGTCTCAATTTTATTTTCACATTAATAGAAATAAAATTATATTATATATTATCATTATAAAATATTTTTTATTAAATTTATTTGTTAAAAAAATACTTCATAAATTCCATGTAGAGGGTTCTAGGATGAGTGGAATTATTGAGAGGGGGTTGTCCACCATACACATAAACGATGATTGTGTATACCATTTGATGAATGTGTGTGAAGTATTTTTTATCAGCATTAACTTGAAAACATACAAATATATTTATTATACATAGGATATTAAATAATAATGATATAAATAAATTAAGGAGGTGGAGATATAAATAGAAGGAAAATTATTTTAGAAGAACATTACATCTTCTCTGGGTACCCATCTTAAGTTTTCACGAAAATAATATAAAATTTTATCTCATACAAAAAATAAGGCTTCTAGAATGAGTGGAATTATTTTGTGTAGTTTTTTTAGTTCCTAGAAAAACCTATGGCGTTTTAAGATTTTAATTGTGGAGGATAGGGGGAGGCCTTTTATAAGTGAGGGAGAGGACACACTTGGAAATGTTTGAAAAGTTGACAGGTGAACCCATGTTTCTACCTAACACTAAGAATCCATAATAAAAATAAAATAAAATAGATGAGGGATGTTTTATATATGTACATTCAATCGGTTTTGGGAAAGTTTTTATTTAATTTTTCCCTTTATGTTTAACATTTATTCCATTATGATAATTTTTTCTCTCTTAATCTTTGTGATTAATTTTAATTGTTTTCAATAATTAATATGGACCCAATATAATTTTACCTTATCACACATTATAAATAATTTTTATTTAAAATATGGAATATATTTTTACATATTCAATTCATATAAGTGGTATAAATTAATTTAAAATTAATCCTGTAGATGGGACGAGACAATGAGTTTTTAAATTGAATATATTCAAATGTTGGAAATGATTTTATATCCAATTTCAGTGTGAAACTGAATTGAGTGAAATAAATTGGATTAATATATGTTTTATTTAACAAATAATAATTTAAAAAAATTAAAATAATATTTTACTATATAAACAAATTTAAAATAAAGGTGGGTTTCTATTTAAATTTAGTATTTTCACTATTCATCAAAAAATGAATATTTTTATAATGATCCAAAAAATTAATCCTAAGATAATATTATCATTACTATTTAAAAAATGATGTTTTTTGAGAAATAACATATTAAATTTTCAAAAAAAATTTATAATTTATGTTCAACATTGTATTCCGGTAGTACTAAGTTTTAGAAAATACATCTTTTTATGCCTAAAATTGGATTTATCTTAATCTCTTATCTTGAATACACATAAGATGATTGTTAAATACTTTATTTATTATTTTATGTAAAACATTCATTCAAATCATATATAAAAAGTGTCTTATTTAATTTTTTTAGATAAAACATGTTATTGAATACAAGATTTTTAGAAAAAAAGCAATTTTATTATTCTCAAATAGTTCTTACATTCATTACTAATTAAGTGGTTTTCAAAGAATTAATTTTATAATAAATAATAAACCTTATTTTCATAATTTTTTAATCCTTTTCATACCAATCATTTAAATTTCTTTGTGATAACTATAATAATATTTTAATAATAATAATTGTATTTTTTTCATTTGGGAAAAGTTGGACATGCATGTTACAAAAGTTATAAAAGGGACTCAATATTTTATATACAACAAGATAATCTCAATATTTCATATACCACATGATTAATAGTATTTTTTATGAAATAGAATACATTATAAAATATTAATTTATTTTTTAAAATAAAAAATTTATTCTTAAAAACTTGGGTTGTTACTTTCTACATCCCTTAAAATTAATTTCACCCTAAAAATTCATCAAGGTGTACAAATTTTATATATATGAAAGTTCATTTTATAAAATACCATAGAGTAATGAGTAATTCTAAAAATACCTTTAAAAAAGGATAGTTGGAATAATAATAATTACCCAAATCAACTCATCAATAGGTTTCCACATAAGAGAACATAGGTGGAACTTGAAAACATATACATATAAGAGAAACCTAACACCAAAATATTGATGGATAGTGATAGAGAACATTAATCATAAGAAGTGGGTGATCTAGATAAAGTTAAAAGCCACAAATCCATGAACCTTATGGGTGTGAAAAAGGTCATTGATATCATAAAAATGATTATAGAAAGACAAAATTTTATTTTAAGACCTGTTTCATAAAGTTGAAGAACATTCATGAGAAGAAATAATAAATTGTTTTCATTATATGTTATAAGAATAATCTCAGCCATTAGTTGTTCCTTGATAAATTTTCATATTATCTCTTACTCAAATAAAAAAGTGTGATTTTTTGTGTCTTAGGTAATAATTGATCATATGATACATACATAGAATTATAAGTCATCCCATATATCTTTCATTATTATCACAAAAAAATGGTTTTCACATGTTATCCAATATGCATAAATATTTAAATTTTAAAAAATTAATATCTAATTTTTTTTTTCAAAGTTCAACATAAACCTTTTCATAAATGTTTACTCTTTTGAACCCTATAAACGTTAAAAATCCAAAAATATAGAAACAAGGTCACTAAATTTCATAGAATCATCTTAATATTTATCCCCCACATATTTTAGAGTAGTTATTGATTATCACATTTCTAATATGTGAATACCTTCATTATGTATTCCCTTGAAACATTATAATATCTTAAATTACCAGAAAACAATATTGAAATCATGCATTCTTCTTCATTAATTACATAGATAATATATTATTGGATATATTCCCTAAATCAAGGAAATGATGTAATCTTCATTAATGATAGTATAAACAACTTTTTCAACAAATCCTTTATTAGCTCTGAGGTTAAAAATACTCACCAATTTAATTTATCCATATAATTTTTCACTTTAACAAAAAAACATCATTTTCTCATTACAAAAACTTATTAAGTGTTACCTTCCATTAATCATGATTATTTTCAAAAAATATAACCTTGAAATAAAATCACTTTTCTTGGTCATCAATATTCTTCTACATATTTTCTATAATCATTAACAGATAAAAATACACTTAACAATACATATTTATTTCATACATTAAATAATAAAATATTTTATCTTCAATACAAAAAAACTTTTGTCATCCAACTTCATTCTCAAAAATTTAAATAAGCTTCATCATTTTATTTTTTAGTACACCATTCCATTCCAATTTCATCTACATCCTCTTCCCTATCATCAAAATTACCATTATTAGTACCTTTTTTCTGATTCTCTTCACAATTTTACCATGTAGAACATGAAATTTAATAATTCAAATACATTCCTTAGTTTTATCATTCAACAATCAATGATATATTTGGAAGGCCATTATTCTCATCCATTTCATTCGATAAAATTTTTATTTTACCTTTATAATTAAATGATTTGTGTAATTTATTTCTACATTCAAAACATCTTCATATTACTCTAAGATATCCACACAGCGTTTCTTTTCACATTCTTTTCACAAAGGAAACTAAATCTTATTTTCTTAGTAGTCTCAATTACCTGTTTTCTTAGAGAACTCTTTCCTTCTCTTATTTGATGACTCTTATAGTTTGTTAAGTTATACTTTTTAAATCATATTCCATAAAAAATGATTAGGAATAATAAAAACATTCTTCACTCAAGTAATCATACCATTTGGATAATTATAATCAAATAACCTGTCACATAAAACGATATCTAAGATCCATATTGTTCTCTCCATTGACTAAGAAAATTATAGTATGAGAAACACTAATTAGAGTGGGAAAAATAATAATCATAAAATGGTACAAATAGTATGTCTAAATCATGACACCTTATTTTTCAATATATGATACCATAGGATCATCTTATTTCATTCATAGTAATCGTATTTTTAAATACATATTGATGATTCATAAACAATTCATCATTCTCCCATGAATATCTTAGGGAGTGTCATACAAGGTGTGCAGCAAGGACAATTTTCTTGCACCAGATCTCAATCAATTTTGAATCAATATGATTATTTTGGGGTTATTAACCCTAGATATATCAATGTCATATCCACATCTACTTATAGTATTCAGATATGTATGAGTTTCTTGGAAAGAACTAAATTTATCCTTTACCAAAATTCCAGGACATTTTTGGATACATTAACTAATCCTTAAACTTAATCTTAGAGACACCTCTATACATATCCCTGTAAAATTCCTATGGATATAAATAAGTGTTATCATACATGTTTTCAATGATTGATTAAATCTTTTCATTGATACTAGATATATCAACCTAGACTTATAATAAATTGATATTAGATCATTTTTATGAATATTAATTACATTACAAAAACATTCCCCAAAGGATTGTAATATATTAGTTCCTTTGGAGACATGGTAACATAATCTTCTAGCATGGTGAATGATGTTCAATTTATCCAATTAATAAATTCATATTCAATAATCCTTCTTAAAACCATTATTCCTAACATGTGGAATATAAACATTAGAAATGGAAAGATAATATGCTCATTAAGGGTAAATAAAGGATATATGTAAGCATAAAAAGAACATATGTGTATAAGGACATGATTATAACATTTTAAAAGAACAACCTACATATAGAATATCATAATCTTGAATCATGGAATAAATATTGGATGTTTATAAGAAATTAATCATACGATAAGTAAATTACATTATCCATGAGAGTATAATAATGGAAAAAGACATGGTATTTATTGCATACACATAAGCATAGAAAAACATATCATATTATACAAGGATAGTTCTGAAGACCATCAAAGAGGAAAAATTCCTTTACCAAACCAGGTTCACTTCCTATTCATTCCTTATATTACTGAATCAATTTCACTTCACGTTCTGGCCCTGTATTACTAAATCGAGTTCACTTCCCATTCCTTCCCTAAATTGCTGAACTAGGTACACTTCCTAGTCACTCCTTGTTTTACTAATCCAAGTTCACTAAAAATTCCTATCATGTATATCAAATTAGATATAAAAATTTACCCAATAAATTAGAGGGAAAAATAGGTCCCACCCATCACATAATGAAATCATACATATATGTTCTAGAAGATAATAAACATTAATAATATCATAACCTACTAATTGAAATGGGTATGATAAACATTTCATTATATATTAACATTTTTAAGAGATACATGTTTTATAATATTTTCATGATAGAATGACACATGAAAAGAATTGGGTTTTATAAGCATATAACCCACGGAAGATAAACTAGTTTCATAAATATCATGAAATAAAAAAATAAACCATTAAGATAAATAATAAGAATGGTTTAATTGGATAATATCTCTATGAAAGAATAAACTATATCAAAGTATTTCATCTTAAATGGAGAAGTATTTGGAAATATCACTTGAATGATTTTATAATGAAAAAATAATTCCATTAAAAATAAAATTCTAAGATAGAAAACTTTTTCAAAATAATTTTATTTGAAAAAAATTGAAACCTTATTATAAAATTTTTAAAAATAAATAAAAACATATCATGAGGAAAATAACCTTATAACTTTGGAAATCACTTTTAATTCATAAAACATTTTGAAAGACTTTTTCTTTGGAAGCAACCTTGAAAAATTATAAAGGATGATTTGAAAATAATTTTAAAAACATTTTAAATAATTAAAATATTATAGAGTCATTTTAATTTAATATTAACTAAATATATAATTTAAAAAAAATTTTGAAAACATTTTTTAATAAAATAGATTTCCAGCTAAAGAGAGAAATAAAGTTTGATAAAGCAAAACATTCTTAATTATCTTAATTAACAAAGAGTGGAAAAATTTTACCATTATATTAATTTTTCATGGATAAAAATAGGAGAATAAAATTCATGGGAATTTTTGAGATATGGATCATAATAATTCATCAATGGAAGCATAATAATAAACAATCTTGATAAATGATGAGAATGTAGCAATAGACACTTACCACTTTGGTAAATTTGAATAAAATTTCCATAAAATAATAACATTACATGAAGCTTATAATATAATGAAAATAAGAGGATTCATTTTTTTACTTGTAAAATTTTAACAATATACACCTCATAATATAATATTGGTTTATAACATAACATATGTCTTAATGAATTCAAATTGGGACAAAATTATCTTACTGATTTAGTAACTTTGAAAATGTAACCCCATGAAAGTGGGATCCGAAAATAGATGTGTAAATAAGAAAAATATTAATAATATGAATCATAAAATACATAAATTGTTATTATACATACCACATATTATAAAGAGGTTGTCAAAATGGATTGTGTCTCATTGAAAATAAAACTAATACCTAAATCTCTTATTACTAGAGTAACATCTGAATCATGAGTTCAATGAAAAAATTACTTCAAAGGAAAAAATTGAATATGATGAATTCATTAAATTAATTATTAAAAATTTAATTTGAAAGAATATACTCCATTAAAAAGAAATTAGTGATGAATATGTAACATGTATCACAAAAATAAATGCCTGACTAGAAATCTCTTACCATTAGTCTTGACTCTCACTATACTCATCCAAACCTCCTGTATAATAAATATTTGTTTAATATAAATTTCTAAAATACCATATTCATATATATAATAACATATATTACTTAAATATTACCTTATTGTTTCATTTTATTAAAAATTACATGTTTCAGTTATGTTTTGGGTAATAAAAAATTTATTTTTCGTACATTTTGTGATGTATTATTATTGGTCCTATTACATAGATAAAAATTTCATCATCCCTAGAATGATAATCATGATATATATACACTATAAATTTAGTATATATTTATTTATAATAATCATTAAAATATTTAATAAGAAATTAAATACATCATTCATGTAGATGGTAGGTCAAACGTACACATTAACGTTGTCTCTATTTTCTTATTGGATTAAAAGAATGAAATTTATAAGATATATTATCAATAAAAAATAATTTATATGTCATATTTATCACATATATATATTAAAACCATCTTTAATACATTACATTTAAATTATGAAGGAAACACATCGCTTTGGGAGTTGTTAGTATGCAGAGCACACAAATGATGTTATTATCTTCCCACAAAATAGAAAGCATGAAGGTATGTGCAATGTAAAAATTAAAAAATCATAATAAAATTATAAAATGGAAAATATAATATATAAACTATAAAACAATCATTAATCTCTACAAATAATGGTGGTAATGGAAGAATGAATAAAATCGGTTCATGAGGTGGAAGCCCACCATACACACGAAATATGATCACATATCCAATTTGATGGAAGTTTGGAAGTTATAGGTTCGACCGTTAAAATAACAAAAAATTTGTATATTTAATATAATTAGGATATTATATAATCATGATATATAAAAATTTGATGGAGGTGGACATGGAAATAAAAGAAAAATGCTTTTAGGAAAGCATTACATCTTCTTTATGTATCCTCCATAAGTTTCCACTAAAACCTTGAATGGTAAGATTTATGATAAAACTATGAATTCTAGGATGAGATGAAGAAATTTTGGGATTGATTTTGGAATTTATTGTCTAATAGTTATTTTTTTGTGATTTTAATTATGTAGGAGAGGGGTTTTCCTTTATTAAGTGAGGGAGAGAACACAAATGGAATTTTTTAAAACTAATTAGGTGAACCAATATTTTTACGAAACAATAGGATTCCATAAGACACAGAATTAAATTAGAGAGGTTTAATTGTCTCAATAAGTCTATAAAATTAGTTCTGGACATGTTTATATGTCATATTACCCCTTAAGAATAATTTTTAGTTCAATAATAGACTAATTTTTCTCATAATTGTCATGATTAATTTTAACCTGCCAATGAGCCTGTACCCTAGTGGTACATGCTTTTTCTTGGCATCCATAAGACCCAGGATCAAATCCAGGTAGGGACTAATTTCCAGGGTACTGTAGCTGTACTGTAGCAGCACTGTAGTAGCGGCGGAACTGTAGAGGCGACGACATTGTAGCGATGGAGGTACTGTAGCAGGAAATGTAGTGGTGGTGGTACTGTACTAGGTAATGTAGCAGTCCGGGTACTGTAGAAATACTATTCACTGAGGGCCCTTTGGGCCCAAAAAATGGGCTTTCAAGCCTTGTATTCGGGAAACTTGGCCTTAGGCCTTTGAGCTATGTAATGGGTCTCCCTCTACCCAGTCTAAAGTGGTCTTTGATTTAAATTATAAAATGAGGCTTCAACACCAATCTTTTAAAAAAATGATTAATTTTAACCATTTTTGCTAATCATTGTGGTAAAAAATTAAGTTTAAAATAGTATAAATTATAAATTATTATGATTAAAAATTTGGAATCTATTTTTCAAAATTAAATTCCTATTTTCAGCAGAAATTAATTTAAAATTAATCCCACATACTAGACGAGATAATAGGTTTTTAATGTGAAAATATTGAAAAGATTGAAATGTTTTCATATAAAATCTCAATGTAAAAATATTTCCAATTTCTTAAATTGGTTTAATTAATATAAATTTTATCCAATTATAATTTAAAAACAATTTTAAATATAATTTATCTATAATGAAATTTAAAAAAAATCCGATTTCAAGTTAAAATTTATTATTTTTCATTATTTATCAAAAAATGAATTTTTAAAAAAAATCCAAAAAATTCATCCTTATATATTTTTAATTTTAAACATTAAAAAATGATTTTTTTGCCAAAAATTTTGTATAAAATTATCTAAATGTATTTTTAATATAAGTTCACCATTACAAGTTGGTAAAACAACCTTTTAGATAAATACATATTTTTATGCATAAAATTGGATTTATTCTTTTCATTTGTTTTTAAAACACATAATAATAATTTTAAATAGTTTATTGAATATTAAATATATAATTTTTTTTAATCATTCATAATTTTTTGTTAATTTTATTGAGTTAAAACTTTCTTTTGAATAGAAAAATAGTTCTGCAGAAAATAAATTTCATTATTTTGAAATTATTCTAACATTCATTAAAAAGTAATTGGGTACCAGAAAATCCTTTAATTAACATTAGTAAACAAAATTTTAATAGTTTATTTTATACTTTTCATACCCGTCATTCCAAATATTGGGTGATAACTATATTAATATTTTAATGATAATATTAATAGTATTTTGTAGTTTGGTAAAACTAGGTCCTGCATATAACACATACTATTGTGGGAACTCAAAATTTCATGTTCCATAAGAAAGATAATGTATTTATTGAACTTTATATTTAACTTGTTATAGCGTATAATTAAATGCATCAAATAATTTTAATTGATTAAAAAAATAAAAAAATAATTCATAAATACATAAGGTGTTAAAACCTAGATTTTTTAGTAGATAAGAATATTATCATTAAAGGACACACCAAATTTGTTAAGTAAATACCTAATTATTATATTATTCTTGTCAATGAATATTTTTAGAGCATTATTATGTTCAATTGGGATCACTATGAACATATTGTGACCGTATATTGTATTAAAAACTGTTTCAGTGATAACATTTTTCATCACACCTATATGATAATATCCTTATTGAAGATATTCCCTATAGAAGTATTGGGATACTCATCAAAGATCAATGAATACATATATCATTTTCATGGGATACTTATTATTTATCATGATATTTGTTGAACTCATGATAATAAATACATAGGCTCATAGACACATACTTATTATTAATGAAAAGGCCAAATGTACCTCATTATTAGGAACATATTCATATAAAACGTTTATCAAGATTATATTTTAACTATTTTTTCATCTCCAATAATCCAACAAAAAAACTAAATATATAGTCCTTTATATTTGAAAATATCCCTATATGATCTAAATTGAAACTGAACCTCATTCATAGGAGGAAGACCAACAATTCATCAACAACCACATCATAAAATTATCTTATGATAGGAATATAAAATGGGACGATCTTTTAATTATTCAATATTATTTCTTTTAGATTCACTTTCTTGTAATCCAATAATATCAATGTTTGATATGTTGGTAACAAAGAAGATTCATCCTATTCCTTGAACTTGTATAGAATCGGAGGGATATTTTTGATATAAAGGGTGATTTCCTTATCTTGGAAATTAATGTTGGATCTATAAAAGTAATTCCATTCCATGCCTATAATAGAATAAAATTTTATTTATGGGAGTATCAATAATTTTTTTGGGAAATTTACCCCAAAAATTCGGATAGGGGATAAGTTATATGCTTGGGATGAAACAGTTGACACATCCCATATCTTCAAAATAAATTATATTCTATGTTTTGAGGTTTTCATTGAATTGTTCTAGTAAATTTACGTGATATAAAAGTATGAATTGAACTTGATTAGATAAATACATTAATTATTATTGAATTAATAACTATATTACCTTTATCTACTTTATTGATGGTATCTAACTCATTAGTGGTGATGGTGTATGATTTCCCTTTCATTTTTGGCCTTAGAGGTTGTTATCATTGGATTTTATAAAATACCCATGGAATTAAAAAATGATTCACATAGTTTCCAAGATCCTTGAAGTTGAAACATTGGGAAATAGGATGAGAGTTAACCATAGAATTAATTTAATCCATTAAATTTTTGGGATTATGCTATATGCAATCACTAGCTGGGTTCCCTTCCCCTTACCTAAATCATTTCCTCACCCCCTAGGTAATTTCATGGATGTTTCTTCCCAAAATATTGAAAAGTAGGATTTTTTTCATTATTTACTCCATTAGATTAGTCTATTATTACACCTAGATTAAACTCTATTTTACACTTATCTACTTGTGGGACTTTAGCTTTATGGATCTTTATTTCAACTTCGAGGGAACATCGAGAAATTTTCTTATATTTGTCAATGTACCAAATGGATAAGGATCCATGTAGAATCGACTTGATCCTTCTAAAGATGTGATCCACATTACTATCAAGGGTAATGAAAAATCTCAATTCATATCATGAAATACGTATGAGGTTTTCATCATACCCCTAGTGAATTTGCCATTCATTTTCATTAGTGTAAAAATGACAACATATATAGCCTAGAGAAGGAACTTTTATTTATTACATTAGAATAGATACAAGGAATCACATACCAAAAAAATAAATTGTTTAATAGTATTGGTAAACTAGATATATATTTTAAATTCAAATTACATTTTAAACATAAAATAAAATTTTTTATCTTTGAAACAATAATTACCCCTTTAGCAAAAACCTTCCAATTAGTCAAAATAAACTTCTTTGGAAACCTGATGAAAATAAAAATCAGAAAGGGGTGATCTCAAATTCCAGTAAGGGTTATGTATAGTGAAATATAATTTCAATATATAGTAATAATAAACATGAAAAGGTAAATAACTTAGAACACACATGATATTTAATCAATAAACTCAGAATGAAAAGAATCCAAATATTTTTTTTCATTATGAAAATCCTCTAGATAATGATTACCGAATACATTAAGAAATAAATGATTAATTATTGGATGTCATTTGTTAGACACATGAGCTCATAATATCATGAAATTTCAATAGAAAATTTAATCCACTTGAAAAATATTGTTTACTGTAAGATTTACTAATTCTTCCCATGAGACTAAAGATTTATCTAGGGGATATATATATATATATATATATATATATATATATATATATATATATGACCATGCCCCACCAGTTTATTTATATCCATAAAATTCATTATATGTTGAATAAAAGATTTAGAAGTATATTTATAAATCAAAGTGTCCCATACCACATTAAAACATTTGAGTCAACATAAACTATTTACTAATGTAGGGAATATGATACAATAATAGATAAACCTCAATGCAATATAGGATTCAACAAATGATGTTGAAATAGATGAAAACCCTTCAAATGATATATTTGAAAAACAATTGATGAAAATAATCAATTGTAATTCCCCAAACCTAGTTACCCATAGTTAGTGAATTATTACATAACAATGGCATGATCATAAGGGATCAAATCCAGAAATACCAATCAGTTTAGTAGCCTTATAAGTACTAGATAAAAACATAAGTTTTACATTACATAATGAGATAAAAACAACAACAACATTTTGTACCCTTTGAACACACTTATATCCCTTATACTATCCATATAGGTCATCCATAAAATACTTCTTCACATCCTGAGAAAAATAAAACATAGAAAGGGGTGAGCTCATATGCTTAGTAAGGATAACAATATAGCGAAAACTTTCATAAATAAGCATAAACATTTAAGGCAATGTATAAGACTAAAAAATAATCCTTTTAAACATAAAATTCTTAATAATATGGTAAATATAAATCAAATAATACCATTTACTTATTCACATGGATATTCTACTAGTCAAATAATCACATGTGATGTCAATATCCTATTTCATAATGATGGAATGCATAATGCTAGACTTCATAACCACATAGTCAAGGGATCGTGCCAAGACTAAAAATAAGATTTTATCAAGGCCTTGTTCCAAGACACTAGTTTGTCTCATGAGACCTACTGATGCATCGAGGAGCTATAGTGGGCTCTACCCGTCACTTACTAAGTCCAATGCATTCCTCATATGAAAAGGTTGAAACATAAAATAAACATTCGTATTAAAAATAGCCTACAGAATGTTAATTATTTTACCATAAACCATTAATGGTATAAAAATAACATATCCATAGTCAAACATATCACAAAACCTTCAATACAATATAGAATATTATATCATAATAAATCATCTTCGAACAAGTGTAAAATGCATCAAAGGATGTTGACATAGATGAAATAAAAACCATTTGAGAGAAATATCTCTTTATATTTTGAAATAATTATAAAAGAAAACATTTTTTTAAAATATTTTTGTAAGCTTTTAAGGGAAGATTCTAAGGTGTTATAAGGAGGAAAATAGCCTCACTCACTGTATAAGTTAAAAAACATTCTTTCCTTAATTTTTTTCGAAAAGGTCGTAAATGACATTGTTTGGAAAAAGACAGAAAGATTCCATTATAAACATATTATAAAAAGTCAAAAAAGGATATAAATGACATTAAACCATAGTATAGGAAATATTAAAAATTATTTGAAATACATTTTTAAGAAACACAGATGTGGATGATAAATAGGTCCTAGTGGATACTCACGTATAAACAACCTCAGATAGTAAAGAGATTGTAGAATTAACCCTTAACATGTACTTTTACTTAGTCGAGGGTATGTTAAAATTTTGTATAATAGTTAAATAATTGTTATTAAATTTTAAAATAACCACATACATAAATATTATACCATATATGATCTTCTAATATTGATTTGTTAATAATATTTCGACAGTATCATTGTTTCATGTGTTAACTGATTCGTTTTACTTTTTATGCTTGGTTACATAAGCCATGTTTGTTATGGATAAGATGTATTTGATTCATATCCAGAATGATATTAAATTCTTAAACAATATTTTTTTAATCATAAAATAAAAATTATTCTTGAATGGTTACGTTGAGGAATGAA
The DNA here is from genome assembly GCA_963277665.1 of Viscum album. Classification (NCBI taxonomy): domain Eukaryota; kingdom Viridiplantae; phylum Streptophyta; class Magnoliopsida; order Santalales; family Viscaceae; genus Viscum; species Viscum album. The sequence continues at coordinate 902,132,281 of OY728139.1, forward strand.
TCTCATTGCAATCATGGAAACAGTAATCTGTACGTACCCACGAGCGAAAATACCATTCTATTGATAGTGAAATTGTATGTAATTGGATGGTATATTATATATATATATAATCCTTAACATGTTATATTTATTATTTACCTCAGTTATACTCATTATTATACCCATCCAAATAATAATGTGTTTGAATAACAAACTACACCACGACGTGGAGATGGTAAGCCGTACATACGCACGTATGGTGACTTGTCATTCATATGATGGATAGAATAATGAATATGGTTGTAACATATTTATAATAACATAAAATTATATCTAAGGTACTGGATTTATTATTTTGTTTTGTGAATAACAATGAAAGAGGAAGTGGAAGAAGAAAAGATCATTGAAAGAGGTGGTGAAATTATTATCTCTTCTTCAAGCGTTTCCCTTTGATTTGATCAAAAGGGCTCTGTATGTTGGCTTTATGATCAAAGTAAGGCCTCTAGGTCAAAGGGAGGGTATTTGGGAAGGGGTTTTCCGAGCCAAATGGATTTGGAGGTGTGATTTTTAGATAAGGGGAGTACCTTTTTATAAGACAGGTGAGGGTCACTTTAGGAAAAGCATGAAATTTTATTTTATTATACAATCATATACGGTTTATAATGGATCCTAAATGATTTATTTAGAGGATAAGGTGGGGATGGGTCTAAATCCTCTCAACCAATAGGTTTTATACAGGTTTAGGCTAATATATTAACCTTATCATTTAGATTTAACTCTTAGTTAAATAGTTTAAATTTTACCATGTATTCTTGTATTATTATATTATATGGTTAATAATCTTACTATAAAATAACAAGAGAACCCCAAGTGGTTCATTAAATATATATATATATATATATATATATACTATTATATAAGTCCTTTGGACGAACTTTATATTTTTATTAATTTTATATCATTTAATAATATAGTATTTTTTTTAAAAACTCATTTATGTCAGTTTTGACACTATTTAGTAATTGATTTTTGTGGAAGTCATAACAACATTACTAATTAAATAAAATTCATTGAATCAACCCTAAAATGTCATATTAATCTAGAAAGTTATTTTAATGCATCAAAAGTCTCAATTTACATTTATTTGGATATTTATAACATCAATTATTTTAACCTTTTATTAAAAAGGTAATTACTGCATCATCATTGTGTCATAACTAAATTTAATTATTTAATGTCGAAAAATTATAAATAAAATACCATTATGTATTAAATATTTTTTATCATTATAATGAAAATTTATAGTCTAATTTATTTATATGTATAACCCTATATTAAAAATATTTTCGTTATGAAAATTTTAATTTAACACTTGTAACTCTTCTTTAAATAAAATAATAATAAATATCCTAATCTAATCTAAGTGGACCAAAAGGATCATATTTTATTTCTAAGGTTTATTTTGGTCTATATACACTTATCCAATAGAGTTAGTACATTTTTAGGGTAATAATAATTCCATTTTTACCTTTAATTATCCTATTTACTTTTAACCGTGGTAAATAAAAGTCAAAAGTTACTATTAACGAAAAATTATATTCACATTATTGAACCAAATTTAACATAATGATATCAACTATGTCTCTTGGAGTTTTAAAAATAAATTTACAGAAGCAGTAAAATTACGTTTTATGCAAATTTTTTAACGTGCCTAGATGGTGGGTAAAAGACGGTAAAAAGTTCAATAAAATTTTATATATCTACTATTATTATAAAATAACTCTAATGAATTAAATTGAACATATATAGGTATTTTGTATCTATTTTTAACTAAAATAAATTTAAATAACATAATTAATTATTTAAAAAAAAAATTCGGTTTTAAACAATAACACAATGTTTTTCACTATTCATCAAAAATTGAAAGTTTTCAAAAAAAATACAAAAAAGTCGCCCTAAACTAATTTTGTTATTCAGAATAAAAAATGAAGTTCATTTTGAAAAATAATATTTATAAAATTTTAAAAATTGGGTATTACTATTCATAATGGCTAGTTTGGTTGGTCGTGGTGTGTTAAAACTCGAAGTTGCGTACAACGCAAGCTATTGTATTATTCAAAGAGAAGCGTACTATGGAAGCTTGGGGTTTTACATTCTTCCCTTTTTCAAATAATTTCATCCTCGAAATTTCTAGAATACTATTGTAAAAAAAGATTTTGGTGGTTCTTCATCATATGTTCCTCGGGTTCCCAAGTTTCCTCTTCCATCTTATGGTTTCTCCAAAGAACATTCACCAGACGAGTCATCCGGTTTCTCAAAACTTGTTCTCCTGAATCAAGAATTCTGATGGGCTGTTTGCAATAAGGCAAGTTAGGTTCCAGTTATATTTTTTCATAGGTGAGTACATGTGTTGGGTTAGGAATGTATTTTCTTAACAATGATACGTGGAACACATCATGAACTTTGCAGAGACTTGGAGACATTTACAAATGATAAGCTAAAACTACAATTAGTTCTAGAATTTCGAAAGGTCCGATGTACTTGGGACTCAATTTACCCTTCTCATTGAAACTTATAACACCCTTCCATGGAGATAACTTCAAGAAAACCTGATCTCCTACTTGAAATTCTAAATCCTTCATTCGGTTATTGGCATAGCTCTTTTGTTTACCTTGAGCTACTTTGATGTGGGTTTGGATAACCTTCACCTTTTTCATTGTTTCCTCAAAAAGTTCTATTCCAATGAGTTTTCTTTCACCAACATCATCCCAATAAGTTGGTGGGAAACATCTCTTTCTATATAACACTTCATATAGTGCCATCTGAATACTTGAATGGAAGCTATTGTTATAGGAAAATTCTACCAGAGGTAAATACTGATCCCAAACACCTTGAAAATCAAGTGAGCAAGATCTCAACATGTCTTTTAAGGTTTTAAGAGTCCATTATGATTGTCCATTAGTTTGAGGGTGGTAGGCAGTGCTCAAATGAATTTTAGTATTCAAGGGATTCTAAATAATTTTCTAGAATCTTGATGTAAAATGGGGATCACAATTAGAAACAATCGATATGGTACTCCATTAAGTCTTAAAACTTCATTAATATTTAGTCTTGTTAAACTTTCACGTGGAAAATCTTATCTTATAGCAAGAAAATGTACTAACTTGGTAAGATGATCAACACTGACCCATATTGCATCTTTATTTCTAGGAGTCCTTGGTAGTCCCATGAAAAATTCCATCACAATATGATCCCATTTCCACTCAGGTATGAGAAGTGTTGAGCAAGTGTTATTTTCAACAATACATAATATTGTTATTTAAAGGGGGAGTTTATATTAATACTCTATCTCTTTATGATAATTTTTATGATCAAAAATATCCTTAATTATTTTCTAATGATTTTATTTGTTAATAATTTTGCAGGAATTTACCATTTTATTTTACTCTTGAAATTACGGGAATTTATTATTAAATTATTTTTATTTTAGCGTGTTCTGGAAACACTGTTCATGCGCTACTTATTCATAATCTACTTGAGCGTGTTCTAGAAACACTATTCATACCCTATGTGGATAAACGTAGTGTAAGGATAGAAACTATGTATACTTTTTGAGATAAGGGAAAAGTATGGTTAAACAAACATACGTTATCAGAAAAGTATGGAAGAATAACCCTATGTTAGGAAGGAACCCTACGTTTTGGATATCAGAAATGTATAGAAGGAGAACCGTACGTAAATTTTAAACATTACGTTTGTTTCTCAAATGCATGGTTCATCAACCTTACATTTGTAAACAACCATATGTTCTTGGAAAAGTATGGATCAAGTAAAAGTATGGATCTTTTATCATAAGTTTGAAAGTTGAAGAGAAAAGTATGGATGACCAACCCTACGTTTGGAATGAACCTTACGTTTATTGTCATGTTTACATTGTCAACCTTACGTTGTCAACCTTATGTTGTGAACCTTACGTTTGAAGACTATGTAATCAAACTTACGTTCAGAGGATGCATACAGTTCAACTTAACCTTACGTTTGGCATCGGAGAATTTAAAGTCCATATTTTTATGCAACTATCAATACGGTGATTATTAGGCGGATTTAAATCTAAATTTGAAGATGATTTTAAAGTATGATTTTGACTGATTCAAAACCGTTTCATCAATGATTTGATAATTGAATTAAAAGGATATTTTTATGCCGATTCTTCAGGGAATTTGCGACTGCTCTGTAAATTCAAATGTTTGAATATCGCGAGTAAAAGGCGATATTTGTGGATCTAATTTTAAAGGAGAAGTTCTTATCTTTCTTTTATTTGTATAGGCTTTTTAAACTACATCATTATTTTATTGATAGTGTGTTATCTTTTTATTATTCTGAAAAGAAACAAAAATAGAGACTACTGAAACACACCGGTCTTCTGGTTCAAAAGGAGCATCAAAGCTCTGTTTGTTAAAAGACGAAGGAACGCGATAGAAGATTCACTTGTTCTACAATGAATATCTACTATGAATTTGCTACTGCTGAAGTTGTGAATTATATTTCTATATGTACTATAATTGGATCGACTCAAAATGTTTCTTATGTGAAGATTATTATCTCTGAAGGTGATGATCTATCTACTATCAATTGCATGCTGTTGCAATTGTGAAGAACATCTGGAAAGTATTTTGAAAATACAAAAATCTTTTCTTTCTATTCTTGATTGATCGAATTCTTGTACTAAGCTATGTAGGTTCTATAAGTGAACTAGAAGGATTTGTGTTTCCTTGTATTGTAAAGGTGTCAACTTCCTGTACTCAGTTGTGAACCGGTCTGTTGAAATGAGGACCAGATAGTGAAAATCACCAAGCTTGTGGAGTAGAGCGTTGGTAGAGTGGACTAGGGGCCTTCTGTTCCCCGAAGCACTATACATCTTGTGTTTCTGCTATTTAAATTTCCGCTGCATCATTTTATCTGATTAAAGTTAAAAGGAAGAACACAATCTCATGAATATTTTTGAAAAGAAACAATTCACCCCCCTCTTATGTATATTTGGTGTAATCTGATCCAACAATTGGTATCAGAGGTTGAGCTTTCTGATAAGGATTTAACAAGATGAAATTTATTATACACAGATCAAGATGACTGATACAAGAGAGGGAATTTATATAGTCAGAGCACCATACTTCAATGGAGAAAACTATGGATGCTGGAAGTCTCGAATGATCATCTATCTGAAAAAACTTGGATACAGAGTCTATTCTAAGATTCTAACTCTATATGAAATACCAGAAAAACCTGAAACATGGAGTGCAGCTACTAAATCAGAATATGATATGAATTATAAGGCAATGAATGTAATAATATGTGGTCTAGGACCTGATGAGTTTAATAGAGTATCTCAATGCCCAAAAATATATGAAATGTGGAAAACTATTGCTGTTGCTTACAAAGGAACTAACAATATTAGGGAAATGAGATATGAAACTGCTAAGCTTAAATTTGATGCATTCAGAATGGTTGAAGGTGAGAGTATTACTCAAGTAAATGGAATATTGAAAGATATTTTCAATAACATAACTGGCTTGAGAGATCCCATTAAGCAAGATGATCAAGCTTTAAAAGTGTTGAGAGTAATGCCTACAAAATGGAATAGAATATCTGCAGTAATCAGACAGTCGACACCTGTCAAAGATTTAACCATGAGAGATATGATTAGAACATTAATGATGTATGAATCTAAGATAGAATATGAAGCTAATGAATATAAAGTGCTTATAAAAAGATAAGATACTACCTTGAAAGCATCATCATAGAGAAAAAACAGAAAGATAAAGAAAATGAAAAAGAGAAGTCAGAGAGTTCTGAGTTATCTAATTCTGATGTGCAATTGGCTCAGCTAGCCTGAAGATTCACAAAATTCTATAGAAATAAAAGAGGCTTCAAAAAAATCCTTTAAGAAAGATGATAAAGAAGTAAGATTCTATGAATGCAAGAAAATGAGGCATATCAGACTTGACTACACTCAGCTAAAATAAGACAAGAGAAAGAAATTTTTCAAAAGAAATGACTATGAGCATAAGGACAAGAAAGACATGAAAGCTACATGGAGTGTATCTGAAGACTCTAGTAGTACTTTTAAATCAGACTCAGAGAAGAAGGAAGCAAATATGAAAGCCAACATGTGTTTTATGGCAGAAACAGATGAGGTACAATCTTACTACACTTCTGATTCAAGTTCTGAATCTAATTAGTCTAATGAAAAACTTTCAGCCTACTGCAATATGCATGAAGAAAAATATGAATCTATATTTAAGAAGAAAAAGTCTGTAAAGAAAGTTCATGATGAAATAGATATAATGCTGAAACAATATAAGGAGTTAACTGAAAAATTTCATTCAATTAATTCCAACAATACAGATTATAAATCAAAGATAAAATCACTACAAACTGAATTAGAAACTTATAAAACTGCAAACCTTGTTTTTACTAAAGGAAAAAATACTTTAAATAAAATTATTGGGTGAAATTTCATTAAAAAGGAGATATTTGGAATTGGCAGTAAAGGTGAAAAACCCAAGCTGTATAAAAACTATTTTATTCAAAGTACAAATGACTAAATTGTAATTACTGTGGAATAAGAGGACATATTTCTAAAAACTATTTCTTAAGACAACCCCAAATAAGCGGCATTAAGAAAGATTTTATATCAAATGATCTATTAGAATCATGTAAAATTAGAAAAACAAATCAAGTCTGGATTCCCAGATCCTTGCTAGATAACACTACTGGACCCAACAAAATATGGGTACCAAAGAAATCTGTGTAAATGTCTTTGCATGGAGCAGGTCACAAGAGAAAAAAATACATATAGTATATGAACAATGGATTCTCAAGACATATGAGTGGAAACTCATTGAATTTCTCTACACTCACTCAAATAGATGGTGGATTTATCACTTTTGGTGACAATGCCATATGAAAAAATCATTGGTATTGGAACAGTTGGAGATCTATAAGCTGTCTCAATTAATAAAGTACTTTATATACAAGGATTGAAACACAATATGATAAGTATCTCTAAACTATGTGATGATGGTTATGCTGTTGATTTTTCTAACAATTGTTGTTCTGTTTTCAAAAATAATTTGCTTAAATTTAGAGCACCAAGAACTGATAATGTGTATACCCTGGATTTAAATTCCATGTGTAAAAAACAATTAAATTGATTGACTGATAAAATAAATGAATCCTGGATCTGGCATAGGAGACTTGGACATTGTAATATATATGTTTTAAATAAGTTATCTAAGAAACATTTAGTTTCTGATTTTCCTAGTCTCAAATTTGAAAGTGACAGATTCTGTGATGAATGTCAACATGGCAAGCAACAAAAATCATCCTTCATATCTGTTAACAATATCAATATATCTAAACCTCTAAAACTTATTCATATGGATTTGTTTTGACCTTCAAGAGTAGCAAGATTGGCTGGTAAATTATATGTATATGTTTTAGTTGATGACTATTCTAGATTTACATGGATTTTCTATTTGAAATTTAAAAATTAAGATTTTAATTTATTTGAATGTTTTTGTAAAGTTGTTCAAAATGAAAAAGGTATTAAAATAATTTAATTAAGAAGTGGTCATGGTGAAGAATTTGAGAATCAGGAATTTCATTCCTTCTGCTCAAATATGGGTATTAAACACACCTTCTCTGCACCTAGAACACCTCAACAAAAGGAATTGTTGAAAGAAGAAATAAGACTATTTAGGAAATGGCAAGGACTATACTAAATGAATATAACCTTCCTACCTACTTTTGGGAAGAAGCTGTAAACACAACCTACTATATAGTGAATAGAGTTTTAATTAGACCTCTTTTAAAAAAGACACCCCATGAACTTTGGAATAACAGAAAACCTAAAGTTAACTACTTTAATGTTTTTGGATGCAAGGTTTACATCTTAAACACCAAGTATAATTTTGGTAAGTTTGATCCAAAATATAATTAAGGAATTTTATTAGGATATTCAGCTACTTCCAAAGCTTATAGAATCTATAATAAGAAGTCAAGGATTGTTGAAGAATCAGTTCATGTGAAATTTGATGAATCTGATCCCTTTGAGAAAAGGACAGATCAAATGGATGAATCTAACTCTAATGATAACATGAGGCTTGAGAACTTGAAAAATGATTTTGAAAAAGATATAAATAAAATTCATTCCAGTTCAGAAGAACATGATACTGAATAACCTATAAGCGTGTTCCCTATACAGACTAGAACCCTAAAGAATCACCCTTTAGAAACTATAATAGGCAACTTAGATATAGGAATAAAAACTAGAAGAAATATAGTAAATATTGTATAAATCTATGCCTTTCTATCCCAATTAGAACCCAAGACTGTAGAAGATGCTTTAGATGATGAAAGCTAGATAATATCAATGTAAGACGAATTAAAACAATTAAAAAGAAATGAAGTTTGGAAATTAGTTGAAAGACCACAGAACTATCCAGTAATAGGAACCAAATGGGTCATTAGAAATAAGCAAGATGATCAAGGAATAATAACTAGAAATAATGATAGACCTGTAGCTGAAGGATATAATCAGGAATAATGTATAGATTATGATGAGACCTTTACACCTGTATCTAGACTATAAGCCATTAGAATCCTCTTAGCCTATGCATATCATATGAACATTAAATTATTTCAGATGGATGTTAAATCTACCTTTTTAAATGGTTATTTAATTGAGGAAGTTTATGTTGAACAACCTCCTGGTTTTGAAAATTCTAAAAAAACCAGATTCCGTTTTTAAACTTACTAAAGCTCTCTATGGCCTTAAACAAGCACCTAGAGCATGGTATGAAAGATTAAGCTCTTTTCTTTTGAAAAATGATTTTACTGTTGGAATGACAGATCCAACACTGTTTATGAAAACTATGAATTTTAATATTTTATTGGTTCAAATTTATATTGATGATGTAATTTTTGAATCAACTAATAAAACCCTTTTTCATGAGTTTTCAAAGTTAATGCAAAAAGAATTTGAAATGAGTATGATGGGAGAAATAAATTTATTTTTAGGACTTCAAATTTATCAAAATTATTTTGGAAATGTTTTGAATCAAAGCAAACACATTAATGATTTGTTGAAGAATTTTGGACTTGAAAACAGCAAGACATATACAAATCCTATGTGTACTAATATAAAACTTGATTTGGATTAAATTGGAAAATCATTTGACAACAAGTTATATAGAGGTATGATTGGTAGTTATTATATCTTACTGCTAGAAGGCCAGATATAATGTATTCAGTATGTCTTTGTGCAAGATTCCAATCAAATCCTAAAGAATCTCATCTAACTGTTGTTAAAAGAATTTTTAGATATTTAAAAGGAACTATTTTTCAATCTCTTCTTTATCCCAAAACTTTTGATTTCAATTTGATTTCATATCCAGATACAGACTTTGGGAATTGTAGATTAGATAGGAAAAGCACTTCAGGAACTTGTCACTTTTTAGGAAAATATTTAGTGTCATGGTCAAGTAAGAAACAACATTTAGTTGTCCTGTCAACAGCTGAGGAAAAATATGTTTCTTCTAGTAGTTTTTGTGCACAAGTGTTGTGGATGAAAAACACTCTTGTGGACTTTGGACTAAATTTTAAGAATACTCATATTTTATGTGATAATACTAGTGCTATAAATATTTCAAAAAATCCTATTAATCATTCTAGAACTAAGAATATTGATATCAGACATCATTTTCTAAGAGATCATTTTCTTAAAAAGGATATATCTTTGGAATTTTTAAGTAATGAAATTCAATTAGCAGATATTTTTACTAAACCACTTCCCACTTCAAGGTTTTATTTTATTAAGGGGGAGCTAGGTTTATTTGATTTTAAATAAAATTTTATTTTATAATGGTAGTTCTTTATTTTAATTCTGCTTAAAATAATTTAGCTATTTTGTTTTTCAAACAGAATAAGTTTCTTTTTCCCGTGTAATCTATTTTATTTATTTTTAAATATATTTAATGATTATTAAAAACACAGGAATCGAGGTTTTCAGAAACCCTTTCGACTTCTAAACCGTTTCATTTCTATTGAAACCTTTTAGAACCCTCAAACCGAACCTCTGCTCATGAACCCTAATCTTGGAACCTCTGAAACCCTAACCTTCAAACCTTCAGAGATTCTCATAGAGATGCTAAGGACTAAAAGAGCCAGTGAATACAAGACAAGAAATTCCAAGAGACAAAGCTCTGAAGGAATAAAAATCTTACAGGGAAAGGTAATAGATCTCGATGGGTTATTTCAGACAAATCTACTGTTGAAACAAGCGCTGTTGTTTCAGAACCTTGAAAAGATGTTCAAAAGTGAAAATACAGAATTTCTGTATGAGGTAGAACTTAGATACTTCTTCAAATCTATATAGTTTAGTCTGGGAGATACAGAGGACAGTATGATGGCTAAGATAGAGGATAGGGATTTCTTAATCTCGTCAGTAGAAATTGGTCAGACTCTCAACTGCCCTCATGAGGGAGTTTTTCATTTCGATTTGAAAAATATTGGAGATTCTGTGAACAAATCATAGGAAATAATGTCGTTTCTTTTTGGTATTAAGACTGTAAAAAAATTATTTATCAAGGATTTGGAGCCTGATCAGAAAATTTTGGTCAAATTTGTGCAAATAGGGATTACACCGAGGATTCTGAGATGGAAAAGATATTATATCCCAATATGTATATAATTTATCTTTTTCTCAGTGATGTCAAACTCACTTTTCCTAGGTATATGGTTAGATACCTAAGATATTGTTTTTAGAGTTATGCCAGAATAAACTTTTATCCTTTTTTTCGATTCATTTCCAAGCTGTTTCTTAAGAAGGACATGGTGAGATTGGTGGATTCCAGAGTACACTGTCATCTCAGTAATGTGTTTAATGATGGATCTTTAAGTAAGATTTGATATTTCTGGAGTAATATCAAAGGAAAAAGTTTTCCAGTAGGAGCAGATGATGAATCAGAGAGTGCTCAAGCTCAATATGCAAAGTCTAAGGAGAGATAAGCTAAATCGAGAGTCAGCACTACAACAAGAATGATCAGATTTGAAGTGGTAGAAACTGAGGAAGAATGAAGTCAGGAGGGACTTCAAAATCAGAGGAAAAGACCTATGATTGAGGAAATTACTTCCCCTGATTTAAATACAAGATATTTAATCTCTTACAGATTTTTTAGATAAAAGGTTGTTGAACAACCACAAAAACCGAATGTCACTGTTACAGATCCTGATCATGAAAGGATTGTAGTTGAAATATTAGAACAACAGGCTATAGCTGATGTTGCTATTGAAATTCAACAAAAAAGGAGGCAAATCCTGGTGAGGAAGTGGAAAGACCTCAGGAAACTCAATAGAATATCATTTTAGATATTTCATTAGATGAAAAGAATTGCAGATATTTGTGATGTGCATGCTTCTGAATCTCATACAGAAGTTCTTCAAGAGGATTTTTTCTATAGAAGAGTCTGGAAAGGACTCTGAGGAAAAATATGTGGACCAAAATACTCAGGACAAGGAGAAAGAAAAACATGATGTTGAATCATTACCTTTAGTACAACTACATCACACAAAACCTGAGAATGTGAATCAAGCACAGGGTGCTTCTGATTCAAGGAATAGGGAAAATGAAGAGTTTTACAAAAATTTATCTCAACTGCAATATGAGAATGATTCTCTAAGAAGCATCTTAGCATCTGAACTGCTGAAATTTCAAAACCTTAAGGATAGTACTCTTTCAAGACAAGAATTTGAATTTTTTAAAAAGGATATGAAAAATGTTGTCGAAAAATTGAAATCTGAAATGGTAATGAAGTCTGATTTCTCAGATCTTAAGTTGTTTCTAGAAACACAGTTTGCATCAATTAGAAATAGTGCTGCTAGTGGATCAGGAACTTCACCTGATTTAATCAGAATATTTCAAGCTATCACAGCTGAAATGAGAAATATGAATGAAAATTTGCAAGATATTCAGTGCAACAATGCTCCATTATCTATTATCTTATATAATCACAAATTCTTATATGATCAGTTAACATCCAGTGAGCTAGGAATCCATTCTGTCTTAGAAAAATTCCCAGAGAAGCTGTCTTTGTTTAAGGAGAAAGAAGAAAGGATTCATGAGTTTTTCAGAGTCAATCTCATTGAAGATATTCATATGACTCAAGAGGCCAAAGATCTTATTATTAATCTTGGTGACGGATTAAATAAATAGTTGAGAGAATAGTTAGCAGAAATCAAGTCTACAGTCCAGCGAAGATAAACCCTACCTAGTCACTACAAAAAACCTTGATTCCTGTGTTTATCATCATTATATCTATTTTTGAATTTTAATAAAAATCGGTTACTTTATTTCTATTTGTTTTACAATCATTATTTTGATATTCCAGTACTCCAGATTTAATTATTGATAAACAATTAATAATATCATTTACCTAAAATTTAGTGCAACATTAAATGTGTTAAAATTCATGATTTATCATTCTTTTTGATATCACAAAAGGGGGAGAAATTTGGATAAACACAAAATTTTATTTTAAATAACTTATTTAAATGATTTCCTGTATATTTATAATGTTTTGGATTTATACAGATTTATACTTATACAGAAAAATATTTGAAGTTATTAACATTCGTTTATTATAAAGGGAAATTTTCTTTTACTTTTTATTTAGAGGGAGAAATTTGGATAAAACTAGAAACTTTTATTTTATTCTTTAGTTTTATTTTAAAAGAAAAATTATTTTATTTTCATGGAGGGGTAGAAATTTTTATTTTTTGAAATGATTTTGTTAAAATTAAATATTGTTTTATCCTCTCAAAATTCTAAAACATTATGTAACTAATTTAGAAAGTTAATTTCATTTAAGTAGTCTTATTATTTTATGGGTTTTGTGATCATCAAAAAGGGGGAGATTATTGAGTAAGTTTTGTTTTCAGCAATACATAATATTGTTATTTAAAGGGGGAGTTTATATTAATACTCTATCTCTTTATGATAATTTTGATGCTCACAAATACCCTTAATTATTTTCTAATGATTTTATTTTTTAAGAATTTTGTAGGAATTTATCATTTTATTTTACTCTTGAAATTACGAGAATTTATTATTAAATTATTCGTATTTTAGCATGTTCTGGAAACACTGTTCATGCGCTACTTATTCGGAATCTGCTTGAGCGTGTTCTAGAAACACTATTCATACCCTACATGGATAAACGTAGCATATGGATAGAAACCTTGTATACATTTTGAGATAAGGAGAAAGTATGTTTAAACAACCATACATTATCGGCAGAGTATGGAAGAAGAACCCTACGTTAGGAAGGAAACCTACATTTGCGATATCAGAAAAGTATTGAAGGAGAACCGTACGTAAATTTTAAACGTTACATTTGTTTCTCAAAAGTATGGCTCATCAACCTTACTTTTGTAAACAACCATACGTTCTTAGAAAAGTATGGATCAAGTAAAAGTATGGATCATTTATCATACGTTTGAAAGTTGAAGAGAAAAGTATGGATGGCCAACCCTATGTTTGGAATGAACCTTACGTTTGTTGTCAAGTTTATGTTGTCAACCTTACGTTGTCAACCTTATGTTGTGAACCTTACATTTTAAGACTATGTCATCAAACATATGTTCAGAGGATGCATACAGTTCAACTTAACCTTACATTTGGCGTCAGAGAATTTAAAGTCGATATTTTTATGCAACGGTCAATACAGTGATTATTAGTCGGATTTCAAGCTAGATTTAAAGCTAATTTTAAAGTACGATTTTGACTGATTCAAAACCATTTCATCAAAGAGTTTATAATAGAATTAAAAGGAGCTTTTTATTCTGAGTCTTCAGGGAATTTATGACTGCTCTGTAAATTCAAATGTTTGAATATCACGAGTAAAACTGCGACTTTTGTGGATCGAATTTTGCAGGAGAAGTTCTTATCGTTTTTTTATTTATATGGGATTTTTTAAACTGCATCATTATTTTATCGATCGTGTGTGATATTTTGATTATTCTGAAAAGAAAAAAAATAGAGACTATTGAAACACACCGATCTTCTGGTTCAAAAGGAGCATCAAATCTCTGTTTGTTAAAAGATAAAGGAACGCGATAGAAGATTCACTTGTTCTACAATGAATATCAACTATGAATTTGCTACTGCTGAAGTTGTGAATTATATTTCTATATCTACTGTAATGGGATCGAATCAGAACGTTTCTTATGTGAAGATTATTATTTCTACAGGTGATGATCTATCTACTATCAATTGCATGCTATTGCAATTGTGAAGAACATCTGGAAAGTATTTTCAAAATACGAAAATATTTTCTTTCTATTCTTGAGTGATCAGCTTCTCGTACTAAGATATGTAGGTTCTATAAGTGAACCATAAGGATTTGTTTTGCATTGGATTGTAAAGGTGTCAACTTCCTGTACTCAGTTGTGAACCGGTCTGTTGAAATGAGGACCATATAGTGAAAATCACCAAGCACGCGGAGTAGAGAATTGGTGGCACTAGTGCAGAAAACATTTTTTACGTCGGTTATTTTTCATTATTTACGTCGGTTTTTAGGCAACGTTAATACGGACGACGTTATAAATAACGTTTTTTACGTCGGTTATTTAAAACCCGACGTAACATCCCTAACATCACGGTGTTTATCACGTCGGTTCATTAATAACCGACGTGATACATATGCGCGGGGGGGGGGGGGGGGTTATCACGTCGGTTATTTTCTAAACCGACGTGATAAAACGCCTGGGATATCGTTTATCACGTCGGTTATGACATAACCGACGTGATTAACCCTTCCCCGGGCCTATTATCACGTCGGTTTCTTAAATAACCGACGTGATAAAAAGGCCTGGGAAACGTTTTAGCACGTCGGTTATCCAATAACCGACGTGGTAAATCGATTCCCAGGCCTTTTAGCACGTCGGTTATATTAAGAACCGACGTGATAAAAGGCCCGAGAACGGTTTATCACGTCGGTTCTCGAAAAAACCGATGTGATAAACCCCTACCGATTTATTTACCACATCGGTTATTTTATAACCGACGTGAAAGCGATATTTTTTTTTAAATAATTGCACTTCTCTCACCAAAAAGCAACCAGAAACCAAACAACAAAAATAACCATGCCAGCCCTCCCCCACCACATTGGAGCCCCACCACAACCCTTGGACACCCCCCACCCCTTGGACAGCCCCCACCCTCATTTACACCCCCACGACCCCTAGTACAGCCTCAAACACCCATTGGACACCCCTCCCATATCCCTTGGACACCCCCACCCCTTGGACACCCCCCACCCCTTGGACAGCCCCACACCCTCATTTACACCCCCAAGACCCCTAGTACAGCCTCAAACACCCATTGGACACCCCCCACACCTTGACAACCCTCCCAGACCCCTTGGACACCCCCCGACCCCTGGACACCCCCACGAGCCCTTGGACAGCCCCAAACACCCCTTGGACACCCCTCCCATATCCCTTGGACACCCCCACCCCTTGGACACCCCCCACCCCTTGGATAGCCCCCCCACCCTCATTTACACCCATCCGGCCCCTTGGACAGAACTCCCAGACACCTTGGACACCACTCCCATATCCCTTGGACACCCCCACCCCTTGGACACCCCCACCCCTTCGACAGCCCCCACCCTCATTTACACCCCCCGAACACTAGGACAACCCCAAACACCCCTTGGACACCCCTACCATATCCCTTGGACACCCCCACCCCTTGGACACCCCCCACCCCTTGGACAGACCCCACCCCCTGGACACCCCCCCAACCCCTTGGAAACCCCCCCTACCCCTTGGAAACCCCCTACCCCTTGGACAGCCCCAAACACCCCTTGGACACCCCTCCTATATCCCTTGGACACCCCCCCACCACTTGGACACCCCCCACCCCTTGGACACCCCCACCCTCATTTACACCCAACCGACTCCTTGGACAGCCCCAAACACACCTTGGACACCCCTCCCATATCCCTTGGACACCCCCACCCCTTGGACACCCCCCACCCTCATTTACACCCCCCCGACCCCTAGGACAGCCCCAAACACACCTTGGACACCCCTCCCATATCCCTTGGACACCCCCCACCCCTTGGACACCCCCACCCCTTGGACAGCCCCCCACCCTCATTTACACCCAACCGGCCCCTTGGACAGAACTCCCAGACACCTTGGACACCACTCCCATATCCCTTGGACACCCCCCACCCCTTGGACACCTCCACCCCTTCGACAGCCCCCCACCCTCATTTACAACCCCCGAACACTAGGACAACCCCAAACACCCCTTGGACACCCCTCCCATATCCCTTGGACACCCCCCACCCCTTGGACAGCCCCCACCCCCTGGACACCCCCTGGCCCCTTGGAAACCCCCCTACCCCTTGGAAACCCCCCCATCCCCTTGGACAGCCCAAAACACCCCTTGGACACCCCTCCTATATCCCTTGGACGCCCCCACCACTTGGACACCCCCCCCACCCCTTGGACAGCCCCCCCCCACCCTCATTTACACCCAACCGACTCCTTGGACAGCCCCAAACACACCTTGGACACCCCTCCCATATCCCTTGGACACCCCCCACCCCTTGGAAACCCCCACCCTCATTTACACCCCCCGACCCCTAGGACAGCCCCAAACACACCTTGGACACCCCTCCCATATCCCTTGGACACCCCCCCACCCCTTGGACACCCCCACCCCTTGGACAACCCCCCCACCCTCATTTACACCCAACCTGCCCCTTGGACAGAACTCCCAGACACCTTGGACACCACTCCCATATCCCTTGGACACCCCCCACCCCTTGGACACCCCCACCCCTTGGACAGCCCCCCCACCCTCATTTACACCCCCCAAACACTAGGACAGCCCCAAACACCCCTTGGACACCCCTCCCATATCCCTTGGACACCCCCACCCCTTGGACACCCCCCCACCCCTTGGATAGCCCCCCACCCCCTGGAAACCCCACGACCCCTTGGAAACCCCCTACCCCTTGGGAACCCCCCCATCCCCTTGGAAAGCCCCAAACACCCCTTGGACACCCCTCCTATATCCCTTGGACACCCCCCACCACTTGGACACCCCCCACCCCTTGGACAGCCCCCCCCCACCCTCATTTACACCCAACCGACTCCTTGGACAGCCCCAAACACACCTTGGACACCCCTCCCATATCCCTTGGACACCCCCCACCCCTTGGACACCCCCACCCTCATTTACACCCCCCGACCCCTAGGACAGCCCCAAACACACATTAGACACCCCTCCCATATCCCTTGGACACCCCCACCCCTTGGACACCCCCCACCCCTTGGACAGCCCCCCACCCTCATTTACACCCAACCGGCCCCTTAGACAGAACTCCCAGACACCTTGGACACCACTCCCATATCCCTTGGACACCCCCACCCCTTGGACACCCCCCCACCCCTTCGACAGCCCCCCACCCTCATTTACACCCCCCGAACACTAGGACAGCCCCAAACACCCCTTGGACACCCCTCCCATATCCCTTGGACACCCCCCCCGACCCCTTGGAAACCCCCTACCCCTTGGAAACCCCCCATCCCCTTGGACAGCCCCAAACACCCCTTGGACACCCCTCCTATATCCCTTGGACACCCCCACCACTTGGACACCCCCCACCCCTTGGACAGCCCCCCCACCCTCATTTACACCCAACCGACTCCTTGGACAGCCCCAAACACACCTTGGACACCCCTCCCATATCCCTTAGACACCCCCACCCCTTGGACACCCCCACCCTCATTTACACCCCCCGACCCCTAGGACAGCCCCACACACACCTTGGACACCCCTCCCATATCCCTTGGACACCCCCCAAACACCCACCCACCCCCTTGGAACCTCTCCCCCCATACCAAAATCCAGACCAGAAAAACCATCAACAGTAGACCAAAACAAGAAGTAGAGAAAAATTAAACATTCACTTATATAACATTCAAAACTTACACTGTCTACTTCAAAAAAAAACTAAATCCAACCTAAACGACTACGAAATACACAATTACATTGACAATATTCAAAATTACATTTTACATTACAAACAACTAAAAGTCAATCAAACCTGTAAAATAATTTGACCACTCCACTTGTAAGTGTTTGATATCTTCAGCAGTAAAGGGTTGAGGGTCATCAAAAAGCTAAAAAGGAAAAGGATAGTAGTCAACGTGTATAATGAATAAATCAAATTGAAATATTATGAGAAAGAGGAAATCTTACCAGGTCAAAAACTCAGAACTGTCCCAGTTGTTATTATTTCATACATAAATCTTAACATGTAATATCCACATTCGATGATGCCTTGTTGCTCATGACATTTCTGTTTGAATGAGTGTAAATTCAATATATTATTTTTATGTAATAAATCAAAATGTACAAATTATAAATGGATATTTACCTTCGCATGTACATATTTGATCTTGAAATTCCTTTTCTTTGCGCTTTTTCGAAAGTGGACCCATGCCCTGTTAGAAAATAATACGAATGGGGTAAATTTAAAATTCATTATAATATATAAAACTATTGTGAAATTGAAACTTACGTTTCCAATATATTCTTAAAACTTTCTCACACATCATCATGGAGAGAGAATATCCAATAAAGTGTTTTCTCCCTAGGGCAAAAAACCCCTAACATCCAATGATCCCTGATAAAAGGAAATTTAACGTTAGTGGTTTTTTATGTTAAAAGATAATTAACTCTTTGAGAGGGATGTGTTTCATACCTCTCACAAAAAGGCATCATCCAACACTGTGTGATTACATTCTTTTCAAATCTATCAGCAATATAAATCATTCTTTTTTCCTCATCCAATGCACATACTTCAGGGGAAATCAATTGTGGGTCCACGAATCCATATACATCTGTCAGCTCATTCCTCTCACAAATTTTATACAGATACCTAATACAAAGCAGACATAAGTATACATTTTTAATAAATATAACGCAAGGAAAAGGTGTTAAGACTTACATGATAAAAATTTGCACCACGTTGATGCCCAACTTATCTCCAGTGACAAACTCCATGATATCAGTTTTCATAATCCCCACACTTAGTTCACGTCCACAGACATGAGCTTCCATTGTAAAGTCATAATGATCCGCCAACAAATTTGAATATCTTGACAATTTTTCAAGACTGCTAGTATCTGCATCTGATGTCATAGCTATCTGTCTTTGTTGTTGTCTATACAGTATTTCTTTACCTTTGAAGTATTCCTGTAAAAATAAATTGAAAAATATATTAGTTTTCAAATGATAAAACATTAATAAAAATATAAAATAAAAGATATAACATCCATACCTCTATGGTAATGAGTCGAAGAAGTCTGGATGGCCAAAGTAAAAAATGGCCGATACTATGTCCAACTTTCATCACCTCATCTGTAGGTAATGGTATCCAAGCTGATCTATCTATAATATCCTGTACAGTGACCCTCTGATTCTCTACCTATAACTGTTGATGATGAACTGTATCTCCTATACAATATACCATCCCATATGCAACTATATGATGTTAAGGATCATCAACATACAACTCACAATAAGTAGGTAGCTGCGGCGGAGGAGGAGGATCAAAAATGGGGTCCGCAGGCTGAGGTGGGGGAGTGGGAGCTACTGGGAGAGGTGGAGTGGGAGCTGCACCCTGAAATTGTCTTTGCAAGTCTGCAAACATAAACTGCACCGATGCTCTAATCTTTTCCTCCATTGTCGCATTAATATTATGGACTTTAGCCTCCAAGGATTCTATTTTTTTTATAAACTCCCTCAACGTTAGAAGTTGAGGAACGTGGCAACACTTTTCTTACCGATACACCTGCCAGATATCCTCTTACACGACCAGGATGTTCGGGATTTCCCAATGCCACAGATAAAATATCTTCCCTCCCAGATGGTGTAAATGTCCCCTGTGAACTCTGCTCCTCAAGAGAGTCCTGTAATAATTAATTGAACATTTCTATAATGATTGGAAATATATGACGAAAATAGTAAACTTAAATAAATAAAATTGATATCTTACAATCCTCTCAACTACGAGTCTCGATTCTTCCGAAAGATATTGTCCTTTTTTGCCCTTCCGAGCTCTTTTCCATTTCTCATGTCTAGATGGAGGGGATGGAGGGGCCACCTCTCCAGAGCTTGAAGACTCAGCTCTTAGTTGTTGAAATTTTTCTGCCATCATTTGTTCTTCCAATAATGCATACCCTCCCCAAGATAAACTATGAGGGTATACATTTTTAGATTGGATCTCTTGATGAGCTTTACTTGTTTGCTGTAAATTAAGAATAAGTAATCATTAACAAAACAATAATAAGATCATTTATATAAGAAATCTTATAAAAGTTTACATTGACCTTACCAAAAATGATTCTTTTATTCTACTTTCAAAAAATTGTCTCCATGTGTCTTCATCTATAAAAGGATATATACGACATGGATTCTCACGACTCCTATGACCATAAATGAAATCAGATGAGAGGGTTGATTTGAAATCCCTCCATCTCCTAGCAGCCAACGATAAGCATTTCTTCCTGACTCCTCCAGTGTCAGGAATATCAAATGTCATCTGATAAAAAAGAGGTTAAAAATATTATATATACTAGAAACATTTAAAGAACAGTCAAAAAATAGCAAAAGATCTTACCAAAATGGTCTCCCACAGCTGAGAAATTATCGCCTTATCCACACTTCTCCAATCATCATAGAGAATGCTTACTTTGCTCTTAGCCTGAGTTGCTACAAAACCCTTAAAATCTTTAGCATTTGGACCTCTAGGAAGATCATCATCATCAAACTCCACGACTATCCTCTCCTCCTTCGTACGGGCAAGTGATAATTTTGGTAAACTTGTGCACCCACGCTTACCAACCTTTGAACTCTTTTTCATAATAGGAGCATGTGAATGTTCCTCCCCAGATGTATGACCAATATGCTCATCTCCAGAATCATGTGGCTGATCAACTGATTGATCTATCATTTTCCTTCAAATCAAAAAAACAAACATTAGTTCACAAATATACAAATTCAAATATTGTAATACTACTTAATCAGAAAATAGAAAAGTGTACTAAATTACATAATAGTAAACATTGGTAATATGGTAAGAATGTTAAACAATGATAAACATGGTAAACACAGGCAAAAGGTTGCCAAGGAGTTGGCCCAATAAAGCTAAAAAGTGGACTCACTGAGTCCACCGATCAGCCGGTGTGAGCTCACCGGCCAGCCGGAGGACCTAGGCAGTGGACTTGCCCACTGCCTCGTGCCACCGGACGGCCGCTGGCTCACCACCGGCCGACCGGTGGACCAGACAGAGCCTTCCTGTCTGGACCTCTGGCCGGCCGCTGGATCACCACCGGCCGGCCGGTGGACCAGACAGAGAGCATTCCTCTCTGTCTGGACCACCGTCCGGCCGCTGGCTCATCACCGGCCGGCCGGTGGACCAGACAGAGCTTTGCTTTGGACCACCGGCCAACCGGTGATCCACCACCGGCCAGCCGGTGCGCCCAGGACTTCTCCTCTTTACGGTTTTTATTGTTTTATCATTTTGGTTTGATACATGTTTTAATAAGTAAAAAATTTACAATATCTAACATTATATGAAAAAACTAAATGTAAACAAGAAATAAACATGTGTTACCAGTAATTTTAGGAATGTACAGTTGGATTGTTTTCCCAAATTCCTTCGTCGTGATCGTTCCTTATGGCACAAACCATGTCTTCAACATACTCATCATTATGTTTTGTTAATCTTTCCATGGAAGTAGGGATCTCACATAAATCAGCATCTTCATCAAATTCATCCTCACCAACATATTGTTTTTTCCCTTGTAAAACAACATCCCACTGCATATCTGATTGATCTACTACATAGAAAATTTGTTTGGCATGTGTTGCCATTATAAAAGAATCAGCTGTGTCTTCCAATCTATTCAGATTAACAAGTGTCATTCCAAATTCATCGTGTCTGACACTGTTGTTACCGATAAACCATTTACAGTTAAAAACAGGAACTTTAATTTTAAAGTAATCAGCCTCCCATATGTCTTCAATCACTCCATAATATGCACTTGATGCCGAAATTGGGTTTCTGTCCTTAGCACTCGAAAAATGCATTGCTTCTGCAAACACCAATACACCACTATTCTGAACTGCACTTCTGTTGTCCTGATCTTTCGTATGAAATGTATAGCCATTAATGTCATAAGCGGACCATGTTATCACATTTAAAGATGGACCACCCACTATCCATTTTAATGTCTCTGATACATTTGATCTACCAAGCAAGGTCTTTTTAAACCATGGAAAAAAAGTTTTGTTGTGCTCATTCAAAATCCACATTTCTTTCTTCTTTGGATGACATTGTTTCAACTCATTAATATGCAATGTGATATACGGTTGAACATCAGCTATGTTATTCAAGATGTATGATTCTAACTTCTTCATATGTTCAGCTGACAGTGATTTGACTTTCAATCCACGAATCCCCTTTCCCTCATTATTAACCCGTTCATGGCGAGATGGAGGCAAACCTATGTGTTGCTCCGTAGCCAAGTAGCTCGTACAAAACTCTTCTACCTCCTCAGAAATATATTTTTCAATAATGGAGGCTTCAGGTCGATATGGATTTTTAACATATCCCTTTAATATTTTCATATACCTTTCAAAAGGATACATCCAACGAAGATATACAGGTCCACAAAGCTTTATTTCTCAAACCAGATGAATCATTAAATGCACCATCATATCAAAAAAAGTTGGAGGAAAATACATTTCCAAATGACAAAGTATAAAAATTGCATCCTTTTCCAAAATGTTCAAATCATTCACATCAATCGCCTTGTTACAAATTGAATTGAAAAAATAACACAACCTCATTATAGTCTTTTTGACACGGATGGACAATATTCCACGCAGTGCAACTGGTAGAATTTGTTGCATCATGATGTGACAATCATGTGATTTCATACCTATCAACTTCAAGTCTTTCAATGAGACAAATTTTTTTACATTTGAAGAATAACCTTGAGGCACTTTGATATCATGAAGACACTGACAGAAGCTACTTTTCTCCCTCTTCGATAATGTATGACAAGCCGGGGGAAGAAATGTTCGTCTTCCATTAGGAGTGGGAGCTAACTCCAAACGTATTCCCATTGATAGTAGGTCTAACCTTGCATTCAACCCATCTTTTGTCTTTCCTTTAATATCTAGCAATGTTCCGATCAAAGAATCACAGATATTCTTCTCCACGTGCATGACATCAATATTATGTTTGACTTCATGATACCTCCAATATGGTAGCGCAAAAAATATTGACCTTTTCTTCCAAATATGTCTATCATTACCATATTTCTGTGTCTTTCCCAATGTCACATCAAGGTTTTTCACCCTCTCAAAATACAAATCTGGGGATAAAGGTTTTGGAGCAGTATCAAATTCTTGTGAGCCATTGAATGCCTTTTTTAGTCTTCTATAAGGGTGATCCATAGGCAAAAACTTTCGATGACCCATGTACACTGTTTTCCTCCCATGATGCAATTGACAATATGACGTCTGTTGTTCGCAAATTGGATATGCTTTATGCCCTTTAACACTGTATCCAGACAAATTTCCATATGCTGGGAAGTCATTTATAGTGAATAGAAGCACTGCATGCAGTTGAAAATATTCCATTTTATAATAATCATACACCCTAATACCATCAGCCCATAACAGTTTCAAATCATCAATCAGCGGTGACAAGTATACATCAATATCATTGCCGGGTTGCTTTGGACCAGAGATCATGATACTCAACATGAAATATTTGCGCTTCATACAAACTTCAGGAGAGAGGTTGTAAATTACCAATAAAACAGGCCATGAACTATGTGTGCTACTGAGGGTTCGGTATGGATTCATTCCATCTGTGCACAACCCTAGTCTCAGATTTCTAATTTCATTTCCAAATGTAGGGTACTGGGCATCAATTTTCTTCCATTGTGGACAATCAGCTGGATGACGTATTTTTCCATTACATACCCGCTCATCAGCATGACATCTTAACCTTTTTGCATCATGTGAATTAGCAAATAAACGTTTGAAACAAGGAATTATAGAAAGACACCAAAATACCTTTGAAGGGAGCTTTGTAGTCTCTACATCAGCTTGTGATTTTTCTTTCACCTTATACCGTGATGTCCCACATTTAGGACACTCTTTCAGAAATTCATATTCCTTCCTATATATAATGCAGTCATTCGGACAGGCATGTATTTTCTTGTATCCCAATCCCATCGGGCATAATATTTTTTTGGCCTTATAATGTGAATCTGGAAGATCGTTATCTTTTGGAAGAATGTCTTTCATCAATTGTAGCAGCTCTGTAAAACTTCTGTCACTCCATCCATGTTTCGCCTTCAGGTTAATCAATCTTAACACCGCCGGCAAAACCGTAAAATCTGTACAACCAGGATATAATGGTTTTTCGGCATCACCATATAGACGTGCAACTTTCGGTTCTATCTCAATTTGTTCTTCTACAATATCGCGAATCATTTCTTCAATTCCATCGGAGTTACCATCTTGCAATTCATTATCATCAGTGACATTCTGTCCAGTTTCGCCATGCCAAATCCAAGGGTTGTAACTCGGATTGAAACCATGACAAATCAGATGATCTTTTATCTCTCTACTTTTCAACTTCTTCATATTCAGACATTTCAGGCATGGACAGAAAAAAATGTCACTACTTGGAACATTTCGTTTAGCAAATTCCAAAAAGGAATCAACACCTTCCTCATATTCATTGCTCATTCGATGTGCCGTAATCCAACTTTGACTCATTATTACCTATAACAAATAGCAAAAATATATATATTTTTTAGATAAGACAAATATATGTTTATATGAAAAAATCATAATTTGAATGTAAACAATTTTGAAATATAAAACAAATCGATGTGTATTTAAAAAAATATGCTTGAATATTATTTTTTAAACAAAATATAGTAAGATATAACACCCCCCCGGACACCACCCCCACCCCCTACCCCCTTGGACACCCCCTGGACACCCCCCAACACCCACCCACACCCTTGGACAGCCCCCCACACCCACCCACCCCCTTGTAAACCCCCCTGGACACCCCCCGACCCCTCTGGACAGTCCCCCGCCCCTCCTGGACACCACCCCCCACCCCCTACCCCCTTGGACACCCCCCTGGACATCCCCCAACCCTCTGGACAGCCCCCACCCACCCGGACAACCCCAAATACCCTCTGGAGAGGCCGCCACCCACTTGGACAGCCCCCCACACCCATCCAACCCCTTGGACACCCCCCTGGACACCCCACCGACCCCTCTGGACAGGCCGCCACCCCCTTGGACAGCCCCCCACACCCACCCATCCCCTTGGACACCACCCTGGACACCCCCCGACCCCTCTGGACAGCCCCCGACCCCTCTAGAAAGCACCCCCACCCCTCCTGGACACAACCCCCCACCCCCGACCTGCTTGGACACACCCTGGACACCCCCCAACCCTCTGGACAGCCCCCCACCCCTCCTAAACACCACCCCCACCCCCTACCCCCCTTGGACACCCCCCTGGACACCCCCCAACACCCACCCACACCCTTGGACAGCCCCCCACACCCACCCACCCCCTTGTAAACCCCCCTGGACACCCCCCGACCCCTCTGGATAGCCCCCCGCCCCTCCTGGACACCACCCCCACCCCCTACCCCCTTGGACACCCCCCTGGACATCCCCCAACCCTCTGGACAGCCCCCCACCCACCCGGACAACCCCAAATACCCTCTGGAGAGGCCGCCACCCACTTGGACAGCCCCCCACACCCATCCAACCCCTTGGACACCCCCCTGGACACCCCACCGACCCCTCTGGACAGGCCGCCACCCCCTTGGACAGCCCCCCACACCCACCCATCCCCTTGGACACCACCCTGGACACCCCCCGACCCCTCTGGACAGCCCCCGACCCCTCTAGAAAGCACCCCCACCCCTCCTGGACACAACCCCCCACCCCCGACCTGCTTGGACACCCCCCTGGACACCCCCAACCCTCTGGACAGCCCCCCCACCCCTCCTAAACACCACCCCCACCCCCTACCCCCCTTGGACACCCCACTGGACACCCCCCAACACCCACCCACACCCTTGGACAACCCCCCCACACCCACCCACCCCCTTGTAAACCCCCCTGGACACCCCCCGACCCCTCTGGACTGCCCCCACCCCTCCTGGACACCACCCCCCACACCCTACCCCCTTGGACACCCCCCTGGACACCCCCCAACCCTCTTGATAGCCCTCCCACCCCCCTGGAATCACTGAAAATTTACCATAACAAGAAGTTGGGCCATTCAAAGAATGTTTTTAGGTGTGGAGGAAGAACTGAGTTTCAATAGATAGAGAAGGAACTCGACATTAGGTTGTCTATTCCAGGTGTGGATTTGAAGGAGTTAATGTTTGTTCAGTGACCCAAGAGATTGAATCAGAAATTCAGATGTTGTGCCATTTTCTCATGATGAGGATGAATAATTGGTGGGGTTTGACTTTTAAATGGAGAGCTTAGCAGACCATCATATTTTCTATAGATCAGTAAAGGATGTTAGCATCGAACATAAGGCTTAAGGGATGCTTTCAGATCCAAATATGTATGTTGATGGATGCAATGGATCTAGTAGAGGTTCTAGAAAGAATGGTGGTTTTATTTGTTTAGGATAAGTAGTGAAGAAAAAACTAGTTAATTTTTTACTTGCTGAAAAGAGGGTATCTAAAATTTTTAACATGCCGAGGGGAAATCTGGCGAGTCCTCCTCGTGAAACTTTGTTTGCAGGGGGTGAAAATGGTGATGTGATCCCAAATCCATGCACCTATGCCATGGTTGTGTGTGAATAAAGTAGTAACAACTGTAAAAGGGCAACCCATCCAAATGGACAAGCCCCAACCCTCTCGGGGATTTATAGAAAATGATGAAAAATTAGTGAAATCATAAAATTAGTCAATATTGCAAGTCGAACTAATAGATCTAGGGATGATAAATTAGATTATGGTGCCAAAACGAGTTAAAAGGGTTCGCAATCGAATAATCTTAGCTAGTTTCAACAAAAAAATCACAACACATATATATATACTATCCGTGAAAAAAAACGAACGAGTGGGAGGATTACCTGAGTGCTGCGAGTTTAGATGATTGATCCGAGGAGATTAAATATGAGAAACGATGATCTCAAAACGAATCTAAACCCACGAAATGGACGAGCCGATTCGGGTTTACGCGCGAGAGAGACGAGTCGCGACTGTCGAAGGTAAACTCGCGAATGACAATCCACGGGTCTGGGTAAATTTTTAAATGAGTTATCACGTCGGTTATTCAATAACCGACGTTATAATTTTTTTAAAAACATTTATAACGTCGGTTATTAAATAACCGACGTAAAAACATTCCTCCGATTCTTTTTTTTACGTCGGTTATTTTATAACCGACGTTATAAAGGGCTCAAAATCCGCGTTTTATTACGTCGGTTATTCCATAACCGACGTCAAAAACATCTGCGGATTCTTTTTTTACGTCGGTTATTTTATAACCGACGTAAAAAGGCCTTCAAAAACCGCGTTTCTTACGTCGGTTATTGAATAACCGACGTAACAAACGCCCCCCCGCTTCTGTTTTTTACGGCGGTTAATGTATAACCGATGTAAAAAACGAAGCCGCGCGATTAATAACGTCGGTTATAAAAATAACCGACGTTAAAGGTGTACTAAACAGAGGTTTTTACGTCGGTTATTAAATAACCGACGTGAAAAACCTCATTTTACATATTATGACGTCGGTTTTATATAACCGACGTAAAAAATGGTGACGTAAAAAACGTTTTCTGCACTAGTGTGAACTGTACTAGGGGCCTTCTGTTCCCTGAACCACTATACATCTTGTGTTTTTGCTATTTAAATTTCCACTGCATCATTTTATCTGATTAATGTTAAAAGGCAGAACAAAATATCATTAAGATTTTTGAAAAGACACAATTCACCAACCTCTTTTGTATATTTGGTGTAATCCGATCCAACATGAAGAGGTTGCATGACTCCTCTAGGATGTCATCTTCTAGCATTCACTTATTGACATACCATACATATTGACACATAATCAACAATCTCTATCTTCATGTTGTCCCACCAAAAATGTTTCTTCAAATATCTATAAATCTTAGTGCTACTAGGGTTTATCGAGAAATTGGAGCTATGAGAATCATCCTACAATTAATTTTTTAGATCAGGTATGTCAGGAACACAAAGTCTTTTCCTAAATTTCAAAATCCCATCTTCATATACAAAGTCGATCAATCTCCCATCATTCACAACATTAATTTTCCTTTGAAACTCCTCCTCATCAGTCTGAGAACTCTTTATCCTTTCTAGTAAAGATGGCTTGACAACCATTTGAAAATTATTGATGTTTCACCTTCCATGGTTATCCCCATATCTATATTTACTAGATCCATGAAAACATGATCCCTTTCAACTTTCATCTTGTTCAAAACTCCACGATCCTTTCTACTCAAAGCAGATATCACCTTATTTTCCTTCACCAAGTGGTAGTGTATAGTACAATCATAATCCTTGTGTAGCTCGATCCATCACCTTTTCCTCATGTTGAGTTCTTTTTTTTTGAGAAAATATACTTCAAGATCTTTTGATCGGTATATATCTCACATTTTTCACCATAGAGATAGTGTCTTCAAATCTTCAAAGCAAAGATTACAGCTGCTAACTCAAGATCATGAGTGGGACAGTTTTGGTCATGAATTTTTAGCTTCCATGATACATAGAAAATAACTCTATCATTCTATATAAGGACACAAAAAATTCCTTTATTTGAAGCATCACTATACATAACAAACCCATCATTCCCTGATGGTAAAGTCAATATAGAAGCATTGATCAATATTCTCTTTAGTTCTTCAAAAAATTCTTCACACTATTTTTTCCAAAAAAAATTAACCCCTTTACATGTGAGCTTGGTTAATGGGTTATCCAATCGAGAAAAAATTATGGATGAAGCAACGATAATAACCTGCTAAACCAATAAAACTATGTACCCCAGTTATACTTGTCGGTGCTGGACATTCTTGGATTGCATTGGTCTATGAAGTATCAATATAGATTTCATCCTTAGAGGCAATATGGCCGAGAAAATAAATCTCTTGAAGCTAGAATTCACACTTGCTAAACTTCCCAAATAATTTATATCTTCTAAGGGTTTTTAGAATAGTTCGCAAGTGATTTTCATAATATTCATATATTTTTGAGTAACCCAAGATATCATTAATAAATACAACTAAATGTCATCAAGATATTTCTTGAAAACTATATTCATTAGATCCATGAAAATAGAGGGTGCATTAGTTAGTCCAAAATGCATTACTGTAAACTCGTAATGTCCGTACCTGGTTCAAAATGCTACTTTTCGAATGTCTTACTTATTCAAACACAACTGATGATATCTAGATCGAAGTTCAATCTTTGAAAAATATTGAGCTCTATAAAGTTGATCGAATAAATCATCAATGTTAGGTAGGGGATACTTGTTCCTTATTATTATAGAATTGATCTCCCTGTAGTCAATGCACAACCTCATAGATCCATCTCTCTTATTAACAAAATGAATAGAGGTTCCCCATGAAGAAACACTACATAGAATAAATACATTATTACTCAATTCCTCTAGTTGTTTAGTTCCACTAATCCAGAGTGTCCATTCTATTAGGGGTCTTCGATATGGACCTTGAACCATGAATTAAATCAATGCAAAACACAATTTCTCATTCTAGAGGATATCCAAGTAAATCCTTTGGAAACACATCAACAAATTCTTGTACAATAGGTACATCCTCTATTTGAAAATTTCATTCCTCACCTATAGTTCTTTTATTCTCTTCCTCCCCAATAATTTAATTTAGTAGAGCTAATGGGGGTGGATCTAGATAAGAATCAAGTGGTGATGTTTCTACTCTAAAGATAAGGTACTCCTTATCATCATCAAAAATTGTAACATCCTTCTTATTAAAATAAATTTTTGCATCATGGTATGAAAGCTAATCTAATCTGAGGATTATATCAAATTCAATCATTGGTATGATGATGAGATCATTAGATAAAGAACATTTATATTCTCTAATGGGAACTGATTCACAAAACTTTGTTGCAATGATACTTCCATTAGGAGTTTTTACTAAGAAATACCTTGTTAAATACAATTTGAAATATCTAATTTTCATAGAAAACTGGGAAGATATGAAACAATGCAATGATTCATAATCAAAAAAAGCATTGACTAAACTTGAAGAAACCATTGAATTACTTACCACCACATCTTTCAGAGCTTCAAGCTCAGAAGTAGTGATTTCATAAGATTGGATTTTCTACCTTGGAATTTTCTAAGGTAAGATTACTTGGCTCTTAAGACATTTTTTTGCATAATACCCCTTTCCTCTATAATTATATCATTCAACATTAACAACCTCTTTCTTTCCCTTGCAATAACGAGCTTGGTGGCCTTTTTCACCACACTTGTAACAAACTCCCATTCCCTTCAGGAAAGTACCAGGGTGTTTTTTCCAACATTTAATATAGGATGGATATTCAACTTTTCTATTCTTCCCCTTATTTCCATTTCTAGAGTGTTTATAAAATCTCTTCTTCTCATTCTTTGCTTTAAAGTCATAAGACTTAGATAATTCCTTTTCTGTCTTGAGAGCACATGAGACAATATCTTATTTTGATGAGAAGGATTGTGAGACTAATGATCGATGGAGAAATTTTTTAACCCATCAAATAATTGATCAATCTCACTCTTTGGGTTACGTATATAATCTACTGCATGCCTTTCTAACCATGTAATGTTAGCCTCATACTTTGTGACATTCTCATCCTCCTTTTTCCTCAGACTCAGAAATTGTCATTCCATATCCGCTCGACGGTCATGAGGAAAGTATTTTTCTATGAAAAGTTATTTAAACTCCCTCCATTACATATTTGATACTTCTTCACCCTCCTTTGTGTTTTGAATTAATGACCACCATTGACTAGAATCTTCCATGAGGTGATAAACTGCCATGAAAACCTTTTCCCTTTCACTACCCCCCAAAGAATGAAATATTTTCTCTAGGGAACTTATCCATTTCTCAACTACAAATGGATTTGTAGTCCCATTGAATGTTGGTGGTTGTTTAACCATGAAGTGGTCTAACATTGATCCTCTATGTTGTGGATTAGGGTTCTCTATTCGGGTAAGGTTATTATTCATAATCTGAGTTAGTTGTCTGAGTATGGTGATAAGATGATCATCACCATTTACATCACCAGCTTCACTATAATTATCTTGAGTAGGATGAAAATACCTATATGAATTATGTGCATTGATATGGTTTCCATTCCTTCTAATAAGCACCATTTCTAAACAATGACATACACTAGATTAGTTTATGAATCGAAATACATAATTCCAAACTTATAAAACACTTAACATAAATTGAAGAGTTTATAGATATAATTCATAATCATAAAAATGTTTTCTTTGAGGATGTTTATACTCAAAAATCTTTCATAATGGTTCATAAAGAAAATATGAATTATACCAAGCATATCCCACGGGAGTGTCATAACCAAGAGTGTAGCAAGGCCCGTTATCGTGTACCAAGATACCCTAGGTCAAGACCAAAACTCCTTTTCAGAGTTTTCACCCCTAGGTACATCTGTGCTAGATCCGCCTCTACCTGATTGTATCGATACATGGATGTATTTCTTGGAAAATATACAAAATCTCTACATTACCAAAATTTTAGGAAGTTATTCTATACTAATCCTCAAAGTCTATCTTAGGGTAATGTTCTCTAATCAAAGTTTTTCTAAATATAGCTTCCAAGGTTTGTACTAAAATTCCTCTGATACCAACTATAATGCCCCAACACTAGTTACCCGGAGTCGGTGTATTATTATATAACATTGGCGTGATCATAAGGGATCAAATCCCAAAAGATTGATCAGTTTATTATCCTTGGAAGTACTAGCTACAAATATAAGTTTTACATTACATCATGAGATAAAAAACAAAAACATTTTGTCCCCTTTGACCACACTTATATCCCTTATCCCATCCTAGAAGGTCAACCATAAAATAAATTTTCACATTCTGGTAAAAATAAAACATTGAAAGGGGTGAGCTCAGATACTCAATAAGGATAACAATATAGAGGGAAACTTTCATAAATAAGCATAAAAATTTAAGGCAATGTATAAGGCTAAAACATAAGCCTTTTAAAATTAAACTTTAGCATAATATGGAAAATATAAATCAAATAATTCCATTTAATTATTCACATGGATATTATACTAGTCAAATAATCACATGCAATATCAATATCCAATTTCATAATGATGGAATGCATAATGCCAGACTTCATAAACACATAGTCAAGGCCTCGTGCCAAGAATACAAATAATATTTTGTCAAGGCCTTGTTCCAAACACTAGTTTCTCTCATGAGATCTACCAACGCACCGAGGAGCTATAGTGGGCTCCACCCATCACATACTAAGTCCAATGCATTCCTCATATGAAAATTTTTGAAACATAACATAAACATTCATATTAAAAATATCATACGGAATGTTAATACTTTAACCATAAACTGTGAATTGTATAAAAATAACACATCTATAGTTAAACATATCACAAAGCCTTCAATACAACATGGAAGATTGTATAATAATAAATCAACTTCGAACAAGTGTAAAATCCATCAAAGGATTTTGATATAGATGAAATCAAAACCATTTGAGAGAAACATATCTTTCTATTTTGAAATAATTATAAATGAATAAATTTATTTTTAAAATTTTCTTATAAGATTTTAAGGAAAGCTTCAAGGGTTTTATAATGGCGGAAAATAGCCACACTCACTGTATAAGTTAAAAAAACTTTCTTTTCTTAATTTTGTCTAAAAGGTCGTAAAGGAACTTGTTTGGAAAACAACAAAAAGATTAATTTATAAAAATATTATAAAAAGTCAAAAAAACTTTATAAATGAATTTAACCCACAGTCTAGGAAATAGTAATTTTTTTTGAAATACGTTTATAAGAAACATGAATGTGGATGATAAAGAGGTCCCAGTAGATACTCACGTATAAACAACCTCAGATAATAAAGATATTATAGAATTAACCCTTACCTTGTACTTTTCCTTGGTCGAGGGTATGTAAACATCCTGTATAATAGTTAAATCATTGTTATAAAATTATAAAATAACCACATACATAAATATGATATCATATATGATCTTTTAATATTGCTTTGTTAATAATATTTCGGTAGTATCATTGTTTTGTGTGTTAACTGATTTTTTTACTTTATATGATTGGTTACGAAAGCCATGTTTTTTAAGGATAAGATGTATTTGATTCATATATAGAATGATATTAAGTTCTTAAAAATTATTTTTTTAATCATAAAATGAAATTTATTCTTGAATGGTTACGATGGGGAATGAATCTCGTCACATTCGTGGAGACTGTAATCTGTACGTACGCACGAGCAACAATACCATTCTCTTGATGGTGAAATAGTTTGTAATTGGATGGTATATCATATATAAATAATAAATAATATGTTATATTTATTATTTAAATCAGTTATAATGATTATTATACCCATACAAATAATGAAGTGTTTGAATAAAAAACTACACTACGACGTGGAGTCGGTAAGCCGTATGTACGCACGTATGGTGACTTGTCATTCATAGGATGGAAAAAATAATGAATATTGTTGTAACATATTTATAATAACATTAAAATATGTATAAGTGTCACGACCTAACCCAACAGGGCTCGAGACGTGACTCCCCAAGCCCGCCTCTAATAGGCCAGGGGCGGGCAACTAGCACCGAGTAGGCTATCACACACATGGGAGGCATTAGCTTAAGGTATTGTACACACACACACCCACATACACCTCCATGAAATAGTGAAGAGATATATAAAACTAAATAGTAAATTCATGCATACATCTATCCCAATCCAGAGTGCAACAGAAGTACAAAAGGGTAAAAAACAGGGCCCACTAAAAGAAAAATGCCAAAGTGTCCAACCTGCTTAGAAGAAGGGGATCACTGTCAAAAGAACCTGCCGATAAGCTCCTCGACACAGCTCCGGTAAGACTCCACCATCACCTGCTGACTTAGATCTGCCTGCTCCAGTTCCTCCTAGAACTCCATCTAAAGGCCTGTGGTCTGCACAAGACACAAACATGTTCGGGCAAATCCTGTACAGGGGTGAGTAATACAATACTCAGTAGGCACCCCAAAAACCCAAAACAAAAGGGAGAAACTGAAAGGCAACAGTCCGCTCATCCCATCCAGAGGGAACCCAGAAGAGAGAGAAACTCCATCTCGTGACCATCCTCGGCTAAACACAACTAGTCAGCTCAACTTAGGTGTATGCCCATACAGACACTATGAATAATCCAGATATACTCAGCTCACGCACCAAGCCACATGAGGTACCGACCTCATCACCAACAACGGTTCACAACCAGGAGAACAAACTCTAGGATCACTGTCATCCCAGATGACACTCGTCTAAATAGATAAACTCCATAAGTTCCCACACAAACACCTCAGATGCTCACCCGAGAGATCACGCTCGTCAGATACCGTCACTGAGAAAGTCACGTTGAAACAACAAAAACAAAAAACTCCATGGATAGGGGATCGCTCTTAGGGTCCTCTAGGGGATACCATAACCCACAACGGTATACGAATATCTCACAGATAGGGTATCACACCCAGGGTATGATGGGGGATACCACAACCTGATCTGGAATTCGTAGATCTCACAGATAGGGGATCACACCCAGGATCCGCTAGGGGATACTACAACCTGATCTGGCGCTCGAAAGAAACATGTTACTCAGATAAAGGATCATCACCCGTGTCATCAAGGTCACGATGATTCTGAAAACCCTATATAGTACATCTCGCGCTGTAGGGGATCGAACTGACAATGCTGCAACCCTACAAAAACCATGCGCTGACTAGGGGATCATATAACCAATGATACTGCAACCCTACTATAAACCTCATGCTGAGTAGGGGATCATATAACCGGCGATGCCACAACCCTATTGAGCACGACCCACTGCATAGGGGATCATATTCACGATGATGCCACAAACCCTACGGGGTTAGCCTGCTAGATAGGGGATCACCGCCCATGGATAAGCGGTCACAGCGATACCAAGAACCCAATCCTGGGAAACGATGCTAGAGGATCCCGCTCCGGGCCCACCGGAGGGATGCCGCAACTCTAACAGATTAAACATCCCATCGAGAGGATCACAAACCTATACTAGGGTTATGATGCCGTGCAAGCCATCATAGGAACGAACCAAGGGAGTACCCTCAACCACTGTTTGTCCAAACATCGCTAACCTGAGCAACCCGCCACAACACCACACCGCGCACCTCCAAGGCCGATACCAAGGCCACCATCACGATCTACGCTGAAAAACACGCATGATAAGCTGTTTACTCGCCCGAAACATACAACCGGTGAAAAAGGCACTATTTACTGTAGCTAGCCCATGCGGGGCCCACAAAACTATCCCAAAACTCATCAAGCGGATCATACCACTGTGATCCCCTCAAAAAAAACACACGGGATCCACTACTCGTTCATCCGAAACAGACCCCCGGTGAAAAATGTACTATTCACTGAAGCCAGCCCAGGTGGGGCCCACACCTCGATCCTGAAACTCATCAAACAAATCACACCATTACTATCCTCTCAAAGAAACACACAAGATCAACTATTCATCTGCCAAAATCAGACTTCTAGTAAGAAAGTTGCGTTTCTCCATAAACGCCCAAACCCGACCTCGTGGGGCCCATACCCCAAACTCAGTCCCATCACCCGAAAAACAATAATAAAAGTCTTCTGTACCATCAGGGTCTCAACGCCACTGACGACACTTCAATCAGACGCTCCAGGTAGAAGATACAACGGCCCGAAGTCGATTAATAATTAAATATTATTATTTTATTCGATGTTTCAAGCTCCCGGGCCACAATCCCGAAACTGAGAAACCTCTAAACCCACATCAAAGGGTTCTACTAATTTTCAGGGTCACGTCGCCGCAGACGGCATGCGATTCTGACTGCTGGATTGCAAGAAACGGATGTTTTAATACCCCCGTGTACAAGGAGAGGGCTGGACCGGCCTGGGCTGACCCGGCCTCCGTCGCCGCCGGCTGCTCCGACCAACGGACCACGCCGCCGCGGCGCGGTGCACCGCGTGCGCGGCCGACCCCCGCGAGGTATCCGCTAATTAGCGGCCGGACTGCCGCACCGTGGCGGTCCCGGTTATCTCTTGTGGGCCGCCGCCGCGGGCCACCACCGCGAGCCTCCGCCGCGGGCCACCGCTGCCGGCGCCGCCGTGCCGGTGCCGCACCGACGAACCTTCTGAGGGCCATCGGGGGGCACCCCAGGGGTCCAAACGCAAATCCAAAGGCATCTGTGTGCCCCTTGGGATCGGATCTACGCACCTGCATGCTCAAAATAGAGAAAAACCAACCAAAACGGGATCCGAGATTTTAAAACTCAAACCGCCTACCTCTTGGCGGATCGCCGAAACTTCGGGTGAAGAACGACGCCCGTGACACCCAAAAGCTCAAACCACTATTGATCGGTGCCGAAAATGGACGCCCGAGGCTCGATTCGGCGATGAATGGACGAGGGAGGGGGGAGGGTCACCGTGCACGTACAAGGTGGGGGAGATAATTGATTTTGGGGTTTTTTAATATTTAAAAACTTCATTCAAACTCCCCGCCAACACGCCTCCAACCCGACACCCTGTTCCGACTAAAATTATTTCATTCCTAGGGTAAACACGGCGTTCTGAACGCAACTGAATACTCATAATTGTGACTTGAGACTCCGTCCAGGAGTTATTTGAGCTGACGCTCGTAAATAAACTTTTCAATTTATTTACAAAAATGCCCCTGGTGGCTTTTCTCCCAGCAGGCCCGCGCCCGCAAAGTTTACACCCCACCTAGGGTAAACGGAATGCTCCAGATGCAACCGTGCACTCATATTACTATTCTGAGCTACATTTTGGGAGAAACACACCCCCGCTACGTGCATAGTATAAAAATACTTAATATTATTATAAAATTTATTCTGGGCACACCATTCCTCAGAATCGCATGCCGTCTTCACGCCTAGCTCTGAAATTATTCATAGAAATATTCCTAAGACTGACAGGTCCAAAACCCGAGTCGCTATAATAAGGTACTTGATTTATTATTTTCGTATGGGAATAATAAAGAAAGAGGAAGTGGAAGAAGAACTGAACTTTGAAAGAGGTGGTGAAATTGTTACCTCTTCTTCGAGCGTTTCCTTTTGACTTGATCAAAAGGGCTCCTTAGGTTGGATTTCTGATCAATGTAATGAATATAGGTAGAAATTGGGGTAGTTGGGAGGATATTTTGGTAGGTTTTGGCCGAGACAAAGGTCTTTGGAGGTGTGATTTTGAGAGAAGGAGAAGTACCTTTTTATAAGAGAGGTGAGAGTAACTTTAGGAAAAACATGAAATATTATTTTATTATACAATTATATTCAGTTTATAATGGCCCTAAAATGATTTATTTCGAGGATAAGGTTGGAAAGGGTCTAAAAACTCTCAAAGAATAGGTTTTAGATAGGATTAGGTCACCATATTAACCTTATCTTTTATATTTAACTCCTAGTTAAATAGTTTAACTTTTACCAGGAATTATTGTATTATTATATTATATGGTTAATAATATTACTATAAAATTATAAGAGAACCCCAAGTAGTTCATTAATGATATATATATTATTACATAATTCATTTTTTCCAAAACTTATATTTTTAAGACTATTATATCATTTAATAACATAGAATTTATTTTAAAAACTCATTTATGTCAATTTTGACACTATTTAGTAATTGATTTTTGTGAAAGTCACAAAAACATGATTACTTCGAAAAAATTCTTTTAATTAACCCTTAAAAATTATATTAATCTATAAAATTATTGTAATGAATCAAAAGTATCCATTTACATTTATTTGGATATTTATAACATCAATTATTTTAACTTTTCATTAAAAAGGTAATTACTGCATCATCATTATGTCATAAATAAATTTAATTATTTAAGGTATAAAAATTATAAATAAAAAACCATTATATAGGAAATATTTTTATATTTCAAATTAATATTTATAGTCTAATTTATCTTATGTATAAACCTATAATAAAAATGTTTTAGTTATGGAAATTTGAATTTAACACTTTTAACTCTTCTTTAAATAAAATAATATTAAATGTCCTAATCTAATCCAAGTGGACCAAAAGGATCATATTTTATTCCTAAGGTTGATTTTGGTCGAAATAAACTTATCCAATAGAATTAGGACATGTGTTAGGGTAATAATAATACCATTTTTACATTCAAATACCCTATTTACTTTTAACCGCGGTAAATAAAAGTCAAAAGTTAATATTAACCAAAAATTATTTTCACCTTATTAAACCATATTTTACTTAATTATATCAACCGTGTCTCTTGGATTTTTGAAAATTAATTTATATAAGCGGTAAAATCATGTTTTATGAAAATTTGATAACATGCTTAGAAGGTGGGTAAAAGATAGTAAAAAGTTCATTAAAATTTTATATATCTAATATTATTATAAAATAACTCAAATGAATTAAATTGAACATATATAGGTATTATTTTTATATTTTTAACTAAAATAAATTTAAATAAAATAATTAATTATTTAAATAAAAAGTCAGTTTTAAATAATAACGCAGTATTTTTCACTATTCATCAATAATTGAAAGTTTTCAGAAAAATAACTAAAATTCACCCTCTGCTAATTTTGATATTCCAAATCCAGAAATGAAGTCCATTTTGAAAAATAAAATTTATAAAATTTCAAATAGTGGGTATTATTATTAATAATGGCTAGTTTGGTTTTTCGTGGTGTGATAGAAGTTGAAGTTGGGTGCAATGCAAGCTATTGTATTATTAAAGAGAAGCATACTATGGAAGCTTGGGGTATTACAACAACACACTTTCCAAAGTGTCTCATAACACATTGAAACATTTAAATTATATTCTCTGTGAAAGAATAACATTAAATGAAACATATAAAATAATAAGAATAAAGATATTGATGATATTATTTGTCATATGAGAATTATATACTCCTATTAAATGAATATAGGTGTATAACATAACAAATATCTCAATGACCGAAAATTGTGACAAAATTCTATTACATATTTGGTAATATTGAAGCCGTAAACCCCATAAAAAGACAAAATAAAAGGGATATGTAAATCCAAATAAATTTAAGGATAATAAACTTAAAATATATTCAGGGGGTAGTATATACACCACATAATAAAAATAAGTGGTGAATATTGAATAATTCACATAGATTTAAATGAGAGACTAAAAATCACCTTACAATGTTCGTATCATTGAGGTGAAAATTTATAAATGTGGTGATTATGTGTAAAAATAGTATATACACACTAATAGAAGTGTGAATACAACATATAGAAATATATATTGTATTCCACACATAATAAAGAAACAATAAAATCAACAAAGTTGACATATAACCCAATGAATGGAAATTGTGTTATGAAATTTCTTACACCATTGTGATCATTCGAATAGTATGATCCATAAAAGTAGTAATTATTAAAATAAATATTCAAAACCATGAATATTATTAAATTCATGAAATTATATGTCAATGTATAGTATAAATACACCACACATGAGAAAAAATTTACGAATAATTTATATATCTCACAAAAGTAAAAGTGATATGAGAAAACAATTACCTCACACTTACCATTCGTTAAGAATTATTTAACCTCTTTTATATTGGTTTAAATAATTTTAATAAATCATTATAGTAATATATTCATATTTATACAACATTATGAGATGATTTTATAACATCTTATGAAACATTCGCTAATTATATTTCATTATTTTCATGGTTTCAGGTGCGTTCATTTCATAGTTTCATGATTTGTTAATTTGTATATAGTAACAGATTATCTCTTAAAATGAGAATAAAACTCCAAAAGATGAGTGAAATGGTATTAATGATCATATATATGTGTAAATGGTCTTACATATCAATTTTTCTATAATGAGGATGATTCTTTTGATGAAATGTTAATAATAAATGATTAGTTTATTTTGGAGGTTTTTCCTATCATGACGAACTAGTGTCAATTTATTTATTATTATGATTATTTATATTTCCCTAAAAATGAAATAATATGTAATATACTAACTAAAATATTTTTGAACTATAATAAAAATTTTATGAACATCCTTGAACTAGTAAATGGATAAAGAACTAAAACATTATTCACAGATGTGATTAACCTGCATAACATGGACAACATGGTCATTTTCTTGAATAAGATAATTTAATAAACGGAGTGGATATAAGAAATTGAATTAGATACATATCATTAAAGTATTTAAATTTTTTTATAATAATTATTCTTTTATGTATGAATGATTTTATATGGAAGTAGGGTAAGAAATGAAAATAAGAGAGTTGTTTTGAGAAAATTTCCTCTTAAATATAACCTCCTTGGAGAACCCCATGAGCACCATGGATTTGGCCTTTTGGTGAGTATATAAGATCATGGACATGGATATAGTGAGGATTATAAGGTTTTGTAGATATATTAGGAGTGTCAAATCTTGTGGCTCAAAATAGGGTTGTGATGGGTGTTATTTATACTCTAGGAGAGGTGGGATTAAGTGATTAAGAAAGAATTAATTTATAATTAAATAAAATGACTATAAAGAGGAATTAATTTAAAAGAATTATAATTATAATTAATATTTTTTAGTCTAGTTAGGGTCGATAAAAAACTAAAAAAACATTACATGTTGTAATTTTTAGCTGTGTTAATAATTTACCTTTTAAAATTTACCCTTGTCATTATTTTAACTATACTACGTTAAATAATTTTTTACCATGATATATTTTGTATACCGCAAAATTAAATTGAAAATAAAAATAATTTATTGCATATTATTAAAAATATGGAATCAATTTTACATAATTAAATTCATTTAAATTTAAAAATTATTTTTAAAATCAATATTGTAGACCCAATGAAAAGAACGGGTTTTAAAGTGAAAAGTTCAAAAGATTGATTTTTTATCTAGTTTTAATATGAAATTGATTCCAATGACCTAAATCAGATTTTCTGATAATAAATATAATAATTATTCCTTAAAAAAATTTAAAATATTATTTTATTATATAAATAAATTATATGAAAAACTAGTATTTAATAAATATTTTGTATTTTCACTATTCATCAAGAAATGAAACTTTTCTAAAAACATAAAAAATTAGCCATAAGATAATTTTTATATTATAATTTTAAAAAATTACTTTATTTTTTCAAATTAAAACTTTTAAAATTTTAAAATTTATATTTAAAATAGGTGTGTTATCAAAAGGCTTGAAAACCATATTTAGAAGTTTATAGATTTTTATGCTTAAATTTGGATTTATTATTATATAAATACTATAAAAAATATTGAAATATTTAGAAAATATTTTTTTATTATATAAAATATAAATGTAATTAGTATAATTGACTAATAGTGATTAATTATATTTATTATACTAAAATTTCATTATGTGACAAAAATATCATTTTATAAAAACACATCCTTTATGTTCAATTCATTTTAATTTTTATTTATCATTAATTTTTTGTCAATGAAATCTTTTTATAAAAATATTTAATCTATATTTACACAATTTAGTTCATCACATTCGTTCTATCTATTCCAATGTTTATGTGATAACTATCATAATTAAA
This sequence comes from Viscum album, assembly GCA_963277665.1. Classification (NCBI taxonomy): domain Eukaryota; kingdom Viridiplantae; phylum Streptophyta; class Magnoliopsida; order Santalales; family Viscaceae; genus Viscum; species Viscum album. The sequence goes on from OY728139.1 coordinate 902,174,371, forward strand.
TAATAAATTTTAAACTTTTATTTAATCTCATAGTTCTGTGTAACATAACCTATCGAAGAACAAGAATTTATTTAATAAAAGGCATTCCATTAAATATTGGATTGTTACCTTATCCCCTCAAAAAAATTTCATCCTTGAAAAATGAAATTGAACTTTAAAAATCAAAGATTGATAGATTGACATTTCATTTTTGGGAAACCCACATTGTGAATAGGGTTAATAAAGCATCCCATTAATAATCGGGAAATAGCAATGTGAAGGCCACTACAAATTTATGAATTTGAATTGGATAAAATTACTGCAATGTGAAAATCAGTACATGGAATAGAAATCAATCTTTCATGTTCTGATGGAGAGTTTTAAGGAACTCTTTCATCTGAAATTCTACCATCATGAAACCATAAATATGTTTGGGTTAAATAGGCCACTGATTTTGTAGTACGAGAATTAAACGAATGAAATTTTTTATTCAAATTTCATTTCATAGAATTTAAGATCTACATAGTGTGAGAACATAAGGAAATATACATACTTGGGAATTTGTGTTTCGTCATTTATTCCATTTCTACCACAAACTTGTATTTTTTTGTAGACGATGAGTATGATGAATTTCTTTCCTAATGATCTTTAATCAACATCTATGAATCATAAAATCTACAAAGGAAAAAACTATATTCCTCATGTCTTTATGCATTGACCAAAATATAAAATAGTTAGAATATGATAAGATAATTATAAGACCCCTACCGTAAACATTACATAATCTTTAGTTAAGTCAAAAATTCACATTGAGTATCTTTTTAGGTTTAGAGTTTTAGAGAATTAGGCCATAACTATTACATTACATCTCAAATATTACAATGTAGACACTTCTACTATATCCATTTTTTTAACAATAATAAAACTCCTTAAATAAAAACAATAATTCTTTTCTTGATAAAAATATTGTTGAATTATTTCTTTCTCTTACCCTTCCTTATACCCTATGAAAAATACTTCAAAAACTTGGGATGAGTATAAAAAGCTCAGTAAGAGATATAAAATAAGGTAATCAAAAATTAGTCCATAAATACATACATATCAATAAACTCATGCTTTTAAATCATAAAACAGAAGATATTTAACATACCTCATGAAATCATATGATTTATGTATAACACATAGAAATCATAAATCATAAAGGTAACTTTAGGCATCCATAACATATTTATATTATAGCTTTCATGACTATATAGGGAGTTACGTTTGGAATACCCATCATAGTATATTCCATAAATATCTTAGTATAAACATTAACTTTTATGTCCATGATGTTACCTAATGCATTGGAGATCTATTTTAGGCTCAACCTCCTTTATTTTATCACGGAACCACCCGTATTATTAAACAATCTCCACGAACTATAACATATTCATAACACATAAAACAAGCATAAAGGAAATATTACATTTCCCCATTGCAATAACAATATATAATTTCATGATATTGATATAATCAATGCGCTATAAAAACCACTTTTAAAACCTAAATACGTAAAAAGGGTATATGGTATTAATTTTTCTTTTAAAAACATTACGGCTAGTTATGGAATCCAAATATCAAATAATACTCACGGGGGGTGGAATGGTCATTGCCCCCAAGTATGTTAAAAAGAAACATTCACTTTGTTATTCAGTAAAATACTTCTTAAAACAAAATATTCCTTTAAAAAAACATTGAATTAAATTAAAATAAAAAGGTTAAAATTATACACCATATAAAAGAAGGTCATGTATAAACCAAAATATTCCTCAATGAAAGGAGATTGAGATGAAGTCCCTTAAAAAGATTGTATCATTAGATCAAGGATAAACCAATGAAATAATTATGTGTAACATATATAAATACACCCAATAGATGTGGATATTAATTGAAAAAAAATCATAGGTCATTAACACGTAATTTTGGAAAACTAAAACCAATGACATTGATATTTAACTCAATAAATGGATATTGAGTTAAGATTTCCCTTACAAAGTTTGTATAAATTACGTAAGACCTTATTAATTGGGTGATTATTTATTGAAAAAGTATATACATAAAAAGGGATGTTTAAATTACAATATAAATAAATAAACAGTGATTCCATACATAATCTTGGCATAATATAATCAATGAAGTATGCTTAAAACACAATGAGTGGAAATTGATTTTAGAAATTCCCTTACCTTGAGTCAGACTTGTCTCGTTCATTATTTATATTCCTGAATAATAAACATAGGTTAATTTATACTTGAATTATAACATTTTCAAGTTTATTATTCATTTTATATTACTTATTATCATGTTATAAAAATTACATAATTTTTTAAGTACATATTGGTCGTTTTGTCAATATTCGGTACTTGAGTCGAAAATGAAATTGTTTTGGTGTAAATTGTCTATGTAGTCAAAATTACATCATCACCAGAATATTATTCATGATTTATGTCTCATATATATCCAATATATATGTATTTATATCTAGTATATATGTATTTATAATATTCCATAACATTTGGATATAAGAAATGAAATTCACTGTTCATAGAGACGGTAATCCGTACGTACGCATAAACGCTACTTTCATTTATTTTTTATATTTAATAGAATGAACACTAAATAATACATAGTTATATTATAATTACATAATAATATTATATTTTATATACATTAAATAAGTTCATTAACTCCATCCTTTATACATTCCATGTATGGCATGAATGAGTAATATCACTTTGCGGCGGCGGTAGTCCACACTTTTTCTCAAATAAAATTATCGTATTTACACATTTTGGAAAGCATAAAGGTATGGTGTAAATAAAAAATACAGAAGAATAGAGACAATATAATTATAATATATATCATATATAAATACAATTCAGTCATAATGGCCACCATGAGAGGTGGTAGGGTAAAATTGAACAATTATCATTTCATGAGGTAGTTGTTCGCTATCCACAGAACTAGTATGTTCATATTCATTAGAAGGAGGTGTGTATAATTGTAGTTCAAATAAATATCATAAAAAAAACAATTATATTTATGATACTGGTGTTTTTATGTAATCAAATAATATGAAGAGCATAGGGAGTGGAGAAGGAAAATAAAAGAATAAGAACTTGAGAGAATATGTTACCTCTAAATCGGGTAACTTCTTTTGATTTAAGACAAAAGGCTTTCTGGAATTGCCTTCTGCCCATGGTAAGGATTCTAGGAGGAATATAGAGTTTTTGGGAGATTATTTTTGAATAATTTGGATGAGAAAAGGGGCTTGAGAGGTGTGAGTAATGTGGGTAGAGGTGGTGGCCTTTTATAAGAGGGAGGAGGGGCACATTTGGAAAGTCTAGAAATATTAATTTATCATAAATTCAATTTAAGTTAAAAATGGTCCAAAAATCATTTAATTCGAATATCATATGATTTTTTTCGAATACACATCATCCAATAATTTATAGGCAGGTTTTTAATATTTTTTATTCTTATCTTTTTGGTTTAACCCTTATTTTAACCTTTTTAATCTTACTATGATATCATGTTATTTATATATTGTGGGTTAATGTAATTACCATATCATGTAAAATGACCCAAAAAAGACATTTAAGACATATTTGGACTTTTCTTAACCATTTTTTAATCTTATATTTTTAGTAATTTAATATCATTTAATAAACTATTTTATATTTTAAGTTATGAATTATGACAATTTTGAACACTATTCATACTTGACTTTTTTACACATTCATAACAACCATATTCCTTCAAACCAAATGAATTAACTCAAATTTAATATTTCAATATCATCCATAAAATTCATGTATGATATAAAAATAACCAAATTACATTTATTTTAACATTTATAATATCATTTATTTGAATCCTTTATTAATGAAGCAATCACTGCATCATCATTATGTCATAATTATATTATTTAATTTTATGTATAAAAATTATAAATAAAATTTCATGAGTTAGGAAATATTTTTATATTTATAATGACTATTTATAGCTGAATATATCAATTATATATTCCAATGTAATTCTTTTAGTAAAAGATACATGCTTATGTTATATTTTTCTTTACATAAAATTAATTCTTATAAAATGTCATTTTCACACCCATGTGGCTCCATGGGGTCCCGAAATTGACCTAAGAATGCCCATGGTTGGAAATATCTCATCCAATAGGATTAGTACATGTGTTATAGTAGTTTGATATTATTATAACATTATTTGTTTACCTTTATTTACCAGATTTACCCTTTAAACATGGTAAATAAAATAATTACAGAAGTTACTATTCATATTGTCCCAAAATAAAAGGTAACTATTCACAAAATTCATAAATTTTTATTCCAAATATGGAATCCATTTTTTAAAATTCAAAACATAGAATTTACAGTAATTAATTAAAATTTAACTCCCATTGTCAAAACTAAAAAGCATGTTTTTAAGAAGTAAAAACTACTAAAAGATTGACATATGTTTCTGTCCAATTAAAATGTGAAATTACTTCCAATGACCATAATTGGATTAATTGATAAAAACATAATCCAATTATAAATTAAGGCCAATTAAAATGAGAATATAACTGTATAAATAGATTAGATAAAAAAGAAATATTGAATTAAAATGCAATATTTTTCACTATTCATTAAAAATGTACTTTATTAGAAAATTACAAAAAATTTAACCAATGAAAATTTTGATGTCCCAATTCTATAAAAGAAGTTTATTTTGTCAAATAAAAAATATAAAAGTTATAAAAATATTTTTAAAAAGGGTTCTCTTTCAAAAGGTAGTAAACCGACCTTTTAAAAATAATTGAGTATTTCATGCATAAAATCAGATTAATTCTTATTTTGGGCCAATAAAATTTATATGATAAATGTAAAAACATTTAACAAACATGTATAATCATAATGTAGTTATTTATGTTCATTCCTTCAAATATAACCACTAGGCTTTAACTACCATTTAAAATAATAATAATAATATTGTATTATTTTTAAGTATAACTCAATGTTTTGTGCAACATAATATTTCAAAGAAACTCATTGTTGCATGTTGAGTATGCTATTGGAAAATAATCCCATTTAACATAAAGTTAATAACTTATTCATAAATATTAATATACTTTAAAATGAATTATTCTATAAATCCCTGGGTTGTTACATCATTTTCCCCTTTTGGAAATTGCATCCTCACAATTTTAAAACTAGCCTCAGAAACATCATTGAAAATCTCACATCGGAAAAAGAGTCAATAAAACTATCACTTTAAAAGAAATAAAGAGAATTATAGAAGTCCCCTAATATAACACATGCTAGGATTCCATGTAGAAAAACATGCATATGGAAGAAAAACTAACTCTCATAGTATAATAGAGAGTGATATAGAAATTGATCATGGACAGTTAACCACCACAACACTATAAATTTTTGGTTGGGTAAAATTTTGATGATAAAATCAAGAATATAACATTTTTTCTTCCAGATCATTTTCATAGAGTTGAATAATTTTATTAAGACCTAGACTAAGATCATAATGAATATACTTACTTGAAAAGTAGTTTTTCATCCTTTAATAAATTTCCCCCACAAGTCATCTTTTTCTACAAATGATGAGTATTCAAGATGAATCAACTTCTAGAGAATCACATAAACTAAATAATATTAACTATATATTCATCCTGTATTGAAACATTAAACAGAACCAAAATGGTTAGTACAAGATAATATAATCCCCAACAAGAATAATCCTTTAAGAAAATAAATATTACTCTTAATCTTCAAAATTCAAGAAACAATTCCCAAAGTTCAATAAATACCATTCAATAAAAAATTGGCCTTAACATTATTCAAAATAATCCAAATTAAGATAGAAACCCAAAAATTTAGAAGGATTTGATCACATAATCTTCCATGATAAATTTTATCTCCAAATAACATCAACTACTATTAAAGTCTCATACTTAATAGTAATTAACCTAATAACATTTTCTCTATGATAGTTTAATCATTTCCACAAACATCATATATCACCATTTGTCCACAATCAAAACATATATTCTTCAAAAATGGAATTAAACCACTACTCATCAAATAAAATCCCATAGTATTCTATTTTCCTTAGGTATATTGTGTTCCCAAAAGAGCGAACATCTTCTAAAATAACATTTATCACTTAATCACCAAATCATTCATCTATACTAAGGATATCCATTTAATAAAATATTAGATCCAAATATCAACTTATTGTTAAACCATAAAATCATTTACTATAATTTATAAGTCATACTAACTACAAATGTCATGTAAGTTAGTGGTTCGTGATAAATTCCAGTCACACTTTGGTTGTGGGTTCGATTCCCACAACTTTGTCCGATGTGAAGGGTTGTCACACGGTCTGTGTGTTGTCCTTTTTCAAAAATTATGTAATTTTATAACATTTGGAAAATGAGATAAAATCTTAAAAAATAACCATAACATATTTTAGCCGCAACAGTTTTCTCATACCTCACATTTTTCATCCAAAACACTAATAACCCATAATTTCTTCAAATTCAAGGATCATATAAAGCCTAGTGGTACTTTATAAGTTTATCCACAAAAGAAAAGGAAATTATTATTAAATTTACATTTTTATATAACAAACTTAAGGGTTACAAATACAAGAGAAAATTCTTCCAAAGTAATCCCATCAACAAAAGATAATTAATACTTTTAAACATTTTATCACCCAGATATCTAACATAACTCTCAAATTTCTAAAATATAGATATCTTAATCATCCAGAATTCTTCATGACCCCTTAACCATTTTTTCCACCTTCTTCCATAATACATATTTCCTTCAAAAAAAAAATCACGAATCATATCCTCATATTCAATAATGTCAAAACAATAGCTATGAAATAATCTATACCTTTCTTAGGTCCCTGACAGTGTCCTCATCCTCAATTGGAATGGAATTAGGTATTGGTAAAAATATATTTGTACGGTTCTGCTAATACCATTCCCAAACCTTCTTTATAGGGCATATATTTTCATATTAACCATGCACACCACATTAAAAACATTCAATTTATCCCTTATAAAGAACTTATTTCACTTTCTAGGAGTCAACTTAACACTTCCTTTTTCCATGACAGGTTATCTCTTTAAGACCTTCATTACCACATCTATAACATATTCCCATCCCTTGGAAGCATTTCATAGGTGTTTTTTTCCACATCCTTGACACATAGGTTTTTGAATATACTAATCTTTATGATTATTTACTAAACTTACATAGGGATTCATTTCTCGCATATATTATGCCTTAGAAAAATCACTAAGGTTCAAGTGGTCAATCATGACTCCAGATAGTTGGTAATGAATAACCACAAGATTTCTCATTGTAGCTCCCATTTCATTAGACTTCTTATTTAGAAAACAACCACAATTTCCTTCACATCTATTATTACTTTAGTGCCTACTAGATATAGCCATTTACTAAAACCAAAAAGGTCAGTGTGAGTATATCAGTAAAATCATCATATACTATATTATGAGGAGGGTAAACACTAAGATATAATTATTCATGTTATCTTAAACTCATTAAATTTATCTAAAATAACTATGTCTCTTTCTAATATGCTAACTATTATAGTTATGTCACTTGTGCTTAAATAATACCCTAACCTCTAATGTTCTCTAAACTGACCTCTAATACCAACTATAAGGCCCCAGCCTCAAACATTACATAATATTGAGTTATGTAAATAATTCACATTGAGGATATTTTCATCTATTTATTTTTAGATAATTAGGCCATAACTATTATAGTACATCTCAAATATTACAAAGTAGACACTTCTACTCTATCCATTTTTTACAATAATAAGACTGCTTTGATGACACTGAAAACTCATCCCAAAATTTTCCATATTCTCCCATAAATGATCCTAGAGCATATCTAGTTCCTCAAGATTTGATTTGACTAGTCGTGGAGCCTAATTAGAGTTACGGATCAGAAGTTATACCTGCTCGAAGTTAGGCTACAGGAAATGGCCATCTAGGATAGTTTTGGGGAAAATTATGGATTTTCATGTAAAAAGGGAATCTTGCATATAAAAATGTAATATTGTGAGAAAAAAGGGAATATTTCATGAAATAATAGAATATTACATTCAATAAAATAATTTTCACACATCCCCACACACAAAACCTATTCTGCGCCAATTGCGCGTCAAATTCCCTTTGCGCGCGCACCCGCTGCAGGTCGCGCGAAAAACCTACGGTGCGCCTAGACTTTTACACACACTGCCTTGTGAAGAAAACCACTAGAATACACATAATTTTACGTGCACCGACTTGTGAGCATGGAATTTTCCGCACCCCGACTTGTGTAGAAAACCATTGGCACGCACAGAATTTTATGTGCATCGCCTTGTGCGTGCGGAATTTTATGCGCACCACCTTGCATGGAAAACCACTGGCACGTATGGAATTTTACGCGCACCACCTTGTGTGCATGGAATTTTACGTGCATAGCCTTGCGCAAAAAACCCCTTGCACACGTGGAATTTTATGCGCACTGCCTTCCAAGTGCGGAATTTTACGCGCGCCGCCTTTTGCTGAAAACCCCTTGCCCAAATGGAATTTTATGCGCACCACCTCCCTAGTTTCCTCCTATAAATACAACTACACCCCTTTCTTCCCAGGAGTCCCCCAGAGGACGGCCTATGATCTAATGCGCCTAAGTTCGAATTTTCCATGCCCGCACGTAAAATACCTTCTCTTGCATGAAAACCATCACTTTTGCGCATAAAGGGGGGAAACCCTCCCAATTTTGCATGAAAAACATTATTTTTGTGCGCAACAGTTCCACAGTGCCTAGTTTTTCATGCACCAAATGTTTCCCTTATCCAATTGTGTGCAATCCTCGCCTATTGTCCGCAAATCCTTCCCTATTTCACGCCCGACTGCCCTATTGCATGCACGACCGCCCTATTGTGCGCGTGGATGCTTATTGCACTCACAAATCCCATTTTGCACACGCAGCTCCCCTATTTCATACACATCTCTAATTTTTCCCGCACAACTCCCCTATTGTGCACACAAATCCCGTATTGCGTGCATGCCTGCCATTTTGCGTGCACTGATCCCCTATTGCATGCACACGTCTCGTATTGCACGCAAGCCTGCCCTATTGCGTGCATGCCTTCCTTATTGCACGCAAACCCTCCTTGCGCCCAGAAAATCCATCGTGTTGCTCCTATTATGCACAACAGTATCCAAGCCTACACCTACCGGTCCATACTGTGGGGGCTGTGCACCCGCACCCCCACTCGGGGTCAATGCCGGGCTACGGTCCTGGCCCTTTGGGTTGGTCCCTTCGCTATCGTCATTAAACCCCATGAAAAATGGAGGGTTGCACCGCGAACTTTTCGGGCTGGGACGTCGGCATTTTCCATTGTGTAGCCGCCTTCCACCTATGGGATACCATGATTTGAGATACTTCTCTGCACACAATGAAACACCTTGAGTCAACATATTTCTCTTAGTATGTTTCCCCTGTCGTGAGTTGAGATTCTCATCATCAATCCCCCCGAGTACCTTGAGTCGAACCATTCCTCATCCAAATCATCCAAACCCCATCACCTAACTCCTATTCCATGTTAAACCAGAAAGGGCCGCCCTTGCGTAAGGCCAACCACCATCCATTGTTAGTCACCTTATGCCAATGGTTCTATCTACGCGACATTAAACTGTAGTAATCCATATGTTCCAAACATAGGATGCCTCTTACTCCAAATAAGAGATTCCTTATGTTCGAAGCATAAGATACCAATAGTCCTATCTACATGACTATAAATTGTAGTACACCCTATGTTCCAAACATAGGGTAACTCTTTCTCCAAACAAGAGATGCCTTATTCTCCAAGAATAAAATGCCAATATTACTCTCTACATGACTATAAACTGCAGATCACCCTATGTTCCAAATATATGATGCCTCTTTACCTATAAGAGAGATGCCTTATGCTCCAAGTATAAGATGCCTGTAGTTCTATATACATGACTATAAACTGTAGTACTCCCTATTTGACAAATAATAGAATGGATCATGCTCCAAACAAGAGATGCCTTATTCTCCAAGAATAAGATGCCAATAGTCTTATCTATATGACTTTAAACTATAGTACACCCCACATGCCAAACACATGACACCTCTTGCTCCAAACAAGAGATGTCTTTTGTGCCAAGCATAAGATTCCAACAGTCCTCTATACATGTCTATAAAATTTAGTTCACCCCATGTTCCAAACATATAATGCCTCTTTCCCTATACAAGAGATGACTTATGCTCCAAGCATAAGATTCCAGTAGTCCTATCTACATGACTATAAACTGTAGTACTCCCTATCTGAAAAACAATAGAATGCCTCTTACTATAAACAAGATATGCCCTATGATCCAAGTATAATATTCCAATAGTCTTATCTACCTGACTATAAACTGTAGTACACCCTATGTGCCAAACATAGGATTCCACTTTCTCCAAACAAGAGATTCCTTATGCTCTAAGCATGAGATGCCTAATGCGATGATTACAGTGGCGTAATTTTAAGAGTATTGGAATACATCCAAACATTCCATCACTCTACCTCATGCTTTGCATGTCCTTCATTCAGATCTTCATCCACTTCGATTTATAAACGGACCCCCTAACGACCTAGTCCCAGCCGCATCGGCTCACCTATCGTCCTGGGCTAACGCCCCGTAAGACTTTGGACAACACTTCGAGTCAGGTCCTATGTTTCGATGGTCAGTAGTCGACCCTCATTTGTTTGCCCCCATTTCAAGCTAACACGATATGGATGCTATGTTTCGAACACAGTCAACAGTTATCCTCTATTTCCATGCCACCCTCATGGCATTCCAAATGTTGGGAATGTAATTCACACTTTTAATCTCCCTTTGTTCAGACTGATTCTAGTTCCCTTGGTGTTATACTTCTTGTGCACTTGCGCATAGGTGTTTTCCCCAATTATATTCCTTAACCCACCAGTGAGTTGGGATGACCTCATGGCCAGACACAAGGAAGACATTATGGCCAGCTTCCTTGCATAATCCCTATCCACTATTGCCACTCCATAGTGGCACCCGGGAAGCATCCTCATGTAAGCCCCATCCACCATTGTCGCTCCATAGTGGCACACAGGTAGCTTCCATGCCTAAGCCCCATTAACCACTTCCACTCCATAGCAGCACCTGGGAAATATCCTCACGTAATCCCCATCCACTATTGTCACTCTATAGCGGCACCCAGGCAGCTTCCTTGCGTAATCCCCATCCACTATTTCCGCTCCATAGCGGCACCCGGGCAGCATCCTCGCATACGCCCCATCCACCATTGCTGCTCCATAGTGGCACACAAGCAGCTTCCATGCATAAGCCCCATTCACCATTGCTGCTCCATAGTAGCACCCGAGCATCATCCTTGCGTAAGCCCCATCCACCTTTTCCTCTCCATAGCGGCACCCGGGCAACATCCTTGTGTAAGACCCATTCACCATTTCCACTCTATAGCGGCACTCAGGCAACATCTTTGCGTAAACCCCATTCACCATTGCCACTCCATCACAGCACTCAGGCAGCTTCCTTGCATAAGCCTCATCCACCATTGCCACTCTTTCAAGACACATCAGAAGCTTCTTTTCATAACCCCCATTCACCATTTCTGCTCCATAGCGGCACCCAGGCAGCTTCCATTCGTAATCCCCATCCATCGTTTCTAGTCCATAGTGGCACTCGAGCTGCTTCCATGCATAAGCCTCATCCATCATTGCCGCTCCCTAGTGACACCCAAGCATGCTAACGACTATTTCTTCTTTACATAGCCATGATAACGTGTACCCCTCAATGGTTCACTCCATAACACCCCTCACCACAGCATTTCCGGTGTATTCCCTTCACCAAGGTGCAGAGGGTACCCGTTATGTAAGTCATAGGGGTGCGGAGTGAACCCTACCTCGTCTGAGCTACAGGATGATAAACTGCCAAGAATCATCATCCTCAGCACATGACATTAAACCATGACTTCCACACATGCATCCTATGTGGGGAAATGGAAACCCCCCTGGTGTAATCCCCCTATATTTTTTTGCTGGAGGCAACATCCCTGCCCCTCCTTTCTTTGGTGTGAAATTCATCTCTCGCCGGTCTTTGTCGCCACTGGGCCTCCATCATGGAGTAATTCCAAACCACTTCGGGCTGCTAACCATGCATAATACCCTATTTCCTCTTTGGGCCACGGTCACATGTAAGCCCCACTCCAATTCCCAAGAATGCACATTTCATGATGTGATCATCAGGTCTTTGCTATCTCTTGTTTCTCACACTGAGCATGAATCACATGGGCTTAGAGCAAGCCCCGACCATAACATCCTCCTTGGGCAGCCTAGAGTGTAATACCCACCCCCATAACCTAAACTAAAAGTACTTTGATCCTTTCCAAGGTAGGGTACGTAGGAATCCTCCACGAGGTTCAAGACCACCACTCATTGGTTTCTCCAACCCCCTTCACATCAGTTCACCAACACCTTGGGAAGACTAGAGTGTAAGCCCCACCCCCTTATTCCAAACTACGTGGAATTTGATCTTTTACAAGGCAAGGTACATAGAAAGCCTCCACGAGGTTCAAGCCCAACAACCATTGGACCCCAGGTCCTCTTTCACGTCGGTTCACCGAACCCCATTCTGAACTACGTGGTCTTTGATCCTTGCCAAGGCAAGGTATATAGGACACTTCCCTGAGGTTGAAGCCCAACAAAAATTGGTCCTGACCATCCTTCACGTCAGCTCCCACACCCATGAACTACGTGGTCTTTGATCCTTGACAAGGCAAGGTACGTAGGAAGCCTCCCTGAGGTTCAAGACCACCATTCACCCGGTCGTTCCAGCTCCATACACGTTAGTTCACCAACACCCTAGGTAGCATAGATTGTAAGACCAACAAATCATGAACTACGTGGACTTTGATTCCCTTCCACATGGATACATAGGAAGCCTCCCCAAGGTTCAAGCCCAACACCCCATTGGTTCCAAATATTCGACCCCATGTCCCCCCTCATGTTAGTTCTCCCCATCCCACATGACGTTAAACTGTGAACTTCAATCAGTGGTAATACATTGACATCCCGATCTAGTGGTAAGTCGTTGTGACCCCGTCCAGTGGTAATACGTTGTGACCCTATCTAGCGGTAAGCCATTGAAACCCCCAATCGGCGGTAAGCCATTGAAACCCGCAATCGGCGATAAGCCATCACCAGATAAACTACATGGACTTTGATTACCGGCTACAGGGATATGTAGGAAGTCTCTTTGAGGCTCAATCCCAACACTATCGTCACCCTCATGGTGTTCCCATATCATTCCCCCTCCAGTCCATTCAACTCTCCATCATCCATCCTGATTCTCACCTAGGCCACCACATACTGGTGGGATCATGTCATCCACCTCCTTGCTACTTCTAGTAGTACATGGGCAATAATTCACGCATAATCCCCAGCATGTATTTGGGTCGTTGTCCTTTATGTACACCCTGATTCATCACCCCTTTGAACTACGTGGGTTTTGATCCCTTTAGTCTATGCAGGGTACATAGGAAAACTCCATGAGGTTCAATCCCTATCAATGGTTAACCTTGGTGTTCTCCCATTTTAGGGTGAAAACTCCATGATCCGCCCTCAGTGGTGTCCAGATTATCCTTCGCGGTGTGATATCTATTCTTTATGGGACACACCATCTTGGGTCCGCTCTTATCAAGTGTTCTGATCCATACACTCAGTAAACCTTCCAGGTGTTCCCTCCTAGGGATGTACTAATCTGATCCGTCTATATGGGATGTTATGATCAAACTCATTCCATCTCAGTAAGATGTTAAACTCACGGCCTACCTCGTAATAAACATGATATGATTGATGAAAAACTTAGAAGACACGCCTTTGGTGTGACCATCTCTGCTGGACATAAAATTGTGGCATACCCTATGTTAAACATGGTAAGCTGAGAAAAACCTCAGATACATGCCTATGGAACAAGATACCATGAGAATGACGTGGGATGCCTCGAGTTCTGCACCCTTGAGATGCCCTCTTATGAAGAAGAATACAGATTCCCCAATCTACACACATCTAGAGATTCCCCAACATGCCTGATGTTTTCATCTACTCTGACCGAAGGTTGCTACCATGTTAAGACCTCGTGGAATTTCCTGATGAAAGTAGTGTAATTAACCAGTGTCCACAAATATATGGAACTGGGAACGAGGTTCACGAACCACAACTTAATATTTAAGGGATACCCAGACTAGGTGACGAGTTCCAAGGAGGAATCCATGGAAGGAAGAGCCGACATCTCATCACCCATTTCGATCAAGGAGCATAAATCCCTGAAAAAGGAATGTATGCCTCCCACCTTTGGAAAGTGGGAATGTGGGGCAACAAAACCACACCTTTCTTCCTCAAGCATACATATTCTCTTGCCCTAACGAAAGCGTCAGAAACATGCTTAAATAAAAACATGAATTATATTCTTGATAAAAATCTTCTTGAATTATTCCTTTATCTTACCATTCCTTATACCCTATGAAAAAAATTTCAAAATATTTGGATGAACATAAAAATCTTAGTAAGAGATATAAAATAAGGGAAGAAAACATTTGTCTACGAATACATAAAAATCAATGAAATCAAACTTTTTAATAATAAAACATAAGCTCTTTAAAAAACCTCATGAAATCCTAATATTTATGAATACAAAATAGAAATAATAAATCATAAAGGAAACTTGTGGAATCTATAACATACTTCCATTATAGCTTTCACATTTACATAGGGATTTACGTTTAGAATACCTATCACAATATATTCCATAAATGTCTTAGGAGAAACATTAAAATTTACCTTCGTCATGTTACCCAATGCATTGGAGAGCTATCTCGGGCCCCTTGGTTTGTCACAAAACCACCCGTATACACAAACAATTCCCAAGAACCATAAAATATTCATAACACATAAAACAAGCATAAAGGAAAGATAACATTTCCACATTGCAATCACAATATGTCATTTTAAGATATTGACATAATAATTGATTTTTAAAAACCATTTTCAATAAAAAAATACTTAAAAATGGTAAATGGTATTTATTTTCCTTTTAAAAACATTATGGCCTGTTAAAGAATCCAAATATCAAATAATACTCACAGCGATGGAAAGTTCGTTGTCACTACGTACGTTAAAAAGAAATAATCCATTTATCATTTTGTAATGTGATTCTTAAAAAAATATTCCTTTTAAAATATGTCGAATGAAATTAAAATAAAAAGGGTATAATTATACACAATATAAAATAAGGTCATGTATAAACCAAAATAAGGCTCAATGAAAGGAGATTGAGACAAAGTCCCTTACAAAGATTTTATCATTAGATCGAGGATAAATCAATGAGATAATTATGTGTAACAAATATAAATATACTCAATAGATTTAAATATTCATTGTAAAATGATCATATTTCATTTAAAAATAATCTTGAAAAAAAAAACAATGACATGTATATTTAACTCAATGAATGGTTATTAAGTTAAGATTTCCCTTACAAAGTTTATATAAATGAAATAAAAATTTACCAATGGGGTGATTATTTGTTGAAAAAGTATATCCACATAAAGGGAAGTGTAAATAAAAAAATAACTAAATAAATATTGATTAAAAACATAGTATTTTTATAATATAATCAACTAATTATGCATAAAACCCAATGAGTGGAAATTGAGTTTAGAAATTATCTTACCTTGAGTCCAACTTGTCTTGTTCGTTCTCTATATTCTTGAATAATAAAATTAGGTAAATTTCTTATTGATTAATTTTTTTTCAATTTTATTATTCAGTTCATATTACTTATTATCATATTATAAAAATTAAATAATTATTTAAGTTCATATTAGTCATTTTGTCGATATTCGGTATTAGAGTCGAAAATGAACTTGTTTTGATGGAAAGTGTCCATGTAGAAAAAAGTCCATCATCACCAGAATATTATTCATGATTTAATTATCATATAAATATAGTATATATGTATTTATATCCATTATATATTTATTTAGAATATTCCATAACATTTTGAGAAATGAAATTCACTATTCATGGAGACAGTAAGCCATACGTACGCTTGAACACTACTTTCATTTATTTTTCATATTTAATGGAATAAAAAATTAATGATACATAGGTATATTATAATTATATAATAATATAGTATTTTATATGTTTTACATAAGTTCATTAAATCCATCTTTTATACATTCCATGTATGTCTAGAACGATTCATATCAATTTGAGGGGGCGGTAGTCCACACATCCTAAAATGAAATTATTGTATTTACACATTATGGAAAGAATAAAGGTATGATGAAAATGAAAAATACAGAATAATATAGACAATATAAATATAATATATATCAAATATAAATAAATTTATATCATGATGGACACCATGAGAGGTTTTAGGGGAAAATTGAACAATCATCATTTCGTGAGGCAATTGTTTACCGTCCACATAAACAGTATGTTCATATCCATTATGTGGAGGTGTGTGTAAGTGTAGTTCAAATAAATCTCATAAAAACAATGTATAATATTTATGATAATGTTTTTGTTATGTAATCAAATAATAATAAGATCATAGGGAGTGGAGAAGGAAAATAATGGAAAATAACTTGAGATAAGATGTTACATCTAAATCAGGTAACTTCTTTTGATTTAAGCCAAAAGGCTTTCTTGAATTACCATATACCAAAGATAAGGATTATATGAGGAATATAGGGATGTTTGGAACTTATTTTAGTATAATTTGGATGATACAAGGGGCTTTATAGGTGTGAGTTATGTGGGTATAGGTGGTGGCTTTTAATAAGAGGGAGGATGGACACTTTAGGAAAGTCTAGAAATATTAATCTATTATAAATTAAATTTCAATTAACCATGGTCCAAAAATCATTTAATTATAATATAATATGATTTTGGTTCGAATACCCATCATAAAATAATTTTGAGACATGTATTTAATATTTTTGTATCCTTATTTATTTGGTTTAACAATTATTTTACCTTTTTTAATTTTACCGTGATATCATGTCATTTACACATTCTGGGATAATGTAATTAGCATATCATGTCAAAAGATCTACTAAAAAGTCATTTATGAAATATTTGGAATTCTCTTAACCATTTTTCCTAATCTTAGATTTTTATTAATTTAATATCATTTAATAAACTATTTTATATTTTAAGTTATGAATTATGTCAATTTTTGAAACTATTCATACTTGAATTCTTTAGAAATTCATAACAAGCTGATTACATTGAACCAAAGACATTAAATAAAATATAATATTTCAATATTATATAGAAAATTCGTGGATGACATCAAAATAACCAAATTACATTTATTTTAACATTTATAATATCATTTATTTGAATCCTTTATTAATGAAGCAATCACTACATCATCATTGTGTCATAATTATATTTATTAAATTAATGTATAAAAATTATAAAAAAATATCATGATTTAGGAAATATTTTTATATTTTCAATGAATATTTTTAGTCTAAGAGATAAATTATATAACCCCATATAAAATATTTTTAGTAAAAGATACATGTTTATGTTATATTTTTCATTACTTTATATTAATTCTTATAAAATGTTTTCACACCCAGGTGGCTCCCTGAGGTCCTAAAATCGACCAAGCATGGTCAGAAATATATCATCCAATAGGATTAGGAAATTTGTTAGGGTAGTTTAATATTATTATAATATTATTATTTTTACCTTTATTTACAAGATTTACCCTTTAACCATGATAAATAAAATAATTACTGAATTTAATATTTATAATGAACAAAAATAAAAGGTAAATATTCATAAAATTTGAGCCATATGATTATAAATATGGAATAAATTTTTCTAAATTCAAAACAAAGAATTTTCAGTAACTAATTTAAAATTAATTCCCATTGTTAAAACCAAAAAGCGGGTTTTTAAGAAGTAAAAACTTCCAAAATACTGACATGTGTTTATGCCCAATTAAAATTTGAAATTACTTCTAAATACCATAACTCTATTAATTTATAAAAAAATAATCCAGTTATACTTTAAAACCAATTAAAATTACAATATAACTATATAAATTAATTTGATGAAAATCCAGTTTTGAATTAAAATGCAATATTTTTCACTATTCATTAAAAAATGTACTTTATTAGAAAATTACTAGAAATTTAACCAATATAAATTTTTATGTCCCTATTATATATAAAAGGTTTTTTTTTTCAAATAGAACATATTAAAGTGACAGAACTATATTTAAAAAGGGTTCTCCTTCAAAAGGTGGTAAAATGACCTTTTAGAAATATTAGAGTATTTCATGCTTAAAAACAGATTCATTCTTATTTTAAGCCTCTAAAATTTATTGGATAAATGTAATAACATTTAAAAAACATGTTTAATAATAATTTATTTATTTCTATTCAATCCTTCCATTATAACGACTAGGCGTTAACTACTATATTAAATAATAAAAATATTATTGTATTATTTTTCCTTATAACTCAAAGTTGTGTGTAACGTAAGATTTCAAAGAAACCTGTTGATGCGTGTTGAGTATTCTATCAGAAAAAGCATCCACTTTAATATAAAATTAATATATTATTCATAAATATTAATAGATATGAAAATGTATTATTCTATAAATACCTAGGTTGTTACAATAATTCCATTAAAGAACAAACCTTCATATGATGAAAGAAAATTTAATCTCCCAAAATATAGTTGTAGTACCCAAAATTCAATATAAACCATTAAATAAATTAGAATCCATAAATTTCCAAAATAATAATACAACCTAAGATTTAAAACCAAAAATAAAAAGGGTCTAATCACATAGTCTTCCAGGTTAAATTTAGTATTTATCCCTAAAAATATGCATTCCCTAAACATATGATATCCAAGATACCCTAACTATTTTCATAAATAACTTGAATCACCATAAATCCATAGTAAAATCATATATTCCACAAAAGGAACATTAAACTATTATTCCATAAATAAAATTCCATAATATTATATTTACCTTAATCATATAGGGTTACTAAAATAAACTTAACCATTTTCCATCAAATCCTTTAAATAAAAAGAAAATTTCATACTTATTGGTAAGTCATATAGGACAGTGGTATCCATTACACCCTTTTCACCCTTTGGTTTGGGTTCAAACCCTATGGCCATTATAGACAAGATGGGTTATCTCTAGACCTACATGCCATCCTTTTTTTAAAAAATTTTCATAATATAATGCACACAAAATTATTAATTTTTTTTAATAATAACATTAATATATTTAATATTAATGTAATGTTTTTACCTTAAATGTTATTTAATACATTTAATTTTTATTCCAAAAATATAATAACCCAAAATTTCATTAAAATAAATGACTATATGAACCCTAAATAATATACTTAACTATAAACATATGTCCACAACCTATAAAGGAATTATTTACTATGTGAATGTTTCACAAATACATAAACAATGGGTTGTATTTCCACAAATATCTCCCAAAATATATTTAATCTTTATTAAATCCAAAAACATAAAATATAAAAATGGGGTTTAAGAATTTAAACATATGGTAGACATTATACTCTCAAATTCAAGATATTGTGTATAAATATTATGTTAATTAAAACAAACATTCTTCCAAAATCAAATAGCATTCCTTAGACGATTCAAGATTCTTATACTATAATTCAATTGGTGAAATATTTGTTCCACACATTGTCTATCATATTCAATTTTAATCTAGTTTATTTTTCTTTAAACCATTCAATAAAACCAAATGAAGATTGTGACAAACACAAATAATAGTGAAAAATCACTTAGTGATGAAGAATAATTTATATGATGCCTAGTACATGAAACTTTCACAATTGATGAATCCATAGGTTTATCCTAGGTTATCCATTAACATTACCATATCTATAGGATATTATCTTATTCACAGAATTATCATGAAATTCAGTCATAGGGTTTTATTTTCCAATGAATTTATTCCACTTATGTACTATTTATCTTTTCATGTAATAAATTTCAATGATCATGGAACTTCTCCATGGCCTGCACTGTTTGGTAATTGCATCCCAAATAACTGAATATATTTGTGGTATTGGTAAGCTAGATACATATTTTAAATCAAAATTATATTTTAAATATATAATGAAAAATTATTTTATTTGAGAAAACCATTATCCCCATTTTCCTAAAATTGAGAATAAATCATAATTAACTTCTTTGAATGTTAAGGGAAATTGAACATATATAATGGGTGAGATCAAATTATTTTTATGGGATATGTACATCAAAAAGATAATACGAATCAATAAGAATAATCAATATTGAAAGGTAAATAATTGAGCACGTACATGAAATTTATTTATGAAACTCAGAATGAAAAGATTCCATATATTTTTACATAGCAAAAATCTATCGGATAATGATTATCAAAAAGTAAAATAATTAAATTCTTAATTATTGGATGTCATGTATCTGGAACATGAACCACAACCATCAAGACGGTTCACAAGACAGTTTAATCTATAGTGCAAAAACCCATTTACTACAAGAAGAATCGATTTTCCCATGACATTATTGATGCATCAAAGAGCTATATATAAATAGGCCCCACCCACATTTTCTTTTCCAAATAATTCATTATATATTGAATAGACTATTTAAAATGATATTTTTAAATCGATGTGTCCCATACCACTTTGAATAATTTGAATCAACATAAACTACTAAATAATGTATGGAAGATGGAATCATAAGATATAAACATCAATTAAGTACATTATTCTACAAAGGATGTTTACATAGATGAAAATAGTAAATTTTATATCATAATTTTTTTTATTAAAATAATCTATATACATTCCAAAGTGTCTCATACCACTTTGAAACATTTAAATTATAAGCACTACAAAGGAATAACACTAAATGAAAGATATAATATCATGAGAATAATTAGGTTCATGATATAACATGTTAAAGGAGAATTATATACACATCATAAAATAATATAGGTGTATAACATATCAAATATCTCAATAAAAGAAAATTGTGACAAAAATCCATTACCACTTTGGTAACAAAAAAATGTAAATACCATGAAATAAAGATACTAAAATGGATTTTCAAATCACATAAATTTAAGAATAAGAATATTAAAATATATTTATGGGTATTATATACACCACACAACAAAAATAAGGGGTGAATATGACATAATTCATTCATAAATATAAGTGATACTAGAAATCCTCAAACAATGTTTGTATTATTGAGGTGAGAATTTATCAACGATGGTGATTATGTGTAACAACATTATATGCCAATTATGATACATTAGAATATAAAATAAATAAATAGATAGTGTATTCTACTCATAATCTTATCACAATACAATAATCAAAGTAGACGTATAACCCAATGAATAGAAACTGAGTTAAAAAATCCCTTACCACTTTGTAATCAGTCGAATAATATGATCCATAAATGTAGTTTTTATCAAACTATACATTAAAAAATGACTATAATTGGATATATGATATTATATATCAATGTAAAGTATAAAAACACCACACATAAGAAATAAGTGGTGAATAAGTCATATAACTCACAGAAGTGAAAGTGAGATGAGAAAACCCTTATCTCACACTTCCATTTTGTGTATTATTCAATAAAATCATATATAATGTTTTAACGAATGTTATAAACTCATTATAGACCAATATTTATATTTTTAACACATTATGTGATAATTTTATAACATATTTTAACCTGTTCCTTTATAATATTTCATTATTTTCATGGTTTCATGGGCGTTTATTTCATGATTTAATGATCGGTTCATTTGTATATACTTATAGAATATCATTTAAAATGGGAAGAAAACTCAAAAAGTTTAATTTAATGGTATTAATTATATTAAATAATTATAAATGGTCCCATTTATCATTTTGGTTTCTATCATCAGGAAGATTCATTTGATAAAATGTTAACAATAATCGATTACTTTATTTTAGCAGTTTTTACAAACACCACAAACTAGTTTTAGTTTATTTTAAATTATGAATATATATTAGTTCCAAAAAATAAAATACTATAAAATATAATAATAACAATATTATTTAACCAGAATAATATTTTTATGACCATCCATGTAGGAGTAAATGGAAAATGTATAAAAACAATATTCAGATAGGCAATTAACCGACATAACATGGAAAATAGTTTCATTTCATTGAATTCAAAGTGGTAATAAAAGGGTTGGATATTATAAATTACATAATAAGAATAAAATTTCAGTATTTACATGATTATTTAATTATTATTCCTTGATAGGTGAATGATATGAGGAAGAAGTATAAGAAGAAATGATAATAATAGTGGTGTTTTGAGAAAATTACCTCTAAATGATAACCTCCACAGAGGACCCCATGTGGACCTTGATTTTGATCTTTTGGTGATAATAGAATGTATTGGACGTGAAGAGTATGAGTAGGAGATGGTTTTTTATTGATTTTAGAAGATTCAAGGCTTTTCAGATGAAATGGCGTGGCGAGGGTTGATATTTATACTTGAGGAGAGGTGGGTTTAAGTGATTAAAACAAGGATTGTTTTATAATTAAGGACAACCACATTGAGGTAGAATTAATTTCAAATAATTATATATTTAATTAATGTTTTTAGATGTTTAGGGTTGATAAATACCTCACCCAAACATTAAATTTTGTAAATTTTAGTAATGATATGATTTTACCTTTTATCATTAACCCATGTCACTATTTTAACAATACTTGGGTAAATAATTTATTTTACCACATTAAATTCTCTATAACTAAAAATTAAATTAAACATACAACCTAATTTTGAGATTCTAGTAAATAATATATAATCCATATTACCTAATTAAATTCAAATAATTAGAAGTAATATATTTAAAATTAATCTTCTAGATAGAATGAAAAAACATGTTTTTAATTTGAAAAGTTAGAAAGATCAATTTTTTTTATCCAATATCAATTTTAAATTCATTCCAATGAACTAAATTAGATTTTATAATTTAAAATTAAACTAATTTTACAATAAAACTAATTTAAAATATATATTAACTATATAAATATATTAGATGAAAAATTAGTTTTAATTAAAATTTAGTATTTTCAATATTCCTCAAAAATGAATCTTCTCTAAAAAAATACTAAAATCTCACCGTAAAATTATTTTGATATTCCAATTTAAAAAATTAACACAATTTTTTAAGATAATTATCATAAAAGTCTAAATATTTAAAAATAAAATAGGTACACATTCAAATTAGGTAAAAACATTTAGAAATATATAGTTTTTATGCTTAAAATTTGATTTGTTTTTATCTTAATAATATCAAGAATATTTAATGAATTTAAAATTTTTTTTATGGAATATATAACATATAAATTTCATCAATATATTTCAATAAATAGTGATTAGTTTCATTTATTAAGTTAAAATGTCTCTTTGGGCAAAAAAAATAGTTTTTTTTATAAAAAAACACAATTTATGTTTGATTTATTTTAATTCATACTTCTAATTAATTGGTAATAAATGAATTAATTTAGTAAAAATGTGTACAGTATATTATCATAATTTAGTTAATCTCATTCATTCCCACCATTTCAATGTAAAGGTTATATATATCATCAATAAATAATAATATTTAATCATTTGTCTAGGCACTATGTTCTGTGAAATGTAAAATATCGAAGAAATTTACTTTATTTAAGAAGAGAAAGACCCAAAAATCACGCAGTGTTAAAATAAAATTAAGTAAATACCTAATTATTTTACATTGGAGTGTGTGAGGAAAATATTTCATGAGTTTTTTTTTGTAATTATATATACTTAATCTCTTCAATATTATCCTTAGGTTTTATATTTTTGACCAGCATCCACCAGTGATCATCTTCTCCCTCAATAAAATAAAAACCAACACAAAACATTTTATTCATAGGGAATTGAATGATATAGAATAACATTTCAATTGATTTGATCCATTTCTCTTCCAATAATGGATTATAGTATCCACTTAATAATGGAGGCCTTTTTCGATAAAGTTATCAATTGATACATTATCTTTATTAGGGGGTTTTGTTGCTCCATTGAATTCATGTATTTTTTCAAAACATGAGTTAACTGATAATTTATTTTCATAAATGTCACAATTATAGCTCCCATTAGGTTAGTCATTTCATTTTGGCTATAATCACGTTTCCTATCACACTGATTTTTGGCTCGAGTTATCATATTTACATCCATTGAATAAAATTAATGGGAAAATTAGGGATGAGTATTTATAACTATTAAAAACATAAAAGGGAAACATTGACCATTGAAGAGATAACTTCTAATATGAATATATTTTTTTATAATTGTTTTTATGGAGTTTTTTAATTTACCAAATAATATCCACCGAGAGTTTTAAACTAAGTTTGTGGAAAGGCCCATAGTCATGCACTTGGTGATGATTGAGTCTAAATCAATTGTCCCTTTAAGAGGTTATTTCCATTTGGTATGTCTATTTTAAATCTACATACACTTATAGTATCCAGACATTAAATTTCTTTTGAGTAATACACTAAATCTATACATTACCAATATTTATGTATGTTTTCCAATATTTTTTTACTATATTAAGGTATTTAACTTGAGTTTTTTAATATTAATGAAAAAATAACTTGACATTATTCTCATACCAACTACAAAAAACCAAATTTTATTAAAAAATAATTTATGATTTATTTCATAATGTTACACTTAATACAACACCATATGATCATGATCAATATTTTTTTTTCAAAATTTGGTACATGACATAAAAAAATTCAAGGAAAATACAATATCATTAACTAAAACTCCGAAACATTCCCTTAATTTCTATGTATATTCAAAAACTACCTGCGATATATAGAGGAAGTACATTATAATGGGGATAAATATAAATCATTGTAATGGATTTAAAAAATCATAACATAATGTGAAAATATAAATGTTATAAAATAGTAATATCAATGTTATATTAGAGTGATTAGAATCAAAATTTTAAAAAATGAGGCCTACTATAACATTATAATGTAAAAGAAGGATGGTAATATTGGAACTACATAAAAGATGAAATAATAAATATAAGCCAAGGATAATTTGAAATACAACATAACATAGTGTGATGAGGATATCCTCTTATGTATCATACATGGAATATCATGGCATTAAAGTCATTACCCAATGAATTGAAGGGATATATACTTTTTTCCAACATTTTACTTTCGTATCATGCACATGAATAAGTGCGACACATAGATCATAAAGTATAAGAATGTATTTCCTCAATTTTAACACCATAATTAATTATTTTTAGGTTTTATCAAGTAATAAAAATAAAAAATACTATCTAAAATGAGGTGAATACCCTGTAGTGGGGATGAAGATGGGTATTCACTACACACATGTTTGTTATACATATTCACAAGATAATTTCTACTACATAATTAGTGTACATAAATGTTAATAAAATGAGTGAATGAGAAAGAAAAGAGTCTATAATTACTTTTCAATCATAAGTATAGTAATATGTATATATTAAATTATATTCCAACTTGAAAAATTGGAAATCAAAAGGCACGACACAAATAATGTTATAAAATAATGAAGTAAAGAGGAGGATACCTTACAATGAGTGGCCGCATCCAAAATATTTGGGGGAGGTTCATAAGATATTGGGGGAACCTTGGGTAGACTATAGAGATGTAAATTCCTAATAACATCATTCTAAAATGGGTTTTGAGTAATTTGGAATTGGATTTTGATTGGATTTATATATAATAAGATATGATTACTTATTATTAATTTACAAATATAGTTTTTGGATTCTATATGATAAAGTAATAAAACCAGAAACCTTCCAATGTTTTCCCAATATTTATATAAAAGTGTATTTTTTTTTCAATTTTTTAAATGTATATAAACCAGACACATTATAATAAAATATTTGTTGATGAGGAAGATAGAAATTATTATAAATAATTTATTTTAAATCCAAAAAATATAATATATGTTTGGGTGGATTCATTAGTTCCTTATAAAATTTATCAAATAACATTAAAAACATATTATTTAAAGGGTATATATATATCCTCATGGATAGTATTTATGGAATATATTACATCACTATTTGGCCAATATTATGTTAAAATATATATCATATATTTATATGTCACTTATTTTTTACTTGAAAAAATGATAATCATAGAAAATAGTGAAAAATGGAATAATTGATATAACTAACATAATAATTTCAAAAATAATATTTATTTTATCAAAATATGTCTTGATATATGATAATTTAATGATTTAAATAAAATTACCAATTTATTCGAAAATACTTATTTTTTTTGAGAATAATAGTTCTATGACCCTTATAAAATATACAATTGACTTCATAAAAATATATTATCATCTATATTTAATAAATATTATTGGATAATAATAATTTTAAAAAATATAAGTTATTTTAAACATTATTAAATTCATAATAAAGAGTTACTTGATTAAAAATATATATTCCAAAAAACATACATTTTTTCATTGTATCAAAATCTAAATTTTATAAAAATAATTATTTAATAATTTTAAAAGTAATATTAAAATGGGTTTAATTTAATAATTGTTTGAAAAAAATAAAATATATAAATTCATTTGGTTTTTGTCTAGAAACATTTCCCTTTATTACACCAATAAAAAACCACAGAGTAATGTATGTGATGGTGATATTTTCTTGGGGTGATTCATCAATCATGGTTTGGAACTTGTTTAACATCCCAAGTTTAAAAAAATGAATGACTATGTGTGATATCATACATGATACAACACATCTGGTTTATAGTAACACTTAAATATTATTATTTAAATATTACCATTATAACAAAGTCTTTGAAATGGGGGAAATTAATAGTATTAATTTAAATATGAAAATATGGTTTACAAAAGTGTATGTAATTAATTATTTGAACAAGTAATTATAAATAAATGTAAACTAATTTGTAAAATAAAATAAAAAGTTTTTATGAAAAACTATTTAAATGTGAAAAGTTTTTTTAACAATTAATAAAAAAATCCCTCTTGTTAGATTATATTAACGAAATATATATATATATATATATATATATATATAATATTATATATAATGTTAGAAATTATTTTTATGGGTTTTCTAGACAAGATATAAGAACAAAACCATTTTTTTACATAAAAAAATATTTTTCAAGAAAGGGTGTTTTGAAGGCTTTTGATTGAGAACCTATTTAAAATATTTTTCTAGAAATTTTTTATGTTATATATAAAAAAATGAAATTATTTTTTAAATTAGGATATCAAAATTTACATTGGATGGAATCTTTGTATTTTTTTGATAGCTTTCATGTTTTGATGAATAGTTAAATATAATGCATTTTAATTGAAAACAACAATTTAATAAATTTTATTTATGGGGTTTAATTATAATTTTAATGATTTTAAATTATAATTAAATAAAATTTTCTAATTTAATCAAATTTAGGTCATTTTTATTAATTTCACATTGAAATTGGATATAAAATATTATTGAACTTTTATACATTTTTACTTTATCCCACTTTCTCACCACATTTATCGTATTAAACACAATGTAACCACTTTAGTGAATTTAATTTTTAAAAATGGATATATGTGGTTATAATAAGAATTATATTTATAATCTAATAAGAAAAAATTATATTTTGGAAAATATGAATCTAATGATTAGTAATTATTTTAATTACGACAGTTAAGGGTAAATCAGGTAATTAAGGGAAAACTAATATTCTAAAATATTATAAAATTACCCTAAAACATGTAAAAATTTCCTCGTATGAGTTATTTTGGACCAAAACAATCTTTGGTCTATTTTTGTTAGCTCTTGGAGCTATATGGAGTACATTAATACATTTACAATATTATATTCAAAGGAATAATTTTTTTTTCAATATTTTGTTTTTAAAAAGTTAAATATTTTTATTATGGGGTTATATAAATGATATTTTCAACTATAAATATAATTTAGAAATATAAAATACTTACCTACATCCTGGTAATTTATTTATTATTTTTAGGTAAAAAATAATTATATTAAATTTTGACATAGTGATGATGTAGTAATTGCTTCATTAATGAAAGAATCAAATAAATTATATTAAAAATATTAAAATAAATATAATTTGATATAATTGATGTCATATAATAATTTTATGGATCACTATGACATATTAAGTATGAGTTATTAGAGTTTTTTAATAAATAATGTTTTTATTATATTTTTGAAAAAGTAAAAAAATAAATCGTGTCAAAATTAACATTAATGATATTTTAAAATAAATAAAATTTTATTAAATAATATCAAATTAATTTAAAACATCAATTCATCCAACTAGTTGGGATAAGACCTAAAATATCATAAATGACTAATTTATGGGTATTTTGTCATGTTATGGTAATTATAGTAACACTCAAAGTGTAAATTACATTATAAGACAGTGAGAGTTAAACTAGTAAAATAATAGTTAAAATAAAAATATAAGGAGTAAAATATAATAAAAACCTATATAATTTTTAATTTAGGATTTTATTTAGACCCATAATAATTCTATATTATAAATTACCAAATTTTATTTCATTTGAAAAAGAAAATTAATATATATTAATTTAATACTTTGAAGAATTCCAAGAGTGTCCATTCACTCTCTTATAAAAGGGAAGTTGTTCTTCTCATTTAGTCAAACATAAAAAATAATTTTTGGTCATATATCTATATAAATCCATTCCTAGAATCCCTAAACACATTTTATATGCCTTTATTCATGCATAAAACCCTTTCTAGAGGTTTTAAGGTGATAATCAAAGGAAATATCCTGATGAAGAGCTATCATTTTTATTTAAGTGTTTATATTTTATTTATTCTTCCACTACCTTTAAATATTATTAAACCAAGACTAAATAATTAATATAGTGTCCTCAGTATACTTATATGTTACTATATTAATATAATCACCTAAATCTAACACTATATTCATCAAATAGGAAAATAATTAGTCATTTCTGCGTACGTGTGAATATCACCCCCTCAAACTGATATAATTTGTTTTTCATCACTGTATCTCAATATTGGATATAATGGTAGATTTAATGATTATATATTATATTCATTACATATTTATCATTATAAAAATATAATATATTATTTAAATTTTTACCTTTTCTTTCACATAAAAATAATAATATCGTTCGTACATACGTGCACACTATCACCTTGATAAAGCGATGTGATTCTTTTTTTATATCCAAATAAATTGAATGATATATATAAGTATATTTAAATTATTAACATAATAATAATAATATTATTATAATTATGGAAATATAAATAATAATTACCTTCTTTCCATATTTTTCATTGAGAAATGGAAACATTACTCATGCATACGCCAACATTCCATTTATATGAATGTAACATAGTGGTTTTTTCATATCCAATTTTAATGAATGGATTTAAAAGTTTTATTAGTTTATAAAATTTATTTTTATTTAATAAATATTAATCTATAGATTATGCAAGAATTACATCTTTGATAGTATTTGACATACCGGAGTCATTTTGGACTCATGTATTGAATATCGTCAAAACATTCAACCTGAAGGTTAATAAATATGTAATATTTGTAACATGGAAATATGTTATATAAAATGAAAAATAAAAATTAACATACGGTTCAAAATAAATTTTAAATTAACCTAATTTTATTATTATAGATTATAAAAAATTTATGTGATGAGTTGGACTCATTGTAATGGAATATTTAACAAAATCACCACTTTAAGTGTTTTAAGGATCTATTCTTCAAAATATTTCTCAATAATGTCCATTTTTTCAAAATTGTTTCATAAATTTATTTATAAGGACATGAATATTTTAAAATTTTAATTTTTTAGTTTCATTAAATCGTTTCAATGTGGTATGAGTCACTTTGACTCAATAATCTCATTTATAAATGTTTTGAAATGGTTTTTGAAAATTGATCGGTTATTTCAAATAATAAAATATTTTTTTATGAGTGTAAATGAAAATTTATGAGTATAGTATATGGAATTAAACCACATGATTATTAAATTTAATAATAATTATGTCCCAAGTTTAATTAATGTAATTTTCTATGATAGATTCTGGAGTTATTGTAATCTTATGATTACAAAAAAGGTATGAAATGAGATTATTTACAAAGAAATTAATTTACTAATTATTAATGGTGAAAAGTGTTAAATTATTATAATTTTTTCATGTTTTTTATTTTTTATCAATTTAATAATGTATCCCTTTTTTTTATATCCCTTACTGAGCCTTTTATGCTCATACCAAGTTATTAATGTTTTTTATAGGACGTAAGGATGAGTAAGGATTGGGAGATGTCATGTTGAATATAATGAAGTGTTTTAAAAAACTTGATCATGGTTTATTTTAAATATTTTATATTATAAAATAATGTATAATGTTTAGAAGATATCCCTTTTAATTTTAGGGTATTTTTATGTATGAGTTATGGCATAATTCTCTAAAACTATAAACCTAAAAAGATCATTACTGTGAATGAAAATAAAATTCATGACATAAGTCAAGATTATAGAATATTTTAATAAATTATTACTATATTTGGT
This sequence comes from Viscum album, assembly GCA_963277665.1. Lineage (NCBI taxonomy): Eukaryota > Viridiplantae > Streptophyta > Magnoliopsida > Santalales > Viscaceae > Viscum > Viscum album. The sequence goes on from OY728139.1 coordinate 902,205,325, forward strand.
ATCATAGGGAAAATTTAGAACAATTTAGAGACTAGGATGTCTTCTTAAGAGTTATGGATATCATTATGGGTTATAACATTTGGGGATGAAAAATGAATGTTATAAAATAACCATTCAGGTTAAACCATGATAAGATTATTTTAGAGGTCATCAACATATATTGGTAATGTTATATGAAATATATAGTTTTATAAAAAGGAAAAATCATAGGATGGGAAACAACCTGTTGCGTCTTGCAAGTCCATGGGAATAGAACCCACAATAGAAGGGCGACATGGGTGCATCACCTACCACTGGCCCACGTGAAGTCCTTGTTGGTTTAAATTTTTATTTTTAGTTAAATGATATTATTGATGAATAATAAGTTAATTTTGGTAACATATATTTTATTTAATAAATTACATTGGGATTTTGAAATAATTAAGAGATATAGTGATTAATGTTATTTCAGAAGATGTTAACTATGTTGGGAACATTATATTATTAAGGTAAATAGAATATTTTGGGATTTTATTGAAGAAATAAAGGTTTAACTAACATTTATAGGAAAAAATGAATTTATGGATATTTATGGAAATGGATAGAATAAATGGAGATTTTTTAGTTTTTAAAATTACATTTTTGGTATGAGACATTAATAGTGGTTGATGTTATTTGGAGATAAATGATAAAATTTATCTTGGAAGAATATGTTATCAAATACTTTTGATGTTTGGTTTTAATTATTACTTTGGATTATTTTGATGAATATTAAGGATAAATATTTGTTTAATTGTATGTGTTTAACCTTTGGTTTCAATGTTGAATTTGTGAGAATAAATTACTTTTTCATCAAATAGAGGTATATTATTTATTGGGAATTATCTTAAATTTTACAAACCATTTTGATTTTGATAACTTTATAAATAAATAAGGAATAAATTTTCATCATTTTTTATATTTAGTGATCTATATAAGTTTATCCAAATTCATGGGTTATACAATTTTTTCTTAAATATTAATCATTTTGGGAAAAAGATGAGTTTATGGTGGAATTTAATTAATGGATGAAAATAAAATTTTCATGTAAGTCTATTTCCTTATGTTCATTTTCTAGGTAGTAAAAAATTTCCTATACTATATGAAATGTATCTCAAGAAAAGAATATCTATTTAATTTTCATACTAAGAAATTAGTGACATGTTAATTCATCACATATTAATGGTTATGTTATTATTAACTTTCTAATGATCATGTTATCTATCAATCCCCATCATAACTTGATAGTTATTTTTATCTTATATTTCAATGTTTTCATACATGTAACACTAGTATGTATTTTATTAGGTGACCATTATACTTCCCTTTCATTATTTTAAAGTGTATGTTTCATTATTCATTTTTCGATGTGGGATTTTAAAAATGGTATTTTGGAAAGTCAAAACACTAGTTTTGATCCTGAGTCCAAATTGAAAGTAATTAATTTATAAAAGAGGTGAGATAATTTAATATCCAATGTTTCTAAAAAGAAAATACTATTTTCTCTAGCATACATGATATGCCACATCAAGTTTAAATGAACAGTTGAATATTTTTTTAAATGTTACCTTTATAACATAGTATTTATATTGGAAGGAATTAATACTATTAATTTAATTATGAAAATATGGTTTAAACATTTATATATAATTAACTATTTTACCAATAAATTACAATTTAATTTAAAACCCTTCATAATATAAAATATTTTTTATGAAAAACTATTTAACTGTGCAAAATTGTGTTTTATTCAAAAAAATAAAAAAATCACTCTTGTTGGATTATATTAATGAAATATATATAATATATTCAATTGAATATTTAAAATTCAATTTTTTCATGACATGATATAAGAACAAATCTAATTGTACACATGAATGAAATATTATTCGAAAATGCAGTTTTCCACCTTTTGATAGAGTACCTATTTTAAATCTAGTTTTTCACAAATTAATAAGATATAATTGAAAAAATAATCTTATTTTTTTAGAAATATGAGTATAAAAATTTACAATTATTTAATTTATGTTATTTTTATTATAAGTTACATGATTTTATGAATTGTGAAAAAATAATGTAGTTTAATTGAAATCTAAATTTTCATCAAATTTATTTATAGTGGTGAATAATATATTTGATTAATTTTAATGTATAATTAAAAAAAATTATTCTCATTTAATCTATATTTAGTTCATTGGAATGAATTTAACATTTAAATTGGATATAAAAACATATTGAACATTTGGAAATTGTTACTTTAACCCACTTTCTCACCACGTCTCCAGGATTGGCATTAAACATATTTTTCCACTTATGGGAATTGGATTTTCAAAAATGGACATATATGGTTGTAATAAGTATGATAATTACAGTCTAATTGGATCAACATAATATTTTTAAAATATGAGTAGTAACTATAGTAATTATTTTTATTGCCACAGTTAATGGTAAATAGGGTAATTAAGGGGAAAAATAATATTATACAATTACCCTATCACTTGTTAAAATTTTATTGGATGAATAATTTTTGACCAAATGAATCCTTGGGCCTATTTTTTGAGCTATTGGTCCACTTTTATGACTTTATAACATTTATAATATTATATAAAAAAGAATGTCAATATTCTCATTGGTTTTGTTTGTAACAAGAGATTTTTTTTAATATGAGGTTATATAAAAAACATGTTCGACTATAAATATTATTTTAAAAGATAAAATGTTTACCAACATCATTGAAATTTATTTATAATAATTATAAATGAAATAATTAAACTAAATTGTGACATAATGATGATGCAACAATTCCTTTAGAAATGGAAGAATCAAATAAATGATATCAAAATTATTAAAATAAATATAATTTGATATAATTAATGTCATCCATGAATTTTATGGATTATTATTACATGTTAGGGATGAGTTAATAGATATTTTTAAAATATATAACGTTTTTATGATATTTTCAGAATATAAACAATGAATAGATTCAAAATTGACATTAACGATATTTTAAAACAAATAATATTTTAATAAAGGATTCAAAATTAAATAATATAAAAAAATATTCCAAATAATTGGGATAAGTTTAAAAATGTCATAAATTAAACATTTATTGGTCTTTCCACAAGTTATAGAAATTAAATTAATACTCAAAATGTAAATCACATAACATGGTAAGAGTTAAAAGGGTAAAATAAAGGTCAAAACAAAAAGGCAAGGATACGGAAAATAATTAAAACCTATATAATATTTAATGAATTAATTTATTGATACCCACAATCAAACTAAATTCTATATAACCCAATTTTAACCTATTTGTGAATTAAAATTAATTTCTATTAATTTAATTCTTTTAATAATTCCAAGAGTGCCCCACCAATATCTTATAAAATGGAACTACTTCTTATCATTTATTCACACATAAAATACAATTTGGTTTGGAAAATATCTACCTAAATACCTTGTTATAATCCCACCCACTGTATATAGTCTTTAGTTTAGGCATAACCCCCTTCTTATAGGTGTTAATGTGATAATCAAAGGAAATCACCTGGAGAAGAGGTATCATTTTTTAAGTGTGTTTATTTTATTTCTTCTTCCACTTCCTTTAAATAATATTGAACCCCGTTGAAATAATAAATAAAATATATGAACTATAACAAGATTTTATTATGATAATATAATCACCAAAATCCATCTCCACTTCTATTAAATTGGAAAATAATTAATCTTTTGTGTATATGTGTGAACTATCCTCTCCATTGACTCATATAATTATTTTTTAATCACTGTCTCTCATTAGAGTACATAATGATGTAATTAATGATTATAAATTATATTAATTATATATTTATCATTATAAAATAAAAATATATGATTTAATTCCTTTCATTTCCATGCACATAAAAATGATAACGTCATCTGTGTGTACATGTGAACTATCACATCCACAAAGCGATATGATTCGTATTTCATCACCAAATTTCTTGAATGATATATTTAAGTATAATTAAATTATTAATATAAAATTATTGATATTATTATCATTTTTTAAAGATAAATAATACTTACCTTATTTCATAATGAACATTGAAAAATGAAAACATTACACGTGTGTACATACAGATTACCATTTTCATGATTGTAACTTAGGTCAATTTTCATATCCATATGTAAAGAATAGAACTAAAATTATAAATAAAATATAAAAGTGATTAATATTTCTTGAATATTATTCTGGATATGATAGTCTAATGAACTTTTGACTATACTCGACTTGTCGAAGACATTTTATTCATGTATCGAATATCATTAAAACATCAAACATAAACATAAATAATTAAGTAATTGTTTTAACATTGTAATAAGTGATATAAAATAAACAATTAAAATTAAAAGTTCCTATTAATTTTGAATATAAATAAAGTATGGGATGAGTTGGACTCATGGTAATGGACTCTTTAACTAGAAAATCCTTTTAAATTTTTTAATATTTTATTCTCCTAAATAATTCTTAGTAATGTCCATATCTTTGAAAATTGTATTATGGATTTATTTATATGTACATGAATGTTTGAAAATGATAATTTTCTAATTTATTTAAAATGTATCAAATTTTTATTACACACTTTGATTAAAAAATATATTTCATGAATGTCATAAATTGGGTTTTGATTATGGATTGGTTATTTCAATAATAGAAATGTTTTCTTTTGAGTGTAAATGAAATTTTAATAGTAAAATGTATAGAAGTTGACCACATGGTAATTACATTTAAGTATACTTATTTACCATGTGACTTTTATGTAATATTCTATGATTTCTAAGGGTTTTATGGTAATATTGTTATTATAAATAAGGTAAGAAATGAGATTATTTTTAAAGGAATGTATTTACTACTTATTAAGGGTGAATAGTATTAAATTATGTTAAAGTTTTAATGGGGTTAGTTTTTATAAATGGACTACTAGTTTCCTTCTTTTTGTATCCCTTAGTGATATTTTTTATCATCCCATGTTTAAATTTGTTTTTCATACGTCTTAAGAATGAGTAAGGATTGATAGATTTCACCTTACATGTCATGATGATTTTTTGAAAAAGTTTTCATGCTTTATTTTATATTTTTTAAATTATAAAAAATGTATATTCATTCAGAAGAACCCACTTTGTATTTTATGGTTTTGTTTTGTATGAGTTATAGCCTAATTATCTAAAACTATAAACCAGAAAAGATCCTCAACATGAATGAATATAAAATTCTTGACTTAACTCAAGATTATGTAACATTTTATAGTCTGGTCCTTACACAATGATCTCGATGATCTCGAACATCTATGGTAAAGTTTTTTTCATGTATTATTTATTAAATCTCATCTTCTTCCTAGCCAAGGGAAAATCCCAATGATGATATCTCCCTCAAAAGCTCTAAAAAATTATCTTTATCATATATGATCCTATATGTCTAGGCCACTACATTATCTATGTAAAATGGTATTTATCATAAACCTTAATATACTAATCATAATGGTTATTGTATAATGGATTTATTATCAATTTTAATGATCCTTAACATTATTATAAATTTTATAGATGATAAAATAGTCCAAAATAACCAATGAAGTGCATGTATTTTCTATAAATACATTTCTTAATAAATAATTTAATCATAAAAAATCAAAATATAATTCATAAATATTTGGGTTGTTACGTAGAAGTATTTAATTTTTAGCTTTAAGATATGAAGTAGAGACATGTTTTTTTATTATTTATTACATGGTCACATTTATAGATTTCATTATAATGAATTGTAAAACATATATTTTTAGGATGATTATAAATATTAATGAAAAATATATAACAAATAGAATAGAGGTGGTATGGATTTTATTAAAATGAATAATACCATGATAATAATGTCTCTTATAAATATCCCTAGATATATTTATATATAATGGAATTTTTAAATTATTTTTTATCCAATGAAAAATATATTTTTTGATGAAATAGTTTCCACATGTTGGTTTAAGAAGATATCCATGTTGAATGTGTTTTAATGAGAATATTAGTATTTTTTATTGAATAATATTATTATCTAGAAAATTTAATTTTTTTTGGAAAAATATAAGGATTCCAAACTATGATCATGTAAAATAAATATCATTGAAAAAGTATTAATTTTTAAATCTAATGAATTTTAAATGTATTAAAAATGAATAATGATTGAATGGAGAAGAAAATTATAATCAGTGAATTGAAAATAGATCGTAGATGTAGTATGAACAAATAAAGGAATATATTTTGATATTTTATTTGTATAAAAGTTAAAATCTATAGAAATAAAATATAATTTGGACTCTATAAAAACCATTTTATATTTAAAATTTCATCAAAATTATATTATAATGGAAAATTGGTTGTCAAGAGTGACACATCATATTCCCTAACATGAGTAAATTAGACGATACCCTATCCTAATATATTTAAACACATATATTCTTGAATATGATATACAAGAAAAAGTGGTATATATAATCCATGGGGATATTTAAATATAAAAATTATTGTTGTATCATGAAAGTATATGAAATTATAATTGGTGTTGGAACTATTCATGAGGGGACCTATTAAATATAGAATTTTATGTTCATGAGAATCAAAATTGGAATCAATAAACACTTGATGATAAAAGATGACATATTTTTGAAAATTGAACAATATATATTGAGATAAAATGATTCAATAATTTGGGTAATAATGTGGGATAGATTGATAAATATTCCCATCATTCATATAGAAAATTGAACATCTTCTTCAAGTGAATGTTATTATTACCGTATTTTTCATCAATTCTTGAATTATACATATTAAAAATATTTCAAGGATTATTTATTTTCATTTAAAAAAATATAAAATCACAAAAAAAATATAGATATTACTTTTCCCCATAATTTCTTATTATTAAATTTTCTAGTCTCTCTAATTGAGAATTTATACTTCTTTCCCTTACTCTCAATCGTAATTTTTCAATTAGTATGTTAAACCCAAAGACACTCAATTAGGGGATGGGTAAATAAGGGTGAAAAATTATTTATTTTGATTAAATTATCTTTCCCGTAAATTAGTATGTACTCATTAATCCTATTATATTGTATCACACATACACTAATCAAGTAAGTGTAGAAATTAGAAAAAGAAAAAAAAATATTTTTACATGTTTCTTCACAATGGTCTATGCCTAACAATCATAAACTAATGATGTTTTGGTTATAAAACAACCCAATATAAATCACTATTATACGTTCATTTTAAATTTTCATCCACAATAACTTCATACATGGAATTCTTCCATTATAATAGAATTTAGGGAATTTCGTGCTATATCCCTCATATCAACTCTTTAAATATCTCCTTGTTCACTACTCTTGATAAAGTCTTCATTAGTTTAACATGATAAATATTTCAAAATCATTATCATGAACACTTAAGGTTTTGTTCATCATTAATTATAGAGTATGATATACAAACATGATCATTAATTTTCTAAAGAGAATTATTAAAATTCCACTTGAAGAATATGAAACACTATTTCTAGAAACAACATTCCCTGGGAAACCCATACCAAATTACCTTTGGTGTGTGACCCTTAAGAATAAACCTGATTATGATACCCTATGAATGAGACCCCAATTGTGAGAAACCTTGTTGAGATGTCTATTTTGTATACCCATATCACTTGACTATATCCATATAATGATGTCAATTGATGACTTCTTTGTAATTACATTCATGGATCACTTCCTCAATACTACTTATAAGGGATGGATACATGGTCAGAAATCCATGATTACCTACCTTATTTTAAAATTTCTCCCAACTAGAATAAGAAATTTAATTTGATTTCCTATTTAATGATGTAAAAAATGCATAACACCCTGAGATTTAATGAATTTTCTTCATGACCCTCCTTATCTAAGAAGAGAGAAGGGATGAAAATGTTCTGTGACCTTCCTTTTAAAAGATAAAAAGAGAAAATGACCTCTGATTCCCACATCCAATAGGCCCCGAGGTGGTGACCCGAACTAAGGGTATTCAAATCTCACAAAAAGGGAGGCATTACCATTTTTATAGTAACCACGTTCGGAAGATATGATGTATCAAAATCAAAACAACTCTAATATATATATGTAAGAGAATCCAAAATCCATCCCACATGCATGTTTGAAGTAAAACTGCTAGAATTACATTGAAAAACTCCAATGTAAATACCAAAAGAACAAGGCTAAGCAAACACAGTAACTATCCCCAATTTCAGATCTATTAAAGTCTAGTATGGTTCATGTAATATTTTAGTAACTTGAAAATATTATTATATACATCAGGTGAGCTTATAAGTATACTCAATAGGAAAATACAAATTCACTCATTCACAAGTGGGAGAAACATACTAATTCCCTTGTGAGAAAACATCAAAAACTTAAAATCACCTAACAAGGTATACTATCCACCCAACCTCACCAAGGCATGCTCACCAAATAACGCAAGTCAATTAATGTAATGTAGTAAGCACATTGATATTTGTGTACCCTACACTACTTCATACTGGTTAACTTTTCATCCCTAACAGTGAACATCCTAATGTTACCAGAATTTTCCACAACCCCAAATGTTACAATATGCTTGCAAACACCTAGGTTGCATACCACATCACACTCGTAAACACCTAGGCCACAACCACATCACATCCCACCCATAGAAACCTGGGCCTTAAAACCAAACCTCATCCCTAAGACACTGAAGAAAGCATAACATATGTCATCCCAAAGACACCTAGGAATAATACATTGACTGAAGAAAATTGGGCCTCAAAACTGCGCCACAACCCTCCTGAAGAGTCTAAGGCAACTAATGACTAGAAGGGGTATCATAGAAGAGATAATAACTAGTCATCCATCCTCCCATTGGGATTTTGGTAAAAGACACCCTCCCCCATAACAACGGGGGTGTTTGACACATAGTTGTCAACATTGGTTGGGTGTGTATAGAAATAAAAATGAACTATATATATAAAGGTTCCAAACACTCATCCCAACCTATGGGTTTCAAAAAAAAACCAGCCCACAAAAAACATCCCTTATAGCCACTTCTAATGTATAAACACACAATGAACCACAAACTTAATTCATAACCCCAACCAAATCATTCAAACAATTATCACTCTACGTTAAACAATTTATTTAATTATTTATTCCAACCCTACCCAAGAGACTACCAAACATGGCACAACACAAGTTACATTATAACCCATACACACTTCCCAAAAGTCTCTAGAAACATAAAAAATAACGCCCACACAGGGTAACACCATACTTATTAAAAATTATCCCTCCCAAACCATCTTCGACAGTCCCACTACACTAAAAGCATCATATCTAGAAAACCAATAAAAATTAACTAGATTACAATCCCACTACACAAGAAGTTCATCTATTTTGTAATAAAAAACCTCTCAACTGTAGATTTCATTAGACCACTCGTACCACCCCATACATGAAACCTACAACAACCATCCCCAAAGATGAATCCCTGCTACACAACATACCACACTATAACCACAAAGCCAACCCCATTGTTCGCCCCTACACCCACAACCATGCTTCTAAATGTAGAACCATTCAACCCACAAAAGTCAGTAAAACCGAATATAACCATACAAAACACAAAACCTCACCTATCAAACAGAGTGTATTCATATTTTACCAACAATGTTTTTTAATTCCACATTCATAATTAAGGGGTGATCATAGTAAATGTTTGATCCTAGGTAATCCATTTAATTAACTAGATATACATCATTAATCATGTTTTCATGTTCACAGTGTTTCAATGGAAGGTTAACAATAAGTATTCCTTAGTCGGGTGTTCAAATAGAGAACACCAATGGCCATTATTTTTTGAAGGCATACAACCAACACAATTTATAGCATGGATCAAAGATATTAGGAAAAACCACACAATCATCGTCATCAATATCACCCCATCCCTAATTTATTTCAATAGTAGCTGGTTCAATTATCATCATTATTATTATCTTTCCCGCCCCTCATATATATTTTTTAAATTGGTTTCAACCATCCCCACATGAATTCATCAGTACACCCACCCTACATGATACAAAATTTAAGAGAGATAGAGGAAACCCTACCTAGAGAAACATACGATCAACAACTTCTCCTTGAGCCAAAACAGAGGGCCATTCAAGCATCATGAAGGACTCCAAGGGAAAAATTGACTAACATAAACAACAAAAATGAGACTCTTAAGGGAAGAATGGTTTTAAAACCACCAAGATAAAATGGAAATAGACTAAGAAGATATGATCTCGGCTTAAAATATCCAAATCATATATCAATGGAAGGAAATGATTAGAAGGGCCATTAAATTAGGATCAATGTCAAGGACACATGATTTGACTATTTCAAAGACACATGACCATAAAGATATTGAATATATAATTAATATCCTTTAAAATTCGTTTACAAATTCTCAAACAATGTTTTAAACTCGATTTACACCAAATAAAATATAAAAGGGCCAAATTAGAAAAACTGGAAGAATCAAGAAATGAATCACTGATGGGTGAGTCACTGACACAAGTCATCGATATTGAGTCAATGATGCCTGAATCACAAAGGAATTTCACCTATGTGACTCACTGAGATGAGTCATGAATGTGACTCAACGATGACACTCACTGATGCTTGACCTGCAAACACCCTGACCTACTGATTCCCCAACCTACATTCTACCTAACCTACCATTTCCTTGACCTACCGAATCCCTGATGTACTGATGCCATGAAATATCGATTCCTTGACCTACGAATTCCTTGACATATTGACACCCTTACCTACCGATGGAAAAAATAGAATTTTGGTAAACTCTTGAAATGAGTTACCACTGCCTCCCAAAACACCCAAAACACTGGATTTTGACAATGTAGTGAACCAGGGAGGTCTGGGACATTACATCAGATACCTCTCAAACTATTCTCTCCCTAGAGAATTCAAAACAAAACCTAGAAGAAAGATGGGTCTGAACAAGAACACCATAAGATACCTCTAAATGATAAAACACCCTATGATTTTCTATAGATGGAGTGAAACCTCAAACTACAAGAACTCTTACTCTCACATTTTCTAACACAAACATCCACACGATACACCACAGAAGCCCCAACTATTCAGACACATGATTTTGGTAATTCATTACTCTTTGTCAAGATACTATCCACTCCGGGAGGCACTGACTCACCCACATGGGTTTAATTGCATCTCAATTAATTCATCTCTATTAGGAAGCAGGTCCTCCCATTTATACATTTTAGGACTCCATAAAACATTACAGAACAAGGAAACAACTAATCTCATAGAAAACAAGGTTCAATCACTACATCATAAGAAAATAACACAAGAAAAACTCAAAACAAATTCAGGTACTCAGCACGTATATGCGCTTATCACTCTCAAGTACTCACCTCTAGGTCACCATGCCTCCACAACATGAAAATTAAATAAATTGTGCATCCATGTTTCACCTTTTCCAGATAATCCTGGATATCCACTAGCCACTCCACAAACATTACGTCACCATCGATATTTAACTCCCCATAGTCAGTGACATGAGATTCATCATAAAGATACTGATAAAGATAGAAGACATGAAATACATCATGGATCCTCTCCAATTGCGGTGGAAACACCTAATACTACTCCACCTCATCAACTCACCCCAACGCCTTGAAAGGTCTGATGGACCTGGGAGAAATATTTCTCCCTAAGCCAAACCTATGATGCTCACATAGAGAGAAAAACTTCAAGAACATATGGTCCCCAACCTCAAACTCTAAGGGCCTTCTACAGAAATCAACATACGACTTCTACCAGTCTTGTTCTTCCTTCATTATATCATGGACAAGGTGCACCTTCTCCGTTATCCTCTACACCCTATCCAGGCCAAGAACAACTGCATCCAAAAATTTTATTCAGCACAAAGCTGAATGAAACAACCTTCTATATAATGATTCAAATAGAGCCATTAAAATGGTAGAGTGACAATATTTGTTGTAAGATAACTCTACTAAGGGAAAATGTCATACCCAAGAACTATCAAAATCCAAGACGCATGCCAACAATATTTCCTATAACGTCTAGATGGTCTTATCTATCATCCCATATGTTTGAGGCTAGAAAGAAGTGCTAAGGTATAACTAAGTGCCAAAACCATGCTGCAATCTTCTCCAAAATCATGATGTAAACACATATCCCAACCCAAAAAAATGGATCTAAATACTCCATACAACCACACCACATCATCCACATACCTCAATGTTAAGGAATATGCTATTCTTGACTTCTTAATTTCTAATAAGTGAGTCGATTTCGTCATCCAATCCACTACTACACAGATTTCATCGCATCTTCCGTAAGCACCGAGTAACCATGTGACAGAATCTATTGAGATTTCATCCCACTTCCACTCAGGGATATTTAAAGGATTTAATAAATAACCAGGAACACGATGTTCAACCTTTACATACTGGAATAAAAATTACTTTACCACAAACTCTACCATAACCTTCTTATTATCTGGATACCAAAACTGATCTCTCAAGATATAGTACATTTTGGACAATCTTGGGAATACAACTAAGGTTTAGCGGTGAAACGCACAGAGAACTCCCTCACACATCTCCATCATAACAAACAACTTCTCATAGATCATTATCTAATTATGACTATCCTCCGAACACCACTCAAGAGAATCACCTTGGTCCATGCAATCAAGAATCACCTCTTCCTCCGAATCTCCCCATAAAGACTCCTCCACTTTCTACCTCAAAGATGACGACACCATCATCTAAAACAGACAAACTCTACTGCCATCTATTCCTGTATCTTTGTGCAAGGTAGCCAAATCCTCCATCACCTTCCAACCATTCATAGATTACTGAAAAAACCTTCTTCTATGACTTTCTACTCAATAATCAGTCACATTATTCCCCTTTCCTGAGGTATAAGCGATTTTGAAGTCATAATCCTATATAATCTCCACCAACCTCCACCATCACCAGTTTAGATGTCACTGGTAAAATATTTACCTCATGATATTATGATTCCTAAAGACTAAAAAGCGCTTTACAATGAGGTAGTACCACCAAAACATTAGTGTGAACACAACCGCTTATAGCTACAGATCATGGGTGGTAAAGTTAAATTCATGGGGATATAACTGCCTAGAACTATAAGAGATCACTCCTCATCATTGCATTAATAAACATCCCAATCCAAGGAGGGAAGCATCAAAAAACACCTCAAACATCACACCCTCCTATGGAAACCAGAGAACTAGATCACTGACCAAATTCCCCTTCAGAGAGATGAATGATACCTAACACTACTCTCTCCACACAAATGGTTTGCCTTTTCTGGTCAGAGCCGTCAATAGAGCTACTAATCTGGAGAAATTAGGTATTAATCTCTTATAATAGCCTATAAGACTAAGAAAAATGAAAACCTATGCCAAATTACTGGGTGATATCCCAGAAAAAATTTCCTCGACCATCAATAGGTCCCCTCCTACACCCTTCTAAGACACCATATGTTCAAGGAACTAGACCTCCCATGTCCAAAATATACACTTGGAAGATATCCCATAAAGATGGGGGTGTTAAAGAACATCCAAGACAGTTTTGAGATTCTCAGTATGATCCTCCTCTGACTTTGAGTAGATTAGGATATCGTCTCTGAAAATGATGACAAACTGGCCCAGGAACTCATGGAAGATAGATTTTATAAGCCCCATGAACATAGATGGTGTGTTTGTAACACCGAATGGAATAAAAGTGAACTTGAAGTGTCTATACAGGCACCCGAATTCAGTATTCATGATATCATCCTCCTTTACCCTCAACTAGTGATACTTTGACAACATATCGATCTTAGAGAACCAACTTTATCCCCTCAGCTAGTCGAAAATATTATCTATCCTCAGGAGAGGGTAACGGTTCTTGACTGTTACCTGATTCAACCTCTGGTAGTCTATACATGGACACAGACCACTCTATACATTCATCTCTAACAAGACTGAATCACCCCATAAAGAAAGACTAGGTCGGATAAAGAGATTCTTCATCATATCGTCAATTTGAATACTTAGCACCCATAGCTCAGAAGGGGACATCTTATAATGAGACATCAAAATCAGAGAAACACCAGGCTGTAAGTCTGTCCCGAAATAAAAAACACATAAAGGGGGTAGTGTCAAAAACACCTCAATAAAAACATCCAAGAACCCCCTAAAAACTATGGGAACCCCGAACATCTTATCAACCATCAATTCCACTGATAGATCTACCAATAAAAAAAATATGCTTCACATGCCAACTACCCATCAAATAACTGCTCTCACCAATGAAAGAAACATATTGTCCATATACATCAGAAAACACAACTCTCCTCTTGAATAAATTGATTATATTATGCATAGAAAAAAACTACTCGATGCCAAGGATGACACTGTATGGCTGCATCTATAGTAATAATAGATCCCTAATGAACTGATGCGACCCCAACATCAGCATAAATCTTTAGAAAACATACAAAACAACCCAGACCTCCATCGGTGTACTAAAAAACAGGGCAATGGAAAGTATATCTACATATAGTACTAGATCATGGGCTAAATTGGGAGAAACAAAGGAGTGCGAAGCTCCAAATTCAAACATAGAACATGCAAGAGTGATAAAAACACCGATTGTACCTCGAACGATCTTTGGTCCTGATGGATCTTCTGCCTCTATAATTTGAAAAGGAGAATTCCCAGATCCTCTAACCCTAGGATATTGACCACCTCCTTGACCATGTCTAATTGAATTTCCTAAGGAACTTCCTGAGGTCAGCCTCTTCCTACTCCATCTTCCATCGGTAGAGCAGGATTATGTTGTCCCTACTGCTGAAACATTCAGGATGAAAACTATTGCTGAGGTTGGCATTGAATCTTCCCACCTCCACTATACTAAGCTCAAATTGGAAATTGACTTTGAATGTTAACAAAACATCTACAAGTTAAAAATCTCAATCCCAAGCCTATGGTAAAATCATGAGGACCAGAAGGTCGAAACTGAAACTACCGGGGTCGACTCTCCACTAGAGGAAACCTCGAAGGCCTTGTCACCTGAGAACTACTTCTAAAAGACATTCCCTTTATAGAACCATGCTAGCTGATTTCATATAACTAAAAACCAATGTAACCTAGTACTCTTTGGAAGCCCATATCTGGATAAAGGTGATCTCATGATCCTTGAACCAGCTCTATGTCTCCATGTCCGGGATACTACCCTTTTACTTCCCTAAAGTCTATTTCTAGAAGGCACATAATGTTCTCTAACACTATTTGTTATCCTACTATGGATCAACCCTCCGACGATCAGTTAGATTGGCCTATCGATCCTCCACTTCCTTAGCCACTTGTGGAAAACAACTAGGTACTATAGCTGATAAAGTAATCAAGGAACTATTAATCCCTTATATAATTGAATTTATTTAGTATTAATTTTAACTCAGTATTTTTTGTTAGTTTCCCAAAAACATCCATGGTAAACAAGAACAAAATTCATCATGATGAATGTACCTTCCCTCTAGACTCTACTCCTCAAATGGTATATCCTTACTTGGTGGTTCGGTAAGATCAGAGTCGATGAATCGGATCGTGGGGGGCCAGAAAATCTCATGTCCAAGCTAGTCTTCCCTAGACTATATGACACACCACAATCAGCTAGCACCGCTTCCCTACCATACCATGCAATCATCACTATGTCTAATTCCAAACTCCATCCTATCACTCAACTACCACCCTCTGATACCATTATGTCAAGACCCTCCTTCTTTAAGAAGAGGTAAGGGATGGAAATGTGTCATAAACTTCCTTCTTCAAGATGAAAAAGAAATAATGGCCACTGAGTCTCACCTCCAATAGGCCCTAGGGTGGAGCCCAGCACCAAGGGTATTTAAATACCACAAAATGTTGGCATTACTATTTTTATTTTAAACAATATTGGGAGATAAGATGCATCAACCTCAAAACCCCTCCAAGACATATATATGTAAAATAATTGAAAATCCATACCATGTTCATATATAATGTAAAATTTCTAGAATTAAAATGAAAAACTCCAAAGTTAATACAAAAGATCAATTCTATGCAGTGACACAACAACTATCCACAGCGTCAGAGCTAGTAAGGTCTAACACGGTTTGCGAAATCTCCTTAAAAACCTGAATATAGTTTTGTGTACATATGGTCATCATATAAGTATACTCAGTAATAAAATCCAATGTCACTCATGCACAAGCGGGATAATAATACTAATTCCATTATGAGAGAAAAAAGAAAATAAAAAATCACCTAACAAGTTATACTATCCACCCAAGCTCACCAAGTCAAAGAACATCGATATTTGGGTACCCTAAACCACTTCCCACAGGTTAACTACTCATCCCTAATAGTGAATGTCCTGACGGTACCATGCTCTTCCTCAAGCCTCACTATCACAACCTGTACACACACACTTGGGCCACATACAACATCCTTCCCATAAACACCTGAGCCACAAACACACCACATCTTTCCCACAGACACCTTGGCCTCAAAACTACAATTTCATCTTGAAAACACCTGGAAATGTACAACTTATCTCATCCCAAAGACTCCTAGGAATCACACCTCGCCTGTAGACACCTAAGACTCTCAACACCACTACAACCTGCTTGAAGAGTTTAGGGATACTAATTCCTAGATGAGGGAGTAGAAAAGATCCAAAAAATATCCATACATCTTACCGCCATGATGTTGGGAAATAACACCATTTCCTATAATAATGGGGGTGTTCAGAAGGTAGTTCTCAACATGGATGGGGTGTGTATAGAAATCATAAGGAACTATATGTATATATATATAGGTACAAAACACTCAGCCTAACCTATGGGTTTTCATAACAAACAACTAGCCCAAACAAAACTACCCTTACTGCCACCTCCAATGTATTACCACAAAAGAAGACATAAACTTATTTCACAACCCCATCCAATTCAGTTAAAAAATTGTCACACTAAATTAAAAAATTTGTTTAATTATTTATTCCACCCCCAAACAGGCAACTACCAAATACAACACACCACAAGTAACATCATAACCCACATCTACTTCACAAAGGACTCTGGAAACTCCAAAAAAAATAACCATGCAAGGTAACACTACCCTTCTTCAAAATTATCCCTCCCAAACCATCCTTGACAGCTCCACAACATGAAAAGAACCATATCCCTCAAAACATAAAAACTCATCCAGATTGAAATACCACTACATAACAAGCTCATCCCTTCTACAATCAACAACCTATCAACCTAAGATTCAATTACATCACCCATACCTCCCCATACAAAAAACCCACAAAAACCATACCCAAACCTTCTTCCCTACTGCACAAACATACCACACCATAGCCATAGATCCAACCCCCTTGTCCTCCCTATTACTCAAAACCATGCTTCCAAACACAACACCATTCAACCCACACAAGGAAATAAAACCAAATAGAACCATACATGAAACACATCTAAGACTATCAAATAGAGTGTTTAAAAATTTTACCAATACTGTTCTTTAATTACACTTTAAAAATTCAGGGGTGATCACATCATAAGTTTGATCCTAGGGAATATATTTAATTAACCTGATATATATGATTAATCACGTTTTTATGTTCAATGTCATTCAATAGAAGGTTAACGAAAAGTATTCATGAGTCGGCTATGAAAACAAAGACCAACAATGACCATGATTTTTATAAGGCATATGACCAATACAATTAACATCATGGATCAAATATAATAGAAATAACAACATAAAAATCATCACCATGTCCCTCATTTATTACTAATGTTACTGGCCTTATTATCTTCTTTATTATTATCTTCTCTGACCCTCCTTTATCTTTGTTAAATTGGTTTTAAATGTCCCCACATGAAGTAATCAATACACCCACCCAAAATTAAACACAATTAAAGAGAGACAAAGGAATCCATATCTAAAAAAACATACGATCATCAACTCATCCTTGGGCCAAAACTGAGGGTCGTGCAAGAAACAAGAAGGAATTAATAGGAGAACTCCACTGATGTCTACAACACATATGAAAATACTTGGGGAATAAAGGTTTTAGGTGAACCAAGAGAAAAGGGAATCACACTAGGAAGAGAAGATATTGGCTTAGAAGAGCCAAATACTATATCTATGGAAGGAAACACATTCAAGGGCCATTAAAGTTAGATCGTGGTCAAGACCATGTAGTTTTACTATTTAAAAGCCCTAGGAGTATCATAATATTAATGATATAATTAATATCCCATAAATAACCATTATAAATGATCAAACTATGTTTTAAAATCGGTTTCAGTTAAATAAAACATAAAGGGGGGAAATTGGGAAAAAATGAAAAAAGATGGAAATAACCCACTGATGGGTGAGTCACCAACACAAGTCACCAAAATTGAGTCACCAATGACCAACTCATAGAAGAGAATCCCTGAAATGATTCACCAACACCTGTTGCTGACATGACTCACTGATTCCACTCATTGGTGCCTGACCTACCGACGCCCTGACCGAATGACACCCTGACCTACCGATGCCTTAACCTATCGATACCCCTACCTATCGACACACTGAATACTGACACATTGACCTACCGAATCCCTGATATACCAGCACCCAGACCTACAAACACCCTTACCTACCAACACCTTTACTTATCGATGAAAAAACTAGAATTTCAGTAAACTCTTGAAAAGAGCTACCATTGACTCATAGAACACCCGAAACACTTTATTTTGAAAAAGTAATGGATCTGAGAGGTCCGGACCATTAAAATTTTATTTCAAATAAATTTATTTTCCAATATCATGTGTTACACACAACACCATGTTTAAACAAATCATGTTATACTATTAATTTTTTCAACTGTGATAGTTATAATAACATAACTATTAAATTGGTGTGTATGAATATGAATAAGAAAATTATGAATATTATATGGTTTATACATGTATATATAAAATTCATTGCTTGTCAATTGATAAGAAATGAAAACCAAAATCACATTAATGTATAATAATTGTTCTCTAAAAACCATTTTTATGGGTTCATTGTTTTTATCATTATAAATTAAATATGTCAGTAGTTTATAATTATTTTAATGAAATTTATATATTATATTTGATCAATTTTTTTATCATTAGTAGATATTTTTTCTAGAAAATGGATATGAATAAATCTAGTTTTATGCATACAACATTATTTTTCCAAAAACATTTTTCGTTGGGTTTTATGAAATTATTTTAATTCTATTTTTTTTTGAAATAATCAGAAAAATTTATTGAAAAAAATAGCTCAATTTTTGAAATATTAAGGAAAAATTGAATTTTATTTAATTATTTATATTCTTCTAAAAAGATTAACTTTTCATTGAACAGTGAAAAATACTATTTTTTTAAAAAAAATCATTTTTTGAAACAATTTAAAAAGATCTATTTTGTTTTAAGAAGGTTTTCAAAATAAAATTCATTAAATTATATTATTATTAATAAATATATATAATTATAATCAAATTCATTTTAAATTTATATATGAAAACATTTGTAATCTTATGAAAAAAAGTTCAATAGAATTTTCTTAGCATGTCTATGGGATTTATTTTAAAATAAATTCATCCACTTATATGATTTGAATTTTTTAGGGGGATATAAAATTTTTAATCATAAAAATTAATATAATATATTAATTTACACTTAAATTTTTTCATAATTAATTGTTAAAACAATAAAACATAATTAGCATGGTTATGGTTAAAATAGGTTTACCGGGGAAGGTGTTAAGAAAAAAAGTAAGGGTATGTTTTCTAATTAAACATGTTTAAATACTATTTTCTAGAAATATTTATCATTATATTATAAAAAATTTGAATATATAATTTTTTATGAATTCTGATAGAAATAGTATTTATCATTTTGTATTATTTGAGGAAATTTCCAAGTGGGTTCTATCCCCATCTTATAAAAGGACATTTCTTATCCATTTCTATCTATAGTTACTATTCCATTTTATTTGGAAAAAAATAACCAAAATAGATGATTAAATAAAATTATAAAATAATAGAGGCCTTTTTTTAAAGAAACCCTTCAAAGTATAGTTTTGGTGCTAACATAGAGAGATTTTTTGAATATTTGATATCATTCTTAATAAAGCATTTATTTTTATTTCTTTTTCCACATCCATGAAATAATCTACAGAAATTATGATGAAATAAAATCATAGTATCCCATATAATTATATTTTATTTTCTTAATTTATTATACTATACAAATATCCTCTACCATCAAATATGAAATGAAAGGTTGATCGTGTGTACGGAAAACTTCCGCCTCGTGAACTGATGTAATTTATTTTCTATCACATAATCTCATGACTAGATTTAATGATGGAATGAAAGTATATATGTGATATATAATAAATTAATATAATTATATAATAATAATAATAAATACATCATCTTTCCAACCAATCTATTTAAAAATGATAACGTCACTCGTGTATACGTAATGATTACTAGATCCACGAAGTGATATGATACCGTTTTCATTTTATTTGGGGAAGTATGGAAATAAGGATAGATTTAATAAATATATATGATATCATTTCTATAAAAATTATACTATAAAAATTATTTTTTATGTTTTTTTACTTTTATCATTTTGTTGAAAAATGGAAATAGCGTTCATGCGTATGTACAACCAACCATCAATACGAACAATGTAATTTATTTTTCAATATAAACTTTTATGGATAAATAAAAATATTTATATAATGATTTTGTAAGAAATTTATAGAATTTTTAACAATATGGTTAACATGGAATCATAAACAATTTACAATTTTTAAAACTATAGAACCAAAACATACATGAAAAATAAAACAGTTATCATCGAGAACAATGATTTACATTATGAATTCATAATAAACTGGTGGTAAAAGGTTATATTTATATTATATATAGTATGATATATTATATAAAATTTCATTAATTTATTTATAATAAGACTATATTTTTTATATGTGATTTTTGAATGTGTCTTATGAATGTTGGTACTTGAGTAATGGGGAATACATCTCACAGTTATTTTCTTAGGGCTCCATCCATATTCACCACATGTTTATATAATGTGCTGTATATATAGATCATGATTGTATTTTATGATTATTATAAGGAAAATTATATCTATATATATATATAGAGATATTTCTTTCATATATCCTTGGATTTATATGTTACCAATTCGCTATGTGTTTTATGTTATAATCTCATTCTTTATCCTGATTGCATATGATTATTATTTGATGATGAAATATTTTAATACATAGAATAAGAAAATGATGAATTTTATTATCCTTTAGTTATTTATATAAATTAGGTGTTTTATATAAATTTTACTCAATTTATATACACATGAATAAAAAATAATGCTTTCCTAAATAAATTACTTTATTTATCTCTTCTGTAAAAAATAATTTTTATTCAATATACATGATTTATAATTTTTTTTCAAGAAAGCTGGTAATATTAATATACTAATTATTTATTTAAGGTTTAAAACATTTTCAATTTTTTTTAAAAAATGGGCTAAAAATATTATTCTTGTCCTTTTGATTTTGAATTTATACTAAAAAAATATTAATGAAATATTTAATTTAACATACATGGTATAAACATAATTTTCCATCTTCATAAAATTTTAATTAATTAAATACTCTATTACATGTTTCAAATTTTATTTTCAACAAAAATTTAAATTCCAATATTAATGAAATTCATATATTTTAAATACGTGAATTCAAAATGGAATGGATATTTTAATCTAGAATTTGTGAAGCGATCTTTTTATGGGAATTTTATTTATAAGATAAAATAATTTGATGTTTCATAATAGCTAATTGTAATGTGATCCAATGATACCATACTTATTCATTATTTGGATGGTTTATTTTTATGACTACAAGATGTTTACAAAACCTATTTCATCCCACTGGTCAAACTATGATGAATTAATAAAATGTTTATAAAATGTGTTTCTTTTTCATAAGTAATTCCATCATAAAATGATAATGAAATCCAAATTTTTTTTATATGTTATGATATGAAGAATTTTTTTGACCATATAGAATAAATATATAGGATTTTAATTATGTGATTGGTTGGCATGAAATTATATATCCCTCTAATGCATTGGGTAAATATTGACATCTCATGAGATAAATAGGATTATACTGGGGAGTAAAAGCTATTCAGTAATGGACTATATCCAATATGATAGACTTGGGAGTGACCATTTAACAGTGTTATGGTTTTTAGAGTAAACCCCTCCAATTATCACTACTGTGGAAACTATCCTTTACTATTAAGAAAAAGATTTTTTATGCTTATGTTAATGAAAAAATCAATGCCTAATTCCAAATGTGGGCTCTCATGGATGACGATCATTGATTAATTTATTAATAATATTTTATGAACTACAATTATTTATTATATGAGTCAATATAATGATATATGATATGTAGGGTAGGGTTTTAAAATATTATATACATGTTCCCATACACTTATTCTCATGTTCTGCTTATATGATCAATGATGTTTCCCATGATTACCCTTAATATTCATCTGAGTTCTCAGTTTATTTTATTTTTATTCCCCAGATTATGATGAAATTTAATTTTTTGTATATGTTTATTTTTTTTATTTATGGATAACATAGTGTGATATGAACTAATTGTATACGAACCAATTGTGAATTCATCCATGTTTCAAATGACACTAAAACTATATGACTATAGCATGTTTCATTATTTATGTAATGAATATTGTTAAAATAATTCTTGATATCTATATATAGAATATATGATTCTATAACATCTTGATATTTATGAAAAATACTATGTTCCATAATATACAAGATACGTAACACCAAGCTTAAATGAAATAATGAAAATTATTATATACATTTTTTCATTTTAACCTAGAAATTAATTTAGTGTGAAGGAACCATATTAATGACATTATGAAATATATATATATATTGGTAATAATAATTTCCAAATTATTAATTAATTATTTCAAAATTATTGATTATTTGTTTTTGTAGAATTACTCAATTTTTAATCAAGTCATTTTATTATTTAAAAATACTTTTATCTTCAAAAATGGTTTCTCTAGCATTTTATGAGTGAATAATATAATTTATTGTATTAAATTATAGAAAATTAATTTCATAAAATAATAATAAATTTTTAAGTAAAAATATAAATATTTTACTTTTGTTGAAATTTTTGGATTTGTTGGAAAATATTAGGTTTTTAGTGAATAGTGAAAAACACCAATTTTTTCAAAAAATTTCATTCCATTTCAATCATTTTAAAAAAATAAAGTGACATTAATTTTTTAGAATTTGAATTCATGTAAAATTATTATTATATAGTTATATTTAATCCACATAAATTATTTTGAATCAACTTTATATTTTATTTTTGAAATTGTTTATTTTTGGTTTTAAAATCAAGATTATTTTGAAATCTGTTTTAATGTAAATCATGTTTCTCTTTTTCAATTAATTAAAATAATCCATATTAATGAATTTTTTAAATAATATATATATATATTATTTATCATTAAATATTATTTTAGTTTCACACAATGATTATTATGAGTAATAGATTTACTATAAAATCATCTTTTGCTTGAAAAATACAGTTCTTGAAAACTTATTGTTCATCTGGTCTATTAGGTATTTTATGAAATTTAATTTTTACAATTATGTGAAATAAATTTGGTAAATATTATTAAATATTATTTAATAAAAGGTACAAATTATTTAGTTATTTCATTTTCTATTTTAGAAATGAAAATTTTATCAAGGTAAAAATAAATGATTTACCACAACATTGGTAAAATAATGAAACATGTTAATATTAAAAGGTAAAATATTAAAATAACTAATAATAAAAATTTAAATGGGTGGTTGATGTGTATTGTGAGAAAAATTAATATTTATAATAGTAATTAAAAATATAGTTATTTATAATTAATTTCACCCAAATGTGGTTTTCTATAAATATAAAATAATCAGTATTTAATCACTTAAATCCACCCCTCCCCAAGTATAATTTGCACTCCTCACCACCCACTTTCTCCTCCAAAGACTTGAATATCCTAAAATATCTACCAAACCCTCTAATCTACACTATCATGTGTTCTATGTTATTTTGGTACAACCAAATGTCCAATTCCACATTCCTAAAGGGGTCCTTTAAAGAGGTGATCTTCAAGATGTAAGTTTCTCAAACCATATCTCTGACTTTATTTTCTTATACTATTTTAAGCTCTAATACTTCATCCATAAAATTATAATAAATCATGTATCAATTATGTAAAATTATTTTATTTTTATAATGGATTTTATAATATCCATTTCATTTCTCATCTCTTCTTATTCAAATAAACTGAACAATTTTCTATTTTATGGTAGTTAACTGTCTCTATGGATAATTAATATTAGTTTTTTATTACCTCCTTAAAGGCATGTCATAAAATTATTATTCTGAATAAATTATATTTTAAATATCATATCATAACCAATTTTATGTTCTATAAATAATATATAGACAAAATTGTATATAAAATTAAACTAGATCATTATTTTTTAAAAAACCACAAAAATAAACTAAAATTTTATCATTTTGATTATATCTTATGAATTATCATAACATAAGTAATATTAATGATATATTAGACCGTTTAAACTTCTATAATATAATTAATAATATTTCATTTCACTTACCTCGATTTATTTATATTTTAAATTATCTTTAACAAATATATACAAGTGACCCAACAATGATATCATGTAATAAATGCATATAGAAAAATTAAAATAATGAAATATTATCAATGAACGGGTAAAATTATGTTATAAAAAGATAATATAAGGCTTTATAAATATTAACATGGTTCTATAATGAGTTAATAAAGTTATTTAAATAATTATGTAAAAAGATAATGTACATAAATTTTATTTGAAGTGTAATGTAAGGGTTTCTCATCTCACTCTTACCTCTTTGAGATATATTCCCTATTCACCACCTATTTATTTTGAGTGGTTTATGTACTCCCCATTGATTTATCATATCATGAGTATCATTTTATTTATGGTATTCAATATTTAAATTGATAATTATTAATGTTATGGTTCATAGGATTTGACTGATTACGACATGTAAGGGAATTCTCAACCCAATTTCAACTCTTGGGGTTAAAATACATCTTCATTGATAATGTCTTGATAAGATTATGTGTGAAATGATTTTTTATTTTCTTATTTTCTATTTTCAGTAATTTTATTTCTATTTATTTTGGATACACATGATTAATTTAATGATTAGTTAAAACTTAATTGATATTATATTTGTAATGGTCTTTCTCCAAAAAATAATTATTTAAATTTTCCATTTAAAAAATAATGTTTTTACTACATATACAACATGAACATAACATAATTGGTTCATTTAAAATTAATATTTTCAATCTTA
The DNA here is from genome assembly GCA_963277665.1 of Viscum album. Taxonomy (NCBI): domain Eukaryota; kingdom Viridiplantae; phylum Streptophyta; class Magnoliopsida; order Santalales; family Viscaceae; genus Viscum; species Viscum album. The sequence continues at coordinate 902,231,089 of OY728139.1, forward strand.
ACTTACATGTTTATATTGTTACATTAAAATGAAATTTTTTCCATTGTACATATCTAGTTTTTCAAAACGAGTGATTTCAAAATAAATGGTTAATTTTCATAAAAAACTGTTTTTATGATGAAATATTTCATGATTTATGTTTAGGATATAGTTAATGAATTTTTTCTATTGATGTGTGATTATATGATAAAACAATTATGTGTGGTTACATGATAAACCAATTATATGTGGTCACATGATAAAACAATTAGGGGTGGTTCTGTGATAAAACAAGCACGAGAGGTCACATTATAAAATCTAATGTATTGGGTACTCCGTAGTTGGAAGTTGAACATATTGGTTTATCCATATGTAAGAGTTATATGGAAAATTATTTCTCAATTTATGTACTTATATTTTATTTTTTTTAATGAGTTTTCATGGAAATTGATTGATTTTTAAAATGTAAGATAATTATTTTTCGGAAAATATGATGCCTTTTTCTGGGTAAAAACATATGTTTTTATGAAATTTATTTTATGTTTTTTCAATGGAAAAATAGTTTCTATTATTTTATTTATCTTACTATTATAATATTTTCAACCCATTTTATAATTTTTTTTCATAGGGTGTAATTGAAAATAGAGACAATGATGAGATCAAGATAAAATGATGAATCTTTTTCATTAAAATAAACCATGTTTCATTTTAAATAATTATTTTATAAAAAATGGATATTGTTTATATATTTACACATGAAATTTTTGGGTTTACAATTGTTACAATATTCATAATTATCTAAAACTAAAATATAATATATCTTAGGGATTTTAATAATGTGAAATCTAGTTTATAATTACTATAATATGTAATTTCTTAGGTCGAGTGCTTAAATTTGTTACAGAAGTAGGGTTAAAATAACTTTATAGGTTATGATGTTAATTAATCATAAGACAAAATTCATATATAGCAACAATATTCATGATGGTTTGGATAAAAATATTTATTTTAGATAAAATTACATTAATATAACTTTAATATGGATATCTTAGTGTTTTTATAGCTTATAAGATGGCGTATAATTAGTTGTTTGATATTCATAAACTAAAAATTTATATTTGATTAAATGGATAGATCCAACATGAACCATGGTGAAAATAGATATTAAGGAAAATGTAGTTATTTTCTTAATTTGAAAATTAATGAAATGATATCTATAATTAGAACTCATATTGTTACTCTAAAAAATCTATCAAGAGTAATGAATAACCACTTAAAACAAGGTGTTATTCATTAATTATAAAATACGATATAAATTAATCCATATGGATGTTCAGGTGACAATGATCATAAAGGTAAATATATTAAACAAACTATAAGTCAATATTGTGGAAGGAAGAACATAAGAAAATGTATTAAAAGTATGGGAAAATGTTTTATATGTGGTAAAATTTGTTATAATGTAATAAACTATGAAGAAAAAAAGGAATCATGTAGTTATCTATATTAAGGATAAAATATTGATCCAAATTTATGAAATTAATTGTTTAAATATAGAAAGTATATCCATTATGGTCATTATTGTCCTAGGAAGAAATCTCATGAATGGACACAATATAATCATTTAGATATCAATTTAGAAATATCTAATTCCATTATAGTTGAATATGGATAAAATATATATGACATATTGAATTTATGGATAATTTACATGATCATGTTTTTACATTGTTAAATATCATGACATGATGACTATTTTTGTTTATAAGAATGAATTATTATAGAAAAATATGATAAATAATGAATAATAGTTTAAAAAAGAATTTTAATGAAGGATGTGATAATGTGTTGAGTTTAAAATTTATGATATAATGTTATTTTATAAATATTATTAGAATCATGTAATGCCTAACAATTTATCTATTGTAGGTTTTGTTTTAAATAATTTGGAAACACATGTTAGATTGAATAATGACCTTTTAAAAGTTGTATAATAAACATGTAAAAATAATTGTGAGACATTTATTAAATTTTGATACATTTATGAGGTACATATAACCATTATGTTTATGATATGGAAAACTTAATTTGAGAAAAAAATCCTTTACTTTTGGTGGATATAAGTTTAATGGTATTGGGAGACTTTTTTTTTGGAATTTAGGTAATTATGTTTTTTTATTTTTTGGGATAAAAAATGAAAGGTATGTGATAACCTTGGAGGTTAAATATATTAAGGTTATTATTAATATGTTTATTATTTTTCTATAATTTTTTTTATATCATGTTAAAAAAATTTTAGAAAAAGGAAAACACCAATGATGTGTGGAAACCCATCATATCCGACAAGGCTAATGGAATTGAACCCACAATAGAAGGAAGATAAGGGTACATTGGCTACCACAAGACTATGTGATTTCCTGTTTGTATGATATTTTTCTATGAAAATGTTTTTATAACTGAAAAATAAGTTTATCATTGGAACACATTTTTTATCATATAGATAAAACTTGTATTGGCAAATGGCATAATGATTAAGTGATTAATATTATTTCAAAATATGTTCAGTATTTTTGTTATCTTATATAATTAAGGTAAACATAATAGTATAATATTTTGTTTGTGGGAAAAAGGATAAATTATGTTTTAGAAAAACATATAATAATAACATATTTTTATGATTAATTAGGTTATTTATGCCAATGATCAGCATATCCTACTGATTGTGTTATTTGGGAAATTACATTTTCGGTATGAGACAATAATAATGATTAATATTATATGAATATAAATATAAAAATAATATTAGATGTATATGTGATCAATTACATCTGATTTTTGGTTTCAATATTAGTCTATAATATTTTGAATATTTTTAAGGATAATTGTTTTGAATGATCAATGTTTAACATTGCATAATATTGTTGAAATTTGGAGATTAAAGTAGTGTTTTCATCATTTAAAGGTTTTTTTGGATAATTATATTATCTTGTCCTAACCATCATAGTGTTATAATAATTCCTAAATATATAAGGAATAGATTGTTATAATTTGTTTTGTATTTTATGATCCAAATAATTTCATTATGATGCTTCAGGTATGAAAAATACATATTGAATACTAATTGTTTGGATAAAAGATGAGGAAGAAATAAAATTTTCATGTAAATATATTTCTTTATTTTATTTGTTTTATAAATAAAATAATTCCTAAAATCTATAAAAAATATTTTTTTAAAAAACATATCCATTTCCATTTCTTACTAAGAAATTAATGGCCTCTAAACCCATTACATATTTACAGTTTTGGGGTGGTTATCGTTCTCATGATCTTGTTCTCTATCACACTCTATCAGTATATTCATTTTTCATTTCACTTCCATGTACATGTATTCCTACATGGAAACCGTGTATGTGTTATCTCAAGTAAACGTCTTATTATCCTTTCTCACTTTCTATATTGATACTTTATTGGCCATTTTCATGATGTTGGATTTCAAAAAAGGTATTTTGAAAGTTCAAATCCCTAGTTTTTTATCACGAGTTAAATTTATAACGACATTGATAATTTAAGTGGTCGGGGATAATGTAACATTCTAAAATTAAAAAACTATGTTTGATAGTTTACAAGATACGTGTCACCGAGCATTAATAAACTACAAAATCTTGTTATTGAAATGTGACTGTTATAACATAGAAATTAATTAATTAGAATGAATATTAGTAGAAAATTTTTAAATATATATAATTTTCATATTAATTTCTAATATATTAATTATTTCATTTTAAATAATTCCCGATTTTTTAAAAGTCATGGTTTTCATCAAAAATACATTTTCATTAAAAACGTTATTTTATGCATTTTGTGAGTAAATATTATAATAAATTATTGGAAGTTTTAGAAAATTAAATTCATTATTTAAAATTCATTTTTTAAATAAGAATATCAGTGATTAATTTTGGGGAAAGTTTTGGATTTCTTGGAAAATTTTGCGATTTCTGTGAATAGTGAAAATAATGATTTTATAAAAATGGAATCTCTTTTTAATAAATTAAACAATTTAAAACAGAAATTATGTTTTTAAGTTTATTTAAGGTAACATAATTAATATTTATTTATATTTCAAACACTAAATTCATTTGAATAAACTTTAAAATTTATGTTAGAATATGATTATTTTTGGGTTTAAAAAGGGAATTTTTCTTAAAACTATTTTCAATTACATAATGTCACTCAATTTAAATTATTTAAATGATTCAAAATAAGGAATGATATAAATTAAATTTTTAGATTATATATTATTATAAATTAATTGTATTTCATAATATGATTATTATTGGTCATGGGGTTAATATAAAACCATCTTTTTCATAAAATATAAACTTATTGACAACCCTTTTTTTGTTGTGTCTATGGGAGTTGTTTTAAGTTAAAATTTCCAAATTTTATGAATTTAATTTTATAAAATGGATCCCATATTTGGAATTGGAATTTTCAAATCAATTTTTATTCTATTTTTCATTTTTATTCTTAAAAAATATACCATGGTAAACAAAATATATACCACAACAAAAGTAAAATAATAAAACGGGTTAAAGTTAAGAAGAAAAGAATAAAATAAATAAAAAATAAATATTTAAATGGGTGGTGTATTTTTTTATCTAAAATTTAAATACTTTAGAAAATTATTTGTATGTATAATTCATTGAATTTAATTATAGCCAAATGTTTCTGGCTTTATATATAAAATAATCATTATTTAACAATATTAAACCACCCCTCCTCAAGTATTAATACCTCTCTTCACCACCCAATTTCTTATCACGAGCCTTAAAGTTACTAAAATTATTGAGAACTCTTCTCCTACAAACATACCCAACGTATTTGTGCTTCTCGTATCACCAAAATATAAATTTAGTGGACCTTAATGGGTTATTTAAGGAGGTGATAATAAAAATTAAATTTTCTAAAAAAAAAAATCTTAATTTTCATTTTATTATACTATTTTCTCCCCAATTACATTATTCATAAAGTAATAATAACTCTTGAATCATGTAAATAAGGGGATTTATTTTTTTAATAGAATATCTAGTATATATATTTTTTCTCATACCCTCATATTCATAAAATTGAAACAATTTTCCAAATTATAGAGGTTAACCATCTCCATGGATAATGATTATTCATTTTCCAATACCGCCTTCAAGGCTAGTAATAAAAGTATTATTTTTGTTATAAAATATTTTAATTTTAATATTATAACACATTTCATGTTCTAGAACTAATATATATACATATTATTAAAAAAATTAAACTAGTTCTTTATTGTTACAAAAACGACCAAATAAAACTAAACATTTATAATTAATATTTTATGAAATGGATCTTATAAAAATAAGAAATAAAAATGATTAATGTGAATATTTAAACATATATAAGTTTATAAATACTATTTCATTTCACTTCTGCTGTTTTATTTCATTTTTTAAAAAACATCCATAATTATAAAAAGGTGAACCAACCATGAAACCATGAAACTAATGCTCCTGAAACAATTTAAATTATAATGACCTATACTTTACATACATTGTTAATAATTCAAAATTGAATCACACTTATTACACCATATGACAAAACCACAAAGGACCGTATAGGTATAGTGTCTTTAGAAACTGGGAAACATAAACAACTGGTTCATAAATATTCTACAGTGTCTCCCATTTATTTCATCACATCTAGGGTCCCTTTTAGCATATTCTACTTAATATCAATCTTCCTGACCTGGGGAAAAGAAAACATAAAAGGGTGAGCTCAAATGCTCAGCAAGGGAAAATAAAGGAAATAAAAATCATATCATATCTTTTTGAAAATCATAACCTGCAAAAGAGATCATAATATCTTAACATGGAACAAATCATAGAAGTGAAAATGAGATCCCCATAATCATAACATGAAACTTGAAACTTTGTGTCATGCACACATAATCATGGAAACTCATTTCTTCTTAGTCATGACTCATTGCCAAGACTATCTTAGTGGACAAAGTCCCTTTTTGAACCGAGTCACCCTCGTTCCAGTCCTGTTTCACTGAACTGGTATAACCTACCGTTCCAGCCATGTCTATCTCATGAGATATAAAATCTTTACCCAATGTATTGGAGGGAGATATAGGTCCCACCCATCTTATAATGAATCCTTTCTTATGTGTGCCACATAATCATAAACCATACATCATAGCGTAACCAATGTAATAAAAATGGGATTCTTAAACAACATGACATCATAAAACAATTCATATATGATAAAGGAATTCATAAAAATATTTCCATCAAAACATAATCAAATCCATGTAATAAAAGGGATAAAAATAGAACCCTTTTATTATCTTAGATGGAAAATAATTTTGATAAAATACTTGAACTCCATTCTTGAGGAAAATATCCTTTCTACTTCAAAAACACTTTTCCTGTCTTAACATGTCATACAATTTTAAACTAAAAGAATTTGATTAAAAATAAACTTGAATACTTGTAAAGGAAACTTCTTGTAAATAATGTTTTAGAAATCCATTCATGCCGTATAAGTTAAAAAAAACATTCTTCGTACTTTTGTCGGAAAAGTCAAAAAGTACCTCGTACGAAAAACGACAAAAGATTCCTTTCATTTCTTTTACTAAAAACTCACCGAAGGGTAAAAATGGATTTAAACAATTGTAGGTGTATGGAAATAATATTACATATTTATAAAACATGTATGTGGATGATAAAATACACCCCAGTAAATACTTACTAATAAACAATCTCGGATAAAAATGAGATTGTGATATTTCCCTTACCTTAGGTCCGATTTTCTTTGTACGTGTCCGAAGCTCCTGTATAATGGTTTAAATAATGTTATTGACTTATTCCAGAATCATACATATTGATATGATATCATATATGGTCATATTCTTAGCTTCTTGTTAGTAATATTTCATTGTTACTTGTTACTCGGGTCTTTATTGCCTTTTGTTCTTATGCGTGTTTTGCCGAATAAATTCTTATTCTTCTTTTAAGGTTATATATACCTTATATCCATAATGGTATTAGTGTAACATATATCATATTTATTCATTCAATTCATTTATATAATTACTATGTAATGATGATCATGTAGAACGAGTCGCATCACATCGTGGAGACGGTATTCCGTACGTACGCACGAGTGATGATATCATTCCTATGATCTTGGAATTGTATTGGAGTATATATATATTATTTCAGTATCAATATTAATTTATAATAATCATAAATAGTTACTCATTACACCATTATACCCATCCTTGTAAGGTGGTGGTGGAAAATAGATTACACCACGGCGTGGAGACGGTATTCCGTACGTACGCACGCGCGGTGATTTCATTTTTCCGTAGGATGGATAGAAGGTGAATTATGGTTGTTTCATATTTATAATAACATATCAGTATGTAAGTAATACTTATGTTATTACTTTATCATGAAAAAACTAAAGAAGAAGAAGTTGAAGAAGAAAGAAATTGAAAAGATCGGTAATGGATATTACCTCTTCTTTGGAACGCCTCTTTGAATCCTCCACTTAGGGAACTAATATTGGTCTTTGAAGAATACCAGGACCTCTAGGATTATTCTAGGGATGTGGAGAGGAGAAAATGGCAGGGGTTGGCCGAGCTTGAGTGCTCAAATTGGTGTGAGGAGGAGGGGGAGGAGGTGCCCTTTTATAAGGGAGGAGAGGGGCACCTTAGGAATATCTCAAAATATTATTTTATATTAAAGTCAAAATCGGTTTATAATGGTTCAAAAGGGTCTTATTTAGAAGCTAATGTGGGGATGGGTCTAAATCCTATCAACCAATAGGATTTAGACAAGTTTAGGGTATTATTTTAACCTTATCAATTATATTTAACTCTAAGTTAAATAATTTAACTTTTACCGTGTCTTTTTGTTTTCTTTCACTATATGGTTAATACACTTACTATAACATGCCAAAATAACCCCAAATTGTTTATTATTAATATATATATCCTTATCTAAGTCATTTGGCCTAACCTTAGATTTTTAGGAAAAAAATAACAATTAATAATATAATATTTTATTTAAAAACTATTTTGTGTCAATTTTGACACTATTTGATATATGATTTTTGTGAAAGTCATAACAGAATTATATGTTCGAACCAAGTTGATTACATCAACACTAATAAATCATAGTAACTTATAGAATTAGTGGAATTCATAAAAAGTCTCAAATTACATTTATTTTGGTGTTTATAACATCAATTATGTCAATATTTCATAAATAAGATAATTACTGCATCATAATTGTGTCATAAATAAATTAAATTATTTAATGTCTAAAAATTATAAATAAAATACCATTATGTATGAAATCTTTTTATCTTTCTAATTAATATTTATAGTCGAATTTATCTTATGTATAACCCCATATTAAAAATGATTGACTTATTAAACTTTGATTTTAACTATTTTAACCCTTCTTTAAATAAATTAATAATAAATGTCCTAATCTAACCCAAGTGGGCCTAAATGGTCATATTTTATTCATAAGGTTGTTTTTGGTCGAATTAAACTTATCCAATAGAATTAAGACATGTGTTAGGGTAATAGTAATATCATATTTACCCCTATTTACTATTAACCGCGGTAAAAAAAGTAAAAAGTTACTATTCACCAAAAAATTATTTTTATCTCATTGAACCACATTTTACTTACTGATATCAACCGTGTATGTCGGATTTTCGAAATTCCATTCACTGAAGCGGTAAAATTAAGTTTTATGAAAAATTTAGTTTTTAACCTACCACTTAGTGGTTTCACTATTCATCAAAAATTGAAGGTTTTCAGAAAAATTCCAAAATTTTACCCTAGGCTAATTTCGGTATTCCGAATCCAAAAATGAAGTCCATTTTGAAAAATAAAATTTATAAAATTTCAAAAAGTGGTTATTACTATTCATAATGGCTAGTTTTAATAATATTTTAATAGCATATCGTTGTTTAGTGAAACTCGGTATTGCGTATGACGCAAGCTATCGAGGAAGGTCGCGATTGCGTGTAAAGTAAGCCAAGCTAGTATGTAGTGAAAGATTCCTTTGATGATATATAAAAACAAAATATTACTCATAAAAATCTCGGGTGTTACATTCTACCCCCTTAAAAATAATTTCGCCCTCGAAATTTGTCACTTTGTAACAAACAGATGATGATACTTCTCCCTCATCATATCCTCAAGCTCCCATGTAGCTTCTTCTAATTGGTGGTTCCTCCATAAAACTTTCACCAATCGAGTGGTCTTGTTTCGTAGGACTTTTTCGCTAAGATCCAGAATCTCTATCGGTTGTTCTTCATAAGAAAGATCTTGCTCCAACGGTACAACTTCTGAGCTGAGTACATGTGAATGATCAGGTATGTACTTTCTCAGGAGAGATACATGGAACACATCGTGAACTTGAGAGAGATTCGGTGGAAGCGCCAATCGGTAAGCTACCTTTCCAACACGATCCAGTATTTCGAAAGGACCGATATATCAAGGGATCAACTTCCCCTTCTTTCCAAATCTCATAACCCTTTTCCAGGGAGATATTCGTAAGAACACTTTATCACCCACTTCAAACTCTAGGTCTTTTCTTCGGTTTTCGGCATAACTTTTCTGTCGACTTTGAGCTGCTCTTATGTGTTGTTGAATAGATCTGACCTTTTCTGCCATTTCATCAACGAGATCAGGTCCTAATAGCTTTCTTTCCCCAACTTCATCCCAGCAAGTTGGAGTCCTGCATTTCTTTCCATAGAGAGCTTCATAAGGAGCCATCTGAATACTGGAGTGAAAGCTATTATTATAAGAAAATTCCACCAAAGGTAGGTGTTGATCCCAACCTCCTTTGAAATCCATAGAGTAAGCTCTCAACATATCTTCTAGGGTTTGAATTGTTTTCTCAGACTGACCGTCTGTCTGGGGATGATAAGCAGTGTTGAAACTCAACTCTGTATCCAGAGTATGCTGAAGACTTCGCCAGAACTTCGAGGTAAATCTCGGATCCCGATCAAATATAATAGAAAGTGGTACTCCATGAAATCTTACCACTTCCTTTACATATATCCTGGAAAGCTGATCTAGAGAGAAATCCTCTCTAATAGCAATGAAGTGTGCAGACTTTGTAAGACGATCAACTATGACCCAAATAGCATTATTGCCTTTGGATGTTTTAGGAAGTCCTGTGACAAAGTTCATAGTGATGTTTTCCCATTTCCATTTGGGTATGGGTAATGGTTGTAACATCCCCTTAGACTTTTGTCTCTCAGATTTAACTTGTTGACAAACCAAGCATCGAGAGACATATTCAGCAACATCTCTTTTCATGCCATCCCACCAGAAGTACTCTTTCAGGTCCCTATACATCTTCGTGCTTCCAAGATGAATATAGAATGAAGAACTATGAGCCTCATCCAGTAGCTCCTTATTTAATTCGGGGATGGGAGGAACACAAACCCGATTCCTGAACTTTATTATCCCATCACAATCAAGGTTGAATTCAGGAACATTTCTCACACTCTTTTGTAACTCTACATCTTCTTTCTGTGCCTCTTTAATCTTCACGTGTATAGATGGTTGAACATTCATTTGAGAAAGATAAGATTTTCCCCTTCCATTATAATTCCAAGATCCATCCTTTGTAAATCCATAAATATTGGATCTTTTGTGATCCTCATCATGGATAAACTAGCATGTTCTTGTCGACTTAATGCATCTGCCACCTTGTTTGCTTTCCCAGGGTGGTAATGGATTGAGAAGTCATAACCCTTAATCAGCTCCAACCATCTTCTTTGACGCATATTCAACTCCTTTTGTATGAAAATATACTTTAAAATTTTATGATCAGTATAAATATCACACCTTTCACTATAAAGGTAATGCCTCCAAATCTTTAATGCAAAGATTACCGCATCCAACTCCAAATCACGTGTTGGGTAATTTTGCTCATGGATTTTCAACTATCGTGAGGCATAAGATATCACCATATCATTTTACATAAGAACACACCCCAATCCCTTCTTGGATGCATCACTGTAGATCACAAACCTTTCTCCACTACAAGGCAGTGTGAGCACAGGTGCACTGGATAACCTTCTTTTCAAATCCTTGAAATTCTCTTCACATTCCTCTGTCCAAACAAACTTAACTCCTTTCCGAGTCAACTTGGTGAGTGGATTAGATAATCGTGAAAAATATTTTACAAAACGTCGATAATATCCAGCCAAACCAAGAAAACTTCGGATCTCAGTTACTGTTGTTGGTCTTGACCATCTTTTGATAACCTCTGTTTTTGCTGGATCCACAAATATCCCCTCTTTTTAGATTATGTGACCCAAAAATGCAACTTTTTGAAGCCAAAATTCACACTTGGTAAATTTGGCATAAAGCTTCTCCTTTCTCAGGGTCTTCAATATAATTCTCAAGTGATCTTCATGCTCTTCCTTGCTCTTTGAATAGACAAGAATATCGTCTATAAAGACTACCACAAATTGATCAAGATAGTCTCTAAAGACTCTATTCATTAGAGCCATGAAGATAGCAGGGGCATTAGTAAGACCAAATGGCATCACTATAAATTCATAGTTTCCATACCTTGTACGGAAAGCCGTCTTTGGTATATCCTCCCTTTTTACCCTTAATTGATGATACCTTGAACGAAGATCAATCTTGGAAAAGTATTGAGCTCCGCGTAGTTGGTCAAATAAATCATGAATGCGTGGGAGAGGATATTTGTTCTTGATAGTGATCTTGTTAAGTTCTCGATAATCAATGCAGAGTCTCATTGATCCATATTTCTTCTTAACAAATAGAACAGGTGCTCCCCAAGGTGACGCACTAGGGCGTATGAATCCCTTATCAAGATTCTCATGGAGTTGCTTCTTCAATTCCTGCAACTCAATTGGGGCTATTCTATAAGGTGTCTTTGAAATAGGAAAAGCACCCGGTACGAGTTCTATTGAAAACTCAACTTCACGATTTGGTGGAAGACCCAGTAATTCCTCCGGAAAGACATCATCAAACTCCCATACGATGGGCATATTCTTAATCGCAAGTTTCTCACCAACCATTTGAGATAAATAACCTTCATTTAGTGGAATCAAGACCCATAAGATGGAAGAAATTTCCTCTGGAAGGTTATATTCATCCTTGCATCGATAGACGATCGTAGATTGATCTGGAATATGAAATGTGACTTCCCTTATTTGGCAATTGATATGAGATCCATGTAGAGAAAGCCAATCCATGCCAAGAATCACATCAAATTCCACTAAAGGAAGGATCACAAGATTTGCATGAAGCACTTTCCCACAAACTTCGATCGGAGAAGAATTATAAACTTTTGATGTGACTGTTGTGCCATTAGGTTTTGTCACAGCTAACTCAACATCTAATTGTTGAGGTAATACGGTGATACCCTTAGAAAATTTTTCAGAAATAAAAGAGTGGGTGGATTCAGAATCAAATAAAACATTTGATACTTTAGAGTGGATGGTAAGTGTACCTTTCACCACTTCGTTATCGTACTCCACATCGCTGATAGAAATTGCATGTGACTTTCCATTGTCTTTAGCCTTAAGATTTTGTTGACGTCGACCATCATCATCAACCCTTGGATTTGGGCATTGATTGGCATAATGCCCCATCTCTTTGCACTTGAAACATTGAAGTGTAGTAGGTTCATTCTGTGTATCCCTTCCTTTTTTTGCATCATTAGACATCTTCTTCCCATTATCGCGGCATTCAAATGCCTGATGACCTTCCTTTCCACATTTGAAGCATTTACTTGTCCCTTTAAGACAACTCCCTCCATGTTTCTTTCCACACATTGAGCATAAGGGAAAGCTCATCTTCTTTTCAGTGTGCTCTTTAGATTTTCCTTTGAATTCCATCTTCCTCTTCTTATCAAACCCATGTGACTGATGGCTTACTCCAATCTCCATCTCGACTTTGAGAGCACATCGAACGATTTCCTCATAGCTATTGAAGTCCCTTATGGATAACACCCTTCGAAGACTTGGTTTTAAGCCACTAAAGAATCGATCGATCTTACTCTTAGGTTGGATAATAATACCAGAAGCGTACCTTGCAAGTCTTGTAAAATTTGCTTCAGAGGTACCAACAGATTCATCATCCCTTTGCTTCAGTTCAAGAAACTCTTTCTCCATCTTTGTTCGGAGAATACGAGGGAAGTACTTATTGAAAAATAAGTTCTTGAACTCTTCCGATTCCATAGACTCAATTTCATCCATTTGCCTCGTATTCTTAATAAGATTCCACCATTGATCAGCATCTCCTTCCAAACGATACACTGCTAGGATGACTTTATCATGTTCAGAACATTGAAGAACTGAAAATATCTTTTCAGTAGTACTAATCCATTGTTCAGCAACTAATGGATCAATAGACCCACTGAAAGAAGGTGGACGTTGCCTCATGAAGGATTCAACAGAATGTTGCTCCTTCCTTTGCTCGTTTGGAAGTCCTGCATGATTCATAGCTTGAGAAAGTTGTGTGAGCATGGCTACAAGATTTTTCATTCCAGCTCCCATATCGTTTGGTTGATCAGGGGGACAATCATTGCATTGCCCATCACATTCCGCATTAACACGGTTCCTTCGGGTTCCAGCCATTGACTAAAACCAAGAAGAATAGTGTGAGCAACACTAATTATAATAGGAAAACCACATAATCAAGGATAAAATTTCACACTTAAGGTCTTATCCTAGGGTATTCATGGCCATTTCTAAAACACTAAGATTGTGTTTTATGCTTAGACTTATCCTTAGGGTTCTTACTAAGGCTTTCACATCCTAGTTTCCAAAGGTTGACTATACCTTTCCTCTGATACCAACTATAACGACCCATACTTTACATACATTGTTAATACTTCAAAATTTAAGCACACTTATTACAACATTTGACAAAACCACAAAGGACCGTATAGGTATAGTGTCTTTAGAAACTGGGAAACATAAACAACTGGTTCATAAATCTTCTACAGTGTCTCCCATTTATTTCATCACATCTAGGGTCCCTTTTAGCATATTCTACTTAATATCCATCTTCCTGACCTGGGGAAAAGAAAACATAAAAGGGTGAGCTCAAATGCTCATCAAGGGAAAATAAAGGAAATAAAAATCATATCATATCTTTTTGAAAATCATAACCTGCAAAAGAGATCATAATATCTTAACATGGAACAAATCATAGAAGTGAAAATGAGATCCCATAATCATAACATGAAACTTGAAACTTTTTGGAATGCACACATAATCATGGAAAATCATTTCTTGTTATTCATGACTCATTGCCAAGACTATCTTAGTGGACAAAGTCCCTTTCTGAACCGAGTCACCCTCGTTCCAGTCCTGTTTCACTGAACCGGTATAACCTACCGTTCCAGCCATGTCTATCTCATGAGATATAAAATCTTTACCCAATGAATTGGAGGGAGATATAGGTCCCACCCATCTTATAATGAATCCTTTCTTATGTGTTCCACATAATCATAAACCATACATCATATCGTAACCCATGTAATAAAAATGGGATTCTTAAACAACATGACATCATAAAACAATTCATATAAGATAAAGGAATTCATAAAAATATTTCCATCACAACATAATCAAATCCATGTAATAATAGGGATAAAAACAAAACCCTTTTATTATATTAGATGGAAAATAATTTTGATAAAATACTTGAACTCCATTCTTGAGGAAAATATCCTTTCTACTTCAAAAACACTTTTCCTTTCTTAACATGTCATACAATTTTAAACTAAAAGAAGTTGATTAAAAATAAACTTGAATAATTGTAAAGGAAACTTGTTGGAAATAATGTTTTAGAAATCCATTCATGCCGTATAAGTTAAAAAAACATTCTTCGTACTTTTGTCGGAAAAGTCAAAAAGTACCTCGTACGAAAAACGACAAAAGATTCCTTTCATTTCTTTTACTAAAAACTCACCGAAGGGTAAAAATGGATTTAAACAATTGTATGTGGATGGAAATAATATTACATATTTATGAAACATGGATGTGGATGATAAAATACACCCCAGTAAATACTTACGAATAAACAATCTCAGATAAAAATGAGATTGTGATATTTCCTTTACCTTAGGTCCGATTTGCTTTTTACGTGTCCGAAGCTCCTGTATAATGGTTTAAATAATGTTATTGACTTATTAAAGAATCATAAATATTGATATGATATCATATATGGTCATATTCATATCTTCTTGTTAGTAATATTTCATTGTTACTTGTTATTCAGGTCTTTATTGCCTTTTGTTCTTATGCGTGTTTTGCCGAATAAATTCTTATTATTCTTTTAAGGTTATAGATACCTTATATCCAGAATGGTATTAGTGTAACATATATCATATTTATTCATTCAATTCATTTATATAATTACTATGTAATGATTATCATGTAGAACGAGTCGCATCACATCGTGGAGACGGTATTCCGTACGTTCGCACGAGTGATGATATCGTTCCTATGATCATGGAATTGTATTGGAGTATATATATATTATTTCAGTATCAATATTAATTTATAATAATCATAAATAGTTACTCATTACACCATTATACCCATCCTTGTAAGGTGTTGGTGGAAAATAGATTACACCACGGCGTGGAGACGGTATTCCGTACGTACGCACGCGCGGTGATTTCATTTTTCCGTAGGATGGATAGACGGTGAATTAGGGTTGTTTGATATTTATAATAACATATCAGTATGTAAGTAATACTGATGTTATTACTTTATCATTAAACAACTAAAGAAGATGAATTTGAAGAAGAAAGAAATTGAAAAGATCGGTAATGGATATTACCTCTTCTTTGGAACGCCTGTTTGAATCCTCCACTTAGGGAACTAAGATTGGTCTTTGAAGAAGACCAGGACCTCTAGGATTATTCTAGGGAAGTGTAGAGGAGAAAATGGCAGGGTTTTTCTGAGCTTTAGTGCTCAAATTGGTGTGAGGAGGAGGGGGAGGAGGTGCCCTTTTATAAGGGAGGAGAGGGGCACCTTAGGAATATCTCAAAATATTATTTTATATTAAAGTCAAAATCGGTTTATAATGGTTCCAAAGGGTCTTATTTAGAAGATAAAGTGGGGATGGGTCGAAATCCTATCAACCAATAGGATTTAGACTAGTTTAGGGTATTATTGTAACCTTATAAATTAGATTTAACTCTAAGTTAAATAATTTAACTTTTACCGTGTCTTTTTGTTTTCTTTCACTATATGGTTAATACACTTACTATAACATGCCAAACGAACCCCATAATGTTTATTATTAATATATATATCCTTATCTAAGTCATTTGGCCGAAAATTATATTTTTATGAATAAAATAACAATTAATAATATAATATTTGATTTAAAAACTATTTTGTGTCAATTTTGACACTATTTGATAGATGTTTTTTGTAAAAGTCATAACAGAATCATATGTTCTAACCAAGTTGATTACATCAACACTAATATATCATATTAACCTATAGAATTAGAAGAATTCATAAAAAGTCTCAAATTACATTTATTTTTGTGTTTATAACATCAATTATGTCAATATTTCATAAATAAGATAATTACTGCATCATAATTCTGTCATAAATAAATTAACTTATTTAATGTCTAAAAATTATAAATAAAATACCATTATGTAGGAAATATTTTTAGCTTTCTAATGAATATTTATAGTCGAATTTATCTTATGTATAACCCCATATTAAAAATGATTTACTTATTAAACATTGATTTTAACTATTTTAACCCTTCTTTAAATAAATTAATAATAAATGTCCTAATCTAACCCAAGTGGGCCTAAATGGTCATATTTTATTCATAAGGTTGTTTTTGGTCGAATTTCACTTATCCAATAGAATTAGGACATGTGTTAGGGTAATAGTAATATCATATTTACCCCTATTTACTATTAACCGCGGTAAAAAAAGTAAAAAGTTACTATTCACCAAAAAATTATTTTTATCTCATTGAACCACATTTTACTTACTGATATCAACCGTGTCTGTCGGATTTTCGAAATTCCATTCAAAGAAGAGGTAAAATTAAGTTTTATGCAAAATTCAGTTTTTAACCTACCACTTAGTGGTTTCACTATTCATCAAAAATTGAAAGTTTTCAGAAAAATACCAAAATTTTACCCTAGGCTAATTTCGGTATTCAGAATCCAAAAATGAAGTCCATTTTGAAAAATAAAATTTATAAAATTTCAAAAAGTGGTTATTACTATTCATAACGGCTAGTTTCAATAATATTTTAATAGCATATTGTTGTTTAGTGAAACTCGGTATTGCGTATGACGCAAGCTATCGAGGAAGGTCACGATTGCGTGTAAAGTAATCCAAGCTAGTATGTAGTGAAAGATTCCTTTGATGATATATAAAAACAAAATATTACTCATAAAAATCTCGGGTGTTACATAAATAATGAAATATTATAAATGAATAGGTCATAAAATGTTCTAAAATAATCATATATGGTATTATAAATATTAATATTTTTTTAAAATGTGTTAGTATTATAAATGAGGTTATATAATGAGAAAACCAAAGGGATGTGTGGGGAAATGGGTTTTTATATTCACTCTTAATTCTGTGATATATATGCCTCATTCACCACTTATTTATTTCATGCGGTTTATATAAATACCATTTATATACATTACCCTGAATCTAATTTTATTCTTGTTATTAAATTTTTAATTTGATAATAATTTCCATTAGCGTGAATACAATTCAACTAATTACAAATTATAATGGAATTCCCAACCCATTTTCCACTCTTTCCATTACACATCAACATAATTGATGATTTCTTTCAAATATTATGTTTTAAATGAATTTAATTTATTATTATGTATTTAAAATCGTTTATGTTGATTTATATTGTATACACATAACTTATTCATTGATTAGAAATAACTTAAATGATATGATATTTGTAGGGGACCTTCTTTAAAAAATCCTAATTTAATGTTCCTTTTTATAAAAAGAATTCTCTTTAATACGTATATGGAATCGATGGAAAATCTTGAATTTGATTCATTTTTATATTTTCAATCATAACTTATGATGTTTCATGGTTATTTTCATGGAAAATGTTTTAAATTTTATGTTCACAGTTTTTCAATATGAGTGATTTTAAAATGTGCGGATTATTTTCTTCAAAGTTTGTTTTTTTGATGCAATCATTCATGATATATGTTTATGGTATAGTTTTTTGTCATTTTTTATGATGATGGGTGGTTACATGATAATATTATGATGGGATATTAGATGATAAAAATGATGGGCGGTTCCATTATAAACCAATTATGGGTGGTTCCATGATAAACCAAAGAAAATGGTTATGTTATATATCCTTTAATACATTGAGTACTCCAAAGTTGAATGTTGTCTATATTGGATAACCCATTTTTAAGATTAATATGAAAAATAATGTCCCATGTTTCCTACTAATATTTAATAATCTTTGAAATTATTTTTCATTGAAGTAAATTTATTTTCAAAATGTATGATAATGATTATTTGGAAAAGAGAATTACTTTTTTCGGATACAGAGTTATGCATTTATTAATTTTTTATGAGTTTTCACTGGTATAAAAATTTACTTTCTTTTATATTTCTTACTAAGATTTTATGATCATCCCATGTTTTAAAACTTTTTCATATGATTTGCGTTGTAATTGAGATAAGGAAGAGATCAGGGGAAACTTGTGAAGATTATTCATGAATAGAAAACATGATTTTTTAAATACATTTATTTTATTAAAAAAGTAAAATGTGTTTAAATTTACACATGTAATGTATCGTTTTAACATGTATTCATCATTCCTAATTTTATAAAAATCTAAACAAAAAAGATCATGGTAATTATAATAATGTGAATTCTAGTTTTATATCACTAGTATATGTAATGTTTAAGGATCAGTGCTAACATGGTCACTATAGTTGGAATCATAGAAAAGTAATGAATTTGATCCTTGGAGACTTTAATGTGTAAAATTTTGGAAAATCATAGATCTCCTCCAAATATATTCATCATGAAATGGATTCCACAATGGATCCTAGTAATAGTATCACCTTAGAGGTGTATCCACTCATGGAGAGCCCTGATATGTATCAATTAGATCCCATTAATAATATATCCATAACATTATAGTTAGTATTAAAGAAATTATAAGATAATGTATATAATATTTGATTTGAAAACATTAGTGAGAACCCTTGGAATATGAAAAAAATAGGATAATGTATATGAATTTTGTTGAAGGATAGAAAAACTGGTTTCCATGAAATTACATCACTGTATGGACACTACAAGTATAAGTGGATTTGGAAACGTTATTCCTAGGGGAAAAAATATAATAAGGGAATATTGGGATATGAATTTTTCATTATTAATTATACATCAATTTTCATTACAAGACACCTGATTTGACACTCTTATGAGATATGTCTTGGAAATTTAGAAACTCATTTTGAACCATCCTGAATGAAATGAATCAATGATGACCATGAATGATATATGTTTAAACTAATGTGTAAAATATTTAGATAAGGCTTCATGATTTAGACATCCAAATACTTATTTTTCAAAATTATAAAATCTATCAATATAATTTATGATGTTTGATGGTCACACAAACCATTTAGGATTTAGTAATGGATTAATGATAGAAGAATGATGTTGAGGTTTTAGTAAGTATTAAAAAATATTTAAGTATTCTATTTAAGTAGAGTAATATGAATTCTTTAATAATTTAAAGAGTAGTAAGGAATGATAATTCATATTCTTAGAGGCCAGATGTTGAAGTAGCATTTAAAACCAATAGTGATATGATGATCAAATGTCTTGTGTATTATTCTTCACTACTTCAAGTTTTTTGGAATGAGCTTCATGAAAATATTTTTATTCCCCCTCTACATAAATTTAATGTTATCTTATGAATTAATTAGATTTATTTACATAATTACCTTATAAATTACTGTGTAATGGATGTAAAATTTGATATTTCAAACCAACCTATGTAAATCTATTAGTGTGATGATATTTATGATGTCTAAAGAAAATTAAATCCATTTTATGGGTCTTGATTACTATTAAAATGAAGTGTTTATCATAAATGACTAGGGATTAACATAGCATCAAGGATATTATTTCTTTGTGTGAGTTTGTTGGTTTTTTTCTAGTAGAGTAACCTAGTCATCCCACGAATCATTGTTTTGAGAACTCAATAGAATTCAAAATGTAAGTGACGTATATTTCAAACAATCCTTACAGAATATCCCTAATAGTGTTAAAGGAATTGGAGAATAAAATAGAGGGAAATATTAAAAATGGGTTTATAAGATCAAGTGCATCATTATGTAGTACACCTATTATTTATGTTATGAATAATTATGGATCTATGAATATCTACATTTATTATCAAGAATTAATAAAGTTAAAAATCATAAATAATTATCCCTTAACCCAAATTAATGAGTTATTTTATTAACTATGTGGAGATCAATAATTTTAAAATTTTGACCATGTTTTTGGATATCATTAATTGAGTTTCAAAAAGGGGGAAACAACCAACAAAAAATATCATTCAATGTATGGAAACTATGAATAAATATTCATTACATTTTTATTATATATTTTCCCACTATCTTCATAGATTTAATGAATAAAATATTTAGATATTAACTTAATTAGTTTTTGGTAGTATTTATAGAAGATATTTTTATATATTTAATATGTAAAAAAGATCATAAAGATTAACCCAAATTTTTTTTGAACAAATTGATTATGGGGAATTATTTTAAATATTTATAAAGTGTGAATTTTCATAAAATGGATTAATTTCCCACTCATATAATCACAAGAGACATTATATCTATGGATCCATCAAAGAAAAAATATATTAAATATTGAAACATATCAACCACTATGACTGAGATCAATAGTTTTCATGATTCATTTTTATATTATTGATGGTTTGTGAATAAATTTTCCTCACAGTATAATATACACACAAAATCAATGTATAAAGGAGACATGTTTCATTATAAAAGGAATTTAAAGAAAATATCAATGATCTAAAGATATATTTAGATATAGACCTTGTGTATACATTTACATTTAGTGGATATGTTTTTTAAATCTACATTAATACATTGATGAATTTATGAGGATGTGTTATCATAAATAATGATATGGTTATGGATTATGCCACTCGATAGTTTAACATTCTGGAGAAAAATGCTAAAACTCATGATTTTCAGTTAGTAGAGGTAACTGGCCCATTGATTAAAATGAAGAATAATATTTATAGAGAAATTTGATGTATATTAAAATTTATCTTACTTTTATAAATTTTATTTTTTCCATAGAATTAGTTGAAAATGAACTATATATGATTGATAGATATGATTTTATATTATTAATTCTCAATATATTACAACCCTCAAAAAGAGAAAGATATGGATGAAGATTTGAGTAAAATTGATCATTCTAACTTATCTAGGATGAAGATCATAATAAATAAAATATTTATATAAAATCAATGGATAAATATTGAAATCATGAATTATTTGGAGAAATAATATCATCCTAAAAGGAATGTGAAACCTTATATCCGTGTGAGCATTAAATGGTTGTAGATCGAAGAAGTAGAGAAATAGGATATGATCATAAATATTCCAAATATTATTATTGATTTTGATGGAATGATAAGGTTTGAGAACCATAAATTTGTGATGTCCATACCAGATCCAAATAAGGATCTGTTAAATAAATCTCTTAGTTCTTCATTCTCTATTCATACTTGAGGTACATATATGTATAAAGATCAAAAATATTAAATCTAGAGGGTTAGAATTAATAGGAATATTGTGTTGTTTGTATCCTAGTGATTTTAATGTTATTAAGTTAAGTAATGGAGACAAAATTCTAGGGTGACCTTACAACCATTACCCATATAAAATTGTAAATGGGAAAACAATACGATGGATTTTTTAAACAGACTCGAGAAAAATTCAAAATATCATTGTGATATTTGGGTTGTAGTAGAACACCTTATGAAGTATTTATATTTCATATCCATTATATTGGGATTATATTAGGATAAGATTAATAGTATATAATTTTAGGAAGTGTCGAGTGTTTATTGAATACCACATTATAGCATATGTGATAGGGATCTGAGGTTTACCATGATGTTCGGGTGAAGTCTTCAGCAGGATCTGGAAACAGAGATGAG
This sequence comes from Viscum album, assembly GCA_963277665.1. NCBI lineage: Eukaryota > Viridiplantae > Streptophyta > Magnoliopsida > Santalales > Viscaceae > Viscum > Viscum album. The sequence continues at coordinate 902,253,423 of OY728139.1, forward strand.
TTTCAAAAATATGTATCATCCTCAGATAGATGGTCAGTGTGTGTGTACTAATAAAACCATAAAATATGTTCAATGACCTTGTTATATTTATTTTAAGGGTGTTTGGAATCCACACTATCCTCTAGTTGAGTTTTCCTATTATAATAGCATTCACTCAAGCTTTCAAGTGGCTCCTTATGAATATCTATTTGGACAGCAGTTTTTAACCTAAAAAGAATTCTTGGATGAATTTGGATAAATAATTTAATTGGTGAAAATTTGGTTGAGAAAATTATAGAAATATTTAGAGGGATTCTTCAACACATCAAGGTATCTTAGATTTTATAGAAAATTCACACTAACAATCATCTTTGTGATTTGGAAGTTGATGTTTGTGAGAATGTTTTCTATGTGTTTCAAGATTTTTTATGGTTATGATATTATAAATGTATAAAATTTAGTGAACTAGTTATATTTTATTTTTTTAAATTTTTGATAATGTATAGATGACAACTTATCACATAGAGAAGCCAAAGAAACTCTCATGTTCATTATGTCTTTTTTGTATCTCCCTGAAAAAATTACATACCAGATCCTTCACATGTACTAAACATATATATTATACCACTTGATAAATATAATTATTATAAGGTAAAACATATGAATATTTTGGATCATAGAGGGAAATTTCTAAAAACAATTCCAGTCACCTGGTCAACGTTTTGTGGTGAAACTAGTAATTTGACGATGTTACATGGAATACTAAGGATATAATTGGTCAGAAGTATCATCTATTGTTTATTTTAGAGTAAATGAATTTATAGGGATATGTTAATTTTATGGGTGGTATTATTTTATGCCCTATGGTTTTATTAATTTTTAAATAATTATGATTTCTTCAATAACATATATTATAGGAAACACTCAGTTTAATATTATCAGGATATACTATAAAAATATTTTTATTTTACTTGATAGTTATATACTTACCGTTAAATTTTTGGGTATGAATATCAATAACTAAATATTTTTTTTTCTAATTTAGTTCATTATAATAATTTATATATCCTATTTTGATATGATATCTATTTATATATATGAAAAATAGTGAATGAAAACCAATGTTTTCACTACCCATGTGGTTTTAATTTAAAATTAAATTGATCCACATAAATGAATTAAATTTGGTAAAGGGATTAAATATTTGTAATAAAAATTATTAATATTATAAAATATTGTGACCTATTTTCTTTTTGAAATGAATATTAAAAATAGAAAAATGTTATTACCATAGTTAAGGTAAAAACACATTCATAAGTGAGTGTTAAACCAAAGGATAAGGGTGTGGTCTCCAATTAAACATAAATAAATCCAATTTTATTTACATATTTTGACTGTATATTATAAATATGTCAAATATATGTCTATTTGGATGTTTTTTACATGGAAATTTATTTGTAATTTTGTATTCATTTAGTAAATTTCAATGTCGGTTCCGTCCTCCACATATAAAAAGAAATTCACTCCCATATCCTCTCATATACACACTTCAATATCACTATGGATCATCCAAATAATTCCCAAAACAATTATATACAACCCTTAATATGTCTAAGAGGCCTTTTTATTTTAATCCCGCCTAATAATTATTTTATTCATATCCTAAATAGGTTTTCTGAAGAAGATTTATCGACCAAAACAAAGAGTTTTATTTTACTTCATCTTACACAAACATAAAATTTTATAAAGACAATTTTATATATGATAATAATTATAAAACATATATTTATATGATTATATCTTAATTTAATAATATATATACATCATATATAACATAAAATTTGAAATGAAACTACTGATCATGTGTACGACAGACTGCCACCTAATGAGTCGATGTAATTCCTTTTCCATCACTACATCTCAAGGATAGATATAATGATGTAATTAAAGTGTATATATATATATATATTATATTTATGAAAAAAATAAGAAATAATAAATTATGATATCACATCCACATTCATGCCTTCCTATCCATTGAAAAAAATAATGTCGCTCATGTATATATGTGGACTGCTGCCACCATAAAATTATGTGATATTGTTTTCATTTCATTTAGAAATAAATGGTATTAAGGATATATTTATTGAATATATATTTTTTATATAGCATAAAATCTATTCCATAAAGCTAATTGATTGTTTACCTTTCTTTTATTACATTTGTTGAAAATGGAAACAACATTCAAGAATATATATGTCATATCATCTCAATGAATAGTGTAATTAATTTTCCTATCTATACATTTAACTTTGAATATAAATATGCATATAATGAATTTATATTATATTAGTATAATTATTATCAATTTTTAAATTATGGAACCATAATAAAATTACAAGGAACAAACTCAAAAAACGAAAATATATATTAAAAATAAGAAATTTATCAACCGGAACAATGATTTTAATAATGATTTGTAATTAAACAGCTGTTAAAAGGTTATATGTAAATCATATAAGGTATGATATGTATCAGTATGGATCTAGAATATATTTATAATAAACACATGTTTTTATATAGTAAGTTTGAAAAATTAATATTAATTTCAGTAGTTTAGATATGATATTTTTCTTCACTTTAATTTCATTAGAAAAAATGAAACGTTTAATACATTTTATTTTTTTGGTGTATATACTTCCCATGAATGTATTTTTAGATCCTTATCATGAAAATTATTTAATAAAAACATCTTTTCATGGTTATTTCATTCACGAATCATGTGATTCAAATGTTTCCAATGTGGTAAGGGATTTATGTTAGAATCTAATAATTTTTTTTATATTCTTTGTACCTACCATATATTTTTATGAAGTATTTCTCATTAACTAAATTTAATTCTTCAATAGCTTGCATTTCATGCAATTTAGAGTTTAAACAAACCTGGAGTCAATATTAGTAGAACTTATCCATTAAATTCTAAGGAATAAATATGAATAACTAATTTATTAAATAAATAATAAGATCTAACTAAATATGAATTCATTGGTATGTGCTTATAAAATAATCACACAATTTTAGTAAAATCAATTTATTCTTTAGAAACACATTTTTTTCATAAATGATATTTCCTTATAGTTAGGAATGAACATTAATTTTTAGATGATCTAGAAAATTTATTTAAAAAAATTAATATCAGTTTTTAATTAATCATGTCGAAAATATCTTAATGTTATTTTTCTACTAAAAAAATTTATTTTTTAGGAATAGTGAAAATACTAATTGTTTTTTAAAACATAATTTTCATTTAAATCCATTATAAGTAAAAATAAATTTTGAAATTAATTTAAACTTTATTTAGTTCATTATCAATTAAAATAACCCAATTATGGTATTTGAAAAATATTTTATACATGAATATATTATATAAACATTTTATGTTTGTAAGTGAATTTTTTCAAAAGAAAAACATATTTTCATAGAATGTTTCGTAATTTTTTAAATTTAATTATGAAAATCTTGTGTTTATAATTTTTAAAAATGGATTAAAAGTTTTTTTAGGAGATGAAAATTTAGTGAATAGGTTTCTTTTATGAATGGTAACATAAGTAAATTTTTTTTCCATCTTAAACGGTAAATTGGGTAATTTAGGATAAAAACAAAATAATAAGGCATATAAAATGTACCTAATACATACCCAAATTTTACTGGATGAGTTTAAATTGACCCATAACACATAATGATCAAAATTAAGTTTTTTAATTGGAAACGTTCCATAAAAATGACTTATATAAAATTAAAATAAATTAAATCCACAAAATGTTATTTTATTTTTCTCAAATATCCCTTATTTTCCCATATGGGAAAATGTATATTCTGAATGAATATAAATGTAGATGTTTTACTTACTAAAAATATTTTTGTGATAAATATTTATTTTATTAATTTTGGTCAACTTAGATGAAATTATGATATTTATAATATTTTATTGAATTGAAACATAAAGATGTCACATTCATGTTTTAAATAATATACCATTTTTAATATAGGGATACCCAAAATATATATTTAGCTATGAATATTAATTTAAAATCTTAAAGATTTATATTCTTTATGGCTTTTTAATTTTTATTTTTATTGAATATATAAGTATATTAAGTAATTACACAACAATAATGTTGTAATTATTTTGTTAATGGAAATATCAATGAAATGTTACTAAATATATTAAAATAAATATAATAGGTGGTAATTAATGTGATAAAATAATTTGTAAGATTACCTTGACCGCTTAAGGTTATAATAAAATATTTTCTTCGATGTTAATTTATAACTTTGTGACCTGAGTACCACATAATAGTGCTTCGATCCGGTCGGTCCGATGACCTCATGCATTCTTGCCAATATGCCAGAGGTTGCTAACTAGGAGAGAGGGTCTGGTAACTCTGTCATGGGGATACTACAACCTCTTTTATCAGAGCAAAACACCAGCATAAGTAATTATGAAATAGAGGAAGCATATATAAACATAAATAGTACCAATGTAATAAGATAACCAAACTAAAAAAAATACAATATTAAAGTGAAAGAGAAAACATGATATGGTAATATAAGTGTCAAATTTCCTAAAAAATAACTAAAAATAAAGACACGAACAACTCCTAAATAGGTCCCAAAACTGGTCTGATTCCCTCATCCAAGTTCCATCCCAAATTAGCAATCTAAATCTAGGAATTTCCCTTAACTTGTCCTCCAACAGTAAGGTCTATTCAGGTACTAATCAAGAAACCTGAGTAGGGTGTGAGTAAAACTCAGTAGACCACCACCAATATTGTTTAAAACAATTCTAGTCAAAGTACAGTGTAACAAGTTTTATAAGGAAAAGAAGAGAATTCGTAAATAAACATTTATCATATTATTATTTATTATTTATTTAGTCATATTAAATTCCAAGTTCCCAGGGATACTCATACCTCAATACTAGCTTCATCTCATATAGGATCCTAAAGAATTCCCTAGGTAATTTCATATATTAATACCTACTTCCACTCATGCTTGAGCTCAAATTATTCAAAGGTGATATGATATCTCAGCACTTGATTCTACTCATGCTGGGATTCTAATAATTATCATCTGAGATCATATCTTGGAGTGCCTTTATTTCCATTTTTTAAATTCACACATAAATAAAAAAGTTAACAATCACAAATTCATAAGTAAGATGACCATGTTACCATTATTACTTCTCAATATAATGACCACATTCCCAATCTTTTACTCATAATTACAATGAACATGTTACCATTTATACTTCTCATTTTAATGGCCATGTTCCAATTCATTTACTCAAAAGTACAATGACCATGTTACCGTTAATACTTCAAAATTTAATGATGATGATCTCATTACATTAATCACATAATTAATTAATAATTTAATATCAACATCAAATTATTTAATAATTCAACAATTGTTTAAATACATCAATATACCTAATTAGATCTCCAATTAATTATGTATTCCAATCCAATTAATTAATTCATAAATTAATTAATTAATAACACAATTCATATCCCATAATTAATTTTCCAGAAATAATTATCTCATTCTAAATCTCAACTTTTTATAATTAATCCCACAATTAATTATTAATATCATAATATCAAGGAACACATTTAATTCAACATTAATTATCTAATACTAACCAATTCAGTATCTCATAATTAATACCTTGATTAATTATCTAGATAACAACCCCAAACTATTGTAATTAACCTCCACATATTAATTATCCAATAAGTCAACCCCTTAGTCTCAAGATTAATTCTCCAATCAATCATTTAATTAAACAAAACATCAATAGATTAATTGGTCAACCTTATTAACCCAATTTAGGAATTCAATTACTAAAGAATGATACCTATTCTATAATCATTAATACACACATCAGATCTATGACTATGGGTATTAGATCATAGGACACCTGCCTCAATTCATTGATGGACGTCTATTCAATGAAAATCCACAAAATCCATGCTGCACAATGTCGTAGATCTCAGTTCTGGATCTAAATCCCCAAATCAAAATAAAGGATAAGAACATCTTATCAATATAGATCTAGATAACAAATACTATATCTGGATCTCAATAAAATGAATTAGATCTAAATAAAAAGAGGTTAAATCCCACCAAATGATCAAGGAAAGATAGAAGAATGATATGGATTGGCATCATGATGAGATCTACATACTGGGGGAAGAAATTATATTTGATTCGGGCTTGGAATATTGAATAAATGAGTTCAAATGGACTTATAACCCATAAATAATACTATAAAATTTTTCAAAAATGTTTCTTTCCTAGGTAGGGTCGAATACGATGTGTTTTAGGGGTTTGTGGGAATTTAAATTAATTTTGCGGTTAATTAAAAAACATGCAATTAGTTTTTTATACAGGGGCTCAACATTAGGGAAACTGTGCACTAATAGTGAAGCCCTCACTATCCAGGGTCACAAAATTACATAGATTTGGGTTCATGGTTTACTCAAACTGTCTACCTATTATAAACAACCCATTTTCCTCAAAATTTTCTAAAAAATTTCCCAAAACACACCCTATGTCATAAATCCTATCAAAGGTACTTCAAGAAAAGTACCTAAAATTTCACCTGAGATAAATCCATAAATTTTTAGGTTCTTATAACATCCTCACATTATAATAGCTCATACTTGAGGTATACTTCCATGATTTTCTAAGATTCTGAGCCAAAAATAGCGGGCCATTGAGCCTCATGTATGTTCCCTTTCCCATGTTTCCTCTTTCACACATCCATGCTTCCATAACACACAAACTATTAGCATGGTCTTTCCCCAAAATAGTTTCTCATTGTTATCTAGCACACATATCATTTGATCCTTGAAGGATGCATATATCTCAAGGTCAACCTCATCCACATCGATCACATGAGAAGGGTCGAGTTGATTCCACCATAGTTGTGACACATAGAAGACATCATGCATGGAGCTGTATTATTTGTGGAAGATCCAATCAGTACACCACCAAGACGATTATCTCAACTACCTAAAATGGTCCAACAAACCTGGGTGCCAACATGTCTTGCCTCCATATCCTATGGTGAACCAACCTTGGAAACACCCAAAGGAACACACAATCATAATCTGTAAACTCTAGGGGCCGTCTTCGTCTATCAGCTTATGACTTCTGCCTACTCTGAGCTATAACCATTCATTTTCAAATCAACTTCACCTTCTATGATGTCTACTACAATATACTTGGTCCTAGAAACTCCGACTCAGCTTCTTTCATCTATCATAGTGGTGATCTACATGGCCTACAATAAATATCCTTATATGGTTCAATCTATACAAATTCATGATTACTATTGGTATAAGAAAAGTCTATTAAATCCAAGTTCTTCTCCAAAGACCCACTGAAGTAAATAACAAATACCCAAAGAATATCCTAAAGCACATATATAGTATGTTATGACTTCCCATCAGTATTTTGGTGGGAATCCATACTTAATAAGGCATGTATACCAAGTTATTTCTACAAGAACTGCCTAAAGCATGAAGTAAAGCGTGAATCATGATCTGAAACTATATTCTGTGGAAATCCATATAGAAAAACTATCTCATGACCATACAATTCTACAAATGGAGCCACATTAATGGTTACCCATATAGGAAAGAAATGATCTGCCATTTTTAGTCTACCCACAATGACCAAAATAACATCATTCATCCTAAGATTCTTTGTAAGAACTAACACAAAGTCTATTATCACGTCACCCCACTTCTATTCCATAATAGAAAATAGTTATAGTAAACCACCAAGTCATTAATTCTCTACCTTTACCTATTGAAATGTTAAAAAACATGTCGAAAACCTGGATATCTCTTTTTCCATGCCTTAGAAACAAAAATATCATCATAGGTCATGGTCAATTTTGGTCACACCTAGATGCACTACCCACTTCATGGTGTAAAATTACCAAATAATATTATCTCATATACTCGTTGGTACTACAAAATGATTCATCACATAGATGATCTCGTCCTCATCTATCAACCCAACTGAATGTGTATCCCCACACTCAAAGCATTCCCTCAAGGATAAGCACTCCAGATCCTCATACTATCTATCCCTGATCCGTCTAAAAAGAATAGACTCTACTCTATCTAAAACCATATCCACTTTCTCCTAACTCTTCTGAACCACCACATTCATTTCATAAAGCATAGTCACCATCTTACACTCTTCAGATGACTCTAAAACCACATGATTTTTATTTTTCCTACTCAAAGCATGAGGTACACTATTTCCTTTTATGTGCGTATATTCCAACTTAAAATTGAATGAATACAAATACTATACCCATATCCACTGATGATGGTTCAAATCATGCTGTGAAAGGATATAATTCAAGATATTGTGATATTTATGATCTATAAATTTTCCCACAAAAGGTATCTCCACCAACACTTAAGATTATAACCCACTTCTTCCAACTTGAGGCTGTGTGTAGGGTAGTTTTATTAATGTGGTTAAAACTGCTGAGACCCATACACTAAAACTCAATCCATTTACATCATCACATTACCAAGTCTGATCCTAGAAGCATCATAGTAAACTGTATACTCCCCACCTTACTTAGGTAGGATCAAAATTAGTGTTTTTGTTAAATTCTTATTTAACATCTGAAAATAAGTCTCGTATGATTATTTTCACTCAAAATTTATCCCCTTATTGGTCAAGCCCATAAGTGGTGATGCAAAATGAAAAAATTATTAGATAAATCTCCTATAATATCCAACTAATAAAAAATAGATATCGATATAAAAATCATTCTTGGGATTATTCCATGAAATCACCACCTGAACCTTATATGGGTTCACTGCCACACCTTCCTTCGAGATGATGCTCTCCTAAAAGTGTACCTAATCAATAAAAAACTGAAACTTAAATAGCTTTGTGTATAGATGATGTTCTATCAGTGTACTAAAGATGATGTTAATATGTTGGGAATGATCCTCATAAGTCTTAGAGTACACCAATATATCCTAAAAAAATAATTCAAAAATCTGATCAAGGTACAGGTGAAAAATATTTTTCATTAAATCCATAAAAACAACTAGAGAATTTTTTAACCCAAAAGGCATTATGACAAAATCATAAAGGCCATACCATCTCCTAAAATCATTCCCCAGTATATCAAAAGTCCAAAATATAAACTGATGATATCCTGATCTCAAATCAGTCTTTGAGAACAAACATACCCCATTTAACTGATCCAAAAGGTGGTCTATACACAGAAGATGATATCAGTTCTTGACAGTCATCTTATTCAACTTCTGGTAATTTTCACACATTCGTAAACTCCAATCAAACTTCTTTGCAAACAAAACTTGTGATCTCCAAGGTGATGTACTTGGATCGATACAACCTTTATCCATAAATTACTCCAACTATGTCTTGAGATTTTGATGCGCAGCTAGTGCCATTCGATATGGTGGAATAGATGTTGGATCAAACCCTGTCATGAGATCAATAGTTAATTTCATATATCTCTTTGGTGGTGTCCATAATAACTCTTTAGGAAGTACATCCAGAAAAAGTTCTACTAATGGTGGAAGGACATCGTTCCTAACACCCCATCATACAACAATAGACTAGAAACTTGTGATGTTATCTCTCCCAACTATTGAGTAATTGGCCCTCATCATCCTACTTGGATATTACACTCTCCCCTATGAATGTAATTGTCACCCTTAGGATATGTAAAAGGTCACCCTATTGCGGTAACAATCAATATGGGTTGTGCATGTGACCAAATAGTCCATACCAATAATTAGGTCAAATCATGTCATCTAAAGAATATAGATATACCATATAAAATGATACTCCCCAATCTCGAGATAACGTCTTCTATAAAAACAAATGTCTCTAGACCGTACTCCCATCAGTGTATCTATTATCACAGTCCCACTCACAAACTCCACCTCTAGGGTCAAAAAATTAACAAGTTTTGTAGATTTTGAGGAATGAGATGAACCTGTATCGAATTAGGAAATAAATAAATTAGAATCTACTAGAATAGTATCTCTCACTATCGATGGTCTAGCCTCGCTCTCCACAAGTGTAGATTGCACTACATGTAACTGTCATTCCCCTATTACCTATGATACTCTATGAATCCCTTGAGTAGCACCAATCTATTGAAAAGGGAACTCTAGACCTGTATCACCATGTTAACTACCTCTTCATCCTCATCATGTAAACCTCCTACATCCAGACCGATGTGGTGTAGAAGATCCCCTTCCTACACTCTGACTCATCCCATCTACTCCCTAAAAACTAGTATGTTGTTGTGACATGTAGAACCTCTATAGGTGTCCCATATTTCTACAAGAATGAAACTATATTGGTAGTTGGAAAAAATTCCATCAATAGTGTCCTAGACTATACAATAATTAAAAATCACCCCAGTAAGGTCCTGTCCATCCAACCCTCCTGTCTGTGTACTGTATTTCCCACTAGCCTAGATAGTGTTGTAATAAAGACGCTGTAACACCCCAGGTAAATAAAGAATATGACATCTTTATATTTATACATATTTGTGAATAAAATATTAATATTACTTTAATGGGGATGCTATGATCGATGGCGTACCCTATACGCAATAAAGAGTTTCTGGAGAATCTTACGTTGCACTCTAATAATAAAATAATATTATTTTAAATGGTAGTTAACGCCTAGCCGTTGTAATGGAGGGAATGAACAGAACTAACTACAAAATGATTATATATTTTTTCCAAATATTTTTACTCTTTACAATAAATTTTAGAGGATTAAAAATGAAAATGAATCCAGTTTTTAAGCGTAAACATTCTAATATTCTTTAAAATGTCGATTAACCGCCTTTTGATGACGAACCCATTTTAAATCCACTTTTTGACAATTTTATAAGCTCTATTTTTCAAAATAAACATATTATTTATTATTGGGACATTGAAATTTACCTTGGGTTAATTTTTGGTATTTTTCTAACAATGTTCATTTTTCAATGAATAGTGAAAAATACTGCATTTTACATCAAAACTGCTTTTTCATATAATTTAATTATATGGTTATATTATCTTTTTAATTTGTTTTAAAGTTTAATTAGAATATATTTTTACCATGTAATTAAATTATGGTCATAGGGATTAATTTCACTTTGGAATTAGGCATAAACAAGTACCAAACTTTTCATAAATATTGTTTCAAAGAAACCCGCTTTTTGTTTTGACAACAGGATGTTTTTTTAAATTAATTATTGCAATTTATGTGTTTGGAATTTGGTAAAATGAATTACATATTTGTAATCAGAAGGCCCAAATTATGTAATTAAGACTCTTTTGTTTTTGGACATTATGAATAGTAACGACGGTAATTATCTTTAATTATCTTGATTAATGAGTAATCAGGTAGTTAAAGAAAATAAGATAATATCATAATAATACAAAATGACCACAAAATGTGTCCTAAGGAAACTGGTTTTCTCATTTCCGACCATGGGATGCCTTGTGCCAAACTTGGGGGCCCCATGGAATCACTTTTTTGAGAAGGTGACTTTTTATCTTTTTATTTTTAAAGAATGTTAAATGTAACAAAGAATGTATCACCTAAGTAAAATATTTTTAATTTTGTCTACATAAATGATATTTTGGACTATAAATATTAATTGGAAAGATAAAAAGTTTTCCTACATCATAGTATTTTTTTTATAATTTTTGGACATTAAATAAATTAAATTATTTATGACATCATGATGATGCAGTGATGACCTCATTATTTAACGATTTAAATAAAATGGAAAGATAATGTAAGATCTAAGACCTAAACATGTAAAAAACCTATTGGATGCATGGATGTCTAACCATTATCACCTTATCCTCGAAAAACATCAATGTGGGACCATTAAAATCCGAAACGCATTTGAAAATAAAGTTACATTTTATATCTTTTCAAGAGTGCCCCTCCTCTCCTCTTATAAAAGGCCCCCACCTCTACCTCCTTACCCACACTTCCAAAGCCTTTTTCTCAGCCAAACCCTGCCCATTTTGTCTCTCCACATCCCTCTATAACACCTTGAAGCCTCAATTTGGACATAAGTCTTCCCAAGGAAGCCTTTGAGCTCAATCCAAAGGGAGTTTCCCGATTTTAAGGTAATGTCTTCACTTGTGTTCTGTTGTTTTATTTTGCTTCTCCAACCCCCTAAACTCTTATTATTCATTTATTTTGTAACGAATAAAGTATCTTTAATATAATAGGATGTTTTTATAAGAATAATTCGAGCTAAAATTACACACACCTACATCAAATGGTTAAAGAACATACTGTTTCTGTGGATGGTGAATTTCTGCCTCACGAAACGATGATTGTTCAACACTCATATAACACCTTACAAGGTGGCCATTAAGATGTCAATATATTTATATATGATATATAATATGTTTATGTTTCTATATTTTTCTTCTTTGGCATACCTTTATGGTTTCCATTGTGGGTAAACATGATAATTTCATTTTAGGAAGTGCGGACTACCGCCCCCTCAAAGTGATTTGATTCGTTAATGCCATATCTGGGATGTATAAAGTATGGATTTAAAGTTATTATATATGATTTATGTTACATATAAATGATGAATATAATTCTTTAATTAAAATATACATACCTCTCATTTGGTTTTAATTCCATTAATATGACATAGAAATTAAAGTAGCGTTCATGTGTACGTACGACTTACCGTCTCCATGAACGGTGCATTTCATTTCTTACCTCTAAATGATTATGTAATATTATAAATACATGTATATTCTGGATATATATGATATATATGATATCAAAATCATGAATATAATTCTTTATATAATGAACATTTGACCACACGAACAACATGTAATTGTAAGAAGTCCACTTTCGACTTAAGGACCAAATATCGACAAAACAAACATTATTAACTTAAATGATAACATAATGTTTATAACATGGAAATAAGTGATATAAAAGAAATAATGAACTAGAAAAAGGTTCTTAATAAATTTGAAATTAACTCAAGTTTATTATTCATGACGTTAAAGAACAATCGAGTCAAGTTGGACCCGAGGTAAGGGATCCTACTCCTCTCTTTCTTTTTAAGTACACTCTTTTATGTCATTCCTTCTAAGCTCATATTTCTTGTTATTGGGATGTTCTTTTATATTAATCTTACTTTAATTTTTATTTTCATATGATGAGAGACCCTATTCACTCTCATCAATCCATTTTGGAAGTTTTGAGTGGCGCCGTTAGGCTGCCGAATTTTCGTAAGAGATCCAACCTCTCTCTTTCTCTTTAAGTACTCTCCTTTATGTCACTTCTTTTAAGCTCATCTTTTTTATGATGGGGGATGTTCTTTTATATTCCTCTTTCTTTAAATTTTATTTTAATGTGATGAGATACCCTATTTTATTTCATCAATCCATTTTTAGAAGTTTTAAGTGGCGCCGTTAGGCTGTTGAGTTTTCGTAAGGGATATTTCATCTCACTTTTATTCCAGTGATATTTATGCTACATTTTCCAAAATTTCCTTTGAGTGGTGTATGTAATGACCATTATTTTACTCATTGTGTAATATTATTTCATTTATGAGTATTTACATCAATGTTGTATTGTCCTTCTTTCACGAGGCGTATGTTTCGAAAGATACCCATGTCGGTAAGGGAACCTTTCACCCTCCTCTTTTTAAAAGACTTATTTTGTTATGTCTTATAATTCACATAATATTATTTTGGGATATGTTCTTCTATATCCTTATTGATTTAAATTTTATGTCCAAGTTATGAGATACCCTTTTTATCTCTCACCAACTCTTTTTTCTGAATTTTGAAGTGACGACGTTAGGCTGTCCAATTTTTGCAAGGGAAATTCTTAGCCCAATTTTGATTCTTTGGGATAAACTTGTACACCTTGAATATGTAGTTCTATGATTATGTGTGAATGTCCTATAATTTTTTTACACTTAATACCCACTTATATTTCATGTATTCGTTTGTCACACATATTTATGTAACTGATTTATCCTTAATCCAAGGATACCGTCTTTGTATGGTACTTCGTCTCAATCTCCTTTCATTGAGGCATATTTTGTTTTAAACACAACCTTCTTTTATATGGTGTATAAACCCCTTTGACTTTTACATTTATTCAAAAAGAATCTTTTTTATACAAAGCGTTTACTAAACGACAAAAGGGAATGTTTTTGTCATACGTATGCGACAACAACGACTTCTCCGCCGCCGTGACCATTATTTGAGTTTCGGCTTCCTCTACAAGACATACCTTCTTTTTAAAAGGAAAATAAATACCATGTTTTACTTTTATTTTATTTTAGTATTGAAAATGGTTTTCATAATGTTTTTATATCAATGTGTTGTATTGATATCTTGTGTTTGAAAGGTGGGAATGTTATGTTTCTTTTATGCATGTTTTATGTGATACGATTATGTTGAGGTTCTTGGGCATTATTATGAAGACGGGTGGTTCCGTGATAAACTAAGGGTGGGTGATCCCGATATAGCTCTCCAATGCATTGGGTAACGCGGAGGAGTAAAATGTTAAGTTTTCTCCAAAGAGATTTAGGGAATATACTGTGGTGGGTATTCCAAATGTAACCAATAGGGTTACTCCCTACGTAAGAATGTTATGAATGCCTCAAGTTACCTTTATGTCTTATGATTTCTATGATTTATTCATGATTTTATGAGGTATGTTAAAGTGATTATGTTTTCTGGGTAAAGTATGATTTCATTCTTATGTATACATGTACTCATGTTTCCATTCCATATTTTTATATCCCTTACTGAGCTTTTTATGCTCATCCCAAGTTTTTGAAATGTTTTTCACAGGTCAAGGGAAGGGTACATGATATGATGATAGTGTCAAGGATGTGTCAAGAAAGAATCCATGTTTTATTTTAAATATGTTTCCATTGATGGGAAAAATGAATACTATCTTTTATGTAACCACTTTGTTTAAATGTGGAATATAATTCAAGTTTTATGATCTAATTCTCTAAAACTCTAAACCTGAAAAGATCCTCAATGTGTAATCTTATAGTAACTCAAGATTAAGTAACGTTTAAGGCTGGGGCCTTATAGTTGGTATCAGAGGTTGGTTTAGATAACTTTAGAGGTTAGGTTATTCTTTAAGCATAAGTGACATTACCATAATGGTTAAGATTTCAGAAAGAGTCCTAGTTTTAGATAAAGTGAATGAGTAAGTATATCTTAGTGTTTATCTTCCTCATTAGTACATGATGGTTTTGTGGATATAATCACACTAACCTTTTTGGTTTTAGTAAATGGATGGATCAAGCAGGCACCAAAGTAACAGTGGATGTTAAGGAAACTGTGATAGTTTTTTGAGAAAGCAACTGAATGATATGGGAGCTGCAATGAGAACTCTTGTGATTATCCTCAACCAACTATCTGGAGTCATTATTGACCACCTAAACCTCGGTGATTTCTCTAAGGAATCATATATGCGAGAAACAAATCCCTACGGAACTACATGTAATAATCATAAAGGTAAGTGTGTTCAAAAACCTATGTGTCAAAAATGTGGAAAGAAACACCTAGGAAAATGTTTCAAAGGGACATAAATATTCTATAGATGTGGAAATGAAGGTCATAAAGCAAGAACCTTCCATGGAAAAAGGAAGCATCCAGTTGACTCGAGGAAAGGGAAAGAAGTTCTTTCTGAGGGATCAATTGAATGTTTTAAATGTGGTGGGCATGGTCATTATGAAAACACATGTCCAATGAAGAATTTTCGTGAATGGGATCACCAAGATCGTACAAATGTTCGTTTACCAATACCTAATGCCATTCCGATTGAGGATGATGAAACTTAAAATGACCATTAAAAGGTATGGATTATTTCATAACTATTGTTTTCATATTTTGGAATCTTAGGATATGATTCATGATTTTGTTTGTAGGAAAGAAGTATTTCAGAATAAGTTGGAAAGGAATGGTTAATGGGTCATGAAGAATGTTGAATGAGTAAGATGTCAACATATAAAGGCTTCAAGAGTTATGGTGAAATTCTTAAGAGTATTAAGTCTCTTTTGATGATGGGGTTATATTAGAAGACTTTTTATAGTATGTGTAATCCTGATGTTAAATATATGAAAATTTTATTCAAGGAATAGTTATCTATTCTTTTTTGGACATAGTTATAAAGAACTATTTGGGTTTATATGATCCTTACTTTTGAGGTAATTATGGGTTACTATATGTTATGATGGAAGTGAAAGGCTTGAGATAAAATTGAGGTTAAATTATGTTATGGTTATTTTTGATGATTTTATCTCTTTTTGGGGAATTATTTGAGAATTATATAGTTTTGGAAAAAGGAAACACGTAGACCGTGTGACAACCCGTCGCGTCGGACAAAGCTGCGGGAATCGAACCCAAAACCAAAGTGCAACTGGTATTTATCGCCTACCACTGGACTACGTGAAGTCCCTGGTTATTTTGACTAATTCTTTTTAGTTAGAGGATTTTATGAATTAAGAGTAAGTTGATTTTGGGTTATCTATGGATATTTATTAACCTATCATGGAGGATATGTGATTAGGTTAATTACTTTTCAATACGAGACATTAAGAGAAAATGATGTTGTTTAGAGATAAATTTTACGATTTAACTTAGAAGAATATGTGAATAAATCCTTCAAATGTTTGAGTTTCAATATTAGTTTGGTTTACTTTGAATAATTTTATGGAAAAATTGATTATAGAATGTTCCTTGTTGAACTTTGGGTTTTGTTGGACAAATTTTGGTGATTAAGAATAGATTTTTTTTATAAAGGGTTATCCTTTTATGGATTATCTGATCTTGTACTAACCTTTTTGGTTTTCGTTTTGGTTAAAGTATAAAGAAATGGGAAGTATATAGTTATCTTTTGTGGATTAGGTGATTCTCAGGAAGTTGATTATAGTACTCTTAATGTGACCAATTCTTCCTAAATACTCATCTTTTGGAGAAAATATGAGTTTGTGTAAGGAATCTAATAAAAGTTGAAAGTCAACATGATAAGTGATTATGTTTCCTTATGAATAAATTCCTCAATAAAAAGTAACTTAAACCAAAAATGTTGTCTATTAACATTTCTTACTGGGGAATCGAATACCATTTAACCCATCACAAGTTTGTGATTTTCTTGTGGTTAACTTTTTCCTAAACATGTTTTCAATCACTCTCCATCAGAACATGACCCTTTGTTTTTTTTCCTCCATGTCCATATTTTCATACTTGGAATCCTAGTATGGGTTAACTCGGGTGACCATTGTACTTATCTTTCCTTATTTTAAAGTGATTTTTTTACCGACTCTTGTTCCGATGTGGGACTTTCAAGGATGTTTCCAAGCCCAATTTTAAAATTGCGAGGACGCAATTCCCAAAAGGGGGAAGGATGTAACACCCTAGGTAAATAAAGAATATGGAATATTTATATTTATCCATATTTGTGAATAAAATATTAATATTACTTTAAA
Source organism: Viscum album (assembly GCA_963277665.1). NCBI lineage: Eukaryota > Viridiplantae > Streptophyta > Magnoliopsida > Santalales > Viscaceae > Viscum > Viscum album. The sequence goes on from OY728139.1 coordinate 902,271,007, forward strand.
GGGTATGCTATGTTCGATGGTGTACCCAATACGCAACAACGAGTTTCTTGGGAATCTTACATTGCACTCTAATAATAAAATAATATTATTTTAAATGGTAGTTAACGCCTAGCCATTGTAATGGCGAGAATGAACAGAACTAACTAAAAAATTATTATATATGTTTGTCAAATATTTTTACTCTTTACAATAAATGTTAGAGGATTAAAAATTCAAATGAATCCAGTTTTTAAGCGTAAACATTCTAATATTCTTAAAAGGTCGATTTACTGCCTTTTGATGGTGAACCCCTTTTAAATCCACTTTTTGAAAATTTTATAATCTCTATTTTTCAAAATAAACATATTATTTATGATTGGGACATTGAAATTTACCTTGGGTTAATTTTTGGTATTTTTCTGACAATGTTCATTTTTCAATGAATAGTGAAAAATACTGCATTTTACATCAAAACTGTTTTTTCATATAATTTAATTATATGGTTATATTATCTTTTTAATTTGTTTTAAAGTTTAATTAGAATATATTTTTACCATGTAATTCAATGATGGTCATTGGGATTAATTTCACTTTGGAATTAGGCATAAACAAGTACCAAACTTTTCATAAATATTGTTTCAAAGAAACCCACTATTTGTTTTGACAATGGGAAGTATTTTTTTAAAATTAATTATTGCAATTTATGTGTTTGGAATTTGGTAAAATGAATTAAATATTTGGAATCATAAGTTCAAAAATATGTAATTAAGACTCTTTTGTTTTTGGACATTATGAATAGTAACGACGGTAATTATCTTTAATTATCTTGATTAATGAGTCATCGGGTAGTTAAAGAAAATAAGATAATATCATAATAAAAAAAATGACCACAAAATGTGTCCTAAGGCTACTGGTTGTCTTATGGCAGACCATGGTATTCCTTGTGCCAAATTTGGGGGCCCCATGGAATCACTTTTGTGAGAAAGTGACTTTTTATCTTTTTATTTTTAAAGAATGTTAAATGTAACAAAGAATGTATCACCTAAGTAAAATATTTTTAATTTCGTCTACATAAATGATCTTTTGGACTATAAATATTCATTGGAAATATAAAAAGATTTCCTACATCATAGTAGTTATTTTATAATTTTTGTACATTAAATAAATTAAATTATTTATGACATCATGATGATGCAGTGATGACCTCATTATTTAACGATTTAAATAAAATGGTACACATGTCCAAAACCTATTTTATGGGTGTATTTAAAACCCTTATCACCTTATCCTCGAAACACATCAATGTGGGACCATTAAAATCCGAAACTCATTTGAAAATAATGTTACATTTTATACCTTTCCAAGAGTGCCCCTCCTCTCTTATAAAAGGCCCCCACCTCTACTTCCTTACACACACTTAAAAAGCCTTTGGCTCAGCCAAACCCTGATAATTTTGTCTCTCCAAATCCCTCTATAACTCCTTGAATCCTCACTTTGGGAATAAGTCTTCCCAAGGAAGCCTTTGAGCTCAAACCAAAGGGAGTTACCCAATTTTAAGGTAATGTCTTCATTTGTGTTCTTTTGTTTTATTTTTCTTCTCCAACACCCTAAACTCTTTTTATTCATTTATTTTGTAACAACTACAGTATCTAAAATATACTAGGATGTTTTTATAAGAATCATTCGAGCTACACTTACACACACCTACATCAAATGGTTAAAGAACATACTGTTTCTGTGGATGGCGAATTTCTACCTCAAGAAACGATGATTGTTAAACACTCATATAACACCTTAAAAGGTGGCCATTAAGATGTCACTATATTTATATATGATATATAATATGTTTATGTTTCTGTATTTTTCTTTTTTTTTCATACCTTTATGGTTTCAATTATGGGTAAACCCGATAATTTCATTTTAGGAAGTGCGGACTACCTCCCCCTCAAAGTGATTTGATTCGTTAATGCCATATGTGGGATGTAGAAAAGATGGATTCAAAGTTATTATACATGATGTATGTGACATATAAATGATGAATATAATTCTGGATTTAAAATATACATACCTATCATTTGGTTTTAATTCCATTAATATGACATAGAAATGAAAGTTGCGTTCATGCGTACGTACGGATTACCGTCTCCATGAACGGTGCATTTCATTTCTTATCTATAAATGATTATGTAATATTATAAATACATGTATATTCTGGATATATATGATATATATGATATCCAAATCATGAATATAATTCTGGATATAATGAACATTTGACCACACAAACAACATGTAATTGTAAGAAGTCCACTTTCGACTTAAGAACCAAATATCGACAAAACAAACATTATTAACTTAAATGATTACATAATATTTATAACATGGAAATAAGTTATATAAAAGGAATAATGAACTATAAAAAGGTTCTTAATAAAGTGGAAATTAACTGAAGTTTATTATTCAGGACGTTAAAGAATGACCGAGTCAAGTCGGACCCGAGGTAAGGGATCCTACTCCTCTGTTTCTTTTTAGGTACACTCTTTTATGTCAATCCTTATAAGATCATATTTCTTGTTATTGGGATGTTATTTTATATTAATATTACTGTAATTCTTATGTTCATATTATGAGAGACCCTATTCTCTCTCATTAATCCATTTTGGAAGTTTTGAGTGGCACCGTTAGGCTGCCAAATTTTTGTAAGAGATCTAACCTCTCTCTTTCTCTTTAAGTACTCTCCTTTATGTCACTTCTTTTAAGCTCCTATTTGTTATGATGGGGGATGTTCTTTTATATTCTTCTTTCTGTAAATTTTATTTTAATGTGATGAGATACCATATTTGATCTCATCAATCCATTTTTGGAAGTTTTAAGTGGCGTCGTTAGGCTGCCGAGTTTTCATAAGGGATTTTTCATCTCACTTTTATTCCCGTGAGATTTATGCTACATTTTCCTCAAATTCCTTTGAGTGGTATATGTAATGACCATTATTTTACTCATTTTGTAATATTATTTCATTTATGAGTATTTACATCAATGTTGTATTGACCTTCTTTCACGGGGTGTATGTTTCGAAAGATACCCATGTCGGTAAGGGAACCTTTCACCCTCCTCTTTTTAAAAGACTTATTTTGTTATGTCTTTTAATTCACATAATATTATTTTGGGATATGTTCTTCTATATCTTTATTGATGTAAATTTTATGTCCAAGTGATGAGATACCCTTTTTATCTCTCATCAACTCTTTTTCTAAATTTTGAAGTGACGACGTTAGGCTGTCGAATTTTTGCAAGGGAACTTCATAACACAATTTCGATTATTTGGGATAAACTTGTACACCTTGAATATGTCGTTCTATGATTTTGTGTGAATGTCCTCTGATTGTTTTACACTTAATACCCACTTATATTTCAGGTATTTGTTTGTCACACATAGTTATGTAGCTGATTTATCCTTAATCCGAGGATACCATCTTTGTATGGGACTTCGTCTTAATCTCCTTTCATTGAGGATTATTTTGTTTTATACACAACCTTCTTTTATATGGTGTATAAACCCATTTGAATTTTACGTTTATTCAAAAGAAATATTTTTTATACGAAGCTTTTACTAAACGACAAAAGGAAATTTTTTTGTCGTATGTATGCGGTGTCAATGACTTCTCCGCCACCATGACCATTATTTGAGTTTCGGCTTCCTCTACAAGCCATACCTTCTTTTTAAAAGAAAAATAAATACCATGTTTTACTTTTCTTTTATTTTGGTATTGAAAATGGTTTTCATAATGTTTTTATATCAATGTGTTGTATTGATATCTTGGGTTTGAAAGGTGGGAATTTTATGTTTCCTTTATGCATGTTTTATGTGATACGATTATGTTGAGGTTCTTGGGAATTATTATGAAGATGGGTGGTTTTGTGATAAACTAATGGCGGGTGAGCCCTGTATAGCTCTCCAATTCATTGGGTAATGCGAAGGAGTGAAACGTTAAGGATTCTCTGAAGTGATTTAGGGAATATACTGTGGTGGGTATTCCAAACGTAACCAAGAGGGTTACTCCCTACGTAAGAATGTTATGAATGCCTCAAGTTACCTTTATGTCTTATGATTTCTATGATTTATTCATGATTTTATGAGGTATGTTAAAGTGCTTATGTTTTATGGGTAAAGTATGATTTCATTCTTATGTATACATATACTCATGTTTCCTTTCCATATTTTTATATCCCTTACTGAGCTTTTTATGCTCATCCCAAGTTTTTGAAATGTTTTTCACAGGTCAAGGGAAGGGTACATGATATGATGATAGTGTCAAGGAAGTGTCAAGAAAGAATCCATGTTTTATTTTAAATATGTTTCCATTTATGGGAAAAATGAATACTATCTTTTATATAACCACATTGTTTAAATGTGGAATGTAATGGAAGTTTTATGATCTAATTCTCTAAAACTCTAAACCTGAAAAGATCCTCAATGTGTAATCTTGTAGTAACTCAAGATTAAGTAAGGTTTAAGGCTGGGGCCTTATAGACGCTTCCTACACTTGGAAGTCACACCTCTTAATATTCCAATAATTACTACATAACCAGTATTTTAATCCTCCCCTAGGTTCCCTTGAACTATATGATCATGATCTACAACTTCAGAAAACTTCTTTATTCAGAAAATATTGACATGGGGCTTAATCTCACACTTAATTTCATCCTGAAAGTGTTTTTTCATAACTGCCTATTCTCATAATAATGCTAAAGAAAATTTTTATAGATATATGTATCGTCTAGAATAATCCATAATATACTTGATACCTTGGGTAAAATGCATAAATTCTCCATCTTTCTCTTGTATCATCATCTCTAGATATAAGTCCTCCAAGAACCTCTCCAAGAAGTCATTCCATAACATTATTTTATTTTTCCCAGCTGGCACATGAATGTCCCACAAACACTTTTCTGATACTTGTAGCATATAAGCAACAATCTTGACCCTCCTCTTATCCAGTGTTTCCAAATGGTCAATTATTTTCCCTATGGACACAACCCAGAATTGATCTCCCTCAGGGCCACCCACTCCAGTAAAAGTTAGAGGGTGCTGCAACTGAAACTCCCATGTCAACTCAAAAAAGATATTCACAAACCATTCCATGGTTACTTTACATTAATGGAATGAAATGAGAAATTTTATCTTATATCTTATCCCCTTCATCTTTAACTGGCACCACTAGTGCCCCAAGTTCCCTAACAGGAAGACCATTCCAAGCCATGCCCCTCGGTAATCCCCTCACTAATTTTCATGGAGGCATACTCTTTAAAATTCAAAAAATGAATCTTAGGTATAATAACACAACATTATAACATTTATGTAATATAATTAAACACAATAGGCCACAAAATGTCTTTTCCCAACCTCTCTCTACATGGTTAGTGTAACACCCCAAGATTTCATAGTGTGTTATTTCTTCAAAATAATTCAATAACTTGCACTACAAGCAACACCGAGTTAAATTGCACCATGACTTACCAAAAAAAGCCATTAAAAGAGGTCATGAATAGAATTAACTACATTTTGAACTTTATATAATCCTTATAATTTTAGAATCCCTATTATGAGTTTCTTAGTCATAATGCAAGAACAGATTCATTTTCAGTATTTCACTTCTATCAACTTCTAATAGTGAAACCTTTTTAATAAAATATTTTAAAATTTTTGACTAAATGGGGACATCAAAAATTTAAAATGAAACACCCCAAGCTTCCACGGTACGTTTCCCTTTGAATAATGTGATAGCGTGTGTTGTACGCAACACCGAGTTCTAACACACCATAACCAATCAAACTAGCCGTTATAAATAGTAATACCTACTTTTTGAAAATATATATATTTTATATTTCAAAATGGACTTCATTTTTGGATTCGGAATATTGAATTTAGCCTAAGGTGAAATTTTGGTACTTTTCGGATAACTTTCATATTTTGATGAATAGTGAAAATTACTAAATTTTAATTAAAAACAACTTTTTTAATCAAAATAATTAATAGTGATAAATTATGAATTTGAGTGGTTTTAAAGTATATTTAGAATATATTTTTACCGTTTAATATAATGTTGGTCATTGGACATAATTTTACAATTAAACCAAACATAAACAAGTGTCAATCTTTTGATAGTTATTATCTCTTAAAAACACGCTTTTTGTTTTGACAGCGGGAATTAATTTTAAATTAATTTCTGCCACTTCTGTGTTTTGAATTTAGAAAAATGGATTCCATATTTTTAATCAGGATGTTCAAATTGTGTAAATAGGTAACTTTTATTTTTAGACATTTTGAATAATTACTGCGGTAAATATTTTATTTACCATGGTTAAAGGGTAAATCCGGTAAATAAGGGTTAAAAAATAATATTATAATAATACAAAATTACCCTAAAACGTGTCCTAACCTTATTTGTGGACACATAACCGACCATGGGCATCCTTGGGTCAATTTGGGGACCCCTTGGAGCCACTTGTATGTGGTAGGGACACATTATATTAATAAAGTTAAAATAAAAATAAAAATGGCATAAGCTTACATCTTTTAGAAGAACAATTTTTACATAGGGTTATACATGTTGGATTTTCGATTATAAATATTCATTAGAAAGATAAAAAGATTTCTTACATAATGCTGTTTTATGTATAATTTTTAGACATTAAATAATTTATTTTATTTATGACACAATGATGATGAAGTAATTAATAAAATAGTGAAAAATTAAAATAATTGACATTATAAATACCCAAATAAATATAATATGAAACTTTTAATGAATTACACTAATTTTCTAGGATAATATGATATATTAGGATTGATTTAATTGGCTTTGTTCGAAGTAATAAATCTGTTATGAGTTTCACAAAAATCAACTATTGAATAGTGTCAAAATTGACATAAAAGAGTTCTTAAAACAAATATTATATTATTAATTGATATTAAATTCCTAAAAATCTAAGGTTCGGCCAAGAGACTTATATTATGATATTTTAATCATTAATGGACCACTTGGGGGTCGCTTGGATGTATATAGTAAGTTTATTAACCATATTTTATAAAAATACAAAGAGACATTGTAAAAGTGAAACTAATTAACTTAGAGTTAATACTTAAAGATAAGGTTAATATAAGTACCCAAACCTGTCTAAAATCTATTGGATGAGTTGTTTTCGACCTATCCCCACCTCATCCTTTGAATAGTCAACTTTGGAACCTTTGGAAACCGAATATGAATTTATTATAAATTAATATTTCTAGCTTTTCCAAAGGTGCCCCTCACCCCTCTTATAAAAGGGCACTCCTCCTTCTCATTTCTTCACACCTCTAAAGCCTTTTGGTTCGGCCAAACTCTGCCCAAATACTCTCCCAACATCCCTAAATACAACCTAGAGGCCTTAGTTTGATCAGAAAGCCAACCTAAGGAGCCCTTTTGATCAAATCAAAAGGAAGAATCCGAAGAAGAGGTAAGGATTTCACCACCCTTTTCTAAGTTCCTTTCTTCTTCCACTTCCTCTTTCTTTGTTCTTACCATTCTAAAATAATAACTCCAGTATCTTACATATACTGTGATGTTATTATAAATATGGTACAACCATATTCAGTATTCTATCCACCCTTTGAATAACATGTCACCATACGTGCGTATGTACGGCTTACCGTCTCCACGTCGTGGTGTAATTGTTATTCAATATATTATTATTTGGATGGGTATAATAATGATGTGTAACTCATGTAAATAATAAATATAACATGTTAATGATTCTGTATATATGATATAACATCCATTTATATATTATTTTAATATCAAAAGAATGATATTGTCGCTCGTGCGTACGTACGGACTACCGTCTCCACGAACGCGATGAGATTCATTCTCCATCGTATCCATTCAAGTATAATTATCATTTGATGATTTAAAAATGATTTTTAAGGACTAGATATCATTCTGGATATGAATAAGATACAACAACCATGGCTTATGTAACAAAACATATAAAAGAAAATGAGTAAGTTAACTCCCGAAACGACGATAATTCTAAGATATTATTAACAAATCAATGTTAAAAGATCATATATTATATCATATTAATATATATGATTCTTGTATAATTTAATAACAACTATTTCACCATTATACAGGAGGTTAACCTACCCCAACCAAGGAAAAGTACAAGGTAAGGGTTTACTTTACAACCTCTTCATTATCCAAGGTTGTTTATATGTAATAATCTACTGGGATCTCTTTATCATCCACATCCATGTTTCTTAAAAATGTATTTCAAAACATTTTTACTATTTACAAGAATATGGGTTAAAGTCATTTATAACCTTTTTTGACTTTTTATAAGAGGTTTATAAAGGAATCTTTCCGTCGTTTTCAAAACAAGGTCCTTTTTAACCTTTTCGACAGAATTGAGGTAAGAATGTTTTTTTTAACTTATACGGCGGGTGCGGTTATTTTACGCCGTTATAAAATCTTCAAAGCTTTCCTTACAAGCTTATAAGAATATTTTCAAAGAAAATGTTTTATTTTATATGGATCTTAAATGATTTCAAAATAAAAGGAGATATTTCTTTAAAAAGAATTTTGATTTCATCTATTTCAACATCCTTTGATGGATTTTAAGATTATTTGAAGTTGATTTATTATGATACAAAACTTCTATATTGTATTGAAGGTTTTGTGATATGTTTGACTGTGGATGTGCTATTTTTATACCATTCATAGTTTATGGTGAAATTATTGACATTTCGTATGCTAGTTTTAATACGAATGTTTATGTTATGTTTAAACCTTTTCATATGGGAATGCATTGGACTTAATAAGTGACGGGTGGAGCCCGCTATAGCTCCTCGATGCATCGGTAGGTCTCATGAGACAAACTAGTGTCTTGGCACAAGGCCTTGACAAAATCTTATTTGTAGTCTTGGCACGAGGCCTTGGCTATGTGGTTATGATAGTCTGGCATTATGCATTCCAACATTATGAAAGTGGTTATTAATTTTTGCATGTGATTATTCGATTAGTAGAATATCCATGTGAATAAGTAAATGGCATTATTTCATTTTATTTATGCCATACCATGTTGAAAGTTCATATTTAAAAGGCTTTTGTTTTAGTTATACACTGCCTTAAATGTTTATTCTTATTTATGAAAGTTTCCGCTATATTGTTATCCTTACTGGGCATTTGAGCTCACCCCTTTTCAATGTTTTATTTTTCCCAGGAAGTGAAGAAGTAGGTTATGAATGACCTGCAGGGATATTATGTGGGGATATGAGTGTGGATTATGGAGACATTATGTTATTGTAGTAGTTTTTCATTTTATGATGTAATGTAAAACTTATGAATATATCTAGTGTTTCCAAGGCTACTAAACCAATCGGTCTTTCGAGATTTGATCTTTCTTGTGATCATGCCAATGTTATGTAAGTAATGCACCGACTCTGGGTAGCTGGGGTCGGGGCGTTACAGTTGGTATCAGAAGAAGTTTAGTACAAACCTTGGAAGCTAGATTTAGATAAACTCTGATTAGAGCACGTAGACCTAAGATGAACTTTGAGGATTAGTATAGAAGAACTTCCTAGAATTTTGGTATTGTAGAGATTTTGTGAGTTTTCCGAGCAATACATCCCTGTCTGGATACGAGCAGGTAGAGGCGGCTCTGGCACAGATGTACCTAGGGGTAAAACCTGAAAACACCGCTTTGAGCTAGACTCGAACGGGAACTGGTGCACGACAACGGGCCTTGCTGCACTCTTGGTTACGACACTCCCGGGGGATATGCTTAGGATAACTCTCATTTTCTTTACAAATCATTTTGAAGGGATTATGAGTATATACATCCTCAAAGAAAAAAAAAATTTATGATTATGGATTATATCCATAAATAGTTCAATTTATGTTAAGAGTTTTATAAGTATGGGATTATGTATTTTGATTCATAAACTGATCTAGTTTATGCCATTGTTCAGAAATGGCGCCCAGTAGAAGGAATGAGAACTCCAGAAATGCAAATGATCCAAAGAGAAGGAAGGATCATATCTTTCATGGTCTTATGCTAGAATTGATAAGAGAAATAGTCTCCCATGTATTATCATCATATGAAGAAATAATATCATGTGTTGATAAGATAAGTAAAGAGTTTACTGAGTCCTATGGCTTTGAAGGGAAGCAAGAGAAGAAAAGGATAGAAGAGAAAAAGATGGATAAAGGGAAGAGGGAAAAGAAGAATTTTCCCATATGTGGTAACTGTGGAAAGAAACACCGTGGAACTTGCCTGAAAGGAATGAGAGTTTGTTATAAGTGTGGAGGAAAAGGGCACAAAGTACGTGACTGCAAGGGTAAGAAAATGGTTTCAAATGTACGATGCTTCATTTGCAAGGAGTTTGGACACTACGCGAACCTATGTCCCAGTCATCAGACTATGCCGCAAATGATGTTATTGGATAATAATCAAGTTATGATACTACCACAGATGAAGAGGAATGATTAAAGCTCTTATGTTGATTATGTCAATTGAGTGTTGTATCAACAATGTACTTGTTATAATAATTATGGAGTATATAAGGATTGTACTGCAGTACTATTTCATTAAGGACTTGAGATGGTGTGGAACAAAGAAAAGTGACTCAGTAGCAGGTTAAATGTTTGGAAAATATATGGTTGAGAGAAAAGATAAACCATAATATGGTTCAGATGCCGAGGTGGTGATTTTAGAATAATACATGATTGATTTGGATAAATTATATTGGATATTATTGACTACCTTGAAGCTGATTAATGATTTGTATATTCCATAATTGTTGGGGTTTAAAACATTTTTGGATTAATGAAGTATATCCAGCATTCTATATGGAATAAGGGAACATGAATGTAATCAATAAGGAATATGGTAATACATGATGAAGGTATTCATATGCTATTACGGGGTAAAAAGGATCTATATTATGTTTACCTTACTTATAAATGTTGGACTGTGAGTTTGGATAGAAGTATTTTGGATAGTTCTAGTTTGGATTATTTTGGATTTCCATAAAAGGACAACCCGGAGGTCGGGCGGCAACTCGTCGCGTCCGGCAAGGCTGCGAGACTTGAACCCGAAACCGAAGGGCGACAAGGGTGTATCACCTACCACTGGCCCACGAGATGTCCTGAATTAAATAATGTAGTTTTTTTTAAAAGATCTGGTAGATGAATTATAATTCATTTATTTTGGAACCCTGTACCAGTAGTATAAATAGAAAAAAAAAATTACGTTCTATTATCTTTTAGAGTGAAAGATGAGGTTGTGGTAGAAATTTATTAATGGGTAAAATTCTAATTATAAAGTAAGTATATCTCCTTATTATCTTATCCAATCTCATAAATAAATTCCTCAACATTAATAATAGAAACTTAGAACAAAAATGTTTTCCTAGATGGTACCTTAAATCATCACTAATTTATGGCTTTGGGATTGTTGGCCTTTTCATAGCCATGTTCTCTACCACTCTCCATCAGATAATTGATGGTTAGATTTTTCTTCCATATCCATATTTTACTACATGGAACCCTAGTATGTGTTATTTTCGGTAATCTTCATACTTTCGACTCTTTATTTTAAATAGAGGCCTCATTAATTCATTTTTCGATGTGGGATTTCAACTAAGATATTTTGAAACGTCAAAAATGTGTTATCCTAATACCCTATGTTTTGTTGAACCGATGGTATTTCAAATCATCATAGATTGATGAGTTTAAGGACCTCAATTATACACTTGTTTGTGATTGATGACCTCAATCACTACCTATAAATATTTACGTTTTTCCTCCAATTATATATCTCTAATTGCCACCAATGTTCTCCTAATCGAGATCATAATTTGGTGGTGACCCTTTCATTTCTCTTTTCCTTATATTAAGACTAAATTTTAGTAACCCAATTTCCGATGTGGATTTTCCCACAAATATATTATCTATTTTCAACCTTTTATTTTCGAAGAACAATTTCAAATTGCGAGGACGCAATTTATTGAAGGAGGGGAGAATGTAACACCCCAAGATTTCATAGTGTGTTATTTCTTCAAAATAATTCAATAACTTGCACTACAAGCAACACCGAGTTAAATTGCACCATGACTTACCAAAAAAAGCCATTAAAAGAGGTCATGAATAGAATTAACTACATTTTGAACTTTATATAATCCTTATAATTTTAGAATCCCTATTATGAGTTTCTTAGTCATAATGCAAGAACAGATTCATTTTCAGTATTTCACTTTTATCAACTTCTAATAGTGAAACCTTTTTAATAAAATATTTTAAACTTTTTGACTAAATGGGGACATCAAAAATTTAAAATGAAACACCCCAAGCTTCCACGGTACGTTTCCCTTTGAATAATGTGATAGCGTGTGTTGTACGCAACACCGAGTTCTAACACACCATAACCAATCAAACTAGCCGTTATAAATAGTAATACCTACTTTTTGAAAATATATATATTTTATATTTCAAAATGGACTTCATTTTTGGATTCGGAATATCGAATTTAGCCTAAGGTGAAATTTTGGTACTTTTCGGATAACTTTCATATTTTGATGAATAGTGAAAATTACTAAATTTTAATTAAAAACAACTTTTTTAATCAAAATAATTAATAGTGATAAATTATGAATTTGAGTGGTTTTAAAGTATATTTAGAATATATTTTTACCGTTTAATATAATTTTGGTCATTGGACATAATTTTACAATTAAACCAAACATAAACAAGTGTCAATCTTTTGATAGTTATTATCTCTTAAAAACACGCTTTTTGTTTTGACAGCGGGAATTAATTTTAAATTAATTTCTGCCACTTCTGTGTTTTGAATTTAGAAAAATGGATTCCATATTTTTAATCAGGATGTTCAAATTGTGTAAATAGGTAACTTTTATTTTTAGACATTTTGAATAATTACTGCGGTAAATATTTTATTTACCATGGTTAAAGGGTAAATCCGGTAAATAAGGGTTAAAAAATAATATTATAATAATACAAAATTACCCTAAAACGTGTACTAACCTTATTTGTGGACACATAACCGACCATGGTCATCCTTGGGTCAATTTGGGGACCCCTTGGAGCCACTTGTATGTGGTAGGGACACATTATATTAATAAAGTTAAAATAAAAATAAAAATGGCATAAGCTTACATCTTTTAGAAGAACAATTTTTACATAGGGTTATACATGTTGGATTTTCGATTATAAATATTAATTAGAAAGCTAAAAAGAGTTACTACATAATGATGTTTTATTTATAATTTTTAGACATTAAATAATTTATTTTATTTATGACACAATGATGATGAAGTAATTACTAAAATAGTGAAAAATTAAAATAATTGATATTATAAATACCCAAATAAATATAATATGAAACTTTTAATGAATTACACTAATTTTCTAGGATAATATGATATATTAGGATTGATTTAATTGACTTTGTTCGAAGTAATCAATCTGTTATGAGTTTCAAAAAAATCAACTATTGAATAGTGTCAAAATTGACATAAAAGAGTTCTTAAAACAAATATTATATTATTAATTGATATTAAATTCCTAAAAATCTAAGGTTCGGCCAAGAGACTTATATTATGATAGGTTAATCATTAATGGACCACTTGGGGGTCGCTTGGATGTATATAGTAAGTTTATTAACCATATTTTATAAAAATACAAAGAGACATTGTAAAAGTGAAACTAATTAACTTAGAGTTAATACTTAAAGATAAGGTTAATATAAGTACCAAAACCTGTCTAAAATCTATTGGATGAGTTGTTTTCGACCTATCCCCACCTCATCCTTTGAATAGTCAACTTTGGAGCCTTTGGAAACCGAATAAGAATTTATTATAAATTAATATTTCTAGCTTTTCCAAAGGTGCCCCTCACCCCTCTTATAAAAGGGCACTCCTCCTTCTCATTTCTTCACACCTCTAAAGCCTTTTGGTTCGGCCAAACTCTGCCCAAATACTCTCCCAACATCCCTCAATACAACCTAGAGGCCTTAGTTTGATCAGAAAGCCAACCTAAGGAGCCCTTTTGATCAAATCAAAAGGAAGAACCCGAAGAAGAGGTAATGATTTCACCACCCTTTTCTAAGTTCCTTTCTTCTTCCACTTCCTCTTTCTTTGTTCTTACCATTCTAAAATAATAACTCCAGTATCTTACATATACGGTGATGTTATTATAAATATGGTACAACCATATTCAGTATTCTATCCACCCTTTGAATAACATGTCACCATACGTGCGTACGTACGGCTTACCGTCTCCACGTCGTGGTGTAATTGTTATTCAATATATTATTATTTGGATGGGTATAATAATGATGTGTAACTCATGTAAATAATAAATATAACATGTTAATGATTCTGTATATATGATATAACATCCATTTATATATTATTTTAATATCAAAAGAATGATATTGTCGCTCGTGCGTACGTACGGACTACCGTCTCCACGAACGCGATGAGATTCATTCTCCATCGTATCCATTCAAGTATAATTATCATTTGATGATTTAAAAATGATTTTTAAGGACTAGATATCATTCTGGATATGAATAAGATACAACAACCATGGCTTATGTAACAAAACATATAAAAGAAAATGAGTAAGTTAACTCCCGAAACGACGATAATTCTAAGATATTATTAACAAATCAATGTTAAAAGATCATATATTATATCATATTAATATATATGATTCTTGTATAATTTAATAACAACTATTTCACCATTATACAGGAGGTTAACCTACCCCAACCAAGGAAAAGTACAAGGTAAGGGTTTACTTTACAACCTCTTCATTATCCAAGGTTGTTTATATGTAATAATCTACTGGGATCTCTTTATCATCCACATCCATGTTTCTTAAAAATGTATTTCAAAACATTTTTACTATTTACAAGAATATGGGTTAAAGTCATTTATACCCTTTTTTGACTTTTTATAAGAGGTTTATAAAGGAATCTTTCCGTCGTTTTCAAAACAAGGTCCTTTTTAACCTTTTCGACAGAATTGAGGTAAGAATGTTTTTTTAACTTATACGGCGGGTGCGGTTATTTTACGCCGTTATTAAATCTTCAAAGCTTTCCTTACAAGCTTATAAGAATATTTTCAAAGAAAATGTTTTATTTTATATGGATCTTAAATTATTTCAAAATAAAAGGAGATATTTCTTTAAAAAGAATTTTGATTTCATCTATGTCAACATCCTTTGATGGATTTTAAGATTATTTGAAGTTGATTTATTATGATACAAAACTTCTATATTGTATTGAAGGTTTTGTGATATGTTTGACTGTGGATGTGCTATTTTTATACCATTCATAGTTTATGGTGAAATTATTGACATTTCGTATGCTAGTTTTAATACGAATGTTTATGTTATGTTTAAACCTTTTCATATGGGAATGCATTGGACTTAATAAGTGACGGGTGGAGCCCGCTATAGCTCCTCGATGCATCGGTAGGTCTCATGAGACAAACTAGTGTCTTGGCACAAGGCCTTGACAAAATCTTATTTGTAGTCTTGGCACGAGGCCTTGGCTATGTGGTTATGATAGTCTGGCATTATGCATTCCAACATTATGAAAGTGGTTATTAATTTTTGCATGTGATTATTCGATTAGTAGAATATCCATGTGAATAAGTAAATGGCATTATTTCATTTTATTTATGCCATACCATGTTGAAAGTTCATATTTAAAAGGCTTTTTTTTAGTTATACACTGCCTTAAATGTTTATTCTTATTTATGAAAGTTTCCGCTATATTGTTATCCTTACTGGGAATTTGAGCTCACCCCTTTTCAATGTTTTATTTTTCCCAGGAAGTGAAGAAGTAGGTTATGAATGACCTGCAGGGATATTATGTGGGGATATGAGTGTGGATTATGGAGACATTATGTTATTGTAGTAGTTTTTCATTTTATGATGTAATGTAAAACTTATGAATATATCTAGTGTTTCCAAGGCTACTAAACCAATCGGTCTTTCGAGATTTGATCTTTCTTGTGATCATGCCAATGTTATGTAAGTAATGCACCGACTCTGGGTAGCTGGGGTCAGGGCGTTACAGTTAGAACTGAGGTGATATCACTAACCTTAACCATCGTACTCCTAGGTTTTGGTTAATAAGGTTAAATAAACTACCATTAACATGTTTCTCATTTAAACACCCAATTAATCTAAATTTTCATCATTTTCAATTTTTCTTTAATTCATATTAGGCACAATTTTTTCATCTTAATCTTGAAAACAAGGAAAACAGTTCTTGATCAAAAACTTACCTATAACCCATTTCCCCATGCGTGCCTAAAATGATGCATGCCATAATAACCCTGAGGGCCTATAATGATGAATACCAACAAAACTCTTATGATATTCTAGGCCATGATTCAATAGTTAAATATTCTCAGAATCAATAATCACATCACACCACAAGTGAATTATTGAAGGTGAAATAATATTCAATTGTTACAAAAAATAATAATAATCCCACCATGAATACTCGGGTTGTACATGGGTTTTCAATTCCCATGAATGAGCTCATTACTAAGACCCGACACTTCCTAGTCTTATATTTTCCCATCCAAAATAGTAAGGAAAAAGAAGAATAATGAAAAATGGAGCTTTGATACAACTTTGTATTGTCTTGACCTGGGTTCCATGCAATAGTACCCTGATCTAGTCAGCCATAAGACCTCATGTGATCCTCTAGGTATGTCAAAGGCTACCGAATAGAAGAGAGGGTTTGGTAAGTTAGACATGTCGATATTATACCCTCTTTTTTTAGAGAAAAACACCACAGGAAGTAATAATGAAATAATTAAAGCACATGTAATCATAAACAATACCAATGTTATAAGTCATCCAAAACAATAAATACAATATTCATCTGAAAGGGAAAACATTCTATTCCAATATAAGTGTTAAAGTGACTAAAAAAACTAAAAATAAAGACACTAACGACTCCCAAGTGTGTCCAAAACCAAATATGGTCCCCTCATCCAAGATCCATCCCTAATGAGAAATCTATCTCATAGGCCTTCTATTAACCTATCCTGCAACAGTAAAGTCTATTCGGGTACCGATAAAGAACTCCGAGTGCGGTGTGGGTAAAACTTACTAGGACACCACCAATAGTGTCTACAATAATTCCAGTCAGAAGATAGTGTAATCAGTTCTATAAAGAAAATAATAGAATTCATAAATAAAAAGTTATCTCATTATCATCTATTCTTTATTTAGTCATATTAACTCTAGTGTTCTTATGGATACCCTTACCTCAATACTTTCATCATCTCATACTGGATCCTGAAGCATTCCCTAAGTAATATAATTTGTTAATACCTACTTTGAATCATGATGGAGCTCAAAGTATTCAAAGGTGATATGATATCTCAGTACCTGATTTTACTCATGTCGAAGTTTGAAGTATTACTATGTGAGGCCATATCTCAGAGTTCCTTTACTACCATTCCGTAAATTCCCACATAAATTCCAAAGTTACTTATAAAAAATTTATAAGTATGATTACTAGGTTACGATCATTACTTCTCAATTTAATGACTATGTTCCCATTCTTTTACTCATAATTACAATAAACATGTTTTTATTTATACTTCTAATTTGAATGACCCTATTCCAATTAATTTACTCATAATTACAATGACCATGTTTCCATTAATACATCTCAATTAAATGACCATCTTCCCATTCCTTTACTCATATAATTAATCCATAATTAATTATCCAGATCAATTCCATTACAAATTCAACAATTAGATAAATAAATCAACAACCTTAATTAACTCACTAATGAATTAAGTATGACAACCCCGTTAATAAATTAATAGATTAAATAATTAACAACACAATTCATATATCATATTTAGTTTTCTATAATTAATTATCTCATTCTATATCTCAACTCTTCTTCATTAATCACACAATTAATTATCAAGATCCTAATATCAATACATATAATTAATTCCCAATTAATTATCTTAATCTAGCTAATTAAATATCTCATAATTAATCCCTTTATTAATTATCTATATCAGTACCCCCAACTCTCTTAATTAAATTACAAAATTAATTATTCAACAGGTCAGCCCCTTAGTCTCTTGATTAATTCCTCAATTAACCATTTAATTAAATAAATCTTTAATAGATCAATTTTTAAACCTAATTAACCAAATTTAGGAATTCAATTAGTTAAGAATGAAATAAATTCTATAATCATTCATACACTCATCAAATCTATGAACATTGGAATTAGCTCTTAGACCACATTTCTCAATTCATTGAAGGACCTTCATTCAACTGATATCCACAAAATTTGAACAGCACAACATTTTATATTTACAATATTATCATTTAGAGTGAATTTATTATAAATTAATATTTTAAAAAAATTCCAAAGGGTCTTGTCTCCTCAATTTTAAAAAGGAACCACCTCCCTCACTTATTCACATCACAACAAGCAATCATACTCATCGATTCACTACCAATTTCTATTCTAAACGTCCCTAGACACAGTATGGAGTTTTTTATTCTCAAAAAACCACCCCTAGTGTCCCTAAGAGGATATTGAAATATAGTTCTCTAAAGAATAAGTGATCATATTTACCGACTCTTTCAAGATTATTTCTTCTTCTAGTTCCCCTTTATAAATTTTTTCCAGTAAAATGTAATAAATATAGTATGAAATATATGATGATATTTATTATGACTTTGTAACAACCATATTCCTCCTTTTATCCATCATATGAAAAAAAATTTCATCACGCTTGTGCACATTCAACTTATTGTCTCTATACTATGATATAATCTATTTTTTTATACCCACTTTATTTGGCTGGATATAAGTATTGAAATAATATATAAATATATAAAATAATTATTTAATTATATATATTCTTTAATTAAAATTAATATTCCATCCTCATATTTATTATTTCATTACTAAGGGAATCATACCATCACTTCTATGTACGTACGACATGCCGTCTCCATGATGCGTTGTGATTAAGTTTTCATGATTACCATTAAAAAATTATAATATAATAGTTTATAATGAATACATATGATATATGTTACCTTAATATAATTATGTATATGAAAATATATCCAAATAAATATAACGGGGAAAAATAAGACAAAAAATGTATAGGAAAATGATGCAGTTAGAAGCCATGGGTAGGATAATAATTAAATATTATTAACAACAAAGTGATAAGATGTTATAAGATGATCATATATAATATCAAAAATATGAATATGGATTTGGTATAAATTAATATGATTTTTTAGTCCATTATTCAGGATGTTGAGGTACAGATGAAAGAAATAGTACATAAGGTAAGGGTTAACTTCACAATCCAATTATTATTTGATATTTTTTATATGTTAGTATCTGATTGGGAATATATATTCCTCATGACCATGTTTTTTAAAAATGTTTTTAAATTTTTTTACAATTATTATAAAAACATTTATAGTAATTTTTAATCATGTTATAATTTTTACTAAACTTTCTGAAAAGAATATTTTTTTTTCATTTTCTAAATGTTGTACTTTGTGATTTTTTTGGAAAATGTATAAAAGGACTGATTTTTTTAAATTATACGACATGAATGTATTTTTTTCTCTTTCATGATTCCTTAATTACATGAATCTTCCATTGAAATCATATAAGTTTATTTTCAAATAATTTTTTTATTTTATAATTATGTGACATTTAAAGGATAGAAAACTTCTTCAATGATGAAAGTATATTTTCCTCAAGAATTATATTCAAGTAATATCTCAAAACTATTTTTCATTTATGATAACATTATTTTATGTTACTAATGCCTTATTGGGGATATTTTTCTAGGATATAATTACTATTTTTCTATGGTTGATTTATTTTTATGAAGGAATAATATTTATAAACTCTATTTATATTCCCTAGGTTATGTTATGATGGAATGATTTTTATAAAAACCATTTCATTATATGTGTTCTGATATGATGAATGAATTATGTTCTTTTTGAAAAAAATATATACAGTGTACATTATGTGATAGTTGAGACCTATATCCTATTCCAATTCATTGGGAAATGACTTATATCTCATGAGACAAAGAGGATAGGAATGAGGAGTGAACTAGGTTATGTAATACATGGCAGGAATAGAGAGTGAACTGGATTCAAGAAATTAGTTTGTCAACTATGATGGCCACAGAAATGAGAATAAACTAATATGGAAATGATTTTATATGCTTATGTGTATGACATAATTCCAGTTAATATTCTATTATCATACATAATATGTTTTTTAATTCTTTATAACCATTTATGATTTTTTCCATGACATGATATCATGATTATTGATATATAGGATATAATCTTCAAATGTTTTGTTTATGTTGTAATGTATTATGATTGTGATATGATTTATATCACATTTTTTACCATTACTAAGAATATTAGAATACCCATTCATATGTTTATTTTCCCCAAGACAAGAAAAAGTTAATTAAGTAAGATTTTTCAATAAGGGTTCTTATTTTGGAGAAATAAATAGGAGATGATGTAGATGTTTTAGGAATCACTTTTTAATAATTCCAAGATTCTAAAGAAATAAAACCTATACAGTTTTAGAATGTTTTTTGTTATGTAATGAATATTATTTTATTTAGATATTATATCTATATATGAAATGTACAATCCATTATATTTGGCATCATATCTAGGTTAAGTTATCCATTGGAAACTAGGATGTTAAAATATTGGTAAAATCCATATGGATAGTTATATGTATAGGATAAAATACTCTAGTTTGGTAACTATTATGAAAATCCTAGTTTTACACATACTATTTCAAAAATGGGAATTTTTGAATAATTTTCCTTGATTATATGGTTTTCCCATTATGATTTTTGTTTCCACAATATGATTTTTGGTTTTATTCAATGGATGGAACCCAAATAAACAATCATAATGTTAAATATGATGGGAAATACAATGATTTTCCTTTGGAGAAAATTCACTACTACAAAAGAAGGCTATAGCCATGGTTTGGAACCATGGATATAGGCCCAAAAACCATGACTATAGGTTATAGCCGTGGTTTCATAAACTGTGGCTAGTATTGGCATGGCTATAGATAAAAACCTATATCCACGGTTTGAAACAGTGGCTATAGACCTATAGCCACGGTTCACACTGTGACTATAGGTCTATAAAAATGGTTTAAACCATGGAAACACCCTCGAGCCGCAATTTTCAATCTGTGGCAGAATCCTAAATCTGGAAATACAAATAGACACGATTTTAAACCATGGATAAAGGAATTTTTCCATGGCTTTAAACCTTGGATATATGCCAATAGACACAGTTTAAAACTGTGGCTATATGTCCCCCCATTCCATAAAAAACTGCCCCCCCTGCCCCCTTCCACATCACACCCCCTGCCCCCTGCACTTCCCCCCAAACCACTGCAAACCCCCCCAATCCAATGCACACCCCCTGCCCCTTGCCCCCGGCAAACCACCCCTACCCCCTCACCAAGTCCCCTACACACCCCCTGCCCCCACACACACCCCCTACCCACTGTACTTCCCCCTAGCCTACTGCACCCCAGCACACCCCCTTCACCCTCCCCCTTCAACTTGAAAAAGAACCCAGCACACCCCCTGCCCCTTGCCCCCTGCACCCCTCCCCCTGCCCCTAGAAAACCACCCCTCCCCCTCACCCTATCCCCTGAACACCCCCTTTCCCCCTTCCCCTACCCCCCTGCACACACCCCCTGCCCACTACACTTCCCCCCAGCCCACTACACACCCCCTACCCCTTCCCCCCTCCCCCTCCCCCTTTCCCCCTGCACCCTTCCCCCTGCCCCCAGCACACCACCCCTGCCCCCTCACCCTGTCCCCTATACACCCTATTCCTCCTTCCCCTGCCCCCCTACACACATGCCCTGCCCAATGAACTTCCCCCCCAACCCATTGCACACACCCCCTTCCCCTTTCCCCCCTGTACCCCTCCCCCTTCCCCTTTTCCCCTTTCCCCCTCCCCTTACCCCCAGTAAACCACCCCTGCCCCCCTACACACACACCCTACCCACTGCACTCCCCCCCACACCACTACACTTCATCCCTACCCCCTGCCCCCTGTACACACCCACTGCAACCCCAACCCACTACACACCCCCTGCTCCCTTACCCTGCCCCCCTGCACACACACCCTACCCACTACACTTCCCCCCAGCCCATTGCACTCCCCCTGCCCCCCTTCCCACCCAGAACACACCCTTTCTCACCATCACACCCCCTGAACCCTGCCCCTTCCCCTTACAAAAGATCCCAACACACCCCCGGCCTCTTGCCCCCTCCACCCTTGGAACCTGGTTAAAATCCCTTTGAATGACAATAACACATAATCATCAAATAGTGAACACTCAAGTGTCAGGTTACCACTTTCTATTTGTTCCCGCATCACATTAAACACATGGTTAATTCTATACTAACCTTTCCCCAACCTATATGAGATGATATGGTAACTAATGGGGAAAAATAAATTGATTTCTGGTCTTTAGAATCATGCATACTCCAATTTGGAAACCACCCAAAGATCTGTTCCTAACAGTCTGTGAATACATGGAAGGTAAAGTACAGTAAGCAGTAAATAGGATAATACACAGTAGTAACAATGCATAGTTTCTAGCATATAATCTACAAACAAGAAATAGCCACTCAAGCAAGTAGAACAAAATGTAACCTCTGGGTATTTCTCATAGTCTAAAACCTATGGTTCAACCTACAAGTACTAGCAACCCTCTGGGAGGCGCACACAGTCTCACCCCTCTGGTTCAGCTATTAATAAATAATAGACTCTTTGAGGATGAACTAACCGTCAATTCCCCCTATAGTGACGTATCGTACTAAAGACTCTCTGGGGAAGCACTCAATGTCAATTCCCCCTATGGCCCATGTCGAGGAACTACAGACTCTTTGATGAAGCACTCAACGTCAATTCCCCTTGTGGTCTCACATCGTAATTAAAGACACTCTGGAGGAGCCCTTACGTCAATTCTCCTTATGGTCCACTACACTATGTTCTCGCAGCCTTGTGTATAGAAACATGCATAGCGTGCATATCGGCCCCATATAAATCTCAAGAACTACATGGATATCATTCTAAGGAACAACAACAAAACATTACAATATTTCCGCTATCCTGCAACTAGGCATGGAAACTAGAAAAAATACAAACAAGGAAAAAAAGAATGGAAAACATCCAGAGTAGAGTAAAAACTACCCTATTCACAAGCAATGTCCTCCACACAGGCATACCAGCAAAGCAAGAAAACAATAATGGAAAAACAGGGAACATGAAATACCTCGTTCGAGGGTATTAGTGGAAATTGCACATAATATTCACAGACTTCCTACGGAAAAGCACAAACCACCTACCTCGATTCTAGGAGAAGGATATACATAAACCACGATCATTGATTCTCCTTAGAATGTTGAGGATCTGATAAAACGTCAAAAATGCTCAACCAACAATATCTTGAGAAAAAAAGAAATTGAAAAATAAGGCTCTAGGAGAAGGAAGAACTCACCGATGTGGTTCCAACGCAATTGACGGTAGCTGAAATGGAGATCAGACAAAGGCTCGGGAATCTGGAGAATAATCGCGGCCGTACGGGTTACTCTTGAACAAAGAACCTGAAGAAGGGGTGTGTTCTGTCCGTCAGGCACGACCCCAGTGCGTTTAATGAAAAAAAAGCAAATACACGGCGTTTACTTCTAGGGTACAAGGCGTGTACTCTGTTTTTCTGTACTCCGCTTTAAGTGGCTTCCACCTCGCCTCAACACATCGTGTGTGTGGCCCGGACACAACCAACACATGGATTCGAGCGACAAAGGAGTACACGACATGTACATAGAAAGTACACAACGTGCAATAAAAAAATTTACAGAAAATTGATTTTTCTCAAAAACTCCAGAAAAAGGAATGACACACCTAAAAAGAATATTTGGGTTCTTAAAAACTTCCCCCCTTAAATAAATTCATCCCCGAATTTCCCTAACGAGGTGGAGAAGAAGAAATCCCGAACAGCTCCAGCCACTGCGATCGTACATCGGTCTCCCTCTCCCAGGTCTCATCCTATACTCACCCGTGCTGCCATATAACCTATACTAGAGGAACATACTTTCCATGGAGAACCTTCGTACTGTGATTAACAATCCGGATATGATGCTCCTCAAACAATGCATCCTCTTCAAGCTCAACCTCCTCGGGCTGAATGACATGAGACGGGTCTGAAAAGTAACATCAGAGCTGAGAGATGTGGAAGACCTCATGCATGGATCAGTACCTCTGAGGTAACTGCAACCGATAGGCAACTGGCCCGACTCTCCCCAATACCTCAAACGGCCCGACATACCATGGTGAAAGCTTACCCTATCTCCAAATCCTTTTGTGTCCCAACCTCAGTGCGACACGTAGGAAAACCTGATTCCCAACCTCAAACTCCAGACGTCATCTCCGCTGATCAGCATAAGACTTCTATCGATACTGTGATGTATCCATCCTCTTCTAAATCAACTCTATCTGCTCTGAGGTCTCCTGAACAAGACGTGGTCCCAATAATGCCGCCTCTCCCACCTCCATCCAACATAAAGGTGATCGGCATGGCCTACCGTACAAATCCTCATAAGGTGCCATCTGAATAGTCTCCTAAAATCTGTTATTGTAGGTGAACTCTATCGGAGGTATATGCTTCTCCCAAGAACCACCAAAGTCTAGAATGCAAGCTCAGATCATATCCTCAAGCACCTAGATCGTACGCTTGGACTGGCCATCAGTCTGGGGATGGAATGCTGTACTGAAAAGTACCTGTGTACCCAAAGCCTTCTGAATTCCCTGCCAGAACCGAGAAGTAAAGCATGCATCCCTTTCCAAAACAATGGAGCATGGAACTCCATGTAGACGTACAATCTCTCGGATGTACAACCGTCCCAGATCATGAACAATAAAGGTCTCCTTGATCATTAATAAGTGAGAAACCTTCATAAGCCTGTCGACAAAAACCCAAATAGGGTGTGAGACAAAGTCCCAATAGGCAACCACCCAAAGATCTGGCCTAACAGTCAGTGAATATATGGCAGGTAAAGTACAGTAAGCAGTAAACAAGATAATACACAGCAGTAACAATCCACAGTTTCTAGCATATAATCTATAAAAAAGATACATCCACTCAAGAAAGTAGAATAAAAGGTATCCTCTGGGTATTTCTCACAGTCTAACCCCCAAGGTTCAACATACAATTACTATCAACCCTCTAAGAGGTGCACACAGTCTCACTCCTCTGGTTCAGCTATAAATAAATAATAGACTCTCTGAGGAAGCACTCACCGTCAATTCCCACTATAGTCTCGTATCATACTAAAGGCTCTCTAGGGAAGCACTCAACGTCAATTTACCTTATGGCCCACGTCGAGGAACTACAGACTCTCTGAGGAAGCACTCAACGTTAATTCCCCCTGTGGTCTCACATTGTAATTAAAGACACTCTGGAGAAGCCCTTACGTCCATTCTCCCTATGGTCCAATACACTAGGTTCTTTCAACCCTATGTATAACAACATACATAGCACGTGTATCGGCCCCAAGTAAACCTCAAGAACTACCTGGCTATCATTCTAAGGCACAACATCATAACCGTACAACAGTTCCACTATCGTAGAACTAGACATGACAACTGGAAAAACTATAAACAAGCAAAACAAGAATGGAAAACATCCAAAGTACAGTAAAAACTACCCTATTCACAAGCAATGACCTCCACATAGTGTTAGGGCCAATAAGGGCCTATATACCCTGAGAGGGGGGGTGAATCAGGGTATGGATATTCTTTTTCAAAGATCTTTCTGCCCCGCTGGATCTTGACCTCTTTGTTACAAGGGTCACTTTCTTTGCACTTGTGTGTATGTTATGATCACTTTCTTGCTCCTTTATCTGATGATGATTCCTTAAATGCAATGCATGAAAATTAACAGGCAGACACAGAGATTTTTACTTGGTTCACCGCTAAGGGCTACGTCCAAGGAGCATACGCCGACAAGTTGCCGGTTCGTACCAAATTCCACTAGACTTCACTAGCTGTGGATTACAATGTTCGGGCTAGATCACTTCTATGCCCAGGCTCACTGCCTTTACAATGTTTAGGGTCAGCTCACTGCTTTCCCAAGGGTCACTCCCTGTTTCTCTCTCTCTGGCTCACTGCCGGTGGAGAGGATCACCTTCTTCCTCTTCCTGAGCTCACTGCTCTTGGATGGAATCCACTCACAGTTTATAGACCTGTAGGTCTCTTCATTTGCATGAATGAATGCATCTTCCTTTGTGTGTAGATGCTATGTTGAAGTACAAATTTCACCCGTAGATGAATATCTCTTTGCACCGAAGGTATCGGGCAAACTTCCAGCTTCCACGCAGTCCGAAAAACACTGCCATAACAAATCTTACTTGGCACGCAAGTCAACCTCGGCGCGCAAGTATCGGCGCGCAAGTCAAAACGGGCACGCAAGTCCTCCTCAGACACTTGCGCGACTCAAGCTTCCTCAACTCCAAACTTGCGCGACTCTCTTCCCTTTACGCCCAAACCAATATTGGCGCGTAACTGCCAACCGGCGCGCAACTTCTAACACCGGCACACAACTTCAACCACTGGTGTGCAAGTCCCACCTGCGCGACCACACACACCACTTGCGCGACCACCACACCTGCGCGACGGGAGCTCTCATCTTGAACTCCGGTGAGAAATGAGGAGGGGTGGTCCGGTATTTATAGGCAATCTGACCACCCTGCGCGACGGCGCGCAAGTCACCCGCGCGACCCAATTTCGGCGCGCAAGTCTTCTCTCCTTTTAGACACTTGCGCGACCAACTCCCAAACATTCGCGAACCTATTTCCTTAGCCATATTTTGATCTTCTGATCTTGAAAAACATATGGCGCGCAAGTTTCCTATACTCCAAGTCCACGGCGCGCAAGTCCCTTTACCAAAAACACTTTTCTTCATTTGCCAATTTTCAGGCCCAAAAATTTGGCAAACACTGGAAAACGGCGTCACCTTGTATCTGTTCTTTTGTACCGCCTCCAGATCTTCCATTCCTTTTATCGACGTTCTTGAATCAAACATGGATCGTTGACCTCAGCTCTTGAACTCGACATTCCATCATGAAATCCTCTTTGTCAACAATCACAACTCAGATGTCCACTTTGTCAACAAACACAATCACCTCAAAAAGGCTTCAATGGTACCTTGAGGGATTTTTGCCCAACAATCTCCCCCTTTGGGTTTGTTGACAACTCTTCCAAAAAAAGATACGTCATTGATTCTTCAACCTCCATTCGCCGCATTGCGATTCTGATAGCGACCAAGGATTTACTCAACACATACTCTAAGCCCACATGAGCAATGCTCGGCGTGAGAAACAAGAGTAAATGAAAAGTTCATCAATGAATCACTTTGTCTCTAACATCCATTGTTGACACCAAACACTGTCCAACACCACTCTTCTGCTTTTATCACGATCCTCAGCTGTCGTGATATCTATTCTTTGATCGATCACTTCTAGCATCGTCAGATGTAATACGCTCCCCCTTTCTGCTCACAGCTTCAACACCTCTTTAGCCATATTTCCTGTATTGTCCAAGCTAAGCTCTGGCTAAGCACGTTCAACTAGCTTCAACTCCCCCTATCTGGCTGCTCCACCTGTCAGCATCTCCCCATATCATTCATGATTTATCAAATCTCCACACTGTCTCCCCCTTGAACAACCACTATTTTCTCCCCCTTTGTCAACGAACCCAAAGGTCACGCCTTTGTAGTCTGTAACATAGTAGAGAACACATTAGCACAGTAGGGAAAACACAGCATACCTCGGGGAGAG
The DNA here is from genome assembly GCA_963277665.1 of Viscum album. Taxonomy (NCBI): domain Eukaryota; kingdom Viridiplantae; phylum Streptophyta; class Magnoliopsida; order Santalales; family Viscaceae; genus Viscum; species Viscum album. Next base: position 902,299,010 of record OY728139.1, read on the forward strand.
GGGGGGGGGGGGGGTCCCGCATCCACACTATTTCAAGTGCGGGGAATCGACTGAACTCCCAGAGCTAGTCGATGCCTCTCAAAAGCTTCCTTGGGTAAGGCCTTTGTCAGAATGTCTGCAACCTGTAGCTCTGTAGGCACATACTCCAACTTCACGATGCCCTGCTCAACCTTCCCCTTGATGAAATGATACTTGATCTCAATGTGCTTTGTCCTGGAATGATGGACAGGATTTTTGCTAAGATTTATAGCACTTGAGTTGTCACATTGGATTCCGATCGGAGACTTCACTTCAACTCCCATATCATCAAGCTGCTGCTTCATCCACAATAACTGTGTGAATGCTTGAGTGGCCGTAATATACTCAGCTTCTGCGGTGCTCAATGAAATGCAATCGTGTTTCTTGCTTAGCCAAGAAATACACAATCCACCAAGATAGAATGCACCACCTGACGTTGATTTTCTATCGTCTGCTGAACCGGCCCAGTCTGCATCAGTATATCCCAATAACTCTGTCTGAGATTTGTCGTTGTATGTCAAGCCGAAGTCCACCATGCCCTTGATATACCGAAGTATTCTTTTCACTGCAAGCATGTGACTTTCCTTGGTATTACTCTGATATCTCGCTGCTTGGCATGTGGCGAAAACAATATCAGGCCTTGTTGCGGTTAAGTACAACAGACTTCCAATGATTTGCCTGTATTCTGTGATATTAACTGCCTTTCCATCCTCATCTTTTGATAATTTCATCCGGGTAGCAACCGGAGTCTTCATTTCCTTGGAATTATCCATTCCTAACCTTCTTAGAACCTCCTTGGAATATTTGGATTGAGAAATGAAAGTTCCATTCCTTCCTTGTGTCACCTGTAGACTAAGGAAAAACGTTAGCTCTCCAATCATTGACATTTCAAACTCATTTTTCATGAATTCGGAAAACTGTCTGCACTGAGCTTCATCTGATCCGCCAAAAATTATGTCATCGACATACACTAGCACCATCATCCTTTGATTACTTTCATTGATGAAATAGAGGTTGTAGTCAACTCCTCCACGCTGGAAACCAAGCTTCTTCAAGTACTGATCAAGCCTTGAGTACCATGCCCTTGGTGCCTGTTTCAGCCCATACAGCTCCTTCTTCAGCCTGCAAACTTTGTTTTCATCCTCATGAATGAGAAAACCATCTGGCTGTTCAATATACACCTATTCTTCCAGAACCCCATTCCGGAATGCGGATTTGACATCCATCTGGAACACTTTGAACTTTCTTTGCACTGTTATGGCCAAGAATAATCTGATTGTCTCCAACAATCATCGCCTGAACCCAGTTATCACCTTTAGCTGCATCAGTAAAGCATTTCAGCTCAACCAATGTTATCTTTCAAATAATTTTCAGCTCGACTCTTTGGCTTCCTTGCATGCATAGACTTGACTCTCTTGTTAATCATCAGTGTCTTCTTCTAAGTCTGCATCTGCCACTTCTACTCCCCTGGAGTCTCTTACCGCATCCTTATTTTCAACAGATAACTTTTCACTGTGTCATTGCTGTTAAGGCACTGTTGATATTCTCTCACAGCTTCTTGGTATCCTGAAAACGGTTAGCTGATAACACATTGTTAGAGAAAAATAAATAATCATGAAATGCTTGACTATTACTGCTTCTCCAGAAATGAGTATTCCCCCGTTCGAACACTCCTGATCTGACTTTTTCGGTTGAATGCTCCCCCTTGGTTGTGCACCACTTCCTGGGGTTAGACCACTGTTTAAACCCATAAGCATTCGTTCTTCTCCTACATCACTTATTCTCAGCTTCCACCTGGAATTGAGCCATTAACAAAATCTCTAAGCCTACTGAGTTGAAACTCGGTGTAGGAAACAAGAGATAGAGTTAATAACGCAATTTCTTCCTATTGTTCTTCATTGCTCCCTTTCTTCTTCAGCTTTAGTACCAGATTTGAGTTCATTGAAATTCTGGAGCATCTAACTTCTTCACTTTGCATCCTTAGATGCCACTTCCCCTTGGATTGTATCTCCCTAAAACCTGAAACACACGGATCATCAGTTAATAGCATTTATATACATAGGGAGAGGGGTTTATTCCGGACTCCTCAAGATGAGGATTGTGGTTGATCCTGATGGGTCAACCCTTTGATTCTTTCTTGGAGGGAATCACACTCCTTTCTTGCTTCCTCCAACTGCCTGACCAACTTCAACTGTTCTGGCCATATGACTAGGCATTCATTGCCTACATTCTGAGACTTTTTCTGATATGTAGATTTGGTAGGCTCGGCCTTTCTCACCGCTTGGGGTATAAACCCGCTAGTACACATTTCCTTCTTTGAGGTTCTACCAAAATTCCATTTTCCTTGATTATTTTTCTGAGTAGGAACCTCTCTATTTGGCATCTTCCATTTCTTCTTCTCCCATCTTAGGGGACTTCCTCTTTCCTTCACTTCTCGCTGAGAAACATGACATGTGGATTTTTCAATGCGTTCTTTGCTAATCTGCCTTTTATCTGATTTATGAGTCGCCACCCTTTTTTGCATTGGTGGTGGGTCCTCCACTGAACGTTCATTCTTCTTTATCACAACTGGAGTAGATCTTCCCTTAATCTTCCAGGTTTGTTCACATTCTCTCCTTGAGAGCTGTTGTGAGTACGATAGAGGAGGTGACTGATACACCTTTCGATCAGCTCCATGTGACTTCCCCGAGGCTCTAAGCCTATTCTTCTCCTTACCACTTTTTCTCCCAGTACAGGCTTCTTTCTTGTACACTTCTTGTGGCGGAGATCCTTTTTCTTGTTCCTTTCCCTTTCCTGCTTTCTTCTTACTGCAATGTCTCGCCATGTGCCCATAGTGAGAACATATAAAACATTTTCCCTCAAAGGCATACCTCATTTCATCATCTCTCTGCTGAGATGTTGATGCACCTTGAGTTCTTCTTTTGATATTGGGCTCTTGAGCTTCCTGACACGTACTCATTGTGTGTCCCATTCTTCCGCAGTAATAGCATCTAACATATTCTTTCCTCTGAGAGACTCTTCTCTCTGATTTGTCATTATACCTCTTCATGTTCTCAGATTTATTGAAGTTTCTATTTTCACAGCCTGAGATGTACTCCAGAGCCTCTGTACAGAAGCTTGATGTGTGGCCATGAACTCCGCAGAAATAGCACATATCATCACTCCTTGAAACTACCCTCATAGGCCTATCTCCAGCACCTACAGGATTTTTCCTACCTTTGTAATTTTTCACTACATTTTTCTTATCAGCCATAGGAGTGGGATTATCATATCCAATTCCAGATTTCCCAAAAAGGATGACCTTTGGGAAGATACAATCCTTTCATGCTTCTCCTCTGATGCAGCATATTTGGACATCATTTTATCATCACCTGCTGAAGGATAATCAAATAATAGGTGCAAGGCATCCTTCATTCTAGGCTTTCCTTCAACATTGCCTTTCTCCATTTCCTTCTTCACTGATTTTAGCTCCTCTTCCAACTTTTGAATCTTCATATCCCTTGATTCAAGTTTGACATCATTTTCTTCCTTGAGAATCTTCCCTCTACTCACCTCATCTTCCAGTTCATGCTTCAACTCATCAACCATGTCATTTTGCTTCTTTACCTTCAATTTTTCTTGAGAAATAGAATCAGAGCAACATGCATTCTCTTGCTGTAGTCTTTGATGCTTCTGAACTAGTTCAGATAGTTTTGTAGCCAAATCATCACTTTTGGCTTTCAGATTCCGAACTTCATCGGACTCTTGATTCTCTTCATAATCACCAGCCTTTTGTTTTCCTTTCATTTTAGACAGCTTTTGTAGTTGCTCACCTTGAGAATCATTCTTCTCTGTTAGGTCAGTAACTATATCAATAAGCCTTTGATTTAAGCCTCTTAGCTTGTTGATCTCAGTTTCCAGATCATGGATCCGAATGCCTTTATATTTAATTTCCTCAGTGGATTTCTGATCCAATTCTTTAGCCTCATGGAAAAATTCCACCTTTTTGTTCAGGCCATCAATCTCTCTTTCCTGTTCTTCAACCTTCAGCTTATACTTACTAACTGATTCTGATTTCTCTGATGTTGATAACTTAAGTTTCTCAATTTCTTCCATCAGCTCAGACTCCTCTTCTTCTTGCTGCTGCATATAGAGTTTGGCATCACAAACAATTTTGTTAGCTTTCTTGGTTTTGGCCCTCCAAACATCTATCTCTTCAAGAGCAGCCTCCAACTCAGCTCGCATATCAATTCTTCCTTCAATTTCTTCTTCTTCACCGTCAGTGGTTCCAACGTCACTTGGAATGTCAGGTTCTTCACTCATTCCATCAGCATCATTGACTGAGTAAGTATTTTTGTGGTATGATTTATCCAAATCATTTTTCTGTTCACTACATGATTCCTTCAGTAAGCTGTTTGATTCTTTTAGTTGAATCACACTTTTTCCAAAAACACTTCCACACTGAGGGATACCACCTGACTTCTGATTCTTCTTTGAAGATTTTCTTTTTCCCATGGTAGACCGAGATAAGCGCAAACAATATCTTCAACTACACAGATTGATACACCAAGTTAAAGCAAAAAAAAAAATCTGATAGAAGCAACCAGTCCCTTTGATACCAATTGTTAGGGACAATAAGGGCCTATATACCCTGAGAGGGGGGGTGAATCAGGGTATGGATATTCTTTTTCAAAGTTCTTTCTGCCCCACTGGATCTTGACCTCTTTGTTACAAGGGTCACTTTGTTTGCACTTGTGTGTATGTTATGATCACTTACTTGCTCCTTTATCTGATGATGATTCCTTAAATGCAATGCATGAAAATTAACAGGCAGACACAAAGATTTTTACTTGGTTCACCGCTAAGGGCTACGTCCAAGGAGCATACGCCGACAAGTTGCCGGTTCGTACCAAATTCCACTAGACTTCACTAGCTGTGGATTACAATGTTTGGGCTAGATCACTTCTATGCCCAGGCTCACTGCCTTTACAATGTTTAGGGTCAGCTCACTGCTTTCCCAAGGGTCACTCCCTGTTTCTCTTTCTCTGGCTCACTGCCGGTGGAGAGGATCACCTTCTTCCTCTTCCTGAGCTCACTGCTCTTGGATGGAATCCACTCACATTTTATAGACCTGTAGGTCTCTTCATTTGCATGAATGAATGCATCTTCCTTTGTGTGTAGATGCTCTGTTGAAGTACAACTTTCACCCGTAGATGAATATCTCTTTGCACCGAAGGTATCGGGCAAACTTCCAGCTTCCACGCAGTCCGAAAAACACTGCCGGAACAAATCTTACTTGGCGCGCAAGTCAACCTCGGCGCGCAAGTATCGGCGCGCAAGTCAAAACGGGCGCGCAAGTCCTCCTCAGACACTTGCGCGACTCAAGCTTCCTCAACTCCAAACTTGCACGACTCTCTTCCCTTTACGCCCAAACCAATATTGGCGCGTAACTGCCAACCAGCGCGCAACTTCTAACACCGGCGCGCAACTTCAACCACTGGCGCGCAAGTCCCACCTGCGCGACCACACACACCACTTACGCGACCACCACACCTGCGCGACGGGAGCTCTCGTCTTGAACTCCGGTGAGAAATGAGGAGGGGTGGTCCGGTATTTATAGGCAATCTGACCACCCTGCGCGACGGCGCGCAAGTCACCCGCGCGACCCAATTTCGGCGCGCAAGTCTTCTCTCCTTTTAGACACTTGCGCGACCAACTCCCAAACTTGCGTGAACCTATTTCCTTAGCCATATTTTGATCTTCTGATCTTGAAAAACATATGGCACGCAAGTTTCCTATACTCCAAGTCCACGGCGCGCAAGTCCCTTTACCAAAAACACTTTTCTTCATTTTCCAATTTTCAGGCCCAAAAATTTGGCAAACACTGGAAAACGGCGTCACCTTGTATCTGTTCTTTTGTACCGCCTCCAGATCTTCCATTCCTTTTATCGACGTTCTTGAATCAAACATGGATCGTTGACCTCAGCTCTTGAACTCGACATTCCATCATGAAATCCTCTTTGTCAACAATCACAACTCAGATGTCCACTTTATCAACAAACACAATCACCTCAAAAAGGCTTCAATGATACCTTGAGGGATTTTTGCCCAACACATAGGCATACCAGCAAATCAAGAAAACAACAGGGGGAAAACAGGAAACACGCAATACCCCGTTTGTGGGTATTGGTGGAAATTGAATATAATATTCACATAATTCCTACATAAAGGCACAAAACACCTACCTCGATGCTAGGATAAAAATATACGTGAACCACGATGATTGATTCTCCTTAGAACATCGAGGATATGAAAAAACTTTCAAAACGATCAACCAACGATATCTTGAGAAAAAGGAGAAATTTAAAAACAAGGCTCTAGGAGAAGGAAAAACTCACCCCTGCAGTTCCAATGCAATTGACGGTGGCTGAAACGGAGATCAGATAGAGGCTCGGGAATCTGGATAAGAATCAAAGTCGTACGGGTGGCTCCCGGACGAAGAACCTGAAGAGGGGTGTGTTCTGTCTGTCAGGCGTGACCTCAGTGCATTTAATGGAAAAACCAAATATATGACGTGTACTTCTAAGGTACACGGTGTGTACTCTGTTTTTCCGTACTCCACTTTAAGTGGTCGACACCTCACCTCTACACACTTTGTGTGTGGCCCGGACACGACCAACACACGACTTCGAGCGGCAAAGGAGTACACGATGTGTACTCAGAAAGTACGCGACGTGTACTTCAAAAATTTCCAGAAAACCATTTTTTCTCAAAAACTCTAGAAAAATGAAATACATAACTGAAAAGAAGATGCGGGTTCTTACATATCATACCTATCAAACATACTCACCTAGTAGAAAATATAGAATTGTTTTATATTTGTGAAGACTAATACTATCATGGAGTTCCCTTAAGAATTATATCAGAGAGAGACGTGCATATTATGCCATGATTTTTGGAATGGGTTTAATATGACCTTTGGGAATCATCTAATATTGAGAACAACATACCATAAATATATAGACAGACAATAAGAGTAAATGATACATATATTGGAGGATATGATTCAAGATTGTGTTCAATACATTGATGGATCTTGGGTTTATTATGACCTTAGGGAATCATCTGATATTGATTGAGAGATGTGGCAGCACACAAGCAGGTGAAACCAAGAAATTTCAGGAAAATTCATCCGGAGGAGAACAAATTGATGTCTTTTGCGGGGTTGGATACAGTGAGCTGAAAACCACATTGAGATCATTTTTTAAAATATAGTTACCAGGTTGATAGACTATTGGAAGATCATTCTCTGCTGAAAATTCATATAGGTAGGGTCACCATTATGTTTAGTTGAGGGGTGAACCCCCTATCTAGAACATTTTCAGCTGTGAACCTTAGTTCAAGCCATGTAATTCTCAGGGGTATGGATTCATGTTGTGAGACCCCTAGTCACACCGTGAATCATTCCTATAAGGATTTATTTTAATAGGTTAAATTCTATCTTTTTCTGGGTCAAGTGTTTCATAATGATGTTACTGAAGAAAGTATCAAGTTTTAAAGGTGGTTCTTTGTGTTTGATGAAACAAAAACAAATATTTTCTTTATGTTTTATATTTTTATGTGAATTCCAGGTTGATGTTTTCTCAAAATGAGGACACTATCATCTCTAAAGCGAAGGAAATTTCATTTTCGACTATTGAGTTGGCTGAAACTTTATACTATTCCACGATGAAGGCTTAGGGAAATCATGTAAAACAGGTGAAAATGTCATTATAAAGATCCAAAAACAATTTTAATAGCATATAAACATTATATAATAATTAAAACATGTTTCTAAAATACTAGAGAAATTGTAGAATTAAAAATAAAGGGTTAGGTAGAGGAAACTTACCTCAACCTCAGGGCTCTACTTTTGATGACAACTCGAATCTTCATTTTTTTTGCAAGCATGCATATGCAACTTCACATATATATAAGGACACATAGCCCATATGTACATATTTTCATTGCCAAATATGCACAAGGGGGTCCATAGATATATGTTTATACTTGCATATACCCATTTACACTTACACATGTATGAATTTTTCATATCTATATATAAGCACACCTAGCCCCAATATTTATATTCATACTGCCATGAGTTAATATATTTAAAGGGTGAAATTATATATTTATATGCCTATCTATGCATACACATTTAATCCTTCATCAATAGAAACTCAAATCCCCCACAAAGAGATCCAGAAAGCACTACAAAAATATAAAGAACCCAAAGATCACAAAAGTGATAATTAAAATTTTTCCAAAGAATAAAAGTGAAATAAATCTTACCCAAATCCGATGTTGAACTCACTATCATCGATAGTGGTGGATAGAACCAGACTCATCACAGGAAACCACCTATAAAGAAATAGTGGAAAAATAAATGAGATATAAAAACTTCTTATATATACGTGATCAGTGATGATAAATGATACATGAATCCATTACCATTATAGATTCTATAATTCCTTTCTATTATTACCAAAATATCATCATTTAGTTACTCCCATTGGACTGATAGTTTATGGTGGTCATGTCAACACAAAAAAGCTACAAACACACACATTGTTCATCATAATATAAATAATCATTGCATCAGTACATGCATAAATAATAGAAATAACACATCCATGAATCATACCTTACCCCCACCTACACCCCCACTACCCCCCAGCCATCACGAGCTTATCTACACTAGTCCTCCTGTTCCACTCCCCCCCAGCCCTCATCACCCCCCTCCTGCACCAGTACCCAGCACCCCAGCCCCCCCCACTTCCCCCCTACACCAACCCCTTACACCACTCCCCCCTACCTGTGCTCCCGCTCCCCCCACTGCCCCCCTACACACCCCAACCCACCACTCCTCCCACCCCACCCCCCAAACCACCCCCACCCCACTGCACCACTCCCCCAGCCCCTCCCCAGCCCTCATCCCCCCCTAACCCACTTGCATCGCCATTTCCCCCATCACCATCCCCCCCTTCACCACTCTCCCTAGCCCCCAGCACCCCCACCTACAACCCCACTGCCCCCTTAGCACCACTCCCCCCACAGCCCCCAACACCCACACCTGCACCCCACTACCCCCAGCCCCCAACCCCCAGAACCCCCTCCTGCACCAGTATTACTCTTCTTCTTCAAGGATATCATTGGTATTATTTAGAATACCATTATTTAGAAGTCAGTATTACTCTTATTCTTCTAGGATGTCTTTAATTAAATGAATTCTACGATTCATTTCTTAAATTGATTCCATTTGTTACTTTAGCTCACTTCCATCAGTCATGACATTAATTGAAAATTTTCAATGGTCCATGATCTGGACTATTCTTATATAGTTCAGGTAGTTCATCTCTATTTCAACATCCTCTTCACTTCCATAAGTCATGACGTTATTATGACAACATTCAATATACTTCTGTCCAAATGTCTATTATCACTATTATTGACAAATAAATCACCTTATTTTTCTATTTTATGTATTATATCTAGTTTTTTTATTTCTATTTTTGGAAAACAATAGTATGATCTTGAGATTTATTTTGAGATCCATGTATTTTATTCATTCTCATAGAAAAATTGGATGTTATGTATAGATTCTCATTATTTAATAACACCCATATTTGTATATAATTTTTTTCTAAACCATGGGTAATAGATAATTATGCATGAGTAACAATGGATTTATCAGGATAGTCTATCACATTCCTCTATGAGCTTACAGGGAAAAAATTAGTGGATCAATTAAAGTTATTTTGACACAATTATGAGTCTTTTTGTTAGTAATATTATCATCATTAGTTTGTGTGGTTGAAACTCTTATTTTTCTAAAAATATGAAATGATTCAGCTTGGGTGACTTTTTGATTTATCTATTTCACCTCTTACTCCAGTCATTATAGATTTAGAAAATACATATCATATTCAAGATATTTTAAAATTTCTTCATATCCCTTTTGTATCATCAGAATCAAATATCCATAAACTTTATTAGCCTTTATAAGAGAACTAGTGGGGACTAGTCCCCTTATGATCATCGCATAAGGGGACTAATCTTCTTATACTCCTTCACATAAGACATGTAATGGTTTAATGACTAGTGGTGAATACTATGAGGTTTAGAGTACTATTGGAAGATGGTTAGGAATCAGATATATTTCCTCAGAAGTGGTTGATGTGATGGTGTTGATATAGGGATGTTGTGAATACCCTACATGGGCCAGGGGTGGTTGTGGTATTGGGAGCAGATTGAGTGTGTAATAACTACTGAGGACAGTTAGGTGAATGTTGTTTATAGTAGGTCAGTTGGGTTGGCTGGGGTATTGAATAGAAGAAGGATATAGGGAATGAGGATTGTAGATGTTTTGAAGCTGTATCTATTGTGTAGATTGGAGTCTGTGACCTAAGGCTCCTATTGCAACATCTTCTAGAGATTATACTTATTCCCATTTCTTCTTAATTTTTTATTTTTCTTCCACATTGTTATACTGAAATTTCAGTCCGTTTTTCTATTAATATAATTAGAATTCCTTGTTTCTCTCTCAAAAATATTATAAAGATGTATAATCAAGAAAACATAGATGAGTACTTCACAAGACTTAATGAAATTTTCAACAATATTTGAGGGTATGGAGAAAATTTGGATGATTCAAAAAATTTCAAAAAGTTGATGAGAAAATTTCTGGAAAAGTTTGATCCAAATATTTAATCATTAGAAGGACCACAATGATATTCCCATTGATGAATTACATAATATTCTTATTTCTTATGAAATAGAAAAATTATAGCTTCTAAAAAGAATATCAAATATTAAAATGTATTTTGAGGATAATAGAAAATCCAATTTTAGAGAAGCTGGAGATATAGTCAAGTGAATTTGATGAAAGGAAGAAGATGATTCAGTTGGGAATATCACTAATTTTATGTCTCATGTTAAAAGTGGTGTTGAAACCTCAAGAAATGAGGAAGATAAAAGTAAAAAAACAAATCCAGAACACATGCTGAAGGCTGAATTAGAATCATTTATTGAGAAGAACACAAAACTCATGAAAGAGAAGTGGCTGCTAATGAAATTATTTGAAAAGATGATCGAAGGAAAGGAGTATATCAAGTGGTAAGCTACTTACATTAATGAAAACAAAAACTCAAAATTTAATGTGGTTGATGAGGATACGATGGTGAGTAACCTTAAGGAGAAAATTTCTTTGAGAGAATAAGTACTAAGAAAGGAATAATCAAAGTATCTTGAAGTTTAGAATGATTTTAAAAAGATAAGAGAAACAAGGCAGTTGAGGTTTTTGGTGAAAAGAAGGGTCCAAAAGGCAGGTTAATTCATCTCCAAATAAATCTCTAAATAAACATGTTTCCTCTAATAATGTAGGTACTAAAACCAAATCTGGACCAGTTTAGACTAGAAAGAATAATGGGAAACCCTTTTTTCATCAAAATAAGAGAAGGATATCTCGGGAAGATCACTTATGTATAAGTGAAGACCGGCATGGTTTGTGGCATGACATCAACAACAATATTCCAGAAAAAATTATTAACATTATTGAAGATCAAGGATGAGAGACTATTGTTGGAGCTATGGAGCTTTTGGACACAAATCCTTCTCAAGTTGGTTCAATTTGTTACTCTTAGAGAAGATGCTTGAATCAAGGGGAATTTATTCTAAGAAAATGGGAAGAGACTCTCAAAAGAAGCAAACTATGACCGGGAAATCATATCTTCTTTAAACACATAACCAATTTGATTTCTTAGAACAATTATATGGAATATGTGATCAACATGGTCATTATGTTGAGAAGAAAATGACTATCCTACCTAGAAATATTTCCTATGGTGAGAAAGGAAGGATAATTTAGAAGGACAAGGAGGATAAGTCTTGCTTTACTGAGGTTTGCATTAAAGGCCTACAAGAGAACAAATTCATGGATTTTTAATAGTGGTTCTTCCCACATGACCTATGACACAAGAATTTCGAAGAAAATTGAAAATAAAGGAGTAGAAACATTATTCAATGACTTTTCTCTAAAAATAAGTGTAGTTGGCTCACCATGAACTACTCTTCATCTGAAAAGAGGGAAACCACCTACAGGGATATAAAAAAGGTCAAGTACGATGTGTTCATTACAAATAATGATGACATTATGTATATGGAAAACATTGATGTAATAATCTCAAAAAAGGTATACCACTATGACTTTTCGCAGATAGTGCACCTCCATTGGAGGGGTTTTATTACAAAACCATGGCTTGTTTATCAAACAAAACAATTATCTTAACTAACACTTATTCAAGAATTTCAATTTAATATAAGAAGAATTAGGAAGGTAGCTAAATACAATTTAAAACATTCTTGAATTAAAGAGGCTAAAAGAGGAACCCCGCCTAGAAGGAGCCAAGCCACACTTGGTGCTTGAAAATTTTTTCAGCAAAAACTCTAAGCCGCTTCATCCATTCTCCGGGAATATGCACCTTTGAATATACATAAGCACGCCCTAACCCCTATGTATGTGTCCTCATGAACTTGAACACACACAACAGGATCCTTATATATATGCTCACATGCATAATCCTGTTATCACCCACACACGTTTGAATTTTCCATATATATACATAAGAACTCCTAGCCCCTTATATTTAATCACACTGCCATGGGAAGATATAAATATAACAAGAGAACTTATTATATATATTCTTACTTATTCATACATGGTGAGTCGCCTTTGACTCGGGTTGCCGCAACACACATGAACAGGTCCTAGGAGTCTTTAAAAAAATGTCAGTGATATAATGAATCGTCATTAATTGAACCTAAAAATTGTAGTGGGAGGAACATGATTAGTGAGAAAGGAAATAATAGAATAGTTGATGATGATAATAATATCAACATGCAGCATCATCAGCAAGATTAAGACACCGGGAAAACAATATCTTGTTGAAGTCAACATAGTGCCACATGAACACATGAGTGAAATTAGAGATTAACATAAAATAATACAACCAATAAAACAAGTAATAAAACAAGTGCATATTTCTCATGATGATAAAGGTTGTGAAACTATGGCTATAGCCCCCCCGAACATCCCCCCCCACACACCTGCACCCCCACTCACCCCCCCAAATGCACCCCCACTCCCCCCAAATGCACCCCCACTCACCACCATTCCACCATTCAACCCAACTCATTTGAACCCCCACTGTCCCCCCCAAATGCACCCAACTTTCTCCACCCTACCCCCAAATTCACCCCCACTCACCCCTCCACCCCAACTCATTTGAACCCCCACTGCCCCCCCCCCCAAATGCACCCCAACTACCCCCCACAACCTACACCACCACCCCCACCGCACAATTCCCCCCATCCCCCTTTACAGTTTTGGTAATAGATCATTATATTGTTGGTATAATATATCAATTCCTAAAAATTTTAAAGTGCCAAATTCAAGGGGGATAAAATCAAGATCATTTCTAAATTTAGAAAGTAAACAGAATGTATTTATCTACCCATAACATATTTAAACATCTTTAAGACGGATATTTTATTTTAATTGAGTGTAGTCACTAGAATGGATCATGAAAATCTAAGAATTTGTTAAAAACAAATGGATAATGAAGACCAACAATGATGAAAAATGGAAGAAAACTTCCTTTGGAAAATTTTAAAAAAATGAAGTTGGAAACACTATTCACAAGAAGTTTTTAAAGAAGGAAGATCATACATCCTTGGTTAATAAACCTAATAAGTTTAAGACAAGTTCTAAATATAAAAGGATTAGTTCTTCTATCATGGAAGAAGGAGAAAAACTTAGATTCATGCAAAAAATCCTTGCCTGTATGTGAAAATAAAAGTAAGAAATAGCATAATAGAAGATTTGTCCAAGGAGAATACAGATGAATTGGTTTGTTGAAAATAAATCGTAAGAATCCATGTGGAAATTCCAATGTGTACCTAAAGAGTTCATGGTTGTATGTCCCATCTATTAGAAAAAGAAAGAAATAATTATAATGGAATCGCTTATAAAATATGTTTCTAAATGAAGTGATGAAATCCATTATGAAGAAGTCAAATATCTTTAGAGGTGTTCAAAAAATAAAAACCCCAAAGGTTGTCTAAAACATTGCAGAACAAGTAATATGATTGGATATAGTACCAAAAATTTCTTAATCAGGTTACTGGTATAAGAAAAATCCCTAAAGAAGATAAATATTACATTATGTGATCCACGTTCCTTGAAGATTTATGAAAGGAAGAATATCTCACATAAATAAGTTGATAGTGAAGAACTCCATGCTACAAAAAGAAAAAACAAATCTCGAAAAAAATATTCAAGCATTAAGAAAGGGGAAACTTGGTTGAGAAAACATTCTCAACCTTGTTGTTCACACTAAGGCACAACTAGTAACACCTTATTCTATTTCATAATGTATCTATGTTCTAACCCTGAATGGAATTGAAGGTGAAGCTAGATCTCAAAGAGAACTCAAGAAATTATACAAGCTATAAAATCTAGAATATTACTTCAAGTAATCCGTTTTAGTGAATTATCAATATGGTATATCCTAAAATCTATTTATATAATATATCCACAATGATGAAGATAATTTACAGCTTCTCCTTGTGGGTGAGAATGGTGCAGAAAACCATGAAAAGCTACCATAACCTATTAAAATCTTGTAAATAAGAATTCTATATGGTGCTCTAAAAAGATTCGTTGAAATGGTATGGATTCCTATTCTCTCATTAATGAGTGAGAAAATAAAATCCTAACATTAATTGGGAGATGTTGATTTTAATCATTGACATGAATGGGGAAGTTTATAGAAGCCTTGAGACTGAGGTTACCTAACTTGAGGCTCTTTGTCTTGAGAATCCATGAATATTTAGGAAATGAACCCCTCATTCACATAATGAGTTGATACAGTAGCAACGATATATCTCATTCAATGATAAAAAATTCCCCAAAACTAAAAATTATCAACCAGAAGATAAAAATCATAAACAAAATGATTTTCCATACCTGAAAAAAAACCTAAGATGTTCCATAACACATGTGAATGGACCATTATAATGCATCCCACATTCTTCAAACTAGCATCACACTAGCTCATCATATCAGATTCCTTATATCTTTGGAGTAGATCACAAATACTATCCAAGATGTCACTATATCACAAGAATAATCTTCTTACACAAACAAAGTATTCAACTAATCATAAAGAAACACTTCAAACATGGTCTCTATTTTTATTCTCACTTACCAATTCTTCAAAACTTATTCACTGGCTTCTCAAACTCAAAGGAAAACTTCCTCTTATCTTCCTTCTTCTCTTTATCTTTTTCGTTGAAACTAGGTAGGTTGTAACTCATAATCAATGTCTCAACACACTATTCTTATTAATTTATATATTATGTAGTGGATCATGATTCTTATTATTAAAAATCATTAACTCACTCAAAAAACTCTTCTACAGCACTATTGGCTCCTCTCACTGCTCACTTGGAACACCCAAAACATAACATTGTTTTTTATATATTAGTTTTTATACTATTAAGATCATTGTTACCTCATGTAGAAATATATATATTTTAAACCCATTCCCACTATACTATAATCCGAAACAAATCGTGTATAACTTGGCACACCAACTATATCTTCTCATGAAACTATTTTAACCCATTTTATTTGTTGTTTGATTTATTTAACGGTTATATCTACTAGGTTTCCACAAATAACCTTTTTTTTATTTTTATTCTCTTCTTGGCCAATTATGTATCCTAGTGAGATCAATTATTTATTCGTCTCAAAATAATCTCTATATAATAACTTTGTATTAATATTATGGTCTATTTTAAAACATAGTATCAGTAAGTAGAGAGTATCTCCAAATTTTGGATTTGATGCAATCGTAATTTCAAAACAATAATTATTTTTAGTCATAGCCGACATGACTTCCAAATCATCTCTTCATCCTTATTCTCATTAATGAATCGCTAGTTCTTTTGTGATCTATTGATCATTGAAGTTTAGAATATACATCCTCTAAATTCTTCACTTCTATATTTAAGTGACTTATACTATCTCTCAGTTCAAGATTGAATTAATTCCTAGACTTCCATCACATGTTCTCTTTGTCTCAATCATTAAGATCAATAACTCACAAAAATAGCTCCAATCTCAATAATTTAGTCTTAATAACTCAAGCATCGACGCAAATTCTTTTACATTATTCTGGGAAAACTCATTATGTTCTTTCATTTATCAATAAGTTTATCTTCGTGATCTTCTTATCCCCCTTTAATTTTAGTTTACTCAAAAATAACTTAGACCAAGGCTTAACTAATCATTATGATGGTTTGAACATGATAGAACAACTCAAGCATCATCATGATGAGGATATGAAACTCTTGATAATATTTAGAAAACCTAGGACAAATGTAATCTAGGATTTAACCCATTATATATGGAAGAAATAAAAATAAAAATTTAGATTATTTCCTTACCTTAATGTCATGAATTAAAACCCCATCCTACCATTCAGTGTGATAACAATGAAAGGAAAACAATAACTCAAAACCTTGATGATTGAGGAATTTAGGAACTCACTCTCAGTTCACTTGAATAGTAGTAAAATAAAGAAAACAATGGATTTCCAAATTTAGATCTATTATGTTTTTGAATTTTCAGAAACTCAATGATGAACATAGATAATAATCAAAGGTAGGTTTAATGGGGGATTGAGAGCAATGAAGGATAGCCTCTCAAGGGTGTTACAAAATGAGAATCACAATGAAATCCCAAAAAAGGGTGTTTTAGGGGTAAATTATCTAATGTAAAATTACTATTTTAACCCCTTTTTAAAAAAATCATCTGCATCTTACTAGGTTCCTAGTATAAGGATCTAGGTATATAGAGGTTACACTAGTAGTTACCGATGATTATACTTAACACCGCTAAATACTCGGTACCAGACAACTAGGTATTTATTTCTACACCTACCCCAAACACCTTACCTTTTTATCACCAAATTCCTTTTACCCTTCTTAGATCCTTCTTAAACCCCATAAACTTCCATTTTTATCCATTTTAATAATATCACACTTCAAATTAATGGAATTAATAAATCATAATGATGATATTCCTTATAAATTTCTCATCACTAGGCTTCCACTCAACAAGAATCATTAATGAGATACTTGAGAAAAAAACTCCATTTATTGAGAAAGAATTAAAAATAATTGTTTATAAGTTTCATTATGAAGCTATACAAATAATCACTATTATTTAACTATCAATATGAGAATCCATTATAAAACCTTCTCACATTAGTTGATGATACAAACTGAACATTCCATATAGGAACCAATAGAATCAAACTCAAAATTATCAAACTGAATAACATGAGTAGGGTCAAGTATATGTCTCCTCAGTTTTAAAACATGATACACATTCATCGTATCATTGAACTGAGGAGAAAAATACAATGTTTAAGTTGTTTCTAAAATATGATCTAAGATCTAGAAGGGTTTAAGGAACCTAGCAGTTGACATACCTTTATTACCCATCCATCTATGTCCCAATAAAGTGGATATCTATAGAAATACATAATGATGTGGATGCTGCTATGTGTGAGGATAGGTCGGCGGGATGGAAAAAACTTTGCGATGAACTAATGTTGGTCAAAATGGGTTAGGATTTCGAGAGGATGGATTAGTCAGCACGCTAAAGAAGGAGGTGGGGAGGCTACCTGGAAGCAGCGTCGGCAGGGTGGTGGAGTGGCCATGTTGGATGGAAGTGTCGGGGTAGGGTCACAGATAAGAGATCTCGTGGAGGGGTGGCCGCGTTGGGAGGCAGCGTAGGGGGAGGAGGGTCGCTGAGAGGAGAGCTCATGAGGGTAAAGGAGGTCCGCGGAGAGGAGAGCTTGAGGGGGTAATGGGAGGAGCATTGAGAGAGGAAAGGTTGTGGGGTGGAGGAAGGTCACAACGAGGAGAGGTCATGCGGGTAATGGGGAGGGGGTCAGGGAGAAGAAGAGAATCCCACGATGGAATAAAGTTGGTGCCACGGAACCGTGGCATAAAATAACCATATAACCACGATTATAATTGAACTGTGGCTATAAATTAAGCTATAACCATAGGTTTATAAAACTGTGGCTATAGATCCATGGCTATAGATCATTTTTCTAGTAGTGAAAGGAATTTTATGGATTCTAGAATTAAAAATATTTTTACAATTCTCACACAACTTTCTCAAGATATAAATCATGATAGACTTCCAAGTGAAAAAGGGAGGTAAAAACATTATATTTAGTCCTTCAATTGGTATCATCCACCTTCTTTTAGTGGGTCTTCTGATCCACTATTGAATGAAAAATAGATTAGTACCACTGAAAATATATTTTTGGTTGTCCAATGTTCAGAACATGAGAAAGTAATTTTAGTAGTCTATCATTTGGAAGGTGAAACAAATCAATGGTGGAATATTATCAAGAATGCGATGTAGAAAGATGAAATTTAATCCATTAATGGTATGATTTCATGAAATTATTTTTCAATAAGTAAATTCATCATATTAATTTAACAAATTTATATAAGGGGTTCCCTGAGCTTCATGAAAAGGTAAATGAATATTTCGGTGCCTATAAAGAAAATTTTATAAGACTTGAAAGGTAAAATTATGGAATTTTCATCCAACTTGAATATAGGGTTGAAATATTCTTAAATAGAATAAAAATAAGTCTCCCAATTAAATTAACTATAAGGGAAATCAATATCTATGAAGAAATAAATCAATTTTCTCTCATGGTTGAGATGGATATTGGAGTTACCCATAAATAATATTGGTTCAATAAGAAGATAAAAATGGAATTCATGGGAAAATTAAAAAAAATACTGAATAGAAGATTAGAATTTCTTTATGCTCAATGTGAGGAAATAAAATTGGAGGAAACTATATTAAGGGTACCAAAAAATTTATTAAGTGTTGTAATGAATGTTATAGAGAAATTTACTTCTAAAGTGATGGGAAAATATATCAAATGATGTTGATAGAGAAAAGGCTACACAAAATACACCTCTTACACTTTAATTCATAAAAAGAAAGGAAAATGGGAATTATGATAATAAATTCCCAAATATGATGTTTATCATTAATGATCGATGTCAGCAACCTCTAATGGATAGAGAAAAGGAAAATCATAGGCGATCAATACTGATGATGTGTAGTATGAAAATAACGTTGTATAAAGTAAACTTACCATCCACTCTAAATAATCTATCATTTTATTTAATTATGGATCCACCAAATGTAACACCCCAGGTAAATAAATAATATGACATTTTCATATTTATCCATATTTTTGACTAAAATATTAATATTACTTTAAAGGGAATGCTATGCTCGAGGGAATACCCAGTACGCAACAACGAGTTTCTTAGAAATCCTACGTTACACTCTAATAATACAATAATACTATTTTAAAAGGTAGTTAACACCTAGTCGTTATAATGGCAGGAATGAACGGAACAAACTACAAAATGATTATATATGTTTGTAAAATATTTTTACTTTTATCCAATAAATGTTAGAGGCTTAAAATGAAAATGAATCCAATTTTAAGCATAAATCTTCTAATATTCTTTAATAGGTTGATTAACCGCCTTTTTATGGAGAACCCTTTTAAAATATAATTTTGAAAATTTTATATGTTGTATTTGAAAAAATAAAATCCTTCTTTAGAATCAGGACATCAAAATTTACTTTGTGTAAAATTTTGTTATTTTTCCGATAAAGAACATTTTTATTGAAAATGTTGCATTTTAATTAAAAACCTCATTTTAATATGATTTATTTATATGGATATATTATATTTTTAATTTAAATTAATGTGTATTTAGAATATTTTTTTACCATTTAATCTAATGGTGGTCATTGGAATTAATTTCACTTTGAAATTGGACTTAAACTAATGTCAATATTTTAATAGATATTGTTTCTTAAAAACACGCTATTTGTTTTGACAACGGGAATTAATTATTAAATTAATTAATTCAACATATATGTTTTGAATTTTGTAAAATAGACATCATTATTGAATTCGGAATATCAAATATATCTTAGGGTGAATTTTTGGTATTTTTCTGAAAAACATCAATTTTTGATGAATAGTGAAACCACTAAGTGGTAGTTTAAAAACTGATTTTTTGATTAAATGAAACTTTACCACTTCTGTGATTTGAATTTCAAAAATCCGACATACATGGTTGTCATTAGGATGTAAAATGTGGTTCAATTGGATTAAAATAATTTTTTTGGTGAATAGTAACTTTTAAGTTTTTAATCATGATTAGAGGTAATTAGTACAATTTAAGAAAATATGAAATGACCTAGACACATGTACTACTTTCAATGGATGTGTCATGGCCGACCAAGACAATCCATGGGTCAACTTGGGGACCCCATGGAGCCACTTTGGTTGGAAAATGACATAAATAACTTTTTATATAAAGTTAAAATAAAAATGTCACAAGCATGAGTTTTTTTACTAAAACAAATTTTAAATGGGGTTTTACAAGTCATATTTTTAACTATAAATATTAATTAGAATAATAAAAAGATTTCATACATCATGATATTTGTTTTATAATTTTTAGACATTAAATAAATTAAATTATTTTTGACATCATGATGATGCAACGATTACCTCATTAATAAAGGATTTAAATAAAATGAAAAGATAATGTTAAAACTATAACTTACACTTGTCAAAGATATATTGGATGAGTATATTTCTAACTCTTACCACCTTATCCTTGAAATATATTAATGTTGGACCTTTAAAATCCAAAACTCATTTGAAAATAAAGTATCATTTTGTTACTTTCCAAGAGTGCCCCTCCTCTACTCTTATAAAAGGCCCCCACCTCTACCACATTACCCACACCTCTCAAGACCCTGGCTTGGCCAAACCCTACTCATTTTGTCTCTCCACATCCCTCTCTTACTCTTAGAAGCCTCACTTTGGGCAGAAGACTTCCCAAGGAAGCCTTTGAGCTCAAATCAAAGAGAAATACCCGATTTGATGGTAATGTCTTCACTTGTGTTCTTTTGTTTTATTTTTCTTCTCCAACCCCCTAAACTCTTTTTATTATTTTCATTTGTAACAACAACAGTATATTCAATATACTAGGATGTTTTTATAAGAATTATTCTAGCTACAATTACACACACCTTCATATAATTGTTAAAGAGTATACTGTTTCCGTGGATGGCGAATTTCTGCTTCACGAAACGATGATTGTTCAATATTCTTCTAACACCTTAAAAGGTGGAAATTAAGATGAAACTATATTTATATATGATATATAATATGTTTATTTTTTTACTTAAGATTCTTTATTTTTCATTTATGTCATACATTTATGGTTTCCATTATGGGTAAATGCGATATCTTCATTTTAGGAAGTGCGGACTACCGCCCCCTCATAGTGATTTGATTTGTTAACACCATATGTGATATGTATAAAGGATAAATTTAATGATATTATACCATACTAGAATTATAATACTATTATGTATTGTTATGTTTTAATTCCATTAAATAATAAATAGAAATGGAAGTAGCGTTGATGCGTACGTACAGCTTACCGTCTCCATGAACGGTGAATTTCATTTCTTACCTCTAAATGTTATGTAACATTATAAATGCATGTATATAATGGATATATAGGATATATATGATATCTAAATAATGAATATAATTCTGGATATAATATATATTTTACCACATGAACAACTTGTAATTATAAATAGTTTATTTTTTGACTCAAGTAGCAATGATCTACAAAACAACCATTATTAACTTAAATAATTACATAGTGTTTATAGAATGGTAGTAAGTGATATAAAAGGAGTAATGAACATGAAAAAGGTTCTTATGAAAGTATAAATTAACTCAAGTTTATTATTCAGGAGGTTAAAGAACGATCGAGTCATGTCGGACCCGAGGTAAGGTATCCTACCACTCTTTTACTTTTTAAGTACTCTCTTTTATGTCATTTCTTTTAAGCTCATCTTTATTATGTTTTGGGATGTTATTTTATATTCCTAATTCTTTAATTTTTATGTTCATATTATTATAGACCCTATTTTATATCATAAATCCATTTTTAGAAGTTTTAATTGGCATCGTTAGGCTGCCGAAATTTCATAAGGGGCTTTTTATCTCACTTTGTGTTTTTGTGAGATTAATGCTACATTTGCCAATATTTCCTTTTGAGTGGTGTATGTACTATCCATTATTCTACTATTTGTGTAACATACTTTTGTTTATGAGTATTTACATCAATGTTGTATAGTCCTCCTTTAATGGGGTGTACATTTCAAAAGTTACCAAAATCGGTAAGGGAACCTTTCACCCTCCTCTTTTTAAAAGACTTCTTTTGTTATGTCTTTTAACTTTCATCTTATTATGTGGGGATATGTTCTTATATATCCTTATTGCCGTAAATTTTATGTCCAAGTGATGAGATACCCTTTATCTCTCTCATCAACTCTTTTTCTAAAATTTGATGTGATGCCGTTAGGCTGTCAAGGGAACTTCTTAACCCAATTTCGATTTCTTTGGGTTCGACATGTAGTTATTGAATATGTTATCCTTTGAATATTTTTGTATGAACTTTGATTGTTTTACACTTAATATCCAATTATATTGGCTGTATTTATATTTTTCACACATAATCATGAGATTGATTTATCCTTAATTTAAGGATACCTTCTTTATAAGGGATTTTATCTCATTTTACATTTCTATTGAGACTTCATTGTTGTTATGCACCAATTCGCTCTTATATGGTGTATATACTGTAATAGCCCGAGATTTTATGAAAAATATTTTTTTTATGTCTTGTGTTGTACGCTACACCAAAAGGAGCTTTCACAACACACATCCTTGACTTGCCTTGCATTACACGCAATCACGACTTTCCTCGATAGCGTGTGTAGTACGCAATACCAAGTTTCACTAAACAACGATATTCTATTAAAATATTATTATAACTAGCCGTTATGAATAGTAATAACCACCTTTTAAAATTTTAGAAATTTTAGCTCTCAAAATGGACTTCATTTTTGGATTCGGAGTATCGAATTTAGCCTAAGGTGAAATTTTGGTACTTTTCGGATAACTTTCATATTCTGATGAATAGTGAAAATTACTAAATTATAGTTAAAAACAACTTTTTTAATCAAAATAATTAATAGTGATAAATTGTTAATTTGAGTTGTTTTAATGTATATTTAGAATATATTTTTACAATTTAATACAATTTTGGTCATTGGATGTAATTTCACATTTATACCAGACATAATCAAGTGTCAATCTTTTGATAGATATTGTTTATTAAAAACACGCTATTTGTTTTAACAGCGGTATTTAATTATAAAATTAATTAATGAAACTTCTATGTTATGAATTTGGTAAAATAGACTTCATTTTTGAATTCAGAATATGAAATATAGCTTAGGATGAAATTTTGGCATTGTTCTGAAAAACATCAATTTTTGATGAATAGTGAAACTACTAAGTGGTAGTTAAAAAACTAAATTTTTCATAAAACTTAATTTTACCGCTTCTGTGAATGGAATTTCAAAAATCCGAGAGACATGGTTGATGTCAGTAAGTAAAATGTGGTTCAATGAGATGAAAATAATTTTTGGTGAATAGTAACTTTTTACTTTTATTTACCACGGTTAAAAGTAAATAGGGTAATTAAGGGTAAGAATGATATTAATATTACCCTAACACATGTCCTAATTCTATTGGACAAGTGTATCTCGACCAAAAACAACCTTAAGTGTAAAATATTATCATTTAGGCCCACTTGGATTAGATTATGACATTCAAAGAAGAGTTAAAAGAGTTAAAATCAAAGTTTATTTACTAAAACATTTTTAATATAGGGTTTTACATAAGATAAATTCGATTGTAAATATTCATTAGAAAGATAAAAATATTTCCTACATAATGGTATTTTATTTATAATTTTTAGACATCATATAATTTAATTTATTTATGACACAACGATGATGCAGTAATTACCCTTTTAAGGAAATATTAACATAATTGATGTTATAAATGCTCAAATGAATGTAATTTGAGACTTTTTATGAATTACACTAATTTTCTAGGTTACTATGATATATTAGTGTTGATTTAATCAACTTGTTTCGAACATATAATTCTGTTATGACTTTCACAAAAATCATATATCAAATAGTGTCAAAATTGACACAAAATAGTTTTTAAATCAAATATTATATTATTAATTGTTATTTTATTCCTAAAAATCTAAGGATCGGCCAAATGACTTAGATAAGGATATATGTATTAATAATAAACAATTTGGGGTTCGTTTGGCATGTTATAGTAAGTGTATTAACCATATAGTGAAAGAAAACAAAAAGACACGGTAAAAGTTAAATTATTTAACTTAGAGTTAAATCTAATTGATAAGGTTAAAATAATACCCTAAACTTGTCTAAATATTATTGGTTGATAGGATTTCGACTCATCCCCACTTTAGGTTCGAAATAAGACCCTTTGGAACCATTATAAACCGATTTTGACATTAATATAAAATAATATTTTGAGGTATTCCTAAGGTGCCCCTCTCCTCCCTTATAAAAGGACACCTCCTCCCCCTCCCCCTCACACCAATTTGAGCACTCATGCTCGGCCAAACCCTACCAAAATCTCTTCTCCACTTCCCTAGCAACATCCTAGAGGTTCTGGTCTTCCTAAAAGACCAATTTTAGTGCCCTAAGAGGAGGTCTCAAAGAGGCGCTTCAAAGAAGAGGTAATTACCGTTACCAATTCTTTCATCTTTATTTCTTCTTCCACTTCTTCTTCTTAGGTTGTTTCATTATGAAGTAATAACATCAGTATCAATAATATACTGATATGTTATTATAAGTATGAAACAACCCTATTTCACCATCTATCCATCCTACGGAAAAAGAAATCACCGCGCGTGCGTACGTACGGAATACCGTCTCCACGCCGTGGTGTAATCTATTTTTTCCACCACCACCTTACATGGATGGGTATAATGGTGTAAATAATAACTATACATAGTTATTACAACATCATATTGATTCTGATATATTGTATAATCCACTCCAATTTAATTCAATATTTATGTAAATGATATCATCGCTCGTGCGTACGTACGGACTACCGTCTCCACGACGCGATGAGATTCATTCTCCATGTTAACCATTTAAGAATGATTATAAAGTATATATAAGAAATAATAATGAAATATATGACATTATAAAGCTACTTGATTTATGTATATATATATATATATATATGTATGTCATCTACTTACTTCCATTCAAGACAATAAGGAAAGGAAAACAGCGTTCATGCATACGTACGGACTACCATCTCCATGAACGGTGTTTTTCATTTCATTTATCTATCTATTATATATATATATATACTGAATATATATGATATATAGATCATATTTTATATTATTGAAGTAAGTAAATCATGATATAAGTATTAATAATGTCAAGAACAACAAGTCAAAACACCTGCGATAAATGAAACGATTTTACCCAAAATGCTTCTTTAACATGGAATTTACAAACGAACAGGTAATATAATGTCATAAGTGAACCATATATGATATCATAACAATGAATATGATTCTGTAACAAGTCAATGACATTATTTAAATCATTATACAGGAGGTTCAGACACATACGAAGCAAATCAGACCTAAGGTAAGGGAAATATCACAATCTCATTTTTATCCGAGATTGTTTATACTTTGCTAATTACTGGGGTGTATTTTATCATCCACATCAATGTTTTCTCAATATGTAATATTATTTCCATTCACATACAATTGTTTAATTCCAATTTTACCCTTCGGTGAGTTTTTAGTAAAGGATATGAAATGAATCTTTTTTCGTTTTTCGTATGAGGTACTTTTTGACTTTTCCGACAAAAGTACGAAGAATGTTTTTTTTAACTTATACGGCATGAATGGATTTTTAAAACATTATTTCCAAGAAGATTCCTTTACAAGTTTTCAAGTTTATTTTTAATCAACTTCTTTTAGTTTAAAGTTTTATGACATGTTAAGAAAGGAAAAATGGTTTTGAAGTAGAAATGATATTTTCCTCAAGAATGGAGTTCAAGTATTTTATCAAAATTATTTTCCATCTAAGATAATAAAAGGGTTCTATTTTTATCCCTATTATTACATGGATTTGATTATGTTGTGATGGAAATATTTTTATGAATTCCTTTATCTTATATGAATTGTTTTATGATGTCATGATGTTTAAGAATCCCATTTTTATTACATGGGTTACGCTATGATTTATGGTTTATGATTATGTGGCACACATAAGAAAGGATTCATTATGAGATGGGTGGGACCTATATCTCCCTCCAATGCATTGGGTAAAGATTTTATATCTCATGAGATAGACATGGCTGGAACGGTAAGTTATACCGGTTCAGTGAAACAGGACTGAAACGAGGGTGACTCGATTCAGAAAGGGACTTTGTCCACTAAGATAGTCTTGGCAATGAGTCTTGACTAACAAGAAATGATTCTCTATGATTATGTGTGTATGCCACAAAGTTTCAGGTTTTAAGTTATGATTATTGTGATTACATTTCACTGCCATGATTTATCCCATGTTATGAAATTATGATCCCTTTTGCAGGTTAAGATTTCCAAAAGTTATGTGCTTGTGTATACGATGAGATTTATATTTCTTTTGTTTACCCTTACTGAGCATTTGAGCTCACCCTTTTATGTTTTCTTTTCCCCAGGATATAAAGAATGGATTTAGGTTTAAAAAAAGGGAAGATCTTTATGGGAGATATTGGAGATCTTTCACCACGATTAGAAGATTATGTTCCGAGTTTCCAAAGACACTAAACTATTACGATCCTTGTGTGTGTATTTTTTTTGTTATGTACTAAGTATTCCTCAAAAGTAATGTAATGTCCATGTACGTTAAGCTTCGGATCTCTACATATACTGTCCCTTAGAGTATTATATCATGAATCCCTTTATTCTCATGATATTATAAAGTTCTGATTAAATGTTATTCCTCAATTATTGTATTCAAGTGTCTCTCATTTTGTTAAAAACCCTTTAACTAAAATATCATTTTAAATGTTTTAATGATTTATTCTTATAAATATTTCTCATTAATATCCATGTTTTCAAAATGGTTTCAAGGATTTATTTATATGGATATTAATGGTGTAAAATGTTAAAAGCTTCAAAGTGGTATGGGACACTTTGATTCAAAAATCTCTTTATTAAATGTTTTAAATGGTTTTGAAAATGGTTTTTTAGAATGGATTCAATATCTTAAAATTTTATATTGTTATTGGAATGTGGGAACTTTACCTTTCCTTTATGATTATGTTATTTGCTATGATTATGTTATGGTTCTTGGGAATTGTTTATGAAGATGGGTGGTTCTGTGATAAACTAAGTGCGAGTGAGCCTGATATAGCTCTTCAATACATTGGGTAATGCGAAGGAGTTAAACGTTAAGGTTTCTCCGAAGAGATTTAGGGAATATACTGTGATGGGTATTCCAAACGTAACCAAGAGGGTTACTCCCTACGTAAGAATGTTATGAATTCCTCAAGTTACCTTTATGTATTATGATTTCTATGATTTATTCATGATTTTTTGAGGTATGTTAAAGTGCTTATGTTTTATGGGTAATGTATGATATCATTATTATGTATATATGTACTCATGTTTACTTTACATAATTTTTATAACCCTTACTGATATTTTTATGCTCATCCCAAGTTTTTGAAATGTTTTCACAGGTCAAGGGATTGGTACATGATTTGATGATAGTGTCAAGGAAGTGTAAAGAAAGAATCCATGTTTTATTTTAAATATGTTTCCGTTGATGGGAAAATGAAAACTATATTTTATGTAACCACTTTGTTTAAATGTGGAATGTAATGAAAGTTTTATGATATAATTCTCTAAAACTATAAACTTGAAAAGATCCTTAATGTGTAATCTTGTAATAACTCAAGATTAAGTATGGTTTAAGGCTGGGGCCTTATAGTTGGTATCAGAGGTCAATTTAGATAACTTTAGAGGTTAGAGTGTTATTTAATAAAAAGTGACAAGTTTTGTATAACCACAATGGTTAGTATATTAGATGGTGTCATAGTTTTTTTGAAAGTTAGAATGTGTTTGAGATAACTTGGGGAAGTATATCTTGGTGTTTATCTTCCTCTTTTTTATTTGATGATTTTACTGATATACTCACACTAACCTTTTTGGTTTTAGTAAATGGCTGGATCTAGAAGGAACCAAAGTAAAAATGGATTTAAAGAAAACTGTAACAGTCTTATGAAAGAACAACTGAATGATATGGTAGCTACAATGAGAACTCTTGTGGTTATCCTCAACCAACTATATAGAGTCATGATTAACCACATGAACCTTAGTGATTTTTATAAGGAATCGTATATGCGAGAAACAAATCCCTACGGAAGTTCAGGTAATAATCATAAAGGTAAGTATGTTCAAAAACCTATGTATCAAATATGTGGAAAGAAACACATAGGAAAATGTTTCAAAGGGACAGAAAGATGCTATAGGTGTGGAAATGATGGTCATAAAACAAGAAACTTCCATGGAAAAAGGAAGCATCTAGTTGACTCTAGGAAAGGGAAAGAAGTTATTTCTGAAGGATCAATTGAATGTTTTAAATGTGGTGTGCATGGACATTATGCAAACACATGTCCTATGAATAAGTTTTGGGAATGGGGTCACCAAGATCATACAAATATTCATTTACCAATACCTAATTCCATTTCGATTGAGGATGAAGAAACTGACAATGAAGAATGAAAGGTATGGATTATTTCTTAACATATGTTTTCCTATTTTTAGAATCTTAGGATATGATTCATGATTTTTTTGTAGGAAAGAATTATTTCAGAATAAATTGAAAAGGAATGGATAATGGATCAAGATGAATGTTGAATGATTAAGAAGTCATCAAATAAGGGATTCAAGAGTTATTGTAGATTTTAGGATGGTGAAATTATTAGATGTATTAAGTCTCTTTTGATGATGAGGTTACATTAGAAGACTTTTTATAGTAACCCTGATGATTGATATACGCAAATTTTATTCAAGGAATAATTATCCTTTCTTTTGTGGATATAGTTATAAAGAACCATTTGGGTTTATATGATCCTTAAATTTGAGGCAATTACTGGTTAATACATTTTGGGTTTCAATCTTAGTTTGTTTTACTTTTTAGAATTTTATGGATAGATGTTTATTGAATGGTCTTTGTTGAACTTTTGGTTTTGTTTGACAAATTTTGGAGATTAAGAATAGATTTTTTTATATAAAGGATTATCCTTTTTGGGTATTATATGATCTTATACTATCCTTTTTGGTTCTAGTTTTCGTTAAGGTATAAAGACATGTGAAGTATATAGATATATTCTGTGGATTAGGTGATTCTCTAGAAGTTGATTATAACTCTCTTAATGTGAACAAGTCATCATAAATACTCATCTTTTGGAGAAAATATGAGTTCGTGTAAGAAATCTAGAAAAATTTGAAAGTCAACATGACAATTAAGTATGCTTCCTAATGTTTTAGTTAAGATCACAAATAAATTACTCAATGAAAAGTAACTTAAAACAAAAATGTTGTCTGTTAATTTTTCCTACTGGGGAATCAAATACCGTTTAACCCATCACAAGTTTGTGATTTTCTTATTGTTAACTTTCTCCTAGACATGTTTACTATCACTCTCCATCGGAACATGAACCTTTGTTTTCTCCTCCATATCCATATTTTCATACTTGGAATCCTAGTATGGGTTAACTCGGGTGACATTTGTACTTCTCTCCCATTATTTTAAAGTCATAGTTTTACTGACTCTTGTTCTGATGTGGGATTTTCAATGAAGCTTCCAAGACCAACTTTAAAATTGCGAGGACGCAATTCCCAAAAGGGGGGAAGGATGTAACACCCCAGGTAAATAAAGAATATGACATTTTCATATTTATACATATTTTTGAATAAAATTTTAATATTACTTTAAAGGGAATGCTATGCTCGAGGGCGTACCCAATACGCAACAACGAGTTTCTTAGAAATCCTACGTTACACTATAATAATAAAATAATACTATTTTAAAAGGTAGTTAACGCCTAGCCGTTATAATGGTGGGAATGAACGGAACTAACTACAAAATGATTATATATGTTTGTCAAATATTTTTACTTTTATCCAATAAATGATAGAGGCTTAAAATGAAAATGAATCCAAATTTAAGCATAAATCTTCTAATATTATTTAAAAGGTCGATTAACCGCTTTTTGATGGAGAACCCTTTTTAAATATACTTTTGAAAATTTTATATGTTGTGTTTGAAAAAAATAAAATCCTTCTTCAGAATATAGACATAAAAATTTACTTTTTGTAAAATTTTGTTATTTTTCCGATAATGATCATTTTTATTGAAAATGTTGCATTTTAATTCAAAACCTCATTTTAATCTGATTTATTTATATGGATAGATTATAATTTTAACTTAGATTAAAGTGTATTTAGAATATATTTTTACCTTTTAATCTAATGGTGGTCATTGGAATTAATTTCACTTTGAAATTGGACTTAAACTAATGTCAATCTTTTAATAGATATTATTTCTTAAAAACAGGCTATCTGTTTTGACACCGGGAATTAATTATTAAATTAATTAATGCAACATATATGTTTTGAATTTTGTAAAATAGAAAACATTATTGAATTCAGAATATCAAATATAGCTTAGGGTAAATGTTTGGTATTTTTCTAAAAAACTTCAATTTTTGATGAATAGTGAAACCACTAAGTGGTAGTTTAAAAACTGATTTTTCATTTAAATGAAACTTTACCACTTCTGTGATTTGAATTTTAAAAATCCAACATAAATAGTTGTTATTAGGATGTAAAATGTGGTTCAATGGGATTAAAATAATTTTTTGGTGAATAGTAACTTTTAAGTTTTTAATCGCCATTAGAGGTAATTAATGTAAGTTAAGGTAAAAATAAGGTTTTAATAATATTAAATGACCTAGACACATGTCCTAACCACATTGTATGTGTCATTTCCGACCAATAAAATCCAAGGGTCAACTTGGGGACCCCATGGAGCCACTTTGGTTGGAAAATGACATAAATAACTTTTTATTTAAAGTTAAAATAAAAATGTTACAAGCATGAGTTGTTTTACTAAAAAAATTTTTAAATAGCTTTATAAAAGTCATATTTTTTACTATAAACATTCATTAGAAATATAAAAAGATTTCCAACATCATGATATTTTTTTTATAATTTTTAGACATTAAATAAATTAAATTATTAATGACATCATGATGATGGAGCGATTACCTCATTAATAAATAATTTAAATAAAATGAAACTATAATGTTAAAACAATAACTTAAACTTGTCAAAGACCTATTTGATGAGTATATTTAGAACCCTTACCACCTTATCCTCGAAATACATCAATGTGGGACCTTTAAAATATGAAACCCATTTGAAAATAAAGTAATATTTTGTAACTTTCCAAGAGTGCCCTTCCTCTCCTCTTATAAAAGGCCCCCACCTCTACCACCTTATCCACACCTCTCAAGTCTTTGGATCGGCCAAACCCTGATCATTTTGTCTATCCACATCTCTATCTTACTCTTAGAAGCCTCACATTGGGCAGAAGTCTTCCCAAGGAAGCCTTTGATCTGAAATCAGAGAGAGATACCCGATTTTAAGGTAATGTCTTCACTTGTGTTCTTTTGTTTTATTTTTCTTCTCCAACCCCATAAAATATTTTTATTATTTTATTTAAAAAAAAAACAGTATCTTCAATTTACTAGTATATTTTTATAAGAATTATTTGAGCTACAATTACACACATCTTAATCTAATGGTTAAAGAGCTTACTGTTTCTCTAGATGGAGAATTTATGCCTCAGGAAACGATGATTGTTAAATATTCTTCTAACACCTTCATAGGTAGACATTAAGATGACACTATATTTATATATTATATATAATATGTTTATGTTTTACTTAAGCTTATGTATTTTTCATTTATTTCATACCTTTATGATTTCCATTATGGGTAAATGCGATATCTTCATTTTAGGAAGTGCGGACTACCGCCCCCTCAAAGTGATTTGATTCATTAACACCATATCTGGTACGTATAAATGATAAATTTAATGATATTATAACATAATGGAATTATAATAATATTATCTATCATTATTTTTTAATTACATTAAATAATAAATAAAAATGGAAGTAGCGTTCATGTGTACGTACACCTTACCGTCTCCATGAACGGTGTATTTCATTTCTTACCTATAAATGTTATGTAACATTATAAATTCATTTATAAAATGGATATATATTATATATATGATATCTAAATAATGAATGTAATTCTGGATATAATATATATTTTACCACATGAACAACTTGTAATTATAAAGAGTTTATTTTTTGACTCAAGTAGCAATGATCTACAAAACGACCATTATTAACTTAAATAATTACATAGTGTTCATAGAATGGTAGTAAGTGATATAAAATGAAAATGATTTTGAAAAAGGTTCTTAATCAAGTAGAAATTAACTCAAGTTTATTATTTAGGAGGTTAAATAACGATCGAGTCAAGTCGGACCCGAGGTAAGGGATCCTACCTCTCTTTTCCTTTTTAAGTACTCTCTTTTATGTCATTTCTTTTAAGCTCATCTTTCTTATGTTTGGGGATGTTATTTTATATTCTTCATTCTATACTTTTTATGTTCATACGATTAGATACCATATTTTATCTCAAAAATCCATTTTTGGATGTTTTAATTTGCGCCGTTAGGCTACCGAAATTTCGTAAAGGGATTTTTATCTCACTTTGTGTTTTCGTGAGATTCATGCTACATTTGCCAATATTTCCTTTTGGGTGGTGTATGTATAGTCCATTATTCTACTCTTTGTGTAACATACTTTTGTTTATTATTATTTACATCAATGTTGTATAGTCCTTCTTTCATGGGGTGTACGTTTCAAAATTTACCCAAATCGGTAAGGGAACATTTCACCCTCCTCTTTTTAAAAGACTTCTTTTGTTATGCCTTTTAATTTTCATCTTATTATTTGGGGATATGTTCTTATATATCCTTATTTCCAAAAATTTTATTTCCATGGGATGATATACCCTTTATCTCTCTCACCAACTCTTTTTCTAAAATTTGATGTGACGCCGTTAGGCTGTCAAGGGAACTTCTTAACCCAATTTAGATTTCTTTGGGTTCAACATGTAGTTACTGAATATGTTATCCTTTGAATATGTGTGAATGACCTTTGATTATTTTACACTTAATATCCACTTATATTGAGTTTATTTATATTTTTCACACATAATTATGAGATTTATTTATCCTTAATTTAAGGATACCTTCTTTATAAGGGATTTTATCTCATTTTACATTTCCATTGAGACTTAATTGTTGTTATGAACCAATTCACTCTTGTATAGTGTATATACTATCCTTTGGAGTATTATATCATGAATCCCATTATCCTCATGATATTATAAAGTTTTGAATAAATGTTATTCCTCAATTATTGTATTCAAGTGTCTCTCATTTTGTTAAAAACCCTTTAACTAAAATATTGTTTTAAAAGTTTTAATGAATTATTCTTATAAATATTTCTCATTAATATAAATGTTTTAAAAATGGTTTCAAGGATTTATTTATATGGATATTTATGGTGTAAAATGTTAAAATATTCAAAGTGGTATAGAACACTTTGATTGAAAAATCTCTTTATTGAATGTTTTAAATGGTTTTGAAAATAATATTTTAGAATGAATTCAATATCTTAAAATGTTATATTGTTATTGGAATGTGGGAACGTTATCTTTACTTTATGATTATGTTATGTGCTATGATAATGTTATGGTTTTTGGGAATTGTTTATGAAGATAGGTGGTTCCGTGACAAACTAACGGCGGGTGAGCCCGATATAGCTCTCCAATGTATTGGGTAACATGAAGGTGTTAAATGTTAAGGTTTCTCCAAAGAGATTTTGGGAATATACTGTGATGGGTATTCCAAACATAACCAAGAGGGTTACTCTCTACGTAAGAATGTTATGAATTCCTCATGTTACCTTTATGTCTTATGATTTCTATGATTTATTCATGATTTTATGAGGTATGTTAAAGTTCTTATGTTTTATGGGTAAAGTATGATTTCATTCTTATGTATATATGTACTCATGTTTCCTTTCCATACTTTTTATATCCCTTACTGAGCTTTTTATGCTCATCCCAAGTTTTTGAAATATTTTCACAGGTCAAGGGATTGGTACATGATATGATGATAGTGTCAATAAAGAATCCATGTTTTATTTTAAATATGTTTCCGTTGATGGAAAATGAATACTATCTTTTATGTAACCACTTTGTTTAAATGTGGAATGTAATGAAAGTTTTATTATCTAATTCTCTAAAACTCTAAACCTGGAAAGATCCTCAATGTGTAGTCTTGTAATAACTCAAGATTAAGTAAGGTTTAAGGCTGAGGCCTTATACCAAATCATTTATTTACAAAGAAATTTCTATGGTTATATTAATATTACCTCAAAAAATAGATGTTGAGTCAGATGTGAAAGCTCCATATCGAACAATGATCACATTATTTGTTTATAATTCTTCTATGGTTGAAGTCTATAAGAAAGTGCTTCCTAGAAATCATGTGATCCTTTGTTTAGTTTAATTTGCTGTGATTCATGGCATGGATTTGATTTCACTATTTGGATCTCATATCAATTGGTGAGGAAGTTAATTCACATTTCATATTCTGATTGAATATATTTTCATTTATCTATATGAGGATGACTATGAAACTATAGAGGAAATTACTTTTATCTTTTGGGTATTTATTCTTATAAATGAAGGCTATCTGTTATAGATGGTTTGGGAGATAGTAAAAATTATGGATACACCCATTGTATGAGAGTTTTTTGTGTCTTTATGGGTGAATTTATAGGTCTTCCATTAAATCATAAAGGTGTGATTCCAATCTTTTACATACTAGGTGTTATTCTTATTTTAAATACTCTTTATAAAATGGAACCAATTGAATTTTATGATTTTCTAAAGAAACTCCAAGTGTGTATTAAAAATGGATTCAAACACCCTAGTGAATCATTTGTGGGTGAAACTATTCTATATTTTAAGAATAAATATGCATAAATGGGACTCAACATTGATTATTGATAACCTAATAAGATCACTATCAATAATAAATATCCTCTCCCCAATATTGGCCACTTATTTTCCTATCTACATGGTTCTCAACAATTTTCTATTATTTATCTTAATTTAGTATAACAGGAATTGATTTTCAAGAATTAGGATTTACCTAAGATGTAATTCAATACAAGATATTAAAACTATGACTATATAGTGATTCCTTTTGGTATTACAAGTTTCCCTATTATATAAATAGATTTAATGAATATTACCTTTAAATACTATCTTGATTAGTTTATTGTGGTCTATATAGATGGCACTATTGTATATTTAAGGATCAAGGAAGAACATGATGTTCAATTGGGGATTGTACTAAAGACCTTAATAAAGGAAAATATTTAAGAAATACTCACCAAGTGTGAATTTAGGATTCATAATGTTTTATTTATAGGTTACATAATCTGAAGAGAGGGATATCTTTAGATCCAGTAATAATGAATTTTATTGATCATTTCCCTATAGATACATCTATTACTATGAACTAAAGTTTTCTTTGTTTAGATAGATATTATTGAAGAATTCTAAAATATTTCTTACAATGTTTTAATCAACTAATAATATTGACTCAAAATAGAGTTAAGTTCATATGGATGGAACAATGTAAAGATAATTTCAAGGATATAAATGGAAGGTTAGTCAATGCACCTATCTGGACATTACCCTATAGTGGAGAATGTGTTTTTTATCTCAAGTGATGCATAAAAGAGGGGGGGGGAGGGTATGTGTTCTTCATAAAATTATATGGTTATATCTTATATCCCATGACATTTACAAATCCATGAGTAGAAATACCAAAATAATGATTTAGATTTATCTATATTTATTTTTTATTAACGATATAGTGGATTTATCTTTAAGTGAAAGGTATTAAATATATACTACACACAAAAGTTTAAAGTCAATTTTAAATAAAAAAGAGATGAATATGCACCAATGAGGATGAATGTAGTTGATTAATTACTATGAATACTCAATAAATTACCACCCTAAGAAATAGAACAAGGTGGAAAATGATTTGATTCAAAAGGACCATGCTAGATTATCTATGATGAGGATCGAAGATGGTCCATTACTAATAGTGTCAGGAATGATGGATCGTGAAAATTTAATGGAAGGTGATAAATATTATCTGGCTGAAAACAATGCTAAACCATATATACAAGTGAATATTAAGGAGGAGTATAAGGAAGATGCAGGGATACAAAAGACGACATGGAATTTTATTGAGTTCAAATTTTATTGTGATAAAACAATAAGGTGCAGGGAATTTTTTTTCACGCCTACCATACAAGAAGTAATAATGGATATGTTGGATGAGTCACATAGTTCATCATTCTATGTTCATCCTGGAATAAAAAATATGGATATGGACCTAAAATAGTATTTTTGGTGGGATAAAGTAAATAAAGATATTGTGGAGTATGTTTCTCACTATTTGTTTTATTATAATGTTAAGGCTGAGAGACATAGTCTAAGGGGTTGTTACAACAATTACCCATAGTAGAGTGTTAATGGGAAAACATCACTATGTATTTTGTAATCATACATTCTAAAAAAACTAAAAACCATAATGTTATATGGGTTATATTTTATAGCCTTAAAAATTCAACACTCTTCATTTCTAATAGATATGATCTCTCTCTTGATCAACTTTCTAGAATATATATTAAGGAAACAGTGAGATTTATAGGAGTACTACAATACATTATATCTGATCTGGATCATAGGTTGACCTTGAAGTTCTATTGAAGTATTCAATGATATCTTAATATAGAGTATCATTTTAACACCTCTTATCATAATCAGATAGATGGCCATTCAAAGAGTAAAAATAATACTATAGAATACAAGTTGAGAGATTTCTCTATGGATTTTAATAATGGATTGGATAAACACAAAAGTTTTGAAAAAATTTCTTACAATAAATGTTTTCATGCTGGTATTTTCATGGATTATTATGAATCCCTTTATACTATGAAGTGAAAAAATCTAACATTTAGCAACTAATTTGAGGAGAGAATGCTATTAGGACATGATCTATTTGTGGAAACTATAGAGAATTCGATATCTATTAACCAGAATGTAAGACTGTCTTAGAGTCAAAAAACATTAATGCTGACATTTAATGAAAAGATATAGAGTTTGAAGGGGGGTTGATAAGGTATTGTTAAGAATATATAACTGGATGAGGGTGATGATATTTTGATATAAGAGATATCTATTCCCTAGGTATATCAGTCCTTTGGAAATTATTGATCACGTTTGGAATGTAGCTTATAGATCAGTGTAACCATAAAATCTCTCTCACATTTATGATGTGTTCCATGTATATCTATTGATAATATACATATCAAAACCTTATAATGTAATAAATTTCAAATAAGTAACTCTAGATCAAGATCATTCTTATGTAAGACAACAGATAGATATTTTTGATTGTAGAGAAAAATTTCTACAAAACAAGGCTGCTCGCTTAGTCAAATTTTTATGGTGGAACCAAAAATTTGATGAAGATACAAGGGAACCTATTGAAGTGATGAGAAAGAGTTATCCTTATATATTTTCATAAATGTAAGAAAATTCGGTATAAATTCAATTTATGGTGGGTATAATGTAACACCTGAATATTTTTGTGAAAAATTTATTTTTAAATAATTTTAATAGTTCAATAACTTCTGTTTCACACAATCATGAGTTTAAACGAACTATAAGAAACTATTATTATAAAATATATATTAAATTAGAAGAAATTAATATGAATAAATAATCTATTAATTAAATATAATTCTATAAATAAATATGAATTTATTTTTAAGTAATGAAAAAATAAATACACAATATTTTTATAATCACTTTATTCTTAAAATATATGTTTTCTTCAAAAATGAGTTTTCCTTCTATTTATAAATGAAAATAATTTTTTTAAATTATATAATTTGGATAAGAAAAAATGAATTTAGGTTTTAAAATCAAATTGTATAAATTATCTTAAATTGTTTCTCTAAAAACATTTATTTTTAAGGAATAGTGAAAATTATGATTTTTATTGAAAATTGTATTTTTAATGTATTTACATGGTAAAATTATGTTTTGTATTATTTTTTTAATATTAATTAGTTCATTTTAATTTATAATAATCTAATTAGACATTTTTAAAGTTATATTATACTATAATATTTTATAAAAATATATTATGTTTAAAAGGGCATTTTTTAGAAAAACTGTTCTTCATTGAATTTTACGAGTTTTATTTTAAATTATATTATTCAAGTTATGTGTTTTTAATTTTGAAAAATGGATCCGAAATCATAATTTATATGGTCCAAAATTAGTTAATATGTTCATTTCATGAATTGTAAGTTAGTTAAATTTTCTTATCAAGGTAAAGGGTAAATTGGGTAATTCATGTTGAAAATAACATAATAAGGATAATAAAATACCATATCAAATAACCAAATTTTATTAGATGAATATAATTCTTTAAATAACTCCTAAAGATCAAATTAAGTTGTTTATTGGACACTTTTCTTAAAAATGATTAATGTAATATTTAAATCATACAAATTCACAAAATGTTACTTTCTTTATCATAAATAAACCTTTTGTGTCCACAAGGGGAAAATGTTTTTATGGATTAATCTACATATTTTTTTAATTAATAAACATATTTTCATTATAAAACTTTATTTTTAAATTTTTGTGCCACTTTTATGAGAATATGATATTTACAATATTTTATTTCAAAAAAATTTTAAGATGTCA
This sequence comes from Viscum album, assembly GCA_963277665.1. Lineage (NCBI taxonomy): Eukaryota > Viridiplantae > Streptophyta > Magnoliopsida > Santalales > Viscaceae > Viscum > Viscum album. The sequence goes on from OY728139.1 coordinate 902,338,229, forward strand.
CAATCATGTTTTTAATACAATATAATATTTATTATTGGGTTAAACAAAGTATATATTCTACTATAAATATTATTATTAAATATAAAATATTTATCTCTGTCATGATATTTTATTTTGAATTTTTATAGAAAAACAATGTATATTAAATAATTACACAAAACTGATGTATTAATTATTTCATTAATAATAATATCAAATAAATTTTACTAAAAATATTAAAATAAATAAAATTCAAGATAATTAATTTCATCAATAAATTTAAAATATTACATTGAACACTTATAGATATAATAAAAATTTTGGTTGAAAGATCAAATTTTATATTAGTGTTTTAAAAGTTCATGTAATAAATAGTGTCAAAATTGACTTTAATGGTATTTTAGAAATATAATATATTATTAAATTAATTAAAAATTCAAAAAAGTATATAAAAATAAAATAAAATAAAAATATTATATAAAATGTTATAAATTATTCATTGTGGAATTAAGTGACATCGTATAATTAATAATTAAATCCTTTGAAAATTGAAACATCTTTTACCATAGTAAAAATTAAAATATGTTAACTAAGGGTTAATTAAAACAATAAGGTTTAAAATTAGAAAATATATAAATTTTACTGGTTGATAAGATTAAAAAATTTAATCATATTTTCTTTAAATAAATTTTATTTTGGAGGTATTTTGATGTATATTTAATTTATTTCAAATTTATGTTTTGAGAAAATGAAAAATGTGCCCCTCACCTCAATTATAAAATGACATCTTCTTCCTCATTTATTCACATCACATTCATCTTTCAAGATCAAAAATACCCATAAAAAGTTACTTCTCAACATGACTATCCACATTATAGAGGTTTTTTTCTAACGAGATGAACAAACATAGTTTCTCTTAGGGTAGATCTAAAGGTGGTTTTCCAAATAAGAGGTAATCGTTTTTACCGAAACTTTTAAGATTGTTTCTTATTTTACTTAATATTAATATGTTGTTTACATTATAAAGTAATAGATATATTATCACCTATATAATGAGATGATATTATAACTTTGGAAAAACTATATTACACATTCTATCCCACATATGAAAAAAATTTACTCGGTGTGCATACATACGACTTACCACCTCTACAGCATCGTGTAATTTCATTATCTTCACCACTTTATTTGGATTGGTATAATTATGGAAATAATATATATATATATGATAATTAAAAAATTATATTTATTATTGAAATAACATTAATATACAATCCTATTTCTTACCATTTTACCATTAAGGGAATGATAACACCAGTCATACGTATGTAAGATATACCATCTCCACGTCACTATATGATTCATTTTCCATATTAACCATTCAATAATAAGTATAAATTTTTTTATAATTAATAAATATTTTATTTATTACCTTAATATAATTCTTGAACTAACATAACTATATCATATGAAGAAGAACAGGGACTTATATGACAAAACATGGATATGAAAATGAAATAGGTAACACTCGAGAGAAGTATAATAATGTAATATTATTAACAAACAGGTGAAGAAAATGATATAAGATGATCATATAAAATTCATAGAATTGAACACGGTTCTAATATAAATTAATAACATTCTTGAAACTATTATAAATGTGTCACTGATATGTATGATGGAACTCATACCTTATTTAAGGGTTAATTTCACAATCTCATTATTATTCAGGATTGTTTATACATAAGTATCTACTGGGAAATCATTATCTTCCATGTCCATGTTTCCTAAAAATTACTATTATAATATTTTTAAAATTTCATACTAATTTTTAGTTTTATTTTACCCATGTAATAATTTTCATGAAATGGTTTGAAAATAATATTTTTATAATTTTCCAAATGAATTACTTTGTTACTTTTTCGAAAAAATTTCAAAAGGAATTTTTTAAACATATACTGTATGAAAATATTTTTCAACATTCATCACAAGTTAATTCCTTGAAGCTTCCCTCATAATATTACAATAGTATTTTCAAATAAAATGTTTTCCTTTAAAATTTCATGTTATTTTAGAAAATAAAACATTTTAAAGCAGAAAGAATGTTTTCCTCAAGAATTATTTTCAAATGATCTCTCAAAATTGTTATCTATTTATGAAAAAAGTACTTAATGTTACATATTCTTTATTAGTGACATTTTTCAAGTAGATTATCCCTATTATTAATATGTTTTTTTTCTATTTATGATGGAATGATATTTATGAATCCCATTTCATTTACATGGATTATTTTTTGAAGAAATTATGTTTATGATACCCATTTGTTTTATTTGTTCCCATATGATAAAAAAACATGTTATTGTGGCACAAATATTTACAGTTTTTCTTATCTGATGAGTGGGACCTATATATAACCCATTGCATTGGGTAATGATTTATATATAATGAGATATATAAGAAATGAATGATAAGTGAACTCAGTTATATAATACATGTCTAGAATGGGGAGTGAACCCAGTTCAGTAAGGGACTTTTTCAACTCTAATGATCTTTTAAATGATCCCATAATATTATTGAAATGATTTTATATTGTAATGTATATTACAATATTCTAGGTTTTATGTTATCCTCTAATTGAATTTTTTTACTATTATTTATGAACTTCTATGATTTATTCCATGATATAATATCACGATATTTGATATCAATGATATAATTTGAATTTATTTAAAGTTATTATGTCTTATGATTAGAATATGATTGATATGTTCCTTATTTACCGTTATTAAGAATCTATGTTCACACATTATTATTATTATCTTCCCCAGGTTATGAAGAATGGTATTAAGTAAGATATGTTAAAAGGGTTCTAGTTATGAAGTAATGAGAGAGAGATTATGTAGATTTTTCATGAATTAATTTCTTATGATTCCATGTTTCCAAATAAAATAGACCTATATGGTTATAGACTATTTTTGTTAAGATATGTATTGAATATTATTATATTTACCTGAAATATCTATGGATGAAATTTATGGGTCGTTATATTGTTTATGATCTTTATTCTGATTATGAAATATTATGACCCATCTCTAAATAAACTCACAACTTATCTTCTATTCTTGTTATTTATGGAAAATAAAATTTTGCCTTTATTTACACACTCTTTATTCAATCAAGATTCCAAAATAATGTGTTTATGGAAACATGATAGTATTTTTATTTTCTTTCAAAAATAAATTTTCTTTCAATTTATGTTTTCTAAAAATGATTTAAATAATTTTTTTTAATATTCTTCTATGATTGATTAATTTTTTTTAAAATGTTTGAATTTCAAAATTTTATTTGAAAAATAATTTTTTTCTATTTTAAGGTTTACTTTTTAGCAAATATTTTATTGGAAAATTTGTTTTTATATACACAACATAAAGATAAATTTTCTCAATAATGGCCACCAAATTCTATGGTGTTTACTTTAAAGGTATCTATGTTTCAAAAAAAATTTAATGATTTACTTATTATTTGGTAAATTCACTCATTTTAAATAATTCATTTCAAGGTGGAAAATTTAGTTTCCATAAGAAATATCCCATGTGATATTTTTAAAATAATATTCCATCTAGGATGAAAATTCATGGATGTTTCCCTATCTTTAGTGTGGATATTCTCTAACGATACCATCTTTATTCTTTCTGTAGATATTTTATAATAATTATAAAGACATTTTTATAAAACCCATTACATTCCAAGTGTAATGATATGATTAATTGAAAAAAGTATTCAAAAAAATATTTCTTGTCCTTATGTTATGTAGTAATGAAATATTATAAAACTTATTTTTCAAGGGTTATGGTATGATGATTAAATTATTATCTTCTAAAAAAATCATTATAATCTAAATTATGATATGTGTAACACCAGTATGTTTGATGAAATATATTCATTAAATACTTTAAATTATTCAATAGATTTTATTGCATGAAATCATGAGTTAACATACCATGAGACACACATAGTATAAAATTACTATTATATCTTATATGTTAGGTTAGGAGGAGTAAATATAAATAACTTATAAATATTTATGATGGATTCAATGACTTCTAATTATTTCTGTATAACATAATTCAATTATATATTTTTTTTATTTATTAAGAAATTATTTGAATTACAATTGGTAAATGGAATTAATTAAATATATATGTTATATATTTAATAAAATATTTCTGATATTCATCCAATATATACTTTAGTCATAGTGTATCAATTATATTTTATGTATAAAAAACTGCATTTTTCAAAAGGATAATTTTATGCCTTTTAATGGAAAACCCATTTTAAATTAAAATCTTGACACATTAATAATTTTTAATTAAAAAAAACATTTGGATTTGGGATATAAAAATTTAGTTTGCATGATTTTTTTTATTTTTCTCATAACATTCACGTTTTTATGAATAGTATAAATACACTAAATTTTAATTCAAAAAAACTTTCTTCATCAAAATAATTTATATAATTTAATTATAAAATTTAATGGTTTTAAAGTATAAATAGAATATATTTTTATCCTTAAATATAATGTATGTAATTAAAATTTATTTTTCATTTAATTCAGATATAAAATCATTTCATTCTTTTGGAATGTTTGAACTTTTAAACCCATTATCATTTTATGACAAGTGGATTAATTTTAAATTAATTACTACAATATCTGGGTTTAAATTATGAAAAATTGATTCCATATTTAGAATTATTAAGTCCAAATTATGTAAATATATTTATTTTATTTTTGGGAATTATGAATAGTAACTATGATAATTTGGATTAATATGGTAAATAGGTAAATTAGGCAATTTAGAGTAATAATACTATTATACAATTATCCTAGAACATTTCTTAATATCATTGGATGAGTGTATGTCAGCCTAAAAATTCCCATGGTTGAAATTATTTCCTTTGGAATCTACTTGGATTAGATTATGACATTTAATTTATTTTATTTAAAGAAATATTAAATATGTCACACTCAAATTTAAATAACTAAATCATTTTTAAAATAAAGTTATATAGAAGATATATTCAATTATTAATACTCATTTTAAAGCTAAAATTATTTTCTTCATCATAAAAATTTATTTTTAATTTAAAGGAAATAAATAATTACTATAAAGACTTATAATGTATTGATGCATAAATTATTTAATTGATGAGAAATAAATAATTTAATTATTATTAAAATAATAATAACCACTAAAATACCATAAAACCTTACCAAATATTATTGGTCAAGTATTGACCGACCATAAACATCATTTATAGAGCATTTGGAGCCTTATAGAAGAGATTATGGAACTTATATTATTTTATTTAAAGTTATGTTAAGGTTGTCACATTCATGTTTTCAAAATTATCACATATTCAATGTAGGATTTTTCAGGAAGGTAAATTCTACTAAAAGTATTCTTATTAAATCTAGAATATTTATATTCATTATATTTTTTAATTTTTAATTTTCATTCAACAAATATGTATATTAAATAATTACACAAAAAATTATATAGTAATTATTTTATTAATTAAGATACAAAATAAAAGTTATTAACAATATTAAAATAAATATAAACTTTTCTAATTAAAATTTAAAATTAATATTTATAATACTTCGACCTATTAGTAATATAATAAAATAATTGGTTTGAATTTAACTTGTTATGTTGATATGTTTAAAAATCAATGAATCAAATAGTGTTAAAATTGACACTATTCTTTGTTGAGAAAAATAATATTTTATTAAATTATTTAAAAATAATAAATCATTTATAAAAATATAAAATAATTATTATATGGTCAAAATTGTTCTAAGGTATTTATTTATAGTATATTTTATATTACATAATTAAATATTTCACCATTTCAAGATTTAAATATTTGATACACTAGTTAAAGATTAAATAGAATAAGTAAGTGTTAATTAAAATAGTGAGGTTTTGATAAAAAACTTGAAAACAATTTATTGGATTATGAGTGTACAATAACGTCTCATCTTATCTTTTAATTGGGCAATTTTTGTGGATTTTGGGCACGATTTGAGATTATTATAAATTATTATTTATATAGTTTCCAAAAGTTCCACCACCTCACATATAAAATGGATCCTCCACCCTCACCACTTAAATCAATTTGAACCTTAATGATTAGAAATACCCTTACCATTTCCCATATAAAGTTTCCTAGTAACATTATAGAGGTTTTGGACTTCTTAAAAGACCAATTGTAGTGCCCTAAGAGGATATTTTGAGAAATCACGTCGAAGAAGATGTAATCTCCTCTACTGATTCTTTCAAAATCCATTCTTCATCAAACTACTATTATTGATTTGTTTCATTATAAATTAATAACTACATTATAAATTATATACTTATATTTTATTATAATTATGAAAAAATTATATTCCACCTTCAATCAGTTCTATAGAAAATGATATCACCATGTATGTATACGTATGGCTTACCATCTCCATGTCTTGGTGTCATCTATTTTTCACCACCACCTTACATGGATGGGGTATAATGATGGAAAAAATATGATTATTATAGCATTATATTTATTATGAAATATTATATACCATTCAATTCAACACCACCCAATAATTATGAGAATGATATATTTGCTCGTACATATATACAACCTACTGTCTCCACGATATGATGTGATTCATTATAAATGATATTCATCAAAGAGTGATTATATAAATTTTTTTAATGAATAAATATTATATATATAATGTTAACATCATTTTTTAATGATATAACTATGACCTATGAAATAGAACTTGAACTTAATAAACACAACATGCATAAGAAAATGAAGTAGTTAATACCCGATTAACAAATAATAATGAAATGTTATTAAAAAAGGGTGATAATATGATCATATATGATATTATAAAATGTATATGATTAGAAAATAGGTCAATGAAATTATTAAAATCATTATACAAGAGTTTTGAATACATGAAACTGAAATCGGACCTAAAAGGGACGGGATAATTTCACAATCTCATTATTTTTCGAGATTGTATATACATAAGTATCTACTGGTGTGTATTTATCATTCATGTCAATGTTTCATAAGTATGTAATATTATTTATATTCTTATATAAATTGTTAATGTCAATTTTACCAATTATTTAATTTTTATTAAACATTATTAATGGAATATTTTGTCATTTTTCGATACGATGTACTTTTTAAATTATTTGAAAAAAGTAAGAGAATAATTTTTTCTTTTAACTTATACAGAATTATGAGTTTTTAAATTTTCTTAATACCTTATTTACATGAATATTCTTTTAAAATATTTCATTTTTATTATTAATTAAATTCATTTCTTTTAATATTGTCTGTCATTTTGAGAAAAATATTTTTTTTGATGAAGAAATGTTGTTTTCCTAAAGAATTAATTTCAAGTGTTTAATTAAAATTGTTTTCCATATAAGATGGAAATATTTAATATGATTATTATTGAAGTATACTATACCTATTATTATTATGGTTTTATTTTTATTTTTATTGAAACCTATTTATGAAATTCATTTGATTTATATGTACTATGTTATGATGTAATGATGTTTAGGAAACCCATTTTATTTCTTAGGTCATGCTATAAGGAATGATTTATGTTTTTATGGAACACATAATAATGATTTCATCATTAGATGGGTGTAACATATATCTCCCTTTAATACATTGGGTAAATATTTATATCTCATGATATAAACACGGATAGAATGGGAAATGATCTCAGTTTAGTGATACATGGCTAGAACAAGGTGGAAACTCGATTCAGTAATGGACTTTGTCTGCTATGATGGTTTTGGAAATGAGCCTTGAATAATATGAAATAATTTTCTATACTTATATGTATTCCAAAAAACATTATATCTTATATTATGACATTTGGGATTATGTTTATTTATTCTTATAAACTTTCATGATTTATCTGCATGGCATGATATCATGATCTTATATATGGAGGATAATATGTTTAAAAGTTAAGTTCTTATTTCTTATGATTATGATATGATTGATATCTCCATTTCTTACCCTTACTGGGTATCTAATATGAACCATTCATATGTTTGTTTTCTCCAGGTCACGAAGAAGGGTATTAAGTAAGATATATCAAATAGGGGTCTAGTTATGACGGAATAAGTGGGAGAAAATGAATATATCTTATAAACCATATGTTTATGTTTCCCAATTTCTGAAGACACAATGCCTATAAGGTCCATTCATGAATTTGTTATATATTTTAGTGAATATTGTTTAACTTTGATTTAATATTAATGTATGTAATGTATGGGTCATTATAATTGGTATTAGAGAAAAGGTATAGTTAATCTTTTTAAACTAGGTTAAGAAAACAATAGGATGAAACCTAAGGATATGTCGAAGTATAGGTTACAATCATGGTGCTTTTATAAATGATCATGAATAAACTAGGATGAAACCTAAATATCCTTAATTGAAATTTTAATCTTAATTATGTGGTTTTCCCATTATAGTGAGTGTTTCTCATATTATACTTCTTGGTTTTAGTCAATGGATGGATCATGGAGGAACCGTGTTAATGAATAAGGCTATGGTAAATGCAATTATTATCCTCCTAGGAAACTAAATTCTATGGGAGTTGGAATGAAAATCTTTTAGCTTTTCTCCCATTACATTATCAAGATTTTAATTATACAGTACATCCAACTGAGCAAAGGAGGGAACACCATTCTATTAACTCCTTCTTGATGAAACATCCATATTCTTTCAACAGATCTTCTAATCCATTAGTGGATAAAAATGGATCAGTACCACTATAAATATATTTTTAGTTCTTTAATTTTAATAAAAGGATAATGTTATCTTAACTGTCTATCATTTATAATGTGAAGCTGAAAAATGATGGAACCTTATCAAGAATACAAGGAAAATTGATGAAATTTAATCCATGTAATGGGATGAGTTCAATAACTTATTTTTCAATAATTATTTTCTTCATAATAATTGAAAAAAGTTGGTGAAATATTTCCTTGAACATAAGAAAAATTATAATGAATTAGTTGGTACATAAGAAGAAAATTTTACAATACTTATAAGGTACACTTCTGGAATTATTATCCAACATGGGAGTAAAATCTATAGATTCTTTAGTGGCTTAAAACCATGTCTCCAAAGGGAATTATCTATAAGGTACATCAATATCTATGAGGAAATAATTTGATGTGCTATCTAGTTTGAGATGGAGATTGGAGTAACCCATTAGTACAATGGGTTTTTATTAGAATAGAAAAATGGAATTTTAGGGAAAATCTAAATACCACCCTGAAAAGAAGATGAGTTTTACCTTATACTCAAGGTGTTGAAAGAAACATGGAGGAAATTATCTCATAGGGACTAGAAAATGTTTTAAGAATTGGAGAGAAGGTAATTGTGTAGTTGAATGCCGAATTGATGGGAAAAAAATTTCTATTGATGAGAATAGAGAAAAGGATACACAGAATGCACCTCTTACACATCAATGTTACAAGTGCAAGGAAATGTGGTATTATTATAATTAATTCCCTAATCCAAGTTTAATTGATGATTATCGACATCAGTAAACTCTTAAGGCCAATGAAAATGAAATGTCACATTTTATCTCTATCGGTTATGTGGAGTATGATAATAAAGTAGTGAAAGGTATGATTACCATCCAAAATAATGTAGAATTTTTTTTTTATATTTTGGATCCATCAAATCTTTTATTTATGAAGAATTTTAGAATGTAATCGACGTATTACCTAGACAATTAGATGTTGACTTAGATGTGACAACTCATAGTGGTAAAAAGGCTGCATCAAAAGTTTATAATTTGTATCTGGTTTATTTTTGGGGGAAATTATATCCTAAAAATCTTGTGATCCTTCTTATTAATGAATTTTATGTAATTCATGTCATAGATTGTATTTTTCTCTAGGGATATCATATCAATTTCTAATGAAGTGAAGTCACATTTAATATTCGAGATAAATCTATGATCATCTATTAGTGCAAGGATGAGTATGACCTTTATGTAAAAATTTCTTCCATATTATTATTCTTGATTCTTATAAGTGAATGTTATCTATCTCAAATGGTTGGGGAGAACTCATAATTAAAAATACACCCCTTGGACGAGAGTTTGATGATGTATTTTTGGAAAAATTTTCAGGTCTTCCACCAAATCATGATGTTGAGTTTTCAGTAGAACTCATACCGAGTGTTATGCCTATTTCTATGAAACTATATAGAATGTACCCAAGTGTGTTGTAGAAATTGATGAAACAATTCAAGGAGAATCTTCATGAAGGATTCATATGACCTAGTGTGTTACCTTGGGGTGAACCTGTTCTTTTTGTTAGGAAGAAAGATGGATCAATGAGACTCTGCATTTATTATTGGGAACTTAACAAGATCACTATCAAGAACAAATATAATCTTCCCTATAGTGATAATTTATTAAAAATACTACGTGGAACTCAATTTTTTACATGATTGATCATCATTCAGGATATCATCAATTAAGGGTCAAGAAATATGACATAACAAATACGACATTCCATACAATGTATAAAAACTATGAATTTATTGTGATGCCTTTCGATCTTACTAATTCCCCTAAAATATTCATGGATCTAATGAATATAGTCGTTAGAGACTATATTCATCATTTTATCGTAGTCTTTATAGATGATATTCTGTTCCATTTGAAGAGGAAGGAAGAACATGAAGATCACATGAGTATCATACTAAACACCCTAAAAAAGTATAATCTGTATAAAAAAATTACCAAATTTTAATTTTGGAATAATAAGGTTTCATTTTTGGGTCACATAATCTCAAGAGAGGGTATTTATATGGATCTAGAAAAAATAGAAGTTATTGAAAATTGGTCGAGACCAACAATAGTAAGTAAGATCCAAATTTTTAATTGTTTTGATAGATATTATCGACATTTTGTGAATAATTTTTCATGATTATCTAATCTAATCATAATGTTGAATCAGAAGGGAGTCAAGTTCATGTGGACATTGGAATGTGAAGAGAATTTCAAAGTGCTAAAAAGAAGGTTAGCCAGTGCACATGTGCTCACAATTCCTTGTAGTGGAGAAAGGTTTTAGATCTAAAATGATGCATCAAAAAAGGGGATGGGGTGAGTTCTCATGATAAATGATATGTTTATAGCTTATGCCTCATGATAATTGAAAATAAATTATAAACATTACCCAACTCATGATTTAGAGTTAGTTGTGGTAATCATTGCATTAAATATATGGAGGTATTATATTTATGATGAAAGGTGTGATATTTATAATGATAAAAAATTTTGATTTATATTTTCACACAAAATGAGTTGAATATGCGCCAAAGAAGATGGTTGCATTTGATTAAATATTTTGACTTCTCAATACATTACAACCATGGGAAAGAGAACAAGGGGGAAGATTCTTTGAGTCAAAAGGATCATGCTAGCCTATCCATGATGAGGATCCCAAAATACCCAATATTCATGGATATATAAAGGATGGATCTTGAAATTTTAAAGAAAGGGGAGAAATATTATCTTTCTCAAATAAATGTGAAACTATCTATAAAAGTGAATATTAAGGAGGAATAAAATAAAGATTTAGAGCCGCAAAATATGGTGAGAAAAATTATTGAATTCAACCTTGATTGGGATATAATAATAAGTTTTAGGAATCAAGTTTGTATTCCTACCATACAAGAATTAAGAAGGATCTTTTAGATGAGCCTCATAGTTCTTCATTCTCTATTCACCCTAGAATCATAATGATCTATAGGGACCGGAAAGAGTATTTCTTGTGGGATTTCATGAAATGAGATGTTACCAAATATATCTCTCAGTGCTTGGATTTTCATAAAGTTAAGGTTGAGATACAGAAGTATAAGGGTATGTTACAACCATTACCCATACTAGAATGGAAATGAGAATACATAATATGGACTTTGTTTTTGTAATTCCTAAAAAATCTAAAGGCCATAATGCTACATGGGTTATAGTTGATCACGATAAGAACTCAACACACTTAATTTTTATTAGAGAGGATTTATCCCATGATAATTTTTCTAGGATATATGTAATAGAAGTTGTAAGATTGGATGGGGTGTAACATTCCATTATATCTGATCAGGATCCATGGTTTACCATAAAGTTTTAGTGAAGTATTCAACAGGATATGGATATAGAGTTAAGTTTCATCACTTATTATCATCCTCAGGCAGACGGTCAGTCTAAGAGGACAATTCAAACTCTAGAAGACTTTTTCAGAGCTTTCATAATGGATTTCAAAGGTGGTTGGGATCAACACCTACCATTAGTGGACATTTTTTTTACAATAATGGATTTCAATACAGTATTCAAATGAATCCTTATAAATACCTATATGGAAATATGTGGATTACTCCAACTTCTTAGATTAATTCGGGAAAATAATGTTATTAGGACCAGATCTTGTTGATAAAATGGAAGAAAATGTTAGATCTATTAAACAACACATTTGATATTATCAGAGTCAGTAAAAACATTATGATAACAACTGAAGAAAATACAGAGAGTTTTATGTGGTTTATAAGGGGTTTCTTTTAATATATCCTTGTAATGGAGTAATGAGGTTTTGAAAAAAATGGAAAGTTGAGCTACAGGTATATCTGTCCTTTTGAAATTATGGATCGTGTTGTGAAGGTAGCCAAACGATTATCACTTACACTGAATATCTCTCAAGTTCATGATGTGTTCCATGTATCCCTCTTGATAAAGTACATACCTAATCCTTTACGTGTACAAAGCACAAATTTTGTATCGCTGGAGCATGTTTTTTCTTATAATTACATAAAATTGATTTAGTAATTATTTTATTAATAGAGATAACAAATAAATGTTATTAAAAGTATTAAAACGAATATAATTTGGGCTTATTAAAATATAGAATAAATTATCTAGATTAACTTGACCTATTAGGAATATAATAAAATAGTTGGTTCAATGTTAACCACTTATCTTAATTTTTTTTTTAAAATCATTGAATTTAATAGTGTCCAAATTGACACTATTTTTTGTTTAGAAAATTAATGTTTTATTAAATTATTAAAAAATCATACACCATTTTTAAAAATATATAATAATTATGATATTATCTAAAATATTCTAAGGTATTTATTTATGGTCTTATAAATATCAAATATGAAAATATATCATCCTTTTAATTTTTAAATATTTGTTACCCTAGTTAAAAATTAAATAAAATAACTATGTGTTAATTAACATATTAATGTTTATATTGATATAAAACTTGTCAAAAAATTTATTGGTTGATGAGATTAATACTCTATATCTTATGTAATTCTAAATTGGTAAATGTTGGAGGTTTTTGTGTCTGGTTTGAGTTTATTATAAATTATTATTTATTGAGTTTCCAAAAGTTCCCCTCACCTCAATTATGAAAGGAAACCTCCTCCATGACCTCTTCATTTCACTTTTGGCCTTAAATGTCCACTAAACCCCACCCATTTACCAAATAAACACCCATAGTTACATTCCATATGTTTTGGTCTTCTTCAAAGACCTACTCTAGTGGTTTAATATTATATTTAGAGGAAGCACATCTAAGAAGAGTTAATGTCCTCTATTGATTCTTTCAACCATATTTCTTCTTCTACTGCCTCTTCATGAGTTTTTTCATTATAAGTTAACAAATACAATATCAATTATAAAATGATATGTTAAAATAATTATGAAAAAACCATATCCCAGCTTCTATCAATTCTATGAAAAACAAAATCACCACGCGTGTGTACGTACGACTTACCGTCTCCATGTTGTGGTGTAATCATTTTTTCACCACAACCATAAATGGATGGGTATAATTATGGAAATAATAACTATACATTATTATTATAACCTGATATTTATTTTTAAAAATTATAAACAATTGAATTCAATACCATTCAATAATTATAGGAATGATATCATCGCTCATGCATACGTATGACAGACCGTCTCCACAATGCGATGAAATTCATTCTACATGATATTCATTAATGAATGACTATATAAATGTATTGAAAACAAAAATTTTATATATATAATGTTAATATAATTTTTTAAATATATAAATATTAACTTTGAATTAGAACCATAACTTAATTGACAAAACATGCATAAGAAAATGATGTAGTTAATACCCAAATAATTAGTAATAATGAAATGTTATTAACAAATTGATGATAATGTTATCATATATAACATCATAAAAATGTATATGATTATGAAATAAGTAAATTAAATTATTTAAATCGGTATACAATATGTTTGGATACATAAAAATGAAATCATACCTAAAAGGTAAGGGATTATTCTCCAATCTCATTATTATATGAGTTTGTTTATAAATAAGTATCTACTGGAGTATATTTATCATCCAAATATTTATTTCTTAAATATGTAATATTATATATATTATTATATAATTTTTTAGAGTCAATTTTACCCATTGGTGAATTTTTATTAAATGTTATGAAATAAATCTTTTTTTATTTTTCGATATGAGGTATTTTTTGACTTATCTGAAAAAAGTACAAGAAGAATGTTTTCGTTCAACTTATACGACATGAATAGATCTTACATTTTCATAAAACTGTATTTGTAAGATGATTCCTATATATGATTTAAATGTTATTTCCAAATAAATTCTTTTCATTTGATATTTTGTTGCATTTTGAGAAAAGAAATTTTTTTTATGAAGAAATGTTATTTTCCGCAAGAATTATTATCAAGTGTTCAATCAAAATCATTTTCCATATTAGAAAACTATAATTAATGTGGTTATGTTTCAAGTATAGTATCCCTATTAATATTATTATTTTATTAATATTTTTAGGGAAATATATTTATGAAATCCATTTGTTTTATATAGATTATGTTATGATGGAATGATGTTTAAGAAAACCATTTTATTCCCTCAGTTATGCTATGATGAATTATTTATGTTTTTCAGGGAAATATAATAATGATTTAATTATGAGATGGGTGGGACCTATATATGTCCACAATTAATTGGGTAATGATTTATATCTAATTAGATAGACATGGATGGAACAGGAAATGATCTAGGTTCAGTAATATAGGGCTGGAATGGAGAGTGAAGTTAGTTTAGAAATGGACATTGTCCACTATGATGGTCTTTACAAGGAAACTGATCTAATATGAAATGCTTTCATATAATTATGTGTATTCCACACAATGTTATGTCATATTTTATGAATTTTTCGATTAATTTAATTTATTCTTATGAACTTTCATGATTTATCCCCATGGCATGATATTAGAATCATTCATATACATGATAAGATTTTTAAATGGAATGTTCTTATGTATTATGACTATGTTATGATTGAAATATTCCTTTCTTACTATTACTGAGCATATATGCCCACCCATTCATATATATATTTTCCATGGGTCATGAAGAGGGGTATTAAGTTGGATATGTTAAAAAGAGTTCTAGTTATGAAGAAATTAGTGGAAGACAATGAAGATTCCTTATAAATCCATTTTTTCATGTTTACCAGTTTCAAAATACGCTATACCTATATAGTTTCTCCATGGATTTGTTATATTTTGAAATGAATATTCATCAACTTTTAAGTAATATCAATGTACATATATTATGGTTCGTTATAAGATGGGTGGGATCTGAATTATATAACACAACAATTTATTAGCTGAATAATGATATCTCATGAGAAAAGGAGGACTGTAATGTGGAGTGATCCAAGTTCAGAATGAGAATCTCCCCAGTATGATAATATTTGGAGTGAACCTTAACTAATATGATGGTTTGTGGAGTGAACCCATTTCAATATGATATTATTAGCAATAATACATGACCACTATGAAAATGATTTACTATTCTTATGTGTATTCAAATAATCTATGTCTTATACCAATGTAATGATATCAGATATCATGTTTTTTGATTTATTTTTGATTCATTTATTATGAAATTCCATGATTTATTCCATGACTCAATATTATGATCTATTATATTCATGGTATAGTTTTAAAATTCTATTCTAATGTTCTTTTACCATTATTTTCATGTTATGTTTATGTGATCATTGATATCTCCCATGTCTACCTGTACTAAGCATATGAGCTCACCCTTTATATTATTTCCTTTCCCTGGGTTATGAAGAAATTTATTAGGTTTGATAAGCCTAAGAGTTGTGGTATTTTTGAAGAAACTAGTGGGAGATTATTCAGCTCACATATGAATAAGATTTTATGTATCTAGGTTTCCAATGGTACTTGACCTACATGATTATAAAATGGATTATTAGTTAGTTAAGTAATATTCATCTAATAAGTATTTGTATATATGTATGAAATATATGTTTTTATATATAATGATTATTTATAGAGGATTTTTATAACACCACAAATAATTGTTTTATATTTTAATAATCACAATATCTCTAAACACACAACACCAATATTTAACATAATTGAGATACATTATAAAAATATTATTATTTAAATGTGACTATTAAAAAAATTTCATTGAATCAGAGAGTATAAATCCGAGTAAAAGTATTATCTAATATATGTATAATTTTCCTTGTCAATACAAATGTATCATTGAAATATTATGATATTATCAATAAATATTTAGTAAAGCCATTTTTTCTTCAAAAAATTAAATTAATTCCTAAATTGTTTTTATTCCATTTTGTGTTTTCAAATTATGAATAATTTATACCAAATTTTTAAATATTAATTTATTAAATAATTTTTTATTGAATAAATACTCCCAAATTATCATAGGGTGAATATTTATGGTTTTTAATGATTTAGTAGTTAGTGAATAGTGAAAATTAACTATTTTTAGATAACCCCATATATGATAATTAGATCAATTAATTTAAAAATACCATTATATTTTACATGTTTTATTAATGTAAAATATGATCTATTTTATTTTTTATAATACAATTAATTTTATTTTAATCATAAAAACAATGTTTTTTATAAATGTTATTTTTTATGAAAATAAAATTTATTTTATAAACACATTTTTATTTCATTTCACACATTTATAATTAAATTACTTTATACCAAATATAGAGGATAAATCATGATAAAATGATAAAATATTTTAAATTAGGATATTAAATTTAGTAAATATTTCTATTTTACTTTGGGTCATTATGATTGGTAACCATGTTCAATATGTGTCACCTCAGTAAGGGTAAAATGTGTATTACATGGTTAAAAAATGATATAAGTACTCAAAATAAATCCCTAAATCTATATTTCTTCAATTTATTGGATATAATTAACTATATATATATATATATATTATATTTGAATATAGGTTATCTTGGTTCAATTTTCCTTGGTAATTACATTTATAATATTTTGTGTAAAGAAAATTCAATAATATCTCCCTTTACTATTAATTTATTGTATTTTTTCACATAGAGATAAAAATAATTTGTGATTGAATAGAAAAGTACTTTTACAACCTAATTATGTTACTATTTTTTTTTTAATTTATCATAATGGAATAATTTGCTTAAAATATCATACGACATTGTTACAGTTCTTATTCCAGAAGTATAAAAATCTATGTGAATGATATTAAAATTATAAAACATATATTTTATTTATTAATTATTATTCCACATGAACTTTATAGTTAATAATTATTTATTATAAATGGGTAATGTGTTTAGATTTTATTTATTATTTTATATTGTTGTATCTAAAGAAATATTTGTAGAATCTTGAAAAAGATTACAATAATGATATAATAATAATAATAATAATACATTATTATATAAATTAAAAATCATAAAAAAAATTAAGTAGGAAAATTAAGATTATAAATGGTTTATAAAGTCATTTATGGGCCATTAATGAGACAAAATATTACATTATAAGTAAAAATATTACAAATCAAAATTTTAATACTTGTTTCTACAATTACAGTTAAAATGGATAATGAAGGGTTTAAAAAAAATGTCAAAATGAAATAAAAAAAATTAATAAATCAAAGGGGATAATTGGATTTTGACCATAACATTATCCCCTTAAAATGTGATATATTTTTGATCCATTATTTCAATAATGTGACTTAATAATATTTTATATTGTAGAAAATTTACAAATTGTGCCTCTCACCTAAATTATAAATGAGAACCTCCCCAACCTATTTCCGACTCTTGATAAATTTTTATCCCCAAAACCTATTAATTTATATATTCAAAGTCAATATATATGTTATATATATTATTATATTATAAAAATACTAACCCTAGGGTCATTATGAATTGATCTATTGGAGGATTATTTAAGAGAAGATAATTTTCTTAATGAAACACTTTCTTTTTTACTTATTCTTTTAGAAATGTGATTTATGTCATAAAAATTTAATTATAAAAACAATATTCTACCATATATAATTATATGTTATTATTTTTATGGAATAATATTTATCCATATAATTCACCATAATAATTTAAAACAAAATCCATTGTTATGTGTATCATATACTATCCCTTCACGAACCAATGTAATTTGTTTTCCATCAGTAACTCATATGGTTTGTTATCATCATGGAACTACTAAATAAATATGATAATTATTAAATGATATTGTTTCTTTACATTTAAAATATCATATATTTCATCACCCATTATCACATTAAAAAATGATAACATGTCTTCTATGTATGTTCGACTTACCATTTCTATAATGCAATGCGATTCATATTCCATTTACACCATTCATTAATGAATATTAAAATATATTTGAAAAATAAATATAATATTTCTATATTTAATATATTTCTAGATATGATGCTACTATAACTGATATATATGAACTCGATCTTTGGTTATAAAACAGACATGGGAAAACTGGTAAGTAAATACGTATAACAATGATATTAATGAATTATTATTGTTGATCAAGTTATAAGTAGTTATAAGTGGATAAAATATTATATTATAAATAATAAATTAATTCTGATATAAAATAATAACTTGTTTAAAATAACTATATAGGGTGTTAATTCATGTTTAAGAAAGTAGAATCATGCGGTAAGGGGTTTCTCAAATGATTTTTCATTCATTGGGTTATACACCAACTTCATTGACTATGTTATTCCTAGATTACATGTGAAATTAGAATTTAATGAATTATATAATATTTTAACTTCTTTTATGTATATTTAATTTTATAACACATAATAACTTTACTGATCAATTACCATATCAATAATAGGATCTTTGTAAGGGGGTTCATATCGATTTCTACCGAATTGAGACATATTTGGTATTATTCACTAATTTATATTTATATATTGTACATAATACCATATTGAAGTATATAAAATAATAATTTCTTTATTTATTATTAGTAATGTCTCAATTTATATTAAAAATATGATTATGTTGTAATTTAAATGTTATCAAATAAGTAAAACATTATTTGGAAATTTTATTTTTCTTCAATTTCTTATTTTTTTATTGGAGAAATATAATAATCTATTGTTTATAAAAATAATATATTTTTTACATAATGGTATGGAATATCTAATTCTTTTTTTGGATATTGTTTTAACTATTTTGGTTTATCAAGTTTTATTTTTTTATTAGTTATGTTATTATTTTGATTATTGGTTATTTTCATTTGAATATTTCAATTTTATTTTTTCTATTAAGATTATTAGATAAAGATGGTTTATTATACCTAAGATATATATTATACCTTCATTGATATTTTGAAGAAACTAGAATATGTGGAGCCACACCTAAGGTCATGTGGCTAACCGAATTTGGCACCGATGTGTGGCACTTATGTCAGGACATAAAAAAGTGGTATTAGAAGAGTTTCATTTTTAATATCTTTTATCTTAATATATGGTAAATTTATATAGGATAAGGGGATTATTTTTTTCTTTATTAAGAGCTTGTTCATGAGAGTATTTAACCCATGTTTTGTTGTAAAAACCACATCCCCATGGTGGGAATGCTATTATTGATGTTTATTGTTGGATATTAGTTCACTTTCACTGATGCACATATTGTCTAATATTACTATTCTCAGTGAATTTATTCAGGTCATGGTATGGCACATAATTTTTTTACAAATGCATAATTTTAGTCACCCAGTTAATACAGTTGGATATTTTTAATAAATTCTTCCCTATATAAGACATGACCTAGATGAGGGATGGTTGAGTGTAGTGATAGTTTCAAGGTGTTGATTATATAGCAGGAAATAAGGGAGGTCTTGTTATGTTTTTCATTAATCCATATTAAATAAAAGTGTTAATTATGATTTATTTTTTCTATGAAATGTATTTTGAGTTTTTTAGATATGCCTCGATGGTAATTCTTATTAATGAGAGTTTAGAAGGCTGTGGATAGAAATGTTCCTCAAGTAGTGGAACTTAAAGCCCCGATAGAACATGGTAAAGGAGACTAATAGTAGATTTGTGATAAAATTTATAAATTCATATACTATATAGAAAGTGACCCATGGAGGGTTGTTAAAATTATGTCCTTTTTGTCATAGGAGATCTAGTTGTAGCACCATCTGAATTTCACTAGGGATGGTGGACCTGAGGTAGCTCAGTTCTGGATTGAGTCTATCCATAAGATACTTGACCATATAGAGACCCTTATAGAGAAGATTTTCAGAACTAGACTATTTTATGTTTTATGGTTTTTTGATGTATTGGTGGGACATAAAAAATGGGATGGTCATTTAGATAATATGGAGTGGATGGACATTTAGGATATGTTCTTGGAGAAATTTAACCTTGATATACTCTGTGAGGATAGAGTATCTGAGTTTTGGAGACTGAACTATGGAAGAATGTCTACAGTGGACTAATTAAGATGCTTTACTAATTTTTAGTGCTTTGTTACATCATTGAAAGGGGATGAGGATAATGTAGAGATATAGATTCACCATGGGATTCAATGTGACATTATGTCCCAGGTTAATATATTTATGATAAATAAGTTTTTCGAGGTGGGAATAATTCTATATTATATGTGGGGAACCTGAATAGGGATTCCAATGGGGGATATGTGGTTTCTGTTGTATGATTTTCTAGTGAATATTCCAAGAGTATGTATCATCACTATGGGAATGTTATCCAGAGTAGTAAAAAGATGAGTGATCAGGGGAAGGGTCATCTAAAAGAAATAAACAAGTGACCTTCCACAAGTGTAGTGGGACTAGAAATATTCATAGATAGTCCCCCAACAAAAATTTGAGTACAGATCTTGTGGTATGATGTGACATCTTCTATGAATTTTCAAGAACCCATTATTATGAGTAATGATAGAGATTTTAGGAAAATGTATATTATGTGAAAGGGAAATTATAAACCGTATTAGTCAGGTAGTTATAGTTACATTGGAAATAGAGGTTAGGAAATGGATGTTGTACTTTTAGGAAAGAGAGCCCATATCATCAGAATGGTGTAGATTAGGGAACTCATACAACATTACATAGAAGTGGACGGGGATAGTTTTATGTCGTTCATCCTACACATGTGGATAGGGAGGCAGGATAATCAACTATTTGAGTTACTATTCTTATAGATTAATTTATTTATAATTCCTTATTTAATATTTGTGCCTCTCATTATTTTATATATAAAAAACATGAGAATGGGATGAGTATGAGTTTTGAGTTTGTGAGTAGTGTTATGAGGATTGATACACCATTGTGAGTATGACCAAGATACATATTCTTATGTAAGAGGTTTTCAATCAAGGTTGAGGGTATCATTTCTCTTAGGATCTTGAAATATTTGACATGATATCCTTAGACATGAATTTTTTTATAGACTAGTTCTTAACATACTGAGCCCATATAGATTTTTACTATATGAGATTAAACTTTACATCTATTAAGGGTGAAAATTATGTTCATTTTGGGTAGTGGGATATTATGGTGGGTAATGCAGGGACAATTCATAAGAAAAAGGGGGATCTCACCATCTAGGTTAAAAGAAATATTCTATATGAGTGGGGGGTAAAGAAGTATGTCTTTACACCTATAGAGGATCAATTTTAGGATGTGTTTCATAAGGAATTATTAGGGATTCCATTTGAGATAGATGTGTAATTTATTATTGAGTTCATGTTAGGTGATCAACCAATTCCTATTTCACCCTAAAAAATTGAAACAATAGTGATTCAAGAGATTAATAATCAACTAGATATGTTGATGGATAAGGGTTTTATCCATCCAGTTATATCTCCTTGGGTTCTCCATTCATTCTTTCTATGATGGATGTTGAAAATTTGAAGTTATGTGATGTTTACCAGATGATGAACAAGATGAATGTAAACAACCTCTATCTTCTTCCATGAATAAAAGATGAATTTTACCAGTTGAGAGGAGAATGTGTATTCTCTATGATCGAATTGAAGATAGGGTATATTCAGTTGAGAGTGTGACTTTATAATATACCACAAATATCATTCTAATTAATAGATGGACTATATGATTATTTCATGATGCTATTTGGGTTGAAAAATTCTCCAAATATTTTTATGGACTTTGTGATCCAAATATTCCACCCATAACTTGATCAGATTATGTTTTTTTGGATGTCATATTCATGTACTCCAAGACACATGATGATCATCCCCAATATCTAGATATCATCGTGAGTACACTGAGAGAGAATAAAATATACCCCAAGACACCTAAGTGTATATTTTGGATCCATCAGGTACAATTCTTAGGTCATATAATCTCTAAGAAAGGTGTGTCAGTAGACCAAGAGAAGGTATATGTAGTTGTTTTTTGGGAGTTTCCCATGATTTTTTTGTATCATTAGTTTTCAGGGATTAAGAGGGAATTATCAAAGGTCCATCTAGGAATTTTCACACTTTTGAGAACCATATTCAGATTTATCCATGAAGGGGTAATGTTTGAAAGGTATAGATCATGTGAGAGTGATTTATAGGAGTTTAATTAGATTTAAATACCACACTAATATTATTACTACCAAAGACTGGAGATGAGTATATAGTGTTTTTTGATGCATCTGGAATTGGTCTTGGAATAGTGTTGATGTATGGGGCTCAAGTTGTGACTTATGGGTCCTGAAATTTGAGGCCACATGATCAGAATTACACTACACATGACCTATAGATATCCATTGTGTTTTATTCATCGAAATGTTGGTAGAATTATCTTTTGGGTGAAAAGTGTACTTTGTATAAAGATTATAAGAGATTTAAATATTTTATTTTTCAATAATACTTGAATATTTGGTAGTGGAGGTGGGTTGAGAATATGAAGTGATTATTCTATGATCTATAATATGTTATTAGGAAGTGATTAAATTTTATTGAATCTTTGACTAGAAAAAATCACACTATGGTAGTTCTGGAGTCTAGAATTCAGTTTAAGATGATGAATTTACAGGTCGAGATACATGATGTGGTTCAGGAAAACTAAGGGAAGATAGAACTTGAACCAGTCTCATTATAATCTAAATATTTTATTAAAATCATGTAAATTTATTATAAGGATATAAAGTGTTTTTCCTTGATGGAAATAATTGATAGTGGGGAGGAACCTTACGAATGGACCCAATATCAATGTGTGATCATCTATGCCAAGAATCATTCTATTTTTCCCAACTGTGTGTTTGGTGATATCATTTTTAAAATGCAAGCCTCAAAGAGGGATGTGAATTTTGGTTTGAACAAAATGTACCTCAACATATGTTGATAGTATTGGTGGTTGGGCATGAAAAATTTGGTTATAGAACTCTTGACATGATGTTTCACCTTTCACTAGGTGAAAGATGAGGGTCAATAGCTAGGTGGTTTACTAATGTTGTTTCCCATTCAATAATGGAAGTGGAAAGATTATTACATGGAATTTTTGATGGGTCTTCATAGGATTACTTGAATAACGACACTGTCTAGGTGTTCATGGACCTATTAAAAAATTTATAACATTTCATGCATATATGGGAGACATTATCATTGGAAAAGTCGAGAGGAATGTATGTTCTTGTTACAGTATATTTTCCCAAGGTTCCAAAAAGTATAGATTCATTCCATGATCCATGTTTTACTTCACACTTCTGGAAAGGCTTAGACAAAGCTCTTATTAAGAGGAATTTATAAGTATAGATTTCTACCCACTGACACATGGGCAGTCAGAATGTACTATTCAGGAATATGAGGATATGCTACGAGAAAGAATTATATACTTTAGTGGATCTTGGGAGAAGAATGTGTCCCTTATTGAGTTAGAATATTAACATTTTATTAGGTGACTATCTTGATGGAACCATATGAAGAATTTTATGGTTTTCCATGAATATAAACTCTATACTGGATAGAGGTAGTTGAGTTAGATTTTTTGGGTTTGAGACTTGGGCATGATACATTAGAGAATGTTTGGATTATTCTAAAATGTATTTCTATAGCTCTAAGTACAAAAAAGTAATATGATTATAGATGTTAGTGACTATTTGAGATTATATTGGGAGATCATGTTTTCCTCTTGGTTTTTTCTGGATTGGAACACCGTAGGATTCAAAGACATGGGTTCTTAGTGCCCATGTTTGATGAACATTTTGAGGCTGTGGATAGAATATAGAAGATGGAATACCAATTTTCACTTCCATAGAGGAACAATGATATTCATGATTTCTTAATTATGTCACAAATTTGGTGGTATCACCTTGAAACTTCTCATGTTATCAACAATGATGATGTCAGGATTGAGACTAATGCTTACTCGAAGGAGAATCTGATATGGGTTATTGATCATTATGAGAAAGTGTTACAGGGAAATACCATGCTGACAGTTCAATTATAGTGGAATCATGGTCCTATTTAAGAGGAAACGTGAGAGATTGAAACAAATATGCAGTCTTAGTGCCACCGTATTTTTACCTTAGAATCATTGGGATGATTTAGAAAACAACTCGAGGTAGAGATGTTATAAAGTGGGTAGATTTCATGATCCTGATGTTTTTTTAGAGATTTATCGATCTCATTTTTAGATATTCATTTCCTTTTTTATATATATTATTTGGGTTTTAATTTGGGAAGATTTCATGTGAAATTTTCGATATTTTAGGGGTTTTTAGCACCACATAGTTGGCCCATAGTTTTCCAAAACTGTGCACCTGACCTCCGCAAACCATGAAGTCCCAAATATAGGGTTATACCCATGTTGGCACATGTTTTTTCAAATCATTCCCCTCTATTATTAGTAACCATAAGAAAACTAAGCGAGGGTCATTATTAGGGGGAACAGTTTGGTAAACCATGATCCCCTACCCTGGAAACCCTTTTTACATGATTATTTTCATGGATATTTTAATTTTGAATTTTAAAACCCTTGGATATTAACCCTTAACCACCCCAGATGAGAAATAACAAAATTCCATCATGTTTAGGATCTAGGGGATAGATTCCTTGGCCTCAAAAACTCTCTTCATTATGAATAAATGATATGATTTATGGATCTACACCTATCCTAGTAAGTAATATATTCTTGTTTAGATTCCCCCCTCTCCCATCTCTCTTTTATGATCAAGATTAATTTTGTATCCTTTATTGGCGATGGGTTTACATAATTTTTTTGATAGTTATTAATATATTTTATATGGACCTAGGTTTTTCTCTCCTAATATCATTATTCATTGTAAAATTGATCATTCTTCTTCGAAATTGTGATTTCTATCTGGGTAATGGATCTTCAAAAATCTTGGGGTAAATGGTATAAATTTAAATTTCAACAGTCTGGATTTAATTTCATGTATAAATCTATTCAGTTTTAATTTCCATGATTATGAAATTTAAACTGAAAATTGAATTAACTAAATAAATTTCCATGTGATAATGAAATGGGTTGGACACAAGGAAATTGAAATTATCTTAATTTTTATAATGAAATTGGTAAATTAATGGGTTATTGAATTGATTGATTAATTATAACTAAGGGATATTTGGATTTACCTTAACGGGTAAATTTTTAATATGATAAGATTTTGATAAATGGTTTATTGTTGAATTGTTCATATTATTCTCTGTTTACTAAAGTGATTAGACTTATTTGTTGAATAAATTTAAAAGGTACACATTAATGAGTATGTTATATAAAAGGTTAATGATGCATAACCATTATGTATATGAAATTGTGATAAATTTCGTATTGTGATATAAGTGATATATGTTTGTGGGATATGTAACGATGCTTCAAATCATAATATGTGATTCAATTATATAAATGCATGATACACGGACCGATGCTTGAAAATCTATTATACGATAAAAATATATTTTTATACAATGATTGATGCTTCAAATAACCAAGGGTTATATAAATGGAATTATAGGCCCAAATTATAGAAATTGAATTATGGTTCCATGTTTCCGTGATATGAAAATTGAATAAATTTTATAAATGAAATACTTGATTTTAATGAGATATGATTTCGCTTATGTATGGTTCATACTCTGGCATGAGTTGAATCATGTATTGAGTGTTTGAGTGTCATCATGAACCTGTGTAATTTATTTTATTCATTAATAAATAATTAAATGTGACAACTATTTACTTTTTTAATTTTAATATTTCTTCAAATGCATACACTATTATAGAAAGGATACCATTTTAGACGCTATTGGTGGGGGTTTACTATGATATAATCACAACAATATTCAAATTATTAATTAGTACCTGAATATAATTCATGATTAAATAAAATTATAAGGGAAATATACCAATGTTATATGGATGATTTTGGATTGAGCATGGATAAAGAAATCAGACATGAGGTTGAGACCCACTTGGGAGTTTTCAATGTTTTTATTTTGGGGTTTTCATATTTAAACATGAAACATATTTGGAATGACACATCTAATTATTTAGTTTATATATTTTATCACAATTTTGGTTCATCCATTATTATTTATTTGTATTAGTTGTGTCATTTTTATATTTATTTATTATTATCATTTGTCTATAGTGTATTTATTTCTATATTTGTGAAACATTGATAAAGGGGGTATAGTCTCGCAATGTTATACATTTGACCTATGGTTATAATTAGGAGCCTCTATTGTATGTGGATGCATTCTTGAGATCTTGTGGACAATTTGCATGATGAACTGGTGTTTGGACCCTTGGATTAAATGTATAATTTATTCACTCAAACACATGAATTTATTTCAAAACAAATATCATTAATGGATTTATGGGAATATTTTATCTCTTTTTTTATGTTTTTGGAAATTGAAATCCACTTAAAAAATAAAAATTATTGCGATCATCATCCATTAAACATTAAATTTCTCTTAAATGTCTATATGTGTTTGTATCATGGATATTATTTTTACATAAAACATATACAAAATATTCATATGGTGTTTAATAATGAATGCTATTTTATTTCCCTATAAATCAGGATACTTCCTATCATTTACTAAGAATATTTACAGATAGGGCATATTTTTTATACTATAAAATTATAATTCAATATATAAGGAATGAATTTCACATGAAGGGATTACTGGCATAGAGAATTATATAGTCCCTCGAGGTATCGATACGTATCACTAGAAAATCTAGTAAAAAATCCTTATTATGTGTGTTTTTTTCTATATACCATCCCATAGTATAAAGTGTCTCATAAATTTGTTTTTAAGGTAATGATATCATCATGAATTAGATCATGAAATCTAGCGATATTAATTATGATTATTGAGAGATTAATTATATATTTCATGATATTATTGTGTTGATATTATCTATGGATTCATTTTATAATGATGTTATTGATTACATGAATATGTTTTTAGGTATCTTACATGAAATATTGATAATTTCTTATTCACTCATGATATATTCCACTTTATGTACCTCTTACTGAGAAAATTTCCACCATTATTTTGTTTCTTTTCTAATGGTTATGATGAAGAAATTACTAAATGAGTATATAGACAAAAAATATTTACTTTTAACTATATTTTGTATATTTTTTCTAAGGTAAAATGTGAACCTTTTTGTATCTGGTTAAACATGAATACTAAAATTATTAGTCCTTTGGGTTAGGAAAAATTATATCTTATAAAAATAAAATAAATTAGACACAAACTTATTTATACTTTAGTTAGCTATGATGTAATTTGTATTACTAGAATTTTAGTAGGGGACTTGGGATCTAACATAGGAAAAAATAGATTAGGGGACATCACCTTATGATATAATTTGAGGAAATTTACAATTATATGATACCAATATAAATGATTAATTATGGTATATATTATATTTTTTTCCTTGAAATACATCATTGTATGGATAATACATATAGAGTTGATTTTTTAACAAATTTATATATAGTTAATAACCTAGAAAAGAGTTTAGTGAATATATCTCATCTATTATTTGGGTGCATTTTGAGCAAGGCCTTACTATACCCTTACATTGACACTCTAGGAGGATATTCTTGGGTAAATTAGAATTTTCATTATGAACCATTGTAAATGATTTTAAAATATAATTTCCACGTGTGAATTCGGATAAAATTAATGTTTCTTAGATTTAAAAGTTGATTCCATGGTTTATATAACATGTAAATGATTTTCATGATTTTTTTCTTCCTATAATGATTATTATTGATCAAACTGTTCTTTAAGGATTTATTCATTGGCTGGAACATGAAGCAATCATGTTAATGCTGAATGTGATAGACAATAAATGATTGTCTTCCAGAGTAAGTAAATTAAATGATATATATAAGTGAAACCATGGGTTTATGATATATCATTTATATAATTTTAAAATTAAAATATCAACTTTTTTGTATTTCATAACATTCCTAAAAGGAAAAAAATTTAGTTTCATTAATATAAATTTGGGATGAATATTATGTTCCCAACACGTCAAATTATTGGAAGAATCACCCATAAAAATTCCTTTATTGAATGAGAATGTGTTTTATGCACTTAAAATACGGGAATATAGAAAGTAATTTTCCTAGAAAATGACTAATGTTATGGAGGTATATGGTGTTCATCATAATGTAATATTTATAGTTTGATCTATTATTTTTAGGGAACATGGGAATTAATCAAGTCAATTCCATAATCTATGTGTTAACTATTTGACCAAGGAAATAAATATGTTTTTCCATTTGTTATAGTGAATATATTGAAGTGTTTATCTATTGGTATTTGGGAATTATGTTATAGAAGTGTTATAACACATATATTATAGCCATAAGAATCATCAAATATTTATGAAGTGTTCTATAATAAAATTTCTTTAAGGATATCAAATAATATTTTGAATGGTATAAATAAACAAGAAATGTAATTTTTTATAAGGTGAAATCTCTATAGAGCACATGATTAATGGTATTACACCTCATAATATGGGTCTAATCAAGGTTAAATAATGTTTGTATAGGCTAAGGATATGTGTGAAATTATGATGTAAATGGGATAATATTGGTAACCTTGACATAAGTTAATGATTTGATGATAAATAGATTTATTTTCCAATTGATAAAGATTACTGCATTTATGGATTTATAGAAAATATTTAATATTCTATAATTTTATTAGAGGAATAAAAAATTTTACAGTTTTTTATGAATATTTGTTTTAATTATAATTTTATAGTTATCTATTTTATTAGTATGTTTTAATAGAATATGTTATCATGGTATTAAAATGTTTTATATATGATATTATTAGCTAGTTTATGTTTTCTATGGATAATTGTCTGATAAAAAATTTTATATTTATTAGTTTTGAACTTGATAAGATATATTTTGGAGGAGACTTAATTGTTAACTATTTAAGGAATTCATTCAGTTGAATATTAGGGGTGATTTTTGTAATATTAGTGAAAAATATATTTTATTTATCAATATGAAATGTTTTTCTAACATTGACAGTTTTGTTATGTATTTTTAGAAAAATAATTTATTGAAATTATTTAATATATCATATGATTATTTTGATAATATTTTTTTTTCAGGAATTAAGACATCATAATTAATTTTCATTTATAGGAATATGAGTTAATGTGGAATTCATCTATGTAAAACCAATGGATGAAATATTTCTTATGAAAAGGAAATACATCATGTAATTATACTTTCCACTACGCTATATCATTACAATAAGTGACTCCCTAATCATTAAGAATATTTTCTTGAAATAAAAAATTCATTTTACCTTACTTTCATATTAATTTAGGGTCTTTTCACCAATCACTAATTTATTATTTTTAGTGAATAAACTTATCTTTACCATGTTCTCTATCAAACAATATTATCAATCATTTTTTAGTTTTAACCTCCATTCACATATTCTACCTTCCCAGTAAATTTCTCTTATCTAGAAACATCATTATGTGTTCTCTAGGTAACCGTTATCCTAACCACATTCGATTTCGAAAATATTTTTTATTATCCCAATGTAAAATGTGGGTACTCAATTATGGTATATTCAAATATATAACATATTATGAAAGAGGAAAAAAATAAGGGAATAATTTATTTACATGGGGGAGGGGGGATTATAACACTTAGAAAGAGTTGTTTAAAAAAAATTTATATAACATTATATAAAAAACATTGTTCATTATGAGAAATTATATATTTTATAAAAATATTATTTTTAAAATGTGACTCTTTTAACCATGATATTTAATTATCAAGAATGATTATGATTAACTACATTATAAAATATTTTTATCATTGTCCAGGTCAATAAAAATGAATTGATGGATTATTAGGATATAAGAACTCAATTTTTTGTGAAGTTGTTTTATTCATAAAAAATGATTTTTTTCAATAGATTATATTCTTTCATTTTGTTCCTATTAATTATAATTAATTTCTATAAATCTTTTAAAAAATTTCTCTTAAAATGAATCTAATTTATAAAGTCAAAATAACCAAATTAACTTATAGTGAATTTTTATTATTATAAATTTTTGTTTTTAGTGAATAGTAAAAATTCTATTTTTTTAGTAACTTCATTAATTACTACTGGAGAAATCATTTAAAAAGTACCGTTATATATTTTAGTTTCTATTAAAGGGAAATATGATCCATTATATTTAGGAATATTTTAATTAATTCCATTTGAAATAGAAATATTCATGACATTGATATTTGTTAATTTTTATGCTTAAAAAATATGTTTTCTGAAAAGAGCATTTCATTGAATTTTTTGAATTAATATTAAATTTTATATATTCCTTGTACAATGATTGAATAATTAAAAATTTATTCAATATTTCAAATCAATAGTGTCAACTCTTTAAATATTTTCCTTTTATTTTTTTCTCATTATGAATAGTAACTATTATAAATATGAGTTACCTTGATAAGGTAAAATGGGTAGGAAACTTTTTAAAAAAATGTGAAAGGGTCTCATAATCTACCCAAATATTTTACATATTTCATTTTATGGGATAAAATCGAAAATATCCACCATAAATTATAATATGTTTCATTTTGGTTCAATTTTTATTCGATAATGACATTTATATTATTTTATGTATATAAAATTTCAAAATGTAACCCTATTACATTTAATTTAATTTACATGTTCACATAGTAATAAAATTATATTATGAAATAAAAAAAGTTCATTTTGAACATGACTATTTATTATTATTATTTTAATTTAATTTTAATTTTTATTAAAAGTATAATTAACAAGACATCTTAATAAATACAGACACAATGCTTGTGCATGTAGTATAAAAATTAAATCAAATGATATTAAAATTTTTAATAGTAATGTTTTTTGAATGAGTTCATATTTCATATGAATTTTAACATTGTTAATAATTTATTTATTATGGTTAATGAAATCATATTTTAATTAATTTTTTATCTTCATGTCTCCAATGTCAAATTAAAAGGATAGTGTAAAAAATGACCTTAATTTTAAATTATGAATAATAATAATTTATTTATTTATATAAAAAAAATAAAAAATTACGTAAGATAGAAATTAAGAGGGGAAATGGTCTAAAATTTTACCCATTCTCTATTTATGAAGAAATTATTACCTTATAAGTATTATTATAACCATTAAAATTGAAAATATTGTTACATATGTTAAGAATTAAAATGGTAAAAAAATGTGGATAAACCAAATAAAAATAGTTAAACTTACCCAAAACCTTGATTAAACCTTATTGGTTTGTTATATTTATACAACCCCATTTCCACCATATATGTTTAGTCATTTTTGGAGCTATTTTAAATTAAATTTGTCTTAATAATATTTTAAATAATTGAAAAGTTATAATTGTTCCAATCACCTCAATTATAAAAGAACACCTCCACCCATAACTTATGCACACCTCATAATTAATTTAACTCTACCAAAAAAATTAAAAACACTCCCCAATATACTTAAAAATTTTATAGACATTTTTATATGACTAAAATACCA
The DNA here is from genome assembly GCA_963277665.1 of Viscum album. Lineage (NCBI taxonomy): Eukaryota > Viridiplantae > Streptophyta > Magnoliopsida > Santalales > Viscaceae > Viscum > Viscum album. Next base: position 902,370,800 of record OY728139.1, read on the forward strand.
TCCATCAAGTCCTTAAAAACGAATCCAAATGATATTTCTCTAATAGAATGTTATATTATTAATCATGATATTTCTATTTTTGTTTCATTTTACCACCTTTAGTTATGTAACAAAAATTCAAAAATAATATAACTATTATCTCACATATAAAAATATTTTATAATTTTTATGGTGTAATATTGATCGATATCATTCTCCATAAAAATGGGAAACAAAACCATCGCTCGTGTGTTTGAGGGACTACCTCATCATGAAATAATGTAATTTTGTTCCATCACTGCCTCATATGGATAGCCAAAGTGTTGAAAATAATGAATAAATATGATTATTTGGAAATAATATATTTCTATAAATTTAATATATCTTCCACTTCCATACCATTTAACCCATTAAAAAGTGATAAATTTTCCTAGGTGTTCGTACAGTTTACCATATCCATAAAGTGATACGATTCATTTTTCATGTCCAACATTCAATTATAATTATAAAAATGTCTCTTATTAATATATATAATATACATAAAATGAATTTTAATTTATATTTGATGATTTTTTAACCTATTTGAAGGAACATCGACATCCATAGTAAAACATGCTTTAGAAATCTAAGTAGTTAACACCCAAAACAATGTTGAAAATTAATGATTCCTGATGAACGAGTGATATGATGTTATAAGATGATCATATAACATATAATAAATATTAATATGGTTTTTTTATAAATTAATAACATTCTTAAAACTAGAATATATGTAGTTACATTACGTCTAATAATGTTATAATCTAAGGAAAGGGGTTTGTTAACTATTTTTCCATTCATTGGGTTATGCATCTACTTTATTTACTATGTGATTCCATGACTATATGTGGCATTAAAATTGATTTAAATATTGTTTATTTGATGTTTTTTAAGGATTTAACTTTTTACACATAATAATTTCATTGAATAATTATCACTTCAATGATATGATATTTTTAAGGTAATTCATCTAAATATCATCTATATTAATACATGCTTTTAATTGTAAACCTATTACGTTTATGTAGTGTATATACAGCCTCATTGATGTATTAAACTTATATATAAATATAAATATAAATATAAATATAAATATAAATATAAATATAAATATAAATATAAATATAAATATAAATATTAATTATTCTTATATTTAAAATTCATGTTTACACAATCATGGGGTTACAACTAAAAATATATTAGTGAAGTATGATCATTTATTATAATAAATTTTTTCAGTGGTGCATAATATATTACATTGGATTAATCATATATTATTTCATTCATCGTGATCATTTATTTTATTAATATTGTATCTATTTAATGAGTCTCAAAATTTTAATTGAATATTACCTCTCATAGCCAGATGAATCATGAAATGTAATTAATAAAATAAAAACTAATCATATATTAATTTTTTATCAGTTATGTTTTTCTTCCAAATCTATATTTTTCAAAACTATTCAAAAAAATTATTATTATTATTTACAAATTTTTTTTATTAAAGAAATTTATTTTATCCATTATTATTTAAAACTTGTTAAATGCGTTCTTATAATGTCTTATAAATGGTTTATATTCAATTTTCTTGATAAATATTCAAAATGAATGTTTCATTTTTATCATATAAAACATTATAATACCTTACCACCACCATAAAAATTTGACGATGAGTATTTTACTCTACATGTTATCAATGGTTTTACAAATAAACATCTTTAATGAAAACTTATTTCATTTTTTTTCTTTAAATTTATATTATTCTCTAAAAGGAATGTATTTATTTCAAAATATTTATTTCTAATTAATATTTGTTTATATAAGGTCTTTTATTAATGTTTTTTAATTTCCATTAAAGACATTAATTTATAGTTATCATATTTTATTAGACATTAAATTTCTATTAAATAAATAAATTCATTATATAATAAATATTATTAATTCCAAAAACATATAACATTTATGAATATGGTTATTTATTATGATGGTTATTTTATTGAATAAGAAATCGTTAGATTTATATCCTTTAATATAGATATTTATTTATAAGGAATGTTGTTTATAGATAAAATTTGACATTTAATACATGATAATGGACTGGAAATGGAATGAAGAGTGAGGATAAGAATTATATAACCCCTCGATGCATCGACAAGTATAATGAGATAAACTTGTTAGGTATCAATATTTAATGATTTTTATATGTATATCTACACATTTTTTAAAGTATATTGTTGTAAGGACATGGTGGTAATGATATCATCATGTACGAGGTCATGATTTCCAAGAGAATGCATTTCTTTCATTATGAATTTTGATATTTTAAAAAATGAGATTAATATATTGATATTATCCCTAAATTATATTCATTATCATGTTTTTAATTAAATGGAATGTGTTTTCAGATATCTACTTCAACATATTTATTATGACTTATTTACCCATGATAGTATCCACTATATGTAACACTTACTGATCTAACTATTAATTTCTTTCTTTACCTAAAAAATATGAAGAAGAAATCATTGAATGATTTCAAGGATATATTACATTATCTTTCAACATGTTTTATATTTTATTTTCAATATAAAATGTAATGCATATTTGTATTTGGTTCTTCAAGAAAACTGAGTGGATTAGTCCTTTGATGTACGATCTCTTGTATTGTTTGGAAATATAATAATTTAGACAAAAAATATAATTTACAAGTGTTCAATTTGAAAAACCTCCCACCACCTTATTATTAATAAAATGTGATCAACCATTCATTACACTACCTTGGTCTAACCATCTATTCCACCTTTATATTGTGTGACTCAGTTTCTCATGGGGTTCAAGACCACTCTTCCTTACGACCATATGAGTCACCCTTAATAAATGGTTCATGTGGATACATTTATAACCCAAATATATCAAAATACAATTAATTACAATAATTTCCAAACATTAATATCTATATATTCTTAATTGTATTTGTGAGACCTCTACACCTTTGATTTTGTAACTAATGTTATGCACTAAAATCATTCAATTTGAGTGATTCCATCATCCAAAAACACCAACCTCCATAAAAATCAACCCCTATAGACATCAGTATACTTAACCACAATGAAACAAAATTACTAAAAACCACAAAACTATAATTAGTACAAATATACACATTTTTCTTATGTTATTACCCATTAGTTTTTTTGGAATATTAATGTTTAATTAAATTTATAAAATTCTTCAAATAGATAAATAAAACCTAATAAATTATTCAATGTCTATGTGATTATTAGTCAGTGTATAAAAAATTATTCAAAACATAATTCCATTCTATGATACATTAAAGAAGCTCCTGATATCCCCTTGATCACATAAATTCCATTCATCATGAACACATCAAGTGCATTCCCCATATATTTATTCTACTATAACTTTATTACCAATGTATCCCTTTAAAAAGAGTTTAAATTACATATTATAGAAATACTATTACTAGGGAAATAATTACCTTCATAAAAAAATTATCCCCCTTTGAGAATAAACCACATGAAATAGAACCTCACAACCATGAATAAATTTCCAAATTCAATATATAAAATAGAAAAATGGGAATATCCGAACCTCTTCAACCTAAGGGAGGTGATTGAAAACTATGGTTCAATTAATTATTCGTGAACCCATTATTGGAATAGGGTTTTTTCATGATACTTTCCCCCTTCCCAACATTTCCATCCTGATTTACAATGACAATTCTTTATTCCGCCATCTCTATTATAAAATAGTACTTGATTTTAATATATTAGTTACAAAGTATTCCACTAGATTATTTATGATATATATAATATAATGTTTATCATAAATGATAAAAAAATATGGTGTTTTACTTATTTAATGATAAAATCTAATAGTTCAATCATCCATATACGGTGTGAAAATGACTTTGTTTTCGGAGATATATACTAATTATGTGTCACATAGTGAAGTGATTTTATTCTTATTAGCTAGCCATCCACAATATATATTTCTGATGGATGAAGCACCACCACTTATAGGTTTATATTCCACCATATTTCTTGACCAATACATATAATAAAAATAATACAATTCATGATCCATTCCTACATGAAAGAGTATTCCAAAAATATAATTACAATCGATATGAACCATGATTCTTTTAACTACAATCCCATGATCTTCTTTCGGATAACCATAGAAATAAGGCACTGAATATATTAGCAAAACAGTTTCATGTTTATTTAGATAACTATAGGAATATTCCAATTATCATTATATATTGTTGGGGTCTAAATATTTCCCATCCTCATTCTTCCCTTGTTTTTGTCTAATCATAATTATAACTGACATTGAATTATAATTATGAAAGTTGATATTTTTCATCAAATTTATTATAAAAAATTAATAAGAAACAAAAACCATATCTATCGATATGATTCACTTATAGTTGATATAATTATATTAACTCACCAATCTCAAAAAAGTTTCCAATTATGTTTTCATAAGTATTATAGATTCTTGCATTAATTATTTTTTCTTTATAAAAATATCATATATTGCAGAAATAAAATAACAATGAATTATTCTCCCATTTTGGTATTAATATAAATATAATTATCTACTAAACCTATTTTAAATTCTAAATCTATTAAGTATGATTCAAGTATACAATACCATACTTCTAGAGTCTAATTTAGATAAACAAGGCATTATTTAATTTTCACTCTTTTTATAATCATATCATATCAAATAACCAACTGGTTGTTTGTAAAAACCAAAAACCAATTTTTTGATTTTAAGGATTAAGTTTTTGATCCATTTGATATATTGTGAATCTAATATAAATAGATATTAACATGGAGATTATTATATAATAAATTAAATTTACTATTGAAAATGTTTTATAAATGTCTACAAATTTTATTTTTGTGCAGAATTTTCACAAAATTTATTCTTATTTCAAATAACATTTCTATTTTTTTGTACTTGTTCTGAGTGATCCATTTTTCATAATACATTGTGATGTTAAAAAATCTTTAGAAATTCCAAAGTCTTCATTTTATTAATATGATGCAATTATTAATTCATATATATAATTTATGTATCAGCTTTTATATATTTATATAATGAGGATAGGTCCACTATGGACAAGAGAGTTTCTTTTTATATATTCATCCTTCATATTGTTTGAGTATGAGTAGATAAATCACCAAAAATATGTAACACCACTTGATGTTGATTTATTTTATATTAATTTTATAATCAGTGAAATAAATTTATTCACCTTCCACTAAACATGAAAAACAAATGGGGATAAAATGAAAAATATATTTATAGAATATAACTTCTAGGAATTTTTATGATAGTAAAATATTTCTATACAAATTTAGGAGAACCAATTTGAAAAAAAACTTACCTGATAACATGAATCATATACCTTATAAACTATGAATATATCATTACATGAAGAAATAATAATTCTATATTAACGTAAAAGATAAAAATGATGTTTTGAGGAATTTATATTGATAATAATTACCAAGAACACAATTGGATAATACATGATACGGAAAATTAAAAAAATACATGGTTGATGTATGCCTTATAGTGATCATCTAGGATAAAGTGATGCTCTGATGATGATCCTAGATAAAATTAAATCCTTTATAAATATAGGAATAATTTTTTTGTAGAAAGTGAAATAAGTATAGATGGAACAGTATAAATAAATGATAGAATGAGGTAAAATATTTATATTAACAAAAGATTTATGTTCCATTAGTATAATTTGGAGTGAAATTATAAAATTCATTTCACATTATAAGTAAAATAATTTAAGTAATTTAAGATAATATAAAATTATGTATTTTTAAGAATATATTAATGAAAAAATTACGAACATTCTCATAAAATTATTTTTGGTAAAAAAACTATGTCACTATAAATATTGAGACAATATGAATATAATAATATAATTATTAAATTGGTATATGAAGAATTAAGTAATTATTATGGTAAATGTTATGGGATAAAAATAATAATTGATGATATGTTTACATATGATTAACATTTACTATGATATAATGATATAAATATAAAAAATTATTTAAAAAAATAATATTAAATGAAATATATCGACTAATAAATGTTATTGTTGTTGAAAAATAAAAATTCATGTACAAGTACACATATGTTTTAAAAATAAGAAAATAATAAATCATTAATTCAATTATATTTATAATTATGATATAATAATATATTATAACATTTATTTAGAGAAACAAAGACATATATAAATAGGTTTTTAATAGAATAAAATAAATAAAATATGTAATATGAGATATTATATTTTTAGGATTATATATATATATATGGAAATTCAACTTTAATATTTTATAGTTAAAAAACAATGCCAATACCTTGGATTTCTGATCACCAAACCATATTCCTTATAGAATCACAAATGGGAATAAGGTGAAGTAGATATGGAAGATGATTTATAAGTGTAAAAATGAGAGCATTGAGAGGCCACACATGAAAAGAATAAGAATAGATACTCTAATAAATGAGGAGAGTTCTTGCTATGGTGGGGGGAAGTATTCAATGATGTGGGGTGGAACAAATAGTGGATAAGAGTCCCTTATCTCTTGGCCATGTTATTATGCTCTTGTTCTGAGGAGGTATATATTATTATAAATCAACAAGATCATGAAATTATTATTTTTTGAGTCCTTCATAATGTTAATATTGATCCACATTAAAAATATATAGATATGATTAATATCATTAAATATAATCATAGATGGATAAAAATATAAATTTATTTTAACATAATATTATCATTTTATGTGATGATTATTCGATTTTAACATCTTCATTGTCTTATTTGGAAGCAATAACTTGCATGAATTTGGGATATAACCCTATATGTACAACTTGTTTCATGAGAATGTGGTCCCACTCAAGGAATGGAAAGACAAGACATTCATATATGGATATTTACGCTAGGTCATCACCTTCAACCATATAATAATTGTGGTTGTTCAATTATTTGATATATATATATACACAGAAATATTTTTATATTCAAAGATAATTGAAAATCGAATGATTTCATATACATAATGAAGATACAAAAATGTCTCCTTATTTACTTACTTGGTGTAGCATTATGTAATATAGAAATTTATATATTACAATTTTGGGAACTAAATTGTCATGTTAGTTAATGTAAAGAGAGATGTATGGAGGAAACATGATTAAAAAAACTATATTCTAAAATTAAAATTTTTGTCATCATTGTATAACTTTATCGGATATTGACTGAGACTATTTTATTGCATGAGAGAAATCAATAAATATATTAAATTATAGTTCAATTATACAAGAAATTTATATTCTATTATCTATTGTTTATAAATTGGATCCTTAGCTGTTTATAAAAAAAGTGGGTGATTGGTGTGATTCAAAATGTATTATTCAGAAAAGATTCATCGATTTAGTTAGGAAGGGGAATTTTAGAGTTACCCTAAATACTGTTTTAGTATGTTTTTGTTGCATAATTAAGACAAGGATAATTTCAATTTAAAATAATACTTATATATTTCAAAATATTATTCCTTTAAAATAATTATTTTATTGAAAAATGCTTTCAAAATTCTCATTATAAATTTTCAAATACCCCATATAATAGAACCCACTATTTCAATATTATTATAAAATCCATTCAATTAATATGATGGTTTGAAAATTTTGGATAATGGAAATTTGTTTCTCATACTAAAAAATACACTTTGAAGTAATTCTCTAATTGATAATAATTTATTTTTTTCCATTATTTTTTAAGGATTTAATTTATAATTTCATGCTTTAGAAAATAAGTTATTTTATTAAAAATGTTTTTCGATTTTTTATAAGGGTATCATGGTTAAAAATCAATTTTAAAATAAAAGTTATTTTTAAAATTACTATTTTCTAAGAAATTATTTTAAAAATATGTTATTTTTATATGCTTTACCAAAAATAGTCTCTATAATGGGAAACTAATTCATAATTATAATTTTTTATATTTTATATTTGAATCCATTTTCAATTTTATTTCATATTATAGATACTTTTTTTAATAAAAATATGACTGAATTTTCTTATTTATTATACTATTTAAAACTATTAATATCGGTGTAACTCTATTTTCATATCTACAATTTTATGTGCGAATTTTTTATTAATATTTTATTCATTAAAAATTATTTATAATATCATGAATTAGACTTTTTTGTTAAATAATATTATGTTTTACTTATTGTATAAAGAGTAATTATATTTTTATTAATTTAATTCCATGTTTGTTTGTAAAAACATATCTTAGTCAAGTTATTGATTTTTTGTAAATTTTTATTTCTAATTTTTCATTAATGATATATATATATATACACATTTTAATAGTTCTTAATATTTTTTTTATTGAAATATATTTCGAAAAAATATGATAGCATCAATTTTTTTTTATCATTTTCTTTTAGACCATTGAAACATGATGGGGGATAAGGAGTGCATCAAAACATCAAGGGAAGGTTTCCACTAGTTATTGGTATGCCTTATGTAACCATCAATATTCCATGTTACTACACAGTTTTTTTCCCAATCAAGAATAGTGTGTTTATAAAAATTAACTCAGTTATTTGTAATAGGATATACTCTTTTATGTGTCTTAATAGTTATTTTTTTTCATTTTTATGTTACAGATTGTTTGTATTCATTTATTTTCTTTTTAGAGTATTGTATTAGTAATTTTATGTACATTAATTAGTTTTCCATTAAAGGAATTTTATTATTCACAAAAATAAACAATTCATAAGGAAATTATTAATTTTAGGATTAAATAATGTATTATTTTAAAAACTGTAACAATAATTTAAAATAATTATTTTCCTAAAATATTTTTTTTGTATATTAAAAAATGTATAATATTTGTTTAAAACACCTTACTTAAGTGTTTTCTCACCCCATGTTTTAAATTTTTATCACAAGGATTCTTAATGAGTATGATTTATTTTAGATATATGACTCATATATTAATATTTAGTAATATTTTAGAAGGATTATGAATTATAGAGTTTGTTTCATTGGGAAATATAATTGTGTGATAATGTTTTATTTAAATTTTACTTATTTTTTATATATAGACCTAAATGATCTTGGGAAATATTGTAACCCCCAAGGCTTTATAATATATTAATTTTTAAATAAATTCAATTTATTAAATATGTTTCATTACACACAATACTTACATTATCTTATGTTACATGAATGAATAATTTTAACTTGTGTTACATGAAAAATCGATTTTAAAAGAAACATGACATATTCTTAAAATATTATTTTTTTAATATGATAGTTACCACATATAAATTGGAATGAAGGGTATGAATAAAAATTAATAAATAATGTAAATTATTTGGTTTAAATATGTGTAAAATAATAAAATGGAAATCTGTTTATTAGAGAAAAAAATTAAAACCATATGTTGGGAACATTAAATGTTTTATAGAAAACTATATTCCTCTAAAAGGAATTTTAGTCCTCTATTGATCCCATAATTTATATTTAATTTTAAAAAATTTTATAAAAATTATTTGAAAAGATGAAACTGATTTTTTAATCATATTTATCAACATTATCCTAGGTTGAATTATTTTTATTTTTAATAAATGTTTATTTTCTCAATAAATAGTAAAAATACAAAATTTTAATTGAAAAAATGCATTTCCATTTAAATTATTTATAAAGTTAAATCATATTATAATTTTTTTAAATTTAAAATATATAAGTTATGTATATATTAATACAAATTATACTATTAGAATCATTTTAACTGATAATTGTTATATAAAATGTGAATATACTTTTGACCATTTTCTCAGTAAAAACTCACATTCTCAGCATGTTTCTGGGATTAATTTAAATTTAAAATTTCTAGATATATGAACTGAATTTTTAAAAATGAAATAAAAATTTGAACTATAATAATTTATATTGTGTGATAAGTTTTAATTAATTTTTTTCATAATTTTTAGTGATAATAATTATAATGTAATTTCAATGATTAAGGTTAAAATGGTGTTTTACAAATTAAATTTCGTTCTTCTAAAATTAATTTCCAAAAAATCAAGTATTTTAAATTAATAAATTTTATTTTATATTTTTAATAATTATGTCTAAATTATCTAATAAATATCATTTTATTCTATTCTTCATGTAGAAATTAAATAGGTTAAAAACACATGTTGTCATGGTGAAAATTAAAATGGTAAATGTGTGTAAACCTGAAAGGATAATGTATGAAAAGTTTAAAAAATGTGTTATTTTTTGAGGTGGAGGGGTTTATAAACCACATCATTTGTAACCTAAATTATTTTTCAGTTTCATATATACATTAGGTGTGAGTGACATCCTATTTTTTAATACTTTGGTGTATTTAGAAAAATACCACTACTCCTCAATTATAAAAGGGCACTCACTTAACATACATATTAAAATATATAAATCCATTTTGATAAACCAATACCTCCATAGATAAACTTATATCGCCCCATTATAAAATAATTATTTTTCAAATTAATTGAACCTTGTAAGACTTAAGTTTAAACTAATGGATGATATCAGAAAAAGAGGCAATATTCTTCAATGAGCATTTTTCTTTATTTATTCCTCAACATCCATAAATTATTTTTAAACCATGATGATAATATAACATAAAAATCATCGATATAAATATAAATTGTTATGTTAGGAGAATTACCTAATCCATAGTCACTTCCATGAAATGGGTTATGAAATCATCATCCGTGTGAACAGTGAACTACCGCCTCGCGAACTGATGTCATTCATTTACCCATTACCTCATTTCCCAGTTTTGTATCATGATAGATATAAAGTATTTATATGATATTTATTAAATGATTATACCTATATATTAATTATTTAAAATTTTTGTTTTCTTACATTCTGTTCTGCAGGTGACATTATAACGATTCCCATGGTCATTATAAACTACCACCGCGCTAAGTGATGTGATTCATCTTTGACTAATGATTTAAATGGGAAATGATAGTGATAAATTTAGTAATTATATTTGATATAAATGGGATAATTATTATATTAATGACATATTTAACATTCATAAAATAATATATATATATATATATATCATTTTATTTTTTACCGTTTAACTCAATGAATGCTGAAAATGTCGTTTATGTACACGTAGAGTACCAACTTCACGAAATGATTTGAATATCTTTTCAACTCCATGCAACTCATATGATATATATAATTATAATAAATTAAATAATATTTTGTTTATGATATTAAAATCATTATTTTATGATATAATAATACATTTGGTCTTTCAATAATGATAACTGGGTAATAGAAATGTTACTCAAGTGTATGCCCGACATGCCATATCCATGGTAATAACATACATTATTGTTCAAAATCAACTTTAATTATTGGTCATAATGATATAATTAATGTATAAATATGAAAATTATTTCATTTTTATTATCTATATATGATGGAACTATATAACATGAACATGAAGCAAAACATTCATGGAAAATCAAGAAAGTGAAAACAAAAAAATTAACACCTAAAACAATTAATATAAGGAAATATTACAATCAATCAGGTGATAATATGTTTTAAAAATAAGAAATAAGAAATAATAAATATTAATATTGTTCTATTATAGGTATGTAACATGTTTAAGACCACTATAAATTATGTTGAATCTTGTAAAAAATAAAATGAAGTTCGAGTTATGAAAATTTGTCTCAATTTCCCTTCCTTGAGGCATATTGTAATATTTTGTACCTAATTTCCATTATATAGTGTATATAATACCCCTACAAAATTTAATATCATGATTCCTTCACATTTTATTTTATATTATGTTTCATTTTTAATTATTTTTTATAATAGTATTGAAATTAAATCTTACAAATAGGTAAAAGTTATTATACAATCTCACTTATTTTGTTATTATTATCATTCTTTTGAAGAAATTAAATCATTGTGATAATTTTTCATTGGAAATTGAATTTATTATAAATATAAAAATTTATGTATGATTTATATGATTATTTCATAATCCTTAAACCATTATTACATATATTTTTTACATGAAATATTTTTAGATTAATTGTAGATATATTGATAAATCAATATCATTTACCCAATACAGATATTTGATGATAAATCATGTTGACTATGCGAGGAATGTTTTGGACCTGATATTATTGGTGGTGGATGGTATAATATATCCCCATTATTCATTAATAAGTATCTTGAGAAAAATATGTCAGCCAAAATAAATGTGTGTTTTCCTATAATATTTAAACTATCTTGTGAAAGGTCTTTATAGTAGAGGTATAATGATTACTACGATCATAGAGAATAAAAATAAAAATTTCCCTAATAATGAATTAAGTTATATTTATTTATGATATTTTTTCAATGATATTATCTCTCAATGCATTTAATTTTTAGTTTACATATTAAATTATCTGTGTTTTTATTTATTTACATTTCCATAATGATTATTCCAAATATATTCATATAGTATAGTTATTGATGTTACATATCTGTTTAGATATTTTTAATTTCATATTAATTGTTATTTATTGAGTCATGATAGAATCTAGCGTACTTAACCCTTATAGAGAATTTTTTCTCACCCTTTTTCTTTCTGTTCCCCATGATATGAGGAATATATCAATGAATGATTTATCAATGATGAAGTTAATTTTATTGTGTTACATATTATATTTTATTTTAGATTCATAGAGTAAAATGGGTATCAATTATGTATCAGGTACTCCAAAACCTCTAAAATGATAGGTACTTCAGGATTTCACCCATTGTATATATGTTAATGTAATAAAGTAGACACCCACATTGGGTTATGGTATTTGGGGTTGTTTTAATCTGTTTAAAAGGAAATTTAGTATAATATTTGAGAATAAGATTAAGGGAAAACATATTAGGGATTATTACCATATGAATGTATTTGATTATAAGTTTAAAAAAACATAGTACTGTTTTGGTAACATAGAGAGTATGTTTTTTTCTTACTTTATATCTGTATCTAGATATTGTAAGTGTGAGTTATTATAGAAAGGATTTACATAAGGGTAATAAGATAGAAAAATTTACATTTAACATGAACTGATTAACACTTGGTTCATAAAAATGGTTCATATTTCACCCTTGGTTTAAAACACATGGGTAATAAGATATTAATCATTCACTTTTTCAGTAAAACCCATTATAAATCATTTGAAATATAAATATCCCCAAATAAGACATGTTAATTATTATGATATTATCTATTCATAAATATTTAAATTTATGGTAAATGTTTCTATAGTTTTGGGAATATATATTATGTTTCATAATGATATGAACTAATATACTTTATACTATCATTTTGAAATGGAAACTAGTAGAAATAATAGGAAATTCATTAATGCACTTAATACAAAGATTAATAATGATTATTTCTTTTAAGGGGTTTAAAAAATACAGTTAAGGGAACTAGTTTACTAAATATTATCTTCATATGAGGAAATATTATAATTTTCTTACAAGACTATCAAATAATTCTATATGAATTCTATATTCAGAGGGAACCATAAATAGAATAGAACATTTTATAAAAATATAGATAATGGGAATAATAGAAAGGATAATTTTTACACATGTTATAATTAGTGAATCAAACACCCTTTTAATTTATTTAATAGAATTAGAGATTTCATGAGTTATTGAGAAAAAATCCACTATTATTTTGATTTCATGGGTAATAAAAAATGTTTAAATTATACAATGTTTCCATTATAATGAGAAAGGAAACAATACAAATATTTTTTTAGCTATAATTAAATAAACCAAAAATATAGATAATGAATCAGGGTGATGTTCATACTATTACAGTAGTGTCTAGAACCTATAATCCTAGCATTGGTTCATTATTTTATTACATTATCATGATTATATATAATCAAATACCTAAGGGACAACCAGTTTATCACCATTGGAAAACTAGATTAAAAATTTAATCCCCATATTATATTGGGAAATAGGAAGTGTAACATGATATATAATAAAATGAAATTAACTTCAACCCTGAAATAATATTCAAATACTTCTTCTTTATAACATGAGGAAATAAAACAAAATAACTATGATATAAAATGATCAGAAAGGGTAAGTAAAGTGGAATACATAATTAATTAACGAGAGTAAATAAACATGTAATTGTAAATACCTAATAAACTATTCCACTCAATCAATTAAATTATAATAAAATAAATCCTTATATTTTACCATATGAAATTATCATGTATAAAAACATTAATAAAAAAAATAACTATAAAGTAATGCTTAATTATTTGATATAATTACTAAGGAACATGAAAAATATAATTTCATGAAATTTCACAAGATAATTTAAATATATATTTTTAAAATTATTTAAATTTCCAAACTCATTTTTCTCATGAGAACCTATCGATGCATCAAGGATATATATAATGTCTGGGCCCCAGCCCTCATATCCTATCCCAATCATTCCTCATATCGACTAATCAATTAAATTAAAAAATATATTCCTTACCAAATATCTCTATTGAATAAAGATTATGGATTTTACAATATTTCCTTAGAGTATGATAAGTAACAACAAGTTTTTTTATGTTGATGAATGGAAATACCATTCAAATATCATTAAAATATTCTTGAATAAATTAATAGTTAAACAATTTAAAGTGTCCCATAACACTTTAAAACATTAGAATCATAATCCTCATAAAGTAGTAATATTAAATGAATCATATAATATCATTATAATAAAGGGGTAATGATCTAACATGTTAAATGGACGTATATACACCATATAAAATTGAGATGAAATCCCATACCTTAAGTCTGATATGTCATGTATTTCATTATATTCTTGGATAATAAAATTATGTCAATTATTTACTATATTTAAAACCCTTTTCAGGTTTATCAATATTTTTATTGCAATTATTTCATTGTTTTAATCAACTACTTAAACAATTATGCTTATGTCGAGTGTTTTGACCATATTCGGTTTATGTATCAAAAATGAATTTGGTAAGTAAACTATAGTCCATAAGTAATTATATAAACATATCCAGAATAATAATCATGATATAATAATCATATTTATATATCAATTATACTTTTAACCAAAATCATGAAATATATTTAAGATAAATGAATCAACGTTATAATCACGGAGATGGTAGATCGTATGTATGCATGAGTAACATTCCCATTTTTCAATGATCATTTTCAAAAGAAGGTATGTTATAATATATATTTCCATATTGATAATTATATAATAAATAAAAATTTATTTAATCATATATAGTTATATATATTTATTTTTATGAAAAAGTAATCACATCGTGTCAGTGAGGCGGTAGTCCCCATGTCCAAGATCGACGTTATCACTTTTTAGTGTGTGAAATGGGAGACAATGAAATTGATATATTATTCTTCCAAAAAAATAATTATGTCATGAATATCATATATATTTAACAAATTTAACATATTATTAATAGATAAAATACTTTATATATTTTATTTATAGTTTGAAGGAATAACATCGATTTGATGACACGGTAGTCCACACCTCCCCAAATGATGTTATCATATTTACACATAATAGAAAGTAAAAGGACATGTGTTATATAAAAATAAAAGAATAATAAAGACATTATAAATATCAGATATATCATATATATCATATATAAAGGCAATTTACATCATAACTTCCAACTATTATAAGTGGTAAAGGAAAAAAAATGACATTGTTTCGTGAGGCGGTAGATTACCATACACAAGAATTGTACATTCGTTACCCATTAGATGGAAGTGTGTGTATGTTTAGTACATATAAATAATATAAAAAAATCTTAGTATATTTATGATACTATTATTTTTATATAATTAATTAAGAATAATATTTGAGTGGGTGTATAATTAATATAAAACAAAATATATTGAGGAAGTATATTACCTCTTTTTTAGATAACTCAATTTAGTAGGAACCAAAGGGATTCCATGGTTATATTTACTAAAACTATGAGGTCTCTAGGTTGATTATAGGGATGTTGTGAGATTATTTTAGAAGATATTGGTAGATATAATTAGTTTTGAAAGTATTTAATAAGTGGGAGGGTTGAGTGACTTTTTATAGTTGATATGGGGTGGCATTTTTAAAAATTTACATATGAGATTTCTACCAATTTTTTTTCTATGAGAAATAGAAAAAATAATGGAAAAATCCTATAATAGGAATTATAGGTTCAAAATATGTCCATAATACATATGTTAGACATGTTTCTTGGTCATGTTTTCTATTAAGATTATGGTTTTTTCTCTTATTTTTCTAATTTTCCTATTAATCCCTGTAATTAATTTTATTCACTTTCACTAGTATTTTTGTTTAAATAATATTTTTTCCTTATTAGATATTATAAATTATTCTGATTTCAAATATATAAACAATTTTTATAAAATCTAATCATTGAAGTGGGAGAAATTAATTTAAATTAAATATCATAGATGGGATGGAAAAGAGGGCTTTTAAAGTAAAAATATTCAACTATTTTCTAGGTTTTTATGTCTAATTTAAAATTTAAATTGATTAAAATGAACTAAATTTTATTAATTTATATATATTTTATATAATGGATCTTTAAACCAATAATTTTTTAATTTATCCCTATATAAACATAGATGAAAAATAAAATTTGAATTAATATTTTATATTTTTCAATATTAATCAAAAAATGAAACATCACCCAAAAAGACCAATAATTACCCTTTTTTTGAAATTTCTTATTTCAAAAAATTAAGTTTATATTTTCATATTAAATTCATAAATTTATAAAAATGTATAATTAAATTAGGTTATCCATTAAAATTATTTAATATTTTATTTATTATAATATAGGTTTTATGCATAATATTTGATTTATTATTATATTATGTTTATCAAATACATGAGATAAATATAGATAATATTTTATAATATATAAAAAATATATATTACATTATTATAAATCACTTATTTTAATTAATTTTATTTATTTTGATAAATCAACTTCATGAGAATAAATGTTTATTATAAAAACAATCTCTTTTTTCTCAATTGGTTTTTATATTCTGTACAATTTAATTTGTAAAAAATGAATTCAACCATATATTTTTTATAAATTTGTTAATCCTATTTATAACCATAAATGTAATTTGTTTGTTTTATCTTATTATATTAAATAATAATATTTTTAATAATATATTATTGGTCATTAAAAGTTAGGCATCCTTTTTATGCAATCCATAAAAGAAAATTTATCATGCATGTAACAGAACCTAACCTCAATGTTTTATGTAAATGAAGTTAAACATTATATTGTGTTTAACATAATATTTACATGATTTTTTATATTATGAAATCTATGAAGAAAATATAAATTTATTATAAAAGGAAAATATTATAATGTATTGGGGTGCTACATTCTCCCCCCGTAAATAAATTACATCCTCACAATTGAAAATTGATCTCGGTAATGAAGATATTGTTATTTGAATTTTTTTTTTTAAAAACCTATATCATGAATAGGGTTAATAACAAAACTACTTAATATGAGAGAAAGGGGAGTACAATGGTCATGTAACTAGGTTCCATAGTAGAAGAACATATGTGGAAAATGAAAAAATGGATACAGAAGACAAATATAATAACCATGTTATGAAAACGAGTGATAGAGAACATGTTCAAATAAATGTTGATGAACCCAAATACATAAACCAATTTCAATCAAAAAGTCATTTATATCATCAAAAATTATGTTCATAAACTATTTTTTTATTAAATACCATTTTTCTTATATTTGAGTAATTTTCTCACTATATAATAATATTAATAAATATTCATTTATAATTCATAAAAACCATCATATCATTTAGTTGTTCCATGAAATAATTATAATTTATTTCATGAAACATGATACATCATTTGGTTAATTAATACATTAACATCTAAAACCTCATCCAAAGATCAAATGAAAATATTTCATAAATGGATAAAATTTCTGAAATATTATGATCCATCACTTTAAATGTATGGTCACCAAATTTCTAAAATTAATTTATCAAATAACATGATGTTTCTTTTAATCATGACATAATAAACATGTAAATATGGTAACAAAAGTAATTACCATAAAACTGCATTGAAATTATGTATTCTCCATATTACTTAAATTGAACATAGATTATTAGATATATTCCTGAAATCTATAAATGATGTAAACTCCATCAATGATATCATAACACAATTTTTCAATAAATTATTACTCAGTTACATGGTAGTAAAAATTTATTTTATTTACGTTATCCAGATCAATCATTTATTAATCAACATTTAATTTTATTAATATTAAGAATATATTAATGGTTATCTTTCTATGAACTATGATTTACATCATGTATAACATTATGATGATTAACTTTTCGTAGTACCTTTTAACATGTTATCACAAATCCTTAATGGAAAAGTAAAATAGTATAGTAATTATATATGTGATAAATCATATATAGAAAAAACTATAAATAGAATACATTTACTGCATATTTCATAGATCCAAATATAGATGAAAATTAATTACTCCACATTGCGTGTTTCAATAACATATACTTGAAGTTGTTCTCATAGCTTATTCTAAGGCACATTTTCTAGGTGATTAGGGAATTAATTATCAAAGTGACCAATCTCATTTTAGTTGTAACACTAAATATTATCATTTTCTTTTTTTCATAGTCATTATTTTTTATGGAGACCATTTTCTCAACACTTAAACAAACTCCAAATCCTATCAAGAATTTACCAATGTTATTTTTCCACAATTATCACATGTGGGAAAATAGTGATTCCTTTTTTAACTTTATCTGTCATTTTCTCTCTCTTTCATTTTTTATTTCTTCCCTTTTAATCAATAAGACATGGATAATTAATTTCTTTTCCTTGATATAATATAAAACTATCCCATCATATGAATAATAATTTTGAGACACTAGTGACCTTTGGAGACTTGGCATAATACTCTCCATGAAATTGTCAATCGTGCACTCTGTGTTGTGTATGAAATCTATAATGTACCATTCTTACCCTGTAATAGTATATTCATAATCTTCATCACTTTCTTCCTCCATTTTATTTAAACAAATTAACATTATCTTCATCTCATTTTTTATTCATGAAGGATTTATTTGTCAATGATTGTGTCTTTAAAATCATTCCATTAAATGATTTATTTATCTTCTCCCTCCATATTATTATAGATCAATGACCAAAATTGATATAAATCCCCACTGAGGCCAAACACTGAAAGTTTAACATTTCTCTTTTCATAACATCTCTATTCCATAAATATCCTCCATGAAGACTTAACACACTAATCAAATAACACTGGTTTAGTATTACCTCTAAATGATGGGGGACTCTACCATATAAATATTTCCAACATCAAAAAATATCATTGTGAAATAGGTTTCTCCATAAATGAAAGGTTATGCTTTGTGACCTAATTAAGATTCACTTCCATATTCATAACATTATCAGTTCTATTTCTAACTATATCAGTTTTATCGGTAGAGAAACCTATACATTTTACATGGGTACTAATCCCACTGTTGCTTCCATGAAAAATTTATAAAAAATGGAATATTTTGGATTAGGTCACAACATTATGTAACATAATGAATAAT
Source organism: Viscum album (assembly GCA_963277665.1). Taxonomy (NCBI): domain Eukaryota; kingdom Viridiplantae; phylum Streptophyta; class Magnoliopsida; order Santalales; family Viscaceae; genus Viscum; species Viscum album. The sequence goes on from OY728139.1 coordinate 902,390,690, forward strand.
CCCAAAACTAGTGAACCACTTATCAAAATTTTAAATTTATTTCCATGACTAATACGATAATCATAAATAAGGTATATTTAGGAATGTAATTACATTAAAATCCATTATAATTGCTTGTAATGAAAATGTGAATTATCCTAAGAGTATCCCGCATGGAGTGTCAAACCATGTGTGCAGTACGGTCTATTATTGTGTACCATTTTATGATCGAGTTAGGATCACTACACATTTTTAGAGTTATTATGTCTCAAAACATATATTCCACAACCACATTCACTTTTACTATATAGACTGAGATATATTTATAGGAAGACCCAAATAATCTATAATATACCAAAATTATATGATATATTTCCATAAATAAATTCAAATTTCATCTTAGGGTTATATTCCATAATATATGTTTTTTAAATCTAGTTTTCATGTTTGCTGGTAAATTTTTTTTGATACCAACTGTAGCTCCCCCAACCCATCATCTTATATCCCATGCATTTTTTTTAACATTAAAACGATTAAAAATAATCAAGTCTTGAATGAAAAATCAGTTTAGTAGTTTAGAAAAACCAAATTTCTTACATGGTACCCATATTACATTGGGAAATAGAAAATAAAACATGAATGATAATAAAGTTAAATAATTCGAACCCTTGATGTCATATTCAATTAATTATTATTTATAACTAGGGGAAAGGATAAAAATTAAGGGTGAGCTTTAATTCTTAGTATGGGTATGAATAGAAAAGAAATAATGAATTTATGAAATTTAATCAACATGGAATGGTAAATAACTAATAATATATGCCATTCAATAAATACAATGATAATGAAATACATTAATATATTTTATCATATGAATATCTAATTGATAATAACAATAATAATTGAACTATCTATAATTAAAATCATTAACTATTAGACATTAAGTGTAAGGTACATGAAAACCCATACAATCAAAACATTTCACAAAATGTATTGAAACTATTGGTTGAAAAAAGTTTAATTTGGACAAATTATTCATTTCATAAGAACGTGTTGACATATATAGGGGATATATAATGTCTAATCCCCACTAATCACTACCTGTGAAAATAATTACTCACATCAAATAATCAATCAAATAAAAAAAATAATATTCCATAAAATATATCTGTATTGAATAATGAATTTTATTTTATCAATATTAACTCAGTGGAGGATAAGTAATAATAAGTGTGTTTTATGTTTATGAATGGGAATACCATTGAAATATAATTGAAACATTTTGAAGAAAATAATTTATAAACACTCCAATGTGTCCCATACCACTTTGAAACATTAGAATAATAATCCCCAAAAGGGATGAAAATTAATAAAACTTATAATATCATGAAAATAAAGAAATTCATGATATAAAATTTCAAAGGGAAGTATATAAACTATATAAAATTCAATTTGATCATAATAACAGATAAGTACCAATGTTTTGTAAATTGAGAGGAAATACCTTACCTTGAGTGAAAATTTTCATGTGTGTCTTTATATACCTAAATAATAATCATTTGTAAGTAATTTAATTACATAAATATATTTTTCATATTTATAATTAATTTTATTTAACATATTAAAATTTTGTAAATAACTAATTAAACAATTATGTTTATGTTAGTTATTTTGACTATATTCGATTTGTGCGTCAGAAATGACATTGGAAGGTAAGCTATAGTGAAAGTGACAATATATAAATGTATCTATAATAATAATGATGGGATATATATAATTTTTATACAAAAATTATACTATTAAAACAAATTATGAATCATGGTTATGTAAAATGAACCAATTCTAAAATCATGGAGATGGTATGGCATACATTTATATGAGTAAAGTTCCCATTTGTTTGGTGATTATTATAGAAAGAAAGTACTTAAAAGTATATATTTCAAGAAGGATAATTATATAATTAATAAAATTTTATTTAATAAAATATAATTATATAATTATATATATTCTTGTGATGTTAAAGTAATAATATCATGATGGGGATGTGGTATTCCACTTGTCCAAGGCCTGCGTTTTCACAGTTTAGTGTGTCAAAAGCATAATAAGGAAAATGAAATAGCATGATTATAAAAATAAAATTATGTCATGAATATTATATATATATATATCATTTATGATTCATATTTTTAATTAAATCCATCTTTTATTCATTCCATTTATAGTTTGAATGAATCACACCAATTAGAGGAGGATGTAGTCCCCACGTCCACAAGCGTTGTAATCATATTTACTGAAAAATGAAATTAAAAGGGTATGTGTTATATAAAAATTTAATAAAAAATAATGAAATTATAAATATAATATATATCATATATAAAAATAATTTCAATTATAAATACTCTCCATGATAGGTGGTAATTGAAAAATGGTTGGCATCATTTCCCGAGGCTGTAGTTCACCGTACAGAAGAACGATAAGTTTATTACCCATTATATGGATGTGTGTGTATGTATAGGTGAAAAAATAAATTAAATAAATTATAAGTATATTTAGGTTATTATTTTTATTTTATAATAACTTAATTATAGGATTTAAGAGCGTATATAATTAAAAAACAAAATATATTGAAAAAGGATGTTACCTTTTATTCAGGTAACTCCTTCTGGTTTTCACAAAAGAGATACCTTGATGGATTTATTCCCAAGATGAGGATTATAGGATAAGGAAAGGGATGTATATAGATTAATTTATCATATTATGGGTGATCTAAGTGGTTTTATAGGTGTTAATATGTGTGAGGGTAGAGTTCATTTATATAGTGGAGGAAAAGTTGTATTCATGTACATTATTGAAAATGGAATTCCACCCAAATTTTTTCTATAACATATATCACCAATAATGGTAAAAATTAATTAAAAGGAATTATAGGGTATAAATATTTTTAAAATATTTTATTTTGACAATTCTATATGTCATTTTGTCCCTTACACTTAAGGTTTAGTCTCTTGTTAACGTAAATTTCATCCTAAACATTGTAATTACTTTTAATCACTTTCAGTAATATTCTTGGTCAGAAACTAAGTTGAAATAATAAAAAAATATAAGTTATTGTGATTATATTTATGTATTCCATTACTTAAAATACTAATCACATAAGTGGAAGAAAATAATTTAAATTTAATCTGATATACGAGACGACAAAGCATGTTTTATGGTAAAAATGTTAAAAAGTTTTCTATATTTTTAAGTCCAATTTCAACGTGAAATATATTCAGATGACCTAAATTGGATTAATTCATATAACATTTGAATAATTAAATATTAAAAAAATAAATAAATAATTATTTCTCATAAATAATATAGATTAAAATGGGGTTTTTAATTACAATATAACTGTTTTCAATATTCATCAAAAAATTAAACTTTACAGAAAAATACAAAAAATTCACCCTAAAATAATTTTTAAATTTCATATTAAAAAATTATGTTTGTTTTGTCATATTAAATTTATAAATTTTTCGAAATTCGTATATCATGTAGGTGCTTCATTAAAAGGTGGTAAAATTGACCTTATAAAAATATAGGCTCTTATGTGTAATAATGGGGTTGTTCTTATATTATTCTTATAAAAATCAATTATATGAATATAAAAAATATTTTACTGAATAATATATATATATATATATATATATATATTAAATTAATATCCCTCACAAATGGTAATTAATTTAATTCATTAGGATAAATTGACTTTTTGAGCATAAAAATAGTTTTTTAAAAATAATTTCCCTTCATATTAAATTTTTTCATATATTCATTTTTAATTAACATGTAACCGATGAATTTAAGAAAATATTGTCATAAGTTTGTTAATAATATTAGTAAAAATCAATTTAATGGCTCATTTTTATCTTTTTATATTAAATAAAATATTATTTATTAGTGAAACTTGATCTTGTGTGTTATGCAGGCTATTGAGGAAAGTTAGTCTTTAGTGTAACACAAGCTAACCATGGTGTTCTGTGTAGAGTAAGATAAAATATTTGTTGTGTGTAAAATAATATTAACTTTTTTGTCATGCAAATCAATCTAGGAACAAAACTAAAATTCACTCTAAAATGAATACATTGTAATGTTTTAGGGTGTTATGATTACCGCATACGAAGTAGAATGATTTATGTTATTCAGTTTTGATTTAAGAGACATGAAATCAGAGTATAATATCAATGATATCATGGTTATAATAATTATTAAATGTATATGTATTGTAATTTAGTACATTTTTATTAATGATTTTAAAAAGTATGTTGATGATTACAGTTGACCAATAAATTTGATTCATGGGAAAGTTGAACTTCATCTAAAACACATGATTGAGGGAAGAAAACCCTTAATATGTAACCGATATAGGGATAATGATATTGGTATCATGTTATGATTTATATCGATAAATTAAATGGGGTAGTATTGACTATTATGGTACTAATTATTTATTTATTGATAATTTATTTTATGCTTTCATCAATGGAGTTTACATCATTTTTGGATTTATGGAATAGATCCAATAATCTATGTTCTATTTAATAAATAATTAAGAATGCATGTTTTAAATATATATTATTTTTAATTAAGGTTATTTCCATGTATTGAAAAAAATATATGATTAAGGTATTCACATGTTGAGAATATGACGATTAAGAGATACATCATTTTTTAGGGTGATGAATGATATGATCATTTTGGGAATTCGGTGACCTTATTTCTATAGATTTATATCATATTATTTTTTAAGGAAAATAAATTAAACCATTTATAAAATGGATTTTCATCAAAATTGGATGAGGTTTTAAAGATTAATGTATCACACCACCATATAATATATTCATGCATGTTCTATAACATATGAAAACCAATTTCTCATAATAATTAGATATCTAAGGAATAAAATATAAATATATTATAGATATTATGATCTTTTAAAAGTGAATTTTAGTAATTCATAAATAAAAAATAATTTCTGAATGATTATTTTATAGACTGTGAGGTGAAGAGAAAATTGTTCAGAGAACAAAAAAGGATGAAATTTCTCTCATGAAGATGAAATTTATCAAGTAAGTATATTTTCATATATTCTTAAACTATAAAATATTTCCTTAATGTTAGGACAAGGATCTTCCAAAAATATTATTCTATTACCTTATATTCAATAAATTAATTGGACTTTTAAATCATCATTAACTTATGGTTTTGGTTTCCTTAAATGTCCATTTATGATTTACTTTATTATGATCAATGAAATATATCACTCTATATTATTATATAAGATTTTTTGTAATTATAATATAATATGTTACATAGATATTACATCATTTTTGCGTAATAAATAAAACATTACACAAATAGATGCACAATGACTATATAGGTCTAGTTCCTTTGGAAACATGGAAACATAAACACTAAAAAATATGTGACTTCAATTTTCTCCCACTAGGTTCTTCCTGACTAGCACCCTTCTTGGATACACTATACATAATAAATATCTTTATACCCTGGGGAAGGAAACATAAAAAGGGGTGAGCTCATATGCTCAGTAAGGGTAAACATGTGAGACATGTAAGCATAAATATGAGTATATGAGTTTGACAGTGTGATAATTTTTTTTAATATCATACTATTAATATAAAATATAATAAACATGAATCATGACATAAATCTTTAATGTTCACAAGATATGAGTGCAATATAGAAAAACAACATAAGCCATGAAAGCATAACGTGGGGATAAAACATGGAATTATGGAAAAAAAATATGTATATAATATTATTTCCGCAGTAGCCAAGAATTAATACCAAGACCATATTAGGTATGGGTTCACTTTTCATACCATCATGTTAAACCTAGTTCACTTCCATATCCATCTTAATAGCATAATTTCACTCCCCATACCACCATGGCAGAAGTCGTTCATTTCTATGGCCATCCTAGTAGTCAAGGTTCACTCACAAGATTATATTAGTTTATCCCATGAGATTCAATTCTTTTACCAATGCATTAAAGGGAGATATAGTTCCCATCCATCTCAAAATAAAATAATACATACATGTATCAAAATATTATAGTCAATAATATCTTTACCAATGAAATGAAATGGGTTTCTGAAACATGTAATCATATTATACCAGTGGAAAATATATAGGTTTCATAATCATTTCATTAAAGAATATCCTATGAAAAGTAGTGGGTTTCATAAGTATATAACCCATAAAATAGAAATAGATTTCATAAACATAATTCCTTAAAACATAAACTATTCAATGAAATAATATGAATGGAAACATGTAATCATTTATCCTGAATGGCCTGAGAAACACCAATGAATGATATCTTATATGTGAAGTAATATTGAAATATATTATACAAACACTTCATGATGAAATTATCCTTTATCTTTGGGAATATTATTCTTAAAATTTAAAACCCTTTGAAAACTATTTTCATAAAAATAATAGGAAAACTATAAAGGAATCAATGAAAACATTTTTAATGAATTATTCATTTGAAAACATGTTGAAGAGATTGATAACATTTTACAGTAATTTTTTTCTTGAAAAAATATAAAATAATATTGAAGACATTTTGAAAATAATTTCCATTAAAATTAATTTTAACAACATTTTATAAAAAACTAATAATTTAAACATATAAAGGATACTTTGAATAAATGAAAGAGGGAAAATATGTACATGCTGTATAAGGTAAAAAGAGAAATTATTTTTCACCGTAAAGGGTAGAAAAATAATTGTTTAAAAAGTTACAATAAGATTCCTTTTGAAATAATGGTAAAAGACAAAAGGGTAAAAATTCTTTTAAACATCATTAGAGATTAGTAGGCTATTCTTGGAATCCGTTTTTGGAAATCATGGTTTTTAAAGAACCCAATTTCTGACCGAAGAGAGAGGTTATGTGATATTTTTTTAGGTAAAAAATAGTGGAAAATGGTACTAATACAAGAAGACACCAAGTTTAACTACAGGATAAAAAAATTCCGGAATGTTCTAGAAATATAGATCATAAGGTTTCATTAATAAAAATGTGATCACAAGCAATCTCAATAAATGTTTAAATTATTTCAATAAACTATTACTATATAGTAATATTTAATAATACTATACATGTAAGAAATAAAGATTAAATGGACTTTAAAATTTCATGAAAATAATTATATTCATGATATAAAATTTCAATGGTAGTTTATAAACCTCATAGGTAAACAAATTTGTATAACATGAATTGTGTTTCAAAGAAGGAAACTTGAGACCAAATTACTTTACCGATTTGGTAACTTTTGAACTAAAATCCATTGATAGAAAAATCATATATTTTTTTATAAATATCCATATATTTAAGTATAAGATTAATTTAATAAAATCCTAGGAATTATACACAACACACACAATAAGTGAGTGGTGAATAAGGCATATATCTCACAGATATAAAGAGTGAGATGGGATTCCTTTACCTTGTGTCTTGAATGTCTAAGTTCTCAAACAAGATTCTTTTATAATAAATGTATGTTCATATAAATATTTTATATATGTATATTATTAAATCTAATATCATATATGGTTTTATTATGATCTTATATTCCCCTCATGATAAAATTATATGTTAAGGTTTCATTGTGTATAATATCCTCTTTATTCTTTTCATTTTGAAGCTTGGGGACTTCAAGACTGTGCGGAGGTCGGGTTGCTCGACCTGCGTCAGATGATGGTTCGGTTTTCCTCTGAGGGCGATTTGATTTCTGCTTGGTCCAATGCCCCCCGAACCCTCAATGGATACAGATTTTACCTCCTTCGCTGGTCCTTTGAATCCATCATGAATCGGGGTGAACCGATGACATCAGTGTGGGTAAGCTTCCTAGATTTGCTGCTTCCTTTTCAGATTCTGTCAATTATAAGCATGTTAGGGAACATGGTTGGTATATTTCTCTGTTCGGATAGTAGGAATTCTTCTTTTTGTCATCCTATCAATCCTCGCGTTTGTGTTGAGGCCGACATTTCGAGGCCTTTTACAGAGTGGCTTTGGATTTTGGTTGGAGAATAATTCACATGGAAACACCAGGTGGTCTTCGAGTCTTTTCCGGTGTTTTGCTCGTGTTGCCATCGTCTAGGACATTTAGCCCCTGGATGTCGTCGAGGTCCAAGGGCTAATTAATTATTGAATTCCTATCCAAAAGAGTCTCAGGCGTAGACCATTCATGGTGTGATTCAGCTGTTGGATAGAGCAGGACTGGACAGGCCTGTAGAGGCGAGCGAGGTTGATCTAGGGGAGCGAGATCCAGGCGGGGTTCATTTCAGTCTAGGTGAGGATTTGAGGCTGGAAACAGAAGGCAATCCCCGAGAGGGCCAACCTTTGAAGGGGACTTATTCGGTGGTTCTAGAAGTAGTGGAGGATTTGGAGGCCAGTACCCCCTTTCCACGGGTTGTGGATGTCATAGCTCGGTTAAGGCAGGAATTGGGGATCAGTTCCTTGCAGAAGAATGGAGTGGAGGTAGTGCAGGGGGGAGGAAAGTATCTATCCTAACATGTGGATATGGTGGAGAATACAATCTCAGATAGAATTTTCGATATTGGTGTGGTGAAGGGTGTTAGAGAGGTCCGTGGCCTAGGGGGTCTTCAAGGTCAGGAATGGGAGGGATCTAACCAGCAGTCTCAATCTGGAAAGGAGGACAAACCATCTGTCAAGGCATTGCAGGGGAAATCCTTTTTGTGTGTAGCTACAAGCTCTCTCCACAGTCAAGGAAGGAAGGGTTTTCAAGGAAGGCAGGAAGTGGATAGAATATTGGGTCCTCTTGAACCAAACACGCTCATTTCAAATCCTTCCTTTCAGATTACTGGGAGATAGGGGAAGAATAAGATGTACTTGGCGGTCAAATCAGGCAAGTTGGATTCTTCGGGTAGGCCGAGGGCTCTGAAAGAAGGTCCGAGGGTTGAAGTAAAAAACCGATTTGAAGGCCTAGAAACTCAAGAACAGTCATTGTCACAAGAGGATGCAGATTTAGGTGATGATAGTTTTAGTAAACTCTCAGTTGACAGCCTAGATCAATTCCAAGGGAATGGTCCCCACAGTCCAAGAAAGAAGAAGGGGAAAAAAGGAAAGAGCGACTCGGGGAAATTCATAGTGGTTTAGGGGAAAAAACCCAAGGGGCGCAAAGACTACTCTCACTTGGTGAAACAAATGGAAACCAGGTCATCCAAGAAATTTGGAAGTAAGGAAACCAAATACCTTCAAGATGGGGAAAGTGGGGATCCCATCAGAGAATCAAGAGTAATAGAGGAAGAGTGTGTGGAGTGTCTAAGGCTCATCTTCCACTCTATGTAAGAGATGCTTGAAAAGTGATTCATTAAATGCATCAAATGAAAAGATTTTAAGGATTTATGAAAGATTCTTGTAGACTGAGGTCACAAAGGAGCAATAAGTGTTAATAGAAGAGCAAGACCGAATCATCATCTGAGGATTCAACCAAGGCAAAATCACCTTGGAGGAATTCATCCAGATAATGGACAGAATGATTTCTCACCTTGAAGAAATTATCAGGGAGGATCCAGACATTCAGGTTAGTACTCTACACTGAGAATTATACAGACCATCTGACTCAAATAACCTTAATCTCGTGTTTAACAATTCTAGGAGCTCTTTCAGCACGTAGTCCTTATGTCTGAACTTTGGTTTCCCACTTGTCGTTAATGTGTCCTAATAAAAAATTATAGTTGGCCAGAATATAGATAGTATAATGATATTTTCTTGTGAAATATTTATAAAAGAATAAATATGTTTATAAGGTTATAAATATTATATAAAAATATAGTGTTCATCTTAATGTCCCCCATTAGAGGTAGTAAAAGGAAGAATGGACAATAATCATTTTGTGAGGCGGTAAATCACTATACCAATAAACAATATATTCGTTACCCAACAGATGAAAGTGTGTGTATGTGTAGGTAGAAATCATAGAATCAAGATATAAAATTTCATTTAAGATACCTTATTTTTATAATACTATAATTGGTATAGTGGAAGGGATGGAGAATGAAAACATGTTAAACGAGCTTGAGGGAGAATGCTACCTCTTATTTGGGTAACTCATTTTTTTCAACCAAGGACATCCTTAGATCATTTTATTCCAAAATGGAGGATTCAAGGAGAAATGGAGGAATTTATAAGATATATTTGGGTAGATAATTTAAAATAATAATTTGTATTAGTGTTTTTTGGAATTGGGAGTAGAGTATTTATTTTATAGTGGAGGAGGAGTAGAACTACTGTAATATTTTGGAAAAGGAAAACCCCACCCTCATTTTTTTATTGCATGTGGATCCAGTAATGATCCAATGTAAATAAAATATTGTATATGGTTGAAATATGGATATCCAATGGATTTTGGAAAAGTTTATATTGCATATTAGATCTTTTGTTTTAGGTTTAGTCCATTGTAAATCTTAATTTAATCTTAATCATTGTAATTAATTTTAATTAACTACAATAATATTTTAAGTAAAAAATTAATTTGACATTATTGAACTTTATTAATTATGATGATTTAAAATATTGAGTCTATTTTTAAAAATAAAAATCACAAAATTGGAATAATTTTATTTAAATTTAATCTCACAAACATGACGACAATGTGAGTTTTTAATATAAAATTGTTTGAATGATTCCTAGGATTTAAAAACCAATTTCAATGTGAAATTTATTTCAATATTCTAAATTATATAAATTTATAATAAATTTATCTAATAATACTTTAAAATAATTTAAAAATATATTTTAACATTATATATAAATTATATGAAAAGTATGTTTTGAGTTAAATTTAAGTATTTTTCACTATTCATTAAAAAAATGAAATTCACATTAAAATACCAAAAAAATATCCCTAACCTAATTTTTAGGATTATGATTTAAATATAAAGTTTGTTTGACATATAAGATTTATAAAAGGTCCGAAATTAATATTTAAAGTTGGTTCTCCATCAACAGGAAGGAAACTTGCTTTAATAAAAATATTGAATTTTATGTATTTAATTGGGGATGTTAATATCTTCCACCTATCAAATCAATTGGATAAAGATAATAAATATTTTATTTAATATATATTAAATTACTATCACTGACATTTTTTAATTATTTTTTTAGGATAAATATTCTTTGTGGGCGTAAATAAAATGTTTCAGTAAAAATATTCCAGTTATATTAAATTGGTTGATTATGACTAATGAATTCATTTTATATCTGTGTAAACCATATTTTTTAAAAAATTATTTAATACTATTGATAACCTCTAATATAACGTTTATTATATTTATTAATATTTTAAATAATAATATTTTAATGATATATTTTGTTGTTGTAAAACTCAGTCTCATTTGTTACGCATGCCATCAAAGAAATTCAGTCTTATATGGAACATAAGGTAACCTATGTGTTCATTATAGAGAATTAAATCCTTTATTTCATCTATAGTTCATGGTTAAATTTCCATTGTGTATAAAGTAACATAAACTTAGTTTCTTAATATATATAAATTAACTATTCTAAGTGTTGAATGAAATGAAAAATATCAAAATGAATAAATTAATAAGAAGAATACATTGACAAAAATAACGGTGTTACATTCTACCTCCCTTAAAATTAAATCCTACCTTGAAATTCTTCCATGATATTAAATGTTTAATAGTTGAAAGTTACTTTATTAAAAGGCCCCAATGTAAAATTAAATATAAAAAAATACTTTTAAAAATGAATGTTAGGAAAATAATGGTTACCCAAAATAACATATAAACGGGTTTACACATGGGATAACACATATGGAATGTGAAAACATGGATAGAGAAGAAAAATATTACCATAATGTTCTGATGGAAACTGATAGAGAACCAGGATAAGAGAATTTAAAAAATCAAAAAAATCCATAAATATGTAATGAACTAATGGAACATCTAATTCTTTGGAAATGGAGGTACTATGATAATTATTTTTGGGAATCAATATATTTTTTCCCTCAAGTTAAGTATTTTTTTATAAAAATATATACTTTATTTATTTTAGAACAATCTCACCCTTGGTTGTTCCATGATCCACTTAACTCTTTCTCCAAAAAAAGATGATGAATTTTCCATTCCTAATGTAGTAACAGATTATGAGATCCATGTTATTCCATCTCATCTATCATCAAGTACTATGAAAACCATGTTTTTATAACTGGTCTTAGTGGACCTAAGGCCTTATTTTTTATTGATTTTTTATAATCACCATTTCAATGGATGAGGGTAACCCTTACTAGGCTTATAGGCTTAAGGATTACATGGCCCATAGGTCATAGAGGAAATATATAGACTATAACTACAAGAACTATTCCTCCACAGTTTATGCATCATGATGTTAGCTATCCACATTTGCATAGTTTTTCAGATAGGCTTCTCTGCATGAACAGACTAGTCCTAGTGAAAATACCATACTTTCTCTTTTTTTCAATTTTTTTATCTTATTCTCTATTTAATGTGCATGATCTAAATCCTTATATAGAGTATGCTCTATGGAGAGTATACCTAGTCCATTAAGAACAATTTAAGATATTCCGAAATCCTTGTGGTATCCCTAATGACTTGAGGTGGATTGAAGGCTTTGAGGTGGCCCAAAAACCTTACTGGCCTAAAGGACATGGGTGGCCCGAAGGCCTTGAAGGACCCAAGGATCGAACCAGTGGCCCGAAAGCCCAAATGGATGAATAGTTCCAGTTACTACAATACCGAATAGTAAATTCTATAGTACATTCTATAGTACCTTCTACATTATCGCTTATAATACAGCTACAAAAATTCTACAATACTACTATAGTAACCATTCCAAATGATTAAATTCCAAAAAAATAGAAATAATGTCACAAAATTATCTTAACATTGATCCCCCCTATATCTTAATGTATATTCTGGTAGTTAGATTTAAAACATGTAAATACCTTCATCATATATTCTCTTGAAATATGGTAATAACATGAATTACCATAAATCCATATTTAAAGCCTGAGTGTATCCGCATTCTAATGTATATTGAATATATTCTTTAAATAGAAACTCTATATGAAAATATGATAGCATAAACAACTTTGTAACAAATATGTAATTAATTCCATGTTAATAAGTACTTACCAATTTTCATATTCCTATAAAAAATATCTTTATCTAATTAAAATTATCTTAACATAAGAAATATAATAAGGGTTATCTTACCTTACTGAAAATATAAAATTGCCATTAAATAACTTTTCTATTCCATTATAAACATTTAATATTATTTTGAAAACCCTTTGGAAAAAACCTAAACTAAAAAATCTGTGCATATTTAACCATTCATAATACATAATTATTGAATCTAAATAAATAGAAAATTTTATTATTACACTTTATTCAGAAGTCATAATATGGTTATATCATCATATAACTCAATACCTATTTCCTTTAACATTTCCACTATAGTTTCATCATCATCGACAATATAACCCTTACCCATACTACTTCCTAATTATCTTCAGATGATTTCCACCTAGGACATAAATTTATGTAATGACCATTCATTACACATCTAAAGAATTCAATGCTAACCATTTCCATCTATTTCACTCCATTTACTAATACTAGAACTGATAGGGTGATATACACATATCATTGAAGAAAACAAAATAATCATGAAAAATTACATATTTGATGTTGAAATCATGTCACCCACCTATTAATTTTTGACACCTTAGGTTTATCCATTTCTATTCATAGTCATATTCTATTAAAATCCATCATAATGTTTCGTGAAGAGTTTTTGAATTCCCAAATTTGATTAACTATGTGTGAAAAACCGAGTGCATAGTAAGTCTTGTTATCATGTATCGGGTTACCCCAAGTAAAGCCTAGGACACCTTTTCAAAGTTGTTACTCCTAGGTACATTTGTTTCAGAACCACATCCACTTATAATATCCATAGCGGGATGTATTTATATGAAGCCACTAACTTTATCCTTTACCAAAATTAAAGAATTTTTCATATACTTTTCCTTGCCAAAAGTTTAATATTTATACATGTCCATAGAGTAATCACTAAGGATGTATCATTAAAGTTTACAATGATAAAATAAAACTTTGATCTAACACCAAAAATAAAGAACCAATGTTAAGGTACATAAATTTTACATCATTTTTACTGAACACTGAAAAAATTAAATAAACAGACACCCAATGAATATATTAGTATACTGCCTTTGAAATGATAAAACCATGAAATATTGTACCTATTTGAGCTAAATTATATCCCATTATGTTCTTCTTGAATATTTTTCTTCTTATACACATCATACATTATACGTATCTTCATGTACAAGGGATGAAAATATAAAAAGTGGGGATCATATATGTTTAATAATGGTAAACAGGGGAGACACGTATGAATAATCATGAAAATAAGAGTATGAGAATTTGGTCAAAAAATTTGGTAAGCATACTATGATTATCAAATATCATATACATGAATAATTTCATAAAGAATGATAGTTCATAAGTCATGAATCATAATTAAATAAAGAACATAATCCACGAAAGTATAAAAGAGGAATAAAATACATAATTTTGGATAACACAAATCACATATAATGATTTCCATTCTATCCAAGCCATTAATGACAAGACCATATTTGTAGAATGGTATCACTCTCCATACCATCTTGGAATCCATGTTTCACTTCCATAGACCTTTTAGTATCACGATTTCACTCCTCATACCATCTTGGTAGTCATGGTTTACTCCCATGCCCATACTAATAGTCAAGGTTCACTCCCAAGACCATATTTGTCTATATCATGAGATATAAATCATTACCCAATGCATTGGATGGAGATATAGGTCCCAAAAATCTCAAAATTAAATCATACATAAATGTTCTACATTATTATAAACAATAATATTGTAACACATGAAATAAAATGGCTGTCGTAAACATGCAATCATATTGTAACCTATGGAAAAGAGGTCTGTTTCAAAATCATTTCATTAAAGAATAACCCATTTACAGAAGTTAGTTTCATAGGAATATAACTCATGACATAGAAATATAATTTTTTAAAATCATTCTATAAAATTAAAACTGTTTAGATATAGAATATGAATGGAAACATTTAATTAATTACCTAGAAAGGCATGATTAACACTATTAGATTCCATATTAGATGAGAAATAATTTTGGAAGATTATTTAAAAACACATCAAGAGGAAATTATACTTTCTCTTTTGAAAAGTTCTTAAAATGAATTTTTTTTACAAAACAATTTTCATGAACATAACATGCAATATTATAAAAGAATCATTGAAAATAATTTGAAATAATTTTTTCCTCTCACAAAATGTATAGAAGATTGAAAACCATTTTAATGTTTTCTTTCATTAAACGAATATAATAATAGCTTGAATTTAGTTAACAATTTCATTTAAAATATATTTTAAAAACATTTTCTTAAAAATTATCATATTAAAAATGCAAGGACGCTTCAAGGAAATGATAGTGGGTAAATCTGTACATGTCATGTGAGGAAGAAAGAACATTCATTTTTCATGGTAAAAGGTTATAAAAATCCTTGTTCAAAAAGAGACAAGAATATTCCATTAAAAACCATTTTGAAATAAAAATGTGTAAAATATTTCATTTAATGGACATATGATATTAGTAGAATATTCATCTAATCCATTTTTTTTTGGAAATAATGGTTTTTCTAAAAAAACATATTTCTAAGCAGAGAGATTGGTAAGGTAATATTTTATTATGAACCAAAGAGTATATAATTTTACTAATATATGAATACATCAAGATTACCTATATGAGAATAAAATTCCTGAGTTTTATTTAATTATGGATCACAGGATTTCATCAATACAAATGTGATCATAAACAATCTCAATAAATAGTAAGATTATTTCATTAAACTCTTACCACATTGTAACATTGAATCATACACTCCATATTGGAAAATGAGATTACAAGGATCATGAAATATCATTAAAATTTTTATATTCATGAAAAAAAATTTAAAATCGAGTTTATATACATTATTTAAAAACATTGCTGTATAACATGGCTTGTGTCTCAATGATAGAAAATTGAGAGAAGATTAATTTACCGATTTTCTATGTTTTGAAACACAAAGGCCATGATAAAAATATAATAAAATAGATATGTAAATAAACTTATATTTTAGTTTAATAGTCATATAATACATTCTTGAGTAGTACATAAACAACACAAAATAAGTGAGTGGTGAATAAAGCATGTATGTCATGTAAATAAACAGAGATGAAATTCACTTACATTGTGTCTTGAATCACTTCGTACTCACACAATATTATAGTATAATAAATTTAGCTATATTATAATTATTTTACAGAATAAAAGTTTTACATATAATACCATATATTTTTTGTTTATGACCTTATGTTACCCTCTTGGTAACAATTCTACGTAATGTTTCACATCGGGTAATATCCATTTTGTACTTTGTATGTGTCATAATTTGTTACATATTTAGTCATTATAATTATATAATAACTTCTAAAATGTATATAATGATATAAATATAATTTATATTCATTCTATTTTTTTTATAATCAGCTATATTATGTAGAATTATGACATGGAATACACCTTTTATAGAGACAGAAGACTGTACATACACATGAATGTTTTTTCCATTTTATTGTTGTATTGGTAGAATGGGAGTAAATTACATATAATTGTATATATATATATATATATTTAATTCTTACATTATCATTATTATATCAAATTTATCATATAATTTTTATAAACATATCCTTAACACATTCTATGTAGTGTGTGAACGAATAACTTCACTTTAAGGTGGAGGTAGTCCTCACTTTCATAAATGAAATTATCATATTTATAAAAGATAGAATGTATAAAATACTGGAGTTATAATAGTGGTGGTTATTGAGAATGAGAATAAGACATATGAGTTGAGGGAGGATATTACATCTTCTTTGGATAAATCCTTTTGGTTTTCACCAAAAGATATCATTGTATTGTTTTCATCCAAAAAAACGATTCTAGGAGGAAGTTTGGTATTTGTGGAGATATTTGGGTAGATATTTCTTTAACTTAATTATATTGATAGGTGTGTGGAAGTGGGATAACTGATGCCTTTTATAATGGAGGTGGGGTGGCACTTTTGTAATATTTTAGAAAATGGAAACCCCATCCTTGTTTTATTTATAGAATGTTAATCCAATAATTACAAAATTAAAATACATGGTATGATAGTTTCTAAATATTTCCTTAAAATATATTTTTCACAAGTTTATAGGTCATATTAGGAATTAAGTATATGGTTTAGCCCCACGTTAAGCTTAATTTAATCTTACTCGTTGTAATTAATTTAAATTACATCAACTAATATATAAGGTAAAAAATAATTTGATCATATTAGAAATTATAAATTATGGATATTAGAAATTTGGATTCTGTTTTTTCAAATTTCAATCACATAAGTGGATGAAATTAATTTTAATTTAATCCCACCAATGGGATGACCAAGATGGGATATAATTTAAAAATATTTAATCATTTTCCAGGTTTTATAACAAATTTTATAGTGAAACTTCTTCCAATGAAATAAATTGGGTAAATAGATAAAATTTGGATCAAATTAAGATTTAAAATAAATTAAAAAGTTAATTTATATTTCTAAATACATTAGAGGAAAAAACAGTTTTGAGTTAAATTTTAGTATTTTTCAATATTAATTAAAAAATGAAACTTCACAATAAAATAAAATAAAATTATCAATAAGATAATTTTTATTATTTGGTTTCAAATAATAATTTTATTTTCCAATATAAGATGAATTGAAATTCCAATATTTAGATTAAAATTAGGCTCTCTATTAAAAGGTGGTAAAATTACCTTTATAAAAATATTGGATTTTTTGTTTTTAAATTCAGTTTGTTCTTATCATATGAATGTAGAATCTATTGGTTGAATATAAGAAATATTTAATTGAATATATATTACATTAATATCATTATCAATTTTAATTAATTTAATTTAATAGGATAAAATATCTCTGTGAGCATAAAAATAGTTTTCTCTAAAAAGTTTCCCTCTATATTAAATTGGTTCATTGTAACTAATGAATTGTTTATATATTTGAGTAAACCAAGGTTTTAATAATTTATTTAACAATATTAATGACTCATTACTTAATATCTAGGTTAATTCTTAATTTATTAAATAATTAAACTTTATTAATATATGGTTTTTGTAAAACCCAATATTATGTGATATAGAGGCCGTCGAGGAATGTTAGTCTTGCGAGTTATGTAAACTAACCTCAATGTTCTATATAGAGAAAGAAATTCAATATATTTCATGAAGTGTATGATTTACTTGGAATTTCATATAATTACATAAAAACCTAGTGATTATATATATATATATAATAACTATTTTTAGGGTCATGTGAAATGAAAAATATCAAAAATTATAAATTATTTCAATAACAATCCATAAAATCTCATGGTGTTAATGTTTTCATCCATGTACACATTTTAATTTTGAAAAGATTCTATTATACATGAAATTATAGTTTTTTGTTTTTTAAAATGAACACCATAATACCTTTTCTCAATTATTAAGATGATGTCTTATTAACACTTTTACAAAGTGGATTTTTTAACAATGGTATTTACAAATGTGAAACCCTTTATTACCAGGATAAATTTCAATTGAGTGGTTGAAATTTATTTAATTTGTGGAGAATATGACACAGATAATTTTATGATATTATTATTATTATATAAATTGAAACTCTCTAATAGCTTTCGTTACATGCAACGCTGAGTCTAACATTTGTTAAACTCAACACTGAGTTTAAATGAAATGTTAAAAATTATTAAAGTATTATTATTTAATATATAATTTATCCCTTATCCATTGTAATATCTAGTGTGAAAATTATTTAATAAGTTTGGAAAATTAATTGTTTAACTAATTTTTAGAAAATAAAATGGATAATTATTTTTACAGATAAAATTAAAACCATTTTAAGAAATTGAAATGTTTTATGAGAACTATTTTTTAAATAGCCTTTTATTCATAATTTGTAGACATAATTTATAAATTGTTTTTAAAAGTTTTATAATTTTTTTTTTGATAAAATGATATAATTATTTATATAATCATGAAAAATTATTTTATGTATAATTTTTGGTGTTTTTCTAAAATGAATCATTTTTCTTTGATTAATGAATAATTATCAATTATATTTTAAAAAGATATTTTATTTTAAATTAATGTTATTTATAAATTATATTTTGAATTGGTTATAAAGTAAAATTAGTTCAATTATTTATCTATTTACCCAATTTAGGTTATTAGAATCATTTTCAAGTGGAATTAAGATATAATAAATTTGTAATCATTACACAATTTTCTCATAGAAAATATGGATTCTAGTCACATATATGAGAATAATTTTAAATTATAATTATCAAAAAGAATTAGATAATATAGATTAACTGAATAAATTTTTAGAATTAGAATAATTTTAGTTATATAATATGTTAAAATTAATTTTTTCTAAAATGTTTAGTGAAAAAAGTTTAAAATTAATTTTCATACTTAATGTTCAAACAAGGTGTTACACATTATATGATCTTGTGAAAAATATAATTTTACATGTATTTATTATTTATATTTAATTAATTTCATTTAATATACATAATAATTAAATATAAATTTTCTCATAATTCATTTATTTATTTTTTATGGATAATTACCAATATTTAAAAAAATAAGTTATCGTGGTGGAAATTAAAACGGTTAAAGTTAGTAAAACATAATGGAAAAAAATAAAATATTTAAAAAATGATTTTTTGGGGTGATTGTATTTCAAGAATGTATAATTATACCCCTTAATTAAGAATTAATTACTGATCAATATAGGGTGAGATTTGCATCCCCTTATTGAATATCTAGGGTATTCACAAAAAAAATGACTCTTCTCTTCAATTAGAAGAGGGGAATTACTCCCCTAACTTATTTCGACCTATAAAGAAATATCAATCATGCAAACAAAAAAACATGATTTCCAAACATCCATACTATCATCCTATAATCCATCTTATTGAAACAAATCTATCCTAATAACGTTTTTTTGAAAACATATAGAAGATGCCGGAATAAAAGGTTTTTAATGGTACAATTTTACTTATTATATGTAATATTACAAAAATATTTATGATATTGATGATTATTTATAACTTATTAGATGAAACATTATTTCTTTTTTATTTTATACTATTTTACTCAATGATTTCTCATAGTGTCATCCATATATGTGCTAACTACTGGATTCGTCAAATGATGTGAATCTCTTTTAATCACCACACCACATGGATGATATATATAAGTATATTTATTTAAATAATATGGTATTTATGATATTATTATCAATATATAAATATAGAATATTACTTACCTTAATTTCATATGGGTCTTGGGAAAATTTAAATGTTTTTTATGCGTATGTACAACCTAACATCTCCATGATCGTGACACACTTCATTTCTCAAAAACAAAATCATGATTGGTCATAAAAAATATAATTGATTTATAAATTGGAATTTTTTTAATTATTATTCTGTATATGATGGAATAATATAATATAAACATGAACTAGAACATTCATGACAATGAAAAAAATGAGAAAACAAGGAATTTAACAACTGAAATAATGAAAATAATGAAATATAATTAACAAATGGTCGATAAGATATTATAAAAGGATAATATATAATACTATAAATAAAAATATTATTCTAGTATATGTAAATAAATTTTCTAAAATCACTATACATGATGCTAAATAACCTTCAACTAAAATAAAGTGTAAGGTAAGGGACATCGTCTCAATTTACCTTGATTGTGGCATATCATAATTTCATGCACATAATTTATTATATATGGTGTATACACTTCACCGTAGAATTTTTTATCATTATTAATTCATAATTAAATGTTTTTAATGTTTCAATTTTAATTATTTAATATATTGGAATTTGATTTAAAAATTTATAAGTGTAAAAATACATTGTAAATATCACTTTATTTTTTATTATTAACTTTATCTTAATATAATCACTACTATTTGATAAATTTTCATAGTAAAATTAATTAATATTAAATATAAATATTCTTATATTATATATATGATTATTTCATAAACCATATACCATAGTTACATGTGGTGATTACTTTGAATTTTGTTTAATTAATTTGGGAAATATTGATAAATCCGTATCCATTACTCAATAAACATATTTCATTATACAAAATATTGACTCCTAAATTATATTGATCATTAAATATGTGAGGAATACCTTGGACCTTTAATTAAGGGTGGGCTTTGGTGTAATATAGATCATGATTTATCTATAGGTCTGAAGAGACAAATAAGTTAGTTAATTAAATGGGTTTCTACCATTAGTATTTAAGTTGTATTGTGAATGGTCATGATAGTATATGTATCATCATTCCGAAGATCATGATGTTAAATAATTAATCATTTATTTTATTAATAATTTATATATTATTATCCTAAATATGTTAAAAATGATATTATCTGTGAAAAAATTTCATTCAAAATTTAATGATTAATTTTTTTTTTGAGTTTTTCATTATTTACCATTACATATTGATTATTCCATATCTATTCATGCATCCAAGTAATTTAAATTCAAATTTTTCTCATTTATATACAATTCCATATTTATTATTTATTATTGATTTGATATATTTTTTACTATACTAGGCCCTTACAAAGAATTTTATCTCACTGTTACATTGTTTTCTTTCACCAAGATATGACGAATAGATCACAAAATTAGATTTCAAGGTTGAAGTTAATTTTGTTTTTGTGTATAATTTTTAATTTTTATTCCCACTATAAAATTTGTATCATGTAAGCATCTAGTTCTCCAAAACTACTAAACTAATATAAAATTTGTATTTGACCTATTGAATCTATGACAATGTAAAAAAGAGAATTTTATTCAGGTTATTGGATTTAGGGTTGTTACAAATATAAGGACTATATATATTTATTAAATATGATAAACATTTCTTTAGAAAAAATGTAAATCATTTTTAGCAGCACATTTTATAATGCAGGTCCATGAGTTGTATTTTTTTATCATTTGAAAATTTTAGAAAATTTTAGTGATCAAGATATCTATAATTATTAATGGGTTAAAAATATTCTTTTTTAAGTTTAGGGGGATTTCATTTTTAAGATAATATTAATATGAGACCTCTTGAAATATTTGTGTGTTCTAAAAAAATATTCCATTTACTATACAAAATGATAATTATAATTAGGAAAATGGTTATTTAATAAATAATTATGTAGTAGTTAATGTTTATCATAACAAATTATTTTATTTACGATTGATATATTGATGATTGAATTGAAAATAGAATGAAAATGATCTCAGACTACCACATCCACTAAGTAATATGATTCATTTTTTATTCATTTCTCACATGGATTTTATTAAGAATGGATTTAATGAATATATATTATATATATGATATAGTAATTATTTTTGAAAGGTAAGATATTACTTATCTTTTTTCATTCCATCCATCAAAAAATGGAAACTACATTCATGTGTATATATTTATTATAATATTTATGAATCCCGTAATCCTTTTTTTCTATATATATCTTATATTAATGAATAAAAATTGAATATAATAAATATACATATAAGATATTTATATAATGATTCTTATTATATAGATTATTTAACCGTTTTTAATATATTACTAACCATACCAATGAATAAAATAGTACGAGACAAATAATGTTGATATAACCTAGAACAATGATTTTAATAAATACGTTTTAAAAAATTGTCCAAATGAGGTTACATGTTTTAGAAGAATGATGGATGAAGGTTATATTCAGATTATGAAAGAAGATTGTGCTATGTTTTTTTTCACTTTTTTTATGAAAGGAAATCAATGATAATTGAATGTTTTGGTGATCAATCAATAATAATTAAAGGAAGAATAATAATCCAAAAATCAAACACTATTTTTATAAGAATGTATACTAGTTTACGTTTTATTTTATTAAAAAGGTTTGTGGATGATGATTTGTTTTTAGACTTAAACTAGGACCAAAAATAATGTTTCAATCAATGTGAGGAAATTTATCAAAGTATGAAAGTCTCAATACAAAATATTATGATTAATTATAGTTTTGAAGGCTCAAATATCACATGTTTTCTGAAACACTGTTTATGAAATACATATAGATATAAGGGGGAGAAAATGTGTTTGGATCAGATTATGGAAGGTTTTAAAATAAATGGAAGACATAAAAATTTTCAATGTCAGTCATATTATTTTATGGTAATTATTACGTTCTAAATTTCATAAATCTTTTATAAAATAAGAAGATGTTTATGGAAGAAGAAATTATGGTGTTGTTGAAGTTGTTGAAGTTTATTTTTTGTTGAAGTACTGATCGACCGGTCCATCAAATACGGTCTTCCACCAATACATCTAAGGAAGATTAATTTGTTAACATATATCATTGACTGAATATTGATGAAAATTATGCATGTGAAAATATCAAAGATTGATAAACTGAATTAACATCAACAATATAATAAACCATTTTCAGAAACAAATGTTTTTCATCATTTGTGTGAATTAAAAAAGAAAAAATATTTTGTTTCATTTGAATTGGATCAAGATAAAAGGGAAAAAAGTGTTTCTTGTTTTATAATTGGGTCAACACTCATTTAACTGATGCTGATATTGAACTATTATAATTAGATAAACAACAATCCATTAGAATATTGTTGATGCAGATAAAGTCAATGGATGCTGATCTTCATCAGATGTAGGATCATCAAATATGGAAAATTAGTAAAGAATAAGTGTTTACTGATAAAGTTTTTTTTAAATTTGTTTTAAAGTTTTTATCAAGGGAGAGATTATATATTAAAATGTTGCTATGATGTATATAGAAAACAAAATAATTTTTATTAAAGATTCAATAATTTTTAAAGAGGAATGGTTTCAATGTTTTATGTATTTTGGATGTCAGAGAGCATTAGAAATATTAATTGTTTTTTAGTTGGTACAAAGCCTTATAATGATCAGAATTTAGTATTACATATGTTTTCATCATATTTTCCTTGTTTATCCTAATAAATAATTATTTAAAATCATGAACCTGTATGTAGTTTTGAGAATATTTGATATGGATTAAGAAGAATTGTTAAGTGAATATAATCCCTGAAATAGTCAAATAAGTGGTGGAAATGATAATGATATTCAATGTTTTGGAAATTTTTTTGAGTGGGTCATTGAATTTAGTTTCCTACATATTAATATTTACAAATAACTAAAAATAGTAGGATGCAAAAATTTCATTATAATGTTGATTTAATATTGATGTTTGAATAAAGAGATAAAGTGGTTTAGAACAAGGCATCTGAATGAATAGTGGATACAGTTACTGGATCAAAGAAAGAAATTGGACGATTCTTTATGGGGAATGATGAAGTGGTTTAGACAATTTTCTATTTAAGAATGTACTTATATTTTTTCTGGAATGAGAAATGAGATTGGGGAATCAGACTAATCCATTGGAATGACAATATTTTATAATGTATATAATTTTTGTTTCGCCCTACTATCAAGTAGTAATGTGACTAATTTTGTTTGTTATATTTCACTAATTGAATTTAATAAGTGAATATAGTAACTTGTTTTGAACTATGTGGTGAATGCTTTATTTCAAGTTACGCAAACATGTTTTGAATTATTGGTGCTATAAGAAAAACCTGCCTTATTATATTAATCATAATGTATAAAAATTATAAGGGTATATCCTACTTATTATATCTACACAAAATGATATTTTTTTATTTGATTTAGTGGAATTGGATTGTTTTCAAATAATCCCAAGGAATAATCTATTATTTTTTTGTTAGTGAAGCTTGTAAAAACTTATGTTCCTATTGATGTTTAATTTTTTTGTTTTCAATGAAGTAATAAACCATTAACAGGAGGGGGAGGTTGTTTCAAAACAAATGAAACATAAAATAGAAATTAATCAATGATTCAAACCCTCCTCCTCTCATTAATAGATTGATCTTGGCTATGAATTATCAATTAGAATTAGAGATAATCTTTCATTCATTTAATCTTGTTTGAAATTTGCTGAAGAAAGGTTGTGATGGATAATCTGAATCGTGAGAACCATAAGGGTATTCCAATTTTAGATGGTAAGAACTATAATATCTAGAAAGATAGAAGGTTTCTTTATCTCATGAAATTTGGGTATGATGTTTTAAATATATAAATAGATGGATTTGTTCCTGTTGAAGAAAAAGTTCATATCACATCTATGGAATAGAATAATATAGGGAATCATGGAAGAGATAATAAGGATTTACTCACGTCACTTTATAAAAGTGAGATATATAGATTCGAGGGAGTTGTAACTTCCAATATTATCTGGGATTAGTTAAATAAAATTTATTAATAAAATAAAAAAGTTATCAAGAAAAATTACAAATATGGATTCTCAATTATAATGATTATAAGATGGGTGAGAATAAATATATTGGTGACTTATTCAGAAAGGTTAATGATATTTTTAGCATTATTAGATAGCTTGATGAGATGTTTGCATACTCCACTATTGTTTAAAATATCTTGATAATTAATCATAATAATTCTAATACTAAATTTTCATATTTGTATGATATACATCTTAAAAATATATCTTTGGATGAACTTCACAGTACTCTCATTACTTATAAAATGATAAAGTGTAATGTTAAAAAAGAAAAAAAAAGTTGGTTGAGAATTTTCCATCATGGATTCCAAGAAAGGAAATATATTTGGATGAACTTTGCAGTACTCACATTATGTAGAAATGAAAATGTTTAATTTCATGAAAGGTAAAAAATATGTTTAAGAAATATCCTTCACAAATTCTATGAAAGGGAAGTCTATGTTGTTTCTTGAAGGAGGGGAAGTTTCAAACTCAGAATCTAGAAAGTGTGGTTTTTAAAAATCTTGATGAATTTTGGTTCTTGTTTTATTGAAATGTGAAATGATTTATAAGAAGGTACAAATGGAATCTTACCTTGAATATTTTTTAATTCCAATCCACTGTTATCTTTTCTTCTAATTTTACTCATGAAAATAAATAAGAATATTTCGATGAAAATTAATGAAGGAAAAGAAGAAATAGGAATAAACATGAGTATATGTCTAAATTCATTTTTAAATAGATAGGATAAAAGGTTTTCCAAATCAAAAAAGACAATATATTTTTTCTAAAGATGATAAAGATTAGGAATTTGAATTTGAATATGAAATTTTTACAGATATTTATATAAAATATATATTAATTAGAAACATTAATGAAGACGAATTTGGAATTTGTAGTTATGAAGAAGAAAATAATAATCTTGAATTTCATTTAAAGAGATAACTGAAATAATGACTAAGAAATATTTGAATACATTAAATATAAATCAATAAGTTCTAAATAGAATATCATATAACAGAAAATCCATATTGTCTTATTGAATTTAATTCTTTTTCAATGGATTCATTTTATTTCATGAATAAGTATCTTTAGATGGAAAATAATTTCAATGAACCTATTGAAGTTAAGATGAAATAAATTTAACAAGAGTTTCACTTTTCTAAGAAAAGTTTTATAAAAAATATAGGGAGTTTCAAATTTCTAAAAATCTATCTATGATATGGTTGAAAATTAGTGATAGGGAATAGCTGATAGAGATTAGAATTTACCTTAAATGGATGAAAATATAGTTGACTATGTTCCTAATGAAAAGAAATATAGAAAATTCATATATGTTCCCAAAACCCACAATATTTAAAAATCAGAATTTTGTATAAATTATGAGGTTGAAAAAATGTTGTCACTATTTCTGATAAGGTTGAGATGAAATTTGAATTGAAAAAGAATATTTTTGTGTATGATATAATGTTTGAGAGAAAATAATATTATAATGTTAATGATAATAACGATGATGAGAAAGAATATTTCAATTCTGGATTGTATGGAATTTATAGAGTAAATTATTCTTTCTATGAGTGTTGTTGGTATTCTGTTGGATTTTGGAATAAAAGAAATATGTGTTGGTTTATTCCACAACATTACAACTATTCCACAATTTATTAAAGGAAATGATCAATGAGAATTCAATCATCTCAAAAGAATAAATATAAGAAATATGTGTTGACATAAAAAAATAGTTTCTGACCATTGGGGACAATCTGTGAAATATTTTAAAAACTTGGAAATCATGAAATTTATTGTACTTTTTTTACTACATACATAACAAAATGTTACAAACATTTTTATAAAGCCATATGTAAGGAAAGAAAAATTTGATGAAAAATATCTTTTTATATAAACTAATCTCAATTCTACATTAAGAGAATGAACCTGGAGCTTGGTTAATGGGTGTTCATCTCAAATGATGGGAGTCAGGAATTTTATGAGGAATGTTATATAATTCAATAAATGTACTATTATATTTTCCAATAATGAATCTATAGGAATCAATGGATTTGTATCCAAAATTATTTGGGTTGAAATAATGAAATCAATGAGAGATTTGTTTGTTTATGTGTTGAAACACAATTTTTATGTGTTTCACAACGTTTTAATGATGTTAATAATGTTTCATTAAGAAAATATGGGGTTTTTAAAAAAATATAAGCTGATGTAAAAGTTGCTACAAGATTATAATGCATGAAAGGAAGCTTGATTCATGTTGGTGAAGTGAAAAACCCATTTCACTTAACCATGATATAAGAAAATTAGTTTTGGAATAAATGGATGGGAGATATTGGTTACAGATACACGAGTTAGTTATTAATGATGGATAATATCTGTGGAATTTCTATTATGTCAAGAATAAGAGATTTATGTTTCACAATTCCCCATAAAGTGGATATTACCAACTATGTGCATAAGAATATTGATATTAGTTTAACATTCCCCTAGAACATAATATTTTTGATATTTGTGGGTCAATGACAAAACAATCTACCCAAAGAGATATGTACTTCATTATATTTATTAATTATTTTAATCAAATTACTTTTGATATGTATTTGAAATAGAATCTAGATTCTGGAAGACATTTAAAATTGTTAGGACAAAAGATGATATTGAATATGAGTATTCAATGAAAAAGATGAGAAATTATATTGGTGGTGAATATAAGAGTGATGATTTCAGAAGAAATCATGACAAACATGAAATTTGACATGATTTAAGTACACCATAAACACCACATAAGATGTTATTAATAAAATGAAGAATAGAAGTTTAGTAAAAATGGGGAATATTATATTATTCAAAAATGGTCTTTATCATTAAATTTAAAGGAAGTATATGAGAAAAAATATTTATATTCAAAACTGATTTTTATACATGCTGTGTTCTGATATTAGTTTGAATTAAATGTTTTATGGGAAAAATCCATATTTTATAACTTAAGAGTTTTTGGATTCCCTATTAAATAATAAATAGAGGTGTAAACCTTGTAATGATTGATCAGAGTGGTGAAGGTGGATTCTTACTTTGATATGATCTGGATGTTAGAGGATATAGATGTCTCAAAAAAGTGAAATAAAGATTATTCTATTTAGTTTATGTGAAATTTCATAAGAATGTTGAGGAATCTGTATCAAAATCACATAAAAATAAGAATTAGAAAGATGATGAAACTAATTTTATTATAAAATCTAGAAAGGATAAAAACAACTGAAATTCCACAAAAGATTAATAATTAGACCCAACTATTTATAGTGATAAGGATGAATCACAAACATTTCATCCTAAGATGAGGAAGGATGTAAAATCTCAAATAATAATTGGGGATAAACTTAATAAGTATTAAACTATAATAACATAAAAATATATTACAAATAGAAAACATTATTTAAAAAAATTTCTAAGATGATAGAGAATATTTCAATCATCCAAAATAGTTTTAGGCTATGAATAGTGAGTTTGATAATTTTTAGAGGAATGATAATTAAGAACTCACACATAATAAAAAATATAAAAATGTTATTTGTATAAAGTGGGAGTTTTTGAACAAGTATAATTAAATAAGGAGTATGTTCGTAAATCATAACAAGTTGATGACAAATTCACAAAAACCATTATGAAATTTTGCATTCTTCAAATTTAGGTATAACAAGGACATACAACCTATTTATTTAAAAGGATGATGTTTGTATTTCTATCCATAATCTTGTCACATCTTTTGATATTTTTTTCAATTTGTAGAAATGGATTCATCATAAATATTTCCATTGGAACGTGCTAAATATTTTAAGAAAACCATGTATTTTGAGGTGTTTTGAAAAGGGGTATATTGGGAACTAGAATGTAATTGTGCGAAATATTATAATATTATGCTGATATGGTTATAGAAAATATTCTATAAGTATGTGAAATATGGTGAAAAAATCATAAGTTTTGAATGTTGGATAAGTGTAAGTAACTAATTTTGTAAAAAATGGTTTTTCTGTCAATGATTATTATTTTTTACAAATATTTAACTCACATAGAATTGGAATTATTTTATATGTAATACATTGCATGAGTTTACAATGTGTAGTTATTTATTAACCTTGATTTATAACAATAGCTAAAGGGGGACAATGTTAGGACCATGTTTGAAGAAGGTGGTGTTCAAATGCTGAAATAAGGTTGTGCATATTGTTTTTTCTTTTATGGTCAAGAAATTAAATCACCATATGTTATATTTTTTGTTGATTATAATATAAGAACTAAAGGGAGAATTGTAATCTGAAATTAGATATTGTTTTTATGAAATTATACTAGTCTTGATTTTCTATAATAATGTTGGTTTGTAGATGAAGATTGGTTATCAAACTCACACTAGGCCAGGAAATAATGATTCAATATGTATGAGGAGATATATCAGAGTCTAAATGTATCCATAAAAATAAGAAAATAATTTAATTTTTTGTAATTCTCAAATATCACAGGCTCTATAAAACAATTACGACGAATTCATTATGAATGGAAGATAAAAATGTGTTTTGAATGGGCTGGGGAAGGTGATGAAATACTAGGATGCATTCTAACACTACAGTGTATTTCATACTATGCCATAGTTATATTTATATCATAAAAGAAATTAATTTTTTATGACACAATAATTTTTTTATAAAGGCGGAAAATATTGGATGGTTGAAGTTACATAAGTCAGAGTTTTTTAATGTAATGATCGACCAGTCCATAACACATGGCGTGTCACCTATCCATTGTATGAAGAGAAGTTGTTTTGTCAAATATCAGTATATTAATACTTTTGGGACTAAATCTTGCGATTATATTAGAGAATGATCAATCAGATAATGCATCATTATATATTCAAAAAATTTCACAAAATAATTTTTTTTCTTTATTTAGATCTTTATTTGAATAAAAACTATTTTTTTCAATTCAATTAGATAATATGATAAAGAAAAATTGTGTCTTTGTTTTTTTATGTGGGTCAAAAATCATAATACTGGCACTGATACTAATCTACATGAGTGAGATAAAAATAAATCCATCCGATGCAGTCTGACACCAATCAAGACATCAAATGTTGGACATCATTGGATACATGATCATTAGTCTATGTAAAAGATGTAATGAATAAGTGTTTGAAGAGTTTTATATAATTTTTTTTCTAATAGGTTTTGAAGTTGTTCCCATGTGAGTGCTCAAATTATTTAAATTTTAAACAATGTTTTTGGAATAAAATTTACGTATGAAAATGTTCCAACAATGTCAAATAAAAAATTGTGTCAAAGTTTTATGTCTTTCAGCTTTTATAGTGAATCAGATTCTGTAGTTAGTTTTCATTTGGTAAAGAGCATCAAAATTTTTAGTCTTCAGTCTTACATAATTTTTTAACATAATGATATTTGGTATTATACTACATAATGGTTAGAATGTTGGAAGCTGGATGGAGTTATGAGAAGGTTTTTGAATGTTTCAAAAGAATAAAGAAGTGAATTGAGTAACTGAAATAGTCCATGATGAAGTGGAAATGTAAATGAAATTCGATGTTAAATATATTTGGTTAAGAAATAAAGTGAATGTAGCTTCCCACCCATTACTTTTTTCAGAAAACCCTTGAATAGTATTAAGTACATTTTACTTCCTAAAATCAAATTACTATTCATTGGTCAAGAAATATAGGTTGAACTAAAGGTTCTAAGAGAAGAATATTCTAGAAATAGCATTCCTAAAAATGTATATTGGAAATAAGGGGTGTAAGAAATATTTTTGGTCAATGTTATTGGATCAATCTAGGTAATTAGATGCAAATATTTAGTGAATGCTGAGGTGGTTTAAAATTTCTTCAAAGGTAATATTTTCTTATATGTTTTTTCATACTGAGAATTATGTCTGAGGAATTATTCTGATTAAATAAAATGAAATTTCAATATAAATTATAGAAATTTTTTTTCAACCTGCTACTGAGTTGGAAAGTGATTAATTTTGTTTTGAAGGTTTTATAATGGATATTGATTTGTAAGAATAGTAACTTGTTTTTAATCAACTATAGTAGGTTTCATTACATGTAACAAACACTTTCACTAAATAATTCATGTTAGAAGAAAAAATGCATTGTTTTATTGATCATATTTCCTCACAAATGTAGGGGTATATCCTACCTTTTGTACCTACAAACAATCATTATTTTATAATGGATTGTGTGGTATTAGATTATTTCTAAAATATAAAAGGGAATAACTACTATTAATGAGTCGTAAACCTTGTAAATACTTATGTTCTTGTGGATTTTGTTGTTGTTTTGTTTTAAAAAAGTGATAAATATTTAATAGGAGTAAAAGGTTGTTTTAAAAGAAAATAAACATAAAAGAAAATATGTTATTTATTCACCCCCCTTCTAGGGAAACATTGATCCTCAATGGGAATTGTCAACAAGTAAATAAAATAAGGAAAGTTATATATAATTATTTTTTTCGAAATATTTTTATAATAAATCCATATTTTTTGGTAAGTAAGGTTCCAATTAGTATATAGGATGTCAGGCCAAAGTTAAAGTATTTTCACCACACATTTATTTCGGTGGGAAACATTCCATATTCACCACTTTTTTTATGTCGTGCACATAACTGCAATGAATTTATTTTATAATTATTCTCATGAACGCTATTTTTTAAACAAATCCATATTTTTTTTCATTCATGGGGATAATGTATTAGAAGATACAAAATTGGATAGGGTTTATTGTTACAATCTCCTTGTTTATCAATATTGAATAATATTATAATTCTAATAATGAAATATTATTGTTTACATATCGAGAAACTCATAAAATTTAGTATCAACTAGTTATTTATTTAAAATATTTTTTTTCGATTTATTTTTTTCATGTTATGTACTAAAGAGACCGATAAAATGTTTTTTTAAGAAAATTTAATTACTTAATATCATTGATCGAGAAAACAATTTCTTCTATAACCCTATTTTGAATATGTTTTTTAATATTGGGTAATGATTTTTTAAATTCATGTTTACGCATGTTTTACCTTTCAAAAAATATTTTAAAATTGACATACTTTTCATTTTTAAGTAAATGTATGATTAAAATTATTACCAGAAATGTAAATGGAATGGTTTCTTTTAAAATAGGCGACATTAACAAAATTCCCCAATTTCATGACTACAAAATATTATGAAGCTTCTATTCTAATTTATATTTTTATTTTGATGGATAATTTGTTACTTATTATTTTATAAATATATTTATTTTAAAATTTATTTTTAAAATTGAATGATTATTTTCTTTAAGAAATATTTCAGTGATCCATTAAGGGTATTTTGAAATATAATATCATCATTTGATTTTGACTATGATTTCATAGGGATATGATTCATATATACCTTACTTATTATTTATAGAGATGTTTAATGGATATTATTTTGATATTTTTATGAATCCCATATATTTTTCAAGGTTTATGCTATAGTGAATTAATGAAATGTTAATAAAACCAGAATAATTTTCATGGGTTATGATGTGATGATATAATAAATGTTTTATGATATTTTCTCACAAACATATATGGATTTCATGGAGTGATGGGGTTTCTATAACAACCAAGTATGGTGGTCACATTATAACCAAGGTTTTTTGTTATGTTATAAGTAATGATGGTGGTTACATTTTAACCAAGGATGATGGAAATGTTATAACCATATAGGGGTGGTACCTACACCTCCCTATGATAAATTTTCTAAGCATTTTTATCTCATGAGATAATTAGGACTAAAAAGGGAATTAATACTAGTTAAGTAATATAATTTGTCTAATATTATAGTCTTGTTAGTGAACATTGATTACTATGATGGTTTTTGGGAGTAAAAAAATTCAACTTCGATAGTCATGAAAATGAACACATGTTACTAAAGTATTAATTTTATATTTTCAATTATATGTTAAGAATTTATATCGTATGCCAATTTTATACTATCATGACTCATGTTCTATTATTCCATTATGATTCATTTCTTATAAACTTCCCTATATTTTGAAATTGGTCATGATATTATAAATGATATATATGGTATGATTATCAAATGTTATTCTTCTGTTCTCATACCCATGTACAAATTTTTTTCTCAAGTGATCATTGATTTATGAATTATTTACCCCCACTAAGAGTCTGAACTCACAATTCCTTATATTTCATTTTCCATGGTGATGAATAAATATACCAAGTGTGATATTTATATGAAAAGTATTGGTTTTGATGATCTTAGGTAGAGAATATGTAGAATTTTTTTGAACTAGTTGTTTATATCTCAATTTTTTCAATGTTTCTTGACCTATATTAGTTTGGAATTTTTTTTATGTTATATAATTAATATTTAATGTGATATATATCAATATAGGGGTCTTTGGAGATAGTGGGTGCTCTTATTCCGTGCATTATATAGCGAAGGCCGATGAGCCAGTCCTTCCCCCATGGCATGGGAGGGACCACTTAAAACTATTGTGGGTTCATGAATAATATCATTTTCACCATTATCAAATCATAATTATAATCACTCTGTACCATGTATAACACTTAGTGATATAGTCATCAATCTTTTAATTGGAACCCTGTAACTCTTTCTCACACACACAATTATAGTTCACAGATGCATCATCCTTGCTTTTCCTAATGATAATAGCTCGATTCAAACAACATCATCTATTGAAGGATTAATTTGACTGGTTTATTTTTGGATATTGGGTATTATAGGATAGCTATATAGTATGTATCATTGACAAAAAATATATGATAATTTATCTCTCTTTAGAGAGTGACTTGGCCCTGACCTGGTCTATTCCTCCCCATGTTTGCAATGGTTGTTGGTTCATCTTTTTTAGGAGGAATTTTAATTTTCATATGAAATGAGATTCTCCTACGATTATGATTTTGGTTAGTTTCCTTGATAATCTACTCCCTTTCCAAAATCCCTTGGTTATTCATATGCTAAGAAAACATTTTGGTTAGTATCTTTGTTCTAATAGAACAACTAGATATGTGGGTCATCCAGATTCTCTAGAAATATGTGCGAAGGTTAATATTTTGAGACTTCGAACAATGTTTCTTTGGAATATAGATAGAGAGTAGTTTAGATACAAGAAATAAATTTTTTTGTGTCATTTATGGACTTTTCTTCCTTGTAAAAGACAATAGGGAATTCTGAAGTAGAGCATCAGTGTGGGAGCATTATTATTTCTTAGAAGATGAATGCAAGTTTGGAAAGCATTGGTATAGACAAGTGATAGTGGATTAATTTTTGGTTTAGATGTAGGTCAGATGGAACTAGTCCATGTTGGTGTCATTTTTAGGTGAGGTAGCCACTCAGAGGATATTGGATTGGGGTTACAATAGGGAGGGGTTTGTGTGGTATGAATTTCATGTTGGTACCATGGATAAAATTTTGACTAATGATTAAATTTAATAGAAGGGGACACATACTTTACTCCCTGACCCAGAATTTGCTAACGTATATGATAAATTTAAGCATGATCAAGGAGTGGGTTTTGTAAAATTGGTTCTTTGAATCCAAGGAAATCTGTTTTGGAGAAACATACTGAGGTTTCAATGGGAGTGGTAAATGGATACATATATAAGGGGATGTTTATGGATTAAGACAACAAAGATGAAATGGATTATACAAACAATGATGGAAGCATGGGATTGGTGAAAGAAACATCTAAGTTCAGATCAAGTACAACCATTTTAACTATCATCTTTTTTAATTGATTTCAGTGTGTGGAGGCTAAATCCCTATGATAAGATGAAGGTATGACTTGGGAGTATTCTATCCTGGAGGACTTCTTGGATGGTATGGATGTGAAAAAAAGTTCATCTGATTACCTTGATAGCCACAAAAAATGTGAAGTGAATTTGGATTTTCATTCGGAACATTTTTTGTTGTTTCCACTCAATGTGTGTATTTGGGAAACATTCATCCATAGCCTTAAATTATGGGTTAAGGATTTGTTGAACTAAGGGGCTCTGATCTGCTAGGAAATACTCTACAAGATGGTGAACTCAACAAGGATACACAAAATTTTAAATATCATAAGAAGATCTAAAATCACATTTACTCTTTTAGAATCTCCATTAACTCTAAGAAAATCAATGATAAAAAATAGGACGGACATAAGACCTCTCAAGGATCAGGACAATGGTAATGCCTCATTAAAGGATGTTGTTATGCATGAGAAAAAAAATATGATTCAGAATAAATAATGCACATATTATTCTATCAAGAGAAGGCAATGGAAATACTAATCCAATTTCTCATGTACAACCTCTTCCAGATCTTCCTTGAAGGTTTCAGGAGGTTCCAACACATAGATACTCAAAATCATCAATAAAGGTTACAATCAATCTTAGTTGGGAACTAAGGATGAATTTGATTATAAAAATGATCTTTTATAATTTGTTTTTTAATTTTACTTCTTTATGAATGAGGGAAATACACTTTGTTTGACCCCACAATCTCTCTTTATCTTTTTTTATATCTTTAATAAATATTTAGAATATTTCACTTCTAGTTGGGTTTGTTTGGATAAGTGATATCTATCTTTGGAAATATTGCGTCATTATAGTTTAAATTACGGAAATGATTAGTTATCATATGTAAAGTATGATAGGAAAACTTTTATTTGAATACTAGTAATAATATTAAGAATATGATAGAATCCTAATGTTTTGGAAATTTTTATTAATGAACTACCCTAAACATAAGGTTTTATAAATGAAATTTTCATGATATATCAATTATTTATATTATTTATCATGATTCTATGCTTCAAAAATTTTAATATAGTTCATCACACTATGATATATGATTTCAGTCAAATGTTTTGAAACAATGGAATTGTATTAAATTTTAATTTCATTGTCAATCGATTTAATATCCACATGATAAAAAAATAAAATAAGACATGGAATACAAAACCTTGTTATTATAAATACTATACTATGTTTATATATTATTTACAATGTCACCATTTTTGAGTCTATTAATACACAATATATGAGAATGGTGGTGTTTCATAAAGACAATGAATTAATGAAAATTCATCTTCCAACATCTCTTGTATTTCGGAAGAACTCAAATGATGCATCAGATGAATATTAAGATGTTTTGATTGTGTAAAATAATGAAATAATGAAAATAATTATTGAGGAAAAAATTAAATGAACATATATTTTTATTGATGAAAAAATGGTATCCCTAATGTATCATTAATGGTTGAGTGTTTGAAAGGTTCAATGTATGAGAATTAAAAAAAATCGTTATCCTATGTGAAATGGATATAATGCAAATCAGAAAGGTTTCATGAGTAATAGTTTTACTAATGATGGTAAAGAGACTACAAATGAAAATTTAAAGTTGTGGGATGTTTTAGTAGTATCTATTTTTTATATAGTTAGATTCATAATTTAATTTATGTTGATTATTTTTTTTGGCATGATTCGTATTTAATATTGTAAGACATAACTATTAGGGAATATTAAGATTATTCATAGTAAATTGTTTAAAGAGGTAGTGTGATTTTTGAAGTGTTTATAATTTTTTTTCAAGAAATGTGATATATAAGTGCAATAAGAATGAAATTCTGGTTATAAAAATAATGAATTCTCTATGAATTTCTATACTTATGTTTTATTTAATTATTAGAAACCATTTTTGGAATGCTACTAATAAATAATGATTTTGATTTATTTAAAAGGTGATATTTTTGGATAAAAATTATTAAGGGACTAGATAAACCATAATATAACCCGATATTTATTTTATGGTGTTTAGTTGTGATAAATATATTATTGAAATTTATGTTATAGTATACCTTAAAATTGGTTTTTGATTTTACAAAAAGTAATTTAGGTTATCCGTGATGGTTTTTATTATAATTTTCAGATTTTTCGAAAATATTCAAAAATTTTGACCTTTTTTATGCAATAAGGATTGTGTTAATTTTGGATTAATATAAGTTCTAATGTGAGATTAAATTAAATTATATTGAAACCATAATGGGTTTACATGCTTAATGATGATCGTAAGTTCAAAGTGATCTACCCACAATTATTAATGTGATGGAATTTTGATACTCTATTTATGTTTAAATACACGTCGAGGTTGATATATAATTTGATGAGAAGTCAATTATAGAATACTAGATAGTTTGATATATATAATATTGATGGGTTTAAAGTGTCTATTCTACTATTTTATATTTTCCGATATATTTATGGTTATGATCGAAATACCTATCAAGTTAGTATCTAAATATGATTCCAAATATTTTGGTAATCTTAACTATGTTCAAATATAATATATTATTTTATCATGGTGATTAGTGGTATATGGGATATGTTTGTTTTAATAGATTTATATCAAACCCTTAGGTTTATCAAGTTATTTAATAGCTAATATTATTTTGGAAGAGTGTGATTAATGTTTTGTTAATAAGTATGTTAAAGGGTATGATATATCATTTGAGATTAAATAATTTTTATTATTTTGGTTATTGAGGTAATTATTATTTTGGGGATTAATATTTTATTACTTCATATGGTGGTTTATTTATTTTGGAAATTATCATGTTCTTTTTATGCTTGGTTTTTGATAATTCTTAAATATAGAAGGAATATCTTGATAAAATTTTTTGTTCTGTTAAAAAATTATTCTAGTGAACCAAGAGGAAATACATCATCTGGAATACACATAGTATGTAAAAATATATTTAATTTTAGTAAAAATTTATTAAAGAATGAAATTACAATTTTTCTGAAATTATATCTCCTAATGTTTTTAGTATATATGGTAAATGAATTCCTCCACGCGAGGAAAATGATCTTATGATAATACTTCATTTATATAACCATATATAATGACGAACTGATATTATTTTAACCACTTATTGATCATTATATTCCATTTTGTAAAATTTATCCCAAAAATGTTTTATAAAACTTTTTATTTGTCCTTGGGTTTCAGTTTCTCTCCCATATCCATATTTTTACTTTCTACTAATGATCTCTTATTTAGAATACTTGTTTTTAGTGAGCTTCTTACATTCATTTTTTTATTTTTAAGGAGATTTTGGTAAACCCCTTTTATGATATGGGTTTTCAACAAATGTTTTTTCAAGTATCAATCCATTGATCACTGAGAACATGGTAAAATTTCAAGGATGTAATTTTTTAATCAGGGGGGAGGAATAATGTGACACACTGATCATCCAAAAAACATTTCACCTCAAAATAATTTTAAGTTATTTATATCATGTGTTATATGAAACAAAATGTTCAACTATACAACAATATTATATATAATTATTATTATTTGTGATATTTCTATCATTTCTAATAATTATTTTTGGTATGAATAATATCAACTACTTTATGAAATTTTTACAAATCCACTCTAAAAATAAAAGTGTTGATAAATTATAATTAAATAATCTGTCAATTTTTCATAGTCATTTTAATAATCAAAAATAAATTTTCATAAAGTAATATTTTTAATGGTTTTGGGGAGGAAATATTATGTTTAATATTCGGAACACTTTTACATATTATAAAACTAAAAAACACTTTTGATATTATCATGTTAGAAATATCTTTATATTTTTTTTGAAAATTTTCTGAAAAGATTTTATAATGGTTCCAAATTAAAATAATCTTTCTTATTTTTTAAATAGTCTAATAAAACCATTGTAATAAATATTGTGTTTGAGTTTAGTAAAAAAACATTATTACATGTCAATATCCATTTTTGTAAAAAAAACTTTTTGTGTGCAATTTGTTTGAGTCATAGTATATTAAATTTATCACTATAGATTAATTAATTTAATAATATTTATATATATACTAAATTAATTTTTTTTAACATTAATGTAATATTTTTATATGAATGAGATGAGATTAAATATAGTTTTATGCCTAAAAACAAAAAAGATATATAAATATATATTTTTTCTTCGCATTTTCCACAGATACATAAAAATTTATCTTTACCACATATATTCATTGAAATTGAAACACGAATTCAATATTAGGAATTAGAAGGTTAATATTGGAAAATTGGAATTTTTTTTCAACAAGAATATTAAACATGGTAAAATTTATCAACTAGGTAAAGGGAATGTCATGTTAATATAGCATAAAAATAGGTTATAAAGCCGTATGATTTAATCCAAATTATTATTGGATGAAATTATTTTACCTTATCACCTTATTCTCGAAATATAGTTGTTTAATTGAAAATTATCATTGAAAATGACAGATATAGTATATAAATAAATGAATGTTACAAAATTTCACTCTTTTAGTTTTAAATATATATTATGTGTACACATCAAGGAAAAACCTTGTACAAAACTAATATAAAATTCTATATTGAGATTAATTAAATTATGGTCATTTTTATAATTTATTTAAAAACTTATCAATTATATAATGACCATAAATTATTGTGAAATTCTATTAATATATTTATTCAATTATCCCAAGAATAATATAAACTATTTGAGTAATATTAATTGTTATATAATTTTATATTTTTAATGGTTGAACTGAATTTTATAGATATATTTCCCATAATATGGTGGTGTGAAACCATTATATTTTATTTTACCCATTTTTATGTATTTTATGTCAAACTAAATGAATAATGTTAAAAATGACATTAAATATAGTCTAACAAAAAATATTTTATTAAATGATATTAAGATTTTAAATATATTACAAATATGAAAATTAGTAGTATATAGTTTAAATATAATACATTACCCATTTATGGGAGTTTCTTAATTTTATTTTATCACTATTGACCCTTAAAGGGTATAAAACATTAATAATATGATAATTATGTAAAGACCTGTAAATTTCAAGGAATATTTTTTTAATTTTCTTTGGAATTTTACAAGAATGCAGTTTCTGACGGCACCTGATTCCGAGGCCCGGTGTGCCCGGAATCATTTTCCGAAGTTTGGCTCGGGTACGTTCAGTGAACAGACGAGCGGGTTTTTATAACTTTTGAACCGGTGCCCGGAATCGAATTCTGAGGGCACCGATGAAATCGCAGTGCCAGTATTCGCTTAGAAATGCCTCTTTCTGAGTTGCGTTTGCTCGAGTGTGGTATTTAATTTTCGGGCATAAAGTTAAGAAATAAAATACTTTTATGACAACTTTATTTTATTTCACTTAAGTCACTTCGAAGCCACTTGAAGACACTTAATAGCGGCTTAACTAAGTGGAACCGGATAGGATGCTATCCAGAAATATCCTACCCCCTTTGTAGGATATTTGTGAGGTGGGGCCCGCACGAGCCCCGCCGTTTCTTTCCGCTAAGTAACGCACCCGCGAAAACCTGTCATTATAAAAGTCAACTGACGCGTTTTCTTAATTTCTTAACAGACCATTTAATTGGGCGGTTTATTTCGTAAATTAAATGAGCTGTTTCTTTCGTTGAATTAATTCAACGAATTGATGGGTCGTTAC
Organism: Viscum album; assembly: GCA_963277665.1. NCBI lineage: Eukaryota > Viridiplantae > Streptophyta > Magnoliopsida > Santalales > Viscaceae > Viscum > Viscum album. The sequence continues at coordinate 902,431,948 of OY728139.1, forward strand.
TTACCCCTTTTCGTGTGTTGGCATAATAATAAAATAAGACCAACCTATCTTTCGGAGGATTACTCGTTGAGAGAGGATCCTTGAACCTTCATCCTCATTCGCGAAGAACGCGAAGAATGCGAAGAACGTGAAGACCACCGAACCCGGAAATCGACAACGCGACGCCGTGATCCGCGACGCCAACAACGTTCTTCTGCGACGTCTCTTCCTCCGCAACGGATCTTCGATCGGCTGCTTGAGGTAAGAGTCTCGGACATTCTTTTTAATCTCCTTTGTTGTTCTTTACCAAAACACAGATTTAATTAATTAAATTAAATCTGGTGTTTCATGGTGCGTTGAGTTCGCCAACTCAACGCCGTGTTCCGCAATGACGCGACGCCCTTCTGCGACGACGCGACGATATCCACCTTCCGCGACGAGCAATTCCGCGAAGAACGTTCACGCACGACGACCAACGAGGTAGGGATTTTATTTCTGGAATTTTCTTTTTTTCCCGTGTTATTTCCATTCAAGAATGAAGAACCCAGACCTAAGAACAATTTTAATTTATTAAAATTGTTGAATTCATGTATTGATTTTTTTTGTTTCTCCCGATGTTTATCTCTAACGCGGAGGGTGCGGGCCAAACAAACACGGCCCGACGACCCTCCTCCGTTCTTCGTTTTTGTGCGGATTTGACGAGCGATGATGGAACGTGTCGCAATGGTTGTTTGACGATCCCGCAGTGAAGAACGGAACCCGGGAGGAGCAACGGCGCAGACAGGAAGAAAATCGGGCCACCGGAGTGACTCCGGCGGCCCGCGGAAGCCGGCGGCGGCGCTCGTGGGACGCGGCTGAAGCCGCGTCCGGCGCTAGGGAGACACCCCGCGGGTGTCACGCGGGGGCGGCGGCTCCCCCCCCGCGTCACCCGGGACGCGGCTTCAGCCGCGTCCGTTTGTCTGGCCGACACCCCGCGGGTGCCACGGGGGTGTCACGTGGGGCGGCGACTCCCCCCGCGTCCGGCCGCTCGGCCGCTCGGCTAGGTAGAGCTGGACCGGCCCTGGCCGAGCCAGATCGGTCCGACTGGGTCGGACCGGGTCAGACCGGGGTTCGGCCGACCCAGGGGGGTCGGGCCGGGTCGGCCCGGGCCCAGACCCCCCGTCTTCGGATGGTTTTCGTTCAAATTCTCGTAAATTGAGATACGGGCCTCCAAACGACTCTCCGTAAGCGGAAACGGGATCCTTGGATCGAGACGGTCATTTCGGTATATCTCACTCAAGGTTTCAGAACACTTTGAGTTCGGCCGGGATGGTTCGTATGCGAAACCAACCGGACCCTCGGATCGGAAACACTCATATCTTGAGCCACGGACGTCCGATTGACGTGCCGCCAGCTTTGTTGTTTTCCTCTGTGTGAGAGGGATCTTTTGACATACTCCTCCCAAGGTTTGGATGCAGGTGGAGTACAGTCGGGTTGGTTTTGCCTTAAAAACCAACCGGGCCCCTGGGACGAAAAAGCCAATAACTCTCAGACCGGGCGTCCGATTGACGCACCGTCTACGATGTTGAGTTCCTATTGACGATACGGAACATTGGGATAAATCAACTTCGGAATTTGTGTTAGTTGATGTATCATCCTCTCGGCTCGTGGAGGGGACCCTCTCGAATGAGCTTGCTGTGTGCGGGAACCCTAGAGCTGGCTGCGACTGCTTCCTCGACAGCGACGACTGTGCAGAGATCCTCCGTGGACTCCGACGATGACTGTGCAGAGATCCTCCGTGGACTCCGACGATGACTGTGCAGAGATCCTCAGTGGACTGCGGCGACGACTGTGCAGAGATCCTCAGTGGACTGCGACAACTACTGCACTCAGCGATCCTACATGGATCAGTGCTACCGGTCCTGTGTGGACCCGGTCGTGTGTGGGCCCGATCCTGTGTGGGTCCGATCCTGTGTGGGTCAGCGCTCAGCGGTTCTGTGTGAGCCAGCGCCTACAGGTCCTGTGTGGGCCCGATCCTGTGTGGGTCCGATCTTGTGTGGGTCACTACGGGGGTTAGTTACCTATCGATACTTTATGGGTCCGACGACTTAGATGGATCAGTGATCATCTTTATCATCATCCGAAGAAGTATACCTGTGTGAGCTGAATCTTCTGTTTACTCTCCTTTGTGGATTGTGTTGAGCTATCCTGTGTGCGTTTACTGTTTACTCTTCTTTGTGGATTGTGTTGTGATATCATGTGTGGGTATACGTTTGCTTTCCTGTGTGTACTGGGTTGTGCTTGGGCTCGGACGTTGGAGCCGAGCGGGAATTGATGACTTAGGTATATGTATGGGCATATACCTAAGTTGTATCAGATGTTACTTTGTGATTGTATCTTTTCTTTGTGGATTATTCTTTGTGGATTTTGGGAGACCTTCGGGGTTCTCGGGGTCCCTATTGAGTAGCTTATACTCACCCCTGCACGGGCTATGCCCACACTTCATGGTGTTGGTTGCAGACGACGGACATCGCTGATCGTGGAGGAGGCGTGCGGAGCAGGACGGTACCTGGAGGTGGACCACTAGGCGGACGTACTCGGAGCAGTCAGGTGGACCCAAGGAGCAGTGGAGGATATCTGTACCCACCCTTCAGGTGGGAATTCCATAGGACGGCTCGACGCTGCGGCTTTTACTTTCCAGTTTCTGTTTTTCATTTCAGTTGTACTTTACAGTTGGGCTTGTATTTCCGGCCCCTTTTACCTTCAGCACATCTTGTAAAGTTTTTACTTAGTGTTTACTTTTCCCCTTACTTACTCTATGGTGTTTGTTTACTTTTCAAAGGCAATGCCTTCCCTTTTTGTTGGGATTTACGCCTTGGTGCTAGTCGCCAGCCCCTCGCTTATGGAAGGCGGGCTTGGGGTAGTCACGACACGGGCCCCGAGGACGGGTCGTGAAAAATTGGTATCAGAGGTGGTCGGTTCTACCGCAGACTCTGATCTTTCTTCTATGTGAATAAATAGTGATTAGCGTATTGAGTGTGGTTATCAGTCCAGGGAGTCCAGTGATGGTGTGGCTGCTGACGTATCCGTACACCAGGACCCCGACTTCTGATTTCCGACTTAATGCACGAAAACATTGATTGCATGTGTATTTCAAGTTTTCTTCATGATTACTTGTGTCAGCTCACCAGGTATACTGTTCTGACCGTGGTGCACTTGTTTCCTTTTCAGGATGGCCCGACGACAGCAGCCAGCTAGGGTTCCTAGAGTAGAGTGTGACGACAGCCCGCTGAGTGACGAGGCCTCGGTACAGGGCCCGTTGACCGCAGAGGCACCGACGATACCTTTACCCGCCGAGCCCCCGATGCTTCCAGCACTGGTAGCTGACGATGCACGATGCCTCAGAGCTCTGCACGAGTTCCAGCGCCAGCGACCACCCAGGTTCCGCGGGGAGACGGACCCCCAGGCAGCTGAGGACTGGCTGGAGGTGGTCGTCCGAGTTTTCAGACTAGTGAGGACACCAGCAGACCTCATGGTGATCCTCGTGGCGAGCCTACTGCACGCAGAAGCAGGGCGATGGTGGAGCTTGATGATACAGGTACACGATGAGGCCACCCTCATCTGGACGGACTTCGAGAGCCTCTTCCGCTTAGAGTTCGTCCCGGCCACCCTCCGTGCGGTGCACATTCAGGAGCTTCTTCAGCTGCGGCTGGGCATCTTGACGGTCGCCCAGTACGCGGCGAGATTCACCGACCTTTCTCGCTACTCGACAGACATGGTACGAGACCCCTTCTTCCGGGCCTGGACCTTCGAGCAGGGATTGAGACACGAGATCAGGGCGTCGCTGATCTCCCTCAGCATCCCGCCCAGGCAGGAGTACTGGAGCGAGCCCTTCTGATCGAGTGCTTTCTGGGTGAGTCTACAACGAGACCTACCGCAGGGAGGCAGGTGGCGGAGTCTTCTGAAACAGGTAGCCGACGGATGACCTAGGGTTCCAGGCGGACCAGACCTTCCGGCAGACGACCTCGGGACACTGGTTCAGCAGTGCAGGGCACTCAGCGCGGAGCCAGTCTTCCGAGAGGCAGGCAGTGCTACGAGTGCGGTGGGCAGGGCCACATGGCTCGTGACTGCCCGACCAGCTATACCGAGGGGCAACAGACGGTGGAGGGGCCACCTAGTCAGAGGTAGAGGGTCGACCATAGCGGTCCGCAGGGAGGAGGCGGACGAGGCAGAGGAGCTGGCAGAGCAGCAGGTGGTGGGCGACGCTTTGAGGCTCTGCCACCACCACCACCACCACCAGGATGCCCGCCCCGACCACAGGGAGCTGGCGGGCAGAGACAGACACAGCTCCAGGCAGTGGAGGCCTATGACCACGGCGTGCCAGAGATGATTTGAGGTACGATCTGTGTCTATTCCACCCTTTCTGCAGTTCTTATAGACATAGGAGCGAGTCACTCTTTCATAGCCGCTGCCCTTGTTCGGAGCTCGGAGATTCCGACAGAGCCGTTGGCTCGATCCTTACGGCTAGAGACTCCTACGAGAGCAGACTCGACAATTTCGCACTGGTGCCGGCAGTGTGAGCTTACTCTAGGAGGTGAGAGCTTCGGTTGGGATCTTCTTGTAGCGGCGTCGAGGCCCTACGATGTCATCTTGGGCATTGATTGGTTATCTACAGTCCATGCTCAGATTGACTCCTTTAGGCGCAATGTGCGATGTGTGCGCACCGATGGGAGCATGTTCACCTTCACCGGCGAGAAGGGAGCCTTAGCAACATAGGATGGACTCACGCAGAGGAGAGGATAACCCATCACTCATCAGCTGGCTAGCCTCATCCTTGGAGCAGTTGACGTGCAGAGTCCTAGTTTTCCTGTAGTGGTGGATCAGTACGCATACGTCTTTCCCGACGACGTTCCAGGGCTACCTCCTCGTAGAGAGGTAGACTTTTATATTGATCTGTACCCTGGGACAGCCACGATATCCACTCCAGCATATCGGATGGCCCCCGCTGAGCTTCGAGAGCTGCGGGTACTGTTGGAGGACTTGCAAGGCAAGGGGTTCATCCGACCCAGTGTTTAACCCTGGGCTTCCCCGATATTGTTCGCCAAGAAGGCGGACGGGAGCTTGAGACTGTGTGTCGATTATAGTTTCAAGAACCAGGTGACAGTGAGGAACATGTATCCGCTACCAAGGATTGATGAACTCTTTGATCAGCTTAAGGGAGCACGGTGGTTCTCGAAGATAGACCTAAGGTCAGGCTATCATCAGCTCAGAGTTCGAGATGTGGATGTGCAGAAGACGACCTTCAGGTGTCGGTATGGCCACTATGAGTTCTTGGTTATGCCCTTCGGCGTAACCAACACTCCAGAAGTATTCATGAGCCTCATGAACAGTATCTTCCAGCCATACCTCGATCGATTTGTCGTGGTCTTCATCGACGACCTTTTGGTGTACTCGACGACAGAGGAGGAGCACGCCTACCACTTGCGAGTTATACTAGACACACTCCGAGAGCACCAACTTTATGGAAAGCTCTCGAAGTGCCTGTTCTGGTTACGTGAGGTCCACTTCTTGGGGCATGTCATTTATGAGGCGGGAGTTGCAGTGGATCCCGCGAAGATCGAGGCAGTGCTAGCTTGGGAGCCACCCAGGAGCGTGATGGAGGTGCGGAGTTTCTTGGGTCTAGATGGTTACTACCGTAGGTTCATGCCGAACTTCTCCAGAGTTGCGGCACCACTCTCAGCATTGACGAAGAAGGGTAAACCCTTCGTGTGGTCAGAAAGATGTCAGAAGAGCTTTCAGGAGCTGAGACAGAGATTGACCAGCGCACCTATCTTGAGGTTTCCTGAGGAGGGAGTTGGATACATAGTCTACTGCAATGTATCAGGGACCGGACTCGGGTGTGTCCTGATGCAGGAGCGGGACCTAATTTCCTACGGATCACGTCAGTTGAGGCCTCATGAGCAGAACTACGCTACCCATGACCTGGAGTTAGCAGTAGTGGTCTTCGCTCTGAAGACATGGAGGCACTATCTGATGGGCGAGCGCTTTACAGTCTTTTCTGACAACCAGAGTCTCTGGTACATATTCTCTCAGAAGGACCTGAACCTGAGACAGCGGCGATGGCTCGAGTTCCTCCAGGACTATGACTTTGAGATAGTCTATACTCCTGGGAAGGGGAACGTGGTAGCTGATGCCCTCAACAGGAGGACGGGCATCCAGCTACTTGAGGAGGCGACAGAGCAGCTAGCCGCTTTGCAGATATCCTTTGTGGATAGAGACGGAGCAGCCTTCTTTCAGTCTCTCACCGTCTCTCCTCCACTTCTACAGCGGGTCAGAGAGGCACAACGTGAGGACACTGACTGTGAGACGCGGCATGCACAAATATCCTTGGGACAGACACCTGATGGTTTGTCCCTTGGAGTAGAGCACGACGTCCTTTTCAGAGGACGTACCTTGGTACCAGTCACTTTACAAGAGGAGGTGCTGAGAGAGTTCCACACTTCTCCTTTTTCGGTACATCCAGGAGTGGCGAAGATGTACCAGGACCTCAGACGATAGCACTGGTGGCCGGGCATGAAGAAGGCTATGGCAGAGTTCGTTTCACGGTGCCTCACCTGCCAGCAGGTGAAGGCAGAGCATCAGGTACCAGCAGGCTTGGTACAGCCCTTGGCGGTCCCGGAGTGGAAGTTGGACGGGATATCTATGGACTTCGTGACTGGACTTCCACACACTTCCAGAGGTCACGACTCCATTTGGGTGATTGTTGACCGACTCACCAAGTTGGCACACTTCTTACCCATCCAAGAGCAGGGCTCAGTGGAGATCTTGGGGCGTCTCTACGTTCAGGAGATTGTACGGCTTCACGGTGTGCCATCGACTATCATCTCTGATCGTGATGCACGTTTTACTTCCCGAATTTGGAAGGGGTTGCAGGAGGCGTTCGGGACGCGGCTACGTCTGAGCACCGCCTTTCACCCTCAGACGGATGGTCAGACGGAGAGGACCATTCAGACTCTCGAGGACATGCTCCACGCATGTGTCCTCGACTTTGGTCGTAGCTGGGAGGACCACCTACCCTTGGTGGAGTTCGGGTACAACAACAGCTACCACTCCACCATCGGGATGGCACCATATGAGGCGTTGTACGACAGGCCTTGCAGATCTCCTTTGTGCTGGACAGACCCTGGGGAGTCAACACTTGTGGGACCAGAGATGGTCCGGGCCACGACAGAGAAGGTCCAGGTCATCCAGGAGTGGATGAGGAAAGATCAGAGCCAGCAGAAGTCATATGCTGACAGGAGGCGGAGGCCACTAGAGTTCGAGGATGGCGACCACGTCTTCTTGAGGGTCTCACCTCGACATGGTTTACGGAGATTTGGCCGAGGCGACAAGTTGTCTCCACGCTTCATTGGACCATTCCAGGTCATCAGTAGGATTGGCAAGGTGGCTTATCGCCTGGATATACCACCTCAGTTGCACCGGGTGCACGACGTCTTCCACGTATCTCAGCTGAGGAGATACGTGCACGACCTAACGCACATCATTGACTATGGGGAGCTAGACGTGGATGATGGGGCGACTTTTGCGGAGGTCCCAGTGGAGATAGAGGATCGATAGGAGCCGGTCCTACGTGGGCGATCGATTCCTCTTGTGCGCATCAGATGGCAGCACGGGAACCTCCAGAAGAGCACATGGGAGCGGGAGGCTCAGATGCATGCTCAGTACCCACATTTGTTTCCCTAGTTTTTGATGTATCTTTACGGGGACATAAAGCCCTGAGGTAGGAGTAATGTGAAGACCCGTAAATTTCAATGATTTTTTTTAATTTTCTTTGGAATTTTACAAGAACGCAGTTTCTGACGGCACCTGATTCCGAGGCCCGGTGTTCCCGGAATCATTTTCCTAAGTTTCGCTCGGGTACGTTCAGTGAACCGACGAGCGTGTTTTTCTAACTTTTGAACCGGTGCCCGGAATCGAATTCTGAGGGCACCGATGAAATCGCAGCGCCGATATTCTCTTAGAAACGCCTCTTCCGGAGTTGCATTTTCTCGGGTGTGGTTTTTAATTTTTGGGATTAAAGTTAAGAAATAAAATAGTTTTACGACAACTTTATTTTATTTCACTTAAGTCACTTGGAAGCCACTTGAAGCCACATAATAGTGGCTTAACTGAGTGGAACCATATAGGATTCTATCCAGAAATATCGTACCCCCTTTGTAGGATATTTGTGAGGTGGGGCCCGCACGAGCCCCACTGTTTCTTTCCGCTACGTAACACACCAGCGAAAACCTGTCATTATAAAAGTCAACTAACGCGTTTTATTAATTTATTAACAGACCATTTAATTGGGCGGTTTATTTCGTAAATTAAATGAGCTGTTTCTTTCGTTGAATTAATTCAATTAATTGATGGGTCGTTACTTACCTCTTTTTGTGTGTTGGAATAATAATAAAATAAGACCAACCTATATTTTGGAGGATTAATCGTTGAGAGAGGATCCTTGAACCTTCTTCCTCCTTCGCGAAGAACGCGAAGAACGCCGAACCCGGAAATCGATGACAAGACGCCATGATCCGCGACACCAACAACGTTCTTCTGCGACGTCTCTTCCTCCGCGACGGATCTTCGATCATCTTCTTGAGGTAAGAGTCTCAGACCTTGTTTTTAATCTCCTTTGTTGTTATTTACCAAAACACAGATTTAATTAATTAAATTAAATCTGCTGTTTCATGTTGCGTTGAGTTCGCCGACTCAATGCCGTGTTCCGCGACGACGCGACGCCCTTCCACGACGACGCGATGATCTCCACCTTCCGCAACGAGCAATTCCGCGAAGAACGCTCACGCGCGACGACCAATGAGGTAGGGATTTTATTTCTGGAATTGCCTTTTTTTTCCCATGTTATTTCCGTTCAAAAATGAAGAACCCGAACATAAGAACAATTTTAATTTATTAAAATTGTTGAATTCATGTGTTGAATTTTTTTTTGTTTCTCCCGATGTTTATCTCTAACGCGGAGGGTGCGGGCCAAATGAACACGGCCCGACGACCCTCCGCCGTTATTCGTTTTTTGTGGATTTGACGGGCGAAGACAGAACGTGCCACAATGGATGTTTGACGATCCCGCAGTGAAGAACGGAACCCGGGAGGAGCAACGGCGCAAACGGGATGAAAATCCGGCCACCGGAGCGACTCCAGCGGCCTGCGGAAGCCGGTGGCGGCGCGGGTCGCCGGCACAGCGGCGCCGGCGCCCGGCGCCCCCCGGACGAGACCGCCGCGGCACCGGCCGCGGTGGCGGTGCTCGCGGGATGCGACTGAAGCCGCGTCCGGCACTAGGGAGACACCCCGCGGGTGTCCCGCGGGGGCGGCGGCTACCCCCCGCGTCACCCGGGACGCGGCTTCAGCCGCGTCCGGATGTCTGGACGACACCCCGCGGGTGCCGTGGGGGTGTCACGCGGGGCGACGGCTCCCCCCATGTTGGGCCGCTCGACCGCTCGGCCAAGCTGAGCGGGACCGGCCCTGGCCAAGCCAGACCGGTCCGACCGGGTCGGACCAGGTCGGACAGGGTCGGACCGGGTTCGGCCGACCCAGGGGGGGTCGGGCCGGGTCGGCCCGAGCCCGGACCCCCCGTCTTCGGACGTTTTTTGTTCAAATGCTCGTAACATGATCTATGGGGCTCGAAACGACTCGCCGTCAGCGGCAACGCGATCCTTGGATTGAGACGATCCTTTCGGTATATCGCACTCAGGGTTTCGGAACACTTTGAGTTCGGCCGGGTTGGTTTGTATACGAAACCAACCGGGCCCTCGGAGCAGAAACACTCATATCTTGAGCCACGGACGTCCGATTGACGTGCCATCAGCTTTGTTGTTTTTCTCTTCGTGAGACGGATATTTTGGCATACTCCACCCGAGGTTTGGACGCAGGTGGAGTATGGTCAGGTTGGTTTTGCCTTAAAAACCAACCAGGCCCCTCGGCGAAAAAGCCAATAACTCTCAGACCGGACGTCTGATTGACGCGCCGTCTGCGACGTTGAGTTCCTGTTGAAGATACGGAACTTTTAGATACATCAACTTCGGACTTTGTGTCAGTTTATGTATCAGCCTCTCGGCTCGTGGAGCGGACCCTCCCGAACGAACTTGCTGTGTGCGGGAACCCTAGAGCTGGCTGCGACTGCTTCCTCGATAGCGACGACTATGCAGAGATCCTCCGTGGACTCCGACGACGACCGTGCAGAGATCCTCAGTGGACTGCGGCGACGACTGTGCAGAGATCCTCAGTGGACTGTGACGACTACTGCACTCAGCGATCCTACGTGGATCAGTGCTACCAGTCCTGTGTGGCCCCGGTCATGTGTGGGCCCGATCCTGTGTGGGTCCGATCCTGTGTGGGTCAGCGCTCAGCGGTTCTGTGTGAGCCAGCGCCTACAGGTCCTGCGTGGGCCCGATCATGTGTGGGTCCAATCCTGTGTGGGTCACTACAGGGGTTAGTTACCTATCGATCCTTCATGGGTTCGACGAATTAGATGGATCAGTGATCATCTTTATCGTCATCCGAAGAAGTATACCTGTGTGAGCTGAATCTTTTGTTTACTCTCCTTTGTGGATTGTGTTGAGCTATCCTGTGTGGGTTTACTGTTTACTCTCCTTTGTGGATTGTGTTGAGCTATCCTGTGTGGGTTTACTATTTACTCTCCTTTGTGGATTGTGTTGTGCTATCCTATGTGGGTATACGTTTTCTTTCCTGTGTGGACTGGGTTGTTCTTGGGCTCAGATGTTGGAGCCGAGCAGGAATTGATGACTTAGGTATATGTATGGGCATATACCTAAGCCGTGTCAGATGTTACTTCATGATTGTATCTTTCCTTTGTGGATTATCCTTTGTGGATTTTGGGAGACCTTCGGGGGTCTCAGGGTCCCTACTGAGTAGCTTATACTCACCCCTGCACGGGCTATGCCCGCACTTCGTGGTGTTGGTTGCAGACAACAGACAACGCTGATCGTGGAGGAGGCGTGCGGAGTAGGACGGTACCTGGAGGTGGACCAATGGGAGGACGTACTCGGAGCGGTCAGGTGGACCCGAGGAGCAGTGGAGGCTATCTGTACCCACCCTTCAGGTGGGACTTCCAGAGGACAGCTCGATGCTGCGGCTTTTACTTTCCAGTTTCTGTTTTTCCTTTCAGTTTTGCTTTACAGTTGGGCTTGAATTTATAGCCCCTTTTACTTCAGCACATCTTGTACAGTTTTTACTTAGTGTTTACTTTTCCGCTTACTTACTCTATGGTGCTTGTTTACTTTTCAAAGGCAATGCCTTCCCTTTTTGTTGGGATTTACGCCTTGGTTCTAGTCGCCAGCCCCTGGCCTATGGAAGGCGGGCTTGGGGTAGTCACGGCACGGGCCCCGAGGACGGGTCGTGACAAATTATCCATTAGTTTAATGAAAGGATAAACAAAAATATAAGTGTAAAAATGTGATCCAAAACATTAAATTTTATTTATAGGATGATATAAATTCATAATAGTATCACATTTGAATATTATTTTTTTGTATCTTTTTTGATATCAAAATAAATTTATAATAAATTAATATTTTAAAAAAATCAATGATTTACACTCATTTCATTTATAAAAATAAAACATCTCCTTTATCATCATCCCACCCTCTGTTATAGTTATAAAATAACCCTACCATGAAAAAAGTATATTATAAAATTTCTTATCAATATTAACAAGTTTCTTGTATTACCATAATACCAACAATAATGCCCATAAGAGGAGATTTAGAAGAGTTATTACAAAGAATAGGTAATCACCTTAAATTATCAATTTCTTTATTATTTTTATTTTACCACTTAATAATATGTTATAATATTCATATAAAAATAACTTCAATATAATAAATATATGATAATTTCATTATTATTATGATATAACCATTATTAACCATCTTTCCATCAAATGGGATGTGAAAATATCACTTCTTAGTACATACAACTTTATGTATCCATGTAGTGATACCATTCATTTCTCATAACAATCATTTATGGATGGGTAATATAAAGGATTATATATATATATATGATAATTATGATATGATATTATTATGCAATGTTAATATCTTATCTACCATCATACCTTCCAAACCATTGGAAAATAACAATGTCGATCATGCGTACATGTGGACTACCACCTCCACAAAGTAATGTGCTTCATTTTTCATTTGTATTTTGATTTGATAGTAATAAATATTTATTTAATGAATATATATGATATATATGATATATAAATTTTTATACAGTGTTGATTTACAAGATACCTTTCTTTTATTATATTGATGAAAAAATGGAAACAATGTTCATGTGTCTATATGACCCATCATCTCCATAAACAGTTTAATTGTTTTTTTATATCTATCTCTTATGAATGAATAGAAAAATGTATATAGTGAATTTAAATTAAATGATTAAATTATATATATTATGTAATCATGATCAGTGTATAAAAACCAAAACAACTGAACAAAAACAAACTTGAAAATGAAGCAGATATTACCAAGAATAATGTTTTTAATAAATAGGTGTTAAAAAATATGAGATAAATGGTTAAAATTATATCCTATATACTATGATATATAATATTATGGATACTTAATATACATATATTAAATATATATTTATTATATATGATTTTCCACCATATACAAAGGATGTCAGACCTTCGGTAGGGTATTTTAATATCAATTTTATTTTCATGGGACAAATGAAATATTCACCACTTTGTTCTTTTTTTGTTGTTAATATACTTCCCTTGATGGTATTTCTTGATTAGTATTATGAAAATTATGGGATATCAATATCCATATAATTTTCTTATTTCATGGGGAATATGACATAGAAATATACCAAAGTGGTATGCATGTACTGTTAATTTCATGTTTTTTTATTGGGATTATTTATAATTATGTTTTTGATGATGAAACCCTATGTTTTAACTATCAGGAAGATAATTAATTTGATTTTGAACTTATAAATTATCAAAGATACATGCTTCCATTCATAATCCTCACATTATGTACACATTATATTGATAATATGTTTTAATGTAAAATTCATTCATTTCTATCTTTTGATGAAAAACCATTTTCTTCCATATCAACATCTTAAAAAAATAATTTAAATATGGTTTTTAAAATGTAGATTTTATTTTTTGGCGTCACTTTTACCCTTTTCTGGATTTATAAGAAATTTGTTTTAATGAATCTTTTTCACTATGTGGGATAAAATTACTGTTAGAGCCATTGAAAAAAATTTGAATGAAATGTTCTATTAAAATATATAGCATGAAATGAACTTCCTGGCATCGAGAAAACTCATGGTTTTTAATATTCCATTAAAATATTTCAATTTAAATTTGAAAAAAAAATTATTTCTATAATATTTTGGTAGTATTTTTATTTTAAATGATATTTTCAAATTTGAGAGGTTATATTCGTAAATAAATATTTTAGTGATATTTTTATATAATTTATATATATAAAAACATCTTTTGGTGTTTTATTTGATTTAATGGGAATTTGATCACTTGATAACAATAATAACCCTTGTTAATTTGGTTAATTTATATGTTTATGAGATACTTATGAAGCTCATTTATTTTAGATCGGTAATACAATTCTGAGTTGATGAAATGTTTATTAATAATTATTTATTTTCATGGATTATAATGTGAGAATATGATGAATGATTTATGATATTTGGGAACACATAAGTATGGGTTTTTATGTGATGGTGGATACATTATAACCATGGATTGGGGCTATACAATAAAAATGGATATGGGTTATGATAAAGGTAAGGATGGCGGTGATGCTATAACCTAGTACAATGGTCAAATTACAACAATGGTGGCGTGGAACCTATTTATCTCTCAAATTCAGTGGTTATAGTTTTGTATCTAATGGGATAAATATGAATCGAAAATGGGGTGAACCAAATTCAATAAATTACTTTTCCAACATGATTTTCTTTTTATTGTACATTTAGTACTCTAATTATTTGGGGAGTGATCCATTTCAACTATTATAACATTGTAAATGATCATTGAATTATAAATAAATGAGTTCCTATATAAATTTATATTCCGAAAACATATGTCTTATGCTAATGTTTTTCTCTCATGGCTCATATTAATTGATTCCCATAAGATTCATGTCTAATTAACTACCATGTTTTATTCCATGATCCCTGATTTTGACATTTTATATTTAGTTTATGATTATTAAATTTTATTTTCATGTTCTCGTAAACTAATTTTCATGTTCATCCTAAATTAGAATTTTTATCTCCCTCATTTACCATTACTGAGAATATAGGCTCGTTCTATGTTATATTTCATTTTTCAAGGTTATGGGGAATGAAACTAAGTATGAAATGTATATGAAGATTTCTAGTTATGAATAGATAATTGGCTGAAAATATAGATAATATATAAACAACATGTGTATGTGTATAAGTATACAATGGAACTAGTACAATATGATTTTGGGGTGGATTGTTATGTCATGTAATGAATAATCATTAGTTATGATGGAATATCTATGTATAAAAAGTTCAGGTTGTTATTGTTGGTATCATTTTAAGGATTATTTACCCTTTGAAAACCGGTATGATAAAACTTTAGTGAGAACCCTTGTCATATGTCTAACTATAGGATATAATCTTAATGTTTTGGCACTGATCATTAATACCCTAGGTTAAATGTAATGGCCCGGACCTCCTAGGTCAATCTCCTTGCGAAAATTTTGTGATTGATGTGTTCTTGGTGGTCAAGGAGACTTACTCCAACACATTCCAAAATTTCTTATTTTGTCAAGTTCTCTAAAGGTGAGTCAGAACGTTGAATCACCATATAGTAGCTCACTGAATGATGACTCAATGAACGGTGACTCATGATGGTGACTCATGACCGTATCTCACTAATGGTAACTATCACCAGTTAACTACATCAGTGAATAATGATGGTGACTCATGAAAGAGACTCACACCCATGACTCACACTGGTGACTCACACCTTTGTCTTGCAACTGTGTCTCATCTAACATTGAGTAATTCCAAACATTTTCCCTTTTTCTAGTTATTCCATTTTAACAACATTATTTGATGTAAAAAGTGTTTAAAATGATTTTATGTGGTCTTGGATTTGTTTCATTGGATATGAGTCATATCATTATATTCCTAAGAATATGAGGATTATAATTATTCAAAGCACCTAATCATGAAAATATTCATCTTCAATGGAAAATTAAATATTTATCTAAACTATGGACCTATTTTAGATCTTCCAAGGACTGAAACACTTATCTAATTTTTATTTCCTTCTTATTAGTCATTAGAATGAGGAAACTAGAAACTTTATCCCCATTAGAGTCGTGTGAAATGCTTAATCCTTTCGTTCATGTATTCCTGAGATTTTTTCCTAGTGCATGTGTGCCCCACCTATTTTGGAATAATAAGATGGTGCTAATCATGTCGTCTTCTAAGAAGGATTCCGTAATCCCTTTTAATTGTGTTCCATGAGGGGTGGGTGTATGAATGTTTTCCATGTGAATATAGTTCAACCCAAATTTAATAAATTTAATTGAATCTGTCTTTGATCAATATACAAGCGCTTGGGAAAAGTGATGTATGATCTGCTTGTTATTTATTTTAGGTTGTTATTGTGATTTGTATGGGATAACTAAAAACTAAAAATTGCGGATGTGGGGGTCCATGTTTGTTTACACAATGGTTTACTGGATAAATAATGTTTTTTTATGAATGACTATATATGAAATTTTTTAGTCACACACACTGGGATAATGAATGGACTCTACATGATTTTACAACATCAATGATAACCCATGAATTAACAAGAGGAATTAAATAAGTGATACTCTGTTAAATTTTGAATTAATGTTTTGTTTTGTTTTTACGGTGATATGGTTGTAAGAATAATTATGTTTTGTGGGGTGGTTTGGATGGTGGAATGGAATCTCAAGTTGAGATATTGAGTGATTGTGTAATGGATGAGAAGTGTAGTGTAGCATGGCTATAATAATGTTGTTCTTTGGTAATGTTTCTCTATTTGGTTGAGTGTGGTAGACTTTTTTTGGTTGGTATGGGTAATTTTCCCAAATTTTCTCCATGTGTGACTTTTTCTTTATGGCTTAGAGTGTGATGTGTTTAGTAGTTTCCTAGATAGTAATGGAATAAAAGAATAAATAGTTAGTTAATAATGTTCAAAACTATCTTGTGTTGTTTTGGTTTACAGAATGCATAAATGAGTTATGAAAAAATAATTTTAATGTTTTAAAAATATTGATCTGGAATTGGAAATAAGTTGTGGCTTGTTTTGAGGATATTGGATTTAAGGTAGCAGTGAAGTTGGAAGTATAATGAGCTGGATGTTTGTTTGAGAACCTATTGGTTGGGAAAGAGTGTTCAGTATTATATATATATATATATATATATATATATATTTCATTTGTAAATATCTATATTCACCCCATCCTATTTGAGTTCCATGTTCTGAACACCCACATCGTCTTGGGGGACATTTTCATTCCCAAACATCAATGTGGGAGGATGAATGGATGACCACTTGCTCATACCTTATCCTTCTTTCAGGTGGCAGTAGCTCAAGATTATTTAGTATGGTTTGGGTTTTTTGGACCTAGATATATGAAGATGTGTTATGCTTTCCTAGGTGTCTTCGGGATGGGATGTGTTGAGGTTTCCCATCTGTCTTTAAGATGAGATATGTTGTTCTTTCCCTAGTGTTTTCGAGATGTGACATGTTATGTGTCGAAGGTGGAAGTGGTAAGGATGTGAAGTTGTATGGGACCTGGGTGTTTTCGGGTGAGTTGTGATATGGATTGTAGACCTAGTGATTGGATGATGTGTGGTTTTGAGACCCAGGTGTGTACGAGTGGGATGTGATGTGGCGTGTTCGAATGAGGTGAGAGCTCCAAGATGTTTTTCATTGGGGAGATAGAGACTAATTAGTGGGAATGTTATGCGCTGAGCCCTATTATCATTGTGTATAAAATTAATTTATTTGGATTGTGTTATCTGGTTAGCGTTCCATAGCGAGGTAGGGGGTTAATATACCTTCTTAAGTGTTGTTTGGCTCTGTTATTTTCTCATATGGGAATTAGTATTCTTATTTCACATCTCGATGGGATACCTTGGTTATCCTTCCAACTATACATGTATGATCAACTTGTGTATATAAAAATACTTTTAGGTTTCCAAGAGGACTATGTGGGATAGGATAGGACATACTAGTTTGGACAGGTGGACCACTGCTGTGTTGCTATTGAGTTTTACTTTGGGTACATACTTTGTTGTTTTTACTGCATTTATAATAGTTTTATTTTAAACTTTCATGTGGGATGAATTTTGGATTTGTTATATATATATATATATATATTACATTTATTTTGGGAGAGAACATCTTATCTGCCAATATTGTTTTTTATAAAAAGGGAAATGCCTCCCATTTTTGTGAGATTATATATCCATAGGGCTGGTCGCCACCTCGAGGCCTACTGGATGTAAGACATAGGGTTCATTTTCTACCTTTATTCATTTCAGTCCTAGTATGGGTATCTATGGAGGGATGGGTAATGGAATAATGTTATCAAAGAAGATATTTATGGAATAAAATGATGTTTGGAGTTAGGCACTATAAGGATTTCATGGGTTGTAAGGGAAGCAATGTCAGGTGATCTTGGTGTGTGATGTAGGCCAGGTAAAACTGGCTAGGATAAGAGATTTTAAGCCCCCCATGATTTGATGCAAGGGATCTAAGCCTACCTAATGAACAAGTGAGGCTACAACATTCTAAGGTAGATACATTATAAAGGTATATGCATCATAATGTCTTATGTTATTGTATATGTTTGGGTTTTTGGGGAAGGTTAAAATGGATAAGATGAAAATATTGAATTAAAATGGATCGTAAATAAAGTTCAATACTAATCGGGCTTGGATATTCCATGTTTTCCTTTCAACTATGGAAACCAGTCATCATATAAATGTGGCTTGGGTGGTTTAGGCTCTGGATGCTATTTCTGTTGATTAGAAGAGGTTATATCTGTTGGTGAAAGATGAATAGTAGAAGAGAATGTTATGTGATTTATAGGGGAAGGCATTGGTAATGTTCAAGGAAAGTTTTTTGGACATGGATTCAAAGTGATGGATTGAGGGTATTGATATCAACTTTATTTTGATCTGTACTCTGATAGAGTACTGGGTTCCTTTCACATATAGTTAGATGTGAAGAGCTTCATGTCAGAAGTGGATTCTAAATCTGGGGGAGTAGAAGGATGAATTCATTTTGTGGGTCAAATTTAGGAAGGCGTTCTGGACAGAGTTACTTTAATTGACCAAAAAGGTTAATAAGAGGAAATAACTGCTCTCCCTTCAGTAGGGGAGTATGTCATTGCAGTAATTTGGGATCAAGTTCATAGATCTTCATTTCTTCACCCAATATCTTTTCTGAATGGGGATTCTTGTGAGAGATGGCTTGAGGAGGCCCTCCACCCTTCTAACTAATACACCGTTACTCCTTTTATTTTTCCAACGTATCTAGAGGTTCAGAAGAAGGTGGATGAAATTTTTAGAATTCACTCGCAAGGATATATACTAGGATGAGGGATCCATCAGTGTTCTTTGCAGTCCAGGTTTGTCAGTGGAATAATTGAAGAACCAATATCTTCGAGGTTTAGACTAGAAGGGAGTTGACCACAAAACTTTCTCTTCTAGGCTTCTACTGCCAGCAATTCATGTTCCCTTTCTATGGGTGTGGGATGATGTGTTTGTTTTGTGTGTTCCACATCCATCTTCAACGTTAGTTTCCAGTCACTACTGGAGCTTAGTTTGTTGGAGGAGGACAGGTCCCCCTCTAGCCTCAACAGAAGTTTACAGTCAAGAACTTTCAATAGTATAGACAACATTTTTTCCTCAATGAGGGGAGATAGAGCATGTATGTTCTAACCTCATGATCTTAATTAGGGACATAAAACTATGTGTTGTTGTGGGGGTAGTCATTATCAAATGGGAAGTAGAGTTGGGTGTGGTTAGTTATACATAACAAAGATAGTAGTTCTGGAATCACCAGATATCATTAGAGGTGTGTCAGCTTGTTTAGTAAACAATGTTGTACTTTCTTTGATTGAAGATCTTCAAAATAGTTTTTTTCACCTTCTCTATGAAATTATCTAGGAAAATACATATAGAGGATTATCATTACCCTAGTGTCCAGTATGCTAGTTGGATTTCAGACCAAATTTTTTGATGCGGTCCAGAGATTTATACTAATGGTTGGACCGAATTAGTCCCATGGGGATCTCTTCTTTCTACAAATGTGACCATATGATTTCAATTTTATATTCAACTAGTTTTATTACATACATGATATTATTGACTGATTCTGTAGGAGTATTTTGTTTTATGATTTGAATGGTCAGTTTGTGGCCTTCATGGGGAAGTCAGGTTGTCAGGTGGGAGGTTGCGTATAGAGACTCTTCTTTCATTATTATCTTCGATATCAGTGGAACAATTGGACACTGAGATGCTGTAAGTCCCAAGAGTTTTTGGTGAGTTATTGGATGTTTTTCTTGATGAAGTTGTGACTATGCCCCCTCAACGTGATGGTCAGTTCACGATAGACCTGCAACCTGGTGCCTCTTCAATTTTGATTGATCCTTATTTGAATTAAGTTATAGCCAAGAACCATTTCCCTCTCTCGAGGATAGAAGATCATTTTAAACTATCTAAGAGGGAATTTTTCATTTTATACAATTGATATATGGGTTTGATATCACTAGTTGTGGGTGAAGGATATAGATATCTTAAAGGATTTATTCAAATGAAGGTATAAACACTTTAAATTTGTGGTCATAACCTTCGGTGTTAAGAATGCACCAACTACATTCATGGGACTCATGAAATCCACCTTTCATGAGTTCTTAGATCATTTCATCATCATATTAATTGATGATATCATGATTTACTTGAACTTAGAGAAGGATCATAATGAGCATCTAAAAACTCTTTTGCAGGTTCATCAATGCCACCAGCTCTATGAAAATTTGTCCACGTTTGTGCTATAGACATGAGACATGTGTATCCTTAGGCATGTGGTGTCCTATAAGGGTGTGTCAGCTGACCTGTAAAAGTATTAAGATGTTGTTTCATGGGAAGAAACCAAGATTTTGTAATAATTTCATAGTTTCATTTGTACCATGGGCTATTATCATAGGTCTGTGCCTAATTTCTCATGAATTGAAGCTTCATTGACATATTTGACTAGAAATGACCATGATTTTCTATGGAGTGAGCTGTGCTTGACATTATTCAGTTAACTGAAGGGGATTTTCATTGGTTCTCCAATGATATAGTTTTTATAGGAAGGGGTGATGTTTGAGGTTTTTTGGGATACTTCATTTCAAGGTTTGGGATGCATCTTGATGCAGCGGTGAGTATTCATCTCTTACAGGTCTAGAAAATTGCATCCTCATGAGAATAACTATGCCACCCATGATATTGAGTTAGCATCATTGTTTCGTGCACTAAAGATGTGGAGGAACTACCTCATTTGGGAGTACTTTGTAGTCTTCACAGACTACAAGAGCTTTAGTTAAATATTCTCCCACCATGATATGAATTGGTGGCAGTACAGGTATATAGGGGTTCTTTAGTACTATTATATTTGATATCTTACACCTCTTGAAAGGGGAATGCCATTGAAGATGATTTGAGTAGAATGTCATAGAAGGAAGTTTTTAGAGAATATGTTCACTGTTGGAAAGCGATGGAGCAGTTGGTAGAATTTTAATTACATGTAGTAATGTGTAGTGGTAGCGGCTGATTGTTCTAGATGATAGTCTAGTCTTCTCTGATGCAGCTAGCGGTGGAATATTAGTTGGTACATTTAGAGGCAGAGGTTTTTTGAGATCGTGTTTTCCATAGTGATTCTCCATAGGGATGGACATAGGGTAGTCAAAATCATATTTTTTTCTATGGAAGGTGGTTTTTTCTGGTAGTAATTCATGAGAGAGTTCTCTTTGAGTTTCATAGATCACATTTAGTGGTAAACCCATGAGTTTTTATGATTTATTGGGGTTAAAGAATCAAGTTTAGTGGAATAAAATGATGAATTTAGAAAAATATTTTGTGGTTTGATACTTGGTCTTCCCATAGGTAATGTCCTTGAACCATATTCCTGATGGTTTGTTTCATTCCTTGGATGTATCTGAGTGGAAGTGGGATGACAACTCAATGAATTTCATCATAGGATTATCCAGGTACCAAGGAGGCTATGATTATATCGCATTAATAGTGGATTAAATGATGAAATCGACTCACTTCTAAGAGATCATGGAGTCAAGCGAAGTTGATGCCTTGTCTAGGAGGTATGTGGATGAAGTGGTGTGGTTGTACGAAGTTTTGGGGACCAGCATCTTAGAATAGGACACATGGTTTACCTCATTATTCTGGAGGAGATTAAACCATGATTTTGGAACCCAATTTTTCCTTAGTAATACATTCCACCCTCAGATTCATGGTAAGATAGAGAAAACAATCTAGAAATTAGAGGATATGTTGCAGGCATGCATGTTGTTCTTTGGAGGATATTTGGTATAACATCTTCCTGTGGTAGAGTTTTCTTATAATAATGTCTATATCTCTTTCATATCATGGATCTGTTTGAGGTGTCATACATAAGACCATTTAATTCTCTATTGTGCTAGGTGGTGGTTGGGGAGATATATTTTCATGGTCCTAAGGTAGTACAGAAGATGAAATAGAAGTTTCAACTTTTTCATGAGAGGATTATAGAGGTGGAATAAAATAATAAGTTTTATGCCTGTCATAAGAGGAGGCCCTTGAAATTAGAGGTTGGGGACCACATGTCCTTGAAGGTTTCCCCTCGACATGGGTAGTGCAGGTTTTCTAGAGGAAGAAAGCTTCCTCCCAATTTTTTTGAACCCTTTGAGGTGTTAGGACAGGTTGTCGAAGTGACATACTAGTTGGCATTACCATAGTAGTTGGAGAGGACCCATGAAACCTTCCATGTGTCTCAACTTCATCAGTTTATTAATGTTGACTCACATTTCCCTTATTGGGGAGAGTTGGATATCATCGATGATGAGACATACATGGAATGAATGATAGAGATCCAGGATCATCAAGAGAATTTACTATGTGAATGAACCACTCCTTTGGTTCGCATGTTGCCGAGGCATCCTGGCCCTGAGGAGAGTACTTGAGAGTAATAAAGGCATATGTGTTCCTAGTACCCATAGTTATTTGGAGTTATTCCTTATTTTGTTGTTTTAAGTGTAATGTTTGAACAATGTTTTTATTAAATTATTTTTTTCCATTGAGTTGAGATGTGTTTAATGAAATGTGTGATAAATTCATGACATGAGAAAAAGGGTAGAACATACTCTGATTTGAGAGAAATTAACTACAATGCAATTAGACCATTGTGGGTGAGTTAGTGTTACCTAGACGAATATTATATTGACATGGTAGAAGATATTCCTTGATTAATGATTTTGAGTCGATGTGGTTGTTGTGATTTTCTGGTGTGTTTTGTGATTGTTTAGGTTGGCATGTTTTGTTGGTGGTAGTGTTTGGGGAGTAACGAGAGTCTTTAGAGTTATCTCATAGGGTGGTTGTTTTGACCCCTTTTTTCCTTCTAGGTTTTATTTTTAATTATTGAGAGATATAATAGTTTGAGTTTTATATGATGTAATGCCTCGAACCTCCCTGGTCCATTACTTTGTGAAAATAATATATTTGAAGTATTCTGGGAGGTCAAAGAGACTTACTCCAACACTTAAGAAAAAGACACATTATTTCATGTTCTCCAATGGTGATACAGAAATGTTGCTCACTAAATGGTATCTCAACTAATGGTGATTCGCTGAATAGTGACTCAAAATAGTGACACATGATGGTAGCTCACCAATGGGGACTTGCACTAGTAACTCGCACGGGTAACTCATGACGGTGAATCAAACTGGTAACTTGCATCAGTGAATTATAGCGATGACACATAACTATGACTCACACTGTTTAATCACATAGATAACTCACAATAGTGACTCATCTAATGGTGAGTCATTACAAAAGTTTCCACATTTTTCTAGTCAAGCCCTTTTGACAACCTTCTTTACTGTAAAATGAGTTCAATACCATATTTAAGTTGTTTTGGATCCATTCCAAGGGATAAGATCCATATCTTTGAAATCCAAATAGAATTGGGGGATTTTAATAATTCAAAGCATGTAATCTTGACTGGATCAGAATTTAATGGAAAAATAATTATGTATCTAAACTACAACCCTGTTTTACATCCTCTAAGGGATAGAACAACTTTCTCTTTGTTATTTTCTTATTTTCATATCTTGGTATGAGGTTCCCAGAACCTTTCTCCCTATTACAGTCATGTGTCTCAGATTATTATTTTGGTTTATATTTTCCTTGGAGGCTTTTCTTGATACATTTGTGCCCCCAATTTTAGCAAAATAAGAATATACTACTTGTGTATCATTCCAAGGAATTTTCCATTTCCCTCTTAATTTTGTATCATGTGGGGTTGGTGTACAAAGGTTTCCTATGTGAAGATAGTTCAATCCCAATTTAAGTAATATAATTGAATTGTTATGATATCAATATGTAGGGGTTGGGAAAAGAGACATATGATCTTCTTATTATTGGTTTTTCTTTGTTATTTTGATTTATATGGGATAAAAACCCCCTGAAAATTTTGGCAATTGGGGGTCCTTGTTTTTGCAAAAAATGGTTCATGGGATGCATTATTTTTTATTTTTTTGAACAACCAAATATGAAAATTGTTAAACATTTACACCTAGATAATGAATAGATTCTCAAGGATTGTATAACTTCTATGATAACCATTGAATTTACAAGAAGAATTATATAAGGGATTCATTATTAAAATTTTACTCTATGTTTTTTTTGTATATTGATACAAATTTCTTATGTTTATGTGGTGTTGGGTGGTTCAGAAGGAAAAATGAAATATCATATTGAGATATTGATTGATTATGGAATGGTTGAGTATTTTGGTTCCATGGGGTTATAATCAGATTGTTCTTTGGTTGTGTTGCATGATGTATCTGATATTTGAGTACATGTTTTGGAATGTATGGGATGTTAACTTGGATTTTATCCCTGTGGAACTTCTTCTATGTGGATTTATATGTGTTGTGCTTGGTAGATTCCTATATAGTAATGGAATAAATGAATAAATAGTGGGATAATAATGTTCGGAACAGGCTTGGAAAGGTTTGGTTAATATAATGGGTAAATTATTTTTGAACAAAGAATGGAAACAATTTAACTAAATTGTTTGGGAATTGGAAAGAAGTTTTGGCTAGTTGGGCAGAGATATCATTAGAGGTAGTAGAAAAGTTGGTATTATTGCGAGCAAGATGTTTTTTTGAGAACCCAAAGATTGGGAAAGAGTTTTTGGTATAATAAATATTCATAATTTTATTTCTTTTGTCATTTCAATAAGCACCCAACCCTAGTTGGGAACCATGTACCGAACACCGCCATCGTCTTGGGGGAGGGTGTATTTCCCAAATATCCTGGTGGGAGGATGGATTGTTGGGTGACCACTCTTCCTTATTCTTTCTTATGGATGGAAGTAGCCCAATATTCTTTATAAATTTTGGGGCTTTTGGGGCCTAGGTGTGTGAGGGTGAGTAATATTTTCCCAGGTTTCTTCAGGATGAGATATGTTGTGTTTTCTGAGGTTCATTGTGATGAGATGTTCTATTCTTTTCCAAGTGTTTTCAGGATGTGATGTGATATGTGGACTAGTTATCTATTGGTGAGATGTGATGTAGTATGGGTCCCAGATGTCTATGGGGGATATGTAATGTGTCTTGTGGTTCCAATGATTATATGAGGTGTGGTTGTGAGGCTTAGGTGTATGTGGGCGGGATGTGATGTGACATGTTTAGAATAGGTGGGAGTGCCATAACCTTTTTCTTTGGGGTGAAAGCGACTAGTAAGTAGGAATGTGGGGTGGGGTACCATATTATCAATGTAAATTATATTAAATTATTTGAATTGTGTTATTTATAGAGCATACCGTAGTGATGTTGGGTGGTCATTATATATTCTTAAGTGTTGTTTCATTTTATTATTTCCTCACAGGGGCATTATTATGATACTTTAACATGTGCCCAAGTGACATTAATTTTCATACAGAGTATAGATTTTTGATCACACTATGTATATAAATATCTTTCCAGGTTTTTAAGAGAAGTATGCGGACCGTTTTGGGCATTAGTAGCTCAGGCTTTTGGATAATTGTTGTGTTGCTGATTAGTTTTACTTTGAGAACTTACATAGGAATTTTTATTTTATTTATAATAGTTTCATTTTAAACATTCACATGGGATAGATTTTGGATTTATTATAAATAAATAAATATATATATATATATATATATCTTGGAGTTATTTTAGTATGGAACATCTTATCTTTTGATCATTTTTTCTAAAAAGGGGAATGCCTCCCATTTTTGTGAATTGTATGCCCTTGGTGCTGGTCCCTAACCCGAGACCTACTAGAGGAGGGACTTGGGGGTCATTATCTCCCTTTCAGCATTTTGCCAAAGAGGGCCATCTTTTGGGGGAGTATGTAATAAAATTAAACCTAAGGTGTAATAAATGATTATTTCATGGTTTAGAGATCCTTTATTGGATTTTCATGATTTTATGGTTTCCCAAAATTATTATTATCTCTCAAATTGTAAATTTTGGATATAATTAATGGTTATAACATAATGGAGTCATGTTAATGATGAATTTAGCAGTCAATGTAATAACATTTTTTTTGAAAGGTGAAGCTTTGGTCAAAGACCAAAGAAAAAATTTATTGAAACAAAAGAGAGATTACAAGAAGCGAAAAGAAGGGATTTTTTTACAATCTCTATCCAAAAGATGAAATAAATCAGGGGGGATAGAGTCCATCCAAGTCATTCTTTGATGGACACCTTTGTTGGCTAGAGCATCAACAACGACATTTGCTTGACGATAGGCATGAGTAGCTATAAACTCGATCCCACAGAGTAAATTGAGACAGTTCAACCAGCGAGCAGTGAGCGACCAGGATAGATGAATGGTTCCAGTCCAGATGGCATTAATGATGGTGGTTGAATCACTTTCAATCCAAATATTTCTCCAACCTCTTTGAAGAGCAAAGTCAACAGCATGAATAACTCCGAGCATTTCCTCCTCCAGAGATGAAGAGTGGCCACAACCAATAAAGAAACAACCATGACATTGCCCAGTTGAGTCCCTGAAGATAGCACCACAGCTGGAAGGACTAGGGTTGCCTTTGGAAGCGCCGTCAACATTCACTTTGATCCATCCTGGCATCGGATATTGCCAAAAAACTTCAAAGAGGCATTTTGGCTTTGGGAAGATACCAGGAACGTGAAGATGACGGAGGATCGTAAGGTCACCAACCGAGTTGTTGCAACAGTCTTTTTGAATTGAGGCTGCTTCATGAATCGCAAGGAGGATTCGGGATTTCCCTGCATTAAGATAGAATGAGTGATTATTGTGAATAATATCATTTCTAACATACCAGAGTTCATGTAGAAGTTCTGCCACTGCCGCCAGAAAAAGATTTTTAACCTGCAGAGAGGCATCATGTATAGTACAATGCATTAAAGACAAGTAAATAGAATCAGTAATGGGCAATCTGCAATTAAAAAGATCATAGATGTGATTCCAAAGGGAATAGGCCGTCGCACAAGACAGAAAAAGATGATTGGCATCTTCCCTATGTTGGTTACACAGACGACATTTAGAACAAAGAGAGATGCCAAAAGTTTGGAGGCAAGATTCCGTGGGTAATCTGTTGTGCGCAATGCGCCAAATAAGGATGAGTCTAGAAGGCATGATGTAGGGTTTATTGAAATGATTCACCCAAGAAAAAATAGATTCAGGATCAGAGAAATTATGCTTATAAAAATTTTTTGAATCCAGGATTCCATTGGGAGAAGGTTCCTAGACAAGGAAATCACCAGCAGAAGAAAAAGCATAATTTTCAATAGCTTGCATAATGATATCTGGGAAATCCCAGTCAGAGGATTGTAAGACCTCCTTTATATACTGTTGAGTATCATCAGGAAGAAGATCCGGAGGCAAAAAATAAATCAGAGGGTTACCACACCATTTACCACACCAAAAAT
Source organism: Viscum album (assembly GCA_963277665.1). Classification (NCBI taxonomy): domain Eukaryota; kingdom Viridiplantae; phylum Streptophyta; class Magnoliopsida; order Santalales; family Viscaceae; genus Viscum; species Viscum album. The sequence continues at coordinate 902,459,198 of OY728139.1, forward strand.
TAATGGAAGAGTCAGCACTGACAATCCATCTAGAATTTTGCATGATTTTGTGAAAAGAGTCCTGAATGGAAGGCCAGATAGAAGAGTTAATGAAGTTAAGATTACCTTTTGACAGATTAGAAAAAAATCTAAGTTTTAGAAAATCAGTAGCTTTAGAAGTGGAGTTAATGATGCGCCATGTAAGGCAGGCCTGTAAGGCATCATTGAACAGCTTTAAATTTTTAATGCCTATTCCTCCATTAGCAATGGGTTTACAAAAAGTATTCCAAGGAATAGTAACAAGCTTCTTTTCAAAAATACTTCCAGACCAGATGAAGTTTTTGATGTAAGTGTTAATTTTTTTAAGAGTACCGATGGGCCATTTATAGGACATAAAGGAATGAACCATTTTAGAAACAATGGTCGATTTGACTAAACAGATTCTCCCAGACATGGAGAGAGACTTCCCTTTCCAATTAGCTAGTTGATTTTTGATATGAGAAAGGATATTAGAAAAATAGGTAGCTTTGGGATGACCCCAAAATAGTGGAACACCCAGATAGGTGAAAGGTAAGAGACCCTCCTTGATACCCAGGTAATTAATAATACCAGATTTTCTTCTAACATGAAAATTCTTGCCAAAAAAGATGAAATATTTGTTCCAAGAGATAGCTTGACCAGAGACATCCTCATAGTGAGATATAGTTTTCTTGAGAGCATGAAGGCTTTTTTGATCTCCTTTTATAAAAAGGATAATATCATCCGCATATAAGAGGTGAGTAGGGGCATTTAAGTTTCTGGCTACCTGAATAGATTTGATCAAATTATGTTCAACATGGTAGTTTATGAGTCTGCTAAGATAATCTTCAGCAATCACAAAAAGAATGGCAGAGAGAGGGTCCCCTTGTCTAACACCTTTAGTGCATTTGAAAAAGCCACGAGGAGTGCCATTAATTAGGATAGAGATATGAGCTGAGTGAAAAAGGGTCTTGATTCTACCAATGAAGGAATCATTAAAACCAAAATTCCTAAGAACTTTGTAAATAAAATTCCAATCAATAGTGTCAAAGGCCTTTCTAATATCCAGTTTGATGGCCACGCAACCACCTCTAGATTTTTTAGTTAAAGCATTCGTGCACTCAGATGCAAGACAAATGCAGTCCTGAATGGATCTTCCCTTGATAAAACCAAATTGATTCCAAGAGACGATTCTATTGCAGATAGGAGCAAGTCTGTTTGCAATAATTTTAGTGATGATTTTATAGATAGTGTTAATCAAAGCTATAGGTCTAAATTGATGGATCTTAGCAGAATTCTCAACTTTAGGAATTAGAGTTACAAATTGAGCATTGATTCCATGAGGTAAAGATCCGTGAGTGAAAAAAGTCTTAACGAGTTTGCAAACATCGTTTTGAATTATATCCCAATGTTTTTGGAAAAAACCATTATTAAAACCATCCGGGCCAGGAGCACTATCGGGGATTAGTTTAAAAACAATGTCTTTAATTTCAGGATCAAGGGGAGTGCTTAATAGGTACTTATTGTCACCTTCATCAACCAGCAAAGGAATGATATCAGGTTTAAGGTCAACATTTCTATCCGGACCATTTAAGATGTTATAAAAATACGTGATAACATGATCCGTAATCGCTTCTTCAGAGTCTAAGACCATGTCATTATGAATGATCATAGAAAGCGGACGATTGGCCTTTCGAATTCTTTGAAGATTATTATAAAATTTAGTATTGCGATCACCATCAGTAAGCCATTTGGTTCTAAACATCTGTTTACGAATATTATCTTTAAAAGTAAGAAGGGAATTAAGTTTCGAGGAGATATTAGCTTCCACCTGAGGATCTAAGTCAAAGTCAGAATGAGTGTTCTGATATTGAAAGTGACTGAGCTCATCTTCCAGATGTGAGATGTCGAGATCAATTTGTAAGTTTGAGTTTTTACACCAACCTTTGAGAGCCTGTTTAAGAACTTTTAGTTTAAATAAGCAAGCAAAGTCATCCTTATGGTGTTTCATGGAGTTCCAAGTGTTAAAAATAATAGATAGAATGTGAAACCTTGAGATTATTCCAAATTATCTATCTCATCATGTGACTAACAATCTCATCGTTGGAAACATTCATGAAATATATAGTAAGAGAAAGATATATAATCTTGAAGACCATATAGGAAATATGATTCAAATTCCTATATGTAAAGAATGTGGGTAGAATAACTCTAATTAATGTATCATAGGAATAGAAATATATTTTGATTGTGGAAAAGAAGGAAGAAAATATTGTAATTTTATAGGGAAAATGAAAATATCAGTTAATTCAGTGGATCACAACAGCGGTACGCTAATTTTTTCCTAAAAGAAATTTTTTTTAAAGGTGGAATGTATGAGAATTTTAAAAATCACTGTACCAGGGTGAATTATCCAGAATAGAATCTGTAAGTTCATACGATTAATGGTTTTACAATTGAAAATTATGAGACTAAGAATGATGTATGAATAGTATAATATGTTATTATTGTATTAATTATGTTAACAGTAATAAGAATTATAAAATTTATGTTTCTGAATATTAATATGGGGTTCATATTTCATGCTTTAGAAATGATGTTTTGGGGATTAAGATAATGAATCATAGAAAATTATTAAAGAATTTTTAAAGACCCATAATTTCCATGTAATTTTTTTTAAAATAAATGGAAATATTACAAGTCCGCGAAAATTGACTGCGCGTGATTCTGAGGCCCGGAGTTCCCAAAATAAATTTATGAAATTTTATTCGAGTACATTCAGCAAATCTGCGAGCAAGTTTTTATAAATTTTGAACCGGTGCTCGGAATTAAAATTCGAGGGCACCATTGAACTCACGGTGCCAATATTCTCTTAGGAAGACTTTCACCTCGATGACAGTTGGTCGAGGGAGAAAGATATTTTTTTGGGTTTTTTGTTGAAATAATAAAATAAAATAAACACAAATTTTATTTTATTTTGTTGTAACCACCCTCCATGTGGAAGTTTAGAAGTGGGGACCACCAGACCTTAACCTTTCATGAGAGGATATGGTGGTGGGGGCCACTTGAGGTCTAAACCTCTTCAAATCCCTCATTAATGTGGAGGAGCCTCTTGAGATTCCTCTACATTAATTATGAAAACCCTCCTTAATTAATTGTTCCAACCCTTGGTATCCTCCAATTTAAATATTATGCCAACACAACCCATTTATTATTGGAAATTAATTAAGCCAACTTTGATTGCTAAAAAATTAAATAGATAAACATATTTAATTTGGGTGGCTATTCATTTTTTGGAAAATTATTGGAAAAGGAGGATTGAGAGAACTTGTCAGAAAGCTCTCCAATGAAGAACACTATGCCAACAAAGAATGTCGACCTCCTTTGAAGTTCTTCCTTGGGACTTCTTCGGATGTGGGACTTCCTCAACGATGTTGAATCGACGACCGTGCTACCTTCTTGTGCCAATTTCATCAAGCAACCGAGGTAGGGGTTTATTTCTATTGTTTATCAGTTCCCATGTGCACATATTATATTGATTTGTGGGTTGGGAAGAATATTTGATGGAGGGTTTGATGTTCTTCATTCTTGTTTATTTTGAGTAGTATGCTACCACCCTAATGTGAAGGGTACGGGCCAAACCAACGTGGCCTGACCCTTCCAAAAATCTTGTGGTGTTCTTCACGACTGAGGATGACGACAACCATCCATGTTTGGGGCACAAGAACAGCGATCGATACCACCGCTAGCAATGACGAAGAGGACGACCCAACTGCGCCGCCCCATGGCCACTGCCGCCACCCCGCAGCCAATGCAATTGCCGCATGGTCCTTGGTTCAATTACGGCCACCGCCACCATCCGTGGCTCCGCACCGCCCCGCTGTCGAAGCGCCGCCCCGTGACCGGCCGAGCAGCCCTCCCACGGCCAGTCTGCTGACCCATGGCTGGACCGCTGGCCTATGGCCGGACAACCGGCCCACAGCCGGTCGTCCGGCCTATGGCTGGACCACCGACCCACATCTAGTCCACTGACCCACGGTCAGACCACCGCCCTGCGGCGAGTCCACCGACCCGCGGCCGGACCGCCGCCCTGCTACCGGACCGCCACCCCACGGCAGGTCTGCTGACCAATGGCTGGAACACCGAACCATGTCTGGTTCACCGCGCTCAAGGAAGGTCCGCGCCCTCATGGATGGTCCGGAACCCTCACGGCAGGTCCGCACCCTCACGGTCGGTTCGCCGCCCTTGCGGTCGGTCCGCGCCCTCACGGTCGGTCCGCCGCCCTCGCGTCCAGCCTGCACCCTTGCAGCCGGTCCGCCACCCTCACGGCCGATCTGAACCCTCGCGACTGGTACGTTCCCTCACAATACCCTGTGAGCTGGGTTTACCTGAACCAGGCTAGGTCGGGTCGGTCCGACATGGTTGGACTGGACCAGGGCCAACTATGGCCCATTTACTTTCTTTTGGCCATAAATTTGGCACCGGACGTCCATTTGATGAACCGTCAGCGGTGCTGGAAATCTTGGAGAGAGTCTATCGCTTTGAGTGATACCCCAAAGATATTTGGATTAGGATGGGGAATGGTTAGGGTGTGTTGAACACGGATCTGACGGGCCCCCCGAGACTAAAAGGCTAATAACTCACAGACCGGGCGTCCGATTGACGCGCCATCTCTTACGTTGAGACCCCTATGACATGGAAGACCTTTGAGATACTTTTATTGGTACTTTTTGGTAGTTGGAGAATATACTAGTAGCTTGTGGAGCAGATCTTCCCAGAGAAGAGCGAACATAGTGCGGGAATCTAGTGGCTGGATAAGACTTGATGACTGCTGACCATTTAGACTCGGAGTGACGCGACAGGCCTAGTGGGGAGCGCCTTTGTGACATGGAATACCCATAGTGGGGAGTGCCTTGGTGATGTAGCAGACCCACAGTACTCAACAAGAGGTGTACCTCAACCTTCCAAGGTTAGTCGAAAGTGCCTCTGTGTGACGCGGCATGCCCACTGTACTCGATAGAGGAGGAGTTCTCCAGTTGCCGAGGTGTTCGACATTGTGATGGGAATTGTTACTTGATAATACACCTACAATAAATCATAGTGTGAGTTGAGTCTGTATCCTTGTGTTTTCCTTATGATTGAGATGGATTACATGATAACTAAGGTATATATATGGGCATATACCTAAGTAAGGTTATCTGTTGATTTCATACTTTCTGGTTTATCCTTGATGGATTTTGTGATTCCTTGAGGGTTTCAGGGTCCCTACTGAGTATCATTATACTCAACCCTACATAGGCTATGCCCGCACCCTTTTGAGTTGGTTGCATACAATAGACAACACTGACTAAGGGTGAGTGTACTAGGACTGGATGGTGCCCAGAGGTGGACCATACGATGTGTCGGTCCGCAAAAGAGACAGGTGGACGTATAGTGATGAGGAGGCAATCTGTACCTACCCTTCAAGTAGGAACCTCAGAGGACGACCCAGAAGTTGCCTTTGTTTTTCTTTTGTTTTATTGCATTTTAGTTGTACTTGTACATTCCAGTTGGGCTTGTATTCGGGCCCCTTTTTGCTTACTGTACTCACTTGTTTACTATTCAGTTTAATTGAGTTCATATCTTGGTATGTGTTTGGTTGTGTGTTTACAGGTTATAAATGAAATTCCTTCCAAGTTTTTTAGAATAATCTTGTGGTGCTAGTATCCATCCCCTGGCCTATGGAAGTCAGGCTTGGGGTTAGTCGCGGAATGGGCCCCGTGGGACGGGTCGTGACAAATTGGAATCAGAGGGGTCAGTTCTACCATAGAACAAGGACTCATATTTTCTGTGAAGCAATAGTTTTACGGGTAATGAGTGTAGTTTTTAGTCAGGGAGTCTAGTTTTGGTGCGGTGGCCAACGTATCCATACACCAAGACCCTGACTTCTGATTTCTGACTCAGTGCACGAAAACACTGATTGTGTGTGTGTTTTTTAAAATTTTTATTTGTGATATTTTGAGTCAAATCACCAGGGATAACTTTCATCTCACCAGGTATAACTTATTAACCATGGAACACATGTTTCTTTTCATGTTACCTCTATAAAGACAGCTCTCTATATTTTTGAGTGTTGGAAGCACCGATATCCCACCGAGCGATGCGGCCTCGGTGTAGGGCCCTTTTCCAGTAGAGGCACCAGTGGAGGAACCATCGGTACCACTCCCCATTGGGCCCCTAATGCCACCATCCCCAGAAGCAGACGATTCATGCTTCTTGAGTGCGTTGCATGAGTTCAAGTTCCATAGGACACCCTGGTTCAGGGGAGACATGGACACACAGGCGGCTGAGGATTGGATGGAGGCTATGGTGAAAGTTTTCAGACTGATAGGGACACCAACTGATTTCATGGTGATTCGTGCTACCAACCTTCCATAGGAAGTAGTGGGAAGATGGTAGAGCTTTGTGCTCGAGGTTCACGAAGAGGTGACACTTCTATGGGTATACTTCGAGAGCCTGTTTAGGGCAGAGTTTGTTCCAGTGACTCTTTACACAGTACGCATACAAGAGCTTCTTTATCTACAGCAGGGTAACATGACTATAGCTCATTACTCAGTGAGTTTTACTGAACTATCACTTTACTCCATCGATATGGTTTGGGACACATTCTTCTGGTCCTGGACCTTCAAACAGGGTCTCAGGAGGGAGATCATGGATTCATTGATCTCACTCAGCATCCCGATGCAGGCATGGGTATTAGAGAGAGAACTCTTGGTGGAGAGTTTCCTTGCTGAGCATTCACCAACAGAAATACCCACTACCAGTCATCACGTAGTGGAGTCTTATGCATTTGGTATCAGATAGTCATCACATAGGACCAAGAGGACCAGACCTATAGGTGGATGACAACATGAATCAAGATCGGTTGTGTGGGAAACCCGAGGTGGAGCTAGTTATTCCAGGAGCATGCAGTGTTTCTCATGCGGTGGGCAGGGTTACATGGCCCGTGACTATCCGAACCGTTGTATGAATGATCAGCAGATGGTCGAGGGACTGACTAGGTAGAGATAGAGGTTCGATCTAGATGGACCAAAGGGAGTAGGTGGTCGTGTAAGAGGAGCTAGTCATGCAGCTGACGATGGGCGACAATTCGAGATATTACCGCCACCACCACCAGGAGGGCCACCCCAATCACAGGGAGTAGGCGCCCAGGGGAGAGATCAGCTCCAGGCAGCTGAGGCTTACGATCATGTCACTCCAGTGATGATTCGTGGTAAGATCTGTGTCTACTCCACCATAGTTTCAATTCTTTTAGACATAGGTTCCAATCATTATTTTATTTCCACTACCCTTGTTCAGATATCAGAGATTCCGATGGAGTCGTTGGCTCAATATTTATGGCTAGAGACTCCTACGGGAGCGGATTCTACGATTAATCACTCATGATGGTAGTGTGATCTTACTCTAGGAGGTGAGAGCTTCAGTTGGGATCTCTTAGTAGCGGCGTCGAGGCCTTACTACATCATCTTGGGTATGGAATGGTTATCTACAGTCCATGCACAGATTGACTGTATTAGGGGCAAGGTGTAGTTTGTCTGCATGGATAGGACTAGGTTTTCCTTCACCGGTGAGAAGGGATCTTTTTCAGTGCAGGATGGACTTACCCAAAGTAGAGTACAACAGATCAATCATCAGTTGGATAGCCTTACCCTCAAAGCTATTGAAGTAGAGAGTTCGAGCTATCCTGTAGTGGTGGACCAATATGAAAATGTCTTCCCTGATAATTTTATATGTCTACCTCCTCACAGAGAGGTGGAATTTTACATTGAATTTTACCCTGAGACGAAACCGATATATAAACCAGTGTATCGGATGGCTCCCTTAGAGCTTTGTGAGTTGCTAGTACAACTAGAGGACTTTTAGAAGAAGGGGTTCATCCGGTCCAGTGTTTCACCTTGGGAAGCCCCGATTCTGTTCTCCAAGAAGAAAGATGAGATCTTGAGGCTTTGTGTTGACTACCGGTGCCTAAAATAGGTGACTGTGAAGAAAAAGTACCCACTCTCAAGGATTGACGATCTCATTGATCAGATGAAGGGAGAACGATGGTTCTCGAAGATATGCCTCAGATTAGGCTATCACCAGCTCAGAGTACGGGACGAGGATGTGCAGAAGACGACCTTCAGATGTTGGTATGACCATTATGAGTTCTTGGTTATGCCATTCAGTGTAACCAATTCTAAAGCAGTTTTCATGGGACTCATGAACAGGATCATTCAGCCATACGATGATTACTTTGTAGTGGTCTTCATCAACGACATTCTGATCTACTTGACTATGGAGGAGGAGCATGCCCATAATTTGTTGGTAGTATTGGGAACAATCTGAGAGAAGTGGATTTATGGTAAGCTCTCTAAGTACCATTTTTGCATTTGGAAGGTTCACTTTCTGGGACATGTCATATCAGAGGGTGGATTGGCAGTGGATCCAGCGAAGATTGAGGCGGTACTTGCTTGGGAGGCACCCATAAGTGTGACAAAGGTACAAAGTTTCTTGGGTTTGGTTCGATATTACCAAAAATTTATGACAAACTTCTCCAGAGTTGCAGAACCACTATCAGACTTGACGAAGAAGGGGAAACCCTTCACATGGTCAGAGAGATGCCAACCGAGTTTTCAAAAGTTGATGCATAGGCTGACTAGTACCCCCCATATTGAGGCTTCCAGAAGAGGGCATAGGGTACGTAGTTTTCTACAATGCATCAGGGGCCAGGCTCAGATGTGTCCTGATGTAGGAGTGAGTAGTGATCACATATGGTTATTGACAGTTGAGACAACATGAGCAGAACTAAACTACCCATTAATTGGAGTTAGCAGCACCAGTCTTCACCTTAAAGATGTGGCGACACTATCTTATGGGTGAACGTTTTATAGTGTACCCTGATCACAAGAGTCTTTGGTATATATTCTCTCAGAAGTACTTGAACCCGAGACAACGACGTTGGATTGAGTTCCTCCAGGACTATGACATTGAGATAGTCTATACTCATGGGAAGGGGAACGTTGTAGCTGATGCACTTAGCAATAGGTCTGGTATGCAACTTCTAGGTGAGGTGATAGAATATGTAGCTGCTTTACAGATATCCTTTATGGATAGATACGGAGCAGCCTTTCTACAGTCTCTTACAGTCACTCCCCCACTTCTTCAATGATTTGGGTAGGAATAACATGGGGATGCTGACTGCAAGGCACCATGTGCTCAGATATCCATAGGACATGCACCTGATGGATTTTATGAAGGTGGGGAGCACATCATCCTCTTCAGAGGACATACCATGGTAACAATGTCACTTCAAGAGAAAGTGTTTAGGGAGTTTCACACATCCACTATAGCGCTACATCTAAGGGTGGCGAAGATGTAACTGGATCTCCGACAATAGCACTGGTGGCCAGGAATGAAGAATGATGTTGTAGAGTTTGTTTCTCGGTGCCTCACTTTTCAGCAAGTGAAGGAGGAGAATCAGGTACCAGCAGTCTTGGTTCAACATTTAGATGTCCCAGAGTGGTAGTGGGATGGGATATATATGGACTTCGTGATAGGACTTCCACATACATCTAGGGGAAATGACTCTATCTAGGTTATCATCGACCGACTCACCAAGTCATCCCACATCCTTCCGATCAGAGAGTAGTGTTTAGTAGAGAGCTTGGGATACCTCTATGTGTAAGAGATTTTGTAGCTTCATGGAGTACCATCGATGATTGCATCTGATCGTGATACATGATTTACTTCCTGGCTATATAAGGGGTTGCAAGAGGCTATCAGGATGAAACTTCATTTGAGAACCACCTTCCATCTGCAGACAGATGGTCAGACTGAGCGGATTATTCAGACCCTTGAGGACATGCTTTGCACATGTGTCCTCCACATTAGTCGCAGCTGGGAGGATCACTTACCATTGGTGGAGTTTTCATACAACAACAGCTATCACTCCACCATTGGGATGGAACCTTTAGAGACATTGTACGAGCAACCTTGAAGATCACTTTGTACTAGACTGACTCGGGGGAGTCAACACTAGTGGGACTAGAGATGGTACGGTCTACCACAGAGAAGGTTCAAGTCATCAAGGTGAGGATGAAGACTACACAAAGAAGGAAGAAGTTGTATGTCGATAAGGGATGGAGACATCTAGAATTTGAGGATGGAGACCAAGTCTTTCTATGGGTCTCACATCGACGAGGTTTACGGAGATTTGGCCATTATGGAAAGTTATATCCAAGGTTCATTAGACCCTTTCGGGTCCTCAGCAGAGTTGGAAAGGTGGCTTACCACTTAGCTATTCTACCTCAGTTGTACTGGGTGCACGATATCTTCTAGGTATCCCAGCTGAGGAGATATGTGCATAACCCTTCACACATCATCAACCATAGAAAGCTAGATATCGGCGATGGGGTGACTTTTATGAGGGATCCAGTAGAGATTGAGAATCGATAAGAGTGGGTCCTTCATGGACAGTCGATACCACTGGTGTGCATTTGATGGAAACATGGGAACCTTCATGAGAGCACATGGGAGTGGGAGGCTCATATGCATGCTTAGTACCCCACTTGTTTACCTAGTTTGAGTTGTGGATTATGGGGATGTTGAGCTCTAAGGTGGGGAGAATATAAAGACCTTGAATTTACATGTATTGTTTTTAAAATAAATGGAACTTTAAGAATCTGAGAAAATTGACGACGTATGATTCCGAGCTCAGGAGTTCCCGAAATGAATTTCTGAACTTTTTTTTGAGTACGTTCAGTAAACATGCGAGTGGGTTTTCTAAATTTTGAACTGCTGCTTGGATTTAAAATCTAAGGGCACCATTGAACTCACAGTGCCAGTATTTTCTTAAGAAGACTTTCCCCTCGATGGTAGTTGGTCGAGGGTAACAGATAATTTTTGGGGTTTTCATGGAAATAATAAAATAAAATAATCACACATTTTATTTTATTTTGTGGTAACCACCCTCGATGTGGAAGTTGAGAAGTGGGGACCACCATACCATAAACTCCAAGGAGAAGATATGGTGGTGGGGGCCACCTGAGTTCTAAACCTCTACAAGTCCCTGATTAACATGGAGGAACCTCTTGAGCTTCCTCCACATTAATTGTGCCAACCCTCCATAATTAATTGTGCCAACCCTTGGTATCCTCCAATTTGAATTTTATGCCAACACGACCCATTTATCATGGCCAATTAATTAAGACAACATTGATTTCCAACAAATTAAATTGATAAACATATTTTATTTGGTTGGTTAATCATTTGATGGAAATTTATTAGAAAAGTTGGATTGGGAGAACTTGGGAGAAATCTCTCCAAAGAAGAACGCACTGCCAATGGAGAACGCTGACCTCCTTTTACCTTCTTCCTTAGGACTTCTTCTGATATGCGACGTCCTCATCTATGACGAATCGACGTCAGTACTACCTTTTTGTGCCAACGTCATCAAGAGAACGAGGTAGGGGTTTATTTCTTTTGTTTGTCACTTCCCATTTACACCACTTATATACATTTTTTAGGTTGGGAATAATATTTGCAGGAGGGTTTGACGTTCTTCGTTGACCGCCGGCCCGCAGCCTGTCCCCTCCCCCGCAGACAGTCTGCCGCCCCCACCGCCGGTCCGCCGCCCTCACGGCCTGTCCTCCCCCTCGCGGCCGGTCGACACCCTCGCGGCCGGTCTGCGCCCCAGCGGTACCCTCTTCCATTCCGCACCCTCACTGTACCATACGAGTCAGGCCACACTGCGGGCCATGCCAGGTCGGCCAATCGGGTCGGACCGGACCTGGGTCCACTACAACCCATTTACATTCTTTTGGCCATAACTTTGGCACTAGACGTCCATTTTATGAACCGTCAGCGGCACAAGAAATATTGGAGCGATTCGGTCCATTTGAGTGATACCACATTGATATTTGGATTATGATAGGGAACAGTGAAGTTGGATCGAGATCGAATCCAACCGGGCCCCTGGGATTAAAAGGCTAATAACTCATTGACTGGGTGTCTGATTGACGCGCTGTCTGTTACGTTGAGACCCCTATGACATGGAAGAACTCTGAGATACATCTTCATGGGACTTCATGGTAGTTGAAATATCGACCAGTAGCTTGTGGATATTATCCCTCTACAGATGAGTGATCATAGTACAAGAACCATGTGGCTGGCTGAGACATGACAACTGCTGACCGTTTCAACTCGGAGTGACTCGACAGGCCCAGTGGGGAGCACCTTTGTGATGCGGTAGACCCACAGTGGGGAGCTCCTTGGTGACGCGGTAGACCAAAAATACTCAATAGGAGGAGTACCTCAACAGTCCAAAGTTAGTGGGAAGAGCCTTTGTCTGATGTGTCAGGCCTAATTTACTCGATAGAGGAGGAGTTCTCTAGCAGCCGAGGTGTTCGACGTTGTGACTGGGAATGTTACTTGATACTACCCCAAGAATAAATCTTGGTGTGAGCTGAGTCATTATCTCTATGTTTTCCTCATGGCTGATATTAATTACTTGATAACATAGGTAAATGTATGGGATTATACCCAAGTAAGGTTATCTGTTGATTTCATACTTTTTGGTTTATCATTGGTTGATTTTGTGAGACCTTGAGGGTATCGGGGTCCCTAATGAGTATCGTTATACACACCCCTATAGGGGAAATTCCTGAGCCTTGTTGTGTTAGTTGTAGAAGACATATAGTGCTGACTAAGGCTGAGAGTACCAGGACTAGACGATGCTCAGAGGTGGACCATACAGAGTGTCGCTACACAGAGGAGACGGGTGGACGTGGAGTGCTGAGGAGAAAATATGTACCTACCCTTTAGGTAGAAACCTTAGAGAATGACCCAAGAATTGACTTTATTTTTCTTCAGTTGTTTTGCATTTCAGTTGTACTTGTACTTTCCAGTTGGGCTTGTATTCTGGCCCCTTTTTACTTATTGTACTGGCTTGTTTACTATTCAGTTTACTTGAGTTTGTATATTTCTATGTGTTTGGTTGTGTGTTTATATGTTATAAAGGAAATTCCTTCCCAGTTTTAGGGAATAAGCCTTTGGAGCTAGTCTCCAGCCCCTGAATTATGGAAGGTGGGCTTGGGGTTAGTCACGACATGGGTCCCAGGGGATGAGTCGTGATAGAATTAATTGGTGTATTAAAGTTTTTATGTATTTGGATTCATGAATTAGATTGTATAAGTGTTATACTAATGATAATCTAGAATTAAAAATCATGAAAAATATTAGGATAATTTTTTATTTGTTCTTATTTATTGTATTGAAAATAAATTTTTAATGGTACTAAGTACCATTAAAAGGGATTTACTTTTAAGGTTATTTTCTAGTAGAACACATGATTTTTTGAAAATATAAACCATAATACGTTACTTATGTTCGTTTAATAATTTATAGATTAGATAATTAAATGATTGAAATAGATTATATTGACAACCATGAAATTTGATTTTGATTTATTAAAAAGTGATATAGGTCATCGTTGATGAGATTTATTGATTTCTCAGATTTATAGAAAATATTAAATGGTTTGAATGAAATTAAATAATAAGGATTTTTTAATCTTATAAACATATATGTTTTTATGTGAGGTAGACAAAAATTTTATGGATACCATCATGGGTTTATATGTTTATGGTTTATCATACGATCAAAAGCAACAACACCCTCTTCTTTGTGTTTTATGTGATTGGAATTGTATAATCTATTGAGGTTTAAAGTCTAATTAGGGCTGATATATGATTTGATGATAATTTAATTATAGACTATATGATAGTGGGATAATGTTAATATTGATGGATTAAATGATATTCATTGACAATGTGATAATTTTAGAGATAATTATGGTCATGTTAAGGAACACATTTATGGTTACTAACTAAATATTAGTCATTATATTTTTGTAGAGTTTTCTATTTTAAAATATTATAAAGCAATTACTCATAGAGATTATTTATATTTGGGAGATATTTCTTTAGGTTGAGGCATTTTTAACCCTTATGTTTAACAATTTAGTTAAAGTAAAATAATACCTAGGAATAATGAAATTAATTTATTTTCAATATGTAAGATGAATGGTATGATATATATTTCTATATTAAAACATTATTTAATATTTAGGTTATTGAGGTTATAATGGTTTAGATGAAAAATCTTCTATTTCATAATATGGGGGTTTATACATTTGGATTATTAACTTTTTCTATCCATTTCATGGATAATTCCAAAAGATTTGGGGAATATCAGGATATTATTTTTCAATTCATTATATATTTATATTATGCCCTCTTGAATAATCAAACCTATCTCGAATACTCCAAATTATGGAGAAATAGAATATATTAGTCAATAAATTGATTAATGGAAGAAATTATACATTTCATGTAATTATATTTCCTTATGTTATTAGTCTAGATATTAAAGGATGTATCAAATGTTGGAAAATGAAATTGAGACACAATTGTTGTTGTATATCCTACAATTTGGATGAATTGTTATCCTTTTTACCCCTACCTATTTCATGGTTTTCATATTGTTATAATTCACCAATCAATATTCTGTATCACTATCTGTTAATAATTGGGAATTATTTTCTCTTATATTTCCTTATATTCCCTTCCAAATGATGTTATCCTATTTAGAAACATGGTTTCGTGGTTACCTTCTTTCTTCCCTTTCCCACTTTTAAGGTGATGTATTATTAACCCCTCTTATGATGTGGGTTCTCAAAAAAGGGAAATTCAATTATCAAATGATTTATTTTCAATTATAAGTTAAAAATATGAGATTATTTTATTAAAGAAGTGGAATAATATAACACCATGATATCATTGAAAACATCTCTCCTTAAATAATTCATTTACTGGAATTTCATATGTTACAAACAAAAATGTGATTAATATCAGAAAATTAAAAATATGAGATTATTTTATTCACTTAAAAGAATAATTTCATTGATTTTTGTGAGAAAATATTTTGTCTAATTTCTAGAAACTTTTGAAATTTTATAAAATGATCATATTTTTTCAAATCAGAAAATTAAAATAATCTTAGGATGATTTCATGGGGATATCATGAACAGATTGATTTTAAAATAAATTGTAAAAAGTGGGTATTTAATTTAGAAATGTATGTAACATTATAAGTTTTTAACTATTTTACAATTAAATTTCTTACATTTTTTATTAAATTATCTAATTAAAAACATTTTTATCTATTTTATGTTTTAATTTATTATTAATACATTTTATAATCAAAAAGTATTTTTCCTAAAAAACTATGAATAGAATGTGTTTTCGTCATAAAAAATTATATTTATTAATATTTATTTATGATATTAATGAATTTTTTATATTATATAATCAATTATATTATTTTTCATTAATGAAATATTATTTTAGCATAGAATAAGAATCAATCTAGTATTTTTTAAAACAAAAGTATTTTTCTAAAAATTGATTTTCATCACAATTTTTAAATATATTTTAAAATGTATTATTTCCATATATAGGTATATAATTTCATAAGATGACTTCTATGTTTGGAATCTTGGTCTTAAAATTTGTTAAATCAAACAAATTTATTTTTCATTAATATGAATATTAATATTGGTAAAATTAATCTCCTCAAAAAAGAAAAAATAATGTTAATATAGGTTAAAACTTTGTGATACGATCATATTTTTTACATCTAATTTCATATTAGGGGAATTTAAATTGACCCCTATCACCTTAGAATATATTTTGATTTGTTTAATGGATAATGTTCCATGAAAATGACATATTAAATTTGGAAATGAATAAATTTTATAAAATGTTACTCCCATAATTTTAAATATCTCTTATGTGTCCACATAGGGTCAATAACATATGATAAATTAATAAAAGATTCTATTTTAAGATTAATTATATTATTTTCATGAAATATGTTTTTTTAAAATATTATAAATTCCATAATAACCCTAAATGCTTATGAAACATTTATTTAATAATTATATAGTTAAAAGGATGTGAAATTAATAATATTTAAGATATTAAAAGTGATATAATATGAATGGGTTAATGTTTCCATTCAATTTTTCTTGATCTATATGAAATACTATTGGGGTTTTGATGCTTTATATTAGAATTACTATTTTTGTATTGATGTATTTAATTTAAAATTGAACATATAGAGTAAAAATTGACCTTAATAACATTAAATATTTATAAAATTGAATTAAAAAATCTAAAAGGCATAAAAATATTTTAATTTTAAATAATAATTGGATATTATTTTAATATTATTAAATTTTCCATTTATTGGGGTTTTTCATTTTTAAATTATAATAATAATCCTTAAAATGTAGACAACTTTGATAATATCGTAATTCTCAAAATGCATAATTAAAGATTAAAATAAAAATATACATGTACCAATGTGACCCAAAATTCTCCAAATATTATTAAATGAGATTATATAAATTCATCATAATCTTATATTAAAATATTGTCAAATGTGATCTATTTTGACATCAAAAATAATTTATTTTAATTTAATATTTTAATAAATTCCTATAGTTTCCCTCACCTCAATTATAAATTTCAACCACGTATTTCACTTAATCATACTAGGATGTGTATTTTATCTCAATTACAACCAAAAAAAAATAAATTATTAAAATCATTTTAAAAATAATAGATATAGTTTTCTAAAAATACCAATGATAAAGCCCATAATAGGATATCCAAATAAGTTATACCAAAGAAGAGTTAATCACCTAAACTAATCACTTTCTTTTCCATTAGTCATTTAACTCCTCTAAATGTATTATATTTTAGATAAAATAATAACATCATTGTACTAAATATATGAAAATGTGATTATTATTATAAAACCAAATTTATTCACCATCCTTCCATCAAATGTGAAGTGAAAATATTACTCTTTCATACATATGACTAACTGTCTCCATGTAGCAACACAATTCATTTCTCAACACTATATTTAATACATGGGTATTAATATGATTTTAATGTAAATATATTATATATATGAAATTTGTTCACTAATTTAATGGTAATATTATATCTATCTTTTTACATTCAAAACCACAAGATAATGATAACGTCGATCATGGGTTTGTGTGGACTACCTCCTCTATGAAGCAATGTGATTTATTTTTTCATTTCATTTTACAGGGATAGTAATAAATGAATTTAATTAATATACATAAAATATATTTTATATTAATTATTAATTCATTTTGATAAATTATAAACCTTTATTTTATTCTATTTGTCAAAAATTGGAAACAACATTCATTAATAAGTATGACATATGTTTTCCGTTATCGATGTAAATTTTTTTTATTGTTATGATTATTAAGAATTAATAAAAATAGGTGTATAATGAATAATAATTATATTTATATCACGAGTATCATTTTTTATATGAAACAAGTTTGATCAATGTACAAGGATGAAATAAACTGATGAAAACATACATGAAAAACTAAGGAGATATATCCTGAAATAATTAGTTTAATAAAAAAGTGATAACAAATAGGTGAAGAATGTTATAAAGTAAATAATATATGGTATGATATATATTAATATTTTTCAATAAATTATTTATAATAAATATATTAATATATTATATAGGTGGTTCAAATATGTACAATGGAAGTTAGTCCTAATGTATGAGATTTTGAAATCACATTTATTTTAGTGGGACACAAGATTTATTGGCCACTTGTTTGTTTTCCATGGTTTATATACATACAATGAATTTTTTATAGTAATTATCATTAAAATTATAATATATAAATATCAAAATTTTTTCATTCAGGTAGATTATAACCCAAAATTTACCAATGTGGGATGGTTTTATTACTATAATATCACTTTTTATCCAGTTTGTTTATGATTATGTTTCTGATTTTGAAATATTATGATTTAAAACTCAATAAAATAATAATTTTCTTCTCCATAGTAATTTTTTGAAAATAAATTCTTGCATTATTTTTCCTCACTTAATATACTCAAGATACCTAAAATATGTTTTTATGTAAAATCATCTTCATTTCTATCTTTGATTAAAAAACCTTTTCTTTATTGTCAATTTTTTATAGGAATGATTTAGATAAGGTTTTTAATATTCACCAATTTTTTAATTTTATTATTTTAGATGTTTCAATGTTTTAAAAAATATATTAAACTAAATATTCTTATCATTTTATGAATAAATTACATTTTTACTATTTACTGAAACTATGAATGGAATTTTTTCTTTTATCATATATGGAATGAACCAAATTTACCATTATCATTACTACTCAATGTTTTAAAGTTGACTCTATAATTTTCATTTTTATTTTCAAAGAAATTTTTTTACTCATATTTTAGAGAAATTTGTATTTTAAGATAAATCTTTATAATGGAATAGTAATTTCCTCCTAAAATATTTCACTAATATTTTTGTGTAATTTTTCAATATGACAACATAATATGAAGTTAATTATTATTTATTAGGGTTATAAACCATTGAAACCATTATTAATATTTATTAGGGTGGATAATAATTATTATTATTAGATGTTATTGAAACTCATTTAATTTATATGGGATATAATATAGTTTATTGGTGAAATGTTTCTAAAACTAGATTTCATTTCAAGAGTAAGGATGTGATGATATTATTAATGTTTTATGATGTTGTGGAATATGTTTATATGGTTTTAATTATGTGATAGTGGTTAATTTATAACCAAGTATGGTGGTTACATTATAAGAAGGAAGGTGGCTAAGTTATAGTCAAAGATGGAAGTTACATTATAACAAAAGACAATAGTCACTTTATAACCAAGAATGGGCGGGACCAATATCTCCCTCCAATTCGTTGGTTAAGTAATGATATATCATTTGAAGAACATGAATATAATTGGGAGTGATCCCAGTTTAGTAAGTGAAATTTTCCACTAGAATAGTCTTTCCAGTAAACCATGACTAATATAATGGTATGGGTAGTGAAACCATTCAACTATGATAGTATTGAAAATGAGAATTGAATATTGTGGAAATAGATTTCTATGCATATTTGTATTCCACAGACATATGTCTTATGTCAATTTTATACTCTCATTCCACATGTTCATTGAATCTTTTATGATTCATTTCTTACAAACATAAATGTTTTATGATAAGATTCAATATTATGATCTATCACATATAGGGTAATATTTTATAATGTTATGATTGTCCTTATATTCAAGTTATGATCATATAGTCATTAAATATAAACATTGTTTAGCCTTAATGAGTATCTAATATTACACTTTCTTATGATACCATATAATAGTTTTTGATGAAAGGTAATATATATGATATTTTTAAGAGGAGTAGAAGTTATCAATAACATAATCAGATATATTTTTGATCATTTATGAACCAATTTTTTTATATGTTCATGTATCTAAAGAAAAGTGACCTATAATATTATTTTGTGCATTTTAATGTTATGTTATGAATATTCATGTATTAATATGCGATATTAATGTGTCAAAACTAATGGGTTTTTATAATTTTACTTGATGGAATTGTTCAATACCTATACAATGTTTTCAGAATTCAAAGAACTTTCTTAAGGTAACTACATCACTCCCATATATATGAAAATTACATCATGAATGGAAAAACATATTTCCTAAAATAAATAGAAAAATATATAAATATTTTTATTAAAGGCCTAGTATAGATTAGTGATTCTTGATTTCCATGTGATACTACTTCATAAATAATAATATAACATTCACATGAATGAAACAACATCTTTCTTGAAACGATCTTTAAGATAATTTCATAAAATCACCCTTTCATTGGAATAATCCTTAATATTTTCTAGATGTTCTACATTATTCTTTTTATTCATTTTAGAATTATCCTTCTTCTCAAATTATTCAATGATTATTTTCTATCCACCCCCATTTATATAGGATTTATAATTATATAGTTATGGGGATATAAATCTCTAAAATGCCAACTTTTAGTGTCTTTTTTTTCATTATTAAGTATAAATTAGTTTTCTTTCTATCATTTTAGATCATAAATTTCCCATGAGTATGCTGAGAATATTTTTCAATATCCATGAATCAATGGATATGATATTTCTTTTTCATCAAGAAACATACCATCAACATTATTATCATGATATTCTATGAATATCTACTGAATTATTATTCTATCAAATCATGGTCAAATATTCTTTTTTCATTAAATCAGTATTCTATATTTAATTCCATAAATATCTTAACCAAAATTTTGTAATGAATATATCATAGAGATTCCATGTTTAACCTAGTGATTTAAATTATTTCTCTCGTTAGTCACCAATTAATTCTATGCTAATTTATATCCATGATGTCACACTTTGAAAAAAATGAAACTATTATCCAAGAGAGTTCCATAAAATATAAATATATATTTCTTGTATAATCATTATATAAAGTCAAACATCCATAAATTTTGATCATTACACATAATTAAATCAGTTTTAATAGTCAATTTTCCATAATAGAAAAATTATGGAAAATTATTTTATTAAGAAAAATCATTTGAAAATTTCACCTATTACATACACTAAAGGGTCACAATAATTTTAAGAAAAAATATTTTATGGTTTTTTAGAATTAATATATTTCACAAAAATTCTCACTGAATAATTAAATATGGAAACATATTATTCCATTAATTTCTCAAGAAATCATGAGTAAAGAACCCTCAAAACCAATCCTTAATTTATCAATTTAATTATTTACATATTCATTTTTGGAATATATGAATTAATTCCCATGATATATCCTTCTTATGGAATTGTAATAATGAAAATATAATATTTTATACTCTTATGTGATCACTAAAAAGGTCGATACATTCTTACTCATCAGATAAAAAATACTTCTTAATATCAATCACCACCATAAATCTCTAATAAAATAGTTGAAAATCTAGATTGAATCCTAGATATGGATCTCAATTATGTTGTTTAGCCTCCAATTTTAATATTATTTATCACAATGATTGATATTAAATATTCTAACATAGTTTACTTTACATCAAGGTAAAACATATATACCCTATGTAAAAAAAATATAATCTTATGTATTTTTCCACCTCATAAAAAATTAAAAATAGTTCAAGTTATCTATAAAGATTCCCATGTTCCATTTGAAAACAACATAATTATATAATGAACCTTCAGAGTGTATCATTCATCCATTTAAACCTTTTAACCACATGTCAAATTTTGATAAACCATGCTATAAAGATAAAATATAAGAATACAAAATTACATTTCTATTAAAATCATCGTTTTTATTTTTAACATTATTACTTATTTATAAAATAACAGAAATCAACACCTTGGATTAGAAAACTAGAATACTTGAATCTTTGGTTTAAAAAATAAATCAAAACATCATCAACTATCTATTGGATACTAATAGTACATCACAACCCTTATCAAATAAATCCTCCCCCATCAACAAAAAAATATCTTTTGTAGCCTCTACACCATGAATCAATATCCATTATTATATTTTGATCTTGCACATTAACATGATTTATCATTCCAAATCATAGAAAATAACAGAAATCATTTCTAAACACATAAGAATTCATCCAAATAACCTAAAAAAGTATTAAAATATCTCAATTATATATTCTATTAATACTTAATAAAATCTAAATCTTAATCAAAACACAATCCATTTACCTTAGATTCTATAAAATTAAAATTCCATCTAAAATTTATAACTCATAATGAAAAGGGTAATAAAAATGATTTTTATCTGTATATGATATTTTAATATTTTATTTGATAAAAATGAAATGAAACCAATTTAGTTAAAGTAGAACCCATATATTTTATTAACTGGTCATATCATTATTTTTTATAAATGTAAATAGTTTTGGTGAAGTTTGGAGGGTTTATAAGGATTTTTTAATTTATTTTTGAAATTTATTATTGTTCACAATTAGATCATGGTCAGTGGAAATCATGAAACTCTTATAGGAAACTAGTCAAGGTGAAACATGGGTTTCTTGGTAGGCACAATGTTAGGTGAAATGTTTGTCCAAACCTTAATACCACCTAGTAAAAGCCAGGAAAAATGGTTAAGAGTGATTTTTCATGCTTGAAATTATTTTTATAACCATGATGTCCAACTGTGCATGGTGCTTCTAGAGGCCTAAGTTGGTGCATGTTTGTGCACTATTTTCCTAACAGTGCAACCCAACCATGCACGGTTGAAAATTAGATCCTAAAAGTGGATCTATCTCATGATTAGATCTAGAACACTAAAATTTAAATATATTTGTACCTAAGAAATTATTTCTTCCTTCAAAATGCCCTGAAAAAACTCCCCTTCAAACAAAAATTGGTTCAGATTCATTTTCTGGTGTGTTGAAGCCCAATCCCCTAGGTAAGTCTTCGTTTATTGTAGTTTTCAAAGTTTTTCATAGATCTACATTCCTTACCACCCTAGAAATCTTAGATATAGTATTTTGGGGATATATATTTCATGTATGATGCCAATAATAGTGATATATAGCTATGTTGATATCAAGGATATTGATACAAGGTGTGTATTTAGAGACTAAACCTAATTTTTTTTTGTAATTTTTAGACATTCATAATTAATTTAATAATTCCCAAGGTACATTTTTTCACTATAGACTCATATCCTTAGAAAATAAATGCATGATTTCAAATTGATTATTCTACTTGAAATTTTATGTTAATTTTTTTGAATTTCATAATGGACCCATATTTGGAGATGGTATATGTAATTTTAAAAATTAACTGATTAGGTGAAAAGAGGAAATAATAATATGATTTAAAAATCACGATTTTCAATTTTTTATTGTATTTCAATCCATATAAATGTGTTTCCAATAAAATGGGAGTTTTATTAAAATGGTTTGAAAAGGTGGTTTTTGGATATGGTTGTCTTAAATGGTTACGTTTGAGTTGAATGGGATGGATATAGGTCGTGAAGTACCACCATCAAAGGAATGGGTTATGGATGTCATGTTCAACCATCAATGGTAAAAACCAAGTTGTTGGTATGGGTGTGTGTGCGTGTATGGTTATGTGAAATGGAATGGGAAATAGAAGAACAAGACTTGAGAAATGGTCAAATGACTTCTTTAGTTTATTTCCTTGGAATTTTTTTTGTTTGAGAAAATTGTTTTTATATGGAAATTATTTTAGATTTTAATATAAAATATTTAATTTTCTATATAAATTGATTTATATGAATGTATTAACTTTTTCCATCCAAATTTCATGAGTGGGGATGTCATCTAGGGAAATCTTTTTGTGTTTCATTATTCACCCGTTCACTAGAACTGTGGTTCTTTTATAGATATTATTTATCGAGACATAGGTGAATGTAAATATCACATTTCATTAGTTGTGCTTCATGATTATTGGTTTTCCATTATGGTACACTTTTTTAGTTTGGTTTTGATATAAATTACATAACATTGAGTTGTTAAAACTATTTACATGCATTATGTAGTTGTCTTTTTATGGAATAATTAGCTGGGTTGTCTTATATTTCAAAGGGTAATTTTTCCCTTAATTATATTGAAGCCCATGGAAATTGTATTCATGATTTTTTACATTTCTATGTCTCTTAATGAAAATTATAAACTCTTCATATACTAAATAGAATGAGAATGGTTAGGATTTTAAAAGTTGTATTAGATTGGTTAGTCTTTGACATGCATGAGGTATCAGATATTTTATCCTTATTGACTAGTCATATCGATCAGGGAGTTGAAAATTCATTCTTGTTGATCCTTGAGTGGGATGGTTGAAATAATTAGTATTTTATGGACATAAAATTTTGAGAGAAAAAGACAAAGCTATCATTTTTATATTCAACTTATTTTTACTAGGGATTTGGGTACATATGTGTTTTGGAGCCACATATAGGTTTTTGAATCTCATTTTTATGGGTTTATCCAATAAGATGAATATGACATTCATTTTATAAATTGCTTCCCACAAGAAGTCCATATTTCATTTTGATTAATGATTTACGATTGTGTGAAAAAATAATGTTGTATATAATGCGTTGATTTTTTTTACAAATGAGATATTTTTGAAAAGGAATGGTAGTGATATTTGGAAAATAGTTTGATTTTCAAAATCATGATGGACAATTCAATGTGGTTTGAAAATTGAATGTACTAATTTTTTGAAATAAATGTTGTAATATGTGTGATGTGTTAGAATATTTATACTTTATTCATTATGTTGTTATTGAGTGAGAATTATAGAGTTTTTAGTATTTTAGAAAATGGAACCCAATAGGTGTAGAAGAAAACAACTGGAGGAAGATGCTAAAATCGTGGTTGCACTAGAGAAATAGGTGATCTATCAACTGTTAAAAAGCATATTCCATGATTTTCAAGCTATTAGTAAAGGGATGAAGAGGGATAAACCAATGAAAGTGGATCATTACATCTAGTTATAGAAGCATAATTCACTCATATTTTGAGGTGACTCATAACTACGGAAGTTTGAGGTGTTTCTAAATAGGATGAATCAAATCACTGATTACCTTGGAATTCCAATAGATATGAATGTCAAGTTAGCAATGTATATGTGTGTTGATATTACATGACATTGGGGGGATTTAGCTGTTTAGGATAAATTTGACCAACGCATTGGTTAGGAGGATTTTGAGAAATTGGTCAATAGAAAATTATATCATCATGTATTCATATTTAATAGAGTGATGTAATTATTCTGGTTGAAATAGGAGATCCTCATAATAAACAAGTTTGTAGATAAATTTATGAATTTAGTCATTTTTCCACCAGAACATGCTGCAAGTTTGACCTTAATGGAAAAAATTTCCAAATTAGGGATGAGGAATGATATTCACTTGACGATTTCAATTATTTTTATAACTGATTATGAAAATATTCTCAATATAGATGGAATTTAAGAAATGAATATCTTATGTTCTATGGGTGGAGGTAGAATTTTGGTACCAATGATAAATAGTGGGAAATATGACCCTGGGAGAAAGACGAATAAGGACACCTACTTCTAAGGTAGTGGAATGGAATATAATTAAAATATTCAATCATAAAATATTCATCAAATCCCCAAGAGTAAGATATGATGTTTCTGTTATAGTTCTTTGGACCACATGATGAGGGAGGGTATGAAAACACCAAGAGTATGAAATAATTTCAACCATAATGAGAATCTTTAGTACTATTGTCATAGTGCTCTGATATCGGGTATTTAGGACACTTATCAAGTTTTAAATTTGTTGTATACCTCGACCAGATGGGTTAAGTAGAATACATCGCATTAGGAGAACTCAGATAGCCACTGAAATTCCAGGAATACCATGACTCCTCAAAAGAGACAATCTGAACAAGATAATAATGAACAAAGTGATGTGAGAAAGCAATTATATAGAGAGGAATAAGTTATTATGGATGATCAGTCTGGCCCATTGATGGTGAGAGGTAAAATTATTTTTGAATTATACCTTTATGAATATTTTTTTGAAATGGCTTTATCATATTCATTTATTTCTTTTCCTGGAGTTGATTTTACAGGTTTAAATATTGAGATGATGCCTTTTGTGTTCAATATAAAAACTCTTCTCAGTTTAAGAGAATGTCAAACATGTGTCTATAAAACATGCTCTATAATGGTTAATAGATCTTAGATGATATGAAATTTCTCTGTGAATGTGATGGATTTGAATGAAAGAATCATGGGTATGGATTATTTGACAACATTCAAGGATCTCATCAACTATTACACATTTTGGGTTAATCGTACGACTAATGATGGAGTCAATAATCTCTTCAGAGGAGACTGTAAAATAATGGCATGGGAAATACGTTTATTGAAACCATATGATGGAATGATCTCATAGTAACTGGAAGTGTTTAATTTTGAATTGATAAAATAGATTTATAACAATAGTTTTCTAGTAGTTGTTGATTAGTTTCTAGATTCCTTTCTTGAGAATTTTTCATGGATTCCAAAAATAAGATAAGTAAAGTTTATGATTCATCTAATTATAAAGACTAGTCCCATTTACCATACATCATAAAGGATGGAACCAAGAGAATTAATGAAACTAAATATATAGTAGGAAGATTTGGAAATGAAAGGGTTTATTCAGATGAGAATGTTTCTATGGGCAAGACTAATCTCGTTTGTCAAAAGGGAGGTTGAAACTCTTCTTTTTTTCTTTCATTACCAAAATATTAACCATGCTACGATAAATAAAATGTATAAACTTCCACACATTGATGATCTATTTGATAAATTAAGGGGAGCACATGGGTTCTCTAAAATTTTCATGTGATTAGGATATAACAATCTGAAAGTTTAGAAGGAGGATATTCCAAAGACAACTTTCAAGATTAGATTTGATTATTAATAGTATGTGGAAATTCCTTTCGGTCTTATGAATTCACCATTGGCATTTATGGAATTGATGAATTGGATATTTCATAGGTAT
Source organism: Viscum album (assembly GCA_963277665.1). Classification (NCBI taxonomy): domain Eukaryota; kingdom Viridiplantae; phylum Streptophyta; class Magnoliopsida; order Santalales; family Viscaceae; genus Viscum; species Viscum album. Next base: position 902,485,767 of record OY728139.1, read on the forward strand.
CTGTATTCTTTTTTGGTTGTTTTTGTTGATGAAATATTTCTGTATTCATGGACATGGGATGAGCATGAGTAATACTGGGTGATAGTATTGGGAATATTAAGGGATCATTGTCTGCATTCTAGATTAACAATGTGTAATTTTTGGATACATGAGGTACATTTCCATAGTCATGAAATTTATGAATTTTTTTTTCTATGTATCTAGTGATGGTAGGATCTATTTTCTCTAGGAAACAACAATGAACGTCCTTGAGATATGCAGTTTCCTTGGTCTATCAAGTTATTACCAACATATTTTTTGTGACCTTTCAGGATGATCATCACCTATGAAAACTTTAACAATGATCTGTGTCCCATTATAGTGGAACAATGAATGGAAAAATACTTTTCAAGATTTTCATGTCTTCCTTACATCATCACCAATATTGATATTTACCTAATTAGTTTAAGTGTACATGGTGTATTATAATACTTTGGTATCTGGGATGGATGTGTTCTCATGTAGGGAGATGATGTGGTATCTTTTGGCTCATCGAAGTTATATTTTCATGAGGAGAACTACCCAACACATGATTTGGAGTTAGATGATGTAGTACATGAATTGAAAACATGTCATAATTACCTATGTAGTTTGAAATTTACACTATATAAAGATCATAAGAACATGAATATCATTTTATCAAAAATATATTTGAAGCCTTAAAAAATAATATGGAGAGATTATCAACATCTGTTTTACTTTGACTTGATTTATACATTGGGAAATGGAAAATCTATGGTAGATGAATTAATTAGAGAGTCATATTCTCCATTGGAAAAAGAGGCTTTGAATTTGTGGTTGTTGATTTAAGTTATAGTAAACATGAAATTAGCATGTAAAGGCCAAGGTGATGTTACTTTGTTTAAATTCCAATTTATTTTGTTCCTAATTTAGAGGAGATAGTAAAAGGGACAGATAAATATGATTAAAAATGTGTTTCAGTTGTGGTCTAAGATCAATAATGGGGAGACCATTGGGGGATGTAAGCTGGATGAGAGTTTAATTTTTCAGTTTTGAAATAATATGGTCATACATATGTCTTATTAGAAATAACTCTTTCACGATTAACACCATTCAAGATGATTTTTTTATCTTGAAATACTGAATATTAATAATAAATTGAATGAATAGTTTTGCTGGGTTGGTATGAAAAGGAATTGGATTGATTTTTTTTTCGCGATGCTTATCATTCCATTAGTTTAAGAAAGAGCATCAATGACCATCATGTATGTTGCAGTCATTACATAAACTTATTTGTTATTGGGATAATATATCCATATATCATTTTATAAGTATCCCAATAATGGTTTGAAAACATGATTCTATTTGGTTTATAGTTTATTAACTCAAATATTCACTCCATTTATTCACAATTCACGATTCTCTTGTAGCCGAATAGTTTTTTAAAATATATATTTGAAATGTTGTAAAGAGGCATGGAGTACCAGTTTCTATTGTCATAGAAAGTAATTATAGGTTTATGTCTCATTTCTGAAAGTCCTTATAGAAATCCCTAGGGTCTTAGTTGAACATTAGTATGGCGTATCACCCTCACATGGATGGAAAATCCGAATAGATGATAAAAATATTGGAAGAGATGTTGAAGGCTTGTGTAGTGGATTTTGATTGCCCATGGGAATAACACATACTATTATTTGAGTTCTTATATAAAAATAGTTTTAAATTCATGATACTTATGTCTCATTATGATGAATTTAATTGGTTTCCATGCTATTATCTAGTATGTTGGGTCGAAATAGATGAGGCTTCACTAGTTGGGATGATCCTTTTCCATGTGATGATGGGGAAGATTCAATTGATCAGGAAACTAATCCAGATGACTCCAATTCATTCAAAATCATATGTGTATCATCATCGATGGTCATTTGAATTTTAGGAGAGTTACCATGTGTTTTTTAGAACATATAAATTTATTGTAAATAATCATTTTGGAATGTATGGAGAGGTATATCCTTGATATATAGGACCTTTTGAGGTACATGAAATAGTAGGTGAGTTATCATATTGGTTGGATTTTACACCATTGTTCAATGAGGTGAATAATGTGTTTCATGTATCTAAATTGAAAGATTATTGACCTAATCCAAACCATGTTATTTGATGGGATCACATTGACCTATATCTGGATGCTTCATGGTTGTATGTTCTAGATTGGATTGTGGATAGGCAAGAAAAAGTATTGCATGGAAAAAGCATCGGTCTACTGTGGGTTCTGTGGAAATATGGTTGGATTGAGCAAGAGAGTTGTGAACATGAGAAATAAATGATTGACCAATGGACTAATTTTTTCTAAGATAGTAGTGTTTTTCTACAGTCCATAGATGGGAAGAACAATTTTAACGAGAATATAACACCCCCAATGTCAATTAAGTAATCCTTTCATTATTATTTTTTTGTATGTAAAGTGTTTGGGGGAATTTTTGTAGTTTTTGGATGACTTTTGGAATGTTTATAGGGATTTTATAAAGTTTAGTGTTTTGATAATGCTTTGTGGATCCCATGAAACTTCTCTAAGATACCTTTCCTGGTAAAATTGCACTTTTTTTGGCATACGGTTTGGTGCACAATTTTTCCAAACCATACAAACACCCAGGAGAAACATTAAAAATAGGAAAAAGTATTTTTTTTGTGGTTGGAACATAGATTTTCTAACTATATAGAATGACCATGGGAGGTTCTTCTTGAGATAGAGGATGGAATACCATTAGTGCAAAGTTTTCCTAACTCTATGACCCAACCATGAAAGATTTACAATTATATTGTAAAAATTGGATTGTGCTTAGGATTACCTATAAACATATTATTGTTCTCTATTTTCAACCTTATTACATTTTTATTCCACCCAATAGTTGACAAACCTATCCAATTTGAATTGGATGTGATCATAAGTCTTTTCATTCCCTTCATAATAATTTTTTATGGTATACTTTCGTTTTTTTCTAGATCTACTTTACTTCCCTATATCAAAATCCATGGTCTTGTCTGTTGATGATATATCTATGATTTTTGATTTCAATAATGAAGATATAAGATTTTTTGATGTTTTTGAAGAATATCGAAGGTGGGTTTTTTGGATATTCAACCTGGTTTTGATGACATTTTTAGGTCATTCTTCATTTCCACCATAATTTCCAAGTCACATCAATTCATTAAAAAATCTAATTGTTTTAACATGATGGTATGACTTCGATTTTTTCTTCTAAATTGATTGTGAAATTAACGTGAATTTCTTGAAGGAAATCCTCTTTATTGATGGTTTATGGAATTGTAAAAATTGGATGTTCTAGTGGAAAGTGAAAATGGTAACATGATTTTATATATTGATTTAAAAATGGTTGTTTGGTTTTTTTTCATGAATATTTCATTCCAATAATAGGGTAGTATTATTTAAATGCATTGGAAATTATGGTTTTGAAATATTGTTGGATTTAATGGTTAATAATTAGTTGAATTCAGTGCATATTGGTCAAGAAGTACCACTATCAATGGGATAGGTTTTGGCCATGAGGTTCTACTATCAATGTTAAACAACAATATTATGTGGTCGAGTGAGTGTGTGTGTGGATCTATTAAATGGAACGGTTTATTCCAAAATGATTCATGGGAAATGGTTAAATGACTTTTTTAGTTTCTTTCCTTGGATATTGATTTGTTTGAGAATAAATTTTTTATCAATAAATTGTTTTAGATTCCAATAAAAATAGATTTCAATTGATTTGTATAATTTATTTAGATGAATGTGCTAAATAATTCTACACTAGTGGCGTGAGTAGTGAATCCATTTTGGTAAAGCCTTCTAAGACTCATTACTCACCCATGCTTTAGAACATTGTTTGTTTTTCTTATATTGTTTATCGAGACATAGGTAAAGGGAATGTATCACATTTATTTAGTGATGCATCATGATACTTAGGATATTTTATAACATTTGATCATTGATCATGTGTAGAGATATGGAGTTATTTCTTTGAAAACTTTGGGTAATGTTGTTTTTTACTTCCTCTTTATAATATCATGTTAGCCGTCTTCAGCTGTGGTACTCTATTGTCATTTGGTTTTGATATCAATGGTACTAAATTGAGTTGTTTACATTATTATCATGAATTATGTAGTAGTACCTTGTTATGGAATGTTTGATTTTGTTTCCTTATCTCTTAATATGAAAATATTCCCCCAATTTTATTGAAGACTTGACATTAATTTCTTACTTTTAGTGACACGAGGATGTTTCTTAAGGCTAAGTAGCAATTCTTCCTCAACTCAAGCCATTGAGGAGGGGAGGGATGTTACAGTTGAGGTTTTTATTGATATGATCAGGGTTTATATTTCACTATTTGATACTATATGAATCTATATGATTATGGAATGAATAAATATGGTCTATGTTTGGATTTATAGAATCAAATTAACCTAATTTTTTATTAAATGGAGCATAAAAGGTATAATAATAATAATAATAATAATAATTTATATGATTAAATATATCTGATTGAAAAAATTAATCGTTAGAGAGAGAACCAATTGAGTGACTATTATTGTGGAAGAATATATTTGAATATAAGGAAGATGTAAATGATTGTTTTTGATACATTGATCACATATTTCTATATATTAATTTCTTAATTGAATTATCCTAATACTTGGGTTATATTCATTAATCAACATCTTCATTGAAGAAATCATCTAATGAGAAATATATTCATCATATTTTTTAATATTGTAATAGTGTACATTGGGTTAATTTATTAGCATAGTAGTGGTATATTATATGTTCACGGGGAAGGGGTGAAATTTTAACATATGTTGTGATGGTTGAAGATCGTCAAGAGTTATTGGAACATTGATAAGGACAAAAAAAAATCTATAAACATTATAATATGAATTATTATATAATTAAATTGTCTAATAACTCATATGATAGATATTACATAAATTATTTAGTCTCCAATATTTTGTGAGAACTGAAAACAAATTTTTAATAAGAAATATTTAGAAAAAAGATAAAAAAACATTAATAGGTGTTATATAAAGATATAAGGGGTTTCCTCCACTAAAATCCCTACATGACTAATAGAGAAATAATTAAGGATCCCCTAAGAGTGAATTTAATATATTATAAGTGGGTGCCACATGAAAGGGTATGTGTCATGAAATTATCAGGATAAAACTTCTTTTTATCCAAGTAAAATAAGGAAACCATCGACCAAAACCAATTTCATGGATAAATGAAGTCTAAAATCCTACCATATTTCATAATGGTGATTTTATTCTCAGAGTTTAAAAAAGATATAATCCCAAATAAAAATATGAAATATAAAATAGAACTAGTTTATAAAATCCGATGCTAACATAACATATAACAAATAAATTATAAATTATTACTTTAACAATAAAATTATGTATTAAATTTTAAAAAAACACAATATATAGAATTAGTTATGATAATATGAGTATAGTCTATATTATTATCCCATACAACACTCATTCTAATGAAAACGTGGCATAGTAAATTCTTAGAGAGAAGATAAGAAACCAAACACATGTATGAAACAATGTAAACTATAAATAGTATCACAATAACTATCTCTCAAAAAATGAACAATAAATTATAATCTTGTGAAATAATGATAATATGACAAGAAAGCTCCTCACAACCACACGAGAACTATTCAACAATAACCATATTCTATATTAAAAATAATATTGTGCTTCTATTTTTAACCATATTTATGTGCCATATCTATATGGTACAACCTTATACCATTGAAAAAGAAAATATTTACATACTTTACAAACATACACATTTATATTTCATAAAAATCTACCACATCCACAAACTATAATTAAATCCACCGCAATACACAACCAATACCGATGTGATGTAAACACACTATGACCAAAATGATAAGTGACAATAGGGAGTGAAATCATGGATATGTATGAACCACATATAGTAATTTAACGATCCAAATGGTACCGAATAACTCTAATAGATATCTATTATGTTTGTTGACTAGGGTGGTTATGTTAGAAATATTATTTTTCTCCAACATACACAACTAAGTGAAATGATTTTATGATTAAAAAAGACAATGATTTTTTATTATTAACAATATTTTGAGTTACTTTAATTGCAATTATTAAATTTTAAAGTCTTCAAATGTGATATTATATTAAGTTCATCATTCTTGAAGTGTTTATTATAATAATTTTCAAGTGTTAAGTCTTATGTGTCTATTCAAGTAATCATTCATCATCTGATATTTTATTTTCTTACTTATATGTTAAAAATTTTAAATAAAATTATTTTACATATTTTGAAGTTACCCTTATATAGATTATATAAGTCAATGATTATTCTTATATAGTGGATGTTTGGAATATTCAGTTTCTTACACATGTATTAGATACTCATACATAAAATGTCTTATATAAGGAATTATTACATTGAAAAAAGGAAAATATTTGCTGATGTTATAAGATTTTTTTATTTCTATGCGGACCTAATTTTTGAGGATTCATATTTATGAAAAAAATATATTTCATGATCATTCTTTTATAAATAATTAAAAATTAGATATTCAAATATAATTAAAATTATGTGATATTTTAGCCATTAAATTACGTTACTATATTTTAGGAGAATATTTCTTTTATTTGAAATGGTTCTTTATCAATGTAATAATTTTTGGAAGGATGTTTAAATAATAATAATAAATGATTACATTTTTTATTGTTTATGTTATTGTAATAGTTATAGTAGACCCCTATATTCCAGTATATGTTCAGATGAATATTTTAAATCAATCTAATTTGAGTGTATATGTATATACATATTATTTTGATAGATAAAATACATCTGTCTGAAATATTGAGACAATTTTTAAAAATATTATAAAAACTACTAATATAATTATTCTATGATTTTATTATCTTTTTTGGAAGTATTAATATTCCATATAATAAAAAAAAAATTAAGAATAAAAACACTTGTTTTTTTATTAAATAAATATATTTATATAAACAAATATTAATCTCATCATATATATATGTTGGATATATAATATCACATTGGATGATTCAAAAATTTGTTAGTTTTTTTTTCTACACAACCATGTGACGTTTCTATAATCTAAATTCAACATCATTAAATATTCTGTTATTATGCAACTCAAATAGTATGTTTTGAATAAAGATAAGTAAAATTATTATACAAGGGATCCAATAAAAATATTTTTTTATATCATAATGAATATAAAATGCCTATTAATTATACTTAGGATTAAGAATCATTTTAAATGAATCTGAATAAAATTATCATTAATGAATTTTGGATTTACTAGAGTGGATTGGTTAAAGATAAAAAAACCTAAAAAAACTTTAAAAGTTTTATTAACTAATATTTTATTCAATAAATTATTCCCATTAATATATTCCTAAGGAAAATAATAGTATTAAGATATCCGTTGTAGAAGGAAGTATCTTTTATGATGAAGTTCAATAACTCTATTTGGTAAAAAAGACATGATAGTAATTTGTATCATTTTAAAGCATTGTATTTCATTACAATGGTTTGTTGGAGACAAAATATTTACCCTATTAACTAAATTATCATCTATAGAATAAGGCATTCTTGTAGATTGAGAACCATAGATAAATAAATATAATTATTTTCAATATAATCCATGTATGATAATATATTTATCTATAATTTATTTTTAATTGTTGAAATAAAAGATATAAAACCATTCATGGTACTCTCTATTGAACCCAACCATTAGATTGTCGAAAAATATATTTATTATGAAAAAGTTATAGTTTTATGAATGCTATTTCATATGGTTTACGACAGTATTCCTATATCATATTTTACCAATATGAATTGAACATGATATGTGACAAAACGTTTCTACTCTTATATAGTTATATAACATTACAAAGAATGTGATATAACACATCCAAATTAATGTTTGATAATACTAAGATTATTGGTGGAAAATGTATCAAATAAATGAATAAATGGACTAATGATATTGTAAAAAATTATCTTTTCATTACAGATGTCGATCTAGATTTAGATTAATATTTAATGATTTTAGAGTTTTGTCTTTTAGACTTAGTGGTAGAAAAACTAAAATAATTGAACTAACAATTACTAATTATCTACAAATGAAAATTTTGATTGGAATATTGATGATTTATGAAGGATAAATATTAGAAATGGATGATGATAACATTTTAATTACAAAGTATTGTGTTATTATTAATGGTAATTGATTAATAGATTAAAATAATGTCATAGGAATCTGTCTATCACTTCTGATAAAATAGAAACCTGAAATTTATAATAGAGTAATGAACACGAAAAAATATGTTGATGTTATGAAATTTTATATACAATAATGTTGCTTTTATGAAAATATTTTACCATTAATAAGAAGAAATATATATGTGTAAAAGAGGTAAGGTAATATGCACAATGTGTAGTTTCTTGCACATTTCTTAGATACTGATAAATAAACATTTTTATATAAGGAATTATTATCATGAAAATATTTATTATTAGGTGAAGTTATATGATTTTTTATTCCTACGTGGACTTAATTTTAGAGGATTCAAACTTATGGGAAAAAATATATTTCATGATCAATATTTTATAAATACTTAAATATTAGATATTAAATTATAATTCCAATTATGTGATATTTTAGTGTATAAATTATGTTACAAGATTTTGGGAGAATATTTATATTATATTATATGGGATTTTATCAATTTAAAAATTATTTCATGTAATTTTTCCTAATAATAATTAATTTCTACATTTCACAATGATGATTTTTTTATAATAGTTATAGTAGATCACTTTATTTCTTTTTTTGTTTAATCAAATATTTTAAATCAATTTAATTTGAGTGTATATGTATATAAATATTGTAATTATAGACAAAAAACATCTATCTAATATGTTGAGTTGTTTTTTATCAAACAATATGAAAACAACTAATATAATTCTGCTATGATTTTCTTATCCTTTTTAGAAGTATTAATATTCAATATAACATTAAAATTTTTTTATAAGAATAATAATACATCTTATTAGTTGTGTTATTTAATAAATATAAATATATAAAAAATATTATTATATTCATAGATATGTTGGATATATATTTTCACTTTGGTAGATTAAAAAAAATTAGTTGTTTTTCTACACATCATGGTGACGATTATATCATCCAAATTCAACATTAATAAATATTTAATTATTGAAAAACTCATATAGGAAGTTTTGAATAAGGATAAGTATAGTTCTTATATATGGGATCTAATAAAAATGCCTTTTATATATCTTAATGATTATTAAGTGACAACTAATTATACTAAGGATGAAGAATTTTTTTACAATCATGTGTTATTCATGAAACTATAATAAATGATTTATTATCCAGTGTTTATATAATAAAGAAATTTCATAGTAAATTTACTCAGAGGGTAAAAAACCTCATAGAAATATTTAATATTCAATTATATGGTAATGTTAAACTGGGAATTAAAATCATTGGAAAAATAAAATAAAATAAATAAAGTATCTTTATTCCTGACTCAAATAACAAAAAACCACATATATTAATTAGTTTCATTTTGTAATTTATATACATTATGATAATGATTACTATTTAAAAATACTCAATATTTTGAAAATAGTCTTGTCTATATTACTAATAATGAATCTACTACTTCAGATTAAATTTCATTTCATAATGTATGTATATTTAGATTTCTAAATATATAATTACCCAGATTTTTTGACCCAAAAGAATATTGTTACTGCAAAATCTTTAATGTCTCAGAATTTCAATGTTACTTTTTTTGAATTATATGGAGTTATTTTTAGACCACAGTCTCTGACGTCACGTGACTCTGAGTCCCAGTGATCCTGGGACATAATTCTGAAATTTTTTTAAGGTACATTCATTAAACATGTGAGCATGTTTTTTGAACTTTTGAATTGGTGCTCGGATCGAAAATATGAGGGCACAGTTGAATATAGAATCTAGGATTTTCCAAGAATGGACTTAACTTCAGCCAGAAAAGGGTGAAATAAAAAAGTTAATATTTGGAATTTTCAAGAAAATTAATAAAATATCTTAAAATTTTATTTTATTTCTTTTCTCGCTAAAGAGCGGAAACACATCGTTGTTGTGGTACAACCGTGAGGCAGAGACAAGGCACATTAATTGAACTCATTAATGAATTGTTAAGATGCAGCGTAACAACGCTTTAATGATGTGATGTCGTAATATAACAGAAACAATGTAATTTTTTTTATTTTCAATGCGTTGGTGGAAAGGAAGATTAAACTGTGAGAACTCTCTGGTGAACCTTTGACGGATTCCTCCCCAACGAAGAACGATGAATGTTGGTGGGACGTCATCGAATTTGACGTACTTCGAAGAATAATGAATGAAATCATCCTCTTGAACCCTCAAGGATGAAATGTTGTGGCAATGAACATCAATGAGGTTGGGGTTTGTTTTGATTCATGTTTTACCTATTATTCTTCAAAATGACGAACACAGATTAACCCTTGAACAAGTTAATCCACAGACTTCCCATTCTTGCAGGAGGGTGCAGTTTCATGGGTTTTCATTTTGGGATTGATTTATTTTTGGCAGAACATTGTACCTAATCCTCCCATGTTAAAAACTCTAAATGTGTAGGGCACATGTCGACATGAAAAAGGCCCGATCCCCATCGACATGTGTGTTATTGATTGAAAAATATTCAAAGTGGTGAAAAATGGAGGTTGAGGCAGTCAAAGTGAAGGTTTCTCCCTAACGATCATGTATGAATAGGCAGATTGAAGAACAGAGCACCATAGTTACTTTGGTGGCCCGTAGAATGAACTGTCGGTGGTTGCCCATGGCGCCACAGAGAAGCATTGGCCTGTGTTCGAGCTGCCTAGGTGACTTACTGAGCCTTGTTTTCTCGACCACGGTGGTGGGGAGGCCGCATCCCATTGGCTGCAGGAGATGATTGATGCGGCGCCATGCGGGGAGCTGCATGGGATGGGCAGATCGCCCCTGTGGGTTGTATTCAAAACAAGAGGGGACGTGATGGTTGCTGCTGCATCTCGAGGAGACCCCATAGTTCACTAGTGTGTTTGATCCATGGTTTGTGGCCCCCACTCCCAGATAGTGGGCTAGGCTAGTCCTGCGCCGGCATGCCAGACCTACGGCTCAGTGGGTCAGACCCATACTGGTGGGCCATACCTGCACCGGTGGGCCAGAACCACAACTATTGGGCCATACTTATGATGACAGACTGGAACCATGCCCTTCAGACTGAGCCGGATGAGACCACATCACCAATCGACCCAGCGGGTGACCCAGTGGGCTGAACCCCCATCTGAATTTGGCCAAACACAGCGGGGCCCGTTGGGCCTGGCTGGACCAGACATATACAAGACCAAACCAGTCCAGGCCGAGTTAGTCAAATTTTAAACTATGGTATGTGGGACCTCGGGCTGGGTTGGTCATGACGGTTCGACCGGGACAGACCGGGTCTAGACACAATTATCCATTGTTTACTAAAATGTCTATATCTTACTAAACGAGAGTCTGTTCGACTCAACGTCTATTACGTTAGAAACCTTACGAAAATACATTACTTTTTGGTATTTCAATGTAGGAATTTTTGGAAGTTGAGGTACGAACAATGGCTCAAGAAGCAGCCGTGTGGATCTTTAGTGGCCCGACTGACGAGCAACATCTGTGTGAATCCTTAGTGTCTCAATAGAAGAGAAGTATTCGTGTGGATATTTAGTGGCCCAAAAGACCAGAAACAACCATTTGGATCCTTAGTGGCTTGACATATATGAAATATCCGTGTGGATGCTCAGTGGCCCGACAGACGAGAAACGATTAATCAGGGATGAGTCTCTCAAGAGTATGTAAAGTTATTCACTCTAACTGATCAACCTTTCCTACTCTAGAATATACCTGGTGTGAGATGTCCTTGAATTGTGTTTTTGGATTTCTAGTTTCTTTGTGTTATTTATCCTTAGTAGACTGGTGTCCCCTAATGAGTACTGTGTTACTCACCCCTGCATGGACTTCGCCCACACGTAATGTGTCTTGTGCAGGTGACAAACATTTCGACAAAGGACTTGGTGGAATAATAGTAGGCGGGGCCTAGTAGGACTTGGTGTACATGAAATACTACTTCAGCTTCTAGTAGCTATACTACTCTTACCATAAGGTGGGGTTTTCAGCAGATGGATACCCGAGTCCTTCTGTACTTTTCTGTTTTCAGTTCTTTTTGTTGGGTTCATATTATGGCCCACTTGTTTCAATTGTACTTGTACTCAACACTTGTTTCTGTGTACTTGTTTTCCCCTTTTAGTTTTTGGGATGTGTTTGGGTGTTTGTATTCTTACATGTACTCAGGAAAATTATGCCCTCTTGGAGGATGTCACCTTCAGTGCTCATCACCAAACCCTAGCCTTCAATAGGTAGGCTTGTGGTATGTCATGGAAGAGGCCTCAAGGGATAGGTCATGACAAATTGGTATCAAAGGTGTTTGGTTTTACCTTGGATACCGAGAGGATATTGTTTTCTTTAGGGAAATATTGTTAAATGTTGTGAGTCCAACTTTAAGAATCAAGGAGTCCAGTGTTGGTGCGGTGACCGACATATCCATACACAAGGACCTTGAATTAATCTTTTTAGTTTCAATGCATAAAAACACAGGTTGTGAAAGTGTCCCTTTATGATATTTTGTATAAGAGTCAGCTCACCAGGTATATTTTTTTGACTATATCCCATCTTGATCAATTTCAGGATGCTTCCATGAGGATGACCAAATAGGATTCTGATATGTGGTAGGGAGGATAATCCTCCTTGTGATGAGGCATCCATTCAGCGACCAGTTCTCGAGATAAACCCATCGGGTATTGCACCAGTGCTACCACCAACCATTGGTCAGCATCTACTACCGAAGGTACCGATAGAGCACGTGCGTAGACATAGTGACCTACATGATTTTATGAGATAGAGACCTCCAAGGTTCATGAGAGAGAAGAATCCCTATATTTCTGAGGATTGGTTGGAGGCAGTGATGCACGTATTCCACTTATTGATGACATCGTCAACCAAATTGTATCTTAGATGTGAGGCTTTTTCAGGGATCCGTAGGGAGATGATGGAGTGTAATGATTCAAAATCATGATGAGGCAACCCTCTTTTGGGTTAACTTCTAGCGGATTTCCCAGGAGGAGTTTTTCCCATGACTTTTCACTATGTACACATTTAGAATCTTCTTCACCTTCATCAGGGTATCTTGTTAGTGAATGAGTACCCTGTAAGGTTTACGTAACTCTCTCACTACTAAAAAGACATGGTGCGAGACCCTTTCTTTAGGGATCAGGCCGTTGAGAAGGGAATCAAGAAGGAGATCAGGGGATCAATGGTGTCTCTCAACATCCCTACCCAAGATGCGGTGCTGGATGGATCCCTTCTAGTAGAGATATTCCTCACAGAGCATGCACCGACAGTGGGTACCACCACCGGGTGACAGGTAGTTGACCCATTAGTGACAGGCAACTGAAAAATGGAACATCAGTCTAAATGGTCCATATCAACTAGTGGACAACCCCATGACATGGGATTGGGGGCACGATGCCGCCTCGATAGAGGGAGACAATAGAGAAGAAGGGTGTGCTACTCATGCATCGAGAAAGGATAGTTCTAGGTGTTGTCACCACCACATCTATGTGGTCCACCTTGACCTTAGTGAGTAGGAAGACATTGTTGGGAACAAATTCATGAAGCAGAGTCTTATGATCACAGTGCTCCAGATTTGATTTGAGGTACGATCAGTGTCTTCTCCACCCAAGATGTAGTTTTTATAGACACATGGTATAGTCAATCTTTTCATTCCACAACTTATGTTCTGATCTCGGAGATTCCAGTAGAGCCATTAGCACGATCCTTATGGATAGATACTTATACATGATGGGCTTTGATGATTACACACTTTTACCAACAATGTGTGCTTACTGTAGGAGGTAAGATATTTGGTTGGGATCTCATTTTAGCAGCGCTGAGGCCTTATGATGTCATCTTGGGTATGGAATGATTATCCATAGTCCATGATATGATCGACTATTATAGGTGTACTTTTCGATCTGTCCGCGGAGATGGGAATAGGTTTTACTTTAATGATGAGAAGGAAACCCTTGTATCATAGGATGGACTTTCTCAGAGGAGGGTGCATCCGATCACTGACCAGTTGGCTAGACTCACCCTCGGTGTGGTGGAAGAGTGGAGTCGAAGCTTTCATATAGTGGTGGATGATTATAAAGATGTTTTTCCCGAGGAAGTTCTAGGACTACCTCATCATTGAGAATTAGACTTTTTCATCTACGTCCAAGAGATAGTGTGGCTCCATGGAGTGCCATCTATGATCATCTCAGACTATGATGCAAGTTTTACATCCCAATTGTGGAAGGGATTACAGAATGCCTTCGGGACATAGCTATGCTTGAGCACATATTTCCATCCCCTGATGGATGGTTAGACAAAGCAGAACATATAGGCCTTGGAGGACATGCTTTATGCTTATGTCCTAGATTTTCGTCTTAGTTTGGAGGACCACCTTTCATTGGGAGAGTTTTCATCCAACAACAGCTATCAGTACACTATTGTCATGGAACTGTTCGAGGCCTTGTATGGGTGGCCTTGAAGATCACCTCTATCCTGGATAATCCCAGGGGAGTCGACACGCATGGGTCCAAACATTGTACGGGCTACCATAGAGAAGGTACAGATCATCCAGGAGTGGATAAGGACTGTGCATAGTACACATATGTCTTATACCGATAAGAGAAAAAGTCCCTTAGGGTTTGAGGAGGGAGACCATGTATTTCTTTGGGTCTCACCTCGAAGAGGATTGCATAGATTTGGATTGGGAAACAAGATATATCCTAGGTTCATCGGACCTTTTAAGATCTTGAGAAGCGTTGGAAAGGTGGATTACCGCCTTGGCCTTCCCCTATAGATGCTCCAGGTGCATGATGTTTTACACGTGTTGTAGCTGAGGAGGTATTTTCATGGTCAATTGCACGTCATCGATTGGGGAAATCTAGACATTAATGACGAGGCGATGTTTGCGAGGTTCCCAGTGGAGAAATAAGATAAACAGAAGCATGTCAATTGTTGATAATATATACATCTGGTGCGCATTTGGTGGTAGAAAATGAACCTATAGGAGTTCACATGGGAGCGAGAGGCTGAGATTTATGATCTGTTCCCATATTTGTTTTTTCATCCCTTTTTAGCTTTCAGGGTCGTAAATCCCTAAGGTGGAGAGAAAGTAGTGTCCTCAAATTTCAAAATAATTTTTAAATGATATAGAATTATTTAGGTACCACACACTCTAAAATAATTTGATTTCATGGTTCAATGATCCTGGGATAGAATTTTGATCATTTTATAATGTACATTCAGTAAATGTGTGAGCAGGTTTTTTTAACTTTTGAACTGGTGCTTAGATAAAATATAAAAGGGCACCATTGAACTCAGGATGATGGGATTTTCCTAGAAAGGACATAAAATCAGTTAGCAAGGGCCGAACGAAAAGGTTAATTTTCTAAATATTAGAGATAAATAATAAAATATATTAAAAAGTTATTGTATTTCATTTCTCACCGATGAGCGGTGACAGGAAAACGCTATATTGCAGTGACGAGGTAGCGACGATGCACTTTAATGGAACTCATTAATGACTAGTTAACATGAAGTGTAACAAAACATTAACGATGTGACATCAACATGTAACAGAAACAATGAGATGTGTTTTATTTTAATAGTTGAGACATTGGTGAAAAATTGGATTAAAGTGTGAGGACTCTCTAAAGATATTCTAACAGATTTCCTCCCATCAAAGAAATATGAATGCCCGAGAGACATCAGTAGCTTCGACGTACGTTGAAGAATGATGAATTCCATCAGCCTCTCACGCCCTCAAGGATGAAACCCTTCGGAAACAAACTTCAATGAGGTAGGGGGTTAGTTTTGATTCCTGTTTTTCCCTATTCTTGTTTTAAACAATGAACGCTGATAAACCTACGAACATGTTAATCCGTGGAATGTCCATTTTTTTGGAGGGTGAATTTTTTTGGTTTTTTTGGGATTGATTTATTTTTGAAAGAACCTCACACATAATCCTCCCATGTTTTAAACTCCTAATGCGGAGGGCACAAGAGAACATGAACCATGCCCGAGCTCCACAACCATTTACATTCTTGATTTATGAATATTTGAAGTGGAGACAAAGTGAGTTTGAGTATGTCACAGTGAAGGTGGTGGCCTAACGATCTCGTATGCGTAGGAGTATTGGGAAAAAACCACCAGAGCAACTCTGGTGGCCCGTAGAAGGAACCGTCGGTGCCCTTGCATAACAGCAACGAGCATAGAAAGGAGGCATTCCCGTTGGTGCACTGTAGTGGCAGGAGGTTGTGACTGGATGGCCATAGGGGTATAGAGAAGCATAAACCCACGTCCGATCCACTTAGGCGACTTGGCTATCCATGATCTCTCAACCGTGGTAGTGGGAAGGATAGATCCCATCAGCCATAGTAGACACTGGACGTAGTGCCAGGTGAGCGCCACATCGGGGAATCAACCCTCCCCTTACAAGCTGGGTTCGAATTGGGTGGGGACGTGACTGCAGCTGAATCGTCCCAGACACACCACATCATCTACTCGTGGGACTAATCTTTGTCTAGCGGGCTGCGCTCCCAGCTAATGGGCTGGACCTGCACTCTTCTGGTTGGGCTTGATGAGACAGGGTCTCCGGGTGACCTAGTGGGATGATCCCTCAACCCAACTCGACCAGGCCCAGTTGGGTGCATTGGGCCTCACCCACTGGAAAGGTTGGACGGGGCCAAATTAGACAAAAACTAGGCTAGGTCGAGTCAGTCAAATTTTAAACCGGTGTATATGGGATCTATGGGCCGAGTTGGTTGGGATGGTCTGACTAGGTCGGACTGAGCCCAGACGCAACTGTCCCATGTTTACTAAAACGTCAGTATCTTATAGACCGATCATCCATTTGATGCACTATCTATTTAATTAGAACCATAATGTCAATATGGTCCTTTGAGTTATATATATGTTGGACTTAATGGTGGTCGAGGTAAGACCGATCTCTCAATCAGCAGTTGTGTGGATCCATAGTGGCCCGACAGACGACCAACAACCGTGTGTATTTTTAGTGTCATGACAGATGACCAATAGCCGTGTTAATCCTTAGTGTCATGGTAGATGAGAATCATCCATGTGGATCCTTAGTGGCTCGACAGATGTGCAAAAACTGTGTGGATTCTTAGTGGTCTGAAATATGAGTTGTGATTCATCAGGGATAAGTACCTCAACAGTACGAAACATTATTCACTATAACTGATGAAACTTTCCTACTATAGATGAAACATGTTCTGAGTTATCCGTACTTTGTGGTATATGATTTGTGGTTGATTTTTTGGATTTCTCCTTAGTAGACTAGGGTCCCCTACTGAGTACTGTGTTACTCACCCTTCCATGGGCTTTGCTCGCACATGATGTGTCTTGTGCAAATGAGAGACATTTCAATGGAAGGATTGGTGGCCTAGAAGAAGGTGGGTCCCAGTAGGACCAAGTGGACAAGATGTAAAAATTTGACTTCCAGTTTTTACAGTACTCTTACCATCTGGAGGGGTTTTCAGCAGATGGATACCTGAGTCCCTTTGTACTTTTCTATTTTCAATTATTTTTTATTGGGTTGGTATTATGCCCCACCTATTTCAATTGTACTTTTACTCATCACTTATTTCAGTATACTTTATTCCCCTTTATGTTTGTGGGACATGGTTGGTAATACATTTGCATACAGGTGCTCAGCAAAACTCCTCCAACTTGTAATTGAACACCATCTGCACTAGTCGCCAACCCCTAGCCTTCTGGAGGCAAGCATGAGGTATGTCACAACCCAGGCCCCGGGGAAATGGTCGTGAAAACATCATCATTTTAAATAATTTTATTGGCTATGATTGAAAAAATTCTAAATGTTATATTAGTAGTAGACACTGGAGGCCGTTGAGTGATGATATTAGATGTTTATATCCTATGTCAAAAATTTATGGTGGCAATGTCACATTTCAAGATAATTATGTTAAAAATTATTAGTTACAGATCAATTTGAAATTTATAATGAATTCTCATAAAAAATTCCTGATATGTTTATAGACTAAATAACAAAATGATAAGTTTCCATCATTTGTGATGATGAATATTAAGCTGACCTGGCCAATAATGCTTGTTCTATTTGTAAAGATATATCACTAAAATAAAAATCCAATATATATTAATTTTTTTTACCATAGATATTCATTATTTACAATGGTATAATATATATTTCTGAATATATTTATAAAAAAATAAATGATTTGGTACAATAGACTTTGACATTATAATGGTCATTCTTTGATAATATTGTAAAATAATAATTTTTATTATGATTAATTCTGAAAAGAAAATTTATGTGACGAGGTTATGTGATTCATGTCAATTGGAGAGTAAAAGAAACAATTTTCTAATCACTAAATGTTATTACTACTTCTTTCACAATAGAATAGATCTTCATGGATTGGATTATACAACCTTGAAAAATAATCATTTGATTAATTTTTTTATTTGAGGATGACACTAATATAATTATTTGGATTTAATTTTTTTTGAATAAAATTGAAAACATTAATATCTCTATGAATTTATATATTATGTTCTAGAAGGGAAAATATTCCAAAATTATTTCATTGAGAATTGATTGGGGAGTCAATTTTTAATATATTGAGGTGGAAATATTTGGATTAAAACATGGTATCCAGGATTGATTTTTACTCCAAGAACACCACTATAGAGTGTTATAATTGAAATGGGGGAATATGACATTGTAGAAAATTACAATATATATTTCATGTTATTATTTTATTACAACTAATTTTAGTGCTAAATTTGTAAATGATGTATTCTATGTAAGAAATATTGTTCCTAAAATAACTATTTATAAAAAAGATAAATTTTCTTGAATAGAATAAACCAAAATATTAGATACTTTAATGATTTTATATGTATGATTTATATCATAAATAATCATTCTAAATTTGATCCCAAGGTTGATAAAGGAATCATTGTTCATTATTCAACTAGTTATAAATCATATAATATTTCTAATGAAAAGTACTGACAATTTCAGAAACAAATTAATGAAAATTTTGTCAAAATTCACAATTTTAATACAAAGAGACATTTTAATGGTCATAATGATCATTATATTAAATCATGTAACTTGATGGTATGACCAACATAAAAATAGATGACGATGAAAAAAAATTCCATCTAAAGTCTATATTAATTGAGTAAAAAAATAAAAACACAGTTCTACTCATGTTTTTCATATACCGACATGTTATACAAATGGTTTGTTGAAAATATTTGAATATGTTTTCTATATCGACAACTCCAACAATCCATTGGTATATCCATGATAATATGTCATCCTATAACAACAATTTTCTAAAACTACTGGGATAATTATATTATACAAGAATATTTAACTATCTATTGGTATAGTTCCCATCAGGTTGGAATTTTATACTTATAGAATGTTAAACTATTGGAATAGATAAACTATAAAGTCATTTATAACAATCAATTTTTATAAGAGACATGAATTATCCATTCTAAACCCTATTACCTAACCTAAATTCCATGTGTATATGATTTTTTCCTCATTTACATGTGATTCCACAAATTATTCTTTTATTTTTTGTCATTTTGTATCGATTTTTGGAAGAAATAATAATGGTATGTCATTCTTCATGAAATTGTCCATTATATTTACTTTATTTATTTTTTTATTTTAAATATCTATATTGTAATGGTGGGATAGGGTTTTATGTTTCATGAATTTCATTATGGTGGGGGTAATTTTTGTGGTTCATAATCATCAATCAAGTCCATTTTGCGTTTCTCTTATTTGAATGATATTGGGATTTATTGGACTTTTCATTTCTAATTGGTGATAAATTATTCCACAATAAGATTTAAAATACCTTATTTTCTTTAATTATTTTAAATATTATTAATTTTTTTATTTTTTTTACCTAAATAAGATCAATTTGTATTGAAGAAATGTCTCCTGTCATATTAAGTAAAATTCTATAATAAATTTTGATTTAGAACACTTATTATAACAATTAATGTGTTATAAAAAGATATTTAATAGTAATTAAATATGAGTTTATCCCTAGTAATATTATTATTTGTTCTATAATTCAATCTTTTCAGTTTTTTTGCACAAGAAAGTTTTTATACTTCTTTCTATATAACATAAAGTATCCCCACCCTAGAATTTAATTTAGTGTTAAAGTATTAAAGACAAGGAAATATGTTATAAATAATTGAAAAATGTCATGTTGTTATGTTCTTTGTAATTGGAATTATATTTCCCATGTGTATGATTAAATTCATAGGATTATTAAATAAATATAAAACTGGTTATATGTAACTAGGATGGGAAATTGATTAATTTTCATTATGGTTGTACCAATCAGTTTCCTAGATCATGAATGAATTTTTTTTAAATATTTTTTGTAAGGAAATATTTTTATGTTTATTAATTTATGATATTCCTTCATTAATAAATTTCGGAAGAATGAATTGATGGTTTGATACATACAACAACTATATTTATAAAAATTTTATTTAAATTGATAAAATTATCTATATATTTTTTACATTTGAACATAAATTCAATTTAAAGACACTAAAGTTATTTATTCTATCTATTTTCAATTTTTTTGAACCCATATAGAAAGTAAATCAACTACTTATTACACTCAGCGTATTAATGTGCCCTTTTATGGGTTAGTTCTCGAACAATAGTTTAATGTCAAAAGTTATTCTTTATGGAAACAATATCATTCAGTTTTATTTCTTAATTTCAATTAATTTTATAAAATTTATTTACTCTAACACATAATCATGTCCTTTCAATATTTTAAGAGGTAACCATATTTTTTAAATGGATATATTCTTTAAATAGTTTTAGTGAGTAAAAACCATTTCCCCTAGGATAATGTGTCTTTTTCAAATTTATGTTTTCAAATAATGAAAAAATATCATGGTGAGGAACCTATATTTTAATTTGTATTTCTAGATTATTAATTCAATAATTGTGATTTAATTATTCAGCTACTATTATGTCTTATTTTATGGCTATTCCATGTTGTATACATTGTTATGATCATCAAAACTATTCATTTATCATAGAATATGCTATCTTATATTATTTATTTAACTATGTACTAGATTTAATTGATGGATTTATTATAAATATTGGTATTTAGATTATCTAATTATATATTAATAACCCACATTTTATCTTTATTTATTTCATGTTAAATTATAAATGTTTTCCCTCATAAAAAACTTTTTATCTTTGGTGACTCTTTTCATGTTATGCAGAACAAGTTTCATTTATAGTAATTCTTTTATTATAATAATAACATAAATTTTTAGTTCATGAATCAATTTTTGAGAAAATTTAATTACAAATATTTATTTTTATTTTTAATATTTTAATTATTTTCTATTAATTTAAATATAAAAGAATAATTTATTTTAAAAAAATGGATAGAATTTGGTTGTATGATACTAACAAAATCACAACTCAGTTTCAACCCAAGTAAGATATTTTAATTTTTTTATTATAAAAAATGATTCAACTATGGAAGGTATATTAATTCTTTATTAAAATAATATCAAAATACCTCATTTAAGATAAGATTATGATATATAATATGTATATTTTTTTCAATGAAATTGTAAATTATACTATCACAATTAATTTAATTGAATAAATCATATACTATGTCTTATTAAAATTAAAGGAGGGGAATGATGTTATTTATAGTTTACTAATTTCTACTTAATTATCATCACGATAAAAAACACATTCTAATTAAATTATAAAATGGATAGAGTACACTTGAATTAATTAATTAAATGCATGATGTTAAGAGAGAGAAAAAATTATCGATTAATTAAGGATATATGTAAATCTTGAATATAGTAAATTGAAATGATATAATTTTTAATATGACAATATCATGGGAAAAAATTCATATAAATTATAAAATTAAAATCAATTAACATATATTACTTTATAAGGGATTAATTCTTGATGATGTTGATATTCCATTGAATCAATATATTGATTGGAAGTTAAATGATCATATTGTATTTATAACAAGTGAAATTAATTTCTTATCTTAAATATTTTTACTATTTTGAGAGGAAAATATATTCCTAAAGGATTAAAATGAATTTGGTACATATATGATGGAATTTAAATTTTGATGAAATATAAATTCTCCCACTATATAAGTTAAAAGTGTTTATTTTCATTGGTATCTAGGTTCCACATTCTTTTCATGTTAGATTAAATATCATGAAATTTATAGTGGATGACGCTGAGATATTTTATGATAATAATGAATTGGTTTGTCCATCATATGGATTGGTATCACATATATTTGATTCATGATATACTATTTCCATAACAGAGGGGAATAATTCTAGGTTTCACCAATCATGTTATTATTTTAAAAAACATAGTTATATTATTACTCCACAAATATAATTCTTATTACATTCACTTTTATATCCTACATCAATTTATATGTATAAAAAAATTTAATTTTTTATGTATGCTTATATCTTATAAGAAGTCATTAATCTTATAAATTCATAAATAAGAGTTTAATATAATGTATTCATTTTCTTTGAATTCAAAATATATTATATATTTATAGTTTTATATTATTATGAAAAATATTACATAAAAAAGTGGACACTATTAGACAATGAATTTTTTTTTAAAATAAAACAGAGCATTATGCTTACTCCCCTATTTCATTTAAGGAAACATTTCTTATTATGAAATGATTCCAAAGTAGAGTGTTGGAACATTTACTTATCATATTAATACTTTTATCATCTATAAACCATTGGAATATTTGGGATGACTACAAAAATATAATTAAGGGTATGGAAAATAAATTTATATTCTTAGTCTTTTGAAAATCATGAAAACATTATAACACAATTTCCTTCACTCACAATACAATTTTGAGATGTTAAATAATAATTTTTTCATATGAAAATCAAACATTTATAGAAGAAAATAATTTAAAATCAATTAGTAAACATATGAAAACCATTAAGGAATACTGAGGAATCTAAAAACTAATTGGTGCATCCCATTAAAATGAATCTTCTCCCCTAGAAATTATAATAATTTTTTTTATCCTCCTAAAAAAAATTCACATATATACACATAAAAATAACCCATTAGGTATCTATGAGAATCATTTTCATAACCCATGTTCATTCATATTTAACTTGTGTTAAAGTAATGGATCACTATTTAATTCTATATGAGTATCCTTTTGGGTATTATTAATCATTCTCATATTCAAAGGATAAACCATAATGGAATGAATATGAGATCAATATTGAAATTATATATTTTTATGAGCTATAATCAGCTCACCCATCATCATGTATAATTCCAATGTATTATACCATGAAATAAATATTTATAATGTTCAACTATTAATTTATAAAACATATCAAAATACCATTTAAAATCCTATGGAAAATTACTCCCCATTTTCACTTCAATTTATCGATAATATCCATTTCTTTTAAAATCAATAGAAAATTAAGAAGTCTGTATAAGAGTGGTTATATGATATCGATTGCAAAAGAATACAAAATTTAAAGGAATCTTGAAAATGAATTATAGATAATATGTTGGGGGAAATGTAATAAATAAATCTATGTAAAAACACATTCTTATAGAAATTTTTTTAAAACACGTCCAAAAGAACAATATAAAAAATGTTGAACTATATTAATTTATATTTTTTTTAGTAAAACACTAAAAAATTGATAGAATTCCGTATACAAAACCGTGTGTCCTTATGAACTGTGAAATAATAAATAATTACAACATAGATGTTAAATGGGAAAGTTTTAATTTTAGTAACCACTATATTAAAAATATTTATAATTTTTTTGTTAAATAAAATTAATTTATTTATGTATTAAGAAAGTACTCAATATTCATTAAGTTCATTTTACACTTCCAAAATATATTTTATTAAAGATGTTTTTATCGAAACTCTTCATTTGAAAATTTTAATTAATTTATACCAATTTTAGAAATATAATTTTAAGAAATGAATTTCAATTTTAAAATTATAATTTATACATTATTTTAGGTTCATCTTTTAATATTTTTATAATATGATTTAATATTTATGGAATAGTTAGAAATATTATTCTTTAAAAAAATGTGACTTCCATTCAAGTAAATGTCCCATTAATGAAAAAGTATATTAAGTCATGTTTAATTACAAAAAATAAAATTATTTACATAGAAATAATAATTTTACTTGATTTTGGTATAATATTATATATAAACCAAACCATTATGGTCCTCATGAATATATTATAGCGAAATGTATGGAATATTTGTAAGGACCCGACCTTAAACCTTGAATATTCTTGAATTAAGTTAATAATTCACTTTGAAGATCTTTTTAGGTTTTAATATTTAATGAATCATGTCATAACATAAACATAACAACTTGAATATTACATGTAGAAACATCTACCCAGTTTCAATTTTTTTTTCTAATAAAAATTCTTGAAAAAAATGATCCATGTCTAGTTCCATATTTTAGACAACAGGACTTTTCCTTGATCCCATCCTTGACCCTATTCAACTTTATGTGCTGTGAAAAACTTTTCAAAAAATATGGGATGAGCATAAAAATATCAGTAAGGGATACAAAAAATAGGAAAACTCTTAGTTTTTTTCAAAACAACAAGTAAACCGTGAATACTTTATCATAAGTAATACTTTTCACCTTTATGAAGTAGTAAATACTTTTCACTGAATAAAAGGTCATTGATTACCCTTTTGTAACCAAAAGATTACCACAAAACACATATAAATAATACACAACATATAAAGGTAACTTTGTATAAAAACATACTTAAATAGAATAACCATACGGTTGACTTCCACACATATCACTAAATGGAATTTCCATATGGCTGACTTCCATACCCAATTCATTGGAGGTTATAACGTAACCTCCTGTCCTGGTTTATCACGAAACAACCCATCATTTGGTTCATCATGTAACCACCCTCAAATTTCCAATTACCATTATAAAATCATAACACATAAAATATTCTAAATATAAACATTTCACTAATATAATTTACACATTTCAATTACAATATATCATTTTAAGATATTGACATAATCAATCCTCAATCAAACCATTTTCAAAACCATTTAAAACATTTAAAAAAGATATTTTTGAATAAAAGAATCCCATAAAAATTTTAATCTTTTAAAGGAATTAAAGTTTTAAAAAATTAATGTCTATATAAATAAATAAAAAAACCCAATTTGAAAACATGTACATTAATGAGAAATATTTTGAAGAATAATTCTTTAAAGATTTTGAAACGATGTTTTAGTTAAAGAGTCTCGTAACACTTAAGAAACACTTGACTAAATATAATTGAATAATAGTTTAAAATAAAGGATATTCATGATATAATATTCCTAAGGGAATTATATACACCACATAAAAGTGAATTGGCACATAACAACAATAAAGTCTCAAGGGAATGTAAATTATGATGAAATCCCTTATAAAGACGGTGTTCTATGATTAAGGATGAATCAATTACATAATTATGTGTGAAAAATAGTAATACACTCAATATAAGTGGATATTATGTGTGAAAAAATGAGAGGTCATTCACACATATTTATAACATGAAATAATCAAGATGTATAAGTTTAACCCAAAGAATAGAAATTGGGTTAAGAAGTTCCCTTACAGAAATTTGACATCCTAACGACGTCACTTTAAAATTCAGAAAAATAATTTAATGAGAGAGAAAATGGTATCTCATCAATTGGAAGTGAAATTTACATCATTAATGATATATAATAACATATCCTAACATTATAAGATGAAAATTAAAATAAATAACAAAAATAATTCATTAAAAAAGAGAAGGGTGAATGGTTCCCATAACGTTTTGGTAACTTATGAAAAATACACCATATTAAAGAAGGATCATAAAACGAAGATTTTATTACCCATAAATTAATTTATATACCAAAATTAATACAATCATGGGAAGTACATACACCACACAAAAGGAAATATTGGCAATATAGCACAAATCTCACGGGAATAAGAAGTGAGATGAAAACCCTTACCACATTGTAATCAAACAAGTCATACGAACAAAAGTTAATAAACCCAAATTGAATCAGAAAATACCATGAATATAAAGACAATAATGATAATATACATCAAATGGAAGAACACAATACACTACATTCAATAAATAAGTGGCGAACAATGGAAATCTCACAGAATTTAAAGTGAGATAAGAAACCCCTAACCTTGTGTCCAACTTTACCTGTTTGTTATTTAATATCTTGAATAATAAAATAAATTTAATTTATAATTTCTTAAGAACCTTTTTAATTTTTATCATTTATTTTAAATCACTTATTACCATGTTATAAACATTATGTAATCATTTAAGTTAATAATGGTCGTTTTGTCGATATTTGGAACTTGAGTCAAAAATGGACTTCTTATAATTAGAAGTTGTTCGTGGGTTCAAAAGATCATTATATCCAGAATTATATTCATGATTTAGATATAATATATATATATATCAAATATATCCATTATATACATGTATTTATAATAGTGCATAAAATTTAGAGATTAGAAACGAAACACACCATTCATGGAGACGGTAAATCGTACGTACACCTGAATGCTACTTCCATTTCTATTTCGTATTGTAATGGAATGGTAACATAATGATACATAAGTATATTATAATTCCAGTATAATATGATATATAATCTCATTAACTCTACCGTTTATATGTTCCACATAAGGCATGAACGAGTCATATCACATTGGGGGGGTGGTAGTCCGGACTTCCTCAAATGAGAATATCATATTTACCCACTATCTAAACCATAAAGGTATTATATAAATGAATAATAAAGAAGAATAAAACAATATAAATATAATATATATTATATATAACTATAGTTCCATCATAATTTCCACCATGAGAGGCGATTAGAGATATTTAAACTATCATCATTTCGTGAGGCAGTAGTTCGCCGTCCACAGAAACAGTATGTTCTTTGCCCATTAGACAGAGGTGTGTGTAAGTGTAGTTATAATAATTCCCATAAAAACAACATAGTATATTGAGGATACTGGTTTTGTTATAAAATAAAGTAATAAAAAGAGTTCAGGGGGTTGTAGAAGTAAAATAATAGAAAAGAATTTATGAGAATCTCATACCATCAATCCGGGAAACTCCCTTTGGTTTGAACCAAAAACGCTTCTTGAAGTGCCTTCTCCATAAATTAAGGATTCTAGGAGGAATAAGGGGATCTTAAAAGATTTTTTGGGTAGGGTTTGGATGAGCCAAGGGGCTTGAGAAGTGTGAGGAATTGGTTAGAGGTGAGGGATTTTTATAAGGGGAAGAGGGGTTCTTTAGGAAAGTGTGAAAATATTATTTTTTTATATAATAATTTTAGGTTTCTAAAGGTCCAAAACTAATTAAAGCCTAACAAAAGATGACTCATGGTAGAAATAAATCCATCTAATTAGAATTTTAAAGGTTTTGGACGTTGTTTTAAAATTTATAATCTTATTTATTTAAATCGTTTATTAATGAGGTTAATACTGCATCATTTTTGTGTCATAATTAATATTATTTATTTGATGTCTAAAAATTATAAACCAAATACCATGACGTAGGAAATATTTTTATCTGTCTAATTAATATTTATAGTCTAAATGATAACTTATATAATTCTATGTAAAAATTACTTTACAAAAAGATATTTTTTTGTGTCATTTTTGTCTTTACTTTAAATCAATTAATCTAAAGTGTCATTATCACATCCAAGTGGCTCCATGGGGTCACATAATCAACCCAAGGATGTCCATGGTCGATCATGACTGGTATAATAATTTTAAGACATGTTTTAAGGTAATTTTGTATTATTATAATATTCTTTTTACATTGAATTACCATATTAACCTTTAACCGCGGGGAAAAAAAATCAAAAGTTACTATTCACCCAAAATTATTTTCATCTTATCGATCCAAATAAAACTTACTAATAAAAAAATGTGTATGTTGAATTTTTTAAATTCAATTCACAAAAGTGGTAAAATTTCATTTAAATGAAAAACTTATTTTTTTAACCCCAACTCAGTGGTTTCACTAGCAATCAAAAATTGATGTTTTTCCATAAAAATACCAAAAATTTAGCCTAAGATCTATTTGGTATTATGAATTCAAAATTGATTTTTGTTTTAAAAAATTCAAAACATATAACATGAATTAATTAATTTAAAAATAATTTCCATTGTCAAAACAAATAGCGTGTTTTTAAGAAACAATATCTATCAAAATATTGACCCTTGTTTATGTCCAACTTCAATGTGAAATTAATTTCAATGATCAAAATTTTATTAAATGGTTGAAATATAATCTAATTACACTTGAAAAACAATTAAAATTATAATATAACCATATAACTAAATTATATTAAAAACAAGATTTGAATTAACATTCAGTATTTTTCACTCTTCATTAAAATAATGAATTTTATCAGAAAAATACTAAAACATTACCCAAAGTAAATTTTGATTTCACAATTCTAAATAAGAAATGTATTTTTTCAAAAATAACAAATAAATTTTACCAAAACTTTATTTAATGAGGGTTCTCTATTAAAAGGTGGTAAATAATCATTTTAAAGTATATTATGCTCAAAATTAGATTCATTCACATTTTAAGCCACTAAATTTTATTTTTAATGACCCAAAATATCAGTGTAATTTTTTTAAATTAAATGGGAATTATATGAGTCCGTGAAAATTGACGGTGTGTTATTCCGAGGAACAGAGTGCCCAGAATGAATTTATCAACTTTCTTTTCAAGTACGTTCAGTAAACCTGTGGGCGAGTTTTTCTAACATTTGAACAAATGATCAGAATTGAAATATGAGGCCACCATTGAACTCAAAGCAAATGTATGCACTTAAGTATACCTTAACCTAGACTGTAGTATCTCTAGGGTGGAAGTTAGTTTTTCACTTTTTCCTTAAATAATAAAATAAAATAAAATGGGGTAACATTTTAATTTTCTTATTTTATTTTGAAACTCCCATGTGGATGTTTCACAGGTGAGGATCACTGAACTAACATCTCCCATGAGAGGTTATGGTGGTGGGGACCACCTGATGCTTAAACCTCCATGAACACCCCTCTTAATGGGGAGAAACCTCTTGAACTCTCCCACATAATTTGTGCCACCCCCCTTAATTAATTATACCAACTAAATGAAATTAATTAAGACAATCTGAAATTTGTGCTAACAATTAAATTGGGGAAACACTATTTAATTACCTACTTTGATTTTTGGTGGAATTGGGAGGAAGGAGCCTTGCGAGAAAGCTCTCCAATGAAGAATTCTAATGAATAACATCATCTTCGACTCCGAATTCTTCCTCATGACATTCGTTGATGAGGATCTTCTTCAACTTCAAAGAACTGACGATCGAGGAAACTCCGACGTCACCGACGTCGGCCTATTCCCAATGACATCATGTCCTTCCCTGCAGAAAATCTTCAACAAATCAAACAAACAAGATACATGTTTTTATTAAAATATTTTAATTTCTTGATTAAATTTCTCATTCATGGAATGCATGGAGAGCATGGATAAACCAAAATGAGTTTATCCACGATTCGTATAAAATTGTTGAATTTGATGTTCTTCATTATTGTTGTTGTTGAGCCGATTTATACCGCTCTAATGGAGAGGGTGTGGGACAAACAAACCTGGACTGACCCCTCCACCATTCTTCTTCAATGGTGTATCCTTCATGATGAAAGAAGGCGACTTCGGTGACAACGATAGGTGCTGGCTGTTGGCACTGGTGGAACTCGAGAACAACTGAAAAAGGAACGACGACCCGAACTACGACCTCCGACCTCCCGAAAGATACTCCTTACAGCCTCGTGCCCTCGCTACACCACCACCGGACTCGTGCCACCCGCTGTCGAGCCACCCTACGGCCTCACACCATCCGCGACCGAACCCCCATTGCCTGTTGCGGCCAGCCAGATCGCCCAGCGGGCTGGACCGTCCAGCACGGGCCCGACTAGACCCAGTAGGCCGTGCCGCCCAGTGGGACAGGCCGAACCTAATGGGCCGGGTCGAACCTATCCAGGCCAGATCGGACTCAGACCCACTTAGACCCATTTATGATCTTTTGGCCATAACTCTGGCACCAGACATTCGTTTTAAGAATCGTCAGTGGTGCTGGAAACCTTGGAGAGAGATGGTCGCTTTGGTATACCCCACTAGATATTTGGTTAAGGATGGGGTATGGTCGGGTTGGATTGAGCATTAATCCAGTGGCTTGGGGAGCAGACTCCCCCAGAGATGAGAAAGCCTAGTGCGGGAACCCAGTAGCTTGTTGTGATGAGGAGACTGACTAGTGATACTCTGTTGGTCAGCTCCTAGAGGTCCTCTATGGGTCATCTCTTAGCGATCTTGTGTGGGTCAACTCCTAGAGATCCAGTGTGGGTCAGCTCATAACAATCATGTGTGGGTAATATCCTAGTTATATTGTGTGGGTTAGCTCCTTGCAATCCTGTGTGGGTGAGGTCATAGTGATCCCATGTGGCTCATCTCCTAGAGATCCTCTGTGGGTCATCTCCTAGAGAGCCTGTGTGGGCAGCTCCTAGAGATCCTGTGTGGGTCAGCTCCTAGCGATCCTGTGTGGGTCAACTCCTAGAAATCCTGTGTGGGTCAGGTCCTAGAAATCCTGTGTGGGTCAGATCCCAGAGATCCTTTGTGGGTTAGCTCCTAGCGATCCTTTGTGGGTCAGCTACTAGAGATTCTGTGTAGGTCAAAAGCAGAGACTCTTAATGGAGTAAGATTATTTAGTAGCTATAACTAATCATCTCTACTACGGTACCTAAGTTATACCTGGTGTGAGCTGAGTTCTTACCTGTGTGCTGCTTTCTGTCATGGTAATACCATGGTGTTATTATTCTGTGTGGCATACCTATGTGGTACTTGCCTTTGTGGTATTGCTTCCATTTTGGAACATTTGATCTTTGGTATTTTGGGTTGGACCTTGTGGTTCCTCATGATTGAAATGGGTATAATTAATATCTTAGGTATATGTATGGGCATATAACTAAGTAGGGTTGAATGTTGACTTCATGAATTGAGGTTTATCCTTTGTGATTTTGTGAGACCTTGAGGGTCTTAGGGTCCCTACTGAGTGTCGTTTTACTCACCTTTGCATGGGCTATGCCTGCACCTTGTTGTGTTTGGTGGAGACGATAGACAATGTTGATCAAGATTGAGGGTACCAGTACTAGATGGTGGCCAGATGAGGACCTTATAACGAGTTGGTACACAGAGGAGACAGATAGACGTGGAGTGTTGAGGAGGTGATTTTTACCTACCCTTGAGGTAGGAACCTCGGAGGATGACCCAACAGCTGACTTCCTTTTTTCTCCAGTTAACTTTTACTTTCAGTTTCTTATACTTTCTAGTTGGGCTTGTATTCTGTCACCTTTTACTTATCGTACTCACTCTATTTATGATTCCATTTACATGAGTTCGTATCTTGTTGTGTGCTTGGTTGCGTGTGCCTACAGGTTATAAAGGCAATGACTTCCTAGTTTTAGATATTACGCCTTTAGGTTCTAGTCTCTAGCCCTTGTCCTATGGAATGTGGGATTGGGGTAGTCATGGTACGAGCCCCGGGGGACGGGTCATGAAAAATTGGTATCAGAGGATTCGGTTCTACAGCAGAATATAGAATTTTGATCATTATTTTAACGACAATAGTGTTAAGTATAGTGAGTGTGATTATTAGTTTAAGGAATCCGGTGCTGGTGCAGTGGATGACGTATCTGTACACCAGGAACTTGACTTACGATTTCTGACTCAGTGCACAAAAACACAGACTGCATGTGTGTTTCCAAGAGTTTTCTTTGTTATCTTTTGAGTCATCTCACCAGGTATAACTTATTAACCCTAGTGCACCTATATCTTATCAGGATTCCTCCACGCAGACAGCCAGCTAGGGTTTCGAGAGTTGTACGCACTGATAGACCACCGAGCGACGTGGCCTTGGTGCAAGGCCCTCTTCCAGTAGTGGAACCAGTGGAGGAACCAGTGGTACCATTACCAATTGGGACACTGATGCCACCATCCCCAACAGTAGAGGGTGCATGCCGCTTAAGCACGTTGCACGAGTTCCAGCAACATAGGCCACCCTGGTTCAGGGGAGAGACGATCTCGAAGGCAGCTGAGTATTGGTTGAGGCTGTAGTGAGAGTCTTATAACCGGTAGGAAAAATAACTGATCTCATGGTGATCCATTCCACCAGCCTCTTACATGAAACAACAGGAAGATAGTGGAGCCTGATGCTCCAGATTCATGATGAGGTGATGCTTCTCTGGGATGACTTCAAGAGCCTATTTTGGGATGAGTTTTTCCCAACGACTCTTCGTGTAGCGCGTATACAAGAGCTTATTCCTCTGCAGTAGGGCAGCATGGCTGTAGCTCAGTACTCATCAAGGTTCACTGAACTCTCACACAACTCCACAAATTTGGTGCGGGACCCATTCTTCAGGGCCTGAACCTTCGAGCAGGGACTCAGGCAGGAGATTAGGGCTTCAATTATCTCACTCAGCATACCGACGTAGGATAGGGTGTTAGAGAGCCCTCTTAGTAGAGAGATTACTTGATGATCAGTCACCAATAGTGAGACCCACCACCGAACGTCACGTAGTAGAGTGTTCTACAGCTGACTGCAGATAGATGTCATAGAGGTCCAAGAGGACCATACCTATAGGTGGACGACCGCATGTCTCATGATCGGTCGTGCGGGACACCCAAGGAAGAGTGAGTCATACCAGGAGCGGGTAGTGTTACGCATGTGGCAGGGAGGGTCACATGTCTTGTGACACTCTGACCCGTTGTACAGATGATCAGCTAACGGTCGAAGGACCACCCAGGCAGAGACAGAGGTTCAATCATGGTGGTCCGCAGGGAGTAGGCAGACGTGGCAGAGGAGTTGGCCGTGCAACCGGCGGTGGGAGATGCTTCAATATGTTACTGCCACCACCACCAAGAGTTCCACCCTGACTTTAGGGAGTTGGTGGATAGGGGAAATATTTATAACATCCCACCTTTTATCACATAAAATTTCATTACATTATACAAAACTGAGGATCTTCAAGGTTTAGTGTCTTGGAAACCAGGAACTCAAAACATGAAAACATAAAACATTATTCTTAAACACTTGAAAGGCTTCTCTTTATTTTCATCCTAGGTTCATTACTGAATCTCATAACCTGGGGACATACATCAAAAGAAAGGGTGAGCAGAAGGCCCAGTAAGGGAAACAAGGGAAACATTTAACCTGTGAACTTGAGATACGTCAGTAAGGTCATGAAAAAGAACATTAAGGCATGAGAAAGAAATAACGAGGCATATCATAAAAAAATGTATTTCATAACTTGAGGATGTGGATAAAACATTTAACTTAGACAATCATGAACATATCACCACGTTCCATCCCCAAGGTGTCATTTGAAATTACCAAGGTATACCCCAACGTATCGTTAAAATTGTAATATCTATTAGTTACATCATTACCTAATGCATTTGAGTGATATCAGGGCGCACCCTTAAATTTGCCTTTATTATCATGTCATCCAAATATATCATCATTAAAAATTTCATAAATAACCCATATAGAATAAAATAAATAGGTTTCATTTCATAATCATAACG
The DNA here is from genome assembly GCA_963277665.1 of Viscum album. Lineage (NCBI taxonomy): Eukaryota > Viridiplantae > Streptophyta > Magnoliopsida > Santalales > Viscaceae > Viscum > Viscum album. The sequence goes on from OY728139.1 coordinate 902,519,918, forward strand.
TTTTAAAAACTTCTTTAGAGACGTGATCTTTATGTCACTTTACACCCACGGAAAAGGAAAGAGGGTCTCATGTATGTAAATACTATAATTTAAAATAAACATTTTTGGTATATATGTGAATACAAGTTTAGAAGAAATATCTTTGAGTATTCACTTAATAAAATAAATGAATTTGAGAAAAAGAGAGAGGCATTTTGAGAGGGAAATTCAGAAGCATAACGGCTATGTTGTAGGGTATTAGAAAACATTGATAAGAGATGGGACATGGGTCACCCACTCATAAATGATACATAAAACAGCAGGGGGACATAATATAAATTATTTAAGAACATGGTAATGAAATTTTAAAGATATACCATATGAAATGAAGAACATGAATGGAAGACAAAAATAAGAATTCTCTTATGAAAATTCGGCATCCTAACGGCGTCACTTAAACTTAAAAAAAATGAATTGACGAGATAAAGTAGGGTCTCTAATTATATGAACATAAAATATCAGTTTGATAGATATAGATATAATACCCAAAAATAATAAAAAGGAACTTGAAAGACTTGACAAGAAACTATAACCTGAAAATGGGAAGGGTGAAAGAATCCCTTAAAAATTTGGCAGCCTAATGGCGTCACTTAAACTTCAAAAAAATGAATTGAAGAGATAAAATAGGGTCTCTTATCATATGAACATAAAAGATCAGTATTATAGATATAGAGATCATACCCCAACATAATAAAAAGGATCTTTAAATACTTGAGATGAAAATAGAACTTGAAAATGAGAAGGGTGAAAGAATCCGTTCCAAAAATTTCAGCAGCCTAACGACGCCACTTAAACATTCATAAAACGAAATGATGAGTATAAGAGTGGATATATCATCATATGAACATAAAAAGGGAATTAAGAGGAATATAAAATAACATCCTCTAACATAATAACATGAAGCATAAAATAAATGACTTAAAATAGAGTATTTGAAAAGAAACAGAGAGGTTGGATCCCTTAGCTTAAAACATAACTCTTAAAACTCGATGTTTGGGACCTTGAGGGATTGGGGGAAACATGGGAGGTCTCTTTGGGAGGTAATGAGACCAAATATTCATTTATATAGAGTTTGGAGTGAAAAATAAAGGAGTAAAGGGTGGGTATTTATAGGGAAAAGGAGGCGATACTTTAATAATATCAAGGGACACCTCACAAGTGGTTTTCTCAAAACCATGGGCTCTCCCATGGTATTTCCCATGGTGTTAGGCCACATGGTCCCCCCATAAAATAATTCATCACCTTTGGTCGGCCAACACTTAAAATTTCTCATGAAATCATGATGATGTAGTAATGATTTCATTAAACATACTGAAACCCTAAAATTGTATTTGTAATCTTCACTGAAAATTGAACTTTTTCTCAGAAAAATCCCAAAATTTATACATAACCAAATATCAATACTCCGATTTCAAAAATGAACTCCATTTTAAAAAAAATAATTTTCTGAATATTTTTAATTTAATTTTTAAATAAATACACTATTCACCGAAAATTCATTTTTTTCAGAAAAATCACCAAAAATTACCTTAACATAATATCGATGTTCTAAAATAAAAAATAAGTTCCATTTTATAAAAATAATTTTCTAAATAATTTTAATTTAATTATTAATTAAAAAAAACTATTCACCTGAAAAAAATAATACTTGACTAATAATTAATTAAACAGTTATTTACCTATTTTATTGAATCACACTACCTAATCAAGGTTCCCAAATTATATTAATACTTTTTTAAGTGAGATTACTAATCCATTTGGTCAAATTACTAATCCTAAACATAAAATCACTATTAATAATTTTCTATTCATCAAAAATTAATTTGATCTTATAAGAATCTAAATTTTTTAATGAACACATTTTCAGAAGGCCATTTTGGGAAAATCATTACACATCATTACTTATTTAAGGATTAAAAAAATATTTTAAAATATCCTTTTTCTACTATTCATCAAAAATATTCATACTATATTTATCCGGACATTTCAAAACTCACCAACTTTACCATAAGAAGAAAACACAATTTTTGTTTATCTTAGAGGATTACACAAAGTAGTTACGGTCTCCTTATATAGCCCATTATAACCCCAGCATAGGACCTAAGTGTAAGGTGTGCTAAGCTGAGAGAATCTGAGGGTGGATCGGCCAACATTGCATGAGTAGTAATCTCTATTAGTTTGAACTTCTTGTGAAGGTGATTCCGTTATAGCTTCACACGATGAAGTTCGGCTTTGGTTTGGTCCAGAGCAAAGCCCAGTGGTGCTACCTCCTTGCCAAGTTCTGTAAGATGGGCTTCGATTGGCCCAATACTACTGGATGATGCCATCAAATCTTCTTTCTATATTAATTAACCAAGGTCACTTGTATTTAGAGACAATGAACTCAACATTTAGTTTCTAAAGGTCATACTGACTAATAGTCATATAATAGTCAAAACCCAACAGTCTCATTTATATTATACTCATTTTATTAAATGAAAAAGTTTTGTTGAGTATTAAGTTAAATAACACACAAAATTAGGCAACAAGATATATTCAACATTTTGGGTCGTTATAATCTTCCCCCCTTAATAAATTGCATCCCCGTAATTTTTAAAAAAATTGGGCTTGAAAATTTAATTGAAAGTCCCACATCGGAAAAAGAGTTAGTAACATTATTACTTTAAAATAAAGAAAACGAAGTACAAAGGTCACCCGAGTTAACCCATACTAGGATTACATGTAGGAAAACATGGACATGGAAGAGAAAACAAAGGGTCACGTTCTGAGGTAGAGTGATAGAAAACTTGATTAGGATAAAGTTAACAACATGAAAATCTCAAACTTATGATGGGTTAAATGGTATTTGATTTTCCAATAGAAAACGTTAACAGAAAATGTTTTTGTTTTACGTTCCTTTTCATATTTTTGAGGAATTCATTTACTAGATAGAATAAAAAAACAAGGAAATATATTTACCTTCACGTATAGTTTCATCCCATAATAAGTTTCTACCAAAATTAATCTTTTCTCCAAATGATGAGCATTAAAAAACACTTGGTCTCATCAAAAGCACAAGAATAATCTTCTAAAGAATCACTTAATCCACCAAAGATTAACTATATATTTCTTCTATCTTTAAACATTATCCCAAATACAGAAAGGGTAAGATAAAACAACTCTTGAAAAATAAATAACCCCATAGGAAGGGAGACTTCTTTTAAATGTTCAAAATTCCATAGTACTACCCAATGTTCATCATAGACAATTCCAAAAATAATTGTCCTTAAAATTCATCAAAATAAAACAAACTAATATTGAAACCCAAATACAAGAAGGATTTGATAACATAGCCTTCCAAAATAAACTTCATCCTTCATCTCCAAACAACATAAACAACTCCTAACATATTATAACAAAATTATCTAACCTAAATATATTTTCCCCAAGATAGGTTAATCATTTATATAAGTAACCTATATTACTATAAGTTCACCTTAAATTCGTTGATTCTTCAAAATATAAGTCAACCTTTATTCCTCAAAGAAAATACCATAGTAATCTATTTACCTCGATCATACAGGGTTCCCAAAATAGTGAACATCTTCCAAAATAATAATCATCTTTTAATCCCCTAATCATTTTTTCAAGAAGAACAGCTTCACAACATCAACATGTGATACATAACAATATATGTTTTAGTTTATGATATAAAACTATCTTATGTAGTGACTCTATGTTCTTAGAAAACATTAATGATATGCTCATAGGTCATGAACTAAAAAAACATGACATAGACAAATATTGCGAAGAAGCTACATGTACTTTAGTCATCATGATCCATCTCAGCATTGGACTTGAATTGTTCCCTTATCCTTGAAGATTATTGATCCTCATCACGTTTCTCATCCCTTCCAAGAGATAATAGCCTTGGATAATGTCTAACTTCTCCACATTTATGACATTAAAAAGTATATGGTACATTAGATCGATCCTTATCTCCATTCATTACATTATACACTTTTTTAAACCAATTAGCTACATTATGCCATATCACCCCACACTTAAAACATATCCCAGTTCCTTTGTGACATTCCCATTAGTGCCTCTTTCCACACTTTTTACACAAAGGAAATTTGGTCTTCTTTCCCTTATCAACTTTAGCAGATGAAAATCCTTGAGACTTTGTCTTTTTCTTCCTTGATGAATTTGGGCATTCAACTAGGTACAAATTATTAATTGTGATTTTTGATAGCTGGTTTGGCATTATCACAATTTTTTCAACTTAATATCTTGTCATCTCTATCATATAAATAGGGAAATCGTCACATTTCATATCACATTGGTTGTTGGGACATGTTCTTCCATTTCCTGCAATCAACTAAGAAAATAAAGTATAATTAGGGGGCTTAAATACATAGCCAATAATCAAGAAAAGGAAACTTAAAGTATAGAAGGATAAAATTGTAGAAGAAAATTATACCCTAACTTGTGATCCCCTAGGTTCCAATCAAGGTTATCCATGATCATATAATCTTATTTGAATCATTGTTTTATTTTATCTTTTTCCTTTAATAATGGTTCATTATAAGCTTATTAATTTACCAAAGCATATCCCTTGATAGTGTCGTAACCAAGAGTGCAACAAATCCCATTTTAATGTACCAGTTCCCATTCGAGTCTAGTTCAAAGCGGTGTTTTTGGGTTTTACACCTATTTACATCTGTGCCATATCCACCTCTACCAGCTCGTATCCAGACAAGGAAGTATTTGCTTGATAAACCACTTACTCAATACTAACCAAAATACTAGGAATATTTCCTATATTTAAAATTTTCTATAGAGTTATTCATAAAGTTTTCATATCCTAATTTCCACAAATAACTAAACCATCCTTTGATACCAACTATAACATCCCACCTTTTATCACATAAACTTTCATTACATTATACAAAACTGAGGATCTTTAAGGTATAGTGTCTTGGAAACTAAAAAATCAAAACATTAAAACATAAAACATTATTCTTAAACAGTTTAAAGGTTTCTTCTTATGTTCATACTAGGTTCATTACTAAATCTCATAACCTGGGGACATACATCAAAAGAAAGGGTGAGTAGAAGGCCAAGTAAGGGAAACAAGGGAAACATTTAACATGTGAACTTGAGATACATCAATAAGGCCATGAAAAATAACTTTAAGGCATGATAAAGAAATCATGAGGCATATCATAAAAAAATAACATATTTCATAACATGAGGTTGTAGCTACAATATTTAACTTAGAAAATAATGAACATAATCACCAAGTTTCATCCCCAAGGTGTCATTTGAAATTACCACGGTAAACCCCAAGGTATTGTTAAAATTGTAATCTCTAGTGGTTACATCATTAACCAATGCATTGGAGCGCTATCAGAGATCACCCTTAAATTTTCTTTTATTATGATGTGATCACCATATATCATCATTAAACATTTCCTAAATAACAGACATAACATAAAATAAATAGGTTTCATTTAATAATCATAACGTTTTAAAAACTGCTTTAAAGACGTGATCTTTATGCCACTTTAAACCCATGAAAAAGGAAAGCACATATCATGTGTGTAAATACCAGAACATAAAATAGAACATTTTGGTATATATGTGAATACCCGTTTAGAAGAAAGATCATTGAGTATTCACTTAATAAAATAAAATAATTTGAGAAAAAGAGAGAGACATTTTGAGATGGATATTCGGTAGCATAACATCTTTGTTGTAGGGTTTTAGAAAACATTTAAAAGATAGGGGACATGGGTAACCCACTCATAAATGATCCATAAAATAGTAGGGGGATAGAATATTAAGGATTTAAGAACATTTTAATGAAATTTTCAAGATATACCATATAAAATGAAGAACATGAAAGGAAAACAAAAATACGATTTCTCTTATGAAAATTCGGCAGCCTAACAGCATCACTTAAACTTCAAAAAAAATAATTGATAAGATCAAATAGGGTCTCTCATTATATGAAAATAAAATATCCGTATGATATATATATATATATAATACACAAAAATAATAAAAAGGAACATGAAATACTTGAATAGAAAATAGAACTTGAAAATGAGAAGGGTGAAAGAATCCCTTAAAAATTCGACAGCCAAACGGCGTCACTTAAACATCAAAAAAATGAATTGAAGAGATAAAATAGGGTATCTAATAATATGAAAATAAAAGATCATAATGATAGATATAGAGATCATACCCGAAAATAATTAAAAGGAACTTGAAATACTTGACAAGAAAATAGAACATGAAAATGAGAAGGGTGAAAGAATCCGTTACAAAACTTTCGGCAGCCTAACGACGCCACTAAAACATTCATAAAACGAAATGATGAGAGTAATAGGGGATCTCTCATCATATGAAAATAAAAATAGAAGTAAGAGGAATATAAAATAACATCCTCCAACACAAGAACATGGATCATAAAAGAAATGACTTAAAAGAGAGTATTTGAAAAGAAAAAGAGAGGTTGGATCCCTTACCTTAAAACATAACTCTTAAAACTAGAAGGTTGGGACCTTGAGGGATTGGGGGAACCTTCGGAGGACTATTTTGGAGGTAATGAGACCGGATCTTCATTGGGGGAGAGTTGGGAGTGAAAACTAAAGGCGGAAAGGGTGTGTATTTATAGGGAAAGGGAGGTGATACTTTAATAATTTCAAGGGACACCTCACAAGTGGTTTTCTAAAAACCATGGGCTCTACCATGGTATTTCCCATGGTGTTAGGCCACATGGGCCCCCCATACAATAATTAATCACCATTGGTCGTCCAACCCTTAAAATATCTCATGACATCATCATGATGCAGTCATGATGTCATTAAACATATTGAAACACTAAAACTGTATTTTTACTATTCACTGAAAATTCAACTTTCTCAGAAAAATCCCAAAATTTAACCTTAACCAAATATCGATGCTCTGATTTCAAAAATGAACTCAATTTTTAAAAAATAATTTTCTAAAGATTTTTAATTTAATTTTTAAATAAATACACTACTTAGAGAAAAATTCATTTTTTTCAGAAAAATCCTCCAAAATTACCTAAACATAATATCGATGTTATGAATTCAAAAATAAAGTCCATTTTATAAAAATAATTTTCTCAATATTTTTAATTTAATTTTTAATTAAAAAACACTATTCACTCAAAAAAAACTAATACATGACTAATAATTAATGAAATAGTTATTTACCTTTTTTATTGAATCACACTACTTAATCAAGGTGTCTAAATTATATTAATACTTTATTTCAGTGAGATTACTAATCCATTTGGTCACATTACTAATCCTAATCATAAAATCACTATTCATAATTTACTATTCATCAAAAATTACGTTGATCTTATTAGACTCTAAATTTCTTACTGAACACATTTACAGAAGACCATTTTTTGAAAATCATTACACATAATTACTTATTTAAGGTTTACAAAAATATTTTAAAATACCCTTTTTCTAGAATTCATCAAAAATATACATATTATATTTATCCGGATATTTTAAAACTCTGAAACTTCACCATAAGAAGAAAAAACAATTTTTATTATCTTAGAGGATTACACAAAGTAGTTACGTTCTCCTTACATAGACCCTATAACCCCAACATAGGACCTAAGTGTAAGGTGTGCTATGGTGAGAGAATCTAAGGGCGGCTCAGCCAACATTGCATGAGTAGTAATATCTATTAGTTTGAACTTCTCACGAAGGCGATTCAACTCTAGCTTCAAACGATGAAGTTCGGCTTGGGTTTGGCCCAGATCAAATCCCAGTGGTGCTACCTCCTTCCCAAGTTCTGTTAGATGGGCTTTGATTGGCCCGAGACTACTGGATGAGGCCATTGAATCTTCTTTATATATTAATTAACCAAGTTCACTTGTATCTAGAGATAATAAATGTGACATTTAGTTTCCAAAGGTCATACTGACTAATGGTCATATAATAGTCGAAAACCAACACTCTCATTTAAATTATACTCACTTTATTAAATGAAAAAGTTTTCTTGAGTATGAAATAAAATAACACACAAAAATAGGCAAGAAGATTTATTCAAAATTTTGAGTCATTACAAGCTTAGCTCCAGGTAGCTGAGAACTATGATCACGGTGCTCCAAAGATGATACGAGGTATTATTTGTGTATAATCCATTTTAGCTGTAGTTCTTAGAGACATAGGTTCCCGTCATTATTTTGTTTCCACAACACTCATTCGGAGCTTGGAGATTTCGATGGAGCTTTTGGATCTATTCTTACGGCTAGAGACTCCTACAGGAGAAGACTCAACGATTACGCACTGGTTCCGGCAGTGCGAGCTTACACTAGAAGGCGAGAGCTTCACCTGGGATCTCCTAGTAGCGTCGTCGAGGCCTTACGACATCATCTTGGCTATGGACTGGTAATCTATATTCTATGTTCAGATATACTATATTTGGCACAAAGTGTGGTGTGTCCACACAGATGGGACTAGGTTTACCATCACTGGAGAGAAGGGAGCCTTTGCAACACATGATGGATTTACCCAGAGGAGAGTGAATCTGATCACTCATCAGTTGGCTATCCTTACCCTCAGAGCGGTTGATGTGGAGAGTCTGAGTTATCCTGTAGTGGTGGACCATTATGCAGATGTCTTCCTTGATGATGTTTCGGGTCTACCTCCTCACAGAGAGGTGGAATTTTACATCAACATGTACCCTAGGACGACACCGATATCTACACCAGTGTATCATATTGCTCTAATGGAGCTTCGTGAGCTGCAGGTACAGCTACGGGACTTGAAGAGGAAGGGATTCATTCCGCCCAGTGTTTCACCTTGGGAAGCCCCAATTTTGTTCTCCAAGAAGGCGGATGGGAGCTTGAGGCTTTATGTTGACTATCAACATCTGAACCAGGTGACCATGAAGAACAAGTACCCACTTTAGAGGATTGACGACCTCTTTGATATGCTGATTCGAGCACGATGGTTCTCGAAGATAGAACTCAGATCAGGCTATCACCAACACAGAGTATGAGATGAGGATGTGTAGAAGACAGATTTCAGACGTCGGTACCACCATTACAAGTTCTTGTTTATTCCATTCGATGTAAGAAATGCTTCAGCAGTGTTCAATGGACTCATGAACATGATCTTTCAACCATACCTTGATAGATTTATAGTAGTCTTCATCGACGACATTCTGATATACTCAGATACTAAGGAGAAGCGTTCCTATCATTTGCAGGTAGTACTGGACACACTCTGAGAGCACCAACATTATGGTAAGCTCTCGAAGTTCCAGTTCTGGATATGAGAGGTTCACTTTTTTGGACATGTAATATCAGAGGCTGGAGATGTAGTGGATCCAGTGATTATTGAGGCGGTACTTTCATGGGATCCACCTAGGAGTGTGATGGAGGTGTGGAGTTTACTGGGTTCGGATGGATACTACCAGAGATTTGTGCCAAATTTCTACAGTATTGTATCACCTCTATCAGTGTTGATGAATTAGGGGCAACCCTTCATGTAGTCGGAGAGATGCCAGCGGGTTTTTCAGGAGCTATGGAAGAGGTTGAATAGTGCCCACATCTTGAGGCTACCAGAGGAGGGTGTAGGGTACATAGTCTACTACAACACATCAGGGACTAGAATCAGATGTGTCCTGATGCAGGAGATAGTAGTTATCGCATATGTTTCTCGACAACTGAGACAAAATGAGAAGAACTACGCTACCCATGACCTGGAATTAGCAGCAGTGGTCTTCGCCTAGAATATGTGGCGACATTATATGATGTGCGAGTGTTTCAAAGTCTACTAAGATCATAAGTGTGTTAGGTATATCTTGTATCAGAAGGACCAGAACCTGGGACAATGACGTTAGCTTAAGTTCCTCCCAGAAATTTACTTCTAGATAGCCTATACTCGTGGGAAGGGGAACCTTGCAACATATACACTCAGCCATAGATCTGGTATAAAACTGCTAAGCGAGGTGACAGAGCAGCTGTCCACTTTACAGATATCCTTTATAGATCAGGATGGAGTAGGTTTTCTCTAGTATCTTATAGTCAGTTCCCCAATTCTTCAGTGAGTCAGGGAGGTGCAACGTGGGGAGACTTACTACGAGGCTCGACGTGCTCAGATATCCACAAGACAGGCACCTGATGGGTTTTCTGAAGGTGGGGAGAACGCCATCCTCTTCAGAGGACATACAATGGTATCAGTGTCACTTTAGGAGGATTTTACGATGGAGTTACACACATACCATCTAGAGGTATATCCAGGAGTGGATAAGATGTACCTAGACCACAGATGACAACCCTGGTGGCTGGGAATGAAGAAATCAGTAGCAGAGTTTGTCTCTTGATGCCTCACTTGTCAGTAAGTGAAGGCGGAGCATCAGGTACCAGTAGGATTGGTTCAACCTTTAATGGTCCCAGATTGGAAGTGGAATGGGATATCCATGGACTTCATGATTGGAATTTCATGTATCTCCAGAGGTCATGACTTGATCTGGGTGATCGTCGACCAACTCACCATGTCGGCCCACTTTATACCATTCAAAGTGTAGGGTTCAGTGGAGATATTTGGAAACTTCTATGTGAAGGAGATTTTTTGTCTACATGGAGTACCCTTGATGATTGTCTCTTATTGTTATACACGTTTTACTTCCCAGCTATGGAAGAGGTTGCAGGAGGCTTTCGGGATGCAGATTCGTTTGAGCACCGCCTTCCTTCCTGAGACGGATGGCCAGACTGAGCAGACCATTTAGACCCTCAAGGACATGATACGTTCTTGCATCCTCAACTTCGGTCATTGATAGGAGGATCACTTGCCTTTGGTGGAGTTTTCATACAACAATAGCTATCACTCCACCTTTGGGATGGAATGTTTTGAGGAGCTGTATGAGAGACCTTGAAGATCACCTTTGTGCTGGACTGACCCAGGGGAGTCAGCACTAGTGGGACTAGAGATGGTATGTGCTACCACAAAGAAAGTGCAGATCATACAGGATAAGATGAAGACTGCATAGAGCATGAAGAATTCACATGCCGATAGGAGACTGAGACCTCTAGAGTTTGAGGATGGAGAACACATTTTTCTACGGGTCTCACCTCGACGAGGTTTATAGAGATTTGGCTGAGGTGTTAAGTTATCTCTGAGGTTCATCAGACCTTCTTAGGTACTTAGTAGAGTTGGCGAGGTGGATTACCACTTATCTCTTCCACCTCAGTTGCACTGTGTTCATGATGTCTTCAACGTATCCCAACTGAGGAGATACGCGCACCACGCTTCTCACATCATCGACCATGGCGAGCTGGACATCGACAATGGGGAAACTTTTACGGAGGTTCTTGTTGAGATTAAGGATCGACAAGAGTGGGTCGTTAATGGTTGGTCAATACCTATGGTGTGTATTCATTGGAAGCATGGTAACATCCAGGAGAGAACATGGGAGCTGGATGCTCAAATGTGTGCTCAATACCCCCACTTGTTTTCCTAGTTTTGTGATGCGGCTTACGGGGACGTAAATCCCTGAGGATTCGAGAATATAAAGACTCGTAATTTCAATGTAATTTTTTTATTAAATTGGAATTTTACAATTTTGTAAAAATTGAAAACACATGATTTTTAGTTCTGGAGTGCTCGTAATTAACTTCTGAACATTTTTTCGGGTATGTTTAGTAAATGTGCGAGTGGGTTTTTCTAACATTTTAACCGTTGCTTGGATTTAAATCTGAGGGAACCATTGAACTCGCAATGCTGATATTATATTAAAGATACCTTCACCTCGACTACAGTAGGTCGAGGGTGGAAGTTAGTTTTTCACTTATTCGTGAAATAATAAAATAAAATAAAATGGTGTAACATTTTTTTCTTTTTTTTTTCTTTTGATACTACCATGTGGACGCATCACAGGTGGGGACCACTGAACTAAAACCTCTCATGAGAGGTTATGGAGGTGGGGACCACCGAGCCTAACCTCCCATGAGAGGTTATGGTGGTGGGGACCACCCAATGCTTAAACCCCCTTGAACTCCCCTTTTAATGGGGAGAAACCTCTTGAACTCCCCCACTTAATTTGTGCCACCCCCTTAATTAATTATACTAACTCAATGTAATTAATTAAGATAATTTAAATTTTTCCAACAATTAATTTGGAGAAACACAACTAAATTGGATACTTTGATTTTTGGTGGAATTAGGAGGAAGGAGCCTTGGGAGAAAGCTCTCCAATAAAGAACGCCAATGAAGAACTTCGTATTCAACTCTGACTTCTTCTCTGGGGAATTCGTTGACAAGGAACATCTTCAACGTCAAAGAACCGATGATCAAGGAAACGCCAACGTCACTAACGTCCATATATTCCCAATGAAATTGTCTCCTTCCCCATGGACAATTGATTAGCCACTAAATGAGGCTAATATTCATTGTTAATATACATAATATTCATGTTATTTGTTAGTCATAAACACTATTTTAGTGCATTTTACACTTTGAACATCATTTCACATTATGATTGTAATACCTTCTTAAAATGCACTATTATGTGGTACATTTTTGAAACATCATTTAAAGTACCCAATGATTCATCTGATTTTAAGGAATTTAATTATACATATTTTAATTTGATATTTTTGGAAATTGATCTACACTTAAATATGAACATGTTTGATTCAGGGATCAGTGGAGAATTCATGGAGGATGATGGAGATATTTGGAAATGAAAGGAAGCAATTCTGGAGAAGGCAGATTGGACATCATCCCACTGATTAGGCTGTGGGGCCCAACATACAGGCCCAATTAATCCCATATTTCGTGGGATAATAGAAGACATGTACATAAACAAATCACTCTTCAGGAGTTAATGCTAATTAGGCTTCCATGTTGGTCATTTAGGCGGCCCACGTTAGAGATAAACTTATGGTCCAGATTCTACGGCCCAGAAGAACAGTCCACCAATTTGATCATCTCTCGGAATAAACAACTCCAAATGGGCCCAAATTTTACAGGTGGTTAGAAGACATCCGGAGATCCATTTTCTTCGTCTATGGCCCACCCTGATTCGGACTTCGAGAAGGTCTTCCAGATGCGTTTGTTCGGTGACGGAAAGCTGGATGCCACCTCAGGTCAAATGTGGAAAAGTTCAAATTCCACAAGCTTTCCACCACCTATGGCCTACCAAAATTAATTGAGATGCTTTGTACTGTTGGAGGCTCGACCCAAGTCTCCCAAAATGCCTATTTAAGTCAGTGGTGGTGAAGGAGTTGAAGATCTTGGATGCTTTGTTCAATTGTAATGTTATGCTTCATTTTTGTTACCTCAATTTTGTCTTTCACATGTACGTTGTTCAATTCACTTTAGTTTCTTAATAAAAGTTCTTCTTCTACTCTTATTCTGTTGTTCTTAATATATCTTTGATACCGTTGGATCAAGGTGTGAATTTATTCACACCAACCCTTGTGAAATTATTCACACAACGGTGGAGTGATCATTTTATTTTTGTTGTTTTCTTTACTTCTCAATTTCCTCCCTCATGAGTCTACTTTCCGCTTCCATTGAAACCATGGGATAAATGGAGGGCTAACCCACTTATGGGTTGATCCAAGGGAGTATCAAGGTGCTGGATTGGATGTTATTTATCACCTAATTAATGTATAATCACTTCTTTAATTGGGATTTTTATTTGATGATTTTTAAACTCCATCGTCCTTGTTGAATTTAAGGCCACACACTTCAAGTACTAATACGATCCTTTACCTTGAAGTGCTCAAAACTTTGATCCTTCAAGTGTATAGGTGATTATTATTAGAGGTTGTAGGCATTAAAACAGTAAGTGATGATGTTTTTTTATCTCCTTAAATGAACCCATCTCAAATTTAAGAATTTGAAATCATTAAAAAGAAAATACATCCAATCCACCCCGAGCGATAACCTAGGATCAACTCATTCTTTTAAATTGAATCTACTTAAATCTATTAGATATCTTAAAAACCCATCCAAAATAAATCCAATTTGGCCACTTCATATCCAAAAATCCATCCCTTAGGTTGTGTATATTAGGTATCTTCTTAGGTCTCTGTGGAATCGACAACCCAAGCTACACTACAAGGACCGTTCTACCCTTCTTCTCTAAGGTAAATTTGGGCGTGAACCAAATTTTGGCACCGTTGCCGGGGACCAAGTAAGTACCTTAGGTAAAAAAAAAACCTTCTTTCCTCACCTCCATTCATCTACTCTCACCCAAGATCTCTTATCTTGTCCCTTTCTCGCTTTTTTTTGGCGCATGTCCGCCTACACCCGCGATTTCTCAAACAGACTAGTTAGGGTGGAAAGTCCTAGGATAGGGGAGTCAAGTGCACCTAAGGAATTGCTTAAATCAGATTCAAATATTCTTGAAACTCCAAAGTCAGAACTTGAAACAAGTCCAATGGAGGGTCATCAACAAAATTTAATTGTAAACCCTGGGGGGAATCAAATGGGAAACCAAAACCAAGAAGCTCCAAACATAGGGAATGTAGTTGATCAAACCATGAACGACTACCTCACTCCAGCTTGGACCAATGCCCCCACATGCATTAGACACAATTACATAGGAGACACGAACTACATATTCAAACCCCATGTCCTAAACCACCTTCCAACCTTTCATGGGATGGAGTCAGAAATGCCATACCTTCATGTCAAAGAGTTCAATGACATTGTTGAAACCATGTGTCCCCCACATCAACTAGAATCTGCTAAGATGAGGCTATTTCCTTTTTCATTAAAGGATCGAGCTAAAAATTGGCTAAATAACTTGAGACCTGCATCAATCCACTCTTGGGACCAACTGCAAACAGAATTCTACAAAAAATACTTCCCTCATCACAAAACAATTGCACTTAAAAAGAGCATCCAAAGCTTTTTTGAAAAAGAGGGAGAGTCATTTTACGAAACATGGGAGAGGTTCAAAGACACCCTAAACATGGTTCCACACCATGGGTTTTCCATACCTGAACAAGTGAGAATTTTCTATGAAGGGTTGGGTCCGGGTAATAAACAATTCATTGACATGATGTGTAATGGAACTTTTAAAAACAAGGCCCCAAATGATGCTTTCGAGTATCTGGAAAGTCTGGCAGAACAAAACCAAACTTGGGGAACTTCACCTTATTATGAAAAGCCACAGAGAACCACTGGAATTCATACACTTAGAGAAGAGGAAAGCCTTAGGGCTAAACTCACAGCACTCTCTAGGAAGGTTGAAGAGATAGAACTTAGGAAAGTCCATGAAATCCAAAATGTAGACCTTGTTTGCACAATTTGTGACAAACATGACCATAAAACAGACAACTGCCCAACCATTCCATCCATCAGGGATGTTCTTCTAGGAGGACCCCCAGCGGAAGTCAATGCCCTAAACTTTCAAAAGCCCCAATACCAAAACACCTTCAATCCAAGGTACAGTGACCACCCAGGCTTCCGATGGAAGGATAACCAACAACATTGCCAACCACAAGGGAAAAATCCTTACCCTCAACAGAACTACCAAACCCATAACCAGTTCCAAACCCAACCTATCCAATACCAACAGCCACCGGTCCATTATCAACAAACCATCCCACCTCCAAAATATCCCCCTGGGATAAACCAACCTACTCAAGCACCAACCCAAACTGTTCCAAAAAGCCTACTAGAACAACTATGCAAACAAATGGAGAGGATGAACTCAGAAGTCTCTTCCCTAAAACAAGAACTTCAAACCATCAAAACAGGAAAGGAACCCATGCCTACTCAGGCGGTGCCATCCTCAACTTCAAGGGGAGAGTCAAGTTGTGCTCAAACAACTAATGGCTGTGACTGTTTTAAGAAGTGGGAAATCAATTGAGAAACCTGAACAACTAATTCAGAACCCACCTGAGGAATCAAACTTGGATGAAAATTAAAATGAACCACAAGATCAAACTGAGGAAACTAATAACGATGTGAAAGAAACAACTCTTCAACAAAAAACCCCACAACCTGCACCATTTCCTCAACGCATGAGGAGGAAACCCAAGCCTGAACTGAGTGAAACGTTGAGAGAAATATTTTCACAAGTCAAGTTGAACATACCCCTTATTGATGCCATCCAAACTATACCTGCCTACTCAAAGTACCTTAAGGACTTGTGCACTTTTAGAAGAAAATTTTCACATAAAAACAATGTCCTTTTGGCTACTAATGTGAGTACCACCATTCAAGGGACCATTCCTCCTAAGTTGAAATACCCATGTTTCCCTTACATCAATGTTGAACTAGGAGAAAGCAAAGTTGTCAAGGCCTTGTGTGTCCTAGGTGCTACCTCCACATGCCTCACTATGACAGAATTTAAGGATGGACTCTTGTTCAGATTCTGGAACACACCTCCTAATGACTTGGTCAGGGAAGAACTTATGGAGGTATGGATCATCAAACACATAGTGTCTAACATCAGCATGGAATTTCCTTCGAGCTTGAGTCCCTAAGAATTTTGGAATGACTCCTGTCACTAAGAAATTTGCTATGTCATCAGACCAAGGGTAGTCACTCACAGAGTATAAGTGTTCATCAGGAAATGAATCAGACACAGAAAGGTGATTTGAGTTGTCTTTGAATTCCATCCTAGAGAGGTGATCAACTACAACATTTTCAACTCCCTTTTTATCCTTGACTGTGAGGTCAAATTATTGTAAGAGAAGGACCCACCTAATCAGTCTAGCCTTAGCATCTTGTTTTTGGAAGAGGTATTTTAGTGCAGAATGGTCAGTGAACACAGTGATGGGTGATCCTAAGAAGTAGGACCTAAAATTCTCTAAGGCAAACACAATAGCAAGTAACTCCTTTTCAGTGGTGGTGTAGTTGATTTGGGCATCATTTAAGGATTTGCTTGCATAAGCAATGACATAAGGAGTTTTATCACAATGTTGTCCTAACACAGCTCCAACAGCAAAGTCACTGGCATCACACATAAGTTAAAAAGGAAGGTTCCAATTTGGATATTTCATAATGGGAGGAGAGGTGAGAGAGGATTTGAGGGTTGGGAATGAACCCTCACATCTTTCTGTCCAAACAAAGGGAGAATCCTTTACTAAGAGAGCACAAAGGGGACGGGATATTGAACTAATGTCCTTGATGAATCTTCTATAGAAACCAGCATGTCCTAAGAAAGACCTCACTTCCTTGACAGTTTTGGGTGATGGAAGGTGACGACTGATGTCAACCTTTGCTTTATCAACTTCAATCCCCCTACTCGAGACCAGATTGCCTAGAACAAGTCCCTCTTTAACCATGAAATGGCATTTTTCCCAGTTTAGGACCAGATTTTTTTCTTCACATCATGACAAGACTCTCTCCACATTTTGCAGACATCCCTCAAAAGTATCCCCAAACACAGAGAAGTCATCCATGAAGACCTCAAGAAAATCCCCTACCATGTCTGAGAAGATTCCCATCATGCACCGCTGGAAGGTTCCAGGGGCATTGCATAACCCGAAGGGCATGTGTTTGAAGGCAAAGGTACCGAAAGGACATGTGAATGTAGTCTTCCCTTGATCCTCTAGGGAGACCTCAATTTGATTGTACCCCGAGTACCCATCTAAGAAACAGTAGAAGGCATGACCTGCCACTCTCTCAAGGACTTGGTCAATGAATGGTAAGGGGAAATGGTCCTTCTTGGTGAATGAGTTTAGTTTCCTATAGTCAATGTAGACCCTCCATCCACTACTCACCCTTGTTAGAAGAATCTCTCCATCCTCAGTGGTTATCACTGTGATTCCAACCTTTTTTGGAACCACTTGGATTGGGCTGACCCATTCACTCTCAGCTATGGGATATATGATACCAGCTTTCAACAATTTCAGAAGTTCTTTCTTTACTACCTCCATGAGATTAGGATTGAGTCGCTGTTGAGGTTGACGACATGGCTTTGAATCAGATTCCAAAACAATCCTATGAGTCCCGATAAGTGGGCTAATCCTAGGAATATCAAAAAGGGTCCAACCAATGGCTTTCTTATGCTTCCTAAGGACATCTAGAAGCATCCTCTCATGATTGGCTTCAAGAGAAGAAGAAATGACAATAGGATGTGTTTGATTTTCCTCTAGGAAGGCATACTTTAGTGCAGCAGGAAGTTCCTTCAATTCATGATCAGGTTGGTTCAGAATTTCAGCAGAAGATTGGGACATTAGATCAAGATCAATTTCTTTTTTTAGAGTTTCAGATAGGATTGATTCCTCACATGTAGAAGTTTTAGCTACTAGATTGGCTTGATCAGATTTAGGGAAGGAATTTAGAGGGGTCTCTATGAAAGTGGTTTCTTGAAAGGTTTCGCTGATTATTGGACCTAAGACTTCACCATAAGAGTAATTTGAAAATGATTCAATCCAAGGAGATAAACTTCCTTCATATGAACAAAGGAAATCAATCTCATCCTGACTTAAACATCCATCAAATATTCCTTGATGTTCCATGGATTCATTATCAATGCTTCCTATCATGTTTACTTCATGAATATCCTCGTCATCCCCTATTTGTGAGCTTTCATTATAGATTTTCAAGTCTAGACTCATGTTCCCATAGGTGATGGTCATGTTCCCATTTCGGACTCGGATAACAGAGTTGATTGTTGCAAGGAAAGGACGACAAAGGATGATTGGGGTTTGTTCCTTATTTCCTAAATTTGGATGGTTGTCAAGGACAATGAAATCAGCAGGGTAGATGAAGTTTTCAACCTTTACCAGAATGTCCTTTAAAATCCCCTTTGGAACCCTAATGCTACGATCAGCAAGCTGAAGTGGTTGAAATCTTTGACTGTTGGGGAATTGATTTCATGGGTCCCTTCCCAAACTCTCGGGGATACCTCTACATACTCTTAGCTGTTGATTATGTCTCAAAATGGGTTGAGGCCATTCCCACAAAATCCAATGATCATCAAACTGTGATTAGATTCCTAAAAGAAAACATATTCTCTAGATTTGGAATTCTTAGGGCTATCATAAGTGATCGTGGAACTCATTTTTGCAATCGTCCATTCTCATCACTCATGGAAAAATATGGAATTTCTCACAAAGTGTCCACTGCTTACCACCCACAGACCAATGGTCAAGCTGAGTTAGCCAATCGTGAAATTAAGCAAGTTCTTGACAAAACTGTCAACCCCTCTAGGAAATATTGGTCTGAGAAACTCTTAGATGCTCTTTGGGCCTATAGAACCGCATATAAAACCATTTTAGGAATGTACCCATATAGGTTGGTTTATGGTAAAGCATGCCATTTGCCAGTGGAGATTGAACATAAGGCCTTTTGGGCCATTAAGAAAATGGATTATGATCTCTCATTGGCCGGAACAAAAAGGAAATTAGATCTCAATGAACTGGAGGAACTAAGGATGGAGGCTTATGAAAATTCAAGGATCAATAAAGATAGATTTCAAGACTACCAATCTAGGAATATCTAGGTCAAACATTTTGAACCGGGAAAACTTGTGCTCTTGTATAGTTCAAAACTTCATTTACATCCAGGAAAGTTAAGGTCTAGATGGTCAGGACCTTTCATAGTGCATCATGTATTCCCCCATGGGGCAGTAGAGATTCATGATCCCACAAGTGGATACATTTTCAAGGTCAATGGTCAAAGGTTAAAACCATTCATTGAATCATTCAATAAATAGGAAATAGAGGTTCAGTTAACTGAGCCAACCTATGAACAAGGAACAAATTAATAGATTTAGGGTCCATATCGGGCTAACGACGTTAAACAAAGCACTGAATGGGAGGCAACCCATGGTTTTCAAGTTTCCAATAATTTCATTGTTTTAATCAACTTTATATTTTAAATAGGGTTAGTGAGACATTTTGATATTTTGGAAAAAAATAATAATAAATTGTTGACCTGTTCTTCTATAATGAGTATGGATGGGTACGAAAGGGGAGCACCATATTCATCCGTGTCACGCGGTGTGATCCTTGAGTAATACCTTACCCAGAAATTTAAAAAGAAGACAATGTATCATCAGTTTATTTTGTTTTATTTTTATTATTTTATAGGTTAAGATAAAAATAAAATAATAATAAAAAAAAAGTCCACGCCATAGGCCGTGGGGCAAACCCAATCACAAACGGTGAAGCTGCGGGGACTCGAACCCGGGACCGAAGGGAGACAGGGGCGCGCGCTTACCACTGACCTAAGGCTTAATGTGCTTACTTATTCTATAATTTTTATATATATACTTATAATTTACTTATATATATATATATATTTGTTTTGTTTGTTTTTTTCTCTTTCCACTAGGAAACTTTACAAGCGACATGGATATCAAAGGACTAAATTGGAGCAGCAAGAACTTCAACTTCAACCACCAGGTGATTTCATTCCATGATCCTCAATTTCAATTTCCTTTTTGAACTTCCATTATCTGCCTCTACTCCTTTTAAATTTTTATTTCTTCAAACACTGGGGACAGTGTTATTTTATGTTGGGGGGGGGGAGATAAAAAAAATGCTTTGTGTCAAAAAAAAAATGAATGATTTGAAAAAATAATTAAATGGAAGGAAAAATTCCTTTAACTTTGAACATGGTAATACACATTGCACACTTTGAAACTTAATATCAAATAATTTAGCATACCCTAATTCTGATTTTAGTCCTTGTATAATTTCATGAGCATAGATTTTGGAAAGTGTGGCTGTCTAATGTGATATTTCATCGTTTATATTTTCATCCAAATAAAAAAAATGCCACAATGCACGTCCTCTAGACTGTGGGGTACTAATTTGAATTTTCGGGGTCCCATAATAAATAGCATAGGCTAGTTTTATTTTTATGAATAATATGAGTATTCAAAAAAAAAACTAAAAAAATTATTAAAAAATAAAAAAAATAAAAAAATAAAAAAAAAATTTGCGTGTAGAGCAATGGATTGATAAAATGTGAGGCTTTCGACACTTGGGGATCGTGACTCCAGAGTTGTCTAGCCCTGAGTTTTTCAATATATCACTATTTATGGTAATATGACTTTGTTTATGATTAAGTTAACTTGAGACGATGCCCTAGTACGTGGGCTTCACTTGGTGCCCTAAGGCCTTTGAGTCTGGGAGTCATCGGCAAAGTCTTGCTACATGGGTTAATTTGATTAACTGCAATCTCAATTACTATAGCAATATTGCAAAACAAAAAAAAGAAAAAAAAGGATGAAGAATACTCATATTAGGATTAAATGTGATTCCACCTATCGCTTCCAAGATTTCCCCCTTGAATGAAAATGAACCCCCATATCTATTGTGATTCACAACACATCATTACACCTAATTGAGTTGGATGAAGTATGATGATGGATTTGATCAAAGGAATGGGCTTGGGATTGGGAACGGCTTATGAAACTATCTTGTATTAAAATATTTTGATGGGTTTCATGATTTTTTTTGGTATAAGTTTTTTTGGTGATCATTGTGTATTAAAATGTTTTTGGAAAAGGGAATTCAAAATTCATATTGTTGAGATGTATTTTGCTCGGGACTAGCAAAACTCAAGATGGGGGGTGTGATTAGCCACTAAATGAGGCTAATATTCATTGTTAATATACATAATATTCATGTTATTTGTTATTCATAAACACCATTTTAGTGAATTTTACACTTTGAACATCATTTCACATTATGATTGTAATACCTTCTTAAAATGCACTATTATGTGGTACATTTTGAAACATCATTTAAAGTACCCAATGATTAATCTGATTTTAAGGAATTTAATTATACATATTTTAATTTGATATTTTTGGAAATTGATATACAATTAAATATGAACATGTTTGATTCAGGGATCAGTGGAGAATTCATGGAGGATGATGGAGATATTTGGAAATGAAAGGAAGCAATTCTGGAGAAGGCAGATTGGACATCAGCCCACTGATTAGGCTGTGGGGCCCAACATACAGGCCCAATTAATCCCAAATTTCGTGGGATAATAGAAGATATGTACAATAAGAAATCAATCTTCAGAAGTTAATGCTAATTCGGCCTCCATGTTGGTCATTTCGGAGGCCCAAGTTAGAGATAAACTTCTGGGCCAGATTCTGCGGCCCAGAAAAATAGTCCACCAATTTGATCATATCTCGGAATAAATAACTCCAAATGGGCCCAAATTTTACAGGTGGTTAGAAGATATCTGGAGCTACATGTTCTTCCCCTATGTCCCACCCTGATTCGGACTTCTAGAAGGCCTTCCAGACTCGTCTGTTCGGTGAAGGAAAGATGGCTGCCACCTCGGGTCAAATGTGGAAAAGTTCAAATTCCACAAGCTTTCCACCACCTATGGCCTACCAAAATTAATTGAGATGATTTGTACTATTGGAGGCTCGACCCAAGGCTCCCAAAATTCTTATTTAAGGCAGTGGTGGTGAAGGAGTTGAAGATCTTGGATGCTTTGTTCAATTGTAATGTTATGCTGCATTTTTGTTACCTCAATTTTGTCTTTCACATGTGAGTTGTTCAATTCACTTTAGTTTCTTAATAAAAGTTCTTCTTCTACTATTATTCTGTTGTTATTAATATCACTTTGATACCGTTGGATCAAGGTGTGAATTTATTCACACCAACCCTTGTGAAATTGTTGACACAACGGTGGAGTGATCATTTTAGTTTTGTTGTTTTCTTTACTTCTCCATTTCCTCCCTCATGAGTCTACTTTCCGCTTCCATTGAAACCATGGGATCAATGGAGGGCTAACCCACTTATGGGTTGATCCAAGGGAGTAGCAAGGGGCTGTATTGGATGTTATTTATCACCTAATTAATGTATAATCACTTCTTTAATTGGGATTTTTATTTGATGATTTTTAAACTCCATCGTCCTTGTTGAATTTAAGGCCACACACTTCAAGTACTAATATGATCCTTTACCTTGAAGTGCTCAAAACTTTGATCCTTCAAGTGTATAGGTGATTAGTATTAGAGGTTGTAGGCATTAAACCAGTAAGTGATGATGTTGTTTTATCTCCTTAAATGAACCCATCTCAAATTTAAGAATTTGAAATCATTAAAAAGAAAATACATCCAATCCACCCCGAGCGATAACCTAGGATCAACTCATTCTTTTAAATTGAATCTACTTAAATCTATTAGATATCTTTAAAACCCATCCAAAATCAATCCAAGTTGGCCACTTCATAGCCAAAAATCCATCCCTTAGGTTGTGAATCTTAGGTATCTTCTTAGGTCTCTGTGGAATCGACAACCCAAGCTACACTACGAGGAACGTTCTACCCTTCTTCTCTTGGGTAAATTTGGGCGTGAACCAACAATCTTCAACAAATAAAATGAATGAGGTAGGGGTTGTTATTTAAATCATGTAATTTCTTGATTAAATTCATCTATATTGGAAATATTGGAGAACGTGGATCAACTAAAATGATTTGATCCAAGATTCGTATGAAATTGTTCAATTAGATGTTCTTCATTCTTGTTCTTGTTGAGCTGCTTGCTACTGCTCTAATGTGGATGGTACAGGACAAACAGACATGGCCTGACCCTCTGCCATTCTTCTTGAATGGTGTATCTTTCTTGATGAAGGAAGGGACATTAGTGACAGTGACCGGAGCCTGCAGTTGGCACAGGTGGAAATTGAAATCTTCTGAGAAAGTCACGACGACCCGCCGCCCGGTGGCCTCCGCCCTCCTAGCCAAGCTACTCTGACCGAGCCACACCAAGGCCTTCGCCCTCTCGACCGAGCTGCTCCGGGCGAGCCTCCCCGTGACCTATGCCCTCTTGAAAATATGGCCCTTGGCCTCTGACCTCCCCACCGAGAAACCCCAGATGAGCCACCCTATGGCCTTGCGCCCTCGCAGCAACTGTTGAGGTCGATCCCTCTGCGGCCTCACGTCACCCGCGGCCGAGCCGCCCCGCGGCTTCGTGCCATCCATGGCCGAACCCCCGCGACCCCTCATAGCCTACCAAAGCACCCAGCACGGGCTGAGCCACCAAGCGGGCTGGGCTGAACCTAATGGGCTAGGTTGACCCTTGCCGGGTCAGTCCGACCGGGTCGGACCGGACCCAGACCCACTTCAAACCATTTACGCTCTTTTGGACATAACTTTGTCACTGGACAAATGTTTGATGAACCGTCAGTGGCTTTGGAAACATTGGAGCGAGACGGTCCCTTTGGAATACTCCACTAGATATTTGGATAAGAATGGGGTATGTTTGGGTTGGATTGACCATGAACCCAACTGGGCCATCAAGACTAAAAGGATAATAACTCAAAGACCGGGCATCCGATTGACGCACCTTTTGTTGCATTGAGACCCATATGACATTGCAGTCCTTTGAGATACATATTACTGGGACTTCGCGGAAGTTGGAGTATCGACTAGTGGCTTGGGGAGAGGACTCTTTCGGAGATGAGCAAACCTAGTGCGGGAACCCAGAAGCTGGCTGCGACAAGAAGACTGACTAGAGATCCTATGTAGGTCAGCTCCTAGAGATCCTGTTTCGGTCAGATCCTAGAGATCTTGTGTGGTTCATCTCCTAGAGATATTATGTGTCTCAGCTCCTAGAGATCCTATGGGTGTCAGCACTTAGCGATCATTTGTGGGTCAGATCCAAGTGATCATGTGCGGGTCAGATCCAAGCGACCATGTGTGGGTCAGCTCATAGCAATCCTCTGTGGGTCTGATCCTAGCGATCCTGTGTGGGTCATCTCTTAGAGAACCTATGTGGTTCAGATCCTAGTGATCTTGTATGGGTATGCTCTTAGACATTCTCTATGGGTCAGCTCCTAGAGATCCTATGTGGGTCAGCTCCTAGCGATCCTGTGTGGGACAGCTTCTAGAGATTCAGTGTCGGTCAGTAGCAGAGGCTCTTAAAAAAGTAAGATGATTTAGCAGCTATAACTAATCATCTCTACTACCATACCTAGGTAAAACCTAGTGTGATCTGAGTTCATAACTATGTGGTACTTTCCTTCATGGTAATACCTTCTTGGTATTCTTCTTTGTGGCGTACCTGTGTAGTACTTACCTTTGTGGTTTTCCTTCCATTGTGGAATAATTGAGCTTTGGGATTTTGGGTTGGACCCTATGCTTCCTCGTGATTGAGATGGGTATACTTGATAACTTATGTATGGAACACACAATTTGACACAGAACCATAAATGTCCCAGTATATTTTCACTTAATGGGAATTGACTGTTGGGTGGAAACATTTTCGAAAGTCCTAAGTTGCCTCTTATGGGTGCAAAATTTTTTATGAAACATGACATACTTAGGAATTTCTTTTATGGAATCTAAGAGGGGAACTATAACTTCAACACATCCAAACATTTCAAATATTTCAGGATTAGGTTCAAAGGACTACATCGGCATTAAAACAACTTCAGGAAAAGGAATTGGATTACTAAGTGGAATGGAAGGAGGTGAGGGAATGGATTCAAATTCCTTTTCATGTTTCTTTTTTTCTTTTAATTTTCCTAGTCAATATTGAATTTGGAGTTGGAGGACTTATCTGGAGGTATATTAATTTCCATTCCTGATCTAAGTTTAGTTTCACCAACATTACCTTTGAGGTTGGGTAATGGTTGAGATGGGAGTTGGGAATAATTTAATTGCAGTTTTTGGTTCAGGTCGGATGAAAGTTAACCAATTTTTGATTCAATGTTTTTGAGGTTTGAGCAGGTGAAAGAGGAAAGATACTCAACTGAACTTACCCATGGTTTATTGGAAGAAAAGGCTTGTCCCAGATTGGGATTACATTGATTTTGGTTATTGGGAAAGTGATTGTATTGGTTTGATAATTGGGAAGGCCCACTAGGATAGTGGAAGCCTAGAGGAGAAGGAGGAGGATTTATCCTTTGAGGTTGAGGAACCAAAGGGTAAAGTTGTTGGATGTTACTAACACCTTTAACATAGTGGAATTGGTTTGTGATTTGGGGAGGGAACTGAGGGGGATGAGAAATGAGATTCCCATACCTCAGGACTTGGATATAGGAATAAGAGAAGGGCTCAAAGTGAGGTTGGATGAAGCTTCTAACAAACTGACCTGATAGTTGATGGGTGGTGTTTTGCTGAACCTAGGCTTCATTGAGCTCCATTGGTATAGATGAATCATATGGTTCATCTTGAAGGTGTGTATAGGTGTCTTTTGGATGATCTGGTGAGTTGAAGGTTCCATAGTTTTTGGCAGGTCCAGGAAAAATTGATTGTGGAGAAGATGAGGTTTGGGCTTTGGTAGAAACAACTAGTTGTCGCAAAAGACCTGAAAGTTCACACATCCACTCATTCAACATGTAAAGCTCTATGGATTGATTCTATTAGACTTGTTGGACTTGAGAATGTGCTCGAGTATGGAATTATTGTGTGTTTTCAGCCATATTGCTTATGGGATCTCTTGTAGTAGTATGAGTTTTATCAATGAGATCCCCTCCACTTTCACCATCAATCAGAGTTATCCCCATAGCCAATAACCCCTCATAGAAGTATTGGATAAAGATTTCATCATGGATTTGGTTGTTTGGATAGGTAGGAACAGGATTTTTGAACCTCTCCCATTATTCATGGAGTGATTTATTTGGGAATTGATGAATACCACTTATTTCTCTTCGGATAGAATCATTAGGAGAAGTAGGAAATAATTTTTCTAAGAAGAGTTACTTTATGTCGTTCCATGTGGTTATGAAACTAAGAGGTAGGTGGTAGAGACATGAATTAGTAATGTCAGTTAGGGAGAAATGGGATGCTCGGAGTTTTATTTGTTCCTCATTAACCCCTTGAGGTTTCATGGTATATCACACCACTTTGAACTCTTTATGGTGGAGATCTGGAGCCTCACCGACTAGACCGTGGAAATGAGTAAGAAGATGAATCAAACCTCATTTGAGTTTTAAGTAAACCTCTATGTTTGGATATTTAATACCAATAGGTTGGTAATTCATATTAGGGGTATCAATTTCTTTAAGTGTTTGTCCCCTAGGATTGACCATATCTAATTCAATTATTTGTACAAGGACTGATTCTTGAATTATTTTACTTTCTCCAATGTTCCTACTATTTTTGCGAAGTGTTTTCTCAATTTCAGGGTCAAAATAATCAGGGGGATTGTTTGTGAGGCTATAGGTAATTTAGAGAGATTTTCTACGAAAGAAGAAGTCACAGTTTTCTT
Source organism: Viscum album (assembly GCA_963277665.1). NCBI lineage: Eukaryota > Viridiplantae > Streptophyta > Magnoliopsida > Santalales > Viscaceae > Viscum > Viscum album. The sequence goes on from OY728139.1 coordinate 902,547,113, forward strand.
TTTTTTTTAATTTTTTTTAATTTAGTTTTTTTTGTTTTTTTACAATAACCAGAAACTGATGACTATTTAATTTCTCCATCCCCAGCAGTGACTCCATTTGAAAGCATGAGTGATTGTTTCCTATCGATCATTCCATGTTTTGATGCTTTTCTAATGTGTATAGCATCACTTGGGTCGACTCCCCGATGATGATACTTTTTTAATAGTCGATTGTTTTTAGTTGATTGTATTTTGATTGGGGGGGGGGGGGGTTGTTTGCAGAGATTAATTGAAATGATTTATTTATTATTATTTATTTAACAATTCAATAAACATTAGGGAGATTTCATCATTAGGTAGTTAAGCTTGTGATATCCTTAAGCCTTTCTTTATATTGCATTAAATTAACACCCACTTCACAAGATGGCGTTGATTTGAATTCGTAAGTGTTAAGGATTTAATCGAAGCCTTAACATAACATAGGGTTATAATATCAATCAGTACATATTAATGGTAATATATTTATAGTTTCAATAATCCGTGGGAACCACTTCCTAACCGAAACAAGTCATTAATCCATGACATGTTAAGTCAAAAATACACAATGTTAATTCAAAGAATATTTATCAAGTAAAAACTATAAATCAATTAACATACCAAACGTACAACTCACCCCAATGAGATATTTAATCAGAAATTGATATGAAAAGTAATCTGATTTATTATGTTTATTATTATTAATTAAGAAGTGAAGAAAAATAAAGTGATAAGAAAAGAGTTGTTCATCGAACACACAAACACGAACAATGATGAGAATTAAAAACAAACATTAGATTGAATGAGAGAGCTCAATAAGGGAAGGGGTTTCAAAATGAGTTAAACATTTTTAATAACATTAATTCTAAACTACATAACGTGGATGAGAATAAAATATATTGAACAAGAAACTTCCATTAAAATAGAATTACAAAAAAAAAACACTTACAAGATTACAAACGAAGAACAACACAAAAGTAAATAAATGGAAGTAAAGAGGAATGCATTATCAAGTTAAAACTTTTGTATGTATGATCCTATAAATTATTTTGGAAGATCCTTGGTCATTCCAAACTATCATCCTTTTCATTGAAATGACAACCCTTTTGAAAAGAGAGTAGGGGATGTATTTATAGCCCATGGTCATGTATTGTTTTCATTCCAAAACTACCCCTTCACTTGTATCGACAATTTGATAAATTAGACATCCTATTCTAGAGATATGATATTATTACAAGTTGTAGATATTTATCATTTCTATTTATTTTGAAATATTGGCCTCCATTGGACATATGGTCCCATTGTTTTGGTAGTTTGACCAAAATAATTTAATCTGTCCATTTCAATCCAAATTTTTTAAAGGCCGACATGTGAAGGGGTGTCTGAGTAGGAAGATGCCCTCAAATCCCAAAACTTGTTTAAAAAATTTCAGCCGCCTACAAATTCTTTTTGACGATTAAAAATCTCTGATCAAATGGATGTCTCTCTAAGGATACAAATCAATAATGGATTGATATGTTTTTTTCCTTGATAGAATGGTGGGCTGGGTTTAAAACCATCATTTGGGCCCCTTTTCTTTGGAGTTGGGCCTTGAAATATTTATAACAGTTTCATTGAATTATCCCCCGACCGTTGGATGAGAATTAAAGGATTTGGATTTCTAGTTTGAGCCCAGTAATTCTATCTTCATGGACTGTCTAGTTTCTTCACAGATTTTTTGGGGTCTTTTGTGGACCGTATGATCCATCAAATGGAAGAATTGGTACAATATCCATTCTAATGAAATGTTTTATATTGAATGAGAAATCCTAAAAAAATAAAATCCATTCCATTTAGATTAGTAGGGTGAGAGTTAGGATTAAAATAGTAAACTGATATGAATATGGATGAATTCAAATAGTGATCAAAAATTATATTTAATATTTAAACATTCATATTTCATGCAAATTATGAACATTTCCTATAAAATAAGTAAAGAGAGTATATAAAAAGTTATGAAAATATAAATAACATCACAATTACCAAGGGATGAATTAAAAAATATTCAAATGGACAAATGGATGAATGAACAATTTATAGCATGATCATATGATTATGTATTAAAATAAAATAAATACACAAATATCAAAATTAAAAAATAGACAAAGGATATAATTAACAAATAAGGAAATGAAAAAATTTAATAAAATTATTAAATTGTCAAATGACTAAATAACCAAATAATAATTTTTCCAAATAACAAAATACAAAAAATGATCAAATTAAAAAATAACTAGATTAGAAAATTATGAATTGTAAAAAAATCTGAAATTCTAATTGACCAAATTGAAAAATACATAAAATGAAAAAAAATTCAAAAAGAATAAATGACCAATTGACCACAACCTTAAATGGAAATATGGAAAATGAACAAATTACAAAATTAACAACTTACCAAATTACCTAATTACTAATTGAACAATTGTACGTGTGACTAAATGATAAAATTACTATAAGAAATGGACATATAACAATATTAAAAAATAACTAATGTTACATATAACTATATGAAAATATATATTTATCATATGTGTTTATAGTTTCCAAAGTTACCAACACATATGATTTACTAATACTTTTCAGGATAATGGATAGATTTGTTGGAATATAATTTAAATAGATTAATGTGTGGAAAATAAAATTGGTATATGTAAATTTTTTTAAATGGATTTTTACAATATATATATATTTGAAGAAATTATTTTTGGATATGTATGCATTGTTATTGAAGTATAATTTTTTTATTTTGTTTCCTATTTTAATAAAAGAAATATCATGTAATTTTATTTCTATGTGGTTATTTACATTATATTTATAAAACTATTTTCCTTAACGAAGGTTGTTCTAAAAATGGATATTTATTTAATTATGTTCTTGATTGTAGTTTTATCAAAATTATCATTGTATTTATGATATGTTTAAAATACATCCGTATATTAAAAATTAAATAAAAACAAAAACAAAACTTCTTCCAATGGCCCGAAGGCCTTCATTTTTTATTGATTTCTGATAATCCACCTTTCATGTTGTGAGGTGGGACCCTTACAAGGCCCATAGGTGTAAGTATTACATAGCCCATAGGCCTTAGAGGAATTCATTTCCTGTAGGATTCAAACATTTCATACAACCCAGACTAACTACTTGGAACTGCTCCTCCCCAGCATCTTCATCGTGAAATCATCTCTCCACCTTCGCATGGATGTTCGGCTAGGCATTCCCGTGCATGCAAAGGCTTTTCGCAATGGCAGGTTCCATACCCTCTCATTCTTGCAATCATTTTAGCTTCTTCTTTAGTGAAAGGTCCTTGCACATCCTCCTTGTAGAGCTTGTTCCTCGTAGGTCGTCTGGTTTGAATCAACACTTAAGGTGTCTCGAAGGCCTTGAGGTGGCCCGAAGGCCTTACTGACCCAAAGGCCTGGGTTGCTCAAAGGACTTAAAGGACTCAGGGACCAAATTGGTGGCCCAAAATGCCCAAACGGGGGCATATTCCCAGCTACTACAGTTCCAAACAGTACCAGCTATAGTTATCACTGCAGTACCCGCTACAGTACTGCACAGTTTCACACAACAGTACCTACTACAGTACTGCTACAGTACCAGCTACAATACCCCAAAAATGATGTCTCCACCTGGATTTTATACCGGGTCTCCCGGATACACTTACAGAGTCCTTAACGACTGGGCTAAGTCTAATGTGCCACTAAACTTCATTTGATATATTAAACATATTTGATGTTTGTAAATAAATATATAATCATTGAGAAGCAAAGATAAAATTAATAAAAGAGAAATTACTATAAGAAAATTCATAAAAATAAAAAACTCTAACAAAAAAACTATTTAATGTATAATAATTGTGAAGAAATGAACAAATTCATAAATAATAAAAAAACTAATAAAAAATCGAAGAACCATGAATGAATGAAACACATAAAAAATGAATATAATATTAAATATGAATAAAATTGACATAGTTATCCTTTAACTAAATATGGCTATCCCAAAAATATATACATCTAATTAAAAATAATAATATTAATTTGAATCAAATCACCCTAAACACCATAAACTAAAGTATATTTTCTAAAACATAACCAAACCAAAACAAAACAAACACAATGATAAATCAATGAGAAAATAACAAACCTTATATATTCCTAACAAAATCAGCATATTCCCAAATGAAATAGACCTAATTAAATAAAAAACATAAACCATATCACACCCATTCATATCATGAAAATTATTATACACTTACTATGTTATTTTAACCATTTATATTTTTCTTTTGTTTCCACTATATTTGACATGATTATGTTATAACACCACCAATCCCTTATTTTCATGGAGAATAGTATGCCTTAATTAACTCATAACACATTATATATATTTTTTGGAGGTGAAATTAATAATTAATTTATAATTTCATGTGTAATTATTTTCTAGTATTAAAAATGAAAAAAATACTAAAGCAATATATTAGAATATATACTCTGAAAATAATTGACCAATGGGAGAGAAGAATGTTTGTCCTCTACTACCCATTGAGACATTAATTTATTATATATATATATATATCAATTTAAGAAGGTATAATTTCATGTTATTAATAATTTTATCTTTCTACTCAAGAAACACTATCTTCTAGAAAGAATTATCTAACTAGAATAGTTATTTTAGTGACCTACAAGGTAGTTTGTGTGGGTGTTACAATAGATACTCACGACATGATTCATTCCCAATCACTCTTTAATCCATCACTAGATATAAAATCATGTAGTACTTCTCTAAACACACCCCCATATAGGTATTATGGATATTAAGACATCCTATGTTTTCACCATTTTCATCTTGTCATGCTTCTTATATACAATTTCCTTTTTAACGGTAGATCATGTTGTTCATCTCTATCAGCCTTTTCCATTTAATTATATTTTTTCTCCATTTAATAAAAATATATTCCATCTTATCTATTATTATCATGTTTTATTAACTTATTCTCCAATTTTTTATCAACAAATTAATAATGATCCTCTTGGGAATATAATGGACTCTACGAGAACTACATATGTTACAGATACTTTACATCATAGGGATCCATCAGAGCCCACTTATCATTGTACCTCTTGTATATGTATAAAACCCTGGTACATTTGTTCCCAAAATTTATTAACGTTGTATCATTTATTAATTTATTCTATCTAATTTATTTTTCTAAACCTAGATATACTATTATTAGATAGTGTGGACATATTTTCATGCACATGGTATGAAACATCCATAAACAAGTAATGGTTTCGAGTAATAAAAAAAATTATTTAATTAGTAAACCTATGTGAAAATACTAGTTTTTTATATTAATATATTACAAATATTTTAGCATCACCCCACGAGACTATTTTCCTATAAGAAAATTTATGTTTTAATCAATGGTAATGCATGTGAAAAAAACGTGCAAGAAAATTTATTGGATAAAATTGTATATAATTTTTTTATTAATATAAATTTATATTCTTGTTTATATTTTTCTAAAAATTTCCTGAGGGTGATGCTTTCAAAGTTTCATGAGAGATGTAACTAGATGAGATATAGTGGAAATACATGAATGATTTATATAATGGTAGTTCTCATACAATTGGAAAATATTTAAACATTATATAGGCACATAGTGATTTCAAAATCACACCATAAAATTAGATGAATGCTATTTATAATAATTAAAACATTAGTGTATTATTATAATTTGATTTTCATGATCAAATATGGTTTTAATTTCTCATGAAAAATTCTTCAATAATTTATCAATTCAATATTCCCTGAATGTTTATTAAAAAAAATTTCATATGAATTATTTTACACATTAATTTAAATGATCATCAAAGAACATCGGATAAATCATTCATTATTAAATAATAAAATAGAATTATTACATTTTTTACGATTTATAGAATAAAACCATTTTGTAGTTGAGGTTTTTATTTTTTATGTTTCCATACATAGAAATGTTTTGTAATTTTAACTTATTAAATGAATTAGTTTTTTTAGAAAGTGGTGTTGAACATTATAGGGTTCATACCATGAGAAAAATAATTATTCTCATTAAAAACTATAAGGATAAGTGTGTTGTTATATAAAATGTGCATGAAAAGATTTTATTATTTAATATATTTCATAAATATTTAAAATATATTTAATTCATATGTATATATTTTATAATTTCAAAAAAAGATATGGTGGTTCTTTATTTGAATTAATATTAAATATTTGTCCCCAAAGGATACTGTCTATCTGTATTACATGAGGAGAACACATAGAGTGTCACATGTTCACCGAAGCATTCTATCATACCTATTAGGTATTGGTTCACTTTATGATGTGAGAAAATATCTTATAGTATGAATAAAAGTCGTAATTGGGTGTTGTAGACGTATCAGAGGGAAAAAATTAATCATGGTATATGAATGATAGAAAAAATCACTTTGCAGTTCATAAATGGAATGGTGGCTTTGTGTATAACCATCATATAGAATTTTTTTTGTAGTTGTTGATACATGTTTAATTATGATGTTCCCTTTGTATTATTATCTTTGAGATTATTGTGGTGATCCTAATTCTTATTAGGTAAATGACCTTGTTGGTGTTTATGATGTTGAGGTTATTCATGAAATTGATTATTATGATGATTTAATGGATTATAATGATCGTATAGATGAACCTGATGATAGTATTTATGATAATGATGTTTTTTCAAGTATGATATTTTTTCCTTACATTTTTTTATTCATATTAATGATACATCAATCCTTTTTATAGATTTTTATAACAAAAAACTATAGTATATTGGTTTGAATATTTTATTTAGATGTTATTAACATTTACAACAAATTATATATAATTTTTTTAATTTTAAATGGGTATTGGGACTTCATATATATATATATATATTGTTTTCAGGAAGTGTATGAGTGGTGTATCATAGCTGGGACATACATAATAATAGATTAAACCTATATAAATTGTTTAATAGAAGGTTTTTTCAATGGATGAATTCTAATGGTGGGGGTTGATTAACAATAATTCAAAGGATTGTTCTTATATAACTAAACTAATTGTTTTTTAAAAAATTTCTTCTAGAAAATTATCATGGATATATTTTAATGGTCATAAAGAACCGATTGTATATCTTTATCAAAACTCCCAAAGTAAAAATAGTGTCATGAATTTTTTTGTATAGGTTATAGTAATAGTTCCCAATTATATAGTTTTCAATTTATACTATTAGTATAACCCAATTATCAAGTAGTATAAAATTTTAAAACTATAAAATCTATGAACATTAATACACTGTCCTTGGGATTATACTTTTATTTGATGAAATTATTTTATTTCAACTAGAATAACTCATTGAAATATATCTATATGTTAAAAATCTATGTCAAAAATTAATCATGTAACCAGTAATAAAGAAATAAATGTTAAATTTTTGGTTTTAATAAGACAAAAAATGAGTTTCCATGTAATATAAATTTATAAGTAAGGGGGAGAATTACAAATTATTCTCTTTTTGTACTTACATGGCATTTAAAAAATTTGATGCCCTAATAAGGTGTGATAACTTGGAATAACACTAAGATGTCAGCTAAAATATGGACTCATTATGAAGAAATAAGTTATTAAGAATACATTGAAACTATATTTAGATTATAAACCATTAAGATACACCTTTATAATATAAATCATATAAATTTATGTAATTAAATAATGTTGTTATATTTAAAATGATAATTGTTTTGTTTATGGATGATATTTATATTAAAAAACATCTTAGTTTTTAAAATAACATCTCCCTAATTCTATATCATAATATACCAAATATTTAAATGATCTTAAAATAATAACATATTTCATATTATGATTTGATATGACTTTTTCATTATTCAAATGATTTTTCATGAAGAGGAAAATTGTCTACTTTGATTAAGTAAATAATATTATATGATATTTTTGGGATTATATATATTCTGTGATGTGGTTTTTAGTTTAGTTAACTATAAAATTATTTACTAAATTATTATAATGTTTAAATAATTTGTTTCAATAGATAATTATTGGTGATTTTTAAATTTTTTTCTAAAATATTTTAAATATATTAAAAGTGGTTAATGTTAATGAATGTACACAATAAATGTACTAAAAATTATTACTTAAAAAAAAGATTAAATAAATGTTATAATTTCTAACAGAATACAAGAATTCTAATAATATGTGAAACCTGATTTAAAATATTATATAAATGGATAATTAGGATATGAGAATATTTTTCTTCATGTAGATAGGATACCTTGTTATATATATGTCACGGGAACAATTTTAATCTAATATAATATATTCTAAACTGATATATACCTAACATATTTTAATTTATCATAAAGGATCCATTTTTTATTATAATTTTTATCTTAAATAAATTGTATTATATTAAATATCATATTTATTTAAAAAATTTGGGTTTTCAATTATATATGTAGATTGATAATTAAGATCCTATTATTTTTAGGGAAAACCATTAGTTCCAAGGTGTTGAAATAAATAACAACATATTTCCATATCAACTGGGGAGGATGAAATATATTATAATTAGATGTTTTTTTCTTAGTTATTTTAGAATAAAAACATGGTGAATTATTTACTTTAAATCATGAAAATGTTTTTAAATATTTTGGGAAATCTATTAGTAATTATTTTTTCTAAAAAATAAATTTACAATTAAATAATAATATTTTCTAAAACATTATATATCTCTAAATTTTTTTAACATCGAATATTAATGGGTATATATGATCTAATATAGTTTTTTATAATCATTTGGAGTTTCTTAAGAAAATTTTAGTTTTTAATTAAATTGAATGAGGTTCTTATGTTTTTTTATGTTTCTTAATTTTGGTAATGTGATCCTACATTTGTATTTCATTTTTTTTGTTTTGTTTAGAACAATAATTTGATTAGGCCTATGAAATTTATTTATTCGTTAATTATTTTTCAATGATAGATTATATTGTTATTTAATTATTGATTTTGGAAGAACTTTTAAACGTGTAAAAACGTACATTAGTTTTTAGTTATCAAACATAATATATTTTTTTAGTGTTTTAGAAAATGATAGTAATTTAACAATATCAAATATCCTAAATAATTAGATTTTAATATATAATGGAATATATATTTCAAACTTTTTAACATATTTTAATTGTAAATAAGTATAATCCTTGGCACAAAAAATACTTATTTTTATGTAATAATTTTTATTCTAGGGATAATTATTACACAAATAAATAAAAATTTTATTTGAGATCCTTTTTCTCTATATTCCATAGATTTATTTAAAGTTAGTGGAATTATTCATCACAAAATACCTATTTTGATATTTATCATATAAAAATTCTCAAATTTTTTTATTCATAAATAAATAAAATTATAAGAAACTTACTTGGGTATTTTTATTAATTGAATTATGGGGGAAATTTTCTCTACATTAAAAGAGTTTATAATCATTTTAACACTTTTTTTCATAATGTTTATATGATATTGACTATAACTATTATTTTAGAACACTGATGGTGTTACAATTGTAATGATGGTCCCTATATTACTGTATAATGTTAATGGAATATTTTGACTAAATAAATATTGATTGTTTATATATATATATATATTTGATAGAAAAAAATAAAATGTCATTAAATAATTTTTTATTGTTTGAATGAATATTTTTGAACTACTAGAAAAATGTTTCTAAAATAATATAATGATTCCAAACATATTTCTATTTCATTACAACAAATTAATGGAATAAAATCAAGTAGGAAAATTTGTGATATTGTTGTGTGTTCAATAAAATAATTTTAAGACTATGGTTCCCTTTAAATAAACAGATTGGAAATATATTTTTCCTTATTAAGTTTCATTATTATTTTTTCAACACAACTATGTGCTACTAGTATCATCCAAATTACAAATCTCTCAGAATTTCATGACTACACACTTCATTTATTATGTAGGTTGTGATTCCATGGGTATATCTTTTCATAACAATCTTAGTAAAATATATTGTGTTTTTAATGGACTATGTGTTTGATTCTTTCATATTTCTATGATATCCCTATAAAAATAGTGTTAATAAAGTGATCAGACCCACATTCAATATTAGTAGAGTGGAATATGGTATATAGTACGACAAAACCATTATAAAAAATTTATATCCCATATCTTTTATTCATTGATTTATTCCACTAAAACATTTTGTAAATTATAGAATAAATATAATGGATATTTTTATGTGGAATGTTTTTCAAAATGATGAAATTGAAGAGAAAAATTTAACCCATCATGAGTTATTGTAATTACGAAAACTTGTACAACATGTGGTGCGAAAGAAATAAAAAATATTTAAATATATAATAGTTCGTAAAATCCAACCCTTAGATCAAATTACTATGTAACACCTCTCTAATCATCCCATCACTACACTATTACATGAAGAATATATTCTACTACCTTTAATTGTGTAATATTCATTAACATAAAAACACATAAATCCAATCTTCTCCCCCTCATAAAATTTATCACACATTAAAAATTATTCACCACAAACAACGATACATAAATTCAACAACATAAAATTTATTTATAATGGATTCTTATATTTTCACCTACCCAAACCTTTTAATTATCACTCAATGTCAGTTTAAAATTAAATTATTACATAACATTATCCACTTATTTTATTATTTAACTAAATGGATCACTTAATAAATACATTATCATCATATTTCCATCCCAATAATTTATGGTGTTTAATTTTTAGTTGTTTAATTTTTATATATTTTTAAAAACTATAAAAAATTAAGTATATCAATATTATTTCAAATACTGATAAAAAACTGTTCAAATATCCTTATCATATGAACATTTACAATTCATTGAAAAACTATCAAATATTTTACATCACAAAACATTCATAAAAATATAAAACCACCAAATCATTGATTTATTCATTAATTTTTATCTTACCACAATTATTACTAATTCTTTTCATGTTTATAATATTATTTTATAATCATATATAATATACCATAAAAACAAGTATAAATGTTAATACTAATATATATATATATATATTCATCAAAAACCCAGTTTACTCTTATGGTTTATTTGGTTTTTATATTTAATTGTGTACAACAACAACTCTATTAAAAAAATCATGCATAAACAACATCAATATAAGAGAATCTAAATGCCTTACCTTGAATGAAACATGAACCATTCCATTATAAAAAATGAGACATAACCTTTAAAAACCAATATTTCTACATTTAATTTCTAGTAAACCTTTAATACATCAACAACTCATGAATAATTTATAATATCCATGAAATATTTTTTTAATATTGGACTTCCTGATACAAGAAATTAAGAAAAAATATATGATTGATGATAAAAAAATTATTTAGAAAAAAAATTATCTCTTTTAGAAAATATCTCACCATTCACCAAAAAATTCCATAATTAGAAAAAAATAATCATATGGGATTCCTATAAAATTCAATAGGACAATGGAATATAATAAAAAAATTATAATATTTAAATTTAATATATTGGTGACCAAACAAAAATAAGGTTTTTGTCTATTAGTGTTGATCTAAAAAACATGATGCATTGAAATACCCTCATACAATATATCCTCATAAAAAATTAATTTGTAAAACATGGGTTTTCATAAAAAATTATAGGGTGATAAAAAATTAGGAAAATTTTATTATATATCCTTTTTTAAAATATCGGACCATAATGAAATATTTATCTATAACCATGTTACTTTCCACCATAATAAATAAAGCACGTCTCTTTCCCCTAACATAATAAAAAACAATGGTCCTCCAAAATCAATACCCAATGATGAATATGAGAAATTTCTAATGTATATGTACTATTTCATGGTTTACAACCTAAAAATTTTTAATCCCCAATGTGGTCAACATCAAGTGAAACTCTTCATCCTTAAAAAACAAGCTATAACATAAAAACTATATAAATAACCATAAATATTCTTGAAAACCATGACGTCAGGAAGATATAAACATTTAGTAGTTTACATGAAATCTCAAAAATTGAATTTTAATTTAGAAACTAGTCAAAAAAATATCATTCTATTTCAATATAGTATTGAAAAAAAAGAATAATAAAATTCGATCAACTACAAAAAATTACATTAAAATGACTCTCCACCACTAAAATCAAAACAATAACCATAGAGAAAAAATAAAAAATAAAATGCCAAAAAAATGTACACTAGTTACCGAAATATGGTTATTAATTTATTTCATTGGTACATGTAATGGATATTACACCATGAGGGATCAATCTGTATTTTATTTTTTATAGAAAAGATAAAATTTTTATATCAATATTACATTGGAAATTAAAATCATAGTAGGGAAAAAATTAGGTTATCAATTAAAATATTCAAAATAAAAATTTTCATATTTATAGGAATGGAGAACAAATAATGTATGAGATCATATTTTCAATAATGGTTATATAATGTAGATTTTTTCATTACTAAAGAAGGAATTAAAAATATGGGAAAGTAGATAAATCATGACACATTTCATTCAATTAATATCTTCCTTTTAAGGCCAATCCAAAGATAATATAAAAATAGAAACCATATTAATAATGGAAACTGAATTCATTATATATGATATTCATATATCTTTATATTCATGATCTTTTTTTCAAACCCTCACCATGTTACCATGATTCTTACCATATAAGGACTTGGAAGATAAATCAATTTTCATAAATGAATATGTCTAAAAAAGATACACACATAATATGGAAGTTCTATTTTTTTTGTCTCAAGAGAACTACCGATTCATCAAGGTATAATAAATAATTAGTCCCCACCCATTACATTTATATCTTATGAAATCCCCATTTATTTAATAATAAATAAAATTCATTATCAAAATTCATTATATATCTATTTTATCTATATTTAATCATGAATATAGAAATTTTCCTCAGTCAAATATATAACATTCCTAATAAAAATCTTTCAAATGATACTATATATAGATATAAAATATGTTTGAGACATTATCATATTGTTGGAAATGATACTGAATAAATATATTATTCTTCAAATATTGGTAGTTGGATAAAATAATTAATTATTAAATGATAGATATTGATAGTTTAAAGACCTGTAATTCCAGGGGAAATTTTTTTCATCAATACATGGGAATTTTACGAGTCCGTGAAATTTGACGGCGTGTGATTCCGAGGCCCGACCCATAATCAATTTCCAAAGTTTTGTTTAGGTACATTCAATAAACATAAGGAAGAGATTTTATAACATTTGAACCGATGCTCGGAACAGAAATATGAGGGCACCATCGAACTCGCAGTGCCGATATCCGCTTAAAAATATATTCACTTCGACGACAGTGAGTCGAGAATAAAAGATAAATTTTGGGTTTTTTTGGAAAGTAATAAAATAAAGCGAGCTTCACTTTATTTTATTTGAGCCGCCATGTGGGAGATTAGTAGTTAAACCTCCTCATGGGAGTTGGAGATGGGTCCACCACACCTTAACCACCCATGAGAGGTTATGGTGGTGGGACCCACTTGAACATAACCTCCTACCAGAGGTTACGACGTGGGGACCACATGGGGCTTAAACCCCCTATTGATAGAGGAGAGTAAAATCTCTCAAATCTCCCTCATTAATGAGGGAGAGCCTCTTCACCTCCCTAATTAATTTCTTCTGAAAACCCCTTGAATTAATTAAGGAGATCATACCTAATTAATTAGTCTAATGTGAATATCGTGCCAACAAATTAGTAGGATATTTTGATCTATTATTTCTTTGGCATAATCATTTTGGTGGAACCTTGAGGGGAGGATTATTGGGAGAAAGCTCCCAATGAAGAACAAAGAATGAAGAATTCCGACCTTCTCCGACTTCTTCCTCTAAACTTCAACTATAGTGAGATGTCTTCGACGACCAACTTCCACATCGATGTCAACGAGCCGACACAACTTTGGTTTGGAAGTGCGCGGCAAATTAGATGAATACCGATCAAAGGTAGGGGTGTGTTTTGATTTGAGAAACATTGGCTCTTCCTGCAATGATTTTTTATCTTGACCTACTTGCTACCAAACTAACGTGGAAGGATCGGGCCAAACGAACATGGCCCGATCCCTCCACCGTTCTTGTGAATGTTTGGTGTGTTCTTTGTATTATTCATGGGTGAAAAACAATAGATTGTTGCGAGACCATTGTGTGATGCAACAAACCCAAATTGAAGGCCCAACATCACAAAGACCTAGAAGAGGTGCGAAGACAATAGCGGGCAACATATCAGACCAGAATGGGAAGGACAATCCCCTGACCGTTCTTCAAGCAGGTGAATCAAGTCATGTTTTCAGATCCGATCGGAGGCCCGAAAACACCAGAGATGACTATGGGACATCGGGGATACCTAGTGTCTGATGTTTCGTGATTAATAGACTATCAGAATGAAGAACATATTTCATGAGAGGCGCGTAGGCCAGAGGTGCCATTTATGAAAAATTCTAGAATACACGCCATATACTTATGACGAACATTCCATGTAGTACAAGCATTATGCGGCTTGAGTTTCGGACATTAGAAAAGTTACACATGGCGTGTTAACCTGTTAACACAACGTGTATTCTCTACGCAGAATGGTAGGAGTGGCTTCGCGAGACATGGCGTGTATTCTAGGAAATACACCAACATGGGCAGAATGACATGACCAAGAGGTACGACGTGTACTCTCTACACAGAGTGGCAGAAGCGGCTTCATGAGACTCAGTGTGTATGTAGAGGGTACACGAAAAAGGGGTGGAGTACATGATCATGTAGTCCACAACACATCAAATCATGGAAAGTAGCACAATCTACCTTGGGTACCCATTACACGGGTGGTGAACACGAGCTGAGGCCTTGTACGGGCACACGACCAGCGTGCATGGTGCCGACCCCAGTTGCTTGGACAGAGCATGTAACCATACCACATGATGTGTACTTTATTTTCTATATGACCAGCCTTTCGACACTCGCCATTGCACATGGTCAGCACCTAAGGTCTGACTACACAGCGTGTACCTTATTCCAACACGCCATGTACTTTTTGGTAAATGGCTTGGTCATCTCGTCCCGTGTGTCTTGGACCTAGATTGTTTGGGTTTTCCCACTCTAATGTGGCATACCTTTGAGATACTTGTACGTGGGATGTTTTGACAGTTGGAGTGTTGACCTATAATTCGTGGAGTAGATCCGCCTGAAGACGAGCGAGCATAGTGCAGAGACCTAGTAGCTAGCTCAGACCTGATGACTGCGGACCGATTCGACTCGGAGTGATTCGACTTGACCAGTGGGGAGCGCCTTGGTGTCACAGTAGACCCACGGTGGGGATCTACTCTATGTGAGCCCAACCGACCCACGGTACTCGATCGAAGCAGTACCTCAGCATTCTACGAGGGGGAGCGCTTCTATGTGATGTGACAGACCCATAGTAAGAAGCGCCTTTGTGGGATGCAGAAGACCCACGGTACTCGACAGGAGGAGTACCTTAGTAGTCCAAGGATAGTGGGAAGCACCTCTATGTGACATGACAGACCCACTGTACTCAATAGAGGAGGATTACTACAACAACTGAGGTTTCGAAAATGTGACTGGGGATGTTACTTGATACCACCCCTAGAATAAAATCAGTGTTTGAGTTGAGTCAGTAACTTTTGCGTTTACCTCATGATTTAGAAGGATTAATTGGTAACTTAGGTTTTTGTAGGGGCATATGACTATGTGAGGTTATCTGTTGATTTTATTCTTTTTGGTTTATCCTTGTTGGATTTTGTGTGACCTTGAGGGTCTTGGGGTCCCTACTGAGTATCGATATACTCACCCATGCATGGGCTATGACCGTACCTCATTGTTTTGGTTGCAGACGACAGACAGCGCTGATCGAGGATCATAGTAGTAGGACTGGACGGTACCCGGAGGTGGACCTTACGACGAGTCGGTACATAGAGGATACTGATGGATGTAGAGTTATGAGGAAGCTATCTGTACCTACCCTTCATGTATTAATTCCCAGAGGATGACCCAGTAGCTGCTTTACCTTTTCTTTAGTTGTACTTGTTTTTTAGTTGTACTTGTACATTCATGTTGGGCTTGTATTTCCAGCCCCTTTTAGATTTCATCACTCCACTGTATACAGTTTTTCTTAGTGTTTTACTTCCAACTCATACTTTGTTGTGTGTTTTTAGACTTTTTAAAAGAAATTCCTTCCCAGTTTTAGGGATTTTTACCTTTGGTGCTAGTCACCAGCCCCTGTCCTATGAAAGGCGGTCTCGGGGTAGTCACGACATGGGCCCCGGGGGATGGGTCATGACAAATTGGTATCAGAAGAGTCAATTCTACCACATAACATAGGACTTTGATCTTTATTTTCGGTAATGAAATAGTTTTAAGTGTACCGAGTGTGGTTTTTAGTTTAGGGAGTCTAGTGTTGGTGCGGCGGCCGACGTATCCATGCACCAATACCCTGACTTTTGATTTCCGACTCAGTGCACAAAAACACTGATTGCGTGTGAGTTTTCAAAATTTTTCTTTAAGTAAACTCAACTAGGTCAGCTCACCAGGTATAATATTTTGACTATGTTGCATCTATTTCATTCAAGATTCCTCCCCATGGAATACGAGAGAGTGTCTCGTGAGTTGTACATGCAGATAGCCTACCGAGCGGTGAGGCCTCGGTGCAGGGCCCTCTTCCAACGGAGGAACCAGAGGTACCACTACCTATTGGACCACCAATGCCACTAGACCCAGTAGTTTCAGATGCACACTGCTTGAGCGCATTGCACGAGTTCCAATGCCAGAGGCCACCCAGGTTTAGGGGAGAGATGGACCCAGAGGTGGCCGAGGATTGGCTGGAGGCTATGGTGAGATTCTTCAGACTAGTAGGGACACCAGCCGACTTCATGGTAATTATTTCTTCTAGCCTTCTACAGGCAGTAGCGGGAAGATGGTGGAGCATGACGCTCCAGGTCCATGATGAGATAAAGCTTCTCTGGGAAGACTTAGAGAGCCTATTTCAGGTGGAGTTTTTTTAAATGACTCTCTCTGCAGTGCATATTCCAGAGTTACTACATCTGCAGCAGGGCAGCATGACAGTGGCATAATACTCAGTGAGGTTTACAGACCTCTCATGATACTCCACCGATATGGTGCAGGACCCAATATTTAGGGCCCGAACCTTTGAGTAGGGACACAGGAGAGATATCAGAGCTTCAATGATCTCACTCAACATCCCAACGCAGGCAGGGGTGCTGGAGAGAGCCCTCCTGGTGGAGATTTTTCTTATTGAGCAGTATCCAACAGTGAGACCCACCACTATTCGACATGAAGCAGAGTCTTATGCATCTGGAAGTAGATTGATGATGCTGAGATCCAAGAGGACCATACCAATGGGTGGACAACCTCATGAATTAGGATTAGTTGTGCGGGGAAACCAGAGTAGAGACATAAATTCCAGGAGCGGGAAATTATTCTCATGCAGCGGGCATGGTCACATGGATCATGACTGTCCGAACCGCCGTTCAGATGATCAGCAGATGGTCAATGGACCGCCCAGGCAGAGACAGAGATTCGATCGAGCGGTCCATAGGGAGTAGGCGGACGTGGCATATCATCATGTATAGTAGCTGGAAGTGGGCACCATTTTGAGGTGTTACCGTCACCACCACTAGGAGGTCCACCCCGACCTCAGGGAGCAGGTGGACAGGCGAGAGCTCAGCTTCAGGCAGTTGAAGCATACGACCATGGTGCTCTAGAGATGATTTTTGGTACGATCTGTGTCTAGTCCACCATAGATGCAGTTCATATAGAAATAGGTTCCAGTCACTCTTTCATTTTCATTGCCCTCGTTCGGAACTCGGAGATTCCAAAGAAGTCATTGGCTCGATCTTTATAGTTAAAAACTCGTACAAGAGAAGACTTTATGATTACACACTGGTTCTGGCAGTGTGTTCTTACTCTAAGAGGTGATAGATTTGACTGGGATCTCCTCTTAGGGGCATCAAGGCCTTATGATGTCATCTTGGGTATGGATAGGTTTTCTACAGTTCATTCTCATATCGACTATTTAGGGCACAAAGTGCGGTGTGTTCGCACGGATGGGACCTGGTTTACCTTAACCGTCAAGAAGGGATCCTTTGCAGCACATGAAAGACTTACTCGGAGGAGGGTGCATCCGATCACTCATCTGTTGGCCTGACTTACCCTCAGAGCAGTTGATGTGGAGAGTCTGACCAATCTCGTTGTGGTGGACCATTATGCTGATGTTTTCCTTGACGATGTTCCAGGTCTACCTCCTCATAGAGAGGTGGACTTCTACATTGATCTGTACCCTGGGATGGCGCCGATATATACACCATCGTATCAGATGGCTCTCGCTGAGCTTCGTGAGCTGCGAGTACAACTAGAGGACTTCTAGGGGAAATGATTCATTTAGCCCAGTGTTTCTTCCTGGGAAACCTTGATTCTATTCTCCAAGAAGGCAGATGGGATCTTGAGGCTTTGTGTCAACTACCGTCGCCTAAACCAGGTGACCTTGAAGAACAAGTAGCCACTCTCGATGATTTACGACCTATTTGATCAGCCGAATAGAGCATGGTGGTTCTTGAAGATTTTCCTCAGATCAGGTTATCACCAGCCCAGAGTTCGAGATGAGGATGTACAGAAGATGGATTTCATATGTCGGTACAACCACTACGAGTTCTTGGTTATGCCTTTCGGCGTAACCAATGCTCCAGCAGTGTTCATGGGACTCATGAACATGATCTTCTAGACATACCTTGATCACTTTGTCGTAGTCTTCACCATCGACATTCTGATCTACTCAACTACTGAGGAGGATCATACCTACCATTTTTTGGTAGTACTGGACACACTCCGAGAGCACCAACTTTATGGTATGCTCTCGAAGTTCTAGTTTTGGATCCAAGAGGTTCACTTATCGGGACATGTCATCTGGGAGGCTGGAGTTGCAGTTGATTCCATGAAGATTGAGGCAGTAAAAGCTTGGGAGTAACCTAGGAGTGTGACAGAGGTTTGGAGTTTCTTGGGTTTGGCTGGAGACTACCAGTGGTTCATTCCATACTTCTCTAGAGTTTTAGCAGCACTTTCAGCCTTGACAAAGAAGAGGAAACCCTTCGTGTGGTCGGAGAGATGCCAGCAGAGCTTTCAGGAGCTGAGGCAGAGGCTGACTAGTACCCCCATTCTGAGACTTCTAGAGGAAGGCGTAGGGTACGTAGTCTACTGCGACGCATTAGGGACCAGGCTTGGGTGTGTCCTGATGCAGGGGAGAGCATTGATCAAATATGGTTCTTAGAAGCTGAGACAACATGAGCAGAACTAAGCTACCCATGACATGAAGATACCAGTAGTGGTCTTTGCCTTGAAGATGTGGCGACACTATATGATGGGCGAGCATTTTACCGTGTACTCTAATCAGAAGAGTCTTAGGTACATATTCTCTCAGAAGGATCTGAATCAGATACATTAGTAATGGCTTGAGTTCCTCTAGGACTATGACTTCGAAATAGTCTATACTCTTGGAAAGGTGAACATTGTAGCAGATGCACTCAGCAGGAGATCTGGTATACAATTGTTAGGAGAGGTGACAGAGCAGCTGGTTGCCTTACAGATATCCTTTGTGGATAGAGACAGATAAGACTTTCTACAGTCTCTTACAGTCACTCCCCCACATCGTCAGCGAGTTAGGGAGGCACAACATGGGGATGCGGACTGCGAGACACGACGTGTTTAGATATCCACAGTATATGCACCTGATGGATTTTCAGAAGTTAGGGAACATGTCATCTTATTTATAGGACATACTACAGTACCCGTGTCACTTCAGGAGGAAGTATTGAGGGAGTTACACACATCCCCTCTAATGGTACATCAAGGAGTGGCGAAGATGTACTAGGAACTTCGATGGAAACACAGGTGGCCATGTATGAAGAATCCAGTAGAGGAGTTTTTCTCTCGATTCCTTACTTGTCAGCAAGTGAAGGCATAGAACCAGATACCAGTAGGCTTGGTTCAGCCATTAGAGGTCTGAGAGTGGAAGTGGGATGAGATATTCATGGACTTCCAGACTTGACTTACATGTACATAAAGGGGTTATGACTAGATTTGGGTGATCATTGACCGAATCACCAAGTCGGACCACTTCCTACCAATCAGAGAGTAGAGTTCAGTAGAGAGGATGGGACACCTCTATGTGCAAGAAGATTGTGCGGCTACATGGAGTACCTTCATCTATTGTCTCCGATCATGTTGCACAACTTACTTCCCGGCTATGGAAGGGGTTGTAGGAGGCTTTCATGATGCAGCTTCTTCTGAGAACCGCCTTCCATCCTTAGAAGGATGGTCAGACTATGTGGACCATTCAAACCCTTGAGGACAAGATATGTGCTTTTGTCCTTAACTTCAGTCGTAGCTAGGAGGATCACTTATGTTTGGTGAAGTTTTCCTACAACAACAGATATCACTCCACCATTGGGATGTCACCTTTAGAGGCGTTATATAGGAGACCTTGAAGATCACCCTTGTGCTGGACAGACCCTGGGGAGTTAGCACTAGTGGGAGCATAGATGGTACGAGCTACCACAGAGAAGGTACAGATCATCCAGTGGTGGATGAAGACTGCAGAGAGCTAGAAAAAGTCATATACGGACAGGAGATGGAGACATATGGAGTTCGAGGATGGAGACCACGTCTTTCTACGGGTCTCAACTCGACAAGGTCTACAGATATTTGGCTGAGGTGGAAAGTTATCTCGGAGATTCATTGGACCTTTTCAGGTCCTCAGTAGAGTTGGCGAGGTGGCTTACCGCTTAGCTCTTCCAACTCAGTTGCACCGAGTGCACGAAGTCTTCCACGTATCTTAGCTGAGGAGACACATGAACGAATCTTCTCACATCATCAACAATGGAGAGATAGACGTTGACGATGGGGTGACTTTTATGGAGGTTCCAGTAGAGGTTGAATATCGATAGGAGTGAGTCCTACAAAGACGATCGATACCTCGAGTGCACATTTGCTGGCAGCATGGAAACCTCAAGGAGAGCAATGGGAGCGGGAGGCTCACATGCATGCTCAGTACCCCCACCTGTTCCCTTAGTTCAAGATTTATCTTATAGGGACGTAAATCCCTGAGGTGGGGAGAATGTAATGAACCATAATTCCCGTGGAAATTTATTTTTCTTAAATACAGAGAAATTTTATGAGCCAACAAAATCTGACAGCACGTGTTTCCGAGGACTGGTGTGCCTGAAATCAATTTCTGAAGTTCTGTACAGGTACATTCAGTAAACATAAAAGCGGGATTTTATAACTTTTGAATCAGTTCTCAAAATGGAAATCCATGGGCACCGTTGAACTAGTAGAGCCGATATTTTCTTAATAAGACATTCACTTTGATGATAGTGAGTCGACAATAAAAGATAAATTTTGGGTTTTTATGGAAAGTAATAAAATAAAGTGAGCATCACTTTATTTTATTTGAGATTCCATGTGGGAGATTGGTGGTTAAAACATCCTCATGGGAGTTGGAGGTTTTTCCACCACACCTTAACCTCCCATGGGAGGTTATATTGGTGGGGCCCACCCGAACATAACCTCTCGCGAGAGGTTACGAAGAGGGGACCACACAGGGCTTAACCCCCTATTGACGGAGGTGAGTAAAACCTCCCAACTCTCCCTCATTAATGTGGGAGAGCCTCTTCACCTCCTTAATTAGTTCTTTGTGCCATCCCCTTGAATTAATTAAGGGGAGACTACATAATTAATTAGTCCAATTTGAATATTGTGCCAACGAATTAATAGGATATTTCAATCTATTATTTCTTTGGCATATTCATTTTGGTGGAAACTTGAGGGGAGGCTTATTGGGAGAAAGCTCCCAACACAGAATGAAGAACGAAGAACGCTGACCTTCTTTCGAATTCTTCCTCGAAGTTTAAGCCGTCGTGAGACGTCTTTGATGCCCAACTTCTGCATCGATGTCAACAAGCCGATGCATCTCGGGTTTGGAAGTGCGTGGGGGACACGACGAACGATGATCAAAGGTAGGGGTGTGTTTTGATTTTAGTAACCTTGATTCCTCCTTCCATTATTGTTTCTCTTGACCTGCTTGCAACCAAACTAACGCAGAAGGACCGGGCCCAATGAACTCATCCCGATCCCTCCGCCGTTCTTGTGATTGTTTGGTGTGTTCTTCCCGTTCGTCCTAGGTGACAAACAACGGATCATTTCGAGACTATTTTTCAATGCAATGAACCCAAATTGAAGACCCAACATCACAACGACTTAGTTGAGGTGAGATGACGATAGAGGGTGATGGATCGGACCGGAACGGGAAGGACCGTTCCTTGACCATTCTTTAAGCGTGTGAATCAAGTCATGTTTTCAGAGCCTATCAGAGGCCCAAAAACACCGGAGATGACTACGAGACATCGGGGAGACCTAGTTTCTGATGTTTTATGATGAATGGACCATCAGAACGAAGAACAGATTTCACGAGAGGTGCACTGGCCGAAGGCGCCGTTTATGGAAAATTCTAGAATACATGGTGGGTACTTATGAAGAACATTCCGTGTAGTATGGGAATTCTGCAGAATGAGTTTTAGACATTAGAAAAGTAACATAAGGCGTGTGACCCTGTTCACACAACATGTATTCTCTACACAGAATGGAAGATGCGGCTTTGTAAGACTAGCCATGTATTCTGGGAAATACACCGATACGGGAAGAATTACACGACCAAAAGGCACGAAGTGTACTCTCTATGCAGAATGTTAGAAGTGGCTTCACGAGACTCAGCGTCTATCTCAGGGGTAAATGAACATGGGGTAGAGTACACGGGCATGTACTCCACCACACGGCCAGGCATGGAAAGTAGCATGGGCTACCCCGTGAACCAGTTACACGGGTTGGTGAATACGAGTTGAGGCCGTGTACGGGCAGACGACCAGTGTGCATGGTGCTGCCCCAGTTACTTGGACACGACATGGAACCATACCACACGCCATGTAATTTATTTTCTACACAACCATCCTTTTGACACGGCCTATTGAACACGGATGACACCTGTGGTCTGACTACAAGGCATGTACCTTATTCCAACTCACCATGTACTTTTTGGTAAATGGCTTGGTAATCTCGTTCCCTATGTCTTAGACTCGATTTGTTTTGTTTTTCCCTCTCTAACATAGAAAAACATTGAGATAATTCTAAGTGGGACTTCATGAAAATTTGAGTATTTCCCTGCAGATCGTGGAGCGGATCCTCTCGGAGACGAGCGAGCATAGTTCAGAGACCTAGCTGCTGGCTGAGACCTCACGACTACTGACCGATTCGACTCGAAGTGATTCGACTAGGCCAGTGGGGAGAACCTTGGTGTCATGGCAGAACCACAGTACAGATCACCTCTGTGTGATCACGACCGACCAACGGTACTCGACAGGAGGATTACCTTAGCAGGTTACGAGGGGGAGAGCCTATGTGTGACACGACAGACCCACAGTGTGGAGCTCCTCTGTGTGACGCAACAAACCCATGATACTCGATAGGAGGGGTACCTTATCAGTCCAAAGATAGTGGGAAGCCCCTCTATGTGACACGGCAGACCCAATGTACTTGATAGAGGAGGAGAACTATAGCAGCTGAGGTTTCGACAGTGTGACTAGGGATGTTATTTGATATTACCCCTAGAATAAAATCCTGATTTGAGTTGAGTTAGTAACTTTTGTGTTTACCTCATGATTGAGATGGATTACTTGGTAACTTAGGTATATGTATGGGCATATAACTAAGTGATGTTATCTGTTAATTTCATTCTTTGTGGTTTATCCTTGTTGGATTTTTTGATACCATGAGGGTCTCGAGGTCCCTACTGAGTATCATTATACTCACCCCTACACGGGCTATGCCCACACCTCATTGTGTTGGTTGTAGATGACAGAAAACAATGACTGTGGATCAGAGTAACAGTACAAGATGGTACTCTTAGGTGGACCATACGATGAGTTGGTACACAGAGGAGACTAACATACAAAGATGGGAGAGGAGACTATCTGTACCGACCCTGCAGGTTGGAATTCCTGGAGGATGACTCAGTAGCTGCTTTACCTTTTCTTTAGCTGTACTTTTTTTCAGCTGTACTTTAACTTTCATGTTGGGCTTGTATTTCTGGCCCCTTTTACTTTTCAACGCTCCTTTGTATACTGTTTTTCCTAGTGTTTTACTTCTAGCTCGTACTCTGTTTTGTGTGTTTATACTTTTTAAAGGCAATAACTTCCTAGTTTTACAGATTTTCGCCTTTTATGCTAGTCGCTAGGCCCCGAACCATGGAAGGCGGGCTTGGGGTAGTCCTGGCATAGGCCCCAGGGGATGGTTCGTGACAGATAGGTAATTTGATCATGAGATAATTAGTGACCATAAAACCATAAATGAAAAAAGAACAAATAAAAGAAACAAATTCCTCATAAATGAATTTTTTATTGTCAAAACCATGTATTTATAAATAAAATATTAAAAATAAATCATTATCAACATCAATTTACCTTTTTTATAAATTATGTTATTAATTTAATTGTGAATTATTTTAATTCAATTAAGAAGAAAATGACAGTTTCTTTTGAAAAAAATTGAAAACAGAATCCAAAAATATTGAGGAAAATTTTTTATTTGAAAATAAACATGTAATATTTTAATAGGGTAATATATTTAATTAAAATTTTTGGAAATATATAATTCTATTAGTGTAAAAACTATTAAAATAAGGATTCTCATTACATATTTTTAAAGAGTCCTAATATTCTTTATTTGGAAAGATAAAAGTTGATTTCTTTTACAAATATTTATAAAGACTAAATTCTATTGAAGAATGAATGAAATTATTTATTTAAAATTAATGAATAATATTTTTGAAAATATTTAAAATCTATATTACAAGGGTTAAAATTATTTAGAGGGAAAATAGTAAAACATGAATTTTCAAAAGAAAGTCCCTTGCATGTGACATAATTATTGATTTACTAAGCCAATAAAAGATGAAAAAAATTTTAAACATATAAATACAAATAATTAATATCAGAATTATAAATATATTTGTATTATGATATTAGTATCATATTGTTATCCCAAATTAATTCTAAATAGAAACAATACCAATATAAAATGAGACCATAAAAGATATCCCAAACCTCAAGTCTAACATAATTCAAATACATTGTTATCCCTTTACATAATAAATTTATATTTATTATACTTATATAATATATCCATATTCATTTTTATAATACAATAAATAATTAATTAATAACATATCATTATATTTTAATTAATATTTCATCATTAAAATTCACATTTTGGTGAAAACTTATTTATTTTCCTTAAATGTTTTAGTTTAGTTCTTCATAACCTTTCACCATGGCCATGATTCCACCATCTCTATAATCCTAATAATTACATAATAATAAGATTTAATTATTAATTTTATATTTTTAATAAAATGTAAAATGTGGTGGTGAACAATGAATTTGATTACTTTATTGAGTCAATAGTCAATATAAACATCCGAGTGATGTTTTCCAATTTTTAAATATTAGAATGAAATAATGGTAAATAATAATTATCCTTTATTAAATATTACATATATCATTTTTATCAAAAATATTAATTAATTATAAATTTATCAAAATCCATGTAAAGATGAAATATATAAAAAATCATCTCTTCATGGAGGTGGTAGTCAACAATACGTTGGAGTAACATTATCATCTTACAAAAGTAAAGAAGATAAATATGAATATATTATATTATTTTAAAAAACAATTAAATATGTCATTGATATCTTATAAAAATATGAAATCCAATATAAAAATCTTCTATGAATGTAGGTTATAAAAAATTGCATCGCTCTGTGTAGGTGGTTTTCCACATATAAACATGAGCGACAAGTTCAATTCTTCTAGGATATGGAGGTAGAAGATAAAGGGTTGTGCCATAAAAATATTGAAATATATATATATATATATAATATAATGATGATATTATATCATCATGGTTAGGATTTAATTTATGGAGGATGAAGAATAAATAACATTAATGAACTTGTTTAAGAGTTACACCTCATATTTGGAAATCCTCAATGGGATACATTATTGATCCATCATAGGATGGTATATGTGGAAGGCTAGAAGCCATAATATGTGAAGAAGAAATTAGAGATGGTATTTGTTTATATATCTAAAAAAATAAATAAACTATAGAGAGCATGGAAGAGAAGATGGATAATTACTTTTTATAAGTATGGTGGGTGGAGAATAAGTAAATACATTAAATAAAATTATATAATATGCCTCTAACTCATGTAAAATGGATCCAAAATACATAAAAACTAAATATATGTAGTATAATGATAATACATATCCATCTGATACTATTTTCAATAATATATAATTAAATTTATTTTTAAGAGTTTAAAAAAATTACAACATGAAGATAAAAATAGATTTAGTATATAATATAATTAAAAGAAATTAAATGTTATTTTTATCCAAAAAATAATATAAAACTACATTTAATCAAGAAATATTATATTCACTATTTTAAAAATAATTTATTTTGATATTTCTACAAGATGCACCAGAACTGTTACCACATTATGTATGTGTGTAAGTTAACAATAATGCCACAAAAAGAAAAAAAAATTAACATAATAAAAATTAAATATTTATAGAAAATAAAATTATTTTTTATAATAATTCATAACACCTTTTTATCACAATTAAATCATAATTGGGAAATATAGAGGCACGTTGCTTTTTTTTAATTATGCCTCACTTAAAATAATATTATGGTTATAATCAATGGGAATTGGAATTAAAATTACATTTTTAGAATATTTTATTGTTATAGTAATCCAAATCTCATCAAATAAAATATATACATGTTTTAAGATGATTTTTTAGCTCACCTTATATCTCTAAAACAATATAACACATTTTTCTCTTACAATAGAGAAAAAATTCTTAATAAGGCTACTAATCATTATGAAAAAGGAAGAAAAATGTTTTCAAAATTTTAACATGAAGAGTACAAATATTGAATCATATTTTGATGAATCGATTTCTTAAAGTGGAGCATATTAATTTTAATATAAATATGTTAAACAAAATGACAATTTTTTTTTGAAAAATATCCTTTTATGAAAAAATTTTCTTATACAAACATTAAATATAATAAATATTTTTTTACATATAAGATTACTTCAAATTAATGGTGGCCTATTTTAAATTAATTAAAAAAATAACAGAACACGTAAATTTCATAATTTAATGAAATGTAATGATAGTTTCTCAAAATATTACATTTTTCATTATCCATTAATATAATATTATTTTTATAATAATCCCATAATTTCATCCTAATAAAATTTTGAAATTATAATTTGAAAATTATTTCCATGTTTACAAATGAGATTTTTAAATGTAGTTGGAATTTATTATAGTGTCCTTACACAAAATGAAATGATTAATTTCCATCGAAAAAATAATTCTAAAGAATTAATTATCATATTAATTATTACATGTTTCAAAAACATAATAAAATGAATTTTATTTAATTGAATTGATACAAAGTATAATTATTTCATTAGAATAATTTATCGATTATTGTTAACTTACTTTATTAAGATAAGATTACATTACACACATAAAAACAGTTTTTTTGTAAAATATTTCTTTTAATTTCAAAATATTTTATCATCATTTCAATCCAATTTATAATCAATTTATAATTAAATATTAAATTTTTTAATCAAATAAATTAAAAATATATTTCAATTTATTAGTTATCTTTGTTCTATACTATATTTTTAAAAATTTCGTTCTTCTCATTTCTACATATTTTCTAAAATAAAAAAATGGTTACTATAGGTTAAAATAATATTCAATATATTAAACCATAAAATGAGGGATTAGTCTTTAAAATCTCATTAAAAAGAACCCATGTTTATATTTTACCATTAAAACCTTAAACTCTTCAGAATATTGTTAAACAAATTTGAATCCTTCATAGTCAAATAGTAACATAGAATTTCTATAATTACCATTAAATCAAACACATAATAATCATAATATATATATATATATATATATATAATGGTAAGGATAAACATGGTCTTTGAAAAAAAACCAAATACTACATCCAATGAGAATATATTTCCCAGAATGGAAACATTTTAAAGCTAATATTCAAAAATTCTAATTTTATAAATTGACATATTTTCTCTAAGAGTCCCATAATGTAGTAAAAAATGATTGAAATTATATTCATCTCTATTATGTTAGACTAAGATAACATTAGAAAATTTCTAAACAAACTTATCATGGTTTTAAATAATTCATGGAGAACTTGTTTAAATAGTTCCCTAATTCCACAAAGTAAAAAAATATTACTGATATCACACTTCCCTTCCATTCATCAATAAATATATCCTCTCTACACACTTATAATAAAAACCCATTCCATTTATTCATTTTCCATGAAGTTTTATTCCAGAATTATCACATTTTTTATATTATATCATTCCATTACTCATTGTTAGATCATTTATTTTTTTATATTTCTCATTCATCCTTTTATACTCTTGATTCATATTAAACATACATGGCTTAAAAATTTATTCACTATAATTATGGATCATGATATTATATAATAACATCATATAAAATTTTATTCACCATTTCATTTCAGATGCTCAACATAAGTCATTAAAATATAACAAATCATTTATTTCATTATATTTATGTATTCCAAATTTTCAATTTCTAATATTTTAATTTTTAATTCCCATATTAGAATAATTTCTTTCACCCATCTCTAATTAGTGCATAAAAATTCTATATCAACGTTTTCTTATTGATGAATATATTTTTCAATAAAATCTATATAAATCATATTCCATTATATTCAATATAAAACATTCTCCTTATTTTTATTTTTAGTCAATGAACACCATTGATATTCATCCCCCTTTAAAAAATATACTAAAAAATAACCTTTTCCACTTAATTACATTAAAAGTCCAAAATATATATTCAATTGACTTGTTCTATAGTTTATCAACAAATGGATCAATGGTTCTATTATTGGGTGTAGGTTTCTATCATAGAATATTATCCAACATAGGTTAATCAGAAAAACAAATAAAATAGTTTTCTATATGGGTATGGTTATTTGTTATATCATTTTTTAGTTTCTCCAATATTTCCATTATTTCCAAAGCATCAACACTCATGGTATTTACTTGATCATGCTTGAAAATCCAAATATTTTCTTTATGTGTTCACCTAAGTTCACTTTATTTCTCTATATGCATTTTTTAAACAATTTCATTCAGATAAGTTTATCATAACATCATTATTATTAATCCATAACATAAAAATACAAAAACAATTATTAACGATTGTTAGGTTTTTTTTAATTCCAATTTGAAATATTTGTTTCTAAAATCTAGTTCCCAAGGGTCTTACTACACATATTTTCATACAAATAATAATAGCCCCAAAATTAAAAATTTAAATCCTATACCA
The DNA here is from genome assembly GCA_963277665.1 of Viscum album. Classification (NCBI taxonomy): domain Eukaryota; kingdom Viridiplantae; phylum Streptophyta; class Magnoliopsida; order Santalales; family Viscaceae; genus Viscum; species Viscum album. The sequence continues at coordinate 902,576,930 of OY728139.1, forward strand.
TTAATATAGTAAATATACAAGGGATCACACCATAAAGTGTCGATTGGTTTAATAGTATTGGTAGATTTATTTCATACACGACTTCTATATAACATTGGAAATTAAAAAAATTGCATAAAAAATCACGACTAATTTAAATCGTTCAAAATTATAGAAACCCGAAAAATTTAAATAAATAATTACTAGATTTTCACATAAAAATACCTTAAATTACAAAACAATGATCAAGAGGCCTAGTATGTTTGGAATAATATGACAATAATAAATAATTATGAGAATAAAAATGAATCTTATATTTATAAAAAATATTCTCCAAATTTACCTCATAATTTTTTTTGACTCCATAAATTACATGGAATAAAAAGTAGTATACATAAACAAATCTTTCATATATAAATCCCATTAAGTAAATAATCATGACAAGGATGAATAGTTTTTTATTCAATATAATATCATAATATCCAAAAAAAGAATGATCAAGAGTAATCCTATGGGATCATAACATAAATTACATGTTACCATAATATCATAGAATCATAGTAAATGTAAAAGAAACATATAAATTAAATAAACATGACTTGAGGATAACTAACTAAACAAAGTCACAAGGGAAAAAATATCACATTAGATTATTTTTACTCACTAATACCATACATTATTCCTTATGAATCTTAAACCATTAAACAAAGCATTGGAGGGATTTCTTGGAACATCTATTATATAAACTATATAAGGATCACTGAGCACTATCCAAGCACACCCATCATAACATGACCATAAATTTTGTGTCTAAAATGAACTATACCAATCATATTGAAAAATATAATAATTACTGATGAAAAAATGGGATTCATAATGTTTTCACATATCATAATCAAAATAAATTTCATAATGAATGAATTTGAGAGATGAAAATAAGGCATATGTTACCCTATAAATTTAATGCAGAATAAAAAAAATTATATATGTGAGAAACATATATACAATTTTTTTTAAAAAAAAAATTCATTTAATTAATGGTTCTCATCTTTGATGATAATTATTTCAAAATATTACTTGGAATAATTCTTGAGAAATATATCATTTTCACATTGAAATAACTTCATCAAAATATAAAAAACCATAATATTGAAGAAAGAATTTTCATTTTAAATGAAATTATAAAATTATAATGTAATATTCAAATCGTTTAGTGGTTATTATTGTGGTTAATTCTATACATTCCTTATAAGTTAAAATAATCATTACTCTAACATTGTTGTAAAAAGGCTAAAACCTTTTTAATTCATAGAATGAAAAGATTATTCCTTATAAAAATTATTTTAAAAAATTCAATCATGGTAAAAAATGTAATTTATAAATATATTGGGTAATGAATAAGTTTTTTTTATCTTTACATGGTAGAAAAATAGATTTTTTATAGAAGAGAGAAATGAATTCAACTTTTCATAAAAATATTTTCTCAATCATTTTAAGTACTAAAGAGTTGAAAATGATATTAGTATAAAATTTTCAGAATAAATATATGATAATAAAATGAAATGTATTGATTTTAATGTGATGAAACAATTAACTGTAATAGAAATTCAATAATAAACAATCCTGATTTAAATGACATTAAAACATAAACCAATACCACATTAGTAAACAATGAATCAAAATGGACATGAATGAAGTGGAATAATTTTCACATATAATATAATGAATGTAACTCCCCAACCCTAGTTACCCAGAGTCAGGGCATTATTATATAACATTGGCATGATCACAAAAGATCAAGTCTTGAAAGACCTATTAGTTTAGTAGCCTAGGAAATACTAGATACATTCATAAGTTTTATATTATATTATAAAATAAAAAAACTACAAAATAATAGTCTCCATAGGCCACACTCATATCCATTATACTATCCCTATAGGTCAGTCGTAATATACTTCTTCTCATCCAGGGAAAAATAAAACATAGAAAGGGGTGAGCTCATAATCTCAATAAGGATAACAATATAGTGGAAAATTTCATAAATGAGCATAAACATTTAAGGCAATGTAAGACTAAAACATAATATTTTTAAAAATTAACTTCCGAATAATATGGAAAAAAATAAAATCAAATAATGCAATTTACTTATTCATATGGATATTATATTAGTCTAATAATCACATGCAATATCAATAGCCACTTTCATAATTATGGAATGCATAATGGAAAACTTCATAACTACATTGTCAAGGACATGTGCCAAGACCAAAAATAAGATTTTGTCAAGGCCTTATTCCAAGACACTAGTTTCCCTCATGATACCTACCGATTCATTGTGGAGCTATAGCAGGCTCCACCCATCACTTACTAAGCCCAATGCATTCCTCATATGAAAAGGTTTAAACATAACATAAATATTTATATTAAAATTAGTATACAAAATGTCAAAAAATTTTCCATAAACCATGAATGGTGTAAAAATAACACATCCACATTCAAACATATCACAAAACCTTCAATACATTATGTAAATTCTGTATCATAATAAATCAACTTCAAATAAGCTCATAATCCATCGAAGGACGTTGACATTGATGAAATCAAATTTTTTTTAGAGAAATATCTCTTTCTATTTTGAAATCATTTAAAATTCATATAAATATAAAAGAAAACATTTAATTTGAAAATATTCTTATAATCTTGTAATAGAAACTTGGACGATGTTTTAACGGTGGAAAATAGCCGCACCCACTGTATAAGGTAAAAAAACATTCTTACCATAATTTTTTCAAAAAGGTCATAAGGTACCTTGTTTGGAAAATGATGGAAAAATTCCTTTCAAACCATTTTATAATAATTCAAACAAGGTTATAAATGAATTTTACCCATAGTATTGTAAATAGTAAAAATGTTTTGGAATACATTTTTAAGAAACATGCATGTGGATGATAAAGAGGTCCCAGTAGATACATACGTAAAAACAACCTAAGATAATAATAAGATTGTGAAATTAACCCTTACCTTGTAGTTTTCCTTGGACAAGGGTAGGTTAACCTCCTATATAATGGTGAAATAATTGATATTAAATTATACAAGAACCATATAAATTAATATGATATCATATATGATCCTCTTATATTTCTTTGTTAATGATATTTTAGTAGTATCATCATTTTAGGTGTTAACTGATTCGTTTACCTCTATATCCTTGGTTATATAAGCCATGTTTGTTTTGGATAAGATATATTTGATTAATATACATAATGATATTATGTTCATAAACAATATTTTTAATCATAAAATAAAAAATATTCTTGAATGATTACCATGGGGAATGAATCTCATCACGTTCATAGAGATTATAATCCGGACGTATGCATGTGTAGGGTCTGGGCGCAGCAGAAGCATGTTGAAGGGTTTTCCCAACTTTTATTTTATTGTTAAACAACGTTCAAACCGAGAACCATCACGTTATAAAATTACAGATCTTTCGAATAGAACGAATAACAAAAAACAAAAGAGGGAGTCTCAGAACCATAGAGATAGGATCATCACATGTTGGTTACAATTAATTTAATCAATTCACAAGAATTACCGTGATGGAATTCATTCTTAGTTGATGTCTCCAGCCACAATCTTGTGATCCGTAATTGCATCGTAGAATCCATGTGTAGGATTCCTCTAGTGGTGATACACACGTGTGCCACGTATATATGGACGTCACTGAAGGGATCTCCGGGTGATAACACGGAAGAAATTTGGCTTGCGATGCCTGCCTTTGATCACCTTGATCCGATGGTGGAGGATATATCTCGGTCTTGAGAGTCTTCTTGGAGGATGTAGTTATTTCATCCTTGAATAAATTCTTCAGAATTTTTGTGCACATCAATTAGGGAAAAGTGTTGGGGTTGTGAGGATATTTATAATCATTTTTGAGGTTATAGAGTTATAACTATAAATAAACACGTTACATGGTTTATTTATTTCATTAACTCTTATTGAAAACCCCCAAGTTTAATTTTTCATTCCTTAACATGTCCCCATGATAATTATAATAAATATAATTTAATAAAATAATATTATATCTTCACAATCTCGATTGGAAGAACTACACGGTGTGTAATCATAAATACAGGACATGTACTCATCTTCCATAAAACTACACGATGTGTATATTTAATATGCACAACATGTAATTTTATTTTCCATTTTTATTTATTTCCTCTACCACATTTATTTGGCCTTGAGTAATGGCTATTTATTTCATAAATAAATGTAACTGCATTACTCGGTAATAAATATTTTATTTTGCCCATAATATATTCTCTCAAATAACTAGTGTCGAAATAAATGTGATCAAGAATCCTTAAATAATTATTAAACCTCAGTCGAGAATAATCATTATTTAACTTCTTAAATTAATATTTAACTGAGATACATGGACACACTTAGTGTGTGACCCTCTAGGTCTCTTTCTCGTTGGCATTAGGCGGGCTTGCCTAAAGTCCAAGATTACTGTCTAGCAATGGGTCAAGGAACCCAAGATAAATAAGTTGATGCCAAATTGATGTTTCACCTCATACAAATGCTTACCGTATAATATAATCTTTTTATCCCAATATCTCTAATCAAGCCTGTTGCATGCTAGTGCCATCAACCCATGTGCTCGATTATTCTTTCTTTGACTTTCCGAAATTGACCTTTCCCATTCCTTACCATGGCCATGGATTTACTTAAGCTATATCAATTACATAAATGTTCATAAGATATATATATCGGTTATGGAATATAAGGGAAAAATCCTTTCTCACATTATCTTTTAATGCGATATTACTCATGACGCACCCAACGTATCCTACCACACTGCAAGAAATGTGTCGTCTTAGTTTTCGTCAATACATCTAAGTGCATGAGTTGTAATACCCATTAATAATAATCGTAATGTCCAAGGACCAATACACACGCCTGTAGATAGGAACATCCAATGATATTATGAAATGTGGATTTCCTACCGGCAGGAATCGTTCTCAAGATATCTTCCTGGATATTACAAAGGGTGCACACCATGAGAAGGTGACTCAATGTTTTTTTAGTCCTCACCCCTAATGTCTTGTATTATATGTGTCCCTAAAATAGCATCATTCGTCCATAGAAAATATATTCAAGAACAGTGTTATGGGACTTCTGGGTTCTCATCATTGCAGGGATCCTCTATGACCCTTTAATGCAACAACTATCCTTGGACATTGTCACATGCATTGTCATGCAGAAGAACAATCAAGATTTGATAAGGATTTTATTAATGAATAATGTACAAAGTAGTTGGTTCAAGGCCACCAAATCCAACAGACTACCACTTGGACTAGATCCAACTTCTAAAAACCTTTAACTAGCTTGCTCTCACATGATATTCCTTCTTTTGTTGAGATATGACTTTATTCATGGGGTCCCCCACGTTCTCTTCAGTGGACACTCTGCTCACTGCAACTTCATCCCTTTGATAGAAATCCTTCAAGAGGTGATACTTTCGAAGTATGTGCTTTGTCCATTTATGTGACCGTGGTTCTTTTGGAAGATCCACCACTGTAGTATTATCACTATACAATGTAATGGGATCTTTACTTCTAGGCACCAAATCAAGATTCTCGACAAAGTTATGAATCCAGACAGCTTCCTTGGCTGCATCAGAAGCTGATATATTTTTGGACTCTGCTATGGAATCGGTGACAACTGGCTACTTTGAACTCTTCCAGCTCACAGGTCCTCCATTCATACAGAAAACATATCCAGATTACGACTTTAGATCATTTTGATCTTTCTGAAAACCAAAATCCACATACAATCAGATGACAAGCTCCTCATCTCCTCCATACACCAGGAACATATCCATAGTTCTTCTCAGATACTTAAGGATAGTCTTAAAAGATGTCCAATGTTGTTCTCTTGGATCTACTTTGTATCTTCCTACAATGATTTGTGCATTGGATATGTTCCTGGTACGTCATTTCCAATAATAAATATGTCATCAACATATAATACTAGGATAACAATTTCATTCCCATTAAACTGCTTATAAACACATGGCTCACATTCATTCTCAATGATCCCAAATTCATTTATGGATTCATCATATCGAATGTTCCATGACCTTGATGGTTTCTTTAAAGCATAAATGGATTTATGAAACTTGAAAACCCATTTTCTTTCACCTGGTTTCACAAACCCTTCTGGTTGTGTCATAGAGATATCTTCCTAAAGGTTCCTATTAAGAAATGCGGTTTTGACATCCATTTTCCAAATATCATAGTCATGGTAAGCTACTATGGAACGTATAATTACTAGGGATTCAAACATGGAAACCGACAAGAAGGTTTCATCATAGTCAATTCCTTGATGCTTTCTGAATCCTTTAGCCACTAGACTTGCTTTATATGTTCTAACATGACCTTTCATGTCCATCTTTCTCTTGAATACCCATTTTCATCCAAAAGGCTTTACATCAAATGGCTCATCGACTAGAACCCAGACTCGGTTCTAATACATGGAATCCATCTCAGATTTCATAGAATTTAGCCATCATGTAGCTTTTGAGGTTTCTACTGCTTCCTTGTAGGAGAGAGGTTCATCATTGTCCAACAATAATGATTCACCATCCCCGGTGACTAGGAAACCAAATCTATCTAGTCCACTTACCTCTCTTGAGATCCTACATAGTACTTTCATTTCTAGAACCTCATCCATGGGGACCTGTGGAACTTGTTCTTATACCAACTTTTGGGTATCTTGAGCATCAAATTCTTCGAAGACAATCTTTCTCCCACTATCCTTCTTGACGATGTGATCCCTATCAAGAAAGATGGATTTTATAGAGACATTAAATTTTCTTTCTGTAGGGTTATATAGGTAATATCATTTGGTTTCCTTGGGATATCCTATAAAGATACACCTCATGCCTCTGGGAGCTAGTTTGTTGCCTAATAAGGCCTTAACAAATGCCTTTCATCCCAATGCACGTGTGTGTTAAAAAGTGGGTTTCCTTACATTCCAAAACTCAGATGGAATTCCATTTTTTTGTCTTAGTTGGTACTCTGTTTAATGTGTATGCTACAGTTTGTAATGCATATCCCCAAAAGGATAATGGAAGATCTACATGACTCATCATGGACCTCACCATGTAAAAATGGCAGGGTTTCTTCTTTCACTAAAATCGTTCCACTGTGGTGTATAATGGGGAGTGAGCTGATATAGAATCCCAGACTCTCGTAAAAGATCGATGAACTCTTGGTTCAGATATTATCCACCTTGGTCTAATCCAAGTTTCTTTATCTTCTTAACAAGCTGATTCTCAACTTCATTCTTGAATTTCTTAAATTTCTATAAGGACTCTAACATATACCTCATTAAGTAGACATATCCATATCTACTCAAATCATCAGTAAAAGTGATGAAGTAAGAATATCCACCTCTAGATTCTTCCATAAATGGTCCACACACATATGTACGAACTAATCCTAGAAGCTCTATGGCCCTTTCACCTTGTCCACTGAAGGGAAGCTTGGTCACTTTTCCTTGTCAACAAGCATGACATCTATCAAGTGGTTTTAGCTCAGTATAATATAAATAGCCATCTTGGAAGTGCTTTGTCAAGCACTTCTCATTTACATGACCGAGACGATGATTCCACAACTGGGTGATGTATGAGTCAAGTGAGTTTGTTTCGTTATCGATTTCCCACACTTGGATTTCGTAATTTAACGCACAAAAATCATTATTTAAAAGTGCCATACCATAACATACATTGTTCTTATAAAAGAGACAACCCTTATTCCAAACATGGAAATAAATCCATCCATGTACAAACAAGATATAGAAATTATGTTCTTGGTAACACTAGGAAAATAAAAATAGTATTGTAAAACCAAAATCATGATAGTTGACAATGAGAGGTGGTAATCGGCAATAGCCAATGCAGCCAGCCTTGCACCATTGACAGCTCTAAGATCCACCTCTCCTCTGACAATCTTTCTAAAACTACATGGTTCTTGCATTTGAATATAGATGTGAGGCCCAAAAGTTGTATCTAATACCCAATGTGTAGAAAGAGAAAGATTAAACTCGATAATGAATGAACCTTTATCATCCTGATGCTTCTGGGTGCAGTTCCTCTTCTAGTGGCCTTTCTTGACACATGCAAAACACACTGCCTCCCGTTCCTTGCCCTGCCTCTGGATCATCCCCTTCTTGGAGGGACGATGCTTAGAGGAATTAGACCATTTATAAGTCTTTTGAACCTTTTCCTTGTCCTTCCCTTTCCTATTCACCATAAGAACTACATGTTTTTCATGACCCATGTCCTTATATACCTGGTGAATCAAGGCCAGAAGTTCTAATAGACTCTTCTCATTGTTTCTCATGTTGTAGTTGACAATAAAGCTATATAAGTTCTTGGGCTGTGATGATAGGATGAGATCTCTATGCAATTCATTCGGGAACATAATACCTAATATGTCTAGGCATTCAATGTAGCCAATAATCTTTACTACCCGAGGCCCAGCTAGCACAGACTATCCAAGCTTAGTTGTAAACAAAGTGTTGGAGATCTCATATCTCTCCTATTTTGCCTTCTCTTGGTAGAGATCCTTAAAGTGAGACATCAAGCTATACACATCCATGTTTTCATATTTATTCAAGAGCTCATTAGACATGTCCGATAGAATGAAAAACTAGACATATGTGGCATCATCCATGTGTTTCATGTAGAGATATAGTTCCTCATCACTGTCCTCCTTTCCAGGCACAACTGGAATAGGCTCTTCCAGCACATACAATTACCTTTCGCGGCAAAGGATAACACGTAAACGCCTCTACCACTCTTGGAAATTGGTGCCAGTGAGAAGGTTTTCCTTCTTGATTATGGGTTTCAATGATATGTTTGAAGTCATTTTTCTTACCATTTCTACAAATTAAGATATGAAAAGGTTTATTACTTTATTACAAAACTGAGACAAATAAATAAATTAATACTTATTAGTCTCCCACTATTTTATCGAAATCCAATAGCCCTCATCATTGACTTTGGAATATTCTATTGCCTGAATATTCCAGTGGAAGGGATTCATATTTCCCTACAAATTACCCCAACTAGGGTTGGTAAAGCAACTTGAAGGGTTTTAGGTAGGAATTCCAAATGAGAACTACATTAACTTGCATTTCCTTGACCCATTGAGTGGACTCCCCAATCCTGAAATCCTTTTATTTTGGATTTCATCAACCTTTGACTCTTGGTCACACCAAGTCCTACTGTGGCAGTCAACCCTTGATGTTAACCAAGTTAAGTCTACCCAAAATCTAGAATTATAATTCCCTATTAATTGAAAGCACCACAACTAAGGTTGGTCAAGCACTTTGAACTATGGTTGGATTCTAACCAAGATCATGGAAGGCTATAACGACTAAATATTTCTTTTGAGGGATTTTATCCCTATACATAAATTTACATTTTATATATCTTTGATTACATGATTGTTAATATTAAGTGGGATATACTTAAGTGATTAACCATGTCAAGATAATATTAAAACATAAGCTGATCTTATTTTAGTTCCATATTGTATGCTTTTTTAATTCATTAATTGTGTGATCGTGACAACACACCCACAATAAATAAACCATGCAACTGACAGAAATAAAATAAATGTTATTATCATGAGCTTTTTTCTATTTGTAAGTTTATATAGAGGTTGATAAGCTAACCCAAGGCCTAGGGGAGAAACATGTTGAACCTTTTGGGTTTGTGTTTACAACTTTCCACCTATCCACCTTTGTATCACCATGGATTGGTTTTACCTTGGCTCCTGAATTGAGCTGCCTCCACTGGCTTGGGAGCTCCATCCATTACAAATAAATTTATCTCACATGCAGGTGAGGGGTAAAAGGGGTTTTTACATAATATAATCCTTGTGCGCACATGCCCTACATATTAATGAGGAGAAGGCTCGTAGTCCAAAAAATTTAACTTAAATAAATATTAAAAGAAACCATTCACATACAAAGGTCTTGGTCTAGCTCATGATCATCCATACACTTAACGATATTTACACATAAATAAAACTATTATTCAATTATTTAATCATTATAGTTTAAGATAAATCATGATCGAATCAATTAGTTATATTTAATTAATCAATCATTTTATATTAAACCCTTTTCCTAATTTCCTTTAGATTCTATTCCCTCATAATTTTAAATAAATTAAAATTATCCTTGTACGTAACTTGTACCTTGGAGGCAACCCGGTGAATCCCCGTTCATTATGCAGATGTTAAATTAAACACACATATATAAAACACCTATCAAATGTTGTGCCTCATCTTTATTCCTACAACATGGTACACGTATCAAGGGTTTGTATAATATAATAATAAATTTTAATAAATCTGCGTAATTTGGGTGAGTACACGGCGTGTAGTTCCGACTACACGACATGTAATTTTCTTCACCGTCCATCCAAAGTAGACACCTGGGGACATGGCATGTTAATGTAATTCAGAAATTTTCGAAGTACACGGCATGTTCAGTGGGACACATGCCATGTAGTTTCCGTGTTACACAGTTTCCAGCTGGGAAAACTGTGTACGGGGTACACAGTCCAACCCTCACCTGAAGGGACTACAAGCCATGTGCATTAGGCCACACAACGTGTAATTTGGAAACCGTGTGCCACCTATTCCTGGTCAACACATGGTGTCATAAATGACTTTGATATGATCCAATACATGGCCTGATTTGGCGGACCAGTCAATGAATTGAACCTAGACTACACGACAAGTACTTTCGAAAACACGTCCTGTATTCTGGTGTTGTATGGACATGAGCGTTTGGTACCTCTGGATGAGTTCCAATATTTTATTTTAATAAAAATTCAATGAAAAATTTGTTTCTATAAGGTGAACGAGAAATGAGAGGTGTGATGGCTATGACCCTCATGGTCCAACCCTTTGCCAAAATCTTGATCCTAAGGGTGATGTATTGGTGGGTGCGACCAATCGGCGTGCGACTGATCGGTGTGAGACCAATCAGTGGGAGAATGATCGGCGTGCGATCGATCGGTGTGTAAACGATCGGCGTGCGACCGATTGGCGTGCAATCGATCGGCGGGCAACCGATCGGTACCCCACCGACCGGTGTGACGCAATCGGTGTGTCACCGATCAGTGCCTCACCGATCGGTGCGACTGATCGGTGTGACCGATTGGTGTGTGGCACGATCAGTTTTTCACCGATCGGTGCAACCGATCAGTATGACCGATCGGTGTGTGGAACGATCAGTGCCACCCAGCCTAGTTGGATTTTTTCTTCTGCAATTTCTCCTGTAACACCGCTTTTAGGCATTTTTAACCTTTTGGAAGTGGTTTAAGGCCGTTTTTAGCCCTTAATCAATGTATAAATTCCTAAGCAGTGGGCGACCTTCAACGGACCCAACTGCATGTCCGCGTGTCATGCCCCTCCATTTATATAAAATCCTTTAAAATCAGAGCTGTTTCCACCTTCATTTGATAGGAATCATTAAATAACAATTAATCCCCTCGTGCGTAACCACCCAACCGCTTGAGGAACCACGATCCGACATTAAATCTGTTCAAATCCCCATATCCCGTAACAATGGGATCTTATCTATATCACACGAGAATTTCATCTTCTTATTCTTCCTTTTGGCCGACCTCCTTTTCATTCCATTGCGTTGGAGTCTCCCTCCCTAAGACAAGAGGTGCGCCTATGCAGGAACCTTTCTACTCACCCTTGGAGTCCCCGACAATCTTGGCGCATGGAAAACGTCGATCCTTGATCAACCAAGTAGGATTTTTCCATCTTCTCTTCTTACTGTGTATCATGCGGGGTGGGTATGCTATTTTTCTGTGGGGATTGATGAAACCAAACTTAATGAAGATAATGATCGGACCTTTAAAGAATGAATGGGGTGTGACCGACATTCTACTGTACTCTTTTATGTTGATATGTGTTGTGAACTGTTTGGGCTTGTGCTCACTGAAAATCATGGCCATTGGTGGTCTTTCCTTGCGTCCTAATGAAACCTTGTCTCTGGTGATGACTAAATAATTATAACATGTAAATTAGAAGGTCACCTAAACTCAGATGGTTTAAATGGATGTTCAGTAAAACAATAATCCCTATGTGACCACCCTGGTTAACAAAAATAAAGAAGAACCTAATGAATGATGTGCTTGAACCTGTAAGTTTCCCACTCTGTTTTAGTAGTAGGTGTGTTGTTCTGCTAGGTGCCTAAGTGAATATGTGAATGGGGATAGGTTCTTCTATTGTGGAGTGGTTGTTGGTTTTGAATTTGAAAGTGTGTGGGAAATATATCGAGGCTTACTTTGGTTCCAGTACTTCGAGGGATCTCACTAATCCCTTTGTTGTTGTGAATTTACAAGAGAACCGGGTGTGAATGCTTAAATTGCTGTTTGGCTGTTTCTTTATCTCTAGCTTGTGTTTACGCCTGTTAGTTGCCCAGTAGTGCAGAATTAACCTAAATGGGATCACATGAACATGAAAACAAGAATGAGTTAATTGGTAATTGGTTTGGGGATGAGTTGTGACTTGGTCGTGAGTGCTGTACTTTTCTTTTATGTGTGAATAGTAACAGGGAGTTTATGCTTAGGATGGCTTCAAAAACCCTAGGTTGGGATGAGTTCTTGTTACCTATACATATAATTTTAGTTCTTATGTTTCTTATTTACACCCCACCCAATTTGATCACTTAGTGCCGAACACCCACATTTCATGGGGGAGGGTGTTTTTTTCCCAACACTCCACTGTATGGCTGGTTATTAGCCCAATTGTTTCTCCCTTTCTCGAATATCCCAATACTCTTCAGGCGGGCTGTGATGGCCTGAGGTCCATTATAGCCCAAGATTCTTTGGGCGGGGTAGCTGTGGTAGTTGACACAAGTGTGTGCGGGCATGTTGTTTCCCAAAAATCTACGGGATGAGGCCCAGGTGTCTTCGGGCGTGGCTGTGGTTGTTCAAGCCCAGGTGTTTGTGGTCATGGTTACGCATGTGTGGTAGTGGCCCAGGTGTTTGCAGGCGGGATGTGTGGTTGTGGCCCAGGTATGTGCGGGCGGGGTGTGTTAGTGGGACTGTGGTGAGAATGGTAGGATTGGTACGATGCGTATGATGTCTTCAATAAAAAGTGGTAATATGGTACGGGGTACCCAAATATCGACGTGCTATTAATATACATTACTTGACTTGAGTTATTTGGGGAGTGTTCCTTTGTGAGGATTGGGTGGATAGTTTTCCCTGCTAGGTGCTTTGGTTGCCTCTTTTCTCATAGGGAATTAGAATGTCTCCCCACTTGTGCACGAGAGTCTTTGGTTTTCTCTACTGAGTATACTTATATTCTCACCCTACTTATATAAAACTACTTTTAGGTTTCCAGGATAACTTCGTGGATCGTGCGGGACCGTACTAGCTTAGAACATGGGGTAGTTTCTATTGTCGTTTTCCTTTTTCTTGGTACTTTACCTTTGGAGTTCATGTGGCCTTTATCTTTTAATTTTCAACATGCATATGGGAATGATTTAATTCCAGCTTTACCTTTACTTTCATCTTTTGTGTTGTTGGGGTTGCTATCTTATCTCCTGATCCTATAAAAATAAAAAGTGTAATTCCTTCCATCTTCTGTGTGATTCTATACGCTTGGTGTTGGTCGCCACTCTGGGACCTATCAAAGCCGGGTCTTAGGGGTCATTATCTCTCCTTCAACATAAATAAGGAAGGTTCTGGCAATCTACTATCCCTTCTCTTCATTTGGGTGAAGGTGGGTCATAACAGAATGGTATCAGAAGGGAGGTTTGAGAGATAGGATTTGGTATAGTGAGGATTGCATGGGATGGTAGGGCAAAAATGTTGGGTGATCTTGGTGTGTGAAATAGGCCAGGGAAGAGCGGCTAGGACATGAGATTTTATCCCCCCCCCCGTGATCCGATGCAAGGAATCGGGGCCTAACAAAGACCAAGTGAGGCTACACTGATTGCAGGGTAGAGACCCTAGGGAAGGTACATGCATCATAATGAATTTTGTTCTTGAGTTTCAGGGTATTTTGGGGAATTAAAAAACGAATGAGAAGTCTACGAAAATTTAAGAACAACATTCTACACTACTTGGGCTTAGGCATTCCTTTCTTACCATGCAGCTATGGAACCTGGGAGACAACCATGAGTAGTACGGGTGATCGAGGACCAAGAGTTTGACTTGGATGAATGACAGAGGGTTGACCGAGAAAAGGAAGATGATCAGGGGCAGAGGACGCTTCATGACTTTTAGCAGAAGACCCTCGGTAAGTACGAGGGTAGCATCTCAGACATGGAGATAGAGAGATAGCTATTGGAGATGGTTATATCTTTTAGCTTGATCCGGGCTCCAACGGAGTACTGGGTTCTTCTGGCCGTGAGCCCGATGCACGGAGCAACGCATCAGTGTTGGAAGCTTTATCTTTGGGGAGAAGAGGGAGACTGGGGTTACGTGGGATGACTTCGAGAAGGAGTTCCAGGCAGAATTCCTCTATTCGAAGATGAAGGCTGAAAAGAGGCAGGAGATAATCTCCCTCCAGCAGGGGAGCATGTCAGTAATAGAGTTGGGGATCAAGTTCAAGGATCTCCTTCGATTTTCCCCGGACCTCTTTTCGAATGAGGAGTCTCAGGCGAGACATTTGGAGGAGGCACTTTGACCTTCTCTTCAGTATGCTATTACTCCCTTCACTTTACTGACCTACTTAGAGGTCTAGAAGAAAGTTGAAGTGGTGGAAAGGATGCACACGCTGGGAGGTGTATCGTGAGAGGAAATCCAGTTGGGCTCGTCGAAGGGGAAGGCCCTCAGCAGTAGGCCTCCAGCATCATGACCCTCTAGGTTTCAACTAGCAGGAAGCAGGCCTCAGCAGTTCAAGTTTCGATCCCCCGGTCCTCACCCTTTTATTTCAGGCCCAGAACCAGGGTTCTTCATCTGTGGGAGCCATGGAAACCTTCAAAATTAGTGCCCGAACAGAGTAAAATATAGATATGGTGGGAAAGTTCAGCGCCCACCTCAGCAGCATCAGTTTCCAGCTAGACCCTTTCACTTGCAGCAGCAGGGACAACAAGTTCCCGCTCCTCCGAGGGCACACATTGCAGGAGGAGGCTGACCTTAGGACGCCCCTCAGGGACATCGGCCAGGGAATAGTCAGGGAGGTGGATAAAAACTTAGAGGTAGAGGAGGTGGGCATGGGCAGTTGCACGCCACAGAGGTATCAGTTCTAGTAGGGCCAGAGGTCATTCAAGGTACGATCTTCTTGTTTAGTACTCTTGACTATGACATGTTCGATACAGGAGCTCCACACTCCTTTTTTGTGCCCAGTCTAGCCCGTGCTCTGGGTCTAGATTCTGAGAGACTTCCAGTGCCCCTGGTGTTGAGTACACAAGTCGGAGGTCAGAACGACTTGTTTTGTGTTTGTCAAGGGTGTAAACTGATGTCAGGGCCACATCAGTCTATCAGGGATCACCTACTATTGCAGACGCAACCATAAGATGTCATCCTAGGCATCGAATGGTTGTTCTCTACATGTCCCATCATTGATTGATTCTGAGGAAGGGTCAGGTTTTAATATTTGGGTGGCCGACGTGTAACTTTCGTCGATAAGCGGGGTTACCAAAAAGCAGCAGGCGAGTGGAGCCCCTCCTTTCCATGTTAGCTGAGCTACCAGTGGGGTAGGTGGAGGCAGAAATGGTGGAAGTTCTAGGGGTAATCATTGATTTTATGGACTTCTTCCCTGAGGAGGGGGTAACTCTACCCCCTCGACGTGATGTTGAGTTTAGGGTAGACTTGATACCTGCTTCCCATCCAATTTCGATGGCTCCCTACCGAATGACACCTTCTGAGTTTCGGGAGTTGCAGATACAAATTGACGATCTGATGAAGGAGGGTTTTGTTTGACCAAGTGCGTCACCATGGGGTGCTTCAGTCTTATTCCCAAAGAAGGCAGATGGTGGTCTTAGGTTGGGCATAGACTACCAGAGACTGAATAAGGTTACGATCAAGAACCATACCACTCTCCCAAGGATATATGACCTTGTCGACCAATTATAACGGGTAGTGTGGTACTCCAAGATTTACCTGTGTTCAGGATATCACCAGCTGAGGGTGAAAGAGGCTGATATCTCGAAGACTGCCTTCAGATGCAGATATTGGTACTTGGAGTTTTTGGTCATGCCATTCGGCATTAAGAATTCTCCAGCTGTGTTAATGGGGCTCATGAAATCCGTCTTCCAGAAATATATGGATTGGTTCGTAGTCGTGTTTATTGACAACATCTTGATCTACTCTAGATCAGAGGAGGATCACACTGAGCACCTGAGAATGGTTTTAGAGGTCCTCTGCCAACACTAACTCTATGGGAAGTTGTCCAAGTGCATGTTATGGACATGAGAAGTTCACTTCCTTGAGAACGTGGTGTCTGAGAAGGGAATAGAGATGGACCCATTGAAGGTCAAGGCAGTTGTATCTTGGGAAACACCCAAGAACCTGGCAAAATTTTATAGTTTCCTTGGACTAGGAGGCTACTATCAGAGGTTTGTTCCCATCTTCTCCCAAGTTGCGGCAACTTTTATGACTCTGACCAAGAAGGACCAGGCTTTTGTGTGGAATGGGCAGTGCGAAGCAGCCTTCAGCTATATAAAGGAGAAGTTGGAAAGTGCCCCATTGGTGATATTTCTAGAAGAAGTGGCGACATACGAGGTGTTCTATGATGCTTCAGGGAAATTCCTCAGGTGTGTGTTGATGAAGTTGTAATGGGTGATATTTTATAGGTCCAGGCAGTTACGTCCCCATGAGCATAACTATGCCACCCATGATCTGGAGCTTGCGGCAGTTGTTTTCACACTAATGTTATGGAGGCATTACCTCATCGGGGAGTGCTTCGTGGTCTTCACGGATCACAAAAGCTTGAAGTATATCTTCTCCCAGCGGGACTTGAACTTAGGTCAGCGAAGGTGGGTGGAGTTCCTTCAAGAATACGACTTCGACATTTCCTACACCTCAGGAAAAGGTAATGTGGTAGCTGATTCCTTGAGCAGGGAGTTGCAGAAGGATGTGGTTCAAGAGTCGGCAGATTCTTAGAAGGTGATGGAGCAGTTAGATACTCTGCACCTAGATTCGAGGATGGATGGTGGTAGAGGTTTGGTGTATAAGATGATAGTGCAACATTCTCTACTATGTCAAGTGGAGGAGTCTTAGGGGGATACATTGAGAGTGAAGTGATGCGTGACCGGGTTAACCAAGGCGATGCTTCAGAAGGGTGGTTGGAGGATAGTCAGAATTAGATTCTTTTCCGAGGAAAGTTTTTTGTTCCAGAGGCGATGCACGAGAGGGTTCTTGGTGAGTTCCACAACTCACCCCTAGTGGTGCACCTGAGTGTTTCTAAGATTTACCGAGGATTGAGAGGTCAGTTCTAGTGGCCTAGGGTGAAGCAGATAGTGGCAGAGTTCGTGGCCAGATGCCTAGTGTGTCAACTAGTGAAGGCTGAACACCATGTTCCAGGCGGTTTGCTGCAGCCTTTGGATGTCCCCGAGTGGAAGTGGGATGAAATCTCGATGGATTTTGTTATGGGACTACCCATGGTTCAAGGAGGCTGTAATGCTATCTCAGTATTGGTGGACCGGTTAACGAAATTGGCTCACTTCCTGGCAATCAAGGAGTCGGGTGTAGTGGATACCTTAGCACGGAGGTACATAGATGAGGTGGTGCAGTTGCATTGAGTTCTGAGGTCCATAGTCTCGGATAGGGATGCACGGTTTACCTCACGAGTCTGGAGGGGCTTGCAGCATGCTTTGGGAACCCACTTACATCTTAGCACTGCTTTCCATCCCTAGACATATGGACAAACAGAGCGCACCATCCAGACATTGGAGGATATGCTACGAGCATGTATTCTGGATTTTGGGGGATCATGGGTTCAACACTTGACTCAAGTAGAGTTTTCCTACAATAATAGATATCGCTCTTCCATCGGAATGGATCCGTTCGAAGCTCTATATAGAAGGTCTTGTCGTTCAACCGTATGCTGGACTGAGGTTGGGGAAACATGTGTTCATGTCCCGGATGTGGTGAAGAGCACAAAGAAGAAGGCGAAGCTCATACGGGAAAGGATGAAGGTGGAAAAGGACAGACAGAAGTCATATCCCGATAATAGGAAGAGACCCTTGGCGTTCGAGGTCGGGGACCACGGGTTCTTGAAGGTCTCCCCTCACTGTGGACAAAAGAGGTTAGAAATGGGGATTAAGTTCTCTCTGAGGTTCATCGGACCCTTCGAAGTGTTGTTACGGGTCGTGGAAGTGTCTTATCAGCTAGTGCTACCACCGCCACTACTGGGGATACATGACGTCTTCCATGTGTCCCAACTCATGTGGTATCTGAATGAAGATTTACACGTCCTCGACTGGGGAAAGATGGATATCGAGAACGACATGACCTTTGTGGAAAGACAAGTGAGGATCGAGGATTGAGAGTAGAAGGTGCTCTAAGGACAAACCATCGCTTTGGTTCGTGTGTTTTGGAGGCATGGCGGGCTCGAGGAGAGTACCTAGGAATGAGAGACGCATAGGCACGCCCAATACCCAGAGTTGTTTTGAGTTTTTTTCTGGTTTGATATATGTGTAACACCCCAAGCTTCCTCGGTATGTTTCCTTTCGAATAATGCAATGACGTGCATTGTACGCAACTTCGAGATTTTAACACACCACAACCAATCAAACTAGCCGTTATGAATAGTAATACCTACTTTTTGAAATTATATATATTTTATATTTCAAAATGGACTTCATTTTTGGATTCGGAATATCGAATTTAGCCTAAGGTGAAATTTTGGTACTTTTCGCATAACTTTCATATTTTGATGAATAGTGAAAATTACTAAATTTTAATTAAAAACAACTTTTTTAATCAAAATAATTAATAGTGATAAATTGTGAATTTGAGTGGTTTTAAAGTATATTTAGAATATATTTTTACCATTTAATATAATGTTGGTCATTGGACATAATTTTACAATTAAACCGAACATAAACAAGTGTCAATCTTTTGATAGTTATTATCTCTTAAAAACACGCTTTTTGTTTTGACAGCGGGAATTAATTTTAAATTAATTTCTGCCACTTCTGTGTTTTGAATTTAGAAAAATGGATTCCATATTTGGAATCAGGATGTCCAAATTGTGTAAATAGGTAACTTTTATTTTTAGACATTTTGAATAATTACTGCGGTAAATATTTTATTTACCATGGTTAAGGGTAAATCCGGTAAATAAGGGTTAAAACAAAATAATATTATAATAATACTAAATTACCCTAAAATGTGTCTTAACCCTATTGGTTGATACATGGTCGACCATGGGCATCTTTGGGTCAATTTTGGGACCCCATGGATCCACTTGTATGTGATAATGACACTTTATATTAATTAAGTTAAAATGAATACAAAATGACACAAGCATATATCTTTTAGCAAAACAATTGTTACATAAGGTTATATATTCTGGATTTTAGATTATAAATATTCCTTAGAAAGCTAAAAAGATTTCCTACATAATTATATTTTATTTATAATTTTTTGACATTAAATAAGTTATTTTATTTATGACACAATGATGATGCAGTAATTACTAAAATAGTAAAAAATTAACATAATTGATATTATAAATACCCAAATAATTATAATATGAAACTTTTAATGAATTAAACAAATTTTCTAGGATAATATGATATATTAGGATTGATTTATTTGACTTTTTTCGAAGTAATCAATCTATTATGAGTTTCACAAAAATCAACTAGTGAATAGTGTCAAAATTGACATAAAAGAGTTCTTAAAACAAATATTATATTATTAATTGATATTAAATTCCTAAAAATCTAAGGTTCGGGCAAGAGACATATCTTATGATAGGTTAATCATTAATGGACCACTTGGGGGTCTTTTGGATGTATATAGTAAGTTTATTAACCATATTATATAAACATACAAAGAGACATTGTAAAAGTGAAACTAATTAACTTAGAGTTAATACTTAAAGATAAGGTTAATATAAGTACCCAAACCTGTCTAAATTCTATTGGATGAGTTGTTTGCGACCTATCCCCACCTCAACCTTTGAATAGTCAACTTTGGAGCCATTGGAAACCGAATATGAATTTATTATAAATTAATATTTCTAGCTTTTCCAAAGGTGCCCCTCACCCCTCTTATAAAAGGGCACTCCTCCTTCTCATTTCCTCACACCTCTCAAGCCACTTGGCTCGTCCAAACTCTGCCCAAATAAGCTCCCCACATACCTCTCCTCCTCCTTGAAGCTTCCACTTAGGCATAAAGCATTTCAACAAGTCCTTTGGTTCCAACCAAAGTGAGTTACCTAAATTAAAGGTAACGATTTCTCTTAAATTATTTTCATTTATTTTGCTTCTTCAACCCCCAAAATCTTTTTATTTCCCTTATTTTGTAACAACACCAGTATCCTCAATATACTAGGATGTTGTTATAAGAAGTATTCAAACTACACATACACACAAATCCATCTAATGGATGATGAACATAATGTTTCTGTGGATGGAAAACTAACGCCTCACGAAACGATGATTGTTCAAAAACATCTTACCGCCTCTCATGGTGGCCATTATGATGGCACTGTAATTAAATATGATATTAATGATATATATTTTATATATAAGCTTCTGTAATTCCATTTTATTTCATACCATTATTCGTTTCATGTCGTATATACATACGATAATTTCATTTGAGGAAGTGCGGACTACCGCCCCCTTAAAATGATATGACTCGTTCATACCACACATGGAACGTATAAAGGATGGTGTTAATGAACTTAAGTAACATATATAAAATATTATATTATACTGGAATAGTAATATACCTATGTATCATTTGGATTCGATTCTTTTAAAATAAAAAATTAAAAAATTAAATGGAAGTAGCGTTCGTGCGTACGTACGGACTACCGTCTCCACGAACGCGATGAGATTCATTATCCATCGTATCCATTAAAGTATAATTATCATTTAATGATTTAAAAATGATGTTTAAGGACTTGATATCATTCTGGATATTAATAAGATACAACAAACATGACTTATGTAACAAAACATATAAAAGAAAATGAGTAAGTTAACACCCGAAACGGCGTTAATACTAAGATATTATTAACAAATCAATGTTAAAAGATCATATATGATATCATATTAAAGTAAATGATTCTTGTATTATTCAATAACAATTATTTCACCATTATACAGGAGGTAAACCTACCATCGACCAAGGAAAAAGTACAAAGTAAGGGTTTTCTTATCTCACTTTTAATTCCGTGAGAATTCCATTGATCACCACTTAATTATTGCATGTGGTGTATGTGTACTGCCCATGATCGTATTCATTGTGTAATATACTTTAATTTATGGGTATTTACATCATCATGGTATGATACTTCTTTCATGGGTGTATGTTTCGTAAGTTACCTAATCGATAAGGGAATTTGAGATTTCAATTTCCACTCATTTGGCTTTACACATATTTCATTGATTATATTACCCCAAGATTATGTGTGGAATCACTATTTATTTGATTATGTCATAATTTCCACTCCCCTTCCTGTGGATAGAAGTTTGACACACATAATCACTCCATTGGTAATTCTCAATTCATTGATATGAATTTGATAAGAGTAATTTTAACTCATTCTCCATTTGTTGAGTTAAACATCCAATTCGTTGGTATTGTTTTTACAAGAATATGTGTGAATGTCCTTTGATTGTTTTACACTGAATATCCAATCATATTTAGTGTATTTATATTTGTCACACATAATTATGTCATTGATTTATCCTTAACCTAAGGATACAACCTTTTTGAGAAATTTCATCTCAATTTACATTCCATTGAGACTTCTTTGATGATATACACCAAATCACTTCTATGTGGTGTATATAATGTACTTTGACATAGTATATCATGAATTCCTTTATTCTCATGATATTACAATGTTTTGATTACCTCAATTATTTGTATTCAAGTGTCTCTCTTTTGGTTAGAAACTCTAACCAAAATACCATTTTAAAATGTTTTAAAGAATTATTCTTATAAATCATGCTCATTAATGTCCATATTTTAAAAATGGTTTTAAGGATTTATTTATATGGACATTAAAGTTTTAAAATTAAAACTCCTTTTAAAAGTTTCAAAGTGGTATGGGACACTTTGATTCAAAAATATACTTTTAAATGGCTTCTTGACAAATAGTGTGACTTTTAAATGTTTCAAGAAAAGGGGGATATTTCTCTCAAATAGTTTTGATGATTATTTTCATCTATGTCAACATCCTTCATTATTATTGATTGAGGTTAATGTGATACAATACAATCTTCCATATTGTATCGAATGAATTATGTTTGACTGTGGATGTGCTATTTTTATACCATTCATGGTTTGTGGTGAAAGTATTGACATTTCGTATGCTAGTTTAATACGAATGTTTACGTTATGTTTAAACCTTTTCATATGGGAATGCATTGGACTTAATAAGTGACGGGTGGAGCCCGCTATAGCTCCTCGATGCATCGGTAGGTCTCATGAGACAAACTAGTGTCTTGGCACAAGGCCTTGGCAAAATCTTATTTGTAGTCTTGGCACAAGGCCTTGGCTATGTGGGTATGATAGTCTGGCATTATGCATTCCATCATTATGAAAGTGGTTATTGATATTGCATGTGATCATTCGACTAGTAGAATATCCATGTGAGTAAGTAAATGGCATTATTTCATTTTACTTTTTCCATACTATGTTGAAGTTCAATTTTAAAAGGCTTTTGTTTTAGTTATAAATTGCCTTAAGTGTTTATGCTTATTTATGAAAGCTTCTGCTATAATGTTATCCTTACTGAGCATCCGAGCTCACCCCTTTCAATGTTTTATTTTTCCCAGGATTATGAAGAAGTAATTTATGAATGACCTGCAGGGATAGTATGAGGGGATATGAAGACAAGATGTTTTTTTTTATGATGTAATGTAAAAATTTATGGATGTATCTAGTTATTCCAAGGCTACTAAACTAATCGGTCTTTCGAGACTTGATCTTTCTCATGATCATGCCAATGTTATGTAATAATGCACCGACTCTAGATAATTAGGGTCGGGGCGTTACAATATGCTTGTTGTGATGTAGTGTTGACCTTGTTAGTTTATGATATGTTTTGTTTCCATACCTGGGGAGTGTTTTGAAATGTCTTGATTTTGGAGAAGGGAGGACCCGGTCCCCAATCAAGACACATTAAGGTGGATGTGGTTAAACCCGTGCGGGCGAGTCAGTGCCACCCAAAGGGGATAATATCTTGACACGAAGGAAGGTACTTTTTGAATCCATATGACCTGATAGTTGACCCTTGGGTGTTTACTTGTTACTTTAGGGAGTGGTGTTTCTAGAAATCGATGAGGTTCACTTCTGAGAGGTATCTGGCGACCAATCGGCGTGCGACCGAGTGGCGGGTGACCAATCGTCGTGCGACCGATCGACCTGCGACCAATCGTACCCCGCCGACCGGTGTGATGCAATCAATGTGTCACTGATCCGTGCCTTACCGATCGGTGGGACCGATCGGTGTGTGGAACGATCAGTGTGTCACCGATCCCTGCCTCACCCATCGGTGCGACCGATCGGAATGACTGATCGATGTGTGGCACAATCAGTGCCACCTGGCCTTGTCGGGTTTTTTCTTTTACAGTTTCTCCCGTAACACCACTATTAGGCCTTTGTATCCTTTAGGAAGTGGTTCAAGTCCATTTTAAGCCCTTAATCAATGTTTAAATTCCTATGGGTGGGGTGACCCTCAACAGACCCAGCTGTGTGTCCGCGTATCATGCCCCTCAGTTTATATAAAATCCTTTAAAATCACACATATTACTACCTTTTTCCGATAGTAATAATTAAATAACAATTAATCCCATCGTGTTTATCCACCCAACCGTGTGAGGAACCATGATCCGACTTTAAAGCCAATCAAATACTTATATCCCATAACAACGAGATCTTATCTATATCGCATGGGAATTTATTCTTCTTATTCTTCCTTTTGGACAAACTCCTTTTCTACCCAGTGCGCTGGAGTCTCCCATCCTGAGACAAGAGGTGCGCCTGTGCCAGAACCTTTTTGCACACCCTTCGAGTCCCCGACGTTCTTGGCACGTGGAAAACATCGATCCTTGATCAACCAAGTAGGGTTTTCCCTTCATCTCTCCTTATTATGTATCATGCGGGTGGGTATACTATTGTTTCTGTGGGGATTGTTGAAACCAAAATTAATGAAGATAATGAACGAACCTTTAAAGAATAAGGGGATGTGATCGATTTTATTCTATACTCTTTTATGTTGATATGTGTTGTGAACTATATGGGCTTGTGCTCACTAAAAATCATGGTCGTTGGTGGTCTTTACTTGCGTCCTAATGAACCCTTGTCTTTGGCGATGAATAAATAACTATATCATGGAAATTGGTTAGTCACCTAAACTCAGTTGGTTTAAATGTATGTTCAGTAAAACAAGATTCCCTCTGTGACCACCCCGGTTAACAAACAGAAAGAAGAACCTAATGAATGATGTGCTTGAACCTAGAATTTTTCCACTCTGTTTTGGTAGTAGGTGTGTTGTTCTGATAGGTTATTATGGGAATATGTGAATGGGGATGAGATCCTCTATTGTGGAATGGTTTTTGGTTGTGAATTTGAAACTTTGTGGGCTGTATCTCGAGGATTACTTTGGTTCTAGTACTTCTAGGGATCTCAGTGATCCATTTGTTGTTGTGACTTTACAAGAGAACCAGGTGTGAATGCTTAAATTGTTGTTTGGATGTTTCTTTTTTCACTAGATTTTGGTTATGCATGTTACTTGCCCATTAGTGTAGAATTCACCTAAATGGGATCACTAGAACATGATAACAAGAATGAGTTAAATGGGAATTGGTTTGGGGATGTGTTGTGACTTGGTCGTGATTGATGTACCTTTCTTTTATGAATGAATAGTAACAGGGTTTTTGTGATAAGGTTGGCTTCAGAAACCCTAGGTTAGGGTGAGTTCTTGTTACCCACACATATAATTTTAGTTCTTATGTTTCTTATTCGCTCCCCACCCGAGTTGATCACTTAGTGCCGAACACCCCCATTTCATGGGGGAGGGTGTTTTTTTCCAACACGCCTATGAGTGGCTGGTTGTTAGCTCCTTTTATGCTCCCTTTCTTGAATATCCCAAGAATCTTCGGGTAGGCTGTGACAGCCTGAGGTCCATTATATCACAAGATTCTTTGGGTGGGGTACCTATGGTAGTTGGCCCAGGTGTGTGCGGGATGGTTTTTTCCAAGAATCTTCGGGATGAGGCTCAGGTGTCTTCAGGCGTGGAAGTGGTTGTTCTAGCCCCGGTGTTTGCAGTTGTGGTTACACATATGTGGTAGTGGCCCAGGTGTTTGTGGGAAGGATGTGTGGTAGTGGCCCAGGTGTGTGCGGGTGGGGTGTGGTAGTGGGACTACGATGAGAATGGCAGGATTGGTACAATGCGTAGGATGTCTTTAATATCCAGGGGAAGTCACACGGGGCACCCAAACATCAATGTTCTATTACTATACAATACTCGACTTGCGTTATTTGGGGAGTGTGCCTTGGTGAGTCTTGGGTGGATAGTTTTCCTTGCTAGGTGATTTGGTTACCTCTTTTCTCACAGGGCATTATAATGTCTCCCCACTTGTGCATGAGAGTCTTTGGTTTTCCCTACTGAGTATACTTATATACTCACCCAACGTATATAAAAATGATTTTAGGTTTCTAGGACTTCAGGGATCGTGCGAGACCATAATAGCTCGGACCTTGGGGCAGTTTCTATTAGCGTTTTCCTTTTTCTTGGTACATTACCTTTGGAGTTCTTGTGGCTTGTATCTTTTACTTTGGAACATGCATATGAGAATGGTTTACTTTCGGCTATACCATTACTTTCAGATTTAGTGTTGTTGGGGTTGTTATCTAATCTCCCAATCCTATAAAAATAAAAAGGGCAATTCCTTCCATCTTTTGTGTGATTCTATACCCTCGGTGTTGGTCGCCACTTTGGGACCTAGCGAAGGCGGATCTCAGGGTCATTATCTCTCATTCAACAAAATGAAGGAAGGTTCTGGCAATATGCTATCCCTTCTCTCCTTTTGGTGATGGTGGGTCATGAAAACAGTGGGGGAAAAATCTCAAGATTTAGATTTTTAATAAATATTAACTTGAATTAAAACAACTAAATTATTAAATTCATAAAACACCAAAAAAACTAAATAATTATAATCAATGATATGACTACTCTGATACCACTTGTAGGTTCTGGGTGTAACAGAAGCACATTGGAGTGTTTTACAAACCTTGATTTTAGCATTAAACAACATTCAATCCAAGATCCTTCATGAAATAAAATCCCGGATCTTTATAATAGAACGAAGAATGAAAAAATAGGGAGTTCGAGAACCATAGAGATAGGGTCATCATATATTGGTTATAATTAATTTAATTAATTCACAAGAATTACCTTGGTGGAATTCTTTCTTCATTGATGTCTCTGGTCATGATCTTGTGATTCATCATTGCATCGTAGAATCCAGGTTAATATTCTTCTAGTGGTGATCCACATGTGTTCCATTTATCTCTAGACATTACTGAAGGGATCTCCGGGTTCTAGCATGGAAGAACCTTCGCTTGCGATGTCCGCCTTTGATCTCCTTGATCCAATGGAAGAGGATATTTCTTGGTCTTAAAAGCATTCTTGGAGGAAGTAGTTCTTTCGGCCTTGAAATAATTATCCAGAATTATTGTGCACAAATATTGCGGAAAAGTGTTGGGGTTATAAGGAAATTTATAATTGGGTTTTGAGGTTATAGACTTGTGACAATAAATAAACATGTTACGCGTTCTATTTATTTCATTAACTCTTATTGAAAACCCCCATTTGGAATTATTAATTCCTTTACATGCGCCCATGCTGATTATAATAAATATCATTCAATAAAGAAATATTATATCCTCAATATCCTGACTGGAAAAACTACACGACTTGTAATCATTAATACATGGCGTGTACTCATTTTCCATAAAACTACAACGTGTGTATATTTAATATACAAGACATGTAATTTTATTTTCCATTTTTCTTTATTTACTCCACCACATTTATTAAACATTGAGTAATGGATATTTATTTCTTAAATAAATGTAACTTCTTTACTTGCTAATAAATATATTATTTCTCCCACAATATATATTTTCTCGAATAACTAGTGTCGAAATAAATGCGATCAGGCATCCTTACATAATTATGAAACCACAATCAGGAATAATCTTTATTTATCTTGTTAAATTAATATTTAACTAAGATACATGGACACACTTAGTGTGTGACCCTCTAGGTCTCTTTCTTGTTTGAATTAAGTGGGCTTGCCTAAAGTCCAAGATTACTGGCTAGCAACGGGTCAAGGCACCCGAGAGAAAGAAGTTGACACCGCATTTTCACGTCACCTCATACGAAATATTACCGTGTAATATAATCCCTTTCTCTCAGTATCTCTAATCAAGATGGTTTCATTCTAGTGCCATCAACCCATGTCCTCGATTATTCTTTCTTTGTCTTTCTGGAATTGAACATGCCCATTCCTTACCGTGGCCATGGATTTAAATAGGCTATATCAATTCCATCAAAGGGACTGAGATATCTACTTCCGTTATGGAACAGAAGTGACAAATCATTTCTCGCATTATCTATTAATGCAGTATTACTCATGACGTACCCAACGTATACTACCTTGATGCGAACAATGTTTCATCAGAGTTTTTGTTAATACATCTAAGTGCGTGAGTTGTAATACCCATTAATAAGAATCTTAAAGTCTAAGGACCAATACACAAGTCCGCAGATGGGAACATCCAATGACACTACGAAATTTGGATTTCCTACTGGAGGGTCTTGTTCTCATAATATCCTTATGGATATTACCAAGAGGGCACACCATGAGAGGGTGCTTCAAAGTTTTATGAGTCCCCACCCCTAATGTCCTGTATTATTTGGGTCTCTCAAATAATATCATCCGACCATAGAAAATATATTCAAGAATAGTGTTATGGAACCTCAGGGTTCTCATCATAGCAGTGATCTACTATGAGCCTTTAATTTAATATCTATCCTTGTGACACGATCACATGCATTGTCATGTAGAAGAACAATCAATATGTGATAAGGCTTTTATTAATGAATAATGTACAATGTAGTTGGTTCTAGGCCACCAACTCCAACAACAAGAGCGAAAATATCATTCTTTTAATATTAAAATATTATATAATTTGGTGGTATATCATATATACAGAATCATTATCAGGTTAGATTTATTATTTACATCATTTATACTCATTATTATACCCATCCAAATGATGAAGTGTTTGAATAACAAACTACACCACGACGTGGAGACGATAATCCGTGCGTACGCACGTATGATGACTTTGTCATTTATAGGATGGACAGAATAATGAATATGGTTATACCATTTTTTTAATTACCTCAAATTTTATAGAAGGATACTGAATTTATTATTTTATAATGGAAATAACAAAGAAAGAGGAAGTGGAAGAAGAAAAGAACTTGAAAGAGGTGATGAAATATTTACCTCTTCTTCATGTTCTTCCTTTTGATTTGATCAAAAGGGATCCTTATGTTGACTTTCTAACTAAAGGAATGCCTCTAGGATGAAGGGAAGACAGTTGAGAAGATATTTGGGAAGTTTTTGTCTGAGTCAAATGGCTTTGAATGTGTGAATTTGAGAGAAGGTTAGGTTCCCTTTTATAAGAGAGATGAGGGCCACTTTAGGAAAAGCTTGAAATATTATTTTATAATAAAATCATTTTCAGTTTCTAATTGCTCCAAAATAAATTATATAAAGGAAAAGGTAGGTATGGGTCTAAAACCTTTCAAACAGTAGGTTTTAGATGGGTTTAGGTCATCATATTAACCTTATCTTTTTTATTTAACACTTAGTTAAATAGTTTGACATTTACCATGTCCCTTTGTATTTTTATATTATATGGTTAATAAACATACTATAAATATCCAAGAGAACCAAAAGTTATTCATTAAATAAATATATAATATTATTTAAGCCCTTTGGCCGAAACTTATATTTTATGGAATAGAATACCAATTAATAATATAATATTAGTTTTAAAAACACTTTTATGTCAATTTTGACACTATTTGCTATTTTGTCTTTGTTAAATTCATAACAGCATTATTACTTCAATAAAATTAATTTAATCAACTATTACATGACATATTAACCTATAAAAGTAATGGAATTCATTAAAAGTATCAAATTAGATTTATTTAGATATTTATAATATCAATTATTTTAGTCATTCTTTAATAAGGTAATTAATCCATCATCATTGTGTCATAAATAAATTTAATTATTTAATGTATAAAAATTATAAATAAAATACCATTATGTAGGAAATAGTGTTTTCTTTCTATTGAATATTTATAGTAGAATTTATCTTTTGTATAAATATATATTAAAAATGGTTTAGTTATTAATTCTTGATTTTAACTCTTTTAACTCTTCTTTAAATAAAATAATAATAAATGTCCTAATCAAATATAAGTGGATCATATTTTATTCCTAAGGTTGTTTTTGGTAGAATTAAACTTATAAAATAGAATTAGGACACGTTTTAGGGTAATTATAATATAATTTTTACCCTTAATTTCCTTATTTAATTTTTACTAGGGTAAGTAAAAGTAAAAAATTACTATTCACCCAAAAATATTTTCATCTTATTCAACCACATTTTACATACTGATATTAACTATGTCTCTTGAATTTTTGAAATTAAACTCACAGAATTTGTACAATTATGTTTTATACAAATTTGCAAATGCTCCTAGGAGGTGGGTAAAAGACGGTAAATTGTTCAATAAAATTATATATATATATATAATTATTATAAAATGACTCCAATGAATTATTTTGAACATATATATTTATTATGTATGTATATTGACATAAAAAAATTAAAATAAAAAAATGAATTATTTAAATAAAAAGTCTGTTTTAACCAATAACACAATGTTTTTCACTATTCATCAAAAATTGAATGTTTTCAGAAAAATACCAAAAATTCACCCTAATATAATTTCGATATTCTGAATCCAAAAATGAAGACCATTTTGAAAGATAAAATATATAAAATTTCCAAAAGTGCTTATTACTATTCATAATGGCTAGTTTGATTGGTTGTAGTGTGTTTGCACCTCAATGTTGCGTACAATGAAAGCTATTGCATTATTCAAAGGGAAATGTACCGTGGAAGATTGGGGTGTTACATTTTTCCCTCATTAAAATAATCTTGTCCTCGAGATTTCTATAATACAACTGCACAAAAAGATTCTGGTGGTTCTTCATCATAAGTTACTCTATTTCCCACGTTGCCTCTTCCATCTTAAGGTTTCTACATACAACTTTTACCAGACGAGTCGTCCGGTTTCTCAACACTTGTTCCCTTGTATCAAGAATCTTAATAGACTCTTCACAATAAGACAGATCAATTTCCAGTTCAATTTCTTCATAGGCGAGTACATGCATTGGGTCAGATATATATTTTTTCAACAATGATACGCGGAACACATCATGAACATTGGAATCACTTGGAGGCATTTACAAATGATAATCTACAACTCCAATTAGTTCTAGAATTTTGAAAGGTCCTATGTACGTGGGACTCAATTTATCCTTTATACCAAAATGTATAAAACCCTTCCATGGAGATACCTTCAAGAAAACATGGTCTCCTACTTGAAATTCCAAATCCTTCATTCAGTTATTGGCATAGATATTTTGCCTACTTTGGGCTGCTTTGATGTGGGTTTGGACAACCTTTAACATTTCCATTGTTTTCTCAAAAAGTTTTGGGCCTATGAGTTTTTATTCACCAACATTATCCCAACACCTTGGTGTGCGACATCTCTTTGTATATAACGCTTCATTTGGTGTCATCTAAATACTTAAAAGGAAGCTATTGTTATAAGAAAATTATACCATATGTAAATATTTATCCCATATACATTGAATGTCAAGTGAGAAAGATCTCAACATATCTTCTAAGGTTTGAATAGTCCTATCTGATTATCCATCAGTTTGATGGTGGTAGGTAGTGCTCAAATGATGTTTACTATCTAGGGATTTCTGGAGACTTTTCCGGAATCATGATGTAAAATGGGGATCATGATCTGAAACAATCGATAAGGGTACTCCACGAAGTCTTAAAATATCATTAATATATAGTATTTCTAGATGTTCAAGTGGTAAATCTTCCCTTATAGCATGAAGATGTGCTGACTTGGTAAGATGATCAACAATTACCCATATTACACCATTCCTTCTAGGAGTCATTGGTTGCCCCATGAAAAAGTCCATCATAATATTATCCCATTTCCTCTCAGGTACGGGAAGAGGTTTCATGACTCCTCTAGGATGTTGCCCTCCAGAATTCACTAATTGAAAAACCATACATCTTGAAACAGAATCATCAATCTCCCTCTTCATGTTGTCTCCCCAAAAACGTTCCTTCAAATCTCTGTACATCTTGGAGCTACTTGGGTGTATAATGAAATTGGAGCTATGAGCATCATCTAAAAATCCTTCTTTCAGATCTGGTATATCTAGAACACAATGTATCTTCCCAAATTTCAAAATTCCATATTCATATATAAATTCACTCAGTCTCCCATCATTTACAGCTTTAATATTCTTTTGAAACTTGTCATCATTGTCCTGAGACCTTTTTACCCATTCTAGTAAAGATGGTTTGGAATCCATTTGAAAAAGTATTGATGTTTCACCTTCCATGATTATTCCCATATCCATTTTCACTAGATTCATTAAAATAGGATCCCTTTCAAATTTCATATTGTTCAAAACTCCATGATCCTTTCTGCTCAAAGCATCTGCCACCTTATTTCCCTTCCCCAGGTGGTAGTGTATTGTGAAATCACAATTCTTGAGTAATTCAAGCCATCACCTTTGCCTCATGTTGAATTCTTTTTGTGAGAAAATACACTTCAAACTCTTGTGATTAGTATAAATCTCACATTTTTCACCATTTAGATAGTGTCTCCATATTATTAGTGCAAATGTTATAGTTTCTAACTCAAGATTGTGAGTAGGATTGTTTTTCTCATGAATTTTTAGCTGTCATGATGCATAGGCAATAGCTCTATCAATCTTTATAATGAAACAACCAAGTCCTTTTTTCAAGCACCACTATGAATAAAAACCCATCGTTCCCTGATGGTAGAGTCATGATACGATCATTGACTAATCATCTCTTCAGTTCTTCAAAAACTTCCTCACACACTTTTTTCTAAACAAATTTAACCCTTTTACGTGTGAGCTTGGTTAATGGGTTAGCCAATCAGGAAACATTCTGGATAAAATGCTAATAATAACCTGCTAAACCAATAAAACTGCATACCTCAGTTATAGTCATCGGTTATATGGCCTTGGTGTCTGAAGGATCAATAGATATTCCATCCTTAGAGACAATATGGCCATGAAAATAAAAATCTCTTGATTCTAGAATTCACACTTTGTAAACATTCTATATAATTCATTTCTTTTGAGGGTTTTCATAATGGTATGCTAGTGATTTTCATGTTCTTCATTGATTTTCAATTATACCAGGATATCATCAATAAAAACCAATACAAAGTCATCAATATATTCTTTGAAAACTCTGTTCATTAGATCCATGAAAATAAAGGGTGCATTAGTAATCCCAAAATGCATTACTATGAACTCATAATGCCTGTACCTAGTTCGAAATGCTATTTTCGGAATGTCTTCCTTCTTCACACATAACTGATGATATCCAGATCGAAGTTCAATCTTTGAAAAATAGTGAGCTCTATGAAGTTGGTCGAATAAATCATCAATGAGAGGTAGGGTATACTTGTTCTTTATTGTTATTGAATTTATCTCCATATATTCATTTCACATCCTCATATATCCGTATTTATTCTTAATAAAAAGGATAGGGTATCCCCATGGAGAAAAAATAGGGAGAATAAATCCCTTACTACTTAATTCCTCTAGGTTTTTCTTTAGTTTTACTAATTCCACAATGGCCATTTTATAAGGGGTGTTCGATATAGGCCTTGAACCATGAATTAAATCAATGGAAAACTCAATTTTTTATTATGGAGGATGTCCAGGTAAATCTTCTGGAAACAAATAAGCATATTCTTGCATAAAAGTCATGTAATCTACTCAAACATTATTTTCTTGTCCCATTATTATTTCATTATCATCCTCTACAATAATTAAATTTATTAGAGCTACTAGGGGTGGATATAGATAAGAATCAGGTGTTGATGTTTCTGCTCTAAAGATAAGGTACTCTTTATCATCATCAAAAAATTTAACCTCCTTCTTATTGTAATTTTTTTTTGCATCATGGTCTAAAATCCAATCCATATCGAGGATTATATCAAACATAATCATGGGTATGGCGATGAGATCAACATATAAAGAACATTTATAAGACATAATGGGATCTGATTCATAAAAAATTGTTAAGATGATACTTCTATTAGATGTTTTCACTAAAAAATCCATTGTTAAGTCAAACTAAAAATATCTAATTTTCATATCAAACTGGGAAGATATAAAACAATGCAATGATCCAGAATGAAATAATGCATTGGCTAAACTAGAGGAAACCATTAAATTACCTGCCACCACATATTTTGGAGCTTCAACCTCATCAGTAGTTATCGCATAAGCTTAGCCTTGCTCCCTTAGCATTTTCCGAGGTATGTTCCCTTGGATATTAGGACATTCATTTGCATAAAGACCCTTTTCTTAATAATTGTAGCATTCATCATTGATATCCTCTTTCTTCCCCTTACAATCACGATCTTGGTGGCCTTTTTCACCACACTTGTAACAAACTCGCATTCCCTTCAAGAAAGTTATGGGGCGTTTCTTCCCACATTTACTACAGGATAGATATTCAACTTTTCCCTTGTTCCCCTTATTTCCATTTCCATAGTGTTCAGAAGATCTCTTCTTCTCCTGATTTTCTTTAATGTCGTAAGACATAGAGAATTCTTTTTTTTGTTTTAATAGCACATGCGACAATATCTTCACATGATGAGAAGTATTGTAAGAATAATGGTCGATGAAGGAATGGTTTTAACCCATTAAAGATTCGATCAATCTTAATCCTTGGGTTATGTATATAATCTGATGCATGCCTTGATAACCTTGTAATGTTAGCCACACATTTTGAAACATTCTCATCCTATTTTTTCCTTAGACTTAGAAATTGTTTTTCCATATCCACTCGATGGTCATGAGGAAAGTGTTTTTCTATTAAAATATCATTAAACTCCCCCATTCCATATTTGATACATAATCATATTCTTTTGTGTTTTTAATCAATTCTCACCATTGATCTGCATCTACCATGAGGCGATACACTTCCATAAAAACTTTTTCCCTTTATCTACTCCCCAAATCATGAAATATTTACTCTATGGAATTTATCCACTGCCCATCTACTAATGTATTTGTACTCCAATTTAATGTTTGTGTATTTTTCCTCATGAAGTGGTCTAACATTGATCCTTCGCATTGTGGATCAGGGTGCTCCATATGGGTAAGGTTATTATTTATAACCTGAGTGAGTTGTCCCAGTATGGTGATAAGCTGCTCAGCACCAGTGGCTTCACCAGCTACACTATAATTATCTTGAGTAGAAGGTAAATCCCTACATGGATTATGTGTGTTGATACGGTTTAAATTCCTTCTACTAGGTGCCATTTATAAACAATGGAATACACTATATTAGTTTATGAATGGAAATACATAACCCCAAACTTGTAAAAATCTTAATATAAATTGAACAGTTTAAGGATATAATCCATAATCATAAAAATGTTTTCATTGAGGAAGTATATATTCATAAACCCTTCATAATGGTTTGTATTGAAAATGAGAATTGTCCAAAGCATATCCATCGGGAGTGTCGTAACCAATAGTGCAACAAGGCCCTATTATCGTGAACCAAAACTCGTTCGAGTCTACCTCAAAGTAGTGTTTTAGGGTTTTACACCTTGGTACATCTGTTCCAGAGCCGCCTCTACCTGCTCATATCCATATAGGGATACATTTCTTGGAAAACTTACAAAATCTCTACAGTACCATAATTCTTAGGATGTTCTTCTATACTAATGTTCAAAGTCTATCTTATGGTAATGTTCTCTAAATAGAGTTGTTCTAAATCTAGCTTCCATGGTTTGTACTAAACATCATCTAATACTAACTGTAACGCCCCGACCCTAGTTAACCTGAGACAATGCATTATTACATAACATTGGCATGATCACAGAAGACCAAGTCTTGAAAGACAGATTAGTTTAGTAGCCTAGGAAATACTAGATACATTCATAAGTTTTACATTACATTATAAAATAAAAAACTACTACAACATAGTCTCCATATTAAACATTCATATCTCTTATGCTATCACTGTAGGTTAGTCATAATATAGTTTTTCTCATCTTGGAAAAAATAAAATATAGAAATAAGTGATCTCAGATGCTCAGTAAGGATAACAATATAGCAGAAACATTGATACATAAAAAGAAACATTTAAGGAAATGTAAGACAAAAACAAAATCCTTTTAACCATTAACTTCAGATTAATATGGAAAATATAAAATCAAATAATTCCATTTTATTATTCACATGGATATTCTACTAGTTGAATAATCACATGCAATATCAAAAGCCAATTTCATTATGATGGAATGCAAAATACCAGAATTCATAATCAAATAGTCAAGGCCGTGTGCCCAGAATACAAATATGATTCTATCAAAGCCTTGGGCCAAGAAACTAGTTTGTCTCATGAGACATACCGATACATTGAGGAGATATAGTAGGCTCCAGCAGTCACTTACTAAGTCTAATGCATTTCTCATATCAAAAGGTTTAAACATAACATAAATATTCATATTAAAACTAGCATACAAAATGTCAATACATTATCCATAAACCATGAATTGTATAAAAATATCACAACCACATTCAAACTTATTAAAAAAACTTCAATAAAATATAGATGTTTTTTATCATATCAATTCAACTTCAAATAAGCTCACAATCCATCAAAGGATGTAGACATAGATAAATCAAAACATATTTTTAAAGAAATATCTCTTTCTATTTTGAAATCATTTAGAAGTCATATAATTATAAAATAAAACATTTATTTTGAAAATATTCTTATAATATTTTAAGTAAAACTTTGATGATGTCATGATGGTGGAAAATATCTGCAACTGTTGTATAAGTTAAAAAAACATTCTTACCGTAATTTTGTCAAAAAGGACATAAGGTACCTTGTTTGGAAAATGACGAAAAGATTCCTTTCAAACCATTTTATAAAAAGTCAAACAAGGGTATAAATAACTTTAATACATATTGTAGTAAATAGGAAAAATGTTTTGGAATAAATTTTTATGAAACATGGATGTGGATGATAAAGTGGTCCCAGTAGATTCTTACGTAGAAACAACCTCGGATAATTATAAAATTCTAAAATTGATTCTTACCTGGTACATTTCCTTGGTCGAGGGTAGGTCAACCTCTTGTATAATTGTGAAATAATTGTTTTTAATTTATACAAGAACCATATAAATTAATATTATATCATATATGACATTCTAATATTTCTTTGTTAATGATATTTCAGTAGTATCATCGTTTCGAGTGTTAACCATTTCGTTTTCCTTTTTATGCTTGGTTACGTAAGCCATATTTATTATGGATAGGATGTTTTTGATTCACATAAAGAATGTTATTATGTTCATAAAAATTATTTTTAATCATAAAATAAATATTATTCTTGAATGATTACGATGGGAAATGAATCTCATCGCATTCGTGGAGACGGTAATCTGGATGTCTTCACGAGCGACAATATCACTCTTTTGATATTAAAATTGTATATAATTGGATGGTATATCATATATATAGAATAATTATCGTTTTATATTTATTATTTACATCATTTATACTAATTATTATGCCCATCCAAAGGATGATGTGTTTGAATAACAAACTACACCATGACATGGAGACGGTAATCCGTACATATGCACTTTTAATGACTTTTTCATTTATAGGATGGGTAGAATAATGAATATGGTTGTACCATTTTCATAATAAAATCACAGTATATAGAAGATATTAGATTTATTATTTTATAATGGAAACAACAAATAAAAAGTAAGTGGAACAACAAAAGAACTTGAAAGAGATGATGAAATATTTACCTCCTTTTCAGGTTTTTCCTTTTGATTTGATAAAAAGGGCACCTTAGGATGGATTTCTGACTGAAATAAGGCCTCTAGGATTAAGGGAATAAAGTTGAGAGGATACTTGGGTAGGGGTTTGCTGAGACTAATGGATTTGAAGATGTGAATTTGAGATAAGGGAAGGTTCCCTTTTATAAGAGAGGTGAGGGTCACTTTATGAAAAGCTTGAAATATTATATTATAATAAAATAATTTTCGTTTAATAATGGATCCAAAATGAATTATTTAAATTATAAGGTGGGTATGGGCCGAAAGGATTTCAACCAATAGGTTTTAGATAGGTTTAGGTCATCATATTAACCTCATTTTTTAGATTTTACTCTTAGTTAAATAGTTTGACGTTTACCTTATCTCTTTGTATTTTTATATTATATGGTTAACAAACATACTCTAAACTTCCAAGAGAGCCTCAAGTGGTTCATTAATGAGATATATAATATTATATAAGACCTTTTTCCAGACCTTAGTTTTCTAGGAAAATAATACCAATTAATAATATAATATTTGTTTTAAAAACTCTTTTATGTCAATTTTGACACTATTTGGTATTTTGTTTCTGTTATATTCAATACATGATTATTATTTAGAAATAAAAATAATTTAATCAACCCTAAAATATCATATTAACCTATATAATTAATATAATTTATTAAAAGTCTCAAATTAGGTTTATTTGGATATTTATAATATCAATTAATTTAATCATTCACTAATAAGGTAATTATTTAATCATCATTGTGTCATAAATAAATGCAATAATTTAATGTCTAAAAATTATAAATAAAATTCCATTATTTATGAAATATATTTATCTTTTTATTTATTATTTATAGTTTAATTTATCTTATGAATAACCCTATATTAAAAATTATTTAGTTATTAATCATTGATTTTAACTCTTTTAACTCTTGTTTAAATTAAATAATAATATATGTACTAATCTAATCCAAGTGGACCAAATGAGATCCTATTTTATTCCTAAGGTTTTTTATATTCGAATTACACTTATCCAATAGAATTAGAACATGTGTTAGGATAATTATAATATTATTTTTACCCTCAATAACCCTATTTAATTTTTACCGTGGTAAATAAAAGTAAAACGTTACTATTCACTAAAAATTATTTTCATCTTATTAAATCAAATTTAACTTACTGATATTAACTGTGTCTCTAGAATTTTTTAAATTCAACTCTTAGAAGTGGTAAAATTAAGTTTTATACAAATTTTCAAATGCTCCTAGGAGCTGGGTAAAAGACAGTAAATAGTTCGATAAAATTTTATATGTATACAATTATTATAAAATTACTCATATGAATTAATTTTAACATATATATATATAATATATCTATTTTTACCTATAATAAATTAAAATAAATTAACTATTTATTTAAATAAAAAGTCGGTTTTAACCAATAACGCAGTGTTTTTTCAGTATTTATCAAAAATTGAAAGTCTTCAGAAAAATACCTAAAATTCACTATAATCCAATTTTAATATTCGAAAACCAAATATGAAGTCCATTTTGATTTATTATATTTATAATATTTCAAAAAGTGGGGTTTACTCTTCATAACGGCTAGTTTGATTGGTCGTAGTGTGTTAGAACCTCGAAGTTATGTATAATGCAAGCTATTGCATTCTTCCAAGGGAAACATACCATTTATGCTTGGGGTGTTACAAAGAAGTATGAGTAATTAATGATATTATATTAATTTATACACCATATTCATCATTTAAATGAAATTTGGTTCATAAAATAACATTCGTCTCAAAAAAAGAATTTTTGAGATAAAACCCTTAACTCGAGACCATAAATTGTTGTGTATTTATTTTATCTCTTGTATAATAAATTTATATAAAATTAATTTTTTCATAAATATATTTTATATTTTGAAACACTAATTCTTGAAATATTTTATTTATCTATTTAAATGACATATTTAGTAACTTAACCTGTTTTGTCCACATCAGGTGTTTTGTGGTCCCCAATTCAGAATTTCAAAATGATTTCAGTGTGCAGACCATGGTAAAATGGTTCATATTTCCAAAATATATATATATATATATAAAATAAAAATAAATAATTCAAATTTTTTACATATAAGATATTCTTCCCTAATTAATCATGAATTATTTTTATGAATACTAAACTACAATACAATCCTATAGGAGGTATGTCATACAAATGCATGTATAACATATCCATTTTTAAATTATCATAATATAAATAAGTCAAGTGATATTTTGAATTTTCATAATCATATTATTATTTTAAATATGATATTATTTATTTAAATACACATACATATACCAGCCATCTCAAGATGGAATAAAAAAATCACCTTGCTTCGTGAGGTGGTAGTCCACGATACACAAAAATAACATTTTCATTTTTTACTTTTATGGAAATTTAATAATGTATATGAAGTTTGAAATATATATAATATTAAATATTTAATAATTAAGACATATAAAAATTATATCTATCACTTAAATCACCAAAAATTCTATAATGGAAAATGAATTACATCTGTTCATCAAGAAGTGGTATGTCGTACACCCAAACAAAAATTTTGTTTCCAATTTGGTGGAAGTGGATATGGATATAAGTTATTCAATTAAAATAACGACATATTAATATACTAGAGATATTTATGATATAAAACCATCTTTATTGAGTATAATTTTAATGTGGTTGATGAAGAAATAAAACAATTGTCTTTATTGAGGAATGATACCTCTTCTTTGGAAGAACTCACTTAGAATATACGTAAAGCCTCCCTAGACTTGATTTATGATAAAAAATGATTATTGGATATTGGGGGTGAATTTGGTATTTTTATTTTAATTTAATTTCTTATACTATTGGTTTTGGATGTTTCTAATGTAGAGGAGAGTGGGTTACCTTTTATAAAGGATGAGAAGTGGCATTCTTATAATTACCAAAAACTATTCAATAATGTTAAGTCACTTAGAGGCCATATGCCTCCAAAATTTACATATAGTGCATTTAATGATATATAAGGCCGTTAAAAACCTATATAATTCAAGTTAAAAATGTTTTAAACATGTTATTCCATTCACCTCTTTAGTTGGACCTCTTGTAATAACGTTTTAACATTTACTATGTGAAAAGATTTTAATTTATTTTAGTACTTAATATGAAGAAAAAGTAATTTGATCATTTTATAGAATAATAATAATAATAATTATCAATATTATTCAATCCATTTTATAAAATTTGATCCATATAAATTTTTCAATGTAATTTATTATTAAACTAGTAGGTGTTTCAACAAGACATTATTTCATGAAATGCATTTTTAAAAATTAGACAATCTGATAAAAACTATATGACCATAAATTATAATTAAGTGATTTTTTGTTAATATTTATAGATTGATAATAAATAGAATAATATTTCAATCATTACTAATTTTGGGTTATTTTAATTTGATAAAATGGACAAACATTATTCACCTTATTATAGGTTTTAGATTATTTTAAAAAATAAAAAATAAGCTTACAATCAAATTATGTATAAAGAAAATTAAAATTTATATAATTTGATTTAAATATAACTAAAAAAATATTTATGATACTTTAAAAAATAATTAAATTAATTATATAACATTTAAATAACATATTTAGTTTAAAGAAAATAACCTTTGAAAAACAATTCATGTTTTCAATATTCAATGAAAAATCAATATTATAAGAAAAATCCCAAAAAAACCCCCCATAGAAAATATATATTTTATTATATAGAATTTTATTTACAATTTTTAAAATAAATTGTCTACAAAGTAAAAAAACTAATAGCATTTTTTCAGAAAATAATTTATATTTATTTTTGAAATAGTTTTTTTTCAAAAAATAGAGTTCTTATTTCCTAATATTTTATAAGTAAAATTATAATTATTAAAACCTTTATATTCATTTGATAACATTTTTATTCAAATTCATAACATCTAATTTGACCACCAATTTAAAACTACTAAGTTTACATAATAATTTTTTTAAAATATATCTTTATTCGTATAAACCCAATGTTTCCTATTGAATATGTTATAGAACATAGGGTCCTTTTAAAATATTTGGGTGTAAAATTCTACCACATTAAATAAATTAAATCCTAAAAATTTAATTTTTTTAGTAATGAATGATTTAAAAATAAAAAAATCCCTTTGTAGAGAACACACATCATAAAAAGAGTTAATATAACATCCTTAAAAATGAGGGAAATGAAAAAATGGCATCTTAAATAAAACATTAATTTGTTTCTAAATAAGATAACATTTGTGGGAAGTGAAAATATAAACACTGAAAAACAAATAAATTATTATTTACAATTATAGATATCATTAATCATAAGAAATTAATTGATCAACAGAATTTTAATGACTACCAAATCATAAATATGCAATGATTTAAAAGACTAATGGTTTGTCCAATTTGACAGCAATATGATAAAATTTTAGTTTAAAATTTCTTTTCCTTAGTTGGGATATTCTTTTAGTATTACAAAAAATAATAGCATAATTCATACTTACATGATTTATTTTTATTTCATAAACGCACTTTTATCCTTTGGTTGTACTATGATCAATTTCCACTTTACCTTTTACTGTAAGGAATGAATATACAATGTAAATATTTTATTCCAAAATCACTAAAATTTTCTTTTAGTAGTCCATATGGTCCATAAAATGGTAAATAACTATTCCTATAATCATTATAAAATCAAAAATGGTTAGTATTATGTAATATAATACCCAAAAGTAATATGAATATATTAATTTAAAAAATTCAAAAATAAGGTCAATGTTTTAACATTGATAATTCCTTAAAATAAATAAACATACCTCCCAAATAACCTCAATAAGATCATAATGAAAGAATGTTTTAAAATCAATAGTTTTATCATACCCTTCAAATTACATCTCTAAAGACATAATAGAATTTCACTCAAATAATACTTTAAAAAAAACTAGGGGTTATATATATCTCAACCCAATAAAATGTTCCCCAAAATATAAATAATCATCATAAATACTGAAAATTTAAAAATAACATGTAACCCTAATATTATTCCCAAAACCAATATAATATTTATACAAAAAATTGTTTTAATAAAATAATTTCATACTTACCTGAACATTTTATAGGTTAGTGGTAGGATATGAACCTTTATCCCCCTTCATTTTTGGTTTCATGACCTGCAACATTCCTAGATATGATGATTTTCACACCACATATGGGTTGTAGGATTCAAAAAATTAAAATTAAATCAACCTAAAAAAAGATATGTTGAACATACTTAATATAAAAATAATAATCAAATCCTTTTAAAATACAATTGTATTCTATAATGAATATTGTTTTCCAAAAATTCAAATTATCATAATTGA
Source organism: Viscum album (assembly GCA_963277665.1). Classification (NCBI taxonomy): domain Eukaryota; kingdom Viridiplantae; phylum Streptophyta; class Magnoliopsida; order Santalales; family Viscaceae; genus Viscum; species Viscum album. Next base: position 902,619,874 of record OY728139.1, read on the forward strand.
ATATTATTACATTAACATAATCTATATGATCAACCATAAAGGATACCAATACATTTAAACTTTTTACTAAAAAATGAAATGGAAATATTTATCAAATATTAATTTTTAATAAAAATGATTTTAAATACAATGGTTATATTACCATAAATTTGTTCCAAGATACATTTAAAAATCTTTGACTTCTATATCATAAAACCCCAAAGAGTTATTTATTACATTTATGTTATTATTAAAAAATGGACTTATAAACCCATGACACTTTTTTTTGTACATAGGATATACATTATTATCAACAATTTAAATCCCTCAGAATTTTTCATAATTGTTAAATGAATTTCTAATAGATATCCATTGGGAGTATCAAAACCACTATGGAAGAAGAACCATTTTATTGTACTAAGTGGTGATCAATTCAAAACCCAATTCCCATTTCCATATTTATTAGACAAAGGAAAAAAATACCAAATACACATACACTTGTAGAATCTAGACATGGATATAATTACCTAGAAACTTATTTTGAAAATATTACAAAAATTCCTAGATATTTTCCCATACATGGAACTATTCATTGACATTTCCTTAGGTTTCTGACTAAAGAATTATAATATTAATGCATAAAAATAAATAATCCTTTCTTGGAATCGAAATATATTGTCTCAACCAGTATGAAAATATAATTAAATAATTTTTATCATAAAAATACATTAAATTAATACCCATAGATTTCAAGTCCAAGAATATTTATATAAATAGTTTCAAAATACAATAAAGTGAGAAAATAAATTTATAGTTTTTAAAAAAATATTCCTTATAATGATATCCTATTCCTTTTGAGATCATAAACTAAATGGGATAACCTGGGGAATACAAAGATAAAATGGTGAGATAAATTTCAAATTAGGGAACAAATATGATATGGATTTTTTTTATTAATAAGTACAATACTATAACATGAAATAGAATTCTCAAGAGTAATTCCATTGGTGTATAATATAATGAAATTTGTATCATAATATCATAGTATCATTAAAAATGTGGAATCGACATATAAAATCACATTTGAATAAGTCAAGGTTGACTGCTATGATAATATAACATGGTGAACAAATATCCATAAAGGATTAGGGATAATCAGCATTCTAATAAATGATAATTAATGTCAATAAGAAAGATAACAAACTCAAGGGGGTTCCATCTGGGAACATCCTAAGTATACGATATATTTGGTTCACCTGTCACAATTTAAGAGAACCCATGAAAACATATTCTTTATTTTTTACTAAACAAAGGTGATAAATAATAATCTATAAAACAATAATTCCCTATGCAAAGAAAAGAGGCTTTATAAACATACTTCATCTCATAATGGAAATAAATTTCTTAATGAATGGATTTAAGTGAGGGATGTAAGGAAAATGATACCACATCCGTGTATGGGTGATTAATTTAGGTATTTATGAGAAATATATATATACATAATTTAGAAGAAATACATAATAGTATAGTGTTTTTCATTAATAATGCAGGTTTTAAAATATTACATAGAATAATTAATATAAAAATTAAACTTTTCACTTTGAAATATATTCTAAATAATTTTAAAATTTCAAAAATATTATAAATAGTAATTTATTTATAAAGAACCAGAGAAATAGATAGTGTAGGCCTTAAATAGTTTTGTGGTAATGACTGTTGTTAATTGTGTAACATCAAAATAATATGAAAGAAATATTATATACACACTGTTTTAAAAAATATTAAAAGATCAATATTTAGAATGTGATAATAATTTTAATTTCAAAACAATTTTAAAAATATTAATTCATGGGTAATAATTTCCTTAACAAACCATTTAAGTAATGTTAAAAATACCTTTTTTTGAAAACATGAATATTTAATAAAAAATTTAATTTTGACCAAAAAGAGAAATAATGTAATCATTTAATAAAACAATTATTAATTATTTTTAGTTTCAAGTGTAGGAATATAGAAATATTACAAAATTTCATGAATAAACAGAGAATAAGAAAATTAATGTGTTTTATTTGATAATGATCAAATCATTTCCTATAACAACAACTCATGAAAAACAAATTTCAATTAAAATGAGATCAAAACATAAACAATTACCACTTTGGTGACTATTGGATCATAATGACCATGAATGATATAGATAAATTGTAATATAAAATATCATGAAGTTTGAAACATTAAATATATAATATTTAAAGATGAATTATATCCTCCATTTTAAAAAATATATTTTCAATAGAACATATGTTTTTAAGAAGGATGTATTGAGACAAAACACTTACGTCGAGTAGAGACTTTATCATGTATGTGTTTTATCTCCAATATAATTAACTCAAGACAACATTTTTTTATCATAGTAACATTTTCTAGGATTAATACCATTTTATGAAAATATTTATACCATTTATATTAATGATTTATTTATTTAATTAATCAAATATATCCACATCAGTTGATTTGAGGATACTCCGTTCAAAATTTAAAAATAACATTTTTGTGTTGACCATGATCAAAGGGATAATTTGTAATTATCTGTATAATATGTATAATTAAAATAATTATGTTCTTATAATATGTACAAATAAATTATTCTTTTAAAAATAATTATAAATTATGGTTATGAAAAATGAACTCAATTATAATCATGGAGTCAATAGGGCTTGCCTATACATGTGTAACATTTTAATTATTCAATGATCATAATGAAAATAAGTAATATTTATTTTATCATTACATAATGATCATAATATTGGAAATATATTTTTTTAATATATGTACATATATCTTCAAAGTAATGTAGTAATAAAAAATTATTCAAGTCACTTCTTGAGGTGGTTCTCCACCATACACAAGAACAACATTGTCATTTATTCCAGTAGTGGTATGATAAGAATGTATAAAATAAATCAATTTTCAAAATATGGTTTATATTTTATTTTGAATATATAAAATAACTAAATACCGCCTCATGAATATTTTGATAGGTGATGATAAGAATAAAATTACATCGGTTTCGGAGGTGGTAGTCTATCATGCACACAAATAGTGGATTAATTTCCCATTTGATGGAAGTGGAGATTTATTTAGGTTATAAAATGAACATAATAACATATAATTATATTGGATTTTAATATGTTTCTATATCAACCTGATTGAGTAATTATTTATTTAGGTAGAATAAGAAATAATAAAACAAAGCTCAGTCAAGAATGATACCTCTTATTCTGAAAACCACTTTAGTATTATACATAAATACTCATTAGATTTTATTAATGATTATGAAAGTATTCTAAGAAATTTAGTGGTAATTAAAAATATTATTTCATCTATGCTTGGTTAAACTTTTTTTTTCTCTGTTGAAATGATAGGATAGGGGGTTCCCTTTTAAAATGGAGGAGGAGTGGCATTTTTTTAAATACAAAAAACTATTCGACATGTGGAAGTCACTCTCAACACACGTTCCACCAAAATTGAAAAATAATGTATTATATGATATATAATACCTATACATACGTTTACTAATAAAATAAAATATTTTTTATACATGTTATTACATTTACCTCTTTAGTTTAACACCTAGGTAAAAACGTTTTAACATTATCCATGGAAACATATATCTACAGTTATTACTATTCATTATAACCGAAAATTAAGTTAACCCTAAAATATAATATTCATTATGATGATTGAAAATATAGTTTCTATTTTTGAAATTTCAATTCCAGCATGTGGTAATATATAATTTTAAATTAAACCCACTAACATTTCAAAAAATGGGGTTTTCATGGAATTCAATTTTTATGCATATGATGTTATTATAATAATTATATGACAAGTAATAAAAATTAAATGAATTTTGAATAATATTTAAATATATAAATTAAATCCATTCATCATTAGGGGTTATTTGAATTTGTTAAAATGGTGTAAAATTATGCCCTCTAAAATATTTTTCATAAAAAATATGTTTATAGCCTAAACAATATACATACAATATATAATGGAATATAGATTTTAAAAATTATAATAATTGAATATAAAAAGAAAGAAATAATAATTATTTTAATTTCATGTCAAATTAAAAGAGTAATGGTACTTTTTAGTTTCTTAATTTATTTATCTAAAATATAGTTTTATAAAAAATGGTATTTATCTGTATTCAAAGAAAAAATATTTTTTTTATAAAAAATGTGAAAATTTTACCCAATGATAATATAAATTTTGTAAGAAACCAGTTCTTCTTATGAGGTATATGTTTCTAATTTTTCTTTTCGTTTGAGTTGTTATTTAGAAAAAAAGGAAAATTGGAAAAAATTTATGTTTTAGTAGTAACCATTATGTAATCACATGTATACGCCAAGTATTCTGGCCATGTAGGATGGGGATACACAATGTGTGATTTTGTTGGTCTAGAAGAGAAGAAAAAGACAGTACATACCATGAAATTCCGAGTACATACTGTGTAGTCATGTCTACAAGGTTGGTATGGGATGTGTAAAGCTAGTCGGCGAATTCATGAACAATAAAATGGTATATACGTCCTGTGTACTAACATACACGTTATATAATACTAAAATTCAGCTTAAAACATGCAGTAGCCTCATTGTCTTATCTTCAAGATAGTGGAGTTGTTGTGTGAAGAGCAAGGAGATGCAAGATCATTTCATTCTCCCATTTCGTCATTCGAAACCCGATTCAAGTGTCGTCAATAACATTAAAACCCAATTAGTAAAGTATTTGTTCTTATATATCTGTTAATGGTGATTTTTTATCTTGTTAGATTAATTTACGGTTGAATTATTTACGTCTTTATATATATATATACACTATTCTTGAATGATTCAAGGGGCGGTGTTGGTTTATATCAGTTATATGACATCGAGGTATGTGGTCTTGTGCCTTTCGTTAAATGTCGAGTTGATTATATGTGTGAAAATGGGTTGAGCCCATTTTGGGTATTTGTTTGCTCTAGAATTGAAACCTTTTGATGCATAATGATGTTTAGGTATTTGATTATATGAAATTAAAGCATGTTATTACCGAATGTGTGATTTTGGGACACCCCATGGGTGTGTTTCCCTTTTTTAGCCTTTTAGAAAGAATAAATTTGAGGCTTTTGAATGTTTTACCTTTTGGGTTTGATTAGAATAATAGATTATTATATGAAATTCCTACGTGAGTTTCTATGATGAAAACTATGTTTTAGTGTAATTTACAGGTGTGATTATAGTATGCCGAAATGATGATACACAAGGCTTGTCTTGATTATAATATGCCTAAATGATGATACACAAGGCTTGTCCCTGATTATATTATGCCGAAATGTTGATGCACCGGGTTGGCCCTTGATTATAACATGCTAAAATGATGATACATCGGGCTTGTACCAGACTATAAAATACTGAAATCCTGATACACGGGGCTTTTACCTGATTTGAATATATTAAAATTCTTATACATAGGGTTTGGCCATGAGACATATTGAACATGAATGACTGATGGTGAATCTTCTAAGCCAAATAACAAGCTTGGATTTAGTATGTACTTCTTTGTTTAGATAACCTGTCTTGATATCTACTGCAGTTACATTATATAAGGTATTGAAAGGCTTAGGCTATATTCTGAGGCTTATATAATTCAATTAATTTTAATTGATTAAAGACCATGAAATGAATGTAATTTAATTATAATACATGTTGATTCTTTATATTTGAGTTCCTGCTAGTTACTATATCTTACTGTTTTACACTGTTGTAGAATATACTCACTGACATATTGGCACCATACTTTGGTGGTTTCCTACTGGGATTTATCCCTCAAACCCTATTTGGATAATTTTTTTTGACCAAAAAAGACTATTTTTTTGCAGGTGTTGATAGGGGAAAAGCTCCATACATAGGTACTTGACTGCAGCTTTGGAGTAGGAGAGCATGGGACCAAGCCTTGGCTTGCGATGCTGTGAAGTTTCATTTTTTTTATTTTACCTTTGTATTGTATTGTACTTGATTTCAATATATCTTGTTTTAACTACCTTCTTAGAACATGTGACATGCTGCATTATTTTGATATTATATGCCTTCTGGTTAACTTTATCTTTCGGTATTCTGTTCTTTACTTTAGTTTCATGCTGCTTACTACTTCCGATATTGGTTATTATTTTCCTCCGTGTTTCACTCTTCCAATGAGGGCATAGTTTCCCCACCATCACACCCTAAGACCTCACTACTTGTTGGAATCCTCTGGCGTTTGGGGAAATTTTCTTGAGGCCATGTGGCCAATTGGGCACGAGGCACCATTTTGTGCCATCCAGACCAGGGATGGTAAAAATTGATATTATAGGATTTCTTTTCTGATTTCTTTTACTATTTGGATCATATAAACAGGGATAATAAGGAAAAACTATTTGGTAATTAGCTGTGCTAAGAAGGAGCTACCCCATGTATAAGGAAAAGCCAAATTGCCTCAAATTTACTTGTGATTTTTTGATTTCGAGCTATTATAGTTTATTCGATTTCACTTTTTGGTGAAACTCTTGATTTTATCTATTACTATTGATGCAATTGTGGGTTCTATTTTATTGAAACCTGATTAGATGAGGGTACTCCATTACTTTCATCATGTAGACACTTGTTAGAATCCCATGACATGCATTCTGCCATGCCATCTAGGATGCATTTGATATTGCATGATGTTGAGATAGATGTAATGCTTCATATTCCTTTTGTTGTGATAGTACCTTGATACATATGCCAACTATTGTGATAGGTTTATTGGTACGTGATATGGTTTGAATTGAATGGGTGCCAAAATTTGATCACTGAGGTTTATGGGACCTCTTGGATCAGAATTTTTTGGATCATGATTCATCCTTTTATCTATAATTTTATTACGATATATTCTTCTTGGGTTCCAAACATTGATTCGTGGGGAGTATGTGCTCTCACAGATCAAAATTTGGAATCCCACTGGTTGGTTTTTCGGGAAAACAAGTGTTTTATGGGGAATCTAGAGTTTCTTTCTTAAAAAACACAGTATAAATGGTGTGTAGTCTAGTATAACATGCAGTGTGTTCTTCTTATTTGGGAAAAAGGTGTTCCATGTTTTAAGAATAATATGTTGGGTACCATTTTTACACACCATGTAGTCCTTGACCGTGTAACCTGCCATGTGAGGAGAGAACACATGTTGTCAAGATTTGACTAGGACACGCAGTGTAATGGGATTACATGCTGTGTAGATGTCGACCATGGGAAAAACAACACGGATGGATGAAAACATAGTTATACACAATGTTTCTAGGGTGGACATGTCTTTTAGTCTTACACTTATAGAACCACGTTGTAATTTCCATGTAGAATTACATGGGATGGAAGGAAAATTCAAGTACACACCTTGTCTTAGGAGGAACCCACTTTGTGTTTGGTGTGTTATATGGCCATGTGGGGTAGAGGTACACACCCATTTGAAGACCTATGAGAACACACTATGTATGGGGTAATACATGTAGTGTACTCCTATTTTGGAATATGTGAATGATTTTATTTCACCTATTACATTCCTTCACTTTTGAGTAATGGTTTATTTTTTCATTAAGTTGGTTAAGAGGTGTGTGTGGCAGTTTTTGTAGATTCACGCCACTACGACGACCAAGTGCTATTCCAGGAGACCGGTAATGAGCATACTTAAGAAATGGTGGGCCAAGGGTTTTTGATGGATCCTCCAGTTGTTCCAGATGCGGCACCAGTAATTAAACTAGATGTGGGTGCAGACACATAGTTATGAGAAGGTTTTGTGAGGTTCATATAGACCTTCTAGGGATCACGGCAGACTACCACATCTATGGAAGAGTTGAAAGGTATATTCCAGTAAGAGCTGCTGCCTACTTTTTCAAGGTATGGGAGTTGGCGGGATATGACATGGGAAGAATTTTAGGCATCTTTCTATGATTAATATTTTCACAAAACGTTGAGGGATGACCAAGATAGGTAGTTCATGCACCTAGATCAGGGTACACTGTCAGTTATGAATTATTCTTCCTGGTTTACTGAGCTTTAGAGATTCACACCTATTCTGATGGGTGATAACGTATTGAAGTCTAGAAGATTCATGGATGATTTCAGTTTTGACATCTGATCCTAGGTGAATGTCTTCAGGTTTCCTTCCACCTCAAATATTGTAAAAAGGCATCGATTACTGAGCATAATTTGCGAGAAGTTGGAGGTGCGAGCTAGGGTGTTTGGGAATCAAGATTTGGTAATGTCTCGATTAGAAGAAATAAGAGTTGTATAGATCTTCCTTGTGGGGATACGAGCAGTTATAACCTTTATTTCAGTATCCAGGTGAGGTGATTCTAATTCTGAAATATTGGGCATACTAAATCTTAGAGCCCAAAGGACCCAGTTGAGTGCCAAGATTGAAGAATGATGGGCCATCTACAATGATTCTACAGGATGTTTCCACTAGTAGATAGTGAGAGGGGTTCTTTATAGACTCCACGTGTAGGAGTAGGTTCTGTAGCTTTTCATCAGTCAGAAAACTTGAATAGGTCAGGGTGTTATGGCCAAGATGGTGGGAATGGCTATGGTAGCCAAGCCCCAAGATCTTAGTGACAATAGGGAGGGTTATCTCAGGGTAGCCAAGAAATGTCTCAAGGCTACGGTGCTGGTGATACTTATGTAGTGCAACAGAACCAACATGAGAAGGATCCCAAAACTTCTACTGTTAGAGGTACTATCTTAGTCACCTCTGTTTTATTTTCTATACCTTTTGATACAGGTGAAACACATAGTTTTAAATATATGGAAATTGTGGAAATCGTTCGGCAATGTACCTTTACTTCTTCTGACATCCCACTTACAACATTTTGTAACGAGTGTAGTCTATATGAGTAATTGGTTATTCCATTTGGTCTCATGAATGGACCAATGCTTTTCAAGGTGCTGATGAACCTAGTGTTCCATCCTTACCAAGATTATTTTGTGGTGGTTTTCATGGATGATATGTTGGTGTATTCTCAAAATCGACACGACCATGCCAAACATCTTGAGGTCATTTTGAGTACACTGAGGGAGCTTCAGTTATATTGAAAAATCACAAAATTCCACTTCTAGATAGATCGGGTTCACTTCTAGGGTCACATTATCTCAGAAACTAGAGTATCAGCAGACCCATAAGAGGTGAGAGTAGTAGTTACCTGGGAGCATCTAAATATTGTTTTTGAGGGACATAGTTTCTTGGGTATAGTTGGTTACCACAAGAATTTTATAAACACACTTGGTAGTGCTAATGATGGGATTGACAAATATAGGTGTGATGTTTGAGTGGTAAGATTCTTATTATGGAACCTTTCTGGAGGTGAATGGATATTTGACTTCATCACTAATACTCTTATTTCCTGAACTAAGCAAGTGTTAAAATATGTATTGTGATGAATCAAGTATTGGGATGGGAAGAATTGATTATTCTTGGGGATCGATTCATTGCATACAGGTCTTATCATTTGAGTCCACATGGGAGTAATTACCCAACACATGATCTTGAGGTGATGGAAATTGTACATGCTTTGTGCTATTGGAGACATTATTTATTTGGAGAGAAAATTGAGGTTTATAAGGAACAACAAATTCTCAAATTCATCTTACCTTAGGTAGATTTGAATCTAATACCATGATGGTGGGTGTAAGACCTTATTTTGTTTTATTTTTAGATTTCTTATACACCTGGAAAGGGAAATGCAGTGGCTAACACATTGAGTAGGAGGACCCAGATACATGCAGTGCAGGAGGCCAATGGTGAGTGGAAGCTTATGGACTTATTCTATGAGAGAAATTTAGAGGTGCACAACAGTTAGGGATAGAATTATCTTTCATCTTCGGTGGTTACCTATACCCTACTGGATAGAGTGAGGATGAGGCATTTATCTGATTCTAAATGCCTAGTTATACGTGAGAGTGTGGTCGGTAAGGACCCCCCCTACTGGATGGAAGATAAGAGATGATGAAAATATGCATATCTATGGAAGTGTGTGAGTTCCATGGGATATAAATGAGGATATTATATGGGAGTTTCATGATTCAGCCTGGGCAGTGCATCCTGGATTCACCAAGATGTACCATGAGTTGCTCCGTCTATATAGGTGGTCGGGTTTGAAGCAAATAGTACCTAGTTTTGTTACGAGGTGTTCCACCTGTCAGCCGATGAATGAGTAACATCAACTACTAGACAAGATTTTATAGTAGCAACCAATTACTCAGTGGAAATGGTTTGAGGTCATGATGGATTACGTAACATATCTACTGTGGTTACCTAGAGGCAACAATGTTATGTTGGTCGTAGTTGAAAATCTTATGAAAGTCGCTCACTTCTGGAAAATCAAGGAGACCATTTGTGTTGATGAGCTCAAAAATATGTACATCTGAGAGGTAATATGAATTCATGGGGTCACTCATTCTATCATTTTAGATATGGAATCACTCTTTACATCTTGTTTTTGGTATAATTTTCATAGGGCATTGGCTACACAGGTGCTTCAGAGTACAACATACCACCCTTAGATAGATGGCCAATTAGAGTGTTTGAGATAGGTTCTATCTTGGGAAAAGCATATACCCATGGTTGAGTTCTACTATAATAATAGCTTTTATGTAACACCCTGAGATTTTATGAGAAATATTACTTTTAATTTGATGTCTTGTGTTGTACGCTACACCAAGATTACCTTGCGCTATACACAACACTGTATTAACTTGTATTACACGCAAACACTATTCTTGGCTTGTGTTGCATGCAAGAGTGACCTTCCTTAATAGTGTGGGTTGTACGCAATACTGAGTTTCACTAAACAATGATATATTGTTATAATATTTTTATGAACTAGCTGTTATGAATATTATTAACAACATTTTGAATTTTATAACAATATCATTCAACTTACACATTTTCTAGATCATGGTATGAGAACAAAATAAAATTTTTGGGTAAAATAAGTAGTATTAAAAAAATGCAGTTTTGCCGCATTTTGATGGAAAACATATTTTAAATATATTTTTTAACAAGTTTATATCTTCTATTTTACAAAATAAACTTATTATTTTGAATTAGGATATAAAAATTTACATTGGATAATGTTTTGATATTTTTCTGATAACGTTCAGATTTTGATGAATAGTAAAAATACGCTAAATTTAAATTAAAAACAACTTTTTTCATCAAGATAATTTATATGGTTAAATTATAAAATTTAATGGTTTAAAAGTATAAATAGAATATATTTTTACAATTTAATATAATTTATGTCATTATCATTATGTTTACATTAAATTAATAAGTAAAAACATTTAAATCCTTTGCAATGTTTTAAATAGAAACCATTTTTTTCAACAACGAGATTAATTTTAAATTAATTACTACAAATTATGTGTTTTGAATTTAGAAAAATGGATTCTATATTTGGAAACATTGTGTCCAAATTATTCTAATAGACTACTTTTTATTTTTGGGCATTATGAATAGTAACTACGGTAAATTTAATTTACCACAATTAAAGGTAAAATAGGTAATTAACGGTAAAAATAGTATGATAAAATTACCCAAAAACTTGTATTAATATAATTTGATTATTATATTTCATCATAAAATCTACTTGGGTCGAAATTATATCTATTTTAACCCACTAGTGTGTGATTAAGACCTTTAATTTATTTTATCTAAATGAAAGTGAAATATGTCTCACTCAAATTTTAATAATTAAATTATTTTTAATATAAGGTTATACAGAATATAAATTTGGTTATACATACTAATTTTAAAGATAATTTGTTTTATCATAGTAATTTATATTTAATTTTTAAGACATATAGAATTACCTTAATAGCTTATATATGAATAATGCAGAAATTATTTATTTAGTGAAAAATCAATAATATTGTTTTTTGTAAACTAATAATACCCATAAAAGGTACAAAAACCTGACCAAAACTTATTGGTCATGTATATATAAACCATAATCATCCAAATGTCGAATTGGTGACTATTTTGGGCCTTATAAAATAGATTATGACACTTATATTATTTTATTTTAAATAATGTCAAAGTTGTCACCTCTATAATTTAATAATTTTTTTTAGAAGTTGGGTGTTTTAGAAGATAAATTCGACTAAATGTATTCTTATGAAACTTATTAAATTTATATTCATCATAGAATTTTAGTTTTAATTTTTATACAACAAATAAGTATATTAAATAATTATACAAAAAATGTTGTAGTAATTATTTTATTAAGAGAAATATCAAATAAATGGTTTTAGAAATATTAAAATAAATATTATATGAACTAATTAATATGCTCCAAAAATTTTCAAGATGAATATGACATGTTAGTAACCTATTAAATATTTTGGTTTGAATATATTTTTTGTGTGTATTTTATTTAAATTCAAATAAATGAATAGTGTCCAAATTTAAACTGTTGGGTTTTTATAAAAATAACATATTATTAAATTATTTAAAAATAAAAAAAAATTAAAAAATAAAAATTTTATATTATAAGGTCTAAAAGATTATAAATAATCAAATTATTTGAAATTGAAAACATATAAGTTTGTATTTATTAAATTTAAAATTTAGAATATTATTAGAACAAATAAAATTAAATAGATTAAATAAAGATAAATCAAAATGATAAGGTTTATAATAAATTTAAAACATGTTAAAATTTTATTGGTTGATTAGATTACAACGCTATCTCATATTAGCTTCGAATTGTGTCATTTTTGGAGGTTTTTAAGTGGGTTATGAATTTATTATAAATTAATATTTTTGAGGCTTCCAAAAGTGCCCCTCTCCTCTCTTATAAAAGGGCACCTCCTCCCTTTATTCTTCACAATATTTTGAGCATTAAAGCTCACCCAAAACCAGTCCACTTCTCTTATACACTTCCCTAGAAACCTACTAGAGTTACAGGTCTTCTTCAAAGACCAACTTTAGTGCCCTAAGAGGAGGTTAAGCAGAGGCGCACTGAAGAAGTGGTAATATCCTTTACCAATTCATTCAAATTTATTTCTTCTTATGATTCCAATTCATTATTTGTTTCATCATAATGTCATAAAATTATTATCACTCATATAATGATATGTTACTATAAATATGAAACAACCCTATTTAACATTCTATCCATCCTACGGAAAACAAAATCATCATGCATGCGTATGTACGGAATAACCACCACCATAAATGGATGGGTATAATGGTGTAAAGAATAACTATATGTTATTATTATAACATGATACTAATTCTGAGATATTCTATAATCCACTCCAATACGATTCAATAATTATGGGAATGATATCATCGCTCGTGCGTATGTACGGCTTACCATCTCCATGGTGCGATGTGATTCGTTCTCCATGATTATATAAACTAATTGAATAAATAAATCAGATATATATTATAATAATACCATTCTATAAATGATGAAGATATAACCTAAAAAAATGAATAAGAATTTATTCGACAAAACACGCATAAGAACATAAAGCTATGAACACCCGAAGAACAAGAAGAAATGAAATATTAGGAATTAGAAGATAATAATATATCCATATATGATATCATAACTATGTATATGATTATGTAATAGGTGAATGATATTATTTAAATCATTATACAGGAGGTTCAGATATGTACAGAGCATATCAGACCTAAGGTAAGGGAAAATCTCACAATCTCATTTTTATTCGAGATTGTTTATACATCAGAATTTATTGGGGCATATTTATCATCCACATCCATGTTTCCATGATATTAAATATTATTTATATCCTCCTAAAAATTTTTAAATCCAATTTTACTTATCAGTGATTTTTTAATAAAATATATGAAAGAAATCTTTTGTTGTTTTCAGTACGAGATACTTTTTGACTTTTCTGGCCAAAGTACCAGAATAATGTTTTTTTAACTTATAAAGGATGAATGTATTTTTATGATTTCATATAAAATTATTTCGATGAATCTTCCATTACAAGTTTTCATGATTATTTTCAATTAAATTCTTTTAGTTTAAAATTTTATGACATGTTGAAAAAAGAAAAATGTTTTTGAAGTAGAAATGATATTTTCCTCATGAATGGAGTTCAACTGTTTTATCAAAATTATTTTCCATATAAGATAATATAAGGTTATGTTTCTATCCCTATTATTAATTGATTTTATTATGTTATGATGGAATTATTTTTATGAAGTCCTTTTATCTTATATGGATTATGTTATAATGACATGATGTTTTATAATCCCATTTTTATTACATGTGTTATGCTATGATGTATGATTTATGATTTTGTGGAACACTTAAGAATGGTTTCATTATGATATGGGTTGGAACTATATCTTCCAATGCATTGGGTAAATATTTATATCTCATGAGATAAACATGGCTGTAATGACAAGTAAATCCGGTTCTGTAATACAGGGCTGGAAGGGCAAGTAAACTCGGTTCAGTAATGGGCTTTGTCTACTATGATAGTCTTGGAAGAAATTCCTTGGATACTATTGAAATAATATCATTTGATTTATGGTTTTCCATAATTACATGTTTCATTCCCATTCTATTTTATCATGTTTAATGTTTTTTATGATATATGCTTTATGTATTGAAATGGTTTATGTCATTGCTCATGATTTTGATGTTTAAATATTATATTCATGTTTTCACATTCATGTGTTTATGGATTGTTTTATTTTTTCCATGTTTACGCTTACTATGTATTTGAACTCACCCTTTGTATGTTTTATTTTCCCTAGGATATAAGGAACAATTTTAGGTAAGAAAACAAAAGGGGAAGATATTTATGGGAGATGGTGAAGATATTTCACCATGATTAGAAGATTATCTTCCGAGTTTCCAAAGACACTAAACTATTATGGTCCTTGGGTGTCTGTTTTTGTTATGTATTAAGTATTCCACAGAAGTAATGTAATGTCCATGTACGTCATGCTTGTGTCTCTACAGTTGGTATCAGAGGAGAGGTTTAGTAAACCTTTAGAAATTGGGATGCAAATACTTTAGTGAGATCCCTAGAGATATTTCTATGGTATGTCTAGGGATTTCTTAAAGGTAAAGTATAAGTATAAGCTATAGTCCTTCAATTAGGGTAATGATATTATAATCAAACATAAGATGTTATATATTGATGGTACTCCCCCTTGATTATGTTGTTTTCCTAGTATGATGTTTGCCTATCACACTATTCTTTTTGGGTTTTAGATAATGGTTGGAACCCAAAGGAACCGTGTTAATGTTCAATGCCCTGGAAAATGGAATGATTGTCCTTCTGACCAACCAAATTTTATGGGAAATATAGTGAAAAATATTATTGTTGTACATAGACAAGATATGAATCATTCTGGACTTCCAAATGAGTAGAGATGGGAACAATATTATATTGAGTCCTTCATGAGGAAACATCCACCTTCTTTCAATGGGTCTTATGATCAACTTATTGATGAACAATGGATCAGTACCATTGAAAAGATATTTTCCATAATTCGCTGTTCAGAACATGAAAAATTCCTTTTGGATGTTTATCGTTTAGAATGTCAAGCAGACCAGTGGTCGACTCGAATTAAGAATACAAGGCCCCAAGATGAAATTGAATCCATAGAATGGGAAGAGTTCGAGGACATGTTTTTCAATAAGTACATACCTCGTATTCTTCGAACAAAGATGGAAAAGGAGTTACATGAGAATAAGCAAAAGTATGATGAATATGTTGGTATATACGAGGAAAATTTTACAAGGCATTCAAGGTATGCATCTAGCTTTATCATCCAACGTAAAAGTAAAGTTGATAGATTCTTCAGTAAATTAAAACCAAGTCTTCGATGGGAATTATCTATAATAGACTTCAGTAGCTATGAAACAATTTTGTGTTGTGCTATAAAGGTATAACTGGATGTTAGTGTTACATATCCATCTCCTGGTTTTTATAAGAAATGAAATATGGAGTTCATGGAAAAATCTCCAAACAATGGTGAAAAGAGGACGAATGTTTCGTTATGCTCAATGTGTGGAAATAAGCATGGTGGAGATTGTCTTAAAGGGACTAGAAAATGTTTTAAGTGTGGAAATGAAGGTCATCGAGCAGCTGTGTGTCGAAGTAATGGAAAAAAGGTAGTTAATGATATAAATAGAAAAAAGACTACAAATAACGCACCACCAACATTTCAATGAAACAAGTGCAAGGAAATGGGGCATTATGCTAACCAATGCCTTAATCCAAGGGTTAATGATGATCGACATTAGAAAACTCATTAGGAAAAGGTCAAAGGGAAGTCACATGTGTTCACTATTGGTGATTATGAAGATGAAAATGAATTGGTGGAATGATTAAGTGTATATGTAATGGGATTCAAAAATAGTGTTCTGGAATCTAATTTATAGTATTATGGAAAATAGGAATATCTGTGTATTGCTTTTCAATAATTTTATGGTACCAGTAACCATGAAAAGTGATTGATATGCTTTTAGAAATAAGATGATATGCTCTTAATTAAAGGATACAGAGAAAATAATATGTTTGATAGTATTAATGAGCTCATGACTAATATAAGGAAAAAGTGACATCATGGTTTGAGTAAATAGAAATTTTGGGATTTTGGTATGTGGAAATAATTAACTTTTAACAGCATTCATGTTTTCACTAAGGTTCTATGGTAATTCATCTTTCAAGAGAATACATGATTAAGGTATTCACATTTTTGGAATATGGCCAACAAGATATATCTTTTCATATATGGGGGATAAATGATGGTAATAACATGCTTTGTATATAACCTCTCTAGTAATATTTTTCTTAGTACAGTGAGATTGGACATAAATATTTCGGATAAGACTAAATATTGGAATGAATTAAGTTGGACATAAGATAGTATTGTTTATGGCTAGGACTTTTTGATATTATGATAGTATAGTTTAGAAAAAGGACAACCCGTATGACGGGAGACAACCCGTAGAATTAGACAACGATGCGGGAATCGAACCCACATCTGATGTGCGATATGCCTTTATCTCTTACCAATCGACTACAAGAAGTCCCTGGTTAGTAGAAATACTTTTTATTTTATTATGAGTTATGATAGATTAAGTATAAGTCCATTTTTAGAATCATATACGGTTAATCTCACCAAAGATGGACTTATGTATATTTGATAACTTTTTCTAACCTATTGTTCGAGACAGATGGAATAACCCATAATACTATCACATGATTTGATAACATTTCATGAATGAAAAATTCAACTTCATTTCTTTCAATATGATATGATATGGAAATTGTTCATGGAATGACCAATGATAATATTACACAAAAATCAAGTAAGTATTTCTCCTTGTGAAAAAATTTATCAACTTTAGGGAAATGATCTTGAAAACCAAAAATGTTGTCCTAGTACCCTCATATACGATGAATTAGATGGTACCTTAGATCATCATGAATTTATGGCATGGTTATTGTTAGCTTTTTCATATCCACATTCTCTACCACTCTCCATTAGAACATGATTTTTAGATTTCTCTTCCATATCCATATTTTCATCTATGTTCTCCTATGTGGAAACCTAGTGATGAGTTAATTTGGGTAACCGTTACATTTCATACTTTAATTTTTAAAATTAAGTTTTAGTATCCCTTTTTACGATGTGGGTTTCTATGAAAGAAACATTCAAGTAGTAAATGATTTATAACCCCGACAAATTTCAATGGAGAAATTCACTTTTTGGGGGGTAGAATGTAACAACCCAAGATTTTTTGAGAAATATTCTTTTTATTTTGATATCTTTTTTTATTAGCTACACCAAGATTATCTTTATCTATATGCAACACCATATTAGCTTCTATTATACTCAAACACTATTTGGGGCTTGTGTTGCACGCAAGAGAGACCTTCCTTAATAGCGTGTGTCGTACGCAATACCGAGTTTCACTAAACAACGATATATTGTTATAATATTATTATGAACTAGCCATTATGAATAGTGTTAACCACATTTTATATTTTATAACATTATCACTCATCTTACTCATTTTCTAGATAATGGTATTAGAAAAAAATAAAATTTTCAGGTAAAATAAGTATTTTTCAAAAAATGCAGTTTTGCCGCATTTTGATGGCACACCTATTTTAAATCTAATTTTTAAAAAGTTTATAAGTTCAATTGTAAAAAATAAACGTCTTCTTGTGAATGAGTATATAAAATTTTACATTGGATAAAGTTCTGATATTTTTTTGATAACCTTCATATTTTGATGAATATTAAAAATACGTTAAATTTTAATTAAATTTTTTTTCATCAAGAAAATTTATAGGGTTAAATTATAATATTTAAAGGTTTTAAAGTATAAATAGAATATGTTTTTAACATTTAATATAATTTATGTCATTATAAATAATTTTACATTGAATTCATAGGTAAAAACATTTCAATCTTTTGCATTGTTTAAATAAAAAACTGTTTTTTTGACAACAAGATTAATATTAAATTAATTACTACAAAATCTGTGTTTTGAATTTTGAAAAATGGATTCCATATTTGGAATCAGTAGGTAAAAATTATGTTAATAGGATACTTTTTATTTTGGGGCATTATGAATAGTGCCTAGAGTAAATATTATTTACCACAGTTAAAGATAAATTATGTAATTAAGGGTAAAAATAATATTATAAAATTACACTAAAACTTTTATTAATATAATTGGATTAAAATATTTCGTCCTAAAATATACTTGGGTTGAAATTATATCTATTATAAACAACTTTTATGTGATTAAGACCTTTAATTTATTTTATTTAAATGAATGTGAAATATATATCACTCAAATTTTAAGAATTAAATAATATTTAAAATATGGTTATTCAGAATATAAATTCGGTTATAAGTACTCATTTTAAAGATAAAATGTTTTAATTTGTCATGGTAATTTATTTGTAATTTTTTAGTAATATATAATTACCTTAATAACATATTTATTATTGATTCCAAAATTATTTAATTAGTGAAAATCAATAATATTGTTTTTTATTAAACTAATAATACCCATAAAATGCCCAAAAACCTCACCAAGACTTATTGGTTATGTAAATATAAACAAAAATCATAAAAAGGTCTAATTTAGGACCATTTGGAGCCTTATAAAAATGATTATGACACTTATATTATTTTATTTCAAATAATGTCAAATTTGTCACCTTCATGATTTAATAAACATAACATTTTAAAAGTTGGGTTTTTTAGAATATAAATTCAACTGAAAGTATAATTACGAAAGATATTTGATTTATATTAATCATAGTATTTTATTTTTAATTTTTATGCAACCAATAAGTCTATTAAATAATTATACAAAAATGTTGTAGTAACTATTTTATTAATAGAAATATCAAATAAATGGTTTTAAAAATATTAAAATTAAAATTATATGAACAAATTAATATGATCCACGAATTTTATAGATGAATATGACATGTTAGTAACCTATTAATGATTTTTTAATATATTATTTTTGTGTATTTTTTTGAAATTCAAATAAATGAATAGTGTCAAAATTTACAATATTGGTATTTTATAAATATAACATATTATTAAATTATTTAAAAATCACAAAAATCTGTACAAGTTACAAATTGAAAATTATATGGTCTAACAGGTTATAAAGTATCAAATATTGTGATATTTATAACATATAAGTATGTATTTATTAAAATTTAAAATTTAGAATATTATTACCACAAATTATCTTAAATAGATTAAATAAGGATAAATCAAAATGATAAGGTTCAAAATAAACATAAAACATGTTTAAATTTTACTTTTTGTTAATATTAAAACCCTATCTCATATAATATTCGAATTGGGTCATTTTTTTAGGTGTTTATGTGGGGTATAAATTTATTATAAATTCAAATTTTGAGGCTTCCAAAAGTACCCCTCTCCTCTCTTATAAAAGGGCAGCTCCTCCCGCTCCTCTTCACAACATTTTGATCCTTAAATCTCGTCCAAAACCTATCCATTTATCCTCTAAACTTACCTAGAAACATACTAGAGTTACTGGTCTTCTTCAAAGACCAACGTTATTTCCCTAAGAGGAGGATAAGAAGAGGCGCGTTGAAGAGGAGGTAATAACCATTACCGATTCTTTCAAATTTATTTCTTCATCTACTTACTCTTATTTGTTATTTCATTATAAATTAATAACATCATTATCACTAATATACTTATATGTCATTATAAATATGAAAAAAACCCCTATTTCACCTTCTATCCGTCCCACGGAAAACAAAATCACCACGCGTGCGTACGTACAGATCTGATTTCCACCACCACCTTACATGGATGGGTATAATGGGGAAAAGAATAACTATATATGATTATTATTACATGATACTAATTATAATATATTCTATAATCAACTCCAATACCATTCAATAATTATGGGAATGATATCATCGCTCATGCGTACGTATGACTTACCGTTTACATGGTGCGATGTGATTCATTCCACAAGATCTGTATTAAACCATGATTATATAAATGAATTGAATTAATAAATATGATATATATTATACTAATACCTTTCTGTAAATGATTTATCTATAACCTAAAAATAGGAATAAGAATGTATTCAACAAAATAAGCATAAGAACATAAATCTATAAACACCCAAATAACAAGAAAAAATGAAACATTACTAATAAGAAGATAAGAATATGACCATAAATGACATCATAACAATGTATATGATTATAGAATAATTCAATAACATTATTTAAATCATTATACAGAAGGTTCGGATACATACAGAGAATATCATACTAAGGTAAGGGAAAATCTCACAATCTCATTTTTATCTGAGATTGTTTATACATCAGAATTTACTAGGGCGTATTTATCATCCACATCCATGTTTCCACAATATGTAATATTATTACTATCATACTAAAATTTTTTAAATCCAATTTTACCTGTGGGTGAATTTTTAGTAAAATATATGAAATGAATCTTTTTTTTGGTTTTAGTACAAGATACTTTTTGACTTTTCTGGCCACAGTACGAGAAGAATGATTTTTAACTTATACGAGATGAATGGATGTTTATTATTTCATAGAAATTTTTTTCTATGAAGCTTTACATGTTTTGAAGTTTATTTTCAATTAACTTCTTTTAGTTTAAAATTTTATGACATGTTGAGAAAGGAAAAATGTTTTTGAATTAGCAAGGATATTTTCCTCAGGAATGGAGTTCAAGTGTTTTATCAAAATTATTTTCCATCTAAGTTAATATAGGGTTATGTTTCTATCCCTATTTTTACATTTATTTGATTATGATATGATGGAATTATTTTTATGAAGTCCTTTTATCTTATATGGATTATGTTATGATGGTATGATGTTTAAGAATCCCATTTTTATTACATGGGTTATGCTATGATGTATGATTTATGATTTTGTGGCACATATAAGAATGGTTTTATTATGAGATGGGTGAGACCTATATATCCATCCAATGCATTGGGTAAAGATTTATATCTCATGAGATAAACATGGCAGGAATGACATGTAAATTCGATTCAGTAATACAAGGCTGGAATGGCATGTAAACCCGGTTCAGTAATAGACTTTGTCCACTATGATATTCTTGGAAGCAATGCCTTGGCTACTATGAGAATAATATCATGTGATTAATGGTTTCCCACAATTACATGTTTTACTCCCAATGTATTTTATCATGATTAATATTTTTTATGATATATTCTTTATGTACTGCAATGTTTTATGTCGTTTCTCATGATTTTGATGTTTAAATATTATGTTCGTGTTTTCCCATTCAAATGTGTATGGATTATTTTATGTTTTCTATGTTGACCCTTACTGAGAATTTGAGCTCATCGTTAATATTTTTACTTTTACCCATGATATAATGAACAATTTAGGCAAGAAAACAAATGGGGAAGATCTTTAGGGGAGATGTTTAAGATCTTTCACCATGATTAGAAGATTATGTTTTGAGTTTCCAAATACACTAAACTATTACAGTCCTTGGGTTTCTGTTTTTGTAATGTATTATGTATTCCTCAGATGTAATGTAATGTCCATGTACATAAATCTTCGGTCTCTACATTTTAGGTTACTATTAAGATGGCTCTATATGTGACTTTTTACAGTATGTCATGCTGATCACCACTATGTTGACTAGAGGCAGGAGAGGCAGTTATGCTAGGACCTAATATTGTCTAGGAGACTACTGAGAAGGTTTAGTTACTTTAGTGATAGATGGATGCTACACAGTCTGGTCAGAAATATTACACTGATAACCTTAGACTACATTTGTAGTTTGAGGTTGGGTATCATGTTTTCCTACACGCCACCCTGAGATTGGGCCATAAGAGGATCAGGAGACAGGGTAAGATTTCACCGAGTTATGTCAGACTATTCGAGATTCTGGAATGAATCAGGTTAGTTTCCTATCAGTTATAGTTAAATCATAGGTACTGATCTAGGCATGATGTTTTCCATGTATCTCATCTATGACGCTTTTATTCAGAGTCGTCTCATTTTTTTCAGCCCATGGAATTTGAGATTCAGGTTGATGCATCCTTTGAGGATCATCTAATTCTTATAGTTTATAGGAGAAAAAAGGTACTTCGAGGCTGGTCTATGCCTCTCTTATAGGTGTTATGGCAGAACAAATGAGTGCAAGATGAGACTTGGGAGAGGGAGACCAATATACATGCTTAGTGGTTGGAGTTATTCTCAGATATTACTTCACCACCCTAGGAAGGGAATTTTGGGGACTAACTTCTTTAATGAGGGATGTTTGTAAGAACCCATTTCTTCTTATGAGGTATGCGTTTGTTCTTTTTATTTTCCTTTGAGTTGTTTTTGAGAAAACAAGAAAAATTAATAAATGTTATGCTTTAGTAGTAAAAGCTATGTAATCCCATATACACGCCATGTAGTCTGACTGTGTAAGATGGGGATTAACGATTTGTGATTTTTTTGGCCATGATGAGAAAAAAAATCCCTAACACGTCGTGCACTTCCTAATACACACCATGTAGCGATGTCAGAAAGGTTGGTGCAGGACGTGTAAAAGTAGTCAGTGAATTCAAGAATAACAAAATGATATACATGTCATGTATACTATGTTATACGATGTGTACTAATAAAATTAGGATTAAAAGATGTAGTAGCCTCGTTTTCTCTTCTTCTAGATAGAGGATCCTCTAAGGGAAGACAGAGGAGCCATGAGATTATTTCCTTCTCCTTTTTCGTCACTCGGAAGCTGATTCAAGTGCCGTTGGTCACGTTAGAACCCAATCAGCAAGGGATTTATTCTTCTAGAGAAATTATTGGTGATTTTGTCTCTTAGTTATGGTATTTTAGGTTCAAGGATTTACCTATTTTCATAAATCTATGCCATTATAGGATGATTCAAGGGCCGATGTCTGTTTATATCAGTTATACGACATCGAGGTTGGAGGATATGTGCTTTTCATTAAATGTCTAGTTTATTATATGTGCCAAATTGGTTTGAGCCCATTTTCAGGTATTTTTTTGATCTAAAATTGAAACCTGTTGATTCCAAATGTTGTTTAAGTGTTTGATTATATGAAATTGAAGTATGTTATTGATGAATGTGTTATTTTGGGACACCCAATGGGTGTGTTTCCCCTATCTAGCCTTTTGGAAATAACTCCTTTCTTGATTGTGAATGTTTTTCCTTTTTGGGTTTGATTATAATGATAAATTTTTATATGAATTTCCCATGTGAGTTTCTATGATGAAAAATATGTATTTGTTTAATTTATAGGTGTGATTATAATATGCTGAAATGCTGAGACACCATGCTTGGCCCTGATTATAATATGCTGAAATGATGATACACTGGGCTTGTCCCTAATTGTAATATAATGAAGTGATGATACACCAGGATTTTACATAATTATAATACAGTAAAATACTGATACAACGGGATTATCACATATTATAATATGTTAAAATGCTGATACATTGATATTTTACCTAATTAGAATATGATGAAATGCTTATACATCGATCTTGGTTCTATGACATATTGAACTAGAATGACTGACGACGTGTCTTCTAAGCTAAATCACAAGCTTGGATTCGGTCTTTACATATTTTTTTAGATAGTCTGTCGAGGTATCTACTATGGTTACATTACGTAAGAGATTGATAGGCTCAATTTGGATTATGAGGATTATATAATTCAACAAATTTTAATTGATTTAAGAACATGAAATGAATGTAAAGTAATTTTATTACATGTAAATTGTTTACGTTTGATGGCTTGATAGTTATTGAATTTTACTTTTTTAAACTATTGTAGCATATAATCACTGGAAGATTGGCACCAACCTTTGGTTGTTGCATACAAAGATTTATTTATCACACCCTGTTTGGGTCATGTTTTTCAGCCCAAACAGACTATATTGTTGCATGCATTGATATGGAGAATTCTCCTTACACAGGTACTTGATTATTTCTTAAGAGATAGATATAATGGGACTAAGACTTATCTTGCATTGCTACTGAGTTTAAATTGGGTTTACCATACTTTGGTATTGTGTTTTACTTGATTTTATTATATCTTTTTTTCGCTGTTTCTTAGAACATGTGACATGCTGCATCATTTTTATATTATTGCCTTCTGGTTAACATTATATTTTTGTCTTAAGTTGTTTACTTCAGTTTCATACTGTTTATTACTTCAACTATTGGTTACTTTTTTCCGGAATGTTACGCTCTGCCAATGAGGGCATAGTTTCCCCACAATCACACCATAGGCCCCCACTGCTTTTCAATAGCCTCTAGCATTTGGGGAAATGTGCATGAGTCCATATGGAAAACCAGGAATGGGCACCGTTTAGTGGCATCCAGACTCGAGATGTTACAAATTTGGATATTTAATAATTATTTTTATTTTATCATGAAAAATTTCCATATTTTTCCAGAATATATTTTAATTTTTTCTTATTAAAAATTTATAAAACATATTAAAAAAACATATTTTTATTAAAAAAAATTTCATAATTCATATTACTTTATAAATAAATTTATATTAATTAGAAATATTATCTGAATTTCTTAAAGTACTTAATACTATTTATATGTAAAAATTTAATGGATAAAACTAAAAAATGAAATCTAAATAATAATATTTTAATAACATGTTACTATTATTTTAAATAATGTTTGGTGTTTTGAATACACCATCGAAGATAATTTTCTCTTAAAACCTTGAGGTGTTATATTTAACCCACAAAAATAAACTTTTTCTAATTAATTTTATCTTTTACTCACTAATAAAGGGTTTGAATGTTGAAAGTTCCACTATGGAAAACACACCTCACCAGAAGGTTTGAAAGAAATCCACTTAAAAGATGGAAAGTGAAATACAAAGGTTATCTGGAATAACACATTACTAAATTTCAATATAGGATAACATTGGTGGGAAGTGAAAAAATGGACATGTAAGAAAATAATAAATAATCATTTTTGAAACATCTTGTGTTTTTAAAAGGAAAAACAATGTTTGATAGTGTACATGATACCCCACAACAAGCTCAAGAAAACAAAAAAGTATTATTTAAATACTACCGTTAAAACCATGATGGTAGAATGTTGGGAAGGAACAATATTAACTTAAAAAAGAAAATATGGATTAAAAACACATATATTTATAATTAATGTTTTGGTAAGAAATTAATTATAAATAATTGTAAAACCCTTTTTTAAAATAAAATGAAATGTTTTTCTAAAAGACTATTTAAATGTGAATATCTATGTTTTACACCAATAAATTAAAAAATAACTTTTGGTTACTAATAATGATATATATATAATATAATTAATTTAATGTTTAAAATTATTATTATATGTTTTCTAAACATGATAGATGAACAAATAAAATTTAATGGATAAAATAAGCATTCTTCTAAAAAGTAACATTTTCCACCTTTTGATAGATCATGTTTTAAATATATTTTTTAAATATTTATTAAATCTATTTGACAAAATAAATTTATTCATTGAAATCAGAGTATAAAAATTTACTTTTGTTAAATCTTTTTTATTTTTCTAATAAGTTTCTTGTTTTGATGAATAGTGAACAATCTACTACATTTTAAGGGAAAACTAAATTTTCATAAAATTTATTTGTAGTGATAAATTATATATTTTAATGGTTTTGAATTTTTATTATATCTTGTTTATACCAATAAGTCAAATTTTTGACATTTGAATATATTTTATAGTGAAATTGGATATAAATATTTTTTGATATTTATATGTTTTCACTTTCAAAACCAATATTTTCATTCCATCAATTATATTAATTTCAAATTAATTTCATTAAAATTAGATGTTTTTATTATTCATAAATCTATCCCATATTTGGAATCATAAAGCCATAATATATTAATAATTTCCATTTAATTACTAAATAATATAAATAAAAACACTAGTAATAATATTTATTATGACAGTAAAGGGTAAATCAAGTAATTAAGGGTAAAATAAATATTAAAAATTATTATAAAATTAAACTGAATTTTGGAAAATTTTTATTGGATGAGTTATGTACTACAAAAGTCACCCTTGTTTCTATTTTATGAGCTCTTGAAGTAAATTTGATGATTTAAATTCATTTACAGTAATTTATTCAAATAAATTTCAATTTTGTCTCTCTCTTTTTATAACAGGTAAAATATTTTTAATATAGGTGTTAATTAAGTGATATTTTAGACAATAAATTATCCATAGAAAGATAAAATATTTTACTACATTGTGGTAATTTATTTATAATTTTTAGGAATGCAATAAGTAAAATAAATTACAACACAATGATGATAGAGTGATAAGTTCATTAACATATGAATCAAAAAAATTATATTAAAAATACTAAAATAAAAATAATTTGATGTAATCGATGTCATCCAAGAATTTTAGGGATGAAATTAGAATTATATTGGACATTTAATATTGTTTTTTATGATATAAACTTGTAATGATATTTTAAAAAAATAAAGTAATGAATTGTGTCAAAATTGTAATTAATGATATTTTAAAATGAATAATATATTATTAAATGATATAAAATTAAAAAATTATAACGTTTTCCCAAATAATAGTAAAAATCCCTAAAAATTCGTAAGTGACTCATTTATTTGTATTTTTTCATGTTATGGTAATTATAATAACCCAGAAATTTTAAATTACATGATAATATAATCAGAGTTAAAAGGGTAAAATATGCGTTAAAAAAAGATAAAGAATAAAAAATAAAAAACCCTATATAATTTTAATTTTATTAATGTATTGATATCTATACTCATCCAATATTATAATTATATAAATTTGGACCCATTTTGACAAGAATATTAATTTATATAAGTATAATATTTTGAATATTTCCACGAGTTCCCCTTATATCTCATATAAATGGGAATTTCTTCTTATCACTACTTCACACAAAAAAATATATTTGGGTCTAAAAATATCTATAAATATACCTTCTTACCAAAACATAATATATAGGCCTTATTTTGTGAAATAAAACTCTCCTTATAGGTTTTATGTCGATAATCAAAGGAAATTTCCCAAAGAAGAGCTATCGTTTTTTACATAAGTGTTTCTATTTTTTTTTTTAATATACTACCTTGAAATCTTCTTCAACCATAATTAATTAATAAATCCAGTATCATTGATATATATATATATATATGTTATTATGTTAATATAATCCCATAAATCCATCTCCATGTTCATCAAATGGGAAAAGAATTAATCATTTGTGCATACGTGTGAACTATCACCTCAATGAACTGATATAATTTGATTTCCATTATCATATGTCAAATGTTTTTTCAATTATGCAATTAATTGTTCTATATTATATTCATGAAATATTTATCATTATAGTTTAATAATATTTCAACTAAGTTACTATCTTCCACGAACAAAAAATGATAACGTCGTTGATGCGCACATGTGAACAATCAACACCACAAAGCGATGTGATTCATTTTTTAGCACCAAATAACATGAATAATATATTTAATTATATTTAATTGTTTAATATTTATTATAATTATTTTATAATCATTCTAGATAGTTAAAATAATACTTATTATTTTTCTATAATGATCACTGAAAAATGGAAACGTTACTTATACGTATGTACAACCTTCCATCTCCAGGAAAATAATGTTGTCCATTTTTCTTATCCATCAATAAATATTTTGATTAAAAGGTATAATTGATGTAAGAAATTGATAATTATTTCATTAAAAATATCATATAGATGATGTAATAATGAAAAAATTGATTATTGTTAGCATACCAAAGTCATTTGGGGCTCATGTATTGAATATCAACAGAATGTCCTTCATGAACAATAACAACATAGTTATTGTTATAAAATTATATTAAGTTGTATAAAATGAATAATTACCCAAATCAATTTTCTCAATAATGTTAATAAATATTGTTTGGAAAAAACTCAAGGTATCATTGAATCATTTTTGAGGTGATTGTGTTTGTTGACAGAGTAGGCCTCCGTGTTGTGTTTGTTGACAAAGCAAAAAATGACATAAAAATTTGTTAAAAAATTTGATTTTATGGTTGTATGTCGAGTTCAAGGGTAGTGGTTAATGATCCATGTTTGATTGAAGAACCTCGATAAAGGAATGGATGCTCTAGAGGCAGTACAAATAGAGAAGATACAAGGTGGCGTCGTTTTCCATTGTTTGCCAAAATTTTGGGCCTGAATATCAAAAAATGGAGAAAACTGGTTTTGGAAAAGGGAATTGTGTGCCGTTTTCTTGGAAGAGATGAAACTTGAATTCCATATGTTTTTCAAGATCAGAACATCAAAATATGGCATAGAAAAAAGGGTCTCACAAGTTTTAGGGTTGGTCCCACAAGTTACTTGCGCGACAGAGACTTGCAGGTTGAAACTTGCGCACCAAGAGGAGACTTGCATGATGTCACACAGGGTGTCCAAATGCCTATAAATAGATGTAGACCCCTCCTCATTCTGTACGAGTTCAAATCTTAGGGAAAATCAGAGTTCCCATCGCGCAGGTGTGGTTGTCGCGCAAGTGGTGGTGTGGTCGTGCAAGTAGAAGTTGCATGCCAGTTGTTTGTTGTGCATCTAGAGAGGTTTGGGATAGAAAGGAAGGGCATCAACCAAGTTTTGAGTCAAAGAAGGAGGTGTCATGCAAGTGGTTTGGTGAAACTTGCACAACATGTCTTGAAAAAGCACGATAGTTTGTGGCTGCATGCCAATATTGGTTTGGGCATAAAAGAGTGTGAGTCGCGCATGTTTGGAGTTTTAGAAGCTTGTGTCGCACAAGTGGTTGAGGAGGAATTGCACGGCAGTTATAACATGCACTTCGAGACTTGCGTGCCATCTTGGAGAAGTGTGCCAGGTATGGTTAAAGAATGACAGTTATTCAAGGATGCGTGGAAGAAGGAAGATTACCCGATACCTTCGGTGCAATGTGAGATCCATCTACGTGTGAAAGTTGGACTTCAACAGAGAATCTACATACAACAGAGGACATATTTACTAGTGATAATGAAGAGACTTATAGGTCTATAAACTGTGAGTGGATCCTTTCTAGAGTAGTGAGCAAAGGAAGAGGAAGAAGGTGATCCTCTCCACCGATAGTGATCCAGAGAGAGAGAGAAACATGGAGTGACCCTTGGGAAAGCAGTGAGCTGACCCTAAACCTTGTAAAGGTAGTGAGCCTGGACATAAAAGTGATCTAGCCTGAACATTGTAAATTGGAAGTGATCTTTAGTGGATTTGGTTCAGTGGCACATTGCTGTTGTATGCTCCTTGGACATAGCCCAGTGAGGGTGAACCAAGTAAAAATCATTGTGTCTGTCTACTTGCATCCCTGCATTGCATTAAAGAATCATCATCAGATAAAGAAGAAAATAAGTAATCATAATAAACACACAAGAGAAGACAAAGAGACCCTTGTAATAATGTGGTCATGATCTAGTGGGGTAGGAAGAATTTATAAAAGAATATCCATACCCTGATTCACCCCCCTCTCAGGGTAAATACACCCCTTTTGGTCCTAACAATTGGTATCAGAGTGATAAGTTTCTTTTCTCATTTTTGTTTTCTCCGAATTGGTGTAGTTGATTTTTGTTGTCAAATTAGTCTAATATTATCTTGGTGTGCCATATAAAAGGGAAAACATCAAAGAAGAATCAGAAGATAGGTGATATCCCTCAGTGTGGAAGTGTTTATAGAAAAACTGTGATTCAACTAAAAGAATCAAATAGATTACTGAAGGAAGGTCTGGAAGAATATGTCAGGGAAAATATTGATTCACTCAGTCATGATTTAAGAATGAGTTATGTACATGAACTTCAAAGTGATACTGAAACAACTGATGATGGTGATGTTTCAAGAAGGAGTCCATTAGTAGATTTTGTCAATATGACAAAGAAATTGGATCAGAAATTGGATGAAGAAGTAAAATCAAAAGATATCGAGATCCAAGTATTTAAAATTGAAGTCAATATGCTAAGAGGCTTAAATCAAAGGCTTATTGATGTGGCTAATGACCTAAGGGAGAAGAATGATTCTAAAGGTAAAGAAATACAAAATATGGCTAGAATGAAAGGAAAACACAAGGCTGATGAATATGAAGAGAATTAAATGTCATATGATGTTCAGAATCTGAAAGCCAGAATTGATGATCTAGATACACAGTTGTCTGAACAAGTTTAGAAGCATCAAAGGCTACAACAAGAGAATGTATCTATCTCTGAATATATTTCTCATGAAAAATTTAAAGTAAAATAGAAAAGTGACATGGTAGAAAATCTCACCATAGAAATGGAAGATGAGATGAGTTGTGGAAAGAATATTAGAAGATAACTCAATGCCCAAATTGAATCAAGGGATATGAAGATTCAAATGTTGGAGAAAGAGCTAGAACCAGTGAAGAATGAAATAGATAAATCCAATTCTAAGGGAATACCTAAAATTAAGGATGCATTGCACTTAATATTTGATTATCCTTAGGCAGGTGATGATGGAATGAAATGAAAATTTTCTATTTCTATTAAGAGGCAAGAAGAAATTTTCTCAACTAAAAGACCATACAGTTTCAGAAAAACTGGTATTGGATTTGATGAATTCCCTCCCGTGCATGATAGAAAGAGAGCCATGAATAGTTCCATGAGTGGAGGTAATCATGTAGGTGATCGAGATAGGACTAATAGGATGGTTCCAAGAAGCAATAATGACATGCGTTATTTCTGCGGGATTCATGGCCACCCATCAAGCTTCTGTTCAGAGGCTCAGAAATACATTTTAGGCTGTGAAAATAGAAAAATTACTAAATTTGAGTATAAGAATATGTGTCATGAAAGATTATAAAGAAGATTCTCTCAGAGGAAGGCATTCATTAGATGCTATTATTGTGGAAGAATGGGACACACCATGAGTATGTGTCAGGACACTTAGGAGCTCAATGTCATAGGAAGAACTCAAGATGTATTAGTATCACGATAGAGATATGATGAAATGAGTTATTCATTTGATGGAATATTTTTTATATGTTCTGATTATGGGAATTTGGAAATACATTGTAGTAAGAAGAAAGAAAGAAGGGAAATGAAACTCAAAATGATATTCTCAACTCCAGTGGTTCATGGTATGAAATTATGAACTGGAAGAAAAAGTGAACAACATTCATGGAGATAATGTGAACAAACCTAGAAGATTAAGGGGAGATATACTTCATCTGCGAGTAAGAAGAATTCACATTCAGTGGAGGACTCACCACCAGTGAAAAAAAAGTGTGGTGACTCAGATATCAGTTAAAATAAAGTTAAAAAAATAATGTAATGAGAAATTTACATGTCATGTGCCACAAATAGAAGTGGAATAAAGAGGAAGATCACTGCAATGGCGGAAGAAGAAAGGGAAGATGATAGGATGAGATATTCCTACTCAGAGAAGGAATCGGGGGAAGTGTCATATTGGTGGAACACAAAAGATATAAATGCCTACCAGTGGTTTGGAACACCAAATGGTGAGAAAGGCCAGGCTTGTAGAATCTACATATCAGAAAAACACTCAGCATGTAGGTAATGAATACTTAGTCATATGGGCAGAGCAGTTGAAGTTTTCTTGGTGTCTAGAAGAAGCAAGGAAAGAGTGTGATGCTCTGTAAGAAAGAATCAAATGTTTGACCCATCAGGACCAACCACAATCCTCATCTGGAGGAGTCTAGAAATATCCCCTCTCCCTATGTATATAAATGCTATTAACTTATGATTCATGTGTTTCATGTTTTAGGGAGATACAATCCAAGGGGAAGTGGCATCTAAAGATGCACAGTGAAATGTTATATCCTTCAGAGTTTCAATTGACTCAAATCAGGTACCAAAGTTTTAGAAGAAAAGGAGAAACATAATAGAATAAGAAGTGATTGTGTTATTAACTTTATCTCTTGTTTCGTACACTGAGTTCTAACTCAGTAGGCTTAGATATTTTGTTAATGGCTCAATGCCGATTGGAAGATGAGAACAAATTATACAAGAGAAGAATAGTGTTTATGGTTTTAAACAGTTGGCATAACCCTAGGAAGTGTTGCATTACATAGGGGGAGCATTCAATAACAAAATCAGATGCAAGAGCCATCAAAGAACTAATTTGATGACTCAGCTCAGGTGTTTCCTATTGAGGGAAGAAAGATACACGGGGAGAATCAGTAATAATCATGCTTCTCATGATTATATATTACATTCTAAAAAGTAGTATTACCTGATAGTTTTCAGGATACTAAGAAGCTGCAAGAGAGTATCAACAGTGTTTAAACAAGATGCTCCAAAAAGTAGTTGATATAATTGATTCCATGGAAAAATGAAACGGTGAGAAATTTCTTGATGAATGTGATGAGGAAGTAAGCAATGCAGGGGGAGCAGAAGTGGATGATGTTGATTCAGAAGAATATACTGATAATGAGCCTGAGGAAGTAAAATCTGTATCTTCACAAAATCCAAGGAGTCGAGATGAAATTTATTGGCAGAATATCATTGGTAATCATTCAGCTCCACTTCAGACAAAAAGAATGAAATCACTACAACAGATATCATTATTATCACATGTAGAGGAAAAATGTTTGATGATGTAGCTGAAGATGAAAACTGTGTTCAGGCTATGAATGAAGAGCTTGATCAGACTCGGAAGAACCATACATGGGAGATTGTTTCGAGACCAGCAGATAAGAATGTCATCGGGACTAAATGGGTCTATCACAACAAGATGAATCAAGATGACAAAGTTGTTCGAAAAAATCATGACTAGTGTGCAAAGTATACTCCCAGATAGAGGGAATCGATGTTGATGAGACTTTTGGATTAGTTTCAGGGCTGGAGACAATCAGATTATTCCTAGCCATTACAGTGAAATTAAAGTTCAAAGTGTTCCAGAAGGATGTCAAATCAGAATCCATGAATAGGGTTCTAGAGGAAGAAGTTTATATTGAGCAGCCAGATGGTTTTCTCATTCATAAGGATAAGAACAAGGTCCGTCGGCTAAAGAATGTATTATATGGTTTGAAACAAGTACTGAGAGCATGGAACATTCATTTCTCAATCCAAATATGCCTTGGAGGTTCTGAGAAGATTTGGAATGGAAAATTCCAAGGAGATAAAAAAAATAGTTGCCACCAAGATGAAATTATCAAAAGATGATAATGGAAAGGCAGTTAAGGTCACAGAATACAGGAAGATGATTGGGAGATTATTGTACGTGATAGTGACAAGTCTTGGCATTTTATTTGACACATTCCAAGAGGCATGATATCAATGAAATCCCAAGGAAAGCCACATGCTTGCAGTGAAAAGTATACTTCAGTATATCAAGGGCACTGTGGATTTCAGTTTGAAGTATACTGATAAATCTGATCAAGAGATTTTGGGATACACAGATAATGATTGGGCTAGATCAGCGAATGATAGGAAACCAACATCCGGAGGTGCATTATATCTTGGTGGTTTATGTATTTCTTGGATAAGAATGAAGAAAGATTTCATTTCTCTGAGCACCATAGAGGTAGAGTATATTGCGTCCACTCAAGTATGCACACATCTATTATGGATGAAGCAACATCTTGAAGATATGGGAGCTGAAGTGAAGTCTCTAATCGGAATCCTGTGTGATAACTCAAGTGCTATCAGTCTTAGAAAAAATCTAGTTCATCACTAATGGACAAAGCACATTGAGATCAAATATCATTTCACCAATGATAAGGTGGAGCAAGGGCTTGTGAAGTTTGATTATGCACCTATAGAGCTACAAGATGCAGATATTCTAACAAAGGCTTTACCCAAGGAAGCGTTTGAAAGGCATTGACTGGCTCTGGTAGTTCAGTCGTATGAAAACCCTGCTTTTTATTACAACTTAAACATGCTTTATTACATAAAACTTCACTTGATACAACAAAGAAGATCGAGAGGTTTAGTGTCTTTGGGGCTTAGGATCATTACATAAAAACTTTAAACATGAAATACAACATCCTTATTGAAAACTTCCTTTACATGACCACTACATTCCTTCGTACATAGCATTGCATGGGATAACCTGAGGACATGCATAAGAAAAGGGTGAGCTATAAAGCCCAGTAAAGGAGTACACAATGAATAACATGAGGAGTAAAATACATGTTAGGCAATAGGCATATCAACAGAGCATAAGAGAGGCATGAACATAAAGGCATGATAAAGCATGATAATCATAACATGGAAATGTGGCAACAACACTTAACATTGAATTAGCATGAGCCAAGGCTCATTGCACATGGAGCATGAGTAAACCCTCATTGCACTTGAAGCACGAGTAAACCCTCGTTGCACTTGAATTAGCATGAGTCAACACTCATTGCACATGACGTATCATGATACTATACTTTACCCAATGCATTGGAGCGCTATTAGGGCGCACCCTTCTTAAACATTTCATTTCATGCATAAGTGTGCCACATGGATCATAAAAAATGGATTCATAAAACATAATCATTTATTCCACGATAAAGAAATGTGGAATTCATACATGAAACATTACAATCAATAAGTAAACGTGCATAAAGGTGAATACCCTTGATGGAGAAATGGGCATGGTATTCACTACACAATGATATTGGCTTAGAAAATCGGTGTGATTTCGGCAGCGTAACGGCGTGACATAAGAATTCATAAAAAAGGCTGATGAGAGAGAAAGGGGTTCCTCATCATATTTACATGTAATGGACAGTAAGAAGGTCATATAGATACATGTCCCAACAATTGA
This sequence comes from Viscum album, assembly GCA_963277665.1. Lineage (NCBI taxonomy): Eukaryota > Viridiplantae > Streptophyta > Magnoliopsida > Santalales > Viscaceae > Viscum > Viscum album. Next base: position 902,655,307 of record OY728139.1, read on the forward strand.
AAAGGAATTTAGATTCATGATACAAAAGTATTGCTTGAATATAGAAGAGGAGAAAAAGGTTCCTTTCGGAATTTCGGCATAGTAACGGGTGTACATGGGAGGCATTTAATGAGAGAGAAAGGGGTCTCCCATCATTAAAACAATAAGAGGGCAGTATGGGAGAGGTGCGAAACCATACCCCAACATTCATAAATTAAATTAAAAGGGCAATACAACTTAAAGAAAATTGACAAAAATGAGAAAGGAAGATAAACCCTTACTTGGAAGTGTGCTTCCAAAGGCTAGAGAGAGGCTTGTGAGAGGCTTCTTGGGAGCTTGGGGCACCTTGAGAGGATTCTAGAGAGAGTAGGGCAGAGTTTGGACGAACTTCAAGGGCTTTGGGTGAGGAGGAAGTGGGAGCCTGGGTGGGTTTATATAGGAAAGGTGAGAGAATTCTTTATTATTTAGGTTTGGGACCCCTTATATTAAAATAATCCAAACCACAAACCATCCCATGGTATTTGCCCATGGTTTCTGGAAAAGGGAAGAGGAAAACAATATTTTACAAGGCCAAGGTCCGAACTTATTAAAAAATTATGGTTGCTTATGTGGAGGTGAGTCACACTCCCATGGAAATTATTTTAAAAAGGCAAAGTGTTGAATAAGTCTTGAGGGCTCCATTAATGCTTTGAAAAGTGAGTCAAACAAACCCAAAACCTCATTATTTTATTGATAAAACACATATTGGCCGAACATAAGGATTATGGTATTTTATTACATCACCATTGGGTCATTATGATGTCATAAAACACATTATATATTTAAATGGTATTTAATTTTTACTCAAAAATTTGACTGTCTCAGAAAATTATGAAAAATTCACCGTTGGATAATTTCGACGTCCTGATTCCAAAAATAATATTTATTTTATCTAAATAATTTTCTAAATATGTGAATTTTCACTTTTAAAATAAAAACCGACATTTATAAAAATTCACGGGTTTTGACAGAAATGGCTTTCAAACCTTAATAAAAATTTTAATTGCATTCATAAAATTATAAGATCATTTATATTTAATAAATATTAATTTAATATTATTAATAATATTTTATTAAAATATTATTTAATTCAAAAATCCTTTAATTTAATAAAATATAATTCTTAATTAAATAATAACTAAAAACATCATTTGTACTTTAAAAACTAATTACAATGCATCAAAAATGACTAGAAATTATATTCATTATTATATAAAAAAATAATGTACATGAACATGGTGCTACTTATTTGTTACATAACCCCTTAAAATAGCCGCATAAGACCTAAGGGTAAGGTGTGCGATGGTGACAGACTCTTGGGGTTGCTCGGATAACATCGCTCGAGTGGTAATCTCTATCAACTTCCATTTTTCCCGTAGACGATCACGTTCGAGCTTGACTTGATGAAGCTCAGCTTGGGCTTGGTCAAGGGCAAAGCCCAAAGACGCCACCTCCTTTCCGAGCTCCGACAAATGGGCTTCGTAAGGGGCAATTCTACTGGATGAGGCCATCGCTTCCTTTGTCTGAGTAGAGAATTGGTTCGTTAAAGACTTATATTTAAACTACCCATATGATCACTGTTCAACGACTATAAAAGTAACGGTCACAAATCTTAACGTAAAACTTAAAGAAGTTGACATCTTATAAAAACATTTTTCATAAAGAAACATTTAACTGGATCAAGAGGGATTTTCCATTAATGAAACTTTGGGTCGTTACAACATTCCCCCCTTAAGAAATTTCGCCCTCGAAATTTTCCTTTTCCCACACTAAAACAAATGTGGGTAACTTAGCTTCATCATATCCTCCGACTCCCAAGTTGCTTCTTCAAACTTGTGGTTTCTCCATAACACCTTGACGAGGGGCATTGTCTTATTTCGTAGAGCTTTTTCTCTACGATCTAAGATCTTCACTGGTTTCTCCTCATAAGAAAGATCGTCTTCTAATTGTTCCACCTCGGAAGAGAGTACATGTGAAGGGTCTGGTATGTACTTCCTTAAGAGGGATACATGGAAGACATCATGCACCTTGGCCATAGTAGGTGGAAGTGCTAGTCGATAGGCCACAGCCCCAACACGATCAAGAATCTCGAAGGGGCCGATGTACCTTGGACTTAACTTCCCTTTCTTTCCAAACCTCATGACCTTATTCCACGGAGATATGCGTAAAAACACCATGTCTCCGACTTTAAACTCAAGGTCTCGTCGACGATTATCTGCATAACTCTTCTGTCGACTTTGGGCTGCCTTGATATGCTGCTGAATGGTTTTCACCTTCTCTACCATTTCTTCGACCATTTCTGGTCCAAGCAGCTTACGTTCACCGACCTCATCCCAACATGCCGGTGTTCTGCACCTTTTCCCATATAGGGCTTCATATGGTGCCATTTGGATGCTCGAGTGGAAACTATTATTATAAGAGAACTCAACTAGAGGAAGATGTTGATCCCATCCTCCTTTAAAGTCCATTGAGAACGCTCTCAACATATCCTCAAGTGTTTGGATAGTCCGCTCGGATTGGCCATCAGTTTGAGGATGATAGGCCGTACTGAAGTTCAGTTCAGTATTCAGAGCATGTTGAAGACTCTTCCAAAACTTAGAGGTAAATCTTGGATCTCGGTCCGACACAATAGATAGTGGTACTCCATGCAACCGTACCACTTCCCTGATATATATCCGTGCCAGTTGATCCAAAGAGAAATCCTCTCGAATAGCAATGAAGTGTGCAGTCTTTGTAAGACGATCCACAATAACCCAGATTGCATTGTTGCTTTTGGATGTCCTTGGAAGTCCAGTGACGAAGTCCATGGTGATGTTCTCCCATTTCCATTCTGGTATGGGTAATGGTTGCATCATCCCCTTAGACTTCTGCCTCTCTGCCTTCACTTGCTGACACACCAGGCACTTTGATGTATATTCGACGATCTCCTTCTTCATATTATCCCACCAAAAGTTTTCTCGGAGATCTCGATACATCTTTGTGCTCCCTGGGTGAATAGAGAAATTTGAACTATGTGCATCATCCAAAAGTTCCTTCTTCAGCTCCGAACATGATGGGACACATAGTCTTTTCCCAAACCGCACAATTCCTTCTTCATTAACATTAAACTCTGAGGATTTTCCCTTTTTGATAGCTTCCACTTTTTCTTGGATTCTCGCATCATCCTTTTGAGCATCCTTTAACCTTTCCAAAAGAGATGGTTGAGCAATCATTTGTGAAAGGATTGATGATGTTCCCTTCTTTATGATTCCCACGTCCATCTTCATCAAGTCTAAGAAGATTGGATCCTTCTCAATTCTCATCATTGATAGAATTGCTGGATCCTTTCTACTTAGGGCATCCGCTACCTTGTTCGCCTTCCCAGGGTGGTAATGTATTGAACAGTCATAATCCTTTATGAGATCTATCCATCTTCTCTGGTGCATATTAAGCTCTTTCTGTGTGAATATATATTTAAGACTCTTGTGGTCAGTATATATCTCACATTTCTCTCCATAGAGATAATGCCGCCAGATTTTCAAGGCAAAGATCACCGCCGCCAACTCCAGATCATGCGTTGGATAGTTTCGCTCATGGATTTTCAACTGTCTTGAGGCATATGATATCACTTTATCATTCTGCATCAGCACACATCCTAAGCCCTTCTTCTAAGCATCACTGAATACCACAAAAATCTCCCCACTTGTGGGTAAAGTGAGCACAAGTGCAGTGATAAGCCTCCTTTTCAACTCCTTGAAGCTTTCTTCGCATTCATCACTCCAAGCAAACTTTACTCCCTTTCGAGTTAGCTTGGTAAGAGGGTTGGACAATCGTGAGAAGTTTCTCACAAATCGTCGATAATATCCAGCTAACCCCAAGAAGCTACGGATATCAGTTACCGATGTTGGCCTCGGCCACTCCTCAATTGCATCTGTTTTGGAGGGGTCCATAGATATCCCATTGCTTGTGATGATATGGCCCAAGAATGAGACCTCCTTCAACCAGAACTCACACTTGCTGTACTTGGCATAGAGCTTCTCCTTGCGTAAAGTCTCCAGTACAGTTCTTAAATGCTCCTCATGATCCTCCTTGGTTTTGGGGTATATTAGAATATCATCTATAAATACTACCACAAATTTATCTAGGTAATCTCTGAAGACTCTATTCATCAAGTCCATGAATATTGCTGGAGCATTGGTGAGTCCAAAAGGCATTACTATGAATTCATAGTGCCCGTACCTTGTACGAAAAGCAGTCTTGGGGATATCTTCCTTCTTCACCCTTACTTGATAATATCCCGACCGCAAGTCGACCTTGGAGAAGTATTGTGCTCCACGCAGCTGATCAAACAAGTCATCGATTCTTGGGAGAGGATACTTGTTCTTTATCGTGATTTTGTTAAGTTCACGATAATCGATGCAAAGCCGCATTGACCCATCCTTCTTCTTGACGAAGAGGACTGGTGCACCCCATGGTGATGCACTTGGGCGTATAAACCCTTCATCCAGATTCTCTTGTAGTTGTTTCTTCAGTTCTTCAAGCTCAACCACATCCATTCTATATGGAATCTTGGATATTGGTAGCGCCCCAGGTATAAGTTCAATTGAGAACTCAACATCTCTTCTTGGAGGAAGACCAGGAAGTTCCTCGGGAAATACTTCAGCGAATTCCCTCACAATAGGCATTTCTTCAAGGGTGGTTTCTTCCTTGGACTCAATCATCTGAGCCAGATATGCGTGCTCATAAGGTAGTAATATCCATGCTTGAGATGATGGAGCTAAAGGAGATTCATCTTCCTCCTGACACTTGTAAAGAATCGGGGGTCGATTCTCCATATGGAGTGTAATTTCCCTCTCCCGACAATTTATGTTGGCTCTATATAAGGAAAGCCAATCCATGCCAAGAATTGCATCAAATTCCACCAAAGGGAGTATGACGAGGTTCGCTGGGAAATTCAGTCCACAGATTATAACAGGGGAGGACTTATACTCATGGGATGCAATGATTGCCCCATTTTCCGTACTCACTGACATCTTTACTTCCATGATTTGTGGTGGTGCAGGGATTATTCTACTAAACTTTTGAGATATAATAGAATGCGTAGAACCTGAATCAAAAAGTACGTTCGCTATTCTTGAATGAATAACTAGCGTACCTGTCACCACTTCGTTGTCGGGGTTCACTTCGGCAGAAGTGATGGCAAAAGCTCTTCCTTGCTGTCTTGGAGGTTGTTGATTGCCTCCGATAACCCTTGGATTAGGGCACTGATTCGCAAAATGACCCGGTTCTTTGCATTTGAAGCATTGAACAACGCGTTGAGGTTCGAACGGAGCGTTTCTCCCCTCCGTCGCAGCCGCGGGTCCTTCTTGCTGACAGTTAACAGCTAGGTGCCCTTCTCATCCACACTTGAAGCATTTTCTTGTCCCCCTAAGGCAATTTCCAGGGTGCTTCTTTCCACACTTTTGGCATGTGGGGTGCTGGAATTTCTTAGCGCCGTTGGATTTATCCATCGGACCACCAGTATTGAAGTCCACCTTCCGCTTCTTGTCCCCATGATACCCCTGTGATTCTACGATCTCCATTTCAACCTTGAGGGCACATCGGACAATTTCCTCATAGCTGTCGAAGTCACGGATCGCTAATGCTTTCCGCAAGCTAGGCTTCAGCCCACCAAAGAAGCGGTCAACCTTGCATTCGGGGGTAACGACAAAGCCGGAAGCGTATCGTGCAAGCCTTGTGAAGTTTGCCTCGTACGCTCCCACATATTCCTCATCTTTCTGCTTGAGGGAAAGGAAGTCCCTTTCCATCTTAAGACGGAGGGTGCGTGGAAAATATTTATCGAAAAACATCTTCCGGAATACCTTCCATTCCAAAGCCTCGATCTCCTCCTCAGGCTTCGTATTTTTGATCAATGTCCACCATTGATCAGCTTCACCCTCCATACGATAAGCCGCCAGGAGAACCTTCTCTTTTTCAGAGCATTAGAGGATGGAGAATATCTTTTCAATGGAGTTGATCCATTGTTCAGCAATCGTGGGATCAGATGATCCACTAAAAGTAGGAGGCCTTTGTCTCATGAAGCTTTCAATAGCGACTTGTTCTTTCTTAGGGGGGGGGGGGTAGAACGTTCCTCTTGACCAGTGTTTCTATTCAAAACTTGAGTTAGCTGAGAGAGAAGCGTGACAAAGTTCGCGATTCCCGCTCCCATTGGATTGGGCATCTCATAAGTACAGTCATCACACTGATCTTCACAACGATTGTTAGCCCGAGTTCTCCTATTACCGGCCATTGGCTGGAATAAAAGGAAAGTTAGGGGTAACACATAAAGGGTAATCCAAAGACAAAAGTCGATGACTTATAAATAAACTTTAATCTCTTTAACTCATGAGTCTATAGGATTCAATCCAGGCTTTTCATGATCTTCCTTCTAACATATATTCTTAGGGGGAATTTTTCCCTTAATAAGGGTTCATACTAAGATTGTGAATTTATCAAAACATATCCCCCGGGAGTGTCGTAACCAAGAGTGCAGCAAGGCCCGTTGTCGTGCACCAGTTCCCGTTCGAGTCTAGCCCAAAGCGGTGTTTTCGGGTTTTACCCCTAGGATACATCTGTGCCAGAGCCGCCTCTATCTGCTCGTATCCAGACAGGGATGTATTTGTTTGATAAAACACTTACTTAGTATTTACCAAAACTTAGGGATGTTTTTATTATGCTTAGTCTTGTATGTAAGGCTTTACTAGGGTTTCCTAATCCCAAAAATAACTAAACCTATCGTTTGATACCAACTATGACAACCCTGCTTTTTATTACAACTTAAACATGCTTTATTACATAAAACTTCACTTGATACAACAAAGAAGATCGAGAGGTTTAGTGTCTTTGGGGCTTAGGATCATTACATAAAAACTTTAAACATGAAATACAACATCCTTATTGAAAACTTCCTTTACATGACCACTACATTCCTTCGTACTTAGCATTGCATGGGATAACCTGAGGACATGCATAAGAAAAGGGTGAGCTATAAAGCCCAGTAAGGGAGTACACAATGAATAACATGAGGAGTAAAATACATGTTAGGAAATAGGCATATCAACAGAGCATAAGAGAGGCATGAACATAAAGGCATGATAAAGCATGATAATCATAACATGGAAATGTGGCAACAACACTTAACATTGAATTAGCATGAGCCAAGGCTCATTGCACATGGAGCATGAGTAAACCCTCATTGCACTTGAAGCACGAGTAAACCCTCGTTGCACTTGAATTAGCATGAGTCAACACTCATTGCACATGACGTATCATGATACTATACTTTACCCAATGCATTGGAGCGCTATTAGGGCGCACCCTTCTTAAACATTTCATTTCATGCATAAGTGTGCCACATGGATCATAAAACATGGATTCATAAAACATAATCATTTATTCCACGATAAAGGAATGTGGAATTCATACATGAAACTTTACAATCAATAAGTAAACGTGCATAAAGGTGAATACCCTTGATGGAGAAATGGGCATGGTATTCACTACACAATGATATTGGCTTAGAAAATCGGTGTGATTTCGGCAGCGTAACGGCGTGACATAAGAATTCATAAAAAAGGCTGATGAGAGAGAAAGGGGTTCCTCATCATATTTACATGTAATGGACAGTAAGAAGGTCATATAGATACATGTCCCAACAATTGAAAAGGAATTTAGATTCATGATACAAAAGTATTGCTTGAATATAGAAGAGGAGAAAAAGGTTCCTTTCGGAATTTCGGCATAGTAACGGGTGTACATGGGAGGCATTTAATGAGAGAGAAAGGGGTCTCCCATCATTCAAACAATAAGAGGGCAGTATGGGAGAGGTGTGAAACCATACCCCAACATTCATAAATTAAATTAAAAGGGCAATACAACTTAAAGAAAATTGACAAAAATGAGAAAGGAAGAAAAACCCTTACTTGGAAGTGTGCTTCCAAAGGCTAGAGAGAGGCTTGTGAGAGGCTTCTTGGGAGCTTGGGGCACCTTGAGAGGATTCTAGAGAGAGTAGGGCAGAGTTTGGACGAACTTCAAGGGCTTTGGGTGAGGAGGAAGTGGGAGCTTGGGTGGGGTTATATAGGAAAGGTGAGAGAATTCTTTATTATTTAGGTTTGGGACCCCTTATATTAAAATAATCCAAACCACAAACCATCCCATGGTATTTGCCCATGGTTTCTGGAAAAGGGAAGAGGAAAACAATATTTTACAAGGCCAAGGTCCGAACTTATTAAAAAAATTAGGGTTGCTTATGTGGAGGTGAGTCACACTCCCATGGAAATTATTTTAAAAAGGCAAAGTGTTGAATAAGTCTTGAGGGCTCCATTAATGCTTTGAAAAGTGAGTCAAACAAACCCAAAACCTCATTATTTTATTGATAAAATACATATTGGCCGAACATAAGGATTATGGTATTTTATTACATCACCATTGGGTCATTATGATGTCATAAAACACATTATATATTTAAATGGTATTTAATTTTTATCCAAAAATTTGACTGTCTCAGAAAATTATGAAAAATTCACCGTTGGATAATTTCGACGTCCTGATTCCAAAAATAATATTTATTTTATCTAAATAATTTTCTAAATATGTGAATTTTCACTTTTAAAATAAAAACCGACATTTATAAAAATTCATGGGTTTTGACAGAAATGGCTTTCAAACCTTAATAAAAATTTTAATTGCATTCATAAAATTATAAGATCATTTATATTTAATAAAAATTAATTTAATATTAATAATAATATTTTATTAAAATATTACTTAATTCAAAAATCCTTTAATTTAATAAAATATAATTCTTAATTAAATAATAACTAAAAACATCATTTGTACTTTAAAAACTAATTACAATGCATCAAAAATGACTAGAAATTATATTCATTATTATATACAAAAATAATTTACATGAACATGGTGCTACTTATTTGTTAAATAACCCCTTAAAATAGCCGCATAAGACCTAAGGGTAAGGTGTGCGATGGTGACAGACTCTTGGGGTTGCTCGGATAACATCGCTCGAGTGGTAATCTCTATCAACTTCCATTTTTCCCGTAGACGATCACGTTCGAGCTTGACTTGATGAAGCTCATCTTGGGCTTGGTCAAGGGCAAAGCCCAAAGACGCCACCTCCTTTCCGAGCTCCGACAAATGGGCTTCGTAAGGGGAAATTCTACTGGATGAGGGCATCGCTTCCTTTGTCTGAGTAGAGAATTGGTTCGTTAAAGACTTATATTTAAACTACCCAGATGATCACTGTTCAACGGCTATAAAAGTAACGGTCACAAATCTTAACGTAAAACTTAAAGAAGTTGACATCTTATAAAAACATTTTTCATAAAGAAACATTTAACTGGATCAAGAGGGATTTTCCATTAATGAAACTTTGGGTCGTTACAAGTCGACTCCCCGCACTTAAAAGAGTGTGGAAGTGGAACCCCCCTCTCCCCGAGGTACGATGTGTTTTCCACTAATGTACTGATATGTGTTCCCTACTCCGTTACATACTGCAAAGGAGTGACCTTTGGATTCATTGAAAAAGGGTGAGAAAATAGTGATTGTTCAAGGGGGAGACAGTGTGGCTATTTGAGAAATCATGAAAGATACAGGGAGAAGCTGACAGGTGGAGAATCCAAATAGGGGGTGTTAAAGAAAGTTAAACGTGGGAGTTGAAGCTAGTTGAACGTGCTTAGCTAGAACATATCTAGGACAACACAGGAAACAATGATGAATTGGATTTGTAGCTGACAAGAGTTAATGATATGAGCTAACATGGAGAGTATAAAATAAGACGATTCTAGAAGTGATGAATCAATGAATATATATCACGACAACTTAGGATTGTGATAAAAGGAGAAGAGTGGTGTTCGAATGCGGTAAGAATATTTCCAAAAATTGGTATCAATTTGGTGTTAACAGTGGGTGTTAGAGTTGAAGTGATTCATTGTTGAACTTTTCATTTACTCTTGTTTTTCACGCCGGGCATTGCTCATGTGGGCTTGGACTTTGTTTTGAGTAAATCTTTGATCGCTATCTGAATTGCAATAGGCGAATGGTGGATGAAGAACTAAGAATGTTTCTTTTTATAGAGGAGTTTTCAACAAACCCAAAGGGGGATATTTTTGGGAAAATATTCCTCAAGGTATCATTGAAGCATTTTTGAGGTGATTGTGTTTGTTGAAAAAGTAGGCCTCCATGTTGTGTTTGTTGAAAAAGAAAACCATGACATACAAATTTGTTGACAAAGGGGATTTCATGGTGGCATGTTGAGTTCAAGGGATGGTGTTAACGATCCATGTTTGATTCAAGAATGTTGACAAAGGAATGGATGATCTGGAGGTGGTACAAATAGACCAGATAAAAGGTGGCACCGTTTTCCAGTGTTTGCCAAATTTTTGGGCTTGAAAATCGAAAAATTGAGAAAATTGGTTTTGGAAAAGGGACTTGATTGCTGTTGTCTTGGAGGAGATGAAACTTGCGTGACATATTATTTTCATGATCATAACATCAAAATATGAAAAAGTAAGAAGGGTCACAGAAGTTTTAGGGTTGGCCGCGCAAGTGACTTGCGTGGCAGAGACTTGCTCGCCGAAACTTGCACGCCGAGAGGAGACTTGCGCGCCATCACGCAGGGTGTCCAAATTCTTATAAATATAGGTCCAACCATCATCATTCTATAATAGTTCAACACTTAGAGAAAATCAGAGCTCCCGTCGCGCAGGTGTGGTGTTCGCGCAAGTGGTGGTGTGGTCGCACAAGTAGAAGCTAGGAGCCAATTGTTTGTTGTGCATCCAGAGTGGTTTGGGCGATAAAGGAAGGGCGTCACCCACCTTTTGAGTCGAAGAAGGAGATGTCGCGCAAGTGGTTTGGTGACACTTGTGCACCATGTTTTGAAGAATCCTGATAGTTGGTGGTTGCACGAAAATATTGGTTTGGGAGTTAAAGAATGTGAGTTGCACAGGTTTGGAGTTGCAGAAGCCTGTGTGGCGCCTGTGGTTGAGGTGGAATTGCGACCCAGTTATAACTTGCACGCCGAGACTTGCACACAGTCTTGGAGAAGGGCGACATGTATAGTTGAAGCACAATAGTGATTTAGGGCTGTGTGGAAGCTGGAAGATTGCCCGATACCTTCGGTGTAAAGTGAGATCCATCTACAAGTGAAAGTTGGACTTCAACAGAGCATCTACATACAACAGAGGATGTATACATTAGTGATAATGAAGAGACCTACCGGTCTATAAACTGTGAGTGGATTATTTCTAGAGCATTGAGAAAAGGAAGAGGAAGAAGGTGATCTTTTCCACTGGAAGTGAGCCAGAGAGAGATAAACAGGGAGTCACCCTTGGGAAATAAGTTAGCTGACCCTAAACCCTATAAAGGTAGTGAGCTTGGGCATAAAATTGATCTAGTCCAAACATTGTAAATTGTCAGTGAGATTTAGTGGATTTTGTACAACGAAACATCACTATTGTATGATCCTTAGATGTAGCACAGTGTGGGTGAACCAAGTAAAAATTTATGTGTCTGCCTACTTGAATCCCTGCATTTCATTTAAAGAATCATCATCAGATAAAGATGAAAAGAAGCGATCATAATAAAAATACAAGTTCAAACAAAGTGTCCCTTGTAATAAAGTGGTCGGGATCCAGTGGGGTAAGAATAATTTAGAAATGAATATCCATACCCTAATTCACCCCCCTCTCAAGTTATATAGGACCATTTTGGTCCTAACAATTATCATAAGTTTCTTGCACAGGAATGTAAAGGACATACACGAAGAATCAAACTAAAGGTATGATATTTCATCTAAATCTCCTTTCATTAAGGCATTTCATGATGATATGAATCTATATTATTATATAAGGTGTATTTATAGGATGATTGAAATTTAATATCTATATTTTATCTATTTCTATGTTATTCTATTTTTTTAAGATGTACCTCTTTCATGAGTCTTATGATTTAAATGTTCAATTTGGTATGTGACGTAATGAATGTTTAAATATTTTACTGAAAAATATTGTTCAACATATAAATATGCCAAAATTTGTTTACATATTTATTACACTGATATTAAAGGATATTAAATTAAATTATATATATTTTTTAAATTCTATTGAAATACATTAAAATGTAATCTATTTTGGGTTTTTGTACGTAATTTTCTGAAAAATGAAAAAAAGAGTGTTGTTTAACATTTACGGTTACAATAAAATCTCCACAACTATAACCAATATATGATATTTGGATTCCTAACCAATACTTAATGTATTTAATTGAAAAATAAATCCCATATTCATTTTTTTGTATTTGGTAATAAAAAATGGGGTTGAAAATGGTTTTCTTATTTCAATACCTTGAAATGATTTCTTATGACTGTGAATGATATTTTATGTATGAAATGATGAATATTGAAATATTTTATGTTTTATGATTATATAATGGTACATAGATATTTAAAGGGAGGTTACATGATAACCCAAGGACCAGTGGTTCAGTGATAAACCGTGTATGGTTGGTTATGTTATAACATACAATGTACTGGGTTTGGATGTTATCCATATGGATATTCTATTTGTAAGAGTGACATGTATTGAATTCAACTATACATTTATTCAATTTTAGTATAATAATGTACCAAATGACATGATTATATAATATATTATTTCTTATTAATTTTCATGTAATCATTTTTATTTTAAAAGATGTAATATAATGATCTTTTTGAGATAATGGTCTTTTATTCCTGGTAAAAAGGAATATTTGTAAATAAATTTTTATGGGATTTCAATGGACTAACAGGTTTCATTATATATGTCCCTGACTGAGTTTTTTGTGCTCATACCATGTTTTAAAAAATTTTCCATAGGTTTTATGATTTTTAAGGGAAAAGTATATTTTATGATGCAAGTATTAAAGATTAGTCTTGAAAGAAACAATGTATTATTTTAAAAGGGGTTCCTTTGAAAGAAAATTTTGATATTGATTATAAGTGTCTATTTGTTATGTATGGGTTACATTGTAAGATTTTTTTCTTAATTCTATAAAACACTAAACTGTAAAGTTTATCAAATGTGAATTCTAGTTCAATCAACAGTAGAATATGTGCTATTTAAATCTAGGGCCTTATACTTGGTATAAAAGCAGTTTTAGACAACTTCAAAGATTATAATGTTTTCTTAAAAGGTATGGATATCATCATGGGTTTATAATTAAAAGGTATATAAATTTTAATGTCTTATAATACCTTTTTATTCATTAAGTTATAAAATTCTAATGTGACAAATGATATTTATTGAGAAATTTATTTTTGAGGTAATCATGGGTTATTACTTTTTTGGATGAAAAATGAAAGGTTTAAGATGAAATTTGATGTTAAAACATTTTTATGTTTATTTTTGATGCCTACAACAATTTTTTTAATATTACATGTATTAAATAGTATTAGAAAATTGATAACTTAGAGGATGGGTGACAACTAGTCATTTCTGTCAAGGCTATGGGATTTGAACCCACAACTGAAGGGTGAAAAGGGTGCATTTCTGATACTAGCCTATATGAAATTACTGTTAGTAAAAGTATTTATTTTGATTTAAACAATTATATAGTTTAAGACTATGTTTTTATTTATATATTGCTTTCATTAAAGTTGAAAAATGAACTTCATATTAAGTTACTAATGTTATTTCGGAAGATGTTCACTATTTCGGGAAACCTATATGATCATGGTGAAAAGAATAATATTGGAGTTTATTTGAGAAGTAATTCCTAAATTATATTTTTTAAGAATATAATATTTTATTATAGTCATATGTTTATTTGTGTTATTTATGAAAACAATTATCATATATTGGAGATAATGTGATTTTGGAACATACAATTTTTGGCATGAGACATTAAGAGTGATTGTTGTAATTTAAAGGTAAATGTTACATTATTTTGGACGATTATGTTGTGAAATATTTTTTGGGTTGAAATGTTATTTTATAATTTTTTTGATGAACTCTAAGGATTGTTATTGGTATATAATGAACATGGGGTATTATTGTTGAATTTTTATGACTGAAGTAGTTTTTCATATAAGGATTATTATTTTTGGAGAATTATCTTATCTTATACTAAAATTTTTGGTTTTGGATTATTTATAATGATAGGATAAATATATATTTGGTAATATTTTGATTATGTGTCTCTCAAGATGATAATTAAAGTTCTTTAATCATAAAAAATAATCGTAAATACTCACCATTCAGAGAAAAAGATGACCTTGTGGTGGAAATATAATAATAGATGAAACTATAATTAAAAAACATGTATATTTCCTAATTTTATTATTCCATGTAGTAAAATAATTTATCATATATTTGAAATGTATCATAAAAAATTATCCATTTACATCTCTGGATAAGAAATCAACGACCTTTTAACCCATCATAGATTTATGGTTTTGTTATTATTAACTTTTTCCGGACCATGTTCTCGATCAATCTCCACCAGAACATGATAGTATTTTTTTCTTTCATTTCCTTATTCCCCTACATGTGACCTTAGTATGTATTATATCTATAGACCATCATAGTTCCATTTCATTATTTATTTTTCATGTTCTATTTTTTCTTTTTTCCAATGTGGGATATCAACAAAGGTATTTTGAGATGTCAAGCCCACAGTTTTCAATCTGGAATTCAAATTGAGAGGAAAGCATTTATTATGGTGGTGGGCGGTGATAATGTAACAACCCATTCTTTTAAAATGAATCACTATGTTCAATTGTGTATATGATACAACACCATGATCTTAAGAGAACAACCAAATATACATTTAATATTCATGTTAAAACCATGTAATTAGAATGGTAGGAATGAAATGTATTAAAAAAATTATGGATATATGTATTAAACATATATCTCTATATATAATAAATTAATTGGTAATAAATTAATAAATAATTAATCTGAAATCCTTTTTAAAATATAAAATCTTCCCTTTATCTGAAAAACTATATAAATGCTCGCAAATGTGTTTTATACTTATAAATAATAAAATCCATTTTGATGGATTATATTAATTATATATATATAGTCAATTTAATTTTAAAAATATATCTTATGTGTTTTATAGTTACAATATAAGAACAAATCCAATTTTATGGACAAAAGAACTATTAAAAAAAACATATTTGTAACCTTTTGATGAACCACTTATTTTAAATCTAGATTTCAACCCATTTATTGATTTTATTTCAAAAAATAAAATTATTATTTTAAATTAAAGTATCAAAATTTATTTTGGTTGAATTGTTTTTTATTTTTTTATAAGATTCATATTTTGATGAATGGTAAAACAAATACCATATTTTAGTTGAAAGATCGTACTTCATCAATTTTATTTATAGTAGAAAATGATATATTTGAATGGTTGTAAAGTATATTTAGATCACATTTGAATAAAATAATAAATTTTTTGATAATTTTTAATAAATTCCACTTTGAATTAGGATATAAATATTTTCTGAACTTTTGAACAATTTTACTTCAAAAACCAGTTTTTTCGTTCCATCAATAAGATTAATTTTAAATTAATTTTAGCCACATATAGGTTTTTAATTTTGAAAAATGGAGTTAAAATTTTTAATTATTATTTAAAAATTTTGTAAATATATCCCTATAATTTTTGGAAAATATAAATAGTAAATTTAGTATTTATTTTTATTTCCACAGTTAATGAAAAATTTTGTAATTAAGGGTAAAAATAATAGTATAAATTATTAGAAAATTTTGAAAAAACCTATCCAAATTTTATTATATGAGTTATTAACAACAAAAATCATAAATGGGATTCTTTTTAGAGATATTGGATCCCTAAGGATGAAACTAGGACAATTATAGTATTTTATTTAAAGAAAATTCAATTTTGTCCCACTAATATTTTGACAAATAAAATATTTTTAATATGGTCATATTAAAGTAATATCTTATTCTATTAATAGTATTTGAAAATATAATATTTTTTGATATATCCTATTAGTTTATTTTCATTTTTTTGGAATTAAATAATTAAAATAAATGGTTTCACAATGATAATATTATATTTTATTCATTGATGGAAGAATCAAATAAATGATGAAAAAATATTAAAATAAATATAAGTTTGTATAATTCATGTCATCCCTGAATTTTATGGAATACTAGGACGTTTTAGATATTATTTAATATATTTTTTCAAAGATACCATGTTTTAATGATATTTATAAAAAGTCAAATAATGAATAGTTCCAAAATTGACAATAATGATTTTTTAAAAATAAATAATATTTTATTAAATGATATAATATTTTAAAAAATAATAGTTATTAAAAAATTATTATTAAGTCCTAAAATTTAATTAATTTCTCATTTATTTGTTTTTTCATGTTTTGGTAATTATACTGACCCTCAAACTATAAATTACATGATAACACAGTAATAGTTAAAAGTGTAAAAAAGGGTTAAAGCAAAAAGATAAGCATTTAAAAAATAATAAAACCTATCTAGTTTTTATATTCTAATGCATTTAGATCCCTAATAATTATATCTTCTACATAAATATATTTGGAAACTTTTTTAATAGAAAATAAATATATATTAACTTAATTTTTTCAAAAATCTCAAGAGTTCCCCTCCTCTATCCAGTATAAGGGAACTACTTATTATGATATATTCAAACATAAAACCCTATATTGTTCATAAAATCTCAATAAAAAATATTTTTTTGAATCCTTACCCACATCTTGGATTCCATAGGTTTTTCATAACGCCATATTTAGAGGTGTAAATGTGATAATCAATGGAAATTATACAAAGAGGAGGTACCATTTTATTGATGTGTTTAAATTTTATTTAATCTTACACTACCTTTAAATAACCTTCCCCCATGAAGAAACAAAATCACCAGTATCCTATATATAACAAGTGATTATTAAGTAAATATAATAACCTCAATCCATTTCAATATTCATCAAATGGGAAAAGAATTATTCGTTTGTGTGTATCTATGAATTATCCCATCCACAAAGCGATATAATTTGTCCTCCATTACCAGATCCCATGAATGGTTATATTGATTGAATTAATTTTAGTATATGATATAACTGTAATTTTTATCATTATTAGTGAATAATATGTCATTTAATTTCTTATATATCATGCACATAAAGTTGATAACATCATTCGAGCATAATTGTGAACTATCACCTCCATGAAGAGACATGGTTCATTTTTAATCACCCCTTAAAATGAATAATATTTTATTTATATTTAAATTATAAATATGATACTAATCATATTATGTTCATTTTTTAAAGATCCAATAATGCATACCATTTTATTTAATGATCATTAAAAAATGGAAACCTTACTCAGACATACATATGGAATATTATCCCCATGATTATAACATTGTTCATTTTTCATAACCATATATAAATTTTTTAACTTAAAGGTATAATTTACTTATTAAATTTATTATTATTTCATTAATATTATTATAGAGATGACGGTCTAATGACCAATTTGACCATTGATATCATACTAATGTCAATTTGGAATCATGTACCAAATATTAATAAAATGTATGACATTAACGATAATAATAATGTAATTCATACAACATGATATTAATTGATATAATAGGAATAATAAAATTTAAAAATATTATAAAGAAGTTAAATTATTATTATAAGTTTAATATTCAATAATTTAAGGGACATACGTTATGATTCAGACTAATTCTAAGGGATTTCATCTCAATCTACTTTAATTTGGGACTTTTATGATTATATGCACATTTTTTATTTTATAAGATATATATATATCCCCTTAAAAATAACATATAAATAATTTATCTATCCTAATGTTAATGTTTTTTATAAATGTTCATATTTAATGTGTCTTATGAGTCAAATGTTAAAAGTGGCATGTGACGCTTTGAATGTTTAAGGATTTAATTTTCAATTATTTTTATCCATGTAAATATTCATGGTATAATTTTATATATTTATTATATATATATAATTAATTTAAATGAATATTACACTACATTTTTAATTTCATCCAATTGTAATCAAACGAAATATTTTTGTATGTGTTTTATACAGAACATTTTGAAAAACATTGAATTGGAATTATTTTAACATTTAGAGAGAAAACAACTTCTCTACCATAGTGAAAATTATTTAATAGTCGTATTCCAATACAAGATTTATGTTTTTAAAAGAAAAATTCCTCAAAAATTCACTTTTTTAGATTTTTTTTCATTAACAATGTTTTGAAAAATTGTTTGGTTATTTTAACACATTGAAATGATTCCTTGTGATTGAGAATTAAATTTTATGTGTGAAATTATTCAAATTAAAATATTTTATGTTTCATGATTATATAATGGTACCAAGAAATTTGATTTTTGGTTACATAAAATCCAAGGATAGGTGGTTCTATGATAAACCAAGGAAGGGTGGTTACTTTATGACCTATAATTAAATATGTTTGGAAGTTAGTTTTATGGATAATCCATTTGTATGAGTGACATGAATGGAAGTCGATATTATCATTATTACGTTTTAGAAAAAATATTTACCAAGTTACCTACATATATATTACATGTTTTCTTATGATTTTTCATGGAAATGTTTTGATTTTCAAAAGATAATATAATGATATTTTTAGAATAATGATCCTTTATTCAGGGTAAAAATTTGTGTTTTTAAAGAAATATTTTATTGGTTTTGACTTTATTAATTTTTTTCTATATTTATGTCCCTTACAGTAAATTTTTTCTCATCCAAATTTTTAATTTTATTTTATTGGTCTTAAGATTGGTAATGGAAAAGTGGATTTCATAATGAATGTATTAAATATTTTTATGGAAAATAAATCCGGTTTTATTTTAAAAGTGTTTCCTTTTGGGGAATAAATTGATACTGAGTATATCTATCCATTTTTAATATATTATTTAATTTTATTATTTTCTCCCAATTCTATAATACAATAATCTAAAAATATCCTTTAATGTTAATTATTGTTCAAACAACAATAGAATATATAGTGTTTAAGGTCGAGACCTTAAAATTGTGAGTGACTATGATGCTTTGTAACAATAATTTTAATGATTTATATAATTTTAATGGCCAAAAAACAATAAATAAGTGATGAGATAAATGACCAATAAATTATCAATTATAATTCTATTGTCATATTTTTTTATGATCATTTTATTAGGGTTTACTGATTCTTATATTATTAAGATAGAGAACTCATGAAACCAAACTTGATTTTTTATTTTACAAAAACAATTTTATCCTTTGGGTATTCCTAGATCACATTACATTTTATAACTTAATTTTTAGAATGAATATCCAAGATCAATTTTTTATACATGATTCACAAAACATAACATAATTGGATCATAATATCCATAAAATAATAACAATTTATTTCTTGCATGTTTATTTTTTTTTTCTGTTTTCACAATTTAAGATAACACCCAAAACTAATTCAAGTATATTAATCTCCAATGTTTAACAATATAACAAAACTTCTAACAAAGATTATATAGAAAATAAATAAACATATATCTGAAATAACCTCAATATATTCACTGTGAAATGACATTTTATCCTCAAAATCTATCTCATACACTTCAAATTATATCCCAGAAAAAAATAATATAACTATTCCTAAATTATAATTTATGTTAAATATATAGGTTATATATATCTCCACTGAATTTAAAATTTCTAAAAATATCATTAATCACCTCAAAATAAAACTAATTCAAAGCTCTTGATAATGTAATATATTTACCAAAAAATTATTAATCATTATTCAATGAAATGTTTATGAAAAAACAATCATATACTGACTAGTATAATCCATATGATAGTGGTAGGTGTTGCACCTTTATCACCATTTGGTTGCGGGTTAATGTCCTAGGGCCTTTCCAGATATGATGATTTTTCTCTCGAAATATTGTATGTACTTTTTCTAAAATTATAATTCTTATCATATGTCATAAAATATTATGAAAACCCAATAAATTATATTAATAATAAAATCTATTTTTAACCTCTTAAGTCTTATTTATTGCTTATTTTTTTGATCAAATAAAATATTATTAATATAATATTATCATCTTCACATATAGGATAAACAATAAAGGGTATCCACAAATTTAAATATATATAAGAAAAATATAATGACATTATAAATAAAATAATTATTTTTACTAAAACCCATACTAAACTCATTGGTTATATTTCCCTAAATTTATCACAAAATACACTTAATTATCATATACTTCCATGACATAAAACCAAAAAGGGGTATTTATGGAATTAAACTTATGTTCAATCATGAATTATCAACCTATTAATCTTTTAATTTAACCTTTTAGTCCATTATTATCATATATTCAAGTACGTCAACATATTTAATAAAGAATATATGAATTTATAAAACATATCTCCCATATGGGTTAAATAAAGTGAATATAAAGGCTTGTTGTCATTCACCAATTGAGGATAAAGTCAAATACCAATGTTTAATTTTTTGGAGTTATTACCCATTGGTAAATCTCTTTTAGAGTCATATCCCCTTATAGTTTCCAAACATGCTATAATTTATAGGAATCCACATAGTCTAAAAATTCACCCAAATTGCAACATATTCATCTACACATAGAATTATCTTTATACTTGTATTTATGGTTCTCACTAAAGTATTCTTGTATTAATGAAAAAAAGAAATAAAACTTACACTAATACCAATATTTAAGACCCTCATATTTTATACATATTATTATATTATTTTAATCATAAAATCACATTAGATTACCCCCCAATTTTGATATGTCATAGTGTCTTTGAAAAAATATGTTTAAAATCCATTAAAGTGAGACTAAAAATAATGTTTTTTATTTATCCTCCATAATGAGATCATATATAATTTTATATTAAAATACTACATCAGAAATCTTGGGTATTGTTGCAATTGGTGACCTAGAAAAAACTTATACATAATTTTTGATAAACTGGATTCATTGTTATGGATATTAATAATCTTTTTATCAAATCATAGTTGTTCTTCTAAAAGGCATAATATGTGATAATGTCCTGAGAATATATTTCTCAATGGAAGTTCATAGAAGATCCATGTTATGATATAATGAGAACATATAATTTCTATATTAATAGTATAAAATATATGCTCTATATCTAGATTAAATATTTTGGGGTTAACAAATATTACATCTATCATATGAAACACCCAATTTTTCTTGGATTGGATAACATTTCAAAAAGAGATTTAATTTTCAGTTTGATGGAAATGCCACTACATAAGGGTATAATTATAATCAAATCTCTTGAGTTGGAATACTAAAATGTTTTTTAGAATTTTTTATGGATAAAGTGATGCATCAGGTGTCCCATCAAGATTCAGTGGCATAAAGATCTGAATCCTTAAAACCAAGAGTAACTCACCCGTGATAATGTTTTTTTGAAACCATAAAACCCAATAGAGGATGTCATTTGACTGGTTCAGAAAGGTTTAGGGTATTTCATTATTTCATCCAACCATTTTAACCAAGATAAAAATTAACAAGAATTGATGTTGTTTTATGAAAGAGGTAATGTGAATTGTTTGTGCATGAATTTCCAAAACATGTGCATGAACCACGAGGGGATCCATAATGGGTGTTGGTACATGTGAGGTATGCACATGGTTTTGATAACCATGTTGTGAAAAGATGAGATTCATTTAATTGGGGTGAAATTACTATTTTACCATCCATATTTTTTGTTTCCCCTTCTTTTCCCCCTCCATGCACACAACTCCTTCCCCTATCAAATTGGATATCTTCCCCCCTCCACGATATTCATAGAGAGATCTTATCCATCGAGTGTCAGAATCAACCATCATTGGTCTCATTTGATGTGTATATACATGATATCAATTCCTCTATAAAAATCTATAGTTTATTCCCCATCTTCAACAATATTCTCATGCAAGGTAATTATCTCTATTTTTAGGTTTTTTTTTCTTCAATTTATATCATACCCAAAAAATTCCATCATTAATATTGGATGAATAAAACATTCATGGAATATGGTAGGCGATATATAAATTTTTACCAAATATTTTATCATCTAATAAAGGTTAACCATTTATTCACATGCCTTACCTTCCCATTTTCACTTTTAATTTAATTAAATGCCTTAACAAAATTAGTATACTTCCATGTTATGTGTTTAAAACCATCATAATATAGTCTGAGAATATGAAATCAATCCAAACCAACCCTTTAGGTTTGTTTATACTAATAATTTATATAGTATTATTATTATCCTCCATATTAATAGGAAATCCTTATGGTGTGTTTATTTAAATACATTTAAATGAATTATTTTATTTTCCTTGAATATTTTTTAGGTTTCTTCATTTTTTTCCATCTGGATATGATTCTTACATAGAGTTAATTTAATTGTTTAATGAAAATATCATGATATCTAATAAAACAACTCAATGAGTTGAATTTAGTTTTAATTTAAAAAAGTAATACTTGATGTTTTATATATATCAAGGATAATTGGAATTGATGTCTTCGATCCAAATCATGGTTAATGTTGGATGATGGTAATTTTTATATACATGTCCTTTATTTACCTAATTATTTAAATTTTATATAGGTGTGTCGATAATTATGTATAAATAAGTTTTAGTGGAATAGATATGATAATTCCAACAATATCTTCTACAAATGGAACATATTAATGGCTTAAAAGAACAAACTGCATTTTTCTTAAATGATCAATGTATTATTTTAATAAGGATCCTATGCACCTTGAACGATGGCTATTTCCTTTTTACGGAACATATATATAAAATAGCTCATCGCGAACATAGATTACCATATATTGACTGACTATAAAAATAAAAATTGAATAGGTTCATTGGCCACGAAATGTATCACCCCCATGTTTGAGGATTATGGGATGAAGTTTACATCACAATGTTTGTTGGGCATGAAATTTCATGCCCTATTATTAAGAGACCATGTATTACCCACCTTGTTATGATTTATGAAACTCATAATGGAGTCTAATATAGATAATGGTGATTTTCTTGGTTCATCTCCTCTAGTTACAGATGATCATTAGGTATGAATACCCTTACATAACATTATATTATTATTTTTCGAATTAAGAATGGTTATCTTATTTTTCCCTTAGACCTAGTTAATACAAAATATAAATGGCTATAATAATCACTAAAACTATAGTGAATATATGTGTATTAATATATATATATATACCTATATACATATAATTAGATGCATTTAGGCACATGCTAATGGATGTTTGGTTGGCTAGGTCTCCATGAGGAACATGAGAAGGGCTTGTAACTTTTATTTATTTATTTACTTTTTATTCTATTATACCTTCAAACTACTCTAAATTAATTTTAGAAACCTGATAGTAAATTATATACCTTATTTTTTTTCATACTAGGTATATCTCACACCTTTTTTGGGATACCATTACACTAGGGTACCTGAGAAGACCTCATTTTCATAGGTATATGTATTACTACTAGTTCAGTGATGTGCTACATAGTAGTTATGATAACAAAACTGAGTGGGATCCCAACATGCTCATGTGGATATCCCAATAGTTTTTTTTCATTTAATTATGTATTTTTAATCATTTCTTGTCATATTTTAATTCATGTTTTCTTCTTAATTTTATTTTCTCTATGGAATCATCATAGACATGACAAAAGGGTTATATTTATTTGGAAGTGTAAGTCCTAATTTACCTGTTATTGTATTCACATACATTGTTGTGTTATTTTATTTATTTCTAATTCCACTATTAATTTTTGATTTGTATATGATATTCCATTGTGATTCTATTGACATCTTGGTATATTCTCCCCACTATACCACCATTAGAACCTCCATTCTAGTCAGAAGCCTCTCATGTAAGGATATGTGCTCCTGAAGCCATGTGGAGATCAGTATAACTATTGCATTCACAGTCTGTCAGGTCGTGATGTTACAAAATTGTATCAAAAAATCTTTTACTTTGACATAGTATGTTGGTTTTATCGAAAAGAGACTAGTAATGTGTCAACACATGGTAATAGTCATGTATAAGAGTGATCAGCCCAGGGAATGGGAAATGTCCTTGTGACCAGGGATGATATTTTTTCCATGTTGTTTATAGATACAATTGTTTTTTATTTCACGTTGAGTGGTTGGTGTATATTTAAATTTTTACTGAATTTTGTTATCTATGTAATTTTACATTTTTATCAGTATGGCATGGATTTAGAAATGGATTCTTCATTATGGAATCATAGATGTTTGCATTCCATGAATATGCCATTCCATATAGATTCCATTGCAAGACTGTTTGATATCTAATGATGCCCCTTGTGTGTTATTATCATTGTTATTATATACCATGTTAGTATTTTTAGTAACATTCTTAGATTTATTCCAAATTTTTAATTCATTATAACTATTGGTTTATAACTCAATATGTGTTCTATTAACCACTTCTTCCATTATAACATGATTCTGAAATTTTTTATCTTTTTTTCTTATATACCATTTTTGTGTGTTTTTCCAACCTACATAGTATCTTTCCATGTTTATGTTTTCGGGATTAGTGACTATTTATCATGATTATAATATTAATTCTTCTTATAGCATTATATTTTATAATTTTTATTCAAAGGTGTGTTATATATAATTTGAAAAATCAATCCAAGTACTATTTTATAGTAAATATTCATGGTGGAATTCTATTTGACTAACCGATGCTCACATGTTTGAGCCCTGAACCACTGGTTGCATGGGTTTAAACACACTAGTTATGATTAAATGGGATCCAATTTTTAATATTTAATGTGTATGGTTGAATTATAATTTTGAAATATTAAACCATATAATTGAAAAATTATTTATGATATTTTTATATGTAGTGATAGTTTTATAAAATTTAAAAGATGTTTAATTTTCAACTTAAATGGAATGGTTACTCATTAACCTTTAATGTGACTCAATCCAAGTAGGTAAGTTATAGTGATTATTCTTATATGATAAAACCCCATAAGGAGGATTTATAATTATATTTCTAATGGTTTCCTTGATACATGCTTCTCACATGATATCTTGGGCATAGAAAACCATATGGATACATTCCAAAATGCACAACTGAACACTATTATGTTATTTGGGTCATTTTATAACAATATAACCCACTACAAGTGTTTAAAACATATATAAATTAAAACAACTATTTTCATTTATCTAAAATGGTTGGATATGAAAAGGCCCTAAAAGGCCACCTACCTTTTTTTATGCTTGAACACTAAACTCCATGGGGTGTGTTTATGATATATATAAGGACTATTATTTATGTTTTCCACAGTCACATATACAAGATCACACATAGATGTATGGTGAAATATTATTTTACCAGCCCACTCTATAATTTTTAATAAACCAGTGATCTAATTTTGATTTATATTTAAATGTCGAATTAGTTAAATCAAATTCAAATTTCAATGTAGTGATTGGTTTAGTCTATAGATTAAAATCTTAATTTTATTTATCTAAGCTAATTGAAAACATTTTTAAGTAAATAAATGATATTAAAAATGAATATTATCATATGAATAATATAAATGTGAGTGGATATTTGATAAGTAAACAATGATTAAAAATAACATTTTTAAAACATGCTTGTATTCTTTGTGTAATTAACTAAATAAATGTTCAGCATAAATCATCCTTATAACTATTCCTGATGCATTAAAACCAAGCCATTAATATATATTATGTTCAAATGAAAATAAATTAATCAACTCAAATGAAACAATATAGTGATTTTATAAGTATAACCCTTGAGTAATGGTAGGTTAAAATTTTAATTGAGTTTCTCATTAGAATGTAAATGTGATTGCTTTCTGTTGGACACATAATTTATTGTTTGAATCTGAAAGGCCAGTGGTAGAGCCTAGTAATTTTTTAGTTTGGTTTAGATATAGTTCCAAATTATTTTTTTGGTAATGGGGTAGCTTGAGGTGGGTAACACCCTCATAATTTGAAAACCTTGAAAAATTCACGATAACTATTTTAAATGAATAGAACTTTTCAAGTGTCGTATTCCTATGTAGTACTCTTAGTTTCTTAACAAAATCTATTTTCTATATGGGTGGTCATTTGGTAGAGTGAACCAAGTTGATGAAATGAGTATCTTGAAATGATCAAGTTCTATAAGTTGAAAATTCCACGGAATAGCTGACTACATAGTAGGTTGTGCCACCCTTCTTCTTCTATCCCTTTGGAATTGGAAATAAAGGGAGGTCTACATACTATATTAAAATCATATGGTATTGTGAGTCATTGGGATAAATATTTTGTGGTCCATTAGATACATCACTTATACAGGTGATAAGACTAAGTATGATATCAAATGTTCCGTTGAATTAGAAATAAATCATAGGTTAATATTTTTCAGTACACATAGTACCCATTATGTTGGAAACAGTTTAAGGAACCATGTGGGTTTGTTTTAAAAATTTTCTATTCATGGGATAATTTTTTTATCACCGTTCATATTTGAGGGATTATGACTTAGGAATTATAAAAGATATGACTCATCCCCATTCGTGGGACAATGTTACGAAGTGGATTGTGTATTTTGACATGCTAGTTTAGATTTTTCTTTGTTCATGACTCATGTTATGACACACGTTGATATAACTTGGGAGGAGTGTGTGATGTAATTCTAAAGAAAATATCTTCTAGATTCCTTGTGAGTGGATAGTCTATATCTCCTCTGATAACTTGGGTTCTCCAAAGGTGTAGAGTATCAGGTCTATTTAGGTAAAACATGTTCGTTCATATAAAAGAAAAAAAATCTATCATGAACCATTGAAAATGATCACTATTGTTTTTGAATTCCTAACTTGATAGTAAGATGGAAAATTGTTGGTACATGCAAGGTAGCACAATATTAGAATTTTTGGCTGGGAACACAACCTTTTGAAACCCTTTTAGTTATGGATATACTTTGGTGGTTGTTATTAAATTATCTTTGGATTATTCAAGTGGTAAAGGTTTTGTGGCCAACTAGTGTTGTTGCAACTAATTTTATAGCCAAAATATTTTGATAGAAAAAGGATAGTCATTGTTGGACACCCCTTATTGTCTATTACTAGAAGTGTACGGTTGGTTCTGAACCATTCCAAGATCTTTTTCTTTAATATGATTGGATTGCCAAATTTTTTTTTGTTAATTACTATAATCTTCTTAGTGTACCTCAGTTTGAGATGATGAAGGCCCATTCTATTACATCTTCTTTGTACAGAGAGAGAGTTTCAGTTTTATGTTGGGACAAATTTAAATGTCATTGGTCTTGGAAATTAAATTCAATGGGATTTAGGATTATACATGAATGTTGTGTTAATAGAAGCATTTATTCAAAAGAGATATCTGGGATCTCATGTAGTAATTCATCTTATGGACTCTTGGTGACTATCCATTATTTTCACATGACCACTCGGAGAATGCATCATTGGGCTCTGTCATTGATCTTGATAAGTTGGAATTGATCTTTTTAACGACATCTCAAATGTGAATTCCATGGTAAATATATCCTTTAATGATCTTATTGAACTCTAGTGAATTATTCTAAGGTTACACGTAATAGTATCTAGGGTTGAATGTGATGTTTTTGTAACATCCTAGTTTAGATGCCACTTAATGGTCCCCGGTACCAGGTTTTCCACATTGCCTCAAGACCATATCCCCAAATGCCAGAGGCTTATGACTAATAGTGAGGGTCGGGATGTAGTTATGGAGAAATTATTCCCTCATTAGTAGAGTGTAACACAACAGAATATAATAATGATTCAATTGGGGAATCAGTAAATCCACGAAACATGATATCGTGTTGGAATACTTATAGTAAAATAAGAAAGAAGTTATATCATATACTAGATATGATACATGTCAAAATTCATAATAAAATATCCAAAACATGTACACATTAATCATATACAATACATGTCCTAAATGTAAAAAAGTACAAAGAATCCTAATAGCATCACAAGCCATGTCTTTGTCCCATTCTCTCATGCACCTAAGTAAAATATCAAGTACCTATAGGAGGGATCATTCCCTTATCGACACCTACAATAATATAATCTATTTTGGTCCAAAACATGACCCAAATCTAGAGTGAGACTAAATCTTAGTAGGAAACCACCTAAAGTCTATACCAATCAATTAGGGAATATATTTAACAGGTAGTGTGCAATAAGAAATGTAGCAAGAAAAGAAGAACTCAAAAGAAACATCCTACATAGTCGGGCTTTCTTTAACATTAATTTCATTTATTAATTTAATTACATTGAATTTATAATTCCCATTAACATATCTAACCCATCATCCCCAATATAACTACTAGCACGACAAATGCCTCATATATTCATCTAAATGTGTAGAAGTATTGACTGAATCAAAGACGATGATTTTTCTTGTAAGAAAAATCATAAATCATTACATTTATAATTAAATCCAAAACCCGATCCCATCATTTACATTCATATATTGGAATTTATGTATCACTCTAGGTTCCATATCAATCAACACCCTACAATCCCATCTTGAGTGAATCTCTCAGGAACCCGATATCACTCTAGGTGTGATATACAGTCCATTCCGTTTGAGTTTGTCCTTGGCGGTCCTATATTAAACCCCCAAGTGTCACCAAGACATATAATGGAATTTCCCTTGAGTTCATCCATGTAATAACTCATTTAGATTGATGTATCACTCGACATATATGTTCTACCTGAACGAGTCCATCCATGACATCCTTCAATGGATCCACGTATCACCGATGGAATAGTCACATTAACCATAGAGTCCATACATGGAATCCTAAGGTGGATCCATATATAACTCAAGATATATAGGTCAATAGTCAAATGAGTATATCCATGGAATTATAAGATGAATATTTATGACATTCTAGGATATCTATAATCTAACAACTTTAATTACATTTAACATATTGAGATCAATACCAAGATAATCTAATAATAAACTCACCTTAGTGGGTATATCTAGCCTTAGATAAACTTATAAGGATTGACCATTCATTTACTAACATGGGAATATTCCTTATAAGAAGAAACACATGTATAAAAAACAAATAAATAGTTTAACATCATTTAAATCATGTGGCGGTATTTTTTATAACAATTTAATAGCATAAAAATCTACTACATGGTTTGGTTATCCTAAATCTCCCATGGTAAAAGAAATAGAAAGTGAAATTAATTCCTATTAAAAAATTACAAAACTAGACCATGACCAAGGGATTTCATTTTAACAGTCACATGGGGATTTTCAATATAATAGGACTAAAAAGACTATAAAGATATCACACATCTTAAACATCATTTATCTCATATGGGAAAAGTAACAATTGGAGTAATTAAATCCGATTGAATCAATTTAATTAATTGCCTCGGTTTTACTCTCATTAGGAATCCATCATGCTTTAAAATACGAAGTCTTCCATGTGTCAAGGTGTGATTATTCCCTCCCTTACCCATTACACAATTTAATTAAAATATATTAATATTATAATTTAATCTATATCAAATTCCATTGTTATCAACCCATAAAACGGATACAAGTCACACCTCAAGTGGGTGTCTGAAGAAATAATCCATAAAGTCTATTAAAGGAAACTCACCCATGGGGTGGTCATAATTTAAGGTATAAATTGTATAACATTCCGAAACATGCCTATTTGATAACCTAAATCTAAATGGGGAATAGTAGGTTTCAATTCCAATTTATATTGATACCTAAAAAATGGGCACATGACACCCCAAAAAATATTAATGATCTGACATTCAATGTAACACACATGAACACCAACCTTAAGTACATGCTAGATACCTTGTCTAATATCAAGATTTCATTCATTCTGGATTGTATTAAATCAAAAAAACGACTAATAACACAAAATTTGGTTGTATGATCCACAATACAAATAGCACGGTCAATATCTAGAAGGATTAATAAATGCTAAAAAATATAAATCATTGCCTTACCATTGCAAAACAACGGAGATAAAACACATTGAAATCCGTGATCAGACATCAAGTAGACTTGAAATACTACTCTAGGCCAAGATTTGTGGTTTTCCATGAGAAGGTGATATTGTACTTTTAATAAAACAAAAAAATGGTTTAATATATGTTTTTTATTTTAAATTGAAAATTTTAAAAATTTAACACAAAATGGATCACAAAGTTTACCTATACGGTTTGAAAAAACAAACAGAAAACATGCATAGCTTTGTGTAGCCTTGGAGAATAACACATGGATTTTCCACACAGTTTATAAGACATGTGAAAACCACTATAAGAACTTCTATCAAAATATACTGAAATTGAAGAACAAGTCACATGGGCCTGTGCCTCCTCCTGCATGGTCTCCTCAAACCGTTCAGCCTGTATTTCCCACCTATCCAACCATGCATGGTTTTTTCAAGTTGTGCATCCTACCCCTCATAGTTTTCACTAAATGTATGTTAGGATTAGAACACACAAAAATTGGGTTTCAAGATCCAAAACATCCCCAGACACCCCTGATACCTCAATGACCTCAACAAGAAATCAAATTAGGCCACACATAATTATTTAAACTGGGAAATGAGGGAAATTCAATTTTAATACCTCAATAAAGAATCATGTTCTTACAGACTTCCCCCCTTAAGAAATTTTCCCCCAAATTTCCCTTCCAATGGTGGTGAAGCATGATCCATGAAAAAATATGGCCACTGCGGTCATACATCGGCCTCCTTCTCTTAGTTTATTTATTTTACTCAGTCATATTTCCATAGCACCCATACTAAAGAAGCATACCGGCCTTAGAGAACATTGGTTATATGATCCAAAATTCATATAAGATTCACTTCACATGATGAATCTACTAGTAACTCAACCTCATTGGGTTGAAAATCATGAGATAGGTTTGAATAGTTTCATCATATATGAGAAACGTAGAAGACATCATCCATATCCCAGTACCATTGAGGTATCTGCAACCGATTTGAAACATGATAGAGTCTCTAGAATCTTGAATGGACCGACATATCTAGATGAAATATTCTCATGATTCCAGACCCACTTGTGCCAAATCCATAAGGAAACATGTATGAAAACCCAATCCCAAACCTTGAACGGTAGATATTGTCTATAGTGATCGAAGTAAGATTTATGATGAGATTCTGTAGTATCCTTCCAATTAATAATTATCTACACATGCACTGTGTTCTGTTGGAAAAGATGAGGTCCAAAAATAGCTACCTCTCCTTCATATAGCTAATATAGGGGTGATTGGAATGACCTACTATATAAATCCTTAAATGGAAACATTGGAATGGTATCTTGAATTCTATTATTATTGGAGAAATCCACCATGGGTTTATACCTCTCCAAAGAGCCCCCAAAATCTAGGATGTGTGCATGAAGCCTATACTCAAGAACATGAATCATGTGATCAGACTATCCATTCCTTTATGGGTAATATGTCATGCTCATAAACACTTATTTACCCATAGAACTCTATATCCCTTTCCAGAATCTTGATGTTAACTGGGAATCCCTATTTAAAATGATATACTATAGGTCCCCATTTAGTTATACAATCTCAAATATTTGAAACCTCTAAAGCTCATCAACACTCAATGCATGCATTATAAGAAATAAATTTGCAACCTTCTTCATCTTGTACACAAAAACACTTACTGTATCATTACCTCCATGAGACCTCAGTGAACGTTTCCTGATATCCCTCATGACATCATTCCATTTCCAATTCGAAATGGGTAACTACTGTAAATGTTCTACTAGTTGCTGGTGTTCGTACTTCACCTACTGACAGGTGGAACACCTCATTACAAAACCAGCTACATATATTTTCATTCATGGTCACCATTACTAATTAGGTAAATATTGATACATCTTGGTGAAACCAGGATGAACTTATCATACCGAGGCATGATAGTCCATCATCATCTTCTCACAAATGTATACTAAAAACCATATGTGACCATCTAAATGTAGAAACTCATCCTCACCTACAGTCCAACATACAGGAGGATCCTCACCTACCATAGACATCTATATAACTAAGAATTCAGAGTCAGATAGTCTCCTAATCCTCTATCTATCCAATAATTTAGAGTTATTATCTATGGATGATAGAAACATCTTACCATAACTTCCATTAACATCCATGTGCATCATAGAGAACAATGCAATAAGATACCACTCACTACTGGCATGTTGTATGACATTTATCTGAGTCATACTACTCAGTTCATCATCCACTGTATTTCTTTTATGAGGTGTGTAGGCTTGATCATAGTCAAAGGAATGAAGTTCTTCAACCCACCTTCAATGCTTAAAATTCAAATCATGCAATGAAAATATATACCTAAGGATTTTGTGGTATGTGAACACCACAAAGTGCTCTCCCAAATAGAATTTCTTCCAATAGTGTAATGCATGAACAAACATAGATAAATCAATTTCATGCATCAGGTAATTCCACTCATGTGGCCTCAATTACTGAGACCTATATGCAATTACTCAATCCCCGTGCATAAGAAATACTCCCAGACCAATACCCGATGCTTCATAGTATACAGTCTAACTCCTACCCAACATTGGAAAAACTTGAATTGGAACTTATGTCAATATCCCTATTTTCTTCTTAAAGGCCATCTCATAGGAATCCATACATACATATTTCTCAACCATTATAGTCAATCACATCAATGAAATTTATATGCATGATTGATCCTATATGGAAAACTATAGTAACCATCCATAAGTAAAAATATTCTCACCAGAATGATGTTCTTCATATGCTCCTTGGAAACCAATCCCCTCACAATGTTGGGGTCCCCTGAAACTCCTTTTTCTGAGATGATGTGGCCAATGAAGTGAATCTGATGTCTCTGGATGTGGAACATTGTGATCTTAGCATATAATAGATTCACCCCTATCTTATTTGAAACGTTCTCAGGATGTATCACATGGACCTATCAATTGTGATAATATACCAGGATATCATCCATGAAAACAACAAAAAATTATTCATGATAAGGATAGAACACTCAGTTAATTAGTTCCATGATGACCACATGAGATTTTGTGAGACCAAACGAAATTAAAAAACACTCATATACACCATACATGATCCTGAAGGTTGTGTGAGGTATGTGTGATGGTCTAACAAGCACCTGAAGATAAAATGATCTAAAACCAATCTTTAAGATGACCCATGCTCCACATATCTGGTTGAAGAGATCATCTATACATGGTATAGGATATCTGTTGTTAACTATCAACTTTTTCAATTTTTTGTAATACAAACATAGCATAATTATACCATTTAACTTTTTAAAAAAATTACTGGAGAGACCCATGAAGAGTACTATGTCAGATCAAAATTTTCACTTATAAATCCTCAAGCTGCCTCTTGAGCTCTTACAAATCCATAATATCCATTTTTTAATGGGTAATGGATACCCATGTAGCTCTTAGAACATGCATGATCGAAAAATATGCATCTAACACCAGATGTAATGCTGATAAATTATCTGAGAATACATCCTTTATATGATAAAATACTGTAGGGAAATTATTCTGATGTTTTCCCAAACCATATAGATGTAATCTTGCAATCTGAGCTATCATACCGTGCAACCCATGATGCTCGGGTCCATCTCAGATCTCTTAGACATCCCATTCACCTTTGTGAAGAACCTTCCCACCATATGGTGATGTGAAACTGACCCTACAGTGATAACTGTAAACAAAGTCCTGAAAGGAAACCGACCAGTATATCCCTAGAATGATATCATAACCTATCATCCTATGGATATAAAGGTCTCATTTGAAGTGACATCAACCAACCTCTAGGGGGAACTTCTTTCACTAACGCTCATCATCCATACTGATCCCTAACGAAGTGTCCAGAATCATAACACCATCAGAGGTAGAAACATAGAGCTCAAGTCCCTTCATCACGGTTATAGATATATAGATATGTGAATCCCCTAAATCAAAAAAGTTCACAAGATAAAACAGACACTACTAAAATAGTTCCATAGATAGTAAAAATTTCTAGGATCCTATGCCTGAGGGTTCTATTCCTCTGTATATTCCTTCGGTATATTTGGGCTATATAAAACTACCTGGATACCCTGTGCTGATCCACCATGTTATCACTATGAACCTAGGGCCTCACTTCCATATCCACAACTACAACCACAACCTGAATGGTATTCTGTACCCTATCTCCTTGCCTGATGAGAAGGTGTTGAACTAACTACTGAATGATGAGTTTGGGAAGTCCTCCTGTCACTGGATGCTGGAGGAAACTTTCAATAAAAGTGCTGTAGATAACCCATCTTTCCACAAGATCGACACCCGAATGGGTCCTTCATACAATGTGGCCTTTTATGACACCACCTAGTACACTAGAAGAACCTCAACTTAATACCTAAAGATATGTTATGACTTCTAACATCATTGTGTGGATTCTCTAGGTGATGCTACCTACTAGTAGTGGATATAGTACCAGACCCAGGTGTCGAACGTCCCTAACTCGCACCCCCAGATTCCCTCAGGTTATGCTTTTTTGATCAGAACTTGCATCAAAATAATTGAAATATTATTCAAAATGAATACATTCACATATTTTTAGACATCATAACTGATACCTTCCTTGAATTTCCTATCTTTTTATAACTCATCACCCATCAAGATTGGCATGAAATTATAGATCTTATCCAAACATAATGAGTATTCTATAATTAATAACCCGCCCTACTACAGATGTATGAACTCTATGGGTCTTTCATCCCACAAATTCTCTAGATTGAATCAATCATATAAGGCCATGAGAAACTCTATACAAGTTATCTCTTTATGACGATAAATATAAGTGATAACGTTCCACCATTTATTGGGGGAATCACACGACATGTATGTAGAGAACATTACCCTACTATCAGGAGGCATCTCTAAAAGATCAAAAACTGATAGAAAGGAATCCATACATAAATCTGAATCATGTTCTCTACCATTCCCTGAAAAAAATGGGTAGATTATTTTTCAAAATCTCATGCATTTACTCTTCTATAGTCAACGAACATCGTTGTTCTCTCGTAATGGTCTTTATAAAATTTAGGAACTCATCACCAAACTGTGACTAAACAGACAAGTCCAGTAAATCTCATAGTTCAGCAACTTGTACTACTAGAGGATTCACTCATAGCCTAAGGCCTACCACCTCCAATGTATGATCATTTCCACCCTCCATCCATACAACATGAGGCCATCATGGTGGTATGACTCAATAATTTCAAACACACATCTCTTTACAAGGTCATTATCATGGTTAGAGTCTCAAAAGTGCAGATATGAATATAGGAGAGGTAAAAACCTACTTCTAATAGAACTAACCCATAATCAAACACCATGGGTCAGGTTTGGGAATCAAACAAGAAACAGAAAATACCAAAATCCCACCACTAAGGCTAGTTCTTTCCAAGTTCTCTGTCATAATACACATAAGTTTCACTTTTTTTTCATATTCTTTTTATTTCAAATTTAGTTCACATTCACATTCATTGAATTGATACTCATATCACAGTTATCACATTCCCTTTAGAAGGGTAATAAAATGGTATTATGAATTCCAATTAGTGGGGTACCATAGTCCCCATGAATCAAATATAGGCATTCACCTATAGCATATCATAACACTCTTCACTTTATGGATGATCAATGATCATCAAAATTCTAACCCAAGAGGGAACATAGAAATCAAGGACCAATGTTTAGTGTCAATCCAATCCATATAATAAAATATCTTGATAAAACTATATCAACAACAAGCATATGTATCACAAAAACTATCACAACAGTATACTATAAGTAAATCTCTCTAAATGGCATGAAAAAAATGAATTGTTGTGAGTTCTAACAAGTTTATATATATTTCATGAGATGGAATACCCTCATCTCATTTGGTTTCAACAATTATAACCCTTAATCATATCAATAATGATCGTATAAGTAATGTCCATCACCCAATAGTGGAATCAATCAACTATAATATCTCAAAATTCAGAAATCAATGATTCAATTAGAGAAAATTTAGACTTTACGTGTACACTTTTTTCTATGATTGGAAACAATTCAGTACAAAATCCATATTCCTTCCAATCCCTTTAAATTATTTCCATATAGTAAAGTAAACCGTGAAAATAAACCTCTAATACCACATTGTAACATCCTAGTTCTTGACGCGACACAAAGGTGCCCCATACCCAGTTGGCCAAATGGACTCAAGATATCTATCCAAATTCTAGAGGATGTCAACTTGTAGTGGGGGCCTAGGTGTGATATTGTGGAAACTATTACTTCATTATTAGAGTGAAACACAAAGGAATAAAATAATAGTTCAATAGTAGAAGCATTAAATCCATGCATCTGGATCTAGCAGTAGAAGACTGGTAGTATAAATAATCTAGAAGTTATATCATACACTATATGATGACACATGTCACATTTTCTAATAAAATAAGACAATTAGGTATACATAATTATTATATAATACATGTCACAAAATTACAAAAAGGATAAAATAATCCATGTAGCATCATAGTCCTCAACTTCGTCCCATGATCTCCATCCCATAAGAAGCGTATCGAGTACCTATATGAGGGAAATTGACCTTATGAACACCTACAATCAAATAATCTATATGGGTCCAAAAAATTAACAAATAGGGATTGAGACTAAATCCTAGTAGGAAATGATCAATGTTCTATGCCAATCAG
The DNA here is from genome assembly GCA_963277665.1 of Viscum album. Classification (NCBI taxonomy): domain Eukaryota; kingdom Viridiplantae; phylum Streptophyta; class Magnoliopsida; order Santalales; family Viscaceae; genus Viscum; species Viscum album. The sequence goes on from OY728139.1 coordinate 902,692,340, forward strand.
TTAGTGAATAGAAATAAAAAATAGTGTGTGGTAAGAAAATTAGTAAGCAAGTATGAACTCAAAAGTAAAATCCTTTATAATATGGATTTCATTTATATTCATTTCATTTATAAATTCAATTACGTTTAATTTAGTAGTCTCAAGATCTAGTTCAAACCCATCATCCCCCATATAACTAGTAGCATAATAGATGGCTATGAAGGTCATCTAAAAATGTACAAGTGAAGACTGAATCCAAGATTTTTCTTTGTAATGGCAGGGGAATCATAAGTTATTCCATTTATATTTCAATTCAAAACCTAAGCCCATCTTTGACATTCCTACATTGTAATTTAAGTATCACTCCAGGTGAAATATAATTAGAAACACAATAATACCGTTCATATTGAACCTCTTAGAAACATGGTATCAGTCTAGGTGTGATATACAGTCCATGCCATCTGTATCTTTTATTGGTGGTCTTAGAAGGAATCCCCAAGTATCACCCATGAAATATAAAAAATGTACCTTTATTCCATCCATGGAATTCCTCACATGGATCTACGTATCACTTGTCATATAATTATAGCCTTAATGAGTCTATCTATGTAATCCCTCAATGGATCCATGTATCACCCATGTCATAATAAAATTAACCAAAGATTCTATCCATGGAATCCTAAGGTGGATCCATGTATCACTCAAGGTATAAATTTCAATAGTCACAGGAGTCCATCCATGGAATTCTAAGTTGAATCCTTGTGTCACTGAAGGCTATCTATCATCTAACCATTTCAATTCTATTTAACATGGTATGTTCAAAACCAAGATAATCTAATAATAAAATCTCCACAATGGGTGTATCAAGCATTGGACAAGCTTATAAGTCTTGGACTTTCATTTTCTCATGTGGGAATATTAATTATAATAAGAAAAGGATATATAAAAAACTAATATATGGATTAATATCATTTAAATCACATGGGTGTATTTTTTATAACATGTTCAAAGCGTAACATGCTACTATATTTCTTGGTTATCCTATATCTCACATGGTAAAAGTGATAAATAGTGGAATTCATTCCTATTATGGAAATTGAACACATGGATAAACTTAAGGGATTTCCATAATCTACTCACAGGTGAATTTTTAACATAATAAGACTAATAATCCAATCAAGATATCGCACTGATTAAACATAAATTAACTCATGTGGGAATTGAAGCATTTTAATAAATTCAATCCAATTACATCAATTAAAGTCATGGCCTCCATTTTACTCAGAGGGGAAAGGCAACATGCTTTAAAAAGAAAAGGAAAACATGGGTGAAGGGTCAATTATTCCACCCCATAATCTTTATCAAATTCAATTACAATAATTTTTTTTTGTAATTTAATTTATATCAAATTCAATTTTTATCAACCCATGAATGGGATAAAAGGAACACCTCATGGGGGTTTCTAAATCAATAATCCATAAAGGCCATTCAAAGAAACTCACCCATGGAGTTTTCCAAATTCAAGGTATACAACCTATAAAATTCATAAAAAACAAATTTAGTTACATAAATATGGATAGGTAATAATGATTTTCAATTAATATTTCTCCTATAATGGGAACATGATACACCTACATATATAAATGATCTGACGTTCAATGAAAATCATTTGACCACCTACCTTAGGTCTGTTCTATATAGGATGTCTAGTATTAGAAATTAATTCATCCTGATTTGGAAAAAATATGAAGAAATAATGGAGAACAAAAAATTAAGGCATATTAGCCAAAATCCAAATAGTGCAGTCCATATATGAAAAAATAAATAAACTCGACAAATAAAACAAGGAAATACCATTTTAGATCCAAGGAGACAAACCACCTTTGAAAAGGAGATCGACTGATGAGTAGATATGAAATACTAATTTATCCCAAGAAGTTAGATTTTGTACATAAATAATCTAATATCCATTTCATGAAAACCAAAAAATGGGTTAATATAAGATTTTTTTTTAAAATTATAAACATTAAAAATCCTACACAACATGTCCCAAATGGTTTATATGTATGGTTTGAAAAACCACTAGGTAACCATTCATAGCTTCTTATAGAATTGGGTAATAGCACATAGTTATCCCACATGGTATATAAACCATTCCCAAATCATTCTAATAACCTTTATCAAAATTCTATGAAATTGCAGACAAAGTCACACGAGAGTGTGCCTCCTCCTGCTTAGTTTCCTCAAACTGTGTGACCTATAGGCCCCCACTATCCAACCTCACATGATTTAGTCAAGTAATATTACCTACCCATCACAATTTTCACTAATAGTTAACTATGATTAAATCATCAAAACATTAGGTTATGGTCTCTAGAATAGCACCGTACATTCCCTAAAGCTCTATAACCTCAAATGATACTCACATTAGGCCATACATAAAAATTTAAAGAGAAAATTGGCCAAAAATTACATATCTAATCCTCAAAGAAGAATATGGTTCTTAATGTTTTAATATTGACGATCCAATTTTTTTGAATCATGTTTATACCCATATTCATTCAAGGGAATGGCAACATAAATTGAATTCAGGTTGAAAATTATTCAGATTCCAAAAACGTTCTTTGATGGACATGTTAATTTAAACCTGATATTTGTTAAGAGAAGGGTTCAGACTTAGGGTTTAATTATGATTTCCATCTAAGCCAAGAATAATTTTTAAATGGTCCAAAACATGTTCCTCAACATAACCTATTTTATTTCATTAATGTTTTATCAGTAATGTACCAATTTATAGAACGTTTTCTAGTTGATATGGGTACATTGTGATTCAGTTGGGTTTTTTTTCTTAAGATGTCTACATAACCTAGTTAAATTAGGATGACTAGAAATCATCCATTTATTCATGTTTATAATCATTTCATAAAGATTATTATAATTATACAAGATTTCTTATGTATAAAATTATAACATTGGAGATATAATGACTCATAATTTTCATTTTAAATGATAGAAACTATTTTTGGGATGATTCATTGGATGGTTGATGAAAAAGATGGTAGTGGGAATGCGACTTAGGTGAGGAGGGCTTGGGTATTCTCTACCTTGATGTTCAAATTTGGAGTGAGAGCATTGACACTTATTCTAATGGTTTATATTCTGTGTGTAAAACATATGAGCGAAGGGGTGTCGGGTGTTCAGAAAGGAAATGCCAAATTTTGTATGAGATATCACAATAGAGTATTCTAGGTGTATTTTCCCCCCAAGGATTCTTAGGGCAGATATATTGTATCTTTTGGAAACAGTAGTGTCCCATGTTTTTGTATCAGATGAAAATTCTAACGGATCTTTAATTTTATGATTAGTGGATGGGATAAATATTAATCCGAGCTTCACAAAAAAATTAAAAGAGTTTAAAAACCAAAATGTGTTTTTTATAAATCTATTAAATAATGATGTGTTCATTATATTTTCTCTCAATTATTGTGAATTTTGAAATCTAAAACATCAAAACTAGGAGAATATGGAATGGGTGCACAGTTTTTTTGAAACCAGCTGGCCCACCAGAGAAAACCTTTTGGTTTATTCAGAAGTGTTGAGAGAGTCACATTGTTTTTTCCAACCATGCATAGTAGGACACATGGACATTAAACCGTGAGGTATTAAACAGGTACATTACATAAGTAATGGAATATTTTTCACACAATTTTCCAAGCCATGTGCATGAACTATGTGGGCCTCATTCTTTAGATGTAGATCAAGAAAAGTTGGCCCACATATTGTACAACCATGCACCTCAACTAATTGGGTGTTATTCCTTATTTCCCCTCCAACCTTTTATGTATCCTCCCTCATTTCTCCACATCCACACATACTTATCTTTCCCCTATTACATTTGATCTCTTCCTACATCCAAGCTATATCTGAAGAGATCTCCTATGTTTAATGTCAGAATCAACCATTATTGGTCTCATTGAATTTATATAGGTAAGTTATTTATTCCTCTATCTCCTTTTATTGCATAATTTAATATCTTATACTCTATTCTCAAGCAATCATGTTCACTCAATTGTTGGGTAATTTTTCCATTTTATCGATTTCTCCCAAACTGGACTAAATCTTGCCTCTATATTGGGTGACTAAACATCCTTGTATTAAGGTAGGTGGTCTATATATTTTCCCTTATATTTTCCTAATTAAACAATTATCAATAATGTTCAATGTTCTATATCTTCTTGAGTTTCACGTTTAACTTTATGAATTTCATTAAATAATTCTATATTTTGTGGTGTGATTTTGTTTTGTCCCCTCTTGATATGGTTGGATGTTACAACCTCAAACTGAAACAACATTTAGGGTGGGTATTCCTAATAATTGACATATGATTATTATTACATTATATATACTTAGACCACCCTTGGGGTCTATTAATTTAAAGGCATTTAATAAAATTATTCTTCTAATATAATGATTGTAAAATTCATTGAATGTCACTGTATGCCTATTAATTATATCTATTAGGATGTGATGATTTAATTTTGTAAATTAAATTATCATATGAAATATCATTATCTATAAAAATCACTTGGTTTAGGTGTTTTGTATTCTAAAACAAAAAGTAAATTGTATATATTATTATTTATTATGTGGATCATTAGCTTTGGTGGCTTCCATCACCCTTATGGTTGATGTTGGATGAAGGGAGTTCTTACTAAAATGAACCAAACTGCCTAAAAACTGAAATTTTTAATAGTATAAGACCTATATATGTATTCTTTTGTGGTAATGGAGTGGATATGATATGGCCTCCATTATAATGTATTAATATATATCATTAATTTCAGGGATGAACACATTTACTTTTTCTTAAATGAAAAACATATAATATTAATTTGTATCCTCTACACCTCGAGCGATGTCTATTTATATTTTACTAAACATTGGTCTATGTGATCATATGGAATGTGGATTCCCATATAATTATTAACTATAAAAAGGAATATCATGTTGGGTCATTTCCCATGACATGTCACACAACCATGGATGTTGATATTGGTATGGAGTTAACATCAGATCGGTTTTTGGGCATGACATTCCACACACCCTTGATTAAGAGGGTGGGTATGAACATACTCATTATGATTTATGTTTATGGGAATGTAATCCTACACTGATTAAGGTGTTTGGAATTACACTTATCCTTGATTTACACCTAATCTGTTGGAATGAATGAACTTAATTATCTTTATATTATAATTAGTGTTATTAATCCATGGAGTTAAAGTAATGCCTTAGGTCACGCATAGTACTATGTATCCATATATATGGTTATAAGAGACATTTATTATGTAAAAAATATATATGCATACACCTATCTATATAAAAATATACTTATAGGGATCCTGTTTTAGGCTGACGAAGCTATGGTCATCCAGGTGTCCTCATAGAGCCTTATCCTAACATTTTACATTGATTTATTTATTTATTACATATTCTATTATAAATGTACACACCTATACATCAATTCAAAATATTGGATTACGATTTAGAAATCATTGGGGGTGTCCTACTATGTACTTTTAAAACCCTACTCCATAAACCATTTCAGAGTTGTACCTGATCAATCCTCATGTCTGTAGGTCCATGGATTACTACATGGGTTGTCTTGCTGTACATAGGAGTTAATAGATGAAGAGTGATCTAGAACTCATCAAGGTCAGAGATATATCCCTTGAAGATTTATTTCATTTCATTATTTAATGTTTATTTCATTCAAATTGTATTTTATTTCCTATTGTACTCTATAGCATCATCGCAAACATGCATGCATGGTTATACGTATTTAGTGTTGGCCATCATTATTTATAAGTAATACAATTCCCTTACACATTCTTGGTATTGTATTTATTAATAATTATTATTTTCCCTTTTCATTTATATCTGATATACCATTTATTTACTCTAACCAATAGAGTATAGTATCTATATTGTACAACTATTCGACCATAATTACTAGTCATCAACCTCTTGCAAAAGGGGATGAATGTTTGAGGCCATGTGGCGACCTTTTCGGATAATAGTTTCATTATATGATATTTTATATGCAGGATTGTATTTATCCTTATAAATCAATACTTATATTAATTTTTAAGAAAATTCATTTAGTTTGATATATTAAATAAAACCATAAATGAATTTTTGCCCAGTGAGGTAAGATGCATTGGATGATTGAAGAGTAATATTTCATTAATAAATAACAAAAGAAATGTATTATTTTTTACTTCTTTTCATTAAGAAAATTTAATATATAAAGTATCTTAACAGAAATGATAAAGCTTAAATAATTCCATTGCCATGGGTATCTACAAGAATGTTAGTTTTTTTGAAGATTAAATGAAAGAGACATCGAGATCATTGGTTTATTTCCTAACATTCATCTTACTTGATTAGAGATACCCGGATAAAAGAATTATATTACACGGTAAGAATAAACTTGTGGTTTTATGTTGTTACAACAATATCTTTACTCTCTATGGGTTCCATGGTGTTTCTATAGATTCTATCATATTTTTGGACTACTTAAACTAATGATATAGTGAAAGTGTCCAAGAGGGTCACACAGTAAGTATGCATAGTACCTAAATTAGATAAATATAAAATTCTATATTATTTATCAATTCAAATAAGTATTATTACATTATATTATTTAATAATTAGTAATTTCATATTGATAACATATATTTCATCACCATTTACTTGATAAAAAATTAGTTCAGAAGAATATTTAATAAATTTTTATTTTCTGCTTAGTGAATATAATATGAATTTATATATTTGAGAATAATGCTGTGATATTTATTTATTAAATATATTTTCATTATACAAGGTGTGATAGATATTTTAGAGGGATGGTTGATTGAGTTTAAAGGTCTGGTTTGAGAAGATATATAATTAATATTAGTTGAATCAATAAAATTTATTTTAATTCATGAGTTTAGAGAATACTATGAAATAAAAAATAATAATTTTATTATAGATATGGGGTCTAGTAGGGATTATAAAAATAATATAAGAGAATATTGTTTCATTATTATTTGAACATAGTGGCATACAAACCCAATTATAATATATTATCTAGAGATAAAATTTATTTGGTTGTAAAAAATGTATCTAAAGAGGTAATCCTCTCAAATATATAGAGATATCCCTCTCCAAGAACACTCTCACTAATGACTAGCGATCCTCCTCCACCCCCACTATCAAGACAAGAGAGATCAAATATAAAACATCCTTGATAAGATTCTCATGGTGATCAATGGAGAATAATGAGTGTGTTAAGATCTATCTTGTTATAATTGAGAGATTCCTATGGTGACCTTTATAGTTCATAGAACACTTGAAGATCACTACTATAGATACTATATTCTTCATTTGTACAAATAAACAATTGTACGAAATAGAGACATTTTCAAATAATAGAATGTATAAATAATTTCCACCAAGGTAAGTCCTTTAAAGATGTAGTTTGTTAAAAATAATATTTTAGGATACTGAAAATTGGTTCCATTTTTATTCTATACTATATATTCACCAATTCAATTCCGTTGATCACAAAATTTATTACCCTAAAAATAACAAATTTATCCTCAATAATGAAGAAAACTCAGTTAGTGACTCCCCCTCCACTACTTCAGCTATGCCCAAAACCTCCTCATGTCGTCTGTGGGGTCGTATAAATATTTATAATATTTTAATGATATTTTATCGATTTATTCATTTTTTATTAGTTTTAATTTTAAATTAATTGCTATATAATTTGAATTGTGAGATATAATTTCATCCTCTTAATTTACCATAAATATAATAAAATCGATAATTCTTTTGAAAAAAATAAATTTTAATTTTCCATATAGAGATTCGGAGGAGCCTGACTGGACTGAAGCACATTCCTTGTACTCGTGTTTAATAGACACAAAATTAATTCTGAATTAACTTGATCCATGTAAATTTTCCACACAAAGTGAATTCAGTTCTACACAATATAATGACCAGTGAAACCAAGAACATAGTTTGTCTGAGTACACACCTTGTAACATATGTGTATTACTTGTAGTCTATTATTCATATACTACCTTTGTAAGTTTTTACAAAACCAACATGACTGGTGACCATGTAACTCATATACCACACACCATGTATCCTATGTAGACAATGTGTACTACAATAGTTTCTTAGGCACATGTACTTGTTAAGTCCCGATGCATGTACCACCATTATACTATGAGAATAATATATTTCATTTAGATAGAATATATATAGTCTGTTATTTTTCCAATTTACAGAATACAAAAAATAATTTAATATAATGATTAAACCTTAGCAACATGAGTTCTTTGTGGACATCTAGTAGATTGTACAATATATATAATAGGTTTTATATATAATAAATCTCTAATTAATTTTACATTTAATGTTCACATCTTCATATCATACTTAAATAATAATATATTTATTATAATTTGAGGATAAAAATATTAAATTCTATATAATTACTATTTTTTTGAGATCATTATGTTAATAGTACACATTGTGACATTATGTCATGGGTTATATATATTAGATTCCTAATAATTAAACAATTTAAAAATATTATAAATGTTGTGTAGTTCAGAAGAGTACTCACTTTATGTTCTATATGGAGCATTTTTTTATAGTGTTATTTATAAATAAATAAATTTAATTTTATTAAAATTGTGATGGAAAATAATATCAAAAAACATTATGAATAGATTTAAAAAAAATAAATAAAAAATTAAGGATGAAAATTAATTGTATCCTGGACTATTTATCTTAAAAAAATAGAGTTGAATTCGTCTTTTATTAAATGTTTATTTCATTTCATGTGTGCATATGATCATGATCAAATAATGGAACTTTTTATGTGATTAGTTTCATTTAATTTATTACTATATTAAATTATTAGTCTATCAATTATCCCTCCTTTTATTATATAAGGTCATGTGTGCCAACGGTTTCATTACAAAAAACCCCAGAACTATTCCTTTGGTTCCCCTCCCCTGCATGTGAGAAAAATCATTTTTAATGGAAGAACCTCATAATATAGAGTAGGTGGTTCATGATTTGATCCATGGTGAATCAAATCTAAGAGAAGATACACTTGTCGAAAAGTGTAAATTAGTAACAAGAATAAGAAATGGTTGATTGTGTTTTCCATTTTGATGACAGTTACTGTACCACCCCTAGATAAACTAACCATCAGTAAAAATTCATAACCATACCAAATTTTTATTTTATTTTTGTCATATATCATGGTTATTTCATTATAGATGTTTTTCATGATAAAATTAATTAATGAATTAATCAAATAGAATGATAAAACTAATATAAACTAGCATAAGCATAAATATTATCTAGGATATAGTTAAACACATATGTAATCCATTAAATTTTAACAAGCATCTAATATAGATAATAATTGGAATTTTATAAATAATGATAAATTAAAACAATTATATAATTTATTTCATTATAAAAATCTATTACAGAATTTAAAATTGAAGAATTGTTCAAAGTGCATGACTAGCCAATGTCGGGGTGATTTCAATTATTATTCAATTTTAATTGGATAATTTTTGTTGACACAGCTTAGATAAATCAATGGTTGAATTCCAAATTACAACATGAATTAACTTTGTGTAAATGGTCGAGGAAATCCAATTTATGTGTTTTAGGAATTGAGAGTCTACTCTAGAGATAAATTAAAAATGAATTTATGTAGCTGGCATAGGAAATGTCTACCTAATACCCTTAAACATTCATTATCATCCATATTAATGGGGATAAAAAGGGGAATAAAGAACATTTCTACTAGAATATACTAGATATAGGATATTCTAAATCTAATAGATAGGGCTATTAGGCTTAAATAAAATATTTAGAGATTAAAAAATATAATATCAATTTTTTTGTCCACATTTTCTCAGATATTGTACAAAAACAATTATCTTATTGTTTTTTTTGAAATGACATTAAATATATCACCAAACATATCACTTCGAACCATGAATAATAAGGATAAAACAATCATTGGTACCAATTTAGATGAGTGATAATTGAGAACAATCATTATCCTATGACATGAAATGAAATTCTATGTTCATGATGAACCTAATCCTAAAACACCTGGAAATGTATAGGATAATAAATATGTTTCAATAAAAGGAACTTAATCATGTATGTGTATAACATAAGGAAATGGATGTGTATAACATGATGTATCTTCATTATGATCCCTCTTATGAGTAGGCAATATAATAGAGATATGATATATCAAATGATCTATTTAATACTAATCATATAGAACCAGTTCCAGCTTATCCTTATATAGTCAATCGAATTGGCTACATTTACTTCCTAAGAATATTATAGATTAAATTCCCAGATGAGTTTCATACAGACCACATTCCTTCCACATTAATCATTCCCTTATACAGTATTATTTTTAATTAAAACTTGATAAAAAATTAGAATAGTCTTTCGACACCTCTTACTTTTATTCACAAAGTGGACTTGGACATTGGGTATAACAAACTCATAGTTACTAAGATGAATAATAGAATTAAGAACATGTATAAGATAAACAAGACTAAAAGCATGTGTAAATAGGCTATAAACTATCCTTTCATGAAGTGTAATATCCATATACAGGGAAAGGAAAATGAAGTAGTATGTTGTGCATGAGGTCAGAAAGGGAAATAAAAGAGTACCTACACCCAGATGCCACAAGAATCTAAAGGATCATTCATTATCATGTTTAATCTAACAATATCAAATAATTGGGTATTAGATTTATATATTGGTCATAAAATAAGCATCTAAATGTAGAAACCATATAGATTTTGAAATATTTCTTTATTTGGGGTGGGTTTTTATAATATAAACAATGTGAGTCTATATATTATAGAATTTGGACACTACCACCATGAATTTAAAATAGAAATGATTTTTGTTTTATGATATTTTTATTATGTTCTATATGATACAAAGTAAATAATTTTTGTATAATTAAAATATATAGATAGTTTTATGTTAAGATTGTTTTTATTCATGTAAATGAGAAGTGGAATGAAAAGTAATTTCAAGATGGTTATTTTGAAAATTTTGAGCTAAAACCACTTGAAATATTTCATGATTATTTAAAAGGTAAAAGGAAAAAACCAATATTCATTGTATTCAGTATGAGTCCCATAAATATTTTAGGATTGGTACACAGCGATGTATGTAGACTATTTCCATTAGAAGCTGGACGAGGGTATTCTTACTGCATAAATTTTCCAAATGACTATAATAGACATGCCTATTTTTAATTTATGAGGTATTTGTGTGATTCCTTTGATAAATTCATAAATTTAAAGAATGATGTAGAGAATAAAGATGAAAAAGAAGATAAGGAAATATTCAATTAGATAATTGTGGTGGATGTCTTAATGGGGAGAAAAGTGTATTGATATAGTGTATCCTAAATATTGAAAGGGATATTATCATTACAATGCCGTAGAAAATAATGTAAATATAGCTAGACAATCCATATTTCATGAGAGTGAGGGAATTATAAAGAAGGATAGTTGGAGAAATATTGACCTCTATGAAGTTGTTTCTCATGATACAAAATATTTGGTTCATGAACACATTCTATAGTTCCCCATGATATTTTATTTTTCTTGAAACACAAGTAATATATAAGATCACTAGATAGGTAAGAGAACCAGAGTTATATGTTTTTCTAGAAAGTCATGATGGTGACTAATAATGGTTGGAAATTATGAACCTATCTTCTAAAAATAGTAAGTATAGAGCATAGAGGCTACAAGATGTAAATTATCCATGAATTATAAAATGAATTCCATGTATCATTCCTAATTTGGGTTTAAGTCTATGATATTTTTGATGTAAATCCCCTTGGGTGTAATTGTGTATCGAATAGGAAACTAGAAATTATAGTTAATGTTACAAATATAATGAAATTCTTGGGGGTAAAGTGTTTTAAACATATCAAGGAATTGACTGTAATGGAAAAATTTAACAAATTTTTTTATTTAAATTCATCATAATTATTTTTTCTATAACAGCTTAGAACATCTATTAAATTTGGAAGATGGATAAAAAACTACATCCCAAAATGGGAACCTTCCAGAAGATGTGTATATGATAGAACTGGAAGGTATTCTAACATCTGGGGATTCCAAAACAACTTGAAAGTTGTAGAGATCCATTTATGGATTGACTAAATAATCCAAGTCATCAAATATTTGATTCTATGAAGCTCTAATGTTTTTTTTGAATCCTTAAAAATCAATATTATCCTTGTGTTTACAAGAGGATTAGTGGTAATTTGGTCTTTATACAAGTATTACACATTTATGACATTGTAATTATTGGAAATGAGAAACCAATGTCATAGATTGTTAATTACAAGTTAAAAAGGTTTTTATCATGAATAATTTATGTGAAGAAACCTATATTATAAGGGTATTATATCATTATTGAAATATCCAAGAGGCTTCTTGGACTGTTCCAATGAATTAAATTGACCAAACTATAATGACATTTATTAATAAATAATACAATAGAGGATCAATTCCAATGTAACTTGATATATAAACTTATATGAAAACGTTTCCTTAGACACAAAATAAGACATTGAGAATGAGTAATATCCTATAAGCTTCATTGAAATGATAAATTATTTATTCCAAGTCATTTGAGAGACATGATGTTGACTACTAATTTAGTAGGGTAGTAAAATATCACGATGATAATAGATGAAATAATTGGTTTGTCGTTAATGTTATTAGTAAGTATCTAAGAATAACTAAAGATATGTTCCTCCTTTCTGTATGAACATAGGATATGGTTATTCGGAGTGAAACTGATGACAGTTTTCAAACATATCACAATGATTTTAAGAGGTATTTTGGATATATTTTACGTATCTATGGAGGATCTGTGTGCATGTTGAGTTCATTGAAGCATGTTTTCTGTAATTATAATTTGAATTATGATAATATTGAAGATTTTGATGAAACCAGTGAAGCAAATTTTATATAAAATGTTACATAGGGGATTAGTGAGGTCACTAAAAATAAAGTACCATTCACACTGTATTATGATAAAATAGTAGTTGTGGATCTTGTAAAATTTTCAAGTTTCCACCAATGGAATAACACAAAATCCAAAAGAATTTCCTCTTGGGGGATTTTTCGTATAGGGGCATAGTATACGTAAGAAGAGTTCTCATAGAATAAAATTTTGAATAAGCCTTTAATAAAGGACTATCTCAACATAATCACGAGTATCACTTGAGAGATAGATAAATGAATGTTTTTTACAGTTGGCTCCAATGTAAGTTGGGGTCATTTAGTGTAGGTTCTCTCAAGACAACTTCTATATACATTATTATAACCTAGATTAATTTACATGAATATAATTAAACTCATTCTCAAATCATTATTTTTCTTATAGGAAAAATAATATGTGATATTTTAATAATAGTATCCTTCACATTGATAAGTTGTAGTAGTTCCAAACCATGAGGACAACTGAGCAGTGCGACGATAATATTTGTAAATATATGTTCAATAGTTGGATGAATTAATTTGTGGGCCAAAATGATACAATATATAAGTGGTGGAAACATACTAGAGTTCATGGAACCTTTTCATGGTGTAAAAAATTGTAATATCAAGTGAAGTCTATTAACTGAATGAGACACTCTAGAATAAATCCTCATTTATTGGTGTCATAATATATTCCTAACTACAGACATGTATATTTCCCATTAGACATTAATATTATTATTAACGAGTAATATATGTTGTGTACTATGATATATTTATGAAAATAATGATGACAGTTGTTTCCAGTGAGGTATGATACGTTGGGTGTGTAAGGGTTATTATTTCCCTATTGAACATTGCAATAAAGGATTTGTCCCTTTTATTCATTTACAGAAGTTGATATCTCATACTATTAGATAAAAATGAAATCGGAAAAATAAATCCACATCCCTGGTGTTTTATAGGCATGTTCTATTTATTAAAATTAAATAAATAGACATCATGAACATATTTTAATGGCACTATCACGAAACCTTCTTCACTAAAGTTATCACGATAATGGGATTATATTACACAGTACACATCTGTATGTTGTTTTATGTAATGGAAACATTAACTTATCTCTCTATATATGCTGTTGTGAATTCTTAGATAATAAACTTAGATATTGGGCTACTTCAACTAATTCCACTGAGAAGAGGCCTATAGGGTTAGAAAATAATTTAATCGAGATCCTCATTCAAATAAATATATTTTTATTTATTCGTAGTAGGGTGAATAATTATTATTAAAATGTTTGGTTTAATAATTATTCATGTTTTAATTATCACATATATTTCACCACATGTTATTTGAAATAATATTATTTGAGAATAATTTTTAATAAATACTATTTTTCAATTTAGTGAATATAATATATATTTTTTATAGATGTGTAGTCCAGATATATTTATTTATTAAATAAGTTTCCATGATTTAATCTTCAAAAACTGTTATAGAGGAATGGAGGATAGATTTGAAATTTCCAATGGAAAGTAAAATTTATTGAATATTATTTGAATGAATAGTATTTAATTTAATTTGATAATTTATTGCATGTAATGTAAAAATAATTATAATGTTGTTATTATGGACATGAAGTTACCTAGGGATTATTGAAATCATTGTAAAATATGTGAAATTATTTTTTTCTAACACTATTGATATATAAACCCAATCATATTGTTTTATTAAGAGAGAAAATTCAATTATTTTTGCACAATGGCATCCGGAGAGAGATTTATACCAAATCCCTAGATAGATCCATCTATAAGAAAAACCCTCATGGATAGAGAAGGATCCTTCTACACAATCACTAATAAGTCTACCATGAATAATTATAACCCTTGAATGAAGTGATTATCAATGTGATCAATGCTTAATGATGAAAGGATTAGGATCTTCAATGAACACATTATAGATTCAAATGCCAACAATTGAGGGTTCATTGAACATGTGTCAATCAACACATGATGGAATCTATTATTCTTCTCTGTGAACAGTGTTTTTAGTTTTATGATCAGTATCAGTAGGTGAAGAGTGTTTATATCGGTGAGGTTCAGTGAACAATGTTTCTATCGGTGAGGTCTATCGGTAAGCCTTTTATAGTGTTTCCATATCGGTAGACTTGTATCGTGTTTCCTGATCGATAGACTTGTACAGTTTTTCCAGTTTTATGAATAGTAATGGTAGGTGAACAGTGTTTCTATCGATGAGGTTAAGTGAACAGTGTTTCTATCGGTGAGGTCTATTGGCAGACTTGTACAGTGTTTCCAGATTGGTAGACTTGTACAGTGTTTCCAGATCGGTAGACTTGTACAGTGTTTCCAGATCGGTAGTTGTACAATGTTTCTAGTTTTATTTCATTTTTCAAATTTGGAGTATGTGAACAGTTTTTCCATCTTCCTACAGTTTCTCCCCTTTGACGTTTCCTTTGATGTAAAATACATTTAAAGCCTTATTTTGAGGACTCTTAAGGCCGATTCAAATGCCATAAATCCTATATTAATTATCCTTATAGCTTGGGTTGTTTTTACTTGGTCAAACCGCATGGGATAATGCGATCCTCTTTTAATGGAGAATTAAGGGTATCTTAAACAGTCACCCCATTATATCATCAAAAGGGAAAAGATATCACCCTCCATTGTTCTTCCTCTTTAATCTCGGCAATGAGGTGCTATAACATTTCAATCATTCCCGTAGGCATTTCACAATCAATCCCTACTCCTCGGATTTCTTCCGCTCAATTTTGGATGCAACCAAGCTGTGTCATTCAATGTTCCATATAAGTTATGTTTTATCATCGGTCCTTTGGGGATCGTCTTCTCATATTTCTCACTTCCATATTATACCGTGTAATCTCAATGATTCTAATGGGTTTTTTCATGGGGTTTGGTTGGTGCTGTCGTACCGTGGCATCCTCCGGTGGATGCAGTATCACGAGAGGAGGATTGTGACCCGTTGTATTGATAAAGAACGTCAAGAATTGCTGAGGTAGGGGATTCATGGCTTCTCTAATTTTTATGTGCAATCGTAGTGTTATCATGATTTAACCCTTTAGATCACAATGAAATTGACCTAATTAAATACTTTAACCGGATTAAAAGAATTGGTTTGATCGCATGTTGTTTCTTTGTACCGTGATAACGGTTTCCCTCATGTTTTGCTAGATAGAGTGATATCTATGATTGAATTGATTAGTTTTTCATTCATGATGGAAATTGATAAATAATGTAATGTCGGAATTAATTGATAATTAATTGGATAAGGTTAAAGAGTCATGAAAATGAATCCAGTTGTTGTTCTGTGGTTGTTGATTCAAATTTATGTTAATCAAATTTATGCTGATGTATGTGTTTAATTCAGTTGGATGGTAACCGTGAAATCTGTTGGTGCTTGTTGTTTGAAGGTCGGATGCCTTGTTAAAGGGCCAAGAGCCCAAATTGATGTGATGTTTGTTTTCCTACTGCTTGTGTGGTGATGTGACCGTGGGAGGGTGTTGTGATATGTGGGGGCATAGAGGCCTTGTGGTTGTGGTAGCGGATGTCACCTAGAGTGGCGAGATGCATCGGGTTATGAATGTGGGTGTCAGGGAGGACACCAGGGATGATGGAATGGGATGGATTTGATTGTTGGATACTTGTTGATTCAGGGATGTTTATCTACTTTACTTTTCCCCACTGCTCAAGGCAGCTGGTCTTGCTTACCATTCTTTCTAAGGAGGCGAAGACATGTGGGGTATGCCACGTGCTTTCCATGTTTGGCCTCTCAAGGTAGAATGGGTCTACGCTCTTACTATAGGAGGCAAAGACTCGACTGGTAGTACGTCTACTCACCGTGTTGAGCCCTCTAGTTTTTGGTAGAAAAGGTTGCTTTTCTAGAATTCCTGGGAATATTGAAAAGTAATTCTGTAATGAATTCTTGAATAAAAGATTTTAACCCATGGGGTTGGAGTTTGATGAAACTTAATGATGAGGTTGATAACTTTTGAAGGGATTGTGGTTTTTGGATGTGATGTTAGTGGAACATAATGTGGAATTGTTCTCAGTTAATTAATGTTCGAAGAATTAATTAACATACAGTGAAACAGAAAAAAAGGGAATTAAGTAATCTAATAAAGCCCTTTAAATAGTTGTGTGATTATAGGAAGCCTAGTCTTAGAAGTGGTAGCTCGGAGTCCGAGAGATGTTAGTTGCAGTCCTGTCTAAGACTTGGTTATGCCCAAAGTGTGGTTGTGAGTAATAATATATTCTGTACTTTTTGTGTTTCTATACGCTACTCCACCCAGTCAGTAAGGACAACTGACACCCCAGGGATTCTGGTCCCTGGGGGGGTGATTTCCCCAACATTCCCATGGGAGGAAAAATGGCTGAATACCCCATTTAGCCCCACTCTCTTCTCTAGGTAGTTACTTGAGATGTTCGGAACATTGGTTAGTTTTCCCCATATATGTGTGTTGAGGGTTGTAATGGCTTGTGATTATTCACACACATATATTCTGGATATAGTCTCCTATGGACTACTATAGGTGTAACATGTATGGATTGTTAGGTCCTGAGGATACTTACCCGGTTTATGGGATATAATGGCTTGAGGTATAATACTCGACATATGATACACGTTATGTGAGCTATGGTGTCTCCTGGAAAATACCTGGTTACTTTTGGTTGTGAGGATGGTGTGGTGCTTCACCCAGGTGTCGGCGGGTAGGCCTTTGTGGTGCACGAGGTGTAGATTGTGGTGTTTCAACCAAATGTCTCTGGGAAAGCCTTTTTGGAAAGATATGCTTAGGACGTACGACGTTTGGGAAAAGCGGAAAACCGGTGGGGAAGTAGTAGCGGCTCACCCTTTATATTCTTTACTATATGCTATATTATTGTATGTGTTTCTTAGTGAGAGTGGCCATGGTGAGGTTTGGATCTTAGTATACCTGTTTAAGTGACGAGTTAGTTTCACTTGTTATTCACTATGCTTTAGTATCCGTTCTTTACTTTTGCACGAGAGGCTTCAGGGAGGATCCTACTGAGTATACTGTTATACTCACCCTATATATATATAAAATATTTTTCAGGCCACTTGGAGTCGGTTGGTGATCAAGCTATTTTCTAATAGCTTGTGCTTGCAGGAGCTGTTCAGGCTTGTGGTTGCTACTGTTTTACTTCTATTTTGGGTACTTTCAGTTTTCCCCTTCCATTTGTAGTACATTATCATGAAATTTCATATGTGTACATGAGTTTCTTTTATATACCAGTTCTGATTTGGAGTTGATTGGTGTCTATCTTATCTCTCTCTTCTGCATGTGTTCTCTTAGAGTGTAATGCCTCCCATTTGTGTGTTTACTATACCCTCGGTGCTAGTCGCCAACCCGAGGCCTACTGGAGGCGGAAATCAGGGGTCATTATCTCCTAGCTCACATTGCCGGCCCAGGAGGGGTACACTTTGTGGGGAGGGGATCGTTACAGAGTTTTATGAGAGGTCTGGTTGAGAGATAAGATTTAGTTTGGAGTTAGGCACAGGTGAGGCTGCATGGGTTGGTAGGGAAACAATGTCATTCATGTTTAGCAAGTGAGGTAAACACTGGAGACCGGATTAGACATAGGAATTTAGGGACCCTTATGATCTGATGTACGAACCTTTATGTTTACAATGGCTACTAAACAAGGTAATAATAATTGCAGGGTAGAGACCTAGGAAAGGAACATGCATCATTCTTCTTATGCCTGTGTTTCAATGGGTAGACCTTGGGATAATTTAACCTAAACTGAATGAATGCAAAAAAATTAATTAATTAATGTTGAGTCTTCTATATTCCAGGTTTAGGAGCTCTAACATTTTGTTATTTTATAGGTATGGATCCAGGTCGACGTCCTCGTCAGGTCTACACAGAAAATGACCAGGAAGTTGTTCCAGCCGAACATCGTAGGGTAGAGGTTGACAACAACGACAAATGGAGGAAGACCCTTCAAGAGTTTCAGTGCCAGAGTTTGCAGATGTATGAGGGCTCTGTTTCAGATGTAGTCACGAAAGACTGGTTAGAGGAGGTCGAGATCGGCTTCAGTTCGATTCGCTCTCGTAAGGAGCACTGGGTGTCCTTTGTTGTGACAATGCTGCGTGGAGCTGTGTAGCAGTGGTGGTTCATGTTCGTCCGGGATCATGAAGAATCAACGATCACATGGGAGGAGTTCCGAGACAAGTTCAGAGTCAAGTTCCATTCCTTGACTGCAAAGGTGTCTAGTCTCTAGGATCTTTTTACACTTTGACAGGGGAGCTCCAATGTTCAGGTGTTTGGGATCTATTTCAAGAACTTTTTACGATATGCTTCGGACATGTTTCTAGACGAGGAGTCCACGACAAGGAATTTAGAGGAGTCTTTTCATCCAGAGATCCAGCGCCAGGTCACCCCATTTATGATGAAGACATATCTCGAGGTGCTAGCAAGGAAGAAGGTTGTTGACAGGACTTTGGCCAGGACCGGATCATCATGAGAGGGTAAACATCATGATTCCTTACGAAGCAGGTTGTGGTCCAGGGTTCACGGTTTTCAAGGCAGAAGAGTTTCTGTTCAGTCGAGGGTAGGTCCCATCCATTCACATCTCATTTCTCTAGAGGCAGAAACTCTCAGGCATATGCCAATGTATTAGGCACTTTTTTTTCTTGTGGTGGTCGTGGTCATCAGCAGTGGGAGTGCCCGACATTTTAGATAAGTCATCGTGCACTAGGTGTTATACTCCATGATTCTCCATTGAGATAGTTTCCGCCTAGGCATCAGCAACCGGTTGCACCAGCTTTAGATCAACAGAGGGTACATGGGGTAGGTAGAGGACAACCCCATGATGCTCCCCATCATCAGAGAGTAGAGCGCGGCCGTGGTGGTGGTCTTCATTAGGGTTAGAGAGGTCGTGGAGGAGGTCGTAGTCAGTTTTATGCTCTAGCATTTCCATCACCAGACGATCCAGATGTCATTTAAGGTACCCCTTTATTTTTTTTCTACCTTGCTGTATGCCTTGTTTGATTGGAAATCAACACACTCCTTCATATCACCTACCCTGGTCCATGTTTTGGGACTTGAGGTAGAGAGGCTTCCAGTGCCCTTGTCATTGACTACGCCAGTTGGAGGTCAAACTGACTTGTTTGAAGTATGTAGAGACTGTGAGCTAGTTTTGGGGCAACAACTCTCTTTGGGAGATATCCTATGTTAACAGATACAACCATATGATGTCATCCTTAGCATGGATTGGTTGTATTCAGTACAGGCTATCGTGGATTGCATCAGGAAGAAGGTCATTTTCTTTGGTGCGGATGGAGAGGAAGTTATGTTTTTTGGTGAGAGAGACCCTCAGATGGGTCACAGGTGTGTTCCATTCTTATCATCCATGATGGATGAGATGATGCTGTGTTCTTCAGAGGTTCGGAAATTAGCATTTCCTAGGGTCGTAGAGAAGTACCCTGATGTCTTTCCCGAAGAGGTTCTGGCATTACCACCTCGACGAGAGATCGAGTTTGGGATCGAGATATAGCCAGGAGATTATCCTATATCTATGTCTCCATATACTATGTGCCCTTCTGAGTTATGAGATCTACATATACAACTTTACGGTCTATTACAGTGTGGTTTTGTTCAACCAAGTGTATCACCATGGGGTGCACCCATTCTGTTCGTGAAGAAGGCCGACTATAGTTTGCAGTTGTGTGTAGATTATCGTCACTCGAACAAAGTGGAAATAAAGAATCTCTATCCTATTATGTATATTGATGACTTATTTTATCAACTGAAGGGTGAAAGTAGGTTCTCAAAGATTGACTTGTGGCCATGATATCATCAGATGCGTGTGAAGGATGAGGATATCCCAAAGACTGCTTTCTGTTGTCGTCATGGTCATTATGAGTTCATTGTAATGCTGTTTGGCATGAAGAATGCTCCAACTATATTCATGGGATTGATGAATGCTGTGTTTCGTGAGTTCCTAGACAAGTTCATGGTAGTTTTCCTCAACGACATCCTTTTGTACCCCAAATCTGAGGAGGAGCATGCAGAGCATCTAAGAACCATTTTGGGAGTTCTTCATCGACATCAGCTATTCAAGAAGTTGTCGAAGTGTGATTTTTGGGTTTGATAAGTCCATTTCTTGGGGCATGTTGTGTCCCAATAGGTAGTATCTATGGATCCCTTAAATATTGAAGCAGTTGTGTCTTGGGCATCTCCCAAGATAGTGTTAGAGGTGCGAAGTTTCTTTGGTCTCGCAGGCTACTACATGAGGTTCATAGCCAATTTTTTAGGGGTTGGGACTGCTCTGACAACTTTGAAAAGGAAATATCAGAATTTCATATTGACTGATCAGTTTTAGATAGTTTTTGAGTATCTAAAGGAGAATTTAGTAAGTGCTCCGGTACTTCATCTTCCAGTTGAAGGAGTTCAGTTTGGTGTTTTCTATGATGCTTCACATCTGGTGTTCGGATGTGTTCTCATGCAGCAGAGGTCAGTTGTTTCTTATGGTTTTTGGCAGTTACGTCCCCATGAATGCAACTATGCCACCCATGATCTTGTGTTGGCAGCCGTGGTGTTTGCTCTGAAGTTGTACATATATTACCTCATTGGTGAGCGCTTTGTGGATTTCACCGATCATAAGAGTTTGAGGTATGTTTTCTCCCAACGTGACTTGAACTTATGACAACGTCAGTGGATGGAGTTCTTACAAGAATACGACTTTGAAATATCGTATAAACATGTCAATGGGAATGTTGTGGCTGATGAGCTGAGCGGAATGTCACGTAGTAATGCTGTGCGTGAATCCGATGATTCTTGGAGAGTAATGGAAGAACTGTCAGTATTACATCTTGATATGGGAGAAGTTGGGGGTAGAGGCAATCTTTTTCAGATGATGGTGCAGTCATCTCCGGTGCAGCTGGTGGAAGTGTCCCAGTTGGGGGATCTTGAGGTGGAGGTCTAGAGAGACCGAGTTGTTTCTGGTGAGGCCCCTAATGGTTGGTCTGAGAATGAACAACACAGAGTGCTATATAATGGAAGGATTTTTGTTCCCTTGTAGATGCGCGAGAAGGTCCTCAGAGAGTTCCATGGTTCTCCATTAGTGGGTCATCCTGGTGTGAAAAAGATGTACCTATCATTGAGGAGTCAGTTTTGGTTGTGTGGGAAGAAGCGTGCGGTTGTGGAGTTTGTGTCTCGATGTTTAGTTTGTCAGAAGGTGAAGGCTGAACACTGTGTTCCTGGGGGTCTTCTCCAGAACTTTTAGATTCCTCAGTGGAAGTGGGAGGAAATATCAATGTACTTTGTTACAGGTTTACCTCGAGCTCCAGGAGGACATGATGCTATTTGGGTGGTAGTGGATCGCTTAACAAAATTATCCCACTTCCTAGCGATCAATGAGTCGAGCTCAGTGGAGGATTTGTCGAGACAATATCTAGAAGAGGTGGTGAGACTTCATAGAGTCCCAAGGACGATCATTTCTGATCAAGATCCTCGTTTTACCTCCAAGGTGTGGAGAGGTCTCCAACATGCTTTTGGTTCCCAACTATTCCTTGACACTTCTTTTCATCCTCAAACAGATGGATAGACAGAGCGAACTATCCAGACTCTTGAAGACATGTTGTGCTATTGTGTTCTCGATTTTGGAGGTTCATGGATGAGGAACTTATCCTTGGTGGAGTTATCTTATAATAATAGTTTTCACTCCACAAATGGTATGATGGGGTTTGAAGCCTTGTATGGACGGCGTTTCCATTCTTTGTTGTACTGGACTGGGGTCGGAGAGTCAGAAATTCTCAGACTAAAACTAGTACAGAATACAACAGAGATAGTTTAGGTGATTTGTGAGAGGATGAAGACAGTAAAAGATCATCAGAAATCATATGCTGGTCAAAGAAGGAGTCCCCTAGAGTTTAATTTTGGGGATCATGTCTTTCTATAGATGACTCCCCGTCGTGGGCAGTGATGGTTTGGTCATGGGAGAAAGCTTTCTCCCCATTTTGTTGGTCCTATAGAGGTGTTAGATCATGTTGAAGATATGGCGTATTGAGTATCACTTCCCCCTCAGATGATTCAGATACATGATGTTTTCCATGTATCATAGATCCGTCGTTATCTTCATGATGACTCTCACGTTATCGATTGGGGAGAGATCTATTTTTATGATGTTGCAACCTTCGAGGAGCGACCTGTGGAGATCCAAGGCCGCAAGCAGAATGTGTGCATGGGCATTCTATCCCCTTAGTTCGTGTCTTGTGGCAACACGGTGGCATGTAGGAGGGTACCTGGGAACATGAGTCACAGATACGTGCTCAGTACCCAGAGTTCTTTGATGTTTAACTCATTTCATGTAATGATGTTTCCTTCATGGTTAGACCATTCATGTTTTATTTATGAACTTCTTTTGTTCCTTTTGCGACTTGCTATATTTTGGGAGGTATCTCGATGGGTGGTTATTCAGACCCCATTTTTTGTCTCTTTAAGTTGGTTTTGAATTCTCGAGGACAAGAATGTTTTGAGAGGTATCTGATGTAATGGACCAGACCTCTTTGGTCTATTATTTTGTGAAAATGTGGTGTTGGAGGAGTTCTGAGAGGTAAAGGTGACTTATCCCCAACACATTTCCAAATTTCTAGTTCTAGGAATAGTGCTTCCAGTTTTTTGAAGAGTATCGGTAGGTGAAAAGTGTTTCTATCGGTGAGGTTCAGTGAACAGTGTTTCTATCGACGAGGTCTATTGGTGAGGTCTATCGGTAGACATTTACAGTGTTTCCAGATCGGTAGACTTGTACAATGTTTCAAGTTTTATGAATAGTATCAGTAGGTGAACAGTGTTTCTATAGGTGAGGTTCAGTGAATAGTGTTTCTATCAGTGAGGTCTATCAGTCATGTCTATTGGTAGACTTATACAGTGTTTCCAAATCGGTTGGCGTATAGTGTTTCCAGTTTTCTTTCCATTTCCAAATTCTGAGTATGTTAACAGTGTTTCCAGCTTCCTACAGTTTCAGCCCTTTGACGTTTACATTGACATAAAATACATTTAAATCCTTATTTTTAGGACTCATAAGGCCGATTTAAATTCCATAAATCTTATATTAATTATCCCTATAGCCTGAGATGTTTTTACTTATTAAAACCGCGTGGGATAATGCGATCCTCTTTTAATGGAGAATTATGTGTATCTTAAATTGACGGCCCATTATATCTTTAGGAGGGACAAGATATCATCCCCCCTTATTCTCCCTCTTTGTACTTGGATATGAGGCGGTATAACCTTTCAATCCTTCCCATAATAGTTTCATAATAAAACCCTACTCCTCTGATTGGTTCCGCTCTATTTTGGATGCAACCAAGCTATATCGGTCAATCTTTTATATAAGGTATGTTTTATCATCGTTCCTTTGGGGATCATCTTCTCCTATTTCTCCCTTCCATATTATACCATGTAATCTCTAGGATTCTAATGGGTTTTTTAATGGGGTTTGTATTGTGTTGTCGTACTGTGGCATCCTCCAGTGGATGCAGTGGTCACAAGAGGAGGATTGTTACCCATTGTGTGGATAAAGAATGTCAAGAATTGTTGAGGTAGAGGATTTGTGGCTTCTCTAATTGTTTATGTTCAATCTTAGAGTTATCATGATTTATCCCTTTAGATCAAAATGAAATTGAACTAATTAAATACTTGAACCGGATTAAAAGAATTGGTTTTATCGCATGTTGTTGCTTTGTACCGTGATAACGGTTTGCCTCATGTTTGTCTAGATAGAGTGATATCTATGCTTGCATTTATTAATTGTTCGATCTTGATGGAAATTGATAAAGAACGTAAACCCAAAATTAATTGATAATTAATTGGATAAAGATAAATAGGAATGTAAACGAATATGGTTGTTTTTTTTATAGTTTTGATCCAAATTCATGTTAATCAAATTGATATCGATGTATGTGTTTAATTCAGTTGTTTGGTAAACCTGAAATCTATTGTTGCTTGTTGTTTAAAGGTCAGATGCCTTGTTAAAGGGACAAGAGCCCAAATTGATGTGATGTTTGTTTTATTACTGCTTGTGCGGTGATGTGACCCCCGGGAGGGTGTTGTGATATGTGGGGGTATGGAGGCCTTGTGGTTGTGGAAGCATATGACACCTATAGTGGTGAGATGCATCGGGTTATGCACGTCGGTGTCAGGGAGGACACCGGGGATGATGGAATGGGATGGATGTGATTGTTGGATGCTTATTGATTCTTGGTCATTTATCTTCTTTAGTTTTCCCCACTGCTCAAGGCAGCTGGTCTTGCTTACCCTTCTTTCGAAGGAGGTGAAGACACGCGGGGTATTCCACGTGCTTTCCGTTTTTAGCCTCTCAAGGGAGAATGCGTATATGCTCTTGCTATAGGCAGCAAAGACTCGAGGGGTAATACGTCTACTCACAGTGTTGAGCCCCCTTTTGTTTAGTATCATATGTTTCTTTTCTAGAATGCCTGTGAATATGGGATAGTAATTCAGTAATGAATGTTTGAATAAATGATGATAACTCATGGGGTAGGATTTTGATGAAACTTAATGATGAGGTTGAGAACTTTTGAAGGGACAATGGTTTTTGGATGAAATGTTAATGGAACTTAATGTGGAATTGTTCTTGGTTAAATAATGTTCAAAGAATTAATTAACGTACATTGAAATTGATAAAAAGGGGAATGAATTAATCTAATAAATCCCTTTAAATGGTTGTGTGCTTATAGGATGCCTAGTCTTCGAAGTGGCAGCCCGGAGTCCGAGATACGTTACCTGTAATCATGTCTAAGACTAGGTTATACCCATAGTGTGGTTGTGAATTATAATATATTAGTTACTTTTTGTGTTTCTATACACTACTCCACCCTGTCAGTAAGGGAACTGAGACCTTGGGGGTTCTAAGCCTTGGGTGTGTGGGGGGTGTTTTCGCCAACATTCTGGTGGGAGGACGAATGGATGACTGCCCCCTTTTCCCCCACTCTCTTCTCTTGGTAGTTACTTGTGCTAATAGGCACATTGGTTAGTTATTCCCATATATGTGTGTAGAGGGATGTAATGGCTTGTGGTTTTTCACACACATATATTCTGGATACAGTGTCATATGGACTACTATATGTGTAACGTGTATAGGCTGTGATGGCTTGAGTATCCTTACCCGTTGTATGGGCTGTAGTGGCTTAAGGTATAATACCCGATGTATGATACATGTTATGCGAGCTATGGTTGCTCCCGAAAACTATCTTGTTACTTTTGGTTGTGAGGATGGTTTGGTGCTTCGCCCTGGTGTCTGCGGGCAAGCCTTTGTGGTGCACAAGGTGCAGATTGTGGTGCTTCACCCAGGTGTCTGCGGGCAAGACTTTTTGGGGAGAGATGCTTAGGACGTGTGACTTTGGGGAAAAGTGGCAAACCATTGGGGAAGTAGTGGCTGGGTACCCGTTATATTATTTACTATATGTTATATTCATGTATGTGTTACTTTTTTAGAGTTTCCATGGCGAGGTTGGTAACATAGTATTCTTATTTAGGTGACGAGTTAGTTTTACTTGTTGTTCACTGTGCTTTAGTATGATTTCTTTAATTTTGCATGAGAGGCTTCAGGGAGGATCCTACTGAGTATACTGTTATAATCACCCTATATATATATAAACTATTTTTTAGGTCACTTGGATATAGTTGGAGATCAAGCTGGTTTCTACAAGCTTGTGGTAGTAGGAGCTGTTTGGGCTTGTGGTTGCTGATGTTTTACTACCTTTTTGGGTACTAGCAGTTTTTCCCTTCCAATTGTAGTACTTTTGCATGACATTTCATATGTGTACATGGGTTTATTTTATATTCCAGTTCTGATTAGGAGTTGATTGGTGTCTATGTTATCTCTCTCTTCTACATGTGTTCTCAGGTAATGCCTCCCATTTGTGTGTTTATTATACCCTCGGTGCTAGTCGCCAAACCGAGGCCTATTGGAGGTGAGACTCAAGGGTCATTATATCCCTTCTCATATTTCCGTCCCAAGAGGGGTACAAATTGTGGGAAGGAGGTTGTGACAAATATTTAAATTGATTAAAAAAATTTCTAAGATATTATTGTGAAAAATTTCATTATAAATAACAATGTATACCTAAAAACGAATCTTCATGGAGTAGAGTGGTCATAAAAGTAGCTAATTCCTTATATATAATATCAGTTAAATACAACATTTAATCCATAATATTACAAAATGGCTAAAAATGAACTGTTTAGAAATGAAAATAATATTCCTGTGAAAAATTATTATAAGAGGGGAAAATATGGAAAATCATTTCTTTATAAAATATTTTGTGGAATGTTAAAAATAAAATATTTCATAGGAAAAAAGATATGGTAGAAAAATGGAATTTTTAATAAAATATATATGTTAATTTATTCTTTTCATAAACACATATAATCCATCATTTATGTAATAGAGAGAGTAAAAATTTAATATTACATGAAAAAATTAAGGGATAATCAGAGGGGAATAATAATAGATGGTCATCCTGTAGTGATCAAAAAAATTTCCATAATAGAGATTCAAGAATAGAAAATATTGATATAAATGATATTAAAAAGTAATCCCTTCCCACATTGGTAACATTAGAATCATTTCACACATTAATGAGATTAGTTAGATGTAAGTGAATATGTATGGATTTATAAAAAATTAACATAAAATTTATAAATATTTTTATATAACCCATTAAAAATTAGGTGCATTAAAGTATATATGTCTTATGGAAATAAGTTAAACGATAAAATCCTTAACTCACATCAAGAAATTTTTTTGTATGATTATTATACCACATATAGAAAATTTATAACAATTTTTGGTTTCATTAATATTTCTTTTTCATTTTAAGTAACTCACACATAATCTATTTAAATCATTTATTGTATATATTTATTTTATTAGTTAATATGATATGTAAATATGGGGTTCTTTTAGGATTCTCATTTCATAATTTCAAAAAAATATTGTGGTTTTGACCATGGTCAAAGGATTCATTTATCCATCAGAACTACAATAATTACAATTTTTTTATTTAAATTCTATTTTGAATATTCAAAATAAATCAGGGTTATGATAAAAATAAAAGTTTATTACAATCATGGAGATACTGGGTCATACATACACAAGTATAACATTTCAATTTTTTAAAGGCCACGATGGAAATATTTTGAGTTTTTTTAATCAATAATCAATGTTCATAAGATAATAAATATTAATTGATATCATTAAATACACTTACATGTACCATCAATCTCATGAGGAAATATAAATTTAACGACATCGATGTGCAAGGCTGTAGTCCTCTATACACACGAATGAATTTGTAAATTTGTTCCCCTTGGATGGTTAGTTTGGAAAGTATATGATATATTAACTTTAAATAATAATTAATATTTCATTATTACCAAAAATAATAAATAAATACATCATCATGAATAGTTGTTAGAGGCGGCGATGGAAATAAATTACTCGGTTCACGAGGCAGAAGTCATTCCTACAAAAAATGATTGTTTTTCCCCATTTGAAGGGAGTTTAGATAGACAAATTATATTACATTAATATAATAAAATATTGTTATATGTTATATTCTAATGAAATTAATTAATTTTTATAGGGTAATATTTTTAGGTGGGGGAAGATGAAATAAGACATGATTTTTTGGTAAAGAACAATACATCTTCTATGGAAAAAAATTTATCATTATAACTAATGAATCCCTGGATTGGTATTATGATGAAATGAAGCGTTATATAACATGTTGAATGAAATGGTGAAGGTATTTTAGATGGTATTGGACAATACAATTGGGTTTCGTGGGTATTTACAAGAATTACACTCCTCCTCTCTTGTAAAAGAAACCCTAGTATCATATATGCTCTACACATAGTATTCCAAACCCATACCATTCAAGAGATTCATGTTTTAAATATGTTATTCCACTTACCGTATTAGTTTAACCCAATTATAATCCTATTTTCAAATTATTTTTGGTTATATTTTTTTTATTATTTTTAATAATCATTATGAAAAAAGGAAGATTAATATATTATATAATGTTCAGTTTGATAATTAAAAATAAGGAATAAATTTTTTGAAATTTATGTCATAAAATTTTGAAATTTTAATTTAAAATTAAACATGCACATGGGTTGGAAAAATAGTTTATTAGGAAATGCATGATTGAAGCATAAAATGATTTTATAATAAATATATACGATGTATTTATAATTAAATGAATATAAATTAATAATTATACATATACAATATATAAATTTAATTTAGATCAATCCTCGCTAGGGTTTATTTTAGTTATATAAAATGTAGAAGAATTGTACACTTTAAAATAGTGTTCAGATGAAAAGTGTTTTAAAGACAATTAAATAAACTTATACTAAATCCTGATAAAAAGATGGATTTTTTTTAATTGGATTTTAATATTACAAAATAATACATATAATACATTTAAATAAAATTAAAATAATAAAAAAACATTTAAATTATTTATTTTATAAAAGGATAAGATAGTTTTATGAAAATCAGTATTTTCAACTATTCAGTAAAAAATCAATATTTTCTGATAATCCAAAACATTACCCAATGTTAATATTTATATAAAGATTTAAAAAATTAATTTAATTTCATTAGGAAATATTTCTAAAAGTTAAAAATAATTATTATAAAATTTAAAAAAAATAATTTCAAAAATACATATTTTAAATAAAAAATTGATGGTTTGTTCCATATATTTTGTAAATACAATTGTATTGATTATAAATATTATTTGGGAATAATAAATTACTTAAACCTATTTATACCTACTAATTCTATGGATATGTTAAATTGATCATATTTTTATAATTATATTTTACTAATATGTCATTGTTAGTTTAAACTCATTTTTTCATGTTGAATATGCTATCAAACATAGTGTTCTTCTAAAATCTCATGGCATAGAAAAAAATTATTTCTTCATATGCAAAGAAACAAATCTAATTGTTGGGTGACAATAGATTATTTGTATTACTTCTATGATATATAATTTATCATGACTAAATAATTCATAATCATTTTGGAAGATTGGATAAATTAGAAGTCCACCCTTTCATTCAACATGTTGAGATAAAAGAAAATCCATGGGTAATATTCTTATAATAATTACATGGATAATATAAAATCAGTTAATAATAATGGATATCAATAAATTATCACAGTCATGAAATTTTCATCAAGGCCTCTCCCGAAATATTTTGAATCTAACCATAAAAAAACATCCCATATTTTCTATGGACATTTTTTCATGAATTTTTAAATTAATATAGACATAATAGAATCCTAAAATATTATAACTATGATTTTATTTTTTTTAATTTGATACATAAAATAAAAAATTTAAATAGTTACATAATGTTATTATTTTAAAACTCCATAAAACTCTTTTAAAAATACATACATTATATACTGCTATAGAAGATAATGTGAGGTCGTACATAAGAAAAGGGTGGGATATGTAGACTACTAATGGAATAATCAAAAGATACCATATAGAAATTTATTAAACTGGAGTAATGATACATAACATGATGACTGAGAAATTTTACAATCAATAATAGGAACATCAAATCATGATATATAATTATAAGACCAATGAATAAAATTAATGATTATATATCTTAACTAATGAAATCATAAGAATATATCAGTTAATACCATATAGAGATCATAATAGAGCATTCTTAATAGGAAAAACCATGAAAAATAATTTGTATATCATGAGATAATACCATTACTTAATGTATTATTGGGCGATATAATTACATACCCAACAATCAAATTCATATCAGGCACATGCATTTGTGTGCCACATAGATCATAAAACATAAGAATTTTTTTCATTACTTTTAATTCCATGATCATTTATCTGATATTAAATATATCAATTTCTTTAATAAATTATGTATATATACATATAGTTAAATACCCTTTAAAAAAACGCTTCTGGGTATTTAAAACACAATGATTTGTCATGAAAAATCACAGGAATGTTTCAGAAACCTAGTTGATTTACTTAAATGTCTATTAATGAGTGTTATTATACTAAAATGTGTTCTATAAATACATGGTCTCATAAGTACAATAATAATATTATTATAAAAAAATATTACAAGAATAATTAAAAATAAAAATGTTTAGTACAATTAAATTACAATAATAAAAAGGATGTGGGGAGAATCCATTACCATTAGTGGACGCTTCTAAAAACTAGGGAAGAGATTCTTAATAGATTGGGAAAAAATTGTTTGGGATTGAAAGAGGGAGATATTGATAGTATATTTGTGATTAATATGTTTTGAGTGAAGAATATTGTGACATTTTATTGGTATTTATAGAATAAGTGAGTGGAATTAAATATTTATTTCTAAATAGAGGTGTTGTATACAATCTGGTTAAAAAGTAAAAACAAAAAACAATGACAATGTATTTTCCCATCGATTCAATAAAATAGGGGTAGTTTTAAATATTTTTTTCTATAAAAGGAACTACTTAAAACAATATAATTCATTATGTTGATGTGTTCTAGGTTCATAAAGAATTATTTTTAAAAAACATAAAATCTAATATATGTTTTGGATGATTCAATATTAGTTTTTAAAATAAATCAAATAAAATTAGAAACTAATTATTTGAATATGGAAATATATTTTGGATCATATTATAGAGTATTTTTTACATATGAATTAGTCTATTATGACGTTTTAATACAAATACTATATTAATTCCATATTTTAACATTAACAGAATAATTGACTGCCTTAGAAAATTATGAAAAACTCACCATAAGTTAATTTGAATATTTTAATTTTAAAAATAATTATTATTTTACAATAATATTTAAAAACCTATATATTTTATACTTTTTATTTGTAATCCTTATTTTCTAGAAAATAATACTTTTAAAGAAAACAACTTTTTGAACCTTATAAAAATTACATTGGAAATAATTAAATAATAATATTGTTTTTTTCTTTAGTGTTATTTAATAAAAAAATTCATGAAAATATAATTTTTTTAAAATATTCCTAAATTTAATAAAAATAGATTTTTAAACTATACATTTCCCAAAAATATTATTTTAGTATCATAGTATCAGAATCTATTATTTAGTTAAACTCAATATATAATCATATATATATATATATGATGTACTAATAAAATTTTTATAAATAATATAAGTATCTAAATAAAAATTTAAAAAAATTCATACTACTATGGATTAGATATATACACCATTATTGAATTAGCATACACTCTAAGGGTAAGGTGAATGATGGTGGTAAATTATTGGGATTGTTCAAAGATCATAGTTCATGGCATAATCAAGATAATCAGGAACATCTCCCATAAATAGTTTCAGTCATGTTTCAAGTATGGAATCTCCTGATGTTCATCGATAAGGGAATATCATAGTGATGATATCTCCCTTGAAAGATCTACTAAATGAGATTCACAGTGCATGATATTACAATCTAATTCCATCATGCCATCATTTAGTATCAATTATAAATTATTATAACAATTAATATATATTAATTTTAATGGTCCCTATAGAATTCATTTTTATCAATGATTATAGTGATTAAAGTTCTTTTAATTTTGACTTACTGTATTTTATTGTAATGATGAAGGCTGGTATAAATAAAATTTCCCTTTTTATTTAATTAAATTTGTTTTTATGTAATATGGTTATATATAAAAATGTACTTAATTTTTTTTAATTTTTCCAATTAGAATTAAATGTTTTAAGTATATTTACCATTGAAAATATAGTTGAAGAATAATTATCACCAGATTAGTATAAATACAGGGTTTTAAAAATTCTATTCAACACAGATAAAGAAATTTATGGTGTCAACTAGTTGTATCATACCATATCAAGCCCATTTATTAGAGCTTCTAAGTGAGATATAATATTTGGGAATTTTCCTTGAACAAATACAAGTTGAGATCCAATAACATAATCATTAGAGAAACTATTTATCGGTGAATTTCAATCTCATGGAGATCACAGACCACACTATGTTCGCCGAACCACCCCATTATATTCCCACCACCACAAACCATACTCTTAGGGGTTTTGTAGGTTTTTAAAGGGATATATATTAATACCCTTAAAATATGAATATCATCAATTTTTTATCTATAATATTAAATATATATTAATTATATTATTATTACTTGGGAAATAATTTTTATTTTGATCCAATAAAACACATATAGTATTTTTGGTTAATATTTAAATTCAATTAAGAAATTTATTTTGAGGAATTAATGATTTTTTCAAATAAATAATATTTTAGTAAAATATTAACTAAACATTTTTTGATATAAATTATTATAAATCTTTTAGTAAGTCAAATGTAATTTTTATAAGGTTTTGAAAACTATTATTTTAAACCCCCCCCCACTATTTTCAATAAATGTTGGTCATTATTTTGAAGGTGAACTTTCACATATTTTTAATGTAATTTAGATAAATGAATATTATTTTCAGAATCAGAACAAAAAAAATTTATAATAGTGAATTTGTCATAATGTTCTGTGAAATTGTAGTTTTTAAGAAAAAAATTAAATCTAATATAAATTTACTTTGTGTATTATGACATCATAATGACCCAAAAATAATTTAATAAATATTTTTAATTGGATCCATGACAAAATAAATATTTTTTATTTATAATAATGATATTTTTTGTTAATTTAGTTTATTTTGTAAAGACATTCTGAATCCTTCAAACTTATCAATTCACTATTTAGAGTCCTCTACTGGTGACCCCAAGATATAATGATTCGCCTCCAATTCTTTTAGTGCAACACCCTCACGTAAAGGATATTCACCTTCCTATCCTCATTTCAATTCAAGCACCTTCCATGAAATTTATCTAATTCATTAAAATTTATTATAATGTTAATTATTTATAAACATTCCCTTAGTGTCCAATTTTTTTATTTTAATGAAATATTATTTATCCTCTCTTGTTTTTACCTTTTTCTAAGTTGTTACAATGCCTAAATTTTGTGAGGGATTTATCTGTTCTAATTTACATTAAAGAATTTATGTTATGATATTTCTCTTAAATTCCATTTTCATATGTTGGAATATGTTCTAACACATTCCCCATATAGTCAATTTAACGTATAAATAATGGGATCACTTTTACCATTCAATAATACCCCATGGCGCTTCATGTACATCAATTACCATGACGAAATATAGTTATTATTGTTTTCTATATTCACGTTTCATCATTTTTGATGTCACTATTACTACCCATTTTTTGGTTTATGTGTTGGGTATCCAATTTCTCTCCCATTAACCTTTTTTATAAATCATTAAGTGATGCAATTATTCCAAACAAAATTCACCTAGATATTCCATGAAAAAAAATTTTGTAGTGAAAAACATACAAAATTATTATAAATAGTGCTCACATTTATAATCATATACATTTGGAATTAAAATATAAATTATTACAATATAAACTACCTAACTAGGGAATAAATTATGATGATGAATGAATCCATGTTTTATAATCTATGCCGCACACTTTTGCAAGAGAATAAAATGAATATGATGGGTGTTCCCATATAGAACTCCAATTCATTATGTAGTGTTTAGTATCATGATAAATCATGATGGAACATGGATTGAACCTAATTTCATTTGGTGACTTTTTCCACCATGATATCTCGGTAGTATAATCCTTAAACTAGGTTTAGGATTTAGTTTTTCTGGTTTCCCCTATTTACCATAGTATGATTATAATGATATATCATGTCTCATCGTTATGTTTTTGATTAATAGTCTTATTATGCACCATTGATATTCTTATTGGACAACATGTATTAACATCCTCTTATTATACCATGTTTATTTGATTACTATAATTTATATCTCACCCCTACCTTATGATTTTCCCCATGTTATGCAATTATTATTTAAAATCCATATACTTTTAGTACCGTGATAAAAATATTTTTACTTATATATTTGTTTCACATGTTCATGATGTTATAATATATACCTAATCCACAAATAAACTAAAAATAGTAATCATTTATATTTTATTAGGTTAAATCATATGTAATTAATCATATATTAGTGGGAAATAAAAATAATGGTTTTTATAGTTGTTATTAAATGAAAAAATTATTTATTTTTCAGATTAGGATTGAAAGAATCTAGCGAAAATTCATAGGGGTACCACTATGCATAAGGTAAAATCCACATATTTTGGGGAGTATAGAGTATATGGTTTATCCAAAAAATACATACTTGTTTAGATACTACATATGGATGTTTTTCGAGAAGAAATTTACATAGGAGTAACTTCTATGACAAGGTGTTCTAGGCTTGATATGGGGTAACCTGGTATATGAAAAGGGGCCTTACTATGCACTAGGTTTGACACACTTGATGTATTTCTTTTGGTAAATCTATTATATGGTAATGGATTATTATTAATATATCTAAAAATTCACATAAAAATATATTTTAGGAAATAAACCATCGATAAAAAATATTGAATCCTATAAATTCATTAGTTAAGATAATTAATGTAATTTATTAGTTATATATTTAAGGTCAATCAATTCCCTTTTATGTGACTAATAGATTAAAAATTAAATTCTCTAATTCTATTTTGGATGAATTGAATGAGTCTAACATGAATCTAATAGTGAATGGTATGGTAAACATTCTTAGTTCTATGTAATCCTTAACATCATGAAGGTTTAGTAGAACTATTCATACACCACCACAATGCATGGAGGTAGAGTTGTTAGTAAAACAGATGACGAGGAATCCTTTTTCATCCTTAGTATATAACTACTCCCCTATAAAAATTTGTGTGATGATCATCCCAAGGGATATTTTAATACATCCTTTGGTGGGATTTGACCCAATTCATGACAGGGATTGTCTTTCCTTATATAGAGCCAATATAAAAAACAGTGATAAAGAAATCACTCTTTATATTGGGAATCGACCACCAATACTATAAAAGTGTATAATGGAAGATGGATCTTCTTTATAACAAACATTTCAAGTATGGATATTTTTAGAATATGATAAAGGATATCTATCTCAAATAATTGAATCTACGGAAAGAATCATACTTAAAGACATGCCCATTTTCGAGGAATACACTATTGTGTTTCTTAAGGAAATGTTAGGTCTTCCTCCTACCCGAGAGGTTGATTTTTCAGTAAACATTATTGGATCATGAATATCCTTATAATGTACATGTATGAGACTCTCTTTTAAAAATTTATTTTGTGGATCTCATTCACACCAGTTTTCTTCTACATCTATTTTCTATTTTAAATATTATCATTATTGTTTTTCACATTATAATATGTTTTTATGAAGTAATTTTTATACATGATTTTCTATAATATAAAATTTACTATTGAATTTTTTTGATATATTCATTAGTAATATTTGGATGTGTTATATTTGGTAAAAAAATAATTGAACTTTTTATAGAGAAAAGGAAAAAATATTTTTTTACAAAAATATTATTTCTTATATAAAATTATTTTAGTTAATATCTTCATTTAAAAATTATTTAATTTTAATTTGATTAAAATAAATCTATTTATTCAATACAGAATGTCAAAATTATCACATGATTAATTTTGGTAATTTTTTAAAACGTTTTATTTTTCATTTAATAGTAAAAAATGCCTATTTATTTCAATAAAGATGTAATTATTTTTTATAATTTGATCCCACTATAATATATGTATTATAAATATAGATATAATCTAATGAATTATATTTGGATCAAATTTATTCTACATTTTTCTAAAACATCATTTTTTGGAATAAAAACAAAATTTTCCAAAAACGATTATTCATTTTGTATTTAAGGATTATTTTTAAATTTAATTTGTCCACCTCTGTGTTTTGAATTTTGGAATATATATTCCGTATTTTTTGTTAGTCTTCCAAAAATGGTAAATAGGACCATTTTATTTTTTCCTATTATTAATAGTAACTTCAGAAAATTTGAACTATACAAAAGGGTAAAATATGTTTTCAAAGTTAAAAATAAAATTATTAGGACTAAAAAGGACACAAACCATTGACTTAATTTTTTATAGGTGCATATATTGTACCTAAAAATATAAATATTTGAATATATAGAATTTTTACATTTTGTGATGATTAAGAATGTTAAAATATTTAAGTGAATATAATGTAAAAAACACAATCTCTTACTTTTAATGATTATAATATTTTTAACAATGATATTAACATTAGATATGTTCAGTTATGAATAATCATTTTAAAGTTAAATGATTTTTTATCATGATAATTTATAATGAATATATAGAGAATAAAAAATTAGCATAAAATATTACAGAATACTTATTCATTCATTATTCAATTAATGGGAAAATATTGAAGGATATTAATTTTTTATATAGATAATTATGATAAATGATTTTTAGGATAATAGTAACATAAAGTGAGGTGTGTATGATTTTTTTTAATTACATTATTTTATTTATATTATTAATGTCAATGTAAATAAATAGTTCTATGATTGAACTTTATTATTCGTTATAATAACTAATTTTTTATAAAATGATTTAAAATTCCAAAAAATATTATATTTATAAAAATAAATGTAGTATGGTTATTGACAACAACAGTGCACCATTTTTTGGTCATTATCCTTTTAGTAGGTGTATTATAAACCATTAATGTGTAGAAATCATTAATATTATGGTAATTTTCAAAGTGGTTAATGAAGGGTTACAAAACGATAAGTGGTGGAGGTGAGACATAAATATATAGTAATTTAATATGATGTGGGGATAAAAACTCATAAAAATATTAACATATATTTTTTTAATCTGGTTTTATTTAGAAAATAATAATAACTTATATTAATTTAGTATCTCAGGAAATCTGAAGAGTTCCCCTCCCATTTAATATAAAATTCCACTACTTCTTCTCATGTATTTACACTAAATATGCATTTTTGTTTAGCCAAACCCTACTAAAACCCATTCCTTGAATATGTCCTATTATTCTATAGGTGTTGGATTTTTCGTTCTACCAACCTTTTAGGGAGTATGGTATAATAAAAATAGACTTTACAAAGAGGATTTATAGTTTTTAACCAATTTTATTATATTGAATTATTCTTAAACATCCATTTAATATTATTAAACTAGGATAAATTAATTACATAGGTATCATAAATATATAATTAAAAAACCTTTTTCTAACTCTAATTTCACTCAAATTGGATATGAATTCATCATTCATGTGTCTGAAAAAAATACTTCATTGGGAACCAATGTGAATCATTTTCCATAAATCCATCTCACATATAAATTTAATAATTAATTTATTGTGTACATATGATATTAATAAAATATTTAGTATTATAATGTGATAAAATATAAATTATTTTCTTAACATTCCATTCATTGAAAAATGATAACGTTTTTGTGTGTTCACGTCGATTACCACCTCTATGAGGCGATACAATTATATTTTCATCACCACATCACATAAATGATATATATAAGTATAATAAATAAATAATATAATAGTTATGAAATTATTTTTATTATTGATATTTCAAATGATACATATTTGTTTCTATATTGATCATTGAAAAATGTGAATATTACTAATGTGTATGTAAAATATACTATTATCATGATTGTAACATAGTTCATTTTTCGTAATAATTATACATCATTAGAACAAAAAGTATATTTGATTTGCAAGAAGATAAATATTTGTTTATTATTATTATTGAGATGATGAAATAATTGACACTTTGACCGAAGACATATTATTAATGTCATTTTGGTCTTATAAAATGAATATCATCAACACATCCAAAATTAATTTAGTAGAGTAAATAATTAAATATATTGTGGCAAGAGGAAAAAGAAAATGAAAAAAATATGTGAACATGGTTCTTAAGAATGAAAAAAATTACTTGAAAATTATTATTTTGGATGAAAAAGAACATATCGGATGAGTTAGACTCATGTTAAGAGGTATATAAAAAAAACAATCCTTTATTGTTTCCATTAAAAATATTTTTGATTTATGGATATATATTTAAATATTATTTTTAGATGAATTTTTATAAGAAGAATACAGTTATAAATTTCATTGATTTATATTTTTTAATTTCTTTTGATATATTACAAAAGGAATCCTTTTAGGTATTTTTTAATATTATTTTTCAAAAATAAAAAGAATGTTTTTATATTAATATATATATATATATAATATCCTTTATGACTGTTATAACCATTGTTTGTTTTAATTTTTTATATAAAAAATTTCATGTTTTATATAAATAAAAAAATCAATCTTTATGTATTTATTATTTTCAAAATGGGGCTTAAAATTAAATTGATATTTCAATATCTAGAAATGTTTTATTTTAGTTAAAAGGAATATTTTTAAAAATTATTGTTTTTATATGTTATAATTATGTAATGGTTATTGGTAATTGTTTATGAAGTCTAGTGGTTCTTTTATAAATGGAGGATGGGTGATTCCATTATAGTACTCCAATTTACTAATAAAAGGTACATATATATCTATGTAGTTTTATCCTAATATATTATTTAAATATGATATAATGGTTATTCAAATAGTAATAATGGTTTTCATTTTATGGGTAATGACATTAAATATTTTATTTTCAGACCTGAAGGATTTACCATTTATAGGAGTGATATGAAAATAATTCTTGTAAGTTAAAGAGATGATTTATTTGAAAAAACTACGTTTTTAGAAATATTTTTATTTTACAAGGTAAATGAACGTATTTGATACTTCCTATGTTTTAAAAGTATAATAATGATAAATATATAATATGAGTATTTTTTGATTTCAATGAAATTATTATGGGTTTTATTTTTAATTTATTATTTTAATAAAAAAATGAACATAATAAATATTTTGAAAAAGAAAATTTATGTAATTATATATTGTCAAATATATCTATTCTTTATTTTTATGTCCCTTGCTGTGGTTTTTATGATAATAAAATGTTTTAAAATGTTTTCATATGATAATTATGTATAATGATCATGTAAATATGAAAATTGTAAAGATGTTTCATGAATGGATAAACAATTTCTTTAGGAATGTTTTATTTTTCTGAAAAAATAAATTTTTTATTTCTGTTTGATTATTGTTAAATATTGGTTTCTTGTGTAATATTTATAATCGTAATCTATAAATCTCAAAATAAAAATTATATTGGATAATGTAATAAATTATATTTTAGTTGAATATCACCATATGATTTAATTTATATGGTCAGCTTCTTCCAGTTGTTATCAAATAAAGGTTTATTTGACTATAATGGATATGATAATGTTAATATAATACCCTTTAATATTTGAATGAATGGTTAAAATAAAATTATATTTAATTTTTAGATTATTGTGTTTCTTTTTTCAAAAAATGTTAATTCAAAATGGTTTTCCATATAGTAAATACGATAACTCATTTAATAGGGAACTTAATGGATCATGTCATTTAGAGTTAGATACTCAGAATGGTTGTAATTAGAACTATGTAATTTGATACTATGATGGATTAATTTATGAAGTATATAAATGGATATTGTATCCATTCTAGAGAGCATCTAGATTTACCACTGAGGAACATGATGACTGTGACTCATTTTATGAGAACACATTCCCTAGTATGAAGGGGATATTTTGAATTGATGGTAGATAATAATTCATTAAACACATATAAATGATATTTTATTTCATGGGAAATTTTTATCATTAGAAACAAAGTCTTTATATTTCCTATTTTCAAACTGAAGTTGACATATTCTAGTTATGGGTCTTGAATATCAGTTAAGGAAAGAATATTGATCCTTTATAATGATATGGATTAATTAATTATTTTCTGTAATAATATAAATCTCCTAATGTTATTCATATAATGTAAAATAATTTCTTGGAATTAAGGAAATTTTATATGGGATTAGTCAAAATTTATGAAGAAAACATCACATGATTGGAATGTTACACACAACATTTGATCCAAAATCTCGATTGAAAAATTAATCATGTTTACTCTATATTTAATAAAATATTTTTTCTTAAATTTTATTTTTTTCAAATTATAATTTTATGAGAAACATTTATTATGAGTCATAATTTATAAATATATTTTACTTATGTTCAGGTGCACTTCAAAAAAAGGAGGTCTAGATGGGAGCAAAAAGGGATAATGGAATAAATAAAATATTATAGTAATAAAATTATGTATTCATGATGCGAGAGTTATTCTAAAAAGATAAATGGTCAATTACTTATATATCTAGGTTAGTGAATCAAATGTTATATTTTTTTTGGGAAATTCCTTGTATTGATAATGAAAAATATCTATGTAGTGGTAAGAGATTTTTTGATAAATAGGCAATAATTTGTTTCAAATGTAATGATATGGGAAACTATTCACATGTGTGTCTGAATAAGAACCTATATGTTATGAAGTGGTGGGGATATAAGTGGAATGTTGTGGAAATGTACTTTTAAAATACTTCATCATATGTTTTACCATTATTCATATAGGTATTATGTATATTTCTTATTTTTTATGAATATTATTATGAATAAATTGATTTAGGGTTTACACATTATTTTATTTCAATACAATTTTCTTGTAAATTTGAAATTTTAACTCAAGGAATAAATACTTAACTCATACTAAATTCATATGGGGGATATATTAATGGGAAAAGAAATTATAAAAATATTATCATCATTTTTTATTGAAAGGATTTTACAATAAGCCTTTTTATATCCCCAACATAATTTTTAAAATTTGGGAATAATCTAGATTTATTATTTTTTGGATGTAATGAATTCTTAGATTTTTTTTCAATACAAGTTTTCTAGTTTTATACATGATTGGTATGTTTAATTCAAAATTTACATACTTAGGTATTCCATTCCATTCTAAAAATCACTTTATCAAATGTCTCATATAGAACTTCTAAAATTAAAAATTAATTTATTGGAGTTTATTTATTATGGTTTTGTTTGGCTGAGTACTTCACAAATGGGTGCTCCAAATTTTAATTCAAAAAAGAAAATGGATCCATAATTCTTTGAAATTGATTATAGGTATTTGAGTGACTATAATATGACAAATATGTAGATGATTCCTTATATCAGTGATTTTTTTGATCACATGTATATATCCTGGTATTTTTGAATGGTGAACTATTATCCTCGTACTATATATAGAACGTAAATGAGGTAAAAATTCTAAATAAAAAATTATAGACTAAATAAAGGAATTATGAGACTGTGGTTATAAACATTGGGTTGAAAAATACCCATATATATATTTATGGATATTATTAATAGAGTATTTCATTAATATTTAGATATTCTTTTGGGTTTTAATAAAAAATATCATGGTTTTTTCAAAATGTTATAAGGTCTATGAAAAATATCTAAGTAATTTCATATAAAACCTAAAAAAAAATAATTTATTGGAAAAATAAAATAATTTTTTTGGACAAAACATATCTTATTCCTTGAATAAATCATAAAGAAAGATGTAATAATAGTTAGACCAGGTAAAAATAATTTTTTAGATAATCATTCATAACCTATAAATAATATTGGTATTTTTTAGCAATTAACAAGCTATTATAAATGGTTTTAAGGAAAATTTGAACCATTATTAACATAAAATACTATGTCAACTCAAAAAGAGTTAAATCAATATAGAATTAATAACGTGATGATCATTTCTAGAAAATAATATAATGATTATTAAATGCTCCTATTTTTTTCTTCCCTCTAAAAATGATTAATTTTTTATCTACTATGATGATTCAATAAAAGGACTTGGTTTTATCCTAATAAAAAATTATAATCTTATATTTATGCTTTATTTCAATTAGATCCAATTGATGAAATCATCATACACATGACCTTGTAATGAAAAATATAGTGTATGATTTATAAATTTAGAGAAATAATTGTTATGGTGCCAAGGGTGAAATATAATATGGTCATAAAATTTTGATGTATAAATTCCCAAATACATTATTGAACATGAGTTAGAGAATAATGATAGAAATGATAAATTATTAGGATTGTAAAAATTAT
Organism: Viscum album; assembly: GCA_963277665.1. Taxonomy (NCBI): domain Eukaryota; kingdom Viridiplantae; phylum Streptophyta; class Magnoliopsida; order Santalales; family Viscaceae; genus Viscum; species Viscum album. Next base: position 902,735,712 of record OY728139.1, read on the forward strand.
TATCATCTGCGAAGTGAAAAGAAATTTTCGATGCTTGGCATATAAAATTTAATGTACCATTAACTAAGTAACATTTCAAACATGAAGTTTTAGTGGATTATTTAATGAATATTTTCTTATATGTTTTTTCATGTAAGATATTACACATTTATGTTTCAGGTTTTAATACTCTCATCTTGGAAAAAAATAATTCTAAAATCTTGAAATGATGAGTGAGAGTTAAACGAATTAGTAGAATTCTTTGTGAAGTGTATGTTTCCATAATATGATGTTGATAATTATTAGGTTTAATGATTTTTTAAGAGATTATGTGTGTCTTGTGAATCCTGGATAAAGAGATAATTTTTGAGTGAAACTCATAGTTTCATATTTTCAATTATCCCAAGAGGCATTAAGATTTACAAATACTTTCTAGATTATTACTGGTTGAATGAATGAAAATAGATATTACTGATTTTACAAAGAATTGTTTAATTGGTAAAGATGTTAATGAATAAATTTAATTACCCAAAGTCATGTTTCATCTATTTCATGTACCATATTGGATATGGGAAAATGAATCCATGGATTTTGAAGTTGGATTTTGATATAATTATTTAGGTAACCTTGTGATTCGTCTTATTTTTTATCTATTAACTAAATATACAAACTCACTTCCCATTTGATATAATTTATCATTAGATAAAATTTCTACAATATATATTTGTTTAATGTTAATCTTAAAAATGGTACATCTCTTTGTTTTATTTTACCTTCATCCATGGATCACCATAAATATTTTTTAAAAACTTCATAATTCATTGGGAACGGAATTAAATTTATATATAACTTTTCATCAAAAATATCATGGACAACATGGGAGAATTATTCAAACCTTGGAAGATATTATTCGTGAATGTTAAATGGTTTACTATGAATCTTTTGGTTAATATCATTTTGAAGTAAAGTATTCATATAATAAAAAAATTAATTCTAGTATAAAAATGGATGCATATGAAGTATTATATGTAATGTAGTGTCACAATCCACCATTTTGAGATGAATTATGTGAAGTAAAGATTATTTGACTAGAATTTGTACAAAAAAATACTTGATAGGGTGAAGTTATTTCTATAATATATCGGGATGGATTAGAGCATGAAGAGATTTGTGCAGATAATAAAATGAAATACCATTCTTTAGATGTATGTGTTAATGTTATTCTTAATCTTCCTTAATAGAACGTGTTATGTGTTTTGGACTGAATTTGGAGTCAATTACATGATTCGTTGGACAATATAAAATCGTATTGGATGTTGGCATAGTTAAATATGGAGTATAATTTCCTTCTATTTTATCACATATATATTAAATTTTAAATGTCTTGATGTTAACAGTGTTTTATCATGAATGTTATCAAGTTTTGAGCCCTGAGGTAGTTCAGCAAAAATATTACCTTCATTTTAAAGAAAAAAATTAATCTTAACTTGAAATGTAAATAAGTATTGTAAGATTAAAGAAATTTACTAGGTTATTATTTTTTGGTGAAATATTATGCTTGAATAATAACATGTGAATCTGATAATTCTATAAGGGTAATATATCCCAAATTTTTAATATATAAATAAAATTACATATATAAAATTATCAAAATGAGGGGAAGGAATTAATATCAAATTTACTATTGATATTAAAAATATATATATTAAATACTTATATTCTAAAAAGTTATATTCAATATTAAAGTATGAGATATTTTTTTGTAAAAACTAAAAGCATTATTTCTGACCAAATTGGGATAAATAAATTACATAGTTCCATTTAAAATCATCATTTCTGTACTGTAGAATTTTAATTGGAAAAAATAGTTTCTTATTTTTAAATTAATCATTTCTAATTTTTCATTGGTGGAATTTGTTAGATTTTTTGAAAAATATTGATTTCTAAATGAATAATAACAAATACCTATATTATAAAACAACAATTTTAATTTATAAAATTATGTAATTTGTTATTAGAATTTGACATCACTGTTACATAAGAATTATTTAGTTATATATTATTTAATGAATTATTTAACTCTATTTAGACAAAAATTTCGTATAATTAAATTTTGGGACATTAGAAGACATTTTTTTTAAAAAAAATCAGTTTGTATTAGTGGTTTAATATTATAAACAATTATAAAAATATTTCATTTTTAAAAAAATTTATCCCATAAATTGGATCTGTGGGTCAATTTTTTTAAATAGTATTATTTAATATTTTGATATTCTTAAGAGTATATTTTGTAATTTGTTTGAACGCAGTAAATGATATATCAGATAATTAATGTTCACAATAAAATGATAAGGACTCAAAAGTAATCCTAACACTTCGCTTAATATTTTTAATGCTATATCTCATCAATAATAATCCAAATTATGATGATATGTGATTTTGTTTCAAAATCAAATATATTTTAACATTTATAATAATTATGTGAAAATAAGGAAAAATATAACTCTTTACAGTAATAACTGTAAGATTTCTCGAAAAGGGAAAAATAAAAGATATGATCAATTATAAAAAACCATTTAAGAGAGAGTATATTTTTTTATCATTTTATGTTGTTTATAATATTCAGTGAATAAATAATTACCTTAAAATGTTATGCGTCACTAAAACAGAATTATTCAATTAGTTGATAAAATAAATTATTTTTGAAATTTTAAACCTGATATGATATGAATCAATAATTGGGATCCATGGATTATTTGAAATTACATGTCATTGATATTCATATTAATTTTATTCAAATTTGTTTAATGTTTAGATGTTATTAATGTCAAATTAAATGAATAGGTGTAAAGTAAACATTAATGATATTTATGATAAATAATATTTTATTAGATGATTTAAAATTCCTTATATTCTTAAATTTTTCAAAATGAATTTTATATGGTTAATGAAATCAACATATATAATTTTTATGGGTTTTTTATTTTATATATACATTATTAACCATTAAGGGGTATAAAAAATTAATGTTATGTAATTGTCAAAAGGGTTAACAAAGGGATTAAATAAAATTATAAGTGTAAATATTTTATCCAAGAATGTCCATATTTTTTTTGGATCCAAGTATTTTGACTCATAATCAAATAATATTAATATTATAAAAATTATGCATTATTTTTCAAACAAAATTAATTTCTATTAATTTTATATTTTTGGAAATCACTAGTGTTCCCATCCCATATCTTATAAAATAAAGGCATTTCTTCTATATTCATCACACGTAAAAATGCATATAGATGGGATATTAAATACATGAATTAATTTTTAGTGTCCCTCCATTAAATATATTTTTCTTCTTTTATACATGATTCCAATGTTAACATGATTAATGTATTAATCCGTACAAATATTATAAAGAAGAAGAATAGTTATTAATGACAAGTTTTTGTAACATTTATTCTTCTACCTCATTAAAATAATATTGAACCATGTAAAACTAACAGTACTGATATAAAAAATATACTAAATTTTTTATTATGTTATTTTAAGTTCCTATATCAATCACAATATTCCATCATATGGTAGGGGAATTCATTGTTCATGTATAACGACCCATACTTTACATACATGGTTATTACGTCAAAATTGAAGCATAATTATTACAACATATAAGAAAACCACGAATGGACCGAATATGTATAGTGTATTTAGAAACTGGGAAACATAAACAACTGGTTCATAAATCATCTACGTTGTCTCCCATTTATTTCATCATATCTAGAGTCCCTTTTTGGATTATCCTACTTAATACCCTTCATCCCAACCTTGGGAAAAGAAAACATACAAAATGGTGAGCTCAAATACTCAGTAAGGGTAAACGAAAGAAATATCAAACATATCATATTTATAAGAACATAACATTTTGAAAATCTTATCCTGCAAAAGAGATCATAACATGAGATAAATCATAGAAGTGAAATGTAATTCCAATAATCATAACTTAAAACATAATGCTTTGGGGCATACACACATAATCATAGAAAATCATTTCTTAGTAGTTAAGACTCATTTCCAATACTATTTTAGCAGACAAAGTCCTTTTCTGAACCAAGTTCACTCCTCGTTTCAGTCATGTTTCACTGAACCAGTTTAACCTGTCGTTCCAGCCATGTCTATCTCATGAGAAATAAATCTTTACCCAATGAATTGGAGGGAGATATAGGTCCCACACATCTCATAATGATACCATTATTATGTGTGCCACAAAATCATAAACCATACATCATAGAATAACCCATGTAATAAAAATGGGATTCTTAAACATCACGTCATCATAACATAATCCATAAAAGGATATCGTAAAAATAATTCCATCATAACATAATCCAATAAATGTAAAAATAGGGATATAAACAGAACGCTATATTATCTTATATGGAAAATAATTTTGATAAAACACTTGAACTCCATTATTGAGGAAAATATTCTTTCTACTTCAAAAACATTTTTCCTTTCTTAACATGTCATACAATTTTAAACTAAAAGAAGTTGATTAAAAATAAACATGAAAACATGTAAAGGAAGATTCATGGAAATAATGTTCTCAAAATCCAATCATGCTGTATAAGTTAAAAAAAACATTCTTCCCGTGCTTTGGTCAGAAAAGTCAAAAAGTACCTCATACGAAAAACGACAAAAGATTCCTTTCATATCATTTACTAAAAACTCACCGAAGGGTAAAATTGGATTAAAACAATTATAGGTGGATGGAAATAATATTACATATTGAGGAAACATGGATTTTGATGACTAATATTCCCCAGTAAATTATAAAGTACAAACAATCTCAGTTAAAAAAATGAGATTGTGAGATTTTCCCTTACCTTAGGTCCAATTTTCTTCGTAAGTGTCTGAACCTCCACTTCATTGAAGCGCCTCTTTGAGACCTTCTCTTTGGGCACTAAAATTGGTCTTTGAAGAAAACAAAGACCTCTAGTCTGTTTCTAGGGAAGTGGGGAAGTGAAATGGGCAGGTATTGTCTGAGCATGAATGCTCCAATTGGTGTGAGGTGGAGAGGGGGGAGGTTCTCTTTTATAAGGGAGTAGAGGGGAACCTTTGGAAATATAAGAAATATTAGTTTATATTAAATCACAACCCCACTTAAAAACTTCCAAAATGACTCATATCCATATATTAGATGAGATAGGGTTGGAATATCATCATACAATAAAATTTAGTCATGTTAGGAATTTATTTTAAACATTATCAACTTGATTTATCCTTATTTATCAATTTTATTTTATTTGTCATAATAATTTTCTAAATTTTAAATTATTATAAATATTTAAATATGTGTTATGAATTTTCCATAATTTGACACTTTATGACATTTTCGACCATATAAATTTTAATTTATAATTTTTGAATATTTTTGTGATTTTTAAACAATTTTATAATATGTTATTTTCACAAAATAACAATAGTGTCAATTTTGACACTATTCATTTTTTTTAATTTAAATAAACTATATACAGAAGATATGTTCGAAATAAAAGCTTTAGTAGATTCATAAAATGTCATATGTATCTAGAAAAGTAGTGGAGCACATTAAATAGTTAATATAATATTTATTTTAATATTTATAAAACCATTTATTTGATATTTTAATTAGTAAAATAATTTCAACATCACTATTGTGTCATAATTAATGATAATTATTTAATTCCTAAAAATTATAAATAAATTCATGTGATTTAGATAATTGTATTATATTTCTTGAGACTATTCATATTCAAAGTTTCATTAATTTTATCACTAAATTAAAATTATTATAGTTATAAGATTTAAGAAAGTGACATGTTGTCACTTTCTTGAGTTTTAATATTAATTAAATTATTTTAATGGAAAAAATTCCATTAAATGAATCTAATCCCACCCTTAGGTGATATGGGTAGACTTGTAGTCATCCAATAGGATTTTAGTAGGTTTTAGGGTAATTTTATAATCTTATATTTACCCATAATTACCCAATTTACCTTTAACTATGGTAAATGAAATTTACCATAGTTACTATTAATAATGCCAAAAAAAGTATCCTATTAACATAATTTAGACCCACTGATTCTAAATATGGAATCTATTTTTCAAATTCAAAACACATAAGTTACAGTAATTAATTTAAAATTAATCCCGTTGTTAAGAAAACGAGTTTTAGAAGTTAAAACGTTGCCAAAGATTGAAATGTTTTTAATTATGAATTCAATGTGAAATTAATGCTAATGACATATATTATATTAAATGGTAAAAATATATTATATTAATACTTTAAAAGCATACAATAATATAATTTAACCATATAAATTATCTCAATGAAAAAAGTTGTTTTTAATTAAACATTAGCATATTTTTACTATTCATCAAAATATGAAAATTATCAGAAAAATATCAAAGATTTATCCAAAGTAAATTTTTATATCCTAATTCCAAAGAAGAATTTTATTTTGTCAAATTGAACTTATAAACATGTCAAAAACTAGATTTAATGTCGGTGCGCCATCAAAAGGTGGCAAAACCGCATTTTTTGAAAAATACTTATTATACCTGAAAAATTTATTTTTTTATCTTACCATGTTCTAGAAAATGTGTAAGATGAATAATAATGTTAAAAAATTAAAAATGTAGTTAATAATATTCATAAATGCTAGTCCATAATAATATATCGTTGTTTAGTGAAACCCGATATGGCGTACTACACACGCTATCGAGGAAGGTCGCGATTGCGTGTAATGAAAGACAAGTCAGTATTGTGTGTTGTGAAAGATTCCTTTGGTGTTGCGTATAACATAAGACATAAAAAATATTTCTCATATAATCTCAAGTTGTTACATTCTACCCCCTTAAAAATTAATTTCTCCCTAAAAATTCGCCACTTCATTACAAACAGATGAGGATACCTCTCCGTCATCATATCCTCAAGTTTCCATGTATCTTCTTCTAATTGGTGGTTCCTCCATAAAACTTTCACCAAGAGAGTGGTCTTGTTCCTTAGGTATTTTTCGCTACGATCCAGAATATCTATCAGTTGTTCTTCATAAGAATGATAATTCTCCAGCGGTACAACTTCTGAGCTGAGTACATGTGAAGGATCAAGTATGTACCTTCTCAGGAGAGATACAGGGAACACATCGTGAACTTGAGATAGATTTGGTGGAAGTGCCAATCGGTAAGCTGCCTTCCCAACACAATCCAGAATTTCAAAAGGACCGATATATCTAGTGCTCAACTTTTCCTTCCTTCCAAATCTCATGACCATCTTCCAGGGAGAAACTCATAAGAACACTTTATCACCCACTTCAAACTCTAGGTCTTTTCTTCGGTTATTGGCATAACTTTTCCATCGACTCTGAGCTGCTCTTGTGTGTTGTTGAATAGATCTGACCTTTTCTGCCATATCAACAACAAGATAAGGTCATAATACCTTTCATTCCCCAACTTCATCCCAGCAAGTTGGGGTTCTATATTTCCTTCCGTAGAGGGATTCATAAGGAGCCATCTGAATACTGGAGTGAAAGCTATTATTATAAGAAAATTCCACCAAATATAGGTGTTGATCCACCTTTGAAATCCATATAAAAAGCTCTCAACATTTCTTCTAGAGTTTGAATTGTCCTCTCAGACTGACCGCCTGTCTGAGGATGGTAATCAGTGCTGAAACTCAACTTTGTATCTACAACATGCTGAAGACATCACCAGAAATTCGAGGTAAACCTCAGATCCCGATCATATATAATGGAAATTGGTACTCAATGAAATCTTACCGCTTCCTTTACATATATCCTGGAAAGATGATCAAGAGAAAAATCATCTCTAATAGCAATGAAGTGTGCTGACTTCGTAAGACGATCAACTATAACCTAGATAGCATTATTGCCTTTGAATGTTTTAGGAAGTCCAGTGAAAAATTCCATAGTGATGTTTTCCCATTTCCATCCTGGTATGGGTAATGGTTGTAACATCCCCATAGACTTTTGTCTCTCAGAATTAACTTGCTGTCAAACCAAGCATCAAGAGACATATTCAGCAACATCTCTTTTCATGCCATCCCACCAGAAGTACTCTTTCAGGTCCCTATACATCTTTGTACTTCTAGGATGAATAGAAAATGAAGAACTATGAGCCTCATCCAGTAGCTCCTTATTTAATTATGGGATGGGAGGAACACAAACCCGATTCTTGAACCTTATTATCCCATCACAATCAAGGTTGAATTCAGGAACATTTCTCACCTTCTTTTGTAACTCTACATCTTATTTGTGTGCCTCTTTAATATTCACGTGTATAGATGGTTGCACATTCATTTGGGAAAGATAATATTCTTCCCTTTATATTAAAAGTCCGAGATCCATCCTTTATAAATCCATAAATATTGGATCTTTTTTGATCCTCATCATGGATAAGCTAGCATGGTCTTGTCGACTTAATGCGTCTGCTATCTTGTTTGCTTTCCCAGGGGGGTAATGAATTGAGTCATCGTAATCCTTAATCATCTCCAACCATCATCTTTGTCACATATTAAGCTCATTTTTTGTGAAAATATACTTTAAACTTTTATGATCAGTATATATATCACACCTTTCACCATAAAGGTAATGCCTCCAAATCATTAATGCAAAGATTACCGCAGCTAACTCCAAATCATGAGTTGGGTAATTTTGCTCATGGATTTTCAAATGTCGTGAGGCATAATCTATCACCTTATCATTTTTCATGAGAAAACACCCCAATCCCTTCTTGGATGCATCATTGTAGACCACAAACCTTTCTCCACTGCAAGGTAGTGTGACCACAGGTGCACTGGCTAACCTTATTTTTAGCTCTTTGAAATTCTCTTCACATTCCTCCATCTAAACAATCTTAACTCCCTTCCGAGTCAACTTGGTGAGTGGGTCAGATAACCTTGAAAAATCATTCACAAAACGACGGTAATATCCAGCTAAACCAAGAAAACTTAGGATCTCAGTTACTGTTGTTGGTCTCGACCATCTTTTAATAACTTCTTTTTTTTCTGGATCCACAAATATCCCCTCTTTTGAGATTATGTGACCCAAAAATGAAGCTTTTTGAAGCCAAAATTCACACCTGGTAAATTTGGAATAAAGCTTCTCCTTTCTTAGGATCTTTAATATAATTCCCAAGTGATCTTCATGTTCTTCCTTTCTCTTTGAATAGACAAGAATATCATCTATAAATACCACCAAAAACCGATCAAGATAGTTTCTAAAGACTCTATTCATCAGATCCATGAAGATAGCAGGGGAATTAGTAAGACCAAATGGCATCACTATAAACTCATAGTGTCTATACCATGTACGGAAATATGTATTTGGTATATCCTCCCTTTTGACCCTTAATTGATGATACCCTGAACGAAGATCAATCTTGGAAAAGTATTGAGCTCCGCGTAGTTGGTCAAATAGGTCATCAATGTGTGGGAGAGGATATTTGCTCTTGATAGTGATCTTGTTAAGTTCTCGATAATCAATGCAGAGTCTCAATGATCCATCTTTCTTCTTAATAAACAGAACAAGTGCTCCCCAAGGTGACGCACTAGGGCGTATTAATCCTTTATCAAGATTCTCTTGGAGTTTCTTCTTCATTCCTCCAACTCAATTGGGGCCATTCTATATGGTGTCTTTGAAATAGGTAAAGCACATGGTACGAGTTGTATTGAAAACTCAACATCATGATTTAGTGGAAAACCTGGAAATTACTCCTAAAAGACATCATTAAACTCCCATAAAATGGGAATATTATTAATCATGAGTTTCTCTCCAACCATTTGAGTTAAATAACCTTCATTTAGTGGAATCAAGACCCATAAGATGGAATAAATTTCCACTGGAAGGTTATGTTCATCCTTGCATCAATAGACGATCATAGATTGATCTGGAATATGAAATGTGACCAACCTTATTTGGAAATTGATATGATCTCTATATAAAAAAAGCCTATCCATGCCAAGAATCACGTCAAATTCCACTATTGGAAGGATTACAAGATTTGCAGGAAGCACTTTCCCACAAACTTCAATCAGAGAAGAATTGTAAACTTTTGATGCGACTGTAGTGCCATTAAGAGTTATCATATCCAGCTCAACATCTAATTGTTGAGGTAATATGGCGATACCCTTAGAAAATTCATCAGAAATAAAAGAGTGGGTGGATCCAGAATTAAATAAAACATTTTCTACTTTAGAGTGGCTGGTAAGTGTACCTCTCACCACTTCTTTGTCGTACTCCACATCGCCGATAGTAATTGCATGTCACTTTCCTTTGTATTTGGCCTTAATAGTTTGTTGACGTCGATCATCATCATCAACCCTTGGATTTGGGAATTGATTGGCATAATACCCCATCTCCTTACACTTGAAACATTGAAGTGTAGTAGGTTAATTCTGTGTATCCCTTCCTTTGTTTGCATCATTAGATATCTTCTTCCCATTATTTCTACATTCAATTGCCCGATGACCTTCTTTCCCACACTTATAACATTTGCTTGTCCCCTTAAGAAAATTTCCTCCATGTTTCTTTCCACACTTTGAGCATAAGGGAAAACTCATCTTCTTTTCAGTGTGGTCTTTAGATATTTATTTGAATTCCATTTTCCTCTTCTTATCAAAACCATGTGATTGATGGGTTACACCAATCTCCATCTCATCCTTGAGATCACATCAAACAATTTACGCGTAGCTATTGAAGTCCCTTATGGGTAACGCCCTTCGAAGACTTGGTCTTAAGCCACTAAAGAATCAATCGAACATACTCTTAGGTTGGATAATAATTCCAGAAGCGTACCTTGCAAGTCTTGTAAAATTTTCTTCATAGGTACCAACGGATTCATCATCCTTCTGCTTTAGTTCAAGAAACTCCTTCTCCATCTTTGTTCAAAGAATACGAGGGAAATACTTATTGAAAAATAAGTTCTTGAACTCGTCCCATTCCATGGACTCAATTTCACCCCTTTGCCTCGTATTCTTAATAAGATTCCTCCATTGATCAGCATCACCTTCCCAAAGATACATTACTAAGATGAATTTATCATGTTCAGAACATTGAAGAACCGAAAATATCTTTTCAGTGGTACTGATCCATTGTTCATCCACTAATGGATAAGAAGACCCACTGAATGAAGGTAGACGCTGCCTCATGAAGGATTCAACAGAATTTTGATACTTCCTTTGCTCGTTTGGAAGTCCTGCATGATTCATAGGTTGAGAATGTTGTGTGAGAATGGCTACAAGATTTTTCATTCCTGCTCCCATAACAATTGGTTGCTCAGGGGGACAATCATTGCATTTCCCGTCGCATTCCACATTAACACGGTTCGTTCAGGTTCCAACCATTGACTAAAACCAAAAATAATAGTGTGAGTAACACTAATTATAATAATAAAACTGCATAACCAGGAATAAAATTTCACACTTAAGGTCTTATCATAGGTTGTTCATGGCCATTTCTAAAACACTAAGATTCTGTTCTATGGTTAGACATATCTTTAGGTTTCTTACTAAGGATTTCACATCATAGTTTCCAAATGTTGACTATACCTTTCCTCTAATACCAACTATAATGACCCATACATTACATACACGGTTATTATGTAATATTTGAAGCATAATTATTACAACATATAACAAAACCATGAAATGACCATATAGGTATAGTGTCTTTAGAAACTGGGAAACATAAACAACTCATTCATAAATTATCTACGTTGTCCCCCATTTATTTTTTCATATCTAGAGTCCCTTTTTGGAATATCTTACTTAATATCCTTCTTCCTGACCTGGGGAAAAGAAAACATACAAAAGGGTGAGCTCAAATTCTCAATAAGGGTAAACAAAATAAATATCAAACATATCATATTTATAAGAACATAACATTTTGAAAATCTTATCCTGCAAAAGAGATCATAACATGGGATAAATCATAGAAGTGAAATGTAATTCCAATAATCATAACTTAAAACATGAAGCTTTGTGTCATACACACATAATAATGGAAAATCATTTCTTAGTATTCAAGACTCATTTCCAAGACTATCTTAGCAGACAAAGTCCTTTTCTGAACCGATTTCACTCCTCGTTTCAGTCCTGTTTCACTGAACCGGTTTAACCTGCTGTTCCAGCCATGTCTATCTCATGAGATATAAATATTTACCCAATGCATTGAAGGGAGATATATGTCCCACACATCTCATAATGATACTATTCTTATGTGTGCCACAAAATCATAAACCATACATCATAGCATAACCCATGTAATAAAAATTGGATTCTTAAACATCACGTCATCATAACATAATCCATAAAAGGATATCGTAAAAATAATTCCATAATAACATAATCACATCAATGTAAAAATAGGAATATAAACAGAACCCTATATTATCTTAGATGGAAAATAATTTTTATAAAACACTTGAACTCCATTCTTGAGGAAAATATTATTTCTACTTCAAAAACATTTTTCCTTTCATAACATGTCATACAATTTTAAACTAAAAGAAGTTGATTAAAAATAAACTTGAAAACTTGTAAAGGAATATTCATGGAAATAATGTTCTAAAAATATATTCAGGTCGTATAAATTAAAAAAAAATTCTTCCCGTACTTTGGCCGGAAAGTCAAAACGTACCTCGTATGAAAATTGACAAAAGATTCCTTACATATCTTTTACTAAAAACTCATCAAAGGGTAAAATTTGATTTAAAAAATTGTAGGTGAGTGGAAATAATATTTCATATTTAGGAATCGTGGATGTGTATAATAAATATTCCCCAGTAAATTCTGAAGCATAAACAATCTCAGATAAAAAAATGAGATTGTGAGATTTTCCCTTACCTTAGGTCTGATTTGTTTCGTAAGTGTCTGAACCTCCTCTTCATTGAAGCACCTCTTTGAGTCCTCCTATTAGGGAACTAAAATTGGTCTTTAATGAAGACCAAAACCTCTAGGATGTTCCTTGGGAAGTGGGGAAGTGAAATGGGCAGAAATTGGCCGAGCTTGAAGGCTCAAATTGGTGTTAGAAGGAGAGGGAGGAGGTGCCCTTTTATAAGGGAGGAGAGGGGCACCTTTGGAAATATAATAAATATTAGTTTATATTAAATCCCAACCCCACTTAAAACTTCAAAAATGACTAATATCAAAATATTTTCTGATATAGGGTTGTAATATCATCAACCATTAAAATTTAGACATGTTAGGAATTTATTTTAAACATTATCAACTTGATTTATCCTTATTTATCAATTTAATTTTATTTGTGGTAATAATATTCTAAATTTTAAATTATTATAAATAATAACATATGTGTTGTGAAGTTTCCATAATTTGACACATTATGACATTTTAAACAATATAAACTTTAATTTATAATTTTTAAATATTTTTGTGATTTTTAAACAATTTTATAATATGTTATTTTTATAAAATAACAATAGTGTCAATTTTTACACTATTCATTTATTTGAATTTAAATAAAATATATATAGAAGATATGTTCAAAATGAAAGCTTTAATAGATTCATCAAATGTCATATATATATATAAATGTATTAGAGCACATTAAATAGTTCATATAATATTTATTTTAATATTTTTAAATCCATTTATTTGATATTTTAATTAATAAAATAATTTCAACATCACTATTGTGTCATAATTAATGATAATTATTTAATCACTAAAAATTATAAATAAATTCATATGATGTATATAATTTTATTATATATATGGAGACTATTAATGATCGAAGTTTCATTAAGTTTATCTCTAAATTAAAATTATTATACTTATAAGATTTAAAAAAGTGTCATGTTGTCACTTTCATTGGTTTTAATAAAAATTAAATTATTTTCATGGAAAAAAGTCCATTAAATTAATCTAATCTGACGCTTAGGTGATATGGGTCGACGTTTAGTCATCTAATAGGTTTTTGGCAGGTGTTAGAGTAATTTTATAATCTTATATTTACCCTTAATTACCTGATTTACCTTTAACTATGGTAAATAAAATTTACCATAGTTAATATTCATAATGCCAAAAAAAAGTAGCCTATTAACATAATTTGGACCCAATGATTCCAAATATGGAATCCATTTTTCAAAATTCCAGACACATAAGTTGCAGGAATTAATTTAAAATTAACCCCGTTGTTAAGAAAACGGGTTTTAGAAGTTAAAACATTGCCAAAGTTTGAAATGTTATTACCTATGAATTCAATGTGAAATTAATGCTAGTGACATATATTATATTAAATGGTAAAAATAAATATTCTATTTATACTTTAAAACTATTCAATATTATAATTTAACCATATAAATTATCTCAATGAAAAAAGTTGTTTTTAATTAAAAAATAGCGTATTTTTACTATTCATCAAAATATGAATGTTATCAGAAGAATATAAAAGATTTATCCAAAGTAAATTTTTATATCCTGATTCCAAATAAAAATTTTATTTTGTCAAATTGAACATATAAACATCTTAAAAACTAGATTTAATGTGGGTGCGCCATTAAAAGGTGGCACAACTGTATTTTTTTAAAAATACTTATTTTACCCGAAAAATATATTTTGTTCTCTTACCGTGTTCTAGAAAATTTGTAAGATGAATAATAATGTTATAAATTTAAAAATGTAGTTAATACTATTCATAATGGCTAGTACATAATAATATATCATTTTTTAGTGAAACCTGGTGTTGCATACTACACACGTTATTGAGGAAGATCGTGATTGCGTGTAATGCATGCCAAGTCAGTATTGTGTGTTGTGAAAGATTCCTTTGGTGTTTCATATAACATAAGACATAAAAAAAATATTTCTCATAAAATCTCAGGGTGTTACATCATGTCTGTATTAGTCTACGACCTCAGGATCCGATGTAATTCATTTTCCATCCCCACCTATTATTGACAGAGATAATGGTTGATCTAATGTTTATATATGATATTTATTACATAATTATTATTCTGAAAATATAATATATCTTATACTTTTAACATTTATATTAATAAGAAAATGATGATGTCGCCCATTCATAGGTGTGGACTTCCATCTCCACGAAGTGATGTGGTTCATTTTTCATCACCACATCACATGGATGATATATATTTGTATTATTAAATAAATAATATGATATTTATAATATTATTATCATGATATAATGTAAATATTAAAATTAACTTCCTTATATAATGATTGTTGATAAATGGAACTATTATATATGTGAACCTACAACCTATCCCCTTAATGATCATAACGTGGTTCATTTTTCATTATCATCTATCATGATTTTTTGAAAATTATTAATTTTATATGAAAATTATTAATAATTAATTATTATTATTATATATTTTATGAAAAGTTTTAAACATTAACCATAATCATCATATCAAATACAATTTAGAGTAATCAAACTAATATCATCAAAACATTCGATGTGAATTTAGTTGATTAAAAAATTAAATATATCATTTTTGAGATAAAATAAGAGGAATAATAAAAATTTTAAAGCTTATTAAAAAATAATTAATTATTATATGTTTTTCATAATGGTTGATAATTAATGTACACCGTGATTCAAAAATAAGGCAAGGAACGTTATTTTTGAAGTTTATTTTATGGATTCCATCAAAACTGTTTTCCCCCCATCTTCATTTATTTTTAATTTGTTTTTCTGATATATTCATATGGAAATAAAAAAATTATAAAGGTAATTTATCTTCTTTTTGGATTGTATTCAATTTCATTCAAATTTAATCTTTTTAAAATTTTTTTCAATGTTCCTTAAAAAATGAAAATGAAATATTCTCTTTAAACCTGTACAACGAATATAAATTTTTCCAATATTGTAAACATTATATAAATTTTTTATTCCATTGAATGTATCTTGAATGTTATTAAAAATACCTCCTTTTATATATTTTTTATTTTAAAAAAGTGTTATAAAATGTATCATATATTTCAACCTTAATAACTTTTTATTGGGATAAATGAATTTTTTCAATCCTTTAAATATTTATGTTTATAGATTTTTATATTCTTCTTGGAAAATTTTTATTGAAAATAATGTATATATAATAATCAATAGGTGGGTGAGATCGTTATATATCTCTAATTCATTGAGTAATGTTTTAGAGTTAACTGGTTAGATTTCTATAAATATATTATTTGAATATACTGTGATGGTTGTTCTTATAATAATTCTTGATATTTTATGATTAAATTTTATTATTATTTTATGCATAACATTGATAGTTATACCATTTGTAACAAGGAAAGAAAAATTGTTTCCTAATTTACCCATAAGATTTAATTTTTATTTCTATGTGGTTTAAGGTAAATATTATTATTTTACATGGTAAAGGAAATAAATTATTCTTCATAAGTACAAAAAATTAAATATTGTGAAAATGTTATTAGAAGTTTTTCATGATTTAAATGATTTTTTTACGAGTAATATGTTTTATTTTTTATTTATTATGTTATTTTTTATAAATTATTAGGTCATATTTGTTGATTTATTAAGGATAAAAATTTCTATTTTGCGACGAAAATAAATTTTGATAATGGAATATTTCTATAGGTTTTGATATACTAATGGCTTGTTTCTAAAATTTTGTGTTAGTTATGGAGATTTTTTACTCATATCATGTGTTATAATGTTTTTAATCGGAAGGTTAAGTATATTTATAAGGTCAATATGAAAACTTTTTATGATGTGTCTTGAAAATAAATATACATCTTAAATAGCTGAAATTGAATAAAGAATTTGATTCTTAATAGAAGTACACACATTTTAATATAAAGTGTGTTTATGTAAGATTTATTACCTAACACTCTATAAATATAAATCTAAAAGATTATTGGGAATGTAATAATGCAAATTATATTTTATATTAACTAGTATATGTAATGAATAAGGTGGTTTCATTCCTTTTATTTTTTATAAATTTTTTTTAAATGAATAATCTTTTCATTTTCCAAAAAGGTGATTTTTTCCATAACTTTTAATAGAATAAATTTTTTAATATAAATGGCATGAATTGAATTTACGACCATCACGTATACTTAATTTTTTGATGATTCCATTAAATTTAGATATGATTCAATAAAATTAAATTATGTTATTAAATATTTGAGATTTTTTTTGATTTTTATAATTTATTTAAAATTGAAAATTTTATTCAAATATGAGAAATGTTCCATAGATCTTTTAAAGGTATTTATAACATTGATAAAAACCATTCATATAATGAATCATATGATCAAATGATGTTATATTTATTATCTCTCTTAATTATCTACGATATTAATATATTTATTTCTCGCATTATTGATTATACATTGATAATTTTTTATCTATAAGAAATTTGTGAATGAATTTTATAGATCATTAAAAATATAAATATAAAATAAGATGTGCATGTGATTGGGGGGATTAATTATATATATCCTCTCTATGGATCGATAAGTCTCATGAGACAAAATAGGTTGGCATGATGTATAGATAGAGGTGGTATAATTATGTCATAGTAGTTAGGTATTTGGTGTATTCCTTCCCATATAATTATAATTCCCTAGTTTATCGTCATTTATGAAACAATAATGTATTGGTTCATATGCCTTGATGGTATTATTCATGAATTATTGGTTGAGAGACCTTCATCATGAATTTCTATAATTTTTCATTACATTTATTAAGAATTTAGATTTCATTATACATGTGTTTTCATATTGATGTAATCAATGGATTCTACATGAACTAATATTATTAGTTTAATTGAATTTGTTTTGTTTATTAACTATTACACATTAACATTTCCTTATTTATTCATGGTAAATTCTTTTATATATAAACACTAATGTGAAACTATGGTCACACATAAGTTGTCTTCCTTTACCAATCATATGGTTAATGATATTATGAATAATATATAATATGTTATATTTTTCTTATTTCTATGTATCTATTGTTCCAATGTAATATGTAAAAAATGTATATAATAAACAGATCAATCCATGGTTATGTGATCCATTATAAATTATACTAACTTGTTGAAATAACAACTATCTATGAGAAACTAGGTTTGGGGACATTAAATACAGAGTATCCATCTATCCATATATCTACCAAATTATCATCTAATGGTTCATATCCCAAAAGGGAATGAAACTAAGGGAAGATATTATAAGAAATATCCATCTCATTCAAGTTATTTATCGACACTAAATACTCTATAATGGTGGCAAAAACATTTATGTCTTGGAAAACCAAGTCAATGACCTATGATGGGTCATGAGATTACTCATACAAGTAATCATGTGGTATGAATTGAAAAAATTCAAATATTTCATTAACACCATAATTTATATCTTAAGATCTAATTTCTAATTTTACACATTATTTTTTGTGTTATTGTATTTCAGAATATTCTAATATAAACCTAAATTGATGATTTAGTGTCATTGATGATCATTTAAAAAAGAAAAAAATTATGATACTTATAAAAATTCATAAATATCAAACCACACTATACTCCCATTTATACTATTAAAAGGTTATACTCCACTTCCTAACATTGATAATGGAATCAAATGAAATAAGAGATTTGAAACACACAGATATGACAAAATAATGACATGTCATCAGGGGTTAAGTAATAAAAATATTAGAAAACATGAAAATGTGAGAAAAAAGTATTAATAGATAATGAAATAACAAGAGTTGTAAATATGGTATACTATTAGGATGTGTAATCTCAAATAAATGAACATATAACATGTATTAGGATTGATGAATCATGATAAGATATACATAATTCATATAGAATAATGATTTAGCCTCATAGAGAAATGTTCCATAAGAATAAACATAATAATGTATAAATTTATGAACATATTCATTCTAACATGGGTAATATAATTGATATTTGACATGTAAAAATAAAAATAAAATCTTGTGGAGAATAAAATGGTTGTGGTTATGTAGATAATGGTTCGATAAAATTTCCCTAGATCCAAATTCATTAATAACAATCTCATTTTGAATATTAGATTGGAATGAAACCCTTATAATGATGTTCTCTTTAAAATTAGAAATCTATGAAATGTAATATATATGAATAAATCCCATTAATATCATGATATTTATAAAAAAACCAATGGAGGTGTTTACACCAAAAAAATATAATTATTTCTTACACATAATCCTCAATATTAAAAAATTGATATGAGAAACCTTATCTATTTACACCCAACATCGAATACTGATCATTAAATGCATCTATAATTGACATTACCATTTTAATAAAATATTTTATAAAATTATTCATATATATTACGAGAAATAATATTGTATTAGAATGATGTATTAATGATTAATTTTTTATTTATTGTCTGTTTTCATTATCGAATATTATCGATTTTTCTTGTTCTGTAGTTACATTGAAATGTTGATATTGATACCAATTCATTGATAAATAGTTATCCATTCCAATATTATCCATTTTAATATACTCTATTATTCAAGAAGATTTATAATTCATTAATTCACATGGTAATTTAATAAATAAATTGTGAAGATAGAAATTAATAAGGATCTTATTGAAGTACGTTTTAAGAAGCAATAGTTGGTATGTAAATGGAATGATATATAGTAATATAATTCTCACAAAACCAAATACATATAATATCAATATTTTTAACACAATATATATATTATTAGAATCATCCGATTAGTGTTATTATGATAAATAAATATTTAATTCCATATTATCGATTTTCTGTCCATATACCAGGAAAATGTTTTTATTTTGAATAAAATAAATTATTCATAGAAAATATATTATATTTTTAGAATAATACTAAATATTATAACTATTATATTTATTAACCATAAACAATTAAAAAAATCAATTTTATGATGTTATTATATATATTAATTATGAAATTTTAGAATATTAATATAATGAACTTCATTATTGTAATGTCCCAAAAATCTAAAGTAGGAACATTGTATTCGATAGTGTGTATGACACACACCCCCAATAATGTAATAGAATATAATATATTGAAAAATTATAATATATATATACCATTTTAACAAAATTAAATATAATTCTTAGCTTGAAATAAACATGATACTGAGTTAGCATGTGGAATACACAACGATGTGTTTTCAATGGATTTTGTTACATGTAAGACAAAGTTTTACTAAACAATAATATATTATTATTTAATAAAATAATATATAATCTAGTCATTATGAATATTTTAACTATCTTATAAAAATACCTTGTTTACATAAATATTAAATTAATTCATTAGTAATTAATTAATTATATGTAATAAATCGGGTAATTATTGAATAATAATATTACATATTTAATAATATTTATGAATTAGAAAGTAATTATTCATTAACATGTATGGTATTCCAGATTTTTTACTTGAGACACAATAATGGGTTTCTCAGGAATCTTTCGTTCCCTGTAAGACTATGTTATACTAAAAATAATATATTAGTAATATTTTTATTTTATGTGGTAGTTATCACAAAGATGTTGTATCAGAAAGAATAATTAAAACTAACAATATTATAAATAGAAATGTTTATGAAATATTTTTACATCAATACACTAAATTTTATAGTCTCAAACATAGAATAAATCCAATTTTAAGCACAAAATACTCTAATATTTTATAAAAGGTAGATTTACCACCTTTTGATAGTGAACCCATTTTAAATATAATATTTGTCACTTTTATATTTTTTTTCGATGAAACAAACATCTTATTTATATTATGTGTTTCAAAATTTACATTGGTTGAATTTTTGGTATTTTTGTGATAAGTTTCACTTTTGGATGAATAGTGAAAATATTACATTATAGTTAAAAAATGATGTTTTTTAACATATTATTATATTTTAAACTAATTTTTAGGGTCACAATATGTCATTAATACATTTATTAATACAATGTATCATATTGGAATAATTTTTTATATTGAAAATAGATATAAAACATTACTGAAACATTTAACACTTTTTTTACCCACTTTCACACCACACTAATGAGATTAGTGTTAAACATAATTGAAGCACATAGGTAAATGTGATTTTCAAAAAAAAAGAATACATGGTGGTAAATAGTATGCTAAATTTCTTCCAATTAGATCAAAATATCTTTTTACAAATAGTAATATTAGTATTCTATTTAATAGAGTTATAAGTAAATAGGGTAATTAAGGGTTACAATTATATCATAATAACGTTACCCTAAAACTGTTTAAAATTTAATTGGATTATTGGATCTAAATAAAAATAATCCTTATACCAATATTATAACCATTTTATTCCACATGGTTAACAAAATGATATTTATTATATTTTACTTAAATATATATTGAAAACCTTATACCCATATCATGAATACGTAAATAAATTTTAATGTGGGGTTATATAAGTGATGTATTTGACAATAAATAGTACATATAAATATAAAATATTATCTATATCATGATAATTTATTTAAAGAAATTATACATTAAATATTTAATTTTAATTATGACATAATGATGTAGAGTAATAGATTTATTAAAGGGTGAATCATAGAATTGATATTAAAAATACTAAAATAAATATTAATTGATATTTTTTATGCCATCCTCTAATTTTATTGATGATTTCTTACAATTTATTGATATGTTAATTTATATATTTTTATGGAATCACGTTCTAATGACTTTAAAAAGACATGTATGGAATAGTGTCAAAATTGACATAATTCAAATTTAAAATTATAAATTATTTATCTAAGTTATATAAAAATTATAAAAATAATAAATTGTTCCAAAATTTTCAAATAATTATATTAAATTAATTAATTTATTATTAATTTCTCTTTTAACATGTTATGTTATTTAAGTTAACTCTCCAATTGTAAATTAAATAATAAAATAATAATAGATAAAGGGCTAAAACATAAATATAAGGATTAAAGAATATCCAAACATTTCCTATTTTTTATTCGATGAATTTATTTAGACACATCCTCATCTTATATTCTAACTAAATCAACTTGGACCCATTTGTGATAAAAAAATTAATTTATAATAATTTAATAATTTTAATAATTCCAAGAGTGCCCATCCCCTCTCACATTAAAAGGCAATCTTATTACCTATTCCATGAACTTAAAAAACGTTTTTGTTAGGCCTTGATCCACCAAAAATCCTAACTAAATTCTATACCCACATTATTGATTCAATAGATTGGCCAGAACACCCTTCTAAGAGGTGTTAAGGTATTAATAATGGGGATCATATGAATGAAATGTATTTTTTTTATTTAATTGTCTATAATTTATTTCTTCATCCACGTTCTTCAAATATACTCCATCTATGGTGAAATAATAACTCCAGTATCCTAAATATACCGGTATGTTATTTTGTCAATACCATCACCTAAATCCATCTCTATACCATCAAATGTGATAGGAATTAATCGTTTGTGTGCATGTGTGAACAATCACCTACACAAATCGATATAATTAATTTTCCATAAATATCTCCGATGACTACATAAAATTATGGTATTATTTCTCATTTGTAAAATTCATGACATATTAATAATTATAATATAATAATATTTCAGTTATGTTCTTAATTTCCATGCACATAGAAATGGGATCATTGTTCATGCGTGTGTGTGAACTATATTCTCCATGAAGAGATGTGATTCAATTTTATTCACTACATTACTTGTATGATATATTAATAAATATGTTTACTTAATTTATTAATATTATTTAAATGATTATTTGATAATTTAGGAAATTTAAAATATTATTTTCTTTTTTTTATAATGATCCTTGAAATATGGAAATGTTACTCATGCGTATGTATGGCCTACTGTCATCATGATTATAACATTGTTCATTTTACTTAACCATAATTAATGGGTTTAATTAAAATTATAATTAATTTATAATATTTATCATTACTTCATGAATATTATTCTGAATATAATGGACTTATGAAAACATGGAAAATTTACAAAATACCAAGTTCATTTTTTTACTCTAGTACTGAATATTAAAAAAACGTCTAATGTGAACTTTAATAATTAAGTTATTGATATAACAATATAATGAACTAATTTAAAGAGAATAATATATATGAGAAATTTTCTCATGAAAGTACAAATTTACCTATCATTATTATTCAGGAATATAAAGTATTTTGGAGAAGAATCAGACTCATGTTATGGGACTTTATCTCAGTTTCCTATCAATGAGTCATATTTTTCTGTTATACACAACCATCTTTTATAAGGTGTAAAATCAACCACATTTACATTTATTTTCACTAAACTTTATTCAAATGGAATATTTCTATATTATTTTTTTTCTGATAATTGAAAAAAGAATGTTTTTAACACATATGGAGACAATGACTTCTCCGCCGCCATAACTATTATTTGACATTTGGATTCCCCTATAAGCCTTAATGTTTTTAAATGAAAAAAAAATTATTCAATTTTGTTGGGTATTTTTATGTTGAATTTTATTTTTATAATTCATCGATTATTTAAATATCTTGAAATTATTTCTTGGGATTGAAAATGAAATTTTATTACTCAAATGTTGATAATTCCAATTTTTATGTGTTATGATGATCTAATAGTAGTTGGAAATTTGATAGGTGGTTATCTAATAAAACAAATACGAGTGGTTCTATAATAAACCAAGAATGGGTTTTTATGTTATAACCTCCAATGTATTGGGTTTGGGAGTCTGTCTTATTGATATTCAATTTGTAAGAGTGACATGTATAGATGTTGATCGCAATGTTATTCCATTTATTTATGATTATGTCCCAATTTTCCATTATATTTTATATGTTCTTTATATGAGATTTATGGTAATATATTGATTATAGAAAAGTTATTTAATATGATTATACTAAATAAAATTACTTATTCTTTCTTTTGTGTAGAATGCATTAAATTATGATAAAGTATACATTGGTTAACATGTTTTTAGAATACAAACAACTTTCCTTAATTATATATCCCTTACTGATAATTTTATTCTCATCCAATGTTTTGAAATTTTTATCTTAGGAATTAAATTATAATTGAGTGAAGTATGTGATCAAGGAAAAGTTATGATGATTAAACATGAAATGAAACCACATTTCTTTTTCGAAGATTCTGTTTTGTTAGAAAAAAATGGAAAGTGAGTAGAATGGTTTACATTGTAACATTTGAGTTGTTATGTATTAATTATGGAATAGTTCTATAAATCCCTAAACTAAAAATATCAAATAATATTAATTCTATTTTAAAAACACTATAATAAGTTATGTTTAAGGTCAGGTACATATATTTGGTATCAGAGAAAAGGTATATATAACATTCGAGGTTATGGTGTTATCTAGGTATAGGTTAATGATCCCACATAACCAAGAGGGTTATTGTCAGATGTACAATTTTTTAGGATTTTGGTAATTTATTTAGGTTGGATAAATACCTAAAAAACTATGATATAAAGTGGTTTATGTATTAGGGTATTATTAAAATAATTATGTTATCTTTACCCTAAAGAGATTTATTATTTTAATAATTCATTTCATGTTTATGTGAGGATTCCTTTCAGCAGATTAAAGATCATTTATCAAGATGAAAGTAAAGTGATAGTGGTTAACCTTATTATTTATTACTGATTATTCGATCATTACTATTACTGCCAAAATATTATTCAAAAAAATTAGAAGATTATTTAATATTAAAATCACATGCAAGAAATTTTTTGAGTTGTCTAACACATACTCTTTTCTAAAAAAATATTATGGGTCACAGTATCTTTATAATCTTATTTCAAGATCAAAACTCATACAAATCATTCAATTTTTGAAATTCCAAAAGTGGTGCGAAATTTTACTTTTAGATATTAGGATAACATGCCAAAATAGAAAAGGAACACCAAGAAGATCATAAAATTTAGATTCAAGGTATGCATTATCTTTCTTTTAATAATGTATGAAACATGATCTGGTTGATATTATTGATTCAAATAGATATAATAAATAACTTTTATTTTTTGTAATATGTAATTAGAGATATAATGGAAATTTATAGTTAATGTATTATGAAGAATTTTGAAATATTAAGATTTTTTCATATAAAGGATTTAATAGTTATGGTATAATTAAGGACATGAAAATGTTTGAAAGTATTAATAATATTTAGATTATGGGGTAATTTTGAATACTTTTTTAGTTATGCAATATATAACCACGAATGTTTTAGGTGAAAAATTTTGTTTAGGAAGAATTATTTTATGTGGAAATAATTATAAGGTAATAGATTACTTTCATATGATCTTTTTCTTTTGAGGTAATTAGGGGATGTTATATTTTGAGATGACAAATAAAAGGTATGATATTACCTTTTATATTGAATCATTTTATGGATATTTTTTAAGGCCTTATCATATTTTGAGAAGTTATAATAATGATATATTTTTAGAAAAAAGACAACCCATAGGACGGGTGAAAACCCTCCACAACTGGAATGACCATGGGTATTGAACCAACAACTGAAGGGTGACAAGGGTACATCGCCTACCAATGAACAACATGATGTTTAAGGTTAATATTAATTTTTAATTCTAGTTAAATTAGTTGATGGATTAAGAATAAGTATATTTTTTGAATATATGTTTTATCTAATAAAAAACCATTAGAATGGAAAATGAATTAGTGATTAAATAATTAATATTATTTTTGAAAGATGTTTTATTTTTGGGGAATCCTCTATAATCAAGGTAAATAGAATAAAATGGTATTTTATTTTAGGAATACGGTTTGAATTTCATTTTTGAAGAATAAATTATGGACTTATAGAGATTAGTGATATTATGGACACAGTTAGCATATCATGATTATTATTAGGATAATTACTATTTCTTTGTGACACTTCAAGAGTGATTGATTAATTTGGAGATAAATATTTAAATTTTGTATTTGATGATTATGTGATCAAATCCATATTAATTTTGGATTTCAGTCTTAGTTTTTATTATTCTAAGAAATTTTAATTTTAGATAAATGTTGAATAGTCTATGATGAACTTTGGGGGTATCAATGCTCAATTTTAGAGATTAATTTAGTTTTTATCATATAAAAGATTATTCATATTGGATAATTATCATATTTTATACTACCCATTTTTGTTTTCGTTGCTATATAAAGGAATAAAAAATATATAGTAAACCATTTGTGGATTATTTGATTCTCTATAAACTAATTAAAGCACTTTAGTCCTGAAAAAATCATCTTAAACACTCATGCTTTAGAGAAAATGATAATTTTTTTGTGGGAATTGATTAATGGGATGACACTGTACATTTCATGAAAGTATATTCCCTTGTGGTCATAGTCAAGGTAATATTATAATTCTTCAACTCTATGAAAATGATCATAAAACCAAACCATTTCCTATTTAATTTTCATACTATGAAGACAAAGACCATTTAACATACCAAAAATGTATGGTTTCGTGGCTATTAATTCTCTCCTTGAAATGTCTTCTATCACACTCAATCAGAACATGATGAATAATTTTTTCTTCCATATCCATGTTTTTCTACATGGAACTATAGTATTTATTATCTCAGGTAACCATGGCTCTTCACTTTCTATATTTCAAGTGGTGGTTTTATTTACTCATTTTATGATCTGGGAATTCAATTAAGTAATTTTAAAATGTAAAACCTTATTTACCAGGCCCAAATTTGAAATTATAATGATGCAATTTCCAAAAGTGCTGAAGGATGTCTAACATTTGGAGTAATTATAGAATAAGAATATTATAGATTTATTACTATTTATAAATTAGATAGTAATGTTACCTTAAAAATTATTCTATTTCATATAGAGTACTCAAAACCCAACAATGTTCTTTTTCGAAATATTATGTTGCATGCAAGTATGAGTTATACTGAAAATTATTATATTGGTAATATTATTATTTTAAGTGGTAGTAATCACCTATAAATTTTATTGAAAAGAATAAATGGACATAAATATATTATATTCATACATTTATATGAAATTTTTATACATTAATCCAATAATTTTATTAGGAAAAAATTGATAACAAATCTCATTTTAAGCATTAAATAATCTAATATTTTTTAAATCTAGTTTTAACGACTTTTGATGGAGAACCAATTTTAAATCTATTTTTTTCACTTCTATAAATTATATTTTATGAACTAAATATCTTCATTAGAATAAGAGTATGAAAATTTACTTTGGTTGATTTTTTGGTATTTTTCTTATAAGATTAAGTTTTTGATTAATAGGGAAAAATTCTACGTTGCTATTAAAATTGATTTTTAATTTAAATAATTAATATACTTAAAATAAAATTTTAAAGTTGTAATAGACCAATAATACATTTATTATTCTAATATAGAAAAATGGAATAATTTTTATATTAAAATTAGGTAAAAAAATTTGTTAAAATATTGAACGTCTCTTTTACTCACCTTCTCACCACACTAGCGTGATTAGTGTCAAACATAATTTAACCACATATGTGATTCTATTTTTTATAAAATAATTTTTTTTATTAGTATATATAATATTCTACAATAGGATCAAGAACAATTTCTATTCAATAATAACTTTAGTATTTTATTTACCATGGTTAAAAGTAAATAGGATAATAAAGGGTAAACATACTATTATTGTAATTTAAAATTATTCTAACCCTTTTTTCCAAATTAACATAATTTATTTTCGAAAATATAACATATTTAATTAAATGATATCAAATTTATAAAAATCTATTATTCAACCAACAATCTAACATAACTCTAAAAAATTACATTTATGGATCATTAACTACTCATTTAACATGTTATGGTAATTAGTTTAACTCTCCAATTCTAAATTACTTAATAAAAAAGTAAGATGTAAAGGTATAAATATTAAAGGAAAGGATTAAAGAAACAAAAAAATATGATTTTTTTATTGGGTGAAATTATTTCAACCCATAATCATCATATCATCAAACTAATTCAACTTGGACCCATTTAGAAAAGACAATTAATTTATAATATTTTAATAATTAAAATAAATTCCATAGTTCCCCTCCCCTATCCTTTAAAAAGGAACTCTTATTATAATTACTTACACATAAAAAACCTTATAGATATTCCATGATCCTCTCAAACCCCTTATTATATTCCCTTTCCACATTCTTGAGGTCTTACTTTGGGTAGAAAACCATTTTTAGGGGTGTTAAGGTGTTAAGAAAGGTGATCATCCAAAACATAAGTATGGTTTTTATTTAAGTTTTTCTAAATTATTTCTTATAAATATTACATTAAATTTCCCTCAACCATGATGAGATAAAAATTCCAATAAACTCAATAAACTAATATTTAATTATTTTAATATAATCACCTAAATCCATCTCAACTTCCAACAAATGGGATAAAAATTAATCATTCGTGTGTAAGTGTGAACTACCACCTCCACGAACCTATATAATTCATTTTTCTATTCATTTCTCTCATGAATGATAATAATAATGGAACTAAAGTTCATATAGGATATTCATGATATATTAATAAACATTGGATAATAATATACCAATTATTTTCTTACTTTCCATGCCCATAAAAATGATAACATCATTCGTGTGTACGTCTGAACTATCATCACCAAGGAGCGATGTGATTAATTTTTAGTCACTACATATCTTGTATAAAATACATTAGTATATTTAAAATTTTAATATGATAATAATGATTATATAAAATTTCTGGAAAGATAAAATAATAATTACCTTATTTCCACAATGGTCAATGAGAAATAAAACTTTTATTCATGCGTAAGTACAACCGATCACCTCCATGATTATAATGTTATTAATTTTACATAAACATAATTATTGTATTTATTAAAATGGTTAAAAAATGAATAAAAGCTATCATTATGTCATGAATATTATTCTTGATATGATGCACAAATTAACACATGGCCAATTTACATCATACCAAGTTTATGTTTGAACTCAACTACTGAATGTTGGGAAAACATCCGGTGTGAACATAAATAATTAAGTAATTGTTATAAAATTATAAATAATTAATATAAAGTTAATAATTACCAAGATAAAGGTTCTCATGAAAGTATAAATTTTACAGTGATTATTATATAAGAATATATAGAACGTACAAGGAAAATCATACCCGAGTTAGGGACATCATCTCTATCTCCTCTCATTGATGCATATTTTGATGTTATACCCTGAATTTTTTTTACAATGTGTAAAATAAAATACATTGAGTTTTAATTTCATGAAATGGTCTTCAAAAATAATATTTTTATATGAATCATTTTACAAAATGTTAAAATGAATTTTTTTAATGTAAACGACAACAACAACTTATCCTCTTCCATAACAGTTATTTTATATCTGGATTCCTCTACAAGTATTAAAGTTTTCATATTAAAAAGAAATCACGTAATCCCATTTTAGGTATTTTTATATTGAATATGGATCTGAAAATGGATTTATTATTTCAATATCTTTAAATTATTTCATGTGATTGAAGATGAAATTTTATAAGTGAAATGTTGATAAATGAAATATTTATGAGTTAGGATTATGTAATGGTAAATTGACATTTTATAGGTGGTTAAATGATAAAACAAATATAGATGGTTACATGATAAAATAAAGAACGGTGGTAATGTTGTAACCACCAATTAATTGGGTATTTAATTCATCAGTATGGCTATTCCATTTGTAAGTGCGACATTTATTGAAATTCGACCACATGGTTATTTCATATAAGTATGATTATGTCCCAAATTACGTTAATATGTTATACGTTATTTCATTGGGTTTTTTGGTAATATCAAGATCACAGAAAAGGTACTAGATAAAATTATATTCCAGTTAAGTTTTTATTACTTGTTAAGGGTGAAATTTATTACTTTATGATAATGTATTCAGAAGTTTATATGTTCTCACAAGACTAACAATTTTATTCTTAATTTATCCCTTACTGAGATTTTAATTATAATAACAAGTGTTAATGTTTCTTTCATAGTATGTTAGTGATTAGAGATTCAAGTATAGGGTCAAGGAAATGTTAAGATTATTAAACATAAAAAAACCATGTTTCATTTTAATTTTTTTTATGAAAAAATGGATAGTGGGTAGAGGTGTCTACATTGTAAAATTAGAGTTGTAATATATGAATTATGGACTAATTCAATAAATATATAAAAAATAAGATCAAATAATTTTCATAAAAGTTCAAAAACACTAGAATAAGTTATTTTTATTTTTGAGTCCTTATATTAAAAATTAATATAAGAACCAATTTTATATAATCATTAAAATATATCTTCTATATAATCATTCAAATATTTTTTATATTCATCCTATATATTTGATATACATAATATAACAACAAACCCAATTTTATGCATAAAATCAATTTTTTTATTACGACACATTTACCTCTATTAATTGGGAAAACTATTTTGAATTTAATTTTTAAAACTTTTAAATATTATTTATTTAAAAATAAACATCATATTTGATATAAAAACATAAATATTTTTTTAGGTCAATTGTTTGTATTTTTCTATGATTTATCATTACATAAGGAATAGTGAAAAATACCGAATATTATTTCAAAACTGCATTCCATATGATTTATTTATAATGTTAAATTATATTATAAATTGGTTTTAAAAATTTAATTAGATAATATTTAATATTTAATACAATTTTTTTCATTTTTATAAATTTTATATTGAAATTGACTTTAAAAACATAACAATATTTTAGATGCATTTACATTAAAAATTCACATTATCACGCCATATACATAATTAAATTTAAATTAATTTCATTCAAATTGGTGATTGGAATTTGGAAAAATGGATTCCATATTTTGAATCATAGTAATTTATAATGTCTAATAAGGCCAAAAAATATTTTTACCAATTATATTAGTGAATTTAATTAATATTAATGACAACAATTATGGTACATATAAACTTAAAAAGGGACACAAACTTAATCCTATAGTTCCGAATGACCTATAAACATTTCCAAAATCCAATAGATATACATATTTTTAACATATACCAACATTTCTAGAAATTAGAACATTATGGGATCTAATTTCAATGTAATTTGTTTGTGGAATTCCTTTGACAAAATATTACAAGGGCGACACTCCTCCTCCACTATAAAAGGCATCCTTTTCCGGTCCTTCAAAAATATGCAGCCACATTATATCAAACATTATTTTCTTAAATATTTCTTAAAAATCCTTACCCTTATCCCAAAATCCACCCCATGTTAGGAAATACATCCATGTAATACATTTGATGCATAAAAAAAGTAGTTACCCGATTAGGAGGTAACATTCCTCCATAATCTATTTAGTTTTCTTTCATAATAATCCCCCAAAACACTTATTATTACATGAATATATAAATAAAGTATCCAAAAAATAGTACTATTATATTATGTTAAGTGTTAAACCAATACTTACACACACTTCTATATAATGGGGAATTAATATTCTATATATATGAACGTTGAACTACCGCCTCATAAAGCGACTATTATTTATTCTTCCCAAAACAACCATGATGGTGGTCATTATGATAAAAAATCAATTTATATATGATATTTATAATACATAATATGTATTTCCGAGTTTTTTATTATTTTATAACACATAACGTAATACTTTCAATGTAGTAGCTCAAACCTCTTCAGTCTATTTCATTGTGAAAATCGGGTGTTTGTGGTGATCTAGGAGGTAATGGAGACTTATTCCAAAAACATTAAAAAAATATTTAGTTATGTGAATAGTGTAATCAGAGAGTTTTGTCAGTGACACACATCAGTGATTTGTTTCGGTGTGTCTGGTAAGTTACTCTCTTTGGTAGTCGTGTTAGTGAGTCACATCGATGAGTTATATCAGTGAGTCTTGTTTGTGACTCGGATTGGTGACTCATTTTGGTGACTCGTGTCAGTGAGTCACGTCGATTACTGGCATCGGTTAGTCACTTCAGTGAGTTGTGTTGGTGACTCTTATCAGTGAGTTTTTGGTGAACAATGTTTCCACTATCCTATAGTTCACCCAGTTAACATTATCATTGACATAAAACACATTAAAACTATTTTCTTAATGGAATTAATGTTGATTTAAAGCCAAAAACTACTTTATAATTTTTCCTAATGGTTGGGATGCTTTAATCAGTCAAACCATGTAGTATTGACCAAATTTTTCTTTTAATGGAAAATCAAAACATAATCTAAACCACTCCTCTATTTATATTTTTAAAACAGTCAAGATACCATAAACGTGGGATTAATTATAAATTAATTGACTTAAGAGAAAGAGGAATGTTTAACTAATCTGGTTGTTGTTGTTGTGATTAATTATATTGAAATGGATTTAGTTCTGCATGTTTAATTTTATTGGTTAATTCAAGATAGAATTATGAACTATTAATGTGATAAAGATAATTCTTTTTAGGGTTCTATGTTACCCGCTTCTTAAAAAGGGCAAGCACCTTATGTTTAGAGCTGTGAGTGATCATTGTGTCTGAATTCCAAATGTATTCTTTAGGACCAAGATCCTAGTTTCTATATTGTTTGTTTCATACTTATTTTTTGTGTTTTGAGCCAAGGATTGGTGATACTAGATGGTTGTGGTTGTATGTGGGGGCAAGGAGGCCCAATGGTGGTGGGATTAGTTGATGTATAGTGTAGAAAGATTCATTATTTTATGCATCTAGGTGTTAGTAATGAAACCAGAGATGATGAAATGGGTTGGATGTGAAATTTTGATTCTTGTTGAATATGTCTATTTTTTACCTAATTTACCTTCCCCTCTTCTTGAGCCATATGGTTTTACATACCCCCTTCCAAAAAAGTGGAGGAGGATTGGTTATTACACATTATTTCTATGTTTGGATTCTCAAGGATGGATGGGTCTATATTTTTACTATAGTTGGAAAGGACATGACATGTACTTCGTCCACTCACCATGTTGATCCCTTTGTATTTGGTAGATTAGAATGATTTTCATAGAATACCCAGAATTATGTAAAAGTGATAATTTTGTTAATAAATTATTGATTAAATGATTTTAAACCCATGGGGATGGGGAATGCTGGTATGCAATGCTGAGGTTGTATTTCTAAGAAGTTGTGGACTTGGTTTGGTTATTCCTGTAGGGCATGGATCTGGGATGGAATCGTAATGAAATGTAATGTTGAAATGATCATGGATAAATAATGGTTAAAGAAATAATTAACCTAAAGTGAAACTTATAAAAAATGATAAGTAATATAATGAATATATTTAAATGGTTTTTGATTATAGGATATCTAGGCTTAGCTGTGGAAACCAGAAATATGATAGATTATAACTACAATTGATTCTGAGATAAGGTTGTGATCATAGTGCGATTTAGATCTACATTATTTTATGTACATTTTCTATTTCAATACGCTACCCCATCCTATCACTCAGGGTGACTGAATCATTGGAGATTTTGATCCCTAGGGGGCATGGTGTTTTCCCCAACATCCCAATGGAAGGATAGATGTAGGACTTCCCCCTTTTCCCTACTCTCTTCTCTTGGTAGTTACTTATGTTGGTATGTATGATGGTTAATTTTACCCATATATGTGAATAGAGGGATGAATGGATTGTGGTTATTTCACACACTTATGTTATTGATATATATTTCAATGTTATACTATAGTTATAACATGCATAGGCTGTGATGGATTATAGATCCTTGGTCGGTGTATGGGTTGTAATGGATTGAGTTATAATACATGATATTTGATTCATGTTATGCATGTTGTGGTTGCTCCAAGAAACTACATGCTTTCTTTTGGTTTTATAGATGGTGTGCTGCTTTGACCATGTGTCTACAAGAATTCCATTGCGTTGCAGGAGGTTCATATTGTGGTGTTAGGCCCTGGTATTTGGGCTAGCCTTTTTGGAGAGAGATGATCGAGAGGTTGGATGTTGGCATGAAGTGGAAAACAAGTGGGGAAGTGGTAGTGGGTTACCCTTGAAAATATTTATTATATTATATATTCATGTATGTGATACGTGGTGAGAGTAGAGACGGTGATGTTTAGAACATATTATACCAGTTTACATTATGAGTTGGTTTCACTTGTTTTTCAATGTGATATAGAATTATTTATTTACTTTTTTTGAGAGGCATTGGGGAGTATCAAACTGAGTATAATGTTATACTCACCATACATATATAGAAACTATTTTTACATCCCTTGTATAAGGTTGGATATCAGGCTAGTAACAACTAGCTTGAGGTTTCGCTAAAGCTGTTCGGACATCACGGTCATTGTTGTATTATATTCTCTTGGTACTAGCAGTTTTACCTTTCTATTTTAGTCATCTTTTCATGACATCACATTTTTGTACTAGGAGTTCATTTACATTCTAATAATATAATGATTTGGTTCGTGTATATCATATCTTCCTCTTCTGTATATTTTCTCTTAGAGGGTAATGCCTCCCATCTGTGTATTTGAGAAATCCTTGGTGGTAGTTGTCACCTGATACCTACTGGGGTTAGAACTCCGGTGGTCGTTATCTCTCTTCTCACATTTCCATCACAGGAGGGTTACACATTGTGGGGAAGGGGTTGTGAAAGAGTTGAATCAGAGGTCTTGTTGAGGGATATAATAGAATTTGAAGTTAGGTATAGGCGAGTGTACATGGGTTAGTAGGAAATATATGTTAGACAAGTTCAGCAAGCACTGGAAACCCTAGAGACTGACTAAGACACAAGTATTTAAGCTACCATGTGATCCAATGAATGGAAAGTTAAGTTTATAGTGGCTACCAAATGAGGTGATACATGTTAGAGGCTAGTAAATTATGAAAGGATCACGTGTCATTATTCTCTATGAATGTGTTTCAATGGGTAGACATTGGGATAAGTTAACCTAAAATGAATTAAAGAAAACAATTAATAAATGTTTATTTCTTCCACATTCTATGTTTAGGATGTCTAAATATTTTTCCTTTTTCAATTATGGATCAAGGTAGATTTCCTCATCAGGTTAGTGTAGAAGATGTCCAGATGGTTGCGCCAGATGATCGTCTCATAATAGAGGTTGACTATGACTACACAAAGAGGAGGACAATTTTATTGTTTTAGCACCATAGTCTACATTAGTATTATGGGTCCATTTTAGATACAATCATGGAAGACTAGTTTTCATAGTTTGAGATAGCCTGCATTTTTATTCATATTCAGAAGGAGCACTGGGTATTGTTGGTTGTGATGATGCTGTTTGTGGTAGTGTGGTAGGGGTGGTTCTTATTTCTTAGGAACCTTGTGGAGTCATAAGTCTCGTGGGAGAAGTTCTGAGATCCACTCAGAGAAGAGTTTCTTTATTTGACCATGAAGGCGTCTAGTCACCTTGAGCTTCTTAACATTTGAAAAGGGAGAACCAGTGTGTGAAATGTCAAGATCTATTTCAGGAATCTTTTGCGATATGCTCTGGGCCTATTTCTAGATGAGGTGGCCTGTGCGAGACATTTGGAGGAGGCTTTTCATCTAGAGATACATTTCTAGTTTACAATGTTTTTGCTGACTACATATCTCACGGTGTTGGAGAGTGTAGAGGTCATCGAGAGGATGTTATCTAGAACCATATCTTCATGAGAGGGGAGTTGTCAGGATTCCTCAAGAAGCAAATCTATGGTATGGGGTTCCAGATTTTCAGGGTAGATGTGTTTCTGATTATCATGGGGTAGGTCCTAGCCATCAGAATCTCATTTATCTTGGGGTGTCAGCTATCAGTACTATTCTAAGAGGTCATGTTCTTCATGTGGAAGATTAATTCATCTATATATATTGTTCCCAACCTTTATGAATAATCAGCATTCGTCACATGTTCTTCTTTAGGTTCCTCCAATTAGGTAGTTCTAGTTGAGGAAATAATAGTAGGTTGAACCAGATTTGGATCGGAAGAGAGCATACATGGAAATAAAAGGATATACCCAAGATATTCTTTGTCCTAATAGAGTCATGCATGACCATGGAAGTGGCTAATAGTAAGGTTAGAGATTCTGTGGAGTAGGTCATGGTCAGCATAATGCTGTTGCATTTTTAGATCTAGGTGGGCCAGACATCATTTGAGGTACCCTATTCTTGATTTTTACTAGGGCACATGGATTTTTTTATTTAGGATAAATGAAATCCTTCATATCATAAGCCATTGTCCATACTTTTGGACATGAGGTATAGTGGTTTTCAGTGCCCTTGGCATTGACTATTCTAGTTGGTGGTCAAGATGACTTATTTGAATTATGTAGATAATGTAAGCTAGTGCTAGGGAAACAACACCTCTTTTGGGGAGATTTCCTATGTTTACTGATACAACCATATAATTCCATCCTCATTATGGATTGGATATATTTAGTGCTGGATATTTTGGATTAATTTAGGAGGAAAGTGGTGTTCTTCCACCCTAATGTCGAGACAATATTGTTTGTTGGTGAGTGTTACCCTTAGATGGGTTAGAGGCATGATCCATCATTGTCATCCTTTATGGTTGAGATGACACTAAGTTCATTGGAGGATCAATAGTTGTAATTTGCTAGGTTTATGGAAGAGTACCCTGATGTCTTTCATGAAGAGGTTTTAGTGTTACCCCATCTATGGGAGATCATGTTCAGGATTGAGGGACATCTAGGTGTGTTTCCTATATCAATTCATCCATATAATTTGGTGCCTTATGAGTTGAAAGAGATACATATATAGATTTATGTTCTATTACTGTGTGGTTTTGTTCGTCCGAGTCTTTCACTGTGGGGTGCACTAGTTTTTTTCATGAAAAATCCTGACATTAGTTTTCAGTTGTGTGTCAATTATCATCACCTAAACAAAGTGATATTGAAGAACCGCTATTTTCTCCCACATATGGATGAATTATTTGATCAAATTAAGGGTATAAGATGGTTTTTAAAGTTGTACTTATGGTTAGGATATCATCAGATGTGTGTAAAGGATGAGGATATCCCGAAAACTGCTTTTTGTTGTCTTCATCGGAATTATGAGTTTTTTGGGATACTGTTCAGTGTGACGAATTATCTAGATGTGTTCATGGGGTTGACGAACTATATGTTCCATGAGTACCTAGAATGTTTTTGGTGGTTTTAATTGATGAAATCATTGTGTACACTGCATCTGAGGAGTATCATACAGAGAATCTACGTACCATTATGGGAGTTCTTCGTCAACATGAGTTGTTTGGGAAGTTGTATAAATGTGAATTTTGTTCGTGAGAAGTCTGGTTATTGGGGTATATTTTATCCCAGTAGGTATTATCTATGGATACCTCAAAGATAGAAGAATTTGTGTCTTGGGTGGCCTCCAAGACAACGTTGGAGGTGTGATGTCTCCATGGTCTTGTAAGATTTTATAAAAGGCCCATAGATGATTTCTATTGAGTTGTGACTCCTACAATAGCATTGAAAATAATGGATCATTCATTCTTATAGAATGATCAATGTCAGGAATCTTTTGAGTATATTAAAGATAAGTTGTTTAGTGCTCCATTTCATTATCTTCCAGTAGAAGGAGTTCAGTTTGTGATTTTCTATCATTCTTCACATCTAGGGTAAGTTTGTGTTCTAATGCAGCAATGATTGGTTGTCTCTTTTGGGTCCTAGAAGTTATGTCCCAATGAACATAACTATGACACCAAAAATCTTGAGTTGGCAGGAGTGGTGATTTCCTTAATTTTGTGGAGACATTACCTCCATTGGAAGAATTTTTTAGACCTCACCAATCATAAGATCCCGAGGTACATTTCCTCCTTGCATGACTTGAAATTCTGATAGTGTTAGTGGATGAATTTATTACAAGATTGCGACTTTGAGATCTCAAACACATCTGCTATCGGTAATTTTTATCCTGATGCATTGATAAGGAAGACACCTAGTGGTGCAATGCTAGATTCAAGTGATTTATAGAGGGTGATGTAACAACATTCCACATTTCATCTCAATATGGGATAATTTGGGGGTATAGGTAGTATTTTTCAAATGATGGTGCAGTCATTTCTTGTCAAGAAGGTGGATGAATCCCAGTTGAGGGAATATGAAGTGAAGGTCTAGAGAGATTAAGTTGTTTGTTAGGAGGACCCTAATTGCTGGTCTGAGGATGAACAACACCTTGTGTTTTTCCTTTGGTGATGCATGATATGGTTCTCAGGGAGTTCCATAGTTCTCCCACAGTTTTAAAACCTAGTGTGACACATGTGTATCATGGTTTTAAGAGTTAGTTTTGGTGGACTGGGTTGAAGCATGCAGTTGCAATGTTTATGACTCGATGTTTGTTATACCACAAGATGATGGTCAAGCACCCTGTTCCTGGAGGTTTGTTCCAGTTGTTAGATGTTACTCAGTGGAAGTGGGAGGACATATCAATGGACTTTGTTACCAGTTTACTTCTAGATTTGGGAGTATATGACATTATATGGGTAATAGTGGATCGTTAGATGTAATCATCCGACATTATATAAATCAAGGAGTTGAGCTCCATAAAAGTTTTATTAGGTAAATATCTAAAGGTTTTGGTGAGACTCTATCATGTCATGATGATGATTATTTATGATAGAGATCATAATTTTACCTCTATGGTGTAGGGTGGTCTCCAGTATGATTTCGGTTCTTAACTATTCCTTATAACTCTTTTTCAACCACAGACGGACTGTCAGACAGAACAGAGAATAAAAAATCATTAACAAAATTTTCACTCTTTTTTCCTAGATTACAGAGGTTCTTGTATGGTTCACCTAACCTTGGTAGAGTTCTATTTAAAAATAGCTTCCACAAAACCTTGTGTATGGAATCATTTGAATCCTTTTATGGCCAACCTTTCTGTTTTAAATAGTGTTGGACTAGGGTTGGAGTGTAATTAATTCTCGGGCTAAAACTGGTAGATAACATGTCATAGATGGTTTAGGTGATTCGTGAGAGGATGAACGCAGTGTAGGATGATTAGAAATCTGATGAAGACCATAGGAGGAGAACATTGGAGTTTGAATTTGGGGATCATGTGTTTCTAAAGGTGTATCCCTATTGTGGTTAGTGAATGTTTGGTCATCGAATTAATATCTATCCCAGGTTTGTTGGTCCCTTCATGGTGTCGACTTGTGATGGAGTCATGGAATATCGGGTAACAATTCCCCCAAACATGAGAATGATAAATTATGTTTTTCACATGTCACAACACTATTGTTATCTTCATGAAGACTCTTATGTCATTAATTGGGGGAAAGATTGATGTTGATGATGATGTGACCTTAAAGGAGTGGCCTCTAGAGATCTAGGAGACCAAGGAGAATGTGTTCCCTGGGAACGCTATCCCCATTTATCATGCCTTGTGGAAGCACATTGGCATGGAATAGAGTGCATGGGAATGTGATTTGTAGATACACACTCAGTACCATAATCTGTTTGATTTTTAAATATTTTCATTTAACAATGTTCATTTTGTGGTTGTATAATTTTCTTATTTATGAGATGGATTTCTCTGGTTTCTTCTTATGAATTTCCATCTTTTAAAAGGTATTTCCCCCAAGAGAGTGTTTTGGAGCTGGTTCTAGTTGCTGTGTATCTTTACTTTGGTTCCTCTGGTGAGGTGGTTAAGCTCTTTTGGTAGAGAGAGCCTTGAGAGGTATCTTGAATGGTGGTTATTCATACTTCTTTTTCTGTTTCCTATTTGGGTTTCTTTTCAATTCATGAGGATGATAATGTTTTGAGAGGTATCTTATATAATGGAATGAACCTCTTCAGTCCATTATTTTTTGAGAATCAAGGTTTTGAGTTGTTTTAGAAAGTAATGGTGACTTCTTCCTAACACTATGAAAAATTTCCAGTTTCGTGAAAAATGTTTTCTAGTTCTGTGAATATTAATTTTTATACTGTATGTAGTTTCATAAATGAGTTTCATTAGTGACTCACATCAGTGACTTGACTCATTGATTCATGTTGGTGACTCACATTAGTGAGGCACGTCGAGGTGTCACGTCGGTGAGTTGCATCAGTGAGTCACGTTAGTGATTCATGTCATTGTGTCCCCTCATTGAGTCATGTTGGTGACTCACATTGATGACTCATGTCAGTGAATCACATTGGTGAATCGCTTCAATAACTATTGTCAGTGAGTCTCATTGGGGAATCATGTCAGTGAGTCACGTTGGTGACTCACTTTTGTGATTTGTGTTAGTGAGTCATGTCAGTGACTCGTATTGACGAGTCATAAGTAAACACATTTTCCAAAATCCTATATTTTCTCCTCATTGACATTATCATTGTCATAAAATGCATTCAAACCCTTATTTTAAGGTAATTAATGCTTATTCCAATCCGATAATTTCTATCATAATTTTCCTAATGGTTGGGATGAGTTTACTCAGTCGAACTGTATATTCCTTACTAGATGAGCCATTAATAGAAAATCTTAACCCTATCCAACCCGCTCCTCTTTTTAGATTTTCAAAAGGGATGTGATTCCTTCCACCAGTTTTATTCCCACTCCATTATCTTGGTGTGAGTCTCTATGAACCATTATTCCTTAGGAGTAGTGTGATTGTGATATCCGTTGATTTTCCCCTTAGTGTATTTCCTAATGTATTCACACCCACTGTTTTGGTACAACCTGTAGGTTTCAATCTATCTTAAATATAAGTTATGTTCTATCTCTTATATTCAAGTTTCCTTAATCAATTTCTTATCATTTAATCTTTCAATGTGATGGTATGTGATCTAAATGGTTTTAATATATATTTCTTTGGCATTGGTTGATGCGGTTGTTCCATTACATCCTTGGGTGGATACAGTCATTGCAGGAGTGGTGATCGTGATCCCTTGTGTTGGCATGTTCTCATGCCAAGAACATCAAAAAATTATTAAGTTATGGAATTCATGTCTTCTCAATTATATTTATGATCAGTAGTATATTTAGGATTATCATACCTACTGGATCACAGTTGAATTGGGATAATAAATATTAAACTAGATTAATAAACTGGTATCAATTTATTAGAGATGTTATAGCCTCATGATTTGATACATAATGTGGTATCTATTACTTGCTTGATTATAAATCGTTATTAATGGAAATTTAGCCTAGATGTTTCTCTTGTATCTAAGAACCCTCTCATCATAAATCACACTCTGTACCCCGGAGGAGCCAAACCCCTATAAGCCATCCCTGGTGGTCCTGAATCTCAACTTCCCTAATGTTTCATGGATATCGGGAGAATACAATCATTGACCTAAGGACAACTTTGCATGACTATGGGTACCATGCCCCCAGCGGCTCTGCATATTGATATCCCTTGGCCCGTCTAATAAAGGCATGTTTTTTTAGGCAATGCTTCTCTCCGAATGCCTCTTGGACATTGAGCCACATATCCATCCTGGGATTCAGAAACCTTATGAGCAGCAGTTTTCTAACATATTTCACAACCCTGCCTGAATATGGTGGAACGTCTCTGACAAGATGACCGAGAACAAGGAGAAGCTGTTCAATTTTGAAGAATGTCCCAGCTGCATGACTTTAAACTGCATCATGCCCAAATCGACCTTCATGCTAACTAAATGTGTAGTAATGTGGCCTCCTGACCACACTCTTGATTAGTACAAATGTTCCCAAACCCTTTCAAATGTCACACACCCATTCCGAACCACCCTTGGTTGTTTTCATAATTCTCCAAGGAACCCATGGTGGTTTTCATAAGGCATACTTCTATAAAGACCTCAGGCCATAAAAAATGGACAATCGTTATCTTAAAGACACATTTGCATGAGTATGCATACCATGCCCTCAGCGGCTCTGCAAATTGATTGCCCCTGGCACGTCTACCAACGGAAATTCTACCTTAGGTAATTCTTTCCTACTACTGTATGCTGATATGGCTCCAATTCCTTGATACATGCCCTGCATGTCGTTAAAATCTAAACATCTTCCCCCCACGAGCGTTTGATGGGTATTAGGTCATATTTTAATCAACCAAACCTCATTGGGGCCCTTGCACCAACATATTTGGTCAAAACTGTTCGACCTAAAATATCCGTAGTGATAGTCTTTTCCGTGAGACTTTAAACCACTCACAGAGAGAGGCACAAAGCCTGTTATGCCGAAAACCCTAAAAAGGAGACCTATGAAAAAGCCAGGCTATACCCGTTGGTTCCACACCAAATGGCCCCATTCCAAATTAGGGTATTAGCAGAAAAGGAAAAAATTTTGTGGGGGGTTTTTCTACAAAACTACAGAAAAATTCGAACTGTGCTCGCTGAGTCCCATGGCTCAGGGAAATTTATAGCATTTTCTAATCATTCATCAATTTTCAGGACCATTCTACATCAGAATAGCATCCTCTTCATTCCGATCAGACCCCATTCCGATGGGGGGAATTTGTAGGGTCCTGAAAATTCCGAAAAGGGGAAATCCGATTACCCCAAAATATTGAAAAGGACCAAAACAGTCTATGTACCAGCTCCCAGTAATAGTACACAGCCGGTTTAGTGAACCTCCCTACCCAGACGCTATCGCTCGTGAAATTGGGGCGGAGAGCCTCCGCGGGCACGAAGCAGGACAGACACCAGGCCGGTCCACCACCGCGAACCGCACCAACCGGCCCATGACGCGCGCACCGTCATTCGCGAAATGGAGGTGGAAGATGTATGGCACTGCGAACCTCATCTTTCGTGGAATAGGGGGTGGAGACGTATGCACGAA
The DNA here is from genome assembly GCA_963277665.1 of Viscum album. Taxonomy (NCBI): domain Eukaryota; kingdom Viridiplantae; phylum Streptophyta; class Magnoliopsida; order Santalales; family Viscaceae; genus Viscum; species Viscum album. The sequence continues at coordinate 902,778,633 of OY728139.1, forward strand.
CGCTATGAAATTCTGAAAATCTCGGTTCCAAAAAAACTCCCAGTTGACAGAGTCATCCGCAGGTGGGGATTCTTTCATAGGCTTCCGCAGAAAGTGTCATGTACCCCGTCGATACTGCCTCTTCGCTACTCTATAAATAGTATCCAAGGGATACCAAAAAAAGAAGAAGGATGGGTGAAAACCCGTGGGGAGACGCTAGGGAAATCACTCCCAGCAGTAAAGTTTCGCGGCTATCTGTAGACCCCATATCTTCTGTGGATCCACTCTTCTGCATAGAGGAGAAACCAAACCGCAAACCACATGTGGCCATTTCCTTCGTGGATAGTCCCTCTACAACCATATCCTTTGTGGACACCCCCTCTATAGACCAGCTTCGTTAGCGAAATGGAGGTGGGAACCCCTCCACGGGGGAAAGTAGGACGGGCGCCAGCCCCATCGCATATGCCCTTGGCGGCCATCTCATCCGCGGACAACCTTCGCGGATAGCCTCACTGCGGCTACTCTTACATGGCCGGATCCTCCGTGGATACACCCTTCATGGCCATATCCTATGAGTCCAGCTCCAATGTGGCTCGCTCCACTACAGACACCCTACACAGCCAGCATTATCATGGCCAGTCCCTCACGGCCAGCTCTCCACCGCCAACTCCTACGTGGTCTGCCCGACGTGGAAAACCCCATGCTCTCACTAGTCCATACCATGGGGCATGCACCCCCGCACCCCCGCTCGCGGTCAATACCGGGCTGTGGTCCTGGCCCTCCGGGCCGGTCCCTTCACTAATGTCACTGACCCCCATGAATAATGGAGAGTCGCACCGCAAATTTTTTGGTTTGGTCAACAATATTTTACATTGCACCATTGTGTCGCTCCATCATCCGTCCTATACAGGCCATGAGTCGAGCTACTCCTCATGACTCTCCTATAAACCCCATTAACTATCTCTTTTTCTTGGTTCATCCAGAAAGGTCCTCCCTTGCATAAGTCCCACACCAACCATTGCTTGCTATCTCCTACCTAGTCGTCCTGACCACATGACGTTAAACTGTATGTCCCTCATCCTATCCATTTGACGTTAAACTCTATGGAAATAGTCCTCTCTACATGAATATAAACTGTAGCACACCCTATGTGCCAGACATTGGATGCCTCTTGCTCCAAAAAAGAGATGTCTTATGCTCCAAGCATAAGATGCCTAATTCCATAATTACAGTGGCATAATTTCATGAACATTGGAATCTGTCCAAACATTCCATCACTCCACTCCACGCTTTGTGTGTCCTTCATTCAGATCTTCATTCTCTTCCATGTATGAAGGGACCCCCTAACGGCCTGGTCCCATGCCAAATCGGCTCACCTACCGTCATGGGCCAATGCCCTAGAAAACATTGGACAACACTTCGAGTCAGGTCCTGTGTTTCGAACAAGGTCAGCAGTCGACCCTCATTGGTTTGTCTGCATTTCAGGATAACGTGATATGAATGTTTTGTTTCAAACACGGTCAACAGTAATCCTCCATCTCCATGCCACCATCATTGTGTTCCGAATTTCATGCATGTGATTCACACTTTTCATCTCCCTTTGTTCAGGATAATTCCAACGCCATTGGAATTATCCCTCTTGTGCACCAGTCCATAGGTAAATGCCTCAACCCACCAGTGATTTGGGATGCCCTCGTGGCCAGACATGAGGAAGACACCCATGAATCTTCATTGCGTAAGCCCCATCCATGATTGCCGCTCCATAGAGGCACACATGCATGTTCCTTGAATAAGCACCATCTACCATTTCCTCTCCCTAGAGGCACACATGCATCCATCTCTGAGTAAGCCCAGACTTTCTGGTATGTTCCATGCATAATCCCCACTTATCTTCACACAAACGCACCTTTTGCAATGTGATCATCATGTCTTTTCTGCCTCTTATTTATCACACCGAGAATGGCTCACATGGTCTTAGAGTAAGCAACGACCCTGACACCACCCCCATGCGAACTATGAGGACTTTGATTCATGTTAAGGCATGGTACATATGAATCCTCAATGAGGTTCAAGCCCATTACCCATCGGACCCCCGGTCCATCTTCACGTTGGTTCTCTGACACCACCCCCATGCGAGCTATGAAGACATTGATCCATGTTAAGGCATAGTACATAGGAAGCCTCCACGAGGTTCAAGACCAACAATCGGCCATTCCGACCCCCTTCACGTCGGTTCATCCTTCGTCCCACATGACGATAAAATTTACTTCTGAACTACGAGGACAATTATTCCCCTCACAAGGATATGTAGGAAGCCTGTATCACGGGTTCGATCCAAATGCTCAAGTCATTATCTGTCCCCCCTAGATGACAATAAACTCCAGAGCACCCAGTTATGAGACTTAAAATCAGCATCATCCCAACGATTCCTAACTCCTCAGAGTCATTAATTCAATGAGGGATGGTAAACCTTGGGCCTAAATGATTCTTAATCCCTACGTTTAGCTGACCATTGCCAACCAGGAACAATCCATGGATACTATTATTGTGTATAAACCAATGATTTGTGAACATATGAATACCTCATAAATCTAACAGAGCGTCCCGGAACAGGCAATAATTCCCCCCAAAGGGGTGCGAGGAGCCCAACTCCACATCCTCTCGACCAATGTGAGTTCTTAAGTGTCGTTGGGAAAATCTCCTAGCGAACGCCTGCCTTTGTAAAGTGGGTCCACGTATCGTCGGATACGGAACCGTTGGGCATTGCGAACTGATCCGAAACAAGGGTTTAGGATTGATTTGGTCGATGATAGTATTCAAATTTTCGTAATTGATTTATTTTTAAGTTCCCTTCAAATATTCTATCTCCATGATAATTGAGAATTAAATTTCTACAAAATTATCCTTTTCATTTATCATAAATATTACTATATAATAACCCATATATCATTTTGTATATATAATATACTTTTACTATTATTTGATTATTTGTGGAAGTATTGATAATTCTATATTCGTTATTCAATATGGATATTTAATATGGATTATTTTTTGTTTTTTTATTCAAGGTGAGGAATACTTTGTTTTGTAAATGAGGTGTGAAGCATTAAATTCATATAACTCCTTGATCCATAAGAATTTTCCAATAGAAAAATATATTATGTAAATTATATGGTTTTATAACCATAGTTTTAAACCATATTGTGAATGGTCTTGTTATTATAGGATTTCAAGTGTGACTGACATTGAATCCAATAATTAATAATCTACTTCATTTGGTTTTAGTTATTATTCATACTTGAGATTTTTCATCCACATATCTATGGATAAATTTCATTTTCATTCCATTGATTTCTTGGCATGTGTTTCAGCTACTTCTATTGTCATATTTATTTTTCCATATCTTGTTATTTGAATTGAATTTTTTTCATTTAAATTTTCTTATTTCTTTTTCACTTCCTTTTTAGGATATTGATTACATTTAATGTTTGTTCAGTTACTTACACTTCCATGCATATCTATTTATATTTATTAATTATTTCCTCCACTATACATTACTCGTACAGAGAATTTGAGATCGCCCTTATTATGATTCTGTTACCCAAGAATCTAAGGAGCATACTATAAAAGATATGAAGGGATATACTAGATCGAATAATGCTATCCTCATTTTTTTTAGAAAAATATATCTGTTGCAATTAGTGTATTAATTTTTAATACATGACTCATGTATGTATTTGGTTTACCAAGACTACTAAACTAATTGGTCCTTCAAGATTTGATTCTTTATAACAATGCCAATTTAAATTACAACAGACATCAACTCTAGGAATTTTGGGGTTGGGTCGCTACAATTAAATTTTAATTGTTAAATAGGTTTTGAAGAAAAATATAAAAAACAAATAGTTAAGAACTGAATAGTTTATATGTTGATAATTTTATCCTTCTCTTTGATAACATCTTAGAAATGAAAAAGTTAGGGATTGAACATAGATCACGTGGCCATACAAATAGTATAGGGATATAAGTGAAAATAAAATTTTATATATTTAAGCGTAATTGTAATTTTGGAGTGTATTTAAAAGTGGTGTCAGAAGATGCCATTTATAATTTTTGTGAGTGAAATTTATTTTAATAATATAAAAGTTTATGTCACAATTTAGGTAAAGTTTCTCTAAAAGTATAATATAATTTATATAATATGAGAACTCATAAATCGTTATATATATGAGTAACTTGAATATATAATAAAACTTATTTTATTTTTCTCTTCTATTTTAAATTTACCCAAATTCTATATTTTTCACTATACCAGTTTTTTTAAAACATTATTTCTTATTTTTATAACCAGAAGTAACAGTAAAATTATAGGATATTTTGTATATTAGGATTAGATATATTAAAACCATTTTTTGGTATTAAATATAATTTTTCTATTAAAATTAAAATTAAATGTAAAAAATATAAATCTTAATTTTTTTTAATAAAATTGCAAATCTAATTTACATATGTAGAATATTTATTTTTATATAAAAAAAGTTTTATTGGTGGTATATTATTGATTATAAGAAAAATATTTATACAGGGAAAGGGTTTTAGAATTTTTATGATGTGATTAAATCCTAACGAATTCATAAAAGTCACAATATTTCAAAAAAAATATTTTTATTTATTAAAAAAAATAAATATTTTTAGATTAACCCCAAATATTTATAACAAAAAAATATTTTTCAATAAAAGTAATTATTTTTTTAATTCATATTATATAATTTAAGAATTTATCTATTCGATGGAATCAAAATATACAAGGGAAATAATTATTACAAGAAAATGAAAAATGAAAATATTAATTGTTATTGTTCTAATTTTATTTTATTTATTAATGAATTATTTTATGTATTTTTTATACCTATTTATACATAAAACCAGGGTATTAAATTAAAAGTGATAAATTTAATTTATTTAAATAAAATGTATGTTTATATAACAAAAAAACCCATTTTATAGAAATTCATATTCTTTGTATAAAATGAATTTATTAAATTTATAATATTAAATATTTATTTAAATTTAATATATTCTTTGTGTAACATTTAATGTTATATATTCATAATTTTATTTATATAGTGAAAATTAGATTGTAAATTAATAAGATGTAACACTACCCCACTAAATTAAATTATATCATCATAATTTTAATTTATTTTAATGATGAAAATATATAATAGTATTCATAATAAATTCGTGACTCAACAAATAACATTTAATAAAATAAAACCCTAGTAAAATGAGTAATACTAGGAAACTATACTCAAAACTAAGTATTAAGGCCTATATAGTAGAATAAATATCAAGAAGAAGAAAAATGTTATCTTTGAACAATTAGATGTTTGTAGATTGGTCTAGGATATGTAATATTAAATAATTATTCTATGAATTGATCTGGGATTTTTGGGTAGGGTTATAATTAATGTTCAAAAGCAATTATAATTATATTAAATAGAGAATAATTTAATTTTCAATAAGAATATACAAATTTGTAATCAACAAATATTATAAATGTTGTGTGAAACTATCATACAACTTGGTATTTTCTCTAATAATCCAACATCTACCCATTTAAATTATTATAAAACTTGAAATATATAAAAGTGTGGGTAGGGACTAGAATCTAATATGACTCTTGATGTTAATTAGTGGATGGTGGGACTACCCTTTATCCATTATTTTCAGGAATTACTTCAGCATTATTGACTGTCTATTAATTTTTTTATTCCCTTGGTCCTAGTGGTGTTTCATGTCAATCATCATTATTTTCCCAAGGATGGATATTTATTTTCATAATGTACATAATACTTGAATTTTAAGGAAATGGGTTTAGTTGGAGAATTTTTTTGGTCTATTTTTCTTCTACCTGAATGAATTGACTCCTTATTTATTTGTGACCATTAAAATAACGGTGAATTCCTCCCACACACACACAAAATTATCATTCCACTCAGACAATCACTGGGAAGTTTATTCACACATATTTTACAGATAGGAAATTTAATCTTCTTCGGTTGATTATCTTGATTAGTTGAGCTTCTATGAAACATTTTTTTTGTGTGTGTGAGATTTTTTTATTATTTTTATGTTGTTAATAATATAATTTGATAAACTTGTGAGCTAACAATAACATTTTAAACATCATATTCATCCCAATTTTTATCTTATTAATAAAATAAACAAATTTTCATCTGATCTATTGTTAACATGGATTCAATTTTCTTGATCCATTACATTTAAATAAAAATATGTTTTGGATAATAATATATTTTTTTATAAACTTATAAACATTAAAACTAATAATTTAAATAGAATATATAATGAATTATGTATTTACGGTAACATATAAATTTCAATGTTTCAATCTATGTTATTTTTTTCCTTTTCCTTTTATTTTCTCTAACCTACGATAAAAATGTGTTCAAATAATACATAATGGTTCATAATGCTTATAAAAATTACCAATGAAAATTCAAAAGAAGTATCAATCATGGGGTAAATTTATGCCTCTATTTGATTCCCCATGTGATGTTAAATAAAATTATTACCTAGCCTTTTTGTGGTGTTACCCTTAGTTTCATCTACTACAAATCCTAAATCAACTTGTCATATATTGTTAGGGATATAATTTATAAGATATAATTTAAACTATTATTTAAAATGAAATAAGATTTTATACTAGAATAGAAATAATCACATGGGTTTTTACTAAATTTATCTTATCCCAATTCCAAAATTTAATTAATGTAATAATTTTTTTTACTAAAACATTCTCTGATATGCACCAATATTACATTGGACAAGATATCTGGGTCTTGTTCTAAAAACGCATTCTAGTCAAACTGGCTTTCATACAACGTGAGATGTACCATGTAAATCCTAAATATATCACTATTTATTTTTAGTGTTTTAATATTACAGCACATAATACTATCAAAATATTAATAAGATTAGTTTCAGTGTATTTGAAGACCAATGAGACAAGTAACTTATTTTATAGTTTTTTAACATTTATTAATAAATGAGTGACCCTAGACTACCTTTTAGCCGCTTTATTGGTTATTCTCATCTTTATAACTTTGTCAATTCAATCACAACTTACTATCTCAAATTCATACCAATGTAATACTTATCAACATTTTATCATAGATATGATCAAAATATTATGAAAAATATTATCTTGGTATAATTATCTTCATAAAAGAATATGTAATAATAAGATAGTTTCATATGTCATAACATAAGGAAATATAATCTAAAATGGTATAATATGATCCATGGAATTAGAGTGTGGATTCATGTGTTCATATTCAAAATCCACAGATCATAAAATATGAATATCTTATAGAAATGTGGAAATATAAAAAGAAAAGGATAACATAAAATTGTGACCATATCCACTCACAATTATGACCAAACAGATTAATTTGGTGAGTAGATAACAATAAATACACTCATTCATGGTCTCTAGTAAAATATTGAACAATGAAAACAAAACCCATTGTCATTATATAAATTACTAAGTATAAATAAACTCACAGGAAACATTTCTGAGCATTTCTAAAAACAAATACACTCATGCATAGTCGTTTTGAGAACACCTAATATAAAATATACTTCCACTCTATCATTATTAGTAATAATGACTAAAAATATAGAATCCCTAAACCATTATGAACTATGAAATATTCAAATACCCTCATGAATGGTATTCATGAGCATAAAAATAAATCCCGATCTTTTTCACAAAGTAATTATCTAATAAAATATTTACACTTCACCAATGCATTGGAGGGATATATAAGACTCCCCCTATCACATAATAATAATTGTTAAATATATTTTTTATTGGAAATGAAATCATTAATATTTTAAAAATCACCTATGCATCCCATGAGAATGATATGGATTTCTTGATTACATTCTTAGAAAATTTCATAAGTCATCAAGATAACTATGGTGAATGGTATCATAATAAAATATACCGACTATAGATAATAGAACACAATTGAATTTTTACAAATATCTAAAACATCCATTTGTTATTATTTCAAAAAAAGTAATATCCTTTTTTGGAATGATTAAAAAATACTTAAAACTGGTTATTTTAAAATAAAATTCTTCGTGATTAGTAAAAAAACTAACTAAACAAATTTTAACATAAAAATTTTCACTATAAAATAAATTAAATGAAATTAAAATACATTAACAATATTATTTTAATAATACAGAAATAAAATATTGTATTTTTTCATGAATGAAACCTTGAAAATAACTTTTAAAATTATTGATTTATTCTATAATAATCAAATTACTTATGAAAAATATAACAATATTTACAGTAATTTTTAAAATAAATAATGATTTAAATAACATGGAAACCCATTTCAATATAGGGAATGGGTTATTCTTAATCAATAATTCTCATAACTGTAAAATAATGCGTCCACATGAAAAAGGATAAAAAGGTAAGCTTTTGTCAAATTAAACATGTTTCAACTACATAAAAAACAACCTTTCAATTTTTGTTAAAATAATTATTTTAAAAAAAAAAATTAAAAAAATTATTTATTTAATTATTAATATGTAAATATATAAAATTAATTTAGGAATATATGAGGAATATTTGAAACAAAAACACAAGTAGTGGGGTTATTTACACATACATAAACCACATCAGGTAAATTATTTTCCAAGGTAGAAGGAATTCATAAAAGAAATAAAAACACTATTAATAAAAATTTTATAAGAAAATAGTTTCTAATTGAGAGATAATTTTCGCACCATTTTGGAATATATGGGAATTCATTCCTAACAATCTCAATTTCAAAATTATATTTGAATGAAAACCATTTAAATTTGGTACCTTTAAATGAAAAATTACATGAAATGAAGAACATTAGTTGGATTTATTTCAATAACAAGAATTTCATGATATGTATATTAAAAATATATCCATTGGAAGAATATAAATTAAAAAATAAAATAAGTGCTAGTTTTAGAATATGTATGATCCCAAACATCATAGTGGTATATCCCTTTTAATATTTTGGTTTAGGTCTCTTTATGTTGGTGAATGGAATGTTTAAATGATATATGAGGATTTTGGGGGTGTTATGGGGGTTTATTACACGAATGAATGTTTATTTTTCCCATCTAGTGAATGTTTCATGGTTGGGGGACAGTTAAGGATAACTGTGGGTCCATACCGTGATAGCCAAGAGGAGGAGTGCACATTAAAGAAAACTATGCAAGGGGGAGAACCAAATCATCCAGGCTTGTAAAAAGGCATTCCACATGAGTAGAACATGTTTTGAAGAAATGTGTGTATCTCTACAAGATATCATGTGACATCTTCCACCTTTAGAGAGTGGATACACAATGTTTTATCATGGTTTTGTAAATTATGTGACCAAACCATATGCCCCATTAAAAATTATGAATTTACAAATATTCTCCCTTGGGGGATTTAGTATCTCAGTAGATTTTCCTCATCATCATTCTTCCTCCAGATTGAGTGAAGAAACTATTCCCCCAAATATTCCCAATGGATGTTATGCTTTGACACTAAAACATTTGGAGCACCGTTGGTTATAGATCTAAGGTCTAGGTATTTCAAACTCTCATATTTCTTCTCTTTTCTAGATTAGGGCTCGTGGTTTGTTTATTCTTCTTCCAAATATCAAAAAACCTAATTTTCCAGAGATTCATATGATGGGTATTTAAGGGTCTATAGAATATGAGCCTACTACTAATTTTAAGGGTATGTTAATCATTGGATTAAAGTTTGGTGGTATTTAAGTTATATTAAATAGATTTGTTGTTGACTTGTACATGTGCAGTTGTGTTCTTAGTTATCTAATATTGTGAATTAGATTCCATGAGATAGTTCTGGTATAATTTTTGGTTAAATAGTAAATTGAACCCCTCATGATCCCCATGAGATGCATTGAGGATTATTAGATCAGTTTATGGCCACCCATGGTGTGAGATAATAATTCTCAAACATTGAAAATGGTATGGTTGAGTTTAATTTTTATTTGGGATAATGTATGTACCATGAAATAGATGTTGATGTGTTAATTGAGTTGAAAATGGCATATTTATGGTAGTTCCAATACATTGATAATGGAATTTTGGATAGTTTTTTTATTATTAATGGACTAAATGAGTGATGTATGGTTACGAAAAATTATTTTATTATATAATACATGTGGATGATAAAAAGGTAAATATGGTTAAGATATGAAAACGAGAATGTGTAAATGGGTTAAGTCATGCGAATTGGTTAAAAATTCAATTGGTTAATTTGGAATGAAAATAAAATTGAGGTTAATGGCATTGATCGATAATATGGAACAAGGAATCATCTGATATAACCTTAGCAGTTTAATGAAAAATGAATCGTAAATTGAAAGTGTTATAAATTTATAATTCTTGATGATGTTTCATGTTTTTATTGAAATTTGAATTCATAATGTTAGATGTGTTGATTGTGTGTGATGTGCGATATGGTAAATGTGGTAAAAGGATGGAATGCCTGTGCACATGTCTTGGTGGTGTGAGATAAAGGAATGAGGCTCCACTTATGAGTGATATAATGTGATGGGGCTCCTCCCATGGTTCGAATTGGATTTATGATCTAACCTTCTCCTAGAATGTATGAGTTAAGTTGTTTGACTGATTCTCTATGCCTTAATGGTGGAATTAGATTAAATTACCCTGAATAATGATCCAAGGAATGTATGATGTAAATTATTTTGAAATGGATTTCCCAAATAATATAGGTAACGTGATTTATTTCTTATTCATAATAATTGATTGGTTTAGGATATTTCATAAATGATATAAATTCCTAACACATAAAACATGCGATTAAGATTAATTTAATAATGAAGATATTATAAGTGAAGAAATGGAAATAATGATGAAAACGGTTAATGTTTATATTGTTAAATAATGGAACTTTATTTTACTTCGGTTTAACTTTAAATTTTTTGATATTTCATGAAATATCTATTTAGACTAGATATTTTTTACACACCATTGGAGGTGGCCTACTAATTCGTACTCACACCCTATTCAGACCCCATTGGGTAACCAATCTGATTTTATGATTATGAGTAGTGATAAGAGAATTGACAATTGGATGGGAGTTGAGTTGGGAAGGGGACATGCATAGATGAGAATGACAACATGGATTAAGTATACACATTAGGGATTTAGTTGTTGTCATTATTTGGGGTTTCCTTCTCTTTGAAACAATTTTTATGAAATTTCATATCTATGGTTCAATTGTGATTTGTAGCATGCTTGGGAAATTGGTAATTAATGCATATTTCTGATCCATTTATTTTTTTGGTTTAATTTATTATGATATGTATTGTTGAATAATTTTTTAAAGAGGGAATAGTCTCCCCAAATGGTCTATTAGACCCTCACTACGAGTTGGCAACCTCTGGTGTATAAGGAATCACTCTTGAGGTCATGCGGTGACCAGGGTTGGGGTATCAATTTATGGTAATTTGATTCATGGATGTTATGAAGTGGTATCAGAGGGGTTATTCTCAGTGCCGTAATATTTGGGATGATAGAGTGGATATTACGTTGTATCATTCCACGTAAATAGGCTCATGAATTGGATTATACATTTAACATATGGTGGAAAACCCATGTTCCCATTGTGGGAATTGTTCTTCTTGATCTGTATTATTACAATTGAATGATATTTCACCCTTGTGTGATGTACATGTTGTGTGATGTGACTATTTTATGATGTTTTTCTCATCTCCAGTATGACACAAGATTGAGAATTCATGCATAATTATAGGAACCTATGGTTATAGGTGTAATGCATCATGATAGACACACAAAATATGGGCTTTCAAGATGTGAAGGGTATAATGAAATTCACTTTCTTAGGAAATGAATTAAAAAGGGGTTATAATAATGATCATGAAAATGAGTAAATGTATTTTTTATAAATGAATGGTTAAAGAATAAATGATCTTAAATAAATGTTATAAATGGGATAAATATTTTTGTTCTGATAAAGTTTAAATACTAAATGGTTTTTAAAAGGAAATGGTTTATGTAGTGATGGTAAATGGTTAACTGTTTTTGAATAAAGAAGGTTTTTAAGTATAAAATTTTTTGGTTTCAAAAAGATTCAAAATGGTGAGATAAATAATAAAATAATTTTTAAGGATACAATTTATTGATGAAGAACAGTATTGAGTATTCCTTGAGTTTCATATTTGGACATTTTATGGGTGGTTTTTGGTTGTGACAGTGCCCTAGGATGTGACCATGATGAGACTCGATGTAATGAGAAAGGGGAGTTCTCTGTTAGGATTTTTTGGATGTGCCCATGGGTTTTTGAGATTTTACATAATAATGAAATTTGGTAATCACCTGTGGGTTCTAATTGTGTGGGTTGTATGTTAGAATTAAGAATGAGTGTTTTATTTTGGAAATATATTGTGACGAATTTTTTTGTTATGGGTGTGTTAAAACATGTGATTTTAGAGCATGTTAGTTGGGTTTTAGATTCTAGACTAGGGGTTTTGGCTCATAGTGATGATGTATGTGTGTGGTTATTCCTGTTGTGAAGCACAAAGTGAATGTTACCTAGGTGCAATGGAGATAGTGTTCCTAAAAAAGGGAAGGTGAGATGCCTGTGAGTGGAGACTTGTTGGATGTTTGAATAATGTTACCTAGACAGAAGGGCTATTAATTTTTTACCCTTACCTTAGTTAGGATGTTTTCATCGTTCAATACTCATGAGTGTCCCATGGGATTGGTCTGAAATTTTTTATTGTTATCTTGAGTGCTAGAGGCATGGAGGAATGTTTTTGATTTTTATAAGTGAAGATTTTCCTAGAGGGACATGTGGGAAGGTCAATGGTTTTGTTAGACATGAAACGAGATGCAATGATGAGTAGACATCTTGGATGAAATTTATAGAGACCTCATGGGATGAAATCCTAGATTTTTAGTTGACTTGTTATATGATGAAAGAGATATTCACCTATGGTATAATCGATGCATAATGAGTTCCATCAAGGTTAGTTTAATGGTATAGATGTGGAATTCTTCCTTGAGAAGGGAACCTGTGGTCTTGCGGTTGGTTTTATTTATATTTTTGAAGAGTTATATTATCTTTATGTCTAACACTTCTTTTTGGATTTTGAATAATAGAATCATTGATGTTGATTTTATACATATGATATAACTATGACTAAAGGGTTGTTAGATGATTTCACTATAAATGTGAGTCCTGATTTGAGGGTGGTCATGTGGTTGGTCCTGTTTTCATGAATGGTTTGGTTTTTGGGTCAAATATTTAGAATTTATTGAGGATGAAGGGAATTATAGACTACAAGGAATGGTCAGGTGAGAATGTAGGTGTTGGGAAAGGTTATAGTGATGATTTTATTATGGGATCTAAAGTTAATTTAATTTTATGTTCATAATAAGGTGTGAGGACTTGAGGTATCGTGTGTGTTCCATATGTGGGAACGTGATGGTATGCCACGATTCTGATCAGGATGAGTGAATATGTGACTTAGGATAAGCCTTTGTCATTATCTACGAAACCAATGTCTGAGGAGTGGTTATGTGATGGACTGTTGGTTTTTATTAGGATGGTGAACTGATGTGTTTCATATGTTAACTGATATGGTCAATCAAGAAGAACTCGAGTGGTGTGGTGGTAGTAGTGCCAAAGGTAATGTTGGTTCACAGCTTTTTGTTAGTTGTTTGTGAATCATTGTTGAGTCATGGTTGGAAATATTTCATGAGCTGTGGTTCTTAAGTGAATAAGAGATATTTTAAGGCATGAAATCATGAAACTCATGGTAGGAAAAGGTGTCCCATAGTGTGAGGTGAAATAGTAGATGGATAATTTTTGGTGGTTTTTTGACGACATATTAACATACTTTAATCAAGTGACGATTAAGCCTATATTATTGAAATAGTCATAAAATGATGGAAATGCTCTATATTTACCCATTGAGGCATGAATGTGTTTTTTATGGATGTGGTACATCATGAATTATGTGCTTATGAGTACATTTATGTGAATTTTGAGGGTGGGATGTACACCATTGACAATTAACGGGAGAGGACATCAAGATGGATCGAGTGTCAACAAATTTTGTGGGTACCATTACCAAAATATGGGAAAGAGTATCATATGATGTTTTTTTGTTCATATGAGTTTGTAAATATGACTATGACTATGTATTTGGGTTTATCTTATGATCTAAGACTGAATCGTGGGGCTCAGAATTACATGAGTAAAGAGATGGTATTGTCACTCCTAAGGTGGGGAGTGATAAGTCAGTACAGTATGTTTTGAGTACAGCATGGAGTTGATGTGGTGGCATTGGTATGTTAATGAGAAACATGGTATGTAAACTTTGGGAACTTTGGAAGATTCCATGTGGGCCTTTTATCTATTCATTTAATAAGATAGGTATTAGATTTTGTATCACAGTGATTCCTAATGTAATGTTAAATGATTGTGTTAAAGACGTTAAATATTATGGTAAGAAATTGAAATAGTTTATAGAAAGGGATGTTTTGTTATTGAACCTCATTGGGGGGTTTGGAATGGACTCTGGTTGCTGTGACTATTTGACCATGGCGTGTCCTTATGTGTGAAGTCATATTGTTAATGTAAGGTGGTGGCCAATAATTTTTGAAGTCAAGTGCTTCCTAGATGAGCAATTTGCGGATAACTTGACATGATTAGGAAATATTTATGAGAGTGGTGAGTTATAAACTACCATGGGTAGCTGTTTTGGGGTGGGATGTATGTTTCAAATTTGGAGATTTTATTTTAGTGAGAACCTAATAATCATTATTCAATTAATGTAAATTTGATGTGTTTGCATTGGGAATGTTTAAGGGAGGTGGATCATGATGATGGTTTGGATAGTAGTGGATAACACAACAATGGGTCTCCTCTATGAGTTAGGGAATGAAATTGGTAGGTGTTTTTGATGATATTAAGTATAATCAAGTTAGTCGGAACCTTGGGAATGTAACAAGCGGTAGAGTTCTAATAGTGCAAGGTTAATGTTTAGGGATAATCTAATCAGGGTGGTCCGAAACGGTATAGTAAAAGGAATGGATGTTATAAGTTGTGACAAAAAAACTACTTTGACATTTTAGTAGATGAGGCTTTGTAGAAATGAAGGAGAACATGAATAAATTCAATTTGTTCGTAGTCCACAAATGGATGGCGTAGGTATGTCTGAATTCTTGATTTCTATAGAAAGGATGGATCCCAATACCAAGTGAGTGTACTTATGAATGTTCAGGTATGGTTATTCCAGAAATATAGATGGAATGACTGGGAGTTTTCATTCAGTGGTTTTGAATTTGGGGCCTATTTTAGTGTATTGAAAACAGTGTCAAAATGGTGCCAAGTAATTTTTTCTAACAGTTGCGTTGAATGTTGGACTGAAGGGGTTTCTATTGGTTCTTCCATGATGGTATATTGTTGTGTATGAAGTCTTCTTTTGTTCCATAACAGTCAATGTTCTTAGGAATCCCTATGGAATTTGAGTACATAATATATGTGTTGATATTTTTGCGTCCTTTTGGATAATTTTGTTCATTTTTTGGAATGCAGTGATATGGTTTCGTGAGATAAGTTTTTAAATTTGAGTCGACTTTTATAGAATCATAACAATGTTTTGGGGAAACTTAGGAAAAGGGGGATGGATATGAGGGCCTAGTTTCCTAATCTCATTACATTGTTTGGTCAGTGATTCTAGGGAGTGCGTCTTGAGGATGAGTCATTATAAGTTTGGTAGTTTATAACATCCCTTATTTCATGGAGGTATGTCATTATTTATATTTTGGATTATGTCTCTTAATTTTTGTTAATATAATGATTACTAGAAGTATGAGGTGGTTTGGGGGTGTTCTTGGGGTTCAGAACACCAATGAGAGTGGATTATGGAAATTTGGTCCATGTATTAATGGTTGGATAATGTTTATAGATAAAAATTTTCCCAAATTATGTTATCAAATAGGAGGGGGTGTGCGGTTAATAACACCGTGAACTGGGGAGAGTCAAAATTTGTAAGTCGGTATAAAATCATTCTGTTAGTTCGGTGCATTGTTTTCTAAACCATGCACTGTTCCCTAGAAAAGCATGTAATCTCAACACCTTGGACAATGGGTAGTGCATTTTTTTCACACCATTTGAAAAACCTTATAGAAAAACCATGAACCCCAGTAAAAATTATTTATTTACCAAACTTACCCCTCACCTTTTTATGAATCTCACCATATTTTCTTCCTCCCCCTCCTTCCTCTAGCCCTAGTGATGATACTAAGAACCCCTAGTTTTCCCAAGGGTGGTTTTTTACAATTCAAATAATTTCGGAAAATAGTTGGTTTCTCATCAAAGATCATGGTATGTCTTATGATACTCTTTCTTCTATATTTTAGATTGGGGATTGAGGTTTCATTATTCTTTTTATGATTACCTGAAACCCACTTTTTCCATTGGATCATTGGTTAGGATCTCATGGGGTGATTGAATACAGATCTAAGGATAAGTTTAAGGGTGCATTCATCTTCGAATTAGATGTAGGTGGAAGACATGTTTTATCCCATATTTTTGTTGTCACCTTAGGAACGTGGAGTGGTTTTCTTGATTCTCTCTTACTATTTATTTGATTCCTTGAGATGGTTTTAGTAAAATGTTTAGTTAAATGGAAACTTAATCCCCTTATTATTCCCATGGGTTGTTTTGACGGTTATTATACTAGTTTAAGGACACCCATTTGGTGTGAAAACAATTACTAAACATGGAAAATGGTAATTTTGAGTATAATGATGACGTGTGATAATATCGGGCCTATGAAAATCATGCTCATGTGTTAGTTGAGTTGAAAAAGCGTTTATTGATGGTTGTTTCTAGACTTGTATAATGGAAAAAGGGGTTTATTATTTTAATGTTAATGGATTAAATTAGTGATGTATTGTTAAGGGAAATTGATTTGTTATCTAAGGAATGTGTATAAAAGATTGGTAAATTTGGTTAAGGTATAAAAAATAGAATGTGTAATTTTCTTAAGGAATGTAAATTGGTTTTCTTAATTATTGGTTAAAAACTAATGAAAATGAAATTGATGTTAAGGTTTTTGATTTACAATAATTCTTAAAGGAGAAATTGGCACAACTTTAATGGTTTAATGAGAAATGAAATTTAAATGGTAAATGTGTAAATGTATAACGATTAATGATGTTTCATATGTTTAATGAAATTATGATTGTGAATAGTTTTTGTATTCATTGTGTATGATTTTTGATTTGGTAAATTTTTTAAAATTTTTAAATGAATTTTCACATCGTACAGAGGTGTGGGATAAAGGACTCAGGCTCCTCCCATGGATAGTACAATGGACTGAGGTTCCTAAAATGGGACAGGCTCAATTAAAGTTGTATCCCACCACTAGAATGCATGGGTTGGGGTGTGATAATGGTGCTCTAGGCCATAATGGTTTAATTGAATGAAACTACCTAGAATGGTGCTCTATGGAAAGTGTGATGGAAATGATTATGAAATGGTTTTCCCATGTAAGATAGGTAACTTTATTTATTCATTATGCTTATTAAATTAATGGTTGGAGATTTTTTTAAAATAATTTAAATTCCTAACCCATCGAACATATGATGATGATTAATTTAGTAATTATGAGGGTATAAATTATGAAATTGAAATAAATATGAAAATGATTAAAGTGTATATTTTTTAATAATGGAATCCAAGTTGTATTTGGCTTATATTTAAATTTATATACGACATGCATGAACAATATTTACATAATGGATATTCGTTAGACACTATTTTCTATGGCCTAATGATTTATTATCATAACCTACTCAGGCCTCTATTGGGTACCCAAGACTGTTTCCTAGATGTAGGTCAGGGCGATGGGTGGGCCCTATCATGTGAGGTCAGTTAGTAAAGGTATTTACATGAATGATGATTAGTACATGGAGTCAGGATATACTTTTTTGATTTGGATTTGTTCTTTTTTGGTGTTTCCTTCAATTTTGGCACTTCTATCTTGACATCACAAATTTATTATTCAGTTTTGATTTGAACAGTGTTTGAGAAATTGAATAGTAATTCAGGTTTCTAGTTTATTTTATATTATTTGTTTATTTTATATGTTATCTATTGCGGGTTACTCCGATAAAGGGGGTATTTTCACAGCAAGTTGTACATTAGAACCCAACAACTAGTCAGAAACCTCTCGCATATAGGGAGACATGCTTGAGGACATGTGGTGAGCCAGTTTGGAGCACCGTTTTACTAGATTTTGGTTAGAGAACTTTACAAAAAATGTTTTTATAAAATAAATATTAAATGAGAAAACCATTACCAATAATTTAAACGTCCGTTGTGGTGATTTATATTCCAATATAATAGAAAAAACGATTTTAATAATCAATTAATTAACTTTTTTCATTACTGTTACCATATGCAATCCTCAATTACAATGATTTATTACACATTTATTTGTTATACATTATTTTCAACATTAGTTGTTAGAAATAATGATTTTTTCATGCATGAAATGAAGTATTAATATTGATCCCAATTTCTTGATACCAAATTAATTTATCCTATATTTTCCTATGTAATAGAATATTATTTTATAATTAATAAGAATCCTCTTAATTTATTCCAATATAATTTTAGTAAAGATTAAAGACTACAAAAAACAGTGAAGCCCATGATTCAGAAATTCTTAACAAATACAATGCATGTATATTTGAATGACATTAAAAATAATTTATCCTTTCTAAAAAATTAAAATATCATAAACATTTTTTTTATTTATTATTTATGTTCTTATTGTCATCCTTGTAGGTTGATGATGAAAAATAAATTTTTAATTCCATGGAGGAGGAAGCGTTCATGTGAACACAAATAGTGATTTTGGTTTTTAATGAATGAGGACATGAAGTAAAATGATTTATATTTTCTGAACCATAATCATATAATAAATTAAATATTTTGTTATTAAATAACCTTTTATAACAAACCATGTTTGGTGGTTAGGAAGATCAAATTGTGCAGCACCTTTGGTGTGGTAGTCCACACGTATACACAAATGAGGTTCTCATTTCCCCAAGGATGAGTGAAGGGTATATAATAATTATAAAATTTTATTTTATTAAGAATACCAAATTAATTATAACATTTTGTGAAATATATACATATAAAGAAAATATAGATAATAAAATTTTTATAAAGTAATTAGTACTGACATGGAGAATTTGAAACGTTTCTTGGAGTACCACACTCAATGACAGGATTTAGGGATCATCCTTAGGTGATGCAGATAAAAAAATTGGGGAGTGATTTATAGGTGAAAAAATCTATTTGGTTTCAATAGTAATTTGTATTTTGTAATTTATGTATAATCAGGGGTAGAAGTATCTTTTTTATAATTGATATGGGTGGATATTTTGGATAATATTAATGAAAATTCATTATACAAAAAATATGGATAAAAAGGTGAAAAATAATGGATAGTGGTTGAATATGGGCCTAGTATCCCCTTAATCATTTATTTGGAGACATGGTTTGTGTGATTGTATCCCCTTTATCCTTGTATTTTACTTTTAGAAAAATTCACTTTTACCATAATAGTTGTTTTTTGAACATGGGAAGAAGAATTTAAATTTTTTTCAATATTTTCTATATTGAATTATATGATTTTAATAAAAATATCTAAAATTTATAGAAGTTATAAAATTCATTTTAAAACAATAAATGTATAATTCATTAAAAATTATTAAAAAATATAAGTATTAATATATAAATAATAGGATTTAACATTAAAAATAATATTTAATTAAATACATATTTTTCTCATAATATTCATATTTTTTCAATAAAAGTGTTTCATAAATCATATCTTATGATTATACACTAATTTATTAAGAAGTTGTGTGGATTAAACGAAAAAACAATTTTCATTATACACCTATAAATCAATATTTTGAGAAAGAAATAAAATCTAACCAAATATAGTTTTTTTAAATGATATTAAAAATGATGTTCATTTATTAAAAATACAATTTTAAAATCTAGGAATTTATCTTTTATATAGTTACTTGATATATAAAGAAAATCGATTTATAGGAAAATAACCTTATTGAATATCAATTGTTATTATTCTTATTTTATATATATTAAAAACTGAATCAATGTTTATATTTTATCATATCTTTCAACATCACATTATACTCATTTTTTAAACAGAATAAATTTTATTTATTTTGATTAAAATTACACCATTTTATCTAATGTAATATATGAATGCATAACAAATATAAACAATTTGAAGAAAAATGTATATTATAATAATAGAGTGATTTTATTACATTCTTGGTAATTTTTTTAATTGATGTTAACATATTTTATTATATAAATAATCAATATATTTCATTTAAATCATTTTTTAACAATAATATAATAAAAATAATTACATAGAGAAATGAATTTTATTGTTGAAATATATTAATTTTGGTGAATGATATAACTATTTATTTGTCATCCCTAAATTAATTTTATTAATTAATTGGAATAAAAAATTGAATTTTATCTATCAGAATATATTTTAAAACTTGTTTATTTATATTTATACTGATGGGTTTTATTTCTACATTATAACAATCAAAACTAATTCTATTTTAATGTATCATGTTTTGGTATTATTTTATTATTTTTAATAAACAATTATATTCATCAAAATAATTATAAAATGATAAATCCATAATAAAATCTTGAGGTGTTATTGGTGTTTCATATATCTATTAAACTATTACATGTGGAAGACGTCGGGAACTTGGTCCAAAAAATAAACAAATCATATTATATATGAAACCTTACCCACACTATGCAAGATCCTAAATGGATATATTTATCGTAAGGTTAATTGGAAACCTCCAACAAAACATCAAAAAACACATCATGTTGAGACCATTAGAAACATATAATACACCTCCTGAAAAACATAACACATCTCTCTTATGTTCATATACAACTTAAAATGTCATTTTCTTACCCTGATACACTCTTGGATCACCAAAAACTTATTTTTTGTCTTTGAAACCAAATATAAACCCCTTAGTGATAACCTTCCTTTATCTATCGAATATACAGGTAACATGATGGGTTTTCTATATGGTCCATAAAATAAATGTTGATAATTTTAGAGTGTTAGCCTTTGTTATATTTAAACTCAACTTAATGAATTTCGTCATCCTACCTCTTAACAAAATCTAACTTGTAGGATCGCAATATGTTTCAATGAACATGAATGGTCCACTTCATTAAAACTATATTTTTTGTGTAATGTTGAACTAAAATATGGCTTATTTATAAAAACCTCATACAACACCCTTAAATATTTTTTATATAAATTGGTAATATTGATCAGAAATAACCAAATAAGGTACCCCATGTAGTCAGATAATCAACTCTATGCATAAGAATCCCAAGACCATCAAAGAACAATTCTATGGAATAATATCTACGTGGTTTGATTTTTTCAATTAGTATATGATTATATATTTATATCATAGTTATCTTTAATTTATTATGGATGGATCATCACATTATCCATAGGTACATGACCCATCATCCATAGTGCTAACTCTCAAGGTTGGAAAAAACATGTTGGGACATTGTTCTATACCGTCACCTGCAGGTAGGTGAGGCTCTGTGTGATAAAAAAAAGTTCATACAATACCCCTAAAACATATTATTATGGTGTAAATACATAATTTATTCTCTATGATATATTTTAAAATGATATTTATAGAACTGAAATAACACCTCTACCTTTTGTGTGACAGACACAATCACCCACCCTCAAAAGAGGATGATGTGCTCCATCACCATGCAATAATGACTCAGGTTATTTTATTGAGAATATAAAATAAGAGAAAATATCTCAGTAAATGTCTTTCAAATAATCACCCCATATTTTCTAATGATTTTGAGGTTTCACCACCATTGATAAAAGATAATCCACATCTGCCTCGTCAGTGATTGATACCTATAATGTGGAAAACACCTCCCAAAAATACTAAGAAATATACTTCATGAAATAAGAATAAACTACCACATTGAACATAAAATTACTATATAAATTAATATAACAATAATAATCTTATAAATCCAACCCACATCAAAAACTCAGATCAATATCTCTATTAATAATGATATAGTAAAGAATCTTAGTTTTTAAATACATATTCTACTTCTTTCAAACAAGGAACTTCCTTTTAGTATATATGGTGGACACTACCACTACCATGTCCAAGATTTTGGTTTCATATTTTTATATGGTATCGACTATATATTTCTATAGGAAATCACATATTGCCTCTACATCATCAAAAAACCGAGCCCAACTATCGAAGAATTGCAGAATAATGAGTACTCGAACACCTTCTCTAAAAGACTCAGAACAAAAAAAGACATAAAAATCAAACCTTATTCCTCAAAAGATGTATTTTATCACTCATAACCAATACATGGCTTCCCAACATGGTTTTTTTGGCCATAAAGGCCATTGTTTTAGAGAAAGATTCCATTAATCATGGATTTTATGCAATAGATCTAAGAAAACTCCATAGCTAGAATGCACTCTTTGCTAGAACCTAACCTACCACAACCTCAATATTTACAATGACCATGTATTCTACACCCATTGAGGAAAAATGGATTATTATATAGATGATTCTAATCCATCACTTAATCTTTGATATATTTATATATAGATTTTGATCCCATAAAAAATATACTTAAACCCTATGATGCTCTGCATTCTTGTCCTCAGACGTCGAATAAGTGATGATTTCAATAATTAACCCAACCATGGAACAACTCAGTAATAGAAAAAATATAATATTCCTAATACTAATAAATATATTAGGGGTATCTAACAAGTCCAAGGGAATCATCACATCCTCTTTAAGGACATATTATCATTTGATGGACATCTTCAAGATGTACCCTAAATGAACTCATTGATTGAGATAACCAAAACTATGGTAAGTATTCTTGAACAATTTTATTACATCCTAATGAGGGAAGAGGTTATTGATCCTTGGATGATGTTTTATGATCTGGACAGTGGCCTAATTAAGGTAGAGTTAGTTAACATAAATACTCATGATCTCATGCATATTATTTCTATAAAATACAGCTATTTCCAAATGGGACACATCAGATATGATGAAACAATTTTTTATAAAGCCCTTTAAATGAAAATTTAGATACGTAATATTAGTATGGTAATCTAATATGAATCCCGTGGTATTAAAGTAGTCTTGAGGGGTAGGTCGATGTACATTCTTACTAGTAGTTGAAAAATATATCCCATAATATCCTTATAGAAAACATCATTGTCATCATCCACCACAATAGATAGATAATTTCCCAAAATTTCATCCACAAATACATCCAAACTCTCAAACTGATGGATGATTTTTTATAACTTCATTTTCATAAGATCTTCTTATCTTGACAGATGTTCTCACTCACCAATGAAGAAGAATCTTGATCTCTCAACTAAAAATTATATCACTCTTCAATTGATGTAGTTTATATGGAAATGAATTGTAGATATCAAATACATATAAATGATGAAATCATAATAATTAATTGTGTTCACCATTATATCCCATGAAACAATATCTATCCTAATCACAGCCCCACACCCCATACTAATTTGGGTTATCATGGGATCAATTTAAAATGGAGTCTCCAGTTGTATGGATCTTTATAAGGGATCCAGTGAAATTTATGAATCTCAAAATAAAGATATAGTAGTGGAAAATAGAATTTGTGAAAATTATGGGTTACATGATATAGATGATAAATATATTATCAAAATTTAAATCAGGTGACACATGGTTATATGCCTTTATATATCGCATCTAGAGAAGTCCCTTACCAACTTCCATCTGTTCCTGGGGAGGTATACATAGAGGTAATTTTGGTGGGTATTGGGGTGTAGAATCCTTCTCCTTGATCTCCTACAAATAATATACCATCTTCTCCTATACTAAATTTTTATCTCTAATGTCAACACTAACCACCCATCAGAGGAAATTTATCATGTTATTCGTTCTAAAATTAAGGCCCACTAACTCTATACATACCATATACTACATAAACTGTCATGTAGTAACACACCATTTGACCACAAACATTATATGAATTACTACACATATCCATTAGGAAACTGGATAATTTTCCTGACTCTTAGTATATTTTCCCTCTATTCCTAATATATATATATATCTGTGTGTGTGTCACTTTTTTTATAACATTAAATCCTACCATCAATTATCCATAGAAAATCACTGTACTCCTTGGTGACCTCATCCAGCACCATCAACCTACTACCCCACTACCAGTAATATCTCTATACCAAGTACCTCAATATAATCCCAAAATATGTGGTAATATAGTAGAGTATAAGTCCTTCCTGGGTTTCTCTATATATTGTGGGCTCAAAACTGTTATTTTGGAGAAATCCATTATATATGATGTAAAGGTAGTAATTAGAGAGACTAGAGAACCATTACACATACTCATCAATGGGTATGATACCATGTTTTAACTCTAACAGGTCTTAAATGCACACATACCATAGTATCACCAAACAAAATTCCTCATAAAAAGATACACAAACTCATTCGAAGTCACTTTCTCATAATGATAATTCTAGGTGATCATTATCCACTAGTAACCGATGGCATTATGATGTCTAATCGCTATAAGATGTATTATATAAAAGATAAGAATTAGTGCTATATGGGATACCCCAAAACCAAAATCATTTCAAAACCTTAGGAGTGTCATGTTCATCATGAAAACATGGTGGTCAGTAGTAGGTTAGTCCCAACAGCATGATATGGAATATTATGATATGAAATTAGACTATGTGTGTCCTCACATTTCCCAGTATGAATAATTAGGTTCTCAGAATGGAGAGAGTAAACACATGTGTAGAATCCTCATCACTCGATGTTAAGTTATTTGATTCTCAACCACATTCTTGGTCACATAAATACCGTACATAATAATTTAAGATGCTTATATACATATAAGAATCGTATAATTTAACAAAAATTACTATGACCTATGATGCATATCTTGTAGGATAAATGTTGAAGGACATGGAAATAAATAAACCATTCACATATGATACCATTATCATTAATTATTCCCTATAAAGAATACCACAATGTACCGACTAAACAAGAAGGTTATCAGAGTCATGATTAATTGATTTGTCAACCAACACACCATTGCTAGTATCATAACCCTAATATCTATAATCAATACCCTTTAACATAATTTCTCAAATTATATAAACTAATAATCAAAAAACACCATCCCCATGATAAATGTGAAGTTGTACCACTCTAACAAAACCCAAACTTTTGAGACCCCTCCTGGGTGGAAGTGAGTTGGATGGGCCACACAAATCCAACCTCTAATAGGTTAATGGCAGATGTTTAGCATATAGAAGACATATCTTACAGGATGGGATCCATTATTCTAATACACATAAATTTAATACTCAAAAAACACATGATATAATATTTTAGAATATTTTAAAAGGGTGAAATATGATGTGTATTATACCTGAAATAACCACCTATATCAATTTAGAGACTAAAGATCATGATCCATAAAGATAATGGGAAAGAATACACACCAAACAAAGAAAATGGTTAATTATTATAACAACTTAAGTGATGATATACCTATAATGTGAGTTACATAGATATGAAAACAGATTTGTGTCACCATCCTCTAGTATCATTAACCTCCAGCAACACCATATCCACCATGATATTAACTAAACTATATGTTTACTACAAAAGATAAAAAATTTAAGAAAAGGAAATAATCTATGGGTGAGTATACCCATACCCAGTAGGACCCCATAAAAACCATAAAATAAATAATAATTTTCCCATGAAATTCACCAAAACGAAAATGGAAAAAATACCCCTTATAAAGAACATAGATTCTCTTTAATGAAGTGAACATTGAACATTAATGAAATTACCACTCTATACAGATCAACTAATGGGGAACTAATATGTAGCACCATGATTCAGATATTCCAAGACCTAGAAACCCATTTCACATGTCAATAACTATAGCTGATGACTTTTTTGTTGTAGAAGTATAAGTATTAGTTTATGGAGTAAGTAATATTGGATCATCTCC
The DNA here is from genome assembly GCA_963277665.1 of Viscum album. Taxonomy (NCBI): domain Eukaryota; kingdom Viridiplantae; phylum Streptophyta; class Magnoliopsida; order Santalales; family Viscaceae; genus Viscum; species Viscum album. The sequence continues at coordinate 902,804,971 of OY728139.1, forward strand.
CATGATATAAAAGTGGAATACTAACTCCACATGTGTTGGAGAGAGAAGCCTCACCTGGATATACATCTTGTACCATGGGTGGGGGTAACTGACTCCAAAAAAATTATCTCATGACCTAGGATAGTGAGGGGAATACAAATCCTATAAATTATATTTGGTAGAGATATTACGAAATAAAACTTGACTATTCAGGGAGTAAAAACTCTGGGGACTAGCTGATTGTCATGAACCATCCCAATTGATAGTCATATAAATCTAATAAAAATCCACATATCACCTTTTGTTTCACCTTTGATTCTAATTAGATGAAAACCATTTCATTATAAATGGTAACACTTCTTATGATGGGATAATGGTGTTCCAAAATATGATCAAAATGAAATGAGATAAAAAATCTACAAGGGATATAAAATTACATGACATGTACATGAAGGTTTCTATTTTTCAGCCCCTCATACATTCTTTAGTTGTACACCACATCACCACAGAGAGTGTAGTGGACCAAAAAATTGGCTTTATGATAGGGAAATTGGTGTGTGGGACACTAAGGGGACTCAAGTTTTACCTCAGATGCAATTTCCCTTTCATATTATGGTGCACAATGTACCCATGGTTGTAGATATAATATCACACATGATAGGGTATTTTGCATGCATCGTCAGCTAGTGGAATCATGTTATTCCATACTACATGATGTTACTCCATGCAAATAAATTTCATGCTCTTTAAGAACCACCCACTATATAGAGTAAGAATATAATCAACACATAATGGGATATTTCCAATCTTATAGAAACCCTAGTTTCATAGATTGGGGAGTACATAAAACTTGTTCTTCAGAAAAAGACCCCGTGTAGAAATGTTATTTTTCCATAATTAGTAATAAACTCAGAAAATTAGTATCTTTTAATTTATGCCATTTATTTAAAACTAACTATTTACTGTAATATATGTGTTTGGGTAACCCCTATATTGATTAATTTCCATCCCATAATCACTAGAAATACTGTTCATAGTCATCATTCACAAATCCACATTGTCACAATCACCACTAATAATAGGATATTCAATCCAACATACTACTATCATTCTAATATGAAACAATGCTTCATCTACATTCCATGACAAACTATATATGAAACAAAATAAATCTTCAATAGTCATATATTTTTAATGTGAGAATATCTAGATTGATATTTTTCATATGTTGGTATAGGGAATAGAGAAATCACAAATATGTGAATACGGGGAACCGGAAACCAAGAAAGAACATCATTGGTTGGTAGAGGTTTGGATTGTGAATCTTGTCAACTAATAATTTTCATCAAAATTTTAAAACATGAAAAAATAATTAGAAAAAAACCTTATGCCAAAAATATATAAGGGAATGATTACATGAACTCGAAATATGAAAAGTATATCCCAAATAGATTACCAGTGGTCAAAATGAAACAAATGGATTATCATGGAATTAAAAAATCACATTTTCATTATTGGATTTAACAATAATGAATAATAAATAAAAAATTAGGTCCTCCATTGAATTCATGTTGGGTTTCCATTTTAGTAGGTAATATGGATTTTGTAGATCTTATCCTCGATCTCCACCAACAAATACACACTGAAATTATGGTTTTTATAAAATGAAATAAACGTTTAGGATTTAAACGAAATACCCAAGGTCAATTATCCCATAATAAATCAATTAATTAATTATGTAATTCACTTGTAATGTTATTTACATTGAAGAAATGATGATAATGAAATATAAACTAATTCAATGGTAAAATCCTCATTCCAAATGTATCATAAATCATTATTTTATTATTAATTTCCCCATTTAAATATATATTATTTATTCCACTAAATATTCTTACACATCCAAAATACAATATATATTATATAATAAAAATTAATGGGTACCCAAGATAATTGAAACTATATTAAATCTTATTGAATGACCTCGGATATATTATTTAAAATATTACAATGATTAAAATTGTAAAACCAATGTTACTATATATCCTTCTCTTAAAAAACCTTCATATAAAAAATAGTAACATACTATAAAATATAAGTGTACTTATCCAAAAACTACCCCTCATGCTCTCTTGTGAACTGTTGATGGTTTACATCATGATAAATGATTCACATAAATGAATTATGGTACCCATAAACATGTCACTAGTACAATTATTCAACCACTACTGGGTACCCTATGAATTTTTGAACATCATTGATGTACAAATCAGTATATTAAATGAATTTTTATGGTTTGTGAAAGTATATCCAATGATAAAAACCAAAGAATACATCTTACCCATTTTTCCAATATATGAGAAAAATCAAGAGATAAGTAATATATCATACCCTATGTAAGATCTAGAATAGTTTTATGAATTACTAGGATATGTTGTAAACTTTTCCCTCTATAAACTACATTATTGAATGATCTAATGGAAGAAATGATCACTATATTTGATCATTACAGGCATATCTCATTAGTTCATATATTACTAATGATGGCTAGGAGAGGTCATCAAGGGCTCATGGATAATTTAAACCATCTATATCATAATCTACACCAAAACAATCTCTATTGATGATCACTCTAATACCTTCATCAATAATTTGGGTAAAAAAAAATTTATCCGATATGGGTAATTTAAAGGTTATATGTCAATGATTGAGTGGTGTCTTTTTTATTTGAAATCCAAATGAATGATTGTATCCATTATAAACTAGCCATAACCAAATAAATTTTTTATGAATATCCATGTGAAACTAAATTATTCTATGAGTTTATCCATTAATTTGTGTGTGGAACATTATAATAATCAGTATCTAACACCCAAATATCTATCAAAATATCCACTATAACTGAGAGAAAAATTTACCAAATCATTTCGAAACTATCATTAATTGACTCCCATGAAACTATATGCTCTTATCCACTTATTGTTGTCCCATGATGTCCAATAAACTGTAATCCTAAATATCATGGAATTGAGAAATCGTTGTTAGTTAATAAATGATCATCCAAATATACTTATCATAACTTACTGATCATTGAAACCCCATCACAATATCCGTTGATATACTATCCTACTCTCACCATTCCTTCTCTAGGGGAATTCCAAATATTCTGGCACCAAGTTCTCCACCATCACTATATTTAACTAGAATTATCACACATAGATACAATATACTTTTTTATGAATATTATTTACATTTCAAATATATAATCACTAGGATAATGATATTTTATTTTCATTGTATGCATGGAAACACAGACAACTAGTCCGTATGTAAACTACATCATCTCCCATGATTATCTTTATAACAATAACCCTTCTTATAAATATCATGTATAATATTTTTCATCATATTGTAGGGAAATAAATCATAAGAAATGGATATGTCAAATTCCCATTAAGGTCAAATAAGGGTGTTACGTAAGCATAGAATGAACATTTGGTTATGATAACATAAGCATAACATTAGAAAAAATAGTACTCCACCGGTGCATTTTCACGACACTACAAAAAAATTCATATTATCAATCATAGAATACAAATGATGAAACATAATAAATAATATTAAAATTGGAAATGTTTAAAACAAAAAATGAGTGGTACATATAATTGAATAGAAAGAACAAAATGAATTCATTTATTGAGATATAAATATTAATTTAACAAACAACATGTGATTAAAAGACAAAAAAATTTCCTTGAAAAAAAACACAAAAGTCATCGGAATGCTGCATCAACCAACCCCATTTGAGGAATATGCAGAGGATAGAAAAATCTATTGTGACATGAAATGTGATAGTTGTTCTGTAGTGACATCATCCCAAAACCCATGACCAGTGTTCATGTATCAAACCTAAATAAGTTTAAAAAAATAGTTTCACTGATTGATAATTATGAAAAGAAGTGAATAATAATAACAAGTAACATAAATTATATCTGAAATGGATTGAAAAGGAAGAAATTTTATGCAATAAGAAACAGTAAAACATGATGTAATAGGGTACCATAATATCTTTGTCGATGTTTTTGGGGATCCCAACAACTGAAACATTTATACCGCTCCTAATTTCCTATATGTTAATAGTTGAAACACAATGAACTCACAGAACAATATTTCCTAGAACATAGAAAATGTCATAGATCTAAAATTGGAATACCACAAAAATAACAGAATATCCACTCTAACCATAGATCAGCTGCAATTATGTAAACATGGAATACAACAGACTTTTTAGCCAAATAACATAATTATTATCATTATATATCAATTTCATATTGAAGAAATAAATGTTATAGAAATTTTGAAATCTGGAAACAGAAGTTTAGAAAATGAGTATATAAATTTACATATTGAGCAATTTCTATTGAAATAAGATGTTGCAGAGCCCAAAACTAGATTGTGTATCAAGTATACTGAAATACAGGGTGCCTATGAACAACCATATGCTTATCTTCCTCCACCAGGACAATCATCAAGTACATAATGAAGATATATTTCTAACTGACATACTGAATAACTGGAACAGAAGTTAAGAAATTTAGCATGGAAAGACTCATCTTCAACAATTTCTACTGTTCTAAGATGTTAAAGATCCAAAAACTAGTTTTTGTATCTAGTATAGAGTTATCCAGGGTTCCTTGGAACAACTATAGGCCTCTGTCCCTTTCTTAAAACCATCATTTCTTGCATGAAAATAGATTATAACAGAAAACATACCATTTTTCTTTCTTGATGGTATGTTTTTTACCCCGTTAAGGGTGCTCTCAGAAGCCATGTTTGTCAAAACACATATGATTTTTTCAAACTCTTGAAATAAGAATAGATAGTCACACCACTTCCCCCAGAACCACCATCCCTTTGCCATCATCCTCCTCTCCCCTCCCATCCCCTCCAACTTTCCCAGCCCCTCCCATCCCCTCCCCTCCCCTCCCCTCCAACCTGCCCATCCCCTGGCCCTCCCCTCCCCTCCCCCTGCCCACCCTTTACCCCAGCAGCCCCCTCCCCCATTCCATCAACCTCCCCTCCCTTTCCCTCCCTTCCAAGCTGCCTAGCCCCTGGAATCAGTTATGTTTCAGCAATCTTTAAGCAATTAAATATGTTTCAGTGTCATATTAATTTAAGTGCACCGAACTGTTATCTGAAATAAATTAATTGACATGGTGTGTTACTGCATGAGAAGACCCAACACCAAAAGACGTGTTGAACACCAGTACCACTAAACCATAGCTATCCTACCACCATGCATCTACCGAACTATGTACAGAATATAGTTACAAGAATTTGTAGGAAATTGTTGTAGTTGAAATCAAAGAATCACATTTCATATAGTTAACAGTATAATGTTATAGAATTGAACAACTGTACATACCCGAGTAGATGATATATAATAGGTAGAAGTAGCTAATCCTGCGGAAATGTTTGAAGTTAATGGTGAATACCTACCTGTAAAGTCACATTTGATAATGCATGATAATGCATGCTATCAGGAGGGAATTTTATTCTGTATGCATGATAATATAATATAAAAGAAAAATGCAAGCTCAGTACATGATAATTCAATATGAACATCAACATAAACTACATTATGAAGTTATATTAAAACCACTATAAGAATAGAAATGTAAACTATAATTTCAGCACATCATGAACTAATATAAATTGCAATATAAAATCCAATATAAATGTAAGTATAATGTAATGTAGAATGTAGTTCTAGTATAAAGTGAAATATAAAGTGCAATATAAAATCATTATATATATGATTTTCCACTGAAAAGAAAAATAATACGATGACATTGATATTATTGTTATCATAGAAGCGAAGCTAAACATTTGAATGTAGTTGTTCGAAAATTTAAATTCATAGAAATATAGTTTTACCTTGAATGTGATATCCATCACATCAATGGGTGATGTTTCAGTTCTAGATAATTATCCAGAAAAGGTTCCATATGTTGCGTCATCAAATACGATCCATGTACACATATCATAGTATTGGGGAAGCCCCGATGTACCTTGAAAAGCACAACTATTTTCCTCTGTATTTATTTCATAATAAAGGTAACCTACAGATGCTGAATTTAACATTGTCTTAAAATGAAATATAGAAATAGAAAATATAAATAGTTGATGTAAAAGAAACATTCACTCCGAGATATGCTACCAGAACAATATAAGGGTTACATAAAATATATTCAATTTCATCAAACAAAAAGAAAGTCTGATGTCTATAGAAATATGGGAGGATAACTGAAATACTGTTTAAGTAATACATAATTGTTTGACAATAGATACAGGGAACCAGATTGGCAAGATCTGCAGATAATCCATGCACAATACAGACGGTGTCAGGAAAATTCCCAATCAATAGCTTCGATAGACGTCAGTATCAGCACTTAATTGCTGTAGTCAGCCCCCTTCTACTCACTTTTCCATCTATGGAACATCGAGGTGAGTACCACAACATCATGTTCCCGGGTTGTATTCACTTATATTCAGATTATGTTGAATATGTTCTTCATTTTCAAAATCAGACCGGAGGTTTTTCTACATGTAGAATAAATGGACATTAATATGTTGGTAACATTTAATAAGATGTGTAATTGGTGAAACAGATGTATAAAGTGTCTAATAAGATTTATTTTCAATCCATAATTCTTGAAATATTATAATAGTTAATCTATGTAAGATTATTTTACATTAGTAGATGACATATCTGACCCCGATACATCTATTCCTAAGCTACCATAAGTAGTAGGACACCCATCATCATGATGTTACTATAAGTGGAAGCAGAAAAGAGTATTAGACAATGGTGTTTCATGTTTTGGATTATATAAATTTAATAAATGTAAATTAAAATCACCATGATATTTTCAATCCCACTACCCAACTCTGAAGATCCAATGATCTGATGTGTCTGTGTTGTCACAAAAAAATGAAATTAGATGTATATAATCAGTGGTATAGTATATTGAGAGTGATATAAATTTTTACCTCTTTTTATGTAACACCCCAAGACTTCATAGTGTGTACTTCTTCAAAACAATTCAATAACTTGCACTACACGTAACACCGATTTCAAGCACACCATGACTTACCAAAAAAGTTGTTCAAAAGAGGTTATGAATAGTATTAACTAAATTTTGAACCTTATATAATCCTTATAATTTTATAATCCATATTATGAGTTTCTTAGACATAATATAAGAACAAATTCTTTTTTTTTCAGATAATAGAAGTATTTTTCAAAAATGCACTTTTACCAACTTTAATAGTGAACCCTTTTAAATCCAATATTTTAAACTATTATATATTCAATTTGACTAGATAAATTTATTCTTTAGAATGGGGACATAAAAAAATTTACAATGTAACACCCCATTCTTCCACGGTACTCTTTTCTTTGAATAATACAGTAGTGTGTGTTGTACGTAACTTCGAGTTCTAACACACACCACAACCGATAAAACTAACCGTTATGAATAGTAATACCTAATTTTTGAAATTATATATATTTTATATTTCAAAATGGACTTTATTTTTGTATTCGGAGTGTCGAATTTAGCCTAATGTAAAATTCTGGTACTTTTTGGGTAACATTAATATTTTGATGAATAGTGAAAATTACTAAATTTTAATTAAAAACAACTTTTTTAATCAAAATAATTAATAGTGATATATTATAAATATGAGTAGTTTTAAAGTATATTTAGAATATATTTTTACCATTTAATACAATGTTGGTCATTGGACATAATTTCACAATTAAACCGAACACAAACAAGTATCAATCTTTTGATAGTTATTATATCTTAAAAACACGTTTTTTTGTTTTAACAGCGGGAATTAATTTTAAATTAATTTCTGCCACTTCTGTGTTTTGAATTTGGAAAAATGGATTCCATATTTGGAATAAGGATGTTAATATTGTGTGAATATGTAACTTTTATTTTTAGACATTTTGAATAATTACTGCGGTAAATATTTTATTTACCATGGATAAGGATAAATCCGGTAAATAAGGGTTAAAAAATAATATTATAATAATACTAAATTACCCTAAAACGTGTACTAACATTATTGGTGGATACATGTCCGACCATGGGCATCTTTTGGTCTTTTCCGTGACCCCATGGAGCCACTTTTAGGTGATAGAGACACTTTATTTTAATTAAGTAAAAATAATTATAAAAATGACATAAGCATATATCTTTTAGAAAATAATTTTTACATAGGGTTATATATGTTGGATATTCTACTATAAATATTCATCAGAAATATAAAACTATTTCCTACATAATTATATTTTATTTATAATTTTTAGACATTAAATAATTTAATTTATTTATGTCACAATGATGATGCAGTAATTACCTAATTAATGAAATATTAAGATAATTGAAATTATAAATAACCAAATAAATATAATTTGAGACTTTTTATGAATTACAATAATTTTATAGGTTAATATGACATGTTATGATTTCTTTAAATAACTTTTTTTGAAGTAATCATTCTGTTAGGAGTTTCAAAAAAATCAACTATTGAATAGTGTCAAAATTGACATAAAAGAGTTTTTAAAACAAATATTATATTATTAATTGATATTAAATTCCTAAAAATCTAAAGTTCGGCCAAGAGACTTATATCATGATAGTTATTTCATTAATGGACCACTTGGGAGTCTCTTGGATGTATATGGTATGTTTATTAACCATATTATATAAAAACACAAACAGACATTGTAAAAGTGAAACTAGTTAACTAAGAGTTAACACTTAAAGATAAGGTTAATATAATGACCCAAACCAGTGTAAATTATATTGGTTGAGTGGTTTTCGACCCATACCCACTTTAACTTTTAAATAATCAACTTTTGAGCCATTAGAAACCGAATATGAATTTATTATAAATTAATATTTCTAGCTTTTCCAAAGGTTCCCCTCACCCCTCTTATAAAAGGGCCCTCCTCCTTCTCATTTCTTCACACCTTAAAAGTCGTTTGGATCGACCAAACACTGCCCAAATACTCTTAGAACATCCCTAACTATAACTTAGAGGCCTTATTTTGATTATAAAGCAAACCTAAGAAGCCCTTTTGATCAAATCAATAGGAAGAACCCGAAGAAGAGGTAATGATTTCACCACACTTTTCCAAGTTCCTTTCTTCTTCCACTTCTTCTTCCTTTGTTATTACCATTATAAAATAATAACTACAGTATCATATATATACTGTGATGTTATTATAAATATGGTACAAACATATTCATTATTCTATCCATCCTTTGAAAAACATGTCACCCTACGTGTGTACGTACGACTTACCGTCTCCACGTCGTGGTGTAATTGTTATTCAGTAAATTATTATTTGGATGGGTATAATAATGATGTTTAATTCATGCAAATAAAAATTATAACATGATAATGATTCTGTATATATGATATACCATCCAATTATATTTTATTTAAATATCAAAAGAATGATATTGTCGCTCGTGCGTACGTACGGACTACCGTCTCCCCGAACACGATGAGATTCATTCTCCATCGTATCCATTAAAGTATAATTATCATTTTATGATTTAAAAATAATGTTTAAGGACTTGATATAATTCTGGATATGAATAAGATACAACCTATCCATAACAAAAATGGCTTACATAAAAAAACATATAAAAGAAAACGAGTAAGTTAACACCTAAAACGACAATAATACTAAGATATTATTAACATAGCAATGTTAAAAGATCATATATGATATCATATTAATATATATGATTATTTTATAATTTAATAATAATTATTTCACCATTATACAGGAGGTTAACCTACCCTCAACCAAGTAATATTACAAGATAATGGTTTATTTCACAATCTCTTCATTATCTAAGGTTGTTTATATGTAATTATCTACAAGGATCTCTTTATAATCGACATCCATGTTCCTTAAAAATGTATTTAATTTTTTTTTTACTTTTTACTAGAAAATGGGTTAAAGTCATTTATACCCTTATGTCTTTTGAAAGGAATATTTCCGTCGTTTTCCAAACAAGGCACTTTTAACCTTTTCAACAAATTTAAGGTAAGAATGTTTTTTAACTTACACGGTGGGTGCGGCTATTTACCGCCATTATAAAATCGTCAAAGATTCACTTACAAGCTTATAAGGATATTTTCAAAGTAAATGTTTTATTTTATAATTATTTGACTTTTAAATGATTTAAAAATGAATATTTTAAGAATTTATGAAAGGTACACTTTATTAAAATCAGAATTTTAAATGTTTTAAAGATTTATCTTTCTAAATATTTTTAATTAATGTCCATGTTTTCAAAATGATTTTAAGGATTTATTTATATGAACATGAATGTTTTGAAATGAAATTTCTTTTCAAAAGTTTCAAAGTGGTATGGGACACTTTGATTCAGAAATCTCTTTTAAATTACTTCCTTCATAAATGTGTGACTTTTCAATGATTTTGAGAAAAGAGATATTTCTCCCAAATAGTTTTGATTCCATCTATGCCAACATCCATTGATGGATTTTAAGCTTTTTTGAAGTTGATTTATTATGATACAAAACTATTGTATTGTATTGAAGGTTTTGTGATATGTTTTACTATGGATGTGTTTTTTTATACCATTCATGGTTTATGGAGAAATTATTGACATTTGGTATTCTATTTTTAATAAGAATGTTTATGTTATGTTTAAACCTTTTCATATGGGAATGAATTGGACATATTAAGTGACAGGTAGAGCCCTCTATAGCTCCTCGATGCATCGGTAGGTCTCATGAGATAAACTAGTGTCTTGGCACAAGGCCTTGGCAAAATCTTATTTGTAGTCTTGGAATGAGGCCTTGGCTATGTGGTTATGATAGTCTGACATTATTCATTCCATCATTATGAAAGTGGTTATTGATATTGCATGTGATTATTCGATTAGTAGAATATTAATGTGAATAAGTAAATGTCATTATTTCATTTTACTTTTGCCACACTATGTTGAAGTTCAAGTTTAAAAGGCTTTTGTTTTAGTTATACATTGCCTTAAATGTTTATGCTTATTTTTGAAAGTTTCCGCTATATTGTTATCCTTACTGGGCATTTGAGGTCACCCCTTTTCTATGTTTTATTTTCCCCATGATGTGAAAGAGTATGTTATGAATGACCTGCAGGGATATTATGAGGGGATAATAGTGTGGACTATGGAGACATTATATTGTTGTAGTAGTTTTTCACTTTATGATGTCATGTAAAACTTTATGAATATATCTATGGTTTCCAAGGCTACTAAAACAATCTGTATTTCGAGATTTGATCTTTCTTGTGATCATGCCAATGTTATGTAATAATGCACTGACTCTGGGTATCTGGGGTCGGGGTGTTACAATTGGTATCAGAGGAATTTTAGTACAAACAATGCAAACTACATTTAGATAAACTCTGATTAGAGCACATAGATTTAAAATGTACATTGAGGATTAGTATAGAAGAACTTCCTAGAATTTTGGTATTGTAGAGATTTTGTGAGTTTTCCGAGCAATACATCCCTGTTTGGATACGAGCAGGTAGAGGCGGATCTGGCATTGATGTACCTAGGGGAAAAACCTTTAAACACCACTTTGAGCTAGACTCGAACTGGAACTGCTGCAAGACAACGTGCCTTGCTGCACTCTTGGTTACGACACTCCCGGGGGATATTCTTAGGATAACTCTCGTTTTATTTAAAAATCATTATAATGGGTTTACGAGTATATACTTCATCAAAGGAGACATTTTTATGATTATGGATTACATCTATAAACTATTTAATTTATGTTATGTGTTTTACAAGTTTGGGATTAGGTATTGTTATTCATAAACTAATCTAGTGTATGCCATTGTTTAGAAATGGCAGCCAGTAGAAGGAATGAGAACTCCAGCAATGTACGTGATCCAAAGAGTAAGAAGGATCATATCTTTCATGGTATTAAGCCATCATTTAGAAGGAAAATAGTCTCCCATGTATTATCATCATATGAAGAAATAATATCATGTGTTGATAAGATAAGTAAAGATTTTACTGAGTCCTATGGCTTTGATGGAAAGCAAGAGAAGAAAAGGATGGAAGAGAGAAATATTGATAAAGGGAAGAGGGGAAAGAAGAATTTTCCCATATGTTATAACTGTGGAAAGAAACACCCTGGAACTTGCCTGAAAGGAATGAGAGTTTGTTATAAGTGTGGAGGAAAAGGGCACAAAGTACGTGACTGCAAGGTTAAGAAAATGGTTTCAAATGTACAATGCTTCATTTGCAAAGAGTTTGGACACTACGTGAACCTATGTCTCAGTCATCAGACTATTCCTCAAATGATGCTATTGGATAATAATCAAGTTATGATACTACCACAGATGAAGAGGAATGAATAGAGTTCTTATGTTGATTATGTCATTTGAGTGTTGTATCAACAATGTACTTGTTATAATAAATATAGAGTATATAAGGATTGTACAGTAGTATTATTTCATTATGGACTTGATATTGTGTGGAACAAAGAAAAGTGACTCAATAGAAGGTTAAATTTTTGGAAAATATATGGTTGAGAGAAAGATAAATCATAATATGGTTCTGATACCGAGGTAGTGATTTTAGAATAATACATGATTGATTTGGATAAATTATATTGGATATTATTGACTTACTTGAAACTGATTAATGATTTGTATATTCCATCAATGTTGGGGTTTACAACATTTTTGGATTGAAGGAGTATATCTATTATTCGATAAAGAATAAGGGATCATGAATCTAATCAATAAGGTTTTATGGTAATTCAGGATGTTGCAGTTTTTTTAAAAGAATACATGATGAAGGTGATCACGTGTTAATTACACGGCAAAAAAAGGTTCTTCATTGTGTTTAACTTCCTTATAAATTTTGGACTGAAGTATTTTGGATACTTCTAGTTTGGATTATTTTGTATTGCTATAAAAGGACAGCCCAGAGGTCGGGCGGCAACCCGTCACGTCCGGTAAGGCCGTGAGACTTGAACCAACAACCGAAGGGTGAAAAGAGTGTATCACCTACCACTGACCCACACAATGTCCTGGTTTGAATAATGTATTTTTTAATGGTTCTTCTAGATGAATTATAAATTCATTTTTTAACCCTATACGAATAGGATAAATAGAATATTATTTTTAAGTTCTATTATCTTTTAGAGTAAAAGATGAGTTTGTGGTAGAACATAGTTAAAGGATGAGACTCTACTTGTCAAGTATATATTTTTCTTCTTATCTTATTATATAAAGAATTTAATTCTTATACTTTATTTGAGGAATCATAAAACCAAAAATGTGTTATCCTAATACCCTATGTTTTGTTGAACCGATGGTATTTCAAATCATCATAGATTGATGAATTTAAGGACCTCAATTTTACACTTGTTTGTGATTGATGACTTGAATCACTACCTATAAATATTTGTGTTTTTCATCCAATTATATGTCTCTAATTTCCACCAATGTTCTCCTAATCAGGATCATAATTTGGTGGTGACCCTTTCATTTCTCTTTTCCTCATATTAAGACTAAATTTTAGTAACCCAATTTCCGATGTGGGTTTTCCCACAAAGATATTTTCTATTTTCAATATTTTATTTTCGAAGAACAATTTCAAATTGCAAGGACATAATTTATTGAAGGAGGGGAGAATGTAACACCCCAAGACTTTGTAGTGTGTACTTCTTCAAAACAATTCAATAACTTGCACTACACGTAACACCGATTTCAAGCACACCATGACTTACCAAAAAAGTCGTTCAGAAGAGATTATGAATAGTATTTACTAAATTTTAATCCTTATATAATCCGTATAATTTTAGAATCCATATTATGAGTTTCTTAGACATAATGTAAGAACAAATAATTTTGTTCAGATAAAAGAAGTATTTTTCAAAAATGCACTTTTACCATCTTTAATAGTGAACCCTTTTTAAATCCAATATTTTAATCTTTTATATATTCAATTTGAATATATAAATTTATTCTTTAGAATGGGGACATAAAAAAAATTTACAATGTAACACCCCAAGCTTCCACGATACACTTCTCTTTGAATAATACAGTAGTGTGTGTTGTACGCAACTTCGAGTTCTAACAGACACCACAACCGATAAAACTAGCCATTATGAATAGTAATACCTAATTTTTGAAATTATATATATTTTATATTTCAAAATGGACTTCATTTTTGGATTCGGAGTGTCAAATTTAGCCTAAGGTGAAATTTTGGTACTTTTTGGACAACTTTAATATTTTGATGAATAGTGAAAATTACTAAATTTTATTTAAAAACAACTTTTTTAATCAAAATAATTAATAGAAATATATTATGAATTTGAGTGGTTTTAAAGTATATTTAGAATATATTTTTACCATTTAATACAATTTTGTTCATTGGACATAATTTCACAATTAAACCGAACATAAACAAGTATCAATCCTTTGATAGTTATTATATCCTAAAAACACGCTTTTTGTTTTAACAGTGGGAATTAATTTTAAATTATTTTCAACCACTTCTGTGTATTGAATTTGGAGAAATGGATTCCATATTTGGAATCAGGATGTTCATATTGTGTGAATATGTAACTTTTATTTTTAGACATTTTGAATAATTATTGCGGTAAATATTTTATTTACCATGGTTAACGGAAAATCCGGTAAATAATGGTTAAAAACTAATATTATAATAATACTAAATTACCCTAAAACATGTCCTAACCTTATTGGTGGATACATTTACGACCATGGGAATCTTTGGGTCTATTTTGGGTCCCCATGGAGCCACTTGTAGGTGACAGGGACACTTTATTTTAATTAAGTTAAAATAAGTATAAAAATGACATAAGCATATATCTTTTAGAAAAACAATTTTTACATAGGGTTATATATGTTGGATGTTCTTCTATAAATATTCATTAGAAATATAAAATGATATCCTACATAATGATATTTTATTTATAATTTTTAGACATTAAATAATTTAATTTATTTATGACACAATGATGATGAAGTAATTACCTAATTAATGAACAATTAGGATAATTAATATTATAAATACCCAAATAAATATAATTTTAGACTTTTTATGGATTACACTAATTTTATAGGTTAATATGATATGTTAGGATTTCTTTAAATAACTTTTTTCGAAGTAATAATTCTGTTATGAGTTTCAAAAAAATCAACTATTGAATAGTGTCAAAATTGACATAAAAGAGTTTTTAAAACAAATATTATATTATAAATAGATATTAAATTCCTAAAAATATATGGTTTGGCCAAGAGACTTATATAATGATAGGTGTATCATTAATGGACCACTTGAGTGTCTCTTTTATGTATATTGTTTGTTTATTAACCATAATATATAAAAATACAAAGAGACATTGTAAAAGTGAAACTAATTAACTAAGAGTTAATACTTAAAGATAAGGTTAATATAATGACTCAAACCTCTCTAAATTCTATTGGATGAGTGTTATTCTACCCACCCCCATCATAAAATTCAAATAATATACTTTGGATCCATTAGAAACCGAATATGAATTTATTATAAATTAATATTTCTTGCTTTTCCAAAGGTGCCCCTCACCCCTCTTATAAAAGGGCACTCCTCCTTCTCATTTCTTCACACCTTCAAAGCCTTTTGGTTCGGACAAACTCTTCCTAAATACTCTCTGAAATTCCCACAATACAACCTAGAGGCCTTATTTTGATCAGAAAGACAACCCAAAGATCCCTTTTGATCAAATCAAAAGGAAGAACCCGAAGAAGAGGTAATGATTTCACCACCCTTTTCCAAGTTCCATTCTCCTTCCACTTCTACTTCCTTTGTTATTACCACTCTAAAATAATCAATCCAGTATCATATATATACTATTATGTTATTAAAAATATGGTACAACCATTTTATGTATTCTATCTATCCTTTGAATAACATGTCACCATACCTGCGTACGTACGGCTTATTGTCTCCACGTCGTGGTGAAATTGTTATTCAATAAATTATTATTTGGATGGGTATAATAATGATGTGTAATTCATGTAAATAATAAATATACCATGATAATTATTCTTTATATATGATATACCATGCAATTATATATTATTTTAATATCAAAAGAATGATATTGTCGCTCGTGCGTACGTACGGACTACCGTCTCCACGAACGCGATGAGATTCATTCTCCATCGTATCCATTCAAGTATAATTATCATTTGATGATTTAAAAATAATTTTTAAGGACTTTATATCATTATGGATATTAATAAGATACAACCTATCCATAAAAAACTTGGCTTACCTAACACAACATATAAAAGAAAACAAGTAAGTTAACACCTGAAACGACGATAATACTAAGATATTATTAACAAAGCAATGTTAAAAGATCATATATGATATCATATTAATATATATGATTCTTGTATAATTTAATAATTATTATTTCACCATTATACATGAGGTTAACCTACCCTCAACCAAGGAAAAGTACAAGGTAATGGTCCATTTCATAATCTCTTCATTATCCAAGGTTGTTTATACGTAATTATCTACTGGGATCTCTTTACCATCGACATCCATGTTCCTTACAAATGTATTTAAAAACATTTTTACTATTTACTAGACAATGGGTTAAAGACATTTATACCCTTATGTGTTTTGAAATGAATCTTTCCGTCATTTTCCAAATAAGGAACTTTTAACCTTTTCAACAAATTTAAGGTAAGAATGTTTTTTTAACGTATACGGTGGCTGCGGCTATTTACTACTGTTATAAAATTGTCAAAGCTTCCCTTACAAGAATATAAGGATATTTTCAACGTAAATGTTTTATTTTATAATTATGTGACTTTTAAATGATTTCAAAATGAATATTCTAAGAATTTATGAAAGGTACTCTTTATCAAAATCATAATTTTAAATGTTTTAAAGATTTATCTTTCTAAATATATTTAATTAATGTCCATGTTTTCAAAATGATGTTAAGGATTTATTTATATGAACATGAATGTTTTGAAAAGATATTTCTTTTCAAAAGTTTCAAAGTGGTATGGGACACTTTGATTCAAAAATCTCTTTTAAATAACATCCTTTATAAATGTGTGACTTTTCAATGATTTCGAGAAAAGAGATATTTCTCTCAAATAGTTTTGATTCCATCTATGTCAAAATCCATTGATGGATTTTAAGCTTATTTGAAGTTGATTTATTATGATACAAAACATTTTTATTGTATTGATGGTTTTGTGATATGTTTTACAGTGGATCTATTTTTTTTATACCATTCATGGTTTATGGAGAAAGTATTGACATTTCGTATGATATTTTTAATATGAATGTTTATGTTATGTTTAAACATTTTCATATGGGAATGAATTGGAGTTAGTAAGTGACGGGTGGAGCCTGCTATAGCACCTCGATGCATCGGTAGGTCTCATGAGACAAACTAGTGTCTTGGCACAAGGCCTTGGAAAAATCTTATTTGTAGTCTTGGAACGAGGCCTTGGCTATGTGGTTATGATAGTCTAGCATTATTCATTCCATCATTATGAAAGTGGTTATTGATATTGCATGTGATTATTTGATTAGTAGAATGTCTATGTGAATAAGTAAGTGGCATTATTTCACTTTACTTTTTATATACTATGTTGAAGTTCATGTTTAAAAGGCTTTTGTTTTAGTTATACATTGCCTTAAATGTTTGTTCTTATTTTTGATAGATTCCTCTATATTGTTATCCTTACTGGGAATTTGAGCTCACCCCTTTTTTATGTTTTATTTTTCCCAGGATGTGAAGAAGTAAGTGATGAATGACCTGCAAGGATATTGTGGAGGGATAATAGTGTGGAATATGGAGACATTATGTTGTTGTAGTAGTTTTTCACTTTATAATGTAATGTAAAACTTTATGAATATATCTAGTGTTTCCAAGGCTACTAAACCAATCGGTCATTCGAGATTTGATCTTTCTTGTGATCATGCCAATGTTATGTAATAATGCACCGACTCTGGATAACTGGGGTTGGGTCGTTACATTTTACTCAAAGGTGTCACTAAAGCTACCAATGTACATCTCACTATCACAGATAGAAAGTACTTTGTAGCTATTCTATTCAAATGAACGATAACGGTTTTGAATATTAAAAGTAGTTACATAAATTGAGAATAAATAATTCTTTGACTTGAATACATCCAACTATTGATGGAAACCACACTCATCATCATCCTAATTTAAAAAAGATAAAAAATGTCAGTTATCAGATACGAGAAATAAGATTAGATGTTATATTATGATGTTGCTACCTGTATCAGAGCAGCTCTTAAATTTGTAGCTATTTTATGTACGAACTGGATGACTAGTTTGTCGAACATAACAACTGAAAATGATCCAGTCTTATCTGAATCCATGAGCTATACCCTAAATCTATTCTATATATTGTTAATATTGAATAATGAGTGGACGAAAGTGTATCCTATAAGTAGCACTGAGTTGTAATGTTAGAATATTTGAAAATCAAAGAGTTGCTGACCAGTCAGTGGTATTATTTGGAGATATTTCTCATTTTTTCACCACAATGTTCCATATAAAATGTGCACCTTTATCATGCAGGAGTCACAGGACACATAAAACTAGATGTGGGTGATTTGATGTTTTTGTACTGTTACTGGTATAAAGCATCTTGTAGGATATAATAGATTGGGTACATTAAACGATATTTAATGAAACAAAGAAGAATATGAAGGTAAAAGTAAATGAATATTTACATATGATATGAACATAGTACTTACATTTTCAATGTTTTTTACATCAGAAATGTACTTTTGTTACTCCAATATTGTACTTCTGTAGAGGGTTCAGGATTCGTTGATGGTGAACTGTGTAACTGGGATGGAAATATGAACCCAAACCTACAGACATCCATAATTGTGAAAAAATAAACAGGCATCATATAATTTATTTTAGCAATAAACAACAAATTACAGAGAACTAAATAAACTGAAATATTTACAATACATACTAAACCTGTTTCTAAAATTCTCAACTTCTATAATGTCCAGGTTGTACAAAATCATTGTTTCTTGAAAAGTAGTTGTCACAATATCAGCTCTTTTAAATTATATGAAAACAATTTTAGTGAACCAATGGTTGAAGATTCATAAAAAAATATATTTACTAACAAAAAACAGGTTAATTATGGATAGATAATATACTGATTAATTTTTTAACCCGGACGAGTTGTAAGAACAGAATGTTAGGTGAGTCCTTTTGTTGATCCAAATAAGATGACATTTCAGTAGCATAATTTCCCCATTAGCTGCAGTTAACTTTCAAACCTCTGTATGCAAAAAAATTCATTATTTGTAATTTTCATATAAATTTTCCATGTCACAGTAATACAATTTTTAAAGAACTTGTCATCCTCAAGAATAATTTGCATCCTAAGGTTCAAATTTCCCATTGATTTCACTGGCTGGGAGTATCGTAGAAGCCCAATGATTTCTAAACCATAAAACACAGAAAGAAAAAAAAAATGAAGGGGGGTTAGATTGTTTTTGAAAATACTATCTTTATGACTATGAAAACATTGAATATGAAACTATATCAATGCACTACATTGCATTTATACCTATTAGATTATCTTCCGGTACAGTCCTTTGAGAAATGTCCTTAAATGAAGTGAAATTAAAACTGAACATAGGGAGTTGTGCATCAGAAGGACCAAGAAACGTTGTTGATGTGAATAGAAATCAGCATGCAAGTTGAGTTTCCAAGTAAAATCCTTGATTTGGAGCAATTTGAATGTCTTGAATGTAATTGCAGAATCCCTCACGCATGAGATCATTGAACTTAAAGATAACCTGACGGTTCGTAATTGAACATTTTACCTTCATTCCCAGAAAGTAGTAAATATATTGGTGGTTGTAATTGAGATATAATATTTGATTGAAGACATAGATATTAATGAACTTATTACACTATAGTAAGATAATAGAAATAAGGTGGTTTTGTTTGAAACACGGACCTGTGTATCTCCAAGTACAAAATCGATAGCAACAACATTGTTGGAGTTTTTAGATGAATAATTGCACCAGATGTTCAATACACATACATATATCTTTAGAGTTTCATTTGACTCTGGACAAATCTCACACAATGGGGTTATTGATCTGGACATCAGTTTTTTATTCTACACATTCACAATTAGTATAGAAAGATAACTAAATCATATGATAAAGAAGCAACAGAGTTACATAGATCACATTATATAGAAAAATTAAAAGATGAATAGATAAATTTAAATCATACCTAAGATAGGTTATCAAATATTTCATTATAGAAAATATTGTGTGTGCAATCAGCTACTATGTTATGGATATCTGCAACTTTTTTTTTCAAACCATTCGGTGAGGTGACCCTAGAAACAACCACATATAATTGACCTTGCGGGAACACATGCCTGGTTAGAAATAACCCAACTGAAGAGAAAGATTGTCCTTGACTCTTATTTGTAGTCATAGAATAATAAACTATCAAAGGATATTGTCTTATTTTTAATTTGAAAGGCCATCTAACAACAGATTGTGTCATTGTTAGTCTTGGAATGAATGCACTGTGCCCCGAATGACATGCAGATAAATTTTTTGCATCGATGACATGGTATCCCAAGTGTGTAACAATCATGCGAGTTCCATTACACAGACCAACTGATTGATCCACATTTCTTAACCACATGACAGGAACACCAATCTTCAGAATACTTTTATGTGCTGCTAATCCAGAGATATTAATTAGATTAAAAAACTCATATGTGTATATATTTTTAGGCCTATCTGAATCAAAACTGGCATTGCAAACACTGTCAGAGCTAAAGTAGTCTCTGCATTCTTCATTTGTGAGAGATAGAATGTATTCATTGATTTCATGAACTACATCACGTGTTGGATCTAGAATCACTTTTTTTCCTTTAGATAGCATAGATAATTGTAATGGTCTATGAAAGCAGGATATGTGAAGTCAACCACTTCTGCCAATGCATTATTGGTTGATTTCAGAAGATATTTTTCTAGTATATGAATTACCGATTCACCATCATCATGATGTACTGTGTTACCATCACCAATATCTAACACCAACTTTGAAAATGTTTGTATGTCATCATAATCAGTATTGTCAGTCCTAGATTGTAGTCACATGTTTTTTGTTAGAGTTAAGACTCTACATTGTTACCAAAGATATGATGATTTAATACATGCAAGAACAATGTCATTTATGCTGCCACCTGGAATAACTAGTAAAATTTGAGGGAAATCTCCACCCAATACAAATGTGATTCCTCTAAATGGTAAATATGTAGCATTGAGATTTTTAGTTGTCATTATATCTCTTAGAGTATGGTCCAGAGCCTCAAAACAGTACTTGTGAACCATGGATGCCTTATCCCAACTAATTAGTTTTGTAACATGTAATAGCTTGGCTAAGTCACTCCCTTTATGAATATTGCAAACAAATTTCTCATTAACAGAGATTGGAATACAAAATTTAGAATGCGCCGTCCTTCCACCAGGAAGTAGTAATGATGCTATTACACTTGAAGCTACTGCTAGAAAAATACTTCCCTATGATCACAGCAATGGTGTGAATACTCTCCAAATAAATGTTTTACTAGTCCCTTCGTATCGATGCAAGAAGAAGAAAACCCCACACACTGCTGATATTGAAGACAAAATGACATCTATCACCTTTTCTTGTTCACTGGTAAGCATACCCTCCAAATTTAGGTAAACATTTCAAAGACCCTCTCAGTTGTAGTTCAGTTCCTCCACAATTGAACGATTTGTAACAGTGTCAATTACAAAATCTGGAAGAGTCATAGGGGGGAAACTTTTAAGAGACCTATCGTTGCTTCGTAAAATTTCCTATATTTCTTGCAGAGCAAACATGTGCCTCTCTTCATCAGTGAGAGTGAGATCTAATGAAAATTTGAAACATTTAAAGAGATTTCCGAATAAAATAGTAAAAACTGAATTACAAAATGTTTTTTTAAATAAATACCATTATGGAATAGCAATAAATGATAAGGTAAATTTCATTTGGAGAATTAATGTTTAGTACCTTCAAACTATGTCTTTAATCTGTTCATCATTAGAATGCAGGATGGTTTCTCCCCAGTATTAATTAATGAAGTCACATATTTTTTTACCGACACTATTATTAAAATTTTCAGTATTAATATAGATAGTAGTTATAACTACATTACATACAATAATCAACACTTTTCAATCAATTATAGAACTATGAAGACATATAGAGAACAGTATAAATACAAAAGTAGTAGAACCCTTTGGTAGTAATAGAAATGCACAGAATCAATGATAGTACATGAAAAGGACTACTAAAAATTCATGAAAAAATAATGTTTTTTCATATAACTATGAAGAATCATGTACAAAACATAACATGAACTAATGAAAAATTTAAAGAAGTGTGCCCAAACATGCATGCAGAACCATTTCATTTACAGTTCTGCAAATACATGCACTTCTTTAATGTATAATAATGTATTTTTAAGACTATATTGATATCTTTTCAGTATACATATGTAAACGGTAGAGTATGAGTACATATCAAAGTATTTCATATGATAGATACAATGAACTAATTAAAAAATGACAGATACTACACGGAACAGTTGAGTGTAATTATATAATCCAGCTATAACCATGTCAAATAAATGTATACTAAAGTGTCTACCATTTGATATTTTTTCACCTATGAAATATTTTTCAAAGTTAGACATAGTTAAGAGTATAAATATTGTTATATCAATAGCTACATGGATTCTTAAAACTAACAGCTCGAAGATGCAATAACAACGTTAGTGATGTTAATCGGTTACTAGAAGAGTAAATAGATTTGTATAAAATACAGAAATAAAACACTAATGAAATGATGTAGTTGGAAAATGTGGTTGATAATTTGAAACATACAATTCATTTGAAGCCTTTTTTTAAAAAATATAAGATATATTTAGTGATAATATTGCACGTTTCATTACAAACTATATCCGGCTGAGAAATGTTATTTCAGATTAGCATGATTGAAAATAGTCTGCATAGGCAGTGGCCCATTCCCCATGCTGATACCTCTTTAATAGCATCAATTAATTATCTGTCATCTGCTAGTAGACCCATAGTAGAACATGCCTCCCTAAAAGTGCCAAAAATAATGTCGTTGATAGTTTTCAGATCCTCATATTTTGTGGCACCTCTGATTTTTGTTGGAAGGATTAGTAGGTAGTATAAATATCCATTTGTAGGAGGAACATAGTAGAGTCGACCAATACTGAAACCTTGTTTTCGGGGATTCTAATTCTCTTCTTCACTACGGAAGATGAACCTAGTCGGGTATTCGGTGAAAGTTAATCATATACATTCTGGGAATGCCAAATTTGATTTAAACCAAGATGTGAACATTGTTTCTGCAACATTTACTCTAGTTAGGACATCTTCAATTCTGTCATCGTCTCTATATGTCATAGTATGTTTCCCCGATAAATGATAATGTAGCCTGTCAACAGGTGGATATCAATAATGTATATCATAAGAGAAGATCCACCAGGACGCCTCACAAGGTGATATGTAGCGACAGTCATAATACATCTTTATTTCATCAATAGCGTTGTCTAGTCTAGTTTTGTTGTTGGTTTCATATAGTGATGTCGTTACGTGATCATTTCCCTTGATTATATATTTAAAAGAGATACATGATAGAAGATGACTGGTTGCATACCTCAATATTTAGATTTTCTTGAGACCTGAGTAGCAAAACTGGATTGTATAGTACCACAAAATGATTATCCAACTGAACACCATTTTTATGGATTGATCTGTCGTTATCCATTCTACGATATATCACATGACCGTCATCATCTACCATTGTTTCTCCAAAAAAAAATTAGGAAAGAACATAGAGCATTTTCCATTTTTCATACAAGGAGAAGATCGTCAGGCATCTCCACAAGGGCCGTGGAGCATATAGTTTTTAATAGCTTCATATAGTGTTGGGTAGGAAATTTTATCTAGAATCTTAGCAGACAGAACTCTGTTAAGATCTGATGGAGTGATAAGTTTGTTTTCATGAAAATGAAACAATAAAATGTGGACATGCAGAAAACCTCGTTTTTGGAATTCAATGGTTCGAACAACTGTAATGGGAAAACAGAATTAGATTTTTTTGGTTAGTATTAGGTGATGTAATAAGAAAGAATAAGTTGAAAATAATAAGCACTAATAATAGATCTTGTTAGTTAAACATAATGAACTGTAAAAAATGATCTTAGCAGCCCTTGAATTTCCAAATATAAAATTATCTCTTAAATATTTTAGAATATGATTGACCATTATATTGAATACTCGAGATAGTAATTGTGGATAGTCAGCAAGATGAAGATTATTTTGTGTAACAAATATACAAATTTCTGGCCACATTGGGTTACATGTAAACATAAGGATCTTGGACCACCAGTAAAAGGAGAGGGAAAAATGATGTGCTTCCCGCAAGAGGATCCTTCTCGGTCACCTCGAAGGAATGCATCTTGAAATCCATTGTATAGGTCGACCCGCAACTGCTTCTGGTTGAAACGAATATATGATTATCTATGAGACTCAATCATTGTGTAAGCATCGATGATAAACTATTGCAGCAGTCTTCTAGAATGTAGCAATGTGGAAGGCTCAATGTTAAGGAATTGCAGGTGAGAAGATAAATATTCACTCATTGTAACCTTTCTTAGCTTAGCACCGGTAGTGAAAGTAGTATCGTGATTCATTACGTTGTCAACATATCCATCCTGGCCACCAGGAAAAATCAATGGATACTGTAATGGCAGATACAAAGGGTGAAGCTCATCAATTCATTGTAATGCACCACATTTGGTTTGAATGATAATGTCATGGTCTTGGTTTATATATTCAACATCTCCGACAATAAGCATGTAAATTTCATATGTTGTCGGTAAGTTATGTGTTTCCTCATGTGTATGTATTTTTTTAAGCAGTCATAGCTTTATGTTTGGAGCATCTTCACGATTCAGGATATCTTTTGCTGATATGAACTGTTGAGATAAAGAATTGATCTCATGTAGCATATGTTACAACTTCTCAACAATACCGAAGTTAATAAATGATTGAATATTTCTGTCATGAGAGCTGGAAGAGAGATTTGTGTCAGAAAAATACAATGAAATGCATCGTATTGATATTCATAGCAATGAATTTCAGAAATACCTCATACTACTAACTCTATTCTGGCACTCATGTTCTGTTTCAAACATATATAGTTGGGAGAACCATGGGGGTTGTCCTTATACTGGACACAAACTACCTATGCGATGGTAGTTCTGTCCATTTAGTCCGAATATAGTTGGGGATCTACCATTGTTCAAAGACCTATCATCCTTCCCACCCATAGTAGTGAATAAAAACATAGAATTATAAAGATTTATATGCTCTTGGAGAGCTCATGCTTGTGAAGAGGTTCGATTGAAAACCAACATCTGTAGGTATGGAGTAGGTGACGGGAGAAAATAAAAAAAAAACATTCCCATAGAGAAGCATAGAGAAAATTGTTAGGTTTGTTGGTTGTTGCATTTCCTATTTCTCTCATCATACCACATATTTGAGTGACAGTACTGGAATACATATGCGGGGTCTCCGATATCTGAGTATCCTGAACGTTGGGGAAAGTTTTTTTTTAAAAATATTAAATTTTTAGAGAATGTACTCGAATAGTATTTTATTTATGATATTAATAATGCCGGAGCACTAAAATCAATAACCTGTGTTCTCTGCAATGTCCATTTTTAATGAGATTCCTACAGAAGTCGATGAAATGTAAATACAGTGTGTGATATCCTGAATATAATGTTATAAAATTTAAAGATCAATTGGTTAGTCAACAAACCTATGGAGTGTGCATTTGTGCTGACGAAATTTGTATTGTTTGAAGACGTTGCTGAAATATTTGAAGGAAAATATTGTTGATTAGAATATCATGTTATAGAAACTTTAAGTATTTTTGATA
This sequence comes from Viscum album, assembly GCA_963277665.1. Classification (NCBI taxonomy): domain Eukaryota; kingdom Viridiplantae; phylum Streptophyta; class Magnoliopsida; order Santalales; family Viscaceae; genus Viscum; species Viscum album. The sequence continues at coordinate 902,831,146 of OY728139.1, forward strand.
AAAAATGAAGAAATCTATATTAATGGATAGAAAACATATAGCATACATATCAATGATGCAGTAGTGTACTATGGTACATCAATATTTGGAAGAATTAATCTGTACACATAGGATAGAGTAAGAACTAAAATTTAATTGGCATGTCATATTTAAGTGTATTAGTCATGAATACTCTATCGAGTTGAGTACTGCAGATTCAGTGAGATTGTTGTCCTCATTTAGAAGACCTAAAGGAAAATGTGACAGAACTGTTAGATGGTCCGTAATTAAACATTTGACCTATATTATGGTCATAAAAGTTCACAGACAGTAGACTTACTAAAAGGTACAGGAGAGACAATGTTATGTATTTGTTTTTGTTTGTTTTTTTGAAATCATTGTTGACTCCGTACGACATGCACATGGTACTATAAACATAGAAGAAACAAATGATTAGTATTATTTAATAGTAGGAAACAATAATATTTTCATAGAATTTGTCAAATGAACATACCATTAACACATAGAGGTGATAATGATAATCTGCAGTCTGTATGTCCGACGCCATTTGCTGATAGTGGCTGAATAATTGGACTGCTGGATAAAATGGTAGAAATAATTGGAGAACCTACAGTACACAATACTATTGTTACTAAATTGATTTTCATGAAACTCATATAATGATAGAAGTAGAGTTAGTAATTAAGTTATTACAAAACTAAGATAGTACTAACGATTTTCTTGACGTTGCGGCATGAGTAGTCTTCTGTGGATCCTTGATTCTCTATAGTGGGAAGGGTTATGAATGGTTCTATTGGTTTTCATTGTACAAAACTATCTAGGTGGCATGAAAAAAATATATTATCAAGAGTTGATAATTGAATTTAAAATTCTTATAAATAGGCAGACAATAATTTTACTATTTAAATTTGAAGATCAGTTTTAATATTTAACATCAACACAGTAGACCTGAAAATGTTTATTGAATCTACTAGACATTACAATACAATTTTTTAATATAATTAACATGTAATGGTAAACCTAATGTACAAATATTGGTTTTAAAGCACATTTATGAATCGATACCTTTTTTAAACAATTTGATGCCCCTCAGATGAAAGACGCAAAAGGTTGTTGTCAAAGCAGTCGTATATTATCACCGACAAGACTGCTGCTATATGTGTTAAGTATCAATGATGGAATGCAGGAATCAAATATGTCATATATTCATAAATAGTATACGTGGAAGGAATATTTTTTAATGGTTACGCAAAAAAAATATCTATCTATGAAATTTAAGTTTTAATGTCACGTGGGATTGATATTTCTATATACTTGAAAAGAAAATAAGTATGCCAACAATGGTGGGTGCATAATAAATAAGGAACTATATCACCATAGCTGCCATACAAGTTTCAAAATGTAAGACATTGGTATGTGCTGTTATATATTACAGAATGAAGAGGCCATGTTATGATTAGGTTACAGAAATCCAAAACCATTCTAAAAAGCAGAGACCCAACGATAGTTGAAAATGGATATACTCTTATTAAAATCGCAATAAACATGTAAAATATGCAGTGCGAAGTGACAGAGAATAAATTACATTGATAGTAGACAACCGATCCGTATAGAATAATCAGAAACCCGACTTGTGAGTTCAGCGATGCAATAGAGGTTTGGGATGCCTGTGATGGTATGCCCAAGGTCATTTTCCCGACCGGTGATGGCAACCGCGATGCTTCTGGGGATGGTATGTTGGAGGAGATGACCAGAATCGTCGAGCTCGATATTGAATTGTGCTTATGTGAAACCCTAATTTTCCCTAACAAGCTGGTATAGACAGTGATTCGCTACGAATGCCTAGAGCGGGTAGAAGTGATTGATATAATGGGTGATGAGGTATCGTATCATATTGGAGACGAATCGGCAGATGATATGCGGGGGGAGATTAGAGGAAACAAACAACAGTGTATTGAACTGAGATTAGTGGATACCATAACCGCTGCTGGAAAGTGAGCTTAAAGGAAGGTGTCGAGCTCATGTAAATGAATGAGGATAAAGTCCGCGAATGAAAGCCGCTGAGTTGAAACCCTATGCCCGGACGGAGGAGGTGGTAAACAGAGCGACGTGGGAGGTCAGCATGGAGCTCAGAGAAAAAATGTCGCAAGAGCAGCCCGATAGGCTGGGGATATTTTTGGAAGAAAATGTTTATTTTGGAGGCGTGGTTGCATGTGGAGTGGACACGTCAGCACGGAGTAACCCAACTTTAGTATATATAGTGGATACCCACAAAATCAAATATCACAATCATGAGTAATTTTAAATTAATTGGTAACTAATTATATCATTTTATATAAATGTTTAAACCATATAAATTTATAACATATTAAATCCTACTCATATCTTCCATTCCAAAATCTATGAGATAATCCTAATTTTCATATTTTAATATTTTAATATGATATCATTTTATTTCAAACATACTGTTGTATATAACAAATGATCAACATAATGTTACGTGTAATTCAAGAAAAAAACATTGTTACATGTAATGAAAAATATTGAACACAATGAATTTATTTGGAAAAATTATTAATCAAATATCAAGGTGTTACAATCACATATTTATTGGTAATACACCATGAGACAAACATGGGCACACTATGCTTTATACCTACCAATTAAACCTAATTCATAATGTCTTGGTACATATTATTCTCTGAAAGTTGTTTTTCCAATAATGAACTATGAAACACCCTCAAATCCTATTCATTTATAATAATAGAATCGATATTCCACCCTCAAAATAAGTTCATGGGATCCTTAACTTTGGATAATTCATCTGGTGAAACACCAAAAAATTTGAAGTTATAAAATATCTCAAAATCAATCTTTCCCAAACGGGCCACCATTATATGTTGATGACATACTAGTCCCACTAATGTCTTTTAATAATAATCTATCACACAAACCATCAACTCAGAGTTGATGAAAAGTGACCCACTTCACAGAAACAACTAAAAAATCTTATAATGGGACATCCTATTAAAGAAATGATCCTTAGAATTAACCTTCCCTAGAGTATAGAAAATATTGAATTTTTAATTTTAATTATAACTCCACCTACAACCTCTACCTTTGGTTAAAATATTTGTATATGTCAATGTACCTTAGACTCTTTAGTATATATATATTATAAAAATTATTTCAAGATTGTAGTCCCTCCACGTCTCTAGGAAAGACATTACCACTATCAACCCTAAGCCATAGGTCTAGTTTTTCTACTCTTGTAGTACCACCTATTTGGGAAAATAGGTAATTACAACATATCTATACATTAACAAAAAACCATGAATGAATCCAAATTAATCATAAAGCACTACAAATTTGACTCTCGCCTATAGTGCCTATAGAATTGGATAACTGATTTATGACTACATCAACACCTAACATTCTATCTAAAATATCTTTGAAAATAAAATCCGTAGACCCTTTGGTTAATTATAGGTATGGGTCCCTAAAAAATGATTTTTATTATCAAAAGAAATAATATTTCCCATCTACAAAAAGAAAAATCCACACCATGAACAATATCTTTGATTTACTCCAAGCATGAACTACCTCAATATTAATTGGTTTTATAGATACCCCACCCTCAAAGATTATATTCCAAAAAAAGTATTCCTATGCAATACTTACTTAACACAGCTTGATAATTATATATTGATGTTTATCAAAAGGTAATTCTAGAATAATCATTAGATTCTCCACATACTCATCCTTTGATGTTAAATATATTAGGATGTAATTGATAAAGAAAACCATGAACTAATCAAAATAATTTGTAACACATTGTTTATAAGAAAGAATATCATATCTATAGTGTTCATAATTTTAAATTGATTCACTATAAATTCATATTTTAAATAACTGAATATGACGGTGATCTTTGGGATATCCCCCTACCAAACCTGATGCATGTAACATATAGAAATAATATTCATCATTTAGAACCATAATTATCTTTTTATTGTTTATACAAGGACATTAATCAATGGGTGAATGTACAGGTATTTGAGTTTTACAAGATTCAAGTATATATATTCCACAAAACCCTCAAACTCTATCCAAGAATCCAAGAGGACATCACTATAGTGATCCAAGGGGACACACTAGGTTTTTTAATTCCTTTCATCACAAGTTCCACCATCTATAACTTTATCTCCCTATCTATTTTCGATTCCACAATATAAGATTTAAAATAATGTAGCATAGTCACGAGTGATGATTAATGATGAATATGACTTCTAAATATGAGAGAATTATAAGAACATCAACAAAAAAATAATGTATTTACTCATTTCCTACTGTATGAAGATGATAATATAAGGTATTAACCAAACATAAATTCAAACTCATAATATGGTTGTTGATTGGATTAAACATATTACTCAATAGATTTTCATATATCATCATGATGTATCACACTTCTAAAAACAAGAATATTAATACGGAAATGTGTAATCATATCATTTTCAATTGTAAAATATTAAATTATCTAAAATATAGGATGTTAGTAGACACTAGTGATATAGTATTATAACTTCATTATTATCACCATGAGGTCAAATGAAAACCCATATCTACCAATAAATAGGTATTATATTTGATAGGCTTGTTTGACTAGGTGATCCCTTTCGGTGGGAGTATCATTTATCATGGGTTGGGAAAATGGATTCAACAAAATATCATGCTCTTAAATAAGGGATAAAATAAGGAATGAATGACATTTTGTATTTTTTAAGAGAATGGATTCTTGTGTAGGGAAGGAATATATAATACCTCAGAAAAAATGTGGTGTCACATAATAATATCCCTACATTTCAATCACTTGGATGTGTCACTAACCAGAAGCCCTATAAAATTGGTGATGACTTCATAGTGGTTGATGTAGTATTAGAAGATCCATGATTAATCCCCATATAGTTTCTCCTCATTTTGAACAATTAGAACCTCTTCAAATATTTATTTCATAGGTACCACTCTTAAATGATAGGGAGGTCTTTAGTTACATCACTACCTCTGATTGATAGGATCTTCCAATTCCCAACATCCCTCTACTATATAATTGGACGAGTAATAATAATCCAGAATATATAATCCCCAATAAGAATATCAAATATTTTCCCCTTTATTATAGAATCATATACATGACTCCATATATATGGATTATATGTTCTGATAATTCACATTTGGAATCCTCTTGTTTTGTGATGCCAAATATTGATAATGATTTGACATATCTCGTGAATCTAATCCTTTGTGGTTGATTAGAGAACATGCTATCTACTATACCTCTACTGAGAAGATCTATATCACAGTGTCCCACAATGGGACCCATAATAATGTAGGGGATATAGTGGGAAAGTAAATCTATATTGGATGTCTATTGGAAGGTCATCATCAAACAACTATTATCAATAAAAAAATATATTATGTACCTTTTCACATAATTACCTCATGAGATCAATGAAACTTAATGCCTGATAATAAAATAACATTATGTTGTAATATAACTGAAATGGATCTTGAATGTACACACAACAAAAAATTATCAATTTTTCATCCTTATATAAAATGGCCCCTTATTTTATACATGGGAGAATAAATTCATTATGATTCTAGGTGATCAAGATCCACCTGTGACTCATAATTCCATGAGGAATACCAGATTGAATCATACCTATTTAATTGGTAAAAAATTGGAATAGGAATAATACCTAAATACGAAATCGTGAAACTCATCATGAACCTAAGGTTTAAGATCTCCTTGATATATGTGTAGTCTCTTGTGCACAAACTCATTTAATGTGATCCATCTCCATATATCCTCATACATATTTTTATGAATAGAAATTACTCTATAAAAAATGAAACATATAAATGAACAATGGGTTATGGTTATTCTTTTTGTATGATTGGTGGATGTTCTACCATTAACATTAATTGAGGAAATATATTATAAACAATCATAGAATAGAAGGCTTAAAATCTATTGGACATCGTTTAGAGACTCTATTTCTAGAAAAAAGATGCGAGGGAACTTCCTCAAAATCATAGATAGAAATATAATATGAATCATATTATAATCTAAAAAGATCCATGAGAATGTAATCATATATGTACATTTTACATAGGAATGACTCATAATCTAATAAAATATTCATTTCTAATGTATGTTTCATTAAATAATCACTATATTTTTCTACTCGATGTACTAATCCATAAAGAAGGTTATTAATGTCATGGAGAATGGTTATGTTAGCCAATGTAGAATCAATAGGTTCTACATCCAGAAATACAAAAGGAATACCATTTAATACCATTTATATAATTTCCAAAACCAATGAACTCCATACATTATTTTGCATAAATCATCCATTTTATAAACCAACTTTCATACCATTTCTTCATGACTTATCCCATGAAGACCCACCTTAGGCAGTACTATGCTTAGTGTTTGATCCTAGTCATTCCTTGAATAAACTGAGAGATGTTCAGTAGTACAATGTTGGCATATCACACTTAATGATAGGGTGTAGTCTAATCCACATGTACGCAACATAAAACATGAAATATGATATATTATTGATGAATAAATAAAATTAATGATCATTAATATATATAATTTCTGAAACAAACTATATAATATATAAGTATAAAATAAGACATGATCTATAACTAAAACTAGAAAAAATACACAACCAATAATATAAAGTATTAACCCAAAAACATTAAGAGTGTATAAATATTTTAAATAAAAAGACTCCAGGTATGACTGATGACCATACAATCTACATTCAAGAATCAATATTTTCAATAAAAATTGAATCCACCAAGTTCACCATAAAAAAATATTTTATCTGTATAAGAAACAATACATGTGTACAAAGATTCCAATGAAATATTGACTCTATATAAACCCTGTAATATTAACCAAAAAAAGAAAGAAATAATAAAAGTTCATTAAATAAATCACGAGGGAAAAGGAGAAGGAATTTCCCATTGGAATAAACTAGGTATACATTTATGATTAAAACAGGGAATAATAGTGTATGTCACTCTATACAAATTTCACTAAGTGGTGAAGAAATAGGAAGTACAACAATTATAATGTTTCTAAACTAATATACCCATGATAGGAAATTATAAAAATATTTTAGGCCCCTCAACCCAAACAATGATAAGTATTGGTTGATGGTATAACAAACAATATAATGAGATGATCCCTCAACACATGTATGTGTGGGGTCGGACTGAATCAACTTGTGGTGGGGGGAGGACCATTCCCCACATGAGATCTTACATGAAGGGAGGTGGAGGGATGTTAATCCATGCTGAGGATGGAGGATCCCATACCCCAAATAGGTTAAAGGAATACTAAACCAATCTGTATGATATTGGAAACCAATTCTATAACATAAAAACATTATTAATCTATTATTGTCCCCTGGAATTCATTTTTCACCATTCCCTACCCCTGTTGTATTCCTTATTAATATATGGAAACTAAATAGAATGATTCACCTCATGTAAAACCACATATTTTAATGATAATAATACAATTGAATCCTTAATAGGAAAAATTTATCAGATGGGATGCCTGCACTTCTAATTCTTAGCTCCGAGTAAGGATATAAACAATAGAAATATTTCGATAAATGTAAATGAAATGAAATTTTTTTCTACATGGCGTGTTACCCATAAAAGATCACTATGTTTGTACTCCAATTCCTAGTGGGGTTTAATAGTCCGCCAACATGATGTGTTAGGGAAGTGGTGGATTATGAATATATCTAAGAAAAATGGGTCCCTATAATATCAATATGAATGATGTTCCCATGGTGGTACATATCATATGATTCCCACATAGGTACTCTGTATATATGTTCAGCTGGCCAGGTTATTTCATCTCATACCACTTGATGTGCCTATATGGAAACATTGATTGTGGATCATAAATTCTACCAAATTTATGTTTTTGGAATCAACTAAACACATTTTATGTTGTTTATGATCATTTTAACCCCTAGAGATTTATCATTGTGAGTATACAACACATGTTCTTATGAATAGATAATTTTAGAGTCATATTATTTACTAAGTATGTATAGAGACCTCCAAATATAATATCATTATCTATTATAAAACATGATTAAGATTGAGTATTTTATATAAGTCTCCTCATTTTTACAGAAACTCTATGTAATTATATTTTTCCTGAAATCATTACTAACAAATTTTGATGTCACCACCCTCAAACACACACCATATTTATCATCACTTCAATGTGGTTATCAACACTAATGTTTCAATGGTGATCAAACATCACCTAATGATTCATTTATTTCATTGATTATACTCTTCCAAACCCCATTTAAACATCTATGGTTATGGTTTTTAACACATTATGATTTAGAACATTATTTATTAGTCCTCTGACCTCATGTAATGTTAGTGATGAAAACAAGAAGAACACAGAATATATAGTGAATGAAAATAACCATACACGACTAGTTGTTCCCATTTATAATCATTTCTATTAGTATATTGATAAATAATATTAATATATGGAAAATAATTGAAAGTGTAGATCTCAGGGTAAAAATAGAAATGTGTATGTTTTTAGGGCTATATAATAGAGAGAGATGGCCCAATAAAATAGTCCAGGATTAAAATAATAATTAATAGAAAATCATAAATATGAAAATTAAATACCTCAATCATACATAAATATTATATAAGTAAAATATCCACAATGTAACCTACTTTTCATCTTAATTTGTGTTTGTTTTCTTCAGGTTTAATGGACCCTCCGGATATCCCCTTTGATATCCTCCCTCTAATTTAAGGTATCATTATAGAAAACCTATGACTAGATAAATTGAATAAATAAATTGAAAACCCAAGGTTAATGATAATAAAAATACTAATTTAGACAGTTTATTAAATTAATTAAGTTATTTAATTAATACATTTGTGATGAACCATCATTTTGAACAACAAAGCGAATAAAAATTACCCCACAAATTGTTTAAAAACCATGTTTCAGATTCAACCTATGTATTAATTTTTTTATTCAACCAATTTTTATATATAATTATCTATTATCATGAATGTTTATGTACATACTAAAAATAAAAAAAAATTATATTATATTATAATCAGTGCTCTATAACTATTGAAACTCCACATTGTCTTATTGAATTATCTAAGAAACAATATTTAATATATTTTTTAAGGGTAAATAATAAACATAAGATTCACTATATAAACAATAATATCACATTACATAATAATGACTACATATCATATAAAATAACCAACTATCATTGAATAAATACATATGTGTTTTAAAAATATTCATTTTTGAAACTAAATTAATCAGCTTATCTTATAGATAATGAAAAATGATTGGATGATGATCAAGGTGATAAAATTATTATATATTTTTATATAACCTATTTCATCATCAATTATTTTATAAATAAGTTAAACATTGAAAATTTTAGTGTACTTAACATTGTTTTGTGTAAAATTATCACAAATATACCACTCCACATCTAACAGATAATGTTAGAGTGAAATTCAGTCCATGCATGGAATTGAAAAATTTGACTGCGATATGTATATTAAAGTGTATTCAGCATTCCTTTTCAATCCTAATCACAATTTTATGTTACAAAATTTTTATAATATTCATAAAGGGTAAAAAATTTCCTAAAAGTTTTCAAAGAAACATCTAGTACAATAATGTTTTTTCTAAAGAATAAATCAATCTAAACAGTTTGAAGGTTGATGGATTTCAATTAACATTGATTTTTATTAGGATACACATTAATCCTTTGATTAATGACTAAAATATCCAAAAAAAAATATTTATTTAATTAAAATTCATTATTTATTGATTTCATCTTCATATTATGTAAACAATATTTTGAAAACACCATTTTATGATAGATAGGGTAATTTGGATTCTATTTTTAGTTGAAAAAATATCACCATCATAAAATTAAATGATTTCAAAATAGATTTTCATAAATAAATGATGAATCAATATTTGATATATAGGTCTTATATTCTTAAAGCTTAAGGGAATCACATCCTAAAAATACACTAATTTGGGTTCTTAGAAAGTGTTTTCTGTCACGACCCGCCCTCGGGGTCCGAGCCGTGACTACCCCAAGCCCGCCTTCCATAGGCCAGGGGCTGGCGACTAGCACCAAGGCGTAAATCCCGGTAAAAAGGGAAGGCATTGCCTTTGAAAAGAAAACACACACCACAGAGTAAACAAGCGGAAGGTAATCACTAAGAAAGCAGAGAACAACTGAAAGTGCGGAAAAGTAAATGGGCCAGAATACAAACCCAAACTGAAAGTAAAGTACAACTCGAAAAGGGAAAAAAACAGCAACTGAAAAGTAAAGCCGCTACTCCGAGCTGTCCACTGGAAATCCCACCTGAAGGGTGGGTACAGATAGCTCCTCTGCTCCACGGGTCCCGCCGTCCGCTCCGAGCACGTCCCGCCCAGTGGTCCACCTCCGGGTACCGTCCCGCTCTGCAAGCCTCAGCTAAGGTCAACGCTGTCCGTCGTCTGCAACCAACACAACGAAGTGCGGGCAAAGCCCGTGCAGGGGTGAGTATAAGCTACTCAGTAGGGACCCCGAGACCCCTGAAGGTCTCTCAAATCCACAAAGGATAAACCACGAAGAAAAGTACAATCACGAAGTAACAACCGACACTGCTTAGGTATATGCCCATACATATACCTAAGTCATCAATTCAAATACACTCCAACCTCCGAGCCCAAGTACAACTCAGTCCACGCAGGAAAGTATACGTATTCCACATAGGAAAGCAAAATATAATCCACACAGGATTGCACAACACAATCCACACAGGAAAACAACAGGATTCAGCTCACACAGGTATACTTTTTCAAGGACGATAAAGATGATCACTGATCCATCTAAATCGTCGGACCCACGAAGGATCGATAGGTAACTAACCCCCGCAGAAGACCCACACAGGATCGGGCTCACACAGAACCTGTAGGCGCTGGCTCACACAGAACCGCTGAGCGCAAGGACCCACACAGGATCGGGCTCACACAGAACCTGTAGCACTGATCCACGTAGGATCGCTGAGTGCTGTAGTCGTCGTCGTCGAATCCACACAGGATCTCTGTACTGTCGTCGCCAAATCCACACAGGATCTCTGTACTGTCGTCGTCTAATCCACACAGGATCTCTGTACTGTCGTCGTCAAATCCACACAGGATCTCTGTACTGTCGTCGTCAAATCCACACAGGATCTCTGTACTGTCGTCGTCGCAGTCACAGTAGCAGTCGTAGCAGTAAAACAGTCGCAGCCAGCACTAGGGTTCCCGCACACAGCAAGCTCGTACGGAGGGTCCGCTCCACGAGCCGAGAGGCTGATACATCAACTGTCACGAAGACCGAAGTTGATGTATCCAAAAGTTCCGTATCGTCAACAGGAACTCAACGCAACAGACGGCGCGTCGATCGGACGCCCGGTCTGAGAGTTATTGGCATTTTCGTCTCCGGGGCCCGGTTGGTTTTTAAGGCAAAACCAACCCGACCGTACTCCACCTGCGTCCAAACCTCGGGCGGAGTATGCCAAAAGATCCGTCTCACTAAGAGGAACACTACGCGTCTGACGGCACGTCAATCGGACGTCCGTAGCTCAAGATATGAGTGTTTCCGCTCCGAAGGCCCGGTTGGTTTCGTGAACGAACCAACCCGGCCGAACTCAAAGTAAACCGAAACCTTGAGTGCGATATACCGAAACGACCGTCTCGATCCAAGGATCGCGTTGCCGCAGACGGTTCGTCATTCGGAGGTCCGAGGCTCAAGTTATGAGCGAAAAACCAAAACTGGTCCGAAACGGGGGGGTCCGGGTCCGGGCCGACCCGGCCCGACCCCCCCCCCCCGGGGGTGGCGCGGCGGCGGCGCGGCGGCCGGCGGCGGCGGCGACGGCGGCGCGGCGGCGGCGGGCCGCGTGGCGGCGGCGGGCCGCGTGGCGGCGGCGGGCCGCGTGGCGCGGTGGCGGCGGGCCGCGTGGCGGCGGCGGGCCGCGTGGCGGCGGCGGGCCGCGTGGCGGCGGCGGGCCGCGTGGCGGCGGCAGCGGCGGGCCGCGCTGGCGGCGGCGGGCCGCGTGGCGGCGGCAGCGGCGGGCCGCGCTGGCGGCGGCGGGTGCCGCACGGGGTGGTCACGCGGGGGGCTTGATTGCCCCCGCGTTTTTCTCAAGCGGCACGGCTCAAGGCCGTGCCTTTGCCAAAAAAAAACGGCCCCCCACATAAGGGGGCCGGCTGGAACGAACCGGGGGGGCTTTGCCCCCCCCCCTCCTTTAAAGAACCGCCCCCCTCATTAAGAGGGGGGTCTTGAAGAACCGGCCGGGGGTTTAATCCCCCGGCTTTTATGACATCCGGCCGGCCGCTGGCCGGCCGGTTTTTACCAACGGGACCGGAATTTCCGGTCCCGCCCTCGACTCCCGACGCCGGCGGCACGGCCGCCGGTCTTTCCTTCCGCCGCGGCCCGGAACCGGCCGCGGTCTCCTCGTCTCACCGCGGCCCGGAATCGGCCGCGGTGTTCGTCGTCCGGCGCGGTGCGACGGCACCGCGCCCCTTTCGTCGTGCCATGAATCCTCCCAACGCGGCGCGACGGCGTCGCGTTCTTGAAATCTCTCCTCGGCGAAGCGCGACGGTATTGCGGAAATCATAAGCATGTTCATCCGCGTGGTGCGACGGCACCACGCCTCTTGCTTCCACCCGCATGAATCAACATGAACGAAGGAGGGGGTTTCGGCCGTGTTCGTGCGGTCCGACTCCCCTCGCGTTAACAAATAACATAACTAAAAAGTCTCACGTTTAGTCATGCTAAAATCCACGATTCAGGAATGGAATAAAATAATTAATAAAAACATCCCCTACCTCGGGTTTGAGATTCAAAGAAATCCTCTACGTTCCGCGGAAGACGGCGTCGCGGAATTCAGGCGTCGCGGTCGTCGTTCGTCAAATCCGTTGACGAAGATTTACGTCCGATGCGACACGTTGTTGGCGGATCTTCGTTTGCCGACGAAGAAGGTCCGAAGAGGAAGCAGAGGTCCGAAGATACTAGGTCTCCGAGTCGATGATCCTTGACGAAGAGTTGTCGTTCTTCGTTGAGGATGAAGACGTTCTTCGTTCTTCGTCAGAGCTTGGAGATGAAGGGAAAGCTCTCCCAAGACAAACAAAGAACCCTCAATAAAATAAGAATACCACTTATTTTATTAACACACAACTCAAAAGGATTTCAAATGTTTGAAATTCAAAAGAGTTAACTCCCAAAAATTAAATTAAGTAACTTAAGCCATTAAAGAGGGGGGTTAAGTATGTTGAGAGAATTTGAAAAGAAAAGGGGGTTCGTGTGGGCCCCACCACACTTAATCCTCCCAAGGGAGGTTAAGTGGGTGTGGGTCCCACTTCCAACCACCTTTGATAGGTTTTTAAATAAGTTAAAACAAAATTTGTATTACACAAATTTTATTTAACTTAACTGAAAAACCCCAAAACGTAACTCTCAACCCGCAACAAACGCAACTCCCGAAAAGGTCTCATTAAGCGAAAACCGGCGCTGCGAGTTCATCGGTGCCCTCGGATTTCAATTCCGAGCACCGGATCAAAAGTTAGGAATTCCCGCTCGTTCGTTCACTGAACGTACCCGAGCCAAACTTCGGAAATTAATTCCGGGCACTCCGGGCCTCGGAATCAGATGCCGTCTGAAACCGCGCTCTTGTAAAATTCTAAAGAAAATTAAGAAAAAATTTTCCTTGAATTTTACGGGTCTTTACATTACTCCCACCTCAGGGCTTTACGTCCCCGTAAAGCTACATCAAAAACTAGGGAAACAAAAGAGGGTACTGAGCACGCATCTGAGCCTCCCGCTCCCATGTGCTCTCCTGGAGATTCTCGTGCCGCCATCTGTTGCGCACAAGAGGAATCGATCGTCCATGTAGGACCCGCTCCTGGATGACATGGACCTCTTCTGACGTGGCCCGGACCATCTCTGGTCCCACAAGAGCTGCGAGATTTCTACTTTGCCGAAAAGAGAAACCTGGTCTCATCCCCTGGATGAACCACATTCTTTGCCTAAAACAGTCAATCCTAACATGGATGATACTAATCCATACTAAGGATGACGTCGTAAGGCCTCGACGCTACTACTAAGAGATTCAACCGTTACTCTCGCCTCCAAGGGTTGTGTCACACTGTCGGCATCAGTGTGTGGTAACTGGGCCTCCTCCAGTAGATGTCTCACAAGTGAGGGTCAAGTCAACAGCCAAAACTGGAACCTCTTAGTAACATTACGATAGAGGACAGGAACGAAAACATCACAAGGTATGCGTCTTTTATTATTGCAGCTCGTAATACAAGACGCTACACAAAAGCAACAAGGAACCAGAAGTACAAAGGATGTAACCACTAGTTCTGCTCCTGTCCATCGGCTCCCAGAGCTCCATGATCGAAGGCCTCGGCTGCCTGAAGCTGAGCTCTTCCCTGCGGTCGGGGTGGACCTCCTGGTGGTGGTGGTGGTAGAGCCTCAAAGCGTCGTCCACCACCTGCTGCTCGGCCTGCTCCTCTGCCTCGTCCGCCTCCTTCCTGCAGACCGCCACGGTCGAACCTCTGCCTCTGCCTAGGTGGTTCCTCAACCGTCTGCTGCTCCTCCGCATGGCGGGTCGGGCAGTCACGAGCCATGTGGCCTCGCCCGCTGCATGCATAGCACTGTCTTCCACTCGAAAGACTGGCTCCGCGTTGTGTGCCCTGCACTGCTGAGCCAGTGCCCTGAGGTCTGGTCTGTCTGGACCCCTGAGTCATTCGCCGACTGCCAGCTGCAGATGACTCTGCCACGTGCCGTCCTGCGGTGGGTCTCTGTGCTGGTGTAGACTCAGCAAGGAAGCTCTCGATCAGAAGGGCCCGCTCCAGTACTCCTGTCTGAGTCGGTATGCTGAGGGAGATCAGCGATGCCCTGATCTCGTGTCTCAAACCCTGCTCGAAGGTTCGGGCCCGGAAGAATGGGTCCCGTACCATGTCAGTCGAGTAGCGCGAGAGATCGGTAAATCTCGCCGAGTACTGAGCGACCGTCATGCTGCCCTGCCGCAGCTGTAGAAGCTCCTGGATACGCACCGCACGAAGGGTGGCTGGGACGAACTCCGAGCGGAAGATGCTCTCAAAGTCCGTCCAAAGAAGAGATGCCTCATCGTGCACCTGGAGCATCAAGCTCCACCATCGTCCTGCTGCTGCGTGTAGTAGGCTCGCAGCGAGGATCACCATGAGGTCTGCTGGTGTCCTCACTAGCCTAAACACTCGAACTACTGCCTCCAGCCAGTCCTCTGCTGCCTGGGGATCCGTCTCCCCGCGAAACCTGGGCGGTCGCTGGCGCTGAAACTCATGCAGTGCGCTGAGGCGACGTGCATCGTCAGCGGCTGCTGCTGGAAGCATCGGGAAATCGGCGGGTAAAGCTACCGCCGGTGCCACTACTGGAAAAGGGCCCTGCACCGAAGCCTCGTCGCTCGGTGGGCTGTCGTCTCGCTCGACTCTCGGAACCCTAGCTGGCTGCCGTCGTGGGGCCATCCTGAAAAGGAAACAAGTGCGCCACGGTTAGAACAGAATACCTGGTGAGCTGGCACAAGTAATCACAAGGAAAACTTGAGACTTTCATAAAGCAGATCAGTATACCCGGTGAGCTGACACAAGTAATCACAAAGAAAACTTTGAAACACACACGCAATCAATGTTTTCGTGCATTAAGTCGGAAATCAGAAGTCAGGGTCCTGGTGTACGGATACGTCGGCCGCCGCACCAACACTGGACTCCCTGGACTGATAACCACACTCAATACGCTAAACATTATTGCTTCACATAGAAAAGATCAGAGTTCGCGGTAGAACCGAACTCCTTTGATACCAATTTGTCACGACCCGCCCTCGGGGTCCGAGCCGTGACTACCCCAAGCCCGCCTTCCATAGGCCAGGGGCTGGCGACTAGCACCAAGGCGTAAATCCCGGTAAAAAGGGAAGGCATTGCCTTTGAAAAGAAAACACACACCACAGAGTAAACAAGCGGAAGGTAATCACTAAGAAAGCAGAGAACAACTGAAAGTGCGGAAAAGTAAATGGGCCAGAATACAAACCCAAACTGAAAGTAAAGTACAACTCGAAAAGGGAAAAAAACAGCAACTGAAAAGTAAAGCCGCTACTCCGAGCTGTCCACTGGAAATCCCACCTGAAGGGTGGGTACAGATAGCTCCTCTGCTCCACGGGTCCCGCCGTCCGCTCCGAGCACGTCCCGCCCAGTGGTCCACCTCCGGGTACCGTCCCGCTCTGCAAGCCTCAGCTAAGGTCAACGCTGTCCGTCGTCTGCAACCAACACAACGAAGTGCGGGCAAAGCCCGTGCAGGGGTGAGTATAAGCTACTCAGTAGGGACCCCGAGACCCCTGAAGGTCTCTCAAATCCACAAAGGATAAACCACGAAGAAAAGTACAATCACGAAGTAACAACCGACACTGCTTAGGTATATGCCCATACATATACCTAAGTCATCAATTCAAATACACTCCAACCTCCGAGCCCAAGTACAACTCAGTCCACGCAGGAAAGTATACGTATTCCACATAGGAAAGCAAAATATAATCCACACAGGATTGCACAACACAATCCACACAGGAAAACAACAGGATTCAGCTCACACAGGTATACTTTTTCAAGGACGATAAAGATGATCACTGATCCATCTAAATCGTCGGACCCACGAAGGATCGATAGGTAACTAACCCCCGCAGAAGACCCACACAGGATCGGGCTCACACAGAACCTGTAGGCGCTGGCTCACACAGAACCGCTGAGCGCAAGGACCCACACAGGATCGGGCTCACACAGAACCTGTAGCACTGATCCACGTAGGATCGCTGAGTGCTGTAGTCGTCGTCGTCGAATCCACACAGGATCTCTGTACTGTCGTCGCCAAATCCACACAGGATCTCTGTACTGTCGTCGTCTAATCCACACAGGATCTCTGTACTGTCGTCGTCAAATCCACACAGGATCTCTGTACTGTCGTCGTCAAATCCACACAGGATCTCTGTACTGTCGTCGTCGCAGTCATAGTAGCAGTCGTAGCAGTAAAACAGTCGCAGCCAGCACTAGGGTTCCCGCACACAGCAAGCTCGTACGGAGGGTCCGCTCCACGAGCCGAGAGGCTGATACATCAACTGTCACGAAGACCGAAGTTGATGTATCCAAAAGTTCCGTATCGTCAACAGGAACTCAACGCAACAGACGGCGCGTCGATCGGACGCCCGGTCTGAGAGTTATTGGCATTTTCGTCTCTGGGGCCCGGTTGGTTTTTAAGGCAAAACCAACCCGACCGTACTCCACCTGCGTCCAAACCTCGGGCGGAGTATGCCAAAAGATCCGTCTCACTAAGAGGAACACTACGCGTCTGACGGCACGTCAATCGGACGTCCGTAGCTCAAGATATGAGTGTTTCCGCTCCGAAGGCCCGGTTGGTTTCGTGAACGAACCAACCCGGCCGAACTCAAAGTAAACCGAAACCTTGAGTGCGATATACCGAAACGACCGTCTCGATCCAAGGATCGCGTTGCCGCAGACGGTTCGTCATTCGGAGGTCCGAGGCTCAAGTTATGAGCGAAAAACCAAAACTGGTCCGAAACGGGGGGGTCCGGGTCCGGGCCGACCCGGCCCGACCCCCCCCCCCCCGGGGGTGGCGCGGCGGCGGCGCGGCGGCCGGCGGCGGCGGCGACGGCGGCGCGGCGGCGGCGGGCCGCGTGGCGGCGGCGGGCCGCGTGGCGGCGGCGGGCCGCGTGGCGCGGTGGCGGCGGGCCGCGTGGCGGCGGCGGGCCGCGTGGCGGCGGCGGGCCGCGTGGCGGCGGCGGGCCGCGTGGCGGCGGCAGCGGCGGGCCGCGCTGGCGGCGGCGGGCCGCGTGGCGGCGGCAGCGGCGGGCCGCGCTGGCGGCGGCGGGTGCCGCACGGGGTGGTCACGCGGGGGGCTTGATTGCCCCCGCGTTTTTCTCAAGCGGCACGGCTCAAGGCCGTGCCTTTGCCAAAAAAAACGGCCCCCCACATAAGGGGGCCGGCTGGAACGAACCGGGGGGGCTTTGCCCCCCCCCTCCTTTAAAGAACCGCCCCCCTCATTAAGAGGGGGGTCTTGAAGAACCGGCCGGGGGTTTAATCCCCCGGCTTTTATGACATCCGGCCGGCCGCTGGCCGGCCGGTTTTTACCAACGGGACCGGAATTTCCGGTCCCGCCCTCGACTCCCGACGCCGGCGGCACGGCCGCCGGTCTTTCCTTCCGCCGCGGCCCGGAACCGGCCGCGGTCTCCTCGTCTCACCGCGGCCCGGAACCGGCCGCGGTGTTCGTCGTCCGGCGCGGTGCGACGGCACCGCGCCCCTTTCGTCGTGCCATGAATCCTCCCAACGCGGCGCGACGGCGTCGCGTTCTTGAAATCTCTCCTCGGCGAAGCGCGACGGTATTGCGGAAATCATAAGCATGTTCATCCGCGTGGTGCGACGGCACCACGCCTCTTGCTTCCACCCGCATGAATCAACATGAACGAAGGAGGGGGTTTCGGCCGTGTTCGTGCGGTCCGACTCCCCTCGCGTTAACAAATAACATAACTAAAAAGTCTCACGTTTAGTCATGCTAAAATCCACGATTCAGGAATGGAATAAAATAATTAATAAAAACATCCCCTACCTCGGGTTTGAGATTCAAAGAAATCCTCTACGTTCCGCGGAAGACGGCGTCGCGGAATTCAGGCGTCGCGGTCGTCGTTCGTCAAATCCGTTGACGAAGATTTACGTCCGATGCGACACGTTGTTGGCGGATCTTCGTTTGCCGACGAAGAAGGTCCGAAGAGGAAGCAGAGGTCCGAAGATACTAGGTCTCCGAGTCGATGATCCTTGACGAAGAGTTGTCGTTCTTCGTTGAGGATGAAGACGTTCTTCGTTCTTCGTCAGAGCTTGGAGATGAAGGGAAAGCTCTCCCAAGACAAACAAAGAACCCTCAATAAAATAAGAATACCACTTATTTTATTAACACACAACTCAAAAGGATTTCAAATGTTTGAAATTCAAAAGAGTTAACTCCCAAAAATTAAATTAAGTAACTTAAGCCATTAAAGAGGGGGGTTAAGTATGTTGAGAGAATTTGAAAAGAAAAGGGGGTTCGTGTGGGCCCCACCACACTTAATCCTCCCAAGGGAGGTTAAGTGGGTGTGGGTCCCACTTCCAACCACCTTTGATAGGTTTTTAAATAAGTTAAAACAAAATTTGTATTACACAAATTTTATTTAACTTAACTGAAAAACCCCAAAACGTAACTCTCAACCCGCAACAAACGCAACTCCCGAAAAGGTCTCATTAAGCGAAAACCGGCGCTGCGAGTTCATCGGTGCCCTCGGATTTCAATTCCGAGCACCGGATCAAAAGTTAGGAATTCCCGCTCGTTCGTTCACTGAACGTACCCGAGCCAAACTTCGGAAATTAATTCCGGGCACTCCGGGCCTCGGAATCAGATGCCGTCTGAAACCGCGCTCTTGTAAAATTCTAAAGAAAATTAAGAAAAAATTTTCCTTGAATTTTACGGGTCTTTACATTTTCCCCTCCATAATAAGTTCCATTTAGATTTAGTTATATACAGATTACCCATAAATGAAATACAGGTCATCAAAACTACTTGTTTCATAAATCAATATATCTGTAATTGGAATATTCAATTCATAATATAGGAAATTATGGTTAATTTCCCTAAAATCAATGATTATTATTTTTTTCAATTTTTTAAATCATGGATAATATTGGCCAGAATATTTGGTTATTAGAACTCATAGATAAAATATCCATGTATTATTATATCGACTACTTCTTTATCTAGGTAACCAATCCAATATTATTCTTATTTTTAACAAAAAATATTATCTGATCGATATAGTTTTTAAATTGATAGTTGTGGATATAATCCAAATATTTCCATGTAAATATAAGATAACACACCTCATTCCTTCTTAGGGAAACAAATTTATTACTCTTATTTGTCATGAGTCAAAAAAATATTAACATAGGTCATGAATTTTCTTATGTGCCTAAATTCGATTGTCTCAGCTTTTCAATAACAACAATTAAACATTCATCAAAAGTTATAATATAATAAGTAAGCCTTTTTTCATAATTATTATGTGTATATGACAAATAAATCCATTGAGACTCAGATAATTTAAAAAAAATTATCATCCTTTTAAAAATAACAATAGTTATAATATTGTGAAAATTAATAATGGCCAATTAATAACATATGAATAAGGAAGAGAGTTATAAATCCAATTTTATTCTCTTAGTAATATATGTTAATAAAAACAGTATTTTGTATATTAATTTATTATTTTTAGGAATAATGTTGTAATATATTAATTAAAATATAAGATCAATTTCATGTATTGTACAAATACATCCTACCCCAAATCAGTTGATATGGATGGTTTGGAATACATAACTGCATGTACATTAAGATATAATAAATTATCATTGGGATTATTATTTTTGGTTAAAAATAGTGAATATTTTCCAAATAGGGGATTTCTCAATTAGTTATTTTGAATATAAATAATGAAACTATCCTTCACATAATTCCTAGGGATAATATGAGTGTCTTATAATCTATTTTAGTCCACTAAAAAAATATTTTTTCCTAATTTGGAAAATATCTGTCACCATTATAGTATCTTATATCAATGTATTGTGTTATGTGGGTGTCAAAAACAATATTTGAACCTTAATGATTTAAAATTGTCCCATTTAAAGAATACATCATGAATTCATTATGACAAGATATAACTGAAATATATAAAGTAATATATTAGTTTCCTAGAATGTTCTTGAATTCAATGTCTTAATAAACTCCCAATGACCCAATGTTAGACCCCATAAAGATAAATTGGGGTATCAACCTGATTTTCACCATTCATTTATATTAACATATAATTTACAAATATTATTTCTTTCTATGTTATAATCCCAAAGATAAAAATTCATATATAATACATTATTCTATAGGATTTAAAAATATATATTATAATAATATCATCATACCATGAGTGATGTGTTTCGTGTCTTTGAGGAATACCTTTATAGGATAATGATTTTTTCTATAATTTTGAAAATTTATCTAAATTTGTCCACACATTAACCATTTCATGAATTATATAATGTTATAATTATCTTCAATCTATGGACTGAAATCATAAGATTGGGTTAGGTATAAGTATTAATAAGGGAAAACATATCAACATTTTCACTATGTCATAGATCATAAACATTGTGATAAAACCTGTGGGAGTGTGATATAATATTTATTTACCATATAATAGTATTATTTTTCTACAATGATAAATTGTAGAAGAATATGTAACCTCAGATGATCAATTATATTCCATGGAAAAATAGTGTTGAAACATGTGATGATAGGCCTAATCCATGGATCATAATAAAAGGTATATGGAAATTAATGTTACTTGAATAATATTATTACAGTTAACAATGAAACACAAATTTTCTTTGTGAATCTTCATAATGTGATAATATCCATTAAATCCAACATGTTAGTTTTCAATAATATGTAATAATAACCACCAATTATATTGAAAGTACAATGCATGAAGGTTTTTCCATTATGTTGAGAATGTAATCTTCGAATGATATCATATTATGTTTTGATAAAATCCATGAAGGATATCCCTTTATGTTGTTAGAATATTCCATGAAAGATGAACATTTATTTTTTGATAAAAACCTAAGAAGGATCACCCTTTCTTTTGATAGCATAATCCAAGAAGTCATAATCCTAATATTTTGAGTGTAATAAAATAATTATAACCCATTATTTTTCTGAATAAAACCATGTATTCACACACCACATTATCCCATCAAATATAAAAACATAAGAAAATCATTAAAATGTGATATTGGAATCAACCATTATCATAGGTTAATCAATACACATGAGTACTATACAAAATGAAACATATTTCATGTCATTAAAATTCCTATAAGATAAAATTGTTTTCATAACATTTTAAAATTATATCATTTAAAATCAACATAGTATTTATATTACTTGGTACCCAACATTAAATCATCCAAAAGGAGAATTTGGTAGTGGAATTTGGAGGCTGATTTATGAAACTTTACTCCAATTCCTTGAGTCAGCTTAAAAAATTATCAATAGATTTTAGTAAGGGTTTTTTTAAAATACCCCATTAAAATAAACACCAAAAATTAATCCATCAAAAAATGAATAATGTTTATAAAAAAATGTTTAGTATTAGAAGAAAATAATAGAGGAAATATCGAAATTTTAATTTTCATAAAATTTACATTGTATTGTTTTCATTAAAACAATGTACTTTGGGATTGATATTTTTTAAAAAACATACCACTTTATAACTAGTAAATGGTTTTCAAAACATATATTTCATAAAAGAAATATTATTTCATAAACATTCTTTGGGAAGGTGTAAGAAACTAAATAATACTTTCTTAAAACAGAAATACTTAAAATCCATTTTAGGATAAAAAGATTTAATTTTTAGAATCAAACGTTTAATCGAAAAAATATAATAAGATAATTTTTCTTGAAAATCATTATTAATAAAATACTTTGAAAAATAATTTTAAAACAGGTAAAAGATGATTCATATATTAAAATTATCATAATTTCATAAGGAACTATAAAATTCATATTGAAAAATATTTCTACCATAGTTGTAAAAGTCCAATTTACCGGACACCATAAAAATAAATTTTAAAACATTTAATGATAAACCATTTTAAACTATTTAATTATAAATATAATTTTTATTAATTTAACTTGTGGATATATAAATTTTTCTCTAAATAAGATTTAAAGTCGATGATAAAATGTGAAAAAAGGAAAATACTTTTTCATATTGTTTAAAATACTTATATATAATCCCACATCATAAAGAGAGTAATATACATTTCATATTAATTCTAGTA
The DNA here is from genome assembly GCA_963277665.1 of Viscum album. Classification (NCBI taxonomy): domain Eukaryota; kingdom Viridiplantae; phylum Streptophyta; class Magnoliopsida; order Santalales; family Viscaceae; genus Viscum; species Viscum album. The sequence continues at coordinate 902,854,274 of OY728139.1, forward strand.
ATTGTAATTTTTAATACCAAAAAAAATAAAACATATTTTGATTACATCATATGAATATAGATTGATAATAGTATTAATATATATATTAAAGAAAAAGATGTCATTTGGAAGTGATGGGAAATATTCATTATGACATTAAATTGTATAAAAATAACAATACATAATTTTAATTCTAGACAAATGAATGAAGAACGAAATTAAAACAGACTCATAGGATCTAATAAAGTGTTTTATAAAAACTATAGAAAATGAGGAATCATTATGACTCAAGAAAATAGGATTAGTTTACAAATACAATAATAAACATAATATTTATGATGTAAAAATAATTTAAATGTCATTTAATATGATTAAAATTTATATAACACATAAAAAATTAAGGAATTATTTAAAGTAAAATGATTGGGTAGATTTTACTAATATGAAAAAATTATGTTCAATTAAAAACATTATAACATAATGAATGTATATTGAGATAATAAACTCCATTAAAAATATCATAATCAATGAAACGATAATATATAAGAATTTAGTTCATGAGAAATAATTATAGAACTAGAGAATGGAATTTGTAATTATAATATTATAAAATCGTAGGATAATATATATCAAAATTGAAAAATAGGGTACAAGAATAATCAATATTACTCAATGAAAAAAAATTGCTTCAACAAATCCCTTATCTTTAACAACAGAATTCCATTAATGATATTTAACATATTTTATATTAAATATAACAATAATAACAACAAATTTCAGAATAGTATTCATAACATTTATCAATTATAACCATTACCTATAATCATTAATTATAAATTTATTATCTAGTTATAGAATGATTTCATCAATGTACGTCTTTGATTTTTATTGTTTTGTGATTTTCTTAGAGAGTGGATGTCAATACTTTTTCATTGTTACCATGTCAATATTTCTATGAATAGAAAAGATACTATGATTCATTAATTATAATGCGTATCATCATTTCTCATTATTACATGTTAATTTAGGATTAATTTCATATGTTTATAATTAATAAAAACTAAAAGATCTAGATGACCATTATATTGTTAAATTGTGTACATAGAATAATATCTTGAACATGGGATAGAAAAAAATTATTGAGAACATCCATAACATGAATCTAAAATTCCATGTATTTTATATCTTTATGGGATAACTGGAGGGATAAATATAATAAATGGGTGTTCTATAATGCATAGCAAGAGAATATAAAAGGAATAAAATGAAGAAGATAATACATGATAGAAAACTATGCAAATAAATGGGTCATAAAAAGTGTATGGATCATAAAAATGACAATGATACATGATATAACATGATAATAACAACATTGGAAATGTGGAAACAACTTAAAACCATTAATCATAAAAATAAAACAAGGTTTTACCATAGAAGAAATCATGGTGTAAAATTTCCTACAAATGTATAGGGTTCACTCTATTTTCCAATGTGATTTGAAATGATACTAAACATTAAACTATTTATTGAAGTGCTATTTGGGAACACCCATCCTAACAACTTTATTCTCATCCATTAGTATTCCACATTGATCATAAAATATGGATTCAATTATCATTATATTTTATTCCATGACTATGGACTATGTAATACATATATATAATTCCCTAATCTAATTTATATGTCCATAAATTTCATAAACCTTTATATAAATTGTTTATGATATTCACTACACAATTTTTTTTCATAGAAGACGACTGTGAAATATTAGCTGCATAATGAAGCCCCATAGAGATTTATAAATATGGGATAATGAGATAGAAATGGATCATTCCTATAATAGAAATCAAATGAAATGTAACATAGGAATGGAAAATAATATCCCAACGTTATAAATTTGAATATATAAGGAATATGGTAGTAAAGAAACTTGAATATAGAAATCAATCCTAACTATATTTCGGTATGGAAATGGGTGTACAAGAAGTTTCATGGGAGGATTAATGAATCATAAAGGGAATATCATCATTTAAAAATTAAATGGTTACTAATTGGAATATGTATGAACATATTAAAACATAATAAAATGTAATTCAAGATACCTAATATTAAATGAGTTCTTGAATGGAAATAAAAGAAAGAAACCCCTTACAATATTTTTTCCATTGTAACGTGTGTGTGTCTATAAAGGGTAATTTGAAGATTAATGAGAGTAAAATGGGTCTCTAATCATTTATACCTAAAATTTAATGTATTTGGTAACATTAAGAACATATCCAAATATGATAAAATGGAATTTAATAATTATAATAGAAAATAAGTGCTTGTATAAAAAATAGAGTGTCGTATCCCTTTATTTATTTTGACATAATAACAAATAAGATAAATGTAAAAAATGTTAGATGATAAATATTATATCATTAAAATATCATCAATTGAATAGGAAGGGAATTTTTATAATTAATCATCACTCTAATAAATTTCAAATAAAAATACAAATTTCAAAAAAGGTTCATGAAAGGAAAGGATGAGAGGAATATAAGGATCCATTATGGAATTTCGATATAGTCACAGATTAGGTAAGGGTACTTATCAAGGATGATAAATGATCCCTCACTAAAATAAATTAAAATATAATTTATTCAAATTATTATAAATAAATGAAAATATGACCAATTTAAATTAAAAAAACTAATTTCTAATACGAAACGTGAATTTGAAGTGAGTATAGGAAGGTGAGGATCCCATACATGAGTGTGTGACTCCACTAGCTTGGGTTGGGATTATTGAGATCTGTGGGGAACCAAAGAAGGATTCTAAAGGGTGGATGGATGAGTATGAACGTGCTCTATGTATTATAAGTGAATAGAAATGAGTGATTTTGGGGGTTTATATATGAAATTTGAGGGATAACTTTATTATATACGAATTGTACTCTACATAATAAAATATCCATAACCACCGAACTATAATTTGTTTTTTGACTATGGTTTCGGAATAATGGGAGTGTATATTATTTTTCATAAGGCAATTTTATGATTTTATTAAAATAATTTCTTTTATTAGGTTGAGGTGAGTCACACTAAAAAATATATGATTTTAAAACAATTAAAATACTATAGATTTCTGAGGATTCACAACAGATTTATAAAATAAATCAAATAAACCAAAAATAAAATTATTTTAAAGTTAAAATATTTATTTTTCATGGTACCAAAATTATAATAATTATTATATCAGTTTTGGGTCATTATAATTTCATAAAAAAGTATATTTATACGGTATTTAGTTTTTACCTAAAAATTGGATTATCTCAAAAATTATTGAAAAATTAATCGTCGGATAATTCTGATGATCTGATTCCAAAAATAAAATTAATTTTATCTAAATAATTTTCTATAGATGTGAATTTTTAGTTTTATAAAATTATCATTTATTAAGAAATGCTGGGTTTTCTAGCAATAACATTTTTACAACACTTATACAAATTACATTTTAATATATTATAATATATATTTTATAAACATAAATTAATAATAATATTTTTATTAAAAAATAATTAATTTAAAAAATCCTGGAATTTTATAAATTCATTATGTTAATATGAATATTAACCAAAAATACAAGTTGTTTTTTATTGATTGGAAATGTAATTCTTTTACAATTTAACAATAATAGGATGAAAATATATAAATTATTATATACAAAATAAAATAAATCCTACTATTTCTAGAGACCTAATACATATCCCTTTAATATTCTAGTATACACCCTAAGAGATATGTGTGTGTTGAGGGGACATTCATTGGGCGGTTTGGAAAAAATGGTATGAGATGTGATCTCAATGAGTCTGAACATCTCCCATAAATGGTTTCATCCATACAAAAGTTGTTGGATATCAGCCTGGGATAGGTCACGCCGGAATCCTATAGAAAATATGTCCCATGGAAGCTCCCATAAATGGGTTTCATATCGTACAATCCTACAGGTTCAGGTCACCAATTCATTTTTCATTGTCGATTGGATTGTTAAAACCCTATATTTATTATTTCCATGTTATCACTATTCAATGTACATATTATCAATGGTAAAGGTACTTACTAGTGTTTTAAATTCAATTAGATATAAGAAACCAAACGAATTGCATGTCTTTTTTATAATCATATTATATAATAAGACTTTTCCTTAAATTAGAAGGGGAATTTTATTTATAACATTTTGGGTCATTACAATATTCCCCCATTAATTTATCCCTCAAAATTTTCCCTCATAAAATTATAATTTATGAGGGTAACTAAGTTTCATCACCACCTTTGGTTCAGACTATTCTTCTTCAAATATGTGGTTTTTTAAGAACACTTTGACAAGGTGTATTATCTTATTTCATAAAACTTTTCTAGTATGATATAAGATCTTCACCTATTTTCCCTCGTAGGAATGATCACTCTCTATTGGTACTACCTAAAAATTGAGAATATATGATGGGTCTGGAATATACAATCTCAATAGGGAAATATTGAATACATTATTTACATGAGATAGGTTCGTTGGGAGTTCTATTCGATAGGCCACCGCTTCGATGCGATCAAGGATCTCAAATGGGTCGTGGTTCCATTGATTAATATTTCCTTTCTTAAAAAATATCATCACTTTATATAATTGATATATGTGGAGGAATACCATGTCCCCAAAATCATACTCTAGGTCTCATAACTGATTATCCTCGTAGAACCTTTTTTAGCTCTGAGCATCCTTTATGTGGTAATTAATAGTCATAACCTTTTCCACCATTTCCAAGACCATTTCAGAATCTAGAAGTTTTCATTCCGAAAAAACATTATAGTAAGTAGTTATTCTTCACCTCTTCCTATAAAGAAATTTATAGGGACCAATTTGGATTATTCTGTGGAAACTGCTTTTGGAAGAGAACTCGACCAGAGGATGATGTTGTTCCCATCCTCCTCTGAATTCAATTGATCATTCCCTCAACATGTCCTCAAGTGTTTGGATAGTTCACTTAGACTGGATGTTATTTTGAGGGTGATAAATCATATTGAAGTGTATCTCAATGTTTAGACCATACTAGTGACTTTTCAAAAGCATAGAGGTGAAAATTGGATCTCGATCAGATGCAATTGACAGGGGTACTCCCTGAAGCCTCACCACTACTCTAATGTACATATGTGAAAGTTAACCAAGTGAGAAATCCTCTTGAAATGTAATAAAGTGTGCTGTATTTATATGACAACCTATAAAAACCCTAATATCATTGATTCCTTTAAATGTATTTAGAAGTCATGGGAAATTTCTATATTTATTTTTTCCCATTTACATTTTGGTATGGGTAATGGTTTAACAATTCCCTTAGATTTTTCCCTTTCAGCCTCCACGTGAATATATACATAGCACTATTATGTATATTAAATGATCTATTTCTACATGTTCTCCCACCCATAGCTCTCCTATAAATCTCAATGCATCATTTAGTTTTCTAGGTGAATGGATATACTTTAATGATGTGAATTATTCAATTGTTCCTTATTTAACACAGTATTTAATGGAACACATAGTATTGACCCAAATATCACAATTCCTTCATCATAACATTTAAATACCAGGAATTTTTTATAGTTTCAAATTTATTCTAAATTCACACATCATCATATTATGAATCCATTAACATTTCAAAAAGATATGGTTGGGAAATAATTTTTGAAAGGCTTGATGGTGTTATTTATTTTTTATCCCCATGTATATCCTCATCAATTTTACAAATATTGGACCCTTATGTATTCTAATCAATGATAAAATTGTTGGATCCTTTCTATATAGAGCATTATCCACTTTATTCGCTTTACTTGGATGGTAGTGAATTGAGAAGTCAAGATCTTTAATCCTCTCTAGCCATATTTCTTCAATCATATTCAAATCATTCAATGTGAATATATATTTGGGTCATTGTGATCCTTATTTATTTTATACTTCTTCCAAAATAGATAATTTTTCCATGTTTTCAAAGAGATGATCACTATATCCATATCTTGAATAATTTTATTGATAATCATATTCTGGAACATTCAACTAACTTGAATCATTGTATATAAATTTGTCATCTTCATCCAAAAAAATCCCAATCCGTTCTTCAATGTATCACTGAATATTATTAATGTTCTCCACTGGTGGCTAGTGTGAGAAAATAAGAAGTGAAGAGTCTCTTTTTCTACTATTTTATGAAATATTCACCTTCATAATTCAAATAAAACATTATGAAATCTTCACCTTCAAATCATTCAATGTGAAGTATGTAATAATATCATCTATAAATAATACCAAATATTTTAATGTTTATACATAAAAACTCTATTAATCATGTCATTGAATATTAATAGAGTATTAGTGACCCCAAAAGGCATCACTATGAACTCATTGTGCCCCTAATTAATAATAAAAGAAATAGTGTGTATATTTTTCTTCTTCATCTTGACATGGTAATATCCCTATGATAGATAAACATTAGAGAAGTATTTTTCCACATAAATGAGTGAAGAATTCTACACTATGATTTATAGGATACTTGTTCTTTATCTTGATATTTCTGAGCTCACAATAATCAATACAAAGGTGTATTGACATATCTATCTTATTAACGAATAAGACTAATGCACCCCATGGTGAAGCACTTGGGTGTATTAACCATTTAATAAAATTATTTCATATTTTTTTCTTCAGTTCATTAATTTCAACAAAAAACCATTCTATACCATGTCACAGATATTGGTAACACCCAAGGTATATCCTCGAATTAAAATTCAACCTATCCCCTAGGAGGAACACCATGTAATTATTTGAGAAGCACATAAGCATATTCCCTCAAAATTACTATGTCTTTGAGGATTATTCATTCCATATAATCTGTTATTTTAGATCGATATGCTTACTCAAATGAAAATAATACCCACTCTTTCAATTTATTGATGAATAATATTCTTCTTCCTCCTTGCACTTGTACAAAATCAAGGGTCAATTGATAACATAGAGAGTGATATACTTCTCATGGTAATTATAGTTTTCTATATATGAAAAAATCCAATAAATGTCTAGAATTATTTTAAATTACACAAAAGAAAATATGAGAAGGTTTGTTGTGAGTATCATCCCACAAACATTATTAGGGGTATTTATATATATTGTATTCAATAATTTCCACATTTAATTTTTTTCTGAAAAATATACTTCCACAATTTTTGGTTTTGTTTGAATAATTAAACTAAACATTCATGATATGAAAGAATGAGTACAACTATGGATGATATCTATAATATTAACTATTTTATTCTAGTTATAAACATTTATTTAACCCAAAACAAACATAGGGAATATATTTTATTTAAACTATCATACACATAAATGTGGATCAAAATATATTAAATGGATGACATATAAATTATATGTATTTTATTATCCTAAAAATTTCTTGGATTCAATCTATGTTATCCATAATATATTCAATTACATATTCTCCTATGATAATTTTGGTTCCCTTAAAAATGGTTTATAATGAGATCATGAATTTAATAAATCATATCCCTCGAGACTGTCAAACCAGGAACACATTTTGGATCATTTTCAAGTACGAGGAGACCATGATTTGAGATTGGGACACCTTTCCAGAGTTGATACCCCTAGGTAAATTTGTGCCCGAGCCATGTGCACTTGTATAATATTGAAAGTGATATATTTTATAGAAAAACCAATTACTCTATACATTAAGAAATTGAAATTTTTTTCATATACATTGTCTTATCTCTGATGAGATGTGTAGATTTTTTAATCATTATCCCAAAAATAACTAAACATTTCCTTTGATTCCATCTATAACAACCCTACTATTTTTAACACATTTATTACATATTTATTATAGAACTTTACATTTAATAAAACCCCAGGGATTATGAAGTCTATTGTATTTGAAATGTAGGTATGTAACATGACATCCTAAATATGACATTAATGACATTGTTGAAAACATCTTTACCATAGTTCTAAAAATCCATGTATTTTAAAACCTCACATGATAACCTAGAGACAAACATCATAAAGGGTTGAGATATAATTCCTAATAAGGGAATAAACATGGAATAACATGATGATTCCAATAAATGTAATAAAATAAGATTATAAATGGGGAATAACAAAAGTAGGGATCATAAATATGACAATGAGAAATGATATAAAATTATAATCATATCATGGGAAATGTGGTGTAAAGTCCCAGAAATTTCAAGGAAAGTTTTTTCTTAATTTTCTTTGGAATTTTACAAGAACGCGGTTTCTGATGGCACTTGATTTCGAGGCCCGGAGTGCCCAGAATCAACTTCCAAAGTTTGGCTCGGGTACATTCAGTGAATGAGCGAGCGAGAATTTCTACCTTTTGAATCGGTGCTCGGAATTGAAATCAGATGGCACCCATGAACTCGCAACGCCGGTAATTGCTTAATGGGACCTTTACCACAGTTGCATCTTAAGCGGGTTGAGATTTTGTTTTTGGGGTTTTACTTTAAAATAAATAAAATTGTGTGAACAATTTTATTTTATGTCTTCGGGAGTTATTCTCTCCCATGGGAAGTTGTTGGTGGATCCCATGACCAACCAACTTCCCATGAGTGGATACTTGAAAGGTGGGGCCCACACGAGCCCCAACCTTTCACATTCCTATAACTCTCCATTAACCCCCCATTTAATCTCCCTTTAACTCTTGAACTTCTCCCCCTCTTAAGTGCATGCCAACTATTTTTAATTAATGGGATCAACTTCTTAAATTAATTAAGTTATTTGAATTTTGGAATTTGAAAATCATGGCATGTGTTAATAAAATAATGGGAGAGATTATTTTATTAGGTTGTTTTGGTTAAGTGAGGATATTGAGAGAGGAAGCTCTTAGTTTTGAAGAACTCCATCACCATTGTTGAAGAACGTCGAGACATCGATGAAGAATGTGATGAACACCGACCCTCCGACGGAGAACGCGAAGGCACCAACGACGTGCCTTCTCTTCTTCTTTCTCCGCGTCAAGGGAGGAGGCATCACCGCAGGGAACGTCGCCATCAACGACGGCGCTCACTCCGACGACGACGGAATTGATACCGTTCTACAGCGACACTACCATCCCGCGGCTTTGTCAACAAACGAAGGACGACACGAGGTAGGGGAATTTATTTTTTGGAATTCTCTTATCTTTTGAGAAAAGATCGACGAGCGCGGACCAACCAATACCGGGTTGATCCGCGGATCGTTCGATCATGCGGTTTGATGTTGAGGTTTATTATTTAAATTTCTCGTGTTTATTGCCTTGACGAACTTCGTGAAATATGACATTTTGTTATCGAATAACACGAGGGGGGCCGGACCGCACAAACACGGCCGACCCTCCTCCTTATTGCATGTTGGATTCTTTTGTGGATTGAAACGGGAATGGTGCGGTGCCGTCGCACCACGCGGAAACGTGAGACAAGTAATACGTGGCGCCGTCACACCGCGTCGTGAAAACAAACAAAGGCGCGACGCCGTTGCGTCACAGCAGAGAAACCCGAAGACATCCGCGGGCGGAGTCGGGCTACGGCGAAGGGACGCGGTGCCAACGCGTCACGCTGGAGAACCATGATGATAGAACATTTCTTTTTTTGTTTGATGTGCGGTTTGACGGGCGATGATGAAGCAGGCCGTTTGGGCGTTAAAATTCCTTCCTAGTGAAGGTGGGGTCCTGGGGGGGACCATAGGCGAAGACGGCAGGAGGAACGGACCACCAGAGCGCGTCCGGTGGTCCGCGGAAGGCGGCGGCGGCGCGCCGCTGGAACAGAAGCGGCCGGCGAAACGCAGACCTCAATTAGCGGCGAAGGGTGGGGGATCAGCGCGCCCCGCCCGCGTGTCCGCTCGGCCGCGCTGGCCGAGCCGCGGCCGGCCGGTCGGGCCAGGCCCAGCCGGGTCGGACCCGGTTCGGGTCGACCCGGTCGGCCGACCCAGGGGGGGTCGGCCCGGGCCCAGACCCCCGTTTTCGGGCCACTTTCGGTCAAATGGACGTAACATGAGCTACGGGTCTCCAAACGACTCACGGTCAGTGGAAACACGATCCTTGGATCGAGACGGTCGTTTCGGAATATCACACTCAAGGTTTCGGAGAAATTGGGGTTCGGCCGTGTTGGTTCGTACATGAAACCAACCGGGCCCTCGGAGAGGAAACGCTTGTAACACGAGTTCCGGACGTCCGAATGACGTGCCTTCGACTTTTTTGTTTTCCTCTATTTGAGATGGATCTTTTTTCTTACTCCACTCGAGGTTTGGATGCCGTCGGAGTGCGGTCGGGTTGGTTCGCTCACGAAAACAGCCGGGCCCCTGGAACGAAAACCCCAATAACTCACAGACCGTGTGTCCGATTAACGCACCGTCTGTCTCGTTACGTTCCTGTTGACGATACAGAACTTTTGGAATTCTTCACCCGAGTTTTGGATACAGTTGGTAGTGTCCGGGTTGGATCGCATTCGAAATCCAACCGGGCCCCTGGAACGGAAAAGCTGATATCTTTCAGAACAGACGTCCGTTTGACGAACCGTCAGCGGCGTTGGTGATCATGTTTGGAAATGGTCCCTATGAGTATACCCAATGATTGTTCGGGGTATATTTGAGTTACGGACGGATTGGTTCGCACAAGAAACCAACCGGGCCCCTAGGACGAAAAGGATAATAACTCACAGACCGGGCGTCCGATTGACGCGCCGTCTATTGCATTGAGACCCCTATGACGAGGCAGTCCTTTGAGATACTTCTTTGTGGGATTTTGTGATACTTGGAGTATCGACCAGTAGCTCATGGAGTGGACCCTCCCGGAGACAAGCGTGCGGAGTACGGAGACCATGAAGCCAGCTGAGACCTGACGACTGCTTGACCGACTCGACTTGGAGTGAGTCGACTAGCCCAGTGGAAGGAGCACCCGGTATTTGGCAAAAGTCCCACGGCAGACGGATCGCCCGGTAGTTGGCCGCAAACCCGTGGTACTCGATAGGAGGAGTACCTCTGTAGGCTATTGGAGGGAGCGCCTAGTATTTGGCAACAGACCCACAGCGGACGGAGCGCCCGGTAGATGGCTGCAGACCCGCGGTACTTGACATGAGGAGTACCTCAGCAGTCTTAGGTTAGTGAGTAGTACCTCAGAGTCATGATAGGACCATTGTACACTCCATAGATGGAGATCTTCAGCAGTTATAGTTTAGATAATGAAAATCCTGGTTTGAGCTGAGACTTTTGACCTTTGTGTTTACCTCATGATTGAGATGGGTCACTTGATAACTTAGTTATATGTATGGGCATATAACTGGGTAGTGGTTATCCGTTGATTTCATAATCCTTATGTTTCTCATGATTGAGATGGGTTACTTGATAACTTAGGTATATGTATGGGCATATACTTAAGTAGAGGTTATCTGTTGAGATCTTCTTGTTGTTATCCTTGTTGGATTTAGTGAGACCTTGAGGGTCTCGGGGTCCCTAATGAGTATCGTTATACTCACCCCAGCACGGGCTATGCCCGCACCTCGTTGTGTTGGATGCAGATGACGGGCAGTGCTGACGGAGACCGAGTGTTCAAGGATTGGTCGGTACCCGAAGGTGGACTACACGACGAGTCAGTACCCGGAGGTGGACTACACGATGAGACGACACACAGAGGAGGTTGACGGATGAGAGCGTGGAGGAGGCTATCTGTACCTACCCTTCAGGTAGGATCCAGGGTGGACGACCAGGAGATGCGCTATCTGTACCTACCTTTCAGGTAGGATCCGAGGAGGACGACCCAGGAGATGCTCCCTTCTTCCAGCTGTTTGTCTTTATGTTGTTGTACCTTGTTTAGTTGTAGTTGTACTTTCTTTTGGGTTTGTATTCTGGCCCATTTTACTTTTCAGCAGTTCTTTTGTACTTAGTGTTTTGCTTTCGCTAGTACTTTGTGGTGCTTGTTTTCTTTTATAAAGGCAATGCCTTCCCAGTTATCGGGATTTACGCCTTTGGTGCTAGTCACCAGCCCCTGGCCTATGGAAGGCGGGCTTGGGGTAGTCACGGCACGGGCCCCGAGGACGGGTCGTGACAAATTGGTATCAGAGGAGTCGGTTCTACCGCAGAAATTATAACTCTGATATTTTCTTTCTGTGAAGCAATAATGTTAAGGGTACCGAGTGTGGTCTTCAGTTCAGGGAGTCCAGTGTTGGTGCGGGCGGCCGACGTATCCATACACCAGGACCCTGACAACTGATTTCTGACTTTGTGCACGAAAACACTGCTTGCGTGTGTGTTTTAAAAGGTTTTCCCTTAAAACAGCTCAAAACAGGTATAATCTTTTGACCGTCTCACGTTGTTTCTTTGAGGATTCCTCCCCGTGGACGACCAGCTAGAGCCCCGAGAGTGGTGCGTACTGACAGCCTGCCGAGCGACGAGGCATCATTACAGGGCCCTATCCCAGTTGAGGCACCAGCGGAGGCACCAACGGTACTACTACCCGTTGGGCCACCGATGCCACCAGCCCCAGCAGCAGAGGGTGCACGTCACTTGAGCGCACTGCACGAGTTCCAACGCCAGAGGTCACCCAGGTTCCAGGGAGGGACGGACCCGTAGGCGGCTGAGGATTGACTGGAGGCTGTAGTGAGAGTCTTCAGTCTAGTGGAGTTTGTTCCAGTAGCTCTACACCCCGAGCGTGTACAGGAGCTTCTGCCTTTGCCGCGTGTTTTTCGTTCAGTAGCCGAGTCATCTGTGGGCAGTAGACAGATGATGCAGAGGTCCAGGTCATCCAAGAGCGGATGAAGACTACAAAGTGCAGTAAGAAATAGGAAATCGGAGCCAGTCTTAGAGACTCGGGCATGTTAAAGAAGTGGAAGCTTTAAAGGAGATATGAGACTACGAAGCAGCAGACGTGGAGGCAAAGCTAGGAGATCAGCATGATGTGGTGTACATCCTAACATGGTACAACCACCCGCCTTAGTTATTCCCACCAGGCTCAGGGAGCTGGAGGGCGGAGGAAGAGTGCGGCTGCTTGCGGTCAAGGAGTGTGACCCAATAGCTCTAGAAATGATTCAAGGGACAATCTGTGTCCACTATTAGCTGCTGTAGTAACGGACATCGAAATGAATCATTCCTTTCTTTCACAAATCTTGTTCTAGACCTAGAGTTTCCGGTAAGACGTGGACTTGACCCTCACGTCTGGAGATGCCTTGGGAAGAGACTCGATAATCACACTTACGCCAACAGTGTGGTCAGACCCTCGAGGCGAGAGTCCCAGTTGAAATCTCTTGGTGGCAGCGTCGAGGCCTTACGACGTTAGTTTGAGTATGGAATGGGAAATAACTATTCATACTCAAATTGATGGTTTTAGGCAAATGTCGGGATGGGTTTTCCTTGGTCGGCGAAAAGGAAACCCCAGGAAACACGGGATAAACTCTTTCATAGGAGGGTGCGACCGATCACTCTTGAGTCGGTCAACCTTACCCTCATAGCGGAATTCATTTCGAGTTCCAGTTCTAACAGAAAAAGGAGACCTCTGGAGTTCGAGGATGACGATCACGTCCTTATAATGGTCTCACCTCGACAAAGTTTACGGAGTTGTGGCCAAGGCGGCAAGTTATCTCTGAGGTTCAGTGGACCTTCTTAGGTCCTCAGCTGGGTAGGCGGGGTGGTTTACCACTTTACCCATTCACCGTAGTTGCACCAGGTGCACGACGACTTCCACGTATCTCAACTGAGGAGATACGAGCTCGACCCTTCGCATATCATCGACCATGAGGAGCTGGACGATGGCGATGAGGTGTTTTTCACGGAGGTTCCAGTGGGGATCGAGGATCGACATGAGCAGATCCTACGAGGCCGATCGATTCCTCAGGTGCACTATCTCTGGCAGTATGGGAACCTCCAGGTAAGCACATGGGAGCGGAAGGCTCAGATGTGTGCTCTGTACCGCTTTTGTGACCCTAGTTTGTGTTGAAGCTTTATGAGGATGTAAAGCCCTGAGGTGGGAGTAATGTAAAGACCCGGAAATTTCAAGGAAATTTTTTTCTTAATTTTATTTGGAATTTTACAAGAACACGGTTTCTGGCGGCACTTGATTCCGAGGCCCGGAGTGCCCGGAATCAACTTCCGGAGTTCGGCTCGAGTACGTTCAGTGAACGAGCGATCGGGAATTTCTATCTTTTGAACCGGTGCTCGGAATTGAAATCCGATGGCACCGATGAACTCGCAACGCCGGTAATTGCTTAAAGGGACCTTTACTACCGTTGAGTTTTAAGCGGGTTGAGATTTTGTTTTTGGGGTTTTAGTTTAAAATAAATAAAATTGTGTGAACAATTTTATTTTATGTCTTTGGGAGTTATTCTCTCCCATGGGAAGTTGTTGGTGGAGCCCATGACCAACCAACTTCCCATGAGTGGATACTTGAAAGGTGGGGCCCACACGAGCCCCAACCTTTCACATTCATATAACTCTCCTTTAACCCCCATTTAATCTCCCTTTAACTCTTGAACTTCTCCCCTTCTTAAGTGCATGCCAACACTTTTTAATTAATGAGATCAACTTCTTAAATTAATTAAGTAATTTGAATTTTGTAATTTGAAAAGCTTGGCATGTGTTAATAAAATAATGGGAGAGATTATTTTATTAGGTTGTTTTGGTTAAGTGAGGATATTGAGAGAGGAAGCTCTTAGTATTGAAGAACTCCATCATCATCATTAAAGAATGTCGAGACATCGATGAAGAATGTGATGAACACCGACCCTCCGACGGAGAATGCGAAGGCACCAATGACGTGCCTTCTCTTCTTCTTTCTCCACGTCAAGGGAGGAGGCATCACCGTGGGGAACGTCGCCATCAACGATGATGCTCACTCCAACAACGACGGAATTGATACTGTTCTACAGCGACACTACCATCCCGCGACTTTGACAACAAACGAAGGACGACACGAGGTAGGGGAATTTATTTTTTGGAATTCTCTTATCTTTTGAGAAAAGAACGACGAGCGCGGACCAACGAATACCGGGTTGATCCGCGGATCGTTCGATCATGTGGTTTGATGTTGAGGGTTATTATTCAAATTGCTCGTGTTTATTGCCTTGACGAACTTCATGAAATATGACCTTTTGTTATCGAATAACGCGAGGGGGGCCAGACCGCACAAACACGACCGACCCTCCTCCTTATTTCATGTTGGATTCTTTTGTGGATTGAAACAGGAATGGTGCGGTGCCATCGCACCGCACGGAAACGTGCGACAAGTAATGCGTGGCGCCGTCGCGCCGCGTCGTGAAAATAAACAAAGGCGCGACGCCGTCACGTCACGACGGAGAAACCCGAAGACATACGCGGGCGGAGTCGGGCTACGACGAAGGGGCGCGGTGCCAACGCGTCGCGCCAGAGAACCACGAAGACGACGCATTTCTTTTTTTTTGATGTGCGGTTTGACGGGCGACGACGAAGCAGTCCGTTTGGGCGTTCGAATTCCTTCGCAGTGAAGGTGGGGTCCCGGGGGGACCATAGGCGAAGACGGCAGGAGGAACGGACCACCAGAGCGCGTCCGGTGGTCCGGGGAAGGAGGCGGCGGCGCCGGCGACCGGCGGCGGTGGCGCACCGCCGGAACAGATGCGGCTGGAGAAACGCCGGCCTTAATTAGTGGCGAAGGGCGGGGGATCCGCGCGCCCCGCCCGCGTGTCTGCTCGGCCGCGCGGGCCGAGCCGCGGCCGGCCGGTCAGGCCGGACCGAACCGGACCGCGCCGGACCGGACCAGGCCAGGCCGGGCTGGGCCCAGCCGGGTCGGACCCGGGTCGGGTCGACCTAGTTCGGGTCGACCCGGTTCAGCCGCCCAAGGGGGGTAGGGCCGGGTCGGCCCGGGCCCAGACCCCCGTTTTCAGGCCACTTTTGGTCAAATGGCCGTAACATGAGCTACGGGTCTCCAAACGACTCACCATTAGTGGCAACATGATCCTTGGATCGAGACGGTTTTTTCAGTATATTGCACTCAAGGTTTCGGAGAACATGGGGTTTGGCCGGGTTAGTTCGTACACGAAACCAACCGGGCCCTCGGAGCGGAAATGCTCGTAACATGAGTTCCAGACGTCTGAATGACGTGCTATTGACTTTTTTGTTTTCCTCTAAGTGAGACGGATTTTTTGCCTTACTCTGCTTGAGGTTTGGATGCCGTCGAAGTGCGGACGGGTTGGTTCGCTCACGAAACCAACCGGGCCCCTGGAACGAAAAAGCCAATAACTCACAGACCGGGTGTCAGATTGAAGCACCGTCTGTCTCGTTGTGTTCCTGTTGACGATACAGAACTTTTGGAATTCATCGCCCATGTTTTGGATGCAGTTGGTAGTGGCTGGGTTGGATCGCATCTAAAATCCAACTGGGCCCCTAGAACGAAAAAGCTGATATCTTTCAGACCAGACGTCCGTTTGACGAACCGTCAGCGGCGTTGGTGATCACGTTGGGAAACGGTCCCTATGAGTATACCCTATGAGTGTTCGGGGTATAGTTGAGTTACGGCCGGATTGGTTCGCACACGAAACCAACCGGGCCCCTAGGACGAAAAGGCTAATAACTCACAAACCGGGCGTCCGATTGGCACGCCGTCTGTTGCATTGAGACCCCTATGACAAGGCGGTCCTTTGAGATACTTCTTTGTGGGACTTTGTGATACTTGGAGTATCGACCAGTAGCTCGTGGAGCTGACCCTCCCAGAGATGAGCGTGCGGATTACGGAGACCGTGTATCCGGCTGAGACCTGATGACTACTTGACTGACTCGACTTGGAGTGAGTCGACTAGCCCAGTGGACGGAGCGCCCGGTATTTTGCAACAGACCCACGGCGGACGGACTGCCCGGTAGTTGGCCACAAACCCGCGGTACTCGATAGGAGGAGTACCTCTATAGGCTATTGAGGGGAGCGCCCAGTATTTGGCGACAGAACCACATTGGACGGAGTGCCTGGTAGTTGGCTGCAGACCTGCGGTACTCGACAGGAGGAGTACCTCAGTAGTCTTAGGTTAGTGACCAGTACCTCGGAGTCGTGATAGGACCACTGTACACTCCAGAGATGGAGCTCTTCAGCAGTTACGGTTTCGATAATTAAAATCCTGGTTTGAGCTAAGACTTTTGACGTTTGTGTTTACCTCATGACTGAGATGGGTCACTTGATAACTTAGGTATATGTATGGGAATATACATGGGTAGTGGTTATCTGTTGATTTCATAATCCTTATGTTTCTCATGATTGAGATGGGTTACTTGATAACTTAGGTATATGTATGGGCATATACCTAAGTAGAGGTTATCTGTTGAGATCTTCTTGTTATTATCCTTGTTGGATTTAGTGAGACCTTGAGGGTGTCGGGGTCCCTACTGAGTATCGTTATACTCACCCCTTCACGGGCTATGCCCGCACCTCGTTGTGTTGGTTGCAGACGACGGGCAGTGCTGACGGAGTCCGAGTGTTCGAGGACTGGTCGGTACCTGGAGGTGGACTACACGACGAGTCAGTACCCAGAGGTGGACTACACGACGAGATGACACACAGAGGAGGTTGACAGATGAGAGCGTGGAGGAGGCTATCTGTACCTACCCTTCAGGTAGGATCCATGGTGGACGACCAGGAGCTGCACTATCTGTACCTACCCTTTAGGTTGGATCCGAGGAGGACGACCCAGGAGCTGCTTCCTTCTTCCAGATGTTTATCTTTTTTCTGTTGCACCTTGTTCAGTTGTAGTTGTACATTCTTTTGGGATTGTATTCTGGCCCATTTTACTTTTCATCAGTTCTTTTTTACTTAGTGTTTTGCTTCGGCTAGTACTTTGTGGTGCTTGTTTTCTTTTATAAAGGCAATGCCTTCCTAGTTATCGGGATTTATGCCTTTGGTGCTAGTCACCAGCCCCTGGCTTATGGAAGGCGGGCTTGGGGTAGTCACGGTACGGGCCCCGAGGATGGTTCGTGACATGTGGAATCAAATTAAAACATCTAATCATTGAAATAGGTAATGTATAAAGCTTCAATGACATCATCGTGGAAAAATTACTACAATGGGGTCAAGTTCATTCAGTGTCTCAACATGACATATCTTGTTACTAAACAATACCCAATGCATTGGAGAGCTATCTAGGTGAATCCTTCATATTCATTTCATTCACAGTCATAAGTATGCCACATAAATCCAAAAACAAGGATTCATTCATCATAATATTTTATTCATTGATTAAGGACTATGGAAGAAATAAATATATGTTCTTAATACAAATTATAAGTGCCTAAATGTGAAAACCATTGATAGGAAATGATTGTGGAATTCACTATCCAAATATTTTGTCTAGGATGATCGAGGTGAAATTTTTGCAGTATGACAACATCACTTAATGATTTATAAAGTGGATTGGTAATAGAGAAAGGGGTCATTCATCACATATACATCAAATGGTACGTAATAGGGTCCTGGAAAATTATATCCCAACATTATAAATTTTTAAATAGATAGAATAAGGGAATAAAGAAACATTAATACTGAAAAGAATCTATAATGTGAAATAATACCTTAAGCATGAGGAAAAATAAAGCTCAAATCACCACCTCCCAATGCCCTAGGTGATGGACACTTTGGTGCCTCCCCTCCCTGTTCACTCTAGGCTTGGGGGGGGGGGGTATTCCTCCTCCTCCCTCTCCCCATCACCACGTGGATTTCAATCATTTCATGGATCCATCCACTCTTCCCATTTTACCATCTATTCACATTATCCCTAAAGTTCACTCTCTTGTGGATAGACTCTCAATGGATCCAGTCTCTTCACTAGAGCTTAAAAAGGCTTATGTGATGATGAATCATTCCTTGTTCACTGGATTTGGAAAGAGACGACCCACATTTGAAATCTTCTATAGATTTATGTCCAACCTGTTAAAGCTTTAAGATAGGGTGATTTTTGGCTCCTAGATTCGAGAGAAATCTATATTTCCTTATCTTCAGAAGAAGATATTATCTATTCATGGGAAAACACTTCGCAACTTACCTCATTTTTTCACTTCTTTGTTTTTAGCGGGTGTTTTGTTTTTACCTAAAAAGAGACCCAACTATATTCGCAATTTGTATATCACTGTTTATCCTTCCCCTACCATTTCAGAATCAAATGATTCTTTGATTGATTAGAAATATTTTGAGTTGATTCGTATGTTTGGAACAGTGAACTAACGTCATAATCCACCCAATTTCCTCTAAAATCGTAGTTGAATTGGGTGTCTCTAAGAATCATTTGGATACCATTATCCTAGACATTTAATTTGAGATTCCGTGGTAACAAAATGTATTCTTTGAATCTTAGGTTCTATTATATTCGTCCTGCAACCATCTCAACCACGATTCCTCCATTTGTAGGAACCAATCGATGGGGGTTTGTCGAAAAACCCTTTCTTATGATTCATTAGATGATGGGATATATATAAAGGAAATGAGGTATTGTAAAAAGCTAAATTCAGTTTATGAGTCATTTGGTAACTACTTTGGGGAGGCCAACCCAGGAGCCAGTGTGATCCTGAAGTTTCCCTTGTTTTCTGAAGAAGGTTCATTTAGGAAGAGGCATGCACACTCGGACATAGTTCTATAGAAGGTTGTTCATCACAAGTCTTCAGATAGTAATTACTTGGTTTTTGATGTTATCAACTATTTGGGGAGTGACTTGGGTATGCCCACACCTGTTGCACAATGTCTTTTGGGACAAGTGGAATCTAGTTTGGCTAAACTTGCTGCTGCAGATCTTCTGGCCTCGGTTGATGGTTCTAATCCAGTTGTGGAAATTTAAATGGTCACTAAGGAAGGTCCCTTGTCCCCCAATGATTCTTCTTATATATTGGTTTTTCTTACAGGACATTACAGAAATGTATGTGAGGTTCTTCAAGTTGATCCATTCCTAGTGAATAGGTCATTTCTGAGATAATTGTTGCTATCACTTAAGCTGTGTTGCTTCTTTGAGAGCATGGAGAATGAAGGGCATGACTAGGATGTAGAAATGACAAAATTTATTAGTGAGGAATAGCTAATTCCAAGGGAGCATTCTGGTGATGACTCTTCTAGCCAGTTGTTAGGATTTAATGCTCATGAATTTCAAAGTAGAAACATATGCAGTCTGAGGAGGAGGAAGGGCTAGTATGATGGTATGAATGGATACAAGGATTATTCATATATGACTTTACCAATGGAGACACGTTCTTCCATGAAGGTGATGGTCCAATTGAGGGAAGGGGTTCTCAACATAAACGAAAATTATATTCAATTAGGGGATGTAGACGATGGGGATGATCGCAAGAATAATTTCCTTCCAAATACATACATGGATGCTGAGCAACCATTGGATATCTTTATTCATTCTAGAGAAGAACTGGTGAATAACTCCTTTATGATCAATGATTCAATAGAATATGGTGATAGAATGATAAAAATAACCATTAGGGTGCACACCAATAGAGAACAGATGGATTGGATTGATAAGAACAATCATATCCAAGTAAGGGCATTCAATGTGGAGAAAATCAACGAATATGAATACATGCAAGACTATGACATACTGGGGCATTGATTTGATAACCTCATAAATGATGATCTAGAAAAATAGATAACATCTTTTTCCTGGAAACTTCTTAAGGGTAAAAATTCCAATAGGATAATGTTTTCCTGTAATAAATATGTTTTATTTTGGGGTTCCTCACTTTTATCCTTAAACTTTATTTTTGGATAATAATAATAAAATGAGGTTACGATTATTTCTGTGTGAAAATAATCCAAACTATATTTCAACATGGTAATGGGTGTACAAAAATCATCGATGGAGGGTTACTGAGAGGTAAAGGAGTTGTCATCATCTAAAAATTAAATAGACATTAATTGATATATTTAGTGACATATTACAATATATGAAAATGGAATTTAAGAAACATAACATTAAATATATTATTTAATGGACATAAGAATTGGGAAATCCCTTATGAAATTTCAGTATGGTAATGAATGTTCATAAAAGATCAGGGAAGGATTAATGAGAGTGAATGGGGACAGTAATCATGTTAACATAAAAATAATTTTTTTGAAATCTAAACAAACATATCCTAATATGAAAAATGTAAATTAAAAATGATAATGTAAAATGAGTGGTTGACTAAAATGGATAGTGGATGCTCCATTGAAAAATTTCACAATAGTAACAACTTATATAAAGGTAAAAATGATAGAGGATAAATAAGATATATTTAAAATAAGATACTTTTTATAGTAATTTAATGATTATAAATAACTAAAATTATAAAAAAAATTCAACTAAGAAGATAAAAATCAAAGAAGGTTCTTCAATTGAAAGGAGGGGAGAAAGGTGAGGACACCTATGGGAACTTCGGCATAGTAACACCTTAGGTAAGGGTCCATAAAAAGGATGATAAAAGATACATTAATCAAAAAATATAAAATGGATAATATATGAAGGATTATAAATTATTTAAAATAAAAAAAATTGGAATTAAAAGAACTAATTTCAAATAAGGTGCTTGAATTTGAATATAGGAGAGAAAGGTGATGATCCCTTACATGAGTGTTTGACCCCAAAAACCTGATAGGGTTGTATATAGAGCTTGGGAGAACCTTGGGGGAATCTATATTGTTTATAGAATAGTATGTATGTAATCCTTGGAGTTAGAGTGACGATAAATGAGATATTGATTGGGTATATGTTGGAAATGAGAGGGTTTTTTTATTTTTTAGGTTTTGGAGTATACATATTAACATATACAAAACCAAATACTATCCCATGGTTTTTAAAATGTTTTCTACCAAACAGAAGTGTTAATTATTATTTTATATTTCCCCGGGATGATCATATTAATATAATTCCCATTATTATGTGGAGGTGAGTCATAATCATAGTGAAATAATTTTAAATCCATAAAATTTATTATTGGTTTTGGAATTTTTATAGTGGATTTAAAAAATAAATAAAATAAACATAAAATCAAAATATTATAAATGTAAAACATTAAAGTTTCTATTTATCCCATTTATAGTATTTATTACTTCACTTTTTTTACATTATTATGTCATAACACACAGTGTATATTTTTACGGTATTTAATTTTAAACTAAAAAATTTGACTCTCATAAAATTTTAAAAAAATCACCATTGTATAATTTCTATGATTTGATTAAAAATTAATATTAATTTAAATTAATAAGATTTATAATTAAACAAATTTTCACTTTTAAAATAATATCTGCATTTATTAAGAATTTTTGGGTTTTTTGATACTTACAGTTTTCCAAAAGTTAGAAAAATTAAATCTTATTATATGAGAATTTATATTTTATAAGAATTATTTAAGAATAACATTATATTAAAATAATATTTTTTTAAAAAATTATTAATTTCATTAATTCATTATTGGAATTTTAATATTAACAAAACATAAAATTTGGGTTTAATTGTATCAAAATAATCATATACCGATAATAGTAATAAGATGAAAATATATTCATTATTCTAAACAAAATTATGTATATATTACTTTTTATTAGGTCTTTAAACATATCCTTTTAATAATTCAGCATACACCCTAAGAGTAAGTTGTGTGATGGTGGAAGTTTAATGAGATGGTTTGGCAAACATGGTTTGGATTGTGATTTTGATGTTCTTATAATTCTCTCATAACAAGTTTCACTCATCCATATGTTATTTCATCTTATCTTGGTCATGGTCAATGGAAAAGCATAGAGAGGCAGTATCCAATGGAATCTATGATAAATAGGCTTCATAGGGTATGAACTGGCTAGTTGAGGCCATCACTTGTTTTTCCTATGTCAATTGGATTGTTAACCCCTATATTTATACTAATCATGTGATCAAAATTTAGTGGCTATATTATCAATGGTAAAGATACATAACAATATTTTTTATCCAACTAGATATAATAAAAAAAGTTAGTACATGTGTTTTCTATTAACTTTTACTAAATGATGCATTTAATTAAAACAAATGGGAAATCATATTTATAACAATTTGGGTCCTTTCATAATGACTTTAAATAACTAAATTTATTTAATGAAAATTATAGTTATGATTCATGATGACCCAAATGATGAAGAGCTAGATTACAGTTAATTTTATTAAAATATTTAAAATGTTAATAATGATATAAATATTAATATAATAATTAAAAGAATAAAAAAATTATTTTATAGTTTATGTATAATAATCTTAGGATTTATTTTTCCCTAGTAACCCACGATTGAAATATATAGTATTGTTTATGCACGTTGTAAAACCATCCTAAAGAAGAATAAGATATAATAAACAGGTGTGTATGGGTAAAAAAGTGATTACTTTATAATAATATAATAATTATTTATTTATAATAAAAAATTAATTATAATTTTTATGGGTTTGAATAATAATTTAATATATTTAAAAATATATAAGTAAAAACATTACTTATTTGGGGAGACTACCCACATGTACACATGTGTGTTATTCAAAATTCCAATAGACTCTAATAAAGGTAATAATTTTTCTACAATTTCATAACGATATTAATTATTTAAATATCATTTTTTCATTATACACCCCTTTAAAATCATCTGGGTAGAGTGGTTATGAAAAACGAATCATGCCTATTATAGAGGTGGAAATTGAATATAACACATAATAAAATTTTATATTTTTGAATGGTTGTGTGGGGGATAGAAAATGGTTATCCGATAAACATAATAAAATTTCATTATACATATGATACTGATTAAATTATCTCAATATATTTTGATTATATTTTATGGATCTAGAAGAAATATTAATTGGGAATTAAATAAATAAGGTGTAGTTGATAATTTATCGTACTCCTTTGAATTCCACCATTTCAATAAGAATTATGGATTAGAGAGGTGGTATTATGAGAGGGCTATATCAAATTTTATTTATGTATGAGTGATGGGGATATATTCATGTTGATTTTGACTTAATATAAGCATCTTGGGTTTTAAGGAGAAGTGGGGTGATGGTGAATCCTTTTATAAGGCTATGGAGTTCCATTTTTAAGATTATACCAAAGGAAAATTCATTACAAAAAGGTAAAATTGATCTAATAATTGAAATATTCGATTAGGGGATGTATTATTGTTTATTACACCACCAAAAATCATTTCCACTTATGTTTGAATCTTTTTTTTAAGTATAGTATTCTTGGATCTTACATTTTTAATTTTTTTACATTAATGTGTAAAATAGTCTTATCTATTAAATGGATACCATTCCAATGGACCTGATTTTAAAATCCTTACCTCATGATTGAAGATACAAAATCCATTTTTGGCTAAAATTTATAATGGGGAAAATAATAATTTTAATATTATCACATATAACAATTAAAAATCATTTTAGGTATTATATTTCAAAGAAAAAAGATTTTGATAAATATAAAATTAAAAATATAGTTTATTTATATTATATAAATTGGTTTTTTAGTTTCCAAAAATTATTTATGTGGTATTAAATGTAGTTCAGAAAAAAATAAAATATTTTAGATATATAGCTTATTGAAAAAATATTAGTGTAAAAGTTTATTTATGATTCTAGAAGATTAAACACTGGTTCTATAAATTCAAATATACATTTTTAACGGAATAGATTTTATCCATTTTTATTATTATAACCGATATAATTTTATTAAAATGTTTTTTTATAATGTCATATACTCTTTGGTAAGAGTGAAAATTTTATTTTTCAATATTAACTGAACTGTAAACTATTTAAAAACATATAAAAAATAAAATTATAAAACATTGATTATCAAAACTCCAATATTATTTCTGCCATATAAAATTTATAAAATTTATAAAATGAAAATACTAATTATAAATTTATTTTATTGAAAATGACATTTTCATATAATTTAATAAAACTATTTTATATCAATTTAAAATTTCAAAAAACGACAGTAGATTTGTTCCTATATTATAATATTTTAAAAGTGTGTAATTTAATTATTGAAAATAAAATATTTAAAACCAAAAAAATATATAATTTGAGTGTCAATGATCCTTCTAAATATTAATTCAAATTAATTATTTATCTTATAAATGTAATTAGATTTTAGTTGAGTAATATTTTATTACATACTATAGGCTTATTTGTTATAATAATTTTATTTGTAATATTTATTTATTATGTTATAGAAAATTCTATTTTAGGGTTTCATGGGGAGTAATCTATTTAACATATTATAAATTTAGAGATAAAAAATTATTTCACTTATTTTTTGATGTTACATCCCCCCATTAAATAATTATTTTCCTCACGATTTTAAATTTCAAAAATTAATGTAGATATAGTTTTCCATAAATTAAATAATAATTTATATATGATTCAATCCTACGTACCTATGGTAATACTATGAATGAAATAAATCCCATATATTTATATTCTATACCATTTTTTCCCAATAAGATTCATAGGCTATATATTATGTGTTTTTAATGACATCTATTTTACAGATTCATATTCAAGATAATGTTTCGAAAACAATAATTAATCCAAAAGGATTATGATTTTATCCAACAAAATCTGAGTAAATGATATCTTGAGAACTCCATCATATGATATATTCTCTAAAAAAACCATTATTATAGATATGATAAACAAATTTAAATTATGAATTAATTGGATCAATATATAACTCCTTTTGTTTGACATATTTTTTCAATTTAAATTTTCTTCTTTGTTTTTCTAAGATAACGAGTTATATATTAAAATTTTAAATTACATTTAAATCCATAAAATATTTTCTTAATGATAATGGTAATAATTTAAGAATATATACAGATATTCTCTACATGGTGTGAAATGTTAGGACGACTCAAAATGATTGAGTAAAAATCAGATTCTTAGTCAACTATCATGTTTTATGGTACTTATCCCTAAGTGAATATATTTCACATCCACATATGTATTGTAATATCTATAAATTAATTAATTTATCAAAAAACCAAATAATCTATGATTTACCAACCTTTTTTTATTTTACCCTATACATAATTTCATTCATTGTGATTTAATTAAGTTTATATAATCATAATCCCCAAAATAACAATACTAATCCTAAAACAAAATTAACCATAAAAAAAATAAACAATTCTGAGATACAAACTAAGCTTCCTTATACACACAATATTTGGTCTCATGCTATAACCATATTCTTCTAACAAAGTGTTTAATAAAATGTGAGTTTTCCCAAGAAAAAAATTCATATATTATACATTTATTTCAAATATTAAACATTACATCTAATAATTATCACATAATATAATGAATGGAAGGTTTTTTGTTCTTCAAGGACTGGTTATGAAAGAATATTATATTACAATAATATTGAATATTACTTGATAATTGAACCACACTGCACACCAGCATATAATTCACATTTGTAATACTCATATTTATAAGATCATAAATTGATATATATGAAAGGGGTTGGTCAAGAACACTATATATAATGCAAGTTTTAAAAAATAAATATATATCATGAAAAAATGTGTTTCACGTTCCATGAGATTATCCATCACATTCTCCAATGAAATATATGTTACAAACAATTCCATGTTAGTAAGAATGTCTTATCACATTTCAGTAATGAATAATAGAGTTAAAGTTCATTATAATTTCATAACACTATTCAAGTATAAAAATTGGATTATTTTACATATAAGTAATTATAAAGGACATTGAATTTTCAATACCATTTACTATTTTAAATAACTCCATTCAGATTCCCCATTTAATTAATTATGAAATGAATCTTATAGGTTTTTAATTATAATATATGGCTCCGTAATTATATCAAGGAAATTAATTCAAATTAGACCTCTTAATCCCACAGAACTAAAAAGTGATTTAATAATTCAATGAGATTTAGTGTCATAATAATTTACACAAACACAACCTAAGGAAAATCTAGTTTCTTGTAAAATGAATAGATGTTATGGAATATATCAATCAAATAACAAGGTGTGGTTTGAATTAAGGTGATCGACCTCTAATGGTTCAATTAAATTAATAGGCTTATCCAATTAATTGCAATTGGTTAAAAAAATAGTTTCCCATTTTAAGGGTGAAACATGGAATATCCATCATGCTGGACAACTATGTTTTTTTAAATTCATTGTTACATTATGAAAAAATACTAATACCACATAACTCATGATTATACAACCTCATGTGTCCAATATCATTCATTGATTCTAGGTAGATTAATATAAAACATTAGAATAGTCAAATACCCTATAAAAAGGGAATATGAGATCAAATTAAAATTATAATCAATGCAGTAGGGTAAATAAGAGATGGATTGTAACATGCCAAACCAAGTTACCTAGATTCAGTGCATATTACATAACATTGGCATGATCACAAAAGATCATGTCTTGAATGACTGATTTGTTTAGTAGCCTTGGAAATAATAGATACATTAATAGGTTTTACATTACATTATAAAATGAAAAACTACAAAAGCATAGTCTCCATAGGCCAGACTCATATCCCTTATACAATCCCTACAGTTCAGTCATAATATACTTTTTCGCATCCTAGAAAGAATAAAACATAGAAAGGGGTGAGCTCAGATGCTCAGTAAGGATAACAATATAGAGGAAACATTCATAAATAAGCATAAAAATTTAAGGAAATGTAAGACTAAAACTAAAGCTTTATAAATTTTAACATCATAATAATATGGAAAAGATAAAATTAAATAATAGAATATTTTTATTCACATGGATATTCTACAAGTCGAATAATCACATGCAATATCAAAAGGAACTTTCATAATGATGGAATGAATAATGCGAGACTTCATAACCACATAGTTAAGGCCTTGTGCCAAGACTAAAAATAATATTTTGTCAAGTCCTTCTGCGAAGACACTAGTTTTCCTCATGATACCTACTAATGAATCAAGGAGTTATAGCTGGATCCACCTAGCACTTACTAAGTCCAATGTATTCCTCATATGAAAAGGATTGAACATAACATAATCATTCGTATTAAAACTAGCATAAAAAATGTCAATACTTTATCCATAAATAATGAATGGTATAAAAATACCATATCCATAGTCAAAAATATCACAAAACCTTCAATACAAAATTTATGTTTTGTATCATAATAAATCAACTTCAAATAAGCTCACAATCCATCAACGGATGTTGACATATATGAAATCAAAACATTTTTAGAGAAATATTTCTTTTATTTTGAAATCATTTAAATGTCATATAATTATAAAATAAATAATTTATTTTAAATATATTATTATAATATTTTAAGGGAATTTTTGATGATGTTATAATATCATAAAATAGCGGCACCCACCGTATAAGTTAAAAAAACATTTTTACCTTAATTTTTTTGAAAAGGTCATAAGTTACCTTGTTTGGAAAAAGACAAAAAGATTCCTTTCAAAAAAATTTATTAAAAGTAATAAATGGTATAAATGACATTAAAAAATAGTCTAGTAAATAGTAAAAATGTTTTGGAATGCATTTTTAAGAAACATGGATGTTGATTATAAAGAGGCCCTAGTAGATACATACGTAAAAATAACTCCGGATAATAAATAGATTGTGAAATTAACCCTTAACTTGTACTTTTCCTTGGTTGAGGGTAGGTTAAACTCCTGTATAATTATTAAATAATTGTTATTATGTTATTAATGAACCATACACATTAATATTATATCATATATGATCTTCTAATATTTCTTTGTTAATGATATTTCCGTAGTATCATCATTTTGGGTGTTAACTGATTTGTTTACCTTTATATGATTGGTTATGTAAGCCGGGTTTGTTATGGATAAGATGTAATTTATTCATATAAAGAATGAAATTTTGTTCAGAAAAATTATTTTTAATCATAAAATAAAAATTATTCTTGAATGATTACGATGGGGAATGAATCACATCGCGTTCATCGAGATGGTAAACAGGAGGTACGCACGAGCGAAAATATCATTCTTTTCCTGTTAAAATCATATATAATTGAATGTTATATCATATATAAAGAATAATTATCATGTTATATTTATTATTTAAATCATTTATACTCATTATTATACCCATTCAAATGATGATGTGTTTGAATATCAAACTACAACACGACATGGAGACGAAAATCCGTTCGTACACACCTATGGTGACATTGTCATTCATTCGATCGATAGAATAATAAATATGGTTGTAAGATATATATAATAACATCAAAATATAAATAATATACTGAATTTATAATTTTATAATGGAAAAAACAATGAATTAGAAAGTGGAAGAAGAAAAGAACTTGAAAGAAGTGATGAAAAATTTACCACTTATTCGGGTTCTTCCTTTTGATTTGATCAAAAGGGATCCATAGGTTGCCTTTCTGACTAAAGGAAGTCCTATATGATGAAGGGAAGACTGTTGAGAGGATATTTTGGTAGGGTTTGGCCAATCCAAATGGATTTTATTGTGTGAATATGAGATAAGTGGAGGTGCCCTTTTATAAGAGATGTGAGGGTCACTTTAGGAAAAGTTTGAAATATAATTTTATAATAAAATCATTTTCGGTTTCTAATGGCTCCAAAATTTATTATTTAAATTCTATGGTGGGGATGGTTATAAAAAGTCTCAACTAATACGTTTTATACTGGTTTATGTAATCATATTAACCTTATTATTTTTATTTAACTCTTTGTTAAATAGTTTGACATTTACCTTGTCTCTTTGTATTTTTATATTATATAGTTAACAAACGTACTATAAACATCCAAGTGAATCTCAAGTGTTCATTAATGACACATATAATATTGTTTATGTACTTTTTCATAACCTTATATTATAAGGAATAGAATGCCAGTTAATAATATAATATTTATTTTGAAAACTCTTTGGTTTCAATTTTGACACTATTTGGTATATTGTTTTTGTTAAATTAATAACAACACTATTAATTTGAAAAAAATTCATTTAATTTAATCTAACATATCATATTATCCTATAAAATTCATTTAATTCATTTAATTTCTCAAATTAGATTTATTGGGATATATATAATATCAGTTATTTTTATCATTCATTAATATGGAAATTACTACCTCATCATTGTGTCATAAATAAATTTATTTATTTAATGTATAAAAAATTATAAATGATATTCCATTATGTTAGAAATATTTTAATATTTCTATTTAATATTTATTGTTGAATTTATCTTATGTATTACACTATATTAAAAATGGTTTAGTTATTAAACATTGAATTAAAATCTTTTAACTCTTCTTTAAATAAAATAATAATAAATGTCCTAATCTAATCAATGTGGTCCAAAAGGGATCATATTTTATTCCTAAGGTTGTTTTATGTTCAATTAAACTTATCCAATTGAAATAGGACATTTTTAGGGTAATTATAATATCATTTGTACCCTTAATTACCCAATTTACTTTTTACGATTGTAAATAAAAGTAAAATGTTACTATTCACCAAAAATTATTTTCTTCCTATTGAACAACATTTTACTTACTTATATTAACCATGTCTCTCATAATTTTGAAATTAAACTCACAGTAGAGGTAAAATTAAGTTTTATAGAAATTTACAAATGCTCCTAGGAGGTGGGTAAAAGACTGTAAATAGTTCTATAAAATTTTGATTATCTAAACTTATTATAAAATGACTCAAATGAATTAAGTTGAAGATATATATATGTATTATGTAACTATTTTGACCTAAAATAAATTAAAATAAAATAACTAATTATATAAATGAAAATTCTGTTTTAACTAATAATGTAGTGTTTTTTAACTATTAATCAAAAATTGCAAGTCTTCAAAAAAAATACCAATAGTTCACCCTAAGCTAATTTAGATATTCCAAATCCAAAAATGAAGTCCATTTTGAAAGATAAAATTTATAAAATTTCAAAAATTGGGTATTACTATTCATAACAGCTAGTTTGATTGGTTGTAGTGCGTTAGAACCTCGAAGTTGCGTACAATGCAAGATATTGCATTATTAAATGGGGAGGGTTCCGTGGATTCGTGGGGTTTTTAATTCTTTCCTCCTTGAAATAATTTCATCACCCAAATCTCTATAATACTACCACACAAAATGATTTGGGTGGTTCTTCATCTTAAGTTCCTCTGGTTCCCACGTTGCCTCTTCCGTCTTATTGTTTCTCCATAGAACTTTTACCTGACGAGTCATCTGGTTTCTCTGAACATCTTCTCTTGTATCTAGTATTTTGACAGTCTCTTCAAAAAAAGACATAATAGGTTCCAGTTCAATTTCCTTATAGGTGAGTACATGCGTTGGGTTAGGTATGTATTTTCTCTACAGTGATATGTGGAACACATCATGAATTTGGAGAGACGTGGAGGCATTTCCAAATTATGATCTACAACTGCAATTCGTTCTAGAATTTTGAAAGGTATGATGTACCTGGGACTAATTATACCCATTATACCAAAATGTATATCTCCCTTCCATAGAGGAACCTTCAAGAAAACAGGGCCTCTTGCTATAAATTTAAAATCATTCATTCTGTTATCGGCATAACTCTTTTGCATAATTTGGGCTGCATTGATGTGGGTTTGGATAACCTTCACCTTTTCCATTGTTTCCTCAACATGTTCTGGGCCTATGAGTTTTCTTTCAATAACATGATCCCAAAAAGTTGGTGTGTGAAAGAAATTTACATATAATGCTTCATTTGGTGCAATCTGAATACTTTAATGGAAGTTTTCATTATTAGAAAATTCTACCATAGATAAATATTAATCCCTCATACAATTAATGTCAAGTGAAAAATATATCAACATTATTTATAAGGTTTGAATAGTCTGCTCTGATTTTCCATCAGTTTGAAGGTGGTAGGCAGTGCTCAAATGAAGTTTAGTAACTAGGTATTTCTGAAGACTTTTTCCAGAATCATGATGTAAAACGGGGATCATGATAAAAAGTTTGATAAGGGTACTTCATTAAGTCTTACAACTTCATTAATTTATAGTATTTCTAGACGTTCAAGTGGTAAATATTATCTTATTGCAAGAAAATGCGATGACTTTGTATGACAATCAACAATGACCAATATTGCTTCATTACTTGTAGGAGTCTTTGGTATCCCCATGACAAAGTCCATCGTAATATTATCCCTTTTCCACTCAGGTGTGAGAAGAGGATGCATGAATTACCCAGGGTGTTTCCTTCCATCTTTCACTTGTTGACAAACCATACATCTTGACAATCAATCAAAAATCTCCATCTTCATGTTGCCCCACCAAGTATTTTCCTTCCGATATCAATAAATCTTGGTGCTATGAGGGTGTATAGAGAAATTGGAGCTATGACCATCATCTAAAAATTCCCTTTTTAGATCCGGTATATCAGGAACACAAAGTCTATTCCAACATTTTAATATCCCATCTTCATATATGAAGTCACTCAATCTCACATCATTCACAACATTAATCTTCATTTGAAACTCCTCATCATCGGCCTAAGAATGTTTTATCATTTCTAGTAAAGTTGTTTTGGAATCCATTTAAAATATTTTTGATGTTTAACCATCCCTGATTATTCCCATATCCATTTCCACTAGATCCATGAAGATAGGATCCCATTAAACTTTCATCTTGTTCAAAACTCTGTGATATTTTCTCTTCAAAGCATCTACCACCTTATTTTCCTTCCCCAGGTGGTAGTGTATTGTGAAATCATAATCTTTGAGTAGTTCAAGCCATCTCCTTTGCCTCATGTTTAGTTCTTTAGGTGATAAAATATACTTCACACTCTTAAGATCAGTATAAATCTCATATTTTTTACTATTGAGATAGTGTCTCCATATTTTCCGAGCAAATATTAAAGTTTCTACCTCCAGATCGTGAGTAGGATATTTTTTCTCTTGAAGTTTTTACTATTATGATGCATAGGCAATAACTCTACCATTATGCATAAGGAAACAACCAAGTCCTTTCTTTGAAACATCACCATAAATAACAAACCCATCATTCCCTAATAGTGGAGTCATGATATTATCATTGACTAATATTCTCTTCAGTTCTTCAAAAAATTCTTCCCACTCTTTTGTCCAAACAAATTTAACTCCTTTACGTGTGATCTTGGATAATGGGTTAGCCAATAGGGAAAAATTCTAGACAAAATGCCGATAATAACCTTTTAAACCAATAAAACTGTGTACCTCTGTTATACTCATTGGTGCCATCCATTCATGTATTGCCTTGGTCATTGAAGGATCAATAGATATGTCATCCTTAGAGACAATATGGAATAGAAAAGAAATCTCTTAAAGCCATAATTCACACTTTCTAAACTTCCCATATAATTCATATATTCTTAGGGTTTTCCGAATGGTGAGCAAGTGATTTTCAAGATCATCATAGCTTTTGGATTATTCCAGGATATCATCAACAAACGCCACTACCAAGTCATCAATATATTCCTTGAAAACTATGTTCATTTAATCCAAGAAAATAGAGGGTTCATTAGTCAGCCTAAAAGGCATTACTGTAAACGCGTAATGCCCGTACCTGGTACGAAATGGTGTTTTTGGAATGTCTTCCTTATTTACACACAACTGATGATATCTTGATCGAAGGTCAATCATTGAAAAATAATGAGCTCCATGAAGTTGGTCAAATAAATTATCAATGTGAGGTAGTTGATACTTGTTTTTTATTTTTATAAAATTGATCTCCCTGTAGTTAATGCACAATTTCATAGATCCATCTTTCTTCTTAACAAAAAGGACAGGGGCTCCCCATGGAGAAACACTGGGGTGAATAAATCCCTCATTACTCAATTCATATAGTTGTTTCTTTAGTTACAATAATTCTACAATGGACATTATATAAGGGGTCTTTGATATAGTTCTTGAACCAAGAATTAAATCAATGGAAAACTCAATTTCACATTTTGGAGGATGTCCAGGTAAATACACTAGAAACACATCAACATATTCTTGCACAATAGGTACATCCTCTATTAGAACATTCTTTTTCTCTCCCATTATTATTTCTTTCTCATCCTCACTAATAACTAAATGTAGTAGAGCTACTAGGGGTTGATATATATAAGAATAAGGTGGTGAAGTTTCTGCTTTAAAGATAAGTTACTCTTTATCATCATCGAAAATTTTATCCTCCTTCATCTTACAATAAATTTTCACATCATGGTTTGAAATCCAATTAATACCGAATATTATGTCAAATCCCATCATGGATATGTCAATGAGATCAGCAGATAAAGAACATTTATATTCCCTAATGGGAACTGATTCCCAAAATATTGTTTTGATGATACTTCCCTTAGGTTTTTTGACTGACAACTCCCTTGTTAAGTGAAATTTAAAATATCTAATTTTATAGAAAAATGGGAAGATATGAAACAATGTGATGATCCAGAATCAAATAAAGCATTGGCTAAACTTGAGGAAACCATTAAATTACCTTCCACCACATCTTTTAGAGCTACATCCTCAGTAGTAGTGATCACATAAGCTTGGACTTTCTCCCTTGTCCTTTTCTGAGATAAGTTCTCTTGGATCTTAGGACATTCATTTTCATAATGCCCCTTTTCTCTAAAATTGTAGCATTCAACATTGATATCCTCTTTCTTCCCCTAGCAATCACAAGTTTCGTGGCATTTTTCACCACACTTGTAACATACTCCCATTAACATCAAGAAAGTATTGGGGTGTTTCTTACCACATTTACTTCAGGATGGGTATTCATCTTTTCCCTCATTCCCCTTATTTCCATTTCCATAGTCTTTAGCAGATCTCTTCTTCTCCTACTTTTCTTTAAAGTTGTAAGACATAGAGAATTATTTTTCTATCTTGATAGCACATGAGATGATATCATAGTATGATGAGAAGATTGTGAAACTGATTTCAACGAAGAAATAGTTTTAACCCATAAATGAATCAATCAATCTAACTCCATGGGTTACGTATATAATATGATGCATGCCTTGATAACTTTGTAAAGTTAGCCACATATTTTGTGACATTATCATCCCTTTTTTTCCTCAGACATAGAAATTGTCTTTTCATATCCACTCAATGGTCATGAAGAAAGTATTTTTATAAGAAAAACTCTTTAAAATACCTTCATTATATATTCGATACTTCATAATCTTACTTTGTGTTTTGAATCAATGACCACCATTGACTTGCATCTCCCAGGCATCGATAAACTACCATGACAAAATTTTTCCCTTTTCCTACACCCCAAAGAATGAAATATTTTTTATAGGGAATTTATCCATTGCTCATATACTAATGTATTTTTATGCACATTGAATGATAGTGGTTGTTTCCTTATGAAGTGTTCTAACATTGATACTCATTGTTGTGGATCTGGGTGCTCCATATGGGTCAGGTAATTAATTATAACCTGAGTGAGTAGTCCTAGTATGGTGATACGGTGATCATCACCAGTTTCATCACCATCTCCAATATAATTATATATAGTAGGAGGTCAATCCCTACATAGATTATTTTCATTGATACAGTTTCCATTCCTTCCACTAGACTCCATTTCTAAATAATAAAATACACTATGTTAGTTTATGAATCGCAATACATGACTCTAAACATGTAAAAAACTTAACAAAAATTGAATAGTTTATGGATATAATACAAAATCATAAAAAATTCTTTGAGGAATTATATACTCATAATCCCTTCATGATGGGTTTTAATGAAAATGAAAATTATCCTAAGCATATATCCTGGGAGTGTCGTAATGAAGAGTGCAGCAAGGCTCATTGTCGTGCACCAGTTCCCGTTAGAGTCTACCTCAAAGCGGTGTTTTCAGGTTTTATACCTAGGTAAAACTGTGACATAGCCACCTCTACCTTCTTATATCCATAAATGGATGTATTTCTTGGAAAACTCATAAAACCTCTAAAGTACTAATATTCTAGGAAGTTCTTCTATATTAATCCTCAAAGTCTATTTTAGGGTAATGTTCTATAATCAGTGTTTTTCTAAATCTAGATTCCACGATTTGTACTAAACTTTCTCAGATACCAACTGTAATGCCTTGACCCTACTTACCCAGAGTCAGTACATTATTACATAACATTAGCATGATCACAAAATATCACATCTCGAAAGACCTATTAGTTTTGTAGGCTTGGAAATACTAGTTACATAAATAATATTTGCATTACATTATAAAATGAAAATATACACCAACATAGTCTCCACATTCCACACTCATATCCATTATACTATCCATGTGGGTCATTCATAATATACTTCTTCACATCCTGAAAAAAATAAAACATAGAAAGGGTTGAGCTCAGATGATTAGTAAGGATAACAATATAGCGGAAAATTTCATAAATTAGCGTAAACATTTAAGTCAATGTAAGAATAAAAACAAAATCCTTTTAAAATTAAATTTCAGTATAATATAGAAATGATAAAATCAAATAATTCCATTTACATATTCACATGGATATTCTACTAGTCAAATAATCACATGCAATATCAATAGCCACTTTAATAATGATGGAATGAAAAATTCCAGACATCAGAACCACATAGTCAAGGCCTTGTGCCAAGACTACAAATAATATTTTGTTAAGGACATGTGCCAAGACACTAGTTTTTTTCATTATACCTACCGATTCATCGAGGAGCTATAGTGGGCTCCAACCGTCACTTAAAAAGTCCAATGCATTCCTTATATGAAAAGGTTTAGACATAACATAAACATTCATATTAAAACTTGAATACGAAATGTCAATACTTTATCTATAAACCATGAATGGTATAAAAATAACACATCAACAGTAAAATATATCACAAAACCTTCAATAAAATATGGATGGTTAGTATAATAATAAATCATATTTAAATAATCTCACAATCCATGAAGTAGGTTGACATAGATGAAATCAAAACTTTTTTTTGAGAAATATCTCTTTCTATTTTAAAATCATTTAAAAGTCATATAATTATAAAATAAAACATTTATTTTGAGAATATTCATATAAGATTCCAAGGGGAACTTTGACGATGTTATAATGGCAGAAAATATCCACACTCGTAGTAAAAGATAAAAAACATTCTAACCTTAATTTTGTCAAAATGGTCATAAGTTACCTTGTTTGAAAAATGCTCGAAATATTCCTTTCAATTTTTATTTATAAAAAGTAAAACTAGGGTATAAATTACATTAAAAGTCAATATAATTATTTTGATATTAAAATCGTATATCATTGGATGATATATCATATACACATAATCAATATCATGTTTTACTTATTATTTTAATCATTTATACTCATTATTATATCCATAAAAATGATGAAGTGTTTGAATAACAAACTACGCCACGACGTGGAGATTGTAATTTGTACATACGCAAGTATGATAACATTTTCATTTATAGGATGGATAGAATAAAGAATATCGGTGTCCCATTTTTATAATATCATAAAATTATATAAAAGATACTAGAGTTATTATTTTGTAATGGAAACAAAAAAGAAAGAGGAAGTGGAAGAAGAAAAGAACTTAAAATAATGGATGAAATATTTACCTCTTCTTCAGGTTCTTCCTTTTGATTTGATCAAAAGGGATCCGTAGGTTGTATTTATGACTAATGGAAGGCCTCTAGAATGAAGGGAATACAGTTGATAAGATATTTTGACATGTTTTGAACGATCCAAATGGATTTGAAGGTGTCAATTTGAGATAAGGGGTGGATCCCTTTTATAAGAGAGGTGAGGGTCACTTTCGGAAGAGCTTGAAATATTATTTTATAATAAAATAATTTTCAGTTTATAATTGATAAAAAAATGAATCATTTAAAGGATAAGGTGGGGATGGGTCAAAAAACTCTCAACCAATAGGTTTTATACAGGTTTTGGTCATCATATTAACATTATCTTTTAGATTTAACTCTTAGTTAAATAGTTTGACATTTTCCATGTCTCTTTGTATTTTTATAATATATGGTTAATAAAATTACTATAAAATTACAAGAGAACCTAAAGTGGTTGATTAATAACATATATAATATTATTAAAGAACTTTAAGTGAAATGTTAATTTTTAGGAATAGAATACTAATTAATAATATAATATTTGTTTTAAAAACTCTTTTATGTCAATTTTGACACTATTTGGAATTTTGTTTTTGTTAAATTCATAACAACATTATTACTTCGAAAAAACACATTTAATCAACCATAAAATGTCATATTAACCTAGAAAATTAATATAATTAATTGAAAGTCTCAAATTAGAATTATTTAGATATTTATAATATC
Organism: Viscum album; assembly: GCA_963277665.1. Lineage (NCBI taxonomy): Eukaryota > Viridiplantae > Streptophyta > Magnoliopsida > Santalales > Viscaceae > Viscum > Viscum album. The sequence continues at coordinate 902,892,668 of OY728139.1, forward strand.
AATTATTTTAATTTTTCATTAACAAGGTAATTACTGCATCATCATTATGTCATAAATAAATTTAATAATTTAATGTCTATGAAATTAAAAATTAAATACCATTATGTAGTTAAACATTATATATTTATATTTAAAATTTATAGTATAATTTATCTTAGGTATAACCCTATATTAAAAATGGTTTAGTTATTCAACTTTGATTTTAACTCTTTTAACTCTTCATTAAATAAAATAATAATAAATGTCATAATCTAATACAAGTGGACCAAAGGGGAATATATTTTTTTTCTAAGTTTGTTTCTGCTCGAATTAAACTAATAAAATAGAATTTTGACATGTTTTAGGGAAATTATAATATCATTTTTACCCTTAATTACCCTATTTAATTTCTAGCGTGGTAAATAAAAGTAAAAAGTTACTATTCACCAAAAATTATTTTCATATTATTAAACCAAATTTACATACTAATATTAACTGTGTCTTTCAAATTTATGAAATTCAACTCACCAAAGTGATAAAATTATGTTTTATACTAATTTGTTGTGCTCCTAGAAAGTGGGTAAAATATCGTAAATAGTTCGATAAAATTATATATATATATATATATATATATATATATATATATATATATTATAAATTGACTCCATTGAATTAATTTGAAAATATATATTTTTTGTGTATCTATTTCAAACTAAAATAAATTAAAATAAACTAACTAATTATTTAAGTAAAATGTTATTTTTAACCAATAACGCAGTGTTTTTTCACAATTCATAAAAAATTGACAGTTTTGAGAAAAATTATAAAACATCACCTTAAGATAATTTCGATATTAAGAATCCAAAAATAAATTCCATTATAAAAGATAAAGTTTATAAAATTTTAAAAGGCGGGTATTAATATTCATGATGGCTAGTTTGATTGGTCGTAGTGTGTTAGAACCTTGAAGTTCCATACAATGGAAGCTATTGCATTATTCGAAGAGAAATGTACCATGGATGCTTGGGGTGTTACATGGATGAAGAAGGAGTAATAAACTAACAATAATTATTTGACATATATTATAGTTCAGGATTTTGCGTTCAAACAAAGGAGAACAATTGAAGAATATGAGAAGGAAATGTGGGAGCTCAAGCTGCTGGATAGGGAATAAGAAATGTGGGAGTAAAGTAGATGTTAAAAATTTATATAGAAGATGGAAAAGTGGTAATTTCACCTATTTAAATGTTGTTCATAGTTTTTCTACATGATTTGTAAAAACCATGAACCAACCTTGTGCAGCCACTGGGTATCATCAACTACAAGTGCATTGCTAGATCACAATTTTAGAAAACCATGTTCAACCTATCTGTGAATTTATAGTATATTCATGAACCCTTCATGGCTAGGCACCCTCATATTACAAATTAATTTAACTTTTTACAGACTCTTTTCAAGGAGAGCTGTTGAATTTTTCATTTTTAGTAACTGTGAACCAATAATGAACATTATTCAACTTCTTCAAAACTAGAGCTCTAAGATATGAATTGCCCTAGAAACTAAAAAACCCCAACTTAAAACCCCAGTAACCTATTATACCATAAACTCTATTTAAAAAAACATTTTATGTAATCCAATTATTAGAATTACATTCTTTGGTTATGTTTTTGATTATCACGTCAATGAAATGGAATGTTGAATTTCTACAGATGATTTAAAACTTTTCAAGAACACAAGACCATAAAATCACCACACTTTGGAGATTACCATATATCAGAATCCATTATGGAATAATGAAAAATCACATGACCTTCTTAGGATAAGTAATTTCCATTGAAATGGTTGTTTTGTGTGTTAAATTACCAACATGCCATTAAGAATTATTTCAAACACATGGTACTTGATCTATTAAATATAGATACAATGATTTAATTCAAAACTAAAAAATCAATACGATGATTACCTAAGACCGTCTTAGCCTAAACATGATCATGTTCTCATATCATTCTCAAACTAGCTCATAGAAATCCCTACCATAGGTTCTGAAATTTAATATGATATTCTAAATCATGGAAAATCCCAACATTGGAATTGTCAAAACATACCGGATCATAAAATTCTAACAGCACATCTAGAATATTTCCTAATTTATTTGAACAGTCAATTCCATATTGAAATCATTTAACTTTTTTGTGATATAAAATTTAGGGAAACACTTCATAGAAATTTTTACTACACTCACATCATCCCAATAATGTTCTAGAAATGGCTTCCTCACTGTCTAGATTCAATTTATAATGAAAATTCAATTTATGATAGCACCACCTGACTAACATGAATGTTCTCCTATTTAATAACTAATGCATACCAAGCACGACCCCAATTCCTTCAATCTAATGAATATAGAGAATACTATGAGAATGGTCATTAAATCTGATAACTCACTTTTAGTGACATATTGATCAAAATTGATCATTTCTATTTTCAATCCATAAGACAAATTGGGGCATATCTGATCTAGCACCCCATGACCATCAAAAACTATAAATATCATTGAAATCCAGGTGTATACAAAGAATAAACAAATAGAATTATTTGATATCATATATGTTAGTCTAAACTATTTATTTTAAAAGTGAGATGTTGGTGAGCTTCCAATACATACTAGTATCAATACACTGAATGAGCCCATAGGAAGTATATCACTAGGTGATCATGTTCTAGAATCATCAAGTGTTTATGATTCCATTAAATTCCCTCCTAATTAGGAATCCCAAAATCACTCAACACGTCCCACACCTTTATGATTTTCCATTATCCAATATTAAAACTCACAAGAGTCTTCTTATTGAGATATAAGTGCATTTATTACTTATCTATTTATAACTGACCCTATTAGTGTGGCCAAGAATGTTTCAAGATAAAGAGCATGGTTATCACTAATCCAAGAGTGCAGCATGATTATTTTAAGGATTAATCCTTAGAATTTAGACAATATCATTATATTGAAGATGATTTTCCATCATAATTTTCACCCAAATGTATCTTACCATCGATAAGAATAATAGTTGAACAACTATTTCCTGGATTCATCTACAATATATTGGAAAAAAATTTAGATGCCTCATTATTTACCCAACACTATGCCTTACTACCAAGGAATTCTGGGATTTTCTCAATGTCCCTATAAAAGTCCAACCTTTCTAAAAGAGTCCTAAAATGTTTCATGCACAAATTTTTTTATCATTGTGTTTTATTATAATCACAAACCTGTATTAAAATTGTTACATTTCTTGGCCTTTAAATCACCCAAAATTTGAATATAGCATCCATTTTTATGGATTCCCATAACTAGTTTTCTTCCCATGTATCCACTCATGGAATATATTTAATGATCTAAAAGCCTTAATAGATTCTATCATCTGGTCCGACTATTTCTAATTAGAAAATTATAGTATCTATCTTTCTACATATAAGTAAAACTAAGTCATGTTAAATGAAATAATTCGTTCCATATGAATTTCATTTTTATCATTTACTAATAATGGGAACAAACCCCATGAAACATGAATCTTTGACCAAAAATTGGTTATAGATGTGTCCAACATGATTTTACCAATTAAAAATTGAAATGAGAAGGGAACAATTTTCTTAAAAGAGAGGTAGAAAATATTTAATATACAAATAAAAGTTGAAATATTCCAATCCATGCTCATGAGAATTAATATTATTAGTAAGATAGGAAAAAAATAATATAATATTAATGTTACAACACCCTTCCCTTTTTCAACATCACCCCCAGTATTAGGATAACTCAATTCCTCTAACACCTAGGTCACTATAATTTTGAGTTAACCTGTGAATGTACTATCACATCTCCAAGCCTAATCAGATTCAATGAATTCGTAATGTTCATTGTACCATTTTACCAAATTTATGGGTACCATTTGTCTGGATTCATACTACTATATTATTTTATCAACACAATAACACATAATTTGATAGTATGTATAGGCATATCATCCCTATATATATCTTTATCTAATATCCCATATTCAAGATTTATCCAAGGGTCATATTATGTATATGGGTTTTAATTTAGTGGATGGACTCTCAAGTCATCCATAAATACTAATAATGAAGGGTAAAACATCCTACTAAGTCACAGACCATTCAATTGTCATCTCTGTCCCACAAAATCTAAGAATTTTATGGTACATAGTTCCATAAAAAGGTTACATTCATCAAATGAAAACCCATTCTACCTTGGTTTCATTTAATTACTAATAATACTACATTAAGGGAAATAGAAAAAAGAAGAAACTTTTGGTTCCTGTAACTTAGGTATTGAGTCCAACTACACTTCTTATTTCTGAGGAACTAGTACAAGAAGTCCACCTTGAATAGGAATTGACTATAAAAGAATGTCATTTGATTAAAAAAATTCATAGTATTAACAGGCATACCTATAAATCAATATAAAAAAATGTTCAAATATACCCATGTGAATGCCCATCTTCATGTTCAAGGAAATTCTCATGTCATTTTTTAACAATTCATACATGATGGTTGAAGCTAAGAATCCCACATTAATATATTAATCAAAAACATTCATCAATTCACATTTTCTTCTAATGATTATATATCCACAATTTTAAAAATATATTTTCTTAGATATGCAGTAAAAATATACTAATTACATTATTTAGTTAATAACCCAAGGAAACATAGGAAGGTTCTATCAATAACAGCATCAAACAAAAATTTATTCAGAAAACATCTAGTAAAATTCTTGGAAATTAATATCATAAATTCCATTTTACTAATTTTAATTATCTGTATGGTTATCTAAAAAATTACGAGTTAAACAAAATATATATTCAATTATATAGTTAAAAACATTCGTTCATTTGAAATTTTTAATCTAATTCTCTAATTATTTCCAAAAAATTAATTGAAATAATATTAATTCATGATCTGAATCATTTTAAGGGAATCAATTTATTTACAAGAAAACATAAATTTATAAGTAAATTTGTATATGTAGATGCTATCATATAATAAAAAAACCCTATATAGAAAGACTATGAACACATGGTGTTATGAATGTAGGAATTTCAGAATAATGTTGACATTCTAGGGGTCCCATTATTCAATCATGGGTATATATATATCTGAAAATATTTTGAATCAATAATGATTAATCATACCCTTAGAAGGGTTTGTGTCATAAGAAACTTGATCCATCTTTCCTACTTGGATTTATTTCTTAATTTAGGATTTTTTATATGTTTCCTCATGCCCATGTTATAAAGGCACAAGCTATTATATATATCTATAAGTACTATTTCCTAGATACATTCATTATCAATCCAATTTTATAATTGTATTAGCATATGTAATTTATAATTGGCATCCATGTGAATTTAACAAGGGTTTTCAGCTTTATTATTTGATGATTACTATTCCATATCTATTAGTTCGACTATATTGTTTTTCATTTAAAATCTATGAAGTCCAATACAATTTTAGAATTTATTTTCATGCACATTTAATCACAACAAATAATTTTTCATCCAATGAGACAAATGCTTCATCCCTCCAATGAGTCATAATTAGTTAATTTATGCGACTCTATTATAATATATGGGAAAAACTATTTTGGTTGATGGAAACACAATATTAACCAATTAATTCCTCATAATTATAAAAAACCTAGTTACACAAAGAAATGAATACATATGAATTTATAAATTTATCACAAAAAAGTTTCTACAAGCAAGCATGTAAAATAACCATAAAATGGATATCAAACATGTATACAAAAATATTGCAAGTCACCCTACATGACACAAAGTATGAATGCAATTCATATCTATATGTAGTTATAATGATGAATGTAATAATACTCCCCTTCCATATAAATCTATGAGTAAATAACTATATTCCCCATATATAAAAAATTAGGATAAATCCCATCAATCGCTCAAAATGATATAATAATCCATTCTAATAAATAATTACATGAACAATAGTTTCATCGATTAAAACATAGTATTTTCCATTTTCATGGGTTTAACTCTCCCACACACAGTTATTAACCATGTTGGAAAACATTCATAGTCTTAAGTATACCAACATAAAATAGCATGATAAATTAAAATGGTTTATAACACATTGTAATGTCTTGACCTAGGAGACACAGAAAAAATGTTCAAAGTTAAACTATCAAATAGCCTCCAACAGACCTACCCATATAGTAAAGGATTTAGAAAATAAGTGAGGGTCTAATGATGGTATGGTTGGGATATTATACCCTCTTAATCATAGTATCATTGTATTATTTTATAAATTATTATGATATATGAAAGATGGAAATATGAATGCATGTGGATACAAATCAGTCCATAAAATCATAATCTTCAGAAGCCATATGTAGTATCATATAAAAAATGATTCCATATCAATATTAAAAATGAAAATTTAAATACATGAGAAGGGGAAAGGAATATATGGATAACATAAAAAAAATAACAGAGGCTATCACCTTGAGAAATATGATCTCCATCCCAGTATTGTTCTCTTAAACACCCTTATCATTATGTATAAATTATAGAACAATTCCAATATACTATTCATATATCCATAAGGTCATCCAATGTAAAAAATAGTGGTTTAAATAGGGGATGATAAAAAATATTTGACCACAAATAGTGTCTAAAAATAACAACTATTAATATATCAAACAACATTATACATTTTTATCAACAAATCATTAAATAAATAGCTTTTAACAGGTCAGAATCATGGTCCTAAAATGAAACTCGGCTAATAGTACCTACATTACCCTAAGCGAGAACACTTATGAATATTTATCACCATGTATATGTAAAAATATAATTTAGTTATACATATAATCCCAATATGTGTAAAAATATATATTGACATATATATTGATATATATTACAAGCTAATAACCAAGGTGTAACGCATGTGTCCATTATAACCATATGATCTCATATTTTATATATGGCTCACAAGGACCACCTGTCATGGGAATAAGAAGGGAAAAAATGCCTGATAATAATTTTACAGGGACTAATGATCGAGTATCATGTGTAATGGATGTTATACCAGAGTACCAAATTTAAATGATTTGATACATGGGTATAATTTTTAAGGGACCCCATGCCCGAGTATCATGTAATATAGACTCCATTCTTGAGTATCAAGTGTAAAGAACACCACACCCAAGTTTCACATGTATGGTACTATAATCATTATTTTTATGTTTTACAAGAATAATGATTCCAAGTTCTTGTTAGTATTCACTCCATGATATTTATAACATTACTAGACCCAATACTCTCTCACATGGTCAAAATTGGTCGATTACAAAACATCAAGAGAATCTCCCCGTATATTAGCGACAATTTAATAGCCACGAGGGTGTGATATTTACAATGGGGAGACTATACCCCCCAAGTTACAGAGTTACAATAGAGAGGAATAGTACAATACTAGTAATAAACATGAGAGTGTGTAAATAATGGAAACAATATATTATAAAAGTAATTTCAGTAATAAAATATAACTAATTAATCTAATAAATTTGAGGACAATTGTAATGATTTAATGGATAGTACCCAAATTTCGTGCTAGAATAATGAAAATAAAATAATAGTAGACTCAAATAAAGACTCAAATTCCCTGATCCCAAGCCTCTTGTTTGTGCCATCTCCAAACTCTAGACCATCAAGCTAATACAATCAACAATAATGCAATTTGATCATTTCCTTTCCTGCATCCATGAAATCTTCTTGAGTACCATACATTTTCTAGAATAGTGTGTTAGTATAACTTAGTTAATCGATAACACTATGTATAAACATAATAAGTAAGATAATAAGTGTATCTAATAATTCAACCAGCAAGTGTACTTATTAATTGAAAAGTTAAATTAATACCTCATCAATATTTCTATGACCCAGGTACGTCTATCTTAGAGAATATCACACAAACATGCAAAACATAACCATATAAACATAATAAATAATAACACGCATCATTTCCATGAAAAAATGACTATGAGAAAGTATCAGATCCATTTTTATCATAACCTTATATGAAAGGAATGAATCCGAAAAATCTAGGTCAGAGTTGCTGTATAAGAATTTAAGAAATTAATCAAGGTCAATCTTGGTAAATATACATTATAGAATTTATGAGGGCCATGCCTAGTATATAAGAATTTAAACATTGGTCTGGGCATAATGTGGTATATATGTACTTATGTAGGCTCTATTTGTTATATCTATCTATATAATAATTTCAACATGTTTTAGAGAATAGTTTGGTATATAAGCATTTCATCTTATGCCACTAGGAATATCCCACTATTGAATCGTTTCAGCATGTTACAGGATATATCCTCGTATATAATCATTTTATCATCTATCACTAGGAAAAGGCCTCTGTATAATCATTTTATCATGTGTAAGTGCATAGTCCTATATATAAGCATCTCACAATTTATCACAAAACATATCATAGCAACAAGGATATCATAATATCACATCATCAAGAAAAATTTTTAATTATGAAAATTAACATTTATCATTCATTTAAAAATTTCACTTGTCATTATGTCAAAAAGAAAAAACAAGACAATCATTTCAATGATCCATCCATGCCATGGTTAATCTATATGTAGCAAACTCCTGAATCTCATGTCCTGTTAAACACACATTAAAGCACTAATAATTTCCTTTATAATCATTGGTTTTCACTCCTGAATGGTATCCATATTCTATGTAAATATTAATTGGATCCATATGCCTTCCAAGATCAATTAAATTTACCATTTAATTCATGTAATCACTTTTATGCTGTCACATTTTCTATGTTTCCCAAAATCAAAAATTATCAAACCATAGAGTTAAGTTTCAGAGCACCTACCATTAACTGGTGATAGAAAAACCCTTCAAATAGAATATTACAATGAGGAATAAGAAGAACGTGATCAAAATAATGATACTAGATCAAAATTGTTCAAGATTAAACCTAATAAGGACCTGGGTAAAATATCACACTATAGTGGAATAAGAACAGAGGAGACGATGAGAAAACATACAAAAACCACATACCACAGATCAAATTCATGGTTAATAAGTCTAGAATCTAGACATGTGATCCAGAACCACCATGAAGTCACCCTCAGGTTGAGATGAGAATGATACACGTGAGAGTGAAATAACATCAAACACAAGGAACACTTGAAACCACTCATTGGGAAATTAAATAGCATATAATTCTATTACACATAATGTAATTATATTTAATGGGATAATTTGAACAACCAATCTGACAAGATTGTTATTATTTTTGTTCAAATAATACATGATGTGTAATATAACTCCATGATGTGTATTTTTTTTTCTTTCCATGAAATAATTTAGGACTTGTGAGAATTCACACATGTGTCTAGAAGAAATTAAAAGACATGTATTACATTAACATGGGGTGTAATTGATCTTCATATTATTTTCATCTAATATTACATTTAAAAACATGATCCCATTTATGGATTATAAACATACCATGAAAACATGGTAACACCTGAACCATTTATACACAAGATCTATTAATTCAAATAGATAGGTAGAAATAGTCCTTACATAGATACTCACTAGTTTTTATAAATTTTCATAGTAACCCAAGTTTATGTTTATCCAAAAAACATACATCCAGGAACATTTAGTCATTTTTTAAATAAAGAATATCTATTTCTAAACAAGAATCAGCCACTATGGATTAAATGAAAAACTCAATTTGGGACTTACCTGAAAAAATATGGGATCCAACAACCTGACTAACAAATTACTGATCATACCTGAGTGTCTCCAAGAATTACTTTGGGGTTTGACAAATTATAGCAGACATTTTAATTGCATATCTGAAGCCCAGACATAGTTATCATATTTATTTCATCCATGCTTGAACTGTTGTCGAACGAAATGAATCACCCTACACTTGATATACATTTCACTATGGTCTACAATACATAACAGATACTCCTCAAATGACACATCAACACCAAGATTGATGTCTGATAGATCTATAAAATGATAGTGGTCAAAATAATATCTATAAATATTTGACATGTAAAATGAGACTTTCATGGTTCTATATTTTTTTGGAAGGTCTAATTGGTACTCTATTTCACCGATCATCTCCACTGTCACAAATGGACCAAAAAACTATGGGGCTTGAATTCCCTATTTCACAATATGTGCTTCACCCAATCTAGGAAACAATCAAACGAAAACATGATTTAAAATATCTTACTCTAGATGTCATATTTTATAGTCTCCATAAGATGTCTACATACTTTACATGGACATTAACCTCTATCAAATCAACTAAAAATTCTATGTAACCTCATGAAATATACTATGACCAACAAGCACTAACTAACCTACCTACAACAAGAAAATTGGTGAATGAAATGACAAGGCATAAACATACCTGAATTTTTCTATAATATTTCATTCATGGATGATTATTATTTTTTGAAATATCAATGATTTCATTATGTTACTCCAATAAACCACTTAAATCCAAAACACTAGATAATAAAATATCCTCTAAAACCAAAATTTTCATCTTAGGTTGACCTTAATTGTGGGGATGATATCTTATACTCAAAATAATCTAAGATACTAGGGCCTTCTGAAGACCTTTCTAGAAAATTATGATAAATAAAGATCTCTTTCAAAAATTATACTCCTCTCAATATCATGCTACTGAACTACCTCGCATGTATAAATACTTCACAAATTGTCAACTATGTAAGTCTCCCTGAGGAGAATTAAGAGGTATGCCGTCATTAGTCGATCCAAAATAACCTATAAAACATCTTTATTAAGGGTTATATTGGGTAAGCCAATCACAAAATCAATAGTGACTTCATTCCATTTCCACTCAGTAGTGGGAAATGGTTATACAAGACCAACTGGCCTCTGAGTCTTGGATTTCACCTTCTAGAAAGTGAGACATATTGCCACAAATCTGACAACCACATCTTTATTTATGACTACAAAAAGTTTATACAAAGATCATGATATATCATTGTTAAACACCTATGCACCACCCAACATGATCCTTGAAACTATATCATTATATTTACATTAATGTTCGTAGGATCCCATTCTTGACAATGGAAATGAATAAAATTTCCATTTCCAAGATGCCATCATAATGGTGTCTCTATGACATATAAGCTATCTATCTAAACTAATACCTCAAGATCACATAAATTACCTTTTATGATATTGTCCAAAAACATGAGAATAACATATGTCGAAGTCAGAGATACTCATCCACAATACATTTGAACATCTAAATGCATGTCCAAAAAGTGGAACATGATTTAAAAATAATCACAAGAATCCAATACTATCTTGGAGTAAATATTCTATCTCAATTAATATAAAATGATATCCCTCTTTCCCATTTTATAAGACAAATTGACTTCGAAATGTTGTAGATATTCGACCGGCCTTCCCTATCAAAAGATCATGTCCCCCTTGGAAAAGATACAATTGGGGATATTCATGTTAGTGTATAACTCAAAACATCCACCAATGAAATAATGTTTCTAGAATATCATGGTATGTACACTGCTACAAAATCCAAATCATTTTGAGTATACCTTTTCTCATGCAGTTGCAACTGGATGGATCCATCTGTAACAACTTAGTCCTCCTACATGAAAACATCTCTGATTCTATCTCCAGATGCATCAAAGTACAATGAATATGATTTATGTGGATTAGGTAATGTGTGGATAGGTGTTGCGGACTTCCTAACTTAATTATTATAATATTCATTCTCACAATAATCATACCAAACAAACATCACCCATCGCTTAGTCAAACTAGACATAAGTTCTTCCAAATAGGAAATGATAAGGATAGAGTTCCAATCATTACATTATGACCAAAAAATTGAATCAATATTGAATACATTATTTGGATACTTTAATGATAACATGGATTCATGTTTCTATAGGTCCTATGATTCTCCTTCCAATCAGATGAAATATCTGATGAAGTAAAGTTTATCAATCATTAAATTGAATTTAGTTATCAGGGCATGAAGGTGATGCTCTCTCCATGAAACTAGGTTGATGTCATGATATTGGGTATGATCATATGTTGATTAGAATTACACTATGATATATTACACAAAAAAATCATCAAACTATTATAGAAAAGGATGAATGATCACATTCATTATGTCCATGTATATTTTTTGTGCATTGTTTAAAAAAATAGAATAACTACAAACTCATTCATTTCATAACTACTCATAAATTTTTTTGTGGTATGAATAATAATCACACCCTAAACTGATGGTATAGATATCTCAAATCAATCTTGGATAAGATCTTAGAACCCCTCAGCTAATCATAATTAATGTCAATATATGGAAGATTATACCAGTTCATTATCATTATCTGGATCAATCATTGATAATACAAACATTATCACAATGACCAATCAATATTCTTTGAGAAAAAAAATTGAGAACCAAAAGATGTTGTACTAGGCCATCTAAAAAAGAGAGATTATAGATCATCAAATTTAATTTTGAAATATCAAAGCTCTAATAGTGCTATTATATGTGGTGGGATAGAAACTTGGTATTCCCCTTGCATCAAATAGATTGTAATCTTGATTTTTCGCTTAGGTGGTAAACTATAAAACTACTCTGGAATGATATCCTAAAAATTTTCTTCCACAAGAGGAAATTAATACTCCATAATTAAACGATTATATAGAGTAATATTTTCTATAATAGACATTAGAAAATATAGTCTATATTTAATTGGTCTTGCATGAATATCCTAATGATACCACTCAACCTGGTGAGAAAATATTCATCCTTTTGGAGAGAGAAGTGTAAATATCCTTCAGTAATATTAAATATGAGCATGGATTACAACTAACCTGTCTATAATAAGAATAAAATAAAAACCTATCATTGCCATCATGAACAATTACCAAAAGAAATGGTAACCACTAATCTACAGGGAACATTCCTTGAGACATTTGACATTCTGTAACTGAAGTCCCAATAAAATTTGATGGTCAACAGATCATCCAATATTTATACATAAAAGAGAAAAAAAATATACAAAATAAGTGAATAAAAAAAGGAATTTGATGCTACTATATAAAAAAACACAAGAATTGGTAGATGATTAATGAATCAAACCACTGACAGTACATCGTTCTACATCAACAGTAGCCAAAGGTGACTTCATTACATACCACTGACCATCCAATCTACCATGGACTCCAACCTAAATCCCCTATGATATAAACTCTTCCTGGAACTATCATTCCTATAAAAGGTTACCACATCCCTTGAATCGGAAAGATAAACCAGTCGATATCCATCTACCCATCGTATGATGAGTAGTTGATTCCTTCCTCGGATTTGGAACCTATAATGTTCCACTTCTATTGATATTGTACTGCATGCATCTAAAAACAATTGTAGGTGGCCCAATAATCTACATGAATGAAACTAAAATGTGGTTTATAGACACCGGGTCTATTTTTTTCCATCATTCCACAATAACAAAATTACAATAGAATACAATTTTGTGATGGTTATACACATATGTAACTAGTCTAACCACTATGGCCTTGGATAAATCTATCATATAGAATCTTAATTACACTAGAAGAAGAGTTTATCATATTAATTACTGTAAACACCTAGCCACTAATTGATGCCTATCTTATATTTATATCCATACCACATATATTATTGATCACATTTCAAAAACATCGCTAATAGAAAACATTCACCAACAATAAAATCTCATAGAGAATACCTTCCAAAAAATATTCATCCCTGAAGATCTCATCAGCATCAAAATATGTAACAATTCACTATTGGTCAGGGAATTGATCAACATATTCTATCCAATAAATTTCCTTCAGTAATAGTTTTATGAACTCAAAATACATTCAATTATTATAAGTATAGAGATATAATTTTTTCATGAACTTCATCTTGATATCCTTACATGAATGGTCATATTTATTCTCTAGTTTCTCTAGAATTTCTCATGAGTGGTTCGATCATCAATAAATCATATATGGAGCATGGTTCACCCCCATATCTGTGGGTGTATAAAGATTCATAATGATCATCAAGTCAGTCTCAGTCTATAACTCAACTACATGGGGGCCTCCCTTCTAAGTGAACATATACAAATTATGTAGCTATAAATCACTTCAAATCTCATATCCCAATAGAATATTTTTAAAAATATCTCTTTCCATGGATCACATGAACCTCAAGAATATTCCTATATGATAAACATCCATCTTATACTCATGAAATACATGAATATCTTATTCATATGTAATAGTATTGTAATGATTTCCACATTCATAAAATTATACTCAATGATGAGGATGAGGAATTTTCTCTACCCGATAAACATAATCCTTCGAACAATTCCTATAATAATTTGGAAAAACTCAACATGTGAAACAAGTATTGAAACCTTGACTCATAACCTCTCTAACATATCTAACATGTGTTTTAGTATTATATGTCATTTCATTTGTTTAATTTCCAGATATAACAGATTTCTCATTTCGCAGTTCAACATGAAATTATAAATATCACATGAAAATAAATAATTAAGTATCATTAAAAATTAATGTCAATATATATCCCTATGTGCCTATTATATTGCATTCATACACATCCCATGCCATACCAGGCCACGAGTATAAATCTAAAAAACCAATAACTTTATAAAAAAATAACCTAAGAGAACATGTAAATCACATAGGGTGAAACAACATCAAGTATAACAAGAAAAAAATATAAAAAACAATACACACCTTAGAACTCATATTTTCTCCCAACAATGGGTTATAAAATCTCATGAATATGATTATTACTATGTATTGGAACTTCCCAGTCTCCTTTTTATGATTCCTAAAATAGTAAAGCACTAAAAAACCTTCTTTTTATGATACCACATTGTAAAATACCCCAATTAGGAACTCTCTGACATGGCTAAAAAAGGATGGCTACCAGACTTAAATTGAGATTCCTTATACAACAGAGGCTTCTGACTAGACGCAGTGGTGTGATTGTTATAGTGAAGAGACTATACACCCTCGTTATATGGATACAATAAATCAGAACAATCCAATAGAAATAATAAATATAAGAGTGTAAAAATATGGAAAATAATTTAATATTATGTAATACCATCAATAAAATCTCACTAAATAATCAAATAAATAATATAGAATAATGTAATGATGTGATATAATGTACATAAATTTGATTTTAGAATAATAAAAATTAAAAATTAATACTCAAATAAAGACTCTTTTCCCCAGTAGTATACCCCATGTCGGTCTCAACTCTAAACTCCTACCCACCCAAAAAAGACAATCTATGGAAATGCACTTTTCCTTTGTCAAATCTTGTGTCAATGAAATATGCTCTACTATGAACTAAAAATTAGATTAGGGTGTCTGTTTCACATAGAAAGTCAACAGAACCATATCAAAACAAAACCATTATGATAATAAGTGCATGAAATAATGAAATAAATAATTGTATGAATTAATTATACAATTAAATTAATACCACATAAATCTTCTTCATCACGACATCACACTATCTTAGTGGATTTACCAAATCCATGCCAACTATAACTATATATTCATGGTAAAATATATCCTTCCTTGGTGCTATGATGATATTTCAATGAGAATGTCTAACAACCATGCTGACCATAACCATAAAACCAAGGTATGAGTCACAAAATTTTAGGCCAAATCATTTATATAAAAATTTAAAAAATCATTATTGGTTAATTCTGTTATATAATCCATTCAAAAAATTTCAAGAAAAATACAAATAAATAATAATTTCATCAAATATCTGGGTATAACATAGTATATAATTATTTCAGCATGTGTCAGGGAGAATATATTATTTGATAAGAATTTTTTTATGTGATAGGGAATAAACCGATATATAAGAATGTAATCACTTTTTATAGGGTATTTACAACTATATATCAATTTTGTATTATGGCACCGAATATCCTGGTATATAAGTATTTTAGCCTGGGACACCAAGAATATCACTATATATAATAATTTAACCATGCATTTGGGTATAGTTAGATATATAAGCATTTAAGCATTTATCACATCACATATCATAGTAACAAAAATTTCACAATATCACATCATTAGTATCAATGGTTAATTATGAAAATTTCTTTATAATATTAATTTATGCATTCCATTTATACTTTGGTAAAAAATAGACAACAATAAAATCATGTCTATAATTGTTCCCAGCAAGGTGAATCTATATCATGAAATCACCAGAATCTAATGTCATGCAAAATACAGTATAATCCATCTATTAATTCATTAATAATCAAGGACAATGTTGCCATAATTATAGCCTTAATCTATGTAAATTTATTTTTGGTCCACATGGACTCATATAATGATTGAATTTTGTTGGTCGGAGTGGATACTCATGAGGGGGGTGAATTGAGTTATAATAAAAATTTATGTTAATAAATTTATGATTAAAATCCCCCAAATTAAATACTAAGTTAAACTGTAGTGAATTTATAAAGATTGTAAGTTTTCAAATAGTTTCTCATTAGATTAATTATTTCTCACATAACTAAATCTGAAGATTAACTGACTTTTGAAACTAACTTAGTGGCTAAAAAATTTCATAAATACTTTCTAGTTTAACTATCAGAGTTACTTTAAAAAATGTATCATATTTAAAGTACTTAGCAGCAGAATATTCAATATAGTTTAAACCAAAATAAAAAATCACAACAAATATAACCAAGAGGTTCAGTCTCAAGCTGAGACTTAGTCCTCTCATGTAATTTATATAAATTTTGATCCACACCCTGGATCAGGGTTAAAAATAGTACAAATAATGTCCAGGTCCTATGAACTCTACCATAGTTCTACGTGGGAAACAAAACAATATCATGTAGGATATACAGGTCACACATGACCACTACCAATATCCACAATGGGATACAAGAGTATATGGAAAAGATTATGTAATGATTTAGAAATCCTTCAGTTTAGAATAGGAGATAGTGTGTGTATATAATATACAGAATATATATAGTGCTCAAAAAGTAAGTAAAATATTCACTAAGAGAGAGTAGATATGAGTTTAGAATGTTGTAGTGATTTTAAGTGTAGCTATGGACTCCTTTTGATTAATCATAAATGCTTCTGAGTCCTTCTTTGGTTTTTGTCTAAAAATAGAGTGTCATTTGCTTCCATGATTTTCCGGATCAGTTTCATCAGCTTGAGTGCATGAAGAGATCATTGTAGTTCTTCAATACTTTACTAAGGTTCATCTTGTGTTCTCTTATTGTTTTAATGACCTCGTTTATGTCCAGTGTTCTTCAGGTAAGGGTGTATAAGGATATCTACTCTCTATTGTGTATATGTGTCTCTCTTTCTGGTTGTTTTTGAGGTTCCCTTTTATATCATCAGCTTCAGCAATGGGAATGATTACCTTTTTGCAGGTACGAGGTACGATTCCCGAAATTACAACCACTATCATTAATTAATAGTAGGTGCATTAAAATCATCAAATATGACCGTTTCTAAATAAACAAGTAGAGATAGAGTTTATAGAAATGGTGACTGGTTTCCATCGGTTGATCTTAGTATCAGTGATCCTGTATTGGTAGTTCTTCTATATCTATAGTTATTACCCTTTATAACGGTATCTCTATGTATAAGTACCTCTTTCTATCAGTAGCAATTTTATATCGATGGACTATGTATCATCAGACTTGTATCGGTAGACTTTGTCTTTCTATATCGATGGACATCATCTCAGTAGATGTCTGTCTGTCTGTTTGTATCGGTAGCCTGTATCGGTAACTATGTACTAGTGACTTTGTGTCACAGGAAGCTTGGTCTATCAGTGAACATTAATTATCAGTAAACTATGTACCGGTAGGTCTGTTTCAGTTGACTTGTGTGTACCAGTAGACTTAATCTATCTATATCTCTTCTTCTATTGGTTGTTGTTATGCATATCGGTGACATTATCCATTTTAGAAGACTTCTGTACCGGTGTACATAGCTTTATCAGTAGTTGTCTAACTTTTTTTCTTTATCAGTAGCTATGTGTATAGCAGTGGACTTACGCATACCTGTGGACTCAACACCTATCTTTTCTATGCAAAAAATATCCATATTGAGTTAGAATTATGTTGAAGTATGTATAAACATAGATAAATATTTATTAACATATTCCAATTATTATTTTGATATTTTTATCAACTTAATAATATAATGTCATATATTGAAAGAATTAATATATAGATAAACATTATTTGGGACTATCAAAGCATATTAAAACATAATTGGGATTATCAAAACAGGTGATGTAAACAAAATCCCCCCTATTTGATAATCAGAAAGTATGATATTATAATACAAAACAATCAGTAATGTGTTAGTATAAAATAAAATGGCTAGTGTGAGAAATGTATCAGAGTATATAATATTAAAAGAAATTGTATCAGAGGTACTGATAAAAATAATGATCTAGAGTTAGAAAAAAAATGTATCAGAGAAAACATTATTAGATGAAAATGTGTCAAAGGTATGAAACAACAGTATCAGAGATATACAACACAAGTATCAATGGTTAAAATATAAAACAAATGTACCATAGGGAAATGTATTATGCTCATAAAATATAATGATGCTTCATATATGTTCTCCCCATTTGTATTATATCTCCCCTATTATATTATTAATCCCTTATTTTTCCCCCTTGTATAGTGTTTCTCCCCCTTGGTGTTTAGAAAAAAGTGGGATAGAAAGGAAATACAGGAAAAGAGAATTAATAGGATGTAAAAGAGAGAATATAAGAATTTATATTTATTACATGAGTAAAGAAGACATAGAAATACAGAAGTTAACCAAAATGAATAAAAGTGATTCCCATCAAAGGTCCAAGCCACTAATCAATCCACCTCTTGAATGTCAAATTTGGATTTGAATTTGGGTTTAGAGGTAGACTCAGGCAGACTAGGGTCAGTATAGGGCTTGGTAATTCCAGAAAGCACGACTGGTGGTTGAGAAAAAGAGACTATTCCTGGCCTGTAGTGGGTAGCTCTCTGTGTGATCTGTGGAGTGAGACATCGAATTGCTTGGACTGGAGTCATATGAGGAATGGAGGCAGATTGATCATAGGCAGGCAGAGCTGGAGGTGCAGTGATAGGAGTACTGTCCACATGCCAAAATGGCAGTAATAGATACTTAAAGTCCATTATGATCCCTCCTCCTCTCTCTATAGAAGAAATAAGTTCATCCTTGTTCTCCATTAACTTTTCTAGAGCAGAAGTCAACTCTCTGATCTTGCTTAATTGTACTTTAAAAGCTTGAGTGACTAGGGGTAGATTCATGTTTTTTAACCTAAGCTTCAAACGGTTGTTGAGATGATTCTTGGTATAAACCCTTTAGAAGTAGTAATCCACTCTTTCCTTTACATATTTCTGAGAAACAGTGGCGTCTCTCTTAAAATCCTAAACAATTTTCATTATATCCCTAGTGGTAGTCACCACTTTGGTCAAGGTAGTAGAGTTTAAAAAGCCACTGGTAGAAGATTGTCCAATCTCTCCTCTCATTACATCTTGGAACTAATAAACATCTACATGAACACTGGATGAAGCAAGAGGTTTGACAATGAAGGCAACAGTCTCCTTGAAAGATTGGGTTAAGTTGATTATCAGATTTTGGACAACCAAATCCTGAGTGCTCACATGCTCTTTGACCGACTTTGTAAAAGATTAAAAGACATCCAAAAATTGCCTTATTACACCTTTAATGTAATTGATATCAGCATTCATTTGAGCTTGAGAACTACTCAAGATAGTCAGAGAAGCCACAGACTACTTTAAGGCAATAACAGCTCCTGTCCAGCTCTCAATCATAGTATGAAATACTTTGATCTCATTCATCATCTATGTCATAGTAGTTGACACAATACATCCAAGAGAGAGTTCAAAAGATATTTCTATTTTGGTTAGCTCTTCAACAAAATAACTCTTTAAATCTTCAATAGATGCAGTCCGAGGCTCCTTCACCTCAGCCTTTAAAGACTAAAGATCAGCCTTAGTAACCAGATTGTCAGGAACAACTATAGGTGCTCTTTATTTCACAATACTAGCCATAGAGTCATTCATAACAGATTAAATGGATGATATTAAATAGGATTCCATTATTCTAATCTCTTCTACAAACGAATTATTAATATCAGACATCAACTGGTCTAGATCAGCTTTCATTACCACATCCTTAGGTAAAAACTCAGAAAAGATATCATAGTTAACATGTGGTCTATTAATGGGTGTATCATCTTCAGAATCAGGGTATTCCAACCCACAGTCAACATAACATGGGTCTTCTGCCCAGTCTTAAATCCCATCAGCTACTAAAACATTGCCTAGTCTAGTTGAATGCTCCCCCTCAACTAGTGAATTCTCCTGTATATGTATAGAAACAACACCTTCAGCAGCTCAGTCTTCCTCAGAAGAGTCTTCCACAACAATCCCCATATCTCCAATAGCAGGAGCCTCCTCAAGAATAGGTGCAAGTCTATCTTCTTCATCAATAACAGCCTCTGAAAAAACATTACTTCCAATAAATGGACTCAAACTCAATGTGCCAAAAGCAGATGATTTAGTTTTAGATCCTTCTCCTTCCTCATTCTATGGAGAATGCTGGTCTTTCTCATTAATAGGTGCTTCTTGATTTCTCCTTTCCAAGACTGCTTCCTTTCTAGTTGATGCAATTTCAGAAACAAGACATGGAGGCATGTCCGGATCCCTTTCATCGGCAACAAAGGTATCCTCTTCATTAGTATCATTACTAAACTGAGGTCCCACTTCATCAGGTCGTAGACCGGGATCCCTCACATCCTTATGCCCAGAAGGATGATCCACATGATTAAAATTATCATATATCTTATCATCATCACTGACCCATTCTCTTATCCATGGATTCCAGTTGATCTTCATGTACCTACAAACTGTGCTTGTGATGCAAAAATTATTCATTATCACTACTGGCTCATCCTGGGACTCAGCTACACCCTTCAATTTGATCATAACCCAAATTAACTTTTCGAAGAATAATTCATTGGACTTTGATTTGGGCCTGGTCATATCCTCAATCTGAGTCATTAACAGTTTACACAGATTCACCTTAACACCAAGTCTTAATAGATGTAGAAAATTAATATCTTGATATTTCATTTTTGCAAAGTCCCCTCTTCTTGGAATTAGCACATGTTGGATGAACTTGAAAAGTATCCAGTTCTCTCCATCCATTTCTGCAGCAACAACTTTTCATGGTGTACCATCTCCTGTTAATTCCTCCAATGAAGCTTTGTACTCAAAGATGTTACTGGTAGGAGGTACTAATTTCAAGAAATATCAAAAACCTGCTTCATGTGGGACTTTCAGGCACTCATCCCATTTAGTATAGGAAAAAGGTATTTCCTTTCCATTCACAACTGAAACCATTCTATTCTCAACATATGATTTTTCAAAATGCATAGATGCATATAAATCTTTTAACAGCTTCATATAATAGGGGCCATTGTTGTTCGAGAATCGTTCTACCCATTTTTGATCTTCAAGTACTTCCAGAACTAGAGACTTTCTGGACATCAACCATTCCATGCACAACTCATTCTGAACAACTATCTCCATTTGAATGAGATGTAGATTAGTTGGTTTTTTTACTTTACGTCCTCCACCAGAAGCTCCTTTGTGTCTCTTTTCATTCGTCTCATCATCATTTCCACTTACTGAAAGTCTCTTTACTCTTTCCATTTCGCGAATCGCGAGGCTTAGGGTTAGAATATTTTGAAGATAAGGCTTGATGGTAAAGGGTATGAGGTGGATTGAGAGTGGTCAGATCATATGTTTTATCATTTAAGAATCACAAAATAAATAAATAAAACATAGTAAGTAAAATAAAAATGATATAGATTCTGGCGTCTAAAGATAGAGAAGTTTAAAAATAGTGCAATCCTAACGGTACGGTATACCGGTGAGGATTTCTAATGGTGAGTTATTGTTATCGGTGAGGTCCACTAACAGTGAGGTCCACTAATATTGAGGTTTCTAATGGTGAGGTTTATAATGATGTGGTTTCTAATGGTGAGGTTTCTAACAGTGAGGATTCTAATGGTGAGGTTTCTAACGGCGAGGTTACTAAAAGTGAGGTTTCTAATGGTGACGTTTCTAATGGTGACGTTTTTAACAGTGAGGTTTCTAATAGTGAGGTTTCTAAAGTTGAGGTTTCTAACAGTGAGGTTTCTAACAGTGAGGTTCCTAACGGTGAGGTTACTAATGATGAGGTTTCTAACGGTGAGGTTTCTCTTAACATAGTCTATTATTCATAACTAATGTCTAATGTAACTTAACCTATCTGAATATAAAGTCTTGGTGAAAATTTCAGCTAATTAATGTTCATTACTTATAATTTCAAGAGTAATATCACCCATTTGGTAACGATCTATCAAAAAATGATTCCTTACATCAATGTGTTTGGTCCTAGAGAGAGACATAGGATTCTTAGAGATATTAATAGAACTAGTGTTGTCACTGTTTATAGATACATGTCTAAACTGATATTCATTTTCCAACAAAGTATGTTTCATCCACAGAATTTGTGCATAGAAACTACCAGCACCAATGTACTCTGATTCAGCAGTAGACGATGCAACATAAATCCACTTTTTACTACACCAAGATACTAGGGACTTACCATAAATATGACATGTTTCAGAAGTGATCTTTCTATCTATCTTGCAACCCGAAAATTCAGCATCTGAATAATATATTAAATCGAATGATTCTCCTTTGGGATAAAATAATCCTAAGTTAGCAGTATGTTTAAGATATTTGAAAATTCATTTAAAAGTAATAAAATGTGACTCTTTTGGATTTTCTTGAAATCTTGCACACATACCCACAATTAACATAATATCTGGTTGACTAGAAGTAAGATAATATATACTCCCAATCATACCTCTGTAGTTGGTTTGATCCCCTGGTTATTCAGTTTCATCTGTATCCAACTTTCAAATAGTATTTATAGGTGTACGACTTTACATAATACTATCTAAACCAAAGTGTTTTAAATTAACTTTTGTATATTTACATTGATTTAAAATAATACCATTTTCTATTTGAAAAACTTTAAATCCAATGAAGTATTTGAGTTCTCCCATTAAGTCATTTCAAATTCATTTTACATACGCATTAAAAATCAATACACAAATCATTTTTAGAAGATCCAAAAATAATATCATCAACATCGATTTATACTATCAAAAAATCATTGAAAATTATTTTAATAAATAGATTTAGATCAAAAATCCCTTTAGAAAAACCTTTTGAAATAAGAATATTACTAAGTATCTCATACCAAGATCGTAGGGTTTGTTTCAGACCATATAAAGCTTTAGAATGCTTAAAACCAGATTTGGAAAACAAGGATTAATAAATCCAGGTGGTTGATCAAGAAAAACATCTTCAATTATAAAACCATTTAGAAAAGCACTTTTAACATCCATTTGATATAACTTGAAATTCAGATAAGCAGCATAGGAAAGTACAATCCTAATAGCTTCTAATCTAGCTACATGTGAAAAGGTTTCCTCATAGTTTATTCCTTCCCCTTGAATATACCCTTGTGCAACTAGACATTATTTGATTCTAACTATGTTTCCTAACTCATAAACCTTATTTCTAAAAACCCATTTAGTACCTATGGTCAAAGTGTCTTTATGTCTGTCAACTAATTCCCAGACTTTTTTTATTTCAAATAGATTTAGTTCTTCTTGAATATCCATAACAAGAAATTCATCATTGATTGCACCATTGATATTTTTAGGTTCTAACTATGAATGAAAGGCTTGATGTTCAACCTAATTTCTAAGAGAATCTCTAGTATGTGTCCCTCTATCGAGATTACCAAAAACAACATCTAAAGTATGATATTTTAGAATCCTAGTTGATCTAGTAAAGGTAGGACATGAAATTTCAGGTTCTTCTTCTAGGTTCGGGTTCACGAGGAGTAGATTCTGGAATATGTCCAGAACTGGTTTTCTTTACAATAGGTTCATTGATTTTATCATCAAGTTCAAGAACAGACGGATCTTCTTCAAGATTTTCAAGAGAAGACTTAGGTTCTAGTGGATCAGTTTCATCAAATTTGATGTGAATAGATTCTTCCACACATTTGGTTCTTTTATTAAAGACTCTATAAGATTTACTGGTTATAGAGTAACCTAGAATGAATCCTGCATCCCTTTTAGAAGCAAACATTTCAATACTATCCTTATAATTATGAACAAAGACTTTGCAACCAAAACCTCTGAAGTAACTATCTTTAGGATTCCTATTATTCCATAGTTCATAAGGGGTATTTTTAAGAACATGTCTAATCAAGACTCTATTTATAATATAATAGGCTGTATTCAAAGCATTAGCCTTGCAATAAATAGGTAAATCATACTCATTAATCATAGTTCTTAAAAACAATTTAAGGGTTGTATTCCTTCTTTCTATTACACCATTCTGTTAAGGTATGCTCGGGGAAAAAAAGTTGTGACTATAGCCATTGTGTGAGCAGTAAGATTCAAACTCATGATTTTCAAACTCACGACCATGATCACTTTTTAGGTTCTTAGTCTTATTTCCACAAAGATTTTCTTCATACTTGGAGAACAAGATAAAATAAGAACAAGCTTCACTTTTTGAGAAAGAAAGTATACCCATGTGTATACTGAAAATTCATCTACTAAGAAATAGAAATAGTGCTTCCCATTTAAACTAGAAACTCTAGAGGGTCCAAAAAAGTCCATATAAACCATCTCGAGAGGCTGAGAAGATGAAACTTCTTTCATTAATTTGAATGAAAATTTATGTTTCCTTCCCTTTTGACAGGGAGTACAAACTTTGTCTAATGGGAATTGTTTTTAGGTAGGACTCTAACTAAATTCTTCATATTTAATTTTCTATGTGAATGAATGTTTCAATGTTCTAATATTCTGTGCCACAACCAAGACTCTTTATGAAATTCATTTAATCAAGTAAAGTTTTGTTTAGCTAATGAATTCAAATCAACTGCATAAAAATTTTCATATCTCAAAGCAGAAAATACTAAAATATTTTTAGAATTAAAAACATTATAAGAATCATTCTCAAATTTAACATTGAAACCATCATCACACAACTGAGAAATACATAAAAAATTGTATTTTAATCCATCAAAAAATAAAACATTGGAAATTAAAACTGAATCACTGTTATAAATCTATCCTTGACCAATGATTTTTCATTTTGAATTATCACCAAAGGTGACATGTTCTCCATAAAACTAGATTAAACTCTTCAAGCATGAGTAATCTCTAGTCATATGTCTTGAACATCCACTGTCCAAGTACTATATCTTCCTTTAGGAACTCATCAAGAATGTTTCCTACAAAATAGGTTTAAACAGAAAATGATTTTCGTACCCAGATCTTTTTGGGTCTAGAGACGTTAGCAAGAAAAACTATAGGTAACCATATTTGTCTTATGGATCTCATATAATTTATAGAATCAATATATTTTGAAAGAAAAACTTTATTTTATCTATAAATATGTGAATAACTAGTTGAAGAAAATTAATTTCAAGAACTAGCGGCATTCTATCCAGATTTAAGAATAAATATAGTTTTAGTAATCCGTCTCTGTTTTGGATGATAGCCTATTCTAGTGCTGTATTTTGGTGCCACTTGTTTACCTAACATTTGTGTAAGTTTATCTTTTATATTTGTTAATTTCTCTAAATCCTTCCTTAATTTCTTACTAGACAATTTCATTTCGGTATTTTCCTTGAGTAATTGATCATTATTTTCCTTTTCTATATCAAGAACCGATTTAACAGACTTGGTAAAAGCATGCTATTTCTTTAAGGTATAATAATTTTCCTTCAGTTTATTACAGGTTTCTTCTTGCATATTACAATATCAAATAATTCTTCACTAGACATATTTTTAGATTCAGAATAATATATAGAATAAGAAAAATTTAAAGGAGTATCCAATGTTACCTCAGATGTTTTTTCCATGAAACACATGTTGGCATGGTTGTTTTCAGCATCAGAAGTCGCATATTCACTTGTGTTGTCTTTTAAAGCACTCCAAGTTGTTTTCATTTCTTTCTTGTACTTATTTTCCTTGTAGTCATACTTCTTATGGAACTTTAACATTGGACAGTCATCCTTAATGTGACCCTTCCTTTCTTATTCATAGCACACTATATCATCATCCTTATCAGTTTTCTTCCAATTTTTCTCCCAATTACCTGATTATATATAATTTCCATTGTACTTTGAATTTTTGACTAATTTCTTCATCATTTAGAATTTCTTAAATTTCATTGCTATTTGAACCATATCTTCATCACTATCATAATCTGAACTTCCACTTGTTGAGCTTTCAGTAGGTATGTGAACTTTTTCCTTGTCCTTTCTCTTTGAGGCAGTAGACTTAAAGGCTAACGACTTCTTCCTTGGTTTTTCATCATCATCTTCTTTATTTACCTTTAGTTCTACTTCATACATCATCAACTTACCAATCAACTCTTTAACAGGAAGTGAACTTATGTCAATGATTCTCTTATTGAGACTGATGTGCCTCTCCATCTCTATGGAAGACATCTTAGCATCCTCATGATTTGTTCTTTTGCAGGAACAATTTTTTAGGTGAGCTAATTGTATATGCAATTTCATTGAACCTGAGATACATGTCAAAAATAGGTTCATCAGGCTTCATTTTAAAATTATAAAACTTAATAGTGTAGGTATTCAATATCATTTCTTTAACATTGGTTTTTACCTCATGAGAATCATCCAATGTATCCTAGATTTCATAAGAAGTTTTATAAGCATATATGTGATTAAATTCTTCATCTCTTAAAGCACAGTACATGTCATTCATAGATTTACAATTATTATTGTATTATATTATAGTAGCTTCATCACATATAGTTCTTTCAGTTTGTGGAATCTTATACTGAGTCTCTATGGCAGTCTAGATATCAAATCCCATACTTTCTAAATGAATTTTCATTTTCGGTTTTTATTGGGAATAATTTAAACCATTAATAAAAGGTGGCATGTTGGTAGAAAAACCTTCTAATATATTATCCATAATTAGATTTTAGAAATTATATTTAAAGAGATAAAATTTAGAACTAATAAAAATGTACGATCATTAAGATATAACTAAAATCACAGTTGAAAATAGAGTATTTGGAAAAAATTTATTAAGAACAGCCAATCCCTTGATAGAAAATGTTGGTCAGAGTGGATACTCATGAGGGGGTGAATTGAGTTATAATAAAAATTTCTGTTAAAAGATTTATGATTAAAATCCCCCAAATTAAATACTATGTTAAACTATAGTGAATTTTTAAAGATTGTATGTTTTCAATTAGTTTCTCAAGAGATTTATTATTTCTCAGTTAACTCAATATGAAGATTAATTAACTTTTGAAACTAACTTACTGGCTAAAAAAAGTTATAAACACTTTCTAGTTTAACTATCATAGTAACTTCAAAAAATATTTATATTTAAAGAACATAGTAGATAAATATTCAATATAGTTTAAAACAAAATAAACAAGCACAACATATATAACCAAGTGGTTCTGTCTTAAGACGAGACGTAGTCCTCACAAATAATTTAATTAAATTTTGATCCACACCCTGGATCGGGGTTAAGAATAGTACAAAGACTATCCAGGTCCTATAAACTCTACCACAGTTCTACGTGGGAATCAAAACAATAGAACACATGCTATCCAAGTCACACTTGACCTTTACCACTATCCACAGTGGGATACAAAAGTATAGGGAAAATAATTTTTATGGATTTAGAAATCCTTTAGTTTAGCATAGGAGGTAGTGTTTGTATGGAATATACAGAGTATACACTTTTCTCAAAAAGTAAGTAAAAGAATTACTAAGAGATAGTAGATATGAGTTTAGAATTCTCTAGTGACTTGAAGTGCAGCTCTGGACTCCTTTTGATTAATCAAAAATGCTTCTTGAGTCCTTCTTTGGTTTTTGTCTAAAAACAGAGTGTTGTTTTCTTCCTTGACTTTTAGGTTTAGTTTAATCATCTTGATTGCATAAAGATATCATTGTAGTTCATCCCTCCTTTACTATGGTTCATACTGTGTTCTCTTCTTGTATGAATGGCCTCGTGTATGTCCATATTTCTTCAGGTAAGAGAGTGTAAGGATGTATTCTCTCTATTGTGTATATGTGTCTCTCATTTTGGTTTCTATCGAGGATCCCTTTTATATATTGAGCTCCGGTAATGGGAATGATTACCTTTTTACAGGTATGAGGTACGCTTCCTGAAATTCCAACCACTATCAATAATTTATAACAGGTGTATTAAAATCATCAAATATGACCGTTGATAAATAAACAAATAGAAATATAGTTTTTGGGAAACAGTTAATGGTTTCTGTCGGTATCTCTTAGTATCAGTGATTTTGTATCGGTAGTTCTTCTATATCTGTAGCTGTTACCATTTATAACGGTATCCCTATGTATTAGTATCTCTTTCTATCAGTAGCTCTTTTATATCAGTGGAATGTGTGTTAGCAGGCTTGTATCGGTAGACTTTGTCTTTTTGAATCGGTGGACTTCTTATCGGTAGTTGTCTATCTGTCTGTTTGTATCGGTAGCTTGTATTTTTAACTATGTACCAATGACCTTGTGTCATAGGAAGCATGGTCTATTAGTTACCTTTACCTATCAAAAGACTATGTACTGGTAGGTCTGTATCAGACGACTTGTGTATACCAGTAGACTTATTCTATCAGTATCTCTTCTTCAATCGGTAGATGTTATGCATATTAGTGACCTTATTCATATCAGTAGACTTCTGTAATAGTGTAATAAGCTTTATTAGTAGTTGTGTAACTGTTTTTCTGTATTAGAAGCTATGTGAATACCAGTGGACTTATGCATACCTGTGGACTTAACACTAATCTATTATATGCAAAACATATCGATATTGAGTTAGAATTATTTCAAAGTATGTATAAATATAGATAAAAATTAATTAAAATATTCCAATGATTATTTTGATATTTTTAACAACATAATAATAGAATTTCATAGATTGAAAGAATTAATATATAGATAGACATTATTTGGGATTATCAAAGCATATTATAGAATAATTAGGATTATCAAAACAGGTGAGGTCAACAAATTTATCATTTCATTAATTTTTTCACATGTATGTTGGTATATTTCAAATATTTCATATACTTGAAAATTATCAAACCATATGGTTAATGTTTAGACCCCATAACTTTAACCAAAGATAAATAATTTATTCCAATGGAAATTATCATGAGAAATAATGTGTGGATAACCATAATAATGGATTTTGATAAAAACCAATCATAATCTAAATAAAAAATGACCACAATCAAAATATTGCACCACAACATCTAGATAATAAAGTGATAAATGAGAAATCCTATGCAATCCACTTTCAAGGGATCATATGCATGATACATACATCCAAAACCGAGATAGGTGGTCCAAAATTGTTTGGAATACACTCCCGTGTCAATAGAAGAAGGGTGCATGATATACATAAAAATATCAAATGCACAACACCGATAAAATAACTATTTTTGAAAATAAACAGTGTGTAATTCAGTTAAACATCATGTATTTATTTCTTGATAGATACACTGAAAAACACCTCACGTCGAATTATTATTATTCCCATTCGAATATTAAATGACACGTAATATAACGGAATGATATGTATTCTCCTCATGTTGTGAATCATTTCCTGGCCTATAAGTGTTCATGAAATATATTTTAAAACATTTAAATGGTGTGAATTACATTTACATAGCATGTAATTTTTTTTAATATATCTTTTATCCATCATTCTTTATTAAAACCTTACCCCCAATTTAAGGATTCCCATCTTACCAAGAATTCTAATTCTCACGTGACTCATTTATACGAAAAAATCATTAATTCAAATAGTTACCCTAAATTTCCCATGTATATATACTCTCTGATTTTCCCATGAATCCTCGGAACCCATGTTTTTGTTTATTCGAACAACTATACATCCATGAACATTAATTCATTTTCCAAAAAAGGATCCCTATCTTTGAATAAGACTCAGCCACTATGAATAACATGAAAAACTCATAGTGGGATGTACCTATACAAATATTTGATCTTGACACATTTATATGTCAACAAAAATTCACTAAGAAGGTTATTTAATCAAAATAATTAAGCCTCGTTCTAAAACTGGGATATACTATTCATGAGATTATCGATCCCGTTTTCGGATTGAATAAAATTAATAGATATTTTCATGTAACTAAGCATTTCATATCACAATTCATTTATAAATAATAGATTTATTGTCCCTATGATGTAAAAAACACGATTCAAGTATACATTGTGGGGGATTTCACTGATAAGAAATTATGAAGCCCATGTAAATGTTCATTCCATTTACAATTTCAAATTGCTCAATTTGGATACAAAATTTTATTTAGTGAGATAACACACCCCATATGTTGTTTTATCACAAAATGGGGCATGGTTATTATATGCACTCAATTAATTAAAAATAATAATCATACATTAGATTTAATTCAATACACCGTGAAGGTGATTAAATCATCCCATGATCATTATAATCATATTCATTTATACTAACACACACTAATGTTGGTATACATTCTAGAAAAAGGAAAAAAATTATGGCGTATATGAAACACCCCGAAAAATTTGTTTAAGTTGAGATGAAAATCCTCAAGTAGTTCAGATAATTATAAAAGGGATATCTAATTTAAGTAATTTGGTTATACAAAATCAATTTTACATTTTAAGGTGGGTAAAATATAAATTGGGTGTGTGAAAAAAAATTGTATTGTATAAATTAAGGAAACAGAGAACGAAAACCTAATTCATAGGACTCTAAACTAATCCAATATCTAGAATTGATTCTAGCTTGATTTATATATAATGGTTGAATCATCATATTTCCACAGAAAACAGAAAATGATATTGTGTTGAAATATAATTAAATATTAAAAGATAAATGATGGAAGCATAAAGAGTCAATTTTTTACTAACTATTACACATTCAATGTATCTGATGGTGCTCATTTTAAATATTAATAATGGATAACTATGGAAGACTAGGGAGAGTACAAGGGGATCATGAGAAGATTCCTAAAAAGAGTGAAATAATATAGAAAAGGGGAGTATATACATTTAATGAGGATAAGTAAAAACTGTTAATTTCGCCCATTTAATGAGTTTCATGGTTTGGTTGTACTATTTTTCCAAACAGCACACAAAATGTGCACACCCACATGATATGTGGCACTACAAGTTCATACTAGGTTCATGGTTCTAGAATCATATATACAACACATGTGTCCCTATTGAAACAACAATAGAACATTGCATTGTCGGGTGACTTAAATGCATAATTAACCTAATTGTACACCTCCTATTACTGATTTCTATGTTTTCACCACATGATGAATACTAACTATGTGGAAAATATTATCTTTATTATTATTCTTCAAAAACATTAGTTCCTAGATCTGAAAATTCAGAACATGCTCTTGAAACTCCAAAAAATACTCAAGTCAATGCATCGAACATAATCTATATTTAAAAACAAATATTATTTATGTTCTGATACACTTATTTACATTATGAGGTTCATTTTAAGATTCGTCTCATCTAAAAAATTGAAAGTTTGATTTCTCCTAGAACATTCAAGTAGACTAATACCATAAGACCATGCACCTAAAATTTGATTTATTTGAATATTTTTATTCTAATTTTTTTTAATATTTTTTTATTATAATTACACTATATGAATCATGATGAATGCCTCCTGATTCCACACTCCTTTTCTGTGGTAGATTGCTTTTCATTTTACAATCCATGTCCTTATATCAAGAAATATTGATGAATCTTACTGTACCATGAAATTATAATAATATATTTCTCCAATGATCATATTTTCTCATATACTTATGATCAAAACCTTGTTGATATCTTCATATGTTTTCTCTTATTGATAAATTAAGATAAACATTTTCTTATATTTCATTTGCCTAGGTTATGAAGATTCGAAAAACATTTGATTAGTCTAATTAGAATATAGATGTATTTAATTATGATGAAATTCTCACATTTTCTATGAAATATATTCATAGGTATCATGTACTGAAATAATATAGAAAAAAATTTCTTTATATTGTGTGATATTGACAAGATCTATAATTCTGAGATGAAAATTATAAATTTTTATCTACATAATCTCACTTGGTATTAATTTATCTTTAAAAAATGTTGTGTATTTATCAGAAGAACTGAATGTGTGGGTATGGGGTTCCTCAGTTTTTATAAAAGGAGTTTTTATTTATTTTTTGGGTTCAATCATGTTATATTTTTAGTTGGATTACCAAAATTTAGTAAAAACACATGGGATAATTATATTTGAAAATTATATATATAGGGTAACATCATAAAACTTTTATAAAGTAAGGAAATATTTATTTCAATGCAATAACATCCCTATTTGGATGTTTCAAGTGGATGTGGAATCGTTCATAGATAAACCAAGTCTTAGTAACCCAAAAATGGTTGTGGTAAGAATTAACTCAATAATCAACGAGTTCATGAGAAAGACTCCTAACATAATACATGGGTTTAAACTATTGGTGGATATTCTTTGGTTAATCAAAATTCTTAGAATGAACCATTAAAGATGATTTCAAAACCTAAATTATTTATTTAGACATATATATAGTGTGATGAACATTGATAACATAGAGTTAAACCTATATATTCAGATGTTAGTTAATATTTGTAATTTATGTTTTATTTGTTATAGGTTATTAGTTTTATTCTAGGGAATTAATTAGTTAATCATTCAAAACATTCCATGAAATAATGTAAAGGATTGAACCTACATGAATTAATTAAAAATGGGTTTAATGGAAAATGTTGATATTTTCTTAGGAAAAATCCTAATGTGGTGGAAATTAGTGTGAAATCCTTCCTAAAAATGATTTTGCAATTAATTAAAAACAACAAAAACCATATGGAGATCCATAATGCACCAAGGAAGGAAAATATTTCTATTCAATTTTTCCTTTTTTAAGGATCACCAATCATTACAGGTCTCTATAACTATTAAATTGTTTAGAAATGGACATATATAATAGAAAATATAATTTACATTCTTCGGATATCAGATCACGATATGATTATTTTATCTATATATTATTTAGGATGTGTTGCTAATCAATGGTGGACCCTAATCATGACCTAAAGTCCAAATAATGATGTCAAATCCATGATATGATTAGAGTTTAAAATGGAATTGTTTAGAAAATATTATCCTTGTTGTCATTATTAAATATTTTATGGATAATTTCCTCAGTTGAAACAATAGGATGATGAATCCATTATATACTATGAAGAAAACATAACAAGACAGTCATGATACAATTTTGGTTTTATCATTTATATTTAATGTATTTTCAGCCATTTATATTGTGATTTAATGAATAATATCTAAAAATATTTGGTTGTAAGAAATTTTAGGAGTTATGAAGAAATTGATCAAAATGGACATATGGAGGGAATGAAAAATGGAGACTCTTACTATTCTACCTTTTTAGAGGAAAAAAACTAAAAATTGGATTTCACTGAAAATCCAACTAATAAAATCCATAGATTCATGAAAATTTACCTTTTCACATAAACAAAAAAATGGAATAGGAATAGGAGGCAACCTCTAATAAAAAATAGTGTGCACCAAATGTGGAAGATAATTTCAGTGATCACATTAATTTTGGAGATGTAAAATGAGACTAACAAATGAAACAAATTGAAAGAATTATGAATGAAAAAAACACTCAATCAATTTCTTCAATTGTTTGGGTAATAGTCATTATGATAAATGGTTCACTCATCCTAGTGTTGATTGAAATAATCAATGTCAATATCCACCTAATATAAGTGAATAAATTAATTCTTATACAATCAACATGACAGAATAACAATCTAATAGAAATTTAGATTACTATACTTAATTAATTATTATCATACATTACAAATTATTAGATGTAATATTGTATTCAAATTCTTGTTACCCTAGTATCCCCATAAATTTTCATCAACGATTCATATCAACACCACAATAATTTGATATTTTCAGTAAAAAAATTATCATATTATTTTCTCTCATGTTGAGTTTTATGGAATATGCTTCAAGAAACTCAAATTATCCCTTATTTAGATAAATATAATGTGTTTTTTAAAAGTATTGACTATATCCATAGAGAATATATAGTAGATAAAAAATATTGAAATCACACTTCATAACAAAATATGATCTATCAGTTCATTGAAGACTAAGTTCATTCACGGGAAAACATATTTTTATATGATATATTGAATATAATATTTTGGGATGTTTAACCGACTTTATTAGAGAAAAAATAATTCCTAAGATTAACATAATCTGAGGAATAAAGATATATTTCAATGAATTTTCATGAGATGTCTATATCATTAGGATAAATTTAGTTAGCTTCACTAGTATTCAATAATTTAAATTATGGGGGTAAAATATATTTAATGGGGGATAATATAACTAACCAAGATTTTGGAATATATATATCTCTCTAATGTCATATTTTTTTCAAATATTCTTTCCAATGAAACAACTAATTGAATGTATTCAT
Organism: Viscum album; assembly: GCA_963277665.1. NCBI lineage: Eukaryota > Viridiplantae > Streptophyta > Magnoliopsida > Santalales > Viscaceae > Viscum > Viscum album. Next base: position 902,927,643 of record OY728139.1, read on the forward strand.
GACATATTAGATGATTTTTTTTGTAAAATATTACAACAATAAAACATTTATTAAATAAAAATATTAAAGTAAATTATAAATGATTAAAAAATATAATTAATAACATATAATGTTTTAAATATTTTTTAAATAAAAACATGTTTCATTTTAATATATAGAATTTTTATTAAAAATAAAAATTTATAAAATTTATAATTTAATACTATAAAATGTTTTTAGAGAATTCCATATATATAAAAAAAATTACTGATATTTTTTTTGAGATTTATGTTAAAAAATTAAATTTATTTATAAATGAAAAAAATAATTTTTTTTAATATCATCATTTTAATAAAAATATCATAATACAATAATTACATAGATGTCATAAATACATTTTAAATTAAAATATATTAATGTAAATTTAAATAAATAATTTGAAATAGTATTTTTAATTTATTAAACATATTTTCAACATTATAGAAACATAATTAATATTTTACTATAAACATTTACTATTCAATGATATGAAAAATTAGTTTTCACCTATATGAAAAATGATTTTTCCTCACTTGTAGAACTTAACTCTAAAAATGGAGTTTAATTTTTTATCATATTTTTTATTTTATTTAATAAATATAATTTCATTTTCATAAAAAAATATGATTACAAGGTTATATTTATTTATCAAGATAATAGTAAAACAATTGTTTTCAAATTATTGTCATGTTAAAATTGTATAATTTTATTATTTAAATTATATAAATACATTATTAAAAATAAACCTAATATAATTATTAATTTTATATTTGAATACATTTTAACTATTTCAATTGGTAATTAATACTTACTAGTATTAATATAAGTTAGTGGTAATACTAAAATTAATTACCAAAATCTTTTTCAATATATCAAATGTTTTATTTAAATGTAAATTTTATATTATTTATAAATTTAAATATACTATATTGATTAAGAATTTAGGTTTATTATTTCAATATTTGGTGTTTTGTTTTAAATTGTAATATCAATAAAATATGAACTACTATGGTAATAACATTACCATGTTACAATCCAAAATTGTAAATATCTACAACCAAAGTTATAAATAGAATAAAAATATGCCTAAATGATTTGGAAAAATTTGTGTTGGAGTAATATATCTTATATCACCCCAAAAAATACTATATCAAGTTTTCTGATCGATTGACCTTATAATAGTGTAATAATATAACTGAAAACATATTTTTCATATGAGTGACCTTATAATAGATTAATAAAATTATAGCTAATGCTCGCCCTAAATTTCTGGCTATTTTTCTTACCCCGAAGGTTCCTGAGGTTTTTTATGGAACACCTCAACATATTTCATTACAATTGCAGTTAACAGAATATTCTAGCCTCTTAGATCTATCCCTAGTGACTCGTTTCGTGCATAAATATCCTTTAGTTGATGAATTTGACCACTTCATCTTCGATTCAAGGGGCTACAAGGGTGCATGATTATCGGTCTTCTGGACAAATGCCACCTGATGGTTTGCTTCTCCCCAGAGTAAGATATGGTTCTTTAATGGTCTAGTTATCCATGTAAGAGAATTGGTTACATATTTATTCTATCTTTGCTGTCTTATGATTTCCATATGAATCGGGATTCCTATTCAATACCAATATGGGTTTCTTTCCCTGAACATCCATTTCCATTCCAAAACCCTACAATACTCAAAATTCTTTGGAATATGGTTGCACGTTTTCTATGTTCCAACTATAGAACACATTCTATTAACCATTTGATTAACCGATGGATATTTTTGGAGGTTGATGTCTCAAAGCCACCAGTGGAGTGGGCGTGAGTTTTTGTTGGTGAATAATTCAGTTGTAAACAATTGGAGTTTGGTAAATCTTTTATATATTATTTTAAGATTGGTAGGCATCTCGGGAATCTATATTCCATTTTCCATCAAGGATTATGGGGGTCCTGATTCGAAGATAGGAAGAGTTGAGGCAATGGCTCAGGCAAGAGGTTATGTTGTGGTTCGAGACCCCCTTCTGAATGTGGGAAGATATATATCTAATACAATGGATGTGAATACTTTTCTCACCTAAAGATTGATTTAGTTGATCACAAGTAGTCTAAGAAGGATCTGTTATATACAAAGACTGCAGAGGAGGCTCGAGTTGATATTTCCTTGAACAATATGCTGATATCACATCATCTGGAGGTATCCCCTAATCAAAGGGTGATGACTTTGGTGGTAGTGAAGGAAGGTAATGGTGATAAGGGTCTATTGTTTGCAAATCGGTGTACTCTAGATGATTTGGTGTGCTGATTGGGTGAATCCACAATGAGACAGAACTATATTAGCTTCCAAATAATCATCCAATTTTTTTTAATGAAACCTGAGGGGCTTGCACGTGATCATAAAGTGTTAACGTTGGTGTATAATGACATTTATGGGGAATAATTTATGGAACATCATTAAGAGATGAGTATTATTATTACTACTCAGAGGATGATAGATGTGGGATTCAAAAACAAGGATTATATAGTTCAAGATATAAGAATGGAAAAAAGACTAGGTTGGACTCTAGGAACTACAATTTGACTAATGGGTGAAAAAGTAAGGTGTGAATGTACTATTTTTTGCTTCCAAAACCAATGGTGACTAGGTCAAGTAAACAAACTAAACCAAAAGAGATATAACGAATGACTATTGATAATGATAATGTGTAGGTAAATCTAAAATAAAATAGTTATTGTCTGGGAAAATCCATTTAATATAGTGTTATGTTTAGTTAGTAATAGGATATGGGGGTGGAAAATGTTACCAACATAAACCCACTAGATATCCTATGTTATTCGGGGATGGCCATGATGGAGGAATAACTTACTATCAATTCCATGATAGTGGAATTAGGTAGAATGATTGAAAGAGTACTCTAGGTGGAATCCAATGGCGAGATGATTGCATGGATTAATAAGTACGACCTTGAATTGATAATGGGATTCAATGAAGGAAATATAAATTTTGTGTAGTACATGAAAATTTGGGATAATATGGGGCGTCTCTTTGAAGACATTATAAGTGAAGATCTAAGAACAGAGGTATGTTCCCTCTCTTGGAAATTAATTATGGAAAAAGTTTCCAATATGATAAAAAATTTCATAAATGATTATTTGATTCTTTAAGATGAACATGATGGTTTCTAAATTTTCCGCAAATGTGTTTGGTAATAAAAATGTTAATTTTCATTTCATCGAATAGGTATTCAAAAAAATATCCATTTTCTTCAATTATAAAACATGAAGTCTTCTACACCATATCATCATCATTTTCCATATAATTTCTTCCTGAAAATAAGAAATGTTTATCCTTCAATATTATAATCTCATTATAATATTAATTTGGTATCAATCATTTAGCTTAAGAAATTCATTTCTATGGAAGATTTCAAGAGAATGACCAAAGTCCTAACAAGAGTATTAAAAAATCCTTAAATTTTTATTCATAATTATTAAATTTAAAATATACCATAATCATAGTAATATAATTAACACAATTTAATTATAATTATTAATTACCGTTTTATAAATTGATGAATAATTATTTTTTAATTCCCCTCAACATATAAAACAATATTCATTAATTTTGTGTATGGAAGACTACCACCACCCCAAAGAGACAAATTTTGATTTTCAATTCCAAATTTCATTGTTGTTATAAGAGAAATATTATATAATTTAATATGTTTAACATTTAAAGACTATAATTTTTTAATTTTATTTTATAATATTTTATCATTTTAAAGCATTTTTTTATAAATGGAATCGATAATCTAGCGTATAGAGGCATAATACCTCTATAAATGTTGAATTCTATTTTCCATCACCAACATTAATTAATAATTATAAGAATGAATATAATGACTAAATATTATTTATTATAAAATTTTAATGTTCTTTTTGATTTATATTCACATAATATAAAAACATATCTTTTTCCATGAATTCATTTTAACAAAAAATTGATTTGGTCATTTTACAACCTAACTGAACAATTTTATATTTGTTACTCCATGAATGATAAAGAAATTTCATATAATGCTAATATCATTTAATAATATCTTATGTAATATTTATTAAATATTATATATATTTTTTATAAATATTTTATACATTTATTAATATATCTTATTAAAATAATTAATCATGTTGGAACTAGTTCATCGTAGTTTCCGTTTTCACAAATCATATCCATGTCTCTCACCCAAAGAAATGGATCATTAGAAATAATTGGAAACAAATATTTATTTTGATATTAATAACATGTGAATGATGATATTTTTAAGAATAATGATGAACAAATCCCTTATTAAATTACTATATCAAAACAATATAGATTACTCACACAAGTATAAACACTAAATATAAACAAGAAAAGTTCAAATATAGCGAATAAAAATAAAATAAATTTATAAATGTGCATAGATATGAACAAGGTTTTGTTAAAAAAATATATCTATATTTATATTAATTATAAATTTTGTTAAATCATTATTTAGTAAGTGGGGATATAGAGTTAGGGTTTCATATTCTCAGTTTGAAATACATGATAAGAGTTTAATATTATAGACTATAAATTATTGAATATGGTGTAATTACTTGAAAATTAATTTATTTTTACATAATAAAGTAATTAATGTGGATTTAAGAGACATATATAATTTCTTATATAAATTTAATTAGACTGAAAATATATAAATTCTCAATGATTTTTTCTTAACTTATCTCTCATAATTGAGTTACAATGCGTCATCTTGAATTTATTTCTTCAAAACTTATTTCCATCCACTCTAAAATTTCAATTTGCCTACATTATCTTCTCTTATGTGGGTAGTTAATATTAATTAAATTATGCTACCCTCATGAATATATTCTTCTAAAATTCAATAATTTTTAAAAATATTTATCATTTGCTTTAATGAATGATTCCCAAAATTTTCTATATTTTCTTTTCCCTAAAATTTTATAACATATATTTGAAAACATATTAGTCTTTTATCTTATGTTACCTTCATAATTATTTATTAATAATTTTATCATTGTGTTTTACTATAATGTTTTATGATGTGGGTTTTCAACAAACGTTTTTAAAGATATTAAAATCATATTCAATCCGTTAAAAATAAAATGTTATTTTACCCCTTCCCAATTTTTTTATGTGATATTGACATTTTGAAGGAAAATATATAGAATGTTTATTTCATATGTAATTCTTTACTATGGCTTTGACTTCATATTTATGAAAATGTAATTTTTATAATTATTAAAACTACTTCTTTCACACTAACGATACTTTTTTTGAAAAAATTATTTCAAAATATCATCAGTATTTATATATTTGTATCTAAAATGTATATATTTACATATCTTGTATATTTCATGAATCACGATAAAAATGATATTAAAAAAAATCTTGGGTATTTGGTATCAATGGTTTACATTCATGAGGTCCATTGTAGAGATTTTATCTCAAAACATTTCAAAACCAATGTTTATTTACTTGGGTTATAAATAATTTTTAAATGAATATTTTCATGAGGAAATCATATATATGAATGAATGATGGGTTTCTTAAAGAGTATCACAACAATTAACTACAACACCCAAATATTAAAAATAAATAAAATATTATTTGATAGAATATATAACATTCAACATTAGGCTTACATGTCACTTGGAATAAATTTGAATAACATAAAACTATTTTATAGCCTATGAAACATGAAACATTGAGTCTAAATGAACCGTAATATAGTTTACCATTATGGAAAATAAAATATATTTAATTATATGAATTTTAATAACTAAATTATAACAAATGTATGGTTTTACCATTTAATAAGAACTTTATGGTTTATATATTTAATAGAAATAAAACAGGTATAATTTAAAATATAAATAATTATTTTCTAAAAAATTTATCTTTTCAAAATTATGTTTTTTTATTTTTTCATAAAAAATCTTAAAATTTATTATCACAAATTTGAGAAAACCAATTTGATAAAATAAATTAAATTTCCTAAATTATCCAAAAAATTATATTAGGGTGGGTTTTGAGGTTGTTTCTAAAATATATCACATTTCCAATAATATTTAAAAATATTGGTTTGTATTGAAAATATAATTTCCATTTATATAATATAAAATGTTAAATAATATTTTTATTCTATTTGTATGTAAAACTAGTGAAATAATATTATAATGTAACTAATATAAATCATTAGAATCAATTTCAATATGAATATTGATATTAATGCCTTTAATATTAATGATAATTTTGTCTTAGAGAACACGCTATTTATTCATGTCTTGAGGTATAATTTTAAATTGAATTCATCCCATTATATCAATTTCATTTAAAATAATTGATTAAATATTTTTAATATGAGTAATTTATATTATCTAATAAATAAAATCATAATTTTTGAAATAAATTAATATTGAAAATAGTAAAAAATAATTTTCAGGGTTAAGTTATAAATGGGTATTTTTGGGGTCAAACTATGAAGATAAGGGTTATAATTACCATCTAACTTGAAGAAATATTACATTATGGAGATATTAAGACCTTATAAGTAAAAATATATAATATAACTTCTTTCAGAATCATTTTTATTGAGATTTACTTCTTGAATTTGTTATTATTTTTGGAAATTTCCATGTAATTTGAAAGTTGGTTCTCTTTCCCCACATTTGAAAGGAAACTAAATCCCTTCAAATATCCACACCTATAAAGGAATTTTTCTCAATCCACTATTTAAAATACATCACCAACATCATTATACTTAATTTATAAATTTTTACATCCCAATATACCAATACTAGAATCTTTATTTGGACATCCAAATAATGATTCTATTAGAGAAGGTAGTTGTATTACCATAAACATTTCATTTTCATTCTTATTTTAAATGTTCAATTATACTATAACACTTAAAATAAATTATTCTAATATATATTTTAATTATTTTTTGTTTTTTAATGTCATTATATTTATCAACCACCTCCTATATCAAATGTAAAATGGAATCATCGACCCTTTGCATGGGGGACTACAGTCCACGAACCAATGTATTTAATTTTCAATATACACCTTTTAAGGAAGGATATAATTTTGGATTTATCACACAAACATATATATATAATATTTATTATAAAATTTAACATTTTTAATTACAATATAACATATACCTTATTTCATTCTATTCCTTTTAAAATATGATAATAATACTTGTGTGTATGGTGGAACCCCGCCTCATGATGAAATGATATTATTCTTCCACATACAAAATAAATTGAAAGAAACAAATATTAACTTAATGAATAAATTATATATATATATTTATATGAGATGATATTTATTCTAGAAGATTAATATATCACCCACTAATTTTTCCTTTCCCATATTAAGGAAATGATAATGTCACTCATCCTTTCGGATAACCAACCATTTCCATGAACCAATGTGATCCTTTCTCCATGTTCAAATATTAGTAATGATTCCAAGAAATATAACTCATTAAAAAATTATATTAATATCTTTAATATAAGTTTTGAGATTTTTTATCTCTGTAATATTAACAAGAACTGAAATAGTAATGATAAAGAATAAATGAGAAATCATGGAATATAACACATTAAATAATGAAAAGAATTAAATGTTACTAAACAAATGTGGTAAAAGATTATATGATTATAATGTAACAAATTTTAAAATTAATTATGTTTATTAAAAAAATTGAAAAAACTCTAAAATCTATTTTACATGATGGTAAATAATGTCAAACCAAGTAGAAGTCTGAGGTAAGAGTGTTCATCACAATTTCCCTTCATTGTGGTAAATTGTTATGTTATCCACATAATTTATTTTTTTATGGTGTATTTCAATTCAATTTTATAAGTAATATAATGATTCCTTCGTAATTAATTGAATATTTGTTTTTAATTTGAATTATTACATCCATGTGTAGTTGAATTTAAAATGACAAAGTCGTAATGAATGTCCAAGATCAATTTATTTTCTTTGAGTTATATTAATTCATTATTTCATTTGATGTTAAAACATTTTTTTATTTAAATTTTAATATGTTACATTTTTTGACTATTTAATCGTGGATTAAAATACTATAGATAAAATTGATTATTTTATTAATTATAAATTTATCTTTTGATCACTGTAATGTTTTATTTCAGAATCTCATTTTTTTCAAGATTTTATCTAATTGTGTTTTAATAAATGGAAATAGTATTATAGTTGGGTTATCAAAGTCTTTAATTTTATTCTCCACTTTTTCGTGAATTTTTTAATTAATAGAAACATTTTACCACTCATTGGTGATATAAATAATTAAGAAACTATATTTAGTTAAATCAGATATCATTTTTCTTTCCTTTCAAAAATCCCTTTTCTTCTGAAAAAGTTTTTTCCAAATATTTTTTCAAATATTTTTTTGACATTATTAAAATTTATTTTTTAAATCATTTTTTACACATTCTATGTATTTTTTTAATAAAATAATTAATGGAATATTAATTATGTTTTCCATAAAATGATCTTTAGGATTTTATAGAAATATTAAATGTAATTTTTACTTTAACACATATGTCAGGTATAGAATTTCCAGCCTTTATGCCCATATTTTTTTTAAATAATACATTATATGTTTCAAAGGTTATTTTAAGACAAACCAATTTAAAATTGTTTTACCTTTTAATTTGAAATGTATATTTCAAAAAAATAAGGATATTGAAATCTTGAATATTTTTAAAGATTGTTTTATGGATTTCAATTCATAAATGAAAGAAAACCTTTGTTTTACATATACTACATGAGGAATATGTTCTATTTATATAATCATTATTTTTCCTCTACATGTTTTATGATTATTTGAATCAAGGATAATACTAATATTCATTTCATTTATTAATTTTGTTATTCCATTACATTCCATTGAATTATTCACATTCTTGTATTCATTGGACATTAAATTTTTTCCAAAATTTCCATATTATTTAATTTGGATATTATTATTTCCTAAAATATATTTCATATCTATTTACGTTTTTTACTTTGAATGTTTTTTGATTTATTGTTGAAATATTAGTAATATTTTTTCTATAATAAGTCTTCTCTTTATTTCACATTGAAACATAATTTATTACATAAAAACATCACTTGATACAACATAAAAGATTTAATAATGTAGTTTATTTAGTGATTAAAAATATTATATAATAACTTAAAACATGAAAAACATATCTTTATTGAAAACACTTTTTATATGACCACACACATCCCTTCGTACTTAGATTTGCATGGGATAACCTGAGTATATTCATTAGAAAAGGGTTATATGTAAAGCCCAGTAAGGTATTCAACAAGGAATAACACGAGGAATAAAATACATGTATGAAAAAAGGAATATAAACGGATCATAAGAGAAATATGAACATAATGGCATGATAGAGCATGATTATCATAACATGGAAATGTGGCATCAAATTTTACATTATATTAGAATGATCCATGGATAATTTCACATGGATATTGAGTAAATACTAATATAACTTGAATTATCATGAGAAAACCTCATTCTAATTGAGTATTCTTCATACTAATCTTTACCCAATGCATTGGAACACTATCAGGGCACCCACTTCTTAATCTTTTTATTTCATGCATAAGTGTTCCACATGGATCATATAACATGGATTCATTAACCATAATCATTTCTTAAACAACAATATAATATGGAATTAATATAAGAAACAATATAATCAATATGTAAATGTGAATATTTGTGAAAACCCTTGAAAGAGAAACGATTATGGTATTCACTACACTATGACTTTGGCTTGGAAAATTGTGGTGCTATTTCTGCATCACAAAAACATGACATAAGAATTCATAAAAATGGTTGATGAGAGAAAAGGGGTGTATCATAATATTTACATTAAATTGAAATTAAGGGTGTAATATAGATACATTTCCAAGCATATGTAATGGTATTTAGATTCATAATACAGAAGAATTTCTTGAATGTCAATTAGAAGAGAGAGAATACTTAAGGGATTTCATCCTTGTAATAGGTGTACATGGGAGGCATTAATTACAGAGAATGAGGTCACCAATAATTAAAAAATAGGTTAGTATGAGGGATGTGTGAATTCATACCCCCAAATTTTTAATTGAATAAAAATTTGTTCAACAACATAATAAAACATCAACAAAAATGAGAAATGAAGAAATCCCTTACTCAAAAGTGTGATCCCAAATCATTGGGAGAGGCCTGAGAGAGGCTTATTTGGAGCTTGGTGAGCCTTGGGAAGATTATAGAGAGTGGAGTGAAGAGGTTTTCGAGCTTCAAATTCTTTTAGTGAAGATGATGTGGGATATTTGGTGGGTTTATTTAAGAAAATAGAGGTAATTCATTATTATTTAGGTTTTTTACACAACACATTAAACTAATCAAACCCAAAAAACGAAACATGGTTTTTGCCAAGGGATTTCGATAAAGGAGAGTGTAAAACTTTTTTTATAACTACTATTTCCGAAAATATAAAAATATTAGCCTTTCTTATGTGGAGGTGATTCACACTCTCAAGGAACTCAATTTAAAAAGATAAAATGTTTTATAAGTCTTTGAGGGTCCACTAAGGCACCATAAATTTAATAAAACTAATCTAAAATCACATTAAATTAAGTATAAAACCTTTATTGTTCGAAAATATCATTTATAGTATTTTATTACATCATAATTGGGTCATTATGATGTCATAAAACACATTACATATTAAAACAGTATTCAATTTTTACCCAAAAAATCAACTGTCTCAGAAAATTATAAAAAAATTTCCATTGGATAATTTCGAAATCCTAATTAAAAAAATAATATTAGTTTTATCTAAATAATTTCATAAGTATGTGATTTTTTTACTTTTAAATTAAAAACTAACATTTATTAAAAAATCACGGGTTTTGACAAAAACAGCTTTCAAACCATAATAAAAATTACAATTGTATTCATAAATATTATACGATCAGTTATATTTAATAAATGGGAATTTAGTAATAATATTTCCTTAAAATATTATTTAATGAAAAAAATACATTAGTTCATCAAAATATGTTTATTAATTTATTATTGAGTAAAAATAAAATTTTTTTCTTTAAAAACTATTTATAATGTAACAATAAACAATTGAATGTATATTATATATAGAAAAATAATTTACATTATCAAAGTTCATGGATCTGGTTACATAACCCCTTATAACACCCAAAAAATACATAAGGGTACGGTGTGTGATGATGAATGACTCTTTGGGTGGGTTGGATAACATCGCATGTGTAGTAATCTCTATCAACTTCCACTTCTCCCGTATGTAGTTCTGCTCAAGCTTAATGTGTTGAAGATCAGTTTTGGATTGGTCAAGAGAGAATCACAATGATTCCACCTTCTATACTTTCTCCAACAAATGGTCTTCATATGAAGAAATTCTACAGGATGAGGCCATTTCTTTTATTTTCTGCGTAAATTGAATTTGTTAAAGCCCAATATTTATAATAATCTTTTCATCATTATTCAATGACAATATCACCAGTGGTAACAATTCTTAGTGGTATTTTGAAATAAAAAATCATATAAATAATGAATTTAATATGTTATATAACAATTTTAGATAAAAATAAATTTAATTATATCAAGAGGAAATTTCATTAATGAATGCTTGTGTCATTACAATCTTCCCCACTTATGAAATTTCTCCCTCAAAATTTTATCTTCCCACACTAAAATAGATGAGGGTAACTCTACTTCATCACTTCCTATGATTCCTACGTTTTATATTCAAACTTGTGGTTTTTAAACAACACTTTCGTGGGGGGAATTAGATTATTTCTTAGATCCTTTTCCCTATGATATAATATTTCACCAGCATCTCTACATAGGAGAGGTCATTCTCTAATGGTACCACCTTTGGATATAGTACATGTGATGGTTCAGGTATGAACATCCTCAAGAGTGACACATGGAATACATCATGTACTTGAGATAGGTTTTGTGGGAGTTCTATTCAATAGGCCACTACTCCAATGAGATCAAGGATCTCAAAAGGGGCAATGTAACTTGGGATAAGCTTTCCCTTTTTACCAAATCTCATAACTCTCTTCCAAAGTGATATGCGGAGGAATACGATGTCTCTAATATCAAACTCTTGGTATAGTCGATGATTATCATCATAGAATTTTTTCGACTCTAGTAATCTTTAATGTGATTCTTGATTGTCCTATCCTTATCCACCATCGCTTCGACCATTTGTGGACCTAGGAGTTTTCTCTCACTAAATTTATCCAAACTTCTCACTATTATACACCTCTTCCCATAAAAGGGCTTCATAAGGATCAATTTTATGCTTGAGTAGAGACTGTTGTTGTAAGGGAAATCAACTAGAGGATGATGTTTATCCCATACTTCTTTGAATTCAATTGAGCATGCTATCAACATTTTCCCAAGTGTTTGGATATTCCACTTAGATTGGATATTATTTTGAGGATGATAAGTCATACTGATGTTCAGATCAGTATCCAGAGAATGTTGAAGAATCTTCCAAAACATTGAGGTGAATCTTGGATATCAATCAGATACAATCAATAGTGGTACTCCATGCAGCCTTACCATATCTATGATTTATATTTCTGCTTGTTGATCCAACGATAATTCCTCTTGAATTTCAATTATGTGTGTAGTCTTTGTAAGATGATCCACAACATCCCAGAGAGAATTGTTTCTTTTGCGTGTCTTCAGAAGTCTGGTGGAAAAATCCATGGTGATGTTTCCCCATTTCCATGATGGTATGGGTAATGGTTGCTTCATCCCCTTGGACTTCTTCCTCCCAGCATTCAATTTCTAACATAACGAGCACTTTATGTATACTCAGCGATCTCCTTCTTCATATTATCATACCAATAAAGCTCTCAAATATCCTGATACATATTTGGGTTTCCCGGGTGAATGGATATATTAAAACTATGTGCATCATCATAAAGTTATTTCGTTAACTTTTAATTTTATGGAACATATATTCTAGACCGAAATTTCAAAATTCCTTCTTCATTAGCATTGAACTCAGAGGATTTACTTTTTTTATAGTCTCCACTTTCTTCTGAATTCCCACATCATTTTTTTGAGCATCCATTAACCTTTCTAAAATATACATTTGAGAAACCATTTATTAAAGGATTTATGATGTTCCATTATTTATGATTCCATGTCCATCTTCATCAATTATAAGAAGATTGGATCCTTTTCAATTCTCATCACTGATGGAATCAATTGGTGAATTCTACTTAGAGCATCCACTACCTTGTTTGCATTCCATGGGTTGTAATAGATCGATCAGTCATATTATTTGATCAGCTATAACCATCTTCGTTGGCACATATTCGAGTCTTTCATTGTGAATATATACATGAGACTTTTGTGATACATGTATATTTCACACTTCTCCCCAAAGAGGTAATGTCTACAAATTTTCAAAGCAAAGATTACTGCAGCCAACTCTAGATCATGGGTTGGATAGTTTTTCTCATGAACTTTAAACTACCTTGAAGAATAGGTAATGAATTTTTCATTTTACATCAATACAAAAACCACACTCTTCATAAAAGAATCACTAAATACAACAACAAGTTGTCCACTAGTGGGTAATGAGATCACATGTGTAGGGATAAGACTCCTTTTCAACTCCTTGAATCTCTCTTCACATTCACCACTCCAAGAAAACATGACTCCTTTCCATTTTAGCTTGGTAACATGGTTTGACAATCATGAGACATTTCCCACAAATCGATGATAATATCCCACTAACCCCATGAATCTAAGGATAACCATCACCGATGTTGGCCTCGACCATCCCTGAAGTGAAACTATCTAGGAGGGATCCATGGAAATCTAATTTATTATGATGATATAACCTAATAATGATACCTCTTCAAAAATAACTCAAACTTGATGTACATTTCATAGAGAGCCTCCTTTCTCAAGGTCTATATCATAGTACTTATATTTTCTTCATGCTCCTCATTGGTTTTGGAGTATATTATAATTTCATCAATAAAGACTACAACAAATTTGTCAAGGTAATCTCTAAAGACTCTATTCATCAAGTACATGAATATTTCAAGAGAATTTGTGAGTCCTAAAGGAATTACTATTAATTCCTAGTGCCCGTATCTTGTATAAAATGCAGTCTTGGGGATATCATCCTTCTTCACCCTTACTTGGTAATATCCCGACCGCAAATCCCCCTTGGAAAGGTATTGTGTTCTGGGTAGCTAATCAAAAAATTCATCACTTCATGGAAGAGGATACATTAAATTTATTGTAATTTTTTTGAGCAAACGATGATCAATAGAAAGTCACATTGACATATCCTTCTTCTGGATGAAGAGGACTAGTTTACCCCCTGGTAAAGCACTTGTGTGTATAAACCCTTTATCAATATTCGATGGTAGTTTTTTCCTCAACTCCTCAAAATCTAGAATATCCATTCTATATTAATTTTTGGATATTTTAAATGCCCTAGGTATAAGATCATTGAGAATTCAAGATCTCTTCTAGGAGGAAGACCAGGTTATTCCTCAGGAGACACTTCAGCGTATTACCTCACAATAGGAATGTCTTCAATGATGGTTTCTTCCATAGACTCAATCATCTAATCCAAATACAAATACTTATGTGGTAGTAATATCCACACTATAGGTAATGGTGATAATGAAGATTCATCATTTTCCTTCCACTTGTATAGAATCAGGGGCCAAATTTCTATATAGAGAGTGATTTCATTCTCATGGAAATTTATGTGGGATCTATTTAAGGAAAGCTAATCCCTTACATTAATTGCATCAAATTCCACCAAAGGGATTATGACTATGTTCTCTGGGACATTCAATCCACAAATTATGATAGGAGAGGAGTTATATTCAAGGGATGCAATAATTTTCCCATTTTTCATTATCACTAATATCTTTACTTTCTTAACTTTTGGTTGGGTGAGGATTGTTCTACTAAACCTTCAAGATATAAAATAATGTTTAGAACCGTAATAAAAAAGTAAATTCCCTATTACTTATTGAATAACAAGTGTACCCTTCACCACTTTGTTTCTGGGATTCACTTCGGTAGTAGTGATGGAAAAAGCTCACCCTTTCTATATTAGAGGTTGTTGGTTGCCTCTGAAAACCCTTATATTAGAGAACTGGTTTTAAATGTGCCCAGGTTATTTTTAGTTGATGTAATGAAAAATGTGTTCATCATCGAATGAAGCGTTACTTTTACCTGTCGTAATTGCAGGTTTTTCTTTTCAGCGCATAACTTCCATGTTCCCTTCTCTTCCAACCTAAAGTATTTCTTCACCCCCTTCAGAAAATTTCTGAGGTTTTTATTTCTGCACCCTTGGAAAGTGGGGTGATGGATTTTTTTAGCACAGTTTGATTGATACATTGGACCTCCATAATAAACGTACCCCTTATGCTTCTTATCCCCATGATTCCCCTAACATTCTCTTACCTCCATTTTGACTTTGAGGGAACATCAGGAAATTTAATCCAAGATCTCAAAGTCATAGATGACCAGGGATTTCTGTTGACAAGGTTTTATCCCACCAATAATGTGGTCACCCTTGCATTCAGGGGGGGGGGGGGTGTAACGAAAAGGCCAAAGGCGTATCATGCATGCCTTCTAATGTTTTTCTTGTACGATCTGATTTATTTGTCATCTTGTTTACATGAGATCAAGGATATCCATTTCCATCATAAGTCGGAGGGTGAGAGGAAAATAATTTTCCAAACATATTTTCTGGGAATCATTCCATTAGAACATCTCAATATATTCTTCATGCTTCATATTTTTTATCATCTTTGACAATTGATCAGTTTCACCCTCTATATGATAAGCATCCAGAATAACCTTCTCTTGTTTGGAACATTGAAGGATGGAGAATATTTTTTCCATATAGTTGATCCATTGATGGTAGATTGAGGGATCAGATGATCCATTAATTGTTGGAGGGCTTTTCCTCATGATACTCTTTATTAAAAATTTTTATTTATTAGGGGGGTTGAATGTTCCTCTTGACCCATGTTTCTATTTGAATATTGAGTTAACTATAAGAGTATCATGACACAGTTCACAATTCGTTCTTAGATTGGATTGGGTATATCATTAGAATAATTATCACATTGATCTTCACATTGATTGTTAGCCCAATTCCTCCTATTACTAGCCATTTGAATGATTAAAATGAATGTTAGGGGTGACACAAAAAGGGGAATCCAAATACAAAAAGGTATAACTTTTAAATTAAACTTTTTTCCTCAACTTATGAATTAATAAGCTTCAATCTATGTTATCCATGGATCTCAACATATATTATTAGGGACAATTTTTTTATTCCCTTATTAATGGTTTGTACTAATATTAACAATTTACCAAAGAATATCCCTTAGGAGTCTTTTTACCAAGATTGCAGCAAGGCCCATTATCATGCACTAGTTCCCGTTTGAGTCTTGCTCAAAGCGATGTTTTCAAGTTTTACCCCTAGAGATATCTTTTTAGAGCTACCTCTACCTGCTCGTATCAAAACATGGAGTCATTTTCTTGATAAACCACTAAATATATACTAACAAAAATTTAGATATTTTCATATTATACATAGTCTTATCTCTAAGTAATTTAGTAGGGTTTTCTAATCCAAATCCCAAAAAGTAATGAGTGAAAATAATGGATGTTATCTTTTATGGGAATGAATTTTGAAACAGCTTTTAAAAAACATTTCTTAATGAAAGGATCCTTTATGCATGGAATAATGATTCTAAAAACAAAAAACCTTTTGAAAACGTTTTTATATTAAAATATATTAGATAAAATTTAAATTAAGAAATTAAAACAATAAAAAGTTTTAAAAATCATTTTTCCTTTAAAATGGTATTTAAAGATATTTTGAAAACTTTTTTGAAAACATGGTTTTTGAATGCAATAGATTTTTTACATAAGGGAGAGACAATTAAAATTTATATAAAACATTATCTTAAGTACTTAAGTGTGGAAACATTTTACTAACACTTGTGGATATCATTAATAAACCTAGTATATGAAAAATAATTTGTGTTCTTCAGACATAGATCAATATATTTCATTAATTAAAGCATAATCATAAAGAATCTCAAAAAGAAATGAAATTAATTCCATGAAATCATATAACTTGGTAACATGTGGACATACTCACTATGTAATAAATGGAAATAACCAGAGAATATCCTTAAAATAAGGAAATCCATTACAATTCATGTAAAATGGAATCCTATACACCTCAAAATTAATTTAGGCGCATAATAAAACATGATTCTTAAAGAAGAAATACTCATAAAAAACTATTTTACCAATTAGGACACTTTTGAAACATTAACCCACTGAAATAAAGGTAATATAATTTATTTTTAATTATAAATACATTTACTATACAAAAGACTGAATATATCCATGGGAATTATACACACAACACAAAATTAATGGGTTGTGAATAAAGAATATATCTAACAGAAATAAAATGTGAGATGAAATCCCATTTCCTTGTGTTTTGAATCTCATCATACTCATTAAAAACACCTATATAATAAATAAAAGATTATTATAAATATTTTAAAAAACCATATTCTTATATCTAATACTATATATGGTTTAATTATGACTCTCTATTACCCACTTTTTAACCATTATATGTTAAGGATTCACGTTTGATAATATTTACTTTGTTCCCCACATGTGTCTTAATTCTTTATATCATTGGTCCCTAATTATAAAAAAATTATATAATGAATCCAAGATGAAAAAATTATTTAATTAAAGTATATTTTTATTATAATAATCTATATATTATTAATTTATTAAATGTAATGCACCGTTCATGGATACAATAAGCTGTACATACATATGAACGCTATTTTCTCTTAATTGTCTTGTAAAATGAATAAAAGAAATATATATATATATATTAATGTATATTTATTATACTTTATTAATCATATATTTTAACTGAAACCATCCTTAATACAATCATTGCAGTTTATGAACAAATCACCTCACTTTGACGGGGTGTTAGACCACATTTCCTCAAACGAAATTATAATATTAACACCAAATGGAGAGTATACTGTTATGTGTTGTAAAATAATTATATAAGATTATATTAATAATAAATATTATATATTTTATAGAAAATTTATTTACTATCATAATTTCACAATGATAGGTGGGTGGTAAAGGAAAAATTAACAATCATCGTTCAGTGTGGGGTTGTCAGTCGTACACATAAACTGTATGTTTATTAAATATTAGACAGAAGTGTGTGTAAGTGTTGGAAGAATCCTTTTCATAATAAAATTATATAATATTATGGATAATAGTGTTTTTACAAAAGAAATAAATAATAATATTTTAGGTAGTGGAGAATGAAAATAAAAGAATGGAGTTTGAGGAAGGGTGTTGCCTCTTAATCGGGTAACACCTTTTGTTTTGCACCAAATGGATTCCTTGGAAGGATTTATGAACAAAGGGGTACATAAAGTGTAATTTAGGATTTTAGGGGAACTATTATGGAATATTATGTTCAAGAAAAATTGGTGTGTTATTTGAGAGTTATTGAGACAAGCGGAGGCATTTTATAATATAGGAGTGTCACTCTAGTAATATTTTAAAAGAATGGAAACCCACCAATGTTATTTAATTTAAAGAGGATAAATATTTTTCCAATGTAGATAAAAGGGGGTATAGGGTCTATATATGGTCATCTAATGTGCTTTTGGAAAACTGTATAGGTACATTTGGGCTTTATGGTTATGGTTTAGTCCCTAATTAAGCCTAATTTAACATTATTTTTTATAATTAATTTCAATTACTTCACTAATGATTTTTGAAAAGATATGATATGAACATGTTAGATGTTATAAATTATTCTCGTACAAAATATGGAATCCATTTTTCTTAATTTGTAACATATAAGTGGCAGAAATTATTTAAAATTTAATCTTGCAGTCAATTCGACAATCTTGGTTTTGAAATTAAAAATGTGTAAATGTTTTCTATATTTTTATATTCAATTTCAAAGTGAAATTAATTTTAAAAACAAAATTGGATTAACTGTTAAAAATATTATATTATTAAACCATGAATTAAATTTAAAATATAATTTAACATTATAAAAAATTATATGAAAAAACAGTTTGGTATCAAAATCCAACATTTTAAAAAGTCATTAAAAATGAAACCTTGTAGAAAAAACAAAAAATTATCTTATCATATGTTTCTCTTCCACATATGAAATTTATTTTTATATATTAAATCTATAAAATTTCCAATAATTGGATATAAACTAGGTTCTCTAAAAAAAGGTGGTAAAACTACTTTTATTAAAATATAGGTTTATAAGCATAAATGTGGGTTTGTTCTTATCTTATGTCTATTAAATCAATTCTATGAATGCCAATAATTTAATTTTTGAATATATAAGATAAATATATCCGTATAGTAACTTAAAAATCATTATTAATTTAATTATTTTGGATTAAAACAACATTGTGGTGATAATAATGATTTTCTATAAAAATACTCACTTTATATTCAATAGGTTATCAAATGAATTTCTAATTAATTTGTAACCAATAAAATAATTTGATATTTTCTTAAATCCATATATTTTTCTAAAATAAGAAACAATATTCATAAAATATAATTTAACAACTAGGTTATATATTGTTTTTTTAATAATATACAATTGTTCGATAAAACTCATCCATGCATGTTATGCAAGCCATCAAGGAAATTCAGACTTGTCAAAAACATAAGCTTACCTTAGTGTTATATATACAGTAATCTGACCATTATATTCAGTGTAGTGAAAGATTAAAATGGAATTGTAAATAACACAACCCAAAATTAATACATTAATATATATATATATATATATATAATTATGTTTGGTGTTGCGTGAAATGTAAAAGAATAAGAATATTAATAATATTCAAAAAAAATAAGACACAAAACCTCAGGATGTTATTCATATCTTCCACTAAAAGTTGTTAATTGAAATCATAGACTAGGTGTGTTACAGAATATCTCCTTAAGAAGAGATATAATGAATTTTCCATCAACACCATAAAAGTGTGGATATAATTATGGATGTAACATGTTTATATTAAATTCTGAATATTATTATACTTATTTAATTATTATATAACATATACCTTCATATATTTCATTTATTTTAAAATATGATAACATCGCTCGTGTGTAAGGATGATTACCACCTCACGAAGCGATGTTAGTTATTTTCACTTAAGATTATCATTGAATGTAATACAGATATATTAAATGAATATGGATCATATATAAGATATGATATTTATTATGGATGACTAACAGATCTCTCAATTCCTTACCAATTCACCCATTAATGAATTTATTATTTTTCTCGTGTGTTAGTATGGATTGCTATCTATATAAAGGGATGTGATCCATTATCCATTTCAAATATCTATAATGATTCTAAAAATGTATTTAATGATTAAATTTATATGGATAATTTCAATATCATTCTTAATATGATGTCACTATATAATATTCATGAGATGTTAAACTTTCCGAAAAAAATAATTATTGAAAAAACAAGGAAATTAACACATGAAATAAAGAAAATATTCAAACATTATTGAAAATGTAGGTAAACTTTTATAAGAGGATCATATATGAAATTATTTTTAGGAGTATGGTTTTGGAATTAAATAATTACATTATTAAGACAATCAGACATGTGGTTAGATCATGATCAACCAAAATGAAATGTGAGGTCAAGGAATTCACCTCAATTTCCTTTCATTGAGTTGTATTATAATGTTATGTGGATTTTTTTAAATGGTGTATATATCATTAATTTTACATGAAATATAGTGAATCTCTAAAACATTATTTTATTTATTATATCAATTTGTCTTATTTCAACAAAGGGGTTTATACATAAAACTAACCAAGTGGTAAATCATTTCTTAAATAAAATTCTTTTCATTGGGTAATATTACTTTTTCATGGCCTATGGTATTATAATATTATATACGAAATCACTTTTTATTATGATAAATTTTATTTTTACATGTTTCATGTGGATTTATATATGACACACATAGTTGATAATTTTAGTAATTTTCACTTCAATTTATTGATCTTTGTATGTGTTTATTTCACAGTCTCATTTTTATCGGGAATATTTATACATTATTTTTTATTAAATGTAATTATTTTATAAGTTTCTAAAAAACATCCAATTTCTTCTTTTTTGGTTATTCATGTGGTTTTTATCTAATAGTAACATTTCCCATTCATTATTACTTAATATGATTTAGAACTTTTTTTTGTAAAATTCAACATCATTTCTCTCTTATACCAAAAATCCTTTTTTGCAAAACAATGTTTTCTTAAAAATATTCAAAAAATAATTTTCATATATTTTAAAATTAATTTTATATGAATTTTTAACAATGTTATAATTTTTAAATAAAATTTTAATGTAATAATCATGTTATTTTCTAAAGAATTCGCTTTTGAATTGTACCAAAAAAATTGAAAGGATATTATATTTTTATATGTATGTAATGTTTTGGAATTTCCTGGCATCATGAACACTAAATGTTTTAAATATTTCATAATATGTTTCAAAGGTTATTTTTAAGGAAATTTATTTTTTATATTTATTTAATGTTATGTTTTAAAGTGTTATTTTTCTAATGAAAATGATTTTTTCCTCATCAAATTTTCATAGAAATTTTTATTGAATTAACATTCATCAAAAAAATATCCCATGAATTATATATACTCCATCTAGTATATGTTATTCTCATACCATAATTATTATTTATCTATTAATTTTATGATTATATTTACCAAGTATAATATTTACCTTCATTTCCATGATTCATTATTGTAATCACAAATATCCCCTAGATTGTTCACATTCCTATTATCCTGGGATTTTAAATTTCCTCTAAATATCATTGTTATTTATCATAGATATATTTATTTATTATTCTTTATCACACATATATATAATGTGATTTTCAGTGAATGTTGTTTTTTTGAATGAGGAAATTTTGATAATATGTATGATTTCTTCATTATAGATATATAATATTATAGAATATTGTTTGTGAATGAAATTGATAATTTAATATATATAGAATGCTTGAGACATGTAGCTATAGGTGGGGTCCCCTTATATATATCCCATTGATTCATCATTTTTCTCATGAGATATATTTGTTATGTAGTATTATATAAATAGGATTATGGTGAATAAGTAACAATAACTATTAAACTTTCTTGAGGAAGGTATTGGAAATAAAGACCTTCATGATGCCTAAGATCATAGAGATTAATAATTAATAATTTCATTCACTAGGAATTCAGCTACTATTATCCATGATATTTTTAGGGTGATATTATATATATATATTCATTTCATCCCAATTTTTTTGATTAAATGGAATGTGTTTTTAGTTTTTTAACAATACATATTCATTTTTACATATCAAGTTATAATATTCAGGATATTGATTAAGTGGAATATGTTATTAGTTATTTACACTATCATATTTATTAATAGATACATTTTATTTAAATGGAATGACTATTTTGTTATTTTCAAATCGATGTTGATGATGAATATTTATTCATGATATAATTCATTATTCTTAACCCTTACTGAGAATTTTAGATCCCCTTATTTTTTTAATTACAAAAGTAATAAATGAAGTGTAAAATGATGGATATGGAATGATAAACTAGTGGTAATGAAATTATTCTCATTTTTTTTGTAATTTCTAATATCCAATTTTATATAGAAATCATATATTCAACTAGTTTACAAAGTCTAAAAAACTATTGATTCTATTGGGATTCTAATCTATATATGTTATTTTAATTTAATAAAGTAAGACATATGATCTTGATTTTTGGCGTGAGGATCATTATGTTTATTGGTAATGTTTAAATCTCATGAAATTAAAAGGTTACATGAGAGGATTTGTCCCATTCCAAATGTGGCATGGGGGGATATATTCAAAACCATGTGGTATGTGGGAGGATTTATTCAGATATATTGGGGACAATAGGGGATTTTCCATAAGTAAAATGGTATAATAAATTATTTATCACAAGATTATTGGGACATGAAAAGATGTTTCCCTATCCGAATAGAACTTGTGATGATATATTCCATGATAAACAGTACTAGTGTGGATTTATCAAAAGATAATGTGTAAATATGGTGATTTATCACAAGGCCATGGTATGTAAGAAAATATCATTAATCCTAATAAGGTACATTGGAGATTATCAATTGATTAATATTTTATGAATTATTTGGTTGTTAGCCATGACATATGATTTATATTCTTATGTTTATGCCACACTCATACGTCAAAATATTATACCAGTGGTTATTCTCCCTTATTCATGATTAATTTATAATTATTCAACAACATTTTTATGGTATATTTCCTTTTATTTAAGATTACATGTCCTTATATCATTAATTTTAGACAATTATTATCGTTTCCTACTTTTTAATAATATTTTTCTCTAATTGTATTGTTTTTATAATATATTTTATCTAACCCTTTATGTCATGTTTATATATATTCCCTTGAATGGTGTTAGGGGTTATCCCTTGTTATAATTCCATTCCCTAGGTTATGAATGTTATTTATGCATGAATTATGTATAGAAGGGAGTCTAGATGAGTTCAAATAAGATTAAATGTGCACATGTGTTGTAATATAAATTTTATGTGTATATAGTAATCAAAGAGACCTAACCAAAAGGATCTTTGAGTTTATTGAGAATATAGGGAGAGGATGTCAAATTTTTTGAATATATATATATTATATATCTAACATATAATAAATATTAATTTTTATAGGTATGGGTTTATATAATTGGACTAAGCAGATCATGTATGTGACTCCAGAATCTACTAGAGAACCTATCATGAAAATTACCTGAAAATAAAATGGGGTTTATAGGCATTCTAATTGGTATCACCTAAAATAAACGAGAGAGTTAAATATGATGATACAAAAAAATGAATCACCAAAATATAATGTTTAAAATTTTCATTTATAGGGTGGTACATTAAAAATTACTCTAATGTAGATATTTATTTTAGAAAAAATATGTAATAGGAAGATAAATCATAAGATATATTCCATAAAACATTTTAATAATTTTTTTTCAAAAGAAAATGTTTCGAGTCACCTCAAATTTTATTACGAAGTACAAGAATACCCTTTCAAAATACCACTTTTAAACAAAAACAATTATTGAATATATTGTTAATAATTTTTTTTATATAAAAAAATGAGGAGTAAAATATCAAAAACATTGGATATATAGAATTTAAATTATTGAAGTGTCTAAAATTTTTCTTTAAAATGAAATAATTTGACACTAAAAATTCATTTAAAAAATTACATTTTCAAAATACTATTTTAATAATATATATTTTATAACATAAATATTATTTCAAAATATATTAAGAAGGTTTATAAATATGTAATATTTATTTGTGAAAAAAGAGGCTATTAAAATAAGTTTTATGATGAATAATTATTTTTTAAAAGTAACATTAAATTTTGAATTATTCAAAAATATATAATTATATTTTATGAATGCATTATAAAGAAAATAATTTGAAAGAAATTTTAGATATGGAAATAAATTTTTTTGATGAACAATATTCTTATCGGTAATGGTTGTTTTTGAAACAATTCATATCATTATCATAATTGTTGATGTTATGGGTTCTATCAAGTAGTTATTTTTAAAAAAGTGACGAGGAAAAATTTTATAAAATTATTTAATGCAATTATTTCTAATTAATAGTTCCTTTAAATATATATTTTTTATTTTTAAAGGAAATATTTAGTGTAAAATGAAATGTACAATATGCAATGGAACAAAGAAAACCAATACTTTTCAAAATACCTTTATTGAAACCCTTTTCATAAATAATGTCATAATTATTTCCATGGAAAATGGTTAAATTGTTTTATTACGATGACCAGAAATAAAAAAATACATCTAAATAAATAAATGAATAACATTAGTGGGAATAATTAATATAGATATCAAAGAAAAACATATAACTATGAAAGGAAGATATTTTTTATTATCTAAATTAAATTTTACGAATAAAAAGTAATATGTCACGTGCCCCTCCCTTAAAATATTTCCCTACTATGATAAAAATGAATGAAGAGAGATAATAACCCCGCCCCCCCCCCTGAGTCCCACCTCTAGTATGCCTCAGGGCGGCGACTACCACCAAGGGTAAAAGGATCTAATAATATTGGAGCCATTACCCAATGTATGATCTGGAGATGAGACAATTCATCCTGAAACAACTCACAGACATGTATATATAATGGAAATACAAAACCAACACACATGAATGTTTAAAATATAACTATTACAAAATTAGATTCTCCAAAGTAAATACCACAAATAAGGATATAGAACAACATGAGAACTATCCCAAAATTAGCGCCACTAACGCCATGCACTATCCATGTAGTCCTCCTATAAACCTGAAATAACCATTATAGACATTGGGTGAGAATATAAGTATACTCAGTAGGGGAAAACCATATTCTCTCATGCACAAGTGGGAGAGGCATAATAATTCCCTGATGAAAATAAAATAGAAACCAATGTCACCTAACAAGGAATAGTGGCCACCCCAACATCATAAAGGAACACTGAAAAAACAATGCAAGTTGTGTAAGGTAATATAATAAGCGCATGGTTTTTTGGGTGACCCGCACAACTTCCCATATTTTAACTACTCATACCCTAATGAAAAATGACATGGTGGTTCAACACTCTTCTACAAGCCCCATGTGACAACCCTCCTACACACACCTCTACCTCAGAGCTAGTCATGCATCCTTGGAAAATGAAGTTAACAACATATCTCCTGCAGACACCTGGGACACAACCATACCATATCAAACCCACAGACACCAGGGTCACAACCATAACACATTCTGCAGATAGAAATGGGGGCCACAACCACACCTCATCCCAAAGACACATGGTCTATCACACCACGTATAATACCATAAAAACCAAGGAAATCACACCTCAACCTCAAACACCTGGGCCTAAAAACCACACCATAACCTACCAGAGGTTTCTTGGGATACCAATTCATAGAATGGAGAGTAGGGATGAGACAATTACCATCCATACATCTTCAAACTTGGATGATGGTAAAGGATACCCTCCCCACGAAAATAGGGGAGTTCAGAACGTAGTACTAAACTAGGGTGGGTTGCGTATAGAAATCATAAGGAAGTATAACTATATATATATATATATCAAACAATCAACCCAACCTATCAGGGTTTCCAATCAAAAAATCAGCCGACAAACCAACCTTTTCTACAATCTCTAAATGTACAACCACACAACAATCTAAAATTAGATTCATAACCACAACCAACTCATTTAACCAATTACCATTCATTATTAATAAATAAATGAAATCATTCCATACCTACTTGAGAACCTACCAAGCATAGCATGTTACAAGCCACATATCATAAACCACATAGAGGTAGAAGAACAATGTTAAAATATCTCACTCCATATTTCCTCTCCTCTTTATAATCCTGAAAAACACTTCCATTACCATTCTTCAAGGAAATTGTTCCCAGTCCCCCAGTTGAACCACAAAAAACCACTAAATCATATCCACTCTAATCATGTCCCCATTTCAAAACCATCAGCAATCCAAAAGCACAATCACACCACACAAAGTAATACAAAAGAACCAATTGTAGACCAAGTATATGAAACCACCCATCCATTCCATAATCAATAAACCCCTCAAACTGAGACTCCATTACACCATCTGATCTCCCTCCCACAAAAACATCTTTAACCACAATAGTATCACCAAACAACCATACATTACACAATATCTTGATTTTAAAGGATCTTATTCATTAATTACACTTTTTTATTAAGTGGTGATCAGAGAAAAGGATTTATCCCAGGGAATCTAATTTTTTTTAATATATGTGGTTAATTGATTTCTTATAAAAAAAATTTCAACACATGATCAAGAATAAGTCATCAAAATCTATCGCAGGTGTGTACATAAAGTCCACCAACATCCTCATTTTTCAGTCGGTGTATAGCCAATAGGAATGATAGTCCCAATAGATAATAGAGTATAAGACAATTCAATTTTACCCCACCACAAATGTTAATATTTAAAACAGTTCAATAACATATAATAAATTTTATTTATTATATATTTATTATAGGACATTCATACACCATCCCTTAATGATACACAATCAAAATAGATATGATGGGATCCCTACCTCAAGAAACTATCAATTATCACCTCCTCTCTGTGCGAAACTGGGGGTGCGCAAGTCTACAAAAAAAAGGTGATCCAAGGGTGCAACACAAACACATATCCCCTCATGGAAGAAAGGTTTGAGGAATTATGATATCAAGAGTTAAGGGAAGTATACATGTAAGAAAGGGTCTCTTATTTAGAGATGCAGAATCTTATATCAATGGAAGAAACTATTTCAAAATCAATTAATGTTGGATTATGATAGACTACATGTTTTGACTATATAAAATCTTTATAAGAGTTAGGAATTTAAAGTTACACATTACATATTTTGAAACAACTTCAAAAATACATAAATACAGTTTTAAACACATTTTACTTATACAAAAATGTTAAAGAGGAATAATTGGAAAAACTAGAAAAAACTGTAAATTTGAAAAACTATGGTAATGAGTCACAAGTGGATAACTTTGTATTGGATGAATCAATGTTACATGACCCATCATTGGATAACACACCATTGGATGAGTCACCATTGGGAGAGTCAATATTTTATGAGTCACTGATAGATGATTCACCAGCATGAGTCACCGCTAGGGACGTACCATGGTGACTCACCACTGGACGAGTCAACATCATGAATCACCAATGGTGACCTACCATCAATGACTCACTATAATGACTCAAAAGTGGGTGAGATACTTGTTTAAGACTCCCTATTAGAGGAATCATTATTGGTGACCTACCTTCATGTCCCATCATCTATGAATCACCTTTCGCAGTCACTGTTTGGACTCATCAGTCCTAACTCATCGGTGCGACCTACATTTTCCACATATTATTAGGGAACTCACTGTCAGACGAGCTACCAATTAAAAAATTATGTTTTAAAAAACTCTTGAAATGAGAATCCTTTTACAATAAGAACACGTTAAACACCATATTTTTTTAATGTAATTGACCGGGGAGGTCTGGGCCATTACATTAGATACCTCTCAGACTATTCTCGTCCTCAAGAATCAAAAAGAAAAAATAGATTGAAGAAAGGGGTCCAAAAAACACCCCCTATAACATCTCTTAAGGATCTCACAATACATGAAACACTGTTACTGACTCATCACATGAAATTTCAATGATAAACCACCATGTGTTGTTCGGAATATAGAGTGAAACCTCAACATCCATGAAAACCTCCTTTAACATATTCTAACCCAAATGACCAGAAGACACACCACTCAAGAACAATAACCACACTGTCTAAACACACGGATCAAAGATTCCCATCCCCTATATCAAGACCCCCCCGCATGTGTTTACTCACATTATAATTAATTAATATTGTCTAATAATATAGTATTCACCTTTTCACATGGCAGGACTTCCTCTCACATTTTAGAACAAGGAAGTAGCTCATCTCTTAAAAAATGTTCAAACATTATATCATAAGGAATTATATAAAAATAAAAAACTAAAAACAACTCCAGGTATTGAAAACGCTTTTCGCTTATTTCTCCCAAGTACTCTCCATCCGGACCCCATGCCTCCACAACACAAAAACCAATGGAATGTTCTATCCCCACAAAACATTCTCTTAATGATCCTAGACCACTCTTGTCCACTCTGTGAATTTGGTGTCATCTTCAATATCTAACACCCACTAGTCAATGACATGGGAATCATAATGGAAATACCGATGAAGATGAGATATGTGAAAGACAACATGGATAATCTCCAATTACGGTGGCTTCACAAACTGGTATTCTAATTCTTCAACTCTTCCCAAAACCTAGAAGGGTTATATGAAACTAATATAATGCTTAATCACTATACCATACTTCTATTGACCACATAATGGGAAAAAAATCAAGAACACGTGGATGACAAATGAATTCTAACAGTCATGTACTATATTTATCCTCTCACAAGCAAGATGAACCTTCTCTATTGTACTTTTCACTACCTTGTGAAGGTGACACACCAAATATCATACAAAGTACATGAAACTACCTGCAACATTTCCTCCAACCTCTAGATAGACCTCTTTATTTAACCATCAATCTAAGGGAATAATATATTGTTGAGGTCTAACTGACTTCGAAAATGATTCTTATATCCCCTCCAAACTTGGAGGTAAAATTCGTATCCGAGTTCATGATAATGGACCTCAGAACTCCATGTAGCCACCCCAACTCATCCACATACTTCATGTACATGGTTTCTGTATTTCTTGATAACTTATCCCATAATAATTTATCCAATTTCTTCATCCAATCCACCCATACTAAGATTGTATCGCTGCAACCCTAATCTCTGGTATCGCTATGATGAAATCCATTTTTATTTCGTCTCAGATCCACTCAAGGAAATATAAGATATGAAACAAACTAATAAGAATAAAGTGATTATCTATCATTTAATGGCACACTAGGAACAGTTCCAACAACTCCACTACTGACAGTTTCATCCCATACCACCAAAACTACTCCTTAAATCCATGATACATCTTAAAAATCCAGGGAACACCACTGAGGGTTAGCTGTGAAAATCACAAAGGATATCCTTGGGCATATCCATTAGAAAAAACAACCTCCAACAGAACATTATCTAATTCTGACTATATTCTGAACATCCCTCTAGAGCATCATCCTGCTCTGTGCAATCATGCATCACCTTTACCCCTGAGTCTCCCCAGTGAGAATCTTCTACCTACAGCATCAGAGATGACCATACCGTCATCTGAAACAAATTTCCTCTTACACCATCAATTCATATATCTAGGTGAAAGATGGGAAACTCCTCTATCACGATCCAAGAATCGTAAAATTCCTAAAATACCTCCCTCTATAAATTTCTACTCAATAAATAGAAAACAATATTTCCATTTCCTACGGTGTAGGAGATCTCAAAATCACAGTTTTGAAGAAACTACAACAACCTCTAATGTGGCATGTTCAAATATCACTAGAAAAATATATACCTCATGTTATTATGATCTATGTATCTAGAAAGTTCTCCCAAATGAGTAAATGACACCAGAAATTTAGAAAAAAACCAACTAATGGTTGTTATAGATCATGGGTAGCATTGATACATTCATGGGTATGTAACTACCTAGACCCATAAGATATTACTCCCCACTATTGAATCCAAACACAAACAATGACTAGATGGGAATCATAAAAAAATCAAACATCACCCCTTCCTCAGGAAACCAGAGAATTGGAGCTTTGAAAAACTTCCCCTTAAGATTGTTGAATGATGCCAAGAACTGCTCACTCCACAAAAAAGCCTCGAATTTTTTAGTAAGAGATGCTAATAGGGTTGATAATCGAGAGAAATGTGGTATGAATCTCGAGAAATTTCCTGCCAAGATGAGAAAACTAAAATCCTCTTCTACATCTTTAGGTTCTTACCATGGAAAAATGTCTCATCCATCAACAAGTCCAATGATACAACCTCAGGTAAAACAACAAGTCCAAGTATGTGTACCGCTCATGTCTAGAACATACACTTGGAAAATATCCCATGGATATGGTGGTGATGAACAACCCCCAAGACATTCTTGACATGTCTCATATTATCCTCACCTAACATCGAGTATATCAGGATTTCATTGATAAATATGATGAAGAATTGTTAATGAAACTCACAGAAAAAATAGTTTATGATCTCTATCAACATGTCTGCAACATTCGTAACACGGAATGGAATAATCCTAAACACTATGTGCCTATGAATGCACCTGAATGTAGCTTTCATGATATCACACTCCTTCACCATCATCTTATGATATACAAATTTTAGATAGATCTTAGATACCTAACATGCTCCCCTCAACTAGTCAAAAAGATCTTCTATCCTTGGGAGAGGGTAATGGTTCTTAAACATTAACTACTTCAACCTCTGGTAGTCTATGCAAAAACATATACCACCATCCGTATTTTCCACAGACAAGACTAGATCACCCCAAAATTACACAATGGGCATGATAAAACCCATCTGCATTATATCACCTATCACAATCCTCAGTTCCCATAACTCAAATGGTTTTAACTGATAAGGAGCAATCTAAATCGTATAAGCACTAGGCCATAAGTCTATCCCAATCTCAACGTACATTCGATGGTTTAGAGTCACTAACTCCTTGGTTAATACATCCAAGAACTCTTGAAAAATTTATGGAATCTCCTCCATCTTAGTATCCACTGATTTTATTGACATCTTGGACAACAATGAAAAAAGAGTTTTCACATTCCCACTTCCCATATCCGAACTCTTCTTGCGAATGAAATCCACACACTTTATGTCCATGTTTGAAAATAGGAATATCCTCCAAAAGAAATAGATAGGATCATAATAAAAATACAACCAATTGATACCTAGGATGATTCTATATGGATTCATATATATCATGAAGAGATCCCCATGGGACTAATGTGGTCCCATAATTTGTTTAGATCCCGGAAAAACATCAAAAATGCTGGTCTAAAATCCTTCTAGCATACTCAAAACCATAGGAGGGGAATCCTATCTATGTCAAGACCCAGAGTATGGGCTAGACCAGGTACAAAAAGGTGTGAGAATATCCAAAATCAAACATAGGGCAAGAAAGTGTATTAAAAAACCAATCGTACCTTGAATGGTCTATGGATCTGCTTGAACTACGACATCTACGACATGTAATTGACCAAGCCCAACTCCTCCACCCCTTTTCAAATGACCTCCTACATGAACACACCCATGTTTAGGTCCCTAAAAAACACCCTAAGGTCGGCCTCTACCTAATCTATCTCCCCTTAGTGGATCAGAAGCATGTTTTCCCTATTCTCGTAACACCCTAAGCCAAAACCCATGCTAAGGCGGGTACTGAACCTTCCCACATTCACTATACTAATCTTCAACAGGAATTGAGCACTTACTCTGATGATATCCATTGGAACCACAAGGAAAACACCTAGGTTATAGGTTTATGGGAAAGGAATGAAGACTTATGTTCTAAAATGGGAACTATGGATGTTGACACCCTATTAGTTGAAACATAGAAGTCCCTCGCACATGAGACATACTTCCGGAGGCCATTCCATTATAATAACCATGCTGTATTCCCTCATGTGGAATACGTCCTCATGAGTGAATCTATCCAAATACATCTACCTTCATCTGGACCTCCAGTTACAGCAGTAAGGTGAAGGGAGTAACCACGTACTAGAGAGAAGGATGAAGTTCCTCTACTAGACATCTATCACGATCTCCCTCATCCAGAAAAGTTCTAGAGCCAAGAAAATGTGGCCCTTGAACGTAATCTCTAACTACAGTATTTAAATACTCCTATATTTGAAGGATATTATCTCTCGCCTCTTCTCATCCATCATTCGGGTGGAAATTAATTCCACCCAGAACTTCTTCTTTTATTAATCATGCAAAACAAAAGCCTCTTTCATCCCTCACAGGTACAACTCCCACCATTTATTCACAACTACCCATATCTAGCTCACTACTAAAAGAACCTTGTACTCTGTCAAAGCCCAGATCGCAGTGAAGGTTATCACAATGTCATCGAGCGAACTCACCATCCCCATGTCCAAAATGCTACCCTCATATATTCCTAGAGTCTAACATTGGAAATAATGTATATTTTCATTTCACTAATCATCCTCCTTTACTTGATCAATTCTATATCGATCGACCTCGTGAGCCTTCTTAGAATCCACTTCCTACACTACACATAGATGATGACTAGTTTCCAATGCAGAATAATGGTACATAAAGAAATTCTAATTCTGAGTAATATGGAAGTTTATTTGATATTCATTTTGATTTAATATTTATTTAAATTTACTAAAATTTCAAATGAAAATAAGAACATATGCCATTATGATTCATGTAACTTTAATAGGGTATATAAACTACAAATTTTGTATCCTCACTTAGCCATTAGGTATGTTTAGAGTCCTTGCATCAGATAACGAGTGTCCCAAAAACCCCATGTCCTATCTATTCTTCCTTGGACTATATCATGCACCATGATCACCTGACATTATTTCCCAACTAAACCATGTAACCCTCACTATTCCTAACTACAAAATTCATCTAATCTCTTAACCATTAGCCTCTAATACCATTCTGTCATAGCCACCTCTCTTCAAATATGACCCTCCTCAAATAGTAATGAAAGAAGAGAGAAAATGACCCCCCCCCCAAGTCCCCCTACTAGTATGCCCCAGTGGGGCGACTAGCACCAAGGATACATGTATCTCACAATATAAGAGGCATTACCCTTTAGTAGAAAACAAGAGTAGGAGATAAGAATGTTAATCCCAAAAAAATCCAAGACATTTGTATATAAAAGAAATCCAGAACCATCCCACATGAATGTTTAAAAAATTAATGTTATGCAATAGGAGTCACCATATAAAATACCAAAAACAGGGGTATGTGGTGACATGACAAATATCCCAAAATTTCAGCCAATAACACCCTAAATATTCCTTGTAGTCCTCCTAGAAACTAGATAGTGGTTTTATATACATAGGGTGAGCATATGAGTATACTCTGTATAGAAAAACTGATTTTTCTAATGAATAAGTGAGAGAGGTATACTAATTTCCCTATAAGAAAACAATAAAACCAGCAACATCTAATAAGGAATACTAGTCACACCAACCTCAAAAAGGCACACTCACCAAATATCAGAAGTCATGTAAGGTAATATAGTACGAACATCAATGTTTGGGTACCATGCTCCACTTCACAGTGGTTCATTACTTATACCCTAACTGAAAGCATAGGGGTGGTTACACACTATTCCACAAGCCCCATATCGCAAACCCACCTCACACACAAAGTCCTTAGAGCTACTCCCAAAACCTAGGAAAATGAAGATCACCACATATCGCATGTATACACCTAGGTCACAACTATACCAAATATTCCCATAGACACCTGGGCCAAAATCATACAACTTACCGCCTACAGACACCTAGGGCACAACCACAGCTCATCCCAAAGACACCAAAGAGAGTACAACACATCTCATCCCTTTGATAACTATGAGTTCACACCTAACCCACAGACAATTGGGCATCACAACCACACCAATGTTTTCCCAAAGAGTCTCAGTATACCAATTACTACAAGAGGGGGCATGGAAGGGCCAATAAACATCCATCTATCCTCCCACCGAGATGTGGGGAAAGGACACCCTCCCCTAAGAAAATGGGGTGTTTGGCATAGTGTGATCAACTCGTGTTGGGTCCATATTTAAATTAAAAGTATGTGGAACTATATATAGGTATCAAACACTCATCCAAAACTGCCTGGAATTCAAGAAAAACTATCCCACAAAACTGCAATTACTGCTACCTCTAAATGAAAAAATACACACACAAGCACAATTTGAATCCTGGAACCATTCAACTCATTCAACCACTTATATTTCTTTATTAATAATTCCATTTTTCATTCCTTAAATACTCAGAAAACTACTAAGAACAACACATCAAATGACACATATTATAAACCATACATAGGGAGAAGAATAAAGTTAAAATAGTCCACACCACATTTACTCTCCAATTTACTCCAGTTACATCCACTTCTATCATCATGCATCAATGTTATTCTACCCATTCCTCCATCTAAACCAAAAAAACAATTGAAAAATAAAAACCACTCCCATCATGTCCCCTTATCACCACAATTATCATCTCCACTTCACAAGAACACCACACCCAACAATGCAAAAAAAACAAAACCAGGTTTTAGTCCCACTGAACAACACCTTCCATTCATTCTCTAATCATTCATTTTCTCAACATAAGATTCTATTACACAACCCAAACCACCCGAAAAACATTCATACCCTTGTTAGGAGAAAAAAACACTATACAAGGCACATAATTTATATTTCAGAGGGCTCTAATTCTTTATTTCCTCTATTTAATTAAAGGGTGATCAATAAAATAGTTCGACCATTTGTAATGCATTTATTTAATCAAATATATGTGGTTAATTGATTTTATATATATAGTCATTTAACATGTGATGAAAAAAATACATCAAAATATATCCCTTGTGTGTACACAATGTCCCCTGGGGACCACGATTTTTAGTAGGAATATAGCCCATAAAAATCATAGTATAAATTGATAACACTATAGAACACAAGACACATTCCCCAGACCTGTATGTTAATCATTAAACTGGTTCAATTAACATTACATAATTGGAAATATGATATCATTACAAGAGGATATTAAAACACACACCCAACAATATACACATATAAAAGAGAGATAAAGGGATCCATGCCTCCAATAACAGATGATCAAAACCCCCTCCTTGCACCATACAGGGGGTTCACAAGGCTGTAGGGAAACACGATCCAAGGGTGCATCACCTAATCATGGATCATCGAGGAAGAATTTTCTATAGATTCTTAGTATAAAAATTATAAAGAAATGTAAACAGAAGAAAAGGTATCTTCTTTAGAATGGCCAGATACTATATCAATGGAATAAATAATTTTATAACGATTAAAGAAGAATCATGATCTAGACCGCATGTTTTGACTATCTAAATTTATGCAGAGCATTATATATTTAAAGATAAATTTAATATCTTTTTAAATGTCTTCAAAACACATAAATATGGTCTTAAACTCATTATAAATCAAATAAAATGTTAAAGTGGTGAAACTTGAAAAATTGGGAAAAACTAGAAATTTGAGAAACTATGGAAATGACTCACCGGTGGATGAACCACTATTGGATGACTCACCGTTAGGTGAACTACAGCTGGATGACTCACCATTAGATGAGTCACCATTAGACGACTAACTATCCCATGTCAAGGATAAAGACCTACTATTTTGAGTCACTGCAAGACAAGTCATTGTTGCGAGTCACTACTGGTGATGTAGTGTTTGTGTCTCACCATTACAACTCACCAGAGAATGAACCACAAGTGGAAGAGTCATCGTTGGTGACCTACTGTCACATCCCTCCATCAGAGAATCACCATTGTGAGTCACCATTTTGACTCACATGTCTAGAAAAACAAGTGGGAACTACCATATCCACCTACCTGTGGATGACTCACCATTAGATGAGCTACTGTTAGAAACCATTTATTTCGAAAAAACCTTGAAATGAGTCACCATTTCCAAATAAACACCTCAAACACCATATTTTCACAAATTAATAGTCCAGGGAATTTTGAGCCATTACATATTCCACAAAAACATTCTAAAAAAATAAAGATGAAGTATATTATTAAATTTTCAATGAATATAGTGAAATCATCCACTAAATCCATAGCCAAATTTAAATAATTTTTTTAAAACATAGACATGGATTTCCAAAAATTAATTACAAATTTCATTCTTTTGAATTAATAATAAATTTAAAGTTAATTTATAATTTAAATTTAAATACCAAAAATGAGATTAAAAATAAATCAAATTATAATCATTTGGATGAATTCATTCAAATATAACAAATTATTTTTGGATGATGCATTATAAATCAATGAATGTACATTAAGTTAATGAACATCCAAATGAATTTAATAATAAATGAAGTAATCAACCATCATTAATATTATCATGGAAACAAATAAAAAATGGAAATAAAATGTGTTGTAATTATAAATTTTTACACTCATAGGATAAAATATATCAAATAATAAATACGGGGTTCTATAATTATCATTATCATTCAATGGAAGGAAATTATGTTATAAAATTCCCTACTTTCCAAACCCAACATCCGTAAAATATAGTTAATCTTATGTATAATAAATCTAAAAATACTAATAATCTATTTTAGAAATTTATACATATCTATTATAATTAATAAACAATAATTATAATGATTTATTATAATTCTTTCAGTTTGATACAATTTTTTTTTTGTTTTTGAATGTCAGTGATTTTAGATGTTTTGTGCATGTCATAAACTGTTGATGTAAATCTAAATTCATTGATACCATGTTCATAATTACTAGATTTAAAAAAATAATGGAATATATGATTGATGATAATTTAATAATTTAATAATTTCAATCAATTATAATCTCATTCTGGATCCATGAAGAAGGAATCTATGGAGAAATTTTTTTCGGTAATTTTTTTGGAAGAAATTATTATTTGGTAATAATATCATAAATAATATTTTAACACTTCATTGATCATTATCCAATTATTATTTGATAATTTATGTCATGTAATAAAAATATATTTTTTCAATAGTCATGCATGATATAAATTTACACCATTATTCAAGTTGGTCGTTAAACCAACTCAAACAAGAACATTGTATAATCAATGATTGTTATAAATAATAAAGTGATTACATTAGAATAAATTATTTATTATAGATGAAAAATTATATTAAATTTATTTTATTGATATTATGAATATTTTTTTAGAGTATTTATAAAAGAAATAAAATTCTACTTGAAAATTGAAATATGTTTTCTACATTGAGGATGTAGTCACATGTACACACAAAAGTCATAATCCTTTTCTATAAAATATAATGAAGGCTGTAATGTTTTTTGTTTCCATGATATAATTATTATTTTTTAAATCAAATTTTTAATTAAACAACCCCACTGAAGCATTCATGTAATGTGGTTATGAAAACTGTATCACATAACTTATAGGGACAAAGGTCTACACATATCCCAAGCAACATTATCATATTTCAAATGGTTTGGAGAAGGGTAGAAACTGGTTTTCTATTAAACATATTAACATTTTACAATACTTATTATATTTATGTAGTAATTTAAACATAGTTATATTATATGATTAGGACATAAAATGTAAATGAAAGGAAATGGAAAGAAAATATGAGTAACTGATAATTTTACCATACTCAATAGACAAGATCATTTCAAAATTGAATTATTTCATATAGAGGAGTTAATTTGGGAAATAAAAATACACTAGGATATATATTGGAGTGTGGGGTAGTTATTTTAGAAGCGTTTGGTATATATAAACGCTTAGGATGGGATAAAAATTTGTGTAGTGATAACTACATTTATAAGGGATAGGAAAGGCATTTTTATGATATTATAAAATAAAAAGTACTAATTAAATAAATAAACTCATAATATAATAAAAATAATGTATTGGGAAATGGTAATACATACTAATCCCTAAACCATTATTTTTAAATCATGTTTCAAATATTTACATGAAAAAGGGGGGTTTGGCTTAGTGGTAAGCACCCCGTAATCATACATGAAAAATGGGGGTTCAAAACCCATTGGGTGTAGGTACTATAGCAGTACTGTAGAAGTGGGGGCACTGTAGCAATGACGAGCACTGTAACGGTGGTAGAGAACTGTAGCGACGGCGGGTACTGTAGCAGTACTATTCCCAGAATGGGCATTGGGCCAAAAAATTGGGTATACGGGTCATGTAATGGGCTAAATGCTCACTGGGCCTTCGAGCTATATAATGGCTCTACCTCTACCCAGTTAAAGAGTTCTTTTCTTTGATTTAAAAATAAATGAGGCTTCTGACCCAACCTTTTTTTAAAAAAAATGTACGCCTTTAACTCCTTTTTTTTAACTTTTACCACTTTTGTCACGAAAATTAATTTTACCTATAAAATTATATATTAGTACTAAAATAATTTTACTTTAAAAATAATTTATTCCCAATTATTAAAAAAATAGAACACATTTTATATTAACATATTAAATTTTATAAAATCTAATTTTAATAGTACACACAGGAGGAATATAAATATTTTTTACGAAAAAGTCATTTTTGTCTTAAAATTTATAGGTACAAATTTTTATTATTATTATTGATATATAAGAAATAAATTTTTAAATAAAATAAATATATTTTTTAATTTTAATGAAATAAAAAAATTCCATATTTTTAATATAATGTTAATAGAAATAGGCCAAATATAATTTTTAATATGCAATGTATTACTCATGATTTCATAAATATTAAACATTGGTTTTATAAATCCAATTTCATATTTTATATGAATAATTATACATCTAAAACCCATTTGTCATGAATAAATATTTTTATAATGGGTGCTAACATATAATTACATAAATATATGGTTATAAATTAAACGGTATCATTGAAAACTGTGTTTTTCACTATTCACCAAAAATCATTTATTTCAAAAAAATCACAAAATTCACCTTTAAAAAATATTTGTATAAAGAAATGAAAATGTGTTTTATTTTAATAAATTATATTTTAAAATATTATTTATTTCTATAAAAAATGATAATAAATAAATATAAAAAAACAAATTATTTTGGAAAATGGTGTTTGTAATTTTTTAGAATATTATTTCATATAAATTTTTAATAGAAATTATATTAATAAATTAGATTATATATAATAATATTTTAATTTTTGTTCATTTTTTATTATGATAAAATATAAAATTCTTATAAATAGTTAATTATGAAAGAAAAATCATTTCAAGTATTATATTATATTAACTATTTGTCTGCTATATATAACCATATTTTAGTTGAGTATTATATTTTTATTTAGAAGAGGTTTTTTTAATTTTTATAATTTTTATAATAATATTAATCTACTATTTCATGGATCATTTTATTTCAATGTTGAGTGTTGGGAATGATATCAGTATCATAATTCATCTATAGAAAAAATAGATTCCAAAATATCAGTTGGTTACCAATTTTCAACATTAGATATTCATAAGTTAGACATACACTGTAGTTGGTCATATGATATAATAAGTCTCCATCCTTAAACATTAAATAATCTTGAGTTATATCAAGAATTAAAATTGATTATTTTTTTTCAGGATTAGAGCATTATAGAATTGGTCCATAACTCATACATTACAACATAAAAATTACAAAGTAGACACTTCTACTCACTATCTATTTTTTAAAGAAAAAAAACATTTAAAAATAAACATGGTTTCATTTCATGATTAAACATCACCAATTTTAAATTGATTCAATAATTATATCTATCCACCTCATATCCTATGGAAAACATTTTAAAACATGGGATGAGCTCACAATATCTGTAAGGTATACACAAATAAAAAAACTAATAGCCTTACAATAACATGTATACCATGAATGCATGTCATAAAATAATACTTTAACCCATAAGAAGTAGTAAACAGTCTTCACTGAATATAATATCATTGATTAATCTTTTATGTCATTAAAATATTACAATAAAACCCTAAAAAGGCCCATAAAACTTATAATTGTATCTTCAGACATAATCATACTTAAAGGGAATAAACATATGGTCTACTTCCACACATATCACTAAATGGAATAGCTTTATGAATGTCTTACATACCCTATATATTAGATGTTATAATGTGACCACCCATTCTTGGTCTATCATATAACCAACCATCATTGGTTTATCACATAACCACCCATCATTGGTTCATCACTTAACCACACATCAAATGTCTAAGTACCATTATATAATCATAACACAAAAAGATTGCAATTATCAATATTTCACATATGAAAATTCATTTAAAATAACAGGAAATCATTTCATGATATTGAAATAGTCTATAAACATTCAAAACCATTTCAAATACCAAAACACACAAAAAGGGAATCATTTATCTAATCATTTTAAAAATAAGAAGGATTATAGAGGAAGCCAAATATCAAGTAACAGTTATAGCGACAGAGAAGTCATTCTGACCACATTCCATAAAAAACATTCCTTTTAAACTTTTTTAAATAAAGTAAAATGATTCAAATAAAACTATTCCTATTAAAATCATGGAATGAATAAAAATTCAATGGGGTCAATTATACACCTTATAAAAGGAGGGGTTGTAAAACATCAAAATATTCCTCAATGAATATAAATAGAGACGAAGTCCCTTACCGTGTGTTCTAATCATCATGTAAAATCTCTATAGTCCTAAATAATAAAAAATTGTTATTTTATAATTTTTTGAGAACTATGTTCATATTATTGTTTTTTCTATAAAATTTATTACCATGTTAACAAAATTACATAATTATTTAAGTTCATATTAGATGTTTTGTCGATATATGGTACTTGAGTAAAAAATGATCATTGTTTGATCTCACTACTATAGGTTTTAATAAGTCCGTAATATCAATTATAAAAATCATGGAATTATTATCATATATATACACTAATTATAAGATTAAATCAAACCATGAAGTGTGGTTATTAAAAATTAAAAATGTTATAATCATGGAGATGGTATTCCATACGTACACATGAGTAACATTTTCCTTTTTTCATTGATCACTATGGAAAAAATTTAGGTAATTTTTTATCTTTAAATAATGATCATAACATCATTAATATAATATTAATTATTAAAATATACTTTTATATCTTTTACAAGTTATATAATGAATAAAAACAAGTCCTATTTCTTCATGGAGGTGATAGTTCACACATACGCATGAAAGACATTATCATTTTTATGAGCATGTAAATTAAGAAATAAATCGATATATTATTTTAATAGAGTGATTAATATGTTATTAATATGAAATATTAATATTAATTCCATTATTATTAATAATCATGATAGATGGCTATGAAAACCGAATTAGATTAGTTTGTGGAGGTGATAGTTCAAACGTACACATGAATGATTAATTTATTTACCATTTAATGGAGGTGGAGTTGGTTTTAGTTGGTGATATTTAGAAAATATCTGTATATTATGAATAATATATTTATTATTTCATCATGGATGAAGGAGATTTATAAAAAGTGGTATAAAAAATAAAATAGAAACACTCAAACAAAAACATTACCGTCCTTCCAAATAATCACATTTCATAACACCTTTACAACACTAAGAAGGGTGGTCTGCCTAAAATAAGGCCTCAATAACGTGGTTATTGGTTATTAGAATGGGTTTGGAAGTTATATTCTGAGCCCAAAGGTTTTGTAAGTGTGAGTAATATGAAAAAATGGATGCTTTTTTATCACAGGGGAGGGAAACCCATAGAATTATTAAATGTATTATGTTAATATAAATTCAATATCGATTCCAAATTAGTCCAAACTAATTTAGTTATAATCTAGGATACATATGGGTTGATATATAATCATAAATTGAAAATTATACATTTTTTGAACAATTTTTAATTCTTATCTTTTTCTTTTAATATTTTTAAATTTTATAGTTATATTAATTAATTTATACTTGGAGAGTTACATTAATTTAAAAACATTGATAAATGACTAATAAACGAGTAATTATTGACATTTTCGGACTTATATGAACTTTTTGGTCAATGTTTATATTTTTATAAATTTTATATCATGTAAATAGACATATTATATTTTATGTTAAGAAATATGCTAATTTGAACACTATTTATTACATGAAATATTTAAAATAGAATCATAACAACATTTTTTATTCAAAACAAATAATTTAACTCATCTATAACTTGTAAAATTAATATATAAATTTCATTGATGACATATAATATTTATAATTATATTTATTTTAATATTATTAATTTCATTTATTTGATTCTTTCTTTAATAATTCTATTTTCGCATCATCATTGTTTCATCATTAAATTTAGTTTTTTAATTACAAAAAATTATAAATAAATTAAAATGATTTAGGTAATATTTTTATATTTCTTATTTATATTCATAGTCTATGATATCATTCATATTACCCCATATTAAAATTCTAATAGCATGAAAAGTCATATTTGTGACATATTTAAATTACATTAAATTAAAAGTTATAAATATCATAACCACATCCAAATTGAATCTAAAGGACACCATTTTGGCTCAAGGATTGTAATAGAAAATAATAACTCATCCATTAATATTATGATATTTTTTAGAATAATTATAAAATTAATTTAACCTTTAATTACTATAAAAACCCATAATTTACATACATTTCTATTACTTCAGAATTCAAGGACGCTTATTACAACATATAAAAAAACCATGAAAGGACCATATAGGTATAGTGTCTTTAGAAATTGGGAATCAAAAACAACTGGTTCATAAATAATCTATGTTGCCTCCCATTTATTTCATCAAATCTAGAGTCCCTTTTGGCGTATTCTACTTAATAACCTTCTTCCAGACCTGGGGAAAAGAAAACATACAAATGGGTGAGATCAAATGCTCATTAAGGGTAAACAAAAGAAATATCAATCATATCATATTCTTAAGAACATGACATTTTGAAAATCCTATCCTGTAAAAGAGATCAGAATATCATGACATGGAATCAATCATAATAGTGAAATGTAATCCAAATAATCATAACATAAAACATGAATCTTTGTGGAATACACACATAATAATAGAGAATCATTTCGTAGTAGTACAGAATCATTTCCCAAACTATCTTAATGGGAAAAGTCCATTTATGAATCGAGTTCACTCTTTGTTTCAGTCCTGTTTCACTGAACCGGATTAACCTGTCGTTCCAGCCAGGTCTATCTCATGAGATATAAATCTTTACCCAATTCATTGTAGGGATATATAGGTCCCACCAATATCATAAT
Source organism: Viscum album (assembly GCA_963277665.1). Taxonomy (NCBI): domain Eukaryota; kingdom Viridiplantae; phylum Streptophyta; class Magnoliopsida; order Santalales; family Viscaceae; genus Viscum; species Viscum album. The sequence goes on from OY728139.1 coordinate 902,971,717, forward strand.
GAAACCACTCTTATTTGTTCCACAAAATCATAAATCATACATCATAACATAACCCAGGTAATAAAAATGGGATTCTTAAACATCGTTCCATCATAACATAATCCATATAAGATAAAAGGACTTTATAAAAATAAATCTATCAAAACATAATCAAAACAATGTAAAATAGGGATAGTAACATAACCCTATATTATCTTTTATGGAATATAAATTTGATAAAACACTTCAACTTCATTCTTGAGGAAAATATCCTTTCTACTTGAAATTTTTTTTCCCTTTCTTAACATGTAATTCAATATTAATCTAAAATAAGTTGATTAAAAATAAACATAAAAACTTATAAAGAAATCTTCATGGAAATATTGATTTATGAAATCATAAATATCCATTCATTCCGTATAAGATAAAAAACATTCTTCTCGTACTTTGGCCGGAAAAGTCAAAAAGTACCTCGTACTAAAAACGACAAAATATTCCGTTCATATCTTTTACTGAAAACTCACCAATGGGTAAAATTGGATTTAAAAAGTTTTAGGAGGATAGAAATAATATTACATATTGTGTAAACATGGATGTGGATAATAAATACACCCCAGCAAATACCAAAGTATAAACAATCTCGTCTAAAAATGAGATTGTGAGATTTTCCCTTACCTTAGGTACGAGTTGCATCGTACGTGTACGAACCTCCAGAATAATGATTTAAATAATGTTATTGATTTATTCGATAATTTTAATCATTTTCATGATATCATATATGGTCGTATTTTTAGCTTCTTATTAGTAATATTTCATTGCTACTAGTTATTCGGGTGTTTATTGCTTTTTGTTCTTATGCGTGTTTTGTAGAATAAATTCTTATTCTTTTTTAGGTTGTATATACCTAATTTAAAGAATGTTATTAGTGTAATATATATCATATTTATTCATTCATTTCATTTATATAATCATTATGAAAAGAAGATCATGTAGAACGAGTCACATTACCAGGTGGAGACAGTAGGCCGTATGTACGCATGAGCGATGATATCATTCCCATGATCTTGGATTTGTATTGAAGTGTATTTATACTATTTAAAAATCAATATCACTTTAAAATAATCATATATATTTATTATTTACACAATTATACCCATCCAAATAATGTGGTGGTGGAAAACAGATTACACCACGGCGTGGAGACGGTATTCCGTACGTACGCACGTGTGGTGATTTCGTTTTCCGTAGGATTGATAGAAAGTTAAATAGGGTTGTTTAATATTTATAATAACATATCATTATATGAGTTATACTGATGTTATGACTTCATAATGAAACAACTAATTAAGAAGAAGTATAAGAATAAATAACGTTTAAAGAATCGGTAACGGACATTATCTCTTATTTGAAGCGCCTCTTCTTAACCTCCTCTTAGGGTACTAAAGATGGTAATTTAAGAAGTCAAGGAACTCTAGAATATTACTAGGGAAGTGGAAAATATAAATTGTAGGGGTTTTCCGAGCTTGAAGGCTCAAAGTGGTGTGAGGAGGAGAGGGAGGAGGTGCCCTTTTATAAGGGAGGAGAGGGGCACCTTAGGAAAAACATAAAATATTATTTTATTATAAATCCATATTCGGTTTTTAATAGATCCGAATTGATTTATTTCTAAGATAAGGTGGGGATGGGTCGAAATATTCTCAAACAATAGATTTTAGGCAAATTTAGGTTACTATTGTAACCTTATCATTTAGATTTAACTCTAAGTTAAATAATTTAACTTTTACCGTGTCTTCTTGTTTTCTTACACTATAAGGTTATTAAAAGTACTATAACAAGCCAAACGAACACCAAGTGGTTCATTATTAAAATATTGAATCTTATCTATGTCATTTGGCCGAACCATTGATTTTTAGGAATAAAATAACAATTAATAATATAATATTTGTTTTAAAAACTATTTTATGTCAATTTTGACACTATTTGGTAATTGATTTTTCTGAAACTCATAACATCATGATTAGTTCAAAAACAGTTAATTAAGTCAATACTAATATTTCATTTTAACCTATAATATTATTGTAATTATTAAAAATACTCAAATTACATTTATTTGGATATTTATAATATCAATTATGTTAATATTTTCTTAATAATGTAATTATTGCATCATCGTGGTGTCATAAATAAATTAACATATTTAAAGTCAAAAAATTATAAATAAAATAACATTATGTAGGAAATCATTTTATCTTTCTAAGGGATATTTATACTTGAATTTATCTTATGTATAACCCTACATTAAAAATGTTTTTAGTTATTAAACTTCGATTTTAACTATTTTAACACTTCTTTAAATAAAATAATAATAAGTGTCCTAATCTAATCCATGTGGACCTAAAGGGTAATATTTTATTACTAAGGTTTTTCTGGTCGAATTATACTTATCCAATAGAATTAGTACATGTGTTAGGGTAATAATAATATCATTTTTACCCTTAATTACCTTATTTACGTTTAACCATGGTAAAAAAAGTAAAAAGTTAATATTCAGCAAAAATTATTTTTATCTTATTGAACCAAATTTTACACCATGTTATTAACCATGTCTCTCAAATTTTATAAATTACACTCACAGAAGTGGTAAAATTATGTTTTATGTAAATTTTCAAATTGTCTTAGGAGGTGGGTAAAAGACAGTGAAAAGTTCAATAAAATTATTATATATCTAATATTATTATAAAATCACTCCAATGAATTGAATTTAACTTATATAGGAATTATGTATAATTTTTGACCTAAAGTAAATATAAATAAAATAAATAATTATTTAAATAAATGTCAGTTTTTAAATAGTAACCTAGTGTTTTCCCTATTCATCAAAAATTGAATGTTTTCAGAAAAAATACCCAAAATTCACCCTAGGAAAATTTCGGTATTCCGGATCCAAAAATGAAGTCCATTTTGAAAGATAGAATTTATAGAATTTCAAAAAGTGGTTATTACTGTTCATACGGGCTAGTTTTAATAATATTTTAATAGCATATCGTTGTTTAGTGAAACTCGGTATTGTGTACAACGCAAGCTATTGAGGAAGGTCGTGATTTCATGTTAAGCAAGCCAAGATAGTGTTATGTGTAGTGAAAGATTCCATTGATTACGTATAAAAACAAATTATTTCTCATAAAAATCTTGGGTGTTACAATTACCCTATTTACCTTTAACCGTGCAAAATAAAATACTAATGATACCATCCACCAAAAGTTATTTTCATAATATTAGAGTTTTTTAAAAATTATTAAAATAATATATACCCATTTTTTAAAATTCAATGAACATAAGTTGTTAAATTAGGTTTGGTATTAACCATGTTGATGGGTTGAGAAAACATGTTTTTTTAAGTAAAACGTTCAAAATATCACATTATATTTATATTTAATCGTAATTTGAAATTTCATCCAATGAACTAGATTTGATTAACTGATAAAACCTTAATCTAATTATACCACAAAACAATGTAAAATTATAATCTAACAATATTATTAAATAAGACGATAACGTAGTTTTGAATTAAAATGTAGTATTTTCACTATTCATTAAAAATGAATATTATAAAAAACAATAAAATCATCCAAAGTAAATTAAGTTGTCCTTATTCCAAATAAGAAATTTGTTTCGAGAAAAATAAATATAAAAGTGACAAAAATTATATTTACAATGGTTTCTCCATCAAAAGGTTGTAAAACTAAATTCGAAAAGTATTAGTGTATTTTATGGTTAAAATTGAATTTATGTTCAATTTATGCTACTAAAATTTATTCAAAAAAGTAAAAATATTTAATACATGTGTAACCATAATTTAGTTATCATAATTCCCTCCAATAAAAAGCCTCAAAGATATATACCATTTAAAATAATAATATTAATAATATATTATTTTTTAGTACAACTCAATCGTCTGTGCAATGTAGGATTTTAGAGAAACCCATCAATGTGTATCGAATACTCTATCTAACATAACATAACCTTTAATGAAAAATTAATATCTAATTGATAAATAATAATAAATAGAAAAATTATTATACTCTAATATCAAGAGATGTTACATCTTTCCCCCCTTTTCAAAATTTTGTCCTCGGAATTTTTATTCACATGTCAATTAATTGGAGGAATTTCTATCTCATAGAATTTTTATATTCCCAATTTCCATCTTCAACTATTTGGTTTTCAAAAAAAACATTAACTGATGAATAATCTTATTCTTCAATTAATTCTCTCTATGGTTAAGAATCCGAATTTTCTATTCATCATAAGAAATATTCTCATCCAACTAAACTACTTCTAGACTCAAAACATGAGATGGATAGAGCTTATAATTTCGTAACATTGAATCACGTAAAAAATTATATAACTAGGGTAAACATGGAGTTAGAACCACCCTATAGGAAACTGATCCCACATTATCGAGGATTTCATAGGGTCTAATGATCCTTGGACTTTGTTTCCCCTTCTAACCAAAAAACTTCACAAATTTCCATAGTGAAACTTTGAGAAAGTCCTGATCACCAACCTCAAAAGAAGCATCCTTACTCTAGTGATCTGTTAAACTTTTCTATATTTATTTTGGTGTCCTCTTGTGTCTCTGAATAAACTAAACCATCTCTACCATTTCCCCAACCAGTTTTTGTCTCATCAACTTCTTTTCACATACATTATAGCAAGAAGGTGGACTTTGACACTAGTGCCCATAGAATCCCTCAAATGGTGCTATATATATACTGGAATGAAAGCTGTTATTATAAGAAATATCATACGAGGATAGATGTTGATCCTAACATCCATGGAAATCCATTGATCAGGAATATAACATTTCTTTGAAGGTATGAATATTTCATTCTGACTTCCAATCTAATTGTGGATGAAAAGTTATATTGAATATTGATTCAGTTACAAATAACTTCTGAAGGCCGTTCTAAAATTTAGATGTGAACCTGGGATCATTATCAGATAAAATGAAGAGGCGAACCCCATGTATCCTCACTATCCCTTTAATATATATCCAATAATGTTGATATAGAGATATATTATCTCAAATATGATGAAAACAAGATGTTTTAGTCAGTCAGTCAACAATAAGACAAATCACATTGTTACCTCGAGTAGTATTTGTTAATCCCACTATGAAATCCATGGATATATATTTCCATTTTACCTCTAGAATTGTAAATGGCTGAATCATCCATTTATGAAACTTCCTCTTTTCTTCATCCTATTGACATGTCAAAAATATCAAGGTAAAATAAATAATATCTCTATTTATCCTATCACCTTAGTAATACTTCTGATGATATCTGTACATTTTAGTGCTACCCAAGTGATTTGAAAATAGAGAGCTATTTTCTTTACATAAAAACTCTTTTTTCAACTTCAAATCAATAGAAACACATAATATAATCCTAAATTTGAAGAAAAAATAGTTTTCAACGATAATTTGAGGTATATTACCCTCCAAAAACAATTCTACCTTTTTATGTAACTCACGGTCTTTGTTATATGCTTGATTAATTATTTCTAATAGAGAATATTTTATTGAAACATGAAATATAAGAGAGTAATTATCTACACCAACAACTTCCTAGCCACAAATAACCAAATAATTTACCAGGGGATCTCATTCCAAATATAGCATAGTTAATGTATTGTTACTTTTTCAACTCAAAGAGTTAACCACTGTATTTTATTTACCTAGATAGAAATGAATTTTAAAATCATAATCTTTTATTAACTCCATCCAACTCCTATATATCATGTTCACTCATTTCTGTGTGAATATATATTTTAATGTTTTTTGATGAGTATATATTTTACCCTCTACAAAATAAAAATGATGCCGCCTAAATTTTAATGCAAAAAACAACAACAGCTAATTCCAAATCATGTATTTGATAATTTAACTCATGAGGTTTCAACTAATGTGAACCATAAGGAATTACTTAGATTATTCTGTATTATTAAACAATTGAGACCTTTCAATGATGTATCAATCTAGATAATAAATTCACCTCTCTTGGAAGGTAGGGCCAAAAATGGAGCAATTGCCATTCTTATTTTTAGTTCCTAAAAACAATAAGAACGTTCCCTTTTCTATAAGAACATAACTCAATTACATGTTAAATTGGTCAGTGGGATATATAACTGAGAAATTTATTCAAAAAACCTTTGGTAATAACCCAAAAATACAAGAAAAATATGAATATATGTTATATTGTTATGTCTTATAAACCCTTCAACAAATTTTTTCTAGAAGGGTTAATAGTTATTCTATCAATAGAAACGAAATGACCAAGGAATAAAATTTTTTAAAACCAAAATTTAATTTTACAACCCATTACATATATATTGTTTTCATTTATAGTTTGAAAAAAAATCCTTAGGTGACTTTAATATTATTTATAGATTTTATAATATACCAACATATCATCCATAAACAAAACCAAAAATTGAAAAAAAAAACCGATAATGGACTCCATTTATGAGATCCACAAATATAAAAGTTTCATTAGATAACCTATGAGAATAAATAATGACTAATAATTCCCAAATATCATTCAGAATGTCATATTTGGAATGTTATCCTCCTTCAACATCAACTGATGGTACCAAGACCTGAAATCAATCTTCAAAAAATACCACACCCCTTAGTGATAATATAACAAATCATTTTTATGATCCAAAGGATAATTATTCCTTATTGTTATATAATTCAAGGCCATGTACACAATACAATGTCCCATGTGACCATCCTCTTATTTTCACAAATAAAATAGGGGAACTCCATTATCAAGTGCTATGTCGAATAAAACCTTTATCAAGTAATTCTTGCGCCTATTATTTCAATTCCTCCAGTTAAACAAGATTTTTTTGATTATGTGGTTTAGAAATTTTCATAGCATTAGTAAATAAATCAAATATACCTTAAACCTCCTAATCATAAATAATACCATGCAGTTCATCAAGAAAAACATCTATAAATTCATTCACTACTAAAATGTCAATACTCAAAAGTGTTTATTTCTTTTTGAAAAACATGAGCTAGATATATTTCAATCCCATATTTAAAAAATATATTATCTTCTTGGAATGTTATCAATGTTATGATATCATTGACTAAAAAATTCTTATATTTAAAATTTATTCTAGAATGATAATCTAATATCCAATCCATACCAAAAATAATATCAAATTGTACAAAAGTTGGTTCCAAAAGATTTTCAAGAAAAATCATCACACAAATAATAATTGTAAGATTCCCATTTATCATGGACTATTTAATACTTTAATATGTAGATTTTATCAAATGTATTATATCATATTTATTAGGTGATATTTCGGATTTATGTGAAAATATCTCAGAAATGAATAAATATGAACATCCAAAGTCAAATAGAGTATTGGGATATTTTGAAAAAACTCACTGCAGACCTATCACCAATTCATTTGATGGTCCAACATTAACCATAGTAGTGGGAAACAATTCTTCCAGCACTTTTTATTTTGATATTTATGGTTTCCACCCTAGGTAATCAACATTGTACACACAACAGTATAACATCCTAACTCATTGGAACTAATACATATTATCACTATATTTTCATTGCTTTCCTAGTCATCTACTTTCCATTCATATGTAAAATTACCTATATTACCACATTAGAAGAAATTATCAAACATTGAGAGACATTCTATAGAATTCCATTTTCCACACATCTCACAAGAAGTTAATTTAGTTTTCTTATATTAAAACTTATATGATGAATGCTTTTCCATTTCATTCCAACTGGATGACTTTTTTTCTTAGAATTTTTAAATAAATTATCATCATAAAACACCATTTATACCTTTTCAGAACATAAGAAATGTTTTTCATATTTTTTGAACTCTTGGGATGATATTTCCCTTTAATATGTCAGCTTTAATCCTGAGTAAAACCAATTTATCTTACAATCAATATCTCGGAAAAAATTGGGATATACTTTATCAAATAGATAAAATTTTCTTCATAAGCAGCAATAAAATCATTCTCCTTCTGTCTCAATTAAATGAATTACTTTTCCATCCTAATTTGAACAACCCGGACAATATTTCTCAAAGAAGATATTCTTTTATTCATCCCATTCCATGGCATTAATTTCTACATAACCTTTGCAATTTCTAATCATTAACCATCACTAATCATATTAACCTTCTAAATAGTATACAATAAGACTAAAATTTTTAAAGTTTGAACATCCTGTTACATAAAACATGTTTTACAATGCTTTAATCCACCCTCAACTTATTCATGGTTAGATGATCTTCTGAATGATGGGGGGAATTTCATCATGAAATTTTCAACTAATGACATATTCCTCTATGGAAGGTCTAGTAGATCTCATGCATGGACATCAACACCATTTATCACCTATTTCAACAGACCCATCACTGCATCAGTCTAATAAATTCATATTCTAAACATCTTATGATGAGGATTTAGATGTTTTTTTCCCTATATTCCTTTCCATTACATCAACCATGCTTCTTCAACAAAAATCCATTCTGAATAAAAATAACATGGACAAATAAAAATGGTTATATTCAAGTTATATATCATTTCAATTTGACCAAGAAGTTAAAAAGTCATTTATGATAATCCAATTTAACATAATGAATTATATCATATAACATAACCACACAACATTGGATTATCATAAAACCACTTGAATTTGGTTTATAACATAACCAACCATCATTGGTTTACCACATAACTACAGAAAAAATGTTCATGTACCATTATATAATCATAACACATAAATGACTACAATTATGAACATTTCAATTAGAAATTTTCATTTTCAATCACTAGAAAAAATTTCAAGATGGTGAAATATTATATCCACTTTAAAAACCATTTTCAATAAAAAAAACCTAAAAAGGAATAAGGAATTTCTTTTCTTCCTAAAAACATTAAGGCTTATATATAATCTAAATATCAAATAATGTTTATGGTTGTGGAGAAGACATTGTCACCGCATACATTAAAAAACAATCCTTATTTTAATATTTTATGAATTACATACACATAATATAAAATGAATCCTTTTCAAAACCCTTTATTTAATTAAATTTCAATGTTTTGGATTATACAACTTAAATATTATAGTAGTGTATAACATTAAAATACGACTAAATGGAAGGATTATGAGACGAAGACCCATACCGTGAGTCAAAGTCCTCACATACAATATTTTTATTCCTAAATAATAAACTTAGGTTAATTTATATATGCAGGAGAACATTTTTCATGTTTATTATTTCGTTAATATCATGTATTACCATGTTATAAAAAATAATTTAATTTTTTTGTACATATCAAATGTTTTGTCGATATTTTGTACTTGAGTCAAAGATGAACATGGTTTGATATCACCAGTCCATGTGGACAAAATTCATTCATCTAAAAAAATAATTAATGACATTATTTTCAAATTTATACATTTTTTATATCTTTAAATAAAACCTTGATGTGTGGTAATGAAAAATTAACAACATTATAATCATGGAGATGGTATGTTGTATATGCGCATGAGTAACCTTTTCCATTTTTCATTGATCATTGAGGAAGGAATTTACGTATTATATTAACATTAAATAATGATAATGACCCCATTAAAATGATATAAATAATTTAAATATACTTATATATATATATCATAAAAGTGATATAATGAAGCGAAAATACTAACATTGCTTCATGGAGATGATAGTTTACAAGTACGCATGAATGATGTTCTCATTTTTATAGACACAGATCACAATAAGTTAATATATATATATTATCATTGAATGATTAATCTGTTTGGAATGTAAAATATGAACATTAATTACATTGTTATAACCAATCATGAGATATGTTTTTTAAAAATGAATTAGATCAATTTGTAGAGGTGATAGTTTACATGTACGCTTGAATGATTAATTCCATTCCCATTTAATGGAAGTGGGGATGGATTTAGGTGATGAAATTATCATAATAAAATATATCTATATTGAGGATACTATAGTTATTAGTTCCTCAAGGATTAATTACATTTAATCGAAGTGAAAGAATAAATTAAATTGAACACTTAAATAAAAAAATACCTTTCCTTCATATTATCACATTTCGTAACACCTTAACACCTCAAAAAATGGTTTTTTGCCTAAAATAAGGTCTAATGAATGAGGTGAGGGACTCTAGTTAGGGTTCATGGGAAGTTATTAGCCAAACAAAATTTTCTTGGAAGTGTGTGTATTAGAAAAAAATTGAATCCTTTTATAGGACTTGGGGGAGGCACCCTTGGAATTATTAAATGTATTAGATATATATAAATTTAATTTCGCTTCCAAACGGGTCCAAACACTTTTTAATATATGATAGTATTAGTATTGGTTTAAATGTAGTCATACATTTTTAATGATAATTTTTTAATAATATCTAGTCTGTGTATGTTTTTATCCTTTTTAACACTTATCATTTTAGAAAGTAATTTACACTTTGATAGTTAAAATAATTAACAAATATTTCCATCTAACCCAATAATGAGAAATTAATGGTATATTTGGACTTATATATACTATTTGCTGGATGTTTTTATTTTTATAAATATTATATCATTTAATTATACATTTTATTTATTATGTTATGAATTATTTCAATTTTAATACTATTCATTAATTGATTTTGACAAAAATCATGAAAAATGATTATTTCATAAAAATTACATTAAATCATATATATGATGTCAATATAATCCAAAACAAATTGTGTATGGAATAATATATTTCAATCTATATTTATTTTAATATTATTAATATCAATTATTTGATCCTTTCTTTAATAATTCTATTACTGCATTATCTTTATGTCGTAATTAAATTTAATTATTTAATTAATAAAAATGATAAATAAAATACCATGATTTAATTAATATTTATATATTTATAATTACTACTCATAGTCAATTTTATCACATATAAAACACCATATTAAATTTTTTTAGTAAGAAGACACATATTTATAACATTTTTGCCGATAAATTAAATTAAGTTTTAAATTTCATAATCACACCCATGTGGATTCCAATGTTCATAATTTAGGCCCAATTAAGTTCATGGTTTATAATAAGTATACCAATAATATTAAGACTATTTTTGTGTAATTACAATATTAATTTTACCTTTAATTACCCTATTTACCATTAACATGTTAAATAAAATACAAATGTTAATATTTACCAAAAAATATTTTGATTATATTATACCAAATTTTCTATAAAAATTAAAAAAACATATATATAATTTTGAAAATTCAATTCACATAATTGGTTATATTAGGATTAACACAAATCTTATTAACAGATAGAGAAAATAGAGTTTTTTAAGTAAAACACTTATATGTTCATGTTGTTTATATGTATAATTTTAATTTGAAATTGAATCCAATGAATTAAATTGGATTAAATGATAAATAATTCTTCAAATTATGAGTTGAAACCTGGTTAATGGATAATCTATAAATATAAATAAAATAGTTGAAAATGCATTTTTGGATCAAAATGAAGTATTTTGAACTATTCATTAAAAAATTAATATTATCATAAAAGTATCAAAAATTCATCCAAAGTAAATTTGGATTCCTTTTATCCAAAGAATATGTTTATATTTTGAATTATAACTTATAGAAGTGACAAAAAAAATTTTAAATTCTTTCTCAATCAAAAGGTGGAAAACAATGTTTAAAAAATTAAAGTATTTTATGTATAAAATTTAATTTATTCTCATTATAACAATAGAAATTTTATTCGGAGAAAGTAAAAAGTATTTAATAAATATTATGAAATTTAAATTAGAAATTTTTATTCATTCCCGCCAATACAAATACTAGGCGATGACAACCATTTAAAATAATTATGTTATTAATATATTATTTTCTCAATAAGTCAGTCTTGTTTGCAACATAAGATTTCACATAATCCCATTATAGTGCGTCGAGTAAGCTATCAAACATAGAACCACCTTTTTTGTAAAACTTAATATATAATTCATATATATTAATAAATATAAAAAATTATTATTCTATAATTACTTATGATGTTACCGATATATCATTTTTCATGGTTTTAATAAATCTTATTATGTAAATATTGATTACATAATATTTTTTAGAATAATCCTTGGAAATAATTCCACATCCAGGGATGATTTAATGATAATTTCATGGTATTATCAATTAATTTTACCTTCATTCCATGTAAACATACTTAATAGTTAAAAATGATTATAAGGGTGAATTATTGTTCTTCGAAAAAATTGTATTCCATTAGGTTATATGGTTCCCAGCATCCCATTTATGTGTCATAAATTATATAAGATAATAAATTTTTTTTGGGATATATATTGTCTTGTATTCTTTTCCTCTATTTCACTAATTATGATTATATACTCCCTTTTATGTATTTTTATTTTATTGTGTAGTTGTATGAGATATAGACAGAATGTAGATCATTTCTAATGATTCTTTCACACCTTAATAATTTTCTTACACGTGATATTTCATTTTCAATGTTATAAAGTAATAAAGATTCTATGAATTTGAATTTGGTACCTCTTTCCATTATTTCATTTCATTGAGTAATGTGGTTGACACATGCATTAAATGAGACATAGAATTACACTAAACAACATTCCCATCATCTACTATTTTTTACTTAATTATATAATGATATAAAATTAATGGATCCTATGACCCATCATCCAATGATAAGTGGATAGCATATAAAAATAATTCAACGATATTTTATTTGGCCACTTAATTTCTAGTAATTTAATTAATTTACCCTATAGTGTTAAAATGATGTACAACATAAATTTATCATAACAAAAATAGTAAACAATATTATTATTAATATCAAAACTATGACATCACCCCTCTTTTATTTAATTTTTTCACGTTAATTAGTCCATATGTTTTTTATCCTTGAAATAAAATAGAATTATACTCTATTACCTTACACGATTGATCATGTGCCCCTTTTTCAGGAGTTCTTTACTTGTTGATTTTGATTTTATTTTTCATTTACAATTTTCATGATGGTGTTTATTGAGGTTATTTATAGTTTAAATAAATGTTATCCTAAAAATATTATAATAATGAAACAAAATCACATAATTCATTGGTAAAATTCATTAATATATTCACTATTGTTAACTCATCTATTTGGTTTTCCATGAATATTATTAATTGTATTTTGGTGTATGTTTTATCTTAATTGAATTCATCAGACCCTCCTATATATTATTGAAATTATTAATTCTCACACTTTCTAACTGATGGAAATTACAATGTGTGGAATAGTTATTTTTTTATCAAAATAAAATTAATTTGATGAAGATATTTTTCATTGTGGTCTCCTCATCAGTTGATGGGTTTGGAAAAATATTATTCTAATAGAAAAATTAATAACCTTCAAATGTTCACACAAAAAACATTTAGTGGTCCATCTAAAACTACACCATGGTTCCTTACAGTAGGTTAGATCGGGAATAAATAATTATTACATATTTCCCTTGGTATATCGGGTCATTGGTTTTTATGAAGTAATTTTATCAATGTTCGGTGGAGGTGTTATGTCTAGACACTCAATATATGTTTTCTTACCTAGTTTCATCGATATATTTTGGGCCTATACCTATATAAAATAATTAGTAATTTTATATAATATTTCAATCTATGTTATTTTTCTTATATTATTTTATTTTATGGATAGATTACCAATTGATGAGATTTATGGAGGACCTAAATTAGAATCTCATAGTATTCTACTAGTGTTTTTATTTTCTTGATAGGTTTTAATTTTACTAGATCTACTCGGAATCACAATTAGTCTTTCATGGGTTGATTAGCATCCTTCAACAAAGAATGATTAGTGAAATATAAGAGTTATAAATCCAAGAAATTAATTGAATTTTAACATTATTTACGAGATGTTTAATATCAATATATATAAGTATTTTGTTTAATTTTTACCTGAATTTAGAAATACATTATTTAGTAATTATAGACTACAGATTTTCATGTGTTGGTCAAACTAAGTTTGTACCCTCATTATTTACCTTCTTCTAAAAATATTTTTTAACAATTATAAAATTAATTTATGGAGGATATAATAATTCAAGATATTTCCATTAATGTCGAGTCATACTCTTTTCTCACATATCTCTATGTGGGTAAAATTTTCCATAGCTTCCTCCTATTTTTTGAACCCATTATAATTTTCTTGTCTTGTATCATTAACAATAAAATCAATAATAACATTAACATACATAAATCTTGTAAAGACCTGGAAATTTCAAGGAATTTTTTTAAAAAATACTTTGGAATTTGACGAGTCTGTGTTTTCTAACGTCTTTTGATTCTGAGGCCCGGTGTGCCCGGAATCAATTTCTGAAGTTTAGCTCAGGAATGTTTGTGAATGAAAGAGCGTTTTTTTCTATCTTTTGAACCGGTGCTCGGAATTAAAATATGAGGGGACCGATGAACTCGCAACACCGATAATTAATTAACACGATCCTTACCGTAGTTGCGTTCACAATGGAGGAGAAGATAATTTTTGGGGTTTATTTCAGAAGTAAATAAAAATTGTCGGAAATTTTTTATTTTATCAAGAGGTTATTCCCTCCCATGGGTAGTTAAGGGTGGTCCCCACAACCACATAACGTACCAAGTGTGGATGTTAGAGAGGTTGGGCCCACATGAGCCCCACCATTTAGTTTCCTCTAATCTCATTAAGAACCCCTCATTAAATTAGAAAACCCCCATTAAATGACAATCTCTCCACCTCAATCCATTAAATTATGTCAACCCATGATTTAATGAGGATCCTTCCTCTTTCCCCCCCTTTTTAATTATTTTCTAATGCGTTTAATAAGTGGTGACCTTCCCTCTCCCTTACTTAATTGATTGGAAACACATTTTATTTAATGTGGTGAATTAATTATGGGAGAGTTACTTTGCGTGTATAATTAAACAATAGGAGGAACCTATTATTTTATTAAGCAGGAGAGCTTTGTTGGGCGAAGAAGAATGGGAGAACTCTTGTGGTTTTGGAAGAACGCCAGCCTCCGACAGAGAACGACGAAGAACGTCGGTTCCTCGAAGAACAACGACGCGCCACCAATCCTCTTCTCCGAGATAATAGAAGAGACGTTGATTCCTCCTAAGTGCACTCTGATGATGGCTACGAACCCTTTCCCCACGACGTAGTCTACCACGATGCAGATGTTCATCTTCATTTGTCAAGGTAGGGGATTTTGTATATTTCATTTTGTGATTTATACCCTCGGCATGACGTTCAACTATTGGGGGACAGATTAAACCTCTAATGCGGTGGGTGCGGTTTAAAAAACAAGCTCGGACCCACCGCTAATTTGTTCTTCATGCGTGGGGAGATTGGCGTCAATGAAACGGGACTGAAATGACAATTCTGAGCCTTCGCAGTGGAGCTCGGGTCCCGAGACGACCACAGGCGCAGAATATAGCAAGATCGGACCACCAGAATGACTCCGGTGGCCCGAGAAAGCCTCTGGTGGCGCCGACGGGCTGCCTGGAGGAGGCGGTGCCCCAGTGCGCCTCCGGAAAAATCCCGCCGCGGCTGAAGCTGTAGGGGTTAGGGAAAATCTTGCGGGTGACTGGGATCCAGGAGAGCCTGCGGCGCCACCCTGGCTTCGCGTCCATGGAAAGTGGGGGTCGCGTCCCCCGCTCTGTTCGCTGGCCGAGCCAGCGCACCCCCACCCCCGGTCGTGCTGGGGTGGGTCGCGTGGATTGGGCCGCGACCGTCCAGGCCGGACCCTGGACCCGGGTCGGGTCGACCCCATTCGCACCGACCCAGGGGCCGATTGGGCCGGGTTGGGCCTGGCCCCGACCCCCCCCCCAGTTCGGACCGTTTTTGGTCTTTTTTCCATAACATGAGTTGCGGACCTCCGATCAACACACCATCACTTGCGTAGGAATTTTTCAATTGAGATGGTCATTTTGGTATATTACACTTGATGTTTCGGCAATGTTTGTGTATAGACCAGTTGGTTTGAACCCAAAACCAACCGGGCCCTTGGAGTAGAAACACATATATATTAAGGACCAACCGTCCGATTGACGTGCCGTAAATTGAATTTGAATACTTTTGTTGAGATGGTTCTTTTGGCTTACTCGAAATGAGGTTTGGATGCAGTTTGAGTAAGGTCGGGTTGGTTTTAGCTTAAAAACCAACTGGGCCCCTGGGACGGAAAAGCCAATAACTCTCAGACCGGGCGTCTGATTGACTCACCGTCTGTCGCGTTGGGATTATTTTGGCGAGAGGGAACTTTGGGATACATAAACGTTGTACTTCGTGACATTTCACGTATCGAATCTCTTGCTCGAGGAGCGGACCCTCCCGGAATCGATCATGCTATGTGCAGGAACCCTAGAGCTGTTTGCGACTGCGACGGTGATGACTGCACTTGGATCCTCCATGGGTTCGGTAGTGAGGACGACTGTACTTGGATACTTTGTGGGTTCGGCAGTGACGATGACCATACATGGATCCTCTATGGGTTCGATGATGATGACTACTGTTCTTGTATCCTATGTGGGTCTGGTAGTATGACCTTTGTACTTGTATCCTGAGTGGGTCCGGCAGAGTAGCTGGTCTTGTATCTTTTGTGGGTCCGACAGCTTAGCTAGTCTTGTATCCTATGTGGGTCTGACAGCATAGAAGAATCAGTGGATTCATCTGATCATCTATATCTCCTTGCGATGTCTATACCTATGTGATTTGAGTCTTGATTTCAATCATTATCATCGATGTGATTGTCTTGCTTTCCTGTGTGGACTGTGTTGTGTTTTCCTGTGTGGACTGGATTGTGCTTGCACTCAAGATTTGGAGACGAACTGTCACTGATGACTTAGGTATATTTATGGGCATATACCTATGTAGAGCTGTTTGATAATTCGTGATTGTATCTTTCCTTTGTGGTTTATCCTTCGTGGATTATGAGACTTTTGGGGGTTTCAGGGTCCCTACTGAGTATCGTATACTCACCACTGCACGGGCTATGCCCGCACTATGTTGTGTTGGATGCAGACGATGGACAACACTGGTCGAGGTGGAGGCTTGTGGAGCTGGATAGTACTCAGAGGTGGACCAGTTGGTGGGACGTACACGGAGCAGACGGTCGGACCCGAGGAGCTGAGGAGACTATCTGTACCCACCCTTCATGTGGGATTTCCATAGGACGACTCGGTGTTTCTATTTTACTTACTGATGTTGTACATTCCTTTCAGTTTCATTGTACATTCATTTGGGTTTGTTTGCTGGCCCATTTACTTTCAGCACTTACCTTGTGCTCAGTTCTACTTAGTGCTTTCTTCACTTGCGTACTCTGTCATGTTTTTTGATTACTTTATAAAAGGAAATGGATTCCCATTTATCGAGATTTACGCCTTTGGTGCTAGTCACCAACCCCTGGCCCATGGAAGGCAGGCATGGGGTAGTCAGGGCACGGGCCCAGTGGACAGGTCGTGACAAATTGGTTTCAGAGGAGTCGTTTCTACCGCAGAACTCATGACTCTGATCTTTCCTTTCTCTGAAGCAATACTGTTAAGAGTATTGAGTTTGGTTTTTAGTCCAGGGAGACCAGTGTTGGTGCGGCGGCCGATGTATCCACACACCAGGACCCTGACCTCTGATTTCTGGCTCAATGCATGAAAACATTGATTATGTGTGTGCTTGCTTTAAAAAGTTTTCTTTGTGATTAATTTTTATTAGCTCACCAGGTATATTGTTTGACCGTGGTGCACATGTTTCATTTCAATGTGGCCCCATGAAGGTTGTCAACTAGGGTTCCTAGTTATGTGCAGAGTGGCATCCCACTGAGCGACGAGGCCTCAGTGCAGGGCCCCATTACAGTGGAGGCACCAGCGGAACCACTACCTGCTGAGCCACTGATTCTACCAGCCCCAGCGGCAGAGAGTGCACGCCGCCTGAGCGCGTTTCACAAGTTTCAGAGACAGAGGCTGCCTAGGTTCCACAAAGAGACAGATCATCTGGCAGCCGAAGATTGGCTGGAGGATATTTTCATAGTCTTTAGACTAGTAGGTACACTATCAGATCTTATGGTGATCCTTTCTATGAGTCTACTGCATGCAGCAGCAGGTAGATGGTGGAGCCTGATGTTTCAGGTTCACGACGATGCATCTCTACATTGGATGGACTTCAAGAGCATCTTGCGCTTGGAGTTTGTTCCAGCCACCCTCCGTGCGGTGTGCATCTAGGAGTTACTACAGCTGCGGCAGGGCAGCATGTCTGTAGCCCAATACATGTTGAGATTTACCGACCTCCCACGCTACTCCACAGACATGGTTTGGGACCCATTATTCCAAACCCTGACCTTTGAGCAGGGACTGAGACATCATATTAGAGCTTCGACATATTCCCCTCAATATCCCGATGCAGGTGGGGGCGCTGGAGCAATACCTGTTAGTAGAGAGCTTTCTCGTCGAGAATCCATCAGCAACGAGACCCACCACAGGACGACGCGAAGAGGAGTATTCTTAGCCAGCAGTCAACAGATGACAGGGGTCCAAGTGGACCAGGCCATCAGGTGGGCGACCACAAGATACAGGTTCGGCTGTGCAGGTCACACAACAAAGAGCCAGCCTTACGAGGAGCAGATAGTGCTACATATGTGGCGGCTAGGGCCACATGACTCGTTACTGCCCGACCAGCCATGCAGATGAGCAGTAGACAAGTGGAGGGACCTCCTAGGAAGAGGCAGAGGTTCAACTGTTGCGGTCCTCAAGGAGCATGTGGATGAGGAAAAGGAGATGGCCGAGCAGCGGGTGGTGGACGACGCTTCGATGCTCTACCACCACCACCCCAAGAGGTCCGCCCCGACCACAAGGAGTTGGCGGGTAGAGGCAGGCTCAGCTCCATGAAGTAGAGTCTTACGACTACGGTGCACCAGAGATGATTCGAGGTACTATCTGTGTCTACTCCACCCTTGCTATAGTTCTTATAGACACATGATCGATTCCTTCTTTTGTTGCCGATGCCCTTGTTCGGAGCTCTGAGATTCCAATAGAGTTTTTGGCTCGATCCTTATAGCTAGAGACTCCTACAAAAGCAGACTTGATGATTACGCACAAGTGCCGGTAGTGTGAGATTACTCTAGGAGGCGAGAGCTTCGGATGGGATCTTATTATAGTGCCGTCGAGGCCTTACGTCATCAAATTGGGTATGGACTTGTTATCTACAGTTCATTCTTAGTTCGACTGTATTAGGCGCAAGGTGCGGTGAGTCCACGTAGATGGGACCAGGTTCAACTTCACTAGCAATAAGGGAACCATTGCAGCAGAGGATGGACCCATGTAGAGGAGAGGGAATCCGATCACACATCAGTTGGCTAGTCTCATCCTCGGGGAAGTTGACGTGCGGAGTCCGAGTTTTCCTGTTCTGGAGGATCAGTATGCGGACGTATTTCTTGACGATGATCCAGAACTACCTCCTAACAAGGAGGTATATTTCTACATAGACCTATACCCTAGGACATCACCGATATCTACTCCAGCATATCGGATGGCTCCCACCGACCTTCGTGAGCTGCGAGAATAGCTGGAGGACTTACATGGGAAAGGTTTCATCTGACCTGGTGTTTCACCCTGGGCTTCTCCGATTCTGTTCGCCAAGAAATAAGATGGGAGCTTGGAACTATTTTTCAACTACCATCTCCTGAACCAGGTGACCGGGAGGAACAAGTATCCACTTCAGAGGATTTATGACCACTTTGATCAGCTCAAGGGAGCATGTTGGTTCTCAAAGACAGACCTCAGGTCAGGCTATCATCAGCTCCGAGTTCGGGATGAGGATGTGAAGATGACAGCCTTAAGGTGTCGGTATGGCCACTATGTGTTCTTGGTCATGCCCTTTGGTGTGACCAATGCTCCAGCAGTGATCATGAGTCTCATGAACAGGATCTTCCAGCCCTACCTCGATCGGTTTTTCGTAGTCTTCATTGACGACATACTGATTTACTCGTCCACCGTGGAGGAGCATGCCAACCACTTACGAGTTGTACTGGATACACTCCGAGATCACCAGCTTTATGGTAATCTCTCAAAGTGCCAGTTCTGTCTTTGAGAGGTTCACTTCTTGGGGCACGTCATTTCAGAGGCGGGATTTGTAGTGGATCCCGCGAAGGTCGAGCCGGTGCTTGGTTGGGAGCCACCCAGGAGCCTGAAGAAGGTGTAGAGTTTCCTAGGTCTGGCTAGGTACTATTATATATTTGTTTCAGACTTCTCCAGAGTTGTAGCACTGCTTAATACTTTGATGAGGATGGGGAAACCCTTCGTGTGGTCAGAAAGATGTCAACAACGCTTCCCGGATCTGAGGCGTAGATTGACCAGCGCACCCATCTTGAGGCTACCGGAAGAGGGAGTATGGTACGTAGTTTACTGCGACACATCGGGGACTGGACTTGGGTGTGTCGTGATAAAGGAGCTAGCAGTGATCACTTACGGTTCACGGAAATTGAGGTTGCATGAGCAGAACTATGCTACCCGTGACCTGGAGTTAGCAGTAGTGGTCTTCACCCCCATGATGTGGCGGCACTATCTCATGGGTGAGTGCTTTACAGTCTACTCTGACCACCAGAGTCTTTGGTACATTTTCTCGCAGAAGGACCTGAACCTGACATAGTGGTGATGGCTCGTTCTCCTCCAGGATTATGACTTTGAGGTTGTCTATACTCATGGGAATGGGAACATTATGGTTGATGCTCTCAGTAGGAGATTGGATATTCATCTACTTGGAGAGGCGACAGAGCAGTTAGCCCCTTTGCAGATATCCTTCGTGGATAGAGATGGGGTAGCCTATCTTCAGTCCCTCACAGTCAATCCTCCACTACTTCAGTGGGTTAGAGAGGCACAACATTGGGATGTTAACTGTAAGGCGTGATGTGCTCAGATATCCTCAGGGCTGGCACCTGATGGATTTATGAAGGCGGGGAGCACGTCATTCTCTTCAGGGGATATACCATGGTACCATTTTCACTACATGAGGAGGTGATGAGGGAGGTACACACTTCCCCTCTAGCGGTACATCCTGAAGTACCAAAGTTGTATCCAAACCTCAGATGACAGCACTGATGGCCGGGTATAAAGAAGGATGTGGTAGAGTTCGTTTCTCTATTCCTCACTTTTTAGTAAGTGAAGGCAGAACACCAGGTACCTATAGACTTGGCACTACCCCTAGAGGTCCTGGAGTGGATGTGGGATGGGATATCCATGGATTTCGTGATGGGGCTCCCACGTACTTCCAGAGTCACGACACTATCTAGGTGATGGAAGACCGACTCACAAATTCGGCCCACTTCCTACCAACCAGAGAGCAGGGCTCAGTAGAGATCTTGAGACGCCTCTACATTCAAGAGATTGTACGGCTTCATGGTGTGCCATCGTTTATAATCCCTGATCATGATGGTAACTTTATTTCCCAGCTTTAGAAGGGGTTGCAGTAGGCTTTTGGGATGTAGCTATGCATGGGCACTGCCTTTCACCATCAGATGGATGGCCAGACAGAGAGAAGCATTCAGACACTCGAGGACATGCTTCGTGTATGTGTCATCGACTTTGTTCACAATTGGGAGGATCACCTACCCTTAGTGGAGTTCTCATACAACAACAGCTACCAGTCAACCATCGGGATGGAACCATACAAGTCAATGTAGTCCGACCATGCAGATCACCTCAATGCTGGACTAACACTGGGTAGTCAACACTCAGAAGACTAGAGATGGATTAGGCTACGACGGAGAAGGTGTAGATCATCCAGGATCGGATGAGGACTGTACAAATCAAACAAAAGTCCTATGCTGCTAGGAGGCAAAGACCAATGGAGTTCGAGGATGGAAACCACATTTTCTTATGGGTCTCACCTCGGCGTGGGTTGCAGAGATTTGGCCGGGGCGACAAGTTATCTCCGCGCTTCATCAGGCCTTTTCAGGTCCTCGGCAGAGTAGGAGAGGTGGCTTACAGCTAGTCCCTTCCACCTCAGATGCACCAGGTTCACGACGTCTTCCATGTATTTAATCTGAGGAGATATGTGCATGACCTGACGCATATCATCAACCACGAGGAGCTGGAGATCGATGACGGGGCGACTTTTGTGGTGGTCCCGGTAGAGATCGAGGATCGATTGGAGCGGGTTCTACACTGGCAGTCAATTTCTCTTGTGCATGTTTGTGGACAACATGAGAACCTCCAAGAGAGCACATGGGAGTGGGAGGATCAGATGTGTGCTCAGTACCCCCATTTGTTCCCCTAGTTTATGATGTATCTTTACGAGGATGCAAAGCCTTGAGGTGGGAGTGATGTAAAAACCCAAAAATTTCAAGATTTTTTTTTTAAAAATACATTGTAATTTTACGAGTATGTGGCTTTTGACAACACTTGATTCTAAGGCCCGGTGTGCCCGGAATCAATTTCCAAAGTTTATCTTGGGTATGTTCAGTGAACGAATGAGAAAATTTTTCTATCTTTTGAACTGGTGATCAGAATTAAAAGTTGAGGGCACTGATGAAATTGCAATTTCGGTAATTGCTTAACGTGATCCTTACCATATTTGTGTTCGCAATGGAGGAGAAGATAATTTAGGGGGTTTATTTAAGAAGTAAATAAAAATTGTCAGAACAATTTTTATTTTATCAGGAGGTTATTCCCTCCCATGGGTAGTTAAGGGTGGGGCCCACAACCACCTAACTACCCATGGGTGAATGCTATAGAGGTGGGGCCCACACGATCCCCACCATTTAATTTCCACTAATCTTATTAAGAACCCCTCATTAAATTGGAAAACCAACATTAAATGCCAATCTCTCCACCTCAATCCATTAAATTGTGTCAACCCACAATTTAATGAGGATCCTTCCTCTTTTCCCCCCTTTTTAATTATTTTCTAAGGCGTTTAATATGTGGTGACCTTCCCTATCCCTTCCTTAATTGATTGTCAACACATTTTATTTAATGTGGTGAATTGTTTATGGGAGAGTTACTTTGCATGTATAATTAAATAATAGGAGGAACCTATTATTTTTTTAAGGAGGAGAGCATCATTGTGTGAGGAAGAATGGGAGAACGCTTGAGGGTTTGGAAGAACCCTGGACTCGAATGAAGAACGATGAAGAACACCGTTTCTGCAAATAACAACGACCTGCCACTAATCCACTTCTCTGAGACAAGATAGGAGATGTCGCTTCCTCCTTGGCGCACTCCAACAACGCCTATGAACCCTTTCCCCATGACGCCATCTTCTACGATGTTGTCTACCTCTACGCCGACATTCGTCATCAATTGTTGAGGTAGGGGATTTATTATATTTCATTATGTGATTTATACAATCGACATGGTGTTTAACTGTTGGGTGAAAAATTACACCTCTAACGCGGTGGGTGCGGGTTAATGAACAAGCCCAGACCCACCGCTAATTTGTTCTTGATGTGTGGGGTGATTGGAGTCAATGAAATGGGACCGCAATGGCAATTCAGAGCCTTCGTAGTGGATATCGTGTCCTGAGATGATTGTAGGCGTAGACGGGAGCAAAATCAGACCACCGGAATGACTCCGGTGGCCTGCAGAAGCCCCCGGTGGTGCGGCGGCTCCGGCGGCCAGAGGCGGAGGCACCATGAAGCACCCCAGGCAGAAGCCCACCGTGGCGGCGAGTGCGCATCCCACAACCACGTTGGATCCCGGGAAGCCTACGGCGCCACCCTGGCACCGCGTCTTTGAAAAGAGGGGGCTGCATCCCCCGCCCAACTCACTGGCCGAGCCAGCGCACCCCCCCCCCCCCCCACCCCGGCTGGGTAGCGCCACACCGGTCCGGGCCCCACCCTCCCGGGATGGACCCAAACCCAGGTCGGGCCGACCCCTGGGGGGATTGGGTCGGGTCTGGCCGGGCCCATACCCCCCACTTCGGACCATTTGTGGTCTTTTTCCCGTAACATGAGCTACGAACCTCTGATCGATGCACCGTCAGTTGCGTAGGAATCCTTGGATATAGAATGTGGTTTTGGTGTATTAAAAACGTGGTTTTGGTAGTGTATGGGTTCGGCCGGGTTGGTTCTAACCCGAAATTAACCGGGCCCTTGGAGCGGAAAGGCTTATATCTTAAGGACAGGACGTCTGATTGACGTGTCGTCAATTGCGTTGGAATAATTTTGTGGAGACGGTTCTTTTGGATTACTTCACATGAGATTTGGATGCAGTTGGAGTTTGGTAAGGTTGGTTTTAGCTTAAAAACCAATCGGGGCCCTAGGATGGAAAACCCAATAACTCTTAGACCGAGCGTCTGATTGATGCACCGTCTGTCGCATTGGGTTTCTTTTGGCGAGACAGAACATTGGGATACATCAACTCTGGACTTCATGATAGCTGATGTATCGACTCTCTTGCTCAAGGAGCGTACCATCCCGAAATTGAGCATGCTGCGTGTGGGAACCCTAGAGCTGGCTTTGACTGCGACGATGACGACTGCACTTGGATCCTCCGTGGGTTCGGCAGCGAGGACGGATGTACTTGGATCCTTCGTGGGTTTGGCAGCGACGAAGACCATACTGGGATCCTCTGTGGTTTCGACGTCGATGACTACTGTTCTTGTATCCTATGTGGGTCTGGTAGTATGACCTCCACACATGTATCTTGAGTGGGTCTGGCAGAGTAGCTGGTCTTGTATCCTTTGTGGGTCCGACAACATAGCTGGTCTTATATCCTATGTGGGTCTGACAACATAGATGAATCAGTGGCTTAATCTAATCATCTCTCTCACCTTACGAAGTGTATACCTGTGTTAGATGATTATTGATTTCAATCATTATCATCGATGTGATTGTTTTGCTTTCTTGTGTGGACTGGGTTGTGTTTTCCTGTGTGGACTAGATTGTTCTTGGGCTCGAGAGTTGGAGGCGAACAGTAACTGATGACATAGGTATATGTATGGTCATATAACTAAGTATATTTGTTTGATACTTTTTGATTGTATCTTTCCTTTGTGGTTTATCCTTCATGGATTCTGAGAGACCTTCGCGGGGCTCGGGGTCCCCACTGAGTATCGTATACTCACGCTTGCATGGTCTATTCCCACACTTCGATGCGTTGGATGCAGACGACGGACATCATTGATTGAGGTGGAGGCATGTGGAGATGGATGGTACTCGGAGGTGGACCACTTGGCGGGTCGTACATGGAGCGGACGACTAGACCAAAGGAGCTTATGAGACTATCTATACCCACCCTTCAGGTGGGATTTCCAGAGGGTGACTCCGTGTTGCTGTTTTAATTACTGCTGTTGTAATTTCCTTTCATATGCACTGTACATTCTGTTGGGTTTGTATACTGGCCCATTTACTTTCAGCACTTACCATGTACTTAGTTTTACATAGTGCTTACTTCACTTGAGTACTCTGTGATGTTTTAGTTTACTTTATAAAAGGCAATGCCTTCCCTTTTATCGGGATTTACGCCTTTGGTGCTAGTCTCCATCCCCTGGCAAATGGAAGGCGGGATTGGGGTAGTCAAGGCACGGGCCCCGAGGATGGGTCATGACAAATCTGATTACCAAAACTAAATATTTACCTACCTCTTTGAAATATGGTTCTTCGTTGATATGACAAAAAAATATGGTAACAAAAATATCTTCTATTTGGATTTTAATAGGGTTTTTAAATTTTCCTCACTCATGATACTCTAATCCCTTAATTTTCTATTATAATGGTAATGCATGAGAATATTCATGGAATGTTATTCTGATTGAATTTCAGTTAGTCACTAAATCTCATGATCAACATGGATGATTTAGATTAGGGTGTCAGTTTCACTCATCAAGTCAACACCACCATATCTAAACAAAACCATTATAATTCTAAGTGAAAGAAATAATTAAATAAATAATTGTATTATTTAATTAAACAATTAAATTAATACCACATAAACCTTCTTCATCACCACATCACACTACCTTAGAGGATGTCCAACAACCCTGCCAACCATAACCATATAGTCATGGTAAAATATATCATGCCTTGGTGATAAGATGAAATTTCAATGAGAATGTCTGATAACCATTCCGACCACAACCATAAAACCAAGGTATGTATCAAAAACATCTAGGAAAAATCAGTTATATAATAATTTCAAAAATCATTTTTGGTTGATCTTATTATATAATCCTTTCAACATTTGTCAAGAAAAATCCAAATAAAAAATAATTTCAACATGTATCTGGGTATAACATAGTATATAATATTTTCGGCATCTATTGGAGGGAATACCTTATTTTATAAGAATTTTTTTATGTGATATGGAATAAACCTATATATAAGAATTTAATCATTTTTATAGGGTATTTCCAACTATATATCTATTTTGTGTTGTGGAACGAAATATCCTGCTATATAATAATTTTATCCAGGGTCACCATGAATATCTCTCTATATAATAATTTCACCATGTATTTGGGCATAGTTAGATATATAATCATATCATAATTTATCACATCACATATCATAGTAACAGAAATATCACAATATCACATCATTAGTATCAATGGTTAATTATGAAAATTTCCTAATAATATTAATTTAAACATTGCATTTATACTTTGGTCAAAAACAAACAACAATACAATCATTTCAATAATTTTTTCATGCAAGGTGAATCTATATCATGAAATCCCTAGAATCTAATATCATTATAAATACAGTATAATCCATCTTTTAATTCATTAATTATCGAGGATTATATTTCCAGAATTATATCTTTAATCTAGGTAAATTTATTTTTGGTTTAAAGGGACTCAAAAAAGGATTGAATTTATTATTTAATTGATTTTTTCACTTTTATGTTGGAATATTTCAAATATTTCACATACATGATCATCATCAAACCATATGGTTAAGGTTTGGACCCCATAACTTTAATCAAGGAAAAAAATTTATTCAAATGGAATATATCTTGAGTAATAATGTGAGGATGATCAAAATAACAGATCATGGTAAAATCCAATCCCGATCTATATAAAAAATGAACATAATAAAAATATTTCACCACAACATCTAGAAAATATAGTTATAGATGTGGAATCCTAAACAAACCACTTTCCAGGGATCATATGCATGATACATACATCCAAAATTAATATTGGTGGTCCAAAATTGTTTGGAATACAACCTAGCGTCAACAGTAGAATGATGCATGATATACAGAAAAATATTAAATGCACGACACATATAAAACCATTATTTTGGAAATTAAATAGGGTATAATTAAATTAAACATCATGTATTTATTTCTAGACAGATACACTGAAAAACACATCACGTCTAATTATTTTTATTCCCAATCAAATATTAAATGACATTTAATATAATAGAATGATATTTATTCTCCTCCTGTTGTGTATCATTTCCTTGCCTCTCAGTGTTCATGAAATATGTATGGAAACATTTAAATGGAGTCTATTAAACATACATAGAATGTAATTATTTTAATATAGATTTTATCCAACATTATTTATTAAAACCTAAACCCCCCCCCCCCATTTATGGATTCCCATCTTACTAGTAATTCCATTTTGAACTTTACCCATTTATACTAGAAAACCATTAATTCAAATAGTTACCCTAAATTCCCATGTGAGGATCCTCTCTGATTTTCCCATGAATCCCCAGAACCCAAGTTTGTGTTTATTCAAACTACTATAAAACCATGAACATTAATTCATTTCCCCCAAAAAGGATCTATATCTTAGAATAAGACTCGACCATCACTAATGACATGAAAATACCAAAGTGGTATGTACCTATAAAAATATGTGATCTTGAAACATTTATAAGTCAACTAAAATCTACTATGAATGCGTTTTAGTCATAATAATTAGGCCTCATTCTTAAAACGAGCTTCACTATTCTTGAGATTATCAATAATGTTTTCGGATTGAATAAAATTAATAAATATTTTCATGTTGCTAAGAATTTTATATCACATTTCATGTATTAATAATAGATTTCATGTCCCTAATAAGTGAAAAACATTATTCAAGTATACATTGCTGGGGATTTTACTGATAAGAAATTATGAATCCCATGTAAATGTTCATTCCATTTACCATTTCAAATAGCTCAATTTGGATACAATATTTTATTATGTAAGAAAACCCACCTCATATGTTGGTTTATCACAAAATAGGTAATGGTTATTATATCCACTCATTTTATTCAAAATAATAATCATACATTAGTGTTAATTCAACACACCTTGAAGGTGATTAAATCATCCTACGATCATTATAATGATAATAATTTATTCTAACACAACCTAATGGTGGTATACTTTCTAGAAAAAGGAATACGATTCTGGCGTATATGAAACACCCCACAATTTTTTGGTTTGAGTTGAGATAAAAATCCTCAAGTAGTTCAGATAATTATAAAAGGTCTATCCAATTTAGGAATTTGTTTTATAAAAAATCAATTTCTCATTTTAAGGGGGATGAAATAGAAATTTGGTGTGTGAAAGAATAATGTATTGTAGAAATTAATGAAACATAGAACACAAAACTAATTCATAGGACTCTTCACTAATAAAATATATGGAAGTGATTCTATCTTGATTTATAGATAATGGTGGAATCATCATATTTCCACAGAAGAGGGAATATGATTTTGTGTTGAAATATAATTAAATATTAAAAGATAAATTATTGAAGGGTAAAGAGTCAATTATTTACTAACTATTACACATTCAATGAATCTGATGGTGCTCATTTTAAATAATAATTAATGATAACTATGAATGACTAGGGAGATTCCAAGGGGAGCATGAGAAGATTCCAAAAAAGAGTGAAATAATAGAGAAAATTTGAGGAGAAACATTTAATGTGGATAAAAGAAAACTGTTAATTTCACCCATTTAATGAGTTTCATGGCTTGGTTGCACTATTTTGTCAAACAACACACAAACTGTGCACACCCACATGATATGTGGCACTACTAGTTTATACTAGGTGCATGGTTCTAGAATCTTACGCAGAACACATGTGTCCTTATCAAAATTACAATAGAACATTGCATTGTCGGGCGACCTACGTGCATAGTTAAACTAATTGTACACATAATATTACCGATTTCCATGTTTAAGAAAAATGATTACAACAAACTATATGGAAACTATTTTCCTTATTATTATTCTTCAAAAATATTAGTTCCTAGATCCAAAAATTCTGAACATGCTCTTGAAACTCCAAAAAAATACTCAAGTTAATGCATTGAACTTAATCCATATTAAAAAATATATTATTTATGTTCGGATACACATATTTATATTATGAGGTTCATTTTAAGATGCATCGCATATGCAAAATAGAATGTTTGAGTTTCCCTAGAACATTAAATTAGACTAAGACCACAAGACCATGCACCTAAAATTTGATTTATTTGATTATTTTTATTCTACACAATTTTTTCTAGATTTTGTACTTATAATTACACTCTATGACTCAAGATAAATATCTCACGATTCTACACACCTTTTCTGGGGTTGATTTATTTCTCATTTTACAACCCATGACCTTATATCATGAAATATTGATGAATCTTACAGTACTATGAAATTATAATACAAAATTTCTCCAATGATCATATTTCCTCATATTCTTATGATCAAAACCTTGTTTATATATTGATATGGTTTCTCTTATTGATAAATTGAGATAATCCTTTTCTTATGTTTCTTTTCCCAAGGTGATAAATATTCAAATAACATATGATTAGCCTAATTAGAATCTGGATGTATTTAATTATGATAAAATGCTCACATTTTCCATGAAATATATCCATATGTATCATTTACTCAAATAAGATAGAAAACAAATTTCTCCATATTGGGTGATATTGATAAGATCTATAATTCTAAGATGAAAATTATTAATTTTTATCTATATAATCTCACTTGGTATTAATTTTTACTTAAAAAACATTTTGTCTTTATCAGAAGAACTGAATGTGTGGGTATGGGGTCCTTTAGTTTATATATAAGATGTTTTTAGTTATTTTTTGGGTTTAGTTAAGTTATATTTTTAGTTGGATTACAAAAATTTAATGAAAACACATGGGATAACTATAATGAAAAATTATATATAAAGGGTAACATCATAAATATTTTCGAGAATAGAAAAATATTTTTTATCAATGCAATAACAACCCTATTTGGATGTTTCAAGTGGATGTAGAATATATCATAGATTATAAGGACCGATACATTACATACATTGTTATTACATCAGAATTGAATCATACTTATTACAATACATAACAAAACCATGATAGGGCCGTATAGGTATAGTGTATTTAGAAACTGGGAAACATAAACAACTGGTTCATAAAGCATCTACATTGCCTCCCATTTATTTCATCATATCTAGAGTCCCTTTTGGGCATATCCTACTTAATATCCTTCTTCCTATCCTGGGGAAAAGAAAACATACAAAACGGTGAGCTCAAATGCTCAGTAATGGTAAATGAAGGAAATATCAATCACATCATATTCATATGAACATAACATTTTGAAAATATTAACCTACAAAAGAGATCATAATATCATAACATGGAATAAATCATTGTAGTGAAATGAAATCCCCATAATAATAACATAAAATATGAAACTTTTTGGAATACACACATAATCAAAGAAAATAATTTCATATTATCCAAGACTCATTGCCATGACTATCATAGTGGACAAAGCCCATTTCTGAACCGAGTTCACTCCACGTTTCAGTCCTGTATCACTGAACTGAATTAACTTTCCATTCCAGCAATGTATATCTCATGAGATATATATCTTTATCCAATTCATATGAGTGAGATATAGGTCCTACCCATCTCATAATGAAGCTATTCTTATGTGTGCCACAAAATCATAAATCATATATCATGGCATAACCCATGTAATAAATATGGGATTCTTAAACATCATGCCATCATAACATAAAACATATAATATAAAAGAACATCATAAAAATAATTACATCATAACATAATCAAATCAATGTAAAAAAGGGATAGAAACAGAAGCCTATATTATCTTATATGGAATATAATTTTGATAAAACACTTGAACTCCATTCATGAGGAAAATATCCTTTCTACATAAAACAAATTTTACTTTCTTAACATTTCATAAAATTTTAATATAAAAGAATTTAATTAAAAATACACTTTAAAACCTGTAAAATATGATTCATGGAAATAATGTTCTATGAAATCATAAAAATCTATTCATTCCGTATAATTTAAAAAAACATTCTTCTCGTACTTTGGCCGGAAAAGTCAAAAAGTATCTCATACTAAAAATGACAAAAGAATAATTTCATATCTTATACTAAATATTCACTAATAGGTAAAAATGTATTTAAACAATTGTATGAGGATAGAAATAATATTACATATAGAGGAAACATGGATTTGGATGATAAATATTTCCCAGTAAATTCTGAATTATAAACAATCTCGGATAAAAATGAGATTGTGAGATTTTGCCTTACCTTAGTTCTGATATGCTTTGTACGTATCTGAACCACCTGTATAATAATTTAAATAATTTCATTGACTTATTCCAGAATCATAATAATTGTTTTTATATCATATATGATCATATTCTTGTCTTCTTATTAGAGATATTTCATTGCTACTTGTTATTCAGATGTTCATTGCTTTATGTTCTTATTCATGTTTTATCAAATAAATTATTATTCATATTTTTAGATTATAGATAAATAATTTAAAGAATGGTATTATTGTAATATCTATCATATTTATTCATTAAATCCATTTATATAATCATTATTCAATGAATATCATGATGAACGAGTCGAATCACATGGTGGAGACGGTAGGCTGTACGTACGCACGAGCGATGATATCATTATTTTGATATTAAAATCGTATATAATTTGATGGTACATAATATATAAAGAATCATAATAATGTTATATTTATTATTTATATCATTTATAATCATTATAATACCCATCCAAATGATGAAATGTTTGAATAACAAACTACACCACGACGTGGAGATTGTAAGCCGTACGTACGCACATGTGCTGACTTTTTCATTCATAGGATGGTTAAAATAACTAATATGGTTGTACCATTTTTATAATAACATCAAAGTATATATATAATACTGGATTTATTATTTTATAATGGACACCACAAAGAAGGAGGAAGTGGAAGAAGAAAAGAACTTGAAATAGGTGGTGAGATATTTACCTCTTCCTTGGGTTCTTCATTTTGATTTGATCAAAAGGGCTCCATATGAAGGATTTCTGACTAAAAGAAATCCACTAGGATGAAGGGAGTACAGTTGAGAGGGTATTTGGGCAGGGTTTGGATGAGCCAAATGGCTTTTAAGGAGTGAATTAGAGAGAAGGGGGAGTTCCCATTTATAAGAGGGGTGAGGGGCACCTTAAGAAAAAATTAAAATATTATTTTATAATAAATTCATATTCAATTTATGATGTCTGAAAAGTCACTCGTTTCGAGGATAGGGTGGTGATGGGTCTAAATCCTCTCAAACAATAGGTTTTATACATGTTTAGGTTACAATTTAAACCTTATCAATTAGATTTATCTCTAAGTTAAATAGTTTAACTTTTACCATGTCTTCTTGTATTCTTTCACTATATGGTTAATAAACATACTATAAAATACCAATAAAACCTCAATTGGTTCATTAATGAAATATATATTATTATATATGTTATTTGGACGATCCCTAAATTTTTAGAAATAGAATATCAATTAATAATTAAATATTTGTTTTAAAAACTATTTAATGTCAATTTTGACACTATTGGGTATTTTATTTTATCTAAATTTATAACAGAATTATTACTTCGAAAAAATTCATCTAACTAACCCAAATATTTTATATTAACCTAAAAAATTAGTTTAATTCATAAAATGTCTAAAATTACATATATTTGGGTATTTCTAATATCAATTATGTTAATACTCCATTAATAAGTTATAATTGTATCATCATTAAGTCATAAATAAATTATATTATTTAATGTCTAAAATTTAAAAATAAAATAACATTATGTAGGAAATCAATCTAGATTTCTAATTAATACTTAGAGTCGAATTTAACTTATGCAAATCCCTATATTAAAAATCTTTTACTTATTAAACTTATATTTTAACTCTTTTAACTATTCTTTGAATTAAATAACAATAACTGTCCTAATCTAATCCAAGTGGACCTAACTGGGCATATTTTATTCCTAAGGTTTTTTTGGTCGAATTACATTTATCGAAAGGAATGTGGACATGTGTTTGGGTAATAATAATTACATTTGACCCTTAATTACCCTATTTAATTTTTATCGTGGTAAATAAAAGTATAAAGTTACTATTCACACAAAAAAGTATTTTTATCTTATTGAACCACATTTTAATTACTGATATCAACTGTGTCTCCTAGATTTTTGAAATTTCACTCATAGAAGAGGTAAATTATGTTTTATGTAAATTTGAAAATTCTCCTAGGAGGTGGCTAAATGACGGTAAAAAGTTCAATAAAATTTTTAAATATCTAAATTATTATAAAATGTCTCCAAAGAATTACACTGAACTTATATAAGTATTATGAATATATTTTTACCTAAAATAAATTTACAATAAATATAAAATTATTTAAAAAAAATTCAGTTTTAAACTATAACTCAGTGTTTTTCACTATTCATCAAAAATTGAATGTTTTCAGAAAGAATACCAAAAATTCACCCTAATCTAATTTTGATATTTTGATTCCAAAAATGAAGTCCATTTTAAAAGATAAAATTTATAAAATTTCAAAAAGTGGGTATTACAATTCATAATGGCTAGTTTATATAATATTTTAATAACATATCGTTGTTTTTTGAAACTCGGTATTGCGTACAATGCAAGCTATCAAGAAAGGTTCCTCTTGCATGTAACGCAAGACAAGATAGTGTTGTGTGTAATAAAAGATTCCTCTAGTGTTTCATATAACATAATACATAAAAATAAAATATTTCTCATAAAATCTCAGGGTGTTACATTCTACCCCCCTTGAAAATAATTTCTCCCTCAAAATTCATCACTACGTAACAAACAGATGAGGATACCTCTCCCGCATCATATCCTCAAGTTCTCATGCAGCTTCTTTAAATTGGTGGTTCCTCCCTAAAACATTGACCAAGCAAGTGGTCTTGTTTTGTTGAACTTTTTCACTTCGATCCATAATCTCTATAGGCAGTTCTTCATAAGAAAGATCTTGCTCCAACTATACAACTTCTGAGCTTAGTACATATGAAGGATCAGGTATGTACTCTCTCAGGAGAGATACATTGAACATATCATGAACCTGAGAGAGATTCAGTTGAAGCACCAATCGGTAAGCTTCCTTCCGAACATGATCCAGTATTCTGAAAGGACCAATATACCTAGGGCTCAGCTTTCCCTTCATTCCAAATCCAATTAATCTCTTCTAAGGAGATATTCGTAAGAACACTTTATCATCCACTTCAAAATATAGGTCTTTTCTTGGGTTGTTGGAATAACATTTCAATCGACTCTGAGCTGCTCTTATGTTTTGTTGAATAGATATTACCTTTTCTTCCATCTCATCATCAAGATTTGGTCCTAATAGCTTCCTTTCCCCAAACTCATCCCAACAAGTTAGAGTTCTACATTTCTTTCCGTAGAGATCTCCATAAGGAGCGATCTGAATACTGGAGTGAAATAAATTATTATAATAAAATTACACCAAAGGTAGGTGTTGATCCAAACCACCATTCAAATCCATAGATAAAGCTCTAAATATGTCTTGTAGAGTTTGAATTGTCCTCTCAGACTGACCATATGTTTGAGGATGATAAGCAGTGATGAAACTCAACTCTATATCTAGAGTATGCGGAAGCCTTCGCCAAAACATTGAGGTAAACCACGGTTCCTGATCAGATATAATGGAAAGTGTTACTCTATGAAATCTTACCACTTCCTTCACATATATCCTGGAAAGCTGATAGAGAGAGCAATCTTGTCTAAAAGCAACGAAGTGTGCTGACTTCGTAAGATGATCAACTATAACCCAGAAAGATTTATTTCCATTGGATTTTTTAGGAATTCCAGTGGAAAAGTCTATAGAGATGTTTTTCCATTTCCATTATGTTATGGGTAATGGTTGTAAGATCCCCTTAGACTTCTATCTCTCAGCTTTATCTTTCTGAAAATCCATGCATCAAGAGACATATTCAGCAACAACTCTTTTAATGCCATCCCACCAGAAGTACTCTTACAGGTCCCTATACATCTCCGTGCTTCCAGGGTGAATAGAGAATGAAGAACTATGAGCTTCATCCAATATTTCCTTCTTTCATTCTAGGATGGGAGGAACACACAACCGATTCCTAAACCTTATTATCTCATCACAATCAATGTAGACTTCAGGAACATTTCTCACCTTCTTTTGTAACTCTACATCTTATTTCTGTGTGTCTATAATTTTCACATGTATAGATGGTTGAAAATTCATTTATGAAAGATAATATTTTTCCTCTTCCATTATAATTCCAAGATCCATCCTTTGTAAATTAAAAATTACTGGATCTTTTGTGATCCTCATCCTAGATAAGATAGCATTGTCTTATCGACTTAATGTGTCTGCCACCTTGTTTTCTTTCCCAGGGTGGTAATGAATTGAGCAGTCATAATCCTTAATCAGCTCCAACAATATTTTCTGGTGCATATTCAGCTCCTTTTGTGTTAAAATATACTTTATCCTTTTATGATCAGTATAAATATCACACCTTTTACCATAAAGACAATTCCTCTAAATCTTTAATGAAAAGATTACTGCAGCTAATTCCAAATCATGAGTTGGGAAATCTTTCAAATGGATTTTCAACTATTGTGAGGCATAAGCTATCACCATATCATTTTTCATGAGAACACACTCTAATACCTTCTTGGATGCATCATTGTAGATCAAAAAACATTCTCCACTATAAGGCAGTGTGAGCACAAGTGCACTAGATAACCTTCTTTTTAACTCCTTGAAATTCTATTCACACTCCTCCGTACAAACGAACTTAACTCCTTTTCGAGTCAACC
The DNA here is from genome assembly GCA_963277665.1 of Viscum album. Classification (NCBI taxonomy): domain Eukaryota; kingdom Viridiplantae; phylum Streptophyta; class Magnoliopsida; order Santalales; family Viscaceae; genus Viscum; species Viscum album. The sequence continues at coordinate 903,007,996 of OY728139.1, forward strand.
TGGTGGGTGGATTAGATAATCGTGAAAAATATTTCACAAAAGCTGATAATATCCATCCAAACCAAGAAATATTCGGATCTAAGTTACTTTTGTTGGTCACGACCATCATTCGATAACCTCTGTTTTTGTTGGATCTATAGATATCCCCACTTTGGAGATTATGTGACCCAAAAAATGAATCTTATTGAAGCCAAAATTCACAATTGGTAAATTTGGCATAAATCTCCTCATTTCATAGGGTCTTTAATAGATTTCTCATGTCATCTTCATGTTCTTCCTTTCCCTTTTAATAGGAAAGAATATCTTCTTTAAAGACTACCAAAAACTAATCAAGATAGTCTCTAATGGCTCTATTAATTAGATCCATGAAGATATATAGGGCATTAGTAAGACCAAATGGAATCACTGAAAATTCATAGTGTCCATAACTTGTATGGAAAGCCGTCTTTCGTATATCCTCCCTTTTGAACCTTAATTGATGAAACCCTAAATGAAGATCAATCTTGGAAAATTATTGAGCTTCGTGTAGTTGGTCAAATAAATAATCAATGCATGGGAGAGGATATTTGTTCTTGATTGTGATCTTGTTATGATCTCAATAATCAATGCAGAGTCTCATTGCTCCATATTTCTTCTTAGAAAACAGAATAGGTGCTCCCCAAGGTGATGCACAAGGGCATACGAATCCCTTATCAAGATTCTCTTGGAGTTGCTTCTTCAATTACTGCAACTCAATTGGGGCCATTATATATGGTGTCTTTGAGATGGGCGTAGTACCTGGTATGAGTTCTATTGAAAACTCAACTTCAGGATTTGGTGGAAGACCTGAAAATTACTTTAGAAAGACATCATCAAAATCCCATACAGTGGGAATATTCATAATCGTGATTTTCTCTCCAACCATTTGAGATAAATAAAATTAATTTATTGGAATCAAGACCCATAAGAAGGAATAACTTTCCACTGGAAGGTTATATTAATCGTTGCATTGATAGATGATCATAGATTGACCAGGAATATGAAATGTGAATTCCCTTCATTGGAAATTGATATGAGATCCATATAAGGAAAGCTGATCCAGACCAAAAATCACATCAAATTCCACTATAGGAAGGATCACATGATTTTCAGGAATCAATTTACCAGAAATTTCAATTAGAGAAGAATTATAAACTTTTGATGCAACCATTGTGCCATTAAGAGTTGTCACAACTAACTCAACAACAAATTGTTGTGGTAGTACGACGCTACCCTTATAAAATTCATCAAAAATAAAAGATTCGGTGGATCCATAATCAAATAAAACATTTTCTACTTTAGAGTGGATGGTATGTGTACCTTTCACCACTTCTTTATTGTACTCCACATCACCAATAGAAATTGCATGTGAATTTCTTTTTTCTTTGGAATTAAGCGTTTGTTGATGTCGATCATCATAAAAAACTCTTGGATTAGGGTATTGATTAGCATAATTGTCCACTTCCTTGCACATGTAACATTGAAGTGTAGGAGGTGAATTCTGTGTAGCCTTTTCTTTGTTTTCATCACTAGACATCTTTTTCCCATCATTGCGACATTCAAATTCCTGATGACCTTCTTTTCCACATTTGAATCATTTACTGGTCCCTTAAAAAAAATTCCCTCCATGTTTCTTTCCACACATTGAGCATAAGGTAAAACTCGTCTTCTTTTTAGTGTTGTCTTTATATTTTCCTATGAATTCCATTTTCCATTTCTTATCAAACCGATATGACTGATGGGTTACTCCAATCTCCAACTCAACATTGAGAGAACATCTAAAAATTTCCTCGTAGCTATCAAAGTCCCTTATGGCTAATGCCCTTCGAATACATGGTTTTAAGCCACTAAAGAATTGATCGATCTTTCCCTCAGGTTGGATAATAATTCCGGAAGTATACCTTGCAAGCCTTGTAAAATTTTCTTCGTAGGTACCAATATATTCATCTTCCTTTTTCTTTAGTTCAATAAACTCCTTATCTATCTTTTTTTGAAGGATACGAGTGAAGTACTTATTCAAAAATATGTTCTTGAAATCATCCCATTATATGGACTCAATTTCACATATTTTCCTCACATTATTTATAAGATTCCATAATTGATTAGCTTCACCTTCCAAGAGATATAATGCTAAGATGAATTTATCTTGTTCAGAACATTGAAGAAATGAAAATATCTTTTTAGCAGTACTGATCCATTGTTCAGCCACTAATGGTTCAGTAGACCCGCTGATTGAGGGTGGAGGCTGCCTCGTGAAGGATTCAACAGAATGTTTCTCCTTCCTTTGCTCGTTTGGAAGTCTTGCATGATTCATATTTTGAGAAACTTCTGTGAGCATGGATACAAGATTTTTCATTCCAACTCCCATAATGTTTCCTAGGGGGACAATCAGTGCATTTCCCGTCGCATTCAGTATTAACATGGTTCCTTCGTGATCCAGGAATTGACTAAAACCAATAAGCATAGTGTGAGAAATACTAATCATAATAGGAAAAGCACATAATAAAATTTCACACTTTAGGTCTTATCATAGGTTATTCATGGCCATTTATAAAACACTAATATTATGTTCTATGCACTATAATTCGCCGAACATTTTATGGTATGCTTATCTTGATTACATTCTATTCACAACCTATAAATACCTATGTTCCTTTGTAACAACACTATGTTATTTAGGAGATAGTCAAAACCTATCCATTAAATATACCTATAAATCACTATGTTCCTTTGAAACAACACTATGTTATTTAGGAGATAGTCAAAACCAAGTCATTAAATATAAATTTTCCACTTATATGCTTAGAATTTTGGGAAATGGACATCTAGAGTTGTGTTCAGTAAGTCATTTAGAGTCTGATAGAAAAAACATGATTTTTTGGTGAATAGTAACATACCCTTATGAATAGTAATATGAATAGTAATAAAAATAGTAATATGACCCTTGAATAGTAAATAATGAAATTATTTTATTTTCTTAAGGTAATAAGATAATGGGATCTTAATTAATTTTTCAATGTCACATAAAACTAATTATACCTCTAAGATTGTTATTTTTCAAATTAAATATGAATTTATTTAAAAATTAAGTTAATAATATTTAGAAAAATATTTTTGAAAAATAGATTTCACTTTTGAATTCTACATGTCTATAAATGGTAGGGGTGAATTTTTGGGACTTTTATGAAATTATTGAATTTTCGACGAATAGTGAAATACGGTAAAATAACATATATTCAATTTATTTGTTAAATACAGCATTTATGACATCATAAGTAATTTAAGGCCACTTGGTTTGAACTCACATGATATTATTTCTATTAGGGGTCACATGAAACAATACTATTGGCTGTATTGAAGGAAATAATAAACTAATGAATTAAATATTCAAAATTTACCCCTCTCCTATAAAAACCCCTCACCAATCCTTATTATCATCACTCTTCTAAGCCTTGAAGATCCTCAAAGTTCTGAAAACTAATCCTCCCAAGTCTCTTTCCCACGTCCTAGATCTTCTGGTCTCACCAAAAGAACAAAAACAAATCCCTTAAGAAGGATCTGAAGGAGAAGAGATCGAGAGGTAAACAACCTCTTTTATTTTGTTTCTTTTCTTTCATTTTATGTTACTATCTTCCATTACCTTTGGATTGTGTTGGGGTATTTCATTAAATACTTCCCCCTACTATCTATATTATGTATGAATGATGAGATATTTCATTCCTCTAATCAAACTATCTTTATGAAATCTTAAGATACGTCGTTAGGCTGTGGAATTTTCGTGAGAAATTTATCCAGTTTTCTTTCATTTTATGATTCCTATATTTTCTTCTTTTTTCCTCACCACCTCTTAAAAATGAAAAATTTAAGCTCCAAAATATTGTATATTCTGGATGTTATCATGTTTATGGAAAATTACTCATCATTATTTTTCTCCTCTCCTACTTATTTAAGGAATAAAAACATTATACGTGATGTGTCGAATTACCGACATCATGGACGATGTAATTTCAATTTCCATTAATTATTTCAACTATGTTCGTGAAACCAAATATATTGTTTAACCAGGTCATAATATATGTGTTTTATCATGATTAATGTTGTGGAATCTTTACACGTTCATAATATGGAATAATAATACAAAACAAGTTTATTGAGCACAAAACTGCCAAGCCAAATTCAAGTGTTTATTTTTAACTCATCAAATGAGTCACCCTCAGGGTATATAAAAAGGATCAATATAACTTAATTTATATATATTTAATTTTTATAATAATAAATATTAACAATTCGGTATGTTTATCTATATTTCAAACCATCTTTCATTCAATAATACAAGTAAACAAATCATCGAACCAAATAAGAAAATGATTCCAAAACAATAAAATTGAATATCATAAATCCAAAAAAAATACACTAATGAACTTAACAACGTTATACCATTTAAATTAAAAATAAAAGAGGTTATGGAATTATGAATTAGTAATCTTAATTTGTTTTTTCAGGTCTTTAATAACAAGTCAAGAACACCTTCAAGCATAAGGTAAGGGGTTTCTCATCTCACTTTCATTTCTGTGAGAGTTTCATTGTTCTCCAATTATTTCTTGTATGTGGTATATGTGTACTGAAATATTATATGTAATAACATGATTCTATTTATATTCATGTTATTCAATTATTCATTTGATGTTCATTAAGTTCTAGACATATGATTCGACGGGTTAGATTGTGGTAAGGGACTTTATCTCAACTACCTTTTCGTTGTGACTAAATTTGTATTGTGCACCTAATAATCTCTATGTGTTATACCTACTTCACATTTGAGATAAATTTTCATTTTAAATTCTATTTATATTAAATATACATAATTTCATTCCATGGAATGGTTTTTTGTCTAAACCGTATACCATTTTACATATGGTGTTTATTTGGAAAGTTATTATAATTATCGAAATTTTGATGAATCTATATACTGTACTCTATATAGATATTGAAAAGTCATATTGATCTTGTATTGAATAAATGTATAAATAATGATTTGGACATGCATTGGAGGGTGGGACCAACTATAGCCCCTCGATGCATCGGTAGGTCTCATGAGACAAAAATGTTTGGTGACAAACCCTTCGAGCTTCTTTCCAAAAATCAGACGGGTTTCTACCTATAGAACTAAACTGTTTTCACACTATTATGGCTTCATGTGCTAGATACATGACATATAATTAATAATCATTATCTTTATTCATTTTTAGTTATTATTATTATCTATGAGGTTTTCAATTTGACAAAATCTATGGATGCAGTTTCATTTTCAGTTTATTAATGGCATTAGTTATTCATTTATTCACTATCCCATATTGATTATGTCAGATTGATTGTTATTCACTTATTATTGTACTCATGCTTCCACTATTTGTAACCCTTAATGAGTGTTTGAGAGAACCCCTTTCATTGTTTACAGTTAATAGTTGATGAAGAGAGGGTATTTTATTTAGTTCGTGTGGTTGCCATTTTTAGTTTTGTATTGTATCTTGTAACCTTTGTCAATGTAATTTGTGTTACATCAATGTATCTAGTTTCTTCAATAAAACTAAATTTATTGTTCCTTTGGGACTTTCATTCCTTCTAACTATGCTAATATCATAAGTAATTAATGAGCTCCAGTCTAGAGGGGTCGTGGTGTTACAGTTGCTATCAGAGGAAGTTTAGTAGGAAACATGATAACTAAATTATGAGATTTATAGTAAGGAACAATGCCCCAAGGTACTATTTGAGGATAAACAGACAATAACATCCTGGTATTTTGGTAAGGAATGGATTATGTGGATTTTTGTATGAAATATTTCCTTGTCTGGATATGAGCAGGTAGAGGCGTCTCTGGCACAGATGTGTCCTAGGGGTAAAACCAGAAAACACCGATTTGAGCTAGAATCGAATGGAAACTGGTGCATGACAATGGGCCATGCTTCACTCTTACTTACGACACTCCTAGGGGATATGCTTAGGATAATTCACATTTTCTTTACAATCCATTATGAAGGATTTAATGAAAATTTTTCCTCATAGGAACCATGTTTATAACATTATCTATGCATAGAATTTCAATCTATGTTGAGTGTTTTTTTATTTGAGATTCATAAAATAATCTAGTGTATCATATTATTTACAAATGGTGTCTAATGGAAGAAGGGGAATCAATACTCGTGGGCAATGTAGGGATCTCCCCACTGAGCAATTCAACGTGGTCAATGTTGGAGCAGATCAAATCATGACCATATTGGGAAAACTTACTCAAGATGTAAAGAATAACCATTCAATGCCTATGTTGGATCGTTTCCTGCAGTAGAAGTCCCCATCATTCAGCAGGACTACTAATCTAGTGGTTTCTGAGAAATGGATAAAGTCCCTTGAAAAGATATTATGGAATTAATATGCAATGAAAATGAAAAGTTAGTACTGGCAACATGTTGTCTCAAGGGCGATGATGATCAATGGTGGTCCCTGATTCAAAATACCACGGAGGAAGAGGAGATAGAGGATATGGAATGGAGGACTTTTAAGGAAATATTCTTCGAAAAATATTTCCCATGTGAACAACAAACTTAAATAAAGAGGAAATTACTTGGTTTGAAACAAAGGGAAGAAGATAGTGTTGAATAGTATGAGGCTACATTCACAAGGCTAGCCAGGTATACTATGGATTGCGTACATGAATCATCAGACAAGATTGATCATTTCTTTTAAGGTCTTAATCCATGTCTTTGAAGCTCACTGGCTTCTCAATCATTTTTATCATATGATGAAATTGAATCAAGTACAATCATAATAGTGAAGGAATTTTCAAGATCAAAAATTTTCAAAGGAAACCAAGATAAGAAGTGGTACTCTGATAAAAATGGAAAAGGAGAAGCACCAAAGAAGAGCAAGGGAACAAATAGTTTCCCATTATTCAAGAACTGTGGAAAGAATCATAGTAGGAAATGCTTGAAAGGCATGGGAGTCTGCTATAACTGCGGAGAAAAGGGTCATCGATCTGGTGATTGAAAGGATAAGAAACAATTCAACGATATTCAATGCTACAATTGTAGAGAGATGGGAAACTATGCAAATGAGTTTCTTATGCGTCAAGGAAACATGCTTTAGAAAAAGCCATGAGAGAAAGGGAGAGCCTATGAATTACAACCGCAGAGGTTGATGTTCATAGTGACGTGGTGGCATGTACTTTAAGTGTTTCCTCAAAATTATCCAACACTTTATTTGATTCTAGATCATCACATTCATTTATATCCTCTCAGTTTTCCATGAAAATCAGATATTTCCAATTTTATTTAAGAAAGGAGTTTTCAGTCAAAACTCCCATGGGATGTGTCATTGTAACAAAGGCATGTCGACTAGTCCCCCACCAAACACCAAAACGTGATTTAGTTTCTAACCTTATCATCATAACCATGACTAAATTTTATATAATTCATGGTATGGATTGGCTGTCAAATTATGATGTGAGGATTTGTTTCAAGAAAAAGGAAGTAACATTTTTTGAAAATGGTGTAGAATCCCTTGTCATTAGGGCAGAAAATTCGCCACCTGAATATTATCTAGAACCACACCCAGTAGCTCTATTGAATTCAATACATGGAGAATAAAATAAACCAATATCTATGAGAGAGGAAAGAAAAATTCAAATTGAATATGTTCACATAGTGAAAGAGTACATTGATGTATTTCCAGAGGATTTACCTGGACATCCTCCAAAGCTGGAGGTTGAGTATTCCATTGACATAATTACTGGTGCAAGACCTATATCAAAGACCCCATATAGGATGGACACTGTGGAGTTTGTGGAGCTGAAGAAACAACTATAAGTGTTGAGTGAAAAAGGATTTATTTGACCTACTCTCTCTCCATAGGGAGCCTCGGTCTTGTTTGTAAAGAAGAAAGATTGATCTATGAGGCTATGCATTGATTACAGAGAAATCAATGCTATTACAATAAAGAACAAGTATCCTCTACCCCAGATTGATGATTTATTTGACCAACTTCATGGAGAGCTATATTTTTCAAAGATTTACCTTCGATCCGGATATCATCAACTGAGTGTGAGGACGGAAGATATTTCAAAAATAGCATTTTTAACCAGGTATGAGCATTATGAGTTTATAGTAATGCCTTTTGGACTGACAAATACACCCCCTGTTTTAATGGATTTAATGAATAGATTTTTCAAGGAATATCTTGATAACTTTGTTGTGATATTCATCAATGATATCTTGGTATACTCAAAAATCTATGAAGTCCATGAGGATCATTTACAAACAATTCTAAAAACTCTTAGAAGAAATCAATTATATAAGATGTTTAAGAAGTACGAATTCTAGCTTCAGTCAGTTTCATTTTTAGGCCATATTTTCTCTAAGGATGGAATCATAGTGGATCCTGCAATGAAAAATATAATCCATGAATGGACCACACAAAAAAACATAACTGAGGTATGCAGTTTTATTGGATTAGCAGGTTATTATTGGCATTTCGTGTAGAATTTTGCCCAACTGGCTAACCTTCTAACAAATCTCACACATAAAGGGGTTAAATTTTTTTGGAAAAAAGATTCTGAATAATGTTTCAAAGAAATGAATAGAAGATTAGTCAATGCTTCTATATTGAATCTACCGTCGGTGAATGACGGGTTAGTTATTTATAGTGATGCTTCAATGAAAGGACATGGTTGTTTCCTTATGAAAAATGATAAGGTTATTTCATATGCATCATGACAGCTAAAAGTTAATGAGAAAAAAAATACTACTCATGATCTTGAGTTAGATACTGTAATCTTTTCTTTGATGATATGGAGACATTATCTCTATGGTTTAAAATGTGATATTTATATTGATCACAAGAGTTTGAAGTATATTTTCTCACAGAAAGAACTCAACATGAGGCAACAGATATGGATAAAACTATTCAAGGATTATTATTGCATGATACACTACCACACGGGGAAGGAAAATAAGGTTGAAGATGCTTTGACCAGAAAGGATCATGGAGTTTTGAATAAGATGAGAGTTGAAAGGGATCCTATTTTCATGGATATAGTAAATATAGATATGCGAATAACCATGGAAGGTGAAATATTAATGCATTTTCAAATGGTTTCCAAACCACCTTTTCTAGAAAGGATAAAAAGTTCTCATGATGATGATGAGGAGTTTCAAAAGAAGATTAAAGCTGTGGATGATGGAATATTTAGTGACTTAGTATATGAATATAGAATTATGAAATTTGGGAAAAGACTTTGTGTTCTCGATATACCTGATCTAAAAATGGAATTGTTGGATGATGATCATAGTTTCAATTTCTCAATACACCCTAGTAGCACTAGGATGTATAGAGATTTGAAGGAACATTTTTGGTGGGACAACATAGAGAGGAAGTTTGATAATTTTGTGTCATGATGTATGGTTTTTCAATAAGTGAAAGCTGGAAGACAACAGCCTGGAAGAGTATTGCAACCTCTTCCCATACTTGAGTGGAAATGCGATAATATCACGATGGACATTTTCACGGGACTACCAAAGACTCCTAGAAGGAAGGATGAAATATGGGTCAGTATTGATCGTCTTACCAAGCCAGCACATCTTCATGCTATAAGAGAAGATCAACCACTTGAACGTCTAGCGAGAATATATATTAATGAAGTTTTGAGACATCATGGTGTACCCCTATAGATTGTTTCTGATCGTGATCCATGTTTTAAATCAAGAATCTGGAAAAGTCTTCAGAAGGCCCTAGATACTGATCTTCGTTTGAGAACTGCCTACCACCCACAAAATAATGGACTATCAGAATGGACTATTCAAACATTGGAAGACATGTTGAGGTCTTGTTCACAAGATTTTCAAGGCATGTGGGATCAGTATTTACCTCTTGTGGAATTTTCATACAAAAATAGTTTCCATTCATGTATTAAAATGGCACCATATAAAGCATTATATGGGAAGATATGCCTTACACCAACTTTCTGGGATGAGGTGGGTGAAAGAAAGATCATGGGGACAGAACGTGTTGAAGAAACAACAGAAAAGGTGAAGATTATGCAGGGCCATATCAAAATAGAATAAAATAGGCAAAAGAGCTATGTAGATAACCGAAGAAAGGATTTGGAGTTTCAAGAAGGAGATCATGTATTCTTAAATGTATTTCCATGGAATGGTATTATACGATTCGGTAATAAGGGAAAGTTAAGTCCCAAGAACATCAGAACATTTTGAAATTCTGGACCGAATTCGAGTCGTAGCTTACCGTTTAGCACTGTCACCAACTCTCTCCAAGGTTCACAATGTGTTCCACGTGTAAATGTTAATAAAGATCATGCCAGACCCAACACATGTACTAACATATGAATAAGTAGAACTTGAGCAAGATCTATCTTATTGTGATGAGCCTTTCAAGATTCTTGTTATAAGGGAACAAATTTTGAGAAATCGGACAACTCGTCTTGTCAAGGTTCTTTGGAGAAACCATAACATGGATGAAGCAACATGGGAACCTAAAGATATTATGAATAAGAAACGCCCACATCTTTTTGGTGGTCTTTATACATGAAATTTCAAGGTCAAAATTTCCGAATGAAGGAATAATGTAATGCCCTGAACATTTTATGGTATGCTTCTCTTTATTAAATTCTATTCACAACCTATAAATCACTATGTTCCTTTTAACGAACACTAGGTTATTTAAGAGATAGTAAAAACCTATCCATTAAATGTAAATTTTCAACTTCTATGTTTTGAATTTTGGGAAATGGTCATCTAGAGTTTTTTTCAGTATGTCATTTGAAGTCCGATAGAACAAACTTGATTTTTTGGTGAATAGTAACATACCCTTATTAATAGTAATATGAATAGTAATATGAATAGTAATATGAATATTAATATGACACTTTAATAGTAAATAATGAAATTATTTTATTTTCTTAAGGTAATAAGATAATGGGATCGTAATTAATTTTTCAATGTCACATAAAACTAATTATACCTCTAAGATTGTTATTTTTAAGTTAAATACGACTTTATTTAAAAATTAAATTAATAATATTTAGAAAATTATTTTGAAAAATGGATTTCACTTTTGAATTCTATAGGTCAAAAAATTGTAGGGGTGAATTTTTGGGACTTTTCTGAAATTGTTGAATTTTTGATGAATAGTGAAATACGGTAAAATACTGTATATTCAATTTATCAGATAAATACACTATTTATGAAATCATAAGTGATGTAAGGACACATGATTAGAACTGACATGATCCTATTACAATTAGGGGTTACATGAAACAATACTATTGGGTGTCTTGAGGGAAATAATAAAATAATGAATTTAATATTCAAAATTTACCCCTCATCTCCACTATAAAAACCCCTCACCACTCCCTCTTCTCTTCACACCTCTAAGCCTTTAAGCGCCTCAATGTTCTGCCTAACAATCCTCCCAAGTCTATTTTCCAAGTCCTAGAGCTTCTGGTCTCACCAAAAGACCAAAACCAAAGCCCTTATGAAGGATCTCAAGGAGAAGAGATCAAGAGGTAAACAACCTCTTTTATTTTCTTTTTTTCTTTCATTTTATGTTATTCTCTTCCATTACCTTTGGATTGTGTTGGGATATTTCATTAAATATTACCCCTTACTGTCCATATTATGTATTAATGATGAGATATTCCATTCCTCTCATCAAACTATTTTTATGAAATTTTAATAGATGGTGTTAGGCTGCTAAATTTTCGTGAGAAATTTATCAAGTTTTCTTCCATTTTAAGATTCCTTTATTTTCTTCTTCTTTCCTCTCAACATATTAACCAAGAGGCAGAAAGCTACAGAATATTGTATATTCTGGATGTTGTCATGTTTAGGGAAAATTTCTTGTCATTATTCTTCTCCTCTCCCAATTATTTAAGGAATAAAAACATTGTCCGTGATGTGTTGAATTACCAACATCAGGGATGATGTAATTTCAATTTCCATTAATTATTTCATGTCTGGTAATGAAACAAAATATATGGTTGAAGAAGGTCATAATATATGTTTTTTTTGAATAATGTATTTGGTTATTTACAAATTCATAATATGGAATAATAATACAAAACAAGTTTATTGAGCACAAAACTACCAAGCCAAATTCAAGTGTTTATTTTTAACTCATCAAGTGAGTCACCCCCATTGTATATAACCATAATCACTATAAGATCATTTATTTCTCCTCAATTTTACTAATTATCTATATTAACAATTCTGTATGTTTAACCATATTTCAAACCAACTTGCATTCAAGAATACAAGTAAACAAAGCATGATACCAAGTAAGAAAATGCTTCCAAAACAATAAAATTGAATCTCTCAAATCCAAAAAAAATTCATTAATGAACATAAAAAGGTTATAATATATCAATTACATAAAAAATAGGTTCTGGAATTATGAATTAATAATCCTAATTTTTTTAATCAGGTTTTTAATAACAAGTCAAGAACACCTTCAAGCATAAGGTAAGGGGTTTCCCATCTCACTCTCATTTCTGTGAGTCTCATTGTTCGCCACTTATTTCTTGTATGTGGTATATGTGTACTGCCATTTGAAATATAATAGCATGATTCTTTTTGTATTCATTTTATTCAATGATTCAATTTATTTTCATTATGTTCTAGTCATATGATTCTACTGGTTGCATTGTGGTAAGGGACTTCGTCTCAACAACTTTTTCGTTGTGACTAATTTTTTATTGTGCACCTAATAATCCCTATGTGGTGTACCAACATCCCATTTGAGATCACTTTTTATTTTAAATTTTATTTATATTAAATATCCATAATTTCATTCCATGGATATGTTTGTTTTCTAATCCGTATACCATTTTTCATATGGTGTTTACTTGGAATGTTATTTTAATTATGGAAATTTTGATGAATCCATATACACTACTCTATACAGATATTGAAAAGGCATATTGATATTTTATCGAATCAATGTATAAATAAGTATTTGGACATGCACTGGCGGGTGGGGCCTACTATAATGCCTAGATGCATTGGTAGGTCTAATGAGACAAAACAGATTGGCGGCAAACCCTTCGAGTTTGTTTCAAAAAATCAAACGGGTTTCTACACATAGAACAAAACCATTTTTACAGTATTATGGTTTCATGTTCCAGATACATGACGTCCAATTATTAAGCATTCTATTTATTCATTATCAGTGATTATTATTATCCATGAGGTTTTCACTGTGACAAAATCTATGGTTGCAGTTTCATTTTCAGTTTATTAAGGGCATTAGTTATTCATTTATTTACTATGAATTATTGATAATGTCAGATTGATTGTGATTCAATTATTATTGTACTCATGCTTCCACTATTAGTAACCCTTAATAAGCATTTGAGCTCACCCCTTTCATTGATTACCTTCAACAGGTGATGAAGAGAAGGCCTTTTATTGAGTTCGTGTGGTTGCAGTTTTTGTAGTTTTGTATTGTATCTTGTAACATTTTTCAATGTAATTTATGTTACATCTATAGATCTAGATTCTTCAATACTACTAAAATGTTTGTTCCTTTGGGAATTTCATTCCATAAAACCTTGACAATATCACATGTAATGCACTATCTCTGGTCTAGAGGGGTCAGGGTGTTACATGATTAGACATATCCTTAGGGTTCTTACTAAGGCTTTCACATCCTAGTTTCAAATGATTGACTATACCTTTCCTTTGATACCAACTATAACGAAACATAATTTACATACATTTTTATTACTTTAGAATTGAGGCACACTTATTACAACATATAACAAAACCATTATAGGACTTTATAGTTATAGTGTCTTTTGAAACTGGGAAACATAAACAACTGGTTCATAAAGCATCTACATTGTCTCCCATTTATTTCATCATTTATAGAGTCCCTTTTGGGCATATCCAACTTAATACCCTTCTTCCTGACCTGGGGAAAATAAAACATACAAAAGGGTGATCTAAAATGCTCAATAAGAGTAAATAAAGGAAATATCAATCATATCATATTCATATGAACATTACATTTTGAAATTCTTAACCTGAAAAAGAGATCATAATATCATAACATGGTACAAATCATAGTAGTGAAATGTAATCCCAATAATCATAACATTAAACATGAAACATTGTGTCATACACACATAATCATATAAAATCATTTCATATTAGTCAATTCTCATTGCCAAGACTATCATACCGGACAAATCCCATTTCTGAATCGAGTTCACTCCTTGTTCTATTCCTGTATCACTAAAACGGATTTACTTTATGTTCCATCCATGTCTATCTCATGAGATATAAATATTTACCCAATGAATTGGAGGGAGATATAGGTCTCACCCATATCATAACTAAACCATTTATATGTCTTCCACAAAATCATAAATCATATATCATTGCATAACCCATGTAAAAAAATGGGATTCTTAAACATCATGCCAACATAACAAAATACATATAAGTTAAAAAGAATTCATAAAACTTATTCCATCATAACATAATCAAATCAATGTAAAAATAGGGATATAAATAGAACCCTATATTATCATAGATGGAAAATAATTTTGATAAAACACTTGATCTCCATTCTTGAGGAAAATATCCTATCTAATTCAAAAACATTTTTCCTTTCTTAACATGTTATACAATTTTAAACTTAAATAAGTTAATAAAAAATAAACATGAAAACCTGTAAAGGAAGATTCATGGAAATAATGTTATATGAAATCATAAAAATCCATTCATGATGTATAAGTTAAAAAAACAGTCTTCCCCTACTCTGGCCAGAAAAGTCAAAAAGTATCTCGTACTGAAAATTACAAAAGATTCCTTTCATATATTTTACTAAAAAATCACCAATAGGTAAAATTGGATTTAAAGATTTTTAGGAGTATAGAAATAATATTACATATTATGGATACATTGACGTTGTTGATAAATATTCCCTAGTAAATTCTAAAGTATAAAGAATCTCAGATAAAAATGAGATTGCGAGATTTTCCCTTTTATTAGGTCTGATATGCTTTGTACGGATCCAAAACTTCTGTATAATGATTTAAATAATGTCATTGACTTACTCCATAATCATAATAATTGTTATGTTATCATATATTGTCATATTCTTATCTTTTTATTAGTAATATTTCATTGTTACCTGTTATTCGGGTGTTCATTGCTTCATGTTCTTATGCATGATTTTTTGAATAAATTATTATTCCTATTTTGAGGATATATATAACTAATTTAAAAAATGGTAATAGTGTAATATATATCATATTTATTCATTCAATTCATTTATATAATCATTATTCAATGAAGATCATGTAGAACAAGTCGCATCACATCGTGGAGACGGTAGACCGTACGTACGCATGAGTGATGATATCATTCTTTTGATATTAAAATCGTATATAATTGGATGGTAAATCAAATAAAAAGATACATAATAATGATATATTTTTTTTATATCATCTATACTCATTATCATACCCATCCAAATGATTAAATGTTTGAATAACAAACTACACCACGACATGGAGATGGTAAGTCGTACGTACGCACGTGTGGTGACTTTTCCATTCATTGGATGGATAAAATAACTGATATGGTAGTACCATATTTATAATAACATCATTGTATATATAAGATACTGAAGTCATTATTTTATAATGGAAACAACAAAGAAGGAGGAAGTGCAAGAAGAAAGGAACATGAAATAGGTGGTGAGATATTTACCTCTTCCTTGGGTTCTTCCTTTTGATTGGATAAAAAGGGCTCCTTAAGATGGATTTATGACTGAATTAAGGCCTATATGATGAAGAAAGGACAGTTGAGATGGTATTTTGGTAGTTTTTGTCCATGAAAAAATGGCTTTGGAGGTGTGAATTAGAGAGAAGGGGGAGTGTAGTATTATAAGAGGGGTGAGGGGATCCATGGGAAAAACTTACAATATTATTTTATAATAAATTCATATTCGGTATATAATTGCACCAAAGTGACTTATTTCGAAGCTAGGGTGGGGATGGGTCGAAATACTCTCAATCAACTGATTTTATACAAGTTTAGGTTACAATTTTAACCCTATCATTTTGATTTAACTATTAGTTAAATAATTTATCTTTTACCGTGTCTTCTTGTTTTCTTAAACTATATGGTCAAGAAACATACTATAAACTTCCAATAGAACTCCTATTGGTTCATTAATGACATATATATTATATTATATGTATTTTTGAAGAACCTTATATTTTTAAGAATATAATATCAATTAATAAATTAATATTTGTTTTAAAAACTCTTTTATGTCAATTTTGACACTATTTGGTATTTTGTTTTTTCAAAATTCATAACAGCATTATTACTTCGAATACAATTCAAATAACCTTACCTAATTTAATATATTAACCTATAAAATTATTTTAATTCATAAAAAGTCTCAAATTACATTTATTTGTCTATTTATAATATTAATTATGTTAATATTTCATTAATAAGGAAATTACTGCATCATCGTTGTGTCATAAATAAATTAAATTATTTAATGTCTAAAAATTATAAATAAAGTACCATTATATAGGAAATTGTTTTCAATTTCTAATGAATATTTATAGTTGAATTTGTCTTATGTATAACCCAATATTAAAAATGTTTTACTTATTAAACTCTGATTTTAACACTTTTAACAGTTCTTGGAATTAAATAATAATAAATGTCCTAATCTAATCCAAGTAGACATAAATTGTCATTTTTTATTCCTAAGGTTCTTTTTGGTATAATTACACTTATCCAATACAATTGGGACATGTGTTAGGGTAATAATAATATCATTTTTACCCTTAAATACCCTATTTACTTTAAATCGTGGTAAATAAAAGTAAAAAGTTACTATTCAACAAAAATAATTTTTATCTTATTAAACCACATTTTACTTACTGATATTACCTATGACTCTCGGATTTTTGAAATTCCACTCACAGAAACGGTAAAATTAAGTTTTATGTAAATTTTCAAATTCTCCTAGGTGGTGGGTAAAAGAGCGTAAAAAGTTAAATAAAATTTTAATATATCTGTTATTATTATAAAAAGTCTCCAATGAAATAAATTTAACTTATATAAGTATTATGTATCTATTTTGACCTAAAATAAATTTAAATAAAATTCATAAATATTTAATTACAAATTTGGTTTTAAACTATAACTCCTCGTTTTTCACTATTAATCAAAAATTGAATGTTTTCAAAAAAATACCAAAAATTCAGCCAAATATAATTTCGATATTCCAAATCAAAAAATTAATTACATTTTGAAAGATTGAATTTACAAAATTTCAAAAAGTGGGTATTACTATTCACAATGGCTAGTTTATATAATATTTTAATAACATATCATTGTTTAGTGAAACTCGATATTGCGTACAACACAAGCTATCGAGGAAGGCTTCTCATGCATTTAATTAAAGCCAAGATAGTGTTGTGTGTATTAAAAGATTCCTTTGGTGTTGTGTATAATATAATATATAAAAAAAATATCTCATAAAATCTCTTGGTGTTATATAGATACACCATGTCTTAGAAACCCAAAAATGGTTGTGGTGAGAATTAACTCAATAATCACCCAGTGCATGAGAAAGACTCATAACATAATATATGGGTTTAAAATATTGGTTGATATTCTTTTGTTAATGAAAATTCGTAGTATGAACCATTAAATATGATTTCAATAGCTAACTAATTTATTTAGACATCTATGTAGTGTGACGACCATGGATGACTTAGAGTTAAACATATATATTTGGATGTAAGGTCATATATGTTATTTATGTTTTATTTCATATAGTTTATTAGTATTATTCCAGTGATTTAATTAATTAATCTTTTAAAATAATTCCATGAAATAATGTACAGGATTGAACCTAGATGAATAAATTAAAAATTGGTGTAATGGGAAATGTGGATATTTTCCTATGAAAAAGAATAATTTGGTGGATATTAGAGTGAAATATTTCATGAAAATTATTTTTCAATTAATTAAAAACAAAGAAAATCGTTTCAAGCTCCAAAATGCACCAAAGACTAATAACAATTCTATTTAATTTATCATTTGTTAAGGATTACCAATCATTACGGTAGGATCAAATATCTAAATATGAGATGCTTAAATACAAGATGGGGTGAATTGTATACATTTAAATATTCCTTTGGAACTTTTAATGATGGTTATGTTTAACAAGGTTAAACAAGGTAAATCACAAAACCTCTAAGTCTATATACTTTCTTGAATCAGGAAAATTGATCCGAGAAAGCAATTCTGGAAAAGTGATTACGGAAATGAAATTTATGAATGTTTACAAAGATGATGATTCTACCTTAAAGAGTATAGAATATAACTAAATTAGAGTACAAATATAAGGAAGTATAAGATAGTTATACTTTCCTAAACATTACAAATGTAGCAAAAAACTTGTAACCAAGAAAGTAATAAGGTAAATCTTTTAATCCAAAGAGAAGGGTATCTAACAACCTTGGATAAAGGCCCATTGATTTATATTTTCAAGAATGTATGTCTTACACACAACAGGGTAGGACCTCAATACGATGATCGGAGTCTGTCTTTCTATCCCTGCAAGCCCTGAAGACCAAAATAGTTAGAACCTCTATCTTCCTCAACAAGGAAGTATTCAACTTCAAGGTTGTCAGCACTTCTGTCTTCCTATCTACGGAAGCCCTCAATTGTACATAGCAACAATTAGAGTCGCACAAAGCAAGTCTGAACAAGATGTTCAGTACACTCAAAGTAGTGAGAGTCTCTCTCTAGAAATCACTTCAGTAGCGTGTAATCTCTAGAGTCGTCGAACAGTATTCAGATCTTCCAAATGAGCTTCTATTTATAGGCACGACTTCAATGGTTGGCTCCCTCCTCCAAAGGTCATATTTTCCTTGAATTGTTTTAGAGACCTATACACCTGTCAATCAAACAACAGTTATTTAGTAACTTAATGCATGACATCGTTTTATAATAAAACATGTGTAAGAAAAAAATGGTTACATAACGAAAATCCAATATTCATAATGTAAGCAATTGGTAGTTCAAATTCTAACCAAAAAATTATTCGGGGTCTATAATACAAGGATATATGGATTCTGTTTTCAATGAATTCGGAACCTGAATTCTTTAGAATTCTGGTGTCTGAATTTCAAGGAAATTAAGAATATGGATTCATAATAATTCGGAACTAGAACATACAAAGTTCAGAGTTAGAGTTTATGAGAATTAGGAGTCATAACCCATAAGAGTTCGGAGTGTGAATATAGAGAACCCAAATTCAGAACGTAGAGAAGTTCATAACCAGAATTCGTATTTGGAATTCAGTGTCAGAACTCAAAATGTTCGTGTCCAGAATTTTTATTCAAAATTCGGAGTCAGAACTCAGAAAGTTAGTAACCAGAATTCGTATTCAGAATTCAGAGTCAGAACATAGAATGTTCGTAACCAGAATTTGTATTCAGGATTCAGTGTGAGAACTCAGAAAGTCTGTAACAATAATTATGATTCAGAATTCAGAGTCATAACTTATAAAAGGTTGTAACCAGAATTCTGAGAATTTGGATACTAGAACAGAATGCTTCTTATCTAGGTATTTATAATATTTTGAGGTATTCATTTTCAAAACTAATTTCACACTTAGAAAAATTATAATATGAGTAATGAAAACATGGTAAACATAAATTTCTTTGGGGAAGGAAATTTTCCTTATGGATGTAAAACAAAGGGTAAAAAGGGATTTGTCTTGCGATAAAGTGTTTGTGATTTTCAACACAATTAGGAATTGTAATGTCATAAAGAAATCCTTAATGCCTTAATAATCCCCCCAAGTATAAAGGAATGGAAAAGTCACAAGGACAACCTTATGAACTCAAAAATATGCCCCTTTTTAGAAAGCACAAACATCCTTACGAAAAATAATAAACTGACTTAGAAAATATTTTTCTAGACATTGAAAATAAAACTCATCCCCATTTAATCATGGTCAAAGGTGAATACGAAAAACTCCCCCTTAGGCTTTGGAACTCTTAGGATCGTATTATAGATTTCCAGAATGAGAATTTTCATTATCTTGAGAATGGAAATATTCATAATGGGATCTCCCCCTTAGATAAAGTACCCCTTACTTAGAGATATTTCTTCTTTTACATAGAATTCTTTTTCCTTATACCCCTTTGTGATATTCAAAAGGAGTTTGAGGGAATGGAAAAAAAATATGGTACCTGAAATATTAGTACAAACATCCAAACAAAACATGCATCCACAAATTCGTTAATATTGGAAGTATTTATACAAGAGAAACCAGATACAACCAAAGGTAGGATTTGGATCTATTTTTATTCTTTTTCCTTGGGCATTATCTTTTTCATAATGGTTTTTAGATTCTTAATATCTTTGTGATCCTCCTATACTTTATTTTCTAGTGTAGTGATCCTGTCTTCCTAAGACTTCATAGCCTCATCCTGAGCCTTTATGAAGTCATCTTTCTTCACTAGCTTCTCTTGAATCTCAATCCAAAGATAATTTTCTGTTTTCCAACTTTGGAAAACATAACTCAGCTTCCCATTTAGATCTCGGACATCCTGAATCTGAACATTTTTCTCAAGAGTTAGATTTTTATCAAAGCTATCTGTAGGATACTTTATTTTGTTGTCTTTAGTATCAAAATATTCGTTGAAATCTTCTTGAAATTGATCATGATCTCTAAATTACTCAAAAATCATCCTCAACCAACTGGTCATTTTCTTGCAGGATTTTCTGTGGGATACATAGTTGATAAGACAATATTTGTGTTTGGAATAACTCTTTAAACACTTGTCCAACACTATGGATACAAAGTCTGATTTCTGATTCATACTGTGATGAAACATCCGGCATCTAGAGTCAATTGTATGAAAGATCAGAATGGTGTCCACTAGGTTCTTCAAGGAATGAATGAAAAAATCATGTCCTAAAGATGATGACTCTGAATCTGACATTTTTCGTGGAGATGGTTCTTCCTATAGCTCTACCAGCATCATCTTAGAGGATCCTCCAACTCCCTTCTTCCAAAAAATATCTTTGGTTGGGTTATCAACAACCACTTGTTTACCCTTGTCAGTTTTCAGAATAGCTTCTTCATAGGGAGATTCATGCTCACTTCCAGACAACTGTAAAATATTATCTTCATCAATTTTCACTTATTCAGAACCTTCCTCAATGTCTTCAGGATGAATTAAGTGATGATTATAATACTCTTATTTAGAAAACTTGATTACTTCCTCTTCATGCTTCTCATATATTCCAGGATTAGCATGTTTTGAATATCCAACTTGAGAAGTCCAGATTGAAAACTTTTCGGAAGAACTTTCCTTTTCATGAATATCTTCTACTTGATTTATCAAATCAACTGTATTTTCAGTGCTCTCTGCTTCTCGTACTTCAACCATAGCTTCTTTCTCAAATTCCGTCTCAACATCCTTCTCATTTGGATTTTTCCGGAGATATGAACATCTTTCCTGGAGTCTCAGGTAATTATTCTACTAAATATGATTTCGGAACATGAATGTGTTCGGATTCTATTTCAGTATCCCTTAGAAGGGATTGACGTAATTCATCATCATAAATTCTCTTCTTAAGGTTTTTCTCCTTGTCTTTCTTCTCAAGATCATCAATAGATTTATCTTTTAAAGCCTTGGCCTCTGCCGAGTCTAAGCCAAATTGTGGTTCCCCTTCAATCCAAGTCTTTTTATCCTCCCTCCATTTAGTGAAAACTTTATCAGGATAAGCTTTATGATTCTTGGGATATGGAGGTGAGGATTGATATTCTATGGCCTTAGGTTTTTTCTCTGTTTCATCCACTTCCTTTAGTTTTCTCTCAATTCCATATTTATTTGAAGGTTCTCCTTCTTCAACATTTTTCAGAACGGCTTCTACCTCATCCTCTGGTAGATCATAAAACACTCCTAACTCCTTAGAAAAACCTAATTTCATCCTCTAGAGGGTATCATCACTGATTAACATTAATTTTCAATTCCTCGGCTTGGAACTGTAGGGTATCTTGAAATATTCAAAGCACTGAACTATCATCATGGAGAGAAGAGTTGGATACATGATTATTTGTGCTCTCAGATTTCCATTCTGGATATTATCTATTGTAATTAGAATATGATTCATCATATTGATTTTCCTAAGATTTACCAAAAAATCTATGATATTCATATCAATTTTCTTAAGAGTTTCCATGTCACCCTTTCCTGGTATGATAAGGCCATGAACCCATATATATAGGATCTAATTGTTGGTAGACAGATGGGAAATCTTTGTAGTCTTGACATCTATAAGTCCAAGACATTCCATTGCCTTCACCTTAATGAATGTTCCTTGTACATATGATAACTTGTGAGAACAAAACTTGGATTCCACATCAAATGAAAGCCCCACCAAGCTAGAAGCCTTGGTGTATGAAAGCTTATATGTCTTTCCATAACTCTTGAAGGAAAATTTTTCTCTACCTTCTTCCTTAAAGAAACAAACTAATTCATATAATTCTATCACCAAATCCAGATACACAACATCCTGAGCTCCTGTATTTGATATGGATACACTTTCCCATCCATTAATATAGATATTATCTGAGATAATAGAGTCATAATTATTGAAGAATTTTGGAGGTACCACCCTCCCCCTATATATTTGCCACTCCAAAATCAGCTTGACAGAAAACATATCTTTAGAGTGAACTTCTGCAGATCTTTGGAATTGAGAACATTTGAAAAGTTCGGAATGAGATTTTGTAGAGGGGAAGATCTTAGACATGCAAATTCTTTGAAAACAAGTGTGGGGAAACCATAAGGGGTCCCCTTTATATAGGAATTGATCTGATGGTTCAGCTTCCCATTTTAATCCAATGGATGAGAATTCTTCTAAACCGATCTAACAGTTGAAATGATATCCTCATGGAAAAATTTGGTTGAATCTGATATTTTGATGTTTTTAAATGAAAACAATCAGATTTAAGGAAACTAGAATCCGAGAAATTTTAACAAAAAAATAAAATAATAGAAAGTAAAATCTTATTACGAAAACTCAAGAAAGAATCATACCTTTTGGATTGTTAGGAGAATTATTAGTATTGATTAAAATTATTCTTGATGGATTTTAGATTAAAAAAATATGAGTACGAAAATGAAATTGAGTACACAAGTCTTCATTAGGAAAATCTTCATTACTAAAATCTTCATTATGAAAATCTTAAGTACAAAAATCTTCGGTACGAAAATCTTCAGTACAAAAAAATTCAGTATGAAAAACATTAGCACGAAAAACTTCACTATAAAAATTTCAAGTACAAAAATTTATATTAATAAGATTTCAAGTACACAAATTTCCATTACGAAAAATTCAAGTATAAAAATTTCCATTAAGAAAAATATGAAAAACATCATTACGAAAAATATGAAAAACTTCATTACGAAAAACATAATGAACTTCATTACAAAAAAATGAAAAACATCACTACGAAAAACATGAAAAAAATAATTACAAAAAACATGAAAAACTTAATTACGAAAAACATGAAAAAATTCATTACGAAAAAAATAAAAAAATTAATTATGAAAAACATGAATAACATCATTACAAAAAACATGAAAGAACTCATTATGAAAAACATGAGAAACTTCTTTATGAATGTACCTACCCTATGAAAAAAGATTTATTTCTGTAAATATATTGGTTCAATAGGAAGTTAATATGGAGGATTACTGTACTATTATCATTCCTAACTTCTGTTTAATGTATTCAAATCTATCAGAGCGTAATGATTTCGTGAAAATATCAGCAATTTGGTCTTTCATTCCAATGAATTGAAAAATGATATCTCTTTTTTGTGTGTGATCCTTAAAAAAGTGAAGCCTAATATCTATGTTCTTTGCATGAGAGTGATGTGAAAGATTTTTAATAAGGTAAATGGAAGTAGTTTTATCATACAATATTTGTGTTTTGGTAAAACTCATACCATAGTCTGTGAGTGTGTGTTGCATCCACAACACTTGATCACAACAACTTCCACCTGCTACATATTCAGATTTAGAAGTGGAAAGTGCTAATGAGTGTTTATTCTTTCATGACCAAGAAACTTATGAATATCCTATGAAATTAAATGTTCCAGTTGTACTCATTCTATCCATTCTACACCCACCAAATTCAGAATCTGAAAAACTTTTCAAAACAAAATCATTTCCGGTAGCATAAAACAGTCTTAAATCCATGGTTCCCTTTAAGTAGAGAAATATTATTTTCAATGCCTTTAAATGAGATTACATAGGATTATATTGATATCTTGTAAATAGGTATACTGAAAACATTATGTCTGGACGACTAGCTGTCAAGTATAGTAGACTTCATATCTTACTTCTAAAGGTTGTTTGATCTACTTGTTTCCTATATTTATCAAGATCAAGTGGGTTTGAGGTACCAATGGGAGTACTTACACTTTTAGTGTTGCCATATACATACTTTTTATGATGATCGTTAATATACTTATGTTGGGATATATAGATTCCTTCTGGTTTTTGAGAGATTTGAAAACCAAGGAAAAATGTAAACTCACCCATCCCACTCATTTCAAACTCAGATTTCATTCGATCTACAAAGGAATCTGTTAAATATTGATGGGTTGGCCCAAATATAATGTTATCAACATAAATTCGAACAATCAAAACATTTTTCTTATATTTTTTTTTAAAATGGGATGGATCTGAATTTCCCTTAACATAGTTATTTTGAATAAAAAATCATGAAATTCTATCATACCTAGCTCAAGGGGCATGTTTGAGGCTATATAAACATTTGGTAAGTCTAAATACATGATCAGGATGTTTTATATCTTCAAAAGTAGGAAATTGTTCAACAAAAACTTACTCTTGAACATAACCGTTAATAAAATAACATTTTACATCCATTTTATAAAGTTTGAAATTGAAGAATGCTACATAGGTAAGTAATATCAGAATAGATTTAAGTGTAGACACTGGAGAATAGGTTTCTTCATAGTCTATTCCTTCTTGTTGATAATAGCCTTTAGCAATTAATCTATATTTATTTCATACAATGATTCCATTTTCATCACACTTATTTCTAAGGACCATTTTACTCCAATAACAGATGTTTCCTTAGGTCTTTCAACCTTGGTTCCCACATTATTCCTTTCAAATTCATTTAGATTATCTTGCATAGCTTTAATCCAATCATCATCAGCTAATGCCTCATCAGTTATTTATTGGTTCTAATTGGGAAAGAAATGCTAGATGTTCTAATTCACCTATTAACGAACTTCTAGTCCTTACAGGTTGATTTACATCACCAATAATGTTATCACTAGAATGATTCTTTAGAAACGACTGATTTGGGTTTTATAAAACATGTTCATCAACATATGGTAGAAAATATTCTTGGGTAAATGTTTCAAAAGTAGCTTCTTGAACATTTACCTTATCAAAAGGATCTTCGAACACAGGTTGATAATCAGTTTTTGAAAACACGTCCGATGATGTAGGTTGGGGTTGTTTAAAAACAAAAGGATCTGTTTCATCAAATTTCACATGCACTGTCTCTTCAACAGTACAAGTGTTTTTATTGAAAACTCAATAAGCCTCAGAAGTTGTGGAGTAGCCTATGAAAATTTATTCAACAGATTTTGGTGCAAATTTATGAATATTATCTTTAGTATTCATAATGAATACCCTGCAACCAAATACCATAAAGTAGGAAAGTCTAGGTTTTCTACCATTCCATAACTCATAAGGTGTTTTATTAAGAAACGGTCTAATAAAAACACGATTTATAGTATAAAAAGAAGTACTTAGAGATTTAGCCCAAAAATGTTTGGAAATAGAATATTCAGTCAACATGGTTCTTGTTATCTCTTGAAGAATTCTATTTGTTCTTTGAACAACACCATTTTGTTGAGGTGTTCTAGGTGCTGAGAAATTTTGAGCAATGCCTTTTCTACTACTTAATGATTCAAAATCATAATTTTGAAAATTTTCTCCATGATCACTATGAATAGTTTTCAATAGAAGGGTTCTCTCATTTTTAACATGATGTATAAAACTTTTGAAATAAGAAAAAGCTTCAGATTTATTTACTAGAAAATAGACCCTTGTAAATCTAGTGTAATAATCATCAAGACAAATACATAATACTTTCCCTCAATACTTTCAGTTTTGTAGGACCAAAGAGATCCAAATGCACTAACTATAATGCATCATTAGTTGTGACTTCACTGCCTAATTTTAAACTTGATTTATGTTTCTTTACATATTAATAAGGGTCACCAAATTTAGAAGAATAAAATCTAATCTCTGGTAGATCCTTAACTAATCTTTTCTTAGAAAGTATACATGTGTTCCTAAGGTTACAATGTTCTATCCTTCTATGCCATAACCAAGAATGATCTTCCATTGCACTAAGGAATGGTTGATCATGGCTCCTATGGTCTTTTATGTTTAGTGTGTATACATTCTCTAGCCTATGGGATGAATGAATAAACTCTTCCTTAGAATTTTGTACTAGGCACTTGTCGTTCCTAAAATTAAAAAGGTTACCTTCATCACGTAATTGGATTATTCTAATGAGGTTGTTCTTAAGACCTTTAAAAAATAAAACATTTGAAATCAATGTTTTTTCAAGAAGAACAATGATACCTATATCAATAATTTCTCCCTGAGCATTATCTTCGAAAGTTACTTTTCCTCCTTTCGTCTTGATAATCTTTTCAAAATAGTTTTTTTACCAGTAATATTCCGGGAACATCCCCAATCCATGTAACTTGTATTGTTGTGGGTACATTTTCTATTTTCATGAAAGTAATAAAAAGTTAGATTTTCCTCACCCAAACATTCTTGGATCCAAAATTTTTAGAAAGAAAATTTTTTGGCTCCCAAATCTTCATAGAAAAATAGGTTTTATAGAATCCTAAAGACTGGGTTTGGTTTAGGAAACAATATTTTTCCTAGTTTCCACCACACTAACACTTGGTGCGGAATGGATCACTTTGTGGAAAAAAATAATTGTTACTAAAAACAGGTTTAGAAATAGTATAACCCAAACCAGAACTATTACTTAGTGGTCGGATCTGGGAATACATTTTATCAAAATTTTCCTTACCTAAGGTAATGTTTTAAAAACACTTCCTCAAAAAAAAAATTTTGTATTTGAGTTTGAAAACCAAGTTCTTGTCTTCTAAAATATTTGATTTTGAACTACAGCTGGGCTTGAAAACATTTTTCATAAAAATTAAGATTTCTATATCTTTAGAAAGATTATTCTTCTCAGAATTTACTTCCTCAAGATTTTTTTAAATACTTTCGAAATTAGAATTTTTCATATCAAGATCTTTAGAAAGATCTGATATTTCCTTAGTAAGAATAGTATTCGTAGAATTTTCCTTAACAAAATTTTTCATGAGTTTTGAGTTCTCAATCTTAAAGTGTTTGGAAAACCTAGAAACTTCTTCATAGGTAGGTAAAGTATTATCTTCACTAGTAGAGGATTCTTCATCAAAAGAGTTATTATATTTAATATCTTTAGAATTCAATGATATATTGGTCATAGATTCAGCATTGTGTACCTTATCCATAAAACAATGATTGTTAATAGGTAGTTTGGCTATTAGACCAAGATTCTCGTGTCCAAAAGATTCATAATCTGAAGATTCATCTGAAGATTCACCACCACTAGCACTCCAGGTGTCATTAGATTTCAAGACTTTCTTAGCTTTAGCCTTGTAATACTTCTTTCTATTTTTCTCATATTGATTTTCCATTCTTTCTTTTATTCAAAGCATGGGGAAATCAGGCCTTATATGTCCATATCTCTTGCATTCATAACACATGACTTATGAATATTTCTTGTCTTTCATTTCATTTTTCTTATATCTATATTGAATGTTCCTCTGTCCATCTATCTTGTTCATCCTTTGAGCAGGATTTGTTAATTCATTTTCTGAGGATTCACTTCCACTAGATTCGTATTGGATAACAACTTTCTTATATTTGGATCTATTAACTCTCTCAGGAGTCATTACATTCATATGATTATAAGTAGTAGTAAAAGCATCAATGCAATTTCCACTCATCTTATTTATATTATCAGCATCTCTCTTCATTCTAGTCTCATGTTGAAAAAGAGTTCCAAAAAACACATCAAAAGTAATATGAGTAACCTTTCTGTTCTCATCAATAGCAGTCCTCTTGGATTCCCACTCATTAGACATTATTTCTATGATCTTATCAACAAGAGATTCAATATCAAATCTTTTCTCACCCATTGATTGTAAAATATTTACAATAGTCATGAACCTTTGCTTCACCTTACATATGGGTTCTCCAAAAGAAAATTTAAAACCAAGATATTCATCTTTGAGCATGGATCTTCGTGTTTCAATAACTTTGGAAGTTCCAATGTGAGTAACATCAAGTTTCTTCCACATAGAATTTTTTGCTTCACAAGATGAAATTTGGGTATATATATTTCTAGTCATAGAACGAAGTAAATTATTGCATTCCTTATAATAAAGTTGATATTCATGATTTTCTTGATTGGTAAGGTTACTAACTTCTTTGTCATAGATTTTATATCCTCTGGTAATCATAACAAAATTATCAACACCAGTATTGATAATGAAAGTCTTCATATGATCTCTCCAATACTCATAGTCATTTCCATCAAAGATAGGTGGTCTTGTTGGAGTAAGATTGTCTATGGAACCAATATTGAATCCTGCCATCTTATAGAAAACTATTTCCACAAAAAATAGTTAATAGAAAAAGTTTGTAATCAAGGAAAATATTCCTAAGCAAGGAAAATATAGAACAATAGTATCTCTAAGAAAAAAATATTAATCTGAACTATATAATTCCGAAAAACTGATTCCGGAAAATATCATTACGAAAATTATAAGAGGAAGATGAATTCTATTCCGAATCTAATCATGAGATTAATTTAGATTGTACCAAAATTCTGAATCCAACTGTTAGATTGGTCCATGATTGAAGGTCACCTTATCTGATAACAATTAGAAGATCGAATATGTAATGATGAGATGCTCAAATAAAAGAGGTGGGGGTTATTTGTATACTTATAAAATTCCTTTGTAACTTTTAATGATGGTTATGTTTAACAAGGTAATGCAAGGTAATTTAAAAAACCTCTAGATCAATAAACTTTCTTGAATCAGGAAATATGATTTCGAGAATGAAATTCCAGAAAAGTTATTTCAGAAATGAAACTTAATGAATGTTTACAAAGATAAAGATTCTTCATTAAAGTGTATAGAATCTACCTAAATCAGAGTAAAAATATAAGGAAGTATAAGATAGTTATACATTCCTCAATAATACAAATTCAGTGGAAAACTTGTAACAAAACAAGTAACAAGGTAAATCTTTTAACCCAAAGGGAAGGGTATCCAACAACCTTGGATAAAGGCCCCTTGATTTATACTTTCATGAAAGTCTGTATTACCCACAATAGGGTAATCCCTCGATATGAAGATCAGAGTCTGTCTTGCTATCCCCGCAAGCCCTCAACATCAAGATAGATGGAACCTCTATCTTCCTTAGTAAGGAAGTACTCAACTTCAAGTTAGTCGACACCACTATCATCCTATCCCCGAGAGCCCTCAAGTGTACACAACAACAATTAGAGTCGCAAAAAGAAAGTCTGAATAAGAAGTCCAGTATGTAAAAAACAGTGAGAGTCTCTCTCTAGGAATCACCTCAGCAGTATGTAATATCTAGAGTCATAGAACATTATTGTGCTCCTTCAAATGAGATCCTATTTATAGGCACGACTTCAACGGTCGACTCCCTCCTCCAACGGTCATATTTTTCCTTGAATTTCGGAGGAACCTGTACACGTGTCACTCAAACAACATTTAGTTAGTAACTAAAAGTATGACATCGTTTTATAACAAAAAAATGGACGAAAAAATTGGTTACATAACTAAAATCCAATATTCAGAATGTAAGCAAGTGAATGTTTGGAGTCTAACCAAAAATGAATTTGGAGTCTATAAAACAAAGATATACAGATTCTGTTTTCAAGGAATTCAGAACCTGAATTCTATATATTCTAGAGTATGAATTTCAAGGAAATTCAAAATATAGATTTATATGAATTTGGAACCATAACATACAAATTTTGAAGTCAGAGTTCATGAGAATTTAGAGTCAGAACTCATAAGAATTCGGAGTATGAATACAGATAACTCAGAGTCTGAACACAGAGATGTTCGTAACCAGAATTCATATTCCGAATTCGAAGTCAGAGCTCAGAATGATCATATTCAGAATTCATATTCAGAATTCGGAGTCAGAACTCAGAAAGCTCGTAACTAGAATTCGTATTCAGAATTCAGAGTGAAGACTCAGAATTTTCGTAACCAGAATTTGTATTCAGAATTCAGAGTCAGAACTCAGAAAGTTCATAACCATAATTATGATTCAGAATTCGGAGTCAGAATTTAGAGATGTTTTTAACTAGAATTATGAGAATTCGGATGCTAGAACAGAATGCTTCTTATCTATGTATTTATAGGATTCCGAGGTTTTTGTTTTCAAACCTAATTTTACACTTAGAAAAATTATAATATGAGTAATGAAAAAATGGTAAAGATAAATTTATTTGGGGAAGGAAATTTTCCTTATAGAAGTAAAAGAAGGGGTAAAAAGGAATTTTCATTGAGATAAGGTGTTTGTGATTTTCGAAACAAGTAGGAATTGTAATGTCATAAGGAAAGCCTTAATGACTTAACAATCTCCACCAAGTATGAAGGAATAGAAAATTCATAAGGAAAACATTATTGACTCAACAAATACAGGTATCTATAGACATTAAATTGTTTTGAAATAAGCCTATATATTAGAAAATATAATTTACATTCTACAGATATCAGATCATGATATGAATACTTTATCTATATATTATCTGGGATGTGCGGTTAATCAATAGTGGACCCTAATCATGAACCAATGTACAAATAATGATGTCAACTCCATGATATGATTAGAGTATAAATTGTAATTGGTTAGAAAATATTATCTGTGTTGTAATTATTAAATATTATAGGGATAATTTACTCAGTTGAAATAATAGTTTGATGAATCCATTATTTTCCATGAAGAAAACATAACAAGACATTCATGATACAATTATGGTTTTATCCTTTTCATTTAATTTTTTGTCAACCATTTATATTGTGTTTTAATGATGAGTCCTTAAAACCTATTGGTTGATAGAGATTTTAGAAGTTATGATGAAATTGATCAAAATGGACATAAGGAGGGAATGAAAAGTGGAGACTCTATTTATTCTAACTATTTAGGGGAAAAAAATAAAAAATTGATTTCTATGAAAATCCAACTATTAAAATCCATAGATTAATAAAAATTTACTGTTACACATAAACAAAAAATTGGAATAGGAATAAGAGGAAACCTCTAAGGAAAAATTTTGGGCACCAAGTGTAGAAGACAATTTCATCGATCAAATTAATTTTGGAGATGTAAAATGAGAGTGACAAATGAAATCGATTGAAGTAATTCTGAATGAAATAAAAAAACTCAATCAATTTCTTCAATTGTATGTGAAATAGTTATTATGCTAAAAGGTTCACCCATCCTAGTGGTGATAAAAATAATCAATGTCAATATACACCTAATATAAGTGAATAAATTAATTCTTATACAATCAACATGACAAAATAATACTCTAATAGTGATTTAGATCATTATACTTAATTAATACTTATCATACTATTCAAATTATTAGATGTAATATTGTAGTTAAATTCTAGTTACTCTAGTATACCCATAAATTTTCATCAAGGAGTCATATCAACACCATAATAATTTGATATTATCAAGAAAAAAATTATCATATTATTGCATCCCATGTTGAGTTTTATGGAATATGCTTCAGGAAATTCATATTATCCCATATTTAGATGAATGTAAGGTGTTTTTTAAATGTATTGACTATCTTCATAGTGAATATATAGTATATAAAATATTGAAATCACACTTCATAACAAAATATCACCTATCAGTTCATGGAAGACTATGTTCATTCATGGGAAAACATATTTTTAAATGAGATATTGCATATAATATTAAGGGATCTTTAACTGACTTTACTAGAGAAAAACTAATTCCTAAGATTAACATATTCTGAGGAATAATGATATATTTCAAGGAATTTTCATGAGCTATGTATATCATTAGGATAAATTTAGTTAGCTTAACTAGTATTCAATAATTTAAATTATGGGGGTGAAATATATTTAGTGGGGGATAATATTACAATCCATGATTTTGGAATATATATCTCTCTAATGGCAGATTGTGTTTAAAATATTCTTTCTAATGAAACAATGAATTGAATGTATTCATGAAATATTGGATGATTTTTTTTGTAAAATTCTACAATAATAAAACATTTATTAAATAATAATATTCAAATAAATTATAAATGATTAAAAATATAATTAATAAAATATAATGTTTTAATTTTTTTAATAAAATTAAGTTTTATTTAAACATATTGGAATTTAATTAAAAATAAAAATTTATCAAATTTATAATTTAATATTATAAAATGTTTTTTTGAATTCCATATATATGAAAAATTCTACTAATAATTGTTTTGATATTTATGTTAAAAAATTAAATTTTACGTGAATAGTAAAAAATAAAATTTATTAATATCATCATTTTAATAAAAATATCAGTATACAATAATGAAATAGAAGTCATAGAAACATTTTAAATTAAAATATATAAATGCAAACATAAATAAATCATTTGAAAAACTATTTTTAATTTATTAAACACCTATTTAACATTATAGAAATATAATTAATATTTTTCTATAAACATTTACTATTCAATCATATAAAAAATTAGTTTTCACCTATATGAAAAATGAGTTTTCCAAACTTATAGAATTTAACACTAAAAATGTAGTTGAATTTTTGTCATATTTTTTATTTTATTTAATAGTGAAAATTTAATTTTTAGAAAAAAAATATGATTACTAGGTTATGATTATTTATCTAGATAATGGTAAAACAATTATTTTCATATGCCTTTCATGTTAAAATTGTGTAATTTTATAATTGAAATTATATAAATACATTATTAAAAATAATCCAAATATAATTTTTAATTTTATATTTGAATACATTTTTACGATTTAAATTGGTAATTAATACTTACTAGTATAAATAAAAGTAATGGTAAAACTAAAATTAACTACCAAACTATTTTTTAAAATATCAATTATTTTATTTAAATGTAAATTTATATTATTTATAAATTGAAATATTCTATATTAATTAAGAATTAAGGTTTATTATTTTAATAATGGGTGTTCTGTTTTAAATTGTAATATCAATTAAATATGAAATAGTATAGTAAAAACGTGTTACCATGTTAGAATTCAAAATTGTAAATAACTATAACAAGAGCAACAAATAGAATAAAATTATACCTAAATCATTTGTTAAAATTAGTGTTGGAGGAGTAATATCTCTTATATCACCCAGACATACACTATATCAAGTTTTTTGATTGATTAACCTTATAATAGTGTAATAATATAGTTGAAAACTATTTTTTCATATGAGTGACCGTATAATAGTGTAATAAAAATATACCTAATGCTCGCCCTAAATTTGAGGCTATTTTTCTAATCCCGAAGGTTCATGAGCTTTTTATGGAACACCACAACTTCTGTTATTACAATTGGAGTAAACAGAATATTCTATCCTCTTAGATCCATCCCTAGTGACTCGTTTCATGCATAAATTTTCTTTAGTTGATGAATTTGATCACTTATTCTTCTATTCATGGGGGCTAAAATGGCGCATGATTATCAGTCTTTTGAAAAAATGACACATGATGGTTTGTTTCACCCAAGAGTAAGATATGGTTAATGCATGGTCTAGTGATCCATGTATGTGAATTGTTTACAGATTCATTCTATTTTTGTGGTCTTATGATTTCCATATGAATCATTATTCCTATTCAATACAAATATGGGTTTCTTTCCTTGAAAATTCTTTTCCATTCCAAAACCCTACAATACACCAAATTCTTGGGAATTCGATTGCATGTTTTCTATGTTCCAAACATAGAACACTTTCTATCAACCATGTGATTAACCCATACATATTTGTGGAGGTTGATGTCTCAAATCCACAAGTAAAGTGGGTTTGAGTTTTTTTTACTGAAGAATTCGGGTGAAAACAATCGGTGTTCTGTAAATCCTATATAGATAATTGTAATATTGGTAGGCATATTGGGAATCTATATTCCATTTTCTAGTATAGAGCTAACTATGGGGGTTCTCATTCGAAGATAGGAAGAGTTGAGGCAATGGCTAAGGCAAGAGGGTATGTTGTGGTTCTAGACCCCAATCTGAATGTGGGAACACCTATATCTAATAGAATGTTTGTGAATATTCTTTATCACCTAAAGAGTGATTTTTTTATCACAATTAGACTAAAAAGGATCTGTTAGATACAATGATAGTTTAGGAGGCTCGAGTTGATGTTTCCTTGAAAAATAGGCTGATATCACATCAACCAATTTTATGGAATGAAACCTGAGGGGCTTTCACATGATCATGATATATTAACGTAGGTGTAGAATGACATTGAGGGGGAATAATTTATGGAACATCATCAGGAGATGAATATTATTGTTACTACATAGAGTAAAATAGACGTGGGTTTCAAAAACAAGGTCTTTATAGTTTGAGATATAAGAAGGGAAAAAATACTTGGTTGGACTCCAGGAACTACAATTTGACTAAATGGGAGAAAAATAAAACATGGAAGTACTATTTGTTGCTTCCAAAACTGATGGTGACCAGGTCAATTAAAAAAACTTAACCAAAATAGATATAATGAATGAAATTTGATAATGATAATGTGTAGGGAGATCTAGAATAAAATAGTTGTTGTTCAGGAAAATCCTTCTCATAGAGTGTTATTTTTAGTTAGTAATAGGATATGGGGTAGGGAATGTTACGGACATGAACCCACTAGATCTTTTAGCTCATTCGGGGATGGCCATGATGGAGGAAAAACATAAAATCAATTCCATGATAGTGAAAGTAGGTAGAATGATTTAAAGAGTACTCTAGTTGTAATCCAATGGCTAGCTGATTGCATGGATTAATAAGTAGGGGCATATATTGATAAGGGGATTCAATGAAAGAAATATAAATTGTCATTAGTACAAGACAATTTGGAAGAATATGGTGCGTCTCTTTGAAGACATTATAAGTGAAGATCTAGGAACACATGTATGTGCCCTCTCTTAGAAATTTATTAGGTAAAAAGTTTCTGTTATGATCAAACATATTTTCTATTATTATTTGATGTATTTTGTTGATTTTTTAAGATGAACTATATGGTTTCTCAATTTTCCTCAAATGTGTTTGGTAATAAAAATGTTAATTTTCATTTCAGTCAACATGTATTTAAAAAATATCAATTTTCGTCAATTATAAAACAGGAAGTCTTCTACACCATATCATCGCCATTTTTCCATATAATTTCATCTTGAAAATAAAAAATGTTTCTCCTTCAATATTCCAATCTTATTATAGTATTCATTTGGTATCAATCATTTATTTTAAAAACCTCATTTCCATTAGAGATTTCAAGAGAACGACCAAGGTCCTGACATGAGTTTTAATAAATATTTGACTTCTTATTCATAATTATTAAATTTAAAATATATCATTACTATAGTAATATAATGAACACAATTTAATTATAATTATTAATTATCATTTTATAAATAAACGAATCATTATTTTTTTATTTCCATCAACATATAAAACATTATTTGTTAATTGTGTGTATGGAAGACTACCACCTCCCTAAAGTGACATATTTTGATTTTCAATGCCATATTTCAATGTTGGTAGAAATGAAATATTATATAATTTAATTGTTTAACATTTAAAAACTATAATTTTTTAATTTTAATTTATCATATTTCATTCTTTTATAGGATTCTGTATAAATGGAATCAATAATCTAGCATACCAAGGCATAATGCCTTCGTGAATGTCGAATTCCATTTTCTATCACCAACATTCATTAATCAGTATAAGAATGAATATAATGTGAAAATATTATTTTTTATAATTTTTTTAATTTTTTTTATGATTAATAATAACATTATATAAACACATATCATTTTCCATGAAGTCATTATAACACACAATCAATTTGGTTATTTTACCACCGAACTGAACAATTTTATATTTTTTACTCCATGAATGATTAAGGAATTTCATGAAATTCTAATATCATTTAATAATAATGTATTTAATATTTATAAAATATTATAGATAGTTTTTTATAAATATTTTATACATTTATTAATATATCTCATTAAAATCATTAAACATGTTGTAACTAGTTCATTATAGTTTCCATTTTCACAAATCATATCCATGTCTCTCGCCTATTGAAATGGAACATTTGTAATAATTGGAAACCAATATTTATTTTAACATTAATAATATTTGAATGATGAAAATTTTAAGAATAATGATGAACAAAACCATTATTAAATTAATATATCTAAACTTTATAGATTACTCACAAAAGTATAAAAACTAAATATTAACAAGAAAATTTCAAATATAAAGAATAAATATAAAATAAATTTATTAATGGTCATAGATATGAAGAAGGTTTTGTTAATATATATATATATGTATATATATTCATTATAAAGGTGGTTAAATCATGATTTAGTAAGTGGGTATATAGAGTTAGGGTTTCATATTCTCAGTTTCAAATACAAGATAAGAGTTTGATATCGTAGACTCTCAATTATTTTATATGGTGTAATTACATGAAAATTAATTCATTTTTACATATTAAAGAAATTAATTGGGATTTAATAGGAATATATTATTTCTTATATAAATTTAATTTCAATGTAAATATATAAATTCTCTATGATTTTTTCTTAACTCATCTCTCATAGTTGGGTTATAATGCGTCATCTTGAATTTATTTCTTCAAAACATATTTCCATCCACTCTAATATTTAATTTTCGGTAAATTATCTTCTCCTATGTGGGTAGCTAATTTTAATTAAATTATTCTAACATCATGAATTTATTCTTAAAAAATTCAATAATTTATAAAAATATTTATCCTCTGCTTTAATAAAGGATTCCAGACATTTTTCATATTTTTAATTCCCTAAAATGATATAACATATATTTGAAAAAATATTAGTCATTTATCTAATTTTACCTTCATATTTATTTATTAATAATTTTATCATTGTGTTTTACTATATTTTTTATGATGTGGTTTTCAATAAATGTATTAAAAAATATTAAAATCGTATTCAATCCATTAAAAATAAAATATTTTTTCACCCCTTACGTGTTTTATTTTGATGTGATTTTGAAATTTTGAAGGAAAAAATATTCAATGTTCATTTATTATGTAATTGTTTAGAGTGGTTTTGACTTCATATTTTTGAAAATAAATTTTTAAAATTACAGCAACTTTTTATTTCACACTAATGATACTTTTTTTCTAAAATTTAATTTAAAATTTCATCACTATTTTATTCTTTTTATCTAAATGATATATTTACATATCTTTTATATTTCATGAATCAAGATAAAAATGATATTAGAAAATAAAAAATTGTGTTCTTGGTTGTTTGTTATCAATGGTTTACATTCATGATGTCCATTGTGGATATTTTATCTATAAACATTTCAAAACCCAAGTCTATTTACATGGGTTCTAAATAAATTTTAAATGAATCTTTTCATGGGGAAATCATATATATGAATGAATGATGGGTTTTTTATGTGTGTCACAGAAAGAAACTATAACACCCAAATATTATAAATCAATAAAATTTTATTTGATAAAATATATAACATTCAATATTAGGCTTAAATGTCATATGGTAAAAATTTGAATAACCTAAAACTCTTTGACAGCCTACAAAACGAGAAACCTTGAGCCTTAATAAACTGTAATTTAGTTTACCATTATGAACAATAAAATAAATTTCATTGTATTAATTGTACTAACTAAATTAAGAAAAATATATTGTTTAACCATTTAATAAGAACTTTCTAGTTTATCTATTGAATATAAATAAAACAAGTATAATTTAAAATAAAATTAATTGTTTTCTAAAAAAATATCTTTTCTAAATGATGTTTTTTATTTTTTCATCTAAAATATTAACAAAATTTATCACAAATTTGAGAAAACCAATTTGATAAAATAAAATAAATTTTTTAAATTATCCAAAAAATTATATTAGTGTGGGCTTTGGGGGTGCTTCTAAAATATATCACTTTTCCATGAATATTGAAAAATATCGATTTGAATTGAAAATTTCCTTTCTATTTATATAATATAAAATGTTAAATAAAATTTTTATTTTATTTTTATGTAAAATCAGTGAAATAATATTACAATGTAACTAATTTAAGTCCTTAGAATCAATTTCAAAATGAATATTTATTTTAAAGACCTTTATATTAATTATAATTTTGTCTTTGGAAACGCGCTATTTTTACATGTCTTTATGTATAATTTTAAATTGAATTCATCCCATTATATGAACATCATTTAAAATAATTGATTCAATATTTTTAATCTGATTAATTTAAATTATCTAATACGTCAAAAATAATTTTTGAAATAAATAAATATTTAAGATCATAAAAATTAATTTTCAGGGATAAGTTAAAAATGGGTATTCTTGGGGTCAAACTACAAATATAAGGGTTATACTTACCATATAACTTGAAAAAATATTAAATTATGGATATATTACAATCTTATAAGTAAAAAATATATAATATAATTTCATTTGGAATCATTTTTATTGAGAATTACTTAATGAATTTGTTATCATTTTGTGAAATTTCCATGTAATTTTCCAGTTGGTTCTCTTTCCCCAAATTTAAAAGGAAACTAAATCCCTTCAAATATACACAACTATAATAGAATTTTTCTCAATACACTATTGAAAATACATCCCCAACATCCTTATACATATTTTATAAATTTTACTTCCCAATATACCAATACTAGCCTCTTTATTTGGACATCTTAATAATGATTCCATTATAGTAGGTAATTGTATTAACATAATCATTTCATTTTAATTATTATATTACATATTCAAGTATACTATAACACTTTAGAATAAATAAATCTAATATATAATAAAATAATTTTTTGTTTTGTTTATGTCATTATATTTATCAACCACCTCCTATATCAAATATAAAATGGAATCATTGACCATATTCATGGTGGACTACAAGCGCACGAACTAATGTATTTAATTTTCAATAAACACCTTTCAAGGATGGATATAAGGATGGATTTAATAGACACACACGCACATATAATGTGTATTATATAATTTAACATTTTGAATTATAATATAACATATACCTTTTTTCATTATCTTCCTTTTAAAATATTATAATTTTACTTGTGTGAATGGTGGTCCACCGCCTCACGATGCAATGATATTATTTTTCCAGAGACGCTATAAATTGAAAGAAATAAATATTAACTTAATGAATAAATTATATATATATTTATATATATGATATGATATGATATTGATTATATAAGATTAATATATCACACACTTATTTTTGCTTGCACACATTAAGGAAATGATAATGTCACTCATCCTTTCGGATAACTTACCGATTCCATGAACCGATATGTCCTTTTCTCCATGTTAAAATATTGGTAATGATTCCAAAAAATATTACTAATTGAAAAATGTTATATTAATATACTTAATATAATTTTTGAAATTTTTTATCTCTATAATATTCATAAGAACTGAAATAGTCATGAAAACTAATAAATGAGAAATCATGGAAATTAACACACGAAATAATGAACAGAATGAAATGTTATTAAAAAAATGTGGTAAAATTTTATATGATTATAATGTAAAATATTTTAAAAATAATTATTCTTATTTTAAAAATTAAAAACACCCTTAGAACTATTTTACATGATATTAAATAATTTCGATCCAAAATGAAGAGTAAGGTAAGAGTATTCATCACAATTTCCCTTAATTGAGGTATATTGTTATGTTATCCACATAATTTATTTTTTTATGGTGTACATAAAATCAATTTTATAAGTAATATAATGATTACTTCCTAATTAATTGAATATTTTTTTTAATTTGAATTACTACATCCATGTGTAGTTGAATTGAATATAAAAAAGTCATAATGAATGTCCAAGATCAATTTATTTTCTTTGAGTTATATTAAT
Source organism: Viscum album (assembly GCA_963277665.1). Lineage (NCBI taxonomy): Eukaryota > Viridiplantae > Streptophyta > Magnoliopsida > Santalales > Viscaceae > Viscum > Viscum album. Next base: position 903,048,487 of record OY728139.1, read on the forward strand.
TCTCTATTTCATTTTATGTTAAAACATTTTGTTTGTAATTAATTTTTAATATGATACATTTTTTAGACTATTTTATGGTGGATTAAAATTTTATAGACACAATTTATTATTTTATTAATTCAAAATCTATCTTTTGACCACTATAATGTTTTATTTCAAAATCTCATGTTTATCAAGATTTTTTCTAATTGTGTCTTAATAAAAGGAAATAATATTATATGTGGGTTATAAAAGACTTTAATTTTATTCTCCACTTATTCCTGAGTTTTTCAATTAATAGTAAATTTTTACCACTCATTGGTTCTTTAAATGATTGAGAAACTATATTTAGAAAAATCAGACCTCGTTTCTCTTTCCGGTCAAAAAACCTTTTTCTTTGGAAAATGAATTTTGCAAATATGTTTTCAAATATTTTTTAACATTACTAAAAATAATTTATGAAATAAAATTTTACCCATGATTTATTTTTTATAATAAAATAATTAATATAATATTCATTACGTATTCTATCAAATGACCATTTGGATTTTATATAAAAATTGAATGAAATATTTATTTTAACATATATGTCATGAATAGAATTTCTAGCCTTCATGACCATAATTTTTTTAAATAATCAATTTTTCGATTCAAACTTATTTTCAAAAAAAACCATGTTTATATTGTTTTACCTTTTTATTTGAAAGGTATATTTCAAAAACAATAAAGATATTGAAATAAAGAATATTTTTATATATTGTTTAATGGTATTTCTATTCATAAATGAAAGAACCCCTTTTTTACATATACTACATGATGAATATGTTGTATTGATATATTCATTATTTTTGTTCTACATGTTTTATGATTATTTGGATCACGGATAGTAATAAAATTCACTTCATTTATTAATTTTTTTGTTCCATTACATTCCATTGAATTATTCACATTCTTATATTCATAGGACATTAAAGTTTCTAAAAATATATGTATTTTTTATTTTGGTATTGTTTTTTATAAAAATATATATCATTTCTATGTACGTTTTTTTTAATTTGAATGTTATTTGATTTATTGTTGAAATATTACTAATATTTTTTCTATAACAAACCTTCTATTTATTTCACACTTAAACACAGTTTATTACATAAAAATTACAGTTGATACAACATATAAAATTTATTATTATAGTTTATTTTTGGATTATGATCATTAAATAACAACATAACACATGAAAAACACATCTTTATTGAAAGCTCTTTTTACATGACCACACACATTACTTCATACGTAGATTTGCATGGGATAACTTGAGGATATTCATAAGAGAAGGGTGATATGTAAAGCCTAATAAGGTAATAGACAAGGAATAACCTGAAGAATACAATACATGTTTGGAAATAGGAATATCAATGGAGCATAAGAGAAATATGAACATAATGTCATGATATAGCATGATTATCATAACCAGGAAATGTGGCATCAAATTTAACATGATATTAGAATGAGCCATGCATCATTTAACATGGAGCATGAGTAAACCCTCATTTTACTTGATGATTCTTCATAATAATCTTTACCTAATGCATTGGAACACTATTAGGGCGCCCACTTCTTAATCATTTTATTTCATGCATAAGTGTGCCACATGGATTATATAACAAGGATTCAATAAACATCATAAATTTTTCCACGATAATAGAACATGGAATTAATATATGAAAATATATAATATATATGTAAATGTTGATATATGTGAAAACACTTGATAGAGAAATGGTCATGGTATTCACTGCACTATGACTATAGCTTTGAAAATTGTGGTGCAATTTCTGCAGTACAACGACATGGCATAAGAATTCATAAAAATGGTTGATGAGAGAAAAGGGGTGTCTCACAATATTTACATGAAATATAAATTAAGGGGTTAATATTGATACATTTCCAACAAATGAAATGGTATTTAGATTCATAATATAGAAGAATTGATTGAATGTAAATTAGAAGAGAGAGAATCCATACGGGATTTTAGCATGGTAACAGGTGTACATGGGAGGAACTGATTAGAGAGAATGAGGTCACTAATAATTAAAAAAATTAGGGCAGTATGAGGGAGGTGTGAAATCATACCCCAAAATTTTTAATTGAATACAAAATGGTATAACAACATAATAAAACATCGACACAAATGTGAATTAATGAAATCCCCTACTCAAAAGTGTTATCCCAAAGCCTTGGGAGAGACTTGAGAGAGGCTTATTTGGTGCTTGGGGAGCCTTGGGAAAATTATATAGAGAGGAAGAAAGATTTGGGACGATCTATAAAGGCTTTTAGTGAAGATGAAGTGTGATCTTTGGTGGGTTTATATAAGAAAATAGATGGAATTCTTTATTATTTAGGTTTTTGACAACACACATTAAACTATTCAAAACCACTAACAAAACGTGGTTTTTGCCCATGGTTTTTGACAAATGGGAGTCTAAAACATTATTGAATAAGTCCAATGGCCGAACATATAAAATTATTAGGTTTGGTTATGTGGAGGTGAGTCACACACTCAAGAAACTAAATTTGAAAAGATAAAATGTTTTATATGTCTTTGAGGGTCCACTATGGAACCATAAATTTAATAACAAATAATCTAAAATCACATTATAATTAGTATAATACCTATATTGTTCGAAAATATCATTTATCGTATTTTATTACATCACTATTGTGGTATTATGATGTCATAAAGTCATTACATATTAAAACGGTATTCATTTTTTACCAAAAATTCAACTGTATCAGAAAATTATAAAAAATTGACATTAGATCATCTAAAAATAATTATTAAAAAATTAATATTAGTTTTATCAAAAAAAATTCCTAAATATGTGAATTTTTACTTTTAAAATAAAAAATAATATTTGTTAAAAAATCATGGGTTTTGATAAAAACAACTTTCAACCTATAATAAAAATTACAATTTTATTCATAAAAATTATACGATCATTTATATTTCGTAAAAAGGAATTTTGTAATAATATTTAATTAAAATATTATTTTATTCAAAATCCATTAATTCATCAAAATAGATTTATTAATTTATTATTAAGTAAAAATAGAAATTATTTTTCTTTAAAAACTATTTACAATGTAAAAATTATAAATTGACTGTATATTATATATAAAAAAATAATGTTAAAAATCAAAGTTCACGGTTCTAGTTAAATAACCTCTTATAACACCCACAAAAGACCTAAGGGTATGTTTTGCGATGATGAAAGACTCTTTGGTGGCTTGGATAACATCACTTGTGTGGTAATCTCTATCAACTTCCACTTCTCCATTAGGCAGTTCTATTCGAGTTTAACATGTTGAAGCTCGATTTTGGCTTGGTTAAGAGAGAAGAGCAGTGATATCAACTCCTTTCCAAGATCCAACAAATGTTCTTCGTATGAATAAATTCTACTGGATGAGGCCATTGTTTCCTTTTCCTGATTAAATTGGATTTGTTAAAGCCCAATATTTATACTAATCTTTTCATCACTATTCAATGACTATATCAGAAATGGTAACAATTATTAATGGTATTTTGAAATCAAAAATCATAAAAATAATGAAGTGAATATTTTATATAACCATTTTACATAAAAAATTTAATTATATCATGAGTAATTATCATTAATGAATGCATGGGTCGTTACAATCTTCCCCCCTTATGAAATTTCACCTTCAAAATTTTCTCTTCCCAAAATAAAAAAGATGAGGGTAACTCTACTTCATCACTTACTCTGATTCCTACAATTAATATTCAAACTTTTGGTTTATCCACAACACTTATATGAGGGTCATTGGATTATTTTATAGATTCTTTTTCATCTGATATAAGATTTCATCAGATTCTCTACATATGAGAGGTCATTATTCAATGGTACCACCATTGGATAGAGAACATGTGATAGTTCTGGTATGTACTTCCTAAAAAGTGACACATGGAATACATCATGTACTTGAGATAGGTTCTATGGGAGTGTTAGTCAATAGGCCACTACTCCAATGAAATCAAGGGTCTCAAAAGGTCCAATGTAACATGGAATAAGCTTTCCCTTATTCCCAAATCTCATAACTCTCTTCCATAGTGATATGTGGAATAATACCATGTCTCCTACATCAAACTATATGTATCTTTTATGACCATCAACATAGCATTTTTTCCGACTCTATGAATCTTTAATGTGCTGCATAATGGTCTTAACCTTATCCACCATCCCATATAACATTTCTGGACCTTGGAGTTTTCTCTCCCTAACATCATCCAAACATGCCGCTGTTATTCACCTCTTCCCATAAAGGGCCTCACAAAGATCCATTTTGATGCTTGAGTGGAGACTGTGGTTGTAAGAGAACTCAAATAGAGGAATATTTTTATCCCATACTCCTTTGAATTCAATTGAACATGCTCTCAACATTTTCCCACTTCTTTGGATTGTCTACTTAGATTGGCCATTAGATTGAGGATGAAAAGTCATACTGATGTTCAGATTAGAATCCAGATCATGTTGAAGTCTCTTCCAAAACATTGAGGTGAATCTTAGAAATTGATCAGATACAATCGATAGTGGTAATCCATGCAGCCTTTTCATAACTATGATGTATATTCTTGCCTGTTGATCCAATGATAATTCCTATTGAATTAAAATGAAATGTGTAGTCTATTTACGATGATCCGTAACAACTCATATAGAATTTTTTCCTTTTTATGTATTTGGATGTCCATTTTAATAGTCTATGGTTATGTTTTCCCATTTCCGTGTTGGTATAGGTAATGGTTGCATAATCTCCTTAGACGTTTTCCTCCCAACATTCACTTGATGACATACTGAGAACTTTGATGTATACTAATTGGTCTCTTTTTTGATGTTATCCCACCAATAAAGCTCTCAAAGATCCCGATATATATTTGTGTTTCTTGGATAAATGGAGAAATTCAATCTATGTACATCATCCTAAAGATCATTCTTTAACTTTTCATTTGATGGAATATATATTATTAAACCAAATTTCAAAATTCCTTCTTCATTAGCATTGAACTCGGAGGATTTACCATTTTTTATATTTTCCACTTTCTTTTGAATTCCCACATCATCCTTTGAGCATCCTTTACCCTTTCCAAAAGATAAGTTGAGAAATAAATTGTGAAAGGATTGATGATGTTCCCTTCTTTATGATTTGATGTCCATTTTCATCAAACCTATGAATATTGGATCCTTTTCAATTCTCATCACTGATAGAATCGCTATGAACTTTCTACATAGAGAATCCACCACCTTCTTCGCATTCCCAGGTTTTTAATGGATCAATTAGTTGTAGTCTTTGATCGGCTATAACCATCTTTGTTGGCACATATTCAAGACTATCAGTGTGAATATATACTTGAGGATTTTGTGATACGTGTATATTTCACACTTCTCCCCAAAGAGGTAATGTCTCAAAATCTTCAAACTGAAGAACACTGCATCAAACTCCAGATCATGGGTTGGATAGTTTTTCTCATGAATATTCAATTTCCTAGAAGCATAGGCAATGCCTTTTTCATTTTACATCAACACACAAACCACACCCTGAATTGAAGCATCACTAAATACCACAAAATGTTCTCCACTAGTGGGTAATGTGATCACATTTGTAGTGATAAGACTCCTTCTCAACTCCTTGAATATCTCTTCACATTCAATACTCCATGAAAACATGACACCATTTCGAAGTTAGCTTTGTAACATGGTTTGGAAATCATGAGGCATTCCCCACAAATCCTGGATAATATCCTGCCAACCCCAGGAAGCTGAGGATAACCATCACCGATATTGGCCTCAACTATCCCTCATGTGAAACTATCTAGGATGGATCCATAGAGATATAATTTCTTATCATGATATGTCCCTAGAATTATACCTCCTTCAATATGAACCCAAACTTGTTGTACTTTTCAAAGTGTTTCTCCTTTATCAAGGTCTAAAGTACAGTTCATAGATGCTCTTCATGCTCCTCCTTGGTTTTGGAGTACATTATAATATCTTCTATAAAGACTACAACAAATTTGTTGAGTTAATATCTAAAGACTCTATTAATCATGTACATGAGGATTTCAGGAGCATTTGTGAGTCCAAAAGGCATTACGATGAATTCATAGTGCCCATATCTTGTATGAAATGCAATCTTGGGGATATTTTCTTTCTTCACCCTTACTTAGTAATATCCTGACTATAAATCCACCTTAGAGAAGTATTGTGCTCTGTGTAGCTAATAAAACAATTCATCAATTCATGGAAGATGATACTTGATATTTATTGTTATTTTTTGAGATAACTATAATCAACACAATGGCACATTGATCTATACTTCTTCTGGATGGAGAGGACTGGTTCACCCCATGGGGAAGCACATGTGTATATAAACCCTTTATCCAGATTCTCTGGTAGTTGTTTATTCAACTCCTCAGTCTCTAAAATATCCATTTTATATGGAGTTTTGAATATTGGAAATTCCCTAGGTATAAGTTCTTTTGAGAATTCAATATCTTTTCTAGGAGGAAGACCAGCTAATTACTCGGAAAACACTTCAGCGAATTCCATCGCAATAGGCATGTCTTCAAGGATGGTTTCTTCCATATAATCAACCATCTCAGCCAAATACATATACTTATATGGTAGTAATATCCACACTTGAGCTAATGGTGATAATTAAGATTCACCCTCCTCCTTTCACTTGTATAGAATCTGGGGTCAATTTTCTATATGAAGAGTGATTTCATCCCCATGGAAATTTATGTGGGATCTATTTAAGGAAAGCTAGTCCCTACCATTAATTGCATAAAATTCCACCAAAGGGAGTATGAAGAGGTTGTATAGGAAGTTAAAACCAAAAATTATGACAGGGGAGGAGTTATATTCAAGGGATGCAATAATTTCCCCATTTTTTGTTCTCACCAATATCTTTACTTCCTTAACTTGTGGTTATGTGGGGATTGTTCTACTAAAACATTAGGATAAACAATAAAGTGTAGAACCGTAATAAAAAAATGTAAATTTCCTATTATTTATTGAATAACTAGTGTACCATTCACCACTTCATTTTTTGGGTTCACTTCGGAGTAGTGATGGAAAAATCTCACCCTTTCTATATTGGAGGTTTTTGGTTGCCTCTAAAAACCCCTAGATCAGGGAACTAGTTTGAAAAGTGCCCAGGATCTTTGTAGTTAAAGTAATTAACAACATGTTAATAATCGAACGAAGCATTACTTTCCTCTATCACAGTCACATGTTGCTTATTTAATCAGGTAATAGCCACATTCCCTTCTCTTCCCACCTAAAGTATTTATTCACCACCATCAGACAATTTTTGAGGTTCCTATTTCTGTACCTTTATCAAGTGGGGTGATGTATTTTTTTAACACCATTCGATTGATACATTGGACCTCTATATTTAAATTCGACCTCATGCTTCTTATCCCCATGATACCCCAATGATTATCTGATATTCATTTTTTACTTTGAGGGCACATCAGGAAACTTAATCAAAGCTCTCAAAGTCATATATCACTAGGGATTTCCGTAGACTAGGTTTTATCCCACCAAAGAAAAGGTCAACCTTGCATTCGAGGGGTAACGAAAAATCCAAAGTCATATCATGAAATCCTAGTAAATTTTTCCTTGTACGCTCTAATTGATTCGTTGTCTTTTTTTCTTGACGTTAAGGATGTCCCTTTCCATCTTAAGTCGGAGGTCATGAGGAAAATATTTGTCGAATTTTTTTTCTGGGAATCCATCCATTAAAATGGCTCAATATCTTCCTCATACTTCATATTTTTGATCAACTTTGACAATTGATCATATTAACCTTCCATACAATAATCATCTATACGAACCTTCTCTTGTTCGGAACATTGAAGGATGGAGAAGATCATTTCTATGGATTTGATCCATTGTTGGCCGATTGAGGGATTAGATATTCCATTAATAGTTGGAGGCCTTATACTCCTGAAGAACTATATTGAGACTTGTTATTTATTAGGGGGGTTGAATGTTCCTCTAGACCCATGTTTTTATTCAAATCCTGAGTTAACTGGGAGAGTATCATGACACAGTTCACAATTATTTCTCCGATCGGATTGGGTATCTCATTAGAACAATCATCACATTGATCTTTGCATTGATTGTTAGCTCGATTCATCATATTACCATCCATTGGAAGGATTAAAAGGAATGTTAGGGGTAACACAAAAAGGGGAATCAAAATAAAAAAAGGATAACTTATAAATTACACTTGTTTACTTAACTTCTGAATTCCTTTGCATCAATCTATGTTATCCATGGTCAACATCCCAAAATTTATTCTTAGGGAAATTTTTTTTGTTCTCTTAATAATGGTTTTCACTAATCTTAACAATTTACCAAAGCATATCCCTTGGGGGTTTTGTAACAAAGATTGTAGCGAGGCCCATTATCGTGCAACAGTTCCGGTTCGAGTCTTGTTCAAAGCGGTGTTTTCAGGTTTTATCCCTAGATATATTTTTTCCAGAGTAACCTCTACCTACTCATATCCAAACATGGATTCATTTTCTTGATAAACCACTTAATATATACTCACAAAAATTTAGGAATGTTTCTATTATAATTAGGCTTTTATATAAGGATTTTAGTATGGTTTTCTAATCCTAATCCCCAAAATAGCTAAACATATCCTCTGATACTAACTATAACAACCCTGATAATTATTTCACACATAAACAGAATTTATTACATAAAATCTTCACTTGATACAACAATGAATATTGATAGGACTATTTTTTTAGAGATTATAAAAATTATATAACAACTTAAAATATGAAGACACGTCATTATTGAAAACTACTTTTACAAGACCATGTACATTTCTTTATACATAGCATTGCATGTGATAACCTGAGGACATTCATAAGAAAAGGGTGAGCTATAAATCATAGTAAGGGAGTAAACAAGGCATAACATGAAGAATAAATTATATTTAAGCAATAATAATATCAATGGATAATAAGAGAAACATGAACATAAATGCATGATATAGCATGATTACCAAAACATAAAAATGGGTCATCACCATTAAAAATGATATTAGCATGATCCAATGATCATTAAACCTTGATAATGAGTAATCCATAATTTCACATGAATTATAAGGAGTAAAACCTCATTGCACATGATGTATCATTATACTAATCTTAGCCAATGCACTGGAGCACTATCAGGGATCACCCTTCTCAATCATTTAATTTCATGCATTAGTGTGCCACATAGATCATGAAACATGGATTCATTAAATATCATATTTTATTAGATGATAAAGGAATGTGAAATTCATACACAAAACTCTATAACAAATAAGTAAAAGTTCATAAATTTGAATACACACAATAGTTAAATGGGAATGGTATTCACTTCTCGATGGATTTGGCTTGGAAAAATGTAGTGCAATTTCAGCAACATAAAAGCATTACATAAGAATTAATAGAAATGGTTGATGAGAGATAAAGGGGTGTCTCATAATATCTAAATGAAATTGAAAGTAAGGGGGTAATATAGATTCATGTCTCTACAGATGTAATGGAATTGATATTCATAATACAAATGAATTTCTAGAATGTGAATGAGAAGAGAGAAAATCCTCATGGAATTTGGGCTATGTAACTAGTGTACATGGGGGAAATTAATGAGAGATAAAGTGGCCTTGAAACATTTAAACATATGTATTGAGGTATTAAGGAGGTGAAAAATCATACCCCATCATTTGTAATTTAATAAAAAATGGTATAAATCATAATGAAACATGGACAAAAATGAGAAAGGATGAAGTCCCATACATGGAAGTGTGATCCCAAAGGCTTGGGAGAGACTTTAGAGGGGATTATTGGTTGATTTTGGTGCATTGGGAGGATTCTAGAGAGAGGAGGGAAGACGTTCGTCAAACTCAAATTGCATTGAGTGAAGAGGATGTGGGAGATTCAGTGGGTTTATATAGGCAATGAGTGGGAATTCTTTATTACTTATGTTTTGGACACCACACATTAAACTTAACAAACAAATAGGAAAACCCATGGATTTTGCTCATGGTTTTTTCCAAAGGGGAGTAAAATAAATTATTTTAGAAGGCCAATGGACGAACATATTAAAATATTTGGAATTTTTATGTGGAGGTGAGTCACACACTCATGGAAATAAATTTAAAAAGATAAATTATTTTATAAGTATTAGAGGGTCCACTAAGGCACCATAAAATTAATCAAAAAAACCAAAATCAGATTATTTTAAGGATAAAACATATATTGGATAAAGATATCATTTATAGTATTTTATTACATCACTATTGGGTTACTGTGATGTCATAAAAACATTATATATTAAAATGATATTTAATTTTTACACAAAAATTCAAGAGTCACAAAAAATTATGAAAAATTATCATTGAATAATTTCAACGTTTTGATTCCCAAAATAATAATCATTTAATCTGAATTATTTTTTTAAATATGTGAATTTTTAATTTTAAAGTAAAAATGGACATTTTTCAAAAATTAATGGGTTTTAATGAAAACAGCTTTCAAACCTTAATAAAAATTACATTTATATTCATAAAAATTATACGATCATTTATATTTAATAAATAGTAATTTAGAAATAATATTTATTTAAAATATTATAGAATTCAAAAAACCATTAATTAATCAAAATATATTTTTTAATTGAATGTTAACTAAAAATACAATTTTTTTATAAACTATTTACAATGTTAAAATAATAAAATTAATGAATATTAATTTTTCAAAAATAAGTTAGATAATCATAGTGCTGGGTCAAGTTAAATAACCCCTTATAACACCCGCATAAAACCTAAGTGTATGGTGTGTGATGGTGACCGACTATTGGGGTGGCTCGAATAACATTGCTTGGGTGGTAATCTTTATCAACACCCCCTTATTCTTTAAAGCTTAACTTGTTGAATCTCATCTTGGGGTTGGCCAAGTGTGAATCCCAATGATGACAACTCCTTTACATGCTTTGAAAAATGGGCTTCATACGGAGAAATTATACTTGATGAAGCCATTTCTTCCTTTTTCTGAGTAAATTGGATTTGTTAAAGGCCTATATTTATACTAATCATGTGATCACTGTTCAATTACTATAATTTCAACAGTAACAAATCCTAACAGTATTTTGAGATCCAAAATCCTAAAACCCAATAAGTCCATATGTTATATAACCATTTTACATTATAATACATTTTGTTAGATCAAGAAAATTTTCATTAATGAATGTTTCATTCATTTCATTTTCTATCATCAATATATTTATTTAATTTTAAAAAATATTTTCCATGAAATAAATTTATTATTACATATATGAGTAATGATTTGGAAATTGTGATATGGGTGGGGTTTGGTTATAGTGATCTCTCTGATGGATTGGTCGTCTCATGTGTTTAATCATTTGGCTATCCTTTGTTGAATGGGTTCCTTGTGTATAGCTATACACCGGTTTTAAACATTTTTGGGGATTGTCTTTAAAGTAGTGGTTTTGTTTATGCATGATTTCATGATTTAAAATAATTAATAATTTCGTTAATTTAGATATTTGATATTATTTTTCCATGATAGTTTCTCAATTATATTATCTCTAGATGAATTTAATTTTTAGTCTATTCATTAAATGGATTGTTTTTATGTTTCTAACCATGTAATAATGATTATTACATATCAGTCTCAGAATGTCGTGATATTGATTAAAGGAATTTTTATTCACTTATTTACCATGAAATAATTATTATGATATCCATGTTATTTAAATGGAATGTTTTTTAGGTATCCACCTCTCTATGTTCATTGGTATTATTGATCTATGATACCTTCCTCTATACATAACCCTTACAGAGAATTTGAGATCACCCATATTTTGATATATTTCCACAAAAATTTAGGAAGTGTACTCTGATTAATTTCAAAAAATATTCTATTGTGAATGATGTTATTCTTAAAAAAAATTTGTTTTAATTTTTTTAAAATATATTATCAGAATCAAGTATTTATCTTGTTTACAGATAATAACAAAATATTGGATCCTTTAGGATGTGATTCCTTGTATCATTTTCTAATGTAATAAATTAAGATACTAAATGTTGGTTTTTTAGGTCATTATAATTGGCATCATATGAATATTAGTTGAAAAAAGGGAGATATATGAAGTAAAATAAAGATTAGGGATAATAAACTTGTCATAGTAATGTTGGATATGTATATAAGAACATCATTATGTTTTCATATGGATTATATTTTATACATTATAATAGTAATACCCCCTATATTGATACAATTGGATGAAGTGATTCTATAACAGTTTTACCTAGGAGTAATAACTCTAATACGAAGCATTAGGATTAACCTAATAGTCACATAGTAAACAACAATAAGCCTTACAGTTCACTAGGCTTGAAACACTGGAGGTATATTCTAATGAAAATCCAAATTTTAATTATAAACCATTATAATATGTTTTCCTTGATAATGGTAATGAATAACCTCAATTGAACCAATGGTGTCTTGGATTAAAAAATGGGTAATGATTTAAGAAATAAAGAAATGATTATACTTTTTCCCCACTATAATAATTGCATCCCACAATTTGATATTTGGTTTGTTTCAATGGCTAGAACCTGAATGAACCATCTTAATATTGAACAGTAAGGATAATTTAATGACTATGAACAAAAAATGGTGTTATTATAAGAGTGATAGATGTCATTTTTATCCATATGAAGTTATCTCAAAATATTATTTTCAATCTATACTATAACGAAATATCAAACTCACAAATGTAGAGAAGGATAGTTTTTTTTAATAGCTCAACTTGTGGAGTCCATGGAGAAATGTATTCTTGATTTCTATCTTGTGAGATATATGGAAAGATACACCCAATAAAGTGTCTCAATGGAATGATAAAAAAATTTATATTTGGAAAATAAGTGAATAATGAAAGAATTTAAGAAGAAAAATAAATTGTATGATTGAAGGAAATAAATATCATATAACAGATTCATTTATAGTTTATGTTATTAGATGAGTGGAATCTTGGAATTATTTAATTCAATTAACATTTCTAAGGCCTAAAACTATTCAAAAATAATTAATTATGGTATAAATGGAGAAATTATTTTTGTATTGCGATTTAATAATTAAAATAATTGTTTTCCAATTTTATTATGGTTATAAGAATCATAAAAAATCATAGGATTGTGTAAAATTTTAGAATCATATATGTATTCATCAATATAATAGTTATGGATTCCATCACGGGTTTTGAGTTTAATTTTATAATTTTTTCAATGTCATAAAATCCCCTTTTTATGTTTTATGTCATGTGATTTTACATATTCTAATAAAATTTCTTGAAAACATTTATGGGAATACATCATGTTGGTTTAGTATATGGAAGAGTTATTTGGGGAAGAAATAATTTATATTTTTTTGACACATAAGATTCAAGGTATGGGAAACCATTAAGGTTTATCATATCAGTGAGGCTACAGTAATTAGGATTCATGAAAATTTTGTAATGTTATAGAATTTATATTAATGTTGTTTTAAAAAATGGAAAACCTAAGTGTTGTGTGAAAACTCATCTTTTATGAAAAAGAAACGGGGATAGAACCAAAAATTGATGCATGATAAGGTTTTAGATACTACCACAATCCAACATGATGTTTTGGTTAACATGTCATTGTTTTTAGTTAACAATTTCATGAATAAATAATAATGATTAACTGTGATTCTTATTGTTGCTGTTTACTTTTCAATTTATTTTATTAGATAATATTTACTAAAAATATTTGTTTTGGAACATAGTTAGAGAAACATGGGAAGGATTATAAATATTTAATGGATCATATGAAATGTAAAATTTGAATTTTTATTCTTTAAGAATAGTAATACAATTATTGGTTACACATTTTTACAATTAAGGGTGAATTTAAAATTCATTGAAGCACAAACAATTGATGGGATTGAGATCATGAAATAGAAATGTATCAGTTAAGTACATTTCATTATTTTATTTGATAGTAAAATAATTTCCCAAAATTATGAAAATGATATTCAAAATGGTTATCAAATTATATTCATATGAGATGAAACATATTTAAATATAAGTCATAACATCATTATTTCATTGAGGTCTGTATCCTTATATTTATCATTCATTTTCAAACAATTAATGAACTTTATAATTCTCTATTATTATTTAAATTTTCTTTTGTGACCATATCATCCCATGCCATCAGTTTTATCTTACATAGAATCATAGTTATGTGTTATTCTATATGAACTTTTTTACTTCCTTTTCTCTCTTAATAACTAGAATTTTTATTAACTATTTTTAAGATGCTGGTTTTAAATAAATTAATTTTCAAAGTTTACACCATTTTTTATGATATCAAGAACAGATTGTGGGGAACCAATTTATTTACCATGACGATAATGTAACACACCCAAAATGTAAATTTTTGTTTTTCCATTTCATAGAATATGGTACAGGAAACATCGAGAATAAAAACCCACCAATTATATTTTTTAAAATTTAGTCACTTTGATAGCTTGGTGAACACAGAACCCCATGTCTAAATGAACTATAAAATAGAAAACCATTTTAACATATACATTATTTTTGAATTTATGAATATTATTAAATAAATTTTTAGAATTATATTTTTACACATGTAAAAAAAGATTCATTTGTATTATATTGATTATAAATATAATAAAAATGACTTAAAATAAAAAGAATAGTTTTTTTGAAAAATTATTTGTTTATAAATGGTGGGTTAGTCACAATTTAAATATATAATTTGAAAATAATTTTTACCATGTCAATAAATTTTATTTTATTAATTTAAATTAAATTATTAAACCCTTATACACAATTATCTTGGTGGAATTTGTTCAAATTGTTATAAAATGAACATTTTTATGAATAGTGGATAATAACCTTATTATTGATAATTAAATTTTAAAATATTTTAATAGGTTAAATTGAATTATATTTAAATTCAATGTAAAATTAGATCAATTATATTATAATTAATTTAAATTAGGTTATTTTAATATGATTCATTTTAAATTTTTATATTAACATATTTTATACTTATGATAATTTTCTATCCGAAAACCTGCTATTTCGTCGCATATGTGAATAATATTTGAAATTTGAATCTAGAAATTATGTTAATTATATATGGAAAAAATATATAACATTTTTTCAATTATAGTAATTTCTATAATCAATTAAGTTAAACATAATATTTTACCAAAATGAATAGTAAAAACATTAGAAATTAATAACATGGTTACAGTAAAAATGGGATCACCAAGAGTTAAACTATGATGATAGGGGTTTAAATAATCTACCGACATGAAAATATCAAATTTTATATCTATATTTATAACCTATACACCCTAAAATTGAATCTATGTTGATTTTAATTCATTTTTCATGGAAATGGACTAACGAACATGGAATCATTTTGAGAAATTTCCATATAATTTACAATGGGGTTCATTTTCCCCAATTATAAAAGGAAAATCATTCCCTTAATATATCTATACCTCTTTTTAAATTATTCTCAATGAATTTCCATAGAAATACCTCTCCAAATTCCATAGATACATATCCAATCATATATTATTTCTAAAGACCAACCATAGTATCCTTAATAGGAGATCCAATGGAGGGTTCTCATTGAGAATGTAATTTTATTGAAAAATATTTATCATTTTATTTCAATTTTCACCATAAATTATTTATGAAAACATTCAATATAATAACACTAGTGTATGTCATATACTAAGACATTACTATTTGGATTTGATAATATTTATCCATGTTATAATGACATAGTCATGACATAAAAAGATATTACATAACATTTTAAAAATAAAAAAAAACATCAAAAAATGGATGAAGACCATATTAATTTAGTGCCTTTGGAAACATGGAAATAGATATACTAGTACATAATTGAGCTACATAATATCCCAATAGGTTATCCTTGACTAGAACCCTTCTATGACACATCTAAAATTATACATATCTTCATAATCTGGGGATGGAAACATAAAAATGTGTACTATCATTTTCAAAATAAGGGTATAAAGGTTTAAATGTATGTATAAATACGTGAACAGGGGTATGAGAATGTAATAATGAAAAAAATAAGATCATACCCTTCATATAAAATAACTTAAACAGAAATCATGGCACAATTATTGGATGTTAATAAATTATAATAAAATAGAGAAAAAAATCAAAGAATAAAATATGAATAATACAATTAATTGTGTCAATCACATATGTATATAATATTATTTCTATAGTATTTAAGGAATCACAATAAAGGTAATCTTAGTAGAAAAATTCTTTTACTGAACCAGTTTCCCACCCTGTTCTAGCCATGTATTAATGAACTCAGTTCATTCTTTAATCCATAACTATAATACTAAACCACATCCATTTTCCTTTCAAGAATTGTAATACTAAACCAATTTAATTTCATATTCCTACAATGTTTATCCCATGAGATATAAATCTTTTTCTAATGAATTAGAGAGAGATATAGGTCCCACCCAACTCATTATGAAATCACATATACATATTCGATAGAATCATAAATTATCATATAATATAACATAAAATGAAATGGGTATTATAAATACGTAATCATATCATAACTATTGGAATAAGAAAAGTTTCACAATAATTTCATCGTAAACATCAACCGTGAAAGGTAGAGGGTTACAAAAGAATATAACCCACGAAAGAGAAATGATATTCAAAAACATCATGACATAAATCCTTAATCCACTTAAAGAATGTTTATCAATTGAAAATTTTAATAATTTCCCTATAAAATCATTATTGACACAATAATATGTTATTTTAGAAAAGAAATAATTTTGAATCATATTTTAAAAATATTTTCTGATGAAAAAATATCTTTTATGCATTTAATAATGATTTTTATAAAAATTAATCCTTTTGAATATCATTTTCATAGAAAATATATTTTAGAACATCTAAATGAATAATTGAAAACAATAAAACGTTTTTATAATCATTTTTACTAGAAAATGGGATTCAAATATCTTCAGAAAAAAAATTTAAAATAGTTTTCAAAATATGGTTTTTGAATACAATAGATTTCCAACCGAATAGAGAGACAATTAAAATATACATAAAATCATTTTATAAATTCCAATGAGTAGAAACTTTGCACTAATACTTGAATATATATTTAATATATAGAGGTTGAGAGAAGTCATGAGTGTTATATATATATATATGGGTCATGAGATTTCATTAATTGAATCATAATTATAAACAATCTCAAAAAGAGAAGAGATTGTTTCAATGAACTATTTTCACTTGGTAACATTGGATCATACTTTACATGTTAGTAAATGAAATTAAATTAAGTATATAATGTCATGAATATAAGGATTTTGATGAAGTATCATGTAAATTATAATTATATACCCCTAAAATATAATTTAGGAACAAAATATAACATGAGTCTCAAAGAAGTCAAAATGAGAGAAAGATATTTTACATATTTAGTATCTTTTATAAGGGAAAACACATTAAATAAAGTTAATAGAGTGTATATTTAAATAACCATAAATTTAAAAATAATAGATATTAAATATAACTATTGTAAGCATACACACTATACAATTATAATGGGTGGTGAATAAAACATGTATCACATTGAAATAAAATGTGAGATGAAACTCGTTCTCCATGTGTCTTGAATCTCATCATACTCCTTAAAACCACCTATAAAATAAATTTAAATTTATTAATGTATTTTTAAATAACCATATTATTATATATAATACAATATTGGGATTTATTTTAACCTTATATAAACTTCTAGTGAACCATCCTATGTTAATGTTTCACTTCAGATAATATTTTCTTCATTCTTCACATGTGTCATAATTGGTTATATCATTGGTCCTTGTAATAATATCCTGATTTCTGTTTTTAAACCATGAAATTAATATCATGTAAATACTGAATAAGTTTATTATAATTAATATATAATTATTAAATGGGTTACACTGTTCACGGAGACGGTAAGCCACAATACACATGAACCCAATTTATGTTTACTTGTCATTTTGAAAGAAATAAAGTGGAGGATATATATATATATATATTATAATATCTTTATTATATCTTATATATCATATATATTATCTAAACCCATCCTTAATAAATATAACGTAGGGTATGAATGAATCACATCCCTTTGAGGGGAGGTAGTACACACTTCCATAAAAAATATTATTATATTGACACCCAATTGAAAAGTATAAAGAAATGTTTTGTGAAATAATTACACAAGATTTAATAAATAAAAAATATTATATATAACATAAATAAATAGAGTTTCTATAATAATTTCTATCATGATAGGAGCTAAAGGAAAAAAATGAAAAATCATCGTTTAGTGAGGTAGTAATCGGACGTGCATTCAAACAGTATATTTGATACACATTATATAGAAGTTTGTGTAAGTGTAGGTTGAAACATTATAATAAAAAATAATAGTATATTGAGGATACTTTTGTTTTTATACATGAATTGAATAATAATATTTTATATAGTGGAGAAATAAAATAAATGAAATGAGTTTGAGTGGGGGTGTTACCTCTTAATCCGGAAATGCCTTTTGGTTTTCCCTAGAGGGATTCCATGGAAGGAATTCATCACAAAGGAGGATTGAAAGTGGAATTTTGGGAATTTTTTTTGGGAGGGGTTCAATATTTTCATCATACCAAATTGGAATTATATGTGTAATAACATGGGATAGGTAGAGGCCTTTTATAATAGAAGTGGAGTGTCACCCTTGAAATATTTTGAAACAACGGAACCCCATTCACGTTTTTTATTTTATGTGGATAAAAAATTTAAAAAAGTAGAGACAATAGAAGATATGGTATAAATATTTACATAAAATTTATTTATGACAAGTTTATAGTTCGTTTGGGGCCATATGGTTATTGTTGAGTCCCAAATTAAGCTTAATTTAACATAAGTTATGATAATTAATTTTAATTACTTCTATAATATTTTTGGTAAAAAACCAATTTTAACATATCATAGATTATAAAATTTTCTGAATATAAATATGGAATACATTTTTAAAAATTCCAAACATAGATGTGACATTAATTATTTTAAATTTAATCCCATAGTTGGGGCCACGATAGAGGTTTTTAACGAAATAACGTTCAAAAAATCCCTATGTTTATATATTCAATATCAAATTAATATTGATTATAATGATCTAAATTTGATTAATTTTTAAAAATATTATCAAATTATTCCTTTAAAAAAGTTTAAAATATAAATTTTCCTAATAAATAAATATCAAGGAAATAGAGTTTTTGAATTAAAATTTAGTGTTTTTAACAATTCATTGAAAAAATGAGACATCACAGAAATATATATAAAATTTATCCTATCCTAATGTTTTCTTCCTAAATTCCAAATTTTAAGATCATTTTAAAATATTATATTTCTAAAATTTCCAAAAATTGGATATAAAATTGGTTCACCCTTAAATGATGGTAAATGTACCTTTTTAAAAATATAGGTTTTTAAGAATAAAATTGGATTTCTTATTTTAATATATCTATGAATTCCATTAGATGAATATTAATATTATTTACATATATATATAAAATATTTATTTTGTTAATATAAATTATTTAGTGGTACTAATTTAATTATTTATTATAAAAATAATATTTTGAGCATAATAATAGTTTTCTATAAGAATTATAATATTATATTCAATTTGTTATTATAGGAATTTATAAAAATTGAAACTATTTAATTTAGTTTATATTTTTTTAAAACAATATTTTTACATAAGTTATTTAATAGTATATATAAATTCTAATTGAACTACTAGGTTATATTTTATTATATTTTCTAATAATATATTATTGTTTGGTAACACTGAGTCTTGCATGTTACACAACCCATCGATGAAAGTCATTCTTGTGAAAAACATAAACTTAACTGAGTTTTATGTATTTTGAATGACAAACATTATATTGCATGTAGTACATAATTAACATGGAATTGCGTGTAACACAATCCAAGAATAGTTCTTTAATATATATAATAACTATTTTTGGTCTTGTGTGAAATGAAAAATATAAAAAACATTAAATTAATTCAAAAAATTATTTCACAAAATATAATTGTGTTACATTCAAACCCACTTAAAAAGAATTTAACCCTTCAGATTATTCTATGTTATCAAATGATTAATACTTTATATTTCATTTCATATAAATCAACATTCTAAAAATGAACAATTAAATATCATTTTAAAAAGGATTTTTGTAAGTATAATAGTTACCAATAGTCACTATTAACTATGTTTACACATGGAAGAACATAGGTGGGAAGTGTAAATATGGACTTGGATTAAATTATTATGTATTTATAAAGATTTATTGTGGTCATCAGACATAATCTAGTAATTGATCAATGAATATTTTAGGGGCCCAAATTCCAAAATCTCTGATGATTTAAAAGGACATTGGTTCAATGAAAATTAATGTATTGGGAGAACATTTTTTATCAATTTCATAATTTTGAATATGTTATTTATTGACCAAGAATATAATTAAATTCAAATATTTTATATATTTATAAAACAAAATTTCATTCTTTAGTTGCGCTTTTATCGATTTCTAATTTATCCATTACATCATGTAATGGATGTCGGAAAAGTATCTTTGATATAAAAATCACTAAAATACACTTTTAAAGGATCATATGGACTATAAAATAATGAAATGTACAATTATTATCTCTTAAAAATCAATGTTAACTAATCTACAAAAAAAGTTACACTATTTATTGATAATTAATATTTATTCATAAAAATTAATTATGCATTGACCATGCCACCCCATAGGTGAGAGGTAGGGACGATACCCTTATTGTCGTTCAGTCATGGTTTTAGTACGCATGGAATTGGTATAAATGATTGGTTTTCACCCTATATATATGATGATATTTTTTAAAACCCCACTATTATAATTCTGTAAATATTATGGACATATTTAAAATAGGGTTAATCAATAAATGGACTCTTTAGCAAATATTTTTAATAAAACCATAATACCTAAATATATCATTCTAGGTTTAACTAAAAAATTTATTGAATGGTTAATCTTATAACCTTTATGAAATATGAAAATACCAAACAATTTAATGATGGTCACAAAATCATCTTAATGTTGATCCCCCGTATGTCATAAAATAGATCTTAGTTTTCAAATTCCAAACATGGGAATTATTTCATCATATATTTTTATAAAAAATATTAATAACCTAAATTACAATCAATAAATTTAAGAAATATAAATGCTTTATTATTCCAAGTTTTACTGGATATATTCCACAAATTCATGATATTTTAAACTTCATCCATGATGACATAAACAACTTTTTCAACCAATCAATAATAAGATCCAGGTTAATCAAGACCATTGAATTTACTTGTTCATTTCATATATATCATTATAAAATTATCTTAATATATGGAACATATTAATGGTTATGTTACCTTAGTAAAAATATCACCTTTTCATTAAATAACATTTCCATTAAATCGTAAAAATATTACATAAACATGTAAATACTTAACAGAAAACAATCCTTTCATATTTCATCTATTAGATAACATTATTTATAAATCAAAATAGAAATAAACATTTATTATTCTACTACATCTGTAATCCATATGAAGTCTTCCACGTCATTTTATTTAATACATCATTCCTTTCACATTTCAACTTTTGTCTCAACATTATCATCAATATGAACATTACTCATATAACCTTTCAGATTCTTTTTTGGATACTTCCCTTTAAGACATTGATTTTTATAATGACCATTTATTACACAATTAAGAGAATTTTACCTTTAATGACGTCATAGGAAGACCAATATTCCCATCGATCACATCAGTTGAACCCTAAATTTTTAATTTCTAGTTACTTGAACTATGTCCTTTGTTTCCATAGTAAAACACCATGTTTTTCCTCTAAAAATTCACATAATGGATTATTTAAATATTCATGATTAAAATAATACCATATCTTCTTTTCTGAATGGTCTCTAATACATGATTTCCCAGTGAAATCATTTTTTCTCCCCCTTGGGGAGTCTGAGATTTAGTTAAGGTACATTTTGTTGATAATGTTCCTTGAAAACTGATTATGCATAATAAAAATATCCACCATTCCTGTCATAATCTCTTTTGATTTCTCATAAATACTTTTCACCATATTCAATATTCATTTAGTTCCTCTCGGTTCCCTCCATCGAGTAAAACCAGGAATAATTGAGTTAGAAATAATTATCAAAGTGAGTAATCAAATAATCATGAATGTTCACTTATATGATTCCTACATTATAAAAAATTCATTAATCTGTTACAACATCGGATTATCCTATGTTATTTATAGTTATATTCTATTTAAGTCCTTCATAATGCTTCGTGAAGTGTTTCTGTATTTCCAAATGATATCCCCTGGTAGTATCAAACTAGGTACTCATCAAAGAATGTTTTCATGTACCAAATTAAATTGTGTCTGGTCTGGACGATATTTTCAGAATTTCTACCCCTATGAACATTTATTCTAGTGCCACATCCATCTATTTTATCACGATTGGGATTTATTTATAGGAAACCGTTTACTCTATGCTTCACCAATATTCCTGGACATTCTCCTAAACATTAACTCATTTTTAAACTTATAATTAGAGATATCCCTATAAATATACATAGATATTTACATAGGGATATTAATAAATTTTTCTTATCATAGTTTCATATGTAAAATAAAGGATCAATATAATATCAACAGTAAGATCCAGTCATGGCATACATAGGATTTTTATTAAATTTTTTATACTACATAATATATTTAAAAAATTTATTCCCAATGATCTTATTTGTATAGTGCCATTAAAAACTAGGAAACATAAACATTGGTACATAAAGGACTTACAAAATCTCCCAATAGGTTCATATTTACTATAATCCTTCACAGGCACATCAATCGAAATACAGATCTTCATAAAATGGGGAAGGAAACATAAAAAGTGATGATGTAAGATTCTCATTAATGGCACACAATGGTGACATGCTGCATAAATCTAAGTATAGGGGCATGATAACGTGATCAAAAAAGTCGAAGATAAAACCCTTTAGATTTATTATCATAAAATATCATGGAATAATTATTTGAAGTTAATAATTTATAAAAAATAATCGAAAAATCCAAGAAATCATAACATGGGAATAAAAAATAGGATTTTTGTAAACACATAAGAAAATAAGATGCTTTTTATAGTAGTAAAAAAATTGCTAAAAATTCCATCTTACTGAAAATTGTCCTTTATTGAATTCGGATCACAAACCGTTATAAACATGTATTAATAAACTAAGTTCATACCCTATTCTAGGCTTGTAATACTGAACTGAGTTCATTTACCATTGTTTCCCTATAATACTGAACCTTGCTCAATTACCATTCAATCCGTGTATATTTAATGATATATAAATATTTACCCAGTGCATTGGACGATGATATATGCCCTCCACATATCAAAATGAAATATTATATACATGTTACATAAGATCATAAACTATCGAATCATAACACATGAAATGAAATTGGTATTATAAACATGTAATCACTTCATAACCTATGAGAAAAACAAGTTTCATAAACATTTATTCATAATCCTAACCCACTAAATGAATTGGGTTTCAAAAGAATATATATTATTAAAGAAAATTAAGATTTATAAGTATTATTATATCAAATAATAATCCATAAAGAGAAGAATATGAATGGGAACATTGAATAATATCCCCAAAAAGAAATGAGTGAAAAAATGGATGTTATCCTTGATGGGAAATAATTTTGATACAGCTTTTAAAAAACATATCATAATGAAAAGATCTTTTATGTATTGAATAATGATGTTGAAAACTAAAACCTTTTGAAAAAGATTTTATTTTAAAATATATTTGAAAAAATTTATAGGAAGAAATTAAAACCATAAAAAATGTTAAAAATCATTTTTACTTGGAAATGGGATTCAATGATATTTTGAAAACATTTTTGAAAACATGGTTTCCAAATAAAATAGATTTCTTACATAAGGGAGAGATGATTAAAATTTATGTAAAACATTATCTTATGTAATAAAGTGTGGGAATAATTTACTAAAACATTTGGATATCATTAATAATCCTAGTATAAGAAAAATAATGGTTGTCATTCAGACATAGATCATTATATTTCATTAATTGAAGCATAATCATAAACTATCTCAAAATGAAATGAAATTAATTCCATGAACTATTATCACTTGGTAACATGTGGTCATACTCACTATGTAAAAAATGGAAATTTCCATATAATATCCTTAATAGAAGTATATTCATTACATTTCATTTAAAATTGAATCCTATACACCTCAAAAAAAATTTAGGAACATAATAAAACACGAGTCTTAAAAAAGAAATACACAGAAAAAAAATTCCACAATTACGAAACTATTTCAACATTAAACAACTGAAATAAAGGTCATATAATATATTTTTAAATACCAATACATTTACAATAAACACACTGAATATATCCATGGGCATTATACACACCTCACAAATGTAATTGGTTGTGAATAAATAATATATCTAACAGAAATAAAATGTGAGATGAAATCTTATTACCTTGTGTTTTGAATCTCATAATACTCATTCAAAACACTTGTATAATAAATAAAAATTTATTATAAATATTTTACAGAACCATATTGATATATCTAAAACTATATATGTTCTAATTACAAACCTCTATTACCCACTTTTTATCCATCATATGTTAAGGATTCACTTTGGATAATATTCACTTTATTCCCCGTATGTGTCTTAATTTTTGATATCGTTGGTCCTTATAATTATAAAAAAAAATCTATAATGTAAGACATGATTTAAATATTACTTAATTACAGTTTATTTTTATTATAATAATCTATAGGGAATTAATGTATTAAATGTAATACACCATTCATCGACACAGTATGTCGTACATACGTATGAACACAATTTTTGTTTAATTGTCTTGTTAAAAGAGAATGAATTAAAATAAATAATAAATATATCATTATTGAGGAATATTTATTATATTATATTTATCAAAAAATTTAACATAACCCTTATTTAATACAATCCTTGTATTGTATGAACAAATCCCCTCACTTTGAAGGGGTGTTAGACCACAATTCCTCAAAAAAAATTATCATATTAACACCAAGTGTAGAGTATAATGTTATGTGTTTAAAATAATTATATAATATTAAATTAATGATAAATATTATATATATTAAAAAAACATATTTTCTATCATAATTTTTACGATGATAAGTGGTAAGGGAAAAATGAACAATCATCGTTCAGTGTGGGGTAGTAGGCCGTACACTTAAACTGTATGTTCATTAACTATTAGACGGAATTGTCTGTATGTGTTAGTAGAATCCTTATCATAATAGAATAATATAATATTATGGAAACTATTGTTTTTACACAAGAAATTAATAATAATATTTTTGGAAGTTTAGAATGAAAATAAAAGAATGGAGTTTGAGGAAGGGTGTTTCCTCTTAATCAGGTAACGCCTTTTGGTTTGCACCAAAGGGATTCCTTGGAAGGATTTATGCAAAAAGGAGGCCTTAAAGAGTAATTTTGGATTTTAGGGGATATATTTTGGAATATTATATTCAATAAAAAATGGTTTGTTATTTGTGGGTTATTAGGACCAGAGGAGGCATTTTATAATTGAAGAGTGGCACTCTAGTAATATTTTAAAAGAATGGAAACCCACCAATGTTCATTAATTTAAAGAGGATAAATATTTTTTCTAATATAGATAAAATGGTGTATAGGGTCATAATATGGTCATCTAATGTGTTTTTCAAAAATAGTGTAGGTACATTTGGGATTTATGGTTATGGTTTAGTCCATAATTAAATATTGTTTAACATTATTTGTTATAATTAATTTTTATTACTTCAGTAATGATTTTTGAAAAATATGATTTTAAAATGTTAGATGTCATAAATTATTCTCGTACAAAATATGGAATCCATTTTCCTTAATTTTTAACATAGAATTGGCATAAAATATTTAAAATTTAATTATGCAGTTAGGTCGACAATCCTGGCTTATAAAGTAAAAATGTTCATACGTCTTCTATGTATTTAGATTCAATTTCAAAGTAAAATTAATTTTAATGAATTAAATTAGATTAACTGTTAAAACTATTATATAAGTAAACCTTTAATAAAATTTAAAATCTAATTTAAAAATATAAATAAATTAGTTGAAAAATTGTTTTTTTATTAAAATCCAGTATTTTTAACAAGTCATTAAAAAAAGAAACTGTGTAGAAAAAAAATTATCTTATCATAACTTTCATGTTTCTCTTCCATATATGAAGATTTTTTTACATTTTAAATCTATAAAATTTATATAAATTGGATATAAACTAGGTTCTCCAAAAAATTGGTAGAAAAACATTTATTAAAATATAGGTTCTAAGCATAAAAGTGGGTTTGTTCTTATCTTATGTCTGTGAAATCGATTCTATGAATGCCAAAAATTATTTTTTGGATATATATCATAAATATATCAGTAAATTAACTTAAAAATAGTTATTAATTTAATTATTTGGGATTAAAACAACATTGTGAGAATAATAATGATTTTCTATAAAAATACTCACTTAATATTCAGTTGGTTCTCATATTAATTTATAATTAATTTGTAACCAATTAAATAATTTTATATTTTCTTAAATTAGGTAATAATATTCATAAAATATTATTTTACAATAAGTTTATATATTGTTTTTTTAATAATATACAATTTTTCAGTAACACTCAGTTATGCGTGTTATGCAAGCCATCAAGGAAATTCAGACTTGTAAAAAAATATATTTAACATAGTGTTATATATAGAGTAATCTGTTAATTATATTGATTATAGTGAATGATTAAAATATAATTTTATATAAAATGATCTAAAATTAATACTTTAATATGTAAATAATAATTACGTTTGGTGTTGCGTGAAATGTAAAAGACTGAGAATATTAAAATAATTCAAAAACATATGACACAAAACCTTGGGATGTTATGAATATCTTCCACTAAATATTGTGAATTGAAATCATAGACTATGTGTATGTCATAATATCACCTTACAAAGTGATATAATCTATTTTCCATAAACACCATACAAGTGTGGATATAATTATGGATGTAACATGTTTATATTAAATTCTAAATATTATTATACTTATTTAATTATAATATAACATACACCTTATTACATTTCATTTCTTTTAAAATATGATAACATCGCTCGTGTGTATGGATCATTACTGCCTCACAAAGTGACGTGGTTTGTTTTCACTTAAGATTTTCATTTTAAGTAATATAAATATCATAAATGAATATTGATCGTATATAAGAAATGATATTTATTATAGATGACTAACAGATCTCTCAATTCCTTACCAATTAAACCTTTAATGAATTTATTATTTTTCTCCTGTGTATGTATGGATTTCTATATGCCTAAAGACATGTGATCCATAATCTATTTCAAATTTCTATAGTGATTCTAAAAATGTATCTAATGAAAAAATTGATATGGATAATTTCAATATCATTATTAAGATGACGTAACTATATAATATTAGTGATATTTTTAACATTCCAAAGAAAATACTTATTGAAAAAACACGTCAATTAACCCATCAATAAAAAAATAGAGAAATATTATTGAAAAAACGTAGGTAAAATTTTATAAGAGGATCATATATGAAATTATTATTAGAAGTGTGGTTTTGGAATTAATTAACTACATTATTAGAACAATTAGACATGTGGTTAGATCATGATCAACCAAAAGTAAATTTGAGGTAAGAGACATCACCTCAATTTCCCTTCATTGAGATGTATTATAATGTTATGTGGAAATTTCTTTAAATGATGTATATATCATTAATTTTACATATAATATAATGAATCTCTAAATTTTTTTTTTTTTAATATATCAATTTTCTAATTTTAACAAATTGGATTATACATAAAAATTATTAAGTGGTAATGAATTTATTAAATAAAAATCTTTTCATTGGGTAATATTACTTTTTCATGGTCTCTTGTATTATAATATTATGTGCGAAATCACTTTTTATTATGAAAATTTTTATTTTCACATGTTTCATGTGGATTTATATATGACACACATAGTCGATTATTTTAGTAATTTTCACTTCAATGTTTTTATATTTGTATGTGTATATTTCACAATCTCATTTTTATCAGGAATATTTATACAATATTTTTTATTAAATGTAATTATTTTATAATTATCTAAAAAATATCAAATTTCTTCTACTATTTTTATTCATATGGTTTTCCACTAATAGTAACATTTTCCACACATTATTATTTAATATGATTTAGAAAATCTTTTTTTTTGTAAAATTCAACATCATTTCTATCTTGTAACATAAATAACTTTTTTCCCAAAATAACGTGTTATAAAAAATATTCAAAAATGATTCTAATATTAATATAAATGAATTTTTAAATAAATTTTTACCAATGTTTTAAATTTTAAATAACATTTTAATGTAATAATAATGTTTTTTTTATCAAATCCCATTTGGATTATACCAAAAAATTGAAAGAAAATTATATTTTTACATTTATGAAATTTTTTGCGATTTCTTGGCATCAAGAACACTAAATGTTATTAATATTACATAATATGTTTCAATGGTTATTTTGAAGGAATGTTATTTTTTTAATATTTATTGAACGTTATGTTTTAAAAATTTATTTTCCAAATGAAAATGATTTTTTCCTCATCAAATTTTCATGGAACTTTTTATTGAAGTAACATTAATTCAAAAGATAATCCTTATATTATATATACTCCATCGATTATATGTTATCTTCATACAATAATTATTACTTATCTATTTGGTTGATGATTATATTTACCAAGCATAGTATTTACCCTCATTTCCATGAATCATTATTGTGATCACAAATATCCCCTACATTTTTCACATTCCTATTATCCCAAGATATTAAATCTCAACGAAATATCATTGTTATTTATCATAGATATATTTATTTATTATTCTTTATCACATTTATATATAATGTGTTTTTTTGTGAATTTTATTTTATTGCGTGAGGAAGTTTTGACAATATGTATTATTTATTTATTATAGATATATACTATTATGGAATATTTTTCATGAATGAAATTGATAATTCAATATATGTGGAATTCTTGAGACATGTATTTTTCAGTGAGGTCCTCTTATATATATCTCATTGATTCATCGATTTTCTCATGAGATATATTTTTTACTTAGTATTACTTAAATAGGATTATGGTGTGTAACTAACAGTTACTATTAAACATTATTGAACAAGGTATTGGAAATAAAGACATTCATGATTCCTATGATCATAGAGATCAATAATTAATCATTTCATTCACTAGGAATTCAGTTACAATTATCCACGATATTTTTATAGGGATATTATATATAGATGCTTTTCATTCCAATTTTATTTATTAAATAGAATGTGTTTTTAGTGTTTTAACAATACATATTCATTTTTCCATATTAAGTCATAATAATGAAGGTATTAATTAAGTGGAATATGTTATTAGTAATTCACCCTACCATATTGTTTAAGAGATACATTTTTATTAAAATGGCATGACTATTTTTTTATTTTCCAATCAATATTGATGATGAATATTTATTTATGATATAATTCATTATTCTTAACACTTGCTGAGAATTTGATATCCACCTTATTTTTTTAATTACCAATGTAATCAGTGAAGTGTGAAATGGTGGATATGGAATGATAAACTAGAGGTAATGAAATTACTCTCATTTTTTTTTTGTAATTTCTGTTATCAAATTCAATATAGAAATTATAAACTCGTCTTTTTAAAAAAGTTTACTAAACTATTGATTCCACTGGGATTATATTCCATATATCTTCTTATAATGTAATAAATTATGACATAAGCTCTTGTTTTTCGGAGTGAGGATCATTATGTTTATGGGTAATATTTATATGTAATAAACTCAAAAGGTTACAAGAGAAGATTTTTCAAATGTGGCATGGGGTGATATATTCAAAACCATATGGTATGTGGGAGAATTTATTAAAATATATTGGGGACAATATGGGAATTACCACAAGTAAAATGGTACAATAAATTATTTATCACAAGATGATGCGGACATGCAATTATTTTTTCGTATCCAAATGGAACTTGTGATGATATATTCCATGATAAATGGTACCAGTGTGGATTTATCACAATATAATGTGTAAATATGGTGATTTATCACAAGGCCATGGTATATAAGAAAATCACGCTATTCACAATAAGGTACATTGGTGATTATCCCAAGATTAATATTTTCTGAATGACTTGTTTGGTAGCTATGACATATGATTTATATTCTTATATTTATGCCACACTCATATGTCAAAATATTATACCAATGGTTATTATCCCTTACTCATGTTCAATTTATAATTATTCCAAAACATTTTCTATGGTATATTTCATTTTATTTAAGATTATATGTCCTTATATCATTAATTTTCGACAAATATTATCACTTCATATTTTTTAATAATATTTTTCTCTAATTATATTGTTTCTAAAAAATCTTTTACCTAACCCTTTATGGAATCGTTATATATATCCCCTTGAATGGTGTTAGAGATAACCCCTTGTTATAATTCCATTCCCTAGGTTATGAAGGTTATTATAGCATGAGGTATGTATAGAAGAAAGTCTAGATTAGTTCAAATAAGATTAAATGTTCACATTTGTTGTAATATAAATTTTCTGTGTATATAGTACTCAAAGACACCTAACCAAAAGGGTATATGAGTTGTTTTGAGAATACAAGGAGAGGATGTTAAAATTCTGAATATATATATTATATATCTAATAGATAATCAATATTAATTTTTATAGGTATGGGTTTCTACAAATGGACTCAGTAGTTGATGTATGTGACTCCATAATCAAGTAGATAACATATGATGAAAATTATAAGAAAATAAAATGGGGTTTATAGACATTCTATATGGTATCACTTAAAATAAACGATAGTGTTATATAATATGATAAAAAAATGATTTAACAAAATATAATGTTTAATATTTTCATTTATAGGGTGATCCATTAATAATTACTCTAAAGTATATATGTCTTTTAGATAAAATATATAATATGAATAGAAATCATAAAATATATTTCATAAAACATTTTAATCATTATTTTTAAAAATAAAACGTTTCGATTCCCCACCAATTTGTTTAAGAAAAACATGAATACCCTTTCAAAATACTACATTAAAAGAAACAAAATTCATGAATATTTTTTAAAAAAATATGTTTTATATCAAAAAACGACGAGGAAAATATCAAAGACAGTGTAAATATAGAATTGAAATTATTGAAGTGTCTAAAAAATTTCTTTAAAATGAAATAATTTGACACTAAAAATTTATTTAAAAAATTAAATTTTCAAAAAACTAATTTAATAATATATCATTTATAATTAATATTATTTAAAAATAAATTAAAAAGGTTTATAATTATGGAAGATTTATTTAAAAAATGGTGGATATTAAAATAAATTTTACGTTGAAGAATTAGTTTTTAAAAGTAAAAAATAAATTCTAAAAAATTCAAAAATATATAATTATATTTTATGAATACATTAAATTAAAAATAATTTGAAATAAAATTTAAATATGGAAGTAAATGTTTTTGATGAACAATGTTATTAATGGTAATGGTTTTTTTTAAAAAAAATCAGATCATTATCGTAATATATCATGTTATGGGTTTTATTAAGCAGTTATTTTGAAAAATGTGATGAGGAAACATTTCATAAAATTATATTTTGAAATTACTTCTCAATAATACAACCTTTAAAATATATATTGAATTTTTAAAAGAAATATTTACTACAAAATGAAATCTACAATATGTAAAGGAACAAATAATACCAATATTTTCCAAAATACCATTATTGAAACCCGTGTCATAAATATAGTGATAATTATTTCCCTTGAAAATAGTTAATTTCAATTATTACGATAACACGAAATAAAAAAATACTTGGAAGTAAAAAAATGGATAACATTAGTGGGAATATTGAATAAAGATATCTAAGAAAAAGGGATCATTATGAAAGCAAGACCTTTTTTATTAACTAAATTAAATTTTACAAATAAAAAGTAATATGTCATGTGCCCCTCCCTTAATGGATGCCCCTACTATGATAGAAATGAATGAAGAGAGACAACGACCCTCATGTCCCACATTTAGTATGCCCCAGGGAGGCCAATATCACTACGGGCAAAAGGATATAATAATTTTAGATCCATTACCCAATGTACAAAAAAATGATCTGGAGATGAGACAGTTTGTCTTGAAACAACTCTGAGACATGTATATATAATGGAAAGACAAAACAAACACACATGAATGTTTAAAATATCACTATTACAAAATTATATTCTCCAAAGTAAATATAAAAAATGGATTTACAACAACATGAAAAGTATCCCAAAATTAGTGATAGTAATGCCTCGCGCTGTCCATGTAGTCCTCCTTAAAACCTGAAAGAACCTTTATATACATAGGGTCAGAATATAAGTATACTCAGTAGGGAAAAACCAAAGTCTCTCATTCACAAGTGGGAGAGGCATACTAATTCCCTGATAAAAATACAATAGAAACCAATGTCACCTAGCAAGTAATAGTGGCCACCCCAACATCATAAAGGAACATTGAACAAACAACGCAAGTCATGTAAGGTAATATAATAAGTGCATGATTTTTTTGGGTATCCCACACAACTTCCCATATGTTAGCTACTAATACCAAAATGAAAAAGGAGATGGTGCTTCCACACTCATCTACAAACCCCATGTCACAACACTCCTCCAAGCACTTCTACCTCAGAGCTAGTCATGCATCCTAGGAAAATGAAGTTCACCACATCTCTCCCACAGACACCTGGGACACAACCATACCATATCCAACATGCAGACACCTGGGTAAAAACCATAACAAATTCTACGGATAAACATATGGGTAATAACCATACCTCATCTCAAATACACCAGGTAAATCACACCACATATAATACCATAAAAACATAGGAAATCACACATCAACCTCAAAAACCTGAGCCTCAAAACTGCTCCACAACCTTCTAGAGGAGTCTTGGGATACCAATGCCTAGAAGTGGGATAATGGATGAGCCAATTACCATCCATCCATCCTCAATCCAGGATGATGGTAATGGATACCCTCCCCATAAAAATAGGGTAGTTTAGAAAATAGTGCGAAACTAGGGTGGGTTGCGTATTAAAATCATAAGGAAGTAAAACTATATATATGTATCAAACACTCATCACAACCTATAGGGTTTTACAAAAAAAAACCAGATCACAAACCCACCTTTTCTACTACCTCTAAATATACAACCACAGATCAATATAAAATTCAATTAATGACCCCAACCAACTCATTTAACCAATTATCTTTTAAAAAAAATTAAATGAAATCATTCTATCCCTACTTGAGCACCTACCAAGCACATCACATCACAAGACACACATCATAAACCACACAGAGGTAGAAGAATAATGTTAAAATAGCTCACTCCATATTTCCTCTCCACTGTATGATCATGAAACCACTTCTATAACCATTCTTCAAAGACATTGTTCCCAATACACCAGTTGAAACACAAAACAATAAACCATATCCACGCCAATAATTTCCCCTTTTCACAACCATCGGCAATCCCACTGCACAAACACACCACACTATGTAATACAAACAAAACTCAAACCAGCTGCAGACCAAGTACATGAAACCACCCATCCATTCCACAATCAATAAATCCTTCAACCAGAGAATACATTACACCACCTGATCCACCCTCCAACACACACATCTGTACCCAGAATAGTAACACCACAACACCATACATTACAAAATATACTGATTTGACTAGGATCTCATTCTTTAATTCCTCCATTTTTATCATGGGGTGATCATTGAAAAAGTTTGATCCCAGGGAATCTATTTTTTTACTGAATATATGTGGTTAATTGATTTCTTATATAAATCTGTTCAGCACAAGATCAACAATAAGTCATAAAATTTTTTCACGAGTGTGTACATAAAGGCCCACAACATCCGTTATTTGTAGTAGGAATATAGACAATAGGAATGACAATCTCAATAGACAACAAAGTATAAGATAAGTCAATTTTACCCCACCAACATGTTAATATTTTAACCAATTCAATAACTTTTAATTAATTTTAATTATTATACATTCATTAGAGGACAATTATACACCAACCCTTCATGATGCACAATCAAAAGAGGGATGAAGTGATCCCTACCTTAGTAAACTGACGATTATCACCTCCTCCTTGTGCCAAATAGGGGGTGCTCAAGGCTACAATGAAACAATATCCAAGGGTGAAACACAAACACATATCTCTTCATGGATGAAAGTTTGGAGGAATTATGATATCAAGAGTAAAGGGAAATTTACATGTAATAAAGGGTATCTACTTTAGAAAGCAAAATCCTATATCAATAGAAGAAATTATTTCAAAATCAATTAATGTTGGATTATGATAAATACTACATGTTTTCAATATATAAAATCCTTCTAAGAGTTAGGAATTTAAAGTAACACATTACATCCTTTGAAACAACTTCAAAACAACAAAAATATGTATTTAAACACGTTTTACGTCAGACCAAATTATAAAGTGGAAAAATTGGAAAAACTAGAAAAAACTGCAAATTTGACAAACTATAGTAATGAGTCACCAATGGATAACTTAGTATTGGATGACTCACCATTATGTGGCCCATCATGGGATAACTCACTATTGTATGAGTCCCCATTGGGAGAGTCAATATTGTATGAGTCACTGATGGATGAGTCACCATCATGAGTCACCACTAGTGACGTATTGTGGTGATTCACGGTTGGACAAGTCTGCATCATGAGTCACCAATGGTGAACTACCATCAACGACTCACTATCATGACTCACTAGTGGAGGAGATACTTTTTTAAGAATCCATATTGGTTTACTCATCATTGGCGACCTACGTTCATGTCCCACCAGCTGCGAATCAACTTTGCTAGTCACTGTTCTAACTCATTAGTCCTAACTCATCGGTGCGACCAACCATCTCAACCTATTATTAGACAACTCACTATATGAAGAGCTGCCGATTAAAAAAATAATGTTTTAAAAAACACTTGAAATTAGAATCCTTTTCCTACAAGAACACTTCGACCATAATATTTTTTCAATGTAATCGATTAGGGAGGTCTGGGCCATTACATAAGATACATCAGAAACTATTCTCATCCTCATGAATCCAAAACCAAACATAGAAAGAAGATAGGGGTCAAACCCCCCCCCCCCCTCTAACAACTCTCAAGGATCCCACGATAAATGAAACACTATTATTGACCCATCACACCAAATTTCAATGATAAACCACCAAGTGCTATTCAAAATCTGGATTGAAACCTCAACATCCATGAACACCTCCTTTGACATATTCTAACCCAAATGACCAAAAGGCACACCACACATGAACAACAACCACACTTTCTAAACATAGGGATCAGATAATACCATCG
This sequence comes from Viscum album, assembly GCA_963277665.1. Lineage (NCBI taxonomy): Eukaryota > Viridiplantae > Streptophyta > Magnoliopsida > Santalales > Viscaceae > Viscum > Viscum album. The sequence continues at coordinate 903,084,480 of OY728139.1, forward strand.
CCTATATCAAGATACAATCTACTCTAGGTGGAACTTACTCTCCCGCATGTGTTTAATCACATAATAATTAATTAATATTGTTTAATAATATATTCTTTACCTTTTCACATGTCAGTACTTCATCACACATATTAGAACAAGGAAATAACTCATCTTATAAAAAAATGTTCAAACATTATATCATAAGGAAAAACATAAAAAGAAAAAAAAACAAAAAAACATCAGGTATTGGGCAAGCATCTGGCTTCTTTCTCCCAAGTACTCTCCTTCCGGAACCCATGCCTCAACAACACATAGACCAAGGGAATGGTCTATCCACCCAATACCTTCTCCTAATGATCCTAGACCTTTACTGTCCACTCCATGAATTTGGTGCCATCTTAAATATCTAACTCTCCCTAGTCAATGAAATTGGAATCATCATGAAAATACCGAGAGAGTTGAGATATGTGAAGGACATCATGGATCATCTTTAACTACGGTGGCATCACAAACTGGTATTCCAATTCTCCAACTCTTCCCAAAACCTATAAGGGTTCTATGAAACTAATATAAATCTTAATCACTCTACCTAACCTTAATTACCCATATAATGGAAAAAAATCAAGAACACATGTTCTCCATGCTAAAATTCCAAGGGTCTCCTCCCGTGAGAAACATAAGAATTCTGACAGTCACGTGCTTTATTTATCATCTCAAAAGAAAGATAAACCATATATGTTGTACGTTTCACTACCTTGGTGCTGCAAATACGTTTCCCCCAACCTCTATCCATCACAATAGTGAAATTCATTGTCTTCCTTACATGGAATCTAATGGTTCCATTCCAATGGAAGAGTGATAAATATTATAGAAAAAAATATACCAATTAAAGGTGTCACCTACAATATCTTCCAATGTCCATGAAAGATGCCCGCAAAATTTCTTACAGCCTCTAGATAGACCGCACTATTTTACCATCAATCTAAGGGTAGAAACTATTATTGAGGTGTAACTAAATTCCAATATAATGCTTATATTCCCTCCAAACATGTGAGGTAAAATGCGTATCTTGGTTCAAGACAATGGTCCTAAGATCTCTATGTAGCTACACCAACTCATCCATATACTTCATGTGCATGGTATTTGTAGTTCTCGATACCTTATCAAATAATAATTTATCCAATTTCTTCATCCAATTCACCCCTACCAAGAATTTATCTCTGCCTCTATAATGTCTTGTTATCCTTGTGATGAAATCCATTTTGATTTTGTCTCACTTCCACTTAGGAAAATCTATGGTCTGAAACAAAATACTAAGAATAAATTGATTATCCTTCACTTAATGGCACACTAGGAACCTTCCTACCAACTCCACTACCAATAGTTTCATCCCAGACCACCAAAACTACTTCTTCAAGCCATGATTCATCTTATAACTCCATGGAACACCTCTACGGTTTAGTTATGAAAATCGCAAAGGATATCCTTGGTCATATACTTTAGAACAAACAACCTCTAATAAAACAATATCTAATTCTGACTATATTCTGACCATCCCTCCAAAGCATCATCTTGCTCTGTGCAATCATGTATCACCTCTACCCCTGAGTCTCCCCAGTGATTATCTTCCACCTACCGCATCATAGATGAACGTTCTATCATCTGAAATAGATTTCCTCTTACACCATCAATTCTTATATCTAGGTGCATGGTGGGAAAATCATCCATCACCCTCCCAGAATCCAAAAAATCATAAAATAACTCCCTCTATAAATTTCTACTCAATGAATCGAAAACAATATTCTCATTTCCTACGGTGTAGGAGATCTCAAAATCACTTTCTTGAAGAAACTCCAACCACCTCTAATTTGGCATGATCAAATATCACTAGGAAAATATATACCTCATGTTCTTGTGATCTATGTATCCAGAAAGTGCTCCCAATTGAGGTAATTCAACAAAAAATTTAGAAAAAAATCAAGCAATGTTTGTTGTAGATCATGGGTGTCATAGATACATTCATGGGTATGTAACAACCTAGACCCATAAGATATTACTCCTCGCTATTAAATCTGACCACATCCCAAGACTAGATGGGAATCATAAACAACATCTAACTTCACCCCTTTTTTAGGAAACCGGAGCACATGAGCTTTTACAAACATCCTCCTAAGATAGTTGAATGATTCCTAGAACTGCTCAATCCACACAAAAATCTAGTCATTTTATTCTAGAGAAGCTAATAGGTCTAATAATCGAGAGAAATGTGGTAGGAATCGCTAGTAATTTCCTTCCAAACGAATAAAACTACAATCCTCTTCCACACCCTTAGGTGCTTCCCAAAAAACAAATGCCTCAGCCTTCAATGAGTCCAATGATACACCCTTAGGTAAAACCACAAGTCCAAGGATGTGTATCTATAATATCTAGAACATACACTTGGAAAAATTCCCATGGATATGGTGGTGATAAACAACCCCCAAGACATTCTTGACATGTATCATATTATCTTCCCCTAACAATGAGTTTATGTGGATTTCATTGATACATATGATGAAGAATCTATATAGAAACTCACAGAAATAATAGTTCATGAGCCCTATCAGCATGTCTACTACATTCATAACACGGAATTGAATAACCCTGAACACCATGTTCTTATACCTGCACCTAAATGTAGTATTTAAGATTACACCCTCCTTCACCATCATCTTTTGATATCCAAACTATAGATAGATCATAAAGACCTAACATGCTTCCCTCAACTAGTAAAAAATATAATCTATCCTTGGGAGAGGGTAATGGTTCTTGAAACATACTTAATTCAACCTCTGGTAGTCTATGAAAAAACATATAAAACCATCTATATTTTTAACAAACAAGAATGGATCACCCCAAGATGACACAATTGGCCTGATAAAACCCATCTCATATCATCTATCAAAATCCTCAGCTCCCATAACTAAGAAGGTTTTAATTGGTAAGGAGAAATCTAAATCGTGCAATCACAGGGCCATAAGTCTATCCGAGTCTCAACATAAATTCAAGGGTATAGAGTCACTAAATACATGGGGAAGACATCCATGAACTCTTGAAAAATGCATGGAATCTCCTCCATCTTAGCATCCACTGGTTCTATTGACATCTTGTCTAACAAGGAAAGAAGAGTCTGCACACGATGACTTCCCATCTCCCAACTCTACTTGCGAATGAAATCAACACACCTTCTATATATGTGTGAAAATAATAATATCCTCTAAAAGAAATTGATAAGATCATGATAAATATACAACCAGTTGATGCCTAGGATTATTTTATATGGATTCATATGTAGCAAGAAGAGATCCCTATGGGACTAATGTGGTCCCATAATTAGTTCAAATCCTAGGAAAACTTCAAAAAAGCTGGTCTGAACACCTTCTAGCATACTTAATACCAGGGGAGGGGAATCTTATCTATGTAAAGTCCTAGAGTATGTGCTAGACCATCGATTAAAAGGTGTGAGAATCTCCTAAATTAAACATATGGAAATAAAGTGTAATAATAAAACTAATTGTACCTCGAATGGTCTATGGATCTTCTGGAACTACAACATCTATGAAATATAGTTGACCAGGTACAACTCCTCTTACCCTTTGCATATGACCACCTTCATGACCACACCCGAGTTGAGGTCCCTAGAGAACACCCTATGGTCTTCCTCGACCTGCTCTATCTCCCCTTAGTGGAGAAAGAGCCTGTTTTTCCTATTCTCGTAACAGCCTAAGCCAAAATCAGTGCTAAGGCAGGTTCTGAACCTTTTGACCATCACCATACTGAACTTGAACAGGAATGGGGAACTGAATCTGATGATATCCATGGGCACCACATGTGAAACACCTAGGTCATAGGATAATGGGAATGTCATGAGGACCTAATTTTTGAAATGGGAACTATGGAGGTTGACACCCTATTAGACGAAAGATAGAAGGCCCTAGAACATGAGACATACTACCGGAGGCCTTTCCTTTAGAATAACCATACTGGAATCCCTCATGGGGAATACCTCTTCATGAGTGCATCTATCCAAATACATATACCTTTATCTGGACCTCTAATTACAGAATTAAGTTGACAGGAGTAACCATGTACTAGAGAGAAGGATGAAGTGCCTCTACTAGACATCTATCATGATACTCCTCATCTAGAAAAGATCTAGAGCCAAGAAAAGGTCGTCCTTGAAGTTAATCTATAACTACCCGTAATGACATACTTCTCTATTCGAAGGAGAGTATCTATCACCTCTTCTAATCCATCATGGGGGTGGAAAGTAATTCCACCCAAAACTTTTTCTTATATTCATCCAACAAAACATCATCCTCTTTTATCTCTCCCAAGTACAACTCCCACCATTTATGCATAGCTACACACATCTATCTCACTATTAAATGAACCCAGTACTCTATCGGAGCCGAGATCATGGTGAAGTTTATCGAAATTGCATCGAGAAAACTCACCATCTCCAGGTCCAAAATTCTTCCCTCATGTATTCCTAGAGTCTAACATTGGAAATAATGTAGCTTTTCATTCCACTGATCATCCTCCTTTACTCGATCAATTCTCTATCGATCGACCTGGTTATCCTGTTTAGAATCCTACTCCTACACTACACATAGATGATGACTGGTTTCCATTTTAGAATAAAGGTACATAAAGAACTCCTAATCTTGAGTAATATGGACGTTTATTTGAGATTCATTTTGATTAATTGATTATATAAATTTCTTAAAATTCCCTATAAAAATATAAACATATTTGATTATGATGCATGTAACATTAATAGGGTATCTACTTTAAAAATGGTGTCGCCTCACTTAGCCATTCTGTATGTTTTGAGTCCTTGCATCAGATATTGAGGGGCCCCAAAATCCCATGTCCTATCTATTCTTACCTAGACTATATCATGCACCATGATAACCTGACATTATTTCCCTACTAAACCATGCAATCCTCACTATGACTAACTAAAAAATTCATCTAATCTCTCAACCATCAGCTGCTGATACCATTCTGTCATAGACCTCTCTCTTAAAATATTCTCCTCCTCAACTAGTAATGAAGGAAGAGAGAAAATGACCCCCAAGTCCCCCAAATAGAAGGCCCCAGTGTGGTGACTAGCAGCAACGGTACATGGATCTCAAAATATAAGAGGCATTACCCTTTACTAGAAAAGAAGAGTAGGGATAAGACTGTTCATCCCAAAACAAATACAAGACATGTATATATAGAAGAAATCCATAACCATCCCAATTGCTTATGTAAAAAATTATTGTTATACATTTGGAGTTTCCAAATTAAATACCAAAAACAAGGGTAAGCGGTGACCTGACCACTATCCCAAAATTTGATCCAATAACACCCAAAATGGTCTATTTAGTCATTATGAAAATCTGATAGTGGTTTTATATGCGTAGGTTGAGCATACGAGTACACTCTATGTGGGAAAACCAATATCTCTAATGAATAAGTAGGGGTGGTATACTAATTTCCCTATAACAAAATAATAAAACCATCAACATCTAATAATGAATACTAGTCATTCCAACCTCACACAGGTAGACTCACCAAATATTAGAAGTCATGTAAGGTAATATAGTAAGTACATCAATGTTTGTTTACCATGATCCACTTCACACTGGTTTATTACTTATACCCTAACCAAAAAAATCATGGTGATTCCACACTATTCCACAAGCCCCATGTCGCATACCAACCTCACACACATTGTCCTCAGAGCTAGTCCCAAATCCTGGGAAAATTAAGGTCACCACATATCACATGTATAAACCTAGGTCACAAATATATGTCATCCTTCTCGTAGACTCCTGGGATATAATCATACAACTTACCACCTACAAACACCTGGGGTATAACCAAACCTCATCCCAAAGACACCCAAGAGAGTAAAACACATCTCATTTCTTTGATACCTAATAATTCACACCACACCCACAGACAATTGGACCTTAGAACCTCACTAAATCATTCTGAAAGAGTCTTGAGATAGCAATTACTACAAGAGGGGGCATAGAAGGGCCAACAACCAGCCATCTATGCTCTAACCAAGATGTGGGGAAAGGACACCCTCCCCTAAAAAACGGGGTTTTCAGCACAAAGTGATCAACTAGTGTTGGGTCCAAATTCAAATTAAAATTATGTGGAACTATATATATAGGTATCAAACACTCAACCAAACCTGTGTGGTCTTCAAAAAAACATTCCAAAAAAACTGCAATTGCTGCTACATCTAAATGAACAAATACACACCCAAGAACAATTTGAATTCTGGACCCATTCAACTCATTTGACCACTTATATTTCATTAATAATAAATCCATATTTAATTCCATCACTAATCAGGAAACTACTAAGAAAACACATCACATGAAACATATAATAAACCACATAGAAAAAGAAGAATAAAGTTAAAAAATTTCACCCCACATTTACTCTCCACTTTACTCTAGTTCCATCCACCTCCATCATCATGAATCAATGTTATTACACCCAATCATCCATCTAAACCACAAAAGAACAACTCAAAAATAGCAACCACTCCCATTAGGTCACCTTATCAAAACCATTATCATCTCCACTTCACAAGCACACTAACACCCAACAACACAAACAAAACACAACCGAGTTGCAGTCCCACTGAACAACACCTTCCATCCATTCTCTAACTAATCTTTTTCTCAATATAAGATTCCATTACACCACCCAATCCACCCCAAAAACAGTCGTACCCTTGATAGAAGCACAAAAAAAACTATACAAGGAAAAACATCCATATTTTATAGGGCTCTAATTCTTTAATTCATCTATTTAATTAAGGGGTGATCCAAAAAATAGGTTGATCATATGGAATCCATTTATTTAATCAAATATATGTGAATAATTGATTCCATATATACATTCATTTATCATGTGATGATAAAACCCTCAGAATACATCAAGGGTGTGTACACAGTAGCAACTGGGAACCATTTTTTTAGTAGAAATATAGCCCATAAAAATCATAGTATAAATTGATAACAATGTAGAACACAAGACACATTCCCTAGCCCAACATGTTAATCATTAAACTAGTTTAATTAACATTACATAATTTGAAATATGATATCATTACAAGAGGATATTAAAACACACACCCAACAAGATACACATATAATAGTGAGATAAAGGGATACATGCCTCCTATAAAAGATGATCAAAACCTTCTCCTTGCACTATACAGGGGGTGAACAAGGCTCTAGGGAAACATGATATAAGGATGCAACACATAATCATAGATCCTCGAGGAAGAATTGTCCAGAGATTCTTGGTAACAAAATTACAAAGAAATGTAATAGGAAGAAAGGGTCTCATCTTAAGAATGGCCAGATACTATATCAATGGAATATATAATTTTATAACTATTAAAGATGAATAATGATCAAGACCACATGTTTTGACTATCTAAATTTCTCTAGAGAATTATATATTTAATGATAAATTTAATATATTTTTAAATGTATTAAAAACATTTAGATATGGTCTTAAACTCATTATAAATCAAATAAAATGTTAAAGTGGTGAAACGTGAAAAATTGGGAAAAATGGAAATTTGAGAAATAATGGAAATGACACATCGGTGGATGAACCACTTTGGGATGACTCACTGTTAGGTGAACTACAGTTGAACGACTCGCCCTTATATGAGTCACCATTAGACGACTAACCATCCAAATTCCAGAGTGAAGACCTAATATTTGGAGTCACTGCTAGACGAGTCACCATTGGGAGTCACTAATGGTGATTTAGTATTTGTGTCTCACCATCACGACTCACCAACAGATGAACCACTAGTGGAAGAGTCACCGTTGGTGACCTACTGTCACATACCACCATCAGAGAATCAGCATTGTGAGTCACCATTTTGACTCACATGTCCGGCCACACCAGTGAGAACTACCATCTCCATGTACATGTGGATGACTCACCATTAGATGATCTACTGTTGGTAAACATTTATTTCGAACAATCCTTGAAATGATTCACCATTCCTATATAAACACCTCCAAGACCATATTTTCACAAATTAACAGGCCAGGGGGTCCGAGCCATTACATAATCCATAAAAACATTCTCAAAAAATAATTATGAACTATATTATTTTTAATTCATTGAATATAGTGAAATCATCCACTAAATCCATAGTCAAATTTAAATCATTTTTTCATTAGGCATAGACATGGATTCCAAAAAACTAATTACAAATGTCATTCATTTGAAGTAATAATACATTTGAAGTTAATTTATAATATTTAAATTTAATTCCATAGAATGAAATTGAAAATACATCCAATTACAGTCATTTAGATGAATTTAATCAAATATAACAAATTATTTTTGGATGATGCATTATAAATCACTGAAAGTACATTAAGTTAATGAACACCCTAATGAATTTAATAATAACTGAAGTAATCAACCATAATAAATATTCTCATGTAAAATAATAAAAGATGAAAATAAAATATGTTTTATTTATAATTTTGTACACTCATAGGATAAAATACATCAAATAATAAGTATGGGGTTCAATAATTATCAATATCATTCAATGGAAGGAAATTATGTTATAAAATTTCTTACATTCCAAACACAACTCCCATAAAATATAGTTAATCTCGTATATAATAAACATAAAAATACTAATAATCTATTTCAGTACTTTTTACGTATCTATTATAAATTATAACCATTAATTGTGATGATTTATTAAAAAAATTTCAGTTTGTTACAATTTTTTGTTATTGAATGTTAGTGATTTTGGATGTTTTGTGCATGTCATAAAGTGTTAATGTAAATCTAAATTCGTTGATACCATGTTCATAATTACTATATTTTTAAAAAATTGTGGAATATATGATTTATGATAATTTCATAATGATATAATTTAATTCAATTATAATCTCATCCAGGATTCATGAAAAAGAAGCTATGGAGAAATTTTTTCGGTAATTTTCATAAAGAAATTATTATTTGCTAATAACATCAGAAATAATATTTTAACACTTCATAAAACATTATACAATTATTATTTTATCATTTATGTCATGTAATAAAAATCTATTTTTTCCATATTCATCCATGATATAAATTTACACCATTATTCTAATTTGTTGTTAAACCAACCCAAACAAGAACATTGTATAATCAATTATTGTTATGGACAAAAAAGTGATTACATTATAATGAATTAATTATTATAAAAGTTAAATTATATTATATTTATTTTATTGATATCATGAATATTATTTTTAGAGTATTTAAAAAATAAATAAAATTCTACTTGAAAAATGTAATATGTCTTCTACATTAAGGATGTAGACATCACGTACAAACAAAAGTAATAATCTTTTTCTATAAAATATAATGAAGGTTGTAATTTTTTTATTTCTGGGATCTAAATATTATTTTTTAAAACAAATTTTTTATTAAACAACCCCACTAAACCATGCATGTAATGTGGTTATGAAAACTGTATCACATAACTTATAGAGACAATGGTCTACACATATCCCAAGCAACATTATCAAATATCAAATGGTTGGGAGAAGGGTAGGAAATGATTATATATTAAACGTATTAACATTTCACTATACTTATGATATTTATGTATTAATTTCAACATAGGTATATTATATGATTAGGACATAAAATGTCAATGAAATGAAATGGAAAGAAAATATGAGTAACTGATAATTTTACCATACTCATTGGACAAGATCCTTTCAAAATTAAAATATTTTATATAGAGGAGTTAATTTGAGAAATAAAAATCCACTAGGATATTAATTAGATTGTGGGGTAGTTATTTCAGAATATTTTGGTACATATAAATGATTGGGATTGGATAAAAATTCATGTAGTGATAACTACATTTATAAGGGATTGGAAAGGCATTTTTATAATAACATAAAATAAAAATTACTAATTAAATGATTAAAATAATAATATAATAAAAAATAATGTATTAGGAAATGGTAATGCAAACTAATATCTAAACTATTATTTTAAAATCATGTTTCAAAAATTTATGTATGCCTTTAACTCCTTTTTTAACTTTTACAACGTTTTGTCGTGAAAATTAACGTTTACCTATAAATTTTAATATTAATACTAAAAAAATTAATTTAAAAATTAAATTTACCAATTATTAAAAAACACATTTTTAAATAAATATGTTAAATTTTATAAAATCTAATTTTAATAGTACACATAGAAGGCATATAAAACATTTTTACGAAAAAGTCAATTTGTCTTCAAATCTAGAGGTATGATAAAATTTTTATTAATGTTGATATATAAGAAATTAAATTGATTTTAGGAAAATAAATATTTTTTTAAATTTTAATGAAATAATAAAATTCCATATTTTTAATACACTGTTAAAAGAAATAGACCAAAATTAATCTTAAATATGTAATGTATTAGTCATGATTCCATAAATTTTAATCATGGGTTTTATAAACCTAATGTCACGTTTTATATGAATAATTATACACCTCAAACACATTTCTCCTGAATAATTTTTTTATAATTGGGTTTAAGTCATAATTACAATAATATAGGGTCATAAATGCAACAACATCATTGAAAATAATGTTTTTCACTATTCAACAAAAATCAACTATTTCAAAAAAAATCACAAAATTCACCTATAAAAAATATTTGTATGATGAAATGAAAATTTATTTTATTTTACAAAATTATATTTTAAAATATTATTAATTTTTACAAAAATGAAAATAAAAAAATATAAATAAAATAATTGTTTTGAAAAAAGATGTTTTTATTTTTTCATAATACTATTTCATATAAATTATTAATAGAAATAGTACTAATAAATTAGATTATATATAATAAATTTTCTATTTTGATTAATTTTTTATTATAATAAAATATAAAAATCTTATAAATATTTTATTAAGAATAAAAATTCATTTCTAGTAGTAAATTATATTAATTATTTATCCACTAAATGTAAGCATATTTTAGTTGTGTAATATATTTTTATTTAGAAGAGGTTTTTTTTATTTTTTTCATTTTCATAATAATATTAATCTTCCATTTCATGGATCATTTTATTTCAATGTTGTGTGTTGGAAAAGATATCAGTGTCATAATTCATCTAGAAAAAAAATATATTCATAAATATCAGTTGATTACCAATGATCAACATTAGATATTCATAAGTTAGACACACACTCTAGTTGGTCATATAATATTATAAGTCCCCATCCTTAAACATTACATAATATTGAGTTATATCAAGAATTAAACTTCATTATTTTTCAGGATTAGAGATTTATAGTATTGGGCCATAACTCATAAATTACAATATAAAAATTACAATGTAGACACTTATACTCACTATATATTTTTTATAGAACAAAAACATTTAAAAATAAACATGGTTTAGTTTCATGATTAAACATCACAAATTTTAAATTTATTCAATAATTATATCTATCCTCCCCTAAATCCTATGGAAATAATTTTAAAACATGGGATGGGTAGAAAATATCAATAAGGTATACACATTGATGGAAAACTAATAGCCTTCCAATAACATGTAAACCATGAATGCATATCATAAAATAATACTTTAACACTTAAGAAGTAGTAAAAACTCTTTAATGAATATAATATCATTGATTAATATTTTCTATAATAAAAATATTACAATAAACCCCTAAAAAGGCCCATAAAACTTATAATTGTATCTTCATACATAATCATACTTAAATGGAATAACCATATGGTCGACTTCCAGACATATCACTAAATGGAATAGATTTATGAATGACTTACATACCCTATATATTAGATGATATAATGTGACCACACATTCTTGGTTTATTATGTAACTAACCATCATTGAGTTGTTAAATAACCACCCATCATTGGTTTATCACTTAACCACACATCAAATTTTCGTGTACCATTATATAATAATAACATAAAAAGATTTTAATTGTCAAAATTTCACATATGAAATTTCATTTAAAATCAGAGGAAATCATTTCAAGATATTGAAAAAGTCTATAAACATTCAAAACCTTTTTCAATACCAAAACACACAAAACTTTAATTATTTATTTTATCATTTTAAAAATATTAATGCTGATATAGGGAGCCAAATATCAAATAACTGTTATGGCGGCAAAGAAGTCATTCTCACCGCATTCATTAAAAAACATTCCTTTTGTAGTTTTTTTAAATAAAGTAGAATGATTCAAATAAAAATATTCCTTTTAAAATCATTAAATTAATAAAATGTAAAAGGGGTTTATTATACACCTTATAAAATGTCGTGGTGTAAAACATCAATATATTCCTCAATGAAAGGAAATTGAGACGAAGTCCCTTACCATGAGTCTGAATCATTATGTAAAATCTTTATATTCATAAATAATAAAAATAGTTTATTTTATACTTTCATGAGAACTATTTTCACGTTTATTGTTTTTTCTATAACATTTATTACCATGTTAATAAAATTACATAATTATTTAAGTTCATATTAGATGTTTTGTCGATATACGGTACTTGAGAAAAAAATGATCATTGTTTGATCTCACTAGTATATGTGGTAATAAGTCCATAATATCAGAAATAAGAAAACATGAAATTATTATCATATATATACACTAATTATATCTTTATATCAAACCATGAAGTGAGGTTATTTAAAATTAACAATGTTATAATCGTGTAGATGGTATCTTGTACGTACACATGAGTAACATTTCCCTTTTTTCATTGATCACCGTGGAAAGAATTGATGTATTTTTTATCATTAAATAAGGTCAATAAAAGCATAATATCATATTATTTTTTAAATATACATTTATATATTTTACACATTATATGATGAATAAAACAAAGTCATATTTCGTCATGGAGGTGATAGTTCACACGTACGCACGAAAGACATTATCAATTTTATGCACATGTAAATTAAGAAATAAATTGATATATTATTTTAATAGAGTGATTATTATGTAATGAATATTAAATTTTAACATTAATTACATTATTATTAATAGTCATGAGAAATGGTTATGAAAACTGAATTAGATCAGTTCGTGGAGGTGATAGTCCACACGTATGCATGAATGATTAATTTATTTCCCATTTCATGGAAGTGGAGTTGGATTTAGTTGGAGATATTAAAAAAATATAAGTATATTAAAGATAATATATTTATTATTACATCATGGATGAAGGAGATTTAAAATAAGTGGTATAAAATATAAAATAGAAACACTTAAACAAAATCATCACCTTTCTTTTGGATAATCACATTTTATAACACATTTACAACTCAATGAAGGGTGTTCCGCCTAAAATAACTCCTCAATAACGTGGGTAGTGATTATAAGAATGGTTTTGGATGTTATATTTAGACCCTAAAGGTTTTGGAAGTGTGAGTAATAGGGAAGAATATATGTGTTTTCTATCATAGGGGACGGGAACCCATATAATTATTAAAAGTATTATGTTGATACAAATTCAATATCGATTCGAAATGATTCCAAAATAATTTATTTAGAATGTAGTATACATATGGGTTTTTATATAATCGTAAATTAAAAATTAAACATGTTTTGAATAATTTTTAATCTTTATCGTTTTGTTTTAATATTTTTAAATTTTGTAGTTCTATAAATTAATTTAGACTTGGAGAGTTAAAATAATTATAAAACCATGAAAAAAGACTAATTAATGAGTAATTAATGAAATTTTCGGACTTATATTAATTTTTTGGTCAATTTTTTTTTATTTTTATAAATTTTATATCATTTAAATAGAAATTTTATATTTTATGTCAAGAAATATGCTAATATTAACACTATTCATTACATGAAATTTTTAAAATAAAATCATAACAACATTTTTTATTCGAAAAAATACATTAACTCATCTATAACATGTATAATTAATCTATAAAATACTTGAATTACATAAAACATTTTTAATTATATTTATTTTAATATTATTAAAATCATTTATTTGATTATTTATTTAATAATTCTATTTTTGCATCATATTTGTGTCATAATTAAATTTAGTTATATAATTACAAAAAATTTTAAATAAATTAAAATTATTTACGTATTCTTTTTAGATTTCTAATTTATATTCATAGTCTATGATATCATTAATATTACCCAACATTAAAATTATTTTAGTAAGAAAAGTCATATTTGTGACATATTTTCCATTACTTTAAATTAATAATTGTAAATGTCATAACCACTACCACATGGAATCTAAACGACACCATTTTGGATCAATTATTTTAATGGAAAATAATAACTCATCAATTAATGTTATTAAATTTTTTAGCGTAATAATAAAATTAATTTTACCTTTAATTAACCTATTTACTTTTAACCGTGCGAAATAAAAAACTAAAGTTCCATTCACCAAAAATTATTTTGATCATATTTGAATTTTTTATAATTAATAAAATCATATATAACCATTTTTTAAAATTTAATGAATAGAAGTTGTTAAATGAAGTTTAATAGTAACCACATTGATGGGTTGAGAAAATAGGTTTTTTAAGAAAAATGTTGAAAATATAACATTATATTTATATTTAATTGTAATTTGAAAATTCATCCAATGAAATAAATTTGATTAACTGATAAAATATTTATATAATTATACAATAAAACCATGTAGAATTATAATCTAATAATATAAATAAATGAGATGATAAGGTAGTTATGAATTAAAATGCAGTATTTTTAATATTTATAAAAAATGAATATTATATAAAAACAATAAATTCAACCAAATTAAATTATTATGTCCCTATTCGAAATAAGAAATTTATTTGAGACAAATAATTATAAAATTGATGAAAGATTTATATTTATAAAGGTTTCTCCATCGAATGGTTGTAAAACTACCTTCTAATAATATTAGTGTATTTTATGGTTAAAATTTGATTTATTCTCAATTTGAGCCACTAAAATTTATTCAAAAAATTAAAAATATTTAATAAATGTGTAAACATAATATAGATAGTTATCATAATTTCCTCCAATAAAAATTATAGGTGATAAATACAATTTAAATTAATAATATTAATAATATGTTATTTTTTAGTACAACTCAGTCTTCTGTGCAATATAGGATTTTGGAGACACCCATTATTGTGTATCGAATACTCTATCGAACATAACATAACCATTAATGAAAAAATAATATCAAATTCATAAATAATATTAAATAGAGATATTATTATACTATAAAATCCATAGATGTTACATCCTTCCCCCCTTTTCAAAATTCTTTCCTTGGAATTTTTATTTACTTATCAAGTAAATGGGGGTATTTAAATCTCATAGACCTTTCATGTTCCTATTTTTCATCTTCAAACATATAGTTTTCCACACAAAAATTAACTGATGAATATCCATATTTTTCAATAAATTCTCTCTACATTCAGGAATCCAGATTAGCTATTCATCGTAAGAAAGATTCTTTTCCAACTAAACTACTTCTAGACTCAAAACATAAGATGGATATATCATATAGTTACATTACATTGAAACATGTAAAACATTATGTAACTGGGGTAAACATGGAGTTAGACAAACCCTATAGGCAATTTATTCCACTTTATCAAGGATTTTATAGTTTCCAATGAACCTTGGACTGAGTTTACCCTTCTTACCAAAACGTATCAAACATTTCCATAGAGAAACTTTGAGAAATTCATGATCACCTACCTCAAAAAAAACATCCTTAATCTAGTTATCATTTAAACATTTATATATTCCTATTAATGTCATCTTGTGTTTCTGAATCAACTAAACCATCTCTACAATTTCCCAGAACATTTTTTGTCTCATCAACTTCTTTTCACCTACTTTATACCAAGAAGGAGGACTTTGACACTAGTGTTCATATAATTGAAAAAATGGGGCTATATATATACTGGAATGAAAATTGTTATTATAAGAAAGATCATCCAAGGAATGATGATGATCCTAACATCCATTGTAATAAATTGAACAAGAAAATAGCATATCTTCGATGGTCTGAATATTTCATTCTAACTTCCCATCATATTGAGGATGAAAAGTTATACTGAATATTGATTCATTTATGAATAACTTCTAAAGGGCTTTCAAAAAGTTAAATGTTAACTTTGGATCACGATCAGATAAAATGGAGAGTATAACCCCATGTATCCTATATATCCCTTTAATATATATCCAATAATGTTGATCTAGAGATAGAGTATCTCAAATAGGATGAAAATGAGATGTTTTAGTCAATCGGTCAACAATAAGAAAAATCACATTGTTACCTCGAGTAATATTTTCTAATCCCACTATGAAATCCATGGATATATATTCCCATTTTACCTCTAGCATGGGAAATGGATGAAGCATCCCTTTTTGAAGCTGCCTCTCTTCTCCATCCCATTGAAAGGTCAAAAATATCAAGGTAAAATCAAGAATATCTATATTTATTCCATCCAATCAGTAATACTTCCGAATATGTCTGTACATTTTAGTTCTACCCAAGTGAATTGAAAATGGAGAACTATGTTCTTTACATAAAAACTCTTTTTTCAAATTCGAATAAAAATAAACACATACTATCTTCCTAAATTTGAAAAAACAATCTTTATCAGTTATAAATTCATGTATCTTACCCTTCTAAAACAATTCTACCTTTTTTTATAAGTCATGATCTTTGAACTACACTTGCTTAATTCTTTCTGATAGAGAATATTTTACTGAAAAATGAAATAAAATAGTGGAATTATCTACACCAACAACTTCCAATACAAAATTCATCAAATACATTACCATGGGATCTCATTCCAATCATAGAATTATTAATGTATCATTATTTTTTCAACTCAAAGAATTAACCACTATATTTTATTTTCCTAGATGGAAATGAAATGTCAAATCATAATCCTTTATTCACTATATCAAAATCCATTGTATCATGTTCAATTAATTATGAGTGAATATATATTTTAATGTTTTTTTATGAGTATATATTTTATACATTACAAAATACAAATGGGGCCCCTTAAATTTTAAAGCAAAAAAACAACAGCAGCTAATTCCAAATCAGGTGTAGGGTAATTTAACTCATGAGGTTTCAACTGATGTAAACCATAAAAAATTACCAGATCATTCTGTATTATGACATAATTGAGTCATTTCAATGATGTATCTATGCAGATAAGAAATTCACCAGTCATGGAAGGTAGGGCCAAAATTGGAGCATTTACAATTCTTATTTTTAGTTCCTAAGAACAATAAGAACGTTCCTTTTTCTCTAAGAACATAACATGGTTACATGTTAAATTAGTCAGTGGGATAGATAACTGAGAAATGTTTTCAAAAAACCATTGGTAATAACCGAAAAATCCAAGAAAATTATGAATAAATGTCATATTGGAAAGTCTTAGAAACTCTTTACTAACTTTTTTTCTAGAAGGGTTAATAGTTATTCAATCTATAGAAACAAAATGACCAAGGAATGATTTGTTTACAACCAAAATTTAATTTTAAAACACATTCCATATATTTTATTTTTATTTATTGTTTGAAAAACAATCCTTAAGTGACTTTCATATTATTTATATATTTTTTAATATACCAACATATCATCCATAAAAAAACCAAAAATTGAAGAAAACCAATAATGGACTCCATTTATTATATAAAAAAATACAAAATCTTCATTAGATTATCCAAGGGAATAATTACTAACTCATAATTCTGATATCTTATTCAGAATGTTGTATTTTTAATGTTTTCCTCTGTCAACATCAGCTGATGGTACCTATACCTGAAATCAATCTTCAAAAAATACTACGCTCCCTAGTACTAATCTTACCATTCATTTTAATGAGGCAAAGGATAATTATTCATAATATTTATCTAATTCAAGTCCATGTACTCAATACAATGTAACATGGAACCATCCTTCTATTTGCAAAAATAAAATAGGGGAACCCCATTGTGTAGTGCTATGTCGAATAAAACCTTTATCATGTAATTATTGCACCAATTATTTCAATTCCTCAAGTTAAACAGGATTCATTTGATTAGTTGGTTTATAAATTTTATTAGAATTAGGAAATAAATAAATTGTATATTAAACCTCCCAATCATAAATAATATCCTCTAGTTCATCATGAAAAACATCTCTAAATTCATTCACTACTAGGATGTCAATACTCAAAACTGTTTCATTCTTTTTAAAAACATAAGCTAGATATCATTCACTCCCATATTTAATAAATATATTATCTTCTTGAAATTATATCAATGTTATGAAATCATTGACTAAAACATTATTATATTTACAATATATTCTATAAGGATAATCTAAAATCCAATTCATTCCCAAAATAATATCAAATTACACTATAGTAGGTTCAAAAATATTTTCAGGAAAAACCATCACACAAATGATAATTGGAAGATTCCCATAAATCCTGGATTCTTTAAAAATTTAACCTAGTGATTTTACCAAAAGTATTATATCATGGTTATGAGGTGATATTTCGAATTTAAATGAAAATATCTCAGAAATGAATGAAAGTGAAGATCCAAGTCAAATAGATTATTTGGATATTTTGAAAAAACTCACAACAAACCTATCACCACTTCATTTGATGGTCCATAATTAACCATAGTAGTGGGAAAAGAATTTTCCCAGCCCTTTTTATTTCGATCATTCTGGTTTCCACTCTAGGTAATCAAATTTGGACACATAATGGTATAAAATCCTAACAAATTGAAACTAACACATCATATCACTATCATTTCATTTCTTTCTTAGTCATCTACTTTCCATTCATGAGTAATATAACCTGTATTACCACATTACATGAACTTATCAGGCACTGAGAGACATTATCTAGAATTCCTTTTACCACACATCCCACAAGAATTTAATTTAGTTATCTTATATTAAAAATTATTTAATGAATTCTTCTCTATTTAATTTCAACTAGATTTCTTTTCTTCTTAGAATATTGAAATAAATTATCATCATAAAACACCATTTCTACTTTTTCATCACATAGGAAAAGTTTTTCATATATTTTGAACCCTTGGGAAGATATTTCCCATTGCTATTTCAGTTTTAATCTTGACTAAAACCAATCTATCTTACGATCAATATCTTGGAAAAATTTGGGATATACGTTTTCAAATTGTTAAAATTTTCTTCATAGGAAGCAATAAAATCTTTCTCCTTCTGTCTTAATTAAATGATTTACTTTTCAATACTAATTTGAACAACCCTAGGAAAATATTTCTTAGGGAAGATATTCATTAATTCATCCAATTCCATGGCCACAATTGCTCCACAATATTTGAAATTTGTAATCATTAACCATTACTAATCAGATTCACCTTAAAAATAGTAAATAATAAGTCGAAAATTTTTATAGTTCGAACATCCTGTTACATAAAACATGTTTTGCAATGATTTAATCCAATCTTATCATGTACAGGGTTAGATGATCCCTTGAATTATGGGTGGAATTTCCTCATGAAATTCCAAACTAATGACATATTCTTCTATGGTAGGTCTTGTAGATCTCATGCATAGACACCACCACTATTTATCACCAATGCCAACTCACCCATCATTGCATCAAACTATTCAATTCTGATTATAAGCATCTTAGGATGATGATTTTAAAGTTTTTTTTCTCTATATTCCTTCCCATTACAACAACCATGTTTCTTCAGCAAAAATCCATTTTGGCGAAAAATATCTTAGAAAAAGAAACATGGTTATATTAAAATTATATATGATTTCAATTTGACCATAAAGTTAAAAAATAATTTATGGATATTCAATTATCTATATTATAACTCCTAAATTAATCTAAACGGACCATTGATACCAACTATAAGGCCATACCCATAAACATTACAAAATGTTGAGTTATGTTAACAATTAACATTTATGATATTTTTACGTTTAGTTCATCAGATAATTATTCCATAACTCATACATAAATACTTAAATATTACAATATATTCACTTATACTCAGAATAATATTTTTACAAAAGAAAAACATTTAAAAAGAAACATGGTTTCTTTTCATGTTTAATCCTCACAACTCTTCCCCAGATCCCATCATTGTCTCTAACATCCCTTAAATCTGGAAAAAAGAATTTAGAAACTGGGATGAGGATAATATCCCAGTAAGGGATACACAAAGAAGGAAAACTATTATCTTTTCAATAACATGTAAACTATGATTACATATAAATACAAATATGTTTCTTCTTTAATAAGTAGTAAATAATATTCACAAAATATAATCTCAATAATTACACTTTTTTTAATAAAAAGAGTAACATAGAACTCATAAAAATAACATATAACATATAAATAAAACTTCAAACATTATCATACATAAATGGAATAACCATGCGGTCGAATTCCACACATACCACTAAATAGAATAGCCATATGGAAGACTTCCATACACAATGAATTGGAGCTTATAACATAACGACACAAAATTGGATTATCATAGAACCACCTGAATTTGGTTAATCACATGACCAAAAATTATTGGTTTACCACATAACCACCCGAAAAATTTTCATTTACCATTTTATAATCATAACACATAAATGATTGCAATTATCATCATTTCTCTTATAAAATTTAATTTTCAATCACTGGGAAAAATTTCAAGATATTGAAATATTATATCCACTTTAAAAACTATTTTCAATACCAAAACACATAAAATTGGAATAAGTGATTTCATTTCCTTTTATAAACATTATGGCTTATATATGAAGCTAAATATCAAATAATGGTTATGGTGGCGGAGAAGACGTTGTCACCGCATACATTAAAAAATAGTCCTTTTTCATATTTAATGAATTCTATACACTTCATATAAAATGATTCCTTTTAAAAGCCCTATATTTAATTAATGGTCAAAGGGTTTGATTATACACCTTAAATATTATAGTAGTGTATAATATTAATATATGACTCAATGAAAGGAGTCTGAGATGAAGACCCTTACCGTGAGTCCAAGTCATCACATTCAATATTTTCATTCCTGAATAATAAACTTTGGTTAATTTATACATTCATGATAACATTTATTCATGTTTATTATTTCTTTAATACCAATTATTTCAATGTTATAAAAAGTACTTAAATATTTATGTACATATCAGAAATTGTTTCGATATTTTGTACTTGAGTCAAAGATGAACATGGTTTGATATCACCAGTACATTTGGACAAAAGTAATTCATCTTAAAAAACTTATTCATGAAATTATTATCAAATTTATACAATATTTTTATCTTTAAATAAAAACATGACATGTGGATATGAAAAATG
The DNA here is from genome assembly GCA_963277665.1 of Viscum album. Classification (NCBI taxonomy): domain Eukaryota; kingdom Viridiplantae; phylum Streptophyta; class Magnoliopsida; order Santalales; family Viscaceae; genus Viscum; species Viscum album. The sequence goes on from OY728139.1 coordinate 903,105,946, forward strand.
AACAACATTGTAATAATAGAGATGGTATGTCGAACATATGCATGAGTAACCATTTCCATTTTTCATTGATCATTATGGAAAGAATTTAAGTATTATTTTACCATTAAATAATGATAATGAAATAATTAAAATTATTTAAATTATTTAAATATAATTATATATATATATTATAAAAATGATATAATGATGAGAAACGACTAACATTGCTTCATAGAGATGATAGTTCACAAGTATGCACAAAAAATGTTATCATTTTTATGGACATGGATAATAATAATTTAATATATATATAGATAGATATATTATCATTTAATGATTAATATGTAAGAAATGTAAAATATGAACATTAATTACATTGTTATAACAAATCATGAGACGTATTTATGAGAAATGAATTAGATCGATTCGTAGAGGTGATAGTTTACATGTACACATGAATGATTAATTCCATTCCAATTTAATGGAAGTGAAGATTTATTCAAGTGATGTAATTATCATAATAAAATATATATGTTTATTGAGGATACTAGAGTTCTTAGTTCCTCACGGATTAATTATATTTAAAGGAATTGGAAGAAGAAATAAAATAGAAACACTTAAATAAAAACAATACATTTCTTTCAAATGATCACCTTTCTTAACACCTTAACACCTAAAAAAGGTAGTTTGCCTAAAATAAGGTCAAATGATTGTGGGGAGGGACTCTTTTTAGGGTTAATGGGATGTTCTTAGCTGAAAAAAACGTTTTGGAAGTGTGTGTAGTATAAAGGAATGCGAGCCTTTTATAGGATAGGGGAGAGGCACCCTTGGAATTATTAAATGTATTAGATATATATAAATTAAATTTCACTTCCAAATGGGTAAAAAAAATTCTGTTAGATGATAGTAAGAGTATAGGTTTAAATATAGTCATCCATTTATAATTAGACAATTTTTTAATATTATTTAGTCTGTTCATTTTTGTTTTAGCTCTTGAAACTCTTATCGTTTTATTGTGTAATTTACACTTTGACAGTTAAAATAATTAACAAATCTTACCAAATGACCCAACAATGAGAAATTAAACGTATATTTGTACTTATATATAATATTTTGTGTATGGTTTTAGTTTTATAAATTTTATATCAATTACTTACACATTTTTTATGTTATGAATTATGTCAATTTTGATACTATTCATTAATTGATTTTTACAAAAAACGTAAAAAATTGATTCTTTCTTAAATATTACATTAAATAATATATATAATTTCAATATAATCCAAAAAATTTGTGCATGGAATAAAATATTTCAGTTTATATTTATTTTAATATTATTAATATCATTTATTTGATTCTTTCTTTAATAATTCTATTACTGAATTATCTTTGTGTCATAATTAAATTTAATTATTTAATTAAAAAAATTATAAATAAATTACCATGATGTAGTTAAAATATATATATATTTAATTAATATTCATAGTCAATGATATCACTTATAAAATGCCATATTAATGTTTTTTAGTAAGAAGAGACATATTATTGACATTTTTTCCTATAAACAAAATTAAAAGGTATAAATTTCATAATCACACCCATGTGGCTTCCAAAGTTCATAATTTAGGCCCAATGAATTTCATGGTCTATAATAACTATACCAATAATATTAGGATTTCTATTTGGGTAATTAAAATATTTATTTTACCTTAAATTACCCTATTTACCAGTAACCATGGTAAATAAAATACTAATGTTACTATTCAAGAAAAAATATTTTGATTCTATTAGACCAAATTTTCTATAAAAATTACAACCATAGATATCAAATTTTGAAAATTCAATTCACAAAAGTGGTTAAATTAGGATTCAAACTAATCCTATTGACAGATAGAGAACTTAGTGCTTTTAAGTAAAACGCTTAAAAGTTCACGTTGTTTATATATATAAATTCTAATTAAAATTGAATGCAATGAATTAAATTGTATTAAATGATAAAAACTTCTTCTAATTATAAATTATAACCAAGTGAATGGATAATCTATAAATATAAATAAAATAGTTGAAAATACATTTTTTTATTAAAATGCATTATTTTTTTCTATTCATTGAAAAATTAATACTATCAGAAAAATACCAAAAATTCATCTAAAGTAAATTTGGATGCCTTTTATCCAAAGAAGATATTTATTTTATCAAATATAACTTATAAAAGTGAAAACAAATAAATTTATAATGGGTTCTCAGTCAAAAAGTGTTAAAATAATATTTAAAAAATTAGAGTATTTTATGCATAAAATTTGATTTATTCTCATTATAACTATATAAAATTTATTGGAATAAAGTAAAAAATATTTAATAAATTTATTTAAACATTATATAGAAAATTATATTAATTCCCACCAATACAGATACTAGGCGATGACAACCAATTAAAATAAATATATTAATAATACATTATTTTTTGAATAAGTAATTCTTTTTTACAATAAAATATTTCAGATAAACCCATTGTTTTGCATCGAGTAAGCTATTGAACATAGATTCCCCTTTAATGTAAAATTAATATATAATTCATATATATTAATAAATATGAAAAATTATTATTCTATAGCTACCTATGATGTTACTGATATATCATTTTCTTGGTTTTATTAAATTTTATTATGAAAGTATTGATTACATCCTTTTATTGAATAAACCATGGAAATCATTCCACGTCTGTGGAAGATTTAATGATAATTTCATGGGAATATCAATTAATTTAACCTTGATTCCATGTAAACATATCTAACAGTTAAACAATGATTATAGGGGTAAATTATTGTTCTTCGAAAAAATTGTATTCTATTAGGTTATATGGTTCCAATTATCCGATTTATGTGTCATAAATTCTATAAGATAATATAATATTTTTGAGATATATGTTGTCTTGTATTCTTGTCCTCTATTTCACTAAATATGATTACATACTCCCTTCTATGTATTTTTATTTTATAGTATATTTTTATGAGATATAGATAGAACGTAGATCATTACTAATGATTTTATCATAACTTAATAAATTTCATACTCGTGATTTTCCATTTTCAATATTATATCGTAATCAAGAGTCTATGAATTTGAGTTCGATACCTCTTACCATTTTTTCATTTCATTGAGTAATTTGATTGACACATGCATTAGACGAGACTTAGAATTACATCAAACCACTTTTCCATCATCTACTATTTTTTACTTAATTATATAATGATATAAAATTCATGGATCCTATGACCCATCATCCAATGATAAGTGGATTACATATGCAAATAATTCTACAATATTTTATTTTATCACTTAATTTCTAGTAATTTAATTAATTTAACTAATATTGATAAAATGATGTACAATAGAACATTATCATACAAAAAATAGTAAACCATGTTATTTTTAATCTCAAAATAACGATATCACCCCTCCTTTATTTAATTTTTTTTCAAGTTAATTAGTCCATATGGTATTTATCCTTGAAATAAAATATAATTAAACTCGATTACCTTACACGATTGAACATATTCCCCTTTTGCATGAGTGTTTTACTGGTTGCTTTGGATTTTATTTTTCATTTTCCAATTTTTATGATGGTGTTTAGTGAGGTTATTTATAGTTTCAATAAATGGTATCCTCAAAAAATTATAACAATTGCAACAAAAACACATTATTCATTGGGAAAATTAATTAAGATATGCATTATTCTTAACTAAACCATTTGGTTATCCATGAATATTATTAATAGTATTTTTGGTGTATTTTTTATCTTAATTGAAATCATCAGACCATCTTATATATTATTGAAATTATTAATTCTCACACTCTCTAACTAATTGAAATTACAATGTGTGGAATAGTTATTTCTTATCAAAATAAAATTAATTTGATGAAGATATTTTTAGTTGTGGTCACCTCATCAGTTGATGGGTTGCAAAAAAAAAAATTTCTAATAGAAAAAGGAATAACCTTTAAATATTTACACAAAACACTTTTATTTGGCCATCTCCAACTACACTGTAGTTCTTCACATTAGGATTCATGGGAAATAAATAATTGTTACATATTTCCCTTGGTATATCTGGTCATTGAATTTTATGAAGTAATTTTATCAATGTTCGGTGGAGGTGTTAAGTCTACACACTCAATATATGTTTTCTTCCCTAGTTTCATCAATACATTGTGGGACTCTATATCTTTAAAATATGTAGTAATTTCATATAATATTTCTAACGATGATTTTTCTCTTATATTATTGTTTTTATGGATGTATTATCAATTAATAAGATTTATGGAGGACCTAAATTGGAATCTCCTAGTATTCTACTAGTGTTTTCATTTAATTGACATGTTTGAATTGTACTAGATCTACTAGGCATCACAATTAGTCTTTCATGGGTTGATTAGTATCCATCAACAATGGACGTTCATTGAAATATAGCAGTTATAAATCCAAGAAATTTATTTAATTGGAACATTATTTATGACATGTTTAATATTAATATATATAAGTATTTTTTTTTAATTTTTACATGAATTGAGAAACCCATTATTTGGTAATTATAGACTCTTGATTTTCATTTGTCGTACAAACTGAGTTTGTACCCTCATCATTTTCATTATTCTTAAAATATTTTTTAAACAATTTTAAAAGAAATATATGGAGGATATAAGAAGTCATGATATTTCCATTAATGATGAGTTATACAACTTTCTCACATATCACTATGTGGGTAAAATTTTCCATAGCTTCCTCCTATTTTTTAGACGCATTATAATCTTTATGTCTGGTAGAATTAACAATAATATCAATAGTAACATTAACATACCTAAATCTAATTACCAAAACTAAAAATTTACCTACCTCTATGAAATCTGGTTCTTCATTGATATAACAGAAACAAATATGGTAACAGAAATCTCTTCTATTTAGATTTCTATAGAGTCTTTAAAATTATTCTCACTTATGATAATCTAATCCCTTAATTTTCTATTATAATGGTAATGTATGAGACTATTCATTGAATGTTATTCTGATTTAATTTCATTTATTCACTACAAATCATTATCAACATGGATGATTTTTTTAATACATATATATGGGGAAACCTATGGATCTACATCTAGTCTTAAAAATATTATATTTTAGAATAACTAAATATCTAAACAGGGTATTCTCCTATTTTATAAAAGATAGATGTTAATATTTTTAGTGAAAAAATTCCCCATCTCAGAGGTATGATGTTAAAGCTATAATTGTTTTATTACTACTACAGATTTTCGTAGATTTGAGGCCGATATTTTAATGATGGTCAAATCTGATGATTCTCTTAGAAAATTGGTTGAGATATTTCTATTATAGAAGATGAAATATTTTAATAAATCAAATCATATTATTATCAAATTGATTGATATTTATTTTGATTTCTCAAATATTTGAAGTCATTTTTTTAAATGGACGATACTATATTTTTGAAGTAAATAGTTAGTAATATTATACCATGAACCCATTGATTTAATTTTAGGGATAAAATTGAAAAATACTATATAAGATTGATTCTACTAATAAATGAGAGAATATCAATGAATTACAATAAATTATATTCATCCTATAATATAAAAAATATGAATATTTTGAATGGAATAGGTGACGTCTATATAGTTTATTTTGGAATACATTTGTAAAATACTCCCATTTTGTCAAAATTTGGTGTTCCATGCTACTAGGAGAGATATAAGTTCATCCAAATAGAACTACTCATCTAATAATTTGATATGATTATGGTGTGTATGATAAGGAATATGTGTACATCTGATCGAATTGAATTTTTCCAATATATATGATAGAGCCATGATATGTATTATTCCAAGAGGGTCTTAATAAATAAATTATGCGAGGTATAATGTGAAAAAATTAATTAATTTTTTATAAAATAATTATTCACATATAATATTAGATACATATTCATCATCAATGAATGATTCAATTAATTGATCAGGCTTTATAGGATAATTTACTGTCATTTTATAAAGGCATAGTGAGTCCTTTTGTGAATGTAAAATTTGTACAAAATTCTTATAATATCATGGAGTTCTTAATGATGATAATTGTTTTAAAAATTTTCCCAATTGACTGAATGAATCCCCATCCAATAATGATGAATCAAGTAATTGTTTAATATTTTTAACATCATTTCTTAATAAGTAATGATTTTTAGTTATTTTAACCTAATGAGGACCTTCATCCCAGTATGTTATTTAATAATTATGATGAATAATTATATGGATTTGAATAGGATGAGATGAATGGATGGATGATTTTTTATCCCATGGGTTGGATTATTTTATAATACACTTTGGGAAAGATCTATATTTTTGTTTATTTAATTTTGGTATAGGGATGAACTCTACATCGACTAAATATTACATTTCTAGGTGTAAATAATTTATTATACAAATAAATTACTCTTTATAATAATAATTTTGAATAAAAATATATATTAAAAAATTGGTAACATATATGAATTCCTTTTGTATAAGTCAATTTATTAGACATATTCAGACATTCATTATGATAAAAATTGTATGGGACCTCTATCACTAGACCCATGAAATTGGAATTTGAATATAATTTCACCGGGTTTCTGGAGTTATATCTATAAGATGTCTTCCACCAATTTAAGGATCCTAACACAAGTAATTTACCTCCATTAAAATGTGTGCGCACATATAACATATTGTCAAAGTAAATTGGTAGGCTAATGTGATAGGAATTGATAAATTATCCACTAATATTCATTCTAGAAAACTATAAATATTATCTCACAAAATGTGGATTATCTCTTCACGACACAAAAAAATAGTCACATAAACATTATTCAAAACAACTTGAACAACAAATTTTTGTATATTTTTTAAAAAATGAATAAAATTATTTAATCCATGATTAAGGGGAATGTATTGATTTATTATAATCTATTACATATACTATCATATTCATAGAGGTTTTCCTTGTATGTGGAACATGTTTTATGAAAATTAGATGATGTTTCTATCTAAAATAAAAGATAAAATGGATCTGATTTCCTTTTCAACATGTTTTTTTAGGGGTGTATATGAGGATTATTTGTGGAAAATATCCAATTTTCCTAAACAATGGTTCATATATTTAGAAATGAAAATATGATAGGCTTAATGAAATTTAAACCATCATGTAGACATATTGGGAATGTAGGACAGTTCAAACAAGGTTTAACTAACAATATGTTAAATCAATATCATTCTTGTTATAGTTATCTAAATTGATATACATGAATAACATGATGATTCAATATTTATTTAAATATTTTTATTTCTATATATTATATATATTACTTATTCTAGGATCATGTGTTAGTCCCTAAAATTTCCCCCTCTTACTTTTTCACTATAAATTATTCCATGCCTTGGAGGTGTTAAGTCTTATTCAGAAAAGACATAATAACTTTTTCTCATTTAATTATTTTTTTCTTTTTTCACCTAAACGTGGTTGGGTTGTTTTATAGTGGTATAAAAGTAATATGTAATTAGAATTACATTTATTGTGATTCAAGTATAGTAGTTTTTTTTATTTTATTACAAAATCATTAGTATGGGACAAAATTAAGATATCTAAAATTTATGGAATTACATTTTTTCAATGATTTTCTGATATTTTAAGGTCTTGGTTTTCATACCCATATATTTATAACATTCCCATGGTAATAGTGAAATCAAATCCATATGAGTGATAAACCATAAACAAAATTTTCATTCCCTAACGAACAATTGATCATTTAGTTTATGGTTATACTTATTAGACCATATTAGGTTCCTTACATTTAATATCTTATAATATTACCCAAATATTTTATTTATTTTCTTCATATTTTAATGTCCAAATTTAAATTTAAATTTAATGATAATGATATAATTCCTTGCAGGTCCACAGGGATCATTTTCATAATGTTTAATCTTTATTCCACTATAGCTAGGGTGTTTCTTAGTTTATTATTTTGTAACATGGAGAAAAGATTTATATAATATTATTATTCACTCAATGAGTATTTATTTTCCCTATAATTTATGATGAATAATGATAGTGTGAGTAGTTGAGAGTAGAATTCTTCTATATGAGTTAGAAGTATAATTAATTTTATCATATCCAATATAAATAATGAGTTGAATGTTAGGATTTTTTTGAATCATTTTAAAAATTAATTATTAAATGATGTTTATATTAACAAGTAATACTAAAATTATCTATGATGAAATTAGTTTTAATTGGAAAGGGAGATAGAAAAAATTCAATTGAATGATTGGTATTTTCCCAAAACAATAGATTAATATACTAAGGATATGCATTGACTGTTTTTAAATAATGGGTTCCAATGTGATATTTTATAGGTAGTATGGGATTATATAATACTCTATTTTGAACAAAAATATCATATATGGGAATTGGTAGGCCATATTTTTTAAACTTGTTACCTCTATAAGAAGAATTTGATAACTAAATATTTGATTTCTTAGTTTCTATTATCCATAAAGTGTTTTCAGAAATTCAAATATTCAATATATGAAGTTTCTTTTCTGGATATAAATTATTCATTGTTATTTACACAAATAATTACATAAGATTATTAAATTAAATATACACAATTATTAAAAATGAATATTTCAATTAACATGGTATTACTAACAATATAGATACAAAAGATTTTGGAATCCAAATTTATCCAATTGTAAGAGGAATAAATCCAAAAAATGCCTCAGAAAAATTTTATATCCATGTATTAGAATTATAAGGAAAACTCATTGTGAATTAGAGGACCTACCCAATAGTATTGTATGGAATATGTATGGGGTGAATGAAATCATTAGTGTTGGTTATCGTGTCAAATATTATGGTTTAATTATGTATTTTATGATAATAGGAATAAAAATATTTCCTTAATTTATAGCACATTGTTATAAATAGATTGATTGTTGATAAAATAGAGTTTCCTAAAATTGATATTAATTATTGAACAACTAAAGATAATAGAAAAATAACATAAAACAAGATATTATGGTTTCACAATGTTATTTTTGAACAAATGATAGTGTATTAAATATATATTTAGAAATGATATTAGATATGGGTTTCACTATGTTAATTCCTAGTTTAGGGTCAACAGAGAATATTATTAATGAATTTATGGACACACATATTATAGTAGGAAGAAATGATAACTCATATATTTCCTTATAATAGATATCTCATCATCACTATATATCCTAAAATTATAGAAATCAATAAACGCATTGTTCTGGTAATGAAATCTTGTAATAATTAGTTATGATGATGTCAAACTTTTAGAAGGATGATATCATTATTCATAACGAATATACCTATAAATGGGGATCTAACATACAACTTAATGTCCTATTAAGTAGACCACTATATGTTGTTTAAGGTAACCTGGATAGTAAATTTTATTTATTATGTTAATGTCATGAAATAAAGGACATATAATTAAAAATTTAAGACTACAAGCTAAGCACATTGTGTAATGTAGTTTAAGGTATTTTGATGAGTACGTTTTGGATCCTCCATAAATGTATCATGAAAAAAATTCCATGATAAGACATGATTTTTTAAGGATGACGGATGATCGATGTCCTTATTGATTAGAATGTCTGTTCTATTAGATTATACCATGTATATAATGTGAGGTTCCTCCCATTTTGGATCTAGATTAAAAGGATTATTAAATGGGATATTTCGTTTCCTAAATTCTAACACCAATTAATCATAAAAATGAATATAGGTGATCCTTCGTTTCATGATATGGAGCTACATTATTCTATTGAACTTTGAGGTTATATAATGAAAAAAATTCCATCAAATTATCCCCACAAAAATCACTAACCCTATGATTTTTCATCTTTTTTTAGTAGATCCCAAATATATTTTGATGTTTTGATAATTAAAACACATCAAGAAAATCAAATTTACTCTTATAAACTAATGAATATGGTTTTGTTTAAATTAGAGTATGTGTAGTGTTTCAGGAAGTCCAAATAACATTGAATATTTTTTTAGTAATTGATCTCTTATCTATATTCATCATCATCAATTAGATATTTGATAATGTATTGAAAAATACCTATATTTATCCAATTATAGTCAAATGATTGGGAAAATAATGTTTTGAATAAACACTAAGCTTTGATAATACCTTCTTTATCTCAAACACGTAGTTGTTCAGGTTGTTATCCTTGAGAATAGTGTGGGGAAAATGAAATCATGTGAAAATATTAAATGGAACATGATTTATCATGTCATTCATTCTATATTCTATTTATGAAAAAACATCAGTATATTTGGAAAATATTTTAGTGGTATTATTTCTGAAAATGAAATAGATGAATTATTTTGATTAGTATGAGACACAGATATATATTTCACATATAAGGATTGGTCAAAATAATAAAATATTATCCAATAACTCTTGGTTTTAATTTGTAATGTTACCATACACCTAGAATGAATGATCCTTATACATGCATTTTGTGTCCTCATGTATCAAGAAGGGATTAAAGTGCATATTAATATTGATATGATGAGAGTTACTGGCCTCTATTTGATGTAAATTATATATGTTAACATGGAAAAACTTTATAACTATGATTGTCTCTATTTCAATATTACATCTAAGAATTCCCCTAATCAGTCATCATTATACATGATTCTTAAGTGTTCAACCTATCAAGAATGATAATATTTTATCCCCATATTCGAAAATGATATTTCCCACATTAATTAATTAAATTAACTACATTGTGGGTAAAATAAAATATTAGATATATCTAGTGGTCTACATTGTTGTTTTAAGGGGTTAACTGTTCATCTCGAATCAATGATATATCAACCCCATTCAACTCCTATAGTTCTTCATTGATAAATGGAAAAAATCACCACATGGTGTGTAATATAAATTATTATCACTTATTATTTTGTGTTATAATGAGTTAACTAGGATTTTATAATGCAGATTCTATTGATTTTTAGAATAATGATATAAAAGATAGAACTAGTTCATGAAAATAAAATGCTATTACATTTCAAAAATGTTTTAATAAAGGTATCCTCTTTATTGAATGAATATTTTTATTAATATCTATTATTATCAAATACAAGTACAATTTGATATTATGTAGAGTTATTTTTATCATTATGGATAATTTCATGGCTATGATGGTAGAATAATATTCAACTACAACATTGGTAAAACCATATGAAAGGAACTAATTGTATAGTATGAGTTCCTACAATAGAGAAACTTATATAATTCTTAAACAAAATCGATTGTATTTTTATCCACTATCTATATTCAAGTTATACTTCAAGAATAAATATTAAGGTAAATTTCTAATTTTCATGAATCATAATTATTGACCAATAAATCATTTTATGGTGTTTTTTTAAAGATTTATTTACTCAGGAGAAGTTCAAGATACTAAAAAATTTCCTATTTCATAACGTTTATATTACTTATATGTGAAAAATGAAATAATAGATTACCATGAAATTATGACACATCAATGTTATAATATAATTAGAAAGTGATGAAATGGATTTATTTCAATGAATTATTTAAAGAAATAAAAAAAATCATAAATATGGTATGGATAATGATGCATGTTATGTACCATAAAGATACATAAAATCTATTTACTCTTAGTATTAGAATATCCTCTATCAGCACTCTTAATTTTATAATAGTAGAATAAAATTATATTTTTTTACCCACATTACCTTTATGTGAAATAAGAGTGTAAAGGTGCCACTGTAAATATACGACAAAAAGGATGACTGATCTTCCCACCCTAAGATACATTAAAATAATAAAATATAAAACATTTAGATTGATTCTATAAAATATAATTTATAAATACATATATAACATTTATGTTAACCCCATCATCATAAACATCATGATGGGAAAAAAACCTCATGTATTGTTTTTTATTAAAAACTATATATATGAACAACATATTTATATTCCCTTTAATTATAAAACTATAAAAAGATGTGAAATTATGTGTTTCAAATTATTTTATAGGGATACAATTAATTCATTCCAATATGAACTCTGAATCCAAGAAATATTCATGATGTTATTAAAAATGTTCTCATTAGTGTCCTAATCTTTATGTTATGTGATCAGTGTTTGGAAAAAATCATTGAATGATCAGTAAATTATTATGGGAACTTATGTGACATAATATAATGAAGGGAAACATAAAATGAAATTATTTTTAAAATTATTAAATTAACGATTTCATGATTCTCAATATGATTATTTGAGGTAATAATCTTAAAAATAAAAGGAATCAAAAAACTTAAATTCACTCCCTGTAGTTCAATGAAATATGGTGCCACTTCATCTTTAGTGGACATTAATATATAATTATTACTATATTTCCCGACAATGAATGAGAGGGATTAAGAAGTAGTTATTTCGTAAATATATAATTATTTTATTAAAATGGGTAAGAAAACGTTTTGGAACTTCTTATTAAGGTCCACGATACCATTTTTATACATTTCTATAATTTTTTATTCTTAATGTCAGTACGAAAAACCATGGGAAACTTCAGGTGGTACTAAACATATTGGATAAAACTATATTTGATTATCTTATCGAAATAACCATTCACCAAGGTATCATTTGTTAAATTTATCCTTTTTATATCTTATTTCTAGTGATTATGAATATCCATTAGACCCATGTTTAGAATGAAAAATTAGGTGTCGAATCTGAGAATTTATCTATAACTCCATTTGATGAATTCTTTTTTTTCTTGAGGAAATAAGTATAATATTGTTTTTCATATAGAATCCTCACTATACTCATTAACATATCTTACAGATTTTCTTTGGTGATGAAATGTTATAGTTTGATACCATACAATATATAAAATAAATCTTTTTATAAGTAAATTGAGGGTTCTCCAACATATTATTAATAAACATCTAGACTAAAGAATGAATATAGCCATTGAGACACATATGATTATGCACAAATTTCATCTTCATTTCGTGAGTGTAATAATAAAATATCAGTGAATGCCATTTATTCAATATTGATTTCATATTTAAATTGGTTGACATTCTATTTTTTCCCCATGGAGATATATATATATATATTTTTCATTAATTTATTAGATGTGTTCGTTGAATGCTTAACAATATAGTGTTCTAATAGATATTCACAATGATAGTATACATATGCATGGGTTATACCATATGGTTATTTTTTATCCAAAAAATATGATGAAATTTAAAATAAGATTATTTCATTAAATATTAAAAAAATTAAAATGTTTGTATTTTTTTCTGACGCTTTCACTAGGGCACACGTATCCATCTGTGAGGACGCTCAGCTGTTGCCACACATTACCACTTTCCAAAGGCGGGTGGCATTCACTCCTTGATCAGGGACGTCTTCTCATTGATCGAAACGAGATGATGTGATGTCAGTTCTTCCTTCCATGGATTCCTCCTCGAAACTCATCTCCTAGTCTGGGTCTCCCTCATAGATTTAAATCGTTCTTCGTGATTCTCATTCCCTGTGCCACATCTACATGGACGCTGGTTAATTACACTACTTCTTTCAAGACATTCCAAGGGGTCTTGACATGGTAGTGACCTTCAGTCAGAGTAGACGACAACATTAGGCATCTCGGGGCATCTCTGGGTGTGTGGACATTGGTGAACCTGTATTCTTCTTCATAAGAGGGCATCTCAAGGTTGTAGAACCCGAGGCATCCCACGTCAAATGTGGGGAATCATATTTCATAGGCATGCATCTGAGGTTTTCCTCATCTTCTAATGTTTAACACAGGTTATGCCGCATGTTTAACGTCTTGTGAAGACGGTTATGCCGAAGGTTTGTCATTTGAGGTTTTCCTAAGGAATCTCATGTTTATCATGAGGTAGGCCATGAGTTTAACATCTTGCGGAGACGGTATGAGGGTGATCAAATCAACCCATTGAGATGGATTAGAGGTGGTGTGTCCCATAGAGGGGAGATGTCACACCGTGAAAGCTGATCTGGAAACCACAGAGGGCATATCGGGGAGTGTGCGACCCAGAATGGGGTAACACAAAGGTTTCCCATTGGTTGGGATTGAACCTCAGGGAGGTTTCCTATGTCCCTTATCTAGGAGACATAGATCAAAACCCACATAGTTCGAAGGGGTGATGAATCAGGGTGTACATAGAGGACAACAGCCTGAATACATGCTGGGGATTACGCGTGGATATCGGCCGAGGTACTTCTAAGATAAATGAAGAAATGTATGACATGATCCCACTAGGATGTGGCAGCCGGGTAAGAATCAATAATGATGATGATGAATTGAAGGAAGTGGTGGGAGAATGATATGGAACGGTCGTGAAGATGACAGTAGTGTTGGTATTGAGCCTCAAATAAACTTCCTACATATCCCCGTGGCAGGGAATAAAATTACGCGTAGTTCGATGGGACGATGGGAAACATGAGGTGCCGGCCTATGAGAATGGATGCATGGATGGGACATAGAGGAAGTGGATCCTCAGGGTTTGGGCATAACCTTCCTGAGAATCATAGGCTCGAGGGATAGATCCGGATGAGACATGAGTGATGGGCTTGAGCCTCATAGAGGCTTCCTACGTATCTTGTCATGACATGGATCAAAGACCACGTAGTTCAGGGATATAGTTTAACATCATGCGGGATGGGGGTGAACCGACGTGAATTGGGTCAGAACGACAAGGTGGTGGGATGGAACCTCTTGGAGGCTTCCTACGTAACATTCCTTAACATGGATCAAAGACCACGTAGTTAAGGATAGGGGGTGTCGGTGAACTGACGTGAATATGGACCGGGGTCCAATGGATGATGGGATTGAACCTCATGACGTTTCTTACGTCCCATGCCATGACATGGATCAAAGTCCTCATAGATTGTGTAGGGTGTCATCAGTGAACTGATGTGAAAATAGACTGGGGGTCCAATGGGTGAAGGGCTTGAACCTCGTGAGGTTTCCTACGTACCATTCCTTGACATGGATCAAAGTCCTCGTAGTTTGGGTATGTTGTGTGTCGGCGAACCAACGTGAAGATGGACCGGTGGTAGGAGGGGTATTGGTATTGAACCTCATAAGGATTCCTACATACCATGCCTTGACATGGATTGCAGTCCATGTACTTCGGGTAGAGTATTGAAGGATGGATGTGAATAAGGACCTTGGTCCAGGTGGATGGCGGGGTTGAACCTCAGGGAGGCTTCCTACGTACCATGACTTGACTTGGATCAAATTCCACATAGTTCAAGAAGGTGAAAGGCTTACACTCAAGGCTTCCCAAGTGGTGGTGACCTGACATGGTTGGAACGACAAGGTGGTGGGCTTGAACCTTGTGGAGGCTTCCTACGTACCATGCCTTGAAAAAGATCAAAGTCCCCATAGTTTGTTTGGTTATCATGGTCGGTGCTTACTCTAAGCCCACATGAGTTGTGCTCTGTATCAGAAATAGGAGGCAGAAGAGACCTGATGATCACGTCATGAAAGGTGTGTTCATGGGATGCGGAGTGGGGCTTACACATTGATTGGCCCAAGAAGTCGGGACATACCCCAGGATGGAGGCTCGTGTGTCGCTAGGGAGCGGCAATGGTGGATGCGGCTTACACATGGAAGCTGCCCGGGTGCCACTAAGAAGAGGAAATAGTGATGGGGCTTATGCTAGGAAGCTGCCCAGGTGCCGCTATGGAGAAGAAATAGTGGATGGAGATTACACAAGGAAGCTACCCGGGTGCTGCTCTAGAGCAGCAATGGTGGATGGGGCTTACCCAAGGAAGTGGCCCGGGTGTGGCTCTAGAGCAGCAATGGTGGATGTTGCTTATGCAAGGAAGCTCCCCGGGTGCCACTTTTGAGCGGAAATGGTGGATGGGGATTAAGTAAGGAAGCTACCCATAATGTCTTCCTCATGTCTTGGCTTAAGGGCATCCCAGCCCACTGGCGGGTTGAGGCCTTCACCTATGCGCTAGTGCACAAGCGGGATAATGCCACGGGTGTTGGAATCAGTCCGAAAAAAAGAGAGATGAATTGTGTGAATCACAAGCCCGACATTTGGAACGCAATGAGGGTGGCATGGTGATGGAGGATAACTGTTGGCCGTGTTCGAAACAAACCATCCTTATCATGTTATCCTGAAATGGGGACAAACAAATGGGGGTTGACTGCTGACCGTTTTCGAAACACAAGACCTGACTCAAAGTATTGTATAAAGTCTTTTGGGGCGTTGGACCAGGACGGTAGGTGAGCCGATGAGGAATGGTACGAGGTCATTAGGGGTTCCCTCCAGACATGGAAGTGGATGAGGATTAAAATGAAGGAAACACAAAGCATGAGGTGGAGTGATGTAATGTTTTAAATAATTCCAATTCTCTTGAAATTACGCCACTGTAATCATGGCATTAGGCATATCATGCTTGGAGCGTAACGAATCTCTTGTTGGGAGCAAGATGTATCCTATGATTGGAACATAGGGAGTACTACAATTTATAGTCATGTAGAGGGGACTATTGGCATCTCATGCTTGGAGCATAAGGCATCTCTTGTATAGGGCAAGAGGCATCCTATCATTTGTTAGATAGGGAGTACTACAGTTTATATTCATGTAGATAGGACTATTGGATTCTTACTATTGGAGCAGAAGGCATCTCTTGTTTGGGTCAAGAGGCATCCTATATTGATCATATAGGGATTACTACAGTTTAAAGTCTTGTAGATAGTAATATTAGCATCTAATGCTTGGAGCATAAGGCATCTCTTGTTTAGAGTAAGAGGAATCCTATATTTGGAACATAGGGAGCACTATAGTTTATAGTCATATAGAGATGACTATTGACATATTATGCTTGGTTAACTAGGCATATCTCATATAGGGAAAGTGGAATACTATATTTGGAACATAGGGAATACTACAATTTATAGTCATGTAGATAAGACTATTGGCATCTCAGGCTTGGAGCATAAGGCATATCTTAAACTGAGTAAGAGGCATCCTATGATTGAAACATATGGATTGCTATAGTTTAGAGTCATGTATATAAGACTATTGGAATAAGGCGCCTAGCAAGGGTAGGTGTTGGGACTTACACAAGGGCGGCCCTTTCTGGTTCATCCTGGCATAGGATCCAAGTGATAGGGTTTGGATTAGTTACTTGAGGAATGGTTCGACTCGAGGTACTTGAGGAATTGATGATGAGAATCTCAAATCACGGAATGTGAAAGGGGTCAAGAGGAATTTGTCGACACATGTTCTTTGATGGTGTGTGTGGAGGAGTATCTCAAATCATGGTATTCCATAGGTGGGAGGTGGCTGTGCATAAGGGCGCAATGGAGAATCCTGACGTCCTGAAAATACCGTGGTGTGACTCTCCATTTTTCATGGGGGTCTGTGGGGGTTGCGAAGGGACCAGCCCGGAGGATCGGGACCGTAGGCCGGAACTGACCCCGAGAAGGGGTGCAGGGGCACAAACCCAACAGTATGGATCGGTGGGCATAAAGGCAGGATCCTCACAATGGATAGGTCTTCACGAAGTAGCTTAGCGGGGAAAAGGTCTCTCATAGAGCAAAGGGTGATCGCGGAGCAAAGGGTCTCTCTTGTAGTGCTCGCGGAGCAAGGGATCGTGGAGTAGCATCATGAAGGAAGCTAATCATGGTGCCAGGGCTCACAGAGCAGGATGGGAAGGAATCTGCTCACTGAGCAAGGGATCGCAGAGCAGCAATGCGAAGGAAGCTGCTCGCGGGGCATGGGCTCGCGGATCGGCAACGCGAAGAAAGCAGCTCTTATAGCATGGCCTCATAGAGCCGCAAAGAAGAGCTCCGTCAACCGAGAGATCAGCCACCCAATGCGCGATGTGGCTGTCTAGAGAATGGGGGTGAGCTGGGTATTTATAGGAAAGGGGCGCCGCGAAGAAGAGCTCGCTCGGCCAAAGACGGAGCTTGCGCCGCGGCGGGTTCACGAACGTCAAAGGCATTCACAAAGCATCCCACATCCTTGTATCGTGGAGGGTCTTAGCGGTACGTCACGAATGTCAAATGGGTTTGCAGAGCATCCCACCTCCTTGCTTCGTTGCGACCCTCTGTGATCGCGGAGGGGACTTCACGAACGGGCTTTGCGAACCAGGTTTCCATCCCAACTTCAAATGTCCATAACTCCTAATCTGTAACTCCATTCGGGCCCTGCGACCTACCAAATTGAAGCTTGTGAAAATTACTATGATCGTGGATCATGAATGGAAGCATCTAAAAAATTCTGGGGATGTGTTTTCCGAGGCCAACAATATTTTTCTTCGATTACAAGAACTAAATTACTTTCGATGTCCTTCGTTAGTTTTTCAATGTTATACCATTCACATCAATCTAATGGTGAACATTATCATTGTTCAATCAATTTTCAGTCTGTAAAAATGTTTTTTTAAAATGTTTATAGAAACATCACATAACTTATGTCATATATTACATCGTTATATCCGGCATGATAAGAGTCAAATGGATTAATATCACTAAAATTAAATCCAATTTTTCCATCATTATAATATATTTTTAATTAATGTTTAGAATATTTCATCATTACCAGAGAATGAATCCATGACATTTTGATCATAGAATGCATGGTGGTTTCATAAATAATGACCATGATGTCAAAATCAAGAATTATTTCACTAAATTTCAATTTCAATATAATATTCCACTTGAGTTTCTATTCAATCCATTAATTTCAATGAATCATTAAATCAGAGTAATCCAAATATATTTTAGTATATCATAAGAGTCACAATGTTTGTTAAAAAACTATATTTAATTCTTAATATATTATTCATTAAGACTTAATGAATATTTAGGTTGTTTATTTTTTTAGACACATAGAAGTGTACCATATGCCTATATATATTTCTTATGTATATTATTCTATAAATAATCTTACCACATTGTATTTATTTGATATCAAGATAGAAAAAATATTTTTTTTATTCCACTTTAGTTTCCAAACATATGAGTGTTTCATAAAGCCATTATAATTTTGTTGACACCACTTAAGAATAAAAAAAGGCCATGAAGATAGTCATGGAGAATTTAAAATCCCTAGGCAAGGTTCATAGAATTAAAAGGAAAGAAAAATAACTTAAAGGGATGTGTGTCAAAGCTACAGTATAGATATGTGTGACAGAGCTGCGTGATAGACCTGCACAGCAAAGCGGTGTGACAAGGCTACATGAAAGAATAATTTCTGTACCCCTACATGCCAGAGCTGTGTAGAGAAGCTGTGCAGAGGACCTACGCGGACAAATGTTCCTCCGACCAGGCCCATCCATGCCTATAAATAGGACCCTTGGGATCCCCATTTTAGGAATGAAAAAAGTTGAAAGACTTTTTGAAGTTCCCATTGCAAAGCTATTTGGCCAACATCCCTCAAATTCTCTTAGGTACCTCTATAAAGTACGAGAGAATATATAATTTAATGGGATAAGCATGTTTTGAAATTATTTTCACAATTTTGATGTAGGTTTGGTTCACTTATGTGAAATACATGCTTTATTCATCAAACACACTTGCGTGACATACAAGCATGCCACACCTGCACCACATACCTATGTGGTACACCTACGCAGTGCATCAACTCGGGGTACCTACGCGACACACATGCACAAGGTACCTACACAGAATATCTTGGTATAATGCCTAAATACCAACACATGTACCCTTTTTAATGCCATTCGTTGTAGGGTGTCTCTTTCCATGGTTCCCTAATCTGAAATGGACTATGTTAAAGCCTACACAAAAACCTCACGAATTATCAAAACATTGGGAAAGACACATTCGTGTGTCCCCGATTTGGGTTTTTATATCCACAGTTAGAGGGTTACCTCATTTTTTTATAAGGGAGTTAGGATTAATGGAGTGTCTGTGGGTTTGTATATCCATAATCACGTGGAAATTTCTCTCAGAAACAGTTTGGGGATGTTCCTGGTTAGGAGGAGGGTTTGGGTACTGGCCTCTCCTTTCTCAAAGTGATTAACCGGATACTCAGGTATCTGGTAGGGATGGTATTGTTCACACTCTATTTTCCACACAATCATAAGATATGTCTCCCTCCCCAGCCAGGATCTAATTTAGTGCAACCATCCTAGCATAAGAGCTATGCCTTTCATGTAAGAGGTTTCATCACTACATCCCCTCCCTTCATTGTCGCCAATGACTATAGTGGAGATGGTCACATGGACTCTCTTTACCCATTCCCTCTCCCATTGTGATTTATCACCACGGGAAACCATCCTGGTGTAATCCCCTAACCTTCATCCATTCAACCTTTCATTGGACCCTTGTCTAATGTAAAGTGAATAGAGGGAAGACTCGTCGACTCACCCTCTTCTCGGGTCAACTTAGGCCTTTCCACTCTCTCTACTATAGGTGCACCCACTTCCACTACAAAGTAGGAAAAGTCCATGTGTCATTGTGGAATCATTCACATCCTCTTGTTTCTCACACCGAGCATGAATCATGTGTTCTTAGACAATTGTGAAGGTTACAACATGTACACAAACACTAATCATCGAATGAACAATGATAACTCGGATTCCCACCAAAATTGGGATATGTTGGAAGCCTTCTCATGGCCCAAGCACATGTAAATCCTCTTCAAGAATCCAACCCCCTTTCCCTTAATCTGTGATTCCTTCTTAGGAATAACCCCCAAATAAAACCCATAAATCATCAAGGTATCATTTTTAGGAAGTAAACCCAAAAATATTTCCATAAAAGTACTATACTCTCCTATGATATTTATCAAACTATGTTGGATTTGATTCCTATCCACACGGGATATGTAGGAAGCTTCCGTGAAGTTCAAACCCAAATTTTCAAAATCAACAATGTTATCCTTGTTTCATATTCCCAACAGGGTCTAATCTAACATGGAAACTCATATCATTTCCATTTTCATTGGGCTATTTTATATATAATCCCAACACCAAACGTAGACTAAGAACCTTTCTCTTATATTTATTTATCACATGACCCTAAATTTTTGGTGTGTCCCATTAAGAGGCACTTAACTTTGAGTGTTTTGATTCATTTCACAAGGATACCTAGGTAACCCATTTTATGGGTATGATACCAATATCAAAACAATTCTTCATCTCCCTGGATGACAATAAATTCTAGAGTGCCCCACTGAGTGTCTTAAAAACCAGTATCATAATAATGATGGTTCAAATAATATTTAAATAGTATATTAGAGGATATCATTCATAGAGAACCTTGAATACATACGTATATCTTCATTAATGAAGAATATTAAATTCCTACTGTAGATTCTAAATTTAACACATGTTAATAAGTGATTGTAAATTATGAGGTAATCTTATGTTATGCTTGGTTAAATAATAAGGATTCATGAAAATATCTTATATTTACAAAAAGAGTCCCAGAGTAGACAATAATTCCCCCCAAAAGGGTGTGATGAGTCTGACCTCCCATCCTCTCAACCAATGTAACTTCCTATGTATCATAAAGATCAAACATAATGAAGGCATTTATTTAGAATGAATGTCACCTTTGGATAAATAAATAATGTCATCTTCCAATTCCATAATTAAATCCAATGGATAACTCTTGAAAGTAGTGATTATTAAAACAAGAACACATGTTTCAAGGAACTATGAAAAAAATTATGAACCCAACATGAATCCGTAACCAAGTTAAACAATGTTCCCCGCCTGTTAGGCCCCAATAAATTGATAAAGGAAGGCTAGATAATTGAATCAATCATGTATGTTTTTCCCCAAAAGATGTTACTTCAATGGATTTTATTTTTGTTTATTGTTTTTTCATTGAACTCTATTCGCTCCAAAATTTCTTTCTTCATGTCAACATCTGTAAACATCCCAACATATGCTCAAGCTAGATTTTCATCCACGGGAATGATGTGATCACTCACCCAAAATCCTCAATGATGGGTCTCTAATGTTCTGGAAAAATATTACCATAAGCACGACACAATCACGACTTTGGAGGCTTCCCAACAAGCCCTTCAGATCAATAAAAATATCTGATAGTCTGACCAATGATGAACGCTGATCAAGAAGCAGACGGTGCCAACCACCGTCTTCACCCGTTTTGGGTCCTTATCCCTAGAATTCAAAAATGAGTCCCTCCTATATTACATGAAGGTAGATCAAGAGGTCACTCAGGGCCTCAATTCAAGAATGCAGGTATTCTTCTTGATGAATCCCAAAAACAATCACCACCAGCAGAATCACACATTAGTGAACCCCCATCATGTTGGCGGTGTAGTCTTTGGATGTTCGGCTCTGGTCTCTCAGACTTGTGAACACAAGAAAAACCGAAAGTGTTAATTTTTGGTCAATATGGATGAGTTTCATACCTCTATCCCCTCTAGATAATTCCATCAACCTAACTTTATAGAAAACAATGAGCAGCCAAAACACCCATCCCTCTTAATTTTGCTGTCCAGCAGACTCACCTGGAAGAAACCCACTAATCCTACTAGATAAAATCGGTGGATTACTATGAACAGGCACATTCCAATGCTTTTTAATTATCAGCCTATCATAAGGCTCTTCTAACTTCATTTAAATAATACTTCGAATCCAATGTGGTGGAAAATGATAAACATGAACATACAACTACATACAATCACCAATTTTTCTAGTAGCCTCCTTAGCCAGTATTGAATGAAGTATTTCAACCATATTTTGTGGAAAATATCTATCAGCCACATAAAACATATAGTGTTCATCCGGATATCCAACTGTATCATTTGGCATCACTCGGATAAGTCATTCGGAAATCTCTGATGACAAATCTAGGGCATACCCAACTCTCTTCTCCATGCATGAGTACTGTCAATACCCAATAATAGGAAAAGGAGGACCATAGATGGTACATAAATTTACTCCTAAAATAGAATTGACTTATATCTCCATTCCATCTGCTCAAATCCCCAAAATTATTTTATCAATATTGAGATTCCAGATAAAAATTTATTCCCATATTCTAGATGCATACCTGGATATTATAACAACTAATACAGTACTATTAGGGGAACATACACATAATTCTATCCCCACACATGGGATGAAACATCATAATGACATCTTAGAGAAGAGACACACCTCTGTTCTAATCCAAGAGGGTCAGTTGGAATACTCCCCCATATCATATGGACAATAATATCATGAACATGAAACCTTTCTAATATGAGTTAATTGGTCCATTCCGTTAACTAATTCAAGGAAGGAACATTCATCTACCCATGATAACCACTTCTCCCAGCAAGTATCCCGAACTAAGTATAATAGATCATCCAAGAATAAATCTCATCATACATGGTTTGGAAATCAAGAGTCAAGCTACAATCTGGCTCTTCTTAATGCTGATGTTATTCAAGCCCTCAGAATTTTATCTTTTGTAGCTCTAGATCCTTTCCTCTCATTACCAAATTATGGGAGTGGTAGTAGTAATTATGAATGTCCTCATCATAAAATTCATCATGAATGCTTTCTTAATGAAATTTCGGTCAATCCTGAGCACTTATCCCTATATGGGAGCCGTGACAACCCTCTGTGTGGCCAGATGACCCATGAGCCAAAGGATTCATCCCTTGCTATGATCCACTATGGTGTTCCTCCCCGTGATGGAATTTTTTGCGAAACTCCTATCCACAGTAGTATTCCAAATTGTCATGATATTTATATATTTGAAAATGTATTGATGATAAATCCTTCCTATCTCGACGCACTTGCAAACACAAGGCCAGTCAGTCTGATTCCTTATCATTGACGGGTGAAACACTTTCTCCACCAGAAGACATAATAAGGGAATAGTCATTCTCTGAATCGCCCATGGGTCATTTTTCTTATAATACACAGAATCCACATCGGTCAGACCAAGTGCAGAAATCTGTAGTAAAATATGATGAAGATATGTTAAACATGAGGAAACAATTAGATAAAATATAAATACTATTCATGTTCTAGCCATTGGAAGGTTCTTAGTGTAACATTACAGAATTGATGATAGAATATTATATTCCTAATATTAACCTCTATTTTTGGAAGACTCTTGGTCATTTGAAAACCAAAGTATTACCGTACAATAAATATCAAAATCATGTAAAGGTAATTGAAGGGATGCAAGGCCAAATTTACATAGCATCTCTCTCAGCATCTTGGCATCCAAAGGATGAAAAAAATTAGAGAACCCTTTAGTGTGCATTCCTTAATGCTCTAAAGTGGTGACACCAATTAATTTATGACACCCCATTTGGTGTTCGTATTAGAGGATGGGGTGAACATGGAACATTCCATTTCACTACACTTCAAAATCAGAAAAGTCCGCCAAAAGTAGATTCATGCAATGTTATTGACCACGGTCAACTAAAATCAATAGATTATTTATGTAACCGAATGTACTCTCAAGAGCAGGCCTCAACTAGATCTCATCAGAATCATGCCCAAAGAAAAGAATTCCCTGAGTTACATTTACATCAATCATATGATAATCTTCATCATGCGTCCCTCTTAGATGATGTTAGTCATTAGAGAATGATAATGTATGAAATAGAACATCAATCTTTCAAAATAACTGATTTTAGTGGTTTTCGAATAATGCAGCAAGCTAATGATCGAACCAAAATCTGTAATATCAAAAGGTAAGTTGCCCGAATTTCAGAAATAGTAGTTCAAGAATCACCCTAGCCTTCAGAGGTGGGGTCATTTTTAATTCAAACTTCAAATTCCTTAAACAATGTTCAAAAGTTTGAATAAGAAGAATTGGGAAAGCCCCAGCCTGCAGGGATGGGGGCTTCTTCCCATATGCAATCCCCTCCTCAACGGAATTCAGTTTTCTCCTGATAAGGGAAAAATCCATAAATAGAGCTCACAAATGAACTATCCAAGGATTCCCTTCAGGTTACCATCCTCTGAAATGTTTCCAGAAATTCATCACACAAGGGAAAAATGTATCATGGAAGATACAAAGAGTGACGATTTCAAAAGTATACTGATAGAATTCCATTAATGTATTATTATTCAGTAAATGTCATTAACATTGTTTCCAAATATCCACCAAAAATCAGTCTAGTTGAGGGGAATCAGAAGATGATGTTCTTGTTCATAATATGGTACACACTATGGTAAATGAAAAATGTGTACATACCCGAAATTAGAGGCCTTCCCAAAATATAGTTATGTCTTCAAATAGTCCACTGACACTCCTATGAAAGGAATCTAATGCACCCCATTTGTGTATACATTTTCATATATATAATTGAAAATAAAAACATGTTTTCAAAAAATATTTGTTGTTTCATGAACATATTCTTTGATTTGGTGATTCTGTTTACTTTCAAGAGCTTTCTGGCTAAAATACATAAATCAAGGGAAATCTGTGAAAATTTTGAAACTACAAGGCGTGTACTTGTTATACACGCTGTGTACATCTAGACAGGGACACAGATCGATGGAGGGAGTATATTCCCATGTCACCAGGCAGAAGCTACATGCCGTGTGAGGAGGCGTTACACACCGTGTACTACATTCTCAAATTTGTTGATGCCGAGAAAAGTCTATAAGCCCATTTGGCCATTGAAGGAGACACGTCGTGTTCCTTTTCTACACAAAGTGTCTGCTATTCTAGAAGGTATTGGTGGCCAAATTTTGATACTAAACGCCGTGTATGGCAGCGCTACACGCGGTGTATGGTGGCGCTACACGCCGTGTACACTCAACTTCAGGCAGCGCCGTGTTCAATGTCAAAGACGTCGTGTTAGGACACCTGTTAGTGGGGAAAATTGGGACGAAGCTCGTTGACGAAAGTACACAGCGTGTACTTTCTATACACGTCTTTTACTTTATTTTTCTATTAATAGAGAGCTTGGCCTTCGGATTTTAGAGTTCAAAAACAATTTGAGGAGAGAATAAGTTCTGCTGCCGCCATTCCTAATCCACCGTAGTGCTGTATTTTCGCTATTCCACCTACCGACAACACTGCTCGAAGATTCCATGATGAATTCATCAGGTATCGAGATTATTGTTCCTATTATGATTTCTATGTGTAACTAAACCCATTGTGTTGGGGCTGTGAGTGATGAGGGATTGTTTTATGTTGTACGGATTTAAATAGTTGTGTTCATTCTTCTTAATTCTCCTTACCCCTCTTAAGTAATTGTTAAATATTACTGAGAATTCTAAGCCGGACCAAGGGAAGAATTCCCCGCGATATAAAAGAATAGTAACAGTGAAATATTTCATGACCACTAAAAAGGTTTCACCGATTCATAATTGGACTGAACCAAATTAAGAATTGAGAAACACTGACTACCAGACCAAGGAATCGGTTTCTTCAATTCCAAACAAGAGGAACCAGACCAAGGAAATCTTGTGATAAAAGGAAATCCATAATGTTGAATTATCATGAACAATAAAACCATATAAGCAATCCGCATAAGAACTCCTTAATCACCACAGCCCCAATACACTTTTCCCTCTGTTAAAACACCTTTAAATTACTTGTTGTTTCCCTTGGATTGTTTATCATTTCATTAAAGTAAGAAAAATAGTTTCACTCAATCCAAACCACGAAAATCCACTATAAATAATTCATATTTCACTATATTAATTATAAACTCAACTGAACCAACACAATTCCAAAGATCCCTATGGATTGACCACGCACTTCAAATATACTAAAGTTTTAAGGGTGGGTAATAATTTATTTGGGTCACTGATAACATACATTCGGTGAAACGACCGGCCAAATTTTGGCGTCATTGCCGGGGAACTTTTTGTTTTAGTTCTAGAATTTTAGTTGTGTAAATAATTTATTAAGTGAAAATAAAAATAAGAAATTCTCAAAAATTTTGGTTCTAATCCCATTTCAATTTTCTCTTTTATTTTATCTTTTACTCCTAGTATTTTTTTGTGGATGTGCAGGACCTTAGGTGCATGGAGGGGGAAATGGATGCCGCTGATGCACCGGTGGGCGAAGCATATGATGGGGTCAGTGATAAGGGTGCTCTTCTTGGAAGTGGGGGAGTACCGGTGGTCAGGACCAGTGATCTCCCGCCACATATCAACAAGTTCAGAGCACTCAGGCCTGGAAAGGGTTAAAAAAAGAGGTGGGGTGATGGGATGGGGGTAAAAGCCGCACCCTCGGCAAAACTCGGTCATAGTGAGGGAGAAACGTCAGCCGCCTAGCTGAAATCGTACCACGGGCACCACACCACTAGGTGTCTCCCAGTACTTCGCTCCATCAATCTCAAACGAGGCCACAATCTCTGAAAATAAATCATGAAAAATAGGAGTGCTAACCTGGAAAATATCTAGGAGTGGTGTGTGCCCAAGAAGCTCATCCAAGTCCTCCCAAATATCTAGCTACTGTGGAATGCTACTGTCGAGGTATCGGCCACTCAACGGTATTGGCCGGCAAGAGAAGCTTCGGACCCTGTCATATGTGATATCGGTGACCGAGAATACCGTTCAGGGATAGAGAGCACCTGCAGGTCCCGGCCCAGGTGCAGGTGCAGCAGCAGGGGCTGGCTCTGTGGGCGGATCTGCTGAAGTAGAGGGTGTCTTGGTGGATAGTGTGCTCGATGAGGGACCAGATGCCGATGAAGAGGGCTCATGTAGAGCAGTAGCTAGTGTAGCAAAAATAGGCTGGGCCTCCGCTGAGTGAATGAGTGGCGACAGAATGACCAATGGAGGGAGTTCGAAGACCGGAGCATCTGGGTCCGGCTGCGTCGGTGGTCGGAGCTAGATCTGACGAATGTTGGACCCCTCTCCCTCAGTGGTGGAGGCTGGTCTCTTCCCTCAGGAAGGATCATTATCTGCCATAATCTAGAAAAAAATAAAACAAAAAAAATAAAATGAAAAGAAAATAAAATAAAATAAAGAAAATGTGTGAAAACAAGAAAATAAAAGTACACGGCGTGTGCATCCAGAGTACACGGCGTGTAGTTGAAAATGTAGAGTATCCTGTGTTCTGTGTATGGAGATGCCGAGGGTGAAAAATAGACCATTTAAAAGTACACGGCATGTACCGAGCATACACGTCGTGTTTACACATAGTATAGGTGGTTGTGTATTCATAAATACATGGCCATGTTTGTGAAAAGTGTAAAAATAAAGGACACTCCATGTATAGGTAGGACACGGTGTGTTCTTTACCAGAAGAACATGGCCATGAGGAGGTTCAAACACATGACGACCAAAGGAAATGGTATACACGGCGTGTACCGAACACACACGTCGTGTATAGGAACATGGTGTAAGAGGTCGTGTTAGGTGCCACACAGGGAGGGGCCAAAGGGTATACACGGCGTGTACCAAACACACACACCGTGTACATGAATATGGTGTCTGAGGCCTTGTGAATAGGGGTACTCGGGCGCGATGAAAAGGAAATAGTGTGTACCGAACATACACACCATTTATATTCAAATTTGAAGTATTTTTTGTGTGGCCATGTACAAAAGTACACGACGTCTGTTCTTCATTTCGTGGCCATGTACTGGCGGAATCCGAACAATCGTCCGATCCTAAAAGCACCCTAAACGATTCTAAAAACATGAAATAGAGGGTATAGAATGGCGTACCTTGAACGAGGATCACAATGTAAGAGAAATCAGAGCTTGAAACACACCAAATCAACAGATCTGAGAAATGGGGGTGTGGGTGTCGTTCGGGAGAAGAAATGGGAAGAAGGGGGAGAAATGGGGAGCCTTGGGACATGGGCATAAGTTGGGTGGCCCGCGGCATATATAGTCACAGTACACGGCATGTATGTTTGGACTACATGCCATGTATTCCCAAATTATTTTTCACAAGCATGAAATATACTATATAATAATTAATATTAATTAACTAAAAATAAAAGTAAAATAGAGATATATATGTATATATAGAATTAAAATAAAATAAAATTATACATGTAATGTAGTGGTCAAATACACACCGTGTGTTAAAAAATTGTAAAAAGATAAGTACAACCTTTGGTCTGCTTGTCGGTGCGAGGCTTGAACCGGCGATCGGTCATTCCGAATGGAAGCCTTCAACCACTAGAGTGAAGGTTGTAATGATTTTCATTTTTATTATATATATATCTATTCTATACGGACTATACACATGGGAATAATGAAAAGCACGTTGTGTGGTTTTTATTTAGGAAATGATGGGGATGAAGTGCGGAGATTAGCGTGATTCGAACCCGGGTATTTTGAACCGGGTGCCGATAATTTTCCAATCTGCCACCTTCACCCTCATGTTATTTCTTTTATTGAATTTTTTTTTAATTTATATGGAAAAATTATGTCTCACACGGCGTATATCGAAATGCACGTCGTGTGGTTTTATTAAAAGAACAAATGATGGAAATGGGACGGTTTTCTGGATTCAAACCCGATTCTTTTGGAACCGGGTTACGATTCTAGACAACCATCCCATCCCCATCATGGGTTTTATTATATTTAAACACATTTATATATATTTATGAAAAATACCACCAAATCCATGTAAAAAAATGGAGCAACCTCGTGTCTAAGGTAGGTTGGGAGGATTCGAACCGGGGACGGCTCGAATAAACTCTAGTGACTTTTCCATCGGCACCAACATCATCCTTGGTTATTTATTTGTCATTATATGGTTATATACTATTAAAATTATAAATTAAAAAGATAAGTACACATCGTGTATATAAGTGGGACACGGCGTGTATCCTCTGGGTTGTCTCCCAGGAAGCACCTTTGTTTCAGGTCGTTGGCTCGACCTTCTTACCATACTTACCTGATATTTACGGTGGATAATAGTTCTAATAGTGGACGCCCTGACCATCTAGGAGCTGCATGTTCTTTGGCTCTTCTTCAACAGGAATGTCTGGAATGTTAATGTTATCAGAAATATAGGAACATACCAGATCTCTCACCAAGCGATCGTCCAGGGTAGTTATTGCAAATAATCCTCATGATCGGACGATGATGCCTACTTGATGGCTTTGAGAACATTGTAGGAGACTCTCTCGTCTCCTACCCAGAAAATCATCTCTCCCTGGTGCACATCAATGAGTACCTTCCCAGTTGCCAAGAAATGTCTTCCATGTATAAGAGGTGCTTCCTGATCACCCCCCATGTCGAGTATGATGAAATCAGCGGGGAGGATCAGCCTACCCACCTTGACAAGTACGTCCTACAGTAGTCTCTTTGGACGTTTGATGGTTCAATCAGCAAGTTGAAGGGATAGACGGGTTGGTTTGAGATCGTTATGTCCCAGCTTCTTGAAAACTCTGAGGGGCATGAGGTTCACATTGGACCCTATGTTGCAGAGGGCCTTCCCAATATCACATGATCCAATGGTACAAGGAATGGTGAAACTACCTAGATCTTGGAGTTCGGGTGGAATTTAATGCTGGACGACCGCGGAGCACTCCTTTGTTAGTGCAATAATACCCAGATCCTCCATCATTCTCTTATTAGAGAGCATTTCCTTCATGAATTTTTCATATGTGGGTATTTGAGTTAGGGCCTCTACAAATGGGATGTTGATTTGTAGCTTTTTGAATACATTCATGAATTTTCTGAACTTGTGGTCCAACATTCTCTACTTCAATCTCTTCGGAAAGGGTATGGAAGATTCAGAAGGTTTAACAACCTAATTCCCTTTATTATGTGAAACCTTATTCTATGGTCTTTTTGAGGAGGAGGGGTTGGTATTTTTACCTTTTTCATCAACAGTGGGTGTGGATGCACCTGGATGGGCTGATTGGTTCTGTTGGAGCTCTTTTTCACTCCAGATCATGATGGCATGGGCCTCCTCTCTCAGGTTCTTCTCTGTGTTTCCCGGTAGTGTACCGGGTTTCCTTCCTGAGATTTGTCTTTCTAGCTAGCCGATCTGATTCTCTTAGCCTCGAATCGAAGCTTCTTGATTTTGGAACCGAGTCTCAGTAGTACATATGAATTTAGCCATCATATCATCTAACCTTGAGGTGTTCTTCTGCTGAGGTGGTTGTTGAGCCAGTGGGGGAGGTGGCTGCTGTGGGTACAGTGGGAGAAGGATCTGATACCCTTGTTGCTGATAAGGACCCTGTTGGGGTTGTTGCGGTCTTTGGTATTGGTTCTGGTATGGAGGTTAGTTGTATTTGGGTGGTTGCTAGGGCAGAGGATTGTGCTGTTGTTGGCACCAGCCATTGTTCTGGTGATCTCTCCATGCCAGGTTCTGGTACTACTAGTACTCATTGGGCCCTCGCTTTTGGGCAATATAAATCACCTCACTTATCAAAGGGCCTCCAGTCGAACCTGATAAATCTCCCATGATGTGGTTATCACCATAGTCTCTGCATGCTGAATGGTTCACCGCATGAACTTGAGATGCTCCTTTGAGATTCAGTGCATCGATTTTGTTGGACACAATGTCCAGCTGAGCAGCTAACATAGTGGTAGAGTCAATATTGTGCATACCTCACTTTTGAGTCCCCCGCTCGGAGTGCCACTCGAAGCTGTTGGCAGACATATCTTCCAGTAGTTGAAAAATTTCATTGGGAGACTTTCTCATCACCATACCTCCAGCAGCATCATCTACCACAGACTTAGTATTTGTAGTGAGTCCTCTGTAGAAGGTATGGACATGCATCCAGAGTGGGAGTTCATGGTGTGGGTATTTTCGTAGCATCACCTTGAAACGTTCCCAGGACTCATATAACGACTCGGAGTTGTGCTGCTGGATGTTGTGGATCTCGTTCCTTAGCATCACCATCTTCAAAGGTGGGAAGTATTTAGACAGTAACACATGGTCTAGCTCCACCCAGGTGGGGATGGATCTTTGTGGTAGCCCCTTGATCCAGTCTTTCACCTTGTCCTATAGAGAAAAGGGAAATAGGAAAAGACAGATGGTTTCCTCGGACACGCCATCGTAACGAAATGTGTCGCAGATCTCAAGAAAGTTGGAGAGATGGGCGTTAGGGTCTTCACTGGGTTGGCCTCCAAATTTGATAGTGTTCTGGATCAGCTGCATGATAGCAGGCTTGATCTCGAATTGCTGGGCCTGGACCGGAGGACGGACAATTCCCGTATCTGCTTCATGGATCGAAGGAAGACTGTACTCCATAAGGGTATGGCTTGGAGGTTTCTACTGAGGGGGTGGAGGTTGCAGAT
This sequence comes from Viscum album, assembly GCA_963277665.1. Classification (NCBI taxonomy): domain Eukaryota; kingdom Viridiplantae; phylum Streptophyta; class Magnoliopsida; order Santalales; family Viscaceae; genus Viscum; species Viscum album. The sequence goes on from OY728139.1 coordinate 903,138,236, forward strand.
ACTACTGCTCCTATGGGGGTGGAGGTTGCAGATACTACTGCTACTCCTGCCTCCACCACTGCTGTTGGTCCAGGGCCTGCTACTGAGCTTCTTTTTCAGAATCACGTGCTTGCGGCTCCTACTTCTCCAGCTACCCTTCCCGGTGTAGCATCAGAGCCTCCCGCTTCCATGACTCATGTGTCGTCTCTACCGGTCAGTTCTATAATGGATGTGTCATCCCCTGAGGCGACCCCATGATAGTGAAATTTTTTTTATATTATAAATATCCTTTTTCATTTTTTGTGTTGTGATGTTATGCATGTTTGCAGTTTTCTTTTTCCTCGACAGTCACAGCTACCATGGAGCACCGTGGGAATCACTTTTCATGAGGGGAGTATTTTTCCCTTTCTATTGTCTTTCTTTTTGGATTTACATCTTCCACTGCTTTCCCTCATTTTTCTCCCATCTCTCACCCTTGACAACCCTTTACCTTAGTATTGCACTTGGTGGACCCTGTGTCGTATTAATTATGGGGGAGCATTCATCTCTTTAACTTTAGTCTTGGCCCTTAACCTAATCTTAGAGACATCATTATTAGATTATATATTTGAAAAAATGAGGCAATTTTTTGTTAATTATTCTTATAAATGCTTAAGATATCAGTATGAACTTTTTGAGGGTTTCATGCTTATTCTGATTCTTAAGTATTTTAAAATGATTGCTGATATAGTTTCAATTTAATCTTTTAAACCTTGATTAATTACATTGATTAGGATAATCATATATATGCATGTCATGACCTGATTGTCCCTTTGTTATTTTTCAACTCTTGAGAGGTATTCTAAACCATTTTTCGTATTTCATTTCTAAATACCCTCTTTCTTGAGAGATTCATAGGATATGCATCACTACCAGAATGTACAATTTTTCTTTTCGAAACATGAATATTTTTTTTGAATTACTTTAAAATGATTGAGGCCCTAGATTTTTTTCACCATTTATCTTGAGACCTACCCTACATTTAATATTCATTAAGCCCATATAATCCAAGAACAACCTTTATAGGAAGCCACGTTATAAGACTATTTCCCTTCCTACCATATTTATTTTTGAACTTTGCATGATTATTCATTTTGGAGCTTTAAAGAGGGAGGTAGCAATACATGGAATATTTTTGTGCACAACCATGAAATAAAGTGTGGGGGAGTTCCTCTTGTCTATTTGGGGAAGAAAGGGTTCCAAATAAATTATTTGTTGTATTCATAAGTTTTTCTCTTGAGTTCTTATCAAAAAAACAAAAAACAAATATAAGGGAACCTTGTTCTCATTTAATTTAGGAACACTACTTGACTAAGGGAAAAGGTTGTGATTACAACCTCATTCGACTGAGCTCGTGAAGGATTCATTTCATTAAAAAATTACTTTAAATATCATGCAATGTTGTTTAAAGGAATTAGCCTTCCTTTTTCAAGCCTCATAATTTATTTTTCATCTGAACCTACCAACCCTTAGCCACAGAGACATCTGAACCTTATTGATAAAGCCCTCATGATTATTTTAATTAAATTTTTTTGAGGTAGAGAACAAAGAAACTTGAAAACCCATGGATATAGTGTATATAACATAGATTGAGCATTACTCGGAATAAAACCATATTGAGTTTGGAGTGTGATATTGACTGGTAAGGTAGATCTTCAAGTGGCATGCTTATTTTTGAAAGGTTGAAAAATGTGTTGAAAGAGGATGAGAGTAGTTAATTGTAGTATATATGAGGAAAGATTTTAATATCATATGAATTGAATTTGTTTGTGAATTTTATTATTTTCCTCAATAACTTTATCATTTATACCTTTGATTTATTGAATGCCTTCTGTTTAAAAGTATAGGCTCTTTTAATTAGATGTTGAGATTTTTCATGACGGCAAGCAAACAACTAAGTGTGGGGGAATTTGATGCACCCAATTTGTGTTTACATTTTCATTTATATAATTGAAAATAAAAACATTTTTTTAGAAAATACATGTTGTTTCATTAATATAATCTTTGATTTTGGTGATTTTGTTTACTTTCAGGAGCTTTCTGGCTAAAATACATAAATCAAGGGAACTCTGTGAAAATTTTGAAACTACACAGCGTGTAATTGTTATACACGTCGTGTACATCCAGACAGGGACACGGATTGAAGGAGGGAGTACACGCCCATGTCACCAGGCAGAAGCTACACACCGTGTGAGGCGTCGTTACACACTGTGTACTACATTCTAGAAGCGGTTGTTTCCGAGAAGAGTCTACTCCCCCATGTGGCCGTTGAAGGAGACATTGTGTGTTCCATTTCTTCACGTAATTTTTTCTATTATAGAATGGATTGGTGGCCAAATTTTGATACTACACGCCGTGTATGGTGGCACTACATGTCGTGTACACTCAACTTCTGGCGGGTCCATGGTCAAAGTCAAAGACATCGTGTTAGGCCACCTGCCAGCGGAGAAAATGGCGCCAAAGCGTGTTGACGAAAGTACACAGCATTTACTTTATATACATGCCCTGTAATTTATTTTTCTATAAATATAGAGCTTGTCCTCCAGATTTTAGAGTTCCAAAACCATTGAAGGATAGAAGAAGTTATGCTTCCACCGTTCCCAATCCACCATTGTGTCGTAGTTTCACCATTCCACCTACCGACACCACTCCTCGAAGCTTCCACGATGAATTCATATGATATCGATAGTTTTGTTCCTATTATGCTTTCCATTTGTAACTAAAACCCTTGTGTTGGGGCTATGAGCGATGAGGGATTGTGTTATGTTATAATGATTTAAATAGCGGTGTTCGTTCTTCTTAATTCTCCTTACTCCTCTTAAATCATTTTTAAATATTACTATGAATTTTGAGCCGGACCAAGGGAAGAATTCTCAGTGATATAAAAGAAGAGTAACAGTGAAAGCATTCATGACCATTGAAAAGGTTTCACTGATTCATAAATGGACTGACCCAAATTAAGAATTGAGAAACACTAACTACCGAAACAAGGATTCAATTTCTTCAATTCCAAACAAGAGGAACCGAACCAAGGAAATCTTGTTATAAAAGTAAATCTAGAATGTTGAATTATAATGAACAACACAACCATATAAGAAATCCTCATAAGAACTCATTAATCACCAAAGCCCCAATACACTTTCTTTTCTCTTGAAACACCTTTAAATTACTTTTTGTTTCCCTTGAATTATTAATCATTTTCTTAAGGTAAGAAAAACAGTTTCACTCAATCCAAACAACGAAAATCCACTATAAATCCTGCATATTTCACTATATTAATTATAAACTCAACTAAACCAAAACACTGCCAAAGTTCCCTGTGGATTGACCCTGCACTTCAACTATATTAAAGATTTAGAAGTGGGTAATAATTAATTTGGGGCACCGATAACATGCTTTTGGTTAAACGGCTGACCAACATCTAACAGTGGGAAAAATAAAAAATAGATTTCATATCACATTTCTACTAGATAATATCAATATCTTTCACTTTGAGAAATATTTGAATAATAAGAAGTGGAAATGAAGGAGTTTAGAAGACTCAATACATAGTTACTTCGAAGTACTATTTTGGAGAAACGTACTTCTCAGGTAGGTCCTCTACAAGAACATCCTGTAGGAGCTCCTCAAAAATTTATTTTTTGTTACTATAGATGTGGATAATGAATTCCCTACACTGGGTACACAACTATGGCAGGATTAAACAAATCCTTATAATCATGTTTCCATGGATTATCAATGGAAAACGCCAGCACCACCTCAAGTGGTTTTGTCAGTCGTTACATCATCTCATGCTCCAATTGTTGTACCTACAAAAGTTCCAACTCATCTGGATAATCTCCAAATGATTATTAACATAATTAAGGAATAAATGAATTGATTGGAAGCTATGGAGGAATGACATGTTCTTGTTCAACAAGAAAAGAATATTTACTCTGATTGGACGGACCTGATTCCTCCCCCACCAAATATTTTGAATACCAAATTTCCAATCATTAATAGTTGTGGATATTCAGAAGAAAAATAAACACATTTTGATTCTTGTTGGGATCCCATGATGGGAAATCTTCAATAACAAGATATATTAGAGCTTAGGTTCTTTGTGCAGTCACTACAAGAACCATATTTTTTCGGGTATACAAGTTTACAATCTAGATCAATTACTGGATGGGAAGATCTCTATCCGAAATTCCATCTTCAATTTAGCTCGACTCTTTCGAAGATGAAATTTTTTATATTATCAATTGTAAACAGACATAGAATGGATGTGTTTTATATTTCATTACACAGTGGAATGTATTAACATATTTCATAATTTTGGCACTTCTTCAAGAAGAGTTACTGCCAATTCATGTGGCGAATTGGTGTGATAAGTTATGCACACCACTAATCCATTTGATATACATAGGATGGTTTCAAGACCTTACTTCAATTTCTCAGCCTATAGAAGACTCTATTATTTTTAACTAATGAAAAAACATGTGTAATACTTTAGCTCAGGGAAGGAGAGTAGAGAAAGCAGAGGCTTTGACTATTACACTCTAGAATATAAATGTACATACTTCCACATCAAAACCATCATTGTATCAATATGATCCACCTCCAGAGAATCAGCATTAATGACGTCCTCATCAACATGATCAAATTGGTCAAATTCCGAAAAGGTTTAAGGAATTAAATAGTAATATTATTCTTTCAATAACAAAAATGTTCTTGGTTACTTCATCTTAGCTCTGGAGAACAATTTGGTTCAGTTTCCAAGGGAAATGAATCCAAATAAGAAGGATATGAAGATCTTCTAAATTATTTTCCATTTCACCATATGTTGGGGCACTATAATATAGAGTGTTTTGTTTTTGAATACCTCGTGAAAAAAATGGTATACTCTAGACAAGTGAAACTGAAATGTTCTTCAACTCATGTATCATTTGTTACTGCAACAGATCCATTTGAAGAATGAAAATGGCATGAAGTAAAATGTGAAAATGTCCATAAATATGATGATTGGATAATAATGAAAATTTTCAACCTAACTCATGAAATTTAATCAACACGGTTGAAACAACCAATTGTGTCTTCCACTACTCCTGCTAGTGAAAATCCACAATCATCAAAAGGTCAGTCCTGAATGAAGAAAAGTGATCATAAGGATAAATTGCTATCAGATGAAGATAAGATCATGCCAAGGAAAAATTTATCCTCAAACCTAGAATATTTCATGCCATCTGTTTCAAAATCCTGAGCACTGCCTCACCAAATGGATCCACCCTAACTAACCAGTAAAGAAGAATCATCATCAAATGAAGAAGTTATCTTTAGTTCTATCAATGTTATTCACTTAACAGATCCTTATGCCGATGGTGATTCTGATTATAATGAGCCATATTTCCTTGTAATTAATTAGGTAACAAAAGGAAGAGGCCATGTTTTAGGATATAGGGTATGACGTGGGAATTATAGAAAGCACTATTTTTACTCTACCCCAACCTGAACCATATATTCGGCTGAAACATGTGGAAGATCCCTTCAGCAGGCTAAATAAGAATAAGGAATTTCTTCCATGAAATATAATTTTGGTTCCGATATGATTATTTTTGAGGACCGATTTGAAGTCACACCATCTTACTCTTAGTAATTATATAGATCTAATCAGTTTAATCTTCCAATTCCAAGTGTATTTCTAGCTTCTGCTACAACACAAGTTGCATCTACATCAGAAGCATCAAAATCCAAAGTACCTAGAAACCCACATCTCCCTGAAAAGAAATGAAGACCTTTAGACCAAAAGTAGGATTTCATGAAACAATTGGCCCATGTACTGGACAAGTTATAATTTCGAGATTCAAGGAGTCTGTTAAACGACCTTTGAGAAGCACTTATTGTGGCTTGGTCAGGTACTCAAGTGTTTGAAACTGATGTTACTGTTGTTGAGGTTTACCATACATACAATGATCCTGTATAATGTCATGCGTTCATATGTTTTACAGATGAAGATGAAGATGATGTTGTGCATGGACAAATCAGAACCTTTTATTTATCTGACAATATCAATGATATATACATTTGACGAGCCTTTATTGATAATGGTTCCAGAGTCAATATCATTCCTGTTTGTACACTTATTCAATTTGTCATGACTGAATTTGATTTATCTCCATTTACATTAATTCATAAAGTATATGACAAGAATGATAAAGAACCTTTGGGTGAGACTACACTCAGAACTCAATTTGTAGATCTTGTGTCAAATTTAGATTTCATGGTTATTCGTCAATACACAGCCTTTAAAATTATACTTAGATGGACATGGCTACATCAATATGCATCCATACCTTAATCATACCATAATATATTAAATAATACTTCAATGTTCAAATATGGACATTTTTTAGTGACAAGTCTCCATTGAAAACGTGTGAATATCAATACATTGAGGCAAAGTTTTATCATACAAAAAGAACAATGTCCATAATGATGTAAATAAATAGAGTTAAAGCTCCAAATGGTTTGGAAAAGATTCAAGAAAATCCATTCATACATTTGAGTATATATTATGTTCTACCATCAATAAAATTTAATGGGTTAAAACAAATCTAAGCACTTGTTAAGGGACTTCAAAAATGTCAATTGCGGTGACTCACCCAAACAAAATGAGAGAAAATGTTGATTCAATAAGGAGTGATAGAAGCTTAAATGGAGATGTCATCATTCATCCACTGAACCACATAAAGCCTCTATATTTTCAATCATATTAGAATCAATTGTACAATTGTTAGAGGAAAAAAATATGTTGATTCCCGATCCATTATCTCATCTTTACTACGATAGGAAGACCCTTCGTCATTAGTAGGGTCAGATATGGTGGCCTATTCTTCATGATATTTAAATAATGTCTCATCCCATAACTCTTGAAGTTTTTCCTCAACATATACCATAAATGTAGATGTAGAAAAGGTAACATGTAATGAAGAAAAAGATAAAGATCTCAAGAATGCTCTTACAACATTTAAGGAAGGTTTATCTATCATTGTGGATGATCTTAGAGAAATAAATATGGGTACATAGGAAGATCCACACCCCACATTATTTAGTGCGGCCATGAACTCTGAAGAGAAATATGTGTATACTTCATTTTTTTTAAAACATTGAGATATATTTTATTGGAATTTGACAGAAATTCCAGGTCTTAATTATGATGAATCCACTCATCCTTTGGGTTTTCTAGAAGAACATCGCGGATTTAAGCTGGCAGCATGAAGAACACACACAAATCATGCCACTAAAATTTAAGCGAAAGTTGATAATCTTATAAGGGCATAAATTTTCAGGGAGGTTCAATACCACAAATGGCTATCCAACATTGTCCTAGTGAAAAATAAGAATAGGAAAATCAGAGTTTTCATGGATTTTAGAGATCTTAACTTGCACTATCTTAAAGTTGATTTTCCAGTTCGGACTACAAAGCTTCTAATTCCTGAAATTGCTGAATATGATTCTCTTTCCTTCATGGATGGATACTCTGGGTATAATCAAATATGTATAGCCCCAAAGGATAAATAATTTATACCTTTCAGAGCCCCCAAGGTGTGTTTTGTGATCAGGTAATTCCCTTTTGGATTAAATAATGATGGTGAAACATATCAACATTACTTGCACCATATATTTGAACCCTTTATAGTGAAATTTGTTGAATGTTATGTGAATGATTTGGTAGTCTAATCTAGAAAATGTTCCAATCACTTGGCTGATCTAGAGATCATATTCAAAAAACTTTGACATCATCTTTTGATGATGAACCCCTTGAAATTTTCTTTGGTTGTAACCTTAGGGAAGTTATTTGGATTCTTTGTACACCATCATGGTATCTAAGTTGATCCTGATAAAAAAATCAACCCTTGGTATGTCACCTCCTCTAAATTTGAATGAATTAAGGGGAATCCGAGGAAACATGGCCTATATTCGGTGCCTTATAGCCAATCTGGAAGGCAATTTATTGCCCTTAACTAGATTAATGAATAAGGGAGTCACTTATTAGTGGAATGAAGACTGCCAAGACTCATTTGATACCCTCCCGAAATTTCTCATGAGTCCATAGATATTAATGACACCTATTGGAGAAAGAACACTTATTCTCTATGTGACAATTTTAGAGAAATAACTAGGTGCTTTCCTGTCTCAAAAGAATGATATTGTGAATGAGAACAATCTTTACTATCTCAATTGAACTATGCTTGATGCGGATATTCTATATTAAAGTATTGAAAACTTATGCTTGGCATTGATATTTACAGTTCTAAAACTGAGGCACTACCTACAACATCATGAATTCCAATTGGTGTCTCGTAGTAACCCGCTCAAATAAATCCCCAGTCATCTGATGCTTACAGTTCATTTGGAATGGTGGGTAGTTATTATTCAATAGTTTGATACCTAGTTTGTGCCTCATAAGGAAATAAAATTCCATTATATGGCTTACTTCCTTGATGAACATCCATCTATGGAATAAACATCATTAAAAAATAAATTTCCTCATGAAGAGGTCTTCTCTATTTAGGATAATTCCAAAACATGGGAAATGTACTTTTATGGTGCTTACAAAAGTCCAATAGAGAATAGAATGGAATACCCTAAACATACAAAGCTGGGTTAGGAATTGTCTTTATTTACCCAGAAAAGGCAGTGTTGCCTTACTATATTCAATTGTCAGAAGGTGGTACCTACAATGAGGCAAAATATTAATCTCTCATCATAGGTCTGGAATTGGCCCTTTAGGTGATAGTGAATCACTCAGTAGTGAAAGGTGATTCAGAGTTAGTAATCTAGAAAATTAATAGAGAATATTATATCAGAAAATAAGTGTTAATCCCTTTGTTTGATTACGTTAGAGGTTTAATGGATGAATTTCCCTCAGATATGACATTGTCTTATATCTCGCGATCACAAAATGCACAAGATGATGAAGTCTCTAATGCAGCTACAGCCCTAGAAGATTCAATTTAAGATGATCCAATCATTAGCATATCCCATCATCATGTAGTCTCACCTTTCGTTCAACCTAGATTGGAAGAAAATAATGAAATTGGCCATATTTCTGAGCCATATGGTCATACTAAGGAATTGAGAACAACTATCATGGAATATCTTTAAAATAGAAAAATTCCACCATATTGGGCTGAAAAAATAATAGATCTGATGATGATCATCCAATTTTATTCTTTTATGATACTCTGGACCACTAGATGATCCTTTACAAATGAGGATTTGATGGAATTCTCCTCATATGTATTGATGGAGAAGAGACCGCAACTGTCATGAAAGAAGTGCATTTAGGAGCATGTGGTGACCATTAGTATGGGAACAAACTCTTTGATTAGATCTGAAGGAATGGATACTTTTGGCCTTCAATTATTTAAGATTGTACACATTTCACTAAAAATTTTCATCCATTCCATGATCTTGCAAAATTCATTCATCAACCTCCAGAGTTGTACATATATCTAAATAATATTGGCCATTTTCCACATGGGTAATGGATATAGTAATACCTTATCCTCCGGCCACAACTAATAAATTCAAGTATATCCTTACTGCTACTGACTTCTTCTCCAAAGGGGTTGAGTCAATATCTCTCAATGATGTTAGATCTAAAAGCATTTCTAGTTTCATCAAAACTAACATCATTATAATATTTGGAGTCCCTCATACTATTTGGACATATAATGGAACCATTTATTATTTTTATAAGGTAAAAAAGTAATATTAGGAACATAATATCATCTTCAACCATTCACCCTGCTATCATGCAGTGGCCAATGGGAAAATAGAGGCCTTAAATAAGACCCTATGAAATATACTCTATAATATGGTGGATAAAGATAATAAATCATGGCCTGATAAACTATTTAATGATTTATGGGCTTATCAAACTACTACACGTGTTGCCACCCCTGAAACTCCCTATTCATAGAGATATTGAATAGAAGTAGATTTACAAATTGAAAGGAAATTTTCTTCACTCTGAGTTTCAATTTGTGATTAGTTTTCTATAAATGAGAGGTCTCAGAAGATGTTTGATGATCTGGAGTGGTCAAACGAAAAATGATTTCATACTTTGCATCATTTAAAAGTCTATCAAAACATAATAGTGAGAGGTTTCAACAAGAAAGTTTATATCTATTTATTTTATCATGGATAATTGGTATTGTTCCTTAGGACTCCAATTATACAAGGAAAAAAACCACAAAAGCTTGATCCAAAGTGGGAAGGACCTTGTTCTATACATAAGGTCATCTCAAATGGAGGTTATTTCTTAATCTCAATGGATGGATAGCTCATTAAAACTCTAACCAATGTGAGATTCTTGAAGAAATATTTTGTGTAATTGCACATACCATTCATCCTCACTGCAAGACTAAAATCTACACAACCCCCATGTCCGTACTGCAAGACTTAAAACCACATAGTACAAAGTCCGTGTTTCAAGATGTTAAGATGCCTGACCCCATTCATCCTTGCTGCAAGACTAAAAATGGAACTGCCCTCCATGTCTTTAATACAAGACATAAAACTGCATAGTACAAAGTCCTAGTTGCAATTCCTTAAACTGCATGTTGCCATCCCCATTGTAAGACTAAGAACTGCACATACCCTCCACCCCCATTTCTTTACTAAAATACTTAAAAATTCATATTAAAAATTCCTAGGTGCATGAATTTAAACAAAAAGAAACCATTAGTCTTCACTGCAAGACTAAAAACTGCACATCCCCCTATATCCTTATTGAAGGACTTTAAACTTCATAGTACAAATTCCTAGTTGCAAGATGTTAAAATGCATGACACCATTTGTCCTCATTACACGACATCAAATTGTAAGCATAATGTCTTCTATACTTGAATTTAAGAGCTTCTATAAGAATGCATCATGGACATACTTGCTACTCTTTAGTAGCACATGAGTCCCTCTGTTCTCCATGTCTGAGTCAGATCTGCCTAGGGACCCAGTTTCAAGAACTATGAGTGTATTGATTCTCATCAATATAGCATAGTTATAGATTCCTGGATCTCCAATCTTGAGCCCAACCACAATAAAAAAAACTATATTTATCTTTTTATATTTCGTTACATGAATTAGATCTATACATAGTTCTCTTTTGAGATACATAATTTTATTTTCATACTATCTTGTGTCTTAAATTTAATCATTCTTATAAAATATGGAAAAATCCATGTTTCCCATGTCAAATTTTATTGGTGTGGGAAATTATTGTTTAATGAACTATGTACGTCTTGATTATAATTTATATGAGATAGGTAGATATGCCAAGATCTTAAATCTTGGGCCTAAGAATGATATATAAAAAACCCTTATTCTTTATATAAGAATAAAAACATCTTTGGGAATGTTTAAAGAACTTCATATGGCTTTATTCTTTCCCTCAGCAAGACATGTAGTGACACGTAGGATTTATCCCTTAGTCCAACTATAAAAAATCTATCTTTTCACATCAGTTCATAATTTTTCTTACTGTATGAAATTAAACTACATCGAAATCTAACACCCATATTATTCACTTGGGTCACCATTGTGTTAAAGGTGAAACCCTTTCTATGCCTTTTTTCTCACACCAATAATAGATCACTAGGGATTAGTAATTGGGTAAAAGGATTATTTATATAAACCAGGTGTCTCAATTTATTACGGGGTTATCGATGTCTTCACTACAAGACATAAAATTGCACTGTATAATGTCCTCGTTGCATGTCATTAAACTATGCAATAGAATGTAAATTCAAAAAGAATCAAAGAAAGTATCTATTTTACATATGAGTTAGATTGACATAAAAAAACATCATATTCATGGCCAATATTGATTCAAATAATTCATTGGGATTTGAGAAAAACCCCCCTCTATATGTCACACTATTAACCATGAATATTTCCACATCTTCATAATCTTTTTTACTTTTTCTGGTGAAAAAATTTTCAATACCTGAGAACTCTTTTCCCTGATATGCAGTACATGACCTTAGGTGGCCTTTTATAAGTTTCCTATATAATGGGTCTATCAGTCAAAAGATTCCACTATTTGGATATTTAGTATATGCCCTATTTGGCCCTTCATAACACAAATCCCATAATGAGTTTTTAAAATAATGGTAATTTCAATCATGGTTATAGTATTTTTCCCCTTCAACACTTGGATGACAATGTACAATAATTTGTATTTTAAAAAATTCATTTAGGTATATTGGTCCCATTATCTTTCTCTCGATCTGAAAGAGTTCAAGACTATGGTTTACACATTTCCCTCTTCCCATGTTAAATGATATATTAAATAACCATGGAATCAGTTGGTCATATGTAATATATTGTTTCATTTTCTGGTCCTTGTGGTATGACCTAAAACAATATACAAAATAACTTTTACATTTGGGTTAGAACTTCGTAAAAGTCATATTCTTCCGATTCTGTGGAAATATTAGTTGGAAATACCCTCTTCGTATTCAGGAACCTTTCTCCATAAACCAAACACTGTTCTTTGGAAAATCTTATTCTCCATAAAAAACCTATAGATTTTAGTAGTCTTAAAATTTTTAAACATCTAAAATCCCTTTTCTCTGACTGTGCAGTACATTCCCTTAGGTGGCATTGCATATGTTGCCTACAAAACATGTGTTTCAGTCAAAATAATTCACTATTTATCTATAAAGCATATTCCACAGTTGGCACTGAATAATATATCCCCCATAATGGGTTTTCAAATAATGTTAACTTCCTTCTTGAAAAAGACATCTTCTAATGCCTTTATCCCTTTTTCTATATCATTCTTCAGATATATAAATTCCCAAATCAGAGTTTACAATTTTTCCTTCCATACATAAATATAGAAATATATTTCCAAAAAAATACCATGAAAATAGGAGAGTCTCATACCTTTGTTCAAAGATAATGACTTTAAATTAAAGCCACATAATGTCATCACTACATGAATTATAACTGAACTGTATAATGTCCTCACTGCATGAATTAAAACATCACACTAAAATTTCCTCACTGCATTACATAAAACTGCATAGTATAATGTCCTCAGTGCATGACGTAAAACTGCAAAGCATAATGTCCTCACTACATGACTTAAAACTGCACATCTTTATACTATAAATTCCCCTTTCTAATAAATTTCTACCTTTCTTCATACACCTATTTTGTATAGAAGTGGATTTCATATTCAGGACATATGTCGGCATAAAAATAAAATTTTATTCTTAAAACCCCCATTTCCTTGAAAAAACAACCCATTATTGTCTTCAGTCAATGAAATATTATTTTACCTTGTGTATCAGAAGTAAAATGTTAAATTATTAGGATATATTTTGCTTGACTATGCATTATCTTCCCTTAAGTGTCTTGTATATGTTGCCTAAAAAACAAGAATTTCAGTCAAAAGATTCCATTATTTGGCTATGCAGCATATGTCCCTGTTGGGCTTGCATATTATAACCCCCATAATGGGATTTTCAAACAATGGTAACTTCATTCTTGGAAGGGACTCCCCCATTTCTCGATACACATTTTTAATTTGGTGACCATAAAAATCATGGCTCAAGATTCCCCTTGGAAATATTTAATTAATATTAAAACAATTCTATGTCACTAGGTCTTGTTTGGGATTTAATTTCACATTTATGGTCAAATATATTTCAGCCTTAAACACTATCCCTTTATTTTCCAACATAAATTAATCTAAAGCTACCAATAACAAAAGATGTGGTACTCCCCAGATTGAGGACCCACAAAGGGAACTATGAACAAAAGTCAAGTCCCAGCTCACTAAACATACATTTTTTGTATGATTTAAGTAATAATGATAAACAAAAAAAGTCAAAAGATATTATGTTTGTCGGATTATCCATAAAACCCGATAAAAAATAAAACTATTCAAATTAGGCCTATTTGATTAAAAAGAATATTACGAGCACCCACATTCTTGTCATTGAAATCATGATTGTCTAACAATGAGGATTGAGGTTTTAGAAATAAATCATAATCATCACTATATTTTATATTGCAATCATGGAAAAAAGAAATGAAGACGCATATCATTGGAGACATGAAATCCCTTTAATTTATATTTAATCTGAGGGACATACAAAAAATAGAGCCTCTCTATCATGCATCATAATAAACTCTCAACATGAATCTTCATTTGTTGAACAAATTCATATGCCCTATCAGCTGCCTGTTGAAGTTAAGATAGGTGAGAAACTCTAGCCTCCTCAACCCGATGAAGTGCTTATTTATTGAAATGGCAGTTATCCCCACTAATTGGGTTTCTCCCAATGTATGGTTCAATATCTCAAGTTTGTTATAAATAGTATCCAATTTTTGTTGAAGATATAATGACTCCTTCATGTATTATATTATTTTATGGTTGATTTTGATCGATTTCTTATTATGCTCTATCTCTACCTCATCTACTATAGCTTGGAATCTCTCAACATTGATGACTTGTTTAACCTTTTTAAAATCTTTCCACATCTTATGATCCCACTCCCATTGGTGAATAGTATCTTTCATTGCTTCATAGACTAGTCGATAATTAAATCAACCAAATCCCATACACAAATTAATGTTGGGAGTTTTGAAAAATGGGACAACAATTCATCTAATGGATTCTTAGAAATTATTCCCTAGATATGTCTCCTTGTCTTCTTACATCCCCATCATGTGCATATTGTAAGATTAATAATGAATCTGAGTCACTACCATGAGGTCAAAGGTACATCAGAGACATAACACTTAAGGATCTTCCAAGTTCTACTTCTCTTGGAATAGTATAATCTTCACCTAATTATTATATTTGAGCCAAGATGGAAATTTCAACTTCTGATATAAATATAGAAGTTAATAACCAAAAATGATAAATCAAGGTCATTTTTAGTTTCATAAAATGGAATGAACAGAGTATGATCCAAGATAAATGATGAAATTTACCTAATAATAAATTAGTTATTTTATTGGATTCATCCCCGTATTCTCAGCTACAACATGTCGAGTAGATTTTTCTTGAGAAAGGGCACTATTCTAAGTTTTCCCAGTTGTCATAATTGAAGGCAATAGATAATTTTTTGACGAAGGGTCCTCTATAATAGTTTTCTCAAATCTAATAGAAGAAGGATAGAGTGGAATGCACCGTTCCTGAATATCCTTTGTAACATTTTATATAGATAAAGCTACATAAAGTGAAAATTGATGTAAATAATCAAGTAAAGAAGAACAATTGTTAATGGAAAATGAAAGAATAAGGACACACGCCCTTGAAATTCCTCATGAAGATCCCCAAACTCCTTGATGGAATCGGGAATATCAATATTTTGATTAAGAGATTCCATCATTTTAGTGTATACTTCTTGGAATTATATAACATCCTCACCATTTAAAGTATCCATTAAACATTGGTCGATGCCCAAATTGGCTCCACTAAATTTCTATTCCGTTGGCTCTTCAATCAGTATTGCATCACTAGTTATTTCCATGACTAGTCGAATGTCATTATTTATGTCATTTTGTCCTGGGTCTTTATTCCATTCTTCTGGAGCAATAGGAATATCTGTATTTTTTATTTCAAGACCCATTGGAAAAGGAAACTGATCTAAAATATGTTGAAAGGAAGAATATTAGAAAATATTTTAATATTCCAGAGAAATGTATTTTATCACACCATGTCTTTTTTCCCTCTCGATGGAGCTTGGAATGGGTACAGATGAATCTTTTGATGATTTATCTTCTAAGATAGCAGATTCATCAACATAAACTTGGGTTTCTACTAGGGATTCCTTCTCTAGTATAGATGAATCACCTCTCAGCCCCTTGAGAGAAGAGAGAGACACAGATCCTACAAGAGGATAAATGTGATTACTGTAGTGCATTTAGAAGATTACATTCCCTAATGACAGTATAAATACTTACACCTTAGGTGAAAACATCAGATCAATCACATTGCTCTCATGTGTTTCTTTATTAATTTATGGGGAGAAATCCACACACTTTTATTAGTAGGAGACTCTTGAGGTAATGGTTGAGTATTCTCTTTCTCCTTTACCCCAGTCATAATTCTCGCTCCTAGAGGAAGTTTTGAAGACCTTGAAGGATCATTCATTACATCAATGGGAGAGCCTGCAGGCCCATACTTCGGTGATTCATGAACTGGCATAGAGTTTCCTTCACTACATTGAAGCGACTCTGTAAAGACCCGGAAATCTCAAAGAAATTTTTTTCCTAATTTCTATGGAATTTTATTAGTATGCGGTTTCTGATGGAGCCTGATTTGGAGGTACGGTGTGCCCGTAATCAATTTCCTATGTTTAGATCAGGTACGTCCAGTGAATGAACGAGCAGGTTTTTCTAACATTTGAACTGGTGCTCGGAATTAAAATCCGAGAGCACTGATGAACTGGCAGTGCCAATAATTTCTTTAGAATACACTTTCTGGAGTTGCGTTTTCTCAGGAGGAGTTGTTAAAAGAAGAGTGAGGAATAAAAATATAATTGTTTTACAGTTTTATTTTTATTTCTTGCTATGTGGTTTAAGTGTTGTGTCAAAACACTTTTTACCTATATTATGTGGTTTAACACCTAAGTGTGGGAGTTGGAGTGGGACTCTTTGGTCTGCTAACTTCCCTTGGGAGAATAAAGGAGAGGTGGGGCTCCCACGAGCCTCACCCCTTCACTTTTTCCATAACTCCTCACCTCCCTCTTTAATTTTGTAAACTCATCTTAAATTGAGTAACCATCCACTTCCTCTCCCTCTCCCTCTTAACTCTTGCCAACACATACCTTAATTAATTAATTGAACCGATTCAATTAATTAACTAAGTATTTGAATTTTGAAAAACTGAATTTACTTGTGTTAATAAAATAATAGCATGAACCTATTATTTTACTTTGAAATATTTTGTTTTGGGAGAAAAGGGAAAGAGATCTTGTGTAAAATAATGAGTAAGTTCCTAGTGGGTGGAAGAACATCATCCTCTACGTGAAGAATGGTTCTTCTCTGACGAAAAACATCAACCCCTCAACATAGAACGATTCGGCAATCAAGGTTCTTCAACCTCTTCTTCCTCCACATCAAGGGAGGAGACACCGACGTGGGGAACTCGCCCACAACGACTCACCTTATATTATTCCTTTGCAAGAAGAGAGGAGATGACACTTCATTGGGTGCACACCGACGACAATGGAAGCGACGAACACCAGTGACCATCGTCATCTTCATATCCTCCCTTGGGACGACGACGACGAGCCGACGTCCACCATCCTACGATATCGTCAACAAACGACGAACGACATGAGGTAGGGGGTTTTGTATTTTGTGTTTATTTGAATTATACCCTTGTCAATGAATAAATGAATGTTTTTAAATGTTTTCCATTTGATAACACCTAACGCAGAGGGCGCAGGCCGAACAAACACGGCCCGAAAACCCTCCGCAGATTGTTGTTTGTGCGCAAATCAACGGGTGATGACGGAACGGGCCGCAAAGACAATTTGAAGTCTTTTCCATAAAGTACGGGACCCGAGATGACCACTGGAAAAGACGAAAGGTGAAACGGACTGCCGGAGCGCGTCCGGTGGTCTGCGGAAAGCTGCGGTGGCGCGCCGCTGGAGGAGACCACCGCGGATGAGCCGCGGTGAACCGGAACGGCTAATCCGTTCCGGGTTTAGGGGGAGGTGTGGCTTAATTGACGCACTGTTTCGGTCAACCGGTGGGACAGCACCCCGCCCCCCGCTCCACTCTTCACGGGAACCACGGGCCGCACCCGCGTCGGGCCGACCGGCCGCGCCGGCCGGACTGACTGTGCCGGGCTGGGCCTCCCGCGCTGGGTAGGACCACCGTGCTGGGCCGGGCCGTGCCAGATGGGCCGGGCCACCCCATCCGGGCCGCACCCAGACCCAGGTCGGGTCGACCTGTTTCGGACCGCCCCAAGGGGTATCGGGTCGGGTCGGACCGGGCCCGAACCCGCTATTTTCGGATAGTTCCGTTCAAACACCCATAACGTAGGATACAGACCTACGAACGACGCACCATCAGTTGCAATGGGATACCTGGATCGAGACGGTCATTTTGGTATATTACACTAATGGTTTCAGTGAACTTTAGGTATGGCCGTGTTGGTTTGAACCCGAAACCAACCGGGCCCGCAGAGCAGAAACCCTTATAACTTGAGCTCCGGACGTCCGATTGAAGTTCCGATGAAATTGTTGGATTCGACTTGGGGAGAAGGTTCTTATAGTATACTTAACCTGAAGATTTGACGCATTTGGAATATGGCCGGTTGGATTGTACCTAAAATCTAACCTGGCACATGGAACAGAAAAGCCAATAACATTTAGATCGGATGTCTGTTTGACGAACCGGCAGCGGCATTGGTAATCTCATTGAGAAAAGGTCTCTTTGAGTATACCCTATAAGAGTTTGGGTTACAGTTGGGATACGGTTGAGTTGGTTTGTAAACGAAACCAACTAGGCCTCTGGGATGAAAAAGGCTAATAACTCACAGACCAGGTGTCCGATTGACGCGCCATCTATTATGTTGAGACCCCTATGACAAGGTGGTCCTCTGATATACTTCTTTATGATACTTTTTGATAGTTGGAGTATCGACATGTAGCTCATAGAGCGGACCCTCCCGGAGATGAGCGTACGGAGTACGGAGACGAGCGTACGAAGTACGGAGACCGTGTAGTAGGGTGAGACCTGTCGACTGCTTGACTGACTCGACTTGGAGTGAGTCAATTAGACCAATGGATGGAGAACTACTGTGTTTGGGTGCAGACCCATGGAAGATGGAGCACTGTTGTGTTTTGGTGCACACCCGCGGTACTCAACAGAAGGAGTACCTCTGCAGGCTATTAGGAGGGTGCACTACTATGTTTGGGTGGCAGACCTCGGTGGGAAGCACTACTGTGTTTGGGTGGCTGCCCCACGGTACTCGATAGGATGAGTACCTCATCATTTTTAGGTTAGTGAGCAGTACCTCAGAGACGTGAAAGGATCACTTTACTCGTCATAGATGGAGCTCTTTAGCGGTTGTGGATTCAATAATGAAAATCCTGGTTTGATCTGAGTCTATGACCTTTGTGTTTACATCATGATTGAGATGGTTCACTTGGTAGATTACGTATATGTATGGTCATATACCTAGGTAGTGGTTATCTATTTATTTCATAAACTTTGTGTTTCCTCATGATTGAGATGGGTTACTTGATAACTTAGTTATAAGTATGGGTTTATACCTAAGTAAGGGTTACCTGTTGAGATCCTTATTTGTGGTTATCCTTGTTGGATTTAGTGAGACATTGAGGGTCTCGGGGTCCCTACTCAGTATCGTATACTCACCCTTGCACGGGCTATTCCTGCACTTCGTTGTGTTGATTGCAGACAACGGGCAGCTCTGACAGAGGCCGAGTGTTTGAGGACTGGACGGTACCCAGAGGTGGACCTCATGACTTGTTAGTATCCGGTGGTGGACATTAGGATGAGACGATACTCAGAGGAGGTTGACAGGCAAGAGGATTGTGGACGCTATCTGTACCTACCATTCATGTAGGATCTATGGTGGAAAATCCTGGAGATGCGCTATCGGTACCTACCCTTTAGGTAGGATCCGAGGTGGATGACCTAGGAGCTGCTTCTATTCTTCCATTTGATTGTCTTTTCTATTGTACTTCCATTCAGTTGTAGCTGTACTTTCAGTTGGGTTTGTATTCTGGCCCACTTACTTTTCAGCACTTTCTTTTGTACTTAGTGTATTACTTCCTCTTGTACTCTGTGGTGTTTTCTTTACTTTTATAAAGGCAATGACTTCCCAGTTATCGAGAATTACACCTTTGGTGCTAGTCGCATGCCCCTAGCCTATAGAAGGCGGGCTTGGGGTAGTCTCGTGATGGGCCCCACGGACGGGTCATGAAAAATTGGTATCAGAGGTGTTGGTTTTACCACAGGACTTATAACTCTGATATTCCTTTTCTGTGAAGAAATAGTGTTAAGGGTACTAGGTGTGGTTTTCAGTTCAGGGAGTCCAGTGTTGGTGTGGGCGGCTGACGTATCCATACACCAAGACCCTGATTTCTGATTTCCGACTCAGTGCCCGAAAACACTAATTGCATGAGTGTTTCCAAAGGTTTTCCCTTAAAACAGCTCAAAACCAAGTCAGCTCACCAGGTATAAGTCGTTTGACTGTGTCACATCTATTTCTTTCAGGATGCCTTATCACGAATGACCAACTAGAGTTCTGAGAGATATACGTACCGACAGCCTGCTGAGCGACGAGGCTTCGGTACAGGGCCCTCTTATAGTTGAGTCACCAGTAGAGGCACCAGCGGTAGTACCATACGTTGGGCCACAGATGCCACCATCCCCAGCAGTAGGTGATGCACGCCACTTGAGCACGCTGCACAAGTTCCAGCGCCAGAGGTAGCCCAGTTTCTGGGGAGATACTGACCCACAGGCGGCCGAGGATTGGCTGGAAGATGTGGTGAGAGATTTCAGGATAGTAGGTACACCAACGGACTTCATGGTGATCTTTTCTTCTAGCCTCCTTCAGGCAGGAGCAGGTAGATGGTGGAGCCGAATGCTCTAGTTTTGTGACGAGATGACCTTCACATGGGGAGACTTTGAGACCTTTTTTAGGGTGGAGTTTATACCAGTGACTCTACACTTCAAGCGTTTTCAGGAGATTCCGCCTTTGCCACATGATTTTCCATCTGTAGCCGAGTCATCTGTAGGCAGTAGACAGATGATGTCGAGGTCCAAGAGGACCAGACCAGCAGATGGGTGACCTCGGGATATAGGTTTGGTTGTGCGAGGAAAATGAAACAGAGCCATCCATACGAGGAGCAGGGAGTGTTATGCATGTGGAAGGAAGGGTCACATGGAACGTGACTATCCAACTTCCCGCACAGCTGACCCACATGCATTGGAGGAGCCAACGAGACGAAAGAAGTGAAGGGTGTTTGAGAAACAGTCGAGCGGTGGACAAGGTAGTAGAGCTCCGGATGCAGGTGGACAGGTGCATAACTAGTGGATTGATTTTGTTCTTGGTACTTCTAGTTCCATGTTGATGTTGTATTTGTGTCTTTGTACTATGAGATGCAATAATAAAAGACAATTATCTTAGTGACACTTGCTTTCCTGTCCTTTTGTTTGGTTGATTCTGAGAGGTCCCCGTTAAAACTGTTGACTTGACCCTCACTTTCGAGATTTCTACTATAGGAGACCTAGTGACCTTACACTGATGCCGACAGTGTGACTCGACCCTTAGAGGCGAGTGTGATGGTTGGATCTCTTGGTAGTAACGTCGAGGCCTTACGACGTCATCCATGGCATGAATGCATCATTCATATTCGGATTGACTGTATTAGGCATTGGGCATGGTTCATCTAGGGGATGAGACCGAGTTTCTCTTTTTGGCAATGGAGAAATCTTAGCATCTCTTATAGATCGTAGGAAAAGAAGGGTGGTCGTTGACCGACTTTCCATGCTGGAAAACTTCCTACCAACCAGAGATGGTACGAGTTACTACAGGGAAAGTGAACATCATTCAGAAGAAGATGAATATTACACAGTGCAGTAAGAAACAGGAAACTAGCACTAGTCTCAGGGACTCGGGCATGTAAAATGTTTCATGAAGAAGGAGTGATAAGGGAAGATGAATCTGCAGAGTAGACGTGGAAAGTAGAGCTAGGAGAGCTGCGTGAGGTGGTATAAAATTTGACATGTTACAACCACCCGCCTGTGTTGTCCCCGCCAGGCTCAGGGAGCTGGAGGGCAGGAGAAGAGAGTAGCTACATGCAGTCAAGGAGAGTGACCCAATGGATATAGGAATGATTCAAGGGACAGTCAGTGTCCACTAATAGATGTTTTAGCAGCATACGTTGATACAAATCAATCCTTCCTTCCATGAATCTTGTCCCAAAACTGGAGTTTCCGGTAAGCCGTAGACTTGACCCTCACGTCTGGAGATACCTTTGGGAGGAGACTCGATGATCACACTTATTCCGACAGTGTGATATTACCCTTGAGGTGAGAGTTTCGGTTGGAGTCTCTTGGTGGTAGTGTCGAGGCCTTACGATGTTGGTCTGAGTATGGATTGGATCTACAGTTCATACATAAATTGACTGTATTAGGAAAAAAGGTTGTGGTCTATCCACAACGTCGGGTTGGATTTTCCTTGGTCGGAGAAAAGGAAACCCCAGGCATCACAGGATAAACTCATGCATAGGAGGGTTTGGACGATCACTCTTGGGTCGACCAACCTTACCCTCGTGGCAGCAGGAGTTTTGAGTTTCAGTTTTAATAAAGAAATGGAGGCCTCTAGAGTTCGAGGATGGTGATCAAGTCCTTAAACGGGTCTCACCTCGACGAGGTTTACGGAGATGTGGCTGAGGCGACAAGTTGTCTCTGAGGATCAAAATATCTTTCTAGGTCCTCGGCTGGGTAGGCGTGGTGGTTTACCACTTGAAATTTCCACCTCAGTTGCACCAGGTGCATGATGTCATCCACGTGTCTCAGCTGAGGAGATACGTGCATGATCCTTCACACATCATTGACCTCAGGAAGTAAGACGTCGATGGCAGGGCGACATTCACGGTGGTTCTAGTGGCGATCGATGATCCACAAGAGTTGATCCTACGTAGATGGTCGATTCCTCGGGTGCGCTTTCATTGGCAGTACAGGAACCTCTAGGTGAGCACATGGGAGTGGAAGGCTCAGATGCGTGCTCAGTACCACTTTTTTTCCCTAGTTTGTGTTATAGCATTACGGGGACGTAAATCCCTGATGTGAGAGTAATGTAAAGACCCGGAAATTTCAAGGAAATTTTTTTCTTAATTTCTTTGGAATTTTACGAGTATGCAGTTTTTGACAGCGCCTGATTTCGAGTTCCTATGTGCCCGGAATCAATTTCTGAAGTTTAGCTCAGGTACGTTTAGTAAAAGAACGAGCGGGTTTTTCTAACTTTTGAACAGGTGCTTGGAATTGAAATCCGAGGGCACAGATGAACTCGCAATGCTGGTAATTTCTTACGAAGACCCTTTCGGGAGTTGCGTTTTCTCGGGAGGAGTTGTTAAAAAAGGGTTAGGAATAAAAATATAATTGTTTAAAATTTTATTTTTATTTCTTTCTAAGTGGTTTAAGTGTTGTGTCACAACACTTTTTACCACTATTGTGTGGTTTAACTCCTTGGTGTGGGAGTTGGAGTGGGACCCTTTGGGTTTCTAACATCCCTTGGGAGAATCAAGGAGAGGTGGGGCCCACACGATCCCCACCCCTTCACTTTTTCCATAACTCCTCACCTCCCTCTTTAATTTTGTAAACTCATCTTAAATTGATTAACCTTCCACTTCTTATCTCTCTCCCTCTTAACTCTCACCAACACATACATTAATTAATTAATTGAACCTATTCAATTAATTAACTAATTGTTTGAATTTGGAAAAATTGAAATTACTTGTGTCAATAAAATAATAGCATGAACCTATTATTTTACATTGACACATTTTTTGTTGAGAGAAAAGGGAAATATCTCTTTTGTAAAAGAAGGAAGAAATTCCTCTTAGGTGGAAGAACATCATCCTCTCCTTGAAGAACGTTTCTTCTCCGATGAAGAACATCGACCCCTCAATATAGAACGACTCGGAGATCACCGTTCTTCATCCTCTTCTTCCTCCATGGCAAGGGAGGAGACACCGACATGGGGAACTCGCCAACAATGACTCACCTTATATTATTCCTTCGCCACAAGAGAGAATATGGCACTTCCTCGGGTGCACACCAACAGTGATGGAAGCGACGAACGCCAATGACCATCATCATATTCATCTCCTCCCTTGGGACGACGACGACAAGCCGCCGTCCACCGTCTTGCGATATCATCACCAAACGACGAACAAAACAAGGTAGGGGGTTTCCGTATTTTGTGTTTATGTGAATTATACCCTCATTAATGATTAAAAGCATGTGTTTAAATGATTTCCATTTGATAACACCTAATGCGGAGGGCGAGGGACGAACAAACACAACCCGACAACCCTCCGCAGATTTTTGTTAGTGCGCAAATCGACGGGCGATGACGGAACATGCCGCAAAGACAATTTGAGTTCTTCTCAGTAAAGTACAGGACCCGAGATAACCACTGGAGAATACGGCGGGTGAAACGGACCATCGGAGCACGTCCGGTGGTCCGTGGAAAGCGGAGGCGGCGCGCCACAGGAGGAGACCGTCGCAGCTCAACCATGGCGGACCGGAACGGCTATGTCATTCCGGGTTTAGGGGGAGGCGCGGCTTAATTTCCACGCCCTTTTGGTCAACCATGTGGGAAACCCCCCCCCCCCCCCCCCCGCTCTTCGCTGGCCACGCGTCCCCTCCCGCACCAGGCCAGCCGGCCGCGCAGGGGCGGACCACCCGCGCAAGGGCCGGACCCCCGCACCGGGCTGGGCCAGGCCCTAATGGGCTGGACCTGGACCCAGGTCAGGTCGACCCGTTTCAGGCCAACCCAGGGGGTATCGGGCCGGGTCGGACCGGGCTCGAACCCCCAATTTTCAGACAGTTCCATTCAAAAGCCCAAAACATGGGCTACAGACCTCCGAACGATGCACTGTTTGTTGTGATGGGATCCATGGATCGAGACAGTCGTTTCAGTATATTACACTCAAGGTTTTTGTGAACTTTGTGTACGGCCGGGTTGGTTTGAACTCGAAACCAACCGGGCCCGCGGAGCTGAAACTCTTATAACATGAGCTTCAGACGTCCGATTGACGTTCCGTCAACTTTGTTGTATTCCTCTTGGGGATATGGTTATTGAAAAATTCTTAACTTGAGGATTGTATGCAGTTGGAATATGTTCGGGATGGATTGTACCTGAAATCCAACCTGACACCTGGAAAGAAAAAGCCAATAACTTTCAGACAGGACGTCTATTTGAAAAACCGGCAGCGGCATTAGTAATCTCATTGTGAAACGGTCCCTTTGAGTATACCCTATAAGATTTTGGGGTACAGTTGGGATATGGTCGAGTTGGTTTGTACACGAAACCAACCAGTCCCCTGGGACGAAAAAGGCTAATAACTCACAGAAGGGGCGTCCGATTGACGTGCCATCTGTTGCGTTGAGACCCCTATGATGAGGCGGTCCATTGAGATACTTCTTTGTGGGACTTTGTGATACTTGGAGTATCGACCTATAGCTCGTGGAGTGGACCCTCCTGGAGACGAGCGTACGAAGTATGGAGACCGTGTAACCGGTTGAGACATGACGACTACTTGACTGAGTCGACTTGGAGTGAGTCGACACGCCCAGTGGACGGAGCACTACTGTGTTTGGGTGTAGACCAATGGAGTATGGAGAACTGCTGTGTTATTGTGAAGACCCGTGGTACTCAACAAAAGGAGTACCTCTACAGGCTATTAGGGGTGGGGGTGCACTACTGTGTTTGGGTGGCAGATCCCAGTGGGAAGCACTACTGTGTTTGGGTGGATGACCCCAGTGGGAACCACTACTGTGTTTGGGTGGCTTAGCCACGATACTCGATAGGAGGAGTACCTCAGAAATCTAAGGTTAGTGAGAAGTACCTTGGAGATGTGACAGGATCACTGTACTCATCAAAGACGGAGCTCTTCAGCAGTTGCAGTTTCAATAATGAAAATCATGGTTTGAGCTGAGTCTATGAACTTTGTGTTTACCTCATGATTGATATTGGTCACTTGATAACATAGGTATATGTAAGGGTATATACCTAGGTAGTGGTTATCCATTGATTTCATAACCTTTGTGTTTCCTCATGATTGAGATGGGTTACTTGATAACTGAGGTATAAGTATGGGCTTATACCTAAGTAAGGGTTATCTGTTGAGATACTTATCTGTGGTTATCCTTGTTGGATTTAGTGAGACCTTGAGGGTCTCGGGGTCCCTACAGAGTATCGTATACTAACCCCTGCACGGGCTATTCCCGAACCTCGTTGTGTTGGTTGAAGACGACGGGAAGCGCTGACAGAGGCCGAGTGTTCGAGGACTGGGCGGTACCCGGAGGTGGACCTCACGACGTGTCAGTATCTGGAGGTGTACTTCACGTTGAGATGATACTCGGAGGAGGTTAACGGGCGAGAGAGTTGTAGAGGCTATCTATACCCACCATTTAGGTAGGATCAGTGGTGGACGATCCAGGTGATGCACTATCTGTACCTACCCTTCAGGTAGGATCCGAGGTGGACGACCTAGGAGATGCTTATATTCTTCCAGCTGCTTGTCATTTCTGTTGTACTTTCATTCAGTTGTAGTTGTACTTTCAGTTGGGTTTGTATTCTGGCTCACTTACTTTTCACCACTTTCTTTTGTACTTAGTGTATTACTTCCTCTTGTACTCTGTGGTGTTTTGTTTACTTTTATAAAGGCAATGCCTTCCTAGTTATCAGGATTTACGCCATTGGTGCTAGTCGCAAGCCCCTGGCCTATGGAAGGCGGGCTTGGGGTAGTCACAACACGGGCCACGAGGATGGGTCGTGACATACACAAATACCTTTTGGTCAAGATTAATGATGATTAATGGTAAATTATAGTTGAGACAAAAGAAAAGAAAAATACATTATCACCCTTAACATAAATATCCCACTCCTCTTTAGGGAAAATAATTACCTCTTCGCATACTCATAAGTCTACCATATATGATACTCATTTAGAGGCAGTGATTTATTCTTAAATTGCATATATAAAATGCTCATGCTTCGTAATATACTCTTGTACTTTAGCTAGATTATTATCTGGATTAAAATAAAAAGGTTCCTTAATGTCACCAACATCTTTTATTTGAATTCCATGCTAGTGGAATTCCCATCCATCCTTAAGATCATGGGTCATACTATCTTAATGTTGAATGGTTGAAGGTTACACATTATTCAATCTTGGTATGGTTGATTGTGGAGGATAATCAACACCTTCTAACTAGTTATCCTCTTCAGGCCTCGTTTCTTCTTCAGAGAGGTCAACAAATGGAATAAGAACCTCTATTTTATGGAGGTGACTGGATTGCCTTAGCATTGGAGGTATTGTTTCTCTAGATCTGGTCTTCCTGGTATACCTCATATGAAGATGTTTTGAGGGCCTTAAAACCTCTGAAACTTCTACATCATCTATGGGCTTGGACATCTTACCATGATTTCAATGTGCAACAGTTATTGTAGCTACCACTCAATATATTCTATTCTCCAAAGCCCCTTGAGGATATGAAGAAACCCAAACAATGAAATATTTATCTTCTAATACAATTTATGAATCTTGTGGAGGTAACATAATAAAAAAATTTAATTCCTCTAAAGTTGTTAGAATCCATTATTTTCTTGCTACCATTGTGTGTTTCTCGTGTCCAACATATGTGGATGAAAAAAGTGATTGATTTTTGAAGACATATGAACTAAAGATAAAACCTCTATGGGACATAAACCTCAAATATAATTTCACCATTAATCCTATTCGATAACACACCATCTTTGAATTCCATCATATAAGACCTCATCTCATAATTATTTTCATTACCATCATCAATAAATGTTCCTGTTGGTGGGTTACCAAAAGGAAATAAGCTGAATTATCATGAGACATTCAATGCCTTTATCACTACATCATGTCTCTAATTTTGAGGCTGAATACTAGAAAATTTCTTCAAAATTGTATATAATAAACCAATGGAGAATCTAAATTAATTCAACACTGAGTATGATGGAAAGTGTGATACAATACAACCCCACAACACTTGAAACATCCCTGTAATTATAAATGGATCCTTCCAATTGTATAGATTTAGAAGATAAAGGTAAAGTTTTTAAAATACAAGAGTTTCAAACCCAATATACTTCTCCTCTGCTAATTTATCTACAATAACAAAAGTCATTGGCCTTACACCACCACCTAACTCATGAAATGGAAGAAGGTAGATGCTAAGCCACATGGAGATGAAGGCCTCTAAGTGTATCTTTGCATCAATATCAGATTTTACATTTTGTCCCTAGTGATTATAGTCACCTGTCTCCAGCATAGGCCAATATGTTCTTGAACTACCCCATTTATCTGCAGAAGGACAAATATTAGGATGTCCACAGGTGGGACCTTTCTCTGTTGTTGATTCTAGAAAGGCTTCCATCCACACCCTAGCATTAATATCTTTCTTGTCGTTCGGTTTTTTATTTTCTATTTTTAATACTTCATGAGCCAACAACGGTATGCTGGTAACATTAACTCATGTCGTAGCCAGTGTAATAAACTCATCATACATTTCCTAGAGAATGGGAATTCTAGTTATTTAGTAGATTCCCTAGAGACTAATAACAACTTCACCATTAGTAAAATGGATGGAATTCATTTTTGAACCCCATCAACTCAGTAATTCAAGAATGAAATCATTTTTATAATCATAAGTTTTCCCCATCCAGATAGATTCATAGATTTGAAAATTTGATAACTCTTTCATGAATTCTACACAAGTATGGCACACCCAAAATTCCCACATCCATTCAGGTTTCACACCTCCCCCAGAACAAATATCTGAGTCTTCCTTCCAACCAATAGACTGATCTTTCTGGGAAGCTTGAAATGTTGAATCCTAGAAATTTGGACTTGTATATACATCATTATCCTTCTTATCTAGAGTACAACTACTGTGATTTAGGATGCAACCAATAGGTTCTGTTCCATAATGTATTGGAACCGCCAATGCAGTAATATTCATGCAGCAATAGTTTGAATAGTGAAGAAACCAATTCGTTGCAAAATAATTCTTAATAGTTGGAACATGGGAATCTTGTAAAATCCCATGCCGATAAAGGGGTAGGTAAGGAATTTTGTATATTCACATTCATATAGAATTAAACCCTTCTATATACATGGAAGAGTACTTTCACCAACATCATAATAGTCTAGTCTGATGATCTTCATCATTTCATTTTTAAGGGATTTAGCTTCTTCCGTAGAGGATATCAAATAATACATTTTCCTAAAAAATAATTACCAAGAAGCCCCTATTTGGTTATGATTTTTATTTAATATTCAACTTAAATGAAAATGAAATAAAAAATATTTTGCAAAGGAAGATGTTCGTGTAGATCCTTTGACGAGGTCCGTTGTGTTGGTCCTTCGGCAAGGATATTCTTACAACTCATTCGACGAAGTCCTTTCGCGTAGCACCAACACCAAAGTAGTTTCACCTTGCAAAAATATCAAGGAGACTATGAGAGAGGAAGATACGTTAAGGATATATGAAAAGGGATAAAAAACAAGAGTTGGAAAATTTTGAGGCAGGGGTAAATAAAATCACAAAGGATCGAACCGATTTATAGCCATCCGTGAACCTGTATGACCTACCTGCACAACAACACTATGCAGTGTACCTATGCGAAGTTTCTCTGTGGAAAACCTGTGTTGTCTAGAAATTAACCTATAGTATTTTCCCCATTATTTTACATCAGTACTTGACCCACATTTTAGTTGGATCCAATCTTGAGTGGGGATTTTTTTGACTCCACTTAAGAATAAAAATAGGCTATAAAGATAGACCTAGAGATTTCAAGATCCCAGGGCAAGGTTCGAAGAATACAAAGGAATGAAAAATCATCCAAAGGGCTACACAAAAAAGATGCAGGATAGATCTGCGTGATAGAACTATGCGGAAAAGCTTCACGATAGAGCTGCGTGACAGAATAATTTCTACACCCCTATGCACCAGAGCTACACTGAGAGAATGTGAGGAGGACCATCAGGAAATAATGATTCATTAACCATGCCCATCCATGCCTATAAATAGGACCGCTGGGATCCCTATTTCAATATTGAGAAAAGTTTAAAAACTCTCTGAATCTCCCATTGCGCAACTATTTTTCCAATATCCCTCAAATTGTCTCAGGTAGCTCTTTAATGTATGAGAGAAGAGATGATTAATTGAGATAAGAATTTTTTGAATGTCATTTCTCAATTTTTACATAGGTTTGGTTCTCTTATGTGAAATACATTCTTTAGTTATCATACACACCTATGTGGAATATTTATGTGTCACACCTGCGCGACAGACCTGTGTGGTACACGTGCATGGTCCACCTTTGTGGTGCAACAACATGTGGTACCTATGTGGCACACCTTCATGAGGTACATACGCAGAAGAGCTTTGTATAAAGCCTACATACCAACTCATATACCCACTTTAAATACATTCATGGAAGCATATCTCCTTCCCTAGGTCCTTTATTTGAAA
Source organism: Viscum album (assembly GCA_963277665.1). Classification (NCBI taxonomy): domain Eukaryota; kingdom Viridiplantae; phylum Streptophyta; class Magnoliopsida; order Santalales; family Viscaceae; genus Viscum; species Viscum album. Next base: position 903,168,548 of record OY728139.1, read on the forward strand.
GGGACTATATTGAAGCCTTCACCAAAACCTCTTGACTTATCAAACAATTGGGAAAGGCACATTAGTGTGTCTTTTGTTTGGGTTATCATATCCAAATTAAGAGGTTTCCCATATTTTTTATAATGGATTTTGGATTTATGGAGGGTTTGTGGGTTTGTAAATCCACAATAACATGGAACTTTCTCCCAGGAACAGTGCTGGGAAGTTTTGCGTTTGGAGGAGGGTTTGGGTCTTGGCCTCTCCCTTCTCAAAGAGATGACCCATATCCTCAAGTATCAGTAATGGAAGGTACGACTCACACTTTCATTTCCACAAAAGAATATAAGATGTCTCCATCCCCTTAGAGGATCAATTTTATGGAAGCCATCCTAGTGTAAGCCCCTAGATTTTCTTGCAGGAGGAAGAATTATTTCTCCTCCTCTCCTATTAAGTGCCAAAGAGTAATGTGGGGATGGGCACATGGACTCTTGTTATCCTTTCCCTATTCTGTTGAGATTTTCCACACTTGGAAGCTATCCTGGTGTTACCCCCAAACCTTCATCCCTTCCTCCTTTCATTGTACCCCTATCTATTGTAATGTGATTAAGGGGAAGGCTCATCGCCTTACCCACTTCGGGGGTCAACTCAGGACTCATCCACTATCACCGCCATAGTTGCAAACTCATCTACAAGAGGAGGAAAAGTCCATGTGTCATTGTTCAATCTTTCACATAATCTTGTTTCTAACACCATGAATGACTCATGAGGGCTTAGAGATTCGTGATGATTACAACATGTGAACAAACATTCACAATCTAATGAACTACAAGATGTTTTATTCCCACCATAATTGGGATACGTAGGAACCCTTCTCATGGCCTGAGCTCACTGGACATCCTCTTTAGAAATTCAAACTTAATTACTCTAATCTGGGCATCCACCTTTGGAATAATTCCCATATTAAACCCTTAAATCATTGAGGCACCCATTTTAGGAAGTAATCCCAAACTCATTTATCTCAAAAGACTTTACTCTCCTATGAGATTTATTTACATGTGTGAACTTTGATTCCCATCCACAAAGGATATATACGAAGCCTCCTTAAGGTTCAAACCCAATGTTTCAAAATCAACCCTATTCCCCTTGGACCATTTTCCCAACAGGTTCTAATCCATCGTGGAAACCCATATCCATTCCAAGTTCACAAGGTTATTTTCTACATAAGTTCCACACCAAACGTTGACTAAGAACCAATCACTTATAGGTCCTTATCACATGACCTTAAAAGTTATGATGTGTCTCATTAAGTGGCGCCATACTATGAGGGTTCTGATTCCTTTCATAAGGATACACAGGTAACCTATTTCATAGGTACAATACCAATATCAAAACAATCCTTCATCTCCCTGGATGACAATAAATTCCACAGATCCCTATTGAGTGTCTTAAAAAGCATTATCATCATAATAATGATTAAAATAATATTGATATCGTATAATAGAGGATAACATTGATGGAGAACCCCAAATACATACTGATATCACCATTAGTGAAGAACCTTGAATGCATACAAAGGATTCAAAATTTTACACATGTTAATAATTTATTGTAAATTACAAGGGAAACTTATTTTATTCTTAGTGAATTAATAATGATTCAGGAAAATATCAAAAAAATTACAAAGAGAGTCCTGGAATAGATAATATTTCCCCCCACAAGGGCATGATGAATCTGAACTCCCATCCTCTCGACCAATGTTCATTCCTATGTAACGTAAAGTTCAAACATAATGAATACTTGACTTTGGAATGTAGGTCCCCTTTGGATAAAGATCTATTGGATGTTTCTGTTTCCATGAATAAATCCAATGGAATCCTCCTGAAAGACGTGATTATAAAACCTAGAACACATGTTTCAATGAACTATGAAACAAATCTCATCTTAGATAAGATTAGAGAAATAAAGGTAATATATGATTGAGATCCGTCTCAAAATAACAATTTTAGGACTACATTTTTCCAACTTCTACTCAACGAGATTAGTTTTATTTGTATACTCATACTTGCGTATTTTTTACATAAAAATCATAGATTCCCATGATGATATATTTTAAATGAAAATATATTTTTTAAACTATTTACATTATGTAATATAAGGATTATGAATCAGAATTGTTTTAACTTTATGTGAGAAAATAGTTTCATTCCTAAATCATCTAATTAGATAGCGGTAGGGTGAGAATCAAAGGATTCTAGGTTAGATTGATTCTCCTATTAGTCACCTTGAATAAATTATATCCATACTTCCCCAACATGTATTATTTAAACTCTAATATATATACTTTTCATAATTTCTCATAAAAAATATACTCTTATACAATAAATTATTATACTAGTATTGTTATGGTTTGTGACTGATAAAACACTCCTTTCTCAATATATCATTCTGCGTGTTGAATAAAATTGAGAGAGTGTAACTAGTTTCCTTAGTGAATAGTTATTATGTATGATGGGGTATTTCACTTAATTTATATGATGGTAGAAAAATTTAAATATATGTTTTTACAAATTTTACGATATAATGACCGATGTTTTCCATTGATAAATATCACATCTTATTTTTTGAATATTCGATACATTTCATTAAAAAAACTGTCCAAGGACCCTAATTTTTGGTGTACTTGGAGACTAAAAATTAACATCTTATTCCATGAAATATCTTTAACATATACAAAAAAACTTATAAAAATAGAACACATCATAGGTATACCCTACATATACCTTTCTTTAAAACATGGGGGATAAAAATTAAAAATGGGTGGGCTCAGATTATCCGAAAGATTTCAATCTATATAATATGATAAAATAAGATAACAATATGTTTATGAGATAATGAACGTAACTAATAGTGTTCATACCAAAATTTTATGATCATAAACATATGTCATGTCAAGAACCATGATACTAGGTTATAAAATATTGGAACTATCATAAATAAAGAAAAACATTCCATATTATAAGGTTAACAACAAAGCCCATCAATATAAAAGATTATAAACTATAATTTTTTCCCATTAAAGATTTGGATGCTCTAATTTCCCTAAATGGGTTAGGGCTCACCTATTTCTCATAGTGATTCAGGTCCAATAAATATTTCTCATAGGTATCTCATGAGATATAATGAATTACTCAATTTATTAGAGGGAGATATAGTTCTCATAATCCTAATAAATATAATTTTAGTTAAATGTTCCATAATATCATAAATCATTCATCATATCAACAAATTATCACGTCATAAACCATGTAAGGGAATCATGTTTCATAAGTATTTAATCTGTCTAGAGTATAATAAGAAATAAAATATAATGTTTTTTTATAAAAATTTAATCTCACAAACCATTTACCACCTTGATAAAGAATAAGTATAGTGTCATTCAAAAATATCCAACGTAAAGAATATGTTACCTCAATGGATGATGTCATAAATATTAAATGATTTTTCAAGATCAATTAGAATGTTAATTATGGAAAATAACATTGTAACATTCAAAAACTCTTTTTAAAACGTAAAACATTTTAAAAATAATTTTCATTGAATATATCAATGGAAACAAATAAAAGATCATTTAAAAATAATTTAATCATTTTTTAGGAAAATGACCATTAAATTATTTAAATCACTATAAATTAATAATATAATTTTCTAGCCATTTTATTTGGAAAAAATTTTAATAACATATCAAGGATTATTCAAAACAATTATAGCTCATGATGGTGTGAATTTCTGTTCATGTTGTACAAAAATTTAATGAAAAAAAACAAATTTCCCTTGATTGTAAAAAAATGATGATTAGTTTTTTGAAACATTATTAAATTTCAAAAAAAATATGAATTTATTTAAGATATTATTTTTAAAATGTAAAAAATATTTAAAATGGTTTTAAAAATCCTTGATATTGTGGGAAAAATGGTTTTTGACCAAGGAAAAAATGAATATTGTTTCTGAAAAAATTATTTAGAAATATTGAATACATAAAGAGGGTAAAATTTATGGGAAACATTTAATACCTGGATATAACCATATGAGAATAATATTAAAGTGTTTCCTTATAAATTTAAATTAATATTTCATAATTTTATGTATAAATATAATCAATCCGGATAAACAATGATATTCTATCATACAATTTATACCACATTGGAAACATTTAATCAACACCCCTCTGACTAAATAAAATTAAATGAATAATAAAATATCATGATAATAAATTAGTTCATGATATTATAAATCAATGGGTATGCATATACACCTCATAATAGAAATTTGGTTCATAATTGAACATATGTATCAATGAATCCAAATTGAGACCAAATATCTTTGCTAAAATCACAATATCCATCATACACAATTCAAAGTCAATTATAATAAATATTTGTTTATTATCAATTTTTCAAAGAGCTATAATTATGTATATAAGGTCATTTATGATTTACCTATAACCTTTTATTTCATTCTTATTAACAATTCAATTATATGGTTGCATTTTGGGTAAATATTTTCCTGTTTTAATGTGTGTTATAATTTTTTATTAATTGTACTATTACATTGATAATGATTCAATAATATAAAAAATATCTATGAAACTAATATCATATATTTTCATTATATATGTATTTACTGCAATCCATTAAGAAATGATATTGAAAATAATATGCATCATTCATTGAGACAGTAGGTCATATGTATAGATTAAATGTGTTTCTATTTTATAAACTGATGAATCAAAAGAACGCAAAATAATATTTTACCATTAATTAGTAGTTTTAATGTAATATATATCACATTTATTCATTAAATTCCTTACCAATAACTTCTATAAAAATAATCCCTGAAAAATGAATCACATATCTTTTCAATGATTAAATCAATCATACACATGAAAAATGTTATATAATTCCCCATAGAATGGAATGTATGAATTTAAATTTGATATAATAATTTTATAAGTATATTTATATAAAAAATATCATATATATATATACACTTTTTATCCTTGGTCATAACTAACCTTGAGTGTTGTTTATGGAAAACAGAGTTGCATCATTTCATGATGTTGTAATCTTTCGTACACACCCGATAAAATGATTTCCTACTTGTAGAAATAGGATATAGATGTAGTAAATTACAAAAAATTATAATATATATTATTATGTGGAATATAAAATAATTATTATATGATGATGGTATACAATTATTTTACAGAGATGTAGGTTGAATGAAAATATAAATTCTAATTAAAGAACCTTATCTCTTCTTCGGGTAACCACCATGGGTTTCCAAATAGACTTGCAAGGGACATTTTTAACACAAATAAGGCTTCTATGATGTGAATATGGAATTAAGGAATGGATTTTGGTTTGTATTTGATGATTCAAATGGTTTTGGAAATTTTAAGAGATATGAAATATGTTGTCTTTCTAAATGTGGGGAAGATACACTTGGAATTTTTGAAATATAAAGGTGTACCCATTGTGTTCTCATTAAACATGGATAATAATGGGATAGTCTAAAAAAGAATTTTTAGTTTGAAATATGGACATAAAATAGGTTCAATACATGCTTATAGATAATTTTAACCCTTATATTTTTAGATTGACCCCCGTAAACCACTTTTCACCATAACCACAATAATTATTCTTTACTGCCTTTACATTTCTTAATTATCAAGATTTTAGAAGAAAATATAAGTAGATATATATTATTTTGATTATGAAAATTGGTTCCATTTTTTAATGTATATTTACCAGAAGTTACTGAATGTAATTGAAAATTAAACACACATAAATGATGAGAATGCATTTTTCCAAATAGAAATTTCTAATAAGAACAAAACGTTTTAATATCCCAATTTAGTATGAAATTAATTTCAATGAAATAAATTATATTGATAAATATATAGTTTTATATAGTTTTATATTTTAATATATATTAAAATTAATTATAATTTTTTAAAAGTTATAAATGAAAATACAAATCTTAATAAAAATAAATATTTTTCATTATTCAAGTAAAAGTTTAACTTTTCAGAAAATTTCAAAAAATTAATTCCATGAAAATATTGAAATTTATATTTCAAAAATGAACTATATTTATATAAAAATATATTATAAATGTGAAAACTATTAATTTATTTCCTTTCTCAAAAAATGAACTAAAATCATTTTTTGAGAAAATAATACTTTCAAAACTTCTAAATGCATTTATAAAAATGTAATAGATTTTGATAATTTTTTTCCTTATATAAAATCATTATACAATATATTTATGAAATATTTCTTACTATTAATACTACTATATTTATATTCTAGTTTATTACTTACAATATTGTAAAATTAGATTAATAATATATAATGGATTATTAAAACTCGGTGTCATATCTTAAACTACATAAAATTAGTTTTGTCTGTAACATAAGATATCAATGATAATTAACTTGGTTGAATTTTTTTTACTAAAAACTAGGGTTGTCATATTATACCCACCATTAAATTAATTTCACCAACATAATTCAGCAATTCGATTTAAACATGTTTGTATACAACTACCTAATCATTTTCTCTCATTCCCAAATAGTTTTTCAAATTGCTAGTTTTTTTACACAAAAAATTAACATGGGATGGTGTTGTTTCATTGAAAATAATCTCCATGATACAGAATATCAACTAGTTTTTCCACATGACAATGATCATGATCCAACTACATAATCTCTAATATCACTACATCTGAAGGATATCCTATATTCAACATTATAAGGTATATGTGGAAAACATCATGAACTGGAGATATATTTGGTGCGAGTTCCAAATGATTACCCATTTTCTCAATATAATAATGAATATCAAAAACACCATTGTATCTTGGGATTTAATATAAGGCTCGGCCTTACAACTTACATAATCCTAAATTAAATGAATAATTCACATAGAGGACCTTTTCAGGGTTAGAGTTTTAGAGAATTAGGTTATAACTATTACACCTCAAAATATTACATAGTAGACACTTCTACTAAGTTTTCATAAAACAAATAAAATACTTAAAAATAAACATGTCTAGTTCCATGTTTGAGATAAAATGTCTTTCCTTGATCTCATCCTTGACCCTATTCATCTTTAAGTCCTGTGGAAAACATTTCAAAAACATAGGATGAGCATAAAAATCTCAGTAAGGGATACACAAAGAATGAAAACTGTTAGTTTTTTAAAACAACAAGTAAACCATGTATACTTTATCAAAGTAATACTTTTCACCTTTATGAAGTAGTAAAAACTCTTCACTGAATAAAAGATCATTACTTACCCTTTTGTAACCCAAAGATTACCATAAAACCAATATAAAGAACACATAACATATAAGGGTAACTTGGAACATAAACATACTTAAATGGAATAACCATACGGTCAACTTCGACACATATCACTAAATGGAATAACCATACGACCGACATCCATACCCAATGCATTGGAGGTTATAATGTAACCACCTGTCCTGGTATTCACGGCACCACCCGTCATATGGTTTATCATGTAACCACCCGTAAAATTTCCATGTACCATCATTACACATAAAATATTGAAAATATAAACATTTCAATAACAACATTTCATTTTCAATCACAATAAGTAATTCCAAGATATTGAATTAATCGATCCATTTTCAAAAACCATTTAAAAGATATTTTTGAATCAAAGTGTCCCAAACCACTTTTAAGATTTCAATGGAATTATAATTTTAAAACATTAATGTCCATATAAATAAATACTGAAAACCATTTTGAAAACATGGACATTAAAGATAATGATTTAGAATAATGATTCTTTAAAACATTTCAAACGATATTTTTGTTAAAGAGTGTTTAACAAAATGAGAGACACTTGAATACAAATAATTACGGAATAACATTTAATACGAGCTTTATAATATCATGAGAACAAATGGATTCATGATATATTATGTAAAAGGATAGTATAGACACCATATAAGAGTGAATTGGTTCATAACAACAATGAAGTCTCAATGGAAAAGTAAATTGAGATGAAATCAATTAAAAGATGGTATCCTTAAATTAAGGATAAATCTATCACATAATTATGTTTGATAAATATAAATACACCCAATATAAGTGGATATTAAGTGTGAAACAATCAGAGGTCATTCACACATAATCTTGAAAAAAAAACCAATGACATATGTATTTAACTCAATGAAATGAGATTGGGTTATTATTTCCCATACAAGTTCTTTTGAATTTATCAATGAGATGTTTATGTGTAGAAATAGTATATCTACACAAAGGTTTGTGGAAATTAAAAAATAGAGATTCCACACATATTCTTGGCATAATAAAATCAAGAAGTAGAGGTTTAACCCAAATAATTCAATGTGGTTTAAGAAGTTCCCTTATAGAAATCTGACTGGCTAATGGCGTCACATTAAAATTCAGAAAATGAGTTGATGAGAGAGAAAATGGTATCTCATCACTTGGAAATAAAATTTACATAAATAAGGATAAAGTAGAACATATCCCAACATAATATTATGTTAATTAAAAGACATAACAAATGAAGTCTTTTAAAATGAGGAGGGTGAAAGGTCCCCTTACCGAGTTGGGTAACTTTCGAAACATACACCCTATGGAAGAAGGGTCATAAAATGAAGATGTGAATACCCTTAAATGAAATTATATTACAAAAAGAGTATAATAATGGTAATTACATACACTACTCAAAGGAGATAGTGGCAAACATAGCATAAATTTCACGGGAATAAAAGTAAGATGAAAAATCCCTTATAAAAACTCTACAGCCTCACAGTGCAACTTAAAACATCCAAAAATGGATTTATGAGATCAAATAGGGTCCCTAATAATATTAAAATAAAAATTAAAGTATGAGGAATATAAAATAACATCCCCAAACATAATAAAGATGATCTTAAAAGAAATGACAAAAAAGAGAGTACTTAAAAAGAAAGAGAGGGGTTGGATCCCTTACCTCATGTCTGACATGACTCGATCATTCTTTAATCTCCTGAATAATAAAATTTGGTCAATCTATAATTTCTTAAGGACCTCCTTTAAAATTATTATTCAGTTAATATCTCATATTATGATGTTATAATAATTGTTTAATAAAGTGAGTTCATATCAGACGTTTTTGTCGATGTTCGGTACAAGAGTAAAAATTGAACATGTTGGAAAAGAATTTTACATGTAGTTATAGGTATATAATATCCATAATAGTATTTATGTTTTAAATATCATATATATCCAGTATATATTCATTTTATACTATTCCATAGCATTTTGAAAAAAAAGTAAAAGCACCGTTCATGGAGATGGTAGGCCGTACGTACGCATGAACGCTACATTCATTTTTTGTCATATTAATGGAATTAAAACAAAATGAGAGATATATATATTATAATTCCAGAATGATATATATAATTTAGATGTAATATATTAAATATATATCCATTATATATATGTACTTATAGTAGTACATAACATTTGGAGATAATAAATGAAATGTACCAATCATGGAGACGGTAAGTCGTACGTACGCATGAACGCTACATTAATTTCCTTTTTTTGGTATTAAATGGAATTAAATAATAATTATATAAAGTTATATTATAATTCAAGTAGGATATCATATGTAATACCATTAATTCCATCCTTTATACATCCCACATATGGCATTAACGAATCAAATCACTTTGAGGGGGCAGTAGTCCGCACTTCCTAAAATGATGATATCGCGTTTACCCATAATGGAAACCGTAAAGGTGTGCCATAAATAAAAAATACAGAAGATTAAGGAAAAAATAAACATATTTTATATCATATATAAATATAGTGACATCTTAATGGCCACCATTTAAGGTGTTAAAAGAATATTTAACAATCATCGTTTCGTGAGGCAGTAATTCACCATCCATAGAAACAGTATGTTCTTTAAAAATTAGACGAAGTTGTGTGAAAGTGTAGCTCGAATACATCTTATAAAAACATCCTATTATATTTAAGATACTGGTGTTGTTACAGAAAGAAGTAATAAAAATAGTTTAGGGGTTTGGAGAAGAAAAATAAGACAAAAGAACACAAGGGAAGACATTACCTTTAAATCGGGTAACTCTTTTTTATTTGAGCTCAAAGACTTCGTTGGAAAGGATTATTCCCAATGTGAGGCTTCAAAGATTAATAGAGGGATTTGGAGAGATGAAAGGGGTAGGGGTTGGCCAAGCAAAAAGCTTGAGAGGTTTGTCTAAGGTGGTAGAGGTGGGGGCCTTTATAAGAGGAGAGGAGGGGCACTCTTGGAAAGTTATAAAATATTACTTTATTATAAAATGTTTTTCAGATTTAAAAGGTCCCAAAAGGATATATTTCTAGGATAAGGTGATATGGTTTCGAAATACTCCCATACAATAGCTTTGTGACAAGTTTAAGGCTTATAGTTCACCCTATCTTCCCATTTTATTTAAATCATTTATTTATGAGGTAATCACTGTATCATCACGGTGTCATAAATAAATAAATTTATTTAATATATGACAATTATGAAAAAATATCATGATTTAGTAAATCTTTTTATCTTTCTAATTAATATTTATAGTAAAAAATATGACTTGTATAACCCTATCTAAAAATTCTTTTAGTTGAACAACACATGTTTGTGATATTTTAATTTTAACTTTAAATAAAAAGGTATTAATGTCATTTTCCAACCAATGTGGCTCCATGGGGTCCCCAAGTTGACTCATGGTTTGTTTTCATCGGTCATGACTCATCAAATAAAGGTAGGACATGTGGAAAGGTCATTTCATATTATTAAAACATTATTTTTACCTTAAATTACACTAATTACCTCTAATCGCGATCAAAAAACTTAAAAGTTATTATTCACCACAAAATTATTTTAATCCTATTGAACAAAATTTTACTTCTTAATGAAAACCATGTATGTTGGATTTTTTAAATTCAAATCACAGAGGTGGTAAAATGTCATTCAAACAGAAAATCAGTTTTTATAAGTACCACTTAGTGGTTTCACTATTTCTCAAAAATTGAAGTTTTTCAGAGAAATACCAAAACATCACCCGAAGCTATATTTGATATTCAGAATTATAAAATGATGTCTATTTTAAAAAATTGAAAACAAATAAGATACATTAATTAATTTAATAATTAAATCTCACTGTCAGAGCAAATAGAGTGTTTTTATGAATCAATAAGTATCAAATGATTGACACTAGTTTAAGTCCAATTTCAAGCTGAAATTAATTCCAACAACCAATATTGGATTAAATGGTAAAAATATATTCTAATTTTAATTTAAAACGAATTCAAAAGATAATATAATCATATAAATAAATTATATTAAAATGTGGTTTTGAATTAAAATACAACATTTTTCACTATTCATTAAAAATGATCTTTATCGGAAAAATACCAAAAATTTACACAAAGTAAATTTTGATGACCTGATTCCAAAGAAGAATTTTATTTTGCCAATTATAACATATAAAATTGTCAAAAATTGGATTTAAAAGAGGTTCGTCATCAAAAGTCAGTTAATCGACCTATTAAAGAATATTAGAATGTTTACGCTTATAATTGGATTCATTCGCATTCTTAATCCTCTAACATTTATTGTAAAAACTAAAAATATTTGAAAAACATATATAATCCTTTTGTAGTTAGTTCTGTTCATTCCCCTCATTACAACAACTAGGTGTTAACTACCATTTAAAATAAAATTATTTTATTAGTAGAGTGCAACGTAAGATTTCAAAGGAACTCGTTGTTGCGTATTGGGTAAGCCATCGAGCATAGTGTTCCCTTTAAATTAATATTAAAATTTTATTCAAAAATATGGATAAATGTGAAAATGTCATATTCTTTATTTACCTGGGGTGTTACATTTAAAATCCCTTCAATTGAAAACTCACAATTATCATTCACGGAGATATTTGTTTTTAAACCTTGTCATTTCCATAATATTTGAGATCTCACCGATGATTGTAAACAAAATTTTTCAACTGACTCAAAGCTTTAGGGAAGCGTTTTAGAATAGATATAAAATTATCTAGAGTTTTTTCAAATTTAGTAAGTAAAAATATATTTATTTCTCTAAATTCATTCTCAAGCATTAATTTTATATACTTATATATATATATGGATTAAAAAAGCTCAATATGAATTCCCAAGTGAAAGATTGTATTTTAATAAGTTTGAATATGACTAGGGGATTGTTCTGAAACACCTTTGAAATGATTAGAGAAATATATCATTACATACATTTGGATCTAAATTGTTCTCTCAAACAGGGAATGTTTTTTTGATGATGTATAATAGAAAAACATAACTCAATGTCCAAATTCTATTGATGTAATCTCTATAATAGCAAGGTAGGCCACAGATACTAATCTAATACAAAATAATGTGGCACTCCTAGTAATTTTACCAGTTTATTGATGTATAATATTTCATGTTGATCAATATAAATTTAATATCTAATGGGGATTAATTGTGAAATATTTGATAGTGATCTACTATAACAGACATGGAATTATCCCATTTAGATATTTTGGGGAGTCTGAAACAAAAATCATTGGTGACGTTTTCTTATTTTTATTATGGTATGGTTACTGGATGTAAAATCCCATTAACATTTTTTCACCCAACCATTACAAGGTTTCATACCTAGAACAGAGATACATACACTATAATATCTCTATAAGTTTCATCCTAATAGAAACAGTCATTCAAATATCTATAAATTATTTTAATCGGATGCTGAATAGAGAGTGAATAGCTATAATATTTAACTAATAGATATATATTTTAATTTTATATATTTCAAACATACAAATGATTCCTGAATTATATCATTCACTCACCATCATGGTTTAACTTTGGTTCATTTATCACATTCTTTTGGGAACCACGTCATCCTTTAGTGCCTCTTTAATCCGACATGGATCGATGGTTGAAAAATAATATTTAAATTGAATATCTTTTTCCTTCCATTATTATTTCTATTTCCAATAATTTAATATACATAAATATTGGATTTTTGTTTATTATTAATACAAATAATCTAGCATTATCCTTTAATATCAAATCATTGGCCACCTAGTTCAACTTCTTTGGGTAGTAATGTATTATGAAATCCTCATAAATAATCAACTCCAATATTATTATCTGAATATATTAAAATACTTATGTGAGAATATATATTGTAAAACGGTTGGATCTATATATATCTCAATCTATTTTTATTAAATATAATCAATCAATATATTTAATAACAATTTAATTATAACTAAATCCAAATCTTTTGTTGGGGGATTTTTCTCATGAACCGTCAATTATTGTGATGCATAAGCTGTCACTATATCATTTTTCATGAGAGAACATCCTAATACACCTTTTTATGTGTCATTAAAGATTACAAAACTTTATTCACTATAGTTTAATGTGATGGATGGTCAACTGAATAACCATCTCTTTATCTCCTTGAAATTTTCCTCACTCACATCCGTCCAGAGGAACATGACTAATTTTTAATTAAATGTAATTATTGGATTATAAATTAATGAAAATGTCTCAAAAAAAATCATTGAAAAAAATCCTACCAAACAATTAAATATATGAATATCATTCACCATTGTTTTCCTAGAACAAATTTCAATAAAATCCTTATTTGAAGGATCCAACGAAATGCCTTCACCTAATTTTATATTTTATATGAACTAATCATTCTAAATACCAAATTCACAAATGGTACATTTTTCATAAGTATTATAGATATTTACAGTCCTAATAATAATCAACAAATTATAATCATGATTTTACTTAATAGTTGACTATATATGAAAATCAAATATAATGTCTACCACAAAAGGATCAAGGTAATATATAAGGAATATATTAATTAAATACATTAAGATAGTTGGAAAATTTGAATGACCAAATAGAATCAATATAAATTTATAGCCACCATACATTATATGGAAGGCTTTATTTTGTGTTTCCTCACTTTTAACCTTTAACTAATAGAACCAACATCAGAGACTGCTATTTGAAACGTATGTATCTCATCATAATTTGTTAAAAAAATCAATGATACAGTGTATGGGATAGTTGTTCATGATAGTTATCTTGTTATGTTCTTTATATTAAATAAGATAGTTCATTGATACAAAATAAATTTTAATGAATAGAATTTTTACTTCCCACAATGGCACAATCTGGACTATATATACCATTTCAATACTCTCCTTGAGATAATTTTTCAATTCATTAAAATCAATCTATTAAATTCTATATAATGTTTTCAAAATAAGTGAAAAACAACCTGTGAGTTATATTGTGAATTAAACATCAAATCTCTAAGGTAGAAAAAGAAATTACCTTAAAAATATATTAGAAAATATATAAAACAATAGTTATCTTTCTAATGTTGAGTTTCTCCCTAACCATCTGTGATGAATAACCTTAATAAAAACGATTAAAACCTAAAATGATGAAGTATTTTTTATTGGATGTTTTCAGTCCCCTAAAAGAATTATATTTTCATTAAGAGAATTTATTTTGAATTCACATATTATGGAATTAGTATAGGCTCCATATAATTAAATCATATCCATTCCTAGAATCAATGTAAATTCAACTAATTGGAGAATCACACGACTTGTATTAGTCACCTTTGCACAATCATTTTCTATAAAGGAACTACATAATTAAAAAGTTATAATCACATCATTATAATTTATTATAGCTAAATTGATATTTAATCATTGATATTATAATTAAAAACCCTTTTTAAATTCATTAAACATGAAATTTATGGTAGAGAGTGAATAAAATATCACATTAAATGTTCTATTGTAGATGATAAGTGTAAATTTTCAAACATTATTCATGTAACTAACTTCAGAATTTTTGACCTCATGAGATTTCCCAATATATATGGGATTAGAAGGATGTGGATAATAATCATAAAATATATTTGAATTTGGGTATTTATTATCATATTTCCCATACTACCTATATTCCTAGAAATGGATAATGGGTGATGTAATTGTTGGATATTTAATTAAACATACCATTGATTGAAGTTCTAAATTCAAGGGATTTATCACCCTATTTTAAATTTTTAATAACCTCATATTTCCATCTATGTAATTCACTTAAATATTCATTCCCCTTTTCTGGCATGCAGTTTTCTTGGACTTCTTTCCGTGATGTGATTTATTTTACCTCTCTTCTGTTTTCTCGGCCTTTTCTTATTTAATCCACGAAAATGATTGGAATATATAACTTCAATTGTTAACATGAGTTTACAAAAGAAATATCATTATATATACTAACATCACTTATAGCCAATTCTATTTTGGAAACTAGGTTTTAGGACACCAATAATAGATCAATTTTTTATTTTGAGATGAATAATAAGTCCATAAGAATACATTGAATGACTTGTACAATTATCATCACATGTACCAATAGATTTTTTTTTTCTTATTAACATTAAGGAATTAATTCTCCACATTTTCACAAAGAATAAAATGGATCTACATACTATAAATTATACTCATAAAGTCATTCCATTCCATAGAGTCAATTCCTTTTTTTGACTCATATTCACAATAAGGATACACCATTGATCCGCTTCACCATAAAGATGATGAAAGGATAAAAAACATTTTATGTTTAATAAAACATAGAAAAAATATATATTTTCAATGATAATGGTCCATCTGTCATCTAATATTGTATATGAATTTCAAATAAAATAATGTGAATGTTTTATCCTGAAGGATTCAACAGGACATTATTCCATCCTTTGATTATTTATAATCTCAAAATGGTTCATGGATTGAGAAATTTGTAAGATTATAAAAATAATTATTTTCATCCCATATAAAATAAAAAGTTGTATCCTAAGTGGATAACAATTACATTTTCAATCACATTCATCATTACCATGATTCCATCTTATTATATCTAAGTGGCTGAAACCAAAATAACATAATGTGAGAAAAACTATTCATAGTGGGAAACCAAATATTGTTGAAAAATAATTTATAATATAAATAAATCCTGACACATTATCTTAAATTTTGGAAAACTTATTTTTTTCATAGGAGTTCTATCGTAAATAAATGTGAGTCACACATATGGTAGGAATAAAATGTAAAAATTATAACTAGTCATTCTATATTTTTTCATGTGATACAGATTTTCTAGTTAAATGATTTCATGTTATTTCTACCATTTTTGTTTTTCAAAAATATTTCATGAATGGTTGGGATAAGATGGTTTAATGGGTTGATTTTGGGGGGATTTATGTCTATAAAATAATTCATAGTTGGTTCACCATTCATGTTTATGTTTTGTAGAATCTTCCAATGGTTCCCACATCTATAATGTGGAATATACCTTCATTCCAAAGGTAGAAGGTCAATTGGGGTTTCTAACCCTATGGAACCTAGGAACTCACAATGGTCTGGAAGATGTGATGTCAGGCTCATCACACCCTTCATAGGGGATTTTTTTCGATTATGTGACTCTCATAAATATTTAAGATAATGTTTTATAATCACTTCCTAATCATGTTGCTTGATTAGTTACATTTATAAAATGATAATTTTTTTAATCCTACCAATTCAAAGGAGGGTATATTTATGTGTCCATTTGTAGATATAAAAGGTTAATTATGAATTTCCTATTGACTAGTAGTTGTTTCTATGTTGATTTTATATAACCAAGGGCTCCAGAACTAAATATTATATATGGAGGGAGATAATATTTCAATGAAGCGACTAGAAAATTTTGAGGAATCCTACATCTCTTTTATATAAAAGTAATCAAACCCCACATAGTTCATTAAACCTTTATAATTTTACATCATGGAGGAGCGTATATATTAGGGAACATGGGAATAGGGTATTTGAACTCAGGACTTTGGGATGTATCCTCTATATTATGGTTATAGTAGGAATTATATTCAATGTAGTTCAAACATTCCCTTTAGAAAATCCACAATGTGAATTCAATTATATGGGTGTTTTTATATGATTCCACTAATCAAGGTTTATAATCGGATTTTACCTATCTGGGGGAGATTCATTATGAAAATGATATAACCATTACAAATCCATTATCCCGTGTGATTCAAGTTCGGTGGGAGAATGAAGGGATATAATTTAACTAGTCTCATTGTATATATATGTCAATCATATGTTCTTATAAAACCCTTTGGATGTTTAATATAGTGATAAGGCCTTAGAAAGGAATTTTACATATCCTGATTATATTATGAATCAAATTCAGCATTGCTTAATTGCCTTCTAAATCCATTAGTGGATAAAGAAGATTGATCATTCAATGGGAATTATTGTGTCTTGATGGTTGGAATTCTAGAGATAGAGACACTTTCACCAAGGTGGATGACATTATTAGATCATTTCATATGATGAGGTCCAATATATCCTAGTTATGATAGGAATTAGTGTTTTCTTAGTTCAGTTAGAACAATGCTTTGAAACTGACGTTTCCATTTTAGGACAACAAGAAAAGGTTATCATGTCCCCATAGTCTTCTGGACACATCTTCACTATACACTTATCATGATCTAATTATCTTATCGACATGTTTGAATATGTCCAGACATATCTTGGTTTTGTAGTGTACATTTTTAAATGTAATATCCTGATTCAATTGAATCTTCTGAAGGACCACCCATTCCCTGATTAACATGTTTGTAGAATATATCTTGATCAATTATAATATTCCCATATTGTCATGTCTCAGACCTGGATTAAACATAATAAGTTCCCTAAGCCCAGTGGGCACCATGGCCTTAAGGGTATCTCCCCAAATCATTTAGGCTGCTGACTAGTAGTATGGGGACCAAGGTGTGTCCATAGGGAGACTTTTCCCTCATTACCATAGTGTTTCGTAGTAGATAAATATTAACTGAGGTAAATATGAAAAGAAATAATAGTAAATGGAAGGCACATCAAAAAGTAGGGACAATTTTAAAAATAATTGAAATAAATGGAATATCATAAAAGATTACAACAACTATTGATGATATGTCATGTCACTAGAAAACTAGAAAACATGGACATATGAAGACATGAATTAATTTTTTCACAAATTATAAATGATATGAAAGACTATGGTATGCATCCCGAGATCTGGATCGATCATCTTCTATCAAGATCCATCCTAAACAATAATAAATAATGTGTTTGAAGTGGTGTGCTTACATTTGTCAATAGATACATTCATGTAATCTACTCTAGGAACCAGACTCCACTCATAGAGGGTGTGAGATAATTCTCAATGGGACACCACCAATGGTGTCTATAACATCCATCCTATGTAATGGAAATGCCACAGTGTGAAAGTATGCATATAATTAGTAAAGAAGTACAATGTAACTAAAAACTGAAGTACCTGCATAAGCCCTCAGCTAGCATCTAAAAATAACATGTCCATTAATGTATTATTACTAGTTTATTAATTATTAACATGTTTAGAATATTGAATGATCCTACATGTGAAAAGGAAACCTGTAATGACATATAATAATGATGATCCTAGATAATAACCAAGGAAATGTAGACCTCAAGGGTCTCCAACTCAATAATAACTATAGCCTATCTAAGGGTAAGAGTGTTACCCAAGGAGAATATTCTAATTAATTCAATAATAATATGACATTTGAATATAAGGTGATCATCCATGTTAAGATGGGGATAAATAGAGATAGATCCAAATCGGTCGTAACTATGGTTCCTACTTGTGAATGATGGATCAATGGATCGTATACAAGGAAAACTGTAATAATATTGAATGGATACTATAGGTTCATACTAACTATCTGAGGAATAGCCATGGAATGTGATCTGGGTGGGTCTAATCCTAAGAATGATGTGTCCTTGAATCAGAATGGGGGTCCTAAGTACTCAAGTAATTCCCAAATAATAATCCAAGGTGACCTCACATTAGGCCATTCTTATTTTATAATTAAGTCATGTAATATTTCAATTGGTTCAATCCCTTCCTTTAATTGTTGTGATATGGTACTGAAGTATGAAAACTTTTAATCAAGCCATGATTAATCAATAAGTCCATTTGGTGCAAGACAAGCCTTTCATTATTGTGATAAGTCCAAGTATCATGAAATGTTTTTTAATTCCATTTAATTATTATTCATTAATTAATATTCATTCTTCCACATTCCATTAATGTAGTAAGGGGTTCTATGGAAATGAAACCTATTAATCATTGACATTTAATCTAGTCAAGTCATATACATAGTATACTTTCTAATTTACATTTCACATTTAATTATCCATTTGATACACTTACCATAGGTGGGTCAAGTGAAAGTGACATGGTTCTTTCCATTATCCATTACATGAAACAACCATCATTTATTATAATGATACAAACAATTAGTGTGTTCAACCTCGATCCCATCCAAACAGTTGCTCAAAAGGGTCAAAACACTAAGAACAAACTTATGGAAAATTCTCCTATAGGGGGTGGATAGTGTTTTGGGTGTAGAACAAAAATCACATATATGTAAAGGGAATAAAAATATAGTTTTAATAACTATAAGAATGATATAAAAATTCAATAAATGATAACTGAATAAATCTATGGTCCCCACATGATAATTCCAAAAGCAACAAACTTGAGGGATGAGTTATATAACACCCATCATAGGTTTGTGCGATCATTCTCCTATGGTATTGAAACATGATTTGGATCAAATTGAATTAGATAAAATAAAATAAGAAAAATAGTAACATCATGATAACTTTGTCGAGAGAAAAACGGAAGGAGAAAGGATGAAACAAACGTTAGTACTTACCGTTGGGCATCTAACGTGATGAATGGAAGCTCGATCAGATCCATCAAGAAGGAGATATTTGAATCCCAATATTATTCATTCAAATATCTCTAAAGGGAATATAAGTAGTTCAATCCTACAAATACTTGAATTAGGTTGAATTGGATGTCTTAATTAGATCATTAAGCAAAAAATAGTAAAATTACCCTGAAATTAGCATGTGCACGGTTTTTCCACATAGTTTGAAAAACTGTGCACAAACCATGTATGGATACCTGTGAAGAATGTTTAATTATATGGTTAGGCCTCAAAACCATTCAAAAACTATGTGATATGGTTAAGTTTTGAGAATTGACCATTCGCACGGTTACGAAACTGTGCTCTAACCAACCAACATGGCAAGTATCCACAAAAAGATGTATTCTATGCTTTGAAAAATCCCTATTCACCCCTAAGACCTATATAACCCATTATGCATATATATTAGGTATGTAGTAATGATTTAGACCAAAATTTAAAGGAATGATACATGAGTGAAAAATCGGGTTCTAATAGTCTCCCCCCCCATTAAAAGAACACGTTCATAAGTTCACCTTCTATGGGTAAAAAACAGTATTTGAGAAAAATTATGGAAACTAAGCATGTATTTTGGCCTCCCACTCCCAAGTATCATCGTAAAAATATCCATGCTTCTATATAATCCGTACTAGAGGGATAAAGAATCTATGGAAAACCATCATGATCCAGTCGACAGTGAGTACTGGATACCCCTCAAACGTAGTATCAACATCGAACCCAACTTCTTCTGGATTAATTGTATGAGGTGGGTCCAAATGATACTAGATAATTTGTGAAACATAAGAGAAATCGTGCATGGAATGGTACCTCTAAGGTAGTATCAACTGATAGTATACTGACCCAACTCTTTCTAGGATATCAAACAGACCTATGTAATGAGGAGATATCTTTCCTTTCTTCCGTAACTATATATGAACTTTCTTTGGAGATACCAAAAGGAAAACATGATCACAAACCATAAACTCTAGAGGTTTTTTATGATGATCAGAATAAAGTTTTTTTCTACACTGGGATGTAGTCATAAACTTTTGGATCAGCTGATCCTTCTCTAATGTATCTTAAAATGGACATGACCTGTTATGGTTGCCTCACCTACCTCCAACTAGCACATGGGTAAACAAAACAATTTACCATATAAGGCCGCTGTAAGAGACATATAAAATATAACCTAAAAGCTGTTATTATAGGTTACCTAATTGAGGGGATACACTTTCCCCATCATCCAAAAAAATCAAGGACCCATGCTTGGAGTATATCCTTTAGAACCTGTGTTGTCCATTAAGATTGTCCATCAATCGGAGAGTGAAATTTTTTCTTTGAAACACCTATATTCCCATTGATATCTAAAATCCCTATAATAAACATGATTTTAAATGATAATACCTATCAAAAAATATACTACATGTAACCCTGTGTAGTCATATCATCTCAGAGACATATAGTCATCCCAGCTCATCAACTAAGAAGGTCTCTCGAATAGGAATGAAGTGTGATACTTCAGTCAGTATTTCAATGACCATCCATATAGTGTCACTAGCTCAAGGTGATAGGAAAACCAACTAGAAATTCCATAGTAATATCTTCACATTTCCATTGCAGGATAGATAGAGTCTGAGAAAAGCATTCATGTCTTTGGTGCTTTTCCTTCACCTGCTAACAGGTGAAATATCTAGTGATAAAGACTGTTATCTAATGTTTCATCCCATGACACAAATACTAGTGATACATGTATCGATACATATTACAGATTCATGGATTAACATCCCACTAAAAGGCCAAGGACTCTTTTATAATATCATCTCTCATATCTATAGGGACCTAGATGTTATCTTTCTCTATAGATCAATTCAAAGGCATGTTATCTCCAGATATACTCTCATGGAGTACCAAGCCACCAGGATTTGAAAATTTTCTAGCCTCAGCCTTCTCAAGGAGGGAAGAGGCAACTGTTAAAGATGATAAATAATACCTCTCTCCTGGTGGATCTTAGAAAAGAGGTCCATCAACTTCCATTCATCACTGTCCTCCCTTATTTCCTATGCCTGTGTTTTCTAACTCTGTTCATCTGCAACCACATTGTGTTTCCCACGAATATATAGAAGCTCAAAAACAATAGATTATTGATATTATAACCACTGATATTTTCTAAAGTTCAATTTATGCAATGAAAATATATATTTGAGGCCCATGTGGCCTTTTTAAACCATAAAGGGATCACCCAAAAGATAGTTTCTTGAGTAATGTAAGGAGTAGAATACTACTTCTAGCTCAAGGTCATGCATCTGGTAATTTGTCTCATGAGGCCTCAACTACTGAGATCCATAAAAAATAACTTTGTCTTCCTGCATCAGTAATGATCCTTGTACGATGCCCGATGCATCACAGAAAATGGTACAACCTACAACTAGATTGGAATTAAATAAAAATGATGTTGAGACATGACTTACCTTCAGCTTCATAGAGACTTTCTCACACTCTTATGACTAGAAGAACTAGAAACACATCATTGTAAGTCTAGTGATTGGTGAATCAAGTTGTGATAAATCCTATATGAAATCCCTATAATATCCAGCCATCCCAAAGAAACTCTTCATGTCAAACATGCTCTTGGGATTAGCCTTGGAAACTAAATCACTGGCCTTCTCAGGGCCAATAGATACAACAAAATATGAGATAATATGACCCATGAAGTGAACTTTTTCGATCCAGAGTGGCACTCAAAAAACATGGAATAATGTTTTTGCGCCCTCAATTTACTCAAAATGATCTCGAGATGTTATGTATGGTGTCTACAAGGGTTGTTAAACACAATGATATCATCCACAAATATCATGAAAAAATATTCCATGTAGGGATATAAAACCATATTCATCAAATACATTAAAATGGAAGGGACATTATTAATATGGAATGACATAACAAGGTACTCATATCAACCATACCTGCAATGAAAATCTATTAGTGGTATGTTTGATGTCCTAACTGACACCTGATGATAACATAATACCAGGTGGATCTTAGATAATACACTAACTCCCCAATGTTGGCCAAATAGATCATCTATTCAAAAAAGTGGATATTGTTTATTGACTATAATCAATATCAACCTTATGTAATTCATGCAAAAGAAAAAAGTTTACATCCCCATTATTGGAAAAAAGGAAGGGTGAACCCTAAGAGGATGTATTGGTTCATATAAAACCGTTGGACTGTAAATCCTATAACTACCACTTGAGCTCTTGATGCAATATAGGTTCTATCCTGTATAGAGTAATGGACACTAGAGATGATCCTAGAACAAGCTCAATCCTGAACACTACCATTCACTCTAGAGGTAAGCTATAATAATTGTTGGGAAATACATCCCTGAAATGATCCACTACTAGAGAGAAATCAACTTGTCGAAACCCTTCTTATGTATGAAGAGATTTGGAATCTGGGATTCACTCAACCTAGCCCCTTATGCTTTGGTCTAACTATACTATCGTGGATATCCCACTCACCCTTATATAGTTAGCTGCTACCCACTAGTTATGTAAATGGAACCCTACACTGATAGACTTCTTCAGAAGTATGAAACATAACTAACCCATCCATTTCCAGAATTACATTGATGCCCATTGTCTCGATAAAAAATAGGTTCCATATGAAAGGGTTAATGCTTACCTCAATGGTAGAGCCCATACACTAGCATATTCCCTCGGTTCGAACCCGTAATGACATATCTAGGGTCATTAAACAATAGTAATATTTTATCTTCAGTCTGAGACAATACACGATATATTTATAGATAAAAGAGTTCAAATAACCTATATAAAATAAAGAAGATAGTATTGTAGATTTGATAAGAATAGTACCTTGTACTATAGATGGTCATGTATCCTTATCCATGGGTATTGGCTATAGTGCATGCAACTGCCCTCATCCCTAACCTTATGTAATATATGGACTACCACAATCAAAAAATCTATTTTTGTGTTGGGGGTGACTAGGGGTCTAGCATCCACAACCACACACTCCTCCTCGTCCAGACCTACATGTGATATTCTAACCTCCGCTCGATATGGTGTAAATGATTCGGCTTCTAAAGTTAGAGTTTGAATTGACCCTTTTATATATGAAGTTGGTGGAATGGTCCTGCAGAAAAGATTAATATGCTAGATACCACCATAATACCAACTTTACATTAGGTCACTATCACAATGAGGTCATGGGTGCCCCAATCATCCAAAATGATGAAAAACATTGGAGTTATCAAAACAAGCACTCTGGTTGTCAATCCCCTGACAAGAAACCTTGAGAGAACGTTTCCTTTAACTGGAAGAATGACTATCCTAAAGTTATAGTGATCCTTTAAAACCATAAATATTTCCATCACTTAGGTTATTATTTGTGATAACAACCCGATTTAATATCGAAGAAATGGTATATTAGAAAAATACATTCTCATGTGTATGAGTGGAATACTGGATCCCATCCTCAAAATGTCTAGAACACGGAAGCTAATCCCCATAAAGAAGTTGTTCCAAGTGCAAAAACTACTTGAAATGCATGAAATAATCCATTACAAACATGGAACATCACTCAAGATTCCTGAAAACCTTTCATTTTTCGTCTCTCAACATCATTGAAATGAACTGTTATAGAAGGCAGCTTGGAAATCAACCAAGAACGTTCTCTGATGATGACCAGCCTTGGCAATCACATCCCACCAGTGCTTGGCCTAATACAGAATCATGTATGTGGAATTCTTTACCATCCACTATAGAGGAATCTATAGATTATTAATTATAGATAATTTTTATCCTATCCAAGATTCAATAACCTATGGGCCATCATACCCTGAAAATGTAGAAGGATGTTGCAATAGACTCGTGAGTCAGATTAGCCATCGTAGGTGCCAGCAATGAAGCACCATGCATAGACATCATTAGAAGTAGGAAAGTATCATGAACATGGGAATTTGTTCCCAACTTTGGTATATGAGTTGGTAATTTGAGTTTTACTCAAGGAGGTAAAAGTGGAAGCTTGGGGACCACTATGTTTGGAATGTGGTAGTCACCACCCTCTTGGTGTTCAATATGATGACGTCATGGTAGTAGTGGACCCCAAATTAAAAGAACACACATCAGAACAAGATTAAGTAGATAGATATCATCATTATCATAGTCTTAATGTAAAAAAAACTCACTAACCAAGTCATACTACCCAAACTACCCACTTATATGGCCAGGTATCGGTAAGCACCCAAGTATATGTTTCCTATAATTTTACATTTAATTTATAGGTTCACTGCATTACATTTCATAAACATGATTAGGGGGATATGGATATATATCCAATTCATTTTAGATTCCATGATTCTGTATATAATGGATATGAAATTCCATAAAATCAGTTCCTATACACTTTATAACTGGAAACAACACCCATTTATTTATATCATAATGGATCAACTCAGTAAATTAATCATGCCAACCCATTAGGGACAATAAACGACATGAATTATGGTATAAAATCACATAATCAAGACCAAAAACAATACAATAATAAGCTCACTATCACAACATCACTCAAAAATCTTATTATTATCAATAAACACAAAATAGTTGAATGCATTTATATGGAATTGAAACATGAATGACATGAAAATTCTAGGTGCCTATAATGATGCATGTAATAATGATCATTTATTTCATATCATTCGGGCAAGGATGAAAGAAAATCCTAAAACATAATAATAATCAACAACACCGCACAATATGTAGGTCATCCAAAAGTGAAAAAAATTCCACAATAATAGGAAAATATATCACCATTTATAATTTAGGAAACTCGGATTTTACCGTGAACATGAGTTCACGATAACCAAGAATGTCTTATAACCAAGTTACAAGAATTCATAATATTTTTACTATTGTCTATGTATAGTAAATAAAGAAAAAACCCCCTCGGATACTAGTTTTTGACATTCAATACCTAGATTCCACATAATAGGTGCCCCGAGCCCAGTTGGCCACATGGCTTAAAGTGTATCACCCCAAACTCCATAGGCTATTGACTAGAAGTGAGGGCCTAGGTTGTGTCTATGGATAGACTATGCCCTCACTAACAAAGTGTAGCATAGTATATAAATATTAACTTGGGTAAATAGTGGAAGTAATACATGTAAACAAAGTGCATAACAAAAAATAGGAAAAATAGAATTAATAAATCAAATAAATCAAAAAATATAACAGTATACAACAAAAATTGAAGATACTTTTGGTAATTATAAAACTAGAAATCAAGGATATAATAATATTCATAACATGTTTCATGATTTAAAATGGAAATCGTAGGCTATCCCATGCATCATGAGCTCTGTATCAGTCATATATTATCCTGATCCATCCTAAACAGTAGGAAATCAAGTGTTGGAAGTTGTATGCTTCCCTTTTCCAAACCCCGCATTCATGTAATAACTCAGGGTACCAAACGACACCTACATATTGTGTGATGTAAATCATAATGGGACACCAACAACGGTGTCAAAAAAATCATGCCCATGTAATGTAAATGTAATAGATTGAATTCATTCATATAATAAGTAATGCAGTACAATGTAACTAAATACCCAAATACCAGTCTTTAGCCCTCAACTGGAGGCTGAACATAACCAGTACCTTAATATATTATTACTTATTTTTAAAAAAGTCACATGTTAAAAATGATGAAGGTTCCATGTTGTGACTAGGAATCTTTTAAAGACATTTAATAATGATGTTCCAATGTAATAACCAGGGAAATGTATACCTCACGGGTCACCAACTCTATAATAACTATATCATAGTTATGGGTAATAGTGTAATCCAAGTATAAACTTAAAAGGAATTCAACAATAATAGGTATACCAATTCAATGTGATCATCCAAGGTAAGACAATGATAAATAGAGACAAGGCCCTATAGCCTATAATCATGACACCTACATGTCAATGTTGGATCTAAGGAGTGTATCCTAGGAATAGTTTAACAAATATTTAAGTAATCCTATTGTGTCATACTGGGAATCCAAGAAATAGATAAGGATCATGATCTAGGTGAGCCTTAACTTAAGTAAGATTTATCCTTGAATATGAATGGGGTTCCCGAGTGATCAAGTCATTCCCTAATAAGAATCCATGGTGGGTTCGATTCAGGACATTCCTATTTGATAATAAAGTCATGTAATATTTCACTTGTTCCAATCCTTACCATTCATTAGTGTAAAAATTTCATGTATCATGCAACATTTTAATCAATTCATAATTAATCAATAAGTCCATTTGATTCAAAAAATTCCTTTTATAATTTTGATACGGCCAAGTAGCATGAATTTTTTTTATTCCATTTAAGGAATATTAAAAATTTTAGGTTCATTCATGTACCGTCCATTTATTTGGTATGAGGTTCTACGTACTTGCAACATATAAATCATTCACAATTAATCCAGTCATGCAATATACATAGTATACCTTGAAATTCCCCCTTAACATTTAAATATCAACTTGATTCACATAACCTAAGTGGTTCAAGTGGACGGGAAATCATAATTTATAGTCACTATTAGATGAAAAAATACTAATTAATGATAAGAAGGACTACCATTAGTGTGGTAATGATTGAGCCCATCCGAATACTAGCTCAAAAGTGTCAAAACACTAATAACACAATTAGAGAATATCATTCTACATGGGATGGATGGAGTTGTGGGTGTAACAACCGAAAACTAATCACATATATGGAAAGGGAATAATCATATGGTTAAAATGATTATAATAATGATATATGGATTCAATAAATGATATCCAATGAACTTGGTGGGTCCCACCTAATAATTTAAGAATGTACGCACTTGAGGGTGAGTTAAAGAACACTAAACATAGGGTTATACGATTCTTATCCTCTAGTATCCACCCTTGATTTATCTCATATTGAAGTAGATATAAAAAAATACGAAACAAATTAACCCCAACATAACTAGGTGCATGGATAAATAGAACAAGAAATGCTTAAATGGACTTCATCACATACCATTGCACATCCAATGTGATGAACATATGCTCGATTAGACCCTGGATGAAGAATATCATTCAAACCTTGTCTTAATAGTTTTAGGATCACTGAATGGGAATAAAAATAGTCTAATCCCATAGAAACATGAATTATGTGATTGAAGAAGGTTTAATTTGATCATTAGTGGGAAAATTGTAAAATTACCTTGAAATTAGCATGTGCACATTTTTTTTGTGCAGTTTGAAAAACTGATAGAAAACCATTCTTGGGTAGTTAGGAAGTAGGTGATCTATCCCAATTAGGATGCATGGACATTTTTGAACTATGTGATATATTTCTAACTAATAATTGACCATCTGTGTGGTTTGGATTCCATGCACCAACTGAGCGTCAACCGTGCAACGTGGCCAGTTTTCCCAAAATAAAGTTTTCTGGGCCCCAAACATTCCCCAAAAACCCCAATGACTATTTAAAACCCATTAATAATCCATATTATGCTTGAAGTAATGATTTATACATAAATTTAAAGGATCTATAACTGATTTAAAAATTGGGTTCACACATAGAGGTTGTATCATGTTCTAGATGACTTGTCCAGAAGACTTTTTGAGGTCATGTATGATACTTATAGAGGTTGTGTCCTCACATAGATAACATGTATGGAGGGTTCCTCAAAATATGGATGAATATTTTATATTGAATCACATGATCAATCCTTTAATTTCCTGAAAATATAATGAGAACCAGTTGACATGTTTTTGTGTCATCCTGAGACCAAGATGACATGTCTTGGTGTCATTGCATTATTTGGGGGGATATATATGGAGGACATAATAACGTTTGGGTAGAATGAAAGGAGGAATTATCAGGACAAGGGTGGATTTCCTAGGGGGCATTTTGGATTGTTCATGACATGTACAAGGGACATTGAATGATCCTTATAGCTTGTCATGGGAGTATTGTGTGATTTGGGAGACATGTCCCATTATAGTTTCATGATTTGGGTTGCTCATGGGAAGGGAATATTGATTAGTGAATCTATTTACCCATATTTCTCCTTTCCTTTTATATTATTTCCTTCCAACCTTTTTTAATATGTGCCACATTTTTTCTATTTCTATCATATTTCATGTTTCACATGACGTAGTTGACATATGGGATCCGATATACATAATCTACTAGACATACCATAAGTGATTTACATGATCTATAAGTGATCACATGATGAACTTATTCATTGTGTTTGATCCCTTAGGTTATTACCAATATTTAACTAGTTTTAAGACCATTTCAATAACTTGACTAGCCTTTTTTCAAAAATCATCCCACGTTCTCTTGTTCATGATGAATCAAGGATAAATTTATTTTTCTAAGGAGGAGGAAGTAATTAGCCTCTAAACACCAATTATAAAACACTTAGTGTCATAGTTATCACATTTATTTTGGTTGGAGTAAATGGGTTTTCATAAATTCACATGGTTCACTTGATTATTCCACTGGTTATCCACAAAACCACCTGATGACAATGACAATTATAATGTTCCTCTACTGTCATTTTTATTGGATATAAATGGATCAATTGGATTTCACTTGAGCATGTGGTAATATCCAAGAGATTCCATGTCAATAACTTATCCCTTTAATACAAGAGCTTCTTTCAACTATTATTAAAATGATATGACTATGAGGAATCAAATGTTGATGGATCAAATTGTTTAGAAGTTTTGGTAAAACAGATACATACATGTGTCTTAAATTAAAACTGTATACACTAATTTCAACATAATTTTTTATAGGATAATATCACTTTATTCCTTATTTTATATCCATTAATATCATTCTTAGTGCACTTCATGGAATACTAGGGAAGGAAAAAAATAAGGATGAGCTCAAATTCTCTATATGGGTGAAGCAAAACAGTTTCAATAGTGAATCAAGGTGAATAGTAAATATGTAAAGGTAATATCTAAATAAAAATTCCATTCAATAAATGAAATAATAATAAATGGTGTAAAAATACGGAAAATAAAATAACTAAAAAATAATATTTAAACACCAGAAGAAGGCATAAAAAATTATGTCTTGGTGAAAGACTAAAACACATTCCATTTAATCAGTGAAATAAGAATAAAATGAGTCCAATATATTTTAAAAACATCTAATGGATAATAATAATAATAATAATAACAAAATTATTGTAAATAAATTCAATACATAATTATTTAATGTTATGTTTCCCAAGAAAATCATATGTTTACCATAATTATCTTTCCCAAGATATTTTAACATATTTCTATCAAGTCCTTCTACAAGAAATTTCAATCATGTTGTTAAAAACCCTTATATTCGACTTAGAAAAAACCTTAATGGATTTTTTACAGATTTATTTTGTATCTTCGTACTACTAATTAAATGTGGGGAATACATTATATGATCCACAAACCATAGGTTTTTCATTAAACAGATCCCATCCCATATTTTTCATTCCCAAATCATTCCTTATATATAGAATAATTTATTTGAATTCATAAGAAAATTGCCTTATCATATATCTGAATTTATTAAAATAAACATAAATTAAAATATTTCCCAAGATAAAAAATATTAATAAAAGTGGTCAAAATAATTTAAATAACAAATGATATAGAAAATAAAAATATCCATGAAAAATTATATGGATGATTATGTCTAATGACCATATGAAATATACTATTTCAAGGGGAATGAAAAGAATTAATGAAGTAAAAATAATTTATATTCATGGTCAAAAAATTAATAGACAATATAGATTAATAATAAGCATCATATCAATAATAAAATTATAGGGTAGAGTAAAAAATGTGTTCTTTTCAATTATAAAAGAAAGGAAGATATTTAAAAAATCATAGAGAAAATAACCTTTTACAAAAATTATATAATACATTTCATTAAGAATAATTTTTGAAAACATAAAACATATTATAAAATGATAAAATTATAATTAAAATTCATTTATTAAAGTTTAAAAAAACATTCAATGTATTTTTATGAAATATGGGATTTAGAGAAAATAGATATCCCATTAAAGAGAAAAATGATGAATGGTATTATTAAAAATATTTTTATACAATGTTTTGAGCCCCAAAGAGTAAAAAAAGGTACTATTACTTGAAAATTTTCATGAAAACCCCAGTGAAAACTAAAATGAATGCGTTTAGTATAAAATTAGGATATAATTTCCCTTCGTGTAAATTCAAGTATAAACAATCTCAAATATAATGATATTGTGAAATAAACCCTTAAAATGATCAAAAAATTAATGTGAGAGTTGATATATGAATTTATTATGTGTATTAACATCAAATACACAGTTATAAATGGGAATATGTTAATAAATACTCAAATTAACTATACATGTAAACATATATTATTAACGATAATGAGGATATAATATATCACAATGAAAATGAATTAATTTACAAATTGTTTTCCACATGGAAATTTCATGTTCAAATCACCTTAGATTATAAAATTTAAATTGAAATATAAATGAAAATTAAGAGTTACTTATTCATGATATTACATTCCAATTTTTCAATATGGGCACAATATATGCAACATTATATTCAAAATGATAAATATTCCCTCATTGAATGGATATTGAGATGAAGTCCCTTGCCTTGTGTTTCCATTTGGGTGAATGTCCATTAAATTAAACAATAATGGTTTTAAACATGTAAATAAATTATACCATAACTATTATTATATTTATAATATCATGTATGATCTTATTAAAATTACTTCTTACATGTTTTGTAACTACAAATCATTATTTTCACTATTTATGGTGTTAATTGCCAAGTATATCAAGTAGGTTTTGAATTTTTTTTGTTCTTCGTACATAAATCATGATTGCATCATATCAAGAATGTAAAAAAGATTTATGTATCATATAAATAACAAATTTATGTATTTATAATTATCCATAATATTTGAAGATAATAAATGAAATTATTTGTCCACAAAAATGATTGGTCGTATGTATGCATGAACCCTACTTCCATTTCTTTATCATTTTTTACAAGAGGAAAATTAAATGTTTTATATTTATATTAAAATTATATTAAAATATTAATTATATATATATATATAATAGCTTTATTAAAACCATAAATTATATGATTAATGTATACTATGAATGAGTTACAACTCATTGAGGAGGCGGTATTCCAGACTTCCACAAATGATGTTATAATATTTACAAAAAATTGAATTAATGAAATAAATTTCATATAAAATTTCCATAAGTATTAAAAATACATTAATATAATATTAATACACTAAAAAAGTGGTTACATAATCATTTTCAACCATGATAGGTGTTAAAGGAAAAAATGAAGGACATCATTTTGGGAAGCTGTATTTCAGTGTACACAAACGATATGTTTTTACACAGTTGATGGATGTGTGTGAAACTATAGTTTTAAACCTGATAATAAAAACATATATGTATATTTAAAATAATTATGTTATCATATAATCATGGAATCATAATAAATTAAGTGGTGTATATACAAATAAATTAGAAAACCAATTTGAAGAATTTTACCTCTTTTTAGGGAGACTCATTTTGGTTTATACCAAAATACTTCCCTAGAAAGATTTATGCCAATTTTTGGGATTCTATGTTGAGGGGATTGATTTTTGGAGCTTATTGGAGAAGGTTTTGTATGATTATAACTTATTTAAAGGTGTGAATAAGTGGGTGTTGTGAATTCTTTTTCGTAGTGGAGTAGGAGTTTCATTTTAAAAAAAATTAAATGGGAATTCCAGCCATGTTTTCCCAAGTCACATGGCTCCAATAATGAACCCAATTCGACCCAAATGAGTATATAATATAAATAATAAATTCAAATTTATTTTTAAACGTTTTTATTTAATTCTTTAGATTATGATTATGGTTTTGTAATATGTTTAGCTATTTTTTCTCGTATTTTCCTAATAAATTTCAATCACATTCACTAAAATATTTTTCAAAAAATATGTTTAACATATCTTAAAATATATAATATTATTATTTGAAATATTTTATCAATTTTTCCAAATTTATTCGATATAAGTTTCTGAAATAAATTATAATTTTTCCCACAAACTGGATGATCAGGCGGGTTTTTAATGGCTGAATGACCAAAAGATTGATGTTTTTTGTATTCAATTTCCAACATAAATTGATTAAAATGACCTAAATTGGATTTATATATGTATTATAGATATAAATAAACTTTAAAACCAATAAAAATATAATTTATCCATATAAATAAATTATGTAAATAACTATATTGAATTAAAATTAAATATTTTTTAACATTCATCAGTAAATGAATTGTTTTAGAAAGACACCAAAAAATCATAGTCAAAAAAATTTAGATTTTAATTTCAAAAATAGTGGTTATTTTTAAATATAAAAATATAAAATTTCCAAAATCTATATTTAAAATACGTTATCCATAAAAATATTTTAAAATTTTCATTAGTAAATATAAGTTTTTAAGTGTATAATTTGGTTTGTTCTTCTCTATAATCAATTAATTAAATTGTATGAATGTAAAAAAGTATATTATTAAATATTATATATATATGTTAAATTAATTATAGTAACTACTTGTACATTATTTAATTAATTACGATAAAACATATTTTTATATATAAAAACATTTCATTTATATTCAATTAGTTCTTATACTCATTTCTAATGAATTGATTACAAATGAATTAATTTTCTATTTTTGAAAACCATATATTTTCCCAAGATAGTTAATTATATTAATAAAATATTACATAATGTATGGGTTATATCATATTATATTAAATAATAATAATTTATTAATATAATATTTCATAGTAAAACAGAATCACATAAGTAATAAAATCATTCATAGAAAGTCTCAATTGCTTGTAATGAAATATAACTTAGTATTGAATTCATTGGATGCTTTAGAAAATATTAAATTTAATCAAAATATAAAATATACAATAAATTCTATATACTTTAGATTACATGATAAAATTGTATTTGGGTGTCATACACGTTTTTGAATAATATATTCTCTTTTTGAATTATCTACGGGACACATTCTCCCCACATTAAATAAATTTTGAATTATTAACTTAAAATCAATAGCAGAAATATATGATCTGAAAATTGGAAATTTGATTTTTTAAATCCAATAATGTTTGAATAGTTAATAAGAAATCCTCTTAATAGTAGAGAATGAGAATTATAATGGTCACATGGAATAATAAATAACTAGGTCTCTATGTAGGAGAACATTAGTGAAAAGTGGAGATATAGAGTTAGAGGAAAAGCATAAATATTTAAATTTGGAGATAGAGTTCATTAATCACCATCTACTTAGTAATAAATGGAACGTTGAGGGCCTCATATCCATAAATATAGATGATTTAAATTACCATCCCTTCAATGATAAATAAGGTGCTCAGAATACTTTTTTTATGTTCGTTTTCCTATTTTTGAGTTTTTATTTTACTATATAGTAATATATTAAAATATACTTAATTAATACTTTTATTTTTTATAGAAACAATTCCATCTTCTAGTTGTGAATTGATAAAATTATAGCTCATCCCTTACACAATTAAATGTATATCCTATAGTGAACACATTTTTGAAGAAATAAACATACATATAATATCCTTAAAACAAGCCATTATATTTTTCTCTAACTATTTCCCCAAAAAAATATTGTTAATACATTAATGTCAATACCTAAATAGTGACATTAATGGTACATTAGTATTATATATTCATCAAATTTTATAAATGAAAATAATAAAACATTAACAAATAAATCACCTAGGCCAGTGGTAGATTCAAAACACATATCGTTAATCAATCATGGGTTCAAGCCCCACCACCGTATTGGATATTATGAGGTTTCACCTAATATACGGGTTTCCCTTTTTATAATCTATACTAATATAATTTTCATAATAAATAATATGGAAATCCTTGAAATCCAATAATGAAATGACCTTTGAACAATGGTTTTCAATACAACATATATTTTTCAAATCCTAATAATCTAATTTAATTATTATAATAATGTATTTGATGATAATAATAATTATAATGGTTATCAGTACCATTAAACTAATTTAGTTATAATGTAAGGAAATTATTCATCATTTATATTTCCCACTAAAACAAATACTAAACTAATCAGTTTTATTTACTGTAATTTCATCTAAAAATATCGTTAATCTTTTTAGACTCAAATCACATAAATTGTCAAAAATGGTTATTTAATACATATAACTTAATTTCAACCTTAATAAAATAATTCTGTGACAGAATAAAAAAAATCAGATGTTAATAAAGAAATATTTTCTTCAATAATTATAAAAAATCCATTGATGTTTCATTATTATATTAAATAAAATACTTTTTGAAAAAAAACATCTACATATTTATTATTGAATCCCAGAAAATACTTCTACCATTTTATTTCAATGTAATTTGTCACTTGGTCCATGTATTAACCATGGTAATTAATTTTCATTATATATTGAAACACTTAATGAATGTTTGTATATAAAATGTCAATTATCCCAATATTATCCTTTATTTGTGTCAAACTTGGTGTCTATTAAGGACCATTGTCGTGTACTAAGTTATGCTCAAGTTAGGCCTAACATACCTTTTCATAGTTTTTACCTCTAAGTACATATATTCTAGAACCAAATCTTATTATATTATCCATAAAAGGATATATTTTAAGTAATATGAATGTAATATATACCATACCAAAATTTAGGATGTTATTCTATACTTATAAACAAATTATACCTCATGTATATGTTATTTAATTTGTGTTTTTTTAAATATTGTTCCCAAGGTTACTTCTCAAATTCCAATAATAGAAATTGTAGGGAACCAAAACTCATAATCTCAGAGCTAGTGTCTTGTACCATTACATTGGCATGATTACAAGGAAACAAATCTCAATGTACTGATGAGTTTAGTATCCATAGTATACTGTATACATACACGACACTTATATTACATATTAATACACTAATTACAACATTATTTATTTCTTCCAATATATGATAAATTATTTCCATATATGATATCATTACATTTCATACCTAGTACATGTAATGGAAAACATGGGAATAAAATTAAATAAGTGTGAGATAAAATGCATAGTATGTGTCACACATAAAATAATCAATAATAAATCAATGAGAATAGTCAATATGGAAAGGTAAAAAATAATGACACATTATATGTAATTAATAAACAGTTAAGGAAGTGTGTAAATAATATATAAATGTGAATAACTGAAAAAACTTTCTATTTAAGAAACTAGATAAGGCATAAACAACATGGAAATGTAATTACCTGAAACACATTGCATTTTATCAGTGAAATGATAATGAAATGCATCCAAATATAATGTCAATAAAAAATCCAATGGATAATAATAATAACCCAATTCTCAAAAATAGAGGTTCTGAATTATTATATGTCATTTTTTCCAAAAACATGAATCCTTTACTATCAAAACCATTCAAAAGATGGTTTATCATACTACTATCAAGACCTTTTACAAGATAGTTTAAATTAGTGGGTGGGAACCTGTATATTGTTCTTCGAATCAACATGGAAGTGTTTGTTGCAAAATGATTTCATATCATGAGACTACTAATACATCTTGAGAAATACATTAAATAATACCCTACCCATATGTCTTGAATTAATCTTTCTCTAACCCGTTAGTTCATGCCCAATACATTCCTCATATATCAAATAATCGATTTGTATTTTTGAACAATGTATCCTATAAAATGTCTATATTGAGTAAAAGATATAGAGATACCGCTATTTTCGACATATAAATAAATAATTAAAAATATAATAACTATTTACAGGTATTATATACATTGTAGTCAATAAACATATCAATGATAAAAGATGTGGATAATTAGGGGAAACTCAAAATTTACTTATCATAGAAAATTGAATAATTTAATGGGACTAAAAATATCAAGGAAGTGAATGTCAATATTATCGTTGGAAAAAGTGAGAATAAAAAATACATAGGAATAATAAATATTCTATTAATAGATAATTACTTTGTTGAAAAAAATAATGGGTTTTTTCATTGATGACATAAATGAAGATCTTTAAAAACAATTTCTGATAATAAACTATTTTGAATTTATTTTAAAAAATATAATAATTTAGAAATGTTTTTTGAAAAATAAAACATCCTATAAATAGATAAAATACAATTTAAATAAAAATTAAATGTTTAAATACAAATTTTAACAAATTTTTATAAAACATTATTTTGAGAGAAAACATATATCCAATTGAATAGAGAAATGAAGTTGGATTTTCATAAAAAACATTTGTAAAACATTTTCATTACTAAAGACTAAAAATGCTATCATGATTCAATAAAGGTCAATAATTAACATATGAAAATTAAATTAAATCATTAATAGTAAAAAGTATAT
Organism: Viscum album; assembly: GCA_963277665.1. Classification (NCBI taxonomy): domain Eukaryota; kingdom Viridiplantae; phylum Streptophyta; class Magnoliopsida; order Santalales; family Viscaceae; genus Viscum; species Viscum album. The sequence goes on from OY728139.1 coordinate 903,206,103, forward strand.
ATAAATGAAAAAATAATGTCTAATAGAATAAGATTGTGAAATAAACCTTTAAAATGATCATATCATTGAAGTGATAATTGATCAATGAATTGATTATGTTTGCCTAATATAAATCCACATAGATGTATTGGAAATATATTAATATATAGTCAATGTCATTTTATAAATAATCATATAAAATTAATGATAATCAGGATGTAATATATCCCAATAAAAAGGAATTGAATAATTAAATTTCATTACCAAATGGTAATTATATGTTTTAATACCCATAGATGAAATAATCCAAATTGATACTCACAACACCTTTAATAATCATTTATTCATTATATTAAAAGTAATTTATTCATCATGTACACCATATATAAAAATGAGGTGCACAATGATAAATTATGCCTCAATCAATGGAAATTCGGAAGAAGTTCTTTACATTTTTATTTGTTTTGAGTGAATGTCTATTAACATCATGAATAAATGTTTTAAAGATTACCCTAAATTATAAATAAAAAATATTCATATTTATAAAATCACATATGATTTTATTTTAAAATATTATAACTCTTTTGTTAATAAAATTTAATTTGTTTTCACTATTCGGGGGGTATGTTTTATATTTTTTCGTGTACATCTTGATTTGTTATTTTTTATTCATAGTTAAACCATGATTTCCATATATGTAGAATTTAATAAATGATATAATTGTCATATATATCTATTATATATATTTTTTAAAATAATAAATTATATTTGGAGATATGAAAGGAAATACACTATTTATAGAGATTGTAGGGCGTATATAAGAAAGAACGCTGCTTCCTTTTCATTGTCACACATTAAAATAATATGAACTAAATTTTATAAATATATATTAAAATTAATTTATAATATTTATTTAATATATAACCCAATATTTTATTAAATATATATGTTATACGTTCCATGTATATTGTGAATGATTTACATTTCTTGGAGGTTGTGGTAGTCCTCACTTCCCCAAATGATGTTATAATATTTATAAAAAATGGAAATAGATCATGTATGATTTATATAAAAATTATTGTATAATTATGTCTATATTATTATCATATATATCATGTCAATATATCATGTTCATCATAATTCCAAACCATAATATGTGGTAAAGGAGAAACGTACATCATCATTTCGTGAGGCAGTAGTTCACGTACATGAACAGTATGTTTGTTACCTATTTGATGTATGTGTATGAAAAAATTAGAAGAAATAGTAGAATAAAAAACATTTCATCATATTCTAGATACTTATATTATCATATAACCATTGAATAATTATTAATTAAGGGTTGGATAAAAAAATAAAACATAATTGCACATTGAAGAATGGTACTTCTTTTTTAGGTAACTCCTTTTAGTTTATAAAAAAAATTGGATATACTTTTTCCCAAGGGAAGTATTTTAGTTTGATTTAAGCTATTTTAGGAGCTTATTTTCTCATATTTTCGGTGAGCCAAAGGGATTGAGAGGAATGAATTAGTGGGAACGGTCGGTTTCTTTTTATAGTGTAGGAGGAGTGGCATTCATGTAAATTATTGAAAGGGTAATTCAGCACACATCCTTAGCTTATCATGTGGCTCTAATAAAAAAAATTATTTTAAAATTATTTTGTGTTATAAATATGAAAATATTTATTTTTTAATAGTTTCAATTCCATTTTATGCCTTTTGTTTAATGTTTAACCCTTTATTAAGACAATTTGTTTTCAATCATTGTGAAACATTTTACTCACTTTCACAAATATTTTGGTCAGAAACTATTTTGGAAGAAAATATAAAATATAAATAATTATAATTTCAAATATTGAAACCAATTTCAAAAAAATCTTATCCTACAAGTGGAAAAAATAAACTTGAATCTAATCCCTTAGAGGGGACAACAAAGTGCATTTTTGAAGTAAAATATTCTAAAGATAGTTATGTTTTTACATTCAATTTCAATGTAAAATTGATTAAAATGATATAAAATTGATTAATTGATTTATAATTGATCTATCTATACCTTTAAACAAATAAAAATATAATTTATCTTAATCAACAAATTTGATGAAAAATTAACATTGAATAAAAATTTATTATTTTCCCTATTATCAAAAATGATATATTTCAGATAAATAACAAAAATTAATTATAAAATATTTATCAAATTATTATTTCAAAAGTAATGTTTATTTTTACATATAATATATATCAATTTTCCAAAATGTAGATTAAAATACATTCTTCACAAAAAGGCAGAAGAATTACCTTTATAAAGTACATGTTTTAGTGTAAAAATTGTTTATTTTTATATTATTACTATAAAATGTGTATTATTATTGTAAAAAATATGTGATTGAAAATATAATATATATAATACACTAAAAAAAAATCAGTAATTGTAATTAATATTATTTATTATGATAAAACATCATTCCAAGAATAAAAAATATCTTTTATATTCATTTTGTTCTAATATTCATTTATAATAAATAGATTACCAACGAATTCATTTTATATTTTAATAAACCATATATTTTAATAATTCAATTAATCCTACTGATAAACTCTAATTTAATAGTGTTGTTATATCTTTTTATATTAAATAATATTATTTTAATAATATATTGTCACTAGGTAAAACTCAATTATACGTACAATGCAAGCAATCTAAGATAGTCTTGATTTCATGAGATGAATGTTAAATCCATATTTCATTCGTTGAATTATTTAGAATATATTAATTTTTTAAAAAATATTAAATATACTATAATTTCATGAGTGGTTATATTCCATTCTACATTTGGTGTTTTGTGTCATACAGATTATCGAATTATAGACTCTCTTTCCAAATTATTGTTGTGTTTCATTCGACAAGGTAAAGATAACATTTCTAGCAGTCTTCTCAAGAACTATATTCCTATAGAAATTCCTTTTCATTATTTAATATGACTTATTTTGGTTATTCATTATAGTAACAAAGCTTGTCAAGATGGTTTGCATAGGACCATGTTGAAATGAAGAGGCTTCCTCCGCATGATCGATGTTGATAACTCGAGGTGAAGAACCCCTTTCACATGATGATCAGTTTATATCCCCATTACTAGAAGATTCATTCCCTTCCCATTTATTTCAATCATTATTTCAAAAAGGTCTGGATATCTCATAAGGTTGTTTAAGTGATCCAAATGACTAACACACTCCTTTCATGTGATTCATTGCATGAAAAATAACGTTTCATATAGTGATGTGAGATCGTCGTGTGAATCCACTATTATTTTCTATAGAACATAATCATTATCACAACAATTTATTGACATGTCTAATACCTTTAGAATTATAATGGTAACATGTCAGTAGGATCTTGCGTGACATGGTGGACATGTGTCCATAAACATTAAGAGGTATTGCAGACCGTATGATTATGTATCCACATGATTTGTGATTATAGGAGGTCTCTATCTTTTTCATTTTTTAACCTTTATTTTAAATTAGTTTAGGAGGATTTTCAAGGGCCTATAGGTTAAAAATTTATATGAATAATAGTAACTCATCTGGCACTCGCTTCTAGATAATTGAGAATCTTGGATGCCATCGCAATAATAGGTGTGTTTTCAATGGGGATCATCAAGATCCCAATTAGATTATGTGTATGCTCGACCCATTTACATCTCCTTCTAATGGTTATGTAGACAAATATTCTTTTCAAGGTTATGTGATATTAATTTTATTGTAACATTCTATTCCTTTGTTTTATGGAGAAAAATCACCCATGATTTTTGTATTTTTTTCCCATGTATGTTTTCTGGTGCTCATTTCTAGGTTGTTAAAAAATTACCCCACCCCTCATGATACATGTTCATGAGGACAAGGTATCTATTCTGAATATAGTAAATTAAAACAAGAGACTATTGTTCTATCACCAATTTATTCATTGGTAGAGGTTTATCCTTACATGAAACCATTAGTATCATATAGAGTTTCCTATAAATAGGGGAACAAAGGAGGGATCATTTTCTGGATGATTCAACTTTATAGAGATCTTGCAATCTATTTCATCCACATTTCCCCTTTGAATTAGAAAATATAGAATTATACCCCTCCTCCTTTTCTATAGAAGGAGGTTTAACATTACATGGCTTAGGTGACATCCCCATGGTGACAAACACTGGAAACAAATTCCAAGTGATTCATTAATAGATGGTGGACGATTTTACCATTAAAAATAAAACAACCACAACAATGCTTACAAAACCAAAGAACCAAAATATGTTTCATGATAAAAAATTAATTAAATAAAATGTATAAAACCCAAAAAACTATATTATATTACCATGAGAAAACTAATAACATCGTCATTTTAAAAATAAGAATATAATGAAAAAATAATAAATAACTCTAAATTCACAACTCTACAGCTCCATGAATCCTCTATGCTCTAACTCCATAACATAGCCCATATATCAGGATGACCACTAAATAAATGTGATATTTTTTCTTTACCTATTTCTTTATAAACAATATCTACCAAAGAACCAAAGTGCCAGAAAATGGAAGAAAAATGAAACTTAGTAGTTTCCCCCAAATGACTACCCTAATCATGCCACTAGTGTTGAACATGTTAGAAAATTTAAATAATACCATTAATGTAAAAATAATTATAAAATAATTTAAAACACACTTTATAAAAATCAAAACTATTCCTAAGAAATACAACATTTCAAATCTGAAAATGTTTTTCATGAAAATAATCCTAGAATGTTATCCAATCCATTTGAGAAATCCATTCTACATAACTCATTCCATTCTAAACATCAACTCATCCACAGATTAATTCTCTTGGAATAGTTCCAAACTCATGAATAATCTCCCTCTGATCTTCCAAGTCATCACATGGTAACCATATACCGAGGCCCCAATAGAACATTCCCCTTCCATAGGGTCACATCATTGAAAATTAAGACACAAAAAACTATTATACCATAACCATTGTTAGATCTACTAGGCTAAATACAATGATAGGGGGGTAGATTAGGGTATGAAAAATTAAAAAAAAACTGCCCCTTTTGATCTTGTATTATTTTCAGACAAAATCCTCTTCTCTATCTCCTTCTAATTGAAGATTATGAATGAATCTTAAAGCAGGCACATGACACAACAATTTCACTTGGTTCCCCCTCACTAGGCTACGTCCAGGGAGCATACACCGGCCATGTGCGGATGTACCAAATCTTCTATAAGCGCACTATTGTTTACATGTTCAAAGCAGAATCACAATCCCTCCTGGTATACTACCATTCACAATTTTAGAATACACTAATCTCTCAACTGACATGATCTCATTACTTCTTCAGAAGATTCACTCATAGTTTATAGGCCTATAGGTCTCTTCATTATCACCGATGAATACATCCTCCACTGTATGTAGATTCTCTACTAAATTCCAAATTTCATCCACTATTGAATACCAATTCTTCACTGATCACTAGGCAACACAATTTGGAAATACCCTCGCAAAGCACCCTACTTCGTGAAGCTCCCAATTTCACGAAGATCAAACAAGAAATTGCAATATTCATTCCTCTTCATGATGCCCACACCATCACAGAGCTCACTACCTCATAGAGCACACTACTTTGTAGAGGTTAGTCCTTTGAAATGCTCAAGACTTCACAAAGCATAGGTCGTTGCGGAGCTCAATTCGTCGTAGAGAGACTTTCATTGTGAATATCACAAAGCCAACGTGGAACACCCCACTTTCACAGAGTTAATTACCCACCACGAATCTCCTTATTTAGCGAAGCACACTGCCTTAGTGAATCTCCTTTGAGAGTTGGGAGACATGAATATTTATTGGAAAACTCTCTCCTTCTCTTGAGGAGGTCGAGCACTATTTATAGGTGATTATACTGACCCTCTAACATTCCGATCGAAGTCAGCGCCACATCATCTCAAATCGCGAAGCTCTGAAATTTTCACTGAAATTATCTCTATATCTCAAAGAACCATAGTAATTTTCAGATCATGGAGATCGATGTAATTATAGAGGATTCCATCAATTCCTTCGTGCCTTCGTCGTGATGCTCCACTCGCAATTCGCTTCTCCTCTATAATGATATTCAACTCTGTCATTCGTGAAGCTCATCGTAATAATGAAGAACACCATCACCATTCTTCATGTCATCACAAAATCCACATCCAGAAGCCCATATTTACGAAACTCATGCATTTTCCATATTTTTATGAGATCTTTCTAGAAATCTATATTTCATGATGCTCACCAAACTCCAAATTTTGGACCCCAATAAATTAGAAAATCATGGAAAACAATGCCACCTTGTATAAGTTCTTTTTGGACCACCTACAGATCTTCTATTACTTTTTCATGGTTCTATTTTAACAAGGATTTTCAACAAAATCCCTATAACATGGCAATTCACCATGGAAACCTACATTGTCATCAAACACAAGCAACATAAAAATGTTACAATGTTACCTTCAGGGATTATTACCAACAACCATTCCAAACCAACAATGTAATAACCATTTGAATAAGGTAATATTTTATTGAAACCCATTACATAAAACTCCTTTATCCATAATAAAAAAGAAACAATCATTTTGAAACCCATTATTTTAAACCCCATTTATTAAAACATTGTACATAATAATTCCACAATTTCACAAAACCAAAAACCATCACTATCAATGGTATTACCATGGGTTGCCCACAAATATCACAATCATAAAAATAAATATTACATATTTAAAATCAATCCATCAAGTAATTATAAGAATAATCAAGAGTGGATCCAGCATACATGGGAATTATGGTGAAAATGACGAATGACATAAATTATTCTAGAAAATGTGTTAAATATACAAAACCTAGAAGAGATATATTTACCTTACATAAATGATGAAATATATTGTCATTATTGGCATACACTATCATAGATATATCTCAAAAAGATTAGATCTATGAATCCAATATATGTAAGGGAAGAAGATCTATGGAAAACTACACAAGTTGATGACTTACCAAAGGAATTGGGCTTCAACACACATAGATTTTCCAAAAGATTTCTTCTATATTTAAGGAGATATAGTATACGACCATTAGGAGTTTGAAATGTTATGTTCTGGTCAAAATAGTAAAAAAAGAGACTTAGAGTAAAAATGAGTGAGGTAAAATATTTTAGGATACAACCACTTAACTGTGAATAGTTACATGAACAATTAGGAAATTGTGTACCAATCGTGTGCATGCCCATTTATTTAAACACACCTATCCCCTTGGTATGTGGGGCTAGTATGGTTTTAAAATACTTGAACCCACCATGTTTTCCCCTATGTTTCAGTTCATATGGTTACTCCTTGGTGGCCACATGATTTGGAAGAACTATGAACTTAAAAATTCATATACCAAGAAGACCTTGCTTCACCTTGAACAATTTTATGTAGGAGTTTTATAGTTTTAACTAAACAATCTAAAACTATTCACCACAAAAAAGACTGAAAAACATTCCAAATGGTGTCACATCCCTCCCAAACATCACCCAAACACTATACAAACATTAAATACAAAATGAAATGGTTATATATATGAATTTATTTTTGATAAATTCATCCCATCATTGTCCTTTACATCCCTAGAATGTAGAAAAACATCATTGACCTGAATGATTTCTCACCATTTCATTATCATTTCCTTCCCTTGTTCCCTCAATTCTTTGTGAATTCAACCATTTTGATAGAAAAACGAAACTAAAATGACTTTTTTTCTACATAATACACTATATTGACAATCCAAAATAATTTTTTATACACCGACGAAGCATCTTGGTCTAGGTCAACAAGATCCCATAAAAATACATGTTTAATATTAGGCTAATAGTTTTTTAATTAAGATATATGATACAGATTATACACTACAATGAACTATAGGGGAAAAAACCTATATTACACCTCACAAACCCATTCATATATCTCAAAAAGGACTATGTATCAGGGAAACAACATTCCCTACTTCCAAAAATGATGATTTCAAATCCATAAAGAGATTATCATAAACACATGATTACTAAATATAAATGACAATAGTCATTGATGATGATTCACATATGAAATTCTCTGACTTTGAGACATCTCAATTCTTTTCCAGATCAACATAATCTTATCTATCTTCTCATGGAAAAGGATCAATCCAACCAGTGAAGTCTCAACTGATTCCACCCAACCAACTAGAGAACAACAAGGACATAAATATATTTCTTCAAAAGGAGCTATATGCATCGAGGCTTGATAAGTATTGTTATACGAGAACTCCACTAATGGTATGTTCTCTTACAATGTGCCATCAAAATCTATTTCACATGCCTGTAACATGTATTACAAAATTTGAATCATCCCTTATTGTTTTCAATCTATCTGTGGATGATACAGTGAACTCATTTTCAACTAATCACCAAGGGCTTATCATAAATATTTCCAAAACTTGTATATAAACATGAAAATTGGTATGACACTATCTAAACAAGTAAAAGAAGAATCAATACTACTTATCATATATATATATATATATTAATAGTCCCCCATAATATGAGATTCATGAGTAGGTGTGAAATGGGAAAAAATTTCAAGCCAATCAAAAATCACCCTTATCTCATCATGTTTATGAATTGTTCATGTGAGAGATATTATAAAATCCATGGAAATATTCTCCAATTTCAAAAGAGTAATAGGTTTATAATGCAACATACCAACTATCCATTGTCATTATACATTATCCTCATAACACATTAAACATCTCTAAACAATTCAACAACTTTTCATTTCATATGGATAAAAAAACTATACTTTATATAAGGACCCGACATTAAACATTACATGATATTGAATTAAATGAATAATTCATTTTGAAGATCTTTTCAGGATTAGATTTTTAGAGAATTTTTCCATAACTATTACATACAAACATTAATATTACATGTAGACACTCCTACTTTGTATCCATTGTTTCATAAAATAAAAACTCTTAAAAAGAAACATGTCTAATTCCATGTTTTAGATAACATGACATTTCCTTGATCCCATCCTTGACCCTATTCATCCTTATGTCCTATGGAAAACATTTCAAAAACATGGGATGAGCTTAAAAAGCTCATTAAGGGTTATATAATAAAGAAAGTAAACATTAACCCATCAATAAATAAAAATCATTGAAACCAATACGTATCAATCATAACATACCTTACGAAATCATAATATGTATGAATAAAACACAAAAATCATAAATCATATAGGTAACTTATGGAATTCATAACATAATTACATTGAAGATCCACAACTACATAGGGAGTCACATTTGGAATACCCATTACAGTATATTCCCTAAATATCTAGGATAAACCTCAACATTTACCTCTGTCATGTTACCCAATGCATTAGAGATCTATCTTGGGCTCACCCACCCTAGATTTATCACAGAACCACCTGTATACGTAAAAAATGCTCAATAAACATATCATATTCATAACATATAACACAATAATAAAATAATGAGAACATTATATCAAATCACGATATTGTAGTAAACAATGCTTTATGAATCCATTTTCAAAAACCATTTAAAACATTTAATAAAAAGATTTGTGATTCAAAGTGTCCCATTACACATCGAAACATTTAAAAGAATTATCATTTTAAAACATTAATGTCCATATAAGTAAATCTTAAAAACATTTTTTAAAACATGGACATTACTGAGATATATTTAGAAGAATAAATCTTTAAAACATTTAAAACGATAGTTTAGTGAAAGAGTTTTTAACAAAATTAGAGATGCTTGAATACAAATAATTGAGGAATAACATTAAATACGAACTTTATAATATCATGATAATAAATTGATTCATGATATAATGTCCCAAATGAAATTATATACACCATATAAAATTGAAATGGTTCATAACAATAATGAAGTCTTAATGGATTGTAAATTGAGATGAGAATCCTAATAAAGACAATACCCTTAGATTAAGGAAAAATAAATTACATATTTATGTATGAAAAATATAAATACACTGAATATGATTTGATATTAAGTTTAAAACAATTATATGGTAATTCACACATATTTATATCATGACATGATCAACTAGTATAAGTTTAACCCAAAGAATTGAAAATGGGTTAAGATGGTCCCTTACAAAAATTCCACAGTCTAACAACTTCACTTTAAAATTCAGAAAATGAGTTGATGAGATAAAAAATGGTATCTCATCACTTGGACACAAAACTTACATCAATAATGATATAGAATAACATATCCTAACATAATAAGATGTAAATTAAAATACATAACAAAAAGAAGTCTTTTAAAAAGAAAACGGTGAAAGGTTCCCTTAACGATTTTGTAACTTTCTAAAAACACACCGCATTAAAGAAGGATCATACAATGAAGATGTAAATACCCATTAATGAAATTATAATACATAAATATTACAATCATGGGAATTAAATACACCACATCAAAGGAAAAAGTGGCAAGAATAACATGAATCTCACGGGAAGAAAAAGTGAGATGAAAGCCTTTTCCACATTGTAATCAATTGAGTCGTATAACAAAAAGATAATAAACACAAAATGAATCACATAATAACATGAATATAATTAGAATCATGATAATATATATCAAAATTTAGTACAAAATACAACACATGATATAAATAAGTGGTGAATAATGGAAATATCACGGAATTAAAAGTGAGATAAGAAATCTCCTTACCTCATGTCCGAGTTGACTCGATCATTCTTTAATCCCATAAATAATAAACTAAAGTTAATTTATAATTGCTTAATAATATTATTAATGTTTATTATTTCTTTTCATTCACTTATTACCATGTTATTGACATTATTCAGTCATTCATGTTAATAATATTCATTTTGTCGATATCTGGTAATAGAGTCACAAATGAACACCATATAGTTACAAGTAGTTCACATGGTCAAAAATTCATCATATACAATATTATATTCATGATTTAGATATCATATATATCTATTATATATAGTATATACATGTTTTTATAATATTACATAACATTTGTATGTAAAAAACTGAAATGCACCGTTCATGGAGACGATATGCCATACGTATGCATGAACGCTACATTCATTTCTATTTCAATTTTTACTGGAATTAAAACATAATGATACATATGTATATTATAATTAAAGTATAATATCATATATAATATCATTAAATCCATCCTTTATACGTCCCAAAAATGGAATTAACGAGTTATATTACTTTGAGGGGGAGGTAGTCCGCACTTCCTCAAATGAAATTATCGTGTTTACCCATAATGGAAACCATAAAGGTATGCTGTAAGAAAAAACATATAAATTAGTAAAACATAAACCTAACATATATTATATAAAAATATAGTACCATATTAATGGCCACCTTGAGAGGCGGTAGGAGATAATCGAATAATCATCGTCTTGTGAGGCGTTAGTTTTCCATCGACAGAAACAGTATGTTCTTCACCCATTAGATTGAGGTCTCTGTAAGTGTAGTTTGAATCCTTATCATAACAACATCATAGTATATTGAGGATACTGGTGTTGTTATAAGTAAAAGGAATAAAAATATTTTATGGGTTGGAGAAGTAAAATAAAGTAAAATAAAACAAAAAAATTAAGAGAAACTGTTACCTTTAATTTGGGTAACTTCTTTTGGTTTGAACCAAAAGGAATTATTGATGTTCCCTCTGCATAAGTTAAGGCTTCTAGGTAGAGGATATTTATGTAGGGAGATTAATTGGAAAGATTTTGGATGAGCCAAAAAGCTTTATAGGTGTGTGAAATTTGTTAGAAATGGTCTCCTTTGATAAGGGGGGGAGGGGCTCTTTAGGAAAGTGTGAAACTATTATTTTATTATATGATTATATTTGGTTTATAAAGGCCCAAAATCATTAGAGTCAAAGATATGATGAATCTTGGTAGAAATAAAATCATCCAATAATAATTGGACAGGTTTTCGATGTTATTTTAATATTTGTTATCTTATTTAATTAAATGACTTATTAATGAGGTAAACACTGCATCATTATTGTGTCATTAATAATTTAATTTATTTGATGTCTAAAAATTATATAAAAATACCAAGATGTAGGAAATAGTTTTATATTTAAAATGAATATTTATAGTCTAAAAAATAACTTATATGACACCATCTAAAAATTAATTTACAAATAGATATTTGTTTATGTCGTTTTTTTCTTTGCTTTAAATTAATTAATCTAAAGTGTCAATATCACACCCAAGTGGCTCCATGGAGTCCCCAAATCGCCAAAAGGATGCCCTCAGTCTGACATGTATCATCTAATAGAGTTAGGACAAGTGTTAAGGTAATTTTGAATGATTATAATAATCTTTTTACCTTGAATTACAATATTTACCTTCAACCACGGTAAATAAATGTCAAATGTTACTATTCACCAAAAATTATTTTCATGTTATTGAACCACATTTTACTTCTTGATATTAACCTTGTCTCTTTGAGTTTTTAAATTCAACTAAAAAAAGAGGTAAAATTTCATTTATATTAAAAAAGGCAATTTTCTAACTACTACTAAGTGGTTTCACTATTCGTTAAAAATTGATGTTTTTCAGAAAAATACCAAAAACCCAGCCTAAGATATATTTGATATTCTGTATTCAAAAATGATTTATATTTTTTCAAATTAAAAAAATTAAAGTTTCATTAATTTATTGTAAATTCATTCCCGTTGTTAAAACAAATAGCGTGTTTTTAAGAAACAATAACTATCAAAATATTGACACTTGTTTATGTCCAATTTCAAAGTGAAATTAATTCCAATGACCAAAGTTGGATTAAATGGTAAAAATAAATTATAATTACACTTTAAAACCAATTAAAAATATTATATAAACATATAAATAAATTATATTAAATCACAGTTTTGAATTAAAATATAATCTTTTTCACTATTCATAAAAAATGAACTTTATCGGAAAAATTTCAAAATTTTACACAATGTAAATTTTTATGTCCCCATTATAAATAAGGATTTTATTTGGTCAAATGGAATGTATTAAAGTTTCCAAAACTATATTTAATGAGGTTTCTTTATTAAAAGGTGATAAATCGACCTTTTAATATAAATTATGCTTAAAATTAGATTAATTAATATATTAAGCCCCAAACTTTTTATTGGATAAATGTAAATACATTTAACAAGCATGTATAATCATATTGTAGTTAGTTTTGTTCATTCCTGCTAATACATTGTCTAGGAGTTAACTACCATTTAAAAAATAATACTATATTATTAGTGTGCAACATAGGATTTCAAATAAACCCGTTGTTGCTTATCTGGTATGTTATCGAACATAGCACCCCCTTAAAGTAAAATTAGTATTTAATTAAAAAATATTAACAAATATGAAAAATGGTATGTTCTATATTTTCTTGGGATATTTCATCCTTCCCCACTTTTGTGAATTCCATCCACTAAATTTTAAAACTGAGCTTGGAAGCTTCATTAAAAGTGCCACATCAGAAAAGAGTCAGCAAAAATATCACATTAAAATAAAGGAAGAGAAGTACAAAGGTCACCAAAGACAATAGATACTAGGGTTCCATGAAAACATAGATATAAAAGAGAAGAAAACCACCATGTTCTGATGGAGAGTGATAGAAAACATGATTATATGAAATTTAACAACCAAAAAATCACAAACTTGTGATGGGTTAAATGGTATTTGATTACCTAGTATGAAAAGTTAACTGACAACGTTTTTGTTTTAAGTTACTTTTCATTGAGGAAAATTATTTATGGTCTTATCTAAAAATGTATGGAAACATACTTACTTATCATTTAGACTTTCATCCTTTACTATATTTCTAACATAAATTCATATTTTCTCCAAACGGTGAGTATTATAGATGACTTGTTCACATTAAAAGAGCTATAATCAACTTCAAGAGAATCACATAATTCACAAAAGATGAACTATATATTTCCCATTTCTTTATTCGTTAACCAAAACCAAAATGGTTAGTATAATATGAGATATTTCCCCAAGAAGGATAATCTTTTACAAAAAGAAAAAAATACTCTTAATATCCAAATTTTTTCAAACAATACACAAAGTTCAAAAGAGACAATTCAATAAACAATTGTCTATAGAATTCTTCAAACTAATCATAATTTAGATTGAAACCCAAATCTTAGATGAATTTAATCACATAGTCTTCCAAGATAAATGTAAACATTTATTTCCAAATAGCAATAGTTACTCTTAAAGTATCATACTGGAAAGTAATTAACCTAATCACATATTCTCTATAATAGTTTAATCATTTCCATAAATAACCCAAATCACCTTATGTCAACAAAAAAACATATATTCTTCCCAAATAAAATTTCATCCATTACCCCGCAAATGAGATCCCATAGTATTCTATATCCCTTATTAATATTACGTTTCCCCAAAAGAGAGAACATCTTCCAAAAAAACCTTTATCACATAATCACCATATCATTTTTCTATACGAAGTATATCCAATTGAAAAAACATAAGTTCCCAAAATCATATTATTATTGTACCATAATATCATTTTATTAAAATAATAAGTCATACTAACCAGGGACTTCATGTAGGCTAGTGGTAAGCGATGCACCTTTGTTTCCCTTCGTTTGTGGGTTTGATTCCTTCATTCGTACCAAATGCCATGGGTTGTCACCCATCCTAGGGGTTTTCCTTTTTATAAAATTGAAAAATATCCCTAACATGTTTTAACTTCAATGGTTTCCTTATACCTCTAATTTTCATCCTAAATTCATTATGATCTCAACATCATAATTCATGAAGTCTTATTTCACCACCATATTAAAAAATAAAATGATCCCCAAAATAAAGAACATCATACGTTGATCATGGTGTCCATTTGGATTCATCTTCATCTTGTTCACGTAGATAGAAGTTCCATGCATTGAAACAATGATTTTGGGATCCTTCAAAATCATTTTCTTCCTCCATCCAAATACACCTTGTACAACATGGGTCATATGGGTGTTCACATAAAAATAGTTTCATAAAATAATTGTGTTTAACATGTAATTTCAAAACATTTGATAAAACGTTCTTTTTATAAAATAGTCGGACTGAGTATGAGTTGAAAATTTTAATCAATGGTCCTTTTAAAATACCATAAATATGTACTAGAATACTATAATTTAAAAGAAAATATAAATAGGTTGAGAAAGGGTCTCCTTTTTCAGCACTTTCTTTTTACATAATAATATGCCTCAAAATCTTGTTATAAGGTAAAACATTTGAAAATTACTTGATAATATTTACCTTTATTGAAAATATGAGTGTATTGTAAAAATAGTATTTGATTAAATACAACCCATGATCCATGATGATATCGAGGTATAGTGGAGGTGTTTGATATCTCAAACAATTTCTTGAAAGTGAATTATATACTAGAAAAGTTTCACAATCATCCGAACATGACTTTGCAATAATTATAGCAAGCATGTCATAAGGAAGAGATATGAATGTAGTTTGATATCCTTATCCTTCCATTTGTAACTGACATTCCGTGATCTGAAAAAGTTATAAAACAAGGATTTAACTGAAAAAATATATATAGGTACTAATCATGTGTTTAACGAAAAATCCTAATCCCTAAAGTTTTATAAACCAACCTAAGATATCAACTATGAGGACCCAACCTTAAACATTGTATAATATTGAATTAAATGAATGATTAATATTGAGTATTTTTTCAGGTTTAGAGTTTTAGAGAATTAGGAAATAACTATTATATAACAACATGAATATTACATGTTGACACTACTACTCAGTATTGATTTTTTCATAATATAAAAAATACTCTTAAAAAGAAACATATCTAGTTCCATGTTTTATACAACATGACTTTTCCTTGATCCCATCCTTGACCCTATACATATTTAAGTAATGTGTATAACATTTCACAAAACATGGGATGAGCATAAAAAGCTCATTAAGGGTCATAAAATAATTAAAAGAAACATAAACCCATCAATAAATATAAATCAATGAAACCAATACTTATCAATCATAACATACCTTACGAAATCATAATATTTATGAATAACACACATAAATCATAAATCCTAAAGGTAACATATGACATTCATAACATATATACATTGTAGCTTTCACAACTATATAGGGAGTCACATTTTGATTACCCATCATAGTAAATTCCCTAAATCTCTTAGGAGAATCCTCAATGTTTACCTCTGTCGCCTTACCCAATGGATTAGAGAGCTATCTTGGGCTCACTCACCCTAGGTTTATCACGAAAACACCCATATACGTAATCAATGCCCAATAACTATAACACATTCATAACATATAAAACAATCCTAAAGAAAATATAACATTATATCAAATCAAGATATTGAAGTAAATAATGCTTTATGAAACCATTTTCAAAAACCATTTAAAACATTTAATAAATATATTTTTGAATCAAATTTTCCCATACCACATTGAAACATTTAAAGGAATTATCATTTGAAAAAATTAATGTCCATATATGTAAATCCTAAAAACCATTTTTAAAACATGGAAATTAATGAGAAATATTTTTAAGAATAAATCTTTAAACATTTAAAATGATATTTCAGTTAAAGAGTTTTTAACAAAATGAGAGATGCTTGAATATAAATAAATGAAAAATAAAATATAACCAGAACTTTATAATATCATGAGAATAAAAGGATTAATTATATAATGTTCAAAATGTGAGTATTTACAGCATATAAATGTGAATTGGTTCATAACAACAATGAATTATTAATGGAATGTAAATTGAGACGAGATCCCTAATAAAGATTGTATCCTTAGATTAAGGACAAATAAATTACATAATTATGTGTGAAAAATATAAATACACTCAATATGATTGGATATTACATGTAAAACAATAACATTTCATTGACACATATTTATATCATGACATGATCAAAAAGTAGAAGTTTAACCCAAATAATTGAAATCGGGTTAAGAAGTTCCCTTACAAAAATTTAACAGCCTAACAGCTTCACATTAAATTTCAGAAAACGAGTTGATGTGATAAAAAAGGTTATATCATCACTTGGACATAAAATTTACATCAATAAGGATATATAAGAACATATCAAAATATAATAAGATATAAATTAATAGATATAAGAAAAATAAGTCCTTTAAAAGAGGAGCGTGAAAGGTTCCCTTACCGATTTGGTAACATTAGAAACATACACCACATTAAAGAAGTATCATACAATGAAGATTTAAATACCCATAAATAAATTTATATTACATAAATATTACAATCATGGGTAGCACATACAACACATAAAAGGAAAAATTGGCAAGTATAGCATGAATCTCACGGGAATAAAAATTGAGATGAAACCCTTTACCACGTTGTAATCAATTAGGTCGTATGACCAAAAGTTAATAACAAAAAAATGAATCACAGAATACCATGAATATAATTAGTGTCATGATAATATATATCAAAAGGCAGTGCACAATACACCACATGAAATAAATAAGTGGCGAACAATGGAAATCTCACGGAATTAAAAGTTAGATAAGAAATCTCCTTACCTCGTGTCCAACATGACTTGATCATTCTTTAATCTTATGAATAATAAACTAAAGTTAATTTCTACTTTCGTTAGAAAATTTTAAAGTTTATTATTTCTATTCTATCACATATTACCATGTAATAAAATTTTTATTATCATTCAAGTTAATAATGTTCTCTTTGTCGATATCTGATAATAGAGTCACAAATGAACACCATATAGTTACAAGTGGTTCACATGGTCAAAAGTTAATTTTATACAAAATTATATTCATTATTTAGATATCAAATATATATAGTATATCCAGTATATACATGTATTTATAATAGTACATAACATTTGGAGGTATGAAATGAAACGCACAGTTCATGGAGACGGTAAGTCGTACGTAAGCATGAACACTACTTTCATTTAAATTTCTTATTTTAATATAACTAAAACATAATAATACATATGTATATTATAATTCCAGTATAATATCATATATAATATCATTAACTCTATCCTTTATACATACCACATATGGCATTAACGATTCATATAACATTGAGGGGGGGGGTAGTCTGCCTTTCCTCAAATGAAATTATCACGTTTACCCATAATGGATACCTTAAAGGTATGCTATAAAAAAATATAGAAGAATAAAGAAAACTAAAACATAATATATATCATCTATAAATATAGTTTCATCTTATTGGCCACCATGAGCGGCGATAGGAGAAAATAGAGCAATCATTGTCTCGTGAGGTGTTAGTTTTCCATCCATAGAAACAGTATGTTCGTCACCCATTAGATGGAAGTGTGTGTAAGTGTAGTTCGAGTCCTTATAATAACAACATATTAGTATATTAGGGATTCTATTGTAGTTATAATGTAAAGTAATGAAAAGATTTTAGGGGCTGGAGAAGTAAAATAAAACAATAGAATTTAAGAAAAAATGTTACCTTTAATTAGGGTAACTTCCTTTGGTTTGAACCAAAAAGAATTCATGAAGTGCATTATGCCTATGGTATGGCTTCTAGGTGGAGTATAGGAATGTAGGGAGATTAATTGTGTAAATTTTGGACGATCCAAAAGTCTTGAGAGGTGTGTGGAATTGGTTAGAAATGGTCTCCTCTTATAAGGGGAGGAGGGGCTCTTTAGGAAAGTGTGAAAATATTATTTTATTATATAATGATATTCAGTTTATAATGGTCCAAAAATCATTACAGTCAGATATAAGATGAATCATGGTCATAATAATATCATCCAATAATAATTGGATAGTTTTTTGATGTTATTTTGATATTTATAATATTATTTAAATAAACGATTTATTAATGAGGGAAACACTGCATTACTATTGTGTCATAAATAATTTAATTTATTCGATTTTTAAAATTTATAAAACAAATATCATGATGTAGGAAATATTTTTAGCCTTCTAATGCATATTTATAGTCAAAAAACAACTTATATAACACCATGTAAAAATTAATTTACGAAAAAATATGTGTTTATGTCATTTTTTCTTCACATTAAATTAATTAATCTAAAGTGTCAATATCAATTTCATGTGGCTCTATGGGGTCCCAAAATCGACCCAGGGATTCCCCTGGTCAGACAGGACTCATCCAATAAGTTTAAGACAAGTGTTAAGTTAATTTTAATTAATTATAATATTCTATTTACCTTGAATTACCCTATTTATCTTTAACCAAGGTAAATAAAAGTCAAAAGTAACTATTCACGAAAAATTATTTTCATCTTATTGAACCACATTTTACTTCTTGATATTAATCGTGTCTCTTAGATTTTTTAATTTCAACTCACATAAGTGGTAAAAGTTTATTTAAATGAAAAAAGTTGGTTTTTAACTACAACTAAGTTATTTCACTTTTCATCAAAAATTGATGTTTTTTCTGACAAATACCAAAAAATCAGCCTAAGCTATATTTGATATTCTGAATTCAAAGATAATGTCAAATTTTCCAAATTTAATACATTAAATTGGAATTATTTAATTTATAATTAATTATCGTTTTCAAAAAAATAGCTTGTTTTTAAAAAAACAATAACTATCAAAAGATTGACACTTTTTTATGTCCAATTTCAAAGTGAAATTAATTCCAATGAGAAACATTGGAATAAATGGACAAAATATATTATAATTACACTTTAAAACCAATTAAAAATATAATATATCTATATAAATATATTATATTAAAACACAGTTTTGAATTAAAATACAATATTTTTCACTATTCATTAAAAAATGATCTTTATAAGAAAAATTCCAAAAATTTAGACAATGTAAATTTTGATGTCCCCATTCTGAATAAGGATTTTATTTGGTCATATATAATATATTAAAGTGACCAAAATTTTATTTAAATATGGTTCTCCAATAAAAGGTGATAAATCGAACTTTTAATGTAAATTATGCTTAAAATTAGATTCATTCATATTTTAAGCCCCTAACATTTTATTTGATAAATGTAAATAAATTTAACAAACATTTATATTCATATTTTTGTTAGTTTTTTTCATTCCCTCCAATACAATGGTTAGGAGTAAATTACCATTTTAAAAAAATAATATTATATTATTAGTGTGCAACGTAAGATTTCAAAGAAAATCATTGTTGCGTATCAAGTACGCTATCAAATATAGAAACCCATTTAAAGTAAAATTAATATTAAATTCACAAATATTAATAAATATGAAAATTTTAATGTTATCTATTTACCTGGGATTTTACACTTTCATGCCCATGTAATACTTATGTATTCTAAAATTAACATCCCATATCAAATGGTGTTATTCATTAAGAGTTTTTTCATGAAAATACAATGGTATGACCATTTGATTTCAAAACCACAAAACAGAACTCACATCCAACTTTAATCTCTCAATATTCTCCCTTCCATTGTGTTTTGACATCATTGTAACACACTGTGTATCCAAATCCTTGTCATCTTTGACTATATCTTCTAAATCAGGAAGAATATTTTTAAAATAAAATTGTATCACTACCACTATCTTCAAAATCCATGTGCATGTCAACTATCACTGACTTTAGCTATCACTGATCTGAAGCCTCTTTTTATAAATGATAATATTTCTTTATTCTTAGTGTATATGCATTATAATTTAATTACATTATGTATACATAAATGTAAGAGTAAAAACTTTTGAGATACTCCATCCATATTCAATGTCTCAAATTCATATTCCTTTGTGAAAAAATATGTTCCTAACTATTATGATCTCTAAACGTTGTAAATTTATTACCAAATAGGTAATGGTTTAAATTATTTAAGTCATGGATGGCAATAGAAAAATAAAATTTGAATGTTGGATAGTTCTTCAAAAGAATCAATAAAAACCATCATACGTATGCAAAAAAATGATCTCCCTACATGAGAACACATCCAAACACAGATCCCAATGCATCATAATACACCACATACCTTTTTCCTCATTATGAAATGATAATGATTAGTATTTATTTAATGTAGTGATTTTCCTCTTGAATATACTTACATCATTCATCATTTCATTGGTATGGAACATTTTTTCACATAAAATATGTCATTGGTGAATCTATTCATTATAAATCTAGAATTAAATATTTTCAATAACTCGATAGACAAGGGAAACTATATATATCGAAAAAATTATTTGGTGGATTCTAATATATAACAAAATCAATATTTTCTTGATCCACATAAACAAATATTTCATTGATTACATGGAAAAGGAAGAATATATATTTTATCCAAAAAAACACATTTATATTTCGAAGACATAATATGTTCCCACAAAATTTGCAACGTTGTTTCCAAGTGTAACTCATACTCTATGACTATAAATGAAAATAGGAATATTTTATCCTCAAAAACCACCAAAAATATACCAAAATCATTGAAAAATCCATTTCATCAATTCCAAAAATACTTTTGCTGCATTCATAATATTGAAAGAAAATGCCACATATTCATAATGGCCATATCTACTCATGAAAATTTAATTTTTTATATTCCCCTCTTGAACCTAAAATTGGTGAAATCTAGATAAAATGTCAATTTTATAGAACCACTGGGCTCATATAAATTGATCAAATAGACCATAAATGCATGGAAGTGGATATTTATTGTTTATTTTTACTTGGTTATGCTTTTGATAATCAACACACATTAAATTAATTGCTTCCAATTTTTTTCAAACAATACTGATGCTACCCATAGAGATATGCTGGGAAAAATTAACACCTATCATAACAGATATTACAACTACACTTTTAGCTTCCATAATTATTTGGGATATATCAGGTAAAATGGAATATAAATATTATTCATCCCTTATCCGTGATAAATCTAATACTACACTTCCCTTGTTGTTGGAAACAATGATAAATTTTTACAAAACAAATTCTAAAATAATAAAAAAAACTAATTGAAAAATAATATTTTCAATATCTTCCATTGATTTCATAGTGAATGATTCTAACTTGTATGAGATCATTCCAACTACTGGGGACACCATGCCCATTGCAACAGACATTACATTATGGTCTCCTCTAAAGGTATGATAAACACCATCCTGAGTCATAAAACTAACCCTTCAGGTATAATAGTTGATGTGTGACTTGAACATTTTGATCCACTATATATCTTTTATTATGTCATAGTCATCCAAACAAAACACTATGAAATCCCATATATCATTACTTGGTAAAATTTGATCTTATGTGATGCACAGTCTATCAAAGATAGTCTTGATTTCATGTGATGAGTGACAAATATTTATTCTGTACATTGAAAGATTTAAAATATATTAAATTTATTTAAAATATTAAATATACTATTAATTATTGATAGATTAGATTCCTTTAAATTTTTATTGTTCTATGTCACACACACTACCGAATGAAAGGCAATCATTCATAATTATTGTTGTTTTTCATTTCACAAGGTTGGCCTATCATGTCTGTGGGTTTTCTCAAGGTCCAGATTCCTATAGGAAATTTTATTAATGATTTAATATTACTTTTCTAAAATATTTATTATAAAAAAGTATCTTGTCAGAAGAGATTCCATAGGATCCTACTAAAATGTTGAGGGGACCTCCATGGGATCAATGATGGTCACCCGGGGTACATAACCCCCTTTTCAAGATCATTAATGTTTCTCTCCAACATTAGAAGCATCATTCCATCCATTCTTGTTTCTATCATTATTTAAAAAATTATTTAGATTTCATGTGTATGATTATGTGTTCTCTAGGAATATCACTCTCCTTGTGTGTGATGCATCACATGAAAAATAATGGTTCATATGTTGATGTAATATAGTAATGGGAAACCCCTCTTATTTTCTATAGAACTGAATGGGTAACCAAATATTTAATGGAAATGTATAATAAAAAACCCATTCTATCTAATTTAATGTGGTTTAAATTGTTTCATGCTATAGGTGGTACCTTTAACTCACCATTTAAGTGATTTAAAGAACCATATTGGAAACATCCAATAATACACATGGGGCGTGGAAGAAGATTCACTGAATTATTTATATAATTTGAAGTCATCCCTATATTGTGGAAATATGTTTTCATATTCTTACTACTCCTAGAATTTGATTTCCCACTATTTTATCTAGATACAAACATCATTCCTCCACTCTTTCCTCCAAAAATTTCCCTTTCTTTCACCATTTATCTATTGACCATATATGTATAATCCATTTTAAAGATCATAATAATTTTCAAGTGAATCTTACAACTCAACCCCTATTGAAAAATTTATTCCTTCAAGGGCACACATTCATAAACATCAGGGGATAATAAGAAACAATAAATGAATTTAACAACATATTCTATCACCCAAAGGATCTCCTAATCTATGGTGAATAAATCACTCATTATTGCAATCCTAAATGTGAATGGATGTAATTTTTTTGACCATTTATTAAAAATAAATCCTGACAAGTCCTTAGTCTAATATAGCTAGTATTTATAAATCCCACCATTGGTATAAATTATCTTCTAACATATTAATTTCCAACTTGACTTTCAACTCCATTATTGTGACAAGGAAATTGACTATTCAATTCATTCTATTTGGCCACACATCATTCTTATCTAGTTCTGATTCAGCCCGATATAATAGTGGATTCTATTTCTTTTAAATGCGCCTCTATCCACAACAAGAAAATATTTCAATGTTGTTTGAACCAACTATAGGTTCACCAATGGATCAGGTGAAACCATATTGTGATTAGCTTATTTTGAAAGGTTTCTTCTATTCCTACCAAGCATCATTTTCTACTAACAGAACAAACTACATAAGTATCACTCTCTAGAAACATAATTCATAACAATATCAAATTCTAACACATCAAACTATCAAAAAATTTATATCCAAAATTAATCATTTTTAACATTCAACCAAATTTAATGTTCCACTGAAATTTTGAAAATTATCCAATTTTCAAAATAATACTTTCATTACTTTTACAAAATATCATATTGAAAAAATTAATAATTATTAAATCATCATATTTTTTAAACAATTTATTAAATTAGTACTCAAAATGAAGCATTCGTAATGGGAAGTAATTTTTATAATGCATGTCATCATATTCTAAGGGATAAAACCATTAAAATGATATTAAATCTTCCTTAAGTGTTTATATAAAACTTATGCAACCACCTCTATGGTAACTTTATGTTCAGTATAAGTTGGTTATATATGTATTTTTATTATCTACATTTCATGTCCGAAAAGTCATAATCCATTCGATGACCCCATAACCAATCAATAATGTTTGTCAACTCAATGACCGACTAAACAGATGACCACATATTGAAAACATTGATAGATTTTTTTAAATGATAGGAAAATGTGATAACAAATGTATAATAAAACCCTTCCCCATTGGCATGATAAGGAGGTGTAATGTTAGTTTCCCTTAGGAAACATCCCCATGAAGCCAAATGTTGTAAATATATGCCAAGGGATTTTTTAAAAGATTGGAGATTATGTTTTTGAAAAGAAAACAACTACAAAAATGATTAAAAAACCAATGAACTTATATATGATTTTGATAATAATTTAATACAACTCACTATGTGACAACCAACCAACTATATCAAAGTAGAAAGCAAAAACCAAGTTCAATAACTACTAAAAAGAGAATGATAGACCTACAAATCTTAATGACTCCAAAGGCATAACTCCACAGATCCAAACTATATCCATGACCTAACTCAACAACACAACCCATATGTCCTGATTCAGCAACAAATTAATGTGATAGATCCCCATTACATCTTCGCCAAAAAAATATATACAAAAGAATTAAAGTACAAAAATAGGGGTGACTACTGAGACTCATTAGGTCTTCCCCAAATGAATTCAATACCCATTCCACTTGGATTGTAAATTTTAGAGACATTTATTTACTAGAATATATTGAATATATATTTATATATAATAAATAAAATTTAGAATAGTTTATCTCAAAACCAAAACTATATCTATGAAATATAGTATTCCCAAACAAAAAAAAATTTCCATGTAAAGAAACCAAAAATGTTCTCCAAACCATTTCCCAAATATATTTGGATTAAACCATTCCAATCCACCTCTGTACATATTCATCGCTAGGTGATATTTCCATACTTCTAATTGGTCTCTTATCGATCTACCAAGTCATCACAAGGAAACAATATACATGTGCCCCAATGGCACATGCCCCTTCCACATGGTCCCATCAATGAAAATGAACAAAAACCAACTGATTATTAAAAAACCATTTCAATAAAGAAATATATTATTAAAATCTCTTTATAAAATCATTTTTTGGAATAATACCAAATAACCATTTTTTAAATCATCATTTTAAAAACCATTTATCAGGCCACTATACACAACAATTCATCAATTTCAAAAATACACAAACCAACACTAAATTGGAGTTATTAAATGATATTAACATCAATTTCACAATAAAATTAAAGTAGTTTAGCTTATATTTAATCAATCATTTATGTTCTAATAATATGAGTAGAGTGTGTAGCCACATATCTGAGTTTTTATGGAGGAAATGAAGAATGAAACAAATTCATCAACAAAACGGTGATGAATATCCAAATCCTGCATAAGATCACATTTCCAATCATAAAAATATTCAAAGATAATAATTATTGGAATAGAATACCATAAATCTATCCCAAAAAGATCTTATCTATGAATCCATGATGGGGAACAGAAGAATATATAATGAAAATTATTAAAAATGAACACTTACCAAGGGAACTGGGCTCCAGCATACCAAATATATTCCACCGAATTTCTTTAAGATGGAAGTGTAGTGTCTCCATAGCCATTGGAAGGAATAAAATCATATTGAAGGTTGAAACTAGTTGAAAACATGAGTCTTTAAGGTGAAATTTAGTGAGATACAATTTTTAGGATTAAAAATTTTCATTGTGAATGTGTATTCTTAGATGTTTGAAAATTATACACCAACCATGTACAAGACCCTCCCTCTACGCACCTCCCCACATGGTTGGCCTACATGGTTAGAAAAACCCTGAACCAACTATTTTTTACTTTTTTAAAATATACATGGTTACTCCTAGGTGGTTTTATGGTTTGGAAAAAATGTGTGCCTAACAATGAACGTACCAAGAATTCCCCTTTTCATTTTTCATAGTTTCCTCTAAGAGATTCATGGTTTTACCTAAACATGTACAAACCATTAACCATAAAAAAACCCCCAATAAAATTTAAAAATACTTCCTGACCCTCCCAAACATTACCTGAACACTTTAGATGCATAATATAAATATAGGGAAAATTACATGAATCATGGGGTATTGCACCTTCCTTGAGAATTGATTGTGAGACCTATCTATAAGACCATTTAGTGAGAATAGTTTCTTGGAATATATTAATTAATCCTTTTTTACATAGCTATTGTTAGAATGTACCACAAATATACCATCAGTAATTGATTAAGCATCATCCATATGGTTGCATTGTTTGTTTCACAAGATAATTTGGATCAGTCGCATGACCACTCGAATATCATGTTGATTGCATTACCATATCCGGGGAACCAGACTATGAGTAATATGATGGGTTTTATGTCATGAGTGTTCCTTTAGGTTATGCTATAAGACAGACCTATATCATTTCATACAATTATTTTCACATGATTTCGAGTCTTATGATGGGTTTTGAGGACATGAGGTTTCTTATGGGTTATATGGTTAACGAGACATGTATCATGTCATACTATCGTGAATCCCCATATGGAATATAAAACATTCATAAAATATCAGGATCGTGAATCACTTTTGATAGTATATTTTAAAGTAATAGTTATACATCATGATTTGGTATAGATGGATTACATATTACATCACAGTTCCCACGTGTCTTCAAAGAAAGGGGATAAATTAGTGATGCCCTTCTAGAATTTTATTATAGAAATTCTAGATGTTAAATTCTGATATGTTATTAAGTCATCGTTGATAGGTATAATGAAAATAATAGGAGTAATTATCACAAAATATAAACTTTCAAACTTATTTATCCTCAATGGTTTTGTTCATACTAATGATACTTCCATTCTTTAACATTAGTCATCCACTATACCTTCCACTCCAATTCTAAAATACCATAATATAATTCAGGATAAAAACTCCTAGATATGCCAAATAATTGTATATGGGGAATGAAAAAACAAAAATATATTTATGTTTATACAAATAGACTTAAATGGGATCTATCACCAACCTAATTCATATATATATTTGTATCATTCAACACAGAGGATTTATTCTACCATCAAGGTAATTCAGTGGTAAACCAACTGGGAAATTTGATCCGGGGTTGTTTTAGAATGGATTGGGTTTACCATTCTAGGATAATTGCATTGATTTTGATTTTACCATTGAGGTGAACTAAATTGGGATGTATATGACTATTTGGATCTTGACAAAAAATTCCGTATAAAATAAAGGCTTGATATTAGATTTTTTTTTCACTAGTGTCTATAAATGTACAAATTCCACCTTATTCCTGGATTTGAGGGTAATATTATTTGGGATGTTGACTAGATCTATGTAATACCAATATTGGGAAGGATGTATGATGAGTTTTTCTATCAACCCTCTACACAAAACCATGTGGAGAGGATATCTCCCCTTTCCTGTGAGCTTATCATGTTGGACCAAAAGGACCTCAAAAAGAACCTTCTGCCTAGGGAAGATGTCACATTTTTGTAATGGTATAAATAATTAATCAATAAATATTGTTTTGAGGTAGAATACAAGATGAAAAACTAATCCTTAATGATGAATAACATATTTCCGAGAGAACCTATTGGATCATAGTTGAGGAATGTAAATTTACTAGCTGCGGATGAGAGGTTAACTCTGATGTTGACTTGACCATCTAGTTGGTTGGTTTTGGTACTATTTACCTGAGAGGGAACATAAATCCAAAAAAGGAATAGGGTGGAGTTTGGAGCTCCACATTCCAGATGGTGACCTCTACCGAAGATGGAAGTGTATAATTTTATCATAACCTATGGGGGAAAACTGTATCACCACATGCTGCATATTTATAGGTTAAGAGGCCCACATAAAATAATTAGCCCCTTTTAGGTGTTATGGGTTTGAATGGGAGATCATTTATGAGGTTATTAGTATCTTAGGATCCATAACATCACCAAAATCAATTTCAAAAAACATTTAAAGTGAATCAATGGGGTAAGGCCCATTTCACTAAAGTATTGGGAGTTCAAGACCTTTATGGTATCTTAAGACCACAACTCATTATATCTCTATGGGCTAGTTCCAACTTGTAATTTTTTTATAATGGTTTTTCTATCATTGAGGATTAATAATACATGTTTTCAATCTTAGAGGGTGTCATCTCCATCCACATTAATCGGAGTCCGTTTTGTAATAGGTAAACACTATGTAAGTTTAGAAGTGAATTTCAATGTGTTTAGTCAATATGCCTTCTTACTATTCATGTTCTATCTGGGAATCATTTGATAGATACTTAAAAATATTATATTATGTTTACCATGGAGAATAATCATTCCAATATAGCCCCCCACCATGATGTATAAGTATATGTTTCTAAAATTTATGTTGATATTATAGTTCACAGATATCCCAAATGGTAGTTATCCACATTTAAACATGATTATACCAAATTGAAACCAACTTTTAAAGTGAATTCTATGAAAAGAAAATAACTGTTTTTGAGAGGGACAAACACCATAAAATAATATCATATCTAAGTGAGGAATTTACTATTATTCTCATTCCCTATAGAATCTCCAAATAGCATGTCTATAGTGGGCATGATTTTAGTTAGTGATAATTATTTAGTGAAATTATTTACTATTTCATTTCAGATTTGGTTGACATGGAGAATGGTCAACTCAAGAGATGAGCTATATGGTATTCTACACCATGTAGAATTATTATTTGAATATATCAATCAGGTTTCCAACCCCTATGAATTAGATTCTATGACTGAACTATGGAGGTTATGTATTTTATCTAAGACATTTATTTCATGTTGGATAATGTCCAATTTCTAGTTTTATATTTCCATTTGGTTTAACAAGTGCTGGTTTGGGGTATGTGGGAGGATTTAGTAGAAAAAGGGTTATCCCATTTTTGAGGTGGTGGTAAGGATAATTTTAATTTTATATTCCATGTTACATGGTTCTATTTCAATTATACTGATATAATTTGTGTTTTTTGTTGATATAGTGGGATACCATAGAAGACCGTATACTCATTTCATCACCTTTATATTCCCCTAGGGAATGGATGTTGGAGCTAAATTGTATAATGAAAAGGGGATTTATGATGAGGTTTCCCTGAGTCAACTGGAATTGATGAGGTTGATTATATTCATTTGTGAAGTGATCCCTTGGCATTGGAACCTTATAGTGGGACTTCTTCAATTTTACATGTATCGGTAACTATAACAAACCTTCCCTTTATTTCACACTTAAACATAATTTATTACTTAAAATATAAACATTTTACAAAATAGAATATAGAGAGGTCTGGGATATTTAGGGTTTAGTAACATTACATAACAACTTAAAACTTGAAAGACACGTCTTTATTGAAAACTTCTTTTTCATCGCCACACACATTCTGTAGTACTTAGTATTGCATGGGATAACCTAAGGATATGAATAAGAAAAGGGTGAGAAATAATTCCCAATAAAATAGTAATCAAGGCATAACAAGAATAATACAGTACCTGTTATCCAATAGGCATATTAACGTATCACAAGAGACGCATGAACATAATGGCATGATATAGCATGATTATCATAACATGGAAATGTGGAAACATCATTTAACATCATTTTATTATGAGCCATGACTCAATGCACCTAGAGCTTCAGTAAAACCTCGTTGCACCTGAATTATCATGTGTAACCCTTCATTTCACATAATGTGTCATGATACTAATCTTTAACCAAAAGATTGAAGCGCTATCAGAGAACACCCTTCTTAATCATTTCATTTCATGCATAAGTGTTCCACATGGATCATATAAAATGGATTAATTAAACATCATCATCTGTTACACAATAAAGGAATGTGGAATTCATATATGAAACACTATAATCAATAAGAAAATGTTCATAAATGTTAATACCCTTGATTGAGAAATGGGCCTCGTACTGACTACATAATTAATTTGGCTTGGAAAATCATGGTGCAATTTCGGCAGCATAATGGCATGATATAAAAATTCATAAGAACGATTGATGAGAGAGAGATGGGTGTCTCATCATATGAACATGAAATGGAAATTAAAGGGTTCATATTGAAATATTCCATAAAATTTTTAATAAAATTTAGATTCATAATACAAAAAAATCGCTTGAATGTAAATGAGAAGAGAGAAATTCCATACAGAATTTTGGCATGGAAACAATTGTATATAGGATACATTAATGAGAGATAATGAACTATAAAATTATTCAAAAATTAGGAGGGAAGCATGGGGGTAAAAATTTATACACCAACATTTTTAATTGAAAATAAAATGGTATAACAACTAAATAAAATTTGAACACAAATGAGAATGGAAAAAATACCTTACTTGGAAGTATGATTCCAAAGGATTTGGATAGCCTTGAGAGAGGATTCTTGGGAGCCTTGGGTGACTGAGGAGGATTATAGAGAAATAAGGGTAGAGGTTGGTCAACCTCCAAAGACTTTGACTGAATAGGAATTGGGAGATTGGATGGGTTTACAAAGGAGAAGAGAGGGACTTCTTTATTTTTTAGGTTTTGGACACCACACATTAAACAAATTGAAACCCCAAAACAACCCATGATTTTTTCCCATTAGTTTTTCCAAATTTTAGTGGAAAACATTATTTTATAAGTCCTATGGCCTAACATCTTAAAATATTATTCTTTCTTATGTGGAGGTGAGTCGCACTCTCATTTAAATCAATTTTAAAAGTTAAAATGTTTTATAAGTCATCGAGGGTCCACTAAAGCACCATAAAATTAATCAAAAAATATAAAATCACATTATTTTAAGATTATAAATATATTTTCCTAAAATCTCATCTATATTATTTTATTAAATCACTATTGGGTCAATATGATGTCATAAAACACATTATATATTTAAACAATTATTAGTTTTTACACAAAAATTCAACAGTCTTAGAAAGTTATAAAAATTCACCATTGGATAATTTCAACCTCCTGATTCCTAAAATAATATTAATTTCATCTTAATAATTTTCTAAATATGTGAATTTTTATTTTTAAAATAAAAAAGGTATTTATAAAAAATTTAGGGGTTTTGACAAAAGCGGCTTTAAAACGTTAATAAAAAATATAATTGTATTCATAAAAATTAAATAATAATTAATATTTAATTAAAAATAGTGTAATAACAATATTTTATTAAAATATTATTTAATTAAAAATCTAATAAATCATCAAAATAGTTTTCTTAATTAAAATTTTTCTAAAACTACTTTTTATGCATTAAATTCTATTTACAAAGTATAAATAATAAAACGAATGAATATTATATATAAAAAAATAAATTACATAATCATAGTTCTAGGGACTTGTTACATAACTGCTTATAACACTCACATTAGACCGAAAGGAAAGTTGTGTGATGGTGATCGACTCTTGGTGTGGCTTGGATAACATCGCTCATGTGGTAATCTCTATTAACTTCAAATTCTTCTATTTGTGATTCTGTTCAAGATTAACATGTTGAAGCTCAACTTTAGATTGATATATAGTGAAGAATAGTGATGCTACCTATTTTCAAGGCTCTGAAAAATGGGCTTCGTATGGAGAAATTCTACTAGATGTGTCCATCACATCCTTTGTCTTAGTAAATTTGATTCGTTAAATCCCTATATTTATACCAATATTTTGATCACTATTGAATGGATATATTAGCAACGATAACATTTGATAACAGTAAATTAAAATACAAAAACATAAAACCAAGGAAGTGAATATGATTTTTATAACCATTTTAAATACTAATAAATTTAAATAAATCAATAGAAACGTTCATTAATGAAAGTTTTGGTCCTTACATTCATCCCCCTTATAAAATTTCTCCCTTGAGATTTCCTTTTCCCAGAAAAAAATAGATGCGGGTAACTATGCTTCATTACTTCCTTTAATTACCACATTTCCTCTTCAAACAAATTGTTTCTCCATAACACCATGACAAGGGGAATTGTCTTATTTTGTAGAACTTTTTTCCTATGATCTAAGATCTTCACTAGATTCTCTTCATATGAGAGTCCATTCTCCAATGTTACAACCTTGGTAATGAGTACATGCGACGGGTCAGGTATGTACTTACTCTAGAGTGATACATAGAATACACCATGTACTTGAGATATGTTCGGTGGATGTTCTAGTTTATAGGCCACTGATTTAATGTGATCAAATATTTCAAAATGACCTATGTAACTGTGAATAAGCTTTCCCTTCTTCTGAAATCACATAACATACTTCCACAGTGATATAAGAATGAATAAAATGTCTCTGAAATCAATATCTACATCTCATCAATGAAAATAATCATAACTCTTTTTTCCACTATGAGAAGCTTTAATGTCATTTTGGATGGTCTTTTCCTTCTCCACCATTTCCTTGACCATTTCTAGAACTAGGAGTCTTCACTCCCCATCTTCATCCCAATGTGCAAGTGTTCTGCACCTCTTCCCATAGGGGCTTCATAAGGTGCCCTTTGGATGCTTGGGTGGAAAATGTCGTTGTAAGAGAACTAAACTAGTGGAAGTTTTTTATCACAACCTCCTTTGATGTCCATTGAGCATCCTTTCAACAAGTCCTCGAGTGTTTGTATAGTCCTCCTAGATTGGCCATCAGTTTGAGGATGATAATCCATAATGTTGTTCAAATCGATATTTAAAGAATATTGAAGACTCTTCACGAACATAGAGTTGAATCTTGGATCTTGATCAAATAATGTAGATAGTGGGACTCCATGCATCATTACCATATCTCTGATGTATATCTGTGCCAATTGATCCAACAAGAAATCCTCCCAAATTACAATGAAATTTTCCTTCATTATATGATGATCCACAACAATCCAGATTAAATTATTTCTAGTTGATGTCATTGGAATTCTAGTGACACAGTCCATAATGATGTTTTCCCATTTCCAAGATTCTATGGGTAATGGTTGCGTCATCCCCTTAGAATTATGCCTCTCATACTTCACTTATTGACATACGAGGCACTTTGATTTATACTCAACGATCTTCTTATTTATGTTATACCACCAATAAATATCTCTAAGATAACAATACATAATTTTATTTCCTAGGTTAATACAGAAAATCTAACTATGTGTATCATCCAAAAGTTCTTTCTTCAACTCTGAATTTTTTAGATCACAAAGTATTTACCAAATCTCACAATTCATTCTTCATTAACATTGAACCGCAAGGATTTCCCTTTTTTGATAGTTTTCACATTCTTCTAAATTCCCACATCATCCTTCTGAGCATCCTTTAAACTTTCTAAAAGATACAGTTGAGAAATAATTTGTTAATGGATTAATTATGATCCCTTATTTATGATTCTCACGCCCATATTAATCAAAATATAATATGATTGGATCCTTTTAAATTCTCATTAATGATATAATTTATGGGTCCTTTCTACATAGATAATACTATACCTTGTTTTATTCCCCATGTTGGTAATGGATTGAGCAGTCATAGTCTTCGATCATCTCTAACCATCAGTGTCCACAAATGTTCAACTCCTTCTGTGTGAATATATACATGACTCTTTTTTGATCCATATATATTTCACACTTCTCCCCAAAGAGGTAATGTCACCAAAATTTTTGAGATAAGATTACTGCATCCAACATCAGATAATCTTTTGGATAGTTTTTCTTATGAGAATTCAATTTCCTTGAATCATATGCAATGAATTTTTCATTTTTCATCAACACACATCCCATTCCATTATTCGAAGCATCCCTAACTACCACAAAAAGTTATCCACGTGTGGGTACTGTGAGAATGGGAATAGAGATAAGCCTTCTTTTCAAATCCTTGAAGAGGTCTTCACATTTATTACCCCAAAAAAACATGACTCACTTCTTAGTTATCTTGGTAAGAGGAATTTGCAATCGTGATAAATTTCTCACAAATCGGAGATAATATCAACCTTACTGCCGGAAGCTATGGATATTCTTTGCCAATGTTGACCTTGACCATCCCTCAATTGTAGCTATCTTAGAGGGATCCATAGAAATACCATTTCTTGTGATTATATGACCAAATAATGAGACATCCTTCAACCAGAACTCACACATGTTGTAATTTTCATAGAGATTCTCCTTTCCCAAGGTCTCTAGTACATTTCTTAGATGCTCCTCATTCTGCTCCTTAGATTAGGAGTATATTAGAATATCATTTATAAATACTGCCACATATTTTTCAAGGTAGTCTCTAAATACTCTATTCATCATGTACATGAATATTTTGGGAGTATTAGTGAGTCAAAAATGAATTAATTTGAATTTATAGTGCCCATATTTTGTAAGAAAAGTAGTCTTGGGGATATCCTCATTCATTACCCTTACATAGTAATATCTCAATCGAAAATCCACCTTGGATATGTATTGTGCTCCATGTAGCTGATTGAACATGTCATCCATTCGTGGTAGAGGATTCTTGTTCTTTATTGTTGTTTTTTTAGCAGACGATAGTCAATGAAATGGTGTATTGACACATCCTTTCTCCTGACTTAGAGAATTATTGCACCCCATAGTGAAGAACATGGGTGTATAAAACCTTTTTCCAAATTCTCCTATTATTATTTCTTCATCTCCTCTGTATCCAAAAAAAAAATTATATAAAGGGTCTTGGATATTGGCAACACCCAGGTATAAAATCAATTGATAATTCAACATCTCTTCTAGGAGGAAGTCCAGAATATTCCTTAGGAAAGACTTCTAGGAATTCCCTCACAATATTCATGTCTTCGAGGATGGTTTCTTCTAAAGACTCAATCATCTGATCTAGATATGCATCCTCATAGGGTAGTAATATCAATGCTTGATAAGATGGCTCTAAGGAAGATTCATCATCTTCCTTGCACTTGTACATAATTAGGGGCTGATTTTCCATATGAAGAGTTATTTTCCTCTCATAGGTATTTATGATCTATCTATATAAAAAAATCCAATCCATGCTAAAAATTTCAAAAAATTATACTAGAGGGAGTTTGAAGTAGTATTCTATTAAGTTCAATCCACAATCATGATAGGTGAGTATTTATATTAATGGGATGCAATGATTTCCCCATTTTTAGTTCCCATTGACGTCATTACTTCCATGACTTATAGTGGTGTTAGGATTGTTCAACAAAACGTTTGGGATATAAAAGAATGCATAGAACCAAAATCAAAAATAAATTTCACTATTATTGTATGAATAACTATCATACCTATCACCGCATCTTTTTAGGGGTTCACATTGGTGGACGTGATGGAAAAATATATCCCTTTCTTCATTGGAAGTTGTTGGTTGCCTAAAAAAACCGTTAGCATTGGGAACTGGTTTGAAAAATTCCATGATTATTTTTAGTTGAATCAATGAACTAGATGTTGAGGTTCGAACATATATTTTCTCTCTCTGTCACAGCCGCGAGATTTTGTTTTCACTTGGAAATGTATTGGTTTCCATTTCTTCCACACCTATATCATTTCCTCATCCCCTTCAGGCAATTTCTGGGGTTCTTCTTTCATCACCTTTGGAATTAGGGTGCTGTGTTTTCTTAGCACCATTGGATTTCTCCATCAGACCACTAGAATTGATGTCCACCATACTCTTATTATCCAAATGATACCCCTGAGATTCGCCAATCTCTATTTCAACTGTGAGGTCACATCCAAAACATTCCTCATAGCTCCTGAATTTATGGATCACTAGGGATTTTCAAAGGCTGGGTTTTTTCCCGCCAAAAAAGCTAGAAAACATACATTCATGTGTAATGACATAGCTGGAGGCATATCGTGCAGGCCTTGTGAAGTTTTCCGTGTACACTCCAATGGATTTATCATCTTTTTTTCTTGAGGGAAATGAAATATCATTCTATCATAATTCCTAGGGTATGAAGAAAATATATGTCAAAAAACATTTTCTGGAAATCCTTCCATTCCATCGCCTCAATATCCTCCCCAGACATCGTGTTTTTTTTCAATGAACACAAATTATTAACTTCACCCTCCATTAAATAAAAATCTATAAGTACCATGTATTGTTCATAACATTTAAGGATGGATAAGATCTTCTTGTGGGAGTTGATCCATTGTTCGGAGATTGAGGGATTAGATGATCTATTAAAAGTAGGAGGAATTTGCATCATGAAGCTCTCGGTTGCATCATTTCCTTTTTTTAGGGGGCTTAATGTTCCACATAACCCAATTTTCTACTCAAAACATGAGTTAACAGAGAGATTATCATGACAATGCTTGTGATTCTCGCTCCCATCGAATTGGGAGCCTCATTAGAACAGTCGTCACATTGATCTCCACATCAGTTTTTAGCCCGAGTCCAATATTACCAGCCATTGGAAGGAATAAAAATGAATGTTATGGGTAACACAAAAAGGGTAATCCAAATAAAAAAACAAATTACTTTTAAATGGTTTTTATTTCCTTAAATTAAAAGTTTATAGGGTTCAATCTATGTTATCCATGATCTACTTCCCAACAAATATTCTTAGGGGAATTGTTTATGTTAATAATGGTCAATACTAAGATCATTAATTTACCAAATCATATACCTTAATAGTTTCATAACTAAGAGAGCATCTAGGCCCATTTTCATGCATCACTTCCATTCGATTCTAGCTCAAAGTAGTGTTTTTTTGTTTTTTCCCCTAGATAAATTTGTGCAATAGGCGCCTCTACCTTCTCGTATCTAGAGAGGGATATATTTTCTTGATACACCACATACTCAATACTCACCAAAATTTTTGGATGTTTTTATTATACTTATACTTTTCCATAAGGCTTTCACTAGGGTTTTAGAATCATAATCCCAAAAATAACTAAACCTATCAACTGATACCAACTATAACAACCCTGCTCTTTATTTCACACATAAACATAATTTATTTTAAAAAATATCCACCTTTTACAACATAGAATATCTATATTTATAGTGTATTTGGGGATTATTAACATTACATAAAACCTTATAACATGAAATAAATATCTTTATTGAAAACATCTTTTATATGACCACGCACATTCTTTCGTACTTTGCATTGCATGGGATAACCTCAGGACATACAGAAGAAAAGGGTGATCTTTAATTCTCAGTAAGGGAGTAAAAATGGTATAAAATGAAGTGTACATAACATGTTAGCTAATAAGAATATCAACGGATAAGAAGGGAAACCTGGACAGAGTGGAATGATATATCATTATTATCATAACATGGAAATGTGGAAACATCATTTAACATGATTTTAGTTTCTGCCAAGGCTTATCGCATATGGAGATTGAGTAAAACAACATTTCACTCTAATAATCATTAGTAAACCCTTATTTTACATGACGTATCATGATACTAACTGTTAATTAATGAATTGGAGTGATACCAGGGAACACCCTTCTTAATCATTTCATTTCATTCATAACTATTCCACCCGGATAATATAACATGGATTAATTAGACATCATAATTTATTCCAAAAAAATGAATGTGTATTTCATACATGGAACTCTATAAGAAATAATTAATTGTGAATAAATTAGAATACCCTTTATAGGTAAATGGGAATGGTATTCACTACACAATAACTTTGTCTTGAAAAATCGTGGTGGAATTTCGGCAGCATAATGACGTGACAGAAGAATTCATAAAAATGGTTATGAGAGGAAAAGGTATGTCTCATAATATGTACATGAAATTTACTATAAGGGTTCATATAGAAACATGTACCATCTTATATAATGAAATGTGGATTCATAGTACATAATAATTGCTTGAATTTAAATGAGAGAGAAATTCTTTACAGAATGTATGCATGGTAACAGGTGTACATCGGGGAATAAATGAAAGATAAATATGTCTCTAATTATTCCAATATAAAAAAGAAAGTATGGGGGAGGTTATAATTCATACCCCAACATTTTAATTGAAAATAAATGTATATATTAATATAATGAGATTTGGAGAAAAATGAGAAAGGAAGAAGTCCCTTAATTGGAAGTGTGATGTGAATGGCTTGGGAGAGGCTTGAAAGAGGCTTCTTGGGAGACTATGGCACCTCGGGAGGATTATTGAGAGAGTAGGGAAGAGTTTTATTGATCTCTAAAGGCTTTGAGTTAACAGGAAGTGGGAGATTGGGTGGGTTTATATAGTAAAAGAGAGAGAATTATTTATTATTTAGGTTTTGGACACCACACACCAAACTAATAAAAACCACAAACAAAACCATGGTTTTTGAAAAATTGGATTTAAAAAATTATATTATGAGGAAAAATTCGGATGTTCGTAAAATATTAGGCTTTTTAACATGGAGTTGAGTCACAGTCTCAAGGAAATCAATTTAAAAAGTTAAAATGTTTTATAAGTTTTAGAAGGTCCACTAAAGCACCATAAAATTAATCAAACAGATCTAAAATCACAATATTTTAAAGATAAAACATATATTTCATGAACACCTCAATTATTTTATTTTATTACATCACTATTGGGTCATTATGATGTTATAAATAACATTATATATTTAAATGGTATTTAATATTTACCAAAAAATTCGACTATCTTTGAAAATGAAGACAAATTCACTGTTGGATAATTTCGACATTCTGATTCCAAAAATAATATTCATTTTTCCTAAATAATTTTATAAATTTGTGATTTTTTACTTTAAAAATAATAGCTGACATTTATTGAAAATTCATGGGTTTCGATAATAACGACCTTCCAACCTTAATAAAAATTAAAATTGTCTCCATAAAAATTATACCATCATTTATATTTAATAAAAATTAATTTAGTAATAAAATTTTATTAAAATTTTATTTAATTAAAAAAATCCATTAATTCATCAAAATAGATTTCTTAATTGAATATTAACTAAAAAATAATATTTTTTATTAAAAAATTATTGACAATGTTAAAATAATAAAATGAATGTATATTTATTGATTCAATAAGGTTTCCCCATGAGTTTTTCATTCCTCTATGTTTTGGAAATCACAAACACTCTATTTTATGGAAAATCTATTTTTCCTTAAAATTATCTTATTATAGAATATTTTCCTCACCTCATGAAATTTTCTTCTTACCGTTGTTTTCATTTTTCATTTTATATTTTATCTTATCTTAACTCCTTTTATTTATAAATTCTAAAAATTCTATTTCAAATCTAAA
Source organism: Viscum album (assembly GCA_963277665.1). Classification (NCBI taxonomy): domain Eukaryota; kingdom Viridiplantae; phylum Streptophyta; class Magnoliopsida; order Santalales; family Viscaceae; genus Viscum; species Viscum album. The sequence goes on from OY728139.1 coordinate 903,245,776, forward strand.
ACCTAAGAATTCTATAAATTCATAGATATAGATTATTCTGTTTTAAGATTCTGAATTCTCTGAAATTAAGATTCCAAATTCTCTGAAATTTAGATTCTAAATTCTCTGAAATTAAGATTCCAATTTCTCTGAGATTTAGATTCTGAATTCTCTAAAATTTACATTCCAAATTCTCTAAAATTATAGATCAGAATTCCTCAGAATTCCGACTCTGAATTCCTTATAATTCAGACATCAAATTCCTTATAATTTAAACTCTTAATTATTCAGAATTCTGAATCGAAATTTCTAACAATTCAGATTCTGAATTCATTAGTTTTTAGATTCCAAAATATATAGAATTTAGGTTCCGAATTCCATGAAAAATATAATTGGAACATCATTGTTTTATAGTCTCCAAGTGTTTATTTTTTTAGCCTCAAAACTATTTTTTCCATCCATGAAAAATATCATATGAACATCCATGTTTTGTAGTCCCCAAGTGTTTATTTGTCTGGACTCTGAACTATTTTTCCCTTAGACTTCCGAGAAGTTGGATTTGATTAAACAAAATTATTTTGCATACTCTTGTTAAATTTTTGAAACGATATCATTCATTATATTTCTAACTAACCGTTGTATGAGTGACATGTGTACAGGTCCCTTTGAGATTCAAGGGAAAATATAAAAATTGGAGGATGGAGCTGACCATTGGAGAAATTCCTATAAATACATGCTCAATTGATGGACCTCAAAAACAACATAGATAGCATTGATCACTAGAGATTACATGCAACTGAAATAATTTATTGAGATAGATACTCTCATGCCTTGTGCGTACTGAACAACTTATTCAATGTGCTTCATGGAACTCTGATTATTGCCGTATACAATTGAGGACATCTTGGGATAGGAAGACAGAGGTGCCAAATACGTTAATGTTCGAGGACTTATGTGGATAGTAAGATAGAGGTTTCGACTACCTTAATGTTCAAGGGCTTGTAGGGATAGCATGACAGACTCCAATATTCTTATTGAGGGATTAACCTGGTGTGGGTAGGACTGACTTTCTTGAAGGTATAAATAAAGAGACCATTATCCAAGGTTGTTGGATATCCTACTCTTTAGGTTAAAATATTTCATAATTGTTAATTGTTTTTTTTCATGATTATTTCCTTTGTATTTTGATAAAGGAAGAAAGTGTAATATTCTTATACTTTATTGTTCATTTATGTACTTTGATTAATATGATTATATACGCTTTAAGGTAGAATAATTTCCTTGTAAACTTTTGTTAAGTTTCATTTCTAGAAGCATTTTTTCAGAACCTATCAATTTTGTCGAAATAAGAAGTCTTGTAAATTTACATTGTTAACTTTGTTAAACACAGTTTTCCTAAAGGATAAGAATGAATGTTTTTAAATTACTATTCACCCCCTCTTGTAATTGAGCATCAACATTTATATTTCTATTCTACAATTAGTATCAGAGACAGGTCACTAAAAAACTTATATTCACATATATGTTTTCTTTCTCAAGTTTTCATTGTTCTATATATTTTCCTTACTTATGATTTTTATCCCTTTTTACAAAATTTTTCTATTAACAAGTTTCTGTGGAAATATATTTTCTTTTAGATGGTAGGAATTAATGCTGATTCAATTGAAAATATAAATCCTACTATACCACCTATATTTAATGAAACTAATTATAAATATTGGAGTGATCATATGAAGGCTTTTGTTATTAATACTGGAGTGGAAAACCTTTTTATGCTTACTCGAGATTACAAGATTCATGAAAATGAATTCCAAACATTTACTAATCATGAAAAGTCATAATATCAGCTAAAATAAAAGGTATGCAAAACTTTTTTGTGTACCATGACCAAAAATATATATAGTCAGATTTCCTCTTGTGAAGCTACAGATTGTATTTGGAATAAATTATATGTTACTCATTTTGGTACATCCAAGGATATAGAAATTTGAAGAGTTATGCTAAGAGAAAAAAATGATGGGTTTCTATTTCCTTAAGGAGATCATGTGTGTAAGTTACAATAATGGTTTTTGACTATTGTTAACAGTTTACATTCCATGGGTGAAAAAGGTATAAACATTGATGAACCTATGGACAATATCATATACATCATTCCTAATGAGTTTGAATCTATGAGAACAATTATTAATGGGAATATAAAAGTATCTCAAATTACACATGATGAGGTTTTTGGAACTCTTCTTCAACTTGAGAAAATAATGAAGAGAGATGAATATTTGAATAATAAGAAGAATGGCAATGGAAGTGTAGCCTTTTCTACCACTAAATACAAGACTCTTGAAAGGGTTACAAGATCTAAGTATAATAGAAAATGTGCCTGAGCCCAGTTGGTGAGGACATGGTTGGTGCATCCAAGAGACCCGAGATCAGATCCGGGTGTAGGAGAATTTCCGAGTTCTGTAGTACTACTGTAGCAGGTAATGTAGCGGTTACTTTTTTAGGTCCTATAGAAAGTATTATTCTGTACTGTAGCAATTGGAACTATTCATCCATCTGGACCATTGAGCCACCAGTATAATCCTCAGGTTCTGTAAGGCTTTTGGTCCACCCCTGGCCTTCGGGAATGTTGATTCTCAAGTCCTTCGGGCCACCTTAAGGCCTTCGAGCCACACCTAAGGCCTTCGAGCCACATGAAATTTAGATGTACCAGTCAGATTACAAGGATCAGGGCTTGAGAGGAGAATTCTTGGCAGGAACATCCACTAGTTCAGAGCTAACTGGAATTGAATGAATTAGTGGGTATGGCTTTTCCATCAGTACTAGTCCTATGTAGCTTTTCCTTGGGTAGCTATCCAACCAGCCCTATGAAGGTGGAGTGCTGATATCATGACATATGATGGGGAGGAGTAGTTCTATGTTTTCTTGTATGGTTGATTACCTCTAAGAACTATGGGTCATGTAATTGTATCTAAGCCTTCATGCCATGTAAGGGTTCCAACTCACCCCCTGAAAGGTGGATTATCAAAATAATAACAAAAATGAAGGACTTTGAAACCTTCTGAACAAGATCTATGTGTATGAAAGTTACTATTTTATCTGAATCAAGTGTAAGTGAACATTATGAGAATGAACTAGAAATTTTTTCTAAAATGATGAACAAGATAGTTGAAAATAAATACATTCAGTATATATATAAGAATAAATAAAGAAAAGGCATGAAAGACTCTGAAGTCACTTGTTATGAATGCAAAATAGTAGGGCATATAAGGCCAGATTGTCCTATTCTTGAGAAAAATGATTGAAAGGAAAATCATTCTATGAAAAATAGAAATAAGTACTTGAAAGCTAAATATAAGAATGTTTTGAAAGCTAATGACACCTGGAGTTCCAGTGGTGGAGACTCTTTTAATTAAACCACAGAGTATGAATCTTCCGATCGAAGGAATCTTGGTTTACTAGCCAGATTATCCATTAAAAATCATTGTTTAATGGCTAAGGTAAACAATGATAAACCAGTAAATAATGTATCGTTGAATGAAAATTATAGTGATAATAAATATTATGAATCTTTGGATGAGTAATCTACTATCTAATGAAGATAATACATTACCTACCTAGGAAAAAGTTTCTATGTTTGTAATTATTCTTGAGAATGAAAATTCTAAACATAAGGAAAAACATGATAAAGAAAAATCTTGAATATATATTCTTACTAAATAAATATCAGATCTCTCTAAAGATCTTGATATAAAAATTCCTGATTTTGTAAGTATTTCCAAAAAACCTTGATGAAGTTAATTCTGATAATGATAAACTTTCTATGGAACTTGAAAAAGTAATTTCTAAGAAAAATATTTTATAGAATGACTCTAATGCTTAAACTAATTTTTTAGGATAAAAACGTAGTTATTAAACTATAGTTAGAAATATTTTTCATGAGGAAGTGTTTTTCAAACATTACCTTAGGTAAGAAAAACATTGATAATATGTATTCCCAAATTCTCCCATTAAGGAATAATTATAGTTTTGATTATACTTATTCTAAACTAGTTTTTAATAATAATTTTTTTTTCAAAGTACTCCATTCAGCACTAAAAGTCAGTTTCATGGAAATTGGGAAAAATTTGTTCTTTAAACAAAACATAGACTTTAGGCTTTCACAAAGCCTATTTGTCTAAAAAAAATCGGATTTGTAATATTTTTTATTCTGAAGTCTCCATATACAAGAATTTTTGGGTTACAAAAGTCTAATACTCTTATTTTCATGACAATAAAGGATGTACCAACAACAATTTGTGGTACATGGATAGTGGATGTTCTCGGCATATGACTGGTAACCAAAACGTCTTTGAAATTATTATCAAGAAGAATAGAGAAAAAGTAACTTTTGGAGATAATTCTAAAGGAGAAATTATTGGTATATGTAACATTGTTCTTCTTAGAAAAACATTGATTTCAAATGTTTTATTTCTTAAAGGTCTTAAGAACGATCTCATTAGCATAATCCAATTATGTGATGAAGGTTACCTTGTGAATTTTAGGAATGATAAATGTTTACTACATAATTCCAAATAAGAGTATATTCTTTCTTCTGCTACATAAGAAAATGTATACACACTAATATTATAAGACCTTAGGAGCCCTGATCTACCTTGTCTTAGTGAAATATAAATTATTCTTGGTTATGGCATAGAATGTTAGGGCACTATAATCTTAGGGACCTATGAAAACTCTCCAAGAAAGACTAGTAAAGGAGCTATTATAGCAAAGACTTTATTCTTCAAAAGTTTGTGATCCTTTTCAATTTGGGGAGAAACAAAAATAATGTTTTAAATCAGTCCGTGAAGTCTAAACTAATGAATCATTACAGTTGGTGCATATGATTCATTTTTCTCCAACACAAACTAGAAGCATTTGAGGAAAATATTATGTATTTGTCTTAGTTTATGATTACACTTTATTTACATGGGTCTATTGTAACATCCCAGGTAAATAAAGAATAAACAATTTTCATATTTATTAATATTTACGAATTAAATATTAATATTAATTAAAAGGGGTTTCTACGTTCGATAGCGTACTCGGTACGCAACAATGAGTTTCTTTGAAAACTTACGTTGCACACAAGTAATAAAATAATATTATTTTAAATGTTAGTTAACGAGTAGCCGTTGTACTGGCAGGAATGGATAGAAATAACTAAAATATAATTATATATTTTTTTAAATGTTTTTACATTTACCCAATAAAAGATAAAGGCTTAAAATACGGAAAGAGTTAAATTTTAGGCATTTATTCCCTAATTTTCACGAAAGGTCCACTTATCACCTTTTGACGGAGATCCGTCACTAAATATAGTCTTGATCGATCTTATAAATTCTATTGGACCAAATATAACTCTTCTTTAGAATCGGGACATCAAAATTTACTTCGTATAAATTTTTGGTACCTTTCTGATAAAGTTCATTTTTTTAATGAATAGTGTAAAATGTTGTATTTTAATTCAAAACCTCTTTTTAATCTAATTTATTTATATGATTAGATTATCTTTTGAATTGGTTTTAAATTGAAATTAGAAAATATTTTTACCATTAAATCAAATAGTGGTCATTGGAATTAATTTCACTTTGAAATCGGACTTAAACTAGTGTCAATCTTTTGATACTTATTGTTTCATAAAAACATGCTATTTTCTCTGATAGCGGGAATTAATTATTAAATTAATTAATGTGACTTATATGTTTTTAATTTTGTAATATAGACTTCATTTTTGAATTCTTAATATCAAATATAGCTTAGGGTGAATTTTTGGTAATTTTCTGAAAAACTTCATTTTTTGATGAATAGTGAAACCACTAAGTGGTACTTATAAAGACTGATTTTCCGTTTAAATGAAATTTTTCCATCATTGTGTTTTGAATTTAAAAAATCCGACTTAAATGGTTGTCATCAAGAAGTAAAATGTGGTTCAATGAGATTATAATAATTTTTTGGTGAATAGTAACTTATTAAGTTCTTAATCGCGATTAGTGGTAATTAGTGTAGCTTAAGTTAAAAATAATGCTTTAATAAAATAAGATGAGCTTGAAACATGTCGTATCCTCATTGGTTGTGTCATGGCCGACCAAGACAAGTCATGGGTCAACTTGGGGACCCCATGGAGACACTTTGGTTGGGAAATAACATAAATAACTTTTTATTTAATGTAAAAGTGAAAATGACACAAACATAATATGTTTTACGAAAAAAAAATTACATGGGTTTATAAAGATAAAAATTTTGATTATAAATAGTAATTGGAAGGATAAAAATATTTCCTACATCATAGTAATTTTTTTATAATTTTTAGACTTTAAATAAATTAAATTATTTATGACATAATAATGATGCAGCGATGACATCATTATTTGACGAATTAAATAAAATGGAAAGATAATGTAACATCTATGAACTACACATGTCCAAAACCAATTGTATGAGTGGATTTCGAACCCTTATAAACTTATCCACGAATTATATCAATGTGGGACCTTTTAAAACCGAAACACATTTTCAAATAATGTAATATTTCATTACTTTCCAAAAGTGCCCCTCCTCTCCTCTTATAAAAGGCCCCCACCTCTACCTCATTTCACACACTCCTCAAGCCTTTGTCTCGGCCAACCCCTGCCCATTTACTCTCTCCACATCCCTCTCCTCATCCTAGAGGATTCCCTTTGGGCATAATCCTTTCAAAGGAAGCCTTTAGGCTCAAATCAAAAGGAGTTACACTTTTAAAGGTAAATCATTCTCTCTTGTTCGTTTGTTTTATTTTGCTTCTCCAACCCACTAAACTCTTTTTATTTACTTCTGTTGTAACAACACCGGTATCTTCAATATACTAGGATGTTTTTATAAGATTTATTCGAGCTACACTCTCACACAACTACATCAAATGGTTAAAGAACATACGGTTTCCGTGGATGGCGAAATTCTGCCTCCCGAAACGATGATTGTTCAATATTCATTTAACACCTTCAAAGGTGGCCATTATGATTTCACTATTTTTATATATGATATGTAATATGTTTATTTTTTTAAGCTTTTGTATTTTTCATTTTGGGCATACCTTTATGGTTTCCATTATGGGTAAACATGATATCTTCATTTAAGGAAGTGCAGACTACCACCCCCTCAAAGTGATGTGATTCGTTAATGCCATATGTGGGACGTGTAAAGGATGGATTTGAAGTTATTATATATGATGTTATACTGGAATTATTATATACCTCTATATCATTATTATTTATTTCAATTAAAGTATGATATAGAAATGAATGTAGCGTTCATTCGTACGTACGGCTTACCGTCTCCATGAACGGTGCATTTCATTTCTTATCCCCAAATGTAATGTACTATAAAACGTACATGTATATAATGGATATATATAATGAATGATATATCTAAATTATTAATATAATTCTGGAATTAAAATATATATACCTCTCATTTAGTTTTAATTCCATTAATATGACAAAGATATGAAAGTAGCGTTCATGCGTACGTACGGCTTACCGTCTCCATGAACGGTGCATTTCATTTCTTACCTCTAAATGATTATGTAATATTATAAATACATGTATATGTTGGATATATATGATACATATTATATCCAAATCGGGAATTTCATTCTGGATATAAAGAACCTTTGACCACACGAACAACATGTAATTGTAAGAAGTCCACTTTCGACTTAAGAACCAAATATTGAAAAAACAAATATTATTAACATAAATGGTTACATAATGTTTATAACATGGCAATAAGTGATATAAAAGGAATAATGAACTTTAAAAAGGTTCTTAATCAATTATAAATTAACTCAAGTTTATTATTCAGGACGTTAAAGAACGATCGAGTCAAGTCGGACCCGAGGTAAGGGACTTCATCTCAATCTCCTTTCATTGAGGCATATTACATTTTATACACAACTTTATTTTATACGGTGTATAAAACCCTTTGAAATTTACTTTTATACAAAAGGAATCTTTTTCTACGAAGCTTTTTACTAAACGACAAAAAGGAATGTTTTTTTAACGTATGCGGGGACAATGACCTTTTCCGCTGCCGCGAGTATTATTTGGTCTTTGGCTTTCTCAACAAGCCGTAATGTTTTTAGAATAAAATAAATACAATATACTCTTTTATGTATTTTGGTATTGAAAATGGTTTTGAAAAAAAGATTATATTATGTCAATATATTTATGATATATTGTGATTGAAATGTGGAAATGTTATCATTCCTTTATATTGGTTTTATGTTTTATGATTTTATACTGGTACTTGGACATTTTAATTGGTGGTTACGTTATAAACCATATGACGGGTGGTACCGTGAATACCAGGATGGGTGGTTACATTATAACCTCCAATGCATTGGGTATGGAAGTCGGTCGTATGGCTATTCCATTAAGTATGTATGGAAATTGGCCGTATGGCTATTCCATTAAGTGATATGTGTGGAAGTCGACCGTATGGTTATTCCACTTAAGTATGTTTATGTCCCATGTTACCTTTATATATGTTATGTGTTCTTTTTATGGATTTTATGGTAATCCTTTGGTTACAAAAAGGTATGTAATGATACTTTATTCAGTGAAGAGTTTTACTACTTCATGAAGGTGAAGGTATTACATTGATAGAGTATATATGGTTTATTTGATGTTTGAAAAACTAACAGTTTTCATTCTTTCTGTATCCCTTACTGAGCTTTTTATGCTGACCCCAAGTTTTTTTTAAAATGTTTTCACAGGACTTAATATGGAATAAGGTCAAGGACGGGATCAAGGGAATGTCATCCCTTATAAAACATGGAACTAGACACGTTTCTTTTTAAGAGTTTTTTTTATTATGGAAACTTAGTAGAAGTGACTACTTTGTAATCTTTTGAGATGTAATATTTATGTTCTAATTCTATAAAACACTAAACCTGAAAAGATCCTCGACGTGAATTATTCATTTAATTCAATATTGAGTAAGGTTTAAGGCCAGGGCCTTATAGTTGGTATCAAAGGTCGGTTTAGACAACTTTAGGAGTTAGAAAAGTGTTAAATTATAATATGATTGAAATGATATAGCATTTACGGATTACTATGTTGCTTTGCCTAAGATATTTCTGTATTCAGAATGGTTTTCCACAGAGGAAAAAAAGCAGCTATGTTTGGACGACATCAGGAGGAAGATAACCTTCCAAATCAGCAACCTGAGATGGTCGGGAGCAGAACTGAACAGTTTGTTGCAGTGATGGCACAGTTGACTCAGGCTATAAATGGTGGTGGTATCCATGCACGAGATCAGCCATATCAACCGCTGAGGAACATGTCAGTGGTGGAACATTTCATGAGGCAACATCCCCCATCATTCAGAGGATCATCTAACCCTGTGCAAGCTGAAGGGTGGATTAAAGCACTAGAGAAGATTTTTGATGTTATGGGGTGTTCAGAACATCAAAAGGTTAGTCTTGTTGTTTACCGTTTTAAAGGTGAAGCTGATCAGTGGTGGTCGATGGTGAAAAATATAAGGGATGGTGATGAGATTGAGGATCTTCACTAGGACGAATTCAAAGGTATGTTTCTTGAGAAATATTTTCCTAAGGTGGTTTGTCTTAAGATGGAAAAACAGTTCCTAGAATTGAGGTAGGAGGATGATTCAGTGGCTGCTTATGAAGAAAAGTTCACTCGATTGTCAAGTTATGCTCCAAACTTCATACGAGATCTTGATAGTAAAATAATCCGTTTTTACTCAGGGTTAAAGCCAAAGTATTGAAGGGATTTAACTTCTCGTGATTTCAAAAGTTATGAAAAACTTGTTCGATGTGCGGAGAAGGTGGAAATGTAGTTTGCCGATGATCAGGTGTTCTATGACAAACAAAAGAATAAGAGGTCTAGTTGGCAGGCAAAGGGGATGAATTCATCAAAGAAGCAAGGAGGTAAGAAAACCAAATATCCATCCTGTGAGAAGTGTGGTAAAATGCATCCTGGAGAATGTTTATCCAAGTCTGGTAAGTGCTTTCGGTGTGGTAAGTCTGGTCATATTGCTCGTAACTGTAAGGAAGATGATCAAGCAGGAAATGAAAAGCCAACGGTAAGATGTTTTAAGTGTAATGAAATGGGTCATTATGCAAACGAGTGTCCAACGAAGAACTCAACTGGGGGAATGCAGCCAGACTACAAGCAGAATGGGGTGGTGAAATCCTTTGCAACAACTTCAGCAGATGTTGGGCCATCGAATGAAGTGGTATCATCTCCAGGGAGCTCAGTATTTTTCGAATATTGACTTGAGGTCGGGGTACCATCAGTTGAAAGTAAAAGAATCAGACGTTCCGAATACTGCGTTCCGTACTAGATATGGCCATTATGAATTTGTAGTTATGCCTTTTGGGTTAACCAATGCACCTGCTGTATTCATGGACCTTATGAATAAAATTTTCCATGAGTTCTTGGATAAGTTTGTGTTTGTGTTTTGAGGTTTGGGAAGAGGTTATGTGTGCCTTGTGATTCACAGTTGAAGAATGATTTGTTATGTGAGGCTCATAGTTCCCCGTTTTCAGTTCATCCTGGCAGTACTAAGATGTACAGAGATCTGCGGGAGTATTACTGGTGGGATGGAATGAAAAGATACATTGTTGATTTTACTGTGAAGTGTTTGACATGTCAACAGGTTAAAGCAGAGCGGCAGTTACCGAAAGGGATGCTTCACCCTTTACCAGTGCCAGAGTGGAAATGGGAAAACATATCCATGGACTTTGTTGTGGGATTACCGAGGACATCTCGAGGTAATAATGCAATCTGGGTTATTGTTGATCTCTTTACCAAATATGCTCATTTCCTTTCTATACGAGATACTTTCTATCTAGATCAACTTTCCCGTTTGTATCTTAAAGAGATAGTTAGGTTACATGGAGTTCCTCTCTCCATTGTATCTGATCATGATCCCAGGTTCACATCTAACTTTTTAAAAGGCCTTCAGAAGTCGTTGGGTACGGAATTAAATTTTAGTACATCTTTTCATCCTCAATTAGATGGGCAGTCAGAACGAACAATCCAGGCATTGGAGGATATGCTACGAGCTTGTTCTATGGATTATCAGGGAAGTTGGGAACAACGTCTTTCTTTGGTTGAGTTTTCTTATAATAACAGTTTTCATTCCACTATACTGATGGCACCATTTCAGGCATTATATGGGAAGCGGTGTCGAACTCCAGCTTTCTGGGATGAAGTGGGTGAAAGGAAGTTGATGGGACTAGAATTGGTAGAAGAGATGGCAGGAAAAGTTCAGCTGATTCAGAAACACATGAGAACAGCTCAGAGCAGGCAGAAGCGTTATGCGGATAACCGGAGGAAGGATCTATCTTTCGAGGTAGGTGATAATGTTTTTCTCAAGGTTTCTCCTTGAAAAAGTGTGATGAGATTTGGTAAGAAAGGAATGCTGAGTCCAAGGTTTATTGGACCATATGAAATTCTGGAGAGAGAGTTGGATCAATTGCATACCGGGTGGCTTTACCTCCAAGTTTATCTCAGGTACACAATGTTTTCATGTTTCAATGTTGAGAAAGTATATGCCAGATCCATCTCATGTTTTGAGTCCAAATGTAGTTCAGCTGGAAGAGAACTTATCTTATGAAGAACAACCAGTCCAGATTCTTGACCACAGGGAGCAGGTGTTACGGAATAAGGTGATTCATCAGGTAAAGGTTTTGTGGAAAAACCATGTGATTGAAGAGGCAACGTGGGAATCTGAAAATGCTATGAGGGATAAATACCCCCACTTATTTTGATAAGTGAATAAAATTGCGAGGACGCAATTCCCAAAAGGGGGGAAGGATGTAACATCCCAAGTAAATAAAGAATAAAAAAATTTCATATTTATTAATATTTATGAATTAAATATTAATTTTATTTAAAAGGGGTTTCTATGTTCGATAACGTACTCGGTACGGAACGATGAGTTTCTTTGAAAACTTACGTTGCACACAAGTAATAAAATAATATTATTTTAAATGTTATTTAACGAGTAGTCATTGTACTAGCAGGAATGGATAGAAAGAACTAAAATATGATTATATATGTTTTTAAATGTTTTTACATTTACCCAATAAAAGATAAAGGCTTAAAATACGGAAAGAGTTCAATTTTAGGCAGTTATACCCTAATTTTCATGAAAGGTCCACTTATCACCTTTTGACGGAGAACCGTCATTAAATATAGTCTTGATCCATATTATAAATTCTATTGGACCAAATATAACTCTTCTTTAGAATCAGGACATCAAAATTTACTTTGTATAAATTGTTTGTACCTTTCGGATAATGTTCATTTTTTTAAATGAATAGTGTAAAATGTTGTATTTTAATTCAAAACCTCTTTTTAATCTAATTTATTTATATGATTAGATTATCTTTTGAATTGGTTTTAAAGTGAAATTAGAAAATATTTTTACCATTAAATCCAATAGTGGTCATTGGAGTTAATTTCACTTTGAAATCGGACTTAAACTAGTGTCAATCTTTTGATACTTATTGTTTCATAAAAACACGCTATTTTCTCTGACAACGGGAATTAATTATTAAATTAATTAATGTGACTTATATGTTTTGAATTTTTTAAAATAGACTTCATTTTTGAATTCTTAATATCAAATATAGCTTAGGGTGAATTTTTGGTAATTTTTTGAAAAACTTCAATTTTTGATGAATAGTGAAACCACTAAGTGGTACTTATAAAGACTGATTTTCCGTTTAAATGAAATTTTTCCATAATTGTGTTTTGAATTTCAAAAATATGACATACATGGTTGTCATTAAGAAGTAAAATGTGGTTCAATGAGATTATAATAATATTTTGGTGAATAGTAACTTATTAAGTTCTTAAGCGCGATTAGTGGTAATTAGTGTAGTTTAAGGTAAAAATAATGCTTTAATAAAATACGATGAGCTTGACACATTTCCTACCCTCATTGGTTGTGTCATGGCCGACCAATACAAGCCATGGGTCAACTTGGGGACCCCATGGAGACACTTTGGTTTGGAAATGACATAAATAACTTTTTATTTAATGTAAATGTGAAAATGACACAAACATAATATGTTTTACAAAAACAATTTTTACATGGGGTTATAAAGATCAGAGTTTTGATTATAAGTATTAATTGGAAAGATAAAACCGTTTCCTACATCATAGTATTTTTTTTGTAATTTTTAGACTTTTAATAAATTAAATTATTTATGACATAATAATGATGCAGTGATGACATCATTATTTGACGAATTAAATAAAATGGAAAGATAATGTAAAATCTATAAACTACACATGTCCAAAACCAATTGGATGAGTGGATTTAGAACCCTTATAACCATATCCACGAATTATATCAATGTGGGACCTTTTAAAACCCAAACACATTTTCAAATAAAGTAATATTTCTTTACTTTCCAAAAGTGCCCCTCCTCTCCTCTTATAAAAGGCACCCACCTCTACCTCATTTCACACACTCCTCAAGCCTTTGGCTCGGCCAACCCCTGCCCATTTACTCTCTCAACATCCGTCTACTCATCCTAGAGGATTCCCTTTGGGCAGAATCCTTTCAATGGAAGCCTTTAGGCTCAAATCAAAAGGACTTACACTTTTAAATGTAATTCATTCTCTCTTGTTCATTTGTTTTATTTTGCTTCTCCAACCCTCTAAACTCTTTTTATTTACTTATTTTGTAACAACACCAGTATATTCAATATACTAGGATGTTGTTATAAGATTTATTCGAGCTACACTCTCACACAACTACATCAAATGGTTAAAGAACATACGGTTTCTGTGGATGGCGAAATTCTGCCTCCCGAAACGATGATTGTTCAATACTCATTTAACACCTTCAAAGGTGGCCATTATGATGTCACTATTTTTATATATGATATATATTATGTTTATTTTTTTTATTTAAGCTTCAGTATTTTTCATTTTGGGCATACCTTTATGGTTTTCATTATGTGTAAACACGATATGTTCATTTAAGGAAGTGCGGACTACCGCCCCCTCAAAGTGATGTGATTCGTTAATGCCAGATGTGGGACGTGTAAAGGATGTATTTGAAGTTATTATATATGATGTTATACTGGAATAATAATATACCTCTATATCATTATTATTTCTTTCAATTAAATTATGATATAGAAATGAATGTAGCGTTCATGCGTACGTATGGCTTACCGTCTCCATGAACGGTGCATTTCATTTCTTATCCCCAAATGTAATGTACTATTAAAAGTACATGTATATAATTGATATATATAATGAATGATATATCTAAATGATTAATATAATTCTGGAATTAAAATATACATACCTCTCATTTAGTTTTAATTCCATTAATATGACAAAGATATGAAAGTAGCGTTCATGCGTACGTACGGCTTACCGTCTCTATGAACGGTGCATTTGATTTCTTACCTCTAAATGATTATGTAATATTATAAATACATGTATATGCTGGATATATATGATACATATTATATCCAAATCGGGAATTTCATTCTGGATATAAAGAACCTTTGACCACACGAACAACATGTAATTGTAACAAGTCCACTTTCGACTTAAGAACCAAATATTGACAAAACAAATATTATTAACATAAATGGTTAAATAATGTTTATAACATGGAAATAAGTGATATAAAAGGAATAATGAACTTTAAAAAGGTCCTTAATCAAGTATAAATTAACTCAAGTTTATTATTCAGGACGTTAAAGAACGATCGAGTCAAGTCGGACCCGAGGTAAGGGACTTCGTCTCAATCTCCTTTCATTGAGGCATATTTCGTTTTATACACAACTTTCTTTTATACGGTGTATAAAACCCATTGACTTTTACTTTTATACAGAAGGAATCTTTTTCTACGAAACTTTTTACTAAACGACAAAAAGGAATGTTTTTTTAACGTACGCGGTGACAACGACCTTTTCCGCCGCCGCGAGTATTATTTGGTCTTTGGCTTTCTCAACAAGCCGTAATGTTTTTAGAATAAAATAAATACCATATACTCTTTTATGTATTTTGGTATTGAAAATGGTTTTGAAAAAAAGATTCTATTATGTCAATATATTTATGATATATTGTGATTTAAATGTGGAAATGTTATCATTCCTTTATATTGGTTTTATGTTTTATGATTTTATACTGGTACTTGGACATTTTAATGGGTGGTTAAGTTATAAAACATATGACGGGTGGTGCCGTGAATACCAGGATGGGTGGTTACATTATAACCTCCAATGCATCGGGTATGGAAGTCGGTCGTATGGCTATTCCATTAAGTATGTATGGAAATTGGCTGTATGGCTATTCCATTAAGTGATATGTGTGGAAGTCGACCGTATGGTTATTCTACTTAAGTATGTTTGTGTCCCAAGTTACCATTATATATGTTATGTGTTCTTTTTATGGATTTTATGGTAATCCTTTGGTTACAAAAAGGTATGTAATGATACTTTATTCAGTGAAGAGTTTTACTACTTCATGATGGTGAAGGTATTACTTTGATAGAGTATATATGGTTTATTTGATGTTTGAAAAACTAATAGTTTTCATTCTTTCTGTATCCCTTACTGAGCTTTTTATGCTCACCCCAAGTTTTTTTTGAAATGTTTTCACAGGACTTAATGTGGAATAAGGTCAAGGATGGGATCAAGGGAATGCCATCCTATATAAAACATGGAACTAGACACGTTTCTTTTTAAGAGTTTTTTTTATTATGGAAACTTAGTTGAAGTGACTACTTTGTAATCTTTTGAGATGTAATAGTTATGTTCTAATTCAATAAAACTCTAAACCTGAAAAGATCCTTGACATGAATTATTCATTTAATTCAATATTAAGTAAGGTTTAAGGTCGGGGCCTTATATCTATCTTCTAGAAAAGAAATATGAATCTTTTAGTTATTTCAAAAAAATTAGAGGCCATGTTAAAAATAAGAAAAACATTCCACTAATAACTATTCATAGTGATCATAGAGGTGAATTTCAAAATTCGGATTTTGAAACTCTTTGTAGTAGAAATGGAATTACTCAGAACTTCATAAAACCAAGAACCCCTCAACAAAATGGTGTTGTAGAAAGAAGAAATGGAGTTATTTATGATATAACTAGAACCATGTTAAGTGAATATTCAACAATAAAAGCTTTTGGGCTAAAGCTATAAGTAATGCTTGTTATACTATAAATTGAGATTTAATTAGACCTTTTCTTAGCAAAACAACTTATGAATTTTAGAATGGTACAAAACCTAGACTTTCCTACTTCAAGGTATTTGGTTGCAATGTATTCATTCTGAATACTGAGGATAATCTATATAAATTTGCACCCCAATCTGATGAAGGAACTTTCATAGGCTACTCCACAACTTCTAATGCTTATAGTGTTTTTAATAAAAACAGTTGTACTGTATAAGAAATAGTACATGTCAAATTTGAGGAAATTGATCCCTTTTTTAAAGGACCTCAACCTACTTCTTTGGATGTGTTTTCAATAACTCATTATCAACCCTTGATAAAAGATCCTTCTGGTAAAGAAACTTTTGAAGATAATAAATCATTTAACCTTGAAGATTTCTTACCATATATTGATTAATTGGTTTTAAAAAACCCAAATCAGTTGTTTCTTATGAATAAACCCAGTGATAGTATCATTGGTGATGTAAATAAACCAGTAAGGGATAGATGTTCATTAAGAAATGATATAAAAAATCTTGCATTCCTTTCTCAATTAGAACATAAAATCACTAAGGAATAACTATGTGATGATGATTGGATAAAATCTATACAAGACGAGGTAAATGAATTTGAAAGGAATAATGTATGGACCTTGGTTGAAAGAACTAAGGAAACATCTATTATTGAAGTAAAATGGGTCGTCAGAAATAAGATTCATGAAAATAGAATCATAGTTAGAAATAAATAATCATATTTACTAAAGGCTATAATCAACAAGAATGAATTGAATATGAAGAAAACTATGCTCCAGTAGCTAGACATGAATCTATTCGTATTCTACTTGCCTTTGTAGCATTCTTTAATTTCAAACATTTTCAAATGGATGTTAAATGTTGTTTGCATAATGGTAATGTTAAAGAGGATGTTTTGGTTGAACAACCTCATGGTTTTGAAGATACAAAATATTCTAAACATGTTTTTATACTTGCCAAATCATTATATAGAATCAAACAGGCCCCTAGAGCCCGGTATGATAGACTTACAAGATTTTTTTTCAAAACAATTACATTAATGGAAATGATGATCTAATCCTTTTTATAATTAAAGATACGAAAAATGTTTTTATTGTTCAAATTTGTTTTGATTAAATTATATTTGGGTAAACTCAGTAATCTTTAACTTATTCATTTACGAATATAATGATATCTGAGTTTGAAATGAGTATGATAGGTGACACAACAATTTTCCTTAGTTTTCAAATTTCTCAAAAACCAGAAGGAATTTATATATCCAAACATAAGTATATTGAAGATCTTCTTAAAAATAATGGATATTACAATAATAAGAGTATAATTACTCCCATTGGTACCTCAAATTAACTTGATCATTATGAATCTAGGAAACTAGTAGATCAAACATCATTTAGAGATATGATATGGAGTCTAATATACATGACAACTAGTCATCCAGACTTAATTTTTTTTTGTATACTTATGTTCCAGATATCAATCCAATCCTAAGTATTCTCATTTAAAGGTAGTGAAAATAATTTTTCACTACTTAATGGGAACCATATATTTATGATTCTTTTATACTTCTGGAAATTATTTTATTTTAAAAATTATTTCCAATGTTGACATTGGTGGATATAGAATGGATAAGATAAGTACATCAAAAACTTGTCATTTCGTAGGGGATTCATTAGTTTCTTGGTCATGAAAAAAGAAACACTTAGTAGCACTTTACACTACTGAAGCTGATTATGTAGCATCTCTAAGTTGTTGTTCTCATGTGTTGTTGATGAAACACACAATCACAGAATATGGCATGAGTTTTACCAAAACAAAAAATATTGTGTGATAATAGTAGTGCCATTTCCTTAAACAAAAACCCTACAAATCACTATCGTGAAAAACAAATAGAAATTAGGTATCACTTTCTTAGGGATCAAACACATAAAGAAGATATAATTCTTCAAATTATATGAATGCAAGATCAACATGCTTATATTTTCACAAAATATTTACCCTCCGATAGATTTGAAATCCTTAATCAAATGTTTGGAATGATAACTGTAAGGTAATCCTCTGGGTTAAATTCTTGTTAAAACCAATATACGAATAGCAAGAAACTCTTTTTTCATATGGGGAGTACACTTTCTTTTTAGAAAAAAATTCTCATAGTCAAAATTTGTTTAAGTCAAAACATTTCATTGTCAAAAAATTTCGTAGTAAAAAAATTTTTGTAGTCAAGAAATTTTTATTCTTAATTTTTTGAAGTCAGTTTTTTCCCAAATCTATAGTTCTTCATGAAGAATCTTCCACATTACAAATAATTTTCCCAAACCAATCTGGATGGAATGTTTTCTTTCATAAAATTTTTATTAAACTTTTTTACTTGTTGGTATTTTCATTTTGTTTTAAACTTTTCGGATTCACTTTTCTTTAAATTGGAAAGTTTATCTTAAAAACATCAAAATATCAAAAACTATCAAAATTCCCCTTCGATTATCATCTCTACCATTAGATTTGATCAGGAGTATTTAAACTATTGGATCGACCATGGAAGTAGAACCATCACCTCAAATGCCTTTATAAGGACCCCCGAATGGTTGTACCACATTGATCTTCATGATGTTTCTTGCTGACTCCATACTACTCTACTTATGGTCATTTCGAATATCCAAGGTTTTCTTAATTCCAAATGTCTGGAGAAGCCTCTCCTCATAACCAAATTTCTTTTATAAAGGAAATCTACAAGTGAAAAATATACAGAGAGAGGTTTGTTGATCCCAAATTCTTTGCAAAGTATGATTCCATCATTTCAAAGAATATCATGATGAATGGTTAGAAGATCCTATGTATATCCAAACAGAGGGCGTTGCATCTAGTGTATCAGGATTTGTTAGTCCACTTCTATGAATTAGTTGTTTTTTTTCAATGAAGAAGGTAGATATAAGTTATTTTTTAAGAGCTATTAGGAAATCCTATTCCATATAGTACAATATGGCTTCCAACCTCATTGGAATTCTTTGTGGGGGAGAATTAGAGTTCATCACTAACAAGTTACCTGATTTATTGGGATCATTTAATAAGTAGAAAGCTATAGAGTGACTTGGATTGAAGGAAGTGAAGACTCTGAAATTTTTTTATCTCTCTACAAATTTTCGGATTCTTCAGCTATGGGTTCAGGTATTTCTCATTCAGAGAAAAGGGGATAAGGATATCCTGATGAAAATTGATATCTATGCATTATATTTTCTAGTTAATCTCAGAAAGATCAATTTAGTGAATTATGTTTTTCAAAAAATCAAAAATATCAAGAATGGAACCCTAAAATATCAGATTATCATGTATCCATCTATTATTTTGAAGATTATAGTGCTTTGTATTCATTTTTTCAAAATTACATGTAGGTCAAAGCCAAGAAATGTCAATGTGATTTTGTAGAGTGATGATACTCTATGGAGAATGAATGTTGGTTTTTCTAGTGACACAGGAGAATTTTATTACATGTTAGAATTTGAAATCCATTCTCTATCAATGAAACTGGAGGTGGCTGAATCCTCCGTGATGTGTGGAAGGAAGAGGAAGTCCATCGAAACGGAAATGAAAGGAAAAACTCTTTTGTCTATGGAATCTTAGTCAACACCACCAAATACAAAGAATAATAATGATTATCATGATGAATTAGTGGCTATGTGGAGAGATGAAAAGAAAAACCGGAAGGAATGGGAGCCTAAGATTGGATTGGACCCTACTGAGGCAAAATCATTAAAGGTAAAGGTTGCTCAAGAACTTGAGAAGCAATTGAAAGAGAAGAATCAAAGGAAGAAGTTGTCTGAAGCCAAAATTGTATAATCACTTCTCAAGGATACTGAGAAATAATCTTAAGAGATATTAGTGCCAGAATAATTTTTGACAAAATAACTTCCTGAGACTTATACAAGAAGGTGGTGATTCCAAATCCTGAACAAGAAGAAGAAATTATTCAGGAAGAGGAAGAGTAAAAATAAGAAGAAGAAGGGGATGACAGTGACGATGTCATAAAGAAAGTTGAAAATTACCATGAAAAGGAAAGTCCCTCTCTAAAATTGTTGATCTAGACTTATCTAGCAGAATCCTCAAAACTTGCTACTCCAGGGAATAAAGAGAAGGATCTGAAAGAATTAAACAAATCTTCAAAAGAAGAAAGTAGTAATCATGATTTCGTTCATCCGGAAGATCAAGTGGCTGATGTTGAGTAAGGAAGTTGAGGAAGATAAAATTATTTAGTTATTAGATAGTGAGCATGAATCACCTAAACCCCAATATATCGTTCATTGAGTTGATAAGGGACTGCATGTGCTGGTCCATAAACCTAAAAATCTATAGTGAACATGAAATTTGTTGGAAGTTCAACAAAGAGGAAAGATGAAGAGTTAGAAAATGAACCCTCACAAACCAAACATTTGGAATCAGAATCCCCTCCCGTAGAATTTTTTTGGGGTACAATCCTTGACAAATATGTTTGGAAGTATTTATTTATTTTCAAGTATATATTCGAGGTGTCAATTGCTTCATCATTCGTTCAATCAGAAATCATATACATTTTTAATTCTTATGGATGAATTGTTTGGACTTTAGGAAGATTTTGAATGCATTCTCATTGGTTATGAGGATATTAAAAAGACATGTATGAAGATTACAAGCTATTCATGGAAGAAAATCTAAGACCTAAGAGCTTTTGATAAATTTTAGGATAATATCAATGATGCCTTTGACACCAATGATGGAAATATTAAAGACATTTATAAGAGCTTTGAGGAAATTATGACTCTGGAACATACTACCCGGAAGTAATATATTAAGGATACGAATGGGAAGATTAATTTTGTGACCATTAATTGGAAGAGGGAACGAGATCTAAGAATAGATTTTTAAGAGAATATGCTCATGAAATAAGATGTGTTGAAAGCTCTTGCAGAATGTCTTAGGGCACAGGAAGAAAAGACTAGATCCTTGGAAAAGAAAAGTGAATATTAGGATTAGCTGCTTAAGCATATGAAAGAAGATCACAAGAAGATCAAGAAGCTCGAAACTATTGTCAAGAAGATAATTCCAATGGAGAAAGAAGAATAATTGTTCCAATTTCGATCTTCTGTTGAATTTCATCCTTGTACAAGATTCTTTCAATATTAATGGAAATTTAGTTGTTCTTCATATATTTTTTGTTTTCATAGTACTAATATTCAAGGTACAGTTTTTTTTCCATTTATTCTATTCCTTTTTGGAAATCACAAAGGGGGTGAAATGAATGATAAAAAATAATACTATGTAATAAGAGATTTACCTAGGTAAGGGGTAGTTCATTTAAGGGGAAGTTCTTATCAGTTTTGTATGCAAGATAATGTAAAATCTCATTCAGGAAATCAAGAATATGATCATTAGGGTCTCAAAAGCCTAAGGGGGAGTTAGTCGTATTAACTATGATCCATATGTAAAAGGGAGATAAGTATTATTTATATCCATAAAAATTCGAACTCCTTATATTTTTCTAGTATGGATGTTTGTGATTTCCAAAAAGGGGGATATTGTTGAGTCAATAAGGATTCCTTATTAATTTTTCAATCCTATATGTTTTGAAAATCACAAACACTCTATTTTAAGTCAAATATCATTTCCCTTAAATTATCTTATTAAGTAAAATTTTCCTTCCCCAAGGAAATTTTCTCATTACCATTGTTTTCATTGTTCTTTTTATAGTTTATCATATCCTTACTCCTTTTATTTAAAATGTCTAAAAATCAGTTTCATATCTTCAACCATGGAATTATAAAAAATATTAGATATAGAGTATTATGTTTTAAAATTCTAAATTCTATTAAAATTGTATTCCAATTTCTCTAAAATTCAGATTCCGAATTCTCTGAAATTAGATTTTGAATACATTGAAATTCAGTTTTTAATTCTCTAAAATTTTTATTATGAATTCTCTAAAATTCAGATTCTGAATTCTCAGAAATTGGGATTCCAAATTCTCTAAAATACAGACTTCGAATTCTTCAGAATTTTGACTCAGAATTTCTAAGTATTCGGATTGTGAATTCATTAGTATTCTAGTTCAAAAATCTATAGAATTCAGGTTTTGAATTCCTTGAAAAATAGAATCTGAACATCTATGTTTTATTGTCTCGAATTGTTTGTTTTCTTAGAAAAAAAAACAATTTTTCCTTCCTTGGAAAATAGAATCTGAACATGTATGTTCTATAGTCTCCAAGTGTTTATTTGTTTCGACTCCAAACAATTATTTCCATAGATTCCGAAAATATGGATTTGATTAAACAACCTTATTTTACTTACACTTTTTATAGTTATGAAACAATGTCATAATTTCTGTTTCTAACTAACTGTTGTTTGAGTGGCACATTAACAGGTCCCTCCAAGATTCAGGAAAAAATTTGACAGTTAGATGAGGGACCTGACCATTAGATAAATTCCTATAAATAAGAGCTCATTTGAATGAACTGAAAAACAAAAGAGATTACATTGGTCACTAGAGATTACATGATGCTAATGTAATTTCTAGAGAGAGAGACTCTCATGCCTTGTGTTTACTAAACATATAGTTCAGAATACATGGTGTGACTCCAATTGTTGCTGTGTACAATATTGGACTTACGAGGATAAGAAGATAGGGGTAATGACTACCTTAATGTTTGAGGACCTCCATGGATAAAAAGACAGAGGTTATGACAACCTTAAAGTTCAAGTTCTTGCTATGATATCAAGACAGATTCTGATATTCCTATCTATGGCATACCCTAGTGTGGGTAAGACATAATTTCATTAAATTATAAAACAACAGACCTTTATCAAATGTTGTTATATACCCAGGTCTTTTGGTTAAAATATTTCTTACATGTTACATGTTTTGTTTCAATTTAATTTCCATTGTATTTTGATAAACGAAGAAATTATAACCTTCATATAATTTCTTGTTATTTTATGTACTTTGATTAATAAGATTCTATATGATTTAGGGTAGAATATTTTATTCGTAAACTCCTATTATGTTTCATTTCCAGAACCATATTTATGGAACATATAATGTTTACAGAACTAAAAGGTCTTGTGAATTTACATTGTTTAACTTTGTTAAACATAGTTTCCTTAAAGGTTCAAACCGAAGGTTTTTAAACTTACAATTCACACCCCTCTTGTAATGGAGAATCTACATTGATATTTTGATCCTATAATATTCACTACAGAAAAATAATTTACATAATAATATTTCTAGGTTCTTGTCACATAACCACTTATAACACCCACATAATACTGAAGTGTAAGGTGTGAGATGATGACTGACTCTTGGGGTGGCTCAGATAACATTCACTTTGGTGGTAATCTGTATTAACTTCCAATTCTCCCATAAGTAATTCCATTCATGATTAACATGTTAAAGCTCATCTTGGACTTGGTAAAGAGAGAATACTAGTGATGCTACCTTGGTTCCAAGCGCCATCTAATGGGATTCGTATGGAGCAATTATACTTGATAAGGACATCACTTTCTTTTTCTGAGTAAATTAGATTTTTAAATCCCTATATGTATACTAATAATGTGATAACAGTTCAATGACTATATTAGTAATGATAACATTTCATAATGGTACTTCAAAATAGAAGAACATAAAACCAAAGTAGTGGATATGTTTTATATATCCATTTTACATAATAAGACATTTAAATAGATCAATAGTAATTTTCATTAATAAAATATTGGGTTGTTACAATACCTTCTGAAAAACCTAACCAATATGGATAAGGGAAGATGAATCACCTTAATATTTCAGAACCCTATCCCCAAAAATATTCAACTAATTTTGGAATTCCAATCATTCCTTTTTTTGGATTATCCCAGTAAAACATATTTATTATTAAAAAATTCACAGGTCCCTCCTAATATTGCTTGGTGGAGCATGTATCTTCTTCTGATTATGTCAGTGAGTATTTACTTTCCTTTGGAGAAACTTTATTGTCAGTACTAGGCCATCATGAATAATTAAAGGATGATGTGTTGGACTATTTTTTCCCAAGTACATCAACATATGTTCTCATGGTTAGGCCATTTGATTTGGTGTGGGTGAACACCAATTTTGAAGATACCGACACATGTAACGATTCTACTACTCATTTATCCATGATTGAAGCTCATTTTGGAGAAGGTTAATACATCTTCAGAAACTAGACACATTGTTAACTTTGTGTCATGTCACATGATATTTATTTTTTTCATAAATTCCTAAATGATTTTGAGTGAATCTCATATTTAGAGAAAACACCAGTGGTTCCACTAAACTGATCATCAATATATGGTTTTTCATCTGTTCT
Organism: Viscum album; assembly: GCA_963277665.1. Lineage (NCBI taxonomy): Eukaryota > Viridiplantae > Streptophyta > Magnoliopsida > Santalales > Viscaceae > Viscum > Viscum album. Next base: position 903,270,365 of record OY728139.1, read on the forward strand.
AGAGGATGTGGTGGTGGAATCATACAATTCAAGTGATGTAACCTTGAAATGTATGCTTCTAACATTTGACATACCTATTTATAAACAATTGATATCATGTTATTTATCCTCTAACTAATAAACACATCTCCCCCTTATTATATTTCCTTCTCCTAGAGCTTAGAGGTTCAAGTCCTAACATCCCTGGTAATTCCATCAATTGAGTGGACCAATTTATAAGTTAGATCCCAACATACGCCGTCAAATTCTGTGAGCATGACTCTATAACATAGAGGGATTCTGACATTATATATTCCTATTATAAGGATAGTATATAGTCATGTTTCATTGTCTTGTTCACTTTATATTTTTTGTTGTAGAATGCATGGAGGTAGATTTTGACATTAATTTTTGAGTCTCCATTGGATGTCTTGATGGACCAGCTAGGTCACCTTCGATTCCTCTTCACCACCATAAGTTATGAGGGGTTATAGTATATATCCATTATATCTTGGGTGGATGAGGTGATATATCTTAGGGAATGAAATAAGGCCCTTGAATTAAGAATAATTTTAGTTGAAGCCTCACCTTCAGTAAAGAAAAGCTGAGATATGGTTTTAAACAGACCTGCCCAATGTGTGGTGGAGGAAAAAAATCAGCATGTTTTGTTCAGTGTTTGGATTAGAGAAATGAAATATATCCATTCTAAAATTAGTCATATTATAAATATATTTCATGGACTCAACATGCACTTCGTATATTGGAGAAGGCCATACTATAGAAACATGGGTTCTTTGACATCATAGAGAAGGTCAGGAATAGCATTGTTTACTGGTCGGTGGAGTTGTAGCAGATAGTAGATGTGGAACCTGAATTTATTAATCAATTGTGATAATATTTTAACTTCTTAGAGAATATGTATTCATAGCTCAAGGAACCCTCTGACCAGATTCTATTATAGGCATATAATTTTGTGACATTTCAATTACTTGTACATTCATGGGATCCAATATCAAAATGTGTAGATTACTAATTTTACATGATATTAATGAACATAAAATCATTAATATAAATGAATTTTTCTATTTTTATTTTCATTTATAATTTTCATGATATTTATTTTATATTATGTTGCATGAATAATCAATGATAACCATTGTTTATAAAATATCATGTAATCCTGAATCCTAAGATCTCAATATTTAAATCATAACATATTTTTCTCAAGAAATGATAATGAATGCCCAAAAACACGAGATTCCTGTTTTATGTATCTACTCTAGTTATCATATTATTCCTAATTCAAAAAAGGATATTTTTTTTAGAAAACATTCATTAAAATAGATTTTTCATTCTTTTTTCTAAAGTCAGGGGACTCGGTGTGCATTGCTAGATTTTATTAAAGGACATATTATGGGCCTCATATGATTTTCAACAATTTTTTTATATTAGCCTTGTTTTTTCTGTTATCCATATAAGAGGAATTCTTAGTATCTTTGGACTTATATGTTCCTCATTCAACCCTCATTATGGTTATTCAACAAAATAATGTTCTTTCCTCTTTAAGTCTTTTGTTCTAAATCATTTTTTCTTTGTGGTTATGTGCCTTATATATATCAACCATTATATTGATGTAGTTTAGGGAAATTGGGGACATTACTTGTATTCCTATGGTTTTTTCTTTTATCTTGGACTTTATATTTTTTTAGTTTGGGGTCATTTATATAGGAAATTCTATTGTGTTGGTTTAGGGTCTTCTAGAATGGACAATCGGTTTCTATAGTTTAGAGTATTTTGGCTCAAACCTTGATATTCCATTAATATTAAAGTATTTCATCCAGTAATTCATGTTTGAACAACAAATAGAGGTAAGAAATTCTAAGGATTACTTTATATAAACTAAGGTTATGAGTTCTATAATAGTGTTTTCATGGCTCTTTATTATTTTAATTCATTTCTTGTAAAGAGGATATATCACTAATTGGTAGTTATAAGACCCTATAAATTTCCATCATGATTAAAAATAGGTTTCCCCACACTATTCAATGGTTCATGGATGTTTTCAAAGATAGTATAAATTTTTGGAAAAAAAATATTAGGATGTTGAAACTGCATGGATAGATAGAGTATGGGTTATGTATGTCATGTCTCCATGACCCTGGAGCAATGAATAATGGAATGTGGAATTCATATAGAGGGTGAACAAAAACACCTTATGAATCTAAGTTACAACAGGGTGACATTAGGTCTCATCAATAATAGTTATTATTTTTTACAATGAGTATATGACTCTAATTTTTAGTTAATAGACCTTATGAATGAGACCGTGAGGCTTAAATTCCTGTCCAAATAGAGGGGATCCCTAAACATCTACAAGGACCCTGAATGATTTGTTGATTTTAGCTCTTATGACTAATGAAGTTGGAAGGGGATAAAAATCTATCCACAAAGGGTTTTGGAACCAAAGGGTAATATAGATTGTTGGTTAGTAGGATCAAGCCCTATGCCATGTGGATTATATTCATATGTTGTTGGCCAACAAAAGATTCATAATGGAGAGTCACATTACTACATAGAAAATTATTTAAATGCAAGGTGATTTGACTCTGAGTATTTCTAACCCACATTAATATTCTAGTTTTAGGGATTTTAAATCGTAGACAAAATTTCTTAGGTCATGATGATGGGACTGGACAATCATATTGGGGATGGACCAGAACACCCTCAGGTTCTGAATACTACCATGGTGAAGTTAGGATCACAAATATTAGAAAGTGCATCATATAAGGACAATTTGTATTTTATTGGTTAGTCAAGATCCTAATTAATTAATTGAAAAATAAAATATAGAGATCTATTTTCCCTTAAACGGGACATGAATGGTTGACAGTGACCCTTGTTTCTTGAATCATGATATGTGATTTTCGGAAAGTGTAATATTCGAGAAGTGTTCAAGAACCAAAAAATTTGTGAGGCCACCTAATGAACATGTTATCAAAGTAATAATATTTTGAAAAAAATATCTAACATTTCCCTACATTGGGAGTTACGTAATGAATGGATAGTCTTTTTCTAGGGCCATAAACTTGGTCTCTTAAGATTTATTCCTTATTTATTTATGTTCTTATTTATTCATACACTGTAGATATGAAGTGTTTAGAAAGAAAAGACATGACTTTTTCTTAGGCCTACCTCTTTTGGTTTTCAACATGACATGTTTTGAAAGTCATTCACTATAAGTGTAACTTCATATGATTTGTACCATCAAATGTTGGAGTTTAATGAGGTAAAAATTTGAGCAAACAACAGAATGTTTATGGTCATGACGCGTGTGTACATAGAATGAGGGGGATGTTACACAATTGAATAATTAGTAAAAACATGGTCTAGATTACACCAGCATCAATTTGAGAAGGAGGTGAAACTATTGTAAATCATTCATCAAGGTTCCCATATAATGAGTATTGAAATGGGACAATCATTCTAGGTATGCCCCATAACTCCCTTACGTGTGGAGTCGTATTATGATGTTGTCTAGATAATAAGGGTAAAAACCACATCCAATAGGGCCAGGATATATCTATTCAATATTTCTAGGCCCTTATAAATCAATATTTAGTTCAATCATGGAGATATCATTTCCATCCAAAGTTCTATGAAAAGATTACAACAAACTAAGGTGAAAAAAACTAGATGCGTGAATTATAGGATAACGGGATCAAAAGATTATAGAGGTAATTTAGACCCTAGTTAAACTATATTATGATCTCACTATCATTTGATAAGGTATGATTAAGGTCTATGGAATACATGTTTTAACATCACATACTATGGACATGTTTTCCATGTTGTTTTTATGTAATGTGAAAAGACATTTTCCTTGTATAATAAATCCATGTTGTAATAATGTTCCCTATGTAAGTCTAGACCATATGCAGTTGGGGTAAAATTTTATCATTTTTATACATTTTTTATGAATCCTGGAATGATTATTTTGGTTTTACTATGAATCCAATGATGATAAAAATCAATCCATATGTACTTCATATAAAAAATATCCATGAAAAGGTATGACCCATACACATATAGGGGGGGTTTTCATGTCTCTTATTACTGTATGAACTAGGATTGGAGGTCCAGGCATAATTATGTATCCAATGATGATACGATTAAAGATAAATACTATTCTTAAAGGGGAAACACTACATATCGGTCTAACCCATATGCTAAGGGGAATTGTTCTTGTTGATTAATGATACTAAACCTGAGATTTGAGATCAAGGTTTAACTATATATATTATGATTAAAAGAATCAATTCACTAATAGTTCATGAAATATAAACTCTCTATGATTGTCTAACCCATATATTGATGGATCACTGTTTCCATTGATTTTTACAGCTAGACCCGATATTAGAGATCTGAGCATCACCACATATCATGTGATGAGTGGATTCAGGCCACACATAGTAGATGAGATACCATGATGTTTAACATCAAGTGAAAATTATATAGGATTATTGATGTGAAAATAGAATATTGTGAATGGTCCTAATAATGGAATTCTTGGTATCACTATATTTCATGTAATGGCTAGAATCAATGCACACATAGTTCTTAACAATCCTTTCAATTTAACATCATTCACTGAAACATTGTGGGGTACCATTTATGTTTATTCATGAATGACCATATTAAATCTATCATATAAATATATATCTCATCCATATAGGGAGTCCCTTAACAAAATTCATAATATTATTTGACCTATGTTCAGTATGAGAAACAACGAATTTAAAGGGTTCCTCTAACAATATATAGGCTATTAGAGGAAAGTCAAACATCATTTTATGTCATGTCGTGTTTGGTATAAGATATAGGATCTAGCCATCCCTAGATATCTCATTATAATGAGAATAAAAACCTACATATTTATAAAAAACCATGTAGTTATGTGACATATAGAAATGACATTGTTAATGTAGTTTAAAACCATATAGTAAGGAGCAGGGTGACACATTGTGAATGAGGAAGAATATTATAGATGGTCTCATGAATGGAGGTTTGGGAGTCATTACAAAATATAGGATGGTACGAATCAATCCATATGATGTTCTAGGAAATAGTTCAGTTTAGTATCATGTGTAATGGACACCAGTCATTAATTTTTGCGTCTAGTGGTAAGGATGAGGGTCACATGATTTGGAAAAGATTGATGGAATATGGCCCATAGTCTAATGACTTTTGACTAGGATGAATATATTTTTTTTGTGATTAGGAATGTAGTTCTGGGCATTACTATAGGAATCAATCCATACATTGGTCATGGATTATGAATTACCTTTTCAGATCTTACTCACACATAGAGATGAGTACACTCCATTTCTATTTTTAATAGATATATAGTATGTGTGGTCAATGATCAATTGAAGTATTATTCATGTTCTATTTAATATCATGTGTTGAGGATGCCTCCCATTCAGTTTAAAATCATGTGGTAAAGATTTTTTTTGTATAGTTTTACATCAAGTGGTTAGAACATGAGAAGTTGGGTAGTTTAATGTATTGACATGAGGAAATTTTCTGTGTAAATTAACTTCAATAGTTAGGAAATTTCTTTTCAGATTCACATCATACAGCTAGGAATATTTTTTTGTAGATTAATTTCATGTTGAGAGGACGCACCATGAAGTTTAACATCATGAAAACTGGATGTAAGACACTTGATGGTAGTTATGTAATGTATTTTTTGTGAATACTTGAATTGGAGGGTTTCATGATGTGTTCCACATCCATTGTGCCTTGTGATTATTCTCCATTGTGATAGACCTTATATAAGATATTTGTCCCTTCCAATTTGGGTTCCATCATAGGAGGATTCTTCCCTTGTATTATTTGGGCTCTGCGATTCAATACTAGTTCTCCTTGAATGAACGAACACATGTGATGTTTTTTAATGAATTATAATGTGATATTATTCTAATAGACTTCATGATTGGACAACATATACAACTTTATCTCATCAATATAGTCTAATTCATCCATCCACTTTTGTGATTGCTCATTATTTCATATTTTTCCACATATATCAATTTGAAGTGATGTACACTGGAATTTTGTGTGCATCAATCCCTAGGTTTCATTAACCAATGAATATGGATTTACTTGTGTAATGTTCTTCATCATATAATGGTTGGACCATAGAGAATGGTGGAGCATTTGCAACCAAGACTACTTTCCCTTATACACAGTTTTTGAAGAATGTTTGACAAATTAGTTTTGAAGGACTCAATCTATCAATATTCTACTACATGATAGAATGATAAATGGTTAAAATAAATGTTTTACTCAATGTATAATTTAATCAACTCAGAAGAATATAATTTTATGTTGTTTCCCATAAATATCATGTGAGGGACATTGAATAGAATGATGATATTGGAATACATTAGGATGGTGATATTTTCTATCATAACATCATTGAGGGTTATTTCCTCATCACATTTGGAAAATTACTTTATAGTAGTAATTGTATAATAAAACATCATAGATTTTTATTAGGGAAAATTATTCAAATTTTCTAATCCCCATTTGGAAAATAGATAGTAATTGTAAGCTATTTGTAGAAATTCTATGGGTTAGTGTATAAAGCTTCAATGAATATGTATTGAAGAGAATATCACAGTGAATTCCTCACAGTCATTTATTATATTATTCTAGTAGAAAACCCATCATTTTATTTAGTGGGAGAAAATGTTCCTAGGATGAATAAAACCAAATGAGATTACATGGTCTTCATTCATGATGGTGGGAATCTCTCATTCTGCTATGCATATGAGGACAATTACATTTAATCCTTGCATGTATGGGACTTTATTCTCATTTGGACCATCCAAAAGTGTATATCTCACTGTTCGGTGTGAAACATATTCCCTTATAGATTAGTCTATTAAGAGAGTCCTATTTTAGAGATAGTCAATTATGGTATCTCTCAATCAATGGGTGGCTATCATTTCATAATTATGAAGCACGATGATGACCTTATTAATTTTTTCAATGTTTCATATGATGACCAATGAGACCATCCTTTAGTGCATGATATGGAAGATCACTTTCGCCTGATAAGGGTTAGCTAGGATTGCGGCCACATTAACAAAGGCGTTGAAATGAAATATATGTGATCTAGTGAAATGATAAAACACGAGCTTAAAATGGAACTCTACTATTACTAATCTAACATAACTAGTGATTCATGCCATTTCTTCTTTTTAATAACAAATTCACTATTATTATTCTTTTCAAATATCTTGGAATACCATTTCATATACAAGTATGATATTTTTAGTTTTAGGGATTGTTTTTGGATATCAATGAGGCTTTGTATTCATACTAATTATTCATTGATCCTTCAAATAGTGATAAAGAGTTTTGAAATAATTCATTTATCAGAAAACAATACAATCCCAAATCCGAAAAAATTGTGTCTTATGTTTTAAATTATCATTCTGATAAGATTTTAGGATTCCCTATAAAAAACATGTCCCATTTAGGATGAGTATCATGTAAATTAAAAAAAATATCTTCTTAATTTTTTTTCCAAATAGTTTAATTTTTTGAAAATGATATTCCTTGAGAAAATAAGCCCAGTTATTCCCTTTATATAAATTATGTTACAAGAATTGTATGTTATACTATTGTAGAATAACATTCCATTGGAAAAAATAAATAGTCCGCATGGAAAAACCAAGGATATAGTTGAATGGGTCAATAAGACAGACCAGGTAAAATTTATGGCATTGTATTTTATTACTCATATTTTTAAATGAAAATATTACTATTTGGAAATTATTCTAGACTTCATAATAGAATATCTCAGTTACTAGAATCATTCAGATAAGTAATTATAGAGTTTTCTAATTCTCTGCATCCTTTTTCAATATAAGGAATGAACCAATTTATAATTCCATGAAGGGAACATATAAAATTTGTGCCTTTCCTTCCACTAAAGGAATCAGGATCGGTGGGTGAAGTAGTTAATACTTGAAAATATCAAAATAATCATGGTAGTGATAAACCCTTTGATAAATGATTCACTTTTTTATTAGGATGTATAATGAGAGAGATTTTATGGCCATGTTTTCTATGACACAATGAATGTACATGGGTTACCCTTGGAGACTCTACAGTCCTTTGACATTCTGAGTGGGTGAAATTGGTATAATTTCAATAGTAATTTGAGGGTTAACCTCAATTTCATAGTGTCATCAAAAAAATCTATGTAACATCTCTAATGTTATCCCAAAAGAAAATTTCTATGGATTCATCTTCAGAATACACTGCTAAAACCAATCAAATACTGTTTGAATCTTTGTGAAGCGATCATGCCAATATCAATATATTACTATGAGGTTATTGGAGAAACATTAATCTTTTCTTTATAATAAGGGATTAAAGATGTGATTCCTTCTAAATTGATATGTTCTGTTATTTCTCTTCAATCCATAAGGAATGAATTGATAACAAAATATCCTCTTGGGTGTTTTAAAGGTATTATATTTCAACATATTCAATGTAATTCATTATCTTATTATACCCCGAGTACCAATCCATGAAGAATATGGCTTGGAATCCCATAGTTGAATCGATCATGAGTTATGTGATTATATATTGTAATAAATCATTTGGGTAGTGTCAATTATGATCTCATAGATTTATACAGACCCTAATATTTATGTAAAATTTCCTTATGGGGATAAGATTTGTGTTACATATTTGGTATTTCACTTCACATAAAAATATATCTTGGATATATTTGGCAATATCCACCACTACATTAGTATCACGAGATTGGTAAAACCTCCTAGGTACCTACATAAGTCCCCAATGGTCATCAGAAATGTTGATATAGTTTGAATCAAAATATTGAAATTATGTGGTCATATCTATATAGATAAAATCAAACACATATCGATGATTCTATTGAAATGAATTTCACAACTCTTTCTACACTAGAGGCATAATGGCACTAATAAATGGTGGAAACAAGTATTCTTCTTTTCCCAAATTCAGCTTCTTGAGCTCATTTCTGGTGGTTTTTATGGCCACTTTAACTGTGGTATGGGATTATCTAAGGTCATCCCATTCTTCCTACACCTCTATACCTATTGAGGGACTCTTGTATAAAGAATAATATCTAAGAGAATCAATATCACTATTGGGGATATAAAGGTTATTGGAGGATAAATTTTTATCTCCAACTTCCTGAGTCATTGTAGAGAGACTCTATAGGTGACTATCATTTACACTATCATTAGGTACATAAGGATCTTAGAATTCTTGGATTTAGTATATTTCTCCAATCAGATTTATTAGTAGCATATAATCACTATCAAGAATTCAATATGGTTTCATAGGGGTAGTCCCTAAGACCTTATTGGATACAACATGTATATTATCATCCAAAATTGGTTATTTTCCATCCCCTTTAAAGACACATGCCCTATAATATGTGGGTAAGAAAGTGTTGAAGGGGAAATTGTCAGCATGTAATGTTGTCACCATTCCAATGATGGGGTATTTTAATCACTGGTGGAATGTGGGTGGTACCACCATGTGTCCCTGAAGCCTAGGCCTTCAGAGATTGACATTGAATATGGTGTCTTGCTGGACAACCATGAAGTTAGAGTTATATGTGAGATCCCCAAACTAGGATTTGATTATTATCTTCCCAATATTTCTTTTCACACTCCTATAACACCCTTGAATGGTGATCATTGTGGGATATATATCCTAATTTCTATAACCCATGCATTAGAGGGTTTGAATGACGATGAGTTTGACAGTAGAACCATTTTAAATCAGATCCCTTTGGATATGAACATTATAAAAACACGTTATAACGTAGAAGGTTGATATGTGTTATTGAATGAAACATAATGATCATGTTATGTGAATGAGATGGATTCAAGGAATTTTGATATCATCCGTTTCACACGATAAACCACTAGAGCATCAAATTCTCTCTCAAACTCAAGTGTGCTCTGGGGGCCTTCCGTGAGCACCAGATTGAGTTATTCTGAAATATGGATTGCATCTAGGATTGAGATCTTATCTTGTAAAACCTATACCTATTTCAAAATCTCATAATTTTGTTCTAGTACCCTCCACTTCCCATGTAAGTGTTTCTTCTCAATATGTATACAAATTACCGACCCTAAATTGTTATAAATAAAATTTCAATTTTAATTTAATCAATTGTATTATTATTTAATATCGATTTTGAAAAAAAATGAACATCATTGGTTTTACTATATTTTATTAGATTTAATTGATTGTAAAGCATCAGTACCATTCAAAATTTAATCATTGAGTAGTGACCATAAGATAATTATTAATATAGGATTTTAACATATCTAATTGACACCAAAAAGGGATGTGATGGATTCAACTAGTAGGATCATACCCTATTAATCCCATTTATCCGTTCACGCATGGGAGATATGAAAATAATGATTTTACCTTGAAAAATCCTAAGACAAGATCAAACAACTTGTACATGAGTTAAACTATTTACAGGAGATGTTCAAGGACATTGAGATCACTGACCAATCCATGTATGACGAGCTACCATATGAAAGTCTCAGAGTCATGCACTTTACCATTATAGTTTATTATTGTGTATTAAAGGGATATGTATATAAAAAATTTATATATGATTATGTAAATTATATGTTTAGAGAATAATTAATTTATTTTCATCCTATTATTATTTCTTTACTGTTTTTTATATTTTGATATAATAAAACATTCATAATATTTTTGTTTAGTATTGAAAATAAAATAAGGAAAATATATTAAGGAATTAGTATATTTTACGAAAGAATAATTTTTTAATAATTTACTGTCATGAAATTATTTTTACTAAATATAAGTGATCATATAATTTTTATTATGTAAAATATAAATTTTATAGATGTTAAAAAAACTATTATTATAAGAAAACTAACATTTCATAATAAATTTACATTTTATTTTAAAAATGAATATTCACATACATTAAAAATTATTTTCATTAAATGAATTTTATTTTTGGAATAAAAAAGTGAATATTATCTAATAGTGAATATTTTATAATATTCTCAGACAGTTAAATTCTCAGGTAAAAATTAAATACTGTATAAATATACTTTCTGTATTATGGAATCAAAATGACCTAAAAGTGATGTAATAAATATTATATAATATATCAAAGTCGAAATATAGGTTTTCTAATTAATATAATGGCAGTTGGTATTTATGTGTCTAAATTTATAAATCCATTTTGAATCCTCCGAATTTATTAATATATTTAAAGGTTCCAAAGACTTTTATTTAATATTATGACTCACCTCAAAATAATCAATTGTATTACTTTATTAATTTAGAAATTTTTTATTTTATAATAATGAAAACCACTCCCAGGTTTTAAAAAATATGAGAAAAACCCATGGTATGTTTTTTGGGTGTGGTTATTTTATTATATATAGTTCAAAACCTATGTTTGATAAATGTTAATCAAATCCCACTCATATTCAATATGAACCCCACCAAATATCCCATTTCTCTTGACTCAAAATCCTACTAGAACATCTTTAATCTTTCCTCACCTCTCTAGAGTCCCCCTAGGTTCACCAAAATTTCAAGAATCTCTTTCCAATCATTTGGAGTCACACACTCAAGTAAGGGATCCCCATCTTCTCTTTTGTATTCAAGTTTTTTTTTATATTTTTCCTTGAATTTATAATTTATAGTGATGGGAAATGCCATTAAATGTCCCTGTTATTGGAAATTTTATGACAAAATTATGATATACCACATTCACTATCATCAGCCAATTTTATGAATTTCTATGTGACGTTGTTGTGCTGGAAATATTTCCACAAAAATTTAATTGCCAAAATAATTGTGTTGTGACTATCTTAACCAATTCTTATCATGAGAGTTAAACATTATAAACATATAATAAATTAAAATGGGAAATATTTGTATTTATTACACACTCATTAATCATTGAAAAAAATATGATGATGAAAGAATCCATTTTGTATATTCAATTTGGAAAATTTAAGTAGAAGAATGACATTAAAGTTATTGGTGGACCTTGTACTATATAGCGATCGAATGATATGAGTGATGTTTAGTCTCATGAGATTTCATTTTGTGAAAAGAAGTGAAATGGATACCTTTATGGGATGTTTCCTATCCTGATCTCTCAGAATATGGCCTTTACCTATGATTGTGATGCAGTTTTTTAAGTTGCTGACTCATTTCTCCTGTTTTGATTATATTTCAATATAATGACTTATTGTTCATGTTCCTTTCATTTCTCATTGATATGAATATTTCTAACAGGTATTACCTTATTAAGTGGTTATAACCTCTCAAGGATTTATATTTCACCCCTTTATTATGTATGTCCCAAGGTTATCCCGTGCATTTTTTAGTGTGATGGAATATTACAATCATATTAATAATATTTCCAATAATTATGATGTAGTTCCAATTTTAAGTTGTTCTATAATGTACCGAATTCTAAAAGGAAAATTAATTCTCGATCATTTGCGTTTTATTAATTATATTCCTAGGTAATAAATCATTTATTATTATGTGACAAGAAATAGGGTTATTATAGTTGGTATTAATGAGAAAGAATTTTTATTTTTGGTATTAGGATTAGAAAACAATAGAAAATATTTAGGGAAAATAAATATTATAATAGAACATCTATAAATTTTGTTAAGTATAGATTAATTGGTTTATCAAAAAATATATCCATGTCTAGAGATTAGATGTGTATTTGGTTATGGAATTGACGTACCTAGTAGTAAAAACCCTAAAAAGGTGCATCAGACATTACTCAGTGCAGCCGAGTACATGAAAATGGGCCTTACTGCCCACATGGTTTTATAGTCGTATGGGGTAGTCATTAGTTAATTTACAATATCATTATGAACTATTATTACAGGAACAAAAAATTCCCATACGTGTATATTTTAGGAAATAGATCATGGATAGCATGGATTGATGCATAGAAATTCATTTGTTATGAAATAAATTTAAATTATATGTTTTCCCTTCAGTTTCATTAGAATATGACTTTATGATTCTAATCTTTTAAAAATATTCATCTCTAATTATCCCTTTATTATAGCCAAGGTAAAAAATATGAGGAATATGGTAAACTACTAATGTGAATGGAAATATGGCGACAGACCCAATGAGAAGCCCAATCCAACCTTTCACTTTTTGATGATATGCTCTTGACTAACTCAGGTTATAAATAGAATCCCAAAATAGGAGTAATACTAACATCCCACTAATAAATGACAATATGTGATTGAGTCATTTATCTAAAAATTTCCTCCTAAATTCAATGGATCATATGAACACATAAATATGGAACAACATATCAACATTAATTAGATGATCTTTCACATCTTTCAATGTTCCAAAAAAGTGAATTTTCTATTGACTATTTATCATAAGGTGGGAGAACATATTAGTAGTAGACATTGATGAATAATAAGAATCCTGAGTACATGAAAAAAGTGATGGGTTGAAAATTTCAAGAAAATGTTTTTTGATAAATATTTTCATCACAATCTATGAATTAAAATTTAAGGTGATTTATTTGTCTCCAAGAATAATAATGAAGAACCAATTGGGGTGTATGATAAAAATAAAAAAAGGACTTTCATGATATTAAACTAGATTTTTCATTACCCATGAATGCATGGTTGAATGTTTCATTGGTGGGATAAAATAAAATATATGAAAAGCGATGATAATCTGAGACATTGATAGATAGTATGAAATGGTATAATGTTCCCTCAATGTCATCATGAAGATCAAAGAATCTAATGAGTATCATGAGGATATGATTTATAAACTAGTGTTTCATTCTGGTGGTTTGATGGAGAAATGTAATGGTGCTAATAAATTTAAAAATCCCACATGTTAATTGTGCAAAAATAAAAAACAAGGAAATTTCTCAAGGGTACTGTGGGTATGATTTTGGATTTGAAAGGAAGGGAACCAATCCATTTATTGTAGACAAGAGAAATCCAAGAATATGAAGGAGGAATGTATTTATCCTTTCAACCCTTAATGCATTATTTATATCTTCAATTTCAATGAATAAAATTCAATTTGAAAAAAGGGCCTAAACCAATGGTTTTCATAGACTACCAATAATCTCATAGGAAACAAAGGTGATCTTTTTCCATCACAACCACCAATATAGATCCTGATAATGAAGTAGTTATAGGTATTCTAGTTATTCCTTAAAGAATATAGAACATACATTTTAATTCTAGTTCTATTCATTCCTTCATATCAAAAAATATTAGTATAACTATTCAATCACCACACCAATGGATGGAAGTATATGTATTAGTGAAACCGAAATGTGGGGAAATTATTGCATCCCTGGAATATACCTCATCCCATTCCATAATTTGTAGGATGAGCATCCCAAAAAACATTTTCATACTATAATTTTTCTAATTTCATGCTACTCTAGGTATGTATTACCTTTCCAAATATAACCAAAATAACTTTCCATGCAATGTACCTAAGTATATGTATTTAGAATCGAATCGTAAATCTGTACAACTATAATTAAGATGATTAATTTTATTTAGAATCAATATCTAAAGTTAGGTTATTATTTCCCTATTATAAAGTGTATCTAGATAAAATGATTGAGTATGTGTAAATAAAAATCCTCAACTACACGCATATTGTTAGGGAATATTCTAATGTGTTTCACAATGAATTTTTAGGTCTTCCTCGTTTCTGAGTGGTTGAATATTCTATCGAACATATACCTAGGGAATTAATATTATCCAAGAATCGATATAAAATTGATATTATGGAAATTGAATATTTGAAGAGACAACTATATGAGACTCTGAATAATGGGTTCATACACCCACGTGTTTCACTATGGGGTGCACCAGTCCTCTATGTCAAGAAAAATGATGGGTAAATATGCCTTTGAATTGATTATTTTGATCTCAAAAAGTTCAAAATAAAAAAACAAGTATCCTATAAAATAGATTGATATCTGGTTAGATAATCTATGTGGAGAACAATACATATCCAAGGATGAACTAAAGGTGAGATATTACTATGTTATAGTGAATATGGATGGTATCTTCAAGGTTATATTTCCTAAAAGGTACTGGAAAATTGTGTTCATAGTAACACTATTCAGACTCATTAATCCTCTAGTAATATTCATGTTCATAAGGAATTGTGTCTTTATAGATTACCCCAAACCAATTTGATGTTGTATTTGTATATTGTATTACAATATTCTCAAAAACAATTTAGGAGCATGAATAGAATATGAGTATTGTACTAAAGACCTTATGAAAGGAGAAACTTTATGAAAAGTACAAATGAAGACAATTTTTTATGAAGGAAACCTCATTCTTGGTTAATTTTATCATAATAAATTGGATATATGTGGACCATTAAAAAAACAATTTAAGGATGGTCAAGGCCAACATCTATGATAGATATCCATTATTTCCATGGTGTAGCTATGTATTGTCATTGATTTGGGTGAAATTCAACATTACTTTTGAACCCTCTAACCAATATAACACAGAATGGGGACATGTTTTATTAGAATGATGATTTTGAAGATAGATTCAAGTAGATGAAAATTAATATTATAATTAAACCTATGCTCAAACATTCCATAAGTGGAGATATTTTTGTGGTGTTCAGAGATGCTTCAATGAAAATATTGGGTGTGTGTTACTACAGAATGAAAAAATGATAGCATATACTTCACATATGTTTAGATTTCACAAAAAAAACCCAAAAAATGATATGGAGTTGTAAAAAATTATATATTATTTGAAAATATGGTGTCTTTACCTATTTAAGGAAATGTTTGAAATGATTATATATCACAATATCCTCATGTATATATTCACATTATTGAGTCAATTATGGTCCAGAAAATATTGTCAGAGATGATCAAGGACTATGAATGCTTAACCATCTACCTTTTGTGAAAGAAAATAATGTTGCAGACACTCTATGTAAATGGGGTCAAGAAATTATTCAATTAATGATATTTGAGACGGATCAGATCTTATTAGATTTAAGAAGGATGGATAAAGGAATCATACCAGAAAAAACATTTTCAATCCATTTACAAATGATATCTCAATCGTCCCTTCAATAGAGGATACAAATTATTAAATGGATGATCTGGGAATTTACAAGAAATTGTAAACTATATTAAAATATAATTCCTTGGATTTCAATTTTAATGATGTAGGATTTTTGATATTTTGGACATGACTATTTATACAATCAAATCCTACGTAAATGAAAGAAATATTGGATGATTTACATTGTTATAATTTTTCAATTCACCAATGAAGAAAAAATAAATATTGACATATCTAAGATAATTATTTCAGGTACAATATGATGTAAGGTATCACATAATATACATCAATGTTCATGCTATGTCAGCAAGTGAAGGCTGAATTATTGGAGTCTAAGGGGTTTATGCAACCATAACACATACCAACATGGAAATTGAAAAAACATACATTGGGATATGTCAAAAAAATTCAGAATACATACAGGAGAATCATTGATATATGGGATTATATGGATAAACCTAAAATGATATCTCGCATTATTGAAATTGAAGTGGGATCATAACTAGATTACCTTTTAGGGATATACATCAGAGAAGATGTCAGGCTTTATGGAGTTCCAAAATCATCTGTATCTGATTGAGATCTGAGATTGACCTCCAATTTATATAGAAGTCTCTAACATGCTCTAAGTAGTGAGTTGGATTTCTGTACAACCTATCATCATCAAAATTACATCCAATATGAGAAGACTATTAGAAAAATTAAAGACTTGTTATAATCATGTTCTTGTGGACTAAATTGAGGATGAGACCAATGTGTACCATTGGTCTAGTTCTCTTACAAAACTAATTTTCACTAAATAATAAAAATTTCTCCATATGAAGACCTTTATGGGAAGTAGTTCAGAACACATTAATTATGGGATGATGTTGTGGAACGAAATATACTAGGTTTTGAAATTGCTAATGAAATGTTGTAAAAGGTTATGACCATTAAACCACATGTAACAGCTGCTCAGAGTCAACATAAGAGTTATTCTGTAAATCTTTGAAGAGACTTAAATTAGGATAATGGTTTCATGGTTTTCATATACATATGTTCATGGAATAAATTCATGAGATTTTGGTAGAAGGAAAAGATTATTTTTTGAATCATTGGCCCCTTTGATATCCTTGATCAAATTGGAGTGGTGGCCTTCTAAATAAAAAGACAACCATGCCTATCTCTATTAAATGATTTGTTACATGTATCCCTCTTCAAAAATTATACCAGAACCCTAATTTTTACTCAATATTTAGGTTTTACCATTTTTGGTTAATCTTTCCTGTGAGGATTTCCCAGTGAATATATTCGATAGTATTATAAAAGTTCTACAAAATAAGACAAATACCCTTGTACAAGTGGTGTGTGGAAACAAAATGTTTAAAGAAGAAATGTGGGAACAGGAGGAAATGATGAAACAATGTGATCATCTTATGTTTTAGTAATGGAAATGAAAATTTCATGGGAGAAGTTATTAATGTAGGATGATTATAATAAATAGAACTATTATAATTAAAATTCTTCTTTAATTCAACTAAATTTTAAAATTATGTAATTTGGATATAGAAAACACATACACTTATTTTGAATTATTATATTATATCATAATTAAATAACCATTAAGAATATTTATTTATAATAATATAGTAATTGAACACTGATCACATGGTTATTAAAAATATGGTATTTTAACAAATCCAATTGACATAGACAAAGGAATTGATAACCTCAACTAGTAGGATCATACCATATGAATCTACTTTATTAAATATTTCAAGGGATATAAATCACTTGTATTTCCCTTGACAAAGCCTTATCAGAGATCTAAAACATTATTCATGAATTAAACCATTTACGGGATATGTTATTTTCATCGAGATCACAAACAAAACCATGTACACCAAACCACCCCATGAAAGTCTCATAGTCGCACACCTTACACTTATGGAGTTTACTTCTATATTAAATATATATGTATCATGAACCTAGAAAAATTAGTCTGTAAATTATTATTTATAGAATCATGAATATTATTTCATCCATTTATAATTACTTTATAAATGATTTTTACGTTGATACAATAAAACCAAACTAGTATATTTCTTAATAATAAAATTCAATTAATTAAATTAATTAAATGAATTAATGAATTTTTTATAAAAAGAATTTTTTAATAATATTTTATTATTATATAATTTTTATTACATATATATAATCATATAGTTTGTATAAATTAGAATGTAATTTTTATATGGAACTGAAACCTTTTATTTTCAAAAAAACATAAATTCATAATAAATTTCAATTTTTATTCAAAAGAAAAAATTCTCATATTTAGAAAATTAATTTGATAAAGTGAATATAATATTTGAAATTATAATATCAAAATTATCTAATGGTGAATTTTTCATAAATTTCTAACAAATTCAAATTATATAGTAAAAATTAAATATTGTACCAATATACTTGGTGTATTATGACATCATAATGTCCACAAAGTTATGTAATAAGTACTATAAATTTTATCCAAGGCCAAATAAATGATTTCTCTTTAAAATTACGTTATTTTAATTTAATTTTTTTAATTGTATAATTCTATTATAAATATTCCAAACACATTAATATGTTTAATGGTTTCAAACTCATTTCATTAAGAGTGTGAATAACCTCCACATAATCATGGTAACTATATTTTCAATTTCTGGCCTTTATGTTATAAAATAAAGAAACCCACTCACATTTGGATGAATCCATGGGCAGAACCCATTGTAAGGCTTGTGGTTTTGGTTATTTTATTATACAGATTCAAAAACCTATGTTTCAGAAATAATAAAGAAATCCCCACCCATTTCTTATATAAATCCACACATTATGAAATTTACCTTACATTTTATTCCTTCTAGTCTGTCATTACTATTCCATCCCCTCTCTAGATTCATCCCATGTAACCAAGGCCCAAACTCTTATAATGCTACTCTATACCATTCAAAGTAACACACTCATGTAAGGGATCCTCACCTTCTCTTCATTGCTCAGGTTTCATTATTATCGTATTCCTTCCATTTCACATTAATTATGATTTGACATGCATATACACTTCCCTGTATTTTCTTATTTGATTTAAAAATTATGAGCGACCACTATTTCTCTCACAACCCATTTTATGAGTTTTTTATGTAAAACTATTATGTAACAGAGATTTCATGATGATTTTACATGAAAAAATAATTATATAGTTTATACCTTGCCCAATTCCTATCAATGGTGTTCACCTATATACACTGATACTTATTCTAAATGGGACATAAATGTATGAAGACCACACTCCTAAATCATGAAATAAAATATGATTATGGATGAGTCCAAGTTTCATGATCTATGTAGATAACCGAAGCTTAAAAATGAAATGAATAAGATCGGTGTGCCCAAAATTAAATAGTTCTCCAATAAATTGGGTTATGATTACACTCATGAGACACTATAATGGGAAATATGGTGAACCTAATTCTTTTATGGGACCTCTTCCATTATTAATTCATGGAATTTTTCCTAGACCTATGTTTTTGATGCAGTGTTTAAAGTTGTTTACACATTTTCCATGTTATTATTATCATGAAATTAAATTAATTATTATTCATGTTCCATTTATTATCCACAAACATGTCTATTTTATTACATGTGTCACCTTATGATATGATTATTAAATTAATTTTGTTCATAGGTCAACCCATTTTATGTATATCCATATGTTATCAAATGCAGTTTTAAGTTCAATGGAAGAGTTTTATCATGTTAAGAATGTTTTCAATAAACATTATGTATTTCCCATATAAAGTTTTTATGTATGGAGCCTAATTCCATGAGACACTTGAATTATCAATTATATGGGTCATATTAAGTGTAATATTTATAAATAAATAATATATTAATATGTAATAAACAAAATAGATGTTATAGTTTAGGAGTTATTCCATTTTAGGTAGACGAGCCAGGGGCTTGTGCAGAGGTACCAGATGTATCTTCTACTAGTGAATTATTTCTTTCTAGCATTCCCTAATATTTTTTCTACTTAGATAATCTCAGACACACAAGACGGTCATGTGAGAATACTTCTTGCAGATGGTCAATGGATGGTTTAAGGACAGCTCCATGTCTCTCTTAGGCTTACTGGTGTGCTTTCACATGGGTCTCACCTATATATATATCCTCTCTAGGGAAGTAACCAAAATATTGGGGCTGACCATTCCTTCACTTCGGCATGTATCATGGTTTCATTCACCTTCTACCTTAAGCTCCTCAGTATAGTATGAGGATATAATACTTTGAGTCATATTCATCATCTGATAAGGGGTCCACCATGTGTACCATGATTTCAAAACCAATGATGGGATCATCATCAGATGTCGGTTTTGTGTGATGGGGAGGTTTCGTGGTTCAGATTTAGTTGGCGATAAATCTTAAAATGTTAGAGATTACTATAGAGTTGAATTTTACTATTCATATTCTATATCTTCTAGTAATCAATTGTTGCATTCATATGTGGGAGGAATATTTTATGACACCCCCTTGGGTTGTAGAACCTCTATGGGTTTGTATAGTTATTCTTTTAGATTTTTCTAAGATCTGTCAATTGTCTTTTGGGTTATCCATCTGTCAAAATTCTACCTAAACATAGCTACAACACTTTTTTAATAATATCCTTTATTTGACTTGAAAATGGTTATTAATGTCACCTATTTTTGGGAGTTATCCAACGTCACATTTCAATAATCAACCATGATTTAGACGAAGTCTTGGAGGATGATGAAATCATGAATGTTTTAACCCAGTCTTATATGGAAGGGGTAGTTATCGGGATGATCAGTGAGGTTTACATCATTGGGATTCATTACATATGGATTCTTTAACAACTTATATTCCATGAATTTAATTAAATTTCTTATGATATTACTCTTTAGTTGATTGTGTTTTATTCATCTATTCCTAAAATCCTGTAAGACAATAATCTAATTTTTATATTAGGTGAGGTTAATTTTTTTATTTATTCTAATCTATAGGAGGAGCTAGGTAGTTTGGACCTTACATGGTTCTTAATTTAGAATGTGCATTGGTTTGAGGGTAAAAATATAAATCTTTCCCATACCAAGACTTTTCTCCTATACTGAGGACATGAGTTGAGACATAGCTAAGGTCCAATGAATGGAGTCTTCCATACCTAGTGAAATTTATACTAACTCAAAGAATTTGTTTAGATATTTCATTGCGATTTGATTTGTCTGCAAATCACCCCACATATTTTCAGCCTAGATTTCAAGAAATATTTATTATAAGATAAGGATTAATAGTGAATGAGGTATACAATTCAATATATATATGATGTTACACACCCTACCATTTTCAAATTTCTTATATTTCATTTGGCCAAAAATTATCATTTTCCTCATCATGGAGATGAAATGTTAATGAAATTTAAGATTAAGGTGTTTCCATACTTTAATGGATCTTTCTAGAATAATTTTGTACCAAAAGATTCATGCACTATAAAATTAATAAAAAACATTATCTTGGTTGTCTCCAAAAAATATTGAGGGGCCATTAGTTGATTGCATTGGGACATGATGTTTACGAGATGCTATTATAGGTATCATGCATTGTAGATGGTGGAGATTTTACTACTTCAAAAAGTAGGTTGGGGTAAATTTTCATCGGCCCATTTCAGATATGGCTTCTTTTCTATAAGCACATGTGGGTGTTTCCCTTCCATGGATTCAATTCAAGTAGATAGGTATTCAACTATATTGTACAGTTCCAAATATTTTGTGACATAAGTCACAATCCTACTACTGGGATTGGGTGAGGCATATTGAGGTGGACCCATTTTATTTTATTGAAAATATTCAATTTAGGATGAGACAGAGTGATCTCTCTTAATAGGTAGAGTTTGTTTCTATAATGGATGTATGTCATGATTTTTTAAAACCCCATCATTTATGTTGACTAGGTACCTAAATTTGGACCCAATATGATGCTCAAATGTGAATCTTGTAGGAAGATAATATATTTCATGATGTGTGGGAGGGGGTATATTCTTGTGTAACTGAACATGTTATGAATTGGGAATACTACCTTTGAGTATCTATTCATTTATTTGTTTCAGTGTATTCATATCACTCTTATATTTTCCCATCTACTCCACCATGGATGAAATTTCAATATTTTGGGTTATGATAGAGATATGAAAACATATTTCCCATTATGTTTGGAAGGGTTTCTCTATACTGATGGAAACATGATATTTATAGGATTGTGTTATTTGATTCTCCTTGGGATCTAGGTATGTGCAACTTTAGTGGGTTCTTCCAGTTCCTCCTCTCCGGGTATATTTTCTATATTGTGTTTCTCTGTATTAGTGTCTTGTGACACATTATATGTTTTCTTATAGTAATGACATTCATTATGGTGTATCACAAATGAGTAGTTATCTAAATTCTCTCAACATAATTTGATGATTATTCACCACTAGTATCAGTTTCATTTCCAGATCCCTTTTCCATATTAGACAATTTTGGCCTATTAATCTGGAGGTTTTTGATTTCTATCACCATACGTTACTACCATATTGTTATATGAATATCGAACTTGGGAAATTTTCCAATAATTTATTTTAAAAGACACAAGACGATATGATTTCCATCTTGTTGTGGGTGAAATGGATGGAATGTTTAACATCGATATTTACCCTCCAACCCTAATATGGTCATTTCCCCCTACTGTGATAATGATGATAAAAATTCACCCTGTAATGTGGGTTGAGGACTTTCTGTGGTGACAATTGGATTTTTTTATCTTTTTTATAGTATTCATGGATTATAGTTGAAGATTTGATTACTCCTAGGATTGGCAATGAGATATAAATTTCACTAGCCATACAAAATGAGGTAGTTCTTGAAAATCAATTGAATTACCTAGGACCCTCTTAGAGGATAATGAACCTCATGGTGGTTAATGAGATAAAAATTCCCCATACACATTGGGATGGGTTTCATTTATAGATACATCATATATCTCCTCAAACCTTTCATGGGATGATGATCAAATGGGTTGAGGCATTGGTAGATATTTCCCTTTCCCAGTAGGAAGGGTTTTCTCCTAGATGGATGTCTTAGAAGATAATATTGAGACCTATTTGATATGGAATTGTTTTTATCTTGTTTGATATGGGTAAGAAGGTATCCCATGATGTTATTCATTTAATATTTCAAATTTTTTGGTTGATAACAATTTCAACTTTCGTGTTTGAAATGAGACCTGTTGTTTCAAAGTTTCCAGTTCAAAGTAAAATTTGGTTTCCTAAACCTACTATCATGATCTCATGGAACCATTGAATCATGGGAATTACAATGTAGTGAACAATTGGATTACATATATCCATTTACCCTAATATCTCTAGAGTATATGACGATGAATTTTGTGCTATTTGGGGAGTTATGTTGTTACAGGGGCGTAGTTATGTGAAATGCTTCCTACATTCTCCATCCTCAAATACAGATACCTGATGAGGCTTTGATGAATATTTTTTATAGATTTTTGATTCAATGGAAGTATGAATGTGGTATATTTGCACAATTTTTTTGTTTTGGGTCCCAATACATGAAAATAGTGTCCATTCTAGCTTCCAATAGTGTATGTGGATGGTCTGAAGGTGAACATCATATTGTTGATTAGAGTGGTGTGTAGCCTTCAATCACTAATTATTTTTTCAAATATTATGTCCTTTGATAAGTAAATAAAACCTTCTATGTCTAGACTGTGATCTCATAGTGTGAAATGCAGGGAATCTATAATATGATTGGGTGTTTTGTCATGAAATTCTCTCTATATATAAATTTCATCTTATTATTCAACATACATAAATTCCTGCATATTTTGAAACCATATAAGGTTCTTCTTGGAGTTTCCAGCGGACTATAGTGGAGTATTACAATGATAATTTGAGAACATCTATATATGAAGGTGTTTGTGTTTTGAAAACCTCTTTATATGAAGGTTTCTAGAAAAGGGTATGATTTCCATGTTTGTGGGAGATTTCACCTCAGGGGAGTTAAACATATCCAATGTAAGGAGTACGGTCTCTATGGTCCATCTCTACACCATCATGGGGATGACTGTTGTGGTAATGAAAATATTTTTATTCAGTTGAAGAAACATCTATTCCTTGGGATATTGAGAATCTTTCTCAATCAACCTCAAGGACAGTGGGATTGAGCAGATTTAGAATATGAGACTCATTCTATATCATGGTTAGAATATTATGACCTACCTTTTGGGATTATGCTTTGATGTTATCCCGATGTATGATGTATTCTTGAATATATATATATAATTGAAAAGTGTTGAGGTATTGTGAGCCTTCTATTAAGATTATATTGGAATATACCAATGAGATTCTCTATTACTGGATGTAATATGTGCCTGCCTTCTATGGTTTCCATAGTATATCAGTATATCCCAGAGAATATAGGGGTCTAATCTTGAATCAAATATGAATTCCCCGCCATAATATTCCAATAGACATCTTGAATGGTAGAATGAATATGAGCCTTCCATTATATAACTTTTGAAGGATGATGATGGAGTTGTTTATCCAAAAAGGTAGGGATATGATCATGGATTCCAAGAGCTACTGGAACATGCCATATAGCTTTACTGATTAGAATATGAACCTACCATTAGGACTGTGCCACTCTCGCCTGTTTTCCCTTGATCATATTGGGGATATGATACTTATCCTAAGCCTTTGAAATTTTCATAGATTCATTTTTTATAGGAGTATTAGCATATCCTGAGGAATGTGGAATAATAACATTGTGAGTCAGAAAAGGTATATGATCCCAATCATGAGGCTTTGGAGTCTGATGCCATACATTATTGATAGTAATATAGGATTGTGTTGAGGCACGTACTGATCTCACATGGTGGGACCCGATTGGAATGGAAAAATGATCCTGGTCTGGTGCCTCATCCTTTATCAGAGTATGCTAATAATCATTATAGATTAGAGAAATTAGGAGAACACCATCCAAATCAACCATATTTTCATGCTGATTAGAGACTTCTGTTTCCCATGATATATGGATAGGAATATTCACATTTACATTTATATTTAAAAATTCTAGATTATTCATTCAAAGTTTTATAGGTATTTCTAGGATTTAATATCTGTTCTGAAAATTATTTATATGAATATAAGACTTTTCATTTTCTATCTTCACAATATAGTGGAACATATATCCGATTGAAATAGTGATATGAGAAAACATTTAACTTCCTCATTTGACTGGATTATGACATTGAGCTCATTGCAAGAGGATATGGATATGCATGTCTCTCTTTCTTGCGAATGAAATATACTTGCATAGGTTTCTCCGGTGACTATGGATATAATCCTTCTCATTGGATAGCATGAAAATATGCCAGCGTGATTCATTAGTGGAAGTGGGGATGTAATTCCACTCCCTATTATCCATTTATTTTTGTGCTCAATGTGTCTTCCTTGTTTCCAATCCATGGGTGTCACAGGTGGAAACATGTAGGGAATTCCCTCAGTAGGCACATGAATGGAACCGACATGATCGAATTGGAGATAGAGGTTGATAGGATCCATCCATTTTATCTCCTAAATTGAAATGGATCCATAGTTGACTCGTTTATCTATGTTCATAAGATATTGAATTTGGTGATTTTGTTGTAGTGTGGATAGGCATATGAAGTATTTGGTTATGGAAACTAGTGTCATTGAATTTACTAAATCCTATATTGAAAATGTATACTCATTATATTCAGAATTTAGAGACTCTCATGGGAAGACCCAGGGGTCAGGATTATACCATGTTAATGGTATTCATAGACCATTGAATTCACAACCAGACATTGATGCTTTTTGGTAGTTGAAGCAACAATAAGACCCATAGGGGTTCTAGTCATGGAATTCATTCCAGAACGGTAATTAGATAAAAAATGATACTGATTCAACATGTTTTCTATAATATAATTTTCTAGAGTCACTAAGACAATAATAAAAATGTCAATGTTCAATGTATCATCAATGGAATGACACAATCTCAATTATATATGTGTGGGTATCACATCTCTCCATTCATATTCTCAGTTCTACAATTCTTCTCGTATGGTCTTGTCATAAGGGGGATTGAATTATTCCATGAAAACCCTATCATAATAGTCTTTTCCTATGATCATTATTATTTGAAATATTCACAACTAATCTATCACTTTTTTTAGTTTCAGTATGAAAAAATATCCCATGCATAGTAAAATGAATTTTTTTCAATTTAAGATATTCACTTTGGTTCACCATTTTTTTCATAAAAATTATATGAATATCATCCATATGGAAACAACCAAACTTTCCAATGAGAACCAGCTTGCCCATCATTTTTTTATTGTGAAGGATATTCCATATTTAAATGATTTCACAATGGGTTCAATATTTTTGTTTTTTCTGAAAGGTCACATTAGTGGTTGGGACAAAAAAGTCTAATGTTTCAATTGTTGTGGGTTTGATGTCTTTACAATAATTCACAGAGGTTTCGCCATTAATTTTTATCTTCTTTAGAAATATCCAATGTTTCCCACATCCATATTTATGTATATACATTCTCTCTAAAGGTGGCTGGTAAAATGGGGATTGATACCTACTTTCACTTAGGGACTCACATTGGTTGATAGGTTGTGAGGTCAAACTATTATCACCCTTGGGAAGGATTGATGCATACTCTATGACTCTTATAAATATTTAAGATATTTTTTAGAATCTTTTCCTAATAGAATTGTGGGTCAAGATACACTAACAAAATAATCTTTTATTGAAACCTTAAATGTGTAAAGTATGTTCTATTAATGAGTCCATCTAATTGTATATGACTTTCTTCATCCATTTCCCACTAAATATTAGCTATATGAATATGTGAGCCATAAAATAAGGCACTCCATAATTTTCTATCATTCACAGAGGGGATAAATATTCAATAGACTGGACTTAAAAATTACAAGGCATCCAACCTATAATGACTATAATACGAATCAAAAGCCATATATTTTGTTAAACCAGTGTAGTTTAAAATCATGTGGAAATGAATTATATGAGATCACTTGGACACCTTGCATTTGATCTCGATCCTTAGAGAGTCACCCAATATTTTGAAGTTGTTTAAATAATTAAATTTATCATAGTTCCATCCTGACCAAGGGACATTACCCAAGGGGGTGACCTTGTATGGGTGTTTTTATATCATCCCACTAATTAGTGATTGTGCCTTGATGTTTCCTTGGCTAGTAGAGATTCATAATGTGAATTATATGGAACTGTAAAATCTCCCAAGACCACATGAGTCGTTATTATTGTGAGAAAAAGGTATTTCAAGTAAATATTATTTCCGGTTATAGATGTGGGACTTATGTTCTAGCAAAACCCTTTGGATGTTTAATATAGAGCTTAGGCCTTAGGATGGTATCCTTTTTATCATGATTATAGTAGGAATCAGATTCACAATGGTTATTTTTTCTTCTCAACCCACTAGTTTATGAGGAGGAATGATCACCCCATGGGAGATAATGTGTCCTGATGGTTGTAATGTATGAGTCATGGGATGACATAGTTTGAGATGGATTCCTATTTGAGCTCATGAATTATGAAGGAATCATATATAATCTATTTATTTGATTAATTCTATTTCTTATAGTTTAGTTTGATTAGGGAATACACACTAATGGTTGACTTATATATCTATTATAAAAGGATATCATGTCCCATGACATCTTCTTGACACATATTGACAATATACATATCATGTTATGATTGTCTACCCAACATGTTTGATGATTTTTCACATGACCTGGTTTTTTAGTGGACATGCCTAAACGAAATAACCCGATGGGTTGAATTTTATGGATGACATCTCATAACGTAAATGAAATGTTCAGAGACTATTACATGATAAATACTGAAATGTTCTGAGGATATTTCATGATCTTCGTGACCTGTTCGGGGGGACATTTTTAGATCGAGACTGAGATTTATTTAGGGTTTTGGTTAATTAGATTATATTTCTAGAGGGATCCAAAAGATTTGTATTTCTTTACCTCATGAAATCACATGATTAATTCTTGAATGTCATGAAAATATCACATATACCATTTGAAATGTCATGGTCTCATCACAAGACTATAATGACATGTCCTTGTGTCACAACAAGGATTAGCTGACATGTTATGGTGTAATCACATTATTTGGGGTGACATGCTAGGAGGCTATTTTATGGTTTGGATGGAAATCCTATAACAAATCACGAGACATTAGTGGTTTGTTCAAAGGTAATTGTATAAAATTTTTAAATTTACAAGGGACATCACATGATCCATATTTCATGTTGAGGGAATGTCATGTAGGTTGGGTGACATTTCCCAATGTTTCTGTATGTTATTTTTTTCCTTAAAGTTCACTAGGATCATAAATACTATATTCTCATAAGAGAATTGTATTTTATATTATATCATTATAACCATTATGTCATATGTGCCTCTGTTTTGTACAATGTTATCATGTTTTATGTTTCTTATGACCTAACAAACATTCAGGATCTGTTTTCTCATATTCTGACTAATATGATAGTAGTGCTTCACATGATCTATAAGTGATCACATTAAGCTACTATACATGTCATGTGATCCCTTTGTACATTTGAAAATTTTTTGTGAGAGGAAGACCATTGGGATAAAATAACAATCCTCTTTGGGAAATCCTCTCTTAAGCTGGAATGTGTCACAGATCATTGATGAATTTTTGGATGATGAGTTCTAATTTATAGGTGTCTTTGAACTGGTTATATAATACCTTGAATGGTACATATCTGGAATATTTTTTCTATTGTTGGTGGAAGGTTTTGTTGTCACGCACTTAACAAGATCATTCCATGGGTTATTCATTGAGCTTTCAGATGATAGAGACCATGATAATGTTTCATTATTTTCCATTTTTAGTAGACACTGTCTGATTAAAATGATTTATTATTACCATGTGGTCTGATCAATGGGCATCC
Source organism: Viscum album (assembly GCA_963277665.1). Classification (NCBI taxonomy): domain Eukaryota; kingdom Viridiplantae; phylum Streptophyta; class Magnoliopsida; order Santalales; family Viscaceae; genus Viscum; species Viscum album. The sequence goes on from OY728139.1 coordinate 903,299,673, forward strand.
ATAATGTTAGAAAGACATTTCTTGGGGTTCTTGAAATATTATGATTCCTATAGAAAAAAAATTATTTATTGGGGATGACTTGTGTAGGGTTATTCATGTGGAAAGGCATCTTCTAAAGTGGGTTACCAAGGGATAGTGTTGACATATCGTAGGGGCCTTTTTGGGTTTATGATGATCACCCATGGTGTAAAAACCATTTTTTACAATTAGAATATCTCATCTTTTTGAGAAGATTCTTTATTTCACTTTTTATTTCCTATAATATTTCACAATATATGAGGATAGTACAATGTTTTGTGAGTGTAGTTAATGATAATTACTCTCTTGAGGTAAGATGTATCATGTGATCAATAATGGTTGTTGTTGTGATGCGTGAGCATTGTCATGGGAATCCCCAATTATTGTATATACATCCAAAGTGGCATTCCATATAATTGAATGGACATGTCATAGAACCTTCACCTAATGAAAGATACATGTCAGTAGGGTCTTTTATAATAAGGTGGACATATCAATATATACATCTTTGTGTATTGTAGACTGTATGATCATGTATCAATAAGAACAATTGATTCACGATGTCTCTATCTTTTTAATATTTTAACCATTAATTTAAAAGGTGTTTATTGATTGTATGGAGTACTCCAATTGAAATATTGTGCAAGATAGAGGAACTAGTCTAATAGTCCTTGCATAACCGTTGAGTGTCTTAGATTCCATCACAAGAATTAGGGGTTATCAATGGGGATATTCATAATCTCAAGAGGATCATGAACTATGAATGACCCATTTTTATGACCTTATGAAGGATAATAAATCATTTTTTCTTTTTATGTTTACATTATCGACATGTTTTTTCCACCATATATTGATTTGTAATGAGAAAATAATGACCATGACTCAGGTATTCATTCCCTTGTGGATTTCCTAATGATTATTCAGAGGCATATACATAAGTTTGTCAATGATAAACATCTATTCATATCCATTATAATGGGTGGTAATTAAAATTTGGATTAACCAATGAATATCAACATGGATGGTAGAGCTCAGTGTGCTGTAAGACCTATTTTTATGTACCAGGTAATGATTTAGTATAGAACAACACACCATTTTAATAGTTATTATCCCTAGAGAAATTTGTTCTTGAACTATTTCAACATGTAATATCTACAAAGGGATGTATTTATAATAGAACCACATATTTACCTTTGTGCCAAAACATTAGGATGTTATCCTATAGATAAAATTGTCACCATTTATTTAAATAAATTTTTTCTAATACTAGAATCCAAATATTGAATAATACTTAAATATAATACCATCCATATAGAACCATTGTATTAATATGAAATTATTGCATAATTATATGTAAATATTCAATAAATTTCATAAAACCATGCCCACTACTCATAAGAGTTTAGTGTATTTGGTGAATAAAATCACAATCTTCTTATTTCAAGAATGATCTTAAACATGTCCCATAAATATCATCTCACATTGTAATCCAATTAAGAATACCCAAACCAAAAATATCATAATAAAATAGGTAAGGTAAAATAAGAATTTGTGAGATTATATTATGATTAAGGGTAAACACATGAAATATCTTTCAAATATAATACGGATGAAAAAATAATAATACATAAAAATGATCATGAAAATAACATACATAGTTCATACCCAACCTATCATATATCATAAACATATGTCATTGTATCAAACATGATCATTTTATAATAAAATTTCTCATATGAGAAAAAATTATCATATATCTTTTATGAACCATTGGATAATGTAATAAATATGGGGCACCATCTTAAATAGGGAAAACCATTTTATATTTCATGGTTTATTATCATGACCATAAACTTAGTTGATATAGATTTCCCACATGTTTCCCACTGTGGATCAGGATGCACATGTTCCCATTGTTGATCAGGGGTCACCTTTTTCTCATATTGGGTCAAGAAAATCGTCTTGGTTCCCATTTTAACTCTTATGATACACAGATTTACCCAATTCATTGAGTGAGATATATGTCACACCTATCTCATAATAAAAACCATACTTATGTGTTCCACAATATCATAAAACAATCTTCATAACGTAAAATCACGACACATTAAATGAAAATGTGTTTAATTAACATTTCATAAATTGACCATGTCATATCCGATGAAAAATAAATTTGATTCAAAAAAATTTCATCAATATAAACATTAAATATCTAGATAATTGATATGGATGTTATCATTAAATTATATACCATATAAATACCATGTAATATAATTGATATCATCTTTGAATGAAAATTAATTTTTAATATTAATTGGAACATTTAAATAAGAAAATAGTCTTTCTACTTTTCAAAACACATTTAAAAATATAAAACATTTTCATAATCTATTAATATTGAATATAACATTATAAACATATAATGGAAAACGTTAAATTCATTTAAAAATTCATTTGAAAATATATCATTTCCAATTTCAAAATAAAAAAAATAAAAACATTTCGTGGAAATAATTTTCCATTAAAATAACCTCTCAAAATTTTAATGGATTGGTCAAAAGTATTGTTTTCAGGATTGTGGGAAATTTAATTTATGTCATACATGTTGAAATAGAAATTACATTAAATATTTTGAAAAAAAGAAAAATTGTACTTTTCTTTAAAATAGAACAGAGTTTAATTTTTAAAAACTTTTTAAAAATTATATAATTTGTAAAAATTTATTTAATATATTATTTGGATAATTTTAAATATTTTTTAATGTGTTTTTATGAATAATTTTTATATAATAAAAATGTGGTTTTTGGTCAATGATAGAAATAATAAAAACATACATATAATAATTATTTTTAACCCTTAAATAAATATAGTAAAAATAAGGGAAAACAGTTATTTTAATTACATAACTAGGTGAAAATAAAAATCATTTTTATGGGATATATATCATAATATTTCATATAATCTTATGAACATACATCAAAAATCTTGATAATTGAATGGATGTTATCAGAACACCCTTTCAACTTTGGTAACATTGAATTATAATCCCCATGAATGAATTAAATTAAATGAAACCTAAAATTTCATGAGAATAAATAATTTAATATTATTACATGTCGAAGGGGATTTATATATACCTAAAAAAGGAATATTTGTTCATAACACAATCTATGACTCTAAAAAGATAAATTTTAAAAAAGATCCATTACTATATATATCAAATTCATTTATGTACATTCAAACCACCTATATAATAAATATATGTTTATCATGTATATATTATTAGACCATAATTATATATATTCTATCATATATGATTTAAATATGACTTTTTATCAGTATATTATTTACAAATCATTGTTCTATTCAGGTTTCAGGTACTAACTGTTTTGATTTTCATGTATGTTTTTTTGGTACTTTCATTATATTCATTATTACAAAAGAAAAATAATATTAACAAAATTAATAATGTTTCCAATATAATACATATAAATTATTTATGTGTTTATTAAAATCCATAAAAGATATAGATATAAAATCAAATACACCATTAAAGGAGACTGTAGGTCTTATGTATGCATAAAAAGATTTTCCATTTAACAAAATGATTAAATGGAAGAAAGATAAATAATATTTTAAACTTAAATAGAAATATTAATTGTATATATATAATGTTAAAAAATTAAATGTATTATAAATAAATTATATGAAAATATAATGTAAAAAATGAATCTTATATCTTGATGAGTTGATAGTCCACCTTACACACGAATAATGTTTTCATTTCCCCCAGGTATATGTCATATAAAGTTTTTTGAAGTACATTATTGTCAATAATATATATATATATATTATACCTAATAATTGTAAACTGTGAGTGTTTTGGATATATAAAGTATCACATAAATTTGTGAGGATGTAATATGCTATACAAAATTGTGACACTATCGTTTACCATTTCTGTTAAGAGGAGATTTATGTTGGTAATTACCATTTAGTAATAATATATCAAAATATTTAAGATAAATAGTTTATTATATTATTATATTTTATTACTAAATTATGGAGTTTGATAAATAAATAACACAAAAAATTTTGATGGACAATGTTACATCTTTAACGGATAACTTCTTTGGACACGCACCAAAAGACTTCCTATGACGGATTTATGATTTTGCTTTGGAATATATGGTGATATGTGAGAAGTAACTAACTTATTTGTGTAAAGATTGACCAATAAAAATGGTAATTGTTGTGTGACCATAAGAGATGTGTTGAACATTTATAGGTTGCAGAGAGCATACACTTCGAAATTTTGACTAGAAAAAGTTGTAACCCTGTTTTTCTCATTCCAAAAGACTCCAAAATGGTCCATTAATGGTCAAAGACAATATAAAGTTGTAATATGGAAATCAAATGGGTATTATAAGAGATAATATATCATTATAACACTCAAATGAGAGTGGAAATAGTTTATTCTACATTCCCAAGACTGATTTCATAAGAGAGTGGTTACTCAAAATCATTGTAAATGGTTTAATAAAAGGGATCCTCAATATTTTGTTTGTTTCAATAAAATATCAAAATACACTATGATACATCCTTTGTATGTTTATTGTTTTTAAATTATCTTATTGGTTATCGATGATTACATCTGATATATTCTCTTGGGAAAATTATATATATAAGGAATAAGATAAACTCTTTTATATAGTAATGAATTTGTGACTATCATTATCCTATTATATACATTTATATTGGTAAAAATGAATTTTCCCTAATAATTGGATATAGTTTATTAGGTAATCTATTATATTGGATCACCAAACTAATGATAGACCCATTTTCGATATTATTAGACTATAAAAATAATATAATTTTTCAATTCCACAAATAAAACACACATTTTTATTTCTCCTTCTACAAAATCTTTCCCGATGTTATGACAGGTGATGATGTGGAATGAATAAGATATTTATTTTTTCCCCATGTTTATAAATATTATAATGTTGGCATTTTTAATGTGTGGTAAATGGTGATTAAATTTTAGCTATTCCAGATTTGTATTTATATCTAACAACACTAATGTACTTATAGAATATGTATCTTTTAACTCTATTGTAATGGAATCTAATATCAATAAATTTGTTTTATGTTCCACCAAATTTTCATTCTCTAGAATAATTTCATAAACAAAGGATTTCTAGAAACATTATAAATTAAAATCGTAGTATTTTTCAACTAAATAATATTTGTTTTTCTCAGGACAAAAAGATATCTTGGTTTTAGATTTTCTTTTTCATTATTAGGCTTCTAATTACATGGTAGTATAAGTAATTATTGAATGTAATTTGAATGATAATCCTGACCAATATAAAAAATCATTCAATTATGGATAGTAACAGTCTTCTCAAATCATTTTTTTCCATGAAGTATAAAATCTATTGAATAATAGACATATAAACAATATTTTTATGTAATTTATATGTCCATAATGTAGCCAAAAATATTACATTATCCTTATTACAATAATTTAATGTAGTTATAAAAGAAAAATAAAAAAGGTATCCAATGTCCTAACCTTACCTTTAATTGTGAGTATATACTCATTCATGTCGTATCACTGTCCATGTAACATTTTATATAGGTTACTCCGTTATATAATACTTTTTTATAAATGTTTTATTAATTAGAGTTGATAGTTTCGTTTAAAATAATTTTAATTAACATGAATTCAATGTTATGAAATAAATACTCATTAGCATATGATTAATTTTTTTTCCTTATCAACATAAAAAATATATATACACAATTTTCTCATAATCATCCCATTCATATATCATGTCATGGTGTCATAAAGCATTACAACCATTATTGGACTTGGATCTATCATTCCACTCTTCTTGTAAAGAAAATGGTAGAGGATACTCATTATAATTGATTCATGTGAAACATCCTTTAACAACTACATGTTGTGATATAATAAGTGAAATTATGAGCCATATCATTTTTTGATCTATCCTTTATCAAAAAAATAATTTTTTCCTTTCATGAGTAATAAGACTAAACCATGGGTTTTTTGATTTGATATATTCTACTATGAAATATTTTGGGGGTAACATTTACCCATACTCTATATGATGTAATTTCATCTCTAATGTTATGGGAACAAAAAAATATCACATTTCATTTTAGGGTCATATTCAAAATACTATTAGATGTGTTGTATTTTTTATAGGTGTTGGTTGAGAGGTTCCTATAACAATATATGGACTTGCATTTACATAATTAAACCTCCTCAAATTTATTCATTTTTCACTTCTTTATTATCATGGTGGATAATATGATTGATTTATCCTTCCTGTTGGATATGTGTTCTATGTGATTTTTGGATGATATAATATGGTAGAACTAACTAATTAGTAATGGTATACCATTGGATTGGATCATAACATATAATGGTATTTTGGAATCCATTTGGATGGTTGATTCTAATGATATATGATGGTGGTGAAATACTATTATCTAAATTACCTCCATACTCTAATTTTGATATATTATTCCTTCAATAATAATTTAATTATGTTCTTTATGTACATTTATAAAAAAATATTTTATAAATGATAGTATTATTTTCTAGATTTGGGGTTACATGCTACTAGAAGAGAGATAAGGTAAGCCCAGTGGAATTGGTTTTATATCTCATTATGATGATTTTTTATCAAAATAAAGAAATGTTCAACTTCATAAACAATTAATTTTTTCCCTTAGATTATAATAAATACATAGTATGAATTATTCTTTTAGGATCCAGAGAATAACATTTTTAGTTGATGAAATAAGAGAAAACATGATTACTATTTTATCATCAAACAAATAATTCGATATTTTATTATAATATCAATCATTACCAATAAATTATTGATAAAATCATTAAAATTATATGGGATTCTATTTTGGTATTTATGTAATAATAACTGAATCAATTTGTGAATATTTAATTTTTCAGAAATTAATATGACCTAATAATGGGATATATAATAACTGGTGTCTAAAAAATTCCAATATTAAAATGATTCATCACTATCCAACAATGGTGTATTAGATAAAGATATATATAATTTCAAGATAACATAATCATAAATGAATAGTTTAATTGTTATTAAAATGTGTAAGGTTATTAATTTCATTATTTTGTATTATAACATAGAGGGCATCCCCAATGGGTTACATGGGGTGGACCTTCAGAATTTATAGATGATTATTTATCATGATGTGAAGGACCACCATATCTATTGAATGTATTATTATGGGAATAGAGTATATGATATGAACAATGGGGAGTACCTATATATATATACATAAAATATCTCATTGTAATAATGTTGATGACCTTCAAATCAGCTAGATATTTAAATACTGGGAGGGTTCATATGGTATGTACCATTTGAGTAGGATATTGGGTTGTTGAATGAATTATTATCGAAAAATAGAGGATAATCATTCCATATTTTTGTTTCTATGTATAGAGAACCTATGTGATGGGAACTAGGGAGTTAACCTTCACAGTTTCTTCATTATTTATTTTTAGAGAGAAACTTTGTAAGGTATTTATGTATCATCATGGAGAAGATGATTATGATTGGTTATATGGAGATAACCTGTAAGTTTTTTTCATTCCCCCAGTATTTGAAGAACATTTTATTAGGTCACCTATGTTCATTTGGAATAAGATTGTGTTTTTCATATATTGGTTCTTTGGAATTCACCTTGTCGTACCATAAATACTTGATTATAGGTTCTAGTATAAATTTTCCCATTATGGGATCTTCTTTTTTATTACACATGTTATAAAAACGGTTTAAAATCATCCTATGAAATTTCTAATATAAATAATATTTTATCGAGGGTGTATATATCTATATTTTATAAGATCCCTCTGAGATAGATCCATCATAGTAATATGGATGTGGGATTATTCCTCCTCACAATTCAATTATTAAAGAATAAAATCATTATTTCAATTAGGGGAAATACTTTTGAAATGGTTTAATGTCTTTATGGAATCCTACTGACCCATGCTTCAAACATGATGTGATTATGACCTATATGGATCAAATATATCATGATTTTATTATTTTCCTATAATATGAAAATTATAACACTAATGAGGTGTTATTTGAACAATTAATTTACTATATTGTATTATAAACACCTTTTGGTATACAGAATTCCATGATTCCTTGGATCTATGGTTTTTTAATAGGTGTTACAAAAAAGATAAGTTAGAAATTATACTAATTTTTTATCCGTTGAAATATTTTCTTCTATCATATTAAGCACATGGATGTTAGGTATCTGGATGTATCACTGACTATTATTTTCATGAGTCATTTTGATTTTATAGAAATTTCATAAATAAATAACCCATCAGTGTCTTATGACACTTAGAAATGTATGGTCAATGATTATTATCTAAAAGGGTAAAGAATTTCATATATCATTCTATATTAATTTTCTTTCTATCATTTCTTCATAATACAACCTTTGATTAGACTACTAATATATTTGTATCGATATTAAGAGGATGTGAAGAAATATAATCCCATAGAGAATCCTATTTCCTAATTAAAGTCTATTTTAAAAAAACAACATTAATTAAATACTTTATAATACAAATATTGGTCATCGTTTTAGTGTAATTTTAGGATTACTTCTAAAGATTTTATAATAATATTATATATTGATATTTATTTTCATATATATGATATTATAGGTTACACTACATGTTAATAATTGTGCATTTGTAAGCTACAAATAAAGTAAAACAATATTTTAACAACACCAAAGAAAGTAAATTTTTATAATGATGTATATGTTGTGAATGTTATGGTTTTTGGGAAACAAATTGATTCTTATGTTTCCTCAATGGTGGTAAAAAAATAGAAAAATGTTTGAGCTTATATTATTATTTCACATAATAAGACATGAAAACATGATGAATTTTTTCAAATAACATCATAATAATTAGTTATATCATGTACCTTAATTCCATATGATTTTGGTATATGTCATTCATTTTTATGGTCAAGAAACATTGACCAATTTTGTGCCAAATAAAATCAGGTAACCATGACCTATAATTTCCCTTTTAAAGTTATACATGAAACAATGACCATTAATATTACCTTTAGGGTCATACAACCCAAACCATTAATCATTTTCGATTAAGGATACATGATATGATACATTATGTTGAACAACATAAGTTCATATAAAAAAACTAATAGTAAAAACAATTTTCTCGAATGTTTAAAGGTTGAATTATGTCAATGTATCTCATAGAGTTTGTGATGGTAGAAGATAAAGGTGTAGGAATGGATTATACATCTAGTAAAAAATATTTAAGAAACTTAATGTCCAGAAATGATTAAGACCGAATTTTTTTTGATTTTCATGAAAGGATAATATTATTTAATTAAATACGAAAACAAATTATATGTATAATCAGGATCAAAGTGTAGGAATCTGTGATATGAAGGATACACTAGATTGAATAAGGTAAAAATAAACAATACTATAATACATGACTAAAACACTTATAATTGGTTCCCCAAGTTGAAGGGTTCTTATTATCCAAAATAAACTCAATTAACACCCCTTTAAATATATACAGTTTGAAGAGAATCACTATTAGATATATCATTTATAGGAAGAAATGTTCCCAATAAAAAATAAATAAATAATTGAAATTTCATAAGAGTTATTGAAATATAATTATTTGTAATGTAGGAATTAGAGGTACTAACATGAGTAATAGTTTTTAGTGGATATTTCTAGGTGAAACATTTTCACTCTGTTCAAAGAGGAAACTTGTGTGAATTAAATGTGCTAAACCTAATGAAGTGACACGGGTGTGTATTGATCATGGGGTACTCCATAGAGGATTGATGATATAATCTGGAATTGAAGGAGTTCATGTACTATTACTCTTCAAAAACCTACATTGAAGTTGTTATCATTGTGTATCCCACTTCATAGACTATTTTTATGTCCAAATTAATGTGGTCATTTATGAGGGTTTTAGGCCTAAATCCCTCCAGTGTATTAAATACCCTATAATAACATAACTGAAACCAATATCATTTATTATCCCATATTTTTTATTACAAAATAAAATATGAAAATAATTGGATTGTAAGATTCACACTAGAAAGTGTATTCACATTCTGATAGTAATTTCTTACTTATGTGATGAATGTGGAAGTCAATGTATATATTTATTTGAAATAATAGATCAATTACCTATCATTATTAGAACATAGCCATTAAATTTAATGAATTTCAGAGGAATTTACCTTTTTTGAATGGAGATTATATGGTTCCCAATAATGATTATATATCATGTAGAAACCTAATTTAATTAGGGAGATAGTGGTTTTTAATAGTAATTATAACACACACAAAGTTCATGGACTACGAAACAGACTCTTCATGGATTATTATCTGAATTCAAATTTTAATAGGGAACAATTTATTTTTTTAGGCCTTATTATCCTTCTATATAGATTGTTTTGGTTGTTTTAGGTGTGGGTGATGGATTTAAATAATATTAGTGTTGTTTTAGATATTTTTTAGTGGATGATATTTCGGTAGTTTGGTATTTCATAAAGATCCATGGAATCATAGGGTTGTACCATTTTTTTGACGTTTTGTTGTTAGAGACTTGGAGGGACAAATTTTAGGACCTTAAATTTCAAGTGTTATAATGGTATAGTTTAGTTTATTGTTTCATTATATAGGTTTATGAATCCGTCAGGGATTATGGAAGGACGCCAATTTTGTCTTGGAAGTGTCCCACTTTTTGAGTTATAATTATTTTCATTAAGATAAGGTCTCTATTGATTTCAATATTTTAAAAAAGTAATTTATGGGATGAATAAGTTGGGAACATGAATGAAGATTCTTGATGATGAAAAATTGATATAAATATTTATGGATAATATCATAAATTTGGTATAGATAATTGAGATGATGCATGAAATAGTCGGTAGTATAACATATATTGGTTGGAGAGATTGTCATGGAATCTAGGAGATGCAAGTAGAGAACACATATATATTTAAATTCCAAAACATTGAAATGAATTAAAATAGGGGATCACCCTATAACATACCTTCTAGGAATGTAGATATGTTTAATTAGGTAGTTGGAAGACAAATATAATACATGAATTCATGTTTTAGAGTATAAACCACACATTAGGGGGGATTTATAAATGTTAAACAGTCTATAGTGAACCTAATTTCTTTTTATATAGATTAGATATCAGTTTTTTAGATCATATGATCACACTACACAACAATAGAGGAGTGGGTTGAATTTTGGTGGACCTAAAAATTATAGGACCTCAACAACACAATAAATGGGAAACACTAAATTGGATGGATAAATGGGGTACTAATCCTATGAAAAATGATCACATCCTAACCAGAAGGTATGATAATTTTCATAGTAATATAAATTGTAAGGCCTCTACAACATAGACAATATACCATCACACAGGGGCCTTTAATATTTGATAGCATTCCACTACAAAGTTGATTCTTGCATCACTTAGATAATTATCATGTTTCAGTGGCACTCAATATAAAATTTAATAATAATCAATTATGTTGAAGTGGTTCTCAAGGTACATTTTTTGGTATCAAAAGAGAAATTATTTCTTGGAATAATTTAACATATTGGGTGATTATAAAAATCTACTCAAACTACCAATTAAAATTAGATTGGAGTGTTAATTGAGTGATTATCAAAGGGTTGATAAAAATTATGTTTAAGGAAGTGTTGTTTTTGAATTTTAATTTGAAATTTTAATATGTTGAAGGAATATATATAGTTTCCTAGATTTATATAAAATTAGCGAGTTGTGAGAAATAAATTAAATCACTAGTTAGAAAAGAAAAACATGTTATTATAGATAGTTGATATTTATTCTAAAAGATCATTCATCAATGAATTTGAATTATTAAGGGATATTCCAAATTTTGAGTATATATATTATATATAATTCTTTTGAGCCTTTAATAACAATAGGATTATCATATTCATCCACTATTGAAGATCATATACATGATTTATAAATGTCGTCTTTTTTGTTCCATTCACTTATACAATGATATTAATTTTTCATTTAGTTTAAGATGAACCAAGGAGAATAAAAATATCACTAAAATCCAAATTGGGGGGAATAAAAAATGAAAGGATAAGATTTTGGATCTTAACAATGTAGATTTATATGTGCTTACACATCATTAGAATTCTACACAAAGTGAGGATGTGAGAAAAATTTTAATAGATCATGAAATTTAATAGGATCTATATTTAGGATTCTTTGAGATTTTTATTAAGAAAGGGGATTTATAAAAATAATTTAACACCGATTCACCCCCACTGTTTGTGCATAGAAAACATGACCACAGATATATAAATTATAATCCTAAAAAATTCTTTAACTATTGATACAAAATATGTTTTTAAGTAGACATATGTTCTTAATTCTATGTATTTTCGAGTATTTCTGTACTTATATGTATAATACTAGCATAATGAGATGAATAGAATGATTATTTAACTTTATTCACATGGATGTGAGGAATGAAAATTATATGTAGTGGCATTCTAACGCATTCATGAGAATTATCATTTGACACAATATGATAAAAGTAATTTGATGATTTATGTATGGGATAAATATTCCATTTTGATGTCAATTAGAAAAGGATTACATCAATGTAATGGTTCTTAAAACTATAAAAGTGTCATGTAAAATTTTGAGAATCTGTAATGAATGAAAAATAATCTCTATGAAATTGAAGATAAAAACATAGATATGAATATTTAGAGATATTAAAATGGAAAATTATTAGTACATAGATGACTATTTCAGTATAGTGAAACATATAGTCGACAATATTTTAGTATTTGGAGAAACTTTAGAGTAAATAAATAATGTGAAAAAAATATTATATATGATTTCTAACACTTTTGACCCCATTGTTTCATCTTTAGAATATAGGGATGAATTTTCTTTGGATATGATTCATAATATTCGATTATCTTATGGAATGAGGAAATATTTGTTCCCAATAAATGAAAATTGATTTTACTACACTTAAAGACCCAATAAATGGGAAACCTAATGTTATTGAAGATTTTATATATTCATATGATGAATCTGATGTAGATATCAAAAATATTATTTCCTACTTTTCAAATTTATTAAATAATGTGAAATATAAATGAAAAGGTAAAAATTTTATAAAATGTTTTAATTGCAATTTTATTGGTTACATTGATATTTTTTCCAAATGAATCAATGTTCATAATATTAATTTGACGTAGAAGATGAAATTACCGTGAAGAATAAATCAAATAATAAGTAAAAGAAAACACACAGTAAAGATGATTTTTTTTGATAAATTTCTTTGACTTGAATAGCGACTAATATAATGAAATTTCATAATTTTGGTAAAAAATGATTTTGATCTATTATGAAATTACGATGACAGAGAAGAGAAAATAGGAAATGAATGGGAATGGAATGGTATGTTGGATAATTTTTTTAAGAATATTTGACAACTCAAGAATGATAGGAAAACTATAGAGAATGGAAAAAGTAAACTTTTACTAAAAATAATGCGGAAAAAACATTATAAATTGAAAAAATAAATTTTTTTCATGGAATCATTATATATTTTTTAGGTCAAGAAAAATAAGTTTAATATATGTGATTTTAAAAATATTTTATATGATATTTATGAAATAATATTGTGATAGAAGTGGGGGTGCATGAATCATAATCCGTATGTGTTTTTGTAAAAAAAATTACTAAAACTTATCTAGAGTCTAGTTCAAAAATAATAATGATTAATGGTAATTATTCTAAGGACAGTTATAGGAATGGTTCCAATAATAAGTTAAATTCATGAAAACATTAATATCAGAACATATCTTCCATTACAGGCATTACTGGTCTCCAAAAAACAACATAAAATTTTACCATGAAGGATGTTGATAGACATTCCTCTCTATAAATGGAAGATATTAAAAAAATAAAAACTATTTCCCCCAATTAAAAATAATGATTATAATTCATAAATAAAACAATAAAATCTTCCATGATTAATCTATAATAAATAAATAAAATCATAATGTTATTATTTTAAATTGGTTGTTAATATTATATTAGTTTTTTTATTAAAGATAAATTATTAGTATTGTTATTGTTATGTTTTTATTACTTATTGTGAGAATAAAATAATTAAAATATTTATATCACTTGTTTTAGTGTTACACATGCTTTAATTATTTATCATTATATTAGTTTTATATAACTATTATTACCCAATAATTCCAGTCAGAGGCAGAAACCTTTGACTATTTATGGAAGAGAAATAAAAAGTAATATAAATGAGAATAAAGATGGGTGTGTGCAACTTACCCACATCAAAAAATAGTCTAGCCACAAAATACAACTACATATCAAAACAATCAAATCCCACACCACATCCATAATAAGGGTCTCCATCCATAGTGGTTGACTCCCACTCAGATTTGGTATCATAGTGTTTCAATAGCATAGCATACTACTTACTAAGTTTCAATTTCTCTAGAGAGAGTTCCTCATTACATGGATGCTTGTCGACATGATCATTTTTATGAGCATGAGCATCCCCTCTTTCCTTCTTGATAGAAAACATGGTAATCATCAGGTTCAAAAAGTATAAATAATCTTTACTAGGCATTATATTTGGTGGAGTAGACACCACTCCTTCACTTTCAGATATCATAGTCTTCCCACCATGCACAATATCACTGTAGGAGGGTCTGACAATGCCACAAGCATTTTCCTTATCCCTATCCAAAACTTCTCCCCACTTCTCAGTGATGTGAATAGAGCCTTTATTTTTTCATCCATTTTCTTTTTCCAATAAATGATTTTTTGAAGAAACCAGAGGTACACCTTCCATCAGCTGGGGATGTCTGTTAGTATAAATCAGGGCTAAACATTAAGGGTCCTGAATAGTGTTGACCATAATGTAACTCCTTGTCCATTACACCCTCTTCAAACACTGCTTTCTGAGTGTTGTATTCAACATGCAAGCTAAGATATTTAAACTCTATAATATCTTCCCTCATAAAATGACCCTCTTCATGCTCTAACCCCTCAAATTGATTATAAGAAGAGACATTAACCTTTAACACTCTACCTGAGTTGTGAGTGCCTATGAATACTACATCACCCTAAAAAACCACATTGCCTGAGGACTCAACCATAGGAACTGCCGATTGCAGCCATCCGGGACCAACTACATCCCCCAAATCAGATAGATTATCAACATCAAGATTAACCTTTAGTCGATCAAAGACCTAATTCACTGTCAGATTCAGTGCCACCCACACCTCTTTAACTGAAACTGGATATGAAGAGGCCCTTCCTTGAATATCCTGACTCATCTCCCTCCCCATAAATGAGGAGATCTGATCCCCAACAGCTGAACAGTCAGATGGAGCAGCCCCGACACTTTCACCCTGCTCAGGGAAGATACCCATTTCAGAATGTGTTTTAACAGAAGAGGTATCCCCATTCTTCTCTCCTATGAGGTCATATTTTCTCACAATTACACCCCGTCCCCTTATCAGAGGAGTCTTCGTATTGTCCTTCAACATCACTTGAGCTACTCCATTGGCAACCCAACCACCCATGCTCATCTCCTCTGCCACTAGTGGGACTCCATTCACCCTTCTGCTACAACAGGCCAACTCCAAATGTCCAAATCGATTGCACACAACATAGTACCACATCCAAGACTCAAAGATTACCTCCTTCTTCCAACAGAACTCCTTCCCATCCGTGATCCACACCCATCTCACTAGTGGTTGTGCAACATCATCCATGATACACATTCATGGAAAATAAGATGACACACCACCTTCGTTCGGTGATTAGAAAAGTGGTATCTTATGATCATATTACTGAGGGCAGATATTATTGTGGGATTTTTAAAATAGAGAGGAATACCATGGAGGCGTACCCATGTCATGATTGTTGAAGGATCCCGCCACATATGAAACATGAAAATCCATCTTAATAGGTAAAAAGGAGAACCCTGGAATCTTTGAGGGACCCAAGAACAAGCAGTTATCATGTATTCTTTAGATCCAAACTGGATCATCATTTGCTATCGGTCAGGTAATCCAACTACCACATGCTCCTGTAACTCCAATGATTTGAAGACAAACTAATCAAACTCATCAATCGATGAGAGATGAAGGATAAACTGTGCATCATGTTGGTTTTTCCTCAGATACACCCCACATTATAGTATAATTTAATATATTCAAGGTAGATTTTGGTCCTTATATGACAACTATTTGGTTCAATCATGAATTGAATGACACCTCTACATGATAGTATAGATTCTATACATCGAACATGTCTTACACATATATTCATGATAGAACATGAACTCACATATAATTCTACCTCATGGTATAAAACTTATTTATTTCATAATTTGTGAGAATCTTCATCTATAAACATTCACTACATGGATCTACTCTCATCTACATGGTGGATAAATATTCCATGACAACATAGAAACCCTCTGCATGATTTCATCACACAATTTTTAGTCTACAAGGAATATCTTTTACATCATGCATAGAAACACAACCTTGTATAGATATTTTTTATAAATTCATATATAGGATTCACATATTCAACCTATATATCATGAAGATGTTATTTATATTTAACAATATACTCGGATATTTGTGTTTGACATTCCATGATTCTATATTTCTGTTTAGATTTATTGTGACCCAAGATTTTCCTACATATGTATTAAATGTTTTATTATGATTATTATTTACTTTAATAAAAAACATGTCTGAGGACTATAATAGTTTAATGCATTTGGAAACTTTGATACCAAAACATTTTTCTGTAAGTGTGATACATCATCTCACACTACCATCTTCAAGAATAGTACCCTTCTTATGTATATAATACATGATAGAAATAATCATAACCTAGGGAAAAGAATCATATGAAAGGGTGAGCTTATATTCCCCGTAAGGGTAAACAAGATAGATATATAACCATACTATGATCCTAATGGTTTCATAACATGAGCATAACATTTAATAACCATAACGTGTACATCAAATATCATAATCTTGAGTTGTGGAATTATTTTTGTTAGTTCATACAACATTAATACAAAAGGAATCAACCTGATCCATGATTGAATAATAATTGCTTGAGAAACTAAATTTTGTTCACACAAATACATATAGAATATCATTTCCATATTAGTAAATGATCAATTCCTAGACCATCATTGCAGAAAAGTCCTTCACTGAATAGGTTTCACCCCTTGTTTCATCCCTGTGATACTGAGCTAGGTTCATTCCCCTTAAAAAGCTTTCATATTGAACTAGAATAATGACTAATTCCCTCAATTTGTTACTAAATTGGGTGCACTCCCCGTTCAAACTCTATCTTACTGACCTATGTTCACTCCATATTCTAAAAGTATCTTACTAAATCAGGTTCACTCCCCATTCCATCCCTATAATACTAATCATGATTCAATCATTTTTTCATCCATATCTAACTAAATTACTCTCACTCTATATTAGATTCTTTTCTATTTCATGAGATTTAAAACATTCCCCAATTATTTAGAGGGAGATATAGGTCACACCAATATATAGAAATAACATAACAACTTTTTTTGGATATGATGTAAATATTTTGACATAATGAGAATCATAAATATGTGTGAAAAAATATCATAAAACGTTAATCATATCATAAATTTTGAAATAAAATATTCTTCATAAACATTTCATCATATCATATCTTATAGAAAAGATATAGGTCTCATAGTCATTTCATCATTTCATCATAAAATTTCCTAAGGAAGTGGGTTTCATAAGAGTTATATCATGGTATACATTATAGAAGTTAATCATGATCTATCTTTAGAATGTAATCATAAGAATAAACCATTAATATAAACAATAATAATGTATTTTTTGGTTCATATCCAAGGTATGTAGTAAATTATACCAATGGATGTCATTATAGATGGAGACTGCTTTTGAAAGGTCCCAATGACCATTTCTTAAAGAAAATAATAAATTATTGAAAAACATATTTAATAAATATATCCTTTTGAAAATAATTTATTTGAAGATAAATATAAAACATTATAATGGATATGTCATGGGAAATAATGGTCATTTCAAAGGGAAGATTCATTCATGTAATAAATGTTTAAACAAATATTCCATTCACATTTTATGTAAAATATAAATTGGAATAGTTTTTTAAAACGAAATAAAGATTACATCTAAAAAACTATGAAATATATCAAATATTAAAAAAATATATTTTCAAAATAATTATATAATAATTAAATTTTATAGAACATTTAAAAAAAATGAACTGGAAGAAAACATATTCTAGGCCAAAAAATTATTTTTATTAGAGAAATTATTTTTTGAACTCTAATGTAAATAATGAGATAAAATGAAAGGGAAAATGTATTCTAATTTAATAACTACATATGAATAAAATTCAAGAAAATTATAAATAGTTATATCAAGATATATAATTATTGGATACTTAATCATAATCAATCCAGATAAATGATGATATTTTTAACAAAAATCCCTAAAAATATTGGGGACCTTGAATCAGAAGAAACATGAAAGAAATAAAAATAAATGAAACCTAATATATCATCATGATAAATAAATTCATGATATTACTTTTCAATTTTTTTTATATAAATTCCATTAAATAATATATGAGGTAACATATTCTACATCGGAATGAAAGAAAAATTGAGTCAAAAATCCCTTACTAGTTTGTTACCTTTTGGACCATAATCCCCATGAAAGAGAGATCATAAAATTATTATTTAATACCAAATTATTTTCAGTATAAGTATCATAATATAAATTTAAAATTAGTATATACACCTTATAAATGATATTGGTGGTGAATATGATACAATTCTTATAGATTTAAAAAATGAGAAGAAAACCCCTTATTGATTTGTTAACATTTTAAATATAAACCCCAATGAAGATAGAACCTATATTGGATATATAAACCCACGTAATTATAATAATAATCATAATAATATATATTAATATGTATTATATTCTCCAAAAAAACAAAATATGTAGTGATTATGACATGTGTCTCACCGGCATAAAAAAGTTAGATGGAAATATCATACCTTGTCTATTAACATCCATAAAATGCATTCAACCATCTTGTATAATAAATATAAGTTTATTATAAATATATTAAATTAAAATATTCATATATAAAATTTTATATATGATATTATTATGACCTTTTATTATTTATTTATTAACAATTCCTGGTTAATGATATGGCACGATTAAAATCTTCTTTGTTTTTCTTATATGTTTTGATTTACTACAATTTTTTCCTATTACATCTATCATTGTTACATAGTCCCCATAATTATAAAAATTATACAAATAAAATATAAAATTATTATATATTTATTTATATTATTCCATAAAATTTAGTAATAGTAAATGAAATACACCATTCATGGATTTCGTAAGTTGTACATATATATAAATGATATTTTAAATTTATTATTTATTTGAATGAGAGAAAATTTAATGATATATGATCATTAGGGAATAAATTTTAAAACATAATACCTAGGATTAATAAATCCACATTAAAACCTTCCATGTAAATCCTGAATGAATCATTTCTATTCGAAAGAAATATTCGTCCATGCACATGAACAACGTTATCATATTTCCACAATTTAATTCTTGAAGGAATGTGTGATATAATACTTACGGATTCAAAATTACATAACAAATATAATATATATTTATATAATATATATAATTATAAATCATTCATTATGACTAGCCTTTATAGGTAGTAATGGAAAAGCTAATGACGTCTATTTGGAATGAGGTTATTTAACACACATAAACAGTGATTCTATAACCAATTTGATTGATTTTTAGATGGTTTTAGGAAAATAAACAAACATAAAAACCATCTATGTATATTTAATATACTGAGGATATTATATAATATTTATATAATAATGATTTAAGGGGTTGTAGGGTGGATATGAAATAAAAAATTAGTTGTTGATGAATTTTACCTCATCTCTAGGAATCTTCATTATCATTTCATTAAGAGCCTTCAACAAATGGGGTTTTCTCCCAAACTACATATTCTATGTTTCATAGAAGATTTTTGGGAAGTTATTTTTTCTTAACATAGTTGAACCAAGTTTTTGTAAATGTATGATGAATGGAGGAGATATAGCTCCCATTTAAAGTTTCCAGATGTGTGGTATTTTTATATATACACAAAAGTTTTCAATATTAGTAGATTAATATTGCCTAAAATTTAAAAAATAGATTATTAATGTGGTGGATAAATTATTTTTCTGATCAACACATCACTAGAAAATAAATTACATTTTTAGAACACATTTTTTCTTCACTTTTACGTTCTGTTATTTTATCCATTTTTTTCTTCACTATAGTAACTAGTATTTTTTACCAAGAGAATTTATCTATTAAGACTAATTTAAAATGAGACTTATTATTTAATTTGGGATCATTTTTAAATATATTGAATAAAATATATCAAAAAAATCAAATGTCTGTGGAAAAATTTATTTTAACAAAAGTGAAAGTAATATGTAAAAACAAATTTTTAAACATAACAGTGATAACATAGATTTTGTTATTCAATGGTGAATATAGTCGTTTTATTTGAATATCGGGCCATTAATTGAAAATATTTTATATTTATTATAATTTAATTTTCATTTGATATAATATATGTTTTTTAGTCACTTAAAATCATTTAATAAAATATCATTTATTATAATATAATAGTAATGTTATTTTTAGAATTATTGATTTAATGTGAATTTAAGAAACAAACAAAAAATATGGAATTAAAATATAAATTGTTCAATACTATGTAACATTATATAATCTTTTGAAAATTTATTTTAACATAATAATTCATTCACTTTCATTCACTTTTGTTTTTTAGTATCATTTATTATATTTTATTATTAATTAAAAAATTATTACAGTGGCGTTTAATTATATTTTAAATTAATTATTTCACATTCTAAAAATTAAAATATATTTTCTTCATAAAAAATTAAAATTTATATTTAAAATTAATATAAATTATCTCACATATGTTGTTTGTCTCCCTACCATATGTCCTAATAGAAACTAAATGCAACAAGGTTTCTTTTTTATTTTTCTATAATCAACATATTACATAGGTAATTTTCATTGGATTGTGTCATAAATCACATTAGAATGTAAAATTAGTTAGTAAGGTTCAAAATATTTTCAGTCAATGTCTGTTGGAAATGTTGGTAGGTCATTTTTATCCTTTATCATCTTTGTTTAACCCCTAGAAAATGCATTTTTACAAAAAGTGTTGAAATTCAATTTTATGGTTTAAACAATTAGTTCTTGTCAAAAATTATGTCCCCCATTGTAGAAACTATATATTATTATGTTTAGAAAAATGAAATGAATTTTTTTCCAAATTAAATTTATACAAGTGGGAAAAAATAAATTTAATATTAATCTGATAGATGTGATGAGAAATCTAGTTATTAAAGGAAATAAGATCAAAAGTCAACATTGTTTTTATATAAAATATAAATATGAAAATGATCTCAATAAACTAAATTGGTTTAATGGATTTATAATTGAATTAATTTTACATTAAAATAAAATAAAATAAAATATATTTTTATAAATAAATAGAAAGAAAATTTATTTTTCAATTAAAAATCATTATTTTCACTACCCATCAAAAAATAAAACTTCTCAGAAAAATACAATGAATTCACCCTAAGATAATTTTGACATTATAAATTTCAAAATGATGTTTAATTTATTATATTAATTTTATAAACGAGTAAAAATAATTTTTATCATCTAAAAAATACATAAGATTATTTTTTTGAGAAAACAATATTTTAGAATATGTAAATATTTTTATAATATTTTTTTACATTATTTTAAATAATATTTAATTATATAAAACTACTATAATTTATTATTTAAAATATTTTATTTTATTCATACCACACATTTAATGGTTAAATTATAAATTTTCATTAATAATATTTCATAATTTTTTAAAAACACTTTGTTGCATCTAATAAAAGTTAAGCTAGTGTTACATGTAGATCCATATTAAATTGGTGTTGCATATAATGAATGATATCAAATAGAAATAATTTATTTGAATGAAAAATAATTCATGAAAAGTTAATGTGTTATAGTCATCACCTACAATCCTGAATTGGCTTCTACTTTACAATATTTTTTTATCAATTTTACCTTTATCCATTTTTTTCATGGAATCAAACCTTTATGGAATATTTAATAATCATTTTCAAGATGATGTGTATTCATTTTCAAGATTATATATATTCAAAATCAAAATAATTTTTTCAAAAGGAACTCACCAATTTTGGATGATGTGTGACTATATATCATCCTCTTTTCCTCTAGTTAATTTAATATATCCCAGTGACCCTTTCTAGATCAGACATTATGCTACTATGCTATCGATGAAATTTGTGTCTACAGAATTGTGAATGAATAAGCTCTATGCAGTATAATATCATATAGTCTAGTTACCCTTAAAAAATTCATGGGGCTTCTGTTTTTCCCTTATAATTTTGTTTCATATTAGAATCTGTGATCTCGAATTATGTTTTGTGACCATGAACAATTTGGCCATGAATAGGTTGTCTTAGAATCTATTATAATAACATATGAATGATCTGCTATATTTTTTAATCTCATTTATTTTTTTTAATTACAAGATTTTTATATTTATTATTTAAATTTTATTTATATTTATAAATTATTTATTTTGATTTAAAATTATATTGGAAGTATTACTAAAATATTTTGTGAAAAAAATTATTATTCTAAAGAACATGATGAATATGATTTACTATACTATTTTTTATTATTTTTGTATTAGTGGTTTTTTTAAAAAATATTTCAATGGTTTATATTATTTTACTTATTTAATAAGATATAAAATATTATAAAAACATATTTTAATGTTTTTAAATGAAGTTAATATATGAATTTGAGCACAAATAAATTATTCTTCAAATGTTTGCGATTTATAAAAATATAAACACATAATTAGATATTTTTAATATTTTAAACAATAACAAATAGAATGATGAGTTTGAGAGACCTATATCAATTGGAATCAAATGAGATAGAATAATTATAATTGTTGATTTTTCAATAAATTATGATGGTGGCATGAAATAAATGTTACTACATCTATGAAACATGATTCTATAATTTTGAGACCTTCTAATGTTAGTTTTACATTGGTGAAATCATAAAGTAAAATCAAAATTGATTCATTGGGGAAAATTTGATCAATGTTATATAAGCCACATCAAATTCCCCATCAATAACTCATCTTTTATTTTTAATTTTGTTATATTTTTGATTATTAAATAATATATTCATATATTTATTCCTAAAATTCAGTTTATGATTTTCGTATTTGAATTATTTTATTCTATTAGTTGGTTTTCCTAAAAATATAAGGGTTCATTAGGATATTATAATAATAAAATGGTAGTCTTGTATATTTTGTGAATCTATTAAAAATTATGGTTGGTTTTCCAAATTGGTACTGTGAAATGTAGGGTCTATAAATTGGTTATCACATCATTAAATGTGAGTATTTTGTGTGTACCAATAATAATTATGAGTATAGAAGATTAGATAGTTCATTATGATCTTGTTGATCTTAAATAATATAAAAATTACATGTATATTTTTTATTCAAATTCATCATATTTTAAAAAATCTTACAATAATAAACTATATTTTCATAACTATAATATTTTTTTAGAATAATTTGTTTACAATTTCTCAATGTAATATTCACCCTCTTATCCATTTTTTCCACGTTTCTGGGTCTAAAAAATATATTAAAGAGATATAATTTTATATATATTTTATAATGATCTTTATTATTCCATTTTATCTAGAATATCGTAAACCTAACATTCTCAACAATACTATCCTTGATGATGGAAGGAAAAGATGAAAATTTTGGTCATATGACTAAAAATCTACCCATATTTCAGAAAAAGTGATTATGAGAATTGGAATGATAAAATGGAGGTATACCAAAAAATATTATTGGAGATCATTAGATAATATTGGTGAAACAAAATTAGATACCCAAATACGAACCAGAGACACTTGCATGTATGGATAACGAATAGTGTTTTTTATTTATAAAGTCAAAAAATTATTGTGTTATATGTGGAGGAATGTATATTAATGTTTCATCCTTTATAAAACCCATTTATATTTATAATTTTATAAAATTCACTTATTATGGGGAAGAAAATATCAAAAAAAACAAATCTTGAAATGATTCATGCAGAATACCAAGATTTCAACATGGTGTAAAATGAGTAAGGAAACCAAATGTTTTTAATAGCATAAAATTATTACATATGGAATTAGTGAATATAGTGAATTAAAATACAATAAATATCAATTTTAATGGGTTCTAATTGAATTACCAAATATTTTTAAGGAACATAAATTTATAACAAGTTAAAATTAAAATTTCATGGTGTATATTTTACATAAACTATTCCTTTAATTATTATACTGTGAACATGAATTAGAAAAAATACTAATAAGAAGTCTATGAAAAAAGAATTATTGGTTTTAATTAAATAATTAATGAATATTCTCACTCTTATGAATCATAGTTAAAGAAAAGAGTTAAATTCATGGATTATTCTTTAAAAAATCATTATAATTTTACATAAACAAATGATGCAAGAAGTTGTTCAAATTGAAGGAAAAATGGAATAAAAAAATATAATACTAGAAATAATAATTTTATTTCATATTAAAGCTATTATTAGTATAGGATGAAAATACACATAATGTAATATTATTCCAAAATCATGTGTTAAAATAAAAGAAAAATCAAAACGATAAAGAAATAAATGCATTTTTTAGAAGATTTTATTTTTCAAATGGTTTGTAATTGACCACAGACACAAGAAGTGAAAAATATATTGGTAACTTTTGTTTTTTGGATTTACATTATGAGGTACCCAAATCATTAATACCTGAATTAATAACACATGATTATGTAAATTATAATGGTATAAGTAAATAATAAAATAAAATAAATTTATTACTATTTCTTATTTTGAGTATATGAATTCTAAAATTGAATAAATATATAATGATAATTTGAAATTAAGGAATGCTTTTGTAAGGAATAATAGAAGATATGCTGATATAAAAATTGAAAATATGAAATTATTTAAATAAATTATAAAATTAAAGAATAATATAAAAATATAAGTACTAGTGTTCTAGGAATAAGGAGTGTAAACAATTATTATTTTAATAAATTGAAACAAAAAGAAAACAAATGACCACCAAAAATATTTTTTGATCGTAAATGACAATGATTATAAAGGGTTCATTGAATTTTATAGATATTATATATTAAAAATTATAATGACTATAAGATCTTCAAAAAATAAAATAAAAAATTGAGAAATACAATTTATGGTACTAATGAAATTATTTATCTTGATTTTGTATCTATTCAAAAAGATAAAAAATATTTTAAAAAATATGGTTCTAATCATAAATTAATATTATTTTTATTTTTAATGGAAAATATTACTTTGATAAAATGATGTATAGGATTAGAACAAATCATAAAATGAAGGGTTATAGTTATAAAAACCTTTCACCAAGGTAGAATATAAAAACATTTGTTAAACTCTCAAAATGATGTATTTATAGTGAAATATATTTTAAATATAGAATGCTTTAGAATTAATCCAATGAATACCATTTATGATTTACAAAATCATTTCTGTATTCTATATCATTAATTGAAAAAAAACATACATCAAATAGATGTTTTATCTCCATTTTCTGGTTAAAATGTCCAGATACTAATCTAATTATACCCAAATTAATATGGCCACCAAAAACCTTTTTTATCTTTATTTCTTTTAAGAATACAGACCTATAGTTCTCAAAGATTTTTAGAAACTAGATATGAGTTTTTTAAACACAATATATTTGATAATTAATATCATATCGTTTATTTTTCTATGGAGTCATGGACACATTTGGAAACAAATATAAATAAAATATTAAATGTTTAGAGAAGTTATATTTTCTAAATGTGTTATTGTTTAAAAATTATTATATATATATATTGTCTGAATGAAAATATAATAATTATATCATAGCTATAAGATGATGGATTAAATTTATAATTTGAAAATGATAAATGAAATATTTTGAAAAATATATTTTTTTCCTTATTGAAAATTATAAATACTATGTTTGTAAAACATATTTTACAGAAGAAAATAAAAAATAATTATTTAAATATTATGGAATAAAATAATATATTATTTCATATGAGACTTGGAATACATATTTCAGACTATAAAAGAAACCTTTCATAGCATATGATGGTTATATAACTTCTAATGATAAGTACTGGTAATTATTTTCGGTGTTATTCAAGTTTTAAGGGTGATCATCATAAAGAACGGTTTAAATATTTGAATGATTTTAGTACTACAAAATCTCTTCAATTTACACATATTGGTTTATTTGGTAATATATAACCTACTTGTTTTTTTGGAAAAAATATTGAATCTATAATATATTATTATTATCGTTGATTCAACTAAAATTGTTTCATGTTTCATAAATATGAAAATACTGACCAATTATTGGTCTTTATAAATAATTTTCTAAAATTAATAAAATCATTCAATATTCTTTTAAAAAAGTTATTCCGGGGATGAATTATTTAATTTATAATTTGATACATTTTTAATTCACGGGGTATAGTCCAATATTTTTCCCTTGGACAACACATAAAAATTGTATAGTTGAAAGAAGGATTAGTTCGATTAAATAAACGGTGAGATCAATATTGGTTGAGTTTAATATGAATACAAATTTTTGGGATGTTGTTGTTAATATTGATTTTCATGTTTTAAATATAGATTTTAATAGACTATTAGAAAATAAAAAACATTATAAAGTGTTTAAAGGGACAATTTATAACAACAGCCATGTTTTAAATAGAGAAAAATAATCAATCCAATCATTAAATATCATACAATTTTATATGTCGATATATAAGATCCTAGTTCTTTGTACGAGGCAGTAACTCTTTTTGAATTAAAAAATTTTATTTATATTGTAATAGTTGATATGAATGTTTTTATAAAGAATGTTTCAAATTATATATTTATTGTGCATTTTTAAATTTATGATAAAATATTTGGTAGCATGGATAAATTATTTTTTAATGATTTTTATAAATTAATTACTATTAATTTAAACATGAGTTCAATTGTAGAACATAATTTATTTGTTAGAATACAAAGAAAATTATTAAAATATGGGTTTTTAATATATAATTTAATATATGGTAATGATATAGTTATGAGGTTTTCCATTTATTCAAAAACAAATTATTAAAAAACTAATTAATAAAAATTAGAAATTGTATTTGGATAATACTATAAAGTGTGCATATTTTAAAAATTATAGAGGCATCATAATAATCTTACATTATTTGAATTGATTTATATGATTTATAATGTATATGTTGTTCCTATGTGTAAGATTTTAATAATATTACCAAGAGTCACATCACAAATGAATTAAGAGAATAAATATTAAAAACAATAAAACTATTAGTACCACTTTGTTTCATCTAAATGAGAATTTTTATTGATTTACTTATATTTAGGTTTTTATTTTTGATGTTTTAGCCGTAACCTAAAAAATGGTAGGTGCAATTTATATAGTATTAATTTAGTTTCATGTAGTTATATAAAACAATTTTATGTTTCATTATCAAAAAATAAGTATGAGTGTCTTTCCTATTTATGTTTTTAGTCGCAATTTATTAGGATTAAAAAACATTAAGTAATTTTAATATCTATTTTTATAAAAAAAATATATATTATAGTGTAATATAAATATATAAAAATTATTTTCATCATTGAGGGAAAAAATATAGATATTATATTTCCTTTTATATGTGACCATATTAATAAAGGGGAAATTTTTATAGAATTTTTTTATAATTAAAGAAAAATGTGAAGAAATATTTACTAACAATTAAATTATGTAATATTTGAGAAAATAAATTTTAATCCTTTTATGTAAAAAAATTTATTTTAATTTTTTTATAATTTCCAATAAAAATTGGATTTATATTTTTTTATTTAAAATTCTAATCATTTGTGTGAATTTATTAATTTAAATTCTTTGTTGAAATTTATTATAATTGTTATTATAAACAATAATAAATTACATACTTTATTAACTATTTATCAGTTATGTGTGTTTAATATATTTTTTTAAAATAAATATGAATTTGTTTTATAATGTGGAAATGATTTAATCTGTTTTATTATTTGTATTTATATTATAATTAATTGTTTGTAGATTTTTTATTTTTTTTATAAATTTAAAAATGTAGATAATATTTTGAAGATGATTTAAAATTTATGTAAATTCCCAATTTTTTAATTTATAAAAAGGGGGATTCTTACTATTTTAACTTGTATGTTAATATTTTATTAATTGGTTTTGATAAATTACAATTCCACACTTTCTTAACATTATATTTTTATTAATTAATGTGATAATATAATAATGACATAATATTATATCACATGTCTTATTATGATATATTACCTATTTTTATATCCCCTGATTTAGTGTTATATAACATGTGTTGTCCTATTTTGAATACATTTTTCTGTGATAATTTATTTCCTTTTCTAGCATTATTCATATTTTTTATCATATGTGTTAATTGTTATTAGAACAAATAGAATCTTTACCACAAATATTATATGTGTATTTTTCTATTATTTAACACATGTATATCTTTGATGAAATATATTTACGGTTATAAAATTTATATATTACCATGGTAGCTACTCCACCAGGACAATTTTATCATATTCTGTACTTTAGCTTCTCCTTGGATGCACACCACATCATGGTTATAGCTCCCATGCTCACTATAGCATGGGATCCTTAAATAAAAACTATTTGGTTCAACCGTTAATGTAGAATCTCTAAGACAATGTACAATAGTTTCTACACATTGGCCATACACTGCTCATCCATGACAAAGGTAGTCAATATCCCTAGTCTGAAGCTATTTTCAATCATAAACTGTGTAACTTACCGTATTTTTTTTGGTGTACTATGATATTATATAGGATTTTTTCATTAACTACTTTAACATATCAAATTATTCTTCACAATATATTTGGATTTGTTTATATTTTCTGAAATTGGTTCATGACTGAACATCTTCTTAGATCATTAGTTAGAGATCCCATGTTGATGTATATTAATGTTCATGTTTTCAAGGATTTAGACCATCTTCATTTTTCTACACAAACTCAAACCATGTTGTATCCTACCTCATGATCTATGTTTATCTTTTATTCCACCACATCACTGGTATACTGACAACCATTTCTAGCTCTTATAGTTTACATTGAGATTTTTCTTCACATCATTAGGTGGACTATTTGAAATGTATGAGAACATAAAAGAATGTCACCTTTACCCTTGTTCATCCTTCACATATGATTGTTTTTTACCTTGACCCTACATCATATGTATCATGTTATAATGTATGACTATGAATTGTTTTTTTGTATCATGAAGATTACAACCATGATTCGGTAGTCTGGCCATATTGAGTATAATTGACTAAAAATTTATAATTTTATTTATTTTCAAATTACATCAACTTTACAAGTTATATATTTCATTTTAGTGTAATTTATTAATTATTAATAATTATTAAAATTATAATAATATTTGTAATAAAAAATTTTGGGGAGAAGATTCACTATTTAGTAACATGTGTATTATAAGCTCTATGATACTCTAGGTTTATATTAATTTATTAGTGATTTCATTTCTAATTTTTGTGAATTTTTTTGTTTCAACTGTTAGATAAACTCTAATATTGAAAATGAACATATTTAATGGTATTTTAATGAGTTCAATGATTGAACTTAGTCATTTAATATTTTGATGATTAAATTAGGTAAGTACATATTTCCATATTTATTTTGTTTATAACAGTTTTTAGAATATTGATGACATTAGAAAATCCCTCTCAATGAGAATCAACGGTGGGATCTTGATGACAATTGGTTAATTGTATATAAATAAATATAGAGGCATGGTGTGTTAATTAATAAATATTTGATACATGATATTCATGTGTTATGATCTTTTTAGATTATTGTAACATTAGTGTGATCGTAAGGGAACATAAATTTTTTAGTCTTTGGTGCTAAAGTGGTTAGTATTCCCTGAGTTACATATAATTCAACGTTTATTTCTCATATGGTATTTTATTTTTTTGTTTTGGTTTTATTCTTTAAATTTTATCCTTATCTATTCATCTTATCAAATTTTATATGATTTTACAAATCAAAATCATGTCTTGTATCTGTTATTATACCAAGCCATACGGTTGGGATTTTAGTAGGGAATGAAAAAATGTCTGGTTTGTATTGGTTGTGAATCCTATTTAGGATAATGTTGTTCAAGACTCTAGATATTTTAATAGTCATGGTATGTAAATAGGTTATCTGAAAATTAAAATTGAGCTTTTAATGGTCATCGATTATGGAAAACATGCACCCTAAGGTTCCAGGGGATTAGTAACCCTAGAATATCTCTGATAGTATGGGGAAATTATTCTATGATGTGATACTGGAGTATAATCCTGAAAATTTATATGTTGATCATGATTGATAACTATAATCTTCACACTTATCCTAAATAATAAACATTATAGTAACAATGAACTTCATGTCAAAAAATCTATTATAAATGAAACCATCATATTTTACATGTAATAAAGAATATGATAAGCTACTCATGGGATGAAATCTGATTCAAAATGTATGATATATGAGAGGATGATGTTTTCAATTTGGTTAAACATTTTCCATATGGTCCTCATGGAAAGGTCCCTACATTTTATAAATTGATTTGTTCTCTTATGGACATTTCTCAAAAGGACAATTTAATGTACCCAATGAAGAAGGGATACACAATATATGTCTTATCCTCCTAAGTTATTTTTATGTTCCACTAGCCATTCCTATATTCATCAGACTATGCCTGTGTTCTGGGCCATGTACATAGTCATGCATGGGTATCAGTCCATGAATGTGTACCCTTATAGAGCATTTCATGTTCTCCATCATGTAGCTCTAGGTATGTTCCCATTGGCACACATCTGGGACACTCAGGGAGGATCACATGATGTTCGGTGCTAGCCGCATGGTGCGTGATCATTAACATCTGCTGAAATCCTGGAAACCGTGAATTTCTAAGTACATGTCATGTGTTCTATGAAACTATATGGTGTGTCGTCACATTTTACATCGATTAGATATATCATACACAAATCTTATAAATTCAAGATCAGACCTTAAACATTGATTAATGTTATTCTTGATAATGAGGGTTGTACCATCATCCCTTATTTCTAGCTAACAATTGTATGAAAATTAGTACATGGTGATCCATACTGTGTCTATAATGCCTTCCAGTATCCTCTCACTCAATCTAGTAATCGCATCAAATCCTGGATCCATATATTATCACCCACATGCCATGTCTTTCATGGAACAACACATAATAGATTAATCTATGTGTTGTCTTGGTTACAAAATCAATTCCAGGGGTTTGATATTTCTCAAACCTACCCCATAAATTTCTAACTGTTACCCTCTATTCCCACTATGAAGAATAAAATTAATGGGGATGGAAGAGAAATATATAAAGTTAAAAAATCATTGGTGAATCATTCTTGTCCAATGATCTAACATCGGGGAAGAAAATGTTCACTACTGAAGGGGAATATCTACTGCATTTGGTACCTCTCAGTCTACCATAAAATGAACATTGTTTATTATTCTATTCCAATTCAAAAACTAGGAACTCTTTGAACCACCTCTTAAATCTCACAAGGGTTATATAGAAAACCAATAAGAATTATTCATAAATAAAAATTTAAAAATTATTTCAGTTTTTTCATTAAATGAAAATAACCAACAAAAAAATAAGTTATTACAATTATACTCACCTACTAATGGATACCTCAAATAGAAATCTAGCGATATAGAACCATAGGTCATTCCTAGGGAAAATCCAAATCCATAAATCAATCGTGGCTACATATTTCAAATTTCAGGATCTAATTAAGCGTTATTCAATTATTCCCAAAACATATCATGTGTGTGATATTAATATACTAAATAATATTATAATATCACTTACAAGATCCTCAGACCTTTAAATGTCACATATTTATATTACCTAGATAAAAAAATTTATCTTATATATTTCAATGTATTACATTAAAAATGGTTAAGTATATTGTTCTCACAATCACAGATTATCATCACTAAAAATCACAATCTAAATAAAATTGTGGGTATAATGAGACCACAATCGACTCTCCCATTCTAGGGAGACCACTATAATTTCCCAGTGCTTCCATAGCATATAAACCATAGGAATGACTTTTCATCACTAGATCATCAGTTATAGATCCTCGATATCTATAAGAAATTCCATGAAGGTGGAACTATCCATGATTTCTAGCACACCACGGTCAATAGTGTTTATAAGATTAAAAACATATCTATTAACCTATAACACAGAGAATACATAATTTAATGTCTCTAATAATTTGTTTAATGATATGCAATTAGAAAACCCACCAAAAATACAAAAGATCATTATTGTTCTGAAAACCCTCTTGGATAACTTCCCTCCCCGTCCAAGCCCTAGTAATCCTCACTGTATAGAGAACGACAAGAAATATGGTATCCTTTCTGAAACTCCAAGGGTATATTTATTCTCTATTAATAAGATTTATTTCACCTATACATTTTTATAATATTACCATTAAACACATGAAATTTCTCTAATGTGGACTCCACTATCTATTTCCCAAGAAGATATGTGTCTTGAATCCTGATCCTGTATAAGGGACACCTTCAACATCTCCTGTACATGACTTCTAATAGATCCATTCTATTTTTAGAGTGTTAAATATTATTATAATCAATTTATATCAATGGAATGTTTTCCTACCATATCAAGAAAAATTACAAAAAATAATTCATCATCCTATCATTCATCACCAAGATAGTTCACATGGTCTTCCATTCCATCATGGGGTGAAATGTCATGCATATCCTCAACAAAGTCCCAATGTCCACATAGAGTCTTCTCAAAAAAAATATAAACTAATATTATTAGTCATATACAGTTACTGTGGGGACCCCATGTATTAAAACAATATCCCTCATGTAAAAATAACTCATAATATCTAACGTACTCTACAATTCAATTTCCTGGAGGTGTGCTTACTTTGTATGTCAGTCAACAATCACCTTAGTGGAGTTGTGTCCTCTTAGTGTATGGTGATTCCCTATCACAAATTCCATGAATGTGAAGTAAATTTCAACCTTGTATATAAAGATACAATTCAGAATTTCTTGATCCTAGTTCTCAAACATCAACTTATGAAATGAGAGAAACTGAGTGACGAAATTGGAAACACTCAACATCATTCCACCACACGAAAACTGGTCCTTAATTAACATATAAATCATCCCTAAACAAGGATGCACAACCAATGTAGAAATGTAAAATTGCCTCTTCACCTCATCTAGATTTACAACTAAAACCACTATCCATCCCTACAAAACAATAAAATGATCCCCTCATTTATAAAATAAATTTGGTGATTCTTAGTTAGATATCTGATCTTGGGGAACCTCAAAATCAATGTCTCCCAATAGAACCTAACACATATGATATAGGAGTGTAAGAGTTAGCACCATCAAATGAGGATAAGGCAAAAACCACTCATCTACTAGATTCATATTCATAGAATCTAACTATTCAAAATCTTCTTCAACAAAAATGAGAACAATAAATCATGATATTGGAATATGACACTGTGTTTCCCTTCCCAGGAATATATACAACCTCAATTCCATAGTCTTATATGAACCCCAAACAGTGCCTCTACCTTAAATTCAGATCTCTATATCTAAGGATTTACCTAATACTTTTATGGTATGAGTAACCAATAAATAACTCCACCATAAGATAATGAATCCACATCCCCGTTAATTAGACTAATGTTTCATAAACAATGTTTTTATTTACATAATTATTATCATGGAGTCTCCAATTCCATTAACCATATGCAATCATTTTCTACATACAAATAAAAATTCTATCAGTGTAAATAATATAGGAATCACACTGTGTAGTCCACACCCTCCTCAAATAATCCTAAAAATGATCCCTATTCATCCTTAGACTCAACTCATCAATGGATTTATGACACTACTTAATATAGCTAAACTGATTCCCTTCGAGCATTAGGGAGTTCAATGGGTCTATAATCAGGGAGATGTTTTCAAAATGCCACATGCAATACCGTTCAACTATACCCACTGTTTCTATAGTGCATTAGGGGAAATATGATGTGCCAGAAGAGATATCGATGTGGTAATGGGGTGAAGTTCAATACAGAAGACCATTTACTACCATGGATATAGTTTGAGAACATCCTCATCAAAGATATCCCTAGATTCCCCCACTGATGAAGGGATATGGATTCCTGAAATTAAAAATTCACGAGGAGCTAAGATCCCCAACTAAGGGGTGATTGGTTGTAGATGAATACTTTTAAGGCACACTCTTTATGTCAATAAATCTATATCACTGAAAAAGTATAATATCATGACATATGTATGAAGGAATATAACCTAAACACTATGATAGTCAATCTGGGATTTAAAAGTGGAAAAAGAATCCATACCAAAAATGATGTCATAATGTATCATTAGGAGGGAAATGAATTCTCACAGTAATATATACTAACTAGATGATATCTCTATATTCTAGAAGAAAAAATATATTCATGAATCACACCCATTCAAAACCACTAGAAATAAATATGGGGATACAGTCTCAATTAGAATCTCAAACTCTCACAGAAAGAATATATAGATGAAAGAATAAATAGAAATGGTATCAAATTTTTCTATGTAAGGATCCTAATAAATAAAAATTACAGAGAAACTAGCCTTTTACATAAAACATTACATGATTTTAAGAATAATTAGACATCAGAGTACAATCCAACAATCGTTAAGTCTATTTCTTGGTAGACTAGGTAAATAAGAATAAAAACATGGAACTAAATAAAAAATATCTTTATTTAATCATGAAATTGAGCTTCTACCTTCCATCGGACTCATACATATTCATATTACACCCTAGGTAAATCATCAATAGAGTAATGAGCTATATATCCTAGTAAGGGAATACAATAAGAACAAATCATTAACACATGTGATAGAAGATATGACATGATGATATAAAAATGAATGTAACATATGGAATCCTAACATATAAACATGGAATCATATAAACATGGAGTCATAATAATGGGATATAAACATACTAAAGTATTTATCATGAGTAGAATCTAACCACGAAGACTATTCCACATGGTATCACAAGATAGGGCTAACTACAAAGACTGTCACACATTGTAGCACAAGCCAAGGGTAATCGCCAAGACTGTCGCACATAACATCTCATTAGACTAAACATTACCCAATTAATTGAAATATTATCTAGGAACACCCATCATAAATTTTCATTAATTTTGTTTCCACATAAAAATTCATACATAATCAATCACATACAAACATAACGGTTACCCTAGGAAGGAATTGGGTACCACAATCATGTCATAAAGCATAACAAATGGGCATATCATAAAAGTTCCCATTAATGGAATGAACAAAAAATTTCATGGACATGAATAAGGTAATATAGGAATATATCATGTTATTTGATGTCAACTAGAAGGGGAAACATGTGAGAAAATTATTTAAGAAATTTTATCTTTAAAACATTATTGTGTTGTTTTAATGAAAATACTATAGAGCCTTTAAAATAGAAAAGGAAAAAATATTTTATATAAAATCCGAAGTTAAACAAGAATGTTTTCATAAAAAAGGGATGATTTTATAATGACAATGGCATCTTAAAATAGAGGATAGAGTGAAGTTAAAATTGGGTAGGAATTCAAAAAATTGTCTTAAAACAAGTTTTCTTAACAGGAAGTATTGAGGAGGGAATCACATTTAAACATGTATATCCCTAGAATAAAATGGGGATGGATCTTGAGAAATGATCTTAGATCATATAAATATTATGTTTAATTTTTTTAAAAAATGAAACGACAAATTCAATTGGATATAAATAACGATAGATCAACCTGAAGGAATATAGGAGGTTCATGTATATTCCCTTACAGAATATTGGCATCGTATCGGGTGTTCTTAGGAGGGATTAATGTGAGGGTCACAGTTTTTTCATATTTTATAAATCATGATTCTATTATGGGGAAGGTGTGAAATCATATCCCAAAATTAGGAATTATACATAAAATTATATAACATATAGTATATTCTTGAATAAATGTGAGAAATAGAGGACCCCATACATTGTGTCTGATGGTGTTCCCCACATGATATTAATGAACTGGATAAAAAAAATAAGTTAATTAGGTAATAATTATAGAACCAATTATATATTTAAAAGAACTTGTATAACTTTTTTATGTTCATTCATGACCTTTTTCATGGGTTAATTTGTTTAATTTCATTATTCTGGTCTGTTTGTTTTCTTGGTTTTTATGATCGATTTAATTATTTTTATGAATGGATATTCAAATAAAATGGGGATGATT
This sequence comes from Viscum album, assembly GCA_963277665.1. Classification (NCBI taxonomy): domain Eukaryota; kingdom Viridiplantae; phylum Streptophyta; class Magnoliopsida; order Santalales; family Viscaceae; genus Viscum; species Viscum album. The sequence goes on from OY728139.1 coordinate 903,336,772, forward strand.
GTCCAAAATTAGAGTTATATTTTATTATTGATAATCCATAAGGTAACATGGTTGTAAATTTATTTATTTTACATGAATTAGTGTTAAATTATTATATAAAACATTAAAGATAAACTCTTGGTTTAATTAGGTGATTTTTCTCACACAAAACTTGTTCTGTTTTGTTAATTTCTATCATAAATACTAAAGGTTTCCATAAAAACACTTAAGATAAATTAAATATGTAACACCCCAAGCTTCCAGGGTACGTTTCACTTTGAATAATGCAATAGCGTGTGTTGTACGCAACCTCGAGCTCTAACACACACCACAACAAATTAAAGTAGCCGTTATGAATAGTAATAACCACTTTTTAAAATTATAGAAACTTTATATTTCAAAATGGACTTCATTTTTGGATTCGGAATATTGAAATTAGCCTATGTTGAATTTTTGGTATTTTTCGGAGAACTTCTAATTTTTTATGAATAGTGAAAAATACTTAAAAACAATTTTTTTGATCAAAATAATTTATAGTGATAAATTATACTATTTAGTGGTTTTAAAGTATAATTAGAATATATTTTTACCATTTTATCCAATGGTGGTCATTAGAATTAATTTAACATTGAAATTGGACATAAACATTTGCCAATCTTTTGATATAAATTGTTTCTTAAAAACACGCTATTTGTTGTGACAGCGGGAATTAATTATAAAATTAATTAATGAAACTTATATGATTGGAATTTTTTAAAATAGACATCATTTTTGAATTCGGAATATCAATTATATCTTAGGGTGAAATTTTGGCCTTATTCTGAAAAACTTCAATTTTTGATGAATAGTGAAACCACTAAGTGGTTGTTAAAAACTGATTTTTCGTTAAAATGAAATATTGCCACTTCTGTGATTTGATTTTCAAAAATCCGATATACATGGTTGTCATTAAGAAGTAAAATGTGGTTCAATGAGATTAAAATAATTATTTGGTGATTTGTAACTTTTAAGTTCTTAATCGCGATTAGAGGTAATTAGTGTAGTTTAAGGTAAAAACAATGTTTTAAAAATATGAGATGAGCATGACACTTGTCCTACTCCTATTGGATGAGTCATGGCCGACCAAGACAACCCATGGGTCAACATGGGGACCCCATGGAGCCACATTAGTTGTAAAATGACATTAATATATATTTATTTAATGATAAAATTAAATTGACACAAACATGAGTAGTTTTACTAAAACAGTTTTTAAGTGGGGTTACACAGATCCAAATTTTGACTATAAATATTAATTAGAAAGCTAAAAAGATTTCCTACATCATAGTATTTTGTTTATAATTTTTAGACATTAAATAAATTAAATTATTTATGACATCATTATGATGCAGTGATGGCCTCATTATTTAACGATTTAAATAAAATGGAAAGATAATGTAAACTCCAAAGCGTACACTTGTCAAAAACCTATTGGATGAGTAGATTTCGAACCCTTATAATCTTATCCTAGAATTATATAAGTGTGGGACCTCTAAAATCCGAATCTCATTTTATAATAAAGTGACTTTTCTTTACTTTCCAAGAGTTCCCCTCCTCTCCACTTATAAAAGGCCCCCACCTCTCCCACCTTATTCACACCTTCAAGCCATTTGGCTCGGCCAACCTCTGCCCAAATACTCACCGAACTTCCCCCTCTTACACCTATAAGCCTCACTTTGGGCAGAACTCTTCTCAAGGAAGCCTTTGGATCAAATCAAAAAGAGTTACACGATTTTGAGGTAATGTCTTCTCTAATGTTGTTTTGTTTTATTTTTCTTCTTCAACCCCCTAAACTCTTTTTATTCATTTCTTTTGTAACAAAACCAGTATCCTCAATATACTAGGATGTTGTTATAATATTTATTCGAGCTACACTTACACACACCTACATCTAATGGTTAAAGAACATACGGTTTCTGTGGATGGCGAATTTCTGCCTCACGAAACGATGATTGTTCAACACTCATATAACACCTTAAAAGGTGTCCATTAAGATGTAACTATATTTATATATGATATAAAATATGTTTATGTTTTACTTATGCTTCTGTATTTCTCATTTATGGCATACTTTATGATTTCCATTATGGGTAAAATGCGATAATTTCATTTTAGGAAGTGCGGACTACCGCCCCCTCAAAGTGATTTGAATCGTTAATGCCATATGTGGTATATATAAAGGATGAATTAAATGGTATTATACACTATATTATACTGTAATTATATTATACATTTATATCATTATGATTTCGTTCCATTAAATATGAAATTGAAATGAAAGTAGCGTTCATGCGTACGTACGGCTTACCGTCTCCATGAACGGTGCATTTCATTTATTACCTCTAAATGTTACCTAATATTATAAATGAATGTATATACTAGATATATAAGATATATATGACATCTAAATCATGAATATAATTCTAGAGATAATGGATATTCTTCCACATAAACAACTTGTAATTATAAGAAGTTTATTGTTGACTCAAGTACCAAAGATCGACAAAACGAACGTTATTAACATAAATAATTACATAATGTTCATATCATTGTAATAAGTTATATAATAAGGATAATGAAATTAAAAATGGTTCTTAATAAGGTATATATTAACTCTAGTTTATTATTTAGGAGGTTAAAGAACGGTTGAGTCAAGTCAGACACGAGGTAAGGGAACCTCTTAACCCAATTTCTATTCTTTGGGTTAATCTCCTACTTTCAAATTATGTCGTGATATTATTATGTCATATCTTGTATTTGTACATTATTTATGTGTACTTATAGTGAATACACATTATAGATGTATTTTGTTTAAAAAAAGATCTTTTTAAGGACTTCGTCTCAATCTCCTTTCATTGAGTCATATTTGGTTTTATACACAAATTTCTTTTATACGGTGTATAAACCACTTTGACTTTTACGTTTATTCAAAAGGAATATTTTTTATACAAAGCGTTTACTAAACGACAAAAGGTAATGTTTTTGTCGTACGTATGCGGCGACAACGACTTCTCCGCCGCCGTGACCACTATTTGAGTTTCGGCTTCCTCTACAAGCCATACCCTTTTTTTTAATGAAAAATAAATATCATGTTATACTTTTCATTTATTTTGGTATTGAAAATGGTTTTGAAAGCGTTTTTATTATATCAATGTGTTGTATTGATATCTTGTGATTGAAATATGGAAATGTTATGTTTCCTTTATGCATGTTTTATGTGATATGATTATGTTATGGTTTATGATATGTTTAAACCTATTCATATGAGGAATGTATTGGACTTAATAAGTGACGGGTGGAGCCCGCTATAGCTCCTCGATGCATCGGTAGGTCTCCTGAGACAACTAGACATGGAATTGGCCGAGGCCCTTTCCCAATTTGATTTATGGTTTTGGTCGAGGCCTTAATCATTTTAGACGTCTTGGCCGAGGCCTTGACAAAATTTTTCAGAATGTCTGGCATTATACATTCCCTCATTATGAAAGTGGTTATTGATATTGCATGTGATTATTTGACTAGTAGAATATCCATGTGAGTAAGTAAATGGCATTATCTCATTTTACTTTTGCCATATTATGTTGAATTTAAAGTTTATAAGGCTTTTGTTTTAGTTATACATTGCCTTAAATGTTAATGTTTATTTATGAAAGCTTCCGCTATATTGTTAACCTTACTGAGCATCCGAGCTCACCCCTTTCAATGTTTTAATATTTTCCAGGATGTGAAGAAGTATTTTATGAACGACCTGCAAGGATAGTCTGAAGAGGATAGAAGTGTGGACTATGGAGACTATGTTATTGTAGTTTTTCACTTTATGATGTAATGTAACGTTTACGAATGTATCTAGTGTTTCCAAGGCTACTAATCTAATCGGTCTTTCGAGACTTGATCTTTTGTGATCATGCCAATGTTACGAAGTAATGCACCGACTCTGGGTAGCTGGGGTCGGGGCATTACAGTTGGTATCATAGGCAGTTTAGTACTAACCATGGAAGCTAGATTTAGATAAACTCTGATTAGAGCACATAGCCCGAAGATAGACTTTGAGGATTAGTATAGAAGAACATCCTAGAATTTTGGTATTGTAGAGATGTTGTGAGTTTTCCGAGCAATACATCCCTGTCTGGATACCAGCAGGTAGAGGCGGCTCTGGCACAGATGTACCTAGGGGTAAAACCCGAAAACACCGCTTTGAGCTAGACTTTAACGGGAATTGGTGCACGACAACGGGCCTTGCTGCACTCTTGGTTACGACACTCCCGGGGGATATGCTTAGGATAATTCTCATTTTCTTTACAAACCACTATGAAGGGTTATGATTACATACATTATCAAAGAAAACATTTCTTTTTATGATTATGGATTATATCCATAAATTGTTCAATTTATGTAAAGTGTTTTACAAATATGGAATTATGTATTTTAATTCATAAACTAATCTAGTTTATGCCATTGTTTAGAAATGGTGCCTAGTGGAAGGAATGGAAACCGTATCAATGCACGCACTCCGTGTAGGGATTTCCCTCCTACTCAAGATAATTATTGTGGATCTGGAGATACAACTGGTGCTGATCAACTTATTACCATACTGGGACAACTCACTCAGGTTATGAATAATAACCTTACTCGTATGGAGCACCCTGATCCGCAACGTGGAGGATCAATGCTAGATCGTTTCATGAGGAAACAACCACCAACCTTCAATGGGAGTACAAATCCTATAGTAGCTGAGCAATGGATAAATTCCTTAGAGAAAATATTCCATGCCTTGGGGAGTAGTGAAAGGGAGAAGGTTGTCATGGCAGTTTACCGCCTCACTGGAGATGCCGATCAGTGGTGGTCGCTGATTCAAAACACAAAGGAAGATGATGAAGTATCAAATATGGAATGGAGGGAGTTCAAAGAGCTTTTCTTAGAAAAATACTTTCCACATGACCATCGACCAGATATGGAAAGGCAATTTCTAAGTTTGAGGCAGAAGGAGGATGAGAATGTCGCAAAGTATGAGGCTAACTTTACAAGGTTAGCGAGGCATGCTGCAGATTATATACGTAACCCAAGAAGTAAGATTGATCGTTTCTTTGATGGTTTAAAACCTTTTCTCCGCCGAGCTTTAGTATCACAAACCTTCTCTTCATACGAAGGTATTGTCTCGTGCGCTATCAAGACGGAATAGGAATTCAATAAGTCTCATGACTTTAAAGAAAAATAAGAAACGAAGGGAACGGTGGAACAAGAGACAGATAAAGGGAAAAAGGGAAAGAATGATTTTCCACTATGTGATAATTGTGGGAAGAATCACCCTGGTACTTGCCTAAAAGTAATGGGAGTTTGTTATAAATGTGGAGAAAAGGGTCACCAGGCTCGTGATTGAAAGGGAAAGAAAGAGGCTGCCAAGGTTGAATGCTACAATTGTAGGGAAATGGGGCATTATGCAAATGAATGTCCTAAGCGTCAAGGAAACTTACCTCAGAAAAGGCCAAGGGATCAAGGCCAATATTATGCTGTGACTACAGTTGAAGCGGAATAATTAATGTATTGGTGCTTTTGGACTCAAGGATTATATTCTGGTTATAAGAATAATGTGATATATATATATGGATTGTACTACAGTACTTTTTGATTTCAGTAAGGTTTTAATATGATTAAGGTAATCATATTTTTAGTATGTGACAATAAGAGAAACTTTTCTTTGTTTGGGGAATTTGATGTTACAATTAATTTTAGAATTAAGAGACCTTTTAGAGAAAGTCTGGACAGAGGTATTTTGGATAACTATAAAGGTTGGAGTGGATTAAGTTGATCTTTGGATAGTATTGTTTAAGGTTAAAGCATTTCTGAAGATTATTTTTGGGATATTATAATACTATAGTTTTAGGAAAAGGACAACCTGCAGGGTGGGGAATAACTCGTCGCGTCGGACAAAGCTGCAGGAATCGAACCCACAACCATAGTGCGACAAGCCTTTATTTCCTCCCACTAGCCTACAGGAAGTCCCTGGTTATTACAAAATAGTTTTACTAATCTAAATGGCATGTGTTAATATTTGGAACCTTGTACAATTAGGATAAAAAGAATATTTTTGAGTTCCGTTACCATTTGGAGTAAAAGTTGGGTTTGTGGTAAAAATTTATTAATGAATGAAAGTATACATAACAAGTATGTATATTCCCCTACGTTCTTATTAAATCTATTAAATAAATTCCTCAACATTATAAAAGTTAACTAAAAACAAAAATGTTGTCGGTTAACTTTTCCTACTGGGGAATCAATGATCGTTTAACCAATCACAAGTTTGTGATTTTCTTGTAGTTAAACTTTCTCCTAATCCTGTTTTCTATAACTCTCCATCAGACCTTGATGGTTTGTTTCTCCTCCATATCCATATTTTCATGTAATCCTAGAATGGGCTATCTCGGGTGACCTTTGTACTTATCTTGCTTTCTTTTAATGTTATATATTTATTAACCTTATTTCCGATGTGGGTTTTCCTCAAAGGTATTTTCTCTCATCAACCTTTTATTTTCAATGAAAAATTTCAAATTGCGAGGACGTAATTTATTGAAGGAGGGGAGAATGTAACACACCAAGCTTCCACGGTACGTTTCACTTTGAATAATGCAATAGCGTGTGTTGTACGAAACCTCGAGCTCTAACACACACCACAACGAATTAAAGTAGCTGTTATGAATAGTAATAACCAATTTTTAAAATTATAGAAACTTTATATTTCAAAATGGACTTCATTTTTGGATTCGGAATATCGAAATTAGCCTATGTTGAATTTTTGGTATTTTTCTGAGAACTTCTAATTTTTTATGAATAGTGAAAAATACTTAAAAACAACTTTTTTGATCAAAATAATTTATAGTGATAAATTATACTATTTAGTGGTTTTAAAGTATAATTAGAATATATTTTTACCATTTTATCCAATGGTGGTCATTATAATTAATTTAACATTGAAATTGGACATAAACAATTGCCAATCTTTTGATATAAATTGTTTCTTAAAAACACGCTATTTGTTGTGACAGCGGGAATTAATTATAAAATTAATTAATGCAACTTATATGTTTGGAATTTTGTAAAATAGACATCATTTTTGAATTCGGAATATCAATTATAGCTTAGGGTGAAATTTTGGCCTTATTCTGAAAAACTTCAATTTTTGATGAATAGTGAAACCACTAAGTGGTTGTTAAAAACTGATTTTTCGTTAAAATGAAATATTTCCACTTCTGTGATTTGATTTTCAAAAATCCGACATACATGGTTGTTATTAAGAAGTAAAATGTGGTTCAATGATATTAAAATAATTTTTTGGTGAATAGTAACTTTTAAGTTCTTAATCGCGATTAGAGGTAATTAGTGTAGTTTAAGGTAAAAACAATATTTTAATAATATGAGATGAGCATGACACTTGTCCTACTCCTATTGGATGAGTCCTGGACGACCAATACAACCCATGGGTCAACTTGGGGACCCCATGGAGCCACTTTAGTTGGAAAATGACATTAATATATATTTATTTAATGATAAAATTAAATTGACACAAACATGAGTTGTTTTACTAAAATAGTTTTTAAGTGGGGTTACACAGATCCAAATTTTGACTATAAATATTAATTAGAAAGCTAAAAGGATTTCCTAAATCATAGTATTTTTTTTATATTTTTTAGACATTAAATACATTAAATTATTTATGACATAATTATGATGCAGTGAAGACCTCATTATTTAACGATTTAAATAAAATGGAAGGATAATGTAAAATCCAAAGCGTACACTTGTCAAAAACCTATTGGATGAGTAGATTTCGAACCCTTATCATCTTATCCTCGAATTATATAAGTTTGGGACCTCTAAAATCCGAAACTCATTTTATAATAAAGTTACTTTTGTTTACTTTCCAAGAGTGCCCTTCCTCTCCACTTATAAAAGGCCCCCACCTCTCCCACATTATTCACACCTTCAAGCCATTTGGCTCGGCCAACCTCTGCCCAAATACTCTCCCAACTTCCCCCTCTTACTCCTAGAAGCCTCACTTTGGGCATAACCCTTCTCAAGGAAGCCTTTGGCTCAAATCAAAAAGAGTTACCCGATTTTGAGGTAATGTCTTCTCTAATGTTGATTTGTTTTATTTTTCATCTTCAACCCCCTAAACTCTTATTATTTATTTCTTTTGTAACAACACAAGTATCCTCAATATACTAGGATGTTTTTACAATAAGGATTCTAGCTACACTTACACACACCTACATCTAATGGTTAAAGAACATACGGTTTCTGTGGATGGCGAATTTCTGCCTCACGAAACGATGATTGTTCAACACTCATATAACACCTTCAAAGGTGGCCATTAAGATGTCACTGTATTTATATATGATATAAAATATGTTTATGTTTTACTTATGCTTCTGTATTTCTCATTTATGGCATACTTTATGATTTCCATTATGGGTAAAATGCGATAATTTCATTTTAGGAAGTGCGGACTACCGCCCCCTCAAAGTGATTTGAATCGTTAATGCCATATGTGGGGTGTATAAAGGATGGAGTAAATGGTATTATACACTATATTATACTGTAATTATATTATACATTTATATAATTTTGATTTTGTTCCATTAAATATGAAATTGAAATGAAAGTAGCGTTCATACATACGTACGGCTTACCGTCTCCATGAATGGTGCAATTCATTTCTTACCTCTAAATGTTACGTAATATTATAAATGAATGTATATACTGGATATATAAGATATATATGACATCTAAATCATGAATATAATTCTAGAGATAATGGATATTCTACCACATAAACAACTTGTAATTATAAGAAGTTTATTGTTGACTCAAGTACCAAAGATCAACAAAACGACCGTTATTAACTTAAATAATTACATAATGTTCATATCATTGTAATAAGTTATATAATAAGGATAATGAAATTAAAAATAGTTCTTAATAAGGTATATATTAACTCTAGTTTATTATTCAGGAGGTTAAAGAAAGGTTGAGTCAAGTCAGACACGAGGTAAGGGAACTTCTTAACCCAATTTCTATTCTTTGGGTTAATCTCCTACTTTCAAATTAGGTCGTGATATTATTATGTCATATCTTGTATTTGTACATTATTTATGTGTACTTATAGTGAATACACATTATAGATGTATTTTATTTAAAAAAATGATCTTTGTAAGGACTTCGTCTCAATCTCCTTTCATTGAGGCATACTTGGTTTTATACACAAAATTTCTTTTATACGGTGTATAAACCACTTTGACTTTTACGTTTATTCAAAAGGAATCTTTTTTTATACGAAGTGTTTACTAAACGACAAAAGGGAATGTTTTTGTCGTACGTATGCGGCGACAACGACTTCTCCGCCGCTGTGACCACTATTTGAGTTTCGGCTTCCTCTACAAGCCATACCCTTTTTTTAATGAAAAATAAATACCATGTTATACTTTTCATTTATTTTGTTATTGAAAATGGTTTTGAAAGCGTTTTTATTATATCAATGTGTTGTATTGATATCTTGTGATTGAAATATGGAAATGTTATGTTTCCTTTATGCATGTTTTATGTGATATGATTATGTTATGGTTTATGATATGTTTAAACCTATTCATATGAGGAATGTATTGGACTTAATAAGTGACGGGTGGATCCCGCTATAGCTCCTCGATGCATCGGTAGGTCTCATGAGAAAACTAGATGTGTAATTGGCCGAGGCCCTTTCCCAATTTGATTTATGGTTTTGGCTGAGGCTTTAATCATTTTATACGTCTTCGCCGAGGCCTTGAAAAAATGTTTCAGAATGTCCGGCATTATACATTACCTCATTATGAAAGTTGTTATTGATATTGCATGTGATTGTTCGACTAGTAGAATATCCATGTGAGTAAGTAAATGGCATTATCTCATTTTACTTTTTCCATATTATGTTGAAGTTCAAGTTTATAAGGCATTTGTTTTAGTTATACATTGCCTTAAATGTTAATGTTTATTTATTAAAGCTTCTGATATATTGTTAACCTTACTGAGCATCTGAGCTCACCCCTTTCAATGTTTTAATATTTTCCAGGATGTGAAGAATTATTTTATGAATGACCTGCAGGGATAGTCCGAAGAGGATAGAAGTGTGGACTATGGAGACTATGTTATTGTAGTTTTTCACTTTATGATATAATGTAAAGTTTACGAATGTATCTAGTGTTTCCAAGGCTACTAAACTAATCGGTCTTTCGAGACTTGATCTTTTGTGATCATGCCAATGTTACGAAGTAATGCACCGACTCTGGGTAGCTGGGGTCAGGGCGTTACAAAATATTTTATAGTTTTGTTATACAATAAAAATGCATTCATGACCAAAATAGAATATGGTAATAGAAATTGATAAACGGTCATCCTTTAATGTGATAAATTAACACATCTCAGACGATATTTTAATTTCATTCCTATATGAAATGGTGAAAGAAGAGATGATAATGAATTATCTCATTAGCATAAAAAAATCCAAGTAAATGTATGTTACTAGAGTTATCATACCATTTGGGTTAATGGAGGTGTGGAAATAAAAAAAGAAAAGAAAGGAACTTGAATGACAATAAAAGAATCAGAAAGAGGAATTTACATTTTGAGTTTATTTACTTTGAAAACTTCTTAAGGGAGAGGATTTGGGTTTTTGGGGAGAAAACGTTCTTATGGACATCAGGGAGAAGCTTGGGAGAGATATTTAGGATGAATTTGGGGAAGGGATAGGGGGTGAGAGGAGTAAAAAGAAGAGGGGAGTGTGTGTAGTTTCTATAGTGGGTGGGGGGTTCTTAATATTTTAATCATCAGTTTATTAATTTTTCATTTGACAATAATAGTAATGATTCATGTGACCAAAAATAGTAATATGTTCATGTGATGTTGAAGCAATGAATATTTATATCATCCATGACTCAACCATGATTCAGAAATATAGTTTTAAGCATTTATTGTGAATTATCATATTTTACTATTCATAAAAAATTCAGGTAATTAAAAAAAATTCCAAATATTCACTTTAACAATTTTTCCACTTGTAGAACAATAAAATAAACTAAATTTTTCATAAATAATTTTCTTAATATAATTAGTACAATTTTTCATTAGAATTGTAATTTACATGAATATAGAGATTTCAAAACTATAACTTCTATTATAATGCTTTCAAAAATTACATAAGGTCTCATAAAATTATCTTAAAACTAGAAGAAATAAAATTGATATTTTATGAAAACATTTTAGGAAAAAACATTTCCTTTTAAACTAATTAATTAATCATAATTAATTATTTATGACTTAAAAAAATTCCAATTATTTTTCTAGAGTCATATTATCCCTTATAAGATTCCTAAATTTTATTTATACATTCATGAGTGAGGATAAAAATATTTTGGGAGATTTACTATTAATAAAGTTGATATTAATATTCAAAATATTATATTACTATTTATAAGGGTATGTTACTATTTATCAAAAATAATGTTTTCCTTATCAGAATCCAAACATCTTACTGATTTCAACCATGTATGTCAGATTTATGAAATACAAATCAGAGAAGTGACAACATTATGTTTAAAGGTCACATAGTATTTAATAGTTAATTATGTGGTGATTTCATGTGATTTTATGACATATTCATAAGAAATAAATTTCCATTTAGAAAACATTAGGTCGTTACAGTATTCCCCCATTATAAAATTTCACCCTAAAAATTTCATTTTACATTCTAATCCATAAACGGGTCCAGTTACTTTTCCTTCATTACCTCCTTTGTTCCCATGTTTCCTATTCATACTTATTGTCCATCCATAATACCTTTAAAAGGTGAGTAGTCTTGATACATATAACATTATCTCTATGTTCAAAGATTTTAACCTGAATCTCCTCATAAGAAATATTATTCTCCAACTGTTCCACCTATGAAGAGTGTAAATGTAAAGGATATGGTATGTACTTTGGTAAGAGGGATACAAAAATTCATTATGTAATTTGGGAATGGTATGTAAAGACCCGTAAAATTCAAGGAAATGTTTTTCTTAATTTTCGTTGGGATTTTACAAGAACGCAGTTTCAGACGGCACTTGATTCTGAGGCCCGGTGTGCCTGTAATTTATATCCGAAGTTTAGCTCAGGTACGTTCAGTGAACGAACAAGCGGGAATTCCTATCTTTTGAACCGGTGCACGGAATCGAATTCTAAGGGCACCGATAGAACCACAGCGCCGGTAATTGCTTTGGAACGCTTGATCCGGAGTTGCGTTTACAGAAGAGGAGTTGATAAAAATTGTGGATGTTAAAAATAAAAATTTAACAATAATTTTTCTTTTTACTCTAAGTGGTTAATCCTTTGGATGGATGTTGGGTAACTACCCAACCTCCCTTGGAAGGTTATGAGGGTGGTGGGGCCCACACAAACCCCACCCCTTCATATCCTCTAACCTCCTCAACTCCCATTAATTTTGTTAACTTAAATTTATTATCTTATGGAATTAATGAGGTGAGTTAATGTGGAATTCAAACACATGAATTTCAAAAGCCTTGATGTGTTAATAAAATAAGTTAAGAACATATTTTATTGGGTTGGTGTTTAGTTGTTTGAGAACCTTTGGGAAAAAAGCTAAGGAAGTCTTGAGTTCTTCATTCTCTTTGACGAAGAACACGAAGAACGAATGGTCTCCGACGTGGAGCGCCGAGCCCTCGGAGACCGTCTTCCGCGACACCGACCCACGACGCGACGTCTTCTTCCATGATGTTTTTCTTCCGTGACGTCTCTTTTCTCGGAGGTTTTCCGCGATGAAATCTCTGTCAACATCTTCGAATCCTCGCTTCACGACGCCGACGTTCTTCATCTCTTTTATCAAGGTAGGGGTTTATTTTATTTAATTATTTTCGTTCATCATTTCTAGTTTGTCGTTCTTCGTAGTTATACAACCAAATGATATCGAATAACGAGAGGGGTCCAGACCACACAAACACGGCCGACCCTCCTCCTTTATCTATGTTTGATTCTTTGTGGTTGGGACGGAATGGCGTGGTACCGTCGCACCACGCGGGATCATACGGTAAGTAAAGCATGGCGCCATCACGTCGCGCCGTGAAGTTCAACAAGGACGCGACGTCGACGCGCCGCGTAGAAGAAAATCTAAGACACTGCGGCCGGAGCGGGTCCGCGGAAGAAGGTCACGGTGTCGTCTCACCGCACCGGATGAACCAAGTCGCAGCTGGTTCCGGGCCGCGGCGGAGCAGGGTGACCGACAGCCGGTTCCGGGCCGTCGGTGTCGGCGAAGGAGGAAGGACTGACCTTCGCCGGTCCTTGTTGGCAAAACCGGCTAGCCGGTGCGGGACGGCCAGACAAAGGGGAGCCAGGGGAATTAATTTCCCCGGCCGGCCAGCACAAACGGCTCCTATAAATGGGGGGAGGGTTACACCAGCGGGGCAGGCGCCCCCCCCCCCCCCCCCCCCTCTGCCAAACGGCTCGGTCGTTGGCCGAGCCAGTGCCCTGGGTGCGCTGTGCCTAGGCCGGTCCACAAGTCCGGGCCGTGCCCAAGCCGTACCGGGCCGGGCCGCGCCATGGCGGGCCGGTCCCGGACCCGGTTTGGGTTGACCCCGGGGGTATCAGGCCGGGTCGGACCGGGCCCGAACCCCTTAGTACCGAATCCTTTTTCGGTCGGACAACCCATAACTTGTGCTACGGGTCTCCGATCGACGCACAGTCAGTTGCGATGTGATCCTTGGATCGAGACGGTCGTTTTGGTATATTGAACTAAAGTTTTCGGAATACTTTGTGTTTGTCCGGGTTGGTTCGTACACGAAACCAACCGGGCCCTCGGAGCGGATACACTCATATCTTATGCTCCGGACGTCTGAATGACGTGTCGTCGACTTTGTTGGATTCCTCTTAGTGAGACAGAACTTTTGGCTTACTCCGCCCGAGGTTTGGATGTAGGTGGAGTATAGTTAGGTTGGTTTTGCCTTAGAATCCAACCGGGCCCCTGGAACGAAAAAGCCAATAACTCTCAGACCGGGCGTCCGATTGACGCGCCGTCTGCGACGTTGAGTTCCTGTTGACGATACAAAACGTTTGGATACATCAACTCTGGACTATGTGTCAGTTGATGTATCAGCCTCTGGGCTCGTGGAGCGGACCCTCTCGAATGAGCTTGCTCTGTGCGGGAACCCTAGAGTTGGCTGTGACTGCTACTGTGACTACGACGACGACTGTGCAAAGTTCCTCAGTGGATTCGATGAGGACGACTACAGCACTCAGCGATCCTGTGTGGATCAGTGCTACCGATCATTTGTGGGTCCGATCCTCTGTTGGTCAGCGCTCATCGGTTCTGTGTGAGCCAGCGCCTACAGATCCTGTGTGGGTCCGATCCTGTGTGGGTCATTGCGGGGGTTAGTACCGATCGATCCGTTGTGGGTCCGTCGACATAGATGGATCAGTGATAATATCTATCGTCTTTCGAAGAAGTATACCTGTGTGAGCTGAATCCTGATTTACTTTCCTATGTGGATTGTGTTGTGCTATCCTGTGTGGATTTACGTTTGCTTTCCTGTGTGGACTGGGTTGTACTTGGGCTCGGAGGATGGAGCGTATCGGAATTGATGACTTAGGTATATGTATAGGCATATACCTAAGCAGTTTCGGTTGTTACTTCGTGATTGTATCTTTCCTTTGTGGATTATCCTTTGTGGACTTTGGGAGACCTTCGGGGGTCTTGGGGTCCCTACTGAGTAGCTTATACTCACCCCTGCACGGGCTATGCCCACACAACATTGTGTTGGTTGCAGACGACGGACATCGTTGATCGTGGTTGAGGCCTGCAGAGCAGGACGGTACCTGGAGGTGGACCACTGGGCGGAATAAACTCGGAGCAGACGGTGGGACCCGAGGAGCAGTGGAGCTATCTGTACCCACCCTTCAGGTGGGATTTCAAGTGGACAGCTCTTCGTTGCGGCTTTACTTTTCAGTTGTTGATTTCCCTTTCCAGTTGTACTTTACTTTCAGTTTGGGTTTGTATACTGGCCCACTTATTTTCCACACTTACTCTTGTACTCTGTTTTTACTTAGTGTTTACTTCTACTGCATGCTTTCTCTGTAGTGTTTGTTTACTTTAAAAAGGAAATTCCTTCCCTTTTTACCAGGATTTATGCCTTGGTGCTAGTCGTCAGCCCCTGGCCTATGGAAGGCGGGCTTGGGGTAGTCACGGCACAGGCCCCGAGGACAGGTCGTGACAAATTGGTATCAGAGGAGTTCGGTTCTACCGTAGAACTTCGGACTCTGATCTTTCATATGTGAAGCAATAGTGTTTAGCGTATTGGGTGTGGTTATTAGTCCATGGAGTCCAGTGTTGGTGTGGAAGCCGACGTATCCGTACACCAGGACCCTGACTTCTGATTTACGACATAAGGCACGAAAACATTGATTGCATGTGTGGTTCAAGTTTTCATTGTGATTGCATTGTATCAGCTCACCAGGTATACTGTTCTGACTGTGGCGCACCTGTTTCCTTTTCAGGATGGCCCCACAACGAC
Source organism: Viscum album (assembly GCA_963277665.1). Taxonomy (NCBI): domain Eukaryota; kingdom Viridiplantae; phylum Streptophyta; class Magnoliopsida; order Santalales; family Viscaceae; genus Viscum; species Viscum album. The sequence continues at coordinate 903,352,368 of OY728139.1, forward strand.
AACCAGCTAGGGTTCCGAGAGTCGAGCATGACGACAGCCCACCGAGCGATGAGGCCTCGGTGTAGGGCCCTTTGTCAGCAGTGGCACCGACGGTAGCACTACCCGTCGAGCCACCGATGCTTCCAGCCCCAGCCGCTGACGATGCACGTCGCCTTAGTGTACTGCATGAGTTCCAGCACCAGCGACCGCCTAGGTTCCGCGGGGAGATGGACTCCCAGGTAGCCGAGGACTGGCTGGAGGCAGTGGTACGAGTTTTTCGGTTAGTGAGGACACCAGCAAACCTTATGGTGATCCTCGCAGGGAGCCTACTACACGCGGCAGCGGGATAATGGTGGAGATTGATGATTCAGGTGCACGATGAGGCATCTATACTCTAGACAGACTTTGAGAGCATTTTTTTCTCAGAGTTCGTCCCATCCACCCTTCGTGCGGTGTGCATACAGGATCTTCTTCAGCTGCGGCAGGGAAGCATGACGGTCGCCCAGTACTCGGTGAGATTTACCGATCTCTCGCGCTACTCTATAGAAGTGGTACGAGACCCATTATTCTGGGCCCGGACCTTTGAGCAGGGATTGAGACACGAGATCAGGGCATCACTGATCTCCCTCGGAATTCCGACTCACATAGGAGTAATGGAACGAGCCCTTTTGATCGAGAGATTTCTTGCTAAGTCTACACCAGCGCTGAGACCCACTGCAGGGCGGCACGTAGCAGAGTCTTCTACAGCAGGCTGTCGATGGATGACTCATGGGTCTAGGTAGACCAGACCCTCAGGCAGACGACCTCAGGACACTGGATCAAGAGTGCGGGGCACACAGCGCGGAGCCAGTCTTTCGAGAGGCAGGCAGTGCTACTCATGTGGCGGGGAGGGTCACATGGCTCGTGATTGTCCGACCCTCCATGCTGAGGAGAAGCAGACGGTTGATGGACCACCGAGGCAGAGGCCGAGGGTCGACTGTGGTGGTCCACAGGGAGCAGGCGGACGAGGCAGAGGAGCTGGCAGAGCAGCAGGTGGTGGGCGACGCTTTTAGGCTCTACCACCACCACCACCAGGAGGTCCACCCCGACCACAGGGAGCTAGCGGGAAGAGACATGCACAGCTCCAGGCAGCGGAGGCCTACGACCACAGTGCGCCCGAGTTGATTCGATTTACTATCTGTGTTTATTCCTCCCTTGCTGCAGTTCTTATAAACACATGAGCGAGTCACTCTTTCATAGTCGCTGCCCTTGTTCAGAGCTCGGAGATTCCGACAGGGCCGTTGCCTCGATCCTTACGGCTAGAGACTCCTACGGGAGAAGAATCGACGATTACGCACTGGTTCCGGCAGTGTGAGCTTACTCTAGGAGGTGAGAGATTCAGCTGGGATCTTCTTGTAGTGGCGTCGAGGTCTTATGACGTCATCTTTGGCATGGATTGGTTGTCTACTGTCCATGCACATATTGACTGTATTAGGCACAAGGTGTGATGTGTAAGCACCGACGGGAGCAGGTTCACCTTCACCGGTGAGAAGGGAGCCTTCACAGCACAGGATGGACTCTCACAGAGGAGAGGACAGCATAGGATGGACTCTCGCAGAGGAGAGGAGAGCCCATCACTCATCAGTTGGCTAGCCTCATCCTAGGAGTAGTTGACGTGCGGAGTCCTAGTTTTCCTGCAGTGGTGGATAAGTATGCGGACGTCTTTCCCGACGACGTTCCAGGGCTACCTCCTCATAGAGAGGGAGACTTTTATATTGACATGTACCCCGGGACATCCCCAATATCGACTCTATCATATCGGATGGCCCCAGATTAGCTTCAAGAGTTACGGGTACAGTTGGAGGACTTGTAGGGCAAGGGGTTCATCTGACCCAGTGTTTCACCCTGGGCTTCCCCGATTTTGTTCGCCAAGAAGGCGGACGAGAGCTTGCGACTTTGTGTTGACTATCATCTCCGGAACCAGGTGATAGTGAAGAACAAGTATACGCTAACGAGGATTGACAACCTCTTCGATCATCTCAAGGGAGCACGGTGGTTCTCAAAGATAGAACTCATGTCAGGTTATCATCAGCTCAGAGTTCGAGGCGAGGACATGCAGAAGACGGCCTTCAGATGTCGGCATGGCCACTATGAGTTCTTGGTTATGCCATTCAGCATAACCAATGCTCCAGCGGTGTTCATGGACCTCATGAATAGGATCTTTCATCCATACCTCGATCGATTGGTTGTGGTCTTCATCGACGACATTTTGATTTACTCGATGACAGAGGAGGAGCACGCCTACCACTTGCGGGTTGTAATAGACACACTCTGATAGCACCAGATTTATGGTACGCTCTCGAAGTGCCAATTCTGGATAAGTGAGGTCCACTTCTTGGGGCACTTCATCTATGAGGTGGGAGTTACAGTGGATCCCGCGAAGATCGAGGAAGTTCTAGCTTGGGAGCCACCCAGGAGCGTGATGGAGGTGCAGAGTTTCTTGGGACTAGCTGGATACTACCAGAGATTTTTTCCAGACTTCTCCAGAGTTGTGGCACCACTCTCATCTTTGACGAAGAATGTTAAACCCATTGTGTGGTCGGATAGTTTTCAGTAGAGTTTCCAGGAGCTGAGACAGAGATTGACCAGCGCACCTATCTTGAGGTTGCCTGAGGAGGGAGTAGGGTACGTAGTCTACTGTGATGAATCAGGGACCAGACTCGGATGTGTCCTCATGCAGTATCGGGCCGTGATCGCCTATATATCACATTAGTTGAGGCCGCATGAGAAAAACTATGCTCCCCATGATCTAGAGTTAGCAGCAGTGGTCTTCGCTCTGCAGACATGGCGACACTACCTGATGGGCGACTGCTTTACAGTCTTTTTTGACCATCAGAGTCTCAGATACATCTTCTCTCAGAAGGATCTGAATCTGAGACAGTGGTGATAGCTTGAGTTCCTCCAGGACTATGACTTTGTGATAGTCTATACTCCTGGGAAGGGGAATGTGGTAGTTGATACCCTCAGTAGAAGGATGGGCATTCAGCTACTTGAGGAGGCGACAGAGCAGCTAGGCTCTTTGCAGATATACTTCATGGATAGAGATGGAGCAGCCTTCCTTCAGTCTCTCACAGTAACTCCTCCAATACTATAGTGGGTCAGAGAGGTACAGCGTGGGGACACTGACTGTGAGACGCGGCGTGCACAGATATCCTCAGGACACGAACCTGATGGTTTCTCCTTTGGAGCAGAGCACGACGTCCTTTTCAGAGGACGTACCATGGTACCAGTTGATTTATGGGAGGAGGTGTTGAGAGAGTTTCACACTTCTCCTTTGGTGGTACATCCTGGAGTGGCGAAGATGTACCAGGATCTTAGGAGACAACTCTGGTTGCCGGGCATGAAGAAGGCTGTGGCAGAGTTCGTTTCTCAGTGCCTCACCTGCTAGCAGGTGAAGGCTGAGCACCAGGTACCAGCAGGCTTGGTATAGCCCTTAGTGGTCCCGGAGTGGAAGTGGGATGGGATATTTATGGACTTCGTGACTAGACTTCCACACACTTCCAGAGGTCACGACTCCATTTGGGTGATTGTCGACCGACTCAACAAGTCGGCTCACTTCTTACCCATCAGAGAGCAGGGCTCAGTAGAGAACTTGGGACAACTTTATGTTTAGGAGATTGTGCGGCTTCATGGTGTTCCATATTCTATCATCTCCGATCAAGATGCTCGCTTTACTTCCCGGATTTGGAAGGGGTTGCGGGAGGCGTTCGGGATGCAGCTATGTCTGATCACCGTCTTTCACCCTCAGACGGATGGTCAGACGGAAAGGACCATTCAGACTCTCGAGCACATGCTCCACGAATGTGTCCTCGACTTTGGTCATAGCTGGGAGGACCACCTACCCTTGGTGGAGTTCGCATACAACAACAACTATCACTCCACCATCGGGATGGCACCATACGAGGCGTTGTACGGCCGACCTTGAAGATCTCCTTTGTGCTAGACAGACCCTGGGGAGTCAGCACTTGTGGGACCGGAGATGGTTCAGGCAACGACTGAGAAGGTCCAGGTCATCCAGGAGCGGATGAGGACACCTCAGAGCTGGCAGAAGTCTTATGCTGATAGGAGGTGGAGGCCACTAGAGTTCGAGGATGGTGACCACGTCTTTTTGCGTGTCTCACCTCGACCTGGATTACAGAGATTTGGCCGAGTCGGAAAATTGTCTCCACGCTTCATCAGACCGTTCTAGGTCCTCAGCAGGATTGGCGAGGTAGCTTATCACCTGGCTCTACAACCTCAGTAGCATCGGGTGCACGACGTCTTCCACGTATCTCAGGTGAGGAGATACGTGCACGACCCGACGCATATCATTGACCAATGGGAGCTCGACATTGATGATGGGGAGACTTTCGCGGAGGTCCCAGTGGAGATCGAGGATCAATAGGAGAGGTTCCTACGTAGACGGTCGATTCTTCTAGTGCGCATCAGATGCCAGCACAGGAACCTCCAGGAGAGCACTTGGGAGCGGGAGGCTCATATGCGTGCTCAGTACCCACATTTGTTTCCTTAGTTTTAGATGTATCTTTACGAGGACGTAATGACCTGAGGTGGGAGTAATGTAAAGACCTGTAAAATTAAAGGATATTTTTTTATTAATTTTCATTGGGATTTTACAAGAACGTAGTTTCAGACGGCACATGATTCCGAGGCCCCGTGTGCCCGGAATTTCTATCCAAATCTTAGCCCGGGTATGTTCAGTGAACGAACGAGCGGGAATTCCTATCTTTTGAACCAGTGCTCGGAATCAAATTCCGAGGGAACCGATGGAACCGCAGCGCTGGTAATTTTTTAGGAACGCTTAATCCGGAGTTGCGTTTACACGAGAGGAGTGGATAAAAATTGTGGAAGTTAAAAATAAAAATTTAACAACAATTTGTATTTTTACTCTAAGTGTTTAATGCTTTGGATGGAGGTTGGGTAACTACCCAACCTCCCTTGGGAGGTTATGAGGGTGGTGGGGCCCACAAGAACCCCAACCCTTCATATCCTCAAACCTCCTCAACTCCGATTAATTTTGTAAACATAAATTTATTAACTTATGGAATTAATGAGGTGAGTTAATGTGGAATTCATACACTTGAATTTCAAAAGCCTTGATGTGTTAATAAAATAAGTTAAGAACTTATTTTATTGGGCTGGTGTTTAGTTGTTTGAGATCCTTTGGAGAAAAAGCTAAGGAATTCTTGAGTTCTTCATTCTCTTTGACGAAGAACGCGAAGAACGAATGATCTCCGACGTGGAGCGCCGAGCCCTTGGAGACCGTATTCCGCGACACCGACCCACGATGTGACGTCTTCTTCCATGATGTTTTTCTTCCGTGAAGTCTCTTTTCGCGACAGTTTTCTGCGTCGAAATCTCCGTCAACGTCTTCGAATCCTCGCTTCGTGACGCCGACGTTCGTCATCTCTTTTATCAAGGTAGGGGTTTATTTTATTTAATTATTTTCGTTCGTCATTTCTAGTTTTTCGTTCTTCGTAGTTATAGGACCAAATGATATCGAATAAGAGAGGGGGCTGGACCGCACAAACACGGCCGACCCTCGTCTTTTATCCTTTTCTGATTCGTTGTGGTTGGGACGGAATGGCGTGGTGTCGTCGCACCACGCAGGATCGTACGACAAGTAAAGCTTGGCGCCGTCGCGCCGCGCCGTGAAGTTGAACAAGGACGCGACGCCGTCGCGCCGCATCGAATAAAATCTAAGACACAGCGGCCGGAGCGGAGCCACGGCGGAAGTGCGCGGTGTCGTCACACCGCGCCGGACAAACCAAGCCACGTCCAGTTCCGGGCCGCGGCGGAGCAGGGTGACCGGCGGCCGGTTCCAGGCCGCCGGTGTCGGCGAAGGAGGAAGGACCGAACGTCGCCGGTCCTTGTTGCCAGAACCGGTCAGCCGGTGCGGGCCGGCCGGACAAAGGGGAGCTGGGGGAATTAATTCCCCCGGCCAGCCAGCACAAACGGCCCCCATAAATGGGGGGGGGGCACAGTTACACCAGGGGGACAGGCGCCCCCCCCCCCCCCACCCCCTCTGCCAAACGGCTCGACCGTTGGCCGAGCCAGCGCTCTGTGCCCCGGCCGGGCCACACACTGACGGGCCGAACCCGGACCCGGTTTGGGTCGACCCCGGGGGTATCGGGCTGGGTCGGACCGTGCCCAAACCCCTTAATATCGAACCCTTTTTCGTTCGGACACCCATAACATGTTCTACGGGTCTCTGATCGACGCACCGTTAGTTGCGATGTGATCCTTGGATCGAGACGGTCGTTTTGGTATATCATACTTAAGGTTTGGGAATATTTTGAGTTCAGACGGGATGGTTCGTACACGAAACCAATCGGGCCCTCGGAGCGGAAACACTCATATCTTAAGCTCTGGACGTATGAATGACGTTCCATTGACTTTGTTGGATTCCTCTTAGTGATACAGAACTTTTGGCTTACTCCGCTCGAGGTTTGGACGCAGGTGGAGTACGGTTAGGATGGTTTTGTCTTAAAAACCAACCGGGCCCCTGGAACAAAAAAGCCAATAACTCTCAGGCCAGGCGTCTGATTGACGCGTCTTCTGCGACGTTGAGTTGCTGTTGACGATACAGAACTTTTGGATACATCAACTCTGGACTATGTGTCAGTTGATGTATCAGCCTCTCGGCTCATGGAGCGGACCCTACTGAACGAGATTGTTGTGTGTGGGAACCCTAGAGCTGGCTGCGACTGCTACTGTGACTGCGACGATGACTGTGCAGAGATCCTCAGTAGATTCGACGACGACGACTACATCACTCAGCGATCTTGTGTGGATCAGTGCTACCGATCCTGTGTGGGTCAGATCCTATGTGGGTCAGCGCTCAGCGGTTCTATATGAGCCAGCGCCTACAGATCCTGTGTGGGTCATTGCGGGGGTTAGTACCTATAGATCCTTTGTGGGTTCGACGAATTAGATGGATCAGTGATCATATCTATCGTATTTTGAAGAAATATACCTATGTGAGCTGAATCCTGATTTACATTCCAGTTTGGATTGTGTTGTGCTATCCTGTGTGGATTTATGTTTTCTTTCCTGTGTGGACTGGGTTGTACTTGGGCTCGGAGGTTGGAGCGTATTGGAATTCATGACTTAGGTATATGTATGGGCATATACCTAAGCAGTGTCGGTTGTTACTTTGTGATTGTATCTTTCCTTTGGGTATTATCCTTTGTGGACTTTCGGAGACCTTCAAGGGTCTCGGGGTCCCTACTGAGTAGCATACACTCGCCCCTGCACGGGCTATGCCCACACTACATTGTGTTGGTTGTAGACGATGGACAGTGTTGATCGTGGTTGAGGCTTGTAGAGCAGGACGGTACCTGGAGGTGGACCACTGGGCGGAACATACTCGGAGCAGATGGTGGGACCCGAGGAGTAGTGGAGCTATCTATACCCACCCTTCAAGTGGGATTTCCAATGGACAGCTCGTCGTTGCGGCTTTACTTTTTAGTTGTTGTTTTCCCCTTCCAGTTGAACTTTACTTTCAGTTTCGGTTTATATACTGGCCCACATACTTTCCGCACTTACTATTGTACTCTATTTTTACTTAGTGTTTACTTCTACTGCTTGCTTGATTTGTGGTGTTTGTTTACTTTAAAAAGGAAATGCCTTCCCTTTTTACTGGGATTTACGCCTTGGTGCTAGTCGCCAGCCCCTGGCCTATGGAAGGCGGGCTTGGGATAGTCACGACACGGGCCCCGAGGATGGGTCATGACATTGTAGGTGGAAGTACTATTCGATAGTCCATATCCATGAAATGGTCAAGAATCTCAAAGAGTCCTATGTAAGTGGGACTTAGCTTTCCTTTCTTCCATGATATCATGACATTATTCTATAGAGATATGCAGGGAGATACCATGTCTCTAACTTTGAACTCATGTTATCGTCAATGATTGTCTGCATAACTCTTCTATCAACATTGGTTTTCCTTGATGTGTTTCTGAATGTTTTTCACCTTCTTTAGTATTTCATTGATCATTTCAGGTCCTAGCAGCTTACACTCACCGACTTCATCGCAACACACCCATGTTCTTCTCCTTTTCCCATAAAGGGCATTGTATGGTGCCATTTGGATACTTGAGTTGAAACTATTGTTTTATGAGAATTTAACTAGGGGAAGATGTGTGTCCCATCCTTCATTAAATTCCTTAGAACATGCTATAAACATATATTTTAGTGTCTATGTAGTTCTCTCAGATTTTCCATTAGTTTGAGTATTATAGGACATATAGATGTTTAGTTCCATCAATAGAGAATGTTCGAGACCTTTCCAGAACATCAAGGCGGTTCTCAGATCATGGTCATATATAATAGATAGTGGTACTCCATGCAGCCTTACCACCTCATTGATATATATCCATGAATGTATATCCAATGGGAAGTCATATCGAATCATGATAATGTGATTTTTATTTTTAAGACGATCCACAATCACCCATATTATATTTTTTCCTCTGGATTTCCTCAGAAGTCCAATGACAATGTCCATGGTGATGATATTCCACTTCCATGTTGGTATGGGTGGTGATTGCATCATCCCTTTAGAAATCCATATTTCAACATTCACTTGTTGACATTCCAGGAACTTTGATTTATACTCAGCAATCTCTTTGTTCAAATTTTCCCACCAAAAGTTTCTCAGAGATCTCGATAAATCTTGGTGCTCCAAGGGGGGATAGTGAAGGTTAAGCTATGTGTGTTATTCAGAAACTCCTTATTAATCTCTGCATCGGATGGTACAAATAACTATGACCCAAATCTTATAACTCCTTCCTCATAAATCATAAACTCATAAGATTTCCCCTTTTTAATGGATTACACCCTTTTCTAAATTTCCACATAATTTTTTGGATCATCCATTATCTTCATTATGAGGGATGGTTGAGGAATAATTTGAGAAAGGATTTATGATGTTCCTCTTTTAATGATCCTTATATCCATCCTCTAAAAATCAAAGAATATCAGATCCTTTTCAATTATAATCATTGATATTGTTGTTGAATCCTTTCTATTTAGAGCATCTGCCACCTTGTTCACCTTATCGGGATGGTAGTGGATTGATCAATCATAATCCATGATGAGTTCCTTCCATATTAAATGACACATGTTGTGCACTTTTTTTGAGAATATGTATTTGAGACTCTTTTGATTTTTATAAATCTCACACTTCTCCCCATAAGGATAATGTTGTCAGATTTTTTACACAAATATAACAGCCTCCAACACCAGATTATGTGTAGGATGGTTTTTATAATGTATTTTAATTTTACTTGAGGCATAGGCTATCAAATTATCATTTCTTATCATCACATATCCTAATACCTTCTTTCAAGAATCAATATACACCACAAATATTTCTTCACTTTTTGGGAGTGTGAGTACTTCCACAGTGAATGGCCTCATTTAAACTACACAAAATAGTCTTCACATTTTTTAGTTAAGAATAACTTTACTCCATTTTATGTCAGTATGGTCATTGTATTTTACAATCATTAAATTTTCTTCACAAATAGTCAATAATACCTAGATATACCACGAAATATATAAATTTCTATTTTAGTTGTTGGATTCGTCTACTCTTCAATTTCTTTTGTCTTAGAAGGGTCCACAAGTATCCATTTTCTTATGATTACATGACCCAATAATGAAAATTCCTACATAAGAAACACACCCTTACTGTACATTTCATACAACTTATCCCTTCACAAAGTCATTAACATTGTATTCAAATGATCTTCATGTTTTTCTTTACTATTGGATTATATCAAAAATCATCGATAAATACAACCACAAATTTGTCAAGGTAAAATCTGAAGACTCTATTAATTAAATCCATGAAAATTTCATGAGAATTAGTGAGTCATAAGGGAATCACTATGAACACACAATGACCATACCTCATTCTAAAGGTAGTCTTGAGAATATTTTCTTTCCTCTCCTTTAATTGGTGATATATCATTCGAAGGTCCTGCATAGAGAAATATTTTTCCCCACTAAATTGATTGAACAATTAATATACCCATGGAACGGGATACTTGTTCTTTATAATGATTTTATTGAGCTCATGATAATCAATGGAGAGCTGTATTTATCCATCCTTATTCTTGAAAAATTGGACTAGAAGACCCCATGGTGAAGAACTCATGTATAGAAAACCCTTCTCTAAGTTCTCTTGTATCCTTTTATATAGCTCCTCCAGCTCTACAATGTCCATTCTATAAGGTGTATTTGATATAGGTAGTGATCTGGAAATAAGATCAATTGAGAACTCATCCTCTTGACCAAGAGGAAGACCAAAACATTCTTCACGTAATATATCAGTGTATTCCCTAATGATGTGCTTGTATTGAAGCATTATTCTCTCCCTGGTCTCAATCATTTAAGCTAGATAATATAAATCATAAAATATTAATCTCCACACTTCAGAAAATGATTCTAATGGAGATTCATCTTCCACCTTACAATTGTAACGAATTGGACGGTGCTTTTGGATGTGAAAAGTTATCTTCTTTTCCAAAAAATTGATGTTGGAATTTTATAATGTTATCCAAATACAAGCCGAGATATTTTCATACTTCAATAAATGATGTATGATGAGATTTTCTGGTAGGTTCCATCCACAAATGTAAACTGAGGAGGAGTTATAAACCAAGGATGAAATAATTTCCCCTTCCACTATTCTTATAGATATATTGTTCTCCAAAATTTTATCTGGTTCTTGAATAGTTCTACTAAACATACAAGATATGAAAGAATATGTGAAACCAGAATCAAATAGTATGTTCTCTATTCATGAATGGATAACTACAATACCTTTCACAACATCATTGTTCAGATCCACTTCAGAAGTAGTGATTTCATAATCCCATCTTTGTTAACTTAGTGGTTGTTTTTGATTTCATCCAAAAACCCTTGGCATAAGGAAATTATTTTCATCATGACCATGCTCATTGTGGTTGTAACACTATACAACAGGCTGAGTGTATTTTTGAGCCTTATATTCTTCTTCCACATTAGCGGGATTTTTCATATCTCTTTGGCGGTTTTTAGCCGAATGTCCTTGAATTCCACATTTTAACCAATTCCTAGTTCCCTTTATAGAGTTCCCAGGATGCTTCATCCCACAATTTTTACACATGGGATGATCGAGCTTCTTTTCATCATTTATTTTACTTACAGGACTGCCTGCATTAGATTCCTTTTTCCTCTTCTTGTCATTGGGCCCATAGTACCACTGACAGTATCTGATCACCACATCATCATTGAAGGCACAACAAACAATCTCCTCATAACAGTAAAAGTCAAAAAACACCAACAATATTTGTAGACTCAGCTATAGTACATTAAAAATCTATCCACCTTGGTTTCAAATTTCATGACAAAGCTAGTGGCATACCATTTGTGCCTTGAAATCTTTGCTTCATATGCCCCAATTGACTCATTTTCCTTCTCCCTGAGTCTGAGGAACTATCTTTCCATATTGAGACATAGGGTTCGATATAAAAATTTATTCAAAAACATTATATTAATTTCATCTCTATTCATAGAATAAATTTCCTCGCCAGGATTTATATTTTTGATCAGCGTCCACCAATGATGGGCTTCCCATCAAAGAGAGATTCCGCTAACACAACCTTATCCTCTTTTGAGAACTAGAGGATATAGAATATATTTTCAATGGAGTAAATCCAATGTTCTGTGTGGAGGGGTTCTAAAGATCCACTACCCAAGGGGGGGACATTTCCACATGATGGATTCTACAGAAACATTCAATTTCTGTGGAGGAGGATGGGGTTCAACTTGATTCTAGTTATTATTCATAACATGAGCCAGTTGAGAAAGTACTTTCATGATGTTTTGAGCGCCCATTCCCATCATATGTGGCATTTCATTGGGTCAATTTTTACATTCCCTATCACATTAATTGTTGTCACATGTTCTTATATTTCCCTCCATATACTATGAAAAAGATAGTATAATTATGGGGCTTGAATACATAACTATTGAGCAGAAAAAGGAAACTTTGAACATAAGAGGATAAACATGTTAAAGAGAAGTATATCCTCACATGTGTTTCCCAAGGATTCAATCTAGGTTATCGTTGATCTATTTCACAAAATATATTCTTATGTTATTTTTTAAAATCCCTTAATAACTCTTTGAACCAATATCATGAATTTACCAAAGCATATCCCCTAGGAGTGTCAAACTAAGAGTGCAGCAAGGCCCATTGTTGTGAACCAGTTCATGTTAAAGTCTAGATTATTGTGGTGTTTTTGGGTTTTACAATTAGATACATAAGCTCCAGATCCAAACCTACCTATTCTTATCTATAATGTGATTTATTTTCTTTATAAACCACGGATATTATACTTACCAAAACCTAGGTGTTTTTTCTTACACGAAGTCTCATCCTTAAGGTTCTTACTAGAGTGCTTTACTCCTAATCCAAAAAAATAACTAGAACATCCTCTAAATACAACTATAGAAACCCTATAATTTTACACATAACATTACATGATTTTAATCATAATTATACATAATAGTACAAGCCATATATCGGAAAGTCTAATGTCTTGGAAAACTAGGTATAGAAATCTAAAAACATGGAACTAAATACCACATTTTATTATTTGATCTTAAAATTGATATTTTAAATTCCATTGTACTCATACATCAACAAAGGGTACCCTAGGTAACACATGAACAAAGGGATGAGATAAATAACCTAGTAAGGGAATAATCATAAGAACAAAGCGTTAACACATGGGACAGAAGGCATGACATGATGATATAAAAAGTCATGTAACATAGGGAATCATAATAGATAAACATGGAATCATATAAACATAGAGACATAATAATGTGGAAGCAACATAAAACATGAATTTAGCATGATTCATGGTTAACCTCCAAGACTGTTGCACGTGGTAGTAGAAACCAAGGAAAATGGTCAAGGTCGTCGCACATGGTAGCACAGGGCAAGGCTAACCGCCAAGAGCATCGCACATAATGTCTCATGAGACTCAACTATACCCAATGCATTAGTGTGAATTATGTTTTCACCCATCGTAACATTTGATGAATATTGTTTCCACATAAACATTTAAACATAATCAATCATATATAAGCATAATTGCTACCCATTTAAATAATTGTGTACAACAATCATGTAATAAAGTATAAAAAATGAGTGTATCATAAAAGTGTTCATGAATGAAAGGAAGTAAAATATATATGGAAATTGACAAGGTAATATAGGATTTTATCATGGTAAGTGATGTCAGCTAGAAGTGACTACATGTGAGAAAAGTATTTAATAAATTTCTGCATTAAAACATTTTTGTGTGGTTTTAAAGAAAATACTATAAAATATATAATATAGAAAGGGAACAGTCATTTATATAAAACCATTAGTGAACCAATAAGTTTTCATAATAAATAGGCTGATTTTATAAGGACAATTGTGGCTTAAAAAAGAGGATATATTTCACTCTAAACTGGGTAAGAATTTGGGATGTTCCCTTAAAATAAGTTTGCTTATCAGGAAGTATTGAGAATTAAATCACTTAAAAACAAGTATATACCCAGAAGAGAATGAGGGATGGATCATGAAAACTGATTTTATAGAATATTAGTAGTATTTATAAGTTTTAATCAAAAGGAAAATATAACTTCATTTTGCTACAAATAATGATAGGGAAGCCCTATAGAATATGTGAGGTTTCAGGTAGAATCTTGTACGGAATATTAGAATGGAAACAAGTGTACTTAGGAGGGATTAAATTGAGATACATTGGTTTATAATATTTTATAAATAATGATTTATATATGGGGATGTTTATTAATGTTATCTCATCATTAGGAATTATATATAAAATTGCATAACATAGAGGATATTCTTGAATAAATGGGAGAAAGAAAGGATCATGTACATTACGTCTGATGGTCTTCTCCACTTCATATTAATGACCTGAATAATCTAATTAGTTTCTTTAATTAATAATTCCAAAACCTATTATATATGTAAAATATTTATTATAACCTTTTTAATTTCATTCATGTCTTTTTTGATGGGTTAAGTGGTTCATTTTCATAGTTTGTGTATGTTTGTTTTCATGGTTTTTACGATCGGTTTACTTATTTTCATGAATCGATAGTCATGTAAAATGGGGGTGGTTGTATAGAATTAGATAAATATTATATTACTGATCATACATAAGTTTACATGGTTGTAAATATATGTTGGTTACTAGGAGTGAGGTTGAATCATTATATAAAACATTAATGATAAACTCTTAGAATACTTTTTGGATTTTGATCCCAATTAATTGGTGTTTTGTTATTATTTTTCATCATGTGTGAATCATTGTTTCAGAATAAAAATAATATAAAATACATATTAAATAGTCTTTTTCAACCATAAAAATGGTTTTATGACCGGAATAGAATATGGTAATTGAAATTTAGAATCAGTCATCCATGAATGTGATAAATTAACCTATCTTTGAAGGTATTTTCATTTCATTTTTATAAAATAAGGGGAAAGGAGATATGATAATGAATTATACCAATAGAATTTCAACATCAGATTACATGTATGTCACTGATTTTATCAAGAAATTTGGGAGAATTTAGGTGTATAATGAAAAAATGAAAAGAAAATAACTTGAAAGAATATAAAATAATCTGAAAGTGGAATTTACCCCTAGAATTTATCTTAGTTGAAAACATCTTAAAGGTAGAGGATTTGGTCTTATGAGGAGACCAAGGGATTTTGAATGTGGGTAAGAATATTGGGGGGATATTTGGGTATAATTTACAAAAGGCACAAGAATTAAGAGAAGTTTAGACAAAAGGAGAGTGCTTGTGGTTTTTATAGTAGAGGGGTGGAGGGTTTTCTTAATATTTTAATCATTAGTTTATTATTTTTGATAATACAAGAAATAGTAATTATTCTTGTGATAAAAAAGTAATATGTGCATGTGAGATCTAGCCAATGAAAATTTAAATCATCCATCATTCGTCCATGATGTAGAAATTCAGGTTTTAGCATTATTTATTAATTATCATATTTTACTATTCATCAAAAATTCAAATATTTTTGAAAAATACAAAAAATTAACCCTAACAATTTTTGGACATGTAAAATTAAAAAATTAAAAACAATTCTCTAATATATTTTTCTAAATATAATTATTTTAATTATTCATTAAAATTATAATTTACTTGAAAAATACAGATTTTAAAACTATAACTGTTTTAATAATGTTTTCAAAAATTACATATTTTATTATAAAATTATCTTAAACCCATAAGACATAAAATTTTAATTAATGAACATCTGTTATAAAAATACATTTTATTTTAAATTATTTATTTAATTGTAATTAATTATTTATAACTTACCAAAATTCCAATACTTTTACTATGGTCATACTATCACATATAAGATGCCTAAATTTTATTTATACACTCATGGGTGAGGATACTATTATTTTTGAAAATTTACATTTCATAAGGTTCATTTTACTATTCATAATGGAAGACTACTATTTATAAGGGTAGGTTACTATTCATCAAAAAATTTGTTTTTTTTATCGGACTCAAAACATCTTACTAATCACAACCATGTATATCCAATTTTTAAAATTAAAATCACAAGGGTGACAATAATATGTTTAATGGTCACATATTAATTATTAGTTAATTGTGTTTTTATTTCATGTTATTCTATGAAATATTTATACGAAAGGAATTTCCATTAATAAAACATTTCATCATTACAAAAAACATGCCTCTTAACATCTCATGTTTAGCATTAACGTATCCCCCCATGGACTATAATTTCCCATGACACCTATCGCTAGCTCCCCTATCCTAACATGGACCTCCTTATGGTGGTGTAGGTAAGAGATCATAACATCAAACCACAACAAATTATCTGCCCTCTAAAGCTTCTCATGCTCCTCTTCGAGCTTCGCCGCCTAGAGGGCCGCCATGTCCACACTGGTGAAATCCCTGGTCACAGATCAACATCATTCATGGTAGTTCCTACATTGTCTGCATTTCATTCTCTACATGATGTTATAATAATTAATGAGGTAGGTGACCACTCCCATCACAAGTATAACATTACACTTCTCTGAGAATAATAGGGATAATTGAGTGAAACTTATTACACAGATCCCAGTGTCTATGAATGAGAATGGGAATTCCTCCACCTCTTGGAACTCAACATATAACACCTATTACCTACCATAGATTACTCATCCACATGATTCTCACCACATATTCCAACTACCCGTTACCCTTATTCTAGGAATCTATAGTCACTAGATACTTCTATATCACTCCATCATAAGTTGGTAGGAAAAAGTAAAACACATTTTCTCAAAAGTCTCTATAGAGACCCTAATCGTACATCATCTCTAAAAAGAATCCATCTCATACCATATAAAGTGAGTACCATTTAGGATTTATAAACATCACATAAAACATATATCCTCATATATCACCCTAATACTACTCAATATGATATTGGATCTTAACTGAGTTCCAGAACAGTTATTATGACTCCTTATTAAATAGTTTCAAGATGTCAAACCCTAATATAATCATCATAGAATGGTTCTTCATTACAGAACCCCACCAATAGCCTGCTACGCCATGGAAAGGAATGGATACCAACAAAACCATTTGATATTTCAAGGTCCAAAAAAACCTACATAATATAACCATAAACTCAAGAAAATCCTTTGCTACATAAGGATCAGACTCTTCATTTAACATAACTGGTATTTGTTTCGGGAACACACATAGTGAATAAAGATTACATGAATATTTATCTTAAAAAACTAAATCTAAATTATTCATATATGAGGTAGTGGAAGTACCTTCCCACGTATAGGAAAGACATCTTGGGTTGGACCCTGAATTTATGACTCATTACTTATCGACTCTTTGATGAGATCCTGAATCGATAATCATGCTCAATGTCTTCATGTAGGCATCCCATAATTAATAAAGATATTACAATATCATAACCGTATATATATATATATAGGGAGATGACTCATGAATTATATTCTATGGTATCAATACAATATGAGTCATGTTCAATTTCTCTATATGACTAATTTCATTCTATACATAGTTGACAACAAGGTGGTCAGAGTCCGGGTGTACGGATACAATAGATATTTCACCAACACTAGATTCTATTTCCTAAAAGACAAACTCATTATTCTTCAATGTTATTTCATTATATTCCTAGCCAATCCCTTTAAGGGGAAATCTCATAATATCATCCCTTATAAAAAGATCATTTGATACCACTCTATATCCACTAGACCCATTGGGGGTGCTAACCTATGGATGATCGAGCCATCACAACCCCAGGCTCACCTCCAATTTTTTAGAGGCTAGTGACAAGCATTAAGAAGGCATAACTATAATCAGAGGCCTTTTCCTAATGAACCAATATACACAAACCAAACTATCTACATATTGTAGTGTGGATGAATGTAATTTTAACACTGTAATTATTGATATAAATCATACATTATACAAACAGTAGGGAAAGTGTTAGAGTGAAATAGAATTCAACTATAGTGCATGAGGAAAAATACACCCCACCTAGAAATAATGTTTTTACATTAAAATAACTATAAATAATTAAAACGGAGACACACCATCTCCAAATATCCAAGAACAACAAATATACATGCTCAATTCACATAGGTATCACTATTCTCCACCTTAGTGACTAGTGACCTATCCGTAATTTACATAAGACCTGACATGTACAATAAAATAAAGGACTGAGTACATATAGAATCAATAGGACTCCCTAAAAACCGAATAGAATCTGTATATAGACACAACATTAATCATATAAATGGAGAGATAGAGGTAATGAAACCAAATATGTAAATATATGTGTTTCCTCATAATGAAACCATGATGATGGATAAAGGGGATCTATATATCATAGACCAACTAAAGTCAATGTATACGCTAGTTGTTCCAAAAATCCATCCCTCATTCCCCCATTAAAAGAATCCTCTATAGAATATCAGTGGAGGGGACAATACCTTACTATTTCACTCCACAACTATGGGATACACAACACCAAATTAGGACCCACATCCTTCTGAATGTTTAATAAGAGGAAGTACTTCTTTGTAGATGGAGAACATACACCCTCGATAGAATGGGGGGTACAAACTCAATATGTATTAAAAATATAGAAAAAATGACACCTAATTTCAAATTGTATTAACAACCCTTAAATATATCTAATATTATGGGGAACCCATAAAATAGTGAGAAAGAAAAGTATTGACCCCATCATATATTCAGAGATCTTACCAGATCACTTCCATTTTCAAGTCCCTGCTAGAAAATATTCATACCTATAAAATTCTAGGACATGTCTTAGAAAATACTATGATGGATTACGTCAGGTTATATGTGGAACAACTCATAAGATATTCTACCCATGGTCAAAAATCTAGTTCCAAAACAATTGATATACGAGAGGAAAGGGTTTTTCTTAGGGGTACAAGGCATGTATGGGGTCCCCACGGTGTGTGGCCTTACATAGATTCCTTATCGTGTTCTCTTATAGAGATGAAACTATTTAAAATATATTGTACATGATGTGTAAGGGATAAAAATTGTGTTTCTCATCCACTCAGGTCCTACACCTATGCATCTGGTCATGCTCGTGTTCGTTGGCCCATGATTGATTAATTGGAAGTGTAGCATTCCATGGACATGTTTCTTCCTACCAATGTACTCCTATATTAATCAGTGTGTCATCCTTCACAGGGTTCTGGGTGTGTTCCATTTGTAAAATTTATTTTCTACATGGGGAGTGTAAAACTATATGTGGGACCTACCTCAAGGCGGATGATCCATTATATCAACGGAAACCCTTTTCAGCATTCAATATATAGAACACACAGTGTCTTATTCCATACTACTTGGAGTGTGGCTAAGTTTTCTATAGAAGGTTATGATAGTCGAATGAACATATTAATCTATCATATTAATCTATAATAACACCTACATACAACCATAAAATTTATGGAATTTCCTTTCACCATCATTTCCATCTTCTCTATGATCAGAAACAAGAACTTGTTGAACAATATGAATCCTACAATGTTTCCCATGTACCTATCACTAAATCCCAACGCATATCTAGATCCCATATCCATATTGTATCACCCAAATATTTCATTTAATCTTAACCATGTATAAACTAACATCTTTATGTCAATCATTATACCATAATGAATGAGGTAGCTGAATCACTTTCAAACCCACCCCAACAATACCGAATAATGACCACGTAGAACAATGGTGAATAAGAAGATAAATGGAGAGGAATATTCATAATAATAGTGGTCGAAACATATTTTTATATGATATCATGTCCAAAAATAATTGATAGGGGGTATCTAAAATGGGAATTTTGAGATATAAATAATAGATTATATATTCATTTTAACTGGCTCCTTTGATTGGCAAACAAATGTATGTCAAACGTTGATAATATTTCCATTTTAAATATTTTAATAAAAATGAGACATCAAAAATAGAATATCCCTACCTCAACTATGGGACTATAAATATTTAATAATAAATTCTCCTATAATGGAGAATACCCACAGTGTTAATGGACACTTGAAGCACATTGATCAGATCTTCGATTGTTATCTGATTCTGATTATCAGTTGGGGACAACTGTGATCATCCCCTCATATCATGCAAGGGTTATGAAACAAAACCTTGGAAAATATTCATAAAATTTTATTTATATTGGATTATAATTTGGTCATTTAATAAAACAAAACAAAATTGTTTATTTTAATTAAATTCACCCATCGACGAATGACTCAAAAAAATTATAAGGGCCGACCAAACATCGATCATGCCTAGGATAAACCTCACATACTAAAATCAACCATTGTATCACATTTATGATATTATAACTCATTCGATAGTTTTTCTAATATACCCCAATAACAAAATGCACATGATTTAATAAATATTTTAATATCAATTTCAGTCACACTGGGTCATAGAATCTCCAACCCTCACAGATCCTAGCTTAGATAATATTTGTTTATATATTTCAATTTCTTATAAGAATGAAAATTGATAGAAAATATGATCTGAAAATTAAAATGGACGATTAATTAATATGGGGATGATGAAATATTGATTTATAATTGATTAAGAAACATAGCTTATTAGTACAAATAAAATAGTTGATTCTTGAATTTTTGTGTAGAGTGAACATTTCATATAAATAGAGACTGTGATGCATGAATAAGGATGTAGGAATGGACAATTTATCATGTGGTATACGATGACACAGAAATGAAGGAAAAAGGGGATACATCAAAATTTTAACACATAATCCATGGAGATGTATTATGTAGTCTAAGAAAAATTGGTCTGTAGGAACTCACTTAATAGAGTGAGTGACCGTGCCAGAGGAATGGATCGATAACATGTCTGAGCACCATTGGGAAACTATTTTCCAGACATGTAAAATAGAATAGAGGTATTAGACACCAAAGAATAATATTATATTTTATTCTATGAGTGGGTTTAATTTTAGTGGACATGGAGGTAAGAGGACCTCCATGCCATAGTGAAATTGGTTGTGCCATGAGTAGAATAAAAAGAAGGTTTTACACTCTTTATGAGGACACTACATCACAGTAGAGGAGTGAGTTGAGTACTGTTGTATCTTGAAATTTGGGTTCATGCTCATGGTCTGACACAAGATACTCTATATTGTATGGAGAAATAATGTACTAATAGTAGAAGAACGGTCACATATCTAGAGAACTCTTAGCATACATTCATTTTAATAGAATTTGGTAAACCTCCACACAATAACCAATGAACCATGAAACAAAAGACTGTAACAGATTATAATAAACAGCATTAAATCATATGAAATAACTATATTTATATTCATTATTCCATAACAAATTTCCTCACACCATTAAATATATGGCAAAATAATAGATTCCATTTTCAATGCACATTCATGGTAGTCCAAATAGACATGCTGACATGGATACATTAAAATGATTTGAGGATTATTCAAGCATTTTATAACAACCAATTTTATTTATATGGTGAGAAAATTGAGAGAATATCTGTGGAATGTTAAATAAGTTGTTGAAAATGGTTTGGTTTTTGCAATTCAATTCGATATTAAAATTCTATCATGGATTAGAGGAATTGTAATATAAAATTTCATTAATATTGGAGATTTTTTAAAAAAATGTGATAATAATATTTATAATATAAGAATTTTTAAGATGATATAATTGATTTTAAAACTATGAAATCATTCCCCCAAGGGATAAAATATACTAATAGTGTATTAAATTTTTTGAAATCCATATTTTTCTAAATCTTTTTCAAGTTACAAGATAAGTAGGCTAAGAATTGATTGGTACTATTGATGATCTGGAAAAGGATGTATATATGTTGGGTTTAAATTGTATTTTTACTTTACTATGAAGATATAAAATCTCATAAGTTAAAATTGAAACTAAGGAGTATAATTATTCCCTTCTTTATTATATCTTCAATTTAGTCAAATTGTAAAAATTTCTAGTGGACTTTAGAATTTGTGTAGGAAAGTCCATTATACATTGTAAAAAATTGATAATTATGGATAATACTTGTTGGGGGAATAAAAAACATTTTAAGGGGAATGATTTGCAGCCAAGCCCTATAAATTTATATGTTCCCTCCGTTCTTCCTATTTTTTAAGATAATGTTTAATTAAGACTATTTATAGTGGAACTTTAACTTTAAAAGGTTTTATTGTTTGGATTTTAGAATGGGGATTTTTTTTAAAAAGTATTGCAACTGATTCACCTCACCCCACCTATTATATGTGGAAAAAATATTTCATGAAATCCTTATTTGATAATCCCATCATTGAATTATTATATTTGTAATACCGCAAGATTCCACGGTATGCTTCTCTTTGAATAAAATAATAGCTTGCGTTGTACGCCACTTCAAGTTCTAATAGACCACGACCAATCAAACTAGACATCATGAATAGTAATACTACCTTTTGGAAATATAATAAATTTTATTTTTCAAAATGGAATTAATTTTTGGATTCGGAATATCAAAATTAGATTACGGTGATTTTTTCTTATTTTTCTAAAAACATTCAATTTTTTATGAATAGTAAAAAAACACTTTGTTATTGTTTAAAATGAAATTTTTATTTTAATAATTAGTTATTTTTTTAAATTAGGAAAAAAATAGATACATAATACCTAAATATGTTCAATATAATTCATTTGAGTCATTTTATATTAATATTTGATATATAAAAATTTATTGAAATTTTTATCATCTTTTACCCTCCTTATATGCGCATTTGCAAATTTGCATAAAACATAATTTTTCGATTCTATAAAATGAATTTCAAAAATCTGAAATACATTTATTATATCAGTAAGTAAAAAAATTTTCAATAAGATGAAACTAATTTTTGGGTGAATAATAACTTTTTACTTCTATTAACACGGTTAAAAGTAAATAGGGTAATTTAAGTTATAACATGATATTAAAATTATTCTAAACCATGTTCTAATTCTATTTTATAAATGTATTTAGACCAAAATAAACCGTAGGAATAAAATATGATCCTTTTGGATCACTTTTATTAGATTAGGACATT
This sequence comes from Viscum album, assembly GCA_963277665.1. Taxonomy (NCBI): domain Eukaryota; kingdom Viridiplantae; phylum Streptophyta; class Magnoliopsida; order Santalales; family Viscaceae; genus Viscum; species Viscum album. Next base: position 903,375,148 of record OY728139.1, read on the forward strand.
TATAATTATTTTATTTTAAAAATAGTTAAACGTGTTAAATTCAATGTTTAATTACCAAACCATTTTTAATATAGGTTTATATATAAGATAAATTAGACTATAAATATTAATTATTAATCTAAAAATATTTCATAAATAATTTTATTTTATTTATAATTTTTTGATATTAAATTATTAAATTTATTTTTGACACAATGATGATGCACTAATTACCTTATTAATGGAAGATTAAAATAATTGATATTATAAATATGAATATAAATGTAAATTGAAACATATTATCAATTACACTAATTTTCAAGGTTAATATGAAATTTTAGTGTTGATTAAATAAATTTTTTCGAAGTAATAATGTTGATATGACATTCACAAAAACAAAATACCAAATATTGTCAAGATTGAAATAAATGAGTATTTTAAAACAATATGATATTATTAGTTGATTTAATATTATAGAAAATATAAGGGTCAAACAACGAACTTTGATAATGATATATATATAAATAAAGAACCCCTTGGGGTTTACTTGTCTCTCTATAGTATGTTTATTAACCATTTATAATAATAATACAAGAATACATGGTAAAAGTTAACCTATTTAACTAGGAGTTAAATAAAAAAGATAAAGATAATAAGGTAGCCTAAAACTATCTAAAACCAAATGTTTGAGATTTTTTATACCCATCCCCAGCTTATCCTCAAATTATATCATTTTGGGGCCATTTTAAACCCAATATTATTGTATAATAGAATAATATTTCAAACTTTTTCTGAAGCGACTCTCACCTCTCTTATAAAAGGGTACTTTCCCTTCACCCAAAATCACACCTCCAAATCCATTTGTCTTGAACAACCCCTACTCAAATATCCTCCCAACTACACACTATTGTACCTAGAGGCATTAATTTTATCAGAAATCCAACCTATGCTGCCCATTTGATCAACCTAAAAGGAAACACCCGAAGAAGAGGTAATAATTTCCCCACCTCTTTCAAAGTTCTTTTCTACCTCCACATCCTATTTAATTTTTGATTCCGAACCAAAATATTAATTCCCTTAATATATATATAATATGATTTTATTATAAATATGATACAACCATATTCATTTTTTTATCCATCCTATGAATGAAAAGTCACCATACGTGTATACGTACGGCTTACCGTTTCCACGTCGTGTTGTAGTCTGTTATTCAAACACTTCACTATTGGTATGGGTATTATAATGAGTATAAATAACATAAATAATAAATATAAAATGTTAAGGATTTATTATATATGATATACCATCTAATAACATACTATTTCACCATTAATATAATGATATCTTCACTCATAACCATTCACTACTAGAATGTTGGGCATTGAAGCCCCCTGACACGGGCGACCACCTTTGACGGTCCCTGTAGGTACCCAAGAGTGACCACCAATGGTGTTCACTGACCATTGTAATAAAAAATTAGGGCTTCAGTGCCCCCCCCCCCACCGTTTCCCTCTCGCCCGCACCCCCCTCCCCCCGACGTCGTCCTCCCCGCTCGCCCTCCCCCACCGCCCTACGTCGTCGCGCGCCCCGCCGCCCTACACCGCTCACCGTCGTTGCCGCCCTCTTCGGCCTCCGCCCTCCACGTGCCCTCCGATGTCTTCCCTCCCACTCCGGCTACCCTCCGCCCTCTAGCCATCCTCCACTCCCCTCCAGCATCACTCCACCCTCTAGCCCCCGCCCTCCGGCCTCCGCCCCCCTCGCCCCCACCCCTCTGACCTCCGGCCTCTGGCCTCCGCGCTTGGCCCTCCGCCCCCTCGGCCCTCCCCCCCCCACCACCCTAAACGGCCCCCGCACCCCAGACCCCCCCCCCCCCCCCCGCACCCCAGACAGGGCCCTCGCACCCCATACAGGCCCTCCCGCACCCCAGACGCCCCCCGCACCCCGGACAACCCCTCCCCCCACCCCGGACAGCCCCTTGCACTTCAGACAGCCCCCCCCCCCCCCCGCACACCGGACACCCATCCTCGCACCACAGATATCCCCCCCCCCCCCCGTGCACCCCGGACACCCTTCCCCACACCCTAGACATCCCCCCCCCCACCCCGGACAGCCCCCCCGCTACCCATCCCCCATCCTCTCACCGCCACCTCTCCTCCGGCTCCCCGCCGTCGTCGTGCCACCCGTCCCCTCCCTCGCCACACCGCCTTTGGCTCCGGCTCCCCTTCGTTGCCTCTCCTCTCCCTCGTAGCACCACCTTCGGCTCCCCACCCTTCCAGGTTTGTAGCACTATCAGGTATGACATGGGCTTTCAGTTACATTATTATTTTATCAATGGTTCATAAACAAATAATTAGTATTTATTTTAAATATAGATGATTTGTGAAATGTAAATGTAATAAGTATTGTGTAAATGTTTGTTATACAAATATTATTATGGATAAGAGTTGGATTGATCTTCCAAATCGAACGTCTAGAGAATATTTCAATGGAATTATGCAGTTTATTGACTTCACCAGAGGATTTGAAAGTGACTATATTAGTTTTCCATGTAGAAAATGTGCTAACAGATATCAATTCAAAGGAGATACTGTGATGGAGCACCTATTCATTAATGGATTTCTGAAACATTATAAGAGGTGGACTCGTCATGGTGAATAATATGTTTGTTTTCAAAATATGGATGCATATCAGATGGATGTTGATGCAAGGATGAATGATCCAATGCATGAAATGCTTACTAAAATGCTACATGGGTTTGATCCTAAAGGCATTGACATCCAGAATCTTGAAACTGGTGAGATAAGTCTTCACTCTGGTGTAGATCGTGATTCGAGGAGGTTTTATGAAGCTCTTGATGATGCAAAAACAGAATTATGTCATGGATGTACTTCTTACAATAAACTATCATTTATCATGGAGTTGTTGCATTTGAAGACATTGAATAATTGGTCAGACACATCATTCGACATGCTTTTGGTGTTATTGAAAAAAGTTCTTCCTATCGACGCTAAGATTCCGGAGTCATATTACTATGCTCATAAGTTGACAAAGAATTTAGGTTTTGCATATGATACCTTAGATGCATGTGCAAACAATAGTATGTTGTTTGGAAAGGAAACTGGCCATTTGGATATTTGTACGGTTTGTGGTGCTTCCAGGTGGAAAGAGAACAGGGGAAATAAGACTCATCAAAGTCATATTGCGATACAGGGGAAACCTCCTGAATGACTTCCGAATGCTACAAAATTAGACGATAATAACCGCGGAGTGAATTCTGAAATGGTCGGATAGACGACACATCAATCGGAGGTTCGGTTTGACCGCGGTGACCGCAAACGCGTTTCCGGAGTCAAAAAACACCAAAACGGCTTGTCACGGTCGAATTTAGAGAAAACGTGCTCTGAATGACCCGAAACTGCATGAGAACAATAGGAATATTATTCGTGAGATGAAGGAGGAGGCAGAATGTCTATCGGACGTTCGGTGTGTGCGGTATGACCAAATGTGTCGTTTTCAGCAGTTCGGCGTTCTCTAAAAGGGCGCGATGAGTTGTCAAAACCACCCGAACAACATTGGAATTCCACGAAATCAAACGACAACAACCGCGGAGGGAATTGTGAAATGGTTGTACAGACGGCACGTCAATTGGAGGTGTTGTTTGATCGCGGTGACCGGAAACGCATTTCCGGAGTCATAAAACAACAAAACGGAATGTCACAGTAGAATTCAAAGAAAAAGTGATCTGAATGATCTGAAACCGCATGAGAACGATTGGAATATTATTCGTGAGATGTAGGAGCAGGAGGCACGTCCATCCGACATGCAGTGTGCGTGGTACGATTGAATATGTCGTTTTCAGCAGTTCGGCGCACTCTAAAAGGGCGCGCTGGGTGGTCAAAACCACCCGAACGAACTCGGAATGCCACGAAATCAGAAGACTATAACCGAGGAGTGAATTTTGAAATGTTCGGACATAAGACATGTCAATAGAAAGTGTCGTTTGACCATGGTGACTGGAAACACCTTTCCAGAGTCATAAAACAACAAAACGGCGTGTCATGGTCGAATTCAGAGCAAACGTACTCCGAATGACTTGAAACCACACGAGAATGATAGAAATATTATTCTTGAGATGCGGGAGGAGATGGAATGTCCACCAGACATGTGGTGCACGCGGTATGACCGAATGTGTCATTTTCAGCAGTTCGACGCGGTCTAAAAGGGCGCGATGGGTGGTCAACACCACCCAAAAGACCTCAGAATGCCACGAAATCAGACGACAACAACCGTGGAATGAATATCGAAATGGTCGGATATAAGGAACATCAATCGGTGGTTTCGTTTGACTGTGGTGACTGGAAACACGTTTCCAGAGTCATAAAACAACAAAACGTCGTGTCACAGTCGAATTCAGAGCAAACATTCTCCCAATGACTTGAAACCGAATGATAACGATACAGATATTATTCGTGAGATGCATCAGGAGGTGGCACATAAATTGGACTTGCGGTGCACGCGGTACAACCAAATGTGTCATTTTCTGCAGTTTTCCGCGCTCTAAAAGGGCGCGCTGGGTGGTCAAAACCACCCGAACGACCTCACATTGCCACGAAATCAGACAAAAACAACCGTAGAGTGAATTGTAAAATGTTTGAATAGACGGAACATCAATCAGAGGTTCCGTTTGACCGTGCTGACTGGAAATGAGTTTTCGGAGTCATAAAACAACAAAACGGCATCTCACGGTCGAATTCAGAACAAACGTGCTCTGAATGACCTTCAACCACACAAGAACGATAGGAATATTTTTTTTGAGAAGCCAGAGGAGGTGGCACGTCCATCAGACATGTGGTGCGCACGGTAGGATAGAATGTGTCATTTTCAGCAGTTCGACGCGCTCTAAAAGGGCGCGCTAGGTGGTCAAACCCACCGAAAAAACCACGGAATGCCACGAAATCAGACAACAACAACTACGGAGTGAGTAGTAAAATGCTCAGACAAGCGGCAGGTCAATCAGATGTGCTGTTTGACTGCGGTGAACGGAAACTCGTTTCCAGAGTCATAAAACACAAAAACGGTGTGTCACGGTCGAATTCAGAGAAAACATTCTCCAAATGACCTGAAACTGTACGAGAACGATGAGAATATTATCTGTGAGATGCAGGAGGAGGTGGAACTTCCATCGACCGTGTGGTGCGTGCGGTATGACTGAATATGTCGTTTTCAGCAGTTCGACGAGCTCTAAAAGGGCGCACTGGGTGATCAAAACCACCCGAATGACCTCGGAATGCCATAAAATCAGACGACAACAACCGCGGAGTGAATTGTGAAATTGTCGAACAGACGACATGTCAATCGGTGGTTCTGTTTGACTGCGGTGACAAGAAACACGGTTCCGAAGTCATAAAACTCCAAAACAGCATGTCACGATCGAAATCAGAGAAAACATGCTCTGAATGACCTGAAACTGCACGAGAACGATAGGAATATTATTCTTCAGATTCAAGAGGAGGGAGTACATCCATTGGACGTGCGGTGCGTGCGGTACGACCAAATGTGTCATTTTCAGCAGTTCGGTGCGCTCTAAAAGGGCATGCTGGGTGGTCAAATCCACCCGAACAACCTCGGAATCTTCATGAAAATAGTCGACAACAACCGAAGAGTGAATTGTAAAATGGTTAGACAAAAGGAACGTCAATCTGAGGTGCTGTATGACTGTGGTGACCGGAAACATGTTTCCAGAGTCATAAAACAGCAAATCAGCATGTCATGGTCGAATTCAGAGCAAACGTGCTCCGAATGACTTGAAACCACACGAGAATGATAGGAATATTATTCTTGAGATATAGGAGGAGGAGGTACATCCATCAGATGTGCGGTGCGTGCGGTACGACCGAATGTGTCATTTTCACCAGTTCGATGCGCTCTAAAAGGGCGCGCTGGGCGGTTAAAACCACCCGAACAACCTTTGAATGCCACAAAATCAGACGACAACAACTGAAGACTCAATTTCGAAATGGTTGGACAGAAGTCATGTCAATCAGAGGTGTTGTTTGACCACGGTGACCAGAAATGCGTTTATGGAGTCAAAAAACACCAAAACGGCGTGTCACAGTCGAATTCAGAGCAAACGTGCTCCGAATAACCTGAAACCGCACGAGTACAATATTAATATTATTAGTGAGATTCAGTAAGAGGCGACACATCCATCGGACATGCAGTTCATGTGGTACGACCAAATGTGTCGTTTTCAACAGTTTGGCGCGTTCTAAAAGGGTACGCTGGGTGGTCAAAAACACCCGAACGACCTCGGAATGCCATGATATCAGATGACAACAACCGCAGAGTGAATTGTAAAATGTTCAGGCAGATGACACGTCAATCATAGGTTCCATTTGACCGTGGTGACCGGAAACGTGTTTCCGGAGTCATAAAATACCAAATCGGCATGTCATGGTCGAATTTAGAGTAAACGTTCTCCGAATGACCTGAAACTACACGAGAACGATAGGAATATTATTCGTGAGATGTAGGAGGAGGAGGCACGTCCATTGGACATGCGGTGCACTTGGAAAACATTAATTTTATGAAAACAAAAAACACTTTTCTAAACAATAGAAAAGACACTAAAATAAGAAAAACAAATTCAAAAAAGAAAACATTTTTTAAATTGGTGGTTTTAAATTATTAGAGTGCCCATGAGATGTCAGATTTCATTTTATTATATGTATATAATAACTGAATAAAGATGTCAAATTTACTTTTGATTTGTTTAGATTTCTTTGTATCTTATTATAGGTTTTTAATGTAGATGGTCGTGGATCGTTGAAGCACGTCTATCATTTATTATTTATGATGATCTTGATGTTTACTTTGTTTGGATTTGTTTTTCATTTATTATGATTTATATGCTGTTTTTTATTATTTTTTATCATGATTTTTTTTAAAATATTTCCAGTGCAGCGACCGCCATTGGTGGTCGCTGGAGGCCGAAGTCTCGGCCGGCTTTAGTGACCGCTACTGGCGGTCGCTGTAGGACGGATTTTTTGTCCGGCTTTAGCGACCACTGCAGTCGTTGTAGGCAGAGGTCTCGACAACCTTCAGAGACCGCCAATGGCAGTCGCTATTGCCCTAATTTTTAGTAGTGATTTAATAATAAATTTCAATTTATGATTAAAAATAATGTTTCAAAAGTTAATTTCATTCTGGATATGAATCAAATACATCCTATCCATAATAAAAATGGATTACATATCAAATCATATAAATGAAAAGGAATCAGTTAACACCAAAAATGATGATCCTTCTGAAATATTATTAAAAAATAAATATTATAGGATCATATATGATATCATATTATGTTTGTGGTTCTTGTATAATTTAATAACAATGATTTAACTATTATATAATATGTTAATGTAACCTCTATCAAAGAAAAATTACAAGGTAAGTGTTAAATCTAAAGTCTCTTTATAATCTGGGGTTTTTTATACTGGAGTATCTACATAGACCTCTTTATCATCCACAACCATGTTTTGTAAAAATGTATTTCCAAAAATTTTTAATTTTTTTAAAAATATGGATTTAAAGTCATTTATACCATTTTTTTAAATTTTAAAGGATTTTTATAAAGGTATCTTTCCGTCGTTTTCCAAATAAGGTCATTTATGACCATTTTGACAAAATTAAGGAAATAATATTTTTTAACTTATACAGCAACTGTGGCGATTTTCCATTATTGTAACACCTTCAAGGCTTCCTTCCAAGCATATAAGAATATTTTCAAAATAAATGATTACTTTTATAATTATGTGGCTTATAAATTATTTCAAAATAGAAAGATATAAATATATATATCTTTGTCAAATGGTTTTGATTTCATCTCTGTCAACATCCTTTGATAGACATTACACTTATTTGAAGTTGTTTTATTATGGTACAATATTCCATATTTTATTTAAGTTTTTGTGATATGTGTGACTATAGATGTGTTATTTTTTAACCATTCATGGTTTATGGTTAAATTATTAACATTCTGTATGATAGTTTTAATATGAATGTTTATGTTATGTTTCAAACTTTTCATCTGAGGAATGCATTGGACTTAGTAAGTGGTTGGTGGAGCCCGCTATAGCTCCTCAATGCATCGGTAGATCTCATGAGACAAACTAGTGTCTTGGAAAATGGCCTTGAATATGTATTATTTGTAGTCTTGGCACGAGTTCTTTACTATGTGGTTATAGTGTCCATCATTATGCATTTCCTCATTATGAAATTGGATATTTATTTTAAATTTGATTATTCGATAAGTAGAATATCCATGTGAATATATAAATTGAATTATTTGATTTATCTTTTCGATATTATATAGAAGTCTATTTTTAAAAGGCTTATGTTTTAGTCTTATTCATTTCCTTAAATGATTGTGCTTATTTATGATAGAATCTACTATATTGTTATCCTTACCGATCATCTGAGCTCACCCCTTTTTTATGCTGTATTTTTTCGAAGATGTAAATAATTATATTATGAATGACCTGCAGGGATAGGCTAAGGGACATGAGTGTTTTCTAAAGAGACACATTATTGTTGTTCTATTTCATAATGTAATGTAGGACTTATGTATATATCTAGTACTTCTATGTATACTAAATTGATCGGTATTTCAAGACGTTATTCCTTGTATACTGCTAATGTTATCCAATAATGCACCAATTCTACGTAATTGGGGTCGGGATGTTACAGTTGGAATCATATGAAGTTTATTACAAAATTTGGAATGTAGATTTAGAAAAACCTTGATTAGAGAACATTACCCTAAGATATAATTTGAGGATTAGTATTGAAGAACTTCCTAGAATTTTGGTAATGTATTGATTTTGAGATCTTTCCAAGATATACATCCCTGTGTGGAAACGAACGGTAGAGGTGGCTCTGGCACATATGTACCAATGAGTGAAAACTCCAAAAATGAGTTTCAGGCTTGACCTAGGGTATCCTGGTACATGAAAATGAGCCTTGCTGCACTCTTGGTAATGATACTCCTAGGGGATATGATTGGGATACTTTACATTTTCTTTACTAACCGTTATGAAGGATTTGTGAGTATATACCTCCTCAGAAAAATGATTTTTAGGATTATGGATTATATCCATAAACTGTTCAATTTATAGTATGTGTTTTCCAATTTAGTAATTATGTATTCTGATTCATAAACTAATATAGTGTATTCCATTGTTTAGAAATGGTTCCCAGTGGAAGTAATAGACACTGTATCAATGCACGTAATCCATGTATGGATTTTCCTCCTACTAAAGATAATGATAGTGGATATGGTGATGAAATTGGTGCTGATCATCTTATCATCATACTGGAACAACTCACTTAAGTTATGAATAATTAACTTTCTTGTATGGAGCAACCTGATCAACAACACGAAGGATCAACATCAGACTGCTTTCTGAGGCAACAATGACCAATATTGAATGGGACTAAAAATATATTTGTATCTAATAAATGTATATGTTCTTTATAGAAAATATTTCATGCTTTGGGGAATTGCAAAATGGTAATAGTTGTCATGGAAGTTTATCGCCTCACTAAAAGTGTAGATCAATATGGGTAATTAATTCCAAACAAAATGGAGGATGAATAAGTATAAACTATGGAATGGAGTAAGTTTAAAGATATTTTATTAGAAAAATAATTTCCTCATGACCATCGAGCAGATAATAAATGAAAATTTCTGAGTCTCAGGCAAAAGGATGATGAGAATGTCGCAATGTATAAGGATAACATTACATGGTTATAAAGACATTCAAAAGTTTATATATGTAAGCCAAGGAGTATGATTAATCAATTATTTGATGGGATAGAACCATTTCTCCCTCGATCATTAGCTTTAAAATCCCTCTCATCGTATGAACATTTTTTCTAATGTGTTATCCAGACCAAAATGTAATTCTCTAAGCCTTATAACTTTAATGAAAATAAAGAGAAGAAGAGATCTCCTGAAAAATCTATAAATTAAAATAATGGGAAGAAGGAAAAAAGATGAGTTTCCATTCTGTGTTATATGTGGGAATAAACAACTCGGTAGTTGACTGAAGGGAATGTGAGTCTGTTTCATGTGTGGTGAAAAGGGCCACCAATTTTTTGATTACAAGGGGAAGAAAGAGGATGTCAATGTTTAATGCTACAATTGTAGTGAAATGGGGAATTATTCAAATGAATGTCCTAAGAGCCTATAAAACATTCCTCAGAAAATGCCAAGGGAAAAATTCCATGCTTGTGAGATCATAAGTGCAGAGGTTGAAGCTTCAAAAGACATAGTGGCAGGTAATTTAATGGTTTCTTCATGTTTAGAAAATACTTTATTTGATTATAGATAATCACATTGTTTCACATATTACAAGTATTCTATGAAAATTAGATATTTCCAATTTGATTTAACAAGGGAGTTTTCAGTCAAAACCTATAAGGGAAGTATCATTGCAACAATGTTTTTTGAATCAGTTCCCATTAGGGCATATAAATGTTCTTTATCTCCTGATCTCATCATCATACCCACGAGTGAATTTGATATAATCCTTAGTATGGATTTACTTTCGGACCATGATGCAAAAATTTATTGTAAGAAGAAGGAGGATAGAATTTTCGATGATGATAAGTAATAACTTATCATTAGAGAGAAACATTATAATCCGATTCATATCTAGATTAATCCATAGTATCTCTAAAAAATTAAATTATTGGAGTGAAATAGAATGAAATAACTATGGGTGAGGAAAATAATGCTCTAATAGAGGACCTACAAATTGTGAAAGCATATTTTGATGTGTTTCCAGAGGATTTACCTGGACATCTTCCGGAATGATAAATTGAGTCTTCCATTGATTTAATTCTTGGTTCAAGGGCCATATCAAAGAACCCTTATAGAATTGAAACTATGTAATTAGTGGTAATATAAAAATAACTAATGGAATTTAGTAATAAAATATTTATTCACCCTTTGGTTTCTCCATGGGGAGCCCCATTTCATTTTGTTAAGAAGAAAGACAGATCTATGAAGTTGTGCATTGACTACAGAGAGATTACTACTGTAACATTAAAGAACAAGTATCCCCTACCACAAATAGATTATTTATTTGATTAAATTCATGGAGCTCAATACTTTTCAAATATTGGACTTTGATCTAAATATCATCAGTTGTGTCTGAAAAAGGAAAAAATTCTGAAGATAGTATTTCGTACCAGGTATAGGAATTACAAATTTACAGTAATTCCTTTTGAACTAAATAATGCACCCTTTTTTGTGGATCTAATGATTAGAGTTTTCCTGGAATACGTTGAATACTTTGTAATTGTATTTTATGATGATATATTGGTATACTCAAAAAGATATGAAGATCACGAAAATTACTCGCACGCTATTCTGAAAACCCTCAAATGAAATGAATTATATGGGAAGTTTAGAAAGTTTGAATTCCAGCTAATGAAATTTCTTTTCTTTTCCATACTGTATCTAATTATTGAATCTATGTTGATCCTTCTAAGAAGAAGATCAATAAAATAATGGCTAGCATTGATGATTATAACAGAGGTACACTATTTTTTTAGTAGGTTATTATCAGTGGTTTGTCTCGAATTTTTTCATATTGGCCAACCCATTAACAAAGATCACATGTAAAGGGGTTATATTTGTTTGGACAAGAGAGTGTGAATTATTTTCTGAAGAATTGAATAGAATATTAGTAAATAATATTATCTTCACTTTACCATCAGAGAATGAGGGGTTTGTTTTTATAGTGATACTTCAAATAAAGGACTTCGTTTTATCCTTATGTAGAATGATAGAGTTGTTTCCTATACATCATGAGAGCTAAAAATTCAGGAAAAAAACTATCCCACCCATGATCTTGAGTTAGAAGCTATAATCGTTTCATTGAAGATATGGAGAGAGTATCTTTCTGGTGATAATGTGAGATATATACCAATCAAAAGAGTTATGAATTATATTTTCTCACAAAAATAACTCAACATGAGGAAAATAAGATTGATTCAACAACTAAAATATTATGATTTACAAAACACTACCACCCGTATAAGGAAAATAAAGTGGTAGATGCATTGAGATGAAAGGATCATGGCGTTATGAACAAGATGAGAGTCGAAAGGGAACCTATGTTCATGGATCTAGTAAAGACGGATTTGGGAATAATCCTGGAAGGTGAAACATCAATACTTTTTCGAATAGCTTCCAATATAACATTACTAGAAATGATAAAAAGATCTCATACTGATGATGAAGAGTTTAAAAATAAAATTATAGCTTTAAATGATGGGAGAAATATTGAATTCATATATAAAGATGGAATTTTGAAATTTGGGAAGAGACTATGTGTTCCTGATATACCTGATCTAAAAATGGAATGGTTGGATGATGCTCATAGATCAAATTTATCTATACAACATGGTTGCACAAAGCTGTATAGATATATGATAGAATGTTTTTGGTGGGACAACATGAAGGGGAATATTGCAGATTATCTGTCAAGATTTATGGTTTTTCAGTAGGTGAAGGCTGGAAGAAAACATCTTAGAGGATTCATGAAACCTCTTCCCATACCTGAGTTACTAAGGGATGATATTACGATGGATTTTTTCATGGTCTTACCAACGAATCCTAGAAGGAATGATGCGATATGGGGAATTGTTGATCGTCTGACCAATTCATCACATTTTCTTTATATAAGAACATATTCACCACTTGAACATCTAGCAGGACTATATATTAATGATGTTTTAAGACATCATGGAGTACCCCTATCGATTGTTTCTGATTGTGATCCCCATTTTACATCAAGATTCTGGAAATGTCTTCAGAATTTTACGGAAACTGAACTTTGTTTGAGCATTACCTACCACCCTCAAGCTGATGGACAATCAGAATAGATTATTCAAACATTTTAAGACATGTTGAGATCTTTCTCACATGACTTTCATGGTATGTGAGATCAATATTTACCTATGTTAGAATTTTCCTTTAACAATAGCTTCCAATCCAGTATTCTCACCATATGAAATGTTATATAGAAAGAGATGTCGCACACCTACTAATTGGGATGATAATGGTGAAAGAAAACTCTTAGGCCCAGAACTTGTTGAGAAAACAATTAAAATGGTGAATATTATCCAAAGCCACATTAAAGAAGCTCAAAGTAGGCAAAAGTGTTATGTCGATAACTAAAGGAAAGATTTTGAATTTCAAGTATGAGATCATGTTTTCATGAAGGTGTCTCCAAGGAAGGGTGTTATACGATTCAGTAAGAAAGAAAAATATAGTCCCCGGTACATCAAAACTTTCGAAATTATAGAACAATTTGGAGTTGTAACTTATCATTTGGAAATGTTGCGAAGTATCTCCGAAGTTCATGATGGGTTCCACATATCACTATTAAGAAAATACATACGTGACCTAATGTTTGTACTCACCTATAAAGAAATAAAATTGGAACCTTATCTATATTATTTTTAAGAGCCTATCATATTCATGGTACCAGAGGACAAGTGCTGAGAAATAGGATGACTCGTCTGGTGAAAGTTCTATGGAGAAACCATAAGATAGGAGAGGCAATGTGGGAAATTGAGGAACTAATGATGAAGAACCACCTGAATATTTTTATGCAGTAATATTCTATAAATTTATAGGATAAAATAATTTAAATAAGTGAAGAATTTAAAACCCCAAGCTTCCACGGTATGCTTCTCTTTGAATAATACAATAGCTTGCGTTGTAAGAAACTTCAAGTTCTAACACACCACGATCAATAAAACGTTCCATTATGAATAGTAATACCCAGTTTTTGAACATTTATAAATTTTATTTTTCAAAATGGGATTCATTTTTTGATTCGTAATATCAAAATTAGCTTAGGGTTAATTTTTGGTATTTTTCTGAAAACATTCTATTTTTGATTAATAGTGAAAAACACTGCGTTATTGTTTAAAACTGACTTTTTATTTAAATAACTAGTTATTTTAATTAAAATAGGTAAAAATAGATAAATAATAAAAATATTTTTTCAATGAAATTCATTGGAGTCATTTTATAATAATATTAGAAATATAAAATTTTATTGAATTTTTTATCATCTTTTACCCACCTTCTAGGCGCATTTAAAAAATTTCATAAAACGTAATTTAACCACTTCTTTGAATTGAATTTCAAAAAACCAAGAGAAACGTTTGACATCAGTAAGTAAAATTTGGTTCAATAAGATGAAAATATTTTTTTGTTGAATACTAGCTTTTGACATTTATTTACCACGGTTAAAAGTAAATAGGGTAATTAATGGTAAAAAATGATATTATAATTACCCTAAAAAATGTCTTAATTCTATTATATGAGATTATTTAGACCAATATAAAACTTATTAATACAATATTATCCTTTTGTTACACTTGTATTAGATTAGGAAATTTATTTTTATTTTATTTAATGAAGAGTTAAAAGTGTTAAATTCAATTTTTAAAAACTAAAAAAATATCATATAAGGTTATACATAAGATAAATTCAAATAAAAATATTTATTTTAATGATAAATATATTTCATACATAATGGTACATTATTTATATTTTTTAGATATTAAATAATTAAATTTATTTATGACACAATAATGATGTAGTAATTACCTTATTAATGAAAGATTAAAATAATAGTTATTATAAATATCTAGATAAATGTAAATTGAAACATCTAATGAATTCCAATAATTTTATATGTTAATTTGACTTTTTAGAGTTGACTAAATATTTATTTTCAATTGATAAAGTTGTTATGACTTTCACAAAAACAAAAATAAAAAATACTGTAAAAAATGACATAAATAATTTGTTTAAAAAAATAATATATTATTAATTGATATAATATTATTAAATACCTAAGGTTCATCCAAAGGACTTATATATGGATATATATATAAATAATGAACCACTTGGGGTTATCTTGGATTTTTATTTTATATTTATACATCATTTATTATAATAACACAAGAATACCGGGTAAAAGTTAAATTATTTAACTAAGAGTTATATGTAAAGGATTATAAAAATAAGATGATATAAACCTTTATAAAACCTATTGGTTGAGCTTTTTGCGATCCATACCCACCTTATCTACAAAATAAATCATTTTGGAGCCGTTATAAACCCAATTTCCTTGTAGATTAAAATAATATTTCAAACTTCTCCTAAAGGGACCCTCACCTCTCTTATAAAAGTGTACTTCCCCTTCACTCAAAATCACACCACCAAAGCCATTTCACTCAACCAAACACTATTCCAATATCCTCCCAACTACCCTAAAATTTACCTAGTTTCCTTACTTTGATCATAAATACAACCTAAGGAGCCTTTTTGATTAACATAAAATGAAACACACAAAGAAGAGGTAATAATTTCACCACCTCTTTTAAAGTTCTTTTCTTCTTCCACATCCTCTTTATTTGTTATTTCCATAAAAAATAGTAACTAAAGTTACTTTTACATAATGTGATGTTTTTATAAATATGGTACAACCATTTTCATTATTATATCAATCCATTTAATGAAAAGTCACCATATGTGTGTATGTATGGCTTACTGTTTCCACGTCGTGGTTTAGTTTGTTATTCAAACACATAATTATTTTTATGTGTATAATCATGGGAATAAATAATATAAATAATAAATACATACATTTAAGTATTCTTTATATATGATATACCACCCAATTTCATATGATTTCACAATCAATTGAATGATAGTTTCACTCGTCCGTACGTATAGATTACCGTCTGCATGAATGTGATGAAATTCGTTCCCCATCATAACCATTCAAGAATATTTTTCATTTTATGATTAAAAATAACGTTTAAAATGTTAATATAATTCTAGATATGAATAAAATACATTCTATCTATAACAAACATGGCTTACTTAATTAATTATATAAAGGAAAATGAAATAGTTTACACCCGAAATGACGATACTACTGAAATATTGTTTACAAAGCAATATTATAGGATCATATATGATATCATGTTTATGTATGATGTTCATGTATAATTTAATAAAAATGATTTAACAATTATATAGTAGGTTAACATGCCCTCTATCAAGGAAAAAGGAAAAGGTATGGGATAAATATAAAATCTCTTTATTATCTGAGATTGTTTATACATGAGTATCTACTAGGACCTCTTTATCATCCACATATGTGTTTCTTAAAAATATATTTCAAAGAATTTTTTATATTTTCTAAACTATGGGTTAAATTCATTTAAACCATTTTTTTACTTTTTATAATATTTTTATAAATAAATATTTCCGTCATTTCTCATACAAGGTTCTTTACAACCATTTCGAAAAAATTAAGGAATGGATGTTTTTTACTTATACAACGAGTGCGGATATATACAGTTGTTATAACTCCTTTGAAGCTTCCCTTACAATATTATAAGAATATTTTCAAAATAAATGTTTACTTGTATAATTACGTCAGTTTTAAATGATTTTAAAATAGAATGATATATTTCTCTCAAATGGTTTTGATTCCATCTATGTCGACATCCTTTGATGGAATTTAAACTTGTTTGAAGTTGATTTGTTATTATATAATATTCCCTATTGAATTGAAGGCTTTGTGATATGTTTGAGGGTGGATGTGTTATGTTTCTACCAATTTTGTTTTATGGTTAAAGTATTAACATTTTGGATTATAGTTTTAATATGAATGTTTATGTTATGTTTTAACCTTTTCATATGAGAAATGAATTGGACTTAGTACGTGATGGGTGGAGCCTGCTATAGCTCCTCGATGCATCGAAAGGTCTCATGAGACACACTAGTGTCTTGGAAAAAGTCCTTAAAAAAATTTATTTGTAGTCTTTGACCGAGGTCTTGCCTATGGGGTTATGATGTTTTCCATTATGCATTCCATCGTTATGAAATTGGCTATTGATATTACATGTGATTATTTGACTATTTGAATATCCTAAGTAAATGGAATTATTTGATTTATTTTTACCATATTATGATGATGTTTATGTTAAAAAGTATTGTGTTTTTGTCTTATACATTTCCGTAAATTATTGTGCATATTTATTATAGTTTCAAGTATATTGTTATCCTTACTGAGTATCTGAGATCACCCCTTTCTTAGGATTAATTTTTCCCATGTTGTGAATAAGTATATTATGACTGACTTATAGGGATAGGGTAAGGGATATGAGTGGGTTCTATGGAGATAAAATGTTGTTTTTTATTTCATAATGTGATGTAAGACTTATATATGAATCTAGTAATTCCATGGCTACTAAACTGACTTGTCTTTCAGTACATGATTCCTTGTATCATGCCAATGTTATGTAACAATTCACTGACTCTAGGTAATTGTGGTCGGGGCATTACAATTGGTATCCAAAGAAGTTTATTACAAGTCTTGGAATCTAGATTTAGAAAGAATCTGATTAGAGAACTTTACCCTATGATAGAATTTTAGGATTAGTATAGAAGAACATCCTAGAATTTTGGTAATGTAAAGATTTTGTGAGTTTTCGAAGAAATTCATCCCTTTCGAGAAATGAGTTGATAGAGGTGGCTCTGACATAGATGTACCTAGGAGTGAAAACTCTGACAAGGAGTTTCGGGTAAGACTTGGGGTATCCTGATACACAACAACGGGACTTGCTTCACTCATGGTTATGACACTCCTGGGGGATATGCTTAGGACAATTTACATTTTATTTAGAAACCATTATGAAGGATTTATGAGTACATACCTCTTCAAAGGAATCATTTTTATGATTATGAGTTATATCCATAAATTGTTAAATTTATGTTAAGTGTTTTACAAGTTTGGAATTATGTATTGTGATTTATAAACTAATCTAATGTGTGCCATTGTTTAGAAATGGAGGCTAGTGGAAGGAATGGAAACTGTATCAATGCACTTATTCCATGTGGGTATTTTCCTCTTGCTCAATATAATTATAGGGGAGCTGGTGATGAAACTATTGGTAATCATCTTATCACCATACTGGGACAACTCACTCAAATTATGAATAATAACCTTACCCATATAGAACAACCTAATCCACAATACAGAGGATCAATGTTAGACCGCTTTGTGAGGAAAAATACACCAACATTCAATGGGACAAAATATCCCTTTATATCTGATCAATGGATAATTTCCTTAGAGAAAATATTTCATTCATTGGGGTTATTGAAAGGGAAAAAGTTGTCATTGTAGTTTATCGCCTCACAAGAGATGCAGATCAATGGTGGACATTAATTCAAAACAAAAGGAGGATGAAGAAGTATATAATATGTAATTTAGGTAGTTTAAAGATCATTTCATAGAAAATTACTTTCCTCATAACCATCAAACAGATATGGAAAGTCAATTTCTAAGTCTAAGGAAAATGAAGGTTGATAATGTCACAATGTTTGAGGCTAACTTTACAAGGTTAGAAAGGCATGTGGAAGATCATATACATAACCCAGGGAGTGTGATTGATCAATTATATGGTGGGTTAAAACCATTTCTCCATCAATAATTAGTCTTACAATCCTTCTCATTGTATGATGATATTGTATCATGTGCTATCAAGACAAAAAAGGATTTCTCTAAGTCTTACAACTGTAATGAAAAGAAATAGAAGTAGAGATCTACTAAAAACTATGGAAATGGAAATAAAGGGAAGAAGGAAATAATTGAATTTATATCATGCAGTAAATGTGGGGAAAAACACCCTGATACTTTCCTGAATGAAATTGGAGTTTATTACAAGTGTGGTGGAAAAGGCCACCAAATTCGTGATTTCAAGGGAAAGAGAGAGGTTTTCAATGTTGAATGCTAAAATTGTGTAGAAATGGGAATTATTAAAATGAATGTCCTAAGAGCCAAAAAAACTACCACAGAAAAGTACAAGGGAGAAAGGCATAGCTTATATGATCACCACTGCTGAGGTTGAAGCTCCAAAAGACATGGTGGCGGGTAATTTAATGGTTTCCTCAAGTTTATCCAATGCTTTATTTGATTCTGGATCATCTCATTGTTTCATATCTTCCTATTTTTCTATAAAAATTCGATATTTCCAATATGACTTAACAAGGTATTTTTCAATCAAATCTCTTAATGGATGTATCATTGTAATAATATTTTCTGAATAAGCTCTCAATAGGGAATATAAATGTTCTTTTTTTCTGATCTCATCATCATACCCATTATTGAATTTGATATAATCCTCAGTATGGATTGGATTTTAGACCATGATTATAAAATTTATTGTAAGAATAAGGAGGTTACAATTTTCTATGATGATAAGAAATAACCTATCTTTAGAGTAGAAATGTCACTATTTGATTTTTATCTATATTCCCCCCCCCAATATCTCTACTAAATTCAATTATTTAAGAGAAAGAGAATACAATAACTATGGGTTAAGAAAATAATGTCTGAATAGAGGATGTACCTATTGTACATGAAAATGTTGATGTGTTTCCAGTGGATTTACATGGACATCCTCCAGAATGAGAAATTGATTTCTCCCTTGATTTAATTATGGGATCAAGACCCATATTGAAGAACCCTTATAGAATGTATAGTGTAGAATTAGTGTGACTAAATAATGAACTAGAGTAATTGAGTAATAAAGGATTTATGATCCCTATTGTTTCTCCATGGGGATCCCCTATTCTTTTTGTTAACAAGAATGATGAATCTATGAGGTTCTGTATTGAATACAAGGAGATAAACGCTATGTCAATAAGAAACTAGTATCCCTTACCTCTTATTAATGATTTATTCGATCAACTTCATGGAGCTAAGTATTTTTCAAATTTGTCCTTTCTTCTGGATATCATCATTTGTGTCTAAAAAAATAAGACATTCTGAAGACAACATTTCATACTAGGTTTGGGCATTATGAATTTACAGTAATGTCTTTTGGATGTACTAATGCACCATATATTTTCATGGATCTTAGGAATAGTTTTTAAGGGAATATCTTAATTACTTTTTAGAACTATTTATTGATGATATCATGGTATATAAAATAATCTTTTAAGATCATGAAAATCACTAGTGCACTATTCTGAAAACCCTCATAAGAAATGAAATATATGGGCTTTTTACCATGTCTTAATTATAGCTTTAGAAAATTACTTTTCTTGGCCATATTGTCTCTAAGGATAGAATATCTATTGATCCTTCTAAGAAAAGATCAATACAAGAATGTCCTTCCCCGACGAGTATAACAGAGGTATGCAGTTTTAATTTTCTTATCAAGTTGTTATCGACATTTTGTCCATAATTTTTCTCTATTGGCAAACCCATTAAACAAGCTCACACATAAATGAGTGAAATTTGATTGGAAAAAATAGTGTGACCAATTTTTTAAATAACTGAAAAGAATATTAGTTAATTCTTCTATATTGACTCTACCATCCAGGAA
Organism: Viscum album; assembly: GCA_963277665.1. Lineage (NCBI taxonomy): Eukaryota > Viridiplantae > Streptophyta > Magnoliopsida > Santalales > Viscaceae > Viscum > Viscum album. Next base: position 903,395,632 of record OY728139.1, read on the forward strand.
TGATGGGTTTTGTTATTTATAGTGATCCATCAAAGAAAGGACACGGTTGTGTCCTTATGATGAATGATATAGTTATTGCCTATACATCATGACAGCTAAAAATTCATGAACAAAACTATCCCACCCATGATCTTGAGTTATCATCTTTAATCATTTCATTTAAGATATGGATACATTATATCTATGGAGAGAAATGTGAGATATATACTGATCATAAGAGATTTAATTATATTTTCTCAAAAAAATAACTCATCATGAGGCAAAGACGATGGATTGAACTACTCATAGATTATGATTTCACTATAAACTACCGCCATGGGAAGGAAAATAAGGTGGAAGATGCATTGAGCGGAAAGGATCATGGAGTTTGGAATAAGATTATAGTTGAAATGGAACCTATGTTCATGTATCTAGTAAAGATGGATATGGGAATAATCATGGAAGGTGAAACATCAATAATTTCTCAAATGGTTTCCAATCTAGCTTTTCTAGAAAGGATAAAGATTCTCAAACTGAAGATGAGGAGTTTCAAAAGAAAATTACAGCTGTGAATGATGGGAGATTGATTGACATCATATATGAAGATGAAATTTTAGAATTTTGGAAGAGACATCTGGTTGTTCATATATTTGATCTAAGAAGGAAATGGTTGGATGAAGCTCATACCTATAATTTCTCTATATACCTTGGTAGTACTATGATTTATAGAGATTTGAAGGAACATTTTTGTGGGACAACATGAAATGGGAGACTGCGGATTATGTGTCACGATGTATGGTTTTTCTATAGTTGAAGGCTGGAAGAAAACATCCTAGAGGAGTCATGAAACCTCTTCCCATAACAGAGTTGAAATTGGATGATATTACGATAAACAATGTCATGGGGATACCAAAAACTCCTAGAAGGAATGATGAAATATGTGTCATTTTCTATTGTCGTACTGAGTCAGCACATTTTCCTACTATAAGAGAAGATTTATCACTTGAACATTTAGAAATACTATATAAATATAGTTTTAAGACATCATGGAGTACTTCTTTTGATTATTTCTGATCATGATCTTCTTTTTACATCAATATTTTAGAATTTCTTTATAATTCCTTGAATATTGAACTTCGTTTGAGCATTGCCTACCACCCTCAAACTGATGGACAATTATAACGGACAATTCAAACCTTGGAATTCATGTTCATATCTTTCTCACTTGACATTCAAGATATGTGGGATCGATATTTTATAATTTTATAATTTTTATTCTAACAATAGAATCCATTCTATTATTCAGATGGCACCATATGAAGAGCTATATGGAAATAGATGTCACAAAAAATCTTGTTGGGATGATGTTGGTGAATGAAAACTTGTAAGCCCAAAACATATTGAGAAAATAATGGAAAAGGTGAAGATTATCCAAACTCACATCAAAGCATCTCAATGTTGGAAAAAGATCTATGCTGATAACTGAAGGAGAGATTTTGAATTTCAAGTAGGAGATCATGTTTTCATGATGTATCTCCATTTAAGGGTGTTATACAATTCGATAAGAAGGTAAAATTATGTCCCAAGAACATCGAACCTTTCAAAATTCTAGAAAAAATGGAGTTATAGATTGTCATTTGAAAATACCGCCATGTCTCCACAAAGTTCATGATGTCTTCCACGTATCACTGTTAAGAAAATACATGCATGTCCCAACACATGTACTCACTTATGAGGAAAAATAATTAGAACCTGATATATCTTATTCTAAAGATCCTGTCAAAATTCATGGTGCCAGAGAACAAGTTTTATGAAACTAGATGACTCATCTAGTGAAAGATCATTGGAGAAACCATAAGATGGGAGAGGAAACGTGGGAACTCGATGAACTAATGATGATGAATCACCTGAATTGTTTTATGCAGTAATATTCTAGAAATTTCGGGGATTAAATTATTAGAATGAGAGAAGAATGTAACACCCCAAGCTTCCATAGTGTGCTAATATTTGAATAATACAATAGCTTTCATTGTATGTAACCTCGAGTTTGAACACACGATGACCAATCAAACTAGCCATAATGAAAAGTAATACCCAGTTTTTAAAATTTTATAAATATTTTTTTTCAAAATGGACTTCATTTTGGGATTGGTATTATCGAAATTATCTTAGGGAGAATTTTGGGTATTTTTCTTAAAACTTTCAATTTTTGATGAATATTTAAAAACGCTATGTTATTGTTTAAAAGTAACATTTTATTTAAATAATTAGTTAATTTATATAAATTAGGTAAAAATAGATACATAATTTCTATATATGTTCAATGTAATTCATTTGATTCATTTTATAATAATATTATATATATATATATATATATAATTTTATTGAACTTTTAACCGTCTTTTACCCACATTCTTGACGCATTTGAAAATTTTCTTAAAACATAATTTTACAATTTTTGTGAATTAAATTTCAAAAATCTGAGAGACACAATTGAAATCATTATGTAAAATTTTGTTCAATAAGATGAAATTTGTTTGGTTAATAGTAACTTTTGACTTTTAATTACCATTATTAAAAGTAATTTTGGTAATTAAAGGTAAAAAATGATATTACAATTACCCTAAAACATGTCCTAAATATATTGGATAAGTTTATATTGACAAAAATCTACCATAGGAATAATATATGATCCTTTTGGTTCACTTGGATTATATTAGGACACTTATTATTATTTTATTTAAAGAAGAGTTAAAAGTTTTAAATTCAATGTTTAGTAACTAAACCATGTTTAATATTGGGATATACATATGATAAATTTTACTATAAATATTTATTACAAATCTGAAAATATTTCCTACATAATGGATTTAATTTATAATCATTATATATTATATAATTTAATTTAATTATGACACAATGATGATGCAATAATTAACATATCAATGAAAGCTTAAAATAATTGATATTATAAATATCTAAAAAAATGTAAATAGAGACTTTTGATGAATTCCACAAATTTTCCTCGATAATATAACATATTAGGGTTGATTAAATAATTTTTTTAAGTGATAATGTTGTATTGACTTTCACAAATACAATATACCAAATAGTGTCAGGATTGACATAAATGAGTTCTTTTAAAAAATACTAAATTATTAATTGAAATAATATTCCTAAAAATATAAGGATCAACCAAAGGACATAAATATGGTTATATATATCAATAATTAACCACTTGGGGTTCTTTTTTATTTTTATAGTATGTTTGTTAACCATTATTTATAATAATACTAGAATACATAGTAAAAGTTAAACAATTTAACTAAGAGTTAAATCTAAAAGACAAGGATAAAAAAGGTGACATAAACCTATATAAAACCTATTTTTGAGAGGTGTTCGACACATACCCACCTTATACTCTAAATATATCATTTATAGCCATTATAACCCCAATATGACTCTATAATAAAATAATAATTCATGCTTTTCCTAAAGTGACCATCACCCCTCTTATAAAAGGGTACTTCCCCTTCACTCAAAATCACACCTCCAATGCCATTTGGATCATCCAAAACCTTCTTAAATATCATCCCAACTACCCTAAATTTGATCTAGATTCCTTACTTTGATCATAAATATAACCAATGGAGACATATTTATCAACTTAAAATGAAACACCCGAAAAATTGGTAATAATTTCACCACCTCTTTCAATGTTCTTTTCTTCATCAAATTCCTCTTCCATTGTGGTTTTCATACCAAAATAATAACTCAAGTAACTTATACATAAGGTGATGTTATTATAAATATGGTATAACTATATTCATTATTCTATGCATCCTATGAATGATATTTCACCATACGTGCGTATGTACGGATTACTATCTCCACGTCGTGGTGTAGTTTGTTATTCAAACACTTCCTTATTTAGATGGGTATAATAATGAGGATAACTGACTTAAATAATAAATATAAAATGTCAATTATTATGTTCCTATGATATACCATCCAATTACATATTATTTCACCATCTATAGAATGATATTTTCTCTCATCTGCACGTACATATTACCATCTCCACGAACGCGATGAAATTCATTCCCCATCATAATCATTCAAGAATAATTTACATTTTATGATTAAAAAATAAATTTTAAGAACATAATATCATCTTGTATGTGAATCAAATACATTTTATCCATAACAAACATGGCTTACATAACAAATCATATAATGGAAAACGAATCAGTTAACACCAGTAATGATGACACTATTGAAATATTAATAACAAAGTAATATTAGAGGATCATATATGATATCATATTTATGTATGTAGTTCTTTTATAATTTAATAAAAATGTTTTAACTATTATACATGAGGTTATTGTAACCTCTATCATGGAAAAATTAAAAGGTAATGGTTAATTCTAAAATCTCATTATTATCTGAGGTTGTTTATACATGAGTATCTACTAGGACCTCTTTATCATCCACATTTGTGTTTCTTAAAAATGTATTTCAAAACATTTTTACTATTTACTAAACTATGAGATAATTTCATTTATACCATTTTTTAAAATTTTATAATATTTTTATAATGGAATATATTCGTTATCTTCCAAACAAGGTCCTTTATGACATTTTCGATAAAATTAAGGGAAGAATATTTTTAACTTTTATGACGAGTGCCGCTATTTTCCATTGTTATAACACCTTCGAAACTTCCCATACAAGCTTATAAGAATATTTTCAAAATAAATGTTTTCATTTATAATTATGTGACTTTTCAATGATTTCAAAATAGAAAGAGATATTTCTCTCAAATGGTTTTGATTTCATCTATGTCAACATCCATTGATGGATTTTAAACTTGTTTGAAGTTGATTAATTGTGATACAATATTCCATATTGTATTGAAGGTTTTGTGATATGTTTGATTGTGGATGTTTTATTTTTATACCATTCATGGTTTATGGTTAAATTATTAACATTTCATATGCCAGTTTTAATGCAAATGGTTATGTAATGTTTCATCCATTTCATATGAAGAATGCATTGGACTTGTAAGTGATGAATCGAGCCCTCTATCTCCTCGATGCATCGGTAAGAATCATTAGAAAAACTAGTGTCTTGGCACAAGGCATTGAAAAAATCTTATTTTTAGTCTTGGCATGTGGCTATGTGGTTATGATTTCTGTCATTATGCATTCCATCATTATGAAATTGGCTAGTGATATTACATGTGATTATTCCACTAGAAGAATATTTATTTGAATATGTAAATGGAATTATTTGATTTATCTTTTAAATATTTTTCAGATTATTAATTTTAAAAGTCTTGTGATTTAGTCTTATACATTACCTTAAATTATTTTTCTTATTTATGATAGTTCCCATTATATTGTTATCCTTACCTAGCATTTGAGCTCACCGCTTTCTTATGTTTTATTTTTCCCAGGATTTGAATAGTATATTATGACTGAACTGCATGGATAGGCTAAGGGATATGAGTGTGTTATACAGAGAAACAATGTTTGTTTTTATTTCATAATGTAATTTATGACTTATTTATGTATATATTACTTCCAAGGCTACTAAACTGAACAATATTTAGGGACATGATTCCATGTATCATGCCAATGCTATGTAATAATGCACCGAATCTAGGTAACATGGGTCGGGGTGTTACAATATGGACGTTTTTTATGGGTTTTTATATAATATTTTCACTTTTCACAATATATCCATTGATGAATCCTATTTATGTATGAGTATTTCATCATGGATCATGACATGACCATTTTATTGTAGTCCTTTTAGAGTTGTTTATGATAAAAGGTTGATATTAGGTATAATTCATGTGTGGTGTTATACTAAGGCATATTGTTTCATATCATACTAGGATACACTATGGTTTTATGGAAAATAATATGTGTTGTGTAATAGTAAATATAAAGGATTCATAATTGTTTTCTTTTCCTCTATGCATATAAATGTGGGGGATCCCCTAAATTCAATTCATTCAAATTTATTTCCCACCACTCCTACATGAATCAAGGATAATTTTGGGAGAACTTATAACCCTTTTTCTTATTCCTTGATTCTCATATTTGAGATATTGATTATGGGAGATCCAAGGACATTTCAACTCCTTTTGATCATCGATTTCTCCATGTTCATTGTTTAGATAAAATTATTTCAATGGGATATGGTTGGATTAATAATGTTAATGCTAGTGGTTTATTACGAATGGGTTTCACTTGGTTTTCATTGTTTTCCATACTATGATTATGATATTGGGATCATATATTTCACAAATTTTCCACAAACTAGATTAAAAAAATCATTTTGAGATAATGGATTCGATATATCTCATTTATTCTTTATTAATTATTAGATTATAATGTTAATTATATATTTTGATAATGAGTTTGGACTAACCTAGTTATTATTTTAAAATAAAGATATTAAATCTAATGGAAAGTGGGTGTTCCTTGTGGTTTTACCCTTATTACATAAAATATCCATAGAATTATTTATTGGTACTAATATTATCGAAAGTTTTTTTATCAGTGTGATTTATAGAAATTTTTTATGATTGAATGATGAAAAAAAATTAAATAATGGTTGTCAACTTAAATATAATACTGAATTATTTGTGTAGGAAAAACTATCATGACAACCAAAAATGAAAAATAAAAATTTATTGATGTGGGAATTATTTATGTATATTTTGGTAAATCATGTTTTGAAGTTATGTTCATAGAATTTTTATTGGGTTAATTCTATGGAATTGACATAGTTAGTAAAGGGAATTAATTGTGTATGGGTAATTGTGCATAATGGAACAGATGTTCCCAATAAGCGTGTTATTGTTGTTGTTTATGTTAAAGGGTTGTGATCTATTATAAAGGGATTAATTATGGGATGGTTTTGTGGGGGTTGGTATATATGAGGATTGGGCCAATGATCATTTATCATGGTATGTATTATGGTAATGTTTTACTATGGTTAGTTGTAAAAAATGGGACCATAGGTAATAATGTTTCCCTTCCGACACGTGTTATCATCTCTCTAGGGTCCACCCACATGAAAAAATGGGAAATATAACTTATTATTATAACCAGAATCCAAAAAAAGTTGTTCTAGTGTGTTATTTAATCACTCCCATACATCGTGAGAACTTCATAAGTGTTTACCAATCATGATAAAAACTCAGGTTAAACCGCTTTAAATGTTGATTTCGGACCTGGTATGATTCTAATAATAAAGGCTCATATTGATGACATGTATATTAATATGAATTAGTTATAAAAAATTAACATGGTGGGTTGTTACATTCCCCCCTATGAGAGAATAATTTCTTGGTTTCGGACCATAAATATAATCCAAGGATGTACAACCACACATCAAATTGGGATTTTGTTATTATATCATTTTTTATGAATCGACCTCTCAAAGCCATGTACCAGGTCTACTATCCATTTTGTGTATTATATAATACATTTTTCCTTCCTATCACAAAAAATTATATTATCCATTGGGATCATATTTAAGTCAAATGATTTTGGGGAAATAGGTCTATGTTAAATTATATTTGGATGCATTGTCAGATGATTTTATAGTGTTTTTTTGGTAAAAATTTATCCCTATTGGCACTAAGATTAACCCCAAAAAGGCCCATGTTGTCACCTTAATGGGGCCCACCCAAATACCGAAATGGGTAACAGGAATAATGAACCTGCCTATAGGTCTACACATGTTCACTCTAATGTGATGTTTTCTGCATCACACACACCCTAGTAAAATTCATAGGATGAAATGCATCAAGAGAAATACTCTATGAAACAACTCATTTACTATGGAGTTATAATTAGGTGGGATGAAGAAAAAAATTTCACCTTGCTGACATGGTTAGACACATTTATCCCAATTTACCCATCAACTTATTGGGGTGTTGTATTCCCCACCCAGTGAACACGTACTTGTTAAGTTCCCAATATCTTAATATAGGAACATCCACTACAGATACATCTAGATACAGTCTCTTATAAAAAATTTTGTGACCCTACCTCTCCAAAAGAACCCACATTGCAGCGTAAAAATATATTATCCAAAATAATGGGACCCAACTACATGCCTAAATGGATTATAAGACAAATGACTATCCCCATAAGCAAACACAAGTTCTTTCTAATTTTATTTTCCTCAATCTCCCACACCAGAGAAAATATCTTAGAAAGTCGCCCATCCTAATAACTTATTTAGGAGAAACCTCTTAAACTATAAAATTATAATATATCATTCTCTTAAAAATAATAATAAACCCTATTTATATGGATAATAAATTTTTCCCATTTAACAATTTATCTAATATGGGTGTTACATTAATATATCAGGTATGTAGGGGTAATTATCTATTTGCAACGGATTTGATGATGGATTGTTTTATTGTGATTAGTATATGTGAAGAAGCTTTCCTACGATATTTGGAAATGGATGGGTAGTGTGGATATAATTAGAGTGTATTGTTTAAGATGTGTTGGTTGTTGGTTTTGATGATTGTGTGGATTATTTATAATAGTTTAGAAACAATTTAATATAATAACTAGAAATGATGAAATGATAAATTTTTTTGTCAATACATAAAATCTACATAAAAAAAATTATTTATTGATTTTATAATAACCTTAATTACATATCAAAAATGATGAGAAAAAATATTGAACTGAATGTTTTTATCTTTTAGAATTTGATACATAAAAAACTAATTTTACAATCCTCATTGTCAATTCATTATAACAATTAAATTTTATGGAATAGGATCCATATGATGATTTAATAGTCGGCGTAGTCACCCAATAAGAGGTTACAATAATAGGAAGAATGAGAGGTTATGGAATGGCCATTAGTACCTATCTTGTGCATCTCTACACAGGATAACTAGCCAACCATCCTTGCAAAGGTGGAGATCTAACGTCATTATGTTTTCTGGGGAGGGGTTGTGTCATGTAGTCATGTTGTGAAGAGTTCCTCTTTGCCCTCTGGGTCATGTAACGTGTCTCTAAGACTACAGTCCATGTAAGGGTTCACCCAACCCACAAAAGGGGGTATTATCAAAAATCCATAATAATTTAAGGCCATCGTGGAATTTAGGTAGACCTGTCACATGTAATACCATTATTAATATTATAGGGAATTAAAATATAATAGAGGATTGACATCAAATTCCCAGTAAGGGAAAACATGGGTATAAATAATGACAATAATATGTGAGAAAGAAAGGTATATACGTATGGAGAATAATGAAGACTTGTGAACATAAAAGTATGAAAACATACCCAAATAAAAGATTTATTATTATACAATAATAATCATAATGTATGTACAATATAAAACATAACAATATCAAACAAATATGATAAAAGTAATCATAATAATATAGATTATTATCCAAAAATATTTTTCATAGTGGATGAGGCTTCACATAATTTATTCCATAGGTGGATCAAAAATGACTCACTAGTTTACCATAGTGGATTAGACATTAGTAACATATTTCCAAATTTGATCAATCATCACAATGTTTTTACTAGTATCAAATGAGATAAAAATAAATACTAAATAAATTAGAGGTCTATAAATAAAATTACAATCATTTAATGAAAAACATACATAAGTGTTCCATATGATATCAGTAAGTCAACATATCATGAATAAAAATTGGATAAAATCATTTTCATTCATCACTTCTTAAAGAATAGTTGTAGAGAAAAAAAGTTCTCATTGTATTACTAGATTATTTAAAAAACAGACCACTAGAATTTAACAATTTCATACCCATTACTCAATAAAATGAGAATAGAATTTCCTAAGAATATTTAGAGTGTTTTTCATGAAAATAAATATCTTATTAGAAAACCCATTATATACAAAGGGCACAATATTAAAAAACTTAAAAAAGAGTTCAAGTTAAATGATTTTATCATTTCACGTGAAAATGAGCATATAGTCACAATGATAAATCATTTTTTAAATTGTATATGGGAAAATTTTTAAAAACATTAAATCTAAAAATAAAATTCATTTGTGAATCCTTGTAAAAGATAAAATTATTTAACAACAGATTTTTAAAATCATCTTAAGAAATTTTAAATATTGAAAAAATATTCCAAAAAATCATTTAAAATGAAACAAATGTATCATAAAAAATTTGTAGTGGATGGTAAAAAATTGATTCTGAAAGGATGTAAAACAATTTTTAAATATTTGAAAGTGCCTTAATTGAAATCCAATTTTTTATAGATAGTATAAAAATATACATCTAAATTATAGTTATTTAAATATGATATTCCCTTAGGATTAAACATAATTATGTTATGAAATATAATGTGTGACATTTATGGGGTGGGAAATTTTCAAAATGAAGGAAAATAATAATTAAATTGAATTTGAACTATCCTTATCAAATCTATACTTTTATAAGGAATAATTTTATTGAGGATCATGATTTTAATCAAAAGATTAATTTATCCAATAGTAGAATAGAAAATAAAATGATATAAAATAATAGGGGGATAGAGATATATATGACGGAATAATTTAATGAATAATCATTTTTACTCAATGATGGGAGTAAATTTTTAAAAAAAAATCCTTAGAAATACTCACATAAGAAATAAATAACATAAAAGGGATACAGTTAAACATACCTTGAAATATATATATAGGAATGATATTAATTAAACTTTAATACAATGAAGAATAGAAGACACCATATAAGAGATGTTATTTTTTACAATAGCTATAATGTATTGTGGATTAAAAAATGTGAATATAAAACCCTTACATTGAATTTTTTAAATAGTTTATTGAAGTGTTTCCTCATTTAGAACATAGTATTTAACTTGGAATACACCTTAGAAAGGCAGGTACTCAACCAATATCTTATTAATAGGGTCTTCTGGGAAATTTAATGTATTTTAACGTAATCAAAATGGATATATTTCATTAGGAGTTTAGTGTACTGGGTTGGTTTGAATGGGTAGAGAGAGGTCCTTTATATACGTGCTATGAAATGAATTTTTGTAAATATTTCTTCTCGTTATTAAGATAGAACATGTATCACATTTCAAAAATTCATCAAAATTGAAAATAAAGTATTGGGTAATAAAATATTATTGACAATATACCATCAATTATTTTCTCTGATTTTTAACAGGTATTTATGTATTTTACTCTAGGAATGTTAACGTTTACCATTTCTGGATTTAATGTGGTAACAAATTATTACTTATGTAATTATAAGTCAATTCCTAAAACATAAATAACCCATTTTTAAAAAAATTAACCTTGTGCATCAAAATATGAAATAAGAATTAGTAAATAAAATTTCAATATCTATGAAAATTGAATTTTAATATTAGAACATGTGACAAATAAAAACATGTTTTTAGAAATAATGACTTTTAAGCCAAATAATTATAATCTGGATAAAATTGTTTGTATCATGGATTATGATTATATATAAATTTATTATACAATACCTAAAACTATTTTTGATTTTAAATTCGTTCAAAAATAAATTTACTAAAAAATAGTAAATTAAAATAACATACTACAATCAATTTCACTAATTGTGAGATATTTCATAAATTGTTAAACTAAGATATTATAAATTCATTATACTATTTAAAAATGAATATATTAAATCCATAATACATATATAATATTTTAATATTTTTCTATGTTTTTATATTATGCTTAATTCATGATATAGTTTTAAATGCTACATTTTTTTGTAAAAATAGTTTTTCTCACTTCTCACATAAAAACCAATTATCTAAAAAAATTATAAAAACATTCCATAGGAAAATATTAATATGTGGAATTCCAAATATGACATCTTTTTAAAAAAATATTTTTATAGAAAATATATTTTTTTTTTCTTGAAAATAAATTAAATAAAAAAATAAATTTAAATAAAAAGGACCACTGATAACATTAGTTGTTATTAATCCTATTTTTTATGAAATTAAAATTGATTACAATATCCAAATTTACTATAGTTTTTATAGTACTTAAATTTACATAATAATATTCATCTAATATTTCCCAACTCATTTTAGTTTTCTGTTCCATGTGATGGAAGCTATCAAACATAGTATTAATCAAATATATATATATATATAATATAAAATTTGGAGGTGTTATATCCCCAAGAAAAATAATTGTTTTCACCAAAAAATTAATTATAACATACTAACAAAAATATGTAAGGATTTCAAAATTATTTACAATACTGAAGATAAAATTTCTAAAGAGATATCACTTAATAATATATGAAACATATATATTTTTAACAGAAGAGGATTGTACCAAATATTTCATTTTATTCCAAAACATTTATACACATGCTGATCCTTATTTGTATTAAATACTAAATTATATGATTTCCCCCAAAATAGACTTAAAAATAATCCTTATTGTGATAGAAACCCATAGTTTTATATCAAATTTATTTTAATTATTCCATGTAAATGTTCCATTATATAGAGAGAACTAATCCATGACATTAAATTCTTTTAAAGGAAGGAATATATGATTTTAACAATGCACATATTTATAATCATCATTATGGGATACATGTCAAAATTATAATTTCATTTTTAATCAAATTAGCAGGGATGTGGTTTGATGTTCATAAAAATAATTCAAAGTATACAAGTGTTTTTGTGGACAAGACTAAAATACGAAACTCTTATTTCATTAGTATAAGTTCTTACAATCTTACTTTGTGTCATTTCCATGACCCATATTAGTGGTTGTTATTGCATTGAATTTCTTATTTTCCCATAGTTTAGGAGGTTGATGGAAATGGTTATTTGCATTAACTCTTTTATTTCTACACTATTTGGAATAATTTCCATAAAACATATAATTGGAGCACTATAGTGTGGTTAGAGCATTAGTCGGAATCCCATTTACCACTATTCTATGATTTTTCTCTTTATACCGATTTGACTCCCATGTTCTTTGTAGAAATCCCTTCCACACTTGAAGATCCTTCTTTTACCTTTTATGAATTTTCCACAGTTCTTCCTCTAACGGTTTTGTCATGTAGTTAGATGATTTTTCATCCATCCATGTCATTTTTTATTCATGTATTCTTTATAATTTGTGTTCCTTTTTTCTCCTACATAATCAGATTCTATTTATTCAATTTTCTCCATTTGATAACATAAAAAACCTATTAATAGAATCTAAATTATATCATAGATTATACCCTTATATGATTATGTTTTAGTCTACTAAACAATATTTTTAACTTACATTCGGTTTTACTAATAAAACCATTGGAATATATTAAGAATCTATTTATTTTGGCCACATAACAACAAATGGATTAATCCTCATTTTGATTCATCTCTATAAATTTTCACTCAATTTTCATTCAATGTTTTTTGTGAATATATATAGTGAATAGTGTTTTATAGAACTCCTCCACTTCAATAGAGTTTTTTTTTCTTTTATGTAATTTTGAAATGAGAGTCCATAATTGTTCAGTCTCACAATCCATATGAAAAACTACTCAAGTAGCCATATCATGGTCTGATTGTGAAGAATATAAAATATCTTTTCCATAACCTTGATCTATTTATCATAAATAATCGAAATAAAATACCTTCTAAAATAGGGTGGATATAACATCATAAATGAGTTATTATTTAGCTAGAGATTCCTTAGTGAATTTTGGATGTCAACACAATTTTAATTTCTGATCATATCTTGATACTATTGGGTGAAAATTTCTATTTTTTTCTTATCCCATCTCAAATCTAATTAGATTTCCCATTGGGAAAATATACACATTATCTACCACACCCATTATTAATTTGAATCATTCAGGTTACCACCATAACCGTGACTAAGGAAATTTTTTGAATGAGTATACCAATTTTCATAAATGTACATATAAGAAAAATATAAACATAGAATTAGCATTTAATTAAATATGTGAATATGTTTTCCTTTCAATCATGTCACTAATTAATTTTCTATTAATCCTCAATTGGCCATCTTTGGGTATACCGAAGTCACCATCCGACTCAACGGACCATCCTGAGAACATTAAGAAAGTCATATTTATGCTCTGAGGCATGAAAAAAATATTTAAATCCACATGAAAATCCCCTACACACCTAATGGGATGTTAAACAATAATATTCTACTCAGATAGTAAAAATATCCAATCTAGGTGAGCATAAGTGGTTCTTTCTTCATTCAAAAAATTCAATTTTGGGCAATGCCCCTATGTGTGCAATATAATGTGAAATGGCCTTTTGCGGGCTCACTCACAGTAGATCAAGAAAATATTTCATGGAAAATCTCATTCCACACCCTAAATCTTAGGTTCCATTTCTAATGAATTTTTATATATATTTATGTTCCCTCTCCATTCATAAAGGTGATCCACTGGATGTCAAAGCATCACTCCTATGTACATAAGACCGACCCTCTGCGATATCAAAAAATAATGGAAACCACATGGTATAATATCATCATTGATATGTTCCCTAGGTCTCCTATTTTGTGTGGGACCATAGTGAATTCACCCCCATCCAAGTTATTTTATCCTAAAGCATGTTACCAAAAAAGACCACACCTTACCACCTCGGGTCTTTGAAACAACTAAATCTTGATCTCAACGGTCCATTCTTTTTACAACTCTTCAATACTATGAACACCCCCTCTCTAATTATCCATGTCTTCTCCCATTTTATAAACACTATTTCTTATGCCCACTTATGTGAAACCCTCACTTATTGCATGTATTCCATGCTCACAACCATCAATGCTTGTATGCTACATCTTATTTATCCATTGCGATATATCCCTTATGATCCTAGTTCATGTATTGTTCTACCTCTTTAGTTTCAGCACTGGTAAACTAATATTAATTTATTTTCATAATAGGGTAGCTAAATTGGATTTCATGAGTCACAGATCCTCCACACCATTATATCCTCTCATTACTAAAGTCACCCCCCTCCAAAGGGGTGTTTAGTGATTGTTATGTAAGACCATGTGGTGGGGATTGATTCCATAATGTTTGAGTTGCATTTTGTAAAATATACTATCAACATCATCCTAAACACATGAAATTTAACTGTGATCTCTCCCTATGTAGGGAATGATCGATTTACCCTTATATTAGTTGTAATGCCCCGACCCTAGTTGCCTAGAGTCGGTGCATTACTACATAACATTGGCATGATCACAAGAAAAATAAAATCTCGAAAGACCGTTTGGTTTAGTAGCCTTGGAAACACTAGATATATTAATAAGTTTTACATTACATCATAAAATGAAAAACTACTACAACAACATAATGTTTCCACAGTCCACACTATAATCCCCTCATAATATCCCTGCAGGTCATTCATAACTTACATCTTCACTTCCTGGGAAAAATAAAACATAGAAAAGGGGTGAGCTCAAATGCCCAGTAAGGATAACAATATAGTGGAAACTTTCATAAATAAGAATAAACATTTAAGGCAATGTATAACTAAAACAAAAGCCTTTTAAATATGAACTTTCAACATGGTATGGCATAAATAAAATGAAATAATTCCATTTACTTATTCACATGGATATTCTACTAATCGAATAATCACATGCAAAAATCAATAACCACTTTCATAATGTTTTAATGCATAATGCCAGACTATCATAACCACATAGCCAAGGCCTCGTGCCAAGACTACAAATAAGATTTTTTCAAGGCCTTGTGCCAAGACACTAGTTTGTCTCATGAGACCTACCGATGCATCGAGGAGCTATAGCGGGCTCCACCCGTCACATATTAAGTCCAATGCATTCCCATATGAAAAGGTTTAAACATAACATAAAGATTCATATTAAAACTAGCATATGAAATGTCAATACTTTCACCATAAACTATGAATGGTATAAAAATAGCACATCCACAGTCAAACATATCACAAAACCTTCAAAACAGTATAGAAGTTTTGTATCATAATAAATCAACTTCAAATAATCTTAAAATCCATCAAAGGATGTTGACATATATGAAATCAAAATTCTTTTTAAAGAAATATCTCCTTTTATTTTGAAATCATTTAAGATCCATATAAAATAAAACATTTTCTTTGAAAATATTCTTATAATCTTGTAAGGGAAGCTTTGAAGATTTTATAACGGCGGAAAATAGCTGCACCCGCCGTATAAGTTAAAAAAAACATTATTACCTTAATTCTGTCGAAAAGGTTAAAAAGGACCTTGTTTTGAAAACGACCGAAATATTCCCTTATAAACCACTTATAAAAGTCAAAAAGGGTATAAATGACTTTAACTCATATTCTAGTAAATAGTAAAAATGTTTTGAAATGCATTTTTAAGAAACATGGATGTGGATGATAAAGAGATCCCAGTAGATTATTACGTATAAACAACCTTGGATAATGAAGAGGTTGTAAAGTAAACCCTTACCTTGTACTTTTCCTTGGTTGGGGTAGGTTAACCTCCTGTATAATGGTGAAACAGTTGTTATTAAATTATACAAGAATCATATATATTAATATGATATCATATATGATCTTTTAACATTGATTTGTTAATAATATCTTAGAATTATCGTCGTTTTGGGAGTTAACTTACTCATTCTCTTTTATATGTTTTGTTACATAAGCCATGGTTGTTGTATCTTATTCATATCCAGAATTATATCCAGTCCTTAAACATCATTTTTAAATCATCAAATGATAATTATACTTGAATGGATACGATGGAGAATGAATCTCATCGCGTTCGTGGAGACGGTAGTCCGTACGTACGCACGAGCGACAATATCATTCTTTTGATATTAAAATAATATATAAATGAATGGTATATCATATATACAGAATCATTAACATATTATATTTATTATTTACATGAGTTACACATCATTATTATACCCATCCAAATAATATTATATTGAATAACAATTACACCACGACGTGGAGACGGTAAGCCGTACGTACGCACGTATGGTGACATGTTATTCAAAGGGTGGATATAATACTGAATATGATTGTACCATATTTATAATAACATCACAGTATATGTGAGATACTGGAGTTATTATTTTAGAATGGTAAGAACAAAGGAAGAAGAAGTGGAAGAAGAAATGAACTTGGAGAAGGGTGGTGAAATCATTACCTCTTCTTCGGGTTCTTCCTTTTGATTTGATCAAAAGGGCTCCTTAGGTTGGTTTTCTGATCAAACTAAGGCCTCTAGGTTGTAGTGAGGGATGTTGGGAGAGTATTTTGGCAGAGTTTGGCCGAACCAAAAGGCTTTGAAGGTGTGAAGAAATGAGAAGAAGGAGTTCCCTTTTATAAGAGGGGTGAGGGGCACCTTTGGAAAAGCTAGAAATATTAATTTATAATAAATTCATATTAGGTTTATAAAGGCTCAAAAGTTGATTATTCAAAGGTTAAGGTGGGGATAGGTCGAAAACCACTCAACCAATAGAATTTAGACAGGTTTGGGTACTTATATTAACCTTATCTTTAAGTATTAACTCTAAGTTAATTGGTTTCACTTTTACAATGTCTCTTTGTATTTTTATATAATATGGTTAATAAACTTACTATATATATCCAAGAGACCCCCAAGTGGTACATTAATGATGAACCTATCATGATATAAGTCTCTTGGCCGAACCTTAGATTTTTAGGAATTTAATATCAATTAATATTTGTTTTAAGAACTCTTTTATGTCAATTTTGACACTATTCAATAGTTGATTTTTGTGAAACTCATAACAGATTGATTACTTCGAACAAAGTCAATTAAATCAATCCTAATATATCATATTATCCTAGAAAATAGTTTAATTCATTAAAAGTTTCATATTATATTTATTTGGGTATTTATAATATCAATTATTTTAATTTTTCACTATTATAGTAATTACTGCATCATTATTGTGTCATAAATAAAATAAATTATTTAATGTCTAATAATTATAAATAAAATATAATTATTTAGGAAATCTTTTTAGCTTTCTAATGAATATTTATAATCTAAAATACAACATATATAACCCTATGTAACAATTGTTGTTCTAAAAGATATATGCTTGTGTCATTTTTGTATTCATTTTAACTTAATTAAAATAAAGTGTCATTATCACTTACAAGTGGATCCATGGGGTCCCAAAATAGACCCAAAGATTCCCATGGTCGACCATGTATCAACCAATAGGGTTAAGACACGTTTTAGGGTAATTTAGTATTATTATAATATTATTTTTTTAACCCTTATTTACCGGATTTACCCTTAACCATGGTAAATAAAATATTTACCGCAGTAATTATTCAAAATGTCTAAAAATAAAAGTTACCTATTTACACAATTTGAACATCCTGATTCCAAATATGGAATCCATTTTCCTAAATTAAAAACACAGAAGTGGCAGAAATTAATTTAAAATTAATTCCCGCTGTCAAAACAAAAAGTGTGTTTTTAAGAGATAATAACTATCAAAAGATTGACACTCGTTTATGTTCGGTTTAATTGTAAAATTATGTCCAATGACCAACATTATATTAAATGGTAAAAATATATTCTAAATATACTTTAAAACCACTCAAATTCATAATTTATCACTATTAATTATTTTGATTAAAAAAGTTGTTTTTAATTAAAACTTAGTAATTTTCACTATTCATCAAAATATGAATGTTATCCGAAATGTACCAAAATTTCACCTTAGGATAAATTCGATATTCCGAATCCAAAAATGAAGTCCATTTTCAAATATAAAATATATATAATTTCAAAAAGTAGGTATTACTATTCATAATGGCTAGTTTGATTAGTTATGGTGTGTTAGAACTCGGTGTTGCGTACAACACACGCTATCACATTATTCAAAGAGAAGCGTACTGTAGAAGCTTGGGGTGTTACATTATCCCCTCCTTCAAATAATTGCGTCCTCGCAATTTCTAGGGTATTACTGTATAAAAAGACTCGGGTGGTTCTTCATCATAAGTTCCTCGGGTTCCCACGTTGCTTCTTCCATCTTATGATTTCTCCACAAAACTTTTACCAGACGCGTCGTCTGGTTTCTCAGTACTTGTTCTCTTGTATGAAGAATCTTGACGGGCTCTTCACAATAAAACAGATCGGGTTCCAGTTCTAATTCCTCATAGGTGAGTACATGCTTTGGGTCAGGCATGTATTTTCTCAACAGAGAAACGTGGAACACATCGTGAACTTTGGAGAGACTTGGCGGCATTGCCAATCGGTAAGCTACAGCCCCAATTCGTTCTAGAATTTCGAAAGGTCCGATGTACCTGGGACTCAATTTACCTTTCTTTCCAAAACGTATGACTCCCTTCCATGGAGATACCTTTAGGAAAACATGATCACCGACTTGAAATTCCAAATCCTTCCTTCGATTATCGGCATAGCTCTTCTGCCTACTTTGAGCTGCTTTGATGTGATTTTGGATTACCTTCACCTTTTCCATTGTTTCCTCCACCAGTTCTAGGCCTACAAGTTTTCTTTCACCAACGTCATCCCGACAGGTTGGTGTACGACATCTCTTTCCGTATAACGCTTCATATGGTGCCATCTGAATACTCGAATGGAAGCTATTGTTATAGGAAAGTTCTACCAAAGGTAAATATTGATCCCACATATCCTGAAAGTCAAGTGAGCAAGATCTCAACATGTCTTCTAAGGTTTGAATAGTCCATTCTGATTGTCCGTCTGTCTGAGGGTGGTAAGCAGTGCTCAAATGAAGTTCAGTATCCAGGGATTTCTGAAGACTTTTCCAGAATATTTAAGTAAAACGGGGATCACGATCAGAAACAATCGATAGGGGTACTCCATGAAGTCTCACAACTTCATTAATGTATAGTCTTGCTAGACGTTCCAGATGTAGATCTTCTCTTATAGCAAGAAAATGAGCTGACTTGGTAAGACGATCAACAATAACCCATATTGCATCGTTCCTTCTAGGAGTCTTTGGTAGCCCCATGACAAAGTCCATTGTAATATTGTCCCATTTCCACTCCGGTATGGGAAGAGGTTGCATGACTCCTCCAGGCTGTTGCCATCCAGCTTTCACTTGTTGACAAACCATACATCTTGACACAAAATCAGCAATCTCCCTCTTCATGTTGTCCCACCAAAAATGTTCCTTCAAATCTCTATACATTTTGGTGCTCCCAGGGTGTATAGAGAAATTGGAACTATGAGCATCATCCAGCAATTCCCTTTTTAGATCAGGTATATTGGGAACACAAAGTCTCTTCCCGAATTTCAAAATTCCATCTTCATACACAAAGTCTCTCAATCTCCCATCATTCACAGCTTTAATCTTCTTTTGGAATTCTTCATCATCAGTCTGAGAACTCTTAAACCTTTCTAGTAAATATGGTTTGGCAACCATTTGAAAAATCATTGATATTTCACCTTCCCTGGTTATTCCCATGTCCATCTTCACTAGATCCATGAAAATTGGATCCCTTTCAATTCTCATATTGTTCAAAACTCCATGGTCTTTTCTACTCAAAGCATCTGCCACCTTGTTTGCCTTCCCTGGGTGGTAGTGTATCGTACAATCATAATCCTTGAGTAATTCAAGCCATCTCCATTGCCTCATGTTGAGTTCTTTTTGTGAGAAAATATACTTCAAACTCTTGTGATCAGTATAAATCTCACATTTCTCACCATAGAGGTAGTGCCTCCATATCATCAAAGCAAAGATCACTGATGCTAACTCGAGATCATGAGTAGGATAGTTTTGTTCATGAATTTTCAACTGTCGTGATGCATAGGCAATAACTCTATCATTCTGCATAAGGACACAGCCAAGTCCTTTCTTCGATGCATCACTATAAATAACGAACCCATCATTCCCCGATGGTAGAGTCAATATAGGAGCATTGACTAATCTTCTCTTCAGTTCTTCGAAACATTCTTCACACTCTTTTGTCCAAACAAATTTAACCCCTTTACGTGTGAGCTTCGTTAATGGGTTAGCCAATCGGGCAAAATTCTGGACGAAACGTCGATAATAACCTGCCAAACCAATAAAACTACGTACCTCAGTTATACTCGTAGGTGCTGGCCATTCTTGGATTGCCTTGGTCTTAGAAGGATCAATAGAGATTCCATCTTTAGAGACAATATGGCCAAGAAAAGAAATCTCCTGAAGCCAGAATTCACACTTTCTAAACTTCCCATATAATTCATGCCTCCTCAGAGTCTTCAAGATAATGCGCAAGTGATTTTCATGATCTTCGTAGGTTTTGGAGTATACCAAGATATCATCAATAAATACCACCAAAAATTCATCGAGATACTCCTTGAAAACTCTATTCATCAGATCCATGAATACAGAGGGTGCATTAGTCAATCCAAACGGCATTACAGTAAACTCGTAATGCCCGTACCTGGTTCGAAATGCTGTCTTCGGAATGTCTTCCTTCTTCACACACAACTGATGGTATCCAGATCGAAGGTCAATCTTTGAAAAGTATTGAGCTCCATGCAGTTGGTCAAATAAATCATCAATACGAGGTAGGGGATACTTGTTCTTTATCGTTATAGCATTGATCTCCCTGTAGTCGATACATAACCTCATAGATCCATCTTTCTTTTTAACAAAAAGAACAGGGGCTCCCCATGGAGAAACACTAGGGAGAATAAATCCCTTATTACTCAATTCCTCTAGTTGTTTCTTTAGTTCGACTAACTCTACAGTGGCCATTCTATAAGGGGTCTTCGATATAGGCCTTGATCCAGGAATCAAATCAATAGAAAACTCAACTTCTCGTTCTGGAGGATGTCCAGGTAAATCTTCCGGAAATACATCTACAAATTCTTTCACAACAGGTACATCCTCTATTTGAACATTCCTTTCCTCACTGACAGTTATTTCATTCTCTTCCTCCCCAATAATTGAATTAAGTTGAGCTACTGGGGGTGGATCTAAATAAGAATTAGGTGGTGACGATTCTGCTCTAAAAATAAGGTGCTCTTTATCATTATCATCAAGAATCGTAACCTCTTTCTTCTTAAAATAAATCTTCGCATCATAGTCCGAAAGCCAGTCCATACCGAGGATTATATCAAACTCAATCATAGGTATGACGATGAAATCAGCAGATAAAGAAAATTTATGTGCTCTAATGGGGACTGATTCACAAAACTTTGTTGCAACGATACTTCCCTTAGGAGTTTTAACTGACAACTCCCTTATTAAATCAAATTGGAAATATCTAATTTTGATAGCAAACTGGGAAGATATGAAACAATGCAATGATCCAGAATCAAATAATGCATTTGCTAAACTTGAGGAAACCATTAAATTACCTGCCACCATGTCTTTCGGAGCTTCTACCTCAGCAGTAGTGATAGCATAAGCTTGGCCTTGATCCCTTGGCCTTTTCTGAGGTAAGTTCTCATGACGCTTAGGGAATGAATTTGCATAATGCCCCATCTCCCTGCAATTGTAGCACTGAATGTTGGTAGCTTCCTTCTTCCCCTTGCAATCATGAGCTTGGTGGCCTTTTTCACCACACTTGTAACAGACTCCCATTCCCTTCAAGCAAGTACCGGGGTGTTTCTTCCCACATTTACCACATGATGGATATTCAACCTTTCCTTTCTTCCCCTTATTTCCATTCCCAGATTGATCAGCAGGTCTCTTCTTCTCTTGCTTTGCTTTAAAGTCATAAGACTTAGAGAATTCCTTTTCGGTCTTGATAGCACATGAGACAATGTCTTCGTACGATGAAAAGGATTGTGAGACTAATGCTCGACGGAGAAATGGTTTTAACCCATCAAAGAAACGATCAATCTTACTTCTTGGGTTGCGAATATAATCTCCAGAATACCTCGCTAACCTTGTAAAGTTAGCCTCATACTTTGTGACATTCTCATCCTCTTTTTGTCTCAGACTCAGAAATTGCCTTTCTATATCTGCTCGATGGTCGCGAGGGAAGTATTTTTCTAAAAACATCTCTTTGAACTCCCTCCATTCCATATTTGATACTTCATCATCTTCCTTTGTATTTTGAATCAATGACCACCATTGATCAGCATCTCCAGTGAGGCGGTAAACTGCCATGATAACTTTTTCCCTTTCACTGCTCCCCAAAGCCTGAAATATTTTCTCTAGGGAAAATATCCATTGCTCAGCTACTAAGGGATTTGTATTCCCATTGAACGTTGGTGGTTGTTGCCTCATGAATCGATCTAACATTGATCCTCCACGCTGCGGATCAGGGTGCTCCATACGGGTAAGATTATTATTCATAACCTGAGTAAGTTGTCCCAGTATGGTGATTAGCTGATCAGCACCAGTTGCATCACCAACCCCACTATAATTATCTTGAGCAGGAGGGCAATCCATACATGGAGTGCGTGCATTGATACGGTTTCCATTTCTTCCACTAGGGACCATTTCTAAATAATGGCATAAACTAGATCAGTTTATGAATCAAAATACATAATCCCATAATTATAAAACACTTAACATAAATTGAATTATTTATGGATACAATCCATAATCGTAAGAATGTTTTCTTTGAGACAGTATATACTCATAATCCCTTCAAAATGATTTGTAAAGAAAATGAGAGTTATCCTAAGCATATCCCCCGGGAGTGTCGTAACCAAGAGTGCAGCAAGGCCCGTTGTCGTGCACCAGTTCCCGTTCGAGTCTAGCTCAAAGCGGTGTTTTCTGGTTTTACCCCTAGGTACATCTGTGCCAAAGCCGCCTCTACCTTCTCGTATCCAGACAGGGATGTATTGCTTGGAAATCTCACAAAATCTCTACAATACCAAAATTCTAGGAAGTTCTTCTATACTAATCCTCAAAGTTCATCTTAGGTCTACGTGCTCTAATCAGAGTTTATCTAAATCTAGCTTCCAAGGTTTGTACTAAACTTCCTCTGATACCAACTGTAACGCCCCGACCCTAGTTGCCTAGAGTTGGTGCATTACTACATAACATTGGCATGATCACAAGAAAAATCAAATCTCGAAAGACCGATTGGTTTAGTAGCCTTAGAAACACTAGATATATTCATAAGTTTTACATTACATCATAAAATGAAAAACTACTACAACAACATAATGTTTCCACAGTCCACACTATAATCCCCTCATGATATCCCTGCAGGTCATTCATAACTTACATCTTCACTTCCTGGGAAAAATAAAACATAGAAAAGGGGTGAGCTCAAATGCCCAGTAAGGATAACAATATAGCGGAAACTTTCATAAATAAGAATAAACATTTAAGGAAATGTATAACTAAAACAAAAGCCTTTTAAATATGAACTTTCAACATGGTATGGCATAAATAAAATGAAATAATGCCATTTACTTATTCACATGGATATTCTACTAATCGAATAATCACATGCAAAAATCAATAACCACTTTCATAATGTTGGAATGCATAATGCCAGACTATCATAACCACATAGCCAAGGCCTCGTGCCAAGAATACAAATAAGATTTTGTCAAAGCCTTGTGCCAAGACACTAGTTTGTCTCATGAGACCTACCGATGCATCGAGGAGCTATAGCGGGCTCCACCCGTCACATATTAAGTCCAATGCATTCCCATATGAAAAGGTTTAAACATAACATAAACATTCATATTAAAACTAGCATATGAAATGTCAATACTTTCACCATAAACTATGAATGGTATAAAAATAGCACATCCACAGTCAAACATATCACAAAACCTTCAAAACAATATAGAAGTTTTGTATCATAATAAATCAACTTCAAATAATCTTAAAATCCATCAAAGGATGTTGACATATATGAAATCAAAATTCTTTTTAAAGAAATATCTCCTTTTATTTTGAAATCATTTAAGATCCATATAAAATAAAACATTTTCTTTGAAAATATTCTTATAAGATTGTAATGAAAGCTTTGAAGATTTTATAACGGCGGAAAATAGCCGCACTCGCCATATAAGTTAAAAAAACATTATTACCTTAATTCTATCGAAAAGGTTAAAAAGGACCTTGTTTTGAAAACGACCGAAAGATTCCATTATAAACCACTTATAAAAGTCAAAAAGGGTATAAATGACATTAACTCATATTCTAGTAAATAGTAAAAATGTTTTGAAATGCATTTTTAAGAAACATGGATGTGGATGATAAAGAGATCCCAGTAGATTAATACGTATAAACAACCTTGGATAATGAAGAGGTTGTAAAGTAAACCCTTACCTTGTACTTTTCCTTGGTTGGGGTAGGTTAACCTCCTGTATAATGGTGAAATAGTTGTTATTAAATTATACAAGAATCATATATATTAATATGATATCATATATGATCTTTTAACATTGATTTGTTAATAATATCTTAGAATTATCGTCGTTTTGGGAGTTAACTTACTCATTCTCTTTTATATGTTTTGTTACATAAGCCATGGTTGTTGTATCTTATTCATATCCAGAATGATATCCAGTCCTTAAACATCTTTTTTAAATCATCAAATGATAATTATACTTGAATGGATACGATGGAGAATGAATCTCGTCGCGTTGGTGGAGACGGTAGTCCGTACGTACGCACGAGCGACAATATCATTCTTTTGATATTAAAATAATATATAAATGGATGGTATATCATATATACAGAATCATTAACATGTTATATTTATTATTTACATGAGTTACACATCATTATTATACCCATCCAAATAATATTATATTGAATAACAATTACACCACGACGTGGAGACGGTAAGCCGTACGTACGCACGTATGGTGACATGTTATTCAAAGGGTGGATAGAATACTGAATATGATTGTACCATATTTATAATAACATCACAGTATATGTGAGATACTGGAGTTATTAATTTAGAATGGTAAGAACAAAGGAAGAAGAAGTGGAAGAAGAAATGAACTTGGAGAAGGGTGGTGAAATCATTACCTCTTCTTCGGGTTCTTCCTTTTGATTTGATCAAAAGGGCTCCTTAGGTTGGATTTCTGATCAAACTAAGGCCTCTAGGTTGTAGTGAGGGATGTTGGGAGAGTATTTGGGCAGAGTTTGGCCGAACCAAAAGGCTTTGAAGGTGTGAAGAAATGAGAAGGAGGAGTTCCCTTTTATAAGAGGGGTGAGGGGCACCTTTGGAAAAGCTAGAAATATTAATTTATAATAAATTCATATTCGGTTTCTAAAGGCTCCAAAGGTGATTATTCAAAGGTTAAGGTGGGGATATGTCGAAAACCACTCATCCAATAGAATTTAGACAGGTTTGGGTACTTATATTAACCTTATCTTTAAGTATTAACTCTAAGTTAATTAGTTTCACATTTACAATGTCTCTTTGTATTTTTATATAATATGGTTAATAAACTTACTATATATATCCAAGCTACCCCCAAGTGGTACATTAATGATGAACCTATCATGATATAAGTCTCTTGGCCGAACCTTAGATTTTTAGGAATTTAATATCAATTAATATTTGTTTTAAGAACTCTTTTATGTCAATTTTGACACTATTCTATAGTTGATTTTTGTGAAACTCATAACAGATTGATTACTTCGAAAAAAGTCAATTAAATCAATCCTAATATATCATATTATCCTAGAAAATTAGTTTAATTCATCAAAAGTTTCATATTATATTTATTTGGGTATTTATAATATCAATTATTTTAATTTTTCACTATTATAGTAATTACTGCATCATTATTGTGTCATAAATAAAATAGATTATTTAATGTCTAAAAATTATAAATAAAATATCATTATGTAGGAAATCTTTTTAGCTTTCTAATGAATATTTATAATCTAAAATCCAACATATATAACCCTATGTAACAATTGTTTTTCTAAAAGATATATGCTTGTGTCATTTTTGTATTCATTTTAACTTAATTAAAATAAAGTGTCATTATCACTTACAAGTGGATCCATGGGGTCCCAAAATAGACCCAAAGATTCCCATGGTCGACCATGTATCAACCAATAGGGTTAAGACACGTTTTAGGGTAATTTAGTATTATTATAATATTATTTGTTTAACCCTTATTTACCGGATTTACCCTTAACCATGGTAAATAAAATATTTACCGCAGTAATTATTCAAAATGTCTAAAAATAAAAGTTACCTATTTACACAATTTGAACATCCTGATTCCAAATATTGAATCCATTTTCCTAAATTCAAAACACAGAAGTGGCAGAAATTAATTTAAAATTAATTCCCGCTGTCAAAACAAAAAGCGTGTTTTTAAGAGATAATAACTATCAAAAGATTGACACTCGTTTATGTTCGGTTTAATTGTAAAATTATGTCCAATGACCAACATTATATTAAATGGTAAAAATATATTCTAAATATACTTTAAAACCACTCAAATTCATAATTTATCACTATTAATTATTTTGATTAAAAAAGTTGTTTTTAATTAAAACTTAGTAATTTTCACTATTCATCAAAATATGAAAGTTATCCGAAATGTACCAAAATTTCACCTTAGGCTAAATTCGATATTACGAATCCAAAAATGAAGTCCATTTTCAAATATAAAATATATATAATTTCAAAAAGTAGGTATTACTATTCATAACGGCTAGTTTGATTAGTTATGGTGTGTCATAACTCGGTGTTGCCTACAACACACGCTATCACATTATTCAAAGAGAAGCGTACTGTAGAAGCTTGGGGTGTTACATTACTGACACTGAAGGAAATCCTCCTAACAAGGAATGATATCCTTCACAAAAGGAATGACATCATTATAGGCATCCATCCTCAAGTAAGACCTACCCTTTCATGCATGTGGTTGTGCATTTTATCCTCTGGTACACCCTCATATTTGAGGCTCATAGAGATAATTAGAACTAAGAATCATTCAAACTCATAAAATATCAAAAAACAATTAACACTCTCTCATTTGGATATATCCCCATCATCTACTTCCACATATATTCCCCCCTCAAACCGAATTAGGTCCTCCTCACATGACATAATAACCTCTTAAAATATATTCGCATCCTATTTTGATGGCTTCTATGCATTATCCCCACACCATCTCCCATTGGCACATAATTCACGACATTATGTTAAGGGCTACGTTTTCTTATTGTTTCTCATACCAGGAATTACTCATGTATGAATTGTGTTTAGGACAGACCATAACTCCTATCCATCCTCATGTAAACCCATTTTAATTTATGGCCCAACCATATTCTCTATTTCCATGTTCCTCGTCCTTAGTTTTAATCCCCAATTCCCTTTTTTTAACTACATGGGATTTGATTTCCAATCACATGCAATTTGTAGAAAGATTTTTTGAGGTCCAAACCCAACAACACATTCACTGCAACTAATTCATCCATAATATTTCATGATTTCTCTCAGGATACCATATCATAGTGGAATGATGAAATCCATATGGGTTGTTCCTACATGTAATCCCCAACCACATCATCGCTGGTTCTAGAAGCACCTGGGTAGATCCCATTCATAAGCCCCATTAAATCAAACAGAATCCATCCAAGGGAACATCATTGGAAATGGGAACCACTCATGCATAAGCCTCATACCATCAATATAAATCTATGGGATTTGACTTATTTCTCATAAACATGGTATATATGATGCTTATTTTAGGTTTAGTTCTAATAAATGGTAGATCATTGTGTATCCCTCATGTGGGTGCACCTCCTTGACCAACCTCTAGCAATGTTTCAATTAACCTTCATAGTGTGACATATTATCTTAATGGGACACACCTCTCAGGATTCACCTCCTTCGATAATACTTATCTATCCATTAGTAAACCATCCAATTTCTCCCACCTAATGATGTATCACCCTAATACTCCCCCACAGGGAATTCTGATCAGTTTCACTCCATCTCCAAAATATTTTTAACTCATGACATGTCAAACTCCAATGTCATTTTAAACATGGAATGTCTGAGTAAAACAATGAATGATATAAATTTTTGAATATATAACCCATGATTGAAATTGAATGCCTCTGTTTCTGAATCTCAGAAGTCTCCATGAGATTCCCTTATATGAGGAATAATATAGGGGAATGATGTGTTAGTATCCAGACATGATAGTGATTCCCAATATAAGTTTTCCCCTCACTAAAGGGTTCTTCTCTATCAAAACCCCATGAAATTTCTATAAAAAAGGTACCATAATTAATTGGAGTTCATAAAGAGATGGGATTGAGAATGAGTTTCATGAACATTTATTAATCTATCAGGGAGACATAGTATATGAAATGATTTCCATGGATAATTGTTTTGATATATGAATTAATTCCCATTTTCATGTTTTTATCAATAATTATAAGTCACTGTAAATATTGATGAATACTTCCTATCATTAAAAAGAGAGAATGCCGGGAAATAATGCACGCATGAAAACAATAACATGACTGGAAGAATTCCCTAATGAATGAATGAAGAACATAAACGTTGAACCCAACGTCAAACAATTCTCCTTGGCATAGGGACTAGTAGAATTCAAAACATCAGTAGATTAGCATGTCACATGATCTAGTTATCTTGTGCCAGGATCCTCTAATCAACTAGTCGTCCTGATGTGGAACTCACCAGAAATTAGGCCAGTTAATCCTTTTTCATTCTAGTTTATGACACCATCGGTGTAGATCTCTCTCACCATCTAGGGTATATTGGATGACATTAGAAAATTGGGAATTTATTTCATAGTATCTGTACTGACAGCTAAATCCTCAATATTTACATAACCCAAGATATAACAGACCAATTGAACCCCCCCCCCACCATAGATGTAGGGGTAGGATAAATGTCAATACTATAATCCTGCAAGACTCCATCTACTGCATGTCTCTTACTACGACCATGGCTACGCGGAACCCACACCCCACTTCACCCTCAAAAATAATTTTGAGGGTGATGGACACCCAAGTATGATGATATGAGTTAGAGGGGGCCATTCACGCAATGGATATTTCATTCCATGATCAAGAGGATTCTCTTTATTTTTGACACTACCACTCCAAAGGGATTCCCCAAGAGCCAATACTCTCCACTCTAATAGCGAACCACTTCGTGAGCCTCTCATTATAGTGTTTATATGTCTCAGTCCCCAACACTAAGGATAGGGGATTCCAAGGTCACCCTGGCTATGAATACCATCTAGGATCCTCCAAAGAGATTTCTCACTAGGCCCTGTAAACACCACAAATGACCCATATATTAGTTCATAGAACAAGTGAACTATAACCCCACTCCACCCGACCTAATCCAGATGACCTGATTTCAAGATCAAGCTCATGATCAAGAGAATTCATGTAAGGTGGAGTCATCTTCCACAACTCTAGTGGCTCCCACCACCACTGTTTCACTCCTCAAGATCCAATCTACTTCTGATCAGGGATGCATCAATGAATGGTTGGGATCCAGGCCCAAACTTCTTTGTAGAATGGTTGGTATCACTATGTCAATCATTGGTGAAACCAATAGCTATCAAATTCTGACCTCTAATATTACGATTCAGTACAGAATACCTCCCAGTACCATAACTAGTAAGATTGTATGTCCTCCTCACTCTCACACTCAACATGGAGGCCCTCCCCATGTTCCTAGTATCATTCAAAGTATAGGTACACCATGATTTGTCTACATCTAGCATGGAGTGCCTCTACGTGCCTATGGTTCCCGATATAGAGTTCATCCTCGTATCAAATACTATCAGCATGAAGTTCCTCCCCTTATTATTCCCAAAATTATCAAATTTCCTCACATCTCTATTATCGATCCAAGATTAGGTCAAACATGCTTCATCAACAACTAATATAGAGGCCCACACCATACAACCTCTAGCCAACACAGATGTCCTCCCTGTGAAATAGCCAATCAGTATGGAGGTCCAACCAACGATCCCAATTATCATATAAAATATTCTCCCTAATTTATTATCATCAGGAGTGGATTCCCTCCCCACTCTAAAAACTTTTCATGTGTATATCCTCCCTGATCTGACATCAACAAATACTGATGTCTTCCCTATATCCCAGCAAGAAAAAGTGGAGGTGAACCCCCCCCCCCCACCCACCTTCCATCAGTGAAAAAAATCAAAAAGATCCTCCCCCGGATGAAGAACCTCCCTTCCCTAATAAACCATCTGGGGATATAAGGGAGGATCACCTCTAGTAAAAGGGAAACATTGGGTAGCTCAATGATGTTTTCAATTCCATTTTATTCTCAAATTCAAAAGTTGAATGTAATTTAATTATTGATCCTTCGCCCAAATCATCAAAATTATAATCTAGGTGAGGATACTATAAATTAATAGTCATCATACCAAATGGTGAAATTCACTATATCCATAAATACCTTCATAGGTGAAGGTAGGTAGAGGATGACTAGGCTCCCTTCCAAGGTCTTGTTTTGTAGTCCTCTCGGTCATCACCAGTTTCAGTATCTATCTCCACCTGAGGTCATGGATTGTTATTTTCGTATTTTATAGATAATAATCATCTATCATACCCAAAATATGACATATAATACAATAATTTATGAGGTATTGTTAAGTACCCAACCATACATGAATGTGATTATGTGGTAGGTATCGCCTTTAAAAGATTACCCCGTGCGAACCGACCAAATGAATCATACATCGGGTCCTCCATCAGCTACTTTACCACTGCACTAATACATGTACATAACACTACCAGTCTCTCGACCAACACTGATTGATGCATGGGCCAACTAGGATTCAGGCCCCACTTTCGACAATGGAAGCCTGTGGGCACCAATGATATTGATCACTTGTCAGTGGTATTTTGTCTAAATGAAACAACCAACATTGGTACTCCAGATTCAAACACCCATTAAGAGGTCAAATATTTCTTCCAATCCATCCGGGAAATGTTTTTTCCCCTTTGATCATCAGTTTCACTGCCTAATGAACCAGAATAATTTTTACAACACCTATCTGCAATACCCATGGTTTTGTCTCTATCACTCACAGTGTCTTAGCACACAATAATACCCAATAACCACTGGAACCTCAATAAAAGATTCTTCTAGAGCTTCATGGTTTTCAGAATAATTATTCAGGAGGTGTTCCCCCATGGGAAGATATATGAATTGGAGTAGTTCACTAATCTCTACTTCAATCCCATCCTGTGTCATCCTAACATGATGGGTGATATTGATGATATCCCTATTCATACAATCGTGGTGGATATAGTTGATATTTTTTTACATATGGAGAATTAAACCATCAAAGGGTCAAACAAATAGGACCCGCCACATGGGGTAGTGTAATAACTGGTGGACCCCCATACGGTTGTTCTCACTCACCTAAAAAGGAAAGAACTCTTCCTTGGACAAACCCAAATATCATTTCACGTAATTCAAGACACCAAGATGGGTAATGAAATGATTGGAACATATATGTCATCTGATTCACCATATTGAATGTAGAAGATAGTGGATAACCCTGCAATATCCAACAAATTATAGATGGTTTCACATCAAAATATGATCATCAATGATATCCTTTCCGAGATGCACCCATATTATGGTGGCCCTTTACATGATCATGTTCCTCCTCTATGGGGGAGTAGGGGAAGACAAAAGTCCTTCTTGTCTAGAATCCCTTGATCGATCATGGTAATACCCTAAATCATGAAAGGGTAGATACCGGAGTTTCTGAAAATAGAGGTATGTGGCAACAAATCTTTCTGAGAAACATGATAACCCTCCTCAAATATTGTATCAATCCTCTCCTCTGGCCAACCTATATGTTATTCCATAGGCCATTCCCTAGGCCTCTCCATGAGCCTCTGATATTTCCTATCACAATTATTATCTTTTCAATAGACATTTGGTCATAAATCCTTATCTAGACAGGAACCCCTACCATTATGATTAGACAACTAATCACACTCCTCAGCTCGAAGACCTTAAGTTGTGACAGGTTGAAATCCCACTTAATATAATGTTTTATCTAGAATTGGTGGATGATATATGAGTACCCCCATATTTAGAGAACCCTAAAATAGTTCCAAAAAATTTTATGGTAATCCCAATTCTAAATCTAGACCAATTCATCTCAAGGTCAGGACCCATGTTGGAGCTCTATAGGAATAAGAGGCCTCCAAACTCTGTGGTTTTGTTCCGACAGTGGAAGGGCCTATGTTTATCTAGTTCATCTAACCCACCATTTGTTCTATCACTATTTGGGAAGAGCAGTATAGTATGTTTCTTTACCATTTCATCTCTACCATATACAAGACCAGTATTACCAACCTCTTCAAGTGTATGGAATCACCATATGAGTGTGTCATAGATTTTTTCACCCAGTGGAATGCCCTCATGTATTCATTCAATGTGCTGCTAAATCAGGAGACGCTAAATACTATGTGCAAAGATAACATTAAGACTCATATATTCCCTTACTATATCATTCAAAACATCCTAGGTGGATTTTATCATTCTTATAATAAGGACTAACACCTAGATGATGTATTACAGTAGGCCAAGAAGACATGTACATAACATCATTGAGCCCATTTAAAAAAGATCTAACTTGGTAGAGACTGTCGTTGAATTACATGTAGAGGTTCTAGAGCCTCTAGAGTTGATGCTAGCAGATCCTCACCCAGCACAACCTCAACAAGTTGAGCCTCACCGAGTTCAATAGCTTTAGGCTTATCCTCACATTTGGGTGCGTATAACAATACCCTGTACGACACCCCAAAAACATTATACCAGAATCAGTAAGTAAAATAAAATTAATACAAGAAATAATAATGAATTTATAAATGAATTATCCAAATATAATATTTAAGAACACCATAATGAAATGTGGTCATACATAAAAGATATCCATATGATTTTTCTCTATGTAATTCACGTTCCGGGAGAATCCACTCCATTAGACATGTAATCATTAGAGGAACGCGATGAAGAGATATAGAAAATTATTCCCCATACAAGACATATCACTGGTCAACTACGTATTTAATACACATATATGAGTTACGTGAAGAACTATCCGAGGACACCAAGAACCCAATCTAGATCATTCCACTATGTTGGGGATCATATGTTAATGATTCCAAAAAATCCTACCAATACGACCTTTTAGACGGAGGAAAAACAACCTTCTTAGAGATTTCATGTAGAATCCACAAACCCCTCCTAGGGAAAAATGTATTATAAAGGATCACACTCTAGTGTCATTGAGGGACACCATAGCTCTATCTGAGACTCAGCCTATAAAGGGGATAACTATCGTGCAATGTGGAAGTAATGTTGGATTGCACCCTCGTGTTATTAGAATATGGAAACAAAATCCACTTATAATTGTCTAATATATGAAAATTAAGAGCTTAAACCACACCTGAAGGGTGTACACAATGAGTCCTAGGGGGTACATGGCATGTCCATCTATCCCCTTGCTTTCCTCTGGGGAAGATCTTCACAGTACACATATGTTTCAGTATACACAGTGCTCAGTAAAAGTACACATAATGTAGATACATAGGATCTCATGCCAGTGTCACCTGGTCGTGTACATGTATGGGGGTCTTGAATGTGTACAATATCGTGTACACATGGTCATGTTTGTATCCAATTACACTTCATACCACTTCAATGTGTACATTTTCCTATGTTTATGTACTTCCTGAAGTACATAATGATCTTCAAAGAAAGTGGGTAACATGGAATGTGATTGATTAAAAAAGTATGTGATATTTAATACCTGCTAAAACCCTAGTCCCACAACTAGGGGGACCACACAACATGTAATTCTTGATTACACACCATGTGACCTGAGAATTTATAGAAATATTTGTATATCTTCTGTGTCGTCCCATGTTATATCAGAGACTCTTCACTTAAAATAACCCACTTATTGAATTTTAACTGATCCATTCCATCATTATTGTCTAGAATTTAGGTTCAAATAATTATTGACAATTAACCTTTGACCAAAAAACATCACCACTCCACAATATTAGGAATAATGGGAACCAGAAATCCAAGCCTTTTCTCTGGATCATCCACCTCTATTTTTTCACATCGATTGCCACATTTATCTTGAACCACAATTATGTTATTTATAATTTCCAAATCATAATGGTCTGAAAATGATATAATATAGGGTATTTGTCGAACCATGATCCAAAAAATGATTTTTATGAACATGCAATGAATGGGGGAATAAATTGAAAATCCTAAAAAACGTGAGGAATGAGCCAAAATCATTGTTCATTTGGAATCAATTCATTTTCATTTATGGATAAGAATGAATATGTGTAAATAAAAATGATCCACTAAATAACTATGTAAATTTATTTCAACCAAAAATACATTTATCAATTATGTTCATAAGTTTTACTTGTGCTCTTCTAGAATAAAGTAACATGATCAAAATTAAAAAAACATACATGGAATTTTGATCAATCATTGATGATAAATGGTTATTCATTTGTTCAGCTGATAAGATCAATGAACACTATTGTAACAATGATAAATGATATGATCCTGATATGTCATATTCTCTAAGAATGATCTCCTCAAACAGATTCTCATTCACCAATTTCTAGCACCGAACCCTGAGAAAAAAGCAGATAGATTTATATTTAATGAGTAAATGGATCACAAGATAAAATAAATATAAAACAAATACTTTAATAATATTATGTCTGTATTTTTTCACACATAATAACATTTTCATAAACAGCCTACACCGATAATGTTTTTGTCATACCTATGGTAAAACCCATCCTTTGAACGCAATAGTGACCTAATATTTCTGATCCAAGCCCCCATTCAATAGTTATTTCACTTTTTCATGTAAACTATGTGTTCATGTTATTTAATATATTTAATATATTTCATACAGTTATTCTTGGAACACCAGGACTTAGAGTATTATGCTCTCTCAGTACTTAGTGTAAATAATAATCCATAAAATCCCTAAAAGATGATCCCTGGAAAATCTGATTCATTACAAGAATCTATTGACATGTTTAAATGATTGATGATCTATTTGATTTTGATAAATAAACATGTTTTTATTGAAGTGGAAAATATGGTTTGGATTATATGAGATGATTTTTAGGGAGAAATATGTTACAAATAAAATATTCTAGTATTGATTTGGGAACTTTTAGTTTTTTTATTTCATTCATTGTCTGTAATTACCCTTCCATATTCATGAAACTCATAAAATATATTTTCTATGAGTTCATATTCATATATTGGGTCATATTAATTAATGAAATACTCATATACAAGTTGTTATGGTAGGGGATTATTTATCACCATATAGCCATTATATAGGCCCCTCAACACCATCATCAATATTAGAACATTTCTATTTGTATGTTTTTTATTTGAGAGGTGAATTTACATTGGTATGAGGTGTATCAGAAAGAAGTGTATGTGTATCCATTGGATAATGGGGTAGTTTATTTAGGGAACACCAATTAATATTAAAAAGGATCATATTTTCTACTTCCATGGAGGTTATTATCATAGGATCATGTTTAAATCCTCTTAGGAAGTGGAAATTTTGATATCAATTACTTGAAAGGGAAAATAATTATTTTCTATTGTTCAGTGTCAAACATCATTAAAATATATGAATGGTAGGTATTTCATTACCCTTTTTATAAATCTATCATTGGAAGGAGTGATGTTTTAGGTGCATTTTAATGATTACTCACTCATCTAAGGTTTCATTTCAATTTCAAAAAGGGTTGTGATGACATATGGGTCTTGGAAGATATATCCCCATGAGAATAAATATTTCACTAATGATCTAGATTGAGAGGAAGTGGTTTTTAGATTGAATATTTAGTGAAATAATCTAATTTTTTGGTTTTAATAGTGTTCATAGATCACAACAGACTGTCATATATTTTCCATCAGTGGTATTAGAATCTATGATACTATATGTGGATAGACTATCTTCTAGACAATGACTTTGATATCACTTACACCCCATGAAGAGAAATTTTTTGTATATCTGTTTTTTAGATTGCCATTAAGAGAAGTTATTTAGGAATTTATTGGTTTTGTTGAGGGGTAGAGAAGAGTTTTACAATTAATAATCTTACATAGGAGGCTGGTGTCAGAGGAATCCTCTTTCAGATAATAGTAAAATCATCTTTGATATTATAGGTGACTTAATATATGTAGAGAGACTCAAATTTAGTTGATTTGTGGGACTCTCTTATTCATGATGATGCTCTATAGGGATGATCATAGGATGATCATAATAAGATGATGTTTTGGGGATGGATTTCTATCCATTAGTGGTCTAAAATGAGGTTTTTAGTATGTTTTGCAACTTATTAGTAGTAGTGAATCCTATTGTGTCGAAGATGTTTCATTAATTGAGGTGTCTAATTTCGGGTTCTAATATAATGAAATCAATGGATTATTTTGTGTCATAGAATTTAATTTTCATGTTTGTGAAGGTGAAGCATTGTGATATTAGTGTTTTTTTTCATCCATTGAATTTTTCCACAATGATAGTGGATGACATCTAAATGGACTTAACAATTTATCTTCCCAATATCAGGAAGGATATGATACTATTTATATAATCTAATAATTGTTTATAAATTCACCCCACTTCATAGAACATAGGGAGATGGGTTCCAAATAGGGTTTGTAATGGATGTTTTTAGTTGAGGTGATGAGATTTAATGGGGTGCCAAGGGCCATCATTTTTTATTGGGAACCTCATTTTACATCATTTGTATTATGAGGATTTCATCATATTTCTTCCCAAAGTTCCATCATGTCACTAATCTCTATCCTTATATGGATGAGAAGATAGGGAAATCTAATAAAAACATGGAGGATATGTTACGAGATTCTATATTATATTTTGGAGGTTCTTGGGTGATTAATTTTCCATTATCTGTGTTATCATAAAACAACATATTTTACTATGGTATTTGAATTTTCGGGATTATAGAAATTAATGGGAGACCATTTATTTATACATCATACTAAACTAATTTTCCATATATATTGTTCCTTAATATTGATATAAAAAATCATGGGAAATATCATTTCTATGGTTTGGAAGTAGAAGATGGTGTCTCGATATAATTAGAAGTATTATAATGATTTCTATTGTATTACTATGGATCTTGAGGGTAGTGACTAAGTGTTCAAATGGTATTCCCCTCACAGTTGGATATGAATGTTTTCCAGTAGAGTAAGTTCTATATAGAGTTTATTATTACCTTCAAGGTGTAAATGTATATTAAAATGGCGGAATATTGATTCTTGATTCTTCAATAGTTGACTATGATATGTGATGTTTTCCATATATCGTATCCTAGTAAATCCTTTATGAAAAGTCTCATGTAATTGTTTGGGGAGAATTAGATTTCTATGATGATGAGATGTTCTTAATGTATAAGGAAAAGTCCCATGATCATTGGGAGAAGGTTTCTATTTGTGTAATATTAATTTGGTTTGAGTTTTATATAGGTAATATGGTATGGAGGTGATAACATGGTAAAGCGAGTCAAATATTCACATTTATTATCTCATGTGTTAACTGTTTTCTAGTTAATAATGTTGTGAATTTTTTTTACCTAAACTATTGATGTTTTTTATTATTTATTACCCTTTAATTTTGAATCAATGTTCCTTTGATATTATATATTTTTATGGTATTTCCTTGTTTGATATGTTTCACATAGGGAGTTCTTTTTCTGTGGTGTTAGTGGGTTTTCTATATAAAATTGGACTTTATTCTCAAGGGAATGAATTATTTCATATATACATAATTTAATGGTGTATTCATTATCATCCAATTACATTGATAATTTCCAATGTTGGAGGTTTCAACTAATTTTTATTGAAGATTTGTTGAGTTTGAAAATAATTTTCATTTGGGGATATTTTTTAACATGCTTGTTTTTGTTGTTTCATAGAGAAATGGGTTGTGAAAATTATGGAATAGATGTACCATGGTATCTTTAGTAGTGACATGTAATGATATATTCTTTCATGTATCAGTTAACCACATCCAATTCATCCACATCATGACCTGGGTATGAGTATTTGTTTAGGAATATAGAAGGTTATTCACTATGGTTTGGTACTCCATATTCTTGTGTAGAGGATGATATTGTGTTATTTGATTATTCTTCAATATCTTGTATCGTTTCTCTATAAATACATGGTTATATCAGTCAAGGGATTTATGTTTGGATCCAAATGGTGGATATGACCAATTATTGTAGCCTATCTATTGTCTTATACGATCTAAGGTAGATATTTGGTATTATTCTCAAAGGGGGAGTGAGATTAAGGCCTATTGTAATGTAGAGTGGTAGATTGTTCATTGGTTTTATAAAAAACTAGGTCTTGTAGTTTTTCATACAACCATTTATAATGGTTTTTGATCATTCTTTCCTATATATATATTTAGTATCTATAAAAAATCTCCTTCACTCATATATATTTATCACACTTATTTGGATAATATATGGTTAGTTTTAGACTCCATTAAGCCCGACCTCTTTAAATTTGATCCACAACTTCAATATATTTATTATTATAGATTCAAGATGAGAAAGTTTGCCTTTCTTTTACAATTCTACATTTTTAATCATCTGGAAAATGTTGTCTCTAGGTGATATGGTTGGACTGGATGAGGTTGAAGGGAGTGGTTAATGACAAATTTTTTGATATATTTTTATAATATTTCATATAGGGAGATCCCAGTCATAGGATCATATATTTTAATTCATGTTTCATTAAAATGGTTTGTGAATCTCTATTTGGGGTAGAATATTCTAGAAAAATATTTCCATTATAATATGATATGGGATTTTCATGATCTTGTTTTCATTGGAAGAGATTAATTATTATCCAAAAAATGTTTCTGAAGGGGTTTTCAACATGTCTTTACCCATCTTATAGGATTTTTCCTTAAAATTATAATGACTCATATATTTCGTACATTGAGATTATGTATTAATTGATAAATATTAATTATCTTATATTATTATCCATAACAAAACCATAAGTGTTTATTGTCATTGTATAATAGATAGACAATTATATTATTCCATAAATAATAATAAAACATATCCCCCATGAAATTACAATATATTAAAATTCATTGATATACTAACCATAAAAACGTTATTCATAAAATTAGATAGGAAGCAAAATAAATTGTGTTGTCAGATGCTCAATAAGGATATTGAAGTAAAATATTAAGGATCACATAAGCATAACATTGTCATAAGGGTATAAAAGTATGAATTTATCATTTAAAAACAATTCCCATCAAATCATATGTCTTAATATTAAATCATGGAATAATATTTGGTATTTTGTAAGACCTAAACCCCAAAGGAATCAATGAAAAAGTCCCCTAACAGTGTACCATTGGCATACGATACGAGTTTATCGAATACACAGAGGCATAGAGAATAATTTCCATAGACATGAATCGCTACTAAGACCATCATTATGGATATGGTTCACTATCCATTCAACTGTATCCTTAGTCATGATTTACTTCAATGATTTTCGCAATTAATAGAGTCTCTTATTGAACAGGGAGAACTCCCCATTCCATTCCTCGTTATCTCGTGATATATCCTTATTTATCAAATGAATTTGAGAGATATATAATTTTCATCCCAACCAACACATAATGAAAATAATATATATATATATATATATATATATGTTTCATAAGATCAAAAATCATTATCATATATCACAACCTATTAAAAGAAAACATGTTTCAAATTATTTTCAACATTTTATCGTATCATAACCTTTGGAAAAAGGTGATTCAAAATGATCACATCACCAAAAATTATCTGGAGAAGGATTAAGGATGGTATCATTTAATAATATCCCCAATAAATTATATATATCCTCAAATTATGATATCATAGACTAAAATGGCATTTAAATGGCTATATGGAATATTTTATGTGGAAAATTTCCTTTTAATATTGAAATAAATTCATTAAAATAAAAAACAACGAAAATATTATCGAAAATATTTTCATTAATAAGAAACATTTAAAATTTTATTGGATGTTTAAAATCATTTCATGATCATGACTATGTGTAAATCCCTTCAAGACATTTATATTGAAAAAATTATTCCTTTCTCATTTTTGGAAGAAATCGAAAGTACCTCATTTATAAAGTGACATGAAGATTAGTTTTATTCTATTTATTAATAATTCAACATATGGTAATAATGAAAATAAATAATAATAGTATAATATTGAAAATAATTGATATCATTATTATAACATATCAATATGGATGAAATAATATTTTTGACTGAAAAAGAAAATATGATCATTTTCCAAGAAAAAATATTTTTTTGGTTTTTTTAGTGTTTATAGAGTAGAAAATGAATGAAAAAAATGTTAATATTTTGATATTGATGGTGTAAAATGGAGTTTATTTTTTTCTTCAATGGAATAATATAAAATGTCATTCTTGTATTATTAATAAAAAAATCTGGTCAAAAAATGAG
Source organism: Viscum album (assembly GCA_963277665.1). NCBI lineage: Eukaryota > Viridiplantae > Streptophyta > Magnoliopsida > Santalales > Viscaceae > Viscum > Viscum album. Next base: position 903,437,212 of record OY728139.1, read on the forward strand.
ATCTTTAATTAAAACCCTCATTCTTTAGTAATATTTTTATATAAACATAATAAAAGATAAAACCATATAATTATATCTAAATCCCCATTATTTTATTTAATTCTTCATAAAATACCTTCATGGGTAGTGTATACACCATATAAAGGATAGAAGTTGCGACTATGACATAAGTCTCATTGAAATAAAATTGAGATGATAAACTATTACCTCAAGTTCCACTTTCATCAAAATAACTCTTACTACAACATAATAAATTTGTACATTTTAATTTTTTATTTTTAAGTCGATTAAATACTTATAATATAACATATTATCCACTTATGACATTTCATCACAGTCTTATTAATAATTCATTATTAAAATCATCATTTCTATGTAACCTATTTCATTTTTAAAAGATGTTTAAATTATACAACTCCAATATTTATACCTTGATCAAGGGTCCATGACCTATATAATGTGAAACAGTAAACTAATATCATTTCTATTGAATATATATTTTTTTATTAGTATATTTAATACATATATTAATGAATTACACCATTCATGGAGATTGTACTATGTACAAACGCATGAATGGTGTGATAATTTTTCGATAGATAGATAAAATAAATGTAAATAATAATTCCCATTTATTGAAAAAATTTATAATAAATATATCTTATAAATTCATTAAGACTATCCTTATTTACATCCATGTAAATAATAAATAAAAAATTAGTTACATGAAATTTTTTATATGGTTGTTCATGAAAATTTATGAGCGACATTATTGTTTTATAAAAGATGACATGAAAGTGGATTATGGTTGTTCCTTATTTATAATAATAATTAAATATATTGATGATACACAAATATTTATTTTATAATTGTTACCATGGATTAATAGGTTGTTTAAGAAGAAATAAATTGAAGGAGTTTGGGAAATAATTAGATATATTATTTGATAAGACTCTTTTAGATTTCTTCTTAAGGACCAATAGAATGGTCATTCAAGAATATGAAATGCAATACTTCCTAACAATAGATGTTTAGAGTAGAATTTTTCAGTTGTTGGTTGATCTAGAAAGCTATAAATGTGTTAGTAAGAGAGGTGAATATGTTCCCCTTTATATGTCTGGTACGAGTACTCATTAAATTACATAATGTATTGAACTAAATTAAATTAATTTTCTGGTTAAAGTGGCTCAAAATTAATATATTTTGTATATTTTATGAGTACGAGGAAAAATCCTCAAATAAATTAAAATTTTATATTTTTATGTGATGCTTCAATACACATATCTTAAATTTAATCCCCATTATTTATCCTTATGAAAATTACAAGGATATCAATTTTTAATATTTTATAGTATTGAAAGTAACTACAGAATGAGACATAACCCACAAGTAGACCATGGATGATATTTTCCTCCATATCCTATCTCCATGGTTGATTATAGGTATAATGACACCCACCCTAAAAAGGTTCCCCTCCTAGGACAGTAATGTAGTATGTAAAATGATGACCCCCTGAATCCAACTTCCAATAGTCCTAGGGTTCGCGAAGAGCACTAAGTGTACACAATGTCAAACATATAGGATTTATTTACCTAAATATAATGAAAATTAGGATTATAAGACATAATATCCAACAAAAAGCAAATCAATCAAATAAAAAATTTATATCCACAATATCTAAAATAAATGTAATTCCATAAGAATAAAATGAATGTATCCAAACAAAACAACCAAATAGTCCAACGACGACAAATTATGTACAAATACAACATATAAGATTGTAATTCCAAGCTTAGTCCATAAAATCATCATATAAAACTGATAAATATTTTATTTATTATGAGGGAGAGTATACTTGTATAATCAGTAGGATCATATTGAAACTATATCATGAACATAAGGAAAGATAGTAATAATTATCCTGTGAGAAAATAGAAAATTCAAAAAAACAAAACATTCCAACTACATATCCCTTCCTCATTAAGGCATTGTCACTAAACAACAACTCCACTTATTGTAATATAATTAGAATAATATCAATAATAGGGTATGGTACAATAATTTCCCATAGTTACTCCATTCTCACAACCCATCTTCATTCATCTTGGAACTCCCACATCTTTTATATAATAACAATTCACACATAAACCATGGTCTTCACATCACTTCATTCCCAAAGACACTTAGTACATCATATCACATCTCAACAGAAGAAACATTGGCCCACACATCACTTTTCTACCCCATCCACAATCAGGATAGTACATTATCTTGAACAAGAAAAAAAACATTATGACCTTCACCTTCAATGAATTACACCTCTATAAACCATAAAATGACCTCGCTAAACAAAACCACAATTCAATTTCAATAAAAAAATCAATCAAAACCCATTTATATTAAAACTTGGTGCTCTATATCAGTATTCCATCACAAACAATGAATAATAAACACACCTGGAAGAGATATTGGGGAAGAGATGGTAGCCCACAGTCCATCATAACCAACATGATGTTCATGAAAACACATGATAATGATTTTGGATCATGAAACCATATAATCAATTTTGGTAGGGGTGAATATAGAAATCACAATGAATATATAGTATGTAATATTCGCACACATATACTAGCCTATGATTTTTCATGATGAATATTATCCCACTCATAACATCAAAGGAAATGGATTACATTATCCACCAAATTCACTACAACATGTAAATAAACAACACCACACACTCATTGCCAAACCCCATGACACAATACATTTTCCACGTTTCAATTCATGTTGATCCAATTTGGTATTTCTGCATTTCTCAAATTTATTTATTCATTAATCCAATTCATTTCACAGTTATCAAAAACTATTGAATCCACACATCCCATTTTAATTGAATAGTTCATTTATCATTCCAACTTATTATCCATTCATGTTTCATCATTAAAGATTTATTACATTACCATAGAGGAAAAAACAAAAAAAACAAAAAAAAAACACATCCTCTAAATGAATAAAATCCCCATATTAATACCCTTTCACATTATCGATACATTTTCTCACAACCACCATATATAAATTCATAGTTTCAATTTTAGTATTTCATTTAATAACCATTTACACTTATCATATAATCATGCCACACTAAAATTATACATCCTCATCCCATTTAGATTTCATTACATCAATAAAACAATTTCCATAATAATTCTGGGATAAACATAAACAATACCGGCCATATTCATACCATCATTACACCTAACTCAGTAATAAGATGAAACCCTTAATTGTATACATTATTTTACCGATAAAATTAGTAATCATCACATGTAAGTTGGAAAAAACAACATCCTTCCAGAAATGAAATATTAATTTCGGTATGTGATAAATGTCTAACTTCAATTCATTAATTTATAAGTCACCATATTACAACAACTCCAGAAATTTCAAATAAAACAGAAAAATTTAATTTTATTCCTATTATGAAAACATTTATTTCCAATATATAATTTTGTTTATGTAAATATACACTATAAATCCTTGAAAATACATAGGTAGCTCAATTACCATAACTTATGGATTCACCATTATTGAAATACCCCAAGTGTAGTGGTGTTTTATTTATTTATTTTATACCTTTTTATGGAGAAGGATTGAGTTTTGGTAGTTAGAGGCCCAAAAATGTAATATTTTAAGGGCTTTTTAGATATTTCACGGTTATCCCTAACAGTTATTAGTAAACATGTGGTGCTTCTGTGGGTGCTCAGGAGAGTCTAAGGTGTGGTGTACGACATATACATGGTTTATTAAACATTTTGGTATGCCTGTCATTGGGCTATGTTAATGGATAATATCTAGTGGAACAATTTGAGCTTGGATTGATCAAAAATATTTCTGCCTATATGTAACCATGCGAGGGCACCTGGCCTTCACAGTGGTCATCTCAATGTTAGGGCATTATTTGGTAAACAGTGCATAAAACACATAGGTTGGAAGCATTTTAAATTATATTTTTATTTTTTTTATTTTTTTTTCATTTATTTATTTCTTCCAATATATATTTTTCTCCCCTTATGATCCCTATTTTCATGCGACACCACCATCCCCTACCTCCTAATCTGTACACCTCCCCTCCATCTCATGTCCTTTTTAATAGAATAATCCACCAATATGTCTTTATATTTCTTCATCAATCCATCAAGGAATGATATCGTTTCCCCTATTCATACTTTTTTGGTGCATTTTCTTATCCCAGCCACCTGATTTATGATTTTTTGAACGATAGGCTTATAGTTGACTTGATATTTGATTCTTCTTCCATTTATAGGGCATGTGTCTCATCTCTCAAGAACTCTATCTGCATGTTTCAGTGTTCCCCACAAAAAAGAATTTATTTAACATCATTTCCAATTTTCAACTAATCTAAAGGTAGAATTTTTCTTGAGTGTTATTTCTAGATCAAATTATATTGGGGAATTTTTTGTTTCATAGTTCCTAAAATTTATTTAAAGTGAGTTTTGTCTTCCTTATGGTATTTTTTAGTCAACCAAGTCAATGGATACAAAACAATTATGCATAGGTAAAGATATATGTATGTATGTTCACACGATATATATATATATATATATATATTCACCCATGGAAGTGGATATGTATATTGGGGAGAGGTTTGGATATATATATATATATATATTAAATATGCATACATGTGTAAGTGTAAATAGATATATACATAAATGATCAAATTTGTAAGGATACCCTTGTAAATATTCTTGGCTATGTGAATATGTATAATGGGGATAGGTGTCCTTATATATATGTATAGGTGCATATGGATGGGGGTTGGAAAGAGTCACATCAAGTGTCTATCGATTAGAGCTTCAAGAGATGATGTGTTCTAGCTTGATCCTCTTCTATTTGAGGTTGGATTCACTACAAAAATGGCCTATTTTGGATTTCTAATATCCATTTTCCATTTATTCACTTTTTATACAAATTTTAAAAATATTTGATGCACTTGTGAGGATTTGAAGCAATATTTCTGTTCAGTGGTCTTGGCATAAATGTTTGTTTTTGAGTAATATATGATTTATTATTTAAATTGAATTATTTAATTGTATTATGATTTTAATGAAATTAATTTTAGCTTTTTAATGGTTTTAATGTTGTGAGACTGTTTTTACCCTCTTTGGTCTTCATTCAGTCAAAAATGATATTTTAAAGTGGAAATTGGTTTTTGATAGAGCTGTTGACCTCAAATAATTTAAAATTATTATCATAAATATAATTTCAAATTGTTTTTTAAATGGTAGTGTGGGTTATTCCCTAGAGAATTCTACGGTGACTTTTTTAAAAGTATTTTTATTGAATTGGATGTTCTTATGCCTTGTTTTGTTTTTCGAAGCATGAGACCCAAGTCTTGTGGGTAGTTTTCTAATTTTTTGAAGGCTTGGATTGTCTTTTTTTTATAGAAATAGTGGGTTAATTTCATTAAGTAGAGGAAAATGGTTTTGAAATGGGTTTTCACACAATTTTCATGTTTGATAAAAAGTACATTGATTGTTTTCGTTGAGAAATGGACTTGATCCATGTGATTTGGCCAAATGGGTTCTTAAGTGGGATCCCATTTTTGTATGATGGGTTTCTCTATTTAAAAGTGGTATTTTGGTTTTATAAATTTTAATTGGAGTTTCCCTCGACATATTTAGGTGGTATTGAAAGTGTAGGTTCTCTCTTTGGTATTTTTTTTGAATTTCACAATTTTTATAAAAAGGACATTAAATGATTTTTATTTTAGTGAAGGCTTTGTGGAACGTGTGATGTGATACTAATTAACCCTTATAAAAACATATTTTTTGTAGATGATGATTTGTATGTTCATGTGATTCATTATTATGATTTGATAAATGGTTGTGATATTGTTCTCCTCATGTTCTTTTGGGTGATTATGGTGAAAATTGATCGATTTATCTATTTAATGATTAATTGAAACCCTTATGGACCCCATGGGATGGAAGGATTATGTCAAGTTTTAGATTGGGGCAACCCATGCGGTGTTCCATGTTCATGATCTTGGGTTTGGGTTGTCAATTAAAAAATTTGTGAAACTTAATGGCTTAAACATTGGAATTTTATGTTAAACACCTTAATATTGGTTTATGAAAGAAAATTGTGAGAATTAGGTTTTGTTAGATAACATGGTTTGTTAAAGAAATTTTTTTAATTGTTCATAATTGATAGAATTCCATGATTGAGTGTAGTTTCAAATGTTATAATGTTAGTATGAAATGATTTTCAAATTATAAGATGCACTTGGGTGTTGTAATGAGAGATATTTATATGTTGATGATTTATAAACAATGAATGTTATTTTATTTTTTTCAATATGGTTATGAAATGTTAAATGTGGTAAATAGTTAATGAATTTGTTCACATTGCTAGGTAGTGTGCGATAAATGATCGCAGATCCTCTCTCAAGGCAGGTTGGACATATTCTATAAACCCGCACATTGAGAATTCATGGGTTACGGAGCCAGAATAATGCTCTAGGTCCATATATATTCATTGGATGAGACTACCTAGAATGATGTTGCATGGTTACTATGATAGACTATCTGGACTAGAGATCCAAGGTATGTGTGATAAACCACTAATAATGATTCTCCAAGTTAGTGATATATAAATGTTTTGAAATTTTTTCCTAGTTGGGATAGGGAACCTGACCTATACCTTCATTCATAGTAGTTTACTAGCTTAGGCCGTAGTGTAATGGATGGAAATTATTAAAAGTAAAAAAATAAATAAAACCATTAAAGTAAATATTCATTTCTAATGAATCCTTGTTTATTCGTATTTACCTATTCATTATTTTAGTACATGCTTGGTGTTTTCAATATTGTGTACTAGTGATTGGGATGGTTGAACAAGGAAATCTGTATCCCTTGGGATGTTTTCTATTGTGGGGGATTGTAACTATTCATTTTCATTAATTGAAATCCCTCTTGATCTAATTAAATGTCTCTTTATTTTTATATAAAATGTCAACTTCTTTGGTTTTATGTTAAGAATTTTGACCGTTGCTAATATAGTCGTTGAACAGTGATCACATGATTAGTATAAATATAGGACTTTAACAAATCCAATTTACTCAGACAAAGGAAGTGATGGCCTCATCCAGTAGAGTTTCCCCATACGAAGCCCATTTATCGGAGCTCAGAAAAGAGGTGGAGTCTTTGGGCTTCGCCCTTGACCAATCCCAAGCTGAGCTTCATCATGTCAAGCTCGAATGTGACCGTCTACGGGAAAAGTGGAAGTTGATTGAAATTACCACTCGAGCGATGTTATCCGAGCCACCCCATGAGTCTGTCACCATCGCACACCTTACCCTTAGGTCTTATGAGACTGTTTTAAGGGGTTATGTAACAAATAAGTAGTACTATGTTCATGTACATTATTTTTTTATATAATAATGAATATAATTTCTAGTCATTTTTGATACATTGTAAATAGTTTTTAAAGTACAAATGGTGTTTTTTGTTATTATTTAATTAAGAAATCTATTTTATTAAATTATGGGATTTTTGAATTAAATAATATTTTAATAAAATAATAATATTATTATATTAATTTTTATTAAATATAAATGATCTTATAATTTTATGAACGCAATTATAATTTTTATTAAGGTTTGAAAGCCATTTCTATCAAAACCCGTGAATTTTCGATAAATGTCGGTTTTTATTTTAAAAGTGAAAAATAACAAATTTAGAAAATTATTTAGATAAAATAAATGTTATTTCTGGAATCAGGATGTTGAAATTATCCAATGGTGATTTTTTCATAATTTTTTGAGACAGTCAAATATTTGGGTAAAAATTAAATACCGTTTAAATATATAATGTGTTTTATGACATCATAATGATCCAATAGTGATGTAATAAAATACTATAAGCTTTATGTTCGGACAATATATGTTTTAACATTAAAATAATGTGATTTTGGGTTTTTTTGACTTACTTTTCAAAGCATTAATGGACCCCTCAAGACTTATTCAACACCATGCCTTTTTAAATTAATTTCCATGGGAGTATGACTCACCTCCACATAAGCAACCCTAATATTTTAAGAAGTTAGGACTTTGGCCTTATAAAATATTGTCTTACCCTTCCCATTTCCAAAAACCATGGGCACAAATCATGGGATGGTTTGTGGTTTGGATTAATTTAATGTAAGGGGACCCAAACCTAATTAATAAAGAATTCCCTCACCTTTCCTATGTAAACCCATCAAAGCTCCCACTTCCTCTTCACTCAAAGCCCTTGGAGTTCTTCCAACCTCTGGTTTACTCTCTCTATAATCCTCCCATTGTTCCCCAAGCTCCCAAGAAGCCTCTCACAAGCCTCTCTCTAGCCTTTGGAAGCACACTTCTAAGTAAGGGTTTTTTCTTCCTTTCTTATTTTTGTCTATTTTTTTTAAGTTGCATTGCCCTATTAATTTCAATTATGAATTGTGGGATATGGTTTTGAACCTCCCTCATACTTCCCTCTTATTATTTTAATGATGGGATACCCCTTTATCTCTCATTAAATGCCTCCCATTTACACCCATTTCTATGCCGAAATTCCGAAAGGAACTTCTCTCTCTTCTTTTACATTCAAGCAATAATTTTGTATAATGAATCTAAATTCCATTAAAATTATTGGGACATGTATCTATATGACCTCCTTACTTTACATTACATGTATATATGATTAGGATCCCCTTTCACTCTCATCAACCATTTTTATGAATTCTTTTGTCACGTCGTTACGCTGCCGAAATCGCACTGATTTTCTAAGCCAATGCCATTATGTAGTGGATACCATGCCCATTTCTCCATAAAGGGTATTCACCTTTATGACGTTTACTTATTGATTACAAAGCTTCATGTATGAATTCCACATTCGTTTATGGTGGAATAAATTATTATGTTTTAAGAATCCATGTTTTATGATCCATGTGGCACCCTTATGCATGAAATGAAATGATTAAGAAGGGTGTGCCCTTATAGTGCTCCAATGCATTTGGTAAAGTATAGTATCATGATACGTAATGTGAAATGAGTGTTGACTCATGAAAATTAATGTTCAATGAGGGTTTTATCATGCTTCTTGTGAAATGATAATTTACTCATGCTCCATGTGCAATGTGCCTTGGCTCATGCTAATTTAATGTTAAGTGTTTTTGCCACATTTCCGTGTTATGATTATCATTATTTATCATTAAATTATGTTCATGTTTATTTTATGCTCTATTGATATTCCTATTGTCTAACATGTATTTTACTCTTCATTTTATTCCATGTGTACTCCCTTATTGTGATTTATAGCTCACCCTTTTCTTATGCATGTCCTTAGGTTATCCCATGCAATGCTAAGTACGAGGGAATGTAGTGGTCATGTAAAGGATGTTTTCAATAAAGATGTTGTATTTCATGTTTTAAGTTTTTATTTAATGATCCTAAGCCCCAAATAAACTAATCCTCTCAATCTTCTTTGTTGAATCAAGTGAAGTTCTATGTAATAAATCATGATTAAGTTTGTAATAAAATCAGGGTTGTCATAGTTGGTATCAAAGGATAGGTTTAGTTATTTTTTGGATTAGGAAACCCCAGTAAAGCCTTAGATACAAGACTAAGTATAATAAAAACATCCCTATGTTTTTTAAAGTATTGAGTAAGTGGTTTATTAAACAAATACATCCATGTCTGGATATGAGTAGGTAGAGGCGGCTCTGGCACAGATGTATCATAGGGGTAAAACCTGAAAACACCGCTTTGAGCTAGACTCGAACGGGAACTAGTGCATGACAATGGGTCTTGCTGCACTCTTGGTTATGACACTCCCGGGGGATATGTTTTGATAAATTCAAAATCATAGTATGAACCCTTATTAAAGGAATTAAAAAATACCCCTATGAATATATATTAGAAAGTAGATCATGAAAATCCTAGATTGCAGCCTATAGACTCTTGAGTAAGGAAATAAAAGTTTCTTTAAAAGTCATCAACATTTGTCTTTGGATTACCCTTTATGTGTTACCCCTAACTTTCCTTTTATTCCTGCCAATGGTCGGTAATAGGAGGACTCGGGCTAACAACCGTTGTGAAGATCAGTGTGATGACTGTACTAATGAGATGCCCAATCCAATGGGAGCGGGAATCGTGTACTTTGTCACACATATCTATTAGCTAACTCAAGTTTTTAATAGAAACACGGGTCAAGAGGAATGTTCAACCCCCAGCTCCTAGTTTTAGTGGATCATCTGATCCCATGATCACTGAACAATGGATCAACTCCATTGAAAAGATATTCTCCATCCTCCAATGTTCTAAACAAGAGAAGGTTATATTGGTGGCTTATCGTATGGAGGTTGAAGTTGATCAATGGTGGACGTTGATAAAAAATGTGAAGCCTGTGGAGGAGATTGAGGCATTGGAATGGAAGGATTTCCGGAAGATGTTTTTTGATAAATATTTTCCACACACCCTCTGCCATAATATGGAAGGGGACTTCCTTTCCCTCAAAAAAAAAAATGAAGAATCTGTTGGAGCGTATGAGGAAAACTTCCCAAGGCTTGCAAGATATGCTTTCGGCTTTATTGTTACCCCCGAATTCAAGGTTTACCGCTTCTTTGGTGGGATGAAGCCTAGCTTGTAGAAAGCATTAGCAATACGTGACTTCGATGGCTATGAGGAAATTGTCCAATGTGCCCTCAAGGTCGAAATAGAGATCGGGGAATCACAGGGGTATCATGCGGACAAGAAGAATAAGGTGGACATCAATGCTAGTGGTCTGATGGATAAATCCAACGGTTCTAAGAAGATCCAGCACCCCAATTTCCAAAAGTGCGGAAAGAAGCACCCTGGAATTTACCTTAAGGGGATGTGAAAATGCTTTAGGTGTGGAAGAGAAGGGCACCTAGCTGTTAACTGTCGGCAAGAAAGACCCGCAGCTGCGACAGAGGAGAGGAACACTCCGTTCGAACCTCAACGCATTGTTCAATGCTACAAATGCAAAGAACCGGGTCATTTTTCACATCAGTTTCCTAATCCAAGGGTTTTAGGAGATAACAAACAACCTCCAACGCAGCAAGGAAGATATTTTTCCATCACTGCTGCCGAAGTGAACCTCAAAAATGAAGTAGTGGAAAGTACGCTAGTTATTCATTCAAGAATAGTGAACATACATTTTGATTCAGGTACTACACATTCTTTTATATCTCTAATGGTTAGTAGAACAATCCCAACACCACCACAAATCATGGAAGTAATGATGTCAGTGAGTACGGAAAATAGGGCAATCATTGCATCCCATGAATATAAGTCCACCCCTGTTATAGTATGTGAATTGAATTTCCCGGGGAAACTCGTCACACACCCTCTGGTGGAATTTGATGAAATTCTTGGTATAGATTGTCTTTCCTTATATAGAGCCAACATAAATTGTCGGGAGAGGGAAATCACACTCCATATGGAGAATAGACCCCTGATTCTTTACAAATGTAAGGAGGAAGATGAATCTACTTTAGCTCCATCGTCTCAAGCTTTGATATTACTTCCTTTTGAGCACACGTATCTGGCTTTGATGATTGAGTCCAAGGAAGAAACCATCCTTGAAGAAATGTCTATTTTGGGGGAATTCACTGAAGTGTTTCCCGAGGAACTGCATGGTCTTCCTCCTAGAAGAGATGTTGAGTTCTCAATTGAACTTATACCTGGGGTGCTACCAATATCCAAGACTCCATACATAATGGCTGTTGTTGAGAATGAAGAGCTGAAGAAACAACTACAAGATAATCTGGATAAAGGGTTCATACGCCCAAGTGCTTCACCATGGGGTGCACCAGTCCTCTTCGTCAAAAAGAAGGATGGGTCGATGCGGATTTTCATCGATTGTCGTTAAATTAACAAAATCACGATAAAGAACATGTAACCTCTCCCAAGAATCGATGACTTGTTCGATCAGCTACGTGGAGCACAATACTTCTCCAAGGTGGATTTTTGGTCAGGATATTATCAAGTAAGGGTGATGAAGGAAGATGTCCCCAAGACTACTTTTCGTACAAGATACGGGCACTATGAATTCATAGTAATGCCTTTCAGACTCACCAATGCTCCATAAATATTCATGGAATTGATGAATAGAGTCTTTAGAGATTACCTTGACAAATTTTTGGTAGTCTTTATAGATGATATTCTAATATACTTCGAAACCAAGGAGGATCATGAGGATCATTTAAAAACAGTACTAGAGACTTTGTGCAAGGAGAAGCTCTATGAAAAGTACAGCAAGTGTGAGTTCTTGTTGAATGAGGTCTCATTCTTGGGCCATATCATCACAAGCAATGGGATATCTGTGGACCCCTCCAAAACAGATGAAATTGAGGGATGGTCGAGTCCAAAATCGGTAACGGATATCCGTAGCATCTTGGGGTTAGCTGGATATTATCGATGATTTGTGAAAAATTTCTCACGATTGTCCAACCATCATACCAAGATAACTCGAAAGGGAGTAAAGTTTGATTGGAGTTATGAATGTGAAGAAAGATTCAATGAGTTGAAAAGGAGGCTTCTCATTGCGTCTATGCTCACTTTACCCACAAGTGGGGAACTTTTTGTGGTATTGAGTGATGCTTCAAAGAAGGGCTTAGGCTTTGTGCTCTTGCAGAATAATAAAGTGATATCCTATGCCTCAAGGTAATTGAAAATCCATGATTGAAACTATCCAACACATGATCTAGAGTTAGAGGCTGTGATCTTTGCCTTGAAAATTTGGCAGCATTATCTCAATGGAGAGAAATGTGAGATATATACTGACCACAAGAGTCTTAAATATATATTCACACAGAAAGAGCGTAATGTGTGCTAGAGAAGATGGATAGAGCTCCTCAAGTTTTATGACTATTCAATACATTACCACCCTGGGAAAGCGAACATGGTGGAAGATGCCCTAAGTAGAAAGGACCCAGCAATTCTATCAATGATGATAATTGAGAAGGATCCAATCTTCTTAGACTTGATGAAGATGGACATGGGAATCCTAAAGAAGGTAACATCATCAATCCTTTCACAAATTTTTTCTCAACCATCTCTTTTGGAATGGTTAAAGAATGATCAAAAGGATGATGTGAGAATTCAGGAAAAAGTTCAAGCTATCAAAAAATGGAAATCCTCTGAGTTTAATGTTAATGAAGAAGGAATTGTACGGTTTGGGAAAAGACTATGTGTTCCATCAAGTCCAGAGCTGAAGAAGGAACTTTTGGATGATGCAAATAGTTCAAATTTCTCATATCACCCAGAGAGCACAAAGATGTATCAGGATCTCCGAGAAACAATTTGGTGGGATAATATAAAGAAGGAGATTGGTAAACATACATCAAAGTGCCTGGTGTGTCAGCAAGTGAAGGCAGAGAGGTAGAAGTATATGGGGACGATGCAACCATTTCCCATAACAGAATGGAAATTTGAGAACATCACCTTGGACTTTGTCACCGGACTTCCAAGGACATCCAAAGGCAACAATTCAATCTGGGTTTTTGTGGATCGTCTTACAAAGACTGCACACTTCATTTCTATTCGGGAGGATTTCTCTTTGGATCAACTAGAACAGAAATATATCAGCGAAGTGGTAAGGTTTCATGGCGTACCACTATCTATTGTGTATGGTCGAGATCCAAGATTCACCTCTATGTTTTGGAAGAGTCTTCAACATGATCTGAATACTAAACTAAACTTCAGTACAGCCTATGATCCTAAAACTGATGGCCAATCCGAGCGGACTATCCAAACACTTGAGGACATGTTGAGAGCATGCTCAATGTACTTTAAAGGAGGATGGGATCAACATCTTCCTCTGGTTGAGTTCTCTTATAATAACAGTTTCCAATCGAGCATCCAAATGGAACCATATGAAGCCCTGTATGGGAAAAGATACAGAACACTAGCATGTTGGGATGAGGTCGTTGAACCTAAGCTGATTGGACCAGAAATCATCGAAGAAATGGTGGAGAAGGTAAAAACCATTCAACTGCATATCAAGGTAGCTCAGAGTCGACAGAAGAGTTATGCAGATAATCGTCGACAAGACCTTGAGTTTAATGTTAGAGACATGGTGTTTCTATGCATATCTCCATGGAAGAAGGTCATGAGGTTTGGAAGGAAAGGGAAGTTAATTCCAAGGTACATCTGCCCCTTCGAGATTCTTGATCGTGTCGTGGTTGTGGCCTATCGACTTGCACTTCCACCAGCCCTGGCCAAAGTACATGATGTCTTTCATGTATCCATCTTAAGGAAGTACATAACAGACCCTTCACATGTACTCTCTTCTAAGGTGGTACAATTGGAAGATGATCTTTTTTATGAGGAGAAACCAGTGAAGATCTTAGATCGTAGAGAAAATGTTCTATGAAATAAGATAATGCCCCTCATCAAGGTGTTGTGGAGATACCATAAGATTGAAGAAGAGACTTGGGAATCGGAGGAAATGATGATGTTGAGTTGCCCACATCTGTTTTAGTGTGGGAAAAGGAAAATTTCGAGGGAGAAATTTTTTAAGTGGGGGAATATTTTAATGACCCAAAGTATCATTAATGGATATCCTTCTTGATCTAATTAAATGTCTCTTTATGTTTATATAAAATCTCAACTTCTTTGGTTTTATGTTAAGAATTTTGACCATTGCTAATATATTCATCGAATAGTGATCACATGATTAGTATAAATATAGGACTTTAACTAATCTATTTTACTTAGAAAAAGGAAGTGATGGCCTCGTCCAGTAGAATTGCCCCATATGAAGCCCATTTTTCAGAGCTCGGAAAAGAGGTGGCTTCTTTGGGCTCCGCCCTTGACCAAGCCCAAGATGAGCTTCATCATTTCAATCTCGAACGTGACCTATTATAGTAAAAGTGGAAGTTGATTAAAATTACCACTCGAGTGATGTTTTCCGAGCCACCCCAAGAGTCTTTCACCATCGCAGACCTTACCCTTAGGTCTTATGCGGCTGTTTTAAGAGGTTATGTAACATGTATGTAGTACTATGTTCAGTTACGTTATTTTAGTAGATAATAATGAATATAATTTCTAGTCATTTTTGATACATTGTAAATAGTATTTAAAGTACGAATGATGTTTTTAGTAATTATTTAATTAAGAAATCTATTTTATTAAACTAAAAGATTTTTGAATTAAATAATATTTTAATAAAATAATAATATTATTATTAAATTAATTTTTATTAAATATAAATGATCTTAAAATTTTAGGAATGCAATTATAATTTTTATTATGGTTTGAAAGCCATTTCTATCAAACCCATCCATTTTCGATTAATGTCGGTTTTTATTTTAAAACTGAAAATTAACGTATTTAAAAAATTATTTAGATAAAATAAATGTTATTTCTAGAATCATGAAATCAAAATTATCCAATGTTGAATTTTTATAATTTTCTGAGACAGTCAAATGTTTTGGTAAAAATTAAATACCATTTAAATATATAATGTGTTTTATGACATCATAATGACCCAATAGTGATGTGATAAAATTCTATAAGCTTTTTGTTCGACCAATATATGTTTTAACATTTAAATAATGTGATTTTGGGTTTGTTTGACTTACTTTTCAAAGCATTAATGGACCCCTCAAGACTTATTCACACCTTTCCTTTTTAAATTAATTTCCATGGGAGTGTGACTCACCTCCGCATAAGGAACCCTAATATTTTAAGATTTTCTGATTTTGGCCTTATAAATAATTGTTTTCCTCTTACCTTTTCCAAAAACCATGGTCAAAAACCATCAGATGGTTTGTGGTTTGGATTAATTTAATATAAGGGGACCCAAACCTAAATAATAAAGAATTCCCTCACCTTTCCTATATAAACCACCCAAGATCCCACTTCCTCCTCACTCAAAGCCCTTGGAGTTCGTCCAACCTCTTCCCTACTCTCTCTAGAATCCTCCCAAGGTTCCCCAAGCTCCCATTAAGCCTCTCACAAGCCTCTCTCTAGCATTTGGAAGCACACTTCCAAGTAAGGGTTTTTTTCTTCCTTTCTCATTTTTTGTCAATTTTCTTTAAGTTGTATTGCCCTTTTAATTTCAATTATGAATGTTGGGATATGGTTTCGCACCTCCCCTATACTGACCTATTATTGTTTTAATGATTGGAGACCCCTTTTATCTAATTAAATTCCTCCCATGTACACCCGTTACTGTGCTGAAATTCAGAAAGGAACTTATGTCTCTTCTTTTACATTCAAGCAATTATTTTGTATCATGAATCTAAATTCCATTACAATTGTTGGTACATGTATCTATATAACCTCCTTACTGTAAATTACATGTAAATATTATGAGGAACCCCTTTCTCTCTCATCAATCATTTTTATGAATTCTTATGTCACGTCGTTACGCTGCCGAAATCACATCGGTTTTCTAAGCCAGTGCCATTGTGTAGTGAATACCGTGCCCATTTATCCATTAAGGGTATTCACCATTATGAACCTTTACTTATTGATTAAAAATATTCATGTATGAATTACACATTCCTTTATCTTGGAATAAATTATTATGTTTTATGAATCCACATTTTATGATCCATGTGGCACACTTATGCATGAAATGAAATGTTTAAGAAGGGTGCGCCCTTATAGCGCTCCAATGCATTGGGTAAAGTATAGTATCATGATACGTCATGTGAAATGAGTGTTGAATCATTATAATTTAAGTGAAACTAGGGTTTACTCATGCTTCATGTGTAATGAGAATTTACTCATGCTCCATGTGCAATGAGCCTTGGATCATGCTAATTCCATGTTAAGTGTTGTTGCCACATTTCCATGTTATGATTATCATGATTTATCATGCCTTTATGTACATGTTTATTCTATGATCTATTGATATGCCTATTGTCTAACATGTATTTTACTCCTCATGTTATTCCATTTGTACTCCCTTACTAGGATTTATAGCTCACCCTTTTCTTATGCATGTGCTCAGGTTATCCAATGCAATGTTATGTATGAGGGAATGTAGTGGTCATGTAAAGGAAGTTTTCAATAAAGATGTTGTATTTCTTGTTTTATGTTTTAATGTAATGATCCTAATCCCTAAATACACTAAACCTCTTGATCTTTTTTATTGTATCAAGTGATGTTTTATGTAATAAATCATGTTTAAGTTTTTAATAAAATCAGGGTTGTCATAGGAATTGTCTGTTTTCTTGATGTATTTTTTTCACACCATGTTTGACATGGTGAATATTTGAATGTTATATCCATTTTTCACTGAGTATATATGAATTATTATTTCCTCCCATGCCATGCCTTATTTGATATTTGATCAAGTTGTTCCTAAATGAATTGGGTGTTTATTCGGTCTTGTTTGATAATTTTTATAAGTTATTTTTTTCCCTCAAATAAATTTTGGGGGTTTTCTTTTAGAAATTATTATGGTGTTTGTGGTTTTTTATAAGGAATATACATGTATCTTTTTTCTAAAAAAGTGTTATTTTGTTTTGTAAAAGAAATGGAAAATGATTTTGATGTTTTCTATAGATTTTATTTCTTTTTACTATATATAATTATATATGTAAAACATAATTTCTAGAACTATTTTCAAACTAGAATACGATAGATTACCTTTATGAACCTATTGCCTCATTATGATGGGTTTTGGTGACCTAAATAGATTTTAGGTCCAGACTATATATTTCAAGGTTCTCATTTGTATTTCTTTTGTTCATTATGGGAATATTTGGGGAGAGTTGGTTGACATGTTTGGGGGAATGGGCTTGACTATTTTATTTTTCACCTCTTTCTTCCTTGTAGCGATTTAATTTAGATAGTTCATTTCTTTATATCATTTTTAAATACTTATTTATTTATTTTTATTATTCTATTTAAAAATATTTTCCACTTTTAACTATGTTTTGGGAGTAATTATTTTGAAAATATTTCTATTTTTGGCCAGGCGCTAGTCCCCATCTCCAAGATATCAGTAACACACATCAGGCCTATGGAGAATTAGGTCGGGTGTTGGGTATTATAGAGTTTCTGGATGGTTCATTAAAAATTCATATCAAATCTTATGTTCCCAATGGAACCTAGGTTTGGTAGATCACATGTTATTTAGAGATAGTTGGATATAAGGGAGATTAAGGTTATTAGATCTTGAATGGTATTGTCAGGGAGAGTCTAGATAGATCATTCTTGACCTAAGCCTCAAGAATCTAGTTGAATTTGGGTTTCAAATAATTCAATCAAGTTTTTTTGTATGTTATAATGGTTATTAATGTTATTGATGTTTTTATCCCCTTTCATCATGCTTGTGATATTGAGGGTCTCTCTTGGTCTCTGGGTGAAATTGAATTATATATTGAGCTATGTGGTTTGCAACACAGCTTTGGAAAACATGTGGTTCACATGTTTTCATGTCTTCCTTTATATGGTGTTTTATTCTGCGTTGTCTTTTGGTCCTCTAATCATGGGGCCAATGCATTCATAACACTATTACCTTTCCAGTTGCAATGTTTTGGACACCTTTTGATTTTATATTTCTCTAATTGTGGTTTCCACTAGATGGAGGTGGATTGAGATGTGTCTTTGGGTGTTTATTTTTGTTATTATAATGATATATCATTTTTAGTACAAGTGTGAGATTGGTTCTGAGAAACATTATTGAGAAAAAAAGGGGTTATGTGAAAACATTTGTTTTCAAACATGGTTTGGTGGAAAATATGGTTCGTGAATTTCTATAATTTTATAAAATTATTTATAAAAAAGTATTTCCCACGTTGAAATGGTGTTTTTAAATGGAATGTGAGTTTTGGTTGGGAATCCTTGGGTATTTATTTTTCAAAATTAAATGTAATTTTGAAAATTATTTTTTATGGTTGTTTGATTTGGGAAATGTGTGGATTTCACCAACATTGTTTGGTTTCTAATCAGGATGTCTTGGTTTTTCGAAGATAACTTTTTGGATTATTATTTTTACTGCTCATGGGTAAAAATTATATTTTTAATGGAAAAATTATCTATGTAAACTTTCTTCAACGTCTTTTGAGGCTTGTTTTTTTCTTTATTTTAGATTAAAGTGATGTTTATTATCAATGCTTTTGAAGGAATAAATAGGTTTCAAAAAGGTGAAATTTATTTTTATGGCCCATGTCTATAGTCTTTATTTATGTTCCATAGATTGTTGAATCAGTTTCTTTGTATTTAGTGCCTAACCAGACTCTGAGTGGGGTACTAGATGTAAAACCATCATTGTGAGAGTGGTTGAGTTATAACTTGTCAGTTCTAATTCAGTTTAATGTGTTGATTTTTTTTTGGAAGCCTTTTATTTAGTGGTTGTGATCCATGTTTTGGAGCTTTGGATATGGTTTTTTAGATATTTTTGACCCTATGTCATTTCAAAATTGATACAATGAGGTTCTCATTGTATTGGAACATACAGACTCCTTTGGTTCACAATCAGGTGAATAGGTTATTTGATCTACTGTATGAGTTTGATAAACATAGTGGAATTTGACCATGCTAATTTTAGATGCACCACATGTGAGAGATCTATGTTTTAGACCCTAGTATATATTTTTGTGTCATGAACCTAGGTGAGGTATCTTTTTATCCATTTAAAGTCCTTGTCATGGTTCTTTCTCCCTTGTGTGTGGATTTTGTTTTTCTTGAGAATGTTTCTCTCATCGATATTCAGTTTTTCTGAGTATATGTTTTATATTAGTTATATTTATTACAAAATTTTCTAGGAATTGTGAATGGTGAGGAGGCCATGTTAGAGTTTAATGTGATTAATGATATTTGTTGTTTGATGTTCATGGCTTGCGCATTGTGAATTAAACTATGTGAAAAGTTTGAGTTTTGCCTCCATAAGTTTACAATTGTTAGTTCAATGGTGTGAGCATTGTTTTCCCAACCATACATATCCATACAAGTAACTATGACAAGGAGACTAACCTTGGTAGTGGTCAGCTCACAAACCATTCCGGTCCCCATAATTTTACAATTTTTTCTTATTTTGTTTTAATTTATTTTTCATTTATTTATTTATTCACCTACTTGTTTTTTATCCATGTACACGCATTAGCTTCGTATAGTGCCTCATTCTCCTTACTCTCCAACTGCACACCTCCCCTCCCTCTAACATATGCTTCAATTGACGAATCCACCCATATTTCATCATGATTCTTACTTGATCCTTCAAGGTAGATCTCTACCTCCATATTATTTCTTTTTATGTAGGTTTTTCTTCACCACTTCAATTTATTTCCATTTGAACAATATCTAGGGTTATTTTTTATGAGCTTTTTTTATTCATAGTCTATTGTTATAGTGTGTAGTGTGTCTCTTAGGACCTCTTCATGAATGTTTCATTGTTCGCCACTAAAGGGGACGAATTTCAGATCATTCTAGTTTTTCAATTTACTCGAGGTTGGATTTTCCATCCCCATATTGTCTATACCAATTTATCTTCTATTCTTTTTTGGTTTTTAAGTTACTAGAATATATTTATAGTGTATTTTATCTCCTTAAGGAGAGTTTGAGTCACCAGAGTAAAAGGAAACATATTTTTCATGCATTGGTAGGAATATATATATGTGTAAGTTCCCATTTTATATGTATATTCAAATATTATAGTGAATATATATATTGGGCCTAAGTGTTATTTTGTATATATATAAAAAATGAATACATGTGTAACTGTAAACGTGTATATGCATATATGAGCATATATGTAACCATCACCATTTACTTATTTATGTCCATGCCATTATGTACATAGGGGTTGGGTGTCTTTATATATATGAAATTGTTAATATGATAAAGGGAGGGAAGGGGAATATTCAAGTGGTCACTATTGAGTTCTTTATATGCCAATGTGTTCAAGCTTAGTCCTCTTCTCTTTGAGGTAGGTTCCACTATGAAATTATTTTCCTTTGGAATTCAAATATTCTTGTGCGTTTTGATTCCCATTTTATATGGGTATAACTATATGTGATAGCCTTGTTATGATTGGAACCCTTTTTTGTTACATATTCTTCTAATAAATATTTCATTCTTTGTAATCATCATTTTATAATTCAAATAGGATCATTTAATTGTGATCATATTTACATAAATTTCCTTTGGTATTTTTTAATGGATTTAAAGCTGGGTGTTGGGTTCATACCCAATTTGGACTTCATTGGGTGAAAATGATATTTTAAAATGGAATTTGGTATTATATTGAGGTTTTTCCCTTGATTGATTTAAAAATGTGGTCTTCACTTTTATTTCAAATTGGGGTTTTTAATTGGAGTGTGATTTATTCCATGAGAAAATTATATGGTTGGTTTATTAAAAGTGTTTTTATGGAAATGAATTTTTTGGGCCTTGTTTCATTTTCCAATGAATGAGACTCATGTGTGACAAGTGGTTTGTAATGTTTTGGAATATTTTGTATGCTTATCCATATATATAATGGGTGAGTTGCATTATGTAGTAGAACATGGTTTCAAAATTGGGTTTTACACATTATTCCTGATTGAAAAATTTCCCATTGAATGGTTTAATTGTGAAATTCGCTTAATTATTTGACTTTAGGACAAATGGGTTCTTAGTCTAGATACCATTTGTGTTTCATGGGTTTAATTA
Organism: Viscum album; assembly: GCA_963277665.1. Lineage (NCBI taxonomy): Eukaryota > Viridiplantae > Streptophyta > Magnoliopsida > Santalales > Viscaceae > Viscum > Viscum album. The sequence goes on from OY728139.1 coordinate 903,458,894, forward strand.
TTAAAAAAAGGGTGCTTAAGTTTTATAATATTCCAATAGAATTTCCATTGACATATGTGGTTATGCATGGATGTTTTGGTTCTCACTTTGGAATTGTGGATGAATTTATTATTGTTTAAAAAATAACTATTAAATGTATATAATATGAGTGAAGTCCAGGTTAAAACATGTGATGTGATGTTGATTTAAAATTGTGGAACCCTCTTGTTTCTAAAATATGATTATGTTGATCATGTGATTGATGCTTTTTATGTGAAAACTAGTCGAGATATTGGTCACTAATTATTCTGATTTTGTGTTTTCATAGTGAAAAATGATAAATTTAAATTTTAACTCACAAATTTAAACCCTCATTATCCTTCTGGGATTCATGGAGGATGTTTGGGTTGGTATTGAGGCTACTTATAGGCTATGTTGTTTTCATGAACATGGTTATGGGTCGTTAATTATTCAATTCGGGGCACTTATGGGGTTAAACCAATATTTTTTATTTTTAACATGTTAGAAAGGGTTTAGGAAGAGAACTTTTGGGAGTTGGGTTTAGATGGTTAACACATATTTTAAATGAGATTGTTGTTAGTTTTGGCAAATTTATATCATGGAATGAGGGAGTGCCTCATATAATGTTAATGGGTTAATGAAAAATGATTTCTAAATAGTAACTTTCTCTTATGTAATAGAATGGAAATTATTTATATATTTATTAATTATAAATTGTGAATGATATGTTATTGATTGAATTTATTTTGAAATGGTATATGTGGTAAAAGTACATAGAATAACACACACATTGTTTGATGTTCTATGATAAAGGATGGATCCTACTATAATGAGTCTGGTTGGGAAAACTCTCTAAACCCCACTATGAAAATTCATGGGTTAGAGAGTTGGACTAATTCTCTATACCCCTACAGATTCATTGGATGACACTACATGAACTGATGCTAGAAGGTGACTGTGGTATTCTATCTGGAATGGTTCTACAGGGTAATTACATATAATTGTTGTGAAACATTTTCCCTAGTTTGATATGGAACTTGACTTACCCCTCTATGCATAGTAGTTGACCGACATAGGCTATAGTGTAATGGATGGAAATTAAAAAAAAATATAAAAAATGAAGAAATTTATTATTGTTAATATGTATAGCTAATGAAACCTTGTTTATTCATATTTACCATTTCATACCTTTATTAAATTCTCCATGTTTTCAGACTTGTGACATAGATATTGGGATGCCCAAACACAACATTCTAGATCCCTTGTGATGTTTGATTCTTGGTTGGGTTTGTTTGTTTTTTTTAATTATTTTCCAGTATAATGTTTTACATGATGAGTTAATATGTGTTATTCCCATGTATTTCATTAAGTATATGGGGGTGAATATGTCCTCCCATTCTATTCCTTGATGGATATTTGATAATTTTTTTCATATGGGGTCATGGGTGTTTTTTGTGACTGGTTTGAAATTGTATTGAAGTTGTTATTTTCATTTAAATAATGAAAGTGGGTTGTATGTTAGAAAAGATAACTATGTATGTGATTTTTTATAAGGCTTAATCCCATATTTTTTTTTTCAAATTCATGTGTTTGGTTTTTGGAAATAAATGGATGATTTTCTAGATGTTTTATTTAGATTTTTTTCCCTTCCAAGAGATGATTATTTATCTAAATTCTACTTTATAGATTTATTTTGAAATGATCATAAGATGAATTTTCATAGGGAACCTATTGTGTAGATATGGGGGGGGGGGTTGGTGACCTACTAAGATTTTAGATTATGCCTATATGTTTTTAGGTTCTTATTTTTATTCCTTTCATTTTCCATGGTCAAGTTGTGGGAGAGTTGGGTTGAGATGTTTGGGGTCATGGATTAAGTCATCTAGTTTTCTCTTATTTCATATTTTTTTGTCTCTTTTAATTAGTTTGTGTGTGTACAACCTTATTTCCACATTATTAATTTATATTGGTTATTTCATATATATCTTTCACTATCATTTACCTTATTTTCTTTGGTGATATCATAAAAAAATTATTTTGATGCCCAAGCACTAGTCACCAGCCCCTGGGGATTGGTAAAGCTATTTAGGCCATGTGGGAAATTAGGTCAGTTGTCAGGTAGGATGGAATCCTGGTATGGTTCATTACAAATATATTTTAAGGTGGTCCCACGATATTATTTTCATCCAAAATAACCTTTTCATATAAAAAAATATAATTTAAAAAATGAAATTTGACACAAAATATAGTGGAATAAAATTATGAAGAAATGTAAATCACAAGTGATATCTCCCATTGCTAATAAATTTTCAAATAAACAATTAATTATCTTCTTTATGCTAGTTTTTACCATATCCATAAATTATTGTGAATTCAATATCCATCCCACATATTACGACCAGATAAATGTTGATCTATCCCATATTTTTTCCCTTTTGAATCATTATATCCAAAAGATAGAAGAAAGAGAAGTTTCCTCCTAACATGGAAATTTAAATTCAACTGTTCTCAAAGTAATCTAAATATAATCTTCTTGAAGTGAGTTTTGAGGTCATAGAGAAGATATGAATATTAATGTCAAAGAAATGGTTAATATTTATGTTCGTTCAAAAATTTCATCAATTAAAATCATGAAAACAAAGTATTGAACCCCCCCAATTCAATGTCGTAAAGGTTTTTAGATTGGAATTGATTAAATATTGACTAAATAAATATTCCAAATGTATTAATACATAATAAATTAGTCAAGAAATATTATTCTCAACAATTACATCCAGTTATTTTATTGAAATATTGTCGATGATTGTTCCAAACTGAAAGGATGAATAAAACCAAAAAACATATGGGTAATGTTTTTTCTAATACATCATAGCAGAGTGTTTTGTAACTATATATACACATAACCTAATAATGAATATTAAAATTTAAGGTCACCCATATGTGGGGTTTGTAAAAAAAACTTTGACCCTTACAAAGGGTTTGGGGGACCCTTAAATGAGTTTGGTGTTCCCTTAAATGGGGAACGAATGCCCTTATATAAAAAGAGTGAATATAGAGATAAATATATGCAATTTGGCTCTTACCCTTCGGCATGATTTAGAACTCAACTCTTACCCTTACTGATTGTTTATTAAACATTGCTCAAACCCATTTACCATTACACAAGGAACAAAAAATTATTATTACCATTATGAGTGGTTTGGAAATTACCCTTACCTTTATATAACCATTTAAAAAATATTTTTAACACTTATGAAACTCTAAATTCAAGTGTAAGGGTAAATATTTCTTTTAAAATATAACCATTCTCATTAAAAAATTATAATTAACTAAAAAGGGTATTCAATTAGTATCAAATGGTTAAAACACCTTAAAAGAGTGTATCATTTGAAAACGTTATAAATAGTTTACAAATAAAATATTAATACTTTTAAATTAATTCAATAATTATTGAAACCCTTTTAAGACCACTAAATTATTTTAAAAGTTTCATAAAAACATCATATGTAATTTTTAAAGCTTATGCTTAACCAAAGGACCCCCCATAAAAAGACAAAATAGAACTATGTGGGACATAAAATGAAGAAGATATAATTTTAGTACCATTAGAGATACATATCATAGAATGTGATATATTTGGAATAGATCAATAACTCAAAAGGAGAAATCATGGGAGAGACACCTTTAAAATAAGAAAAATGCCTCATAGTTTTCCATAAAACCACTAAAATAAATAAATAATGTTCAAATAACCAAAACCAAAGGAAACATCAGTAGATACTACAACTACACATTTTTTTTAAAAAAATTATAAATATCATATTGGGAAAAACAATTCTTCCATCTCATTATTATACTTATTTAGGAATTCTATCAACTAAGAATCAATTCATTCTTCCACTAATTTATCATTCCTGTAGTTAACATTGAGATAATTTCCATATAATAATGGAAAATGTAGACTAAAATGGTATCATAAAAATATATTTATAATCTTAAATATGTTGTTCACAACTATTCCTTATGGAATACTTGTTACGGAGTTGAAAAAAATAAAAAATCTCTAAATATGACTCTTTAAATGATAAAAATTCATCAAAACATTCATATGAAAGCATTATATTATTAAAATTCTTTCTCTGATTTTTTTTCAAAACAAACATTTAAAAATACACTTTAATTTTTTTTGAAAAATTGTTATTAAAAAATATTTTTTTATTATAGGAATATATATCAGCTTATTTAAGAAAATAACATGCAATAAAGCATATTTTTTTAAATAATAATCTCTACTAAAAAATAATACTATTCAGTAAATAATTATGTTAAATTTCATTGAAAAAAGTAATCTTAAATTATGCACCCACCACTAAAACATTATATGATTGATAACTATGAGTAAACATAAACAATTACTTTCTTAAATACTTATTTTTATCAGCTAATACAACTCTAACAGACTATTTTTCAAATTAATAATAATAAACATAAAATAGAAAAACATGAGGAATCAAATTTAACATATGATATGAATTAGGAAAATTTTGATCTTTAAACTATCTACTCTATTAGTATTTCTAGTTTTTCTATATTTGTTAACAAACCATTAGTTTCCTATATAAAAATCAGGAAAAAAACAAAAGGGTTCAACATTCCAATTTAATTTTTACAAAACTATATCCCATTTTATAGTAAATATTCTAACAAAACATTACAGAAAAACACAAGAAATTATATCAACATGACCAGTGAATACACTAGTATACCAATAAAAGAAATCCACCTTTTCTATCTAGATTTTATCCACTTTGGTTAGAACTAACTTTCACATATGGATTTCATATAAAAATCAGGATAAGGAATCTATTTTTTCATTCATTGTATTCTTGGATTCATACCACATGCATAATATGAGAGAAATATAATTCTAGGATTTAACCACACCAAAAAACCAATAAAAATTAATATACATTATTAGTAAATTATCATAGGTTTGAGTACATCAAAAATTGGAAATCACATATTCCCTTCAATTTTATCTGTCCCAGTTCCATCAATGTCACTAATATAAATAAGAACTCACTCATAATTCAATATCAATATCATAATAATAAAGTCCACACAATTACAACATAACATCATTTGGCATACCTACCCATATCATCATCATAACTGTCACCCCTAGTCAAAATCATAGGCTTCGACTTCTACACAAATATCTCATAATACAATAGCCATCTCAATATCACATCTTGTTTTATTTAAAAGATAATGTATAGATAAAATAAATTATAAAAATAACAACATAGGCCATAGTGTATTTGGTCCCTCAAACAATTCATCCAACCCTCACAAGAAAATGGGCTCTCTCTGCCCCAAGAAAATTCTTATATCAAATAACATATTTTTTTCCCACATTTAATGAAGTGATTTATTTATCATCGGTCACCACCTTAGTTAACCAACGTTATGGGCTTTGTAAATCCATAAATTATTTATTATTTACCTCAAGAATAACTTCGAGTTTAAAAATATATTACAGAAGAAAATTTTAAAAAATATTCAGTGTCCTTATTTCTGAGAAAAAGAATTTAAATTCCCATATGATTTGGTAAATAATATATACTATCTTAGTGGTTAATATTTTTTAATGTTGGGTTACTATACCAATAAAACCAGAACAAAAAAATTCATATTTAAGATACATATCCTCAACATCAAGAGACATCATCTCAAATATCTAACAATTTTCCAAGTAAATAAACCTAAATGGTTTATATATTAAAATTAAGTAAAGAATATATTATTTTTTAATATATTTGAAAACATCATATTTATAATTTGGAAATATGTTTTTAGACAGTAATGTCATTACTTAAATGTAGTAATAACTTAATAATGCGACTATAAAGAATAATTTTCATTTTGTGGGTATTTTTCTAGAAAACATAAATCCATGCATTTAAATAAAGCCAAGTTAAACATAAAGACTTAACATGTGTAATATCATAAATCATGCTTAAATTTATTAAAAAATTCCTTCTATGTTCACCTCATTTCCAAGAAAATACACTGAAAACATTTTTAGAAAAATTATACAAGCATTCAAAATTTGTAAAAAATGATTACATCAACAAATTAAAAAATTACTTGTATTACTATGTGTCATGATGACCATTCTCAAATTAAAACATTATATAACAATTTATTTTCATATGAAAATATGATAATAAACTATAATAATGCTAATATGCTTACACTTTCATATTTATGTACAATATGAAAAGTACATATCTATCATTAATATTTAAAATGAAAGCATACTAAATAGGTTACATTAATAAAATTTATATATTAGAAATTTTATAGTTACCAAATGAATTATTTTTTCTTTATACATGCTTTTCATATAAAATTACTCATTGATTAACTTGTTATTAATAGTTATTCCTATACCAAATAGGTATAAAAATATATTAAAAATATAAGATAAATCTTTTTAACAATTCTAGTATTAATGATTTACATCATCTCTTGCATATCATTTTATAATAATTTAAATCAAACAATTGAAATCAATTATTGTGATAAATTATTAACACAAGATTAAGAGACATTACAAGTAGAAGTCAATACATGGAATATTAAATTGCATTGAAAATATAATACACCTATATTTTTTTAATAAATAATTTTTATTATGGATATATGAAATTCAGTTAAGATAACATGCTACATAAGGGGTTTCAAAATGAAAACGTATTTTAAACAAAAATGACTAAATCTGCTTCTTTATCAATTTCAAACAATATAAACTAGGTTAGTCTATATTTCATTATAATAGTGTAGGAAAAAATAATTTTTGAAAAATCATGTCATAACATTAAATAAAATGTCTCATTCATGTTTCAATACGGTTTAGAATGACTAGTCAGGTTATTTAATCAATATTGTAATCTTTTTTTTCTAGTTTTAAAATTAATTCATCCAATAATTGTAATAATTTAGTAACCATATAATGGTATGAATAATAGAAGAAAAATATATAATTCCTTGGTTTAAATAAATAAATTCGTTGAACACACAAAACATCATTGTTTGATTAAATTATCCAAAACTCATAATTCATATACCTCTCCTAGTTCTCTACCCTACATGTTAAAATAATTCACTAGTAAAATTAGTAGGCTCATATTACATAAAATATATAATGATATTACCTAAAATATTAAATTGTATTTTTCCTTCCTAGAACTATATCATGGACTAATATTAACTAGAACAATTCAACTATTAACCCATACAATACAGAGTGTATAAATCCAAACATCATCTTATTACTTAAACCAAACCTATAATATCATTTTATTAAAACCAAACTTATCCAAAGGTGTCTATTCTGGGAATAAAATATAGAAGGTGATATAATAACCATTGAATACTCGCCCAATAGGCTCCGAGAGGGAAACTATCACCAACGGATTAAAATTTGACACATATTGGAGGCATTGAACTCAATGTAAATAGAATTATGATTGGGAGTTAGAATTTCAACCACCAATTGAATTAAAAACATAAGTATGGTATATAAAAATATCCCAAATACAAGTAATTTCATATGAATACAATGAATGTTTTGCGGTAAAACATCAAGGATAATATTATGGTAGTAACTCAACAATAACTCCATTCCTAGGACAGTAATGTCTAACATAGACCCAAATGACCTATTGAAAAACTAAAACATTATATATATATATATATATATTGAGCACACTTATACACTTAGTAATATCATACCAAAATACACTAATAAACATGTGGAATGAGTATATTGGTGAACTAATAAGAAAAATACAAGTCATAAACCACCTAAACAGGCCAACTAAAAAATTCCATACTGGTTATGGCTCACTCATCAAAAAATGAATCCATGTATAGTAACATTATATGATGAGTTTAAATAAAATTTACCAAACACTACTTTCATAGTTGTATGAAACTATCACACCCAAACAATTTATATATTGGAACTTCCATCTATTCAGTATAACAAACATACATTAAGAAACCTAGTTATTCACATCAAATCTCACCTGAGGACACCTAGGCCATCATATAACATATCTCTTAATGATAGTTGGGATAAACCTTTCCATCAATATCATTTATATATTTATGAGGTTGAAGTATCATGAACATGAATGAAGAGAACATTATTCCTTCCAATTTTCATGCACAACCCCCACAACAAACCAAATTATTCTCTAGTCAAACATAACCTAAAGTGATCTATTATAGGAAACCCATCACAACCCATGCATAACAACAATTGGTTCCATATATCTACGAGCCTTTATATCTCGTGCATACGAACAACTCCTCTAATTGAGAGGGGGGATAGTAATCTATCCATCCCCACCACCATGATATTGGGATAAACACACCTAAAACATTTTTTGGGACTACACAATATTCTGGATCTTTTTGGGGTGTATATTGAATTCATAATGAAAATATAATATATAGAAGTATGACACACAATCCAATCCCATGTGGGTTTAATAAATATATTTCCCCATAAAAACACAAAGGCCTTACATCCTCCACCACTTTTTCTTCCACTACTAAACAAAAAACACCACACATGCATGACATAACCAAAAACTACAGGATGCATTCCTCCATTACATTCATGTCAAGGAAATTTCATGAGTTTTCCATTTAAAATATATCTTTATTTATCAATATGACTAATTTAATATTTTATAATAAATATATAATCCATTATTCCCATTTAAATTTATGAGTTTCTTTATCATTCCTACTCATTTACCAATAATGTATCAAAAAAAAACAATTTATTTCATTAATCCTAAGAAAACATAAAAACAAATGAATGAAATCACACCACAGTCAATAACCCTCATGAATAAATCCCCATATTGCTACCATGTCACACTACAACGACTTTCTCTACACAACCACCACCCATTAATTCAACTTTCTAATTTACCAACCATGCTGCAGATTTAAATTTACGAGTTTCATTATCATTCCAACTCATTTTCCCTTCATCTGTCATCATTAACAATTTCTTTTTTTCTATAGGGAAAATTGATAAATATGATGAAAGTACAAAACAATTGATACCCGTCAAGAAAAATACCCATATTTCCACCATTTAACACCACAACCACATTCTCCTCAAAAACTCCACACAATAATTAATTTTTCACATTACTAATTTTATTTACCAAAAAAAGTTCACATCCATTATCATCATTCCAAATTCAAATAATGCATTATCATCCCATTTCCCTTTCATTTTTTCAATCCATAAAAATTTCCATGTCAATTATGTGATCTATATCACACATTACAACCATATCTACACAACAATTACAACAATATATGAAAATAATCACACCCATAATTCCATATGATAAATAAACCATAAAATTAATTGTAATATGATGAAATTTTTTTAAAAAATAACATCCTCAAAGGAAATACTAATTTCATAATTTCATAATAGTCCATCATATGTTATATAATTTCTATATCATAATATTATAAAAACATATAGAATTCTAATGATATAAATACAATACTGATTTTCATTAAGTGATTATCACTTTTTGCATTCAAGGAAAATCATTAAAATATATAAATTAACAAAATAATATTTATATACACATAAACGTTTCAATTACCACATTTAGAAGATATACTATTTTCATGATATTTTTTTAATGATTATATTTTAGCATCAAATATTTATTCACATTATATTATATAATTATCAGTCATTAGATTATGATATATAATCTGGTAGTAGAAATATCATGAAAATAAGTAAATCATTAGATTAATCTCCCTCCATCAATATTCAAATAACCAATTTATTTTAGATATTAGTTTTTTTTTGATATGATCATCCCATATGATTAATAAAAGAAAGATATCTTTCATATTTTATATATGAAAGAAAGATGGAGGATCATCTTACTGGTATTTTCTCCTTGTGAACATTTATAGACAAAGAATATAGGAGATATAGGGTTCCACCATGACTACAAATTTCAGTTGAAACATTCCCAGAAACAGATAAAGGACATCATATTGAAATGTGTTTTTTAGTAATCCATATCAGACAAAAATTCTGAATGATGAATTAGAGAAGGTTTTAGGTATTAAAAAAATAATGGTAATGTGTGTCATGAAAATAGATCATTGAAACCCCCCATATATTTTATCAATGGTTTTTAGATATTGATTGATTGTGGATCAAAAAAATAAACATTAAAATTGTATTCATAAATTCTTAATGAGTAAATATACTAATTACCATTATTTAATCAATTTAGGTCATTAAAATAGGTTCCATGGGGGTTGAAAATGAATAAATAATTGAAAATTAAAAATAAGGGAAAAAATTCATCCATCCATGAAAACTTAACACTACATAAGGGTAACATGTATTACCATTAAATGAGATTTAAAGTAGTAAGGTTAGAATTATGTGGTGTTCTAAATGATCAACTCACCATTTTATGGATTTGAGAGGACTCATATTTGATCTAGGGTACCCTTACATGATGAAGGAATACCCGTATTTGAATAGTGGAAAATGGGGACAACCTTATTCATGTGGGCTCTTTCCCCATAAAAAATTTTATATCATTGATCATTCAATTATTTAGCCATGACCTATGCTTTTAAATACCATGTTACCATTGTACATATAAATAAAAATCATTCTTAACCTTACACATGGTCATAATATTACCCTTATCATTATACAACCATTCAAAAAAATATCACCCTTACAAAACTCAAATTTCATGCGTAAGGGTAAATATTTCTTTGAAAATATTATCTTTCTAAATTAAACATATATATGATTAATTATTAAAAGTCTTTATAAAGAATTTGAACATTATGAAAGACTTCTAAAAACACTTCTATCATTTTAAAAATTCTAAACTAGTTTACAAATAAACATTTAATATATTTAATTATATAAATAATTTTGGAAACCCTATTAAACCCACTTAATAATATATAAACGCATTTTTAAATAGCATCTTAATTTTTTGAAACTGATATGGAACCACTAGAGAGCCTTGAATAGTAATTTTATGATTGGTAATATTTTGTACCTTTAAAATTATATTTTTATTATTCTATATTCATTGGATAAAATATATTTTATTATAAAATATCATTAATATTAATTTTAAGGAATACATTGAATATTTTTATATAAATGAGGTCAAACGGTTCCAAAATGACATTGATTAAAAGAATGGTTGGATATTCTCTTAGTATATCAACCCAACAAAATTGATATAGGTCTAGATATCATTGTAAACTTGACATTTTTGTTAAACTCCTTTGTTAACCATTTTAAACATTAACCATAGAAATAAAATGTTCTATATTAATGGGATATAATTCTAATTATATAGTAAAAATAAGCTCATAAATGGACATGGGAGGAAATTTCCTACCATTTTGCATCCTAAATTTCCAATTTTATGTTTTTCTAAAAATTTTAAAAAAATTAAATTTTTTTTATTCTACCTAAAACACTGAGAATCCCATTTACGAACAATTCATATAAATTTTCTATAAAAACCACAATTATTCAGATGAATTAAAATATAAACATTTAACATATCTATAATATGTTATATATGGCTTTAAAAACATTGGGAAACTTTATGTCACCCAAAAATATATATTAATTTGATTTTTTTAAGAATAATGTACTTCATTTATCTACTACTTGCAGAAGTACTGTGTTGGTGATAAATAAGAATTTAAGAAAATCATTTTATATGTAAAAATTTAAAATAAATTTCACTTATAAAACCAAATATTTCATATTTATTATAACAATTACGACCGAATATATGTTTTCTTCATCCATAACATAAAATAATATAGGTAGTAAATGTTAGAATGTTGTATTTTTTACATTTATCTTTTGATGAAATATTATTAAGGACAAAATAAATGTTAAAAGTAAATAAGATTATATATTCAAATTCTGCATGAATATATAAGGAATATACTCATAAAATGATATTAAATTATGTTTCTCATGGAATTTTCTGCCTTATCATATTTGTTTTATCACAAATTAACTCATTTTCAATCTAGTGTGGTAATAAAAATTTAATAAAAATACTATTAAAAATATACAATAACAAAACAACCATACTTAGAAAACATGGACATCTTGAATCAAAAATTAGAATTATTTTTTTCAATATTATATTTTATTAAATGTATGAAATTAATTTAACAAGAAAATTCAAACCATAATTAAAAATAATCCTTTAGAAAAATTGATTTTTAATTATAATTTTTTAATACAAAATTCAACCATAAAATTGATTCCAATGAACATATTTGGATTATTCATAATATAAGGGATAAAATTTAACATCTAAATTTATTTTTAGAAAATTTATTTTTTAAGTGCTTGTAAAAAATGTAGTTATTAATAAAAATCATTTATTTTAACTATTCACTATTAATTTTATGTTTTAAAATTCCAAAAATTTCACCCTATACTAATCTTAATATGATGATTTGAAATTAAATTCAATTTATCAAATAAATTATCTGATATTAGGATAAATTAAATATAATAATTTCATAAATAATCTAATAAATATAATTTTTGAGAGAATTGTATTTTTTTAGCATAATATGACTTCAATAAAACATGAATTGATATTTCTATAAAATTAATAAATAAATTTTCATTGATTTGGTCATCTATATATATTTCATAATGTGATCATTCTTTTTCATACTATGAAATTCACTATTTATGTAATAATGATTGTTTTTATATAATGATATTTTTTGTTTCTTTTATGCTATTTGTATCTTATCATATACTCTACTGAACATAATATTATTCTTTTAAAATCAATGTGTGCTTCATTCCCCACCCCCTCATAAAAAAAATTCCATTCTCATGATTAGAAATCAATCTCGAATATCAAGTGTTTTTAAATAGGAATTATATTTATTGAAAACCCATATGGTGAAATTGAGTAATAAAACATCTTCTTAACACTATAAGAAGCTATAATTTAGCAACACTTTTTAAGGAAAATTTTCTAAATATGTACTTAATTTTTATATATAACAACGTTTTTCAAAAAAATTAAATAATTTAATGAAATTTAGGGAAAACAACACATATTTAGTGATTTTCTTGAAGAACGTCACTAATGTAGTGACTATTCATGAAAAGGAAAAGTCTATAAATTAACAACGTTTGGATAAAAAACATTAAAATTTATATTTTTTTTGAATAACATCCCTAATTTAGAAAAATTTAATTGTGAACATCACTAATCTAGTGTCATTTCATGAAAAATGTCACTGATTTAGTGTCTTTTCTGAAAAACATTACTCTAATTAGAGACATTTTCTAGAAACACAGTTAAATTATAGATCACTTGTATGAAACATCACTAATTGAGTTGCATTTCCTGAAAAACGACATTGAATTAGTGATGTTTTCATGAAACATAACTAAATTAGAAATGTTTTGTAGGAACCATTGGAAATAATATATATATTTATATAGCTTATTTTCCAATGTAAATGCAATTATATATTTCGATAGCTTTATTAATATATATAAACGTAAACACACACACACACATATTAAAACAAACTTATAAATATATAAATATATATATGTTTATATATAAATATGTTTATATACATATATATAAATACACACACACAAATATATATACATATATATTTATATTTATATTTATAAAAATCATATATATTTTAAATTTATTCATGTTTTTTAGAAAACATTGATCTTGTAATAACATTTTTACCAATTTTTTAAATTGTAAATACTTATATATATACACACACACACACATATATATATTTATAAACACACTAAATTATATAATATATATATATAATCATATATATAAATATATATATATAATATATAAACACAATATATAAATGTGTGTATAATATAAAATATTCACATGAACATATAAACATAAAATATAAAATATAAACATATATATGTATACATATATTAATATATAAAATTATATAAATATATTTTTTTAATATATTACTTTTTCAATTACAAAAACATATATATAAACACATATAAACACAAACACACACATATATATATATAAACACACACACACACCCAAATATATATATCATTAATATAAACACCCACACCCATACCCACACCCATACCCACAGATATATATAAAATAAACATATAAATAATAAAAAATATATAGACATATATATATTATCAAATTGACAGATATATTTTTCTAATATAATCATATATATATATTAATATAAAACATAATATATGAATAATATATTTTAATATATTTATATTAACATATATATATTATTAGTTTTTAATATAGTGAAATCTATTTATATATTTACTAATAAAAAATGTAACTATTATTTATATAACCAAATATAAGAGTTGAAAATAGCTTTCTGTCAAATTCTTAAGGTTCATGGATTAATACCTTATGTAGTAGATTTTCAAAAGTTTCGAGTTTGTTTTTAGAGGGACATAAACATTAGATTTGGGGTGAGGTTTGGAGTGTAAGAGGAGAGTATGTACCTCGTTTTGGAGAGAGGGGAGTAGGTGGTTTGGTATTATGAGAGAGTGGAGGTTTTGTTGTGTATTACAGGATAGTGGGCAGTGTCGTGCAAGAATTAATGGGTGAGATTAGTGTGGTGATGTACACTGGAGAGTTTCTATTTGGTAAGCATTGTGACACTGAGTAGAGATGTTTCTAAGCATCGTTAATTTAAGAGTGTTTATTTACATATGTTTCTAAACAAAATTTGGTAAAAGAGGTTTCACAAAATATCGATTCTTATAAAATTCTTGATTTTATGGATGTTTAACGCCCCGACCCTAGAAGCTCAGAGTCTATGCATTATTATATATCATTAGCATGATCACAAAAGATCACATCTCAAATGATCGATTAGTTTAGTATCCTTGTATGTAATAGATACATTAATAAGGTTTACATTACATCATAAATTGGAAAACTACAATAACATAGTTTCCATAAACAACACTGAGATCCCATAAGCTATCCATGCAGTTTAGTAATAATATAATTTTTCTCATCCTGGGAAAAATAAAACCTAAAACGGGGTGAGAACAGATGCTCAGTAAGGATAACAATATTGCAGAAACTTTCATAAATAAGAATAAACATTTAAGGCAATGTATAAGACTAAAACAAAAGCCTTTTAAACATGAACATGATCATAATATGGCAAAGATAAAATCAAATAATTCCATTTACTTCTTCACATATATATTCTACTAGTCAAATAATAACAAACAATATCAATAGCCACTTTCATAATGATAGAATGCATAATGTCACACTTTCATAACCACATAGTCATGGCCTTGTTCCAAGACTACAAATATGATTGTTTCAAGGCCTTGTTCCAAGACACTAGTTTGCCTCATGAGACCTACTGCTGCATCGAGGAGTTATAGTGGTCTCCACCGGTAACTTACTAAGTCCAATTCATTCCTTATATGAAAAGGTTTAAACATTACAAAAACATTTGTATTAAAACTAGAATACGAAATGTCAATAAATTATCAATAAACCATGAATGGTAAAAAAATACCACATCCACAGTCAAAAATATCACAAAACCTTCAATACAATATGGAATATTTGTATCATAATAAATCAACATCCAACAAGTTTAAAATCCATCAAAAGGATGACGACATAGATGAAAATGATTTGTAATACTCTTTGAGAGAAATATCCATTTTTCATGAAAACATTTTAATGTCACACAATTTGGAAAGAAAGACATTTAAATACATTTTTGAATCATAGTGTCCCATACAACATTGAAACTTTTGAAACGAATTAACATTTGAAAAACATTCATGTCCACATAGATAAATCATTAAAAACCATTTTGAAAACAAATACATTAATGAGAATGATTTAAAAGAATAAATATTTCAGACATTTAAAATGATGGTTTACTAAAAATTAACTTAAAATAATCTATTTGAAAACTCTTTCATGAAACATTGACATGGATAATAAATATGTTCTAATAGATACTTACGTAAAAACAACCTCAGATAATAAATAGATTGTTAAATTAACCCCTACTTTGTACTATTCCATGGTCGAGGGTAGGTTAACCTCATGTATAATGGTGAATTAATTGTTATTAAATTATTCTATAATAATATACATTAATATGATATCATATATGATCTTTTAACATTACTTTGTTAATAATATCTTAGTATTATCAGCGTTTTAGGTGTTAACTGATTCATTTTCCTTTATATGATTTGTTACATAAGTAATTATTATTATGTATAGAATGTATATTATTAATATTCAGAATTATATTAAACTCTAATCATTATTTTTAATCATATAATGAATATTATTCATGAAGGGATACGATGGGGAATGAATCTCATCGCGTTCGTGGAGACGTCAATCCGTACGTATGCACGAGCGACAATATCATTCTTTTGATATTAAAATAATATATAATTGGATGGTATATCATATATACAGAATCAATATCATTTTTTATTTATTATTTTCATTAATTACACATCATTATTATACCCATCCAAATAATAATGTATTGAATAACAATTACACCACGATGTGGAGACTATAAGTCGTACGTACGCACGTATGGTGACATGGCATTCAAAGGATGGATAGAATAATGAATATGGTTGTACCATATTTATAATAAAATCACAGTATATAGAAGATACTGGAGTTATTATTTTATAATGTAAACAACAAAGAAATAGGAAGTGGAAGAAGAAAGTAATTTGAAAGAGGTGACGAAATATCTACCTCTTCTTCGGGTTCTTCCTTTTTATTTGATCAAAATAGCTCCTTAGGATGGAATTATAACTAAAGTAAGGCCTTTAGGATGAAGGGATGATAGTTTAGAGGTTATTTCGCCAGGGTTTTTCCTAGAAAAATTTCATTGAAGGAGTGAATTAGAATGAAGGTGGAGTGCCCTTTTATAAAAGGGGTGAGGGGCACCTTAGGAAAAGCTAGAAATATTATTTTATAATAAAATAATTTTAGGTTTCTAAGGGAAAAAATGATTTATTTATATTCTGAGGTGATTATGGCTTAAAAACCACTCAACGAATATGTTTTAGAAAGGTTTGGGACACTATATTAACTTAATCTTTTAGATTTAACTCTTAGTTAAATAGTTTGGCATTCACCATGTCTCTTTGTATTTCTATATTATATGGTTAATAAACATACAATATACTTTAAAGATAACCCCAAGAGGTTAATTAATGATAAATCTATCATTATATAAGTTTTTTGGCTGAACCATATATTTTTAAGAATATAATATTAATTAATAATATAATAATTGTTTTAAAAACCCTTTTGTGTCAATTTTGAAACTATTTGGTATTTTGTTTTTTATAAATTTATAACAGCATTATTACTTCAAAAAAATGCATATAACCTACCCTAACATGTCATATTAACATATAAAATTATTTTAATTTCATAAAAAGTCTCTAATTACATTTATTTGGATATTTATAATATCAATTATTTTAATATTTCATTAATAACGTAATTACTACATCATCATTGTGTCATAAATAAATTTATTTATTCAATATCTAAAAACTATAAATAAAATACTATTATGTAGGAAATTATTTTATCTTTCTAATTAATATTTATAGTCTAATTTATCTTATGTATAACCCTATATTAAATTGGTTTTGTTATTAAACATTTAATTTAACAATTTTAACTCTTCCATGAATTTAATAATAATAAATGTTCTAATATAATCTAAGAGGACCTAAAGGATCATATTTTATTCCTAAGGTTTTATTTGGTCAATGTACAATAATCCAAAAGAATTAGGACATGTGCTAGGGTGATAATATTATTATTTTTACCTTTAATTACTGTATTTACTTTTAACCGTGGTAAATAAAATTTTAAAGATACTATTCACCAAAAATTATTTTTATCTCATTGAACCACATTTTACATAATAATATCAATAGTGTCTCATATTTTTGAATTTCAATTCACAGAAGTATTAAAATTATGTTTTATGCAAATTTGCAAATGCTCCTAAGAGGTGGGTAAAAGACGGTAAAATTTCAATAAAATTAATATATAACTAAACCTATTATAAATTGACTCCAATGAAATACATTTAACTTATATAGGTATTATGTATCTATTTTTACCTAAAATAAATTTAAATGAAATAAATAATTACTTAAATGAAAAGTTGGTTTTAACAAATAACGCAGAGTTTTTCACTATTCATCAAAAATTGATTTTTTTCTGAAACATTCCAAAAATTCACCCTAATATAATATTGATATTCCGAATTCAAAAATTAAAGTCTATTTTACTAAGTTAAAAATAGAAAAATTGAATTTATTAATTTAAAATTAATTCCTGTTGTTAAAAATAAAAAGCGTATTTTTAAGAAATACTAACTATCAAAATATTGACACTTATTTATGTCCAATTTCAAAGTAAAATTACTTACAATGACCATAATTGGATTAAATCATAAAAATATAATCTATTTAAACTTCCAAACCATTAAAATGTTTAATTTAACTCTAATTATTTTGATTAAAAAAGTTGTTTTCATTTTAAATATCGTATTTTCATTAATCACTCAAATATGAAAGTTATATGAAAAACACCAAAAATTTATTGAAACTAAACTCTTATGTCTCGATTCTATAGAAGATGTTTATTTTTTCATATTGAAAATATAAAATATTAAAATATTGGATTTTAAAAGGGTTCTCCATTAAAAAGAGGTAAAATATCATTTTTTTAAAAAAAATTCTTTTATCTAAATAAATTAATTTGTTCTTACATTATGTCGAAGAAACTCATAATATAGATTCTAAAATTATAAGAATTATATAAAGTTCAAAATTCAGTTAATACTATTCATAACCGCTTTTGAACGGCTAGTTTGGTAAATCTTGGTGCGCTAGAACTCAGTGTTGATTGTAGTGAATGTTATTGGATTACATTGAAGAAATAATGTACTATAAAATCATGGGGTGTTACATTCTTCCCCCCTTCAATAAATTGAATCCTCGCAATTTGAAATGGTTTCTCAAAATTAAAAGGATGAAAATCTAATATACTTTTGTAGGAAAACCCACATCGGAAATTGGGTTAATAAAATTTAGTCTTAACAAGAAGAAAAGGGAAATGAAAGGGTCACCACCAAATTATGATCTCTATTAGGAGAATATTGGAGGAAAATAGAGACACATAATTGGAGAAAAATTTAAATATTTATAGGGAATGATTGAGGTCATCAATCCCAAACAAGTGTAAAATTGAGGGCCTCATATCCATCAATCTATAATGATTATAAATACCATCGGTTCTATAAAACATAAGGTATTAGGATAACACATTTTTTGTTTTTATATCCCTTCCTTAAAGTTAAATAATTAATTTACCCATAATAATAAGAAAGAAAAAAATTATATATATATATACTTGACAAGTAGAGTATCGTCCTTCAACTAATTCCTACCACAAACACATCTTTCACTCCAAAAGATTTCAAAAAATATATATTATATTTATCCTAATCGTATAGGGTTCCAAAAAGAAGGAATTTGTAATTCAACTATCAGAACCTAAAAATAAATAGATTATACAATCCAGGGACTTCATGTAGTCTAGTGGTAGGTGATAAATCCCAATCACACTATGGTTTTGGGTTCGATTCCCGCAGCTTTGTCAGACACAACGGATTGTCACATGGTCCGTGTGTTGTCCTTTTTATAATAATCCAAAAATATCCTTATCAATAATATACAATTTCAGACATAATCCATTCCAACCATTAGACTTATCCAAAATACTTCATTCCAAACTCACCATCTAGAATTTATAAGGAAGTAAACACAATGAAGATCCTATTTTCCATGTAATAACATGTGAACACCTTTATCATGTATTATTTCAAAACATGGTAACACACTGAATTAATCTAAAACCTTATTCATTACATTCATGCTCCCTTATCCTTTATATAATACTGGATATATTCCTTATATCCAAAAATTTTGAATATTCCAAAAATGATGAAATAAACAAACCATTAATAAATTCCAATATAGTCAAGAATATCCAATATAGTTAATCCAAATCAACCATCTCTTATCCCACAATTACTACCTTGGTATCAGGGCCATATTGTGGTTTATTTTTCCTCCAACCATGTATTTTCCAAAAAGGTTAACTTTTTGTTGAGTCACTCTTCATAAAACAATATAATCTCAAATCCTCAATGTAATAGTACTGTAGTACAATCCTTATTTATTTCCATAATTCATATAACTAGTATATCATCGATAAAACCCTAAAATGACATAATCTTTAACAAAAACATAAGAAAACTATTTTTTCCTCTTCATCTGTGGTAGTATCATAACTTGATTATTATCCAATATCATCATTTGTGGTATACGCAGATGATTTGGACATTGATTTGCATAGTGACCCAACTTCTTTCAGATGAATCATTATACACATAAAGCCTTTTTCTTATCCTTGCAATCACGTACTTGGTGTCATTTTTCTCCACCCTCATAATAAAATCTAATTCCCTTTAAGAATTTTCCAAGTTGATTCTTTCCATAATTATCACATATGGGAAAATCCTTCTTTCCCTTCTTCTATTTATCCATCTTTCTCTCTACCATCCTTTTCTTCTCTGGATTCCCATCAAAGCCATAGGACTCAGAGAACTCTTTACTTGTCTTATTAACACATGATAATATTTCATCATATGTTGAGAATACATGGGATACTATTTCCCTTCTAAATATTTACTTAATACTATGAAATATATGATCCTTCTTACTCTTTGGATCATATGTATTGTTGGAGTTCTCATTCATTCTACTGGGCGTCATTTCTATACAATGGCATACACTAGGTCAGTTTATGAATTGCAATGAATAATTCCATACATGTAAAATACGTAATTTAAATTGAAAAGTTTATGGATATAATCCATAATCATAAAAATATTTTCTTTGAGGAGGTATATACTTTTAAATCCTTCATAATGGTTTGTAAAAAAATGAGAATTATCTAATTATATCACCCGGGAGTGTTGAAACCAAGAGTGTAGCAATACCCATTCTCGTGCACCTATTCCCTTTCAAGTATAGCTCAATGCGGTGTTTTCAGGTTTTACCCAAAGGTACATCTATTTCAGAGCTACCTCTACCTGCTCGTATCCGGAAAAGGATGTATTTCTTTGAAAACTCAGAAAATCTCTACAATACCACAAATCTAGGAAGTTCTTCTATATTAATCCTCACAATCTATCTTAGGCCTATGTGCTCTAATCAGAGTTTATTTAAATATAGTTTACAATGTTTTTACTAAAATTCTTATGATACCAACTGTAACGCCCTGACCCCAGAAGCCCAGAGTCAGTGCATTATTACATATCATTGGCATGATCACAAACGATCAAGTCTTAAAAGACCGATTAGTTCAGTAGCCTTTGAAGTAATAGAGACACTCATAAGGTTTAAATTAAATAATAAAATGGAAAACTACAACAACATTGTTTCCATAGAAAACACTGAGATCCCATAGGCTATCCCTACAGTTCAGTCATAATATACTTTTTCACATCCTAGGAAAAATAAAACAAAAAAGGGGTGAGCTCAGATGCTTAGTAAGGATAACAATATAGCAGAAACATTCATAAATAAGCATAAAAATTTAATTTAATGTATAAGACTAAAAACTAATCCTTTTAAACTTTAATGTCAGAATAATATAGAAATGATAAAATCAAATAATTCCATTTACTTATTCACATGGATATTCTACTAGCCGAATAATCACATGTAACATCAATAGCCACTTTCATAATGATATAATGCATAATGCCAGACTTTCATAACCGCATAGTAAATGCCTTGTCCCAAGACTACAAATAATATTTTATCAAGGAATTATGCCAAGACACTAGTTTGTCTCATGAGACCTACTGATGCATCGAGGAGCTATAGCAGGCTCCACCCGTCACTTACTAAGTCCAATGCATTCATCATATGAAAAGGTTTAAACATAACAAAAAAAATCATATTAAAACTATCATATTAAATGTCAATACATTATCTATATACAATTAATGGTATAAAAATAACACTTCAACAGTAAAACATATCACAAAACATTCAATAAAATATGAAATATTTATATCCTAATAAATCAACTTCAAACAAGTTTAAAATTCATCAAAGGATGTTGACATAGATGAAATTGATTATTGAAACTCATTGAGAGAAATATCACATTTTCATGAAAACATTTAAAAGTCACACAATTTTGAAATGAAGACATTTAAAGAAATTTTTGAATTAAATTGTCCCATACCACTTTGTAACTTTTGAAAGGAATTAACATTTTAAAAACATTCATGTCCACATAGATAAATCCTTAAACCCATTTTGAAAAAATGGAAATTACGGATAATGATTTAGAGGAATAAAGATTTATAACATTTAAAATGATGTTTTAGTATAAAGTAGTTTAAAGTAATTCCTTTGAAAACTCTATCATAAAACGTGGACATGAATCATAAATATTTCCAAGTAGATACTTACGTAAAAACAACCTTGGATAATAAAGAGATTGTGAAACTAACCCTTACCTTGTACTTTTCCTTGGTCGATGGTAGGTTAACTTCATGTGTAATGGTGAAATAATTGTTATTAAGTCATACAATAATAATATACATTAATATCATATCATATATGTTCTTTTAACATTTCTTTGTTAATAATAACTTCGTATTATCGTCGTTTCGGGTGTTAACTAATTTGTTTTCCGTTTTATGATTTGTTACGTACATAGTGTTTGTTATAGATAGGATTTATCTTATTAATATTCATAATTATACTATGTCTCTAAACATTATTTTTAATCATCTAATGAAAATTAGTCTTGAATGGATTCAATGGGGAATGAATCTCATCACGTTCTTGGGGACGGTAATCCGTACGTATGCATGAGCTACAATGTTATTATTTTGATATTAAAATAATATGTAATTGGATTTTATATCATATATACATAATCATTATCAGGTTATATTTATTATTTACATTAATTACACATCATTTTTATATCCATCCAAATAGTAATGTATTTAATAACAACTACACCATGACGTGGAGACGGTAAGCCCTACGTACGCACGTATGGTGACATTTCATTAAAGGGATGGATATAATAATGAATATGGTTGTACCATATTTATAAAAACATCATAGTATAAATAATATAATAAAGTTATTATTTTATAATGGAAACAACATAGAAAGAGGAAGTGGAATATGAAAGGAACTTGAAAGAGGTGATGAAATATTTACTTCTTCTTCGGGTTCTTAATTTTGATTTGTTCAAAAGTGATTCTTAGGTTGGATTTCAAACTAAATTAAGGCCTCTAGGATGAAATTAGGATATTTTAGAGGGTATTTGGGTAGGTTTTGGCCAAGCCAAATGTCTTTGATGGTGTGAATTAGAGAGAAGGGAGAGTGTCGTTTTATAAGAGGGGTGAGGGTCACGTTATGAAATGCTAGAAATATTATTTTATTACAAAATAATTTTAGGGTTATAATGTCTCTGAATTAAATTATTTAATTATAATGTGGGTATGGGTATAAAGAAACTCAAACAATAGGTTTTATAAAGGTTTGTGTCTCTATATTAACTTTATCTTTTAGATTTAACTCTTAGTTAAATAGTTTGACATTTACCATGTCTCTTTGTATTTCTATATTAAATGGTTAATAAACATACTATATAATTCTTATAGAACCCCAAGTGGTTCATTAATGATACAATTACATTATATTAGTCTTTTGGTCGAACAGTAGATTTTTAGGAATAGAATATAATATAATAATATAATATTTGTTTTAAAAGCTCTTTTATGTCGATTTTGACACTATATGGTATTTTGTTTTTTGCTAAATTTATAACAGCATTATTACTTCAAAAAAAATTCATCTAACTAACCCTAACATGTCATATTAACATATAAAATTATAAAAATTCATAAAAGTCTTAAATTAAATATATTTGGATATTTATAATATCAATCATTTTAATATTTCATTAATTATGTAATTATTACATCATCATTGTGTCATAAATAAATTTAGATATATAATGTTTAAAAATTATAAATAAAATACTATTATGTAGGAAATATTTTTATCTTTCTAATGAATATTTATAGTTTAATTTAAAGAATGTATATCCCAATATTAAAATGGATTAGTTATTAAAGATTGAATTTAACACTTTTAACTCTTCATTGAATTAAATAATAATAAATATACTCATCTAATCCAAGTGTACCTAAAGGTTAATATTTTATTCCTATGGTTATTTGGTCCAATTACACTTATCCAATAGAATTAGGACATGTTTTTGGGTAAAAATATTATCATTTTATCTTTAATTACCCTATTTACTTTTTACCGTTGTAAATAAAAGTCAAAAGTTATTATTCACCCAAAATTATATTTATCTCATTGAACCACATTTTACTTTCTGATATCAACCATGTGTATTGGATTTTTTAAATTAAATTCATGGAATTAGTAAAATTATGTTTTATTCAAATTTTTAAATGCTCCTAGGAGGTGTGTAAAAGACGGTAAAATTTAAATAAAATTTTTATATATCTATACATATTATAAAATGACTCCAATGAATTGAATTGAACTTATATAGGTATTATGTATCTATTTTTACCTAAAATATATTAAAATGAAATAATTAATTATTTTAATTAAAATTCGGTTTTAACCAATAACGCAGTGTTCTTCACTATTCATCAAAAATTGAATTTTTTCAAAAATATACCAGAAATTCACCCTAAGCTAATTTTGATATTAAGAATTCAAAAATTAATTATATTTTACCAAATTCAAAACATATAAATTTCATTTATTAATTTAAAATTAATTCCTATTGTCATAACCAAAAAGTGGATTTTTAAGAAATAATAACTATCAAAAGATTGACACTTATTTATGTCAAATTTCAAATTGAAATTACTTACAATGACAAGCATTAGATTAAATCCTAAAAATATAATCTATTTATACTTACAAACCATTAATATGTATAATTTAACACTATAAATTATTTTGATTAAAAAACTTGTTTTCAGTTAAAATATAGTATTTTCACTATTCACCCAAATATGAAAGTTATCAGAAAAACATCAAATATTTATTAAAACTAAAATATTATGTCTCAATTATAAAGAAGAAGTTTATTTTGTCAAATTTTATTTATAAATGTTTCAAATATTATATTTTAAAAGGGTTTACCAATAAAAGGTGGTAAAATTTCATTTTTTAAAAATACTTATTTTATCTGAAAATGTGAATTTGCTCTTACATTTTGTCTAAGAAACTCATAATATGGATTCTGAAATTATAAGGATTATGTAAAGTTTAGAATTCTGTTGATACTATTCATAATTTCTTTTGAATGGCTAGTTTGGTATGTCAGGGAGCGCTTGAACTCGGTGTTGCATGGAGTGCAAGTTATTGGATTACATTGAAGAAATAGTGTACTATGAAATCATGGGGTGTTACAGGATGATTATAAATGTATCTAATATTAGAAAACATTTTTGAGATGTGAAAATATTTACCTTGAGTAAATAATATATTTTTAAATGTTGTTGGAGAGTTATAGAGAATATTTATCATGGGAGTTAGAATGATCATATGAATGTTAATTTGATAAAATAATAAATGTATAGGGTTTGAAAAAGACCATAAATTAATAAAAAATAAATATATGTATAAACATTATTTATAAATAACCTTTTCCAAGTGTTGAGGAAATCATTTTCTATATAAAATGTGAACAAAATGAAAATATACTTACTTGTAAAGTATATTTTTATTAATTAAACTATTTCCACAAAAACCTTATGAATATCCACAAATGATGATTATTCAAGAAGAATTTTATTATTTTTGAAAAAATAATATCGTCTTTAAACATATCACATAATTTAAAAAAGAAAATAATTTATTTCTCATGTCTTCAATTATTGATGAAAACATAAATGTTTTTCGAATTTTATGAAAATAATCCAAATATAGATAACTCAAAATAAATAAAAAATCTATTTACATCTAAATATAGATAATGACACCAATTATTCTACACTAATAATTCTCTAAATTATCATGCATACCATGTTACATCAATACCATCAATATTATGGAATATTTTAACCTTGTATGTTATATCATACCATTCAGTAAACTTCTCCAAAAATGTTATATCATTACTTTAAAATATACATTTACATTAATATATTGGTTTATATATACCTCAAGATAATAAAATTTCCCCCAAAATATCATTAATCATCAAAAAATACAACAATTTAAAACATATTTTATCCCATAATATAATTTAGAAGGTAATTGTATTATTTATCCATCAATCATTTAGGTAAATAGTGACTTACTAACCTGGACACCATGATGGCCTATGTTCGGTGTTTCACCCTAATCACACATTAGTTGTTTCTTCATACCATACGGACATACCAAATGTGAAGGGTTTTCACCTGAAATGTAGGTTTTTATTATTCTAAAATTATATTAATATAATTCCTATAACTTTCTAAAAAAATAGGATCAACGTTATCAAAAAAATTAATTAATCATCACATCACTTTTCTTTAACCACATATCAAAGGTATCGACTCTATCTTACATATGTTTCCAAAGTAGTGATATTCTCCTAATATAACAATACTTTCTCAGTCACCAAAACAATTTTTAAACCAATGATATTCTATAAGATTGGTAATTTATTCCCATCATGTAATCACCCTTTATCCTAATTAATAATTTTTAAATCAACATCAAACATATATTAATGTTTATCATTCCCTTAATAACGGGTTCTTCCAATATATGACCTTATCACTAAATGAATATTCTTGATTTTTAGTACCATTAAACATATTTATTTAAATCAATAAAAAAATAATCTATGTGTCAATAAATAGAATAATCATGATACTTATAAAAAGAATACTATTTATGTTACTATTTTACAAAATAACTCATAAATCGCAACTGATGTTTAATTCCATTCACATTAATTATCGTCATATCACAGACCTTTCCTTTGTATAAGAGTTAAATGTATCATTATGGAATTGACTTAGATAATGTGCACATTCCCCACACAAAATACATAGAACTATAAATGTAACCAAATTATAATATTTGTTTCTGTCTGAAGAACTTTTCAATTTTCTTAGTAAATTTGTTACTACATGACCCTATTCTCAACACATTAAACATCTCCACATTCCTGTAAGAAATTTCCTTGAGAGATTCATCTAAACATTACTTTTTTAA
Source organism: Viscum album (assembly GCA_963277665.1). NCBI lineage: Eukaryota > Viridiplantae > Streptophyta > Magnoliopsida > Santalales > Viscaceae > Viscum > Viscum album. Next base: position 903,486,492 of record OY728139.1, read on the forward strand.
TTTTAATTCATATTTACTCCATTATCTCTTGGAAAGTCCATTTTCCCTTATAAGTTGTGTCAGGAAACTCACTAGTGTTGAGATTACTAATCATATAATTAGATAATTAATTTGGAATAATAAAAAGGTTATGTATTCCACATCCTTTTTCATTAAGTTTTTTATGAGGGAAATTATTCCATTTTCTATCACATTATCTATTATCATTAATACTCATAAAAACATTGTACGGTGTGACAAATTATAGTTTAGAAATACCATTAACATGATTTCTAAATCATGAATCCTTCTTTTCAATCAATGAAATAATATTTTTATCCAAGGTAATATTTTTATATCACCTGTTTAAACATTTCATAATAGTTCAAAATGAAAATTTAAGTTAACCCAATCCTATATTCAAGAATCTCAAACCATGTTTGTGCAATGGGAACATTCAATGATCTCCAAAATGATGGTTCTCATTTACTCAACCAATTATTTTAGGGTTGTTACACATAGATTTATCAATTTGAAAACCAAGTCAGCTTATAGTATCTAGATATGGATGTATTTCAAGGAAAACCACAACATTAATTCCTTTCTAAAACTTTACGGTGTTATCTTATACATAGACTAATCCCTTAGGGGTTTCACTATAGTTATCTAAACCCAATTTCCTAATATTAACTAAACCCTGATATGATACCCACTATAGCAACCCATTCTTTTCATATATAGATATTATAACATAGTAAGTTAATATTCATTATATGATATTACAATCCTTGATAGAACTGTAATGGTTAATCTTATTTTGAGTCTTTTATACAATCTTATTATTTAAGGAATGATCTTCAACATCCACCATATATATCATTGAACATGGTAATCTTCATATACATACCCTGCATAAAACAAATTTATAAAAATGGGAAGGTAAACATAATAAATTTTGAGCTCAAATGCTCAATAAGTGTATGAGAGGGACCTACCAATGATAAATTAAGAATAATATGGGAATAAGGCTATGATAAAAAGTGAAAAAAAAATTAAGATCCACACCCTATATATCATAGATAAATATCATGATAATGGCATAAATCATGGTTGTTCATAAGACTTGAACCAAAATGGAATCATAGATTATAGTCCATGAGATCCTAGCATTGGCATAAGGCAATATTTTGTGAAATACACATAACCCTAGAGAATCAATTATTTACTAAAGGATAAACACGGATACTAGGATAATGTATTTCATTTAATGACCATTCAATTATATCCATGGTCCAATTTAATTATATTTAACATAATAATCGAAAGAGTCCCTTAATAAAATGGGCTCAATTCGTATTCCAATACTTATAATCTTATGAGATATTCATCTTTACCTAGTGAAGTGCAATGTGTTGCATTTGTTGTCAATGAGGCATGAAGTTGTCTTGGAATGAATGGAAGTCAAGGAATGTCAAGATGTGAATGACAAAGGTTGTGATGGTGTTGGTGATGAATGGAGAATGGTCATGGTACTAAGAGGCATGTCACTTAGGAGATTCACTAAGTGGTATTGGAAATTGTGGTTGCAACATTCTCCATGAAAATCAGACGATTGTTGAGCTGTTCTTCAAGTTCAAAGAACTTGTATCAAGATGATACAAAGTCCCAACATGATTATAAGACCATGCATTGTAGTGACAATGCATGAGGAGTTGAAAGTGATCCATCCATAAGTTCTAAGTGGATGAAGTGGATTAAAGAAGTCCATGTACTAACTCTTAGTGCATGTGAATGTGAAGAAGTCCCAACTTGATCTATGATTGGATCATTGAAGAATTATTTGATTCAGGAGCAAGCTCGGTTGATGAAGAACCTTCGGGAATTCCATTCCTAAGCAATAATTAAATGTTGAGGACATTTGTGGAATTATAATGAAGAAGAGAAGGGAAGAAATGAAGAAGAAGAGAAGTGGCATTTGGCATTTTACACTTAAGTACTTTGTATACTTAGTGTATATTCAAGCAAAAAAAATATGCCAACCTCAAGGGACAGCCTTAAGGGTTCAACCCAAGGCACATGTGGGACCAGGTCACCACGCCCAAGGGGATCCCATGGGGCCAGCCCAAGAGAGGCTGGGGCCGTGTATAAGCCTCGAGGGCACGCGGTGGTGAAACCCGCGCACCCGGAGTGCATAGTGGGCGCTAGGAGCGCGCCCGCAGGAGCAGAGAGTGGGCGCAGAGCGCGCCCGCAGGGAGAACACGGTGCGGGGCGGCACCGTGGAGGGAGGAGATTCAATTGCCGGGTTGAGGCAGCGCGAGGTTGGTAAGGCGCGGCAATTCCTCTCGCCGATTCGATGTGGGACGCGGGATTTTCCCGCGGAAGAGATCCTGGCCGCTCATCTCATCGCGTGCCAGATCCGAGCTGCCCATCTAATCCTGCGGCGAGGCGATTTGATCCAGGCCGTTGAAGATCTGATCCGACGGCTCCCGGCTTATCTCCTTCCTCGAGCTCGACCGAGGCACCCGCGACGTCCCCTCTGAACCAGAGGCCATCCGACCACCTGTTTTCGAGAATCCGGCCACCTCCGAGCAAACCGAGACCTCCATGGTGCTCGTCTGGCCATAACGAACAGGATCATGCCTAAAAATGACCATGCATGCAATGTTTGGAGGATTTCGGTTGAGGCCGAGGCAAGAGAAGCTGCCGAGGCCAAGAAGTTGGTGTTTTTGCATGGGATGAGCCTAAACCGAAGGCTGTGCATGCGTTATGAGTCGCATGCACGTAGAGGAACAAAAAATAAAGGGAGCCCGCGTGAAACCGAGAATAAAAAACAAGATTTGGAAATATTTTTGAAGATCCGAAGATCTCGGGAGTTTGAAGTTATTTCACGCGGATAGAACCGCCTCTCCTCTGCCTATATAAATGAGGCCTAGCCCTCGAGAAGAGGCTACTGATGTGCTGAATTTTTGAAGACCCGTGAGTGCTCTGCCTCGCGAAGAGTTTGAAGCCCCGTGCAAGTATCTTGCGTGGCTGAGTTCTTTTTGCGCACTCCTTGCGCGAAAGAAGAAGAGGTGAAGTCCCCTGCGCGCTAATATTTGCGCAGCAGGAAGTATTCAGGGCCGCCGCTTCCTTGCGCGCCCGAGGTTGTCACCCTCTCTGTTCGCGAATTTGCGCGACAGGAGGAAGAGCCCGCGGTGTTGCACCTGCGCGCCCGCGGCTGGTTGCACTTGTGCGCCCCTTGGCCAGTGCAACTTGCGCGCCTTGTGCTCCAAGCACTTGCGCGATGCCTTGCATCCAAGGCTTTGCACGGCTGCCCCTTGCACCTTGACACCTTGTGGGACAGTGTGTGTGCAAGTGGGTGATGTGAAGACCACCACATCCCTAGTGTGTGTGTGCCAAGTGAGGAGAAGGCCCTACGGGCAGTAGCTTGTGCAAAGAGGGAGAACCCGAGGCCCTAGTGCCTTGTGTGCAAAGTGAACAAGGAATGGACGTGGCCCTAGCATATGCATAAGGAGAAGGACATATTCGGGTGTGTGTGCATTTGAAAAGAAGGCTGAGACCTTAGTTTTGGTGTGTATGCAAATGGATGAACACACTTGGCAGTGTGTGTGCTAAGTGAAAACAAGTGAAGGCCAAGCCCAAGTGTGTGCAAAACGAAGAACAAGTTGTGTGTGCACCAAGTGAAGACCACACATGTTGTGTGTGTGAAAAGTGGAGAACCTTGGGTATGCAAATTGAAGAACATACCTTGAGTGTGTGTGTGCAAACAAGAGGAAGAAGGCCGAACCTAGGTGTGCACTAAAAGTGAACACACTTAGAAGAAGTTGAAAGACGACCCTCACACTAAAGTACAACACACTTGTGAGTGTGTAAACAAAAAGAACAAAGTGTGAAGCAGGAAGAAGGTGTGTGTGCTAAATGTATTTACACCCATTGTGGGTTTACTGCACCTAGAAGAAGAGCAAGGGAGTACATGCATTCATGCATGCACATGCACACGTGAACAAAGCCAAATTTGGTTGTGTGCATTTGAGTTGACCAAGACCAGAGGTTCTTGAAGAGATTTGAGAACTCATGCTATCAGTGCATGAAGATGAAGAGTTGCCATGCACTCAGTGCATGAAGTTGTTTTGAACTGAGACTGGACCAGACCAAAGTTAAAGACATCAGTTGTCTGAGCATTCAGTAGTTGAAGAGAGAAGCCAGGTCATCCTGAAGAAGGAGATAAATCCTGAGCTAGACGAGAAGCCCTGATCAACTCAAGTGATCAGAGGTACAGAGCAAGGCCAGTAGCCTTTATCCCAGGCTGCTGAAGATACTTGAAGAAGCTTAAATTGAAGAAGAGCTACTCGTGCGACTCGAGGAGCCAAGAGAAGACCCTGTGGGACTCAGGGAGAAGAAGTCTTCAGTGGGATTCTGGAGCAGGCCAGTGGGACTCTGGTAACACTGTGGGACGCAGTATAAAGACCCTCCTGTCGGACTCAGGAGAGATACGGTGGGAAGCTGTATCGACCATTGTAATACTAACCGATTATAATGGGAGAATCCATGCTGGGAGAGCATGGCAAGGATATAGGCCTTTGGTGCCGAACCTTGTAAATCCTTGTGTCATGTGCCTTTTCATTACTGCATCATTCGGGAAAGGTTGAGAGATACAAGAATAGCGGATCGAGGCTTTAACCAGCCATAGAGGTTTAATTGATTAAGAATCAATTAGTAAAAAGTTTTAAGGGATCACTGATTCACCCCCTCCCCCTCTCAGTGATTCACACTGATCTGGGCACTTCAATTGGTATCAGAGCGAGGTTACCTCTAAAAGATCCAAGGGAGTCTTTATGAAGTGCAGATTTGAGGAAATGAGTGACCAGCCTCAAATGGAGATATCTGCCAAGACTCAGAAAAATAGAAAGAAGAAACAGGCTAAGAAGATGAAGAAAGCCTGTCCTAGCTGTGATGATGTTGGAACAATGAAAGATCTTCAAAGTGCAATCGAATATCTTCAGAAGACAGTCCCCATGGAAGTGGCAAAGTGTATAGTTACAGGCATCCATGATCTTCGAGAAGAAAAATCACAGTTATAAGAAGAATCCAATGCTATGGAAGATCAGCTGGCTAAAAGGGTTGGCATAACCAACACTCTCAGAAAGCTGGTAAAGGCTAAAGATGAAACAGTATCTCTTTGCAATGAAATATATGAAGACACTGCTGAAGAATTGCAAAGAAGCCTTTCTGAGAATGAATTCTTTAAGATAATGGTCAAAGAAGTTTTCCATGCACTGGAAAAGAGGCACAAAGTGTCAATGGTTGTCAGAGATGCTCAACTAGAAGACAAAGTCAAAAGGGTGAAGGAGCTTGACAATTCATTGCAAGAAATGAAGAAGGTGCATGAAGACCAGATGAAACAGCTGAAAGAAGATTGGGAAGGAAAGCTAAGAATTGTTGAGGATGAGAAGAACTCCCTTAACATGAAATGCTTAGAACTAGAGGTGATATTGAAAAACCTGCAATCACCCAAAGCTGAATCTTCCCAGTCAGCTGAAAGGACAAATGTTGCTACTCAAGTATGCATTGAGCAGGATGATTCTAAAAGAAAGACATCCTCTAATAAAAGGGCAACAACTTCTAAAATGAAGGTACCATCCATACCATCTTTTACTGATGCTTCTAATTGTGTTTCCACAAAAAGTGCAGGATGGAAGAATAATTCCAAACAAGTATGGATGAAGACATTAAAGAAGCAGATCTCTCCTGAAGCAGCACAAAAAATCAAGAAAACTACCCAGCAATCAGAAGGACTGAAAAGGTCAAGATTTGTGGGTCAGTGTTGGTGTTGTAACAAGTATGGGCATTGTGCAAAGGATTGATGGTACAATCCACTGAATGCCAAAGCACAGAGGAAGCCCATGCCTAGGGGGAGCAAGCCAGAAGAAAAGAAGCAGCATCCACAGGTCCAGAGACATCTGTTTACTGCTAACAGATTTGGATTGCCTGACAACATCTGGGATGTTTGCAAAAGTGATCAAAAAGATACATGTCAATCTCCAACTGTATCCAGAGCTCAAAAGAAGAAAAGATCACAGAACCTGGCTCAGAAATAATCCTTGGGAAGCAAGCATAAGAAATTGGAAGATGCTCCCAAGAAGATTATGAAAAAGTAAGAGAAGTCCTTGGATTCTAAATCCAAGAAGGGTGAGTCATCCAGAAGGACCACCAAGAAGAAGTGCTTCTACTGTGGAAGGAATGGTCATACCATGGATCTTTGTAAAGAAGCCATGAAATTCAATAGAAGCCAACTGGACTCAAAAATACAATCAATCCAGAAGAAGAAGAAGGGATTGATTGAAAACAAGTTTCCTAAGAGAGGTAGCTTGACAGTATCAAAAGAACCATGTGGAATTTCCAAAACTGAGGCCTCACTTCCAAATGACATGTTTGTCATATGGCCAAATCAGTTGCAACTTGCCAAAGATCTACAGAGAGCTGAAGATGAAGTTCTGGCAATTGCTAAGGAAAAAGGGAAGAAGAAAATTTCACATGAAGATGTATTGAGATCCACACCAGCACAATCATCAATGAAGATCAAATGTGCAAGTGTGAAGACTGGTGAAAATGGGACATCTCGGTTGAGAGAATCTTCTCAACCTTGTTGTTCACATTGATGAACCAAGGAGGTTCCATCTTATTCCCTTATACATTGGTATTTACATGTGCTAACATTGCAGGGAATTGAAGATGATGATCATTTCTCAGCTGGAGAATGGTTTGGACAAAATGGAGTGCACCCCTTGAGGGGGAGCCAATCTAAAGAAGATGACATTCTTAGATTAATACCATCTTGAGAAAAGTGAAGGTATTCCAATCATACTTTCATCCCTTGTTTCTTAATTGAGTTTATCTTGTCAATTTTGGGGGAGTATGGATTGAAGACAAATGGATGAAAGGGGGAGCTTTATCTTTGCACCTGAACTTTCTAATGAGTTTTGTGAAGCATGTGCAGGATTTAGCAAATTCATTGTTATATCTGAAAAATTTCAAGCCCCTAAGCATGATCTCACATGTGTAGAGAATTGTGGACAGCATTGAGTTCCTTGGTTACATCACTCTTGTTTTCTACACCGGGTTAGCCCAAGTAGACTTAGAGTTGATTTACTAAAGGTTCTTTGATAAAGAAGAACATGTGGCATCATCCCTCTCTTAGTGATTTTCAAGAAGATGCTATTCAAAGGGAGGAAGATATTTTTGAAAGAGAACCACACCACACCTTTTCATTTGATTGCCAATAAGGGGGAGAAAATATTGGCACACATATTGACCCATTCATATGTGCTGAAGGAGTGTATTGACAACAAATACAAAGGGGGAGATTGAAGTGCAATGTGTTGCATTTGTTGTCAATGAGGCATGAAGTTGTCTTGGAATGAATGGAAGTCAAGGAATGTCAAGATGTGAATGACAAAGGTTGTGATGGTGTTGGTGATGAATGGAGAATGGCCATGGTACTAAGAGGCATGTCACTTAGGAGATTCACTAAGTGGTATTGGAAATTGTGGTTGCAACATTCTCCATGAAAATCAGACGATTGTTGAGCTGTTCTTCAAGTTCAAAGAACTTGTATCAAGATGATACAAAGTCCCAACATGATTAGAAGACCATGCATTGTAGTGACAATGCATGAGGAGTTGAAAGTGATCCATCCATAAGTTCTAAGTGGATGAAGTGGATTAAAGAAGTCCATGTACTAACTCTTAGTGCATGTGAATGTGAAGAAGTCCCAACTTGATCTCTGATTGGATCATTGAAGAATTATTTGATTCAGGAGAAAGCTCGGTTGATGAAGAACCTTCGGGAATTCCATTCCTAAGCAATAATTAAATGTTGAGGACATTTGTGGAATTATAATGAAGAAGAGAAGGGATGAAATGAAGAAGAAGAGAAGTGGAATTTGGCATTTTACACTTAAGTACTTTGTATACTTAGTGTATATTCAAGCAAAAAAAATATGCCAACCTCAAGGGCCAGCCTTAAGGGTTCAACCCAAGGCACATGTGGGACCAGGTCACCACGCCCAAGGGGATCCCATGGGGCCAGCCCAAGAGAGGTCGGGGCCGTGTATAAGCCCCGAGGGCACGCGGTGGTGAAACCCGCGCACCCGGAGTGCATAGTGGGCGCTAGGAGCGCGCCCGCAGGAGCAGAGAGAGGGCGCAGAGCGCGCCCGCAGGGAGAACACGGTGCGGGGCGGCACCGTGGAGGGAGGAGATTCAATTTCCGGGTTGAGGCAGCGCGAGGTTGATAAGGCGCGTCAATTCCTCTCGCCGATTCGATGTGGGACGCGGGATTTTCCCGCAGAAGAGATCCTGGCCGCTCATCTCATCGCGCGCCAGATCCGAGCCGCCCATCTAATCCCGCGGCGAGGCGATTTGGTCCAGGCCGTTGAAGATCTGATCCGACGGCTCCCGGCTTATCTCCTTCCTCGAGCTCGACCGAGGCACCCGCGACGTCCCCGCTGAACCAGAGGCCATCCGACCACCTGTTTTTGAGCATCCGGCCACCTCCGAGCAAACCGAGACCTCCATGGTGCTCGTCTGGCCATAACGAACAGGATCATGCCTAAAAATGACCATGCATGCAATGTTTGGAGGATTTCGGTTGAGGCCGAGGCAAGAGAAGCTGCTGAGGCCAAGAAGTTGGTGTTTTTGCATGGGATGAGCCTAAACCGAAGGCTGTGCATGCGTTATGAGTCGCATGCACGTAGAGGAACAAAAAATAAAGGGATCCCGCGTGAAACCGAGAATAAAAAACAAGATTTGGAAATATTTTTGAAGATCCGAAGATCTCGGGAGTTTGAAGTTATTTCACGCGGATAGAACCGCCTCTCCTCTGCCTATATAAATGAGGCCTAGCCCTCGAGAAGAGGCTGCTGATGTGCTGAATTTTTGAAGACCCGTGAGTGCTCTGCCTCGCGAAGAGTTTGAAGCCCTGTGCAAGTATCTTGCACGGCTGAGTTCCTTTTGGGCACTCCTTGCGCGAAAGAAGAAGAGGTGAAGTCCCCTGCGCGCTTATCTTTGCGCAGCAGGAAGTACTCAGGGCCGCCGCTTCCTTGCGCGCCCGAGGTTGTCACCCTCTCTATTCGCGAATTTGCGCGACAGGAGGAAGAGCCCGCGGTGTTGCACCTGCGCGCCCGCGGCTGGTTGCACTTGTGCGCCCCTTGTCCAGTGCAACTTGCGCGCCTTGTGCTCCAAGCACTTGCGCGATTCCTTGCATCCAAGGCTTTGCACGGCTGCCCCTTGCACCTTGACACCTTGTGGGATAGTGTGTGTGCAAGTGGGTGAAGTGAAGACCACCACATCCCTAGTGTGTGTGTGCCAAGTGAGGAGAAGGCCCTACGGGCAGTAGCTTGTGCAAAGAGGGAGAACCCGAGGCCCTAGTGCCTTGTGTGCAATGTGAACAAGGAAAGGTCGTGGCCCTAGCATATGCATAAGGAGAAGGACATATTCGGGTGTGTGTGCATTTGAAAAGAAGGCCGAGACCTTAGTTTTGGTGTGTATGCAAATGGATGAACACACTTGGCAGTGTGTGTGCTAAGTGAAAACAAGTGAAGGCCAAGCCCAAGTGTGTGCAAAACGAAGAACAAGTTGTGTGTGCACCAAGTGAAGACCACACATGTTGTGTGTGTGAAAAGTGGAGAACCTTGTGTATGCTAATTGAAGAACATACCTTGAGTGTGTGTGTGCAAACAAGAGGAAGAAGGCCGAACCTAGGTGTGCACTAAAAGTGAACACACTTAGAAGAAGTTGAAAGACGACCCTCACACTAAAGTACAACACACTTGTGAGTGTGTAAACAAAAAGAACAAAGTGTGAAGTAGGAAGAAGGTGTGTGTGCTAAAAGTATTTACACCCATTTTGGGTTTACTGCACCTAGAAGAAGAGCAAGGGAGTACATGCATTCATGCATGCACATGCACACGTGAACAAAGCCAAATTTGGTTGTGTGCATTTGAGTTGACCAAGACCAGAGGTTCTTGAAGAGATTTGAGAACCCATGCTATCAGTGCATGAAGATGAAGAGTTTCGATGCACTCGGTGCATGAAGTTGTTTTGAACTGAGACTGGACCAGACCAAAGTTAAAGACATCAGTTGTCTGAGCATTCAGTAGTTGAAGAGAGAAGCCAGGTCATCCTGAAGAAGGAGATAAAGCCTGAGCTAGACGAGAAGCCCTGATCAACTCAAGTGATCAGAGGTACAGAGCAAGGCCTGTAGCCTTTATCCCAGGCTGCTGAAGATACTTGAAGAAGCTTAATGTGAAGAAGAGCTACTCGTGCGACTCGAGGAGCCAAGAGAAGACCCTTTGGGACTCAGGGAGAAGAAGTCTTCAGTGGGATTCTGGAGCAGGCCAGTGGGACTCTGGTAACACTGTGGGACGCAGTATAAAGACCCTCCTGTGGGACTCAGGAGAGATACGGTGGGAAGCTGTATCGACCATTGTAATACTAACCGATTATAATGGGAGAATCCATGCTGGGAGAGCATGGCAAGGATGCAGGCCTTTAGTGCCGAACCTTGTAAATCCTTGTGTCCTGTGCCTTTTCATTACTGCATCATTCGGGAAAGGTTGAGAGATACAAGAAGAGTGGATCGAGGCTTTAACCAGCCATAGAGGTTTAATTGATTAAGAATCAATTAGTAAAAAGTTTTAAGGGATCACTGATTCACCCCCTCCCCCTCTCAGTGATTCACACTGATCTGGGCACTTCACCTAGTGAATTGTATGGAAATATTATTTTTAACTCCCATCCAATAATGAAATGCATAAATAATTTTTCCTAATGATCATTAATCATTCACCGAATATCATAACCCATTAAATGGAAATGGGTTTCATAGACATGTAAACATTTCAATATATCATAACCCATGATAAATAAATGTTTTTCATATAAATAGTGTAACTATAATGCATACAGATAAATAATAATACTGTTATCATTCCATAATATCCACAGTTATACATCACAAAAATCCTGGTATGTTATCATAGATTAATTTTAAAATTAATAGTTGGATCGGAATATTTCTTGAGGAAAATGAACAATTAAATTTCAAATAAATTCATTGAAATTTAAAAATTTAAAAATTACTATTGAAATAATTTTAATTGAAAATAAATATATAAAAATTTAATGGAACTTCATATCATAGAGTGGACATGATTTTAGGAAATTATATTAATAAATTATACCTCAAAACAAATATTCCATTGATAATATCATCAAACAGTGAAAAGTAACTCATTTTAAAAATAAAAAGTATAATAACATTAAATTATTTTGTAAATATTAATTAATAGATAAAAAAATTTAAATTCACTGGAAATAATAATAAAATTATTTAAATAATTTTTAGAGAACATTGATTTGGATGAGGATATGTCCGTGCAGCTGGCGGTGGGCGACGATTTGAGATGTTACTATCACCACCACCAGGTGGTCCACCACGACCACAGGGAGCAGGTGGACAGGGGTGATCTCAGCTCTAGGGAGTTTAGAACTACAACCATTGCACTCCAGATATGATACGGGGTACGATATATGTCTTCTCTACCTTAACTGAATTACTTATAGACATAGGTTCCAGTCAATCTTTTATTTCCACTTGCCTCATTCAAAGGTCGTAGATTCTGATAGAGCTGTTGGCTCGATCCGTATGGACCCACAGTAGCAGATTAGATGATTACGCACTAGCGCCGGCAGTGTGAGAATACTCTAGGAGGTGAGAGCCTCAGCTAGGATCCCCTAGTAGCGGCATCGATGCCTTACGTCATCATCTTGGGTATGGACTAATCATCTACAATCCATGCTCAGATTGATGGTATTGGTCAAAAAGTGTTGTGTGTCTGCACGGATGGGACTAGGTTTACCTTCACCGGTGAGAAGGGAGACTTGGCAGCACATGATGGACTTACTTGGAGGAGAGTGCAGTCGAACACTCATCAGTTGGCTAGCCTTACCCATAGAGTAGTTAATGTGGAGAGTCCGAGCTATCCTATAGTGGTGGACCAGTACGTGGATGTTTTCCCAAATGATGTTCTAGGTTTACCTCCTCGCATAGATATGGAAATCTATGTTGACTTGTACCACGAGATGGCACCGATATCAACACGAGTATATCGGATGGTTCCCACGGAGCTTTTTGAGCAGCATGTACAACTAGACGACTTATATGTAAAGGGGTTCATTCGGCCCAGATTTTCTCCTTGGGCAGCTCTAATTTTGTTTTCCAATATGGTGGATGGGAGTTTGAGGATTTGTGTAGACTATCAGTGCCTGAACTAGGTGACAATGAAAAAGAAGTACCCACTTTTGATGATTGACGAACTCTTTGATCAGCTGAAGGGAGCACGGTGGTTTTCGAAGATAGACCTCAGACATGGCTACCAATAGCTAAGAGTACAAGATGAGGACGTGCAGAAGATGGATTTTAGATGTCGGTATGGCCACTATGAGTTATTGGTCATGCCATTAGGAATGACCAACACTCTAGCTGTGTTCCTAGGACTCATGAATAGGATCTTCCAGCCATACCTTGATTACATTGTAGTAGTCTTCATCGATTACATTCTGATCTACTTAGTGATATAGGGGGAGAAAGCTTATCATTTTTAGATAGTTCTTGACACACTCTGAGAGCATCATCTTTATGGTAAGCTCTCGAAGTTCTAGTTCTATATCCGAGAGGTTCAATTTCTGGGGCATGTCATATTGGATGCTGGAGTTGTAGTAGATCCAGCGAAGATTGAGGCGGTACTTTCTTGAGAGCTACCCAGGAGTTTGACAGAGGTATGAAGATTCCTGGGTTTGGATGGATACTACTGGAGGCTTGTTCTATATTTCTCCAGAGTTGCACCGCCTTTATCAGCATTGATGAAGAAGGGGAAACCCTTTGTGTAGTTGGAGAAATGTCAGTGGAGTTTTCAGAAGCTGAGGCAGAGGATGAATAGTTCCCCCATCATGAGGCTACAGGATGAGGGAATAGGGTACATAGTCTACTGCGACACATCAGAGACCGGGTTCCGATGTGTCTTGTTGCTGGAGTGAGCAGTGATCGCGTATGGTTCTCGATAGCTGGGACATCATGAGAAGAACTACACTACCCATGACCTGGATTTTGCAGCAGTGGTCTTTTTCTTTAAGATGTGGTGACATTACTTGATGGCAGAGTGTTTTGTAGTCTACTCGGATCACAAGAGTCTCAGATATATCTTCTCACGGAAGGACCTGAACCTTAGACAGTGACATTGGCTCGAGTTCTTCTAGGACTATGACTTCGAGATAGTCTATACTTCTGTGAAGGAGAAAATTTTAGTAGATGCACTCATATGGAGATATAGTATAATACTGCTAGGTGAGGAGGTAGAGAAGCTGGCTGCTTTGCAGATATCCTTTTGAGATCGGGATAGAGCAGCTTTTCTACAGTCTCTTACAGTCACTCCCCAACTTCTTCAGCGAGTCAGGGAGGCGCAGCGTGGGAACACTAACTATGAGGATCGGCATACTCAGATATCCACAGAACAATCACTTGATGAATTTTCTGATGGTGGAGAGCATGTCATCCTTTTCATAGGATGTAGTATGGTGTTAGTGTCTCTTTGGGAGGAAGTGTTGAGGGAGTTCCACACATCCACTCTATCGGTACATCCAAGAGTGGTGAAGATGTACTAGGATCTCTGAAGATAGCACTGGTGGCTGGGAATAACAAAATCAGTAGCAATGTTTGTCACTTGGTGCCACACTTGTCAGCAAGTGAAGGCATAGCATCAGGTACCAGCCGGCTTGGTTCAGCCTTTGGATGTCCCATAGTGGAAGTAGGATGGGATATCTATGGACTTCATGACAAATTTCCCCGTACATCAAGAAAACCTGATTCTATCTGGGGGATCATCGACTGACTCACCAAGTCGGCCTAGTTCCTGACGATCAGAGAGCAAGGTTCAGTAGAGATATTGGGACGCCTCTATGTGCTGGAGATTGTGAGACTACATGGAGTACTCTCAACGATTGTCTCTGATCAAGATACACATTTTACTTCTTTCTATGAAATGGGTTGCAAGAGGTATTTGGGATGCAGCTTCGTTTGAGCACCGCCTTCCCTCCTTAGACAGATGGCCTAACTGGGCAGACCCTTAAGGACTTGTTGCATGCTTGCGTCCTCAACATTGATCGTAGTTTGGAGGATCACTTGCCTTTGGTGGAGTTTTCATAAAATAATAGCTATCACTTCACCATTGGGATGGAACATTTTTAGGCATTGTACTGGTGACCTTGTAGATCACCTTTGTGTCAGAATGAACCAGGTTAGTCAGTACTCATGGGATCGTATATGGAATGGGCTACCACGAAGAAGGTGCAGGTCATCCAGGAGTGGATGACGACTGCACAGAGCAGGCAGATGTCTTATGCCTATAGGAGATAGAGACCTCTGGAATTCGAGGATGGCAACCATGTATTTCTACGAGTCTCCCCACAATGAGGTTTGCGGAGATTTGGTCAGGATGGAAAGTTATCTTTGAGGTTCATCAGACCCTTCCAGGTCCTTAGTAGAGTTGGTGAGGTAGCTTATTTTCTAGCTCTACCACCCCTGTTGGATTAGGTGCACGACGTCTTCCACGTATCCCAGGTGAGGAGATACGTGCATGACCCTTCTCACATCATCTACCATGTTGAGCTAGACATTGATGATGGGGTGATGTTTATGGAGGTTCCAGAAGAGATTGTGGATCGATAGGAGCAGGTCCTTCGTGGTCGGTTGATACCTCTGGTGCGTGTTCACTGGTAGCATGGGAACCTCCAAGAGAGCACATGGGAGTGGGAGGCTCAGATTCATTCCCAGTACCCCCACTTATATTACTATTTTTGTGTTGTGGATTTTGGGGAAACAAATCCATAAGGTGGGGAGAATGTAAAGATCCAAAATTTCCATGTAATGTATTCTAATTATATGGGAATTTTACGAGTCTGTGAAAATTGACGGTGCATGATTCCGAGACCCGGTGTGCCCATAATGAATTTCTGAACTTTTTTTGGCACGTTCATTAAACGTTCAAGCGGTTTTTTGTAACTTTTAAAATGGTGCTCAAAATTGAAATCTGAGGACACCATTGAACTCACAGTGCTAGTATTCACATAAGGAGACCTATAACTTGACCGTAGTAGGTCGAGGTGAAAGTTAGTTTTTAACTTTTCATGGGAAAAGAAAAATAATTTTTTTTAATATTTTTATTTTAATTTGAAACTCCCATGTGGATGTTAAGTGGTGGGGACCACCAGAACTAAACCTCCCATGTGAATGTTAAGAGGTGGGGACCACCTGAACTAAAACCCCTAATTCGAATCCAAGGTGGTGGGGACCACCCCAACTCCACTTTAATAGAGAAAACCTCTCAATTCCCCATTAATTACTCCTCCCACTTAATTGAGTAAATTAATTTTTCCAACTCTTCATTTAATCAATAGTGTCATTTAATTATATTGTAAACTTATATTAAACCATTTTTAATTTAACTTGGAATTTCAAATCTTGGGATTTTTGGAAAAGTGTTGGAAAAAGGGAGGAGCTTTGGAGAATTTTGGAGAAACATATCCACTAATGAAGAACGCACTCTGAAATTAAATAATGAGGACAATGTTCAAGCCGACTTCAGAAGCATCTTACAGAAGCAATGAACATTGATGCCAATAATCCCAATGAATTTTCATCCTTCCTCGTGACCTCCTTCAAAAACCCTCTGAGGTAGGGGTTTAATTATGTGTAATTATTTATTCTTGAGTTATTCCCTTCTAAAAAAAAGAATGCTGACTAACTCTGTAACAAGTTGATCTATAGTTGATTTCGTTTTGCAAGTTTGGGAGTAATCATTGCCCGAGGTTGTAGGGTTTGACGTTCATCATGAATGTTTTATTAAGCCACATGCTAACGCCCAAACGCATAGGATGCAGGCCAAACGAATATGGCCTGACCCCTCCACATTTTTTTGTGTTCCTCACAATGGATGAAGGTGGCGATCGATCCCAGTGAATTGCACCAGGGAGACTCGGTTATGGCATTGAACACACCGCCAGCTGCGACAAAGGAGATGGCGCAACGACGACCCCCACGGTGGACCACTGCACCGTGGCCCTCATGCCGCCCTGAGCCCCGTGCACCGCCATGTGGCCTCCATAAGGCTCTGTGACGCAAAGGGGCCCCAGCGCCGACCCGTAGCCCCTGCGTCGTCCCGCGGCCTCCGTGCCGCCCCACGGCCGTCATGCCGCCACGCGGCCACCACGTTGCCCCGCGGCCCCCACACAACACCGTAGACACCCCTCTACCAGAACGGTTGTGATCTGGGCTAGACCCTATGAGCCAGGTCGACCAGAATGGGTCGGGTCGACGCAGGTAGGGTCGGGCCGGGTCAGACTAGACCCGGGCCAGCTTCGACCCATTTTTTCTCTATCGGTCATAACATTGGCACCGAGCGTACATTTGGAGAGCCTTCAATGGAGCTAGAAACATTGGATTTAGGTGGTTCATTTTGTATAACTCTCGTGATCATTGGATAAATTTGGGATATGGTTGGGTTGGATTGAGCACGAATCCAATGGGGCCCTCGGGACTAAAAGGATAATAATTTACAGACTGGGCATCCAATTAAAACATCATCTGTTGAGTTGAGACCCCTATAACATGGAGATAATTTGGGATACTTCTTCATTGGACTTCATGTCATTTGAAGTATCAACTAGTGGATTGAGGAGTGGACCCTCCCGGAGATGAGAAAGCATAGTGCAGAACCTTGTAGATGGCTGTGGTGATGTACTAGGATCCTCTGTGGGTCTGACGACATAGTTTCAATGTACTAGGATCTTGTGTGGGTATGAAGATGTACTGGCGATGTACTAGGATCTTGTGTGAGTCTGACGAAGTACTGTCTATGTATTAGGATCCTGTGTGAGACTGACGACATAATGGCGATGTACTATGATCATGTGTGGGTCTGAAGACATACTAGTGATGTACTAGGATCTTTTGTGGGTATGACATCTTAGTGGCGATGTACTAGGATCCGGTGTGGGTCTGACGACATACTAATTATGTACTAGGATCATGTGTGGGTATGAAGATGTATTGGCAATGTACTCGGATATTGTGCAGGTCTGACGATGTACTGGTGATGTACTAGGATCTTGTGTGCGTATGACGATGTACTGGAGATGTTCTAGGATTTTTTGTGGGTCTGACGATAGACTGGAGATGTACTGGGATCATGTGTGGGTCTGACGACGTACTGGAAATATACTCGGATCATGTGTGGGTATGACGATGTACTGGTCATGTACTAGGATCATGTGTGGGTCTGACGACATACGGGCGATGTACTAGGATCCTATGTGGGTTTGATGTTGTACTCACAGTGTACAAGGATCCACTGGGGTTCTGAAGATGCACTAGGATCATGTGTGGGCATGATGAGGTATTGGGATCCTTTGTGGGTCTGATGATGTACTACGATCCTCTGTGGGTCTGATGATAATTTTGTATCCTTCATGGGTCTGCCTCTTAACAGAGTAAGATGATCCAGTAGTAACATTTAATCATCTCTACTATTGTGCCTAAGATATACCTATTGTGAGCTGATTTTGTACCTATGTAGTACATACCATTGTGGTTTTCCTTCCTTTGTGGGACAGTTGTGCTTTGGGATTTTGGGTTAGGCCCTGTGTTTCCCCATGATTGAGATGGGTATACTTGATAACTTAGGTATATGTATGGGCATATACCTAAGTTGGGTTGACAGTTGATTTCATTCTTTGTGGTTTATCCTTTGCAGATTTTATGAGACATTGAGGGTCTCGAGAACCCTACTGAGTATCGTTATACTCACCCCTGTACGGGATATGCCTGCACCTTGTTGTGTTTGGTGCAGACAATGGATATTGCTGACTAAGGATGAGTGTACCTAGACTAGAGGTTGTTCAAGGTGGATATTAGAAGAGGCATACAGTACAGACGACTGCTTGAGATCTATACCTACCCTTCAGGTAGGATCCTTGGCGGGTGTTTATGGATCTGTTTCAGTTTACTTGTACCTTTCAAATTTATGTACTTTCTAGTTGGACTTGTATTATGGACACTTTTTACCTACTGTACTCCTATATTTACTATACTATTGTTTGTATTTTTTATCTTGTTGTGTGGTTGGTTGTGTGAGTTTACAAATTATAAAGTCAATGCCTTCCCGATTTTAGGTAATATTCCATTAGGTCCTAGTCTCCTATCCCTGGCCTATGGAAGGCGGGCTTGGGGTAGTCACAGAACGGGCCCCAAGGGATGGGTCATGATAGTATCTTTCTGTTCAATTTTATATACACCCATCCTAAGTCATACAAAATTATTAATACCCAACAAAATTTTGCTTCTACTTGATTTCTCGTAAAATAGATGTTGTAAAGGGAATATATGGTTTCCCATCCCCAACTTCTTAAATCTCCATTCTAATAATAGAATAAGATGTGATGCCTAGAGATATGTAAAATCATACCACCAATGTATTTAGTGTACCAGTAGATACTATGGGGTTTTTGGGAAGATATATGTATGTGATGTACATATAGACCCTATAGTGTATTGATGATGAGTTAAATGGTGTACTAATAGAACCAACGTGTTATGAATGGCATGATATTACATGGTATGATTTCATCATGATAGGAGGATGTAATTTGGTTCATTTACATCACGTTCAATATAACCTTCTAAACAAAAATGGTAGTGAATTGAAGAGATTTTTTAAGGGGATGTGGGCATTGGTTCTTTTTTATTTTTATTCTTTTGATTATTGGTGTACAAATTTTGTATTTCTGGGATATAAGAGGGTAATTAATCCCATTTTAATGTATTATACATATGTTATCATCACAGACAAAGAGCTAATTTGAGGAAATCCTTAGGTGACACTCCATTCTTCATTATAATCTCAAGAGTGGTTCCTAGAGGATTTGGTTCATGAAGCCTTCAATCAACTTTAAATATGCACTATGAACCTTGATAATTGGAATACCTACTTAATAAAAATTCATTCATCAAAGAAACACAAATTCGGATCTAATAGTCAATTTTGGACTCATGATCTATCAATATTAAGAAGACTAAATTCCACATATCACATTTTTCTCATTGAAAAAAGATTTATGGTTGAGCCTAAAAAATGAATTCAAAGATAGAGACAACCTCTCATGGAATAGTGAATATAATCCATGGATTACTGATAATCAAATATTCTCACCACCATATAAAGAAATTGGAAATGATTTTATGAATCCCCATAGCTCCATGAGTGACAAATCATGTTGCACATGGAGATCTCAATTTAGATTTCTAAGTGGAGTATGGTATTCTATGAACATTATATCATCTAGGTAATAATCATATCATGGTTTTCATAGAAAACTGCAAAGAAAAATTTTTAGCTTCTAAAATCACTATTGAACTTTATTGTAAAATTATATACTTATTGATTTTTAATTTTTGGGATTAAGGTTTCTAGGAAATTGAATTATACGGCCTTAAAAAATTGAAATATTCCACCCACTAACCACATCAATTTAGACTCAAAATATGAATGTATAAAATTTATAGATAGTCTGTTATCAATTTTTTTCAAATTAATATTATTCCAACTGAAATAATAATCATAAATATATTTTATTTAATACTTAATCCTTAAAAATGGATGTTTAGTAATTATTTTTGAAAAAAATATTACTATAGATACATGGGATGAAAATTGGAAAGGTATTATCCAATACAAAGTAATTTTTTTAGTAATTTCAAAACTATGGAGATCCATTAAATTCTTCTTATTATAAGGGTAATGGTGATGGAATTTTAACCACTAATGAAGATATGGGTGAAACATATATTTTTGAATATTTATAAATAAATTTTGAAATTCTAACAAAAATATTAATAATGTAATTAATATAAATTACATTTTTCGATTGAATGAGTATTTTCTATCTTTTACATTTATTTTTTAATTATATAAATGTATATTAATTATTTTTTTATATATATATATATTAAGAAGATAATAAAATTACATGTGTCTATTTTTTATTTACAGTTTGTTTTATCAATTATTTTAAAAGATTACATAATTCCCATCTGAAGCCCCTTGTTAAAAGATACTAACCCTTCATTATTAAAAAATTAATATCACATTTACATACCATTAATTATAAGAATATTTTATTATTCATAAAAAAATATAATAATAATGATAAATGTAATATTAATTACAAAATAAATTCATAATAATTAATAATAAAAAATAAATTCCACAATATTTAGTGATAATTATATTTAATTAATAATATTACCATATTAAAAATAAAATTATATAAAAATGCATCTAAAATGACCCATGTATGTCAAAATACACCCTCGGAGTTTTCTTAATCTGTTTACAAGGGCAAAACACTATTATATAACCCCAAATCATAAATAAAAAACTTGGAATTATAGGTTAATTTTTAGATATCTCTTTAAGAAAAGGTGTTAAACTAGATTTTTCTTTTCAATTACATTTTGTTCTTTTATGTCCATTTTAACACAAGTTCCCTAGTATATTCACCCATTTATTATTAAAAAATAATCCACAAGGAACACATCTTGTAATTGGGTTATATGTTTTTTTATAGTGTAAATATGCAGCCTCTAGATATCTAGAAATTTTAGGATCTGAGTGATCCATCACACCACTACATCTAACATTTACTGAAAATGGTGGAATTAAATTAATAATATAATAATTATAAAATTTAATGTAATTCATATTTCAATTAATAATAATTAATAATTCATTTAATAGTACGTGATTGAATAATTACCTAAAATTACAAACTTTCATTTGAATTAGTTCTTTATTGTTGATTTTGTAGAGACTTATTTTTATAAAATCATTTCCTCATTGGAATAAATGCTATATAACCTATAGTGTTGATCAAAATTTGTTTCAAAAACCTCTAATCATCACCATATAATTATTAGGTTACCATCAATGATGGTTCAAATTATTGGGATGATCTTTATTGATCAAAATTTCAACTATCATGGTAAGAATGTTGAAGATAAAGATATATATTGGGATTAAAAGGAATCCTTCTAGAATGTGTTTTTCAGAATGGTATAAAATGAATTGATAAATTATAAAACAATATAACTATGAATTTGTATCCCTGTGGTAATAGAATAAATATTTGAACAAGGGACATTGTTATTCTCTAAATCCATAGAAACCCACAGGACTAAATAATAATATTAATAATATTTTGGTTATTTACATGAATGATGGTGCTGATAAAGTGGGGTAGGAATAGTCAAAAATACATAGTTGGGTTGGAGTAAATCCAATCCAACATGGCCTAAAAACATACTAAGGGCATACTTTATGAAAATCGGCCTCTTTATGAATGTTTGAGCACGCAAATCTCCCCAGTTGAGGAGTCCAATTCACAAAAACAACCATCCTTTAAGGTGTTCCACCATGATACCAATGATTACCCTTCAAAAATGTTCAATGATATGATGATGTTCCTCTATGAGTCTGACGATGCGTCGTGGCCACACGAATGACTGATTTTGTTCCATCATTAGGTTGATAGAGCTATGCCCATTCCCAAAGCCTAAAAATTATTTTTGAACCACTTCCCATAATTTTGTATCCCATTTCCTGTAAATACCCACCTCATTCATATCTTATGTGGATGGTTAGCTTGACAATTCAACTTCCAAATTTTTCTAAATTTCTCCAAATTCCTAAGTCTCTTATGCATCATAGAACAACCCAAAATGGATCATCCAAGGTATCCTTGCTTATTGGAACTTTCATCCACGTGTTCTTAAAAGACTCCATCCAAGGGGTATATTCCTCTAATGATGGTTTATTCTCTTTGTGGAGGATGAAGGCCCTATGGGGCACTTGTGGACTAATGAATCATTTAACTTATGTGAAGCACTCCTTTCCAAATCCAGGACTTCATCTAGAGGTGGTGTCACCATGTTTTGTGATTCCTACTTCTCCATGGAGACCCTATCCTCCTCGAAGCACATGATCTTTGTAGAGAACCTCCTTGTGTGTATTTAAATATCACAAAACATCTCACATGGTCCTCTTCATAAATTATCCACAATTTTTACAATAATTCAATATGGTTGATTTCTTAGAGAACACACAATTATTTAGGATTATCCAACTATACCTCGAGACCCAATGATCCCAATTACTCTCTTTATTGTGGCCCACATATAAAAAACTGTGTCTGGATACTACCAAAAACCTCATTCTGATCTTCATGAGTATGAAAATGACTGTTGCTTCTTAGTATAGGCATGAGAATGTTAAACTCGTGCTTTTCCATGCCTGTCATCGTTATAATATGGAATTTCCAAATCTATTCCTTGGCCAAAGGCACATGAGAAGTGGTCATACAAGAATAAGGGATGGAGAGTGATTCCATCCACATGTGATTTGTAAGATGTAAAACTAAATAGTCCCAATGTCCTTAAATCATGGAATTAGTATATGGACCTTAAATTCCCAATAATAATAGGATGCCCCATCTATGAGTGGAATGGGATCGTCTCTACACTGCATACCCTTATAGTGAATGAGATCCAACTCATATGCAATGGAATCTTAATATAGAAGATTCCACACTTAAGCAATATACCATCTCTCATTAATGATTATTTCATCACAAAATAATTATTTCTATAGATTCCTTCTATTTATCACACTTAGAATGACACAAACAGGAATAGAGGTTTGTTTCAATAATGAGATCCAACCAATCACCACCATGTTCCTTACCCATATATATAACCCAATCATTCAATAAAATAGGATGCTACCATGTGTAATCACCAACCACACTCACCCTATAAACTACTTTCATACCTAAGAGCCAACCACATGCTCATTTGGGCCTCATAATTTATAAGACGTATCCAATTCCAAACTACATGGGAGTTGATTCCCATTTATCATAGATATATAGGAAGCCACTTTGAGGATTAAACCCAACATCTGAATTTATCTTGATTTTCTCCATGACACATCCTTGGTAAGATCAAGTCATTTACCTGAGAGATTACATTTCCTCCACATCCCTCTGGAATCATCTAGGTGTAAGCCCAACAAAATCTCTACTCAAATATATCTTTATCGCATGAGTGTCCATATCGTATGAATTTAAACAACATGGACTTGTAATGTCACATGACCTCAAACAACGGAACCAAACTACATGGGTTTTGGTCCATGTCTTCTAAGAAGTGTACATAGGATACCTCCCTAAGGTTCATCCTTGACCAATGGTAAACATTTGTTTTACCAACTAGCAAAACACCTCCCTAGACTACCTTAAGGGTCTTTCCGATCAACTCATCGAGTCTAATTCAAGGGGAATCATAAACAATGGTAATCATTGGTGATCCCTATTAGTGACGCACCTCCCTGAACTTCCTCAAGAGGGGATATGATCAACTCATCATGTATCCTTCAAGGTGATTCGAATGAAATGGTTATATTAGGTGCTCCTTCCTAGGGAAGCACCTCCCAGATTTACCTCGTGGGTAATTCTGATCAACTCCCTGGGTGTGTTTCAATGGAAATATCGAACAATGGAAACATATGTTCTCCCTCCTTGGAATTAACCTCCATGATCTTCCTCAAGGAGACTTTGGATCAAATACTTTAGTTTTCATTAGAGATCATCCCAACCAATGCTTAACTTAGGTGTCCCACCTAGGGATTTCCCTCCAAGATCCTCCAAAATGGTTGTTCTAGTAAAACACCTGGTTCTAAATTAAAGGGGATCCCAACCAATGGAGAACATAGGTTCTCCCCTTGAGGGAAGAATCACACAAATGCATCTCAATAGGAATCTTGATCCACGTACTTGGGACACACATCCTTGATCCATTTTCATGGGGAATTCTAATCAAAATCCTTTTATCTTCACAATATGTAGAACTCATAACCTGTTTCAATATAGTACCTCACATAAAGTTGTGTATGACTAAGGTTAAATAATTGGAAGGTATAAATATATAATGGGATCTATCTCTTACAAAACCTAGTATGTATGAAGAAAAAGTCATTGGTGATATATACCTATGGATGTAAATACCTCATGATCGATGTTGGATTACTTGGGTTCCAATCCTATGATGCATCCTTGAGATTCCCTCATATGAGAGATAATATAGGTGACCATTGTTCCTAGTGTTCATACATGCTAGTGATTCCCAATGGTACTAACCTCTTCAAAAAAATTACTACCTTGCCAAGACCCACTTGAATTTCCTAACCGATGTATTGAAGTATTTGTCATTGGAAAATGATTCCAAAAAATATTTTAGAATCTTCCATACATGATCCAGGAGAATATCTCATTTTGCAGGATTCAATTTGACTTTTTGTGGAGCCTTAACGAAGTTACGGGATAAATTAAGGGTTGTTTGATGTCAAACTGCCAAAAATGGCCATCCAGGACGATGTTGGGACAATGTACAAGTTTGCATGAAAAAATGGGATCTTGCATGTAAAATGGTTTTGCGCTCAAAATTGTATGTTTTTGTGAAAGAAAATAATATTATGTGCACCACCATTCAAGGTTTCTCCTATAAATGCAAGTGCACTATCTACTTTTGGGGGGCTCTATAGGTCGTCCATCGCTCTGCTACACGTAAGACCGCCTCGTCCGCGCCTTCATGGAAAAGAGGAACCCTCTATGGGATATATTTTGTGATAGGTTGCATATGGGTCTTCTTTCATACAGACCCATAATGGTTTGATCCTTCCATGATCCCTTTGCATCTTAAGGCATTTTTGCACCAAAACCGCCTCTTGCGCGCAAAACATTAAACTTGTACACAAACTGCCGCTTGCATGAAAAACACAAATTTTGCATAAAAAATCCATTATTCCATGAAACTCCTCAATTTTGGGTTCACTAGTACCACTTTACCCAATATTGCACGCCCCTATGCCACACAATGCAATCTTACACGCAACCCACCCTACTTGTGGCATAGCTTACACACAATATTATCCAGGACTACACCTGTTGGTCTATTCCACAAGGATTCCACCCCCGCACTCCTTCTCAGAATTAGTTCCAGGATTTAGTCCTATCAATGTCCCTTCGCTTCCATCACTAAACCCCTTGAAAAATGGAGAGCTAGGACACAAATGTTTGGATCGGGACGTCTGTGTTTTCTATTATCCCCTGATACGCACCCACCTTCCTCCTATGGAATATCTTGATTTGAGAAACTCGTCTATAGACCATAAATCACCTTCTAATGACATATTTCTCTTGGTTCATTTCCCATGTCGTCTGTTGAGATCCTCATCATTAATTCTATGAGTACCTTTAGTTGAACCATTCCTTAAGAAATTCATCCAAATCCCATCACCTGATTTCTATATCAGGCTATACCAGAAAGGGACTCTCTTGAATAAGTTTCAACACCATCACTTTCTAGGAACCTTCTTCCTAATAGTATTATCTATTTGACTTTAAACTATAGTACGCACTGTGTGGAGAATATTGGATGCCTTTTTCTCAAAACAAGATATGCCTCCTACGCCAATCATAAGATGCCAACAGTTCTCTCTACATGACTATGAATGGTAGTGTTCCCTATAATTTAATAACAAGATTCATCTTTTTCAAATAAGAGATGGTATATGTGAAAAACATAAGATACCTCATACCATGATTATAGAGGAATATTTTCGTGAGTGTTGGAATCCGTCCAATCATTCCATCACTCCACCTCATGCTTGGTATATCCTTCATTCAGATCTTCGTACTCTTTTATATCAGAAGGGACTCCCTAACAGAATGGTCCCATGCCGCATCGGTTCACCTACATTTCTATAACAATATTCCGGATGAAATTGGATTACACATCGAGTGAATTCCTATGTTTCAAACAAGACTAGTAGTCGACCCTCATTTGTTTGTCCTAATTTTAGGCTAATGCAATTCAGATGCTGTGTTTCGAACATATTCAAGAGTTATCCTCCATCATCATGCCACCCTCACCCAATTCCTAATGTCGGGCATGTGATTCACACTTCTCATCTCCCTTTATTCTGACTAATTCCAATTCACTCACCGTTATCCCGCTTGTGCAGTAGCGCATAGCTATAGAACTCAATTATATGCCTCAAACCACCAGAGATTTGTGATTCCCTCATGGAAAGACATGGGGAATACTTTATGTACAACCTCCATAAGTAAGCCCTATCCACCATTTCCACTCATTAGTGACACCTGGACAGCTTCCATGGGTAAACCCCATCCATCCTTGCCACTCCTTATTAGAACCCAGGAACTTCAATGCGTATTCCCCATCCACCATTCTCTCTTCATAGCGGTACCCAGGTAGCTTTCATGTGTATGCCTTATCCACCATTTTTTCTCCATAGAGGAACCCGAGAAACATCCATGTGTAATCCCCATCCACTATTTATTCTCCTTAGCGGAACCCGGACTACATCTATGTGTCAGCCCCATTCAGCACCCTTTGTGGACGCATCATTGCTCCACGATCGTCAAGCCTCTTATTGCCTCATGTTACAAAAATTGAGCATGACTAACAAAATCTTTGAGTGAGCATCGACCTTGAAACCATTCATGTTCTTCCTTAGCGTAAGTCTCATGCCACCATTATGAACTATGTAGAATTTGATCCTTTCCAACATCAAGAAAAGTACGTAGGAAGCCTCCCTGAGGATCGACCCAACACCTACTTTTCCCAACCCACTCACATCAGTTTTACTTCTTCCCTAAAGATGACAAACTGTATCCCTTATACCAAACTACGTGGACATTTATCCTTACGCTTTTCAAGAAATATACGCTGGAAGCCACCATGAAGATCAAGCCCAACACTCATCGGTCCCGAACACTCTACGTTGGTACATCCTCATCCTTTATGACGTTAAATTGTTCTCCCCCATTTAATATGTTACTACATTAAATTCTACATTAATGAACTATGTGGGATTTGATCCTTGTCCCCTAGATAGGGTACGTTGGATGCCTCATTGAGGTTCAACCACTACCAGTAGACAGTTGTTGGAACTCCAACCAGGGGTAAGCCATTGGAACCCCAACCAGTGGTAAGCCATTGGAAATACCAAAAAATAGTAATATGTCATCGTCCCATTCATTGGGACCCACATATCTTGTCTTCCCCCATAGCGTCAGAACAAAATGGGATACTAACCACGTGTAAGCCCCATTATGTCTTCAAGTCGTTGTCCTCTGTGCAATCCATGATTTCTTGCCCCATCCCAAACATCATGGACATTGATTCCTTAACGTGATGATACGTAGGAAGACTCTCTAAGGTTTAATCCCATCACTCGTTTCCCATCTTGGTCTCTCCCAGGAGCCTCTGTGTTTCAAGAAGGTCATTCCCCAACCTAGAGGTTCCACTTCCTCCAAGTCCCATCCATGAATCCCTTCTCATGGGCCTCCTCCACAAGTGTCCCATCGCCCCACCGAACTACGTGTACTTTGATTCCCTGTAATGGGGATATGTATGAAGACACTTTGAGGCTCAATACCAACATTTCCATCATCCTCCCATCGGTTCTATATCATTCTCCATCCATTTATCTAAACCATCCATATCCATCCTGATTTTTACTAGGGCCACCACATCTCAGTGAGATCATGATACCCACTTTCCCATTACTCTTAGCAGCAATTAGACTGCTAACCCAGCTTAAGCCCCACAAGGACCATATTCATCCACCCAAGAGAATCCCTATTTTTATGGGTCACAATCCATGTGTAATCCCCAACATCATCTATGGTTCGTTGTCCTTTGTGTATACCTTTATTTCAATCCTCAACCCTTCAAACTACGTGGGTTTGGATACCTGTCATTTGCACAGGGTATTTAAGAAACCTCCATGAGGTTCCATACCAGCAAATGGTAAACCATTGTGTACCCCTTTCTAGTTCACACACCCCCGGGTCATCCCTTAGTGGTGTTCAGATCAACTTTCATAGTGTGATATCATCCATGTTTGGAACACACCATCCCAGGTCTTCACATATTGGGAATCTTGATCCATCTATCAAGTGAACCTTCCAGGTACTCTCTCCTAGGTATTTACCAATCTAGCCTGCCTCGATGGGGAATTATGATCACTCCCATTATGTCTCTGCAACATATTAAACTCGTGGCCTACCTCATGATAAACATGAGATTCTGGAGGAAAACCTGAGAAGAAATTCCATTTGAGTAACCATCTTCGAATAATGTTAAACTCATGGAATACCTCGTGTTAAGAAAGGGAAGATGATGAAAAACTCAGAGACATACCTCTAGAATAAGACACCCCATGATTGATGTGGGATTCCTTGGGTTCTGCACTATTGAGATGCCTTATTATGATGAAGACTAGAGTTGGCCAATGTCAAAACATCTAGATATGCCCTGACATGCCAGATATTGCATTCTACTCCGACTGAAGGTTACTACCAAATCAATACCTCTTAGAATATTCAGACAAAATCAGTGTAATTAACCATAGTACACAAAGATATGGCACCAGGAATGAGATAAATGAACCACTACTCAAATCTAGGATGGAGACCCGGACTAGGTAATGAGTTTGGAGGAGGAATCCATAGAAGGAGAGACAGAAATCCCATCATCACATTTACATCAAAGAGAAAACCTCCAGGAATAAACAAAAGATGTCTCCCACCTTTTTGAAAGTAGGAATGCGGGGAAACAATCAATGCATCCTCCACCAATAGATACATGCCCCCAGAAAAAGTGTTGAAAACATAAATAGTGAACTTGAAATAAATCCCTTATCCTTTAATATAGAGTAGACCAAATATGTCGGTCAAATTGATGCATCACCCATGTGAATTTCTTCTCTTTCATATGTGAGAGGATGTGTACCATTTCCTACATGAAGACTATGGTCCATCGGCTCCTTTCCGACTCTACCTCCCTCACAGGCCATGCATGGGGAGTCCTCCCACGACTCCATCGGCTCCTCGATGACCCAGCCACCCCCATGAGGCTGCGCATGGGAGGATTTCTCCCCATACTCCAATCGGGTCCTCGCGGACCCATCAAACATCCCAGGCTATGTTGTGGGCGCCCGACCTTGACTCCATCAGCAGCTTGTCAACCCGGCACCCTCTATGAGGCTACGCAGGTGGCATCCGACCCCGAATCTGTAAGCTCCTCACCAACCTCGCCGCCTCCATGAGGCAGCCGAGGGGGAATCTGCCCCCAACTCAATCATCTTCTCATAGAACATGCCCCCTTCATAGGCCACATAAAGGGCATCTGCCCCTAAATCCAATTGACTCTTTGTCGGCCCCTCTACCTTCACAGGCCGCACAGGGGGCATCATTTTTTGACTCCATCAACACTTCTCTGACCCAACCTCCTTCATGAGGCCGCGCAGGGGGAATCCACCCCGTACTCTATCATCTCCTCGCTAATCCGCCACATCTATGAGGTCGTGCAAGGGGAATCTATCCCATCTCTATCGTCTCCTTACCGACCCTGCCGCCTATAGAGGCCACATGGGGGGACTTTTTCCCTAACTCCATCAGCTCCTCTCTAAACCTTCCACCTTAACAGGCCATGCAGGGTGCATCCACCCCCGACTTCATTGGCTCCTCACCAACCCCACCGCTTCTATGAGGTCATGCAGGGGGAACCTGCCCAGAGATCCATCTACTTCTAGCTGACCCCGCCACCTCTATGAGTCCATGCTTGGGGCATCTTCCCCATACTCCATCTCCTTGATGACCCTGCCGACTTCAGAGGCCATGCATGGGGCATCTTCCCCTGACTCTAATCAGCTCCTCGCTAACCCCGTCTCCTCCATAAGGTCACGAAGGGGGAATCTGCCCCCCAACTACATTGACTCCTCTCCGACCTCTCCTCCTTCATAGGCCGTGTTGGGGGTATCTGCCCCTGACTCTAATTGTCTCCTCATGGACCCCACCACCTTCATGGGCCACACTGGGGGAATCAGTCCCCCAACTCAAACTGGTTCCTCACCGACCTCACTACCTTTATAGTCTCCATAGGGGGTTATCCTTCCTCGACTCCATTGGCTCCTCACCGACCCCTTCACCTTCAGAGGCCACATAGGTATAATTCTCCCTGAATCAATCAGCCACTCACCATCCCCACCACCTCTATGAGGTCGTGTATGGTTCATCCTCCCCTAACTCCATCAGATCCTCACTAACCCTGTAGGCTTCAAATTCCATGAAGGGGGAATCTTCCACCGACTCCATTAGCTCCTAAACAACCCCTCCACCTTAATGAGGCCGCACATGGGGCATCCAAAACAAACTTCATTAGATACTCATTGAAAGAATCTCCTTCACAGGATGAACATGGATCATCCACCACTGACTCCATGGGATCCTCGTTGACCCTGCCACCTCCATGAGGCCGCAGAAGAGGCATCCTCCCCTGACTATATCAACTCCTCTCTGACCCCTCTACCTTCACAGGCTGCGCAGGGGGAATCCACCCTGGACTTCATCATCTCCTCACCAACCCCTCTGCCTCCATGAGGCCACATAGGGGGAATCTGACCCTCAACTCTATCGGTTCCTTGCTGACCCCTCCGTGTTCACAGAACGCATAGGGGGAATCACCCCCCCCCCCACTCCATCGGCTCCTTGCCAACACCGCCACATTCACAGGCCACACCGGGGGCATCTTCCACTGACTCCATTGGCTCTTCACCAACCCCCATTCCATCGTATTCCACGCATGGGGCATCCTCCCCCAACTCCATTGGCTCCTCACCAACCCTGCTGCCTCTATGAGACCCTGCTGGGGCCATCCTCCCCTGACTCCATCAATTCCTCGCCAAACTTTCCACCTTCACAGGCTGTGTAGGGGCATATACCCCTCTGATTCCATCTTCTCTTCATTGACACCACCACCACCATGAGGCCATGTTGGGGGAATCTTCCTCTGAATCATTCGGCTCCATGCAAACCCCAACGGCTTCACAATCCTCATGGGGGGGGATTCTCCCCCAACACCATCAACTCCATGCCAACCCCACCACCTTCGTTTGTCCATGAAGGGGGCATCTTCCCCCAACTCCATCATCTCCTCATTAAACCTGCCTCCTTAACAAACAACTCAGGGGGAATCCACCCCCAACTCCATCAGCTCCTCACCGACCCTGCCACCATTACAGGCCGCGTAGGGGGTGTCTACCCCTGAAACCATCAACTCCTCGCCAACCCTAACACCTTCACAATCCACATAGGGGTCATACACCCCTAACTCCATTATCTCATCATTGTCTTTATGGCCTTTACAAGCCGCACTGGGGGCATAATCCCCCCTGACTCATTCAAATCATTGTCTACACCACCACCATCATGGGCCACGTAAGGGGGAAACCACCCCCAGTCTGATGGTGTGCCTCCAATAGCACCAGAAGGCACTACAGATGTCCTCCCCACACCACTCCTATTTAGGCATTAGAGTCCCTCTCATCGCCATTATTATCCACTATAGAGGTCCTCCCCACACTGCTACTATTCAGGAACGGGAGTCCTCCACATTTCCATCATTAGCCAATTGGGAGGTTCTCTTGCATCGCAATTCAGGCACATGATTCCTCCCCATCCCCAACATCAACCAGCATGGCGGTCCTCCCCATGCATATACAAAATCTACCATGGAGGCACTCCCAATTCAAGATCCATGCCATTCTATTTATAACAAATAATGGGTTCAATTCGATCATATCCCTCATCATATTGGTTTGCATTATGATATTACGCTCAATGCTTCCATGCCTTCTAATCTCCATTGTCCCCATAATACCGACTCTCTAGGCTTCCATGATTTTTTGGCTCCATTTCTCCATCATACTGATGATCTATGATTCCATGAAATCCAGGCTCCATCGCTTCATCATACTAATTCTCTAAGATTTAATTCCTTTTGGGATCCATGGCCCCTATCGTACCGACACTCCAGGATTCAATACCTTCTGGGCTCCTTGGACCCCATCGTACTGATGTTTTGGGATTCTACACCTTCTGGGCTCCATTTCCCCTTCGTACCAACATTAGATGCTTCCACAACTTCTAGGATCCATCACCCCATTGTATCGATGTTCCAGGATTTCACGCCTTTCGAGCTCCATCACCTCATTGTACCGATGTTCTAGGATTCCATGCCTTTCGGGTTCCATCACCCCAGTATACCAACATTCCAGGCTTCCACACATTCAAGTATCCATCCCCTATTTCGTACCGATGATACATGCTTCCATGCCTTTCGGGCTTCATCACCCCATCGTACCGACATTCCAGGATTCCACACCTTTCAGGCTCCATAACCCCGTCGTACTGATATTCCTAGATTCCATGCCTTTTGGGCTCCATTGCCCATGTCATACAAATGTTTTAGGCTTACACACATTCTAGGCTCCATCACTCCATCGTACTAACGTTCCAGGCTTACACGTCTTTTGGGATCCATCTCCCTGTCATACCAGAATTCTAGCCATCCTCGCCTTTCGGGTTCCATCTTTCCCATCATACAAATATTTTACACTTTCATGCCTTCTGGGAACCATCACCCCCATCATACCAACATTCCAGGCTTCTGCACCTTATGGGATCCATCGCCCTATTATACTGGCATTCCAGGATTCCACACTTTCCAGGCTCTATCTCTTAGAGTTGGTGTCTTGAGAACCAATTGTTTGTACTTTTATTACATGAATTTACACTTATTATATATTATTTATTATTCTTCATGACTATAATATAATAATGTCCTAGAATATTTGTTTCATTAATAACGTCATGGAAGATCCCTAATAGTTTGAGAACCTTGAAATGCTATAATAATATTCTTAAATAATGTTATATGGTTGGATGATGTACTATGACAAGATAGAGA
Organism: Viscum album; assembly: GCA_963277665.1. Taxonomy (NCBI): domain Eukaryota; kingdom Viridiplantae; phylum Streptophyta; class Magnoliopsida; order Santalales; family Viscaceae; genus Viscum; species Viscum album. The sequence goes on from OY728139.1 coordinate 903,519,531, forward strand.
TTATACAAACTGTCATGTGCGAGTACTCATAAGAAGACGAGACTCACTCTCACAGAGTTCACACTTGGTAATCTCCAAGATGAGAGATTATGAGAACAGACCCGCTATTAGTAATTCTGAATTTCTTGGTATCATTTGATATTACTATCTACGAGCTTGTGTATTGGTCCTTAGACTAGAAGATTAACATTAACTCATCTCATTACTTGCACACTTATATTTTCTAAAGAAAACCCTCATGAAGACATTTGGTGGGAAGTAGGGTATGTTCAGTGCGTCACAAATGACATGTTGTTATTGAATAAGTCAAGGAAGGATTTGTTCCTTCCATATTTATGGAAGTAGATATCCCGTACCCTTTGACTGAAATAGGACTTTCAACCAAATTCCATGGCCATGGTGTAACAACGAGTTTATTTCCAGAATAAAATATTGACAGATGAAGCATATAGGTTTATGACACTTCCATGAAACCTGGTTGATGAGATATTGAGACAAAGGGATTAAATTTCATGGTAAGCATTTGAATGAGGTGATACATCAATGTGGCGTCAACTTCTTTTTGTTGGGTGCCTTGACCGTTAACTATACATTAATCGTAGACATTAGGCAAAACCGCCTAATGCCAACAAGAAAGTGCCATAGAGGGTCACACACTAAGTGTATCCAAATATCTCAAGTATAATAATGATTATTCCCATATGTTGTTTAATATTTATTTAAGTAAGCCTGAATTGTTTTAAATGTTGGAGGAAAAATAAAATGAAAAACAAGTTATACATGTTGTTTACATTAGATGTACATGCAGTGTAGTATTTATTTTGGAAAGGAAATGAAAAATGAAAACAAGATATACACGTTGTGTACATTGAATGTTACCGCCGTGTAGTTTTCATGAAAAACAAGTACACGCTATGTATTAATGATTACACGCCATGTGGTTTTTTCATTCGGGATTTTGATGAAATAGTATCATTTTATTAAATGATATTTATTATAATCAGCGTGGGTGTATGTCAAGGAATAAATGATTATACATGCGGGTTTTTAATAATATTTAATGAAATAAATAAAACACGTAACGTGATTATTTAATTTCATAACTCAATAACCTCAAACCGGATTATAAATATCCTTAAAACCACAAAATGTTTTCTAAGAATAGTTTTGCACAACAATATTTGAGAATTCTCTCAAGGCCGAATGAACTCGTACCTCCAAGAATGCTCTGAGGACCGAGATAGATCCACCTCCATCGGATCAAGGCGATCTAAGGTGGACAATGCAAGCAAAGGCTTCTCCATGCTAGCACCTGGATATTCCTTTAGAAACGTCTAGAGATATGTGGTGCACATGTGGATCGCCACTAGAGGAAGTCTACACATGGCTTCTGCAATGCAAAGATGAATCAAATCATAACGTGATCAAAAAATATCAACGAAGAAAGAATGGAATAAAAGGTACTTCTTTTCAATTAATTAAATTAATTATAATTAACCCATGAAAATCCTCGTTTTTGGTTCTGAGACTATTATTCTTCTTTGCCAATTTCTGTGAATCGATCTGTGGAGTCCAGCATTTATCGTCATATTGATCCCGGATTGATCATTGGTAAGGAAAAAAAGCCAAGTGGGCACATCCACCCATGAGCTTCGACTATGACCGAAACCTTCAAATGGTATCATAGGGAAGTTACAATGTTGATTATAGTTATTTAATTTTTGTTGATAATTTACGCATTTATATTTGATTGAATTCATGATAAATCGTTCTATAAAAATGAATGAACGAGATATGTTCTTCCTCATTCATTTCTAAATTCACATCAGAGAAATGACCTTTTAATTTTAATTTTGATTAAAATAAAAATGAGGAACTCATCTGGAGGAGCCACTCTTTCTGTCTATACAACACAAGAATACACATCGTGTAGTGAAAACTACATGTTGTGTACTTAGGTTAAACGAACCGGTACTGGTCCGCCAAACCGCATCATGTGAATTGTGTATACCCAAGTATTTATTACGTTGTGTTGACAAGAAATGAACGGCACATGGAAACCTGAATACACGGTGTGCATGTTGACTCAACATGTCTTGTTGTCCAATCCAGCTGAGGAGAAACTATATACAAGGAGACGCCACGTACCACATACACGAGATTGCCAGGCCAGTAACAGCATAACAAGGAAGTACATATCGTGTTATATTATTCTACATTTCGTGTACTCCAAAATTTCCAAAGTACAAAAAAAACACACCAAATCCCCCAGCGTGTAATTTGGATAAAGAGTGAAAAAAATACACGTCGTGTAATATAGCCTACACATCATGTGCTTTTGAGAAACGAAATTTCACCAGGATTCCTCCAAAAGAACAAAGACATCGTACAAGGAATTTGGATGAGAAGAATCTCAATGAAATTTAGAATGGAATTTAAGATAAATAATTGATTAATTATAAGATCATAATTAATTCAAGGGAGACATATCTTGAATAATAGAATGATTAAAAGAATTTGAATTCTAAATATATGTAAATATCATTGCATTCTATGGATAATCATGATCTAGACCAAAGACCCTTTGTGTGTGTATTGTTTCATTTAAATTTATTTAAATTCATTGGCCTGAGATCCTTCTTCTAATAAAATATAGGGCATGTGTGCCCGTGGTTTATTTAATGTAAACCCCTTGTAATGGAGGATCTCCCAAGTCAGAGGAGATGGTTTAAAACCCTAATCTGAGGTAAAACCAACCCATGAAGAAACAATGGTGGACATGTGGGAGCTGCAAAACACGAACCATCAGTTCAATGTGTTTTTCCCTAGGTCAAGGTTAGCTTATCAAAACTTCTAGATAAGATAACCAATTGATGCTCATAATCATGAAATATTATTTTATTTATGTCTGATTGCATGGATTATTTATTATGTATGTGTTTTCACGATCACATAATTAATGAAATAAACAAGCATGAAAAGATGGAATAAAATAAAAACCAGACTATGTGTAAACATTATCAGAACAGGGTTAATTACTGAAGAAATCATCACTTAATATTAACAAGCATGTGATAATGCAAAACTACACATAAAGAATAAAATCCCTAAAATACCATATTAAGTCAAACCAAGCCATGTATTACTTGATTAAGGTCAAGACTCAATAAAACTATGTGTTTGACCAAATCTTGTTGGGACACTTAATTTTATAAAGGAAGCTCTTATAAAAGTTTCGGGTTGACTTAATCATTTTACATCAATAGGAGTATCCCTTTCTAGACTTGTTGTAAAATGGAGGCATGTGTTGAGGAAATCCATGTCAGGATTTCAGGATTGGGACATTCACTCAATAGATCAAGGAAATGTATGCTTATAGTTGACAAATACCTACCTGCCTAAATACCATCTAATAGCTTGACCAACCCTTTTTGGGGTTATGCGAAGGGGAATATGGATCCTTTCCACTAGAATGTCAAAGAAACTGGACATTCCGAGTTCAATGGAGAGGGATATTGGGAATTGATAAAATAGTGGGAGACTTAATAAAATTTATTATTTCTCATAAAATGTAATGAAGAAAGTACTGATAAATATGCTCTTTTAATTTTTAGAATCAAAATGAAAAACTCATCAACCACATTTTCTCTGTGATCAATTCTGGGTAAAGACAATATCCACATTGGCAGTAACTTTTAGGAATGGTTTAGGTGCCTTCGGGTTATCCTAAGCCATGAATGAAATTTTTACGTACTGATGTCCTCACATTTTGATTCGCCTACCCAAGGGGTGAGTGATGAATATTTCCTGATCTATGATCAACATTTGAGTGATGCACTCGATATTAAATTTTTAATTCTATCATCAATGTCATGTGAGCTCATGAAATCTCAAGAAGGCATGGATGCATACAGAATTCTCAAGCACCTCCATGGTTTATACCAAGAGAGAGCATTATAGGATTGTTTTTAGATCTCTAAGGCTCTATTTTAGATCAAGCTTGGAGTGGGTGCCCCAGCTGGGCCTCTTGTATTCAGGCTTATTGGCTACATTGAGTGCTTGGAGGTTCTAGGGTTAGCTCCCCGAAGAACTAGGTTCTGATCTCATTATTGCATCACTTCCCCAGAGATTCTCTATCATTGTGGTAAATTTCAACATGAACAAAATTGAGAATTCTCTATCTGATCTTCTTATCCTTATTCACCAAGTATACAATGATATGAAGTGTGAAAAGCCTTTTGTCCTTATGGTGAATAAAATTTAAGGGAATGCGAAGAGAATTAAGCTCAAAGCTTCTTCAAGGCCTTCCAAGAAAACAAAGATCAAAGGGGAGGCAAAAGAACAGGAGGCTGTTTGTTTCGCATGTGGCAAGAAGGGCCACTGGAAGAAAAACTGCACCCAACCAAGGAAGCATGGGGCAGTTTTAGGTGCATTTTTTATCAAATGAAATATATCTATTTCTACCAATTGGGTATTAGATAATGCTTGTGGTTCTCACATCTATATCCAAATACAAGAACCAAGTAGATTCAGAATGATTGAACCTGGTGAGGTGGATCTGCGAGCAGCCAATGGATCCAGACTCACTGTTGTAGCAGTCGAAGACTACCACATCACATTACCAACTGGGATGGTCTTGGTATTAAAACGATTTTATTATGTACCCATTGTAACAAAAAACATTATTTCAGTATCCAAATTAGATAATGATTGATTCATCTTCAAGTTTATAAATGAATATTGCAACTTTTATAATGATAGAATTTGTTTAGGTAGGACACATTTATATAATGGATTTTATGTGTTAGACAACACAAACCAAGTAATGAAAATTGATGAAAAAGTAAATTCACATGACTCATACCACACCCAGCTTTCGCATAACTAGCTAGGTCATTTCAATGAAAAATGTTTGAAAAAATTACATCAATATGGGTATTTATATTATTTTTAACTAATACCACTTGGTGTATTTCATGCTTGTCTACAAGGAAAAATAACCAAATACCCATTTAGTGGGAAAGGTGAAAGGGATAAATAGATTCTAGAATTAGTTCACACAGATGTGTATGGACCATTTCCAGTTGATGCAAGGGATGGGTTCTTGTACTTCATAACTTTTACTGATTATTTTAGTAGATATTGATATATTTACTTAATGAGGTATAAGTCAGATTCATTTGATCTGTTCAAAGAATTCAAGAATGAATTTGAGAACCATCTTGGTAAGAAGATTAAGAAACTATGCTCAGATAGAAGATGAGAATATCTTAATTAGGGCTTCATTTATTTCTTACGATATCTTGGGATTCTATATCAACTCACACCTCCTTACACGCCTCAGTGGAATGGTGTAAGTGAAAGGAGAAACCGTACCTTGTTGGACATGGTGAGATCAATGATGAGTCATTCGAGATTTCCATTATCCTTTTGAGGATATTCCTTACAAACAACAGCACACATACTAAACCCAAGTAGCAAATAAATCGATAAATAGTATTTCGTAACGAGTTATAGAGTGGACGCAAAGCCATGTTATCAGATTTACATGTGTGGGGTAGAAAATAATTTTTTAAGGCCTATTCAGGTAACAAACTTTCACCCTGAGGGACAAAGTGTATCTTTATAGGATATCCCAAGGAAACAAAGGGATATTACATATACAACCCATCATATAAAATGGTTATAGTGGAAAGACATGCCATATTCCATGATAGGGAGCACATATCCAAAAGAGATAGTGGGATCAAGATAGACTTCGATGAAGTAGAGGATCAAGATACACAAGAGTTGGTATAGGAATAGATTCCACAAAGCCCCATGGAAGAACAATCTATTCTAGAGACACAAGAACTACATAAGAGCACAAGAGAGGTGGGAAAAACAGAATGATATGGGTTTCATGTCAGCGAGGATGGTGACTCATTATTGGATGACAATGATGACACTCTTACCTACGAGGAAGCAGTTGAAGGCACAATCTTTTCCAAGTGGAAAGATGCCATGAATTCTGAAATGGATTCCATATACCAAAACCATGTCCAGATTTTGGTAGATCCTCTATTTGATGTAATGCCTATTGGTAATAAGTGGGTATTCAAGAAGAAACTGGACATAGAGGGAAAAGTCAGCACCTATAAGGAACGACTGGTTGTAAAAGGTTTTAGAAAGCATCAAGGAATTGACTATGATGAAACCTTTTCACCGGTTGCGATGCTGAAATCCATCAGAATCCTATTGTCCATTTCCGCTTACCATGACTATGAAATTTGTCATATGGATGTCAAAACAACATTCCTTAACAACAACCTCCAGGAAGATGTCTACATGAAACAACCTGAAGATTTTGTGACTCCAAAGGATGCCAACAAGGTATAAAAGTTGTAGAAATCCATTTATGGATTAAATCAAGCATCAAGGTCATGTAAAATTCATTTTGATGAATCCATAATGGAATTTGGATTTGTTAAGAATGAATTTGAGCCTTGTGTCTACAATAGTTTTAGTGGAAGTGCAGTCATTTTCTTAATAGTATATGTTTATGACATATTACTAATGGGAGATGAAGTACCTGTCTTACAGTTAGTTAAGTCATGGTTGAATAAATGTTTCTCTACAAAAGACTTGGGCGAGGAAGCATATATTCTTGGGATCAAGATCCATCGTGATAGATCCAAGAGAATGTTGGGCCTCTGTCAAAGTACATACAATGACAAGATACTGAAGAGATTCAGTATGGAACATTCCAAGAGGGGATTGTTTACAGTGTCATATGGAATTAATCTTTCCAATAAAATGTGTCATCGGACACATGAGGAGAGAAAGAAAATTGAAAGGATCCCTTACACATCCGTGATTGGATCAGTCATTTATGATATGCTATGTACAAGGCTAGATGTTTCTTATGCATTAAGTGGGGTTGGCAGATATTAAGATGATCCAGGAGACCACCAATGGATAGTAGTTAAGACTATCCTTAAGTACCTAATGTGTACTAAGGATATGTTCCTGGTTTTTGGAGGAGATGAGGAAATAGTCATCAGAGGACATGCAGATGATCGTTTCCAGAAAGATCAAGATGACATTAAGTCGCAGACTTCTAGAGACCCAATCTTGACGTACATGGACATTACATTACATTTTCAGAATACTTAATACATTAAAAAAATAGACACCCAAGGACCATAATATTTTAGTGTCTTTGAAAACTCAGAACATAATCTTCTAATCATGGTGAATGATCTTCAACATCTCCAATAAAGATCTTCCCCTGTCTGTTTTCATACCTAAAATATTTATTTATATCAAAGGGAAAATAAAACACAAAAGGGTGGAGCTCAAATTCTCAGTAATTGTAATCATGGATAACATGAAACAATTCATAACCATTTGAACATAAAAACATGAACATAAAACATCAAAATCTTGATTAATAATATAAATCTTGGCAGTACAGAAGGCATAGATCACAATGTAACATTAATCATCATAAAATAGTGTGGGAATAAAACATGTAATTGTGGAAAACCATTAATCAAATGATATGATTTCCATAGTAGACAAGGCATTGGTACCAAGACCATAATAGTGAACAAATTCCATTACTGAACTGAGTTTTCTTGTCGTTCCATCCCTATATTAATGAACCATATTTTCTTGTTATTCCAGCCATGTTTATCTCATGATATATAAATCTTTACCTAATTCATTGGAAAGATATATAGGTCTCAATCATCTCATAATGAAATCATTTTTACGTATGTCACAAAATGAAAATAAATCATTCATCATAATCCAACGAATAAAATGGGTTTCATAAATATCATCCCATCATAACATAATCCAGATAAAACAATGGATATCATTTCATCACAATGAAAATCAAACCATGTAAATAATTGTAACATTATACTTGAAACATAACCATAATAGTTTTGAATAAACACTTGAAATGAATTCTTGAGGAAAATTTCATTCCTTCTTCAAAATCATTTTCTTTTCTCCAAATACCATGCAATTTTAAAATAAAAAAAATTATTGAAAATAATCAGGAAATCTTTTAGAATAAGCTTCATGGAAATAAGGTTTTATGAAACTATAAAATTTTTCTCATGCCGTATAAGTTAAAAAGACTTTATTCTTGTACTTTTTTTAGAAAAGTCAAAATGTACCTCATATGTTAAAAAAATATTCCTTCCATACCATGTGGTAAAAGTAAAAAGAGGGTAAAAAATTACCTTAAACATAAATGGAAGAATAGTAAACATTTTACAAAAACATTTTGTGAAAACATGGACATGGGTGATAAACATAACCCCAATAAATACTTACGAATAAACAATCCTGGATAAAAACAAGATTCAAATAATTATCCCTTACCTTATGTCCAATTTCCTCCATATGTGTCTGAGACTTTGGTATAGTGAGTTTAAAAATATTATTAACTTATACCAGAACCATAATACTATTTATGATATCATATATGATTCACTTACGACTTTATATTACCATTTCATTTGTCAATTCCATGTTAAAGCAGTGTTTTGGTTAAAATCGTTTCATTTATCATACGTGTTCTGACTTGAAATATTTCATATGATTACATAGATCATGATTAATTACTTCAATAATGTAAAAAATGTTTTATATGTAATATATATTCAGAATATATATTTAATAAATTGATAAATGGAATGAAATGCACCGTTCTTGGAGACGGTAGGTCGTACGTACGTATGAACGCTATTTTCGTTTCCTTATTAAATTGAATGGAATTAAATGATATATATATATACATAAATACAGTAGAATTATTATGTCATATATTTCATGATTAATTTTTATATATACTTTATAATCATTCTTGAAGGGTTAACATGGGGAGTGAATCTCATCGCATCATGGAGACGATAATCTGTACGTATACCCGAGCGATGATATCATTCCCATAATTATTGAATGGAATTGGAGTGGATGATATAATATCTCATAATTATTATTATGTTATAATAATAATATATAGTTATTATTTCCACCATTATACCCATCCAAGTTAGGTGGTTTTGGAAAAACATATTACACCACAGCAAGGAGACGGTATTCTGTACATACACACGCGCGGTGATTTCATTTTTCATAGGATGGGTAGAAGGTTAAATAGGATTGTTTCATATTTATAATAAAATCTCAGTATATGAGTGATATTGATGTTATTACTTTATAATGAAACAAATAAAGCATAAGAAGTATAAGAATAAAAAAACTTGAAAGAATTGGTAGAAGATATTGCCTCTTCTTCGATGCACCTCCTTTGAACTTCTTCTTAAGGGACTAGAGTTGGTCTTTTGAGAAGACCAGAATCTCCAAAATGTTACTAGTGAAGTTGATAAGAGTAATGGGAAGGGTTTTTCCGAGCTTGAAGTCTCAAAATGGTGTGAGGAGGATAGGGATGAGGTGCTCATTTATAAGAGAACAGAGGGGTACTTTTGGAAACCTCAAAAATATTAGTTAATAATAAAATCAAAACCCACTTAAAAATATCCAAAAATGACTCAATTAGAATATGAGATATGATAGTGTTGTAATCTCATACACCAATAAAATTTAGACATGTTTTATGTTTATTTTAAACCTTATCATTTTAATTTATCCTTATTTAATCTATTTAATTTTATTTGTGGTAATAATATTCTACATTTTAAATTGTTATAAATACTTACTTATGTGTTGTAAGTTTTCCATAATTAGATAATTTATGAAATTTTCGACCATATAAATTTAATTTTTAAATTTTTTAATATTTTTGTGATTTTTAAACCTTTTAATAATATGTTATTTTTATAAAATATCAATAGTTTCAATTTTGACACTATTAATTTATTTCAATTTATATAAAATCCACATAGAAGATATGTTCAAACCAAAATATTTTATAGATTCTTAAAATTTAATATTTATCAACAAAATTTGTGGAGCATATTAATTAGTTCATATAATATTTATTTTAATATTTTTGAAATCATTTATTTGATATTTCTCTAAATAAAATAATTAGTACAACATTTTTGTATAATTATTTAATGTAAATATTTTTTGCATAGAAATTAAAAATAAAATACTATGGTGAATATAAATCAAATAGATTTTATAATAATACTTTTTGTTTAATTTTTATTTTAAAACGCCGAACTCTTTAAAATTTTATTTTTGTCGAGTTCTGTAGGTGACAACTTTGTCATCATTTAAAATAAAAATAATAATATAAATGTCATAATCTATTTTATAAGTCTCAAAATGGTCAAAAGTTGGCACTTGGATTATTATGTTGTATATATACTCGACAAATATGTTTTGGTCAGGTTTTTGGTCCTTTTATGAGTATTATTATTTGAATAAAAACTATATTATTGATTTTTCACCAAATAAATAATTTCTACATCATTAATGTATACGATATTTTTCTAATTAAATATATCTTAAAAATTACAACTAAATTACCATTATAAAGAAAAAATAGGTTTTAAATGAGTATTTACAATCGAATTTATATTCTTTATAACCTTATATTAAAAATACTTTAATTATTAATGTTTGAGTGGGACTTATTTCACTTTCCTTTAAATAAAATAAAATAAAAGTCTTAATCACATACAAGTGGGTTAAAAAAGAAAAAATTTCGACCCAAGTATATTTTAAGACGAAATATAGTCATCCAATTATATTAATAAAAGTGATGGGGTAATTTTATAATAATATGTTTATCCTTAATTACCTAATTTACCATTAACTGTACTAAATAAAATTTACCGTAGTTTCTATTAATAATGTATAAAAATAAAAATTAGACAATTCAAATAATTTGGACCTTCTGATTCCAAATATGGAATCCATTTTTCCAAATTGAAAACAATAAAGTTGCAGTATTTAATTTAAAATTAATCACGTTGTTGAGAAAATGGGCTCTGAAAGTTAAAACATTGAAAAAGATCGAAATGTTTTTACCTATGAATTCAATGTAAAATTATTGATAATTTCATACATAATATTAAATAGTATAAATATATTCTATTTATACTTTTAAAACATTCCATATTATAATTTAACCATAAAAATTATCTTGATGAAAAAAGTTGTTTTTAAATAAATTTTAGTATATTTTTACTATTCATCAAAATATGAAACTTATCAAGAAAATATTAAAAAATTATCCAAAGTAAATTTTTATATACATATTACAATGAATAAATTTATTTTGTCAAATTGAACTTATAAACTTATCAAAAACTAGATTTATAGTGGGTGCACCATCAAAAGGTACCAAAACTGCAATTTTTTAAAAATACTTATTTTACCCAAAAAAATTATTTTGTTCTCATACCATATTATAGAATATGTGTAAATTGAATGATAATGTTATAAAATTAAAAATTTGGTTAATACTGTTCATAACAGATAGTTCATAATAATATTATAACAATATATCGTTTTTTAGTGAAACTCGATATTGCGTACAACACAAGCTATTGAGGAAGGTCACTCTTGAATGAAACACAAGCCAAGAATAGTGTTTTGATATACTACAAGATAATACGGTGTTGTGTATAGTGCAATATAATCTTGGAGTAGCGTACAAGACAAGACATCAATAAAATTGAAAATAATATTTCTCAGAAAATTTCAGGGTGTTAAATTTTACCCCCATAAAAATGAATTTCTCCCTCGAAATTCATCGGGGTTATAAATTGTTTATTACATGATATTTTCTCTCATAGAAACCAACATCATTAAAAGGAATAATAAAACTTAATTTTAAAAAACTATAGTATGAAACATAATAGTTACCCAAATTAACTCATCACAGGGTTTCCACATTGAAGAACACAGGTGAAAATATAGACATGGAAGAAAAATCTAACCATTATGTTTTGATGGAGAGTGGTAGAGAAAAAGGCAATGAAAAACCCAACAATCACAAAGCCATAAATTTGTGATGATCTAAGGTACCATATGATTCATCAGATATGAGGGTACTGAGACAACATTTTTGGTTTTCAAGATCCTTTCTATAAATTTGAAAATTTTTAATTAGAAGAAGTAATTACTTGAATTTGGTAAAATTTCACCATTAGTAGTTCCTTGAAAAATTATATATTAAATAAATGAAGTTGAATTTTTCATTCATGAAGTTTTAGCAGATCATGTGATAGAATGATGGGTCATTCCACCCGTCTCAAAACAAAATGTTATCAAATGTTATTAATTACACATAAGTATAAATATGGTTTTATTAATTGTATATGGCTCCAAAAATGGACTTATACCACTTAGTAAAATAAAAATAATTTCTACTAACTAGGGACATCCTTTAGGCCATTGGTAGGTGATAAAGGCCTATCTCACTTCGATTGTGGGTTCGATTCATGCTTCCTTGTTTGATGCGATGGGTTGTCGCCCGTCCTATGGATTGTCCTTTTTCTAAAACTACACCATTATAAAGTCTCAGAAATAATATCAAAAAGTTATAGACTTAAACAATACTATCAGATGCCCAAAATAATTCATTCCAATCATTATGCTTATCCAAATTACTTCTATCCAAACTCACAGTATAAATAAAACGATTACTAGAGAGGTCATATAACAAGTATGTGAATACCACCATTTATCCCCCATATATCAAAACATATATCTTGTTGGTCACATTTGAAACCTGTGAATACCTTAATCATGTATTCTTGAAACATGAATTACCATAGAACCTTTGTGAAAACACGAATGCTATAAAAAGTTAACTCTTTCCACATAACAAAAATCACAAAAATTACATATACTCAAATCTTGATATCACTTTGTCCTTATATCAGTCATGAGATCATTAATAATATACATCATATTGGTTTCTCCTTATCCCTTCATTATTCGCATATCATCTTCTTTCCAAAAATATTTCAATCACTTTTCATGGTTACCGGTACCATATAATTATTGAAACCCACAATAAACCAATACATAGAAATTCAAAAATTCCATGATACTATAAAAGAGATTCCACAACACTATTTTGGAATCCTGTTACATAAACACTTAATCATTCCACCACTTCATTGTCATATTCAACATCACCAATAGTGATCGCATGTGACTTCCCTTTGTCCTTTGTCTTAAGAGGTTTTTGACGTCAATCATCATTAACCCTTGGATTCAGGCATTGGTTAGAATAATGCCCCATTTCTTTGCACTTGTAGCATTGATGTTTTGGTGGTGAATTCTCAGTAGTCTTTTCTCTATTCACATAATTAGGTACCTTTTTTTTCTTTGCTTCGGCACTCAGTTGCTCGATGAACTTTTTTTTCTACACTTAAAACATTTTCTAGTCCATTTAAGACATTCTCCACCATGCTTCGTTCCACACTTTGAGCATAACAAAACATTCATCTTCTTTTCACCATTGTTTTGAGATTTTTCCTTGAACTCCATCTTTCATTTCGTGTCAAAATCATGAGATGGATATGTAACACCAAAATCTAGTTATACCTTGATAACATAATGTACAATTTCTTCATAGCTACTAAAGTCTCTTATAGCTAATGACCTTTGAAGACTAACTTTTAAGCCACAGTAGAATATATCAACTTTACATTCAGGTTGGATGATAAATCCAGATGCATACCTTGAAAGCCCTGTAAACTTCACCTCGTATATACCAACAGATTCATCATCCTTTTTCATAATATAAAGGAACTTCTTTTACATATTTGTTCGAAGAATATGAGGGAGGTACTTATTAAAAAACATGTTCTTGAAATCATCCCATTCCATGGATTCAATTTCATCTTGGGGCATTGTAATTTTAATTAGATTCCACTACTGTTTTGCTTCACCTTATAAACGGTAAATAGAAAGAATGAACTTTTCATTTTCTAAACAGCGAAGTATTGAAAATATATTTTCAATGGTACCGATCCATTATTCATCAAAAAGTGGATCATATGACCCATAGAAAGAAGGTGGAAGTTTCCTCAGGAATGACACAATAGAATATTCTTCCTTTCTCTGCTCATTTGGAAGTCCAGAATGTTTCATAGATTGTGTATGTTTAGAAATAAGATTTTTCACTCCATTTACCATAACATTTGGTTGCTCAGAAAGACAATCATTGAATTTCCCAGTGCATTGATCATTAACATGATTCTTTCAGGTTCCATCCATTATCTAAAACACAAAAAAATAGTGTGAGAGGAAGAAATTATACTCGGAAAACAACATAATCAAGGAGATTACATTCAATCTCTAATATCTTAGTTTTAATCCAAGGTTATTCATGATCGTTATCATAATTCTAGGACTATAACTTATACATTTACTTAACCATAGTGACATCCCTAGACATACCTTAGAAATATCTGTAGGGATCTCACTAATGTTTTTGCATACAAGTTTCCAAATGTTAAATAAACCTTTCCTATGATACCAACTATAGGGACCCAAGCATGGAGTACATGGACATTACAATACTTTTGATGAATACTTAATACATAATAAAACAGGCACCCGAGGATCTTAATTGTTTAGTGTCTTTTGAAACTCAGAACATAATCTTCAAATCATGGTGAATGATCTTCAACATCTCCAATAAATATCGTCCCCTTTTTGTTTGGTTACCTAAAAATTTTATTTATATCTTTAGGAAAAGAAAACATAAAAATGGTGGGCTCAAATTGTTAGTAAGGGTAAACATGGAGAATATCAAACAGTCCATAAATATTTTAACATAAAAACATGAACATAGAATATCAAAATCCTGAGTAATGACATAAATCTTGGCAGTAACTAAGTCATAGATCACAATGTAACATTAATCATGATAAAATATCATGGTATTAAAACATGTAATTGTGGAGAACCATTAATCACATGATATTATTTCCATAGTATCCATGGCATTGCTTCCAAGACCATTATAGTGGAAAAATTCCTTTACTGAACCAGGTTTACTTGTCATTCCAACCCTGTATTAATGAACCAGATTTACGTGTCGTTACAGCCATGTTTATATAATGAGATATAAATCTTTACCCAATGCATTGGAGGGATATATTGGTCCCACACATCTCATAATGAAATCATTATTACATGTTCCACAAAATAAACGTAAATCAGTCATCATAACCCAACGAATAAAATGGGTTTCATAAACATTATCCCCTCATTACATAATCCACATAAAAAATGGATATCATTTCATCATAGAAAAAATCAAACCATTTAAATAATAGGAACATTATACTTGAAACATAACCATATTAGTTTTGAATAAACACTTGAAATAAATTCTTGAGGAAAATATCATTCCTTCTTCAAAATCATTTTCTTTTCTCCAAATTCTATGAAATTTTAAAATAAAATATTTTTTTTGAAAATAATCATGAAATCTTTTAGAATATGATTCATGTAAATAAGGTGTCATGAAACCATAAAAATTCATTCATACAGTATAAGATAAAAAAAGATTTTTCTCATACATTAGTTGAAAAAGACAAAAAGTACCTTGTGTGGTAAAAAAAAAGATTCCTTCCATACCATGTGGTAAATGTAAAAAAGGGTAAAAATTTATATTAAACATACATGGAAGAATAGTAAAAATTTTATAAAAACATTTTGAGAAAACATTTACATGGATGTTAAACATAACCCCGGTAAATATTTACCAATAAACAATCCTGGATAAAAACAAGATTGGAATAATTATCCCTTACCTTATGTCCAATTTCATCTGTATGTGTCTGAGTCTCCTATATAGTGGGTTTAAACATATTATTAACATATAAACGAACCATAATAATATTTATGATATCATATATGATTCACTAAACACTTTATTATACCCTTTCATTTGTCAATTCCATGTTAAAGCAGCGTTTTGGTTAAAATCGTTTCATTTATCATATGTGTTTTGACTTCTAATTTTTCATATGATTAAATAGATCCTAATTACATACTTCCATATTGTAAAAAATTATTTATATAAAATATATATTCAGAATATATATATATATAATAGATTTATAAATGGAATGAAATACACCGTTCTTGGAGACGGTAGGTCGTACATACACATCAACGTTGTTTTTGTTTCCTTATTAAATTGAATGGAAGTAAATGACATATATATATACATAAATCCGGTATAATTATTATTTAATATATTTCCTGATTACTTATTATATATAATTTATAATCATTCTGGAATGGTTAACATAGTGAATGAATCTCATCGCATCGTGGAGATGGTAATCTGTACGTACACACGAGCGATGATATTGTTCCCATAATTATTGAATGGAATTGGAGGGGATGATATAATATATCAGAATTAGTATTTTCTTATAATAATAATATATAGATATTATTTCCACCATTATACCTATCCAAGTATGGTGGTGGTGGAAAAACAGATTACACCACAGTGTGGAGACAGTATCTTGTACGTACGCACGCGTGGTGATTTTATTTTTCATAGGATGGGTAGAAGATGAAATAGGGTTTTTTTTCATATTTATAGTAACATATAAGAATATTATTCATAATTATGTTATTACTTTATAATTAAACAACTAAATAATAGGAATTATAAGAAACAAGAAACTTGAAAGGATCAGTAGAAGAGATTACCTCTTCTTCGACGCACCTACTTTGAACTTCCACTTAAGGGACTAGAGTTGGTCTTTTGAGAAGACCAAAATCCCAAAAATGTTAATATAGAAGTTGAGAAGATTAATTTTCCTGAGTTGGCTGAGATTTAAGGACAAAAATGGTGTACAGATGAGAGGTATAAGGTTCCCTTTTATAACAGAGGAGATGGGCACTTTTGGAAACCTCAAAAATATTAGTTAATAATAAAATCAAAACCCACATACAAATCTCCAAAAATGACTCAATTAAAATATGAGATAAGATAGGGTTGTAATATCATCAACCAATAAATTTAGAAATGTTTTAAGTTTATTTTAAACCTTATCATTTTAATTTATCCTTATTTAATCTATTTAAGATTATTTTTTTAATAATATTCTAAATTTTAAATTGTTATAAATACATTTTTATGTGTTGTGAATTTTCCATAATTAGATACTTTATGACATTTTAGACCATATAAATTTCAATTTTAAATTTTTAAATATTCTTGTGATTTTTAAACCATATAATAATATGTTATTTTTATAAAATATCACTATTCATTTATTTGAATTTAAATAAAATCCACTGAGATAATATGTTCGAACCAAAATATTTAATAGATTCCTAACATGTCATATTTATCTATGAAATTCTTTGAATAAATTAATTAGTTCATATAGTATTTATTTTAATATTTTAAAAATTATTTATTTGATATTTCTCTTAATAAAATAATTACTACAACATTTTTTTATCATTATTTAATATACTTATTTGTTGCATAGAAATTAAAAATAAACTACTATGATGAATATAATTCAAATATATTTCATTGGAATACTTTTTTTCTAATTTATCTTTTAAAACACCCAACTTTTTAAAATGTTATATTTATTAAATTATGAAGGTGACAATTTTGACATCATTTTAAATAAAATAAAATAATATTAATGTCATAATCTGTTTTATAAGGCTCAAAATGGTCCACAAGACGACACTTGGATTCTTATGGTGTAGATATACTTGAAAAAATAAGTTTTTGTCGTGTGTTTGGGCTTTTATGAGTATTATTATTTGAATAAAACCCACATTATTGTTTTTTTCACTATATAAATAAATTATGAATCATTAATGTATAAGCTATTTAGGTAATTAAATATTTCATAAAAATTAAAAATAAATTACCATAATAAATAAAAACATTTTAGCTTTGAAATGAGTATTTATAATCGAATTTATATTCTGTATAACCTTATATAAAAAATATATTAATTATTAATGTTTGAGTGAGACATATTTCACATTCCTTTAAATAAAATAAAATAAAGGTCTTAATCACATCCAAGTGGGTTCAAAAAGATACCATTTCAACCCAAGTTTATTTTAGTAGGACATATAATCATCCAATTATATTGATAAAAGTGTTAGGTTAATTTTATAATATTATTTTTACCATTAATTACCTGATTTACCTTTAGCTGTACTAACTAAAATTTACAGTAGTTACTATTCATAATGTCTAAAAATAAAAATTAGCCTATTAACATAATTCGGATATACTGATTCCAAATATGGAATCCATTTTCCAAATTCAAAACACAAAAGTTGCAGTATTTAATTTAAAATTATTCTCGTTGTTGAGCAAACAGCTTCTAAAAGTTAAAACATTACAAAATATTGAAATGATTTTAACTACTAATTCAATGTAAAATTAATGGTAATGTAATAAATAATATTAAATGGTAAAAATATAATCTATTTATACTTTAAAATAATTAAAAATTATAATTTAACCATATAAATTATCTTGATGAAAAAGTTGTTTTTAATTAACGTTTGGCGTATTTTATTATTCATTAAAATTTGAAAGTTAACTAAAAAATATTAAAAAAATTATCCAAAGTAAATTTGTATCTACTTATTGTAATGAATAAGTTTATTTTTTCAAATTGAATTCATAAACATGTAAAAAACTAGATTTATAGTGGGTGTGCAATCAAAAGTCGAAAAACTACAATTTTTTAAAAATTTTTGTTTTACCTGAAAAAATTATTTTGATTCAAACCTTATTCTAGAATATGTGTAAGACGAATCATAATGTTATAAAATTAAAAATGTTGTTAATACTATTCATATTGGCTAGTTCAAAATAATATTATAACAATATATCGTTGTTTAGTGAAACTCAGTATTGTGTACAACACAATCTATTGAGGAAGGTCGCTCTTGCATGCAACACAAGACAAGAATATGTTTTGCCTATACTACAAGATAATATGGTGTTTATTATAGCGCAAAATAATCAATGTGTAGCGTGAAACACAATACATCAAAAAAATTAAAAAGATTCTTTCTCGTAAAATTTCATGTCATTATAAGGCTGGATACATCTTCCATTTTAATGTAGGTGCAGTGAGATGGAAGTTCTCAAAGCAGGGTGTGGTGGAAGATTCTATGGTAGAGTCTGATTACATCACAGCTCTTGAGGTAGCTAAAGAAGTAGTATGGATGTGAAGCTTTGTTCATGATCTGGATGTAGTACCTAGTAGTAAAGATCCTATAACACTTTATTATGATAAAACTACAGCGGTGGCACTTGCAAAAAGAGCCAAAGTCACATTAGCGGACAAAGAAAATACTTCGGAACTATCATCTCTTGAGGGATTTATCTCAGAGAGGTGAAGTTGTAGTGAGAAGTATTTCTATGGAAGGAAACATTGTGGACCCCTTGACTAAATCCTTGACTCAGTAGAAACACGATCATAAGATGAGGTCTTGCGGACTAAAAGTCGTAGGCAGTTGGCTCTAGTCCAAGTGGGAGTTTGTTATATATGGTGTCTTAAGAACCAATTGGTTGTACATGGATTACATGAGTGTACACTTATTATATATTGTTCATTGTTCTACATGATAATAATAAAATAATGTCCTGGAATATTTGTAGCATTAATAAATTCATGGCAGATCCCCACTATGATGAGAACCTTGAAATGCTATAACAATATTCTTAAATAATGTTCTATGGTTGGATGATGTACTATGATAGGACAGATAGTATACAAACCATCACGTGTGAGTACTCAAAAGAAGACGAGACTCTCTCTCATGGAGTTCACACTTGATAATCTCTAATATGGGAGATTATGCGAACAAACCTTCGATTAGTAATTCTGCATGTCTTGGTTTCATCGAACATTACTATGTATGAGCTTGTGAAATGGTCCTTAGAGTGGAAGATTATCATTAACTCATGTAATGACTCGCACACATAGATTTGTTGTCGAAAAACGTCACAAAGATAGTTGGTGTGAAGTAGGTTACGATGGGTGCATCACGAATGACATGTTGTTAATGGATAAGTCGAGGAAGGATTTGCCCCTTTCATATTTATAGAAGTAGATATCTCTGGACCTTTGATTGAAATATAACTGTCCCCCAAATTCCATGGACATGGTGTAACGACGAGTTTATTTCTGGAAGTCAAAGAAATAATGATCAAGAATATAGGTTTATGACACTACCATGTAACCTGCTTGATGAGATATTGAGACAAAGGGATTAAATTTAATGGTAAGAATTTGTATGAGGTGATATGTTAATGCGGTGTCAACTTATTTCCCTTGGGTGCCTTAACCCATTAATATATGGTAATCATGGACTTTAGGCAAGCCCACCTAATACCAATGATAAAGAGGCCTGTAGGGTCACACACTAAGTGTATCAAAGTATCTAAAGTAGAATAAAAATTATTCCCATATGTGGTTAAATAATTATTCAAGGAAGCCTAAATCATTTTAATGTTAGAGGAAGAATAAAATGAAAAAATGTATATACATGCCGTGTACATTAAATGTACATGCTGTGTATTTTTCATTTTTGAATGGAAATGAAAAATTAAAGAATGATATACACCTCGTGTACATTAAATGTACCCATCGTGATGTTTTCATGAAAAATGATTACACTATGTGTATTAATGGTTACACGTCATGTGTTTTTTACAGTCGAGATTTTGAGGAAATAAAATGATTTTATTAAATTATATTTATTATAATTAGTGTGGGATCATGTCATGGAATTAATTATTCGACATGGGGGTTTTTAAGAAGAGTTAATGAAATAAATAAAGTGTGTAACACGTTTATTTATTATCATAACTCTATAACCTCAAAACTG
Organism: Viscum album; assembly: GCA_963277665.1. Classification (NCBI taxonomy): domain Eukaryota; kingdom Viridiplantae; phylum Streptophyta; class Magnoliopsida; order Santalales; family Viscaceae; genus Viscum; species Viscum album. The sequence goes on from OY728139.1 coordinate 903,540,384, forward strand.
ATTATAAATATCCTCACAACCCCAACAATTTTTCTAAGAATCTATGTGCGCTACAATTCTGGAGAGTTATCCCAAGGCTGAAAGAACTCCTTCCTCCAAGAATGATCTCAAGACTGAGAGAGATCCAACCCCTTCGGATCAAGGTAATCTAAGGCAGACAATGCAAGAAAAGGCTTCTCCACGCTAGCACTTGGAGATTCCTTTGGCGACGCTTAGAGATACGTGGTGCATGTGTGGATCGCGCTAGAGGAACTCTACTCCTGGATTCTATGAAACAACGACGAATCACATTAGAACATGATCAAAAATATCAACAAAGAAAGAACACTATAAAAGGTACTTCTCCTTAATTAATTAAATTATTTATAATTAACCTATGATGATCCTCATTTGTGGTTCCCGGACTATTCTTCTTCTTTGTCTATTTCTCTGAATCGATCTATGGAGTCTGGCATTTATTGTCTTATTGTTCCCAGAATGATCATTTCTAATGACAAAAATCCAAGTGGGAACATCCAACCATGAGCTTTCGCTGTACCCGAAACCTTCATTATCTCACTGTCATACCGACATTCCAGGCTTCCACACCTTTAGAGCTTCATCACCTTGTCATACCGACGTTCCGGAATTCAATGTCTATTGGGATCCATCGCCCTATCATACTGGAATTCAATACATACATGCCTACTGGGCTCTATCACACCCATCGTATTGACGTATCAAGCTTCCATGCCTTTCAGGATCCATCGCCCAGTCATACCGACATTCTACGCTTCTACTCATCCTAGGATCCATCTCACCCATCGTACCAATGGTCTAGGCTTCAATACCTTCTGGGCTCCATCGCAATATTGTACTGACGCACTAGGCTTCAACGCCATCTTGGATCCGTCGCCCCCATCATACCGACGTTCCAATATTAAACAACTTTCAGGCTCCATCACCTGCTTCTTACCGGAATTCCTGGATTCCATGCCTTCTGAGATTCATCGCCCTCGTTATTCCAACATTCCAGGCTACCATGTCATATGGGCTCCATTTCCCTATAATATCAATGATCCAGGCCTCCATGACATCTGGGATCCATTTCCTTGTCGTGTAGACACTCCAGGATTTCTGGACTTCCAGGTTCCATAACCCCATTATATCAACAATCCAGGCTTCCATGCCTTTTGGGATCCATCACCCCATCATACCGACGATCCTGGCTTTCACGCCTTCTGAGCTCCATCACCCCTTCATACTGACAATACAAGATTCCTCACCTTTCAGGCTCTGTCACCCCTTTGTAATGATGATCCAGGCCTCCACACCTTTTAGGATCCTTGACCCCATCGTACCGACCCTCCATGATTCTAATCCTTTTAGGCTCCATCGACCTATCATACCGACATTCTAGGATTCCACACCTTCCGAGCTCTGGCGTACTGAAGATCTAGGATTACATGCCTTCCTAGATCCATCACCCAATCGTACTGATTATTCATGTGTTCATTCCACCTGTGTTGTGTAGCCAAGCCAGACTGAGGTCATTCTATCAACCTTAACACCCTTGCGACACACTTTTTCATCCCAAATGCATCATTATATTAAGTGAAGTCGTCCTCCCTGCTTCCTCAAAACCACCTTAAGGAATGATCACCATGAGGTATCCCATCATAAGCCTGGAGAACATCCATGCAAAACCTAGGAGAATTTTAGTTTAATCCCATCATATGGAATCCACCCTCACCCTTATGGATCCCAAACCATCAGAATGGGGTAGAGATAACCATCCATCTATTGAAAAAAATACATTTTGTTTCACGTCCTCATTGTATGATGTTAAACATCATAAAAATCATCATTTTGGTCACATTATGTTAAAATGTATGACATTTTGTTCATAACTACATGTACTAAAACTATAGCATCCATGGTCAAAGCTATGTGACCGTAAGTGCCAGCCACCACTAAGCTTAGCTATACGACATTAAATTATACCTGAGGTCCGAACTCTATGACCATAAACAATTAAAATTTGGTCTAAGAAAAAAGACCTTAAACTATTTGCAACACCAGGGTCTATTACTCCGATTCCAACAGTGTCTTCCCAATGACATGCTCTAATGTTTTGTGGTGTAGAACCCAAAGTGTTGGACTCTAGATGGACATAATACCAATACATCTCAACACTTCATGGAATCCATTTATTTGGATCCACACCTTCATTCATGTCTAAAGGGACCCCCTATAAGGTCTGGAATCATGCCAAATTTTCTTACTTACCATCTAGGGCCAACACCCCGGAAGACCTCAGACGAAATTTTGTTACAGGTCTTGTGTTTCGAACATGGTTAGCAGTCGACCATCATTTTTCTGCCCGCATTCCAGGATTACATGAAACAGATGTTATGTTATGACCATGTTCTGTAGCTATCCTATCTCATCAGACCACCATTATTATGATCTAAATATCAGATGCCATGATTCACCATTTTTCATATCTATATGTTTAGGTGGAACAACAACACCCTTGGTGTTACCCTTCTGTGCATCATTACATGTCATTTAAGCAGGCCAGTACCACTGGAATATTCCCAGGCTGACATCTCCATCTACCTTTATGCTTGTATCAAGGTGTCTAGAAAATTCCATAATTACTCAATGTTTCTCACACCAATAATGACTCACGTGGGCTTAGTTGTTTTGGTATGATGTGTAATGATATGGTTGAGCGACCTAAACATCTTCATCACGCATGACGTTAAATTTCATTATCATATTTCATGACTTTAATATGCTCATATTCATCCTTCATTATGTTAAATTGCCCATCATCATCCTGTATGACTTTAAACTGCTCATTTTTGTCTGTCATGACGGTAAAATGCTCATTATCATCCTGCATGACATTAAACTATTCATCTTCACCCCACATAATGTTAAACTTCATTATCATCCTGGATAACATTAAACTACTCATTATTGTTCTGCATGACATTATACTGCTCATTATCATCCTACATGTCATTAAACTTCACATCTCTGTCCCGCATAATGATAAATTTCATTATCGTCTTTCATGACTTTAAACTGTTCATATTCATTCATTATGATTTTTAACTAATCATTATCATTCTACATGACTTTAAACTGTTCATCTTTATCTGCCATGATGTCAAAGTACTAATTATTTCCTTGAAGGACATTAATCTTCTAATCTTCATCGTGCATGAAGTTAAACTTCATATCATCCTTCATGACTTTAAACTGATCATATTTGTAATGCATGATGTTAAACTACTCATTATCATTCTCCATGAAATTAGACTGGTCATCCTCATCCCTCATGACGTTAAACTGCATTATTGTCTTGCATGACCTTAAACTTATCATATTTCTCCATCATGATGTTAAACTTCTCATAGTCATCCAGTATGACTTTAAACTGCTCATCTTCATTTGTCATGATGTTAAATAGGTCATTATCATCTGATACAACATTAAACTGATCATATTAATATCATATGAAATTAAATTTCATTATCATCCTACATGACATTAAACTCCTCATCTTCATGCATCGTTACATTAAGATACTCATTATCATCTTGTATGACGTTAAACTTCTCATCTTCGTTCTTCATGACGTTAAACTTCTCATTATCACCCTGCATGACATTAAACTGTTCATCTTCATCTTACATGACATTAAACTACATTATCATCCAACATGACTTTAATATGCTCATATTAATCCCTCATAACATTAAACTACTCATTATCATTACTCATGACTTTAAAAATCAAATCTTCATTCATCATGGTGTCAAAATGTTCACTATTTTCCTAAATGACTTTAAATAGCGCATTTCATCGGTCATGATGTTAAACTGCATTATCTTCTTGGATGATGTTAAACTAGTCATCTTCATCCCACAAGTAGTTAAACTGTATTACGGTATTTCATGACCCTAAATCGTGATGTCTTCACTACAGGATGTTAGAATACATGATTCATCCATGATGAAGGATGTAAAACTACTCATCATAAGTCCCACATGACATTAAACTGTATTTCATCCCATATGAAGTGAAAATGTTTGTGGCCCCACATGACCTTAAACTATCCTGTCTTTTCCATATGATGATAAATGCATGATCCATCCAAGATGAAGGATGTAATACTACCGTACACTCGTGTAGCATGACAATAAACTACCAAATGGTCCGAGCTCTATGACCTTAAACTTGGATCTCTCCCCCCAATCCTTTCCATATGACATTAAACTGCACAACTTATTCGGGTACAACATATATATTAATTTCCATCGTCAAGGGATATGTAGGAATTCTCAGACACCTTGTATTTGAGTCTATCCCCGAAACTATACTCTTTGAATGTCCCCTGAGTTTAGATTTCTTGGAGGATTGCACATGGTATCATGTATACTTCTTTGGCTCCCATTAATGATGGGTTTATGATTATTGCACCATGTTCCCCTCCTGTTATTATATCATATCCAAGTCCTCACTATGCAATGTTAAACTATGTGGCCCTTTCAGAACTATATTCGGCATGATTTCCATTCTCATGGGATATTAAGGAATGCACAGACATTTCATCCGTAGGTCCAGCCCCAATCTTTGAGATCTCCATTTTCGGCCCAGATCATTGGCTCTGATGCTTCTCAAAACACATGGTGTGGTGAAATATTTGTTTTCCTTCTTTCCCATTAGGTTTACCATGATGAAACCATGTATCCTCCTCCTTTGAGATATCCAACTCTTTCATCTTTACCACATGATGTTAAATTGTGCGAAAATATTTACTTTTCATGTTCCCCCTTCATTTTGGTATCCATCATCTTTTACATCTGAAAATACCCCTGAACATCATGGATTCTTTGCCCTAGGGCACTCGTACCATCTCGGACAAACATCCCTAAGGGTTTTGGATGAAAATTTGATACAATTCCCACATCGTGAATATGGTCAGTGGTCAAACCTAATTTTTTGTTCCCATTCCAAGTCACATGATATGGATGTTGTGTTTTGAACACGGTCAATAGCCATCCTACATCATTATCATCACACTTATATGTACCAAATATTGTATGTAGTGATATATTTTTTCATGTTATACCTTCAAACACTAGTGTTCCTTGAACATTATTGTTGGTCTCGGTGGGATCGACCCCGCCCAATAACATTACATTATTTTCATTCCCTTATATGCTTGGAAGAACCAGATCCAATTATTTTTTCCCAGACCGAGCATTTATCAAGTGGGACTACAAGCATTGGTAAGTTCATACCCTCATAAAGGGTCCTTCAATCATGGTATGAGGTCTATGAACTTAAAACATTAATTCCAACATCCTCATCTCACAACATTAAACTACATAATATATCCGTCTCTAAGGTACGTAATACCAATCAGCACTCATCCCATGTGACGATGAATTAAAAACTAGCTGTGAATTTTCTTCTGTGGCCCAGTCTTAGGTCGCTCAGCCTTTCTAATCCCCTGGCACAATTTCTAACCTAGGATTGTGCTGTGAGGTGCAGAATCTGTGTCCTCATTCAAGTCGTTCTACGTTTTCCACGCCACATACATCCCCTTGAGACACCCCTCCATCCATAATTGTTTCCACAATATGCCAAACTACACAAGTCCCCTGACAGTTTACGTGACCCATCATTTGGGTTTCAATCATCTTTCACATTCGAAGGGACCACCTAATGACAAGGATTATAGACCCCAGAGCTCTCCTACCACATCGGCCCAACATCCCAGAGGATTATGGATGGAAATTTGATATTGGTCTCACATTGTGAATATTGTCAATGGTCGACTCTTGTTTATTGTCCCCATTCAAATAAAATATATGGATTCTTTGATGGGAACATGGTCATTAGTTATCCATGGTCATTTTTTTCATTATGTTGTTTCACACATAGCAGGTGTGATGATTCACCCTTTCCACCCATCTGTCCCTTGCACATGACATTAAAATTGGAATCTACAATCCTAGCACTATGACCATAAACTAATAAATCCTCACATCCTCAACGCATGATCTTAAACTAAACCTCATATTCAAGAACTATGTTTGGCTTGATTCATTCCCCGGTAGGATATTTATAAAAACCCGATCATTTTTCCTTTGGGTCTAGCCCAGGTTCATTTATTCTTTCTTTCTACCCCTTGGCCCAAGTTCTACCCAAGAATAATGAATGGTGTGGTTTATGTGGGATTATGTCCTCATTCATGTCAGGTTATTCTCCATGTCATACACATTCCATGTTGAGATATCTTTCTCTTTCTTCGTCCTCACCACAATTTGTTAAACTACATTCCACCTTCCAGAACAATATGTGGCTTGAATTTTCCCCCACTGGAAATGTAGAAACTCCCATAAACTCCATTGGGTCCAACCCTGAATCATATAATCCTCCCCATTTCTATGGACCCTTGGCCTGAGTCCTCCTAGAGAGAGGGTACGTAGTGTGGTAATGGCTTATGTCTTCGTTCATTTTGGGTTTGCAAAATCCACAAAAAGTACCTCCCCCTCTTTGGCAGTTTGCTAACAGGCTGAGGAGATCTCTAGTTCAGGACTGAGAGTATTGGGTTCTACATAGACATGTTATCACCCATTTCCATTCTTCATGTTTTCCTTTATTTGTGATTTCATCATCATTCACATCATAAAGGACCCACGAATTGCAGGGATTCTAGGCCCCATGACTCTCTTACCGTCTTAGGAAAATTTCCCCGAGGGTTCTGGACAACAACTTGATTCAAGTCCTGCATTGAGAATGTTGTCAGCGATCGATGCTCATTTGTTGTTCCCATTTCAGGTAACATGATATGGATTTTTGGTATTGAACATGGTAAACAATCATCCTCCATCTTAAAACCACCTATATAAGTCCTTAAATATTGGTTTCATGATTCATATCATTTCCACTCTAACATGTCCACGTAAAATATCAACACTCATGGTGCTATCCCTCAGCATGTGTTTGCACATTAAAAGGATAAATCCATGGTATGGGGTATTTTTTGGCCCCACACCATTCCACATTCTTTGCATTACACATGTTGTGAATAATTTATCCACCCTTTCTTCCCACATTGAGCATGACTCAGATGGGCTTTGGAATTTATTCAAGGTTTACGTCCATTTGGAAGAGTCTCATTTCATTTGGTTTGAGTTATAGTACCTTAAATTAAGATCTCTATATGTCCTTTCGACAAGGTCTAAAAACCGCATATCCTAGTACAATGTACAACATGATTTCCATGATCATGGGATACATAGTAATGCCCTGGAATCTCATCTTTAGGTCCATCTTAGGTTCCAATAATTTCATATTCTGTTCGGCTTTTTGGCCCTAACTTTCACAGGATTGCGTTGTGTGGTGTGTGTGGTTTTATGTCCTTATTCACATCACGTATTCAATAGTCGCACCATGTACTCTCTTTCAAAGAGTTTGTATCTACTGCCTCTTGACCTGCATGATGTTAAACTGCTCCCTAAGAACTACATATGTCTTGATTACCATCCTAATGGAGTACGCAAGAATGCCTGAACACTTTGCCTAAGGTCCGGCCCAAATTTCTCCATATTCGGTCTCTTGACCTAAGATTCCCCCCGATGATATGTGGTGTGGTGAATAATCCTTATGTCTTCATTCACATCAGGCTTAGATATACCACATCACGTACTCCCCCTTTCAGGATCTACCCTTTTACCCTCCATCCTACCTTATGTCATTAAACTACACGGGTCTTTCAAAACTACGTATTACTTGATTACCATCCTCTTGGGATATGTAAGAATACCCATGCACATTCCCTCGGGTATAGCGTAATGTCAGGACACCAATGGTCTATAGAATAATGAATCCCATTGGGAACATATGGTGTGGTGTTGACTACTTATGTCCTCATTCACGTTGGGATATGTAAAATGCCATGCATTCTTTTTTTGGGTAACCATATAGTCAATTCATAGATATAAACTGTGGTTCTACCCTAAATTTGTTCAGGATTCCCCATGATAACAATGGGATGAGTTAGATTCCTCTCCAGAGAGGAATACCCCACCAGAATTGGCATATAACCATGCTGTTCTCATTCTTGGTCCTCACAAGGGAGGTCCTGTCTAGAAGTATGTATAATCCCTAATCAGATAGATGCATTGACCTAATGTTCTTTCTTCACTGTGGTGTAATTTCAAGAGTGTTAGACTTCATTAAAACAGCCCATCACTCCAACATCAATGCTTTTTGTTCCCTTTAGTTGGATACTTATCCTATTTCATGCCTGAATGAACCCCCTAATAGTATGGATGCTCAGCCTATGGCTCACCTACTACCCGAGGTTAACATTCTGGAAGACTATAGATGACATCTTCAGTTAGGCCCCATGTTGTAGACATGGTTTGTGGTAGTCCCTCATTTGTTATCTCCATTCCAGAATAACACAATAGATATTTTTTTTCTTTGAACATGGTCAACAGTTATCCTCCATATTCATTCCATCCCAACAGTGTTCCAAATTTTGGGTATTGTGATTCACACTTTCCACTCCCCTATGTTCAGATTGATTCTAACGCTCCTGGAGTTACCCCGATCGTACACTAGGGAACATTTGGAAAATGGAAATCAGACTGCTTTGATAACATCATTCTCCTATCACACCCCCTCTCAACCTAGACACTACCAATGGTGATCGATGTCCCATTCTGATCCCAACACATCCTCATCTGTTTAGCACACTCATATAGGTTAATGATTGTCTATTGTCTCTTGTTTACCACATATAACATACCTCGCATGGGCTTAAATACATAGTTGATTATTTCCTCAATAAGATAGAGATACAGAGGCCCTCAAAGAAAGAGTTTTTATTAGTTGTTTCCTCAAATCGCGGTCCTCATCTCCCTCTTACTCCTCATTAGACCACATTCTTAGGGGGAATTTGATGGCACTAAAAAACGTGTCCATAAAATATTTTAAATACCTCCATAAATTATATAGGAGAATAGGTCATTTTTTTGTATTTCATTTGACTTTTCATAGACGCCGAATGGAGTTACAGGTCAGAAGTTATGGTCATTTGAAGTTAGACTGCCGAAAATGGGCATCCCGAATGATTTTGGGACAATATATGGGTTTGCACAGAAAAATGGAATCATGCATGAAAAAGGATTTTTCACGAAAAAGTGGATGTTTTTTATACAAGAAAATAATTTTACATGCACCACCATTCAAGGTTTTTCATATAAATACAAGTGCATGCCCTACTTCCAGTGGGTGCTTGGGAGGTCGGTTTCCGCTCTACTGTGCATGAGACCACCACATCCATGCTTTTATGAAAAAGAGGAACTATACCTAGGAGATATTTCATTACAGGTCCAATATGCGTCCTCTTTTGTATAGACCCACAATGGATTGATCCTTGCCTGATCCATTTGCTTCCAAACGCCGGCAGGCACAAAAACCGTATCTTGCACCCAAAACATAAAACTTGTGCACAACCTGCCTCTTGTCCCCAAAACACCAATGTTTCTCACAAAACACACAATATTCTATGAACCCCCTAAATTTTTCAAGCACTAGTTCCACTCTTCCCAATCATGTGAACACATGTTCCTCACAGTGAAATCTTTCATGCAACCCACCATTTATGTGGAACATCTTATGCGCAACAGTATCAAGGCTTGCGCCGTACAGTCCATACCTCAGGGGTTGCAGCCTCGTACCCCTACTCAAAATCACTTCTTAGATCTTTTCCAAACCCTTTGGTTTGTTCCCTTTCCACTCTTCACTGAAGCCAATAAAAAATGGAGAGTCTCACTATGAACTTTTTGATTCGGGAAAACGGAGTTTTCCATTGCACCCATATGTGCAACACCTTGAACCTATGGAATACAACGATTTGAGATAATCCTCCACACAACATGAAACACCTTGGGTTAACATGTTCCTATTGGTTAATTTCCCATGTTGTGAGTTTAGATCCTCATCATCAACTCCCCGAGTATCTTGAGTCGAACCATTCCTCAATCAACTCATCTAAACCACATCACCTGAAATTTATACGAGGTTGAACCAGAAAGGTCCCTTCTTGAATATGTCTCAACACCATCCATTGCTAGGTGCCTTCTTCCCAATAGTCCTATATATGTGACTTTAAATAGTAGTATTTCCTATGTGAAAAATATAATATACCTTTTTCTCCAAATAAGAGATACCTTATGCACCAATCATAAGATTCCAAAAATCTAATATATATGACTATAAACTATAGTATTCCCTATCATTTAATAATAGGATTCCTCTTCTTCCAAATAAGATATGGATTATTTGACAATAATAAGATACCTGAAGCCATGATTATAGCGGAATAATCTCAGGAACGTTCGAATCCATTCAAAAATTCCATCACACCACCTCATTCTTTGTGTTTCCTTTATTTAGATATTAATCCTCTTTCATGTCTAATGGGACCCCTAATGGTCTGGTCCCCTATTTCATTGTCTCACCTACCATTCTGAGCAAATTTTCTGGAGGACATTGGATGAAACTTTCAGTCAGGTCCTATGTTTCAAACATGGTCTATCGTCGACCATCATTTCTATGTCCCCATTTCAGGATAATGTGATTTGGATGATGTGTTTCGAACAAAATCAACATTTATTATCCATTTTAATGCCACCCTCACCCCATTCTGAATGTTTGGAATGTGATTCACACTTTTCGTCTCCCTTTTTTCGGACTACTTCCAATGCCCTTGGAATTATCCCTCTTGTCACATTAGTGTAGGAGTCCATTCTCTGACTCAACCGACCAGTGATTTTTGATTCACACATGGAGATATATGAGGAAGAAATTATGGGAAAATTACTTGTGTAATCCTCGTCCACCATTACTGCTCGTTAGTGGCACCCGAGTAGCTTCCCTGCGTAATCCACATCCACCATTGTCGCTCCTTAGGGGGAACCTCGATAGCTTCCATGTGTAAGCCACATCCACCATTTCTGCATCTTAGGGGCACTCGGGAATCTTCCATTTGTATTCCCATCCACTATTTTCACTCCATAGGGGCTCCCGGACAGCTACCATGTATAATCCTCATCCACCTTTTCCGCTCCATAGCACCACTTGGGAAGAATCCATGCGTAGGCCCCATCAATAATTTCCACTCTGTAGCTCCACCCAGGAATATTTTATGAGTATGACCCATTCACCATTGTTGCTCCTTAGTGACACCTGGGTAGCTTCCATGCGTAAGCCCCATCCACTATTTTCGCTCATTAGCCACACCCTGGCAGCTTCAATGTGTAATCCCAATCAACCATTACTACTCTTTAGCAGCACATGGGCTGCTTCCATGTGTATGCCCCATCCACCATTTCCACTCTTTAGCAGCACCCAGGTAGCTTCCATTCTTAAGCCCCATCAACCATTGTCACTCTTTATAGGAACCCAGGCTGCATCCATGTGTCATCCCCATTCACCACCGAATTTGGTCGCACCTTTTCACCATGTTCATTAGGTCTTTTGTTTCCTCTTGTTTCTCACATCAAGAATGACTCATATTGGCTTAGATTGAACATCGGCCATGACACCTTTCCTTGGACACCCTATCGTATTTTCCAAGATTCCATTTCAAACTACAGAGACTTTGATCTTTTCCCACTTCAAGCAATGTACGTAGGAAGCCTCTCTGAGGTTTAAGCCCAACAACTACTTGTCCCATCCCCTTCACGTTGGTTAACCTTCATACATCATGATGTTAAACTTTATCCACTATACCAAACTATGATGAATTTGGTCCTTTCCCTTTTCAATCAAGGTATGTAGGATTCCTCCATAAAGATCAAGCCCAACACCCATCGGTCCCGACCACTCTACGTCGGTTCATCCACTTCTAGCATGACGTTAAACTGCACACCCCTTTTTCCTCCCACATAACGTTAAATAGAATGATGCTGAGCTATGTAGGCTTTGATCCATGTCCCCTGTGTAGGGTACATTGGAAGCCTACTTGAGGTTCAACCCCAACCAACGGTAAGCTGTTGGAACCCGAACCAGAGGGAAGCCATTGGAACCACAACCAGCAGTAATCCATAGGAAATCCTAACCAATGGTAAGATGTTGTCATTCTTTTCATTGGGACCCACATCTATGGTCTGCACCCATAGTGTCAGACCAAACCGGACTTCTAACCACGTGTAATCCCTACTATGCCTTCAAGTTTCTTTCCTCTATGCACACCTTGATTCAATAGACCATCCCGAACAAGATAGACTTTGATTCCCTACCACAGGGATACGTACGAAACCTCCCTAACGTTCAATCCAATCACTCATGTCCCATCCTAGTCTCTCCCTTGAGACTCTTTATTTTGGGAAGGTCATGCACCAACATGGAGGTTCCAATTCCTCTAGGTCATATCCATGTGTCCATTCTCATGGGCCTCCTCTTCAAGTGTCCCATCGCCCCCACCAAACTACGTGGACTTTGATTCCCTACCACAAGAATATATAGGAAGTCACTTAGAGTATTAGTCCTGACATTACCATCATCCTACCACCAATTCCATCTCATTCTCCATCCATTTATCTCAACCATCCATATCCATCCTGATTCTTACCCTAGCCGCCACATCCTAGTGAGATCATGACACTGACATTCCCACTACTCTTAGCAGCTATTAGGAAACTAACCAGGAACAAGCCCCACATGGTCCACAGTCATCCACCCAAGAGAATACCTCTTGTGATGGGCTGAAATCCATGTGTAATCCCCAGTATCCTCTCTAGGTCACTATGTTTTATGTACACCCTGATTTCAGGCCTCACCCCTTCAAACTACATGGTTTTTGATCCCTATAATATACACAGTGTATGTAGCATACCTCCCTGACGTTCAATCCCAACCAATGGTAAACCTTGGTGACCCACTTTTTGGGACACAATCTCCCTGATCCAGCCTCAGTGGTGTTCAGATCAGCAATCATGGTGTCATATAATCCTTCTTTGGGACACACTATCCAAGGTATGATCATATTGGGCATCCTGGTCCATCCATATGGTAAACCTTTCATCTACTCTCTTCTAGGGATGTACCAATATGATCCGCCTCCATGGGTCATTCTGATCATTATCATATTTTCTTTAAAAGATGTTAAACACATGGCATACCTCCTGTAAAACATAATACGACTGAGGAAAACCTCAGAAGACGCGCTTTGGCATAAACTTCTCTACAAGACATTAAACTCAGGGAATACCTTTTGTTATTAATGGGATGCTGAGGAAAACATTAGAGACATGAATCCGGCATACTAAACCCCATGATTGAAATTGGATACATTTGGTTTGGCGCCCCTGAGATGCTATTTAATGAGGAAGAATATTGTTGGACAATGTCGACGCATATAGATATTCCCTCACAAGCCTGATGTTGTGATATACTCTGACTGAAGGTTGCTACCCAATAAAGACCCCTTGTATTGTTGAGATAGAAGCGGTGTAATTAATTGGAATCCACAAAGATATGGAATAATGAATGAGATTCAGAAACCACAAATCAAATCTATAAGGGAGACCTATACTGGGAAGCGAGTTCTGATGAGGAATACATAGAAGGAGATACCAACATCTCATTATCCCATTTCGATAAAGGGTAAAACTCACTTGAATAATTGATAGATACCACCCATATTTGGAAACTGAGAATATGGGGTAACAATCAGTGCATCCTCCACACATGGATGTGTGACCCAAAAAAAGAATCAGAAATGTAAATTAATGGGTATATAAGTAGTTATGGCACTTAGAATGAGTTTCAAAAACATTATTTATCATTTTGAGGGAGACCTAGACTAGGTGAAAAGTTTTAAGGGGGAATCCACCTAATGAGAAACATATGTCCCATAGTACCATTTCAATAAGGATAATTCATCTCCTTTGAAAGTGGTAGAATCCACTAACCTTTGTAAATCAGGATCATTGGGTGACAAGCATGATAATACACATTAACATAATATTGGTGGACTAGATGAATGAATTAGAAACTGAAATGATGAAATTGACATGAAATTATTCTCATCAATATAAAGACCAGAAAAATTCAAGACATAAATAGGGTTTCTTGTCATTCGATCTAGATATTTGTTGTCTGGTACCACCAAGAAAATGGTGGGCCCATCACGAAACTAACAAGATATTGGGGTAGTAAACATTGGGAATTCTCAGTCTGCGACATCATCAACATAGATCCCTCTCCTCCTATGTAATATTGGATGGAATTATGGATTTATAGATTTAATTACATACACATATATTAATTATTGAATCAACTTTCTTTAAAGAATCATAACCACATGAAATAAACCCCCAAAATCCCATTGATGCACCAAAAGAAGAAATGTTAATTCGGAAATACCACATGACTATACATCATCCAAATATTATACCCTAAATATAGCTACTAGGTTCCCACTACCCATCTCTCCCTTGAAAATTATTCATAAGAGGGTGATGGACACCCTGATACATCGTTACAAGAAATATAGGGTCATCCACATGGTGGACATGGCCAGCCCCAGCCGGGATGGTTCAACACCTTGCTAACACTACTACCCAAAAGGGATATATAAGGAGCCACCACTCCCCACTCCTACAGTGTCTCACTTCAGGAACCTATCCCCATAGTGATCCTATTACATTATCCCATATACTGAGGTGGTCAGGGATTTCAAAGTCACCTCGAACATGACTACCACTCTAAAGCCTCTTAAAAGGTCTCCCACTAGGCCCACCAACACCAAAAATGACCAGTCAATGAAGCCAATGAGAAGGTGGACCTTAACCCTACTAACCCATCCCCAATCTTAACCACTTGAAGCCAACATCGAGTACATGTTCTATTGAATGACCATAAAGTGAAATCACCTTCTATAGGTTGATTGTATCTTTCATCCATAAACTCATTCAACTAGATCTCTTATAATGACGAATATTGATCAGTCATCACCCAGTATGGATTGCGACCTCATCTTCCCTGTAGGCTGGATAGGTTATGTGTTTCAATCACTGGAACCACTGAAAGACATCATGGTCTTACCCATGAAAATGATATATATTACGTGGGTCTTCTCTGCACCACATCTTACCCTAGCATAGGTTCCTCTTTATTCATTCATCAACCATTATGGATGCCTTCTCCATATTCCCCATCCTCATCACATAGGTGTACCCTATTTTTATTTCAACATATATGATGAAATTCCTCACACTCCAACCCATCAACTTAGAGGTCCTCCCTGTGTTGAACAAATGCCCTTCCCTGAAGATTCATCCCACGTTAGAGGGTAGAAAACTCACTTTCATTGGTGAAATCCTAGTAAATTACATGTTGTCGTCGATATCATTGATCTTTCCGACTCAGTGGAAGAACATTAATCTATAATAGCATAACCACCATGACTGATAGATTGTATTGTATGATACTGATAGGTGATATTCTTTATCTGAGAAGGTGAAATACACAAGATCCCAAAATCTCTATGCAGGTACAAGATTGTTGTGTCAGATATAGCTCCCATCTAGGAGATCACAATGTAGCCGCCTCAATCATTATCATTTTCTCTCTCCACCTCTAGCTAGGATCATAGAGTACTATTTTGAAATGGGATAGATGAATATCATATGTTTGATCCACCAATGGGCATTGGTTCCCTCTCACATAAGGTAGTGGAAAACACCCAATTTTATATGGATTGGGTGATGTGATTGGTATGACCCTAAAGAGATAACCCCCGATGTAATAAATATGTAAATAATAAAGTGGATCCTCTAACACCCAACCAACCATCACACCATCCCATGTCAGTGCTGCTACCCATTTCTCTACAAGCTTCGAACAAAAATAGGGCCAACAATGAATTTCTCTCCACCTCATAGAAATAATTCCTAGGGTTGACTTTAGATACCAATGAGTTTTCTTTCATTTTTTTCAAGATCAACTTCCTTAAATAATATACCGAATTCAGTCATTGTGGGATAGACTATGTGTTCTTGTTAGACCATCTGGACGACACTGTATCACTTCTGCAATCATCAATTTGACTTCATATGTATCCAAGATCACATTGATGACATCGATCAATAATTTTGACTGATTGATTTTTCACCACCCATACTGGTTCAGCACCCTGGATCGCTCGATTTCTGTCCGACCCTCTAAACATTATATGTTGTGTATTTGACAGTGCTCTAAAGAATCATGGAAGAGGAATATCTGCATCTATAGATGTGGGTATGGGTTAGTATGTATTTCACCATTTCATTCTAATCCTATGAAAACCGGACATACCTATTGATATTTTCAATTTTCATCTAGCTATAGTAACAATAACAATTCTTTTTCCTATGTTTGTTAGGGATAAGGACTTTGTTTTAGAGATATACGGGAAAAACCTACACCCAGGGTTAGTACAACAATATGTAGACCACAATATATTTGTTATCACCCACTAGTAGAGGAAGGAAGTAAGCCTTAGGGACCCCAATGAGATATAACCCCCATTTCAACACCTCAATAATAGAATAGAACAGGCTATGTCCTCCAATCCTTTTTATCCATATGATATAATATATAAGATAGAGGATGATCATGTAGTTTCCACCTTGCACTAGAAGAATGCATATCAACAATGTATCATCTATGTGATCCTTGTAGAGCGGAACCCATATTAGGGTTCTCCTCAAATAGATCACATTTCTCCTCTACATGGGTAGCACCAAGTACTCCTCAGTTAGTTTATACTATTCAAGCCCAGTAATCTCAAAAAACTGGATAGAGAAGATGTAAAAGTGTATTCAATGCAATATAAATATGAATATTAGAAACCAACTGAGTAGTATGAATACATTCCATGAGATTGATATTGAGTCACTCCATGAGTTTTCGATCTTTCAAACCATGTTGATGAGCCTATCAATGTACAAGTGGTAAGGAATTCCTATCAAGGCAAGCGTCCTTTCCAGAATTATTCTATTTCCTCTCTCAAAAACTACTTTGTGGGCTTGAAAATGTGATAGTTGGAGATCCGACTAGATAGATGTCCCTTCCTGGAATGGGTGAATATTCCCAGAAACATACTTTACCATTTCGACACCACCACACACAAGGCTAGAATTATAGACCACTTAATGTGAAAATAATATTTATATGAGAGAGTCACATATTTCTCCCAAATTTTAAAGGCCTCATATATTCAACTTACATGACACTAACCCACGAGAATCTATTGATGATGTGTGTTTGAAATATCCAGAATAATATGGTTCCTACCCTCAAAACATAGATCTTCTTAGGCAGGTTATTGGATGTTTTTTTTACAAGAAACAAGATTTGGTGAAAGCCTTGATATAAGCCCAGAAGGAACTTCTTATTCTGTTACATTCTCCCTCAAGAATATCCTCTAAGGTAGAGACTAGTGTCTCCATTCAAGAAGAGTCCCACGAGCTTCTACATTTGTTTTCCCTTCTTCTATGAAGATCTGAGATGATTTCAACTTTCTTAAAGGTAACCACATATCCTCACTAAATAAATAATAGTATATGGGATAATGTGTCCCCAATATTTCATTAGTGCTAGGAAACTAGATATATCTTTCCATGCACGAAACATTAGTCTTATTCCTCAAAGACTATACAAGTCCCAAATTATTTCCTTTGTTCTCAAGAGTAGGGGATTATGAATATTCTAGAATATAGGAGGCCCCAAGAAGTCTGATGCATTGATCGCCATAACTATTTCCTAATTTATGGGATCCTTTGGAATACCATATCAGAATGTTATGTGTTTATGGACTGGCTCAATGACCATGTGGATAAAGGTTCAGTCAAATTGGGAAATGTTATGGAACAATTTTTAGTCATATCATTTGACCTTAATAGAAACATGGATTATTCTGGTGAATTTATGATGATTTATAACTATAGGGCTCCAATGTACAATGACATGTTGGCCTAGAAAGCAGTCGCTCGCACCCATGTTTTCATTTGTGCCTACTTAGGCCAACCTAAACCTTCAGAAGTAACTTTTACATCTCCATATGAGACCCCTATATCAAAATCATCTTCCTCTAAATCATAGACAAGGAGGAACCAATAGAGAATAGAAAATAAATTCCCCCACTGATGCAGAATCTATCCAAAAATCATGGTGATTTTATGACCATGGAGTTACAAAAAAAACCCAGAGTCCACCCAACACTATAAAATTTCTCTGATGATGAGTGAGATTATAAATTCATGAATGTAAGAAAGTTGACTAATAGCTTCACACTCCCATAGGATGAGGAATTATCTCAAAACCCATATAGTTACTATGGTCATCTCCATCAATGGAATGGTTGAAATATTTCAATCTAACAGTATTCATGGGCAACTATTTCAAGGTAAGCAATGCATGCTACTAAAACCAGTCAACAAGACCTACATAGTGCATAATAAGAATAGTCCTCCTAGTCTTATCCATCATATAAAACACCACCGCTAACCTAGATAATTTATCAGGAATAACAAACATAGTTGAATCATGCTCATCCTCATCCAACTAAAGGCATGTCTTAGCTAGATGATTATCATCTGATAGTTGTTTTGGGTGAGTTAGTTAATGATGGTTTAGTTAATTCCATCCCCATCCAAAATACAATGTAAGAGTAAAAATCAAATATTACACCATCAAAGAGATTCCCCTTGTGGGTAGAAATTTTCATATGGCATGAATGTATGACTTTCTAAAGCACATCACCATCATAACTACAAGGATCTTAATCCTTGGTCACCTCTACACGGGTAAATAAATTATTGAGTCTAGCATTGAATACATAAAGAACTATCTAAATTTCGTATCACATATAGCAGACTTGGATGCCTCCTATGTAGGGGAGTTTAATAAATAATAATTTTTGGACATCATCTCATAATCTAGAGAAGATAAGGGATCCCGGATATGGGGTAACACTTTACCACATAACATAATGGTCTAGTTCATTGTAATGGAGATCCATTTCCCTCTATTTAACATAGGTTCCTTGATCAATATCATCCTAAATTGAATTTACAATAACCCATGTCATGTTGAATCAGAGTTGAGTCCATCTGACATATGGTTTATAAGGTATGATAGGAATTACCAGAGGCCAAGTGAAACAATTTAGTTGAAGAGACAATTTAGTGGAATGGTAGCCTGATTTGAGTTCACATTTATCATATTGAATACCACCTAATACAGGGAAAGCTTGGGATTCATATACACGTTGCAATCCACTCCTCACATTACCAATGCTTCACGTAATCACTTAATGGTCAAGTAGGCATGCTATAGGGTAATGTTTCTCCCTTGGAATCCTTTAAACCCCTCTATTTGGATATAATATTTTACAAGCTGAAGGAAATGATAGTTGAGACAATCATTGTCGAGTGAACAACTGTTATAGAAGGCACATGGAAAAACATTGATGGTTCTTTCATTGTCCTGATTCATCACTTGGATGCCATGATGCCAGACATGAGAATTTTCTTTACCATTTCATAGAGAAAGGGGCACAATATCCTTAACTACAAGGAACATCAGATAATAACATGATACTTTTATAGAGTTTAATCTCAGTTAATACCAGAATCCAAAAAACCTATGATATGTCAATTTGTTTTCCATATGGACACCATTTTGTGTCATAATAACATGTTTTACTAAGATATATTGAATTGATAGAACTAACACACCACTATTTATTTGACATCAAGTATGTACCATGTGGTAAAATGCATGATCTAACTGGCTCAGAATACCCTTTCACCATGGATTCATCAGTGGAGGAGTCCCCTAGTGAAGAATTCCCAACTATCCAAGAATAATGTGTTATTTCTGTAAAATCAGTCATCCTTGATGAAAAATTTCCTCCCAATGATTCCCCTTCCTCAAACTATAATAATGATTTTAATAATTTTCCTCCCGTATTTGAGGATGGAATATCCACCGCTATTGATGTGATAATTTAAGTGAAACTTTGTACTAAAGGAGATATAAAGTCAACACTGATAATTCATACATAGCCCCCATGAAAAAACGGTAGTAGTTGGATTTCATGAATCAAAATTATGATGTGTTTTCTTGTATATATAAAAATATCATGGAATAGAACCCTAGGTCATCATGCACCATCTTGTTTTACAATTTAGTCATCACGTATTGAAGCATCCTCCCATAAAAAAAATCCACCCTTATCATGGTGCCATTTTTGAGGTCATGGTTGAAAATATGATTAAAGACATATTCATCTATAAATTTTAGTACCCCAAATGGCTAGCCAACATTATTCCAGGTAGGAATAAGAATCGAGAGATTAGAGTCTGTATCAAATTTTCATATATAAAGCACTATTTTCTTCTATATGATTTTTCCCTTCTAGTGACAATTGTATTCATTAATTTTGTAGTTGGGTTCTGGTCCATCTCTTTCATGGATGGATACTACATATACAAATAGATCACGGTGGTCCCTAAATATGACATGTCAAACAACTTCACAGTTCATTAAGAAACCTTTTTATATTAGTAAATTCCTTTTCTTATAAACAATGTAGGGGAAAAATATCGTCATGTCATACACCACATCATCAATTCGATCATCGGGATTCTAGTGGAATTCTACATGGATGATTTGGTGGGCAAGAACCATCAATGACATAAATATATAATATAAATTGATAACTTATTTGGATTCCTATGTTCTAATTATTTGTATATTAATCCCATAAAATGTTTATTTTGGGTTACATATAGTGACCTTAAGTTATTATCTGTCAAAAAAAAGAGGTATCAAAGTTTACCAAGAGAATATCGGAGTCACCAGCTTAATGAATTAACTAATAAAACTCTAGGATAAATGAGGTTTCCAAGATCACTTGTCCTATATAGAGTGATAATCAAGACTATAGATGGAATTTGTAATCCATTATCGAGGATTTTGAAGAAACATGTAATCTACCAGTGGGATGAGGAGTTCTAGATGGAATTGGTTGAAATAATATAATATAGACTACAACCTCTAGTTCTGATGCCACCCATATTAGGGAATCCTTTGGTCATGTACATGAATTCACTAGAACAATCCCTTGGGGGTCTTCTCATCCAGAATAATGATGAAGGTGGAGAGAACATTTTATACTATATTAACATGCTCCTCAACATGGGGTGAAGATACTCCTCATGCTGGAATTCACAATGAAGGTGATGCGGAAATATCTAAAGCTTCATGAGATAAATAGGGTGTCCCAAATTGACCTTCTGAACTATATGCTGAATTTCCCCATGTTAATGGGATGACTGCCATGTCAGGTGGTAATACATTAAAACAATTGTCATCAGATTCATGCCAAAGAAAGGCATAAAGGGTAAGGCATTGGTAGACATCCTAGCCACCAATCGGACCCCAAAAGAGATACCCATGGATGTTGACTTCCCATAGAAACCCGTTATCTTAGTAGATCAGGTTTTTCTAAGTTGGAAGATTAATTATGATGGGTCCTTCGTGAGCCCAACCGATAGAATGTTCAACAATTCCATGATCAATAGTGTGTACATAGGATCATCTTCATCACTCATATATAGGTCATTTTTTCTTACACAATCATGTTCTCAGAATGCCACACCAACAATGAGGTAGAGTATCAGGCTCTGATTAATTAACCTGGGTCTCAATATTGATGTTTCCCATGTGAATGTGAAATGGGACTCTATGTTTATCATTAAACTAGTTGATGGTGACTATAATGTTAGGAAGCTAAATGTCATTACCTTTCTTGAAATCACCATCCAACTAATGGTTTAGTTTCCATACCAAAAATATGTGACTCATTCCCCATGGACATAGAATGGTTGAGATGATGCCCTAGGTAGTTCAACTACATCTTTTGTGAAGCCTAACTAGGGTTATTTGGGAATCTATGTGGAACATCAAAGATTTATCTCTCCTGTCATCTATGATGTTGTTGAAATTCAGAAGGTAAATTAGCTGATAGTTAGTTCTTCTTAATCAGAAACACTAGGCCCCTCAGAATGCGGAGAAACCTCTATTTGGACATATCCTTTAATTTATTAACATCAACATAGAATTATCCACTCATATTGAGTTGAGCACGAATGATTCTTCTAGCATGTACCATAGTTCAATCTCTAGAGTGGTCCTAAACTAAAGAATAATTTCTAAAAATGTGTATTTGGTGAATATCATCTACATTACATTAAAGGGGATGATATTAACTAGGTAATGTAGGATGCTCATGCTGGTTCATGTTGTTATAATTAGGTAGGATTGAAGCTCTCCCACCATATTTGGATGTTGGGATATTTCATTATAACTAGGATACATGACTACATCGAGTTTTCCAATAGGTTTCACGCATGTCAGATTTATAAAAAATTTGTGCATCGACCGTCAAAACCCCTTCACACCACCATGTATTATTGAAACATTTTAGTATATGGTTTATATGTTGTGGGGACCTATTCACCAGATACATCTCACATATTTAGATTCATTCTAACAACAAATGATATAATATCCATGTAGTTAGAAGTGAATCCTCAAGATTAATTCAAGTTTTCATCAGTGACTGAATTCATGATATCCAACAACATCAAGAAATTAAGAGTTCTTCATTTCATTATATATGACAAAAAACCAACTTTTGGGCTTCTGAGTTGTAGATATTTTATACCATAAATAATATCTAGTCTAACCAAACATCGTGAAATTGCATGAAAGAGAATTGATGGATTGAGGTGTTCAAGAAAATGTTGTAAAAATTTATAAAATCTATATTGAGACAAGACAATTATTGCAGGTTGGGGAAGCTCCCCAATGCCCTATTGACCTAACAAGCGATGACATGAAATTCCACCCAGGGGAATCCATATTCCATGGTGTATAGAACATTGATCAGACTACCCATAAAGGCTCAAATTCTATGAGACAAAAAATTGATCCATAACCAATAGATTCCAAATGGAATGGAAAAGTCTCGTCAAGTTGATATGGAAGCCCTCAAAGATAACAAGCTCTTGTCCATGAAAAATCTATAGACACACCAGAATAATATATATGGTGTATTCAAAATGAAAATTTTCCTCTTATTATTGCTTCATTGTGAGGCAGTACTACCCCTAAAAACACCAATAATACCTGTAAAGAATCTATCTACGTTTGAAACCATGTGGGAAGTTCCATAAATAATATATAAGGTCTATTCACATGGATCATACTCCTTGATCCCCATATACAAGGAGCATATTACACCTTTAAACAAATTTTTTTCTCAAAAACTACTTTTTGTATGGAAACAAAAATTCATAGTTTCATGACTTTAAACTGTGTAACAATTATCATCCTTACTAAACAATTGAAAATCTTTCATCAATATCCTTCGTACATGAAATCAAATTTATTGCTTCGTCCAAACATTATTACCTGGAAGAAGGAGTTAACGTCATTAAATTTACAATGTTATGATGTCATACTACCTAGAAAAAATTATGGATCCCTCTTCAACATGTGAGATATAGAGATAACAACATGTTAAAATCGGTATTCCTCATGTGACTTGTATGAGATGATCAAAAAATATTACCCCATGTATGTAACAAGGGATTAATCATGATAATTTGGGGATGCCTCAACTCCATCACCTAAGAGTATTTTCCCCACCATTATTGGTCTTTTACCAAATTTTTCTCCCAAAACTATGTGTGGATTGATTACCATCCATGTGGGACATATAGTGATTCCCTTACATTGGTTTCTTTGGACCTATACATTAATTCATCAACAATTTGGCCCCATGGCCTTTGATTGAGTCTAAGAATTATTGAATTATACTATACACATTCCTTCTCATGGAATTTATGTGGTATGGTAGCCACACTGGATCCATTCACATTAGATTATACCTCTCCCATGTAACATGTATGCCTTAGAAATTTATGTTTTGAACTCAAAGCAACATGAAATTAATCTTTTCTCTACTCTTTAAACTAGTCCATTCCAAACAAACATATTCTATGATTCATATTCACCGTTTTTTTTGTCGTAATTATGCCTCCTTCTACCACATTTAAACAATGATATAATTCATCTGTACAACATTTAAATCCTTAAAGAAAAATAATTTTTCAGTCCATACAAATGAGATTGAACGGGTCTTCCCTTTTTCCACAAATGTATGACCTCAAACCATATGCATCCACTTTTAGTTCTCTGTAAGGATTGATTCCCTTTATAATGGTATGTTTAGACAGACCCAGACATTTTATCTTTGGTATATCCCTCCTTATTTATTTTATTTTATTTACATAAAGTTAAATGTTTTGATACTCTACATTCTAGTGGGTTTAATATTAATTTTTGATATTCCTAGTAAACATTCATTGATGTGTAGTATCATTAGAGTTATGGAATTGAATCCTACATGGACATTCCATCATTCAACCTCAACACATTGATTAATTCTTAGTTTGGGATTCCCATCATCCACCAAATACAAATGGGAACCCCTAATAACATGGTGTATATCTAAGTATCAACCAATGTTTGTAGACAACACCTTCATAGATCATTGGAAAGAAATAGAGGTTCCTGTGTTTTGATATTGGTCAATAGTCAACTCTATATTTTCACTCCCCATTCATGAATGATACAGTTATGGTACAAAAGTATTTAATATGATCAATAGTCAATCCATATGAATTGTTCATCTTCTATATAGACCATTAAATCCTTGATTTACCTAACTTTTCACCTCTATATATCATGGTGGAATTTAGACACCCATCATGTAACCCTATGTGCATCAGTGTGTGACAAGAAAAAAAATTGTCACTGGGACATTCTCAAACCCAACTCATTCTTACCACTAATGTACATTTCTACATGTTTGGAAAATTCTATCAACACTCATTCTTCCACACATCTAATCATGGTTCACATGGTATTTGCAGTCTTTTAATGAAGCTTACCAATGTGTTTAGGCTACAAAGAATCCATATCCAAACACCATGAATCTAACCCATATGAAAAGCCTTCCAAGAATATGTACAGTGGTGCTAGGCATATTTGATCTGCAGTCATGTAAACATTATCAACTATTCATAACACAATTTTTTTTAGGAATCCTCTCCATGGTTTGAGCATCACAACCATACAGTAATAAGAATATTCCATGAATCATGACTTTAAACTATATTTCGTGGTCCATGCCATATGAACTTAAACCATGAACAGTATCCCGATCACATGATATTGAACTGTGAGATGCATCATGATCAAACAATTTTAAAGTGTGACTATAAATATAATTTTATGAAACAATTGCATGTAATTCAAGGACCACACTTGAGAGTTCACCTTCTCCAATGCTGGTCATCATCCACTTCATTCATTAATTCAAATTGTTCACAGCATCCGAGATGAAATTTTTGATTTAATACTTTGTTCAGACCAATTTCCCTATAGAAATGATCTCTAGGAATTGAAATCATAATTACAAGAGTTATGGAATAAATTTGAATAGTCTATACACTATTTTCATGGCTCTCGGGATACTTATTAGAATTATCATTATTTTCAATGTCTTAGGGACCTAAAATGGATTTTATTAAAGGAATGTATCACTTATATTACTAGGATAGAACAGAAGAAGAAATTGGATGAAATGTTTTATCATGGTCCACAATTTGAATAGGGTTAGTGTTCGACCCTCAATTGTTTTGATGCATTCACTGGCTAAATGATATAGATGGTATGTATTGAACATGTAAAAATTTTATCCTATAGAATTATGTAATTATAATTTTCTTCAAAATTATTCTCATCATTGTTCAGACCTTTCCATTCACCATTTTTTGGGTTTCATTATACCCCTGGCATTACCCAGTTCATTCACTACTGCATGCTTGAAAATAACATCATTTGTTCTAAGGGACCTTTTCTCCACCCCCAATTTATCTAACACTAGAAACACTGTGTGGTAATTTAATAATAATAGAACTTCAGTTCTTGATGTCCATAACTCTCATATAAAGGTAAATCACATTATACTCTCTTATTTCTCACACTAGGCATGCTCCACGTGGGTTTAGGGGTTTGTTGTTCATTTTCTTTTAAATAAGATCTTATGATGAAAGTAATGAAAGAAAATATTTCTGATCATTAAGATTAATTACATCATAGTTTTAGAGGGTTATCCACATATCAGAGAATCCACAAAAAAATTTCCCTTTACGTCTCTATCTTATTTATTGAGTGTCCGATCTTGGTCAGGCTTTGCTGGGTGGTCTCAAAGATCTGATGTTGCATTGAAAAGTCTTCCTATTATTAATTGGACATTGAGAGAAAACCTTCATCCTGATCCACTAAAAACCATTCATCACATAGATCTCTATATCTACCTTCTTGGTCTCGTCATCGTTTTCCTCAACCACTACCTATTGATCCCTTAGGTTGTTAGTGATCTCTGTCTATGTAGTAGTGACCATCACATGATCTACTTCTTGACCCTATTGATAATAGATATCTCCTTCACATTTATAAATTTAGTAGGAGGCCTCTACCATTTGTTTTATCAAGGATATTTTGAGCTAAAGCATTATTCACATGCATATTCTATGAGGATGTCTCTAGAGAACATGTGAGGATTTATGGAATTCCCTCCTATGATCTCTTAGATGACAAAAAATGGAGGATAGGTCCCACCCATTATGGATGTTCAGATATCTTGATATGATTGATGACGATTTGTACATTCATCCATGCCTTTTAACATATATCAATATTATCCTCGATGAACTGTAGGATATATTCATCGATATCATCAGGTGGGTGAATGATCATGAGGAGGAAAGATCGCTAATATATTTTTGGAGGGGTCCTCTATGTGAGAGCCTCAAAACATTATAGGCTACAAAACTATTAAATTAATAGGTGTGGTTAGATCAATAAATATCATAGGGAATGGTTCCCCATTGGACACATCACCTATGGTATAATCCTATAGTAAACCTTGTGGTACCATGGATTTTGACACAATCATCTGACCTTCATGGTTTACTACAGTTGATGGCCTGACCTTAGCCGCAGTTCCCACTTATGGTGGAACATCATTTATCGGTCCAGTCACCATAAATATTTTATCAAGCCCTATTGTGAGACATTAAATGATTCTAACCCTCAAGGAAGTGGTCTTAGAAGTCCCCTATAGAAGATCCTATGTGATCGACATGACTTCCATATCACTCTGAACATCTCTACCGAGTGTCCAGACTTTTCCCTAACCACTTCATCCTCTATAGTTGCTACCACAGTGGTAGGTTACAATGGTTTATCTCCCATGTAAAAAATGTCAGGTTGGGTCCCGACACTCACCCCTTTATGGGTTGATGTTCCCCCAACCTCAACATGAGGTTCTTTGTGTACTTCCCATTATTTTATCTTAATAAATCATGCATAAGTAAATAAAAAATTAGGAAATGAGCTGGAATATGGAGTGGGGATCAAAATCATTAAATGATCTGGGAATTTATTTTGTCGGTGGTAGAACAAATGTCCCCTTTTGTGATATGGTAGGAATCTATCCATTTTTATTCTTCTGATTCATCACCATCTACTATTGTAGTTATCCGATAACATGAAAATGAAGAAAAGGGGAATACATTCTCAATGACTTCCTCATCCAATCGATAAATGGACATGATGTACATCCATAGTAGATTACATCCTCTACCTCCTCCCTATATAAAATCACATCAGAAAGGGAAGTGTAGAATCCTATCATTGCATCACTAAGTCTGGTGAATAAAATCCCATCAATAATGTGATAATGCCACGCCTAATGAGGAGTGGCGTTCAACTTGTAAAATTCTCTAGCCTCCCACCTAATAGGTTACATGGCATTACTGTAACATTCGTGGGAAATACTCATATCACAGGACCTTGAACTTGAACCCTTGAGATTTCCCCAGAGGGAACCCCTTCTTCAAAATCCCTCTATGCTAGGAGAATTGATCCATGTGTGTTCCTTATCATATAGTTCATTTCTATGTGGACGGAAGAAATAATATACCTACCAATCCCATCCTTCCCACCAATTAGGATCTACTAATGTAGATCCCTCTAACAACCATTCGACCCAAGTCTCACCATTGTTGGGGGCCCCTTAATTATCTTGGATGGACTATCATCTCTACATATCCCTAGGATATTCTGTCACCCAAATAAGTTCATAATCATTTCGGATCCCATAAACAGCATCGGATGTTGACAACATGTTTCAAATCATTATGTCCTCACATCTAAATATAGTCTAGATCTTCTTCAACACCAAGCAATGTAATTTATGACTTAATTATGAGTAAACAATTTGGATTCTCCGTCTAAATACATCAAAATTTACTTGAAAATGAGTGTGGAGTGTACGAAACACAAATCAGATTGCAATCAACCCTTGCTACTAGTAACCAATCTCCAAAGACCAATATGTACGATCTTGGTTCCACAGTCCTTGTGCCATTATGATTTACCACCACCAACAGTAGGGAGACCAAATGAAATATGATTTGTTCTTATTATCCACAATTCTCAAACACATCCCCAAGGACCAGCTTGAATGGGAGACTTCCCATGATGTTATGAATCACCCAATAGAAGAATGAAGTGGAAGTTGAAATGGGATTTCAGAAGTTATAACCCCCCATGTGTGCAGCCATCCAACTATATAGAATCTTAAAAGTCCCACACACATGAAACAACATATTCAATTCATTTATATTCTAATGTATCTTATATAATTTCCCTAGTATTGGGATATTAATGGTTACATTTTTTCTTGTCTCCATCATCGATGTAATTATGAAATTTCTTGGACACGCCCCTATCCACACATACCTCACTTGGAGGATCCAACCATAAATTAGAATCATGATATACCCCTCCAAAATGACTAAGGGTTGAGCCTCTATCTTAACAATGTAACCCCCATGTGGTCACTGGCTCACCTCCAGAATCCCCCAGTAGGAGACTTCCTTAGCCTATTGGTATCCTAGAAGGCATATATGAGGCATGTATAGAAGATTAACAATTCTATACTATCCTTATAATAGTTCCATCATGGCTTAATTAAATATATATTTTAACCTTTTCTGGATGGGAATATCCCTCCTACCGAGCTTCTCATCTCGAGTTCCCTACACAAGATCTACTATCACCTTCAATAGAGTCAGTAGTCACTCTTGGTCCCCCCTTACATTAAAATTGTGGATGGATTCTTCCTAAATATCCCCAAATATTGGGAAAATAAGTATTTGGTGAATGTTCGAATAGATAACATTAACCTCCTTATGATTCGTGTGAAATTTATGGGTCCCTAGTAACCATATACTAAGCATATCGAGCATGATATCGGGTATCCTATGAATATGGAACTGTGATTCCCATGCTGCATCATAAATTACTTCCCACATAATCTCATCCTCTAATTAATGGCATGATGAACCCACCCAGTAGGCCAAGGACCACTCTTCTATACACTTTCTTCCCTATAAAAAATACCATCCATCATTCCATCCCTTATGCGGATCCCCCATACCCTCTATAAAAATTTTCTAATACAACATCGGGGATGCCCCATCTCCCATATTATTCCCATAGATGTATTTTATGTTTTTATAGAGGAATTAATCTATGATTGGTGTTTGATCATTAGATATGTGGTAGTTTTCATCCATGTGTTGCGGATATTTAACTATTATTCTGTTGAACTTGTATGTTGTTTTCTCTGTTATTACCCACAAAATAAAGACATGAACTCTTAAACCAAAATGATGAAGATGCACCAAAATGAAAAAAAAAGATATTCAATTTTATCCGTTGATATAATTGTGAGTAGTGACTCATGTTCTATATTGAATTAGACACAATACCCAATCATAATGTTGTCCATCATAGCTTCCCTATAAGTAGAATATGTATTGAGATCTTGAGTATCCATTGGAATTGAGACATCAGTTTATTATGAGTCTGGTCCAACTATTTTTGGTGATTGGTTATTGATGCGTTGTGTTATAGGGTTCACATCACAAATATTTGGTTTTTTATATCTTGGTCTCTAAGTAGTGTTTGAGGAGAAAATGTCCATAGGCTCAGTTCATTAATGTAATGTACATAGAGAATGATAGAAAAGATGAAGAGATTCATATAAGGGAGAAGGATATTTTTTCGTGAATGTTATGTGCGCTTGTAGTACCCCTCCAATATTTATAGGAATATAATCAATCTTGTATTCGTGATGGACTTTATTTCATCAATCATCTCACATACACAACAGGAGTATGCATAGAAATGAGTTATCACAAAAGGGGGAATATTGTCAATTTTTAGAGATTATACCATATAATTTCATCCTCCTTTTCTTGTATGCTCCCAACCCATGGGGGGAAATTTATGGTGCTGAAATACATTCCACATTAATAGCATGGAAATAAAAGTCTATTTTGGAATAAATCCATGCCAAGATGGGCCAAAGACCCTCTTAAGGGTCTGATTCTTGAAGCACTACATTTTCACAAATGACCGAGCTAACAAATCTCCCAGGATAAGGATCAACCTTCTTTAATATGGGAAGCCTTGATGGTGTTACTCCAAGACTTCAAGGAGTCCCCTTAACAAATGCATGAATCATTGATGGTGTTCCTACATGATTCTTACAACACCTCGCGGCCGCATGAACAATTGATGGTGTTTATTCATGATTCTGATGGAGCCGCACCAAACAATGAATCCAAAATATTTATCTTGAAAAGATTTAAATATTTTAAAAACCTATTACCTATAAATACCAAAAAAATTCCAATGTTTTTGAGGATGTTTAACACAATCATCTATCATTTTATTTTCTACCAATTTGAGAACCTCCTTAACATCCTAAATCAGACCAAAATGCACTAGCTAATGTACCTAGGATTAGGAAAACCCCCTTAGTTATGTCCTTTAAATCCTGCACCCTTCGTAGAGATTATTTTCCTAAAGGAATACACCCTTTGTAGAGGGAGAAGGCCCTTGGGAAACACAAGGATTCACAAAATAATTCATACTTCATGAAACACTCCATTCAGAATCCAGTATATCATCCTAAGGAAAGGTTACTATGTTTCATGAATACTACTCTTTTATGTCGACCCAGAACTCAGCAAAGCACTTGATCTTAATTAATATCTGCTCTGCGAGGCCATAATATTCACAAAACCACTCTCATATGCCTCTCAAAAATATGTCTCTTATGATGAGACCTCATCATAATCGTTTGGTGCTCAAACCCCCAACACCTATATGGGACTAGACCATATGCTCATCAAGTCCCTATATGCAATCTTCCGACCATTCATGTGGGACACTCTATATATGTGTGGTCCTACACTCAAAACCACATCTTTCTTCTCAACATTGATAAACTAGTACCAATTTATTCTCAGTATAGGCACAAAAACATGGACGTCCTGACTAACCACTCATCCTATCATTATAACATTGAAGTTCAAAATCCATTCCCTGCCCATGGGTATAAGAGCAGTGGTCAAATCACCCCAATGGACGTAGAGTGAGCCCATAGAAGTCCATTTTTCATGATGTTGAAAAACATAATCCCAACATCGAAAATAAATGAATTTAAACTATGGAATTAAATATTGTAATAAGAATAGGATGATCTATGTAAGAGTGGCATGGGATTATCTCCACACTGCCAACCCTCTCTTGGAATCAGATGAAACTCACATTGAATGAGATCCTCCTCATATGGAATTTTATCCTCTTAGGGATGCTTCCTTGCATAAATTTCATACCATGTCTCGTAGATTCTTATTTCATGACATGAGAATAAACTATATTAGTTCTTATACCTTCTCACATCTAGAATGAATCATAAGGGGATAAAGGATATTAGTAATCATGACATCTACCCAATCACCACCCTAGTACTTCTCTATAGATGTTAGAAGATCCTTCATTAAAACGGGCTACTTGTGTGTGTAAGAAACAACCATACACCTCTAAAGTCCACCTCCATGCATCAAAACTAACCAAATGCTTCTTTGGGAATCATCCTCAAGTATATTACCCATACAATTTTGAACTATGTCGGATTTGATTCCCAATTAGCTGGGATACATGGGAATTCTATCTCGGTTCCAAACCCAATATCCACATCCATATTGATTTTCATTGAGTCGCATCCCTAGTAATATCATTCCCTTTACATGAGAGTTAACATCACTTATAGGTCCCTCGAGCATGTTCAATATTTAATCCCCAAACCACCCCCATTGATTCTCCATTTGTGATGTGAGACTCTTTACTGTATGATGTTAAACTGCATGGACGAGTCCTTTCACATGACCATAAAATATAATATCGAACTGCATGGGTTTTTATTTCTATCTTATAAAAGGGTACGCAGGATGATTCATTGGGGATAAATCTGGGAAATAGTAAAATTAGGTACTCCCTCATTGGGATGCACCTACCAGATCTGCCTCATGGGGTGTTCTAATCAACTCCTTATGTCTACCTCAAGGGGAATCCTAACAAATGGTAAACCTAAGTTCCCCTTTAAAGGGATACACCACCCTAACCTGACTCAAGTGAAATTCGAATCAACTCCTTTGGTCAACATCAAGTGGAATTTTATCCAATGGTATGCTTAGGTGCTCTGTCCTAGTGATGAACCTCAACGATTTGCCTCAAGGACCATTCTGATCAACTCATAGGGTCTATATCAAGGGGAATACCAACCAATGGTAAGAATAGGTTCTCCCTATTAGGGATTCTCCTCCATGATCTAACTAAAGTGGTGTTCTTATCAAATCCTATATTATGATCCAAGGGGAATAATGACCAATGGTAATCATTGGTGGTCCCTCATGGGGATTCTTCTCATGGATCTGTCTCTGGGTACATCTTCATCTGTCTCATGGGTTCATCTCTAAATATTTTTACCATCATAATGTGTAACATCATCCATCCATGGGATACACCTCCTTAATATATATTTATAGGATGCTCTAATCAACATCCTCCTATTTCTACAAGACATCAAACTAATGATAAGTATCATGATTCGAACTCATTAGAATTGTAGGATGATTAATGTGAATTCATTAGAAGATATGTGCCAATGGTGTTAGCTACCTCTTGATAAAAAATGGATTCCATAGGTGAAATCATATGAAGATATATTCTTTATTAAATATATACATCATAATCAACATAAGGATCCTTGGGATATATTACAACGATGCCTCCATGAGATGCCTTCTAATAAGGAAGAATATATGTGACTAATGTTCCCATCATCCAATCATGCCAATGATTCCCAATATGATCACTCTACTGAACAATGGTTAATTCCTTATCAAAAAAACTAGAATTTCTAGGAATAAGTTGTGAAATTAACTGATTTCCACAAAGATAATGCTCCTGAAATGTGTTCCGTGGACATGAACAAACTCTAAGAGGGAGACCCGGACTAGGGGACATGTATCGAGGAGGAATCCATTAAATGAGTAGAAAACAACCCATCATCCTATTTTTTTCCAGGGGAAAAGACCAACATTGAATTTTATTGAAGCCAGCCACCTTTGTAAGGATGGAATACAGGGTTACAAGCATGTGGGTGAACATTAATACATAGGTGGAGGCCCTAACAAAATCATCCAAAATAGTGGAATTTTCTAAAATCAATTCTAATTGAATATTATTTCCTCTAATAAATAAATTAATATTTATTATTAAAATTTAATATGTCATTTACCACTAAACTAGTAAACAGGTTTTTTATAGCATCCTCGAGTTTATCAATCTGAACAACTTATATTTATTAAAATAATGAACTGTCACAATATTAGTAACAGAAAAATAAAAAATTATCATCTTCTCTAAATATGATAATTAATAATTAATAAATATCAAATATGACAATAAATAAATAAATTTTAACTTGGGAATAAATAAAGGAAAAGTAATTATTTTTATACTATATAATCAAATACATTATTACATGGTGAATAAATATTTATTTAATAATCCATTCACATAATATTCTATCAAATAATTGGTGGATCCATAAATAATGAATAACTATTAAATCACACATGAGAATAATATTTGTTCAGCATGTCTAATTAGTAATGAGTATAATGGTGGATAAGGATACACTTTCTGTGTGACTGGAAAGCCCCCATTTTTTGGGGAAATATGTAGAACAACCTACACTCCATGGTTAGAATTTAACAATACATCAACTCACCCAAAGTGAAATGAGGTAATTTCATCATGAAATAAAACATGATATAAACTGAAATTTTTTAATATATCTACTTTTATTTGAAATCTATCATCAATAAGGATTCATACTAGTGTCACCAAACTATCTACATGTTTTCAATTTCATTGACTATTCAGAATTGAACTTACAGAAAGAACACCATGGTCATAGATTTGACTATCTACATCAATTATAATGAAAGGGAGTTATATATAAAATTTAATAAAATATGAAAATGGTTAAATAAATAATTACATTATTCATTAATTCATATCACATGTTATCCACCTAATTTAATATATTTCACATGAAAAAATGTCATTACAATTATGTTCAGTATATAAAAGTACATGACTCATTATATGAATTAATAATAATCATATAGTATATGACCATTACATACAAACATGGACTAAAAACCCACTGACACATAATAATGTGGATTTTATACTATAATGATACTTTCTCATAATATAATATGATGAGATTTTTAATGACACATACCATGAGAATGTTTCTTAAAAACATTATATTCATCAAAGTTGGTAGCATGTATCATGTTTAATCCATTAAATGATACCATTCATATATATAACATATCTGTTTTTATACAGTCATAAGAATTCAAGGTTCTCATAATAGAAGGAAACATATATGACCATTCATTGTGACAGGTACTCTAAGAACATTATCACATTCATTATCATTCATAATAAATGATCAAAATCTAATACAATATTAATTAATATTCAACACTATGAATATTCATATAATAAAATGTATATAGTACTACGTTATATGGGGACAAATATAAAAAAATATCAATCACAAAAAATGTAATAAATTACTATCTAAATACATTTTTTGATTGATACATATTCTCTTATAGATATATGACTATAGTTTTTTAGACAAACTTGATTCATTTGGTTTTACAACATAGTGCAACCTCAAATATGTTATAGAGTTACCTCATGAGATGATGTCATAATGTATATAATCTGTTTCCCCTTTCATCCAATCATCATGGATAATACCAAGAAATTCAGTCAGAGATAATCCCTTGAACATTTATTAAGTTAAATAAAAGTACATCAAGCATGTACAACAAACCAGAAAACTAATTACATTTCATAAATGTGATACCCATCACCACCCCCATGATAGATCACTTCTTATGTAGTGGATGAATCTCATTCTGAGCTTTCACAGTGTTTTAGGACCTTGGAATACCTCATTATAAGGTTAAATTTCTCCAAATATATCAACTCCTTTGAAGATTTCCTAAAAGAGGGCCTATTGGAAAATGGCTTTAGCAGATCAAAGTAGTCTTTCCTGGACGTTATATTTTTTGTGAATGATTCTACATTTCCGAACATCTTCTTCCCATACATGACAATATCACTATAGTAAGGTCAGAACATATTAGTATTATTTTCCTTGTCACAATCCGGGAACATTTGTTTACACTTATGTCCTTTTATATCAAATCAAACATTATATTGATCAATATAATATAAACTAAGAATTTTCAATATATTTTCAAAAATTTCTATTGTGGATAACTATATCTCTCCCAAAAACCTATTTTGAATCCTACAAACATTTCATTTAAAATGAATATATTATGATCATTAATTTTTTTTGAAAAAATTAGATCCTTGAAACTATAATTCCATATCGGTATTCTTTCATGTTTCCAACCACCCAAGACAGGTCATATAGACAAGTTCCTTAAATTTTCCTCTAATGTATGTTTCCTTTACACACGATGCCTAGTATAATTATCTTTGTAGATATAGAATTTAGAATTCTCAATTATTTATGAATTATGGTTTTGACATCTAGTTGAGTCTTATTGGTACATCACTTGTACCATCCATGTGAAATTTTAGTTGAATACTCCCCAACAGCTTTAGACGAACCACCAAAATACTAAATTAAACCAATTGTATTGAATATATTTTTATATAATATGAACATATTACCTATATCCATTTTAATATTAAAAATACCTATTGATTTTATTATTTTTATTACAAAAACATATCACCCACCATTGTGAATATAGAACCACCAATACGATTTTAACCATCATACATAGTATGTTTATGTAAACAAATTACTAACATTAACATTTATGAATTTTAATTTTTTTTAATTTCATAAATCTATATTTAGATCCAAGATTCAACTAATGTCTTTATTACACCAAATATATAAAAATATATTTAATTACAATATATAAATATTGTTGGTATGATTATTTCATTTTAATGTCTTCAGGGTTTTAACATCCTTAGTAGCAATAGGATCAGAAAATCCAATTCACATTTAATTTTTCATGATGTATATTTTAATTTTTAAATTGATATTCAAATTTATAACATAAAACACATGACTATGTTACATAGTAAACTTTATTCAAATCATAACATATATGAAATTGAGAAGTCTATATAGATGGTATATAGTTAATTTGAAACACAGGGGAACACTCTAAGAGGGGAGGGGTGAATCATGGGGTAAAATGTATACTTTAAGGGAGATGAATATAGTCCAAACATTGGTATGAATATGTTAAACATATTTAATAAAATTATGTAATTATAAAACTCTGAAATTATGAAATATAAATACAACCCACAAGTTATACATGGTTCACCACTAATGGAATGATAAAGAAGCATATGCAGATTTTGAAACTATCATATTAGAATCCACATAAATTTACAAGATATTATGTATTAAAATTTTCCATTCATGATAAATATTTTTCAGAAACACTAACTTTACATTATTTTTAGTGATAGCTCAATGACTCCATCATATCACTCTGATCAACATCCAATCCTCGCTGCTTTGGGATTAGTGATTCTTAGTTTATTAAAATGAAGTTTTCTGGCATATCATTGAAAATTAAGGTGATGTTTTTAGTCATATTGGTTCACATAGACATTTTTAATAAATTCTACGAAACTTTACAACATTCAATTATGTTTACATACATATCATTTTGAAAGCACAATTTGTTTTTGAGGAACATCATTTTTTATTCAAATAACTATATTATTTAGAGAATCTAAATCCTTTTGAAAAATTACAATCCTTTCAAAAAATTACTAATTTCTCAAATCAACTTTAATGAAAATAATTTCATCAGTTTTTTCACAACAATTAATACACCAAACTTATTTTTGCATAAATTTATTTATTCTTTTGTAAATTAAGTTGGGAAAAATATTAATGAAATCAGAGTGATTATACATTATCCAAAAAATATATAATACAAAAATTATGAGAGACCACATATTTTTATACATTTCCCCGTTATTTAATCATTCGATCTCAACATAAAATTTCATGAAACTCTTCCTAAAATGTTTGGGAAACTCTATTTCTTTTCAAAACAATTATCAAAATTTTATATTTATGGTACACTTTATCTATTTCTAGGTTTTAAAAAATGTTTTTCCAACAGTCGCCACCTTGGGGATTATTAGAACACAATTGATAAATTCAATAAACCACCATCCTTGAACAAAATAATGATAGGAATAATCTAACTCATCCATCACTATACTTATATATGAGAAAATATCATTGTATAAAAAAAGTGTTTCAGGAGATAACTTCATGCCTTAATTTACCACATACCAACCATGGATTCATTGAATTTGACCCATTTGCCTCATTGTAATTAAACCCAGTGAAATTATATTTATACTATAATGCTCAAAACAAAACACATGGATCATATTTACCCCACACACCTATATAATATCCATAAATAGATTAAACCTGTTAATAAAATATTTTAGAATGGGTTAAATCATAACCTCCTCAACCATTGGGAGGTGGCTAAACACCATAGATAAATTGATGTTTGTAAAAAATTTGTGTTTAAGTAGTAATAGATATGATGTTATCCACTTGATAATTATTTTTAACCTCATCCTTTGAAACCAAACCTAATCGAACATTTTTTTTAAAGTGAGATTGAATCTAAATATTTTTAGTTTGAGAGTATTTAACCATATTTTTCATGATCTTGATCACACCCTTATTGTCATTATGTATCATCATAAACTATTTCACCTCATAACTAATATTAGTATGTTGTTTCGTCATCCATAATAGATGATCCCATGCTTTTTTCATAGATATATACTATTTTATAGTCATATTATGAGAAGTAATTTATTTTTTCTATCCCTACCAACCCACTCATTTTTTCTTATGAATATTGAACCCCCCACTTGTAGAATTTTGATCCACCACATATCCATCCCATTGAACCCCATGAAATACTAATAATTCATTATCCATTCACATTATAATTTTTAATACAATGTTTATTGTACCATTAATATTCGACATAATTCTCTTAACTATTATTGAATGATATTACTTCAAATTAATTTTTATGAAATATACCACACATGTGGAAGATATAATATTTGGACATATTGTAAAAAAATATAATATGATTCCAATTATACTCTTATATAGGGTGGTATCAATCGATTTACTATCATGTTTTCCATGTTTTCTTATGACTGTAACAGGAGTTGAAATTTTTTAGAGTCTTTCATATAGAATTTCTTCTTAATATCTCTTGCAGACATTTCTTATAAAATAAAAGTGTGATCAATAATTTCCCTCACATGCTTCCAATGAAAATATATGAGTTTATCTGTCATGGGAATTTCAAATTTTTATTTCATGGGATAGGTAAACTCTTCCAATTACACAGGTCTACTTCCACAAAATGTTATATCATACACACACAAAAGATCCATTAATTTATCTCATTGAGAATTATTCTCATTGAGATTATGGTCAACAAATACAGTTTTAAATTATATCTTATTCTGATAAGAATCATGTCTATAAAAGCATGATAATAGTGCCTTATTTTTACCATAAATTTACATTTATAATATAAAATAAATTATTTCATCATTTACATTAAAAATCCCATTGGTTGTCCAATGTAGACTTCTTCTTCAAGAACCCCATTTAATAATTTCATTTAGACATCCCTGTGATAAAAAATGTACCTTTTTTGAATCACCATGGGTGGGACTATCCTAATAAACTCCATTAAAAATACTTGAGAAAACTTATATTCGGGATATATTACTTTATTATGTGAATATAACTTACAAACCAAGTGTTAATTGTTTCTGATCACATTTCCAATATGAATAAAATACTTTTTGAATAATAAATTTTTTCTAATCACATTTTTTTGATGATATCGTAACATAATCCCAATTTAGATTTTATTACATGTCATAGTTCTTCATTTATGACCTTAACCTGTGATACATCCATTTATAATTATTAAAAAAGAGGTTTGTTCCATAGTTAATAGGAGAAAGTAATGTGATTCCTTCCACATTATCTGTTTCTCGGAAGGTGTTATCTGATCCCTAATGATATTGGATTAATTAATTTCTTCTCTTATATTTCCCATGTTATCTATTGGTAGAGTTTATTTAGAAATATTTTAATCTTGTTATAAAACATTGAAATAATCATTTTTTCAAGGATATGAGTTTTTTATCCATCCACAATTTCTTTATTTGAATATATATCATTTCCAATTTTTTTCATCTTCATTCATATAAAAATTTTATATCTATCTATTATTCATAGTTTTATCCTCTTGATATTAAGAAAATTTCTCTCCATAATATTTATATGGTGGTTATTTTATCATTTATAAGTTATACTTATCATTGCGTATCAAAGGAATTTTACCTATTTGGGATCATCACCAGGCTTTCCATGAGTGCCTTCTTGGGTTTTGGATGAAACATGTACTTCTAAAAAGATGAAAATAATTTAGTAAGGGATTAATTTCATTAAATATATCATATTATGTCCTTTAGTATTCTATACATATACCTCTTTGATTTTGAGTGAAGCCCACAAATTGAATAGCCTCTTTCCAACAATTATTTGAATCACAACTCTAAATCACTATAAATTTCTTCATATTATTCATTAATTGTAATTTTTTTAATGATATATTTTTTTGAGTTTTTATCAGTGAATAAACCTCATGATTGATCCCATTTTTTAAATGTAATTTTAAAATGAAATGGATTTTTGTTCTGTTCCATTCTAAGATCTTAAATATCATTGTTGTGTGGATAGTTTCATTGTTATCTATTTTGATATATCACTTCATGTAATCCATCACTCCTTGTTTTTTCTACATAAATATCACACATCCAATTATAATTTAATCATTAAATATAATTTTGAATTAACTATTTATCATTATCTATTCTAACCACATTGTTTACACCACAAATATTTTTTAGTCCGGATCAAGTCGATTCAGTTCCATTTTTTACTTAGCTAATAACAATTGGGGATTATCTTTCCTCACATACAAGCTTCACACGACTTTTATTAATCTTGAATCAGATTCGGAATGTTTCCAAGATCCATTAAGTTGTATAATATTTCCATTATCTTTTGATTAATGTGACCCAACCTCTAGTTATATAAGTTGTTGTCCTCTTTAATTATTAAGATACCTGTGTTTTCTTTACATTATACCTATTATAAATAACCATTTTAACTCCATCCGATTATGAGATAATTACCTCTCATGCCTTTAATGGTGAACCCTTTTTGATTAAAATCACTATCATGAGTCATAGGGTTTACTCATAGTTTAGAGATTGTGATGAAATCCACACATTTATATTCATACTATTTTCATGAGTTTAATACATTTGATCTATAATGATCAATCATTTCTATATATCAATGTTCCATATCCTATTTCATTCAAATTTTTAACCAATTTTAAATTCTTGTCATGTGGAATGTGCATCCACTATCTTGAATCTAGGTGAGACCATTATTTGTAGATTTGAGAGTGGTATCTTCCAGGCTATCTCCCTATATCTCATTAATCTCCTTCTAGGAGATATCTGATTGAGTAGAAGAATAATATAGGCTCAGCAAAACATTTTCAAAATCTGTGGTCGAATCATTCTCATATTCTTCTTCAATAATAGAATACTTGTTTTCAACTGTAATTATTCTATGTTCAGTTCTTGTGACTTTTATTGGGGTTATGTAGTTATGGACTCCAACTATCCTTTCGCTGTAATGAAATAATTTTTGGACAAGGAATGAACAATGAAAAATAATATACATAGAAAATATTTCTTCTGTATGATATATTATATTGTATTATTCTCAATTATTAAATTACATGTGCATTTTCACTTAGATAACTCCCTTATACATCATAGTAAGCCATTATATGACCTAGAAAGAGAAATAGTTGACATTACATGTGAGGAAACATCTTCTCACATTCATTTTTCATAATTTACACTTCTTTTCTATAGGATTTTCATTGGGTATAATCTATATATAATTCAAGATTATTTTCATATTACTTCTCTATTTGGTTTGATATGGTCTCTATTAGGACATTATCCACATTTATGGTATGTTTAACATTCTCATTCCGTTCATTTTGAATTATCTCATTTTTAGGATCTGATATTTTAGTACCATAAAAAATCTACTTCTTCCCAAAAAATTATATCAATAATCATTAAATTTATTATATAGACATTTAGAATCATGTTTTACTCATTCAAATGATCTATATTTTAAATTATTTAAAACTACAATGCATTCTTTATTTCCCTCAATTTTAATTTAGTTTTATATTTTCTAATTAATTAAATTTATTACCTCACAAGGACCATAACTGACATACCATTTTCCTCCAATACTGATGTAATGTTGTTGGTATGATTTCCTATTATTTAGTTATTAGTTAAACTCAACAATTTTTTTTGATATTTCTATAGTTTCCAAATGTTCATCTACATCTCCATGTATTTGAACAAACCATTCTTTAAGATGATTCAAATAATATAATGAAACATTAAACAAAGATTAAATATTTTTTATTTTGTTTATTTTAGTTTAATCATCATAAAGAGTACCATAATGTTACACATTGGGATCAACAACACCATATGACTGATTGTATTCCTCCTTTGGTTTTTTCTTTTCAACCATTTCG
Organism: Viscum album; assembly: GCA_963277665.1. Taxonomy (NCBI): domain Eukaryota; kingdom Viridiplantae; phylum Streptophyta; class Magnoliopsida; order Santalales; family Viscaceae; genus Viscum; species Viscum album. The sequence continues at coordinate 903,582,911 of OY728139.1, forward strand.
ATCATGAAGCCAACAAAATCAGATTTAATATAAGGCCCTAGACTTAAACCTTATTTAATCATGAGTTACTTCAAGAATACACATTGAGGATCTTTTCAGGTTTAGAGTTTTAGAGAATTAGATCATACATCATGAATTACATTCCACTTTTAAACAAAGTGGTTACATAAAATATACTATTCATTTTTCCCATCAATGGAAACATATTTAAAATAAAACATGGATTCTTTCTTGACACTTCCTGGACACTATCATCATATCATATACCTTTCCCCTTGACCTGTGAAAAACATTTCAAATACTTGGGATGAGCATAAAAATCTCAGTAAGGGTTATAAAAATATGGAAAGGAAACATGAGTACATGTATACATAAGAATCAATGAAATCATAATTTACTCATAAAACATAATCACATTAACATACCTAGTCAAATCATGAATAAATCATAAAAATCATAATACATAAAGGTAACTTGGGGCAATCATAACATTCTTATGTAGGGAGTAACCCTCTTTGTTACATTTGGAATACCCATCATAGATATTCCCTAAATCTCTTCGGAGAAACCTTAACATTTAACTCCTTCATGTTACCCAATGCATTGGAGAGCTATATCGGGCTCACCCGCCCTTAGTTTATCACGAAACCACCCGTCTTCATAATAATTCCCAAGAACCATAACATAATCGTATCACATAAAACATGCATAAAGGAAACATAACATTTACACTATTCAATCACAAGATATCAATACAACACATTGATATAAAAACATTATGAAAACCATTTTCAATACCAAAATAAAAAAAAAGTAAAACATGGAATTTATTTTTCTTTCTAAAAAATGGTATGGCTTGTAGAAGAAGCCAAAACTCAAATAATGGTCACAGCGGCGGAGAAGTCATTGTCGCCGCATACGTACAACAAAAACATTACCTTTTTTCGTTTAGTAAAATGCTTCGTATAAAAAATATTCCTTTTGGATAAACGTAAAAGTCAAAGGGGTTTATACACCGTATAAAAGAAGGTTGTGTATAAAACAAAATATGCCTCAATAAAAGGAGATTTAGAAGAAATCCCATACAAAGATCATTTTTGAAATAAAATAGGACTATTATGTGTATTCACTATAAGTACACATAAATAAATTAAAAATAGAAGATAGGACAGAATAATATCATGACATAATTTGAAAGTTCGAGATTAACCCAAAGAAAGGAAATTGGGTTAAGAAGTTCCCTTACCTCGGGTCCAAATTGACTAAATCGTTCTTTAACCTCCTGAATAATAAACTTGAGTTAATTTCTACTTGCTTAAGAACATTTTTTAAGTTCATTATTCCTTTTATATCACTTATTACCATGTCATTAACACTATTTAATTTTTTAAGTTAATAACGGTCATTTTAACGATCATTGGTACTTGAGTAAAAATAAACTCTTTATAATTACAAGTTGTTCATGTATCCATTATATCCAGAGTTATAATCATGATGTAGATATCATATATATCATATATATCCAGTATATACATGCATTTATAATATTACATAATGTTTAGAGGTAAGAAATGAAACGCACCATTCATGGAGATGGTAAGCCGTACGTACGCATGAACGCTACTTCCATTTCTATTTCATATTTTATGGAATGGAATCATAATAATATAAAGGTATATTATAATTCCAGTATAATATCATATATAATATCATTAATTTCATCCTTTATATGTCCCACATATGGCATTAACGAATCAAATCACTTTGAGGGGGCGGTAGTCCGCACTTCCTAAAATGAAGATATCGCATTTACCCATAATGGAAACCATAAAGGTATGCCATAAATGAAAAATACAGATGCATAAGTAAAACATAAACATATTATATATCATATAAAAATATAGTTTCATCTTAATGGCCACCATTTAAGGTGTTAAAATAATTTTGAACAATCATCGTTTCGTGAGGCAGAAATTCGCCATCCATGGAAACAGTATGTTCTTTAACCATTAGATGTAGGTGTGTGTAAGTGTAGCTTGAATCCTTCATATAACAACATCCTAGTATATTTAATATACTGGTTTTGTTACAAAATAAATGAATAAAAAGAGTTTATGGGGTTGGAGAAGCAAAATAAAACATAAGAACACAAGAAAAGACACTACCTTTAAATCGGGTAACTCTTTTTGATTTGAACTCAAAGGCCTCCTTGGGAAGACTTATGCCAAAAGTGAGGCTTCTAGAAGTTATATAAGGATGTGGAGAGAAAAAATGGGAAGGGTTTGGCTGATCCAAAGGCTTTGGATGTGTGGGTAAGGTGGTAGTGGTGGGGGCCTTTTTTAAGAGGAGAGAAGGGACACTCTTGGAAAGTAAAGAAAAGATAATTTGTTATACAATGATTTTCAGATAAAAAAGGTCCCACAAATATATATTTTTAGGATAAGGTGATAAGGGTTCGAAATACACCCATCCAATAGGTTTTTTACAAGTGTAGGGATTATATTTTACATTATATTTGCATTTTATTTAAATCGTTAAATAATGTGGTAATCGCTCATCATCATGGTGTCATAAATAATTTAATTTATTTAATGTCTAAAAATTATAAAAAAAATATAATGATGTAGTAAATCTTTTTAGCTTTATAATGAATATTTATAGTCATAAATCTTACTTGTATAACCCCATGTAAAAATTGTTTTAGTAAAAAAACCCATGTTTGTGACATTTTTACTTTTACTTTAAATAAAAGGCATTAATGTCTTTATCTTACCCAACTGGCTCCATTGTAATGACCCAAACTTTTTAAATAGTATATTAACTTACTCATAACAATTTAATAGAGATGTTAATGGTTAATGCAGAAAGAGGAGTTGATGGCTTCATCCAGCAGACAGGAACCTTATGAAGCCCACTTATGAGAGCTTGGGAAGGAGGTGGCATCTTTGGGCTTCGCTTTGGACCATGCCCAAGCCGAACTCCAGCGTGTCATGCTTGAACGGAAATGCCTACGGGATAAGTTCAAGTTAGTATAGATTACTACTAGGGCAATGTTATCTGAGCCTTCCTCAGATTCTCTCACCATATCACACATTACACTTAGGTCATATGCCGGTGTTATAAGTGGTTATGTGACGATACCCTAGCTTCTTCGTGTAATCCTTTTGGATGAATGAATTGATATTTCTTCCTTAAGTGATGTTTGTGATATTTCAAATGTCCAGATAATTTTAGAATGTATTTTATTGATGAATTTTGAAAAAAGTATATTTTAAAATATTTATGAAAACCCTAAATAATTAATGATGTGTAATGATTTTCAAAAAATGGTCTTCTACAAAAGTGTTCAGTAAGGAATTTGGAGTCTAATAAGATCAAATTATTTTTCGATGAATAGTTATTTTAGTTAAAAATTAAATTAAAAATATTTAGAAAATTATTTTTATGAAATGGAGTTCATAAATGTACTTAGAGCATCGATATTTGGTTAAGGTGAAATTTTGGAATTTTTCTGAGAAAGTTGAATTTTCAGTGAATAGTAAAAATACAGTTTTAGGGTTTCTGTATGTTTAGTGACATCATAACTGTGTCATGATAATTTCATGAGGTATTTTAAGGTTTGTCTTTCCAAGGGTGATGAATTATTGTTTTGGGGGCCCATTTGGCCTAACTCCATGGTAAATGCCAAGGGAGAGCACATGGTTTTGAGAAAAGCACTTGTGAGGTGTCCCATGGCCATTAATGCCTTGTACCCTCACTTTCCCTATAAATACCCACCCCTTCCTCCATTTTTTTCACTCCCAAATCTCCCCCAACGAAGTTATTGTCTCCTTACCTCCCAAGGATTCCTCCCAAGGTGCCCTCAATCCCTCAAGGTCCAAACTATGTAGTTTTAAGAGTTACGTTTTAAGGTAAGGGGTCCGAGCTCTCTCTTTCTTTTCAAGTAATCTCTTTTATGCCATTTCTTTTATAATCCATGTTCTTATGTTGGAGGATGTTCTTATATATTCATATTACTGCCCTTTTTATGTTCATATGATGAGAGACCCCCTCTTACTCTCATCATTTCATTTTATGAAAGTTTAAGTGATGTCGTTAGGCTACCGGATTTTTAAGGAATTCTTTCACCCTTCTCTTTTTAAAAGTTATACTTTCATGTCAAGTCTTTCAAGTTCCTTTCTATTATTTTGGGGTATGGTCTCTATATCTATCATACTGGACTCTTATTTTTATATGATGAGAGACCCTATTTTACCTTGTCAATTCATTTTTGTTGAAGTTTATGTGACGCCGTTCGGCTGCCGAATTCTCATAAGAGAAATCTTATTTCTATCTTCCTTTCATGTTATTCATTTCATATGGTATATTTTCAAATTTCATTACCATGTTCCTAAATCCCTTATATTCTGTCCCTTTACTGTTTTATGGGTCATTTATGAATTGTTTACCAATGTCCCCTCTCTTCTCAATGTTTTCTAAAACCCCGAAACATAGTCATTATGCTGCAGAATTTTCGTCTCAAAGTACCTCTCTCTCTTTTCTCAAAATTATTTTATGTTATAAAGTGAATAATCAAATCTATTATTTCTACAGGGGTATTCACATATATATCAAGATGTTCTATTTTAAATTCTGGGATTTACATACATGAAACCCTCTTTCCCTTTCTGTGGGTTTAAAGTGACATAAAGATCACGTCTTTAAAGAGGTTTTTAAAACGTTATGAATATGAAATGAAACCCATTTCATTTATGAAACATGGGTTGTTTATGAAATGATTGATGATGATATATGTGGATCACATGATAATAAAGACATGTCAAGGGTGCGCCCCGATAGCGCTCCAATGCATTTGGTAAAGGCTTAATCTCTAGAGATGACTTTTTAGACTGATACCTTGGTGAATAACCTTGGTAATTTTTTAATGACACCTTGGGGATGGACCTTGGTGAAACGAAATGATTGTAAATATTAAATGTTGCATCCACATCTTCAAGTTATGAAAAATTTTATTTTTATTATGATGTATCTCATGATTCCTTTCTCATTCCTTAAAGTTCTTTTCATGTCCTTATTAAAGTATCTCAAGTTCACATGTAAAATGTTTCTCTTGTTTCCCTTACTGGGCCTTCTGCTCACCCTTTCTTTTGATGTATGTCCCCAGGTTATGGGATGCAGTAATGAACCTTGGATGAACCTAAGGAGAATCCTTTCAAGTGTTTAAGAAGAATTTTTTATGTTGTTATCATGTATTATGTTCCTTGTTTCCAAGACACTAAGCCTTAAAGATCCTCAGTTTTGTGTAATGAAATGAAAGTTTATGTTATAAAAAGACGGGATGCTATAGTTGGTATCAAAGGACGATTTAGTTATTTGTGGAAATTAGGATATAAAAACTTTAGGAAGAGCCCTATAGAAAAGATTAAATATAGGAAAACTTCCTGGTATTTTGGTATGTATTGAGTAAGTGGTTAATCAAACAAATACATCCCTGTCTAGATATGAGCAGGTAGAGGCGACTCTGGCATAGATGTACATAGGGGTAAAACCCGAAAACACCGCTTTGAGCTAGACTCAAACGGGAACTGGTGCACGATAACGGGCCTTGCTGCACTCTTGGTTACGACACTCCCGGGGGATATGTTGGGTTAATCACAAGCTTTTTATGAATCATTATGAAGGAATTATAGAGAAATGTAATTGTCTAAGAATGAAGTCTTAGTTAAATGATTCAAAAATAAAATAAGTTTCTCACTAAAGTTTTATCCTTTTAGAAAATTGCGGGCAATAGGAGGAACTGTGCCTATGGTGACCGCAATGCACCATGTGATGACGGCCCTCCGATGGAAGCCGGAATGGAAACATCATGCGAATGATGAACCAACTGACTCAAGTTATGAGTAATAACTTGAATCAAGCTGAGAGGCCAATCTCACCACAAAGGGAACAACATTTTGTTGAGTCCTTCATGCGTCAACGACCACCATCATTCAGTGGATCTACAGGCCCATTGGTTACGGAACAATGGATAAGCTCCATTAAAAAGATCTTTTATGTACTCCTTTGTTCGGAACAAGAAAAAGTAACCCTTGTTGTTTACCGCCTAGAGGGAGAAGCTGATCAGTGGTGGTAACTGGTCAAAAACACGAAGCCTAGAGGAGAGATGGAATATATTGAGTGGGAATAATTCCGAGGAATATTAATTAACAAGTATTTCCCTCATTCCATGAGAACGAGAATGGAGAAAGAGTTTCTCGAGCTGAAGCAGAGGGAGAACGAATCTGTCAGAAGCTATGAGATGAACTGCACCCGACTTTCACAATATACATATAGCTTTGTCATGGATCCAAGTGGGAAGGTTGATAGATTTTTCAGCGGACTGAGACCCATCTGCGGAAGAATTTATCCAACCGGGACTACGATAGCTACAAGGAGATCGTGCGGAGTGCAATGAAAGTCGAGCTGGAGTTTGGTGAGACACAGTGGTCTCATAAATCAAATGACAAGAAGAGATCGTTGGAGCCCATTTTAGGGAAGACTTTTGAGCAGGGAAGAGGTGGAAAGAAAATTCAACTTACCACATGCAATAAATGTGGGAAGAAGCATCCGGGGAACTGCTTGGTCGGAAGTGGAAAGTGCTACAAGTGTGGAATCGGAGGCCATATTGCTCGGAATTGTCGTAGTGAGGTGAAGCCTCAACTCCCCAACACTAACGACAGAGGAAAGATTGTTCTGGCCCTACCCGAATTCCATTTCTTCAAGTGTGGATAGCTTGGGCACTATGCTAATCTCTATCCAAATCCAAGGGCAGTGGAGGGGAATCACCATTAACCACAGCAAAGGCCAGGGGAGCAAGGTCATGCTTTTTCTATCACAACAACTGAAGTTGAAGCTCCGAATAACGTGGTACCAGGTACTCTTGTTGTCCTCTCAAAACTAGAAACTACTTTGTTTGATTCTGGTTCTACGCATTCCTTTATTTCCTCCATGTTTGCAAAGAATATAGAATCAATCCCGGAATTTCTTGAGGTAGAGTTGTCAGTCAAGACTCCAAGTGGGATTATCCATGCATCAACAGTGTTTAGAGACTCTATTGTTTACTTTAGTGAGCACAATCTTATCGCAAATCTAGTAGTCATTCTCATGTTGTAATTTGACGTTATACTAGGGATGGACTGGCTCTCAAAGTATAATGCTAAGATCAAAGGCAGAAGTAAGTAAATATCAGTAGTCTTGAATAAACAGCCTGCAATTATCTTCCAAGGAGAGATATCCCGAACTGATCCCTATCTATAAGCACCTCCCATAGCTTTCTTTATGGAGTTAATCGGTTATGATGAAGAAGGGAAAGGGAGTATACAAATTGAAGATGTTCCGTTTGTTTAGGAATACATGGATGTATTTACTGAGGAGTTACCTGGACCTCCCCCAGAAAGAGAGGTAGAGTTCTCCATTGAACTCGTACCTGGGTCTCAACCGATATCAAAGACTCCGTATAGAATAGAAAATGTGGAGCTAGAAGAGTTAAAGAAACAACTCCAAGACTTGTTGGAGAAGGGGTTTATCCGACCGAGTGTCTCCTTGGGGAGCACCAGTTCTCTTTGTGAAGAAGAAGGATGGATCACTGCGGCTATGAATTGATTATAGAGAACTGAACAGGATCACAGTGAAGAACAGATATCCTCTTCCAAGAATTGATGATTTATTTGACCAGCTTCATGGGGCTCAATTCTTCTCTAAGATTGACCTTCGATCTGGTTATCATCAACTGGGGGTGAAGAAGGAAGATATTCCAAAGACTGCCTTCCGATCAAGATATGGGCATTATGAGTTTACTGTTATGCCCTTCTGCTTGACTAATGCTCCTGCTATTTTCATAGATATGATGAATAGAGTCTTTAAGAACTACCTTGATAACTTTTTGGTAGTTTTTATTGATGATATTTTCATATATTCAAAAAGTCATGAGGAGCATGATGATCATCTGAGGGTTATTTTGAAAACTCTACGTAAGGAGAGGCTCTTTGGAAAGTTCATCAAATGTGAGTTTTGGTTACAAAAAGTGGCTTTCTTGGGGCACATCGTAACAAATGAAGGATTCTCGGTTGACCCTGCAAAGACAATGGTTTTAGAGGAGTGGCCTCAACCCACAACAGTAACTGAGATTCGTAGTTTCCTTGGTTTGGTGGGATATTATAGTAGTTTTGTGAAAAACTTTTCACAACTTTCTAATCCACTAACCAAGTTGACTCTAAAAGGGGTTAAGTTCATCTGGAAAAAGGAATGTGAAGAATGTTTCCAAGAGATGAAGAAGAGATTGGTTACTGCACCTGTGTTAACACTACCCTCTATCGGAGAAGGATTCATTATTTTTAGCGATGAATCTCTGAAAGGGCTTGGGTGCGTCCTCATGAAAAATGACAAGGTAATTGCTTATGCATCTCGACAGTTGAAGATTCATGAGTAGAATTATCCTACGCATGATCTAGAGATGGCGGCATTTGTTTTTTCTCTAATGATATGGAGGCACTATCTTTATGCGGAGGAATGTGATATATACACTGACCACCAAAGTCTAAAGAATATTTTCACACAGAAAGAATTGAACAAGAGACAAAGGAGATGGTTGGAGCTTATTAAAGACTATGATTTTTCAATTCATTATCACCCTGGAAGAGAAAATAAAGTCGCGGATGCGGTAAGCAGGAAATACCATGTTGTTCTGGCAATAATGAGGATCTTAGGAGATCCCTTGATTATAGATCTAGTAAAACTGGACATGGGAATTATAAGGAAAGGGACACCATCAACCCTATCCCAAATTATTTCTCAACCTTCATTACTAGAGAAGATCCAGAAGGCTGAAAAAGAAGATCCTTTGTTGCAGGAGAAGTTGGAGGCTGTAAAAGATGGGAAGTACCCTGATTTCAATATTGATCAAGAAGGTGTATTGAAATTTCGTACAAGACTATGTGTTCCATCTATTCCGGAGATAAAGAAAGAATAGATGGATGAAATCATAGCCCTACTTTCTCTATACATCCGGGAAGCACTAAGATGTATAGAGATCTTCGTGATCATTATTGGTGGGATAACATGAAGAGGGAAATTGCTGATTACAATACAAGGTGCCTGGTGTGTCAGAAAGTAAAGGCAGAACGACAACTTCCTAAGGGGGTATTACAATCGCTACCCATACCAGTATGGAAGTGGGATAATATCACTATAGACTTTGTAACTGGTCTCCCGAAAACATCCAAAGGAAACAATGCGATATGGGTTATTGTGAACCGTCTCACCAAGACTGCCCATTTTATCTCTATTCGGGAATATTTCTCTCTAGATCAGCTTGCCAAGATATATGTGAAGGAAGTGGTAAGGCAGCATGGGGTACCACTATCCATCATGTCTGATCGTGATCCAAGATTCACATCAAAATTCTTGAGAAGTCTTCAACATGCTCTGAATACTGAATTGAATTTTAGTATGGCCTATCATCCTCAAACTGATGGCCAATTTGAAAGGACTATTCAGACACTCGAAGACATGCTGAGATTATGCTCAATGGAATTTAAAGGTGGATGGGATCGAGACCTCCCATTAGTTGAGTTCTCCTATAACAACAGCTTCCATTCGAGTATTCAAATGGCACCTTATGAAGCTCTGTATGGAAAGAGATGTAGAACTCCTACTTGTTGGGATGAAACGGGTGAGAGAAAGCTTCTTGGGCCTGATCTTGTGCAAGAGATGACAGAACAGGTTCATGCCATCCAACAACACATAAAGGCTTCTCAGAGTCGGCAAAAGAGCTATGCTGACAATCGTCGAAGGGACTTGGAGTTTGGTGTTGGTGACAAAGTCTTCCTTCGAATTTCTCCATGGAAGAGAGTCATGCAGTTTGGGAATAAAGGGAATCTCAGCCCTATGTACATTGGCCCCTATGAAATCCTTGATCGCATAGGATCAGTGTCCTATCATCTAGCACTTCCACCGAACCTAGATCAGGTTTACAATGTCTTCCATGTATCTCTCTTGAGGAAGTACAAACCCGACCCTTCGCATGTACTGAACCCAGAGGTGGTACAACTGGAACATGACCTCTCTTATGAGGAGCAGCCAGTGGAGATCTTGTACCGTAGAGACAAGGTTCTACGAAACAAGACTACCCACCTTGTGAAAGTGTTGTGAAGGAATCATAAGTATGAAGAAGTGACTAGGGAGCCTGAGGAAACGATGAAGCAAAAGTACCCTCACCTTTTTGACTAGGCCTCAAGTGTAAATTTTGGGGACGAAATTTCTTAAGGGGGGATGGTTGCACCCAAATTTACCCTACTGGTAAATGCGTTCGTTGAAGTACAAGTAGGGATCGAATCCACAGGGACAGAAGAAGTAACCTTGAGACGCTATGATTTACTGATGGATTGGCTATGAAGTGGCCAACTTTGAGGTAGATTTTAATTGGAGAACTAAAGATATAATTTAAATAAGATATAATAAAAAATGATGTGAACTAAACAAGTATTGATGGTGGGTTGATCTTAGGGTTTTTCTTGGGGTGGATTGGATGAATTTCTTTTCATATAAAATTTAATGTCTTTAATTCAAGACATATCCAAACAATGAGATAATTCTTCCAAATCATTCACAAATTTAATCCCTACACAATTCCAAGGATAATCACCAATTCACATTGAGGATCAATTTAATGAGAACTAAAAGGAAATAGATCATAATAGCACTCAAAATGTGTCATCATTAATGTTGGCACAGATGAGAAAGAATGTAACTCATCAAATGGAAATCCTAAAATAACGAATAGATTTAAATATTAAGTACATGAAATAACATTCAATCCCTGACCCTGCTACTCCCTTGGATCAACCTTTAAGAGTTTATCCCTCCATTGATTCTATTCTACCAATGGAAGCGGGATGTAGACTTATGGGGGCAGAATTGAAGAAGAATAAAATTATTAAAAGAACGAACACTCCACCGTTGTGTGATTGAAATCACAAGTGTTGGTGTGAATAATTTCAAACCATGATTCAACGGTATCAACATGTGAAAAAATGGAAAATAAAAAGTGAAGAAGAAGAAGAAATTTTATTAAAATAATAAACGTGAAAGAAAAACATAAATGGGAAAACTTGATGATGCGATTACAAATTGAAAGCAAAAAATTATAATTGAATGAAATACAATGGATGAAAGAAAAATATAGATTCAAAGAAAAATGTTAGATGATTGTTCCCTTAACCAACATCTCCTTATATAGGCATATTATGAGCCTTAGTTCAAACCCCCACAATCAATTCACCCCCCAACAATTAATAGAGTCAAAACGAGCGTGAATAATCAAAAGGAAATTGACGTTTCGAAGTTGACCCGGAAAACTGTCCAGATTCGTCCTACATTTTGACGTGTGCGTTTGACACTTCATATGGCCGAATCCGAAGGTGTCATAAATATATCATATCTTCATCCATGTATCTTCTAGTGGCTCTAAATATTTCAGTAAATTTGGCTCAGGCGTTTGGAAGTTATGGTCGAAATGATGGGACAGATTTCTGGGCATTAATGTGGGGTCCACCATTTAAATCTCAACTTCAGATCCCTTTATCATCATGAAAAACATCAGAATTAGCTCTCTCCACAGTTGAATAAAATGATCCTCATATTTTTATCTTTCTACTGTATAAATTTGAGCTTCATTGGTCTTGGTTTCTGGGCCCCACATTTGTTTGATGGGCCTTAGGCCCATTATGCTTTTTCTAGAAGTTTCTTCCTTCAGGCGCAAAATTCTCCATCTTCCATTGGGATTCATCCATCGGACCTAAAAGATAAAATGTTCCAAACAAAGTCATCAATTATATCCCAAAATTTCAAATTCAGAAAATGAATATAATATTATCAACAAACAAATGAATGATTGGGCCCAAATATGCATTTTAAACATGAATTGCATTTTTGATGAGAAATGAAGTTCTATTTATGTAATGCACTAAAAACAATTTTTATAGACTTTGGAACAATGAATATAAAGAAATTAAAAATTAATATTAGCCACTTTAAGTGACTAATCACACCCCCCAACTTGAGTTTTTCTAGTCTCGAGCAAAATAAATTACAAATATGAAATTCAAATCCCCTTTTCCAATAAAATTTTAATACACATTGCTCACCCAAATATCTAATACCAAAAAAAATTATGGAACCCATAAAAATAATTCAAAACAATCTAGGACCATAAGCATATCCCAATCCCAAGCTCATTCCATTGTTCAAATTCATTGCCACATTTCACCCAATTCCAATTAAGCATGATAAAGTGTTGTGCATCATAAAAGATATGGGGCCCATTTTATTGTTCCAGGGGAAAAAATGGAAGCTCTAGGTGGGAATCACATTAAAACATAAGATGATTATCTTTTTTTTATTTTTTTTTATTTTTTTTAATTTTTTTAACCACAATAGATATGAAAAGACTAACTCTGGGCAAGAAAACTATGGAGTCATGATCCCCAAGTGTTGGACGCCACACATATTGTCAATTTCATGCTCTACAATATATATTTAAAGCCTAACTCTGGGCAAGACAACTATGGAGTCACGATCCACAAGTGTCGGACGCCACGCATTTGGACAAAACATTGCTCTATGTGGTCTTTTTTTTTGTTTTTTTTTTGATACTCAAATTAAAATAAAAGTGACCCCAGAACCCTATGCTATAATGAAAGGGACCCAAGAACTCAAATTTACACACACGATCTAGTAGACGTGCATTGTGGCAATTTTATTAAGAGGATGAAATTGTAAACATTGAAAAATCGCATCGGACAACCGCACTTTCCAAAAACTATGCTCATGAACTTAAACTTGCATTAAAATCAGAATCAAGACATGCAAAATTTATTTGATATCGAATTTTAGAGTTTTCAATGTGTGTTTATCATGTTTATGGTTAATGGAATTTTTCTTTTCATGCATGTTCTAATTCAAAAAAATTAAGTTTTTATCCCCCCCCCCAACTTAGAATAACACTGTCCCCAGTGTTTAAAGAAAAGAAAAGCTAGAAGGGGGGTGGGAGAGGAGTTCAAAGAAGAAATTTAAAATGAAAATCATGGAATGAAGTCACCTGGTGGTTGATGATGATAGCGCATGCCATAGTCTCCCTTCAATCCTGGATTTGAGTCTCAGCGGCTTGGATGGTGGTGAATGGATTTTCCTTATGGCTTACGACATGTCCTTTTATTTTTTTAAACCTATAAAAACATAAAAATAAAACAAAACAAAATAAACTGATGATACATTGTCTTCTTTATATTTTCTGGGTAAGGTATTACTCAGAGATCACACCACGTGACACGGATGAATATGGCACTCCCCTTTCATACCCATCCTTACTCATAAAAGAAGAACATGTCAACAGCTTATGGTAATTTATTATATGAAAAATAAGATTATTCAAAATGATTAGAAAACATGAAAACCATGGGTTGCCTCCCATGCATCACTTTTGTTTAACGTCGTTAGCTCGACTTTAACCCCCCAACTTATCAAATTCCAACTTTCAAAATTTTAATTAACCCATCTTTATCCACTTCAACAAGATTGAGATTGATTGTTTTTTTGAAATTTGTTTCATATGAAATCCTATTTTCAACAATGATTGGTAAAATCCAAGGAATATCAAAAATGGTTGATCGTGTTTTATCTAGAGTATTTCCTATGATTTCAAGGTTCATTCCTACATGGTTAGATTCTTGATGAAATTTGATGATAATTGAATGGTCTTGGTTATCAAAAATAGAGGGATTATTGAGGAGGGAAGGAAGTATTAAAACATCGAGTTCAGTTTGATTGAATTTTCCTAAAGAAGAATGATAATTTGAATAAAAAATTGTTTCTTCTTTAAAATCATTTTAAAGAATTGGTTCATTTTGAAAAGATGATTCATCCAAAAAAATTTCCATTTGAATTTCATGAGTGGGTATAGACAAAATATTCTTTATATCTCCCAATGGTTCAATGATCGGTGATTCAAAAAAATTGTTATTGGAGCAATATTCCGAACACTCAATCCATGAAGACAAATTTTCCCCTTGTTAATCCAAAAAATTAATTTCATCCTAATTTAAATACCCTTCAACATTTCTTTGATCTTGTTCTGTTATCCCATATCCAAAGGTTATTTCTTTTTTCAATTCATGGGAGGTTTTTGGGATAAAATATTCATCTATCAATGATGAGGAAAGAACATCTTGAGTGGGAACAGGTTCCTCAAAAGTCTTAAAGCTTTGTAATTCTAATCTGAAAGATGAAACTTCTGAATTCATTTTATCCATTTGTTCACAGAATTGTTCAAGAATTTTTTTCAGGATTAGGGTTGATATATGTTTGTACATCATGTACTTACTCATTATTTAACTTTTCAATCATTCTTGATAGGTATGGAAATTGATCTTGTAAACATTCGACATCCCATTGATTGTACATCTCATCTGGTGTGGTGTATTCAATTAAGGTCTGGTCAATGAAATTCCCTATGTGAGGTGTTTCCCAATATTGATTTCTCACTTGATTACAACATTGATTTATGAAGGGTTATTTTGGAGGATAATCTATTGGAATTGATTGAAAATTAGTTTTGGGGTTTTTTTGGACACACAGAAATGAAAAGGGGAAAAGAAAAGTGAAATTTGGGTGAGAATAGAGAATTTGGGGTGAGAAAAGATGATTTGGGTCTAAGGTACTTACTTGGGTCCTCGGAAACGGTGACAAAATTTGGTTGCGCCCAAATTTACCCTACTGGTAAAAGCATTCGTTGATGTACAAGTAGGGATCGAATCCACAGGGACCGAAGAAGTAACCTTGAGACGCTATGATTTATTGATGGATTGGCTATGAAGTGGCCAACTTTGCGGTAGATTTTAATTAGAGAACTAAAGATATAATTTAAATAATATATAATAAAAAAATTATGTGAACTAAACAATTATTGATGGTGGGTTGATCTTACGGTTTTTCTTGGGGTGGATTGGATGAATTTCTTTTCATAGAAAATTTCATGTCATTAATTCAAGACATATCCAAACAATGATATAATTCTTCCAAATCATTCACCAATTTAATCCCTACACAATTCCAAGTATAATCACCAATTCACATTGAGGATCACTTTAATGAGCAATAAATGGAAATAGATCGTACTAGCACTCAAAATGTGTCATCATTAAAGTTGAAAAATATGAGAAAGAATGTAACTCATCAAATGGAAATCCTAAAATAACGACTAGATTTAAATATTATGTACATGAAATAACATTCAATCCCTGAACTTTCCACTCCCTTGGATCAAACCTTAAGAGGTTATCCCTCCATTTATTCTATTCTACCAATGGAAGCGGGATGTAGACTTATGGGGGCGGAATTGAAGAAGAAGAAAATTATTAAAAGAACGAACACTCCACCGTTGTGTGATTGAAATCACAAGTGTTTGTGTGAATAATTTCAAACCATGATTCAACGGTATCAACATGTGAAGAAAAGGAAAATAAAAAGTGAAGAAGAAGAAGAAATTTTATTAAAATAATAAACGTGAAAGAAAAACTTAAATGGGAAAACATGACGATGCAATTACAAATTGAAAGCAAAAAATTACAATTGAAAGAAATACAATGGATGAAAGAAAAACACAGATTCAAAGAAAAATGTTAGATGATTATTCCCTTCACCACCATCTCCTTATATAGGCATATTAGGAGCCTTAGTTCCACCCCCCACAATCAATTCACCCCCCAACAATTAAGAGTTTCAAAACAAGGATGAATAATCAAATGGAAATTGACGTTTCGAAGTTGACCCGGAAAACGGTCCAGATTCGTCCTCCATTTTGACGTGTGCGTTTGACACTTCATATGGCTGATTCTGAAGGTGTCATAAATATAAAATATCTTCTTCCATGTTTCTTCTAGAGGATCTAAATATTTCAGGAAATTTGGCTCAGCCGTTTGGATGTTATGGTCACAATGATGGGACGAAGTTCTGTGTATTAATGTCGGGTCCACCATTTAAATCTCAACTTCATATCCCTTTATCATCATGAAAATATCAGAATTAGCTCTGGAAACAGTTGAATAAAATGATCCTCATATATTTATCTTTGTACTGTATAAATTTGAGCTTCATTGGGCTTGGTTTCTGGGCCCCACATTTGTTTGATGGGCCTTAGGCCCATTATGCTTTTTCCAGCAAGTTTCTGCCTTCAGGCGCAAAATTCTCCATCTTCCATTGGGATTCATCCATCAGACCTAAAAGATAAAATGTTCCAAACAAAGTGATAAATCATATCCCAAAATTTCAAATTCAGAAAATTAAAATAATATTGTCAACAAACAAAGGAATTATTGGGCCCAAATTTTCATTTTAAAAATGAATTGCATTTTTTGATGAGAAATGAAGTTATATTTATGTAATGCACTAAAAACAATGTTTATGGACTTTGGAACAATGAATATAAAGATATTAAAAATTAATATTAGCCACTTTCAGTGACTAAAACTTAAGGGGGGAGAATGTAACGACCCAAACTTTTTAAAAAGTATATTAACTTACTCTTAACGATTTAATAGGGATGTTAATGGTTAATGTAGAAAGAGGAGTCGATGGCTTCATCCAGTAGACTTAAACCTTATTAATCCCACTTATTAGAGCTTGAGAAGGAGGTGGCATCATTGGGCTTCGCTTTGGACCAAGCCCAAGCCGAACTCCAGCGTGTCAAGATTGAACTGAAACGCCTACGGGAGAAGTTCAAGTTAGTAGAGATTACTACTAGGGAAATGTTATCTGATCCTCCCTCAGATTCTCTCACCATAGCACACCTTACACTTAGGTCATATGCAAGTGTTATAAGGGGCTATGTGATGAGACCCTAGCTTCTTTGTGTAATCCTTTGGGATGAATGAATTGAGATTTCTTCCTTTAGTGAAATTTCAAATGTCCAGATAATTTTAGAATGTATTTTATTGATGAATTTTGAAAAAAAGATATTTTAAAATAATTATGAAAACCCTAAATAATTAATGATGTGTAATGATTTTCAAAAAATAGACTTCTACAAAAGTGTTCAGTAAGGAATTTGGAGTCTAATAAGATCAACTTAAGTTTCAATGAATAGTGCTTTTATTTAAAAATTAAATTAAAAATATTTAGAAAATTATTTTTATAAAATGGAGTTCATAAATGTACTTAGAGAATCGATATTTGGTTAAGGTGAAATTTTGGGATTTTTCTGAGAAATTTGAATTTTTAGTGAATAGTAAAAATACAGTTTTAGGGTTTCACTATGTTTAATGATATCATAACTGTTTCATGATGATGTCATGAGATATTTTAAGGGTTGGAAGGCCGAGGGTGATGAATTATTGTTTAGGGGGGCCCCATGTGTTCTTAATCCATGGTAAATGCCAAGGGAGAGCACATGGTTTTGAGAAAAGCACTTGTGAGGTGTCCCTTGGCCATTAATGCCTTGTCCCCTTACTTTCCCTATAAATACCAACCCTTTCCTCCTTTAGTTTTCACTACCAACTCTCCCCCAACGAAGTTCCGGTCTCCTTACCTCCCAAGGAGTCCTCCCAAGGTGCCCCCAAGCCCTCAAGGCCCAAACCTTGGAGTTTTAAGAGTTACGTTTTAAGGTAAGGGATCTGACCTCTCTCTTTCTTTTCAAGTAATCTCTTTTATGTCATTTCTTTTATACTCCATGTTCTTATGTTGGAAGATGTTCTTCTATATTCATATTACTGCCATTTTTATGTTCATATGATGATAGACCTTCTCTTACTCTCATATTTTCATTTTATGAATGTTTAAGTGACGCCGTTAGGCTGCCATATTTTTAAGGAATTCTTTCACCCTTCTCTTTTTAAAAGTTCTACTTTCACGTCAAGTCTTTCAAGTTCCTTTCTATTATGTTGGGGTATTATCTCTATATCTATCATACTGGACTCTTATGTTCATATGATGATAGACCCTATTTTACCTTTTCAATTCATTTCTGTTGAAGTTTAAGTGACGCCGTTAGGCTGCCGAATTCTCATAAGAGGTATCTTATTTTTGTCTTCCTTTCATGTTCTTAATTTCATATGGTATATTTTCAAATTTCATTACCATGTTCTTAAATCCCTTATATTCTGTCCCTCTACTGTTTTATGGGTCATTTATGAATGTTTTACCCATGTCCCCTCTCTTCTCAATGTTTTCTAAAACCCCGAAACATAGTCGTTGTGCTGCAGAATTTTCGTCTCAAAGTACCTCTCTCTTTTCTCAAAATTATTTTATGTTATAAAGTGAATACTCAAAGATCTTATTTTTACAGAGGTATTCACATATATATCAAAATTTTCTATTTTAAATTCAGGGATTTACATACATGAAACCCTCTTTCCCTTTCCTTGGGTTTAAAGTGACATAAAGATCATATCTTTAAAGCAGTTTTTAAAACGTTATGATTATGAAATGAAACCCATTTCTTTTATGCTATATGGGTTGTTTATGAAATGATTGATGATGATATATTTGGATCACATGATAATAAAGACATGTCAAGGGTGCGCCCAGATAGCGCTCCAATGCATTGGGTAAAGGCTTAATCTCTAGAGATGACTTTTTAGACTGATACCTTGGTGAATAACCTTGGTAATTTTTTAATGACACCTTGGGGATGGACCTTGGTGAAATGAAATGATTGTCAATATTAAATGTTGCAGCCACATATTCATGTTATGAAAAATGTTATTTTTATTATGATGTATCTCATTATTCCTTTCTCATGCCTTAAAGTTCTTTTCATGTCCTTATTGAAGTATCTCAAGTTCACATGTAAAATGTTTCTCTTGTTTCCCTTACTGGGCCTTCTGCTCACCCTTTCTTTTGATGTATGTCCCCAGGTTATGGGATGCAGTAATGAACGTAGGATGAACCTAAGGATAATCCTTTCAAGTGTTTAAGAAAAAAAATTTATGTTGTTTTCATGTATTATGTTCCTTGATTCCAAGACACTAAGCTTTAAAGATCCTCAGTTTTGTGTAATGAAATGAAAGTTTATGTTATAAAAAGACGGGATGCTATATCCATGGGGTCCCAAAAATAGAACCATGGGTTGTCTAGGTCTACCATGACACATCCAATAAGGGTATGACATGTGTCTAGGTATTTTCATTTTATTATAATATCATTTTTCCTTAAATTTCACTAATTACCTCTAATCGCAATTAAAAACTTAAAATTTACTATTCACTAAAAAAGTTATTTTAACCCCATTGAAAAACATTTTTCTTCTTAATGAAAACCATGTATGTCGGATTTTTGAAATTCAATACACAGAGGTGGTAAAATTTCATTTAAATGAAAAATCAGTTTTTTAAGTACCACTTAGTGGTTTCACTATTCATCAAAAATGGAAGTTTTTAAGAAAAATACCAAAACATCACCCTAAGATATATTTGATATTCTGAATTCAAAAATAATGTCTATTTTACAAAATTCAAAACATATAAGTTACATTAATTAATTTAATAATTAATTCTCGTTGTCAGAGCAAATAGCGTGTTTTTATGAAATAATAAGTATCAAAAGATTGACACTAGTTTAAGTCCAATTTCAAAGTGAAAATAATTAAAATGACCACTATTGGATTAAATGGTAAAAATATATTCTAATTTAACTTTAAAACCAATTCATAAGATAATATAATCATATAAATAAATTAGATTAAAAATAGGTTTTAAATTAAAATACAACATTTTTCACTCTTCATTAAAAAAAGAACTTTATCAGAAAAATACCAAAATTTATCCAAAGTAAATTTCAATTTCCCAATCATAAAGAATTAGTTTATTTCGACAAATATAGCTTATAAAATTTTCCAAAGTTTTATTTAAAAATGGTTTGCAATCAAAAGGCAGTAAAACAATATTTTATAAATATTAGTGTATTACATGCTTAAGATTGGATTTATTCTCATTTTAAGCCTCTAAAGAACTATCTAATTCATTAGTAGACATAGATAAAAATATCTATTATTATTTACTTACTTGGGATATTAAATCCTTTCCCCCTTTAGAAAATTGTGTCCCCGCAATTTATTTACTTATCAAATAAGTGGGGGTATTTAGCCCTCATTGCATTTTCAGATTCCCATGTGGCCTCTTCAATTAGAAGGTTTTTCCACAAAAACTTTACCTGATGAATCACCTTTTTCCATAACACTTGCTCCCTATGGTAAAGAATCTGGACCGGTTGTTCCTCATAAGATAGATTCTCTTCCAACTGAACTACCTCTGGACTCAAAACATGAGATGGATCTGGCATATACTTTCTCAACATTGAAACATGAAAAACATTGTGTACCTGAGATAAACTCGGAGGTAAAGCCACTCGGTATGTAACTGATCAAACTATCTCCAGAATTTCATATGGTCCAATAAACCTTATACTCAGCTTTCCTTTCTAACCAAATCACATCAAAATTTTCCATGGTGATACTTTGAGAAAAAAATAATCACCTACCTCAAAAGAGAGATCCTTCCTACTGTTGTACGCATAACTCTTCTGCCTGCTTTGAACAGTTCTCATGTGTTTCTGTATCATCTGAACTTTTTCTGTCAACTCTTGTACCACTTCTTGTCCCATCAACTTCCTTTCACCCACTTTATCCCAGAAAGTTGGAGTTCGACACCGCTTCCCATATAACGCCTCAAATGGTGCCATCTGTATACTGGAATGAAAACATTTATTATATGAAAACCCAACCAAAGAAAGATGTTGGTCCCATCTTCCTTGATAATCCATCAAAAAATCACATAGCATATATTCCAAAGTCTGAATTGTTCATTCTGATTTCCCATCTGATTGAGGAAGACAAGCTGTACTAAAATTTAATTTAGAACCCAACGACTTCTGAAGGCCTTTCCAAATGTTAGAAGTAATCCTAGGATCACAATCAGATACAATGGGGAGAGGAAATCCATGTAACTTGACTGTCTCTTTAAGATACAAACGGGAAAGTTGATCTAGGGAAAAAGTATCTCGTATAGCAAGTAAATGAGGAGATTTAGTCAAGCGATCAAAAATAACCCAGATTGCATTATTACCTCGAGGTGTCTTCGGCAATCCCACAACGAAGTCCATGGATATATTCTCCCATTTCCACTCTGGCATTGGTAGCGACTAAAGCATCCCTTTCAGTAACTTCCACTCTTCTTTTACCTGTTTACAAGTTAAACACTTCACAGTAAAATTAGCAATATCCCTTTTCATTCCATCCCACAAGTAATACTCCTGAAGATCTATATACATCATAATACTGCCTGGATGAACTGAAAACGGAGAACTATGAGCTTCACATAACAACTATCTCTTCAACTGTGAGTCACAAGGCACACACAATCTCTTCCCAAATCTGAAAACACAATCATTATCAATGTTGAATTCAGGCAACTTATCCATATGAACTAGATCTACATTTTTCTGTAACTCGATGTCTTGCTTCTGTGCTTGCTTAATTCTGTCTAATAGAGAAGATTTCACTGATACCTGAAACAAAACCGAAGAACATCCTTCACCAAAAACTTCTTATACCAAAGTTCATAAAATAATTAACCAAAGGATCACATTCCAAATGCAACATTGTTAATGAAACATTAATTTTTCAACTCAAGGCATCAGCCACTTTATTTTCTATTCCCGGATGGTAATGAATTGTACAATAATAATCCTTGATTAATTCTAGCCATCTCCTCTGTCTCATGTTCAATTCTTTCTAAGTGAATATATACTTTAAACTTTGGTGATCGATATATATTTCACACTTTACTCCATACAAATGATGCCTCCAAATTTTTAGAGTGAAAAATACAGCAGCTAATTCCTAATCATGTGTAGGTTAATTTACCTCATGAGTTTTCAACTATCGTGAAGCATAATCAATTACCAGATCATTCTGCATTAGGAAACAACCAAGTCCTTTTAATGAAGCATCATTGTAGATAACAAACTCCCCATTCCTAGAAGGTAGTGCCAAAACTAGAGCATTCACCAATCTTCTTTTCAATTCTTGAAAACAATCATCACATTCTTTTGTCCAGATAAACTTAATACCCTTCCGAGTTAGCTTAGTCATTGGACTAGATAACCGTGAAAAATTTCTAACAAACATTCTGTAATAGCCTTCCACACCAAGGAAACTATGAATCTCAGTTACATTTGTGGGTCTTTTCCATCCTTAAACAACCATTGTTTTTGCAGGATCAATGGTTATCCCATCTTTAGAAACAATGTGACAAAGGAAAGAAATTTTTTGCAACCAAAACTCACACTTGCTGAATTTACCATACAATTTCTTTTCTTTTATGGTTTTCAAAATAACCCTTAAATGACTTTCATGATCCTCTTTACTTTTAGAAAAAACAGAAATATTATCAATAAAAACAACCAATATTTTTCACCTGAGTCAACCGAGCCATTAGTGTAACAAACTGTTTAGTTCTGATTCTGACCATCTCAGGATACGAATTTGAAAGGACATTTCCCTCTGTATTCCTTCCCAGAAAATCTGTTTTATTTCCTCTATAAAAAACCATTCTTAACACATAAATATCTTAGGAGAAGCAGCATGGTAATATTCAAATTCTATATCATTTCAATTTGACCGTAAAAAAATATTTTTGGATAATCATTTAATAAAATTATAACTTCTAAAGTTATCTAAACAGACCTCTGATACCAACTATAAGACCCCACCCTTAAACCTTACTTAATCTTGAGTTACTTCAAGAATTCACGTTGAGGATCTTTTCAGGTTTAGGGTTTTATAGAATTAGATCATACATCATGCATTACATTCCACTTTTAAACAAAGTGGTTATATAAAAGATAGTATTCATTTTTCCCATCAACGGAAACATATTTAAAATAAAACATGGATTCTTTCTTGACACTTCCTTGACACTATCATCATATCATGTACCTCTCCCCTTGACCTGTGAAAAACATTTCAAAAACTTGGGATGAGCATAAAAAGCTCAGTAAGGGTTATAAAAATATGGAAAGGAAACATGATTACATGTATACATAAGAATCAATGAAATCATAATTTACTCATAAAACATAATCACTTTAACATACCTCATCAAATCATGAATAAATCATAAAAATCATAAGACATAAAGGTAACATGAGGCATTCATAACATTCTTACGTAGAGAGTAACCCTCTTGGTTACGTTTGGAATACCCATCACAGTATATTCCCTAAATCTCTTCGGAGAAACCTTAATGTTTAACATCATCACGTTACCCAATGCATTGGAGAGCTATATCGGGCTCACCCGCCATTAGTTTATCATGGAACCACTCGTCTTCATAATAATGCCCAAGAACCATAACATAATCGTATCACACAAAACATGCATAAAGGAAACATAAAATTTCCACTATTCAATCACAATATATCAATACAACACATTGATATAAAAACATTATGAAAACCATTTTCAATACCAAAATAAAAGAAAAGTAAAACATGGTATTTATTTTTCTTTAAAAAAGGTATGGCTTGTAGAGGAATCTGAAACTCAAATAATGGTCACGGTGGCAGAGAAGTCGTTTTCGCTGCATACGTACGACAAAAACATTCCCTTTTGTCATTTATTAAAATGCTTCGTATAAAAAATATTCCTTTTGGATAAACGTAAAAGTCAAAAGGGTTTATACACCGTATAAACGAAGGTTGTGTATAAAAAAAATATGCCTCAATGAAAGGAGATTGAGACGAAGTCCAATACAAAGATCATTTTTGTAATAAAATAGATCTATTATGTGTATTCACTATAAGTACACATAAATAAATTAAAAATAAAACATAGGACATAATAATATCATGACATAATTTTAAAGTTGGAGATTAAACCAAAGAACAAAAATTGGGTTAATAAGTTCCCTTACCTCGGGTCTGACTTTACTCGATTGTTCTTTAACCTCCTGAATAATAAAATTGAGTTAATTTATACTTGCTTAAGAACCTTTTTCAAGTTCATTATTCCTTTTATATCACTTATTATCATGTCATGAACACTATGTAATTGTTTAAGTTAATAACGGTCGTTTTAACGATCACTGGTACTTGAGTCAAAATAAACTCACTATAATTACATGTTGTTCATGTATCCATTATATCCAGAGTTATACTCATGATGTAGATATCATATATATCATTTATATCCAGTATATACAAGCATTTATAATATTACATAACGTTTAGAGATAAGAAATGAAAGGCACCATTCATGGAGACGGTAAGCTGTACGTAAGCATGAACGCTACTTCCATTTCTATTTAGTATTTTATGGAATGGAATCATAATGATATAAAGGTATATTGTAATTAAAGTATAATATAATATATAATATCATTAATTACATCCATTATACGTCCCACATATGGCATTAACGAATCAAATCACTTTGAGGGGGCGGTTGTCTGCACTTCCTAAAATGAAGATATCGCGTTTACCCATAATGGAAACCATAATGGTATGCCATAAATGAAAAATAAAGAATCTTAAGTAAAACATAATCATATTATATATCATATATAAATATAGTTTCCTATTAATGTCCACCTTTGAAGGTGTTAAAAGAATATTGAACAATCATCGTTTCGTGAGGCAGAAATTCGCCATCCACGGAAATAGTATGTTCTTTAACCATTATATATAGGTGTGTGTAATTGTAGCTCTAATCCTTCTTATAACAACATCCTAGTCTATGGAAGATACTTTTTTTTTACAAAATAAATGAATAAAAAGAGTTTATGTGGTTGGAGAAGCAAAATAAAACATAAGAACACAAGAGAAGACACTACCTTTAAATTGGGTAACTCTTTTTGATTTGAGCTCAAAGTCTTCCTTGGGAAGACTTCTGCCAAATGTGAGGCTTCTAAGAGTTATAGAGGGATGTGGAGAGACAAAATGGTCAGGGGTTGGCCGAAACAAAGGCTTTGGAAGTGTGGTTAAGGAGGTAGAGATGGGGGCCTTTTATAAGAGGAGAGGAGGGGCACTCTTGGAAAGTTAAGAAAAGATACTTTGTTATAAAATGATTTTCAGATAACAAAGGTACCAAAATTATAAATTTCGAGGATAAGGTGATAATGTTTCGAAATCCACCCATCCAATTGGTTTTTTACATGTGTAGGTATTATATTTTACATTATATTTTCATTTTATTTAAATCGTTAAATAATGTGGTAATCGCTGCATCATCATGGTGTCATAAATAGTTTAATTTATTTAATGTCTAAAAATTATAAAAAAAACTATCATGATGAAGAAAATACTTTTAGATTTCTAAGGACTATTTATAGTCAAAAATATGACTTGTATAACCCCATGTAAAAATTGTTTTAGTAAAACAACTCATGTTTGTGACATTTTTACTTTTACTTTAAATAAAAGGCATTAATGTCTTTATCTTACCCAAGTGGCTCCATGGGGTCCCAATAATCGACCCATGAGTTTTTGTGGTCTCCATGAAACATCCAATAAGGTTAGGACATGTTCCTAGTTATTTTCATTTTATTATAATATCATTTTTTCCTTAAATAGCACTAATTACCTCTAATCGCGATTAAAAACATAAAAGATACTATTCACCAAAAAAATAATTTTAATCCCATTGAACCAAATTTTACTTATTAATGACAACCATGTATTTTGGATTCTTGAAATTAAAAACATAGAGGTGGTAAAATTTCATTTAAACAAAAAATCAGTTTTTTAAGTACCACTTAGTGGTTTCACTATTAATCAAAAATTGAAGTTTTTTAGAAAAATACCAAAACATTACCCTAAGATATATTTGATATTCTGAATTCAAAAATGATGTCTATTTTAAAAAATTCAAAACATATAATTTACATTAATTAATTTAATAATTAATTCTCGTTGTCAGAGCAAATAGCGTGTTTTTATGAAACAATAAGTATCAAAAGATTGACACTAGTTTAAGTCCAATTTCAATGTGAAATTAATTACAACGACCGCTATTGGATTAAATGGTAAAAGTAAATTCTATTTGAACATTAAAACCAATTCATAATATAGTCTACTCATATAAATAAATTAGATTAAAAATAGGTTTTGAATTAAAATACAACATTTTTCACTATTCATTAAAAAAAGAACATTATCAGAAAAATACCATAAATTTATCCAAAGTAAATATAAATGTACCAATAATAAAGAATAAGTTTATTTTGACAAATATAGCTTATAATATTGTCAAAAGTTTTATTTAAAAATGGGTTTCCATCAAAATGCAGAAAAAAAACTTTTTTAAAAATATTAGTGTATTCAATGCTTAAGATTGGATTTATTCTCATTTTAAGCCTCTAAAACACTATCTAATTCATTAGTATAAATAGATAAAAATATATATTATTCATTACTTACTTGGGATGTTACATTTAAACTATTGTTCTACAACCTAAAAATTATTTCTATCATATTATTATTCATTGAAAATGAAATCTTTCATCTATCACTTAATTCTAGATTCTATGTCCCCCTTTTGTGGGAAAATCCTCTAAAACTTCTTTATTATTTCTGCTTCACTTTCAACATCATCAAATTTCATTGAGCACCAAGAAAATTTTTTCCTTACATTACAAAAATGAAATCATCCCAATTGAAAGATAATTTCAAATATCCTTTTTCAGCAGATAAATTTTCTAGAAATCAGGGAAATTTTTAATTATCAATGAAATCCACACCATCAATATAACACCCTATATTTTTTGAAATATTATTTTAAATTAATTTAAATTTTTTTATTTTTCAGTTCATGCCACACTAAATATAGCATGTTTTATATAAAATAAAAAAGTTATTATTTATTTGAACACTAAGAAATATTAATATGTTATTATATTATATGACTATATATTTTCACTACATATAATAATGGCTTGACTTGTGTTTCATGAAACAAAAAGTTTTTAGGAAAAAAATTATTATTATTATTAGCTAATCTAAATAGTTAAAATATAGTCATTATACATAATAATATGAATAGAAAAACCCATTTTTAAATATTTTTTATATTGTTTTTATATAAATAAAACCTAATTATGATTAATCATTTTATTTTTTGGTAATGTATTTATACAATTGGAAATACTATTTTCTCAAAAGAACTGCTTTTTAAGTGCTTCTATGAAAAATAATAAAATTAATTTTAACAATTTTAGAAATTGAATTTCATAAAACAAAAAACCATTTTTGAAATCCGAATTTTAATTTTATATTAGGGTACAATTTTGATATTTGTTTGAGAAACATCATTTTTTGTGAATTGTGAAAATACTGAATTATAATTCAAAAATACTTGTTCGTATAATTTATTTATATATATAAATTATATTTCATGTTGGTTTTAAAATCACAATAAATAAATTAACCATATAAAAATATAATTTATTTCATTGGAAATATTTTTATGTTTAATTTTTTTAAAAAAATAAATTAAATTTTGAGAATTCTATCATTAAAAACATAATTTCATTCCACTTCTCTGATATTAGAATTAAACGTAAATTTTTCACTTTTTGGAATTGAATTTCAAAAAATAAAAATACAATGTTTTAATAAATATAATATTTATATTTAAATAATATCAAAATAATTTTTGACCAAAAAGATTAGTGAAAATTATTAAAATTAACTATATTGATTAAAGTAAAATTAAGCTTAATTAAGGACTAATCCATAAACATAAGCACCCAAATTACCAATTCTATTGTTCAAAAATCACTTTATAGATATATTTCACCCATATAACTTTCATTTATGCATAGTTTTGGTTTTTTATGATTTTTTTTGTTAAATACATGAGTACACATAACTTTTTAAAAAAATCCCTAGTTTATCCCCTCCTTCTACTAAATAATTCCACATCCTCTCCCCCTTATTCACACAAATCAAAAAACCTATATTTAGATAATTTCATTCCAAGTAACATTGTTAATATCTCTCCATTACTTTTTTAATCCTCCAAATGATCATAAATCCAACCATGGGAGGACATTGGTGAAAATCAAAAGGAGTTACCCTAAGAAGAGATAACATCCTTCTTGATAATCCTTTACTTTATTTTTAGTCTCCAATAACTCCATTTTTATTATTAAATACATACATAATATAAAAATTATCTTAAATATATTGAAAGTTTATTATGATAAGGTTTATAAATACATTCACACACACATCCATCTAACGGGTGACAAAACATATCGTTTTTATATACATCGAACTACCACCTCCCGAAATAATGTTGTTCATTTTAACATTACCACATCTCATGGCAAGAAATAATGATGAACACTATATTTTTATATTAAACATTTATATGATAAATATTATGTATTTATTAATCTATAATTATTATTTATCACATACCATTATTCTTTTAATTTTTAGCATATATGATAATTTTGATAGGGGGTGTGGAATAACGCCTCTTCAAAATGATGTGATTCGTTCACACACAAAATGAAATGTATTTAAGATGTGTTTATAGATCATATATGATATATATTACATTAAAAAATTTATTTATTGATACTATACATATATAAATATTTTTTATTTACTTTTTTCTTTCAATATGTCAATGAAAAACCGAAAAAGCATTCATGCGTACGTACGACCTACCTTCTCCACTAATTGTGTATTCCAACTCATATTAAAATATTTTGTAGAATATTTTAAATTAATATATAGTGAATATACATAGTATTTATATCATGGTTTAAATTTTTGAAAACAGGATATAATTATGAAGGCAAAAAATTTAAAAAATTAAGACAGATGTGAAAAACAAAGTTGACATTACCCGAAGCGAAACATTAACATGGAATTGTTAATAAGAAGGTAATTTGATGTAATAAAAAAACAATATATTGAATTATATATAATATTATGGTTATTTAAAAAATATATAATAAACTTATAATAATAATACAGTAGGTTTTTATGAGTATGAATAGAGTGAAGACACAAGGTAAGAGGATTTCTATTTTCACTTTTATTTATGTGAAATTTATATATTATTCACAACTAAATTCTTTTGTATGATTTATATAATTACCATGAATATATTATAATATTATTATACTTAAATTTAAAGTAATTTACATATTTATTTTAATATCTCTATTTTATGGTGCTTATGTTCCGAATGTTACTAAATCGTTAAAGTAATTTTGACTCAATTTTCCTTTATTGAGACACAACTCGTATTATGCACCGATATTTTTACATGGGTGTATGTACTGTCATTTACATGTTATATCCTAAATATAAATATTTTATTGATATTTTAAACATCATTTAATGTTATTATTTAATTTTTATTATGATTTAGTGGAACCAAATTTGAAACAGTTTATAGTTATCATCTCACCGTTTATCCGGATTGTTTATGATCAGTCTCCCATTGATAAAATCATATAATCTGTATCTCAATAATTATCATTAATTTTCATACCCAATTTTAATTCTTGTTATTTCAAATTAATGGTATGAATCTTCCACTATTTGGTACCTAAGACGATCAACAAACAGTTTTTAAAAATATATAGAATTAATTCAATCTTCGGTCAAAAAACTATTTTATTTCAAAAAAAAATTCTAAAAATATTTTTAAATATGTATTATTTTTAAAAAGTGTCTAAATATATTTTCATGAATATTTTATAGTTTTTCAAGTATAATGTCTTTCTAAATTTCATTAATATTCATTAATGTTTCCAAGGAAAATGGTTTTTCTAATGTTTTATGTTTCTTTTATATATTTTAAGTATAATGGTTTTCAAAAAAATTTCATTATTATTTTATATGTATTCAAGGAAAATGGTTTTCAAATTGTTTTTCAGGCTTATATTATAAGAATTTAAGGATAGTGGTTTCTAAATATTTTCAATCATCTTTTATAATTTTTCAAGGAATATGGTTCTTAAGATGTTTTCAACCGTCCTTTATATGTTTTCAAGGGAAATGGTTTTCAAAATGATCTCAAGAATTCTTTATATGTTTTCCAAGTATTTTAAAATAAAATTACATCCAGTATTTTTTTGTTTGAAAAAATCATTTTTCAATGAATAAAAATGATATTTTCTTCAAGAAAAGTTTTTAAAAGATATTTTAAAAATATTTTCTATTTAAGATAACATATTTTGATATTAATAATCCCTTTTTGAGAAATTATCTAAAGGATACATTCATATTTTTTAATGGTTTATTTTGTTATGAAATGATTTATATGGAAACCATTTCTCTTTCAAGATTTATGTGTTTATGAAATGCATCCCCCTTCCAAGGGTTGTATGCTTATCAAACTCACTTCTTTTCAGGGGTTATGATATTATGAAATGATTATGAATAATTTATTTTCTTAAATTATAATGAATCATGTATTTTATGACATGTTAATATATGGATACATTTTTATGACATCCATTTCATTTCATGGGACATAATACGATGTTAATGAAACCCATCTCTTTTAATCAATCATGACATCATAAATTATTTATCATCTTGTGAAACATGTATGTATTTTTTTTATAATTTTATTGGTGTGACCTATATATCCCTCTAATGTGTTGGGTTAATATCTATATATCAAGAAATAATTTGGGGATTCATATCGGTTGGTTCAATATACTTTGGGAAGATGGGAAACCTAATCCCTTACAAAGAATGTAATGTTATTAGGGATAGTGGTGTCTCATGCCCTGTTGGTGTAGTCACCATGAATATGGAAGATGGGGAAGACTGATCCATTACATGTTATATTCAATTGGATTTCATATTTATTTATAATTAATTGGTTACTTATGAATTCATATTATATTATGTAATCCATATATTTTTATAAATTTTTTATTACTATTCATAACCACTAATTTAACATCTTGGTTATATCATGTTATATTAAATAATAATATTTTAATAATATACTATAGTTCGGTAAAAATTATTCATTTGTGTTACGCAAGCCATAGAAAAAATTCATTATTGTGTATAACAAAATCTAACCTCGGTGTCCCCTATGGAACAAGATAAAATTTATGATTCATATAGTGTTTGATTTACTTGGTGTTGCATATAACTCAAGGAAATCATAGTGATTTAATATAAAATAAACTACTTTCTGTGTTATGTGAAATGAAAAATATCATAATTGTTAAAGTAATTCGAAAAGAATAATTCAAAAAATATCAGGGTATTACATGTGTACTAGGGTTTTCAATTATTTCCTCCTCATGTCAAGTTATGTAGTAAAATCAACCCGTAGATGGGCTAGGGAATATAATTAAATCTTATACTTTATAAGTAAGTGAATGGGGAATACTTGGGGTTCGTCTCTTGATCATTACATGATGCATCTTTTGATTCACACATATGGAATATTTTTATTTTCAACAGAGGCATCCTATAATTTTTAAATAGGTTATACTTAATTTTAACATTGGATACGGAGGACTATCATGTGGAAGATTACTAGCATTGGATGGTGTGTTACATACACTGAAGTGTACATTTTGGGTTCAACCTATAATATGAGTTAGGTAGAGTTATTTTAGAAATTTCTTGAGGATTATTTCTAAAAAAATATATTAGAGAAAACAAAGATTAGTATCTTGAATCGTGGAACAATGAATGAACTATCATTAATTACTTGACTATATGTGATTTAGAGAGCTTATATATGTTTGTCGACTCATGGTAAAATTTGGGATGAGAGTTGAGGTTTATGTGTTAAAAAATAGAATCGATCTCACCAATCCTAGGGTATAGACCATTGAATGCCATGGTTTAAGAATTGGGTGAATACCTTCACATAAGGTAGTTATTTTCACAACACTCGTCTTTACTTAAAGTGTTTTCATTGAAGGGATTTCCTCAAATAGATTAGGATAACATTGTTTTGTGAAACAATGGAGTTTCTTTAAAATTATAGTTTTTTAGGCTTCTAAATATCATGTGAATAGTGTTCTTCATAGATGGATGTTTCATGAAACAACCTCAAATACATACCCATACATGGAAGGGATTACATTAGGTAATTCATGAAAGCTTTTTCCATAGGGGAAATGAGTTATGGGAATTCATGAAAATCTAAAGTGTTTATTAATTGGGATTGTGATTTCATAGCTTAATATTTCCTCCTTCAAAAAGTGAATTGAGGGGATATTTATGGGTTCTAGGGTCATTAGAAGAAACATTTCATAAATGATTACTATGTTCAAGAATGTTTGAGTTTCGCAGTGATATGTTGTACGAAGGATTACCGTCTTTATGAATTAGTTAGTTTTATGGTGATAGATTACATGAAGAATAACTATCTTCAAAAAAGATTTATTTTTGTGGTCCCAACCTTCTAATCATGAATCTTTTGAGTTTTCTGAAATTTTTTATGGTATTCCAAAATCTCTAATGTAGTCCATTTTTTATGTATAATTTTGATTTCTCATAAACTTTGATCTGTATGGTCTCTTGTGCTCTAATACCCATCAAATAAAATACAACAAAACGAATTACTCTCCCACATTGCTGTTTTTAACATTTTTTTTTTCTAGATTAATTTTCTAAAGCCAAAATAATTCAAAAAAATAGTGGAGTGAAAAACAACGGTATAAGAAAAATCAACCATAGGTATATTCCTCATCTATGAACCTCTAAATTATAGGAAACAATCATGTAACATTTCCTCAAGAGTCCAAATTATCTACACTATCTGACTATCCGTATATCGATGGAAATCATTAATAAGGAATAAATAATATATAATGTCATTTTTGATAACTCCCCACATCATTGTTGTAAAATGATGATCCTAATCATAGTTTATCATACTCAATACTTCCTCGAGTCTCACCACTTCCTCTATGTACTAACTTGATAAAACCCCCACTAATATAGAATCCATGGTCTCTATAAAGAGGGATGATTTCATAAAATAGTCTGTTGTCACTCATATATCATTGAATCCTTCCTGAATAAGAGGTATACTAGATATGATGTCCATTGATATTTCCACCCACTTTCATTGAGGAATATCCAATGGTTGAAGTAAACCTCTTGTAAAATGGTGCTTGAAGTTCACATTCTAGTAGAAAAAACATCAAGACACATAATCTGCAACTAAATGCATCAAACCATGCCACTGAAACTAACCTCTCATATCATGGTTTATCTATTTCATGTTAGTATGTACTAGAAATGATAATCTATGGAACTCATGGAGAACGGCCTCATGTTTCTAAAAAGGTATGAAAATAATCTGGTAGAACAATACCCTATATTGTTCATCCATAGACCAACCACATGGGGCATCACGAAAGACAACTTGATCTCACCAAACATCCACCTCTGAATCCCCCATCTAGGAATAGAACACCTACCACACTAAATTTGACCTCTATATCATCTAAAAAAGGAGGCATCTTTCACCAACCAATCTCATATCATGTTCAATCTCTAATATCTCTTCCATTACACTCTAAGAATCCCTAAATTTACACATAGAGTCACTATGTGACTCCCTGATCAGTGCATCAACATCAATATTAACCTTTCCCAATGTATATGAAATCATAAATTTATAATCTGTAAATAATTATATACACCATTGTTTTCAAAAGTTCAGGTCACACAAATATAATATACACCTCTGGTTTTTATGATCATTAAAAACCAAAAAACACTTATTGACAAGGTAACATCACAAAAACAAAAAGGCAAGCATTATTATTTCAAACTCAACACCATGGGTGGAATAGTTACACTCATTGTTATGTAACTATCAAAACTCAAAAGAAACAAATAATACATGACACAATAGGTCATATCCCAAACCAAGATGTGAGACATCATAGATAACCTTGAACTAAACTCCCTCTTTTTGAAAATAATGAATTAGAGCATTGAACAGCTTCACATTTATATTCTCAAAATGTTCTTGAGGCTGATAGTTATATAATAATACATGGTCCATTCAAGTAATTCGTTTCATAGTATTCTCAAATCTAGATAAATCAACTAAAATCTTCTTATAACAGACATCAATACCAAGTAAAATCCATAACTTTGTGACTATTTTTTAGGATTCCTATGAAATAACAACCTAGATCTTAAAAGGATCCATAGACACACCATACTATAAGATTAATTTCCCCCAAAAATAACCTTTGTGAGCCTATAAATCACACATCAATATATTTCCAAACACTTACTAATGATTAAAATCTCCCAAAATTGTATGTAGATTCTCTACAATATTCTCATCAAATGTTGAGTACTTAAAGATTTCATTGTTAAAAACAACCATGAATTGATATAAAAAATATATAAACCCTATCTTCATCAAACTCATGAACATGGATAGAATATTAATCACATTAAATGACATTAAAAAAAATATAATTCCAATTACAATATCGGTAAGTGGTCTCCAAAATATCCACATATTTGAACTACATCTAATGATATCCCAACCATGGATCAAGATTCGATAACTAACTAGACCATTTAAACTAATAGAAAAATACCTCAAACCATTTAAGAATATATCTATTATTAATTTTTTCATATTTCGAGCAATGATAATTGATAAAAATATGCATATTTTTATTAGTGTTCTTCATAAATAGTACTGGGCACCCAAAGGTGACATGTTTATCTGAACAAAACCTCACTATAAAATATCATGAAAATCAATCCACATTTCTTGAAAAAAAAATTGAACTCCTATATGAAGATATCGAGATCATATATGTTCTTAGTTGTATATATATTGTAAAAAATATATTTCATGGGGGGTGAAACTACAACCTCTCTAAGAAAGACATCAGGGTCCTCTTCCATAACCCTTGAAAACACCCTTAGTCAAACCTCCAACAAACCTAGAATGAACTCATCCATTAAAGATGATAAGGGAAAAACATGCCTCTAACCCATATAAGGGTCTCATTGCCCACAAACCACATTTTCCTCTCCATTAGTGTTATATAACTCAGTCTAACTCCTAAATCAAACCATGATATCCTACACTAAATACAACCTATCTATATTGATGATGATGTTTCATGGTTTTATCCCTAAACATAAAAATCCTCTCTAAGAGAGATTTTATCACGAATCAAACCACTGGGTCTTTCCTGGAGTGATATAAAGTTGAGCGTGACTCCCCAAACCCACCTCCAATAGACTAAGTGATAGAAACTAGCACTGAGTTGGAATATCACACACATGGGAGGCCTTAACCTAATGTACTTGTACACACACACTTATCCATACACCAATATAATGAAAAAAGTTAAGAAGTTGATATTACTGATGCATTCATAACAACTATCCTGGATAATAGTTTTATAAGAAGTGTGGAAAAACTACAAAGGGACAAATATAAGCCCTTTAAAACTAAAAAATAACACAAATTATGAAAAAACGGCAGACTCTACCCAAAAGAAACTCATGGATCCATATGAGGTCTTTCTAATATAACTAAGCTCAAAATAAGTTCCACCTACTCCTGGTTCACCTAGGAATCCAATGAAAGGTATTTCATCTTTATAAGACCTGACATGTGTGGGAAGATAACATGCATGGGTGAGTGTAAACATACCAAGTAGGACACCATGAAATCACTAAACGAAAAGAATCCAAGAGCGAGTATCCAAATGATCACCACAAAAAACATGCCAATCAAAATATGATAAAAGATCCACAAGAATAACCCAGATATGATCAATAATGAATCCCAAATAATTAAAGAAAAAGAATATTAATCTCTAAATCCCATCTATGATGGAATTCTAGAGACCCAAAGCCTGACATACATGGACATTACATTACTTTTGCAGAATACTTAGTACATAACAAAAACACACACACAAGGACCCTAATAGTTTAGTGTCTTTGGAAACTCTGAATATAATCTTCTAATCGCGATGAAAGATCTTCAACATCTCCCATAAAGATATTCTTTTTTTTAAACCTAACTCCTTTCTTTATGTTCTGGGAAAAAACAAAAAAGGGTGAGCTCAAATGCTCAGTGAGGGTAAACAAAAGAAATATCAATCACGTCATATTCATAAGAACATATCTTTTGTAAATCTTAACCTGCAAAAGAGATCATAATTTCATAACATGGGATAAATCAAAGTAGTGAAATGTAATCCCAATAATCATAACTTAAAACATGAAACTTTGTGGCATACACACATAATCATAAAGAATCATTTCTTGTTAGTCAAGACTCATTGCCAAGACTATCTTAATGGAAAAAGTCCATTTCTGAACCGAGTCACCCTCGTTTCAGTCCTGTTTCACTGAACCGGTATAACCTACCATTCCAGCCATGTCTATCTCATGAGATATAAAATCCTTACCCAATGCATTGTATGGAGATATAGGTCCCACCCATCTCATAATGATACCATTCTTATGTGTGCCACAAAATCAGAAAACCATACATCATAGCATAACCCATGTAATAAAAATTGGAATCTTAAACACCATGACATCATAAAACAATTCATATAAGATAAAGGAATTCATAAAAATATTTCCTTCAAAACATAATCAAATCCATGTAATAATAGGGATAGAAACAGAACCCTTTAATATCTTAGATGGAAAATAATTTTGATAAAACACATGAACTCCATTCTTGAGGAAAATATCCTCTCTACTTCGAAAACATTTTTCCTTTCTTAACATGTCATACAATTTTCAAAAAAAAGAAGTTGATTAAAAATAAACTTGAAAACTTGTAAATGATTCTTCTTGGAAATAATGTTTTAAAAATCCATTCATGCCGTATAAGTTAAAAAAACATTCTTCGTACTTTTTTCGGAAATGTCAAAAAGTACCTCGTACGAAAAACGACAAAATATTCCTTTCATATCTTTTACTAAAAACTCACCGAAGGGTAAAATTGGATTTAAAAAATTGTAGGTGGACGGAAATAACATTACATATTGAGGAAACATGTATGTGGATGATAAAATACACCCTAGTAAATGCCAAAGTATAAACAGTCTCGGATAAAAATGAGATTGTGATATTTCCATTACCTTAGGTCTGATTTGCTTCGTATGTGTCCGAACGTCATGTATAATTATTTAAATAATGACATTGACTTCTTCCAGAATCATACTCATTGTTATTATATCATATATGGTTCACTTATGGCTTTATATTACCCGTTCTTTTGTAAATTCCATGTTAAAGAGTGTTTTGGATAAAATCGTTTCATTTGTCGTCCGTGTTTTGACTTGTAATTATTCATATGATTACTTAGATCATGATTACTTAATTCCAGAATATAAAACATGATTTATATATAAAATATATTCAGAATATATATATATATATATATATAATAGATCATTAAATGGAAAGATATACACCGTTCATGGAGACGGTAGACCGTACGTATGCATGAACGCTGTTTTCTTTTCCTTATTGAGTTGAATGGAATTAAGTAGATGACATAAATATATATACACATAAATCCAGAATAATTATTATGTCATATATTTCATTATTAATTATTATATATACTTTATAATCATTCATGAATGGTTAACGTGGGGAATGAATCTCATCGCATCGTGGAGACGGTAGTCCGTACATACGCACGAGCGATGATATCGTTCTCATGATCGTGGAATTGTATTGGAGTGTATTTATACTATTTCAGAATCAATATCACTTTATAATAGTCATATATAGTCATTATTTACACCATTATACCCATCCAAGTAAGGTGGTGGTGGAAAATAGATTACACCACGGCGTGGAGACGGTATTCCGTACGTACGCACGCGCGGTGATTTCATTTTCCGTAGGATGGATAGATGGTTAAATAGGGTTGTATCATACTTATAATAACATATCATTATATGAGTGATAATTATGTTATTACTTCATAATGAAACAACTAAATAAGAAGAAGTGTAAGAATAAATAAAGATGAAAGAATCGGTAACGGACATTACCTTTTCATTGAAGTGCTTCTTTGAGACCTCCTTTTTGGGCACTAAAATAGGTCTTTGAAGAATACCAGAACCTCTAGGATGTTTCTAGGGATGTGTAGAGGAGAAATTATCATGGTTTGGCTGAGCTTGAAGGCTCAAAGTGGTGTGAGGAAGAGAGGGAGGAGGTTCCCTTTTATAAGGGAGGAGAGGGGCACCTTTTGAATAACTAAACATATTATTTTATTATAAAGCCAAATTCGTTCTTAAATAGCTCCAAATTGATTTATTTAGATTCTAAGGTGGGGATGGGTCGAAAGCCTCTCATCCAATATAATTTAGACAAGTTTATGTTCATATTTTAACCTTATCATTTAGATTTAACATTAAGTTAAATAATTTTACTTTTACTGTGTCTTCTTGTGTTCTTACACTTTAAGGTTAATAAACTTACTATAACAAGCCAAAATAACCCCAAGTTGTTTATTATTAATATATATACCCTTATCTAAGTCATTTGGACAAACCTTAGATTATGAGGAATAAAATAACAATTAATAATATAATATTTGTTTTAAGAACTATTTAATGTCAATTTTGAAACTATTTAGTAATTGATTTTTGTGAAAATCATAACAGAATGATTAGTTCAAAAAAAGTTAATTAAATAAATAATAACATGTCATATTAACCTATAAAATTAGTGTAATTCATAAAAAGTCTCAAATTACATTTATTTGGTTATTTATAACATCAATTATGTCAATATTTCATTAATAAGATAATTACTACATCATCATTGTGTCATAAATAAGTTAAATTATTTAATGTTTAAAAATTACAAATAAAATAAAATTATGAAGGAAATAATTTTATCTTTCTAATGACTATTTATAGTCGAATTTATCTTATGTATAACCCTATATTAAAAATGATTTACTTATTAGACATTGATTTTAAAAATTTTAATCATTCTTTAAATAAATTAATAATAAATGTCCTAATCTAATCCAAGTGGGCCTAAATGATCATAATTTATTCCTAAGGTTTTTTTCGGTCGAATTACACTTATCCAATAGAATTAGGACATGTGTTAGGGTAATAATAATAACATTGTTACCCTAAATTACCCTATTTACTTTTAACCGTGGTAAAAAAAAGTAAAAAGTTACTATTCACCAAAAATTATTTTCATCTCATTGAACCACATTTTACTTACTAACATCAACCGTGTCTCTCGGATTTTTAAAATTCCACTCACAGAAGGGGTAAAATTAAGTTTTATGAAAAATTCATTTTTTTAACTACCACTTAGTGGTTTCACTATTCATCAAAAAATTAAAGTTTCTAGAAAAATACCAAAAATTAGGACTAAGTTATATTTGATATTATGAACTCAAAAATGATGTATGTTTTACCAAATTCAAAACATATCAGTTTAAAAATTAATTCCCGTCGTTAAAACAAATAGTGTGTTCTTAATAGATAATAACTATCAAAAGATTGACACTTGTTTATGTCTAGTTTAAATGTAGAATTACATCCAATAACCAACATTGTATTAAATTGTAAAAAAATATTCTAAACATAATTTAAAACCACTAAAATAAATAATTTATCACTATTAATTATTTCAATTAAAAAAGTTGTTTTTAATTAAAATTTAGTAATTTTCACTATTCATTAGAAAATGAAAGTTATCTGAAAAGTACCAAAATTTCACCCTAAGCTAATTTCGATATTAAGAATCCAAAAATGAATTCCATTTTGAAAAATAAAATTTACAAAATTTCAAAAAGTGGTTATTACTATTCATAACGGCTAGTTTTAATAATATTTTAATAGCATAGTGTTGTTTAGTGAAACTCGTTATTGCGTACTACACACGCTATCAAGAAAGGTCACGATTGCGTGTAATGCAAGGCAAGTCAAGGATGCGTGTTGTGCAAGATCCTTTTGGTGTAGCGTACAACATAAGACATTAATAAAATTAAAAAGAATATTTTTCATAAAATCTCGGGTTGTTACATTCTATCCCCCTTAAAATGAATTTCGCCCTCAAAATTCGTCGGGGTTATAAATGCTTTAATATTTGAAAGTTTCTTTAATAGAAACCCACATCATAAAAAGGAATACTGAAACTTAATTTTAAAAACTAAAGTATTAAACGTAACGATTACCCAATGTAACTCATCACTGGGTTTCCACGTAGGAGAATATTGGTGAAAATATGGATATGGAAGAAAAATCTAACCATCAAGTTACGATGGAGAGTGGTAGAGAACATGGCTATGAAAGAGCCATCGATCACACAGCCATAGATTTGTGATTATCTAAGGTACCATCTGATTTATCTGATATATGGGCACTAGGACAGCATTTTTGGTTTTCAAGATCATTTCCCTAAAGTTGATGAAATTAGAATTAAAAGAAATACTTTCGTGATTTTGGTACAGTCTCACCGTTTATCGTTCTTTGGACAATTTCCACTTCATCTTTTAATGAAATAAAGTTGAATTTGTCAATCGTGAAGTGTTCGCAGATCATGTGATAGAATGATGGGTCATTCCATCTATAAAAAAAAGGTTACAAAAATCATCAAAAATACATAAGTCCATCTATAGTGAGATTAATCATATATGGTTCCTAAAATGGACTTATACTTCATATATCATACTTCTTAATATAATAAAACTAGTTTCTACTAAACAAGGACTTCCTGTAGGCCAGTGGTAGGCGATAAAGGCCAGTCGCACTTCAGTTGTGGGTTCGATTCCCACAGCCTTGTCCGACGCGATGGGTTGTCGCCCGTCCTGCGAGTTGTCCTTTTTCTAAAACTACATTACTATAACATTCCATAAATAATGTCAAAAAAAACTTCTGTCCTTAAACAATACTAACTTATGTCCAACATAATCCATTCCAATCTTTAGGCTTATCCAAAATACTACAGGCCACTCTCATAATATAGTGAAAATGATTACCAGAGATTTCATAAAACAAGCATGTTATTACCATCGTTGATCCCCATATATCATAAGATATGTCTTGTTGGTCACATTCCAAATATTCTAAGGCCTTAATCATGTATTCTCTTGAAAAATGAATACCCATTGAATCTTAGTAAAAACATTAGTGCTGTCAAAAGTTAACTCATTCCACATACCAAAAACCAAAAATTCTATATACTCAAACCATGATATAACTATTTCCTTATATTAGTCATGAGCTCATGAATACTATCAAACATTTAATTTTCTCTTTATCCCTTCATTATGCGCATATCATCTACATTCCAAAAATATCTGAATAACCTTTCATGGATACTGGTACAATTAATCATACACTTTCAAAACTCAAGGAAAGACAACAGTGTAACAATCCTTATATGTCTCTTTATTCCATAGTACCATGAGATTACTTATACAACATTACACATGATAAACATGTAATCATTCCACTACATTCTTAAACCATTGACAGAGCTTCAATAATTCTTTCATCTCACATATCATTTGTAGTCTCTTCATCATCATCAACATAAATACTACCCATATGACCATACTGATTCTCTTCGTGAGAATTTACCTTAGGGAATTGGTTTGAATAATGCTCGTACATTAGACATTTAAAACATTTAACCATTGTTGATGTCGTAGAAATACCATTATCCTCATCCCTGGTGTTAACTGAACCATTTCCTTTTCACTTACTGGCTTTGTGTCCTTCTTTTCCACACCCAAAGCATCTTCCAATTCCTTTGAAACATTCTCCTTGATGCCTCTTCCCACATGATTTACATAGGGGAAATTGAACTTTATTTCCTCTATGATCATCATGAAACTCCATCTTTCTCTTATTAGCCGAGTCAGAAAACTTACTAAATTTTACTTTATTGATCATATTATGAGATTTCTGATTCATCATAATAATGATTTTCGGACTTCCAAATCCCATTTCATTTGGTTGATCATGAAGAATATCATTCCATTGTCCATCATATCCTCCATTATCGTGAATCATCTTGTTTTCAGCCATTTCCTAAAACCTGAAAAGAATAGTGTGAGAGGAAAAAATCATAATAAAGGGGGAGTAACATGAATATCTAACATCTTTGGTTTAATCTAATATCGTTACCATAGTTCTAGGACTCTATCCTTTACGTATACTTATCCTTAGGGACATCCCTAGACATACCTTAGAAATATCTCTAGGGATCTCACTAATGTTTTCGCATCCTAGTTTCCAAAGGTTGACTAAACCTTTCCTATGATACCAACTGTAGAGACCCGAATCCTGACGTACATGGACATTACATTACTTTTGCGGAATACTTAGTACATAACAAAAACACGCACACAAGGACCGTAATAGTTTAGTGTCTTTGGAAACTCGGAATATAATCTTCTAATCGTGGTGAAAGATCTTCAACATCTCCCTTAAAGATCTTCTTTTTTAAAACCTAAATCCTTTCTTTATGTACTAGGAAAAAAACATAAAAAGGTGAGCTCAAATGCTCAGTGAGGGTAAAAAAAGAAATATCAATCAAATCGTATTCATAAGAACATATCTTTTGGAAATCTTAACCTGCAAAAGAGATCATAATTTCATAACATGGGATAAATCATAGTAGTGAAATTTAATCCCAATAATCATAACTGAAAACATTAAACTTTGTGGCATACACACATAATCATAGAGAATCATTTCTTGTTAGTCAATACTCATTTCCAAGACTATCTTAGTGGACAAAGTCCATTTCTGAACGGAGTCACCCTCGTTTCAGTCCTGTTTCACTGAACCAGTATAACCTACCATTCCAGCCATGTCTATCTCATGAGATAGAAAATCTTTACCCAATTCATTGGAGGGAGATATAGGTCCCACCCATCTGATAATGATACCATTCTTATGTGTGCCACAATATCAAAAAACCATACATCATAGCATAACCCATGTAATAAAAATGGGAATCTTAAACATTGTGACATCATAAAACAATTCATATAAGATAAAGGAATTCATAAAAATATTTCTATCACAACATATTCGAATCCATGTAATACTAGGGATAGAAACAGATCCCTTTATTATCTTAGATGGAAAATAATTTTGATAAAACTCTTGAACTCCATTCTTGAGGAAAATATCCTTTCTACTTCAAAAACATTTTTCCTTTATTAACATGTCATAAAATTTTAAACTAAAAGAAGTTGATTAAAAATAAACTTGAAAAATTGT
This sequence comes from Viscum album, assembly GCA_963277665.1. NCBI lineage: Eukaryota > Viridiplantae > Streptophyta > Magnoliopsida > Santalales > Viscaceae > Viscum > Viscum album. The sequence continues at coordinate 903,626,248 of OY728139.1, forward strand.
AAAGGAATCTTCTTGTAAATAATGTTTTAAAAATCAATTCATGCTATATAAGTTAAAAAAACATTCTTCGTACTTTTGTCGGAAAAGTCAAAAAGTACCTTGTACGAAAAATGACAAAAGATTCCTTTCATATCTTTTACTAAAAACTCACCGAAGGGTAAAATTGGATTTAAACAATTGTAGGTGGATGGAAATAATATTACATATTGAGAAAACATGGACGTGGATGATAAAATACACCCTAGTAAATGCCAAAGTATAAACAATCTCGGATAAAAATGAGATTGTGATATTTCCCTTACCATAGGTCCGATTTTCTTCGTATGTGTCCGAACGTCCTGTATAATGATTTAAATAATGCCATTGACTAATTCCGGAATCATACTCATTGTTATGATATCATATATGGTTCACTTATGGCTTTATATTACCCGTTCTTTTTTAAATTCCATGTTAAAGAGCGTTTTGGGTAAAATCGTTTCATTTGTCATCCGTGTTTTGACTTGTAATTATTCATATGATTACTTAGATCATGATTACTTAATTACAGGATATAAAACATTATTTATATATAATATATGTTAAGAATATATATATATATATAATAGATCAGTAAATGGAATGAAATACACCGTTTATGGAGACGGTAGACTGTACGTACGCATGAACGATGTTTTCTTTTCCTTATTGAGTTGAATGGAATTAAGTAGATGACATAAATATATATACACATAAATCCAGAATCATTATTATGTCATATATTTCATTATTAATTATTATATATACCTTATAATCATTCATGAATGGTTAACGTGGAGAATGAATCTCATCGCGTCGTGGATACGGTAGTTTGTACGTATGCACGAGCGATGATATCGTTCTCATGATCGTGGAATTGTATTGGAGTGTATTTATACTATTTCAGAATCAATATAACTTTATAATAGTCATATATAGTCATTATTTACACCATTATACCCATCCACATAAGGTGGTGGTGGAAAATAGATTACACCACGGCGTGGAGACGGTATTCCGTACGTACGCACGCGCGGTGATTTCATTTTCCGTAGGATGGATAGATGGTTAAATAGGGTTGTCTCATACATATAATAACATATCAGTACATGAGTGATACTGATGTTATTACTTCATAATGAAAATACTAAAGAAGAAGAAGTGGAATAAGAAATAAAGATGAAAGAATCGGTAATGAACATTACCTCTTCTTTGAAGTGCTTCTTTGAGACCTCCTTTTAGGGCACTAAAATAGGTCTTTGAAGAAGACCAGAACCTCTAGGATATTTCTAGGGAAGTGGAGAGGAGAAAATTCAGGGTTTGGCCGAGCTTGAAGGCTCAAAGTGGTGTGAGGAAGAGAGGGAGGAGGTGCCCTTTTATGAGGGAGGAGAGGGGCACCTTTAGAATAACTAAAAATAGTATTTTATTATAAAGCCAAATTAGGTTTTAAATAGCTCTAAATTGATTTATTTAGAAGCTAAGGTGGGGATGGGTCGCAATACACTCATCCAATAGAATTTATAGAAGTTTAGGTTCCTATTATAACCTTATCATTTAGATTTAAAATTAAGTTAAATAATTTTACTTTTACCGTGTCTTCTTCTGTTCTTACACTTTAAGGTAAATAAACTTACTATAACAAGACAACTGAAACCCATGTTGTTTATTATTAATATATATAACCTTATCTAAGTGATTTGGCCGATCCTTATATTTTTAGGAATAAAATAACAATTAATAATATAATATTTGTTTTAAGAACTATTTTATGTCAATTTTGACACTATTTAGTAATTGATTTTTGTGAAAATCATAACAGAATTATTAGTTCGAAAAATGTTAATTTAATCAATACTAACATGTCATATTAACATATAAAATTAGTGTAATTCATAAAAAGTCTCAAATTACATTTATTTGGGTATTTATAACATCAATTATGTCAATATTTCGTTAATAAGATAATTACTGGATCATCTTTGTGTCATAAATAAATTAAATTATTTAATTTCTAAAAATTACAAATAAAATAACATTATGTAGGAAATATTTCTATCTTTCTAATGACTATTTATAGTCGAATATATCTTATGTATAACCCTATATTAAAAATGATTTACTTATTAAACATTGATTTTAACTATTTTAACCCTTCTTTAAATAAATTAATAATAAATGTCCTAATCTAATCCAAGTGGGCCTAAATAATCATATTTTATTCCTAAGGTTGTTTTTGGTCGAATTACACTTATCCAATATAATTAGGACATGTGTTAGAGTAATAATAATAACATTTTTATCCTAAATTACCCTATTTACTTTTAACCGTGGTAAAAAAATGTAAAAAGTTACTATTCACCAAAAATTATTTTCATCTCATTGAACCAAATTTTACTTACAAACATCAACCGTGTCTCTCGGATTTTTTAAATTCCACTGACAGAAGCGGTAAAATTATGTTTTATGAAAAATTCATTTTTTTAACTACCAGTTAGTGGTTTCACTATTCATCAAAAAATGAAAGTTTCCAGAAAAATACCAAAAATTAGGACTAAGCTATATTTGATATTATGAACTCAAAAATGATGTCTATTTTACCAAATTCAAAACATATCAGTTTAAAAATTAATTCCCATCGTCAAAACAAATAGCGTGTTCTTAAGAGATAATAACTATCAAAATATTGACATTTGTTTATGTCTGGTTTAAATGTAGAATTACATCCAATAACCAACATTGTATTAAATTGTAAAAATATATTCTAAATATACTTTAAAACCACTCAAATTAATAATTTATCACTATTAATTATTTCAATTAAAAAATTTGTTTTTAATTAAAATTTAGTAATTTTCACTTTTCATCTGAAAATGAAAGTTATCCGAAAAGTACCAAAATTTCACCCTAAGCTAATTTCGATATTAAGAATCCAAAAATGAATTCTATTTTGAAAAATAAAATTTACCAAATTTCAAAAAGTGGTTATTACTATTCATAACGGCTAGTTTTAATAATATTTTAGTGGCATATTGTTGTTTAGTGAAACTCGTTATTACGTACTACACACGCTATCGAGGAAGGTCGCGTTTATGTGTAATGCAAGGCATGTCAAGGATGCATGTTGTGCAAGATCCTTTTGGTGTAGTGTACAACACAAAACATTAATGAAATTAAAAAGAATATTTCTCATAAAATATCGGGCTGTTACAGGATGACTCTACATGTAGCTCCAAAGGTCCAACTATAATTCCCAGTATTAGGTGTAGTTGGACAAGAATCTGTGTAGAGGTCCCGCACCTTTCTACAGTGCTCCACAACTTAGGGTTTAGTATCTTCTGGACATGAATCTTGGGTATCCTCTCAAGAATCAAAGTGGAGGGCCCTCTCTTCACTATTTTTCTCCACATTCAAGTGAAAACTAACTCCCATGGATAACCCCCTCACCGCCAAATCCGGATGATGGGTGAGTACCACTCCATAGAAATAGTACCCACACCCGTTTATAGTATGGGGAGTACCGATTCTACCTATGTAAAAAGTATGAGGGGTATATTCCCTGATGAAAAAAAGGTAGTGCTAACCTCAGAATATCTCTATTGATCACAACCAATCACTGAAATTGGCCAAGTGTCACTAAAAGAACCATAATGATCATTTCACCTCAGGCCATACCCTTACTTCCAAAGTGAGGTTCATCATTATGTTATATGTGGAAAACATCCCAATATGTGTTACTCATGGGAACAAATCCAAGAACAAAAAGAGATGCACATTATGGATGTTCCTGAGGAAGGTACAGGGTGTGAGCCTATAGTCACACGGTGTGTGAACCCGCCTAGATACTTAGTTGTGTCCTCACCTACATATATATTTTCTATACTGGTGGGACAAAAACATGATTCTCTTACACTTGGGGAATTCCTAGTCAATTATAACCTATGCTCACGTAGTTTGGCATGTTCTAATGTACACTGGTCATGTATGTGTACACTGGTTGTGTTCGTGTACACTATTTATGTCTGAGTATATATTTGGGTCCATATACTCTAGTATTTCTCATATTTCTAGCTATGAAAATTCCCATATACCCTTAGTGTACATTCCAATCCACCATCAATTGGTTACATAGAAATTGTGGTTCACACATGGCATGTGATATTTATCGAAACTTAAAACCCTAGCTTCCATTTCCTGGGGACTACATAGTGTGTGTTCCTCTGAACTACACAATGTGTACATCATTATTTCTAAAATATTATTTACTATTAACATTTATTCCTTAAGAGCTCCCCCCCCACACACATTTTGGTACCACTAGGAATCATTTTTTAATGCATGGATATGGGTTGACCAACCTGTACATATGGATCAAAGTCAAATTTTGGTTGTTCTTCGCTATAAAAATGTTCTTTATCACTATTTGATGTTTCATGTGGCCCAACCCATGGAAAACCTAATAATAATACTAATAATAGTACCACCATTGTCTCTGATAGATGTATTTTAGCCACTAATTTCTAGAGACCTCAATCGCTAGTCCTTTAGAGAGATCACCTCAATCTAACTCGTTAATCCACTGATACTTGAACCATCATCATGATCCAATTTTCATTTCCACTCATCCTTTTCATTTTCAAAACCCAAATCTAAACTCATTAACACAATATATTTTTTCATGTACAAATTCAAAATGTTCGTTCCTGGTGGGTATCATTGATTCACCAGTTAACTGATTACTGATGATGATTTCCATGAATAGGGAGAGAAAGTCACATAAAAATAGGTTAACATCGAATGAAGTTCATGTTTATTTGGAGAAATTACTTTAATACTATTGATTAGTGAATTATCAAGAACCATGAATAAATAGTGAAATTTAATCTTTAATTTCAAAATCAAGTAAGAGAAAACAATTGTTGGAAAACCACTGAAGAGAAATCTATGAATTACTTTTAGAAGCATTAATTCATGATCGCCAAAAAACATAAGTGTGGATAAAATCAAAAAACCACCACACTACCATGAGTTTGGATTGATCACTAAAACATTATAATTTAAGATCATTGTCATTGGTGAGATCCATGAACTCCATTAGTGAATGTAAACTCTTCAGTTGTAATAACCCGGATCTTCGTTTCAGGTATGTTTTTCCTTTTCTAGTCGTTTTAGGGAAAAAGAGGAAAATCTGGAAATTTTTACGTACATGAAGTGTACTTTATAAGTACACGTCATGTACATTGATGCAGTGTCAGGCCGTGTGTTGGCCGTGTCTGGCCCACACACATGATGTGTATGGGCGATGTGGAGGCTGCTTAAAGTAGAGTACGAAAAGGCCAAGTACACGTTGTGTACCCCAAAAGTACATGCCATGTACTTTTTTTTCATTAAATGGACCGGGGTCGCGCCTGATGGACAAAACTCGATCTTCATTAGGTTCTTCATCCGAGAGAACCCATACGGTCTTGGAACTTCTCCAAGCCACCGAGCCTCCATTCGTTCTCTGAATAAACCTTCGTCGGTTAAGTTGGAACCTTAGCGGTAATCCCTTCCTTCTCCAAGAGCTTTGTTTTCCAATTCCTCCTCTTTCTCAAGATATCGTGTGTTGAGATTTATGTGTGTTTTTTGTAGATATAAACCATTCTAAAAAGAATCAATCATCGTGGTTCAAGTATATCGATCTCCGAGGATCGAGGTATGTGGTTTGTGCCTTTCTGTAGGAAGTCTTTGAATATTTTGTGCAATTCCACCATTTCCCTTGAACGGGGTAGTGTGTGTTTCCTATTTATTCCCCTATTGTTTATCTGCCTTGCTTTATTTCTTGAGAAGTGGTCAATTCTTCTGAATAGGGTAATCTTTACTGTGCTCTGGATGTTTTTCCATGCATGTTTTTCCTGTTAGGCATTTTTCTAGTTGACACTCCTAGTTTTAGGATAGTGGAACTGTTGTATTGTTATATTTTTGTGCCTTAGAATGATAGCCAAGTAGTCCTTGAAGTTTATTTGGAGCGATACACGTGCTATGCATGTTTGTTTTACATAGGGCTATGAGAACTTAGTGTAGTAAACCATAGGGAGAATGGACGTAAGGGCTTGTCTAGAGTGTCTTTAATTTACGATCCGAGACCAGAGGGGGAATTGATGTTGATTTCTTCCTCAGAGAGTCTGTATTTCCTCGACGCGGGCCACAGGGGGAATGAGACGTTAAGTGCTTCCCCAAAGAGCCTTTAGTATAATACGAGACTATAAGAGGAATTTATGGCGAGTTCTTCCTCAGAGATTCTATTTATTTTAACTGTAGCAGAACCAGAGGGGTGAGACTATGTGTACCTCCTAGAGGGTTGCTAGTACTAATAGGTGGAACCATAGGGTTAGGTTGTGAGAACTACCTAGAGGTTACCTTATTGTTCTACTTGCTTGAGTAGCTATTTTTTATTTATAAACTATATGCTAGAAATTGTGGATTGTTACTACTATGTATTATCCTGTTTACTGCTTACTGTTTACTACTTACTGTACTTCACGTTCCATATGTTCACTGACTGTTAGGCATGAATATTTGGGTGGTTTCCTACGGGTACATTGTCTCACACCCTGTTTGGTCCATGCTTTTGGGCCCAAATAGATTATATTATTGCAGGAATAGATAAGGGCAACCTCCCTTCTACTTCAGGTTCTTGATTGTTATGGAGTTGGAGAGCATGGGACCAATCTGAGGCTTGAGATACTGAGGAGTCGCTCATCTGTTTTTATTTTGTACATTAGTTTAGTATTTTTTTCATCATTGTGAATTGTTTGGCGATTTTCCTAGACATATATATATCATGTATCATTATTATATCTGTGTGCTCCAGTTTTCTTCTTTCAGTCTTCTGCTGTTTATTTCTTTATGGATTATTATTAATTATTCTTTTGTATGTTGTTTACTTATACTGTGTACTCTGCCAATGAGGGCATAGTTTCGCCACTAACACACCCAAGTCCCTCGCGGCTAGTCTGTAGCCTCAAGCGTTTGGGGAAATGTGCTCGAGTCTATGTGACCAACCGGGTACGGGGCGCCTCTGGGCGGATTCCAGGACCGGGACATTACAAAGTGGTATCAGAGGCATTTCATTTCTCTTGATTTACCGTTTGGATCCTTAGGCAGGGATAGGAAGGATTCGGTACATGGTATTAAGTTTTTCTCGGGAGTATCTAACACGTGTACAGGGAAAGGCCAATCTACCTCGCTTATTACTGTTTTCAGGTTTTACTATGTTACAGTTGATCTGATTTCACCTAGAGTGATTCACATGCTTTGTGTTGTTATTTTTGTTGATATTGTGGTTCTATTTCTTTCGTAACCCTATGAGATGAGGGTATGCCAATTCATGCATCATATAGGCACTTGTTAGAAATCACATGCCACGAATTATTGACATGCCATCTAGGGTGCATTATCAATTGCAGGTTGTTGTGATAGACTATGTGTAGATTATGCATGTTATTGCGATAGATTCCTTGATAGAATCCATGCATTTTGATAGAGAGGCTGTTTGTAATGTACCTTTCTTAAATGAACCCCAAATTTTGGTTCTTGAGATGTTATGGGCCCTCATGAATCGGAACTTGGTGGATCATTGACTTGTTTTCCTTATATGTGATACGTAGGAGATGCCAAGCTTTGATTCACGGGGTGTATGGGCCCTCACGGATCGTAATTTGGAACTTTCATTCCTATTTTTCAGTGTTTTCTGGGCTTCAGAGTAGTTTCTGAGCTATTGCCCAGAAAAACCCAAAATACACAGCGTGTACTTTATATATACACATCGTGTAGTTTTTAAACCGTGTCACTGAATGTGTGAGCAGAAACACAGGTTGTGAAAAATCTCCAAGAACACGCCGTGTACGTTAGATACACGCTGTGTAGTAGTGAGCCATTTACCCATCCTTGTCACAAAAAACATGGGTCAAGGAAACTTGTGTAATACACGCTGTGTTTTGTATGAACATGCCATGTATCCTAGTTCTAGGTACCCGACCGTGTCACGAACAACACGGGATGGTGTTATCTCCTCTTATATATGTCGTGTTTGTTCGTAACACACCATGTAAGGGTCAGCCGTGTACCCGGCAGTGTCACCAACAACACGGGTCGGAAAAAATCTTCAAGTACACGCCGTGTTTTTTTGGAACACACCGTGTAGTCTCAGCCATGTAACCGGGTGTGTAACTAACAACACGGGTCATTGAAACCTTGTCTACTACATGCCGTGTCCACAGGGAACACACTGTATAGTCTAAATTTAAGAAGACCATGTGGGTTACACGTTCAAGGAGACTCGGGCAGGGGAATAGAGTTAAGTACACACTGTGTAGAGTTTATACACATCGTGTAGTCATGTTTTGTAAAACTTGAGTGTTTCCTTCTCCTGTTTCAATTTTGTACTCCCTTTTTCTCTTTCCATGATAATCCTGATCTAATGTATGATTTTGATCTTTCAGATCTATGCCTCCAAGACATCATCTGGTTGTACGTCAGTTGCAGGATTGTAATTAGATGCCTGATATGGATGATCAGGGACTCCCTACCGATCCTCCAGTCGTGCAAGCCTTGGCACCAGCTTTCGTACCAATTGGAGGCGACGATGCACAGTTTAGGGAAGGCTTTATGAGGATGACGCAGACCTTTCATGGAGCACCACATCATGCCATGACTATGGAAGACTAAAAGCGGGTTTTCTAGTAGTAGAATCCTCCTACTTTCTCAGGGGATGGAGGACCACAGGCTGCAGAGTCATGGCTGGAATCCATGATGACTATATTTGATCATCTGAAAATGCCTCTAGAGAGGCGAGTAAAGATCGCTCCCTATATGCTATAAGACTCCACCAAGAGGTTTTGGGATGTGGTCTCACAAGTGGTTCCTCCATAGTTTATGTCTTGGGATGAGTTCCAGCACACGTTTTACGACTACTTCTACCCAGAGACCCTGAGGGCCGATCGAGCCCGGGAGTTCATGAGTCTAGAGCATGGTACTCTTTCTATTATGCAGTATTCCTCTCGTTTCACCGATCTGCAGTGTTTCAAACCCCTCTAGGGTGGAGATGGGATGTTCTTAGTAAGGATGTTTGAGGATGGTCTGAGGCAGGAGATCTGTTCGCAGGTGAGTATCTTTCAGTTGACTTCCATCACTTCTATTGTCAACCAGGGACTGATTGCGGAGTGCAATCTGAGAGACAATGGAGCTACAAGCCAGGGAGGTTCTGCTTCCAGAGCTAGTATTCCTCCAGTTGACAGCAAGAAGTGTTGTAGGGATTCTACGTGTGGTGATCTGAGGAGGCGAGATACATCTTCAGGTAGACATATAGTATGATACCAGTGTGGAAGGGCAGGGCACACAAGGTCGCGCTGCTAGAGAGACCCAGTGGAGTGACGGTCTTGCGTCAAGATGGGTCACCTTCAGTGTTTTTTCCAGGTTTTTGTAGATACCTGAATCTTGACGTACATATACATTACATTACTTTTTCGTAATACATAATACATAATAAAAACAGACACCAAAGGACCGTAATAGTTTAGTGTCTTTGGAAACTCGGAACGTAATCATCTAATCGTGGTGAAATATCTTCAACATCTCCCATAAGATCTTCCAATTTAATTTTCTTACCTAAAACCCTTCTCTATATCCTGGGGAAAGTAAAACATATAAAGTCTGATATCAAATTCTCAGTAAGGGTATGCATGGATAAAATAAACCAAACCATATACATTTGAGCATAAAAACCTGAACATAATGTTTAATCATCAAAAGCTTGAGCAATGACATAAAACATGGAAGTACGCAAGGCATAGATCATAAAAAACATTAATCATGATAAAATAGCATGGGAGTAAAACATGAAATTGTGGAAAACATTTAGAACATCTTAACATTTCCATAGTATCCAAGGTATTGCTGCCAAGACCATCTTAGTGGAAAAAGTCTCTTTCTGAATCGAGTTCACTCCTCGTTTCAGTCCTGTAACACTGAACCGGATTAACTTACCATTCCAGCCATGTCTATCTCATGAGATATAAATCTTTACCCAATGCATTGGAGGTAGATATAGGTCCCACCCATGTCATAATGAAATCATTCTTACGTGTGCCACAAAATAAACATACATCATTAATAATAACCCAATAAATAAAATGGGTTTCATAAAAATCATCCCATCATCACATAACACATATAAAAGAAATGGACATCATTTCATAATAAGAAAAGTGAAACCATGTAAATCATAGAGACATGTTACTTGAAACATACACATATGAAATAATGTCATCTTAGATGGAGAATGGTTTTGATAAAACACTTGAAATGAACTCTTGAGGAAAATATCCTTTCTTCTTCAAAATCATTCTCTTTTCAAAAAATTTCATTCAATTTTAAAAGAAAAGGAATTTTTTTATAATAGACGTGAAGTCTTTTGGAGGATGATTTATGAAAATAAGGCTTTATAAAACCGTAAAAACACTTCCATGCCGTATAACTTAAAGAAAACATTCTCCTCATACTTTTTCCAGAAAAATCAAAAAAGTACCTCGTAACGTAAACAAAATAAAGATTCCTTACATACAATGTAGTAAAAGTCCAAAATGGGTAAAAATTACTTTAAACATACATGAAAACACTTTTATAAAAAATGGACATGGATGATATAAATAACCCCAGTAAATACTTACGAATAATCAATCTTGGATAAAAATGAGATTTGAAAAATTATCCCTTACCTAAGGTCCGATTTTCTTCGTGAGTGTCCGAACCTCCTGTATAATGATTTAAATAATGTCATTGACTTATTCCAGAATCATAATCATTGTTATGATATCATATATGGTTCACTTATGACTTTATATTACCTGTTCTTTTGTAAATTCCATGTCAAAGAGCGTTTTGGGTAAAATCGTTTCATTTGTCGTCCGTGTTTTGACTTTTAATTATTCATATGATTACTAAGATCATGATTAATTAATTCCAGAATATAAAACATGATTTTTATATAATATATATTCAGAATATACATATATATAATAGATCATTAAATGGAAAGAAATACACCGTTCATGGAGACGGTAGGCCGTACATACGCATGAACGCTGTTTTCGTTTCTTTATTGAGTTGAATGGAATTAAGTAGACGACATACATATATATAAACATAAATACAGTATCATTATTATGTCATATAATTCATGATTACTTATTATATATACTTTATAATCATTCATGAATGGTTAATGTGGAGAATCAATCTCATCGCGTCGTGGAGACGGTAGTCCGTACGTACGCACGAGCGATGATATCATTCTCATGATCGTGGAATTGTATTTGAGTGTATGTATACTATTTCAGAATCAATATCACTATAAAATAATCATATATAGTTATTATGTACACCATTATACCCATCTAAGTAAGGTGGTGGTGGAAAATAGATTACACCACGGTGTGGAGACGATATTTTGTACGTACGCACGTGCGGTGATTTCGTTTTCTGTAGGATGGATAGATGGTGAAATAGGGTTGTTTAATAATTATAATAACATATCAGTATTTGAGTGATACTTATGTTATTACTTTATAATGAAACAACCAAATAAGAATAAGTGGAAGAAGAAATAAAGTTGAAAGAATCGGTAATAGACATTACCTCTTCTTTGAAGCGCCACTTTGAGTCCTCCACATAGGGCACTAAAATTGGTCTTTGAAGAAGACCAGGACCTCTAGAATGTTTCTAGAGAAGTGGAGAAGAGAATTTGGCAGGGATTGGCCGATCTTGAAGGCTCAAAGTGGTGTGAGGAAGAGAGGGAGGAGGTGCCCTTTTATAAGGGAAGAGAGGGGCTCTTTTGGAAAAACTAAATATATTATTTTATTATTAAGTCATGTTCGGTTTTAAATAGCTCCAAATTGATTTATATCTAAGATAAGGTGGGGATGGGTCGAAATCATCTCATCCAATATAATTTAGACAAGTTTGGGTTCCTATTTTAACCTTATCATTTAGATTTAACATTAAGTTAAATAATTTTACTTTTACCTTATCTTCTTGTGTTCTTATACTATAAGGTTAATAAAATTATTATAACAAGCCAAAAGAACCCCAAGTTGTTTATTATTAATTTATATAACCTTATCTAAGTCATTTGTCCGAACCATAGATTTTTATGAATAAAATATCAATTAATAATATAATAATAGTTTTAAAACTATTTTATGTCAATTTTGACACTATTTTGTAATTGATTTTTGTGAAAATCATAACAGAATGATTAGTTCGAACCAAGTTAATTAAATTACTAATAACATGTCATATTAACCTATAAAATTAGTGTAATTCATTAAAAGTCTCAAATTACATTTATTTAGGTATTTATAACATCAATTATGTCAATATTTCATTAATAGGATAATTACTGCATCATCGTTGTGTCATAAATAAATTAAATTATTTAATGTTTAAAAATTACAAATAAAATACCATTATGTAGGAAATCCTTTTAAATTTCTAATTAATATTTATAGTCGAATTTATCTTATGTATAGACCTATATTAAAAATTATCTACTTATTAAACTTTGATTTTAACTATTTTATCCCTTCATTAAATAAATTAATAATAAATGTCCTAATCTAATCCAAGTGGGCCTAAGTGGTCATATTTTATTCCTAAGGTTGTTTTTGGTCGAATTACACTTATCCAATAGAATTAGGACATGTGTTATAGTAATAATAATATCATTTTTACCCTTAATTACCCTATTTACTTTTAACCGTGGTAAAAAAAAGTAAAAAGTTACTATTCACCAAAAATTATTTTCATCTCATTGAACCACATTTTACTTACTGACATCAACCGTGTCTCTCGGTTTTTTGAAATTCGACTCACAAAAGTGGTAAAATTAAGTTTTAGGAAAAAATAATTTTTTTAACTACCACTTAGTGGTTTCACTATTCATCAAAAAATGAAAGTTTCCAGAAAAATACCAAAAATTAGGCCTAAGCTATATTTGATATTATGAACTAAAAAATGATGTCTATTTTACCAAATTCAAAACATATCAGTTGAATTAATTAATTTAAAAATTAATTCCCGTCGTCAAAACAAATAACGTGTTCTTAAGAGATAATAACTATCAAAAGATTCACACTTGTTTATTTCTGGTTTAAATTTGAAATTACATCCAATGACCAACGTTGTATTAAATTGTAAAAATATATTCTAAATATACTTTAAAACCACTCAAATTTATAATTTATCACTATTAATTATTTCGATTAAAAAGGTTGTTTTTAATTAAAATTTAGTAATTTTCACTATTCATCACAAAATAAAAGTTATCCGAAAAGTACCAAAATTTCACCCTAAGATAATTTCGATATTCCGAATCCAAAAATGAATTCCATTTTGAAAAATAAAATTTACAAAATTTCAAAAAGTGGTTATTACTATTCATAACGGCTAGTTTTAATAATATTTTAATAGCATATCGTTGTTTAGTGAAACTCAGTATTGCGTACTACACACACTATCGAGGAAGGTCGCGATTGCATGTAATGCAAGGCAAGTCAAGGATGAGTGTTGTGCAAGCTCCTTTTGGTGTAGCATACAACACAAGACATTCATGAAATTAAAAAGAATATTTTTCATAAAATCTCGGGGTGTTACATTCTACCCCCCTTAAAATGAATTTCACCCTCGAAATTCTTCGGGGTTATAAATGGTTTACTCCTCGAAAGTTTCTTTAATAGAAACCCACTTCATAAAAAGGAATACCAAAACCAATCTTTAAAAACAAAAGTATGAAACGTAACGGTTACCCAAATAAACTAATCACTAGGTTTCCACATAGATGAAAATATGGATATGGAAGAGAAGTATAACCTTCATGTTCTGATGGAGAGTGGTAGAGAGCATGGCTATAGAAAATCCAGCAATCACAAATCCATAGATTTTGATGATATAAGGTACCATCTGATTCATCGGATAAAAGGGCACTAGGACAACATTTTTTGTTTTCAAGATCATTTCGCTAAAGTTGATGAATTAAAAGAAATACTTACATGATTTTGGTACAATCTCACTATTGTTTGTTAATTGAACAATTTCCACTTCATCCCATAATGAAATAAATTTGAATTTGTTATTCGTGATGTGTTAGCAAATCATGTGATAAAATGATGGTTCATTCCATCTGTCTCAAACAAAAGGTTATAAAAGTTATCAAAAATACATAAGTCCATCTATAGTGAGATTAATCATATATGGTTCCTAAAATGGACTTATAATTCATATATCATACTGCTTAATATAATAAAACTAGTTTCTACTAAATAGGGACTTCCTGTAGGCCAGTGGTAGGCGATAAAGGCCAGTCGCACTTCGGTTGTGGGTTCAATTCCCGCATCCTTTTCAGACACGATGGGTTGTCGCCCGTCCTGTAGGTTGTCTTTTTTCTAAAACTACATTACTATAACATCCCATCAATAATATCGAAAAAAGATCTAACAATACTGAATTATGTCCAACACAATCCATTCCAATCTTTAGTCTTATCTAAAATACTTCGGTCCAAGCTCATAGTATAAAGAAAATGATTACTTGAAATGTCACATAACAATAATATGAATGCCATCATTTATCCCCCATATATCATAAGATTTATCTTGTTGGTCAAATTTCAAACATGTGAATACCTTAATCATGTATTCTCTTGAAGAATGAATACCCATTGAACCTCAGTGAAAACATGAATACGGTCAAAAGTTAACTCTTTCCACATACCAAAATCCAAAAATTCTATATACTCAAACCATGATATAACCTTCTCCTTATATCAGTCATGAGCTCATGAATACTATCAAACATTTAATTTTCTCTTTACCCCTTCATTATGCACATATCATCTACATTCCAAAAATATCTGAATAACCTTTCATGGATACTGGTATCATTAATCATACACTTTAAAAACTCAAGGAAAGACAACAGTGTAACAATCCTTAGATGTCTCTTTATTCCATAGTACCATGAGATTACTTATACAATATTACACATGATAAACATGAAATCATTCCACTGCATTCTTAAACCATTGACCGAGCTTCAACAATTCTTTCATCTCACATATCATTTGTAGTCTCTTCATCATCATCAATATAAATACTACCCATACGACCGTACTGATTCTCTTCATGAGACTTTCCCTTAGGGAATTGGTTTGCATAATTCCTGTATATTCCACATTTAAAAAATTTAATCATTGTTGATGTCGTAGAAATACCATTATCCTCATCCCTGGTGTTAACTGAACCCTTTCCTTTGAACTTACTGGCTTTGTGTCCTTCTTTTCCACACCCAAAGCATCTTCCAGTTCCTTTGAAACATTCTCATTGATGCCTCTTCCCACATAATTTACATAGGGGAAATTGAACTTTATTTCCTCTATGATCATGATGAAACTCCATCTTTCTCTTATTAGTCGAGTCAAGAAACTTACCAAATTTTACTTTATTGATCATATTATGAGATTACTGATTCGGCATAATAATGATGTTTGGACTTCCAAATCCCATTTAATTTGTTTTCTCATGAATAATATCATTCCATTGTCCATTATATCCTCCATTATCAGGATTCATCTTGTTTCCAGCCATTTTCTAAAACCCAAAAAGAATAGTGTGAGAGGAAAAAATCATAATAAAGGGGGAGTAACTTCAATATCTAACATCTTTGGTTTAATCTAATATTGTTACCATAGTTCTAGGACTATATCCTATACGTATACTTATCCTTAGGGACATCCCTAGGCATACCATATAAATATCTCTAGGGATATCACTAACGTTTTCGCATCCTAGTTTCGAAAGGCTAACTAAACCTTTCCTCTGATACCAACTGTAGAGACCTGAAGCTTGACGTACATATACATTACATTACTTTTGGTGAATACGTAATACATAAAAAAAATATACACCAATGGACCGTAATAGTTTAGTGTCTTTGGAAACTCGGAACATAATCTTCTTATCGTGGTGAAATATCTTCACCATCTACCATAAGATCTCCCCCTTTCGTTTTCTTACCTAAAACCTTTCTCTATATCCCGGGGAAAATAAAACATATAAAGGGTGAGATCAAATGCTCAGTAAGGGTAAGCATGGGTAAATAAAACAAACCATATGAATTTGAGTATGAAAACATGAACATAATGTTTAACCATCAAAAGCTTGAGCAATGACATAAAACATGGAAGTATGCAAGGCATAGATCATAAAGAAACATTAAGCATGATAAAATAGAATGGGAGTAAAACATTTAATTGTGGAAACCATTCAGAACATCTTATGATTTCCATAGTAGCCAAGGCATTACTGCCAAGACCATCTTAGTGGACAAATTCCCTTTCTGAATCGAGTTCACTCCTCGTTTCAGTCCTGTAACAGTGAACCGGATTAACATACTGTTCCATCCATGTCTATATCATGAGATATAAATCTTTACCCAATTCAACGGAAGGAGATATAGGTCCCACCCATCTCATAACGAAATCATTCTTACTTGTGCCACAAAATAAACATACATCATTCATAATAAACCAATAAATAAAATGGGTTTCATAAAAATCATCCCATCATCACATAATACATATAAAAGAAATGGAAATCATTTCATAATAAGAAAAGTGAAACCATGTAAATCATAGAGAAATGTTACTTGAAACATACACATATGAAATAATGTCATCTTAGATGGAAAATGGTTTTGATAAAACACTTGAAATGAACTCTTGAGGAAAATATCCTTTCTTCTTCAAAATCATTCTATTTTCACAAAATGTCATTCAATTTTAAAAGAAAAGGAATTTTTTGAAAATAGTGATGAAGTATTTTAGAGGATTCTTTATGAAAATAAGGCTTTATAAAATTGTAAATACACTTTCATGCCGTATAGGTTAAAGAAAACATTCTTCTCGTACTTTTTCCAGAAAAATTAAAAAAGTACCTCGTAACGTAAAAAAAATAAAGATTACTTACATACAATCTAATAAAAGTCAAAAATGGGTAAAAAAGACATTAAATATACATAAAAACACTTTTATAAAACATGGACAAGGATGATAGAAATAACCCCAGTAAATATTTACGAATAAGAAATCTCGGATAAAAATGAGATTTTCCAAATTATCCCTTACCTTAGGTCCGATTTTTTTCGTAAGTGTCCAAAACGCCTGTATAATGATTTAAATAATGTCATTGACTTATTCCAGAATCATACTCATTGTTATGATATCATATATGGTTCACTTATGACTTTATATTACCCGTTCTTTTGTAAATTCCATGTTAAAGAGCGTTTTGGTTAAAATCGTTTCATTTGTCATCTGTGTTTTGACTTGAAATTATTCATATGATTACATAGATCATGATTACTTAATTACAAAATATAAAACATGATTTATATATAATATATATTTAGAATATACATATATATAATAGATAAGTAAATGGAAATAAATACATCGTTCATGGAGATGGTAGGCCATATGTACGCATGAACGCTGTTTTCGTTTTCTTATTGAGTTAAATGGAATTAAGTATACGACATACATATATATACACATAAATCCAGTATCGTTATTATGTCATATATTTCATTATTACTTAATATATATACTTTATAACCATTCATGAATGGTTAATGTGGAGAGTGAATCTCATCGCGTCGTGGAGACGGTAGTCCGTACGTACGCACGAGCGATGATATCATTATCATGATCGTGGAATTGTTTTGGAGTGTATGTATACTATTTTAGAATCAATATCACTTTAAAATAATCATATATAGTTATTATGTACAACATTACACCCATCCATGTAAGGTGGTGGTGGAAAATAGATTACACCACGACGTGGAGACGGTATTCCGTACGTACGCACGTGCGGTGATTTCGTTTTCCGTAGGATGGATAGATGGTGAAATAGGGTTGTTTCATACTTATAAAAACATATTCTTATTTGAGTGATAATGATGTTATTACTTCATAATGAAACAACCTAAGAAGAATAAGTGGAAGAAGAAATAAAGTTGAAAGAATCGGTTACGGACATTACCTCTTCTTTGAAGCGCCTCTTTGAGTCCTCCTCTTAGGGCAATAAAATTGGTCTTTGAAGAAAACCAGGACCTCTAGGATGTTTCCAGGCAATTTGAGAAGATAATTGTTCCGGGATTGGCCGAGCTTGAATTCTCAATGCGGTGTGAGGAAGAGAGGGAGGAAGTGCCCTTTTATAAGGGAGGAGGGGGGCTCTTTTGGGAAAACTAAAAATATTATTTTATTATAAAGTCATGTTCGGTTTTAAATAGCTCCAAATTGATTTATTTCAAAGAAAAGGTGGGGATGGGTCGAAATAATCTCATCCAATATAATTTAGACAAGTTTAGGTTCCTATTTTAACCCTATCATTTATATTTAACATTAAGATAAATAATTTTACATTTACTGTGTCTTCTTGGGTTTTTATACTATAAGGTTAATAAACATATTATAACAAGCCAAAATAACCCCAAATTGTTTATTATTAATTTATATAACCTTATATAAGTAATTTTAACGAACCATAGATTTTTAGGAATAAAATATCAATTAATAATATAATGATTGTTTTAAAAACTATTTTATGTAAATTTTGACACTATTTTGTAATTGATTTTTGTGAAAATCATATAAAAATTATTAGTTCAAACCAAGTTAATTAAATTAATAATAACATGTCATACTAACCTATAAAATTAGTGGAATTCATAAAAAGTCTCAAATTACCTTTATTTGGGTATTTATAACATCAATTATGTAAATATTTCATCAATAAGATAATTACTGCATCATCACTGTGTCATAAATAAATTAAATTATATAATGTATAAAAATTACAAATAAAATACCATTATGTATGAAATAATTTTATCTTTCTAATGAATATTTATAGTCTAATTTATCTTGTATAACCCTATATTAAAAATTATCTACTTATTAAACTTTGATTTTAACTATTTTATCTCTTCTTTAAATAAATTAATAATAAATGTCCTAATCTAATCCAAGTGGGCCTAAATGGTCATATTGTATTCCTAAGGTTTGATTTTGGTCGAATTACACGTATCTAATAGAATTAGGACATGTGTTAGGGTAATAATAATATCATTTTTACCCTTAATTACCCTATTTACTTTTAACCGTGGTAAAAAAAGTAAAAAGTTACTATTCACCATAAATTATTTTCATCTCATTGAACCACATTTTACGTACTGACATCAACCGTGTCTCTTGGATTTTTGAAATTCCACTCACAGAAGTGGTAAAATTATGTTTTATGAAAAAATCATTTTTTTAACTACCACTTAGTGGTTTCACTATTCATCAAAAAATGAAAGTTTCCAGAAAAATACCGAAAATTAGGCCTAAGATATATTTGATATTATGAACTCAAAAATGATGTCTATTTTACCAAATTCAAAACATATCAGTTGCATTAATTAATTTAAAAATTAATTCCTGTCGTCAAAACAAATAACGTGTTCTTAAGAGATAATAACTATCAAAAGATTAACACTTGTTTATGTCTGGTTTAAATGTGAAATTACATCCAATGACCAACTTTGTATTAAATTGTAAAAATATATTCTATATATACTTTAAAATCAATCAAATTAATAATTTATCACTATTAATTATTTCGATTAAAAAGGTTGTTTTTATTTAAAATTTAGTAATTTTCACTATTCATCAGAAAATAAAAGTTATCTGAAAAGTACCAAAATTTCACCCTAAGCTAATTTAGATATTCCAGATCCAAAAATGAAGTCCATTTTGAAAAATAAAATTTACAAAATTTCAAAAAGTGGTTATTACTATTCATAAGGGCTAGTTTTAATAATATTTTAAAAGCATATCGTTGTTTAGTGAAACTCGGTATTGCGTACTACACACGCTATCGAGGAAGGTTGTGATTGCGTGTAATGCAAGGCAAGTCAAGTATGCATGTTTTGAAAGCTCCTTTTGGTGTAGCGTACAACACAAGACATTAATGAAATTAAAAAAAATATTTTTCATAAAATCTCGGGGTGTTATAGTTTTCTCACCAGTAGCTGGTGGTGAGGGTTCTTCCATGACACCTCATTCAGGAGCAGCACCACCTTTTTCTCACGAGTCGGGGAACTGGAGTTATTTCAGTTGTTTGGGTCGAGGTGGAGGTTGAGACTGTGGCGGTCAGTCACCAGTCTTTCAGCGTCAGAAGGGAGGATCAGCTTAGCATGGTCAGCCAGGGTCACAGGGCCACGGGGCAGGGCAGACTATTGTAGTAGAGCAGACCTATCAGGAGTAGGATCTCGGACCTTCTATAGTTCAAGGTACGATCTTAGTATCCTTAGCTTTATCTTTAGCTCTTTTCGATACTGGTGCTACACATAGATTTATCTTTATTGCTATTGTGGAGAGCCTTGGGCTCTGTATCTTTTCATCTACAGACTTGTTGACACTAGACACACCTTTGGGGAAGAGGACATCTAGGGTACGTCAGTGCAGAGAGTGTCCTCTCGAGGTTTCATGGTATAATTTCTTATGGGATCTCTATGTCCTAGAGATGACAGGCTATGATGTCATTCTCAGGATGGACTGGTTGGTTCCCTTCCAAGCAGTCGTCGACTGTTATCGCCGCAGGGTGAGTTTCATTTCACCATAGGGTGAATCTTTTCTTCATAGAGGCAAATGGGATGTTTGGGAGGGTCGAGTAGGACTCGAGCATCATGGGCTAGGAAGAGTTATGGCCCAGATTTCTAGTCTTTATCTAGATGATCAGGGGACTTCACAGTTAGACTTTACTCTGGTGGTGGATCGTTTCAGAGATTTATTTCCAGAGGATTTCTCAGGTTTGCCTCCAGACTGTATGGTATTCTTATCTATTGAGCTCATGCCAGGAGCGGAACCGGTGTCCATTCCTCCCAATAGGATAGCTACACCTGAGTTGCAGGAGCTCAAAAAGCAGTTGGAGGAGTTAAGGGAAAAGGGTTTCATCTGAACCAGTACTTCTCCTTTGGGTTCACATGTCCTGTTTGTGAAGAAGGCAGATGGCACCCTTAGGCTCTATGTGGATTATCCGAAGCTGAACTAGTTGACAATCAAGAACCGATATCCCTTTCCGAGGATTGATGATTTTTTCGATCATCTTAGAGGATCCCTGGTGTCCTTGCAGATCGATTTGAGGTCCGGTTATCATCAGTTGTTCATTAGAACATTAGATATACCTCTGACATCCTTTAGGAGCAGGTATGGTCTCTATGAGTATACAATTATGTCGTTCAGTCTCACAAATGCGCCAGTAGTTTTCATAGCACTGATGAACTGAGTGTTCCATCCTTACCTGGATTCCTTCGTCATGGTCTTCGTGGATGATATCTTGGTGTACTCTCACACTCAACACGACCACACTACCCATCATGAGATCGTTCTAAGTACACTGAGAGAGCATCGAATTTATGCTAAACTCTCAAAGTGCCACTTTTGGATGGATCAGATTCACTTAATGGGTCACATCATCTCAGAGGTAGGAGTATCTGTGGACCTAGAGAAAGAAAGAGCTGTAGTTTCCTCGGAGTAGCCGAAGAACGTTTTTGGGGTACGGAGTTTCCTAGGGCTGGCTGGATACTATAGATGCTTCATTCAGGACTTTTCATGCCTAGAAGAACCATTGATGGGTCTGACCAAGAAGGGGGGAAAGTTCTTGTGGTCAGATTCTTGTGAGTCATCCTTTCAGGAGATGAAGGGAAGGTTGACGTCAGCATCGATACTAGTCTTCCCAGAGCCAGGAAAGATCTATATTGTTTATTGTGATGCTTCATGTATTGGGATTGGAGTTGTACTTATCCAGGGATATGGAGTCATTGTGTATGGGTCTCAGCAGTTGAGGTCACATGAGAGGAACTACCCGACACACGATCTGGAGTTGGAAGCTGTTGTTCATGCCTTGTGCTCTGGGAGACATTACCTTATGGGAGAGCACTTTGTGGTTTTCACCGACCACAAGAGTCTCAATTATATCTTCTCTCAGTGTGATCTGAATCTGAGACAACATAGGTGGGTCGAGTATCTTCATTCTTTTGATTTCGAGATTGCCTATACGCTGGGAAAGGGAAACGCAGTGGCAGATGCATTGAGCAGAAGAACATAGATTCATGCAATTCAAGAGGCCAATAGTGAGTGGAAGCTTATGGCTCTGTTCTCTGAGATGCATCTAGAGGTGCACGACAGACAGGGACAAACATACCTATCTTCTGTAGTTCTTACCTCTATACTTCTTGATCGGGTACGGATGATGCAGCTATCAGACTCAGAAGGTTTAGTCCGGCGGGAGAGTGTGTCCGGAGGGGACCCTCTTCCTAGATAGACAGTGGAAGAGGATGATATTAGGCATTTCTAGGGATGCGTATGGGTTCCAGAAGACATACCTGAGGAGCTGATGCAAGATTTTCATTCCTCAGTTTGGGAAGTTCATCCTAGCATCACCAAGATTTATCGGGATCTTCATCACCAGTATTGGTGGCCAGGTTTGAAGAGAGATGTCGCTAGTTTCATCTTGAGGTGTTCTACTTTTCAGCAGGTGAAGGTGGAGAATCAGTGACCAGCAGGACTTTTACAGCTGTTACCCATTCCTGAGTGGAATTGGAACGATTTCACGATGGACTTCGTGAATGGATTGCCGAGGTCACCTCGAGGGAACGATGTTTTTTGGGTTGTCATGGAGAGGCTTACGAAGGTAGCTCACTTTTTACCGATCAAGGAGACCTTTAGTGATGATGATCTGGTCTATGATATTGTACGTCCGCATGGAGTTACACACTCCATTGTTTTAGACAGGGATGTGCGCTTTACTTCTGAATTCTAGAGGGGGCTTCAAAGGGCTTTGGGTACTCAGGTACTTTTGAGTACAACATACCTTCCCCAAACAGATGGCCAGTCTGAGTGTACGATCCAAGTGCTTGAGGATATGCTCCGATCTTTCACTCTAGATTTTTTGGTTCGTTGGAGAAACATATCCTTCTTATAGAGTTCACCTACAACAACAGTATTTAAGCAACTATTCATATGGCACCTTACAAGGCTTTGTACGGTAGGGCATGTCGATCACCTTTATGCTGGCTGGAGGTAGGACATGCAGCTTTACTGGGACCACGTCTTGTTCAGGAGACCTTAGAGCAGATAGGGTTGGTTCGGACAAGGATGGCTAGAGCACAGTATCGACAGAAGTCTTATGAAGATCAGCAGAGACGACCCCTAGAGTTCAAGGTCGGGGATCAGGTTTTCCTATGTGTCCCACCATGGTTGGGACACAAAAGTATTCGGAGATAGGGTAATCATTCGACGCGGTACATCAGTCCATTTGAGGTATTAAAAAGATTCGGGTCAGTTTCCTATCGATTGCAGTTACCTCAGAGGTACCAGGATATGCACGACGTCTTCCACGTCTCTCAGCTCCAAGGTTACGTTTCATACCCGTCTCATGTCTTTCAAACCGAGGAGGTTGAGCTTGAATCAGATGCATCGTTTGAGGTGCATCTTATCCAGATTTTCAATCACAGTACGATGGTTCTCTGTGGCCAGTCTGTTCCTCTGGTACGGGTGATATGGCATCACAGGTGAGTACAGGACGAGACTTGGGAGAGGGAGGCCGATGTACGATCGCAGTGGCCGGAGCTGTTTGGGGTTTCTTCTTCTATGCCTCGCTAGGGAAATTCGGGGAAATTTCTTTAAGGGGGAAGTTTGTAAGAAGCCGGATCTTTGTTTCAGGATTTTTTTTCCTTTTCTAGTAGTTTTTGAGAAAAATTGGAAAATCTGGAAATTTTCTACGTACATGTCGTGTACTTTATAAGTACACGCTGTGTACTTAGATGCAGCGCCAGGCCGTGTGTTGGCCATATATGGGCCATACATACGATGTGTAGGGGAGATGTGGAGGCCGCTTAAAACAGAGTACAGAAAGAACTAGTACACATCGTTTACCCCAGAAGTACACACTGTGTACATTCTTTTTTTCATTAAATGGACCGGGGTCGTGCCTAATAGACAGAACACACTTCTTCTTTAGGTTCTTCTTCTGAGTGAACTTGTATGGCCACTGAACTTCTCCGAGCCCCCAACCCTCCATCCGTTCTCCGAATCAATTGTCATCGGTTGCATTGGAACTACACCAATATGACCTTCCTTCTCCTAGAGATTTGTCTTCCAATTCATCCTTTTTCTCAAGATATCTTCGGTTGAGCATTTTGTTCATTTTCGTAGATATACACAGTTCTAAGGAGAATCAGTCATCGTGGTTCAAGTATATCAATCTCCTAGGATCAAGTTCGGTGGTTTGTTCCTTTCTGTAGGAAGCCTTTGAATATTTTGTAAAATTCCACCAATTCCATTGAACGACGTATGGTGTGTTTCCTATTTTTTCCCCTATTGTTTTCCTGCTTTTCATGATTGGTTGAGTATAGGTCGATGCTTGTGAATAGGGTAATCTTTACTTTTCTGTAGATGTATTTCCATGCATGTTTTTCCTGTTAGGCATTTTCCCAGTTTCCATGCCTAGTTATAGGATAGTGGAACTATTGTATTGTTATGTTGTTGTGCCTTAGAATGATAGCCAAGTAGTTCTTGAGGTTTACATGGGGTGATACACACGCTATTCATGTTTGTTTTACATAGGGCTGTGAGAACCTAGTGTAGTAGACCATAGGGAGAATGGACGTAAGGGATTCTCCAGAGTGTCTTTAATTTACGATGTGAGACCACAAGGGGAATTGACATTGAGTGCTTCCTCATAGAGTCTGTAGTTCCTCGATGCGGGCCACGGGTGGAATGAGCCGTTGAGTGCTTCCACAGGGAGCATTTAGTATGATATGAGACTATAGGGGGGGATTGACGATGAGTGCTTCCTCAGATATTCTATTTATTTTTACTATAGCTGAACCAGATGGGTGAGACTGTGTGTACCTCCCAGAGGGTTTCTAGTACTTGTAGGTTGAACCATAGGGGTTAGGCTCTGTGAACTACCCAGAGGGTACCTTCTTGTTCTACTTTCTTTAGTGGATGTTTCTTTTTTATAAACTATAAGCTAGAAATTTTGGATTGTTACTATTGTGTATTATCCTCTTTTCTGCTTACTGTTTACTGTTTACTGTACTTCACCTGCCTTATGTTCACTGTTAGGCACAGATCTTTGGGTGGTTTCATACTGGGACTTTGTCTCAGACCCTGTTTGGGCCATGATTTTGGGACCAAACAAATTATATTGTTGTAGGAATAGATACGGGAAATCTCCCTTCTACTTCAAGTTCTTGATTTTTGTGGAGCTGGAGAGCATGGGACCAAGCTGAGGATTGCGATGCTGATGAGTTGCTCATCTGTTTTTCTTTTGTACTTAGGTTTAGTATTGTTTTCAGCATTGTGAATTGTTTGTCTGTTTTCCTATAAATATATATATATATCATGCATCATTATTATATATGTGTGCTCCAGTTTTTTTCTTTCAGTCTTTTTCTGTTTATTTCTATATGGATTATTATTACTTCCACTGTTGTATGTTGTTTACTTCCATTGTGTACTCTACCAATGAGGGCATATCTTCCCCACTATCACACCCAAGGCCCTCGTTACTAGTCTGCAGGCTCTAGAATTCGGGGAAATTCTCTTGAGGCCATGTGACCAACTGGGTACGGGGTGCCTTTGGGTGGCTTCTGGAACCGGGACGTTACATTAGTATCGATGGTTGAACTAGGATCCTTTCATCATTTTCTAATGCTATCGATAACTCTTGAATTTTCAAATAACTATGGTTCATATAGAGGGGATCTAGATAATGGAGATTAAATAAATATATTATTTATTTATTATTTATTTATTTTCCCCATGATTCCACTTAATCTAAACACTTGATGCGCACAAAGGTTATGTCATTTCAAAGGTAAAACTTGTATTCTATATTTAATGGTGACCTCAAAATTCCCATGTGAGACACCATTCTGGAGTTAATCTCTTATTTTCGAAAAACTGTTCGTTTATATTTAATATTTTTAATATCACTGCACTAGAGATCTCCTGGTCCTATAATTCCTCTCCAACATAGCACCTAGAATTGAGAATATTCCTTAAAATATTCTAAATTCATACGTGGAAAAACAGATTCATTACATTCTCCCCAACATGAAGTTTTTTAATCCTAAAGAGAAAACCTACTCATAAGGGAGGATATTGAGCTCTCAACTAGGTTTATAACTCCATGATATTCCATGAAGATTAATGTGTTTTCCAGAAATACACACCCAATGAAAACTATTTCCCACAAAATTTGTTATCCTATTTGTTATCAAATTCTACTTGGCTCTATGGACTACTTGAAAAGTTAACTCCTCCCCCAATTACCATCTCATCCCAATCAACATCGTGCAATGATTTTTTAACATATATAATATTATATAACATATGGAAAAAACCATGAACCTGGTCTAACTCTGATCATAGGTTAAACTAGTATTCTACATCACTGACCAAATAAAATAAATGGGAAAAGGGCCTATAAACCCCAGTGATAGCCTACCGACCCAACCAAATTTTTTCAATCCTTGATAATTTCAGATCACTGAAAACATGTAGTCTCATAATCAATCACTAAATGACATTTTTTTAGTTTACAATGTACCTTGGTGTTATTGGGCAGTCCTCATCAGATCAGGGATAAGCTGAACCATTTCACAACCATCATTAGAACCAACTCTGGGCATGTAAGCACTATCTCACATTGGATTCGATCAATATAGTAGTGGCCTGCAAGGTCTCTATACATGGAATCAAATAGTGATACACCAAATGTGGTGTGGTAACTATTATATAATAAAACCTCCATTGATGATATATGATCCTCTCATCTATGGCCGATCACTAACATTAAAACTCAATCCATGTTAACTAGAATTTGAATGGTCCATTTTACTAAGGCATCATTCTACGTTAGAAACACAGTGATGATCTGAAACTGATTCCAAAATGCCTCATGTATCCTCTCCATTATTTTGAAATGAAATTATAATTACGGTCTAAAATTATCATTGAGTGAGTCATAAGAAACTGGAATATCTATTACATGCAAAGGAATCCAAAACTCTCCACTATACTATTATCTTAGTAGGTTATGAAGTGGTCAAATTGATGAGTCTATATAAAATCAGATGGTAATAATCATGAAATATTTTTGATCAAGGAATACCCATAATGTGAACTATAAAGATTCCACCCAATTTTTAATTTGATTTAGAACCTCAGCCCATGCATATTGGTTGGTGGGATGTCAAAAGTTAAACTCAACAACACACTACAGTATCCTTGTCCACCAATCCTGAAACCATAAGATCTTGGTACATCCACACCTTTCTTGGTTGTACTACTATGGGAAAAAAACATCCTCAACAGCTCCTCTCCTAGTGTGACTGGTACTATCATCCAACCTTAGAAGTATGACATGCTTTCCACCTTTAGAAAACCCATTAAAAACATGTACAATATAAATATAATCATGGAATACCACTTAATCAGTATCCCCAAGATGTGACTCCCTGGAGAATTGAAGTAGCATAGGAAAAGTCAACCATAGTCTAGAGATATGATACACCATCCTCACCCTCAAGAGAAAACTGCAAAGATTTCAACTACTCTTTCACCACAATCAACAACAGTGGATGAAAAACTTCATTATGTGTATTTTTTACCATGGCCACGCCCTTTGGTGGATCTCAAGCTACCACTACCTCATTTTTTGAAGAGCCCAAAATCACACAAAATTTGGAGAAGTCATATCACAATAATTGGACCTCTTTAATATGGAACTATCTCTATAAGAGATCCCAATAAAGTTGGTACTCATATAGGTTGTCCTAAACTCTCCCCAAGAATATCTCTTGCTCCACATCTAATGCTAAGTACACAGGGGTGTCATCGAAGAGGAAACCCAAGTATTGATCCAACATGGGTCCAGTATATGGTTCATAAGTCCCAAAAACACAAAAAAGGAATTCAACGTAGTGGAGGGTATCCCCAAGAACTCATAAAAACCATAGAGTCTTTAGAAATCCACATTTAGTCCATCCTCTTCTAAAACCAGGATATGGTGAAACATTTCCTGTGGTCAAACACAAAGAATCACTTCTCTCCAAACTAGTTGTCAAAGATATCATCAATTATCTAGGGTGGATACTCTTTCATAAAAAACATCTCTCTTTAGAGACATTAATCTACACATAACCTTATGCTATCATCCACCTTCTAGGAAAACAATATCAGTCTCCTCAGGGAAATGCAGTGGGTTTAGAAAACCCCTGACTTGTAGATTTCTCCAAATACACCCCAACTCATACAACTACAGGGGTTATCTAATTTTCTAGTGGAAATATCTGGTCATCCCTAAGTTTAGTTCTATGTAGAAGAAATATGATGGGGATTTAAGTATGGTACATCATTAGGGAATATTTTCACATACTCCTAATGCACCATTGGAAATTAAATGCTCGTAGAATTTTCTACTCCATGGGTTATACTAGCCAACTAGTAAGAAAAAGTTATGTCCTCCTATACCTGAGATAATCCCACTATGTTAGGGATTATTTCAAAATAAAGATGTAAAATTACATCCAAAAAACATGGATACACTGTAACTCTCACTGATAATAGTCGAATAATAATGAATGGTATAAAACTGTTACATATTGAGGAAAAAATCATAGGTTCTTTTTGAAACTATAGAAAAATTCTATGTAAAGCTCTCTTTCCTCCCAGAGTTAGGTCACACTATTATCATATCAGTATTATCACAAAACCTTCTTTACAGGAGCCTCCAAACAAAAGGGTCCAGCGAGAAGGGGTCCACTAGCATTAATAGGTCTCATAAAAGGTATTATTTCATTTAAAAATTTTCAAACAATATTCTAAAACTATAAATGGGTAGAGAAGGCATTGTTCATACCTTGAAACACACTCAAATCTTTCTGGCCACAAGCTCCTACCATCAGAATCTATTCATTCCTATGATTTCATGTTCTCCTCATCTAGGGATAACTCTAAAACCCTTAGCACATCAAAAATACCTCAAACATAAAATTCAACTGAACTTATCGTTCATTCCACAACATTATACACTTTGTGAATCAAAGAGTCACTCACATAGTTTTAAATAGCATCACAAGGATTCATCTTGGTGGGAGAAGTATCTCTTTTAAAACCCAGATATTTTCTTAGTTTCTTTGAATTAATTAAACCTTTTTGATATTTTTCATTTAACAAAGTACTGAAGAAAGATTATTTTATATTAAAGTACTATTTTTGGCTTGAGTTACACACAACACCAAGTTAATCATGCACAACATGCGACCTAATAATTATTTTCTCTACATAAAATTCTAAGGTTATCATTCTTTATATACAACAATGGATTTCCTTTATGTCAAGCTTAACATTCATAACCAAATTTTACCAAAAAAATAATATATTATTAAAATATTATTATTTAATATAATAAGATATAACCTAAAGGTAAAATTATACGTTATGAAAATCATTATCCAATTTACGAAAATATATTTTTTACAAAAAAATATATTATGAATTCATTTGTTATCAATTAATTAGAAATTAATATGAATACTGATTGAATATAAAAGAAAATATTAATATTTTTATGGTCAAAAATCTATTTACCCAAATTAATTAAGTTAATTATAGTTAGTGAGTAATATTAATTTAATATATATGTTATATATTTAATAAAAAAAAATTGGTATTCATCCTATAGATCTAATATACATAAGATAAGAAAACCCAAATTTTATACATAAAATACTATATTTTTTATAAATCTTTTTTAATGCATTTTAATGGAGAAACCATTTTAAATCCAATTTTGGCCCTTTTAAAGTTTTAATATGACAAAATTAACTTCATATTTAGAAATTGAATATAAAAATTAGTTTATTATTTTTTTTTATTTTTTAGTAACGGTTCATTTTTTAATGAATAGTCAAAAATACTAAATTATAATTCAAAAATGCCTTTTCATTTAATTTATTTAGAATGATAAATTATATTTTAAATTGGTTTAAAATTAAAATTAGATAATAATTTTATCAATTAATCAAATTTAGAACATTTTAACCATTTTCACATTGAAATTAGATATAAAAACATAGAAAAAAATTGATCATTTTTACTTAAAAAACCCACACTGTCATCTTGTCAAAGGGATTAATTTTAAATTAGTTTATTCTACTCCTGTGATTTTAATTTGGAAAAATAGACTTTATATTTTGGGTCACCATAATTTATAATTTATAATAAGTTCAACATTGTTTTTGACTAAAAATATTAGTGAAAGTAATTAAAATTAATTACCTCAATTAATGTAAAATTATGCATAACTAAAGACTAAACCTTAATCTTTAGAGCCTAAATGAATTAAAAACTTGTCCAAAATAAAATTTATGGACATATTTATAACCTATAATAACTTTAATAGAATTTAGACTACTATTAGAACCACACTAATCATGAAAAACATGGGTGGAATTCCTTTGTCAAATATTTACAACAATGCCACTCCCCTTCCCTATAAAAGGCTACCACCTCTCCCTCCACTACCCATGTCAAAACCCACTTAGTTTTAGCAGAGATATATAAAATAAACTTACAAAAATAACTCTCTTACTCTTTGAATCCTCCCATTTTGGAAAAAGTATTCAATGGAATCCTTGTGGCACAAACCAAAAGGACTTACCCGACTAAGAGGTAACACCTTCACTTAAGATCCTTTCTTTTATTTTCGTTATCCACCCCTCAAATATATTTATTCAATGATATTATAACCACATGATTATATTAATTATACTATTATGTTTTTATGATAATTGTTTTACCTACAGTTACAGACACCTCCATCTAATGGGTAACAGACATACTTTTTATTTGTACGGAGAACATCCACCTCACAAAATAACGATTGTTCAATTTTCCTTACCGAATATCATGGTGAAAATTTATGAAGTACACCCTCATTATATATATTATATATTATATTTATTAGCTGTTTAATATTATGTATTCATTTTACAAAACATTTATTTTTACATTCTATTTGGTTTAAATACAATAATTTTGTTTTAGGAAGTGTGGACTACCTCCCCCTCAAAACGATGTGATTTGTTCACACATTACATGGAATGTATTAAGGATTGGTTTAGTAAAATTATATGATATATATATAATTATAATGATAATATAATGATATTATATATATAAATATATATATTATTTTATTTGTTTCTTTCAATATTAAAATAAAAATGGAAACAACATTCATGTGTTTGTACGACTTATTGTCTGCATGCACGTTGTATTCCATTTCATAATTATATATTATATAGATTATTATAATAAAAATATACTGAATTTACATGATATTTATATCATTTTCTTAATGATTGTATCATTATATAAGCATAAGGACTAAGGATATAACATATTAAGACACATGCGAAGAACAAAGTAAATATTATCCGAAGTGAAATCTTAACATATGATGGTTAACAAGAGGGTAATATAAAGATGTAATAAAACAATATATGATATTAGATGTAATAATATGGTTTAATGAAATTATATTTATTATACATGTGTTTTGAATTAGTATTCCGAGATTCAAAGCACTGGGTAAGGCGATTTCATCTCAGTTTTATTTCCATGAGATACATGTTGTCTTCACCACTCTTTCCTTATTATATGGTATATGAATAAACCATTACTATATTATTTGTTTCCTATACTTAAATTTATGGGTATTAAAATATTCATTTTATGATATATCTTTCATGGTTTTTTCTTTCAAATTTACCAGATAGGTGAAATATTTTTGTCTCAATTTTCCTTCTTTGAGACTCATGTTTTGTAATGCACCTAAATTCTCTTTCGATATGTATATACATAAATTTTTCATGTTAAATCATGATTTTACTTTATTTAATGATATTTTAGGTTTCATGTAATTTCCTTTTCTTACATGGGTAGTTTGAACCCAAGTTACTTGGTTATAAGAGTTCATTGAGGCAATCTCATCGCTTTTCGAGATTGTTTTTGTCTATGTTTCCTTTGATGAAATATAATGATAAATATCTCAAGAAAATTCATGAATTTTACTCACCTATGGTTATTACTGATTTATTCATGTATTTGTAACATTTTTCTACTCTTTTTTACATAATATAGTTAAGAATGTTTTGTTAAGAAATCCTGACATTACCCTCTCTTCAGTCAAAATTTTATGTTCCTTAAAACCCATGTTATCTAAAAAGTGTATCCAAGAATTTTATACCATTTTATTTAATCATTAAAAGAAGTTTTTACTCTTGTTTTTATTTTACCAATATATTCATTGGAATATTCCTTATGGTTTCTTGAAAAGGCATTTTTCTAACCTTTTTATTGTAAAAAGTGAATGTTCTTGTTACCTTTTATGATGTATACAGATTTACCTCGCACCATTTCTTTAAATCATCCTATTCTTTTTTTTAAGTATAATTTTTAAGAAATTTTTTTGAAGGTTATTTTCTAGGAAAATTATTTTAAAAATGCTTTCAATACTTATTTATAAGTATTAAAAGTAATTTCAATGAAGTTTTTTCAAAACATTTTCAAGATCCTTCCATATTTTTACAATAAAAAATATTTTCAAAACATTTTAAAGATTTATTTATAATATTAAAAATTATTCTCAAATGAAATTATTTTTAGAATATTTTGAAGCTTATATTATAATTTTTTTAGGAAAAATGTTTTCAAAATGATTTCAAGTCTTCTTTATAGATTTTCAAGTTATTTTATTAGGAAAATGATTTTCAAATAGTTTTATGTATTAAAAAACCTTTTTAATGAAGAAAGGATATTTTCCTCCATAACCATATTCAACAGATATTTCAAAATTATTTTCCATCTAAGATTACTTCTACTGATGTAACCAATTCCCTTCTAGGAAATGATATAAAAGTTCCATTAAAATTATTTCTATGATGGGGAATTATTAATTTCATGGTATTAACGAAACACATTTCTCTTTCACAAGTTTTATATTTATGAAACCCATTTATTATTCACGGGTAATATGATTTTGAAACTTACTTATTTTCATGAGTTATTTTTATGACGAAATAATTATATAACCTATATTTTTCAATAGGTTATGATATGATTATATGATTATAATACCCATTTCATTTCATGGGTTATTATATGATTACTTATGATCATGTAAAAAATGTGTGTATGATTTAATTATGAGATAGGTGTGACCTATATCACCCCCCAATGCATTAGATAAAGATTTATATCTCTTGATATAGACTAAGATGGTCTTGGGAATGAACCATGTCTACTTCGATGGCCAAGAGAGTAAACCATGACTACCCAAATGATTTGAGTAGTGAACTCATGCTAATAATATGGAAATGGTAGTAAACCATGACTACCAAGATGGTATGGGGAGTGAACCCATACTACCAAGATGGTTTTGGCAGTGATTCCATGGATACTATGGAAATCATATAATATGCTTATTTTTAATCTAAAATTCAATGTGTTATTACTATTTAGTGCTTTCATGACTCATTTTATTAAATCTATTATTATCCATTTATTATGAATTCATAATATTTATTATAATTTATAATATGTAGAGTATGGTCTCCAAATTTTATGTGCATGTTCCATAACATTTCATCAAGTTATGATTACACATTTCCTTTATTTACCCATACTGAGTATCTAAACTCACCCCTTTCTATGTTTTATATACCTAGGTTATGAAGAGAGGTATTAGGTATAAGTAATAATGGAAGTTATATTTAGGGGAGATGTTGAAGAAATTTCACCATGATAGAAGATTTTGTTTCAATGCTTCCATAGACACTAAACTATTATGGTCGTCAAAAATGTATTATTATTATGCACTGAATTTACATCTAAAATTGTGAAATATTTGTTTTTGTTAAGCATGGGTCACTATAGTTGGTATCTAAGTAAAGATTTAGTCAACCTGTAAAAACTATGATGAGAAGTATTTAGTTATATACATACGAATATTTTTAAAGATATGTCTGGGTATGTCTCTAAGGATAAGTATAAGAACGATTCAATATTTAGGAAAATGTCATATAATTTAGGTAAAGGATTGAGTGAGTGGTTTATTGGAACTAAATACATATATTGATACTACAAGTTGATGTGGTTCTACCATATATTAACCTTAGAGTAAAAACTCGCACAAGTTGTTTCTGTCCTGACTCAGGTAATCAAGTACACTATAATGGGTCTGGCTATACCCCTGGTTTGAAACTCTAGGGGGATATTATTTGGGAATTCAAAAACTCTTAATGAACCATCATGAAGGATTTATATATAGGTTGGTTATGAATAACCTAATATTAACCACAGGTGTCATAGATTAATTGAGGTGTCATGATTTAGAAATCCTTTATGTAATTCTTTTCATGACAATGTTATTTTCTTCTATGATAATTAATGCTCACACTATGATTATGGTTTAATTAAAAGGTGGGAACTAGAATGATATTTATTAAAATTGAAGGTGATGGAGGATTTTCTGATGAGAAGTTAAGTGGGATGATCACTAGATTGAAAGATGTTGTGATCATGCCTAATTTCCTTTTCATGGAACATGATTTAATATGTGTACCTTAACCAACTCATGAACACCCCAAGGAAGATAAAGAATGATTTCACAGAGAGTTTGTGTGATTTACACCATGGAAGAAAGAATATTCAGTTTCCTTTCTATCAATAATGTAGAAATAATAACCTATGTGACATTATTAGAGAAACAAGAAGATGTTTTAACTGTGAAATATAAGGAAACATACCAAGTGACTATAGAGGGAAAATGAAGAGTCCAGTAAATATAAAGGATGATAATATTGTACTCCCTAATTCATCATTGAAGGATAAGTGTTTCAAGTGTGTAATAAATGGTCATTATACAAATAAATGTCCCAAGAGGAAGGATTTTGAAGAGGATCCCCAAGGTGGTACGAGTAATGGTTACAATATTGATGATTTGGTGACTACATATCAAATCTGAAAGGAAATTGGTATTGTGTAATACAATGAGGTAGTGTCTCATCGTTCCTTGAAACTTGTGTTCATGTTTTAAGAATAATTTCTTCCAAAGGGGACAATCTTTCCAAAGTCAGGTGTTCGTTAAGTATGAACTTTACGAAACATAGGAACGTACATTGGTTGAGAGGATGGGAGGTCGGACTCATCATACCATTTTGGGGGGGATTATTGTCTACTCCGAGACTATATTTGTAAATTTAAGATATTTTCATGAATCCTTATTAATTCACCAAGCATAAAATAAGTTTACCTGGTAATTTTCAATCACTCATTAACATGTATAAAGTTTAGAATCATCATTATTCATTCAAGGTTCTTCATTAATTGCAATATTTGTATGTATTTCAGGTTATCCATCAATGGTGTACTCAAATATACTATTTCAAGATTCTATTAATCATCATTATGATGATATTGGTGTTTAGACCACTCAACGAGGGAACACTAAAATTTATTGTCATCTAGGGAGACAAAGGTTTTTTTTGATATTGGGATCGTACCCAAGAAATGGGTTACCAATGTGTCCTTACAGAAGGAATCATAAACCTCATAGTTCAGTGCTGCTGAATGGGACACATCGTTCTTTTTAAGGTCATGTGATAAGTACCTAACCATATAGTTTAATGTCATGTTTTCAGGACATCTAAGTGAAAGGTTCTTAGTCAATGTTTAGTGTGGGACTTATGCCGAAACAGCCCAATGAACTTGGAAAGGATATGGGTTACCAAGTTATATTAGACCCTATTGGGAATATAGACAAAGTATAACACGGATGATTTTGAAATGTTGAGTTTGAACATCAAGGAGTCTTCCTACGTATCACGTGTGGATGGGAATCAAAGCCCATATAGTTCGATGAATCTCATAGGAGAGAATAGTCCTTTGAGAGAAATGAGTTTGGTCTTACTTCCTGAAAACCACGCCTTAATGACTAAGGGGTTTAATTTAGGGCTTTTTTCTAAAAAGTATGCCTGGATCAAGGGAATTATGGTTGGATTCTTGAAGAGGATTTCCAGTGAGCTCGGGCTATAAAGGGTTTTCTATATATACAAATTATGGTAGGAATCAGAGTTCTCGTAGTTAATTCACCATTGGTGTTTGTGAAAATGTTTTAATCATCACAAATATTGAAGACCATGTGAGTCATGATCGGTGTGAGAAACAAGAGGATGTGAAAGATTAAACAATGACACAATCGCTTTTCCTCTTATCCTGGTGGTGGAGGACAAGCCTACGACGACCAGGGTGGATGAGGATGAGGTGACCCAGGAAGAGGGATAGGTGACAATCCATCCCTCTATTCACATTACAGTAGACAAGGGTCCAAATGAAAGGAAGAAGGGATGAAGGATAGGGGATTACATCGGGATGGATGCCCATGGTTACAAATCTCAATGTGAGAGGGAAAGGTTAACGAAGGTCCCAATTCTCATATCCCCTCTAGTCTTTAGCACAGAAGAAAAGAGGATGAGAAATGATAGTATCTCCTGAAAGAAAATATAGGGTATTATTCTAGGATGTTTTCCCTAAAATTGATTTTGTTAGGAGATGTAGAATACTCCTTTTTTAAAAAGGAAGAAAAGCAAGTGTGAACATTACCTTCCCTACTAGAGACTTGAGGTTCCGGTTTGTCTCTTTAAGAAGGTAGAGGTAAAGACCCAACCCTCCTCCAAACTGAGAACTTCCCAACACTATTTTGAGAAGAATGTTCCATGTGAATGTGGATATACAAACCCACAGACACTCCGTGAACCCTAACCCATTTGTTAAATCAATGTGGTAAAACTTTGACTGGGGATATACAAACCCAAATAAGAGACACACTAATGAGACTTTCCTAAAGGTTTGATAAGTCATGAGGTTTTGGTGGAGGTCTTAATATAATCCCTTTTAGACAAGGGATCCAAGAAAGAATAATCCTTGATATGAATGGCTTTGAGGAAGGCTTGATGTCTTATATACTAAAGAGAGAAAGTGAATCAAATAGGGGATCCCAAGTAGTTAAGGGCACGCAAGTATGCATGTGCAAGTAGACATGGGAGACATTATATTCACTTATGTGATGAACAACCTATATGGTAATACTTAGACGAGACTTGGCTCAGGTCTTTAGAAGTATTCACATGTGGTCCCATAAGTAGGGCGCTCAAGTTCCTATGAAAGAAATATGTGGTGCGC
This sequence comes from Viscum album, assembly GCA_963277665.1. Taxonomy (NCBI): domain Eukaryota; kingdom Viridiplantae; phylum Streptophyta; class Magnoliopsida; order Santalales; family Viscaceae; genus Viscum; species Viscum album. The sequence goes on from OY728139.1 coordinate 903,663,722, forward strand.
AAGTGTTTTTTATTTTGGTTGGTTAGGTGCTTTAGGTGATCAAGTGTTATTGTTGTCAAGCACTAAAAGAACATAAGTCCAATGATCCTCATTTAAATCCTCTTCTCAAGGTGTTTAAGAACTACATTTAATGTTTAGGAAGTCTTGGGTGAAGCACTAGGGTGACCAGAGCAACAATTGGGCTTTAGGGAAATTCTTTTGAACAAATAAATATCCCAAGAGTCTATTTATAAAAACAAATGTGACCCTAGGTGAAAGGATTTTTGGGCATGCAAGTAGGTTGCATGCCATATTGGGGCACGCAAGTAGGTTACGTGCTGACGCTTTTCTGGTCTGACTAAGGCTACCCAAAACTCATGCTATTGAAAATCTTGATTTTGTTAATTTATTTTACCCTTTTCTTTATAAGGTATTTCCCTTTTTCATTTATTGTCTCTTTGAAAGAGCAGAGTTCCAAAAAAATCCCTCCCTCAGAATTATATCTAAAATTAAAACAGGATCTTATACAGAGGTAAATAATTGAAGGAGAAAGAAGAGATTACCAGGATGTGCAAGTGTTATTCACACGAGACAACTAGTCACTCATGTTTGAAGCACGTAAGATTTCATCATGTAGGGTAACATGCACCACATATATATAGTGGCATCACTTCCATGAAAAAACTCACCACTTATGAAATTTATGCTCTCAATGCACAAGTCTTATTCACTTAGAAACTTCTGTTTCACCGCGCTTCTTCTTTATGTATTTTAGTGGCACGCTATAAGTAGGGCGCCATACTTTCACACTGAGGTATACATGTGTGCCAAGTTTATACTTGTACACCTTAATGACTTTGAATTTTTTTTTGTTAAAACACTTCAAATGAACTTAAATAAAATATGATTTATTTCCTTTTTGAAGGCTCAATGGCTCCCAAAATAATTTGAACTGCTGATTAGCTTTCCAGCAGGAGTATTGATGACATTACTAATGTCATCGGTCATGACTAATTCAAAGTTTTTTATACAACCCTTTCAAACATAGAAAAATATTTGAATAAGTATCATTTCAACTTTCCCCAAAGCACCTATTAGCTATTGTATTTCTATGGCCATTTGTAGGATGTTAATAGTCCAGATCCATAGAACAATGTATCATATTCTTGGTTTTAAGAATATACCAACATCTCATCGGGCAATGTTTCTATTGGGGACTCATTTTCTAATGTTGGGACGGCATAGAAGGCTCATATTATGGATCATAGCCCACGTGCTCAAAATTTGAAGGCACGCCCACCTGAGCTGTAGCCTCGCTATTATTCATCCATCATTTGGGATTCCAAGACGGATCAATCCAGGGGTTGGAAGAAAATTTTGGATTTCCACCTAGGAGGAGGGGTAACACCCATGTGGATGTGGACATACTTGGTTCATAAGACGTGCGCAGAATTTAGATGAATTTAAAGGCATCAGAATTTATGAGGTCGTATGGGTTGAGAAAACTTATCTGTACAAGAAGGATGATTTCGTCCTATAATTATTAAGTCGAGGGAGACCAGACACTAACTATTTTCATTTAACACATGGAGAGGTAGACATCAGATTTTAAGATGTTTAAATGATTTCTAGAGCTCCAATCCTTGGAGACATATATGATGACATTATTCCTCCCATGTTGACATGGAATGACTCAGAGAAGACACCGGCTTTGGTTAGTGAGTTGATGGAAATATTTAAAAACTCAAGAACATGAAAACCATGAAGTCTCGCTCCAAGAGATATATTCATCCATAGGAATGGATGGAAATATTTTAGATAAAGAAGAAGAAAAATGGGGCCACTTACACCCATCTGACTAGCTGTCCAAGGGTAGAGAAGAGAGGCACCCCTAACACCTTTTGGCCAACATTAGAGAAATGAGAATTTGAAAAATGGGGATATGATGTCAACCCAAAAATTCCTACAAAGACATGTCTGGTATGTTTCTTGGCCATGTGGATCAGTGTCTATTTTTTACCAGTCTGAGTCTTTAATAGAAGTGTCAGGCCAAGAACCTTTGTTATTGTGGCCAAGCTAAAAAAATATGGTAGGGTTGGCCTCTCTAATTTTTTCCAAGATTTATAGGAGTTTGTTAAACATTTAAAAAGGTAATTATCTATTTAGAATAGTTGTACCATTGCATGTATTATGGAGATGGATTGCTACTCGCTTCAAAACTTATGTTGTATAAAGTGGGGTAAATGATTTTGGAAGTCCTTTTTGACCATCTGTTTAGACATTCTCTAGTATTTCACCCTTGTCTATAAACACTTATGACATCAAGGATGGATTGACCATGTATAAGGATTTACATTTCTTTCCATATGTGAATCCTCCTATGGGGTGATTCATTGATGATGGGATGGCCAATTTGGAATTGAGGGCATATTGCTAGCTTACAGAGATGGTGTGTTGGCCACCATAATCAATGGATAAATCATATGTGATGCCTATTCTTCTTATAGATTTTCACTTCAATTCAAATGTCTGCAACAAAATCTTGTATCCCATTTTGTGCATGTCATATTAGAGAAACACCCAATGGTTGCCCGACAACTATGGTTGTTGACATCTGTGGAGAAGACTAGGGTTGTTTTCAATTTACCTTCTGCTGATGCGGTAAGAAGATTAACTATTTGGTATTCTAGAAACTGGTTTGCATTGTACCCTGAAGAGATACTAAATCATGTCATATCTCAAGTGGGGGTAAAGAGAAGTAGCAGGAGGGAGCCCCTTCATTTTGAAGGTAAATTTTCATCATCAGGGGCCGAATAGCGAGAATAAGAAGGTGGAGGTGATGATGCTCCAAATTCATCGATGATACCTCGTTCCAAATATAACCCTCCATCCAGAATTAAGATAGCCACTCCAAAAATCCCTAATGATGTTGTATCGATACGATCTAATCGCCATCATTCTGAAGAGCGATGAGTTCCATTTTCTCATCCCTCATCCATGACTGTGGGGGTTGGAAAGAAACTCAATTCCAAGGTTATAGGATCCTCTTCACAACCCTCTGACATACACTCTGAATATATATGACTAGAGGTTATTCAAACATGGTAGAGTTAGTACTGTGATGGTAAAACCATGGGGATGGATCTTCGTGAAGGACAACATATTCTTGTAATAGAGGCTTTGCGGGCTTCTTCTGATATTCTTTTTAAGGATAATACTAATGAGGTGAGGACCTGCATTCGATATATGGAAATTCTCATATGTTCCACTAATGAATAAATTTCTACCATAGATTAGGTGAAGGAAATGATAGATCGTGGCACCACTGAAGGGATTATTCCTTCATTAGATGAAGAATGGTGTGACTTTGTAGATCCTAAGGATGTATGTTTCCTTCCTCTCACATTCCCTTCTGCTTTGAATTTTGAACTTTAGTCAAAACATTGTTACATAGGGGAAATAGCATCTTATCTTACAGCTAGTTAATGGAAAAACAACTGAAGTTCTTTCACCACATATAGCCCTGGAGGCACTGCCCTTGGAGCTACCGAATCACCCCGTGAACCGGGAAAAAATATCTAGGACAACCGGCTATGGAGGATGAAATAGTGAAGGTATTGGGATATCCAATACAAAACTTTGGATATGGTTATATAATCCATCCTAAGAAGGAAAGGAAGAAAAGGAATCAAAGAAAGAGAGTCATGGTTAAGTGCTTTCATAGTTGTGGTAAGTCTCCCTGATAATCATGAAGTTTAGTCTTTAATCATGAAAAAGTGTTTAAACTTCTTAGAATTACTTGGGGTTTATCCCTTTATTCATTAAAAGAAACTACATAGAAGCTTCAAGGAACCACATGGGGTGTTTCGAAATAGGAAAAAATCCTACAATTCCAATGGTTCTTGAAGAGGCATTGTGGCATGAATAACCAACGTTTGTTCCCAACTTTTCTCCTGTTCCTGGGGTATAACATATCAATGGATGAAATGATGATCATTGGATTGTCTTTTGAGGAACTATTAGAACATGTTAATATAACATATGCTTTATAATATTTTGGAGTTCTTTGTATATAATCAACTAGATGTGAGATTTCATTATTCTTCCTATTAGTCTTCTTATGATTAACTTTCTAACCATGGTTGGTTGAAATATGCAGTTTCATCTAAATAATTTTTTTTTGAAATGATACTTGAAGGAAGTATTGATATTAATATCAATACAATAATTGTTAAGATATTGGATATGGTATATCATGAGATGGCAGATCTTCTATAGATTAATTCTGAGGATCCTCAACACATTAAAATAACACTCCTCATCCAGAGGCATCAATCAAATTTACTGAAACTGAGAATACTATGGTGGAGTATTCTTAGGATGTTGACCTATGGTTAGGTAAGAGATGATTATATTGTGTTTGAATTCACTTTTTTTAGTTATTGAATCTAACCATAACCATAATTATTGATTTAACATTTAGGGTTATCAACTTCAATGGCCAATTCTAGAGGTGAAGTCTCTACATTATCCCAAACAATATTGGAAGGTGAAGCATTCATTTTTCATGAAAGAGTAGAACATGGCACTTCTTTAAGAGTATTAATCCCATAATACCTTCCTACTTATGAAAGTGACTCTGAATCATACACTGAACTACAGAAGGCTCTTCATATTTCACACCGAAAGGCATGGCAAAACATTTAGAAGATAATATCAGAAATTACTCTTCAAGAACTGCCTTCAAGAATTCCATGACATTCATCTCTGTTTATCACGCTGAGATTTTGGGATTTTAAATGCCATGAAATTCATACTGTGGTGACAAATATTATTCTATGGAGGAAACATCATAAAAATCTTCAACAAGACTTGATAAAATCCAAACAGTCGATCAAAATTGAAGAGTTTCAAGCAGCGTTGTCCTAGGATGAGGCTAATCATACTGCAAAGTTTAAGGGACTGAAGTGTACAATTAAAGAAAATACTGTTCAATAGATGTGCCTTAAATAAGAGTTAGATTTCCTTACATGGGAGCTTGACCAGCTTCAATGATAGCCATGATAAGTCTAGAAAGATGTTGCAAAATCCATTGTATATGATAGAGAACCACTTCATCATGCTGAAGAAAGTGGAGTTGGTCAAATAAATGAGCTTCAATAGGTACCTAATGGGGATCAAGAGGTTGTCAATCAAATGACTAATTATGTATAAATACATTTATAATTTCTGATTTTTGACAAGAGAGATATTCCAAATTGTGGATGTTCTTATATGAATATTTTAATAATGGAAATCATTTTGTCTTTTTTTCATTTGTGTTTTCACTCTCACTAACTGCCTTTTTTTTTTACCTAGGAAATTTGGACTAGTAATTATTGTTTGATTTTTTTCTAGGGTTATATATAAAACCCAACAAACATTGTATATTTTTAATTTTTATTTCTCAATATTACCTAAATCATAAAAAATGTATGTTTCGTGAGCTAGGGCTCCACTTTTGTTCAGAGTTCCCTTTGTGGGTTCTCAATCTGGTGAGTACCACATCTTTTAGAAGTCTAGATTCATGAATATTGGACTATAAAGGGATATTATTTAAGGTCTAATATCATTGGCCATATATTTTGATATTAGATCCCAAAAAAGACTTAGTTTCTAAAAACTACTTTAATATTCATTAAATATTTCCAAGGGGAATATTGATCCATGATTTTTATGGTCACAAAATTTAAAACATGTTTCAACATAAGGGGAGTATCCTCTAATAACAAAGTTACCATTATTTGAAAAACTCCTTATGGGAGTTGAGTTATGCAGGGACAACTAAGGCATATGCTGCATAGCTAAAAAGTCGCATCTTTTGATTGATAGGCCTGTTATGTATGCAACTTATGAAAGGCTACCAAAGGGAACATATTGCATAGTCAATCAAATAATCTCTTAGGAATTTAACATTTTACAACTGATAGACAAGGAAAAATAAGATTTGGATGACTAGAGTCCATAGTGGGTGGTTTTTTCAAGGAAAGGGGTTTTAATAATAAAAGGACTATTTTATGCTGACACATATCATGAATAAGAAAAACAATTCTATAAAAATTTGGTGTATAAAGAATGGTTGAAATTTATTAGAAAGGGGAATTTCTGATATAAAACTATGCAGTTTTAAGTCATGCATTGAGGACATTATACTATATTGTTTGTTGTCATACAGTGAGGACATTATGTGGCTTTAATTTAAGGTCTTTATCTTTGAATAATGGTATAAATCTCTTCCAATTTCTTGATAATTTGTGTGGAAACATACCACCATATTCAGGTATGGAAGGGGAAAATGTAAATTGATATTTGGGAATTTCTAGATCTGAAGAATGATAAGGAAAAGGGGCTAAAGGCATTAGAAGAAGTCTTTTCCAAGAACGAAGTTACAATTAATTTAAAAACCCATTATGGGGGATGTATTATGATGGGCCAACTGGGGAATATTCTACATAGACAAATAGTGGCATCTTTTGATTGGAAGGCCTGTTATGTTGGAAACTTATGCAAGTCCACTTAAGGGCACGTGCTGCATAGTCGGGCAAAAGATCTCTTAATAATTATTACATTGTATAGCTAAAAACAAAAGAAAGTTTATAGATATTCAGATTTTACAAATCTAAGAGTTTGGTTTATTAATAAAGGTACATGAATACAGAGAGGATATTTACAACCAATATTTCAAAAGAATTAGAGGAATATAAATTTTATGAAGGTCTAATACAAATGTAGGTGTTGTGGTGTCTATAGTTTTATGTCATACAACTAGGACTACAAATAGAAATAATATTTTATATGCGGCCAAGTGATTCCAATGTTATTTCATTTTACTTTGAAAACATGGAGAGGGAAATCCGTAAACCGTGTTCTTGAAAACTCTTAGATTGAGATAAGGATAATGGGACAAATATACCTGAATGACTATTTTAAAATATAGATTCCTGTATATTTTCATCAATGTTTGAAGGGGGAAAGGAGACTATAACCAAGAACAAAATTACCATAATTTGACAAACCTATTATGGGGGTTGTATTATGAAGGGCCAACTGAGGCATATGTTGCATAGCCAAATAGTGGAATCTTTTGATTTATAGACCCATTATGTAGGAAACTTATGCAAAGGCCATCTAAGGGAACGTGTTGTATAGTCAGGAAAAAGAGTTCTCAAGTATTAGAAACTCTGTCACCAGAAACCGTAAGAAAGATTATAAATATTTGGAAATATTCATGATTAAGAGTGTGAAATATAAAAGGGGTTATTTTCAATGAACATATAAAATATTATAATCAATATTTTCTATGAGTTTGGTGTCCTTTACATAGATATGACTCATATAGAAAATGGATTTGTTTCCTTTTGAATTAACTTCGTGATGTACAGTTTAAATTCATGCAATAAGGACATTATACTATGTAGTTTTACGTCATGCAGTGAGGACATTATATTGTGTTGTTTTAAGTCATGTAGTGAGGACATTGATATCCCCATAAGAATTTGAGACACTTTATTTATATAAATAAACCTTTTACCAAATTCCAAAGCCAACGTGAGCTATGCTCGGTGTGAGAAACAAATAGAAGGGTTTCTTCTATAACACAATGGTGACACAAGGGAATAATATGGGTGTTAGATTTCCATGATGATTAAATTCATGCGGTAAGGATGAAGATGAATCAACATGAAAAGAAATACATATTGTATGTAGGCTAATGGATAAATCCGAAGTGTCACTACGTGTCTTTCTGTGGGAAAGAATCAAGCCATATGTAGTTCTTTAAACATTCTCTAAGATGGTTTGATTATTTTATAAAGAATAAAAGGTATTTTTATATATCGTGGCTAGGCCCATGATTAGAGATCTAGGAATCTCTATGTATCACATATAGATGAAAATCTAGTCGTACATAGTTTTTTAAAAAATCATTTCCCTCACTAATTGATTTTGACATGGGGGACAGGGTGCTTTAACACATTCTAGAAGAATGATTAAATTTAGGACAGAAGATAGTATGAAAATAAAATCGTTTCTCTTAAAATAGCACATTGTATACATTTAGTTCATATACAGGATAAGAAAACGAAAAATTGTAATTTTTTGATTACGGCTGGGCCCATGATTGGAGATTCTGCTGTCTCTACGTATCTCATATTGATGAGAATCAAGGAATACATATTTTTTTAATGATAGTCCCTATTCAGATCTAACACCGATATAGAGAAGGAAGGTACTCATGTTCCACTGAAGAGTGGCAATGATATCCATGAGGCTTGCTTATGGAATCTCATAATTTCATGTAGATAATACTTTAGTCATACAGTTTAACATTGTGTAACAAGGAAAAAAATGCTATGAATTTTAATGTCATGCAACATGGACGCTTATGGGGGTTACCTAGTTTAACATCTTCAAACTAGGAATTTTCAATGTATTTTTTTAAGTCTTATGGTAAGGACATTGGGGGATATGTTTTTTCAGTCTTGTAGTGAGGACAATGATCTATGTAATTATACAAAGAATTTCTTTAAGAATGTCGCATTGGTTGGAGTTATAATGAGCTATCCATCCATTGAGATTAAGGAATAAGCTCTATTTGAATAGATATTATGTATAAAATAAGGTCCTTACAACTTTGGCTCAACCATTAGAGGTTTCATTCCCAGTATCATTGGAATCCTGAGGACCAATACCAATTCTCCTTAAAGAAATGAATGGAGGTGATCTTTCTTGTTAAAAGCCTGTGTTATTCAATTATAATAGACTTCCTATTGATGTAAAATATGTAATATTTTCTTGTCTAATCATTCCAACTCATTAAACCATTTTTGAGACCTCTCATCTGTAGACAACTGATCACGTATTTCAACTCTGAGTGAAGGAAATTGTATTTCAATTGGAAAAACTTCTTTTATTCTATATACCAATGAATAAGAAGTTTCTCAGTTGGCAGTATGGGTAGTAGTCCGATAAGCCCCTAAATCATTCCAAAATTAATCAGTCCATGCTTTCTTATCTTTATCTACCATATTATGGAGTATATTTGATAAAGTCTTACTGAAGGCCTTTATTTATACATTGGAGGCATCATGATAGTGAGATAAATGGTTGGATTTGATATTATGTTCCTGATATAATGTTTTTAACACATCAGAACAAAACATGGTGCCATTACCTCTAAAAATAGTATAAGGGACACCAAATATGGTGATGATATTAGTTTTGACAAAACTAACAATAATTTTGGCTCTGACTTATTTAATAGGTATTGTCTCATCCCATTTGTATAAGAAGTCAATAGAAGTAAGAATAAAAATGAACTGATTAGTTGTAGCTGTAGGATAAGGTCCTACTATATCTATTCCCCTTGTGGAAAATGGCCAGAAGTATTTAGCAATATATAGAAACTACAGGGGTTGATAAATGAAGTTGGTATGCACTTGTAATGGATGACATTGCTTAGTAAAATTTGTACAATCCTTCATCATTGAAGGCCAAAAGTATCCAAGCCTTCGGATCTGATCAGAGAGTATGTGCCCAGACTTATGGGCACCACAAGCTTCTGAATTCACTTCATTCATGATATTTGGAGTTTCTTCTTCATCAATACATCTGAGGAGGATTCCATCGAAGCCTAATTTGTAATGGATCATCTGGTGGTTTGGACTATCATAAAGTATAAAATTGGTCACTCATCATCGGATCAGTTCTTTTTCAGCCCTATATGGTTAAGGTATTCCAATTTGAAGATATTCCAAAATGAGTGTTCTCCATCCTATGGTATGACCATATGGATCAGGAATATGGATAATTTCACTAACTTCCTCAATTCTGGTTTGAACAAAAGGTGAGAACACACAAAGATGGGCTATGCTGGTAACTGTTTCATCCTGATTTGGATCTTCCAATGTAGTAGTTGCATTAGCTAGTGCATCTTCTTGGGCGTTTTGTCATCGAGGGACATAAGAAAATGTCCGCTCTGAGGTAAATTCAGTCATTAACCCTCTGAAGTAATCACAAAAAGGGATTAAATATTATTTTTTGATAGAATATCCTCATTCATTTTCTTGATTACTAATTCTGAATCACCTTTCACATTTAAGTGATTCACTTGCACTTGAAGGGACAATTCCAAACCTATGATGATAGTTTGAAATTTAGCCTCAATGTTGGTAAAACCTTACAAAAACAAGAAGGAGTAAGGACACACTGCCTTTTCTGGGGAAATAAGAACAATTCATTACCCATCTTTGTTCAGTTTAGGGTTATCCATTATCTTCCATGTTGGACATCTAGAGGCACCATCAAAGTGCATCTCCCGTGTTTGGGAATTATCCTAAATTGAGAAGTCCTATTCATCTGGAAGTTTAGTATTTAATGATATATCTTACGCAAATGGATGTTCAATAAACAATTCAGCTAGAGCTTGGCCTTTTATCGCCTTCTGAGGCACAAACTACATATCCTACAGTTTCACAATAACTTCCCAACATGACAGTTTTTCTGTAAGCATAGAAAAACTGAGGGTATATTTGAGCAGGTTATTTCAAGATACCCATTGGACTTCATGATCCTATAGGTAATGCCATAATTTTTTAACTGCAAATATTAATGCAAGACAACACTTTTAAATGCCTCAATACAGAGTTTCCGCATCAAGAATAGTTAGACTGAGATAGTAAAGATAGTTTTCATTCCCAACATCATTATTTTTTGCAAGGAAGGAACCTAGTGATCTCTATTAAGCTGTCACATAGAGAATAATATTTCTTATTTCAATAGGTGGAATTAATACCTATGGACTCAATAGATATTTCTTGAGGGTATCAAATGCTTCTTGGCAGTCTTAATTCTGTTGATAGGTGACTCCCTTCTTCATTAATCTTGTGAAGGGAAAACACTTGCATTCTAAATTGTAAATAAAGGGCTGAATATAGGCCAATGGTCCTTGAAGTCCTCTTAATTAATTCAAATTTCGATGATGTGACATACCAATGATTGATTTCTTTTTCTAGGGATCAACTTTTAAACCATTATGGCGTACAATGAAGCCAAAAAACATTCCTGAGGTTACCCCAAAAGCACATTTTAAGGGGTTTATCTTCAAACAGTGTTGCCAAGGTTTATTGAATATGATTTCTAGATCAGCCTAGTGATTGAAACATTTTCGATATTTGACCAAAAAATCATCAACATATCATTCAAAAAAATTCCTAAAAATGGGTTCAAGATATATTTCATGGAATGTTGATATGTTTCACATGCATTCTTTAAGAAAAAAAGAATTACCTGATTGCAAAAAAACTCCTTGAGGAGTTCTGAAGTCTATAGATTCTTCATCCTCTAGGTCCATATGGATTTGATTATACCCATAGTATCCATCCATGAAGGAAAGAGCTTCAAATCCATCTGTTTCATCAATTAAAATCTCTATAATCGGAACTAGAAAATCATCTTTAGGACAATTCTGGTTAAGATCTCTGAAATCAATGAAAACTTTGATTTTCCCTTTCTTATTTTTCCCATGGACAATGTTGGATAGCCATTTGGGATATTGAACCTCCATAAAAAATTATCATTTATAAACTTATGAACATCAACTATAATTTTAGTGGCATGAGTTGGGTGTGTTCCTCTTGCAGCCTTCTTGAAGCCATGATGTTCTTCTGGAAAACCCAGATGATGAGTGGCTACATCAGGATTAAGTCCTAAAATTTCTGTATAATTCCAAGAAAATATATCATGAATTTTTTTTATAAATGAATTATACACCTCTGGCTCCTCACAAGTCATGGTCGTTCTAATTAGAGTGGGGTGGGGATCTTTTTATGTACCAAGAATTATTTCTATGAGCTCATCCACAATGGTAGAGACACCTTCGACAAATTTTGGAGGAGCATCCCTGAGATCTTCTTCTTCTTCTTCATTACGTGGTACCTCTTCTATATCTATATTCATAGTAAATGATGAGGTAAAACTTCTAGAGTTATGGAGATTCAAATATTTTGAACGAATCCTGGTCACCATGAAATATCTCAATTTGACCATTGAAACCGTACTTAAGAAATTGGTGGTATGATGAAGGTACGGATGCATGTTGATACAACCAAGGCCCTCCAAGAAAAATATTGAAGGATGTGTCTTGACGAAAAACCAATAAGTCCGAATTAGACACAAGTTCTCCAAATTGAGTCTTGATTGTAATCTCATCAAAAGGTTCTTTCTCATTCTTGTAAAATCCTTGAAACATTAAATTGGAAGGAGATACGTCTGATTTAGTCAAGCTCAATTGACGAAGTGTACGAACATTAATGAGGTTGACTGCGGATCCATTATCAATGAACACTCATCGGATGTCAATATCATTCACCATGATAGAAAAATATAATGGTTTTATATGTCCATGTATAGCATCATTGTAATATTCATCTTTAAAAGATATTATTTAACCCCCCAAGCTTCAACGATAAATTTCCATTTGAATAAATCAATAGCTTGAGTTGTACGCAACTTGGAGTTATAACACACCATGACCAATCAAACTAAGCATTATGAAAAGAAATACCCAATTTTCAAAATTTTATAAATTTTATTTTCAAAAATGGACATCATTTTTGGATTCGGAATATCAAAATCAGCTTAGGGGGAATTTTTGGTAGTTTTCTTAAAATATTTAATTTTTGATGAATAGTAAAAAACACTACATCATTGTTTAAAACAGACTTTTTATATAAATACTTAGTTATTTTATATATATTTGTATTTATGTAAAATAGATACACAATACCTATATATGTTCACTGTAATTTATTGGAGTAATTTTATAATAATATTATACATATAAATTTTTAATGAACTTTTTACCGTCTTTTACCCAACTTCTAAAATCATTTATAAATTTGTATAAAACATAATTTTACCACTTCTGGGGCTTTAATTTCAATAATCTGAGAGACACAGTTGACATTAGTAAGTAAAATGTTCTTCAATAATATAAAAATAATTTTTGGGAAATAGTAATTTGTAATTTTATTTACCACGGTTAAAAGTAAATAGTTTAATTAAAGGTAAAAATGATATTATAATTACCCTAACACATGTCCTAATTCTATTGGATATATTTTTTTCAACAAAAATTAACCTTTGTAAAAAAATGATCCTTTTTTCCACTGTGACAATATTTGGACATTAATTATTATTTTATTTCAAGAAGAGTTAAAAGTGTTAAATTCAATTTTTAATTACTAAAAAAAATTTAATATAAGGTTATATATAAGAAAAATTCGACTATAAATATTAATTAGAAAGAAAAAAATATTTCCTACATAATTTTATTTTATTTAGAATTTTTAGACTTTAAATAATTAAATTTATAAATGATACAATGATGATGCATTAATTTCCTTACTAATGAAAAATTAAAATAATTGATATTATAAATATCCAAATAAAAGTAAATTGATACTTTTATGAATTACACTAATTTTTAGGTTAATATGAAATTTTAGGGTATATTAAATAAATTTTTTTGAAGTGATAAAGTTATTATAACTTTCCCAAAAAAATACCAAATAGTGTCAAAATTGACATAAATAAGTTTTAAAAAAATACTATATTATTAATTGATATAATATTCCTAAAAATTTAAGATTCGGATAAAGGACTTAGATAAGGTTAGATATATTAATAATGAACCACATGGGGTTCGGTTGGATTTTTATAGTAATATTATTAACCATTTATTATAATAATACAAGAATACATGGTAAAAGTTAAACTATTTAACTAGGAGGTAAATATAAATCATCAGGTTAATATAGTGACCTAAACCTATTTGAAACCTATTGGTTGAGAGGTTTCCAACCCATCCTCAACATAGACTCTAAATAAATCATTTAGGAGCCATTATAAACCAAATATGATTTTATAATAAAATAATATTTCAATCTTTTCCTAAAGTGACCCTCACCTCTCTTATAAAAGGGAACTTCACTCTCTCTCAAAATCACACCTCCAATGTAATTTAGCTCAGCCAAACCCTACTCAAATATCCTCTCAAATATCCTCCATTATACATATAGACCTTAATTTTATCATAAATCCATCCTAAGGATCCTTTTTGATCAACTCAAATTGAAACACCTGAAGAAGAGGTAATAATTTCACTACCACTTTCAAAGTTCTTTTCATCTTCCACTTTCTATTTTATTGTTGTTTCCATACCAAAATAATAACCCCAGAACCTTATACATACTTTTATGTTATTATAAATATGGTATAACTATATTCATTATTCTATATATCCTATGAATGACAAGTCACAATACGTGTGTACGTACGGCTTACTGTCTCCACGTCGTGGTGCAGTTTGTTATTCAAACACTTCATTATTTGGATGGGTGTAATAATGAGTATAACTGATGTAAATAATGAATATAACATGTTGATGATTTTTTATATATGATATATCATCCAATTACATATGATTTCACCAGCAATATAATGATATTGTCTTTTGTGCGTACGTACAAATTACCATCTTCACGAATGTGATGATGTTCATTTCCCATCATAATCATTGGTAGAACCCAGATTTACCCTACATGTATGTGGTCATTATAGTACAGTTAGGGGTCGAATCCACAAGGACCGAAGAAGAATCCTAGAGACACTCTGATTTTGGAAGGATTTGGCTATGGAGTGGCCAACTATTTGGATTGATTTGATTTGAATAATTACAGATTTAATTTAAAGAAAATAAATTAAAACATACAATTACTTAGTATAAAACAATTAATGATCACTCCAAAGAATTGGATCATACTAGCACTCGAAATGTGTCATTGTTAAAGTTGGCGAAGATGAAGAAGAAAATAATTGTCAAATGAAATTATTAAATTAATGAAATGATTACAGAATTTTAGATCATAAAATAACATCCAATCTGCCCCATGAAACTCCCTATGACCAACCGATAATTTTTTAGCCCTCCATTGATTCTATGATCTCCAAGGAAGTGGAAACCAGACTCATAGGGGCGGAATTGAAGAAGAAAAATATAACAATGAAATGATCACTCCACCATTGTGTGAATAAGTTCACAAGTGTTGGTGTGAATAAGATCACACCTTAGGGAAACGGTATCAATGTGAAAAGACGAAGAACAGAAAAAGAGAAGAAGAAGAACTTTTATTGAAAACAAAGGTGATTCAAATAACTTACCTGTGAAAGAAGAACGTTACAAGGGCAATTTGGCATAACAACATTACAATGAATGTAAAACTCCAAGATCCCTAAATCCTCAACCGATACTGCCTTAAATAGGAATTTTGGAATCCCTTGTCCGAGCCCCATCATCCCATGTGCCTTTAATTAATTTTTCTGGGGAAAGGTGGGTGGATATTTAATGCATAGGAGACTTTTCAACTCTTACCTCGAAGTGGGAGTCAGTATGTATCCACCGAACAGATGCTCCTAAATCAGATTCTAGAAGGTCGAATTGGAGTGGGCCACAAATGACTTAAATGAATACCTGGACCTCCCCTAAATTCTTGTAAAATTGCGGCCCAAAATACGTTGTGGTGCGGGAGATATGATTAAAATGGTGGTATATATTTTTGGGCCATAGATTCTGGCCTAGATTTGCATCTTCAAATTGGGTCTCCTTAATCACTACCATGTAAGACGAATTATCACTGGCTCCATAGGAATAATGTGTTCTTATATATGTCCTATAGACACCCATGAAATATGGGCTTCATTGGGCATATATTGTGGGAGGTATAGTACTTTGATTGGGATGTTGTCTAGTTCACTTTGCTCATAATGTGGTTTGTTCAAAGCCCACTTTGGTGGTCTTCCAAATTGAATCTTCAAGTCCTCCAAAATAATGAATTGTTCCTTATATCATGGGAGACCAGGAAATAGAATATTAAAATAAAATCAAGACCATTTGATGTTTTATGAGATGTTCAAGAATGTACCATGTAATAGTTCATTTTAGGAAAGAATTGAAATAATGATGTGAAATGATGTTCAAAGTGTAAAATGCACTAAAATGGTAATAATGAATAAAAATCACATGAAAAATATATAAATTAACAGTGAATATTAGCCTCTTCCAGTGGATAATCAATAATTCATGAATAATTTTCATTGTATGATTAAAAATAATGTTTAAGAACTTAATATAATTTTGGATATGAATAAAATACATTATAGCCATAACAAAAATGACTTACTTAACAAAACATATAAAGGAAAATGAATCAGTTAACACCCAAAACAATGATACTACTGAAATATTATTAACAATGCAATTTTAGAACATCATATATGATATCATATTTATGTATGTGGTTATTTTATAATTTAATAACAATTATTTAAATATTATACATGAGGTTAATGTAACCTCGATCAATTAAATGTGCAAGTTAAGTGTTAATTCGACAATCTCTTCAATATCTGAGCTCATTTATATGTGAGTGAGTATCTACTGGACCTCTTTATCATCCACATATGTGTTTCATAAAAAGTATTTAAAAGTTTTTTTATTATTTCATATACTATGGGTTAAAGTCATTTATAACCTTTTTTGACTTTTTATAAGATTTTTATAAAGAAATCATTCTATCCTTTTCCAAAAAAGGTCTTTTACAACATTTTCGAAAAAATTAAGGAATGAATGTTTTTTAAATTATACAGAGGGTTCAGCTATTTTCCACCATTATAACACCTTCGAAGAATCCCTTACAAGCGTATAAGAATATTTTCAAAAAAATGTTTCCTTTTATAATTATGTGACTTTTAAATGATTTCAAAATAAAAAGAGGTATTTCTTTCAAATAGTTTTCATTTCTTCTTTGTCTATATCCTTTGATGGATTTTAAACTTTTTTGAAGTTAATTTATTATGATAAAAATCATACATATTGTATTAAATGTTTTGTGATATGTTTGACTATGGATGTGTTATTTTTATGCCATCCATAGTTTATAGATAAGGTATTGACATTTTGTATGCTAGATTTAATACGAATGTTTATGTTATGTTTAAACCTTTTCAAATGAAGAATGCATTGGGCTTAGTAAGTGATGGGTGGAGCATGCTATTTCTCCTTGATGCATCGGTAGGTCTCATGAGAAAAACTAGTGTCTTGGAACAAGGCCTTGATAAAATATTACTTTAATCTTGGTGTGAGGCCTTAACTATGTGGTTATGAAGTCTGGTATTATGCATTCCATCATTATGAAATTGGATATTGATATTTCTTGTGATTATTCAACTAGTAGAATATTCATGTAAATAAGTAAATGGAATTATTTGATTTATATTTTCCATATTATGATGATTTTTGCTTTTAAAAATATTATGTTTTATTATTATACATTCCCTTACATGTTTATGCTTATTTATGAAAGTTTCCTCTATATTGTTTTCCTTACTGAGCATCTGAGCTCACCCCTTTCTTTGTTTTATTTTTCCCTAGATGTGAAGAAGTATTTCATTGTTGACCAGTAGGGATAGGCTATGTGATATAAGTGTGTTCAAAGGGAACAAAAATGTTATTGTTGTTTTTATTTCAAGAAGTAATGTAAAACATATGTATGTATCTTGTACTTACAAGGCTACTAAACTAATTAGCCTTTTGGGATATGATCCCCTGTGATTATTCTAATGTTATGTAATAATTCACTGACTCTGGGTAACTAGGGTCAGGTATTTATAGTTGGTATCAGAGGAACGTTATTACAAACCTTGGAAGCTAGATATAAAAAATTATGATTAGAGAAAATTAACCTAAGATAGACGTTGATGATTAGTATTGAAGAACTTCCTAGATTTTTGGTAATGTAGAGATTTTGCGACTTCTCCAAAAAATTCATCCATTTCTGGATATGATCAGGTAGAGGTGGCTCTAGAACAGATGTACCTATGAGTGAAAACTCCCACAATTAGTTTCTGGCTTGACCTAGGGTATCCTAGTACACGACAATGGGCCTTGCTGCAATCTTGGTTTTGAAACTCCTAAGGTATATGCTTTGGATAATTTGAATATTCTTTAAAAACCATTATAAAGGATATTTGAGTATATACCTCCTCAAAGAAAACATTTTTATGATTATCGATTATATCCATAAATTGTTCAATTTATGTTAAGTGTTTTAACAGTTTTAATTATGTTTGGTGATTCATAAACTAATCTGATGTATAAAATTATTTAGAAATAGTGCATAGTGGAAGGAATGGAAATTGTATTAATTAAGGTAATCCATGTATGAATTTTCCTCCTCTTCAAGATAATTATAGTGGAGCTGGTGATGCAACTGGGGCTAATCGGCTTATCACAATGTCGGGACAACTCACACGGGTCATGAATAATAACCTTACCCATATGGAGTACCCTGATACATAACGTGGTGGATCAATGTTAAACCTCTTCATGAGGAAACAACCACCAACATTAACCGGGAATAAAAATCCATTTTTAGATGAGCAATAGATAAGTTCCTTATGGAAAATATTGCATTCTTTAGGGAGTAGCGAAAGGGAAAAAATTTTTCATTGTAGTTTATCACCTCACCGGAGATACAGATCAATAGTGGTCATTACTTCAAAACACAAAGTAATATGAAGAAGTATAAATTATTGAATGGAGGGTGTTTAAAGAGATTTTCTTAGAAAAAATACTTTCCTCGTGGCCATCGAGAGGATATGGACCGACAATTTCTGAGCCTAAGGCAAAAGGAGGACGAGAATGTTTAAATGTATGAGGCTAACTTTAGAAGTTTATAAAGGCATGTCAGAAATTTTATATGTAACCAAATGAGTAAGATTGATTGATTCATCATTGGGTTAAAACCATTTCTCCATCGAGCATTAGTCTCAAAATCCTTCTCATCATACGAGGATATTGTCTCATGTGCTCTCAAGATAGAAAAGTAATTATCTAAGTCTTATGACTATAAAGAAAAGAAAGGGAAGAAGATATGTGCTAAACACTCTAGAAATGGAAATAAAGGGAAGAAGAAAAAAATTTGAATATCTAGCATATGGTAAATGAGGGAAAAACACCATGGTACTTGCCTGAAAGGAATGGGAGTCTGTTACCAGTGTGGTGAAAAGGGACACTAAGCTCATGATTGTAAGGGAAAGAAAGAGGTTATTAATGTTGAATGATAAAATTTTATAGAAATGGGGAATTATGAAAATGAATGTCCTAAGCACCAAGGAAACTTACCTCAAAAAAGGGAAAGGGAGAAAATCTTAGCTTATGAGATCACTACTGATGAGGTTGAAGCTTAGAAAGATGTAGTGGCATGTAATTTAATTGTTTCCTGAAGTTTAGCCAATGATTTATTTGATTATGAATCATTGCATTGTTTCATATCATCCTAGTTTTCTAAGAAACTTAGATATTTCCAATTTGATTTAACAAGGGATTTTTCAGTCAAAACTCCTAAGGGAAGCATCATTTCAATGAAGTTTTGTGAATCAGTTCCCACTAGTGTATATAAATGTTCTTTATCTTCTGATCTCATCATCTTAACCAGGATTTAATTTTATATAATCCTTCAAATGGATTTCCTTTCGGACCATGATGTGGAAATTTATTTTAATAAGGATGAGGTTACAATTTTTGATGGTGATAAAGAGTACCATATCATTAGATCATAAACGTCACTACCAGATTCTTATCTAGATCCACCCCTATTAGCTCTAATAAATTCAATTATTGGGGAGTAAGAGAATGAAATAATGTTCGTGGGGAAAAGAATGTTCAAATAGAAGAAGTCCATATGGTACAAGAATATGTTGATGTGTTTCCAGTGGATTTACCTGGACGTCGTCCTGAACGAGAAATTGTGTTTTCCATTGATTTAATTCCAGGTTCAAGGACCATATAGAAGACCACTTATAGAATGGGCACTATTAAAGTAGTGGGACTAAAGAAACAACTAGAGAAATTGAGTAATAAAGGATTTATTCTCCCTAGTGTTTCTCCATAAGGATCCCCTATTCTTTTTGTTAAGAATAAATATGAATATTTGAGGTTGTGCATTGACTTGAGGGAGATCAATGTTATAACAATAAAGAAAAATTCTACCCTACTTGGCATTGATGATTTATTTTACCAACTTCATGAAGCTCAATATTTTTCAAAGATTGAGCACTGATCTGGATATCAGTAGTTATGTGTGAAGAAGGAAGACATTCTGAAAACACCATTTCGATCCAGGTACGAGCATTACGAGTTTACAGTAATGCATTTTGGACTGACTAATTCATCCTCTATTTTCATGGTTCAATTGAATAGAGTTTCCAAGGAATATCATGATGTATTTTTAGTGGTATTTATTTATTATATCTTGGCATAATCAAAAAGCTATGAAGATCTAGAAAATCACTTGCGCACTATTTTGAAAACCCTCATAAAAAATTAATTATATGGGATGTTTAGAAAGTGTGAATTTTGGCTTAAAGAGATTTGTTTTCATGGCCATATTGTCTCTAAGGATGGAATCTTTTCTGATCATTCAAATACCAAGGAAATCCAAGAATGGCCAGCAGTGACAAGTATAACTGAGGTACACATTTTTATCTGTTTAGAAGGCTATTATCAATGTTTCGTCTAGAATTGTTTCCTATTGGCTAACCCATTAACCAACCTCGCACGGAAATGGGTTAAAGTGTTTGGACAAAAGAGTGTGATGAATGTTTTGATGAACTGAAGAGAAGATTATACATTGATCCAATCTTGACTCTACCATCGAGGAATGATGGGTTTATTATTTATAGTGTTGCTTCAAAGAAAATAATTGGTTGTGTGCTTATGCAGAATGATAAAGTTATTACATATTCATCACAAGAGATAAAAATTCATGAACAAAACTATTCCACTCATGATCTTGAGTTAGAATCTATAATCATTTAATTAAAGATATGGAGACACTATCTCTATGGTGAAAAATGTGAGATATATACTGATCATAAGATTTTGAAGTATATTTTCTCACAAAAAGAACTCAACATGAGGCAAAGACGATGGCTTGAACTACTCAAGGATTATGATTGCACTATACACTACCACTCGAGGATGGAAAATAAGGTGGCATATGCTTTGAGCCCAAATAATCATGTAGTTTTGAATAATATGAGAGTTGAAATGGATCCTATGTTCATGGATCTAGTAAAGATGGATATGGTAATAATCAGGAAGGTTAAACATTGATACATTTTCAAATGGTTTCCAAATAATATTTACTAGAAAGGATAAAAAGTTCTCAGACTGATGATGAGGAGTTTCAAAAGAAAATTAAAGCTGTGAACGATGGGAGATTGATCGACATCGTATTTGAAGATAGGATTTTGAAATTTGGGAAGAGTCTTTGTGTTCCTGATATACCTGATCTAAAAAGGGAAATGTTGGATGATTCTCATAGATCCAATTTCTCTATAAACCCTAGTAGCACTAAGTTGTATAAGGATTTGAAGGAACATTTTTGGTGGGACAGCATGAGGAGGGATATTGCTTATTATGTGTCAGGATGTATGGTTTGTTGACAGGTTATGTCTAGAAAACAACATCATGGAGGTTTCATGCAACCTCTTCCCATACCATAGTGTAAATGGGATGATATTAAAATGGAATTTGTTAGCTGACTACCAAAGAATCTTTTAAGTAATGATTCAATATGGGTTATTATTGATCATCTTACCAAGTCAGCACATTTTCTTGCTATAAGATAAGATTTACCACTTAAACATCTAGCAATACTATATATTAATGAAGTTGTAAGACATCATAGAGTACCCCTATCTATTGTTTCTGATCATGATCCTAGTTTTACAACAAGATTCTAGAAAAGTATAAAAAAGGACTTGGATATTGAAATTCATTTGAGCACTACCTACCACCATCAAACTAATGGTCAATTAGAATGGACTATTCATTCCTTAGAAGACATGTTGAGATCTTGCTTACTTGACTTTGATGGTATGTGGGATCAGTAATTACATATGGTAGAATTTTCCTATAACAACAGATTTCATTCAAGTATTCTGATGGCACCATATGTAGCGTTATATAGAAATAGATTTCTCGCACCAACTTGTTGGGATGATGTTAGTGAAAGAAAATATTTAGGCCCAGAACTTTTTGAAGAAACAATGGAAAAGGTGAAGGTTATCCAACCCCACATCAAAGCATCTCAAATTAGGGAAAATAGATATACTGATAACCAAAGGAAGGATTTGGAATTCGAATCAGCGGGTCATGTTTTCTTGAAGGTATCATCATTGAAGGGATTTATACAATTCGGTAAGAAGGGTCAGTTAAGTCCCAGGTACATTAGACTTGTCGAAATTCTAGAACTAATTGGGGTTGTAACTTACCGTTTGGCAATGACGCCAAGTCTCTCCGAAGTTTTTGATGTGATCCATGTATCACTTTTGAGAAAATATATGTTTGTCCTAATGCATGTACTAACATATGAATAAATAGAACATGAACCTGACCTTTCTTATTACGAAAAGCCTATCATAATTCTTGATACAAGAGATCATGTGTTGAGAAACTGGGTGACTCATCTGGTAAAAATTCTACGGAGAAACCATAAGATGGAAGAGGCAACGTGGGAACCCGTGGAAATTATGATGATGAACCACCCGAATATTTTAATGTGGTAATATTATCGAAATTTTGAGGATGAAATTATTTTAAAAAGGATAGAATGCAACACCCCAAGCTTCCACGGTACGTTTCCCTTTGAATAATGCAATAGCTTGTGTTGTCTGCAACTTGGAGTTTTAAAACACCATGACCAATCAAATTAGCTGTTATGAGTAGTAATACCCACTTTTTAAGATTTTATAAATTTTAATTTTTTAAAATGGACTTCATTTTTGGATTCAAAATATCAAAATTAGCTTAGGGTGAATTTTTGGTATTTTTTATGAAAACATTCAAATTTTGATGAATAGTAAAAAAACACTACTTTATTGTTTTAAACCGACTTTTAATTATAATAATTAGTTATTTTATTTAAATTTATATTAAATAATAATAGATACATAATACCTATATATATTCAATGTAATTCATTGGTGTAATTTTTTAATAATATTAGATTTATAAATTCTTATTGAACTTTTTTCTGTCTTTTACCACCTTTTAGGAGCATTTGGAAATTTGAATAAAACATAATTTTACCACTTCTTTGAGTTGAATTTCAAAAATCTGAGAGACACGGTTGACATCAGTAGGTAAAATGTGGTTCAATAAGATGAAAATAATTTTGGGGAATAGTAACTTTTGACTTTAATTTACCACGGTTAAAAGTAAATAGGGTAATTAAAGGTAAAAATTATATTATAATTACCCTAACACATGTCCTAATTCTATTGGATAGTTTTTTTCTACCAAACTCAACCCTAGGAAAAAATATATAATCCTTTTGGTCCATTTGAATTAGATTAGGACATTTACTATAATTTTATTTCAAGAATAAGTAAATGTGTTAAATTCAATGTTTAATAACTAAACCATTTTAATATAGAGTTATACATAAGTTAAATTAAACAATAAATATTATATATAAAAATAAAAAAATTTCATACATAGTGTTATTTTATTTATAATTTTTATACATTAAATAATTAAATTTATTTATGATACAATGATGATGCAGCAATTATCTTATAAATGAAAAATTAAAATAATTAATATTATAAATATCAAAATAAATGTAAATTGATAATTTTGATGAATTCCACTAATTTTATAGGTTAATATTACATGTTAGAGTTGATTAAAAAATTCGAAATGATAAAGTTGTTATGACTTTCACAAAAACAAAATACCAAATAGTTTCAAAATTGACATAAATATATTTTTAAAACAAATACTATATTATTAATTGATATACTATTCCTAGAATTATATGGTTTGGAGAAAGGAATTAGATAAGGTTATATATATCAATACCAACCCACATGGGTTTCTCATGGCTTTTTATTGTAAGATTATTAACCATTTATTATAATAATACCAGAATACATGGTAAAAGTTAACCTATTGTACTAAGAGTTCAATCTAAATAATGACGTTAATATAATGACCTAAACCTGTCTAAAACATATTGGTTGAAAGGTTTTCGAACCATCCCCACCTTATCCTTGAAATTAATCATTTTGGAGTCATTATATACCAAATAGGATTGTATAATAAAATAATATTTCAAGCTTTCCCTAAAGTGACCCTCACCTCTCTTATAAAAGGGTACTTCCTCTTCTCTCAAAATCACACCTCCAAAGCCATCTGTCTCAGTCAAAACCAGCTCAAATATCCTCCCAACTACCCTCCATTATACCTACTGGCCTTAAATTGATCATAAATCCAACTTATTGATCCCTTTTGATCAACTCAAATTGAAAGACCTGAAGAAGATGTAATAATTTCCCCACGTCTTTCAATGTTTTTTTCTTCTTCCACTTCCACTTTATTTGGTGTTTCCATACCAAAATAATAACTCCAATACCTTACACATTCTATTATTTTATTATAAATATTTTAAAACCATATTCATTATTCTATCCATCATATTAATGACAAGACACTATATGTGTGTACGTACGGCTTACCGTCTCCACATCATGGTGTAGATTTGTATTCAAACACTTCATTATTTGGATGTGTATAATAATGAGTATAACTGATGTAAACAATAAATATAAAATGTTAATGATTCTGTATATATGATATACCATCCAATTAAATAAAATTTCACCATCAATATAATGATATTGTCGCTCGTGCATAGGTATGGATTACCATCTCCACGAACGCGATGAGATTCATTCCCCATCGTAATTATTCAAGAATTATTTTCATTTTGTGATTAAAATAATGTTTAAGAAGATAATATCATTATGGATACGAATCAAATACATCCTATCCATAAAAAATATGAATTATGTAATAAAACATGTCAGGGAAAACGAATCATTTAACACCCGAAAAAATGATACAACTGAAATATTATTAACAAAGAAATATTAAAATGTAATATATGATACCATATTTATGAATTGGGTAATTTTATTATTTAATAACAATGATTAAAATATTATACAAGACATTAACATACCATCGTTCAAGGAAAAGTGAATGTTATGGGTTAATTCTATAATCACTTCATCATCGGAGGTTGTTTATATGTGAGTATCTATCGGTACCTCTTTATCATCCACATTCGTGTTTCTTAAAAATGTATTTTGAAATATTTTTACTATCTCTTAGAATATGGTTTAAATTAATTTATACGCTTGGTTGAATTTTTATAATATTTTTATAATGGAATCTTTCCGTCATTTTCGAAATACGGTCCTTTATGACATTTTCTACAAAATTAATGAAAGAATGTTTTTTTACTCATACAAAGGGTGCGGCTATTTTCCATCGTTATAACACCTTCAAAGCATCGATTACAATATTATAATAATATTTTAAAAATAAATTTTTTCTTTTATAATTATCTAACATTTAAATTATTTTAAAATAGAAAAGGTTATTTATTTAAAATAGTTTTCATTTTATCTATGTCAACATCCTTTGATGGATTTTAAACTTGTTTGAAGTCTTTTCATTATGATACAAATATTCCATATTGTATTGAAGTTTTTGTGATATGTTTAACTATGGATGTGTTATTTTTATACCATTCATGGTTTATGGATAAAGTATTGAAATTTCGTATGCTAGTTTTAATACAAATGTTAATGTTATGTTTAAACCTTTTCATATGAGGAATGCATTGGACTTAGTAAGTAACGGGTGGAGCCTGCTATAGCTCCTTGATGCATCGGTAGGTCTCATTAGACAAACTGGTGTCTTGGAACAAGGACTTGGCAAAATCTTATATGTAGTATTGGCATGAGGCCTTGACTATGGGGTTATGAAGTGTAGCATTATGCAATACATAATTTTGAAATTGGTTGTTGATATATCATGTGATTATTAGACTAGTAGAATATCTATATGAAGAATTAAATGGAATTATTTGATTTATATTTATCTTATTATGATGAATTTTAAGTTTAGAAGTCTTTCATTATCAGTCTTACACATTATCTTAAATTTTTATTCTTATTTATGAAAGTTTTTTTAATATTCTTTTTCTTACTAAGAATTTGAGATCACCCCTTTCTATGTTTTTTTCCAAGGATGTGAAGATGTATTTTATGGTTGACTTATAGGGATGGGTTAAGGGATATAAGTATGTTCAATGGGGACAAGAATGTTGTTGTTGTTTTTATTTCATGATGTAATGTAATTCTTATGTATGTATCTATTAATTCCAAGGCTTCTAAACTAATCAGCCTTTTGGTATTTGATCCCTTGTGATCATGCCAATGTTATGTAATAATGCACCGACTCAAGGTAACTATGGTTGGGGCATTACATATGATTGCATTACATTCTGCAGAATTATTATCTATTTGGTAAACCTTAGCAGTAGCATCTTCGGTTTCAAACTCTTGAGGACTAGACAAAGCCTCAGTAAGTGCTTCTGAAATAGCTTTTGATAGATTTAAGGCATCCAAAATTGATTACATGACCAGTACTTGGTCTAGTTGTTTCAAAACATCAAACTTTTGATCTAGAGGCCTACGTTTCATAGCATAAAAATACGGTTTTTGATGGTGTCATAGAAGTTGATTCTTTTTATATAGATGTACCTTGTGTTGGAGCAGAAGCTAGAAATGATCCTGGATTTGGTAAGTCAGAATGACTAGGTCTATCTACATTCTAAGAGGAAGATGGTGTGACTTCTAATTAGTCCTCCAAAATAATCATGTCATAACTAAACCTGTCTTGCATGGAAGAAACTCCACGTTCTTGTTTATCCCACAAAAGGGATCCTCCACGAGTTTATGTCGTATAAATAGTTCGAGCAGGGGTAGAGTAAAAAATGTTGTTTCTAGAATTACCACATCATCCCCTATATCCTTGACCTTGGGCTCTTCAAATGGTTACCCAATTAGGTACAAGGGACTCTGGATAATTATAATCAGAATAACTATTGGAATATGGATCGGTTAAGTGGATAACATTCATTGAACCAAAGATCAATTTTTCATCTGATGAAGATTTTTTCTGACAGGTTAATTTTGGTTGTGTCCTTTGGTGGGGCGGTACCCATACTTTCGAAGCATATGGAATGAAATCTGCCAGATTCAAGGAAAAATTTTTCTATGACATGATCTATTCTACTTCTGACTGTTCTTTTTTTCTTGTGATCATCTCATTTTTTATAAGGATAAACCTTTTAATGAAGGTGGTTTTACTATGGTAGGAGTGGAAGAAGACACAATCGGTTGTTTCAACTGTGTTCAAAAAAGGCATGAGTTCGGAAGATCATTTTCCAAATCATACAATCATCATATTTCTTGCACATTTTTACTTTTAACATCCTATCACTCACCTTGTTCCTCTGGATCAGTAGCAGTAAAATACTTTACATGAGCTAATGAACTTTTTAGTTTCACTTTTCCGGAGTTTACCATTTTTTCCAGGGGTTCCTTGAAAACAAAATAGGCTTGGATGGGATCCCTCAACATCTAGTGAAAGGGAAAATAATTTGGAAGATCTTCATCTCCTTCGTTGTTAGGTTTCTTTGGCCTTGGCAACTAAACCAAATTGTTTTCCCGAGCTGAGATGAATTAACCAAAAACATATTCATTCCAAAATGAATAAATTTTTATTTTTAATTCCTCGAACTATTTTTTCCTATGATATCTTGGATTATCTTGAAGAGGCAATCATTTATACTGATGCTCTAGAGGTGGATCCCTTCACTACGATGAAGTTTTTGAAGTGGAAGTATGTTTAAGTGATTTCTGGAGTGTAACGATAGCAGCTTATGCTGTCCCTGTTCTCAAACCAAGAGCTAATGGAATTACACGAGTTTTATCATTAGTCTCTAAATAGAATCTTCTATCTGTTGAGAAATTGAATTGAGGTCTCAAAAACCCTCCTATGTATTTTATAGGGATCAACGATGTGAGTAACTGATCACGTCGATCTTCTACAAAAATTGGCAGCAACTCTCCGTGAGGGAGTACCAGACATAATGAATATTTCAATCCTTTCCATCGTGCAATGAAATATGAAACTCTTTCATTCTCCCTTTTTTTACAATTGGTAAGAACAAAAACGTTCATCTTCGATAGCATTGAGATAATTTGAAGAAGTAATTTCTGGCAGAGATTTTCCCATCTAGTAATTGATTGAGATTGTAAACATGTATACCAAAAAATTGATGGTCCCTGTAGTGACTGCAAAAAACACCTGAGATTTACTGCTTCTTGTTGATGAGAAGTTACTATCTTGGGATCACAATGAGAAACAAAATGTGTTGAGTGTATTTTTGGGACTCTCGAACCATTAATGATTGGAAACGTGTTATTCATTAAATTTGATGGGGGGATCAGGTCCACCTATTCAGGGTAAGATTTCTTTTCCACCTGAACTGACACACATTGTTCCTTCATAGATTCCAATCAAGTCATTAATACATTAATTGTTTTCATAAGTATTTGTGGAATATCAAGATGAGTTGAAACCTATGTAGGTACATCTGGATCCTGAGCTGATGTAATGACCAGGAAAACAACTGGTGATGGTGTTGGTATTTTCCTTGGATAACCCACAGGAACAGGCTTATAAAGATGTGTTTGATCCTTGGTTGTGTACCCAATGAAGGTAATTCATTATCTTCATCTATAGTTACTAAAAATCATCTTCACTATGGAGATCCTACATGATGTGCCTGTTAAGAATCTACCTGAGAAGTACGTCTAGCAGTAATAATGATTCAAAGTAACTCTATATTGGGTCATTTCAACACCTTCATTTCCTATTCTTATTGTGAAAATTCTTATTAAAGAGAAATATATTGACCTTATCCAGTAGAAAAGTGCGAGCCATCTGACTTTCCCCTATCCTGTTTTTAGATGCCTTTCGGGGGTGGGAGTTGGTTATTTGATGGCATACCTAGATTCTGGTTAAGCCTCTAATTTCAGGTATGTATACCTTCTTCATTTTCCTCAGTGTGTACCATATTATGGATAAGAACCTCATATTATGATTCCCCTAAACTAGACTCATTTTATGGAGTATCTTCTGTATTGGTGTTAATGACATTTAATGACGCATAATGCATTGATGACATTTTGTAAGTATCTTTGTAAGATTTCCTCCCTCTGTATCTTCTATGAGACTATGTTCCCTTGTTTGATGAATTTTCAGGAAATTTTTGGTGGATAGTAACCCAAAGGGCATCCTCGGATAGTTCAGTTGTGCACTCTCTTTGGGGATTCCTCCCTAATTGGGAGAAAACTAACTTCCATTGAGGAGGGGATTGTATATATGAAAAAGCCCCCAGCCCTGAAGGCCGGGGCTATTAATATTCTTCTTCTTCAAACATCTGAGCTTTGTTTAATGAATATTATGGTTGAATTAAATGATCCCACATCTTTGAAAGATGGGGTGATTCTTGAATTGTTATGGCTGATATTCGTACAACTACTCTTCTGATTATGTGAAATTTGGTTTGGACATTAGCTGGGTGTTTCATCCGACAACCACTCAAATCAGATATTTTAGAATATTTTTTTGCTATTTCAGACATTTTCATTCATTGATGGATGACATCTTTTAAGCAGGACGCCTGCTTAGGATTCTCATATGCATGATGTAAATGTAACTCAACAACTTCTTTTCATTGGTTCGGACCTTTATGTGAGATGGTTGAGGCATGTTCTTGAGAATACATTTGATTACATAAAAAATATGTTGATTTTAGCCGACCTTGGGAAATAACATTTCATGAGACCTCTTTTGGAAGACTTTACTGATTTTGGAGTGCAGTGAAATGAAATGATCCATGTGAACCACATCCTCTGATATGAACACCAGATGGTGTGTCAGAAATTAACTGGTGTAGCCTCTTTAGAGCATTAAGGCATGCACGTTGAAGGGTTATCTATATCTTTTCAACCTTTGGATGTTGGGAATCTAGGGATATGCTAAGTCAACTTGGTGTTGCAACACTTATATTACCTTTACATGATTTTGATATTCGTTATATGGTAATACATTGGTTTTCAAGTGATGAAAGGATTTCCAAAAATTGAGTTGTATATCATGAATGAAATCATCTTCCATCAATTATGGAATGTTATACTGAGAATTTTCCAATGGCTATAACATGATTGGTATTTCCCCTTTAGACAATTGTTTCCTCATGTTTGACATATCTTCATCGTATTTTACTAGATATTTCACCACATGGTCTGACCGAAGTGTATTCTCTGTATTAGAAGACAAATGACCCAAGGGAGGTTTATAGAATTACCATTACCTTAACATGTATTCTTGTTGAGAAATATTTTCACCCATCAATGAAAATTCATCAGACATGACTAGCATTTTGTTTTCAAGTTCCTCAAGATATGAGGGATTTATCATCACTACATTATCAATTATAGAATTATCTTGACATTGAGAAACACTACATTGGAGAGAAATTTTACAGTGAATGCCATCATGGGGAGGACCCCTATTATGCATTACAGTAAGGGATGAATCCTCTAGCACCTTGGTCTTCTGGCCACACAGTGGGTTGTCGTGGCTCTCATATAGTGATAGGTGCTCTAGATTGAACGAATTTCCATGATGCACGCCTTCATGATGAAGTGTCTGATGAGGATCCTTAGAATTACTACTACCACTCCCATAATTTGGTAATGAGAGGATGGGATCTTGAGCTGCAATAGATAAATGTCTGAGGGCTTCAAGAAATACAACATTAAGAGGTGCCAAATTTTAGTTTACCTATTTATTTTCCAACCGTGTTTGGTGGGGCTTCTTCTTGGATGTTCTCTTACACTTATTTGGGGCCACTTTCTAGGAAAATTGGTTATCATGGGTAGTTTTATGTGCCTTCCTTGGAGCGGCCATCTGAACAGACTGATTACATCCAATTGGAAAGGGTGCTTGTTCCTAATCTTGTTATCTGTATGATATGGGGGGTATGCCCCATGACCCTCTTGAACTAGAACAATGGTGTGTATATACTCTGGGATGGACTGATGATGTGTCATCCCATATGTGGGGAAATATTTTATGTGCATGTTCCCCTGGTACTACTGATGTAGTTTTTATAATATCCAAGAATGCTTCCAGAATATTGGAAGGGATTTTCACATACCATTTTATCATTGATAAGATGTGTTTAGTGAATTTAGAATATTTAATAAGAATATACATCGATTCCTAATCTGGAGTATGTGTTTGTGTCTTCTCTTGTCCTCCCTTTCCTATCAATGGGTATTGGTAGTACTCTTGCATTGGGGTAGAGAGTTGGGCCTGCCCCAGCATTGTCGTTGGAGCTTTCTGACTTTCTTCTCCGGGTTCTGGGAAACGAAATTGTTGGTAGGATTGATGAATTCTAGAAGGTGTATGTGCCTTCTAGATATTTCCCATCAAGTATGGATGACCTGCATTCTTCAATACTAGCAGATGAGACTGTTTGGTGAATTGTTGATTGTAAATAGGTGTATGTTCTTTTTTACTAGTTATCACCATATTGGATTGATGGGCTTCTTTAAATGCAGTCAGATGAGCCTATTGACTGGATGATAACTTGTAATAAGGTGTATGTGTCTGTTCACAATACTACACTGGGTTTATCTACTGGGATTGGTGGGTTTCTTCCAGACGAGTATAATTGATAGAAAAATTAAGACAGACAGGTGTATCTGTATGCTCGTTGTTTTCCATAAAGTTAGGTTGATGGACTTCTCTAGAGGGGGTATAGGTAAGAACCTGCTCTCTGTTGACCCGATGGTGTCCCCAGAAGTTCTTATTTGTGCTCGGGTCTGAGAGACATGAGCCGATCATCCAGAGACCACACCTCCATCATGTTGGTGGCTCACTACCGCACAATTTTTCTGGCGGCGATTGTTGGTGGAAGCCCTTAAGAAGGATCCCTTATTCCTTGAATTGATTCCATAAGTGACCTATTGATCCACATCTATGTTTTATGTGAGTCAATGTTTGTTGTGTTTCAGGTATAAGAACCCAAAATGGTTGAAAACTGTGATTGGAACCATCTTCTTCAAGATCATCGGTCGTCATTGGTCGGATGATCATGGATTTTTAATGACTTTGAGGGCCTGTCGGGCAGCCTCCATAGTTGGGATTGTACCGTGCTTAAGATACTCCTTTACCAACATCTCGGAGACACAAATTTGAAGACACTGAGTGGGTAATGACCTCCACTTTCATTGATGAAGATCCAGCTTGAGCAGCAATCAGGAGGTTCACAGATGTCATCTTGAAGAAATACATTTTGAACTGAAGTGAGTTCTGAGAAAAAAACAAGAAACAACATTAAACTGAATTAAGTCGACAGCTATTAGATGAATACATGCGTCATTTATTCCATTGTCTTGCCTAATATTATTAATTGATATGGTCCTTAGTATGTGGGTAACATTATTAACTTGGTTAAGGATTCATGTCGGGTTCACTATTTTTGTTTCATTATTCTGTGAAATGTGTGTTCTAGTTTTAAGAATCACTACTTCCAGGAAGTTTCCATTGGATTTATTCATGGAATTGAAAAATTCCAATAGTTAATAATCCAAAGGGGACTTTATTTTGAATGTTAGCTTTTCATTAAGTTTGAACTTTACAATACTTAGAAACGAGAAATGGTTGAGAGGATGGGAGCTCAGACTCATAACACCCTTTTGGGGGGGATTTTTGTATACTCTGGGACTCTCTTTGTAAATTTGGGAAATTTTCATAAATCCTTATTAATTCACCAAGAATAACATCTGTTTCCTTGGGAATTTAAAATTCCTCCTTAACATGTGTAAAATTTAGAATCATCATTATGCATTCAAGGTTCTTCATTAATGGAGATATCTGTATGTATTTGAGGTTCTCCATCATTGGTATCGTCTAACATACTATTTCAATATTCTTTTAAACATCATTATGATAGTACTAGTTTTTAAATCACTGAGCGGGGCACTCTGGAATTTATTGTCATCCAGGGTGACGACTGCTTGTTTTAATATTGGGATTGTACACATGAGATTGGTTACCTACGTTTCCTTGCAAAAGAAATCAGAATCCTCATAGTTTGGTGCCACATAATGGGACACATCATACCTTTTAAGGTCATGTGATAATGACATAACCATACAGTTTAATTTTATATTCTACGGACATCTAAGTGAAATTTTCTTAGTCAAATTTTGGTGTGGGACTTATGCTGAGAAATCCCAATGAACATGGGAAGGATATGGTTTTCCATGTTAAATTAGACCAATATGCGAATATGGCCCAAGGAGAACTGGGTTGATTTTGAAATGTTGGTTTTGAACCTCAAGGAGGCTTCTTACGTATCCACTGTGGATGGGAATCAAATCCCATGTAGTTTGATGAATCTTATAGGAGAGTATAGTCCTTTGAGAGAAATGAGTTTCGGCTTACTTTCTTAAAAGGATGCCTTGATAACTTAGGGGATTAATTTAGGGCCTGTTCCTAATGAGGATTCCCAGATTAAGGGAATTAGGGTTGGAATCCTTAAGAGGATATCCTGTGATCTCGGGCCCTGAAAGGGCTTACTACATATCCCAATTGTGGGGGGAATCAAATTTCATGTAGTTCATTCACCGTGGGTGTTTGTGAAAATGTTGTAATCATCACGAATCTCAAATCCCATGTGATTCATTCTCGATGTGAGAAACTAGAGGATGTAAAAGATTCAAAAATCATGCATACACTTTTCATCCTCTGCTGGTGGAGGAGGGAGATCCTACGGTGGCCAAGGTGGATGAGTTTGAGGTGACCAAGGAAGAGGGTGAGGCGATCATCCCTCCCTCTATTCACTTTACTTTGGACAAGGGTAAAAATGAAATGATGAAGGGATGAAGGTTAGGGTATTACACCAAGATGGTTTCCCATGGTAAAAAATATCAACGGTAGAGGGAAAGGGTAAAAAAATTCCATGAGCTTATATCCCCTCTGGTCTTTGGCAAAGAATAAGACAGGAGAAGCAATGATGTCATCTAATGCAAGAAAATCTAGGGGATTGTGCCAGGATGGTTTCCCTAAAATTGATCTTGGTAGGGGAGGGAGACTTCTCCTTTGTTCAAAAGGAATACAATCAATTATGAACTTTACCTTACCTACTAGAGATGTGAGGTTCTGTGTCATCCCTTGGATAAGGGAGAGGCCACAAACCAACCCTCCTCCAAACAGGGATCTTCCCAACACTTTTCCTGGCAGAACGTTCTATGTGAAAATAGATATACAAACCCATAGTCACTCCATGAATTCTAACTCCATTGTAAAAAAAATGTGGTAGACCTTTTACTATGGATATACAAACCCAAAAAAGACATGTTAATGTGCCTTTCCCAAAGGTTTGATAAGTCATGAGGTTTTGGTAGAGGTCTCAACATAATCTATTTCAGACAAGGGATCCAAGGAAGAAGAAGCCTTACCATGTATGGCTTTTGGAATGTCTTGATGACTTCTATACTGAAAAATATCAATTGAATCAAATAGGGGTGCCCAAGTAGGTAAGGGAACACACGTATGGGTGTACAAGTAGACTTGGGAGACATGATATTCACTTAAGTGATGAACTACCTATATGGTAATACATGGGAGAGACTTGGCTCAAGCCCTTAGAAGTATTTACAGGTGGTCCTAGAAGTAGGGCACTCAAGTTCATAGGAAAGAAATAGGTCACACAGAAGTGTTTCTAATTTAGGGAGGTTGGGTGCTTTAGGCACATAAGTGTTATGGTTTTTATATACTAAAAGAACATAAGTCCAATGATACTACTTTAAATACTCCTCTCAAGGTGTTTAAGAACTACCGTGAAAGTATAGGAATACTTGGGTGAAGCACTAGGGTGACCAGAGAAACAATTAGACTTTAGGGAAATTTATCAATACAAATGAAGACCCCAAGAGTCTATTTAAAATATAAAATAAGACCTTGGGTGAAAGGAGTTTGGGCGCACAAGTAGGTTGCACGCCATATTGGGGCACACAAGTATGTTGCGTGCCGATTCTCTTCCGGTCTTACTATGGGGACCAAACCTCATTCCTTTAAAAATATTGATTGTTTCATGTATTTTCCCCTTTTATTCATAAGGTATTTTCCTTGGTCATTTTTAGACTCTTTGATAGAATGAAATGTTAATAGGTAGACTTAATAATGTTATAGGGATGAATTGTAATAATAATATAATTTATGTATTTAGATTTAAGAAGAATGTTATATGAATGATGAAATATATAAGGATTTTTTAGTTTATGTTTTTTCCTACGGATTTGCAAGAAAACATTGAATGGTTTTGATGGAATAGAATAGTGATATAATTGAAAGTTTATATCTAGGGAAAGCACATGATTATGGGAAAAATAACCATTAATATGTTTCTTATGTTATGATAATGTGGTTTGAATAAATATATGTGTTATGTGAGTAAATAAATTAGAGGGTACATATTACCTTGGATGTAATTAATAACTTCTTAAAAAGTGGTTTATGCTATCACAGTTGATGTTTAAAACATTATGGAATTATGGAATATATCCAGTAATCTATATGATAATAAAGAATGCATTTTTTTATAAGTATTTATGGTAATTTAGGTGGTTAACATGTCCCAAGAGATTTTACCATGAGGGTATTCACATGTTTGGAATGTGACAACCAAAATCTACATTGTGATTTATGGGGTATCAATGTTATGTTGACTTCATAACTCTATTTCTAATGTTTTGTATTTTTATCTTTGGGAAGGTTTATAAGTTTAAACATTCATATAAATTTTAAGTTAAACATCAGTGGAAGTATTTATGCACTGATTTTATATTGAAAACCTGGGTTAAAAGTCTACTTAGTGATTGAACTTATTTCAAGGATCTCAATATTATTTATTTGGGAAATTTTATTAGTATAGTTTTATAAAAGTAAATCATTAATTTCCGGTGAAAATAAATCAATTTCAGAAGGTCCAAAGGTCTTGAACCCCTAAGAAAACGATGATGGGGGTTTCATGCCTACCACTGGCCTACATGATGTCCTAGTTAATCTATAATTATTTTTTAGGAATAATTTTTTATAATGAAACAACAATGTTACTTTTTATGTTTACAAATTAATTTATTAACCATGTTGATTTTTAAGAATATTAATAGATAAATAGTTACACATTTCATTCATTTATGGTCAATAATATATACTAAAAGTATATTTTAGTGCTTTGGGCATCAAAGTTTATTTCTGGACATCAATTTCATAAAGTAATGGATGAATTAGAAATAGTTAAAAGTGTAACTGAATAATGAAAATATGTTTAAATAAATATATCAAGTTATTATATTTCCTTGTATTATTGGTCAATAAAATAAATACTCAACATTAGGTTAATGGTCACAATTTATTTTCCAAATACCTTAATTGTTTTTGAACATATGGCCTTTTAAATAATCACAAATGTATGCCTTTGAGTCCCTCAACTTTTCATTTATCATTCACTTGTTTGTGATTGATGACCACAATCACTCACTATACTTATTTACACTTTCCCTCTCTGTCCAAGCTTCACTCCCAACCTCTGTTATTTTATGTGGAAACCCAATTATATGTTACCTTGGGTAACCATTATGGTTTAAACATTCCCTTTTTAAGGGAAGTTTTAGTATCCATTATGATGATGTTGGAGTCTATGAATGAAAATTGCAAGTATTAATTCTTTGATAAATCCTACAAATTTCGAGGGAGAAATTCATTTTATGTGGGGTATAATGTAACACCACATGATTTTGTGACGTTTTTTTGAATTAATTTAACCTTTTTGACATTTTTCATTTTACACAAAACTGAAGATAGTGTATTTTATATTAAATAACTATGCTTTGATTCTGTTACTTGAAAAACCAAGTTAATCAGGCACATCATGAAACATAAAATCTATATTTCTCTACACTAAATACTTAAGATATCTTTTGTTATATGCAACAATGAATTTCGTTTATGTCATTCATAACACGCATGACATATTTTTACTAAACAATATTCTATTATTAAAATATAATTATTTTAAAAAAATAAGATATAACCTAATAGTTAAATATGTGGTTATTAACAGTATTAATTAATTTATGAAAATATATGGTTTAAGAAAATAAAATATGAATTCATAGGTTATCAATAAATTGAAAATAAAATGAAAACTAATTAAATATAACAAAAAATGTTAATATTTTTATAGTCATAAAACTATTTTACCCTAATACAATAAATTAATTACTATTAGTGGGTAATATTAATGTAATATATAGGTTATCTATTAATCAAAATATTTTTTCATTCATCAAATAGATTTTATATACATAATATAAGAACAAACCAAATTTTTTGCATAAAAACTTGTATTTTTATCAATGTAAATTTTACACATTTTAATGGTGAACCCATTTTAAATAAAACTTTTGGAAATTTTATAGACGTAATAGGTAAAAATAAAATTTATATTTGGAATAAAAACTTTAAAATTAGGTTAGGATAATGTTTTGGTATTTTTCTATATGGTTACATTTTTAATTAATAGTTTAAAATAATGGATTTTAATTCAAAACATCCTTTTTATTTATTTTATTTATAAGGTTAATAGATATTTTAAATTCTTTTAAAAGTATATTTAGATAATAATTTTATCAATTAATCCAATTTAGGTCATTGTAACTAATTTCACAGTGAAATTTGATATAAAAACAGAGCAAACTTTTGATCGTTTTTACTTTAAGAATTCATAGTCTCATCCCATCAGCGAGATTATTTTTAAATTATTTTCCACCATTGATGTGATTAGAATTGGAATAAATAGATTACATATTTCGAATTATTATGATTTATAAATTCTAAAATTTTCATCTATGTATTTTACCAATAAAATTAGTGAATGTAATTATAATTAATTACATCGATTAATGTAAAATTATGCTTAACAAAGGACTAAACCTTAATGTTACGGGCCTAAATGACCTATAAACCTGTGAAAAATAAATTGGATGGCCATATTTATACCGTAAAATAAATTTTATTTAATTTTTAATATTATTGGATCCACATTAAACATGAAAAAATTGGTGTAATTCTCAATTTAAATATTTACAAGAGTGCCACCCCTCCTTCCATATAAAAGGAAACAAACATTACCTCTTCAGCACATCTATAAAACAACTTAGGATTACAAAAGATATATCCAATACCCTTACTTACAGCCTTCACTTACTTCTTGAAGCCTATATTTTGGAATAATATCTTCCATGTTATCATTTTCTCACAACCCTAAAGGAGTTACCTAATTAAGAGGTAATATCTTCTCTCAAACTCCTTTCTTTTATTTTTCTTCCACACCCCTCATATCTCTTCATTAAATGATTTTATAACATAAATAGTATATTAAGTATACTAGGATTTTTTTATTCTAATTGTTCAACCTACACCTATACACACTTCATTCTACTGGGTAACAAACATGTTATTTATGTTTACTGAGAACTTTCACCTCACAAAACAATGATTGCTCAATTTTCATTAACACCTCTCATTATGAAAATAATAATGAAAAATATGTATATATATTTTTTATATTATATTTTTTGTGTATTTATTATTAGTTATTCTTTTTACAACACTTATATTTTTACTTTCCATTTTGTGTAAATGTGATAACTTCATTTGAGGAAGTGTGGACTATTTCCCCCTCAAAGCGATGGGATTCACTCACACACTACTTGAAATATATTAAGGAGGGTTTTAGTGAAATTATAAGATATATGTAAAATAATAATTCAAATTTAATGATATTATATACATATATACAT
The DNA here is from genome assembly GCA_963277665.1 of Viscum album. Classification (NCBI taxonomy): domain Eukaryota; kingdom Viridiplantae; phylum Streptophyta; class Magnoliopsida; order Santalales; family Viscaceae; genus Viscum; species Viscum album. Next base: position 903,702,734 of record OY728139.1, read on the forward strand.
ATATTCAATTTTATGTTTTTCTTTTTTTTCTTTCAATATGACAATAAAAATTGAAACATCGTTCATGCGTACATAAAGACTGTCTCCATGAATGGTGTATTACATTTCATACTTAAATATTCTATAGATTGTTAAAATAAAAATATAATTTATATAAATTATATTTATATCATTGCTTAAAATTTGGAAAATTATTTAATATAATTACCAATGATATAAAAAATTAAGACACATGTGAACAACAATGAAAATACTATCCGAAGTGAAATCATAGCATATGATGGTTAAAAAGAGTGTACTATAACGTTATTGTAAAACCATATATGGTATTAGATATAATAATATAGTTATGTAAGTTATTTTTAATAAATATATATTTATTATATATTCGGTTTTAATTAGTATGAATGTCAAGACACAAGGTAAGGGGATTTCATCTAACATTTTATTTATGTGAGGTACATGATATTTTCGCCACTCTTTCTTATTTTGTGGGGTGTATATAGTTCACTTGATTGTATTATATGTATATTATACATAAATTTATTGGTATTAACATATCCAATTTTGGATCTTTATTTCATGGGGGTTATGTTTCAAAAGTTTCCAAATGTGTGAAATAGTTTGGTCTCAATTTTTCTTCTTTGAGACTCATGTTTTGTTATGCACCTAAATTCTATTTAAAGATGTATATAATTTGATTTTACAATTTATATCATGAATTTCATTATTTTATTGATATCTTTAGTTTCATTTAATTTACATTTCTTATATGTGTATTATGATCCCAAATTACCAAGTTATAATAATTCATTAATACAATCTCATCACTTTTTAGGGTTTTTTATGTTTACGCTTCTTTTGATGAAATATTATGATCCATATATCAAGAAAATTCATGAATTTTATTCTAATATGGTTATTAATGATTCATTCAGGTATTTTTACCATTTTACTACTCTTTGGTGCATAATATATTCAATAATTTGTTTTTAATAAGTCCCTACTTTATCCTCTGTTCAGTAGGAAATCTATGTTCTATCAAAACCATGTTTTCAAAAAAAAAGCTTTACAAGAATATTTTACCATTATAATTTAATCATTAAAAGAAAATTTTACTATTTTTTTCTTTTACCAATATCTTCAAATTAATGTTCTTAACTTTATCTAAACAATTTTTTTTTCTAACCATTTCATTGTGAAAAAAGAATGTTCTTTTCACCTCGTACAATATATATGGATTTACCCACTATCATTTTTTTGAAGATTCATTTTCATTTTTTAATTCTAATTTTCAGGAAAATGTTTTTAAAATATATTTTCAAGTAAAATTGTTTTTAAAAAAAATTCAACCTTATTTTTTATGTTTTCATGAAAAATTGATTTCAAAATGTTTTCAAAACATATTTATATGTTGTCAATGTATTTTAAAATAAATGGTTTTCAAAATATTTTTAACAACCTTTCATATTCTTTCAAGTAAAAATATTATAAATCTTTTATGATCTAATTATATGATTTAAATGTTTTTAAAATGATACGAATCTTATTTTATAAGTTTTCAGGGAAAAGTTTTTCAAAATTATTTCAAGTCTTATTTGAAATTTTCAAGGTATTTTTTTTTATGAATATGGTTTTCAAATGGTTTTAGGTATTAAAATTCCTTTTTAAATAATAAATGATATTTTCCTCGATAAATGTTTTTGATGTACATTTAAAAAAAAATCCATTTAAGATGACATATGTTGATGTTACAAATTCCCTTATAAGAAATGTTGTAATTGTTAATTAATATTATTTCTATAAATGGGTTGTGCTTAATGTCATGGTCATTATGAAACATGTTTCCCTTTTATAGGTAATATGTTTATGAAATTGTTTTATCTTTTATGGGTTATATTTTATTTGAGTCCCACTTATTTTCACCATTTATTTTTATGATGAAATTATTATGAAACATGTATATTTTCAGAGGTTATGATGTAATTATATGTTTATAATACCCATTTAATTTCTTGTATTATGATCTGAATACTTATGATATTGTGGCACATTTATTTATGATTTAATTATGAGATGGGTGGGACCTATATATCCATTCAATGCATTAGGTAATGATTTATATCTCATGAGATAGACAAATATGGTCTTGGGAGTGCTCCTTGAATACTAAGATGTCTAATAGAGTGAACCATGATAACAAATATGGTATGAGGAGTGAACTCAATCTATTAATATGACAATGGGAGTGAACCATGACAACTAATATGGTATGGGGAGTGAACCATACTACCAAGATGTCATTGGAATCTATTCCTTCACTACTATGGAAATCATATTATATTATAATATGTATTACACTATTCCATGTTTTATTCATATGTTGTGAATTCATGACTTGTGCTCATAAATATATTATGATCTACATATTATGAATTTCCAATAATTACAGTAATTTATAATATGCATGGTATGATCTTTAATTTTTATTCTCTAGTTCCATACCATTTCCATGTAATGCTTACAAATTTCCTTTATTAACTCTTACTGAGAATCTAAGCTCACCACTTATTAATTTTCTTTCCCCCAAGTTATGAAAATAGGTTTTAGTAACAAGTTATAAAGTTGGGTATATTTATTCCATATGTTGAAGATCATTCACCAAGACATAAATCTTTTTTCCATGTTTCCGAATACATTAAACTATTACAGTCCTTAGGCATGTGTTATTGTAATGTAAGGAATATTCATCTAAAATGGTGTAATATTCATGTATGTTAATCTTGGGTTTTTATATATCTCTTCCATTTTTTCCAAAATAAAAGTCAAGAATCACCAACATAGGTATCGAATGCTTCCTCTCATCACTCTAGAGAAGTCTCACTACAAGGATCATTGTCAAGAGGGTTCAAACCTAAGTGGGACATTCACACCAAAATCTCACACCAATCCCCTACTACCCATGAAGAATGGGTATAGATCACTAAAAAACTTGGGTGATATCTACCACTAAAAATTATAAATAACACATAGTACTTGTTTTTCATTTACTGATACCACTGGAACAAAATTATTTTCCATAAATAATACTAGTTTCAATATAAATATTTTAATCGATCACAGTTCACACAAGATAAAAAGAAATACCACCACCTGGATCCAAAAAACCAGATCCTAAGAGTTTATCTCACCATGAAACCTTGTAATTTTCTTACTTGATCTTTTGTGATGTGTCAATCCCATGCGTACCATATTTTTTTATTTATAAAATCTTGAAATACTCATCATGTAATAATCTAGTAATATCACCAGTTGTGGATCCATGTATTTATCAATCAGTTGTAGCATTTATTTATGCCCAACTAAAGGAAAAACCTCATGAAAGGGTCTCTTAATTGTAGTCTCATCACCCAACTGGTTACTATTAGGACACTGTCATGAATTCCTTTCTAGATGTCATCGCAGAGACATCTCGATAATTTTATGTACATACCATGTTCAAAGATAATTTCTAAAGAGAAAACCCAAGAATAAAATTGAACTACATTCCATCCCTATATGATGCAGATAAAAATATTTCCCATTAAAATAGTGCCTACACGTACTGCGTAAAAAATTATTAAATCAAATTCATATTTAATTGATATTCTCTCCACTACTCCAACAATATATTCTCTAGCCTAAGAGATAAACTCGAGACACTATAACACTATTTCCATAATTTTCAAAAAAACCTCATTGCTAGAAATATCCAGAATCTAATCCTAAGTTTACCTTATTTGAAAACACTCTATCATGAACTCACCCAAAGGGGCCCACCTGGCTAGTTGGGAATCTAGGTGTGACTCCCCAATCCCACCTCCATTAGGCTAGGGACTGGATACTTTCATCGAGTAGGAATATCACACAAAAGGGAGGCCTTATCCTAATGTTCATGAACACATACCCATGTATCCATAGTCCAGTATGATATAGATTGATAACAACCTAATATAATATATTCATGCATAACAATTATCCCCCATTATAGTGAAACAAGAAGTACAAAAAATTATAAAGGAAACAATATAGGGCCACCAAAACCATAAAATAACCCAAACTATTGAGAAAATAGGAGAAGTTATCCAAAAATATCTCCTGGATCCATCCAGTTCTATCTAGCATAAAAAATCTCCAACGAAGCACCAACTACTCCAAGTCCACCTAGAACTCCAATAAATGTAATGTAATCTCCAAAATACACGATATGTGTGGGAAAATCTCATAAATTTGAGAGTATAAACATACTTAGTATAACACCCCAAAATCACCATACATGAAGAATTAATGAGATATTAGTAAAATAATCACCACAAAGTAATGTTAATAAAAACATGAGTCAAAAAAACATAACAATAATGTATATATTCTCAAAAATAATTCCATGAAAATAAAGAAAGGTTGTATTTATCTCAAAAACTCAATTAAGAATGAAGATTCCACTTGTAGCATCAAATTCCCATCTTCAATGCCTAATATCATGATTAACCACACAAGAATACATTTGGAGGAACCACACCTCAATACTACACTCCATAGTTTGAGAGGAACAATTGACTATCCACGAATCTCTCATAACATCTCAATAATCTTTGTGGAGGGGCTCACTCCTCACTATACTACTCAATAATCAAGGGAAAACTAACACCCTTTGTGGACCTTCTCACAACTATTGCTTGAATATAGTGGAAAATCATTCGATAGATTGAGGACCTACACACTTTTCTAGTATGGGGTAGTACCTACTATACCTTTATAAAGAGTATGGGTACACACAACCAAATGTGATAGGGTACTACCGATTCCAGAATCTTTATGTTGATAACACATAATCACTAAAATCAGTTATGAATCCCTAAAAGAATATTTAAACTCATATAATAATGTTTTATCTCTTTGATTTTTCAAATTGGGCCACTATCTCACACTACATGGAAGACTACTCAGTGTAGGCTACTTGTTGGCCCAGATATGAGTACATAAGAAGGAAATATGCAAGGTGGGTGTTACCAGGGATGGTAAATAGCATTCACCTCGGGTCACATGGAGTGTGACCACCCCTACACACCTTGTTTTTCCTCTACCAAATATGGAATGGAAGTACTTGTGTGACTACATGGAGTGTACAGGTGGTGCATGTCATATCTTCGCCTCCCAGAACCTACTATTTCCCTTCCATCCTATGCTTGTGTACTTTGGACCATGCTCATGTACATTGGTTGTGTCTGTATACCCCTTCCATGAATAATTACATAGCCATTCCCATGTAATCTTGTCATTCTTAGGTTCCTCTTAATTTGTGTTCCCATGTAACCATAGGGTACACACTGACCTGCAAGCACTAAGTCACATGGTGTGTATGGGTCATATACAATGTTTAATATTTATCTTCTCCTGAATAACTATCCATCTCATAAAGGGGTTTACATGGTTTGTTTTCCTTTAAAATTCATTTCATTTACGTAATAATTTCAATAAATTATATATTGTTCACATGTACTCTCATGAATTTCACCTCCACCTTCTAAACCCCTGAGATTTATTCCATAAATCTGGAATCAAGTTTAACCAACCTACACGGCTGGAAATAAGTCATATAATAACCATTTTCATTGTAAAAACTATCTCCATAATCATCCTATAATTCCACACATTCCAACATATGAAAACCCCACAACCCATTCCAATAATTAGACCACTTCTATCACCGATGTTAAAATTTCATCCACCCATATCGCAGAGACCACACCCACAACTCCTCAGATGAAATCAGCTCAATTAAACTCAGAAATCATTCAATACCTAACCATAATTTTGATTCTATTACCGATGAGGAATTCTAATAAATAATGTTGAAAGGAGTATAACAAAAGGATAACGTCGAATGAAGAAAATCATCATTTTTTCACCATCATCAGAACCAAATGATCAGTGAATTTTCAAGAATAAAAAATCAATAGGGGAAAATGATTCTCAAACTCCTAATTTTTGGAATATGAAAAAGTTGTTGGATAATCAATTAAGAGTGATCTATAAATTAATTTTGGACGGATTAAATAATGTTCACCTAAAATTTTAGGTAGTAATAAAACCCTAAAATAACCACCCTACCTCATGTTTGGATTGATCATTGATGAATAATAGTTTTAATTCATTACCATTAGTGAGATCCATGAACTCTATTGGAGAAGGAAAATTCCCCAATACCTATAATTGTTCAACAATCTGATCATGATTCACCAAATATGTCCTCTAAGATCACTCTCAAAATTTATAGGGTTATATGGATAACCATATATTCTCCCACAATTGGATTTATATATAGGGGATTTGTGTCATGGTGATTAAATAAATAAATTTATTTATTTATTTGTTAAACAAACCATTATTTCATTTAAACTGATCATCTAATAGGCACAATGTTTAGGAGATACCTAGGGTAAAACCAGCATTTTAGATTTAATGGAGGTATTAGGATTCCCATGTGAGACATTATTCAAGATTAATTTAATTAATTTTAAAAAAAAATGTGTTTAATAAATTATATTTAATATTATTAGTATCACCACACCAAGGTAATTTGAGCCCTATAATTCCACGTTGACTCAATATCTACCTTTTAAAATAATCAGTAAAACATTACAAAGTTATATAGGGTAAAAATAAAGTAACTATAGGTGTTTCCTCAGTACTAACTCACAATTAGTACAAGCATCATGTAGATAATCTTGACCTCTAACCAGCATACCCAATTCCAAGGGCACTGGACGTCTCTCTATCTCATGTACCAAAGCATGGTATATGGATGGTTGTATTAAGGAGAATGAATCTCCAGAGCCATAAAACACATGAAATAATTTAGAAAACATCAAAATATTGTCTTCAATGATGTTTGGATTCAATGAAATTGGAAAAAACACAGCATGGAACTGACCATGACATTCTCCATGATATATTTTTCCCTAATGATGACCGCTTCAATGGAAATGCTCTACTCTTTGAGGATGAGTTGAATCTCAGGGTTTTCCCCTACCTACCACATCTCCTCTCTACTGATCCAAATATGGAGGGCCTTAATACTGCTGCCTTGGATAGAACTACCTCAATTGATGGACCTGTAGTGGAACACTGTTTCTGATGCTTTTCTCCAGGGCACGTGCACATCCGTCACGCAGAGGAAACGCGGCCTGTGACCCCGAATTCCTGCTTTCCAAAGGCAGGCGGCATCTATTCCTTGTTCCGGGATGTTTGCTCCTTGATCGAAACTGGGATGATGGTATATCGGCTCTTCCTTCCGTGGATTCCTCCTCGGAGCTCGTCACCTAGTTCGGGTCTCCCTCATAGATTTAAGACGTATTCGTGAATCTCATTCCTGGTGCCCTATCTTCATCGACACCATTTAATTACGTTGCTTCCGTCAAGACGCTCCAAGGGATCTGGTCAGGGCAGCAACCTTCGGTGAGGAGAATGGTCATGATGAGGCATCGTTGGTGCATCTTGACACTGGGGGATTTTCATGTATGTCTTCTATCCCTTATTATAGGGATTCTTGAGGGCACGGAAGAACGAGGCATCCCACATTGAACACGAGGAATTTTCATACCATAGGCATGTATCAGAGGTTTTCCTAAACTTCCCATGTTTAACAAGGGGTATGTCGTGGGTTTAACGTACAGTGGGAACAGATCAAACTGATCTGAACAATGAGAGTGGATCAGGTAAAAGAACCCTTTTATGGGAACTCTGATGTTGGGGCCAGCATGTGGGCGGCTTCCGAGATACTGGAGAGTCGAATGGGGAGGCCTGATCCCACTGGGATGTGGTGGCTTGGGTAAGAATCGGGGTGGGTGACGAAGTGAAGGGGCTTGAACCTCGTGGACGCTTCTTACGTACCATGCCTTGACATAGATCAAAGTCCCCGTAGTTCGGGTAAACAGTGTAACGTCATGCGGGATGGAGGAATTTAGGGCTTACGCTATGAGGCAGCCCATAATGGATGGATATGGGGCTTACGCTCTGAGGTTTCCCACAATGGTTGGTGAACCGGGACGAAGGGGTTGGAACGACTGAGTGGTGGGCTTGAACCTCGTGGAGGCTTCCTACGTACCATGCCTTAGCACGGATCAAAGTTCATGTAGTTCGGGTGGTGTGGTTTAACGTCATGCGGGATGAGGGCATACAATTTAACATTATGCAGGGCGGCATTTGGGTCTTACACTCTAAGGCAGCCTAAGGAGTTGGTGAACCGACGGGAAGGGTTCGAAACAACTGGGTGGTGGGCTTGAACCTCGTGGAGGCTTCCTACGTACCATGCCTTAGCATGGATCAAAGTCCTCGTAGTTCGCTGGGATGGGGCTTATGCTCTGAGTTGGCCCATGGAGTTAGTGAACCAAATCGAAGGGGTAAGAACAACCGGGTGGTGGTCTTTAACCTCGTGGAGGCTTCCTATGTACCATACCTTAGCACAGATCAAAGTCCCTATAGTACCTTGGGATGGGGCGTACGCTCTGAGGTGGACCATGATAGGATTTCATGGTGGATTCTCACTCTAAGCCCATGTGAGTCATGCTTGGTGTGAGAAAAAAGAGGCAGCAGAGACTAGAAAATCACGTCATGAAGGGTGCGTCCTTGAGAAGCGAAGAGGGGCTTACGTGTTGAGCAGCCCTTCGTGCCGGGACATACTCCAAAATGGAGGCCCGAGATGGTACAAAGCACAGTGGGAGAGGGATTTGAGACCGAGCAATGGATATTCCTCATTCCCTATCACGCCCTCCACTAGCCTCGGTGGTGGGGAAGTATGGAGGTGCATGGTTGCTACCTTCTGTAGGAGAGGCTAGGGGATTATGCTCTGAGGCAGCCCTTCCCCCGTGGACAAAAGCCACTCTGAGAGGGAAGATATCATTCCATGTGAGGAAGATTCCATTCCTGTGGAGACGAGCGGTGTATAGAATGTCTGAGCCAAGGAGACCCTATGTGCGAGGCACGGGGCCGGGTCACAGTTTAACATCATGTGTTGAGAACTAAGTGCTTGGCAGTTTAACGTCCTCCAGCTCGGACGAGGTGGGTTCTCTCCACACCCCTATGACTTACATAACTGGCACCCTCTACCCCTTGTTAGAGGGAAGGCATCGGCAAGGCCGTGGTGAAGGGTTCCATAGAGCGAACCATTGAGGGGTCCACGTTAGTGTGGCTATGCGAAAAAAGCAATAGTCATTAGCGTGCCTATGCGAAGGAGCATGAGGCAGAGCAACGCAACGGAAAACACCTCCTAAGGGACCCTGAGGTTACTTCGTATAACCCTTGAAGGTCGTACTGGAAAACAGCGCATGACATGCATTCCTGGTATGGAGGACATCGGGCATCTACACAGGGAGGCACCCGGGGGGTGTCAAGGTGAGGGGTCTTGGGGATTGCACGCAAAGGGAAGGTTTGCGTGCAAAACACTGGGACGGCGTGCAATTGGGGCATAGGAATTGTGTGCAGCTAGGGGGATTGCGCACAAGGGATATGAATTGCGCGCGAGTGGAAATCGTGTAACCCTAAGGCACAGCCACCCCGACGAAGGGGTTGCACGCAATTAGACAATTTTGCGCGCAACATAAGGGATTGTGCGCAAAGAAGGAACCCTACGGTTTTTTCAATTTTATTTATGTCGGTGGGATTGTGCGCAAAGGTGGATCCTAGGTCAAGGCTACGCGAAAATATTCAATACCTGAATGTCATCTTGCACGCATGGGGAGTCATATTTCATGCACGAGAGCCGGTTCAGATTTCGCAACCCCGAAGTGGGAGGGGTCTCCTTCTATTTATAGGCCTCCAATGTCACGGAATCCAGGTGGTGCATGAAATACTTCACGCTAGGGATGGCGGCGCGCAAAAGGGAACCGCGCGTGTGTGGGCACGCAAAATTGTGCGCCAGCATTTGGGTCCTTTCCCAAATCTCGGACTCCTTCCGTGCGGTCAACCAATTTTCGTGAACATCCTTTTTAATTCCGCGCACCACTTTCGGGCCCTTCGTACCGGGCCTGTGGGTCCAAATATGACTTCGCTTCATCATTTCGAAACTTCCTTTAGGAGTTATGGGATTTTTTAGCGTCTAAAAATTCCCCCCTCAGAATTGGATCGGCGCGAGGTTGTAACGATCGGATTCCGAGGGAAATGCCGAAATGCCAAAGGGTTGGATCGTGGGGGCCCTTTACGCGCAAAAAACTACCGTATCGCGCAAAATGGAGGTTCGGTGTGGAAACCGCTTTCCGCGTGGCGAAGAACCCTTGGACTCACCTATAAAAGTGGATCTGGGTCTCATTAGCCATACCCGAGCTTTCTTCTGTGATGGGCTCCGAGCTCTCGTGCACGAAATTGCCTTTGCGACTACGTGGAAAACACGCTGTGTTCGCGTAGAATTCCTTTCGAGTTTTGGCCATATTTATGCGTGAACTCGGGATATTTCATGCCGTCGGTTCTGATTTCATGCCCAACCCCGGAATTGCATGCCACAGACCCATTCCCCACCCTAGTCAACCAGATTATAGACAATGGGAAAGGCTCGCTGGGGCAGCAAGAATACTTCATAGCATCTGAGGCGGGGTACGTGTGGCTCGGATTGATGGGAAGATCATCTGTGAGCCTTACGTGCCATCCTGATTCACCAGGAAATTCGGTTGCCTCCAACGAATGCTAAAGAAGGTGTTAACAGATGTCTGGGAGGAGAAGAACCCATGCGTCCTTCACCATATGTTGTTAATGTTCACCACTTATGGTTCTAGTGACGTCATTACCCTTCCTTCGACTGGGGTCGATGTAGGGCTATCAACCGAGTATGCCGAGCACTGGACCATCGTGTACTCTGAGGGGCTCTTACGCAAGCGAGTTCGGCAACTCAAGACTACCCATGTGGAAACCAGATGACGAGATAGCAGACAAGGTGCCGCTAGAAGGGAGACCAGGTGTGCATCCGGCAGTGAGGCCTGCGCAGGTCAGGACCTCAGCAACGGGGACATCGCATGGTGTCGCTGCGAACCCGTTCCCGGAGGGGGATCACACGAGGCGGCCATAGAACTGACCAGGAAGCAGATAAGATACCTTCTCAAACCTTCCCATGATGCAATCTTCCCGTCATTGTGGTCGGCCTGGATGACTCTGCGGAAATCATTGGGTGTTGAATCCATCTCGCAATAAATAATGCAGGACAGGATCCAGCTTCCAGAGGTCTGGCAGATCCGGGTCACCGACCGAGTAAACATCCGTTGGTGGCATGTATATGTAACGACCATGGACCCATACACGCGCCAAAGGGGTCAGCGTGCAGATCCACCTTTCCTGGTGAAGGTGATCCTCGGCCCAGAGCATGATCCGGAAGTAATGCTGCCAGGAGATGGTGATAGTGACGAGGAGTCAGAGGGAGGGGAGGAAACAGGAAAAGACGAAGGCAAAGGGGAAGATGAAGTAGAAGGTGAAGGGGAACCCGAAGGAGAGGGATCACAGGAGGTGTCCTAAAAAGGGGGTCCCCGGGAGAGCGGCGAGATTGTCAGCTCTGATCTTGACATAACCAAGACACTCGAGGTCTGTCCCTATCCTTATTCATCCTCCATCCTTGTCTATTATCTTCTGTAATTTCTGACCCATTTCTCTATCTCACTCCGGAGCACATAGGCGCTGATCAGGAATCCCTAATAAGAGAGGAAGGGGAGGCACCAGTAGGAAAGGGTGGGGCTCTGACGCCCATCATCGAACTGATGAGCGATGAGGGATATCCTACAACAACATCTCCAGTAGTGGACAGAACACCGGAGGCTGACGCTCTAGGTTCCTGTAAGTCTCCTGCTTCACTACTATTGATTACCGTCAAAAAACCCCACTAATCAGGATGCTCCTCGTATAGTGATCTCGACATTGGAGGCTCGTCGGGCTATTAAGGCCAGGCCGTCCATGAGTGGACTAATGGCGGACGAGCCACCTCCTCCAGAACATACTTCCCAAACTAAGTCAGCCTAGGAAATTGGTGAGTAGGTGGCGATGGACATCAGCAGTGCTTCCATTAGAGAGAGGCCGATGAAGGCACTACCACGATAGGGGAAAGAGAAGAAGGTCACCTGGACATCGAGGATCCTATTCCTCACGAAGGCATCCCTGAGGCAGAACCTGCTGCTGACCTGCTAGCTGCCTTTCCTACATATCAGCCCACTGATCCCGAGGAGATAGATGATTCAGACTTGGAAGTGGACGAGGAGAGCCGGATGACACAGTGCAAAGGCTGGAAGTGTATCCAGCACTTTCTCATGCGGTCTCAGACGGATTGGCTGAGGTGGATGGGATCACTCCAGACCTGGTTGCGTTTCCTGTGTGTTGGAGGGGCTAACGCTCAACGCCTTCATATAATGGTCCATGATTACATGGCCAAGAAGATACGTGAAGGCGGCCAGCGTACCAACGTTTCCCAGTGTTAGGAAAGGTCGGTGAGCACCCAAGCATTCTTGAGGGCAGAGTGGGAAGTCCGGCACCTCGAAGGATAGGCGATAGAGAAGGAGGCCTTCATTGCAACATGCTCTGTGCTTGTGGAGCAACTGATGGCCCAACTGGCTGACGCCCAAGAACAATTGATGCAGGCGAATCACCAAATGACCGTACTTCAAACTGAACGGGCGCAGGCACAAGCTAGGGTTGGCGAACTATGCTCTACAGCTACTGATGAAGAAAGAGTCTTCAGAAAGCAAGAAGCATTCCTAGAGGCTGCCAGCCAAAGGGTAGTGGTGTTGGAAAGGTCAATCCAGCATGATGATCCTTAAGGGCTCTGTTTTGGCGATCTCATAAACTTCTTGCTTTTACTGGTCACCATTTTGAACCAATGTATGGACAAATCCATTTATTTGTACTATTTGGTTTAATATGCTCAACCATAATCCTGAAATAAATAACAATTCACCCCTAAGCTCATGTGGGTCGTACCCAATGTGAGACACAAAGGATGCTCATGTTATCACTTTGTCTGACTTTGGGGCGTTAACCAAACATCAGGCATCCAAAATCGGGCCTGGATTTCTGAGGAGGAGAAGGAGGTCCAGCCAATGAAAGGGGACCTCAGGCCGATCGAGATATCATCTCCAAAATGTGTTCTAACACATGAGTGGGACAATGCCGGGAGCATTGAACTACATCCGAACATAGGGAGATGAAAAAGGTGGATCATGTTACCCAAATTCGGAACACTATGGGGGCCGCGACGATGGAGGATAACTGTTAACCATGGAGGAAACGTAGCGTCCATATCGCATTGGCCCGAAATGGGGACAAAAAATGAGAACTGACCGCTGACCATGTTCGCAACACGGGGCCTAACTCAAATATCATCAATCAGTCTTTCGAAACATTGTCCCAGGACAACAGGTGGACCATGGTTCAATCATCCATACTATTACAATAGGCGGACCAAAGGTCTATCATCCTTATTGTTACAGAAGACGGAGCACAGGTCGAGCATCCATACCATTGGGGGTCCCATCAAACATGAAATAGGATGAAGATCCGAATAAAGGGGTATGAAAATCATGGAAAGTGGAGTGGTCGTTTGTTCAAACAGAATCCAACACTCCCAAAATTGCGCTGTCGTGGTGGAGGCGCATTAAAACGACATATTGATCTAGTCACAGATCATCCCAATTTTTAGACAGGACCTCTCTGGCGAGAGAACTGTCACTTCCCAACATTACTATGGGTCATCTCGAACTTTTTTTTCGGAAGATGTTGCAGTTACACCACTCTCCAAGAAGCCAGGCCATGGGGCCGATAGTGAGGATGGATGGGATTGATGATCCCCAGGGCTGGACCCAAGATGAAATGTTCGGGCGTTCTTACGTATCCCATAAGGATGTAAATCAAGCCACACGTAGTTCTGGAAAGGATCTTAGTTTAAGGTCTTACAACTCGGACCAAATAGTAAGGGGAGTGGGAGACACAAGGTAAAGCGGCTGTGAAACACAACGTAAATGAGGACAAGGTCCTGCTTACCATGTTCTCCTTGGAGAAGTTTTTAGGCCATGGAACCAAACACAAATGTTAGGCTGGGCCTGTGGGGAAGTTCCTAGGCACTCCTACGTACCCCATTAGGATGGGAATCAGGCCATACGTAGTTCTTGGAGGTGCCTTTTAACGTTGTGCAGGACAGGAAACAGGAGGGATAATTCTCATAACAGGTTGTACGCGGGGTGGCTATTGCAAAACCGACGTGCATGAGGACGTAATCCCATACAACGCCATGAGATCCTATAGTCAAGGTCCCAAAGGTGAGATAGACACGATGAATTAGCAGACCTCAAGCCAGACCCGAAGACAAGAGGTCTGGGCGTTCCTACGTACCCCATAAGAATGGGGATCAAGCTACACGTAGTTCTCGAAGAGTGGAACAACATGACATTGTACCTGTGTAAAGGATAAAAGAGGCGTGTAGGTATATCCCTCGCACCAAAAGAAGCGGAATTTGATGTATCTTGTTTTTCCTTGAAGGTGAATGGTTTTTCTTTTGTGGAACGATCGACCTAGGGTTGAAATTCCGGGCATTGCCACAATAATCAAGCCATAACAGGCATTGACGAATGACATGGTAATTGACCAATAATCAATGTGATTTTCCCCATGGGGAGGTCACCACAATGCAGTGCCATTTTTCATCGTGCGGCCGGGACGATATCATCACAGTTTATGGTCATGTGGTTGGACCAACCAGCAAAGTTTAAGGTCATATGGCTTGGACCTGGGGTAACATGCATGATGAGATAAGAAATACCCAATGTAGATGAGGACAAAATCCCATACCATCATAGGGCGTAATTCAGGGAGATGAGCCTCGGGCCATGGAGCCGACGAGGGTCCAACTATCAGGGGGAAGGAGACACTAGCTTCCAGCTGAGCCGGGCCTGAAACGCACTGTCTGGGTGACCCCTTGTTTCCCATGGGGATGAGGGTCAAGCTGCACACATTCCTTAGAGAAACCCGATCATATAATTCTAGCGCTAAGATCGCGGGAGCCCCAAGAGACGCCGTCATGCAGCTTTGTCTGCCTGACATGTGGAGGTGCACTGAGGGTTAGTGAAAGGAGTATCGAGATTCCACCTTGACACGATGGGGTGGAACATGATGTGAATCATGAAACCAACATTCAGGGCCTGAAGAAGTCGGTGTGAAGATGGAGGAATACTTCTAACCATGTTCTTAATACGACATCCTGTCGTGTCAGCCTTGGGGACAAACAAATGAGCATCAACCGCTGACCATATTCGCAATGCAGGATTTGTATCAATTTTTTCCTGAAACCCTCGAAGGCGTTATCCCATGATGGTAGGAGAGCCCTTAGGCGTTGTATCCATTCCGTTGTTGGGGGTCTCTCTAGGTGTGAAAGACAATGAGGGCCTGAATAAAGGGGTGCACAAAGCATGACAAGTGGACAGGACTTGCCTAAGTTGAATCCGACACTCCAGGTCTAAGACCAGAATACTCTGAACATATTAGTAGACCACTAGAAAGGGTCTAAAGGCTCGGTTTTGTGAGTGGCCAAAAAATGGAGGACCCCGAGGAGAAGGGGGAAAGGTGCCAAAAATCCCTATACCACACCTATATATCCCCCTCATGGAGAGGGATAGACCAAGAGGCCGAGGTGATCGGGATATCGTGGGATCACTCAAGGGACGGGGCTGGACCTAAAATCTAGGTGTTCCTGCAGTCCTACATATCCTAGAAGGATGGGAATCAAGCCACACGTAGTTCTAAAATCACATTTTAACATCATTTAGGACGATGGGAGGCATTTCATCTGAGAATTTGTATGGCATGGTGAGTAACACCACACCGTACAATCCCGCAGGAGAAAGCCTGGGTTAGGGGCCCGAGGCTGGGCCTTGGTCAGGGAGGCCTAACCGGCTTGCAATATAACGTCATTCAGTGAGGACGAGAAGAAGAGGACTCCGCAAATATGGGTGGTATGTGGTGTGGAAACTAATCCGAAGTGAATGGGGACATAATCCCATACAACACCGTGAAATCTCGTAGGTTAAAGCCTAGGCAGGGGGCCTGAGGCTGGGCCTTGGTCAGGGAGGCCTGACCGTCTTGCAGTTTAACATCTAACAGTGAGGAAAAGAAGAGGAGGACACCTCAAATAATGGCATTATGCGGTGCAGCGACTAATCCAATGTGAATGAGGACATAATCCCATACCACACCATGAATGTTTGCAAGTGAAAGCCTGGGCCAGGGACCCGAGGCTGGGCCTCAGTCCGGGGGGCCTGACCGGCTTGTAGTTTAACATCTTGCGGGATGAACGTGCTGTTTAAGGTCATGCAGGACCAGGTGAAGTTTAGGGTCATGTGGGACCATTATCCAGTTTATGGTCGTGGGGGACCCGGTGTAGTTTAGAGACATACATGACGCTATCCAGTTTATGGTCATGGGGGACCCCGTAGGGTCATGAAAAATACTGTTAAGGAACTCAACATTGGTGGGAGGAGATATATGCTCACTATCCATGGTCTCCATAGATTATGTACCATTAAGATAGACCTTATGGATGATGAAAGGTCCCTCCCATTTGGGATCCATCATGGGTGGTTTCCTGCAAGAAATCATTGGCGCCCTGAGGGCCAGTACCAGGTCACCATGCAGGAAATATCGGAGGTGAACCTTCTTGTTGAAAGCTCAAGCCATACTGCTTTGATGCCTTTCCATGTAGTGCAATGCACGAAGCCTATTATCATACAGCGCTTCCAATTCATCTAGACGAATTTCAGTGACCCGGGCGCCTGCTGGTCATAGACCTCCGTCCGCAATGAGGGAAACTGAATCTCGATGGGTAGGACGACCTTAGCTCCATACACCAGGGAATACGAAGTCACCTGGGTGGAATTACGAGTCATCTTCCGATAATCCTAGAGGGCATTGGGGTGTTTATCGGGCCAACTCTTCTTGTTCTGACCAGCCATCTTTTGCAGAATGTTAGAGAGGGTTTTGTTAAACACCTCGATCTGTCCATTCTCTTGTGCATGATAGCGGGAGGTATGGTTAGAGCGAATGTTGTACTTGGCGTAAAATTTCATCAGCTCAGCCACTCGGATGTTGGTGCTATTATCCGTGAGGATAGCATGAGGTACTCCAAATCGATATATGATGTTGGAACTCACGAATTCAGCGATAGAACGGGATTTGACTTCCTTGAGCGGAATTGCCTATCCCTACTTGGAAAAGAAATCTATAGCGGTCAGAATGAACCGGAATTGGCGAGTCGTTGCCGGTGGGTAAGGTCCTACGACATCCAACCCCCAGAATTCAAATGGCCAAGAATAATTGGTAGTTTGGAGAGGCTCGTGTGGCCGATGCACAAAGGTAGCATGAACATGGCACACATGGCACCTCTTGTCAAACTCAACGCAGTCCTAGATCATGGAGGGCCAGAAATACCCCAGCCTCTGAATCAGGTGAGACAAATTTGACCCGGCCTGATGGACATCATAGGAACTAGCATGAACCTCTTGCATGACCTGTGGAATCTCAAATCCTTGAAGGAAATGGAGGAGAACACCATTGAATCCACGTTTTTAAAGAATCTTCTCAAGGTTGGGACCACTCTTAAGGGTGAACTATAGTGCACGGTGTCGGACTCGCATGCGCTATACCTGGTCTGACAGAAGATTACCGCATTCACTACTAGAAAAGGGGGCAGTGGAGCCCCCCAGACTCGGGTGACTGCCATTGGCGGTCGCTATAGTTTACCATTAGCGACCGCCAATGGCGGTCGCTAACCTGCATAAAAAAATTCGGGGGGTTTCTGCCCCCCCCCCCCCGCGCCCTCGATCTCCCTCCGCCCTAACCCCCTCCCTCCCTCGCCGCTCTCCCTCGCCGCCCTCCCCTCCCCCGCCACCCGCCCTCCCCCGCCGCCCGGCCTTCCCCGCCGCCCGCCCTCCCCCGCCGCCCGCCCTCCCCCGCCGCCCGGCCTCCCCCACCGCCCGCCCTCCCCCGCCGCCCGGCCTCCCCCGCCGCCTGCCCTCCCCCGCCGCCTGCCATCCGGCCTCCGGCCGCCGCCCTCCGCCCTCGGGCCTCCGGCCGCCGCCCTCCGGCCTCCGGCCGCCGCCCTCCGACCTCTCGGCCCTCCCCCCCCCCCCACCCCGGACGGCACCCGCACCCCGGACAGCCCCCGGCGCGCACTCCGGACCGCCCCCCGCACCCCGGACGCCTCCCCGCACCCCGGACAGCACCCCCCCCCCCCCCCCCCCCGCACACTCCGGACTGCCCCCCGCACCCCGGACGCCTCCCCGCACCCCGGACAGCCCCCCCCCCCCCCCCCCCCCCCCCCCGCGCACTCCGGACCGCCCCCCGCACCCCAGACGCCTCCCCGCACCCCGGACAGCCCCCCCTGCACTCGGACACCCCCCTATGAACCCGAACAGCCCCCCCCCCCCCCCCCCGCACCCCGGAAACCCCCCCCCCCCCCCCCCCGCACTTGGACACCCCCCCTCCGAACCCGGACAGCCCCCCCCCCCCCCCCCCCCCGCACCCCGGACAGGCCCCCCGCACCCCGGACACCCCACCCCGCACCCCCGACAGCCCCCCTGCACCCCAGACAGCCCCCCTCCCCCGCACCCCGGACACCCCCGCACCCCGAACACCCCTGCCCGCACCCCTGACAAGCCCCCGACACCCCGGACACCCCTCCCCGCACCTCGGACAGCCCCCCCCCCCCTCGCTGCCCGTCCCCCGTCCCCTCACCGCCTCCTCTCCTCCAGCTCCCCGCCGCCGCCGCCGCCCGTCCCCTCCCTTGCCACACCGCCTTTGGCTCCGGCTCCCCTTCGCTGCCTCCTCTCCCTCGCAGCACCGCCTTCGGCTCCCCTCCCATTCAGGTTTGTACCTCAATCAGGTAACATGAGCTTTCAGTTACATTATTATTTTATCAATGGTTCATAAACAAATGGTTAATATTTATTTTGAATATAGTTGATTTGAAAAATGTAAATGTAATAAGTATTGTGTAAATGTTTGTTATACAGATATTATTATGGATAAGAGTTGGATTGATCTTCCAAATCGAACTTCTAGAGAATATTTCAATGGAATTATGCAGTTTATTGACTTCACGAGAGGATTTTAAAGTGACTATATTAGTTGTCCATGTAGAAAATGTGCTAACAGATATCAATTCACACGAGATACTGTGAGGGAGCACCTTTTCTTTAATGGATTTCTGAAAAATTATAAGAGTTGGACTCGTCATGGAGAAGAATATGTTCGTTGTCAAAATACAGATGCAGCTCAGATGGATGTTGATGCAAGGATGACTGATCCAATGCATGAAATGCTTACTGAAATGGTATGTGGGTTTGATCCTGAAGGCATTGACATCCAGAATCTTGAGACCGGTGAGATAAATCTTCGCTCTGGTGCAGATCGTGATTTGAGGAGGTTTTATGAAGTACTTGATGATGCGAAAACAGAATTATATCCAGGATGTACTTCTTACAATAAACTGTCGTTTATCGTGGAGTTGTTGCATTTAAAGACTTTGAATAATTGGTCAGACACATCATTCGACATGCTTTTGGTTTTATTGAAAAAAGTTCTTCCTGTCGACGCTAAGATTCCTGAGTCGTATTACTATGCTCGTAAGTTGACAGAGAACTTAGGTTTTACATATGAGACTATAGATGCATGTGCAAACAACTGTATGTTGTTTAGAAATGAAACTGCTCATTTGGATATCTGTATGGTTTGTGGCGCTTCCATGTGGAAAGAGAATAGGGGAAATAAGACTCATCAAAGTCAGATTGCGGTACAGGGGAAACCGATTGCCGTAAAGAAAATGCGTTACTTTCCCCTTAAACCGAGGTTGAAAAGATTTTTTATGTCATCTAAAGTTTCTAATTTAATGAGATGGCATGCAGAAAGAGTTCATGAAAGTGACATGTTAACCCACCCGGCAGACTCTCATGCATGGAAGGATTTTGATAAGAGACATCCCAACTTTGCTAAAGATGTTCGTAATGTCCGGTTGGGATTGGCAGCAGATGGTTTCAATCCATTCAAGTCTATGGTTGGTGCAACTCATAGCACATGGCCCGTGGTGTTGGTTCCATATAATCTTCCTCCGTGGATTTGTATGAAGCAACAATTTATATTACTTTCCACTCTTATTGATGGACCTAAAAGTCCGGGGGATAAGATTGATGTTTACCTTCATCCATTGATTGATGAGTTGAATGAATTTTTGGGTGATGGTGTGATGACTTATGACTGCGAAACGAATGAAATGTTCAAACTGCATGCTGCTTTATTGTGGACAATCAATGACTTCCCAGCTTATGAAAATTTATTAGGCTGGAGTACGAAAGGGGAATTTTCTTGCCCTTGTTGCAATAAAAGTAAAAAATCTATATGGCTTAAACATTCCAAAAAATGGGCATACATGGGTCACAGGCGTTTTCTCCCTCCCCAGCACAGGTTCAGAAAGGACAGAGTGGCATTTCATGGTTCTAGAGAGTTCAGCCCAGCACCAAAGATCATGACAGGAGTTGAAATGTTATCGCAGATTGAGGAAGAAAACATCCGCACGGTATATGAAATTCAGGATTTGGTGGCTCCTCCAGTACGTAATATTCGTGCTGCGGGTAGGCAGCGCAGTCACAATTGGAAAAAGAAAAGTATTTTTTATAGTCTTCCGTATTGGAAAACTAACATGTTGAGGCATAATTTGGATGTCATGCACATTGAAAAAAATGTTTGTGATAAAATATTGTGGACCATTTTAGGTGTCAGTGGAAAGTCAAAGGACCATGTTAATGCACGCCGTGATTTGGAAGAAATGGGTTTAAGGAAACAGTTGCATTTACAGTTAGCTGAGGGAAACAAGGCATATATGCCTGCTGCACAGTATTCGATGACTATAGAGGAGAAAGAGATATTTCTTTCCATTTTGAAGATGGTCAAGGTGCCTGATGGTTACTCTTCTAATATTTCAAAGTGTGTGAATCTGACGAGCAAGACATTGCAAGGGTTGAAAAGTCATGATAATCACATATTACTTCAGCAGTTGATTCCAATCGCAATTTGTGATTGTTTATCCCCCAATGTTGTTCATCCCTTGATTGAGATGAGTAATTTTTTTAGACAGCTTTGTTTAAGAAATCAACGAATGAGTGATTTAAAAAGTTTGCAGGACCGAATTGTACTTACACTTTGTCACTTTGAGAAACTTTTCCCCCCCTCATTTTTCGATGTTATGGTCCACATAACAGTGCACCTAACTGATGAAGTAATGGCTGCTGGTCCAGTGCAATTCAGGTGGATGTATCCTATTGAACGGTATTTGAGTACATTGAAAAGATTTGTACGCAACAGAGCTCGTCCAGAGGCATCAATAGCCAATGGTTATTTGATGGATGAGTGTACTACCTTTTGTGCAGAATATCTTACGGATGTTGAAACAAAATTAGATAAGCCCTCTCGGATTCATGATGGTCCAGTTGGAGAAGGAACCACATTTGATATGGACAACATCGAGTGGATACAAGCACATCGATATATCTTGTTCAATACTCCATCAGTTGCACCATTAATGCAGTAAGTATCTTATCAATGTGCTTGTATAACTTTTACATGTTTTCTTTGCATAAGTTGATCTTTTAAACATCGCGTAATCATTTGCAGGAAACACATTAATGAGATAAAAGAAGAGATGCATCATGCGACTGAGTTGCAAATTCAACAATCTCATTATGCGGCATTTCATGATTGGTTCAAGGATTATGTATGTATAAATTGATTTTCATTATGAGTGAAGTATTAAACTAATTCTTTCTGCATATATCAGTATTGATTTTTATAAATTATGTAGGTTCGTAAGCTGAGGGAGTTAGGGGACCCCACGCTACCTGAAGTATTTATCCAACTGGCTGAGGGTCCATCTATAACGGCTCGTCGTTATAAAGCTATTGATGCTAATGGTTTTCGATTTCGCATTAAAGATGTTGACGACAAACGAGCAACACAAAACAGTGGAATTGGTTGTCCCTTTGTCGATTCTGGTTATTACTATGGTCAATTGATAGACATCATTGAAGTTGTATACACACATGGTTTGAAGTACATATTGTTAAAGTGTAATTGGGTTGATCCAATGCGTGGATGTAAAGTCGATCAATATCAGTTTTCATTGGTGAATTTTAACTATATGTTATACAGAAATAATGAACGAGTTGAGAATGAACCTTTCATCTTGACATCACAAGAGGAACAAGTATTCTTCGTTACTTTGCCTTCGGATCCAAGTTGGCAAGTTGTTGTCAAAATGTCTCGGTGAGGAGTGTTTTTATTTGAAGAAGATGAACCCGAGACTGTTCCGTTTGTTTACCAACAACTTGATCAACATACCGCAGTTCAACGTGAAGAAGATATTTATTGGGTCAGAGCGGTTGTTGAAGGAGAAACGGTCGATTTTCATGCTTAATGAAAGGTATAATTGTTTTCCCGCTATTCAGTAGAATGTCCTAGGATATCATAAATTATCTAATCATTTTATAAATCCTTATAAGTTTTAATCCTCACTTTTGTAAGTTAATTCAGTCATAAATATTTAGGTTGATTAACTTTCTGATTTTTTAAAATTCATTCACTACTAATTATTCAATCCATTTTTTGTTTGATTAACAGTTGTACAAGTTTGATTTATTAAGAACAATCCAATTTATCTTTTAAACACTTTGGACTCATTACTGATATTTTGTATGATTGCAGACATGTTAGGGGAAGAGGTAGAAAATCCACATCATCCATCTGAGGCATCTACGTCTCAGGGTCGAGGTATGTTTGACAGTCATTATCTATATTATTTATGTAATTAACATATATATATATATATATTACATTTTTCAATTTATATATAAAATTGTTTTCAACAGGATCAGACTCGGCTGCTTCTTCCTCTCGCAGGAGAGGCCCTGGTCGTGGCAT
The DNA here is from genome assembly GCA_963277665.1 of Viscum album. Classification (NCBI taxonomy): domain Eukaryota; kingdom Viridiplantae; phylum Streptophyta; class Magnoliopsida; order Santalales; family Viscaceae; genus Viscum; species Viscum album. The sequence goes on from OY728139.1 coordinate 903,725,750, forward strand.
ATTAGCATGGAATTCCGACACGACGATAGATGTTTCATTTGATGAGGTATTTCATCCCGTGGGACCTAATGCCCCGACATTTATTCGTCAGCTGAGTCATATCATACGTGACCCACATCGATTTCCATTGACCACGCGTGATTGGGCTTCTATCCCTCAGGACACATTAGATCGTCTATGGAGGGAGGTTCGGGTAAGAAAATAATTTTACTTTATTTTCTATTTATAAATAATACTAATATGTTTGATTATTTTCATTATAGCGAAATTTGAAAGTATGCCCTGAAGAGTTTCGGCCCGTGTGTATGAGAAAATGTCGTAAGCTGTGGAAAGATTATAAAGGCAAAGTGAAGAGGGACCACTGGAGACCAAATGTGGGTGCCCCTGACATTTTGGAAAAAGTCCCGAGAGGTGTCCTCCCGGCTCAGTGGCGTGACTTGGTTGCATATTGGTCTACTGAGGGTGTTTCGGTTTGTATATTAATTATTTTTCTGTATATATATTTTCAAGAATATGTGATTTGTTTGAAATTTGAATGAATTGAATGTAGGAGGTGTCAACACACCATTCGGAGAATCGAGCGTTGCAGGGACCAGCTCATAGGCTCGGGACTCGTCACGTGTCTCAGATCCGACATGAGGTATATATTATTCATTTATTAATTTATTAATTAATATGGTTTTGTGTTTATATTCTTTTAATATACAGTTGCGAGGGCAAGGTGCAACAACTGATAAAATGTCAGTGTGGATAAGGACTTGTGATCCCAATGATCCAGAGGTTGCAGCATTGATAGTAAGTGTCTGTACTTACCAATAATTACATAAATCTTTATATTAACATATATATATTTATATATATTTAAATATTTCACAAGATCAATTTGAATCTGAGTTAGAACATCTGCCAGAGGACCAGCGACAGCTTCCCATGCGACGGGATGAGATCTTTCATCGCATTATTGGTCGGGACGGGCATGGCTATAGTTTGACCTATGGAGCAGGGATTCCTCGTTCTGTAGTGTCACGCGATGCGGTTATCGGTCCTGCTGTTGCTCATATGACACAGCAGATGTCAGATTTTGAGGCACGGCTGCGCGCTTCCGAGGAGACAAATGCGCAATTGACAGCTGAGGTTAGAGCACTGCGGAAATATGTGCGTCGAGCTGATGGTACAGGGGATCATACGACGCAGGTATATACTGTATTTATTTATTTAATTTAAATTATTTTTTTTATTAAAATATTTATAATGTTTATTTTTTGTAGGCACCTGGCCCACCAGAAGGAGGTAGCAGTGATGGCAACGCGTGACGCAGCATATATTCACGAGATATGTTTTTGTTTTTACTGGTAGGGTTGACATTGATGTACTGTATTTATTCATTTATGTAATGCATTATTACCCTCCACGGTGGTCTTTTAAATATTTTATACACATATTGAGTTTTTGATCAGATAATCTTGAATGATTCTACATTTGAAAAAGTCGAACTAATTCCAACAGATCAATAAATCTGATATTATAGATTATATATTATCCAATATATTTTTTATAAATTTCTGTATGGTATCGATAAGAGAAATATGTATTAATAAGATGTTATCACTTTTATTTTTCACTTTTGTAATCAATGGGATGGCCTTTGCACCCCCGGAGAGCCCCCCGCACCCCCGTACAGCCCCCCGCACCCCCGTACAGCCCCCCCGCACCCCCGTACAGCCCCCCGCACCCCCGTACAACCCCCCGCACCGCCGTACTGCCCCCCGCCACCCCCGTACAACCCCCCCCCCCCCCCCCCCCCCCCCCGCACCGCCGTACAGCCCCCCGCACCCCCGTACAGCCCCCCCGCACCCCCGTACAGCCCCCTGCACCCCCGTACAGCCCCCTGCCACCCCCGTACAGCCCCCCGCCACCCCGTACAGCCCCCCGCACCCCCCGTACAACCCCCCCGCACCCCCGTACAGCCCCCCCGCACCCCCGTACATCCCCCCGCACCCCCGTACAGCCCCCCGCACCCCCGTAAAGCCCCCTGCCACCCCCGTACAGCCCCCCCGCCACCCCATACAGCCCCCCGCACCCCCGTACAGCCCCCCCCCCCCCCCCCCCCCGCACCCTCGTTCAGCCCCCCGCACCCCCGTACAGCCCCCACACCCCCGTACAGCCCCCCGCCACCCCGTACAGCCCCCCCCCCCCCCCCGCACCCCCCGTACAGCCCCCCGCACCCCCGTACAGCCCCCCGCACCCCCGTACAGCCCCCCGCACCCCCGTACAGCCCCCGCCACCCCGTACAGCCCCCCGCACCCCCGTACAGCCCCCCCCCCCCCCGCACCCCCGTTCAGCCCCCCGCACCCCCGTACAGCCCACCGCACCCCCGTACAGCCCCCCGCCACCCCGTACAGCCCCCCCCCCCCCCCCCCCGCACCCCCCGTACAGCCCCCCGCACCCCCGTACAGCCCCCCGCACCCCCGTACAGCCCCCCGCACCCCCGTACAGCCCCCCCGCAACCCCGTACAACCCCCCGCACCCCAGTACTGCCCCCCGCCACCCCCGTACAGCCCCCCGCCACCCCCGTACAGCCCCCCGCCACCCCCGTACAGCCACCCGACACCCCCGTACAGCCCCCAACACCCCCGTACAACCCCCGCACCCCCGTACAGCCCCCCGCACCCCCGTACAGCCCCCCGATTGTGTCCGTTTCAGCAGCGCGGCGCGCGCTGAAATGGCGCGTTGGGGGGTCAAAACCACTCGAACGACCTCCGAATGCCACGAAACCGTACGACAACATCCGGGGCGTGAATTGTGAAATGGTCGGCTAGACGGCACCTCATTCGGAGGTGCCGTGTGACCGCAGAGGCCGGAAACGCGTTTCTGGCGCCATTAAACACCAAAACGGCGTGCGGCGGTCCAATTCGGAGCAAACGTGCTCCGAACGACCTGAAACCACACGGGAACGATAGAAATATTATTCCTGAGATGCAAGAGGAGGCCGCACGTCCATCGGACGTGCGGTGCGCGCGGCACGTCCGATTGTGTCGTTTTCAGCAGCGCGGCGCGCGCTGAAATGGAGCGTTGGGGGTTCAAAACCACCCGAACGACCTCCGAATGCCACGAAACCGTACGACAACATCCGGGGAGTGAATTGTGAAATGGTCGGCCAGACGGCACATCATTCGGAGGTGCCGTGTGACCGCGGCGGCCGGAAACGCGTTTCCGGCGCCATTAAACACCAAAACGGCGTGCGGCGGTCCAATTCGGAGCAAACGTGCTCCGAACGACCTGAAACCGCACGGGAACGATAGAAATATTATTCCTGAGATGCAGGAGAAGGCTGAACGTCCATCGGACGTGCGGTGCGCGCGGCCTGTCCGATTGTGTCGTTTTCAGCAGTGCAGCACGCGCTGAAATGGCGCGTTGGGGTGTCAAAACCTCCCGAACGACCTCCGAATGCCACGAAACCGTACGTCAACATCCAGGGCGTGAATTGTGAAATGTTCGGCCAGACGGCACCTCATTCGGAGGTGCCGTGTGACCGCTGCGGCCGGAAACGCGTTTCCGGCGCCATTAAACACCAAAACGACGTGCGGCGGTCCAATTCGGAGCAGACGTGCTCCGAACGACCTGAAACCGCACGGGAACGATAGAAATATTATTCCTGAGATGCAGGAAGAGGCCTCACGTCCATCGGACGTGCGGTGCGTGCGGCACGTCCGATTGTGTCGTTTTCAGCAGCGCGGCGCGCGCTGAAATGGCGCGTTGGGGGGTCAAAACCACCCGAACGACGTCCGAATGCCACGAAACTATACGAAAAAATCCGGGGCGTGAATTGTGAAATGGTTGGCTAGACGACACCTCATTCAGAGGTGCCGTGTGACCGCGGAGGCCGGAAACGCGTTTCCGGCGCCATAAAACACCAAAACGGCGTGCGGCGGTCCCATTCAGAGCAAACGTGCTCCGAACGACCTGAAACCGCACGGGAACGATAGAAATATTATTCCTGAGATGCAGGAGGAGGCCGCACGTCCATCGGACGTGCGGTGCGCGCGGCACGTCCGATTGTGTCGTTTTCAGCTGCGCGGCGCGCGCTGAAATGGCGCGTTGGGGGGTCAAAACCACCCGAATGACCTCCGAATGCCACGAAATCGTACGACAACATCCGGGGCGTGAATTGTGAAATGTTCGGCCAGATGGCACCTCATTCGGAGGTGCCGTTTGACCGCGACGGCCGGAAACGCGTTTTCGGCGCCATAAAACACCAAAACGGCGTGCGGCAGTCCCATTCGGAGCAAACGTGCTCCAAACGACCTGAAACCGCACGGGAACGATAGAAATATTATCCCTGAGATGAAAAAGGAGGCCGCACGTCCATCAGACGTGCGGTGCGCGCGACACTTCCGATTGTGTCGTTTTCAGCTGCGTGGCGCGCGCTGAAATGGCGCGTTGGGGGGTCAAAACCACCCGAACGACGTCTGAATGCCACGAAACCGTACGACAACATCCGGGGCGTGAATTGTGAAATGGTCGGCCAGACGGCACCTCATTCGGAGGTGCCGTGTGACCGCGGCGGCCGGAAACGTGTTTCCGGCGCCATTAAACACCAAAACGGCGTGCGGCGGTCCAATTCGGAGCAAACGTGCTCCGAACGACCTGAAACCGCACGGGAACGATAGAAATATTATTCTTGAGATGCAGGAAGAGGCCGCACGTCCATCGGACGTGCGGTGCGCGCGGCACGTCCGATTGTGTCGTTTTCAGCAGCGCGGCGCGCGCTGAAATGGCGTGTTGGGGGTCAAAACCACCCGAACGACCTCCGAATGCCACGAAACCGTACGAAAACATCCGGGGCGTGAATTTTGAAATGGTCGGCTAGACGGCACCTCATTCGGAGGTGCCGTGTGACCGCGGCAGCCGGAAACGCATTTCCGACGCCATAAAACACCAAAACGGCGTGCGGCGGTCCCATTCGGAGCAAACAAGCTCCGAACGACATGAAACCGCACGAGAACGATAGAAATATTATTCCTGAGATGCAGGAGGAGGCCGCACGTCCATCGGACATGCGGTGTGCGCGGCACGTCCGATTGTGTCGTTTTCAGCAGCGCGGCGCGCGCTGAAATGGCGCGTTGGGGGGTCAAAACCACCCGAATGACGTCCGAATGCCACGAAACCGTACGAAAACATCCGGGGCGTGAATTGTGAAATGGTCGGCTAGACGGCACATCATTCGGAGGTGCCGTGTGACCGCGGCGGTCGGAAACGCGTTTCCGGCGCCATTAAACACCAAAACATCGTGCGGCGGTCCAATTCGGAGCAAACGTGCTCCGAACAACCTGAAACCGCACGGGAACGATAGAAATATTATTCCTGATATGCAGGAGGAGGCCGCACGTCCATTGGACGTGCGGTGTGCGTGGCACGTCTGATTGTGTCGTTTTCAGCAGCGCGGCGCGCGCTGAAATGGCGCGTTGGGGGGTCAAAACCACTCGAACGACCTCCGAATGCCACGAAACCGTACGACAACATCCGGGGCGTGAATTGTGAAATGGTCGGCCAGACGGCACCTCATTCGGAGGTGCCGTGTGATCGCGGCGGCTGGAAACGCGTTTCTGGCGCCATAAAACTCCAAAACGGCGTGCCGCGGTCCCATTCGGAGAAAACGTGCTCCGAACGACCTGAAACCGCACGAGAACGATAGAAATATTATTCCTGAGATGCAGGAGGAGGCCGCACGTCCATCGGACGTGCGGTGCGCGCGGTACGTCCGATTGGGTCATTTTCAGCAGCGCGACGCGCGCTGAAATGACGCGTTGGGGGGTCAAAACCACCCGAACGACGTCCGAATGCCACAAAACCGTACGAAAACATCCGGGGCATGAATTGTGAAATGGTCGGCCAGACGGAACATCATTCGGAGGTGCCATGTGACCGCGGCGGCCGGAAAAGCGTTTCCGGCGCCATTAAACACCAAAACGGCGTGCGGCGGTCCAATTCGGAGCAAACGTGCTCCGAACGACCTGAAACCGCATGGGAACGATAGAAATATTATTCCTGAGATGCAGGAGGAGGCCGCACATCCATTGGACGTGCGGTGCGCGCGGCACGTCCGATTGGGTCGTTTTCAGCAGCGCGGCGCGCGCTGAAATGGCGCTTTGGGGGGTCAAAACCACCCGAATGACGTCCAAATGCCACGAAACCGTACGACAACATCCGGGGCGTGAATTGTGAAATGGTCGGCTAGAAGGAACCTCATTCAGAGGTGCCGTGTGACCGCGGCGGCCGGAAACGCGTTTCCGGCGCCATTAAACACCAAAACGGCGTGCGGCGGTCCAATTCGGAGCAAACGTGCTCCGAACGACCTGAAACTGCATGGGAATGATAGAAATATTATTCCTGAGATGAAGGAGGAGGCAGCACGTCCATCGGACGTGCGGTGCGCGCGGCACGTCTGATTGTGTCGTTTTCAGCAGCGCGACGCGCGCTGAAATGGCGCGTTGGGGGGTCAAAACCACCCGAACGACCTCCGAATGCCACGAAACCGTACGACAACATCCGGGGCGTGAATTTTGAAATGGTCGGCCAGACGGAACCTCATTCGGAGGTGCCGTGTGGCCGCGGCGGCCGAAAACGCGTTTCCGGCGCTATTAAACACCAAAACGGCGTGTGGCGGTCCAATTTGGAGCAAACGTGCTCCGAACGACCTGAAACCGCACGAGAACGATAGAAATATTATTCCTGAGATGCAGGAGGAGGCCGCACGTCCATCAGACGTGCGGTGCGCGTGGCACATCCGATTGTGTCGTTTTCAGCAGCGCGGGGCGCGCTGAAATGTCGCGTAGGGGGGTCAAAACCACCCGAACGACCTACGAATGCCACGAAACCGTACGACAACATCCGGGGCGTGAATTTTGAAATGGTCGGCCAGACGGCACCTCATTCGGAGGTTCCGTGTGACCGCGGCGGCCGGAAAGGCGTTTCCGGTGCCATTAAACACCAAAACGGCGTGCGGCGGTCCAATTCAGAGAAAACGTGCTCCGAACGACCTGAAACCGCACGGGAACGATAGAAATATTATTCCTGAGATGCAGGAGGAGGCCGCACGTCCATCAGACGTGCGGTGCGCGCGGCACGTCCGATTGTGTCGTTTTCAGCAGCGCGGCGCGCGCTGAAATGGCGCGTTGGGGGTCAAAACCACCCGAACGACCTCCGAATGCCACGAAACCGTACGACAACATCAGGGGCGTAAATTGTGAAATGGTCGGCCAGACGGAACCTCATTCGGAGGTGCCGTGTGGCCGCGGTGGCCGGAAACGTGTTTCTGGCACCATTAAACACCAAAACGGCGTGCGGCGGTCCAATTCGGAGCAAACGTGCTCCGAACGAACTGAAACCGCACGGGAATGATAAAAATATTATTTCTGAGATGTAGGAGGAGGCCGCACGTCCATCGGACGTGCGGTGCGCGCGGCACGTCCGATTGTGTCGTTTTCAGCAGCGCGGCGCGCGCTGAAATGGCGTGTTGGGGGGTCAAAACCACCCGAACGACCTCCGAATGCCATGAAACCGTACGACAATATCCGGGGCGTGAATTGTGAAATGGTCGGCCAGACGGCACCTCATTCGGAGGTGCCGTGTGACCGCGTCGGCCGGAAACGCGTTTCCGGCGCCATTAAACACCAAAACGGCGTGCGGCGGTCCAATTCGGAGCAAACGTGCTCCGAACGACCTGAAACCGCACGGGAACGATAGAAATGTTATTCCTGAGATGCAGGAGGAGGCCGCACGTCCATCGGACGTGCGGTGCGCACGGCACGTCCGATTGTGTCGTTTTCAGCAGCGCGGCGCGCGCTGAAATGGCCCGTTGGGGGGTCAAAACCACCCGAACGACCTCCGAATGCCACGAAACCGTACGACAACATGCGATGCGTGAATTGTGAAATGGTCGGCCAGACAGCACATCATTCGGAGGTGCCGTGTGACCGCGGCGACCGGAAACGCGTTTCCGGCGCCATTAAACACCGAAACGGCGTGCGGCTGTCCAATTCGGAGCAAACGTGCTCCGAACGACCTGAAACCGCACGGGAACGATAGAAATATTATTCTTGAGATGTAGGAGGAAGCCGCACGTCCATCGAACGTGCGGTGCGCGCGGCACGTCTGATTGTGTCGTTTTCAACAGTGCAGTGCGCGCTGAAATGGCGCGTTGGTGGGTCAAAACCACCCGAACGACCTCCGAATTCCACGAAACCGTACGACAACATCCGGGGCGTGAATTGTGAAATGGTCGTCCAGACGGCACCTCATTCGGAGGTGCCGTGTGACCGCGGCGGCCGGAAACGCGTTTCCGGCGCCATTAAACACCAAAACGGCGTGCGGCGGTCCAATTCGGGGCAAACGTGCTCCGGACGACCTGAAACCGCACGGGAACGATAGAAATATTATTCCTGAGATGCAAGAGGAGACCGCACGTCCATCGGACGTGCGGTGCGCGCGACACGTCCGATTGTGTCGTTTTCAGCAGCGCGGCGCGCGCTGAAATGACGCGTTGGGGGGTCAAAACCACCCGAACGACCTCCGAATTCCACGAAACTGTACGACAACATCCGGGGCGTGAATTGTGAAATAGTCGGCCAGACGGAACCTCATTCGGAGGTGCCGTGTGACCGCGGCGGCCGGAAACACTTTTTCGGCGCCACAAAACACCAAAACGGCGTGCGGCGGTCCCATTCGGAGAAAACGTCCTCCGAACGACCTGAAACCGCACATGAACGATAAAAATATTATTCCTGAGATGTAGGAGGAGGCCGCACGTCCATCGGACGTGCGGTGCGCACGGCACGTCCGATTGTGTCGTTTTCAGCAGCGCGGCGCGAGCTGAAATGGCGCGTTGGGGGGTCAAAACCACCCGAACGACGTTCGAAGTTTTTAAATTATTATAGCACAATGATTTGATATTATATATATATTAAATATATATTAAAACATTTAAAATATAATATATATATATATATATTTAAAATATTGTATTTAAAAGTATATATATGAATATATATATATTTATATATTTATATATTTATATTCAATTCAATAAAAAAAATTTTAAATTTTTTTTTTAGAATAGCGACCGCCATAGGCGGTCGCTATAGGGTGCCCGGCAGAGGGCCTTCAGCGACCGCCAATGGCGGTCGCTATAGGGTGCCCGGCAGAGGGCCTTCAGCGACCGCCAGGCGGTCGCTCAAGGCCTCTAGCGACGAGGCAACAGCGACCGCCAATGGCGGTCGCTGCGCGGCTGCTAAAGACCTTTAGCGACCGCCAATGGTGGTCTCTAATAGCCTTATTTACAGTAGTGATTGGAGGTATTCAACCAAGGGTTCCCTCTAATCATGAACTATTTCGATCACTGCATCTAAAGTACCCGGGGATCCTAACGTAGGGGCACCAGTGGTGAGATGGTTTACCCGTGGGCCACGATCATCCTTTGGGATGATGGGATCAATTACTCTCCAGTGCACCACATAGATAATCAGTTCATCTGGTTCGTGCTCCACAAGCGATGCGGCTAGGCTGGCCAAAGCATCTGCTCGACCGTTCTATGACCGAGGAATATGAATGACCTCCAGCCGAGAAGGGAATTGGGCCATTATATAGAGGGTGCACTCCAAAAATGGAATGAGTTCTTGCTTCCTAACAACATAGTCATCATTGACCTTCTTGATGACAAGCTCAGAGTCCCCATTTAGATGAAGATGGGGCACGTCGATCTCAAGGGCCATCTCGAGGCCAGTGATGAGGGCATGACACTCTGCCTCATTGTTGGTGCAGCCCTCTGACAGCAGGAACAAATATGGCATAATGGCTTGCTCTGTGGTGATGAAGACGATTCCCAGGCCCACTCTGTTGGGCCTAGGATCATTGAGTCTCAACCAATGGGGCTCTAGGAGGCACCGTCAAAGTGCATCTTCCAGTATGGGAAGGCGTGATCAACTTAGAGGATTGCCTCATCCGGAAAACCTACGTCCAGTGGCTGATCCGCAGAGGTTGGGTGGGAAGCTAAAATGTCTTCCGAAACTTATCATTTGATATCTTTCTGAGGCACAAACCTGATGTCGAACTACTGGAGGATCACCACCCACTTCACTAGTCAGCCAGTCAATATAGGTCGGTTCAGGATGTACTTCAACGGGTCTACCCGAGAGACCAGCAGTACCTCGTGGTGCTGCATGTAGTGCCACAATTTTTGTATGGAAAATATGAGCGCTAGGAAGCTCTTCTCGATGGGAGAATATATAATTTCCACATCTAGGAGCATGTGGCTGAGGTAGTAGAGGTTGTTCTCTTTTCCCTCATTGTTCTTTTGGGCGAGGAGTGCACTGAGGGACCGTTCCTGGGCGGTCACGTAAAGGACCAGCGACTTTCCAAAAATGGGTGGCATAAAGACCGGAGGTTAGATAAGATACAACTTGATTTCGTAAAAGGAGGTCTAACACTCTTCATCCCATTCATAAGAGGTGCCTTTCTTCATGAGCTGGGTAAAGGGCTTACACTTTCCAGGCATATTCACAATGAATCGGTGCATATAGGCTAAGTGGACTTGGAGACCACGAAGCTCCCGAATATTGCTCAGGGGAGGCATCTGGATGATTACCTTGATATTCTCAGGGTCGATCTCGATGCCTCGGTGCCTGAAAACAAAGCCAACGAACTTTCCGGAGGTGACCCCAAAGGCACACTTCAAGGGGTTCATCTTCAGGTGGCGGAAACGAAGGTAACCGAACACTTTCTCAAGGTCCTTGAGATGGTCCTGGTGATAGCGTGATTTGATTACCAGATCATCAAAGTTGAATTCCACCCACGTTCCCAGAATCGGCTTGAATATGCGATGCATGGGCCGCTGATAAGTGGAACCCACATTCTTCAGGCCGAAAGGCATAACCTGGTAACATAAAGTACCTTGGGGTGCCGTGAAGGCAGTGGACTCCTCGTCCTCAGTGGCCATCCAGATATGGTTGTACTAGGAATATCCATCCATGAAAGAGAGGGCTTGAAACTTGTTCATGGCATCAATCAAAAATTCTGTCACGGGAAGGGGAAAATCATCCTTCGGACAGTGGCGATTGAGATCGCGAAAGTTGATACAGACCCTGATCTGTCCGTTTTTCTTTCTGACTGGCACAATATTGGCTAGCCACAATGGGTAATGAACATCCTTGATGAAGTTGGATTTGATAAGCTTGTCAACTTTGGCCGCAACCATGGTACCGTGAGATGGTTGCATCTTTCTGGGAGGATCTTTTAACCCATGATGGTTTGCCAGGAGACCAAGGTGGTGGACGACTACCTGGGGATCTAGCCTTAGAATCTCTTCATAACTCTAGGAGAACACATCATGGTTCTGTCTGAGGAATTCCACATACCGATGCTGCTCCTCGGGGGGGCATAACGACACTGACCAATGTGGGTCTCGGGTCCGCCTCACTACCGAGGTTCACCTATACCAACTCATTGACCGTGGTGGAGACACCCTCCTCAAAGGCGTGGGGCGCATCTTCCATGTCCTCCTATCCACTTATAGGGGGGTCATCCAAGGGGGGAGTTGCTTCTGTGCTACCAGATCCTGACGGGAAACTAGTGCCGGCTTGGGCAATAGTGTTCATCATATCGGCATATTCATGCGCTGTTGAGATAATAGTGATGAAGGTCGTTGATCCAATCCCATCTGGCCTTCTGCCAAAGGGGCCACGTTTAATGACATCAAAATAGGGATGGCACGTCGGCTTCAGCTGGTTTATCCCAGCCCGATGGAAGAGACATGTATGATGTACCACCATTTCCATGAGCCTGACGTCCTAATACCGTACGGGGGTAGAAGGTTCCAGAATCATCTGATCCTGGTTTCTGTAGGAGTACGTGGTGATTTTCTGCCGTCGCTTGGACCTAGGAATATGCCTTCCTCTTTTACCCAAAACAACAAAACACTAGCCCATGTCAGGGGTTGTGACCTCCAACCGATGGATTGGGAAGACGTAGGCGTCATCCAAAGCTGCCTAGGGATCGCTGGTGACAATGGCGGGCTCAACCTCACCTTCCAAAATCTACTTATCCTTGCTCTTGTAATAGTCGATGTCCAGATAACGGTCTTCACAAGAGGCAAAAGGAGATGCATCTCCTTGGAGCATGCATACTCGACCATTAAGAGAGTATTTGAGGCATTGGTGATACGATGAGGGGACTGCTACGTGAAGGTGGATCCATGGTCTGCCCATCAATGCGTTGTAAGTGATGTCCTGAGAGACAACCATGAATTCGGTGCTAGCAGTTAGGCCACCAAACTGGGTCTTCAAGCGAATCTTGCTGACTGTAGATTACTCAGTCCCGTCATACCCCTGGATCCTGAGGTCAGAGGGAGTTGAATCATCCTCAGATAGACCCAGCTTCCACAGTGTCCGAGTTGGGATTAGGTTAATCCCAGAACCCGTTTCGACAAGGCAGTGGTGGACTTCCATGCCATTGAACTAGCCAGTGATGTACAGTGGGTGAATGTTCCCCTATATAGGTAGGTCTTCATCTTCACCGGAGAATGAGATAACTGCCTGGAATTCAGTGTTCTCAATTGCCTCATCGTGGAAGGCTTCTACAACTGCTACATCCATCTCAAACTATAGGGGGGCTTCTTAGGGCCTCGGAGAGTGCCTCATGCATTTCAGACAATAGTAAAAGGGCCTCAAGTATAGAAAGCCTCGCTCGAATGCCAGCCAAGTGATTGAGAACATCATACTTTCGAGCCAAATTCAAGCTTCTGCTTATAGGAGGCCACTCTGTGATTGGAGGCATGACGGGTCCGGCTGGCTGGGCTGGCACCTGACTGGTACTGGGCATGTCTCGTTGTTCCCTAGTCAAAACTTAGAGAGTGGATTCTGGATTAGTACTGGAAGGATAGGGTCAGCTGGTGGCAGGGCAGAGCTGGTCGCGGCGCGGGCGAGGTGGTTCTGCCAGATCCAGCAACACAAACGGTGGTAGAGGCAAACCTATTGACATCGAATTAGGGGGCTGCGTATGCAGAGCTCTGCACTAGGCCTGCTGTCTGGTCTCCACGGTGTGCACGACCTGGCTGGAGGTGCCAACTGCCATTCCCCGGTGATTCACATAGCCATGGCTCCACCGCCATTGGCGATGGATGGGGACATTGAGAAGGTCCACCTGGTGTTCCTCATCGTCGGTAGCCTGTAAAGACCCGTAAAATTCAAGGGAAATTTTTTCTTAATTTTATTTGGAATTTTACAAGAGCGCGGTTTCTGACGGCACCTGATTTCGAGGCCCAGAGTGCCCGAAATCAATTTCCGGAGTTTGGCTCGGGTACGTTCAGTGAACGAACGAGTGGGAATTTCTAACTTTTGATCCGGTGCTCGGAATTGAAATCCAAGGATACCGATGAACTCGCAGCGCCGATATTCGCTTAAGGAGACCTTTTCCGAAGTTGCATTTATTATGGGATGGAAGTTAGTTTTTGGGAGAATTATAAAAAGTTAAATAAAAATGTGGAACAATTTTTATTTTTTTCTTACTTGTTGGTTAACTCCTCTCAAAGGAAGTTAAAGGTGGGACCCACATCCACTTAACCTCCCTTGGGAGGATTAAGTGCGGTGGGGCCCACACGAAACCCAACTTTCCATCTCCTCTCAAAACTCCCTTAACTCCCCTTTAAAATGTAATTGACAACTTAACTTATTAATTAGGTTGAGTTGTTTAAACTTTTTCAAATCTTTGAAATTCAAATGGTTTGGTTGAGTAAATAAAATAAACCCTTAGCTTATTTTATTTGGTTAGATTTGTTTAGCCATCTTGAGAGGATTTGAGAGCTCCTCCTTCTTCTTCAAACCTTGACGAAGAACGCGAAGAAACTTCGAGCTCCGACGAAGAACGCCGCTCCTCTCTTCTTCGTAGTCGATTGTATCCGAAGATTGACGACGCCTTCCATGTCAACGAAAAGGGAACGCCGCTTCCTCCTCGGACTTCCTTCGTCGGCATACGAAGATTCTCCAACGACGTACCTCTTTGGATGTACCTCTTCGTCATCGGATTTGATGAAAGATTACCGCGACGCCCGACCTCCGCGACGTTGTCTTCCGCGGGTCGTTGACGATCATCGAACTTGAACCCAAGGTAGGGGTTGTTGTTGATTATTTATTTATTTATTTATTCTCGTTCGTGGTTCTAGTATGACAAACGTGAGGATTTTTAAATATGTGTTATCGTTTAACGTGAGGGGGCCGGACCGCATGAACACGGCCGAACCCCCTCCTTTGTTCTTGTTGATTTATATTGCGGATGAAACAAGATGGCGTGGTGCCGTCGCACCATGCGGAAATTCGCACCGTGGAAAAATCATCACGAACACGACGTCGTCGCGCCGCGTCGAAGGGAATCGAAGGCGCCGTGGCCGGAGCGGGGCCACGGCGGAGGGGCGCGGTGCCGTCGCACCGCGCCGGACGACGAACACCGCGGACGGTTCCGGGCCGCGGCGAGACGGGAAGACCGGCGGCTCGCCGGGCCGCCGGTGTCGGAAGTCTGAAGGGGACCGTCTTTTCCGGTCCCGTTGGAGAAAAACCGGCCGGCCATGTGGCCGACCGGAAGGTCAAAGACCGGGGGAATTTAATTCCCCCGGTCAACTCTAAAGCCCCCCCATTTATGAGGGGGGGGGGGTTTCCATGAGGGGGGCAGGCGGCCCCCAGGTTTCCCTCAAAGCAGGCCCCCACGAGGGGGGGGGGGGGTGGATCTCCAAAGGCGCGGCTAAAAGCCACGCCGCCATCTTGAAAAAGTGGGGGCCATGCCCCCCGCGCGTGACCCCAGCGGCGCCAGGCCGCGCCGCCGCCGGACGGGCCGTGCCGGACCGCGCCGCCACGCCGGACCGCCGCCTGCCGTGACGGGTCGGACTCGGGTCGGGTCGACCCGGTTCGGGCCGACCCAGGGGGGGTCGGGCCGGGTCGGCCCGGACCCGGACCCCCCCGTTTTCGAGACGAGTTTGGTCTTTTGGACATAACATGAGCCACGGACCTCCGATTGATGAACCGTCAGCGGCTACGCGATCTTTGGATCGAGACGGTCGATTCGGTATATCGCACTCAAAGTTTCGGAATACTCCGAGTTCGGCCGGGTTGGTTCGTTCACGAAACCAACCGGGCCTTCGGAGCGGAAACACTCATATCTTGAGCTACAGACGTCCGATTGACGTGCCATCAGCTTTGTTGTGTTCCTCTTAGTGAGACGGATCTTTTGGCATACTCTGCCCGAGGTTTGGACGCATGTGGAGTACGGTCGTGTTGGTTTTGCCTTAAAAACCAACCGGGCCCCTAGGACGAAAAAGCCAATAACTCTCAGACCGGGCGTCCGATCGACGCGCCGTCTGTTGCGTTGGGTTCCTGTTGACGATACGGAACTTTTGGATACATCAACTCTGGACTTTGTGACAGTTGATGTATCAGCCTCTCGGCTCGAGGAGCGGACCCTCCTGTACGAGCTTGCGGTGTGCGGGAACCCTAGTGCTAGCTACGACTGTTACTGTGACTACTACTGCTACTGCTACTGCTACTGTGACTGCGACGACGACAGTACAGAGATCCTGTGTGGATTCGACAACGACGATTACAGCACTCAGCGATCCTACGTGGATCAGTGTTACAGGTCCTGTGTGGGCCCGATCCTGTGTGGGTCCGATCCTGTGTGGGTCTTTGCGCTCAGCGGTCCTGTGTGAACCAGCACCTACAGGTCCTATGTGGGCCCGATCCTGTGCGGGTCTTTTGCGGGGGTTAGTTACCTATCGATCCTTCGTGGGTCCGACGACTTAGATGGATCAGAGATCATCTTTATCGTCTTTTGAAGAAGTATACCTGTGTGAGCTGAATCCTGTTTCTTTCCTGTGTGGATTGTGTTGTGCTATCCTGTGTGGATTACGTTTTGCTTTCTTGTGTGGAATACGTTTACTTTCCTGTGTGGACTGAGTTTTACTTGGGCTCAGAGGTTGGAGCGTATTTGAAATTGATGACTTAGGTATATGTATGGGCATATAACTAAGCAGTGTCGGTTGTTACTTCGTGATTGTACCTTTCTTTGTGGTTTATCCTTTTTGGATTTTAAGAGACCTTCAAGGGTCTCGGGGTCCCTACTGAGTAGCTTATACTCACCCCTGCACGGGCTATGCCCGCACTACGTTGTGTTGGTTGCAGACGATGGACAACGTTGATCTTGGCTGAGGCTTGTAGAGCAGGACGGTACCTGGAGGTGGACCACTGGGCGGGACGTGTTCGGAGCGGACGACGGGACCCGTGGAGCAGTGGAGCTATCTGTACCCACCCTTCAGGTGGGATCTCCAGTGGACAGCTCGGTGTAGCGGCTTTTACTTAAAGTTGCTGTTTTCCCTTTCGAGTTGTACTTTACTTTCAATTTGGGTTTGTATACTGTCCCATTTACTTTTCTGCACTTTCAGTTGTAATCTGTTTTTACTTAGTGTTTACTTTCCGCTTGCTTACTCTGTGGTGTTTGTTTACTTTACAAAGGCAATGACTTCCCTTTTTACCGGGATTTACGCCTTGGTGCTAGTCGCCAACCCCTGGCCTTTGGAAGGCGGGTTTGGGGTAGTCACGGCACGGACCCCGAGGGCGGGTCATGAAAAATTGGTATCAGAGGAGTTCGGTTCTACCGCGAACTCTGATCTTTTCTATGAGAAGCAATAATGTTTAGTGTATTGAGAGTGGTTATCAGTCCTGGGAGTCCAGTGTTGGTGTGGCGGCCGACGTATCCGTACACCAGGACCCTGACTTCTGATTTCCGACTTAATGCACGAAAACATTGATTGCGTGTGTGTTTCAAAGTTTTCTTTGTGATTACTTTGTGTCAGCTCACCAGGTATACTGTTTGACCGTGGCGCACCTGTTTCCTTTCCAGGATGGCCCCACGACGGTAGCCAGCTAGGGTTCCGACATTCGAGTGTGACGACAGCCCACCGAGCGACGAGGCCTTGGTGCAGGGCCCTTTGTCAGTAGTGGCACCGGCGGTAGCTCTACCCATTGAGCCACTGATTCTTCCAGCACCAGCCGCGGTCGATGCACGTCGCCTCAGCGCACTGCATGAGTTTCAGCGCCAGCGACCACCCAGGTTTTGCGGGGAGACGGATCCCCAGGCAGTAGAGGACTGGCTGGAGGCAGTGGTACGTGTGTTTAGGCTAGTGAGGACACCAGCAGACCTCATGGCGATCCTCGCTGCGAGCCTACAACACGCAGCAGCAGGACGATGGTGGAGCTTGATGCTCCAGGTGCACGATGAGGCATCTCTTCTATAGAAGGACTTTGAGAGCCTTTTCCGCTCGGAGTTCGTCCCAGCCACCCTTCGTGCGGTGCGTATCCAGGAGCTTCTTCAGCTGCGGCAGGGCAGCATGACGGTCGCTCAGTACTCGGCGAGATTTACCGATATCTCGCGCTACTCGACCGACATGGTATGGGACCCATTCTTCTGGGCCCGGACCATCGAGCAGGGTTTGAGACACGAGATCAGGGAATCGCTGATCGCCCTCAGCATACCGACTCAGACAAGAGTACTGGAGCGGGCCCTTCTGATCGAGAGCTTCCTTGCTGAGTCTACACCAGCGCAGCGACCCACCGCAGGGCGGCACGTGGCAGAGTCATCTGCAGCAGGCAGTCGACGGAAGACTCAGGGGTCCAGACAGACCAGACCTTCGGGCAGACGACCTCAGGACACTGGCTCAGCAGTGCGGGGCACACAGCGCGGAGCCAGTCTTTCGAGAGGCAGACAGTGCTACTCGTGCGGCGGGCAGGGCCACATGGCTCGTGACTGCCTGACCTGCCATGCAGAGGAGCAGCAGACGGTTGAGGAACCACCTAGGCAGAGGCATAGGTTCGACCGTGGCGGTCCGCAGGGAGGAGGCGGACGAGGCAGAGGAGCTGGCCGAGCAGCAGGTGGTGGGTGACGTTTTGAGGCTCTACCACCACCACCACTAGGAGGTTCACCCCGACCTCAGGGGAGAGCACAGCTTCATGCAGCTGAAGCTTACGATCATGGAGCTCCGGAAGTGGGTGGACTAGTGCGGGACTAGCTCCAGGAATATAGGCCTTTGCCCATAATGCCTCTAGCTTCGTATTTTGTGTTGCTTTGTGTCTTTGTACTTTAAGATGAAGTAATAAAAGACACTTTCCTTGGTGACTTTTGTTTTCTTGTCTTTTGTTTGTTTTTACTAAGAGGTGCCGGTTAAAAACTATTGACTTGACCCTCACTTGTGAGATTCTTACTGGAGGAAACCCAGTGACCACACACTGATGCCGACAGTGTGACTCAACCCTTGGAGGCAAGAGTAACGGTTGGATCTCTTGGTAGCAGCGTCGAGGCCTTACGACGTCATCTATGCCATGAATTAACTAATCATGACGGGATTGACTGTATTAGGCAAGGAACGTGGTTCATCCAGGGGATGAGACCGTATTTCACTTTTCGGCAAAGGAGAAATCTTTGCAGCTTTTCCATACGTTAAGGAGGAAGGGGAAACCCTTCGTGTGGTCAGTCAGATGTCAGCAGAGCTTCTAGGAGCTGAGACAGAGGTTGACCAGCGCACCTATCTTGAGGTTGCCTGAGGAGGGAGTAGGGTACGTAGTCTACTGCGATGCATCAGGGACCGGACTCGGATGTGTTCTGATGTAGGAGTGGGCAGTGATCGCCTATGGATCACGTCAGTTGAGGCCGCATGAGCAGAACTACGCTACCCATGACCTGGAGTTAGCAGCAGTGGTCTTCGCTCTGAAGACATGGAGACACTATCTGATGGGCGAGCACTTTACAGTCTTTTCCGATCATCAGAGTCTCAGGTATATCTTCTCGCAGAAGGACCTGAACCTGAGACAACGGTGATGGCTCGAGTTCCTCTAGGACTATGACTTTGAGATAGTCTATACTCCTGGGAAGGGGAACGTAGTAGCCGATGCCCTCAGCAGGAGGACGGGCATTCAGCTACTTGAGGAGGCGACGGAGCAGCTAGCCTCTTTGCAGATATCCTTAGTGGATATAGATGGATCAGCCTTCCTCCAGTCTCTCACAGTCACCCTCCACAACTACAGCGGGTCAGAGAGGCACAACGTGAGGACGCTGACTGTGAGACACGGCGTGCACAGATATCCTCGGGACAGGCACCTGATGGTTTCTCCCTTGGAGCAGAGCACGACATCCTTTTCAAAGAACATACCATGGTACCAGTCGCTTTGCGAGAGGAAGTGCTAAGAGAGTTTCACACTTCTCCTTTTGCGGAACATCATGGAGTGGCTAAGATGTACCAGGACCTCAGAAGACAGCACTGGTGGCCGGGCATGAAGAAGGAAGTGGCAGAGTTCGTTTCTCAATGCCTCAACTGTCAGCAGGTGAAGGCAAAGCATCAGGTACCAGCAGGCTTGGTACAGCCCTTGGAGGTTCCGCAGTGGAAGTGGGACGATATATCTATGGACTTCGTGACTGGACTTCCACGCACTTCCGGAGGTCACGACTCCATCTGGGTGACTGTTGACCGACTCACCAAGTCAGCACAGTTCTTACCCATCAGAGATCAGGGCTCAGTGGAGAGCTTGGGACGTCTCTACGTTCAGGAGATTGTGCGGCTCCACGGTGTGCCATCATCTATCATCTCCGATCGAGATGCTCTCTTTACTTCCCGGATTTGGAAGGGGTTACAGGAGGCGTTCGGGACGCAGCTACGTCTGAGCACAGCCTTTCACCCTCAGACGGATGATCAGACGGAGAGGACCATTCAGACTCTCGAGGACATGCTCCGTGCATGTGTCCTCGACTTTGGTTGTAGCTGGGAGGACCACCTACCCTTGGTGGAGTTTGCATACAACAACAACTACCACTCCACCATCGGGATGGCACCGTATGAGGCGTTGTACGACCGACCTTTTAGATCTCCTTTGTGCTGGACAGACCCTGGGGAGTCAGCACTGGTGGGACCAGAGATGGTCCAGGCCACGACAAAGAAGGTCCAGGTCATCCAGGAGCGTATAAGGATAGCTCAGAGCCGGCAGAAGTCATACGCTGACAGGAGGCAGAGGCCACTGGAGTTCGAGGATGCTGACCATGTCTTCTTGCGGGTCTCACCTCGACGTGGTATTCGAAGATTTGGCTGAGGCGGCAAGTTATCTCCGCGCTTTATCGGACCCTTCCAGGTCCTCAGCAGGGTTGGCGAGGTGGCTTATCGCCTGGCTCTTCCACCTCAGTTGCACCGGGTGCACAACGTCCTCCACGTATCCCAGCTGAGGAGATACGTGCATGCCCCGACGCACATCATTGACCATGGGGAGCTTGACGTTGACGATGAGGCGACTTTTACGGAGGTCCCAGTGGAGATAGAGGATCGACAGGAGCGGGTCCTACGTGGGCAATCGATTCCTCTTGTGCGCATCAGATGGCAGCACGAGAACCTCCAGGAGAGCACATGGGAGCGGGAGGCTCAGATGCGTGCTGAGTACCCTCATTTGTTTTCCTAGTTTTTGATGTATCTTTATGGGGACGTAAAGCCCTGAGGTGGGAGTAATGTAAAGACCCGTAAAATTCATGGTAAATTTTGTCTTAATTTTATTTGGAATTTTACAAGAGCGTGGTTTCTGACGGAACCTGATTCTGAGGCCTGGAGTGCCCAGAATCAATTTCCGAAGTTTGGCTCGGGTACGTTCAGTGAACGAACAAGCGGGAATTTCTAACTTTTGATCCGGTGCTCGGAATTGAAATCCGAGGACACTGATGAACTCGCAGTGCCGATATTCGCTTAAGGAGACCTTTTCCGAAGTTGCGTTTATTGCGGGACGAAAGTTAGTTTTTGGGAGAATTATAAAAAGTTAAATAAAAATGTGGAACACTTTTTATTTTTTTCTTACTTGTTGGTTAACTCCTCTCAAAGGAAGTTAAATGTGGGACCCACATCCACTTAACCTCTCTTGGGAGGATTAATTGTGGTGGGGCCCACATGAAACCCAACTTTCCATCTCCTCTCAAAACTCCCTTAACTCCCCTTTTAAATGTAATTGACAACTTAACTTATTAATTAGGTTGAGTTGTTTAAACTTTTTCAAATCTTTGAAATTCAAATGGTTTGGTTGAGTAAATAAAATAAGCCCTTAGCTTATTTTATTTGGTTAGATTTGTTTTGCCATCTTGAGAGGATTTGAGAGCTCCTCCTCCTTCTTCAAACCTTGACGAAGAACGCGAGGAACCTTCGAGCTCCGACGAAGTACGCCGGTCCTCTCTTCTTCGTAGCCGATTGTATCCGAAGATTGACGACGCCTTCCGTGTCAACGAAAAGGGAACGCCGCTTCCTCCTCGGATTTCCTTCGTCGGCATACGAAGATTCTCCAACGACGTACCTCTTCGGACGTACCTCTTCGTCATCGTATTTGACGAACGATTACCGCGACGCCTGACCTCCGCGACGTTGTCTTCCGCGGGTCGTTGACGATCTTCGAACTTGAACCCAAGGTAGGGGTTGTTGTTGATTATTTATTTATTTATTTATTCTCGTTCGTGGTTCTACTATGACAAACATGAGGATTTTTAAATATGTGTTATCGTTTAACGTGAGGGGGTCGGACCGCATGAACACGGCCGAACCCCCTCCTTTGTTCTTGTTGATTTATCTTGCGGATGAAACAAGATGGCGTTGTGCCGTTGCACCACGCGGAAATTCACACCGTGGAAAAATCATCACGAACGTGATGTCGTCGCGCCGCGTCGAAGGGAATCGAAGGCGCCACGGCCGGAGCGGGGCCGCGGAGGAGGGGCGCGGTGCCGTCGCACCGCGCCGGACGACGAACACCGTGGCAGGTTCCGGGCCGCGGCGAGACGGGAAGACCGGCGGCTCGCCGGGCCGCCGGTGTCGGAAGTCGGAAGGGGACCGGCTTTGCCGGTCCCGTTGGAGAAAAACCGGCCGGCCATGTGGCCGGCCTGAAGGTCAAAGACCGGGGGAATTTAATTCCCCCGGTCAACTCTAA
Source organism: Viscum album (assembly GCA_963277665.1). NCBI lineage: Eukaryota > Viridiplantae > Streptophyta > Magnoliopsida > Santalales > Viscaceae > Viscum > Viscum album. The sequence continues at coordinate 903,747,775 of OY728139.1, forward strand.
AGCCCCCCCATTTATGGGGGGGGGGGGTTTCCTTGAGGGGGGAAGGCGGCCCCCCGGTTTCCCTCAAAGCAGGCCCCCACGAGGGGGGGCCGGATCTCCAAAGGCGCGGCTAAAAGCCGCGCTGCCATCTTGAAAAAGTGGGGGCCATGCCCCCCGCACGTGACCCCAAGGCGCCATGTCACGCCGCCGCCGGCCGGGCCGCGCCGCCGCGCCGGTCCGTCGCCGGCCGGGCCGGGTCGGACCCGGGTCGGGTCGACCCAGGGGGAGTCGGGCCGGGTCGGCCCGGACCCGGACCCCCCCGTTTTCGAGACGAGTTCGGTCTTTTGGCCATAACATGACCCACGGACCTCCGATTGACGAACCGTCAGCGGATACGCGATCTTTGGATCGAGACGGTCGATTCGGTTTATTGCACTTAAAGTTTCAGAATACTTCGAGTTCGGCCGGGTTGGTTCGTTCACGAAACCAACCGGGCCTTCGGAGCGGAAACGCTCATATCTTGAGCTACGGACGTCCGATTGACGTGTCGTCAGCTTTGTTGTGTTCCTTTTAGTGAGAAGGATCTTTTGGAATACTCCGCCCGAGGTTTGGACGCAGGTGGAGTACGGTCGGGTTGGTTTTTCCTTAAAAACCAACCGGGCCCCTGGGACGAAAAAGCCAATAACTCTCAGACCGGGCGTCCGATCGACGCGCCGTCTGTTGCGTTGGGTTCCTATTGACGATACGGATCTTTTGGATACATCAACTCTGGACTTTGTGACAATTGATGTATCAGCCTCTCGGCTCGAGGAGCAGACCCTCCTGTATGAGCTTGCGGTGTGTGGGAACCCTAGTGCTGGCTACGACTGTTACAGTGACTACTACTGCTACTGTGACTGTGACGACGACAGTACAGAGATCCTGTGTGGATTCGACGACGACGACTACAGCACTCAGCGATCCTACGTGGATCAGTGCTACAGGTCCTGTGTGGGCCCGATCCTGTGTGGGTCCGATCCTGTGTGGGTCTTTGCGCTCAGCGGTCCTGTGTGAACCAGTGCCTACAGGTCCTATGTGGGCCTGATCCTGTGTGGGTCTTTTGCGGGGGTTAGTTACCTATCGATCCTTCGTGGGTCCGGCGACTTAGATGGATCAGAGATCATCTTTATCGTCTTTCGAAAAGTATACCTGTGTGCGCTGAATCCGGTTTCTTTCCTGTGGGGATTGTGTTGTGCTAACCTGTGTGGATTACGTTTTTCTTTCCTGTGTGGAATACGTTTACTTTCCTGTGTGGACTGATTTGTACTTGGGCTCGGAGGTTGGAGCGTATTTGAAATTGATGACTTAGGTATATGTATGGGCATATTCCTAAGTAGTGTCGGTTGTTACTTCGTGATTGTACCTTTCTTTTTGGTTTATCCTTTGTGGATTTTGAGAGATCTTCAAGGGTCTCGGGGTCCCTATTGAGTAGCTTATACTCACCCCTACACGGGCTATGCCCGCACTACGTTGTGTTTGTTACAGACGACGGACATCATTGATCTTGGCTGAGGCTTGCAGAGCAGGACGATACCTGGAGGTGGACCACTGGGCGGGACGTGTTCGGAGCGGACGACGGGACCCGTGGAGCAGTGGAGCTATTTGTACCCACCCTTCAGGTGGGATCTCCAGTGGACAGCTCGGTGTAGCGGCTTTTACTTACAGTTCCTGTTTTCCCTTTCGAGTTGTACATTACTTTCAGTTTGGGTTTGTATACTGGCCCATTTACTTTTCCGCACTTTCAGTTGTACTCTATTTTTACTTTGTGTTTACTTTCCGCTTGCTTACTCTGTGGTGTTTGTTTACTTTACAAAGGCAATGCCTTCCCTTTTTACCGGGATTTACGCCTTGGTGCTAGTCGCCAGCCCCTGGCCTATGGAAGGCGGGCTTGGGGTAGTCACGGCACGGACCCCGAGGGTGGTTCGTGACATAGCCAAAAAGGGTTTTACCAACACTACGGTGTTAACCGAAGCGTACCCCATACCATCACTTGAGGAGTCATCCACTACCGGGCGGAGTCTCCATGGGATCTCCATTTCTGGGGGCATAAAGTCAGCAAGAGTGAGGGATGGTGACGGCATTGGCAGGGTGTGCTCTTTCTTCTTGCGTCACTGCCGCTTGCTCTTCTGGGAAGAGGCTGGCTGGGATGAGAATGATGAGGTAGCAACCGTAGCTTTTGAGGGCTCTGGATGATTCAGTCATGAACGGATAATGCCATAGTTGTGGGAGAATGTCTTGCGGTCCATCTTGTCGTTATACTTCTAGCACCCACGGTCGGATACCTGCTGCCATTCAACTTCGTCGCTGCTACTGCCATTCGATCTCACAAAGACACATGCCACTTGTGCTAGGGCTGGGCCCAACCTGGCTATATTGTTGTCAATCTGGTCTAGGATCCAGTACTTGAACACATAACATCGGTTGATGGTGTTCCCCATGAACTAGTGATAAGGACAGTAGTTAGGGTGGTCAGTGAGATGCGCCTCTTCTAGCTTCTAGCACTCAGTTAGCCGCACAATCCACTGCTCCAATGCACTATGAATATAACCGGGGACCTGAGCCTCATCAAACGAGTAGGTTCGATTCCTTCTATCTAGAAAGGGGGTTTTAAGATTCTGGCCCTGATGATGGGCCGGAGGAGCATGCCGAGCGGGTGGAACATGATTATCTCGCCTAGGCGGTGGCGATGCGTTACGAGGAGGTGCTTGCCGATTTTGAGGCAGTTGCTGCTGGGTGGGAAGCTGTGCTCGTGGGGGCTGACCCCTATGGGGCTACAGATCTGGCCTCACTGGTAGCAACTCTAGCTGCCTGGGGGCCCCAAACTAAGCCACAACAGTGGGCTCGGCTCTGGCAGCTCTCCTTGTAGAGATTACAGGAGATAGAGGGCGTGCCTGACTAGCCTGTTGCAGGGCTACTTCAAGGCACTGATCCTTATCTAGGAAATCTCGGAACCCTCCAGGGTAATTCTGAGTGATCAGAGAAGGAACCAACTCTTCCTTGAGGTTCCCTACACACATTGTTAGTAATTTCTCCGGAGTTAGTTGCATGTCAAGGGAGTATGTGAGCCCCTTCCACTATGTGACGAATTCTGCGAATCGCTCATCAAGCCTTTGCTTGCACCTGAGGAGGTATGAAATATTCGTCTTCTGGGTTGTGGAACTAAACTGGTAGATGAATTACCTGAAAAGTTTTTCCCAGCTAGTCACAAATAAGACAGGGAGCAGGCTGTACCAGACGAATGTTGGCCCTTCCAGTGCCTGAACAAAGCAATAGAGCTTGGCGGCCTCCTACTGCACTGGAGTTCCTAACATAGGTCCACACCTCGAGATTAAGTGGGCCAGGTGTTGTGGTGGGTCTCAGGTCTCGTTAAAGAGGACGAAGGTGGGGTTCCCAAATCTCGGAGGTGCCGGCATATCATCTACCCACGCTGGGTATGGCTTATCGTCCGGTGGGATTGCCACCTGCCCAGTTTCCCAAGCCTCTAAGCGGGAAATGAGTGCATCCATTGGATCTTATGGACATGGGTTCCTATCCAGACGGGGATCCCTAACCACAAGCGCATTACTGGGCTCTTAAATCTGGTAGTCAAGCTCAGTAGCTCGTGGGGCAGCTGGTGGAGAGACTCTTGGGGCAGTGGGAGGAACCCGAGCAGGGTCTCTTGGGTGGTCACGCCGCTCAGGAGGGTTTGGAGAAACATATCACACCCTCATTCCATGAGCCTCAGCCTCTCCTCTGTCAGTGAACATGGCATGATCGAGGTTGCCTGGGAGAATCTTGTCAAGTAGTAGTTGTTCCTACCCCTACTGTCCCGGCCTAGGATCACCGTAACCAGGCCGCCGCTCTGCAATGTGTTCGGCCAGAAGCTCATCGACCATCATCTTCTGCTCAGTTAGCTGTTGGCGCTGTGTGGCCTTCTCGGGATCTTCCTCTACCTTCTGCACTGAGGCAGATGGGTCGGTGAGCTTGATATCCCCAACGTGCCCTTTACCCTTGCCGATGTTCCGGCTCAGTGTTAATGCCTTAGTGGGTGCGGGGAGACCTAGGAGGTTCCACTATTGTCTAGTAATCCTCTCGGATGGGTCCAATAGTGGCTTATCCCCAGGGGGTGAGTCTTCCTCCAGAAGTTCCAGACCGTTCCCTTCTCTTTATAGATCATCCATGTTGACCGCCACTATCCTTGGGGTATACCCTTAGAGTCTCCCAATGAGTTTGGATTTCGGCGAATCACACTGAAGAAAAGGGCAGCGTACTGCCCCCATCCACGAACGTGCGCATGGGGGGTGGCCTCCTCTATAACCTTGAAAAGTACTTGAAAAATCTGAACTCATCATTGTTGGAGGGCCCTGTGGTGCCCATGTGACTCGGGGTGCCGAACCGTGGGGAGCGTGGACAGGTCGACCTGATGAAATTTCTCACCGATATCCTCAAGGTTTACTTGAATCCCGGGACAAGGCACTTGCTGGTGGAAAAGACGGGAGTGAGTCGCCTGGAGGGCCTGGTGGAAACATTCAAACTCTCCAGGGGTGAGAAATTCTAGTATATCAAAATCTGACCCTAAAACCAGCCAAAACTTCTCGGGGAAGTGGCATGCTATGAGGATGGTCCAGAATATCGACGACTCTGGTTTAGGATCCGGCCCTTGACAGCCCTGATCATGAACTGGAAGTTATTGGGGAACTGGAAGCGGTGTCGAAGCGGGCCGATGGACCAGTGGGCTGGCCGGCGGTGAATACGGTGAGTAGGCCGATTGGCCGCCGAATCCAAAGTCGTCCTCCAAGGGCTGCAGTGTCCTGGCTTCCACGTCACGATAGGATGGGCCGGCGAACAGGCCTCCTGTCACAGTGTCGGTGCTTGTCGAGGGTATGCTATGTCATGGCACATCTGCCATCAAACCCCAAAAAGGTATATGTTCTCTCTGAACGAGGTGGAAGGTGCTTCCAGAGAGGTCGATGGTGACAGAAAGTTTGATCCCTGTGGGTACGACAGGTCCTCGTCCCCCTGGATATACCTTTGGAGGGAGGCGGGGATCATATGGATCTCGCATTCAGGGAGCACGAGGTTGATGCGCCACATCCCTATCCCTTCCCTTGACTCATAGGACTGGGGGGAGGGCGCCATCGCCGAGTCGTACTCCGCCTTAGAGTCCGAGAAACCGACTGGTCTGATTTCTGTCCGGCCTCCCCTGCCATTTCCCTTATGGTTATGACGTCCTGCCTTCCCGCCCCTGGGTAGATCCTCGGGGTAGGGATGATTTCCATCATGGAGTCCTCTGGCCGCGGTGGCGCTGGGGAAGAGAGGACTGAAGGCCGGGGTGCGAGGAGCACTGGGGCAGATGTCGAAAGGGACATGGGAAGGACCTCCATGTGGGTGAGTGACCGGATATGCAATGGCTCCATACTCGCAATTAGCGGTAAGGGAAGTGACCCCGTACCCAGTGTAGTGAGCACTGGAAAAAGCCCCACCCGGAGTGTAGCTATCACGAGGAAGCCTCTTACCTGTGGAAAGGGTGGCGCCAGGCAGGCCTCCGAGCCGAGGTTGGAAGCAGGGAGGACCCATGCCTTCCAGAACCGTGGCATGTAGTAGTCCTTCACGATGGATGGCACTATCGCGAATTGGTCCATGGTAACCATTGCCTATGCCTACGACTGAGAGAGTCGACCCAACCTGCCTGTGGGGCGGTCGGGGCCTCGATCTGGGCCGGGCATGTAACTGCCCCTGCTTAACGTGTGTGGGGGTTTGATGACAGGAGTTAGCAGTGGCTCGGGCCATAGTGGCTGCTGGCGTTGATGTCCCTGAGCGAGAATCCTCTTCCGCTCGTGCCCGACGCTGGAATCAGGTAAGATGGGTTGAAGCTGGTGGTGTAGGCACGTGGATTGCCTGCTCCTCAGCTCGGGGAGCTGGGCGGTGGCATCGACGCCGCCTGGCAGGGGCCCTTTCCATGAACCCCTGAAGCGGGTCCCCGATCGGGCGCACCCAGACATCCCCTACCTCATCGGCATAGGGAAGGGAGGTGTCGAGGCCTTCCGGGGATAAACTCCCTAAACGGTTGAACATCAGGGTGGGGACCAGCAGCTCCCTGTGCGGCCCTCGGGGGTGGCGACAGTGGTGAGGTTTAGCTGCCTCAAGATCCAAACGAGGCATGTCCCTGGTGGGGATAACCGCTTCCCCCTCGTACCTACACACAAGTTCATTGATCACCATCTGTTGGATAATCTATAACAGGGAGAGGCGGCATGAATGCCTGACAGTCACAGTGGTTGGAGCAGTTATGGAAAAGACGAGACCACGCGAGGTGGCCGCATCGGTGTTTCCCCTGCCCTACACCAGTGGGAAGGGGGCGATCGAGCTCTGGATGCAGTGATCTGATTCTTGAAAGCAGGGAGATGAACCCATCAACACAATAGAAAAAGAAATTGACCACCATTATCCCAACTCCATTCCATCTCCCGTGGTTGGTAAGAGGGATCTGCACTGAAAATGTTGCAAAACGGAGGGCTCAACGTCCTGACTGACCCAACCCCTGGCGGGTTTCACGTCCTGGTGCTGGGTGCCCAGACCTGGTGACATGCTAATCTTCTGACACCCCAACGCTACCAGTCTCCTTATTAAGGAGAAGAGCTTCACGTCGAGTTCACCATTTTCTGTTTCCGACACTTTCCGTCGGGGCGCTCCCGCATCCGTCATGCAGAGGATGTGCGGCTTGTGGCCCCGCATTCCCGCTTTCCAAATGTGGGTGGCATCCATTCCTTGTTCAGGGACGTCTGCTCATTGATCGAAACCAGGATGATGGGATGTCGCCTCTTTCTTCCGTGGATTCCTCCTCGGAACTCGTCGCTTAGTCTGGGTCTCCCTCATAGATTTAAGATGTATTCGTGAATCTCGTTCTTGGTGCCATATCTTCATGGACACCATTTAATTATACTGCTTCTGTCGAGATGCTCCAAGGGGTCTGTTCGGGGAAGCAACCTTCGGTGAGGAGAATGTTCATGCTGAGGCATTGTTGGCGCGTCTTGACGCTGGGGGATTGGCATGTCTATCTTATGTCCCTTATTATAGGGCTTCTCAAGGCATCCCACATCTAACGCGGGGAATTTTAATGCCACAAGAATGTAACTAAGGTTTTCCATAGCTTCCCATGTTTAACACAGGGTATGTCATGGGTTTAACATCCATTGGGGACGAATCGGACTGATCGGAACACTGAGAGTGTATTAGGTAAAAGAACCCCCGGAAGGGAACTCCGATGTTGGGGCCAGCACGTGGGCGACTTCCAAGATACCATGGAGTGGAATGAGGTGGCATGATCCCACCAGGATGTGGTGGCCCAGGTAAGAATCAAGGTGGGTGATGAAGTGAAGGGGCTTGAACCTCGTGGAGGCTTCCTAAGTACCATGCCTTAACATGGATCAAAGTCCCCATAGTTCGGGTATACAGTTTAACAACATTCCGAATGGGGGGATTTATGGATTACACTTAGAGGCAGCCCATAATGGATGGATATGGGGATTATGATTTGATGAGGCCCACAATGGTTGGCGAACCAGTGTGAAGGGGTCAGAACAACTGAGTGGTGGGCTTTAACCTCTTGGAGGCTTCCTACATACCATGCCTTAGCACGGATCAAAGTCCTTGTAGTTCGAGTGGTGCAGTTTAATGTCATGCGGGATGAGGGAATAAAGTTTAACGTCATACGGGATGAAATTTGGGGCTTACACTCTAAGGTGGCCCAATGAGTTGGTGAACCGACGCAAAGGGGTCAGAACAACCGGGTGGTGGGCTTGAACCTCATGGAGGCTTCCTACGTACCATGACATAGCACAGATCAAAGTCCTCATAGTTCTTTGGGATGGGGCTTACGCTCTATGGCGGCCCATGGAGTTAGTGGACCGACGTGAAGAGGTCGGAACAACTGGGTGGTGGGCTTGAACCTCGTGGAGGCTTCCTACGTACCATTCCGTAGAATGGATCAAAGTCCCCGTAGTTTGCTGGGATGGGGATTACGCTCTGAGGCAGCCCAGGATAGGATGTCATTGTTGATGCTCACTCTAAGCCCATGTGAGTCATGCTTGGTGTGATAAACAAGGGGAATTAAGGACCAGACGATCACGTCACGAAGGGTGCGTCCGTGAGAAGCGAAGAGAGGCTTACGCGTTGAGCGTCCCTTGGTGTTGGGACTTACTCTATGATGGAGGCCCGAGAAGCGACAAAGTGTAGTGGGAGAGATATTTAGGACTGAGCAAAGGAGATACCTTGTTCCCTATCACGCCCTCCACTAGCCTCGGCGGTGGGGAAGTATAGAGGTGCATGGGTTCTACCTTCCGCAGAAGAGGCTAGGGGCTTAGGCTCTGAGCCAGCCCTTCCCCCGTGGACAAATTCCACTCCAATAGGGAGGATATCATTCCATGTGAGTAAGATTCCATTCCCATGGGGATGAGCTATGTAATGAATGTCCGAGCTGGGGGGATCCTGCATGCGAGTCACGGGGCAAGGTCACAGTTTAACGTCATGTGTTGAGGATGAATCACTTGGCAGTTTAACATCTTTCAGCTTAGATGAGGTGGGTTCACTCCACAGCCCTAGGACTTACATAACTGGTACCCTCTACCCCTTGTGGGAGAGAAGGCATGGGAAAGGCCGTGGAAAAGTGGGGCCGTAGAGTGAACCATCGAGGGGTCCACATTAGAATGGCTATGTGAAGAAGCAATATCCATCAGCATGCCTATGCAAAGGAGCATGAGGCAGAGAAACACAATGGGAAACACCGCCCAAGGGACCTTGATGTTACTTTGTATGAGCCTGGAAGGTCGTACGGGAAAATAGTGCATGACATGCATGCCCGATATGGAGGACATCGGGCATCTCCGCAGGGAGGTGCCCGGGGGGCGTCAAGGTGAGTGGTCTTAAGTATTGTGCGCAAAACACCAGGACAACGTGCAATTGGGGCCGAGGAATTGTGCGTGGCTAGGGGGAGTGTGAGCAAGGGATGTAAATTGCATGCGAGTGGCAAAGGTCGAACCCTAATGCACGACCACCCCGACGAAGGTGTTTCATGCAATTAGAACATTTTGTGTAGAACATAAGGGATTGCGTGCAAAGGATTAACCCTAAGGGGTTATCAATTTTATTTATGCCAGTGGGATTACATGCAAAGGCGGATCCTGGGGCAAGGCTGCGCGAAAAGATTCAATACCTGAATGTCATCTTGCACGCGTGGGGAGTCCTATTTCGCCCATGGGAGCCAGTTCAGATTATGAAACCCCAAAGTGGGAGGGGTCTCCTTATATTTATAGGCCTTTGGTGTCTTGGAATCTAGGTGGCACACGAAATATTGCACTCAAGGGAAGGCGGCACACAAAAGGGAACCGCGCGGGTGCAGGAGCGCAAAATTGTGCACCGGTGTTCGGGTCCTTTCGCGAATCCCAGACTCCTTCCGCATGGTCAACCTTTTTTCACACACATCCTCCTTAATTTCACGCACCACTTCTTGGCCCTCCGGACCAGGCCTGCGGGTCCGAATATGACTTCGCTTCGTCATTTCGAAACTTCCTTTAGGAGTTACGGACTTTTTCAGCGTCTACAAACACCTACTACATTCCTGCTAAAAAATTACAAGAAATACCATCACTAATAACCTTATCCTCTTCATGGAAACTTCTATATCATCCATTTTAAGGGGCCTAATATTATATACCCCCATATAAATACGAAGATGAGGGTAGAGGCATGCACTCAAATGTTTGAAATATCTTTTTTCTAGGAAATTTTGAACCCCAGACCAGAGCTTTACTACATAAAGAATCATACTTACAACCCTCTATTGATAATCTGGTCCTCTCTATCACCCTCTCAACAACCTTTTCTATTTCTAATATGTTAAGATATAGGAAAACATAAACAATGTGGTCTTATTATTTATCTATGAATGAAAATCCCCCTTTAAATGCCTTGTCCATAATTCCTCATATAGAAATATATTCAATGAATTACAGATAATTGTATAAAAATTGATCATGAACTCCCACACACTAGAACTCCCCTATCTAAGGGTAATATTCTCCTAGATATTAGTCACCATTACAATCAATAAAATAAACACTTTTTAGGACTAATCTCAGACTTCTCCAATGAGACTGATGACTACTCTCAATCCACTGTGAATAAGAACTGCACTGACTCACCACTCAATGTTTCATTGTCACAACCAATAAAACCCAATGCTCCATCCAATCACAGATCAAAATGAAGGGTACCATTACCTCCTCTAACATGTCCTATGTAGTTGATCTCAAAATGAATCCTTCTTACTTATGTAGACTCTGTTTCTAAAAAACTCTAACTTCCATCCTTCAAGTGTCATTGTTGGCATCCATTACTATGTGGTGACCATCTGGCACATCCTACTAAAAAATTTTGGTGTAAACCTAATGAGGATGCTAACCTATAGCCATAAATTACAAAGAGAAAACTATTAGATAACATATTTATCCATATTATGGACTATTTAATAAGTTTAAATTATTTATTTATGGTTAAACCAAATCCCATGCCCTATCTATTTCAAATTTAGGTTCAAGAAGAATGATCCATGATTCTTAGATCTCTACCCCACAATCACATCATTTAGTAGGATCAATAAGTTTAAATTTATGATCATCAGATCATAGGGACCATAAATACCCTTGTATCAACCAGAATACCTTTTTAAATTTCATAATAAACATATATGAAATAATTTACTTACCGACCCATGTAGTCAACACCATTTCCTACCTCCAATCTTTTTATATCACTTAGCATGAACCTTTGATACCACTATATCATGAACCCCTCCCCCAAAAGGCACCACTCTAGGGTTAACATTGAGATAAGGGAGATAATGAAATCTGAATCCCTCATCCAATTGGCCAAAGGTTGGCTACCAGAATCGGGGGTATAATATACACACAAATGGGGGGTGTTACAATCTAATATTTGAAAAAGAGAGAGATCTAACAGAAACACCCAACAACACATGCTCGAGATAAAAGTAAACTTTACCAAATATAATAATTTAATTTCATACAACTAAAATGGATATAAAAGTGGGAATTAAATGTACAAAAATTTAATTCTATTCAACAATAATGAAATCCCAAAAAGCTACTGAATAACCCATGAGTTAGTAGCATCTATCTGGATCACCAACTAGCTCATTTGGACCAGAAAAAAAGTTTATATATAAATAGGGTGAGCATAACAAGAATACACAGTAGGATCCTGCCCAGATCCACTCTTGTAAATGATAAATAAAGAATGATAAATTGTGTTAAATAAAATGTGAAGCTAGCTCGTCCACTAAACTGGTATAATATATTGTTAGCCTCACTGTGGATATCTCTTTACGAGTACCACATACAACTGAAAAAATAATATAATAGCAAAATATATTATGATATTAATTATTATCTAACGGCTTTCCACTCTTAACCAACATTAAATGTCTTGATCCATCTTTCTACAATAATAATTCGTCCTTAAGACACATAGCCAAAGTCTTATAACCAATATCTTGTGCATCAAATCATCTCATCATCGCATAACATGCACCTAATACTTCAAATCATCTCGTCATCCTATGACACATCTCTAGATAGTGACTGAGTACTTTCATAGATCCAACACTTCTTATATGTCATGTATTATACAACAATACATCATAAACCATACATTTAATACCAATAGTGATCCATAAGATACTATATTTAGAGATATATGTGTGTTAAATAACCACTATCAATTACAACCCTCTACACACATATATAAGAAAGGTGACCGACATACATACCAACACATAATACTATCATGATAAGTGAGTAGGGAAAGAGAAGGTAGTCGGCCATTCATTCCATTCCAACCTATATTTTTATGAAAACACACTATCAGGGTCCGTTGGGTGCCATTCACCCTACTAACTTTGGTGGGTTGGAGTATGAAAATAGAGAACATATGGGATAATATATAGATCACAACCAGGCTATGGGAATTAAGCTAATCTTAGGATCAACAATTGAAATTGTATATCCAAAACCTTGCTATGAATACTATGGACTATGTATCCTATAAAAACACAAGCATTAAAAATGAATTCATTTAAATAATTCAATCAATTAAAAATTTAACTAAACATTAATTATTTAATTACCTATTAATTTACATTATTTCATTTCAAATTTCATTATCAAAAAAGTGAATTCCATTCCCTCCAGGCATAATCTAACTGATTCCACAGTTCCCCAATATTATCAATATTATAATTTAATTAAATAACTAACCCCAAGGGTTAGAAAATTTATTAATCATTATTATTTCCTAATTCTAATAACCCAAGGAAATAACCTAATCTACCATAAAATATATGCATAACCAAGAAGAATAATCTACCTCAAGCAGTGGGGAAAATTTTGAAATAAGAAACCCAAATATCTATACATTAAGTATATTTATTAATAATAAATTATCTCATATCACATAATAACAATGTTTAACCCCAAAATTAACTCATTCCATTAGTCCATGTTCCATCCCCAACACTATCATGCATATAACTATGCATCTCTCACACACAAGAATAATCTATTACCATAAACCCAGGCATCCATACCATATCTCATCAACCATCACCCATCCCATGATCGCATCAAATATCCTCGAAATAATCACATATAAAGAAAATATATAATGAAAAAATAAATGGAGTCAAAAGGTAATCCAGTCCCCAGAAACAAGGCATTCATCCTTCATAATAAAACAAGCTCAATTGAACTAAAACATTTATCTTCATTGAATAGGTAGTCTGATTACCATTTTGTATTATCTTATTAATTTATCATAGGCTATATATGTTGGTACGAAAGGCATTTTATATTGAAATATATTAATTATTTCAACACAATTACAAGTATAACTTCTATTTATATCAATCATTAATGAAAAGAATTTCATTTCACGTGACTTAATCATTCACAACAAATAAAAATATAACTTAATGTTCATTATCCAATATCAACATTGAATTTATGTTATTTTAACATTTTCATTATAAAAACAAAACAATACAAGAATAAAAAACATAATAACAAATAATTATAATATATAACACACTTTCTAGCAAAAAAAAGAGGCAAACAGTTATCATAATGGAAAATATGTGATCATTAAATTCAATAAATCACATCTTTAATTAATCTAGTCTAATATTTATTGTGTTAAATTATAATATCACCCAAATATATAAACATGATATATTTATGACTTCATATAAAAAAGTATAAGCAATGAATACCCTATATAAGGGTTTTGTTTTTCCTCAAACTAGTATAAAACAACAATTAATATCTTAGATCACTTATCCCGTAATAAATTTTATTCCTATAAGTAATTCTTGGCAATAAAATAAAAAAAGATAAAAAAGGGGATCAACCACCATATAATATAATAACATAATAGGTGTAAATAAATATTATTGTAGAAGAAATTATAAGAGAAAGTGAAAAAAATATCCTCAAATCACCATGGATCAAACACGAGTAGATGAGGATAAATATCTTTCTAAAGGGATTAAAAATTCTTTTAGAAAAATCTTCTAGTAACTCGAGGGTTTGAGAGATTCATAGGGTTTCTTACAGAACTATGAGTTCAATTATATTCATGGGAACACTTACAGATGTAAATTCATCGCATAAATAGGTAATTCATGTCATGAATGGAATGTGTTTTATGAATTTTCGAAAAATTGTGTCACCTCAATAAAATAAACCTGGATCTAATAACACTATTAAATTCATCTCCACGTCATGAGTTTTTTTAGAAAGATTCATCAGATTCGATCCCGCCCTATTTCACATCATGAACCTATGAATTACATCCTAAATTACACCTGGTGAATTTCTATTCTGAGGATGTGAATTCCTATTTAGGTCATGAGTTAAACTCTCATGTTGGGAAGTATAGTTAAAATAAAAAAATCTCCTATATCTATATTCCAGCTCCAAAAATCCACTAATCAATTTTTAGGATTCCTCCAACACCACGGTCATTGAAAACATGCATTAGGACTTGCTATAAGGATCCAGACCCTTACATCTAGTTCACATCATGAACTTCTTATTCTTCCAAGTCCTAGTTCCCAAACACCACTAATCATGCTTTATGATTCCTCCGAGAACCAAAGTCCTTGGAAACATGTAAAAGGACGGGATAAAAGGATGCAGGCCCATATAAATGGGATGTTACAAATATTTTAATCATTGTGAGATTCATTGTGAGTTTTTTAAGCATAGTAGAGTAATGAAGACTTATTGTATTCACTTGTATTTATAGTGGATATTACCGTACATTATTGGGAATAATAACCAATCAATGAAAGGATTAGGTTCCCAAATCTGTTTTACCCCCTTTAAAATTAGTATGTTCAATCCTTTACATGATTTCTTGCATTTCATATGTTATAATTTATTGATAAATACTAATTAGATCCACTATTATCCTAATAGATAATTGTGTTATAAACTGAAAGGGTATAAAATTCTTATAATATAATTAGAGTTTTTCAATAATAGACAGTTCCCCACCCCCCCCACTCAATTGTTTACAGTAAATCCTTAGAGGTATATAAGTTAGTATTAGAGAACAAGTTCCCTTAGATAGTATCTATAAATTATTATCTCAAGGTGTTCATAGAGTAAATATATTATCTATTTATTTTTTGTGTTTAAATGAGAGCCTTAATTATAAAAAACCCATTTTTTATAACTAATATAGGGGTTTCCTTCAAGAACCTACAAAATATTAATTATAAAGAGGACAATAAGAAAAGAAAATATTCAAATGGAATGAAGGATAAAAATTATCTGAAGGTATTTATAATTTTAATTATCTCGATGAATCTATTATTTATTTTTCTTATAATGAAGAATGTTCATGTTGTGTAGAAAATGAGTTCAATGGTAACTCACTTCATGGTTTTATTCTAAATTCAAATCGTAACTAAAAGAAGTTTATGAAAAAGTTGTTATATATATATTAGCTTATATTTAAGGTCAAAATAATGGAAAAACAAAACAAGAAATGGAATTTTTTTCTCTGGAAGATGCATTGTTCAAAATGGTTGGAATATCCTCCACCCTCACAAAACCTTTGAGAGAAAATAATGAATATGTGTAAATTTTCAATGAAATAGTTTTTTATGTTGTTGAATAATTGAAAATAGTTGGTTGTGAGAAATAGGTGTTTGAAATGTTACCAAGGAAACAATCGATTAATAGGGGAGTTATATAAATTCTCTTTAAAAGTCAAATATTCTCATATGGAAGTGAAATAAAATAAGATAATAGAGCTTGAAATTTCTCTATAATATATAGTAAATATGAATGGTAATTAATTAAGGAATATTAATAAATATTTTGACAAAACTGTAAAATCAGAGAACAAACAAAATTATTTTCTCAATATAAAATTCCTTGGGTTGATACAAAATATGAACCTTCACAATACATTAAAATAAATAATTCCTCTACTCAACTTTTTAATGAGAGTATTAATTTTAAGAACAATAAAAATATTGGACAAAAAATCTTGATATAAAATATACATCCATCTATAGTAATACCATGGAAAAAATTATCCTAAATCCAGGTAAAATTTTTTATATATAATATATTTTGAAAACTATGGATGGAATAAATTTAAAATTTAGAAAAATTTGGATGAATAAAAATTCTCATAACCCCAACAGTGTGAAAATGTTGGATGTAAGAAATTTTAAGAATATAAACATTCCAAATAAAGCAAAAAATAATGGGGTTTTAACCCAAAAATAGAAAGCACTAAAATCCAGAGACACTACTCCTAAATCGAAAACATGGAGACTTAGGGGCCATTTTAGTGTTTTTAGAGGTTTTGGAAAATGTATATAGATTTTTACCATAAAATTTAGTATATGAAAGTCCTATAATTCTTGAACACATGGGAGAAATGTTGAATATAAAATGAAACCTGCTAGGAACAATCAGTTTTTACAGATAAAAAAGAATGTTTTATTAATGAGAAAATTTTAAACTCACAATAATTTCAATAAAAAAATTAGAATTTCAAATAATCAAAATATTAATATTATATACCAGAGGATTCAATAATAGAATTAATGAATAAATCAAATTAAGATTTCTATAGGAAAGAAACCAATGAGAAATTTTACTAAAAATTTACTTACAAAAAGATAACGAATAAAATTAATAAAGATTTTTTCAAAAAGATAATTTTATTATATTATTTTAAAATATGATACATTATATAACATTTCAACATTTCCATGGAACTCATGAAAAAAGCAGTAATCATAAGCCATAAATTGAATCCATTCAATAAAGGGATAGTGGGATTGGATTTCTAATTAACACTCCTAATTTCGTATAAAGGATAACAAATAAGGGTAAATTAAAATCTAATTGAAATGTGTGTGGGAGGTTAAATTAGTTTTTTATAGAGTTTTTATATTTATTTAATGGATTCTATGTCAAAAGAAGATGATAAGAGACAAGGGAAAATAACCAATGAATCTATATTCTAAAAAGGACATTTTTAAGAGGGGGTCCACATAAAATTTGGATAATAATTTGACCAAATATTACTTAATAATATGAATTGATTTATTATAGTTATATAAAAATATATAAATTGATGAAAATACTGAAAATTACTTGATTTTTAAAGTCAATATGCATATTCCAACTATGAAAAAGTTGAAAAATACTTGAAAAAAAAAATCCAAATGACATATAATCTTGGAAATTCATGGGTTGTGAGAGAATGAAAATTATTCTATGAACTGGAGCTAAAATCAAGACACTACATGGTTTGAGAATAAACTACCTTTGTTTTTTGTACAATATAGAATTTATGAATGTCCATTTTATTTCTATACTTTTCGAAATTAGTTATTTTGAAGAGGAATTCTAGATGAAGTGTGAAAAGGAATAAGTGATGAAGGTTTGGATGTTTATATAACCATAAAAGGTATAAATAAAAGATGATAACTAAATTGTAATTTTTCCCTCTTTTTATCACATTACTTGATATATTTCATGTTATATTAGAAATTAATTTGTATAAATATTACATGGATTCTACATTTGGAAGAAAACATATATAGTGAAGAAATATAGATATAATCCCTTACGGGGGGTCTATAAAAAAATGAATCCTCTAGATATTTATTTTTTCACTTAAATTTAAAAATATTGGTATCCAAAACAAAAGATTCTATTTAGGTATTTTTTTAATCAATTAATTTTTTTGGATTAAATAGGATATTGTTATAGAAGGGGAGTGATTGTCTAAAATAATGGAGGTTAAAATACATTTACTTTAACATTTTTGGATATATTTGTTCAATTGGATTTTATTTGTATTAAATGTATTGAAATATATTTTATAACCTCAAATAAAATCATTTCAATTGGTACTTAGTGATTCCCAAATTTACTATATAGGTATGTGAGATTGTTGTAGTACATAAAGGGATCAAATCCACGGGAACTGAATAAGTGAACTTGAGAAAGTCATATTTGATTGAAGGATTGGCTATGAACTAGAAAACTTTTTATATTGATTTTATTTTAATAATTTATGAGTTAATTTAACAAAATTATTAATAAAACACATTGAATTGAAATAAATCAATTAAATATGATGGGTTGATCCTATGTTGTTTTTATGGATAGAAGGGATGTAATTATTTTCTTATGAATTTTGATTTCATTTGGTCAATAAGTATCTAATCAGTGAGACATTTAAAAATAATAATTCACCAATTTAGATCATAAACAATTCCAAGGCTAAACAATAATGCACTAAGAGTTTCAATTTAATGAACACTCCATGTAATTGGAACATACTAGCTCTCAAAAAGTGTAGTCGTAAAAGTTATTGAAGATGGAAAAAATCAAATAGAGGAAGTCTAAACGCATAGAAATAATTTTAGAATTTAAGAAAAATTAAATTAAATTAAATCCATACCTAATTAAATTCTCAAAATCATACCACAAAAGGGTTATCCTTATATTGATTCAATTCCCTCAATGGAATATAGATGTTGACTCATAAAGCTGGAATTGAAGAACAAAAACATAAAAATGATCACTCCACTATTGTGTGAATAATTTCACAAAATTAGATGTGAATGGATTTAATCTATATGTAAAAGGTATAAAAATGATATTAAAAAAATAATAAATAAATAATAAGTAGAATAACGTTTATTGATAAATTAATGTGAATGAAAAATATACACTAGAAAAATTGTCGATGCTATTGAAAATTAAAGAATGAAATTAAAATTTATTGAATAAGACATGCATACCCTAAAAACCTTCACCAATATATCCTTATATAGTCATATTAGGAGACTAGGGTTGAATCTATAATAATAAATTCCCTCCCATTTAATTAGGATAGTAAAAGGTAAGAGAAAAATAAAAGGAAATTGAAAATTTAAACTTTGACCAAAAAAACTATCACTAGATTCATACCCCTTTTGGACATTTGAATTTGACAATAAATAAGAATGAATATAAAGGGGTTATAGGAGGATAATATCTTTATCCAGTTTTCCTATAAATGATGTAAATATTTTAGTTCAACTGGATGATCCATTTTAAAATTATAATGAAATAGGTGGGCTAAATTCATGGGCCTTCAAATCCAGCCCATACATTAATCCTCAACTTAACCTACATGGATCTCCTTGAAAAAATTACAATTAGCTCTCAGCGTAGTTTAATTTCATTATTTCCATAATTTTATCTTTCTACAGTTAAAATTTTAAATTCATTTGGCCTGAATTATGGGATCGACTTTTATTTGATGTACTTAAGGCCTATTATGATTTGTCCAAAAAAATTGTTCATTGCGAAAAATATCCACATTTCATTTAGATTCTTCCATTAATCCTATAATAAAAATTATTATAATTAAAGTGATCAATAATATAAAAAAATATAAAATTCAAATTATTACTATAATTATTTACACAAATAGATGATTAATTGGTCCTACATTTTATCTTTAAACATGAATTTTACTTTAGATGAGAAATTATGTTAAATTTATAAAATGCACTAAAATTGATGTTTATAGACTTCGAAATACTTGAATATTAAAATATGATCAATGAATATTGTCTTATTTTAGTGGTTAATTGAAACCCCAACGTGATTGTTTTCTAGTCCCGAGAAACAATTATCTCAAAAATATGAAATTTAATTCCATTTTTCAAAAATAATTTTGACATTCAATGTTAAAAAAATATATCATTCCAAAATATCATGAAACCTACAAAAATATTTTCACACAAACTAGTTTCACAATCATATAGGAATCCCATGACCATTCCTTTGTTCAAATACAATGTCACATATCATCGAATATCAATTAAGCAAGATGATCTGTTGTGCATTGAAAAAGACAAGGGCCCATTTTCATGTTTATGAGGGAAAATGGAGGCAATATGTGGGAATCACATTAAACCGTAAGATGAGTGTACAATTTTTTTTATTTTTCCCTTGTTAATGTTTTTTAACCATAATAGAGGTGAAATGACTAAATATGGGAAAGAAAACTATGGAGTCACGATCCCCTAGTGTCGGATGCAGCACATTTTTTCAATTTCACTCCTTAAAATAGTGATATAAATCCTAACTCTTTAAAGACAACTATAGAATCATAATCCACACGTTTCGAATTCCATGTATTTGGAAAAAACATTTCTCTACATTGTCATTATTTACATTTTTTAGATATTCAAAATAAAATAATAGTGGACCTAACCCCTATCCTATAAGGGATGGGACCCAAGAAAAAAAAATGTAAACCCTAAATCCAATAAACATGAATTTTTTAATTTTGATTACAATTGAGAAAATGTTATCAGTGAAAAATCACATCACACAACTGCACATTCCAAATAATATTTCCATGAACTTAAACATGCCTTAAAATCATAATTAAGGAATTAAAAATAATTTGATATTCAGTTTTCATGTTTCATTATATACATTAATTCATTAAAGGGTCTAGATTGGAATATTCATTTTTCATTGAATTTAATTGTTATAATTAAAGACGCTTTTTTTCAAAATCCTTGATTTTCACTCCCCCCAACATAGAGTGACAATACCCTCAATTCCTAAAATATAAGATAATTTATAGATCAAAATTTGGAAGAAAGTGGTGGGTTGGTGATTTTAAATTAAATGATTGAAAAAATCGCAATGTTACAATTTGATAACCAATCAATAAGAAATTGATCACTTTGTCTTCACGTTACATGTTGAGTCCTTGGGAATGATTGATGGATTGGTTTGACATTTATAAAACATGAGTTTTATTTTGATATAATAAAATGCTTCTACTACTAAATCTCACACACAGGAGACATTAGATCACATTGGAAACCCCAAGGGGGTTACCATAACAAGAATGAAAAACAAAAACACACAATATAAAATAAAATCAATGAAAAATACAGGTTTAATACTAGAAAGAGATTATTTCAAAGTCATTATATCAACATAGACACCCCAACATACCCAATACAAACATTCAAGATTTTAAGAATTTCATTTTTTGTAACACCCCATGGTTTTGAAAATAAATATAGATTGAAACTTTATAATATATCCATTAAACCACCATTTTTCCTCTTCTATGTTTTGAATTTCGAAAAATGGTCATCTAGAGTTGTGTTCAGTAAGTCATTTGGAGTCCGATAGAACAAACTTGATTTTTTAGTAAATAGTACCATACAATTATGAATAGAAATATGAATAGTAATATGACCCTAATTAATAGTAAATTTTATTATTATTTTATTTTCTTAAGGATAGAAGATAATAACAACTTAATTAATTTTTCATTGTGATAAAGAATTGGTTTTAGAATTAGAACTGTTAATTTTTGAATTAAGAATGATTTTATTTCAATTGTAAATTAATAATATTTAAAAAATTATTTTTCAAAAATGGACTTCGATTTTGAAATCTAAATGTCAATAAATGGTAGTGGTGAATTTTTGGGATTTTTCTGAAATTCTTGAATTTTTGATGAATAGTGAAATATGGTAAGATACTGTATATTCAATTTATGTGTTAAATACACTATTTATGACATCTTAAGTGATGTAAGACCTCTGGGTTCAAATCACATGACATTATTACTATTACGGGTCACATGAAACAATACTATTGGTTGTCTTGATGGAAATAATAAAATAATGAAATTAAATATTCAAAAAATACTACTCTCCTCCACTATAAAACCCCCACCCCCTCCACTTCCAATAACTCCTATCAAGACTTGTGACTACTAAAAATTATTTCCAAATACCCTACCAACATCCTCTACCACTTCCTGAAAGATTTAGTCTCATTAAATGACAAAAACCTCTCCCTTAAGGAGGTTCTCAAGGAAGTTTGGTTCAAGAGGTAATTCCTCTTTTCAATTCTTTGTCTTTACTTTCAAGTCCATTTGTTTCCTTTTTCTATTAAATCTCATTATCCAAATTTTTTGATGACTCCAGTACCTTATATTTACTGGAATTTTCCCATAATAGTGGAAAAAGTTATCATCATCTTACCCTTTTTAACTTATTTTATACTAGTAGCAAGAACACCATCTGAGATGTGTCAATTTTATACATTCAAGGATGATGGACTTTCGATTTCTTTTATCATTCTAAATTATATACATGAAACCATTATTGTTATGGTTTAACCAGATTATTATATATAATATAACCTATTAATATTCTGTAATCCCTTTTTTCAAATGGTAGTAGGTTATAAAGAAAAATGAGTTTGTTGTAATCAAAACCCACAAATTAGCATTAATAATTATCATTAACGTTCTATATGATAATTCATCCTCGTTCCATGTAACCAAGTTATATAAATGAAAAATAACACCTATTTATGTTCATAAATAATAGATAATTTCAATTTTGGAGATTTACATCCATTCCACTTCATTACTTAAAATAAAGTGAACTGAATATGAATATAAAGAAAACAAACACTCCTGAATGATGAAATTCAATACAATAAATTGTCAATAAAGACATAAATGAACTAACCATAATTATGGTAATCTAAATAAATGTATAATAGGTTCTGAAATATGTTATTAACATGTATAATTTCATATTCCAGGAGCTTAAGTATAAGAGAGAAACACGTTTGGAGTTCAGGTAAGGGTTTTCACCCGAACTTCCATTTTCATTCGGGTTACTTTTATTGCATAATTACCTCAATGAAATTATTATGTATTATTATTTACTCATCATATATTATTTCTGAGTATCATATATATGTTTAAAAACCAGAAACCTTCCTTATTTTATGGACATTTACACATTTTTAAAGGAACTTTCAAAGTTGTTTCCAAATTACAAGCCAGATACAAGGGAATTTCTAAAATTCTTTCCTATTTTCAAGGCCACTCTACGATCTGTTTTTGGAAACATTTATCTTTATAAAATCACTCATTTACCTCACTTATGGTTTTATAAAAAGATTTTTCGAAAAGTACTATTCTTTTCAAAATAAAAGAGTATTTATCTCAAGAATTGTTTAATGATTTTATTAGAGTGTTTTCATCTAATTAAACACTCTTGTTAATTCCATGGTATTGTTGGGATTAATAATTTATGAAGTCATCGAAAATATTTTATGTAATGGTTTATGAATAAATCAATTATTGATGATATTTCCTAAAACCATTCACCATATTATACTAAATGGTTAGTGTTTATGTTCAATAATAGGGGATAGTTTATTACAGTTCATATGATAGTTTCAATATGAATGTATATGTTGTTTATGTTTATCCTCTCTCATATGAGGAATTCATTAGACTTATTATGTGACTAGTGGGGACTGCTATAGCCCCTCGATGTATCGGTAGGTCTCATGAGACAACTAGACCTGTAATTGGTCGAGGCTTGTCCCAATGTGATAGGGATTTTGGCCGAGGCCTTAATCACTAGACGTCTTGGCCAAGGCCATGAAAAAATGTTTTAGAATGTCCAAAATATGGACTTCCCTCATTAGGAAGAAATTAGTTGAAAGTTCATGTGGTTATTCGACTAGTATAATACCCATGATTATGTTTTATTATGGAATTATTTACTCAGATCATATTCCTGCCATAATGTGTTCAAGTTTGTTATTAATGTCATGAGTTTTCAATTATTCACCATTTCTAATGTTTATATTATCTTCCAATGTATTGGTTACTCATACTAAGCGTTTGAGATCACCCCTTTATTATGTTTCATTTTCTCTGGTCATGAAGAATTCTATTATGAATGACATGATGAAATAACCTAGGAGTTATGGACGTTGCCTAAGGAGTTTCAATGTTGTTCTTCATTTCAATATGTAATGATGAACTTATATATGTATCTTGTTTCCAATAATACTAAACTACTCGGTCCTTTGGGATTTGTATTCCTTGTTTGTATTCTAATGTAATCAAATAAGGCACCGGCTCTAGGAAAATGGGTTCAGGTCCTTACAGTTGGTATCAAAGAAAGTTTAGTAGAATACTAGGAAACTAGATTTAGAAAACGTAGAATTAGGGAAGAGTCCCTAAGTTAGTTTTTTAGGAAATACATACAATAACATCTTGGTATTTTGGAAAGGAATAGATTATGTGGATCTTTCAAGCAATAAATTCTTGTCTGGATATTAGCAGGTAGAGGCGAATCTGGCACAAATGTATCTAGGGGTAAAACCAGAAAACACCTCTTTGAGCTAGACTTGAACGGGAACTGGTGCATGAAAATAGGCCTTGCTGCACTCTTGGTTACGATACTCCTGGGGTATATGCTTAGGATAATTCACATTTTCTTTATAAGCCATTATGAAGGATTGAAATGTATAATATTCCTCAAAGAACCCATATTTGTGAATATGGGATTATCCATTCGTAGGATATCAAAAAAATTATAAGTATTTTATTAAGTTAAGATTATACGTTATGAACTATAACCTAATCTGGTGTATGCCATTATCTAGATATGGTTCCAAGTGGATGGAATGGAAATTACACGAATGCACTTGTCCCCTGTAGGTATTTTCCTCCGATGCAAGATAATTATGTTGGCTCTAGTGTTGTGACTGGTGTTGAGCAACTCATAACTATACTATTACAACTTACTCAGGTTATGAATAATAACCTTACCCGTATGGAGCATCCAGATCCACCATGTGGAGGAGATATGCTAGATCACTTTATGCGACAGAAGCCCCCATCATTCAATAGGACTAAAAACCTGTTTGTAGAAGATCAGTGGATATGTTCCCTTGAGAAGATATTTCTCAGCTTGGGATGTAATGAAAGAGAGAATGTTGTCATGGAAGTCTATTTTCTATTGGGAGATGTGAATCAGTGGTGGTCCTTAATCCAAAACAGAAAGGAGGAGGAAGATATAGAAGAGATAGAATGAAGGGATTTTAAAGAAATCCTTTTTGAAAAATATTTCCCTCGTGAGCAGCGAGCAGATATAGAGAGACAATTCTTGAATCTGAGGCAGAAGGGAGATGATAATGTTGCAAGGTACGAAGATAACTTCACAAGATTAGAAAGACATGCAGTGGACTACATACAAAATCCAAGGTGCAAAATTGATCGTTTCTTTGATGGCCTAAATACATTCCTCCAACAGGCACTGGTATCCCAAATTTTTTCATTATATGAGGATATAGTTTCATGTGCCATCAAGATAGAAAAATAATTCTCTAAGTATTATGACTTTAAGGGAAAGAAAGAAAAAAAGAGGGCTGCTGAAAACCCTGGGAAAGAAAATAAGGAAACGGGGAAGAAGCGAAGCGTCGAATATCCACCATGCAACAATTGTGGATGGAAACACCCAAGTGCATGCTTAAAAAGAAAAGGAGTATGCTACAAATGTGGTCAGAAAGGCCATCTTGCTGGTGATTACAAAGGGAAGAAGGAAGCCAGTGATGTTCAATGCAATAGTTTTTAGGATATGGGACACTATGCTAATGATTTTCCAAAACATCAAGGAAATATGCAACAGAGAAGGCCAAGGGATCAGGTACAAGCTTATGAAATCACAATTGTAGAGGATGAAGTTAATAATGACGTGGTGGCAGATACTTTAATTGTTTCCTCATGTTTAACCAATGATTTATCTGATTCTTGATCATCTCATTGTTTCATATCTTCCTAGTTTTCTAAGAAAATTAGATATTTCAAATTTTATTTAACAATGGAGTTTTCAATAAAAACTCTTAAGGGAAGTATCATTGCTATAATGTTCTGTGAATCAGTTCCCATTACGGCATATAAATGTTCTTTATCTGCTGAACTCATCATCATAACCATGATTGAATTTGATATAATCCTTGGTATGGATTGGCTCTCAGACCATGATGCAAAAATTTATCGTAAGAAGAAGGAGGTCAGGATTTTAGATGATGGTGATAAAGAACACCTCATCTTTAGAGAAGAATTGTCACCACTTAATTTTTATCTAGATCCACCCCCAATAGCTCACCTAAATTAAATTATTGGGTAGGAAGAGAATGAAATAACTGTGTGTGATGAAAGGAATGTTCAAATAGAATATGTACCTATTGTGAGAGAATATATTGATGTGTTTCTAGAAGATTTACCTGGACATCCTACAGAACAATAAATTGAGTTTTCTATTGATTTAATTCCTGGTTAAAGGCCCATATCGAAGACTCCTTATAGAATGGACAATGTATAATTAGTGGAACTAAAGAAACAACTAGAGGAATTGATTAATAAGGGATTTATTCTCCCTATTGTTTCTCCATGGGGAGCCCCTGTCCTTTTTGTTAATAAGAAATACGGATCTATGAGGTTTTGTGTTGACTACAAGTAGATAAATGCTATAAAAATAAAGAACAAGTATCTCCTTCCTCGCATTGATGATTTATTTCACCAACTGCACGAAGATAAATACTTTTCGAAGATTGAAATTCGATCTAGATATCATTAGTTGAGTGTAATGAAGGAAGACATTTGGAAAACAGTGTTTCTAACTAGGTACAGGCATTACGAGTTTATAGTGATGCCTTTTCGATTGACTAATACACCCTCTATCTTCATGTATCTAATGAACATAGTTTCAAGGTTTATCTCGATGACTTTGTAGTGGTATTTATTGGTGATATCATGGTATACTCAAAAATATATGAAGATCATGAAAATCACTTGCGTATTATCCTGAAGACTCTTAGAAGACATGAATTATATGGTAATTTTAGCATGTGTGAATTCTGGCTTCAAGAGATTTCTTTTCGTGGCCATATTGTCTCTAAGGATGGAATCCTAGTTGATCCTACAAAGACAAAGGAAATCCAAGACCGGACCACTCCAACAAACGTAATTGAGGTACGCAGTTTTATTGGCTTAGTAGGTTATTATTGGTGTTTTGTACAGAAGTTCACCCGACGGGCTAACCCGCTAACGAAGCTCACACATAAAGGGGTTAAATTTGTTTGGAAAAAATATTATGAATAATGTTTCGAATAACTGGAGAGAATATTATTCAATTCTCCTATATTTACTATACCATTGAGTAATGAATGGTTTTTTATTTATAGTGATGCTTCAAAGAGAGGACTTGGTTGTGTCCTTATGCAAAATGATATGGTTATTGCATATGTATCACGACAACTAAAAATTCATCGGAAAAACTATCCTACTCATGATCTTGAGTTAGCTGTTGTAATCTTTTCTTTGAAGATATAGAGGCATTATATCTATGGTGAAAAATGTGAGATTTATACTGATCACAAGAGTTTTAAGTATATCTTCTCATAGAAATAACTCAACATGAGGCAAAGTAGATGGCTTGAAATACTCAAGGATTGTGATTGCACAATACACTACCACATGAGGAAGGAAAATAAGGTGGTAGATTCTTTGATCAGAGAGGATCATGGAGTTTTGAACAAGATGAGAGTTGAAAGGGATCCTATTTTCATGGATCTAGTAAATATGGATATGGGAATAACCATGGAAGGTGAAACATCAATGGTTTTTCAAATGGTTTCCAAATCACCTTTTCTAGAAAGGGTAAAAATTTCTCAGGATGATTATGAGGAGTTTCAAAAAAATATTAAAGCTGTGAATGATGGGATATTTAGTGACTTTGTATAGGAAGATGGAATTTTGAAATTTGGGAAGACACTTTGTGTTCCCGATATACCTGATCTAAAAAAGGAATTCTTGGATAATGATCATAGTTTCAATTTCTCTATACACCCTGGAAGCACTAAGATTTATAGAGATTTGAAGGAACGTTTTTGGTGGGACAACATGAAGAGGGAGATTGCTGATTTTGTGTCAAGATGTATGGTTTTTCAACAAGTGAAAGCTGGAAGGCAACAACGTGGATGAGTATTGCAACCTCTTCCCATACTTGAGTGGAAATGGAATAATATCACAATGGAATTTGTCATGGGACTACCAAATACTCCTTGAAGGAGTGATGCAATATGGGGAATTGTTGATCATCTTACCAAGTCATCACATTTTCTTGCTATAAGAGAAGATCTACCACTTGAACGTCTAGCAAGACTATATATTAATGATCTTGTGAGACTTCATGGAGTACCCCAATCGATTGTTTCTAATCGTGATCCACGTTTTACATCAAGATTCTGAAAAAGTCTTCAGAAGTCCCTAGATACTGATCTTCGTTTGAGCACTGCCTACCACCCACAAACTGATGGACAACTGAAACATTGGAAGACATGTTGAGGTCTTGTTCACATGATTTTCAAGGCATGTGGGAGCAGTATTTACCTCTCGTAGAATTTTCCTACAATAATATATTCCATTAAAGTATACAGATGAAACCCTATGAAGCATTGTATGGGAGGCGATGTCATACACCAACTTTCTAGGGTGATGTTGGTGAAATAAAGCTCATGGGCTCAGAACATGTTGCAGAAACAATGGAGAAGGTGAAGATTATCTAGAAAAATATCAAAATAGCTCAAAGTAGGCAAAAGAGATATGCTGATAATCGAAGGAAGGATTTGGAATTTCAAGTAGGAGATCATGTTTTCTTGAAGGTATATCCATGGAAGGGAGTTATACGTTTCGGTAAGAAAGGTAAATTGAGTCCCAGGTATATAGGACCTTTTGAAATTTTGGACTGAATTGGAGTCGTAGCTTACCGTTTGGAAATTCTGCCATGTCTCTCCAAGGTTCACAATGTGTTCCACATGTCAATGTTAAGAAAGTGATTACCAGACCTAACACATGTACTCACTTACGAGGAAGTGGAACTTGAGCCCAATATATATTACTATGAAGAGCCTATCATGATTCTTGATACTAAAGAACACGTATTGAGAAATCGGATGAATCGTCTGGTGAAGGTTCTATGGAGGAACCATAAGATGGAGGAAGCAACATGGGAGCCTGAGGAGCTAATGTTAAAGACATACCCAAATCTTTTTAGGTAATATTCTATGAATTTCGAGGATGAATTTTTTGTAAGTAGGGGAGAATGTAACAACCCAAGGTTTTTAAAATAAATATAGATTGAAACTTTATAATATATCCATTAAAACACAAATTTTCCCCTTATATGTTTTGAATTTTGAAAAATGGTCATCTAGAGTTATGTTCAGTAAGTAATTTGGAGTCCAATAGAACAAACTTGATTTTTTAGTAAATAGTAACATACCCTTATGAATAGAAATATGAATAGTAATATGACTCTAATGAATAGTAAATTTTATTATTAGTTTACTTTCTTAAGGCTAGAAGATAATAACATGTTGGTTAATTTTTCATTGTGATAAAGAAGTAGTTGTAGAATTAGAACAGTTAATTCTTGAATTAAGTATGATTTTATTTAAATGTTAAATTAATAATATTTAGAAAATTATTTATCAAAAATGGACTTCACTTTTGAAATCTAAACGTTGAAAAATGGTAGGGGAGAATTTTTGGGATTTTTCTGAAATTCTTGAATTTTTGATGAAAAGTGAAATACGGTAAAATACGTATATTCAATTTATCAGTTAAATACACTATTTACGACATCATATATAAGTCCCCAGCCATAAATCTTACTTAAATTGAATTAAATTAATAATTCACATTGAGGATCTTTTCAGGTTTAGAGTTTTAGAGAATTAGATCATGAAACTTGCATTACATTCCACATTTAAACAAAGTGGTTACATAAAAGACAGTATTCATTCTTCCCATCAAAGGAAACATATTTAAAATAAAACATGGATTCTTTCTTGACACATCCTTGACACTATCATCACATCATGTACCCTTCCCCTGACCTATGAAAAACATTTCAAAAACTTGGGATGAGCATAAAAAGCTCAGTAAGGGATATAAAAATATGGAAAGGAAACATGAGTACATGTATACATAAGAATGAAATCATACTTTACCCATAAAACATAGGCATATAAAATCATGAATAAATCATAGAATTCATAAGACATAAAGGTAACTTGAGGCATTTATAACATTCTTACGTATGGAGTAACCCTCTTGGTTACGTTTGGAATACCCATCACAGTATATTCCCTAAATCTCTTTGGAGAAACCTTAACGTTTTACTCCTTCGCGTTACCCAATGCATTGGAGAGCTATATCAGGCTCACCCGCCCTTAGTTTATCACGGAACCACCCATTTTCATAACAATGCCCAAGAACCATAACATAAATGTATCACATAAAACATGCATAAAGGAAACATAACATTTCCACATTTCAATCACAATATAACACTTTAGTATATTGAAATAATGAATCCATTCAAAAAGAAACCATTTCCAAAACCATTTAAAACATTTAATAAAGATATTTTTGAATCAAAGTGTCCCATACCACCTTGAATCTTAAAATTTTAAACCATTAATATCCATATAAATAAATCCTTAAAACCATTTTGAAAACATGGATATTAATAAGAACAAATAATTAAAACATTTAAAACGATATTTGGGTTAAAGGGGTTTTACCAAAATTAGAGACACTTGAATACAATAATTGAGGAATAACATTTAGTCAGAACTTTATAATATCATGAGAATAAATGTCTTCATGATATAATACTCCAAAGGACAGTATATACACCATATAAGAGTGAATTGGTGCATAACAATAATGAACCCTCAATAGAAATGTCAAATGTGATGAAATCCCTTATAAAGAAGGTATCCTTAAATTAAGGACAAATCAATCTCAAACATATGTGTGAAAAATATAAATACACCCAATATAAGTGGATATTAAGGGTAAAACAATAAAAGGTTATTCACACATATTCAATGGATGACAAATTCAATGACTACATGTTGAACCCAAAGAAATCGAAATTGGGTTAAAAAGTTCCCTTGACAGCCTAACGGCATCATATCAAAATGAGTTGATGAGAGATAAAAAGTGTATCTCATCACTTGGACATAAAATTTACATCAATAAGGATATATGAGAACATATCCCATCATAACAATATGTAAATTAAAAGAACCAACAAAAGAAGTCTTTTAAAAAAGAGGAGGGTGAAAGGTTCCCTTACCGACTTGGGTATCTTTCAAAACATACACCCCATGAAAGAAGGACAATAGATCATTGATGTAAATACTCATAAAAGAAAGTATATTACACAAAGAGTATAATAACGGGCAGTACATAGACCACTCAATGGAATTTGTGGCAAATGTAGCATAAATCTCACGGGATTAAAAGTGAGATGAAAAATCCCTTACGAAAACTCGGTAGCCTAACGACGCCACATAAAACATCCGAATATGGATTGATGAGATCAAATAGGGTATCTCATCACATTACAATAAAATTTACAGAAAGTGTAATATAAAAGAACATCCCCCAACATTACAAAGAGGATCTTAAAAGAAGTGACATAAAGGAGAGTACTTAAAAAGAAAGAGAGAGGTTAGATCTCTTACGAAAGTTCGGCAGGCTAACGGCGCCACTCAAAACTTCCAAAATGGATTGATGAGAGAGAATAGGGTATCTCATCACATTAACATAAAAATTACAGAATTTTTAATATAAAAGATCATCCCAATAACAAGAAATATAAGCTTTAAAAGGAATGACATAAATGTGTGTACTTAAAAAGAAAGAGACGAGTAGGATCCCTTACCTCGGGTCCGACTTGACTCGATCATTCTTTAATATCCTGAATAATAAACTTGAGTTAATTTATACTTCCTTAAGAACCTTTTTCAAGTTCATTATTCCTTTTATATCACTTATTACCATGTCATAAACATTATGTAATCATTTAAGTTAATAATATTTGTTTTGCCGATATTTGGTTCTTAAGTCGAAAGTAGACTTCTTACAATTACATGTTGTTCGTGTGGCCAAATGTTTATTATATCCATAATTGTATTCATGATGTAGATATCATATATGTCATATATATCCAGTACATGCATGCATTTCTGACATTACATAATCATTTAGAGGTAAGAAATGAAATTCACCGTTCATGGAGACGGTAAGCCGTACGTACGCATGAACGCTACTTTCATTTCTATTTTGTATTTTATAGAATGGAATAATAATTATATAAAGGTATATTATAATTATAGTATAATATCATATATAATATCATAGTTCCATCCTTTATACGTCCCACATATGGTATTTAACGAATCAAATCACTTTGAGGGGGCGGTAGTCCGCACTTCCTTAAATGAAGATATCGCGTATACCCATAATGGAAGCCATAAATGTAAGACACAAATGAAAAATACAGAAGCATAAGTAAAACATAAACATAAAATATATAATATATAAAAATAGTGACATCATAATGTCCACCTTTGAAGGTGTTAAATAAGTATTGAACAATCATCGTTTCGGGAGGCAGAATTTCAACATCCACGGAAACCGTATGTTCTTTAACCATTTGATGTAGTTGTGTGAGAGTGTAGCTCGAATAAATCTTATAACAACATCATAGTATATTGAAGATACTGGTTTTGTTACAAAAGAAATAAATAAAAACAGTTTAGGGGGTTGGAGAAGCAAAATAAAACAAATGAACATGAGAGAATGAATTACCTTTAAAAGTTTAACTCCTTTTCATTTGAGCCTAAAGGCTTCATTTGAAAGGATTATGCCCAAAGGGAATCCTCTAGGATGAGGAGAGGGATATGGAGAGAGTAAATGCGAAGGGTTTGGCCGAGCCAAATGCTTTAGGAGTGTGTGAAATGAGGAAGAGGTGGGGGCCTTTTATAAGAGGAGAGGAGGGGCACTTTTGGAAAGTAAGAAATATTACTTTATTTGAAAATGTGTTTCGGTTTTAAAAGGTACCACATTGATATAATTCGTGGATAAGGTGATAATGCTTCTAAATAGACTCATCCAATAAGTTTTAGACATGTGTAGTTCATATATTTTACATTATCTTTCCATTTTATTTAAATCGTCAGATAATGATGTCATCGCTGCATCATTATGATGTCATAAAAAATTTAATTTATTTCATGTCTAAAAATTATAAAAAAATTACTATGATGTAGGAAATCTTTTGGTCTTTCCAATTAATATTTATAAAAAAATTTCTTACTTTTATAACCCCACTTAACAATTTCTTTAGTAAAACATATCATGTTTGTGTCATTTTTACTTTTACATTAAATAAAAAGTTATTTATGTCATTTCCCAACCAAAGTGGATCCATGGGGTCCCCAAGTTGACCCATGGCTTGTCTTGGTCGGCCATGACACAACCAATGAGGGTAAGACATGTGTAAATCTCATCTCATTTTATTAAAGCATTATTTTTACCTTAAACTACACTAATTACCACTAATCGCGATTAAAAACTTAATAAGTTACTATTCACCAAAAAATTATTTTAATCTCATTGAACCACATTTTACTTCTTAATGACAACCATGTATGTCGGATTTTTAAAAATAAAAACACAATGATGGCAAAATTTCATTTAAACGGAAAATCAGTTTTTATAAGTACCACTTAGTGGTTTCACTATTCATCAAAAATTGAAGTTTTTCAGAAAAATCCCAAAAATTCACCCTAAGATATATTTGATATTCTGAATTCAAAAATGAAGTCCGTTTTACAAAATTCAAAACATAAAATTCACATTAATTAATTTAATAATTAATTCTCGCTGTCATGACAAATAGCGTGTTTTTATGAAACAATAAGTATCAAAAGATTGACACTAGTTTAAGTCCGATTTCCAAGTGAAATTAATTCCAACGACCACTATTGGATTTAATGGTAAAAATATTTTATAATTTCACTTTAAAACCAATTTGAAAGATAATCTAATCATATAAATAAATTAGATTAAAACTTGGTTTTGAATTAAAATACAACATTTTACACTATTCGTTAAAAAAATGAACTTTATCGGAAAGATACCAAAAATTTACACAAAGTAAATTTTGATGTCCCGATTCTTAATAAGAGTTTTATTTGGTCCAAAAGAATGTTTAAGAGTGAACAAAACTATATTTAATGATGGTTCAACATCAAAAGGTGATAAGTGAACCTTTAGTGAAAACTAGGGAATATACGCCTAAAATTGAATTCTTTCCGTATTTTAATCCTCTATCCTTTATTGGATAAATGTAAAAACATTTAAAAACATATATAATCATATTTTAGTTATTTATATCCATTCCCTCCATTACAATGGCTACATGTTAACTACCATTTAAAATAATATTATTTTATTATTAGAGTGCAACGTATGATTCCCAAGAAACTCGTTGTTGCGTGTTTGGTACGCCATCGAGCATATCATCCCCTTTAAAGTCATATCAATATGTTATTCACAAATATGATTAAATATGAAAATTTCATATTATTTATTTACCTGGGGTGTTACATCCTTCCCCCCTTTTGGGAATTACGTCCTCACAATTTTTTAATTTGGGCTTGGAAACATCCTTGAAAGTCCCACATCGGAACAAGAGTCGGTAAAACAATCACTTTAAAATAAAGAAAGATAAATACAGAGGTCACCCGAGTTAACCCATACTAGGATTCCATGTAGGAAATCATGGACATGGAGGAGAAAACATAGGGTCATGTTCTGATGGACAGTGATAGAAAAAACATGTTTAGGAGAAAGTTAACAATAAGAAAATCACAAACTTGTGATGGGATAAATGGTATTCGATTCCCCAGTAGGAAAAGTTAATAGACAACATTTTTGTTTTAAGTTAATTTTTATTTAGGAATTTATCCATAAGGAAACATAATCACTTATCATGTTGACTTTCAACTTTTACTAGATTTCCTTAATCAAACTCATATTTTTTTCCAAAATACGAGTATTTAGGGAGACTTGTTCGCATTAAGAGTGCTATAATCAACTTCTAAAGAATCACCTAACCCAAAAAGAACTACATGCTCCCCATGTCTTTAGACTTTAACCAAAACCAAAACCCAAAATATTAGTACAAGATCAGATAACCCAGAAAACGATAACCCACTAGAAAGAAAATCTATTCTTAATCTCCAAAATTTGTCCAACAAAACCCAAAGTTCAACGAGGACCATCCGATAAACAATTTGTCCATAAAATTCTTCAAAGTAAACCAATATAGGATTGAAACCCAAATATTTGAAGGATTTAGTCACATAGTCTCCCAAGTTAAATCGTATCATTTATCTTCAAACAACATCAGTTGCTTCTAAAGTCTCGTACTGAAAAGTAATTAACCTAATCACATATCCTCCATGATAGGTTAATCATTTTCATAAATAACCCAAAATCAAATTATTCTTAATTCATAAAATAATATAACTAAAAAGAATCAGTCAAACTAACCAGGGACTTCACGTAGTCCAGTGGTAGGCGATAAATACCAGTCGCACTTTGGTTGTGGGTTCGATTCCCACAGCTTTCTCCGACGCGACGGGTAGTCACACGGTCTACGTGTTGTCCTTTTTCCAAAACTATATAATTCTGAAATCATTCCCCAAAAAGGGATAAAATCATCAAAAATAACCACAACATAATTTAACCTCAATTTTATCTCATGCCTTTCACTTCAATCATAACACATAGTAACCCATAATTACCTCAAAAGTAAGTATCATATAAACCCAAATGGTTCTTTATAACTATGTCCACAAAAGAAAAGATAACTATTAATTGGATAAAATTTTCCTATATTAGACATCAGGGTTACACATAATATAAAAAGTCTTCTAATGTAACCCCATCATCAATAGAGACTTATTACTCTTAAGAATTTCACCATAACTCTTGAAGCCCTTATGTGTTGACATCTTACTCATTCAACATTCTTCATGATCCATTATCCATTCCTTTTCAAATTATTCCGAAATACCTATTTCCTACAAATGAAATCATGAATCATATCCTAAGATTCGAAAATAGGAAAATAATATTCATGAAATAGTACATACCTTTGACTAGTCATTGTCAGTTTCTTCATCCTCAATCGGAATGGCATTAGGTATTGGTAAACGAATATTGGTATGCTCTTGGTGACCCCATTCGCAAAACTTCTTCATAGGACATGTGTTTGGATAATGACCATGCACACCACATTTAAAACATTCAATTGATCCCTCAGAAAGAACTTCTTTCCCTTTCCTCGAGTCAACTGGATTCTTCCTTTTTCTATGGCAGGTTCTTGCTTTATGACCTTCATTTCCACATCTATAGCATATTTCTTTCCCTTTGAAACATTTTCCTAGGTGTTTCTTTTCACATCTTTGACACATAGGTTTTTTAACACACTTACCTTTATGATTATTACCTGTACTTCCGCAGGGATTTTTTTCTTGCATATATGATGCCTTTGTGAAATCTCCAAGGTTTAGGTGGTCAATCATGACTCCAGATAGTTGGTTGAGGATAATCACAAGAGTTCTCATTGCAGCTCCCATATCATTCAGTTGCTTGCTCAAAAAACTGTCACAGTTTCCTTCACATCCACTGTTACTTTGGTGCCTGCTAGATCCAGCCATTTACTAAAACCAAAAAGGTCAGTGTGAGTATATCAACAAAACCATCATGTACTAATGAGTGAGATAAACAATAAGATATACATACTCATTCACTTTATCTAAAACTAAAAATCTTTCTGAAATCCTAACCATTATTGTAATGTCACTCATGCTTAGAGAATACCCTAACCTCTAAAGTTATCTAAACCGAACTCTGATACCAACTATAAGGCCCCAGCCTTAAACCTTACTTAAAATTGAATCAAATGAATAATTCACATTGAGGATCTTTTCATGTTTAGAGTTTTAGATAATTAGATCATGATACTTTCATTACATTCCACATTTTAACAAAGTGGTTACATAAAAGACAGTATTCATTCTTCCCATCAACGGAAACATATTTAAAATAAAACATGGATTCTTTCTTGACACAACCTTGACACTATTGTCACATCATGTACCCTTCCCTTGACCTATGAAAAACATTTCAAAAACATTGGATGAGCATAAAAAGCTCAGTAAGGGATATAAAAATATGTAAAGAAAACATGAGTACATGTATACATAAGAATGAAATCATACTTTACCCATAAAACATAGGCATATCAAATCATGAATAAATCATAGAATTCATAAGACTTAAAGGTAACTTGAGGCATTCATAACATTCTTACGTAGGGAGTAACCCTCTTGGTTACGTTTGGAAGACCCATCATAGTATATTCCCTAAATCTCTTCAGAGAAATCTTAACGTTTCACTCCTTCGAGTTACCCAATGCATTGGAGAGCTATATCGGGCTCACCCGCCCTTAGTTTATCACGGAACCACCCATTTTCTTAACAATTCCCAAGAACCATAACATAAATGTATCACATAAAACATGCATAAAGGAAACATAACATTTCCACATTTCAATCACAATATAACACTTTAGTATATTGAAATAATGAATCCATTCAAAAAGAAACCATTTCCAAAACCATTTAAAACATTTAATAAAGAGATTTTTGAATCAAAGTGTCCCATACCACCTTGAATCTTAAAATTTAAAACCATTAATATCCATATAAATAAATCATTAAAACCATTTTGAAAACATGGATATTAATAAGAACAAATAATTAAAACATTTAAAATGATATTTTGGTTAAAGGGGTTTTACCAAAATTAGAGACACTTGAATACAATAATTGAGGAATAACATTTAGTCAGAACTTTATAATATCATGAGAATAAATTGATTCATGATATAATACTCCAAAGGACAGTATATACACCATATAAGAGTGAATTGGTGCGTAACAACAATGAACCCTCAATAGAAATGTCAAATGTGATGAAATCCCTTATAAAGAAGGTATCCTTAAATTAAGGACAAATAAATCTCAAAAATATGTGTGACAAATATAAATACACCCAATATAAGTGGATATTAATGGTAAAACAATAAAAGGTTATTCACACATATTCAATGGATGACATATTCAATGACTACATGTTGAACCCAAAGAAATCGAAATTGGGTTAAAAAGTTCTCTTGACAGCCTAACGGCATCATATCAAAATGAGTTGATGAGAGATAAAAAGTGTATCTCATCACTTAGACATAAAATTTACATCAATAAGGATATATGAGAACATATCCCAACATAACAATATGTAAATTAAAAGACCCTACAAGAGAAGTATTTTAAAAAAGAGGAGGGTGAAAGGTTCCCTTACCGACTTGGGTATCTTTCAAAACATACACCCCATGAAATAAGGAAAATAGATCATTGATGTAAATACTCATAAATTAAAGTATATTACACAAATAGTATAGTAATGGGCATTACATACACCACTCAATGGAATTTGTGGAAAATGTATCATAAATCTCACGGGAATAAAAGTGAGATGAAAAATCCCTTACGAAAACTCGGCAGCCTAACAGCGCCACATAAAACATCCGAATATGGATTGATGAGATCAAATAGGGTATCTCATCACATTACAATAAAATGTACAGAAAGTGTAATATAAAAGAACATCCCCCAACATTACAAAGAGGAGCATAAAAGAAGTGACATAAAGGATAGTACTTAAAAAGAAAGAGAGAGGTTAGATCTCTTACGAAAGTTCGGCAGCCTAACGGCGCCACTCAGAACATCCAAAATGGATTGATGAGAGAGAATAGGGACTCTAATAACATGAACATAAAAATTACAGAATGTGTAATATAAAATATCATCCCAATAACAAGAAATATGAGCTTTAAAAGGAATGACATAAAAGTGTGTACTTAAAAAGAAAGAGAGGAGTAGGATCCCTTACCTCGGGTCCGACATGACTCGATCGTTCTTTAATATCCTGAATAATAAACTTGAGTTAATTTATAAATCCTTAAGAACCTTTTTCAAGTTCATTATTACTTTTATATCACTTATTACCATGTCATAAACATTATGTAATCATTTAAGTTAATAATATTTGTTTTGTCGATATTTGGTTCTTAAGTCGAAAGTGGACTTCTTACAATTACATGTTGTTCGTGTGGCCAAATTTTTATTATATCCAGAATTATATTAATGATGTAGATATCATATATGTCATATATATCCAGTACATGC
The DNA here is from genome assembly GCA_963277665.1 of Viscum album. Taxonomy (NCBI): domain Eukaryota; kingdom Viridiplantae; phylum Streptophyta; class Magnoliopsida; order Santalales; family Viscaceae; genus Viscum; species Viscum album. The sequence goes on from OY728139.1 coordinate 903,786,486, forward strand.
ATGCATTTATAACATTACATAATCATTTAGAGGTAAGAAATGAAATGCACCGTTCATGGAGACGGTAAGCCGTACTTACGCATGAACGCTACTCTCATTTCTATTTCGTATTTTATAGAATGGAATAATAATGATATAAAGGTATATTATAATTCCAGTATAATATCATATATAATATCATAGTTCCATCCTTTATACGTCCCACATATGGTATTTAACGAATCAAATCACTTTGAGGGGGCGGTAGTCCGCACTTCCTTAAATGAAGATATCGCGTATACCCATAATGGAAGCCATAAATGTAAGACACAAATGAAAAATATAGAAGAATAAGTAAAAACTAAACATATTATATATAATATATAAAAATTGTGACATCATAATGGCCACCTTTGAAGGTGTTAAATAAGTATTGAACAATCATCATTTCGGGAGGCAGAATTTCACCATCAACGGAAACCGTATGTTCTTTAACCATTTTATGTAGTTGTGTGAGAGTGTAGCTCGACTAAATCTTATAAAAGCATCCTAGTATATTGAAGATACTGGTGTTGTTACAAAAGAAATAAATAAAAAGAGTTTAGGGGGTTGGAGAAGCAAAATAAAACAAATGAACATGAGAGAATGAATTACCTTTAAAGGTTTAACTCCTTTTGATTTGAGCCTAAAGGCTTCGTTTGAAAGGATTCTGCCCAAAGGGAATCCTCTAGGATGAGGATAGGGATGTGGAGAGAGTAAATGGGCAGGGTTTGGACGAGCCAAAGGCTTGAGGAGTGTGTGAAATGAGGAAGAGGTGGGGGCCTTTTATAAGAGGAGAGGAGGGGCACTTTTGGAAAGTAAGAAATATTACTTTATTGGAAAATGTGTTTCGGTTTTAAAAGGTCCCACATTGATATAATTCGTGGATAAGGTGATAAGGCTTTTAAATACACTCATCCAATAAGTTTTGGACATGTGTAGTTCATAGATTTTACATTATCTTTCCATTTTATTTAAATCGTCAGATAATGATGTCATCGATGCATCATTATGATGTCATAAATAATTTAATTTATTTCATGTCTAAAAATTATAAAAAAATTACTATGATGTAGGAAATCTTTTTATATTTCCAATGACTATTTATAACAAAACTTCTGACTTGTATAACCCTACTTAACAATTTGTTTAGTAAAACATATCATGTTTGTGTCATTTTTACTTTTACATTAAATAAAAAGTTATTTATGTCATTTCCCAACCAAAGTGGATCCATGGGGTCTCCAAGTTGCCCCATGGCTTGTCTTGGTCGGCCATGACACAACCAATGAGGGTAATACATGTGTCAATCTCATCTCATTTTATTAAAGCATTATTTTTACCTTAAACTACACTAATTACCACTAATCGCGATTAAAAACTTAATAAGTTACTATTCACCAAAAAATTATTTTAATCACATTGAACCACATTTTACTTCTTAATGACAACCATGTATGTCGGATTTTTGAAAATCAAAACACAATGATGGCAAAATTTCATTTAAACAGAAAATCAGTTTTTATAAGTACCACTTAGTGGTTTCACTATTCATCAAAAATTGAAGTTTTTCAGAAAAATCCCAAAAATTCACCCTAAGATATATTTGATATTCTGAATTCAAAAATGAAGTCCGTTTTACAAAATTCAAAACATATACGTCACATTAATTAATTTAATAATTAATTCCCGCTGTCATGACAAGTAGCGTGTTTTTATGAAACAATAAGTATCAAAAGATTGACACTAGTTTAAGTCCGATTTCAAAGTGAAATTAATTCCAACGACCACTATTGGATTTAATGGTAAAAATATTTTCTAATTTCACTTTAAAACCAATTCTAAAGATAATATAATCATATAAATAAATTAGATTAAAAAGTGGTTTGGAATTAAAATACAACATTTTACACTATTCATTAAAAAAATGAACTTTATCAGAAAGATACCAAAAATTTACACAAAGTAAATTTTGATGTCCCGATTCTTAATAAGAGTTTTATTTGGTCCAAAATAATGTTTAAGAGTGAAAAAAACTATTTTTAATGACGGTTCAACATCAAAAGGTGATAAGTGAACCTTTAGTGAAAACTAGGGCATATACGCCTAAAATTGAATTCTCTCCTTATTTTAATCCTCTATCCTTTATTGGTTAAATGTAAAAACATTTACAAACATATATAATCATATTTTAGTTATTTCTATCCATTCCCGCCATTACAATGGCTACATGTTAACTACCATTTAAAATAATATTATTTTATTATTAGAGTGCAACGTAAGATTCCCAAGAAACTCGTTGTTGCGTGTTGGGTACGCCATCGAGCATAGCGTCCCCTTTAAAGTCATATCAATATTTTATTCACAAATATGGATAAATATGAAAATGTCATATTCTTTATTTACCTGGGGTGTTACATCCTTCCCCCCTTTTGGGAATTACGTCCTCGCAATTTTTTAAATTGGGCTTGGAAACATCCTTGAAAGTCCCACATCGGAAAAAGAGTCGGTAAATCAATCACTTTAGAATAAAGAAAGATAAATACAGAGGTCACCCGAGTTAACCCATACTAGGATTCCATATAGGAAAACCTGGACATGGAGGAGAAAACATAGGGTCATGTTCTGATGGACAGTGATAGAAAACATGTTTAGGAGAAAGTTAACAATAAGAAAATCACAAACTTGTGATGGGTTAAATGGTATTCGATTCCCCAGTAGGAAAAGTTAATAGACAACATTTTTGTTTTAAGTTACTTTTTATTGAGGAATTTATCCATAAGGAAACATAATCACTTATCATGTTGACATTCAACTTTTACTAGATTTCCTTAATCAAACTCATATTTTTTTTTCAAAAGACGAGTATTTAGGGAGACTTGTTCGCATTAAGAGTACTATAATCAACTTCTAGAGAATCACCTAACCCAAAAAAATAACTACATGCTCCCCATGTATTTAGAATTTAAACAAAACCAAAACCCAAAATATTAGTACAAGATCAGATAACCCAGAAAAGGATAACCCATTAGAAAGAAAATCTATTTTTAATCTCCAAAATTTGTCCAACAAAACCCAAACTTCAACGAGGACCATCCGATAAACAATTTGTCCATAAAATTCTTCAAAGTAAACCAATATAATATTGAAACACAAATATTTGAAGGATTTAATCACATAGTCTCCCAAGTTAAATCGTAACATTTATCTCCAAACAACATCAGTTGCTTCTAAAGTCTCGTATTGAAAAGTAATTATCCTAATCACATATCCTCCATGATAGGTTAATCATTTTCATAAATAACCCAAAATCAACTTATTCTTAATTCATAAAATCATATAACTAAAAAGAATCAGTCAAACTACCCATGGACTTCACGTAGTCCAGTGGTAGGCGATAAATACCAGTCGCACTTTGGTTGTGGGTTCGATTCCCGCAGCTTTGTCCGACGCGACGGGTAGTCACACAGTCTACGTGTTGTCCTTTTTCCAAAACTATATAATTCTCAAATCATTCCCAAAAAAGGGATAAAATCATCAAAAATAGGCATAACATATTTTAACCTCAATTTTATCTCATGCCTTTCACTTCAATCATAACATATAGTAACCCATAATTACCTCAAAAGTAAGGATCATATAAACCCAAATGGTTCTTTATAACTATGTCCACAAAAGAAAAGATAACTATTACTTGGATAAAATTTTCCTATATTAAACATCAGGGTTACACATAATATAAAAAGTCTTCTAATGTAACCCCATCATCAAAAGAGACTTATTACTCTTAAGAATTTCACCATAACTCTTGAAGCCCTTATGTGTTGACATCTTACTCATTCAACATTCTTCATGATCCATTATCCATTCCTTTCCATCTTATTCCGAAATACCTCTTTCTTACAAACAAAATCATGAATCATATCCTAATATTCCAAAATAGGAAAACAATATTCATGAAATAGTACATACCTTTGATTGGTCATTGTCAGTTTCTTCATCCTCAATCGGAATGGCATTAGGTATTGGTAAACGAATATTGGTACGCTCTTGGTGACCCCATTCGCGAAACTTCTTCATAGGACATGTGTTTCCATAATGACCATGCACACCACATTTAAAACATTCAATTGATCCCTCAGAAAGAACTTCTTTCCCTTTCCTCGAGTCAACTAGATTCTTCCTTTTTCCATGGCAAGTTCTTGCTTTATGACCTTCATTTCCACATCTATAGAATATTTTTGTCCCTTTGAAACATTTTCCTAGGTGTTTCTTTCCACATCTTTGACACATAGGTTTTTTAACACACTTACCTTTATGATTATTACCTGTACTTCCATAGGGATTTGTTTCTTGCATATATGATGCCTTAGAGAAATATCCAAGGTTTAGGTGGTCAATCATGACTCCAGATAGTTGGTTGAGGATAATCACAAGAGTTCTCATTGCAGCTCCCATATCATTCAGTTGCTTGCTCAAAAAACTGTCACAGTTTCCTTCACATCCACTGTTACTTTGGTGCCTGCTAGATCCAGCCATTTACTAAAACCAAAAAGGTCAGTGTGATTATATCAACAAAACCATCATGTACTAATGAGTAAGATAAACAATAAGATATACATACTCATTCACTTTATCTAAAACTAAGACTCTTTCTGAAATCCTAACCATTATGGTAATGTCACTTATGCTTAGAGAATACCCTAACCTCTAAAGTTATCTAAACCGACCACTGAAACCAACTATAAGGCCCCAGCCTTAAACATTACTTAAAATTGAATTAAATGAATAATTCACATTGAGGATCTTTTTAGGATTAGAGTTTTAGAGAATTAGATCATCAAACTTGCATTACATTCCACATTTTAACAAAGTGGTTACATAAAAGACATTATTCATTCTTCCCATCAACGGAAACATATTTAAAATAAAACATGGATTCTTTCTTGACACATCCTTGACACTATCATCACATCATGTACCCTTCCCTTGACCTGTGAAAAACATTTCAAAAACTTGGGATGAGCATAAAAAGCTCAGTAAGGGATATAAAAATATGTAAAGGAAACATGAGTACATGTATACATAAGAATGAAATCATACTTTACCCATAAAACATAGGCATATCAAATCATGAATAAATCATAGAATTCATAAGACATAAAGGTAACTTGAGGCATTCATAACATTCTTATGTAGGGAGTAACCCTCTTGGTTACGTTTGGAATACCCATCACAGTATATTCCCTAAATCTCTTCGGAGAAACCTTAACGTTTCACTCCTTCGCGTTACCCAATGCATTGGAGAGCTATATCGGGCTCACCCGCCCTTAGTTTATCACGGAACCACCCGTTTTCATAACAATCCCCAAGAACCATAACATAAAAGTATCACATAAAACATGCATAAAGGAAACATAACATTTCCACATTTCAATCACAATATAACACTTTAGTATATTGAAATAATGAATCCATTCAAAAAGAAACCATTTCCAAAACCAATTAAAACATTTAATAAAGAGATTTTTGAGTCAAAGTGTCCCATACCACCTTGAATCTTAAAATTTTAAACCATTAATATCCATATAAATAAATCCTTAAAACCATTTTGAAAACATGGATATTAATAAGAACAAATAATTAAAACATTTAAAATGATATTTTGGTTAAAGGGGTTTTACCAAAATTAGAGACACTTGAATACAATAATTGAGGAATAACATTTAGTCAGAACTTTATAATATCATGAGAATAAATGGGTTCATGATATAATACTCCAAAGGATAGTATATACACCATATAAGAGTGAATTGGTGCATAACAACAATGAACCCTTAATAGAAATGTCAAATGTGATGAAATCCCTTATAAAGAAGTTATCCTTAAATTAAGGACAAATAAATCTCAAAAATATGTGTGAAAAATATAAATACACCCAATATAAGTGGATATTAAGGGTAAAAAAATAAAAGGTTATTCACACATATTCAATGGATGACATATTCAATGACTACATGTTGAACCCAATGAAATCGAAATTGGGTTAAAAAGTTCCCTTGACAGCCTAACTGCATCACATCAAAATGAGTTGATGAGAGATAAAAAGTGTATATCATCACTTAGACATAAAATTTACATCAATAAGGATATATGAGAACATATCCCAACATAATAATATGTAAATTAAAAGACCCAACAAAAGAAGTCTTTTAAAAAAGAGGAGGGTGAAAGGTTCCCTTACCGACTTGGGTATCTTTCAAAACATACACCCCAGGAAAGAAGGACAATAGATCATTGATGTAAATACTCATAAATGAAATTATATTACACAAAGTGTATAGTAATGGGCACTACATACACCACTAAATGGAATTTGTGGAAAATGTAGCATAAATCTCACGGGAATAAAAGTGAGATGAAAAATCCCTTAAGAAAACTCGGCAGCCTAACAGCGCCACATAAAACATACGAATATGGATTGATGAGATCAAATAGGGTATCTCATCACATTACAATAAAATTTAATGCAAGTGTAATATAAAAGAACATCCCCCAACATTACAAATAGGAGATTAAAAGAAGTGACATAAAGGAGAGTACTTAAAAAGAAAGAGATAGGTTAGATCTCTTACGAAAGTTCGGCAGCCTAACGGCGCCACTCAAAACTTCCAAAATGGATTGATGAGAGAGAATAGGGTCTCTCATCACATGAAAATAAAAATTACAGAATGTGTAATATAAAAGATCATCCCAATAACAAGAAATATTAGCTTTAAAATGAATGACATAAAAGTGTGTACTTAAAAAGAAAGAGAGGAGTAGGATCCCTTACCTCGGGTCCGACATGACTCGATCGTTCTTTAATATCCGGAATAATAAACTTGAGTTAATTTATACATCCTTAAAAACCGTTTTCAAGTTCATTATTCCTTTTATATCACTTATTACCATGTCATAAACATTATGTAATCATTTAAGTTAATAATATTTGTTTTGCCGATATTTGGTTCTTAAGTCAAAAGTGGACTTCTTACAATTACATGTTGTTCGTGTGGCCAAATGTTTATTATATACAGAATTATATTCATGATGTAGATATCATATATGTCATATATATCCAGTATATTCATGCATTTATAACATTACATAATCATTTAGAGGTAAGAAATGAAATGCACCGTTCATGGAGACGGTAAGCCGTACGTACGCATGAACGCTACTTTCATTACTATTTCGTATTTTATAGAATGGAATAATAATAATTTAAAGGTATATTATAATTAAAGTATAATATCATATATAATATCATAGTTCCATCCTTTATACGTCCCACATATGGTATTTAACGAATCAAATCACTTTGAGGGGATGGTAGTCCGCACTTCCTTAAATGAAGATATCGCATATACCCATAATGGAAGCCATAAATGTAAGACACAAATGAAAAATACAGAAGCATAAGTAAAACATAAACATATTATATATAATATATAGAAATTGTGACATCATAATGGCCACCTTTGAAGGTGTTAAATAAGTATTGAACAATCATCATTTCGGGAGGCAGAATTTCACCATCCACGGAAACCGTATGTTCTTTAACCATTTGATGTAGTTGTGTGAGAGTGTAGCTCGAATAAATCTTATAACAATATCCTAGTATATTTAAGATACTGGTGTTGTTACAAAAGAAATAAATAAAAGGAGTTTAGGGGGTTGGAGAAGCAAAATAAAACAAATGAACATGAGAGAATGAATTACCTTTAAAGGTTTAACTCCTTTTGATTTGAGCCTAAAGGCTTCATTTGAAAGGATTCTGCCGAAAGGGAATCCTCTAGGATTAGGAGAGGGATATGGAGAGAGTAAATGGGCAGGGGTTGGACGAGCCAAAGGCTTGAGGAGTGTGTGAAATGAGGAAGAGGTGGGGGCCTTTTATAAGAGGAGAGGAGGGGCACTTTTGGAATGTAAGAAATATTACTTTATTTGAAAATGTGTTTCAGTTTTAAAAGGTCCCACATTGATATAATTCGTGGATACGGTGATAAGGCTTCTAAATCCTCTCATCCAATAAGTTTTTGACATGTGTAGTTCATAGAGTTTACATTATCTTTCCATTTTATTTAAATCGTCAGATAATGATGTCATCGCTGCATCATTATGATGTCATAAATAATTTAATTTATTTCATGTCTAAAAATTATAAAAAAATTACTATGATGTAGGAAATCTTTTTATATTTCCAATTACTATTTATAACAAAACTTCTGACTTGAATAACCCCACTTATACAATTTTTTTAGTAAAACATATCATGTTTGTGTCATTTTTACTTTCACATTAAATAAAAAGTTATTTATGTCATTTCCCAACCAAAGTGGATCCATGGGGTCCCCAAGTTGACCCATGACTTGTCTTGGTCGGACATGACACAACCAATGGGATAAGACATGTGTCAATCTCATCTCATTTTATTAAAGCATTATTTTTACCTTAAACTACACCAATTACCACTAATCGCGATTAAAAACTTAATAAGTTATTATTCACCAAAAAATTATTTTAATCTCATTGAACCACATTTTACTTCTTAATGACAACCATGTATGTCGTATTTTTGAAAATAAAAACACAATGATGGAAAAATTTCATTTAAACGGAAAATCAGTTTTTATAAGTACCACTTAGTGGTTTCACTATTCATCAAAAATTGAAGTTTTTCAGAAAAATCCCAAAAATTCACCCTAAGATATATTTGATATTATGAATTCAAAAATGAAGTCCGTTTTACAAAATTCAAAACATATAATTCACATTAATTAATTTAATAATTAATTCCCGCTGTCATGACAAATAGCGCGTTTTTATGAAACAATAAGTATCAAAAGATTGACACTAGTTTAAGTCCGATTTCAAAGTGAAATTAATTCCAACGACCACTATTGGATTTAATTGTAAAAATATTTTCTAATTTCAATTTAAAACCAATTCTAATGATAATCTAATCATATAAATAAATTATATTAAAAAGTGGTTTTGAATTAAAATACAACATTTTACACTATTCATTAAATAAATGAACTTTATCGGAAAGATACCAAAAATTTACACAAAGTAAATTTTGATGTCCCGATTCTTAATAAGAGTTTTATTTGGTCAAAAAGAATGTTTAAGAGTGAACAAAACTATATTTAATGACAGTTCAACATCAAAAGGTGATAAGTGAACCTTTAGTGAAAACTAGGGCATATACGCCTAAAATTGAATTCTTTCCGTATTTTAGTCCTCTATCCTTTATTGGATAAATGTAAAAACATTTAAAAACATATATAATCATATTTTAGTTATTTCTATCCATTCCCGCCATTACAATGGCTACATGTTAACTACCATTTAAAATAATATTATTTTATTATTAGAGTGCAACGTAAGATTCCCAAGAAACTCATTGTTGCGTGTTGGGTACGCCATCGAGCATAGCGTCCCCTTTAAAGTCATATCAATATTTTATTCACAAATATGGATAAATATGAAAATGTCATATTCTTTATTTACCTGGGGTGTTACATCCTTCCCCCCTTTTGGGAATTACGTCCTCGCAATTTTTTAAATTGGGCTTGGAAACATCCTTGAAAGTCCCACATCGGAACAAGAGTCGGTAAAACAATCACTTTAAAATAAAGAAAGATAAATACAGAGGTCACCCGAGTTAACCCATACTAGGATTCCATGTAGGAAAACATGGACATGGAGGAGAAAACATAGGGTCATGTTCTGATGGACAGTGATAGAAAACATGTTTAGGAGAATGTTAACAATAAGAAAATCACAAACTTGTGATGGGTTAAATGGTATTCGATTCCCCAGTAGGAAAAGTTAATAGACAACATTTTTGTTTTAAGTTACTTTTTATTGAGGAATTTATCCATAAGGAAACATAATCACTTATCATGTTGACTTTGAACTTTTACTAGATTTCCTTAATCAAACTCATATTTTTTTCCAAAAGACGAGTATTTAGGGAGACTTGTTCGCATTAAGAGTACTATTATCAACTTCTAGAGAATCACCTAACCCAAAAAAAGAACTACATTCTCCCCATGTCTTTAGACTTTAACCAAAAAAAACCCAAAATATTAGTACAAGATCAGATAACCCAGAAAAGGATAACCCATTAGAAAGAAAATCTATTCTTAATCTCCAAAATTTGTCCAACAAAACCCAAAGTTCAACGAGGACCATCCGATAATCAATTTGTCCATAAAATTCTTCAAAGTAAACCAATATAAGATAGAAATCCAAATATTTGAAGGATTTAATCACATAGTCTCCCAAGTTAAATCGTTACATTTATCTCCAAACAACATCAGTTTCTTCTAAAGTCTCATATTGAAAAGTAATTAACCTAATCACATATCCTCCATGATAGGTTAATAATTTTCATAAATAACCCAAAATCAAATTATTCTTAATTCATAAAATCATATAACTAAAAAGAATCTGTCAAACTAACCAGGGACTTCACGTAGTCCAGTGGTAGGCGATAAATACCAGTCGCACTTTGGTTGTGGGTTCGATTCCCGCATCTTTGTCCGACGCGACGGGTAGTCACACGGTCTACGTGTTGTCTTTTTTGCAAAACTATATAATTCTCGAATCATTCCCCAAAAAGGGATAAAATCATCAAAAATATCCATAACATAATTTAACCTCAATTTTATCTCATGCCTTTCACTTCAATCATAACATATAGTAACCCATAATTACCTCAAAAGTAAGTATCATATAAACCCAAATGGTTCCTTATAACTATTTCCACAAAAGAAAAGATAACTATTACTTGGATACAATTTGCCTATATTAAACATCAGGGTTACACATAATATAAAAAGTCTTCTAATGTAACCCCATCATCAAAAGAGACTTATTACTCTTAAGAATTTCACCATAACTCTTGAATCCCTTATGTGTTGACATCTTACTCATTCAACATTCTTCATGATCCATTATCCATTCCTTTCCAACTTATTCCGAAATACCTCTTTCCTACAAACGAAATCATGAATCATATCCTAAGATTCCAAAACAGGAAAACAATATTCATGAAATAGTACATACCTTTGATTGGTCATTGTCAGTTTCTTCATCCTCAATCGGAATGGCATTAGGTATTGGTAAACGAATATTGGTACGCTCTTGGTGACCCCATCCGTGAAACTTCTTCATAGGACATGTGTTTGGATAATGACCATGCACACCACATTTAAAACATTCAATTGATCCCTCAGAAAGAACTTCTATCCCTTTCCTCGAGTCAACTGGATTCTTCCTTTTTCCATGGCAGGTTCTTGCTTTATGACCTTCATTTCCACATCTATAGCATATTTCTTTCCCTTTGAAACATTTTCCTAGGTGTTTCTTTTCACATCTTTGACACATAGGTTTTTTAACACACTTACCTTTATGATTATTACCTGTACTTCCGTAGGGATTTTTTTCTTGCATATATGATGCCTTTGTGAAATCTCCAAGGTTTAGGTGGTCAATCATGACTCCAGATAGTTGGTTGAGGATAATCACAAGAGTTATCATTGCAGCTCCCATATCATTCAGTTGCTTGCTCAAAAAACTGTCACAGTTTCCTTCACATCCACAGTTACTTTGGTGCCTTCTAGATCCATCCATTTACTAAAACCAAAAAGGTCAGTGTGAGTATATCAACAAAACCATCATGTACTAATGAGTAAGATAAACAATAAGATATACTTACTCATTCACTTTATCTAAAACTAAGAATCTTTCTGAAATCCTAACCATTATGGTAATGTCACTTATGCTTAGAGAATACCCTAACCTCTAAAGTTATCTAAACCGACCTCTGATACCAACTATAAGGCCCCAGCCTTAAACCTTACTTAAAATTGAATTAAATGAATAATTCACATTGAGGATCTTTTCAGGTTTAGAGTTTTAGAGAATTAGATCATGAAACTTGCATTACATTCCACATTTTAACAAAGTGGTTACATAAAAGACAGTATTCATTCTTCCCATCAACGGAAACATATTTAAAATAAAACATGGATTCTTTCTTGACACATCCTTGACACTATCATCACATCATGTACCCTTCCCTTGACCTGTGAAAAACATTTCAAAAACTTGGGATGAGCATAAAAAGCTCAGTAAGGGATATAAAAATATGTAAAGGAAACATGAGTACATGTATACATAAGAATGAAATCATACATTACCCATAAAACATAGGCATATCAAATCATGAATAAATCATAGAATTCATAAGACATAAAGGTAACTTGAGGCATTCATAAAATTCTTACGTAGGGAGTAACCCTCTTGGTTACGTTTGGAATACCCATCACAGTATATTCCCTAAATCTCTTCGGAGAAACCTTAACGTTTCACTCCTTCGCGTTACCCAATGCATTGGAGAGCTATATCGGGCTCACCCGCCCTTAGTTTATCACGGAACCACCCGTTTTCATAACAATTACCAAGAACCATAACATAAATGTATCACATAAAACATGCATAAAGGAAACATAACATTTCCACATTTCAATCACAATATAACACATTAGTATATTGAAATAATGAATCCATTCAAAAAGAAACCATTTCCAAAACCATTTAAAACATTTAATAAAGAGATTTTTGAATCAAAGTGTCCCATACCACCTTGAATCTTAAAATTTTAAACCATTAATATCCATATAAATAAATCCTTAAAACCATTTTGAAAACATGGATATTAATAAGAACAAATAATTAAAACATTTAAAATGATATTTTGGTTAAAGGGGTTTTACCAAAATTAGAGACACTTGAATACAATAATTGAGGAATAACATTTAGTCAGAACTTTATAATATCATGAGAATAAATGGATTCATGATATAATACTCCAAAGGACAGTATATACACCATATAAGAGTGAATTGGTGCATAACAACAATGAACCCTCAATAGAAATGTCAAATGTGATGAAATCCCTTATAAAGAAGGTATCCTTAAATTAAGGACAAATAAATCTCAAAAATATGTGTGACAAATATAAATACACCCAATATAAGTGGATATTAAGGGTAAAACAATAAAAGGTTATTCACACATATTCAATGGATGACATATTCAATGACTACATGTTGAACCCAAAGAAATCGAAATTGGGTTAAAAAGTTCCCTTGACAGCCTAACGGCATCACATAAAAATGAGTTGATGAGAGATAAAAAGTGTATCTCATCACTTAGACATAAAATTTACATCAATAAGGATATATGATAACATATCCCAACATAACAATATGTAAATTAAAAGACCCAACAAAAGAAGTCTTTTAAAAAAGAGGAGGGTGAAAGGTTCCCTTACCGACTTGGGTATCTTTCAAAACATACACCCCATGAAAGAAGGACAATAGATCATTGATGTAAATACTCATAAACGAAATTATATTACACAAAGAGTATATTAATGGGTAGTAAATACACCACTCAATGGAATTTTTGGCAAATGTAGCATAAATCTCACGGGAATAAAAGTGAGATGAAAAATCCCTTACGAAAACTCGGCAGCCTAACAGAGCCACATAAAACATCCGAATATGGATTGATGAGATCAAATAGGGTATCTCATCACATTACAATAAAATTTAAAGCAAGTGTAATATAAAATAACATCCCCCAACATTACAAAGAGGAGCTTAAAAGAAGTGACATAAAGGAGAGTACTTAAAAAGAAAGAGAGAGGTTAGATCTCTTACGAAAGTTCGGCAGCCTAACGGCGCCACTCAAAACGTCCAAAATGGATTGATGAGAGAGAATAGGGTCTCTCATCACATGAACATAAAAATTACAGAATGTTTTCATATAAAAGATCATCCCAATAACAAGAAATATGAGCTTTAAAAGGAATGACATAAAAGTGTGTACTTAAAAAGAAAGAGAGGAGTAGGATCCCTTACCTCGGGTCCGACATGACTCGATCGTTCTTTAATATCCTGAATAATAAACTTGAGTTAATTTATACATCCTTAAGAAACTTTTTCAAGTTCATTATTCCTTTGATATAACTTATTACCATGTCATAAACATTATGTAATCATTTAAGTTAATAATATTTGTTTTCCCGATATTTGGTTCTTAAGTCGAAAGTGGACATCTTACAATTACATGTTGTTCGTGTGGCCAAATGTTTATTATATCCAGAATTATATTCATGATGTAGATATCATATATGTCATATATATCCAGTACATGCATGCATTTATAACATTACATAATCATTTAGAGGTAAGAAATGAAATGCACCGTTCATGGAGACGGTAAGCCGTACGTACGCATGAACGCTACTTTCATTTCTATTTCGTATTTTGTAGAATGGAATAATAATGATATAAAGGTATATTATAATTCCAGTATAATATCATATATAATATCATAGTTCCATCCTTTATACGTCCCACATATGGTATTTAACGAATCAAATCACTTTGAGGGGGCGGTAGTCCGCACTTCCTTAAATGAAGATATCGCGTATACCTATAATGGAAGCCATAAATGTAAGACACAAATGAAAAATAAAGAATCATAAGTAAAACATAAACATATTATATATAATATATAAAAATTGTTACATCATAATGGCCACCTTTGAAGGTGTTAAATAAGTATTGAACAATCATCATTTCGGGAGGCAGAATTTCACCATCCACGGAAACCGTATGTTCTTTAACCATTTGATGTAGTTGTGTGAGAGTGTAGCTCGACTAAATCTTATAACAACATCCTAGTATATTGAAGATACTGGTGTTGTTACAAAAGAAATAAATAAAAAGAGTTTAGGGGTTGGAGAAGAAAAATAAAACAAATGAACATGAGAGAATGAATCACCTTTAAAAGTTTAACTCCTTTTAATTTGAGCATAAAGGCTTCCTTTAAAAGGATTCTTCCCAAAGGGAATCCTCTAGGATGAGGAGAGGGATGTGGAGAGAGTAAATGGGCATGGTTTGGACGAGCCAAAGGCTTGAGGAGTGTGTGAAATGAGGAAGAGGTGGGGGCCTTTTATAAGAGGAGAGGAGGGGCACTTTTGGAAAGTAAGAAATATTACTTTATTTGAAAATGTGTTTCGGTTTTAAAAGGTCTCACGTTGATATAATTCGTGGATAGGATGATAAGGCTTATAAATCCACTCACCCAATAAGTTTTGGACATGTGTAGTTCATATATTTTACATTATCTTTCCTTTTTATTTAAATCGTCAGATAATGATGTCATCGCTGCATCATTATGATGTCATAAATAATTTAATTTATGTCATGTCTAAAAATTATAAAAAAAATACTATGATGTAGTAAATCTTTTTATATTTCCAATGAATATTTATAAAAAAAATCTGTCTTGTATAACCCCACTTAACAATTTTTTTAGTAAAACATATCATGTTTGTGTCATTTTTACTTTTACATTAAATAAAAAGTTATTTATGTCATTTCCCAACCAAAGTGGATCCATGGGGTCCCCAAGTTGACCCATGGCTTGTCATGGTCTGCCATGACACAAAAAATGAGGGTAAGACATGTTTCAATCTCATATCATTTTATTAAAGCATTATTTTTACCTTAAACTACACTAATTACTACTAATCGCGATTAAAAACTTCATAAGTTAATATTCACCAAAAAATTATTTTAATCTCATTGAACAACATTTTACTTCTTAATGACAACCATGTATGTCAGATTTTTGAAAATCAAAACACAATGATGGCAAAATTTCATTTAAACGGAAAATCAGTTTTTATAAGTACCACTTAGTGGTTTCGCTATTCATCAAAAATTGAAGTTTTTCAGAAAAATCCCAAAAATTCACCCTAAGATATATTTGATATTCTGAATTCAAAAATGAAGTCCGTTTTACAAAATTCAAAACATATAAGTCACATTAATTAATTTAATAATTAATTCCCGCTGTCATGACAAATAGCGTGTTTTTTTGAAACAATAAGTATCAAAAGATTGACACTAGTTTAAGTCCGATTTCAAAGTGAAATTAATTCCAACGACCACTATTGGATTTAATGGTAAAAATATTTTCTAATTTCACTTTAAAACCAATTCTAAAGACAATCTAATCATATAAATAAATTAGATTAAAAAGTGGTTTTGAATTAAAATACATCATTTTACACTATTCATTAAAAAAATGAACATTATCGGAAAGATACCAAAAATTTACAAAAAGTAAATTTTGATGTCCCGATTCTTAATAAGAGTTTTATTTGGTCCAAAAGAATGTTTAAGAGTGAACAAAACTATATTTAATGATGGTTCAACATCAAAAGGTGATAAGTGAACCTTTAGTGAAAACTAGGGCATATACGCCTAAAATTGAATTCTTTCCGTATTTTAATCCTCTATCCTTTATTGGATAAAGGTAAAAACATTTAAAAACATATATAATCATATTTTAGTTATTTCTATCCATTCCCACCATTACAACGGCTACATGTTAACTACCATTTAAAATAATATTATTTTATTATTAGAGTGCAACGTAAGATTCCCAAGAAACTCGTTGTTGCGTGTTGGGTACGCCATCGAGCATAGCGTCCCCTTTAAAGTCATATCAATATTTTATTCACAAATATGGATAAATATGAAAATGTCATATTCTTTATTTACCTGGGGTGTTACATCATAAGTGATGTAAGCCCACTTGGTTCGAACTCACATTCCATTATTACTATTAAGGGTTACATGAAACAATACAATTGGTTGTCTTGATGGAAATAATAAAATAATAAAATTAAATATTCAAAAATTACTCTTCTCCTCCACTATAAAACCCCCCACCCCACCTCTTCCAATCACTCCTCGCAAGCCTTGTGCCTTCTCTAAATTCTTTTCAAATACCCTCCCAACCTCCTCTCCCACTTCCAGCAAGCATTGGTCTAATTAAAAGACCAACACCTCTATCTTAAGGAGGTTCTCATGGAAGTTTGGTTCAAGAGGTAAATTCCTCTTTTCAATTCATTGTCTTTCCTTTAAAGTTCATTTGTTTCCTTTTTCTATTACCTCTCATTATCCAAATTTTGTGATGAATCTAGTACCTTATATGTACTTAAATGTTCTCATAATAGTGTAATATGTTATCATCATCTTACCCTTTTTACCTTCTTTTATACAAGTAGCAAGAACACCATTCGAGAAGTGTCAATTTTATACATTTAAGGACGATGGACTTTCAATTTCTTTTATCATTCTATATTATGGTCATGAAACCATTATTGTTATGGTTTAAATAGATTATTATATATAATATAACCTATTTAAGATTCTGTAATCCCTTTTTTCAAATGGTTGTAGGTTATAAAGAAAAATGAGTTCGTTGTAATCAAAACCCACAAATTAACCTTAACAATTATCATTAAAGTTCTATATGATAATTCTTCCTTGTTCCATGTAACCAAGTTATATAAATGAAAAATAACACCTATTTATGTTCATAAATAATATATAATTTCAATTCTAGAGATTTACATCCATTCCACTTCATTACTTAAAAGCAATTGAACTGGATATTAAAATAAAGAAAACAAACACTCATGAACGACGAAATTAAATACAATAAATTTCCAATAAAGACATAAATAAACTAAACATAATTATGGTAAACTAAATAAATATCTAATAGGTTATGAAATAAGTTATTAACAAGTATAATTTCATATTACATGAGCTTAAGTAAAAGAGTGGAACATGTTTGGAGTTAAGGTAAGGGTTTTCACCAGAACATCCATTTTCATTCGAGTTACTTTTATTGTCTAATTACCTCAATGAAATTCTTATGTATTATTATGTACTCATCATATTTTCTTTGTGAGTATCATATATATATTTAAAAACCAGAACCCTTTTTTATTTTATGGATAGTTACACAATTTTAAAGGAACTTTCAAAGTTGTTTTCAAAATACCAGCCCTTTCCAATGGAATTTTTCAAATTCATTCATATTTTAAAGGCCACTCTATGATCTATTTTGGGAAACCTTTATCTTTATAAAATCACCCATTTTCCTCACTTCTGGTTTTATACAAATATTTTTCCAAAAGAACTCTTCTTTTCAAAATAAAATAGTATTTATCTCAAGAATTGATTAATGATTTTATAAGAGTGTTGTCGTCTAATTCAAAACTCTTGTTGATTCCATGGTATTATTGGGATCAATAATTTATGAATTCATCTACCATATTTTATTTAATGTTTTATGACTAACTCTATTGCGGATTCTCTGTCCTAAAACCATTCACCATATTATTTCTAATGGTTAGTGTTTATGTTCAATAATTGGGGATAGTTTGTTACATTTCATATGATAGTTTCAATATATATGTATATGTTGTTTATGTTTATCCCTGCTCATATGAGGAATTAATTGGACTTATTATGTGATGGGTGTAGCCCATTATAGCTCATCGATGCGTTGGTAGGTCTCATGAGACAACTAGACATGGAATTGGATGAGGCCTTTCCCAATGTGATATGGATTTTGGTCGAGGCCTTAATCACTAGGAGTCTTGGCCGAGACCATGCAAAAATGTTTCAGAATGTCTAGAATATGTACTTCCCTCATTATGAAACTATTAGTTTAAATTTCATGTGGTTATTCAACTAGTAGAATACCAATGATTATGTGTTATTATGGCATTATTTATTCAACTCATATTCCTGCCATAATGTGTTCAATTTTATCATTAATGGAATATTGTTTCAATTATTCACTATGTATAATGTTTATATCATATTCCTTTGTATTTCTTACTCTTACTGAGCGTTTGAACTCACCCCTTTATTATGTTTCATTTTCTCAGGGCAAGAAGAATTCTATTATGAATGACATGATGAAATAACCTAGGAGTTATGGAAGTGGCCGAAGGCGTTTCAATGTTGTTTTTCATTTCAAGTTGTAATGATGAACTTATGTATGTATCTTGTTTCCAATAATACTAAACTTCTCAGTCATTCGGGATTCGTATTCATTGTTTGTATGCCAATGTAATCAAATAAGGCACCAACTCCAGGAAATTAGGGTCGGGTCCTTACATTTCTTCACCACTTCTAAATATTAAGATTGATACTCCCTTGGATTTGGTGAGAGGGTTTGGAAATTAATTCAAGGAAAATCATATTGGTCCTAGTGAATAGAATAATCCCACGAATATCAAAAAGGTTCCATAAAATTTCTTTCCTAATCTTACTTAAGACATCAAAGGTAAACGTATCTTTATTATCTTCAAGAGATGATTAAATGATGAAAAAATGTATTTGATTATCCCTTATTATATAAGTATTGAGATAAGTTGTATGGACCATGAATTCCAAATTAGGTTGGCTAAAACATTCAGACATAGATAGAGACTTATAAATGAACTTAGTTTTAATTTCAAAATTTCCTAACACAATTGGTTCCCTTTGAATAGAAGTTTCAACCACCAAATATTCTAGATAAGTGCTAATAATGGGTATATACTTGATGTTTTTCATTTCAACCAAGGTTTAAGTGATTGTTGTTTCTAAAATATCATTAAGGGGTCCATCTAAAATTGATTCAATACTAGGATAAATATTTCCCTCATGTGAATACAAATAATAAATTTCATCATGACATAGATTCCCTTAAAAATTTTATACTAGTTCTTTTTGTTGACCATAAATATTCCCTATAAAATTCAATTCATTCTTCATCTCTGATTTCTAATATTTTAAAGATTTTTATTAAAAATTCTCATCTTATTTTTTATAATATAATGGTTTGGGATTAATTATTTTATGTTTTCATTATTCTTACCACTCATGTAGATATTCATGGTTTTTAGTTATTCATAAGAGGTTTTTATGTAACAAGATTCTTCTATCAATGTTGAGGAAGGAAAAACCTGACTGGGCATACATTTTTTATTTTTTTCAATGATTTTTAGTTCTAATCTCAATGATAAAACTTCATAGATCATTTTATCCATTATTTCACACAATTCATTAAGAAGTTTTTTTGGAATATGATGGGTATGATTGTGAACATCATGGTCTTCCCTAATATTTATCTCATTAGATATCCTCAATAGGGATGGAAATTTATATATTAAGAATGCATTATCCAAACCATTATACATGTCAATGGTTGTGGGGTATTCATTCAATGGTTAACCAAAGAAATTCCCTTATTTGAAGCTTCCCAATACTTATTTCCAATTTGAATCAATTTTTAGTTTAATTTGGGGTAAAAATGAAGATACTCCATTGAAGTATATATAAATTTGGAATTGTTATTGTAATCACACACAAAAACAGAAAGGATAAATGATAAGATAAATGGATGGGGAAAGAGAAATTGGCTAAATAAACTGAATTTCTAATGTCAATTACACGGGTCCTTGAAAATTGCACAAAAATTTGGTTATTCCCGAATTTACCCAAGTTATATAGTGTATGTGGTTACGTGTTGTACAACGTGGGTTATTGAATCCCCAGAGAACTAAAAAGTGACCTAAAGAAACATACATTCTATGGTGTTTATTTTCTTATGAAATGTCCAACTTAGGATTAATTTTTTATTATTATTAATGATTGTTATATAACTTAGTGAAATTATTTTAAAATAATCATTTCATAAATGGTTATTTCTTTGGGTGGGTTGGATGAGCTCCTTTTTAAATTCTTTAAATTTCATTAACTTAAAAATAATTCATTAAATTAAATCAATATAACTTCATCACTTAATGTTTTAAATCCTTCAAATACACATATGATTAACTTATACAATTGGTGGATCGTTTTCATGAGCACTCCAATGTAAAGGATCTTATTATTACACAAAAAGTGTGGTGATAAAATTCAATAAGGAAGAAGAATAATGAAAATAATTAAATAAAAATCTCAACAAATCAATTGATAAAGAATTATTAAAATGATAAATAATAGAAAATGAATCTACTTTATACTCTCTTGGATCAAACCACAAACCTTTTAACCTTCCATTTATTCAAATACCTCAATGAAATATGGAAGTTGACTTATAAAGTTGGAATTGAAAAAGAAAAACATTAAAAAATGATCACCCCACCATGGTGTGAGGAATTTCACAAAATATGTTGTGAATGGATTAAATTACTAAGGAAAGTGAAAAAAGTGATATGAAAAATGAAATAAAAAGTTAATAATAATAATTATAATAACTTTTATTACCAAATTAAGGTGAATGAAAATTTTACAATATAAAAATTGATGATGCGATTACAAAATTAAAGAGTGAAATTATTATTGAAAGAATAAAACATGTATACCCTAAATACCTTCACCAAGAGTTTATTATATTCTCATATTGGGATATTTAGATCAACCTTCAAATAATAAATTACCTCCAATTTAATTAGGATAAAAATATTTTGGATATAAATCAATGAAAATTGGAATTTTCATATTTGACCACAAAAATAGGGCCAAATTCATCCCCCTTATGGTTGTTCAAATTTGACATTGAAGACAGATGAATATAAAGTGTAAGTAGAAGGAAACTATATTTCTAAAATTTTCCTATAAATTGTGTAAAACCTTCAGGCCAATTGGATCGTCTATTAGGAAGATAAGACGCAATTGGTGGGCGGACCTCATGGGCCTTCAAATATTTCACATACTTTAATCCTCAACTTGATATTCCTAAATCTCCATGAAAAGTTCAAACTTTTAACTTAAAATATATTAATGAAATAATCCCTATAATTTTATATTTTTTAAGTTAATATTCTAACTCCATTGGTCTTGAATTATGGGATCCACTTTTATTTGATGGATCTAAGGCCCATTATTATTTGTCCATAACATTGTGTGTTCATTGCAAAAAATATCCATTTTACCTTAGGATTAATCTATTTATCTTAAAATAAAATTTGTTACAATAAAAGTGAAAAATAGTTTCCCAAAATATAAAATTGAAATGATTAAAATAATTTTTTACAAAAACTGATAATTTATTTGGCCCAAATATTCACTTTTAACATGAATTGAATTTGTGAAGAGAAATGAAGTTCAATTTACAAAATTCACTAAAAATGATGTTTATGGGTTTTTAAATAATTTAATATTAAAATATAATCAATTAATATTATCCTATATAACTTTATAATGAATACCTCATTTAAGAATGTATTTTTATATCCTCGACAAGTTTGAAAAGTCATACTACATCGGGTTAACCGACATAGACTTAGAGTTGAATTACATAATTCTTTCTACTAGGAAACATGTGGATCTACCATTATCTCATGTAATATAATAATTAATATTAATGTGTAAGTTAAAAGGGGGTGAAAATTTTACTTTGAGATGAAAAAAACATCCCTAGGATTTATGGTATGAAAAAGGGGAAGGTAAAAACTATTGGGTATGATATTGATCTAACAATTTCCCATTAATTTATTATCTATTTTCATGATCACAAAAAACCCTATTTTTTATTAATTAATATAATTTAATTAAATCATGGTATTATTTTATCTGAATAATAATTTCATTTTACTATAATTCTAGATGTTGTTTTATTATAATTTTGGTGAATGTTTGTTCTACAAAGTATTTAGGATATTTTGAAGAAGTCTGGACTCAATATTCAAAAAGTGTCATTTTAAACCTATGTTGGTATCAATACCCACTTTTCTTACTCAATTTTTATGATGAATGTTATGTTTGGAAAAATATATTTTGATAATTATTGTCACATTTGAGTACCTACCGCCACTTTTTAAACATCGCATTTGAACTGAATGTTAGGTTTGGGATCCTAAATTTTGTGAAGCAACCCCATGTTTGAGTATCTAATTATTATAATATTAGTTTATTGTTGGTATTAAACCTCATGATCTATTATTAAAAATTTGGAGTCAACTATATATTTTGTACCATACATTTTCATTCATCATTAAACAGAGAAAACCAGCATTGAATATGTCATATGTGGGATTTGAATTTTGAATATTTCTGATATTTCATGGTTGATTTAACTTGAATAAATATCTCAATAAAGTGATTCAAAGACCATTTCATATTATCTTCAATATCGGATTTATTCATTAATATTTATAAGGTAATTTATTATTTTTCAGGGAAGATTAATTTCAAATTTCAAATATGTTGGGTGTTTTGAATATCATGATTTATTTTTTGAGTTTTCTTAACCTATTTTTCCAAGATTAAATCGAACTTCATATTTATTCTAAATGGATTTATCTTATTAATATATTATATTCATATATTTTAAATACCGTTATGGTTGTAAAAATTGTTGATAGTCATATATCATCAAAAATAGGGTGGGACTTTCTAAAAAAATCTTATGACTTATTCTACTATATATCTCTATTATTCATCAACTGATGTTTGTAAAATCTTATCCAGGACTACACTTGAATACAAACATGTTATAATGTAATAAGGTTTTATTATAACTAATTAAAAGATGTTTTTTTTATCTTTCATTTTATTTATACATTTTCTATAGATAATTCCACGATTATTCGGAGGGATTCTGCTTTGAAAAGATTTCTCTATTTAGCTAAATATCACTTTTTTATTAAGTTCAAACATATATATTTTAATTCTTTCAACATTTCTTTCTCTAACAAATATTTTTTAATAATATTTTTTAAAACTCATATGTAGATCTATTCAATGACCAATTTAGGTAATGTTTTAATCCTTGTAAAATCTTTATTAACAAGTTGTATTTTCTTGCACTTAACTGTCAGGATCCCTTATAAAAGGATTTGTTAGTAAACAATAGCATGATTATAGAAAGAGTGTTGGTTGAGTGGACTAGGGTATCATTATGTCCCAAACCACTATAAAAATTAATATTTTTTATTTTTTAAATTCTGGATAATTACTTATTTAAATAAAAGGGAATGTGATTGATTTCTAAATCATAAAGGGGGACATGTTTTAATTTATTCAAGTGTTTTTAGAAGGATAAAATTCACCCCCACTAAGGTATTTTTCACTATTATAGACAAATAATAGATATTAGAAGAGTTATCTTTTAATTAATCCTATTAATATCTAGATGTGTTTAGTTAATTGTCTCAATTTAGAAATATGTTAATTGATGGACATAAAAACGGTATCCTAGTGATCAGAGCTCCAAATTTCAATAGTGAAAATTGTGGATGTTGGAAAGGTCAAATTTTTATCTATTTAAAGAATATTTTTTAAAATGTTTAAATTAGTTTTATTTTGTTTTATAAAATTCTAAATATTTATCCAGAAAGATGTGATATTACCAAAGATGTTGAATCTGATCAAAATTCATGATACATGAATTCGATTATGTGTGGACTTGGACCTGATGAATTCAATTATGCCTTTCAGTTCCCTTGTTCTTATAAAATGTGGTATAAAATTCTTGTCTCCAACTAAGAAATAAATTATGTCTGATTGTTGAGGTAAAATATTTTAAAATTTATATTTTACACAATAAGATTGTATGAAGTTGAAATAATCACCCAAAATAAGGGAAGATTGATTAAAATCTTTTAATGATATTACTTCCCTAAGAACTCAAATTATAAAACTATATTAGTAATTAAAGGTTCATAGAGTTATACCATGTAATTGGAATATAATATATATTGAAATTATAAAGTAAACACATATAAAAGAGTTAAAAATTTATTAATTGATTAGAACTCTTATGATATATGAATATGAAATGAAAGATAAGACTAAATACCATAGAATGATCAAAAATAAAATTTCAGATTTTAATTATTCTATTACAAAAATTGATAAGAAGTAAGAAGATGATTAAGTATTCTATGATGATTCATTTTTTTTCAAATTCTTGAGATGATCTTTCTCACCTAGCTAAAAGATTCAACAAAGTTTAAAAAAGAAGTAAATGCTTAAATAAGGAATTCAATGATTATAATAACAATTTTTATGGTCTAAAATAAGTCATTTTTTATAAATATAATATATTGGTATATATTAAACCTCAATTCCCACAGCTGGAGGAAAAAATAAACAAGGATAAAAAGGAAAATAAACTCTCGATGAAGAATGATTATAAATGTAAGGAAATAAATCCATTTCGGCTAAAAAGGGTGTTTCTAAGGACTAAATAAACTCTTTAAGTTATAAATAAAATCATGGTAAATAAAATAAAAAAGAAAATGTGTTTTTATGTCAAAATAACTTGAGGTAGAATCATTCTACTCTTTTTTTCTGACTCTAATTCGGAAAGTTGTTCAAATAAAAAACTAATTGAATATTGTTATATACTAAAATAAAAATATGAATCTATAAAGAATATTTATAAATATATAAATGATATTCATTCTTTTTTGTAAATAATAAACATACAATGTTAAAAAAACACATAGAAATAAAATATAAATTGGGACAATATTCTCCAGGTTGCAACAAGTATGAAAAAAACATTAAAGACTTGTAGGTTAAAGTAGAATATTTTAAAATATATTTTAATGTTTTTACTAAGGGTGAAGAGTCATTAAATAATATTCATATAAATAATTCACATATAAATGAACAATATGTTATCAGTAGTGGTGGTTAAAACCCAAATCTATATATAAATTATTTTGTTATTAGTTAAAATAATTACAACAATTAAATAGTTACAAATTTTTATTGTGTAATTAGGGGAAATTGTGAAAATAGTTATTATTTAAATAAAATTAAAATTAGTTTTTTTTAGAAACCATATGTTCATGAGATTTATCTAAAGTTAGTTCTCATAAGGTTAAACAGATCTGTTTTCCCATATCATTGCCCACTAAAAATTCATAACCCAGGAGTATTTGGGTTCCAAACATTTCTTTATTAATATTTTTTAGGTGAAAATTTATAGTAACATAAATTAAATATCATATATGGATATCATTAATTAAATTCCCAAGAGTGGTTAATTTTCTAATTTCTATATACTATCTAATTTTTATGGAGGTTTGGTTAACTTTGGTTATACTGTTAAAGGAAAAAATCATTAGAGTTATATTAGTTAGAGATCCAAAATATATCATTATCAACAAGATTCTCAATATTAAATGGTTGAAGAATAATATAATATGTATCTCTCAACTATTTGATTATTTATTTACTATTTATTTTTCTGATATTTTTATTCTATCTTTATGGATAAAATATTCATGTTTAGATCACCAAGAACATAAACTGATTATACATCGGTCCTTAGTTCTACTTGGGAATAGAAATTGAACTTCGTAAGTGATGAAATATTTTAATCATGGATATTACCAAGGATACACCATCCTTATAGTATAATTTCCCTTTATATGTTAAATGATAATAAATTAGTTTTCAATTTCCTTATTATAAAGTTTACTGAGAAAATACTTTTTGATTCCTGCCAAATCGGTAAACAACAAAGTCATATTCCAAATAAATTAACAAGGTTACTAAATTTAAAATTTTACACTTTATCCATTTGGAATTGTTTTTAACCTTTAGAGTAACAATATTATATATAATATTATTTGTATCTTAATTTTTTGATGATTTCTCTAGATTTTTGTGGGTATACTTTTTAAAATTTAAAAGTGCTGTTTTTTTTCTGATGTTTTCTTTTATTTTCGAAAAGAAAACTATTTTAAAACGATTTCATTGAGTGGTGATCATGGAGAAGAATATTTTAAGTAATAATTTAATTCCTTTTTCTCGAATATGGTTTTATACATCCTTTTTCTCTCCATGAACACATCAAGAAAGTTGAATTATAGAAATCAAAATTAGAACTGTTTAATAACATTATAGAACTATGTTGATTAAATATAGTTTACCTACTAACTTGTAGGAAGAAGTTGTTAATGTAAATTTTTATATTTTTAAAAGTATTTTAATTTTACCTTTTCTTTAAAATAAACAAAATGAGTTATGGAATAATATAAAACCTGAAGATTGATACTTTAATATTTTTGGATTCAAGGTGTATATCTTGAATAGTGAATTAAACATTGGAAAATGTGGTCCATATGTTGATGAGGGAATATTTTATACATATTTTTCTACTTATAAAAATTGTAGATTATTTAATCAAGATTAAATGATAGCTAAAGAATCAATTCATATAAATTTTTATGAAATTAATTCATTTGAACATAGTATAATTCAAATATATGAATCTATAGATTAGTTGAATAATTTTAGGATGGATCCTTCTAATAATAATATTAAATTTAAATAGGAATATTATGGGTATAAATATAGTTTGTAAGAAAATTAATCAAAGGAACCTTAAATGTTTTACCTTGAAAAATAAGTACATTGAAGGATAAGTTATCAAAAATTGTTGTGGGAGATCTAGATGGAGTTAGGATGAGTAATGTTGGAAACCTATTTTATTTAAATGGATTTATATCCCAGTTTGATCTAATGTCTTTGAAACAATTATTAGATTTCTATAGTTACATGAAGTCTATCCAAGAAGATCTAAAAAGTTTAAAAGTAATGATTTTTTGGAATTAGTTGATAGGCCCACAAATAATCCAATGGTTGGAACTAAATGGGTTTTTTAGAATAAGAAAGATAATCAATGTATAATTACTCTGAATAAGGATATGATAAGTGATATGGGCTAAACTTAGATGGAAGGAATAGATTATGAGGTATTTTATCCCCCAGTTTCTTGAATGGAATCTATTAGGATCCTTTTACCCCATGCATCACAATTGAATTTTAAATTAAATGATATGGATATCAAAAATTCAATTTTAAATGGTTATTTATTGTCGGATCATAGGGATAAACCCCCCCCCCCCAAATTTTTTTTAAAATCCCCATCTACCAAATTTTTTATTAAACATAATAAATCTATTTATGTTTTTAAATAAGAACCATGGGACTGGTTTGAATGATTGAGGTCATTTCACTTAGAAAATAATTTTTTTGTAGGTTTATCTAATCCTTATAGTTTTATGAAAAACTTTTATTATGTTATTATATTGGTTCTAAATTATGTATATGATGAATGTTTTTTCTAATACACCAAAATATTTGTAATTATTTTTTATAAATTATATAAAAAGATTTTGAAATGGGTACGATGGAAGAATTTTTTTATTTTTCTGATTTCAAATTTATCAAAAGGATTATAGAAATATTTTAAATAAAATTAAATATATTATTTATTGATTGATAATTTATGATCTTGAAAATAGTAATATATATAAAAATATCATATATACTAATGTAAAACCTGATTTGGAGAAAGATAAAAACTAGTTTAAAATAATTTATAAACTGTGATAGGAAGTTTGTTAAATCTTACTTCTGGTTAACCATACATAATTTTTTTAGTTTTTTTATGGGTAATATTTCAATAAAATCTAAAAGCGGGTCATTTAATTATTGATAAAATGATTTTGATATATTTAAAAGGTATTTTTTTTCAATATTTGATTTAATTAAAAGAGCCTAATTTTGATTTAATTTCATATTGAAATTATGATTTTTGAGGTTTTATATTAGATAAACAAATATTTTAGGAACATGTAATTTATTAGGGAAATACCTTTTTTAACAGTATTGTAAAAAATCAACATTATATTCCATTATTAACAATAGAATAAAAATACATTTCTTTGGGTACTTTGTGTAGAAATAATTTTTATTAAACACATACGTCTTAAATTTGGACTAAATTTTGATCATGTTCCAATTAATGTGATAATAATAACACTATAAATATTTAAAAACATCCAAATAGTATATATATTTTTATTAAAAAAATTCACATTGGTAGTTTTTTATTTGGAGGTGCTTTATTTTACTATAATTAATTCTTTTAACATGCATATTAATCTATATTTAAATTACTAATTTGTTTTGTTCCAATGTATTAATTTTTAAAGTTTTATATATATTTTTTGTTTATTCAGTTTTCAAATTTGTTCAAACAAAATGTGATTTGAATATTTTTATTTTCAAAAATTTTATTAATATTGTAAAACATGAATTATTACCATAAATAATTGTCTTGAGAAAATAAAGCATCGCCTGAAATCATTATATTTAATCTTTTTTCCTCTCTTACCTTTGAATCTACACACTTCTAACCTCTCAATCCCTTAATCTCCTTAACCATGGTTTTTATAAACCCTAAAACAAATACTTATTTTAATGATGAAAACTAAGAATATAGATTATGTTGATCGTAGTGGTGTGAGGAGGTATAGACCTTCATGTTTTATACGGAAAGTACTATAGGGAAAATTCATGGAATTTGAGTAGGAAAAGTACATTGATGCAATAGGAATAATGTTTTCAAGAATTGGAATATATGACTAAGGATTGAAATAATGAGTACATATTCCAAATAAAGGAAAATTTATTTTATTAAAACAAAAAATATTGATTTGGTGATAGTGAGGACATTGCATCCTATGAAGTGAACGATAAATATTTTTCGATTCAATAGGTAGAAATGACTTAGATCTTTCAGTGTCCCCATAAAGGTTTGTTTCTTCCCACTTTAAAATGTATCAAATATGTTGTTCATAATTAAGAGGGAATTGTGAACATTATCTTCAATGTATATTAAATTAAAATCATTCTTCTAAAGAATCTAGAAGATGATCATAATCTTTTGGAGAAATTTATCTAAATAGAAATAGTTTTGGGTATTGATAAATATTAGAAAATTAATTTCTTAGAAGTGTGTATCATGTTTCTGATACTAAGAGATATCAAGGTCAATGTAAGATGATAAAATTTAATATGTATAAATAATTTCTATCAATATGATACTAATATGTCCTTTTATCCCTATGATAGATTGGTTTCTCTTTTACTTTATAATATTGGGATGATTTCCCACACTAGGATTGGTTTAATATGTCATTATAGTATTATTTTGTCTAAAAGAAGGATATGAATGTTTTTATTAATTTAGATTGTGATGAGAGGTAAGATGAAACTTGTTGGTGCAAAACATGTTGATAAATATAGTTCCCTTGATAAGGAGGGGCATAAAATTTTGAATTAAGATAATTCTATAAGGCCTTCTGAAAAATAAATTTTAGAATACTATGTATAAGGGGAATATTATATTCCATGAGTTGCTACTAGTTTGGAAGATTATTCATGTGGTTTTAAAAATGTCTTTATCAGCAGTAGAAGAAGTTGGGAATTAGAAGACAATATTCATGGTAGAGTTGGAGTAATACATAAACTTCCAATAGATTATCAAGAACCCACTATTGAGGCAGATCTAGAAGTTTTTTTGGTCCCACGCCCTTGAAAAATATAATTTTCTATACCTATTTAATATATTAAGAACATTCGAGATGTTGATCAACCAATTTCAATTTTGGAAGATCATTTTGAGTGGGTTGTTAGGTTTTTTCAAGAATAGTTTATGAATCCATCTCTTATAGTCAAAGAAAGAGATGCTCAAGTTTCTCAAGTCTTATAGAATACATCCATCCATCCAATGGCACGAAGGCCTTAATTTTTTATTGATTTTTTATAATTCACCTTATAAGAGGTGAGGTGGAACCCTTACAAGGCTCGTAGGTGTAATTATTACATGTCCCATTGGCCTTAGACGAATTCATTTCACGTAAGATTCAAACATTACATACAACCCAAACTAACTACGTGGAACTACTCCTCGCCATCATATTCATCGTGATATCAGCATTCCATCATTGCATGGCTATTCATCTAGGCTTTCCCGTGCATGTACAGGATTGTCCCGATGGTAGGTGTCATACCCTCTCATTCTTTCAATCCATTTAGCTTCTATTATGATGTATTCTCTTTTCTCATCCTCTTTCTGAAGCTTGTTCCTTGTAGGTTATCTGGTTTGCATCTACACTTGAGGTGGCCCAAACTAACCTAAAGCCCTTGGTGGCCCGAAGGCTTTAATGGACCCATGGACCAAATCGGTGGCCTGAAGGCCCAGATGGGAGAATAATCCGGAATGCTATAGTGAAAAACAGTTCCTGCTACAGTTCCCGCTACAGTGCCTGCTACAGTTCCTGCTAATGGTTTTCAAAAAACTAGGAAAAAAAATTATGTTGAGGAATCTCATTCTATATATAAAGTGAGTACCCCAATTTATTCTAAAACTAAATTCAATGGGGATCAATTTTTTTAATTTATTAGTTGGCCCATATAATTGATTGCAGGAGATGGGGTTGAAGTTCTATAAATTCTTGGAGAATTTTATTCTCATTTTTTTGAAGGTTTAAAACTTTAAACACATTAATTATTTTCAATTGGAGAACCTTGTACAAGGGTTTAATACCTACCATCTAAATCTATTGATCATTCTAGTTTTGAATCCTATGTTAAAAGTTGTGTTGATGACCTCTTCTCAAGGTTTGGTTTCTTAAAATATGAGTTCATGAAACTTAAAATAATAATTAAGAATTATAATATTTATTTTTAAAATTTGAGATGTTCGTTTATTTCCATAATACATTTTGAGTCTATTCGGACTCTGTATAAGAGTTTAAAGGATACATTAATTTATAGAAGATATTTTGCGGTCTTTAAAGAATATATCTCTGAAGATATAGAAAAATAAATTGTTTAATGATTTCAAAACCTACTTTTGGTGATTAGAATAATATCTTGGAAAGTCTATTTGATTGCTTAATGGTTTCAAATTTAAAATAGGGAATATATTCTACTTTAATTGTAGAATGTTCAGGATATTGTTTTAAAAATGGTAGAGCTTATATCTACTGACATTGCATCTATAGGTGAAATGATTTATACATTAAAATGTGATAGTGTGCCTCTACCCACTCTATTGTAAAATAAAAATGAATTAATTGAAATTTTTAATCATTAAAATCTAAGAGTTATATTTTTTCATCTTGTTATGAGAAATTATGGATTGATTTGTTTGAGATTATTAGACTATTTATAATTTTATAAAGGTAAATCGGGTTGAAAGATTGAATATGTGTCAAGAATCAAGATATCTGATGGAGTGGGTAAGAATGATGTGAATTAATAATAAGGATTTGATGGTGGATCTTAAGTTTGTGCACAATACTCTTAGAGATCCTCCAACCACTAAATCAATTTCCCCTAGAAAACTTGAATTTGAACCTTTCTCTCACCCAAAAAATTATTCTATCTATCCATGATCCAATATTTTTAATAATAGAAGATAAATTATAAAATAATTTATTTTTTTATTTTATACTATATTGAATTTATTTTGTATTTTTTTTATGTTTCTAATATTATCCCTTTTTAAAATGTGTTTATTTTTTTGATTAATAACACTCACTTACAGTTATGTTCTACATTAATTTTTTTAATCCTTTTTATACTTTATATGTTTATATCACATTAAATTAGGAAAATACAGATAAAAAATATTATAATGTTTATTTAATAATTAATATCAATATATCTATTTAATAACTAAATATTTTCATACCTATCAATAATTTGGTTTTTATTTCTATATGGATTTTATGATTATCAAAAGGGGGGATATTGTTAGGAATGATATTAATATAAAAATTTCTCCTTAATTTATCAATGATTTTTATACTCAAAAACAACTTCGTTTTTTAATAATAATGTATCATTGAGTGGATATTAAAATCATAAATATTTTAATATCTTTTTTTCATTTAAGTTTTAAT
The DNA here is from genome assembly GCA_963277665.1 of Viscum album. Classification (NCBI taxonomy): domain Eukaryota; kingdom Viridiplantae; phylum Streptophyta; class Magnoliopsida; order Santalales; family Viscaceae; genus Viscum; species Viscum album. The sequence goes on from OY728139.1 coordinate 903,819,220, forward strand.
TTTCTTTCTTTATAATTTGTCATAAATATTTTCTTAAAATAAATTCTGGATGTTTTGATGATATCTGGAATCACTGATCAAAAAGTGATACTACAACCTAACTTTAGTATCCAATCCCAGTTTTTTAACCCCATATTTAAGAAGAAATTTATGTTTAGAAAAATAAAATTGCCTAAGGAATATCACATTTGAGTACCTAATGTCACTTTTGAAACCTCACATTTGAACTAAAAATTGGGTTTGATAATATGAATTTTTTAATGAAACCCAAAATTTGAGCGTCTAAATTATTAATGTTAACCAAAAATTGGAATTTAACTTCATATTATGGTATTCTTTGTTTGGAATCAACCATATTTTTTAAACTATAATCTCGATGTTATAATTACATAAAGAAACCCCACATTCAATCAAACATCTTTGGTATTTGAATTTTGGACATTTTTGTGATTATTTTTATGATTTCACACATGTAAATATGTTTATATAAGTGTTAAAAGACTTTTTCAGAGGATATTTAATAAATAATTTATTTATTATTATTTATAAGGGGTGTAATAATTTTTTATGGATAATTAATTTGAAATTTCATATACCCTGATAGTTTTAAATATCACAATTTATCTAGATATTTTTTCCATATCTGTTTGACTAGGATTAAATCAATATTAATATTTATTCTCAATGAATTTATCTTCTTAATATATTAGAGTTATATATTTTTAATGCCACTCTAATTCCTTAATGTATTGTAATCTAAATCTCTTCAAAATTACATGAGGACATTCTAAGAATATTATTTTTATAGTTGTTTTAGTCTCTGCCTATTATTCATCTATTATAGTTTTATAAATCGTTTTAGGGTTAAACCTAAAGACATACATTTTATAATCTTCTACAATGTGATTTATCCTACTACTGACAATTGTTTTATTCTTTTTGTATCTAGAATTTTTCAATGGTAAATTTTAAGATTCATTATAATGAGAGAGCTTTATATATATTTATCTATTCCTATAAAGATCTCTAAACCTTTTAGTTCCAAGGCCTATATCTGAATTATTTGAACATATGTTCCTAAAACTAATGATGATTCCATTTTTTAAACACTTATATTTGGTGTGTTTTGAGGAAGTTTTTTTCCATATTTTATACCTTGTAAAATCATGTGTATCAATTTTCTATTTCTTGAACTAAAAAATAAATATACCTTCCAAAGGATATTCTTGTGAAAATAATCATTCATATAAAGAGAGTGTTGGTAGAGTGTGCTAGTGGATCTTTGTGACCTGAAATACTATAGTTTTTTTTCATTATTTTATTTATATTCTACTACATAATTGTTTTATACAAAATGGAACATGATCTATTTACAAATTACAAATGGTTTCATTTTTAAATAATTCAATTTTTTTTAAATGATACAATTCACCCCCCCCCCAAATGTCTTACTCACCATTACAATCTAAAATAAACATTTTCCTACTTTTTTTTAATTCATGTGAAAATGAAAAGTTAAATTTCAAGTGATATTAGTATTTTTTATTTTTAGGTTCAAATTACATAGATCAAATCCAAAGGGAGATATTAAAGTACCCATTAGATTCTGATTGAATTAATTTATATTGAGAATGTTAATATATATCTTAGTGTTTTTTGGTGGATAGTAATTCAACCCAAGAAACATGAAAACTTATCTAAATAGTTTTTTGGTAAAGTAGAAGGGATTTGGTTGTCATTTTATATGAAAATAAAAACTCATATGATTGAAAGGAAATGGATAAGTGAAGTTTATCTAGTGAGAATCCCTAAAAAATTAGTTGATTATTATTATTGACTTTATGATTTATAATGATAAGTGTTAGTTGAGTTCTGCATGTGTTTTCTATAATTTTTTGGAAAATTGTTTGATTCTAAATTTATGAAGTGAAATAATACCTCGGGTTAAAGAGATTAAAATCTAGTTGAAATTTTTGTGAACCCATCATCGTGTAATTCTAATGATGCCACTAGTTTTAGATAATAAACACCACTTGGATAAAGTATTAAATTGAATGAGTTTTAGGTTGAAGTTATAAATGTAGTGATCTATATTGAAGAACCCACAGTGAAATGTTTACATGTTTCAAAATTCCATTGTAATATGATCAAAACGTTTTGAATTATTCTAATAATTCAAATTATTAATATTGACATATTATAAGGTGAACGTGTGTGATTGAGAAACTCAATAATTGAATTGAGAATGTTTTTTGAACATTGGATGTAGTCTGGAATATTTAAGGGTCTAGATCTCATAAGTTTGAGGCAACCTTTATCATGATGTTGAGATATATTGGTCAACAATTTGGGACAAGAATCTCCTAAGGTACAAAATAGTTTTCGTATTGTTAATAAACCCACTGGAATAAGGTTTAGACAAGTCACTATAAGGTTGATAAAACAATTAATGTAAGGTTTAAAAAGACTTTGTAAGGTTCAATTTACCTTATGATGAGATATTTTAAGGTTTTAAAAACTATAGAATATGGTTTAGATATTCTATCATAATTTTAAAAAATGTTAACATAAGGTTGCTGCAATTTCCTTGTAAGGTTCAAACACCACATAAGCTTCCATCGTTGTGATAATTTTTTCTTAACATCTTGAATTTATATTTTGATTAAAAGATAATTTGATATGATTCTAAATATATTCATCATTGTTATAAACATTAAAATAACCTAAAAAGTTATTTGAATTAAGACTATAAATTATGAGAAGATTAATTTCAAGTTACAGATAAGAAGATGAAATCAAGAAGGAATTATAAAATTTAAATACAATAAAAATGATTGATTTATATAATATAAAGAACTAATATGATGATGCTAAAAAATTTATTCCATGTATAAAGAATCATAAATGACTTTTATATAATATGGAATCATTATTATGAGGTATAGAGGAATATTTTACTAAAAAAGAAATTCTTCTATAATTTTTAGTGTTGTGATGTAATTATATTCTTTAGGTTGTGATCAAGTTAAAAATTAAATGAGTTGTATTCATGATAGTGTAATTTGAAGAAGAGTTAACATGTTTTAGTGGAATATTTTAGAGGTTATGAATAATCTCAAATCTTGTATACAATAACTAGAATATCTGTTGGTCAAGAGAAATGGGAAAGTGAAATAAAATAATGCAATTTTTCTAATGTAGTGGAAATAAATATGACAAAGATTTTTGTGATTAAATCTAGAAAAGAAGATGATATTTAGTTCATATATATCTAAGGAATATTTGAATGAAGTAGAAGCAAGTACAATTTTCCTCAAATGTTATTATATAGTAACTATGTTCTATATATTTTATACAGCTATGAATGTTGATTTATGTTTGGATTCTTTTGGTATGATTTTGAGAATAGTACTTATTAAATGTTTTATAGAATAAATTAAAGATATATTCAATTGAGATATGAATTTAGTATAAAAGGATACTAAGGGAACTCCTATAATTTTATATGAGATAGTCATTAGGGATAAAAAAGGAGATCAAAAGATCCTTCCCATGAACAAACAATTGACATAACAATAATATTTCATTGGTTTTTTAAGTAGAAATTTATATCAAAATATAAAAAATATACAAATCAGTGAGCTAGAAATAAAATGAAATATAAATAGATATGATAAAATAAAGAACAATCAAGAGTTATTCTATGAGAGAAATATAAAGGCCACTTGAAGAGAAAAAAAAGAGTGGACTGGTACAATTTTGAGAAGTATGTCATAATTTGGGTATTTAAGATTGATGATAAAGGAAAAGTTGACCACAAATATGGGATATGATCAAGTGAGAAAATGCATTTTGAAGACGAAATAATAAAAAACTGAGGAGATACTAACACCACTACTGATATTTTTATCTTTTCTGTCAATAATTTTAGAGATAGATATGTTTCTAGATTTGTGAAGATCAAAAGAGTTCATGTTCTATTGAGAAAAATTGGCAAGAGAGTTCTGTAGAAGATCTATGAAGTTCATCAGAAGCGAGGATTTATTTTTTGGAATTCATCTTGAATATCTATTATAGTTAGAATACTATATTATAAAAAGGAATAATATCTACTCTACTGATGGAATGACATCCCTATCTTGATCATAGATCAGCTTTAAAAGGAACTAAAAAGAGCACTTGCATAAAAATGGTGGGAATTTGTGGAATTAGTGTGACTTTAGGTATGAAATGTTTTAAACTCCAATAATTTAGGATATATTTATTTTTATATAAGTTAAATTTTTGGTAGCTTACTTTACATGCAACATCGAGTTTAAATAGACTACAAAAAACTATTAAAATTTTCCCTCCAAGACATTAGAATTGTGGTTATAAATAAGATCAAACACATTATGAAAAATATGTTTAAATATTTCATTGAATTTAAATTTATTTATTAGCAATTTGGAATCAAGTATTAATTTTTTTAAATCCATTTTATGCTTCAACAATATGTTTTCTTTACAAATAATTTTTATTGCATTTTATGTGTGGATTTTATAATTAATTTCATCAAATTATATGAATTTAATTTTATAAAAAGTATATCACTTTTTAAATTATAATTTTGATATTTTCTTAATTTAATTTCTGGTCTAAAAAAATATTTATTTTATAGTAAATAGTAAAATAATACAGAATTTTGTTAAATAATAATTTCATTCCTTTTTAAAAAATAATTTAAATGCATCATTTTATTTTGGATTTAAATTTAAATAATAACCATTTTATTTAAAATAATTTAATTAACTCTATTATTATTATCATTTTATATGATTTTGATATATGTCAATGTTTATACATAAAAACGAAACATTCTAGAAAACTGTTTTTCATCTCATTTGGTGGGTTTGATATTAAATTAATTGTTAAAAAATATATGAATTTATCTTGATAAAAATGATTCCATATATTTAATCAAGATTTTAATATTTTTAAATACCATTTTTTTATATTTAATAATTTTTGTTAGTAATAGTGGTAAAATTTATAAGCTCAATAAGTGGTAAAACATGTAAAACATAGTTAAAACATTTGTCTACGGATTTAAAATTTCAAAAACATAAATTTATCCAAAAATAAGCATGAATTTTAGAAATAATCATCCAAATTTCAAAAAATTTGAAACTTTGTGCCTTTTTTCTTTTATTTTGAATATTATATTATTTAAAGAAATTAATTGGAAAAAATGGTCACACTCACAAATTTAAGTCCTATAAATACTTTAAATAAGAAAAAATGAGGATAATGTTAATTATAAATGTTTATTTGAAACATTAATTAGATTTTATATAGTTTTAATTTATTTTTATTTTTTATTTATTTAATAACTATGTTAAATACTTACAAAATGTCGTTATCATATTTATTCAATTAATATAAAAATAATATATATTATTTGAAAAATATTAAAAAAAACAATTTGGTTGAATTTTTTTGTTCCTAAAATTTATAACCTGAATATAACATATACTATGTGCTTTAAAGTTTTATATTTTAATTCCTTAACTATCTTTATGACCTTATAGGGGAAATAAATTAAAAGTTCCTAAAATGGAAGGAATGAAATTTTATAATAAATAATATATTATTAAATGATTGAAAATTAATAAAAATCTTATCATCATACAACTGAAAGGGATATTATTAAAAATATCATCCATGGTCCATTTATAGTACACTTTTCTTTTTATGGTAACATTGTTGACACTTAAAGGGAAAAAAACATCTTTATTGTTGTAATTGTGAAAAGGGTTAATTATGATTAAAACAAATAGATAAGTGAATAAACATAATCATAACTAAAAAAATATATTATAAGAGATTATTTTGACTTATACTTCTTTTATCATCAAATTATATCTATTTAGATCCATTTTCTATAAAAAATAATTTATATTAATAAAATAATTTATGAAATTAAAAGAGTGCCCCTCCCCTCACTTATGAAAAGAAGCTCTTTCTCTCTATTATTTATACTTTACTGAGACATATATATTGATCAAACTGTATCCAATTATATTTTAAACATCCCTAGACTTGAAATAGAGGTCATGTTTTACTTAAAAGACCATTCTAAGAGTTCTTAATGAGAGATCTAAAGGAAGTCTTCTAAAGAAGAGGTAATCATCTTTACCAATTCTTTCAAAAACTAACCAACTTCTACTTACTATAAATATATTATAACAATATTGAAATAAAAAAACCTATATCATTAAATTATTATTTTATTATTTTGATTATTATATAATCATTTTTTATCTCTTTTCCATCCAATAAAAAGTGAAAGCATCGCCCATAACAACATATGGCGTATCAACTCCATGTAGCAGTGAACTTTTTTTCCATAAAAAATTGTTTATATGGATATAAATGTCTAACTAATGGAAATATATTATATTTATGGAATAATTATTCATTTAAAATTCTAACTTTATACCTACATCTTACCTTCCAATCTGTTGGGAAATGATAATATTGTTTGTGTGTCCATTTGGACTACCACCTCCACAAAATGATGCGATACATTTTTCATTTCCTCTTTTCATTTAAGGTAATAAGTATATATTTAATAAATATATATTATATATATAATATATAATAATGATTCTTTAAATGTAAATTATAGTTTACCTTTCTTTTTATACATCAGTAGAAAAGTAAAAATAGATTCAATGCACACGTATGGACTACCGTCTCCATGAACAACGAAATTGTTTTATCTATATCTACCATATATAGATGAATATAAGTATATAAAATGAATATATATTATAACTATATCATTATTATAGTTTTGGATATAATTGAACAATAATCAAAGTAAAAGGACCAAAACTACCAAATCGAATTTTTTATGAAAAAAACAATTAAAACTTAGAAATTATAATTTTAATAACGAATTACTAATAAAATGGTTTTGAAATGTTATAAGTAAATCATATATGATATTATAATTATGTACATGAATTTTTTATACAATTAAAAAATATTATTATACAGGAGGTCAGTTCACGTTCAATACTAGACAGAGTGGAGGTAAGAGTTTTTATTTCAATTTTCACTCTATTTAGACATGTTTGGTATTATAAACCTATTAATTTTTATGTGGTACATATTCTACCTCATTGGTTTATTTAACGTGAATATATATTTAATAATTATGATTAATTTTTCTATTTATGTTTACTCTTTCAAGGGGTTAAAATTTAATAAGTTATGAAAGATATAATTATTTATTCTTCAATATCATTTTTCAGGGATTGATTATATTTTTCAGTGAAGGAAAATTATTACCAATCCTACAAAAAATTAATTTATTTTTTTATTCTCTATTTATTTATAGACATTTCATGTTTCCTTCCGGATTTTCCACTCATTGGAACGTGAATTAAATAATGAAACTTTTACCATAAAAAACTAATATTACTTATTTTTTTATCAGGTATGTATATAATCCATGTCTACATTTAAAAATAATTCTAATGTAATTTTTATTTCCATAAAATATTTATTTTGAAATTTAATAAGTTTCAAAATAAATATTACGAATTATTTCTAAATGGGACATTTTCAATAAACATTACGAAAAGTCAAAAGGAATATTATTAATATGTAAACATCATTAAATTATTTAACAACCACCATAATATTTTTACAATATTTATATTCTTATAAAAATTTTAAATGGTTTTTAAAAATTAAATATTTAAATAAATATTATTTTAATATTTTATTTCCATTTTCTTTATTTCTCCAAATTACATGATTTTATTAAAAAAAACCTATATTTCTAATAAATTAATGGTAATATTTTATCTCTTATTATATTTTTGGTCATTAACATTCTATTGAAACATTAAAGTTTGTGTGATTATGAGACGTTACATTCCTCTTAAATATTAATATTATTTGTATCTTGTATATGATTATTTATTGAAAAGTATACCATTTATATATATTTTATTTTACATTGAATGTTTTTTGATTAACTTAGAAAATATTTATTTCTCATATTATTTATTCAATGTGGAAATTTTTTGACGACAAATATTTTTTATTAATTAAATTGAGCGTTCAATATACGAGGAATACATTGGACATGTAGTGAAAGGTGGGGCTTGGTTACAGATAATCCCCTGATTTTTTGACATGTATCATGAGAGAAAATAGTTGTCTAAACTTATTAAATAGAGTTTTATTATATACCTACCCTTCAATTTAACTGTATTGGTATAGTGGCTTAATGGAATAAATATCATGATGTATTAGATCATGAACTCTAACATTAAGTGTTTCTTTTATTGTGACTTTTTTTATTATTATCCATGATATTATTAAATTTATGTTATATAGGATGCATTTTATTCGCATGTTATTAATTAAATTACACGTGTTTTCAGTTTTTTACATTGACATAAGGATTATTACTTTTTTAACCATGATAGCTTCCATTTTACATAAACCTCACTGAGCATATCAGTCCACCCTTTATTTTTTTTCCTTCCATCAATATATGATAATGTATATTATGAATAATATCAAGGATAAAAGAATATATTTTCATTCTATATATTTTATATTTCCAATTTAATATTGGAATCATGTATGTATCTGGTTCTTTAAGACTGTTAAACTAATTGATTCTCTATGGTGATATCCCTTTTATCTTATGATAATGTAATAATGTAGACACTAACTCTATGTTACTAGAATTAGGGATTATAAATTTAATACCCAATAATGTTTAGTATAAAATTTGGAAACTATATTTTAAATAAGCATATCTATAATGAGAATTATTATAATACCATATATTGTTTGAAAAATTTTACCATCAGAGGGACTATTATTTTATAGCTCAATATTCATGATTATTATGAGTTAACTCATCATATAGAATTATTTGGTGATGGTTTCTAAGGGAACAATGAGAATTAACACCCATAATCAATTTAGAGATTTCCTACTGGGTACGTAATAAAAAATGGTGTTGGAACTGATCATATCATGGTCATATTATGGTAGATAACTCAAGTTATGAAGAATAATTTTTCTCATATAGAGAAAACTGTTATTCCACATTATGATTCCCTTATGTTAGATAATTTCATGGATATAAGACTCTATGATTTAATAGAACTACAAATCTATTGCTAAATAAACAAAGGACTAAGTGTCTTGGAAAATATTCATGGCTTTGGGATTTAATGATAGGTAAAAAGGTCATTCATGCAATTCATTGTTTGATAGTAGACTCAGATCAATGGGGGTCATTGTTCTAGAACTCTAATAATATTTAATTAATATAAATTATGTAATATAGAACATTTAAATTTTTATTTTCTATGAAATACATTCCCTAAGAATATAAATATAAAATAGAGAGGAATTTACTCACTTTAAATATAAAGGAAAAAATAGTGTGGTAGATTATGATGCAAACTTCACATTCTTATCCAGGAATGATTTTGACTAAAAATGTAATCTAAAAATAAATATTGACTGTTTCTTTGATGGGATTATGCTAATTACATAAAGGTAATTAGTTTATGAAATGTTTTTATTATGTGATGATAGAGTTTTGAGTATCATTGATATAGATAAATAATTTTCTAAATCATATATATTTATGGGAAATCACGAGAATAAGAGTCCAATTGAGAACTAAGAAAAAGGGAATAGATAAAAAATAATAAGGTAAAAAAATCGATCATGTAACAAATGAAGAAAGAAATATCCTTGAAAATTTTTAAAGGACATGGTAGATTATTACAAGTATCCAGATAAGGTTCTTCTTACTAATAAATATAAGGTAAAGAAATAAGACACTATTATCCCATGCTTTAAATTTATTTCAATGGGGAATTATTCAAAATAGTGCCCCAAGAATTATGGGAACATATCATAGAATGAGAAAATGTGAGAATGAAAATCATATTGAATTACTATAGCTGAAGTGATAGTTTAATGTGATGTAATGAAAGGTATAACATCCATATATTTTATGAGTGAAAATGTTTTATTTGATTTAGGTTCTACCCACTATTTTATATCAAAAATAATTATCATTGGGTATCACGTCACCATCTCAAAAAATAGAATATTAGTTTTCTGTGAAAACTTCTAATGGTAGGTTGAGATCATATTAATATTATAGCTCCAATTATATTAATTTTTTTGGTAATTCCATTCCCTAAAAAAATTTATCTTCCACAAGTTGAATTTGATGTAATTTTGATCATGGATTGGATGTCTTAGTATAGATCTCATATCACTTTTTGAAGAATTAAAATTATATTTTATAATCTGAATCAATCAGTGATAGTATATAAATTTGGGGATGAACCAGAACTCTCCAAACAATCTAGTTCCATAATATATATTTGACTATCTATTTTTGAGGTATAATTATCTCAGATGGTTTTGAAGAAATTCAACAAATATGATATACCAATTTTACAAGATTCATTTGGTGTATTTATAGTGTAGTTCCCTTGTATTCCATTGAATCATGAAGATTATTTTTCAATAAAACACATGTCTTGTGAAGCACCTATTACAAATACTCCATATAGAATCTCCCTGACTCTATTAAAATAAATGGTGAAGAAACTCTAAGAGAATCTAAATAGGGGATTCATTCATCCTATTGCCTCACTATGGTTTTCACCAATTCTTTATTTTAATAATAAAGATGGGTTAATACACCTTTTCATTGATTATTAGAACTTAACAAAATCATTATTAAGAAAAATTATCCTTTATCTCGTATCAGGGATATATTTGATCAATTACAAAGAGAACAATATTTTTCAAATATTGATATTTGATTTGAATATTATCAGCTAAGGGTTGAAGAAGATAATATTCCCAATACAACCATACCTATAAGGTATTGTCTTCATGAATTGATATTAATTCCATTTGTAATTAATAATTCACTTTCTATATTTATGGATTTAATTAATAGATTACTTATAGATTTACTTGATTGGTTTTTTGAATTATTTAAACAAAAAATGATTATTTATCCTAAGATACATGAAGGCCATGAATAATATTTTAATTTATTTTTATGACTATGAGTTTGGAGAAACTATATCCAAAATTTACCAAGTGTAAATTTTGTATTTATAAATTTTCATTGCGAGTTCATGTATTCTCAAGTGATGGTATATCGGTGGATACTTTAAATATGGAAGTTATTGAATAATGGATTATACTATCCATGGTAACTATAATACATATTTATCTTGGGTTGTATAGATACTATAGATATTTTTTGGGAGATTTTTCATGACAATCTACAAACTCCCCAATTTGACTAAGAAGTGGACTAAATTCTTGTGGACAGATGAACATAAGAATAATTTCAAATAACTAATGGTAATGTTTTTAATTGAACCTATTTTTTCACTACCCTAAAATGGTGATGGATTTGTGATATATAGTGATTCATCAAATAGGTGACTCAGATGAATCCTCATGCAGAATGACATAGTAATAGAATATTCCTCTCAATAATTAAAAATTCATGCGCAAAATTACATAACTCATGATTTTGATATTGAAGTAGTAATTTTTAAATTTAATATATAGAGGCATTATATGTATGGTGAATGGTGTGATATATATAATGATAATAAAATATATATGTATATATTGATATATACATAATTGAATATTTTCTTGAGAACATGGTTGGAGTTGATCAATGATTATGATTTATCAAGGCATTACTATCCAAAAAAGGAAAACAATATGTATGATGCTCTGAGTGTGAAATAATATTATTGTTTATCTATAATGGGGATTTAAATATATCCAATACTATTTATTTTGAGAATAGTTATCTTCAAATATTATTAAAATGGGACAAATATTATCTATCTTTTATGAATAGAAAATAATCCCTAAATAAGATGATTAAGAAGGTGTAGAGGGAATATGTGGAATTACATTATAATGTGATAAATTTTCCCAATTTTAAATATAATTATACTATAATGATATGGTTTAGAAACATAGTATGTGTTCTATAAATATTAAATTTGAATACATAGTTGTTCGATGAATATCATAGTTCATCATTCTATATTTCTCCTTGAAGTATAATGATGTATAGAGATCTGAAAGATTATTTCATAAGTGATAAGAAGAAAAGGTATATTTTAGAGTATGTAACTTTATCCCTGGTGCTTCATCATTATAAGGTAAATAGACCAAATTATAAGGGTCTACTACAACCATTACACATAGCTTAAGGTAAATTATAAAACATTGCAGTGGATCTTATCTTCAGACTCCCTAAAACATCTAAAATGAAAAATGCTATTTGGATTATAGTTTATGAACATATAAAATATTTTCATTTTAATGATATTAAATAAGGTTAACTCTAAAAAAAATTACTAGGATATACATTATGTATTTTTGGATACTTCAGGGATCACTAATCATAATTTTATTTCATCAGGATCTGAGGTTCATCTTAAAGTTCTACAATAGCCTTCAAGAATCTCTATAAAAAGAGTTGGGTTTCAATTATACTTATCATCCTCAGAATGATTTTCATGTTGAGAGGACCGTTAAAACTCTATAATAAATTTTAATAGATTTATCTTTTTATTTAATATGTGTTTAGGATCAACACCTTCCTTTGGAAGAATTTTATAACAATAATAGATTTCACTTGAGAATTCAGGTGTCTCCATATGAATCCTTATATGGAAATAAGTTAAAATACCAATTTTTTTGATGAATATATAGAAATAAATATATTATTACCTAGAAAAGTTATAATAATTTTATATAAGGTAAAATCCAATCAACAAAACATAAGATCAACTCAAGGTCGACAAAAAGTTATGCTGAAAATCATTGATGAGATTTAGAGTTTGAAGTTGGTGAAAATGTATTCCGTTGAGCATATACGCGGAAGAAGGTCATTATATTTTGAAATATGGGAAATTAAATTCCAAAACATATTATTCTCTTAAAAATTACTAACTATATAAATTTTTTATCTTATTTCATAGTGCTTCTATCGAATATCTCTCAAGTTCATGATGTGTTCTTGGTATCTCTCCAGAAGTATTACATACATGATCCTTAATATTTATTGAACTCAGTGGTCTTACCAATGGAGAAAGAAATGCCTTATAAGAATCAATTGGTGGATATTTTGGATAGTATAGAGTAAGTGTTACAAAACCAGACCACTCACCTAGTCAATGTATTATGGTGAAATATTAAAATTGAGAAAGTTATGTGGGAACCTAAAGATGTGATGATGCAAAAGGAAACTCAATTGATTATATTAGAGTTTTTAAATTTTAAGTTTCAATTTCTTATAAGGGGGAACAATATAATAGCATAATATTTTATTATATATTTCTCTTTAAATAAATTTAATTTCTCTAATAACTTGTTTTATGCTCAATATCGATTTTAAAAAATCCATGAAAATCTTTTAAAATATTATAATCAAGCCACTGTAATGGTTATTATAAATAAGATAATCCAAAATTTTAAAAAATAAGTATAAATTTTTTATTTATAATAAATTTATATATTAAATTGTAGTGAATAAGTACATAATTTTTAGTAAATCCATTTTATTCTTCAATAATATCTTCTCTTCAAAAATAATTATTATTTTATTTTGATTGATGACATTATAATTTATTTATTTCACTTTTATAAATTTAATTTTACAAAAATATAATATTTTTAAAAATATCATGTTGAAATAATTTTGTTGAGCATTTTTTATTTTAATAAAAATATTTATTCTTTGTAGATAGTAAAAAATACTAATTTTGGTAAAAGTATCATTTTTTATGTTATATCAAGTAATTTAAAAGTGAAATCCTATTATGGATTTAAAATTATATAGTTTCCATTTTAATTTAATTAATTTAATTGGAATCAAAAATTTTTCTTATTTTATATAAGTCAATTTTTAGGTATAAAAACCCATTTTTATGGAATATTGTTTTTCATCATATTGTATCATTTTTTTAATTAATTTCTAAAAATTATTAGAATTGAATTTGATAAAATTGATTCTATATTTGGAACCATGATGGTCAAATTTGGTCAATATTTCACTTTTATTTTTAGACATTATGAATTGTAATAGTGGAAAAATTTATCACCTCGGTAAAGGGTAAAACATAAAAATTGGGTTAAAACATTGGCATAAGGCTTTAAATTACTCTAAAACAATAATTTATCATATTTTGTTATTTTAGTTTGTATATATGTAACCAAATTTATTGAATATGGAAACCTAACACAGGTTTTCTTTGATTATGACCATTATACTATTTTAAGAAATGAATAATTACAAAATGTCGCTCCCTTGAATTTAATAACACTAAAATGTTTACGTAAGTATAAAGAGAGTATTATTTGAGTTATAAATGGTTATTAGAAATATGGATTCATTTTTTTCGTCATAATTTATTTTTTATTTATAGTGATTGAATAATTACATTAAATTCTTACACAACACCGAAACATTATTGATTCAATTAATATAAATATAAAATAAATATTTTTAAAATATTAAAAGTAATACAATTTTGGTTAATTTATGAGTTCTTTTAGTTTTTCTATAAATATTACACATTTTAAGTATTTAAAATTTTTATATTATAATTCCATAACTATCTTGATAACATTAAAGTCAAAGTAAATGAATAGATCAAAAAATAGAATTAATGATATTTTATGATAAAAATTATATCATCTAAAAATTGAATTGGATATGGTTTAATATATAAAAATTATGCATTTATTTCTCAATTTTCTTTTTATGGTAACTTTATATATTCGTAACGAGTAAAAAAAACTTTGTTATTGTGGTAATGGTCAAAAGGGTTAACTATGAGTTTAAAATAAGTGATAAGTGTAAAAACATAACTAAAACATTTATAAATTTTATTTTATGAAATTATTTAAAATTATTCTAATATTATATTTTAATTATATAAATTATAATTTATTTTTAAGTAAATTTAATTTATATTAATTGAATACTGTAAGTAATCATAATATTGGCCTCCCCTCACTTATAAAATAGCACCCCTTTTATATTTTATTTAAAAACATTGATATTTATATCTTGAAAAAACATTAGAAATATATATTATAAAATTACCTAAAATTGTATTAGTGTTTTTAGTCTTTTTAAATGGCCATTTCAAGGGTCCTTAAGAAGGATTCTAAAAGAACTATACCGAATAAGAGGTAATCATCTTTACTTACTCTTTCAAATTTCATTCTTCTCATAATTCTTATAAATATGTTGTAAACATACAAAAATATATACAATTGTATCTTACATATACTAATATATTATTATGGTTATGTAACCACCATTTCCCATCTCTTTTCTACACAACAAAAAGAAAAAACATTGCTTGTGCATACGTACGACTTACGATCTCCACATAGCATTGTAACTCATTTTTCATCACCTCTATAGTTGGAAGCTTATAAAGATTTAAATTGTGAATATATAATATATTCATGAAAAAATAATCCTTATATAATTTGTATATCATATCTACTTTCTTATCTTCAAATTTTTCGGAAAACAACAATGTTTACTGTGCATATGTGTGGACTATCACCTCTTTGAAGAAATGTGATTTGTTTTTTATGTAAATTTACATGTATGGTAATAATTATATACTTAATGAATATATGAGTTATGTATTATAAACTTATTATTATATATCATTTAATTATTATTTACCTTTGTTTCTTTCAAACTGTCAAAAAGGGAAAAGAGTGTTCATGCATACATAAAGTCTAATGTCTCCATGAATAGTGTCATTTATATTTATATTTCTACCATAAATGGATTAAATTAATTATATATAACAATTTTATATAATATTTATATCATGTTTAAAATTATGTAAATTATTCAACCATAATCAATGTAAAATGATTGGAACTTTTGAAGAAAATTTATTAGGAAAAATAAAACAATTAACACCAAAAAAATAATGATTTTAATAAGGGATTTGTAATAAATAGGTGTCTCTATGTTACAAAAGGATAATATATGATATTATATGTATTATAATTATTATATTATTGAATTATAATAAATTTAAATCTATTTTATAGAAGTTTATATAACTTTTGAATCAATAAAAACATGAGGTAAATGATTTCATCTCAATTTCCACTTCATTGAGACACATTTGGTATTATGAAACTGTTTATTTTTATTTGGTTTATAAACTACCCATTTTATGTATTTAATGTGAATATATATTTATTAAATATTATAAAATTTTCAATTCATGTTTAATCTTTCAATGGGCTATAATTTAATATTTATCATATATGTAAGAATTTATTTTACAATATCATTTTTTGGGATTTAGTATATTTTTAATTAATGAAGGATTATAATATATCCTTCATAAAATACCTATATTCCATAATAATATAGATATTTAATAATTTTTCAAATTTTATGAAACTTTTTCTATTTTTGTAATTTGAATCAATCAAATAAATTTTTAAAATAAAAACTAATCTTATTTCTCTTTTTGATAGGGTATATTTTTCTTCTGTGTCCATATTTTTCAAATTTGTTTAAATTTTTAATTTTTATTTACTCAAATGATTTAATTTAAAATTTTTATGTTATCATTTAGTATTTAGAAGGTGTTAAAGAAAACATTATAGAATTTTTTGAAAGGTTCATTTTCAACTTTCTTTATGAAAATTCGAAAGGAATTCTTTTTAATGTATACGGAATTAATGGAATCTTTCAATGCCATAAAAATTTTATACTCTATAGATAGTTATATTTGTTTTAAATGGTTTTAAAAAGATAATTATTTAATTTAATATTATTTTAAAATTTTAATTCTATTTTCTTTATTTCTTAAAAGAACGTGATTTTATTATAATTCCTATATTTTTGATGAAATAATGGTTATCCTTTATTTATAATTATTTTTGTTTTCATTATTTTTCTATTGAAACATTCATTTTCATTTTTTTGGACATTATATTTATTTTAAATATTCATATTCTTTATATCATGAATATTATTATTTTCTATATCAAATTATATTTCTACATACAATGTATTATATTGGAAGTTATTTCATTAACCGTGGAAATATTGATATTTTATATTTTTTCCCAATATCAACATTTATTGATAAGCCATATTATTTATGAATAAAATTGGGAATTCAATATATCAGTAATGAAATAGACATGTAGTGATAAGTGCAGTCATTTTATATATATCCCATCAATGAATTAATAGGTCTTATGAAAAAACTAGGTGACCAAACATACTAAAAGGGTTTTTGGGGTACACCTAAACATCGATTAAACTATATTATCATAAGGCCTTGATGGTAAATATATCATAATGTATGATATCATGAATTCCAACCATAATAATTTCCTTCATTGAGAATTTTTTTATCAATGTGATTATTTCATTGATATAATCTATGGAAATATTTCATGATCACATGATTGATTAAGTGGAATTTGTTTTCATTTTTTTACCATTCTATATTTTTTATGACTTATATACTCATGATAACGTACTATATACATAACCCTTACTAAGTATCTATGTTACCCCTTTATTTTTTTCTTTTCCCTAAGATATGAACAATGATATTATGAATAATATCAAGGATTAGAGAATGTTTTTTATGCTATATATTTTTTATTTCAAATGTAATATGTTAATAATGTATATATATAGTTCTTATATACTACTAAACATATCAATCCTGAATAGTTTTATCCCTGGTATTTTATTCCAATGTAATAATGTAGAAACATGCTCTGGGTTATTGGATTTTGGGTTTCTACACAAGGAGAGTATTGTGTAACTCTATGACACCAGTGAGAAGCTATAAATATTTTAATCATTCGGAGAATTAGTGATAATGTGTGAATAATTATGTAATTATGAGCACTCATTTTATTCTCTTCAATATATACTCGGTAATAAAATCCATGATTGGGAGGAATAATTAATCGCGATATGGAGTATGTTTCCCACATCAAAGCTAAAACTTGTAAAAATATTGTGCAATATCCATTACATACTTTCCTATATTTTATATGAAATAGGTGATTGATAAATTATAATACGATCCACTATTATCTAAATATATAAATTAAAAGGGTTAAAATACTTATAAAGTAATTGGAATTTTGTAAAAATATATAACTTCTGATTCAGTCTTCGGGTGTCTCCACTCGATCCTTAGGGACATCTTAAAGGTCATGTTGAAGCTTTTTATAATAGATACATGATATATTGAATATAATGGTTATGAAATTAATCATAGATTTATAATGAATGAAAGTTTCGTATATCATTCATTCATGTGTGTTTTATTTCTATCACATGAACAATGTAGTGATAATATCCCATCAAAGTATGTTAATTGTCTCTAATAATTGATCACCAAAGACTGTCATGGGTTGTGATGATATGTTAGGATTAGAGTGACTATAATCTTATATTTGTACAAATAGTTGTATATTGAATTAAAAATAGACTCATGAGATAATAAGTATAGACTTATAATTGATAAACAACTATAATGGTATATCATATGTAATCCCATATATTAATTGATATACTTAAGGGTGTATGATTATTAGGAATCTCTATTGCCTGAGTTTAGAAATATACTTCTTATGTGAACCTTTTTAACCTTGTATCATTATGAAACAAACCTTGGGGTTGTTCTAATCAAGGTTTGGTTGGGTATGTTGTTGATTATGTCATCAGTTGAGTTCAACCAAGATGATATTGTCCCACAAATATTAAATTAAAATATATATGTTCCCATTATTTAATTATAATAAAGAAATTGATATCATTTCTTATTTGAGTGACATGAGATGTATTCATTTAATTTTGTTAGTTTATTTCATAGAATCATGAATGTATGATATGATTCATGCTATATTGACATGTTCTATGTCTAGTGGTCAATAAATGTCAAGAAAAAAGGAATATATAAGTGTATTTATGATGTATATCATACATTATATGGAAAAAATGTTCATATGAATATATGAGATTCTCTGATCATGATCATACTAAACCACTTTGTAGCTTGAGAAGCTCTAATTTTTTTCTAGAGGTTTTTCATTAAATACAATTATGAATTAGATAATTCATATTTTTTTCAATTCTATAATGTCTGGTAGGGTCATATAAATAATCATTTAAATAAGGATTAAATTTTTTTCAAAATGATTATTCCAAAATGAATAGAGTTTTATAAATAGTACCCAATTTAGTTTTGATGGTTTTACAAATATTTTTGATGTTTTTCATAATGTTATTATGCGATTTTGGTGAATGAGAAAGATTGATGGATATACCCTGAAATATATGAATCATATTCTATGATTAATCTATATCATGATCCTAGATAAAAATGTGAATCACATAATAGGCTAATATTTAGAGATATTATAAAAGGAATGTGGTTTCCTCTTCTGTATACTATTAATGGATTATGATATTGATAATAAAGATCATGGGATACTTCCACAACTTCTAACAGGTTTCATATTGTTTTGAATCGTTAACATGATTTATTTCTAGTAATAAAGAACAATAATCAATTAAAATTTTTATATTATTATTCATTGCAATGGGTATGTGTAATGTTAATTCATGTTAACTACCAAATATTGGAATTCAATAATCAACATACTTAATTAAGTGGAAAATCTTATGTGATGAAATGATTCAAAATATCGCTATAGTGTGAATCTTTTTATAGAAAATTGGATGTTCTATTCCTTCCATTTTATATATCTAACTTCAAAGATAAGGTTCTAGCGCACCTTAAGATCTTTAGTAATAAAAAGGTGTCATACAATGATTTGATATTATGTTGTGATACATGTAGAGGTGAGAATACTTTAGTTGTTTCTTAGTGATATCCATACATAATTCATCAAGATTATCAAATATAGACCACACTATAAAAGAACAATGTCTATTTTATATTAATTTCTTCATTCTCATGTTGATTTAGTGATGAGATATTAAACTATTTATTATTCTTCTTTCACAATAATAGATGTGATATTTTCCCAAAAAATCAATAAAATATACCACATAATTTATGACACATAAACTATCAAGGAAGGTATATATATATTATAAAATTTGTTTTATGGTAGGATCCCATCACAGTTTTGATCTCCTGATATTGGGAAATAATTAAATTTTCTCATTTAGGGTGAAGAAACTATCACTTAATATAAAAAGTGAAGTTGATCGACATAACATGGGGTTATTCCCAAGAATAAATGAATTGGAAAAATAACTAAGAGTAAATTATCTAAAAAATCCAATAAACAAAGAAGGGTTGACTAAAAAACTAGTATAAATAAATATTATAACACATAAAAGGAAAAGGAACTTGAGGAAGGTGAAATATATATGCCCTAAAGTGAATGTGCTGTACTTTATGATATAATTTATATTCCTTTGATCGATATGAATTCATTATTTATGTGATATGTAATATTATAGTATCTAGATGTGTTTCTAATATTACATTTAAATTGTCAATATTATCATTTCCACTTCATAGGATGGTGTATTAATGGATTATAATGTGTCACATTCAATAGTTGACATGTTAAATGTATTAATGGTTTCTTAGGTTTTTAAAGTAATATTCAATATTATATTATAACATACAACATAAAAATTCAAGAATTAGTTATTTCTTATACATGTTCTTGTTAAAGGTATGAAAACATGCAGATGACTTCATAATGAAGGAGTTCTATATAAGGTGGTAATAACCTCATTGCATCATCCCTCATTATAAAAGTATTATATCTCTTTCTCTTTGTGTGTGTACTCATTTTTATCTTGATAGAGGTGATAGTATATCTTATAAATTATGAGATATCCTACAATTGTGAGTATATATTTCATATGTAGTGGATCATCATTTTATGTAATATTCTATTGGTTACTTTTAAGATATTCACATTAAAATCTCTATGAAATATAAAATCAATGGTGAGGTATTTTCTTCAGTTATATTTTTGTCATCATTATCATAATTTTATTATGGATGTTCATGGGAAAAGATTCATTTTTTCTCATTATGTTTTACAAGTTAATTGGTTATCAAACTCATTAGTAAGAAAAGACAAAAATATATTTAAAGTAACTAATTCATGAGGGAAAGTATATAATACTACTAAAAAAGAACATTGAACAATGAAAACTTCACCAAAATACCATCACTTAAACATAACAATATAGAATTTCATCAAATGAAAAAAGACATCAAAAAAATATAATTCTACTAGTAAAAACAAAATTAATAGTGAAAACATCACTAAAATACTATCACTTAAACATAACAACATAGAATTATATCACATGAAAAAAGATATCAAAATTAATTTAAAAATATCATAGTACTATAATAGAACTAGAACCATTACATGATATAGTAATTGCACCAAATAGTAGAAATATCATATCATCATGAACAAAACATGAGAAAAACATTATAACATCATCAATTTGATAAATAAATATAGTCTTATAATATCCCAATTCTCATGAAGTTCCATAATTTCCAAAAAATCACAACAATAGTAATCAACTTTCCACATTAAATGATAACCAAAAAACATCACTACATACAAAAATTTAAAATCTCATTGATGTTGTATTCTAAAATAATTCTATGATATTCATATCAGAGTATTAATGTAACTTCAAATAGAGTTTTTTTATATTTTTATAAGGATTACATTTAAATTATTATTTTAATTTATTGAATAATTTTTCTTATATAATATGATTTTTATCAATCTTTATTTTTTCTGAATTTAACCAGTCCAATGAAATATGATATTGTGTATCAGTACAATCATTTTTTTCTTGTGAGAGATCAAGTTTGAGTTTGTGTGACTTATTTTTTAAGGTCTCAGATTTTTCATAATGTGTTTTTTTGTTAATATTTTATATTAATCCCCTTAATGTGGTCTAAATAAGTGTTTTCCATGTTCATGAGAAGGCTCGGTGGTGTTTCGGGGGTTCATAACTTGAAAGAGGAAGAAAACAGAGTTTCTGGGATTGTTTCATAGTTTTAACGGGGTTAGTTCAAACTGTGTAAGAATACTAGGTAACTGTGTGAGGGGATGATTTTGAAGAGAATCATCCACATGGTTTATAAACGGTTTGGAAAATCATGTGGGTGAATCGTGCGTCACAGAAACATTGAGAAAATTAGAAAAAATTCCATTAAGGGATTTTATACCCAAATTAGTATTTCTTCTATTTATCCTCCCTTGAACCATAGAAACGATCTAAGATTCCAAGATCTTCCAAGAGGTGATTCTCCATTGATTATTGGTCATTTGAAGTGCCATATGTTGTAGAACAAAGATCTGGGTAAGGCTAATCCCACTCTTTATTATCTTTTTCATTGAGGGATTGCATCCCTTCCTTCTCTCCATCTAAAGATCTAAAAACATTATTTTCATGAGATTTTTAGGTTAAGGAATCAAATATTGTTTGAATATAGATTTAATTCCATGATTAAGAGTGTGTTCATTATCAGATATAATGTTGGTCGTCTATAATTATTATCCCATAACTTTATTTCAGATTTGTGCATAGATGTTTGTGTTCTTCCATTCCCCTTTTTTTGTTCTTGATCCCGTTGGAGGGTTTGGTAAAAAGGGGTGTCTAAGTGGCCAAATGAAACTGTAAAAATCCCAATGGGATGCGTATAGGATGACTAGACCATTTTAGGGTCACCCGTGGGATGCTCTAGCATTTCTGGACCTAGAGAGGGGTAAGGTTAAGTTATGGGTTGCTGAGTAATAATGTAGAACCTATTAAGAACATGTTTTATGAATTGATTAAGTTGTAAATAGAATGATTATATTTTTTACATGGGTTATAAGGGCATAAGGGGTTGTTTGGAATGACATGAAAATAGTTAAGTTGGGTCGAATGGGATAATATCAATTGTTTAATGAACTTTGGTTAGAAATGCCTTAGAGGATTAGTGTATACCAGATGATGAACTTGTAATTGGATAATGGAATGGAAAATGGATGAATATTTTTATTGGGTTAATATATGAAAATTATGGGGTATTTCTAAAAGTTTTAATGTAATAAAGTGGTTTTTTGTTTTGATATAGGAAATGTACTTGTAGTGCATAAGTGGGTAAATGTTTGTGGAATGATAAATGGGATAAATGCATTAATATATGGTAATTGATGAATATTGGATTGGGAACATGGGTTTTTTAATACACTTAAGGGGTTAAGGAATGAGAATAACAATTTGGAAAAATTCCTATGAATTTTAAATGGTAAATGTATTAATGGGTTATGGAATAGTATTAATCCCCATGATGTTTGTTATGTGTTGTAATCTCTAATAGAATTTTTTATACTTGGTTGTGTTATGGAATGGTTATGGTGATTTTATAAATAATCATGTGCATATGGCTTGGTAGAGTGGTGTATTAACATGAGTCTCTACGCCTACTGGCTGAGTTAGACAAAGGCTCTAAAATCCACCCAGAAATTTCACGGGTTGGGGAAGGGGATGGAGGCTCTACTCCCCTAATTGTTGTATTCCACTCGGATTGAGGCTACAAGGTGAGGATAATTTATTGATGTGATATATGTATGCCTAGTGAGATATAGACTTGAATTAATTCCCCTATGCATTGTGATTGATTTCCTTATACCCTTGTGTATATGATATATGTGCCTAACCGATGGAGAATGTGCTAAAAATGGAATAAGTAACAAAGATGGTGTATGAAATGGAATTGGGAAAAAGGTTAAGAATGAACTAAAAAGAACCTTGTTAACCAATGGAACACGAAATTTCCTTTGTTTACATACAATTTACTTTTACTAGCATGCACTATCAATTAGACGAGATATTTTGTAGACACCTTTGGTGGTGGCCTATTGAGTTTTGTACTCACACCCTGTGCAGGCTACTGTTTGGTACCCGAGAAGATCTCTTAGTTGTAGTTCATGATAAGGGTAAAGGCCCTACTCTAGGATTTTGAGTTATTCTTGGGATGTACATGGAAAAGGATCCAGACATAGATCCAGGACCCATTTGGGAACTTTTCCATTTGTTTTATTTTCGGGTTTATTCACATTGCATTACTAGTAGTCCATGACATTGTTAATGTTGAATTATGGTTTTTAATTAGTTGGGTGATGTTTGAATTGTATGTTTATTAGTTTTTTCATATTATTTCACTAGTTATATTGTGTTATACTATGTCTTACTCTAGTAAAGAGGTTTTATTCTCCCCACATGACTCATTAGACCCTCACTTATAGTACGTAATCTCTATCATATGGGGAGGCACGCTTGAGGTCATTTGATGGATCAGATCGGTGCATCGGTTTAGTGGCTCCTAGGTTGGGGACGGTACAAAGTGGTATTATATTAATTATTTTCACCTTATTACTATTTCGGGATGGTAGAAATGATATTAGGATAGTGTCGGGCCTTGGTAATGAGTTCATGCTTTGGAGTAGCTAACCCATGCATGAGGGAAAACCCAAGTCACCCTGGGTGGGAATTACTATTCTTGATGTGGGTTTTTGTAGTTGAATGATATTCCACTATTGGGTGATCCCGTTTTGTGTCATATGATTGATTTATGATATTTTCTCACTTTCACAATGGCATGAGGTTATGAATTCATGCATCATTTTATGCACCTAAGTATATTGGTGGACTACATAGTTATAGGCACACACATAGGATGGTTGTGCGGGGGAATAGAGAGTATAATAAATTTTTCTTCCTTGAAAATTTTGAAGAAAAAAATCCTAATAATGGTACTGTAAGTGGTTGAATGAATATAATGTAAATAAATGTTTAAGGAATATTGAGTATAAATAAATGTTATGACCCAGTTAAAATTTTTGGTTGTGATAAATTGTAAAAGTTGATACGGTGACTAAAAGTGAAAACAATCATTTTTTAAAAGAAAAAGTGGTGTGAAGGGGTGTTGATGAATGACTTGTGATTTAGTAAATTGGTTACATGATGTTGACCATGACCCACGATAGGTATGGTAGAGGTTATTGTTCAAAGTGTGATTATGACCATTTGGATAGAGTATAAATAATGGTTTGTTTAAGGTTGATAGCATAATATCTTTTCCATATGAGTTTTAATCCTCTCAGTCATTCTTTGAAGTGTCTGGTGAACAAGAAGTTTAAAATTAGAATTATTGAGTTAAAAAGTAGGTATTCTTTGTGTTATTGGTTTGACCCTTGTATGTTTGGTTTGGGGAAGTGAGGGTGACCTAGTATGAGACTTTGGTTTTGGATTTTGAGGCCTTTCTGGTTATGATATGGCCTCGGTGGTGTGTTTAGAGACCCCTTGGTAGTGTTTTGGTCTTTAGGTCATGAGACGTTGTTCAGTAAATTGAATGTGGAAACTCTCATGGTTCGTGACCGTGTGGAGTGCATGCTAGCGATTAGGGATGATTCCTAGGTCTTGGTGACCTTGTGAGAAGAGAACTTATGGTTTTTGTTTTGAATCTTGAAGATGATGTTTTTCTTGTCGGTCCAATGAATGCATATACCTTTGGTTCAGAACCTGGATTAAATGGTTGTTTGGTATGATAGGCACAGTGTGCATTGTAATTGGGGTTAGATTTCCATTCACTAGCATTGCACCTTTCATTTCATGATATGTATGGTTTTTAGAGAGGGGACCAATGGATATTTCTGGTAGTGACTCCAGTCTAGGATGTTGGTATCATCCTATATTTAAGGTGACCTATGAGAGATTTCAGACGAGGCTTCTAGTGGATTTGTTTGTTTGATGCACATGTATATTTTTTGGACTTTGATGGTGGAACTCATAGTGTTTCATGGTGTGGGATTGTCCAAGAGGGCTAAGTGGGATGGTTGATAGTTGGTGGTGCCACTCAAGTTGTGGTTACATGATGATAGTTTCAGAAAATCAAGGGCAACCTCATGTGAGGTTAGCTCAGTTGTGTAGTTACCTTGAAGTATGAAGCATAGAATATGACTCATAGGTGGTGTCAATTCATACTAAGTACCACCATGTTTTATTAAATGGTATAGTTGTTCCTAGTTCTTTTGTAAGGGAAACCAAGTGTTTGTGATTGGAGGTGTTGTTTGTTTTGAAGGGTTGTATTGTATCATTGCCTGAATCACCTCTTTGTATGA
Organism: Viscum album; assembly: GCA_963277665.1. Taxonomy (NCBI): domain Eukaryota; kingdom Viridiplantae; phylum Streptophyta; class Magnoliopsida; order Santalales; family Viscaceae; genus Viscum; species Viscum album. The sequence goes on from OY728139.1 coordinate 903,845,548, forward strand.
TGATTAATGGAGATATTGAAGTTTTTTTCAATTGGAAATGATAAGGGTGGCTGAATTTGGGTTACCTGCTTTCACTCAATGGTGACACACTAGGTGAGGGTGGTCACATGGCTAAAATTGATTTTTTTGAATGGTTTAGTTGTGGGGTGAGACGTATAGGCCGCCTCAGGGATGATAAGGTTGACTAAGAAAGATTCATGGTTAGGTATGTAAGTGAGAGATAGTATATACACAAGATAAGGTTTATTTTTGAGAGATTGTTGGTTTGATTGGTGTGGTAGACCATTGTTATTTGGTTGGTAGCTATTAGGGTTGCATCGGAAGAACTCGAGTGGTGTAGAGGAAGAATTTCCACTTAAAATGTTGGTTCAAAAATTCTTGTAATTTTTTAATGGATAGATGGTGAGACTTTGTTGGAAATAACACATGAGTAGTGGTGATTAAGTGTTGATGAGAAGCATTTAGTAGGGGAGCTTCAAATCCTTTTCAGGTCAGGGTGTCCCATAGTTCAACATCATAAATGGATAAGTTGGTGGTGGTGTTCTTCAAAAGTTCTTAGTATAACTCGGCTATTGATGATATTTCCCAATATCTTGATATCATCCTAGGTACAATGAGAAGCTTTAGATTTATACTGAGACACAGGATGGTGTTTGGTTGTTTGAGGGACATCAATGAGTATAATCTCATGGAAATGGTATATGTGAAGCTTTATGATGGGATGTACACCCTCTATGGCTTCGGGTGATGTCTTCAGGATGGACCAGAAATCGACAAACGTCTTGGGTTCCATTCACAGAACTAGATAACGGGCACTGGGTGACGTTAATTTCCTTTTATTTTGGTGGGGGAAGATAGATATCCATGTCCATTTTTTGGGGTCTGGATTGTGATCGAGTGTAATACACGGTGGTTATAATCACTCATAGAGAGAAATTATAACTACACTCATAAGGTGGGGAGTGATAAGATATTCCGAGATGTGGGGAGGATAAAATCAAGTTGGTGTATTGGAATCAAGATGCCAATGTAGAACGTATGAGGTGCATTCTAGGTTTTTTCATAGAGGCTATGTGGGTCTTGGTCATGGTGGTTGATGATACAAGTGCAGGCTTTGAGATCATGGTAGTTCCATGTGAATATTCTGTTTTTTATGATGATTTTGTAGATGGGTGTGGTCAGATATGACAATATATAGTAGAAAGAGAGGTTGGGATCCATAAATCCAATTAAGATAGGGGTTAGAATTGGGTAAATTTTCTATGAGTGGTTTTAGAACATCTTGATTTTGAGGGAATCTTGTCCATGTGATGTGGTGTAATACGGAGGGTAAATCCAGATGACGGTATGGTGGGAAGTAATCTCATGATGATGGAATTCTACTTAAATTTAGGGAACGACCTTAGTGGGGATGTGGGATGAAAATGATGAACCACAAGCCAATAATCGCATTGGGAAGGTGAGAAAGGGGTAGCATACCATCAATGAAGGTGATTGTTCTAGGAAAAGCTAGTCATGGGTGTTCTAACCTGATATGGTAAACTTTAATGAGTGTGGTGAGAGTGACCCACCTCTGGGTTCATGTTGTGGAAGATAATATGTTTTTTGAAATGAAGTTGTACTTGAGTGAGGTTAGGTTGATATTTTTCCTTGAATGGATAGTGTAAGAATGTCCTATCTAATGGTTGTGATGGTGCATCTATATTCCAATGGAGGGTAATGCCCTAAGGATGTTCGGGAATGGTGAGTTGGAGCCTGTTAGGTGATGTGAAAGTTGTGTTGAGATTTAGGTAATATTTTTTCGATAATGGTAAATCAATGTAATTTGAAAATTGTGGTTGAAAGTTCCATGCACACTCCTTTGATAGATATTGAGTTTGGTCACCATTAGAGTTGGGGAAAATAGACGAAAATGCTGCAAAGTGATTTGGGTCAAGAGTTATGAAGGGGATCAGACTGATGGGGTTCCAATTGATTCTTCTATAATGAGATTATGTTCTCTACAATGCTCTTCCTGATTTGAATCAATACTGTAATTCATAGTCATACCAATTCCGTTTTTCCAATGGTTTTCTTAAACCGTTGGGATAGAGAGTTTTTGCCAACGGTTTTTAAAAACCGTAGGAATATATTGATTTAGTGTAGTCTTTCCTAACAGTTTGTGAAAATTGTTGGTGTATATTGGGGTACATTGATGTTTCCCAATGGATTTTTAAAACTGTTGGTTTATATTGATGTTTTCCAATGGTTTTTTAAAACTGTTGGGAATGTTTTTCCCCAAATAAACTGAGCCCCCCCTTCCCTTTCTAGATTCAATTGACTAATTTTTTCCCTACCAGATCGGTGTTCTCTTTTTAGTAGGCGACTCATCCTCTTTTAAAGATACATCCTAGTTTTTTCCACTACAAATTGGTGAGTTGTAGTAACATCTTATTCCTACATTTATTTTGGATTTTTATAAACCATGTTTATTTTGTTTCCTCATCCCATGTAATCTCTTATCGTTTAGGGATTTCGGTTGTTTTTAAATGTGAAATTGGCATGTTCCAAATACTTCATCCCACACATAGAAAATTAATTTCCCTTCTCAAACCACTAAAATCACTAATTTATCTAGGAGTGTTAAAAAATATTTGTGTTTTAGGGGTACTATATTTTCTCCCACTGGTGGGGGAGTTATGTAGGTGCGGTGGGATGTTTAGGTGGGGGTAGGCTGGTCGGGGAGGGGGGGGGGGTTGTGTAGGGGGAGGATGATGGGGTGACATGGGGGAGGGGTTGTATAGGTGGGGGTGGGGTGGGCTGTGTGGATGGGGGTGGGGGAAGGGGTTTTGCAAGTTTGGGGTGCAGATGGTGGGGGTGCGGTGGGTGGGGGGAGGGGGTGTGCAGGTGGGGGGAGGTGTAGTGGGTGAAGGGGGATCTGAAGGTGGGGGTGTGTATTGGGGGGATTATATTGGGCATGAGTTGGGGGGCTGTGCAAGTGGGTGGGGGAGGGGCTATGCAAGTGGGGGGTTCCAGTGGGCGGAGGGGTGTGCAAGTTGGGGGTGTAGGTGGGGGTGTGCAAGTGGGTGGGGGGATGGGAGTGTGCAAGTTCGGGGGTTGGGTTGTGTTGGTAGGGGTGGGGGGAGGGGGCTATGCAAGTGGGGTGCAGTGGGTGGGGGAGGGGGTGTGTAGGTGTGGGGTGTGCAGGTTGGGGTGGATGTGTAGTGGTTGGGGGAGTGGGGGTGCAGGTAGGGTGTATAGGTGGGAGGATGTGTAGTGTGCAGGTCGGGAGGGTGGGAGTTTAGTGGGGGGTGGGTTATACAGGTGGGGTGTTCAGGTTTAGGGGGAGGGGGCTATAGAGGGGATTCAGCTGGGGGTGTGGTGGGGGTGGTGGGGGTTGTACAGGTGGGGGTGGGGGGTGGGCTGTGTATGTGGTGTGGGGGAGGTGATGGGAGCCTTTTAGAATCATTTCATACAGAAACTAGGGGAGAAAATCCCCACATATATACACCTAGACCAGGGACCTATAACTATATGCATGTCCCATATTCAGAGGCATCCCTCTCCATGTATTAACTGAATAGTGATTCTATTTATACTTCACCTTCTAATCACATCATAAATTTAATTAATGTTAGGATGAAAAAAATTTCGAGGAATCCGTAAAACATCATAAAGTAAAACACCCTTAATCATCATTCCATGATGAATCAAATCTATACAAACTCATTACCATACATTATATCATTCCTAATATCCACCGATAGATATTCACTAACCCGTATTCCTTCCACCAGAATCCAATGTCCCAACATTTTCCCAATTGTTAACCTGATACCATCATGTTATCAAGTCACCAATCCTACCAAATTTTATTTTCACTAAAAAATATTGCTCTAATCATAAACACCCATTGTTTGTTTTTCATAACATGAATGAAAACCCAATTAAATCTCATAGTTCTCAGTCACACCCCCATGGTCATCCCCCCACCCTCGTGGACAACCAGTACCCCTGGATATCCCCCCACCCCCGTGGATAGCCCGCTCACCCCCCCCCCCAAGACATCGCCACCCCCCCAGACACCCCCATCCCCCCGGACACTCCCACACCATGGAAAACCCTGCCACCCCTGTAGACAACCCCCCAACCCCCAAGATAGCCCCCTCCCCCCACACCCACCCCTGTTGACACACCCCACCCCCGTGGACACCCCCCCCGACCTCCATGGAAACACCATCACCCCCATGGAAAACTCCCTCACCCCCTGGACACCCCTACCCCCTTGGATAGACCCCACCCCCGTGGATAGCTTACCCACCCCCTGGACTCCTCGTACCCCCCAGGACAGTCCCGCCACCCCCGTGGATAGCCCACCCACCCCCTAGGACACCCCCTACACCCCGGACACCCCCCAACCTCGTGGACACTCCCCCCCCCCCCTCGGACACCCTCACCCCCTGGACACCTCATACCCCCTGGACACCCACCCGCCACCCCCTGTGGATAGACCTCCCACCCCCCTAAACACCCCCACCCCCAGAAACCCCCACCCCACCCCCAATCCCATGGACACACCCCCACCCTCATGGACATCCCCCCAGACACCCCCTACACCCTTGGAATCCCCCCCACCCCCACCCTCACCCCCAGTGGATATCTCACCCTCCCCCTAGACACCCCCTACCCCCTGGATAGCCCCGCCACCCCCCGTGGATAGACCTCCTACCCCCATGGACACCTCGTACCCCCTGGACAGCCCTACCACCCCTATGGACAACCCGCCCACGCCCCTTGACACCCCCTACCCCCCATGATAGCCCCCCCCCCCCCAACCCCATGTACAGCCTGTCCACCCCCATTGGACCACCCACCCCTCAAACACCCCCCCATCCCCTTAGAACACCCCCACCCCCCTAGACACCCCAAACCCCCTAGAAAACCCCCACCCCCCACCCCCCATGGACATCCCACCCATCCCCTGGACATCCTCGACCCCCGTGGACATCCCCCCCACACCCTGTGATAGCCCCCAACCCCAATAACCCCCCGTGGACACCCCCACCCCTTGGTCAGTGTATGTTATCACTCAAATAATCTAGTAAATATTAAAGTTTTTTTATCTAAAATTTACTCAACTAGTGAAAAATTCTCCTTTTCAAGTGTTCATTATCTTGTACACTCGTGTATATTTATTCAAAGATATTTTGTTAAAAATATAGTTTTTTTTATAATATGATTCTCATATAGAGTCGTGTATCTGTTATGGTTTCATATAATGTGAACAATTCTCATTTACTTAAATATATTTTTGATGAAACTTAAATATTATTGAATTTATTTTGATGAAATGACTTATATATTTTTTTTATAGATTTTATAGAAGTTGGATGTATGAAACTGATCACATATCAAGCAATTTTTAAATCAATTTCGAGAGATTTTTAGATTTTTCATTTCACAATTCTTCCGATAGTGTTCACATACACTGCCCCTGTTACAATTGTGTTGGAAGACCTTGCTTGAGGTGTGACGAAGTCAGCTACCACATTACCAAATATGATTTTCAAGCAAACTACTTTGTGTGGTATCACAATGGGGAGAAAATAAAATATCAAATTGCTGATGATCCAAATGAGTGGACTGAATTGGATAATTTATTATATGAACAGTTTCTGTTTATTCTCCATCCTGAAAAAGAAAGGATTCTGACCCAAGAAGATTTTGATATGAGCAGGTATGATGCGTCTAATGAAAATGATTATGTTGTTAGGGTAAAAAAATTGAATGATGCTTCCACAACTCCAGTATATCAACAATGCGGTAAAATGAAAAAGCTATAATTTTTAATCATATTGCTTCGTGGGAAAACTATGTATGAGATTTCTAATAATTCCATCAATTACATTCTTACCCTCTAGAAGGACTTACTTCTAGATGCTGCAGATATTCCCTCAAACAACTATATGGCATGGAAGATAGTTGAGGAACTTAGATTTTCAAGAAACAAAATTCATGTTTGCCCGAAATATTGTAGTTTATTTTGGGAGAAAGCTGCTGAATGAAATTATTGTATAAAATGTGGCACATCCCGATGGAAGCCAAAAGCTAATGGAACATCATCCCGTGTTCCACAGAAAGTAATGTGACAATTTCTATTGATCCCTAGACTCGAGAATATTTTTATGTCTAATGAAATATAAATAAAAATGTGATGGTGTGATACATAGAGAAGGATGAATAATGATGTGTTGACTCACCCTGTAGATGGATTTCCATGGCAGAGATTTGATGCTCAATATCCTGATTTTGCAGCTGATGTGCGTAATGTGAGGTTGGGCCTTTCATGTAATAGTTTTAATCCACTTGGTCATATGCTTACGTCACACAACACATTGCCAGTTTTTATATACATTTATAATCTTCCCCCATGGTTGTGTATGAGAAAACCTTTCACTTTCAAGAGTATACTCATATACATCCCTTCTGATCCCGAAAATTGTATAGACGTATACATTCAACCTTTAATAAAAGAGTTGAATCTTCTTTGGGATGTGGGTGTGCACACATGCGATGCATGTTCGAAAAAAATATTTCAAATGCATGTTGTGCTTATGTGGATGATCAATGATTTTCCATCTTATTCAATAATGTATTGATGAAGCACAAAAAGAAATCTATCATGTTCTATTTGTATGAAGAATAAATGATCTAAAAGATTGAAACATCATTGTAGTTTTAGTTTTATGGGACATCGACGATTCTTGTCAATGGACCATCCATATAGAAATAATCATCGATGATTTGACAATACCATGGAGACCGATGATCCACCTCAACATATGCCTGGAACTGATGTGATTAATGAATTGAAATATTTCATTTTTTCATTTAGGAAGTGTCAAATGAAATCTGAAAAGAGAAAGAATGTTTCCCCTGAAACCCGTCACAATTGGAAGAAGAGAAGTATCTTCTTTGATTTTCCTTATTGGTAAACCAATTTTTTACCTCATTGGTAAGACGTAATGCACATTCAAAAAAAATATACGTGAAAGTTTTCTTTAGATTCTTCTAAATGTTACGGGGAAGACCAAATATGACTTACAGTCTCAGCGTGACTCAGTGGATTGGGGAATTAGACCATAATTGCATCATGTGTGTATCATTGAAAATAAATGGAAAGTTCCATGTGCTTCTTATGTTATGACACCTATAGAAAAAAACAATTTCTAGAAGTAATAGAGACTATTAAAGATCCTCATGGATATTCAAGAAACATATCTAAATGGGTCAATAGAAGAGAGTTGAAGGTAAAATAATTGAAGACTCATGATTATCACAACCTTCTGCATGAGTTTATTCCAATAGAAATTTGCTAACTTTTGTCTAATAAAGTAAGGGTGGCTGTTATTTGGTTTTTTCATTTGTTTAGAGATACTTGTGCTAAGAAGATGTCCAAGTCTTTCTTATAAAAAATGTTGGTAGATTCCCAATTAATTTTGTGTGAGTTAGAGAAAATATTTCCACTATCATTTTTCACATTCATGTTGCATCTGACTATCCAAACTCAAACTAAAATAATTCTTGGAGGACATATTTATTTTCTTTGGATGTATCCAACTAAAAGAAATATGTACACATTAAAGTATTATATTTGTAATAGGAATCATCCCGAAGGTTTTATCATGAATGGTTACTTGGATCAAGGATATATGGATTTCTTCTCTATGTGTTTGTCTGATCCTACTACAAGAATGAACATACCAATGAGAAATGAAAAAGAATAGTATGAGAAATTTGAACCCAGTTCTCCATCACTTCCTCAAACAGTATAAATTCTTGGATCATATACATTGATAGCATTAAGCCTTGAAGAGCGGGAGATGGCACATCACACAGTTTTTTTCAACTGTGAATTATTTGAAGACTACATCTTTTATGTAAATGGAATATGTATATTATATATATATATATATATATGTTAAACTATTTGTATTTTTATCTATAAGAAACATAAAGTGATGATAAATAGAAAGAACCATTCTTTATCATTGAGAAGGAGTGAGACTTTTCATAGCAAAGAGTTTTCTGCTTGGTTAAAATTGAATGTAATTATATTACTGTTTAAAATAATTAATAAAATAATTAATTAAGTTTAATTTTGATTTATATTTCAAGTATTGAGTTTTCATGTTGACTTTGTGTCTGAGGAAATAAGAGCTTTGGCTTTTGGTCTTAATACCATGGTTCATGATTGAAAATCAATTGTTATCAATGTGTACAGATTTATTATCATTGAACAATCAAATAACATGAGAACACAACATGATGGTGTTATGGTTAATGCCACAACAGACATTTATACTAGTCCATCAGATAGTAGACCACGATTTGAAAATGTAGGTTATTACAAAGCCGTTGAAAAAATAATAATATTGGATTATTATTCTCATGACGAGTCACGATGATGAAATTTCAGTTGTTTGATCTGATGAAAAGGTAGGGCACATTTATTGATGATTATGGATTTCAATTAATTGATATGACTCGCAATCTTGCTACCGATGAACCTTATGTATTGGTATCAATTGAGAAACATGTTTTTTATGTCCAAGACCATATTAGACTGGAATTTAGTGTCATTATTGAAGTAATTCCAAGACATATTTTTTATAATGGTGATTATGGAATTGACACCATCCCTACAACCATTAGAAATGATCCATGTATTACTTTTGATGACACCAATATCTTAATTCTTAGAGTTGACTATGAACCTGAAGTTATGGTGGAAAATATATAAAATTATCCATTCATGTTCTCAATTATTTTGGTTTACCTCGACTTGGGCTGTTAAGGTTGGTACTACTCAAATTGATTTAATATTGATTAAAAATATGTTGTATCCTACTTGACAGTTATGTGAATTTTCAGTGTTTATTGGCTGAGATTTTATTTGAATTGCATTTTCTAATTGGGAATTGAACTGTATTCAAAACAAATAAACCAAAATTTATAACTAGGGGAACATTTCAATGCTTCAATTGTGATTTGAATAAAATTTGTATAACTCTAAGACCTGTCTTTAACATTTGACCTGGTAATGAACCCGATGGTTTGAATTCTTCTACAAAACATGTATTGAATCTTGAATCATCTACCTAGGCAAAAGAAATTAAATCTTTCCATAATGTTGACAACTGCTTTACCCCTTATGAATCCGGTAGAATCAATGTTCCATGATTTTAATAGAATGATGACACCTAGTAAATAAAAATACTACTAAAAATGAATTTTTTTTATTAAATCTTGTACGATTTATTGAAATCATTATATATCTGTTCAAGATCACCTAAAATAATGGATAGTTAAATTATCCATGAATCCCCCTATTCACTCTCACTTATTTTGTTTTTTGGGTTACCCATTAGTTATCCTTTTATATTTACTTCCATATTTGTTTTCAAATGTAGGAAATTAAACCGATTGAAGAGAGGTAATGAAAACAGATTATGGACAACAATCGTCAGATGACTGAGCTAGGCATTCCACCGCTATTGCCCGTAGTGAGTATTTTATTTCAAATATAAATATTTAAATAATATATAATGTCATGTGATTAATTTTTTTAAACATTTTTGCTAGATCCATCTATTAGGTGACCGTTATTTGATGAGAAGCCTATTAGTGGTCCCAGTACTCAAGGACTTTGTATGAGGTGGGTGGTACGAGAGCTAGATGATCTGGTCAGCATACCTAATTAGACCATACCCATCCCAATGACATACCATCCATCCCACATTCTGATCACAATGTATCGTTAGAGAAACAAGGGATATTTAGACATCCCATGTTTTCACCACCCTTTACATCTGAGCCTCCCCACCCATCTCTACCATATCTAATGATGATTCCCACTCCCCATCTAGCATTCGGCCAGCCATCCCAATCATTGTATTTTACTTCTTCTTCCTTTTCTTCGGGATTTTATATTCCATGTTCGTCGACTCCTGCTCTTCCAGAGTCTGTCCCTACAGAGCATAAATTGGGACCTACTCCATCTGTACAGGGTGTTCCTTCAGTTTCTACGGATCCAGTGGCACCCATTGACCAGACTACCGCATGTATACTTATACAACCCTAACAAAGTTTTACACCATTATTTATTTTCATGATAACATGTATTGATGAAATATTTGTTTTTCTTTCATAACAGACACATCTACTAATAGGAGGAAGGGGCGGGTGCGTACGCGCATGTTTGTGGTGTGGAATCACCACACACTATTGATGATGGACTACAATGAAGGTAGTCAAATGATTGAAAAACCAGGGCAACAATGTCGGAGTTTTTTGGCGATTCTTTCCAAATACTCCGACATCATTCCTGTCAGCCCACTTTCATGGAGATAGGTGCCAAATGATGTCATGGATAATTCTGGGGTAGAGGTATGGGTAAATAAATCTGTATTATTTAATGCAATATATTATTTTTTTTATTTATATAAATTAATATTTGGGTGTCAGCTACGGTTTAATTTCCCCAATGGAATGTGTGAATGACCATCACTTCTAAAAGATTTTGGAGAGCTTTGGAAAGCTTATAAGAATGAGTTATACATTGGATGGCGTGCTAGAGTGGGCACATAGATAGAGTCATTTCCTATCATGGATGATTCTCTATTAGAATAGTATCGACAGATGATTACTCATTGAACAACTATCCAATTTATGTTATTAATCACATTAGAGGTATTTAAATAAAAATTTTCATGTTTTTTGTTAATACAAATTGTTGAATTTTATTTAGGATTCATCTGTAAAAAATAAAAAAACATTGATGCTAAAAAATAATTCCACAAATTGGGAAGTACTATGGTGATAGATCATGAGAGGTAGTAGGTATCACAGTTTATAATATTTCTTTATGAATTGCAATTTCTATTGCTTCCTCCATAATTTATTTTATTGGTAAAGTTGTTATATAATTTTATTTATGAAATGAATTATTGGTATCCTATTTTTAATTATGGTTTCCTACATTCAATGTCATTGTAGAGGCATAAATTGAATATATAAGGACGTGTTCCTCGAGCAAAACTGTTTTTCTCGAGTAGAAGGATGATGGATGGAAGTGTGGTGAATGAACTGACTCAGTAGAAGATTGTTAGTTTTACTTTATACATTTAAAATTTTAATCTCTATTTTGTAACTCAATAATATATTTATATTTGTAATAGGCTTCTTTAGAGGCCTTTGATTCCCATGAACCAGACAATTTTTGGCCAAATGATCAATTACATCAGGTGTTGGGATATGAGCACCCTGGTAGAGTACGCTGCCAACCTAGAAAGAGTATAGTTCTGATGAGGTATTAGCCCTCCTCAGGTATGAGTTTTAGTGCCACTGAGTTCCAGCAGGTTAAGGCATAGGCAGAACAGGATGAAAAAAGGGTCACCGAGATGGGAGAATAGTCTTCTAGGGAAAACACATCATTTATAAAACTAATATAAGTTTTACGTCCAACACTTCTACCAGAGGCCCACACATTTTTTGATGAATATATTTCATCAATTCATGCTATATATGGTGCACCAGGTTGCAGTTCTAGTGGTGTTCGAGATGATGGTGGGGAGGAGGAGGAGGCCAAGGAGAAGGTCGAGCTGGAGGAGCAGGACAAAGAGGATAGTGAGGCAGAGGAGAAGGGTGATTAGGAGGCTGAGTCTGAGGATAAGGGCATTGAGAAGGGTGTTGAAAAGGTCGTGGATGTTTATGGCGACGACGATGAGGATGAGGGTGAAGCTGATGATGACGGTGATGATGGTGATGGTGATGAGAGATAGATTGATTTGTTATATTTTTAGTGATAATACTCTACTTTGATGTTTATTAATTTTTTGTGCCTTCATATATGTGTAATTAGGTAGGCAACGTTATCATTATTTTTTATATATAAATAATAAAACTTGAGTTGATGATTTGCTGTGACTGATTCACCCCTCCCCTAGACAGCCCCCCCTAGACACCCCATACCCCCCCTGAATAGCCCCATCGCCACTATGGATAGCCCGCCCACCCACCTAGAAAACCCCTCCCCCTGTGGACAGCTCCCCCACCCCCTGGATCTCCCCCACCCCCATGGACAGCCCGCCCACCCAAATGGACAACCCACCCACCCCGTTGGACACGGCGTACCCCCTAGACAGCCCCGCCCACCCCATGGACACCTTGTACCCCCTGGATAGCCCCTCCGACCCCCCAGGACAGCGCCGCCCACTCCCCTAGATAGCCCCTCTCCCCGTGGACAGCCCCCCCCCATTTATAGCCCTCCCACCCCCCTTGGAAAACTCGACCCCATGGACACCCTCGACCCCCCTAAATAGCCCTACCACCCATGTGGATAGCCATCCCACCCCCTGGACATCCCATCCCCCCATGGACAGCCTCCACCCCTTTGGAAAGCGCACCCACCCCATGGACAGCCCCTACCTCCCTAAACAGCCACTCCACCCCCGTGGATTTCCTTCCCACCCCCTTGGACACCTCGTACCCGTGGATAGCCCCTCCTACCCCCTAGACACCCCGTGCCACTGTAGAAATCCCCACCCACACCCTAGATAGCCCCACCCACCCCCTGGATAGCCCACCCACCCCCTAGACAACCCCACCCCTCTGGACAGCCCCCCCCCCCATGGATAGCCCTCCCAGACTCCTTGGACACCCCCTACCCCCTAGACAGCCCCGCCACCCTGGTGGAAAGCCTGCCCACCCCCCTGGACAGCCCCTTCCCTCGTGAAAAGCCCCCCCCCCCCCCCCGGACAGCCACACCACCCCCATGGATAGCCTGCCCATCCCCCTAGACACCAAGAACCCCCTGGACAGCCTCGGCTCCCCCATGGGACAACCCCCCCCCCACCCACCTAAGACACCATGTACCCCCTGGACAGCACCCTCCCCCCCACCCATGTTGACAGCCCCCAACCCCTTGGACAGCCTACCCACCCCCTTGGACAGCCCCACCACCCCCGTGGACAGCCCCCTGGACACCTCATACCCCCCGAGACAACATCTCCCACCCCCCTAGACACCTTGTGCCCCACTGGACACCCCCCCCCCCACACCCACCCCTGTGGACATCCCCCACCCCCGTGGATAGCCTAACCACCTCCTTAGACACCCCATACCCCCTTGGACAGCCCCTCCACCCTCATGGAGAGCCCACCCTCCCCCCTGACACCTCATACCCCCTAGACCCCCACCCCAACCCTCACGGATAGCCTGCCCATCCCCATGGCTAGGCTGCCACCCCTAGAGACCCCATACCCCCCCCCAATAGCCCCACCACCCCTATCGATAGCCCACCCACCCCCCAAGACACCCCCTCCCCTCATGGATATCCCCCGCCCCCGTGGACATCCCGGCCACCCCCCTAGACACCCCTAACCCTCGTGGACAGCCTGCCAACCCCCTAGACACCACGTACCCCATAGACAGCCCCCACCCACACCCCTATGGATAGCCCGCTCACCCCCTTGGACACCCCATACCCCCTAGACAGCTCCGCCCACACCCCTAGGCACCCCTACCCCCTGGAAAGCCCCCACCACCGTGGACAGCCCAACCCACCCCCTGGACACCCCCCCTACCCCCCCCCCCCTAGATAGCCCTGCCACCCCCGTGGACTACCCACCCCCCCCCCCCCTGGATAGCCCCCCACCCCTGTGGATTAGAGGGTTTCTAACAACTCAAAGTTCAAATTAATCATAGCTACCCATTTGGTTGCCTCTCAGGATCCTTGATCACTAATAAAAATTAGTTTATGGTATTTTAGAAACTGTGAATAATAAATGATCGGAGAATAGCATGGTTATTCCACTTCCATAAGAGTTTCAGTAAAGACCAAGATACAAAAATGATTACCTGAGATATCCCCTTATGAACTTTATGATTCATTTATATTGGTAACATTCTATGGAATTATCAAAAACAAAACCATAAGTAAAATATTATGATGTTCTAAAATAAGGGACACAAAATCAAAAATCCCATAAATATACATCATAAATAATCCTTCATGAAACCATTTCAAAATCACATAATAGAGACTTCTTTCTATTTAAAACTCCCCAATGGTTTATAAAAATCCCTTTTAAGGTTCTGTTTCAGAAATCATATAGTATTTTTGTTGAACGATAACATTTAATCATTTTCATAATAACAAAATCCCCCTTCCTACCATACACACCAAAAGCATTCATTTTTTCCAAAAGAAACACATACTATTTAAATAAAAACTATTACACAGCCATATAAAAATACCAATGATCTGAAAATCTATGAAATTTATTCCATTAAAACCATTACAACCTCACAACCCTCCTAGACCCCACCCAACCACCTAGACACCCCACCCCCTGGACACCTCCACCCCCATGGATAGCCACCCCACCCCCTGGACACCACCCCACCCCCTTGGATAGCCCCCAACCCCCTAGACCACCCCACCCCCTGGACACCACCCCACCCCCTGGACCACCCCACCCCCCTGGACACACCACCCACTGGACACCCCCCACCCCCATGGATAGCCCCCTACCCCCAAGACATCCCCCAATCCCCTAGACGTCCCCCACCCCTCCTAGACACCACCCCACCACCTGGACACCCCCACCCTCTGGACACCTCCACTAATAAGGACAGCCACCCCCACCCACTGGACACCACCCCACCCCCTTGGATAGCCCCCCCAACCCCTTGGACCCCCACCGCCCTGAACATGACCCCACCCCCTTGAAAACTTTCCCAACCCCCCAGACTCCACCCCACCCCCCACCCTACACACCCCTAACCCCTAGACACCACCCAACCCCTAGATATACCCCACCCCTCCTAGACACCACCCCACCCTTGGATTCCCACACCCCCATGTATAGCCACCCCCACCCCCCTGGACACCACCCACCCCCCTTGGACAGCCCCCCAACCCCCTGGACACCCCCCCTTGGACACCACCGCACCCCTGGAAATCTCCCCCCCTCCACACCCCCTAAACACCCCCACCCCCTTGGACACCCCCACCCACAGAAAATCCCCCCCCCCCCCCCCCAACCCCCTGGACACCACCGCCCCCCTGGACACCCCCACCCCCTAGACACCCCCTACCCCCTAGACTATAGATACCCAAGATTGACGTACATGGACATTACATTACTTTTGTGGAATAATTAGTACATAACAAAAATAGACACCCAAGGACCGTAGTTTTTTAGTGTCTTTGGAAACTTGGAACATAATCATCAAATAAGGGTGAATTATCTTCAACATATCCCATAAAGATCTTCCCCTTTTGTTTTCTTACCAAAATAAATTATTTATATCCTGGGGAAAAACATAAAAAAGGTTGAGATCAATTGTTCAGTAATGGTAAACATGGAGAACATAAAACAATCCATAAACATTTGAATGTAAAAACATGAATATAAAACAACAAAATCTTGATTAAAGTCATAAATCTTTGTAGTACATAAGTCATAGATCACAAATTAACATTAATAATGATAAAATAGCATGGTAATAATTCATGTAATTGTGTAAAACCATTAAGCATGTGATATGATTTCAATAGTAGCCAAGGCATTGCTGCCAAGACCTTCATAGTGGACAGAGTCCATTACTAAACCAGGTTTACATGTTGTTCCATCCATGTATTACTGAACCAGATTTACTTGTCATTCCAGCCATGTATATCTCATGAGATATAAATATTTACCCAATGCATTGATTGGAGATATAGTTCCCACCCATCTCATATTGAAATCTTTGTTACTTTTTCCACAAAACAATCATAAATCATTCATCATAACTGAAATAATAAAATGGGTTTCATAAACATGATCCCATATTAACATAATCCATACAAAACAAATGGATATCATTTCATCATAAGAAAAATAAAACCATATAAATAATAGAGACATTATACTTGAAACATAATCATACTAAATAATTTTATCTTACATGGGAAATAGTTTTGATAAAACACTTCAAATGAATTCTTGAGGAATATATTCTTTCTTCTTCAAAATCATTTTCTTTTCACAAAATGCCATGTAATATTAAAATAAAGGGATTTTTCTGAAAATAATCATGAAATCAAGTAGATAAATATTCAGGAAAATAAGGCATTAGGAAACTGTAAAAATCCTTTCATGCCGTATAAGTTAAAAAACATTATCCTCGTACTTTTTCCAGAAAAGTCAAAAAGTACCTTGTATGGTAAACAAAAAAAACATTCCTTCCATACCTTGTGGTAAAAGTCATAAAAGGGTAAAAATGACTTTAAACATGCATGGAAGAATAGTAAACATTTTATGAAAACATTTTGAGAAAACATGGACATGAATGATAAACATAACCATAGTAAATACATACCAATAAACAATCTCGGATAAGAACGAGATTGGAATAATTATCCATTACCATATGTCCCATTTCTTCCATATGTGTCTGAGACTCATGTATAGTGGGTTTAAACATATTATTAACTTTTAACAAAACCATAATAATATTTATGATATCATATATGATTCAGTTACGACTTTAGATTAATCTTTCATTTGTCAATTCCATGTTAAAGCAGAGTTTTGGGTAAAATCGTTTCATTTATCGTAC
Source organism: Viscum album (assembly GCA_963277665.1). Taxonomy (NCBI): domain Eukaryota; kingdom Viridiplantae; phylum Streptophyta; class Magnoliopsida; order Santalales; family Viscaceae; genus Viscum; species Viscum album. Next base: position 903,862,198 of record OY728139.1, read on the forward strand.
GTGTTTTGACTTATAATTTTTCATATGATTACCTAGATCATGATTACTTACTTAAATGATGTAAAACATGATTTATATATAATATATATTCAGAATATATATACAATATATTGATAAATGGAATGAAATACACCATTCATGTAGACGGTAGATCGTACGTACACATTAACAATGTTTTTGTTTCCTTATTAAATTGAATGGAAGTAAATGAAGTATATATACATAAATATAGTAGAATTATTATTTTATATATTCCATGATAACTTATTATATATACTTTATAATCATTCTTGAATGGTTAACATGGAGAATTAATCTCATCACATCGTGGAGATGGTAATCCGTACATACGCATGAGTGATGATATCCTTCCCATAATTATTGAATAGAATTTGAGTGAATGATATAATATCTCATAATTGGTATTATGTTATAATAATCATATATAGTTATTAATTTCACCATTATACACATCCAAGTAAGGTGGTGGTGGAAAAGCATATTACACCACTATATGGAGATGGTAAGTCGTACGTACGCACGCGCGATTATTTCATTTTTCGTAGGACGGATAGAAGTTGAAATAGGGTTGTTTAATATTTATAATAACATATCAGTATATCAATTATAATCATTTTATTACTTTAGAATGAAACAACTAAAGAATAGGAAGTATAATAAGAAAAAAATTGAAATAATCGGTAAAGGATATTACCTCTTCTTCGACACGCCTCTTCTAAACCTCTTCTTCAGGCATTAAAGTTGGTATTTGAAGAAAACCATGACCTGTAGTATGTTTCTAGGGAAGTTGATATGTGTAATGGGAAAGTTTTTGCAGATAATTAAGGCTCAAAATGGTGTGATGAAGAGAGGGATGAGGTGCGCTTTTATAAGAGAAGAGAGGGACACTTTGGGAAACCCCAAAAAATTAATTTAAAATATACTCAAAACACACTTAAAAACTTCAAATATGACTCAAATTAGAATATAAGATGATATAGGGTTGTAATATCATAATAAAATAAAATTTATACAAGTTGGGAAATTATTTTAAACCTTACAATTTTGTTTTATCCTTATTTAATCTATTTATTTTTATTTCTGGTAATAAGATTCTAAATTATAAATTGTTATAAATACTTACTTATGGGTTATGAACTGTCCATAATTGAATACTTTATGAAATTTTAGACCATATAAATTTCAATTTATAATTTTTAAATATTTTTGTTATTTATAAAAAATTTACTAATATAATACTTTTATAAAATATCAATAGTGTCAATTTTGACACTTAAATTATTTGAATTTAAATAAAATTCAGACATAAGATATATTCGGTAAAAAATATTTATTAGATCCCTAACATATAATATTCATCTTGAAAAATCATGTAGCACTTTAAATAGTTCATATAATATTTATTTTATTATTTTTAAAACTATTTATTTGATATTTCAATCAATAAAATAATTTCTACATCACTGTTGTGTCACCATTAGTGATAATTATTTAATCCCTAAAAATTATAAATAAATTAACAGGATTTATATAATTTTATTATCTTTATGTTGACTATTTGTTTTTTTATGTTTTATGAAGTTTATCACTAAATTAAAATTATTAAAATTATAATATATAAGAGAGGGACATGTTGTCACTTTCTTTGGTTTTAATAATAATTACATCCTTTTCATGGTCAAAAGTCCATGAAATGGATATATTATGACCCTTATATGATATGGGTAAACTTTTATTAATCCAATAGAATCTTTTAAGGTGTTAGGGTAATTTTATAATCTTATTTTTATACTTAATTACCCGATTTACCTTTTACTGTAGTAAATAAAAATTACCGTAGTTACTATTCACAATGTCTAAAAATAAAAATTAGCCTATTAGAATAATTTGAAATTAATGATTCCAAATATGGAATCAATTTTTACAAATTCAAAACATAGAAGTTGCAGTATTTAATATAAAATTAATACCGCTGTTGAGAAAACGGGTTTTAAAAGTTAAAACATTGCAAAATATTGAAATATTTTTACCTATGAATTCAATGTAAAATTAATGAGAAAGACTTAATTTATATTAAATGGTAAAAATATATTCTATTTATACTTTAAAACCATTCAATATAATAATTTAACCTTATAAATTATCTGGATAAAAGAATGTTGTTTTTAATTAAAATTTAGCATATTTTTACTATTAATCAAAATATGAAAGTTAACAAAAAAATATAAAAAAAATAATCCAAAGTTAATTTTTATATACTTATTGAAATGAATAATTTTATTTTTCCAAATTGAACTCATAAACATGTCAAAAACTATATTTAAAGTGGGTGTTCCATCAAAAGGCGGAAAAACTGTATTTTTGGAAAAATATTTCCTTTATACGAAAAATTGATTTTTTTCTCATAACTTGTTATAGAAAATTATTAAGATGAATTATAATGTTAGAAAATTCAAAATGTGGTTAATAATATTCATAACAGCTAGTTCATAATAATATTAGAACAATATATCATCATTTAGTGAAACTCTGTATTGTGTACAACACACGCTATGGAGGAAGGTCGCTCTTGCGTGCAACACAATCCAGGAATAGTGTATGCGTATACTATAAGCTAATATGATGTTGCATATAGTGAAAAAAAATATTGGTGTAGCATACAACACTAGACATCAAAGGAATTAAAAAAAATATTTCTCATAAAATCTCGGGGTGTTACATTCTACCCCCCTTAAAATGAATTTTTCCCTCAAAATCCATCGGGGTTATAAATGGTATATTAATTGAAATTTTATTTTATATAAAACCAAATCGTAAAAAGGAATACCAAAACTTAATTTTAAAAAATATTTCATAAAACATAACGGTTACCCAAATTAACTCATCATTGGGTTTCCATATAGGAGAACATAAGTGAAAATATGGATATGGAAGAGAAATATAACCATCAAGTGCTGATGGAGAGTGGCATAGAACATGGCTATAAAAAATCCAATAATCACAAAGCCATAAATTTTTTATGATCTAAGGTACTATCTAATTCATCGGATATGAGGGTACTAGGACAACGTTTTTGGTATTCAAGATCATTTCCATAAAGTTGATGAATTTTTTCATAAGGAAAAATACTTACTTAATTTCATTTTAATATCATCATTGGTTATTCCATGAACCATTTCCACTTTATCTCTTATTTAAAGAAATGAAGTTGAATTTGTCCTTCTTGAAATGTTAGCAGATCATGCGATAGAATGATAAGTAATTCCATCTTTCTCAAAAAGTTAGCAAAAGTTATTAAATATATGTAAGTCCATCTATGGTGATATTAACCTTATATGATTCCAAAAATGGACTTATACTTCAACTATCAAACCGATTAATAAAATAAAACTAATTTCTACAAACCAGGGACTTACTGTAGGCCAGTGGTAAGTGATAAAGGCCTATCGTACTTGGGTTGTGGGTTCGATTCCCGCAACCTTGTCTGATGCGATGGGTAGTCACCCATCATATGGGTTGTCCATTTTCTAAAAGACTACTATTATAACATTCCAAAAATAATATAAACTGTTCTATCCTTAAACAATACTATCTAATGTCTAACTTAATCCATTCGAATCTTTAGGCTTATCCAAAATACTTCTATACAATCTCATAGTATAATGAAAAATATTGATAGAGAGTTCATCTAACAATAATTTAAATACCATCATTTATCCCCCATTTATCATAAGATATATCTTGTTGGTCACATTCAAAACATGTGAATAACTTAATCATGGATTCTATTGAAACATGAATTACCATAGAACCTTAGTGAAAACGAGAATGCTGTTCAAAGTTAACTCTTTCCATATACCAAAATCCCAGAAAAATCTATATACTCAAAACATGATATCACTTTGTGCTTATACCAGTCATGAGCTCATTAATTATATAAAACATCTCATTCTCTTATTATCCCTTCATTATATGCATATCATCTACGTTCCAAAAATATATGAATAAACATTCATGGTTACCGGTACCATTCAACATATATTTTCAAATACATTAGGAAAAAACAATAGTGTAACAATCCTTAGATGTTTCTTTTTTCCATAGTACCATTAAATTACCTATACAACAAAAATCTTGATAAACATAAAATCATTACACTACCTTCTTAAACCATTCACCAAGATTTATGATTTTATTATTTAACACTTCTTTCATCTCATATATCATTTGTAGTCTCTTCAGCATCATCAACATAAATACTACCCATACGACCATGATAATTCTCTTCATGAGATTTTCCCTTAGGTAATTGGTTTTCATAATGCCCGTACATTCCAAATTTAAAACATTTAACCGTTTTTGGTATCTTAACAATACCATTATCCTTGTCCATGGTGTTAACTGAACCTTTTCCTTTGCAATTACTGGATTTGTGTACTTCTTTTCCACACCAAATGCATCTTTCAGTTCATTTGAAACATTCTCTATGATGCATCTTGCCACATGATTTACATGATGGAAATTGAACTTTATTTTCTCTATGATCATCATGAAACTCTATCTTTCTCTTATTAGCTAAGTCAGGAAACTTACCAAAGTAGAGATTAATGATCATATTATGAGATTGCTGATTAGGAATAATAACGATGTTTGGATTTCCAAATCCCATTTCATTTTGTTTCTCAGGAATAATATCATTCCATTGTCTATCATATCCTCCATTATCTTGAATCTTTCTGTTTCTATCCATTTTCTAAAACCCAAAAATAATAGTGTGAGAGGCAAGAATCATACTAGAAAAAAAACATAATCAAGGGGATTACTTTCAATCTCTAACATCTTAGGTATAATCCTAGGTTATTCATGATAGTTATCAAAACTCTAGGATAGTAACCTATATTTATATATAACCTTAGGAACATCCCTAGACATACCTTAGAAATATCTCTAGGGATCTCACTCAAGATTTCACATCCTTATTTCAAAAGGTTAACTAAACCTTTCCTCTGATACCAATTATAGAGACCCAATATTTACGGACATGGAAATTACATTAAATTTGTGTAATACATAATACATAACAAAAATAGAAACTCAAGGATCGTAGTAGTTCAGTGTCTTTACAAAATGGAACATAATATTCAAATCAGGGTGAAATATCTTCAACATATCCCATAATGATCTTCCCCTTTTTTTCATACCTAAAACCATTATTTATATCATGGGGAAAAGAAAACAGAAAAATAGTGAGCTCAAATGCTCAGTAAGGGTAAACATGGAGACCAACAAACAATCCATAAACATTTGAACGTAAAAACATGAACATTAAACATCAAAATCCTGAGTAATGACATAAATCTTGGCAGTACATAAGGCATAGATCACAAAGAAACATTAATCATGATAAAATATCATGGGAATAAAACATGTAATTGTGGAAAACCACTAAGCACATGATATGATTTCCATAGTAGCCAAAGCATTACTTCCAAGACCATCATAGTAGATAGAGTTCATTATTGAACCAGGTTTACTTATCGTTCCAGCCTTGTATTACTGAACCAAATTTACTTGTCGTTTCAGCCATGTCTATCTCATGAGATATAAATCTTTACCCAATGAATTTTAGGGAGATATAGGTCCCAATGATCTCATATTTAAATCATTCTTATGTGTTCCACAAAACAATCATAAATCATTCATCATAACCCAAATAATAAAATGGGCTTCATAAACATCATCCCATCTTAACAAAATCCATCTAAAACAAATGGATATCATTTCACAATAATAAAAATTGAACCATGTAAATAATAAAGACATTATACTTGAAACATAATCATACTAAATAATGTCTTCTTAGATAGGAAATAGTTTTGATAAAACACATGGAATGAATTCTTGAGGAAAATATTCTTTCTTCTTCAAAATCATTTTCTTTTCACAAAATTCCATGTAATTTTAAATGAAAAGGATTTTTTTGAAATTAATCATGAAATAATGTAGATGTGGCTTCATTAAAATAAGGTGTTATGAAACCATATATATCCATTCTTGTTGTATAAGTTAATAAAACATTCTCCTCGAACTTTTTCAAAAAAAGTCAAAAAGTACCTCGTATGGTAAACAAAAGAAAGATTCCATCCATACCTTGTGGTAAAAGTCATAAAAGGGTAAAAATGACTTTAAACATACATGGAAAAATAGTAAACATTTTATGAAAAGATTTTGAGAAAACATGGACATGGATGATAATCATAACCCCAGTAAATACTTACGAATAAACAATCCCAGACAAAAACAAGATTGAAATAATTATCCCTTACCTTATGTCCAATTTCTTTCATATGTGTCTGAGAATCCTCTATAGTGAGTTTAAAAATATTATTAACTTATACAAGAACCATAATATTATTTATGATATCATATATTATTCACTTACGACTTTATATTACCCTTTCATTTGTCAATTCCATGTTAAAGCGACGTTTTGGGTAAAATCGTTTCATTTATCGTACGTGTTTTGACTTTTAATTTTTCATATCATTACTTAGATCATGATTACTTACTTATAGAATGTAAAAAACGATTTATATATAATACATATTTAGAATATATATATAATATATTGATAAACGGAATGAAATACACCATTCATGGAGATGGTAGGACGTACGTACGCATGAACGCTGTTTTCGTTACATTATTAAATTGAATGGAACTAAATGACATATATATATATATATATATATATCCCATAGAATTATTATGTCATATATTTCAGGATTACTTATTATATATTCTTTATAATCATTCTTGAATGGTTAAAATGGAGAATGAATCTCATCACATCATGGAGATGGTAATCCGTACATACGCACGAGCGATGATATCATTCCCATAATTATTTAATGGAATTGGAGTGGATGATATATTATCTCTGAATTAGTATTATGTTATAATAATCATATATAGTTATTATTTCCACCATTATACCCAACCAAGTAAGGTGGTGGTGGAAAAGGAGATTACACCACGGCGTGGAAACGGTAAGTCGTACGTACGCACGGGCGGTGATTTAATTTTTCGTAGGATGGATACAAGGTGAAATAGGGTTGTTTCATATTTATACCAACATATCAGTATATCATTGATACTGATGTTATTACTTTAAAATGAAACAACTAAAGAAGCTGAAGTATAAGAAGAAATAAATTTGAAAGAATCGGTAAAGGATATTACCTCTTCATCGACGTGCCTCTTCCAAACCTCCTCTTAGGACACTAAACATGGACATTGAAGAAAACCAGGACATCTATTATGTTTATAGGGGAGTTAAGAAGAGTAATGATCATGTTTTGGCCGAGCTTGAAGGCTCAAAATGGTATGAGGAGGAGAAGGATGAGGTGCCCTTTTATAAGAGAAGAGGGGAACTTTTAAAAACCTCAAGAATATTAATTTAAAATGAACTCAAACCCCAATTAAGAACATCCAAAAGGACTCAAAGTAGAATATAAGATGATATAGGGTTGTAATCTCATTATTCAATAAATTTTAGACATGTTAGAAAATAATTTTAAACCTTATCATTTTGTTTTGTCCTTATTTAATCTATTTAATTTTTTGTGGTAATAAAATTCTAAATTCTAAATTGTTATAAATACTTTATTATGTGCTGTGAATTTTCTATAATTGGATAATTTGTGTAATTTTAGACAATATAAATTTAAATTTATAATTTTTAAATATATTTGTGATTTTTATAAAATTTAATAATATGTTTTTTATAAAATATCAATAGTGTCAATTTTGACAATATTTAATTATTAGAATTTAAATAAAATCCACAAAAAAGATATATTCAAAAAAAAATATTTAATATATCCCTAACATGTAATAATAATATTTAATATGTGTGGAGCACATTAAATAGTTCATATAATATTTATTTTAATATTTTTAAAATCATTTATTTTATATTTCAATCAACAAAATAATTTCTACATCACTATTATGTCACCATTAATGATCATTATTTAATCTCTAAAAATTCTAAATAAATTCCCATGATGTATATAATTTTATTATATTTGTGGTGACTATATATGTTCGAAGTTTTATGAATTTTATCACTAAATTAAAATTATTTCACTTATAAGATATAATAGAGTGACATGTTGTCACTTTCTTTGGTTTTAATAATAATTACATATTTTCATGGTAAAAAGTCCATGAAATAAATCTCTTCTAACACTTAGGTGATATGGGTCTACTGTTATTCATCAAATATAATTTTGACAGGTGTTAGGGTAATTTTATTATCTTATTTTTATCCTTAATTACCCGATTTACATTTAACTTTAGTAAATAAAATTTACTGTGCTTACTATTCATAATGTCTAAAAATAAAAACTAGCCTATTAGCATAATTTGGACCTAATAATTCCTAATATGGAATCAATTTTTTCAAATTAAAAACATTGAAGTTTCAGTATTTAATTTAAAATTAATCCCACTGTTGAGAAAATGGATTTTAAAATTAAATCATTGAAAAATATTGAAATGTTTTTACCTATGAATTCAATGTAAAATTAATGATAATGACTGAAATTATATTAAATGGAAAAAATCTATTCTATTTTTACTTTAAAACCATTAAATATTATAATTTAACCATATAAATTATCTTGATGATAATGTTGTTTTTAATTAAAAGTTAGCTTATTTTTACTATTCATCAAAATATGCAAGTTAATAGAAAAATATTAACAAATTATACAAAGTGAATTTTTATATAAATATTGAAATGAATAAGTTTATTTTATAAAATTGAACTCATAAACGTGTCAAAAACTAGATTTAAAGTGGGTGTTCAATCAAAAGGAGACAAAAATGCATTTTTGGAAAAATATTTCCTTTATATGAAATTTTTTTTCTCATAAATAGTTCTAGAAAATGATTAAGATGAATTATAATGTTATAAAATTCAAAATGTGGTTAATACTATTCATAAAATCTAGTTCATTATAATATTAGAACAATATATCATTGTTTAGTGAAACTCGATATCACGTACAACACACGCTACTGAAGAAGGCCACTCTTGCGTTCAACACAAGCCAATAATGGTGTTTGTGTATACTACAATCTAATAAGTTTATGTGTATAGTGAAAGATAATCTTGGTGTTGCGTACAACACAAGACATTAATGAAATTAAAAATAATATTTCTCATAAAATCTCGGGGTGTTACATAGACAACCACCTTATACCCGTGAATATCCCCCAACCCCCTAAAATATAAATTTAATTCTTTATGTATTTAATTAACTTATGAATTATGTGTTGATGGTGTATGGGTATACTTGTTGTATGGGTATACTAGTTGTATGGGTAAACTTTTTTTATGTGTATACTTGCTGTAATTACCTGATGAATTAGTTGTTAATTCTGTTAATGGTGTATGTAATTGGGACATGGGGAAGATTAGTTGTCATGTGAAGATTGAAATAGGGAAAACTATGATTTGGTATATGTCATGGTTGGGAGAGTATACTGTTTTTTATGTTCTATTGGAGGTGTTTTTTGTTCAATTTTATTTTTTTTCACGTGTGTTTGCAAGTGTATGCAATGGAGGGGATGAGTGGCAGTTGTGCTGGCTGTTGTGATCTTTATTGTAAATACATCATACTAACAGTTCAGAATTATTAGTAAAGTGTATTTAGAAAATAATTTTACTAATGGTTTTAAAGAACCATTGGTAATACTATATACCAACAGTTTCTAAACCATTATTAAAATACATGTAAACAATATATCCCAATGGTTTTCAAAACTGTTGGTATATAGTATACCAACTATTTTGATGCCTATACCAATTGGTTTAGGCCGTTGGTATATATTTTATTTCTAGTAGTGAATCTTGAATTATTTCCTATATTTTCTATAAGAGGTTTTAGTAGTTTTTTATGGTTAAATTTGATGCATCCTTGAGGAGTTTTCGGTTAATGTTTTGGTTGTGGTGAGGAAGACTTGTTCGGAAAGTTTGTGCACTTGATCCATGTTCATCTGGAGTTGTGATGTGAAACCAAAAACATGGAAAATATGAATGGGTAGTCAGGCCTAGTGTAATTATCTCTAGTTATGTATGCTTAGTGGTTCTTTGAAGAGTGGATCAAAGATGAGACGTTATAAGGTGGGGACATTGTAAGGTTTTGGATTTTTTAAGGTGTTTTTTGTTGATATTTTTGTTTAAGCACATTCTTATGGTCAAAATAAGTGTTTCCCAAGTTTATGAGAAGTATCAAGGGTGTTCTATGGGTTCGGGACATTAAATAGGAAGAAAAATTATTTATTGTGCATGTTGCATGGTTTGGGACTGGTTAGTGAAAACCATATAGGAATCATAGGTAACTGTGTAAAGGGGTGATTTTAGACAATAGCATCTGCATGGTTTTCACATGATTTGGAAAACTATGTGGGAAAACTGTGTCGCCTAGAAACTTTGATAAAATTATGAAAATTCCATTATGGGATTTTATACCCAACTCAAGAATTCCTCTATTTCTCCTCCCTTTAACCCTATAAACGATCCAATATTCCAAGATCTTCCAAGACGTGATTCTCCTTCGATTCTTGGTCATTTTGAGTGGATTTAATTGCAGATTTATGATCCGAGTAAGGCTAATGACACACTTTCTTATATTTTTGTTTTAGAGAATTCATCTCTTCCTTCTCTCCATCCAAATCTCAAAAATCGTTCTTTTTGGGAGAGTTTTTGGTTGAGTTTTTAAAGGGAGGTTGATTCTGGATCCAAGGCCATGATTAAGAGTGTGTTTATCATCGAATTTAAGGAAGGTGGTCTACAAGAATTATCCCATAGTTTTATTTTAGATTTTTTCATAGAAGTGTCTGTTCTTCCTTTACCCTTTTTTTGTTCTTGATCCCATGGGAGGGTTCGGTAAAAATGGGTATCAAAGTGACCAGGTGAAACCATCATGATCCTCATGGGATTTGTAGTGGATTACTTGACAATATTAGGGCCACCCATGGGGTGCGCCGGTATTTTTGAGCCTAGATAGTGGTAGGGTTAAGTGAAGGGTTCCAAGTAATAATGTGGAACCCATGATGAAAATGTTTTAACCATTGATTAAGTTGTAAATGGAATGATGGTATTTGTGTCTTGGGTGCTAAGGGCCTATGGGGTTGTCTATAATGACATGAAAATGGGTGAGTTGGGACGAATGAGATTATGTTGATTGTTTAATGAACTTTGGTTAGAAATTCCTTAGAACATTACTGCATACCAAATGATGAACAAGTAATTTTTAAGGTAATGGAAAATGGTTAAATATATTGTTGGGTTAATACATGGTAATTATGGGGAATTCCAAAAGAGATGGATGTAATAAAGTGGTTTTACCATGTGAGGTAGGAATTATACTTTAAGTTCTTAAGTGGGTAAATGATTGTGAAATTATAAATGGGATAAATGGGTTATTATATGGTAATTGATGAATATGGGCTACGGCATAGGGGTTGTTGAATACACATAATGGGTTTAGGCATGCTAATGGGAATTTTGTTAAATGGATATGAATTGTAAATGGTAAATTTATTAATGGGTTATGGAATATTATTTATTCCCAAGTTGTTCGTTATGTATTGTTATTTCCAATGGAATTGTTTATGCTTGGTATTTTTATGGTATGGTTGTGGTGATTGGATAAATATTCATGCTCACGTGGCTTGGTAGAGTGGGATATTGACCTGAGGATCTAGCCTGCTGGTCAAGTTTGACTGAATCTCTATACCCACAGGTCATGTTAGACTGAGACTCTAAAATCGACCCCCAAAAATGCATGGGTTAGGGAAGGAGAAGGAGGATCTATTCCCCTAATAGTTTCATTCTACCCAAACCGAGGATATATGGTGAGGATAAAGTGTTGATGTGTTATGTGTTTTCAAAGTGAGATAGAGACATGACTTATTTCTCCTATGCATTATTATTGAATTACTTAGACCCTTGTGTAGATGATATGTGTGCCTAACCCGTAGAACATGTGCTAAGAATAGAATAATTAATTAATATGGTTTAAGAAATTAAACTGGGAAAAGGGATAATCATGAAATAAAAAGAAACTTATTCACTAATGGTACCTAAAATGTCCCTAGTTTACTTACAATTTACTTTGTACATGCATGCAATATCTATTAGACTAGATATTTTTAAGACATAGTTTGTGGTATGCTACTGAGTTTTGTACTCACACCATGCTTGAGCCACCATTGGGTACCCGAGCAGGTTTCTTGATTATAGGTCAGGACATGGGAAAAGGCCCTAATCTAGGAGGTTGAGTTGGGATTGGGATGTATATGGAGAAGGATCCAAACAGAGACCTGGTACCCATTTTTGGAGTTGGTCATTTTCCTTATTTTTGGGGTTTATTCAATTAGCAGTACTAGTATGTCATGACATTGTAAATGTTGAATTATGGTTTGTACCCAGTTGGTAGATGTTTAACTTGTATGTTTATTAGTTGTTTTATATTATTTATCTATTTATATTGTGTATTGTTGTGGAATACTCTGGTAAATATGGTATAGTCTCCCCATGTGACTCGTTAGACACTCACTACTAGTCGAAAACCTCTGGCATATTGGGAGGTGTGTTTGAGGTTATGAGATGACATGGATCAGGAGACCGATTTAGTGGCTCTTGGGTTGGGGACGTTATATATTTGGTTGTCTATTCTCTTCAATAATAACATTAAAAGTTAATTTATCCTCATCAAACTATTTTGAGTGAATCAAAGTGTTATATTTATATCACGTTTTTTTCTCATTAACAAAAATATTTATTAATAGTTGTTTTGGTAGTTTTTATTTGCTAATTCCTAGAGTAATCTTCATCATTTTATATAATTAAGATTATAATAAATTAAAACCCTACTAATTAATGTTAATTCACTCTTTAATGGGTATAATATATTCATGATCATCCAATATTTTTTTTTGTTTTTCATTAAGATAAGTGATGGGATATAAAAGTGATATAATATAAGAATTAATCGTAACAAAACTAACTACTACATTTGATATAAACAAATTTTTTCAATTATTTATGGGATTGTTTTTAGAAAGAACATGAGCATACTCACCCTATGAATTAATGTTTCACATTGAAGGGAAACCACATTAAAATCCTTCTAGTAAGAGGGGTGAGGTATTTTTTTAAAATAGATATAATTTGGATAATAATTTGTATAAAGAGTGGAATGAATGGGTTTTTTCATAATTGAATCAATTGTAATGCTTATAGAAGATTAAGAAAAAAATGGTGATTATCATAAAGAAAATAATTATAAATAATATTTATTTTTTATTTTAAATATAAAGGGTGTACAATGATGATTTATAATTTTTTACCTCTATACGAATGATAGAAAAATAAGTCAGAAAAAAATTCATATATATAATAGTATGAAAGTGGGACCCAACTAGCTGAGCACTTTTCAAAAGTGTTGAAGGTTCAAATAGATAGACCAAAAGAACCATAAGATGAATATAAATGGGTACAATGGGTGAATAAAACTATAAAATGAAATTTTATATCTCTTTCAATATCTTTATGTGAAAACCTTTAATGTTCTATTTTTTTATTCCAAAATATGAGGCTTGTTAAGAATATTTAAAAAAATATAGTGAAAACAATAATATCAAGTTCTATTAATATTGATCATGTTTCCATGAGTGATGAAAATTCCCACTTCTTTTAATCCCCTCTTGCACTATGGGGTAATAATATTTTAAACCAGATATCTACCTATGTTGCCTGTTCTAGAGCATTACACACGTCAAGCATGCCTCCTCATACAATGAAGACTACCAACTAGCAATGAGGCTTGGTAATAAGTCATCGAGAGACTAAAACCTTAGTATTATAATATATAATATTAAATAAAAAGGAATCCCTAAATAGATATTAATTTAAGAACATGTAATTTTAGTGAAATTAATAATCTAATAAATAAGAAACTTCATGATGTGTAAAATGAACCCATCTCATAGTATACTGATCATAAAATGGAATCAAAAATAAATAAAGGCATTGATACATGTCTTCATCCTTACATCATTATTTTCTCCACATCACTGTCGAGGTACTGTTATTTTCTCACTTTGGCTAGTGGCCTTTCCCTTACTAATATGACGTATATAAGGTCGACATGTCAATTGAGGTACGCATGTAAGGTGTAAGCTCAATAAGTTGTAGGAAACCATAAATCTGACTCTAATATATTCAATTATATATATCCATTCATGTATAATAAGAAATTAAATAACTAAAACACATCATATATCCTTATATTGAATACTCTAGTTTTTTACAAACTAAAAAAAGCTCTTCCCTACTTACTTTGGTTGAATTTAATATTAATAATTAATGGTAATTTCTAAAAATTAAGTGGGATAACCTTACGAAGTAGTATTATAAACATGTGGATCTAGTTTGGTACAATATATCCATAATTGGTATCCAAATAATAGGTTATAAAAGGACCCAATGCCACAAATATTCCTTGATATCATACGTCGGAATGGTTCCATAACCTAGAGGTGTTTTTTGAATCATTGGTGGCCATAGAACCCAACTATGTTATACCTTAGGAAATCATAGTTTGGTAAAATAAAAACCTAGATATAATCTATTAAATAATAGGATTTTTATATATATATAATCTAGATTAAAAATACATCAAAAAATGGCATAAATAATGATTAGTCTAGTAAATTATTTTTCATATCCTTGTCTAGTGGAACACCAAATCTAGGGAATCATATATCCTACCACTAGTTAGAATAATACAAAGTCTAGATAACAATATTTCAAACCACCAGTTAGAATAATTACCATACTAAGGATATTTTATTTCACAATACTAGATTTTTTAATTCCCATTTTGAGGAATTATATATCATACCACTAGCTGGGAAAAAATCTAGTCTAAGGAATCAAATTTTGAGTAACAAACTAGACAAATTCCTAGTACATGGAATTATTTTAGTATAATTGGTAGAATTGTTGTGTATATCTCTCTAGTAAATCCTGAATAGCAGGGATGATGTGATCATTCATCCCTCAGGTCAGTCATTCATCACATCAATAAAAATATGTCCTAAATAATCATTATAATTGAAATCACATTTGACACCAATTCCTATCATATCCCTTGGATAATAACTCATCACATCCACTGTAGGGATTGGAATGGTGCATTGATTACCTCTCCCTAAGTTATCATCAATTACTACCTTATACATTTCATGTATTGTGATAGGCTCTATTTTAGGTTTGACCATCCCAATATCAACTCATATCTCTTGGTAATCATCTATATGGTGACATGAGACATTAGGATATAACTTTTATTCCCATATCTAAATTATCACGAGTGAATTATAAATTATTAACTAACATGATTCACATCCACCCATTCATCACCTCTCATACTCATACGATACCAACCATGGCCTATTTCATTCATCCTATTTCCATTTCACAAGTAACCTCCCATATGGTAACTTAGACTATAAGACCCCTCCCTAACCTTTCACATACACAAATTACACATGTAAAATAACTTATCCTGTTTTTATAAAATTTATATACCCTCAATATAACTTCTCATATGCTCATACTCTTCTTTTGAGAACCCTTTTTATAGTTGAAATCCTAATTTGTAGGTCACCCATCCAAATGAACCCAATTTTTAAACAAAGATTTGAGTGTGACTTTCATTCAACCCACACATTTCTCATGGATCTCAATTGATTATTATATTGCATTAAAAATTAACTCACTAGTTCACTCATGTAACTACTAAATGTTATAGGCCCTCTAACTCTATAATACACTACCACCAATTTTAGTGAGTTCCGGCACAAGTATTCACTGTGAGGGGTTTAATGAAGGAATAAAAATATTTTACAATTTATTATTAACCGACCTTTTTTATAATTTAATATAAAAAACATTGATTAAATTTATTCACCAACACCAATCTTTTAGATGTTAATTAATTTGGTTCAGTGATTTAATTTTCATATTCACACAACTAAAGTAGAAATAGTGTTGTACAAGTTTCATAATTCAAAACTGATAGCATTATCCTTATAATAACATGGTATCATCCATTTTTATATGATCCACTAGAATAAAAGATTTATTATGATATTTGTTATGTACTTGAAATAATGTGTGTATAAATTATTCCCAAATAGTACAATGTACTCCCACACACTAAAAAAAGATATGTATTTAATGGTACAATAATATGGAACTTTTATCACCAATATGAATATCAAAATCCACTGAAAAAAAAGTATCACCTCTTATCTATCTATTTGATTATTAAAACTACCAAATTTAATTCTAAAATACTTCTTTTATTCCACAAAAATACTTATTTATTTTCCAATCGATATATATTAATGTATATATAAATTGTTGACCATAAAAATATAATAAAAATCAGTACCACAATGTGAGACTAATGAATTCCATATTCTTCAAACAAACCCATAAATTGTTTATATCAAAGGATACATTTTATAAGAATTTATGATTAGTAATAGCTATAATTATTCTCCAATTGCTTTTGAGGCGTTTAAAACTCTTCCTATCTCTCTTCTATTCATGCCTCACTACCATAAAATTACAGAAAATTTAACACATCAATGTCTCTTTTAATTAATATATTATTAAATTAAATATTTTCATTAACTTAAATAATATTGGGTTTGAATTTTGTCAAATAATTTGATCTTTTGTGTGTCATAAGGTCATCACATTGTTATCCCATAGTTAGAAGGAATCTTTTAGTGTAATATTACATGTGACATTTCCCAAAGTAACTATTAAACTTAATTTTATATAGGGTCTCATCCATGCTGATGTAACATTTCTTTTTCATGATTAAGATATATTTTTTAGTCTAATTGTTCAGGTTGAATCAATATAATCTAGTATATTTCATATGTTTGTTGCACAGTTTATGAAACTATTTGATCAAACCATTTGAGGTTCTCATACATAAAAAATATTGATTCTCCATTTTAACACCTACTCATTATAATCTTATTGGCCCCTTCATCTTCCACTATTAAATTGTTTGAACCCATGTGTGTTTATCCCTCTCATTAAATCCTTTATGTTGTCTTCACTATGGAGGTACTTCCATCTATGAGGTCGATTCTTATAGGTAATTCCCTCAAGATCTTCTCTTATCCCAACCATCTTTCTTCTGCACTTTGTTTCTAGTCCTAATATTGTAATAGTGACCTAAGAATTGACTTTTTGTGATTTTGAATTGGGGATTCTCTATTTTAGGGTGTCAAATAGTCCTATAAAAAATTATCCTTCCTCTTTGTGGTCGAATAATATTGTTGCTTTCAAAATAGAATATTTGAGTTAGGTTTCTCTATACACTGCCATTTAAAATTAAATTTTTAAATGTTTTCTCAATTTAATACCATGTTTTGAATATTTTAAATGATATATTAAGTGTATATATTAAAATTTTACCAAATAAATTAGGTTTCATTCTCAGTTTTATTTGACAGAAATATGTTTTTTCTTATTTTAATATTTAATTTTACTCATATAAATATTTCCAACAAAGTGTAGGTTCAAATAAAAACCTATCTTTATCATGATAAAAAAATTTATCTTTTATGAAATTATTTATTATGAAATTATAATTATTTAACATACTTTTTTGTTAAGATTTTACAATGGATAAATTTATTCTTGGAATCATCAAATGGTGATTCTCATTAGTAAGTTATAATGAGTTTGTTTTTTTTTCAATGTACAAAGGGTATTCTTATGGGTTTCAGAATATGTTATTTGGTGAACTTAATTAGTTTTCCAATATATTATGTTTCATGGTTGTAATATTATATTTTTGGTTAGTTTTATTCCCTTAAATTGATACCCTTCAATTTTTTTGTTGAAAATTTAAAATAGATATTGATGTTGTGTAAAATTGATGAATTTATCATGGTTTAATGATATAGTTATTAAATAATAATTATTGATCAATTGGGTGATTATATGAAGGTTGATCGGATTTGAGGGAGTGTTATTATTATAGTTCATCGTATATATAAATATATTTTTATATATGTAATATGTTGATTTCCCAACTCTATTTACATAAAATGGGAATCCTTATGTAGTGTGGTGGGAAATCATGGCATGTGTATTGCACTTATTTATGATTTTGTTCTAATTAGTGTACCCAAGTTATAATATTCTCTAATTAGATATTTTTTCCTCTTAATTGGGCCAAGTTGGGTAAAACTGAGTTCTTAGGTGGTTGAATCACATTGGGCACTGATTAGATAGATTCTATTTTGGTAATTTCTTCTAATGTCTCTAAAGCTCCTAGGTATTCCAAAAAAATATTATTATTATTATACTATAATAATTGATTTATGATTACTTCATGTGGGTTATTATTATTATTGACATGATTATTATTCTATGTCTTATTATTATAGATTCTACCTACCATGATGTTATTTGATATTGAACTGATTTTTCATAAAACCCTAAGTAAGTTCTTCATTTTCTTAATAGAGATGTTTACTTTTAAAATGGGGTTGGTTTATTAAGAAATAAATTTATTATTATTTCATTTAACTTATATTCATTAAAAAAATTCCTTCTAAACTTGGATTCATATTTCATATGTTTCCTTTTAAAAATTTGAAGATTTTACAATTTTAGGGTTTATATTCCTTAAATGGAACCATTTCATAAAAATATCTAAGGTATGTTTTAGCTTAAAATGTGTAATACATATATATAAATATATATATATATATATATATATATATCTCACAAAATGAAATATTTATTATAATATACTCATGTTTCTTTCTTTAACTTAAAATTAAAATGGATACATTTATAGTTGTATTTCAAACTAGCATGAAAATGATTTAATTTTAAATATTATTCATGGTGCGTGGGGAGGATAACTATTAGGAATTATATAATCACACCCTATATACATTAATGGATTAGTGTAGTTTATTCTTAGATATATCAGGTTTCCTTTTTATATAGACTTATGTTTATTGGTGGTGGAAAGTGATGGCCCCTCACATGACATGTGGATATGAGTGTTTGGGTTTTCATTTGGATCATGTTTTGGTAATGTTTGTAATTTATCTTGTGTATCATTCCTCTTTAGTATTCATACTCTCATTTATTTTTTTCACATATTAGATCCTATGATCAATCTTTGATCTTAGTGATGTTGAGTTATTTTGGATATGTTAATTTCTTTTAGTTGTTAGTAGAAATATTTTCATTTTAATCATATTAATTATCATATTTTATTATACTTTAAAGTTATTTATTTTATATTAATGTCTCTCTAAATTATGAAGAAGTCATTCTATACTTATGGGGACGAATTTTTTGTTAATTCTTATTTTATTGACCCAAATCTTTCCCAAAAATTTATACTTTATGCCTAGGAACTATTTTCCATCCTAAAGTGATAGAGAACACATCTTGGTCCATAAAAAATCTAAATTTTTCAATGTTGTGGGTTGAAAATATTTTAATTGTGGCACTAATATACTTCACTCATTCATTGAATTTTTTATTTCAAATTAAAAATAAATATAAAAACCTTTAAATTCCAACAACTACAGATTCAATTGGAGCCATAATATCAAATTAAGTCATTTAAATCACCCTTGATATGGTATAGATTTGTAAATACTAGATTTGGAGTAACCCAAATGTCAAAAAAATCTATTCCATCAAAAACAATCAAATAATTTTTTTTATCAAACCATAGTGCAGTGAGATAAAAACAAAACATGTTTTTTATTAAGTACACATCTACTTTGAAACTAATTTAATCCCATGACCAATATTGATAAACAATGATTCTTTGGATTCTGGTTGTCTTCTCTAGATATATTCACAATTTATATTTCAATATATTTTAACAACCATGATGAAACTTTGATCCATCCATGACCATGATGTATAAACCATGACATGGTGAGTTCACCATTATTCTATAAAAGACAAGAACAATAAATAATATCCATTTTTTATATCCAATTACTGAGTCTCCACTATTTTTACCTTTAATCCATGATATTTTTTGTTCAACTATGACTAAAAACTCTCAAAACATGAAGTGGTTAATATTTCAAATAGTGAACAAGGTTTTTTATAAAAAAACCCCAATTAGTGAACTACTCATTTTTCTAAACATCACAATTCATTTTCCTTGAACATAAAACCTTGATGTGTCTTTATTAACACAATGGTTTTTTGTCTATAATTTACTCCAAATAGATTTAATCACTATACATAAACTCTAATATTCTTTAAAACACCTCCAAATATCTAAAACAAATTCACCTCATCTAAAAAACATAAATTCATATAAATGGGAATGTTATTTATTTGTTAATAAAAAAATTATCATAAATATATTCAACCATATACAATTAATTTTCCTCAATAAATAATCTTACTCCTTGTAAGAATATCATTTATGTCCATAATAATCTCCCACTTTGGATTTTCTTATCAAAAAAATAGTTATAAATTACTATCAATATTAACATTGAATTTCCATTCAATAAATATAATCATTTTGAGGAAATATTGGTACAATAATTTATAAAAATGTATAATAATTTCAATTATTTCCATGATATTAACACACATTAACTTCCAAACAGGTTCTTGTGATTCTCTTCAAGACTTTATATTCTCAAAATTACCCCTAAACATGTGCTAGACTTTTTATTTCATGGAAAATCAATAAAAAAATTAAAATTTATCATGATCTGACCAATTTACAAACACAATTTTGAAAATAACTGTTTTATAAACACACACACACACATGAAATGTGTATAATAAACTCACAAATTTCCCCATTTTAAGTATTTCTATTAAATATACACTCCCCCTTAATAAAAACATTATATCCTATTAGGAAAATATATATCATTATATTTATTTTGATATTTATCTCCTTATTTGATAAAAACTTCCAAATAACATGTAAGAGATCGGATTATGATAGTATTACCTTGAGAATGTAAAAGTTTAACTCTCATCATAAACCTAATTTTTTTAAATATATCCTTAAGAATTATTTTGGTAAAAATACTTGTTATTTATTCCTTTATATGGACAAATTACTTTTTAAATAATCCTTATCCCACCATTTCATTCATAAAATGGTACTTTATATCATTTTTTATCGAGAATACTGGACTTGGTTTCTAAAAATATTGATGGTTCTTTGGTTATCAAAGCCTTCAAATAAGTGTAGCTTAACTTCCACTTTTAAATCCTTGAGAAATGTGTTAATCCATATCAATTTTGTAGTTTATTAAGTAGTATAAACTTATTATACATCCATGGTTCTCAAGGTAACATAATTCTACTTATTTTTTTCATATAACACTCCTTTTTCTCAAGGAATAATAGTCCACAAGGAATGGACTTATAATCATTGACACTTTTCCAACAATTCGAATCAGCATAACCAAATATTTCAAAGTTTAACTTTTATTATATTATATAATCTAGTTTAAATATAAATTTAGGTAACTTAAAATCCTTTTTCCAACAGTGAAATTATATTCCTTATGAAAACATTGATACCTTGAAAATAATGTAACAATATTGACATCGTTCAATATTGATTAAGTAAAATAGATTAATCTCTCAATAAGTTTTCTAAAATCCATTTGATCAACCACATTTCCATATTTATATTTTTGAATCATGGTTAGCATAAAAAATATGGTAGAAATTATATTATTATTATCCATTCCAAACTTCTTCAAAAATTCTAAAGAATACTTCTTTTGAGAAAGAAAAATGTGATCCTTCTCTAGAGAAATTTTATATCCCAATAACTAATTTATTTATCCCAACATAAGAATCTAAAAAATATACATTATTTTAGTGATAATTTATTTCTAAACACCTTATTTATTTCCAAAAAAGATAATATCATCAAAATAGATGATAACAATGAGAGATACCATTTTGTTTCATTAATATAGTGGTTTTTTCTACTCTTTGTTTCCATAAATAAAAAACATCATGTATAAATCAAGCATGAATGTAATTCTCTAATATAATTTTTAACATATTTAGTGAATTATTCGACCTATAAACATATACTTAATAATATCAAAGAATAAAGCCTTTAGGTTTCTCAATGTATAACTCCTATTTAAGTTCACCATTGATAAAGGCTTATTTGACATCCATTTTGAAAATCATGTATATGATTTGTGAATCAATAGTAGAAAAACATCAAATGTTTTTAATCCTATAAACTAGAGAAAATAACTCATAAATATAAATATACTAAACATAAGAATACACTTTGCAAATAATTCATTCCTTATTCTTTATCAATTCTCCCTTCTCATTCATCTTATCATAGATTCCCCACATTCTTACAATTATATTATTGTTCATTGGCATATTTAACAACTCCCATGTTTTTCTCTTCTCAATATGATTTAATTCCTCATCCATGGAATGTAATCACTCTTAATACCCAAATTATTTATTCACACTCATTGGCTCCACATGATAAATAAATCAGGTGTGAGATGTTTTCCTAAAATACCCCTTAGTTTTAACTAATTATCTATGATATCCAATGATTTTCTTGAACAACCTCTTCTATTTCATCCTTGGATAAACTATTTTTTTTTATTAATAATTGTGTAGTTTGAATCAATATATTCTTCATGTCCATCACTTATGTCTTCATCACTTTTATAATTTTATATATTTTATCTAGTCAACTCTTCAACTTCTCTATCAACTTTAAGAAGTATTATTTGTTTTTCAAACCTATTAAATTAGTAATTGAAGACTGTCACATTTGTAACATCATCAAAATGTCTGGATTTCATATTATTTTAGTGATATACTTATCTAATTTTCATATATCTAAAGAAAATTACTTCTAAACTGCTTTGATCAAACATTATCATATTTTAACACTTCACTTAGATGATGCAAGGACTTCTAAAACACCCTTATGTACATCAATATTTTTTGTATTATTTTGATTATCCTCATAAGGAGACATAAAAGAGTTTAAATTATATAGATATTTTTTAAATGTGTAACATTATTTGAATCTATTACATTAAAAATAAATTAGAAGTTCCATTTTCGGGCAATATATTTTGATCCATCTTAATCAATATTAGATTCTTTCTCTCTATTAAGCCAATTTTTATGATATATATAGTGCATAGAACAAATAATAAATTTTATTCTTCTAAAAATACTATTTATAATTTTCAATTTTATATTTAGATCTATTTTATGAATGAAACTTATTTTTTGAAAAACCATATTCCTTTTTTACAGGTCTCTTAAATCTCTTAAACTTCATCAATGCTTCAAATTTTGTCCTCACAGACAGAATGAACATAATCCAAGTAAATATATCAATGAATGAGATAAATAATTTTTCACTATATATTGATTTATTCCTCATCAATATAGAAATATAAAATGAAAAATTTCCAAGGTATGATTTGTAATAATTTATGATCTTTTATATAAATAATTCAATGTATTTTATATATATATAGAATATTCCCATTTTGTTTCTCTTTTCAAGAATAGAACATCACAAACATTATCTCCTTATGTAAACTTGTTCATTATATTTTAATAAATGTTTCATTGAAACCAATTAAACAACTAATTTTCATCCTTAATTCTCAAGTAACTTATATTTTCAACATATTCTAATTGAAATAGGAAACCTTTAGTTCATTATGATTGAGTTATAACTCATCCATTATTTGATTAGTTTAAAACACATCTATTTTTCTGAAATACTATTTCATTTACTTCATCACATCGTTGATAAATTTTTAAAAAGTTTCATTTCATACCATTAACTAAGTGGTTACTCTTATACTTCTAATTGTGTTTTCCAATTTAATTTGTTACCATTCCATTGACTAACCTCCTTCATT
The DNA here is from genome assembly GCA_963277665.1 of Viscum album. Lineage (NCBI taxonomy): Eukaryota > Viridiplantae > Streptophyta > Magnoliopsida > Santalales > Viscaceae > Viscum > Viscum album. Next base: position 903,886,306 of record OY728139.1, read on the forward strand.
ACCAAATGTGATCGGTCCTTATCTTCAATTATAAAATCCTTTAAGTAGACACATAACACATGTAATATGTGATGAGCACTCACTGCTAAGTATTTATGGTTTATTCTATCAAAAGTATTCATATAAAAATCTAGAGCTTGTGCTTTATTGTTTCATATTTATTTCACCTTAAAATATATTTAAGCATTATTCAAAATCAATTTTGATATAAAATGGTTATGCATTCGTTATTTATATTACCTAACTAGTCATTAGTACAAAAAATATTTATCACGTCACTTTTTTGGTAGGTTACTTATAGCCAACATTAAAAATAAATTTCCTTGTATTTTTCATGTCGGTCAGAAATAAGTATCATGAAAAATGAATTTTCACAGATTTTTTTTATTGGTTATTATATAACTAACATTATATTGCATTTAAAATTTCATGAATAATCAGGTAGATTCATTTTGTTCTATTTTATTCTCAGGACATCCATGTCATTTCCCTCACATAGAATCCATAAACCTCATTTATTCCATATGATGGACTGTGATATCATATTACCATCTACTTTCACCATTAGCTTTCATCAACCTCATCGTTTCACATTGAACATAGATCTTCTCATCTCTCAGTTTAGCATTACCCATTTTCGTTTATCTCTTTTAGTTGGTCCATGGTGTGGAAACCCTAACCCTCATTCATTTGATCCAATAGACTCCAATCTCACATAACCATTTTCATACACCCTTGTGTTTCATCAAATTCATCATTATGCATCTATATATAGATATAATCATCACTAAAGAAAGCCACAAACATTTCTGGTCCACTCTTTCAGTTTTTTCATATATTGTTCCTTGTAAAGTTAATTCTCTATAGTGATTTTTACCTTTTTAGTTTTTTGGTTTGATTGTGTTTGATTTTAACATCATTGGAACTCTGATTTTGTTAAATATAAGGTTTATTTTCCTCTCTCATATATTGATGGATATCTCTATTAGAATCCTTAGCTCTTTGGATTAAGGAAGAACTAATTTGGATATTAGATTAAATTGTATTCTTAGTTAGTCTATTATATTTTTATTTTTATATCTCATCTTACCATTTAACATCCCCTTGTTTAATAACTCAAATTAATTATATCATGTATGTTAACCCTTCCAAATCACTTTTTTTCAATTGAAAATAATTCTAAACATTGTTTATATTCTATATATTTTTTAGGGACATCATTGTATATATTTGTATAATATTATAACGTTATATTCCTTTTTTCCTTTATAAATGTTTTAAAGGAATATATTTTTTATTTCCTTCCATGTGAATCAATTTTTTTCTTCTCGAGTGTATGATAGTATGACTTATACGTATTTACTCTCTCATGGACTATATAACATACTTCACATACTAATTCAATTCCCCATGGGAAACTGATTATGGATGATCATAGGGAGGGGATATAGCTTTTATTTCTCTCTTCATTGGAGAATGTTTTTAAAAGAGGTATCTAATTAATATCCCTAATTGATCTCATCCTCCTATAGAAAATATGGATACATCTCAATAAATTTAAAATTTTCCCTTCATTTTCCAACAGTGCCATTTTTTGAAATCTGAGTTATAATTAAATAATAGATTCCCTATGTAGGAGAATGTAAATGATAGCAAAAATTCATTAAACTTTTTATCCAAATGTGTAATAAAATTTTCACCCATTATAATTCCCATATAATTTGTTTATAAAAAATAAAAAAAGCAATTAATATTTATAATCCATTTCTATGAGTGGCCTACCAAATATATTATTCAGATAAAGGAAAGTCAAACTAGTTCACCAAATAATATGATTTTTCCATAGCAAGCTAAACATGGGTGATAAATATTTTAATATACCTCAAAAGTGAATTTTTCAAAAAAGTGTTCATGGTATTTTAAAGAATTTATTTACATAACATATCAATTGTGATATGTATACATATTATACAAGAGAGGTATATTTGTTTTTTTTAATATGAAGTTAATCATTCACCAGTGTTATCATTAAATTAGGCTTTTAAAAGACTATACCAACTCTAAAATCTACCAAAAAAATTCCAATGTCATCTAAAAATCATAAAATCAACATTCTCAATGTGTTTTCTCAAGTGTCAACAAAAAAACAACTATCATCTTCACTTATTCTTCTTTCAACACACATGTGATTTTTTCTAATTGAATTATCTATTATTGATATCTTAATGAGTTGGTCATAAAAATATATTTTATTGTAATCATATCTAGAGTAACTATTAATGTAAAAAAATTATAAGTCACTATATAAACATCAAACTTCATCTTGTTTTGATGGAGATTGTTATCTACAGTACTTATCTACTTAATTACTTATCTTTAGTAACTTCTTCTTAATCAATAAATGTCCCATATTACTATTTAATGTATTTTTAATTTCAATTAAATTTAATATTCACATGAGATTTATATAAATTTAGTTTATATATTGTGACTTTCGTATATTTTTTCTTTTCTAAAAAGACACCCTTTTATACTCTAGCGATAAAAATTTATTTCCATTATTTTCAATTTTATTATATAATCATTCTAATTAACATTAAATTTCATCTCCAATATATGTTATTATGTTTTTAAAAATTATAGTAACTATCAATGAAAATAATCACAACATTTTACCGATGAATTATACCGTAATAGTTTCTTCTTGGTTATTATTGAAATAATATAAGATTTCCCCCTAAAACTCACTTTTGTCACCACTATATACATTGTAAATTATATTTTTTGGTAAATTTTTTATAGACAATATGATATCAAAGTTTTATTATTTCACTTCAAATAAGTGATGAATACGAGGAAGTTATTGATGCTTTATTGGAATTTACAAGACAAACTTTTCCAAATAATGACATGTTTTTCTGTCCATTCCTGATATTTTTAAATATGAAGAATTTGAACATCAATGAGATTAAAGATCATTTAATTTTTCATGGTTTTAATATGAGGTTCATCCATTTTATTATTTTGTAAAGCATTGAATAATTTCATATCTATTAATGATTATTCTTTGCAAGATGATAATTCAAATCAAATTGAAGAACTGATATTTCATATTAAGGTAGAGACAATCGAGAAAGAGCTGAGAATTGAGCATCTATATGGTGATACTGAAAATCCATTTTATCTAGTTTTATGAATTTATAGTTTTATCAATAGTGTTAAGATTTATTAACATGAAGGAGAAACATGGATGGAGAGACACGCATTTTACATAGATTCTATAGTTATTGAAAGTCATTATTCATAAATGAAACAATGTTTTAGAATCACATTATAAAGTGAAGAAATTATTATGACCAATGGGATTAGGGTACAATAAAATAAATGATTTCCAAAATTACTATTTTATGTGTATAAATAAATAATAATTTCTATTAGGGTTTCCTAAATGTGGGATGTCATGATATAAGTTTGAAGAACAATCACATGCTAATTTTGTAGTTATAGAGACCCCTTCCACGGAATTTTTGTGTCTTCCTATAATTCATCATTTAAAAAGTCTATTTTTAAATTGAAATGATTAAAAAAGGTTAAAATTTCATGTAGAAGAGTAGATTTATGGAATCTAGCTAATTTTCCACTATGGAAGAAAATGGATCACTAGTTTCCTATATTCAAAAATGAAGTTATAAATCTTAGACTGAGACTGTGCTTGGATGGAAGGCATCCATATCAAATCCTTAGTAGAACATATAGTACATGGCATATTTTATTGGTAATTTAAAACTTATCTCCTAAATTTTATATGAAGCGAAAATATTTCATGTTGAGTTTAATGATATCTAGACCAAAACAACTCAGAAATGATATTGATTTTTTCTTATCACCATTAATAAATGTTTTGAAGCTTTTATGGGATAAAGATATTAGGGTGTATAATTCTTATGAAATGGAATATTTTAATCTGAATGAAATGATTGTGTTCAATATAAATGACTGCCCAACATCTAAACGTTTGTCTATGTATGATATTAGGGACATAAAGCTTATACAATTTGTAAACAACAGACATAGTGTTATCAACTGTATTATGGGATAAAAATAGTATTCACGGGTCATAGAAAGATTTTTTCGGGATAACTCTTATCAAATATTAAAAAAGGAATACAATAGCTCAAAATAACTTGATATTAACCCAAAACATTTTTCCATTGCATATTATTTTGAGAAGGTTCAAAACATTGATGTGACATTCAAAATGATATAAAAAAATGATAATGATATAAATATTTTGAAGAAAATATCAATATTTTTTTATCTACCATATTGATGATATCATGAGATCAAACATAAAATTGATTTCATGCACATTGAGAAGAAAATATGTGATAGAATTATTTGAAAATAGTTAGGTATTAAAGTAAATACAAAAATTGGGTTGAATCCATTATTCTAATTACACTCAATATGAACAAATTTGGAGTTAGCTCCCACACCTGATGGAAGACAAATATTTCTATCCCTATCTTTTCATACATCATCCAAGAGGGAGAAAATTAGCATTCTCAATGAATTCATTATATAAATTTTTTCAGGTTATTCTTTAAATGTACAATATTTTGTGTCTTTAAAGGATTCCAAGTTGATAGGTATGAAACATCATTATTGTCACGTTATGATGCAACATATCCTACCAATTGCATTGTGTGGAATATTTCTCATCCTTGTTAGAATATATATCATGAAGTTGTGTTATTTTTTCAATTCAATTTTTAATAATGTGATTTATCTGAATACCTTGAACAATTTGGATAATGAATAGGTTTCTATACTTTTCCAATTGTAAATATGTTTTTCTATATCTTTTTTTGATATCAAGGTGAATTTAATGGTTTATTTGGTGTAATAAATAAATCATTGTGAACCTTTATATCTATGTTGTATGTATCCTTTTGAAATTTATATGAAGATATTTAATGGGTGTGTTAAGAATCCATATCAACCTAAAAACTCCATTGTTGATATGTATATTTCTGAGTTGGTTGTAGAGGTTTTTTCAAGCTACTTCCCTATAGTGGATCAAATTGGTTTTCCGGTATATCGCCCTGAATAATTCAATTTTGGGGAAAGGGGATCCATTACTAGAAATTAAAATCATTGATAAGTTAATAGAAAAATAAGGTACATTTATTCCTATTGAATAGAATATATCATGTTTGTCCAAATATTACATTGAATATTAATGTGTTGAAATAATTTTATCCAAACAAGAAAGATATGTGGATTTTGAATGAGCATAATAAACTTTTTACATGGTTTAAAGGTACCATGATTGGTAGATCAGATGCATCAAAAACATTGATATGGTTAGTGGGTGGTCCAAGTTTAAATTTGATAACATGGTCTAGGTATAAAATTAATGGAAATACATTTCAAATGAAATATTAGGAAAAAAGAAGTGTAGTTTAGAATAATTGTGTATGGAAATTCGTATAAGTAATGAATTTTTTGAGTTCTAAATAAAAAAACTCAATCTCTACATCAAGTTCATATTATGGAGTAATTTAACAAATATGGAAGGTTGATTAAATTAAATTTAAAGTTAAAATTTTTAACTATAAATTTTTTCTTGGTAGCAACAGTGTTAGACATGATGAATTTGGAATGACGCTAGTAAATCTGAATATATTAGAATATATAGTTAATCCATTTATCTTAGTAACACATAAAAAAAAATTCTATGTTCTTGATCAATAAAATAAGAAGTGTTTTATTTTTTTACAAAAGAAATATGTTGGTGATGATAATATTAGTGAAGATTCTGATTTATGTAAGATCCTGAATTCCCTGGAATGATTTATAGATAATTTTATCGATCGCATCATAGAGATGGTTTAATCCATAAATAAAAATTATTATGATACAATTTTGGAAAATAATCCTTTATTACATTCCAAATATTATAGGTAACATATATTTATTTCTTGTTTACTTTTTAAAATTTCATAAAATGTTAGATTTTAGAATTTTAATTTATTTATTAATACAAATAATAAAACTAATAAGTTAAATTTTTTAATTATATTATTTTATTTTTGTTTATTCTACCATGATTTCCATTACGTAACTTATCTATTAATTTATTTTTTTGAAAAATATATTTTAAATATAATATGGTAAATAAAAAAATATTATATAAGAGTGTATTATAAAAATAATTTTTTTTGGTGAAAAAAATTATTTATTAGTTTGGAGAATTTTTTCTATTCAAAAACCATTTTATTTTTTATTTTCATCAATTTATATTCCATTTAATATCTCATTCAACTTGTTTTCATTGAAGTTAAGTATTAAAAAAATGAATAAAAATGTGGTAAGTTTAGTTTAATTTACTTTTGTGATTGATAAAGTTTCATTTTTCATTTACATTTCTATGTAATACTTGGATTTTTATATTTTTATGCTAATTTATTGTTGCTTTGATTTATAAGATAATGACATATCAACCATAATATCTATTGTATACTTCTATAGATGACCATACTCATAATTGTTGTGAGGAATATACACATTATCCAATTGATGAGCCTCATCTTTCTTTACAAGAGGCATCTACTTCCATAGGGCCAAATAAGAGTTTGATTGTTGGTAAACGTGGCAGCACATGTTAACCAAAATTATCAACTTCTTGTAGTTGGTACTAGTGGATACCAATAGAATTTAATGATATTGACATTCCAAGATGCCCAAATTCAAAACAATTAAACACCTTTATAGTAGTTAAGGATAAAATCCAAGTTAGTATTTTGATTTATGATTAGAGACGTGTGGAAAAATTAACTATATCTCCCTTGTGGGATAATTTTTCCATAGCTCTTTTTTTTATTTTACTTATTTTAAAATTATTATAATAATATTTGTTTCCCCCTTCCTATCAAATGAAATTTGATATACCTGATACTAGAAGAGTTTGGAGGAAATCCTTATCATTGGTTTCTATGAGATGGATGGATTTTAAATAAACCCTCACATCATGTTTCATTTTTCAGAAAAGGAAACATCATAATCCACGTGATATATATCAATTTATATATGAATATACATGAATGAATTTTTTTGAACATATATAAATATAAGAATTTTTTGTATGTTCAACGTTATCATTTATATTTTTTTTATATACATGATATTACTATTTATTTATTTATTCTTAATTTATAGAAATTGAGGAGATATCATCTGAAGATCCAATATCAAAACATATACCCTCTTACTTTATCATAGTGAGAGTATATCTTATTAAAAGAACAAATGATCAATGAAAATTTTCAAAAACTAAGAAATGATTCTTCAGGCTCTTGATATCTTAACCACCCCCCCCCCTCTTGACAAGAAAAATGGAAGAGGGAACAGATTATAAAAAAGGACAATATCTTAGTTAAATTCTAGATTTTTGGATAAGTACATTGTAAGATGTTTACATTATTTATTTATTTAATTTAAATAAATTATTTATATATTTTCATTCATTACATATTATTTAAAATATTCTATATAGGATTATCTTTATAAAATATAGAATAGTGGGGGTCTTTATAGTTGATGGTATGAAAGATATTTTCACTATATCATTTGGAAATCCAAAACACCTAAGTCGTGTATGAGGATTCCAAACAGGTGTATTGGTAAGAAAAATGTTTCCAAGTTATGAAGGATCATAAATGGAGGATGTTTTTAAAAAATAGACTCATTGGAAGCTGGAGATTAGGATATTCAAGTGTTGATTGAGGACATAATTAGATCTTCGGTACAATTGATTTTTCCAAACATGAAAATTGATATTTAAACTATTGATCGAACTCTTCCACCTCCACCAGAAGATCCCACTCCACCTCTGATAAAAAATCCCACTCTTACTTATCCTACTCTTAAACTTCCTCTTATAAAACCCACTTCTTCTTATATTACTCCTACACCCCTCATCCACATCTTCACAGTTATCATGAGTTATATTTTGATGAACCTCATCATCATATTGTTGCATATGGGATGATATTTTATATTGGTGATACTATTCATTATCAATATATAGAAATATATAATCATAGGGTAATTGTGAAGGATATTATAGATGGATTAGAAATAATACCATTACCTACATATGAGTTGAGTACCATTTGAAAATGTATCAGCCACTTTTAAGTTTGTACATCTAGATTTGTTTGACATATTACTATATATGTGTCTGTGTATTTTGTTTTTTATTTCATTTTTATATTAATTTTTTTAACATTTTAATTTTTAAATATTTATCTATTTTTTTACTGGAGTACTTTAAAGATAAATAAATACTATATAGACAACAAAAATACAATTTTTTATGACATTATATACAAATTCTTCTAGTCTTGATAGATTTTCAACATATTAAAAAACTAATGTTTAGGATATTCCAATTGAAGATGGATTTTGGGGGCATTAAATGACAATAACTATTTTGAAAATAATATCATGGAGCTAGTAACTAGATATCAGTTGTACATCAACATGAAGCAAGTTTTTTCCATGTAATTCAATTAAAAATAATTAACCATTAATTTAATTTATTAAAAAATTATACTTATATATATTTTTATTAGGTATCCTTATAAAATTTATAAGAATTAAAAGATATAATTATATAGATTTTTTGACAGAAATTTTATTTCTCCTATATCTAAGATAATGACTAATGTAGAAAGACCAATTTATATTGCTGAAATATTTTAAAAGAATATAATTATTCAAATATAGAAGTTTCTTTATATTCATGATTATGAAACATATATCTCAAAAAATTGTTATATATCTCTTTATTTAATAACCAATAATGTTAAATTTTCTTTTAAATCAGTGGTCATTGGATGTTGGGCGCTTTTTCCCAATGGATAAAACACTATACTAGTTATTCCCTATCCATGGTAAAGTGCGAGAAAATTTTATATATTTAATGGACATGTAAGTTATAATTTTTTTAATACTTCTTTATATTATAATGAATTTTAAATTTATTTTATGAAAATTATCTTAAAAAAGTGCATGGAATTTTTTTAAAGATTCTATAATAATGATGAACACCAAGATCAGATATGTAAAAGCAAAGGCTAATTTACATTTAAAATTACTAAATTTTTCATAGATTAGATAAAAATGTTATTTTGAATTGAATTTTTTTAAAAAAAAATTAATAAGAAAGAAGGAATAACGAAATGGGAATACTATTTTTTTATATTTATGTATGAAATAATTTCAACTGGGATAGTTATGAAGTTACAGAAGGTTATATTTCTTTTTAAATGTTTCCTTAATATTTGACTATTTTTATTTGGATTAAATGATTTCTTTTAATTTCATTTTTTTGATGAACCTCAAATATATTGTTCACAAGAGCTGAGACAAATGCAAATTAAATGGGTGAATCATTTCACATATTTTATTGTATTTTAGTTTTTTTGTTTTATATGTATTTTAAACAACAAAGTTAAAATTGTAAGTGTGTTTTCAAGTTTTCTACTGGTCTTTCTACATATTTTTTCTGGTTTTATTCTCATATCTACTATGGATATGAGGAATCAAAATAAATTTATTAAAAAAGCTCACATCATTTATTTCATAACCGATGTCAAAAAAATTTCTTTGAGAGTTTTTCAATTCACTTATGAAATAAATGGTGTAAAAAACACCCACATCAATTTATTTACATCAGTTTTTTTACTAACAATAAAAACTTATTTACAACATCACCGAAAAAAAAATTTTGTACTGGACAATAGGAAAAAGAGAAAATATAACATGAAAAATCATTTTATGCATTACTAAATCACATATTTCATATAATTAATTCATAACTATAAAATAAGTCTTCAATTTATTTTTGAATATTCATTTTATTTCTAAATTTTTTTATATTGAGTGTCCCTGAACTCAAATCATGATTTAATGAACATCTATAATTATTGAAATACCAAATATTAAACTATAAAATCCTTTCCATATACTCATATGCACCATAATACAAATAGTATCCAAAAATAAAAATCTTATAGCATAAATTTCTTATCGTGTAGACTAGGATAATTTTATTTCTATATATTTTATTACACTGATTTTATATTTATTTTTAAACCAAGATAATGTGGTATACCTGAGATAGATTATTTCATGTCAAAAATATTTTTTAAAAACATTCCTCCCCAATTATATAAAATTCTATCTTTAAGACACTATTTACTAAATATTTATAATTCTAAAACTCACCATGTGTGATAATTTTTCTTGTTTTCTCTTTTCATTACATTTAAACATCTTAACCTGAAATTAATTAAATTTTTAATCCATATAATTACATTTTCAAAGATTTTAGTGATTATCAACAATCTTTTATTTTTTACAAGTCTTCTTATTGCTCTTTAATGTTTCAAAAACATTATGCAAAAAAATATGAAATCAAAGATGATTATATTTAAAAAATCATTAAACACTAACACATTTTTTTGTAAATTAACTAGTTCCTTCTCTTTTTCTTTAATGTTCGCATTGGTTGTATCATTAAAATTGTTCTCTTAATCAAACAAGATACTTAGAGTTTAAACATTTTCACTAACTGTAGATACCTTTCTTCTTTTACTATTTTAACCCTATTTAGAACATTAGATTACCATCCAAACTTCTTATTCTATATATCTAGGTTAATTATATTCACAAGAAACATCATTAACTCTCACTTCAAATTGAATTACATTCCAGTATTTTATTCATCTACTTCACTAGATAAATCCTCTTAATTGACCTTATCAATCCACATCAATTCACCATTATCACAAGATGTTGAATATTTTTCACTTTTATTGTCATCACATTTTTCTCCTTATATATTTAAGTAAATTACTCTTCAATTTTTAATTTATAAAATTTAATTTCTTTTCCCTTAGAAGAGTAATTATTCTTGATGAGTTTTGAATTATTATTCCTGGATAACTTCTGGGATGACACATCTTAATTTTTACTCTACTCAACCTTTAACATTGAAAAATATATAAAATTAACCACTTTATAGGAAGTTTATTAAGATATATATATTTTAAAATTTTATAAATTCTAAATATAAGTGAAATAAACACATTAAAATTAAAATTAATATATTCATCTTCATCAAAATGTTCTTCCTTAACCTCCTTAAAAGGCTTATTTTTCTTAATTAATTTAAAGGATATTTCTTTCTTTCATTTACAGCTCTCCAAAAAAAGTATATTTCCTCATTTTATATGTAACAGACACACAATTCATGCTATCATGTGGAAATGAATTCAGAATAAAACATTTCATAGATGAAACTTATAATCAAACATACCAAGAAAGATATAAAGCAACTTCAAGAATATTTATTTATGGTATAGATAGCCTAAAACACTATCTTCCTATTTTAAATATTATCTAAAGAAACCAACATAGAGTGGTGTCTTACGAATCATTATGGTTTGTGAAAGTGTGGACCATGACATAGTGAGTTCCTTCATTTCATGGTGTTTTATATATAAGAATATATGATATTAGATATTTTCTGGTTTAGTTACCATCTTTTACATGGTTTGGTCATCATGTGATGATTATTTATTGTATTTTGAACATCTAAAAAATGTATAAAAATAATAATAAATCACAAATGAATAGTCATGAGTTATAAATATCTCTAACTCATTAAATATTAAGTCAATATTTCTCTATAAATGGTTGATTGTTTTGTTTCCTTAGTGTGTCTTTGTTTTTTATATATAATGAGGCTCATAATTTATGATTCGTGTGGATCTAATTTTTTATAAAATCCAATATTTGGTGACCTTTATATCTATATATATTTATTTATATATTTATTTATATTTATATTTAAACCTATGGTTCTAGTGAATAATGAGTAAAAGAGGACCTTATACAAGTGTTAGAAAAATTATCTAGCATATAGATACCATAGGAGGAAGTTTCTCATGGGTTTCTTCTTAATAATCACTATCAAACCCATGTGGTGGATCTTAGATAGGTGAGATAGATATAGAAAAAGGTAATTTATTCTTTAATTATTTGTTTCAGTGTAATGTGAATGGATGGATCCAATGGATTTATAGATTTCGGTTGACATTTTCTACTATCTTTGGATAAGTTTTGTAATGATATGATCTGTTATAAATAAAATTCCCCTTTTTATTGAATTAAATGTATTATTAAGTAATATGGTTGTAAAAAAACATTCACTTTTTTGTTATACCCAATTGAATTTAAAATACGATTAATTATTTTTACCATTGATAATATAGTAGTTTAACAGTGATCACATGGTTAGTATAAATATAGTGTTTAACAATATAATTAACATGGTCAATTTAAGTTATGGCCTTAACCAGTATGATCATACCATATGAAGACCATTTATTAGATCATATGAGGGAGGTAAAATTTCTAGTATTTTATCTTGACCAATCCCAAGATGAGATCCAATAGATTAAGCATAAGAAAAACTATTTATGGGAGAAGTCAAGCTTATCAAGATCAAGACCCAAACAATGTTCATTGAACCACCCAATGAAATTCTAACCATAACGCACCTTACCCTTAGGAAGTTTTTTTGAGTATTAAATAGATATATATTAAGACCCTATCATTATGAGTGTGTAAATTATTTTTTATAGGATAATTAATATATTTTCATCCTATTAGTGTTACTTTATAAATGACTTTTTTTATACAATAAAGCACAAATAGTATTTTTGGTTATATTAAAATTAAATTAAGTAATTCATTTTTATGAATTAATTGTTTTTAAAATAAATAATATTTTAATAATAATTTATTATAAAATACTTTTTAATAAATATAAACGATCATATGATTTTTATAAAGTCAAATGTCATTTTTTTGGGGTTCGTAAACTGTTATTCTCAATAAAACTCAACATTTTCAATAAATATCAGTTATTATTCTAAAATTAAATATTTAATTATTTAGAAAATTATTTATATAAAATTAATATTATTTTTATAATCATAATTTTAAAATTATCAAATAGGTAATTTTTCATAATTTTATGGGGCAACCATATTATTTTGTAAAAATTAAATACCTTAGAAATATACATTGTGTATTATGACTTCATAATGACCCAAACATGATGTAATAATTACTCTAAATGGGATCCCTGATCAAATGAATTTTTTCAATATAAAATAATATTATTTTAAGTTCATTTGATTTATTTTTTAAATCCATTTTGAATCACCGTTAACCTATAATATATTTTAAGATTTTTAAACAATTTCTTTAATAGTCTAACTCACCTTCACATAAGCAGGAAAATTACTTTAATATGTTTGAACCTTTTTCTTATAAAATAAAAAAACACTCATATTTGGCAGAAACCATAGGCAAAAAACATGGTATGGTTTTTAGTTTTCTATATATTAATATGTAGAGTTCAAAACCTAAATAACAAATAAATCCCCTTATTTTCCTATATAAATGCACCCAATATTCCATTTCTATTAACTAAGACTCTTAAGAGGATGACCAAACTCGTCACTCCATTCCCTAGAGTCCTTTCAAGGCACCCCAATCTCTCAACAATCCCCTCCTAAGCCTTTGGAGTCACACACTCAAGTAATCGATCCTCGCTTTCCTCTCCTCCTTTCAAATTCATGTTCCTTCTTTGAAATTTGTTCTTTTAATTTCAATTGGTTATATTTTCATTCATTTATTATCACTACATTATTGTACATTTTAATATATTTGAGTGAGTTTTCATTTATCCTCTCTTATTAGTAACCTTACCTAAGTCGTTACTATGCTGAAATTTCAAAAGGGATCCTCACCTTCCTCTCCTCCTTTCAAAAGAAGTGCATTATTTGAAATTAGTCTTCTTAATTTCAAGTTTATATAAATTCATTAATTTATAGTTATTCCCTTACTATATAATTTATTTTATATGAATTATATATCATTTATTCTCTCTCATTTTTACCCTTACCTAAGTTATTATTATGCCAAAATTCTATAAGGGATCCTCAACTACCTTTCCTCCTTTCAGATTCAAGAACCTTATTTGAAATGAGTTGTTTTAATTTCAATTGTTATTTTTTTCATTAATTTATAATCATTACCTTAAATTCCAATTTATTTTATTTTAATTATGGGACATTTATTCTCCCTCATTTGGACCTTTACTTAAGTTGTTACTATACCGAAATTCCATAAGGGGTTATCACCTTGTCTTTTATATTCAAGTTTCTTTATGACCTTATGTGTTCTATTTCAATTTCATAAATTTGGGATATGTATTTACATGTACCTATTACCTACCATTTAATTTTCAAATTATGAAATACCTCTTACCCTCTCATCAACCATTTTTATGAATTTTTAATTAATGATGTTATGTTGCCAAAATATCACCATGATTTTCCATGATGAAACAATTATGTAGTGAATACCATACCCATTTTTATATCAAGGGTATTAAACTTTATTCACATATAATTGTTGATTGCGTACTAACATATATGTATTACATATTCTTTTATCCTAGAATAAATTATATTTATGAATGAATTCATATTGTATGATCTATTTGGCACACTTATGTATGAGAGTGAAATGAATACGATGGGTGTGCCCAAATAGTGCACCAATGCATGGGTAATGTTTAGTATAATGATACTAAAAATTGGTATAGTGAGTGAGTTAGATTCTTTTATGGGACTTTTTCCACCATGATTTATTAGTGGGTTTTGTAATTCCATGACCCTAGTTACCCAAAGTCAGTGCACTGTTACATAACATTGTCATGATACAAGGAATCAGGTGCTGAAACACCAGTTAGTTTAGTATCCTTGGAAGTACTAGATACATTCATAAGTTTTACATTACATTACAAAATGAAAAACAACAAAAAAAAAATGTCTCCATTGACCCCATTAATATCCCTTAGACTATCCCTACAGGTAATTCATAATATACTTCTTATCATCCTAGGAAAAATAAAACATATAAAGAGGTGAGCTCATATTCTCAGTATGGATAACAATACAGCAGAAACATTCAGAAATAAATATAAACATTTAAGGCAATGTATAATATTTACACATACCCCTTAAAAACATAAACTTATGTATAATGTGGCCAATATAAATCAAATAATCCCATTTACTTATTCACATGGATATTATACTAGTTTAATAATCACATGAAATATCAATATCCACTTTCATAATGATGTAATTCATAATGTTGGACATCATAACCACATAGTCAAGGCCTCGTTCCAAGACTAAAAATAAGATTATGTCAAGTCCTTATGCCGAGACACTAGTATGTCTCATGAGACCTACCGATGAATCAAGGAGCTATAGCGGGCTCCACCCATCACTTACTAAGACCATTTCATTCCTCATATGAAAAGGTTTAAAAATAATCTAATCATTCGTATTAAAACTATCATACGAAATGTAAATATTTTAACCACAAACCATGAATGGTATAAAAATAGCACATCCATAGTCAACATAAATCATTAAATACAATATAGAATATCTTATTATAATAAATTAACCTCAATAAATAATAATGAAGGGTATTTACATAGATGAAAATAATAATCAAAACTATTTGAGAGAAATATCACCCTTTTTCTTGAAGACATTTCAAAGTCTCACTATTTATCAAGAAGCCGTTTAAAATAGATTTTTGAATAAAATTGTCCCATAAAACTTTGAAACATTTAAAAGTATTTTTAATTTTTAAACATTAATTTCCATATAAATAAATCCCTAAACCCATTTTTAAAACATGTATATTAATGAAAAATATTTAGAAGAATATGTCTTTAAACATTTAAAATGATATTTTAGTAAGAGTTCCTAAACAAAATATAGAATTTTGAATATAGATATATAAGGTAATATGAAATTTATAATATCATGAGAATAAAGGGATTCTTGATATACTATGTCAAAGTATAGTATATACACCATATAAAAGTGAATTGGTGCCTAACATCAATGAAGTCTCAATGGAATGTAAATTGAGATGAAATCCCTTATAAAGACCATATCCTTAAGTTAAGGATAAATCAATGAAATAATTATGTGTAAAAAATATAAATACACTAAATATGATTGTATATTCAGTTTAAAACAATCATAGGACATTAACACATATTCATGTAACAACAACACCAATAATTTGGATGTTAAACTCAAGGAATGGAAATTGAATTAAGATTACTCTTATTAAGTTAATATCTATGACATGAGAATTTATAAATAGATTGATAATGTGTATCAAAATCATATCCACACAAAGGGGAGTGTAAATTAATACATAAATAAATAAATAGAGATTCCAAACATAATCTTGGAGTAAAATAATCAATGAAGTATTCGTAAATCCCAATGAGTGGAAATTGAAATTTGAAATTCCCTTACTGATTTGGTAAATTACGAAACTTACACCCCATGAAAGAGGTATCATACAATGAAGATGTAAATACCAATAAATTAAAGTTTTTTACAAAAATAATACAATCATGGGAAGTACATACACCACGCAAAAGGAAATAGTGGCAATATAGCATGAATCTCACGGGAATAAGAAGTGAGATGAAAACCCATTACCATGTTGTAATCAATCGAGTCGTATGACCAAAATTTAATAACCACCAAATTAATCAAATAATACTATGAAAAGAAAGATAATATTGATAATATATATCAAATGTTAGTACACAATACACCACATTCAATAAATAAGTGTCGAACAACAGAAATCTCACAGAATTAAAAGTGAGATAAGAAACCCTTTACCTTGTAATTTTCCTTGGTTGAGGGTATGTTAACCTCCTGCATAATAGTTAAATCATTGTTATTAAATTATACAAGAATAATATACATAAATATTATATCATATATTATCTTTTAATATTTCTTTAATAATATTTTAGTAGTATCATTATTTCGGGTGTTAACTGATTTGTTTTACTTTATATGCTTGGTTATGTATGTCATGTTTTTATGAATAGGATGTATTTTATTCATATACATAAGGATATTGAGTTCTTAAGCATTATTTTTAATAATAAAATAAAAAATTTTCTTGAATAATTACAATGGGGAATTAATCTCATTGCGTTCGTTGAGATGGTAGTCCGTATGTACACACGTATAATGACTTTGTCCTTTATAGGATGGATAAAATAATGAATATGGTTGTATCATATTTATAATAACATCATAGTATGTATAAGGTGATGGAGTTATTATGTTGGTATGGAAACAACAAAGAAAGAGGAAGTGGAAGAATAAAAGAACTTCAAAGAAGTTGGTGAAATTATTACCTCTTCTTCGGGAGTTTCCTTTTGTGTTGATCAAAAGGGATCCTTAGGTTGGATTTTTTTGTCAAAGTAAGGTCTCTATGTTGAATTTAGGGAAGTCGGTAAGATATTTGGTTTGAGGTCTTCCAAGAGAAATGGCTTTCTAGGTGTGAAATTAAGAGAAGGGTTTGAACCCTTTTATAAGAGAGGTGAGAGTCACTTTAGGAAAAGTTTGAATTATTATTTTATAATAAAATCATTTCCAGTTTATAATGGTCCAAAAATGATTTTCTTTTAGGATAAGGTGTGGATTAGTCTAAAACCTCTCAACTAGTAGGTTTTAGACATGTTTAGGTCACTATATTAACTTTATCTTTTAGATTTAACGCATAGATAAATAGTTATACATTTACCATGTCTCTTTGTATTTTTATATTATATTGTTAATAAACTTACTATAAACTACCAAGATAACCCCAAGTGGTTTATTATTTATATATATAATCTTATATAAGTCCTTTGTTTGAACCTTAGATTTTTAAGAATATTATATTAATTAATAATATTGTATTTGTTTTAAAAACTCAATTTTTTCAAACTTGAAACTATTTAGTATTTGATTTTTTTGAAATCCATAAAAACATTATCACTTCAATAAACATTTATTTAATAAACCCTAACATGTAATATTAACCTATAAAATTATTTTAATTCATCATAAGTCTCAATTTACATTTATTTGGATATTTATAATATCAATTATTTTAATATTTCATTATTAAGGTAATTACTACATCATCATTGTGCCATAAATAAATTAAATTATTTAATTTTTAAAAGTTATTCATAAAATAAAATTATGTAGAAAATATTTTTATATTTCTAATGAATATTTATAGTCGAATTTTTATTTTGTGTAACCTTATATTAAAAATGGTTTAGTTATTAAACATTGAATTTAACTCTTTTGAATCTTCTTTAAATAATAAAATAATAAATGTTCTAATCAAATCCAAGAGAACCAAAGTGGATCATATTTTATTACTAAGGTTGTTTTTGGTCTAATTACACTTATTCAATAGAATTAGGACATGTGTTAGGGAAATTATAATATCATTTTTACCATTAATTACCCTATTTACTTTTAACAGTTGTAAATAAAAGTCAAAAGTTAATATTCACCAAAAATTATTTTCATCTTATTAAACCAAATTTTACTTACTTATGTCAACCATGTCTCTAAAATTTTTGAAATTCAACTCACAGAAGCGGTAAAATTATGTTTTATGCAAATTAGTAAATTCTCCTAGAAGGTGGGTAAATGACGGTAAAAAGTTCAATAAAATTTTATACATCGGATTTTATTATAAAAAATGACTCAAATGAATCACATTGAACTAATATAGGTATTGTGTATCTATTTTGACTTAAATAAATAAAATAAATAATTATTTAAATAAATAGTCGGTTTTTGAACAATAACGTAGTGTTTTTCACTATTCATCGATAATTGAATGTTTTTAGAAAAATATCAAAAATTCACCCTAAGATAATTTTGAAATTAAAAATTCCAAAATTAATTATATTTTACTATACTCAAAACATGGAAGTATCATTATTTAATTTAAAATTAAATCCCTATTGTAAAAACCCAAAAGCGGGTTTTTACTAAGTAAAACCTATCAAAATATTGACATGTGTTTATGCCAAATTTAAATGTTAAATTACTTATAATGGCCTATACTATATTAAATGATAAAAATATAATATTATTATACTTCAAAACAATTAAAATTAATAATTTAACACTATAAATTATTTCGATTAAAAAAAAATTCAATTAAAATTTAGTAATTTTCACTATTCAGCAAAATACGAATGAAATCATAAAAGTACCAAAAAATAATCTAAAATAAATTTATTTGTCCCGATTCTAAAGAAGAATTTAATTTCATTAAATTGAATATATAAAAGTGTCAAATATTGTTTCTAAAAATGGTTTTCCATTAAAAAGTGGTAAAATATCATATTTTGAAAATTACTTCTTTTATCTAGAAAAATTAATTTGTTCTTATATTATGTCTAAGAAACAAATAATATGGATTCTAAAATTATATAGAGTATATAAAATTCAAAATTTAGTTAATACTATTCATAACATTTTTTTGAATGGCTAGTTTGGTAAGTCGTGGTGCACTCAAACTCGGTGTTGTGTGTAGCGTAAGCTATTGAATTACTTGAAAGAAAATAACTTACTATGAAATCGTGGGGTGTTTCATTTTTATCCTTGATCAATGTTTATTATTTAGTGTTTTAAGTCATTTCCACATTTTCCATGTTATGATTTTAGTGTTATATCACGCCTTATTATTCTTGTGCCTATTATTCCTCATTGATATTTCTATTGTATAACATGTATCACTTATTCCATTTTTATTCCATTATTTTGATTTATAACTCACCCCTTTATTATGAATTTCCCCATCTTATCCCATGTAATGTTATGTTTTATTGAGTATTTTGAGCATGTTAAATAAGCATTCAATAAAGTTGTTGTATTCGCTATTTTATATTGTTATGTAATGTTCCTAATTCCCAAAGACAATATACTTCTTAATAATTAAGGTTTTATTAAGTGTATTCAAATGTAATAAATCAAGTTTTAATTTCAAATAAAGAGAAGGTTTGTTATACTTGGTATCAAAGGGAAAAAAGTTTAGTTTTTTTTGTATTAGGATTAGAAAATTCTAACGAAAATCCATAGTGATAGTACTAAGTATAAGAAAACCTCCCTAAATTTTGTTGACTGTATAGTAAGTGTTTAACATGTTAATAAATCCATTTATAGATACTATAAGAGGATATTGTTTTGGAACTGAGGTGTCAATAAGTAACAACTCTGATAAGGTGTTTCAGGCTTGACTCGGGGTAACCTAGTACACAACAATGGGCCTTACTACACACCTAGTTTGACACTCTCAAGGGATATGATTTGGTAAATTCATAATCTCATTATTAATCATTATTAATTTTACAAAACAAATCCTATAAGAATACATGTTAAGAAATAAATCATGGATAACATATATTGAAACCCATAAATTCATAAGTTAAGGAAAGAAATGTAATTTAAAAGTTATCCCTTTAATGTCATTGGATTCCATTTTAAGGGATTAATAGTTTAAAAATAATCACCTCTAGTTTTCATTTTATTTTAGAGAAATTTCATGTATAGGAGGAATCATGAAAATAATCAATGAATTGGGAAATGTGATGACTTCCCCAATGAGATTCCAAACTCAATGGGAGTAGGAATCACAAAATTTATGATAATACATTCTTAGCTGACATGGGTTCTGAATAGAAACCTGGATTAGGATGAGTGTCCAAACCCCCTAAGATAAAATAATACTCAATTGAGATAATCATGCAAAAAATGCCTCCTACATTCAATAGATAATATGATCCTATAATCATGGAATTGTGGATCAACTCCATTGAAAATATCTTCGGTATCCTTCAATATTATGAACAAGAGAAGGTTCGTCTAAATTTTTATCGTATGGAGGGATAATTTGATCAATGGAGTATAATGACCAAGAATATGAAGCCTTATGAATATATTGAATCAATGGAGTGGAACAAATTTCTGAAAATGTTTTTCAATAAATATTTACCATGCACTCTCCATCTTAAAATAGAAAGATATTTTTTTGAACTCAAGAAAAAAATGAAGAATCTATTGGGGAGTATGAGGAAAAAATCCAAATAATTTTATGATAAGACTCTTATTTTGTTTTTACCCCCATATTTAATGTTGAATATTTCTTTGGTGGTCTAAAACCTAGTCTACAAAAATCCCTAGAGATATGTGACATTTTAAGTTATGATAAAATTCTCTGATGGGCCCTCATAGTTGATATAGATATCATAAAATAACAATGAAATAATTTGGATAAGAAGTGTAAATTAGAGTTTCATTCTTGAATTCTAATGAAGAAATCAAACAGTGCCAATAAATTTCAACATGTAACTTGTCAAAGGTGCAGGGAGAATAACCCAGAAAATTGCCTAAGGGGAATAATGAAATTATTTAGGTATGGGATGGAAAAACACCTAGATATAAATTACTCACATGAGAAAAATTCTAATGATATAGATGAAAGGAATATGGTAGTCAACACTCAACTGATTGTTCTTTACTTCACCCTCAAGGATCTAGTGTACTTTTCAAACCAATTCCCTAAACTAAGGGTTTTTTGAGATAACCAACAACCTCCAAGGAGAAAAGGGTGAGAATTTTTAATCACAACTACTAAGGTGGATACCATCACTGTGGTGATAGGTACACTATTTATTCATTCAATAATTGTAAACATACATTTTTATTCTGTTTCTATGCATTCCTTCATATCACGAATGTTTATAGAACTATTAAAATACCACAACAAACTTGGAAGTAGAGATTTCTGTGAAAACGAAAAAACATGAAATTATTGAATCCCATGTATATAACTTCTCCCCGGTCACAATTTGTGGGATGAACATCCTAGATAACCTTTTCATATATCCATTAGAGTATTTTGATGAAATTCTAGGAATGGACTGGATTTCCCAATATAAAACAAATATAAATTTCCATTAGAAGGAAATCACACTTCATATTTCGGATCGACCCCCAATTCTATATTAGTGAAAGGAGGTGGATGAATCATATTTATCACTATCATCTCAAGAATGGATATTATTTCCCAATATAAAAGCGTATATTACTAAAATTATTATGTTTAAGGAAAGAACCATCCTTAAAGACATTCCTATTTTTCGGGAATACATTGATGTTTTTACTGAGGAATTTCCTGGTCTTCCTCCTAAACAAGAGGTTGAATTTTTAATCAATATTTTCATGGGTGTCACCATTATCCAAGAATATGTATATAATTGATATTTTGGAACTTTAGGATCTGAATGATCAACTACAAGATAATATGGAAAAGGGTTTTATATTCCCATGTGCATCACCATGGGGTGCACCAGTCCTATTTTCCAAGAAAACATATGGAGCAATGAGTCTTTTCATCGATTATCATGAGCTCAAAAAGATCATGATAAAGAAAAAGAATCATTTTCCACTAATCGATGACATGTTTGATCATCTACATAAATCACAATACTTCTCAAACGTGCAACTATGATTGAGATATTAAAAAATTTGGTTGAAGAAGGTGGATATCTCCAAGACTACTTTTCGTACAAGGTACGGGCACTATGAGTTGATAGTAATTCCATTCAAACTCACTAATGGTACAAAAATCATTATGTACTTTAGAAATAGAGTATTTATATATTACCTTGAAAAAAATTTTATTGTCTTTATAGTTGATATTCTAATATACTCTAAAACTCAAGAGCAGCATGAGGAGCATATGAGAACGGTTCTAAAGACCTTATGAAGAGAGAATATTTATGAAAAGTAATGAAAGAGTGAGTTTTTTTTAAATAATTTTCATTATTAGGACATATTATTGAAATTAATGGGATATTTTTGGATACTTTAATGAAAAATCAATTGAAGAATGGTTGAGTATGACATCTGTAATATATTTCTACAGTCTCCATGGATTATCGGGGTACTATCATCAATTTGTTATAATTTATCATGACTATCAAACCCTCTGAACTAGATAACTCAGATGATAGTCAAGTTTTCATGGAATAGTTAATATGAAGATATATTTATGGAATTAAAAGGCATAATTATCTCTAAACCTATTCCCACACTACCCATAAGTGGATAACATTTCGTAATATTCAGTAATTCTTTGAAGAAGGGATTTGGCTTTGTGTTAATAAAAAAGGAAAATCTATATCCTATGATTCAATTCAGTAGAAATTTCATGAATAAAACTGTCCAATGCATGATATAGAGTTGGATGTAGTGATATTCTCTTTGAAAATATGGTGGAATTATCTCTTTATGGAGAAGTGTGAAATATATAGGGATAATAAAAGTCTCAAATTTATATTCACATAGAAAGAGTTGAATATGATCCAATGAAGATGGTTAGACATGACCAAGGTCTATGACTTCTCAATTCACTACCATCCTTATAAATATAATAATGTGGAGGATCCTCTAAGTAGAAAGGATCTAGAAAATTTATCATTGATGAGAATTGAAAAGTATCCAATTTTTTAAGAATTGAAGAGGATAGACTTGGGAATCAAAAAGGAAGTAACGTCATCAATCCCTTCACAAATAATTTCTCAACCATCTATTCTTGAAAGGTTAAAGGATTCTCAAAAATATGATGTGGTAATTCATAAGAAAGTAGAAACTATAGCAAAAGGGAAATCCTCAAAGTTCAATGTTAATGAAGAATGAACTTTGAGATTTTTTTCATGGAAATGTGCTCTATAAAATAATGATTTAAAAAAGTAACTATTAGATGATGCACATATTTGGACACTATTTATTTTACTAGGAAACACAAAGATGTATTAGGATCTCTAAGAGCACTATTGGTGGGGAAACATGAACAAGGAGACCATTGAATATATATAAATGTTCCTAGTCTATTAGTATGTAATGGATGAAATGTAGAAGCCTAAGGGGATGATGAAACCATTACCAATACCAAAATTGAAAAGAGAAAACATTTCCATGGACTTTTTAACTATACTTTTGAAGATATCCAAAGGAAACCATACAATTTGGGTTATTGTGGATGATCTTATAAGAACTTTACACTTCATTGTGATTCGAGAGGATTTATCACTTGATAAAATTTCATGGATATGCATCTAAGAAGTGTTGAGGCTATAGGGAGTACCACTATAGATTGTGTATGATCAAGATCCAAGATTCACCTCTATGTTTTGGAAAAGTCTCCATCATTATCTAAACACTGAGCTGAACATCAGTATGGTTAATCACCCTCAAAATAGTGGCCAATCTTAGCAGAATATCCAAACACTTGAGGATATGTTGATATAATGATTAATTGACTTCAATGGTGGATGGTTTCAACATCTTCCACTAGTTGAGTTCTCATACAAAAAGAGTTTCTATCTGATCATCTAAATGGATTCTTATGAATCTCCTTATGGGAGGAGGTGAGAAAAACCTACATATTGGGATGAAGTTTAGTAACACAATCTTATAGGTCCTGAAATGGTAAAATAAATATTGGAAAGGGTTAAGACCATTCAACCTTACATCAATGCTGTTCAGAGTTGAAAAAATTTATAAGCATACAATAATTAATGAGACTTATAGTTTTCTACTAGAGACATAGTATTCCTTCACATATCTCCATGGAAGAAATAGATGAGATTTGGGAATAAGGGAAAGCTTAGTTCAAGGATCATTTTCCCTTCTGATATCCTTGATTGTGTCAAAAAAGCGGCCTAATGACTAGCACTCCCACAAAAATTTTCTCAATTACATGATATATTCCATGTATCCCTCTTGATAAAGTATATATCAAACCCCTCACATGTACTCAATTTAGTAGTGGTACCACTGGAGAATAATATTTCTTATGAGGAGCATCCAATAAAGATATTAGATCATAGAGAAAAAGTTCAATTAAATAAGACAATGCCCCTTCTCAAAGTGTTATGGAGAAACCACAAGTTTGAAGAAGCAATGTGGATACCATAAGAGGTTATGAAATAGAGTTAACCCTCATCTATTTTAATATTTTAAAGGAAAATATCAAGGGTAAAATTTCTGAAGGGTTGAAGATTGTAACAACCTAAACTATTATAAATAATATTCTACTTTTGATTTAATAAAATGTATTATTAAGTAATATAGTTTTAGAAAACACATGAACTTATTTTGTTTTGATATATAAAATTGGATTTAAAATAATGTTAATTATCTTTACTGTTGATAATATATCTGTTCAGTAGTGATCACAATGATATTATAAATATTGGGGTTTAACAATCTAATTGACATAAAAAGAAAATAAACAATGGCCTCAACCAGTATGATTGTATTCTATGAAATCCATTTATCAGAGATTGCAAGGGAGATTAAATTTATGGGGTTTTCCCTTGACCAATACCAAGCTAAGTTCCACAAACTTATGCGTGATAAAAACTATTTATGGGAGAAGTTCAACATCATCGAGATCATGGCCCAAACCATGTCTATTGAACCACCCCATGAATGTCCAACCATCGCACACCTTACTCTTATGGTGTTTTATGGTGTATTAAATGGGTATGATTCAAGACCCTAGAATTATGAGTATGTAAAAAAAATTTATAGGATAATTAATATATTTTCATCCTATTATTTTTACATCATAATTGACTTTTATTTTGATACAATAAAGCACAAATAGTATTTTGGGTTATATTGAAATTCAATTAAATAATTTATTTTAATAAATTACTAGATTTATAAAATAAATAAAATTTTAATAAAATATTATTATTGAATGATTTTTAATAAATATAAATGATCATGTAATTTTTATGATGTAAAATATAATTTTTATAAGGGTTTAAAAACTGTTATTATCAATAAAACCCAGTATTTTCAACAAATGTTGATTATTATTTTAAAAGTGAAATTCACATATTTAAAATATTATTTAGATAAAATTAATGTTATTTTTGTAATCATAATGTTAAAATTATAAAAAAATAATTTTTTATAATTTTCTAAGATAGCCGGATTGTTGGGTAAAAATTAAATACCATATAAATATACTTTGTGTATTATGACATCAGAATGACCCAAAAGTGATGTAATAATTTCAATAAATAGAATCCAAGACCAAATCAATGATTTCACATAAAAATTGTGTGATTTTAATTATGTTTGATTTATTTTTTAAAGCCATTATAAATCCTCCAAAACCTATAACATATTTTATGGTTTTAAAATAATTTCATTAAGAGTGTGACTTGCCTCTACATAATCAAGGGAATTATTTTATTAAGTTAGGACATTTTCCTCAAAAAATAAAAAAAATCCCATTTTGTATAAACCATAGGCCAAAATCATGTGATGTTTTGGGGTTTTGGATATTTTATTTTATAAAGTCCAAAACCTAAATTATAAAGAAATACCAATATTTTCTTATATAAACCCACCTAATATACCATATATCTTCAGTCAAAATTCTTTGAGAACGAATAAAATCTTCCATACAATCCATATAGTCCTCCTAAGGCACCCCCAATTTCTCAAGAATCCCCCCCCAAGCCTTTAGAGTCACACACTCATGTAAGGGATCCTCACCTCCCTCTCCACCTTTCAAATTCAATAACCTTATTTGAAATTAGTTCATTCAATTTAAATTTGTTATATTGTTATTAATATATAATAATTACTTTAATATTCATTTTATTCTATTTAAGTGATGGATCATTTACCCTCCTTCATTTGGAACCTTACCTTAGTCGTTACTATACCAAAATTCTGTAAGGGATCTTCACCGTCCTCTCCTCATTTCAATTCAAGCACATTCTATGAAATTAGTATTCATAATTTAAAATTTTTATATTTTAATTAATTTTTAATATTTCCCTTAATATCAATTTTATTTTATATGAATGATATATCATTTACCCTCTCTTATTTTTACCCTTACCTAAATTTTTATTATGCTGAAATATCGTAAGGGATACTCACCTTCCTCTCCTCCTTTCAAATTAAAGAACCTTTATTGAAATTAGTTCATTTAATTTAAGTTGGTTATAATTTAATTAATTTATAATCATTTCATTACATTAAAATTTATGTTATTTAAATGAAGGATCATTTATCCTCTCTTATTTTTACCCATACCTAAGCTGTTACTATGCTGAAATTCTGTAAGGGATCCTCGCCTTCTCTTCTTTATTCAAGTTTCTTTATAAGCTTATGCATTATATTTCAATTACATAAAGTAGGGAGATGTAATTCCATGTCCCCATAACTGATTATTTTATATCCAAATTATGATATACCCATTACTCTCTGGTCAACATTTTTTATGAAATTTTATGTAATGTCATTATGTTGCCAAAATTTCATAATGATTTTCCATGCCAAAAATATTGTGTAGAGAATACCATACCCATTTTAATATTAATGGTATTCACATTTATGCACATATACTTATTTATTGTGGAAATAAATTTATTCATTCCACATTCCTTGATTTTGGAATAGATTATGATGATGAATTAATCAAGGTTGTATGGTCTATGTGTCACACTTAAGCATGAGAATGAAATGAATATGATGGGTGTGCCCAGATAGTGCCCTAATTCATTGGGTAATGTTTATTATCAGGATATGTCAGGTTGGGATAGGGAGTGAACTTGATTCCATTGTGGGAATTTTTCCACCATGATTTTGTGGTGGGTTTATCCTTGACCAATTTTTATGATTCAATGCTTTAAGTTATGGTAACATTTACCATATTATGATTTTCATGTTATATCAAGCCTTATTATTCATGTTCTTTTTTTGACTCAATGATATTCCTTTTTTCTACCATGTATCAATTATTCCATTTTTCTTCCCTTACTGATCTTTATAGCTCACCCCTTCTTATGCATGACCCCAGTTTATCCCATGTAGTTTTAAGGTCGAATGAGTATTTTAATCATGTTGAATGAGTTTTCAATAAAGATATTGTATTCCCTATTTTACGTTGTCATGAAATGTTCAAAATTATAAAAGAGAATATATTTCTTGATCATATGGGGTGTATTAAGTGTTTTCTTGTGCAATAAATCAATTATTAATGTAAAATACAAAGTTGTGTTATTATAAGTGGTATCCCCTCCAAAACCCATCAATGGTACCAATTATACTTTTATCTCATCTAGATTAATTAATAAAATGAATTAGTAAAGAAAGGTATTATTCTATATTGTAAAATGTGTTCAGTTATAAATGGATATGGTTTTTCAATATTTCCATACATTTATTAGTTTTGAAGTGGAAAATTGCTGTAGTAGTTATAAAAGTTATTAAACCACATAGTAGTTCATAAATAATGAATTAATGATAGTTTTGTGAAAAACATCATATAATAAGATCATTACTCTATGTCATCATTTACTTTTAAAATGTTCGTGGTGTATGTTTAATTCAACATAGTCAAGTTAGAACCATGACATATTCTCATGAGTGAGAATTTTGATTGTTTTACCAAAGTGTCTTGGATAACATAAATAGATTCCTCGAAATAGTCATGTTTTGTAAGGAATATGATTTCATAAGACCACCATTGAATATCTATGTCTACCATGATAATATAACTCCAAAAATATTATAGTTAAGTGAAAATTTATTCTACCTTAAAAAATCCTTACATTATTTATAATTTATAAAATCTTTATAAATTATAAAATAGAGGTAAATATAAAAGTGTGTATATTGTTTTATTATTATTTTCATAAATAAAAGTATAAAATGTTTATATTAAATGAAATTATCTAAAAAAATTCAGTTTAAATAAATTTTTTATATTAAATATGAAATCTTTAAATGGTTATGAAATTCATCATGAATATTACATATTTTGAATATGAAGGTGTTTATATAAAATTTCATGTAAAACAATAATATGAACGAGTTCATATCCTAATAAATTTAAAATTATCATATTTATTTTTTATGTAATTTCCATAATGAATTCCTTAATTATAAATTCTTTACATTTTTTATTCATGAAATGATCATAAATTTTTAACTTAGGTTTAACATTTTAAATCATTTTTTATTTAATTTATTATATGTTTTAATCATAGATTTAAATTTTTTATATTATGAATTGATTAATTTTTTAGTTTAAATTTTTTTAAACTACTTCTTTAAAATTATCATATATACATTTAAAGAGGATCAAGCTAGGTAAGATAATTGAATTAGTTTCTTTATACTATGCCTTTGACTTGTATTGAGTTATAAGCTTCAATTAAATAGTGAATTATAGTTGTAATGGTTTCTATTTTATTTATTGACATATTTTATATTTATATTTAATAATTTTGGGTTTTCATTGGAATTGGGATGGTGTTATAGGTGTCGTAGGCCCTCTGAATAGTTATATTAAAAATATTTAATATATTAAAACATGAATATTTATCTTTCTATAAACATTGATTTTATCATTGATCGTGGTCTCAAATGAGAACATTTAGACCATTTTTCTTTTTAGAACATGGGTTTAACACTAGTCATGATAAAAGGTTAATTTTCATTGGACCTTTGGTTAATACACAATTATTGGTGGATGTTATATGAAATAAATTAATTAAATTAACTTATTGATTTATTTGTATAAATTAATGCCTAAACATTATGAAAAATATATATAATCTCTCATAATGAAATTCTCTACGGTTATCTATATAATACTATAGATTAAGAGATCCAATATTAATATGATATTTGAAGGAAAACATGAGAGGATCATGGATCAATGATCAAATTATCGAAGCATGACATCAACAATGATACAGGACTTGTAGAATCATTATAATTTTATGATCGATACATATAAAAGATAGGGATTTGTTATTTTCATATTCTTTCCCTGTTATTTTAGTTTTCAAGCATGGATTATTTATCTTCTTTTTAATTCAAATTATTCCTTATTAAAGAATGGATCAACTAATTAAATTATTTTCATTCCTTAATTATATCTAGTGTGATAGAATTATTTGGTTTTATATTTTTTTCCATGGTTATGAGTAATTGTATGGTTCACAATTTATATCTATAAATTCCCTTTTTATTGTTTTTCCCCTCCTCAGTCTTCATGTGTTCATTATTGGCCTTCAGTAGGTCTTTGATTCATCTTCTCATCCGGTTAAAATCATGAACAAACCTTGTAACTAAGATGTTTTGTGAAATTGATGATGGACAAGATGATTTTTGGAAGTGTTCAAGATTAATGCTTGATCATGGTTGTAAAATTGAGGAATTGGTCTCAATATTATTGACAATATATGATGTGATTTTGTGAAGGGTGATGGGAATCACATTATTCAGGAAATCGATAGATAAAATCTATCTACCAGTGAATAATTGGTTGTGGTAAACATGCTTACTAGATTTTATGGTGTTGATGGAGGAAGATATGGGAATTTTAGTGAATCTTAATGAAGAATATTATTTTTCTATGAAAAACCCCAACTATATATAATTTATTATAGAGTAACACACACCATGTTGTTTAGCCTCTATGGGGGATAGGGTTTCAGATCCATGTTATGTATCACATACCATGTGGCAGTCCCACATGACATGTACCCCTACCTAGCCAGTAGAGACATGTACATGGAGTATAGGCTTGGAACCCCATGTGGTCTTGCAAGACATGTCCCTTGGGTCACATGTCATTTTTTGTGAATCTCCACACACAGAGTATAGAAACTATGAATGGGAAGAATTGGAATTAGGATTACACCCTATGTAAACCAAGGGACATATTATGTACTTTTCTTAAAAGGTTCTACCCATTTTATCTCCTTCTTTGGGAATTGTAATAAGACCCATGAGTAATATATACTAATTATAATTCCCCATAGAATTATATAGTGACTGTTTTTTCCACATCACAGATATGATATGATTTGGAATCATCAGATCACTCCTTCCATCATGATTGGTTAATATTGAGAATTGATTAAGATCATCATAGTAACATAGAGGTCGACAACCCCCCCCCCCCCCACCCCAACAACATATATATGTTAGGTTGTGTGTCCCCCACATCTTTGGTAGAGATGGTGTTGGTACTCCATCCCCTCATACCCAATTTATGCATGGTGGTTGATATTCGTTCATCTATGAATCAAGGAAATGTGGGTCCTCCACTTCGGTCAGTACCTCCTTTGTTGTGACATGCCTACTATGATTTGTGGGTACCATAATAAATAACTTGTTAGGTTACATTGGGTTACTGGAATTTTTACATCACTATCACATGGAGTTATAGATATACTACTTGTCATTTACTAGCTATGAATTTCATGATCCTCCTATCACCCTCTTCATTCAGTTCCTCCTTTTAGAATATCTAAATCTTTGGTTTCCTTCACCCCTCTTTATCAAGTACGTCGATCTAATAGTTTTTTCTATTTCGTTCCATTTTTTTAAATGCATCCTACTAGGTATGTATATACTCACACCTATATAGTCTTTTCGCATGTATGGCATCTCTTATGAAAATGAAAATCAGTTAGATGGTGACTTTGTGGACTTAGTGTTGGTGGGACTTTGTGGTGAAAGGAAATAATAGTCCTATGTAATGGTCAATTTTAGTTATCTTAAGTATAACTATTATCCTCGTAATAAATTAGGTTTTGACTCCTTTTTTTTGGTTGGGAATTTATTTTTTCCCTTAAAACTACATTTCTTTTTATTATTTCACATTGATTATCTTGATTGGTTATTGCATGAATTGTTTCCTCTTGGGTAAGTATTGTTTATTTATCCTATATGGTTATGATTTAATTGTAGGTGTGTGTTTCTCTAGGTTATTATGATATTTCCTTCCATTTTTATGATATGACTACTAGGTTCTAGTCTATATCCCTTGGCCTATTGAAATTTGGTTTGGGGTATCACACTCAACTTACTATCAGTTCAGTCGAGAACCTAGTGGTTCAGGTCATGAAAGAGTGGTATCAAAGGAACTTCTATCCTAGGAATGGTGTTTGGATAAATATATATATATATATATTGAGCATTGTTTTGGTAACACAGTACAATGGTGTTAAGGTGTTTCATGTTTGATTCTCATGCCAGGTAACCCAGTGTTAGTATGATGACTGGCGTATCAATAAATTAGGGCTCCCATAAGCAGCTTTCTGACTCATTATATTGAGATACTGGTTATAAATAAGGAAATGGTATATATATCATATATTAATGGTTTATTGAATTCAATTTACTTTTTGGATCATCTCCCCAAATATGTATATCTAAGAATGTTATGTCCTTCTAACATTCAGGATGCCACCATGAAAATTTCCATCTAGGATTTCGAGATAGGTTTTTGATGAAAAATAGTTGTGTGATGGGTATTAGGAAAAAATGGCATGATCATGATGTTTTTACTCTATAAAAGAAGAGAAAATCACATTCACCCATTAATAGATTCAATTATCCACGTTCATTAGTTCAAGATGATGTTCATCAACATATTGAGAATAAAATTATTCAAGTAGGACAGAATTAAGATGTACATAGGATGAGTGAACTTAATGTGTTTCAAAGAAATAGAACATTAAATTTTCGTGATGACCCTAACCCTCAGGTTTCATAAAATTGGATTGAGTTGATGGTTCAATTTTTCTAGATCATGAATACCCTCTCCCATTAGATAGATTCAATTGCGACCAATCTTGTTCATAGAGCAGTAGAGAACTGGTGGAGTCTAGTTACTCAGATCCATGATGAGACGATATATTTGTGGATATTGACTTAACACTTGTTATGTTGTTATTATTATCCTTATATTTTTTCACTTATTAAGGATTTGGGAGCTTTTAGACTTACACTAGGATGATGTGACTATTGCAGAGTATTGAGTTTTATTGACCCCACTTGCTACTCTCTTGATATAGAGCATGATGAATACTTATGAGTATGAAAGTTTGATAAGGGCCTCTATAGTGATATCTTAGCTAGTGTGGTCTCTATTTGTATACATTCATAATCTAGAGAAATTTATTGGGCCTTAGTGATTGATAAATTCTTTGAAGAGTAGAATTAGGCATATGTAGTTGGTTGTGGGAATCATGGAGCAATGTCATCTTCTACTTATGGATGATTTCATATATCAGGGTCTTGTTATAGGAGGGAGTCATGTATGATTTCTTAGTCTAAGTTATTATTATTATAAGGATCCTATAAGGGATCTGGTTAATTGATAGATAGTAAGGGTTATACTTTCTAAGGGTAGATTTACTTGGTGTGAGATTTCTAGACATGGTATATTGTAGATAGTGGATATAAGGTGGATTGAACATTGTGTTAGAGGATGTTCCATAATTTGGGATCTACCAAGGGTGATAAGAGTGGAACCTAGGGAGGTGGTGCTAATGGTGGTTCTAGAGAATCCCTAGGAGGTAGGGTTTCAATTAAAGGATGATGTTATAACCTACTTTCACCACCACCCCTATGTGGACAATGACAGTCTTAGAGATATTTTGGATGAGGAAATGGTCAATTTCATACATAGGTGTGAGTTATTATTTAATTTCTTGATCCATTACTTGAAATATTGAAATTCTTATGAAGTATTTATCACATCATTTATGTTAAGAGATTCATATGGGAGGGAAATTCCACTATTCCACGCATCTATCATCAGTGTGAGTTAATATTCTATTGAGAGAGATTCATGTGGAACCTCTTGGTAGTTTCAATGAATTCTTATGATTTCATTCAGGGTATAGTCTGTATTTTATGTTATGTACCCAGATGTACTATCATATTATAATATTTAGGTGTCTATAGGTAGTTGGGATGAGATTATCTTACAAGAAACAGAAGGTCCTACGGGCGTAATGAGTATGGAATGTGATTAGAAAGATGAAACATATCTCTCATCAGTTGAAACATTTGGCCATTGGTTTAGTGGTCTCTTCAAATACCTAGCTTCCAGTGGTAGTTGATTTTACAAATATGTATTCCTAGATAATGTTCTTGGACTACCACAACAAATATAGATCAACTTATTCATTTAATTACACTATATTACAAAAAACATATCTTCTATGATATATTGGATGGCCTCTTCGGTGCTCTGGTAGTTTAACCTGTAGTTAGAGGACCTTCGTGAGAATGTTTTCATAGGACCCTGTGTTTCCCTCGGGGCAGTTTCAATGTTTTAATCTGAGAAAGAGGATGGGTGATATGGTTTAGATTTTATTTTCATTTATTAAAAAATTGATGATCAAGAACAAGTAAACTTTTCCAAACCTCAGTGAACACATCAACCAGCTGAAGGGAATGAAATAGTTCTTGTAGATTTACCTTAGGGTTGACTACCCTTGGTTCATGGTTCATAATGAAAACATTCTGTAGATGGAATTTTAATTTCACTACGGGAATTATGACTTTCTATTGATTCCCTTTGGTGTGAATAATTCCCCCATTGTATTTATGGGACTTATGAACAACTTATTTAAACATTTCTTTTCTAATTTCATGGTTTTATGTATCGATGATATTCTTATGTAATATGTATCTAAGGTTGACAGACTGAAAATTGTTTTTAATTATTATGTAATAACTTTTGAGGAAAAAGTTAGAAACCATACATGAATTCACCACTTCACTACATCCCCCACGTAAATAAGACAAGCATTCACAAAAAACAACAATCAAGCACAATGGATGGACAATCCATTCAAGCATTAAAACTGAAGAACCTTCAAAAATGGATCTGAAATCATCAAGAGAAGGCTGAAGTACCATGAACCAGGAAACAAAAACATCAGAAAAGCTAGAAAACCCACAGAGCTGGTCTCCTTGCACGCCCATCGGTGTGACCGTCAACACCAGCCCAAAACCAAAAACACGCCGGCGAACTCCAGTCAGAGTTCGCCCAAACCCTCCAGTGATGTGAGATAACCCAAACGACATCCGAAAAGGGAGAAAAAGAAACCAGAATGAGGAAGGTCAGGCTGTTCGTATGTCGCACCCTACTCCACAGACACCGCAGCGCAACCCTGAACCAGTCGTGTGATGACCCAGACTCTCTTGGTCCTGTCCTTTTCCAAAAATCCGGATCCTAAAGGGCATAGAGTCTCGACGTGACCGATCGGTGAGACAGACCGACGCGACCAGTCGGGGAGACCGATCGGCGCAACCGATCAGTGAGACCGATCAATGAGACGGATCGGCAAGAACGATCGGTGAGACGGATCGGCGAGACCGATCGGCGTGACTGATCGACGTGACCGATCGGTGAGACCAATCGACGTCACCCGGCTTTGTCGGGGTTTTTCCAGTGACGTGGGCAAATTGAGTGTTAAACCCTTCTTTGACCCACTTTGAACTTGTTTTAAAGCCCGGCAACACCCATAAATGTTATAATTAAATATTTAATAAATTAACCTGGTGTGTGCGTTGGTTTAAACCACCCGACGCCTTTAATAACGTGTGGGGCCACGTGGTTAACCCACGACCCCCGCTCCTTACGCGGTTTGGCGTTCTTATCTCAACTATCTATGGCTCTTATAAACTAAGGGTTAGCCGTGGTTTCTTCTTTTCACGATCACCCTATGCTAAGAGTACCCTTCATCCAGACAAGCAGCTTTTCATTCAAACGAGCCGCATCGCTATGTGTGAAGTTCCGTGCCAGTCCTCAGCGTTGATAGACGAGGTGATTTTTGATCAGGAAAACCGAATTTCTATCCGTGAAGTTCCACCCTCGGCCTTAGCGTCGATCATTGATCAACAAGTAGGGAATTTCTTCGTCTCTCGCTTTTGTGTATCATGTGTGGTGTGCGTGCTTTTGATTCTGTATAATTGGTTAAACCAGACCTAAATAATGTTTATGAATGGATTTTATGAAGAAAGAGGGGTTTTGTGATCATTGATGTTGTTTTATGTTATGATCATCTTTTTGAATTGTGTGGGCTTATGCCTTCTGAAAATCATGGCCATTGGTGGTCTTTCTCTGTGCACTAATGAGCCCCTGGGGATGTTTTAAATGACTTTTTTGTGGTTGTGAACTCCTTCTGTGAAAAGGGAAATTGGTTAATCACATACACCTGGATAAATAAATTGAAAGCACCAGGATCAACCCTTCTGTGATAACCCCCGGTTAAAGCACACGAAATTGAAATCATGGAGTTTGTTAAATCTTATAAATCTGAAAATACTGTCATGGAACTGCTTTGTGTTGGTGGTAGTGGTTTGGTTGTTTTCATTTATGGATTGATTGCTGGAGATGTGGAAGGGGATGGGATCCCATGTTGATATGGATTTGGTGGTTTTGAGTTTTAAGACCAGGTGGTTACCTTATTTATATCACGAATTGGGGTGGGATCCTCTATTGATGAGAGACTATTTTGGGGGGCATGGGGTACTGTCTCGAGGGTTTTTTTGGTTCCAGTACTTCGAGGGATCTCACTTATCCCCTTTTTATTGTAACATTACAACAGAACCGGGTGTGAATGTTTAAATTGAATTTTGGATGGATTCTTTCCTTGGTTATGCTTATGGTGGTAGTTGCCAAAGTAGGTGCATGAACTTATTTAAACATTGTTACTGAACATGAAAACAAAAATGGGGCAAATGTGTTTTTTTGGCGAGAGTCGTGACTCGGACTTGAGTGATGTTGTGATCTGTAGGCTGTTTGAAAAAAAAACCATACTTTGGGTGAGTGCTTGTTACCTATGTACATACTTCTAGTTTTTTGTTTCTTATTCGCGCCCCACCCAAGTTGAGAACTTAGTGCCGAACACCCCCATTTCATGGGGGAGGGTGTTTTTCCCAACACTATTCTTAGTGGATGGTTATTAGCTCCTTTTCTGCTCCCTTTCCCGGATATCCCAAGTACCTTCGGGCAGGCTGTGATGGCCTGAGGTCCATTATTATCCCATGAATCTTCAGGAATGGTAGTGTGGTGGTTGGCCCAGGTGTGTGTGGGTAGGTGGTTTCCCAAGTGTCTTCAGAATGAGGCCCTGGTGTCTTCGGGCGTGATAGTGGATCTTCTAGACCAGTCTCTTCGGGCGTGGTGGTGGTTCTTCTGGCCTAGGTGTTTGCAAGCCTGGTTACATGTGACAGTTGTGGCCCAGGTGTTTGTGGGCGGGATTCGGCAGTGGGACTATGTGCGGTTGTGGCCCAGGTGTGTGCGAGCGGGTGTGGCAGTGGAACTGTGGTGAGAATGGCGGGATTGGTTCGATGTGTAGGATGTATCAATAACCAGTGGTAAAGTGGCGCGGGGTACCCAAACATCGATGTTCTCTTATATATATTACTTGGTTTACGTTACTTGGTGAGTGTATCCAGTGAGTGGGATAGGTGAACTCCTTTATAGTAATGGTTTTCTGCTTCTCATGATACTTTAGTACGTTCCCCCACTTCTACACGAGAGTCTTTGGTTTTCCCTACTGAGTGTACTTGTATGCTCACCCTACGTATATAAAACTGCTTTCAGGTTTCTAGGAGGACTTCAGGGATCGCGCAGGACCATACTAGCTCGGACCTTTGGGTAGTTGCAGTTGTTGGTTTCCTTTCTTTGGTACTTACCCTTGTAGTCACTTTTTAACTTTGTGTCTTTTACTTTTGGAACATGCATGTGGGAATGGTTTACTTTTGGCTTTACTTTTTGTTTACTTTTGGTGTTGTTGGGTTTCATTATCTTATCTCTCGATCCTATAAAACAAAAAGGGTAATTCCTTCCACTTGTGTGTAATTTCCATACCCTTGGTGCTTGTCACCACTCCGGGACCTATAGATGGCGGGTTTCGGGGGGCATTATCTCTCCATCAACTTAAAGAAGGAAGGGCTTGGCAACCTGCCGACCCTTCCCTCCTTTTGGTGAAGGTGGGTCGTGACAGAATGGTATCAAAGGAGGCGGTTGAGAGATAGGATGGATTCTGGAGTTAGGAACAGTGAGAATTTCATGGGATGGAAAGGAAACAGTGTTGGGTGACCTTGGTGCGTGAATTTGTCCAGGGAAGACCGGCTAGGACACTGGATTTTAGGGCCCCCCATTTCCGATGCAAGGACTCTGGACCTACCGAACGACCAAGTGAGGCCACTCTAATTGCAGGGTAGAGACCCTAGGAAAGGTAAATGCATAATAATGACTTTTGTTCTCATGTTTCTGGGATGTCATGGGAATTAAGAGTAAATGAAAAGTTTAATAAATTTTAAGAAAAATATTATGCACTACATGGGCTTAGGCATTCCTTTTTTACATTGCATCAATGGCGCCTAGAAGGCAACCACATGTGGTACAGGCGATCGAGGCCCCGAA
Organism: Viscum album; assembly: GCA_963277665.1. Classification (NCBI taxonomy): domain Eukaryota; kingdom Viridiplantae; phylum Streptophyta; class Magnoliopsida; order Santalales; family Viscaceae; genus Viscum; species Viscum album. The sequence goes on from OY728139.1 coordinate 903,924,670, forward strand.
GAATACTTTGGCTGATCGGAAGAGAGCTGATCGAGAGGAAGAGGAATACCAGTGGAAGAAGACTCTTCGGTCCTTCCAGCAACAGACCCTCGAGAAGTACGTGGGTAGCACTTCTGACATGAAGACAGAAGGCTGGATAGAGGATCTGGTGATAGCCTTCGGCCTGATTCGGGCCCCGAACGAGTACTGGGTTCCTCTGGCCATCAGCAAGATGTGGGGAGCGGCGCTTCAGTGGTGGACTCTTTACCTGGGGGAGAGGAGAGAGGCTGAGGTTCCATGGGCTGATTTCGAGAAGAAGTTCCGGGAGGAATTCCTCTCCTCGACGATGAAGGCGGAAAACAAAAAGGAGCTACTCTCCCTCCCACTGGGGAGTATGTCAGTGAGGGATCTAGGAATCATGTTCAAGGACCACCTACATTTTTTTTCCGGACCTCTTTCCGGATGAGGAGTCTCGGGAAAGACGTCTAGAGGATGCGCTCCGACCCTCCCTCCAGTATGTTATTACACCCTTTACCTTGTCGACTTACTTGGAGGTCCAGAAGAAGGCCGAAGTGGTGGAGAGGATGCATGCTCTAGGAGGTGTGTCACGCGAGGGGATCCAGCTGGGACCATTGAAGGGGAAGGCCATCAGCACCAAGCCTCCAGCGTCAGGACCCTCCAGGTTCCGACCCATAGGGAGCAGGCCGCAGCAGTTTCAGTTTTGATCCCCCGGTCCTCACCCTTTTCCTTCGGGCCCAGGACTACGATGATTCATCTGTGGGAGCCATGGAAATATTTGGAGTCATTACCTAGACTAGGAACAGTACGGCAGTGGCGGACAGCCCCAGCACCCTCCCTAGCAGCAGCTTCCAGCCAGGCCCTTCCAACAGTAGCATCAAGGACAGCGAGCTCCCGCTGCTCCAAGGACAGATGTAGGAGGAGGGGTCCGACCTCAGGGAGCTCCTCAGGGACCTCAACTAGGGCGTGGTCGGGGAGGTGGCCAACAGCCGAGGGGTAGAGGAGTCGGGCGTGGATAGCTACATGCCGCAGAGGCAGCAGTTCCAGTAGGGCCAGAGGTTGTTCGAGGTACAATCATTTTGTTTATCACTCTTGCTTATGCCTTGTTCGATACCAGAGCTTCACACTCCTTTGTTGCACCCAGTCTAGCTCGTGCCTTGGGCCTAGATGCCAAGATACTTCCAGTTCCCCTGGTGTTGAGCACACCAGTCAGAGGTCAGACTGACTTGTTGTTTGTTTGTCGGGGATGCAGACTGATGATAGGGCCACATCAGTCGGTTAGGGATCTTCTTCTGCTACAGATACAGCCATATGATGTCATCCTAGGCATCGACATGATATTTTCTATGTGTTCCGTCATCGACTATTTCTGAGAAAGGGTTGTGTTCTCAGACTTGGGCGGTCGGTGTGTTACTTTCACCGGCTAGCAGAGCAGTCAAAAGGGCAGTAGGCGAGAGGAACCCCTCCTCTCTTTGTTGGCCGAGCTGTCAGTGGAATCAGTAGATGCTGAGATGGTTGAGGTGCCAGAGGTTGTCTGTGAGTTTATGGATGTCTTTCCTAAGTAGGTAACGACTCTACCCCCTCGATGGGATATCGAGTTTGGGATAGACATGCAGCCCGACGCTCGTCCGATCTCGATGGCTCCTTACCGGATGGCACCTACAGAGCTACGGGAGTTGCTGATCCATATTGATGATCTAATTAAGAGGGGTTATGTTTGGCCGAGTGCGTCACCGTGGGGTGCCCCGGTCTTGTCCGCAATGAAGGCAGATGGTGGTCTCAGGTTGTGCATAGACTACAGGAGGCTGAATCAGGTGACAATCAAGAATAGCTACCCTCTTCCGAGGATAGAGGATCTTTTCGACCATCTGAAAGGGGTAGGATGGTTCTTGAAGATCGACCTGTGATCTGGGTACCACCAGTTGAGAGTGAAGGAGGGAGACATCCCGAAGACGTTGTTCAAGTGCAGATATGGACACTTTGAGTTTATATTCATTCCCTTCGGTGTTACGAATTCCCCGACTGTGATCATGGGGCTTATGAACTCCATATTCCGGGAGTACGAATATCGGTTAGTAATTGTGTTCATCGACGACATCCTGGTCTACTCAAAATCAGAGAAGGACCATGCGTAGCACCTAAAGACATTTCTGGAGGTCCTCTGACATCATCAACTCTATGGGAAGTTGTCGAAATGCATGTTCTGGACATGAGAAGTGCGCTTCCTCGGGAACGTGGTGTCCGAGCAGGGGGTAGTGTTGCACCCATCAATGGTTGAGGCAGTTGTTTCTTGGGCAGAACGCAAGAATGTGGTAGAGGTCCGTAGTTTCCTCAGGATGGTGGGTTACTATTGGAGGTTCATACCCAAATTCTCTTGAGTTGCATCCCCTTTTACAGCCCTGACCAAGAAAGACCAGGTTTTCATGTGCAGTTAGCAGTGAGAGTTAGCCTTCAGCTATCTGAAGAAGAATTGGTCAATTCCCCAGTGCTGAGATTGCCAGAAGAAGGGGTGGTGTATGAGGTGTTCTGCGATGCTTCAGGACACGGCTTGGGATGTGTGTTGATGCATCAACAAGGGGTGATCTCTTATGGGTCCAGGCAGCTACACCCTCATGAGTGTAATTATGCCACCCACAACCTGGAGCTTACAACGGTCGTTTTTGTGCTAATGTTATGGCGGCACTACCTCATCGTAGAATGCTTTTTGGTCTTCCCAGATCACAAAATCTTGAGGTATATCTTCTCCCAGTGGGACCTAAAGTTGCGACAACGGAGATGGGTGGAGTTCCTCCAGGATTACGACTTCAAGATCTCTTATACTGAGGGAAAGGTAAATGTAGTGGTCGATTCCTTGAGCAGGAGGATGCAGAAGGATGCGGTCAGAGAGTCGATTGATGCTTGGAAGGCGATGGAGGAGTTGGATGCCTTACACCTGGATGCGAGGATGGATGGTGGTAGAGGTTGCCTATATCAGATGGCAGTGCAGTCGTCTCTGTTTCAGCAAGTGGAGGAGTCTCATTGGGGAGACCTAGAGTGTGAAGTGATGCGTGACCGAGTTGACCAGGGCAATGCTCCGGAAGGATGGACAGAGGATGACCAGAACCGAATGCTTTTCCAGGGAAGTTTTTTTGTTCCAGGAGTGATTCATGGCAAGGTTCTCAGTGAGTTCCATAACTCACCCCTGGCGGTACACCCAGGAGTTTCCAAGATGTACCAGGGACTTAAGATATAGTTTGGGTGGCCTGGAGTGAAGCGAGCAGTGGCAGAGTTTGTGGCTAAGTGCTTTGTGTGTCAGCAAGTGAAGGCTGAACAATGAGTTCCAGGTGGCCTACTGCAGTCTCTAGATGTGCCCAAGTGGAAGTGGAACAACATCTCGATGGATTTCATCACGGGACATCCCAAGGTCCAAGGGGAATATGACGCCATCTGGGTGGTAGTGGACCGATTGACGAAATCGGCCCACTTTCTGGCGATCAGGGAGTCGAGTACTGTGGATTCTTTGGCACGAAAGTATGCGGATGAGGTGGTGCAGTTGCATAGATTTCTAAGGTCTATAGTCTCGGATAGGGATACATGGTTTACCTCACGGGTCTTGAAAGGATTGAAGCATGATTTTTGCACACAGTTACGCCTTAGCACTGCTTTCCATCCCTAGACAGATGGACAAATAGAGTGCATCATCCAGACCTTGGAGAATATGCTGCGAGCATGTGTTTTGGACTTAGGAGGATCATGGGTGTGACACTTTCCCCTGGTAGTGTTCTCCTACAATAATAGTTGTCACTCTACCATCGGTATGGCCCCATTTGAAGCCTTGTATGAGAGGCCATGCCATTCACCTGTGTGTTGGGCCGAAGATGGAGAGGCAGGCATCCTTGGCCCGGAGGTGGTGCAGAGCACGATAGAGAAGGTTCAGCTCATATAGAAAAGGATGAAGGCGGCCCAGGACCGGTAGAAGTCGTATGCTGATACGAGGAGGAGGCCCTTGGAATTTGAGGTTCGAGACCACGTGTTCTTAAGGGTCTCCCCTCGGCACGGACAATGGAGGTTCGGCAAGGGGAGTAAGCTTTCTCCCAGGTTCATCGGGCCCCTCGAAGTGTTACGGAGGGTCGGCGAAGTGGCCTATCTTCTATAGTTACCACCACCGCTACTGAGGATACATGATGTCTTCCACGTGTCCCAGCTCCGTCGGTATCAACACGACGATTCACACGTCCTCGGCTAGGGAGAGCATGACATCGAGGATGACGTGACTTTTTAGGAGAGACCAGTGATGATCTTGGATCGCAATGAAAATGTGCTTCGTGAGAGAACCGTTACCTTGGTTCATGTGTTGTGGAGACATGTTAGGCTTGAGGATAGTACGTGGGAGAGGGAAGCACAGATGTGTGCCCAGTACCCATAGTTGTTTTGAGTTTTGTTCTGTTTGTTATAGCTATTGTGGTAGAACGTTTTACCTTGTTGGCTATGAAATTCTAGTTTTTTTCCTCAGAATGTGTGTGAAAAGTATTGGCTATGAGGTGGGAGAGAACCCGACCCCTAATCAAGACACATTAAGGTGGATGCGATTAAACCTGTGCGGGTGAGTCAGTTCCGCCCAAAGAGGATAATATCTTGATATGGGGAAGGAGACTCCACAACCCCCACATGACTGGGTAGTTTGACATGATATGTTTCTTGGGTCGTGACAGAAAAGTGTTCTTAGTTAACAATGAGGTTCACTCTTGAGAGGTATCTTTCGAGGTGGTTGTTCAGACCTGCTCTTTCCTTCTGGGTGGTTTAAGTTCTCGAGGGTGAGAATAGTTTGAGAGGCATATGATGTGATGACCTAGACTCTCTTGTTCTGTTCCTTTTCCAAAAATCTAAATCCTAAAGTGGGTAGCCTCTCGGCACGATCGATTGGTGAGAACGACCGGCGCGATTGATCAGGGAGACCGATCGGTGAGACCGATCGGTGTCACCTGGGTTTGTCGAGGTTTTTTCAGTGACATGCACAAATTGAGTTTTAAACCCATCTTTGACCCCCTTTAATCTTTTTTTAAAGCCTGGTAATGCCCATTAATTTTATAATTAAATATTTAATAAATTAACCTGGTCTGTGCGTCGGTTTAAACCACCCGACCTCTTTAATAACATGTGGGGTCATGTGGTAAACCCACGACCCCCGCTCCTTACGTGGTTTGGCGTTATTATCTCAGCCATCCGCGGATCTTCTAAACTAAGGGTTAGCTGTGGTTTCTTCTTTGCTCGATCACCCTGTGCTAAGAGTACCCTTCGTCCAGACGAGTAGCTTTTCGTTCAGATGAGCCGCATCTCTATGCGTGAAGTTCCGCAACCGGCCTAAGCGTTGATAGACGAGGTGATTTTCGTTTAGGCAAACCACATTGCTATCTTTGAAGTTCCACCACCGACCTTAGCGTCAATCATTGATCAACAAGTAGGGAATTTCTTTGTCTCTCTCTTTTGTGTATCATGTGGGGTGGGCGTGCTTTTGATTCTGTAGAATTGGTTAAACCAGACCTATATAAAGTTAATGAACTGATTATATGAAGAAATAAGGGGGGTTGTGATCTTTGATGCTATTTTATGTTATGGTCATCTTTTTGAATTGTGTGGGCTTACTCTTACTGAAAATCATGGCCGTTGGTGGTCTTTCTCTGTGCACTAATGAGCCCATGGGGATGTTTTAAATGACTTGTTTGTGGTTTTGATCTCCTGCTATGAAAAGGGAAATTGGTTAATCATGTACACTCAGCTAAATAAATTAAAAGCACCAGGATCAACCCTTATGTGATAACCCCCCATTTAATCACACAAAATTGAAATCATGGAGTGTGTTAAATCTTATAAATCTGAAAATACCGACATGGACCTACTTTGTGTTGGTGTTAGTGGTTTGGTTATTTTCTTTTATGGGCTGATTTATGAGGATGTGGGAGGGGATGTGATCCCATGTTGATATGGATTCGGTGGTTGTGAGGTTTAAGACCGGGTGGTTACCTTGTTTATATCACGAATTAGTTTGGGATACTCTGTTGATGAGAGACCATTTTGGGGGACACAGGGTAGTGTCTCGAGGGTTTCCTTGATTGTAGTACTTCGAGGGATCTCACTTATCCTCGTGTTGTTGTAACATTACAAGAGAACCAGGTGTGAATGTTTAAATTGACGTTTGGATGGATTCTTTCCTTGGTTATGCTTATGGTGTTAGTTGCCCAAGTAGGTGCATGAACTTATTTAAACATTGTTACTGGACATGAAAACAAGAATGGGAAAAATGAGTTTTGTTGGCGAGAGTTGTGACTCGGACTTCAGTGATGTTGTGATCTGCAGGCTGTCTGAAGAAAAAAAACCTAACTTTGGGTGAGTGCTTGTTACCTATGTATATACTTGTAGTTTTGTGTTTCTTATTCACGCCCCACCCAAGTTGATCACTTAGTGATGAACACCCCCATTTCATGGGGGAGGGTGTTTTTCCCAACACTATTCTTAGTGTCTGGTTATTAGCTCATTTTCTTCTCCCTTTCCCGGATAGCCTAAGTACCTTCAGGCAGGCTGTGTTGGCCTGAGGTCCATTTTTGGCCCAAAAATCTTCAGGCAGGGTAGTGTGGTGGTTGGACCAGGTGTGTGCGGGCAGGTGGTTTCTGAAGTGTCTTCAGAATGAGGCCCAGGTGTCTTCGGGAATGGCAGTGGATCTTCTAGCCTTGGTGTCTTCGTGTATGGTGGTGGTTGTTCTGGACTAGGTGTTTGTAGGCATGGTTACGTGTGACAGTTGTGGCCCAGGTTTTTGTGGGTGAGATTCGGTAGTGGGACTGCGTGTTATTGTGGCCTAGGTGTGTGCGGGCGGGTGTGGTAGTGGGACTGTGGTGAGAATGGCGGGATTGGTTCGATGCGTAGGATGTCTCAATAACCAGTGGGAAAGTGGTGTGGGGTACCCAAACATCGATGTGCTCTAATATATATTACATGGTTTTCATTACTTGGTGAGTGTAGCCGGTGAGTGGGATGGGTGATCTTCTTCATAGTAATGGTTGTCTTCTTCTCATGATACTTTAGTACGTTCCCCCACTTGTGCACGATAGTCCTTTGTTTTCCCTACTGAGTGTACTTTTATGCTCACCCGACATATATAAAACTGCTTTTAGGTTTCTAGGAGGACTTCGGGGATCACGCAGGACCATGCTAGGTCGGACCATTGGGCAGTTGCAGTTGTTGTTTTCCTTTCTTTGGTACTTACCCTTATAGTCACTTTTTTACTTTGTGGCATTTACTTTTGGAACATGAATTTGGGAATGGTTTACTTTTGGCTTTACTTTTCTTTTACTTTTGGTGTTATTGGGTTTCATCGTCTTATCTCCCAATCCTATAAAAAAAGGTTAATGCCTTCCACTTGTGTGTAATTTACATACCCTTGGTGCTAGTCGCCACTCTGGGACTTATAGAAGGCGGTTTTTGGGGGTCATTATCTCTCCTTCAACTTAAAGAAGGAAGGGCTTGGCAACCTACTGACCCTTCCCTCCTTTTGGTGAAGGCGGGTCATGACAGAATGGTATTAGAGGAGGAGGTTGAGAGATAGGATGGAGTTTGGAGTTAGGAACAGTGAGGATTGCATGGGATGGTAAGGAAACAGTGTTGGGTGACCTTCGTGCATGAATTAGTCCAGGGAAGACTGGCTAGGACATGGGATTTTAGGCCCCCCCGTGATCTGATGCAAGGACTCTGGACCTACCGAACGACCAAGTGAGGCCACGCTGATTGTAGGGTAGAGACCCTAGAAAAGGTGCATGCATCGTAATGACTTTTGTTCTCATGTTTCTGAGATGTCTTGGGAATTATGAGTAAATGAAAAGTTTACAAAATTTTAATAACAATATTCTGCACTACTTGGGCTTACGCATTCCTTGTTTACCTTGCAGCTATGGCACCCGGAAGGCGACCACGTGTGGTATAGGCGATCAAGACCCAGAGACTACTTTGGTTGATGGGCAGAGATCTGATCGGGAGGAAGAGGATGACCAGTGGAAAAATACTCTTCGGGCCTTCCAGTAACAGACCCTCGAGAAGTATGAGGGCAGCACCTCTGACATGAAGACGGAAGGCTGGATAGAGGAGCTAGTGATATCCTTTGGCATGATTCGGACCCCGACCGAGTACTGGGTTCCTTTTACCGTCATCCAGATGCAGGGAGTGGTGCGTCAGTTGTTGATGCTTTACCTAGGGGAGAGGATAGAGGCTGAGGTGCCATGGGCTGATTTCGAGAAGGAGTTCTAGGCGGAATTCCTCTCTTCGACGATGAAGGAGGAAAAGAGATAGGATCTACTCTCCCTCCAATAGGGGAGTATGTCAGTGAGGGAGATAGGAATCAAGTTCAAGGACATCCTACATTTTTTCTCCGGACCTCTCTCCCGATGAGGAGTCTCGAGCAAGACATCTAGAGGATGCGCTCCGACCCTCCCTCCAGTATGATGTTACCCCCTTTACCCTGCCGACGTACATAGAGGTCAAAATGAAGGCCGAAGTGGTGGAGGGGATGCACGCTCTAGGAGGTCTGTCACGAGAGGGGATCCATCTGGGACTATCAAAGGGGAAGGCCATCAGTACCAGGCCTCTAGCTTCAAGACCCTCTAGGTTCCGACCCGTAGGGAGTAGGCCGCAGCAGTTTCTGTTTTGATCCCCCAGTCCATTCCATTTTCCTTCGGGCCCGGGACTGCAATGCTTCATTTGTGGGAGCCATGGACATATCCAGAGTCAGTACCCGGACATTGTATAGTACGGCGGTGGTGGACAGCCCCAGCACCCACCCCAGTAGTAGCTTCCAGCCAGGCCTTTCCAGCAGCAGTAGCAGGGACAGCGAGCTCCCTCTCCTCTGAGGACAGACGTAGGAAGAGGGGGCCGACCTCAGGGTGCTCCTCAGGGACATCGACCAGGGCTTGGTCAGGGAGGTGGCCGATAGCCGAGGGGCAGAGGAGTCGGGCGTGGAAATCTACACGCCGCGGAGGCAGCATTTCCAGCAGGGTCGGAGGTTATTCAAGGTACGATCAGTTTGTTTAGCACTCTTTCTATGCCTTGTTCGATACCGGAGCTTCACACTCCTTTGTTTCACCCAGTCTATCCTGTGCCTTGGGACTAGATGCCAAGATACTTCCAGTGCCCCTGGTGTTGAGCACAACAGTCAGATGTCACACCGACTTGTAGTTTGTTTGTTGGGGATGCAGACTGATGATAGGTCCACATCAGTCAGTTAGGGATCTTCTTTTTCTACAGATACAGCCATACGATGTCATCGTCGGCATCGAAGGGATATTTTTTGTGTGTTCCGTCATCAACTGTTTCCAAGAAAGGGTTGTGTTCTTGGACTTGGGCGGCCGGTGTGTTACCTTCACCGGAGAGCGGAGCAGTCAGAAGGGCAGCAGGCGAGAGGAACCCCTCCTCTCCTTGTTGGCCGAGCTGTCAGTGGAATCAGTAGATGCTGAGATGGTGGAGGTGCCAGAGGTTGTCCATGAGTTTATGGACGTCTTTCCTGAGGAGGTAATGACTCTACCCCCTTGACGGGATATCGAGTTCAGGATAGACCTGCATCCCGGTGCTCGTCCGATCTCGATGGCTCCTTACCGGATGGTACCTTCAGAGCTACGTGAGTTGTGGATCCAGATTGATGATCTAATAAAGAGGGGTTATGTTCGGTCGATTGCATCACCGTGGGGTGCTCCGGTCTTGTTCACAAATAAGGTAGAAGGTGTTCTCAGGCTGTTCATAGACTACAGGAGGCTGAATCAGGTGACAATCAAGAATCGCTACCCTCTTTCGAGGATAGACGATATTTTTGACCATATGAAAGGGGAAAGATGGTTCTCAAAGATCAACCTGTGGTCTGGGTACCACCAGCTGAGAGTGAAGGAGGGCGACTTCCTAAAGACGACATTCAGGTGCAGATATAGACACTTCGAGTTCGTAGTCATGCCCTTCGGTGTTATGAACTCCCTAGCTGTGTTCATGGGGCTTATGAACTCCATCTTTTGGGAGTACCTAGATCGGTTCGTAGTTGGGTTCATCGACGACATCCTAGTCTACTCAAGATCAGAGGAGGACCATGAAGATCACCTGAGGACGGTTCTGGAGGTCCTCCAACATCATCAGCTCTATGAGAAGTTGTCGAAATGCAAGTTCTGGACACGAGAAGTGCACTTCCTCGGGCACGTGGTGTCCGATCAGGGGGTAGCGGTAGACCCATCAAAGGTTGAGGTAGCTGTTTCTTGGGCAGCACCCAAGAATGTGGCAGACGTCCGTAGTTTCCTTGGGTTGGTGGGTTACTATCGCAGGTTCGTACCCAACATCTCCCGAGATGCAGCCCCTTTGACAGCCCTGACCAAAAAATACCAGGTTTTCGTGTGGAGTGAGCAGTGCGAGTCAGCCTTCATCTATCTGATGGGGATGTTGGTCAGTGCCCTAGTACTGAGATTTCCAGAAGAAGGGGAGGCATATGAGGTTTTTTGTGATGCTTTAGGAAAGGGCCTGGGATGTGTGTTGATGCAGCAACAAGGGGTGATATCTTATGGGTCCAGGAAGCTACACCCTCATGAGCGTAATTACGCCACCCACGGCCTGGAGCTTGCAGTGGTCATTTTTGCGCTAACGTTATGGTGGCACTACCTCATCGGAGAACGCTTTGTGGTCTTCACAGATCACAAAATCTTGAGGTATATCTTCTCCCAGCGGGACCTAAACTTGCGACAGTGGAGATGGGTGGAGTTCCTCTAGGATTACGACTTCGAGATCTCTTATACTGAGGGCAAGGGAAATGTAGTGGTCGATGCCTTGAGCAGGAGGACGAAGAAGGATGCGGTCCGAGAGTCGACGGACGCCTGGAAGGCGATGGAGGATTTGGATACCCTACACCTGGATGCGAGGATGGATGGTGGTAGAGGTTTCCTATATCAGATGGCAGTGCAGTCGTCTCTGTTGCGGCAAGTGGAGGAGTCTCAGTGGGGAGACCCAGAGTGCAAAGTGATGCATGACCGAGTTGACCAGGGTAATTCTCCAGAAGGATGGACAGAGGATGGTCAGAACCGGATGCTTTTCCAGGGAAGGTTGTTTATTCCAGGAGTGATGCGCGGAAAGGTTCTCAGTGAGTTTCACAACTCACCCCTGGTGGTACACCCATGAGTTTCAAAGATGTACCAGGGACTGAAGAGACAGTTTTGGTGGCCCGGAGTGAAGTGAGAAGTGGTAGAGTTTGTGGCCAAGTTCTTAGTGTGTCAGCAAGTGAAGGCTGAACACTGAGTTCCAGGTGGCCTACTGAAGTCTCTAGATGTCCCCGAGTGGAAGTGGGACGACATCTCGATGGATTTAGTCATGGTACTTCCCAAGGTCCAAGGGGAATACGACGCCATATGGGTGGTAGTGGACCGGTTGAAGAAATCAGCCCACTTTTTGGCGATCATGGAGTTGAGTACTGTGGATGCTTTGGCACAAAAGTACATGGATGAGGTGCTGCGGTTGCATGGAGTTCCGAGGTCTATAGTCTCAGATAGGGATGCACCGTTTACCTCATAGGTCTGGAAAGGATTGCAGCATGCTTTTGGAACACAGTTATGCCTTAGCACTGCTTTCCATCTCTAGACAGATGGACAAAAAGAGCACACCATCCATACATTGGAGGATATACTGTGAGCATGTGTTCTGGACTCAGAAGGATCATGGGTGCGACACTTTCCCCTGGTAGAGTTCACCTATAATAATAGTTATCACTCTACCATCTGTATATCCCCGTTTGAAGCCTTTTACAGGAGGTCATGCCATTCACCTATGTGTTGGGCCAAAGAAGGAGAGGCAGACATCCTTGGCCCGGAGGTGGTGTAGAGCACGACCGAGAAGGTTCAGCTCATACGGGAAAGGATGAAGGCGGCCTAGGACCGGTAGAAGTCATATACTGATACTAGGAGGATGCCCTTGGAATTTGAGGTTGGAGACCATGTGTTCTTAAGGGTATCCCCTCGGTGCGCAAATTGATTTTTAAACCCTTCTTTGACCCCCATTAAGTTTGTTTTAAATCCCGGTAACACCCATAAATGTTATAATTAAATATTTAATAAATTAACTTGGTGTGTGCATTGGTTTAAACCACCCAACCCCTTTAATAACGTGTGGGGCCGCGTGGTCAACCCACGACCCCCACTCCTTACGCCGTTTGGAGTTCTTATCTCAACCGTCTGCGGCTCTTATAAACTAAGGGTTATCCTTGGTTTCTTCTTTTCTCGATCACCATGTGCTAAGAGTACAGTTCATCCAGACGAGCAGCTTTTCATTCAAATGAGATGCATCGCTATGCGTGAAGTTCCTCGCCCGGCCTAAGAGTTGATAGACGCGGCTATTTTCATTCAAGCGAACCGCATCGCTATCTGTGAAGTTCCGCCCCCGACCTTAGCGTCGATCGTTGATCCACAAGTAGGAAATTTCTATGTCTCTCACTTTTGTGTATCATGTGGGGTGGGCATGCTTTTGATTCTGTAGAATTGGTTAAACCAGACCTCAATAATCATAATGAACTGATTATATGAATAAAGAATGGGGGCTATGATCGTTGATGCTGTTTTATGTTATGATCATATTTCTGAATTGTGCGGTCTTACACCTACTGAAAATTATGGCCATTGGTGGTCTTTCTCTGTGCACTAATGATCCCTTGGGGGTGTTTTAAATGACTTGTTTGTGGCTGTGAACTCCTGCTGTAAAAAGGGAAATTGGTTAATCATGTACACCCAGATAAATAAATTTAAATCATCGGGATAAAGCCTTCTGTGATAACCCCCGGTTAAAGCACACGAAATTGAAATCATGGAGTGTGTTAAATCTTATAAATATGAAAATACCTGCATGGCCCTACTTTGTGTTGGTGGTAGTGGTTTGTTTGTCTTCTTTTATGGGCTGATTTCTGGAGATGTGGGAGGGGATGGGATCCCCTGTTGATATGGATTAGGTGGTTGTGAGTTTTAAGACTGGGTGGTTACCTTGTTTATATCACGAATTGGGGTGGGATCCTCTGTTGATGAGAGACCATTTTGGGGGACACGTGGTAGTGTCTCGATTGTTTTTTTGGTTCAAGTACTTCGAGGGATCTCACATATCCCCCTGTTGTTGTAACATTACAAGAGAACCAGGTGTGAATGTTTAAATTGACGTTTGGATGGATTCATTACTTGGTTATTCTTATGGTGTTAGTTTCCCAAGTAGGTGCATGAACTTATTTAAACATTGTTACTGAACATGAAAATAAGAATTAGACAAATGAGTTTTATTGGAGAGAGTCGTGACTCGGACTTGAGTGTTGTTGTGATCTGTAGGTTGTCGGAAGAAAAACCTAACTTTGGGTGAGTGCTTGTTACCTATGTATATACTTGTAGTTTTTTTTTCTTATTCACGCCCCACCCAAGTTGAGAACTTAGTGTCGAACACCCCCATTTCATGGGGGAGGGTGTTTTCCCAACACTATTCTTAGTGGCTGGTTATTAGCTCCTTTTCTTCTCCCTTTCCCGGATAGCCCAAGTACCTTCAGGCAGGCTGTGATGGCATGAAGTCCATTATTAGCCCAAGAATCCTCGGGCATGGTAGTGTCGTGGTTGGCCCAGGTGTGTGCGGGCAGGTGGTTTCCCATGTGTCTTCGGAATGAGACCTAGGTGTCTTCAGGCGTGGTAGTGGATCTTCTAGCCCAGGTGTCTTCGGGCATGGTGGTGGTTGTTCTAGCCTAGGTGTTTGCAGGCATGGTTACGTGTGAAAGTTGTGGCCCAGATGTTTGCAGGCGGGATTCGGCAGTGGGACTGCATGTGGTTGTGGCCCAGGTGTGTGCGGGCGGGTGTGGTTGTGGGACTGCGGTGAGAATGGAAGGATTGGTTCGATACATAGGATGTCTCAATAACCAGTGGGAACGTGGTGTGGGGTACCCAAACATCGATTTTCTCTTATATATATTACTTGGTTTGTGTTACTTGGTGAGTGTAGATGGTGAGTGGGATGGGTGAACTCCTTCACAGTAATGGTTGTCTGCTTCTCACAGGACTTTAGTACGTTCCCCCACTTGTGCACGAGAGTCTTTGGTTTTCCCTACTGAGTGTACTTGTATGCTCACCCTACGTATATAAAACTGCATTCAGGTTTCCAGGAGGACTTTGGGTATCGGGCAGAACCATACTAGCTCAGACCTTTGGGCAGCTGCAGTTGCTGTTTTCCTTTCTTTGGTACTTACCCTTGTAGTCACTTTTGTACTTTGTGGCTTTTACTTTAGGAACATGCATGTGGGAATGGTTTACTTTTTGCTTTACTTTTCTTTTACTTTTGGTGTCGTTGGGTTTCATCGTCTTATCTCCCGATCCTATAAAACAAAAAGGGCAATGCCTTCCACTTGTGTGTAATTTCCATACCCTTGGTGCTAGTCGACACTCCGGGACCTATAGAAGGCAGGTTTCGGGGGTCATTATCTCTCCTTCAACTTAAAGAAGGAAGGGCTTGGAAACCTGCTGACCCTTCCCTCCTTTTGGTGAAGGTTGTTCGTGACAAGTCGACACTCTGCAGACCACAATCAAAGAAACTACTACAAAAAACACTATGAGTAGCGAATCCACAACATTGTAACTGTATAACAAAATCCAGAAAACTGCTGCCGGACAAGGGCACCAAACCAAAGCCAGAATATCCTCTGAAAAATTCAGATATAATAATAACAATAACCAAAAACACAGTTAACTGAGAGTCCAATTGCCAACCATGCATCATCCCTCAACTGAAGACCTTCCACTGCCTGCCGCTGGAACCGGAACCAAAGACCCTACCGTGTCCACAGAACACCCTTCAACCCAAAACGCAGCAAACCATAGAGGAAGAAAAACCATGAGTATGAAGTTGAGTCTTCGTCACCATGGGATTGGAAGGGCCAACCACAACTCGAAGGAGCATCACCATTGAGAGGAACCGAGGACATTTGGACCAGCAAAGCCTCTCTGGGCTGGAGTGAGATATAGAGAAACCTCAGAAAAACCCTCTCCAGATTCCTAACCGAACAAACTGTATGAAGCCGAAGGAGCCTGAGGAGGAGGGACATGGAACTCTAATGTCGCTGTCACCGCATGAACCCCCGCAAAGCTTCGAACCCAAACAAGAAACTAAGATGAAAAACCTCCCCCCAGCAAGCTGCGAGATCTTGGGAAAGACTCACTAGAAACCGCTAAAGATTGGTCATGCTAGACAAGCTAGGAAACCGTGCAGGAGACAAGCCTTGTCAACGGACGATTTTAAACACCACACTCTTCCGATGAAGCTGAGCACAACACCTTCCGAGTCGTGCCGATCCAAACCCGGAGAAGATGTTGATCTTTGCCAAGGAAAAGAACATTGATCATTTGAGGATGGTCCTAAACTTACTTCGGGAGAACTAGTTATATTGTAAGATATGGAATTTTTAGTTCTGGATTAGTGAGGTTAACTTTCTCAAGGAACATCATCTCAGATCATAGTGTAGTTGTGGACCTATAAATGTTATATTTAATTATAACTTGGGACCCACCCAAGAGTGTTTCTATGGTGTGGAGTTTGGTTGGTTTAACCAGGTATTATCATAGGTTAATAATATTATTTTCCAATATTGGATCCCATTTGAATTCCTTAACATAAAAAGTTTAGTAATTCTCTAAGACAAAAAAAATTAAAAACTACCAATGATTTATTACGAAGTTTTACCAGTGCTTCTGTTTTAAGACTATCAGAGGAAGGTGTTGATTACATAATGTTCTCTGATGTCTTAAGAGTCGGTATTAGGTTCATACTAATAAAAATAAGTGTGATGATATCTCATAGTTCTATGATGGTTATACTACATGATCATAACTAGGTTACCCTCAACATAGATCTATAAGAAGTGGTCTTCAAAATAAAGATTCAAATGCACTATATTTTTGGTGATAAGAGTTTATTTTACTCAAACCATTATAGTATTAGGTGAATATTTTCCTAGAGAGACCTCAACCTGAGATAGAGATGTTTTTTAGAGTTCTTTTATTACTATAACTTCAATATTGTCTATACATTAGGTAAGGAAAATGTGGTGGTAAATTTCCTTAGTAGGAAATGTAATTCTCACATGGTGGAGGAGGAATTAGAGAAATTTGACTATTTACAGTTGACCATGATAGAGTAGAGAGGGATAAATTATCTTTGATCAATATTAGTGACTCCATAACTTCTCTAGTATGACATGACCATATAATTACATGAAATAAATAAAGTATTTCATTATAATATATTCCCAAGACCATTTTGGATTATATGTTTTTAGAGAATTAGGAAAAAACTCTAACTAATAAAACTTATTTCATTTTCAAATAATAAAACATTTTACACTATATATGAAAATTATTAATGGATAAAAATTATTCAAAATATCATAATAATTCCCCACATAATAACAATCTTCCAGACATGTTATACTTTTATTATATTTATAACTAGGTGGAATGTAAACATAAGAAATGGAGTAATCTCAAATTCTCAGTATGGGTTATCATAAGTGATAAAAACCATGATCATAAGTAAGAATAATATAAGAAACTTGGTACGATCAATATATATAATAAATTTATACCTAAAAATTAATAGATCATAAATCATGGAATAACATGAAAATTTATCATGAAAATGTCGTATATCATTGAAACAAGGATTACTTGGGAATTTTTGAACATCCATAAGAATAGAAATCATAACATAGTGGATCAAGTACAATAACCAATTTCCCTTAGTGGATCAAAATTCACTCACATGTTTCCCTTAGTGAATCATGCTTCAGTCACCTATTTCACATAATAGATCAGGAATCACAACCTATTTCCCATTTTAGATCAGGAATAAATACTCATTTCACTATTATCTCATGAGATGTAAATATTTACCCAATGCATTGGAGTACTATATAGGGACTAACCATACCATAAATATAAACCATAAACATGTGTTCTACAAGAAAATTATTCATCATATTAATAAAACCCAATAATAATAATAATGGGTTTTATAAAATTTTCTAATGAAAATCCTTTAATTTATATATCATAACGACACCATGGAAATAAAATGAGTTTTTTGAACATCTATTTTGTCACATGGATGAAATGGTATTAAATGAAAATACATTATGGAGAAAAAAATAATATAAGTAGAGAATGAAATGTGTCACACCCATTTCTGAAGCCACTCTGCATAGGTCCCCAAGAATAGTGTCTTCACATAGGGTACCTCCATATCCACGGGCACTACACAGGCCCAGACAGTCAGGTCACCCAATAGCACCATAAAGGACATAGATACACATTAGGCTACATGATAACCCTATGTGAGCCAACCTATTCACCTAGGGTCCCATCTTTTTCTATAAATGGGACATTGGGGCTCCTCATTTCGATGATGGACAATCATGAAAAACTCTAGAAGTTTTGATCGCCCAAGTCCTTCTCCCAAATCCTCAGAAACCTTGTAAATAGCTATCCAAAACCTAAGGGAAGATATAATTAAGTGCATTGGTGGAATTCAATCCCTCACAGGGTCTGAAATACAAGACACCTACATAAGGAACCCTTTATCCCATGGTTAACAAACACTAGTATGAAGGCCCCTTACAAGACAGAGGGAATGTGCAAGATCTTTCTAGGGACACCTAAGGAGACCCTTGTGTCCTAGAGAAAAAACCCCAACCAAGTGTTGTTTCATGGGTGTTCCATCTCAAAAAACACCATTATCTCACATAGTAATACCTATGTGAATCCCTTTTAATCCACCAAGGTTTACCCTACATGGGATCCCATTGGATCTCCCAGCCTCTACCATGTGTGAGGCACCTATGGATCCCAATTTCAAGGAAAAAAGGTAGGTCCCTTGTTCCTTTTTCTCCCTCATATAAGAGAAAAAAATTGAAACCTCTATCGAATACTCTGGACTTGAAAACCCATACTAAGAATCACACTAGCATGCCTCCCATTTGGATATGAATTTTATTTGTCCAAGGTCTCCCGCACTTATCCTAGGTGATGGGTAGTGTCCTCGATGTGCATGTGGAAATGCATTCCTTTAGTCACAATATCCCTAACCCTAGGGTCAGTGTAATGGTTCTCCTGTAATTTGGTAAATGTGTTGAGGCCATGTCCTTAACTCATCGTCTCTAAGAACAGGGAGCTCTGATTATAGTGGTGAGGGAGATCATTACACATTCCATTCCCTTTGAGGTGAAGTGGATTATCCTTATTTATTCTCAAGGAACCAAGACTATGGAATTCCTTCTAGAGTAATCCCCTAGTATTTCTTTTGGTAAATATCCTAATTCATTCCATCCTCCTTCTCCATACCAATGTATTGTAGTTTGATAGATCATAAAATGTGATTATCATGGTTACCAAAATAATAGGGGAGATGGTCACTTAAAACCCATTTCTCTCTCCCTTTTGGTCCAAGGTAAAAATATTTGAGGGATGTGCTAGAGCCTGCTCTCATTCCATCTCTTTTTGGGTTTATGCCTCATCCACCCACATATAGAGAAGACTGTGTGGTTTCCCTGATCTACCATTTCCTCTTTTTTCACACACCAATCATGACTCTCATGGGCATAGAAATTGGAAGTGGTCATTTCATCTACAAGATCCCATACCTATCGGCATCAATACATGTGTAATCCCTATCCAACCATAAAATTTTTATTTAGTATAATCCCCAACCATGTCATAGTTCAACCTAACATAATCTTCCGATATGATATTAGCACCATCTCAATCCTATAAAAGGGATTTATTCCCATACAAGACAACCCTTCATAGGGCCTCCATAGGTGTGGGTACTCATAAACGAACTATGTGGACTTCGATTCCCATCCATATGGGATGTGTATAAATCCTCTATATGGTCCAAACCCAGTCACACAAAATCCACATTATTCTCTCGGGGAACAATTCTCAGTAAGGTCCTATACAATTTGGAATCCCACATCCCTTCTACGTTCCTTAGGCCACCTTGACATTTTTTCCACACAAAACATTTACTAAGAACCATTTTCCTCGATGTACGTTCTACATGACATTGAACTACATATTTTGGACCTTATCACATGACCTTAAAAGGTATGATATATCCTGTTAAGTGGAACAGAACTATGTGGGTTCTAATTCCTTTCATTAGGATACATAAAAAATCCCATTCATGGGTCCAATCCAAACATAAAAACAACTCTCATCTCCCCAAATGATTATACAATATAGAGTTCCCCACACATAGCTTAAAACAAAAATAATAATAATAATTGATAAATGGATCTATAATCTATTCATAAAAGGGTACCATTGATAGAGAGTATCATATACACGTAGATGTATCCATTTATGAAGAACCTCATATACATATAGATGATTCTAAATTACATGAATGATAATAATCGATTGTTAATTCAATGGTTACCCATGTAATTTCTGGGAATTAATGATGGATTTGTGAACATATCTTCAATATATAAGTGATCCCTATAGTAGGAAATAATTTCACCCATAAATGGTTTTATGATCTTGGACTCCCATCCTCTCAACCAATTTGAGTTATTAATAATCATTGTCCAAGTTACCCAATGATATTCTTCTATTGGATTGTAGGTCCATGGGTCATCACAGATATTAGAACCATTGGGTATTTCTGGTTCCATGAATAAACCATGTTGGAAACTTCCAGAAGGGACGTGGGTTTATGTCTCAAATATAATGATTGTGCCACCAATACCAAAACAATTACATTCCATCCCCACACATAATTCGGGGAGGAAACAAAAAATGGTGACCCTATCATGAATCCTTTAATAAGATAATGGTGTTACCCACCTATCAGGACCCCTTTCACTATCAATATGAAATAGGTCCAAACAAAACAATCAATCATTCATGTGTTAATTTTTTGAGATTCTTATTTGATGAAGTTTTCTTATTTGTGTTTGTCCCTTATATTTTAGGAATTTCCAAAAATATATCCCTTAAATCCAAATGACATAACACTGGAATACATATACACCAGCCCTAGACACTATCTATGATGGGTCCTCGTCTAAACCGAGAACATCATCATCGACCCAACATCTTCAATGCCAGTTCTTGAATGCACTAGTCCCATATTACCTATATAATGGTACCATCCTGACCTTATAGGCTTCATGATACGCTCCCAAACTCACAATTCCTAGTCATTCATCCACTCAGTAATGGCCATTGACCAAGAAAAAGATGGAACCAATCACTATCTCAAATTGACTCAAGAGCTATTCCATAGAATTCAACAACCAGCTACTCTATTATCTTAAATAGGTAGACCAAGAGGCCACTAAAGGCCTTATTCTGAAGACAAAGGAGTACTTTCAAAGGTATATTACTGGAAAAAATCACCACCAATGCTACATTGTAGTGAACCCTTACCATGATGATGGTTTTTTCCTTGTGGTTCGATCCTAGTTCATCCAACACCTGAAATATAAGAAGGCCCAATGGGGGAATAAATCGATAAACAAGGAGGAGGACCACACTTATAAACCCTTAATAGAATATAATAAATCATATTTGGTAGAAAATGGTGAGTAAGAATAAACAAATTTTCACACAAGTCAGGATCTCCAGCAGGATCATCAGGTAGAATCTAGATAAGGGTGACAAAAAATATGAATGAAAATAGAGAGTAGAAACACACACATTCCTTCACCCAAAACTCCCACTAGTCAAATTTGACAGAAATTCAAGAGTGTTGACACTAATTAATAAAGGAACCCAAAATATCTACAAACATTTGGATATTTAAAATCCCAAAGAATGATTCAAAGAGTACAAGGAAAAAAATTTGTTTCGTAGTTCCTTGAAACATGTGTTCTACATTTAGGAATCCCTATTTCCAGGCGGTTTCCATTAGATTTGTTCATGGAACAGAAAACATCCAACAGTTCTTTATCAAAATAGGACCTGCATTCCAAATACAGGCATTCATTAAGTTTTTAACTTTACAATACTTAAGAATGTGTATTGGCTGATAGGATGGAAGGTCAGACTCATCACACCCTTTTGGGGGGGAATTATTGTCTACTCCAGGTCTCTCTTTGTAAAATTAAAATATTTTTTCATGAATCCTTATTAATTCACAAATTATATCATAAGTATCCCTTGTAATTTACAATAACTTATTTAACATGTGTAAAGTTTAGAATCATCATCATTCATTCAATGTTCTTCATCAATGGAAATATTTGTATGTATTCAAGGTTTTCTATCAATGGTGTCCTCTAATAAACCAATTACAGATTCTTTTATTCGTCATTATGATGATACTGGTTTTTAAGCCATAGAGTGGGTCACTCTAGAATTTATTTTCATCCAGGGAGATGAAGGTTTGTTTTAATCTTGGGATCGTACTCATAAAATGAGCTACCAACATATCCTTGTGAAGGAAATCATAACCCTCATTGTTCGGTGTCACTTAATAGGACACATCATACCTTTTATGGTCATGTGATAAGGACCTCTAAGTGGAAGGTTCTTAGTTTAAAATTAGTGTGGGACTTATGCTGAAGCAGCCCAAGGAACTTTGGAAAGGATATGGGTTTCCAAATAGGATCAAACCCAATTATGAATATGGACCAAAGAGATTAGGGTTGATCTAAAGTGTTTGATTTAAACCTCAATGAGGCTTCCTACGTATCCCATATAGATGGGAATCAAAGCCCACATAGTTCAATGTGTCTCATAGCAGAGTATAGTCCTCTGTGGGAGATGATTTTGGGCTTACTTCCTGAAAACAAATACCTTTATGATTTGAGGATTGAATTTGGAACTTATTTCCTAACGAGGATGACCAAATTGGGGGAATTTAGGGTTGGATTTCTAAGGACGATATCCTGTGAACTCGGACCCTGAAAGGGATTCCTACGTATCCTAGATTGAATAGGAATTAGTGTTCTCATAGTTCCTTCTAATTAGTGTTTCTGCATATGTTGTAATCATCACGTATCTCTAAGACCGTGTGAGTCATGCTCGGTGTGAGAAACAAGAGGATGTGAAAGATTCAACAATGACACTCACACTTCCAAAATTTTCCCCCATGCCGATGGAAGAGGGTGCGTCGACCTTGGAAGAGGGAAAAGTGATGAGCCTTCCCTTTGTTCTATTTACATTGGACAAGGGTCCAATGTAAGGAAGAAAGGGTAAAGGTGAGGGGATTATACCGGGATGGATGCCCTGAAATTAGTTCTCATAGGGGAGGGAGGCTTCTCTTATACATGCGCGGAATGGAAAGTGCAAAGTGTAACTTCCCTACTAGAGAACTGAGGTCCTGGGTCACCTCTTTGAAAATGGCGAGGCTGGTAACCAACCATCCTTCAAACCGAGAACTTCTCAACAGAATTTCTGGGAGAAAAGTCCATGTGACTGCAGATATGAAAACCCACAAAAATCTCATTAATCTTAACCCCATCGTGAAACGAATGTGGGAAACTTCTGACTGCAGAAATACAAACCCAAATTGGAGACACGCTGATGTGCCATACCCAAAGGTTTGAGAAGTCATGAGGTTTTAGTGGAGGCTTCAACTTAGCCCTTTTCAGATAAGGGAACCAAGGAAGGAGATACCCTATCATAGATGTCTTTAAAGAATGGTACCTAAGCTGCTCGTGTAGGTACCTCACGCAAGTATAATACGTAGGTACCCCGCGTTGCCTTATCGTGCAGGTGAGGTGTGCATATACACCACGTAGTTTCAACACGTAGGTATGGATGAGGACTAAAGAATGGGAAGAATTTTAAACCATGTCTATCCCTTTTAATTATCCCTTATTTTGTTATTTATAGAACTACCTGAGACAATTTGAGAGATTTAGGAGAAAGATCTACGCAATGGGAGCTTCATAGATTCTTTCACTTTTTTCAGTCCCAAAATGGGGAGCCCAAGGGTCCTATTTATAGGCATGGATGGGGTCTGGCCAAAGAAATGTTTCCGACATAGGTATTCCGCGTAGGTCCACCATCCAGGTGCTCCACATAGGGGCATGAAAAATCTTCTCAAATGTATCTCGGCCTTGTATCTCTCTTGTGAAGCTCAGCCTCGTAGCTCACTCATGAAGCTGCTGGATGTTACTACATCGCGTAGAGTTTGTGAGTATTTGTTTGATATTTTTCCTTTTACTCTTTGAATCTTTCTGTAACACCTCGAGATTTTATGAAAAATATTCTTTTTAATTTCATTTATGTCTTCTATTGTACGCTACACCAAGATTATCTTGCGCTATACGCAAAACCGTATTAGCTTGCATTATACACAATACTATTCGTGGATCGTGTTACACACAATTTCAAGTTCGATTGATAGTAGTTATTATACACAACATTGAGTGTGTGTATATATATATATATATTTATATATATTAAATGTATAAATGAAATATGGTTGGATTTTGTTATATGAGACAACAAAGGAGTTTTTCACTACACACAACACTGACTTGGCTTGCATTACACGCAATCGCGACCTTCTTCGACAGCATGTGTTGTACGCAATACCGAGTTTCACTAAACAACGATATATGGTTATAATTTTATTAAGAACTAGACGTTATGAATAGTATTGACTACATTTGGAATTTTATGACATTATTATTTCATATTACACATTTTCTATAACATGTTATCTGAACAAAATAAATATTTCGGGTAAAATAAGTATTTTTCAAAAAAAGCAGTTTTACCGCCTTTTAATGGAGCAGCCACATTAAATCCAGTTTTTGACATGTTTAGAAGTTAAATTTTACAAAATAAACTTCTTCTTTTGAATCAGGATATAAAATTTACTTTGGATTAATTTTTGATATTTTTCTGATAACTTTCATATTTTGATGAATAGTAAAAATATGCTAATTTTTAATTAAAAACAACTTTTTTCACTGAGATAATTAATATGGTTAAATTATAATATTGAATGGTTTTAAAGTATAAATAGAATATATTTTTACCATTTAATATAATGTATGTCATTATCATTAATTTCACATTGAATTCATAGCTAAAAACATTTCAATCATTGGCAATGTTTTAACTTCTAAAACCCGTTTTCTTAACAACAGGATTAATTTTCAATTAATTACTACAACTTATGTGTTTTGAATTTTGAAAAATTGATTCCATATTTGGAATCAGTGGGTCCAAATTATGTTAATATGCTACTTTTTTTTGGGCATTATGAATAGTAACTACGGTAAATTTTATTTACCCTAGTTAAAGGTAAATCAGGTAATTAAGGGTTAATATAAGATTATAACAGTACCATAACACTTTCCAAAAATACTATTGGATGACTAAAATTCGACCCATATCACATAAGGGTCAGATTATATTCATTTAATGGGCTTTTTTCTATGAAAATAATTTAATTGTTATTAGAACCAAAGAAAGTGACAACATGTCACTTTCTTAAATCATATAAGTATAATAATTTTCGTTTAGTGATAAACTTCATGAAAATTCAAATATAAATAGTATCCAGAAATCTAATACAATTATATACATCATATTAATTTATTTATAATTTTTAGGGATTAAATAATTTTAATTAAAGGTGACACAATAGTGATGTTGAAATTATTTTATTAAGAGAAATATCAAATAATTGGTTTTAAAAATATTAAAATAAATATTATATGAACTAATTAATGTGCTCCACTAATTTTATAGATATATATGACATGTTATGAATTTGTTAAATATTTTAGTTCGAATATATCCTCTGTGTTGATTTTATTTTAATTCAAATAAATTAATAGTGTCAAAATTGACACTATTGTTATTTTATAAAAATAACATGTTATTAAATTGTTTAAAAATCACAAAAATAATTAAAAATTATAAATTGAAATTTATATTGTCTAAAAGTCATAAAGTATCCAATTATTGAAAATTAACAACACATAAGTTATTATTTATAACCATTTCAAATTTAGAATTTTATTACCACAAATAAACATAAATAGATTAAATAAGGATAAATCAAAATGATAAGGTTTAAAATAAGATCAAAACATGTATAAATTTTATTGGTTGATGATATTACAACCATATCTCATCTAATCTTCAAATGGAGTCATTTTTGGATGTTTTTATGTGTGGTTTGAATTTATATTAAACTAATATTTTTGAGGATTCCAAAGCTGCCCCTCTCCTCCCTTATAAAAGGGCACCACCTCCCTCTCTTCCTCACACCATTTTGAGCCTTGAAGCTCGGCCAAACTATACACATTTCAATTACCCACTTAACTAGAAACCTGATAGAGGTACTGGTCTTTTCAAAAGACCAACCCTAGTGCCCTAAGAAGAAGTTTAAAGGAGGTGTGTCGAAGATGAGGTAATCTCTTCTACCAATTCTTCCAAGCTTATTTCTTCTTCAACTTCTTATTCATTAGTTGTTTCATTATAAAGTAATAACATCAGTATCAATAATATACTGATATGTTATTATAAATATGAAACAACCCCATTTCACCTTCTATCCATCCTATGGAAAATGAAATCACCGCACGTGTGTACGTACTGAATATCGTCTCCATGCTGTGGTGTAATCTGTTTTTCCAACACCACTATACATGGATGGTTATAATGGTGTAAATAATAACTATACATAGTTATTATAAAATCATACTGATTCTGATATATTGTATCATCCACTCCAATTCAATTCAATAATTATGGGAACGATATCATCGCTCGTGCATACGTACAGACTACCGTCTCCACGACGCGATGAGATTCATTCTCAATGATTAACCATTCATGAATGATTATAAATTATATATAATAAGTAATCATGAAATATATGACATAATAATGATACTGTATTTATTTATATATATATTTATGTCATCCCATTAATTCCATTCAATTCAATGAGGAAACGAAAACAACATTCATGCGTACGTACGGCCTACCGTCTCCATGAACGGTGTATTTCTTTCAATTTATCGATCTATTATATATATGAATATTATGAATATATATTATATATAAAACATGTTTTATATTCTGGAATTAATTAATCATGATCTATGTAATCATATTAATAATTACAAGTCAACACCCGGACGATAATTGAAACGATTTTACCCAAAATGCTCTTTAACATGGAATTTACAAAAGAACGGGTAATATAAAGTCATAAGTGAACCATATATGATATCATAACAATGAATATGATTCTTTAATAAGTCAATGAAATTATTTAAATCATTATACAGGAGGTTCGGATACGTAGGAAGCATATCAGACCTAAGGTAAGG
Source organism: Viscum album (assembly GCA_963277665.1). Classification (NCBI taxonomy): domain Eukaryota; kingdom Viridiplantae; phylum Streptophyta; class Magnoliopsida; order Santalales; family Viscaceae; genus Viscum; species Viscum album. Next base: position 903,951,023 of record OY728139.1, read on the forward strand.
GATATTGTTGCAATCTCAATTCTTTTCTATCTGAATTTGCTTATACGTAAGTATTTACTGGGTTTATATTTATCATCCATGTCAAAGTTTTATAAAAAAAATTTCATGTATGTTTAAAGTCCTTTTTACCCATTTTTTACTTTTACTACATGGTATGTAAGGAATATTTTTTTACCATACAAGGTACTTTTTGACTTTTCTGACAAAAGTACGAGGAGAATGTTATTTTTAACTTATACGGTGTGAATTGATTTTTACGGTTTTATAAAGCCTTTTTTTCATGAAGCTTTCTCCAAATTATTTCGTGACTATTTTCAACAAAATGTCTTTCATTTAAAATTGAATGACATTTTGGGAAGGAAAATGATTTTGAAGAAGAAAGGATATTTTCCTCAAGAATTCATTTCAAGTGTTTTATCAAAACCATTTTCCATCTAAAATGACATTATTTAATATGTTTATGTTTCAAGTATAGTGTCTCTATTATTTACATGGTTTTATTCTTCTTATGATGAAATGATATCCATTTTTTTATATTTATTATATTATGATGGCATTATGTTTAAGAATCCCATTCTATTACATGGGTTATGCTATGATGTATGATTTATGATTTTGTGGCACACGAAAGAATGATTTCATTATGAGATGGGTGGGACCTATATCTCCCTCCAATTCATTGGGTAAAGAGTTATATCTCATGAGATAGACATGGCTGGAATGGGAAGTTAAACCGGTTCAGTAATACAGGACTGGAACGAGAAGTGAACTCGATTCAGAAAGGGACTATGTCCACTAAGATGGTCTTCTCAGCAATGCCTTGGAAACTATGGAAATCATAACATGTGCTTAATGGTTTGCCACAATTACATGTTTTATTCCCATGCTATTTTATCGTGACTAATGTTTCTTTATGATCTATGCCTTACGTACTATCATGATTTATGTCATTTCTCAAGATTTTGATGTATAAATATTGTGGTCATGTTTTGAAGTTCAAATGTAAATGATTTGTTTTATTTTATCCATGCTTACCCTTACTGAGCATTTGAGCTCACCCTTTATATGTTTTCTTTTCCCCAGGATTTAAAGAAAGGTTTTAGGTAAGAAAATAAAAAGGGGAAGATCTTATGGGAGATATTGAAGATCTTTCAACATGATTAGAAGATTATTTTCCGAGTTTCCAGAGACACTAAACTATTACGGTCCTTGTGTTTCTGTTCTTATTATGTATTAAGTATTCCACAAAAGTAATGTAATGTCCATGTACGTGAAGATTCGGGTCTCTAAAGTTGGTATCAGAGGAAAGGATTAGTTAACCATTGGAAACTAGGATGTGAAAACAATACTGAGATCCCTAGAGATATTTCTAAGGTATGTCTAGGGATGTCCTAAAGGTTGAGTATAAGTATAGGTTATAGTCCTAGAATTACTGTAACGATCTTAGGATTTAACCTAAGATGTTAGATATTGAAGGTAATTCCCCAGGATTATGATTTTGTCCTCTCACACTATTCTTTTTGGGTTTTAGAAAATGGCTAGAAATAGGAAGTTTCATGATAATGGAGGATATGATAGACAATGGAATGATATTCTTCATGAGAACCCAAATGAAAATGGATTTGGAATTCCAAACATCGTTATTATGCCTAATCAGCAATCTGATTAATATGATCAATAATCGCAACTTTGGTAAGTTTTTCGACTCAGATAATAAGAGAAAGATGGAGTTTCATGATGATCATAGAGAAAAGAAAGTTCAATTTCCCTCATGTAAATCATGTGGGAAGAGGCATCAGGGAGAGTGTTTCAAAGGAACTGGAAGATGCTTTGGGTGTGGAAAATAAGGACACAAAGCCAGTAAGTGCAAAGGAAAAGGATCAGTTAACACCATGGACAAGGATAATGGTATTGCTACGACATCAACAATGATTAGATGTTTTAAATGTGGAATGTATGGGCATTATACAAACCAATTCCTTAAGGGAAAATCTCATCAAGAGAATCAGCATGGTCATATGGGTAGTATTTATGTGGATGATGATGAAGAGACTACAAATGAAATATGAGATGAAAGAAATGATGAAGCTCAGCTAGTGGTTTAAGAAGTTAGTGGAATTATTGTATGTTTATCAAGAATAATGTATGGTACTATGGAATAAAGAATCATATAAGGATTGTTACACTATTGTTTTTTCTAAAGTATTTGAAAGTATATGTTAAATGTTACTGGTAACCATGAAAGTTTATTCAGATATTTTTGGAAAGAAGATGATATGCGCATAATGATGGGATAAGGAAAAAATAATATGTGTGATAGTATTCATGAGATCATGGCTGATAAAAGGACAAAGTGATATCATGATTTGAGTATATAGATTTTATTTGGGATTTTTGTATGTGGAAAGAGTTATCTTTTGACAGAATTCATTTTTTCTCTATGGTTCTATGGTAATTCATGTTTCAAAAGAATACATGATTAAGGTATTCACATGTTTGGAATGTGACCGAAAAGATATATCTTTTGATATATGGGGGAAAAATGAAGGAATTCACATTCTTGGTAGATGAAATTTCTAATAATCAGAGAGAAGTATTTTCGATAAGCCTAGTGGTTGGAATGGACATCATATAGTATTGGTTAAGTATATAACTTTTTATTTCTAAAATGTAATGATAGTTTAGTTTTAGAAAAAGGATAACCTGCAGGATGGACGACAAATCGTCGCATCGGACAAGGCTATGGGAATCAAACCCACAACCCAAGTGCGACTGGACTTTATCGCCTACCCCTGGCCTACAGGATGTCCCTGGTTATTAGAAACTCATTTTATTTTATTAAGCGGTATGATATATGAAGTATAAGTTCATTTTTGGAATCGTATCTGATTAACCTCACCATAGATGGACTTATGTATATTTGATAACTTTTTCTAACCTTTTGTTTGAAACAGATGGAAAGACCCATCATTCTATCACATGACCTGTTAACACTTCACTAATAACAAATTCAACTTCATTTCTTTAAGAGATGAATTGGAAATTGTTCAAAGCATGAAAAACAGTGAGATTGTACCAAAATCAAGCAAGTATTTATTCTAATTCAAATTTTTTAACTTTAGGGAAATGATATTGAAAACCAAAAATGTTGTCCTAGTGCTCTTATATCTGATGAATTAGATGGTACCTTAGATCATCACAAATTTATGGCTTTGTGACTATTGGCTCTATCATAGCCATGTCCTCCACCACTCTCCATCAGAACATGATGGTTAGATTTCTCTTCCATATCCATATTTTCACTTATGTTATCCTATGTGGAAACCCAGTGATTAGTTAATTTGGGTAATAGTTACGTTTCATAATTTAGTTTTTAATGTTCAATTTTGGGATTCCTTTTTACGCTGTGGATTTCTATGAAAGAAACTTTCAAGTAGAAAACCATTTATAACCCCGACGAATTTTGAGGGAGAAATTTATTTTAAGGGTGGTAGAATGTAAAATCCAGATATTTAAGGAAAAATATTCTTTTTAATTTCATTTATGTCTTCTGTTGTACGCTACTCCAAGATTATATTGCGCTATACGCAACACCGTATTAGCTTCGAGTATATGCAATACTATTTGTGGATCGTGTTACACACAATTTCAAGTTCGATTGATAGTAGTTATTCTACGCAACATTGAGTATGTATATATATATATTCAATGTATAAATGAAATATGGTTGAATTCTGTTATACGAGACAACAAAGGAGTTTTGCTCTACACGCAACCCTGACTTGGCTTGCATTACACACAATCGTGACCTTCTTCGATAGCGTGTGTTGTACGCAATACCGGGTTTCACTAAACAATGATATATGGTTATAATATTATTAAAAACTAGATATTATGAATAGTATTAACTACATTTTGAATTTTATAACATTATTATTTTATCTTAAACATTTTCTAGAACATGGTATGTGAACAAAATAAATTTTTTGGGTAAAATAAGTATTTTTAAAAAAATGCAGTTTTGTCGCCTTTTAATGGTGCACCCACATTAAATCTAGTTTTTGACATATTTATAAGTTCAATTTTACACAATAAACTTCTTATTTTGAATCATGATATAAAAATTTACTTTGGATAAATTTTTGATATTTTTCTAATAACTTGCATATTTTGATGAATAGTAAAAATACGCTAATTTATAATTAAAAACAACTTTTTCCATTGAGATAATTAATATGGTTAACTTATAATATTTAATGGTTTTAATGTATAAATTAAATATATTTTTTCCATTTAATATAATGTATGTTGTTATCATTAATTTCACATTGAATTCATAGCTAAAAACATTTCAATCTTTGGCAATGCTTTAACTTCTAAAACCCGTTTTCTTAACAACGGGATTAATTTTAAATTAATTACTACAACTTATGTGTTTTGAATTTTGAAAAATGGATTCCATATCTTGAATCAGTGGGTACAAATTATGTTAATAGGCTACGTTTTATTTTTGGGCATTATGAATAGTGACTAAGGTAAATCTTATTTACCATAGTTAAAGGTAAATTAGATAAATAAGGGTAAATATAAGATTATAAAAATACCCTAACACCTGCCAAAATCCTATTGGATGACTAAAACTCGACCCATATCACCTAAGGGTCAGATTAGATTCAATTAATAGATTTTTTTTCCTGAAAATAATTTAATTCTTATTAAAACCAAAGAAAGTGACTACATGTCACTTTCTTAAATCTTATAAGTATAATAATTTTAGTTTAGTGATAAACTTCATGAAACATCAGAAATAAATAGTCTCCAGAAATATAATAAAATTATATACATCATATGAATTTATTTATAATTTTTAGGGATTAAATAATTATCATTAAAGGTGACATAATAGTGATGTTGAAATTATTTTATTAAGAGAAATATCAAATAAATGGTTTTAAAAATATTAAAATAAATATTATATGAACTAATTAATGTGATCCACTAATTTTATAGATACTTAAGACATGTTATGAATCTATTAAATATTTTAGTTCGAATATATCCTCTGTAGATTTTAATTAAATTCAAATAATTGAATAGTGTCAAAATTGACACTATTGTTATTTTATAAAAATAACATCTTATTAAATTGTTTAAAAATCACAAAAAGATTTAAACTTTATTAATTGAAATTTATAGAGTCTAAAATGTCATAACGTATCAAATTATGAAAAATTAACAACACATAAGTGATTATTTATAACTATTTAAAATTTAGAATTTTATTACCACAAATAAACTTAAATAGATTAAATAAGGATAAATCAAAACGATAAGGTTGAAAATAAGCTGAAAACATGTCTAAATTTTATTGGTTGATGGGATTACAACCCTAAATCATCTAATGTTAGAATTGAGTTATTTTTGGAGGTTTTTATGTGCGGTTTGAATTTATATTAAACTAATGTTTTTGGGGATTCCAAAGGTGCCCCTCTCCTCCCTTTTAAAAGGGCACCTCCTCCCTCTCTTCCTCACACCATTTTGAGCCTTGAAGCTCTGCCAAAATCTGCCCATTTCACTTCCCCACTTCCCTAGAAACATTATAGAGTTACTGGTCTTCTCAAAAGACCAACCCTAGTTCCCTAAGGAGAAGTTTAAAGGAGGTGCGTCGAAGAAGAGGTAATCTCTTCTACCGATTCTTTCAAGCTTATTTATTCTTCAAATTCTTTTTCTTTAGCTGTTTAATTATAAAATAATAACATAAGTATCACTAATATACTGATATGTTATTATAAATATGAAACAACCCCATTTCACCTTCTATCCGTCCAACGGAAAACGAAATCACTGCGCGTGCGTACGTACGGAATACCGTCTCTATGTCGTGGTGTAATCTGTTTTTCCAACACCACCTTACTTGGATGGGTATAATGGTATAAATAATAACTATACATAGTTATTAAAACATTATAATGATTCTGATATATTGTATCATCCACTCCAATTCAATTCAATAATTATGGGAACGATATCATCGCTCGTGCGTACGTACGGACTACCGTCTCCACGACGCGATGAGATTCATTCTCAATGATTAACCATTCATGAATGATTATAAAGTATATATAATAAGTAATCATGAAATATATGACATAATAATGATATTTTATTTATTTATATATATATGTATGTCATCCAATTAATTCCATTCAATTCAATGAGGAAACGAAAACAACGTTCAAGCGTACGTACGGCCTACCGTCTCAATGAACGGTGTATTTCATTCCATTTATCGATCTATTATATATATATATATATAAATTCTGAATATATATTATATATAAATCATGTTTTATATTCTGGAATTATATATTCATGATCTATGTAATCATATGAATAATTACAAGTCAAAACATGGACGACAAATGAAACGATTTTATCCAAAACACTCTTTAACATGGAATTTACAAAAGAACGGGTAATATAAAGTCATAAGTGAACAATATATGATATCATAACAATGAATATGATTCTCTAATAAGTCAATGAAATTATTTAAATCATTATACAGGATTTTTGGATACGTACGAAGCATATCGGACCTAAGGTAAGGGATATTGTTGCAATCTCAATTGTTTTCTATCCGAGATTGCTTGTACATAATTGTTTACTGGGGTTATATTTATCATCCATGTACAAGTTTTATAAAAACAATTCATGTATGTTTAAAGTCCTTTTTACCCATTTTTGAATTTTACTACATGGTATGTAAGGAATATTTTTTTACCATACGAGGTACTTATTGACTTTTCCGACAAAAGTACAAGGAGATTATTATTTTTAACTTATACGACGTGAATTGATTTTTACGGTTTTATAAATCCATATTTTCATGAAACTTACTCCAAAAGATTTCATGAATATTTTCAACAAAATGTCTTTCTTTTAAAATTGAATGACATTTTGTGAAAAGAAAATTATTTTGAAGAAGAAAGGATATTTTCCTCAAGAATTCATTTCAAGTGTTTTATCAAAACTATTTTCCATATAAAATGACATTATTAAATATGGTTATGTTTCAAGAATAATGTCTCCATTATTTACATGGTTTTATTATTCTTATGATTAAATGATATCCATTTTTTTATATGGATTATGTTATGATGGCATGATGTTTAATAATCCCATTCTATTACATGTGTTATGTTATGATGTATGATTTATGATTTTGTGGCACACGAAAGAATGATTTCATTATGAGATGGGTGGGACCTATATCTCCCTCCAATTCATTGGGTAAAGATTCATATCTCATGAGATATACATGGCTGGAACGGCAATTTAAACCATTTCAGTAATACAGGACTGGAACGAGGGGTGAACTCAATTCTGAAAGGGACTCTGTCCACTAAGATGGTCTTGGCAGAAATGGCTTGGCTACTATGGAAATCATAACATTTTCTTAATGGTTTTCCACAATTAAATGTTTTATTCCCATGCTATTTTATCATGATTAATGTTTCTTTTATGATCAATGCCTTACGTACTTCCATGATTTATGTCATTGCTCAAGATTTTTATATTTAAATATTATGTTCATGTTTTGAAGTTCAAATGTATATGAGTTGTTTTATTTTATATATGTTTACCCTTACTGAGCATTTGAGCTCACCCTTTATATGTTTTCTTTTCCCCAGGATTTAAAGAAAGGTTTTAGGTAATAAAACAAAAAGGGGAAGATCTTATGGGAGATGTAGAAGATCTTTCAACATGATTAGAAGATTATTTTCCAAGTTTCTTGAGACACTAAACTATTACGGTCCTTGTGTGTCTGTTTTTGTTATGTATTAAGTATTCCACAAAAGTAATGTAATGTCCATGTACGTCAAGATTCGGGTCTCTATAGTTGGTATCAGAGGGAAGGTTTAGTTAACCTTTGCAAACTAGGATGTGAAATCGTTAGTGAGATCCCTAGAGGTATTTCTAAGGTATGTATAGGGATGTCCCTAAGGTTAAGTACAAGTATAGGTTATAGTCATAGAATTATGGTAACAATCTTAGGATTTAGCCTAAGATGTTAGCTATTGAAGTTAGTTCCCTTGATTATGATTTTGGCCTCTCACACTATTCTTTTTGGGTTTTAGAAAATGGATGGAAACAAGAAGATTCACAATAATGGAGGATATGATGGACAATGAAATGATATTATTCATGAGAAACCAAATGAAAAGGGATTTGGAAGTACAAACATCATTATTATACCTAATCAGAAATGTCATAATATGATCAATAATCTCAACTTTGGTTTGTTTCCCGACTCAGATAATAAGAGAAAGATGGAGTTTCATGGTGATCATAGAGGAAAGAAAGTTCAATTTCTCTCATGTAAATCATGTGGGAAGAGGCATCAAGGATATTGTTCAAAGGAACTGGAAGATGATTTAGGTCTGGAAAAGAAGGACACAAAGCTAGTAAGTGCAGAGGAAAAGGTTCAGTTAACACCATGGACAAGGATAATGGTATTGCTACAACATCAATAATGATTAGATGTTTTAAATGTGGAATGTATGGGCATTATGCAAACCAATGCCCTAAGGGAAAGTATCATGAAGAGAATCAGCATGGTCATATGGGTAGTATTTATGTGGATGATGATGAAGAGACTACAAATGAAATATGAGATGAAAGAAATGATGAAGCTCAGCTAGCGGCTTAAGAAGTTAGTGGAATTATTGTATGTTTATCAAGAATAATGTATGGTACTATGGAATAAATAATCATCTAAGGATTGTTACACTATTTTTTTCCTAAATTATTTGAAAGTATATGATGAATGGTACTGGTAATCATGAAAGGTTATTCAAATATTTTTGGAAAGAAGATGATATGCGCATAATGAAGGGATAAGGAGAAAATAATATGTTTGATAATATTCATGAGCTCATGGCTGATAAAGGGAAAAAGTGATATCATGATTTGAGTATATAGATTTTATTTGGAATTTTTGTATGTGGAAAGAGTTAACTTTTGACAGAATTCATGTTTTTTCTAAGGTTCTATGGTAATTCATGTTTCAAAAGAATACATGATTAAGGTATTCACATGTTTGGAATGTGACCAAAAAGATATATCTTATGATATATGGGTGGAAATGAAGGAATTCACATGCTCGGTAGATGAAATTTCTAATAATCAGACAGAAGTATTTTCGATAAGCCTAATGGATGGAATAGACATCATATAGTATTGGTTAAGGATATAACTTTTTATTTCTGAAATGTTATGATAGTATAGTTTTAGAAAAAGAATAACATGCAGGACGGACGACAACCTGTCGCGTCGGACAAGGCTTCGGGAATCGAACCCATAACCCTAGTGCGACTGGCCTTTATCGCCAACCACTGGCCTACAAGATGTCCATGGTTAGAAGAAACTAGTTTTATTTTATTAAGTGGTATGATATATGAAGTATAAGTTCATTTTTTTAATCGTATATGATTAACCTCACGATAGATGGACTTATGTATATTTGATAACTTTTGCTAAACTTTTGTTTGAAACAGATGGAATGACCCATCATTCTATCACATGACCTGTTAACACTTCATGAATAACAAATTCAACTTCATTTCATTAAGAGATGAAGTGGAAATTGTTCAAAGCATTAACAACAGTGAGATTGTACCAAAATCAAGCATGTATTTCTTCTAATTCAAAATTTTCAACTTTAGGGAAATGATATTGAAAACAAAAAATGTTGTCCTAGTGCTCTTATATATGATAAATCAGATGGTACCTTAGATCATCACAAATTTATGGCTTTGTGACTGTTGTCTCTATCATAGCCATGTCCTCTACCACTCTCCATCAGAACTTGATGGTTAGATTTCTCTTCTATATCCATATGTTCACTTATGTTATCCTTTTTGGAAACCCAGTGAATAGTTAATTTGGGTAACCATTACGTTGCATAATTTAGTTTTTAAAGTTCAGTTTTGGTATTACTTTTTACGATGTGGATTTCAATGAAAGAAACTTTCAATTAGAAAACAATTTATAACCCCGACGAATTTCGAGGGTGAAATTCATTTTAAGGGCGGTAGAATGTAACACCCTGAGATTTTATGAAAAATATTCTTTTTAATTTCATTGATGTATTTTGTTGTATGCTAAACCAAAATTATCTTGTATTATACACAACACCGTATTAGCTTGCACTATACACAATCCTATTTGTGGATCGTGTTACACACAATTTCAAGTTCTATTGATAGTAGTTATTCTACGCAACATTGAGTGTATATATATATATATATATATTCAATTTATAAAAGAAATATGGTTGGATTCTGTTATACGATACAACAAAGGAGTTTTTCACGACACGCAACCCTGACTTGGCTTGCATTACACGCAATCGCGACCTTCTTCGATAGCCTGTGTTGTACGCAATACCGGGTTTCACTAAACAACGATATATGGTTATAATATTATTAAGAACTAGCCATTATGAATATTATTAACTATATTTTAAATTTTATAACATTATTATTTCATCTTACACATTTTCTAGAAAATGGTTTGTGAAAAAAATAAATTTTTTGGGTAAAATATGTATTTTTCAAAAAATGCAGTTTTGCCGCCTTTTAATAGTACACCCACATTGAATATAGTTTTTGAAAAGTTTATAATTTTTATTTTACAAAATAAACTTCTTCTTTTGAATTAGGATATAAAAATTTACTTTGGATAAATGTTTCATATTTTTCTGATAACTTTCCTGTTTTGATGAATAGTAAACATACGCTAATTTTTATTTAAAAATAACTTTTTTCATTGAGATAATTAATATGGTTAAATTATAATATTTAATGGTTTTAAAGTATAAATACAATATATTTTTACCATTTAATATTATTTATGTCATTATCATTAATTTTACATTGAATTCATACCTAAAAACATTTCAATCTTTGGCAATGTTTTAACTTCTAAAACCCGTTTTCTTAACAATGGGATTAATTTTAAATTAATTACTGCAACTTATGTGTTTTGAATTTTGAAAAATGAATTACATAATTGGAGTCAGAGGGTCCAAATTATTTTAATAGGATACTTTTTATTTTTGGTCATTATGAATAGTAACTACGGTAAATTTTATTTACCATAGTTAAAGGTAAATCGGGTAATTAAGGGTAAATATAGGATTATAAAATTAACCTAACACCTGCCAAAATCCTATTGGATGACTAAAAGTCGACCCCTATCACCTAAGGGTCGTATTAGATTCATTTAATGGACTTTTTTCTATGAAAATAATTTATTTATTATTAAAACCAAAGAAAGTGACAACATGTCACTTTTTTAAATATTATAAGTATAATAATTTTATTTTTGTAATAAACTTCATGAAACTTGGGATATAAATAGTTTCCATAAAGATAATAAAATTATCTACATCATATGAATTTATTTATAATTTTTAGGGATTAAATAATTATCATTAAAGGTGACATAATAGTGATGTTGAAATAATTTTATTAAGAGAAATATCAAATAAATGGTTTTAAAATAATAAAATAAATATTATATGAACTAATTAATGTTCTCCACTAATTTTATTGATACATATGACATGTTTTAAATCTATTAAATATTTTATTTCGAATATATCCTCTGTGTATATTTTATTTAAATTCAATTAAATTAATAGTGTCAAAATTGACACTATTGTTATTTTATAAAAATAACATCTTATTAAATTGTTTAAAAATGAAAAAAGTATTTAAAAAATATAAATTAAAATTTATATAGTCTAAAATTTCATAACGTATCCAATTATGGAAAATTAACAACACATAAGTGATTATTTATAACCATTTAAATTTTAGAATTTTATTACCACAAATAAACTTAAATAGATTAAATAAGGACAAATCAAAATGATAAGGTTTAAAATTAGATCAAAACATGTATAAATTTTATTTGTTTATGAGATTACAACCCTATCTCATCTAATATTCGAATTGAGTCATTTTTTGATGTTTTTATGTGGGGTTTTAATTTATATTAAACTAATATTTTTGAGGATCCCAAAGGTGCCCCTCTCCTCCCTTATAAAAGGAAACCTCCTCCCTCTCTTCCTCACACCCTTTTGAGCCTTGAGGCTCGGACAACCTATGCCCAATTCACTTCCCCACTTACCTAGAAACCTTATATAGGTACTGGTCTTCTCAAAAGACCAACCCTAGTGCCCTAAAAGAAGTTTAAAGGCGGTGCGTCGAAGAAGAGGTAATCTCTTCTACCGATTCTTTCAAGATTATTTCTTCTTCAACTTCTTCTTCTTTGGTTGTTTCGTTATAAATTAATAACATTAGTATCAATAATATACTGATATGTTATTATAAATATGAAACAACCCCATTTCACCTTCTATCCATCCTGCGGAAAACGAAATCACCGCGTGTGCGTACGTACGAAATACCGTCTCCACGCCGTGGTGTAATATGTTTTTCCAAAACCACTTTACTTGGATGGGTATAATGGTGTAAATAATAACTATACATAGTTATTATAATGTCATACTGATTCTGATATATTGTATCATCCACTCCAATTCAATTAAATAATTATGGGAACGATATCATCACTCGTGCGTACGTACGGACTACCGTCTCCACGACGCGATGAGATTCATTCTCAATGATTAACCATTAATGATTGATTATAAAGTATATATAATAATTAATCATGAAATATATTACATAATAATGATACTGTATTTATATATATATATATGTATGTCATCCAATTAATTCCATTCAATTCAATGAGGAAACGAAAACAACGTTCTTGTGTACGTACGGCCTACCGTCTCCATGAACGGTGTATTTCTTTCCATTTATCGATATATTATATATATGTATATTCTTAATATATATAAATCATGTTTTATATTCTGTAATTAAGTAATCATGATCTAAGTAATCATATGAATAATTACAAGTCAGCACCCGGACGACAAATGAAACGATTTTACCCAAAACGCTCTTTAACATTGAATTTACAAAAGAACGGGTAATATAAAGCCATAAGTGAACCATATATGATATCATAACGATAAATATGATTCCCTAATAAGTCAATGAAATTATTTAAATCATTATACAGGAGGTTCGGATATGTACGAATCATATCGGACCTAAGGTAAGGGATAATGTTTCAATCTCAATGGTTTTCTATCCGAGATTGATTATACGTAAGTATTTACAGGGGTTATATTTATCATCTATGTAAAAGTTTTATAAAAATGTTTTCATGTATGTTTAAAGTCCTTTTTAACCATTTTTGACTTTTACTACATGGTATGTAAGGAATCTTTTTTTACCATACGAGGTACTTTTTGACTTTTCCAAAAAAAGTACGAGGAGAATGTCATTTTTAACTCATACGGCATGAATTGATTTTTACAGTTTTATAAAGCCTTATTTTCATGAAGATTCCTCCAAAAGATTTCATGAATATTTTCAACAAAATGTCTTTCTTTTAAAATTTCATGACATTTTGAGGAAAGAAAATTATTTTTTTAAGAAGAAAGGATATTTTCCTCAAGAATCCATTTCAAGTGTTTTATCAAAACTATTTTCCATCTAAAATGACATTATTTAATATGTTTATGTTTCAAGTATAATGTTTAAATTATTTACATGGTTTGATTCTTCTTATGATGAAATGATATCCATTTTTTTATATGGATTATGTTATGATGGCATGATGTTTAAGAATCTCATTCTATTACATGGGTTATGCTATGATGTATGATTTATGGTTTTTTGGAACACGAAAGAATGATTTAATTATGAGATGGGTGGGACCTATATCTCCCTCCAATGCATTGGGTAAAGATTTATATCTCATGAGATATACATGGCTAGAATGGAAAGTTAAACCGGTTCAGTAATACAGGACAGGAACGAGGAGTGAACTCGATTCAGAAAGGGACTCTGTCCACTGAGATGGTCTTAGAAGCAATACCTTGGCTACTATGGAAATCATAACATGTGCTTAATGGTTTTCCACAATTACATGTTTTATTACCATGCTATTGTATCATGATTAATGTTTCTTTATGATCTATGCCTTATGTACTTCCATTATTTATGTCATTGCTCAAGATTTTGATGTTTAAATATTATGTTCATGTTTTGAAGTTCAAATGTATATGATTTGTTTTATTTTATCCATGCTTACCCTTACTAAGCATTTGAGCTCACCCTTTATATATTTTATTTTCCCCAGGATTTAAAGAAAGATTTTAGGTAAGAAAACATAAACGGGAAGATCTTATGGGAGATGTTGAAGATCTTTCAACATGATTAGAAGATTATTTTCTAAGTTTCCAAAGACACTAAACTATTACAGTCCTTATGTGTCTGTTTTGTTATGTATTAAGTATTCCACAAAGGTAATGTAATTTCCATGTACGTCAAGCTTCGGGTCTCTACACTTTCTTTGAGATTTGAAATATCCAAAGATTTTTCGATCTTTTTGGTTCCTTTCTTAAGTTTTGTCAACAAAATCCCCCCATTAGGATTGGATCAGAAATATACAAAGAGGGTCAAGTATTGAGGTGAAAATATGGGAAAAAAGATCATGATGGATTAATGAATAGAACAATTTGTGTCGTTCAAGTTCTTCACACATATATGTCATGTAGATCTGGCATGCAGCTATGGAGCGCATGTATGACACGTAGCCCTTCTGTTGCCTATAAATAGGTCTCAACCTTTTGAAATTTTTTTCTTCACTTGCGCTTTCTCAAAATTTATAGCTCTTATTGTGTAGCTCATTCACCCAACTGTATCGCGTTGTGATCTCGTGTAAGTCTCTTGAAATTTCTTCAAGGTAAAATTGTTTACATAATTGATCTATGCCAAAAGGACTTCCCTAATAGAGTTACGCTAGGATATTTGCTGAAAGAACTACATGAGTGACCTCGTAGAAGGACCTTGTCGAAGGACCTCATCAGAGGACTCTGTCGAAGGACCTCCTAAAAGGTCCTTGTCGAAGGACTTTGTTGAAGGACCTCGTTGAAGGACTTATGCTAACAGTTTCCTTGGCAAAAAAAAATCACATTCTTCTTTAAAATCTGACATGAAAGTTTGATAATTCTTTTTTTAGGAAAGAATGACTCATTTGATGACCCATACTGAAGAAAATAATGTTCTTCAAAATGAAATGATGGGGATCGTCAGGCCAGACTATTATGATATCTATAACACCCACCCCTACCTCATTGGATTGAGGAGGAGGTGAGGGTTACATGGCCTTAAGCGACGTTCCCAAGGTGCCAAAGGCTGGCAATAAATGCCGAGGGCTCTGAGAACAATTGGGGAATGATTTTCCCTTGAGACAAAATCAACCAAACAACCACAACTAAATGATGCATGTCAAGAAAACCAAACTCATACATTACCAAAGACAACTAGATAATCCATAATCTCACATGCCAAAACAACCCAATACAACAACAGAGTACAATTTGGAACACTCAACAAGAACAGCACGAGCCATGACCCCACCACAGCTCCACACCAGCTCCAATCTCCAAGTTTCACCAAGACATCACAACGCACCACTAAAGGAGTTTGATGTCTTACCTTTGCCCATGTCACGATACACAATATCTGCAGAGACACCAACGTGCCAAAGCAGGGGGTGAGTACTAAAACTCATTAGGATTTCCCGAAATGACTTCCCTACACATGCCACTAGGATAAAACTGTTATCACATTTATATAAAATAGTTTATATAAAATAATCAGAAGTGAAACCATTACCATAATCCAACCATTCTCTTACCAAGCCATCACACCCAACCCAAGCAACCAAAAGAAAGCCAACCACACATACCACAAACCATTTAATTATTTATACGTTAGCACAACAATTTCCATCTTGCAAAGCAATGCACAACAACCAACCAAAACGATGGGCCTTCTACCCAACCCGTTCACCCATCCACACCAATCAATCAAAATGGTGTGACTTCCGCCCAACTCATTAACCCATTCATGAAAAAGCAATCAAAAGGTGGGACTTCTACCCAACTCGTTCACCCATTCACGAGTAGCATCACTTCCGACCACTACCCACATAGTGGTTCTTCCAACCACTATCCATCACCCATTTATAGTAGGACTTCCCACCCCCTTCAACACAACATTTCAACACAACATTTCAACCAAGCATAAAACCCATCAGGGTCACAAAAACATGAAATCAACCAATTTCCATTGCATAACAATACAATTCAATAAATCACCCATTTATTGAAAACCATTTTCCATGCCAAAACCTATTTCAATAAAACTACCTTTTTATTAAAAACCATTTCCATAAATCATTTTCGCAAATCAACCATAGAATCCCATTTTAAAATCTCCATTTTAAAATCCACAACAATAGCATTTCACCACAAAACTATGTTTTCCCCAAAAATACCCAACACATCACCCAAGGGAGTTCACCAATTTCGCACATCAAAACACAATTAATTTCATGCACAAAAAATTAATTGTATCAAGGAATCACTAGTTCTAACCAAGTGGAGTCGAGATAAAAGCCATCTACCTTTAGGGTTCCTGAGAAAATGACCCACAAGCCACTGCACCTCAAAACCGGCGAACGCACCACCGAATTCTCTCTAGATCCATTTCCCTAACATTCACAGGACTTAATATTAACATCTAAGGCATCCCTAACCCTAGATCAACACAAAACAATTGTAGATATAGAAAACCAAGAAAGAGAGGGACGTAGATCTAGAAGAAAACACAAGAGAAACCAGAGGAGAGACTTACTCATAGCAATCGCCTTCAAACCACCTTGAATAATCTTCAAAAACCTTCCCAATCGAGTGGGAGAGAAACCTTAACCCCTGAGATCCCACAATCCCGAGTGAAGCTTGAGGGGGAGGAAGAGAGGAGTGAAATGATTAATCCTGAGTGAGCCCTGGTTTTAAAACCCTAACTTTAAGTGGCCGCATGGTTAGCCCACATGATTTGGCAAACCGTGCGCCAACCGTGCATATGCCACTGCCTCGAGAGCCAGGGCTTGCATGGATTGCTCGCACAGTTTGGAAAACTGTGTGCAGGATGTGTGAGGCCTACTGTCTCGAGAACATGGTTCCTCACGGTTTCCAAGGGAACATGCACGGTTTCTGCTAACCATGCTCAAACTGTGCACCCCTTCAAAAGCCTCCAAACACATCCCAAACCATTCTAAAACCTCCCAACTCATTCCATGCACTTTAAATACATAAAAATGCATAAACAAAGGCCACATACCTCAAAATGAGGGTGCTACATTCTCCCCACCATTGGACTTTCCATCCTCAGAAAGTAGTGAGCCTGCCCTTTGCCAAAAGAGCTCGGGCCACTGCTCGACCATCTCCTTCTCCTGCTCCCAAGTCTCCTCTTGAATCTGACCATGTTACCACAAAACACCAACTAAACCGATTCTTTTACCACTCAAGACTTTCTATTGCCTATCCACAACCCGTACATGCATTTCCACGAACAAAGCATCTGGTTCTAGCTCAACATGATCCCAATGAATTATATGGTCACTCTCTGGCTGATACTTTTTCAACTGTGACACATGAAACACATTGTGCACTAAACTAAACCGTGGTGGAAAATCCAAACAATAAGCCACCTCACCAATTCACTCAAGAATCTCAAAAGGCCCAAAATACCTCGGAGATAACTTTCCCTGCTTCCCAAACCAACGATGTCCCAACCTAGGAGATATTCTCAAGAAAACATGATCACTCACCTCAAACGAAAATGGTCATCGACGATGATCCGCATACGATTTCTGACAACTCTAAGACATGTACATTCTATTTCTGATCAGCTTGATCTTCTCCGTAGTCTCCTGGACAAGGCTCGGTCCAACCATTGAAGACTCACCCATTTCCTCCAAACAAAGTGGAGAACGACATGGCCTCCCATACAATGCTTCAAACGGAGCCATCTGTATGGATGCCTGATAATTGTAATTGTAAGATAACTCAACCAACGACAAGTGCTCCTCCCACGAGCAACCAAAATCCATGACATAAGCCCACAACATATCCTCCAGAGTTTGTATCATCCTCTCAGATTGACCATCCGTCTAAGGGTGTTACGTTGTAATCATGGTCAATTGTGTCCCAAGGGGTTGCTGTAAGGATTTCTAGAAACGAGATGTAAACCTCAGATCTCTATCTGATATAATCGAAACTAGAACACCATGCCTCTTTACCACCTCTCAGATATAGATTTTGGACAGAGCCTCCACCGTATAAGATTCACAAATTGGAATTAAATGGGCCGACTTTGTTATCCGATCCACTATCACCCAAATGGTATCGTGCTTCTTGATCATTCTTGGGAGACCTATGAAAAAATCCATCGCTATCTACTCCCACTTCCAAACAGGTATTGGTAAAGACTTCAACATTCTTGCTGGCATCTGATTCTCTACCTTGACCTGCTGACAAGTCAAGCATCTCGAAACAAACTCAGCCACACTTCTTTTCATACCATCCCACCAGAACTGTGCTTTCAATGCTTTATACATTTTCTGAATTCCAGGATTAATAGATCACCTGGAATGATGATACACCTTGAGAAGATCCTCCTGACAATCAACTAGTATAACCACCCGATTCCGAAAACACAAAACTGAATCTCCATTTAGTTTACAACCCTCAATGGTCTACCCACCATTGAGTCTTGACCCCATGGTCACACACTCAGAATCAGATATCTGTGCCTCTCTAACCCGGCCAACCAAGTCAGGAATCAAAAAAACCGGAAAGAAGACCGCTCTATCACCATGGTCCTCACATTCCTACCATATATCGGTTATAACCGACATCAACTGACACTGGTTTGATGCATGTTTCATCATTTGAGCATATGATTTTCTACTAAATGCATCTGTCACCGAATTTCCCTTACCCGATGTATACATAAAGTAAAAATCAAACATCTGGAGATATTCCATCCATCTCCTTTTCCTCAAGTTCAAATCCCTTTGTGATAAAATGTGTTTTAAGCTCTTATGATCTGTATATACCATGAATTTCTCACCGAAGAGATAATGACACCATACCTTCAAAGCATGGACCACTACTGCCAACTCCAAATCATGATTTGGGTAGTTATTCTCATGCACTCTCAATTTTCATGAGTAATATGCAACGTCATGATTCCCTTGCATGAGAACACACCCCAACCTTGATCCTGATGCATCTCAATACACCACATACACTTTTCCTGGTTCTGGAAAAACCAATATTGGTGATGTTGTAAAACGACCCTTTAACTCTTCAAAACACTTCTGGCACTGTTCATTCCACTGGAATGGAGACGTGCTAGGCTGGATAAACCCTTTGTTTTCTAACTCTTCCAACTGGATTTTTAATTCCTGCAATTCAGCTAGTGGCATCCGATAAGATGGAAGTGATATAGGTCTAGTCCCCAGAAAGAGATCAATCATAAACTCCACTTCTCTTATGGTATGAAACCTAGAGAATTCTTGAAGAAAAACATCCATGAAATGATCCACCACTTCTGAAGGAATACTCTGATCAACACCCTCTACCGATTCCAATGACAACACTACCAACTGATACGATAACATACCCACTTCTGGTGCCAACAAACTCGTTGCACCCTGCCTTTCATGCCTACCTCCTCTAAAGAGATGTCTAACACCATCGTGTGTCGTAAAAGCCAATGTTCGCGCATCACAATCGATGTGGGCCTTAAAATCCACCAGCCAATCCATTCCTACGATTACATCATACCCATCCATCTCAAGCATTGATAAATTCCACCCTATCCCAACCTCACCCACAACTATACAACATTATCTATAGGAGAAGGTTCGACACTCTTTTTGACCTAGAGGAGTTTGATGTTTCAAAAGTGAGGGCATCATTTCTACCCTTAAACCCAGGAAATCAACCACACGTGCAGAAATAAAGGAGTGTGAAGCCCTTGTATCAAACAACACTTGCATCATGGTAGAATTTAAAAGAATATTACCTCACATTGTGGATAGTCCTGAGTGATCATCCACCACAACCTATTCAGCTCCAAACACATTCTTTTTTTCCACACTCTGTTCTTTATTGCTCTGCTGAGGCATCGTGGTATTCTAAGAATCACCATGACCCACTTTACTCTGCTGCTGAGGGGTATACTACTTCCCCCATCCTGTTGAAGCATATGACGTCTGTGATCCCTGAGTAGTGTCACGCACACCCGACCTTGGATCATTCTGACAATAACACTGCGGATTCCCCATCTTCTTATAATTATGACATGCTCAAGGCTGCGTCGTACAATCCTGCTTGATGTGGATCATCGAACCACATTGAAAACATCCCGGCTTGATCTGGGGCTTCAGATGAAGATTTACCAATCCTGTTATCGGATTATATGCCATATTCTCGCCCTGGGAATAAGTGTCCCTCCTTCGCTTGATCCCAGCGTTAGTGTTCCCACTATTTCCCATGGGTACCACCATGCTTCCCCCGTCCGGGGCTCCCAACAGATCACGCTCAGCCACCGAGGCTCTATTCACCATATCTGTGTAATCATCTATACACAACACCACTATCTTTGAACGAATCTCATGCCTTAACCTGGCTTCAATGATCCTTGCCTTCAATAATGTGCTACCCGCCACCTTGGGTGAAAACCACACTAAGTTCATGAACTTAGATGCATACTCCGTCACAGACATCAGCTCTTGATTCAAACTGAAGAAATCAGTCACATGCTGAATTATAAACGTATGTGGGTAGAATTGTTTATTAAACAATTCCTCAAAGCCTTCCCACGTCATCCCCTAGTTCTTCACCACTTGTACTACCAACTCCCACCACTGATGGGAAATATCTTCCAACATATACGTGGAAAACTTCACATTCAGCTCTACTGGCATTCCCAAGAACTCAATGATCTTGTTCATTCTATTCAACCATGCTTCTTCCCTTTCTGGATCTGAATCACCCCTGAAGATGGGTTGATTCTTCCTTTGAAACTAAACAGCATGATATATATTCCTTGGTTCATATGTTTTATTCCCACTTCCCATATCTTGGAAAGCTTGCACTTTACTTTGCACTAGATGGTGGTTCACCTGAGGCTTAGGTGCAACCACATTCTCAGAAGCCTCCTCTGGTTGGTCTCTATGACACCTATCTGGTGTCATTTCTATAACCAGAAAACAAACAACCCAAAGTCGCACTTCCGTAGACATCAAGAAATCCCATTTCAAATCACATTACACAACACTATCACAACAAGGCTTTCCACCAGTTCACATTTTTCCACATGTGCCAAGTTTCACCATTTTGGAAACCAAACCATTTTCAAAATACCAATTTATTCACAATAAAATTTCACATATTCTTATCACATCATAAATCATTATACCCCAATGAAATATGCATCCTAGAGGGAATTAATTTCTACTATGCATGTCATGATGTTCTCATTGGCTACACCAATGACAATGAGATATCCAATGCCTATAAGTGTCTCCAAAACACTTATGTACCCAAATCCCTAGTAACTTGAATTTCATCATAAAAGGGTTAGCTACATCCTTTAATGCAATACATTCCAAGTTCCGACATTCATACGCCTTGCTACCATCCTGACTCAAGGAATTTACCACAACGAATGTCAACACCAACTCCGAGAATCAACTCCAAAGGACCGAAAAAACCGATACCACTTGTAACACCCCACCCCTACCTCATTGTCTTGAGTAGGCGGTGAGGGTTACTTGGCCTTAAGCAATGTTCCCAAGGCACTAAAGGCAGGCAATAAATGCCGAGGGCTCCAAGAAAAATTGGGGAACGATTTTCCCTTGAGACAAAATCAACCAAACAACCACAACTAAATGATGCATGTCAACAAAACCAAACTCATACATTAACAAAGACAACTAGATAATCCACAATCTCACATGCCAACACAACCCAATACAACATCAGAGTACAATGTGGAAGACTCAACAAAAACACCATGATCCATGACACCGCCACAACTCCACTCCATCTCCAAGCTCCAAGTTCCACCAAGACATCACAACGCACCACTAAAGGAGGTTGATGCCTTACCATTGCCCATGTCATGATACACAACATCTTCAGAGACACCAACATGCCAAAGTAAGGGGTGAGTACTAAAACACAGTAGGATTTCCCCAAATGACTTCCCTATACACGCCACTAGGATAAGACCGTTAGCACATTTATATAAAATAGTTTATATAAAATAATCACAAGTGAAACCATTACCATAATCCAACCATGCTCTTACCAATCCATCACACCCAACCCATGAAACCAAAGGAAATCCAACCACACATACAACAAACAATTTCATCATTTATACGTTAGCACAACAACTTCCATCTTGAAAAGCAATGCACAACAACCAACCAAAACGGTGGGACTTCCACCCAACCCATTCACCCATTCACACCAATCAATCAAAATGGTGGGACTTCTGCCCAACTCGTTCACCCATTCACAACAAATTAATAAAAATGGTGGGACTTCCGCCCAACTCGTTCACCCATTCATGAGTAGCAGCACTTCCGACCACTACCCACATAGTGGTTCTTCCAACCACTATCCATCACCCATTTATAGTGGGACTTCCCTCCCACTTCAACACAACATTTCAACCAAGCATAAAACCCATCAAGGTCCCAACAACATGCAATCAACAAATTTTCATTGCATAACAATCCACTTCAATAAATCACCCATTTATTGAAAACAATTTTCCATGCCAAACCCTATTTCAATAAAACAACATTTTTATTGTAAACCATTTCCATCAATAATTTTCATAAATCAACCATAGAATCCCATTCTAAAATCTCCATTTTAAAATCCACAAAAAATGCATTTCACCACAAAACCCTATTTTCCCCCAAAAATCCCCAAAACATTACCCAAGATATTTTCACCAATTTCACACATCAAAACACAATTAATTTAAAGCACAACAAATTAATTTTAATAAGGAACCACTAGTTATAACCAAGTTGAGTCAAGAGAGAATCCACTTACCTTTAGGGTTACCGAGAAAATGACCCACAAGCCACCGCACCTGAAAACTGGAAAACGCACAACCGAAACCTCTCTAGATCCCTTTCCCTAACATTCACAAGCCTTAATATTAACATACAAGGCAACCCAAAACCTAGATCTACACACAACAAGTGTAGATCTAAAAACCATGAAAGAGAAGGATGTAAAACTAGAGGAAAACACAAGAGAAACAAGAGGAGATACTTACTCGGAGCAAACGCCTTCAAACCACCTTGAATCCTCTTCAAAACCTTCCAAACCGAGTGGGAGATCACCCTTAACCCCTAAGAACCCACAATCCTGAGTGGGACTTGAGTGGGAGTAATAGAGGTGTGAAATGAGGCAATCCCGAGTGATCTCGGGTTTTAAAACCCTAACTTTAAGTGGCTGCACGGTTAGCCCACATGGTTTGGAAAACCGTGCGCTAACCATGTGCACGCCACTACCTTGAGAGCCAGGGTCTGCATGGTTTGCTCGCACAGTTTGGAGAACTGTGCACAGGCCGTGCGTGGCCTACTATCTCGAGAACAAGGGTCCGCACTATTTCCTAGGGAACCCGCACGACTTCCACTAACCGTGCTCAAACCGTGCACCTCTTTAAAAGCCTCCAAACACATCCAAAACCATTCCAACCCCTCCCAACCTCTTCCCAACTCATTTCGTGCACTTTAAATACATAAAAATGCATAAACAAAGGCCACATACCTCAAACCTTGGGTGCTACAATATTGTTGAGAGTACTCTTCCTGGGCTATGGAAGGGTCTAATTCTGTACCAGCATGACTATCCACAAAGTCCTTACATACCCCTGTATGGGCATGGGCTTTTGCAAGAAGCCCATGTTCCATCTATTAAAAAAATAATTTCCAAAGAATTGGTTTCTTCAGTATTCCAACTATAACTGCATGAATATTAGTTCAAGGGTGTTCCAATACAAGAAGGCATGGTCCCTATTAGTAGCATCCTTCATCACAGTGGTTGTACTCCAGACATGAAGGATCATGTTGTAAATCCAATACCACATTGTTATGATTCCACTTTTTAGGCTTCTCAAACAGATCAATATAATGGTTGGAAAGGAGACCAGGACCTTCATTCTAGAGGGGGTGTAAAACTCGAGTGGATGTGGTCATTATGAGTATGTCGGAATTGTGCAGAATTTGGAAAAGAGTTATCAGACGTTCATATCTATGAAGCTTTTTGGATGCGAAAAACTTATGTTTACAAAAATGAATTCAATACTAAATTACTGAGTCGATGCAGTCCACAAATGAATTCCACTCATTTGAAACATCGTGAATTTGGTATTAGTCTTTGGGATGTTTAACAAATAGCTAGAATTCTTATTCATGGGGACATGTATGATTAATTCATCCAACCTACTTTAACATGGGGTGATGTTACTAGAACACCACTGTTGGACCATGAATTACTTATGATTGTGAAGAATTTACCCAAGGATAAGAAATATATCCATGCTAGAGTGTGTATGGAAGCCTTCTTAGAACCAAGAAGAGAGAAAGGTCCAACCTGTGGATGTCCTACTATTTTTCCTTCTGCCGATAACCAAGGCACTTCAGGAACATATTGGCCTACACTAGAAATTGGTGATTACATGCACTGGTGTTATAAAGTCAAACCTAATATAGATGTGTTGGAATCACCTGTTTTGATAATCCCAAATCATCCTTAAACATTGATTATGATGTATTAAACCTTTGCATTAATCTTATTATTCTATGCTTAAACGTATTTTATTCTAAACAGTTCATATTCTTACTCTCATAACTTTACTGTATCAGCTTACACTAGTATTTACATAAGTTTGGTATTGTTAGCTAATAGTCAGAGTTTTTCTTCTCAAAGTCACAGTTACAGTTAACTGTCACCTTAAGTTACTGTTGCAATAAGTTCACAGTTACAAGGTTACAGTCGATGACTAATACAAGCTTACAGTTACGAGTCTACTGCTATCTATTGTCAAAGCTCACAGACGAAGGTCACAGATACAAGACTTCTGTTCAAAGTTTTCTCTGCTCAAGTTCACAGTCGAACAAGTCTACAGTCGAAACAAGTTCGCAGACGAACTAGCCTACAGTCATAGGTCTACAGTCAAGGTTACAGTTCTACAAATTTGATGTTACAAGTCTACAGTTAGAAAGGCTACAGTTACATGGAGTAAAAGCTACCATTGCAAGCCTACAGACAGCAAGCCTTTGTTGAAGTCAGCAGTCAGAAGGAAGTCCACAGTTGGAAGTCCACAGAAGGAAGTCCGCAGTTGGAAGTCCATAGTTGGAAGTCCACAGTTGGAAGACCACAGTTGAAGTCAACAGTGACATACATTCTCGACTCACTGTTTTAATTTCTTTGTTTCCTACATTTAATGTATTTAATTTATCTAACGGTCATATCATACATTTTGATGATTTGTCAAATATCTGATAAAGGTTGTCGGATGTCAGGAACCCGTACCTCGTACCTGCTGAAAAGAAATATTTTCTGTCCCCTGTCGGGAGATAAATACAAGAAGACTACGCTGCCCAAAATATACAATGCGAATGCGAACCAGAGAAGTGCGTGGTGGACAAAATATACTAGAAACACAAGAAGATAAAAACGAGCTCCATCAAGAACAGAGAAGCATATAGACAATCAAGTATACTCGAGAAGTGTTCTGTGCATACAAGAAGAACCCTGAAGAACTTCATCGAAGCATACGACACTCTGTTTCTCAAACAGAAACGAGAAGAGGACTCAAACTCTCTTCTGATCGAATACAAGAGCTACACTGAGATCACCAGAACCACTTCTAAACTCTACATCTCTTGTTCTGTGATTTATTCTACATTTTGAGCAGTGTGTGTTATCTGCTGTATTAAACACACACACTGACTCCTGTACTTTCACTGGAGGATCTGTAAATCCTCAGCAAATCTTTTTGCACTCCATTTCCCACTGTGGATAGTGGTAGAGGTCTTGTGACCTGGACAGCTTGCTGCTGTTGTTTGTTTTCCCACGAAGAACTGTGGTAGAGGTCTTGTGACCTGGACAGTGTGTTCACTGTTGTTAACCCCGATCCAGGGTGTGGATCATTCTTATATAAAATTTTGAGAGGACTAAGTCTCGGCTTGAGACTGAACCTCTTGGTTAATTTTCTGTGCTTATAGTTATACTCTATATCCATACTATACATATTTATTTCATATTCCGCTGCTACTACTTTGAAATATAATCTATCTTCAAAGCTACTTTGATAATTAAATTCGCAAGTGTTTATATTTGTTATAAATCAGTAAGTTAGTTTCAAAAGTTAATTTAATCATAAGATTAAGTTAACTGAGAATTAATCAATCTTTGAGAAACTAATTGAACCTTTATAATCTATATAAATTCACTACAGTTTAATTTGTTTTTGAAATTGGGGGATTTTAAAAGAAATTGGTTTTAACAGAAATTTTAATTGGAACTCAATTCACCCCCCTCTTGAGTGTCCACTCCGACCAACATTTGGTATCAGAGGTTGTGTTTATCTCTGTTATACTTGCTCAAAGTTTTATTTTAACTCTCTGTTTTTAAACTGTGATTGTAGTTTTATCTAAAAGATCTTAAATTTCTGTTAGTTCTAAATTTTATCTCTTTAAAACATTTTCTAGAATTTCCTTATGGATAATAGACTAGAAGGTGCTGCTACTAACAGGCCACCCTTCTTTAATGGTGTGAATTATGCCCAATGGAAGCTCAAAATGAAAATTCATTTGGAAAGTATGGGTTTTGATATTTGGACTGCTATAGAGTCTCAATACAAGATTCCAGAAACTGAAAGAATAACTTGGGATGAACCTACTAAAGTAGCTTACAATAATAATTGTAAGGCTGTGAATGCTCTCTACTGTGCTCTAGGAGATGAGGAGTTCAATAGAATTTCTGCTTGTAAAACTGCTTTTGAAATCTGGGACACCTTAGCTGTTTCTCATGAAGGAACAACTAATGTCAAGGAAATGCGGTTAAACACTTATACTATCAAATATGATAACTTTAAGATGAAAGCTGATGAACCTATTTCTGATATTTATCTCAGGTTTAATGAGATAGTCAACACAATGAGCTCACTCGGGAAGATTGTTCCAGCAAAGGAGCAAATCATGAGATTATTGAGATGTCTGCCTGACAGATGGAGAGGCACATCCGTTTCAATTAGAGAATCCTGTGATATTGGAACTTTGCCTGTCAAGGAGCTAATTGGTAAGCTGATGATGTACGAAGAAGAGCTAAAGGTAAATAAAGAGGAGGATGAGGAACCAAAACGAAAATCTGTAGCTTTTAAGTCTACTGCATCAAAGAGAAAAGACAAGGAGAAAGTGCATATACCAACTGAAATCTCATCTAGTGAAGACTTAGATTCTGACAGTGATGCCGAGATGGCACAAATAGCAAGGAGATTCAAGAAGTTCTATAGGAAGAAGAAGTTCTTCAGAAAACCAAACTACAAGGGTAAGTATGATAGACAAGGTAAGTGGAAGAAAGATTGGAAGAAAACTGATAAAGAAGAAGACATAGTTTGCTATGAATGTAAAAGGAAAGGACACATTAAAGCTGACTGTCCTAAGTTAAAATTCAAGAAGAAATATGAGTACAAGGACAAGAATTATAAGAAAGCTATGAAGGCCACCTGGAGTGCTTCAGAAGACAGCACAAGTGAATCAGAGTCCAGTGATTCTGAAAGAAATCGTGCTAATATGTGTTTCATGACAAACACATCTGAGGTAACCCTAGACACTCCCACTCTAAACTCTTATTATTCTGAAGGTGAAGCAGAATCTGGTTCTGATTCTGAAAATATGTCTAAAGATGAATTGACTGAATACTGTAATATGCTGGAAGAAACGTGTAATGAACTAAAGGATAAATATAAGTCTTTAAAGAAACAGCATGCTCTTACTGCAAGTGTCAAGTCTGCACTTGATGTAGAAAAAGAAAAAAATGCTCAATTATTGAAGGAGAATACAGAACTGAAACTATCTAATGAACAACTTAGAAAGGACTTAGAAACATTCACAAATGGAAAAGATACTCTAACCCAACTGCTAGGAAAGCAAGTTGCACCTAAGTATGCTACTGGCTTGGGATACCAACCTGGACAAAGACAGTTTGCTAAAACCCGATTTATTAAGTCTGGAAAAAATCCTGCTAGTTCCAGTTTTGGAAATTCGTATACCTCAACTGGTTATTTAAATAGTTGTCGATCAAGTAAAGTATATCTCTCTAAATCTGTTGCATCTATTAATTGTATGGGACCCATAAAACAAATCTGGGTACCTAAATCCTTGATTGCTAACATATCTGGACCCAAGAAAATCTGGGTACCAAAGTCATTTCTTGTCTAATCTGTTTTGTAGGAAATCTGTTTGAAAAGCAATTACAAGAAGGTATGGTACTTAGACAGTGGATGTTCAAGACACATGTCTGGGGACTATTTGTGCTTCAAAAGCTTAATAAAGGTTGATGGAGGATATGTCACTTTTGGTGATAACTCAAAAGGAAAAATCATCGGCCTAGGCCAGATTGGTAACACTAACTCAGTATTAATTTCCAAAGTTTTATTTGTTGATGGACTTAAGTACAACCTACTTAGCATTTCTCAATTGTGCGATGATGGCTTTAATGTCAAGTTTGAAAACAATTCTTGTGATGTTTATAATTCCAAAAATGCTTTAATATTCTCTGCCTTAAGAAATGAAAATGTTTATGCTGTTGACTTAAACACTTTAGCTAAACATAATGTTACTTGCTTAAATGCTTTTCATAAAGAGTCTTGGCTGTGGCATAGGAGATTAGGACACTGCAACATTCACTCACTTAGAAAACTCTCTAAGAAACACCTAGTTAGAGACCTACCTAAGCTTGAATTCCCAAATGACAAAGTGTGTAATCCCTGTCAAAAGGGAAAACAACACAAAGTTTCTTTTAAACCAAAGAAAGAAGTTTCAACTTCTCAACCACTTGAACTAGTTCACATGGATTTGTTTGGACCATCAAGAATTTCAAGTGGAAGAATCTGTTCACATCAAGTTTGATGAGACTGATCCACATGAGTCTAAAACTTCTCTTGAAGATGTTGAAGAAGACTTATCTGTTCTGAACCTAAATGACAAATCTAAAGAACCTGTAGTAAAAACATCCAGTTCTGGACTTTTTCCAGAATCTTCCTCTGTGGAACCCGAACCTATAGATGAACCTGAAATCTCTAGTCCAACCTTTACCAAATCAACTAGGATTCTAAAGAATCATCCTTTAGATGCTGTTGTTGGTAATCTTGATAGAGGAACACAAACTAGAGCTTCTCTAAAAAATCAGGTTGAACATCAAGCTTTTCTTTCACAGCTTGAACCCAAAAATGTCAATGATGCTATCAGTGATGAATTTTGGGTAATGGCTATGCAAGAAGAACTAAATCAGTTTGAAAGAAACAAAGTTTGGGAATTAGTGGAAAGACCTAAAGACACTCTTACCATAGGCACTAAATGGGTGTTTAGAAACAAAGTTGATGAGTTTGGTAACATAATCAGAAACAAAGCTAGGCTAGTTGCACAAGGGTATAGTTAGGAAGAAGGAATAGACTATGAGGAAACCTTTGCACCCGTGGCTAGACTAGAGGCCATTAGGATATTACTTGCTTATGCTGCTCATCTGAATTTCAAACTATATCAAATGGATGTTAAAAGTGCTTTTCTAAATGGATATATAATTGAGGATGTATTTGTGGAACAACCTCCTGGTTTTACAAATCCCCATTTTTCTAATCATGTTTTTAAACTATCTAAAGCTTTATATGGTTTAAAGCAAGCTCCAAGAGCTTGGTATGATAGGCTCAGCTCTTTTCTTATTTCAAAAGGATTTACTAAAGGGATAGCTGATCCTACTCTTTTTATTAAATGGATTTCTAAAGATGTCTTAATAGTACAAATCTATGTGGATGATATTATTTTTGGATCTTCTAAAAATTCTTTATGTGTGGATTTTTCAAAAATAATGCAAAATGAGTTTGAAATGAGTTTAATGGGAGAACTCAAAATTTTCCTTGGATTTCAGATCTTTCAAAATAAAAATGGTATTATTTTGAACCAAAGTAAATATATTAAAGATCTTCTAAAACGTTTTTCTTTGGATGGCACCAAAGGCAGTGACACACCTATGAGCACCACTTGCAAGTTGGACAGTGATGAAACTGGTGAACCAGTGGATCAAACCAATTACAGAGGTATGATAGTTAGTCTACTGTACCTTACTGCCAGTAGACCTGACATCATGTTCAGTGTATGCATGTGTGCTCGGTTTCAAGCCAATCCAAAAGAGTCTCATTTGACTGCTGTTAAAAGGATTTTCAAATATCTAAAACATACTCCCAATTTGGGATTATTTTATCCAAAAGGACAATCATTTGACTTATTAAGTTATTCTGATGCTGATTTTGCTGGCTGCAAGTTAGATAGAAAGAGCACCTCTGGAACATGTCACATTTTAGGCAAGTCACTAGTATCTTGGTGTAGTAAGAAGCAGAATTCTGTTGCACTGTCTACTGCCGAAGCTGAGTATATAGCTGCTGGTAGCTGTTGTGCACAAATCTTGTGGATGAAACACACTTTACTAGACTATGGATATCAATTCAAACATGTCTCTATAAGGTGTGACAATACAAGTGCTATTAACATTTCAAAAAATCCAGTATCTCATGCTAGGACAAAACATATTGATGTGAGACATCACTTTCTGAGGGATCATTATCAAAAAGGTGATATCACTCTTGAGTTCATTGGCACTGAACATCAGTTAGCTGATATTTTTACAAAGCCTTTGAATTCTGAGAGATTAAGTTACATCAAACATGAGTTAGGTATGATTAACTATAGCACAGTTGAAACCTCACAGTTGAAACCTCACAGTTGAAACCTCACAGTTGAAACCTCACAGTTGAAACCTCACAGTTGAAACCTCACAGTTGAAACCTCACAGTTGAAACCTCACAGTTGAAACCTCACAGTTAGACCTCACCGGTGTACCTCACTGTTACATCTCTCTGTAGGCTGTTTCGCTGTTTAATCTTATTTTATTTTTGCGGGAATTCGAACCGTTTCTTTTCTTTATTCTTTTATTTCTAAATCCCTAAATGATAAAATTGAGAACATCGAACATATCTCAATCCACTCATCTCGACCCTTGCTCTCTCAAGTCCTAAACCCTAAACCTTCAACCGAACCTCGAAACCTCATTCAGTTCCAATGGCCAGAACAAAGCGACCCCCGACTGTCAACGAAGATGCACCAATGCCGAAGAGGACTCAAGTCGAATCCAGTGGCACCGGGAACGCCTCGATGAGACCTGTTAATCCACATCTGACTAAGAGAGAAATAGTTGCTGAGAAGGAGCTAAGTGAAGAGTGGATTTTATCGAGCAGATCATTAGTACTGGCAGTGCTTAATGATCAAGGATGGACCGAATGCTTCGCAAACAATAATGGACCATACTACCCGAAGCTGGTGAAGGAGTTCTATGAATATCTACAGTTCGAGGAAGAGGATGATCTGCATAGACTAGTATCCAGAGTAAACGGCAATGAAGTCAGTTTTTCATCCGCTGAATGGGCTGCTTGTTTAAGAGTTCCTCATGAGGGTATTTACAACTACTATTCTGGAGCGGCTCCTCCAAACAGTAGAATCTTTGATCATGAGACGGCTCTGGAAGAATTGACAGGCAATGGCACAGTGAGAAAGGTTATTGCTACTGAAATGAATGGAGAGGACATGCTTCTGTTTAAGTTTATCCAGCATGTACTGAGTCCTAGAAGAGGAGATTTTGCAACTCTGAAGCATCAGGATATTTACTTGATGTACTTATTAAAACATGGAAGGAAGGTCAACCTTTGTAGGTTGCTGATGGCTCAGATGGAGGACATGATAAAGGCAAGCTCAAAATCAAGTGCCTTGTTTCATGCTAAACTCATTTCGGTTATGTTAAAAGTGAAAGGTGCAGCTGGAAGTCAGGAAGAGTTGATAGTGGCAAAGAACAGTGTATGTATCTCGAAAGTAATCTGCAAATTCATGAAGATCAGTTGGAATCCCTGGAAGAAATCATGGGTGAATGATGAGGAGAGAATTTATGAGAATTTTAGCCCTTCTACTCATCCCTCTAGACCGAGAGATAGGAGAGATCCAGGCTTAAAGCCTGATGAGCCTGAACCTGTATACTCAGATGATGAACAGATTGCAGCAGCTGGTAACTCTGCAAGAGAGAACACTCCAATTGATGAAGGGAGTGATCCTGATACTACTCACAGTCCTGTCAGGACAGTGACATTTGGAGCAGCAAGCCCTCCAAAAGAACTACCCAGTAGAGAACCTGTTCTAAGAGACAGTGAGACTGAGACTACAGAAGAAGAAGAAGAATCTCAATATTTGGTCAAGGACACCTCTGACGAGGATGATACAGTTGAAGCAAAAGAGGCTGGAACTTCAAATGAAAATCAAGAAACTGTTGCAGAAGAACTTAGTATGAGCCCTCTGATAGGGTATACAGACAAGTCAGTGTCTGACCAGGAAGCAGGAGTGGTCTCTACTACTGTTGTCATGGAAGTGGTTGATGACCCAACAGAAAAGGAGGCTAACCTCACTGCTGAACCTACAGAGAAAGCAAATATGGAACCTGCTAGAGCTACAGAAGAGCACTTAGAGTTACCCAGAGTTGAGCAGATAGTAGAAAGTGTTCAGGAAGGACCTCCAAGTGAGGGGGAGCGTGTTGGTTCAGTCTCTGTACTGTATGATATAGAAGGATGGACCTCAGATCCAGGATACATGGTGTTAGGACTCAATTATGAGGATTCAGATGAGGAAAACCAACCACCAAGAAATCCATTCATCCTACCTAACAGCTCTCCAGTGTTAGAAACTGAAAGATTGGCCACCAAGGAAGACCTTGAATCCTTAAAGAATGAAATGAAGGAGACCATCAGACAGTCTGTTGCTGAATTGAAAACCAGTCTTTTTGATGAGTTAAAAAATGTAGAACAATCCTTAGAACTATCTCTAGGATGTGTTGTGGGAAGTCCAATCAAAGAAGTGATGGATGAAATGAAAGTGTGCCACACCCAAATTGAAAGCTGGACTGGAGCAGTAGTTGCCCTCAGACAATCAGTTGCTTCTTTAACTGCCCTGAGCAGTTCTCAGACACAAGTGGCCAGTGAGATTCGATACATCAAAGAAGTGGTCAAGCAGTTTGTAGAAGTATTTGAGGCTTTCATGAAATCAGTAAAAGAACACTTTAGCAATCAGGATGCTGTCATTCAGAAAGTGATTGGATGTCTGACTCAGTCTTTCAAGGAGACAGTGGCATTCTCAGTCAAGTCCCTTCCTTCATCTAGCTCTCCTGTGGACCTTGAGCAGTTTAGAAGCCTGCTCAGAGAAGAGCTTACTCAGGCCCGTGCAAATGACTCATCAGACCTACAGATCCTTGCTACTACAAGAGAAGTCAGTGGCTTTGTTCGTGAGCACCTGCAGGCTGCTACTGCTTCTCAGGAGGCCATCAAAAGTAAAGTGGATTATTACTTTGATCGGATTTTCACCAAGCATCAGTTGAACAATCACTTCAAGCTCATGCTAGAGACTATGAAGCTGCCTCCTGTAACTCAAGCCTTCAAAGAACAAGTTAGCAAGCTACGAGAGTTGACCCCGGCTTTGGATAAATTCTTGGAAAACAAAGATGACTTCTTATCTGCCATGGACAGAGGAGGAAACATTATCATGGATTTCAGGAATCTGCTCCTACCTTTTCTTCATGTGGACTGCACACCTGTTATAGTTCCTCCTGCCCTACCTGTCTCCAACCCCAGTGGTTCTTCCTTAATGTCTCCTGCTGATTCCCTCAGAAGCCTTAGACCACTGATCCCTCGGCAAGCTACTCACTACCGGCCTTCAGGAGCCTCTGTTGCTGCCCCTCCAGACATTCCTGCTGCCATTCCTCATCCTGTTGATCCTTCACCTCCTGCTCCATCTTCTTCCTCCAAAGGAAAAGATCCCTTACCTCCAGATGAAGAGGATTGAGTCTGTTTATTTTTTTTGATAGGGATCATGTATTCACATTTTGGGTCATGTTTTGTACTCCTTATTAATCCAATGTTTCTTTTCTCTCTCTCTGTCTTTCTTTTTGTTAATCACAAAGGGGGAGAAATAAAGATGAAATAGATAGGGGTAGAAATGGGGAGAAATAGGGAAACTCAAGGGAGAAATGAACCTATACAGAGAGGAGAAATCCTTGCGGATTATACCTCATTTTTGTGCTCATATTGCCAATACTGTGTTTTGCACACTTCTCTCTGATACTTCTATATTTCATACTGACATAATTTGTGATTATCAAAAAGGGGGAGATTGTTGGAATCACCTGTTTTGATAATCCCAAATCATCCTTAAACATTGATTATGATGTATTAAACCTTTGCATTAATCTTATTATTCTATGCTTAAACGTATTTTATTCTAAACAGTTCATATTCTTACTCTCATAACTTTACTGTAACAGCTTACACTAGTATTTACATAAGTTTGGTATTGTTAGCTAACAGTCAGAGTTTTTCTTCTCAAAGTCACAGTTACAGTTAACTGTCACCTTAAGTTACTGTTGCAATAAGTTCACAGTTACAAGGTTACAGTCGATGACTAATACAAGCTTACAGTTACGAGTCTACTGCTATCTATTGTCAAAGCTCACAGACGAAGGTCACAGATACAAGACTTCTGTTCAAAGTTTTCTCTGCTCAAGTTCACAGTCGAACAAGTCTACAGTCGAAACAAGTTCGCAGACGAACTAGCCTACAGTCATAGGTCTACAGTCAAGGTTACAGTTCTACAAATTTGATGTTACAAGTCTACAGTTAGAAAGGCTACAGTTACATGGAGTAAAAGCTACCATTGCAAGCCTACAGACAGCAAGCCTTTGTTGAAGTCAGCAGTCAGAAGGAAGTCCACAGTTGGAAGTCCACAGAAGGAAGTCCGCAGTTGGAAGTCCACAGTTGGAAGTCCACAGTTGGAAGACCACAGTTGAAGTCAACAGTGACATACATTCTCGACTCACTGTTTTAATTTCTTTGTTTCCTACATTTAATGTATTTAATTTATCTAACGGTCATATCATACATTTTGATGATTTGTCAAATATCTGATAAAGGTTGTCGGATGTCAGGAACCCGTACCTCGTACCTGCTGAAAAGAAATATTTTCCGTCCCCTTTCGGGAGATAAATACAAGAAGACTACGCTGCCCAAAATATACAATGCGAATGCGAACCAGAGAAGTGCGTGGTGGACAAAATATACTAGAAACACAAGAAGATAAAAACGAGCTCCATCAAGAACAGAGAAGCATATAGACAATCAAGTATACTCGAGAAGTGTTCTGTGCATACAAGAAGAACCCTGAAGAACTTCATCGAAGCATACGACACTCTGTTTCTCAAACAGAAACGAGAAGAGGACTCAAACTCTCTTCTGATCGAATACAAGAGCTACACTGAGATCACCAGAACCACTTCTAAACTCTACATCTCTTGTTCTGTGATTTATTATACATTTTGAGCAGTGTGTGTTATCTGCTGTATTAAACACACACACTGACTCCTGTACTTTCACTGGAGGATCTGTAAATCCTCAGCAAATCTTTTTGCACTCCATTTCCCACTGTGGATAGTGGTAGAGGTCTTGTGACCTGGACAGCTTGCTGCTGTTGTTTGTTTTCCCACGAAGAACTGTGGTAGAGGTCTTGTGACCTGGACAGTGTGTTCACTGTTGTTAACCCCGATCCAGGGTGTGGATCATTCTTATATAAAATTTTGAGAGGACTAAGTCTCGGCTTGAGACTGAACCTCTTGGTTAATTTTCTGTGCTTATAGTTATACTCTATATCCATACTATACATATTTATTTCATATTCCGCTGCTACTACTTTGAAATATAATCTATCTTCAAAGCTACTTTGATAATTAAATTCGCAAGTGTTTATATTTGTTATAAATCAGTAAGTTAGTTTCAAAAGTTAATTTAATCATAAGATTAAGTTAACTGAGAATTAATCAATCTTTGAGAAACTAATTGAACCTTTATAATCTATATAAATTCACTACAGTTTAATTTGTTTTTGAAATTGGGGGATTTTAAAAGAAATTGTTTTTAACAGAAATTTTAATTGGAACTCAATTCACCCCCCTCTTGAGTGTCCACTCCGACCAACAAGATGAAAAGGTACGCTTAGCTTCCTTCCTTGATATGTGGATAAGTGTTTATTTACTTCTTGTCTATGAATCCGGAGGAGGTTTATGATCAGGGGGTTTCATCATTGCGGCTAAATTGGTAGAGGGGTTGTTTATTGGGCTAGAAAAAACTGTTGTAGTAAGAATTTACCATCTTCTGCTGCATTTCTACTATGGGAAGGATCCATTTCGAATTGAAGGGCCATTCCACATAATGTGGGGCAGGATTGTAGCACATTTTCCCTCATACTAAGTATTGAACTCAGTCAGAGTTCCTGATGGTCGATTCACCCCATTTTTATAGAAAGTTTCTATTATTAAGCCTCTAAACATGAGACGTGATAAGATAGTGAAGGTATTTAATATCGCAGGAGAATTCAACTTCTTTCCTTTTGGTAATATACTAACTGGAACATTTATTGACGATGGTAAAGAAAAGAATTGTGAGCTGAGAACTTATATGATGTCATTCAAGGATGGTGTATTATCAACCAGGATTGATGGTGAATTTATTTGCGAGACTTATGTCCCCTATAGGTTTTATCGTCAGTTTAGATGTTTTCAACAATCAAATACTTTCCCACCAAAATATGTCAGATATGAGATGCAACCAAGGGTAGCGCGACAATGACTGTTCCTTGTGGAAATCGTAGAAAGAAGTCCAAGGCCAGAGATGAAATAGAAATTTCAAAGGTTTCAGAGCCCTCAAAACGTCTTTGCAGGAAGTATACCAGGAAAACCAAGGTGAGAGATGCAATACCTCCAACACCAAGATGATCCAGTCACCACCATCAAACAGAGATTCCTATTCCAACTATTGAACTTTCTGATGGAGAAAGGATTAAAGAAGCTCTTCAATCAGTATGTGTCAAATATCTTCCATAGTCAACCATGAAAAAATAAAATTATGTGCGACCTTTGGCATTCATCGTTGGGAGAGTGTAACCCATGATCTTTGGGACGCCTTGGCATTTCTTCATCATGGCATTCGAATACTAGATATTGGTGATATCAAGGCCCCTTCTGATTTTGATACGAATAATAACTTGGATAAATTATAGAAGTATATTACGGAATTAGAGACTTTTATATATGAAACGGATGAAAAAATCTGAGCCTCTAAACATGTATCTCATATGCTGGACTTAGGAGTATGCGAATGTGTAATTATCGACATTGAGGAGGAGTGGGAAATTTATGTTAATACTAAGAATGTATCTCCATTTTTCTTTCATCTCAACTATGGTTTATTATTTATCAACATTAATCTTGATGAAAATATATTTTTGCAGCTTGAATGTAGAGAAGGATGATTTGGACCAATTCTTGAATCGCCTTAGTATAATCCCACAGGTTCTCCCATTGATGCAACGAATGATCCTCCCAAGTCCCCGGAACTTTCTCTAGGAGCAAGAATTGTGACTGGGGTAATGGCCATAGATAATCCTCAACCATTACCTCAAGTTACCCCTACTAAGAGAAGTGTTTCAGTCTCTCCTCAAGATTTTGAGCAGAAATGAAAAAGAAAAATTAGATTGCTTTGAAGCGTTCACCAAAAGAGTAAGTATTTATTCAATCCTTAGGGCATAAAACTTGATCAAGATGTTCTGGTAACCAAATTTTATCCTCTCGTAGGATCTATGTCTCTCTCCTCTCTCATGGGATTAAGAGAAGATGCTTCATAACCAGAAAAATGAAGCCCCATGGGAAACCCAGGTTCATGATGAAGTATTTGTACTGTCAAAAAAATAAGCTATACCTGCTCCTTGATCTGTTGAGAGAGAGGAAATCCATGGTAAGATTAAATACATTCCCCATTTACTTCTCTCAAAGGATCCTGAAAATAATCAATACTGATATTCCTATTGCTTTAGAAGAAAGGAGTGAAGATCAAGGGCAATCTAAAACAAATGTTGATATTAACCCAACCCCAAAAAGATATGATGTCGTAATACCAATTGAAGAGTCGGCAGAACAAAATGTCATTAGATCCAATTTGGGAATCAACCAACATTTGTTGGATACCTTGAATGGTGAGGATGTTGTAACATTTCAGGTCATATACACTAAAATGATGGACACTCTTAATCTGAATATTGATATTCCAGGTTCCATCAAGGAGTTTAGAGATTTTAATGGGTAATTTCAAGGAATTAAGTTACTATTCTTGAATTTTCCATACATAATTTTTTCCTCAACTTGATTATTTACATCAAAATTCACCTTATGGATTTATCTGCAGAAAATGTTGCAAAGTCTCTTCAGGAACAGGGTGTTCCACTTTATCCTTCTACTGGGGATGAAGAAATACTTACAGAGGATACTTCATCAGGAGATGTATCAGTGCCTTCAAATGTTATACCTTAACAAATTCAAGGAAACCCCCCCTCTCAAGAAACACCTGCTCAAAACACTAGAGCTGAGAATATAGGGGATGAATCCAATCAAGTAGCTGAATTATTGTTGGGTAAATATATTCAGCTATCTGAATCATATTTTTTTCCTCTATTTGAAACTAATAATGACCTTGATTTATTATTTAGGGTTATGAGCTTCTATATTAGAGGGTGAAGCTTCTACTACCCCAAGAGAAGTAGAATAAAACAACTCTTTAAGAGTCATATTTCCAAATTACATTTTACCTCATGGTAGTGACTCAGATTCAGATTTAGAAGTGAAATATGCTCTTATCATGGAACGTAAGAAGGCATGGTGACATATTTTGAGCATAATTACTTAAAATCCTTTAAATGAATTGTCGTCCCATTTTTCAAAACACTGAGCATTATTATGCGTGTTAGGATTTGGTGGTTTCAATCATCGGCCGGTCTACGATGCCATAAAATAGACTATTCACCGATGGGAGGAGAAGCATAATCTGAGACAATATTTTGAAGAGGCTAAATGACTCATCAATATTAAGGGATTTCAAGCTACAGTGGTTGAGGCGGAGGAAAATCATGACAAGAAATCACTTGAGATTATCCAACAAATCAAAGAAGCCACGAAATAGTTATTACCTCTTCAACAGCAACTATATGCTATTCATAACAAGCTTGATAAATTGAATCAGACATTAGGAGAAACCCAATTAGAGGGGTTAACTTTCATTTCAACAGCTATGGAAGCACTTCATCAGGCAGAGGAGGTTGTAGTTGCTCATCTATCTCAACATCAATAGGCAACTGATATAGCTTATGAAGAGGTCCAATAAATGAAAAATCATGTCGAGAGTTTATTCTGAAACGTGATAGAGAGGCTCCATTTTGTGGATGGACCTCTATTTTCATATAAATGAACGAATTTTTTTTTCAATCATATAAATCTTCATTCTTATTTTTCATGATAGATATATGAAAGGTAAATGATGATAATGATTCCTTTATATTAAACAATCATTATTTATAATAAGAATAATGAAGTGCTCAAAATTTTCTTATTAATCTGAGGGACCTAATGAGCATAATTTTACTATTTCTAGGGTTATATGGATAACCACAAAAAAATTTATATCTTTTGAATCCCTTTTTTTATTTCTCCATATTACCTAAATCAGACAAAAAATGTATATTTAGTGATCTAGGACTCAACTTTTGTTTAGAGTTCCCTTTTCAGGTTCTCAATCTAATGAGTACCAAGTCTTTTGTTATTGGCAGTTTAGAGTCATGCATCTTGGACAATAAAGGGATAATATTTTGGTTTGAAAATATTTTTGACCATAAATTTTGAAATTGGAACTATGCATTTTTAAGTCATGCAGTGAGGACATTGATACTATGCAGTTTTAAGTCATGTAGTGAAGACATTGATACTATGCGGTTTTTAGTTGTGCAATGACAACATTGATACTATGTAGTTTTAATTCATACAGGGAGGACATTGGTACTATTCAGTTTTAAGTCATGCAGTGAGGAAATTGGTACTATGCAGTTTTAAGTCATGTAGTGAGGACATTGTTACTATGCAGTTTTAAGTCATGCAGTGAGGACATTGGTGTGGATTTAATTTTAAGGTCTTTAGTTCTAACCAAAAGTCTAAAAATATCCCAATTTCTTGATAATTTGTTTGTAAATATACTATCATATTCAGGTATGAAAGGGAAAATTGTAAACTATGATTTGAAAATATCTAAAACCAAGGAATGATATGGAAAAAGGGCAAAAATCATTAGAGGAAGTCTTTTCTAAGAATGAAGTTTCCATTGCTTGACAAACCCATTATGGGAGCTGTATTATCCAGGGCCAACTGGGACATATACTGCATTGTCAAATCATGGCATCTTTTGACTAACAGACCTGTTATGTAGGCAACTTATGCAAGGCCACCTAAGGGCATGTGCTGCATAGTCAGGAAAAAAATCTCTCAGAAGTTTGACGTTCTATTGCTAAAAGTCAAAGAAATTTTATAGAGATTAATATTTTCCAAATCATAGAGTTTAGTTTATGGAGAAAGGTACCTAAATATGGAAAGGGTATTTCCAATAAACATTTCAAAGAATCAGAGGAATAAGACATTTAAAAAGGTCTGACCCAAAATGTAAAAGATATGGTGTCTGTAGTTTTAGGTCATACAACTAGGAAAAAAATGGAAACAATATATATAACATGTGGCCATGTGATTTCAAGATTATTTCATAGTTTATCAATCACATGATGAAGTAAATGTGTAAACCATGGTCTTGAAGACTTTCAGATTGTGAGAAAGATAATGGGACAACTATACATGAATGGGTGTTTTAAAATACAGATTCTTGTATATTGTCATCAAAGATTAAAGAGGAAAAAGATACTATAACCAAGAACGAAGTTATCATTATTTTGAAAAACCCATTATGGGGTCTGTATTATACAGGGCCAACTAGGGAATATTCTTCATATCCAAATAGTGGCATCTTTTGACTAACAGGCTTATTATATAGGCAGCTTATGCAAGGCCGCCTAAGGGCACATTCTGTTTAGTCAGGAAAAATAGATCTTAGATATTGAAAACCTTGTCAACATAAACCATAAGAAAGATTATGAGGATCTGGAAATATTCAATATTAAGAGTATGAAATATGGATGATGGTTTATGTTCAATGTTTATGAGAAATGTTTGAATCAATATTCACCATGAATTTGATGTCCTTTACATAGATCTAACTCATATGTAAAATGGAGACTTTCTTTGTTTCCTTTGAATGAATATGGTAATGTGCAGTTTTAAGTCATGCAGTAAAGACATTAGTAACCCCATAATTAATTAGAAAACCTTATATAAATATGCCATTTACTCAATTTTTATGCCCATGTGAGCTATGCTCGGTGTGAGAAACAAGGAGCAGTAAGGGTTTCTTTTATAATTCAAAGGTGATGAAAATAAATAATAGGGGTATTATATTTTCATTCAGTGTAACGTCTTGAGGTAAGGACAAAAATAAACTAATATGAAAGGAAATACATATTGGAACTGGATTAAGGGATAAAACCCAAGTATCACTATATGTTTTTCTAGGAAAAGGATCAAGTCATACATAGTTTTTTTTAAATATTCCCTATGATGATTTGATTTTATACAAGAACGAAAAGGGGTTTTTTATATTGTGGATGGGCCCAAGATTGGAGATCTAGGCGTCTCTAAGTATCTAAAAAATATATGAGAATCAAGACATACGTAGTTCTTGAATCAATCATTACTCATGCAATGTTTGATATGATGAATGAGGCTTTTGATATGTTCTAAGAGAACGATAAATCTTAAGACATGAAATAGTATAAGTACCAAATCATATATCTTAAGGAAATGCACTGTATTAATATAATTCATATATTAGAATATAAAATAAATCAAGAAAATTTTGGGATTGTGGCTGGGCCTAGAATTGGAGATTCAAGTGTCTCTACGTATCTCAAAAATATGTGAGAATCAAGCCATACATAGTTCTTGAAACATGGTATTTATGCAGATCTGAATCCGAAAAAATAAATAGATGGACTCATGTACTACTAAGGAGTAGTGATGACTTCAATGAAATTTTATTATCTAAACATCTAGAATCTTATAGAAAAACGTAAGTTGTACAAATGATGTTATATAGTTTAACATCATGCGACAAGGACGACAATGCTATGCACTTTAACATCATGTAGCATTGATGCTTATGGTTGTTATGCAGCTTAATATCCTGCAACTAGGACATGGGTTGCTGTGTAGTTTTAAGTCTTGCAGCAAAGACATTGTACTATGTAGTTTAAAGCCTTGCAGGGAAGACTAATGTGCTTAATTACACAATGTATTCATTTAAGAATCTCGCATTGGTTGGATATGTAATGAGCTCTCCATCCATTGAGTTTAAAGCATAGGCTCCATTTGAATAGAACTTATTTATGGAATAAGGTCCTTCCCATTTTGGTTCAAGTTTTGAGGTTTCTTTCCTAGTATCATTAGAGTCCTAATGACTAATACCAATTCCCCTTGAAGTAATGAATGAAGATGAACATTCTTATTAAAATCTCGTGCTATTCGTTTCTGATAGACTTCTAGATGATGAAAAGTAGGAAATATTTTCTCATCTGGTTTTTCCAGCTCATTAAAAAGTTTCTGAGATATTTCACATATATTTGACCCAATTTAAATCCAAATTTAAAGATGTACAAAAAAGACAACTTGAAGAAATAATACATTACATTTGTAAATACCCACTTTCAATAAATTCACATCTAATGTTCCATTGAAAAAACATTTCATTCCTTTTTTGAAATCATAAGACACTTCCATGAAGTAACCAAATTAAGAACACATGATAACATAACCTTATCCTTTAGGAAATACATGTTCCTCATATATTCATGTCAAAACACATCCAAAATATACTTTTCACCTAAAAAATGAATCAAATAACATAATTATATACACAAAAAACCATATTGAAATCATATAACAATGTTAGGGAATGAAAACACCTACCTAGAAATGTGAAACTTTAGAAAAATTGGGGAAACTCAACCACCACACCACTATAAGTCCCTGAAA
Organism: Viscum album; assembly: GCA_963277665.1. Classification (NCBI taxonomy): domain Eukaryota; kingdom Viridiplantae; phylum Streptophyta; class Magnoliopsida; order Santalales; family Viscaceae; genus Viscum; species Viscum album. Next base: position 903,994,497 of record OY728139.1, read on the forward strand.
AGAAACGATAGAACTGAAGAAATCATGATTATACACTATTAATCAAGATTAAAACCAAAATCAGTCAACTAACCTGCTATAATATGAATCCCCAAAATAGAATATATGAAACCATAGAAAAGAGGGAAAACAAAGGGAATAACATCTTACTTCTAGATACCTTGAATAATTGGGGTCAAATCCACTAAATAAATGTCACCCATGGAGCCTAGGAGAACTTGGTGGAGGCTCTCATCAGTGGATATCGAGAGGTGGTCATGTGGGAGAGGTATTATGGTTAAATCTCAAAAGGACAAAACTTGTATTTTGATATTTTTAATGAACTGGGAAATTCACATGTTTTTCCCACACTATTTGACAAACCTTGTGGAAATCTTGTGCCCTCACATCCCAAGATTCACAAACCACATAGATTACAAATTCATAACTAACCATGCATTAACCACTATAACAAAAAGATACCTGGTCACATGGTTACCTCTGTAGGGTGAACGGTTTCCCATAACTAAATGAAAACCATGAACCACTTATTTCTAAGACCAAATTCTGCTTTTATTTCAAAAAAACTAGGGAAAACCATGGGAACAATTCTAGACTGAAAATAAACATAGGAAATACCTCAAAAATGAAGACCCTTCACACACAGTTCCTATGAGAAAAACTGAGACTCATAAATGACCCAGATAAAATAAAAAAAAATTAAAACCCGAGTCCAACAAATTTATACATAACAAGGAAATTTTAGAAGGTGTATATGGCCTTTTAATTATTAAAAATGTAAGATACCACATTTACACATTTAACACTTATTAATCGTGATTACAAAATAATGGTACTTATTTTTGAACTAAATATATAATATGACTCATTGTACTAAATTTCAATGCATTTAATCTATGTTAATGATCCATTTTTACTAAATTAAATTTCTAATTATAATAAAAATATCATTTATAATAAAACATATAATATAAAAAAAATTATAGAATAATAGATATCTATATATTAACTATTTATAGAGCATGGCACTTTATGGAGCATGACACATTGATCTAGATCCATAGTAGAACTGGGCAATTTAATTATAGGGAATACTATAGGAACCTATGTGGGGGTAAATCTCCTCCACTTCTTGGCTTATGAAATTCAGAGCTCGATTTATTAGAACATCCAGATTCTCTCTAATCTGGAGGATCTGGAAAAGTCAACTTCACACAACTGATGTTCTTAAGTAGGCCGGTATTCAGATGGATTCCATGTGCTCCATCTGTAAAACTTATGAGGATTCTTTTCAGCATGTTTTTATGGGTTTTTGTCATGCCAATAAATTATGTACATATACTGGCTCCTTATTTGGAGTTGTTTTTGACACCCACGGGTTTATTCTGCAACTATTGTCCGATTTGTCTCATGGAAATTTCAGTGAGTAGATATTTAAACTGTTTTTGGATGCTATTGCTGCTGCTATAGCAGCCATTTGGGAGGCCCGGAACGCTGCAGTGTTCACTGGTGTGTACTCTACGATTCATCAAGTAATGGTAGCGGTTCATAAAGATTTTTATAATGCATCCCTTGTTCATGATGGCGCCATGTATATCATAGTTTATGATCTTTAAATTATGATAATGCTTGGTGTTTTGGGTCGACCATGCAAGCCTAGGATTCTAAATTATATTTGATGGATCCCACTCATTGGGCCTTGACTCAAGGTAAATGTTGATGGGGCCACATTGGGTGTACCAGGCCCATCGGGTTGTGGGGGAGTGTTCTGAACCTATCGTGGGTTTATAAAATAATGTTTCCACCACGCCATTGGAATTGGCATTTCCTTTGAATCCGAACATTGGCCAATGATCTATTCTATCAGGTACGATGTCCAGTTTAGTTGGAAATATATATGGATTGAATATAACTCTCAGACCGCGGTTCATGCCTTGATCACCAAGATGCACCAAGTCCCTTGGTTTATGCTGCCTCAGCTAGTTTTCTTCCATAGTGATATTTCTCATATGCATGTGGATGTTTCACATTTATACCAGGAGGCTAATATGGTGGCAGATGCACTGGCAAAGCGGACGCTCATTGATTTTGTATAGATTTCATCTTTCACAGCCCCAGACTACTGTTCCCCACAGGTGGAGTCCGATAAGTGTGGTGTGATGTGCACTCGTTTATGTAATAACCCCTTGTATTCTTAACATGTTTCCTTTTTTATTTAATTTTATTAGGACCAGCTTCCACCAGCTCCTGGCTTTTATGTTATTATTTATTAATTGAATTATTTTTTATATTTTATGTTTTCCGCAAAATTATATTTACTTTCTAAATTATATTAATGTATATTATTTAAATAAATACTATTTCAATTAATATAGTTTTTTTAAATTTTATTATGGTAATTAATCGTTATCTAATTTAATTTAGTTTGACTTGCTAAAAATAATATAGTTCAAGTTACATAATTTTTTTACTTCTTCTAAATATAATGCATATATTATCAAATAAATTAATATATGTAAGACTGGAAAAATTTAATATTTTTGTCCATGAAACCCATGTTTAGAAATATCCAAAAAATTAATCTTACCCTAATATTATTATGAAGAATAAAAAAATAATTTTCAATTTATAAATTTAAAATTCAAAAGTTTTGAAATATATCCTTTTATTGAGAATGTGGAGTATAATTGAAACAAAATCTTACTAAAAAATTATATTTATATATATAACCACTCTAATAAATATTTTATATTATTTTCATATTAATTTATTATTTTTAAATTATTCTCCTAAAATATATTTTATCATCATTAATGATAAGTATATTGAAATAGATGTGAATAAAAAAGAAACTGAAATATTTTTCAAAAAATATTTTTCTATACATTAAATTCCAGTATTAGTCATTTTAGGTAAACTAATTGTATTTCATTAATATTAAAAGAATCCCTTGTTTGGATTATACATATATTTAATAAAGTGGTTACTCGTATTTATTACCACTGATACAATGGTGATATTTCAGATACTTTGTTTAAGTATTTATATTCTATCTAAATATATTATAATATCATTTTAATTCTATGTTTCTTGTGGAGAAATCTATCAAACCCATTGATATATTTTAATTAAATCATGTATTAAAATTATACAGTGTTATATTTGAAATCACAAGAATATATTTAAGTTATTTTTTAAATGATTTATTGATTTAATGAGTTATGCATAGATATAATAGACCTAATCCCTCACTCCCATATCTGATGCTAAAAACAAAAACATTATATTTTGGTATTTGTGGTTGAAAATGTCATAAAATGTTTTTACATCTATCCCTTACAACATAAAAAAGAAATATTGAATCAAAAACATAGTCCTGGATTTTTTCGGTTTAGTGTTTTTGATAATTAGGAAAACAATCTTATATAAACAATACCCCTAGCTTCAAAAGGTTATCTTCCCAATATACCAAACTTTTATATTCCAATTTATGTTATCATTATAATCGTAATAAAACCTCTCTAGAAATAGTTTATTTAACCTAATTAATTATAACATGGTTATATTGAAACATATGATGGGTGATAGAAAATTCTCTATAATGCAAAAAATAAGCATTAACAACTGAATGTCATCAGTGAGAAAAATTAGATAATTAGTGTTTTTTGACATTATCAAATTGCCTGAGCCATGAATAAGATATATCCTAAAACTAAATAACATTATCATAAACTAGGAAACATAGAACGATGATATGACAAGGGAAACAATCATAATAATCAACAAATCAAGATCCATTTGGTGTCAACAATTACGAATTTAATTATGAAAAACCCATACAGATCATAATGAAATCATATTGGATTCTTCTAACATTATCTTCAAAACCCCCATATAAGAAGCCTTACCAAACCCCTCAAATTAAATATCATATCCTAAAAATCCATAATCAAATACAGCGGATAGCTATATTGGGGATGACCCATCATATCATGATCTATAATGGGGCTCAACTCATCATATGTTGAGATATACCTAGGCTCAAATAGTCATATATTTAACTTTAAAGGTGATCAAACCATCCAATCATATTTATCAGACTTACTAATCATATATAATTGTGATAAAATAATCATAAGAAATATCATAGAAGAAAAATATTAATAATTTATATATATCTTGAATCAAATCGTATAACTCAAGAAAATATCCATTATTAATTTCAAAAAATGATTAAAACATAGAAATAGAATAAATTCCATAATAATATCTTTGAATTAATCATAATCCATCTACATAAAGAATTTGTATGGAATCATTATAAATTATCCCTTATGAATCATAATTTTAAAAAGGGTATTCAATTTTGATGAATGTAAATACCATTAAATGGTCATTTATAACCTTCTTAAGGAAGAAAACATTTTTATTATTGAAAATAAATTTGAAAAACACAAAATAGTATTGAAATACTATTAATTGAAATTCCTTTTTAGATCATATAACGAATACATCCAGTATAATAATGGAAATGATTTTGTGAAAATTTATTCATGTTATAAATTATAAAATAAAGACAATTTTAAAACATTATGTAAAGGGATTCAAAAGTAAAAATTTAGAAAATATTTAGAAATTTCAATTTTAAATCCTCTTAAAATAATATCAGAGTTCATGGAAAAGAACTTTAAAAATCATCTATATTGATAAAATACATTTTAGAAACTAATTTATATAACAAGGATATGGAACGGAAGTATTCCTAATCTAAAATATGATACATGGACAATGTCACTTTAAACCAAGTATGCTTATATTTCCTTAATCAATAAGAGGGGAAATGGAAATTAAACACTTGAAACACATTAATTACCATAGTATAATAAATAATATTTGGTTCAAGGAGATAACAAAATTTAATCTCCACCCAATAAACCTATAAAATAGTCAAACCTTAAAATAATATAGATTATAACTTACTTCTTTTTTACATTGGTAGCATTTCAATCTTAATCCCCACAAAATAATAATATTAAATGAATCATTGAATATCATGAACATAAAAATATTATTTATATAAAAAATAAAACTATCACTATTTATACCTAAATAAAATTTAGGTTTATAACATCAATATATTTATCAAATAAATAAAATTTAAAACAAATAAGTCATATAAAGATCAAATCAAAGAATTGATAATTTTTCAAAAGAGATACTGTGTATAAAATATATAAATCCAAAAAAAGTTTTATTATATAATAAAATAAATTAGATGTTAATTCATGCATAATAATCAGATAAAAATTCACTGAATGAGATTTATAAACCAATAAAAATAAATTCTGCTAAGAAACACTTTACCACTTCATGATCTTCATTTCAACAATACATTAATGACATAATATCAATTTCATCTTCAAAAATCATTAATAATGATTGTTTCATAATTTTATATATAAAAGTGGAAGTTTATTCACTATATAAGACAAATTAGGTTCATTTTAATGGTATATTTATTAAGGAATAAAAATTGAAACAACATACCTTACTGTGTTGTTAATATATGGATCAAAACCTCATCAATGAGAGGAACCCCTATATATTCATAAATTCGAATAATTATTATGAAAATTATCATAAAATACATTCTGGATAAGTATATAAAATGCCTAAAAAATAATTTGTTAATATGGAAAATGTCTACCAAAATTAATATTGTTATGAGAAAGCTCGTGCCCTGAGTCTAAAATTTTTGGGTATCTTATTTTTCTCCAATATTAAAAAATATAGCAGTTATTTTCATGTATATGAACATGTTTAATGTTTAATAATTTATCATTAAACCATTTGCTTCACTTGTTATGATATCTTATTTATTTTCTTATTTTGTTAGGTCTATGTGGGTTGTTTCGAGGGCGCTAGGTCCATAATTTCAAAACATCATCACTGTGTTGACCATAATCTAAGGGTTCATTTTTTCATCATCTCCAGAATAATATACATAATATAATTATCATTTTAATAAATCAATAATAATTTTAAACAAACCATTACTAAAGGATATCATAAATTTACTATGATACAATCATTGAGGATGTAGGTTATATGTACACATGAGTAAATAAATATCAATGTATCATAAATACCGAATTATTTATTTAAATACAAATTAATATACCTTTAATGTAATGTGATTATGAAAAATGAATCACATCTCTCTATAGAGGCATTTGTCTACAGATACGCACAAATAATGTTATCAATTTTCACTATGTGGAATGGTAGAAATGAAAATTATAAATTATAATTTAAAATTTAAAAATATTTCATTAATAAAAAATTTATTCCATATATATCACAACTATTAACTGATATTTTCGTTATTAACTTCCATGTAATCTGATAGTGAAAATTGTATAACAACTCTTCGTTAGCCATAATACACACCAGAAGAGTTACAATATATCCTGTAATATGGAATGTAAGAAGGTATATTATATATCATAATTATAGAAGTGTAATTATCCTATAATTTTAATATATATAATTTAAATTATACATTACATCCATCCGTAATATGAGGTGGTTGAAAACGAATTAAATTGGTTTGAAAGGGTGTAGTCTGTCATAAGAGAAAATGACTATTTTATTTCCCACAAGATGCAATAGGAGATGGGTCTAGGTTTTTCCATTAACAAAATAAAATATCATAATATCGGAAATATTGGTTTTTATATATAATAATGGTTGGGTTTTTTAAAGCATGTGTATGACTAAATAAAGAAAGAATGTTCTTTTAATAATTATATATCTTATTTAGACAATATCTTAAGGTTTACACCAAAATCATCACCAGATTAGTTTTCCGATCAAATAAATGTCCCGTAGGATTTTGGGATGGAATTTTGTAATTTATGTGGGTAAGATATCTCTAAACCAAAAGGCCTTTTATGTGTGAAGATGATACGATAGTGGTTTCCTTTTATATGTTTAAGAGAAAAGAAGATTGTAATTTGAAAAGAAATGATTTACACAAATTTTCACAAAAAACAACTACAAAATGGTCCATTATAAATAATTATAATAGACAGAGATGAAATATGTCTTGAAAATAATAATTATATATGATTTAGGTCAATTTTTCACATAAATTTCTTATTTAAACCCTTAGTAAGTCAATTTCCACATTAACCAAGGTAAAATATTTTCACTACATTATGTCTTCATTATAAAGGGACCTATGATTGTCATAAAATATTTTCACTACATTCTGTCTTCATTACAAAATTACACCCTTGAATAGCATAACATATTATTTCCATTTGTAATAGAGAATATAACATTATTAATTTTTGAAATATCATCGATGTCTCCCAAAAAGATATTATATTTAAGAACTCTCAAAAACACACACTAAATAAAACCATTCATCATATCTTGGGGAAAATAGACACATGAAATGGTGATATCAAATTATTAGTAAGGGTTAATAAGGGATATACACAAGCTTAACATGAGTGTAAGGATACAAGATAATGAGCATTACATTATAAAACCATACCCGACCTATCATTGATCATATATATGAGTCCTTCAAAAATATTGATAGTTCATTGGGAATGAATAATAACAGAATCAAAGAACACGATCCATTAGATCATTATAGTTGAATAAGACATAACAAAGTGTAATATTAGTATACATAGAAAATATTATATTAAGGATACCAAAAAATACATTCATAAAATTTTAGTCATGGGATAACCAACCATGTACCTACTTTTGGATTTGGATTAACTCTCGGATACTCTCATTTAGGGTTTGGGTAACCACCCATGTTTCCAAAAATAACCACTTTTTGAAAAATGTTTTATCTTATTATTTCTTGGTTTTATTAAGCCGATTATAGTTTCATGATATCAATAAACTAAATCTAGATATAATTATTTGATATATTATGTATATATTAATTTATTTTCATCCATTAGATTTAGTTATAGGAATTGAAATACAACATTCATGGAGATGGTTATCCGAACACAAGAATAAATGTTATTTTCATTTTTCTTGTGGACTAAAAAAATTAACTTAAGTGATAGATTGACATTATAAATTCATTTTAATTATTTATATATATATCACATATTTTGAAAAAACCATCCTTAAAAATATCTATGAAAGGTTTCAATGAATCACATTGCTTCGTGGGGTGGTAGTCCCCTGTACTAAAAAAATGGTATCATATTCTAATATATAATAAATTATTAATGACTATGTGATATAATAATTACATGGTTATAATAAAATTAAAAATATTATATATATCATATATATATATAATCAATCATTATGAACAAGGTCAATAGGTGGAAATTGAAGAATGAATGACATTAATTTTTGAGGTGGGAGTCTTCCATACACACATACGATGATTTCATTACCACTTTTTATAATGAACCAAAATTAACATACACTAATATTAAATAATTTTGTTAGAAAATATCATAAATTAAACAAACACATGACAAAATACCATATTGGTTTACTTCCATTGGAAACTTGGAAACATAAACCACTAGTTCATAATACATCTACTTCTTCTTCCACCTATATCATCATAACTAGAACCCATTTTTACATATTAAAAACATAAATTTATTCATATCCTTGGGGAATGAAAAATAATAATTGGTTATCTAATATGATCAGTAAGTGTAGAAAATAAAGATATGTAATAATAACATGAACAAAAGAATATGATAACATAAAAATAACATTTGAAGATCATACGATGAACATAAAAGATCATATACATTAGGTATGGAATAAATATTCAATGTTCATATGAAATGATTCATAATGAAATCACGAAAATAGTGCACAAAAGCATAACATAATAATACAACATGGAGTTTTTGGTAAAAACATAAAAATTTAACATCATTCACTATAATCCAATGTATATTAATAAAACATAACAAGGGACATCATGGGGACTACAAATACTTAGAAGGACACACCATCATCCCCAGTTTTAGGGAATTCCATATAGGGGATCAGTTTTCCCCATATTTTTATAGTGGATCTAGCTTCCCCATCTTCCCATAGTGGATCCGGTTTTCCCATCTTCCCATAGTGGATCGAGATTCCCCATATTCCCATAGTGGATCAATCTCGTTGACGTTATTACCATCATTATCTTATGATATATAAATATTTAACCAACGAATTTGAGGGATATATAGGTCACACACATCACTTAATTAAACCTATACATATTTGTTCCAAAAAATATATTATTTATTCATCACATTAGAACTACAGGAATTAACTAAGTTCATAAAGATCATTCAATCATATATAACGCATGGAAAAAATTGGGTTTCATAAATATCATTCCATAATAAACATAAAAAACAGTATGAGGAATAAGGATATAATCGTTGAAAAATGTCCCCCTTAATCCATTAGTAAATTAAAATAATTTTATCATGGATATAAAATAATTGTGAGAGTTTTATTGTAAATTATTTTTGATGAATATAACATTTCTTCACTAAAATTTTTATATATTTTTAAAATTCCACAAAATATTAAATGAAAATATTTTTATCCATAATAACCTTGGAATATTATAAATTATGTTTCAAAACATTAAGTATTAATGAAAGTGGAATAATCGTTTCATTCCATATACGTTAATAAAAATTTATTTTCATACTTTTGTTGGAAAATTCACAAAGTACCTAATTAGGAAAACGAAAAAAGATTCCTTTCAAACAATTTAGTAAAATAAAAATAAAACATTGGTATAAGTGAAAAAAATATCTTATAAATAGAGTAAATATTATATTTAAATATAGTTTTATGAAATATTGAAATTGAATATAGATATTCACCAGCAGGTACTTACCTATAAACAATCGCAAATAAAAAAGAGATTGTGAATTTTACCCTTACCACTTTATAATTAGTAAAATCATATACCCCATGAATGATCCAAAATTATATGGATAATAAAATAACATAATAATAATGATAATAATACCCATAAAATATATCATGTTCATTATATACACCTCATTAAATAATCAAGTATTGTATAATGCATGTGTCCCCTCAAAATGAAGTGAGAAAATATCCCTTATATTATATCTTGTCTCTCCTCGTACTCTTGAAAACTCTTGTATAATAAATATATATTTATAAAAAATATATTAATGAAAAATATTCCTATATATAATACCATATATGTTTTACTTATGCCTTTATAAAACATTCTCTTTAATAATTCCATGTTGAACTTATGTTTTGGGTAATAACTGTTTTGTTTCTCATACATGTTCTCACTTATTTTTCTTGGGCCTCATAATTATAAAATGAATATACCAACATTAGAAAGATAAAAATTCAATAAATATCATATATATTTATTTTATATTTATTTATTATTATATATAATATATTTAAATAGAAAATTCAATAAACTGTTCTTGGAGATTGAAGGTCATACATAGGAATGAACGCAGATTTCATTTGATGTTGTATTGAAATAAAGAAAGTAAATGAAATATATGAATATATTTTTAAAATATAATTAAAGTAAAATTATTATTTCATATATATCATATAATTTTTCTAAACACATCCTCAATACATTCTATATTAAGTTTGAAGAAGACACATCACTTTGAGGAGGTGCTAGTCCACAGGTCCTCAAACGACGTTATCATACATCCACAAATATAGAATGTATAATTCTATGTGTCATATAAAAATTAAATAAGAATTAATAAATTATAAATATAAGATATTTCAAATAAATATATATATTAAATCATTACTTCCATAATTGATATGTTTTAATTGATGAATGACGGACATCAGTTCAGGAGGCCGTAGACTTCTATACACACAAATGATGAATCTTGAATCTCATTTGATGGATGTGTATCTGATTTTATGCCTAAAAATTAAAATAATTTTTTTCATATATTTAGTATACTAAAGTTCTTATCTAAATATTAAATTCAAATAATTTAAGGGGTTTAAAAAAGAAATAAAACAAAACAATCATTGAGGAGTGTTACCTTTTCTTTGGGTTTTTTTTTGATTTTCACAAAGTGATTTTTTTTGGTTGGATTTACTTCAAAAAAATTAATGATTATAGAATTATGGAATAGAATCTAGGAGGTAATTTAAATTTATTTTTTGTAATTCAATTATGTTTTTATGTGTGATAAAAATAGAATAATATTTTCTCTTTTATAAAAGAGTTGAAGTTAAATTTTGGAATTTATAAAAATATAAATTTATAGTATATTAAATATCAAACCAATTACAAAAAAAATCTCATTTAATAAAATATAAGATATTATATTTTCTTAATAGAATAAAAAATACATTTTAGTAATTATTTTCTATTATTTTGTGCATTATAATTTTGATTAGCCAAATAGTTAATCAATTTTTATTTTAACTATAGTAAAAAAATATTTCAATATTAAGATAATGTAATATTTACATTTAAAGTGTCAATTGATTCATAAATAAAACATTTATAATATTTTAGACAATATCTAATCCACTTTGACCATATTTAATATTTTTATAAATTCTAATCATATTATTAATAAAATATTATTTTCATAAAATATCATAAGTTTCCATTTTGACTCTATTCATTAATTGGACATTAAAAAATCAATACAGAATGTTAACATTAAACAAATTCCATTAATAACCCCATTAAATTTCATATTAGACTATGATATTAATTTATAACATTAATTAATTGAAAATATATTTACTTTTAATATTAATAATATCATTTAATTCAATGTTTCATTAATTGAAAAAATCATTCATCATCAGTTTGTAATTATTAATGATAATTATTTATTCTCCAGAAGATCGAAATAAATTTATAGGATGTAGATAATCATTTTATGTTCATTATTATATATATAGTTGATAATATTTTCTATATATCACTATACTAAAAACATTATACTTATTAAAAGTAAGTGTGTCATTTTTCCTTGTATTTTATTTTAATAATATCCATGCTCTTTTTGTGGGAATGTATTCATTCAATTATGAAATCATAATTTTTATATGTTAAGGGATGAGTTTATTTAATCAGATTTTTTTTCATGTTTTAGGTTCATTTTATAATACTTCTTACTTTATTTTTAACTTAAATTGCTCATTTTTCACTTTACCATGGTAAGAAAATTTACAAGTTATTATTCATATTTTAAAAAAATATAAGCGAATAATATACTAAATTTTTTAATTATGATTCGAAATATGGAATCCTTTTTTCATAATTCAATCCACATAATTTTTTACAATTAATTAATTATTAATCTCATTGACGGAATGAAAAAATGATTTTTTAATGTGAAAACGTCAAAAAGATCGAAATGTTTTTATATCCATATTTATTGTGAAATTAATACTAATTACCTAATATGTATTTAATGAAAAACTATTTATCTAATAATACAAGAAAACTGATAAAATATTTAATTTAACATTATAACCAATTTTGATGAGAAAGTATGTTTTGAATTAAAATTCAGTAGTTATACAATTTATCGAAACATATATTAGTGAAATACCCAAAAATTAATTCAATTTATCTTTTCACATTACTCATTCAAATAATAAGTTAATTTTTATAGAATAATTTAAAAATGTTTCATAAATTTGATTTAAAACAAGTGCTCCATCAAAAAGTGAAAAACAACGTTTTAGAGAAATAGTTCTTTTATAAGTAAAATAGATTTTGTTCATATATTATCTCTATAAAAACATAGAAGATGAATGTTAAAAATTGGATTGAGTTATATATATATATTACATCAATATAATCCAATAATATTTATTTGTTTTTATTGTTATAAAACACACTTCAACATATTTAAATATTTTTTCCTAAAAACATTTCATTTTAATTTAAATAGTTGTTGAAATGAATTTATAATTAATTGGTTATTGAATTATATATAAAACATAATTTTATAATTCATTTTACACTATTAATACCTCATGTTCAACCATCTAGGTTATAATTGTTTTTTTAAATATTTATAATTATAAAATGATGTTTCATATAAACTTTGTGTTCCATGTAAAGCATGAAAATATAGTGTTTGATTTAGTATAATAATAACTTGGTGTGGAATATAGCATAATAAATCTATAAAACATAATTTAATAAATAATGTATCATAAAAACTCCGGGTGTGACACTCAACCACAAATAAAATTGATTTTTACCTTGAAATTCTTCATTCTACTAAAGAAAAATGAAGAATTTTCAAACCCATCATATCATAATGTTAACACAAATCTTTTTCAAATAGTTAGTTTTCTACACAATAGTTTATCTAGGTGTGTGGTCATTTTTTTTGAACATAATCTATATGATCCAAAATTTCAACATGTGTCTCTTCATAAGAAGGATGTTTCTCCAATAATATGTCCTCTAGGTTGAGTATAAGTAAAAATTGTGTATTTAATTCATTAGAAGACATATATAGAACACATCATGAACATGATAGAGATTTAGTGAAAATGGAAATTTATTGGATATTGTTCCAAAATTATCATAAATTTAAAAAGGAAACTACATCCTTCCAATTTTAAATTTCACTTCTAAAATCAAATGTGGTTTCTTGATAATTTATTTTTTGGAATCCAAAATCTTATATAGATTTAATAGAATTTTCTATTAAAGATATGGAATGTTATGGTGAAGATCACCAAATAACTATGAGTATTGGAAAGTAAAAAAAATGAAATGGAGGTGAATTCCAACTATCATGTTTTGTTGGAGTATGATAGACTACATGGTCATTATAATGTTAATCATTACATAATGATATATTAGTCATGATCCAAGGGACTATTTGATTCATAGAAAATGAGGGCACATGGATGAAATGTATGAAATTGTCCAACACCGTGAAAATAGGGAAAAATGATTAAATAGAAATAATGTAATGGATTCAAAGATAAACTTATATAGGAAGGTTGATTATTTGATATACACCTTATTGAATCCAATTCCATTAATAGATATTAAATTAGAGAAAAGATGATGGAGTAAACTAAAATCCTAGGTTGATGGATTTTGGAATCTATGGGAGAGAAGAAGCTAATTTCAACCACTGGAGAAGAAAGGAAAATGGAAAAGTCTTATATGTTTATGTGAGGGGAGAATTTAATTTTAATTAATCTTATATAATGGAACATGGTTAAGGGATATATTATACTAAACATAGTGCAAGTCACTTATTACGTATTTTCCACAGATGGTTAAGGTGAACGGTTTCGCAAACACTACACAACTCATACAAAATACCACATTTAAATACCTTTATTTTCTCACATGGCCATGTACATAGAGGTTCATGGTTACCTAAAATTGTGCAGGTTCTTCTACACCTCTATTTTTTCACACATGGTTAAAGGAATCTATGCAGCCTAGGTGAAACAGTTTCTTCTAACCATGTGCCACAATTATTTAGAACACTTTCTAAAACTATGTTCTTTGGAAAATCTAAGGAAGCTCTTGGGACCTTACTTTTTATATTGTGAATATTTTCCAAGATTAAACATTTTTTTGAAACTGAATAACAAATTATATGTACCATCATCAACATTAATATTCATTATAACATCCATTACTTAATGAAAAAAATCCTTTATTTTGCACTTCTGAGGGTAAAGGGGTTTCATGATAAAAGTGCTACATCCAATGAACTCTTATATCAACTTCCCATTACAAGGTCTCATCATGTACTTAGTAATTTTTCCATAGCACCCATTCCAATGTAAATGAACTTCCTCAGGGTGTATTTAGGCTCTAAATCATAATACCAACTAGATTCTCCTTGGAAGATGTATCTACATCCAATTAATTCACTTCATAATGAAATACATGTTTTGGGGATAGATTATATCTTTAAATCTGAGATACATGAAATAAATCATCTCTTTATTTTTATTTATGAGGACATTTCAATTGTTAATTGACTATTCTGATCTCTTTTATAGCCTATATGGATCCAAAAAACCTTTAGGTTATATTACCCTATCTAGGAATACGTCTATGGCCAAACCTCGGCGAGACTCCCAATAAAACCTTGTTTATGACCTCAAACCTGAGAGGTCCTTGCAATCTGTTGGCATATGACTACATCAAGGAATCAGTAATCATCTTGTAATTTTTGATAAGTTGGACCTTATTTATTGGTTCCTGTAGTATATGTGAAAAAAGTATACCTATTTCTACCACTAACTAGCACATAAGTATGTAGAAATTACTACCGTGCAAGAATTTATTAGGATCCATCTCGATGGTTTCCTGAAATCTATTATTTTAATTGAATTTAATTTGGTAATGTGTTTCTCCCAAGAACCCCCACTTTCAATAGACAATACACAATTAATGTCTTATAGAACCTGAATAGTATGCTCTAGTTATCCATCAGTCTGCAGGTGATGCCCCTTGCTTAGAAGATCTTGTGTAACCAATGACTTCTGCAAATCCTTCAAAAACCAGAATGTAGAACAAGTGTCTCTATTATAAAACACATATTGTGGAGCTCCATAAATATGTATAACCATCCTTGCACATATTCCAAGAATGTATTTTGCATAGGTTTGATGTGTGTGACCTTTATTAGATGATCAAAAATAACAAACACATTGTCATTTCCATGAGGTTATCTTGGTTGATTAGTCTTGAAGTATATCAAAATATCATCCCATTTCTACTGAATAATAGAAAAAGCCAGTAGTGTACTTAAAGAACATTGATGTTCTTGATTAAACAACAGATAGGTTGGACATTTAGTGATGAAGCAAGAAATATCATGTTTTGTACCAAGCTAACAATACTATAACTATTGATTATAATACATTTTAGTGTCATTAGGATGAACCACCCATTATGAGTTGTTGAATTCCAACATTATCTCCTATCATATTTCTTCTAGGACCCATACACACCTAAGTAATTGCATGTTCTCATCCCCATCCATGCTCCATCCTTATGATTTATCACCATCTAAGACACAATCCCATTAGTAAAAGGCCTTATTGAACCGATATTTTACTCATTCGTAGTTGTTCTATAAGAGTTGAATTCACTGCTATGTTTAAGAGGATTTTCAAACAATATTCTTGATGAACCATAATGTACATATATAAATTCCCCAATAAATGAGGAAAAATAGAAGGTCATAACACAAGGTTAACTATTAAATGTATGGCTATTTCATTTGGCAAATTACCCATTCATTATTTCTTGGTTCCTGATCGTGTATCTTTCAAATCCAATTCTTCCTTATGTACATGCCTACCCCACTATGGTTTTGTGAAATTCACCCTCCAAGGATAGGAATGAATATGTTCTTGATAGGGAAACAAACATTCCATCCTAATGATTACATAAAAGCCTTTCATATCATGTATTAAAAGATTCCATATGCAGAGGTATCCACCAATATAAATAGAACCATACTGAAAATTGAGAATTCCCTCTTACTGGATACTTAATGGGTCATCTAGCATCATTGCTCCATGAAAGTTTTCAATAAAAAGGATTAGAGTCTGAGTAAATTTATCAGATATTGAAGAATGATATTTTCATATTTCAAATAAGAAATTACTTAATTAGAGGATAATAAAACAGTAATTCATATTTTAGAAGTTTTGGTGTTCTTCTCATCATTCATAGGTCAGAAAACATGTAACATGAATTAACACAGCCTTAAGTGACTTCCTAATTGGCCTAAGAAAGTCAGGTCTGCTGGAATTGAGAAACATGTATCTGACTACCTCTACCTTGAATGCCACAACATCTAGATAATCCAGTGGTATTTTAGTTGTCTTGATTGAAATATCTAGTATCCCCTACTCCAATATGTGGGGTAGGATTATATAACCTCTCACTCGGGACTAATGCTAAATTTCTATTAAAAACATAATATGTCCCATCCGTTCATAGAAACTAAATTGTACTCGGTTTTGTAATCACTGAGTTGTAATATTTCCCACATCCCCACAATTATGAAAGATCAGGAAGAAGCCTAATTTAGGATCCTGACAACTATTACCCCTCGGAGATACCTCAAAATTTCTCTTTTGGGTATAAGAAAGAACAATCATATCTCAAGTTTCTGAATTTCCCTCAATCACACCATCATCTTACCTATAATTTCTCTATGTGATGATGGATTGGTTGATGATTTTAGAAATTTTAGTCGAACTAAACACATCAACCTATGATCATATGGCGTATAGAATCCCATTCACGAATCTCATCATGATCATAAGATCACCCCCCTAAAGAATATAAGTGAGTTGTTGTAGCTCAGAAAAATATGAAGAGTATTCCATATTGTACACACTTCCCTAATCCAGGTTCATGAATTCCCTATCATTTTAATCCTTTAAAACATGTGTAAAGATAGAGCCATCTAAGATCATATGAAAATCCACACATACCATATTATGATTCCGATTTTCCAAGGGGATTACATCCCACCACCACTTAGTGTAATCGATAATCATATATATAGTTTGTTCGAAACATAGATATGAAGGCATCCCAAAATTCCAAAAAACATATGGTATTTATTTGAACCAGATATAAAAATTGTGATGTCCCCCATCCCCTAAAAACGTGGGAGGATGTTACTATTGAAATTCAGGATTAAACTCATCCATACTCGAAGTAGGTTCAATAACACCTTGCATATTTTTCAATATATGTCGAAAAATTACTAGAACTAGTCATCAGTGGCCATATCATGAATACAAAGAGGTTCTACAAGGGTAAATGTAGGAGTAATCACTATTTTCTCAAGGCCTGCCACCTCAAGAGAATGGTCACGAATACCATTAGGGTACATGAATGGAGGACGTCATTGAATCATGACACTACAATTCCATATGCATACCTGAGCTGATATTAAAGTAATTGAGAAGATTTTAGATAAAATTTAACACCCCAATTTTTCATAGTATGTTATCTCATTAATATAAATCAATAGTTTGTGCTACACGCAACACCGAGTTCGAGCACACCACGACTTACCAAACATGCCATTCAAAAAAAGAAGTTATGAATAGTATTAAGAAAATTTTAAATTTAATGTATCCTATATAATTTTAACATTAATATTTTATGTTTCTTAGTCATAATATTTTAAAAATTCAATTTTTATGATAAAAGTGGTATTTCTAAAAAAATGTAGTTTTATGCCTTTTAATGGCGAACCATTTTTAAATCCAAAATTTTACACTTTAATATATTCAATCTAGTGAAATTAAATTCATCATTAGGAGAGGGAAAAAAACATTTAGTTTTGATAAATTTTTGGTACTATTCTTGTGACTTTCATATTTTGATGAAGAGTGAAAAAATAACAAATTTTAATTAAAAAAAACATTTTTTATCAAAATAACGTATATTGTTAAATTATACATTTTAATGGTTTTTAAGTGTAATTAGATTATATTTTTATCATTAAATATAATTGAGATCATTGGATGTAATTTCACATTTACATTGGACATAGAAAAGTGTCAATCTTTTGATAGTTATTATTATTAAAAACACGCTTTTTGTTTTGACAATGAGAATTAAATTTAAATTAATTTCTACCACTTATGTGTTTTGAATTTGGAAAAATGGATTTCATATTTAAATTAGGAGGTTGAAATTGTGTAAATTGTTAACTTTTATTTTTAGACATTAGGAATATTTATTTTAGTAAATATTTTATTTTCTGAGGTTAAAAGGGTACATCCAGTAAATATGGTTAAAAAATAATTTTATAATAATAATAATAAATTCCCTTAACATGTGTCCTAACCCTATGTTCTGATACATTTATGACCATGGTAATCTATGGGTCATCTTTGGGGCCCCATGTAGACATATGGGAGTGAAAATGACATTTTATATTAAATAATCTAATGTAAAGACAAAAATAACAATAGAAAATATCTTTAAGTAAAACAAATTTTATATGAGGTTATATAACTGATCTATTAGACATTAAATATTCATTATAAAGATAAAAAGGTTTCTTACATCTTTATATTTTATTTATAATGTTTAGACATAAAATAAATACATTTATATATGACACAATAATGATGCAGTATTTTCCTTATTAATGAAACAATCAAATAAATGATATTATAAATACAAAAATAAATATAATTTGAATGTTTTGATGCCATAAAAAAACTTTATAGGTTAATATGACATGTTAGGGTAGTTTAAATGTATTTATGTCGATGTAATATTGTTTTTAGGACTTTAAAAAAATCAATTATTAAATAATGTCAAAATTGACATAAATGATTTTTTTTTAAAAAAAAATATGTTATTGGTTGATATAATAATCCTAAAAATATAAGGATCGGAAAAAGACATATATAATTATATGTGTATCTATAATTAAGAAATGGGGGTTCTATTGGAAGTTTATATAATGTTTATTAACAATATAATATAAAAATACAAAGAGACGTGGTAAATGTCAAACTATTTTACAATGAGTTAAATCTAAAATATATGTTTAATATAGTGACCTAAACCAGTCTAAACCCTATTATTTGAGCATTTTTAACCCATACCCACATTATAATTTAATTAATTTATTTTTAGCCACTAGAAACAAAAAATTATTTTATTATAAAATAATATTTCAAGCTTTTCCTAAAGTGACCCTCACCTCTCTTATAAAAGGGCACATCCCTTTCTCTCAAATTAACAACCTCAAAGCCATTTGGATCGGACAAACCCTACCAAAATATCCTCCCACATTTTTTACCTTCATCCTATAGGCCTTAATTTAGTCCAAAATCCAACCTAAGGATCCATTTTGATCAAATCAAAAGAAAGAACCTAAAGTAGAAGTAAATATTTCATCACCTCTTTCAAGTTCCTTTCTTCTTCCTCTTCCTCTTTCTTTATTGATTAAATTCTACAATTATATCTCCACTATCTTCAATATAATTTTATATTATTATATAAATGGTAAAACCATATTCATTATTCTATCCGTCCTTTAAATTACATAGTCACCATACATGCGTACGTACGGATTACCGTCTCCACATCGTGGTGTAGTTTGTTATTCAAATACTTCATCATTTGGATGGGTATAATAATAACTATAAATTATTTAAATAATTAATCTAACATGATAATTGTTCTTTATATATGATAAACCATCCAATTATATATTAGTTTAATATCCAAATAATGATATTGTCACTTGTGCGTGCGTACGGATTACCGTCTCCACGAACGCGATGAGCTTAATTTCCCATCGTATCCATTCAAGAATAATTTTTATTTGATGATTAAAAATAATTTTTAAAAACTGAATATCACTATGAATAATAATAAGATAAATCCTATCCATAACAAACATTACCTACGTAACAAAACATATAATAGAAAATGAAGCAGTTAACACCCGAAAAGATGATACTATTGAAATATCATTAACAAATCAATATAAGAAGATCGTATAAGATATCATATTTATGTATATAGTTATTTTAAAATTTAATAAATTTTTTAACTTTTATTAAAGAGTTTAACATACCCTTGACCAAGTAAAAGTACAAAGTAAGGGGTTTCTTATCTTACTTTTAATTCTGTGATATTTCCATTATTCGCCACTTATTTATTGCATGTGTTGTACTGTGTACTAACATTTGATATATAAATTATAATTATTTTATTTATATTCAAGTTATTTTAAGAATGATTCTATGGTTATAAACTTTTGGTCATATGACTCTATTGATTTCTACGTTGTAAGGGGATTTAATCTCACTTCTTATTCGAGTTAGATTCACGCTGTACTGCCACTATTTATTTTTTTGTTTTGTATGTACTATCCATGATTGCATTACTTTTGTAGTATAATTTAATCTATGGGAATTTACAACTTCATCGAATAATCCTTTTTTCATGGGGTGTATGTTTCATGAGTTACCAAATCGGTAATGATTATTTCTATAATCTCTTCATTATCCATGGTTGTTTATACGTAATTATATACTGGGACCTCTTTATCATCGACATCAGTGTTTTTCTTAAAATTTATTTCATAAAATTTATAATATTTAATTGATAATGGATTTAATATATTTATACCCTTATTTGACATTATATGTTTTTGAATGCAATCCTTCTATCATTTTCCAAATAATCTACTTTATGACTTTTTCAACAAAATTAATGTAAGAATGTTTTTTTAACTTATACGGCGGGTGAAGATATTTTACACCATTATAACATCATCAAATCTTCCCTTGAATGATTATAAGAATATTTTCAAAATAAATTTTATCATTATAATTATGTAACTCTTAAATGATTTCAAAATAGAAATAGATATTTCTCTAAAATAGTTTTGATTTCATCAATGTCAACATCCTTTGATAAATTGTATACTTGTTTGAAGTTGTTTTATTATGATAAAAATCATCCATATTGTATTTAGGGTTTTTGGATATGTTTGACTATTGATGATTTATTTTTATTCCTTTCATGGTTTATTGTTAAATTTTTGACATTTCGTATGATAGTTTTAATACAAATATTTATATTATATTTCAAACATTTATTAAGATGAATGTGATGGATAGTATGTTCTGGGTTGGGGACTGGTAAAGGAAAGCCCTCTGGGTTGAGGTCCGGTTAAATCAGACCCTCTAGGTTGGCATCCGGTTACAGATACTCTCCATGTTGGATTCTGGTTACAGAGGCTCTCTGTGTTGGAGTCTGGTTTCATAGGCTCTCCGAGTTAGAGTCATGTTAGAGAGGCTCTTCAGGTTTTGGTACAATTACAGTAATCCCATAGGTCCTGGAAAGAGTCCATGGCACATAAATTACAGTTTGGAATTATGAATTCCATCATTATGAAGGTGGATATTGATATTTCATGTGATTATTCTACTAGTATAATATCCTTGTAAATAAGTAATTGGTATTATTTGATTTTATCTTTTCCATATTATGCTGAATTTTATGTTTAAAAATATTTTGTTTTAGTCTTATACAATGCCTTAAATTTTTATGTTTTTTTATGAATGTTTCTTCTTTGTTGTTATTATTACTCAACATCTGAGCTCACCCCTTTCAATGTTTTATTTTTATCAGGATGTGAAGAAGTATATTATGACTTACCTACAGGGATAGTCTATGGGATATGAATATGATTAATATAGAGAATTTTTTTATTGTTTTTTAATTTATAATGTAATGTAATGTTTAGGTATGTAATCTATTTTCCATGACTTTTAAACTAATAGGTCTTTCCGAACATTATTCCTTGCAATCATGCAAATGTTTTAAAATAATGCACCGACTCTGAGCTTCTGGGGTTGGGGCATTACATTTGGTATCAGATGAAGTTTAGCAAAAAAAATTGGAAATATATTTAGATAAACCCTGATTAGAGAACAATACCCTAAGATAGAATTTGAGGATTAGTATTGAAGAACTTCCTAGAATTTTGGTAATGTAGAGATTTTGTGTATTTTCCAAGAAATACATCTCTTTATAGATATGAGTTGGTAGAGGCGGCTCTATCAAAGATGTATCGAGGAGTGAAAACTCCGACAATGAGTTTTGGGATTGACCTGAGGTATCCTGGTGCATGAAAACAAGCCCTGCTGCAATCTTGGTTATGACACTCTGAAGGGATATTTTTAGGATAATTCTCATTTTCATTACAAACCATTAAGAAGGATTTAAGAGTACATACTTCTTAAATAAATACATTATGGCTATAGATTATATACATAATATTTTCAATTTATGTTAGGTATTTTACAAGTTTGGAATTATGCATTGTGATTCCAAAACTATCCTAGTGTATTCAATTGTTTATAAATGGTGCTTAGTGGAAGAAATGAGAATTCTAGCAATACACATGATCGAATGATTAAGAAGGATAATATCTTTCTTGGTATTAAGAAAATATTTAAAAGGGAAATAGTCTCCCATGTATTCTGATCATATGAGGAAATAGTATCGTGTGTTAATAAGATATGTAATGATTTATCTGATTCATATGGCTTTGAAGGGAATAAAGAGTAGAAAATGATGGAAGAGAGAAATATTGATAATAGTAAGAAGGGAAAGAATGATTTTCTAATATGTGATAACTGTGGAAAGAATAAAATTGGTAAATTCATGAAAGGAATGGGAGTTTTCTATAAGGGTTGGGAAAAAGGACACAATGTACATGATTACAAGGGTAAGAAAAAGTTTTGTCATTTACAGTGCACAATCTACAAGGAGATGCGACACTACGTGAAAAAATGTAAAAATAATCACAGTATACCCCAAATGCTAGTATTGGATAATAATCAAGTTATGATACTACCAAATATGATTATTAATGATTAGATTTCTTATGTTGTTATTAAAGTATTGTGTCATTTTTGTAGTGTATTAATGATGTATTTTTTATAAGAGTAATAGAGTATAAAAGTACTATATTGCAGTACTATTTCATTAATAAAATGAGATTGTGTGGAACCAAGAAATGTCACTCAATAGAAGGTTAATTGTTTTGGAAACTATATGTTTGAAGGAAATATAAACTATAATATAGTTCTTATACTAAGGTAGTGATTTTGGAATAATATATTATTGATTTGGTTAAATTATATTCGATATTCTTGACTACATTGAAAATGATTAATGATTTTTATAATCCATCATTGTTGGAATTTAGAACATTCTTGGGTAGAATGGGTATATCCTGTATTCTGTAAGGAATAATGGAGAATTAATATAACCAATAAGGATTTATGGTAATTCTCGGTGTTATAGTATCTTAAAAGAATACATGGTGAAGGTATTTAATATTTTATTACATGGCTAAAAGGATCTTTATTGTGTTTACCTTTCTTATAAATTATGGACAGTGAGTTTGGACAGAAGTATTTTGAATAAGCCTATAGGTTGGAAAATATAAAGTTTGACATTTGATACTATTCTTATGGTTAAATAATTTCTCATGATTATTTTTGAATTTTTATAAAAAGGACAACCCAGAGGTCGGACGATAACCTGTCATGTCCGACAAGGCCGTGGGACTTGAACCTGCAACCGAAGGGTGACTTGGGTGCATCACCTACCACTAGCCTACGTGATTTCCTAGATTTTATAATGTAGTTATTTTTTAAATAGTCTGACAAATGAATTATAAATTCATTATTTTTTGAACCCTATATGATTAGAATAAATAGAATATTTTTGAATTTTATTATCTTTTGGAGTGAAAGATGAGTTAGTGGTACGAATTAGTTGAAGGATTAAACTCAACATGTCATGTGTATTTTTTTCCATTATTCTATGAATAAATTAATTCTTAAACATTAGGTAAGTTATCTTAATGCCAAAAATGTGATATCCTAATACCTTATGTTTTGTTGAACAAAAGATATTTTAAATCATAATATATTGATGGTTTTGAGGCCCTTAATTTTACACTTGTTTTTGATTGATGACCTCAATCAATCCCTATAAATATTTATGTTTTTCCTCCAATTCTATTTATATAATTTCCACCAATGTTCTCCAAATCATGTTCATAATTTTGTGGTGAATTTTTTATTTCCCTTTCCCTCTTATTAAAACTAAATTTTATTAACCCAATTTCCGATGTGGGTCTTCCACAATGGTATTTTCCTATTTTTAACCTTTTATTTTTGAATAAAAATATCTAATTTCATGGAAACAATTTATTGAAATAGGGGAGACTATAACACCCCATTATTTCATATATTTTTATCTCATTAAATTAATTTAATAGATTGTACTACATGCAACACTGAGTTCGGGCGCACCACCACATACCAATCTTGCCATTCAAAAAAAGTGTTTATGAATAGTATTGACCAAATTTTAAATTTTATATATCCTATATAATTTTAACATTCATATTTTATTATTCTAAGATATAATATTATAAAAATTGATTTTTTTATGATAAAAGAGGTATTTCTCAAAAAAATACAGTCTTATGCCTTTTAATAGAAAACCATTTTTAAATACAATATTAGAAACATTAATATTTTAAATTTAGTGAACTTAATTTCATATTTAGAATAGGGACATAAAAATTTAGTTTGGATAATTTTTTGGAACTATTGTGATAACTTTCATATTTTGATGAATAGAGAAAAAATAATCAATTTTAATTAAAAACAAATATTTTAATTGAAATAATTTAAAGTGTTAAATTATAATTTTTATTGGTTTATATGTATAATTAGATTATCTTTTTATCATTAAATATCAATTATTTCATCGGATTTAATTTTACATTTAAATTGGAAATAAAAAAGTGTCAATCTTTTGATAGTTATTATTTCATAAAAACGGGCATTTTATTTTGACAACAATAATTAAATTTAAATTAATTTCAGCCATTTATGCATTTTGAATTTTGAAAAATGGATTCCATATTTGGAATTAGGAGGACCAAATTTTTTAAATAGGTAACTTTTATTTTTAGATATTACGAATATTTATTTCAGTAAATATTTTATTTACCATGGTTAAAGGGGTAAATCCACTAAATAAGGTTAAAATATAAAATTATAAAAATAATAAATTACCCTAACATGTGTCATAACCCTATTTTATGATACATGTCTGACCATGGTCATCTTTGGGTAATATTTGGGACCCCATGTAGCCACATGGGAGTAATGATGACATTTTATATTAAATAATCGAAAGTAAAGACAAAAATAAAAAAAGAAAATATCATTTAGTAAATAAAATCCAATATGATGTTATATAATTGATCTATTAGACTATAAATATTCATTATAAAGATAAAAATATTTCTCACCTATTTATATTTTATTTATAATTTTTAGACCAAAAATATATATATTTATATATAACATAATAATGATGCAATATTTTCCTTATTAATGAAACAACTAAATAATTGATATTATAAATGCTAAAATAAATATAATCTGAAAGTTTTGATGCCATAAAAAATTTTTATAGGTGACTATGACATTATAGGGTATATTAAATGTATTTATGTAGAAGTATTATAGTTGTTAAAATTAAAAAAATATATATATTATTAAATAATGTCAAAATTGACAAAAATGATTTGTAAAACAAATACAACATTATTGGGTGATATAATAATCCTAAAAATCTAATGTTAGGTAAAAATACATATCTAATGATATTTTTATCATTAATGAATCACTGGGGGTTCTCATGGATGTTTATAGTAATTTTATTATCCATATAAAATAAAAATACAAAGAGCCATTGTAAATGTTAAACTGTTTAACTAATAGTTAAATATAATAGATAAGGTTAATATAGTAACCTAATCCTATCTAAAACCTATTGGTTGAGAGTTTTTAGATCCATACCTACCTTATCCTTTAAATAATTTATTTCGAGCCATTAAAAACCGAAAAATATTTTATTATAAAATAATATTTCAATCTTTTCCTAATGCGACCATCGCCTCTCTTACAAAAGGGCACATCCCGTTCTCTCAAATTCACACCTTCAAAGAAATTTGGCTCAGAGAAACCCTACCCGAATATCCTCCAAACATTCCTCCCTTCATAATTTAGTCCTTACATTAGTCATAAAACTAACCTATGGAGCCCTATTGATCAAATCAAAAGGAAGAACACGAAGAAGAGGTAAATATCTCATCACCTCTTTCAAGTTTTTTTCTGGTTAAACTTCCTCATTCATTAATTTTTACATTATAAAATAGTAACTCTAGTATCATATATGTAATTTTATATTAATATAAAAATCTTACAACCATATTCATTATTATTTCCACCCTATAAATGACAATGTCAGCAACGTGCATACGTACGCATTACCATCTCCACATCGTGGTGTAGTTTGTTATTCCAATACATCAATATTTGGAAGTGTATAATAATGAGTATATGTGGTTCACATAATACATATAAAATGATATTTATTCTATATATATGATATACCATCCAATTATATATTATTTTAAAATCAAAATATTGATATTGTCGCTCATGCGTACGTACGGATTACCGTCTCCACGAACACGGTGAGACTCATTCCCCATCGTATCCATTCAAAAATAATTATAATTTGATGATTAAAAATAAGGTTTAAATATTTAATATAATTTTGAATATTAATAAGAAACATTCTATCCATAACAAACAATACTTATGTAAAAAAACATATAAAGTAAAACAAATCAGTTGACACTCGAAAGGATGAAACTAGTGAAATATCATTAAAAATCAGTATTACAAGATCATATATGATATCATATTTATGTATATTGTCATTTTATTATTTAATAAATTATTTATCTATTATTCAATATGATAAAATACCCTTGAACAAGGAAATGTAAAAGTTAAGGGGTTTCTTATCTCACTTTTAATTCCGTGATATTTCCATTGTTCGCCACTTATTTATTGCATGTGGGGTATTGCATACTGGCATTTGATATATATATATATATATTATCATGATTATCATTATATTCATTTTATTATATGAATGCTTTTGTGTTTATTAAATTTTTTCATATGACTCGATTGATTACAACGTGGTAAGGGGATTTCATCACACTTCTTATTCCCGTGAGATTAACACTGTATTGCCAATGTTTTATTTTGTGTGGTGTATATACTATACCTAGTTTTATTCCTTGTGTAATATAATTTAATATATGGGTATTTAAAATATCATTTACTAATACTTCTTTCAGGGGGTGTATGTTTCAGGAGTTACCAAATCGTTAAGGGTTAATTCTACAACCTCTTCTTTATCAGAGGTTGATTATCCATAATTATATATTGGTACCTCATTATCATCCACATCCGTGTTTTCGTAAAAATGTATTTCAAAATATTTATACTATTAAACACACATTTGTTTAAATTCATTTATACACTTATTTGACCTTATACATTAATGAAAAGTTTCTTTCTGTCGTTTTCCAAAAAATGTACTTTATGAATTTCTCAAAAAAAAATTAAGGTATAATGTTTTTTTTAACATATACGGTGGGTGAAGATATTTTTCGCCCTTATTACATTTTTGAAGCTTCCCTTAAATTATTATAATAATTTTTTTAAAATAATTTTTTTCTTTATAATTATGTGACTCTTAAATGATTTCAAAATCGGAAGATATATTTATCTCAAATAGTTTTGATTTCATCTGTGTAAACATCCATTGATAAATTTTACATTTGTTTGAAGTTGATTTATTATGATAAAAATCACCCATATTTTATTTAGGGTTTTGTGATATGGTTTTCTATAAATTAGTTGTTTTTATGCCATTCAGGGTTTATGGTTAAAGTATTGTCATTTCATATGCTAGTTTTAATACGAATTTTTATGTAATATTTCATCCTATTCTTAAGATGAATGTGTTGGAATAGTATGTTCTAGGTTTGGGACCGGTAAAAGTAAGCCCTCCACGTTGGGGTCTAGTTACAGTAGACCCTCTGGGTTAGAGGCCAATTAAAGAGACACTCCGGGATGGAGTCCGATTATAGAGGCTCTCCGGGATGGAGTCCGGTTACATAGGCACTCCATGTTGGTGTCTGGTTACACAGGCTCTCCTGGTTGGGGTCAAGTGACAGTTCGCCCCTCGGTCCTGGCATGAGGCACTGAAATAGAAATTAATGTCTGGCATTATGCATTCCATCATTATGAAAGTGGCTACTAATATTTCATGTGATTATTCTACAAGTAGAATATCCATGTGTATAATTAAATGGTATTATTTGATTTTATCTATTCCATATTTTGCTGAATTTCATGTTTAAAAAGATTTTGTATTAGTCATATACATTAATTTAAATGTTTATGTTTATTTATTAAAGTTTTTGCTATATCGTTATCAATACAGATCATCTAAGATCACCCCTTTCTAGGTTTTATTTTTCCCAGGTTGTGAAGAAGTATATTAGGACTAACCTATAAGAATAGTATAAGGGATATGAATGTGAGCAATGGAGACAATGTTGTTGTTGTTTTTTTCATTTTATAATGTAATGTAACATTCACTTATGTAATATATTTTCCAATACTGCTAAACTAAGCGGTCTTTCGGGACTTGATTCCTTGTAATGATGACAATTTATAAAAATCATTCACAAACTATAGGCTTCTGGGGTTGGGGTGTTTTATAAAAAATTAGGACATGTACATATCCTTCCTATAGAAACAATCATGCCTCTCTTTTTGAATATATATCTATGTCTAGATAATATAAAGAGACCACAATGGGAAATAAAAATGTTATAAAACCAATATAACCTCTACTAAGGTTGATTTCAGGTTTGAGTCTTGTTTAGATATAAATAATATAATTAATTTCACATTTGTAGTAATATTCATCTTAAACATGTTCTTGTTCAAATAATTAAATTCAATTAAATGGATTAATTTCTTGGATTACCAGTTTTAATCCATAAGTCCACATACTCCTTATAAACTAAAATATATAATACACTTAAACCACAAAATAACACATTCTAGCCCATGAGAGGAATGGTCCATGGGTCAACATAACACAATTGACTTCTTAAAGTATCTTCTTTAACCTATTCACAAAAAAACTGTTACTTAATGTCACGAACTTTATATATAAATTATTTCTTCAAATACCTGTAAATATTTGCAGTATAATTCAATACATATTCATAGCACAACCATTATGAGATAGAAAAATGGATACTAAAAAATAAATGTGACTGGGAATCGTTCATGAAATATTATCCCTCTTGTGACTATTAGTGATGAATGGTATTATAAAAATCAATAATTTCCATTGGTGAGGATAAATATATAATATTTTCAATAACACCAAAATCAATATCAGCATAAGACATATGTGACACCCAATGGTGAAGTTCTGTCAACTATAACAGGTGAAATTAATAAAACAAATCCCCACCTCATGTAATTTTGGTTTCCCTTGTACATGGGTTAGTGAGATCCTTTACATGATAAAATCAAAATTCATTTAACTCTTATTCTAATATCAAACTCCCCAAAAGTAAGACAAAGTAAAATGAGCTCTAATACCACTTTGTAATGTCTTAACGTGGGGCCCACTTGAACTGTGTCCTGAGCTGGTAGGTCACATGGCCTCATGCATGCCTCCCAATATGCCAGAGGCTATCAATTAGTAGAGAGGGTGTGATGGTGGTATAAAGGGAAGACTATAAACTCTTATTAGAGTTTCACATCAGATACAATTATAAACATACAACAAAAAAATCATATACTAAACAGAAAAAATTAATAAATCAACAAAAGAGTAAATAATTGATAAACTATATAATATTCCAAACCCACTAAAAAGTTTCATAAACATGAATGCATGGAAAAATGATATATAATTGGGGAACATGGGAAAGGATCATACAAACATGTTATACAAAAACTGAGAAAAGAGAAAAAAATCCGCAATTACAATCTCATGTGATTTTCTGGTCCTCTACTCTTAATCTATGTCTATAAGTCAGAATATCAATGACATGTAAAAGGTCTTTTTCCCTTATTCATTCCTTTACAGAGACTATATTTTTATGTACCAAAGGCAGCCCGAATAGGGTGTGAGATAAAACTCTCAGTAGGACACCACAAAAGGGGTCTACATATAATCCAAGAAGTTATCATAACTAAACAGTGTGCATTTATAAAAATAATAGGAAAATAATAATGAAATAAATAAATAGACAGCTCAAGTTCCCATAGAACTCATGGAAGGTCTACCTACTTCTATTTAAGGCCAAGATGAATTTGTGTGAAATCACAATATATATATTCCTAATATAATCCTATATCTATATTATAGTTAGATATATCAAATTCACCTTTATAAATCATGTAAATGCAGACATAAGAGGATATATACCTATAATAATATTGTTGTTTGGAGAAGGGGGTATCTCAGATATCTATAACCAGTCTAACGAGCCTAAATTATCATGAAAGAAGGTGTATTATCTACATCTCATAATGAGTGGGATACACAAATCATGTAAAATGATGTGGTGAATGTGTCATCATGTCAACTCTCGAACAAGGGACATGGTGTGTCAAGACCAGCATCCATCTAGTGTTAATGGTGTTCAGAAGTTATGGTCAACAATCAACGTAAGGGAGGATGATACAATCTGGGTCAAAAAAACCATATATCCATTTCATAGCCTCTATAAAAGACTATTAATATTTATAACACTTATAATGAGGAAATAAATATGATGTTTCTGGTTAAAAAATCTCATATATATGTATATATATATATATATATTAGGTGTATTCATGTTTTAAAATATAAAACATGATAAAATAATTCTATATATACCATTACACATGTTAAATTTCACTCGTGTTAAAACAATTTACATCGATAATTTAATGTAACATGCAATATATGGTTGGTCTATCCACCCTTTTTTAGTTCATTGTATATCATTCATCAAATTAATTAAATTAAAAAAATCCCACCATGTAAAATCTATTCCACAAAATTCCAACACATTAAATATACTGAGGCATGTAAATTTCATTTATATGGCTCAATGGGACTTTTTAATGGTGACATGGCCATTAAGGGAACCTTTTTATATGGTAAATCCCACGTATATGTTTTTAATACACAAGGTATGTTCCCTTGGTTTAATTAAGCATTCAAATTTTAAGGGAAATCATTTAAAAAGATGTGTTGAAATCTTAGGATGTGATCTGGGTAAACACCCATTTTCCAAAAAGAGAAATTCAAATTTCAACACTGATGGGGTGTCTATAAATTATATCTGAAACCTCTGATTCACTAAATAAGAATCAACAAGCATCTATCATGGTGAAAGGATCAATTTGATATGAAGAATTCAATGTGGAGGGGAGCTCAGCAAAATCCAGTGTTCATCACAATAGTATAGATATAATACATCAAAACACATGGGGAAAAGATGATACCACCTACCTCAATGCCATATATTAATCCTCGCTCGATATTGACCCAGATTCAGAGTATGTTGGAATAAATATAAAAATTGGTCCAACTCCCTGAAAATTGAGAAAATGAGCTTTCACATAAATATTAAGATGGATATATAGATAAATAGATATGTGGAGGTTTATATTTCAAGAGACCCCTTAAAAAATCTAACACCATTGTCGAATCCCAAATCAGACACCAGAAATGGTAGTTAGTTCAAAGCCTAGGTTGAAGGATTTGGGAAGCAACGAGATAAAAGTTGCTCATTTCAGCCACCCTAGGAAGAAGGGAAAATGAAAAAAATTTATAATTTTATGTGAGGTAAAAAATCTAATTTCACATTAATAAATATAAGGTTTCATGATTATGGTTGAATGTTATTTAAATTTTACACAAACAATGGATAAGTAATTTCTTAAGGATCTACTCCACATGGTTATAGTGCACAGTTTCTCAAATCATACCAAAACCATGTGACAACCTACTGTCAAAAAACCTTCCTTCCCTTGAATGACAATGTTCATGGAGTCACACTGTAGTGAACAAACAATTAGGCACCTTATGAACCTCATTTTTACAAGACATGGTAATAGGATATCTTCTCGCATCAGATTCATGATTTCTTCAAACTATAAAGCTGAGTTATTTACCCCACTTTCTAGAACTCTGGGCTCGAAACAAACCTTATAAACTTAGGGGACATTTCTTATGTTGTGGTGCACATATACCACGATTAAGCATCAGTTTTATATTGAAAAACAAATGATGTATACCTTCATTAAAATAGGGATTGTTAAAAAAGGATATTTCAGTATTATCTTGATAACCTCTAATATTTTCATCAAATAATTCCTATTAATATACAAGAATTTGATTAAGATATTTTAAACTTATTCCTCCTCTTTTGTGTCATCTTTTTTGTCATCAACTGTTATGATTACTATAAATCAGGTAAAAATAATTTTTCAAACCCTAGATATTATCTTCATATCCACACACAATCCATATATAATCTACAATCATCTCTAAGAGGAATTCCAAATGTCATATTCAAACTGAAATACATTATTGAATTCTCTAAGTTATTTTTAGATTTTATATAATTGAGATATTATAATAAACCATAATGTGTTTTAGAAAAATGAAATACATTCTATTAGTATCTAATTAATCAATTACAGAAAAACCTTATTAAAATTGGACATTGGAATCAATCATCGTATGTCCATTCAAATTGAAACCAGAGAATGACCATTAGAATGTGTCATAATTCACTAAAAAATAGTTTAGAAAATTGTATCATCTCACTACTCAAAAATACATAAATAATCATTAATAGTTTTATGGATTGATTTAATTTATTTATCCATGATATTATAGATATTAAAATATAATTGATTTATAAAACAGTTGGTAAACAAGCATTGTGGTGACATAAAATACTCCATTGTGATAAAAAATCCCTCTTGATGTAATTTCCATTACTAAAAAAATATCAAGAATAATAAAACTTATTTCATACACATCACTTTATGATCATCATTTCAAAAAAACCAACTCAGTAAATCATCACATTTCATAACCCAATAACAATTATAATATTATCACTACATCAAGGGGTGTTTGGGCATTATACAATTTAATCATTTATATCATCATTGTGGAATGATCACTTTTGTTAGAGAATTAAAATTAATATATGAACATAAATTATATCAGGCATATTTTAATTATTTTTCTATGCCAACACTTGTGTCATAAGAATTCATTTGTCCTCTTTACTAACACCTAACTTCTCACTTCAAATTAAATCTACATTAAAAAACTTACATACTTTTAATTTATCACCATCTCAACTAAATCATATGCGTTCATCAGAGTTTTAATTTTTCATGTGTTTATGATTATATCGATTTTTTAACAATATGATTTAACATAAATAATTAATATCACATCCACTACACTTCACTTCATTAATAACCATTTCATACAAACGATTTAATGGGAACCAATAGAATCAAACAAAATCAAATTCACAAAAATTTATCCATTTTTATATTAATTTTAGACTTATAACAGAAATCATCCTGAAACTAAAATATGAATCATCATTCATTAATTATAAGGCTAAATAATAAAATCATTTTATGAAAAAATAAATATGAATAAGAGTGTGAATGTTTTTCATTAGAATGACATACATATACATTGAAATAGATTATATTAATTCTCATTCCAACCCATATCTTCAAAAACTATTCCTATAAATGTCACCAAAAATTTGGTGTCCCAAAAAATAACAAAATTAAACTAATTAGTTACAAATAACCAAGACACAAAAGTAAATTTCATATATTTACCTATGTAGAATCTCCCCCATTATCTATTCTCCCACATAAAGAAAAACGTATTATTTGAACATATATTTTTTCCTCCCTGTTTGATAAGAAAATTAAAAATATAATAATATTGTGGAAGGGACAAAATAACATATACTTTAAAATACTCAAGATAAAATCACATCATCAATATCAACATATGAATTCATCATTTTCAAACGGCTTAGTAATGATGTCAAAAAATTCATACTTAATATAAATATATATATTCGAAGTGATTTCTAATTTATTCATTTAATTGATGTTTAATTGATTTTACTATTCTTTGATAGACCCAGGTAAATTATGTTCCTCAATGAAATGACCCACATAGATTATCATGGCCCAAAAGTAATAGAAACATCACTTCTAACCAGTTATATTCAAGATTGACTTTTTTATAATGTTATTGAGATTTTGGTTAATTTATAGGATCATATTACAATTCCATTATACATAATTTATTGAGACATTACTTCTTTTTGGTATAATCCTCACACAAATCTCCAATACATAATTCACAATGTACCGTACAATCATTGTAAAAAAGATATTAAGACCAATCCACATCAGAAACTCTATATAGATTAAATATTCCCACATTTCGATATGGAGGTTTACTATAAAGAGTATAATTTATATAGATTATATTAATTTTTTTCAATAAATTAAGTTTACATTTGTTACATTGATTCATTTAGTAAATTTTGATAGCATATTCATTATCAAATCTTCCATTAATCAAATTGTGTAAACACATAATAAATTTTCTAGCCCCATTTTATTTAAATATTTATGATTATTTTGTTTATAATTTATCCCATTATAATTAGACTTAAAACTGATTATTCACCATAAATACAAAAATTCTTCATCAATTCTTTGGAACTCATTTCTTGAGAGAAGAATGTATTATCCTTTTCATGAACATTATTAAGACCTCAGAAGGATTTTATCAAATACAATATCAAAATATGATATAATTTCATTATGTGTGATAAAAACAATGATAGTAAATTCTATATTTCTAGAAAATATAATATCATTATCATCATTAATAATAATTAGAGATAAATATTTATTTTCACTGATGTAGAGGTCACATTCCCCTTTCCCTCTCCTTAAATTTAATAGGTTTTTTATGAGTCATGTTTAGAATTTCATACCCTTGTATGTTGTTTTAATAAATTTAATTAATCATAAACTTATAAACACTTTCTTTATAATGTATATCAATAAATCATTAAGGTTAATCAGTATAAACATTCTCTTCATGTTCACCACTATGAATTTCCAACTAGAAAACAATTTGGAAATTCATTTATCATCATCAGGAAATAAAAGACATAAAACTAATATGTGAATCAATATATACAACCAAGAGAAATACCACAGTAATATAAATCCCTTCGGTCTAAGAATGAACTTTTATAGCTGTTTATTTCTTTATACCTACTTGATTAATTATTTTTATTCAAATTTTTAGGATTCTAATTGTCTTCCAAAAAAATTATGGTATGTTGGATTATGTAATAATAGTCAAGTGTTGTTATATTAAATATAATCATAGTCCTCATAAATTTTATCTACTTATTCATGAAACTCTAGTGTATCATCTAAACATCTCCTTTCACTGCATAAAAAAATTAGGTATATTTTTACTCCGTCAAAATTTTCCTTGTTTTAAGAACTTGTTCATGATCACATATAAAATTGTAAATATCCACTTATTTTCTAAACTGTAGATGAACTAAATTTGTTTGTACCTAATTTTATTGAAATAATTAATTATAATATTCCTTGAGAACATCATTAGAATCATTTACATTTTCATAATTTCCAATGTGGGGTCTATAAAATATTTCCTCTACTCCATCATATTGAAAACTCTATGAACCCATATATGATAAAATAGTTTATTGTTTTCTCTTGCCACATTGATAAACCATGGGTATTAAAACACACTTAGTTACATTAATATAGGATTACTCTTATAATAAATATTTTATGGATTCATATCTGAATTTAGATGATATATATATATATTCTTTTAATAAATGTACTACTGTCCCTATTAATTATTTCCAAAATAATAAAAATGTTTTGTATTCATCAAAATTATTCAACAAATATCAACTAAAATTATATTCCTTCTTCAAAGAACTTACTTTTTTTGGGATGTACAATATTCTAAAATTATATAAGATACCATGGTCTTTAAAAATAACATTTTTATTCCACCTATGTATTTATTTATGTTATCCATTACAATTATCTTTAATGAGAATCATAACTTCCTGTCTACACTTCTCCCAAAAAATATTGGACATATTCAAGGGATCTAATTTATTATTTAAAAATGTAATATATAGAATATGAGTAAATAAATTAACAAAATAGATAAATTAATTATCATCACATGCTTATTTATTCCTCATTTATTCCCAATATACAACTAAATAATCACTAGTGATTGTGAAGATAGAATCACCAACTTTATCTAAAAATAATTTACAATTATCCCATTTCTAATTTACAAAAATATAATATTTTTCCCTCCAATGAAGGAACATCACTAAAATTTTTATGATGAAAATAGTTTTTTATGTTCTTTCGGATGACGAAGAAAAATCTATAGTTCTATAACTCATTCTCCAATTTAATCTCGATGTAGAATGAGTTTTATGTGTCATTAATTAGAAAAAAGTTACATGTTGTAAAATATCCAATTACTACATCATAATAAAATTTTAACATCACATAATATAGATCCTTTCAGAAAATAGCACCATTTTATTCATCAAAATGTTGAGAAACTAATAGAAAATTGTAGATAAAAAAATAAACATGTTGTTTTTATTATATTTTAAAATTTTCTCTATAATATTTTTTTATCCATGTCATTATATTTGGAATAAATATACAATTTTAAATACTAAAATGTTTTTTTTAATATTTTTAAATAATTTACAAGATTCATATCAACTATTATTTAGGGAAAACATATTCCTTACATAATCCACAATCAAACAATTTTTGAAACATTTAATGAAACATCTAAAATTAGGTATTACACCTTTCCATTTAAATTTTTCTTTTACAACTTTTAACCATTGAAATTCATAAAAAAATTATGACAAATATAAAAAATAATTAACAACATAATAACCCATTTTGTACATTATTAAAATTTCTTGTTTCATTATCAGAAAAATATTATCCAAATTCAATTCAAAAATTAATATTTTCCTCTAAAATAATATACCTATATTATTTTGTCACCACCAAAAATAATTCCATTCATATCTTCTAGGCTAAATGAAATATACTTGAATGAAATACAATATTCTCTATATATTTTTAAATCAACCAAAAAAAATTAATAACCGTAAAATGGAAATCATATTCAATGATCAATATATATTATTTACTAAGTCACAAATTATCAATTAGTCTCATAGGATATAATGTTTTTTCCTTTTTATGAAACAAATTCTAGGTATACCTCTAGAATATTTATAATAACGTTAGAATTGTTATGTTTATCATAGCTTGTGTTTTATACCATGTTTTTTTCAATCATGTTTACATTTGAATAATTTATTGATTTTTAGAATTTATAATCAACTGAAAATGAATTTAAATCCCTCTTAATCATATTAAAATTGTCCTATTCACTTTAATATTCACAACTATTTAATCTTAGTTATTTCTTGATCAATTAACAGAAAAATCACTCTTAACACAAAAATTAATGAATACTCAAACATATTTACTAACTATATAATTATTAAACATTAATTCTTCTTTCATTTTAAATTATGTTTCTAAAATATTTTCTTAAACATATCCATGTTATTTATCCTTATTTTTAACATTTTCTTTCATAATTTGCATATTCTTTTTAATATTTAGTTAATAAAATGTTCCAATCATCAATTTACTTCAATAAAATTTATTACTTTCAAATTTTTGTAAATCAACATTCCTGGAGTCTTGAATATTTTATTCAAATTCTTATTTCATATTTCATGTTCTATAATCATTAAAATAAACAAATTAAAGAAATGTTTTTATGAACATCGTCTTTATTTTCTCTTCTTTTTTTATCACCATCCTCTTTATCACTAGTAAACTCAACATATTTTACCTTTGTGATCAATAAAATATCATCATATTTACATAATTTTCCAACATCAACTAGGTCTTTACAACTTATTGCATAATCTAACATATATAATAAAATTATCTATTTCAATTAAGACAAATTATTTACTTTTACCCTAATGGAAAAAATTTATTATTTAATTTTTATGTATTCCTATTTGAGGATATTCTTCAAGAATAAACTTCATCATTACATTATTCCTCCTTTAGTTTTTTTAAAATTTGATAAAAAGATTCTATTAACTATTCATTTGTTATATTTTCATTGAACATTTTGAAGATAATTTTTTTTACTTTTCATGAAGATTATAGGATAAATAAGGAAAATTTATATAACATGAACTCTATAAATTTTTCATCCTCTAATTTTTCATTTTCCATCATGACGTATTTCTGAATGATCTCTAAATTCATTATATAAATTGATACTAGATTAAAAATAAAACTATTCATAAAAATTAGTCATATCTTAACCTCATTACTAATTAATATAATACATAGATTATATGATGGATATGTGTTATAATATGAGTCTTCATATTAAAAAACACTACCATCAAATATCTCCTAAAATATATTAGGTAATATTTTTATAAACATAGAATCATCAAATTTCTCACGAATGCTTCGGATAATTCTCTCCTTCACATTAATTCTCATCAATATTTTAGTAATAAATTCATCTTCCGGAATTAAAATTTCATTGTATTTTAATTGAGAAATCAATAAGTTTTCTTCCTTTACCTACACATTTCTTTTATAATTGTTCCACAAATTAAACATATTTTATTTTTATATTTTATTTGAAATTAATAAATTTCTTATGTAATAGTGTTAAAAACATTTTTTAATTATAAAAAACATTATTTTCAATTTTATTCAATCATATACTATCATTTCCATAAATTCAACACAAGGAAAATACATTTTTTTGTAAATTTATTCACATCAAAACCAATAGATAATTTGTTTAAACATTATATAATTAATAATATGATATTTAATTTCATAAATAATCAGAATACCCATGTTACTATTTGAATTAATATTTTTTGTTTATTTCATAAAAGTTGAAACCAATTCCACATAAAAACAGAAAACACTTCACCTTCAAACACAAAATAGTATTTATACTTATGAAAAAGCATTGAATAGTTCTATGATATTAATTTCATAGGATACCTATAGAATATAACTTATAATGATCATTTTGAACTCAAAAAGTTTTGGTGAATAAGTGAATATTTATCATTTATATTTCACTACTAGACAACCATAATCACCTCTATAATTGATTAACTTATATGTTTTTATCACCTTCATACCATGTCAGTAAACACGCCCATAGTGGGAAAAAGATATCAATGTTTTCCAAATTCTAAACTAATGGTTATAAATAAAACATGATCTGAAAAAACTAGAGACAACACAATCCACTAATCATTCTAGATAAAAATGGATGTGGTTTATCCTTGAAATTATATTGACCCAGAGTATGTAAATTATATATTTTTTACAAAATTAATGTGTTTTATCCTTTAATGTGGTTTATCAGATCAATGTCCT
The DNA here is from genome assembly GCA_963277665.1 of Viscum album. Classification (NCBI taxonomy): domain Eukaryota; kingdom Viridiplantae; phylum Streptophyta; class Magnoliopsida; order Santalales; family Viscaceae; genus Viscum; species Viscum album. The sequence goes on from OY728139.1 coordinate 904,034,712, forward strand.
CCAAGTCATGTTGTTTTGGTAATTTCCTAAAATACATCTTTATTTAGGTTATTAGTAAAAATATAGTTTTTCACATAATCGGTATATGTAAGATTAAGTGATTCATGATGTAATAATGACGTAATTATATCTAGACATTAATGTTTGGAAATTGTATAATTAATTTCATTAATTATTTGTTAATATAAAATAATCATAATTTCCAAACATAAAAATTATTTTCAAAAAACTAATTTCAAAAGTGATTCTTCAAAATAAATATTTTCTCTCTTTACATTTGTCTTTTTAATATACTATGTAAATTTGAATTATAAATTTTATTAAATTTTTGAATCCATTATATTAAATTTATATAGGATTTATATTTTACAAAATTTAAAATTAAAATTTTTACAATTTTTTTATTTTTTTAATATTATATTCTAAATACACTTCACTCCTCAAGTACTATTAACCCCACTCCCTCCCTTTGAGAAACCACTAATCCCACACTTTCTAAATTTTAAGATATATATAAATCCATCTTACTAATCCCCTTATAATTTTTAGTGATGTTTTGTATTAATATAAATCTAGACATCAAGTGATTTATAGTGTCATACAAGACATGTTATACCAGGCACTATATGTGTTTCAATTAAATCTACTTATTTTTTTATATTGTCATTATTTTTATCCAACCCATTCAAAAAAAATATCTTATAATATTATATATCCAAGAATTTATCATTATATTAATCATGTTAACCTACTACATTTATCAAATTTACTATATATATATAAATTTCAAAATTCTCTTTCCCATTCATTTTACAATTTCCCATCAAATGTTGGTTGACCACCTATAGATACACTTCCATGTAAAAAAATTTAACCCCCATCATGGATGTATATTATGAATTATATATTCTAAATAAACATTTAATTAAATTTATTATAATATTTTATAATTAATTCAATTAATTTATAAATTACATTGAACAAAATTTGTGAAATCGAAGCGATGTGAAATTTTTTATGTAAAACATGATATTAAAATGACTACCCTATAACCATGGAAATTAGAAATGTAATCAAATTAATATAATTGTTAAATTGTGGTAAAAATTATAGAAATTAACGTTTGTATCAATGTTTTAATAAATCTATTTTTTTATTATGGAGGATTAAAAATGACAAAATGAAGAAGGAATTAAGGGAAGGGGATTCTCAAACCAGACTATATTTCGTTAGTTTTTCCCTATTTAACATCAATATTTGTTTGAATATTTATATAATGTACCTTAAATATAATTTCATTATACTTTCCTTAATAGTTGGGTATATACATGTTTTCACCTTAATTTGTTATCCAAATACATAGATTTTCCCAAAATATTTTTCTTTCCAAAACAAACCATCAACTCCTCATGTAGTTTTCCTTTGTCAATAATAAAGTATAATTAATTCCAAATTATGAACACTATATTTCATATGAAAGCTGAAAATTTATTCATTAATTTATTGTTCATTAACTCTTATGGATACTCATTCCACTCATTGAGTTATTTCATGATTATGACTTTTGTACATTCCATGTCGCATGTGTTATTATGTAAATATTATGATGTAACAGGTGGGCCTCTAATTATTTATCCCATTAATGAATTTGTTAATGTGATATATCTCATGAGATAATGGGTATTATTCATGAACAGGATGCTCTCTTTGTTCAAAATGATGATGTTATGAATATGCACATATGTTATGCATCAATATGATGCTAGATTTGATCACAACTCTACGTGGTATTTGACCACTATAAATTGTTATTTTATTTTTATTCATTAACACATTCCATAACATTATGATATTTTTATCATTATGATCATTATGATCCCATTATTATGAAATGTTGATGATTATTATGCTAAACCAATATATATTTATTCATATCACTTATTCATCCTCTTACAAGGATTATATCTCACCACTTTCTTTGATGTATATCCTCTGGTTATTACATTCACTAAAAATAAAATAATATTTCATAATGATATATAATAAAGAATAAAATAAATGGTTCTGTTTTATTATGTACAATTTGTGTATGAGCCTATTATTCCAATTACATAAATCCTTTTGATCCAAGATTTGTATGTCTATTTTATTTCAAATAATAAAATAGTGTAATAGTTTTGAATAAAAATGTAGGGACACAATAGGTGGTATAAGAGAATAGATTATTTTATTTTAGAATTATGATTTGAAAAAACATTACTGACAACCCATAGTATATGACTATTTATGTAACAACCCAATATTTTCAATAGAAATTCCATTTTTATAAATATGACATAATGATCAACTAAGTGATATGTGACCTTTAAATATAAGTTTGTCACTTCTATGATTTGAATTTCGAAAATCTGACATACATTGTTGCGATCAGTAAGTTATGTGGAGTCCGATAAGAAAAACATAATTTTTGATAAATAGTAACCAACCCTTATGAATAGTAAAATACCCCTATGAATAGTGATATACCATAATTAATAGTATTGTTACATATTATTGTATATTAATAACATTCAAGTGGAAGTACGATATTCTTATGTTTTGGAATAAGTAAATAAATGTTTTAAAACTATTCTTTTTAGATAAAATTGTGATTTTAATTAAATATTAAATTTATCATATTAATAAAATTATCTTTGAAAAAAGGACTTCATTTTTTAATTCTACAAATAAAAAATTGTTATGATTAATTTTTGGTATTTTTCTCAAAACTAATTTTTTTTATGAATAGTGAAAAATAGTAAAATGGCGTATATACAAATTATCAGTTACACACACTATTAATGACATCAAAATTGATGTAATCTTACTTGGTTCGAACACACAGACATTTATTAATATTCTTAGTCTTGGAATCATCACTATTTCTGGTCTTAAGGGAAAATAATAAACTAAGGATTAAAAAATTGTGAAAACTCTTCTCTCCTCCACTATAAAAACCCCATCTCACTCCCTCATCTCTTCACTCCTCTCAAGCCTCCTGCCTTCTCCAAATTCTGTCCAAATATCCTCCCAACCTTATATTCCACGTCCATCAATCCTTGGTCACATAAAAAGGCCCAAACCTCTTCCTTAAGAAGGCTCTCTAGGAAGCTTGGTTTAAGAGGTAAATTCTATCTTTTTTTAATTCTTTGCCTTTCCTTTCAAGTTCATTTGTTTTATTTTTATACTATTACCCATTCTTATCCAAATGATGTGATGACTCTATTACCCTACATTTACTGGAATGTTTTCATGATAGTGGAATAATATAACATAAGATCTTCGTTTTACCTTTTTTATACTAATAGCAAGAACACCATCTGAGATGTGTCAATTTACCAAATTCAAGGATGATGGGCTTTCGATTTCTATTATCATCCTCAATTATGGTCATGAAACCGTTCTTATTATGGTCTAAACAGATTAATTTGTATTTAACATTCCCTATATAAGGTTCTGTAATCCCTTTTTACAAATATTATTATGTTATAAAGGAAAACGAGTTCCTTGTAATCAAAACCCACAAATTAACATAAACAGTTGTCCTTAAAGTTCTATATAATAATTCATCCTTATGCTATGTTACCAAGTTATATTAATGACCAATAAAAACAATGGAAGATCATAAATAATATTCAAATTCAATTCTACAGATTTACAACCATTCTACAGGAACTCCATTAATTAAGAACAAGTGAACTGTTTATGAAAATAAAGAAAACAAACACTAAGGAACAACGAAATTCAATATAATAACATATCAACAATGGAATATATGAACTAAAAACAATTATGAAAAACTAAATACATGTATAATAGGATCTGAAATAGGTTATTATTATGTATAACTTCATATTTCAAAAGCTTAAATTCAAGAGTGGAAAACGTTCGGATTTAAGGTAGGGGGTTTTCCACCCGAACATCCGTTTTCATTTGGGTTACTTTTATTACATATTACTTCAATGAAAATTTATTGTATTATTATGTAAACATAAATAATTACGTTTTTGGGTTATATATATGTTTACTGATTAAAATATTTCCATATTTTATGGATGGTTACACATTTTAAATGGAACATTCGAAATTGTTTCCACTACTAGAAATCAAACCTATACCAATGAATCTATACCAACAGTTTCTAAAAACCATTGTAATAGGTACCATTTCTCAATGGTTTGGGAAAAAAATTGGAGAATACAACTTTGAAACAAATTTTTCCCAAGGGTTTGGAAAAACCATTGGGAAAGGGTATAGCTTTCCTGACGGTTTTTTTAAACAGTTTGCAAAAGTCCACTTTGTGACCACTTTTTCCAATGGTTTGGAAAAACCATTGTGAAAGGGTGGGGTTTTACTAATGGTTTGGACAAAACATTTGTAAATGGTATGGATCTCCAAAATGTTTTGCCAAGCCATTGGGAAAATCCATCTTTGACACCACATTTCCCAACGGTTTGGAAAAATTGTTGGGAAAACCATACCCATTCACAACGATTTTTCCAAACCATTGCAGAAAGACCACATTTAGTCCATCTTTCCCAATGGTTTTGTAAAACCATTGGTAAAATCCCACATTGACACAACTTTTCCAAATGGTTTGTAAAAACCATTTGAATAGGGTATGGCTTTCCCCATGGTTTTCCCAAACCGTTGGGACAGGGCTTTTTTATACAACTTTTCCCAACAGTTTGGCAAAACCATTCGGATATGTACCCTTATTTTATATGAATTCATTTGTCAAATATCTTCAATTAAATAAATATAAAAATTATATATAGTTATATATATATATACATATATCCAAATATATTCACAAAGGTAATTGTTGGATTGTGTTAAAGTCATTGATATATAACCCATGGGTTGTTGGTTCAAACCTCCTCTGTAACTTTTTTTTAATTTACCAATACCAACAGTTTGGGAAACTATTGAGAGATTTGGAATGGGGATAGACCAATGCCTGTGGTTTGGGGAAAAACTTTGGGAAAGAAACATCCTAACGGTTTGAAAACCATTTGTATAAACCTATACTAATGGTTTTCGAATCGTTGGGATAGGTCATTCCCAATGTATTCCCCAAAACCATTAGGATAGTTCTATCCCCATGCCAAATCACCGAACAGTTTCCCAAACTGTTTTTATAGGCTATTCCAACAGTTTAGGAACCTATTCCAACCATTCCAAAAATATTGGTATAGGTAATTCTTCCATTAGTGTTCCATAATACAAGCCATGTAGAGACCCGAAGCATGACGTGTATGGTCATTACATTACATTTTTGGAATACTTAATACATAACAAAAACAGACACACAAGCATGGTAATAGTTTAGTGTCTTTGGAAACTTAGAAAATGATCTTCTAATCATGTTTAAAGATCTTTAACATTTCCCATAATATCTTACCCTTTTTGTTTTCTTGCCTAAAACCTTTCTTTAAATCCTGTGGAAAAGAAAACATATAAAGGGTGAGCTCAAATGCTCAGTAAGTGTAAGCATGGATAAAATAAAACAAATCATACACATTTGAACTTCAAAACATGAACATAATATTTAAACAAAATAATCTTGAGCAATGACATAAATCATGGCAGTACATAAGGCATAGATAATAAAGAAACATTAATCATGATAAAATCGCATGGAAATTTAACATGTAATTGTTGCAAAACATTAAGCACATGTTATGATTTCCATAGTAGCCAATTCATTGCTGTCGAGACCATTTTAGTGGATAGAGTCCCTTTCTGAATCGAGTTCACTCCTCGTTCCAGTCCTATATTACTGAACCGGTTAAACTTTTCGTTCTAGCCATGTCTATCTCATGAGATAAAAATCTTTACCCAATGAATTGGTTGGATATATAGGTCCCACCCATCTCATAATGAAAGCATTCTTACTTGTTCAACAAAATAAACATATATCATTCAAAATAACCCAACGAATAAAATGGGTTTCATAAACATAATCCCATCATCATATAATCCATTTAAAATAAATGGATATCATTTCATAATAAGAAGAGTGAAACCATGTAAATCATATAGACATTATACTTGAAAAATACCCATATGAAATAATGTCATCTTAGATAAAAATGGTTTTGATAAAACACTTGAAAATAATTCTTGAGGAAAATATCCTTTCTTCTTCAAAATCATTTTCCTTTCAAAATATGTCATGAAATTTTAAAAGAAAAGGATTTTTTTGAAAATATTTATGAAATAATTTGGAGGAAACTTCCTGAAAATAAGGCTTTATAAAACAATAGAAAATCCTTTCATTTTGTATAAGTTAAAAAACTTTCTTCTCGTACTTTTTCAGGAAAAGTCAAAAAGTACCTTTTAAAAAAAGATTCTTTACATACCATGTTGTAAAAGTCAAAATGGGTAAAATAGAATTTAAACATACATGAAAGAAAAGTAAACATTTTAAGAATACATTTTGAGAACATATGGACATGGATAATAATCATAACCCCAGTAAATACTTACGAATAAATAATCTCGGATAAGAATGAGTTTGGAATAATTATCCCTTACCTTATGTCTGATATGCATCGTATGTTTCCGAACCTCCTGTATAATGATTTAAATAATGTCATTGACTTATTACAGAATCATATTAATTGTTATTATATCATATATGGTTCACTTAGGTATTTATATTACCCATTCATTTGTCAATTCCATGTTAAAGTAGTGTTTTAGATAAAATTGTATCATTTACCGTACGTGTTTGGACTTGTTGTTCTTGATTTTATTATTACGTATATCACGATTTAATTACTTCCAGGATATAAAATGTGATCTATATATCATATATATTCAGTATATATACATATAATAGATAGATAAATGAAATGAAACACACCGTTCATTGAGACAGTAGGCCGTACGTACGCATGAATGATGTTTTCCTTTCTTTATTGACTTGAATGGAAGTAAGTAAATGATATATATATATATATATATATATATGCAGAAATCCAGTAGCATAATTATGTGATATATTTCATTATTATTAATTATATATACTTTATAATCATTCTTGAATGGTTAATCATGGAAAATGAATCTCATCGCGTTCCTGGAGACGGTAGTCCGTACGTACGCACGAGCGATGATATCATTCTCATGATCATGGAATTGTATTGATGTGTATGTATAATATTACAGAATCAATATCACTTTACAATAACCATATATAGTTATTTATTTACACCATTATACCCATTCATGTAAGGTGGTGGTGGAAAAACTGATTACACCACGGCGTGGAGACGGTATTCCGTACATATGCACGCGCGGGGATTTCATTTTCCATAGGATGGATAGATGGTGAAATAGGGTTGTTTCATAATTATAATAACATATCATTATCTGAGTGATATTGATGATATTACTTCATAATGAAACAACTAAAGAAGAAGAAGTGGAAGAAGAAATAAAGTTGAAGGAATCGGTAACGGACATTACCTCTTCTTTGAAGCGCCTCCTTGAGTCCTCCTTTTAGGGCACTAAAATTGGTCTTTAAGAAGACCAGGACCTCTAGTATGTTTCTAGGGAATTGTAGAAGATAATTTTTCAGGGTTTGGCTGATCTTGAAGGCTCAATGTGGTGTGAGAAAGAGAGGGAGAAGGTTCCCTTTTATAAGGGAGGAGAGGGGCACCTTAGGAAAAACTAAAAATATTATTTTATTATAAAGTCATATTCGGTTTTTAATAGCTTCAAATTGATTTATTTCGAAGATAGGGTGGGGTTGGGTCGAAATACTCCCATTTAATATAATTTATACAAGTTTTGGTTTCTATTTTAACCTTATCATTTAGATTTAACTTTAATTTAAATAATTTTTCTTTTACCCTATCATCTTGTTTTCTTACACTATAAGGTTAATAAACATACTATAACAAGCCAAACAAACCCCAAGTTGTTTAATATTAATATATATAACCTTATATATGTCATTTGGCCTAACCTTATATTTTTAGGAATAAAATAACAATTAATAATATAATATTTGTTTTAAAAACTATTTTTTGTCAATTTTTAAACTATTTGGTAATTGATTTTTCTGAAAATCATAACATAAATATTTGTTCCAAAAACGTTACTTAAATCAATAATAACATGTCATATTAACCTAAAAAATTATTGGAATTCATAAAAAGTCTCAAATTACATTTATTAGGGTATTTATAACATCAATTATGTCAATATTTAATTAATAATATAATTAATGCATCATCATTCTGTTGTAAATAAATTAATGTATTTAAAGTCTAAAAATTACAAATAAAATACCATTATGTAGGATATATTTTTATCTTTCTAATGAATATTTATTGTCGAATTTATCTTATGTATAACCCTATATTAAAACTGATTTAGTTATTAAACATTGATTTTAACTATTTTAACCATTCTTTAAATAAATTAATAATAAATGTCCTAATCTAATCCAAGTGGGCCTAAATGGTCATTTTTTATTCCTAAGGTTGTTTTTTTTTCGATTTTCACTTATCCAATAGAATTAGTACATGTGTTAGGATAATTATAATATCATTTTTACCCTTAATTACCCTATTTACTTTTAACCGTGGTAAAAAAATGTAAAAAGTTACTATTCACCAAAAAATATTTTCATCTCATTGAACCAAATTTTACTCCTTGATATTAACCGTGTATCTCGGATTTTATAAATTCAATTCACCGAAGTGGTAAAATTTCATTTAAATGAAAATGTCAGTTTTTTAACTACCACTAAGTGGTTTCACTATTCATCGAAAAATGCAATTTTTCATAAAAATATCAAAACTTCAGCCTAAGAATTATTTGATATTCCGAATTAAAAATTGATGTCTATTTTTCCAAATTCAAAACATAGAAGTGGAATTAATTAATTTTAAATTTAATTACCATTATCAAAACAAAATAGCGTGTTTTTTAAGAAACAATTACTATCAAAAGATTGATACTTGTTTATATTCAATTTCAAAGTGAAATTAATTCCAACGAGAAACATTGGATTAAATGGTAAAAATATATTCTTATGAAACTTTAAAACAAATTAAAAATATAATCTAACCATATAAATTATTGCGATGAAAAAATTTGTTTTTAATTAAAATATAGCGTGTTTTTACTATTCATTAAAATATGAAAGTTATCAGAATAATATGAAAATTTTATCCAAAGTAAATTTTTATATCCTGATTGAAATAAAGAATTTTATTTTTTCAAATTGAACTTATAGACATGTCAGGAACAAGACTTAAAGTGGGTGGGCCATCAAACGGCGGCAAAACTACATTTTTTGAAAAATACTTATTTTACTCGAAAAATTGATTTTGTTCTCATGCCATGTTCTAGAAAATGTGTAAGATGAATAATAATTTTATAAAATTCAAAATTTAGTTTATACTATTCATTACAGCTAGTCCATAATAATATTATAAACATATATCGTTGGTTAGTGAAACCTGATATTGCGTACAACACACACTATCGAGGAAGGTCGTGATTGTGTGTAATGCAAGACAAGTCAGGTTTGCGTGTTGTGTAAGACTCCTCCATTGTTTCGTATAACAGAATCCAACCATATTTCATTTATACATTTAATATATATATATACACTCAATGTTTCATAGAATAACTACTATCAAAATTGTGTGTAACATAATCCAAGAATAGTGGTGTGTATACTACAAGCTCATACGGTGTTGCATATAGCGCAAGGTAATCTTGTTGTAGCTTACAACACAAGACATCAATGAAATTGAATGAATATTTTTCATAAAATCTCAGGGTGTTACATTCTACCCCCCCATAAAATGAATTTCTCCCTTGAAATTCATCGGGGTTATAAATCGTTTACTATTTATAGAAACCCGCATCGAAAAAAGGAATACAAAAACTTAATTTTAAAAACTAAAGTATGAAATGTAATGATTACCCAATGTATCTAATTAATGGGTTTCCATAGAGGAGAACATAGGTTAAAATATGGATATGGAAGAAAAATCTAACCATCATGTTCTGATGGAGAGTGGTAGAGAACATGGCTATGAAAAAGCCATCAATCACAAAGCCATAGATTTGTGATGATCTAAGGTGCCATCTGATTCATCAGATATAAGGGAACTAGGACAAAATTTTTGGTTTTGAATATCATTTCACTAAATTTGATGAAATTGGAATTAGAAGAAATAGTTTCATGATTTTGGTACAGTCTCACCGTTGGTCATTCTTTGGACAATTTCTAATTCACCTCTTAAATAAATGAAGTTGAATTTGTCATTTGTGAAGTGTTAGCAGATCATGTGATAGAATGATGGGTCATTCCATCTGTCTCAAACAAAAGGTTATAAAAGTTATCAAAAATACATAAGTCAATATATAGGGAGATTAATCATATATTGTTCCTAAAATGGAGTTATACTTCATGTATCATACTACTTATTATAATAAAACCAGTTTCTACTAATAATGGACTTCATGTAGGCCAGTGGTAGGCGATAAAGGTCAGTCCCACTTCGGTTGTGGGTTAGATTCCCACAGCCTTGTCCGACGCGATGGGTTGTCGCCCATCCTATAGGTTGTCCTTTTTCTAAAACAACATTACTATAACATCCCATCAATAATATCCAAAAAACTTCAATCCATAAACAATACTAACTTATGTCCAAGATAATCCATTCCAATCTTTAGTCTTATCCATAATACTGTAGTCCACTCTCATATTATAGTGAAAACGATTACCATATATTTCATATAACAAGCACGTTAATACCATCGTTGATCCTCACATATCATAAGATATGTCTTTTTGGTCACATTCCAAACATTCGAAGGCCTTAATCATGTATTCTCTTGAAAAATGATTACCCATTGAATCTTAGTGAAAACATGAGGGATGTCAAAAGATAACTCTTTCCACATAACAAAACCCCAAAATTCTATATACTCAAACCATGATATAACAATTTCCTTATATCAGTCATGAGCTCATGAATACTGTCAAACATTTCATTTTCTCCTTATCCCTTCATTATGCGCATATCAACTTTTTTCCAAAAATATCTCAATCACTTTCCATGGTTATCGGTACCATAAAATTATTGAAAACCACAATAGACCAATACATATATATTACAATATTCCACGAGATTATATACAACATTATTTTGGAATACCAATAAATAAACACTTAATCATTCCACCACATCATTTTCATATTCAACATCGCCAATAGTAATCGCATGTGACTTCCATTTATCCTTTGCCTTAAGTGGATGCTCATGTCAATCATCACTAACCCATGGATTAGGGAATTTATTAGCATAATGCCCCATTTCCTTGCACTTGAAGCATTGAAGTGTTGGTGGTGCGTTATCTGCAGTCTTTTCTTTATTCACATCATTAGCAACCCTTTTTCCATTACTTCGACACTCACCTGCTCGATGACCTTCTTTTTCACACTTAAAACATTTCCTATTCCCTTTAAGACAATATCCACCATGCTTCTTTCTACACTTTGAGAAGAAGGAAACATTCATCTTCTTTTTACCACTATTCTGAGATTTCTCCTTGAACTCCATCTTTCATTTCATGTCAAAACCATGATATGGATAAGTAACGCCAACTTCCATTTCTAGCTTGATAGCACAACACACAATTTCTTCATAGCTACTGAAGTCTCTTATATCTAATTCCCTTCTATGATTTGGTTTTAAGCCATTGAAGAATCGATCAACTTTACTTTCAGGTTGGATGATAAATCCAGATGCATACCTTGCAGGCCTTGTAAATTTCTCTTCGTATACACCAACAGATTCATTATCCTTTTGATTTAGTTCAAGAAACTCCTTCTCCATATTTTTTCGAAGAATACGAGGGATGTAATCATTGAAAAATAAGCTCTTGAACTCGTCCAATTCCATGCACTCAATTTCATCTATTGGCCTTGTATTCTTGATAAGATTCCACTATTGATCAGCTTCACCTTCCAAACGATATACAGCTAAGATGACTTTATCATGTTCAGAACATTGAAGAACTGAAAATATCATTTCAGTGGTACTGATCCATTGTTCAGCAACAAGTGGATCAGAAGAGCCACTGAAATAAGGTTGATGTTGCCTCATGAAGGACTCAATAGAAAATTGGTCCCTTCTCTTCTCATTTGGAAGTCCATAATGATTCATAGCTTGGGTAAGTATAGAAATAAGATTTTTCACTCCATCTCCCATAACATTTGTTTGTTCAGGAGGACAATCATAGCATTTTCCATTGCATTGATCAACACGGTTATTTTGGGTTCCATCCATCGTCTAAAACCCTAAAAGAATAGTGTGAGAGGAAAAAATCATGGTAAGGAAAACAACATAATAAAGGGGGAGTACCTTAAATATCTAACATCTAAGGTTTAATTCTATGATCGTTACTGTAATTCTAGGACTATAACCTATACATATACTTAACCTTAGGGACATCCCTAGACATACCTTAGAAATATATCTAGGGATCTCACTAAAGTTCTCGCATCCTAGTTTCCAAAGGTTTACTAAACCATTCCTCTGATACCAACTGTAGAGATCCAAAGCTTGACATACATGGAAATTACATTACATTTGCGGAATACTTAATACATAACAAAAACAGACACAAAAGGATCGTAATAGTTTAATTACTTTTGGAATCTCGGAAAATAATCTTCTAATCATGTTGAATGATCTTCAACATTTCCCATAAGATCTTCCCCTTTTTGTTTTCGTACCTAAAACCATTCATTAAATTGTTGGGAGAAGAAAACATATAAAGGGTGATCTCAAATGATAAGTAAGTGTAAGAATGGATAAAATAAAACAAATTATATACATTTGAACAACAAAACATGAACATAATATTTAAACAGCAGAATCTTGAGCAATGACATAAATCATGGTAGTACGTAAGGCATAGATCATAAAGTAACATTAATCATTATAAAATAGCATAGTAATTAAACATGTAATTATGGAAAACCATTAAGCACATGTTATGATTTCCATATTAGCCAAGGCATTACTTCCAAGACTATCTTAGTGGACAGAGTCCCATTCAGAATCGAGTTCACTCCTCGTTCCAGTCCTGTATTACTGAACCAGTTTAACTTTTCGTTCCAGTCATGTCTATCTCATGAGATATAAATCTTTACCTAATACATTGGAGGTATATATAGGTCCCACCAATCTCATAATCAAATCATTCTTACTTGTGCCACAAAATAAACATACATCATTCATAATAACCCAACGAATTAAATCGGTTTCATAAACATAATTACATAATCACATAATCCATATAAAATAAATGGATATCATTTCATAATAAGAAAAGTGAAACCATGTAAATCCTAGATACAATATACTTGAAACATTCACATATTAAATAATGTCATCTTAGATAAAAATGGTTTTGATAAAACACTTGAAATGAATTCTTGAGGAAAATATCCTTTCTTCTTCCAAATCATTTTCTTTTCACTAAATGTCATGAAATTTTGAAAAGAAAAGGATTTTTTTGAAAATATTTATGAAATATTTTGGAGGAAGCTTCATGAAAATAAGACTTTATAAAACTGTAAAAAATCCTTTCATGCCATATAAGTTAAAAAACATTCTTCTCTTACTTTTTCTGGAAAAGTCAAAAAGTACCTTGTAAAAAAAGATTCTTTACATACCATGTTGTAAAAGTAAAAATGGGTAAAAAGGACTTTAAACAGAACTGAAAGAAAAAGTAAACATTTTATGAAAACATTTTGAGAACATATGGACATGGATAATAATCATAACACCAGTAAATACTTATGAATAAACAATCTCAGATAAGAATGAGATTGTAATAATTATCCCTTACCTTATGTCTGATATGCTTCATATGTATCCAAACCTCTTGTATAATGATTTAAATAATGTCATTGACTTATTAAAAAATCATATTCATTGTTATTATATCATATATGATTCACATAGGTATTTATATTACCCGTTCATTTGTCAATTCCATGTTAAAGTTTCATTTTGGGTAAAATTGTATCATTTATCGTACGTGTTTGGACTTGTTGTTCATGATTTTATTATTACGTATATGATGATTTACTTACTCCAAGAATTTAAAACGTGATTTATATATCATATATATTCAGTATATATATATATATAGTAGACAGATAAATGAAATGAAACACACCGTTCATGGAGACGGTAGGCTATACGTACGTATGAATGATGTTTTCCTTTCATTATTGACATGAATGGAAGTTAGTAGATGATATATATATATATATATATATAGTAGATTAATTATTCCATATATTTCATTATTATTCATTATATATACTTTATAATCATTGTTGAATGGTTAATCATGAAAAATGCATCTCATCGCGTTCATGGAGAAGGTAGTCCGTACGTATGCACGAGCGATGAAATCATTCACATGATCATGGAATTGTATTGAAGAAGATTGTTCAATATTACAGAATCAATATCACTTTACAATAACCATATATTGTTATTTATTTACACCATTAGACCCATTAATGTAAGGTGGTGGTGGAAAAACTGATTACACCACGGCGTGGAGACGGTATTCCATACATACGCACGCGCGGTGATTTCGTTTTCCGTAGGATAGATAAGCGGTGAAATAGGGTTGTTTCATACATATAATAACATATCATTATATTAGTGATACTGATGTTATTACTTCATAATGAAACAACTAAAGAAGAAGAAGTGGAATAAGAAATAAAGTTGAAGGAATCGGTAACGGACATTACCTCTTCTTTGAAGCGCCTCTTTGAGACCTCCTTTTAGGGCACCAAAATTGGTCTTTAAGAATACCAAGAACTCTAGTATGTTTCTAGGGAAGTTTATAGGAGAATGATTCAGGTTTTGGCCGATCTTGAAGGCTCAATGTGGTGTTAGTAAGAGAGGGAGGAGGTGCCCCTTTATAAGGGAGGAGAGGGGCACCTAAGGAAATACTAAAACTATTATTTTATTATAAAGTCGTATTCGGTTTTTAATAGCTCCAAATTGATTTATATAGAAGCTAAGGTGGGTATGGGTCTAAATCCTCTCATCAAATATAATTTAGAAAAGTTTAGGTTTCTATTTCAACCTTATCATTTAGATTTAACTTTAAGTTAAATAAATTTTCTTTTACCGTGTCTTCTTGTTTTCTTACACTGTAAGGTTAATAAATATATTATAACAAGCCAAAAAAACCCCAAGTTTTTTATTATTAATATATTTTTCTTTATATAAGTCATTTGGATGAACATTAGATTTTTAGTAAAAAAATTAAAATTAAAATTAATAATATAATATTTGTTTTAAAAACTATTTTTTGTCAATTTTGACACTATTTTTTAATTGATTTTTATGAAAATCATAACCGAAATCTTATTTCGAAAAAAGTTACTTAAATCAATAATAACATGTCATATTAACCTAAAAAATTATTTTAATTCATAAAAAGTCAAAAATTACAGTTATTTGGGTATTTATGACATCAATTATGTCAATATTTCTTTAATAATATAATTATTGCATCATCATTGTGTTATAAATAAATTAAATTATTTAAAGTATAAAAATTACAAATAAATTACCATTACGTAGGAAATATTGTTATCTTTCTAATTAATATTTATAGTCAAATTTATCTTATTTATAACCTTATATTAAAAATGATTTAGTTATTAAACTTTAATTTTAACTATTTTAACCCTTCTTTAAATAAATTAATAATAAATGTCCTAATCTAATCCTAGTGGGCCTAAATGGTCATATTTTATTCCTATGGTTGTTTTTGGTCGCATTAAACTTATCCAATAGAATTATTACATGTGTTAGGGTAATAATAATATCATTTTTACCCTTAATTACCATATTTACTTTTAACCTTGGGAAAAAAAGTAAAATGTTACTATTCACCAAAAAATATTTTCATCTCATTGAACCACATTTTAGTCCTTCATATTAACCGTGTCTCTTGGATTTTTAAAATTCAATTCACAGAAGTGGTAATATTTCATTTAAATGAAAAATTCAGTTTTTTAACTACCACTAAGTGGTTTCACTATTCATCGAAAATTGTAGTTTTTCAGAAAAATACCAAAAATACTGCCTAAGCATTATTTGATATTACGAATTCAAAATTGATGTCTATTTTTCCAAATTCAAAACATATAGGTGGAATTGATTAATTATAAAATTAATTTATGTTATCAAAACAAATAGTGTGTTTTTAAGAAACAATTACTATAAAAAGATTGATACTTGTTTATATCCAATTTCAAAGTGAAATTAATTCCAATGACCAAAATTGGATTAAATGGTAAAAATATATTCTAATGAAACTTTAAATCCAATTAAAAATATAATCTAACCATACAAATTATTGCGATGAAAAAAGATTTTTTTAATTAAAATAAAGCTTCTTTTTACTATTCATTAAAATATGAATGTTATCAGAATAATATGAAAAATTTATCCAAAGTAAAATTTTATATCCTGATTCCAAATAAGAATTTTATTTTTTCTATTTGAACTTATATACATTTCAAAAAATATATTTCATTTGGGTGCGCCATCAAAAGGCGGCAAAACTACATTTTTTGAAAAATACTTATTTTTCTCGAAACATTGATTTTGTTCTCATACCATGTTCTAGAAAATGTGTAAGATGAATAATAATGTTATAAAATTCAAAATGTAGTTGATACTATTCATAATGGCCAGTCTATAATAATATTATAACCATATATCATTTTTTAGTGAAACCAGATATTGCGTACAACACACGCTATCAAGGAAGGTCGTGATTACATGTAATGCAAGCCAAGTCAGGGTTGCGTGTTGTGCAATAGTCCTCCGTTGTTTCGTATAACAGAATCCAACCATAATTCATTTATACATTGAATATATATATACACTAAATGTTTCATAGAATAACCACTATCAAAATTCTGTGTTACATGATCCATGAATAGTGTTGTGTATCCTGCAAGCTCATACGGTGTTGCGTATAGTGGAAGGTAATCTTGTTGTAGCTTACAACACAAGACATCAATGAAATTAAAATAATATTTTTCATAAAATCTCGGGGTGTTACATGCCCAGTCCAAGGAAATTTTTCTAATTCTCTCCTATTTTCAAGGGAACACTATAATTTGTTTATGGAAACCATTATTGTAATGACCTGCCAATTCTCATTGGATTGAGATTAGAACGAGTCATTACTAGGCCTCAAGCGACATCCCCAAGACACTAAAGGCTAGAAATAAATGCCGAAGGGTTTCAAATACATGTGGGGGACTATTTACCCTTTAGGAAAAAAACCAATAAACCTACCAACCATAACCAAACATTCACTATATGATGCATGAAAAAATCAATGACAACTCAACAACATCATGCAATTAAAATCACATCAAAGTAAGCAACAATCAGTACTAGAAAACAGGGCATTTGAGCC
The DNA here is from genome assembly GCA_963277665.1 of Viscum album. Lineage (NCBI taxonomy): Eukaryota > Viridiplantae > Streptophyta > Magnoliopsida > Santalales > Viscaceae > Viscum > Viscum album. The sequence goes on from OY728139.1 coordinate 904,052,277, forward strand.
CTGTTACCTATAGAGACCGCTATTGGCGGTCGCTAAGCCTCCTAAAAAAAAAATTAGGGGCTCCCCCCCCTCTCCACTCGATCATGCCCACCACCCCCCCCCCCCCCGTCGCCCACGCTCCCCCCCTCCCCCCCCCCCCCCCCCCGCCGCCGCACGCCCTCCCCGGCGCCCCGCCCTCCGCCGTCCCGCCCTCCGCCGGCCCGCCCTCCGCAGCCCCGCCCTCCGCCGGCCGGCCACCCTCCGCCCTCAGGCCGCCCTCCGGCCGCCCTCCGTCTGCCCTCCGGCCGCCCTCCGTCTGCCCTCCGACCGCCCTCCGCCGGCCCGCCCTCCTCCGGCCGCCCTCCGCCCTCCAGCTCCAGCCGCCCTCTGCCCTGCGGCCGCCCTGCGACCTCCCTCTGCCCTCGAGACTCCCGCCACCCACCTCCGGCAGCTCGGCAGCCCTCCGGCCGCCCTCTGCCGGCCCTGCCCTCCCCGGCCACCCTCCGCCCTCCGGATCCGGCCGCCCTCCGCCCTACAGCCACCCTGCATCCTCCCTCCACCCGCCTCCAGTAGCCCGAAAGCCCTCGGGAGCCCTCCGGCAGCCCTCCGACCTTCGGCCTCCAGCCCCTCCGGCCTCCGAGCTCCGCCCTCGGCCCTCCTCCCCCTCGTCCCTCCCCCCAGCACCCCGAAACCCCCCCCCCCCCCACCCTGCCAACCCCCGTCCCATTCATCTTCCTCCCCTCCCTCGCCACACCACCGCCACCCGTCCCCTGCTTCACCGTCCCCTCCCTCGCCGCACCAGCTCTGGCTACGGCTCCCCACCGCTCCTCTCCCTCAAAGCACCGTCGTCGGCTCCCCTCTCTTACAGGTTTGTGGTGCAATCAGGTATGACATGGGCTTTCACTTACATTATTATTTTATAAATGGTTCACAAACAATTAGTTAGTATTTATTTTAAATATATTTGATATCAAAAATGAAAATGTAATAAGTCATATGTAATTTTTTGTTATAGGGATCTTATTATGGATAAGAGTTGGATTGATCTTCAAAATCGAATGTCTAGAGAGTATTTCAATGGCATTATGCATATTATTGACTTCAGGAGATGATTTTTAAGTGACTATATTTGTTGTCCATGTAGAAAATGTGCTAACAGATATCAATTCACACGAGATACTGTGAGGGAGCACCTTTTCATTAATGGATTTCTGAAATATTATAAGAGTTGGACTCGTCATGGAGAAGAATATGTTCATTGTCAAAATACAGATGCAGCTCAGATTGAAGTTGATGCAAGGATGACTGGTCCAATGCATGAAATGCTTACTGAAATGGTACGTGGGTTTGATCCTGAAGGCATTGACATCCAGAATCTTGAGACCGGTGAGATAAATCTTTGCTCTGGTGCAGATCGTGATTCGAGGAGGTTTTATGATGCACTTGATGATGCGAAAACAGAATTATATCATGGATGTACTTCTTACAATAAACTGTCGTTTATCGTGGAGTTGTTGCATTTGAAGACTTTGAATAATTGGTCAGACACATCATTCGACATGCTTTTGGTTTTATTGAAAAAAGTTCTTCCTGTCAACGCTAAGATTCTTGAGTCATATTACTATGCTCGTAAGTTGACAGAGAACTTAGGTTTTACATATGAGACCATAGATGCATGTGCAAACAACTGTATGTTGTTTAGAAAAGAAACTGCCCATTTGGATATTTGTACGGTTTGTGGTGCTTCCAGGTGGAAAGAGAACAGGGGAAATAATACTCATCAAAGTCAGATTGCGATACAGGGGAAACCGATTGCCGTAAAGCAAATTCGTTACTTTCCCCTTAAACCCAGGTTGAAAAGATTTTTTATGTCATCTAAAGTTTCTAATTTAATGAGATGGCATGCAGAAAGAGTTCATGAAAGTGATATGTTAACCCACACGGAAGACTCTCATGCATGGAATGAATTTGATAAGAGACATCCTGACTTTTCTAAAGATGTTCATAATGTCCGATTGGGATTGGCAGCAGGTGGTTTCAATCCATTCAAGTCTATCGTTGGTGCAACTCATAGCACATGGACCGTGGTGTTGGTTCCATATAATCTTCCTCCGTTGCTTTGTATGAAGCATCAATTTATATTTCTTTCCACTCTTATTGATGGACCTAAAAGTTTGGGGGGATAAGATTGATGTTTACCTTCAGCCATTGATTGATGAGTTGAATGAATTTTGGGGCGATGGTGTGATGACTTATCACTGTGAAACGAATGAAATGTTCAAACTGCATGCTGCTTTATTGTGGAAAATCAATGACTTCCCAGCTTATGCAAAATGATCAGGCTAGAGTACGAAAGGGGAATTTTCTTTCCCTTTTTGTAATAAAAGTAAAAAATATGTATGGATTAAACATTCCAAAAAATGGGCATACATGGGTCACATGCGTTTTCTCCCTCCTCAGCACAGATTCAGAAAGGACAGAGTGACATTTGATGGTTCTAGAGAGTTCAGCCCAGCACCAAAGATCATGACAGGAGTCGAAATGTTATCACATATTGAGGAAGAAAACATCCGCACGGTATATGAAATTCAGGATTTGGTGGCTCCTCCAGTACGTAATATTCGTGCTGCGGGTAGGCAGCGCAGTCACATTTGGAAAAAGAAAAGTATTTTTTATAGTCTTCCGTATTGGAAAACTAATATGTTGAGGCATAATTTGGATGTCATGCACATTGAAAAAAATGTTTGTGATAACATATTGTTGACCATTTTAGGTGTCAGTGGAAAATCAAAGGACCATGTTAATGCACGCCGTGATTTGGAAGAAATGGGTTTAAGGAAACAGTTGCATTTACAGTTAGCTGAGGGAAACAAGGAATATATGCCTGCTGCATAGTATACGATGACTACAGAGGAGAAAGAAACATTTCTTTCCATTTTGAAGATGGTCAAGGTTCCTGATGGTTATTCTTCTAATATTTCAAAGTGTGTGAATCTGACGAGCAAGACATTGCCAGGGTTGAAACGTCATGACAATCACATATTACTTCAGTAGTTGATTCCAATCGCAATTTATGATTGTTTATCCCCCAATGTTGTTTAGCCCTTGATTGAGATGAGTAATATTTTTAGACAGTTTTGTTTAAGAAATCAATGAATGAGTGATTTAAAAAGTTTGCAGGACCGAATTGTACTTACGCTTTGTCACTTTGAGAAACTCCCCCCCCCTCTTTTTTCGATGTTATGGTCCACTTGACAGTGCACCTAACTGATGAAGTAATGGCTGCTAGTCCAGTGCAATTCAGGTGGATGTATCCTATTGAACGGTATTCTAGTACACTGAAAAGATTTGTACGCAACAGAGCTCGTCCAGAGGCATCAATAGCCAATGGTTATTTTATGGATGAGTGTACTACCTTTTGTGCAGAATATCATACGGATGTTGAAACAAAATTAGATAAGCCCACTCGGATTCATGATGGTCCAGTTGGAGAAGGAACCACATTTGATATGGACAACATCGAGTGGATACAAGCACATTGATATATCTTGTTCAATACTCCATCAGTTGCACCATTAATGCAGTAAGTATCTTATCAATGTTCTTGTATAACTTTTACATGTTTTGATTGCATAAGATGATCTATTAAACATCGCGTTATCATTTGCAGGAAACACATTAATGAGATAAAATAAGCGATGCATCGTGCGACTGAGTTGCAAATTCAACAATCTCATTATGCGTCATTTCATGATTGGTTCAAGGATTATGTATGTATAAATTGATTTTCATTATGAGTGACGTATTATTCTAATTCTTTCTGCATATATCAGTATTGATGTTTATAAATTCTGTAGGTTCGTAAGCTGAGGGAGTCAGGGGACCCCACGCTACCTGAAGTATTTATCCAACTGGATGAGGGTCCATCTATAACGGCTCGTCGTTATAAAGCTATTGATGCCAATGGTTTTTGATTTCGCATTAAAGATGTTGATGACAAAGGAGCAACAAAAAACAGTGGCATTGGTTGTCCCTTTGTCAATTCTGGTTATTACTATGGTCAATTGATAGACATCATTGAAGTGGTATACACACACGGTTTGAAGTACATATTGTAAAAGTGTAATTGGGTTGATCCAGTGCGTGGATGTAAAGTCGATCAATATCAGTTTTCATTGATGAATTTTAACTATATGTTATACATAAATAATGAACGAGTTGAGAATGAACCTTTCATTTTGACATCACAAGCCGAACAAGTATTCTTCATTACTTTGCCTTCGGATCCAAGTTGGCAACTTGTTGTCAAAATGTCTCGGCGAGGAGTGTTTTTATTTGAAGAAGATGAACCCGAGACTGTTCCGTTTGTTTACCAACAACTTGATCAACATACCGTAGTTCAACGTGAAGAAGATATTTATTGGGTCAGAGCGGCTGTTGAAGGAGAAACGGTCGATTTGCATGCTTAATGAAAGGTATAATTGTTTTCCCGCTATTCAGTAGAATGTCCTAGGATATCATAAATTATCTAATCATTTTATAAATCTTTATAAGTTTTAATCCTCACTTTTGTACGTTTTAATTCAATCATAAAATCATAAATATTTAGGTTGTTTTTACTCTTGATTTATTGATGTTATGGTCGGTGTATCATCCCTTTGAGGTATTCTTCATCTGATTGATGTGCTGCTTGAATTTTTATTAGTTCTATCTGAAATTTGGATATGCATTGACTGGTTTTGTACATAATTTGTATATCTGTTTTGTTAACTATCTGATTTTTTAAAATTCATTCCCAAGTAATTATTCAATCCATTTTTTTTTGATTAACAGTTGTACAAGTTTGATTTTTTAAGAACAATCCAATTTAACTTTTAAACACTTTGGACTCATTACTGATGTTTTCTATGACTGCAGACATGTCAGGGGAAGAGGCAGAAGATCCACATCATCTATCTGAGGCATCTACATCTTAGGGTCAAGGTATATTTGAATGTCATTGTCTATATATTTTATGTAATTGACATATATATATATATATATATATATATAACATTTGTCAATTTATATATAAAATTGTTTTTAATAGGATTAGACTCGGCTGCTTCTTCCTCTCGCAGGAGAGGCCCTGGTCGTGGCATATTATCATGGAATTCCGACACGACGATAGATGTTTCATTTGATGAGGTTTTTCATCCTGTGGGACCGAATGCCCCGGCATTTATTCGTCAGCTGGGTCATATCATACGTGACCCACATCGATTTCCATTGACCATGCGTGACTGGGCTTCTATCCCTCAGGACACATTAGATCGTCTATGGAGGGAGGTTCACGTAAGAAAATCATTTTAATTTTTTTCTATGTATAAAGAATACTAATATGTTTGATTATTTTCTTTATAGAAAAATTTGAAAGTATGCCCTGAAGAGTTTCGGCCCGTGTGTATGAGAAAATGCCGTAAGATGTGGAAAGATTATAAAGGCAAAGTGAAGAGGGACCACTGGGTACCAAATGTGGGTGCCCTAGACATTTTGGAAAAAGTCCCGAGAGGTGTCCTCCCAGCTCAGTGGCGTGAATTGGTTGCATATTGGTCTACCGAGGGTGTTGAGGTTTGTATAATAATTATTTTGGTGTATATATATTTTCATGAATATGTGATTTGTTTGAAATTTGAATGAATTGAATGTAGGAGGTGTCAACACACCATTCAGAGAATCGAGCATTGCAGGGACCACCTCACAGGCTCGGGACTCGTCACGTGTCTCAGATCCGACATGATGTATATATTATTCATTTTTTAATTTATTAATTAATATGGTTTTGTGTTTATATTCTTTTAATATACAGTTTCAAGAGCAAGGTGCAGCAACTGATAAAATGTCGGTGTGGATGAGGACTTGTGATCGCAATGATCCAGAGGTTGCAGCATTGATAGTAAGTGTCTGTACTTACCAATAATTACATAAATCTATATATTAACATATATATATTTATATATATTTAAATATTTCACAGGCTCAATTTGAAGCTGAGTTAGAACATCTGCCAGGGGACCAGCGAAAGCTTCCCATGCGACGGGATGAGATCTTTCATCGCATTATCGGTCGGGACGGGCATGGCTATAGTTTGACCTATGGAGAAGGGATTCCTCATTCTGTAGTTTCACGCGTTGCAGTTTTCGGTCCTGCTGTTGCTCATATGACATAGCAGATGTCATATTTTGAGGCAGGGTTGCGCGCTTCCGAGGAGGCAAATGCGCAATTGACAGTTGAGGTTAGAGCACTGCGGGAATATGTGCGTAGAGCTGATGGTGCATGGGATCATACAACGCAGGTATATACTGTATTTATTTATTTAATTTTAATTATTTTTGTTATTAAAATATTTATAATATTTATTTGTTGTAGGCCCCTGGCCCACCAGAAGGCGGTATCATTGATGACAACGCGTGACGCATCATATATTCACGAGATATGTTTTTTGTTTTTACTGGTCGGGTTGACATTGATGTACTGTATGTATTCATTTAATTTAAATTAGAAGGTTGTGTACATATAATTTGTCTCTTTTCTTGTTTATTATATGATAGCTAATATTATCTAAGGCGTGCATTTAAAAACTCTAACACCCGCACCCCCGTAAAGCCCGCCCGCACCCCTGAACAGCCCCCCGCACAACCGTACAACCCCCCGCACCCCCGTACAGCCCCCCCCCCACCCCCGTACAGCCCCCCCACACCCCCGTACAGCCCCCCGCACCCCCGTACAGCCCCCCCCCCCACCCCCGTACAGCCTCCCGCACCCCCGTACAGCCCCCCCCCCCCCCAGCACACCCGTACAGCCCCCCGCACCCCAGGACAACCCCCCCCCCCCCCCCCCCCCGCACCCCCGAAGAGCCCCCCCTACACCCCCGTACAGCCCCCCCGCACCCCCGTACAGTCCCCCCGCACCCCCGTACAGCCCCCCGCACCCCCGGACAGCCCCCCCCCCCCCCCCCCCCCGCACCCCCGTACAGCCCCCCGCACCCCCGTACAACCCCCCCCCCCCTTGTACAGCACCCCACACCCCCGTACAGCCCCCCCGCACACCCGTACAGCACCCCCGCACCCCCGGACAGTCCCCCGCACCCCCGGACAACCCCCCCCCCCCCCCCCACACACCCCCAGACAGCCCCCCCCCCCCCCGCACCCCCGTACAGTCCCCCCCCCCACCCCGCACCCCCGTACAGCCCCCCGCACCCCCGTACAGCCCCCCCGCACCCCCGGACAGCCCCCCGCACCCCCGGACAGCCCCCACACACCCCCGTACGGCCTCCCCGCACCCCCGTACAGCCCCCCGCACCCCCGAATGTGTCGTTTTCAGCAGCGCGGCGCGCGCTGAAATTGCGCGTCGTGGGGTCAAAACCACCCGAACGACCTCCAAATGGCACGAAACCGCACGAAAACAGCCGGTGCGTGAATTCTGAAATTGTCGGCCAGACGACACGTCATTCGGATGTGCCGTTTGACCGCGGTGGCCAGAAATGCGTTTCTGGTGCCATAGAACACAAAAACGGCGTGTGGCGATCCTATTCAGAGCAAACGTGCTCCGAACGACCTGAAACCGCATGAGAACGATAGGAATATTATTCCTGAGATGCAGGAGGAGGCGGCACGTCCATCGGACGTGCGGTGAGCTCGGCACGACCGGATGTCTCGTTTTCAGCAGCGCGGTGCACGCTGAAATTGCGCATTGGGGGGTCAAAACCACCCGAACGATCTCCGAATGCCACGAAACCGCACAACAACAGTCGGTGCGTGAATTGTGAAATGGTTGGCCAGACGACACGTCATTCGGAGGTTTCATTTGACCGCGGCGTCCGGAAAAGCGTTTCCGGCGCCAAAGAACACCAAAACGGCGTGCGGCGGTCCAATTCAGAGAAAACGTGCTACGAACGACTTGAAACCAGATGAGAACGATAGAAATATTATTCCTGAGATGCAGGAGGAGGCGGCACGTCCATCGGACGTGCAGTGCGCGCGGCACGACCGAATGCGTCGTTTTCAGTAGCTCGGCACGCGCTGAAATGGCGCGTCGGGGGGTCAAAACCACCGGAACGACCTCCGAATGCCACGAAACCGCACGACAACATCCGTTGCGTGAATTGTGAAATGGTCGGGTAGAAGGCACGTCAATCGGAGGTGCCGTTTGACCGCGGCGGCCGGAAACGTGTTTCCGGCGCCATAGAACACCAAAACGGCGTGCGACGGTCCAATTCAAATAAAACGTGCTCCGAATGATCTGAAACCGCACGCAAATGATAGAAATATTATTACTGAGATGCAGGAGGAGGAGGCACGTCCATCGGACGTGCGGTGCGCTCGGCACGACCGAATGTGTCGTTTTCAGCAGCTCGACGCGCGCTGAAATGGCGCGTTGGGGGGTCAAAACCACCCGAACGACCTCAGAATGTCACGAAACTGCACGACAACATCCGTTGCGTGAATTGTGAAATGGTCGGCTAGAAGGCACATCAATCGGAGGTGCTGTTTGACCGCGACAGCCGAAAATGCGTTTTCGGCGCCATAGAACACCAAAACGGCGTGCGGCGGTCCAATTCCGAGCAAACGTTTTCCGAACGACCTGAAACCGCACGAGAACGATAGGAATATTATTCCTGAGATGCAGGAGGAGGAGGCACGTTCATCAGATGTGCGGTGCGCTCGGAACGACCGAATGCGTCGTTTTCAGCAGCGCGGCGCGCGCTGAAATGGCGCGTTGGGGGGTCAAAACCACCCGAACGACCTTCGAATGCCATGAAACTACACAACAACAGCCAGTGCGTGAATTGTGAAATGTTCGGGCAGACGGCACCTCAATCGGAGTTTCCGTTTGACTGCGACGGCCGGAAATGCTTTTCCGGAGCCATAAAACACCAAAACGGTGTGCGGCGGTCGAATTCGGAGCAAACGTGCTCCGAACGACCTAAAACCGCACGACAACGATAGAAATATTATTCCTGAGATGCAGGAGGAGGAGGAACGTCCATCGGACGTGCGGTGCGCTCGGCATGACCGAATGCGTCGATTTCTGCAGCTCGGCGTGCGCTGAAATGGCGCGTTGGGGGTCAAAACAACCCGAACGACCTCCGTATGCCACGAAACCGCACGACAACATCTGTTGCGTGAATCGTGAAATGGTCGTCCAGGCGACACGTCAATCGGAGGTGCCGTTTGACCGTGGTGGCTGGAAACGCGTTTCCAGCGCCATAGAACACCAAAATGGCGTGCGACGGTCCAATTCTGAGCAAACGTGCTCCGAACGACCTGAAACCACACGAGAACGATAGGAATATTATTCCTGAGATGCAGGAGAATGCGGCACATCCATCGGACGTGCGGTGCAATCATCACGACAGAATGCGTCGTTTTCAGCAGCGCGACGCCCACTGAAATGGCGCGTTGGGGGGTCAAAACCACCCAAACTACCTTTGAATGCCACGAAACCGCACGACAACAGCCATTGCGTGAATTGTGAAATGGTCGGGCAGACGGCACGTCAATCGGAGGTGCCTTTTGACCGTGGCGGCCGGAAACGCGTTTCCGGAGCCATAAAACACCAAAACGGCGTGCAGCGGGCGAATTCGGAGCAAACATGCTCCGAACGACCTGAAACCGCACGAGAACGATAGGAATATTATTCCTGAGATGCAGGAGGAGGCGGCACGTCCATCGGACGTGCGGTGCGCGTGGCACGACCAAATACGTCGTTTTTAGCAGCTCGGCGCGCGCTGAAATGACGCGTTGGGGGGTAAAAACCACCCGAACGACATCTGAATGCCAAAAAAACCACATGAAAACATCCTTTGTGTGAATTTTGAAATGGTCGGATAGACGGCACGTCAATCGGAGGTGTCTTTTAACCGCGGAGGCCGGAAACGCGTTTCCAGAGTCATAAAACACCAAAACGGCTTGCGGCGGTCGAATTCGGAGAAAACGTGCTCCAAAAGACCAGAAACCGCACGAGAACGATAGGAATATTATCCCTGAGATGCAGGAGGAGGCGGCACGTCCATCAGACGTGCCGTGCGAATGACACGACCGAATGCGTCGTTTTCTACAGCTCGTCGCGCGCTGAAATGGCCCGTTGGGGGGTCAAAATGGGCCGAACGAGGTATGAATGCCACGAGACCGCACGGCAACATCCGGTGCGTGAATTTTGAAATGGTAGGCCAGACGGCACGTCATTTGGAGGTGCTGTTTGACTACGGTGGCCAGAAACGCATTTCCGGCGCCATAGAACACCAAAACGGAGTGCGGCGGTCCAATTCAAAAAAAAACGTGCTCCGAAAGACCTGAAACCCCACGAGAACGATAGGAATATTATTTCTGAGATGCAGGAGGAGTCGGCACATCCATCGGACGTGCGGTGCGCGTGGCACGACCGAATGCGTCGTTTTCAGCAGCTCGGCACGCGCTGAAATGGCGCGTTGGGGGGTCAAAACCACCCGAATGACCTCTGAATGCTACGAAACTGCACGACAATAGCTGGTGCGTGAATTTCCAAATGCTCGGGTAGACGGCACGTCAATCGGAGGTTCCGTTTGACCGCAGCGGCCAGAAACGTGTTTCCGGAGCCATAAAACACCAAAACGGCGTGCGACGGTCGAATTCGGATCAAACGTGCTTCGAACGACCTGAAACCGCACGAGAACGATAGGAATATTATTCCTGAGATGCAGGAGGAGGCGTCACGTCCATCGGACGTGCGGTGCGCACGGCACGACCAAATACGTCGTTTTCAGCAGCTCGGCGCGCGCTGAAATGGCGTGTTGGGGGGTCAAAACCACCCGAACGACCTCCGAATGCCACGAAACCGCACGAAAACATCAATTGCGTGAATTGTGAAATGTTCGGATAGACGGAACGTCAATCGGAGGTGCCGTTTGACCGTGGAGGCTGGAAACACGTTTCCAGAGTCATAAAACACCAAAACGGCGTGTGGCGGTCGAATTCAGAGAAACCTTTCTCCAAAAGACCTGAAACCGCACGAAAATGATAGAAATATTATTCCTGAGATGCAGGAGGAGGCGACACGTCCATCAGACATGCGTTGCGCGCGGCACGACCGAATGCGTCGTTTTCAGCAGCTCGGCGCGTGCTGAAATGGCGCGTTGGGGTGTCAAAATGGGCCGAACGAGGTCTGAATGCCACGAGACCGCACGACAACATCCCGTGAGTGAATTGTGAAATGGTCGGCTCGACAGCACGTCATTCGGAGGTGCAGTTTGACCGCGGCGTCCAGAAACGCGTTTCCGGCGTCATAGAATACCAAAACGGCGTGCGGCGGTCCAATTCAGAGCAAACGTGCTCCGAAAAACCTGAAACCGCACGAGAATGATTAGAATATTATTCCTGAAATGAAAGAGGAGTAGTCACATCCATCGGACGTGCGGTGTGCGCGGCACGACCGAATGTGTCGTTTTCAGCAGCTCGGCGCGCGCTGAAATGGCGCGTTGGGGGGTCAAAACCACCCGAACGACCTCCGAATGCCACAAAACCGCACGACAACATCCGTTGCGTGAATTGTGAAATGGTCGGGAAGACGGCACGTCAATCGGAGGTGCCGTTTGACCGCAGCGGCCGGAAACGTGTTTCCGAAGCCATAAAACACAAAAACGGCGTGCGGCAGTCGAATTCGGAGCAAACGTGCTCAGAACGACCTGAAACCACACGAGAATGAAAGGAATATTATTCTTGAGATGCAGGAGGAGACGACACGTCCATCGGACGTGCGGTGCGCGCGGCACGACCGAATACGTCGTTTTCAGCAGCTCGGCGCGCGCTGAAATGGCGCGTTGGGGGGTCAAAACCACTCGAACGACCTCTGAATACCACGAAATTGCACGACAACATCCATTGCGTGAATTTTGAAATGTTCGAACAGACGGAATGTCAATTGGAGGTGCCGTTTGACCACGGAGGCCAGAAACGCGTTTCTGGAGTCATAAAACACCAAAACGGTGTGCGACGGTCGAATTCGGAGCAAACGTGCTCTGAAAGACCTGAAACCGCATGAGAACGATAGGAATATTATTTCTGAGATTCAGGAGGAGGCGGCACGTCCGTCGGACGTGCGGTGTGCACGGCATGACCGAATGCGTCGTTTTCAGCAGCTCGGCGCACGCTGAAATGGCGCGTTGGGGGGTCAAAACGGGCCGAACGAGGTCCGAATGGCCTGAAATCAGACGACATCAAAGGGTGAGTGAATTTTGACGTGTTCAAGAAGACGGAACATCAATCGGATGTGTCGTTTGACCGTGGTGACCAGAAACGCGTTTCCGGTGTCATAAAAGGCCAAAACGGGCGTCTAACGGTCAAAGTCATAGCGAACGACATCGGATTGACCTGAAATCACAGGGAAACTATCTAATTATTATTCGTGACCTCTACGCGCAAATGGAACATCAATCAGACGTGCGGTATGCGCGGTAGGGCTCATTATGCGTTCTTTAAGTGTTGTGCGCGCTTGATAAACGCGCGTGGGGGGGGGGGTCCAAATGGGCCGAACGAGGTCCGAATGACCTGAAATCATACGACATCAAAGTATGAGTAAATTGTGACGTGTCCGAGTAGACGGCACGTCAATCGGCCGCACCGTGTGCCCGCGGTGACCGGGAACGCCGTTTCGGTGTCATAAACGGCCAAAACGGGCGTCTCACGCTCAAAATCATAGCAGACCACATCGGATTGATCTAAAATCACAGGGAAACAATCTAATTATTATTCGTGATGTGTACGCGCAGACAGCACGCCAATCGGACGTGCGGTATACGCGGTAGGGCTCATTATGCGTTCTTTAAGTGTTGCGCGCGCTTAATTGTTTTCCATTTTTTATGATTGTTACCTTGTTTTATGTCTGCATTTCCACCGTGAAGAAAAAAATACAATTTGTACATTTTATTTAAAAAATGAAAAATATTTTATTTAATATTATCTATATAAATATTTTCATTAATATATATATATATATATATTATTTAATAAATAAATATACATATTTTATTTAATATTATATATATCAATATTTTCATTATTTTATATATATATATATTGGATTTAATAAATAAATATATATATATTTATATATTTATTATGGTATGGATTTTTTTAAAAAAAAATTTTTTCAAGTTTAGCGACCGCCTCTGGCGGTCTCTATAGCCTGCCTGCCAGGCATCATTGGCGACCGCCATTGGCGGCCGCTTTAGCCTGCCGTCCGGGCAGTATTAGCGACCGCCAATGGCGGTCGCTAATGGTGTTGAGAGTCAGCCTACAGCGACCACCAGGCGGTCGCTTAAGGCGGCATTTTGGCCACCTATAGCGACCACCAATGGCGGTCGCGAAAGGCCTACAGCGACGGAGCAGAAGCGACTGCCAATGGCGGTCGCTGGGCGGTCACTAATGGCCTTTTTTAGTAGTGAATAGAAGGATACCCAAGTATCATAATACACAGAGAATAAACTAAAAAAATACTCTCCAAATACCCCAACACTCCATGATCCACATGCTCCAAGCTTCAAAATCTCTGAACATTCCATCATCCCAAGGTACTGTTTAACAAGTGTGAAACATTACCTTTTCCCCTGTCCCAAAAGATATCATCTACAAAAGCACCAAAGTGCCAAAGCAAGGGTGAGTATAAAACGCGGCAGGTTATCCCAAATTACTTCCTTACACAAGCTACTAGTATAGAAGAGTTACCAAAAATGATATAAAATTGTTTATAGAAAATAATTTCTCAAATGAAGTTTATTACTAAATATAAACATTTTTCCAAAACCACTCATTACCAAAACCATACAAGTTAAATTGAAACAAATTCTTCCAGCATGATATTTTATCAGAAAACTAACCAAATAATCCTTACAACCATTTCCCAATATACCTATATTGGCATAACCAACCATTACTCAAACTCATGAAACCAACCATTCATACTACATTATGATAGTTCCATATTGCTAAGCAGTTTCTCATCGATCTTCTAAGTCATCACAAGGTAATTGTTTCCCATGGTCCATTAATCCTTTGGCACCGAGCACATGGTCATATTTCAACCAAGCCCCATATATGCAATTCTCTTGTGCCACTAAACCTTGGGAACTAATGACAATGTCATATTTCAACCTGGCCATATATATGCAATATGAAAACACAAAACATATGCGCAATGGTCAATCCAAAACAATCCTTCCAATAGAAACACATTTTAATTGAAAACTATTTCCATCAAAACCATTTAAATGCCAAACCATTTCCACACCAAAAAATTTCAATAAAACACAATTTTTATTGAAAACAATTTCTATTGAAACCCCCATTTTCATCAACCATTTAGAAAATCCAGAAAATCCATAATTTAAAATCATCATTTTAAACTGAAGCCCCTTTTTCACCACTTTTCACCAAGATCAAACAATTTCACAAAAACCATAAATAATAAAAAATGAATATATTTCTTGGAATTTCACTATTAATAAACCAATTTGAATCAAATAAAATCAATTATAGCAAGAGTAGTCAAGGGAGAAGCCACCCACCTCGAAGGTTTTGAAAAAACATTAACAACAGATGAAGAACACACAAATAAGCGGGCCGATTCTCTAAGAGTGGCCTTAGATCTCTTATCCTAGTAAGATCATGACTCAACATTGAAATACATAGAATCCAAACATGCATATCTACCCACAATAGGTTCATATCTGATAAAAATGGATATTGTAGAAGTAGATCTATGTAGATCTAAGGAATCATGAAAAATCTATAAACAATGCTGACATACCTCAAAAATCGGACTCGAAATCACAAAGAGAATGCTATGGAATAGATTTAACTCATGTGGAGAGGGTTCACCAACCATCTTGGAGGATTAATCTTGAATTAGGGGCGTATTTAACCCAAAATGAAATAAATAGAGGAAAAATGAGTAAGCTCCTAGAAAATAGGATCTAGATTTGACCTCTGCGCATTATTTGACCACACGGTTCGGGCCAACCATGTATGGATCGTGAGACATTATTTTTGGTCCCAATACACTTTTTAAAACCCCCATAATATCTTATCATTCAACTTTACCCTTTTTTGGAAACTCGTATTTTTATGGAAACATCCCACTTTATGGAAACACACCACATTAGGGAAACGACTCACTTTATAGAAACACCCCCACTTTATGGAAACAACCCACTTTATGGATACAACTAACATTATAGAAACACTCTATATTATGGAAACTCTATATTTTATAGAAACTCTCTATTTTTTTGTAAACTCTTTATTTTATGGAAACTCTCTATTTTATGGAAACTATCTATTTTATGGAAACTCTCTATTTTTTGGAAACTCTCTATTTTATGGAAACCCAATAAAAGACACACAGATTAAACAAAATGTGAGGTAAGGTGGTTATGTTCCCAAATCCAGGGGTACAACATTGTCCCCACCATTAGGCTTTCCATACTCAGAAAGTAGAAATACCTTGCTAGCCAAAAAGAGTTCCAGCCACTACTCTTCCATTTTCTCCTTATGTTCCCATGTCTCTTCCTTAATCTGACCATGTTTCCATGAAACCTGCACTAGGCCGATGCTTTTCCCCACCATGAAATTCTCTTGTCTATGCATGATCTGCATTAGAATATGTACCAGTGATTCATATAGTTCTGGCTCAAAATGATATCATCTGATCACATGGTCAGGATTAGGGTGATAATTTATCAATTGGGATACATGGAACACATTTGGAACCGAACTAAACAATGGTGGTAATTCCAACCAATATTACACCTCTCCAAAAAAATTATATTACCTTAAAAGGGGAAATTTATCTATGAAATAAATTTCCTTACATCCTGAAATATTGTTGTCTAAGCCTTAGAGATATCCTCAAGAAGACATGATCACCCACAAAAAACGACAACGGTCTTCGATGTTGATGTGCATAAGATTTCTGATGACTTTGAGTAGTCTCCATCCTCTTTCTAATCAATTGGATATTCTATTTTGTTTCATGGACAAGGCTTGGACCGACTAGTGAAGTTTCACCTGTTTCCACCCAGCATAGTGGAGAATGATAAGGACGCCCATACAATTCTCCAAACGGAGCCATGTGTTTCAAGGCATGATAGCTGTTATTGTATGATAACTCCACTAAGGTTATATTCTCCTCCCATGATCCACCAAAATCCATTTCTCATGACCTAATCATGTCTTCAAATGTTTGTATCATCCTCACAGATTTCCCATCAGTTTGAGGATGATACACGGTGCTCATAGTCAACTAAGTTCTAAGGGTTTGCTGTAATGATTTCCAGAAATGAGATATGAACCTCAGATCTCTATCTTTGACTATTGACATGGGTACACCTTTCCTCTTTACACTTATCAGATATATATTTTTGAATGATCCTAAAAGTGAAAGTGCAGCGGAAATAAAGAGGCAAGACACAAGAATTGATAACGGAGTTCGGCCTAAAACCCGGCCTACGTCTCCGCTCCCAACTCAACCGTTGAGAGATTTACTACCGCTTTCTTTTTAATAGTTGTAGCAATAAACCCACTATCATTTTTACAGGTGAAGGCTAGCTCACCTATTACAGCTTTCTTTTTAATTGTTTGAGCAAGAAACCCACTAGCCTTTTTACGGGTGAAGGCTAGCTCACCTTTGACTCAAGCCTTTTAAAAGGAAAGGCTTGACTAACCTCTTCACACCTTAAAGGTGATGTGAAAACCCAAAAGAAAGGATGAGAGAAAGAGATGGGGTTTGTAGGCACAAACCCAAAATGATGCTCAAAATAAATAAAACAAGAAAAACCGTAATTGGGGAGAAGCCTTGGGCGCAAATGGATGATTGGAGTTGAAGACGTGCACTCCCAAGCATCTATGGTGGTGCTCCTTGGATGTGGAATTGGATTGGAGCAGTTGGGGTTCCTTGGAGGAAGTCCGCTGGAGGATCTCCAAATGATGTTAAATATGTCCCGTGGGCTTCCGTACATGTGTCTCTTGTTCTGGGGCTTCAAGGTCCTTTATTTATAGAGGGGGAACCCTCATATGGCTGTTGGAGGCCTTTGGAGCCGTTGGAGAGGCTTTCGGAGCCGTTGGAGGTCAAGTGGACAGGCTGGTCAAAAGCTCAACAGCTAGTTTGACTGGATCCACTGGCTGACCGGTGCAAGGCCACCGGTTGGCCGGTGCTTGCAAAAATGGAGAGGGCTCGGGCTCAGGCTCCACCGGCTGGCCGGTGAGGAGGCCACCAGTTGGCCGGTGCTTAGGCAGTAGCAAATACTGTTCTGGCTGGGTGCCACCGGCTGGCCGGTGCTGAGGCCACCGGTTGGCCGGTGATGAGGCAGTGGCTCAGCCTTCTGTCTGGGTGCCACCGGCTGGCCGCTGGTGTGACACGGGTTGGCCGGTGGTCTGGACAGAAGGATGCCTTCTGTCCAGGCCTCCATCGGCTGGTCAGTGCTCTTCCATCGGTTGGCCGGTGGACTGAATTTCAGTCCACTTTGCCTTGTTGCTTTCTTGGTCCAATTCCTTGGCCACCTGAAATCATGCATATCATCCAAAAACACTTAAAAAAAGATTAGATAAATAAGAGGGTGATTTTGATCATGAAAATTAAACCACGAGGGGTACGAGAGGTACAACAATCTCCCCCTATTTTGATGATCACAATCACCAAAACAAACAATGTAGAAAATGAAATGAAAAGCATGTTTTAAAGAATTTTTCCCCCAATCAACCAAGAATTTCTCCCCCTTTGTGATTATCAAAATAGCACGGGGCATAAAACTTGATTGAGGGAAACAAAGATTTTAAACCAGTTGGAATTTTTGAAATTTGAATTGAATGTTTTGAATCAAAAATTTGAAATGAAAGTTTTGAATGAAAAATTGAATAACAGTTTGAATTAAAAAATTTGATACCAAGTGTTGAAATTGAAAGTTTGAATCGAAAATTTTGAAATTGAAATCAAAAGGGCTTAAACGATCCTAACTCCCCCTAAATAAAAACAACAAATCACCGGGGAGAGGTTTTTGAAACCGAGACAAATTTTGGTCCGGTGAGACTCGCTAAGAGGGATTTTTCAATCCATACTTGTCTAGTTGCGGGTCTTCTCCTATAAAATTCATCATTAAAGAAAATGGTTTTGGGCCTACCATACCGGGAATTTTTGCAATTGCACTCATAGATTAAGTGCCCGGGTTTTTTACAATAATTGCAAAATTTAAATTGAGAGCTCCCCCTTACAAAAATAGTAGGTGCATGGGAAGAGGAAGCTTGCTTGGAATAGCAAAGCCCTTCGATGGTTCTAGATACGCGTTGGGAACCAAGTAATTTGGTCAGATTTTTTTCCCTTTCGGTGAACTTGGCTAGGGATTCCCTTAAATATTTGATGGTTGATTCCATGGAATCAATATCGGGAAGATTTTGGATTTTGAGGGTCAACTCTTCCTTCTCTTTGAGAAGTTGTTCTTTTTCGGAAGAGAGTTTTTTGAAATTCTTTTTTAAAGAAACAAATTTGGAAGAAAGTTCGTGAAAACCTTCCTCCAATTGATCTCTAGCGTGTTGGAGATCCTCGTAGGATAAATGATTTAAAGAATTTGAATTTGAAGAACAAGAGGAAGAGGAGTCGGAAGATGTTACCTCATGGAATTCCATTAGGCATTTGTTACCGTTGTCACTTGAGGAGGATGAGGAGGAGGATGTGGAGCTATCAATCCAAGTGGCCTTGAATGCCTTCTTCTTATCGTTTTGCTTGGCCTTTTTCTTTTTGAGAGGGCAATCGGGCTTGTCATCGCCTTTAGTACCTTCATGGGTTACTTCTAAAAGATTCCAGATATCATTAGAAGATGAGAAAGTAGAAATACGATAAAATTCATTACGGTCTAGCCCACAATGAAGAGCATTCATGGCTTTGCCATCAAGCTCAAAATTTGCAATGTCTTCGGGGGTCCATTTGGACTCATCGGGAGAGGAAAGAGAATAACCATGCATGACAATTTTAAAAATAGGATAACCTATACTTCTAAGAAAAGTAGTCATGCGGGTTTTCTAATAGTTATAGTCGGTTCCATCAAAAAATGGAGCACGACCCAAAGAATAGCCTTCGGGGGCGAAAGAGGTTGAAGCCATCACAATGGATCTTAAATTTGAAACCGGTTAGGGTATTACTCAAATTTTCCTCTGATACCAATTGTTGAGCGGAGAAAAGAAGGAAGTGATGGCAAGAGGGGGGGTGAATTGCCTTTTAAAAAAAATTAACAAATTAAAAATCAAAGTGAAAGTGCAGCGGAAATAAAGAGGCAAGACACAAGAATTGATAACGGAGTTCGGCCTAAAACCCGGCCTACGTCTCTGCTCCCAACTCAACCGTTGAGAGATTTACTACCGCTTCCTTTTTAATGGTTGTAGCAAGAAACCCACTAGCCTTTTTACAGGTGAAGGCTAGCTCACCTATTACCGCTTGCTTTTTAATGGCTTGAGCAAGAAACCCACTAGCCTTTTTACGGGTGAAGGCTATCTCACCTTTGACTCAAGCCTTTTAAAAGGAAAGGCTTGACTAACCTCTTCACACCTTAAAGGTGATGTTAAAACCCAAAAGAAAGGATGAGAGAAAGAGATGGGGTTTGTAGGCACAAACCCAAAATGATGCTCAAAATAAATAAAACAAGAAAAACCGTAATTGGGGAGAAGCCTTGGGCGCCAATGGATGATTGGAGTTGAAGACGTGCACTCCCAAGCTTCTATGGTGGTGATCCTTGGATGTGGAATTGGATTGGAGCAGTTGGGGTTCCTTGGAGGAAGTCCACCGGAGGTTCGCCAAATGATGTTAAATATGTCCCGTGGGATTCCGTACATGTGTCTCTTGTTCCGGGGCTTCAAGGTCGTTTATTTATAGAGGGGGAACCCTCATATGGCTGTTGGAGGCCTTTGGAGCTGTTGGAGAGGCTTTCGGAGCCGTTGGAGGCCAAGTGGACAGGCTGGTCAAAAGCCCAACGGCTAGTTTGACTGGCTCCACCGGCTGACCGGTGCAAGGCCACCGGTTGGCCGGTGCTTGCAAAAAGGGAGAGGGCTCAGGCTCAGGCTCCACCGGCTGGCCGGTGAGGAGGCCACCGGTTGGCCGGTGCTTAGGCAGTAGCAAATACTGTTCTGGCTGGGTGCCACCGGCTGGCCGGTGTTGAGGCCACCGGTTGGCCGGTGATGAGGCAGTGGCTCAGCCTTCTGTCTGGGTGCCACCGGCTGGCCGCTGGTGTGACACCGGTTGGCCGGTGGTCTGGACAGAAGGATGCCTTCTGTCCAGGCCTCCATCGGCTGGCCGGTGCTATTCCATCGGTTGGCCGGTGGACTGAATTTCAGTCCACTTTGCCTTTTTGCTTTCTTGGCCCAATTCCTTGGCCACCTGAAATCATGCCTATCATCCAAAAACACTTAAAACAAGATTAGATAAATAAGAGGGTGATTGTGATCATGAAAATTAAACCACGAGGGGTACGAGAGGTACAATAATCCTCACAGATTTCCCATCAGTTTGAGGATGATACGCGGTGCTCATAGTCAACTTAGTTCTAAGGGCTTGCTGTAATGATTTCCAGAAATGAGATATGAACCTCAGATCTCTATCTTTGACTATTGACATGGGTACACCTTTCCTCTTTACAATTATCAGATATATATTTTTGAATGATCCTCCACTGTATGATTTTCACAAATAGGGATGGAATGGGCCAACTTGGTTAGATGATCCACTATAACCCAACTGGCATCGTGTTTTCGGGAGATTTTTAGAAGACCTGTAACAAAATCCATTGTTGTTTGATCCTATTTCCAAACTAGAATGGGCAAAGATTATAACATACCATCTATTCTCTTATTCTCTACATTAACCTGCTGACAAGTTAAGCATCGTGAGGTGAACTCAGCCACCTTCCTTGTCATGCCTCTACACTAAAATTGCACCTTCAACGCCTTATACATCTTATATGTACCTCGATGTACAAACCATCTTGAAGGGATGTAATTATGAAGGATTTGTTCTTGAAAAACCATTGGTAAAACTATTTGAAATTCGAATCACAAAACTGGCCCCCATCAAGCATCCAGTTATCAATGGTCTCCCCACCATTGAGTTTTGAAATTAAAACTAGACATTTTGCATTAGATGTTTGTGCCTATTTGATCATTTTTTACTAAATCAGGCACAAGTCTATTAGAAAAGAAAACTGCAACATCAACACGCTCTACACATTCCACATGCATGTCGGCTAAGACCAACACATACTGCCATTCATCTAATGCTTTTTTCGCCAACTGAGCATATGGATTTCTACCCAATGAATCCACTACATAATTACCATTCCCTGGTGTGTACATCAAGTCCATGTCAAAAATCAGGAGATACTCCATCCATCTACTTTTCCTCAGATTCAAATATTGTTGTGAGAAAATGTTTTTCATGCTTTTGTGATCAATAAAAGCAGTGAATTTCTCACCAAAGAGATAATGTATCCATGTTTTCAAAGAATGGATGACTATAGATAACTCCAAATCATGTGTTGGGTAATTATTCTCATGAACCTTCAAATACATTGAACCATAAGCACCCACATGATCTCTTTTCAAGATAACACAGCCTAGACATGATCTTGAAGCATCACAATACACCACATACCCCAGTCCTATTTCTGGAAAGATCAAGATATGTGTCGATGTAAGCCAAACATTCAGTTCTTGTAAAGATTCTAATATTCCTCCGTCCATTGGAATAGAGAATTCTTCTTTGTTTGATCGTTCACTAGTGAATCTAGTCATGATAAATCACACACAAAGTGTCGGTAGAAACCATCTAGACCAAGAAAACATTATGTCTCGAACACAATCTTCTGTGGTTTTGAAAAGATAATGCCTTCTATATTTTCTGGATCAACCGAAATACCTTTCTTAGAAATGACATGGCCAAGGAAATGTACTTATTATTTCAAAAAATAAAACATTGAGAATTTGGCATAAAAACGATGATCTCTCATGATTTGTAACACTATTTCCAGGTGCACCTTATCATCAGACCTTGTCTTTGAATATACAAAAATGTTTTCCAAAAACACCACAACAAAATAATCCAGATATTTTTGAAATATCCGATTCATCAGTGCTACAAATATTGTCAATGAATTCGTTAGACGGAAAGGCATGACTACATATTCATAGTGTCTGTATCTACTTCTGAAAAATGCCTTTGGAATATACTTTTTCCGAACTCTCTATTGATGATATCCTAATCACCAATCAATCTTAGAGAAACACTGAGCTCCCCTTAATTGATAGAATAGACCATCAATACCTGGAATTGGATATCCATTATTTATCATAAGATGGGTAAGCTTACTCTAATCAACACACTACCTAAGAGTTCCATCTGCCTTCTTCATGAACAAAACCGGTATTGCCCGTGGAGAGGTACTTGGTTGAATAAAACCCTTGATTTCCAGCTCCTCTAACTACACATTAAAAAATTAACACTTTTTTCACATCATGAATCATTCTGTGACTTTATGTATGAACTTATAGTGGGAAGTCATTCCTATACAATGCATGTCATGCTCATCTCATTGGCTAAACCCATGATAGTGAGATATCAATATCCTAGAAGTGTATCCAAACACTTATTTACCCAACTCCCTCGTAACATGATGTTCAACATAAAAGGGATACTACGTCCTTTTATGCTATATATTTCATGTTTAGACAATACTAATCTTTTCTAAAATTCCCACTAAAGGAATAGGTAAGAAGGAACTTCATCTACAAAACTAGGAACATCAATGACTACCTGTTAGGAAAAGACCGAAAAATATGATACCATTTGAAATGACCCACTAATTCCTATTGGCTTGAGAGTACAACGAGTCATTACTAGGCCTTAAGAGACATCCCTAATATGCCAAATACATGTAATAAATGAAGAAGGGTTTCAAATAACAGTGGGATGTTATTTTACCTTTATAAAAAAACCAATAAACCTACCAAACATAACCAAACATTCACAATATGATTCATGAACAAATGAATGACAACTCAACAACTTCATGCACTCAAAACCACATCAAACTAAGAAACAATGAAAGGATAACCATGTATCAGAGTACATAGTGGATAAACTACACAAGACTCTCTAATGACAACAAGACTCCATACTCCACATGCTCCAAGATCCAAAATCATAGAACATCCCAATATCACGAGGTAGTGATGAACACGTGAGAAACATTACCTTTTCCCCTGTCCTGAAAGATAACATCTACAAATTTTCCAAAGTTCCAAAGCAGAGGTGAGAATAAAACTATTTAGGTTTTCCCCAATGAATTCCCTACTCACGCCACTATAATAGAAGAGTTATCGGCAATTATATAAAATTTTTTATATAAAAAAATTTCACAAAAGGTGTTTATTACTAAATATAAACATGTTTCTAAAAACATTCATTACCAAACCCAAAAAAGTGCAGTTGAAGCCAATTTTTCCAGCAAGATATTTTTCCAGAAAAATAACCAAACAATCTTTACAACCATTTCCCAATATTTAAATATCATCATACCCAACCATTAATCAAACCCATGCATCCAACCATGCATTCTACGTTATCAAAGTTCCATACTCATGAGTGGTTTCTCATCGATCTACCAAGTCATCAGATGAAAATTGTTTCCCAAGTTCCATTAATCCTTTGGCACTGAGAACAACATCATATTTCAACCAAGCCTCGTATATGAAATTCCCATGTCCCATCAAATCTTTGTAACCAATCACATGGTCATATTTCAACCATTACTTTTATATTCTATATGAACACACAAATCATATGCCCAACAATCAAACCAAAATAATCCTTTCAATAAAAACACCTTTTTATTGAAAAAAATTTCCGTCAAAACCATTTCAATGTCAAACCATTTAAAATCCAAACCATTTCAATAAAAATATATTCTTATGGAAAACCATTTCTATTGAAAACCCCATTTTCATAAACCATTTAGTAATTCCAAAAAATCCATAATTTAATAGCATCATTTTAAATTAAACACCCTTTTGCACAACTACTCACCAAGATCACTAAATTTCACAAAAACCATAAATCATAAAAAATAAATATTTTTTAATACATTTCACAATAAATAAACGAATTTGAATCAAATAAAATAAATTCATGAAAGAGGAGTCCAGAGAGAAGCCACCTACATAGATGGTTTTGACGAAACTTTAACAACATATGAAGAACGCACAGGGAAGTAGGTCGATTCTCCAAGAGCAGCCTTAGATATCTTATCCTAGAAAGGTCATGACTCAAAATTGATATATGTTACATCCAAAAATGTAGATATACCCACTATAGGATCAGATAGGATAATGAATGGAGATAGAAGAAGTATATATAAGTATATCTAAGAAAACATGAAGAATCCATAAATAATGGTGACATACCTCAAGAATCAGAATCGAAATCACCAAAGTAAGGATCTAGAATGAATTCAACTCATGTAAGGAGGGTTATCCAACTATCTATGGAAAGTAATATCGAATTAAGTGTGTTTTTGAGAAAAAATGAAATAAATAATGCAAAAACTAAGTAATCTCCTAGAAAATAGAATATATATTTGACCTCTGCACAGGATCTTACTACACTGTTTATGCCAAACATGTATGCATCATGTGACCTTAATTTTGGTCCCAATACTCCCTATAAACCCCCAAAATATCTCATCCTTCACCTTTAACCTTTTAGGGAAAAAGTGTTTTTATAGAAACATCCCACTTTATGGAAACACCACACATTATGGAAACAACCCACTTTATGGAAACACCCAACATTATGGAAACACCCCACTTTTTGGAAACAACCCACTTTATGGAAACTACCAACTTTATATATAATATATAAATTATAGAAACTCTATATTTTATTGAAACCGAATATTTTATGGAAACTCTATATTTTATGGAAACTCTCTATTTTATGGGAACTCCCAATATTATTGAAACACTCTATTTTATGGAGACTCAACCAAAGACACACCAATTAAAGAAACACGATTAAAGGGGATATATACCGAAACTATGGGTACTAAAATTATATTTTTAAAATAAATATTTTTATTATTAAAATACTATTTACTTCACTTCTCGTTTTATAAAAATATTTTTCCAAAAGAACAATTCTTTTCAATTTAAAAGAGTCTTTATCTCACTATTTACTTGAAGATTTTATAAGAGTATCATCTTCTATTTCATCACCCTTGTTGATTATTATGTATTATTGGTATTATAATTCCATGTCATCATCTACCATATATAATTTAATGGTTTATGATTACTTTATATGTGGATGTGCTATCTTAAATCCATTCCCCAATTTACTCTGAATGGTAAGTGTTCATGTTTAATGTTCGGGGAAAGTTATCTTCATTTCATATATTAATTTGAATATGAATATATATGTTGTTTATGTTAATACTCATTCATATGAATACTGCATTGGACATAGTAATTGTTTTTTGGGGCCTCCTATAGCCTCTCGGTGCATCGGTAGGTCCCATGAGAAAAAATACGACAATGGCACAAGGCCTTGACAAAATGATTACTTATGGTCTTGGGACGTGGCCTTGATGGTATAGTTATGTTTTCTCGCATTATGAATTCCCTCATTATGAAAATAGTATTGATGGTTCATGTGATTATTTAAATTGTATAATACCCATTATTATGTTATGTTAATGATATATTTACTCAGCCCATTTTTCTGCCATAATATGATAAAGTTTATTTTTAGAGGCATGTGTTTTCAATTATTCACCATTTATAATGTTTTTGTTAACATCCTATGTACTGAATACCCTTAATTAGCACTTGAGATCACCCCTTTATTATGTTTAATTTTCTCAGGACATGAATAAGTTAGTTATGAATGAAATACTGAAATAACCTAGGAGTTATGGATGTTGTCTAAGGAGTCTCTAGGTTTTATTTCTTTTCTTGTTGTAATGTTTAACTTATGTTTGAATCCTGTTTCCAATAATACTAAACCACCCAATCCTTCAGAATGATTATTCCATGTTTGTATTCCAATGTATTCAAATAAGGCAGCGGCTCTGGGAAACTTGGGTCAGGTCTATACAATTAGAATCCAAATAAGTTTAATAGAATAAATAGAAACTAGATTTATAAAACATAGATTAGGGAAGATTCCCTAAGATATTATTTGTGGATAAACATATTAGAACGTCCTTGTATTTTGGTAAGGAATAGATTATGTGGATCCTTAAATCAATACATCCATGTCTAGATACAAGCAGGTAGATGTGGCTCTAGCATAGATATACCATAGAGTAAAATCATCGACAAGGAGATTCAGGCTTGACTCAGGGTAGCCTTGTAAACGAAATCAACACTTGTTTCACTCTTAGTTCTGACACTCCCAGAGGATATACTTTGGATAATTCACATTTTCATTACAAGTCATTATAAAGGATTAAAATATAAATTTTTCTGAAAAGATACCATTATTGTGATTAAGAAATTAGCTATGTGTAAAATTGAAATTTATGCTATGTATTTTTCTACATTAATATTATAAAATATAATTCATATGATAATATAGTGAATGTCATTATTTAGAAATTGAACCTTGTGAACAGAATGGAAACCACACTGATGCACATGTCCCCTATAGGGATTTCCCACCTATGAAAGATAATGATGTTGGCTATGGTGTTGTGACTAGTACAGAGATACATTTAACTATACTGGGAAAATATACTTAGGTTATGAATAATAAACATAACAATATAGGGCATCTGGAACCACTATGTGGAGGATAAATGTTAGATCTCTTTATGTGACAAAAACCTCTATCATTCAATGTGACTACAAACCCAATTGTAGCAGATCAGTGGATATGTTACTTAAAGAAGATATTTCACACTTTACGATGTAATGAAAGGAAGAAGGTTGTCATGGTGGTTTATCGTCTAACAGGAGATGTGGATCAATGGTGGCCATTATTCCAAAACACAAAAGAGGAGGAAAAATATATGAGATGGAATGGATGGATTTTAAAGAAATCTTCTTAGAGAAATATTTCCCTCGTGAATAGCGAGAAGATATAGAGAGTAAATTCTCGAATCTGAGGCAGAAGGATGATGAAAATGTTTCCAAGTATGAATCGAACATTACAAGGCTAGAAATCCATGCTTCAGACCACACACATAATACATGTAGAAAAATTGATCTATTCATTGATGGTTTGAAACCATTAATCTGAAGGCCTCTTATCTCAAATAATTTCTCATCAAATGAAGACCTAGTTTCACGTGATAAAAAGTATAAAAAGGAATTATCTATGTCATATGACTTTAAGGGAAAGTAGTAGAGAAATAGGGCTTCTAAAAAATATAGTAAAGGATATATGGTAATGGGGAAGAAGGGAAGAGTTGAATTTCCGTCATGTAGTAATTGTGGGAAGAAACACACTGGAACTTTCTTGAAGGGAATGAGAGTTTGTTATAAGTGTAAAGGAAAAGGCCACCTATCCTAGAATTTTAAGGGAGGAAATAAGATGCAAATTATTTGTCCTACAATTGCAGGGAGATGTGAAATTATGCACATGAATGACCAAATCATCAAGGAAATTTTCCCCCAAGAAGTCCAAGGGAGAAAGGAAAATATTATTCAGTCATAACCACGGAGGTTTATGTTCCTAATGAAGTGGTGGCTTGTACATTGATCATTTCATCCAATATAGCTAGCAGATTATTTTATTTCGGATCATCACATTCATTTACATCATTCCAGTTTTCTAAGATGATTATATATGTCCAATTTGTTTTAATAAAGGAGTTATCAGTATAAAACCCTAGTGGATGTATCATTCCAACAAAGTCATGTTGATTAGTCTCCATCATGACACAAAAACATTCTATAGTTTCTAAAAATTTCATTGTACGAGTGGTTGACTATGATATAATTATCGGTATGAATTGGCTATCAAATTATGAAGCGAAGATCTGTTTCAAGAAGAATGAAGTTACAGTATTTTAGAATGGTGTTGAATCTCTTATTTTGAGAGCAGAAACCCCACCATTTTATTATCATCTAGATCCACCCCCAGTATCTCTACAAAATTCAATTATTGGGGAATAAGGGAAAGAAATAAATATGGGTGAGGATATTAATTTACAAATTGAAGGTGTACCTATTGAACATGAATATGTTGATGTATTTCGAGAAACTTTACCTGGACATCCTCCAGAGCTAGAAATTGTGCTTTCCATTGACATAATTAATGGTTCAAGGCCCATATCCAAGACCTCTTTTAGAATGGCCACTATGTATTTAGTGGTTCCCATATCTCCCTTGTCAATAAGAATGATGGATCCATGAGGTTGTGAATTGATTATAGGGAAATAGATGTTATTTAAAATTATAATATGTATCCTCTGCCATGAATTTATGGTTTATTTGATCAAAATCATGGGGAAAAATATTTTTCAAAGATTGATCTTCGATCTGGATATCATCTGTTTCTTTTGAGAGAGGAAGACATTCAAAAAACAACATTCCTAACCAGGTAATGGAATTATGAGTTTATAGTAATTCCTTTTGGACTAACTAAGGAATCATATGTTTTTATGGACCTGATGAATTGTTTTTAAGGAATATCATGATGAATTTGTGGTGGTGTTTATTAATGATATCCTAGTGTAATCTAATATCCATTAAGATCATGAAAATCACTTGCACACTATTTTAAAGACACTTGGATGTAATAAATTATATGGGATGTTTATCAAGTGTGATATTTGGCGGCAATCAGTTTTCATTCATGGCCACATTGTCCCTAAGGATGGAATATCAGTTGATCTTAGAAATAAAAAGGTTGTGCAAGAATGGATTACCCCAATGAACATAACTGAGGTACGTTTTTTTATTGACTTAACCTATTATTATCGGTGTTTCATTCAGAAAATCACATGTTTAGCCAACCCAAGGACCAAACATCCATGAAGAGGGGTTATGTTCGTATGGAAAATAGAATATAAATAATTTTCTGATGAATTGAAGAAGTGGTTATTGAATTCTCTGATCCTAACCCTACCATCGAGGAATTATGGATTTGTTATCTATGGTGATGCATCAATGAAATTACTTGGTTGCGTCCTTATGTAGTATGATTGAGTGATAGCCTATGTATCTGAAGAGCTAAAAATTCATGAATAAAACTTTCCAACTCATGATATTGAGTTTTTAGTGGAAATCATTTCTCTAATGATTTGGAGACATTACCTCTATAGAGAAAATTGTGAGTTATATACCGATAATATAAGTTTGAAATATATATTCTCGCAGAAATAACACAACATGAGAGAATGTAGATGGATTGATCTACTCAATGATTATGATTTCACAATACACAACCACTCGGGGAAGACATATAAGGTAGAAGATGCATTGAGCAGAAAGGATCATGGAGTTCTGTACAAGATGAGAGTTGAAATGGATCCTTCATTCATGGATCTAGTAATAAAGGATATGGGAGTTATCATGGAAGGGAACACGTCACTAATTTTCCAAATGGTTTCCAGTCCTTCTTTATAGGAAAGGAAAACAATTTCTCAGGTTGAAGATGAGGATTTTCAAATGAAAATTAAAGCTGTAAATAATGGGATGTTGATGGACATCAAATATGAAGGCGGCATTTTGAAATTCAAAAATTGGATTTGTGTTCCTAATATTTCTAATCTAGAGAGGTAACTATTGTAATATTCTCATAGTTCTAATATACTTATACACCGTGGTATCACAAAGATGTATAGAGATTTAATGATGTATTTTTAAGGGAAATCATAAAGATTTAGATTGATGATTATGCATCGACATTTTGGTTTGTCAACATGTGAATGCTGGAAGAAAACATCCTGGAGGATTCATGCATCCCCTTCCTATTCTTACATGGAAATGGGTTGATATTATGATGGACATTACCATGGGGCTACCAAATACTCCATGAAATAATGATGTGGTATGGGTGATTGTTGACTGTCTTACAAATCATCACATTTTCTTACATTAAGAGAAGATTTACCACTGCAATGTTTAGAAAGACTATATATAAATTAATTTTAAGACTTCATGGTGTACCATTATCAATTGTTTATGACCATGATCCCCATTTTACATCACAATTCTGGAAAAGTCTTCATAATTCCCAAGATACTGATCCTCATTTGAGCAATACGTACCACCCACAAATTGATGGACAACCAAAAGGGACTATTAAAACATTGGAAGAAATGTTGGGGTCTTGTTCACATGACTTTCAAAGCACATGGGATCGGTATTTACCTCTTATATAATTTTCTTATGATAATAGTTTCCAATCAAGTATTCAGATGGAACCATATGAAGCGTTTTATAGAAAGTGATTCCATACACCTACTTTTGGGGATTATGTTAGTGAACGAAAGCTCATGGGCCCAAAATTTGTTGTAGAAGCAACAGAAAAGGTGAATATTATAAATATCCGTATCAAAACAACACAATTAAAGAAAAAAATCTATACTAATAACCAAATAAAGGATTTGGAATTTGAAGTATGAGATAGTGTTTTCTTTATGGTATCTCCATGGAAGGGTATTATATGATTAGGTAAGAAGGTAAAATTAAGTCCTATGTACATCAGACCTTTTTAAATTCTGGATCTAATTAGAGATGTATCATACCATTTGGAAATACCTCCAAGTCTCTCCAAAGTACACAATGTGTTCCATGTGTCAATGTTAAGGAAATACATGCCTGACCCAACATATGTACTCACCTATGAAGAAATAGAACGTTAGCCCGGTCTGTCTTATTGTAAAGAGCCTATCAGGATTCTTGATACTAGAGAATAAGTATTGAGATATCAAAATACACATCTGGTAAAGGTTCTTTTGAGGAACCATGATATGGAAGAGAAAACATGGAGCATGAGAGGCTTATGTTGAAGACATACCCGAATCATTTTAGGTAACATTTTTTGATTTTTAAGGACAATGTTTTTGTAAAGAGAGAAGAATGTAATGACCCAATATTTTTAAATTTAAATTACTTTCTTAAAAATATTTTATAATGAACTACTATGTTCTATGTGACCTTTAAACATAATTTTGTCACTTTTGTGAGGTGAATTTTGAAAATCTGACATACACGGTTGTGACCAGTAAGATATGTGGAGTCCAATAAGAAAAAATAAATTTTAGTGAATAGTAACTGACCCTTATGAATAGTAACACACCATTATTAATAGTGGAACCCTAATGAATAGTTATATTACCTATGATAGTATATAAATAATATTCAAGTGGTAGTACGATATGCCTAAGGTTTGGAATAAGTAAATAAATGTTTTAAAATTGATGTTTTACAATAAATTTTTATTTTAACTAAATGTTAACTTAATCATATTTATTAAATTATTTTTGAAAAATGGACTTCATTTTTGGATTCTCCACACCTATAAATGTTTAGGGTTATTTTTTTGTATTTTTCTGAAAGACTCAAATTTTTGATGAATAGTGAAATATAATAAAATACTGTATATACAAATTATGAATTAAATACACTATTCATGACATCACAAGTGATGTAAGACCAAAGATTTCGAAGTCACAAGAATTTAATACTATTCTTGGTCATGTAATCATATCTCTTTCTGCTTTTAAGAGAAATTAATAAATTAATGATTAAAAAATTATGAAAACTATCCTCTCCTCCATTATAAAACCACCTCTCACTCCCCCTTCTCATCACTCCTCCCAAGCCCTGTGACCTCTCCAAATTCTGTCCAAATATCTTCTTAACCACCTCTCCTGCATCCAGGAAGACATGGTCTCATAAAAAAACTAAAACATCTCCCCTAGAGAGGCTCTCAAGGATGTTTGTTTAAAGAGGTTAATTCCTCTTTTTTTAAATCTTTGACTTTCCTTTCAAGTTCATTTTTTTTATTTTTTGATTATTACCACTCATTATCCAAAGATTTTTATTGCTATAGTACCTTAAATGTACTATAATTTTATAATGATTGTGGAATAATTTATCATCATCTATTCCTTTTACCTTCATTATACTAGTAGCAAGAAAACCATCCAAGATGTGTAAATTTACCACATTCAAGGACGATGGGATTTCGATTTCTATTATAATTCTAAATTATGGTCATGAAACCATTATTCATATGGTTGAACCATATTATTATATATTTAATATATGATATCTAAGGTTCTATAATCCATCTATAAAAATTTTATCATGTTATAAAGGAAAATGAGTACGTTGTAATCAAAACCCACAAATTAACAGAAACAGTTTTCATTAAAGATCTGTATAATAACTCATCCTCATTACATGGAACCAAGTTTAATTAATTAAAAATAAAACCAATTGATTATAAAATTAATATTCAAATTCAATTCTATAGAATTACATCCATTCCATATGAACTCCATTAATTAAGTACAAGTGAACCGTTTAAGAAAATAAAGAAAACGAACAATGCAGAACGACGAAATCCAACAAAATAACTTTTAAATATGGGAATAAATGAATTAAATAGAACTATTATAAATAAATCCATGAATAAATTTATTATAAATATGTTATTAATAATTTTAATTTCATATTATAGGAGCTTAAATTCAGGAGCGGAACACGTTTGGATTTAAGGTATGGGTTTTTGCACCTGAACTTCCATTTTCATTTGGGTTACATTTATTGTCTATTATCTCAATTAAAATTTTTTTATTATTATTTTATCCTATAAAATTATGTTTTTGGGTTATATATATGTTTACGAACCATAATCATTCCTTATTTTGTTGATGGTTACAAGTTTTAAAAGAAACTTTCGAAATTGTTTCCAAAATACAAGTTTGTTCCAAAGGAATTTCACAAATTATTTCCTATTTTCAAGGGCACTCTATAATATGTTTTTGGAAATAGTTTTCATTATAATAAAACATTTTTTATTATTAAAATACTACTTTAATTCACTTATTATTTTATAAATTTTTTTTCCAAAATAACACTCCTTTTCCAAGTAAAAGAGTATTTATCTCATGACTTACTCAAAGATTTTAGAAGAGTATATTCATCTATTTCAACACTCTTGTTGATTATTATATATTATTGGGATTATTATTCCATGATATTATCAACCATATTTAATTTAATGGTTTTTTATTACTTTTTATGTAGATTTTTTATCTTAAATCCATTCCCCGATTTACTGTCAATGGTTAGTGTTTATGCTTAATGTTCAGGGAAAGTTATTTGAATTTAATATATTAATTTAAATATTAATTTATATACTATTTATGTTTATCCCCATTAATACGAGTATTTAATTGAACATAGTAAGGGTTGGTTGGGGCCCTCTATAGCCCATTGGTGCATCGTTAGGTCTCATGAGACAAACTACGTTCATCACACAAGGCCCTTACAAAATGATTACTTATGGTCTTGGAATGAGGCCTTGATGGTATGATTATATTGTCCCTCATTATGAATTCAATCATTATGAAAATAGTATTGATGGTTCATGTGGATTTTCTAATAGTATAATATCGATGATTATGTTATGTTATGACAATATTTACTCATCTCATTTTTCTGCCATATTATGTTCAAGTTTATTTTAAAAGGCATGTGTTTTAAATTATTCACCATGTCTAATGATTTTTCTATATTCCAATGTATATATTACACTTACTAATCATTTGTTCTCAACTCATTATTATGTTTCATTTTCTCAGGACATGATGAATTTTATTATGAATGACATTATGAAATAACCTATGAGTTATGAATGTTGTCTAAGGGGTTTCTATGTTGTATTTATTTTCAAGTTGTAATGTTTAACTAATGTATGAATCTTGTTTCCAATAATAATAAACCACTCAGTTCATCATGATGCTTATTCCTTGTTTGTATAGAAATGTAATCAAATAAGGCACTAGCTCTGGGAAACTGGGGTCGGGTCCTTACAATGTATATGTAAATATACCAGAAAATTGGTTTTAGATAGATAATAAATATAGGAATCCCTTATGATATGCCTTTATAGTTAATTTTGAAAATGAATAAATTATTTATTCCTGATTTGTTAAAATCTATTCAACTACTGAAAATGGTGGAATCCAAGAAAAACCAAACAGATAACCCTTACGAGGGAAAATTCAATGATTTCCCAAATGAAACACCAATTCCCTAAGAGGTGGAGTTGAAACCATTATTGTGATAATTAACCAATTGTCTCAGGATATGAATAATAATTTAATCTATTTGGAACATCTTCCATTTCGAAATATATAACAACTATACATTTAGTCCCTTATACTACAATAACCAAAAACAATTTGTGGATCGTCTGATCCACATGTCACAGAACAGTGGATTAATTCAATGGGGAAGATAGTTTAGTTGATCAACTATATTGAGAAAGATAAGGTTACACTTTTGGTTTATCATTTAGATAGAGAATTCAATAAATTGTGGGAATTTATAATGAACACTAAGATAAAGTATTTAATAG
Source organism: Viscum album (assembly GCA_963277665.1). Lineage (NCBI taxonomy): Eukaryota > Viridiplantae > Streptophyta > Magnoliopsida > Santalales > Viscaceae > Viscum > Viscum album. The sequence continues at coordinate 904,086,903 of OY728139.1, forward strand.
AAGAGATGGAGTGGGAATCCATTAAGAAATAAGTTCTTCACAAGTATTTCCCTTTAACTCTTTGAAAAAAATGATACATATAATTCACAGATCTGAAGAAAAAAGGAATGTGAATATATTAAAGCTTATGATTCAACATTAAATTGCTTACTAGATATGCCTAGGTTTTTGGAATCAACAAATATATATATATATATGTATTATTTAGTGATTTAAAACCACTATATTGAAAGGATCTAGCTATCAAATACTTTTGGATTTATAAAGAATTGGATTGATGTGAACTCATAGTTCAGAAAGAGTTAAAGAATGGTTCCATGGTTATAGTGATAAGAATAGAATACTACAGTTCATGCTAGTGGGTCAAATTAAAATGGATGAAATAGTATCCAACTTCACACATGTTAAAATGGGTGACTAAAAATACTAAGAATTTCTTCAAAGTGATGATGAATGCAACAAGTGTGGGAGAGAAATATATGAAGGTCAGGAATATTAAAGATATGTTTTTAGGATGGCCAACATGATTGAATTAATAAAGGCACTTCCAAATTATCTACCCCAGTTTTTTATAATTTAACTATAGAGGACAAGGGAACTATGAATGAAAGTACACTAGAACATGGTTCCTGGAGAGAAATCAGTGTCAACAACCCAAAAAAATTAAGGTTCAAGGGAAATCATATGCCATCACTACTGCTGAATTGAAGAATAAAAATGATTTCATATATGTTAATATTCTTATTAGATCAGGAATGAAAAATGTTTTATTTTGTTCTAGTTCTATATTTTCTTTCATATACTAAATTTTTTCTATATATGTTCAATCGAAACCATAATAACATGACCTATAGATATCTTTAAAAACACCAAGTTGTGTGATCATTGCAACCCAGGTGTTGGACTCTTCTCATGTTAGCTTATGTGGGAGGACTATTCTAGAAAATCTCAAAATTCTTCTATTGGTTGGATTTTATGCTATACTGGTCCTAGAGTTTATCTCATTATATATAACACATGTCAATATCATGATATGAAAATATATTTTAATATTCAAAAACATACCATTACCTATATTAATTCAAATAAGTTCATGAATATACTTTTTAAAATCCAACAATGGTTGGGTGATGAAACCCTATGATAAATTGTACCATTAAAAAGGTTAAATTAAAGGAAGGTGTCAACAATAATGAAATTACAATTTTTAGGGAATAAACTGATGTAATTATGAAATAGTAGCCAAGACATCCCCTATATAGTGATGTATAGTTATTAATAGAACTTATCCTAGGATCCATGGCTATCTCTAAATTCCACTGCATGATGCCACTGATTGAATTGGTGTGTTTAAATAAAGAGCTCACAGAGAATTTGGATAAAGGTTTCATACACACTTGTCATCACCTTGGGGTGTTTTGGATCAATTTATAATTAAAACTAATTGATCAATGTTACTATGTAACATATACTGGGTTCTCAACAAGATCAGTATAAGGAAAAAGTATCCTCTCCCAAGGATTGATGACTTGTTTAATCAACTTCTAGGACTATAGTTTTCCTCAAAGGTGGAACTTCATTTTGAATATAATCAACTGATGGTGAAGAAGGAAAATATTCAAAATAATGCTTTATGTTTAAGTTATGGTCACTATTTATTGATAATGAGGGCCATAATAATTATTAATACGCCTGTAATTTTGAGGTATTTGACTAATAGAGTCCTCAAAGACTACCTTGAAAACAATTGGTAGTTTTTATAGATGATATTCTCATTCACTCCATGATAAAGGAGAAACATGAAGAGGATTTAAGGATTTTGTTGGATACATTAATAAAGTAGAATATATATTATATGTTCATAAAGTTTGAATTTTTAATAAAATATGTTTAAATCATAGGGCACATGATAACAAGTGAGGGAATTTATGTGGGTCCTCAAAAGACAAAATTTCTTGAGAAATGGCCCATGCGTAGTAGTTTTTTACAAATCATTAGTCGTATTTTAATATTATGATATTACAAAATAATTACATAAATTTCTCATGTTTTTATGGTCTATTAACTTTGATAACATGAAATTTTTTGATCTTTGAATGAAAAAAAATTGAGGAAGTATTTAAGGATTTAATGAATAGGCTAATCACTATACCTATACTCACACTACCAATATGTGGAGAAATTGTTTTAAAATATAGTGATGAGTTAATGAAATTATAATTTTTTGTAATCATTAATAATGATAACGATATTTCCTATGCATCGTGGATGATGAAGATCCATGAAAAAAACCATTTGATGCATTATCTATTGATAGCAGTTGGGATTTTTTATCTCAATGTTTTTTCACTATCTCTATAGTGAGAAATGAGACATATATATTGATCATATGAGTCTAAATTAAATATTTTCATTGAAGTATCTTAGTATGCATACAATAATATTGTTATAACTAATCGAGGACTATGATTTCTATATTCATTACAATTCGGGAAAGGTAAACAATATAGTTAATGATATTAGAAGAAAATTAATGTTCAAAAATATCCATGCCATGAGTTGAGTAAAACCATATCATCATGGAAATGAAATGAATGGATATTTAAATCATATATGATGGGAATTAATCCAATATTCACAAAACTATTTCCCAATCAATTATCCAATTGAAGAAGAAAGAGGCACAAATGGGATTATTTATTGCTCCAAAACAAGGTGAAAGAACTAATGGAATAAAAGAGGCATTAGTTACACAATGATTATGATGCTTTTATTTATTAATGAATGAGGCATTATGTTTCATAATCACATGAGATAATTAATGATTTATCAGACAATTTACATAGATCACATTTCTCAATCCATCCTAGAAGTACCAAGATATGCAGTGATCTTTTATTGATCCTATGGGGAGGCAAGATGATGAAATAGACTTTAGAGTATATATTAAGGCGATTAGTATGTAATATAGTTGATGTAGAGAGAAAATATTACAAATGGATTATGAAACTATTGTCTATACCAACATGGGAATGGGAGAATATTAGTTTTGACATTTTCCCTGGTCTCCAAAAGACGTCCGAATGGAACAACGCAATATTGGTTGGGTGGATCGACTCACCCTATCTACCCAAATTATAGATATTTGTGAATTTTTATTTCCTAAACAACATTCTAGGACACTTGTGATTAATGTGGTGAGGCTACATGGGGTTCCAAATTTCATCTACTATGATCATGATATAATATTGGCCTCTAAATTCCGGGGAATTATTCATCATTTATTGAGTCCTGAATTGAATTTCAGCACGAAATATCACCTTCAAACTAATGTCTAGTATTCAAGGAATATTCATATTATCTATAAAGTTCTAAGATCAGGCATAATGGAATTAAATGGTGGATTGTATCCTCATATTCCATTGGATATGTTCTCATATAAATGTAGATTACACTCGATTATTCAATTGGATTGATATAAATCTATGTATGGGATGTGATGTAGAGATCCAAATTTTTTGGATGGTGTTGTAGAAGGAATGGTAATTCAAACTTACCATATATAAGAGATGGTAGAGAAGATTCTATCTATACAAAAAAATATAAAATCATCTCGGAGATAGAAAATAATATATTATTAAAATCATTAAATTTATTTTGAGTTTAACGTTTGAGAAAAGAAATTAATTTTAATATCACCAGGGAAGAGAGTTATACAGTTTGGAAGAAAAGAAAAAAATATCCCAAACTACATTATCCATTTCATATCCTTGATCACCTAGGAGATATGGAATATAATCTTTCACTTCCATAAATTATTACTCAATCTCATAATGTGATCCTCATATCCCTCTTGAGGATATACATAATGAATCCCTCAAATGTTCTAAATTCATATGTTTTACAATATGAGAATTACTGCTCAAGTGAAGAGAAAAAGTTGAAGATCATGGAGAGTGTAGAGAAATTACTATTCAACTATATTACTCACCATGTAATGGTTTTCTCGAGGAACCATAATTATGGGAGGTGAAATGGGAACTGGAGTGAATAGTGAAACAAGAGTTCCCTAACAAAATTCTAAACCGATAACACGAGTTGAAATTATGGGGATGAAAATTCTAAAGGTATATGAATGTAATGACCAAATGTCTATAAATTATATTTTCTTTCTCAAATAAATATATATTATATTATAAAATATTACAAATATTCACTATATAAAGAAACTAAATAGTATTTATTCCAATAACGAAAATCATCAGTGTAGTCAGAAACTAAAAATAATAATGAAATATATATCAAGGGGACAACAAAATATAAAATATAAAGGTTAAAATGGGAAAATATGTATCATCTCAATATATAGAAACATCCCTCCCATGAAAAAATATAAAAATGAATAATATTTATTAAAATAACCAATATTATATAAAATATAAATGTATAACCTTTAGATAAATTGAATCCAATAATGAATTAAGGAATTAAGAGTTATCTATATGTTGTAATGTGACCATTGGTATTATATTTTTATTGTTGTAATAGTAACACAGTCTTTGGAAATAGTAATGACTATTTGAATTATAATTTTACCTAAAAATAATAAATTCATTTATAAAAACAATATTTATCATGAGTAATTTAATTAATTAAAAATATAATAATGCTAGAAAATATATAATATCATGATTAAAACACTCAAATAAAATATAAGCACAATTTTAAGAAACTATATTTTATAGTATTTTATAAAAATCTTATTTTTTATATTATAAATTAAATTTATCTATTTTAGAAATTTATTTTTATAATGTTATTATAGGTTTTTTTAAAACATCACGTTAATATTTTCTATGGGTGATTTTTTGATAATTATAGAATGTAATTAAATTTTTAGGTGAATATAAACAACATAGTTTTTTATGTAACCAATATATCATAAATTATATCATTCATGATGTAATAATGACCACATAATTTCATTAAATTTAGGATCAAACATTGTATATTTATGTTCATAAAGTAGTTATTAAAATATAATAAAAATATATCTCAAAACATGAAAATCATTTTCCATAACATAAAGTCAAAAGTAATTCCGTAAAATAACAATTTTTCTTTCTTTCCATTTTACTTTTTAGTAAACTATGTGAATTAGAATTATAGTATGTTTAATTTCATAAAACCATTGTATTATATTAATATAATATTTATATTTTAAAAAATTCACTATTAAAAATTTTATCTATGCTATTTTATTATAATTAATATTTTCTTGTAAAAATACACATCCCCTCAAATATAAATAACCCCACTCCCTCCACTTATATGAAAAATAATCCCCAACTATCCAAGGACTAAAATTTTCCAAAATCCTACCTCTAAATCACCTTATAATCCATTAGTACATTCCCTTGAAATCCAACTACAAACATCAAGGGAGTTGTTGTGTCATACAATATAGGCTACATCAAGAAATAAGTATGTTTTAATTAACCCTTCTTTATTCTTATTCCCCTTTATTCATCCCACCCCTTTAAAAACCGAACGATATAAGAGTGTTGATGCTCCTTTCCGTCACATAGTCTAACAATTTATTAGGGAAATACCATAGTCCAAAGTGATTCACCCTTTGAAGAAAATATCAAAAATTGACAAAGGCATGAAGAATGAATTTGTTAAAAATGGGCCTCCCATGTTTCAGCATGGTCCCGAAAGTATACTTGTGTGCCTCCTATTGGTCGTGCAGGTGATGTTCATGACCTACATTATTTTCTCCCAAGGTCTTCAGCAGCCTATAAATACCAACTATGCGCCCCCTATTTGAGGATGAAAAAATCCAATAACTCAGATTTGAGCTCTCGGCACCCTAGTCTCTTCTCAAAGCCTTTCGAACACTTCTAAGGTTATTTCTTATCTAGAATAGAAGGTTTAAAATAGGGGACAAGGCCTAAGTGTCTAAATTCATCAACACCTGTGTTGGTTGAAGTGGACACTCAAGAGGGGGGTGGATTGAGTTCCAATTAAAATTTATGTTTTAAAATATTTCACTAAAATCCCCCAATTTAAAATACTAATTGAAATGTAGTGAATTTGAACTAAAGAAAACATTCAGTTAGGTTCTCAAGGAATTGATTAATTCCTAGTTAATTTAATCAGAAGATCAGATTAGCTTTTGAAACTAACCTAATGATTTGAAAGTAATGCAAGAAATTGCTAATTTAATTATTAGAGTTACTTTGAAAAAAATTATGTTTTAATGTTCTTGGAAGCGGAATAAAAGGTTTTAGATAAAACTAAATAAAGCACAACATATATGACCAAGAGGTTCAGTCTCAAGCCAAGACATAGTCCTCTCAACAATTTATATAAATTGGATCCACACCCTGGATCGGGGTTCACAACAGTTTACAAATGTCTAGGTAAAAGACCTCTACCATAGTTCTACATGGGATACAAAAAACAACAGAAAATACAGCTGTCCATGTCACACATGACCTCTACCACAATCCACATTGGGAAAAAGAAGATGTAAGGAGTTTTAATGTGGATTTAAAGATCCTCTAGTTCAGGTTCAGGAGAAAGTGTGTTTGTAAATTAAAACTGATGACACACACTACTTGTAATGTAAATAATAAATCTCTGAGCAAGATATAGAGTTTAGAATGGCTCTAGGGATTGTAGTGTTTCTCTTGTCTCCTTATAATTTGATCAGAGATGGTTATGAGTCCTCTTCAGGTTTTTGTTTGAAAAATAGAGTGTCGTCTTTTTGACATCTAGGTTCAGAGACAATGAAAATGTAGTCGATGAAGTTATTAAAAGTCCTTGTGAATGAAATCAAATCTTCTTGAGTAAGCTTGAGTGTGTCTAAGCTTCTGTGTCTTCTTGGTCGTGCATGTATATTTGTATGATCTCTTCCTGTCTATGTCACTTTTATCACTTATTTATATCTCGTGTATATTCCTCGTGTCTTTCATATATCTCTGTATCTTTGGAGCAACAGGGACTTCTTGTATTTATTGCACGAGCTCGGAAAAAGAAATGATTTCTTTTTTGCAGGAATGAGGTATGGTTCCCTGACATCCAACAACATTCATTAAATAAATGAATAAGAATTAAAATATATCTGATATGACCATTGGTTAGATTAAATAAATATAAATAAATTAAGGCAGTGTCAGATTCTCTGGAACTGTAGCATTAGATATCGGTAGCCTTGTGTATCTGTAACCTCTTGTGTAACCGTAACCTTTCTATCGGTAGACTTCATGTCTATCGGTAGACTTGATCGGTAGCGGTAGACTTAATGTACCGGTGACCTTTCATGTAACGGTAGACTTCATGTACTGGTAGCTTCCTTAGTGTATTGGTAGACTTTCCTCGGTTACTTGTCTGTAACGGTAGGCTTGAGTAATGGTGACTTGTCTGTATTGGTGACCATCACGTATCGTTATACTTGCATAACAGTGACTTGTCTGTACCAGTGTACATGATGTATCGGTGACCTTCACGTATCAGTAGACTTGCATAGCGGCGACTTGTTGTATCGGTAGGATTTCATAACGGTGACTTGTTGTATCGGTAGGCTTGCATAACGGTGACTTGTTGTATCGGTAGGCTTGCATAATGGTGACTTGTTGTATCGGTAGGCTTGCATAATGGTGACTTTTTGTATCGGTAGGCTTGCATAACGGTGACTTGTTGTATCGGTGGGCTTGCATAACAATGACTACTTTTCTGTTTATGCATTCTATTTGTAGAATGGGTTATGTTAGAATATATATTCATCCAGTAACCGAATTCTCTGAAGATAATATAAATATTATAATATATGAATATGTTCTTGGTGTACAGAAATATTGAAATATGTAATTAACCATTAATCAATATAGGTATTATCAAACCATAATTGAGCATAATTGGGATTATCATAATATGATGGAGCATAATTGGGATTATCAAACCATAATTGAGAATAATTGGGATTATCATAATATGAGTGAGCATAATTGGGATTATCAAAATATGAGTTCAACTAATTCTCCCATAGGGTTCATCAATCTCTCCCTTTTTGATAGTCACAACTTATGCCAAAGTATTAAGAAAATTAAAATAGTTTTAGAGGAAAAATTTACTAAGAAAAAATTTAAAACAAAGTTCTCATCCCCCCCCCCTTCAACTGCACTCCCAGCTCTCATTTGTTTCATTTTCTCCCCCTTTGTGATTAACAAAAAGAAGTGCAGAATCAGAGGAATTTAGAGACAAAAAGAGAATAGATTGCATGGAAACATAAACACAGTAAAGTGGATAATGTAAGACTAAATTTCCATTAAGTCACAAAAGATACAGACTGATAAAGTTGGTATTACAAAAATACAAATGAATCCTATCAAAAACATCCAGAATCACTCAATCTTCCTCTTGAACTAGAGTCTTTACCATAGGATCAGAAGAGGGTGCAGGTTCAGATTGATTAGATGGCTTGGGAATATCTGAAACAACAACTGGAGGTTCAGCCACTGAAACTGTACCGGATCTGAAATTTGTTCTCTTCTGTGGGATCATAGGTGTCAAGATTCAAATAGCCTGAACTGGAGTCAACTGAGGTGTACTCCCAGAGGCAGAGACAGGAAGTGCAAGAGGTACAATCATAGGTCTGGCATCCACATGCAAGAATGGTAGCAACAGGTTATTGAAATCCATAATAATAATCCCTCCTCTCTCCATTGCTGACACACACTACTAGAAAAACAGGTATTTGCGACGGGATCCCGTCGCAAATGGATTTTTGCGACGGGGGCCCGTCGCAAATAGCCCGTTGCTGAAAACGGCGTCGCAACAACACTTATCTGCGACAGGCCCATCGCTAAAGCCTTTTTTTGCGACGGTCATTCTCCCCGTCGCAAATAGTATTCCGTATTTCTGTAAAAAACTTAAAAATAGTTTTTGCGACGGTACCGTCGCAAAAACTAATTTTTTAAAAAAATAAAAAACTATTAATAATACTAGTATTTGCGACGGGCATAGTATCTCGTCGCAAATACTATAAATAGTTTTTGCGACGGGACCCGTCGCAAAAACTATTTTTTTAAAAAAATAAAAAACTATTAATAATACTAGTATTTGCGACGGGCATAGTATCCCGTCGCAAATACTATAAAAAAAATAAAAAAAATAAATTATTAATAAATTATTTTAATTAATATAATAATAGAATTATAATTCACAAATAAAAATAATTAATTATTTTAATTAATATAATATTAATAGAATTATAATTCAAAAATAAAAAATAATAGAATATTAATAAATGATTTAATTAATATAATAATATTAGAATTATAATTCATAAATAAAAAAATTAATAATAAGTTATTTTAATTAATATAAAAATAATAGAATTATTTTACATTCAAATATTAAAATAATTCAAGTATTTCAAAAAATATAATTAAATTATAATATTATAAAATTTTAATATATATATATATTTTAATATTATAAAATATAAATAATATTATTATTCATATTAATATTGTTATTTAAAAATATAATATTATTAATATTTTATAATGAGACAAAAACTAAGAATAGAAAAAAAAAATTGATTTCCCAAATTTTATAACATAAATACAAACTCTAATCTGAAGGAGGGGGGAGGGGGGGAGGTGGGGTATCTGCAGATGGTGGTGGAGGAAACTCCATCCCTAAAGCATGAGTGAGTCGGTGCATGTACTCCATCTGCTCCTGATGCTGCTGCTACCACCGACTCGTCTGCTCCTCGTACAACTGCTGCTGGCATCGACGCTCCTCCTCATGCTGCTGACGCATCTGCTCCTGCTCCTGTCAGAGACTCTCTATCTGTGCAGTCTGAGATCGCAACTGATCCTCATACTGTGTAGTATAAGAAGATGCATGAGCTCCTCTCGAGCTGGACGCCGACATCGCAGCACTGCCATAATAATCTCCGGGAGTCAGTCGAGAGCCGATACCAACTACCCGGCCCTTCTCAAAGGCATACAGGGTGGCCTGCATCCATGCCGCCTCATCAAACTGATGGGCAGTGGTCTGATCTGATGACTCGGCTTGACTCTCAGGCCGGGCCTGTGACGTTGCGGCCTCATATGACTCCTATAGTTGCAATTTAAAAATAAAATTGTGAATATATTATATCTAGTTAATTTTAAACTTGAAAACAAATAATACTGACCACGATGTGATGCTGACGATCACCTCTGAGCTCCCCAGTAGCAGGATCACTATACATCCTCCGATATACGTCGTACTCTGTAATATCGGGGTGCTCGACAGCCTATAAGAATAAAAAATAAACTGTTAATATTTATTGTTATATAAAATATTTTTAAATAATGTACGTACTAGATGCTATCTATGAGTACTGAAAGAACGACTCCCAGCTCGATGAGTCACCTCCTGTCTCCCCCGATTCTGCCTCCCCACCGATGATCTCCTCTGAAAGGCACTACTCAACCAGTGCGCACATAATCTATCCCATACATGGGATGAAATATACTCTGGTCGGTGTGCTCTACATGACTCCTCAAAATCTGACACTCCTGCTTTCTTCATCGCAGCTTTTCTTAAATTTTGCAAAAACTGACGAAGGCGATCATGCATGGCCACCTCCCATGCCTCGTGGATGGCGTCACGCATGGTATCCTCAATCGGATACCATAAAACCTACAAATAAATCAAAATATCAAGTTAGAAATGAAATAATTTTCAAAATAAAAATTATTTATTTACGTACGTACCAACCAATGGCCGAACATGGCCTGCTGCACATCAATGGGAATCTGCTCCCATGTGGTCCACGACTGAGAGAAATAGTTGCGAAAAATAGCGCTGCCCTGTTCGACTGCTATATGCGGAAAACTGAAAAAATAATAAACATTTATTATGTGAATAGATTAATGAAATCTTAGTCAAATCCATAGGTTATCACACAGGTTATGACACCTCCGTGTGCGTGGATCAAACCCAAGACGTGGACGTCGGTCGGGGACGGGGTCAGGAATCATCAATCGTGCAAGACTGCGCCCCCTCCGCGTACTCCCTGGAGCGCCTGCAGGCTGAGGGTCATCTGTCAGCAACACATCCGCATCGAAAGTCAGGTCAGCATCCGCCAACTCACGAAATGTGGCCTCGTCCATCTGAAACAGAAAATGTTAATGTTAGCAAATAATTGATAATTACTATTATATATACATATATACATATATACATATTATGATTGTATATAAATACCATGGAATGCTATCAGTGTTCATCTTCATCATCATCTTCATATATGTCAATGTCATCTTCATATTCCTCCTCAACATCATCGATATCCATTCGAGTTATAGTTGCTTCATCTCTTACCATTTCAAATTCATATGTGACATCATTAACATCATCATCATCACCGACTCTTAAATGTGGGGTGTCGTCATCGATACTCATGTCTCTTTGTAAAAAAGATTGATTTTGAGTACTCTCTTGAAAAACTTCAATTCTTTGCACATCAGTGAAAGCACATTCACTTTGACTAAACTGATTGTCTCGAATTTTGATTTTTATTATACTCCACCAATCAGTCAAGTCTCTTGATGTTGCATAGTACTTTTCATAATAAACTTGATATGCCTGTTGAGCCAATAAGAATGGTTCATTTACTGCGAGAACACTTTTACATTTAATATCGATGATTCCATGAGTCGGATGAACACGCACGCCTCTCTCTGTATCCAACCACCGACATTTGAACATGGTTATGTAATGTTGTCCAAGATAACCGAGTTCAATGATTTCATCAAGTATGCCATAAAAGTCAACTTCATTTTCTCGATGATGAGATCCTCTCAAGCTAACTCCACTGTTCATTGTTTTTTTCGATTCCCCATATGCATGTGTGTGGAATCGAAATCCATTCACCACATATGCATTATAAGTTTTAACAAGTTTGGAAGGTGGGATACTCAATACACACAGCCGTTTTTCAATTTTATCAACATGTCGAGACACCTGAAAATTTGTGAAATAATTATCAATATAGTAAACTATACATTGAATGAGTTGCTAAAAGATAAAAAAATTATGTTACCAGTTTTTGAAACCACTGAGAGAAATTTTTCAGTCGACGTTCTTCGAGAGCAACTGCTGTAATTTGTGGAATTTGTTTCTTGATATGATTATCATACAACCTATAAAAACCAATGATATTTACTGTAACATAAATGATAGAATAAGTGATATAAACACTTACAGTACAACTGATGTCATCTCTTCACAGTTGAGCAGAACATACGTATGAGCTCTCTGATGTTCATCATCTGAAAGCCAGCGTTCATAAACTCCACCAAAACCAAGCTCTGACTGGTTGAAAATAGATAATTGATTGTCGATTTCATCAATATTCCTCTCGTTCCGTCCCATTCTATTGTGTTTTGAAGGATACTCAGATTCAAAATAATGGTAGCAGAAAAAAGATATTTCCTCTTGCAAATAAGCTTCTGCAATAGATCCTTCAACAGATGCTTTGTTACGTACTTTTCTTTTCAATTTTTGCATGCATCTTTCAAATGGGTACATCCACCAAAACTGTACCGGACCTCCACATTTGGCTTCATATGGCAAATGTAACATCAAATTTTCCTTTGAGTCGAAGAAAGACGGCGGAAATATTTTTTCCAGTTTACATATAATTACAACAACATCTTTTTCAAGTTTTCCTAGAGCATCATAATCTGTCGTAGCCGCACAAATTTCCCGAAAAAAATGAGACATGTCTGTTATGGAATCCCAAATAACAGAATTCAACAGACATCTTAATCCAATGGGTAGAAGTATCTCCATTATAACATGACAATCATGACTTTTTAATCCAGTAATATGACAATTCTTTACACATCTACCCAAATTAGAAGCACAACCATCTGGAAGTCTCAAATCTGCAATCCACTGACAAAATAATAAACGGTTTTCTTTAGACAGTGTATAAGCTGCTTTTGGTTTCAGTAACCTTTTTGTTATGACATTCTCAAATAGTTCCAATTCTGGACGCCTGCAAATTTGGGCAAGATCTAAAAGTGCATTTACATTGTCTTTGCTCTTTCCGGGCGTATCCAAAACTGTATGAAACAAATTATCAAAACAGTTCTTCTCAATATGCATGACAACATGTGTCGGACCAACATATCAGACCAATATGGAAAATCCCAAAATATGCTACGTTTAATCCAATTGTGTTATTTCCCAAAACCAGAAATTTTCTGTTGATTTATTGTGGGACCAAAAGTGATGGGTGGTAATGAAAATACAACTGATTTTAACTCCAAACCTGATAGAATTTTTGGAGGTCCATCCCTTTCAACTGTTCCTTTTCTGAAATGAGATCTGTTTCTGTGAAAGGGATGATCAGCTGGAAGAAATCTGCGATGACAGTCAAAATAACAAGGTTTCTTTCCATGAATGAGCATAAATGCTTTGTTCTCTCCCATACAGTAAGGACATGATTTCTGACCATGTGTACTCCAGCCAGATAACATCCCATAAGCCGGGAAGTCACTTATTGTCCACATCAATGCTGCTCTCTGTATGAAATTTAGTTTCGTTGCAACATCATATGTACTGACACCAGTACTCCACAATAAATTTAATTCATCAATCAATGGCTTCAAATAAACATCAATATTTTTCTTCGGATGTCCTGCAATTAGTAAAGTCAAAATGATATATGGCTCCTTCATCAACATCCATGGAGGTAAATTGTACGGAGTTAAAAAAACAGGCCAACATGAATATTGACTACCATAAGATCCAAACGGACAGAAACCATTAGTGGAAAGGCCCAGTCGAACATTTCTAGCTTCTAAAGCAAAGGATGGATGCACTCTATCAAAATGTTTCAATGAATCACCATCGGCTGGATGATTCAAGCTTTTATCGGTTGAAATATTCTCTTTATGCCATGACATCATTGTCACTGTATTCTTAGACATGAATAAACGCTGAAGTCTGGATGTAAGCGGAAAATATCTCAACTTTTTTATAGGAATCAAACCAGACTTCTCGTGTTGTCCTTCTTTACATCTCAGTTGCCCACATGTAGGAAAACTATCCAATGACTCATTTTCCCCAGAATATAAAATGCAGTCATTTGAACATGCATGAATCTTATGACAAGTAAGTCCCAAATTTCGAACCAGCCTCTTACTCTCATAGTAATTTGCAGGTAAAACATTTCCTTCGGGTAACAGTGTTTTTAGCAAAGAAAATATCTGGTCAAAACAGGTGTTTGACATTCCGTTATCTGATTTGATAGCCATAAATTTTGCAACTGCTTCTAATTTGCTCATCTTGCATCAAGGATATAATGCATCCTCAGCAGATTTCAGCAACTCATAAAATTCAGACGGTGCCAACTGAGGATTTGAAGCTATATCAGCCGGAGTTTCTGTATATTGAACAGATGAACCTGCAACATCATGTACTAAATCTTGAAACTGGGATGGATCCGGAATCAAGTTGGTATCACCTGCTCTGGAACTGCATTCACCGTGTTGATACCCAAAAAAATAATCTGGTTGAAAACCAAAACGCAAGAGATGTTCTCCCAGTTTGTCAAACGTGTCAAACGTTCTCAATGCACATTTTATGAAAGGGCATTTTATTTTGCCTTCTAAAACAAATTCTGAATTTGATGCCGCAAATGATAAAAAAGTCTCCACACCCTCAACATATACTGGATTTAAACCAGAACTGTTTGGATTTCTACGTTGATTTATCCACATGCGGTCACCTAATAATGATTGTTGACGACCTCGTTGTTCCATATTTCTCTATAAAATATAAAAGAATTACTTGTTTTGAATAATTTGTTAGAAAAAACACTCAAGTAAAGATTGAATATATTGAGAATAAAGCAAAACGTGTTACAAATATTGATAATTTTAATATTATATTGATTTTTTATTATTTTAATAATACTAATATAATTTTTTCATAAACTTTAATTATATAATAATAACATTATTACATTATTAGTATATTTTATTATTAATATTAAAATAACATAATTTTTTATATTATATACAATTCTCCTTTCATCTGTGTGTTTAACATTCTGTCTCCACATGTAATATTTGTATTCACTTTCACCTCTCCATTGGCGAGTATGTTGATAATTTTGAAAAAGAATGCGAATATTACATGTGGAGACAAAAAAAACACAGATGAAAAGAAAATTGTATATAATATAGAAAATTATATTATTTTAATATTAATAATAAAGTATACAAATAATGTACTAATGTTATTATTCGTAAATATTGGTAATTATTCCAAATTATTGGTAATTATTTCTAATTATTGGTAATTATTTCTAATTAATGGTAAATATTGGTAAATATTTCTAATTATTGGTAAATATTGGTAAATATTGGTAAATATTGGTAAATATTGGTAAATATTGGTAAATATTGGTAATTATTGGTAATTATTGGTAAATACTGGTAACTATTGGTAAATATTGGTAACTATTGGTATTTATTGGTAACTATTGGTAATTATTGCTAATTATTACTAATTATTGCTAATTATTACTAATTATTGATAATTATTACTAATTAATGGTAATTATTACTAAATATTGGTAATTATTACTAATTATTGGTAATTATTACTAATTATTGGTAATTATTACTAATTATAGGTAATTATTACTAATTATTGGTAATTATTGGTAAGTATTGTTAATTATTGGTAATTATTACTAATTATTACTAATTATTGGTAATTATTACTAATTATTACTAATTATTGGTAATTATTACTAATTATTGGTAATTATTACTAATTATTGGTAATTAATACTAATTATTGGTAATTAATACTAATTATTGGTAATTAATACTAATTATTGGTAATTATTACTAATTATTGTTAATTATTACTAATTATTGGTAATTATTACTAATTATTGTTAATTAATACTAATTATTGGTAATTATTAGTAATTATTGTTAATTATTCCTAATTATTACTAATTATTGTTAATTATTGTTAATTAATACTAATTATTGGTAATTATTGGTAATTATTACTAATTATTGTTAATTATTCCTAATTATTACTAATTATTGTTAATTAATACTAATTATTGTTAATTAATACTAATTATGGGTAATTATTGGTAATTATTACTAATTGTTGTTAATTAATACTAATTATTGGTAATTAATACAAATTATTCCGAATTATTACTAATTATTACTAATTATTACTAATTATTGTTAATTATTCCTAATTATTACTAATTATTACTAATTATTACTAATTATTAGTAATTATTGTTAATTATTGTTAATTATTACTAATTATTACTAATTATTGATTTTTATTACTAAATATTAATAATTATTAGTAATTATTACTAATTATTAGTAATTATTACTAATTATTAGTAATTATTACTAATTATGAGTAATTATTACTAATTATGAGTAATTATTACTCATTATTAATAATTATTACTAATTATTGGTAATTATTAAGATTTATTATTAATTATTACTAATTATTGGGAATTATTAGTAATTATTACCAATTATTGGTAATTATTGGCAATTACTACTAATTATTGGCAATTATTACTAATTATTGGCAATTATTGGCAATTATTGTTAATTATTACTAATTATTGGTAATTATTGGCAATTATTGGTAATTATTGGCAATTATTGGTAATTATTGGTAAGTATTGTTAATTATTACTAATTATTGGTAATTATTGTTAATTATTACTAATTATTGTTAATTATTACTAATTATTACTAATTATTGGTAATTATTACAAATTATTTTTAATTATTACTAATTATTACGAATTATTGGTAATTATTACTAATTATTGGTAATTATTGGTAATTATTACTAATTATTTTTAATTAATACTAATTATTGGTAATTAATACTAATTATAGGTAATTATTACTAATTATTGGTAATTAATACTAATTATTGGTAATTAATACTAATTATTACTAATTATTACTAATTATTGGTAATTTTTCCTAATTTTTCCTAATTTTTGGTATTTATTACTAATTATTACTAATTATTGCTAATTATTACTAATTATTGCTAATTATTGGTAATTATTGGTAATTATTGGTAATTATTGGTAATTATTGGTAATTATTGGTAATTATTG
This sequence comes from Viscum album, assembly GCA_963277665.1. Taxonomy (NCBI): domain Eukaryota; kingdom Viridiplantae; phylum Streptophyta; class Magnoliopsida; order Santalales; family Viscaceae; genus Viscum; species Viscum album. The sequence goes on from OY728139.1 coordinate 904,104,121, forward strand.
GTAATTATTGGTAATTATTGATAATTATTCCTAATTATTCCTAATTATTCCTAATTATTCTTAATTATTCCTAATTATTCATAATTATTACTAATTATTCCTAATTATTCCTAATTATTACTAATTATTACTAATTATTACGAATTATTACTAATTATTACTAATTATTACTAATTATTACTAATTATTCCTAATTAATACTAATTATTCCTAATTATTCCTAATTATTCCTAATTATTACTAATTATTACTAATTATTCCTAATTATTCCTAATTATTCCTAATTATTACTAATTATTACTAATTATTGGTAATTATTGGTAATTATTACTAATTATTACTAATTATTGTTAATTATTGGTAATTATTCCAAATTATTGGTAATTATTACTAATTATTGGTAATTATTACTACTTATTGGTAATTATTACTAATTATTGGTAATTATTACTAATTATTGATAATTATTACTAATTATTACTAATTATTGGTAATTATTACTAATTATTACTAACTATTCTTAATTATTGATAATTATTGATAATTGTTCCTAATTATTAGTAATTAAATGAATAATTATCAATAATTAGAAATAATTACCAATAATTACAAATGATAACATTATTAATATATTTTATTATTAATATTAAAATAATATAATTTTCTAATTTATATACAATTCTCCTTTCATTTGTGCATTTTCTATCTCCACATACAAATAATACATGTGAAGACAGCAAACACACAGATGAAAAGGGAATTGTATATATATAAAAAATTATATTATTTCAAAATTAATAATAAAATAGACTAATAATGTAATAATGTTATTATTCCTAATTATTGGTATTTATTACTAATTATTAATATTTATTCTTAATTATTAAAAATAGTGACTAATTATTCCTAATTACCATTAACTATGAACAATACTAATAATTTAAATTTATTAAGTAATAAAACAATGTAAACATAATTAAATTACAACTAATTAAGAATAATTCAAACTAATAAAAAATTAAAAATAAATAAAAAATTAAAAATAAATAAAAAATTAAAATGAACATAAATACGTTGAAAATTGATCTGCTCTGATCGTTCTTCAAAACTTTAATATCAGCTCTGGTGAAAAAAATTAAACTGGAGAAAAACTGAACTCTAGAAATATAATTTTGAGAGAAGGAGAATATAAAGAATGAGAATGAAATGAAAAAAACGGATGTGGGTATTTATAGGTTAGATTATTTGCGACGGACCCATTTGCGACGGGTATCCCGTCGCAAATAGTATTATTTGCGACGGTACCCGTCGCAAATACCTTAGCCAACATTTATTACGGTCAACGGGTAAATAGTTATTTGCGACGGGTCCCGTCGCAAATAACCACCTGCCGACATTCTATTTGCGACGGGGGAATATTCCCGTCGCAAATACCTTTTACCGCCGCCGGTTATTTGCGACGGGAATATTCGCCCGTCGCAAATAAGTTTCCCGCGATTTGGCGCGCAAACCGCGCCAGTCCTTTTGCGACGGGGAAAGCTGTCCCGTCGCAAAAGGCTACTTATTTGCGACGGGCAAATAACCCCGTCGCAAATAAGTTTTTCACGAGACTATTTGCGAAGGGATTTAATCCCGCCGCAAATAACCCGTCGCAAATGCCCTTTTTTCCCGTAGTGACAAAATCATCTTCATTTTCAATGAATTTATCCATGGCATGAGTAAGATCCCTAAGCTTACTAACCTTTTCTCCGAAAGCTTGAGTCACTGGAGGCAACTTCATATTCTCCATCAAAATCTTGAAATGGTTGGTCATTTGATGCTTGGTATAGACCTTCTCAAAGTAAGCATCCACTTTATTCTCAATTGCCTCTTGAGAAGCAGTAGCTGCCCATAGGTGATCATGAACAAAACTACTAACTTCTCTAGTGGTAGCAAGGATTAGAGTATCCGAGGTGCCACTGGTACTCGCCTTGGCCAACTCTTCCTGAATAGCACTTCTGATCTGGTCAAGGTTCACAGTGGAGATGGATGAGGGAAGGGGTTTAACTGAGAAAGATACTGTCTCCTTGAAATATTGTGTCAGATTACTAACCACCTTCCGAACAAGTTCATCTTGACTGTTCAAATGTTCTTTTAATGATGTCTTAAAAGCTATAAATACATCCACAAACTACTTGACTACCTATTTGATATATCTGATTTCAGTATTTAATTGGGTTTGAGAGCTGTTCATCGCAGTTAATGAAGTAATCGATTGTCTTAGAGCAACCACAACTCATGTACAACTCTCAATTTGAGTATGGAATACATTAACATCATCCATCATTCCCTTCACTAGGCTAGAAACAACACATCCCAGAGAGAGATCCAGGGATTTCTCCACACTCATCATTTCATCAACCATGCTTTTCTTCAAATCTGTCACTAATTCTCTCAGTGCTTCTTTCATTTCAGCCTTTAAAGACTCAATGCCCTCCTTGGTTGCCAAATTTTTAGCCACATCAGGTAGGATAACTGATTCCCTTTAGGGCTGGTCTTCCTCATTAGAATCTCCATAATTATGTCCAAGTACCATATATCCTGGATCTGATGTCCAACCATCAATGTCATACAACATAGAAACTGAACCAAGATTCTCCCCCTCACTTAGAGAATTCTCCTAAGGAATCTCCTCTAACGGTTCTACTCGAGGTAGCTCTACAGCCTCCTCTGCAACTTCAGCAGATTCAATAACCATTTTCTCTAATAGTTCAACGGTTGGGTGAGTCCTATCCTTTTTTGAGTCATCAATGACTCTCTCAGTAATGGTAAGAGGGACCACACTTCTTCCTAATCATGTACTATCCGGACTGTACTATCTATCATAGGGATCAAAATGAGCACTTCTTCTTCATTTTCCTCATCATTTTCTTCAGGAGGAACCTCCTTTTCTCCATTAACAAAATGATCAGATTAGGTTTCTTCTTCATCTTCAGAGGTGTCCTTAACAATGTACTAATATTCTTCTTCTTCTTCTTCTTCTGTGGTCTCAGTATCATTGTCCTTCAGAATAGTTTCTCTCCTTGGTAGTTCTTTTGGATGGATAGCTACTCCATAGGAAATATTTTGATGCACAGGACTAGGAGGTAAATCAGGGTCTCATCTTTCCTCAACTGATGTCTCTTCCTCCTCAGCTTCAGCTTCATTATCACTGTAGACCGGTTCTGGTTCATCTGGTCCAAGACTAGGATCACTCACATCCTTTGGTCTTGAAGGATGGTCCACATGACTGTACTTGTCATAGATTTTACCTTCATCATTAACCCATGATTTATTCCAAGGGTTCCAGCTAACATTCATATATTTAAAAATAGTCTTGGTGAGGCAAAAGATAACCTTAACCACAACAGTTTCATCCTGAGGTCCAGCTACCTCCTTTGCCTTCAACAGAATAGAAATCAACTTAGAAAAGAAAAGTGCATTGGACTTAGACTTCCGTCTTGTCATATCCTCAATCTGAATCATTAGAAATCTGCACAAATTCACTTTTACACTATGGTTTAACATATACAAAAAATAAATATCCTGAAATATGAGGGTATAAAAATCTCCTCTCCTTGGACTAATCACATGCTGAATGAACATGAGAAGTAGTTTATCCTCCCCTGTCATCTCTGCAGCAATGACCTTTCTAGGGGTTCCATTTCTTTTCAATTCCAACAAGGAATCCTCATATTTGAAAAAGTCACTACCAGTAGGTATGGATTTTGAATAAAATCCATAATCACCACTATGAGGCACTCTAAGGTTCTCAGCCCATTCAACTGATGAAAATGAAATATTTTGACCATTTACAAAGGAAATCATCCTATTTTCCTCTTCTGATGTCTCAATACAGATAAACTCATAGAACACTTTTACCAGTACTGGATAATATGGTCCATTATTGTTCATGAAGCACTCGAGCCATCCTTTCTCTTGTAAGATCTTCAGAATCAAGGAATTTATTTCCAACATGCATTCTGCACATAACTCCTTTTCCTCTACAATTTCTCACTTCGATAAATGCGGATTCACAGGATTCCGTCGAGCAGCACCTCTACCGCTTCTACTAGAAACAGTATTGGTTACTTTCTTCTTCTTAGCTTGCAGTTCATCACTCTCTTCATCCACTGAGGGTCGCTTCACACGAGCCATTTCAGATTCTGAGGCTTAGGTTTTTGCGAGTGTGAGAGGTTTAGGTATGGGGGATTCAAACAGATGGGTTCACAGTGATTGAGTGAAGTCTATAGTTGGGTTTAATATCATTTAGGATTCACATATAAAATAAATCTCATATAAATTTTTTTGGAGTCTCGAACTTAATACGAAAATTTAAAACTGTGCGAGAGATGTACCGGTGAGGTGTCCTTAAATGGTGAGGTGTATCCTAACGGTGAGGTTTATCCTCACGGTGAGGATTATCCTAATGGTGAGGTTTATCCAAAAGGTGAGATTTATCCTAACGGTGAGGTTTATCCTAATGGTGAGGCTTTATCTAACGGTGATGTTTATCTTACCGGTTTTAAGAGTAAGTTATCATTCCTAATTCGTGTCTAATGAAACTTAATCTTTCTGAACATAAAAGCTTAGTGAAAGTATCAGCTAATTGGAGTTTAGTGCCTATAAATTCAAGAGTTATTTCACCTCTTTGATAATGATCTCTTAGAAAGTGGTGTCTAACATCAATGTATTTAGGTCTAGAGTGAGACACATGGTTCTTTGAGATGTTGATCGCACTAGAGTTATCACAGTTAATTGAAACATGTTTAAAATCAAATCCATAGTCTAATAAAGTGTGTTTCATCAACAGAATCTGTGCACAACAACTACCAGCAGCTATATACTCTGCTCCAGTAGTAGATAATGAAACCGAGTTCTGTTTCTTACTACACCATGATACTAGGGACTTTCCAAGTAAATGACATGTTCCAGTGTGCTCTTTCTGTCTAACTTGCTTCCAGCAAAGCAGCATCTGAATAACTTATTAAATCAAATGATTATACTTTTGGGTAAAACAGTCCCAAATTAGCAGTATATTTAAGATATTTGAAAATACTTCTAACAGCAAGAAATTGTGACTCTTTAGGTTAGCTTGAAACCTAGAACACATACATACACTAAACATAATATCAGGTCAACTAGCAGTAAGATAAAGTAAACTCTCAATAATACCTCTGTAATTAGTTTGGTCCACTGGTTTCCTAGTTTCATCAATATGCAATTTACAGGTGGTACTCATAGGTGTATCACTTCCCTTAATACTATCCAAACCAAAACGTTTTAATAAATCCTTAGTATGTTTACTTTGATTCAAAATAATACCGTCTTTAGTTTGAAAGATTTGAAATCCATGAAAGTACTTAAGCTCTTTTATTAAGCTCATTTTAAACTCATTTTTCATAACCTTTGAAAAATCAGTACATAAAGAATTTTTAGAAGATCCAAAAATAATATCATCAACATAGATTTGTACAATTAAAACATATTTTGAAATTATTTTTTAAAAATAGTGGGATCAGCAATTCCTTTTGTAAAACCTTTTTCAATAAGAAAATTTGTAGGTATTTCATACCAAGCTCTTGGACCTTGTTCTGAACCATATAAATCTTTAAGAAGTTTAAAAAAATGATTTTGAAAGTGAGGATTTGAGAAACCAGGTGGTTGTTCAACAAAATCATCTTCAATAATAAAACCATTTAGAAAAGAACTTTTCACATCCATTTGATATAACTTGAAATTCAGATGTGATGTAAAGGCATGTAAGATCCTAATTGCCTCTAATCTAGCCACAGGTGAAAAGGTTTCCCCATAGTCAATTCCTTCTTCTTGATTGTAACCTTGTACAACTAGTCTAGATTTTTTTCTAATGATGTTTCCAGATTCATCAACTTTGTTTCTAAACACCCATTTTGTGCCTATGGTTAAAGTGTCTTTAGGACTTTCTACTAATTTCCATACTTTATTTCTTTCATATTGATTTCGTTCTTCTTGCATTGCCATTACCCAAAATTCATCATTGATAGCATCATTGATATTTTTAGGTTCTAACTGTGAATGAAAAGCTTGATGTTCAACCTAATTTCTTAGAGAAGCTCTAGTCTATGTTCCTCTATCTAGATTACCTACAACAGCATCTAAGGTATGGTTCTTCAGAATCCTAGTTGGTCTCGAAAAGGTAGGGCTAGAGATTCCAGTTTCATCAATAGGTAGGGAATCAGCAGAAGCAGGTTCAGGAAAATTTCCAGAACATGATGTTTTAACTACAGGTCCATTGTCTTTATCATTAAGGATCAAAACAAAGAGATCATCTTCAATATTTTCAAGAGAGGTCTTAGGTTCATGTGGACCAGTTTCATCAAATCTGATGTGAACAGATTTATTCACACATTTGGTTTTCTTATTGAAAACACTATAGGATTTACTAGAAATAGAGTAACCTAGGAAAATTACATCATCACTCTTGGATGAAAACTTATCATGATTATCTTTGGTATTAAGAATAAATACTTTACAACCAAAAAATATGAAGTAGTTAACCTAAGGATTCCTATGGTTCCACAACTCATAATAGGGCTTCTTAAGAACATGTCAGATCAAGACTCTATTGATAATATAAGAAGCTGTATTGAAAACTTCAGCCCAAAAATAAATAGGTAGGTCATAATCATTGAGCATGGTTCTGGAAATTTCCTGAAGGGTTCTATTCATCCTTTCTACTACACCATTTTGTTGTGGTGTCCTAGGGGTAGAGAAATTGTTACTATAGCCATTGTGTGAGCAGTAGGATTCAATCTAATGATTCTCAAACTCACGGCCATGATCACTTCTCAAGGTTTTAATCTTTAGTCCACTAATGTTCTCTATAGACATGGAATATTTAACAAATTAAGAACAAGATTCACTTTTGTGAGATAGAAAATATACCCATGTATACCTAGAATAGTCATCTACTAGAACATAGACATAGTGCTTCCCATTTAAACTAGAAACTCTAGAAGGTCCAAACAAATCCACGTGAACCAACTAGAGTGGTTGAGAAGTTGACACTTCTTTCTTTGATTTGAAAGAATCTTTATGATGATTTACCTTTTGAAAGGGATTACAAACATTATCTACTGTGAATTCAAGTTTTGGTAGGTCTGTAACTAAGTTCTTCATAGTAAGTTTTCTAAGTGAATGTGCATTGCAGTGTCCTAATATTCAATTCCAAAGCCAAGACTCTTTATGAAATGAATTTAAACAAGTAATATTTTTCATATCTAAATAATTTAAATCAACAACACATGCATTTTCATTTCACAAGGCAGAAAATAGTAAATTATTTTTAGAATTAAAAACATTACAAGAATCATTTTCAAATTTAACATTAAAACCATCATCACATAACCGATAAATACTTAGTAAATTATATTTAAGTCCAACAACAAATTGAACATTAGAAATTAATATTGAGTCAGTGTTACCAATATGGCCTAAGCCGTTGATTTTCCCATTAGAATTATCACCAAAAGTGAAAAAACCTCCATCATCTATGACTAAGCTTTTAAAGTATGAGTAGCCTCTTGACATATGTCTTGAGCATCCACTGTCCAAGTACCAGGCCTTTCTACAGGAGCCCTTTAAGCAGGTTCCCTACAAAACAGATTTAGATAGGAAATGATTTTGGTACCCATATTTTCTTGGGTCCAGACAGGTTAGCCAATAAAACATTAGGTACCCAAATTTGACTTTTGGGTCTAATAAAATTTGTAGAATCAATAGATTTAGTCAGATAAACCATATTAGATCCATAACTATGAATATAACTAGTTGATGTATATGAACTTTCAGAACTATAACTATCTACATTCTATCCAGATTTAGGAATAAATCTAGTTTTGGTAATTTTTCTTTGTCCAGGTTGGTATCCTATACAAGTAGTATATCTAGGTGCAATCTGCTTACCAAGAATTTGAGTAAGAGTATCTTTGACATTTTTTATGTTTTCTAAATCCTTCCTATGTTTCTCATTTTACAATTTCAATTCAGTGTTTTCTTTAAGTAACTGAGAATTATTTTCCATTTCTATGTAAAGATCAGATTTATGTTTAAAAATTAAAGAATTCTGTTTCTTTAAAGCGTTGTATTTGTCTTTCTTCTCATTACAGGTTTCTTCCAACATATCACAGTATTCAAACAGTTTACATTTTGACATATTTTCAGAATCAGAATCATCACTAGAATAATATTTATTTAAAGCAGGAGTTTCATATGTTACCTCAGAAATTTTTGTCATAAAACACATGTTTTCCTTATTTCTTTTTTCTGTCTCAGAAGCTTCAGATTCAATGAATCTATCCTCATAAGCACTCCACATAGCCTTCATGTATTTATTGTACTTATTATCCCTATACTCATATTTATTCTTGTATTTCAGCTTTGGATAGTCCGCTTTTATATGTCCTTTTCTTTTGCATTCATAGTAGACAACTTCATCAGTTTTGTTAGATTTCTTCCAGTCCATTTTCCAGTGTCCCTTATTGTCGTACTTACCTTTGTAATTTGATTTTCTGAAAAAATTCATCTTCCTAAAAAATTTCATAAATCTTATGGCTATGTGAGCCATTTCTGCATCACTATCAGATGCACTTTCACTTTCTTCACAGCTTGATCTATCACTCATGGTCTAAATTTTCTCTTTATCCTTATTCATTGAAGTAGATGTCTTGAAGTCTACTGCCTTCCTTTTTTGTTTCTTCTTCCTCTTCTTTGTTTACCTTAATTTCTTCTTCATACATCATCAACTTACCAATAAGTTCCTTGACTGTCAGTTTACCAATATCACAATATTCTCTGAATGAAACAGAAGTGCCCCTCCATCTTTTAGGTAGGCATCTCAATATTCGCATGATCTTCTCCTTTGATGGAACATCCATTCCTAGTGTGATCATTGTATTGAAAATTTTGTTAAACCTGAGATACATATCAGAAATGGGTTCATCAGGCTTTATCTTAATAATATCATCTTTAATAGTATAGGTATTCAATCTTATTTCCTTAACATTAGTTGTTCCTTCATGAGAAAGACCTAAAGTATCCCAAATTTCGTATGTAGTCTTACATGCAGACATTCTATTAAATTCCTCATTACCTAAAGAACAATACAGAGCATTCATATCCTTGCAATTATTATAGTGAGTTGTCTTAGTAGCTTCATTCCAAGTAGATCTAACCGTAGTGGGAACTTTATTTTCTGATTCTATGGTAGTCCAAATATCAAAACCCATGCTTTCTAAATGAATTTTCATCTTAATCTTCCACTGAGCATAATTGTTTCCATTAAAATTGTGGTCTATTAGTAGCAACACCTTCAAGTCTTCTATCCATGATAACTAGGTTAAAACAAAAATTTTAAATAAATAAAAATTTAGAAATAACAGAAATTTTAAGAACTTTAAAATACAACTAAAATCACAGCTGAAAAACCGAGTACTTCAGAAAATATTTTAAAACCATTGATACCAAATGTTGGTCGGAGTGGACACTAAAGAGGGAGGTGAATTGAGTACCAATTTAAATTTCTGTTTTAAAATATTTCACTAAAATCCCCCAATTTAAAAGACTAATTGAATTGTAGTGAATTTGAACTAAAGTAAAAATTCTGTTAGGTTCTCAAGGGATTGATTAATTCCCAGTTAATCTAATCAGAATATCAGATTAGCTTTTGAATCTAACCTAATGATCTGAAAGTAATGCAAACACTTGCTAATTCAATTATCAGAGTAACTTTGAAAAACAGTTTATGTTTTAAAGCACATTGTAGCGGAATAAAAGGTTTTACATAAAACTAAATAAAGCACAACAGATTTGACCAAGAGGATCAGTCTCAAGACAAGAATTATTCCTCTAAACAATTTATATAAATTGAATCCACACCCTAAATCGGGGTTCACAATAGATTACAACTGTACAGGTCAAAGACCTCTACCACAGTACTACGTGGGAATCAAAACCAACAACAAATACTGTTTTCCAGGTCACACACGACCTCTACCACTATCCATAGTGGGAAAAAGAAGATGTAAGGAGTTTGATTGAGTATTTACAGATCCTCCATTTAAGGTTCAAAAGACAGTGTGTGTGTAAATTAAAACTGATGACACACACTGCTCGTAATGTATATAATAAATCACTGAGCAAGATATAGTGTTTTGAATGGCTCTAGTTATTGCAGTGTAGCTATGGACTCCTTCGAATTTGATCATAAGTGGTTCTGAGTCCCCTTCTGGTTTTGTCTGAAAAATAGAGTGTTGTCTTCTTGACTTCCATGTTTAGAGGCAGTGAGAATGTAGTCGATGACGTTCTTCAAAGTCCCTGTGAATGAAATGAACTCTTCTTGAGTAAGCTTGAGTGTGTCTGAGATTCTGTGTCTTATTGTTCATGCATGTATATCTATATGAGATCTTCTTCTGTATATCACTTGTATCACTTCTATATATCTCGTTTATATTCCTCGTGTCTTTCATATATCTCTGTATCTTTGAAGCAACAAGGACTTCTGGTATTTATGGCACGAGCTCCGGCAAAAGAAATGATTTATTTTTGCAGGTACGAGGTACAGTTCCCTGACATCCAACAACCTTCATTAAATAAATGACAGAGCATTAAAATATATCTGATATGACCATTGGTTATATTAAATAATGATAAACAAATTAAGGTAGCGTCGAAATCTATGGAATGGTAGCTTTGGATATTGGTAGCCTTGTGTATCGGTAACCTCTTGTGTAACGGTAACCTTTCTAGCGGTAGACTTCCTGCCTATCTGTAGACTTTATTGGTAGAGGTAGACTTAATGTATCGGTGACCTTTCATGTAACGGTAGCCTTCATGTACCGGTAGATTCTTTAGTGTATCAGTAGACTCTCCTTGGTAACTTGTCTGTAAAGGTAGGCTTGAGTAACGGTGACTTGTCTGTATCGGTGACCTTCACATATCGGTATACTTGCATAACAGTGACTTGTCTGTACTGGTGGACATGATGTATCAATGGCCTTCACGTATCGGTAGACTTTCATAGCGGTGAATTTTTCTATCGGTAGGCTCGCATACCGGTGACTTGTTGTATCGGTAGGCTTGCATAACGGTGACTTGTTTTATCGGTAGGCTTGCATAACGGTGAATTTTTGTATCGGTAGGCTTTCATAATGGTGACTTGTTGTATCGGCAGGCTTTCATAACGGTGACTACTTGTCTGTTTAAGCATTCTATTAGCAAAATGGGTTAAGTTAGAATATATATTCATCCAGTAACCATATTCTCTAAAAATAATATAAATATTAATATATATGAATATGGGCATGGTGTACAGAAATACTGAAATAAGTAATTGACCATTAATCAATATAGGGGTTATCAAACCATAATTGAACATAATTGGGATTATCATAATATGAGTGAGCATAATTGGGATTATCAAACCATAATTTTGCATAATTGAGATTATCATAATATGAGTTAGCATAATTGGGATTATCAAAATATTTGTGAGCATAATTGGTATTATCAAAATATGAGTTTTCATAATTGGGATTATCAAAATATGAGTTCAACTAATTCTCCCAAAGGGTTCAACAACCTCCACACCTAAGTGTCTAACCCTTCAAGGAATTGAAGACACTTGTGCACCACCTTATCCCTTCAACAGAACTAACGCGCCACTCATTTAAAATTCTTCAGGGATAATACTAAGGGATTGATCCAAGCCTCGCCCAAGTATTACCATAAGGGTTCACCGTCGTGCAATTACCCATGTGTCGCGCAAGTATACTTGTGCGACCAGGACTTGCGCACCCACGCAGGACTTGCACGCCTCTCTCTTTCTGGGTGCCCCTCCTGTATATTCACTTGATTTGATCAAATCCACCTCTCCTCTTCAATATTTATCCTTAAGAACCATCTTCAAAACAATTTATGGCATGGTTCCTTTGTTGGTTTCTTTATCTGAAAGGAATTTTGTGGAAAATATCTCAAAATATAGTGATTTATATATCTTTATATCATTAAGGTGATAGATTTCATTCATTCAAAATCATCCTTTAAGATGAGAAGTTCCTTAACACGGTCCTTCTTTTCAAGAGTAAGCCCTAGTCATAAATTTCATTAACATAGGCCTTCTTATCAGTAATAATCCCTAAGTCTCAAGTCTTCGTAACCTGGGCCTCTTTTTTAGGAGAAAGCCCCAGTCCAATTTCCCAAAATTCCAATTTACCTTAACCTGGGCATCCTCCTTAAGAGTAAGCCCCAGTCATAATTCCCCCCAACCTGGGCCTCCTTCTTAGTAATAAGCCCCAGTTCTCAATTTCCTTTAACATGGGCCTCCTTCTCAAGAATAATCCCCAATTCTCATGTCCCTTTAACCTGGGCCTCCTTCTCAGGAATAAGCCCCAGTCATAATTTATTCTAACCAGTCTTAGTTTCTATTGATTTGGGCATCCTTTTTACGAGTAAGCCCCAAATACCTTCATAATTTGGGAATATTCTTTAGGAGTAAGCCCCAAGTTAGAGTATCCAAATATCCATAAAATCACATATACCTTTATGGAACCTTTTTGTGGGTTTCTTCCCTGATGTAAATCTCAATCGTCATCTATCTTGGGCAGTCATACAGACATAAGACCCACATTATTTCATATGATTGCATATCTCATGGAACAATTTTCAGGTTTTACCAATACCTCTTCTTTCTCACATCGAGCATTACTCACGTGAGTTTAGAGCATAAAATTAATTATGACATCTTTCTTTGAGCCATCAACCAGGCATAAACCTCGTACTTTTTTACTCGAACTACATGAACTTTGATCTCTACCTTAAAAGTAGAGTACATAGGAAGCCTTTCTAAGGTTTAATCCTATCACCCATTATTATTCATATGTCCCATATGCCGTTAAACTATATCATAATTCCTGAACTACGTGGGTTCTGATTCCTTTTCTAAACAAAGATAAGTAGGAAGCCCATCCATGGGTACAATCCCATCTCTGAAATAATCCATATCTTTCTGAACCACAATAAACTTCAAGTGCCCCGTGGAGTGGATTTAAAACTACTATGGTTATCATAATAACCAATAGATATTTATATAATGTATTAAAATATACCATTTACTAAGAATCTCTGACAAATATAGATGATTCTCTATCGATTAATAACCTCGAATACATATAAAAGATTTTCTAAATATTATACATATTAATAATTGATTGTCAAATATAAAGGAAAGCACATTTTCATACATGGTTATTTAATAATGATTCATGAACATAACATAAATCTATAATGAGAGTCCTAGAGTAGATAATAATTCCCTTCAAAAAGGTGTGATGAGTCCGACCTCCCATCCTCTCGACCAATGCAAATTATCAAGACTCATCAGTTCATAACTGATGAGCACCTACCATTAGAAAGAAGGTCCAAATGGATATAGAATCATTGGATGTTTCCGGCTCTATGAAGAAACCTATTAGAAACCGATTGGAATGTTTGAACCTTAGACAAACAAGTTCATCTGCATTTCTAGAGGAAATAAAAAATTGTGAACCCGACGTGAATCCATAACCAAGTTAAAATGATGTTTTACTTGCTTGTTAGGCCCCTATTTAAACTCAATGAGAGGGCCATCAAAACAATCAATAACACATGTGCTCATACAAAAGATGTAGTGGCCAAACTTATCTTGATTACGTCTGTTATACCCAACAGGAACTGTATTCCAAGATCGACTGCATTATAGAAATGGCTTCGCTAAAGTTCACACCAGTGAATACCTCTGCTGCTACTCCTGCTAGATCGTCATCCTCCATGAGGAAGACATCACCTACTCAGTGTCTTCAACACTTCATATAAAATGAACTGGTTATGGAATACCATCGACACAGTACCATTATGACTCTAGAGGCCGCTCGATAATCCCTCCATGTCAAAAATTCACCCTAGTCATCCGGACAGCGACGACCAGCGATCAAGAAGCAGGTGGTCCCAACCACCATTTCTAACCTTTTCAGGACGTTATCCCCAGAACACAATCACCAGTACCTTTTATATTCTCAGGAGGTGAATGTGAAGGTCATTGAAGGACTTAATTCAAGGAAAAAGGAATGCTTCTTGATGGCTCCCATCAATAATCACCGCCAGACTCGTGCGGAAGTGCACCCTCAACATGATGAGGGTGTCGTCTCCAAGAGTTCATCTCAGGTTCCTCGAATCTGAGTAGGAATGATGAACCATCAGAGGTAAATACCGGTCAACAGTGAGTAGGTTCTTATATCTGCCATTTCTGGAGAAGTACACCAACCTAACTTGGTGGAATGCAATGATTGGGTACACACACCAGTCTAATTTAATTCTTCTATCCATCATACTCATCTGGCAGCTACATGCTATTCCCTCCAGGAAATTCCGGCGGAGTACTATAGACAGGAACATAAAACTATTTATAAATCATCAGCTAGTCAGCAGGCTCGTCTGACTTCATACGATGAAGCCCGCCAACCCAACGTTTTGAGAATAGGTAAGGAGGAAAATACACATGGTCACACTCATAAATCCTGCCAGCAGTCTCGTCTTCCAGTATTGAAGGAAGTTCATCAACCATGTTCAGAAGAGTGCAATCAGTAAGCATATACACCTGCTAGTATTGATCAAGCCTACCAACAGTCTCTTTTGGTAGCACCCGGAGAAGTCAACTGGAAAGCCCCAAGGACAAACAAGAGCCACACTCAACTCTCCACCACCACAAATGAGTACTGTCAAAATTCACTGACAGAAAATGGAGAACAAGAGTAGGAACACACACCTACTCCAAGCATGAAATGGATGTATATTCCCTTTCCGACATCTAAAGTCACCAAACACATTCTGAAGATTGTGAAAGAGTAGAATAAAATCCATGCTCATATTATGGATGCCTTCCCGGATATTATAATAGCTTCATCAGCAACACATGGCATGAAATGATAATCTATCCGTACAAGTGGAGTAAAACATCAACAGTTCACTCTGGAAAAGACACACACCTCTGTTCTAGTCCAAGAGGGTTGTGGGGCATACTCCCTCATGTTATACATACAACCAAGTCAAGTACATACACCTGATTTGAGTGGAGATAAATCATTCTAACCTGACTATTTACCCTGAGTAGGCACATACCCTTGTCCATAATAACCACCTTCATCAACAAGTGGTTCTTAAAGTTAGTAAGATGGCGTCTAAGAAAAAGAGCCTTCTAACACAGTCAATAATCAAAGGTCTAATCTATAGTAAGGATTTACTTGATTCTGGAGTTCTTGATGCACTCAAACAACTATCTATTGCAACTCAAGATTCTACTCTCTCAGTTCCCAATAGTGGGAACATTAATTATGAAGGTCTTAATCAGACACTTCCTCTTGAAGGCTTTCTTCATGACAATTCAGTCGATCTTGATGTTTCATCTTCATATGAGAGCCACAAGAACCCTCGGCATGGTGAGAAGACTAAAGAGAGAAAGAATTCATCTTTTGATGTAACCCACTTTGGTGGTCCCCCATGATGATGAATCTAGCTGCGAAAGACCTCTCTGTAGTATTAATTCATATTTCCTGGAAAATACTCCAATGGAAAATGTAGTATTGAGAAGGCCAACTTATCTTGAGTCACTTGAAAATGTTAATCCAGTAATGTATTTTGCTTTACCATTAGTACGTTAAACACTTTCTAAACTAGAAGACAACCAGGGGTGTAGGTCATTCTCCGAACCACCCCTAAGTCATGCATCTTTTAATTTGGTAAATGAATTCTCTACCAATATAATGGAATCTGATGAAGCTACGAGGAAGATCCAGCTCTGGTCTAATCAGGTAGAAAAATATTCATTGAATGATAAATAGGAAGTGCTGAATATGAGAAAACAATTGGAGAAAGGTGAAGTTCCAGTAATGTTTTGGCCTTTGGCTGACTCTCAGTATGAAATTCTAGAAATGTTGACGGAAGAATGAATTCAGGATATTCTTCTAAACATGAGGAAAAAATTTCGTCAATTGAAAAAGAATATATTATCTTACGATGAATATGAAAATTATGTCATGATAATGAAGGGTTACAACGTGAAATTGACATGGAATCTCTATCAGTTTCCTGATATCTGAAGGCTGAAAAGTAGCAGGGAGCCCTTTAGCATTCATTCCTTGGCGCACTAAAAAGATTTCACCAGTTAATCACCAATGCCCCATCTGGTATTCATATTAGGGGACATGGTGTCCATGGAGAACTACATTTAACTATACTCTCCATCCAACAAAGCCCACCAAAAATGGTCTCATTCAATGTTATTTCCCATAGCCGGCCACAACCAATTGTCGTTGTTTGTAATCAAAGGCTCGCTCAAGAACATGCATCAAATAGTTATTCTCAAAATCAAGCATACAGAGAACAAGTTGTTGAATTACTCATGCATCATGTGATTGAGAATATTAAACATGCTTCTCATTTGCTGCGTGCACATCATCAAGTGATAGAAGTGTCAGAAATCATCCAATGTTCATTTGAACTCGGTGATAAGAGTGGATGCAGGTTAATGCATCCAGTCAATTTTTGGACTAAATTCCATTATATCAGGAGAGATATTAAGAAGTTCTCAGATATAGAAACTCAACAACCACCCCAGCTTACCAGACTAGGGACTCTTTTTTCCCAACCCTCAGAATCAACAAATAGGATTCAAGGAGTTGAGAAGAAACAACAAGAACTGCCCCATTCTATAGGACTGGGGTCTTTTTCAAATCCTCAATCTATCCATCAGATAAATTCAGTCTTCTCTCGAATAGCAACGAATCCCCATGAAGAGAGAAGATCCAAATTATCAGGATATTCCCTCCAAATTATAGTTCGTTAAGATGATCCTGAGGGATCAAATCAATAAAAATCAATGTCTCATCAAGGACATGGAGGAAGACAATATCGCAAAAATTCCAATAGAAGGGATGCAATGCGTTATACATGAATTAATGTTATCAACGCTGTTATTTCTAATTCCACAGATGAGGCTCACTCAGAGGGATCAGATGAAGAGGTTCCTTCTCAAGAAGTTGTACACACAGACACAAATGAAGAAGGTTTGCATACAAGAAATCAAATTTTTACCCAGAATCTAGGTGTTCCTTCAAATAACCAACTTCCCCCTCTCCAAAAGGCATCCAAAAAAGGGAAAGGGAATAACCATGTAACATAACCTTCCTCTGGATAAGTCCAATCACTCTCACTAGAGAAATTATTTTCACTACAAGAGGAATATATGAAGGAATTAAGGAGGTTAAACGCAGAACTATTTGAAGGTAGTCTTCCTACTAAGCATGATGGAGTTAGTTAGACAAAGGATTTTGTTGTGGCTACTGATATGGATCAAGAGTATCCTCATTTACAAGTACACCCTCATTGGTCTAATCCTATAGGTCGGGTGCAATAAAAACTGTTGGTGTTATCCTCAGTTTTAGTATCAGCCACCACATCTGTCCAAGCTCCAGTTATTCCACTGGCTCAGGTACAATCTCAACCGGATGTTTCTCAAAAATTAATGACTACCATTGAGTCATTAACAGCTCGGTTGGACACTATGGAAGGAAAGCGTGCTCCAGTACAACCTGAGAATATATATTACCCTTAATGGGTAGACTCAATTCCCCCCCATCAAATTTTGTTATGTACCACATTCTCAAACGTTAATGGTTCGGGAGACCTAGAGCAACATTTAACACATTGTATTTCTCTTTGAGATCCAATGATGGGAACCCCTCATCAACAAGAAGCAGTTATGCTCAGGTGTTTGGTACAGTAATTACATGGGCTTGCTTTTGTCTAGTACATAAGCTTGCAATCATGGTCAATTACCGAGTGAGAGGATCTCCATCAACTATTCCTTCTTCAATTCAGCTCAACTTTTCCAAAGAAAATAGTTATTTATCTTAAAAATAATAAGAAAAGGGAGAATGAAAGGGTTTCAGATTTCATTGCTCGCTGGAAGGGATTAACATATTCCCCGAGCTTAGCACTCCCTCATGAAGAGTTCTTGCCAATCTATGTAGAAAATCATCATGATGAATTACGCACAACATTGATCCTTGTGAAATACGCAAGAGGGTTTTGAGACCTTACTTCAATAGCTCAGCAGATTGAAGACTCTCTTATAAAGACTAAGGATAAATATCGTGTAATTCAATCAGATCCAGGAAAGAGAATGGGTAAATCAGAGACTGCTAGAGTTATGCTTAAAAAAGCACTTGTACCTGCTCATACTTCAAGGACTTCATCTTCTTGAAGGTCTTTACATCTTGAGCCTCAAAAACAGAGGTTTTTTCATCAATATGATCAAATAGGTCAAAGAATAAAACAATTAGATTATTTAAAGAGTAAAATTTACTCTTTCCTAAATGATCAAGTTCCTGGTTACTACATTTCATCTCTGGAAAATAATTTGGTTCAATTTCCAAGGCCCAAAAGTCTGAACAAGGAAGGAGATGAAGACCGTCCCAATTATTTCCCATTTCATCAGATGTTGGGGAATCTTATTCATGAGTGTTTTGTCTTCAAAGACCTCCTTCAAAAGTTGGTGGGTTCCGGACAAGTCAAACTAAAAGGTTTTTCAACTCTGCTAGCTTGTGTTACTGCTACAAATCCAGAGGAAGTAGGCGAGTGGCATGATGTCAAAAACAAAACTACGCAGAAATATGGTGATTGGATTTTTCAGAAAAATGATCAACCAAACTCATTCCATTTTTCGAACACAATTGAAGAAACCAATTGTATCTTCTTCTTTGAATTCCACAGCAAAACCCTCTCCATTAGAGGGAAAATCGTAAAAAACGGCATAATTCAAAGAAAGCGGAACAATCAGAAGAATATGAGATCGTGTCAAACCCCATGTTGTCTTTGACTCTGGAATATTTTATTCTATCTACTTCAAAGAATATATGGGCACTGCCCCGCCAAACAGCATAGCCTAAATGGGCTAATCAGGCAGAATCTCCATCATATGAAGAGTTGATCTTTGGTTTTTTTAACTTCATTCATTTAACAGATCCTTATGCTAGTCACAACTTCGATCTTGATGAGCATGAGTTCCATGTATCAAATATAAGAAATATAGGGAGTTACAGAGGTATGTGATATAGAGGAAGACATGGATATCCTAGAAGCCACTATTCCCATTCTACCCTTGTTCGAACTGTGTATACAGTAGAATATCATGGTAGAGCCCTTCTTCGGGATAAAAAAGAACAAGTGAATTCTTCCACGCAAGGTAGATTTAGTCCTGGTACAGTTATTCTGGAGGATCAGTTAGAGATTCCACCTTCTTCCTCTCAGCAAGTAAATAGACCTATTCTGTCTAATCTTCCAAATCCTGGAGTATTTTCAACTCCTACCCCGATACAAGAAGCATATACTTCTAAAGCATCAACCTCTATGGCACCTATGAAACCACATGTTCCTATTGGAAAACACAGAACTTTGGATCAAAAATATGATGTTTTGAAACATTTTTCCCAAGTAGAGGCCATGTTATCAATTTTGGATGCCTTTAATCTATCCAAGGATCTTCAGGAGGCACTCATTGATGATTTTTCCAATCCTCAAGAGTTCGAAACTGAATTTTTTTTGGATGAAGTCTATCATGTAGAGAATAATCTTGCAGAATTACATGAAGTGATATCTTTTACAGATGAAGATGAAGATGATGTCGTGCAGGGACATATCAGACCTTGGAATTTATCTAGCAAGGTCAATGGTGTAGACCTTCGAAGAGCTTTCATTGATAATGGTTCAGGAGTCTACCTCATCCCCATTTGTACACTTTGTCGATTGGGACTCAGAGAATCTAATTTATCTCCTTCTACTTTGATGTTACAAGGATATGATAAATATGAATTAGAACCACTGGGTGAGATTACACTCAGAACTCGGTTTTGATATCTTGTATCCAAATCAGATTTCATGGTTATCGATCACGATACAACCTTCAATGTTTTTCTTGGAGGACCTTAGCTACATCAACATATCGTTATCCATTCACCATACCATCAATGTATCAAATATTCTTTCGATGGTCAAATTTGGACACTGTATGGTAATAAGGGCCTCATCAAAACATGTGATTCTCAATACATTGAGGTGGAATTCTATCACATGAATGGTAAAGACAAATCCACAATAAGGGAGGTTACCAAGGTTAATGCTCCATATGGATTAGAAAATATTCTAGTAAACCCATTTACACATGTGAGTACAGATTATGTATTGCTTATCTGTCAAATTGACTGGACAGACCCAAATCCACTTAATCTTATGGAAACTTCCATAATGTCAATTACGGAAATCAAGCAAGACAGCATGAGAGAAATTTGTGATTCACCAAGCAATGATGAAAGCTCAGATGGAAATGTCTTCATTTCATCCACTGAAATCCAGCAAGTATATACTTCGCCAACCAGACCAGAAGAAGTTATAGCAATATCATATGTGAACGATGATGTCAATTTTCAATCCATCTTCTCCTCTTTATTACTCAAAGAAGACCCTTCATCATCAATAGGGTCGGAAATGGAAGCGTCTTATTCAAGATGTTCAACTTTTAGCATCTCTCCTGATTATGGAAATTCTAATTCATCATCTACTATGGAAGTGGAAATAGAAGATGTAACACATGTTTAAGTTGAAGAGGAAGATCTCAGGGATGCTCCTCCAGCTTTTGAAGAGGGTATCTCTACCACTGTGGATGAACTCAGTGAAATAAATCTGGGTATGAAAGAAGATACGTGCCCCACTTTAATTAGTGCGTCCATGACTCTAGAAGAGCAAGAAATGTAAATTTCATTTTTAAAGAAAAATTGGGATATATTTTCTTGGAACTATACAGAAATGCTTGGGATCGATCATGATGTTTCCACTCATCATTTGGGTTTTCCAGAAAAAGATTGTGGATTTAAGCAAGTCGCAATAAGAACACACCCAACTTATGCTTCCAAAATTGAAGCTAAAGTGGATAAGCTTATCAAAGAAAACATTGTAAGAGAATTTCAATATCCCAAGTTGTTGGCTAATATTGTCCCTGTGAAAAAGAAGAATGGACTACTTTGAGTTTTCATTGATTTTAGAGATCTTAATCAGCATTTTCCTAAGGATGATTTTCCAGTTCCGATTACAGAACTCTTGATTGATGCAACTGATGGCTATGAAGAACTTTCCTTCATGGATGGATATTATGGATATAATCAAATCCAAAAGGCTCCAGAAGATGAATAATCTACATATGTCAGAGCCCCTCAGGGTGTGTTTCACGATCAGGTATTGCCCTTTGGCCTGAAGAATGCAGGCACAACATATCAGCGTGCCAGGCACCATATCTTCAAACCCTTTTTAGGGAAATTTGTTGAATGTTATGTGGACGATTTTGTGGTTAAATCCAAAAAAACGATCTAATCACTTGGATGATTTGGAAATCATATTCCACAAACTTCGACATCATAATTTGAAGATGAACACCTTGAAATGTACTTTTGGGGTAACCTCAGAAATATTTCTCAGCTTTGTTGTATGCCATCATGGTATCGAAGTCAATCCTGAAAAGAAAAAGTCATTCCTTGGTATGTAACATCCTCAAAATTTTAATGAATTGAGAGGAAATCAAGGACACATAGCCTATATTTGGCGCTTCATCGCCAATCTGGAAGGAAAAAGTTTACCATTCACAAAAATGATGAAGAATGGAGTTATATAGCAGTGGACTGAAAAATGTCAAGAGGTATTTGATATTCTCAAGAAATATACCTTGTGTCCATCAGTATTAATGCCACCTGTTGATGGAAGACTACATCTCCTCTATGTGACAGCCTAATAGCGATCATTGGGTGCATTCCTTGCCCAAAAAAATGATGCTGGGAATGAAAACAACCTTCACTATCTCAGTCATACTATGCTTGAAATAGAAACTCGATATTCAAGTATTGAAAAGTGTTGCCAAGTGTTAATCTTTGCAGTTCAGCAGTTGAGACACTACCTGCAATATCAAGAGGTCCAATTGGTATCTCACAAAAACCCGCTCAAATTCATCCTTATTCGTCCAATTCTTATAGGACGTCTGGAATGGTGGGCAGTTAATTTGCAAGAATTTTATATTCAGTATGTGTCTTAAAAGGCAATAAAATTCAATGCTCTGCATGATTTCCTTGCTGAACACCTTTTAGTAGAAGATACATCTTCAGATATTGGACTTCCTGACGAGGAAGCCTTCTATATTCAAGATAATCATCAAACATGGGAAATGTACTTTGATGGTGCTTCCAGAAGTCCAATAGAGAGGAAAATGGAAGATCCTAAATTCAACAAACATGGGTTGGGAATTGTGCTTATTTCCCTGGAAAAGGAAGTACTAACTTATTCCTTCTCATTGTTGGGATGCGGTACAAATAATGAAGTAGAATATAAAGTTATCATTGCAGGATTAGAGTTGGTGCTTCAAGAACAAGTGAATCATATAAAAGTTAAAGGTGATTCATATATGGTAATCAAATAAGTAAATGGGGATTATGCCATCAGAAAATAAGAGTTAATCCCTTTTTATGATTACATCAGAGAGTTCATGGAGGAATTTCCTTCAAAACCATCATTTTCATATGTCCTGCCATCACAAAATGCCCAATATGATGCACTGGAAAATATAGCTACAACTCTTGTAGATCCGAACCAGGATGAAACAATCATCAGTATTTCCTACCGTCGTACAATTTAACCTTATTTTCAAATTAGAACAGATGAAATCAAGGAAATTAGTCCCATTCCCGAACCATATAGTCATACTACAGGATGGATGACACCTATCATGGAATACCTTCAAAATGGAACACTTCCACCTGATAGTGCCTAGAATGAACAAATCTGGTGATGTGTGGACAATTTTACTCATTATGTTAGCCCATATCACCTAGAGAATATTCTGTACAAAAGAGTTTTTGATGGAATTCTCTTTAGATGCATTCATGGTGAAGAGATAATGGATGTCATGAAAGAAGTACATGCATGATTCTGTGGTGCCGATTAGTCCGGACATAGACTATATGATCAAATTAGAAGGCTTGGATACTTTTGGCCTTCAATGATACAAGATTTTGTTGATTTCACAATGAAGTTTCATTCTTTCCATGTACATGCCAACTTCATTCATCAACCCCAGAGTTTCTTCATACAGCTAAATACTCATGGCCATTTTCCAAATAGGGAATGGATGTAGTAGGACCTTATCATTCAGCTACATCCAAGCTGTTTATGTACATTCTTACTACTACTGGCTCCTTTTCCAAATGGACAGAGGCAATACCTCTCAAGGAAGTCAGTTCTAAAAGCATTTTTAGCTTCATCAAGTCTAACATCATTACCAGATTTGGTGTCCCCCATACTATATTGACGGAAAATGAAACCAACTAATTTTCATCCTAGGTAAGGATGTTGTATCAAGGATATAACATCAAATCCAACCATTCCTCTCGGTATCATGTAGCGGCCAATGGACAAATAGAAGCCTTCAACAATTCTCTTTCAAATATAATGCAAAAGAAGGTGGATTAAGATAAAAATTAATGGATTGATAATGTTTTTCATGATTTATGGGATTATCGAACCCCCAACCGCACTACAACGCGGTCAACTCCATATTCATTGGTATATGGAATAGAAGATATATTTCCCATTGAGGATTAATCACCCTCAATAAGGGTATCCATTTGTGATCAGCCATCTACGGATGAACAATCTCAAAAGTGATTGGATGAATTGGAATGATTAGACGAGATAATATTGTACAACTTGCACCACTTGGAAGTTTATCAGAATTGAATAGCACGAGCTTTCAACAAAAAAGTTCATTTTCGTTCATTCATTCAGGTTGAATTGGTATTGGTTCTCAGAACTCCAATGATACCACGAAAGAAACCTCCCAAGCTTGATCCAAAGTGGGTAGGACCTTATTCAATACATAAGGTCTACTCTAATGAAGCTTATTCTTTAATCTCAACTGATGGAGAACTCATCACGACTCCAACCAATTCCATATTTCTAGAGAAGTATTTTTTTTATAACACAAATACATCTCATGGTCCATCCATATGACCTTAAACTATTTTACCTTTCGTCCGATATGATGTTAAACCGTGACATCCTAGCTACATGACACTAAACTGTACAAAAGTCCCTTACATCTAACAAGACATTAAACTGCATAATCCATGGTCCATGCATATGACCTTAAACTATTTTCCCTTTCGTCTGATATGACGTTAAACTGTGAGGTCCTAGGTACATGATGCTAAACATTATAGAAGTCCCTTACGTCTAGCAAGACATTAAACTGAATAATCTCTGGTCTATGCAGTTGACCTTAACCTGTGTCATCGTCCAACATGACGTTAAACTATGTCCTGTTTTGTCCTTACTGCATGACGTTAAACTGAAAAGTCCCCCTTTTTTCCAAGATGACGTTAAACTGTATTTTCCCCATCATCTTAGCTATAGGACACTAAACTGTACAACACCCTTATTTTCCAAGATGATGCAAAACTAAATTTTGTCCCTGCTACATGAAACTAAACTGTGTATCATGAATAGTCCTCATTGCAAGACTTTAAACTACATAGTCCCTTAATGTGTCCTACATGACATTAAATTGTGTATCGTTATGGTTGTCGATACCTATTTTTTTTCTCACACTGAGTATGAATCACATGATCTTAGAGTAAACATCAACCATAACACCCTCTCGGGGCAACTAACCATGCATAAGTCCCAACACCATTTTGTTTTGGGTCGTTTTCCTCAAGAATAACCTTATTACCAATTCATTCTTTAATTGAACTATGTGGACTTTGATCCTTGCCTTCTAGGTTGGGTAAATAGGAAACATCTTGAGGTTCAAGCCCAAAATCAATATCTTCACATCGGTTCACCTTCGTCTCATACGATGTTGATTCATAAAACCGCCCCCAGAACCAATATTGTTTACATTGTTTCACCATTTTCCTTGCTATATGACGTCAAACTGTTCGCACTTTTTTCCTGTACGACAATAAAATACAAAATTCTTTGATAGCCTCACCTGAGAGGGAGTAATTATTTACATTGATCTCTAATCATGTTATATTCCAAAGACAAAGTGCATACATGGAAATTCCCGAACTTTTTATCTTGGATCAATCCATCATTTCACTAATGTTCCCTTTCACCCTTCACTTGTACGAACCAAATCTGTACAGAGGGTATTTCAAGAACTACATGTTTCTTGATTCCCATCCTTATGGGATACTTAGGAATGAACGAGCATCCCTCGAATCCAACACCAAGTGTTTGGGCCTAACCCCAAATTCCACCTAACCCAAAATTCCACTTTTAGTCCCTTAGCTAAAAAGTGCCCTATGAAATCATTAATGTGGTATGAAAACCCTGGTCTTCATTCACATTAGGTTTATAAAACACACAATGTGTGTTTCTCATTATGGTCTGACCTCTATGACCCTAAAATATGATCTCATACACTCTCGTCCCACAGGTCGTTAAACAGTATTTCAAGAACTACATTTTTCTTGATTCACATTCTAATGAGGTATGTAGTGAAGTCCAACACCTCAATTCAGGACCCATCCACAACATGATTATGGTTAGAAATGGTCTGTGTATCTCTACATGAATATAACAATGACCAGTTTTCATGTGTCATAATTCTAACCTTATATACTTCCAGATCTCCATAACCCCTTTCTTGACTTCTGTTCAGAAAATGTCTAATGTCCGAGAGTTCTTTTTCCTAAGTATGCAGCACGTTCCATTAGGAGGCCTTGGATAAACAGTCTACATAACAGACTTTCCAGCTAAAAGATACTATTATTTGACTATGCAGCAAATGCCCTTACGCGGCCCTACATAACGCAACCCCTAATCGGGTTTGTCAAATAGTGGTAACTTCATTCATGGGAATAAAACCTCTTTTTGTCCTTATTCGTCCTAATTACAATATGTATGGATCAATAAAAACAGCCATCCCTAAAATATTTGTCCCATACTATTTTTCATGATCTAAAAGTATTCAAGTCTATGGTTTATATTTCCCTTCCCTACATTTGGGCCAGACTTTCGCAGGAGTAATATTTATCTAATTATTAGATAATCTTGATTGGAAATATCTTCTCCACATTCGAGTACCTATCCCCATACAATAGACTCTGTGCTTTGGGAAAATTTAATCTCCATAAACATCCAATGGCTTTTAAGCAGTAAAAAAGTAAATTGCTGAGAGTTCTTTTTCCAGACAATGCCGCACGTGCCCTTAGGTGGCCTTGTATAAGTAGTCTACATAATGGACTTGTCAGCCAAAAGATGGTATTATTTGACTGTGCAGCAAATACCCTTAGGTGGACCTGCATAATTCAACCCCTTAACGGGTTTTTTAAATAGTGGTAACTTCATTCATGAGAAAAACTTCATCTAATGCCTCTTAGTCACTTTTTCACATAATTCCTCAGAATCAAAATTTCTTAATTCATAGTTTACATATTTTTCCCCCCATACTTGAATATAGTAATATGTTTTCAGATAAATTATCAAGGAATTGAGTCAATCACAATCCATTCAGTCAAAGATATTTCAACCTT
This sequence comes from Viscum album, assembly GCA_963277665.1. NCBI lineage: Eukaryota > Viridiplantae > Streptophyta > Magnoliopsida > Santalales > Viscaceae > Viscum > Viscum album. The sequence continues at coordinate 904,130,844 of OY728139.1, forward strand.
AATCATTAGCATTTTTGTGTCCGACGTGCATGACTTTAATCTGCCCACAAAAGACATGTGAACTCTGAAAAAAAAAGTCAAAGTCCTAGCTCTCTAAACATATATTTTGTCTGATTTAGGTAATATTGAGAAAATAAAAAGATTTAATGTTTGTAGGGTTATTTATAACAATACTAGTAAAAATAATACTATTCTTACTAGGCCTAATGGCTTATGTAAAATTTTTAAGCAGGTAGCAAAAGAAGTCATGCACAAATGATTGAAGATGAAAGTGTCTTTCATTGATGCACAAGAGTTAGAAGGAAGTCGACAGACTGGAGTCTCTTCTCTTTTTTAAGAATTAAAAAATACTTTAAACATAACTCTTCACTTCATTTGCGGTATCCCAAGATTCATCAGAAACTACCTCGAATTCATTCATTCAACTGGATACAATAATAGATGTAGTTATACCGACTCTTCGTGGAACAATTGTAAATGAATATTCTTGAGTGCAGTTTGAGAAAATTTTCTGCTAATCAAACAGTGAATATGTTTCTATCCAAGAGAGTTGGAAGACGGATACTTGGATTTGAGAATGGAGCATTGGAAGTAAAGAGACATTTGTAGAGAGTAAAATTTTCAAATATTGTTTCTAATGTCCTGATAGTCTTATCTCCATCAATCGGTAGTGTAAAACATATCAACCCATGGTTTTCCATTTTCATATCTTCAAGGAAACAGGATGATGAAAAATTTGGAAATTTCACACCATTTTTACTAATCTTAATGCACAACATAACCAAAATAGAGGAGTAACAGTGCTGCTGCATCTCAGTCATATAATACTTTGTATCTGGAAGGGTGATGTCTTGCAGATTACCGTGCCCATACATCGGAAAGCATATGCTATGTGGAAATTCATGATGATACTTCTTTGAGTACCTGGCCAAATCTGGAAGAGTGTTGTCGTAGATATCATATTAATCATGGCCTACAATTTTTATCATATCATCAGTCCGCTTGCTCACCAGTTCATCGGCAGTTCCGATTCTTCTAGGATCCATTGAATCTGCACAAAGGTTGAATGATTAACTGTTAAGTAAGTTGATTTTTCATAAAATTTGTGAAGAAATTAGAAAAAAATGGCAAAGGAATTAGGGCGCACAAGTCCAATTCTGTCACACAAGTATGGTTGTGTCATGCATGTTTTTGGCACTCAGGTATCACCATGAAAGTCCAAATACCTCTGAAGAAGCACGACACAAAGAATCAGCAGAAAACAAGACACTTGCGTGATGAAGGTAACTTTCATGGAGAGAGCTCGAAAGTTTTAAATCCGGTTGATTTGAGTTAGAATGACCGCATATATATAGGCCAGGCCGCACCCCTGTGCGCCGAATCCTACGTGGCTCGCACCTACGCGATTCTATCTGCACGCTCAATACTTGCGCGCCGCGGTTCCTTGATTTTCTCCATTTTCCTCATAGTCACATCCTCCTTCTTTCGGATCCAACTCTGAGTGGGGGAATTTTTTTATGCTCCTTTCCATCACAGAGTCTAATGACTAAAAAAGGGAAATAGCTTAGTCCAAAGTGATTCACCCTTTGAATCAAATATCAAAAATCGACAAAGGCATGAAGAAGGATTTTGTTAAGAATGGGCCATGCAAGTTTCATCATGGTCAAGAAAGTATACTTGCATGCCTCTTATTGGTCATGTAGGTGACTTGTGGGCAATAAGTTATTTTCGTCCAAGGTCTTCAGGAGCCTATAAATACCTCATGTGGGCCCGCCATTTCAGGACGAAAAAAATCTAGAAACCCATATTTGAGATCCCGGTGCCCTAGTCTCTTCTCAAAGCCTTCCGAACACTACTAAGGTAATTCATTACCTAGAATGGAAGGTCTAAAAAGAGTGGACAAGGCCTATGTTTTGAAATTCATCAACACCTGCGCGCCTAAGTGCCTAACCCTTTAGGGAATTGAAGACACTTGTGCGTTGCCTTATCCCTTCAACGAAACTTGGGTGCCACTCATTTAAAAGTCTTTAGGGATAATAATAAGGGCTTGATCCAAGCCTCACCCAAGTATTACCTCAAGGGATGACCATCGCACAAGTACCCATGTGTTGCACAAGTATACTTGCGTGACCAGGACTTGCACACCCACGCAGGACTTGCACCCCTCTCTCTTTTTGGGTGCCCCTCCTGCCTATTCACTTTCTTTCTTCAAATCCACCTCTCCTCTACATGATTTAGCCTTAAGAACCATCTTAAAAACCATTTATGGCATGTTTCCTTTGTTAGTTTCCTTATCTGAAAGGGATTCTGTGGAATATCTCTAAAAACATAGTGATTTATATATCATTATATCACTAAGGTGAGAGATTTCATTCCTTCAACCACATCCATTAAGATGATATGTTCCTTAACCTAGGACTCCTTTTCAGGAGTAATCCCCAGTCATAAATTTCATTAACTTAGGCATCCTTTTCTGTAATAATCCCTATGCCTGAAGTCTCATTAACTTGGGACTCCTTTTCAGGAATAAGCCCTAGTCCATGTTCCCCAAATTCCAATTTCCCTTAACCTGGGCATCCTCCTTAGGAGTAAGCCCCAGTCATAATTCCCCTCAACCTGGGCCTCATTCTCAATAATAATCCCTAGTAATAATTTATCTTAACCAGTCTTAATTTATTTTGATTTGGACATCCTCCTTAGGATTAATCCCCCAATCCCCTCCTATTTTGGGAATCTTCCTTAGGAGTAAGCCCCATGTTAGAGTATCCAAATCACCATAAAAGCACATATACCTTTATAGAACCTATTCCCTGGTTTCTATTATGAAGTAAATCTCAATAATAATCTATCTTGGGAAGTCATACATAAATAAGCACCACATTATTTCTTATGATTGCATCTCTCATGGTACAATTTTCAGGTTTAACCAATACCTCTTGTTTCTCACACCGAGCATGACTCGCGTGAGCTTAGAGCGTAAAAGTAATTATGAAATCATTCTTTGAGCCCTAAACCACGCATAAACCTCATAATTATTTACTCGAACTATGTGTACTTTGATCACTAACTTAAAAGTAGAGTACGTAGGAAGCCTTTCTAAAGTTCAAGCCTATCACCCATTAATTCTCATATGTTCTATATGACGTTAAACTATATCATAATTCCCGAACTACGTGGGTTCTGATTATTTTTCTAAACAAGGATACGTAGGTAGCCCATCCGTGGGTATGATACCAACCCTGAAATAATACATGTCCTTACGAACGACATTAAACATCAAGCGCCCCACTGAGTGGCTTTAAAACCAGTATGGTTATCACAATAACCATGATATCTTTATACAATGTATTAAATGATACCACTGACTAAGAATATCTAACAAATACAGATGAATCTCTATCGATGAAGAACCTCGAATACATATATATGATTCTCTAAATATTATACATATTAAAAATTTATGGTCAAATCTAAAGGAAAGATCATTTTCATACTTGGTAATGTAATAAGGATTCACGAACATAACTTAAATCTATTAAGAGATTCCTAGAGTAGACAATAATCCCCCTCAAAAAGGTGTGATGAGTCTGACCTCCCATCCTCTCAACCAATAAAAATTCTCAAGCCTCATTGGTTCGTAATTGATGAGAACCTACCTTTGGAAAGTAGGTCCAAATGGATATATAATCACTATATGTTTCCGGTTCTAAGACAAAACCTGTTAGAAACCGATTGGGATGTTTGAACCTTAGACAAACAAGGCCATCCCCATTTCTAGAGGAAATAAAGAGTAGTAAATCATTAAGTTAATATTATTCGAATAATGTTTCCCATGAATAAGTTTCATATTTAATATGTATATATATTTCAATATATCCTTTCTAGTTCTGTCGATAATGTCCTATCAATGGTGGATTAACCACCTACGGAGAGATTGCCATGAAAACACGTATAACCATCATCATGGATTGATTTTATAATTTATATATAATATATATTCATTTAATTAATTTTATCATTTTATTCATGAATTAATTATACTATTTTATAAATTAAATTGATCATAAATGGTGAACTCAAAGAAAAATTAGAAATTTCTATGTTTAACATCATATCAAAATGACTTGTCTATGAACATGGAAAAGAATTGATATTATCAAATGAATATAAGTGATAAATAGGGGTTGAAAATACAATAATTCACTTATGGATAAATGTTTTAATAAATATATGATTGTTATTTAATAGGGGAAAATGTTTAAATAAAGACAGAATTATGGTAAGGGGATTCTCAAACCCAACACTCTTTCTTGGGGGTTTCCCACTTTCACATAAATGTCATTATGCATGTTTTATTATTTTTCAGTTAATTTTATTCAATTTTCCCTTTAATCTTGGGTATATACATGTTTCCATCATTATTTTTAAGACAAATACAATGATTTTCCAAAAAGAATCTTTCTATAAGAAATCATTGACTCCTCGGTTGTTGTTTATTATCCAATGAAAAATAATATTTCATTCAAAAATATGATCTACATTTTTCTTTTTGAATCCCATTTTTTATTCATTAAGTTATTCGTTACAAATAATTATTAATATCATTCTATTAAGTTGGTTATGTCATTAATATGATTATTAAATATTCTCTGTTACATTAATGATTATGTAAATAATATATTGTGACAGGTGGACTCAGAATTAGTTATCCCCCCTAATGAATTGGTTAATGTTGTGTATCTCATGATATAATTTATATTACACATATACATAATTATATATTTGTTCATAATTATTATGTTATGATTATGCACATATATTATAGCGACCCTCACTGTTCAGAAATAAAAATTACATTAATTATGATGAATAATTAAAACATTATACAAACAGTCACCCAATTATCATTCTAGTCTAGTGCCTTTGGAAACATGGAAACATGGACACTTGTACATAAGTGACCTACATTATCTCAAATCATGTTCTTCTTAACTAACACCCTTCTAAGATGCATCAAACATAATATACATCATCATAACCTATGAAAGGAAACATAAAATGTGGTGTGTATAGATGCTCAATAATGGTAAAATAGGGAGAAATATAAAAATAATTATGAGCATAATTTTATGAGAACATGATTGAGAAAATATAAAATCATAACCTACATATCAACGATTAGAAACATGAATCATGGAATAAATATTGATGGTTTATAAGACATGAATCATAAAGAAATAAAGAACATAATCCATGAAATAATATCATAGGAATTAAACATAAAATTATATAAAATACAAAAACATATAATTTGATTTCTATAGTAGTTAATTCATCACTTCCAAGGCTATATTAGTTTGAAAATTCCTTCACTGAATTGGGTTCACACCACATTCCAACACAGTACTGCAGAACCAAGTTCCCTCATCTTTCTGGCCATATAATACTAAACAGAGTTCATTTCTTCTTCCATCCATGTTTATCTAAAAAGATATAAATATTTAACCAATTCATTGTAGTGAGATATGGTTCCCATCAATCTCATAATGAAATCACACATACATGTGACAATAATTCATTAAAAAGAAGATCATATCCCATGATATTAAATGGGTTTCATAAAAATGTAATTACATATTAACCTTTGAAAAAAGAAATGTTTCATAATCATTTAATCAATGAATAATCTTAGAATGTTATTAGATTTTATGGTTATAAAACCCATGAAAAAGAAAGGTGTTTCATAAACATATAGCCCATGGAACTGAAACGTGTTCCCTAAGTATCATTCCCTAAAATCATAAACCATTTAGAGAAAAAATATGAATGTATACATCAAATAATTAACCTAGAAAGATGTGAGTAACACCAAAAAATTTCATCTTAGATGAGAAATACATTGGAATGACCTTTTAGAATCATTTATTGATGAAGAAATATTTTCTTCATTAAAAGGATCTGTAAAACATTAAAACCATTTGAAACACATTTTTTTGAAAATAAAAATGAAAGCCTATAAGGACATCATTGAAAAACTTTTGGAATCCTTTTTATTTGAAAAAATATAAATAGAGCTGTAAAATATTTTCAAAACCAATTTCCTTGAAAAATTATAAAAATAGCCTGAAAGTGATCTGAAAAACATTTCATATAAAATACATTTAAAACATATAGTGAAATCATTAAAATATTTTGAAATCCATTTCCTTGAAAATAATGTTAAAAACATATAATGAAATCCTGAATAAATTTGAAAACTATTTTTTCAAAACAGTACTAAATCATATATAGAAAGCTTGAAGAAATTTCCAAATGAATTTCTTAAAAAAATTACATTGAAAACATGTAATGAAAGCTATAAAAATGTTTCGAATCCAATTTTCATTAAAATAATTTAAAAACATATAATTAAAAAATAAATACTATTTTAAAACCATTTCATTGAAAAAAACTTTTAAAACATGTAAAGAATTCCTGGAAGAATTTTGATATCAATTTCTTTAAAAATACATTAAAACGGTATAATGAAATATTAAAAATATAATTTAATCAATATTCTTTAGAAACATATGAAATAATATTGAAAAAATTATTAAAAACAATATTCCATTAAAACATTTAAAAGATTCTTAAAAACATCATTGAAAACAATTTTCCATGAATATATATGAAAAATTCGTAAAAACCTTTTTAAAAACAAATTGCTTGAAAAATAATTTATAAACATATAAAAAAATATAGAAAACGTTTTTAAAACAATTTCATTAAAAATTATTTTTAAGAATATGAAATTATTAAAAATTAACGTTTTGAACATGAGAAGTAAGCTTCACCAGAATGATTGTGGGTAAATATGTAGATGTCATACAAGGTTAGAAAAACAATTCTAATTCATGGTAAAAGTTTAGAAAAGTTCATTATTTATAAAGCGATTAGAATTTTACGTTGAAAACTTTTGTAAAATTAAAAAGGGTGAAAATATATTCTAATGACTATGTTTTATGGGTAAATTATTCTTAAAACCCCTTTTTAGAATGCATCATTTTTAAGGAATACATATTTATGACTAAAGAGAGATGTAAATTTAGACTATCCAAAAAACACTTTTTTAACATTCATAGGTACCAAAGTTTGGATACATTGTACCAATAAATGAATATATCATTAATGAATAGATTTGAATAAATATAATGAGTGTTCTTAAACCATGGATCGAAACAATAACTCAAAACAAGAATAATCACAAACAAACGTGAAAAATGATGATATTGTTTCAATAAGCCTTTTACACATGTAAATGTTGATCCATTATCCCCTTTTATGAAAATTTAATTTAATGAATCTAAAAGTATCAATAATTAAATATATTCATGATATAATATGTCAAAGGAAGTAAATATACCACATCAAAAAATATAAGAGCATAATAAAGCATTTGCCTCAAAGAAGGAAAATTGAGGCAAAATCATTTAACTGATTTGGTAACTTATGAAAAATAATCCATGTTAAATAAATATAGTCATACAGATATTTTAATACACATAGATTTTATTACATGAAACAAAAAATAAATCCACTGGTAGTATAAACACTAGAAAAAGTAATTCATGGTGAATAAAGAATGAATCTCACGGGGATAAGATGTGTGATAAAATTCACATATCATGTATATTTAATCACATCATACTTGTTCAAACCTATTGTATAATAAACATATGTTTATTATATTTCTTTTACATAACCATATTATTAAATATATAATACCATTTATTGTTTTGTTGTGACTTGATAATACCCTCTTGTTAAATCTTTTTGGCTAAGGTTACACTTCGAGTAATATTCGCTTTCTTTTTCACTTGTGTCCTAATTTTTTATATGTTTAATACGTCTAAATATATTATGAATTATATAATTTAAATTATGATATAAATATAATTTACATTCAGTATTTTTTTATTCCAATAACCCCTAGAAAATATATGTTTGAAATGGAATACAATGTTCCCTCTGACGGTAGGTTATACGTACACATGAACGTCGTTTTTGTGTAATTTTCATATTGGAAGAATGAATGAAAATGAAATATATGTATATATATATATTTAAATTTAGCAAAAATATATCAAATATATTATATAATTTCACAAATCTCTACAATAATACATTTCAAGTTGTGTGTGAACGAATCACATCGCTTGTGTGGGGGGGGGGGGTAGTCCACACTTCCTCAACAAAATTATAATATTTAAACCAAATATAAAATATAATTATATCCTTTTAAAATGTGATAAATAAGAATAAATACATAATAAATATAATACATATCATATATAAATATAATTTTTATTACAATTTCAACTATGAGAAGTGGTAAATGAAAAAAGGAACATTCATCGTTTAGTGAAGCCGTAGTTTTCCAGGCGCATAAATAGTATGTTGGTTACCCATTAGATGGATGTTTCTGTAAGTGTAGGTTGAAATTTTTTAATAAATACATCCTAGTATAATAATGATACTGTTTTATTGTATAATTATTGAAAATGGTGAATTTATGTGGTGGATAAAGAAATAATAGAACGATGCATGAGGGTGGTGTTACATCTTAATTGGGTAAATCTATTTTGATTACAGAAAAGGGATTCCCTGAAAAAATTTATTCACAATAGAGCCATAAAAGTTGTATTTTAGTGATTTGGGAAGTTAATTCGGAATATATTGGCCTAAAATAAGTGGTTTGAGATGTGTCAAGAAGAGTGAGTGGTGGTGGCCTTTTATAGTGGAGGTAAAGGACACGTTTGGAATTTGTGAAAATAAGTCCGGTGTACCTACGTTTTTACCAAAATAATGAAATTTTATATCAACTAAACCAAATAATTAATGTTTTATGGAATATAATTTTCCATAAAATGGATTTAGAAATGTGGATAGTTCATTCTGGGTCTTAAATTTAAGGATTAGTACTATGTGAAGATTAATTTTACCTTTATTGATGTAGATATGTTTAATTACATTATCTAATATTTTTGGCCTAAAAATATTTTTACCATACTATAAAAAATAAATTATTATAATTTTATATATAGAATATTTTTTTCCAAATTCCAATTACATAAGTTTCGGAAATTAATTTAAAATTAATTCGATAGATAGGAATAAACTACAGGCTTTTAAAGTAAAAACGATGAAATGATTGCTCATGTTTTATATCAAATTTCATTGTGATATTTGTTCCAATGAGCCAAATTATGTTATTATATAAAATTATTATTTAATTAAACATTTAATCCAATTGAAAATATATTTTATCTTTATATATTAATTATATTAAAAATCGATTATAAATGAAAATTCAATATTTTAAACTATTCATTAAAAATGAATCTTTACATAAAAATGACAACTATTTTCCCTAACATGATAATTATTTTCTGCTTCCAAATTTGGAGTTTATTGTCAGATATTAAATCCATAATAGTTCAATAATTGGATTAAAATTGTTTGACCAATAAAATCTGGAAAATATGGCTTAATAAAAATATTTTTTTAATCATAAAATTGGGGTTTTTCTTATCTTATGTCTATTAAATATATTGGATGACTATTACAAATATATAAAATATATATTACATTTATATGACAGAATAATTGGGATTTATTTAGTTTATTAGTGTAAAATGTTTTTATGATAATAAAATAATAATATTTCCCTTTATATTCAATTGGTTTTTATACTCAATTCAAATTAATTTTTAACCAATGAATTCATCAAATATTTATGTAAACTAAGTATTTTTATAAATTAAATAATTCTATTTATAATATCCAATTTAATGTGTAAGTTATTAATTATTTTATTAATTAACACTATTTTAAAAATATATTATTTTTTGATAAAACTCAGGCATGCGTGTTACATAAGCCATCAAGGAAATTCATTTTTACATGTAATGCAAGCATACCTCAGTGTTCCTTTTACAGAATGAGAAAACATATGTTGTGTTTAGTACCCGATTAACATGGTGCTGTGTATAACATAATCCTAACATATAAAATAAACTATTTTCAGTGTTTTATGAAATGAAAATTTTCGAAAAGATTAAATTATCTCCAATAATAAAAATTAAAAAATCATAGGATGTTACCTTCTACCCACATTAAAATTATTTTCATCTTCAAAATTCATTTATGTTATCACAGGTTTAATACTTAAAAGTTTCATTCATAGAAACATACATTAAAAAATGGAAGTCTAAAATGTCCCTTAAAAGGTAATGTTTCAACCATAATAGTTACCAAAGTAACATATAAATTGGTTTTAACATAAGAGATCATAGGTGGGAGGTGAAAACATGGATATGGAAGAGAAATCGAGTTATCGTATTCTGATGGAGGGTGATAGAAAACATGGTTAAGAGAATGTATACAATCATAAATCTATAAATCTACAATAATATATGGTTTATTTTAATTCATTATAAATGATGGTAAATTGATTAAAAAATTGATTTAAGATCCTTTTTACAAAAGTTAACTAATTTTCATGAATAGAAAGAATTGCATGCATTTAAGTAATCCTAACCCTTGGTTCTTCCCCGATCCACATGAACTCGATCTCAAAAAATTAAGGTGAACATTTCATTCATAAAGCACTATCTGATCTTGATATACATGATATTCTATCCTATATGTCATAAGTTATCATCAACACCAATATTTTATAATAGTTTATCCAATATGCATAAATCCTCTTATGGTGAGATAATACTTATTCTCACAAACATCTTCCAAACATTATCTTAATCATTCCACAAATTATTAGCCTTATAACCCTTTTGAAAGAAGAAAATCCCAAATATTAGAATTAATCCAAAAAAACTATTAAGATTTATTCCTCATATAAAACAATGTTTCTCTAGTTTTCCATATTCTAAACATGTGAATAACTTCCTCAATTTTTACCTTAAAGCATAGTAATGATAGAAAATAAAATAAATATTTATTAAAAACATAGATATTTAATTTTTCAAATACCTATTGGATATATTTTGTAAATTGAAAAATACTATAAGCCCCATCCATGACAGCACAATCATATTTTCCAACATATCATTTACCAGCTACAATGTAATCAGTACCATACAATTTACTTACTCATACGAAATGAATCATTATCCAAAAAAACATTATCTAAAAATAATGGATATATTAACAGTTATTTTTCCATTCATCATGTGTTTTCCATGGACATTACCATACCTTTAAATGAACATTCATGTTCAAAATAACCATTAAATGGATTATTTTAAATCCTTAGCGAAAAAAAATCTGAACCATTCTTGTATATTTCACCATTCATAATTCTAGAATCAAAATACATAATACTTAAATACTTACACATTAATTATTGGAATTTAATATTTCCTTTTTTGTTTTAGAAGTATGTTCTTCGTTCAAGGAATTGATTTGGGTAATGCTTGTGTTCTCCACAGATAATACATTAAACTCCCAGAAAATTCGTCTCTGTATAACCATGTTTCCTATACATATGACATGTTCCCCTCCATTTATGTTATTCTTAATGGATATTATTCCCTTCTTCTTAAATATACGAAGTTTAATCTTCATTACACTATGTTATTTTCCATGTGAACATTGATAAAATTCCATCTTCCTCTTATTTGGGTGTTAGGAATATCACCAAATCTTATATTGTTAATCATATAACACAATATCTGATTTAGAATAATTGAAATACTATTCTCTCTAGTGATCATCCCATTTTACAGGTCATCAGAAATTTTTATGTCACGTTTAATTTTAACATAGTTCCTTCTGGTACCCTCTATTTACTAAATCATGAAACCCAGGTTCTTCCATCTCATGAATCAAATAGAAACTTTTTGTAAATCACGCTTCATGCATCCTTACAATGCTATTTAGTGTGAATTACGATTTCATGTTGTTGTGATAGATGTAATGCTAAATATTCATTCTTCTTTGATAGATATCTTGATACAATACCTACTATGTTATAGGGTATTTATTATATAGGTTTTTTATTGAATTAAAACCAAACATTGGTTCTTGTTTTGTTATAATTCCTCATGGATCAGATTTTGGTGATTTATTGCCCTGTCATTCCTATAATATAACATGTATAAGATGACAAGATTTGATTCATGGGGAGTATGGGCCCTTACAGATCAAAATTTGGAACATTAATGTTTATTTTAGTGTTTTCTAGGTTTTGGAGTAGTTTTTAAGGCTTACTATTAGAAAACCCGAGAATACACGGTGTGTAATGATTAATAAATTCCATGTGTCCTTCTATTCAGGAATGAGATGTTTTTCTTATGTACACATTGCGTACTGTATGTGCATGCTGTGTAGTCTCTAACCGTGTCACTGACTGTGTGGGCAGAGACACGGGGTTGGGAAATCATTGGGGGGAAATGTCGTGTACCAGATGCACACTTCGTGTTGTGTAGACGATGTGTCCACCCGTGTGACTAACGACACTGATGGATAAAACATAGTTTATATATGTAGTTTCATGGTTTAACACACCATGTAGTATAACCCTTGTACCCGGTCGTGTAAAGAACAATATGGGAGGTGAAATTATTCTAGTACACATATTGTCTCGCATAAACAAACTATGTAGAGTCATCCATGTGTCCACCCGTGTGACTAATAACACGAAAAGTTGAAACCAAAGCAGTACACCCTGTGTCTAGAACAAACATGGAATGTAGTCCTCTCCAAAGAGAACCGTGTGGTTTATTCATGTAGAAGAACCTGTGCAGGGGAAACGAATCAAGTACACTCAGTGTCTTGGGAGAACATGCAGTGTGTATGGGATATTACATGACCAATTCTGGTAGAAATACATGCCCATGGGAAGGGATAAAGGAACACTCTGGGTAAGGGATATACATTCCATGTATCCAGATTCTAAAAAACATGAATTCTATCCTTTTCATGTTCCCTTATTTCACTTATATGTTTCATTCCTCGATAATCGTGGTCTAAGGGGTGTTCTTGACCTTATAGAGTTGTGCCACTGAGACGTCATACAGTTGTGCACAAGTTACAAGGTGGTGATTAGACTCTAGACATGGCTGATTGGGGACCACTAATAGATCCTCATGTAGTTCCATTCATAGAACCCACATTCATTCAAGACATAGGTGCTGACCCACAGTTTGGAGAGGGCTTTATGAGGTTCATGCAGACCTTCAAGGGAGCACCACATCATACCCTATCGATAGAAGAATTGATGCAGTTTTTCTAGTAGTATCATCCTCCCACCTTCATAGAGGATGGAGGACCTCAGACTGTTGAGTCATGGATTGAATCCCTGATTTCTATCATTGAGCATTTGGAGATGCCTCTATATAGGAGGGACAATTTCACTACTTATATGATTTTATATTCCTCTATGTGATTGTGGGATGTGTTATTGCATGAAGGATGCTAGTAGGGTATGGATTTGGATGAGTTTTAGCATACCTTCTACGATTAATTCTATTTGGAGACCTTGATGGACGATCGAGCCCATGATTTCATGAGTTTGGAGCAGGGTACTCTTTCAGTTGTGGAGTATTCTTTTAACTTCACAGAGCTTCATCACCATACACCAATTTTTAGGGGAGATGAGTCATTCCTAGTAAGAAAGATTAAGGATGGTCTTGGGAAAGACATTTGTGCTTAGGTGACCACCTTCATATTAACATCCAAAACTTCTATAGTCAACCAAGCGCTAATCACAGAGCCCAACTTGAGGGATTCTGGAGTCGTGGGCTAGGGTGGTTCAGCATCCAAATATGGTACTTCTCCAAATGATAGTTGGCAATGCCGTAGGGTGTCTTCATGTGGAGATTTGAGTAGGTTGGAGGCACCTTCATGTAGCCAGGTGGTATGCTACCAGTGCGGGAAGGTCAGGCATACAAAGACACATTGCCCTAGAGACGTAGTCGAGTAATGATCTTGTGGCAATATGGGCCATCTTCAGTGCTTCTTTCAGTTCTTCTCACCAGAAACGGGTGAAAGGGGTTCTTCTTTGACTCTACCTTCAAGAGCAGCCCCACTAGTTTGTCATATTTCATGCAACTGGAGTTTTCCATCCATTTAGTCCGTGGTGGAGGTCATAGTCACGATGGTCAGACGTAGGGTTTTCAACATCCACATGGTTGATCATTTCAGGGAACTTATTCAGCTTCACAGGGCCATGGTGTAGGTCAGGCTTTTGCGATGGAGTAAAACCAGTAAGAGAAAGGTCTCGTACCCTCTACAGTTTGAGTACGATCCTAGTTTCCATAGTTTTAGCTTCTGTGTTTCTTGATATAGTGGCTTCACATTGCTTTATATCAGTAGCTCTTCTGAAGAGGCTTTGTCTCTTTATCTTTTCATCTAATGATATCATGATTCTAGACACTCTGTTGTTGACTAGAACAGCTAGTGTACGTCAATGCAGGGAGTTCCCTATCGTGGTTAGTGGGTGCCACTTCTTATGTGACCTTTATGTCCTAGATATGACATGTTGTCATGTCATTCTAAGTATGTAATGGTTAGTAACCTTCTAGAATATTGACAACTGGTATCGTCATAGTGTGAGTTTCACATCAAAATAGGGTGGATCATTTCTTTATAAGGGCAAATGGGATGTCTAGGCAAGAAGAGTAGGACCTAAGCATCATGGGTTGGGAGGATTTACAACCCAAATTGACAGTCTATATCTGGATGACTAGGGGACTTCACAGTTGGAGTTTCCTCCAGTGGTGGATCATTTCAGAGATGTCTTTTTAGAGTAATTTTCAGGTATTCCTCTAGAGTAATAGGTAGAATTTTCTATTGATTATGTGATAGACGAAGCACCGTTGTCCATTCCTCTGTATATGATTTTTACACCAGAGTTATAGGAGATCAAGAAGTAGTTGGAGGAGTTGCATGAAATGGGTTACATCAGTCCCAGTACTTCTCCTCGGGGTTCTCTTGTATTGTTTTTGAATAAGGTGAATTATACACTCTGAATTTGTGTAGACTATCGGAAGATGATCCTGTTGATGGTCAAGAACCGATATCCCTTTCCTAGGATTGATGATCTCTTTGATCAGCTTGGAGGATCTCGAGTTTTATCGAAAATTGACATGAGATATGGTTATCATCAGTTGTGTGTTAGACCATATGATATACCTCGTATAGCTCTTCATAGTAGGTATGGTCTATATGAGTACATGGTTTTGTCATTCGGTATCACGAGCACGCTTGCAGTTTTTATGGCACCAATGAACCATGTGTTCCATCCATGCATGGATTCATTTCTGGTGGTCTTCATGGATGATATCCTAGTTTACTCTTACACTTGACATGACCATGCCACACATTTTAATATTTTTTTCAGTACACTGAGAGAGAATCTATTATATGCTACGCTCACAAAATTCCACTTTTGGATTGGCCAAATACATTTTGGGTCATGTTATCTCAGAGATAGGTGTATACGTAGACCTAGATAAAGTGAGGGAAATAGATTCCAAGGATCATCCAAAGAACATATTTGAGGTGCGGTGTTTTTTCAGGCTTGCTGGTCACTATAGAAATTTCATACCAAACTTCTCTCACTTAGAAACGCCTCTGATGAGCCTGACTAAGAAGGGATAAATGTACATGTGGTCAGATTCTTTTGATACAGCATTCCACGATATAAATAAGAGGTTGAATTTAGAACCGATTCTGGTATTAACAGATCTGGGAAATATCTATACATTATATAGTGATGGATTAGGTATCGGGCTGGGAGAAGTGTTAATGCAGGGACAAAGAGTCTTTGTGTACGAGTCTCGACAATTGAGGCCACATGAGAGGATTTAATCAGCGCTTGATCTCAAGTTGGATACAGTGGTTCATGATTTAGGATGTTGGGGACATTATCTATTGTGATATAATTTTTTTCCCACCAATCAAAAAAGTTTCAAGTATATATTCACTCAACGAGATCTTAATCTAAACAGTAAAGGTTTTTTGAGAACCTTTAGTATTTTGTCTTTGAGCTTGCCTACATTCATGGGAAATGAAATGTAGTGGCTGATGCATTGAGCAGAAGAAATGAGATATATGCATTTCTAGAGGCTAGAAATGATTAGAACATATGTCTCTATTATCAGAGATGCATTTGGATGTTCACGATAGATAGGGGCAGACATTGTTTTTTTTGATTTTCACATCAACTCTACTCGATCGAGTGCGAATGAGGCAGCTATCAGATTCTAATGTCCTTGTCATATGGGAGAGTGTGTCAAGAGAGGACCCCATTCTTGGATGTACTGTAGTTTAGTATGTGGTCTTGAATTTTCATGGGTGTGTGTGGGTTTCAGCAGTCATACATGAGGAGATAATGTCCAACATTCATTCCTTTGTTTGGCTATTTCATCCTGGTGTAACCAATATGTATTGAGATCTACACCATCAGTATTGGTGGACAAGTATGAAGAGAGATGTTTCAGGTTTTTTCATGAGGTTTTCCACTTGTCAACTCGTGAAGGCGGTACATTTCCGACCAACATGGTTTTTTTAGAAGTTACCCATTCCCGAGTGGATGTGGAATGATGTTCTAATGGACTTCGTGGTAGATTTAACATGTTTGACTCTAAGGAATGAGGCTATTTGGGTTGTCATTGACAGAATCACAAAGGTTTCTCACCTCCTACCGATCAAGGAGACTTTCAGTGTTGATGAGACGAGAATGTTTTATATCTGAGATATTAAATGGTTACATGGAGTTCCACACTCCATTTTTTCATACTGGGATTCTCATTTTACTTCTCGAGTTTGGTGGGGATTACAGAAGGATTTGGGTATATAGGTACTTCTGAGTATAGCATACCACCCCTATATAGATGTCTAGTCCGAGCGTATGATTTTGGTACTGGAGGACATGCTTCAGGAATGCATCTTAGACGTTGGATGTTCTTGTGAGAAACACATACCAATTGTGATGTTTTCCTACAATAATAGTTTTCAAGAAACTATCCAGATATCAACTTAAGAGTCTTTTTACTGTAGTCCATGCCGATCAACCTTCTGTTGGCTGGAGGCCGGAGAGGGAGCTATGATGGGGCCTCATCTAGTTCAGGAGACCATGAAGAAGGTGGAGTTGATTTGGAAGAGGATGGATTCAGCACCGTCATGGTAAAAGTATTATGTTGATCGACAGAGAAGACATGTTATGTTCTAGTTTGGAGATCATGTTTTTCTATGTGTCACACCATGGTTGGTACACAAGAGGGTTAGGAGACAGGTAATGATTTCTCCAAGACACGTCAGGTTGTTTGAGGTTTTGTAAAGGGTTTGGCCGGTTTTCTATTGGCTCTAGTTACTTTAGAGGTACTGGGATATGCATGACAACTTCAACATTTCATTGCAATGAAATTACTTCTCATACTCGTCTTATGTTTTTAAACAAAGGAGGTTTAGCTTGAAGTTGACGCTTCATAAAAGAAGCTTCCTATCATAATTGTTGATTGCAGTGTGAAGGTTCTCCATGGATGTTCTATTCCTTTGGTACAAGTGCTATGGAAGCACATGCGAGTACATGATGAGGCTTAGGAGAGGGACGACGATGTATGATTGCAGTGGCAGGAGCTGTTTTATGGATTCTCCTTCTACGCAGCCTGGCTAGGGAAATTCAGGTGAAATTTTCTTTAGGTGGGGAAGTTTGTAAAAATCTGGATCTTATTTTTTGGTATGAATCTTGGATTCTAGTCTTTTTGGGAAAAATATGAGTTTCTAGAAATTTTAGGAGTACAAGTCGTGTACTAATAAGTCCATGTTGATTCATCAGTTGTTGTAGGTGACCATGAACTGGTCATGTAATGGCCATGTAATGGCCTAGTACATGGCTCTGTGGGGTGACATAGAGACCGTATAAAGAGGGTCTTGATAAAGGAAAATATATGTTATGTACTATTAAAAAACACATCGTGTACTTTCTTTTTATTTCATTAAATAGACTGGGGTCATATCTAATTAGAAGAACACCATTATTCTTCTTTTGTCTTATCCATGAGTGACTGTTGGCCGAAAATATTCTTTGAGCCCCCGAGTTATCATCCATTATCTAATTCAACCGTCTTCGATTGCATTGGAATCACCATGTAAATCTCTTCCTTCTTCTAGATTATTGTTTCTTGATTTCTCCTCATTCATGATATTTTCTCAGTTGAATTTTTTTTATTTTTGTTGATCTTCAGAGTTATAGGGTGATTCAAGGCCTGAGAATCACATATATTGTTCGTACAATGTTGAGTTAGGTGGGTTGTGACATTTTTTAGTTAGTATAAGAGTTATATATGAAAACATTCCCAATATCATGGTTCGGGTTATTTCGTTTTTATGGTTTTTAGCCCTAATATTTCCTAATATTCATTGTGTTCTTTAAAAGAGGATTTAAGATCCTAAATAGTGTTATTTTACCATTATATGGATGTGT
The DNA here is from genome assembly GCA_963277665.1 of Viscum album. Taxonomy (NCBI): domain Eukaryota; kingdom Viridiplantae; phylum Streptophyta; class Magnoliopsida; order Santalales; family Viscaceae; genus Viscum; species Viscum album. The sequence goes on from OY728139.1 coordinate 904,149,334, forward strand.
TTTCCCACACTTGTTTGATATTGTTCGGTTGGTCTAGCATTTCTTATTGTGCTATTGTTTTCTATTATTATTGTAGTTTGGATAGAGTGATTATTTATCTGATATGTTGTTTCATGCCTTGTAGTTAATTTATCCAAGTAGTACATTGAGGATTACATTGGCCGGTGATTATCATTTGTGCTTGATTTCTTTTCACGGGGCTATGAGAACCAGGTGTAGTGATACCATAGGAAAAATTAATGCTCAGTGCATTCCTAGATTATCGGTTATATTTATCACACTGTGAGACCATATGGGGGATTGACAATGAGTTCTCTCTAAGAGTGTCTATAGTTACATTATGAGACCCTAGGCGGAATTGACATTGATTTCATCTTTATAGTGTCTATAGTTTACTATTAAAATAATATAGGGGGAATTGACAGTGAGTTCTTCCTCTATGAGTCTTCGATTACACATGACTATCGGGGAAATTGATGGTGAGTGCTTCCTATGAGATATTATTTTATATCTTCTCTTTTAGCTGAACCATAAATAATAGGTTGTGAGAACATTTCCAGAGGGTTCCTTTTGTTTTTTTTGGTTGGATAAATTATTAAAATAATGTTTTTTAAATGAAACATTAGGACTATTTACTTTGAGTACTTCTTTTCTTATTTCATCATTAGTTGATTGCCTTCCATATATATTCACTGACTTTTAGTCATAGATAATTCAGTGGTTGCCTATTGGGAATTGTCTCACACCTTATTTGGGTCATGCTTTTGGGCCCAAAATGATTTTGTTGATGCTTGTATAGATAAGGGAAAGAGTCTTTCTGCATCATGTACTTGATTGTTTTCATGCTGGGGAGTATGGGACCAATATGTGTCTTGCGATGCAATTGGAGTTTATTTGATTTCATTGTGCTTTGTTTTAGAACACCATTCCTACATTGTGACTTGATTGGATACTTTCCTAGACATATGTATCATGAATCATCTAAATATGTGTTCCAATTATTTATTTCCACCTATCTTCCATTTTCTACTATAGTATGGTATCATTATGGCTTCTTATATTTCTATTTGTTTATTTCATCTGCGTTACACTGCAAATGAGGGCATAGTTTCCCCACTATCACACCCAAGGCCCTTGCTTCTAGTTGGAAGCCTCTGGCATTCAAGGAATTGTTGTAACAACCCAGGTAAATAAATAATATGGAATTTTTATATTTATCCATATCTGTGAAAAAATATTAATATTACTTTAAAGGAGATGCAATGCTCGATGGCATACCCAATACGCAACAACGAGTTTCTTTGGAATCTTACATTGCACTCTAATAATAAAATAATATTATTTTAAATGGTAGTTAACACCTAGCCATTGTAATGGCGGGAATGAACAGAACTAACTAAAAAATTATTATATATGTTTTTCAAATATTTTTACTCTTCAAAATAAAAGTTAGAGGATTAAAAATGCGAATGAATCCAATTTTAAGCGTAAACATTCTAATATTCACTAAAAGGTCGATTAACCGATTTTTGATGGAGAACCTATTTTAAACCCACTTTTTGACAATTTTATGTGTTATATTTTACAAAATAAAATTCTTCTTTAGAATAGAGACAGCAAAATTTACTTTGTGTAAATTTTCGGTATTTTTCCGATAAAGTTCATTTTTTAATGAATAGTGAAAACTGTTGTATTTTAATTCAAAACCACTTTTTAATCTAATTTATTTATATGATTTGATTATATTATGAATTAGTTTTAAAGTTCAATTAGAATATATTTTTACCATTTAATCCAATTTTGGTCATTGGAATTAATTTCACTTTGAAATCGGACTTAAACTAGTGTCAATCTTTTGATACTTATTGTTTCTAAAAAACACGCTATTTGTTTTGACAGTGGGAATTAATTATTAAATTAATTAATGAAACTTATATTTTTTGAATTTTTTAAAATAGACATCATTTTTGAGTTCGGAATATCTAATATAGCTTAGGGTAAAGTTTTGGTATTTTTCTGAAAAACTTCATTTTTGGATGAATAGTGAAACCACTAAGTGGTAGTTAAAGAAACTGATTTTTCGTTTAAATGATACTTTTCCACCCCTGTGTTTTGAAATTAAAAAATACAACATAAATGGTTGTCATTAGGATGTAAAATGTGGTTCAATGAGATTAAAATAATTATTGGTGAATAGTAACTTTTATGTTCTTAATCGCGATTAGAGGTTATTAGTGTAATTTAAGATAAAAATAATGTTGTAATAATATGAAATGACAAAGACACATGTCCTACCCTAATTGGATGAGTCATGTCTGACTACGACAATCCATGGGTCAACTTGGGGACCCCATGGAGCCACATTGGTTGGAAAATGACATAAATACCTTTTTATTTAAAGTTAAAATAAAAATGTCACAAGCATGAGATGTTTCACTAAAACAATTTTTAAATGGGGTTATACAAGTCATATGTTTGACTATAAATATTCATTAGAAAGATAAAAAAGATTTCCTAGATCATGATATTTTTTGTATAATTTATAGACATTAAATAAATTAAATTATTTCTGACATCATGATGATGCAGTGATTACCTCATTATTTAACGATTTAAATAAAATGGAAACATAATGTAAAAACTAAAACCTACACATGTCAAAACCCTATTTTATGGGTATATTTCGAACCCTTATAAACTTATACTTGAATTATATCAATTTGGGACCTTTTAAATATGAAACGAAATTTCAAATAAAGTAACATTTCTTTACTTTCCAAGAGTGCCCCTCCTCTCCTCTTATAAAAGGCCCCCACTTCTACCTCCTTACCCACACATAAAATGCCTTTGGCTAGGCCACACCCTGCCCTTTTTGCCTCCCCACATCCCTCTATTACTCCTAGAAGCCTAAATTTGGGCAGAAGGATTCCCAAGGAAGCCTTTTAGCTCAAATCAAAAAGAGTTACCCGATTTTAAGGTAATGTCTTCACTTGTGTTATTTTGTTTCATTTTTCTTCTCCAACCCCCTAAACTCTATTTATTCATTTCTTTTGTAACAAATACAGTATCTCAAATATACTAGGATTTTGTTATAAGAACCATTCGAGATACACTTACACACACATACATCAAATGGTTAAAGAACATACTGTTTCTGTGGATGGCGAATTTCTGCCTCACGAAACGATGATTGTTCAACACTCATATAACACCTTAAAAAGGTGTCCATTAATATGTCACTATATTTATATATGATATATAATATGTTTATGTTTTACTTAATCTTATGTATTTTTCTTTTGTGGAATACCTTTAAGGTTTCCATTTTGGGTAAACATGATAATTTAATTTTAGGAAGTGCGGACTACCGCCCCCACAAAGTGATTTGATTCGTTAATGCCATATGTGGGATGTATAAAGGATGGATTTAAAGTTATTATATATGATTTATGTTACATATAAATGATTAATATAATTCTGGAATTAAAATATAAATACCTCTCATTTAGTTTTAATTACATTAATATGACATAGAAATGAAAGTAGTGTTCATGCGTACGTATGGCTTACCCTCTCCATGAATGGTGCATTTCATTTCGTACCTCTAAATTATTATGTAATATTATAAATATAGTTATATTATGGATATATATGATATATATGATATCCAAATCATGAATATCAATCTGGATATAATGAACCTTTGACCACAAGAACAACATGTAATTGTGAGAAGTCCACTTTCAACTTAAGAACCAAATATCGACAAAACAAACATTATTAGCATAAATGATTACATAATGTTTATAACATGGAAATAAGTGATATAAAATGAATGATTAACTTTAAAAAGGTTCTTAAGAAAGTATAAATTTACTCAAGTTTATTATTCCAGATGTTAAAGAACGATCGATTCATGTCGGACTCGAGGTAAGGGATCCTACTCCTCTCTTTCTTTTTAAGTACACTCTTTAATGTCATTCCATTTAAGCTCATATTTCTTGTGACTGGGAAGTTCTTTTATATTAATAATACATTAATTTTTATGTTCATATGATGAGAGACCCTATTCTCTCTCATCAATCCATTTTGGATGTTTTGAGTGGCGCCGTTAGGCTGCCGAATTTTCATAAGAGATCTAACCTCTCTCTTTCTTTTTATGTACTCTCCTTTATGTCACTTCTTTTAAGATCATTTTTGTTATGATGGGGGATGTTATTTTATATCCCTCTTGATATAAATTTTATTTTAATATGATGAGAGACCCTATTTGATCTCATCAATCCATTTTTGTAAGTTTTAGGTGGCACCGTTAGGCTGCCGAGTTTTCGTAAGGGATTTTTCATCTCACTTTTATTCCCAATAGATTTATGATACATTTTCCAAAATTTCCTTTGAGTGGTTTATGTACTACCAATTATTTTACTCATTGTGTAATATACTTTCATTTATGAGTATTTACATCAATTTTGTATTGTCCTTCTTTCACGGGGTGTATGTTTCGAAAGATACCCATGTCGGTAAGGGAACCTTTCACCCACCTCTTTTTAAAAGACTTCTTTTGTTATGTATTTTAATTCACATAACATTATTTTGGGGTATGTTATTCTATATCCTTAGTGATTTAAATTTTATTTCAAAATGATGAGATACCCTTATTATCTCTCATCAACTCATTTTCTGAATTTTTTAGTGACACCGTTAGGCTGTCAAATTTTTGCAAGGGAACTTCTTAACCCAATTTTGATTCTTTGGGATAAGCTTGTACTCCTTGAATATGTCGGTCTATGAATATGTGTGAATAACCTCAAATTTTTTTACACTTAATATCCACTTATATTTGGTGTATTATTTTGTCACACATAATTAAGTTATTGATTTATCCTTAATCCAAGGATATCGTCTTTGTATGGGACTTCGTCTCAATCTCCTTTCATTGAGGGATATTTTGTTTTATAAACAACCTTCATTTATATGGTGTATAAACCCCTTTGAATTTTAGTTTTATCCTAAAGGAATATTTTTTATACAATGTGTTTTACTAAACGACAAAAGGGAATGTTTTTGTCGTATGTATGCGGCGACAACGACTTCTCCGCCACCATGACCATTATTTGAGTTTTGGCTTCCTCTACAAGCCATACCTTTTTTTAAATAAAAATAAATACCATGTTTTAATTTTCTTTTATTTTGTTATTGAAAATGGTTTTCATAATGTTTTTATATCAATGTGTTGTACTGATATCTTGTTATTGAAAAGTGGAAATGTTATGTTTCCTTTATGCATGTTTTATGTGATACGATTATGTTATGGTTCTTGGGAATTATTATGAAGACGGGTGGTTCTGTGATAAACTAAGGGCAGGTGAGCCTGATATAGCTCTCCAATTCATTGGGTAACGCGAAGGGGTTAAATGTTAAGGTTTCTTTGAAGAGATTTAGGGAATATACTGTGAAGGGTATTCCAAATGTCACCAAGAGGGTCACTCCCTACATAAGAATGTTATGAATGCCTCAAGTTACCTTTATGTATTATGATTTCTATGATTTATTCATGATTTTATGAGGTAGGTTAGAGTGCTTATGTTTTATGGGTAATGTATGATTTCATTCTAATGTATACATGTACTCATGTTTCCTTTCCATATTTTTATATCCCTTACTGAGCTTTTTATGCTCATCCCAAGTTTCTGAAATGTTTTTCACAGGTCAAGGGAAGGGTACATGATATTAGGATAGTGTCAAGGAAGTGTCAAGAAAGAATCCATGTTTTATTTTAAATATGTTTCTGTTGATGGGAAAAATGTATACTATATTTTATGTAACCACATTGTTTAAATGTGGAATGTAATGCTTGTTTTATGATCTAATTTTCTAAAACTCTAAACGTGAAAAGATCCTCAATGTGTAATCTTGTAATAACTCAAGATTAATTACGGTTTAGGGTTGGGGACTTATAATTGTGATTGAGGCCTTGTGACTAACCGGGTACGGAGCACCTCTGGGAACCTTCCAGAACTGGGACTTTACAGGAACCCTATCTTTTCATACATTAACATTACATAACTTCTCTGGAATACATAAAACCTAATACAAATAGACACCCAAATACCTTACTAGTCTAGTGGCTTGGAAAATATAGAAACGTATAAAATGGAATATTATAAAGCTACATTATCCCACTCTTTTTAATTCATAGATAGAACCATTCATAAAAAAATAAAAAATATTACATATTTTCATAACCTAGGAATTTAAATATAAAAAGGGTTGAGATTAGATGATTAGTCTGGGTAAAAAAATGAGACATGTAAGAATAATCATGATAATAAGTGTATGTGAACATGATAAAAAATTATAATATCATAACCAACATAGAAAAGATCATAAACATGAATCATGGTATATATATTGGTTGTTCATAACACATAAATCATAAGGAAAGAAATTTCATAATACATGAAAACTTATCATAGGTATTAAGAATGGAATTATGGAAAACACATAGTCTTATAATATGATTTCCATAGTAGTTAGTGAATTTCTAATGAGGTCATCATTGTGGAAAACATCATTCACTACACCGGGTTCACACCCTATCCAAGCACAATATTTTATAATTGTGTTAACTCATAGTTCCATCCTGGTAATTTTGAACCGAGGTCAATTACTGTTCAATCCATTTCAATCTCATGAGATATTAATGTTTACCAAATGCACTAGAGGGAGATATATTTCCCACCCAAATCATAATGTAATCATACACACATGTGTCAAAATTCATAAACAATTATATCATAACACATGAAGTGAATTAGGTGTTATAAAAATGTAATAACATCATAACATAAAAAATATATTCATTTCATAATTATTTCATTTAATAATGCCATGTTAAAGTAAGCGGGTTTCATTAGAATATAACCTGTGAAATAGAAATTATTTTTTTAAACATATATTCTATAGAAGAGAAATGGGTTTCATAAACATTATCCCATCAAAACATAGACCACTCAAAGATACAATATGAATGATTATATTGACTAATTTTCCTAGAAAAAATAAGTAACACAAATAGATGTCTTTATAAATGGAAAATATCTTCTAAATATCTTTTGGAAATATTTCTTGAGGAAAGCATCCATTAATCATTGAAAAAGTCTCTTTGAAACATAAAAAACTTTTGAAACCCTTTTTATTTAAAATAGTCATAAATGATTATAAAAAAATCATTGAAAATATTTTTTTTATTTTAATATGAAAAAAGATAATGGGATAATAAAGAGTTTTTAAGAAAAATTCCTTGAACACATATAAAAGAAGTCTAAAAACATTTTGAAAAACATTTCATTAAAAACACTTTTAAAAATTATAATGAAATATTAAAATATTTTTAAAACCCATTTCAATTATAATATATTTAAAATATTATAGAAAAGTCATAAAAACCTTTTTAAACCCATTTATTTTAAATATTTTAATGAATATAAATAAATCATGAAAATGATTTGAAAACATGAAAATAATTTTTTAAACATTTATATAAATCATGAAAATATTTTCAAAACCATTTCATTGAAAATACTTGGAAAACATATAATGAATTCTTAAAAGCGTTTTGAGAACAATTTCTTTGAAATGTCTTTGAAAACCTATAATGAACTCTTTTAATAAAATTTTAAAAAATTCATTTAAAATACATTGATTCCATATAATGAAATTTTTGAAATTGTTTTTTAGAACAATTTTACTTAAAAACATATAAAATAAAATTTGAATCACTTTTTAAAAATTTAAAACATTTCTTCTTCCTCAGGTTTTCCTCTCTTTCTAGTAGTTTCTTGCGGATGTGGAATTTTTTTCAAGGATCATATTCCCCTATCGTATATGGATGCTAGATGTGGGAGAGGTTGGCCTTAAAAACCCTAACATGTCATCATATTATTATTTTCCACTACATGTCTAAGTGAGAGGAGTTTTAAAAATTGTTTTTGTGTTTTTTTGTTCGACTGTCGAAGGATTTATAGTGCCCTAGAATATAACTTCTTTTGTTCGATAAGATACTAAATTTCATCTTCATTAACGATGTCTATGATTGAAGCCCTAAATTATTCAATACCCTACTCTAGAAATGTGTTCCTCTGCTCCTCTCCCTTTTAAATCCTTAGTGGTGAAACAATGTGGTTTTGGGATTTGGATCACCAGATGTCGATGATCCAGTTGAGACATGTATCGATGTTCTCTTGTAAAGGTGATTACTGATTTGTTTGATCTATTTTATGTTTTATACTATGGAACAGATTTTCTCTATCAACAAGATTTCAATTTTTCATTATATATTCATTTATTTTCTTTTTTATTATGGTGTCAATCATTGACATTGAGGGTGGTGATGAGGGTGAAGAATCGATGTTGTGGATGATTTTAGTGATGGATGTTGTGGTGTGATGATATTTAGTGAGATTTTCTCTAGTCTCTATCTTATATGGTGTTGTCGATGGATGTGTACAAGGTTGTGATGGTAGACGACAATGTGACTGGCTATTACAAGTGTCCCAGGGATTAATGAACCTCTAGTTTGGGTGTCCAGATCAGTGTTTTAATTTTGTTATCTATGATATTTTTGGCAGTGGAATGTGTGGATTTAGTATTTAGTTTCTTTAATTTTGTTGTTTTGATCACTTAGACTACTAGAATGTGGTATTTGGAAACTATAAGGGTTCCCACTTTATCCCTGAATGTGTATTCTATGAAAATAAAAAAATTGGTGGATGAAAGGATATACGTGGCATTTTTTAAAACAAGTTAGATGTACCAATTTTTAATATAAGAAAAATCATACCAAACACAAAATACTCAATATTGGACGATTTATGGAATAACTACGGTTAGCCAATGGGTTTTTAAAAGTGTATAGTCATTTTGGATTTTTAATTTAAGGATTAGTCCATATTTAAGCTTAATTTTACCTTAATCAAAGTAATTAATTTTAACTAAATTTACTAATATTTTGGACCCAAAACTATGTTGATCTTATTAGAAATTATATATAATAATGATTCTATATATGGATTTCAATTTTCAAAATTCTAGTGATATAAGGGGTAGAAATAATTTAAAATTAATCCTACTGATGAGAAAAAATTATGTGGTTTTAAAGTGAAAATGATCAAATATTGCAACATTTTTTTTATCCAATTTCAATTTGAAATTTGATTCAATGGCCTAAATTAGATTATTTTATAAAAATATTACCTAATTAAATAGTCAAACCAATTTAAAATATAATTTAACCATATAAATAAAAAATACAACATAGTAGTTTTAAACTAAAATTCAATATTTTTAGCTATTAATTAAAAAATGAAACATCATTGAAAAGTAAACAAATTTACCGTAATTTATTTATTATGTGCCTATTTCAAAAATTAAGTTTATTTGATAATATTAAATCTATAAATGTTCTAAAAACTGGATTAAAAATGAGTTCCCCGTTAAATGGCCGTAAAAATGACTTAATAAAAAATATAGGCTATTAAACATAAAATTTGGTTTGTTCTTATCTGATATCTCTCAAATTCATTGAATGAATATGAAAAATATATTACATATATTTTATATTCATATCACTCACTAGTGGTAATTAATTTAATTTATTAGGGTAAAATATCATTATTGGCATAATATAATAATATTTCCTGTTATATTTAATTGAGTTTCTTATTAATTTCATATTAATTGGTTACCTATGACTTCATGTATTATTTTTGTAAAAAATGTATTTTCAAACATTAGTAAATACCATTCATAACCTCTAATTTAATGTCTCTCTTATATCTTATTATATTAATAATTAATATGTTAATAATATATTATTGTCTGGTGAAACTCGGTCACCTGCATTATGTAAGACATTGAGGAAATTCATTTTTATAGGTATTTTAAACGATCCCCAGTGTTCCTTAGAGATAAAGATAAAATTTATATTTTGTTTATTTCACAATTAACCTTGTGTTTCTAGTAATGTAATCTAAAAATATAAAATAAACTATTATTTGTGTTGATTAAAATTAAAATTATCAAAAAAATTAAATTTATTTGAAAAATATAATTCAGAAAAATCTCAGGTTGTTACATATATTATTTATGAACATGATTCTATATTTTTTCACAACTATTGGGGGTATTTTACCACTGTGAAATGATGTTTTATTTTAATTCACTTCCACATTCCCAACATTTATCACATATTTTACATTATGATATCAATGATGAACTCGTTATTATGCAATAATGACGATTGTTATGATCACCTATTTTATATTGATTCATGTACCTTATTCATCATCATACAATGAATTTATCTCACCTTGTTCTTTCATGTATATCCTCAGTTGATTACATGTGTTTATAAGAACAATGCTTTTATAAGGATGAAAGAGAAGGATTTAAATAAATTTTTATGTTTTATTATTCCCGTGTTATTTATGAGCCTAATTTTTTCATGACACCTTTCATTATGACTATTGATTTATAAATCTATTATTTATCTTATATTAAAATTAAATAACATTTATGAAAAAAAATTAGGGTTTCTAAATATATAATATTACATATATGTGTATCAAGACTAATATAATGTGATCCCATATAATAATCCAAAAGGATCTACAAATTAATCAATAGGATTTCACATTATCCAATACTAATATAATAAACATTTTTACATAAATAACAAATAATCATTTCATATTTAAACTATAATATTTTTATAAAAAATTTAATTAATCATCATATACATCTTCCCAAAAATATATACTCTTCTTCACTAGGTTATTTTGAAAAAAGTTAAATCATTAAACATTAATAAAAATGAAAAAACAAATAATTTCACTATATAAAAAATAGGACCATCATTACGTTCAATAACATCCACAGTCTTCTCATCCGATTATTCTTACCTCAATACATTAGTTTATAAAGATCCTGAACACTTATTTGTATTATTGGGTTCATTCTTCATCCATATACTATATTACACATTAATTGTAAAAATACATCTTGCGTACACACTATCTTTTTTATAAACGTTTACATACAATTTATATAGAAGGGATAATTCCGGGTCAATGGAAATTTCTAATTTAAATTCAAAATCTAGGTATTTGTTAAATTATTCCTCCTTAAGATGAGATTTTAGATTAATAATTACCTGTTAATTACACATAAAGTATTTTAGGAACTTGAAATATAGGTTTGGAGTTACCCTTAAATCATTCAAAAAGTCACATCATTAAAAAAATAAAAATATATATTTAAAATCAATAATGAAATGAATATTCTAATTATTATGTGATCATGATAAATATTACACGAAATAATTCAACATGTTATAGTCTAATTTTTTTTCAACAACTATTCATAAAACAATATACAAACACTTCTATATTTACAATGTGATCTTCCCAACTTCATCATTAAAATGACTAGAATCTAATCAAAAGATGTGTTAATATTTAATAAATTATACTGTGGTTGATTGCACCAATATTCAACCTTGGAATTCTTTTGTTTCCAACATGGAATAGTTAGAAAAGGAAAATCATGGACGTTTTTGACATGATTTTGATTTCTTGAAAGACTATCTCAATAAATTATCACATTTTAAAATAAAATCATTGAATGAAGGATATCATTATTTCATGATGCCTCCTAAACAAATGAATTTAATCATATAAAAATCTTAACTATATGAACACATGTGTTTTGGAGTTAATAATTCTATATTTCAAAAAATTTACTCATATATAGGTTTATAATGGGATGAAACCCACACTTTTTATGTGATCTTTTAATCATATTCCTCATTATGTATTCATATTCAAACTACATTGGAAAACATTCAAAATTATGTATAGTATTCATCTCATATTAATCATATGAACTAATTTAATTTATAATAAAATCTCAAGAGATAGTAGTTTGGTTGATGTTTTTATAGAAACTAATAACATAGACAGTTATATTTCATCCAATTAATTTCACATCAAATCGACAATATACCCATTAATAAAAATATTTCCATTAACACAGTTAACATAAAAAAATCATGGTCACAACATAGTGGGTCATGTGGTTATATTGGTCACTATCAAGGTGCACATGCTCTGATTTTAAAAGATGGGTTTGGATACATGTCACATCATGCATGCGTTATAATAGTTTGTATATCATATAATTTTAATTTTTTACATGAAAGGGGTTCACATACCTTTTGCTTGACATAAATTCATAAATATTTAAATATAATTGTATTATATTTTCGAGTAACTAAAAAAAATAACGAGATGTGTAGATTTATATATAAATTGTATCATATTATATTAATTTATTTAATGTTGTGGTTACTAAAAACAAGTTCATAAGAATAATTCATGCATAAATTAAATACATGAGATAAGATAATGAGGCTTAGAAACAACTTAGTGTTATTGAGGTTTAAATACATTATAAATAAAACACTAATTAAAACCATGATCATAGAACTAAGTAGGTTCAGCTAATGACGGGTGCCCCTAGATTATCTTATGTATGAAAATCTAGTTGTGGATGACCCTAATAGAATTAAGTTCTTTTATTTGGAAAAATATTTAGGCTATATTATTCCAGGAAACCTAAAATTTTATGACACTAGAGGAATATAGTATACATAATCTATATGATGTATTGGTAAACTATTCTTCCACTCGTCTTTATATGGGACATATATTATATTTTTTCATGATTAATAACAAAAATAGTAGATCAGAAATTAAAAAACTCAAAAAAACTCATTAGATACTAAAATATGGATCATTGACCAATAATAGAAATTCTATAATTTAAAAGGGTTCATGATTATAGTGGGTTTAAATAAAATATGTTTCATTATTAAATGATTATAAAATATGATATTCATTTTTTTTCAAATCATCTTTAAAGGTCAAAATGGAATCACCATCATCCAATTAAAAATTGAGATCAACTATAAATAAAATTATCAATAATAGAAGAATCATTTTAGAGTAATAAAAAATATTAAAATTCTTTTTGAACAAGTGTAACAATTCTATGTGTTTGAGAAAGAGTATTCTAGAAGATGATCTAGTATGATATTCAACAAATGTATTTATACGATTATGATAAAAAATTGAATGATTATAATTTTCTAATATATTCATGAATTTAATTATTGAATAAATTTTTCAAATTTAAAATAATAATATGGGAAACATTTAGGAAGATAGATTTCCAAATAATTGTGTTATCTATAATAGGTTTAGAATGATAGGTATGTGGTTTCAAAGTAATTATTTTGATGATAGAAAATTGGGGTGAAAACATTATCTACTAATATAAATAATATTAATTTCTAATGTAATTAAATAAAAGCATGTTGTCTCCTTTAAATTCTGATCTATGTTGTAATTTAATCCATCATCACTCAAAAAATGTTCTAAAAGTTAATATTAAATTACTATATGGATGTGTTTCAAAAAATTTCAATAGATCACCAAAACATATTAATGACTACTAAGAATAACATGGGATATCTTGGATAAATTTTAATACTAATAGAATAAATGGGTAAATCATTATGATAAAAAAATAATTTTAGAGGGTCTAATAGATATCCTTAGTCATTGAAAGAGAACAAAGGTGTCTAAAAGTAAGGTAGTTCTTCTATTTTTGTTAGATGGGTCATTGGAGGTGAAATTTGCTAGAATAAATGAAGGATTGAAAAAATAATCCTGTAATTTGATCATCTTGAATAAATTTTATAGAAACTAATTCATTATTGTTTATGTGTATGTGCCAATAAATATATTTATAAAATTTCTGTAGTTTTGTATCTGAGATTAAATCTATTATTTTTTTTATTTATATCTTGATACATCCAATCATGTGAATTTCAATGGTGTTTCTACATAATGTATTATTATTCAGTTTATTATATATATTCATTACCTCGTTGGAATAATGACTATTTTTTTTCATCCTAATTTTTGGTAATTTGATATGAGAAATTATTTTTAAATAATTTTTTTAATAATTCAAAATGAATTGTTTGATTATCAGGTTTATTATTAATCAAATTTGATATCAATTTTTAAATGGAATATAATGATAAAAATGATTTATCACTGGAAATTGATTTTATCCAAAATACATCCAAAAATATTATTTATATTATCTCATTAATTATTAATAAAATATTGTATATAATACAATTTTTTTGAAATATTTATATAAATAAATAAAATTCCACCACACCCTCCCCTTAATGTGTACCCCTCTTGGGCTATAAATTAGAGAAGAGAGATATTGACTCCTGCGTCCCACATCTAGTGGGACCCAGGTTGGCGACTAACACTAAGGGTATAAAAAACAGAGAGATGGGAGGCATTACCCTCTAAGGGAACACGTGAGAAAGAGAGGGATAATATAGAGACCAAACAACTCCTGATCAGACTAGAATATAAAATAAAAGCCATTTACTCATATGTAATTTTAAGAAAAGACTACTAAAACTAAAAGGTAAAACTGCTATTACCAAAATAAAGAATAATGACAGTGACCATGATGCCCGAACAACTCCTATGAGACCCTGAACTAGTAGTAACCATACTGACATCTAACCTAATCCATGTTACCTAAAAAATATATAATATAATTTAGGGTGAGTATAATAATGTAATAATTATTATTATCCCTAGATCCTCTCAGGAAAAAGTAATGAAAACATGCTAAAGAATAGTGAACAACAAGTAAATGCAACTCGTCACCTAATCATGCGTACTATGTTCCAAACAACACCATGGATACTCTAAAAAAGAATCGAATTCAAGAATATTTTTTATGATAATTACTCTAAAGGGTACCCCTTTAGCACTTCTCTATTGGTTTGACACTTTTCCCCAAAACATCATGTCCTAAGTATCACTCCCCAAAACTTCTATCCTAAAGGCACCAGGCTGAACCACCATTACCTTCACCTCATTAATTACACCTCCAGCACATGCACATAACCAAAAGGTACTAGGTAGTTTTGAGGAGCCACCAAATCCTACATAATGTGTATATAATTCTTGGTATTATATCTCAATCCACTGTATACTATACACAGTGTATGGATCCTCAAGCCATACCATCCTATACACATTATACATATAGTAAAACATTAGAAAATATATCTAGAATATATGAGTGTGTAATAACCATAAGTAATTAAACCCTTATAAACACATTTATGGGGAAAGATACCCATTCTTCATACCATCATATGTAAATAACAAGAGAATATAGTGGGACCAAATGGTGAATTCAGCCATCCATCCTCTCACTGGGATGTTGGGGAACCCCCCCCCCCCCATGTCTCAAAATCCCTGGGGTTTCAGTCGCTCTAACCGATAGGGTGGGTTAGAATATTGAAACAAAAAATGTAAATGATATAATATAGATCACAACCAAACTATCGAAAAATCCTAGGCTCATACTTAACAATACAAAATGTCTCTCAGACTCCGAGCATCCACAACTAGGACTAGATATCCGATAAGAACCCATCCATTTAAATATCTAAATCAAGTAATCTTATTAATTTTAATCAACTGTATTTCAAATGAATTAATTATATAACCATTAATTAACCATTATCATTTCCATATTACATTTCATTATCATCACAACAAAATTTCATTCCCTCCAAGAATATCTAAATCGAGTCCAAAATTCCTCAAAAGTATTAACTCGACATTTCATCCTAGGAGGCACAATCCACATGGGTTGAACATAATTTATTCATTTATTTAACTACATTCCCATTCTCCATATTTCCAAGTATTCCAAGAAATCATTCTAAGACAGCAAGCTTAAGGGGATCAACATGGTGAGTAGATGAACTTCCCATCGAGTCTTTTCCATATATTAGAGGAGCATATGCCTATCCTTCCATGATAAGATAAAAAATATAAATAACATGGAATAACCCATGTGTCTTTACCTATTTTGGAAGGAGGGTAAGAAAGACAATATTTTACAAGAAGTGGGGAGGGTAAAAAAGATTAACAAAAAGTAGGTTCACCAAAAATTAAATCATTCATATCAATGGGTTAACATAACATTAACATCTTTTATCATCTCTCGTGTCATCCTAGATACTAACACACACAAACCGATGCATCTTGCCACTCTAAGAATCAACTGCTTCCATAGACACTAGGCCTCCCTACCACCACATGCCAAAATATTCTTCCTAGTTTGGCCATATTATTCTCACATCACAGCAGAATTAGTATGAAATAAACAAGAAAACATGTTCTTTTCCCTAAAACAAGACATCTAGCCTTTATACACAATGTGGTCTCACTATTCCAAAGCATAAGGTGCGTGGTCTTGACAATAAATCAGGTAAATTAGACCCCATAATGCATTACATTTAATAAAAAATAGGTTGTTTATTCTATCTCAAATTAAATAATCCAATTTAAAAATGCGTAACTACATCCATTTTATTATTATCAAACCAAAACAACAACAACCAGATTCATTTACACACCCCTTTATTTATTTATACAACCAAATTAAAATTAAACTTAGATTTATGTTAAATTCCAATTTAAATCAATAACAACATTCTCAGTATGAAAGGCATATAATTCACACTATCTAGAAAATAAAGTAGCAATAATATCACTAAGAAAATGATACCAATTCATTAATCTAGTTCATATATTTATTATGTAAATTTCATTGTGATCCGATGGGATAAATCATTCTAACTCTATGACTAAATATGAATAAAATTGAGAATCAACAAATCCCATAGATTAAAACATTATTGACATTATTTTCATGATATTGGTCTAACTCAATAGATTACGGTCATCTCTCTCACAAATACTACATGCACCTAAAGACATCACATCACAAACGCATCACCCAACACCAAATAATGCCCTAATAGAAACATAGAGATCACAATCCATCTCAGGGAAAGGAGAAACAAATGAAATAAAATTGAGGATACATGAATAATGGAAGTAGTTCATACAATCTATCAATTGACACTTCTTTATTACACAAAAACAGGGGGTCCACAAGCAGTAGGAAAAACTCTACGGGGAAACGATCGAATCAATATAATTCTATCCCACGAATCCTCTGGATTGAAGAAATATATGTTTCCCATATCAAGGAAAAATGTGAAGGAATAATACAGAAGTTATCTCTATATTTTGAAAATATAAACAAAGAAGCGGTTTAGATATTGTTTAGATTTTCCATTAAAGGCAGATCTAGTCGAGATTGAGTGTTTTACTGAGTAAAGGAACCTTGACCCCTAGAAAAATTTATATAAGAGTTATAGGCTTTGAATTTCCACTAAATCCTTTAAAATAAGGTATTTATTTTATTTTACAAAGAAGTTAATTTCAAAGAGGTGAAGCTGTAGGAACTTGGATACACTATACACCTACTGTTGGATGCTACACTATTCTGGAAACAATGTACACCTATCGTTGGATGACTAACCATTATGGAAGCATTACACACCTACCATTCGATGACTCACCAATCAAGAGATTTTCCACACCTACTATTGGATGACTCACCATTTAAAAAACTCTATATACATACAATTAGATAAATCACTACTATGGAAACACTGTTAACATAATTTTGGAAGACTCATCGTCTTGGAAACCCAATTCCAATAATATTATATTTGGAAAAGTGTTATAAATAAGTCACATTGACCTCCTAAAAAACCTCAAACACAAGATTATCAAAAATTAATGGACTATAGTGGTTAGATACATTATCTCAGATACCTCTCAAAACATTCTCAACCATAAGAATCTAAAACCAACCCAAAGAGGAACCAAAAGAGGGGTCTAAACATCCACCTGATGAGATACCTCTCAATGATCTCACAACCATAAGAGATCAGCCTCTTTAGAAAAGGAACAATTTTAATCCACATGAAAAACAAAAATAGCTCCTAAAAAACTATCCTAAGGGAAACACCTCTGAAAAGAGAGAAATCCACAACTAGAAACAAGAGAAAGAGAATTCAATAACTGATAGTTATTCAACCACCAATCAAAAAACACTATAATACAAGGGATAAACATCAAATAGCTTAGGGTACTAAGAAGGTATCTGTGACTCACATTCCCAAGTACTCTCTTCCGCACCACTATGTTTCCACAAGACATTAACAAAGTGGATAACATGCCCTTGAAACAATTTCTCCATATAGTTCTGGATCTCTACAGGCCACTCCATGGTGGTTGCATCCTCATCAACATCTATATCACACCAATTGATAACATGATATTCATCTTGAAGATCATGATGTAGCTGTGACATATAAAAAACAACATGTATATGGAACATATGTCGGATAAGTGCTACCTAATATGCCATGGATCCAACATGAGCCAACACCTCAAAAGCCACAATAAAATGGGGTGAAAGAATGTACTTCTGACCACACCTTCATTTCCCATGATAGAGAGTCAACTTTAGAAACACGTGATCCCCAACTTCAATCTATAGAGGTCTCCTCATTTGATCAGAAATCGAATTCCTACTATCTAGAACTTCCTTCATCCAATCACAAATCACCAGATCCATCTATGTCATACTCTATTTTAGTTTCAGCCTTAGAATTGCTGACTCTCCAACCCCAATCCAACACAACTAAGAATAGAATAGTCGGCCATAAGTGTCTTCAAATGGAATAATACTGATGGGTTAATGGAAAAAATTATTGTATGTAAACTCTACAACTGGAAATTTCCATATACAGGAACCACCAAACTCCATGACACAAGAGTGAAACATATCTTCAAGAGATTCGATTATAACACCTTCATCCCAATCTTCCAGACTCTGTGTTTGAATAATGATGTGTAAATGTGTTTAAAGAAACTGAATAATTACATAACATTATAAAATACCACATTTTACCGGTCTAGGTTCGGAAGAAATTAGAGTACATTTCCAATTTCATCAGTGTCGAATGGAAATAAATGTCCACTACACTTCCGAATGCTATCTATGAAAGTGTTGACATTGGTTTATAATATTCTAAGATACCTATGAAAAAACATTATTAAAAAAGGGTGATCATTCAATTTCCCAGTATGTAGTTTTGAAAAACTTTCATAAATCCCTTTAAAATACATTTTTGATAAAACATTCAAAAAATTAAATTATGAATACATTTGTAAAAATATATTTACAAAATAATATAATTCCTTAAAAAAATAATTATACATTGAAAATGTTTTTAAACTAATCTAGTGAATTAGTTGAAAATGTTAAGCATGCAATTAAAAACAAAAAAAAATTGAGGCCACTCGAAACATTTAAGGATATCATGGAACTACCCACTTGACGGATGGATTCACTATCCAGTTCCATATCGTATTTACAAAGTTCGAGTAGCAATTATTATAGAACATTTTTTTCTTAGTGTGCCTTATATATATATATATATAAATATATATTTCCCTGGTGTTTTAGTTTTGAAAATATAATTATAATCATGTCTGCAACAAATAAATACTAATATTTACTGAAAATTACATATTCAATTGTGTATGATTAGGTCTCATGATACATGGAATTGAATAGTCACATGAAAGATAAATCAAAATCCACACACATGAAATTCTAAATAAATAATTATTAAATTTCTTTTATGCATGTAGTTGAACTGATAATAGTAAAGAACTTATAATTCAATCAACTTAAAAGCATTTAATAACATTGGATGATTATATGTCACACACAAAAATTATCAAAGCAAAATTTCTTTATTGAATACAATAATCCTTTTATATGCACTCATGTATTAAGGAGTATGACTTTACAGACACACACACACATATATATATATATGTATAAATGTCATGAAAACAACATCATTGATGTATGGTTATAATCTTGAATTTTACATGTCATGCACATGATAAAATTATAACATTCCTAATTTATAAATTCATATGTTAATTAATAAATTATTACTAATTTATTTAAAATAATTATATTCTTGAACATCATGTAAGTGTATATATATTAGATTATATTTCCATGATAAATTAAAATAAATACATATTGATATTGAATTAAATGAATAGATAATTTTCTTCCTTATTTAAGTTTTCTTTAAAACATAAACTTAATTATAATAAAATTGAAGACCAAACCTTTTGATAAATTTGAGTATCACATAAATATATATATATATATATATATATCATGTTAATAATAATTTAATAGATGGATTAACCATGCAAATAAAGTTTCTAATTTAAAAATAAAACAAATGAAATCTTTATTTATAAAGAAGGTATAGTTTTAAAGAAACAAATAATTAAAATCAGCATTCCCTTACTAGAACCCATTTAATTTTAGAATAATTTTTTTTTGAAATAAATAGATTGAATAACTCTTAATATTAAATTTAAAATAGATAAAATTTATATAAAACTATCCCATATAGTTTTTATTTGCAGAGCAGATCTTCTTACTTGATAGAAATAAAGTGAATTGGAGGGGATATTGATTTTCACAAAACATCACCCCACTCTAATTTATACACACATGAAGGTAATATTTTAATTCAACTTGCTAAAAAAAATTTAATGTGGGGTTATGTTATAAAAAATTTTGGTCCATTTCATAGGAATCGATAGAAATATTTTATTATATTATATCACTGAAGAATACAAAAGTGATAAATGTAATCGTTTAAAAATATATATCCAGATTTTGTTAGTCTATAATCGGAATCTTTTTCGTAATTCATTATATAAAATTTTTTACTCTAAAATGATAGTTTGGAAATAAATTAAATGATATTGAACTCAAATTATTGGAAAATGAGAGTAAAATCATTTTGAATTATTTAAAAAAACAGTGACACAATTTTCCTTATAATAAATAGACAAATCAACGAAAAAGGACGGCAGATTAATTTCATTGAAGAAACCTTATAGAAAAACAGTTAATATTAATTTGTTGACATCCCAAGAGGAAAATCAATGGAAAATGATGAAATAGTGAGTTAATAAACCAAAAAACAATATAAAAATTAAATATCGATAACAAAAACATGAATAAAAAAACATACATGAAAATATTGATGACACTAAGAAGATCACCAAAAACAAATATTGATTTCCCCAAATGTCATCCACATGAATAAGATCTAGAAGCACATCCCTCGCTGGGCTTCAAATTTCATTTCGATCCAAAAAATACTACTCGTATTTTGAAAGGTGGTCAAAACCAATCACCATCACGATCGTCCTTGAGTTTACATATCAAGACGAACCGACCTCTACATCGATCTTGACTTCCCCCCGCCTCGAATATACTTTTCCCTCAACTTGAAAATATGAAATGTCAATCGTCTTTTACCTACACTCACCTTTGTCTTGTCCAAAAGGCCTCAGATCCTAGTCATGCTCGCCCTCTGAGCTCGCAACCCCAATCACGCTAAACCCTACCCAAAATTCTAACTTCTCTCCTTTTTTCATTTGTATTTAATTTCATTATTTTGGTTTTATATTAAACATAAAATTATAATGTTCATTATATATATTACTATATTTTAAAACAATTTAAAATTAGATGTTTAATTACAACACTAATATTAATAACTTAAATTAACATTTTTTTTAATGATATATTTATATATTTATAGAACAAATCATAATAATATAAAATGTCACATAATAAAATAAATATATTTATAAAACTATTCATTATGAAATATATATTATTTGTTCATAATTTTCAATATTAATTAAAATCATATTCTTAAAATTATGTTTTCATAATTATAATTTTTTAATTTATAATTTCATATTTAAAAATAATATATATATTTATATATTATAAGAAAAATTATTAAATACACAAAGACAAATTTTCTCATATCAATTAAAAGTTAAATAAAAAGATTCAAATCAACATTTTGTATTTATATATATATGTATATTAAGAGTTTGAATATGTCATTTTTAATTATTACATGTTATAATGGATAGTATTTGTACTGGACATATAAAAACTATATAAATATCAATGTCTAAGGTCATTCAAACATACAGAAAATAATACTATGACACCCACACCATTGCTTTCAGAAATGGTTTTATATGATCCTCTTATTATTAGTTTCATTATTGTTGTTCTTGATATAATATTTGTGCATCTATCAGATCAAAAAGATGTGAAATACCTGATCAACAACATTTTCATTCTCAGAGGAATTGCAATTGTTTTATTATCAATACCAGTGGGTTTAATGGGTTAGTTCTTGTGTTTAAAGGATATATTATGGTTTTTGTATAAATAAAGATCTTATTACGCATATCTCGTTATTCATGAGTTTATTTATTTTATTGAATTTTGGAACATTTAAAAAACATAAAACTTATTTTTAATCCTCCAGTGTTACATTCTTCCTCCAAATTTAATTGCGCCCTCACTATTCATTTACACTTATCACATCTAATTTCCATCTATTCTGAGTCTCACATGATATCCCCAAGGTCAATAAAGTTGTCTTACAATGTTACCATATATTCATATGAGATTAATGTTCAAGGTGACTTGTAAATCCTCGATCTCCTTTTCCCAAAAAAAAACTTCTATAAGAAGGGTTGTATGGATGTAAGCATTTGATGATAGTCCAAAGTAATGTTAATCAATATAGTATCCCAGAACGTCATCTTGAAATCGATTACTATAAGAATGTATCATGGATTTGTATTCAAATCTTTCAATTTCATTGTAAATTCTTCCTTCGAAACAAAAGATTAAAACATGAAACAGATATGCTTCGAAAAGATTTCCTATTTCTACTGCTTTATAAAAGATTTAGATTGCTTCTAGTTCTTAAAACAGGGAAAATCACATAAGAAGTCCTTCAGAATATGCCCCTTGGAATCTACAGAAGTGATGTTGAATTTGTCTTATGTGATCGAAGAGAAAACCAAAACAATGATGAAAAAGAAGTGTATCAGTCATTCTTGATACATTGTAAGGTCGTTTACATGAAATCTGCATGGTTTCATAGGGATAAGATTCTTGTTTTTATGATTTTTTCATGACCATAACAAGTAATTAATCCAGAATGACTAATAAATTTGTTTGAGTTCTTCATCCTTCCATCTTAAAATTAAAAAGAATAATTTTTTTACTATGATAGGATACTCAATCTCTCAAAGGTTTCTAAATTTCTAGAGTTATCTAGACAATGCCTCTGAAACCATTAATAACTCCCAAAGCCCGCTATTCTATAATCGGCGTTAGAAAAATACTATAATTTTTTTAATGATACTTAACAATTACCTAGATCTTTATACAAATGAGGACCTTTTCATGATCTAGGATCGGGAGAAGTTAGAGTACATTTCTTTTTTTTACCAGTGTTGAAAGATAATAGATGTCCACTACACAAACATGCAAAAACTCTAAAAGCGATGACATCTGTAAATAAACTTCTATGATACCTATGAAAAATAATTTTTACAAAACGTTTTAGAATTATATTGCCTAGTATATATTTTTGAAAACCTTTCAGAAATACCATTAAAATACCTCTTTGATAAAACATTCAAAAAAATAAATTTTTAATACATTTGTAAAAAATTACAAAATATTATAATGCTTTAAAAAATAATTATACTTTGATAACACTTTTAAACATATCCAGTGATTCTGTTGAAAATCTTAAGAAAGCTCTTAAAAACAATAAAATGGAGGCCACTCAAAACATTCAAGGTTATCATGGGCTTACCCAAATTAAGGATGGATTCATTATCCAACTATCTATCGTATTTATAATGTTCGAGTACTAGTTTTTATAAAATGGATTTTTTCTTATCTTTATATATATATATATTACTGGTGTTTTTATTTTGAAAAACTATTTATAATCATGTTTGAAACAAATAAATACTAATCATTAATCAAAATTGTATATTCAGCATTGTATGATCAGATCTCTTGATACATGAATTTATATAATCACATGGAAGATAAATTAGCATCCACAAACATGAAATTTCAAAGAAATATTTATTATATTTCTTTTATGCCTGAAGTTAAACTAATAATAATAGTGAACATATAATTATATATTCTTAAAATCAATCAATAACAATAGATAATTATGTGTTGGGTACAATAATTATCAAAGCTGAATTTCGTTACTAAATACAATCATTCTTTTATATGAAAAAATATTTTAAATAACGTGACATTATGTAGATATATATTAATGTATAAATATCATGATAACAAAATCTTTTATGCATGGTTATAATCATGATGTTTATATGTCATGAAAGTGATGAAATTACAACATTCTTAATTTATAAATTCATATGTTAATTAATTCATGATTAATAGTTTGTTAAAACAATTATATACTTGAACGTCATGTAAATTTATATACATATATTATTACATTTCTATGATAAATTCAAATAAATACATGTTGATTTTGAATTAAACGAATATGTAACATTATTTTTTATTTAAATTTTCTTCAATACATAAAATCAATTAGAATAAAATTGAAGACCGATCCTTTTGATAAATTTGAGTAACACACACACACACATATATATATATATATAACATAGTAATAATATTTGAAGAGAAGTATTACCCATGAAAATAAATATGCCAATTTAAAAAAAAAATAAATGAACATATTTATTTATAAAGACGGTATAGGTTTAAAGAAACAAATAATTAAAATTACCATTCTCATACTATAACACATTCAAATTTAGAATCAAAATATTGAAATAAATAGACAAACTATCTTATAATATAAAATTTGAAATATATAAAATTTAAATAAAAAAATTCATTATAATTTTTATTTGTAGAGAATATCTTCTTCTTTGATATGAATAAGCTAAAGTTGAGTGGATATAAATTTTAAAGAAACGTCTCCCCACTCTCATTTATACACACAAAAGGCAATATTTTAGTTCAAATTTCTAAAAAATATTAATGTAGGTTCATTTGTAAAGAAAGTTGGGACATATAATAGTAATAGATAGATAAATTTTATGAGACGACATCACCGAAGAATACATAATTGATCAATGAAATCGTTCAAAAGTATATATAGTTGATGTTAGTCTATAATCAGAATCTTATCTATAATTTATTGTCTACAATTTTTATGTCTGAAATGACAGTATGGAAATAAACAAAATGATATAGAACTAAATTCATTGATAAAGAAGACAAAAATCATTTTCAATTATTTTAAAGATTCAAATAGTGACCAAAATCGTCCTCATATTGAATAACCAATTCAACCAAAATGGACAACAGATAAATTCTATGAAGAAAATCCATTAAAATATAGTTAATTTTGATATATAGATATCCAATGAAGAAAAATCAAAGGATAATGATGAAACGGTGAGTTAATACACCAAAAAATAATCTAAAAATTAAATATCGATACCCAAAACATGAATAATAAACACATACATTCATGTCATTACGACATGAAGAGAATCGCCAAAAACCAAATATCAATTTCCCCAAATCTCATCTACGCAACTCATATCTAGAAGCGTATGCCTCACATGAATTTGACATGAATTTCAATCCAAAACATACTCCTATTATTTTGATCGGTGGTCAAAACAAATCATGATCATGATTGTCACACCCAAGCTTCTACGATACATTTCCCATGGAATAATTCAATAGCTTTCATTGTACGCAACATCGAGATTCTAACACACCGTGACCATTCAAACTAGCAATTATGAATAGTATTTCCCACATTTTGAAATTTTATAAATTTTATTTTTTAAAATGGCCTTTACTTTTTAATTCAGAATTTAAAAATTAGCTATGGGTGAATTTTTGGTATTTTTATGAAAACATTCAATTTTTGATTAATAGTGTAAAACACTACGTTATTGGTTAATAATTATTTATTTTATTTAAATTTATTTTAGCTTAATATATATAATACAAATATAAGTTCAATATAATTCATTGGATTAATTTTGTAATATGTTTTGATATATAAAAATTTAATTGAACTTTTTATTGTCTTTTACCCACCTCAAAGGAGAATATGCAAATTTGCATAAAACATCATTTTTCCACTTCTGTGAGTTGAATTAAAAAAATCTGAGAGACAATAATGAAATCTTTAAGTAAAATGTTGTTCAATAAGATGAAAATATTTTTTCTCAAATGGTATCTTTTTACTTTTATTTACCAAAATTTAAAGTAAATAGAGTAATTAATTGTAAAAATGATATTTTAATTACCCTAACACATGTCCTAATTTTATTTGATAAATGTAATTCCACAAAAAACATCCTTTGGAATAAAATATGATCCACTTTAAACAACTTGGATTATATTTGGACATTTATTATTATTTAATTTAAAAAAGAGTCACTAATAGAAAAATAACTTATACCCACGGTTGAAAACCATGGGTATAGCACCCAAAACCGTGGGTATAGCCTATTCCCATGGTTTAGGGAACCATGGGTGCCGGAGGCATCGAGATAGGTTCCAAACCTATACCCATGGTTTTTCAAACCGTGGGTATTTGTTTCCCATCGTGTCAAAGCCTCATCCATGCTGTCAATGTCTTATACCAACAGTTTAAAATATGTTGGTAAAAATAGTGAAAAAATGGAGCCATCACATATTGAGCCTACGACATCCCACAAACAGCACCTTCATTTCAACGCATCTCACCACTTCATCTACGCCATTTATATTAATATTTCTCTACATTTTGATATATATTTTAACCTCTGACCGTATTACAAAAAAAAACACAGCAGTTTCGAACTCATGCATGACTGAATAACCTTCAAGAACTTAACCAACCAACCTGCATCAACTACACCTATATATATCTCCATTTATTATAATATATTAATCGTTGTCTCTGTATTCAAAAAACGAGGTCAGAAGGATTTGATACATCAACCGCTGGATCTAACATGCATCCCCTCAGAAACAATGTTGTAGTACTAACATGATTATATATTTATATCATCCTAAATATATTAAATCATGTCGTGGGTAAAGGATGAAAAACCGTGGGTATAGGTTTTTCCTCTAGATTAATTTTATTTCCCGCACATTTATTTGCCACCATTATATGGGAAATCTATCCCCACATTTAAAAAAAACCATGGGTATATGCCTTCAAAAAAAGCATTAACCTAATAGTTTTGAAAAAACCGTGGGGATAGGCCTTGAAATAAACACATATACCTATGGATTTACAAAACCGTGGGAATAGGCCGTCGACAAAAAATATCCCCATGATTTTTGGAAAAATTGTGGGGATATGCCTTGAAATTAAAACCTATACCCACAATTTTGTGGGAACCAATTTGTATAGAATCCCATAATATACATATACCCATGATTTTCTTAAACCATTAGTATAGGTCATTTTTATACCCATGGTATTTCCCAAAACCGTGGGTATAAGGCTATTTTCCAGTAGTGAGTTAAAAGTGTTAAATTCACATTTTTCTAACTAATTTTTTTATTATATTGTTATGAATAAGATAAATTCAACTATAAATATTCATTATAAATCTAAAAATATTTCCTAGACAATGAAATTTTTATTATAATTTTTAGACAATTGATAATTATATTTATTTATGACATAATGTTAATGCAGTAATTTCCGTATTAATGAATAATTAAAATAATTGATATTATAAATATTCTAATAAATGTATTTTGAGACTTTTTATGAATTAAACAGATTTAATATCTTAAAATTACATGTTAGGGTTGATTAAATTAATTTTTTTGAAGTAATAATGTTGTTATGACTTCCACAAAAATCAATTACAAAATACTGACAAAATTGACATAAATGATTTTTTAAAACAAATATTATATTATTAAATGATATAATATTCCTAAATATCTAAGGTTCATGAAAATTAATTAAAGAATAATATATATGTCATTAATTAACCACTTGAGGTTTACTTTTCTTTTTATAGTTTGTTCATTAACCATATAATATAAAAATATAAAGAGACATGGTAAATGAAA
Source organism: Viscum album (assembly GCA_963277665.1). Lineage (NCBI taxonomy): Eukaryota > Viridiplantae > Streptophyta > Magnoliopsida > Santalales > Viscaceae > Viscum > Viscum album. The sequence goes on from OY728139.1 coordinate 904,177,495, forward strand.
AACTATTTTACTATGAGTTTAATATAAAAGATATGGTTAATATGTTAACATAAACCAATATAAAACATATTGTTTAAGAGTTTTTCAACCCATACCCACCTTATTCTCTAAATAAATCGTTTTGGAGACACTAGAAATAGGAAATTGTTTTATTTTAAAACAATATTTCAAGCTTTTCGAAAAGTAACCCTCACATATCTTATAAAATGGAACTTACCCTTATCTTAATTTTCCACCTCCAAAGCCTTTTGTTATTGCCAAAACCTGCCCAAATATCCTCCCAACGTTCCTCTCTTCATATTAGAGGTCTTCCTTTGGTCATAAAGTCAACCTAGGGATCCCTTTTGATCACATAAAAAGGAAGAACCTGAAGAAGAGGTAAATATTTCATCACCTCTTTCAAGTTATTTTCTTCTTCCATTTACCATTTATTTCTTGTTTCCTTTATAAAATAATAGCTATAGTATCTTATATATACTATGATGTTATTATAAAAATCATACAACAATATTCATTACTTTATCCATCATATGAATGACAAAGTCACCATACGTGCTTCGTACAGCTTACCATCTCCACGTCGTGGTGTAGTTTTTTATACAAACACATTATTATTTGTATGGGCATAATATTTTCTATATCTAATACAAATAATAAATATGACATGTTAATGTTTCTGTATATATGATATACCAATAAATTATATATGATTTCACCATCAATATAATGATATTGTCGCTCGTGCATATGTACGGATTACCATCGCCAAGAACGCGATGAGATTCCTTCTCCATCATAATCATTCTAGAATAATTTTCATTTTATGGTTAAAAAAATGTTTATGAACATAATATAAATCTTTATATGAATCAAATACATCCTATCCATAACAAGCATTGATTATGTAACCAATAATATAAAGGAAAATGAATTAGTTAACACCTGAAACGATGACATTTCTAAATATTATTAACAAATCAATATTAGAGGATCATCTAGGATATCATATTTATTTATATAATTCTAGTATAATTTAATAACTAGGATTTAACAATTATATTGGAGGATAACATACACTCGATAGAGGAAAAGAAAAAGGTAAGGGTTAATTTTACAATCACATTATTGTCTGAGGTTGTTTTTACGTAAGTATCTACATGGACCTCTTTTTCATCAACATCTTTTCATTCATAAAATTTTATTTCAAATTTATATTAATATTTACTATACAATGGGTTAAATACATTTAATCCATTATTTTACCTTATATGTTTTGAAATGAATCTTTCAACCATTTTCTGAACAAGGTACATTAAGACCTTTTCAGAAAAATTATGGTAAGAATGTTTTTTTAACTTATACGGCGGGTGCGTCTATGTTCCCCCATTATAACATCATCAAAGCATCACATAAAAAATTATAATAATATATTCTAAATAAATTTTTTCTTTTATAAATATATTACTTTTAAAAGATTTCAAAATATAAATAGATATTTCTTTAAAAAAGTTTTGATTTCGACAATGTCAACATCTATTGATTGATTTTAAGCCTGTTTGAAGTTGATTTATTATGATAAAAAACTTCCATATTTTATTAATGGTTATGTGATATTTTTGGATGTCGATGTGTTATTTTTACACCATTCATGGTTTATGGTTAAATTATTGACATTTCATATGCTGGTTTTAATACGAATATTTATGTTATGTTTAAACCATTTCATATAATGAATGCATTAAACATAGTATGTTATGGGTGGATCCCTCTATATCTCCTAGATTCATAGGTAGGTATCATGAGACAAACTAGTTTCCTTGCACAAGCCCAAGAGAAAATCTTATTTGTAGTCTCAAAACTATGCCTTGACTTTGGGGCTATGAAGTCTGACATTATGCATTCCATCATTATGAAAGTGGCTATTGATATTGCATGTGATTATTTGACAAGTAGAATATCCATGTGAACAAGTAAATGGAATTATTTGATTTTATCATTTCCATATTATGCTGTAGTTTAAGTTTAAAAGTCTTTTGTTTTAATCTTATACATTGCCATAAATGTTCATGCTTATTTATGAATGTTCTCCCTATATTGTTATCATTACTAAGCATCTGAGATCACCACATTCTATGATTTATATTTCCCAAGATGTGAAGACGCATTTTATGGTTGAACAACATGGATAGGCTAAGAATATAAGTGTGTTTAAAAGGGGGTAAAATTTTGTTGTGGTTTTTATTTCATGATGTAAATGTAAAACTTATATATGTATCTAGTACATCCAAGGCTACTAAACTAAACGGTCTTTCAGAACATGATTCCTTGTACCATCCCAATGTTTTGTAAAAATGCACCATCTCATGGTAACTGGGGTCTAGGAATTATAGTTGTAATCAGAGGAAGTATAGAACCAACCTTGGAAGCTAAATTTAGAAAACTCTTATTAGAGAACATTACTCTAAGATAGATTTTGTGGATTAGTATAGAACAACATCCTAGAATTTTGGTATTGAAGGTATTTTTTTAGTTTTACAAGAAATAAATCCCTATCTAGATATTTGTAGGTAGAGGTGGCTCTTACATAGATTTACCTAGGTGTAAATCCTGAAAACACCGCTTTGATCTAGACTCGAATGGGAACTGGTGCTCGATAATGGGCCTTGCTACACTCTTGGTTTCGACACTCCCGGGCGATATGCATAGGATAATTCTCATTCCTTCACAAACCATTATAAAGGTTTTATGATTATATACTTCATCAATGAAAGCATTTTTATGATTATGGATTATATCCATAAACAGTTCAATTTATGTTAAGTGTTTTACAAGTTCAGAATTTTTTATTTTGATTCATAAACAAATATAGTGTATGCCACTATTTAGAAATGTCAACTTATGGAAGGATTTAATACCCTATCAATGCATGTAATATATATAGGAATTTCCCTCATACTCAAGATAATTACAGTGGAGATGGTTAAACAACTAGTGTTGATAAGCTTGTCACCATATTGGGACAACTCTCTCAGGTTATGAATAATAACCTTACCCGTATGGAGCACCCTGATCCACAATGTGGAGGAGCATTGTTATACAACTTCATTAGGAAACAACCAACAATATTAAATGGGAGTATAAATCCATTAGAAGATGAGCAATGGATAAATTCCTTATAGAGAATATTTCATGCTTTCAGGAGTAGCAAAAAGGAAAAAGTTTTCATTGTAGTTTATCACCTCATGAGAGAAACAGATCAATATTGGTCATTAATCCAAAAAACAAAGGAAGATTAAGAAGTATAAAACATGGAATGGTGGGAGTTTAAAGATATTTTATTATAAAAATACCTTCCTCGTGAAAATCTAGTGGATATGGAAAGAAAATTTCTGAGTTTGATGCCAAAGGAGGATGAGAATGTTGCAAAGTATGAGGCTAACTTTATAAGGATAACAAGGCATGCAAAAGATTATATATGTATCCTAAGGAGTAAGACTGATGAATTAATTTATTGGTTAAACCCATTTATCTATAAAGAATTAGTCTCATAATCCTTCTCATCGTGTGAAGATATTTTCTAATGTCCTATCAATACAGAAAAGGAATTGACTAAGTCTTACGACTTTAGAGAAAAGAAAGAGAATAATATATCTACTAAACACTCTAGAAATAGACATATGGGGATGGATGGAAAATTTTAATATCTATACTAGATTAAATATGGTAAGAAACACCCAGGTACTTGACTAAAGGGAATGGGAGTCTATTACAAGTGTATTGAAAAAGGCAACCAAGCTCATGATTGCAAGGGGAAGAAAGGGGATATCAATGTTGAATGCTACAATTGTACTGAAAAGTGGAATTATGCAAATGAATTTCCTAATCACCAAGGGAAATTACCTTAGAAAAGGACAAGGGAGAAAGGATAAGCTTATGGTATCACTACTACTGAGGTTAATTCTCTGAAAGATGTGGTGGTATGTAATTTTATTGTTTCTTCATGCTTATTCAATGCTTTGTTTGATTTTGGATCATCACACTGTTTCATTTCTACTTAATTATCTATGAAAATTATGTATTTCCAATTTGATTTAACAAGGGATTTGTCAGTCAAAACTCCTATGGGAAGTATCATTGCAACAATGATTTTTGAATTAGTTCCCATTAGGGAATCTAACTGTTCTTTATCTACTGATTTTATCATCATACCCATCATTGAATTTGATATAATCCACGAAATGGATTTTCTATCAAACCATGATGAGAAAATTTATTTTAAGAAGAAGGATGATAAAATTCTCTATAAGGATAATTACTGCCTTATCATTAAATCAGAAACGTCACCGCCAAATTCTTATATAGATCCCCTACCAGTAGCTCTACTAAATTCAATTTTTGTTAAAGAAGTGAATGAAATAACTATGGGTGAGGAAAATAATGTTCTAATACAAGACATACCTATTGTGAAAGAATATGTTGAAGTGTTTCTAGATGATTTACCTAGACATCCTCCATAACGAGAAAGTGAGTTTTCCATTGATTTAATTCCTGGTTCAAGGCCCATATCAAATACCCCTTATAGAATAGCCACTGTAGAATTAATGGATCTAAATAATCAACTAAAGTAGTTGAGTAATAATGGATTTATTTTCCCTAGTTTTTCTCCATGGGGAGCCCATGTTCTATTTGTTAATAAGAAATAAGGATCTATGAGGTTGTGCACTAATTATAGGGAGATCAATGCTATGACAGTAAGGAACAAGTATACCCTACCTCACATTAATGATTTATTCGACCATCTTCATGGATCTCAATATTTTTCCAAGATTGACCTTTGATCTGGATATCATCAGTTGTTAGTGAAGAAGGAAGACATTCCAAAAATAGCATTTCGAACCTAGTTCAGGCATTATGAGTTTACAGTAATCCCTTTGGGATTGACTAACACACCCTTTGTCTTCATGGATCTAATGGATAGATTTTTCTGGAAATATATTGATGAATTTTTAGTGGTATTTATTGATGATATTTTGGTATACTCAAAAATCAACGAAGATTTTGAAAATCACCTGTGCATTATCCTAAGGACTCTTAACAGAAATGAATTATATGGGAAATTTAGGACGTGTGAATTCTGGATTCAGGAGATTTCTTTTCTTAGCCATAATTTCTCTAAATATGGAATCTCTATTGATCGTTCAAAGACAAATGAAATCCGTGAATGGATAACACAAACAACTATAACTGAGTTATGCCATTTTTTTGTGTTAGCTAGTTATTATAGACATTTCATCCATAATTTTGCCCTTTTGGATAACCCATTAACCAAGATCACACGTAATGGGGATAAATTATTTTAGACAAAAGAGTGTGAAGAATGTTTTTAAGAACTACAGTGAAGATTATTCAATGCATATATCTTGGATCTACCATCAGGGAATGATGGGTTTGTTATTTATAGTGATGCTTCAAAGAACAGACTTGGATGTGTCCTTATGTTGAATGATAGAGTTATTGACTATGAATCACTATAGATAAATGTCCATGAAGAAAAATATCTCACTCATGATCTTGAGATAGAAGCTATAATCATTTCTCTGAAAATATGGAGACACTATCTCTATGGGGAAAATGTGATATTTATACTGATCACAAGAGTTTGAGATATATTTTCTCAGAAAAATAACTCAACCTGAGGAAAAGGCAATGGATTTAACTACTCAAGGATTATGATTGCACTATACACTACCACCCGAGGAACAAAAATAAGGTGGATGATTCTTTGAGAAGAAAGTATCATGGTGTTTTCAACAAGATGAGAATTAAAAGGGATCCTATTTTCATGGATCTAATAAATATGGATATGGGAATAACCACGGAAGGTGAAACATAAAGACTTTTTCAAATGATTTCTAAACCTTCTTTACTAGAATGGATAAGGAGTTCTCAGAATGATGGTGAAGAGTTTCAAAAGAAGATTAAATATGTGAATGACGGGAGAATGAGTGACTTCGTATATGAAGTAGGAATTTTGAAATTTGGGATGAGACTTTGTGTTCCCAATTTACCTAATCTAAAATGTGAATTGTTGGATTATGGCCATAGCTCCAATTTCATTATACAACATAGTAGCACTAAGATGTATAGAGATTTGAATGAACATTTTTGGTGGGTCCAAATGAAGAGGGAGATTGTTGATTTTTTGTCAAGATGTATTGTTTGTGAACAAGTGAAAGCTAGAAGGAAACAGCCATGAGGAGTCATGAAAACTCATCCTATACCTGAGCGTAAATGGGATAATATTATGATATACAATGTCATGGGGCTACCAAAGACTCCTAGAATGAGTGATTCAATATGGGCCATTATTGATCGTCTTACCAAGTCAACACATTTTCTTGATATAAGTGAAGATTTACCACTTTAATGTATGGAAAGAATATATATTAATGAAGTTTTCAGATATACTGGAGTACCTCTATCGATTTTTTTCTGATCATGATCCCCATTTTACATCTAGATTCTGGAAAATTCATTAGAAGGCCCTAGATACTGAACTTCATTTACACACTTTCTACAACTCTCAAACCAATGGATAATCAGAACAGACAATTAAAACCTTAGAAGACATGTTGATATCTTTCTCACATGACTTTATCGGTATGTGGGATCAATATTTACCTCCAGTAGAATGTTCCTATAAAAATTACTTCCATTCAAGTATTCAGATGGCACCATATAAATCGTTATATGGAAAGAGATGTCACTCTACAACTTGTTGGGATGATTTTGGTGAAAGAAAACACGTAGTCCATAACTTTTTGAGGAAACAATGGAAAAAGGGAAGATTATCCAAACCCACATCAAAGCATCCCAAAGTATCCAGAAGAGCTATGTTGATAAATGAGTTAAGGATTTGGAATTTCAGGTAGGAGATCATGTTTTCATGGTGGTATCTCCATGGAAAGGTGTTATATGTTTCTGTAAGAAGGGTAAATTGAGTCCCAGGTACATCCGACTTTTCTAAATACTATAATTAATTGGATTTATTACTTATCTCTTGGCAATGCCTCCATGTCTCTCCAAATTTCATGATTTGTTCCACGTTTCATTGTTGAGAAAATACATGCCTCCCCCCAACACATGTATTCAGATATGAAAAAAATTTAACTGGAACCTGATCTATCTTATTCTGAATATCCTGTCAAAATTTTTGATACCAGATAACAAGTGCTGAGAAACCGGAAAACTCGTCTGGTTAATGTTCTATGGAGAAATCATATGATGGAAGATGCAACTTGGGATCCCGAGGAACGTATAATGAAGAACCATGTGAATCTTTTTATACAGTAATATTCTAGAAATTTAAAGGTTGAAAATATTTTATGGATGGTAGAATTTAACCCCCCAAGCTTATACAGTATATTTCCCTTTGAATAATGCAATAGATTGCATTGTACACAACTTCGAGATTCTAACACACTGCGACCAATCAAAATAGCCATGATGAATAGTAATACCCACTTTTTAAAATTTTATAAATTTTACTTTTCAAAATGGACTTCATTTTTGAATTTGGAATATCAAAATTAGCTTAGGGTAAATTTTAGGTATTTTTCCAAAAAACAATCAATTTTTGATGAATAGTGAAAAACACTACGTTATTAGTTAAAAATAAATTTTTTATTTATGTAATTTTTTATTTTATTTAAAATTATTTTAGGTCAAAATAGATATATAATACCTATATATGATCAATTTAATTCATTTGATTTATTTTATAATTTGTTTATATATATATAAATTTTAGTTACGTTTTTACCGTCTTTTACCCACCCCCTAAAAGCATTTGAAAATTCACATAAAACATAATTTTACTTCTTCTGTGAGATTAATTTAAAAAATCCTAGAGACACTATTGAAATAAGTAAGTAAAATGTGGTTTAATAAGATAAAAATAATTTTGGTTTAATAGTAACTTTTAACTTTTATTTACCACGGTTAAAAGTAAATAGGGTCATCAAGGGTAAAATGATATTATAATTACCCTAACACTTGTTATCATTTTATTAGATAAGTGTAATTAGACCAAAAACAACCTTAGGAATAAAATATGGTCCACTTTGGTCCACTTGTATTAGGTTAAGACATTTATTATTATTTAATTTAAGGAAGAGTTAAAAGTGTTATATTTATGTTTTCCTAACTAAAATTTTTAAATATACAGTAATACATAAGATGAATTCAACTATAAATATTAATTATAAATATGAAAATATTTCTTACATAAGGGAATTTTATTTATTATTATTCGACAACAAATAATAAAATTCATTTATGACACAATGTTGATGTAGTAATTATCTTATTAATGAAAAAATAAAATAATTGATATTATAAATATCAAAATAAATGATGATTGAGACTTTTGATGAATTACAGTAATTTTATAGGTTAATATTCCATGTTAGGATTGATTCAAGGTATTTTATTTGAATTAATAATGATGTTATGACTTCCACAAAAATTAATTACTAAATAGACACAAAGTTGATGTAAATGAGTTTTTAAAACCGATATTATATTATTAAATGATATAATAGTTGTAAAAATCTACAGTTTGGCCAATGTAATTTAAAAAATATATATATTTCATTAATGAACACGTAAGGATCTCTTGGATTTTTATATAATGTTTAAAAACTATATAATATAAAAATTCAAAGAGACATGGTAATTGACTAACTATTTAACTAAGAGTTAAATCTAAAAGATATGATTAATATGGTGATGTAAACCTGTCTAAAACCAATTGGTTGAAAGGTTTTCAACCCATACCCACATTATCCTCTAATTAAATAATTTTGGAGAAATTAGAAATTGATAATTATTTTATTATAAAATAATTTTTTAATATTTTCCTGAAGTAACCCTCACCTCTATTATAAAAGGGCATATTCCCTTCTCTTAATTTCAAACCTACGAGGCCTTTTGGATGATCCAAAACCTACCCAAATATCCTCCCAAATTTCCTATCTTTACCCTATAGGCCTTCCTTTGGGCATAAATCCAACCTAATAATCCCTTTTGATCAAATCAAAAGGAAAAACCCAAAGAAGAGGTAAATATTTCGTCACCTCTTTCAAGTTCTCTTCTTCTTCCATTTTCCCATTCTTAGTTGTTTACAATATAAAATAGTAACTCATGTATATTCTATAAACTGTGTTGTTATTATAAAAATCTTACAACCATATTCATTATTCTAGCCATCATATGATTGAAAAAGTCACCATATGTCTGTATGTACGGCTTACCGTATCAACATCTTGGTATAGTTTGTTGTTCAAACACTTCATTATTTGGATTGGTATAATAATGAGTATAAATAATGTAAATAATAAATATAAAATGTAATGATTCTGTATATATGATATACCTTCCAATTAGATATGATGTCACCATCAATATAATGACATTGTGACTAGTGCGTATATACGAATTACCGTCTCCACAAACGCAATGAGATTTATTCCACATCGTAATAATTCAAGAATAATTTTAATTTTATGATTAAAACTAATTTATATGAACATAATATTATTCTATATATGAATAAAATACATCCTATCCATAAAAAACATGGTTTACGTTCCAAATCATATAAAGTAAAATGAATCAGTTAACACCTGAGACGATGACACTACTAAAATATTATTAACAAAGAAATCATATATGATATAATATTTCTGTATAGAGTTTTTTGTATAATTTAATAACAATGATTTATCTATTATAAAAGATGTTATAGTACCCTCGACCAAGGACAAGTACAAGTTAAGGTTTAATTTTACAATCACTTTATTGTCCAAGGTTGTTTTTAGGTAAGTATCTACTGGGACCTATTTGTCATCCACATATGTGTTTTCATAAAAATGTATTTCAAATCATTTATACAATTTAATAGCCAATGGTTTAAATTAATTTATAAACTTATTTGACCTTATATGTTTTTAAAGGAATATTTCCGTTGTTTTCCAAACAAGTTACCTTATGTCCTTTTCGACAAAATTAATGTAAGAATGATTTCTTAACTTATACGGCGGGTAAATCTATTTTCAACCATTATAACATCATCTAAGATTCCCATAAAATCTTATAAGAATATTTTTAAATAAAATGTTTTCTTTTGTAATTATAAGACTTTTAAATGAGTTCAAAATATAAATAGATATTTCTCTAAAAAAAGTTTTGATTTCATCTTAGTCAATTTAAATTAATGTATTTTAAGCTTGTTTGATAGTGATTTATTATGATAAAAAACATCCATATTGTATTGGAGGTTATGTGAAATGTTTGACTGCATATCTATTATTTTTACACCATTCATTGTTTATGGATAAATTATTGACAATTCGTATGCTAGTTTTAATACAAACGTTTATGTTATGTTTACAACTTTTCATATGAGGAATGAATGGGATTTAGTAAGTGAGGGGTGGAGCCCAATATAGCTCCTTGATGCATTAGTAGGTCTCATTAGAAAAAACAGTGTCTTGGCACAAGGCCTTGACAAAATCATATTTGTAGTCGTGGTACAAGGCCTTTACTATGTGGTTATGAAGTGTGGGATTATGCATTCTGTCATTATGAAAGTGGATATTGATATTTCATGTGATTATTTGACTAGTAGAATATCTATATAAATATGAAAATTTAATTATTTGATTTTATCTTTTCCATATTATGCTGGTGCTTAATGTTAAAAGTCTTTTGTTTTAGTCTTATAAATTTCCTTAAATGATCGTTCTTATTTAAGAAATTTTCCACTATATTGTTATCCTCACTAAGCATCTAAGCTCATTCCATTCTATGTTTTATATTTCCCAGGATATGAAGAAGTATATTATAGTTGATCTAGAAGGATATGTGAAGGATGTAAGTGTGTTCAAAAGGGGAAAAACGTTTTTGATTTTTTATTTCATGATTTAATGTAAAACATATGAATGTACCTAATACATCCAAGGATACTAAACTGATCGGTCTTTCATTACATGATTCCTTATCTCATGCCAATGTTATGTAATAATGCACCGACTCTGGGTAACTAGGGTCGAGGCGTTACAGCGATTGTCCTCAAACCTGCATCTGAAGACAAACTGGCCTCAAAATCGATCTGGACTCACTCTCACTTCGAACCTACTTCGACCTCAACTCCCAAAGAAAAAATGTCAACTATCTTTGAACTGTGCTCACCCTGGTCTTGTCCCAGAGGCCTCATCTCCCAGTCATGCTCGCCATTCGACCTCGCAACCCCAATCTCGTGAATCCATACCCCTAATTCTGATTTCTCTCTTTCTCAATACTATTATTTCATTTCATTATTTTGGTTTTTTAACATAATCTTATAATGTTCTTTATATGTATTACTATATTTTAAAAGAATGTAAAATTTGATGTTAAATTATAACACTAATATTAATATCTTAAATTAACATTTTTACTTATTGATATATATATATTTATAAACCAAAACATAATAATATTAAATGTAACATAATAAAATAAAAATATTTATTAATCAATTCTTAAGGCCATATATATTACTTGTTCATAATATTAAATATTAATTCAAATATTATTCTTAATATTATGTTTTTGTAATAATAATTTAGTTGAATTATAATTTCATATTTAACATTATTATATATTTAATTATTATATATACGAAAATTTATTAAATAAAAAATGTTATTTTATTGCATATAAATTAAAATGTAAGTAAAAATATTAAAATAAACACTGTCTATTTATTTAATTTATATATTAAGAGTATTAATATTGAATTTTTAAATATTACATGTTCCAACAGATTGTTTTTATAATGGTCAAATAAAAACATTATAAATATCAATGTCTAAGGTCTGTTTAATCGCACATAAAAATAATATCACGACGCTCACAACACTTCTTTCAGAAATAGTTTTATATGTTCCTCTTATTATTATTTTCTTTACTATTTTCCATGCTATATTTTTTGTGATTCTACCAGATCTAAAAGATGTGAACAACTCGATTGGCATCATTGTGTTTCTTGGAGGATTTCCAATTTTTTTTATTATTGATTGCAGTGTGTTTAATGGGTTAGTTATTGTTTGTCAAGGATGTATTATTGTCTTTGTATAAATAAAGTGCTTACTACGTATATCTCTACATTCATATGTTTATGTTTTCTATTTCATTTTGGAACATTGAAAAAACGTAAAACTTATTTTTAAATCTAGGGTGTTACATTATCCCCCCCTAATTGAATTGCTCCCTCACAATTCATTTACCCTTATTTATTTTAATTTCCATCCATTCATAAACTCGCATGATAACCCCAAGGTCTGTAATTTTGTTTTCCTTGGTTATCGTATCTTCCTATGAGATTAAAGTTCAAGGTGTCCTTTAATTCCTCCACCTACATTGCCAAAACACTACTTTTGTAAGTAGGGTCGTATGGATGTAAGAATCGGAAGACAATACCCAAGGAATGATAATCAATATCGTATCTAAGAAGGTCATCTTGAATTATATTCCTATTATAATGTATCATGGATTCACCTTTAAATGTTTCATAGTCATCATAAATTATTCCTATGAAATAAAATATTCAAATTTGACACATAAAACCTGTGCGAATATTTCCTTCTTCTGTTACTCTATAAAAGGTTGAGATTGATTTTGATTACTCAAACAGGGTAAAGCGCATAAGATTTCCTTCGGAATACGCCCTTGGTGTCTATAGAAGTGATGTTTCATCTATCTGATTTATTCACTGAAAAACCCCAAACCGTGATGAAAATGATGTATATTAGGCATTATTGATACATTTCAATGTTGTATACAGGAATGTTGCATCACTTCGTTGGGATGAGATTATTCTTTGCATTCTTTTCCATGATCATAGTATGTAACAAATCCGAAAGACCTAATAGACATGTTATAGTTATTTTTCCATCCATCTGAAATTTAAAAAGAAGAATTTTTGTCTACAAAAGGATACTCAATCTATCAAAGGGTTATAAGTTTCCAAATATATCAAGACCATGTCTCTGATACCAATTATAACGCCCCAAGCCCACACTTCCAGAATCAGCTTTTAAAAATTGTTGTGTAATTTTTTATAAATAAACTAAAAAAATTACAAAACACAATATTCAAGCGTTGGCCTTTTACTAGTCTAGGTTATGGAGAAATTAGTGTACATTTCCCATTTTATCAGAGTTGAAAGAAAATAATTGTCCACTGCACTTCTGCACGCTAACACCGAAAGTGAAAAAATCTATAAATAAACTTCTATGATACCTCTAAAAAATAATTTTTAAACAAAGAATGAGAATTGAATTTCCAAATAAGGAGTTATGAAAACATTTCATACATCCCATTAAAATATCTCTTTGATAAAACATTCAAAAAAATAAATTATGAAAACATTTGTAAAACAACATTTTCAGAAAAATATAATTCTTTTAAAAAATAAGTATACATTGAAAACAAATTTATACCAATCCAATGATTGAGTTTAATATATTAATAAAGCGTATAAAAACAAAAAAACTGAGGCCACTCAAATATTTTATGGCTATCATGGGACTACCCACTTGAGGGATGGATTCACTATCTAATTTTCGACCGTATTTACAAATTTTGAGTACTGGTTTTTATAAAACCTATTTCTCTTAGATTCTATTATATATATAAATAAATATTTCACTAGTGTTTTTATTTTGAAAATATATTTATAATCATGTTTGGAATAAATAAATACTAATACTTACTGAAAATTACATATTCAACTTTTTATGATCAGTTCTCATGATACCTGACTTTGCATAATCCCGTGGAAGTTGAATAAATATCCATACACATGAAATTTAAAAGGAATATTTATTAAATTTATCTTATTCATGAAGGTAAAATAATAAAAATAGTGAGAAAATAATTATATATTATTATAATAAATGAATAATAATAGATAATTATGTGTCACACACAAAAATTATCAAAGCATCATTTAATTACTAAATGCAATAATGCTTTTATATGAACTTATGTTTTAAGGAACATGAAATTTAGTATATATATAAATATTACTGTATAATTTTCATTATAACAAAATCATTTATGTATGGTTATAGTCTTGACATTAATATATCACACACATGATAAAATTATGACATTCATACATTACAAATTCATAGGGGAATTAATAGATGATTAATAACTTATTTAAAACAATTATATACATGACCATATTGTATGTTTGTGTATATATATAATATAATATTCCTATTATAAATTCAAATAAATATATGTTGATTTTTAATTAAATGAATCGGTAATTTTATTCCCTATTTGAATTTTCCGGAGAACATAAACTCAATTAGTATAAAATTGAATATTTAACCTTTTGATAAACTTGAGTAACACTTAAATATATATGTATATATATATATATAACATAGTAATAATATTTTAAGATATGGTTTACCCATGAAAATAAAGATGCTAGTTTAAAAATAAAATAAAAGAATAAGTTTATTTCTAAACAAGGTATAGTTTTAATGACACAAATAATTAAAATTATCATTCCCTAACTTGAACCCATTCAAATTTAGAATAAAATTTTCGAAATAAATGGACTAAAAATAGCTTATTATAAATTTGTAAATAGTTAAAATTCAAATAAAACAATACATTAAAGTTTTTATTTGTAGAGCAGATCTTCATCCTTGATAGAAATAATGTGATGTGTAGGGGATATTGATTTTTACAAAACGTCACCCCACTCTCATTTATACACATAGGAAGAAAATATTTTAATTTATCTTTCTAAAAAAATATTTATGTGGTTTTATTTTGTAAAGAATTTTGGTTCATTTGATAGGAATATATAGATATATTTTATAATACAACATCACTGATGAATACAAATGTGATAAACGTAATTGTTTAAAATTATATATCCAATTGTTCTTAGTTGATAATCATAATCCTATCAATAATTTATTGTCTTCAATTGTTTTTTTCTAAAATGATAGTACGGAAATAAATTAAATGATATCGAACTAAAATCATTGAAAAATGAGACAACAATAATTTTTGATTATTTTAAAGAATCAAATTGTGAAAAAATAGTTCTTAGATTGAATAAGAAAATCAACTGAAAAGGAAAGTAGAAATATTTATATGAAGAAACCCTTTAAAAATATAGGTCTCATTAATTTATCAACATCCAAATCAGAAAAATCAATGGATAATGACGAAATATTGAGTTAATACACCAAAAACGAATCTAAACAATAAATATTGATACCAAAAACATGAATAAACAACATGTACTTGAAAATCAATAAGGCATGAAGATGATCTCCAAAAACTGAATATCAATTTTCCCAAATCTCATACATGCTACTCAAATATAGAAGCTCATACCACACTTGTCATAAAATTTCATTTTTATCCCAAACATACTCTTCGTATTTCGGATGGCAGTCAAAACCACTCACCATAGCGATCATCCTCAAACTTCCATCTGATGACGAACTAGCCTAAACATCGATCTAGACTCACGCTTGCCTCAAACCTACTTCAGCCTCAACTCCGAAAGACGAAATGTCAACTGGATTCAACCTGTGCTCACCCTAGTCTTTCCCCGAAGGCCTCATCTCTCAATCCGGATCTCCCTTTGACCTCACAATCCCAATCGCACGAAACCCTACCCCTATTTCTTATTTACCTCTTTTTTTTATTTTTATTTTTATTTCATTTCATTATTTTTGTTTTATTTTAAGCATAAACAAATAAAGTTCTTTATATGTGTAACTCTATTTTAATACATTATAAAATTAGAAGTTTATTTACAACACTAATATTAATATCATAAATTAACATTTTCCCATATAGATATATATATCTTTACCAAAGAAATATTAATAATATTAAATGTAACATAATAAAATAAATATATTTATAAAACTTAGGTTAATTACAAATATAGTATTTATTTATAATTTTTAAGATTAATTTAAATATTCTTCTCAATATTATATATTCACAATTATAATTTATCTAATTTATAATTTCTAATTTAAAATTAATATATATATATTATTATTATTTATAAGAAAATTTATTAAATACAAAAAAAATTTTATTTCATATCAATAAAGAGTTAAATAATAATATTCAAATAAACATTGTCTATTTATTTTATTTATATATTAAAGGTTTTCATATTTTATTCTTAAATATTAAATGTTTTAATGGAATGTTTTTATAACAGTCAGATAAAAACCTTCTAAATTTGAATGTTTATGGTCCTTTTAAACACACACAAAAATAATATCACAATGCTCACTCCAATGCTTTCAGAAATGGATTTATATATTTCTCATATTCTTAGTTTCATTTTTATTTTTCTTGCTATAACTTGTGTTCTTCTATAAGATGCAAACGATGTGAACTTCCTGATCAGCATCGTTGTGTTTCTTAGGGAAATTCCTATTTTTTATCAATAAAAGTTGGTATAGTGGCTTAGTTATTGTGTGTCTATGATGTATTATAGTCTTTGTATAAATAATGTGCTTACTGTGTATATATCTATGTTTAAATTTTTATGTAATTTTTAGAATTTTTAATCATTGGAAAACAATAAAACTTAGTTTTAAACCTGGGGTGTCACATGGATGGTCCATTTTTTTGGTCATACATTTTTAGTTTAAAAGTTGTGTTAATGCATCGATGAGAACAAAAATCATGTAGGAGACAACTCGAAACTCTGGAGGTAAAATGAGGATGCCAATTAAAGTGATGATCCTTGGGACATAGTGGATTCTAACCACCTCCTTGAGATACTTCCTTGTAAAACCATCCATAGAGCTCGATTCTATGATTTTTATCAAGTGGAATGATTTTGTCAAATGATCCACTACTAGCCATATGAAATCATAGCCTCCTTGAGCTCAAGTTATAACATTAAAAAATTCTATCAAGATGTCCTCCATCTTCCACTGAGGAACATATAAAGGATAGAGAAAACCACCAAGAGAATAGTGCTCGAACATTACCTTATATCAAACCAATCATCGGGACACAAACTCTGCAACTGTTCACTTAAAACCAGGCCACCAAAACCAAATCCTCAAATCTTGGAACATCTTTTTCATTATAGGATATACATCTAATTGTGAAATATATAAATCTATGAGAAATATCTCACATAATTCCACACAAATGAATATACTTCCCAAAAAATACACTCGAGGTTGTTCATCCTCATACCAACCTTCTAGGGCCTCTCCACAAACAACTCAGTCTCTCCAGAACTCCCCATCAAGATCCCCCAACTAAGATTCCTTCACTTGATGCACCAGAGATGACTGAACCGTCCTTTTAAAAAGAAAAAATCTTCCCCCAACTTCTCCTATGTCTAGATTTATTGTTGAATGTTCTTCCGTCAGTCTCTAAGTATAACCAGATCCATGCATTGCATCGTGGCATGACTTCCTGCTAAATTTATTCGCCAAAACATTCCCCATTCTAGGTGTATACAAAATTTCGAAGTCCTAAACCAAAAAAAACTCCATCTAATTATGGTGTCTCCTATTCATGTCACCCTAGTATAAACCATACATCAGTCTATTATGATCGATGAAGACTACTAAACACTTGTCGATGAGATGATGTATCCACAACATCAGGGAAACACCATTATCACCAACTCAAGACCAGGGTTACATAGTAAAATTCAAGGGGATGAAGCAGCTCAGACACATAAGAAACAACTGATCTCTGTGGCATCATAACACATCCTAGACCTATATGTGATTCATTTCAATGAACCTTAAACTAAACTCTTTATACTAGAAAACAATGAATTGAATCTTTTCCCAACTAATTCTTTTGAAACTCGGTAGCTTCCTAACAATGATCTGTCCAAACAAACATATGATCCTTTCTAATCAATTCTATTAGAGGAGTCGCAACCTAGTGTAAATTTTCTATGAAACTCTATTTATATCATGTGAGACCAAGGAAACTTGGAACATCATCCATTGCCTTCGGGGGTTCCCAAGATACAACCACGTATATCATTGATGGATCCAAAACAACTATCTACTGGGAGAAAACATTCACCATGAAAGAAACATCTCAATCCCAAAAATCACACTTTAATAACATCCCAAACCAATTCTCATGAAGAAGAACTTCAAAAACGACATGCAAATACCCTGCATGCTCCTCCTCAGATGAAAAGTACACAAGGATGTGGTGATTAAAACCACCAAAAAATTATATAAGAACTTGTGGAACATTGTGTTCGTCAACCTCATGAACATATCTAGAAAATTCATCACAACGAATGGCATAAAAATGAACATTTATTTCCCATGATGACAATGGAAAACATTATTGGGATATCCTCATCCTTCACATGGATCTAAGGATATACTGAAAAAACCATTCTTGGAGAACCAACTTGAACCCTTCAGTTGATCAAACAAATCATTAATCCATTTAAGAGGATAGTTGTTCTTCACAATCACTTTGTTCAACCGATGATAATCGACAAAAAAACCATCAACTATCATCATCCATCTTCATGAACAAAATTAGTGCACACCACGATGACACAGTCAGTTGAAAAATGAACACTAAATCTGATCATCAAGTAATATACATAGCTCCCACAAATCAAGTGTTTCAATACTATATAGAGACATCGATATAGGGGACACAATTGGAAGATTCATTATCCTAAACTCGATCCCCCATTGAGGGGGTAACACTACAACCCCTTTTAAAAATACATTAGTGTACTATTCCAAGACTCTCGGAAAAGTAGACTCCTAAAACTCTAATTAACTCAACATAAGTTCATCTATTATATATTAAAATGATGGAAAACACCTCTGGCCCATC
This sequence comes from Viscum album, assembly GCA_963277665.1. Lineage (NCBI taxonomy): Eukaryota > Viridiplantae > Streptophyta > Magnoliopsida > Santalales > Viscaceae > Viscum > Viscum album. The sequence goes on from OY728139.1 coordinate 904,196,461, forward strand.
TGAGGGTCTTACTCACCAATGAACACTTCTGGATCTCCATCTGCATTGATGAACACCACCTAACTCATGATGAAGTCCATGATATCCTATAATTTATACAACTACACCATGATTAGGATGAAATCCAACGTTCATATTTGTAAACATAGGAAATCACCCCAAGAGTGGTGTTTCTCCACCACAAGTTCCCAGTCACTACATACTTCATACATTTTAGTTGAAAATCTAACATGTGTAGTCAATGGAAAGGGCACTATAATCCTCTCTAACTCAACTTCAAAATCATGGAAATGGGTAGGTGATATGAAGGAGTGTGTTTCCTCTAAATAAAATAAAGCATGTTCCGATGTTTAAAACATGAAAAGGGTTGATTAAATGATGTTTGACTTTCATGGAACTGGTAATGCTAATGTTGAAGCTTACCACGACCTACTCTAAAACCGCCCTCACCCTAATGGCGGCCAATTCAATGTTCATGATCAAATCTCGGAGGATGGGGAGTGTCCCAGTGCTATCCTATGCCTACCCCATCTTCTCTCTGCTGATCCAAAACAAGTGCCACTTACTGTTTCTTCCTTGTATTGAACTTCCTCGGGAGAGGAAACTTCATTTCCACACTTGATCCATGAAGAAATATCATATAGGTCAGTCACTCTCTATACTGATGAACTTGGTATCCAGAAGAAAATCAAGCACCTAATCCATTTGAAAAGGCCTGAGAGTTGCTACCCTAAGAGAAATGAGACACTGTGCCATGTGACTTACCCTCAGCTAAATGGAAACACTTATACCCTAAAATCCCAAAACCGTGTACCAAAATTGTTCTTCATGAGGAATCTTTATGAATCCAATCTCATGATGATCTGGTTCTAGATAACGTCCTATCAAAGACCTCTTCCCTTGCCAACAATTTGATTTATGTAATCATCATAAACTGGGTGACCTGGTGTTGTATTTATGGATAAAAAGCCTCCTTAAAATGTCTCATTATAGCCTCCTCATCTAGAAACATGTTTGAATAATATCTCAAAAGTTTTTTTAAATGGATCCCAAACACTAGAACTTTGGATCTCCCCTTCTAAAGGGTATGTTTCTCCTAGAGACTGGTCTCCTTTACTACTGAAAAAAATAAACATGGCTCTTAACTACTCTTAGAACTTCTTCAAAGGGACACATAACTCCTCGTGATACCCAATGAAAAATAACCAACCATGCAACGCTTCCCCACACATCATCATCAAAACGAATAATACCCATTGCTACTTCCGACCATTGATCAAATTGTAAGCTATCACAATCTCCTCCAACCATTCCTTTGTAGCTGCATCTGAAACTTATTTCTCATAATTTGTATACTTTAAGGCCGAAACTCCTGAAGTGTTCACCTCCATGATTCATCATTGTCAATCACTACTCTAAGGTGATCTGCTGAAGCCACCTCCTGAACATATTATATAGAAACCTGATGAGAACTTAAATCTAGATCCATATAAGATGAAAGTAAAATATTTGGATATCATAATCCTGGAATATTGATTATATTAAAATTATTTAATTATTTTCATTTATAAATTTTATTTTAACATACCCCAATGCCTACCCATTAAAATATAGGTAGAATGAATAATTATGCTTGATCCTTTCTTAGGTCTCTACCATGTAATAAGTATCACCTCATTTAGAAAACACTATAAACATAAATATTTTTGAAACAAATCATAGGGGGGCCTAAATACCCATGAATGATTTGATATCTCATGTTTAAAGGGCATAATAAATATAGCTGACACTATTTCCCTTCCAACCCATCCAAGCTCAATTGCACCTAACACAAAACATCATCTTATCCCTTAACAGGAACATTGATACCACTCTATCCTAACCCCTTCCTTCAAGGTGTACCCCTCATAGGCCAGCAATGGGATAAGAGAGATAGTGTCCCTAGATTACTGCCTCCAGTAGGCCTTGGGTTGGCAACTAGCATTGATGGCATAGTAAACACATATATGGGAGCTATTACCCTCTTAGAGAACACACTAGAAACAGAGAGAGAGGAGAGACACCAACAAACTCCTACTCAAAATGCAATATATAAGAATAACCAAGTATACATATGTAATGTCATGCAATGACAATGGCCACTGAAATTGAAATCTACAAGTACCAAGAGCAATTAAAATGACAGTAACCATGAAGCCCGAATAACTCCTATAAAACCCCGAACTAGTAGTAACTTTCTAGATCTCCAAGATGGTCATGGTAACCTGAATTATATTTTATATAATGTGGGGTATGTATAATAGTATACTCATAAGTATCCTCCATGTTTCATCATGTAAAAAACTAATGAAATCATACTAAAGAATAGTGAATAACAAGTGAAACTAACTCATCATTTAAGCACGCATACTATGGTCCAACCCTCTATATGGCTATTCTCACCATGTATCACATACAAGTGAATATAACAAAATAAATAATATCAAGGGTACCACATTTCTACATCCCCACTGGTTATCCTATTTTACCCAATGTCACACATCCTGAGAATCACTCTCCAAAAAAATATAGCCTGATGACACCTCAGCAAAGCACCACAACCTACAGCTCATGGAACACACCAATTCCACATGCACATAACCAATATAAACTAGGTAATTTCCAAGAACAACCTCAACCTTCAAAATGTGTATAAAATTTCATGTATTGTACCTCAATCCACTATATCCCAAACACCGAGAAAAGACCCTTACTAGATCACAACTTATACACTTATTAACTATAGTGGAAAATAGGAAATTATGTCCAGAATATATGTATTTTAAATAACAACAACACATTAGAGAAATCTACACACGTATATGGGGAAAACTAATCATTGTGAATACCAACATAAGAAACTACCTGGAGAAGATATCAGGTCCAAAGGGGGGTGTTATCCATCCATCCTCCCACTAGGATGTTGGGGGAAATATCCACATAGGTCTCAAAATCCCTTGGGAGTCTGGCAGCCTAATTGAAAGGGTGGGGGAGCATATCGAAACACAAAGCGTACATGTTATAATATAGCACAAAACCAAACTATATGAAAAACCAATTATTAGTGTCAACATCATCAAACCCCTCTAAGACCCCTGACATCCACTACTATGACTAGATATCCTATAAGCACACAACCATTTAAAGAGCTGTATGAAGTCATGTTATCCATTTTAATTAGTTCCAATTTACCTTAATTAATTCTTTAACCATTAATTAATCATTTTAATTTCCAAATTAAATTTCATTAGCATCACAAAAAAGTTAAATTCTTTCCATGAATAACCAAACTGAGTCCACAATTCCTCCGATGTGTAGCCTTAGCATTGCATCCTAGAAAGCTCCAACCCCATGGATTCAACATCATTTATTCATTTATTTAACAAAATTATAATTATACATATTTCTAGTTATTTTATGAAATAATTATAAGATATCAAGTTCAAGGGGTTCAATACAGTGAGTAGATGAACTCCAGTCACATCTTTTCCACCTATAGTAGGAGTGAAGCCTCATCCATCCTTGAAAAGCTAAATAGAGAAAGTACATTGCATACCATGAAAATATTCGACACTATTGGAAAGAGGGAATGAAAAACCAACTGCTATAAGATGTGGGGAAGGTGTAAGAGGTAAAAAAATTTATTTCAGTTATAATCACAACATTCATATCAATTGGTAAGCCTAGATTCAACATATTTGATCATCTCTGGTGTCCTAACTGACACCCACATGCAGAAACTGATGCATCTCGCCACTCTAGGAATCTCTTGTTACCACAACCACTGGGCATCCCTACCCCACATACCAAAATAGACATTTAGGGTCATCCATTTGAGGATCAAATCACAACAAAAGGAGTAAAAAAAGAAAATTGGGCTCTTGGCCCTTAAACAAGTCATCCAACATTTACAAACAATGAGCTCTCATAGATCCAAAGCATAAATTTTGTGGACATTACAATAAAAAAGGTAACTCATACCCAAGAAGCATTACATTTTACACAAAATAGTCTCTTTACACCCTCTTGAATTAATTGATCCAATTAAACATTCATAACTACATCCATTTTATAATCATCAAATCACAATGACAACAACCACAACCAGATTTATTAACATGCCTCTTTATTTATTTATCCAATCAATTTAATATAAATCCAAGATTGACACTATTTTAAAAAATTTCATCAATAATGACATGATAAATAAGAACGGAATATATATCACACTATCATGACAATCATGGTGCAATAACATTTCTATGTAATTGATACCAATTCTCTAATCTTGTTCAAATATTTATTATATCAATTTCATTGTGATCTACTAGGATAAATCATTATAACTCTATGAATACAAGTAAATTAAATATAGAAGAAATAAATTTTATGCCTTAAATGGTTTTTGACATTCATAGCACCATAATGGGCCCACACAACAGATATTGATCATCTCTCCCACAATGAATGCACCCACCAGATGTTACCTCAGCACAACTGCATCAACCAACACCCATGAAATACCCATTAGAAACATGGATATCAAATTCCATCACATGTAAATGAGAAATGGTAGTAAATAAATCAAGGAACAAAGAAAAATTGCTCGATAACATACCTTATATCGATTGACACATCCTGCTTCCACCTAAATTAGGGGGGTGCACATTGAGTAGGAAAGAATTCAAGGGGAAACAATCTAAGGATTACTATTCAATCACATGATTCCTATGGGAGGAAGAACTGTTAAAATATCTTACCAAAGAAAAAAATTAATGGATAACAAGAGAGGAAGGTATCTCAGCCTTTTGAATATCTAAATAGAGAAGTGGTCTAGATATGGTTTAGTTTTTCCATTAAAGGCATTTCTGGTCAATACTACATGTTTTGACCAAGTAAAGGCACCTGGACTATTTGGAAGGTAAAAATAATAGTTATAGGATTTCAATCGGCCAAATAACCCTTAAAAGAAGACTTTGAAAGAATTTTAGATTAAAAAAAGTCAAAGAAGATAAATTGTTGGAAGCTGGAAATGTTGTACACTTACCATTGGATGACTCACCATTCTATAAGCATTATACACCTACTATTGGATAACTCCCCATTATGGAAACATTGTACACCTACTGTTGGGAGACTCACCATTCTAGAAACAATGTACTCCTACTGTTGGATGACTCGCCATTCTAGAGACACAATAAACTTACTATTTGAAAACTCACCCTTCTGGAAACACTATACACCTACTATGTGATGAATCACCATCCTGGAAATACTATTGAAAGAATTAGAAATTTTGAAAAGTGTTAGAAATATGTCAAATTGACATCCTAGAACACCTCAAACACCAAATTCATATAATTTAATATACAAAAGAGACAATGTCATTATATAGAATATCATATAATATAAGGTATTTGACATTTAACATTGTCATCCATCATATATTTAATTCGTATATGTTGATAAAGAATGAACTTATTAAAAAATATTATATTTTAATATATTACCATATAAACATAAACAAAGTTTTTAATGAGAATGTCTGTAGATGAAAATGAAGGTCAACGATTGTATTCCATGTAGAAAATGAAGTATATTACCATCATGACATTAGATGTTGTGAAGTAAATAATTTAGAAGTCCATACTCTTATGTAATCATTCAAGAATTATAATAGACGGAATAATTTATTTATATTGGTTTTTTACCCTATAGGTTTAATATATTATTCATCATTAGATAATATGATTATTTCCTTAGTATGTTCTATGGAAGAAGTTCAGGGGGTTATTCAAATCATTTTTATTAACATAGTTCAAGGTGAAATATTAAACGATAATTTTTATATCATTTGATAAATTTCTATAGATTATAGTGGGATGTTTTGAAATATCTCAACTATATAATATTTAGATGCTCTAGAATTATGTACTATAATTTTTTTTGATCCACTATATGAGGTCCTGGAGGAATAAGTTATGTTGGTCAACAATAAGAACAATTTGATGCCCTATAATTAGGATGAAAAACATGGTCAATATAATGGTGCATGAAAATATCAATGGCCTGATGAAAAATGATCAAATATAATGCTATTTTTAATAGGAATATTTTAATTCTATAATAAAGTGACAGTAAACACAATATACAACATAAAAGGTCAAGGATAGGTTGAAATTATATAATAATTAATTTCACTATGCAATAATAATAAAGTATTAATTATTGTGTATTTACTTATTTATTTTAATAGGATTAGGTTTTTTATTTTTATATATTTTTTTGAGACCTATAAAACATAAAATTGTATTATTATTATATAAAAACATATATAGAGATATAGGAAAGTTGTGCAGTTTGAAAATAATCATCAATGAGTTGGACATTGGATTATGAATACTAATTTTATCATTATTTACATCGCTATTCTTCTTTGGTGTCACCTAGTAATAGTTGTTAGTGGGACAATTTATTAGATTCAAACATAGAGATATGGTAAAAATTGCATATTTTAGTCTAAAAACATCAAAATTATAAACAAATACTTCCTCTCCAATGGAAAATCATATTGAATATGTTTAGAATAATTAATATGATTTTATAATTGTTAATATATTTTTATAATATAGAATGAATCATGTTATATAAAATGTATTTCCTATATTATCATTCCTTCATGTTTTTTTCTTATATTCGTGAAGTGACCTGATAATCGTCCTCTTAAATTATGAATTTGGGTTATCTGAAATCCTTGGTACCTTTGTGGGGTTATAAGAAGTGAATAAATGTGATGACTAACATGGGTTGGGATTCTACAATGATATAGCATTTATAGAGGCTGGTATTTTAAAAACATTCTTTATAGAATAATTCTTAAAAAAATTTACATAATTATAATAGAAGGTATTTTTGGTTTATTATCTTGGAAACTAAGTATATAATATAATATGTTAATTGATTAAAAACAAAAACCGAATAATATATTTAATACTATTGAAATAAATCTTTAAAAATACATCCTATTTCACATAACTACATATGATTTTCTGTGCATATATAACAATATAAAATGGTGACCATAAATCCCAATAAGTGATAAGTAAAGAAAACTGCACATGAGTGATCATAATGGAAATGTTATGTGGTAAAAAATAAAGAATAATCACAATATATTATATTTCATATGTAAAATTATTACAATATAAAATTTAGGGATTTATAATCATATAACTATGGTTCATCACCAAGGTGTTGTAAAACATATTACCAAATTGATTCATCATAGCATCATAAACATGTCATCATTATAGATTAATTATTTTCCAATTGAATTGAAGCACAATAAATGTGAACCGTTCAAATGTATTAATATATTTTTGATATATATATATATCATATTTCCTAATTAATAGTGTCATCTATATCCCATTGAGAAAAAACATAATGGATTTCTTATAAAACATGGAATATATAAACTTTTTAAAGCCTTAAAATTTTCAAAATATATAACCTCTATACCATTAATGTGGTTTTAATACATGTAAATGCCTAATAAAGGAAGTAAAATCTCAATAATATGAATATAATTTAATAAAATTGGGTTATTTATTCACAAAATAAAAAAATGTGGTATGGAAAATCGAGACTGATTTTTATAGCAAAATATGGATACAAAGTGCTTTATGGAACATGTTTAATGAGGGAGAATAGAAGTATTTAAGGGGTGGATAAACATTTTTTTAGTAATTTAATGATCATAAGTGAATGAGAACATTATAATAATTAAATTAGAGGACTAACTACATTCTATGTAATTGGATTACAATTGGTGGAAGATATTTTATTACCTTGTGAGATAACATCTTAATACATGATGAGAGTTTATTGAAACACAAGATATTCTTCATAAAGTCTCTAGAGATAGAATATAAAGTGAAATTTGTGTTTAATGAATATTGAGTGAATTAAATTGGTTTTATAAGTGGATAATTATAAAAATATGAGGTGTTTTGTTTATTAATTTCTAAGAATAACTCTTTGAATTATGGGATGTCAAATTAATGAAAAACAATTTCTTGAACATGTTTTTAGCTCATAAATTTGGAAAATTTTGGAATATTTTTTAGGTTTTATACATGATAGTACCTGAATATTATTTTTAATGATATTTTGGGATTTTCATTGAATTGTTCACATAAAATATAGTTTTATCAAGAATATATTTTATTTTAGAATTTTGAAATATTTGTATAGGTTTGAAAATTAATTTAAATTCCTTAAAATAAATAAATATAAAATATAAATTATATTTAGTCTAGGAAATTATATTTTTATTATGAAACAATTCTTACATATTTATTATGTTGTAAAAAAAATAAAAAAACAGAAAATTTTATTTTTTATATTCACTGAAAACTAATGTATTTTTGAAAACTCTCATAAATTCACAGAATTGTAATATCGGAAAATGTATTTAAATTAATGTATTTAGTTTATCATAACAATTTTCTAATATTGATAATTTTATATTTTATATAAAATTCTCTAGTTACTGAAAAATAACAATTTTTTTGAATAATCATTTTTTGAACCCTATAAATATTAAAATAGAAATTATAAAATAACAATATAATTAATATTTATATAAATATTATTTCAAATATCAATTTTAAAAAATAAAAATTATTTTATATAATAATTTAAATAATAAATCTTTAAAATAATATCATTATGTTCTATTTTTGTGTGAAATCAATTTATCAAAATCATCTTATATTCAAGTGTGTTATTGAAGATAAAATAAAAAAATGGTATTAAATAATTATGTATTTCATTTATAATATTAAAATTAAATTTTTATATGATGAGGGTATTAATACATAACTTCTTATTTCACTTGTATATTCCCTAGAATTAAGGTTTGTGGATGATGAACTTTCATGGGGTTGCTCCACCAACATCAACCTAATGTTGATCTCTACAAACAAGTACTTATATCATTGTAAAATTTTATAAATCCATACATGTAGAATATATGTTGGGGATTATCAAAGGATAAAAACCACTGACAATACCACCCTCCCATGTTCTTCTTAAATGGGATCAAAAGCCATGATTAGACATGTTCAATAAATCTTTTCTCCCTTCTCCATCATTTGAATATTACGATTACCGTTTATATAAACTAATTATAATAGTAAAATTATTAACAATGGTCATAATTCCCAATGATCATATGGAACAACGGTCATATTAACCATTAGTTTGTAAATAATCAGATATTAAGAATATATTTTCCCCCTGTAAAATATATATATTCCACCATTGTTATAAATCAATATTCACTACATCTCTTAACAATGTTCTACACTTCCCTTGATATTATCAATCATATTTATATCCCTTAAATTTATTTTTAATTCTTTTATAACAATATAGATGTCAATTAGAGAATTGAATCCTATGAAATTAATATATTTTTCGTGAAACGCTCTTTTTTTTTGTTATTTGCATTTATTATTTTTATCTATTATAGTCGATATAAATTAATGATAAATAGTGAAATATAAAAAACATTTTATGTATTTCCACAAATCACCACAACTATATTAACCTAGAGTCAATATCTATGTTATTTTATTAGAATACGATATAATAAATGAAATCACCAGGGATCTATGAGTTTAATAGTTCAGAAGAACTAGACACATACATGATTGTAATGTTATATTGGAATTATAGAAACCAAATATCATAATTAAAATTCTCATATCCATGATATTATCCTTCATATACTTATTCATGAACATGAGAAATGAAAAAAAATAAATGGTGATATTAGAATCTCAATATGGGTTTCCTATAATTTATTTTTCCATGAATGGATATTTCATAATCAATATGGTATGATAAAAAACTATAAACACATGTCATTTAATAAATATCATGATCCTGAAATTCATCCATGGATATTATCAGTGAAATAATATCATAGAAAATGATAACAGAATACTCAATGAAGGAAATTCTTATTGTTTTACATCATGATATAAGACATAATTATATCTTTATCATCAATCCATTGTACCAAAAATCATTAATTTATGTCTAGGTATACAAAAAAATTCTAAATTGTGATTTTCTGACAAATATCATCATATGATAGATGTTAATACATAGAGGGATATATCATTTTGTGCCCCACCCATCATCGCATGTGCAATAGAATACTAATATAAAAAATGAGAGAATTTATTTATAAATGATATTCTTTATTAATAAATATTTATACTGACTAAAGGATATAAAATGACATGATTTTCTTAGTAAATCCAATAACATTCCCCATAAAACCCAATATGTAGAAAAGGAATATAGTTTTCAAAATAAACATATCAATGATATAAAGAAAATGGATATTTGAGAGAAATATAATATCTACAAAATGATGACCACAATAAAGTAAATGACTATATAGAAACTTAATTACAATAAAATAAATTAGAGATAAAATTGAATAATTAGTTCATCAAAAATATCAGTTTATAATAAAATCAATTCTAATAGAGAAATAAAAAATGAACTGAAATAATAAAATCAATTTAAAGATAATAATATTTCATTGAAACCCCATTGGAATTTTATAGAATAATTCAAATTTCATAAAATTGTTATGGATGAAAGAAAATCTGTTAATGTTGTATACATTGAAAAGAAACATTCCGTCTGACTATATGTAACGAATGTCAAAAATTACCATCTATGAAAAAATTATATATATTTTTATTAAAATTTCAATAAAATTCAAATATAACATAATATTTCCTCAAAATATATTTGGAATGAATTAATAGTAATTTTATTTTTTTTAATATAAGAATGCAAGAAAAAGATAACAGATCAAAGAGGGAAATAAGATCATCATATATTATAAACATTTCACTACTATATTAAAGATTCAAATAGATAATAAGATGGATAAAAATATGTAAAATTCATAATTATATTTTGGATATTAAAATATAAGAATTTTAGGAATGATATATTATAGTATAAATTCAATTTAATGAAGATAAATCCAAAAACAATTTGTAAATTAAAATCTGACCACTTTGTAATTATAAAATTGTAACCCATAGAAAGAGTAAACATGAATTGAAAACTTTGCATCAAGAATAATTATATATTAATTTTATATTAATAAAACATGGTGTATATTCACAGCATAAAATTAAATAGGTGAATAATAACCAATATATCTCAATGGATTTGAAATTGAGATGAAATCCCTGGCCTGAAGATCAAATTAACTCGTAAGTACTTTCAACCTCCTTTATAAAAAATATTGATTTATTATACAAATATAAAATGACTATATAACTATATATTATATTATATATGATCCATTTATGAAATCATACCTCATTATTGTTACTAATCAATTATTATTATAAATATTTCAGTTGTCAACTGTTTTGGTTTTCATGAATATTTTTATTTTTCAATTATTATCCTTATACACAAATTATTATTCTAGAATCACAAAACTTTTAATCATGATATAATTTATATATATTAATTTTAAATACATATTTTTATATTTTAGATACATCCATTAAAGTATGACATAAGAAACTAAATTACCATATTCATGGTAACGGTAGGTTGTTCAAACATATGAACATTGTTCAAACTTTTCGATGAATAAAATGATTGAATGGTAAATAAGTATTAATAATTATAGAATAACTCTTTTATAATATAATTATTAGGTATTAATTAAAAATTTTACTTATTAATATCTATGTAAAGCATAAATTAAAAATGTATCACATCTCTTTATAAAGGTTTTGGTCTACATGTACACATGAGCGATATTTTCATTTTACAATGGATTTTTAAGGTAAGATGTTATATAAAATCTTATGACATAATAAGAAAAAATATTTCATAATAATACTATATATATATATATATTCCTTATTTATTATTATCCTAGTAAAGTGGTGATGGAGTAAGAATTAAACCTCTACGTGGATACCATAAATCATTCACACACAAAAGTAATTTTCTGAATTTTTATATAATATAAATGAGCTGTATAATTGTTGTATCATCACTATAATAATAATTAAATTTATTTTAAATATGAAATTAATTATTTTATATTGGATACCACACATTTAAATGAGGTATAAGCATAGATAAAATTTAATGTTCTCAGTTAAGAGTTATAAATTTTTGTTTGCAACCCTTATTGGGATTACACCTTATGCCATGATGTTGTGGTATTTTAGTAAGACTATGAGATATATGATGGGATAAAGGAATCTAGGATGGTAAAATTTTAGAGTATTTAATGATCTATACATCTAAAATTGGGTGAGGAAGACAGTAGAATAGATTCCCTTCTATAAGTGAGTGGAGGGGAACTCATGCAATTAATTGAAGTGTTAAATTAATATAAATTTAATTTTAGATTAAAATTATTCCAAATATATATATTTCTAATATAAATATTTTTATTGTAAATACACTCATAAAATAATATATTGACAATTTTTTGTTCGGTTTTCAGCATTATCTCATAAATTCTCCCCCCATCTAGTTAACCATTTTAACGATTTCTAGGATAACAATGATTGTTAATATTTAAATGTAAAAAATGTTATTATAAAATAATAATTGTCCAATAAAAGTTCCATGGTTGTAATTTCAATGATATCACTTTAAATATTCAAAATATATGATTATATTATTTTTGTATAATTTAATAATGTAATTTCTGTTATAAAATATCATTAATGTAATTTTTCAACTATTCATTTACATTGAAATTATGATAATTATTATTTATCCTGAATTTATTTTATTAAAATAATTCATCATATGTTTAATGTATATCTAATCTTCTTGTCTCTGTTGTTTTAATAATTTCTATTGATATGTGTTCTTCATTACTTATAAAACAACGTGCTTGATGGTGACCATAAATTAACATTTCCATGTTCACTTATAATTAAATTATTTATTCATAGACATTAAAGACTCTTATAAATAACTAACTTGATATTATTTCTTTAAGCCACTAAATATTCGATCAACCATACATTCGAATGGATGTCAATACGAGAAGCGTACATCAAACATCTTGAAAAATACTCTTCAGAGGAACTAACTGATTCCTAATTCATTAAAATTATATCACGGGATTCCATTCTCATATTCATATGATGAATATGAGGAATATAATTAATGAAAATACAATCTTCAACAGATCACACTCTATAGGGTCAATTTTTTCCCGTGGCATAATTTTCTTGATATAATTCTACCATTGACCTGATTATCCTATAAAATTATCAATATCTAAATATATATTTTCATGTTACGATCATTGGAGAAGAACAAAATTCCTTTTAATATAACTGATAAATTATTCCAAAAAATTGGATCATAATACCCACTAAATTATGTTAGGGGTTACCTTGTGAAGGACTAAACCAAATATTTTTACCCTCATTTTTCATTAGGATGTTATGTAGGATTCATATCATTAGAATGTTACATGACCATGGAAATGAGATTTTTTATTACATATCCAATAAAGATTTGTTTCATTGGAGGACCATCATTGAATATTTTGTTATATTTAGTATTAACACAGTTCCATTAGGATCATTCAATTTTCTAAAAAAAATCCCAACGTGTGAAACAATAATCCTTTTGGGAACCAACATAATTTGGAAAATTTAGTAATTTGATGTATATATGAACACACATTATTTTCAACATATGAAATATTATTCTAAATCGATTACCTGATAGGTTTAAACTATTTTGTCCATAGTCATTACAAAAAATTAGGATGGCTTCCATTACATAAAATTATCCCCATTATTCTTAACAATTTTTCTTATCATATTTTCCAATGACAACTAAATCTTATAGTGATACCAACTATAGAGACACATAATTTTCATACAAAAATATTAAATGTTATTTAAATAATATTCATTACATAATATAATTATATATTCCATCATTATATAGGTCTAGTATCTTTGAAATATTCAATACAAAACCAATTGACTCATAAGTGTACAACATGATCTCCTATTTAGTTCATCATGTGTAGAACCCTTATTAGTCATATCATACTTAATACCTTTCTTTATAATATATGGAATGAAAAATAGAATGGGTCATTTTAGTTTATCAGTGAGTGTAAAAGGGGAAGATATTGATGTTAAAATTGACATAATTATAGGATTAGGGTACAATAACATTATAATTACACATAGAAACCATATCATTCATATCATAGATCATAATCTTCTGTCATGACATAAGGGATGGTATATTAGAATATAAGAATAATAACGGAACCAAAGAACAGGATCCATGATATCATAATAATTTAAGATGATATAATTATTTATTATGCATATAAACATTAAAAATAATTTCCCTATCAATCAATGATCGCTATAAAGAATATACTATGGGATTATGTTCAATCCACATTACATCATAGGAATCAAGGTTCACTCTAAAACCTATCATATTGGAAAGAGTCTCATACAAAACAGTGTTCACTCCCCATTCTAGTCCTTTTTATTACATTAGATATATATCATTACCTAATGAGATAGAGGGATATATATTTATATTTATTCACACCATATAATGAATAATAAAATATATTTTCACCAAAATATCATAAAAACATTTTAATTACATAACCAATGAAAAAAATAAATGATTTTCTAAAATACATCATAATTTCATCAAAAAATGAACCATGAAAAAGAAATTATTTTCGTAACATGTCCTATTTTTATCATTCTATAAAAAATTTAGATATATTAATGTCAAGAGAGTGGAATTTTGTATTTATTCTTTTCATAAATTATGTTAAATTCCATATTCAAATAAATATGGAACAATGTGTCGAAGAATTATATTCATGGATGTATACTTCTATGATAAACTCATCCAATATGATAAATATTAGTTTTAGTTAAATTATAAGTCCTTATCATAATGTTTTTTCCAAATTTTACACATATTACACTTACCAAGATGAAAGTAGATTACAATGATTACTTTTCATATTGACCTAAAATAGAATATTCATATTTATATAATTTTATCCATGTAATTAAAAATATAAAATCCATTTTTCCATATTAAAATTATATAAGTTGTACATATTAGTTTTAAAATAATTTCACATAATGTGACGAAAATTTTGTTTCATATAAATATATTTTTTAGAATAAAAAAAATTAAATTACTTAAATCATGTCTAGAAGAAATATTAACTGAATGTTAAAATTTTGAATTGTTAAAATAATATATAAATTTCATTAATATCATTCAAAATTTTTATTAATTGAATTTATAAGGATATAATAATAATACGAATATAAAAACATCTTTTATAAAAACATATTTTTTGTTTTTTATCATTTCAATTTAGTTGATAACAAAATAATTAATATTATATGTGTGTAAATGATATGTTTTTCACAATTTAGATACTAATATTCATATATTCAAATCCAATGTCTATCAAATAATTATTACATTAAGTCATATGTTTTTTATATTATATCATCATTTTTTTAAACTATTTGTTTTTTGTATTACAAGTTATAAATGAAAAAAATATAGGGAAATATTTCATAAAATCATGGTGTGTTACACTAAAATTAGTTATTATTTTATGATAGAGGTAATATAGTGTTTTTTATGTGTGTGGAAATTTCTTATCGTTTTAATACTTTATGGTGGTCCTGTGTATGGCTGTATTGTACCTTTATTACCCTTTAGATGTTATACACACCTCGCCCGAGTCAGATATCATCACCAATGCTCAAATAGTTTATGCCCTCAGTGTATTCCCCAAATATATTGGTTGGAGAGGAAATTGATAAATTAATTCTCTATATTCTCCATTCTCTATTATAGTTTTATTATGAGCTACGACGGTTCACAGTAGTTATAGACTAATGTTAAATAATGTTCTAACGTTTTGGTATGTGATATAATGGTTAAATTATTTTTTTTATTGACATGATCGTATATATTATGGGTATTTCATTGTTGTATGAGGGAATTAGAATGATTTAAATCATGATTATGGTATCATTCTATAATGGAATCATGATATGTTGTTAGAATAAGGTATTTAGTAGTGGATATGGGTTGATGATGATGATGTGGTTGTGATATACGGAATGGTTCTAATATGAACTGTGTAGTTATCAGAAATGTTTTTTGAAGGGATTGAGTGTATCGAAACATTATATACTGGGGTTTGAGAGCTTAAACAAATAGTTAATTAGTTGTGGGGGTACATAATTGATATAATATTTTTATATTATATTATTGTACTTGAATGTGATATTTAGTGACTGAGACTCGGTGATGTTGCGTGACATCTGAACTAATAGTTTTTATTGATTCTTTTGTTTATTTACATAATATTCTTTATGCTAATTCTAATTTTTTTTAGTGGTCTTCAGGAATATCTTACTACGTATACATGTACGTTCATGCCAATATATATAAATTTATAATTTATTTATTCATGGGATGTTTAGAAATTTAGATAGACTTTACATTCTCAAATCATGGGTGTGTTTTGATATTATCATCTAGGTGACTTTATATTGGTATTTCATTATATATACTCCATTTTCAATATGGAATTCATGAATTATAGTACATATGTTTCATATTACATATTGAATTATATTGGTGGCTTCAGGTTTTATATTATCCCTAGATTATTTAGTTTAATTCATCTTATGTTTAGGTTTTATACACATTCTTATATCCTATAACTCATGTTTTATTAGAGGTGTGCCTTGAGAGTCACACTTTTCATCACAATAGGCCTGTGAAGGGTTCTGAGTAGTGTAAGGTCAATAATTTTTTTACCAGTTTTATAGAGGGTATTTTGGATTATTTTTTTATTTAGACACTATGAATGATTATTATCACCACTCTTGTCACAAGGAGCGGTACAAATTTGATGTTATTGTTTCTGTTTAAACCCATTAACTAGTATCTAGTGTTAATAGAGGTCAAACCCACAAGTATAATGGAGAAGTAATGGAATAATCGTATGTATGGAGAGACACATTTGGTTATCCATAAAAAATTAATGGAACTATTGAAATAGTGGAACTATTTTTGAATATTAAAATTAAAACAAAAGAAATGGTAGAACAATCGGAAAAAAATGTGTTGGGGTTGTAACTCTATTCATTTTTTATTTCAATATTAATTTTTTTCATGGAATATATTAATGAGAATAATATACCATGTGAATTCAATAAAATAATTGCTTCTTGGTCCGAAAACAAACAATTTCACATTTAAATGTAAATTCCTTAGTCCAGAAAATAACTACTAAAAAGGTTTTAGGTTCTTTACCCTGAAAGTATTTGAAAATGGGCTCATCCAACAGTCATGGGTTCAATCATTGAAACTCCTTCAAATTTATCTATTGGATTCATTCTTAGTCCGAGATTAGAACAATGGAAAATAAGGCATCCGATTTATTAAAGAAGATATAAAAAATCCTAATAAAAATGTCACTTGGGGATTTGGATTACAAATATCACAAAATCATTATTACATACCCCAAAACATTGAAACAATCCTCTTATGCCCATGGAAATGGGGTGTGTATTGAGATTCAACTCAATCCCTACCATGGAAATGAGAGGAAGGGGGGAAGGGGACTATTTTGTTAGAATATAAATGAAAACCGAATTAAAAACAAGGATTTGGAACTAAGGGTGGTCTGAAAAACAGAGCAACAATAGCTCCCCCTATATATCCAACCTCTAACTTTTGGTAATTCTATATTATTTATAGAAAATATAAATTAATAGTGTGTATCTTACACTACATTTCATGTACATAAGTCAACTTAGTTTGGAATTATTTTATCTATTATTAGGCGATCAACCAATCAACCCAATGAATTTCAACACATTGATAGTTAGTTGGTATGGGTACACAGTGTGAAGTGCTAGTCCACATGGTCCGTAGAATCAACCTCATCCATCAACCAATTTTATATTGAATGAAACAGAGTGATAATGAGTAGTATATGGTGTGTGGTTGCTAGACAACAAAATGGGTGTTTACTCAGTCATCTTGAACTATGTCTATGAAAATGCATAATGAAAGTGTTTATAAATCACACCTTGTATATATTTGAATTTCTATTCTGATCATCCCCAATTTGTGACATGATCTAGAAAAAACATGAAAACTGCCATAAACAAAAAAAATATAATTTTATCTACAAAACAACATATATGTGTTGAAAATATGTTTTGTTCTCAAAGAGAATGTATGAAAATTTATACACAAATTTCTCAAATCAAACTCTCCCACACTTAGTCATTTTCTTTTAATCAAGAGAAATCTCAAAATCTAATTATTATAATTCATACTATAAAAAGAGAAGCATTAAACTAATTACACTTATAAAAATTATAGTTATAGTATAGTATTTAAAAAAGGAAGAAAACATATTTCAATTATAAATACATTCTTATCATGATTCCTATATTATTAAATTAATGATTTTCTCCCACATTTATTTACATTATTTAAATTCTCAAAAAATTCAACCCAATTGATGATTTTCCTCACCAGAAAATACCACAATCATTACTCAAGATTATGTAGTCATAGTTATGCTCAATCATAAGTATATTCTCTCTATCCATAGGCTTTCATTTATTCTCATTCTCTTCAATAGAATTAAAATCACAAAAATCATGATGTCATTCAATAATGTTCAAATTATTCTTGAGGCTTTAGGTTAGTATGCAATGATGTGAAAAATAATCTCTGAATCATCAAAATGATGGTGGAATTATTAAATAGTATTTCCTGATATTTAAAAAGCAATCTCAATGAAAAATTTATCCCTCTTAAAGATCTCACAAAATGAATCATTACAGTGACCCCTTTACAATATGGGTCCAAAAACCATTTATAATGAATAATGAATAAATGTAGTCCTTATTTTGAATTTTTTTCAATCAATTTTTTCATAAAGGGAGAACTAAGCCGCTAAGAAAACTATATAGAGTGGTTTGGAACCATTCTACAGATAGGAACTATCTGCCACACTTATTTTCATGGTGGATTAAAAAAATATAATATGAATAACCATATCCCCTCTTATAATCGCAAATTAATAATCCTTAAATATTATCAAAAAATCAGGTAGGAAGGATAAATAGTCTTGTAATGTGTCTTCTAATCAAGATAGTTCATAGTTTCTATGGTTTTTAGGTGATTAATATTTTGGGTAGGTAAGAAGATTAAAAAGTGATGAAAAAGAATCTAATGCCTCAATCTTTTTAATGTGATTCAAAATATTCATGTTTTCGAGAGAAACTAATGTACTAGTTTTAGTAGTTACGCATATCCCAATAATACCTAAAGAATGATATTATTAGAAATAATATGTCAAAAGTCTCAGAACACCTAAATGGAATGAGTATAAAAATTGGTCAATCCAGTCATGACATGAAAAAATTATCGATCTAATAAATATAAATGTCTAGTAATTCATATTAATAATTAAACTATATCAGCAATCATTTTATAGTACTATGAAATTTAAAATAACCATATAAGTTTTTAAATCCCCATTGGTTTATTAATTATTTATAATTATAATTAATCGAAAAAATTACATATTTTATGATATTTGAACCATTAATGATGTCACCTAAATTATTTTAAGGGAAAATACTAGTGTTGACAGAAACTCTCCCCATACATAATATCTCACATGTCCCCCCATGAGAAACTCTACGGAGAAGAATATGATGTGGGAAAACAAAAAATTTTTATGATGAGCAAATGTAGGGAAATAAGTAATGACAAAAAAATTAAAATATATGCTAAAAGTATACTCCACTAGTGGCGAACTCAAAAATATAAGATGTAGTCAAAAATAGATTCCCATAGCACTCCAGAGTACCAGGAACTACCGATGAAATAGAAAACAAATTCTACATACACATACAACATCACATCACCAGTATAGCACAATATATATATATATATATATATAATAGAACAATTGTGAAAAAACCAGTCATTGGGTGGACAAAGAAGAGGAATAATTAATAAAAGGGGATCCAGAAAATGATGTGCAGTGACAGAGGAAGTAGGAGGCTTGGGATCAGTTCTCTGTGCAGGTGGCTCAATAGGCCCTTATTTGTTGGTAGTAGTTGTAGTATAGTATTGTCTTATAATTGACATGAGAATGGAGTTTGTGTCCAATGCTATTAATGGTTGTAGTGTTGTTGAAGGTGGATGATAGGAGTGTGGAGTAGTCGCTGAGTGTAATTGAAGGGCATGGTGCTGAAAATGAAGCCCCAACATCTTATCGAGGTGCTTGAGAGTCTGAGCCACAACATCCTGGTGGCACTCAATTGTAGTCAGGAGAAGGGATATGGGGGGTCAGTTGAGGTTTCATGCGGATATGAGAGGATTGTGGTCTAGAAGAATATGGGATGGTTGATGATGAAGGGAGGTAAGGAGATGTGGGTTGGGATAGGGAAGGAACATCTGTTGGTGGATAGGGTGGAAATGGATCAGAAACATCAGTGGGGGAAGGTGGGAAATCTCTCACCCCTATTAGATTTGGGGAATTCTGTATAAGAACAAATCCATCTCTCTAAAGATTGACCATTCTGATATGAATATGTATGATAAATTCCATATGCTACGGGGAGGCTATGTGATCATGGGGGAGAGATGTCTCAAACACCCCCTAGTTTTGTGATAACTTGGTGGGATTGAAGGAACTATTTAAGTTTCCCTAACAGCCATGGATCAAGGAGTGTCTATTTTAGGAGGAAGGAAAAATAATGATAGGGTATTCGTACCATACAATACAATTGATAATGTATATGTCGCGGTCAAACACGACACATAAATCCTCGTGGCAGGAAAAAAAATTGTGTTGATTCACTGATTGATGAAATTAACTGGAAGGGAAATGATAAGAATACACTTATGAGAGGTGAGGGTATACCTGTGTTTAGGACACACAAGATCCAACCACATTGAAATGAGGTCAAAGTATTCAGGGTGAGTGAGGGTGGACATAGGAGGTGGGCGGCGGGATAGGGGTACAAACTACACCACTGTCCAAACTTGTCCATAGGCAATGAGAAATGTTGGCCTCCTAGACTAAACTAGAACGAAGTAGCTGTATTAGTGGGTGTTAGGTGGTATACGTGCCTCTTGATCTCAAAGGCCATTTAGAACTCCAAAAATAAATCTCAAAAAGTGGTAGTACAGACCTAGAGTGAGTCTAAATGATGTGTGTGCCTGAGGAGCTTCAGAGTCACCTTCCAGATACAGAGACACTCGAGGACTATGATATCAAGGAAATGACCACTAAGTTTGATCATGAATCCATAAATATGTTGTAATATTTATACCAAAGGATGGAATAAAGTAAAGATTAAGAAAGGGTGTAACAGAGGTCGGGAATCTACCGACAAAATATAAGGTGGGGCTGAAGCAGCTGAGGTGGGGGGTCCAGTTGTGGTCGCAGTCGATGAAGCAGTAGATTTTAAAGATGGATCTAATAGCGGGCTAGTAGTGGATGGTGGTGTGGGAACTGGAGGTTCCACTGATTTCATTTATGGATCCAAAATTGAAATGCTAGATGTTGTTGGTGTGTTACTGAAGCCCCCGACATCGATGGATGATGTGGAAGTAGGATCGGTGGGTATCGAAGATGTGGGAACCAATAGTATTAGAGGGAGTGATGCCAAGGCTGGTGGCTGACATACTAAAAAAACCAAATTATGATTTCATAGAAGGCCCAATTCACATCCGGTATAGAGATGGTCGCACCTATTTATTATAGGGTGCATGTCGCTTCACACTAGCATGGTCTCCATCTTCTATAGCTGAAATAAAAATAAACCAAGTTAAAAAGGGAAAATAAAATGAAAAAGATCGAAGAAAAGTGAGAAATAAATAAAAATTAAAGTACATGATGTGTTTTTCCAATGTACATGGAATGTGGTATGATTGGGTTAGGAATCCATGTAATCTGGATAGACTGAGTGGGAATGTGTTTAGGAAATGGCTAGTACACAATGTGTTTGATGGTATACACACCATGTGGGAGAACATGGGGTGTTGGCCTTTTGAGATCCCATACAAAAACTCATCTCAGGGGGGTTAACACAATATAGTATAAAACGTGTACAGGAACTACATGGTGTGTGTCAGAACATAGATTGTAATTCATGTACACCCTTTACAAGTACTGCTCTTGATGAATAGTGCACACGATGTGCACTGAACATACATTCCCTAAATTTTCAAACTTCAGTAAAAGAGAGTGTGTTTCAATGAACTATTAGTACACAGAATGTGTTCCTTGTCAAACTCGTGTACTGTGGGTGGAATCCAAATAGTCTTCCTATCCGAAACAGCACCCTACACCCGACTAAAACATTTAAATAGAGGGTATTGAATGGCATAGCTGGAATTAGGATCACAATGGTGTGGAGATCATGGAACTAAACAAACCTAAATAGAGGATTGAAGGAGGGAAGGATAATAATCATACATAGGAATTTGTGGGAGGAAGAAAAATGGTAGGATCGGGGCTTGACATGGGATCTTCCTCGTTAGGGAATATTGGTCTTTATATCCAAACTACATGACATGTTCTCCATTTTACAAGCTGTGCGATAGAGTCTTCTATCAGAAATATACATATTAATGAATAATATATATTTTATTATTATTTAAAAATAAATATTCTTGAAATATATTTTATTTTAAAATGAAAAATAACCTTATAGATGTAATGTATCATAGATATACACATCATGTATTCTAAATTGTGAAAAAGAGGACTACAACCTTCGGTCTAGTGCTTGCGGTGCAAATCAAACTAGCAACCAGATGTTCTGAATGCATGCCCTCAACACCTAGAGTAATTTTTGTAGTGCTGAACTTTTTTATTAATTTTTAATATTTAATCTATATTTACATAACTACATGTACAAAAAAACAATGCATGACATGTGATTTTAATTTTTAAAGATTTTTATGAAGTGGATAGATTATATGAGTTCGAACCTGGGTCTTTTGACCCCTGGGCTATGCATTTGATAGTTATCCCACTTCACCCACTTGTGATTTATTATTTTGAACAACATTTTTAGTTATTATGAAAACATGACTCACATAACTTGTATCAATATTCATTACATTCAGTTTTAATTAATTGAAAAATGATGTAATTGGTTCTATTATCAAGACTTGAACTTTTTTCTTTTGGATCCATGGGTTACAACCATACCAACCTATTCATCACCACCATGGGGTTTCATTCATTTTGAAAAACTGTTATTTTATTTTGAAAACACCCTAAACACCGTTAAATTAAAACATTACTTTAAAAAGAATAAACCCTATAAGAACGGTTAGTGCTGATAGATTTGAAACTACGACAGTTTAGAGACACTCTAGTGACCTTTCCATCAGCACTGGGCTCACCCTTATTGATTATCATAATTTATATGTATTTATAAGAAAAGTTCTGTTAAAATAAAAACAAATATGAGATTTACACTTCGTGTTATAATGTATACATGTTTTTTTTGTCATTTTGTTTTTATTAAATAGGTTAAGTGAAGAAGGAAGGTTTACATGGTGTTTAGAAGAGTTACACATCATGTGATTATAAAACAAATACAAAACATGAGAATGGAGAGTGTTATTGGGTTTCCTCCAAGTAAGAACCTTTTTTAGGTATTTGGATCGTTATGAGTTAGGGTTATGTACTCGTAATCCATTGGTGGATGTGGATTTGATGTGGGTACCACAATATGTTTAAAATTCCCTCATCTTTTTTCCATGATTCTTGACCATCTTGTGGTCTAGGAGGTGGCTTGCAGTTGCCAAGATTAATGTTCAGTAGATGTTGAAGGAGGAAATGGATCATAGTTTTATCTAGTACATCCTGAACCTTTTGCGATTCCACCATTGCAAAGCTGAATATCTAAATGTAATCAGAGTATTCCTCCAAAATTTGTAGATAATCAACATAGGGGTTAGAAATAAAATTGTGATCAAATTTAGTAATAAAATTACATGATGTATCCCCATATTCAAAATTTGAGTTTTGAAAATTAATTTATGATATTTTTAATGAATTAAAAGAGGGACCCACATCATGACATGTCTCGTTAGTTGAAATGTAATTATAACACCAATCCTAACACTCAATTGTGTGATCCATATGGGAAACTATCTCATAGTACTGTTCAACCATATTTTCAAGTCATCCAATCCATTTGGTATGGTCGAAATGGAATGAGGTAAATTCAATGCTCATTGATATTAATGACTAAGTAATACTTGAATATTGTTCCAGAGGAGAATAATATAAGTGTGGGTTAAAAAATATATAGTGATGTTACTAATATTGGAACAAATCATCAATGTATGGATAATACTAATTTCGATAGGGCAATAATGGATTTGGATCATACAGATAGAAATTATCTCTAGGTTGATCATACCACTCCCCGATCATATAATAATATAGGGATACAGGTTGAAGTTTACCAAGGAAAATACTCAAGAAAAGATGAATGAAAAATAGAAAATTCTTTGTAAACCAACCTTTGGCTCAGACTCACACTACTGCTTTTTGTTCGTTCGTCAGGAATGGTTCCAGAAATTGGGAGTGCTTCTATTGAAAAGGGAGTTCCAAATAAGATGTTATTGTTCCCTTCTGTACCAAAAAATTTGAAGCTATTTGTATTCGGGGTTTAACACTTGTGTAGAATACCGAAACAATGATATTAGTGTATGTTGGGTGATTCTTAGTCAGTTATCCAGTCAAAATATGTGAAGGGACTGTTTGAAATATTGAAAAAAAAATCAAAAATTTAAATCAAAACAATAGAAATTACGGAAAAATCCAAAGACAAACTTGTTGGGGTTTTACACTAATCATGTTTTATTAAAATCATCATACATTATAACTTAACGTATTAATGAGTGATACTTACAGTGGGGATTCAATAATATCATGGTTTCATGGCTAGAAAAAAAAATTACACAATTAAATTTCAATTCATTATTCTCGTATTTAACTACATAAACATGTCTAGGTTCATTACCCAGAAATTAAGCGACTTGAGCTCATCCAATGGTCATGGTTTCACTCAATAAAACTCTATCTTATTTCTCCTATTGAGTCATTCTTGGTCCGATACAAAACCAATGGTAAATAAGGCATCATATTTTTGGATGAAGTTGTAAATAAAAATCATAATAAAAGAAACATTTTTTGATTTTGATAACAAATATTGTACAATAATTATTAAAACCACCCACATAGGGAAAACTATCATTTTATGACCATGGTCATGGTGCGTGGATTGAGTGGAAACTAAATCCCTACCATGGATATAGGAGGAAGGCGATCAAGGTGATAATTATAGTAGAACAGAATTGAAAATAGAATTGAAAACTAAAATTTGAACATGAGGGAGGCCTAAAAGATAGTGTGGAAGTACATCCCTCAAGATTTCCAACATTCAATATAGAGGTCTTCACTCTAATGTTTTAAAAAACAATAATAAATTGTGTGTAACCTAAAGTGCACACTGTGTACATAGTCAATATAGTTTATCCTTGTTTTCTCTATTGATAGGCCATTCACTCATCTTCCCAATGACACTGAATGTGTTTGAAATCAGTTGGGGTGGGCACATGGTGTGTATCACCACCCCACATGGTGTGTGGTGTCAACTTCAGCCACCGACCACTTCTAGAAGGAAATACACAGAGGGTTAATGGGTAGTACACAACGTGTGGTTTCTGGAAAGAAACCTGGGTGTGTACTCTGTCAGCCCAATCCGTGTTTGGATGAATGTACACAGTGTGTATTTATACATTTAATGTCATGTATATTTTAATTTATATTTGTGTCATACCCAATTTGTGGATTTTATGAGAAAATACCTATAATGTAAAATTAACATTGAAATAAATCATTTTTTTCTACAAAACTACACATATCAGGTGAAAAATGTTTTTATAATCCTAGATAAAATATTAAAATTCATACAAAAATTGGGAACATAATTTATAACACCATAATATTTTATATTTCCATTACATTTAATTTCATCAACATATTACGTTTTATGCAACAAAAAGTTTTAACAAAGGAAACTATTCTAATAATACTATTAATTACTCCTGATTATTATAAACTAGTCAATAAAAAAGAGGTATGAATAGAAATAAACAAATTTTTAACATGAATCATAAATTATTTTCATATATAATATATTTTTATAGATTAGTACTTATTTTTAATTAAATTAAATATATTATTGTGAACTACTTTTTATTCATAAAGTATTGTAATTGTTTTATTTAGAAAATAAAAATGAATTATTAAACCTGTAGAAAATGAATTTTAAAAAATAACATTACTTTTTTAATCAATGTTTAAAAAATTCATGGATTGAATTTTTTGGAATTTTATGAAAATATTAATTTTTTCAATTAATGGTGAAAAAATCTATTCTGAGGTGATCTTATATTTTTGTTGAATTTAAAAGTTATAATATGATATTATATGGTTTCAAATGTAATATTATAATAAATATATTATTATTAATCCAATTTAGGTCATTTAAATAAATTCCATGTTTAATTATCATATTATTTTTTTATTCTTACGAAAATATTTTCATTGGAATAAAATGTTTCCTCCTCTCTTTTATTTTGATATTAAATTTAATTCAACAACATTAATTAATTTAAATTTTAAACATAGATTTTAAAATTTTAATTACATTAGTTAAGATTTTAAAATATAGTCAACATAATTTTTGGTTATAATTAATAGTAAAAACATTAATAATTAATTATAGTGGTTCTGGTTAAAAAGAAATTTTTATAGGAGAATATAGAAACATAAGTGTTAAACTTACCTCAAAACTTGTCTCATTTATATTTTTTGGTAATATTTAGACATTATACGATATATTGTTAAGGACTGATATATTTTTTAATACCACTTTTATTGTGTAAAATATGGATACATTTTTTATATTTTTGAAACTCCAAGTGATTCCTCTATCTCACTTATAAAAGGTAACCAAGTCTCCTCTCATATCCACATCACCAAATATTTTTGGTTCATCCAATCCATTCCCAAATACCTTTTTAACATTTTTTAAAATGTTGTTGAGGCCTTATTTGTTTTGGAGAACCATCCTAAAAAGTCTTTTTGTGGAAACCTAAAGATGTTACATGATGAATACATATCCTTATTCACATAATGTTTTTTTCTTATTCCACCAGATTCAAAGATCATAAAATATTTTAATATAATAAAATATGTATCTTCTATATGGTGATGTGTTACTTCATTAATTGAATTACCCATATCCATATCCTCTTCTATGTATTGCGAAATGAAACCATCGACCATGTGTTGGTCGAATGGCCACCTCATGAACATGTAATTGGTTTCCCATCGACACATCCATGGATTGGTATTTAATATATATATATATATATAATATTTATGACATAACTATATTTATGTAATTAAAATATGGAATCTATATTCTTACCATTAAGTCCATTGAAAAATATTAATATCGCTTGTACGTATGTGTGCACTACTGCCTCCACAAATAGAGGTGATACATTTTTCATTTTATTTCAAAATTAATGGAATCATGTATATATTTAATGAATTTATAAGATATTTATTATATAATAATTGTTATAGAAAATTTTATTAATATTTACCTTTGTTTTTTTGTCTGTTGAAAAAATAACAACAATGGTCTTGTCTACATATAACCAACCATAACTATGAATGGCGTAATTAAATTTTCTATCTCTACATTTATGTATTAATCAATGTAACATCAATATATTTTAAAACTAATTTATACATTGTAAAATATACACAACATCATGAATATAAATAGAAAAAAATATAATATGTTATATGTGACCATTATAACATATCTGTTAAATTAGTGACTATGAATTGTATTAACCAATTTATGAAATAACTATAATTTTATAAATTAATATAAATTTATTTCATTGTTATTATAATTAAATAACACAATTATTTGTAATTTCATTTTATTCATTAAAAATTATGTTTTATTCAAAAATGAGTTTTCATCCATTTAATGGATGAATATGATAATTAATATCATGAACTTATATGAATTTTTTTTGATGAAATAAATTCCTTTTTTGAATTCATCTGGTCAAATATTATCTTTAGATGCATTTTTTAGAATTTTATTAAAATGAATGATTTTTCAATGAATTTTGAAAATTTTATATTTTTAATGAAATATTTATTTTCAATTTAATTTATTTTTTAGTAAAATTATAATATGGGTTAGTATTTAAATTTCATTTAGTCCTTCCTATTTAAAATAATTCTATTATATATTTTGAAATTGATTTTGCACTTTAATTTATCATTACAACATGTAATATTTATAAATGGTATTTTTATAAAAAACTATTTTTAAAATTTATTTTGATTTTAATTTTAAAATTAATTTCTAAAAAATTTTATTGAATTTTGATAAAATGAATATTTATTTTGAATTATGAGGTACATATTTATTAAATTTTTTATTTGTTATCCTGTTCGATAGAAATTGTAGCCATATAAATTTTTCTACCTATGTAAATGGTAATACATGTATTTGAGGTAGACAAATAAAATGATAAATATTATAATTTTACACCATCATAAGATTTAATTTTATTAAACATGTCTATTTCCTCTATATTCAACAAATAATATTCGAAATTTTTTGTCCATTTGGATGAGAATGTGACATTTATAAAATTTTATTTCATGAAATGTAAAATATATATCACTATTGTTTTAAGAATTTTTATATTTAAATGTGGTGTTATCTAAAATATGTGTTCAACTATATGCTTTTTTAAAGAAAAAAATATATATATTCACCATGTCAGTTTAATTCTAATTTTTATTGAAGATATAGTATCTTTAAATTCTTACACAACGTAAATATAATAATTATATAACTAATTGAAAAATATATTAAATGATATATAATTTATTAAAAGTAATATTATCTTGAGATAAATAATGTTATCCATGATGTTTTCAGATTATCGTGATAATTAATGGATGTGTCCAAAAAATTGGTTTGAATTATGTGTTTTTTACTAGTATTATTAAGGTCAATTTAATGAATAGATATTGTAATTGAAATTATTAAAATTTATAATAAAATATATTTTTTTATTAATTGATATAAAATTTATAAAAATTAAATATTCAATAATGTGATTAGTGTATAGTTTTTATATAAACCACGCTCCATTGATACATCTTTTTTCCATTTATAGTAACTATATTGACCCTCAAATTGTAAAAATATTTATTATCTTGATATGTTTAAAAAGGATAACTAACTAATAAAACCAAATCATAAGGGTAAAAATGATACCTAACATTTCAAAAAAAATATTTTATTAGAGTATTAAGACTCAATCACATCCTATATAATAAATTAATTATTTTGGATCCATTTTTAAATTAATATTAATTTATATTAATTATATGATTTTAGATATTCCAAGAGTTCCCCTCCCCTCTCTTATAAATGGGAACCACTTATTCACTATAATTAACACTATAAAACACATGTAGTTTTGAAAATACTAGCTCAAATACTTTATTTTAATCCTCCTCCTAATTCTATATTTCTTTTTTTAAGTAAAATGTCTACCTTAGTGGTCTTAAGGTGATATGTAAAGGAGGTATTCTAGAAAAGATGTATTATTTTTAACTGGCTGTTTATTTTTTATTACAACTTCCACATACTTCAATTATACTTTTCCCATGATAAAATAAATACAATTGATTACTCCATGTATAATAATGAAATTATGTAGATGAAGTGACCTATTTCCATGTCCAATATCCATTAAATGGGAATTGAATAAATAGTTCTGTTGTATAACAGAAAACTACATTCTGAACCGATGAAATTTATTTTCCATCACAAACTCTCATGAATGGTTCTGAAGAAGGAATTAATATTTATATAAGATATTATGTTCATATTTATCATTCAAAAAATATTATATATGTAACACCCCGAGATTATATGAGAATTATTCATTTTAATTTCATTGATGTCTTGTGTTGTATGCTACACCAAAATTATCTTTCTCTATACTCAATATCGTATTAGCTTGTATTATACACAAACACTATTGTTGGCTATTGTTGCACGCAAGAGTGACCTTCCTCGATTGTGTGTGTTGTATAGAATTCTAAGTTTCACTAAAAAATGATATATTGTTATGAAATAGCCTTTATGAATAGTATTAACTACATCTTGATTTTTTTTACATAATAATTCATCTTACACATAATCTAGAACATGTTATGGGAATGATTTTTTTTGAGTAAAATAAGTATTTTTCAAAAAATGCAATTTGGCAGCCTTTTAAGGGAATATCCACTCTAAATATAGTATTTGACACATTTATTATTTCAATATGACAAAATAACCATATTAATTTCAAAAAAAATAAAAATTTACTTTGGATAAATTTTTTATATTTTTATGTTAACATTCTTATTTTGATGAATAGTTAAAATTCGGTAAATTTTTCTTAAAAAAAGTTTTTTCATCAAGATATTTTATATAGTTAAAGTATAAAATTTAATTCTTTTAAAGTAAAAAATAGAATATTTTATTACCCTTTAATATAATTTAAGTCATTATAATTAATTTTACAATGAATTCATAGGTAAAAACAATTCAATCTTTGGTAATGTTTTAGCTTTTAAAACATTTTTTCTTCACAACAGGATTAATTTTAAATTAATTAATGAAACATCTGTGTTTTGATTTTTGAAAAATGGATCTCATTTTTGAATTCAGTGGGTCCAAATTTAGTAAATATGTTACTTTTATTTTTTTTATGAAGAGTAACTACAGTAATTTTTATTTATTGCAGTTAAAGGTAAATCGTGTATTTAAGGGTAAATATAATAATATTAAATTGCCATAACACCTACCAAAATTCTATTTGATGAATAAAAGTTGATAGATATCATGTAAGGGTCAAAATAGATTCATTTCAACGAATTTTGACCATGAAAATGATGTAATTATTATTAAAACGAGAGAAAGTTACAACATGTCACTCTCTTATATCTTATAAGTGTAATAATTTAAATTTAGTGATCAAATTAATAAAACATCGAATATAAATAGTCACAAGAAAGATAATAAAATTACCTAAATCATGTAAATTTATTTATAATTTTTTGGGATTAAATAATTATCATTAATGGTGACACAATAGTGATGTAGAAATTATTTTATAGATTGAAATATCAAATAAATGTTTTTGAAAATTTTAAAATAAATATTTTATTAACTATTTAATGTGCTCTGAGAATTTTTATGACTAATATTACAAGTTAGGGATGGAATATTTATATTTGATCGAATATATCTTCTGTGTAGATTTTATTTAAATTCAACTAATTTAATAGTTTCAAAATTGACACAATTGATATTTTATAAAAATAACATATTATTAAATTATTTAAAAATCAAAAAAATAATTATAAATTATAAGTTAAAATTTATATGGTTTAAAATTTCATAAAGTATCCAATTATTTACAATTCACAACCCATAAGTAAGTATTTATACAAATTTATAACTTATAATTTTTTAAGACAAATAAAATTAATTAGATTACATAAGGATAAATCAAAATGATAGCATTTAAATTATATTATAAACAAGTCTAAATTTTATTTTTTTGATGATATTAAAACCCTATCTCATCTCATATTCTAATTGTGTCATTTTTTGAGGTTTTTATGTGGGTTCTGAATTTATTATAAATTAATATTTTTGTGGTTTCCAAAAGTGTCCCTCTCCTCTCTTATAAAAGGGCACTTCCTCCCTCTCATCTTCATAACATTTTGAGCTTTCATGCTCGGCCAGACCCTATATATTTCTTTTTTTAATTTCCCTATCAACACTCTAGAGGTCCGGATCTTCTTCAAATACCATCATTAGTTCCTTAAGAGAAGGTTTAGAAGAGGCGCGTCGAAGAATAGGTAATATCCTTTACTGATTTGTGCAAATTAATTTCTTCTTCTACTTCCTCTCTTATATTTGTTTTATTATAAAGTAATAACATCAGTATCACTCATATACATATATGTTATTATAAATATGAAACAACCCTATTTCACTTTCTATCCATCCTATGGAAATGATATCACCACGCGTGAGTACGTACGGAATAACGTCTCCACGCCCTAGTGTAATTTTTTTTCTACACCACCTTACATGGATGGGTATAACAGAGTAATGAATAACTATATATTATTATTATGAAATTATACTAATTTTGATATATTCTATCATCCACTCCAATACCATTCATTAATTATGGTAAGGATATCATCACTCATGCGTACGCACGGATTATCATCTCAACAACGCAATGAGATTAATTCTTCATGTTAACCATTCAATAATAATTATAAAGTAAATATATTGAATAATAATGAAATATATGACATATTAATTCAACTGTATATATATATATCATTTACTTACTTCCACTCAAGTCAATAAGGAAAGGAAAACAACATTCATGCATACGTACAGCCTACCGTCTCCATAAACGGTGTATTTCATTCCATTTTTCGATATATTATATTATGATTATATATAAATCATGTTATACATTATAAGAAGTATGTAATCATGATCTAAGTAATCATATGTGTAGTTCCCAGATCAGTGTGAATCACTGAGAGGGGGAGGGGGTGAATCAGTGATCCCTTAAAACTTTTTACTAATTGATTTTTTATCAATTAAACCTCTATGGCTTGTTAATGCCTCGATCCACTCTTCTTGTATCTCTCAGCCTTTACTCGAGTGATGCAGAAAATGTAAAGGCACAGGACACAAGGATTTACAAGGTTCGGCACTAAAGGCCTACGTCTTTGCCATGTTGGTTATACGCCCCAACATGGTTTCTTCCATTATAATCTGTTAGTATTACAATGGTCGGTGCAGAGTCCCACTGCACCTCTCCTGAGTCCCACATGAGGGTCTTTATACTGCATCCCACATTCTTACCAGAGTCCCACTGGCCTGCTCCAGAATCCCAATGAAGACGTCTTCCACCCTGAGTCTCACATGGGGGCTTCTTCTGGCTCCTCGAGTCGCACGAGTAGCTCTTATTCTTCTTCAGCTCTTCAAGTATCTTCAGAAGCCTGGGATAAAGACTGCTGGCCTTGATCTATACCTCTGATCACATGAGTTGATCAGGTCTTCTCGTCTTGCTCAGGATTTATCTCCTTCTTCTCAGGATGACCTGGCTTCTCTCTCCAACTATTGAATACTCAGACAATAGATATCTTTAACTTCAGTCTGGTCCAGCCTCACTTGACATCAACTTCATGCACTGAGTGCATGGCATATCTGCTTCCTCATGCACTGAATGCATGGCCTCTCAATTCTCTTCAAGAACTCTTGGTCTTGTACAACTCAAGTGCACACAACCTGATTTAGCTTTGTTCACGTGCGCACGTCCATGCATGTAAGCATGCACTCCCCTTTCTTTCTTCTTGGTGCAATAAACCCACAAAGGGTAATAACTCCTTAAGCACACACACCAACTTCCTCCTTCACACTCTTTTTTCTTTTTGTCTACACACATAAAAGTGTGTTGTACTTTAGTGTGAGAGTCTTCCACTTCTTATTCCTAGTGTGTACACTTCATTTTGAACACACGCAAAGGTTCGGCCTATTTCTCTTTTTGCACAAAAAAATGCCTACGACCTTCCTCCTTTTCTTGCACACACATAACCCGTAGGTTCACTTTCTTAGCACAAAACCACTTTCACTTTTCTCACATAAGGGCTATGACCTCTTCTTCAAATGCACACACAAAGTGTGTTCTTCAATTTGGCACACTCACAAGGTATGACCTCGCCCTTCTAGTTAACCTTGCACATACTAAGGCTTCAGCCTCTTCTTGTTCCTTTGCTTCTTGCACACACAGAATATGAGGTATGGTCTTCTTTTTTTGCACAAGGATAGGCCTTTATCTTCTTTGCACACAAGGCTCGACCTTCCTCCTCTTCTTGCACACTCACGGCTAGGGTGTATTCTCCACTTCACACACACACACAAGGTGTGCAATTTACACCACCCGAACTCCCTGCCAATATGAAGGCGCACAAGGTATGCTTGAGCCGCGGGTCGCGCATGTCACAAGGCACAAGGGTGTGCAAGTTCGGCGCAAGTGCCACTGCCGCGGGGTGTGCAAGTGCAACACCCGCGTGCACTTCCTCCTGCCGCGCAAGTACGCGGGCAGAGAGGGAATCAACCACGGGTGCGCAAGAATGCGGCCTCGGGTTCTTCCTGTGACGCAAGGGAGGCGCGCAGGGGACTCCTTCGGGACCTCGGGTGGCCTCGAGTTCTTCATCCGGGCAAGTGGGTTGCACGGTGGCTTCGGACTTCGCAATACACGGTGCTTGCGGATCTTAAAGTTTTCAGCAAAGCTTTCAAGCTCCTCGGGTGCTCCTTTTATAGGCGATGAGAGCCTCAGCCCATCTGCGTGATACAACTTTTGAACTCCCGAAGATTTCGGGTTTTCAAAATCATTCCACATATTGAATCTTTCCCCTGTTTCCACGCGGGTCTCTTCCTTTATTTTCCCTTCACACGCATGTGCATGTTGAACGTATGCATGGCCTCATTAAAATCCATTCCATGAAAAACACGAAAAAATGAAGCCTCGGCAACTTCGTTTGCCTCAGCATTCTTCAAAATCTTCCTTACTTTGCATGCATGCCCATTTTCATGCATGATCGTGTTCGTTACGTCGAGACAAACCCAATGGATCCTTCAGCTCGAACAACGGTGGCCGGGAGCTCGAAATCCGTCCTCGGGAGGCGCCTGGTTCGAAGGAGGAGTCGCGGGTGGCCTCGGGCGAGCTCATGGTAGAGGACGACTCCTCAACTGTCGGATCCGGAGTTTGAAATACATCGGACGGCCGCGATCAGAAGATCTCGTGCGGGATCAATCGTGCGGTCGAGATCTAGCGTGCGATCGATCGGGCGGCCTGGATTCGCTCCGCGGAAAAATCCCGCGTCCCACATCGAAACGCAGCCCGGTATTGCCACGGTTTATCAAAGATCGGCTGCCGGGATACGCTTAGTTGAACTTCTCCCCTCTCGGTGCTGCCCTGCGCCCACCTCTGCTCCCTGCGGGCGTGCCACTGGTGCCTACCATGCACACGCGGGCGCGCTATGCGCTCCTCCGGGCATGCCCCCTGGCACCCACGCTGCGTCCTGCGGGTGCGCCCCTGCCTCAGGGCTACTGCCTTGGCCTTGAGGGTTCCCCATGGGCGTGGTGACTGTGAGTCCCACAAGATCCTTGGGTGATAACCCTCGGCTGGCCTCCTTGGTGGCCCATATTTTTGCAAAGGGGAAATCTTAGGACTTTGTATAAAACAAAGTAACCAAGTTTCCAATGCCAAATGTCACTTCAACCTCTAATCCATTTCTTCTTCCATATCTCTTCTCTTCTCTTCTCTTCTCTTCTTCTTTATTAGAATTCCTCCAATTCTTCTTCATCATGTATTAAATATTTAAGAATATAATTCCCGAAGGCTGAAGCTCCTTAATCAAACATATTTTTCAATGAACTTCATTGATCTAATCAGATATCAAATTGGAACTTCTTCAGATTCACATGCACTAAGTGTTAGTGCATGGACTTATTTACTCCACTTCATCCACTTAGAATTTGTGGATGGATCATCTTCACTCTTCATGCATTGTTAAGACAATTCATGGTCTACTAACAATGTTGTAACATTGTATCCACTTGATACAAGTTCTTGGAACTTAAAGATCAGGTCATCAATCATCTGATGTTCCATAATCATTCATTCTTCAAGTGTTGTCACTTAGTATCACCTTGATACAAGTATTGAAACATTAAGAACAGCTCTACAATCGTCTGATATCCATAGAGAATGTTTCAACCACAACATCCTATGTCACTTAGTGAATCTCCTAAGTGACATGCATCTTAGTACCATGGCCATTCTCCTTTCCTCACCAACACCATCACATCCTTTGTCATTCACATATTGAAACTCCTTGACATCCATCCATTCATTCCTTGAAAACATCATGCCTCATTGACAACAAATGCAACACAGTGCATTTCAATCTCCCCCTTTGTATTTGTTGTCAATACACTAGAGCACATATGAATGGGTCAACACGTGTGCCAATATTTTCTCCCCCTTATTGGCAATCAAATGAAAAGATGTGGTGTGGCTCTCTTCCAAAATATCTCTTCCTCCCTTCGAATAGCATCTTCTTGAAAAGCACTAAGAGAGGGATGATGTCACATGTTCTCTTTAGCAAAGAACCTTTAGTAGATCATCTCTAAGTCTACGTGGGCTAACCCGATGTAGAAAACAAGAGTGATGTAACCAAGGTACTAAATGTTGTCCAACATTCACTATACATGTGAGATCATGCTTCAAGGGGCTTGAAATTTTTCAGATATAACAATGAATTTTCTAAATCCTGCACAACTTCACAAAACTCATTATAATGTTCAGGTGAAAAGATAAAGCTCCC
Organism: Viscum album; assembly: GCA_963277665.1. Lineage (NCBI taxonomy): Eukaryota > Viridiplantae > Streptophyta > Magnoliopsida > Santalales > Viscaceae > Viscum > Viscum album. Next base: position 904,233,314 of record OY728139.1, read on the forward strand.
CCTTTTATTCATTTGTCTTCAATCAATACTCCCCCTTAATTGTCATGATGATTAAAATTATGAAACAAGGGATGAAAGTATGATTGGAATACCTTCAGCTTTTCTCAAGATGGTATTAAATCTCAGAATCCCATCTTCTACAGATTGGCTCCCCCTCAAGGGGTGCACTCCATTCTGTCCAAACCATCCTCCAGTTGAGAATGATCATCATCTTCAATTCCCTGCTATGTTAGCACATGTAAATACAAGTGATTAGGGAATAAGATGGAACCTCCTTGGTTCATCAATGTGAACAACAAGGTTGAGAAGATTCTCTCAACCGAGATTCCCCATTTTCACCATTCTTCACACTTGCACATCTGATCTTCAATGATGATTGTGTTGGTGGGGATCTCAACACATCTTCATGTGAAATATTTTGTTTCCTTTTTGCCTTATCAATTGCCAGTGCTTCATCTTCATCTCTTTGCAGTTCTCTGGCAGGTTGCAACTGATTCGGCCATATGACTAAAAAATCGCTTGGAAGTGTGGCCTTAGTTCTGAAAGTTCCACATGGTGATTTTGATGCTGTCAAGCTACCTTTCTTAGGCAACTTGTTTTCAATCAATCCCTTCTGCTTCGTCTGGATTGATTTTCCGTGTGAGTTCAGTCTGCTTCTATTGATTTTCATGGCTTGTTTACAAAGATCCATGGTATGCCCTTTCTTTCCACAGTAGAAGAATTTCTTCTTGGTGGTCCTTCTGGATGCATCACCCTTCTTGGATTTAGACTCCAAGGTCATCTCTTCCTTTTTCATAATATTCTTGGGAGCATCTTCCACTTTCTTATTCTTGCTTCCCAAGGATTCTTTCTGAGCCAGGTTCTGTGATCTTTTCTTCTTTTTAGCTCTGGATACAGTTGGAGATTGACATGTATCTTTTTGACCACTTTTGCAATCATCCCAGATGTTGTCAAGTAATCCAAATCTATTTGCAGTAAACAGATGTCTCTGGACCTGTGGATATTGCTTCTTTTCCTTTGGCTTGCTTCCCCTTGGCATAGGCTTCCTTTGTGCTTTTACATTCAGTGGATTGTACCAGCAATCGTTTGCACAGTGCCCATACTTATTACAACACCAACACTGACCCACAAATCTTGACCTCTTCAGTCCTTCTGATTGTTGGGTACTTTTCTTGACTTGCTGTGTTGTTTCATGAGAGCTCTCTTTCTTCATTGTCTTCATCCATACTTGTTTGGATTTTCTCTTCCATCCTGCACTATTTTTGGAAACACAATTAGAAGCATGAGTACAAGATGGTATGGATGGTACCTTCTTTTTAGAAGATGTTGCCCTTTCATTAGAGGATGTCTTTATTTTCGAATCATCCTTCTCAAAGCTCACTTGAGTGGCAACATTTCTTCTTCCAGCTATCTGGGAGGCTTTGGCTTTGGGTGATTGCTGATTTTTCAATATCACCTCTAATTCTAAACACTTCATGTTAAGGGAGTTCTTCTCATCCTCAACAGTTCTTAGCTTTCCCTCCCATTTCTCTTCCAGCTGTTTCATCTGGTCTTCATGCACCTTATTCATTTCAAGAATTGAGTTGTCAAGCTCCTTCACCCTTTTTACTTTGTCTTCAAGTTGAGAATCCTTAACAACCATTAATACTCTATGCCTCTTCTCCAGTGCATGGTAAACATCTTTGATTATTACTTTAAAGAATTCTTTCTCATAAAGGCTTCTTTGCAATTATTCAGCAGTGTATTCATATCTTTCATTGCAAAGAGAACGAGTTTCATCTTTAGCCTTCCCCAGCTTTCTGAGAGTGTTGGTTATGCCAACCCTTTTAGCCAACTGATCTTCCATTGCATTGGCTTCTTCTTCTAGCTGTAATTTTTCTTCTTGAAGATCAAGGATGCCTATAGTAATACACATTGATACTTCCCTGGGGACTGTCTGTAAAGACCCGTAAATTTCAAGGAAATTTTTTTTCTTAATTTTCTTTGGAATTTTACAAGAGCGCAGTTTCTAACGGCACCTGATTCCGAGGCCCGGTGTGCCCGGAATCATTTTCCGAAGATTGGCTCGGGTACGTTCAGTGAACGGTCGAGCGAGTTTTTCTAACTTTTGAACCGGTGCCCGGAATCGAATTCTGAGGGCACCGATGAAATCGCAGCGCCGGTTTTCTCTTAGAAACGCCTCTTCCGGAGTTGTGTTTGCTCGGGTGTGGTTTTTAATTTTCGGGCTTAAAGTTAAGAAATAAAATAATTTTGCGACAACTTTATTTTATTTCACTTAAGCCACTTGGAAGCCACTTGAAGCCACTTAAAGGCGGCTTAAACTGAGTTGAACTGGATAGGATTCTATCCAGAAATATCCTACCCCCTTGGTAGGATATTTGTGGGGCCCACACGAGCCCCGCCGTTTCTTTCCGCTAAGAAATGCACCCGTGAAAACCCGTCTTAATGAAAGTCAACCGACGTGTTTTCTAAATTCTTAACAGACCATTTAATTGGGCAGTTTATTTCGTGAATTAAATGGGCTGTTTCTTTCGTGAATTAAATGGGTTGTTTCTTTCGTGAATTAAATGGCCTGTTTCTTTCGTTGAATTAATTCAACGAATTAATTCAATCGTTTCTTAACCTGTTTTCGTGTGTTGGCATATTAATAAAATAAGACCAACCCAAAATCTTTTGAGAAGATTCGAGAGGATCCTTGTTTCTTCTTCTCCCTCTCGAAGAACGCGAAGAACGCAAAGAACGCGAAGAACGCCGAACCCGGAAATCGACGACGCTTCCGTCTGAGACGTTCTTCCACGCTCCGATCTCATATCACCGACCGTTTGAGGTGAGTGATGTCGGATTTTTCCTCTCAAGTTCTTTTCTTTTGGTTTTAATCGAAACACAGATTTAAATATTAATAATTTAAATCTGTTGTTCTTGGTTCGTTGAGCTCGCCGACTCAACACTGGATTCCGCGACGACGCGACGCCTCCCCGCGACGACGTGACGATCCCTCTCTTCCGCGACGATCTTTTCCACGATGAACGCCCGCGCGCGACAATCGACGAAGTAGGGATTTTATATTATGGGAATTACCCCTTTTTAATTTTAATTTTTTTTCCCGTCAATGTTTCTTTAAAGAAATTAAAGAACCGTTTTTGTGAACAATTTTAATCTTATTAAAATTGTTGTTTCCTGTGTGGAATAAAATTCTCCCGGTTGTTTATCTCTAACGCAGAGGGTGCGGGCCAAACGAACACGGCCCGACGACCCTCCGCCGTTCTTCGTTTTGTGCGGATTTGACGGACGACGACAGAACGTTCCGCAACGGACGTTTGACGATCCCGCAGTAAAGAACGGATAGCGGGAGGAGCAACAGCACAGACGGGAAGGAAAACGGGCCACCGGAGCGACGCCGGCGGCGCGGGTCACCGGCGCGGCGGCGGCGGCCTACGGACCCGCGGCTGCGCAGGTCCGGTTCGCCCAGGCGGGACGCGGCAGATCCGCGTCGGCGGTTCAGCAGCGCGGCCCGCACGCGGGCCGCGGCTTCTCTCCCGACCGCGGGGGCTGCGCCCGCGGCTTCCACCCGCGCCGAGCCGGCCGAGCCGGACCGGGCCAACCGGTTCGGACCCGGGTCGGTTCGACCCGGTTCGGGCCGACCCAGGGGGGGGTCGGGCTGGGTCGGCCCGGGCCCGTACCCCCCTTCTTCGGACGTCTTCGTTCAAATGGCCGTGTCATGAGCTACGGGCCTCCGAACGACTCGCCGTCAGCGGAAAAACGATCCTTGGATCGAGATGGTCGTTTCGGTATATCGCACTCAAGGTTTACGAATAATTTGAGTTCGGCCAGGTTGGTTCGTACACAAGACCAACCGGGCCCTCGGAGCGGAAACGCTCATATCTTGAGCTACGGACGTCCGATTGACGTGCCGTCAGCTTTGTTGAATTCCTCTAAGTGAGACGGATCTTTTGGCATACTCCGCCCGAGGTTTGGACGCAGGTGGAGTGCGGTCGGGTTGGTTTTTCCTTAAAAACCAACCGGGCCCCTCGGACGAAAATGCCAATATCTCTCAGACCGGGCGTCCGATTGACGCGCCGTCTGCGACGTTGAGTTCCTGTTGACGATACGGATCTTTTGGATACATCAACTTCGGACTTCGTGACAGTTGATGTATTAGCCTCTCGGCTCGTGGAGCGGACCCTCCCGAACGAGCTTGCTGTTTGCGGGAACCCTAGTGCTGGCTGCGACTGCTCCCTCGACGGCGACGACTGTGCAGAGATCCTCCGTGGACTCCGACGACGACCGTGCAGAGATCCTCAGTAGACTGCGGCGACGACTGTGTAGAGATCCTCAGCGGACTGCGACGACTACTGCACTCAGCGATCCTACGTGGATCAGTGCTACAGGTCCTGCGTGGGCCCGGTCCTGTGTGGGCCCGATCCTGTGTGGGTCCGATCCTGTGTGGGTCATCACTCAGCGGTTCTGTGTGAGCCAACTCCAACAGGTCCTGCGTGGGCCCGATCCTGTGTGGGTCCAATCCTGTGTGGGTCACTGCGAGGTTAGTAACTATCGATCCTTCGTGGGTCTGACGACTTAGATGGTTCAGTGATCATCTTTATCGTCATCTGAAGAAGTATACCTGTGTGAGCTGAATCTTATGTTTCTCTCCTTTGTGGATTGTGTTGAGCTATCCTGTGTGGATTTACTGTTTATACTCCTTTGTGGATTGTGTTGTTCTATCCTGCGTGGGTATGCGTTTTGCTTTCCTGTGTGGATTTACTGTTTACTCTCCTTTGTGGATTGTGTTTTTCTATCCTGCATGGGTATGCGTTTTGCTTTCCTGTGTGGACTGGGTTGTGCTAGGGCTCGGACGTTGGAGACGATCGGGGAATTGATGACTTAGGTATATGTATGGGCATATACCTAAGCCGTGTCAGATGTTACTTCGTGATTGTATCTCTTCTTCGTGATTTATCCTTTGTGGATTTCGGGAGACCTTCGGGGGTCTCGGGGTCCCTACTGAGTAGCTTATACTCACCCCTGCACGGGCTATGCCCGCACTTCGTGGTGTTGGTTGTAGACGACGGACAACGCTGATCGTGGAGGAGGCGTGCGGAGCAGGACAGTACCTGGAGGTGGACCACTGGGCAGGACGTACTCGGAGTGGTTAGGTGGACCCGAGGAGCAGTGGAGGCTATCTGTACCCACCCTTCAGGTGGGACTTCCAGAGGACGGCTCGACGCTGCAGTTTTTCCTTTCAGTTGCTGTTTTTCCTTTCAGTTGTACTTTACAGTTGGGCTTGTATTTCCGGCCCCTTTTACTTTCAGCACAGCTTGTACAGTTTTTTTACTTAGTGTTTACTTTTCCGCTTTCTTACTCTGTGGTGGTTGTTTACTTTTCAAAGTCAATGCCTTACCTTTTTGTTGGGATTTATGCCTTGGTGCTAGTCGCCAGCCCCTGGCCTATGGAAGGCGGGCTTGTGGTAGTCACAACACGGGCCCCAAGGGTGGGTCGTGACAAATTGGTATCAGAGGTGGTCGGTTCTACCGCAGACTCTGATCTTTCTTCTATGTGAAGCAATAGTGTTTAGCGTATTGAGTGTGGTTATCAGTCCAGGGAGTCCAGTGTTGGTGCGGCGGCCGACGTATCCATACACCAGGACCCTGACTTCTGATTCACGACTTAATGCACGAAAACATTGATTGCATGTGTGTTTCAAGTTTTCTTTGTGATTACTTGTGTCAACTCACCAGGTATACTTTTCTGACCATGGTGCACTTGTTTCCTTTTCAGGATGGCACGACGACAGCAGCCAGCTAGGGTTCCTAGAGTAGGGCGCGACGACAGCCCGCCGAGCGACGAGGCCTCGGTACAGGGCACGTTGACAGTAGAGGCACCGGCGGTACCTTAACCCGCCGAGCCCCCGATACTTCCAGCACTGGCAGCTGACGACGCACGACGCCTCGGAGCTCTGCACGAGTTCCAGCGCCAGCGACCACCCAGGTTCCGTGGGGAGTCGGACCCACAGGCAGCCGAGGACTGGCTGGAGGCGGTCGTCTGAGTTTTCCGGCTAGTGAGGACACCAACAGACCTCATGGTGATCCTCGCGGCGAGCCTACTGCACGCAGCAGCCGGACGCTGGTGGAGCCGGATGCTCCAGGTACACGATGAGGCCACCCTCATCTGGACGGACTTCGAGAGCCTCTTCCGCCCAGAGTTCGTCCCGGCCACCCTCCATGCGGTGCACATCCAGGAGCTTCTTCAGCTGCGGCAGGGCAGCTTGACGGTCGCTCAGTACGCGGCGAGGTTCACCGACCTATCTCGCTACTCGACAGACATGGTACGAGACCCCTTCATCCGGGCCCGGACCTTCGAGCAGGGATTGAGACACGAGATCAGGGCATCACTGATCTCCCTCAGCATCCCGACCCAGGCCGGAGTACTGGAGCGAGCCCTCCTGATCGAGAGCTTCCTGGCTGAGTCCACAGCGAGACCTACCGCAGGGCGGCAGATAGCGGAGTCTTCAGCAGCTGGTAGCTGGCGGATGACTCAGGGTTCCAGGCGGACCAGACCTTCCGGCAGGCGACCTCGGGACACTGGCTCAGCAGTGCAGGGCACCCAGCCCGGAGCCAGTCTTCCGAGAGGCAGGCAGTGCTACGAGTGCGGCGGGCGGGGCCACATGGCTCGTGACTGCCCGACCCGTCCTACCGAGGGTCAGCAGACGGTGGATGGACCACCCAGGCAGAGGCAGAGGGTCGACCGTGGCGGTCCGAAGGGAGGAGGAGGACAAGGCAGAGGAGCTGGCCGAGCAGCAGGTGGTGGGCGACGCTTTGAGGCTCTGCCACCACCACCACCAGGAGGCCCGCCCCGACCACAGGGAGCTGGCGGGCAGAGACAGGCTCAGCTCCAGGCAGCGGAGGCCTACGACCACGATGTTCCAGAGATGATTCGAGGTACGATCTGTGTATATTCCACCCTTGCTGCAGTTCTGATAGACACAGGAGCGAGTCACTCTTTCATAGCCACTGCCCTTGTTCGGAGCTCGGAGATTCCGACAGAGCCGTTGGCTCGATCCTTACGGCTAGAGACTCCTACGGGAGCAGGCTCGACGATTACGCACTGGTGCCGGCATTGTGAGCTTACTCTATGAGGCGAGAGCTTCGGCTGGGATCTTCTTGTAGCGGCGTCGAGGCCTTACGACGTCATCTTGGGCATGGATTGGTTATCTATGGTCCATGCTCAGATTGACTGCATTAGGCGCAAGGTGCGATGTGTGCGCACCGACGGGAGCAGGTTCACCTTCACCGGCGAGAAGGGAGCCTTAGCAACACAGGATGGACTCACGCCGAGGAGAGGTCAGCCCATCACTCATCAGTTGGCTAGCCTCATCCTGGGAGCAGTTGACGTGCGGAGTCCCAGTTTTCTTGCAGTGGTGGATCAGTACGCGGACGTCTTTCCCGACGACGTTCCAGGACTACCTCCTCGCAGAGAGGTAGACTTTTATATTGACCTGTACCCCAGGACAGCCCCGATATCCACTCCAGCATATTGGATGGCCCCCGCTGAGCTTCGAGAGCTGCGGGTACAGTTGGAGGACTTGCAGGGCCAGGGGTTCATCCGACCTAGTGTTTCGCCCTGGGCTTCCCCGATTTTGTTCGCCAAGAAGGCGGACAAGAGCTTGCGACTGTGTGTCGATTATCGTCGCCTGAATCAGGTGACAGTGAGGAACAAGTATCCGCTACCCAGGATTGATGACCTCTTCAACCAGCTCAAGGGAGCACGGTGGTTCTCGAAGATAGACCTCAGGTCAGGCTATCATCAGCTTAGAGTTCGAGACGAGGATGTGCAGAAGACGACCTTCAGGTGTCGGTATGGCCACTATGAGTTCTTGGTTATGCCTTTCGGCGTGACCAACACTCCAGCAGTGTTCATGAGCCTCATGAACAGGATATTCCAGCCATACCTCGATCGATTTGTCGTGGTCTTCATAGACGACATTTTGGTGTACTCGACGACGGAGGAGGAGCACGCCTACCACCTGCGTGTTGTACTAGACACACTCCGAGAGCACCAGCTTTATGGCAAGCTCTCGAAGTGTCAGTTCTAGTTACATGAGGTTCACTTCTTGGGGCACGTCATTTCTGAGGCGGGAGTTGCAGTGGATCCCGCGAAGATCGAGGCAGTGCTAGCTTGGGAGCCACCCAAGAGCGTGATAGAGGTGCGGAGTTTCTTGGTCCTAGCCGGATACTATCGGAGATTTGTGCCGGACTTCTCCAGAATTGCGGCCCCACTCTCATCGTTGACAAAGAAGGGGAAACCCTTTGTGTGGTCAGACAGATGTCAGCAGAGCTTCCAGGAGCTGAGGTAGAGGTTGACCAGCGCACCTATCTTGAGGTTGCCTGAGGAGGGAGTTGGATACGTAGTCTACTGCGATGAATCAGGGACCGGACTCGGGTGTGTCCTGATGCAGGAGCGGGCCGTGATTGCCTACGGATCACGTCAGTTGAGGCCTCATGAGCAGAACTACGCTACCCATGACTTGGAGTTCGCAGCAGTGGTCTTTGCCCTGAAGACATGGAATCACTATCTGATGGGCGAGCACTTCACAGTCTTTTCTGACCACCAGAGTCTCAGGTACATCTTCTCTCAGAAGGACCTGAACCTGAGACAGCGACGATGGCTCGAGTTCCTCCAGGACTATGACATTGAGATAGTCTATACTTCTGGGAAGGGGAACGTGGTGGCTGATGCCCTCAGCAGGAGGACGGGCATCCAGCTACTTGAGGAGGCGACAGAGCAGCTAGCCGCTTTGCAGATATCCTTCATGGATAGAGACAGAGCAGCCTTCCTTCAGTCTCTCACAGTCTCTCCTCCACTTATTCAGAGGGCCAGAGAGGCACAGCGTGGGGACGTTGACTGTGAGACACGGCGTGCACAGATATCCTCGGGACAGGCACCTGATGGTTTCTCCCTTGGAGCAGAGCACGATGTCCTTTTCAGAGGACATACCTTGGTACCAGTGCTTTACGAGAGGAGGTGATGAGAGTGTATCACACTTCTTCTTTGGCGGTACATCCTGGAGTGGAGAAGATGTACCAGGATCTCAGACGACATCACTGGTGGTCGGGCATGAAGAAGGCTGTGGAAGAGTTCGTTTCACGGTGCCTCATCTGCCAGCAGGTGAAGGCAGAGCATCAGGTACCAGCAGGCTTGGTACAACCCTTGGAGGTCCCGTAGTGGAAGTGGGACGGGATATCTATGGACTTTGTGACTGGACTTCCACGCACTTCTAGAGGTCACGATTCCATTTGGGTGATTGTTGACCGACTCACTAAGTCGGCACACTTGTTGCCCATCCGAGAGCAGGTCTCAGTGGAGAGCTTGGGGCGTCTCTACGTTCAGGAGATTGTACGACTTCACGATGTGCCATCGACTATCGTCTCCGATCGGGACGCTCGTTTTACTTCCCAGCTTTGGAAGGGGTTGCAGGAGGCGTTCGGGACGCGACTACGTCTGAGCACCGCCTTTCACCCTCAGACGGATGGTCAGACGGAGAGGACCATTCAGACTCTCGAGGACATGCTCCGCGCATGTGTCCTCGACTATGGTCGCAGATGGGAGGACCACCTACCCTTGGTAGAGTTTGCGTACAACAACAGCTACCACTCCACCATCGGGATGGCACCCTACGAGGCGTTGTACGACAGGCCTTGCAGATCCCCTTTGTGCTGGACAGACCCTGGGGAGTCAGCACTTGTGGGACCAGAGATGGTCCGGGCCACGACAGAGAAGGTCCAGGTCATCCAGGAGCGGATGAGGACAGCACAGAGCCGACAGAAGTCATATGCTGACAGGAGGCGTAGGCCTCTAGAGTTCGAGGATGGCGACCACGTCTTCTTGCGGGTCTCACCTCAACGTGGTTTGAGGAGATTTGGCCAAGGCGGCAAGTTGTCTCCACGCTTCATCGGACCCTTCCAGGTCCTCAGCAGGGTTGGTGAGGTGGCTTATCGTCTAGCTCTGCCACCTCAGTTGCACCGGGTGCACGACGTCTTCCACGTATCCTAGCTGAGGAGATACGTGCACGACCCGATACACATCTTTGACTATGGGGAGCTAGACGTGGATGATGGAGCGACTTTAACGGAGGTCCCAGTGGAGATAGAGGATTGACAGGAGCGGGTCCTACGTGGGCGATCGATTCCTCTTGTGCGCATCAGATGGCAGCATGGGAACCTCCAGGAGAGCACTTGGGAGCAGGAGGCTCAGATGCGTGCTCAGTACCCACATTTGTTTCCCTAGTTTTTGATGTATCTTTACGGGGACGTAAAGTCCTGAGGTGGGAGTAATGTAAATACCTATAAATTTCACGGAAATTTTTTTTTCTTAATTTTCTTTGGAATTTTACAAGAGCGCAGTTTCTGACGGCACCTGATTCCGAGGCCCGGTGTGCCCGGAATCATTTTCCGAAGATTGGCTCGGGTACGTTCAGTGAACGGGCGATCGAGTTTTTCTAACTTTTGAACCGGTGCCCGGAATCGAATTCTGAGGGCACCGATGAAATTGCAGTGCCGGTTTTCGCTTAGAAACGCCTCTTCTGGAGTTGCGTTTGCTCGGGTGTGGTTTTTAATTTTCGGGCTTAAAGATAAGAAATAAAATAATTTTGTGACAACTTTATTTTATTTCACTTAAGACACTTGGAAGCCACTTGAAGCCACTTAAAGGCGGCTTAAACTGAGTTGAACTGGATAGGATGCTATCCAGAAATATCCTACCCCCTTGGTAGGATATTTGTGGGGCCCGCACGAGCCCCGACGTTTCTTTCCGCTAAGAAACGCACCCGTGAAAACCCGTCTTAATGAAAGTCAACCGACGCGTTTTCTAAATTCTTAACAGACCATTTAATTGGGCGGTTTATTTCGTGAATTAAATGGGCTGTTTCTTTCGTGAATTAAATGGGCTGTTTCTTTCGTGAATTAAATGGCCTGTTTCTTTCGTTGAATTAATTCAACGAATTAATTCAATCGTTTCTTAACCTGTTTTCGTGTGTTGGCATATTAATAAAATAAGACCAACCCAAAATCTTTTGAGAAGATTCGAGAGGATCCTTGTTTCTTCTTCTCCCTCGCGAAGAACGCAAAGAACGCGAAGAACGCGAAGAACGCTGAACCCAGAAATCGACGATGCTTCTGTCCGAGACGTTCTTCCACGCTCTGATCTCCGATCACCGACCGTTTGAGGTGAGTGATGTCGGATTTTTCCTCTCAAGTTCTTTTCTTTTGGTTTTAATCGAAACACAGATTTAAATATTAATAATTTAAATCTGTTGTTCTTGGTTCGTTGAGCTCTCCGACTCAACACCGGATTCCGCGACGACACGACGCCTCCCCGCGATGACGCGACGATCCCTCTCTTCCGCGACGATCTTTTCCGCGAAGAACGCCCGCGCGCGACGATCGACGAATTAGGGATTTTATATTATGGGAATTACCCCTTTTTAATTTTTTTCCCGTCAATGTTTCTTTAAAGAAATTAAAGAACCGTTTTTGTGAAAAATTTTAATCTTATTAAAATTGTTGTTTCCTGTGTGGAATAAAATTCTCCCGGTTGTTTATCTCTAACGCGGAGGGTGCAGGCCAAACGAACACGGCCCGACGACCCTCCGCCGTTCTTCGTTTTGTGCGGATTTGACGGACGACGACAGAACGTGCCGCAGCGGACGTTTGACGATCCCGCAATAAAGAATGGATCCCGGGAGGAGCAACGGCGCAGACAGGAAGGAAAACGGGCCACCGGAGCGACGCCGGCGGCCGGAGGCAGCGGCGCCCCGACGCGCCGCCGGACGAGGCCACCGCGGCTGAAGCCGCGGCGGCGGCGGGCAACGGACCCGCGGCCGCGCGGGTCCGGTTCGCCCAGGCGGGACGCGGCAGAGCCGCGTCCGCGGTTCACCAGCGCGGCCCGCACGCGGGCCGCGACTTCTCTCTCGACCGCGGGGGCTGCGCCCGCGGCTTCCAACCGCGCCGAGCCGGCCGAGCCGAGCCGGACCGGGCCAACCGGGTCGGATACGGGTCGGGTCGACCCGGTTCGGGCCGACCCAGGGGGGGTCGGGCCGGGTCGACCCGGGCCCGTACCCCCCTTCTTCGGACGTCTTCGTTCAAATGGCTGTATCTTGAGCTACGGGCCTCCAAACGACTCGCCGTCAGCGGCAACGCGATCCTTGGATCGAGACGGTCGTTTCGGTATATCGTACTCAAGGTTTCGGAATACTTTGTGTTCGGCTAGGTTGGTTCGTACACGAGACCAACCGGGCCCTCGGAGCGGAAACACTCATATCTTGAGCTACGGACGTCCGATTGACGTGCCGTCAGCTTTGTTGAATTCCTCTAAGTGAGACGGATCTTTTGGCATACTCCGCCCGAGGTTTGGACGCAGGTGGAGTGCGGTCGGGTTGGGTTTGCCTTAAAAACCAACCGGGCCCCTGGGACGAAAATGCCAATATCTCTCAGACCGGGCGTCCGATTGACGCGCCGTCTGCGACGTTGAGTTCCTGTTGACGATATGGAACTTTTGGATACATCAACTTTGGACTTCGTGACAGTTGATGTATCAGCCTCTCGGCTCGTGGAGCGGACCCTCCCGAATGAGCTTGCTGTGTGCGGAAACCCTAGTGCTGGCTGCGACTGCTCCCTTGACGACGACGACTGTGCAGAGATCCTCCGTGGACTCCGACGACGACCGTGCAGAGATCCTCTGTGGACTGCGACGACGACTGTGCAGAGATCCTCAGTGGACTGCGACGACTACTGCACTCAGCGATCCTACGTGGATCAGTGCTACAGGTCCTGCGTGGGCCCGGTCCTGTGTGGGCCCGATCCTGTGTGGGTCCGATCCTGTGTGGGTCATCACTCAACGGTTCTGTGTGAGCCAACTCCTACAAGTCCTGCGTGGGCCCGATCCTGTGTGGGTCCGATCCTGTGTGGGTCACTGCGAGGTTAGTACCTATCGATCCTTCATGGGTCCGACGACTTAGATGGTTCAGTGATCATCTTTATTATCATCCGATGAAGTATACCTGTGGGAGCTGAATCTTGTGTTTCTCCCCATTGTGGATTGTGTTGAGCTATCCTATGTGGATTTACTGTTTACTCTCCTTTGTGGATTGTGTTGTTCTATCCTGCGTGGGTATGCGTTTTTCTTTCCTGTGTGGATTTAATGTTTACTCTTTTTTGTGGATTGTGTTGTTCTATCCTGCGTGGGTATGCGTTTTGCTTTCCTGTGTGGACTGGGTTGTGCTAGGGCTCGGTCGTTGGAGCCGATCGGGGAATTGATGACTTAGGTATATGTATTGGAATATACCTAATCCGTGTCAGATGTTACTTCGTGATTGTATCTATTCTTCGTTATTTATCCTTTGTGGATTTCGGGAGACCTTTGGGGGTCTCGGGGTCCCTACTGAGTAGCTTATACTCACCCCTGCACGGGCTATGCCCGCACTTCGTGGTGTTGGTTGCAGACGACCGACAGCGCTGATCGTGGAGGAGGCGTGCGGAGCAGGACAGTACCTGGAGGTGGACCACTAGGCGGGACACACTCGGAGTGTTTAGGTGGACCCGAGGAGCAGTGGAGGTTATCTGTACCCACCCTTCAGGTGGGAATTCCAGAGGACGGCTCGACGCTGCAGTTTTTCCTTTCAGTTGCTTTTTTTTCCTTTCATTTGTACTTTACAGTTGGGCCTGTATTTCCGGCCCCTTTTACTTTCAGCACAGCTTGTACAGTTTTTTTTACTTAGTGTTTACTTTTCCGCTTGCTTACTCTGTGGTGCATATTTACTTTTCAAAGGCAATGCCTTCCCTTTTTGTTGGGATTTACGCCTTGGTGCTAGTCACCAGCCTCTGGCCTATGGAAGGCGGGCTTGGGGTAGTCACGGCACGGGCCCCGAGGGCGGGTCGTGACACTGTCTCTTTTCAAAGCTTCCGGAACACTTCTATGGTAATTTTTTACCTAGAACTGAATATCTAAAGAGAAGGAGGAATGCCTAAGTGTTGAAACTCATCAACACTTGTGCGCCTGAGTGGACAACACTTAAGGGAACTAGTCTTACTTGCACGCCGCCTTATTCCTTCAATATAACTTGCGCGTCCCTTTTCTGAGAGAACCTCAAGGGGATTCTAAAGGCTTTCAAAAAGAGTCTCTCAAGTATTTTAATACTGGTTTAAAATCATGCAAATACCCTACATGTCGCGCGAGTATACTTGCGTGACCAATACTTGCGCGCCCACGCAAGACTTGCGCGCCTTTCAAGACTTGCACGCCCCTACCTTTTTGGGTGCCCATCTTGCCCATTTTACCCCTCTTAAGCCATTTCACTTTTCCTATTCAAGAGTTAGTCTTCAAGATACTCTTCAAAGCCATTTATGGCATGATTTCTTGATTTGATTTCCTTATTTGAAAGGAATTCTGTGGAATATCTCTCAAAACATTGTGATTTATACATTTTTATGTCACCAAGGATTGAGAGTTCATTCATTCAACCTCATCCTTTAAGATGAGAGAATCCTTAACCTGGGTCTTCTTTTTAGGAATAATCCCCTGTTATAAGTCCTTTAATCTGGGCATCTTCCTAAAGAGTAAGCCCCAAATTCTTAAAGTTCCCAAATATGGGCATCCTCTTCAGGAGTAAGCCCCAAACCTTAATTCCTTAATTTTGGCATCCTCCTCAGGAGTAAGCCCCAATCATAATCCTTTAATCTGGGCATCCTTCTTAGGAGTAAGCCCCAAGTCCTCTAAATATGGGCATCCTTCTTAGGAGTAAGCCCCACGTCCCTTAATTTCGGCATCTTCCTCAGGAGTAATCCCCAATCTCAAATATGGGCATCCTTCTTAGGAGTAAGCCCCAATCTCAAATATGGGCATCCTTCTTAGGAGTAAGCCCCAAACATTAATCCCTAACCTGGGCTTCCTTTTTAGGAATAAGTCCCAGTTATAATCTTGGGCTTCCTTTTCAGGAGTAAAACCCAATCATAAGTCCCCTCCTAACTTGGGCATCCTCCTTAGGAGTAAGCTCCAAGATTAGAGTATTAAAATCTCCATGAAGCACATATACCCTTATGGACCCTGTTCATGGATTTTCTCCCTAAAAGTGAATTCTAAACCTTCATCTATCTGGGCAGTCATACATACATAAGCCCCAAACCATTTCTTATGATTTCATCTTTCATGGCACAATTGTCTAAGTTTTTACCAATACCTCTTGTTTCTCACACCGAGCATGACTCACGTGAGCTTAGAGTGTAAAAGTAATTATGACATCCTTCTTTGAGCCATCAATCATAAACGTCATACTCCCTTACTCGAACTACGTGGGTTCTGATTCCTTTCCCAAAACAAAGGATACGTAGGTAGCCCATTTGTGGGTTCGATCCCAACTCTGAAACAATTCATGTCTTTCTGAATGACAATAAAATTCAAGTGCCCCACTGAGTGGCTTTAAAACCAGCCTGGTCATCATAATGACCAAGAGACTTTTATAAATGTTTTGAAGGATGCCATTGACCAAGAATCTCTAAATAGATACAGATGATTCTCTATTGATGAAGAACCTTGAATACATATAAAAGACTCTCTAAATTTCTTACATATTTAATCATTGATTGTTAAAACTAAAGGAAAGCTCACTTTATACTTGGTAATGTAATAAGGATTCACGAACATAACATAAATCTATAAAGAGAGTCCCGGAGTAGAAAATAATTCCCCTAAAAAAGGTGTGATTAGTCCGACCTCCCATCCTCTCGATCGGTTTCTAACGGGTTTGTTCGTAGAACCGGAAACATCCAATGATTCCACATCCGTTTGGACCTACTTTCCTAACGTTGGCACTCATTTTTCCGTTCTTCTTCTTTACAGGGACAATATTAGCCAACCACTTGGGATACTGAACTTCTCAGACGAAGTTAGCTTATATTATCTTATCCACTTCAGATTCAATTTTGGAAGCATAAGTTGGGTGTGTTCTTCTCGCACCCGCAGGACGCAGCATGGGCGCCAGGGGGCACGCCCAGAGGAGCACATAGCGCGCCCATGTGTGCATGGTAGGCGCCAGTGGCGCGCCCGCAGGGAGGAGAGGTGGGCGCAGAGCGCGCCCGCGGGGAGAACTCTACGCAGGGCGCAGAGCGCGCCCTTGACAACATCATGCCTCATTGACAACAAATGCAACATAGTGCATTTCAATATGAATAATTACAAGTCAAAACACAAATGATAAATGAAATGATTTTACCCAAAATGCTGCTTTAACATGAAATTGACAAATGAACAGTTAATATTAAGTCATATGTGAATAATATATGATGTCATAAATATTATTATGGTTCTGTTAAAAGATAATAATATGTTTATATCCAGTATATATGAGTCTTGGAAACATATGAATGAAATTCGACATAATGTAATGGATAATTATTTCAATCTTGTTATTATCAAAGATTATTTATTTGTAAGTATTTACTAGGGTTATATTTATCATCAATGTCCATGTTTTCAAAAAATGTTTTTAGAATTTTTTTACTATTCTTCGATGTTTGTTTAAAGACATGTTTACTCCTTTTTTACTTTTACATTGATCAATGGAAGGAATCTTTCTTTTGATTACCATACGATGTACATTTTACTTTTCCAGAAAAAGTATAAGGAGAATGTTTTTTAACTTATACTACGTGAATGGATTTTTGCGGTTTCATAATTCTATATTTCCATGAATCTTCCTCTACAATATTTAATTATTATTTTAAACAAAATCCTTTTCTTTTAAAATTTCATGGAATTTTGAGAAAAGAAAATTATTTTGAAGCAGAAATGATATTTTACTCCAGATTTCATTTCAAGTGTTTTACAACAACTATTTTCCATCTAATATGACATTATTTAATATTTTTATGTTTCAATTATAATGTCTCTATTATTTAGACAGTTTTCTTTTTCCTATGATGAAATGATATACATTTGTATTATAAAGATAATTTTATGATGGGATGATGTTTGTGAACCCATTTTATTATTTCAGTTACAATGAATGATTTATGTTTATTTTGTGGAACACATAAGATTGGTATCATTATGACATGGGTGGGACCTATATCTCCTTAAAATTCATTGTGTAATGATTTATATCTCATGAGATAGAAATGGTCCGAACGACATGTAAAATCTGGTTCAGTAATACAGGGTTGGAACGACAAGTAAACCCGGTTCAGTAATGGGCTTTGTCCACTATGATGGTCTTGGAAGAAAGTCCTTGGCTAATATTGAAATCATAACATGTGACTAATGGTTTTCCACAATTACATGTTTTTTCCATGCTATTTAATCATGATTAATGTTCCTTTATGATTTATGCCTTATGTAATACCATGATTTATGTCATTACTCATGATTTTGATGTTTTATATTTATGTTTTTGCATTCATATGTTTATGGGTTGTTTTATGTTCTCCATGTTTAACATTATGGAGAATTTGAGCTCACCATTTATATGTTTTCTTTTCCCCATGATATAAATAATGGATTTAGGTAAGAAAAAAAATGGGAAGATCTTTATGGGAGATGTTGAAGATCTATCCCCATGTTTAGAAGATTATATTTTGAGTTTCCAAAGACACTAAATTGATACTGTCCTTAGGTGTATGTTTTTGTTATTTATTATGTATTCCACAAAAGTAATGTAATGTGCATGTACGTCAATCCTTTGGTCTCTACAATTGGTATCAGAGGAAAGGTTTAGTTAACCATTGGAAACTAGGATGAAAAAAAATTAGTCAGATCCCTAGAGATATTTCTAAGGTATGTCTAGGGATGTCCCTAAGGTTAAGTATAAGTATAGGTTACAGTCCTAGAATTTTGCTAAGGATCATGAATAAACTAGGATTAAACCAAAGATTTTAGAGATTAAAAGTACTCCGCTTGATTATGTTGTTTTCATAGTATGATGTTTCCCTCTCACACTATTATTTTTCGGTTTTAGATAATGGATGGAACCCGAAAGAACCATGTTTATGATCAATGCACTGGGAAATGCAATTGTTGTCCTTCTGAACAACAAAATTTTATAGGAAATGGAGTGAAAAATATTATTTCTACACCAAAACAAGCTATGAATAATTCTAGACTTCGAAATGAGTAGAGAAGGGAACAATATTCTTTTGAATCCTTTATGAGGCAACGTCTACCTTCTTTCATGGTTCTTATCATTCTCTTGTTCCTGAACAATGGATCAGTTCAATTGAAAAGATATTTTCCATAATTCTCTTTTCATAGCATGAAAAATTCATTTTGGTTGTTTATCGTTTAGAAGGTGAAGCAGACTAGTGGTGGACTCTAATTAAGAATACAATGCCCCAAGATGAAATTGATTCCATGGAATGGGATGAGTTAAAGAGTATGTTTTTCAATAAGTAATTCCCTCGTATTATTCAAACAATGATGGAAAAGGAGTTCCTTGAGATTAAGAAAATTTATGATGAATCTGTTGGTATGTACAAAGTGAATTTTACAAGGATTTCAAGGTATGAATCTAGATTTATCATCCAACCTGAAAGTAAAGTTGATCGATTCTTCAATGGATTAAAACCAAGTCATTGAAGGGAATTAGTGATAATAAACCTCAGTAGCTATGAAGAAACTTTTCAGTGTACTATCATGGTAGATCTATAGGTTGGTGTTACATATCCATCTCAGGGTTTTGATAATAAATGAAAGATGGAGTTCAAGGAAAAATCTCAAAACAATGGTGAAAAGAATACGAATGTTTTGTTTTGCTCAATGTGTGGGAAACATTATGGTGGAGATTATATTAAAGGGACTAGATAATGTTTTATGTGTGGAAAAGAAGGCCATTGAGCAGATGAGTATTAAAGTAATGGGAATATGGTAGCGAATTTTGTGAATAGAGAAAAGACTATAGAGAACGCACCACCAACACTTCAATGCTACAAGTGTGAGGAAATGAGTAATTATGCTAACCAATGCCATAATCCAAGGGTAAATGATGATCGACATCAAACAAATCAAAAGGAAAATGACAAAGGGATGTCACATGCGATCACTATTGGTGATTTTGAATATGACAACAAAGTGGTGGAATGATTAATTGTATATGTAACAGGATTCCAAAATAGTGTTGTGGAATCTCATTTATAGTATTATGGAATATTGGAATATCTATGTATTGGTTTTCAATAATTGTATGGTACCAGTAAATATGAAAATTGATTGAAATATTTTTGGTAAGATGATTATATGTGCATAATGAAGCGATACAGAGAAAATGATATTTGTGATAGTATTAATTAGCTCATGACTGATATAAGGACAAAGTGACATCATGGTTTGAATATATAGAAATTTTGGAATTTTGGTATGCGGAATGAGTAATCTTTTGACAGCATTCATGTTTTCACTAAGGTTCTATGGTAATTCATGTTTCAATAGAATACATGATTAAGGTATTCACATGTTTGGAATGTGACCAACAAGAAATATCTTATGATATATGGGGGATAAATGATGGTATTCACATTCATGTTATATGACCTTTATAGTAATCATTTTCTTTATACAATGAGATTGGACAGAAGAATTTTTGATAAGCCTAATGGTTGGAAGATATTATGATGGACATCAGATAGTATTTTTTTAATGCTAAATTTTTTTATAGAATGTTATAATAGTGTAGTTTCAGAAAAAAGGACAGCCTGTAGGATGGACGACAACTCGTCGCGTCAGACAAGGATGTGGGAATCAAATCGACAACCGATGTGTGATACGAATTTATCTCCTTCCACTGGCCTAAAGGAAGTCCCTGTTTAGTAGAAACTTGTTTTATTTCATTAACCCAAATGATAGATAATGTATAACTCCATTTTTAGAACCATATATCTTTAATCTTGTCATATATGGACTTATGTATATTTAATAACTTTTGCTAACCTTACGTTTGAGAAACATGGGATGACCTATCATTCTATCGCATGATATACTTACACTTCATGGATGAAAAAATCAGTTTCATTTCATTAAATAAGAGATTAAGTGGAAATTGTTCATGGAATGACCAACGTTGATATTCCACTGAAATAAAGTAAGTATTTATCCTTAATCATAAATTCATCAACTTTAGGGAAATGATCTTGAAAACCAAAAATGATTTCCTAGTACCCTCATATCTGATGAATCAGATGGTACCTTATATCATCACAAATTTATGGCTTTGTGATTGTTGTCTTTCTCATAACAATATTCTCTACCACTCTCCGTTAGAACCTGATGATTATATTTCTCCTCTATATCCATGTTTTCACCTATGTTCTCTTATGTGGAAACCCAGTGATGAGTTAATTTGGTTAACAATTATGTTTCATACTATAGTTTTTAAAATTATGGTTTGTTATTCCTTTTAATGATATGGGTTTCTATGAATGAAACATTCAAGTAGTAAACCATTTATAAGCCTGATGAATTTCGAGGGTAAAATTCATTATAAGGGGGTAGAATTTAACACCCCGAGAATTTATAAGAAATATTCTTTTTAATTTCATTGATGTCTTGTCTTGTATGAAACACCAAAATTAGCTTGCGCTATATGCAACACCGTATTAGCTTGTATTATACGCAATAACTATTCCTGGCTTGTGTTATATGCAAGAGCGACCTTCCTCGATAGCGTGTGTTGTACGCAATACTGTGTTTCCAAAACAACCATATATTATTATAAACTATCCGTTATTAATATTATTAACTGAATTTTGAATTTTATTAGATAATAATTCATCTTACACATATTCTAGAACATGGTAGGAGAACAAAATAAATTTTCCCTATAAAATAAGTATTTTTTAAAAAATGCAGTTTTATCACCTTTTGATGGTGCACCCACTTGAAATATTTATTTTCAATGTTTATAAGTACAATTAGAAAAAAGTAACTTATTTTTTTCAATATGGATATAAAAATTAACTTTTGATAAATTTTTTATATTTTTATATTAACTTTTATATATTGATGAATAGTAAAAAAATGATAAATTTTTCTTAAAAACAACTTTTTTCATCAAGATAATTTATATAGATAAATTTTAAAATAAATGGGTTTAATGTATAAATATAATATATTTTTACCCTTTAATATATTTTAAGTAATTATCATTAATTTTATATTGAATTTATAGGTAAAGACATTTCAATCTTTGGCAATGTTTTAACTTTTAAACCTTGTTTTCTTAATAGAAGGATTAATTTTAAATTAGTTACTAGAAATTCAGTGTTTTGAATTTTGAAAAATGAATTTCATATTTGAATTCAGTGGGTCCAAATTATGTTAACGGGTTACTTTTAATTTTTTTTCATATTATGAATAGTATCTACGGTAATTTTGATTTACTATAGTTAAAGTTAAATTAGTTAATTATATGTAAAAATAAGATTATTAAATTACCATAACACCTACCAAAATTCTGTTGGATGAATAAAAGAATAATCATATCACCTAAGGGTCATAATAGATTCATTTCATGGACTTTTGACCCTGATAATGATGTAATTATTATTAAAACCAAAGAAAGTGACAACATGTCACTCTCTTATACCTTATAAGTGTAATAATTTTAATTTAGTGATAAACATCATAAAAATTAGGAAATAAATAATCAATAGAAATATAATAAAATTATCTAAATCATGTGAATTTATTTATAATTTTTAGGGATTAAATAATTATCATTAATGGTGACACAATAGTGATGTAGAAATTATATTATGGATTTAAATATCAAATAAATTGTTTTAAAAATAATAAAATAAATATTATGTGAACTATTTATTGTGATAAACGATTTTTTATGATTAATATTACATCATATAGATCTATTAAATATTTTGGTTCAAATATATCTTTATTTAAATTCAAATAATTGAATAGTGTCGAAATTGACACAATTGATAATTTAGAAAAATAACATAGTATTAAATTGATTAAAAATCCCAAAGAAATTTAAAAATTATAAATTGAAATTTATTTGGACTATAATGTAATAAAATATCCAATTATATAAAATTCACAACATATATTTAGGCACTTATTACAATTTAGAATTTGAAATCATATTTCCATAAATAAAATTAAATAGATTAAGTTAGGATAAATCAAAATGATAGGGTTTAAAATAAAATACATACAAGCCTAAATTTTATTGGTTTATGATATTACAACCCTATATCATATCATCTTATATGTTAGTCATTTTTTTAGGTTTTTATGTGGGTTCGGAATTTATTATAAATTAATATTTTGAGGTTTGCAAAAGTGCCCCTCTCCTCACCTATGAAATGGCACTTCCTCCCTATCCACTTCACAAAATTTTGAGTCTTCATGCTCGACCAAACCATGTCCATATATGTTCTACTCTTCCCTATAGACATAGTATAGGTTCTTATCTTCTTCAAAGGCCAAATTTAGTGCCCAAAGAGGAGGTTTAGAAGAGGCGTGTCGAAGAAGATGTAATATCCTTTACCGATTCATTCAAATTTATTTCTTCTTCTACTTCCTCTTTTTTGTTTTCTTCATTATAAATTAAAAACATAAGTATCACTCATATAAATTTTTTTTGTTATAAATATGAAACAACCTTATTTCACCTTCTATCCTTCCAACAGAAAATGAAATCATCGCACGTGCGTACGTAAGGAATACCGTCTTCACCCTGTGTATTCTGTCTTCCACCACCACCTTACATAGATGGGTATAATGATGCAAAGAATAAATATATATGATTATTATAACATTATAATAATTCCGAGAAATTCTATCATCCACTCCAATATGATTCAATAATTATGGGAACGATATCATCGCTCGTGTGTACTTACGGATTACCGTCTCCACAACGTGATGAGATTCATTCTTCATGTTAACCATTCTTGATTTATTATAAAGTATATATATTTAATAATAATGAAATATATGACATATAATACTACTATATTTATCTATATATATCTGTTTGTGTGTTTGTCATCTACTTACTTCCATTCAAGTCAACAAGGAAAGGAAAATTGTGTTCATGCGTACGTACGACCTATCATCTCCATGAACGGTGTATTTCATTACATTTATTGAGATATTATATTATGAATATATATATATAAGGTTTTATATTCTATAAGTACGTAATCATGATCTAATTATTCATATAAATAATTACAATTCAAAACACAGGCGATAAATGAAACGACATTACCCAAAACGCTAAGTTAACATGGAATTGACAAATTAACGCGTAATATAAAGTCCAAAGTGAATCATATCTGATATAATAAGTATTATTATGGTACTGTTACAAGATAATAATATTTTTAAACCCACTATATAGGAGTTTCAAACACATATAGAAGAAATTGTACAAAATGTAAGGGATAATTATTCCAATCTCATTCTTATCCGAGATTGTTTATTCGTAAGTATTTACTGGGGTTATATTTATCATCAAATTCCATATTTTAAAAAAATATTTACTAATATTCCATTTTTTTTGTAATTCCATGTTTTCCCCTTTTTTACATTTAATATGATGAATGGAAGGAATCTTTCTTTTGTTTACCATATAATGTACTTTTTGACTTTTTCGGCAAAAGTATGAGGATAATGTTTTTTAACTTATACAGTGTGAATGGATTTTTATGGTTTCATAATTCCATATTTACATGATGATTCGTCTACATTATATCATTATTATTTTAAACAAAATCCTTTTATTTTAAAATTTCATGGCATTTTGAGAAAAGAAAATGATTTTGAAAAATAACGGATATTTTCCTCAAGAATTCATTTATAGTGTTTAATCAAAACTGTTTTCCATCTAAGATGAAATTATTTAATATTTTTATGTTTCAATTATAATGTCTTTATTATTTACGTTGTTTATTTTCCTTATGATTAAATGATATCCCTTTGTTTTATATGGATTATTTTATGATGGGACGTTGTTTATGAAACCCATTTATTCATTGGGTTACAATGAATGATTTAAAATTATTTTGTAGCACAAATAATAATGGTTTCATTATGGGATGGGTGGTACATATATCTCCCTCAAAATCATAGGGTAATGATTTATATCTCATGATATAGACATGGCTGGAATGTAAAGTAAAATCTGGTTCTGTAATACAGGGTCGGAACGTCAAGTAAACTCTGTTCAGTAATGGACTTTGTCCATTATAATGGTCTTGGAAGTAATTCCTTGGATACTGTGGAAATCATAACATGTGTTTAATGGTTTTCAATAATTAAATATTTTATTACCATGGTATTTTATCATGATTAATGTTCCTTTAAGATCAATACCTTATGTACTGCCAAGATTTATCCCATTACTCATTATTTTGATGTTTTATGTTATTGTTTTTAAGTTCAAATGCTTGTGGGTTGTTTTATGTTCTCCATGTTTTCTCGTACTAAGAATTTGAGATCACCCAATATATGTTTTCTTCTCCCCAGGATATAATGAATGGTTTTAGGTATGAAAACAATAGGGAAAGATCTTTATGGGATATGTTGATGATCTTTCACCATGATTAGAAGATTATATTCCGAGTTTCCAAAGAAACTAAACTATTATGGTCCTTGGGTTTCTGTTTCTGTTATGTATTATGTATTCTAAAAAATTAATGTAATGTCCATATACATCAATCAATGGGTATTTAAAATATATCATTTACCTTATTACAAATCCATTAAATTAAAAATTATAACACCGTTCGTGCGTACGTGTGAACTACCATCTCCACAAAGTGATGTGACTCATTTTTCATCACCAAACCACATAGATAATATATATAAATATATATAATTGTATTTAAATAATTAATATGATATATATGGAATCATGATCATTCTTTAAAAATATAATCGTAGTTACATTTTTTCATAATAATCATTGAAAATGGAAATGTTACCCATGCATACATAAGACCAACCATCTCCACTATTGTAATGTAGTTCATTTTTTATAAAAATTTTGAATTGTAAGATTTAAAATTATTATTTATGAATGAAATTTATTTATATTTAATCATTATTATTCGAGATGTGATGGAAAAATGGACCCTTTGACCATATTCAACCTACTAAAGTCATTTTGGTCTTATGTGCTAAATATCACTAAAACAAATGATGTGAATATAAATGAATAAAAACCAGATATAAAATAGTAATAATTAAGATAAAATAAATAATAAAAATGGAAAAAATTATTATATATTAAATAGTTAACCTAAGATTAATATTTTGTTATATGAGTAACTCATTCGATGAGTCGGAATCAAGGTAATAGATTTTCCTCTCACTTTTGTTTCTATGGGAGACGTGATTTATAAACTACTTTTCTATTTTATGTGTTGTATTAAGTAAATATGAATTCAATTAAAATTTCTTATTACGAAAATTACTAGAAAAAAATATACATATTATGATCTTTATTTTCTGGGTCCTATTATTCAATAGTTACAAATATTTTAATGGTATATTTCCAAATTTCATAATTATTTATGATTGTTTATATTTAATTCTCCATTAAGAAATATATCTCTTCCATATCGTGGTTTTATAAAAAACAATTTTTTTTACAATTCTCCTAAAATATTATTAAATAATTTTCCATGTTTTACTTTTTAATAAACGGTTTAATGGAATTTCATTCTTTTTTTCCAAAAAGGAACATTCTGACATTTCTGACCTAAATATAGAAGAAATTTTTTATTCTTAATATTTATCATGAATGGATTCCCCACCATTATGACAACTATTTTATTTCAACCATACATTAAAATTTTATAATTTTATTTTCAATAAAATATTTTATCTTTTAAATTTATCCATTTTTTAATATTTGTGATTTTAATTAGAAATATTATTTTCCTTGAGAATTATTCCTTGTTATATTTCAAAATCATTTTCTACCTAAGATAAAATTATTCTTTGTTACATAATATTTAATATAGATATTTTTTAATTATTCTATCCAATATTTCTATATATGGTTTATGTTTTTGGTGAAAATATGAAATGTTTAAACCCCCCTTTCTTCTAAGGGTTATCTATTATGAAATTGGTATGAATCCAATTTATTTTCATGTGTTATGATATAATAAATTTTTTATATTACTATAGAACACATACTTATGGTATTCATGATGTGATTCGGGGGACCTATGTCTCCCACCAATTCGTTGGGATAATATTTTATATATCAATGTTATATCAATGGGAAACAGGTCGTTATTATTATTTTGTTATGTAAAAGAAGTCAAAGTCTAGATCTTTTATGGGAAGGAAGTTGATTTTTTGACCCGTTATGGTTAATATGTGTTGATTATTCATATAATGGTCATTTTAATTAACCGCAAAATATGAAATAGGTTTTATACTTATCATGATGCAACACATCATTATGACATAGATATAAGGTTAATAAATGATTTATGATGAGTTCACATTATTATGATTTAGGTGTTTTGAAATACTAATGTTTTATAACATAAATCATTTTTATGATATTTTTAAAATTTTATATGAACATTTTATTATATATTATTGATCATATATATTTATTATTATCATATTCCTTCACATGACTATTGATTGATATCTTTCATTTTTATCCTTACTCATCATCTAATCTCACCGTTTATTATATTTCATTTTCCTATGTAATAGATTGTGATGCTAAATAATTTGAGTATCTAAAGGTTTCATATTTGACGAATATTATTAGACATATTGAATACCTATCATGATATATGAAAATGATTGTTTTAGTGTGACATGATGTTGACCATTGTGAACTAGTAGTTTATGAACTAATATTATAATGAGTTTGTTATAATTATCTTAAAATATAAACATTAAAGGTCAACCAATATGTAATTTATCCAATAACTCATTTTGATATTTTATTATTTTTATTGGAATAACGAATTCAAATTTATTTATATCAAATCTTGGAATGTGATTTTTATGTTTTAGAAACAGATCCAAAAGTATGGGTCTCAGAATGTTAGAGTCCGTATCAGATAAGGTATCAGTTAGCATTTTAGATTAGTATTTTTTTCATGATATGTTATCTTAAGAGTAATTGATACCATTGTGTGTATATAAGTATGCTTTTGACCAAATTCCTGTGTCTTGGACACCTTTTTTGAGGTTTTAAGTGATGTAATTGATTGGAGGAAAATTATATTTTTGGGAACAGTAAATGTAACCCTTTGTTTTAACATTTAGTCTTATTTGGGGGATAATGTGTTCACAATTTATAGATATATGTTTTATTTTTATTGGAAAAGAAAAATAGTTTGTGTCATATTTAATTTAGAGGTTTGTACATGTTATGAAATTTATGGGATAAAAAATGAAATGAATGATATACACATTTAGGTCAAAACATATATTTAATAATGAATATATAAAGGTTATTAATAGGATATTTCTCAAAATTCTGAAAATTTATAAGCATAAAATATGTCTAGATTATGAAAAGAACCCATAGGATAGACAATATCCCTTTGCATATGTCAAGGACATGAGGCTTAAAACCAAAACTGAATAGAGAGACGTATCCATTGCCTACAACCGACCTATGATATGTTTATGTTAGTATGAAATTATTTTTATAAATACAAAAAATCATACATAAAGAAATTAATTACATTTTGAGAATATATGTTTCATCATATATATGATAATGGGATTTGAAAATTATATGGTGTTATGTTCTTAATGGTATTCCTAAAAAACATCACTATTTTTGGAAACCAATATTATTAATGTACATAGAATATTATAGAGTTTTATTTTAGGAATAAATGTCTAATTATTTTATATTGGCCTATAATTTTTTCATTGTATTTATTATGATTGACATTATTTTTTAAAATAGTTAT
Organism: Viscum album; assembly: GCA_963277665.1. Classification (NCBI taxonomy): domain Eukaryota; kingdom Viridiplantae; phylum Streptophyta; class Magnoliopsida; order Santalales; family Viscaceae; genus Viscum; species Viscum album. Next base: position 904,261,279 of record OY728139.1, read on the forward strand.
CATATCATAGAGATAATATGTTTAGGGAATGTACATTTTGGGATATATTGTACAAATTTATGATGATTTGAGGTATTACTTTAAACTATAGAGATTAAATTATTTTTTCTCAGATGATGATTTTTTTAAAGATCTTATCATGTGAAAACCATATTGGTTTTCTCAAATTACTAAATATAAGAAGAAAATATTTTTAAAATATTTTGGATAATTATATCCATTTGAAATTTATTGTAGTGATTTATTTAATAAAAATCCATCCAAACTAATCATCATTTAGTGAAAAACATGAGGATATTGTTTGAATTTATTAAAAGATCAATTATTATTTTCATGAAAAACAATTCACTATGTTCCTAGTATATATTCTTATACAATGCCTAAACTCCAATAAAAGGTTATTAACACACAAAAAATTAAATAAAAACATCAATTTTTATGAATTGGTGATCTTTTTCACAATTGTGGTTTACAGTTTTGTGATATTTAGTATTCTGAAGAACGTTGACATTGTTATGATCAATGATCTCTATATATTACAATATAATCACTTCCTAATAATTTTATTTCATTTGGAAACATGGTATGCGTTATCCCACATGACCTTCATTCTTCCCTTTCTCTCTTTTTATATGGATGTTTTTATTGACCAATTTTATGTAGTGGGGTTTTAAAAATTGTATTTTGAAAGGTCAATCCCCAGTTACCAAGACTTGGTTCAAACTAAAAGGATAGAATTTATTAAATGTGGGGAATGTAAGATACTGATATCTTACAAAAAACTCTATAACATAAAATATACACACCACTAAACACAAATGATCCACGAAATGTTATTTTTTAAGTTTGTTCATTATAATAGAATTGTTAAATTGGTGGTTATGAATATGATTAAATGATATATGAGATAAATATTAATTTCCATCTAAATATTAATTTATTTATAAATTCATATGAAATAATATCATGTTTGTTAATAATGACATTTTATTCTTAAAAAAATTACATTTTCAAAAAAACAATTGTTTTCATTAATTCTATGAGAGAAAATTTTAATTGATTTCTAGAATTAACAGATAATATATTTGAAAATTTAGCCTCCTTTTCTAACTCTCAATGTAAAAAATATCTTCAGTTGATTTTTTGATAAATTTATAAATATAATGATTTTAAATTAATAGTGAAAAATATTTAATTTTATTAAAAAATATATTTCTCATTTAAATTATTTAAAAAATAAAATCCTCTTTTGTGTCAGTTATAAAAATAATTTTTAATTTTTACTAAAAATATTTCAATTTTATTTATTAAATATATATTGTAATATAATTTTACATGAAATCTATTATATATGAAAAGGTAATTTTTCTAAAAAAAATTTTCCATCGTGTTTTTTTGTTTTATATAAAATTAAATTCTGAAACATATATTTAAAAAAATAAAAGGATTCCATATTTTTAATTTATATATCGAAATTTATGAAATCATTCTTTTTTAATTTTCATTAATATGAATTGTAACCTTAGTGACTTCTATTACCATGGTAAAGGGTAAATCGAGGAATTAAAGTTGAAAACAAAATGATATGCATTATAAAATGACCCTAACACTTGATGTAATTTTTTGGGTGTTTCCATTTCATCTAATATCATCCATGATTTGGAAATATGGAATTGTTTTCAATTTTGAATATTATATGACCATTATTTCAATTTATTTGATGAATAGTCAAATATGTCACTCTCTTGTTTTTAATAATAATAATTTTTAGTGTGGTTTTGTACTGAATATTTGTTTGACTATAAATATTATTTTAAAATATAAAATATTTATCTTCATCATTGAAGTTAATTTTTAATATTTACTAATGAAATAGTAAATATAAATTCTTTGGAAACATTATTGAACTAATTAGTTAATTAATAGAAATATTAAATAAAAAATATTGAAAATATTAAAAGAAAAAAAATATGAGATAAATAATGTGATTAAAGAATTTTTTAGACTACCATGACCTTGTCTTGATGTTTTAAAATTAGTGTCTCTAATTGAATGCATCAACTTGATATTTTCAAATTCAAAGTAATGAATAGTCCAAAAAATTGAGATTATTGATATTTTGAATCAAATAATATTTTATTAAAAGATATAAAATTAATAAAAATATTATATTTATAAAATTTATTATTCTAGTGTTAAACATATCATCCAGAGTCCATTATCAGGCTTTTCCCAATTATTGTGACTGTGTTGACCATCATTGTGTAAAAATTCTTATTTTTGAAATATATTTGAAAAAGGTCAACGAGGTGTTGAAGACCAATTGAGAAGTCTAATAGTGTAACCCAATCATGTCCAAATATTATTTTATGAGGATATTTGAAACATATTCATATTTTCTTCCCAATAAATTAATTTTTATATATTTTTAATCAAATTTTAATTTAATACTTTGATAAATTTAATGAGTGCCCCTCCCCTCACATATTAAGGAAAACATGTTCTTCTCAGTATGTTGCACATAAAATAAAATTCAGTTTTTCCAATCTCAACAAAATTTACATCCTTGAATTGATATTGTGATTATAGAGAAATTTATTTAAGAAAAAACATGTCTTAGTCATCCAAAAGTGATCAGAAAATGTGGTTTCCCAAAGAAAAGGTATCATTTTTAATCGAGTTTTCTGTTTTATTTCTTCTTTCACCTCCTTCAAATTATATTCAACCATTTTAAAATAATAACACTAGTACCCTATAAATTATGATATTTTATTAATTTCATGTAATTCCTTATATCCATCTCCATGATTCATCAAATAGAAAATGAATTCATAGTTTGTGTATAGGATGGAATACCGCCTTGCAGAGCGATGTAATCCATTTTCTATCACTATCTCTCATTAATGGTTATAATTATGTAATTAATGTTTATATATGATATTAATAAAATATCTATCAATATAATAATATAATATATCATGTAACTAATCTTTGTTATAGGTACTGAAAAATGATATCATTGATTGTTAGTGTGTGGGGAATCCTGCCTTCACAAAGTGATGTGGTTAATTTTTCATCACCACATCACAAGTATTATATATATATAATCATATTTAATGAATTAATAAGATATATATTATATAATTATAATTTTATAAATTAAATATTATACTTACCTTCGTACCAAAATAATCGTTGGAAAATTTAAAATGTTACTCATGCGTGCATATGACCTAGCCTCTTCATGATTGTAATGTAGTCTATTTCTCATAACCATATTTAATAGTTGGATATAAATGTATAATTTATGGCTAAAAATTATAGTTATTTTATTATTACTATTTTGTAGATGAGTAAATAATTACCTACTAACCATATTCAGCCTACTGAATCCATTTCAAGATTATGTACCAAATATAACCAAAAAATTAGATGTTAACATAAATGATTATCTAATTATTATAACATGGAAATAAGTGAGATAAAAAGAATAATAAAATTTAAAATTATAATTTTCTATTTAGATAATCATCCTATGCTTATAATTCATGAATAGAAATATCATATTTGATCAGTAAGAATAAAGGTATGAGATTTTATTCTCAACATTAATTTATTTTGGAAGCATGACTTATAAAAGGCATATTAATTTTTTTAGTTTATATAAAAACCATGAATACCATTCATGATTTTTATGTTGAAAATTATGGGAAATACATTTCAATATTAATTTCATTCATTACTGGGGATTTTTATTCAATAGTAACCAAATAGGAATAGTTTATTTCACAATCTCGTCATTATTAAGGATTGTTTATATATTAGTCATTGTTGGAGAATATTTCACTCCCATTTATATGTTTTCAAAAAAAAACTCAATTGTGATTCTACTAAAATCACAAAAAAAATTAATCAATTTTTTCCAATGTTTTAATTTTTGAAAAATTTGTTGAAAGGAATCTTTTTCAAATCTTCCAAAAGATGTACATTGTGAATTTTTTGAGAAAAATATGGATATATTGTTTTTTAAAATTATATATAATGAATTGGTTTTCAAACTATTATGAATAATATTTTATTCAAAAAATATTTTAAATGTTTATATGGTTATTTTCAAAGAATATTTATTCTTTTAAAATTATACAATTTCTTTAAAGAAGTTATTTTAAAATAAAACTTTTATTTTTCTTCAATAACTATTCCAACTTATCAGTCAAAAATAATTTCATGTCTATTATTAAATCCTTTAACTGTTACTAATTATTTATTGGAGATATGATATAAAGGCACATCCTTAAAAAATTACAGAATATTGAATTAAGTGAATAATTCACATTGAGGATCTTTTCAGATTTATAGTTTAAGACAATTAGGACATAACTATTACATCTCAATATATTACAAAGTATCCACTTCTACTCAGTTTCCATTTTATTCATAAAACAAGAACTATTGAAAAAAAGAGTCATGTCTAGTTCCATGTTTAAGATAGCGTGACTTTTCCTTGATCCCATCCTTGACCCTATTCCACATTATGTCCTGTGAAACAAATTTCAAAAACATGGGATGAGCATAAAAAGATCAGTAAGGGATACACAAAGAAGGAAAACTGTTAGTTTTTCAAAACAACAAGTACACCATGAATACCATAAAATAAGTAATAATTTTCACCTTTATGAAGTAGTAAATACTCTTCACTAAATAAAATATCACTACTTACCATTTTTTAACCAAAATATTACCATAAAAATCATATAATGAATACATAACATAAAAAGGTAACTTGGGAAATGATCATACATAAATAAAATAACCATACAGTAGACTTCCACACATATCACTAAATCGAATAACCATATGGCCGACTTCCATACCCAATGCATTGGAGGTTATAACGTAACCACCCATCTTGGTTTATATTGACACCACCCATTACTTGATTTATCACATAACCACAGGTCAATTCTCCAAATACCATTTTCAAATCATAACACATAAAAAAAATATAATGGAAAGAAAACATTTCCAAATTTTAGTCACAATATATCACATAAATATATTGACATAAAAAATCCATTATAAAAACCATTTTCAATACCAAAATTCATAAAAGAGTATATGGTATTTATTTTGTTTTAAAATTATTACTGCTCTTTTAGGAAGCCAAAGAACAAATAATACTCACAAAGACGGAAAGGTCGTTGTCACCGCTTACGTTAAAAGAAACATTCCTTTTAGTAATTTAGTAAAACAATTCATAGAAAAATATTCCCTTTGAAAATTCAAGGGTGTTTATAAAACGTATAAAAATATGTCAGGTATTAAAACCAAAAATTCCTCAATGAATGAAGATTGAGACAAAGTCCCTTACCTCATGTCCAACTTGTCTCGATCATTATTTAATCTCCTGAATAATAAACTAAAGTAACTTTATACATGCATATGAACCACTTTCATATTTATTATTCCTTTTATATCACTTATTACCATGTTATAAACATTATTTAATCATTTAAGTTAATAACGTTCGTTTTTTCAATATTTGGTACTTGAGTAAAAAATGAACACCTTATATTTACAATTTTCCCATGTGGTAAATTTTCCATTATATCTAGAATGATATTAATTATTTAGATATAATATATATATTATATATCTAGAATATATATATATATATATATATTTATAATAGTACAAATCATTTGGAGGTATGAAATGAGAGGCAAAGTTCATGGAGACGGTAAGTCGTAAGTACGCATGAACACTACTTCCATTTCTTTTTATTGTTTTAATGGAATTAAAACATAATGATACATATATATATTATAATAATAGTATAATATAATATATAATATAATTAACTCCATACATTATATGTCCCACATATGGAATTAATGAGTCATAAAACTTCGAGGGGGCGGTAGTCCGCACTTCCTCAAATGAAATTATCGTGTTTACACATAATGGAAACCATTAAGGTATGATATAATGGAAAAATATAGAATCATAAAAAGTATAAACATAATATATATCATATATAAATATAGTTTCATCTTAATGGAATTTATGATAGGTGGCATGAGATAATTTAACAATCATCGTTTTGTGAGGTTTTTGTTTTCCATCCACAGAAACAGTATGTTCTTCACCCATTATATTGAGTTGTGTGTAAGTGTAGTTCGAATAATTATCATAAAGACATCCTAGTATATTGAGTATACTGGTGTTGTTATAAAATAAAGTAATAAAAATATTTTATGGGTTGGAGATGTAAAATAAAACAAAATAAAACAAAAGAATTTAAGAGAAACAGTTACCTTTAATATGGGTAACTCACATTGGTTTGAACCAAAATGGTTTGTTGAAGTGCCTTCTGAGTAAGGTAAGGATTCTATTTCGTGGAGAGAGAGTTGGGGACCTTAATTGGGTAGTGGTTGGATGATCCAAGGGTCTTGAGAGGTGTGTGGTATTTGTTAGAAATGGTCTCCTTTTATAAGGGGGAGGAGGGGCTCTTTAGGAATGTGTGAAAATATTATTTTATCATTTAATGATATTTGGTTTCTCAAGGTTAAAAAATAATTGAATCCAAAGATAAGATGGCTCATAGTTGAAATAATATCATCCAATAGTAATTGGATAGGTTTTGGATGTCAGTTTAATATTTATAATCTTTTTTTATTAAAATGATTTATTGATGAGGTAAACACTACATCGTTTTTGTGTAATAAATAATTTAATTTAGTTGATCTATTAAACTTATCAAAAAAATACCATGATGTAGGAAATCGTTTTACCCTTCCAATGAATATTTATAGTTGAAATGATAACTTATATAACACTATGTAAAAATTAATTTACAAAGAGATATTAGGTTATGTCATTATTGTCTTTACATTAAATAAATTAATCTACAGTGTCATTATCATTATGATTTGCCTACATGGGGTCCCAAAATTGAGCCAAATATGCCCATGGTCGGCCATTAATTATAAAAAAATGTTAGGACAAGTGATAAGGTAATTTGAAATTATTATAATATTCTTTTTACCTATAATTACCATATTTACCTTTAACGCGTTAAGTAAAAGTCAAAAGTTACTATTCACCATAAATTATTTTCAACTTATTGAACTAAATTTTACATAATAATAACAACCATGTATGTCTGATTTTTGAAATTCAATTCATTGATGTGGTAAAATTTACTTTAAATTAAAAAGTCAGTTATTTTTACTACTACTAAGTGGTTTCACTATTCATCAAAAATTAATGTTTTTCAAAAAAACCAAAAAAACAGACTAAAATATATTTGATATTCTGAATTCAATAATTCTGTATATTTTACCAAATTATAAACATAGAAGACTAATTTATTAATTTAAAATTAATTCTCGTTGTTAAAACAAATAGCATGTTTTTAAGAAACAATAACTATCACAAGATTGACACTTTTTTATGTCCAATTTCAAAGTGAAATTAATTTCAATGACTAAGATTGGATTAAATGGAAAAAATATATTCTTATATTTGATAATCATTTTGTAGTTATTTTTTTTAATTCCCACTAATACAAAAACATGGAGTTAACTTCTATTTAAAAAAATAATATTAATTATTATTGTGCAACGTAAGATTTCAAAGAAACTCGTTGTCACGTATCAAGTATGCTATCGAACATAGAAACCCTTTTAAAGTAAAATTAATATGTAATTCATAAATATTAATAAATAAGAAAATATCTTATTCTTCATTTACCTATGATGTTACATCCTTCCCATTTTTGGAAATTGCATCCTCGCAATTTTTATTCACATATCAAAATAAGTGGGGGTATTTATCCCTCATATAATTTTCAGATTCCCACATTGCCCCATCAACCATTTCGCTTTTCCAAAAAACATTTACCTGGTGAATTACCTTTTTTCAGAAAACATTCTCTCATTGGTTAAGAATATGGACCGGTTGTTCTTTATAAGAGAGATTCTCTTCCAACTGAACTACCTTTGGGATCAAAACATGAGATGGATCTGGCATATACTTTCTCTACATAAAAACATGAAAATAATTGTTTACCTAGGATAAACATGGTGGAAAAGACACTCTGCAGAAAAATGATCAAAAATTCTCTAGGATTTCATATGGTCCAATAAACCTCGGACTCAACATTCCCTTCTTACCTAAACGCATCAAACTTTTCCATGGAGAAACTTATATAAATAAATGATCACCTACTTTAAAATAAATATCCTTCCTTCGATTATCTCCATAACTTTTCTGCCTTTCCTGAGCTATTATCATGTGCTTCTTAATCAACAGAACATTCTCTACCTTCTCGTCTACCAATTCTGGTCCCATCATTTTCCTTTCACCTAATTCATCTCCAAAAGCTGGAGTTTGACCATTCTTTCCCTATAATGCCTCGAATGAAGCCATCTATATACTGGAATTAAAACTGTTATTATAGGAAAATTCAACCAAAGAAATATGTTGGTCCCAACTGCCCTGGTAATCCCGTGAATAACCACATAGAATATCCTCCACGGTCGGAATTGTTCATTCTGACTTCCCATCTGATTGAGGATGAAAAGCTGTACTAAAATTTAATTCAGTACCCAACAAATTCTTAAGGCCTTTCAAAAAGTTAGAAGTAAACTTGGGATCATGATCAGATAAAATGGAGAGGGGAAATCCATGCAACCAGACTATCTCTTTAATATACTACCGAGCCTGTTGATCTAGAGACAAAGTATCTCGAATATAAACAAAATGAGAAAATTTAGTCAATCGATCAACTATAACCCAGATTGCATTATTACCTCAAGATTTCTTTGGTAATAAGACAACAAAGTCCTTGAATATATTTTCCCATCTCTACTCTCGCACCAGTAATGACCAATGAATCCCTTTCGGTAAAGTCCTCTCTATTTTAACCTACTGAAATGTCAAACACTTCATTGTAAAATCAGCAATATCTCTTTCCATTCCATCCCACCAGTATTACTCCTGAAGATCTCTATACATCTTTTTACTTCCAGGATGAACTAAAAACAGAGAATTTTCAGCTCCACATAACACCTCATTCTTCAACTGAAAATCACAAGGCACACATATTCATTTCCCAAACCTCAATACACAATCATTATCAATGTTAAAAATAGGCAAATTACCCTTCTGAACCAACTCTACCTTTTTATGCACGTCACATTCTTCTTTATGTGATTTCTTTATTCTGATATATGGAGATGATTTCACTAACACCTAAAGCAAAACAAAATAATATCCTGCACCAGTAACTTCTATGGAAATGTTCATCAAATCAAAAACCGAAGGATCTCATTCCAAATTTTTCATGGTTAATGAGACATTACTTTTTCGACTCAAAGCATCAGCCACTTTATTTTCTTTTACTGGATGTAAATGGATTGTGAAATCACAATCCATGATTATTTCTATCCAATCCATTTGTCTCATGTTCAATTATTTCTATGTGAATATATACATTAAACTTTTGTGGTCAGTTTATATTTTCATTTTACTCCATAAAAATGATGCCTCCACATTTTTAATTCAAAAAAACACAGAAGCTAATTCTAAATCTTGTGTAGGGTAATTTAACACATATGGTTTCAACTAATGTGAAGCATAAGCAATTACCTGATCATTCTGCATAAGGACACATCCATGAACTTTCAATTAAGCATCACTATATATAACATACTCAACATTTCCAAAAAGCAGTGAAAAAAATGGAACATTCACGAATCTTATTTTACATTCCTGAAAACAATAATCACATTATTTTGTCCAAATGAACTTAACACCTTTTTCAGTTAACATTGTCATTGGATGAGATAACCATGAAAAATTTTCAACAAGCCTCCAGTAATAACCTATAAAACCAAGAAAACTACAGATCTCAGTTATATTTTTCGGTCTTGTTCATTATTGAACAAATATAATTTAAGAATGATCAATAGTTATTCCATTTTTTGAAATAATGTGACCAAGAAAAGAAATTTATTGTAACAAAAACTCACACTTTCTAAATTTCCCAAATAGTTTATTTTCTTTTATGGTTTTCAAGACAACCCTTAAATGACTTTAATTCTCCAATTTCCTTTTAGAAAAAACCAAAATATCATCAATGAACACACCCAATATTTATCACCTGAGTCAACTGAGCCATCACTATAAAAACGCAATTCAATTCTGCTTCTGACCATCTCAGGTTGCTGATTTGGAAGTTCATTTACCTCTGTATTCATTCCTAGAAAATCTTCTCTGATCCTCATTGAAAACCCATTTTGAACACATAAATACCTTAGGTGAAGAAACATGGTAATCTTTAAATGATATATCATTTCAATATTACCATAAAATAATTTATGTAAATATATTTAACAATTCCCTAAATCTTAATGTTGTCTAAACCAACCTCTGATGCCACCTATAAGGACCCAGCCTTAAAAAATTACATAATGTTAAATTAAACGAATAATTCACATTGAGGATATTTTCAGGTTTAGAGTTTTATAGAATTATAACATAACTATTACATCTCAAGATATTACAAAGTAGACACTTCTACTCCGTTTCTATTTTTTTCATAAAACAAGAACTCTTGAAAAAAATAGTCATGTCAAGTTCCATGTTTAAGACAGCATGACTTTTTCTTGATCCCATCCTTAACCCTTTTCCACATTATGTCTTCTGAAAAACATTTCAAAAACATGGGATGGTGATAAAAAGCTCAGTATGGGATACAAAAAGAAGGAAAACTGTTAGTTTTTCAAAACAAAAAGTAAACCATGAATACTTTAATATAAGTAATACTTTTATCCTTTATGAAGGAGTAAATACTCTTAATTGAATAAAAGATCACTACTTACCCTTTTTTAACCGAAATATTTCCATAAAACCCATATAAAGAACACATACCATATAAAGGTGACTTGGTACATAAACATACCTAAATAGAATAACCATATGGTCGACTTCCACTCATATCAATAAATAGAATATCCATACAACCGACTTCCATACAAAATTCATTGTATGTTATAACGTAACCTGCCATCCTGGTTTATCACAACACCACCCATTATTTGGTTTATCACATTGCCACTCGTCAAATGTCCAAGTACAAATATAAAATCAAAACACATAAAACAAATATAAAGGAATGAAAATATTTCCACATTTCAATAACAATATTTCCCTCAAATATATTGAAGTAAAAAAACCATATCAAAACCATTTTCAATACCATAATTCATAAAAGAGTATATGGTATTCATTTTCTTTTAAAAACATTATGTCTTCTTAAGGAATCCAAAGAACAAATAATACTCGCGGGGGTGGAAAGGTTGTTATCACCGCTAACATTAAAAGAAACATTCGTTTCTGTAGTTTAGTAAAATGATTTATAGAAAAGATTCCCTTTGAAAAGTAAAGGGTGTTTATACAGCTTATAAAATAAAATCGTGTTTTAAAACAAAATATTCCTCAATGAATGGAGATTAAGATGAAGTCCCTTACCTCGTGTCTGACTAGACTCGATCATTCTTTAATCTCCTAAATAATAAACTAAAGTTAATATCTACTTTCTTAAGAACCTTTTTCAAGTTTATTATTCCTTTTATATCACTTATAACCATGTTAGAAACATTATGTAATCATTTATGTTAATAATGTTCGTTTTGTCGATATTTGGTACTTCAGTCAAAAATCAACCCCTTATATTTACATGTTGTCAATGTGGTCAATAGTTCATTTTCTCCAGAATGATATTCATTATTTAGATATCATATATATCTTATATATCCAGTATATATATATATATATTTATAACAATACATATCATTTGGATGTAAGAAATGAAATGCACCGTTCAAGGATACGGTAAGCCGTACGTACACATGAATGCTACTTCCATTTCTATTTCTTATTTTAATTGAATTAAAACAAAATTATACATAGTTATATTATAATTCTAGTAAAATATATAATATAATATATTTAACTCCATCCTTTACACATCCCACATATGGCGTTAACGATTCATATAACTTTGAGGGGCGGTCGTCTGCACTTCCGAAAATGAAATTATCATGTTTACGCATAATGAAAAACCATAAAGGTATTATATAAAGGAAAAATACAGAAGAATAAAGAAAACATAAATATAATATTTATCATATATAAATACAGTTCCATCTTAATGTCCCCCATGAGAGGCGGTAGGAGATAATCGAACAAATCATTGTTTTGTGAGGTGTTAGTTTTCCATCCACAGAAACAGTATATTCTTCACCCATTAGATCGATCTGTGTGTAGGTGTAATTAAAATCCTTCTAATAAAAACATCCTAGTATGTTGAAGATTCAGGTGTTGTGATACAATGAGGGAAACAAAGATTTTTGGGGTTGGAGAAGTAAAATAAAATAAAATAAAACAAAATAAAACAAAAGAATTTAAGAGAAACAATTAACCTAAATTTGGGTAACTCTCTTTGGTTTGAACCAAAATTGTTTGTTTAAGAGCCTTCTAACTAAGGTAAGGATTCTATTTAGTGGAGAGGGACATATGGATATTAATTGGTCAGAGGTTAGATATAAGGCCCCAGCCTTAAACCTTACTTAATCTTGAGTTATTACAAGATTACACGTTGAGGATCTTTTCGGGTTTAGAGTTTTAGAGAATTAGATCATAAAACTTGCATTACATTCCACATATAAACAAAGTGGTTACATAAAGATAGTATTCTTCATTCCCATCAATGGAAACACATTTAAAATAAAACATGGATTATTTCTTGACACATCCTTGACTCTATCATCTTATCATGTACCTTTCCCTTGACCTGTGAAAAACATTTCAAAAACTTGGGATGAGCGTAAAAACTCAGTATGGGTTATAAAAACATGGAAAGGAAACATGAGTTCATATATACATAAGAATGAAATCATACTTTACCCATAAAACATAGGCACTTTAACATACCTCATAAAAACATGAATAAATCATATAAATCATAATACGTAAAGGTAACTTGAGGCATTCATAACATTCTTACGTAGGGGGTAACCCTCTTGGTTACGTTTGGAATACCCATCACAGTATATTCCCTAAAATCTCTTCGGATAAACCTTAACGTTTCACTCCTTCGCGTTACCCAATGCATTGGAGAGCTATAACGGGCTCACCCGCCCTTAGTTTATCACGGAACCACCCGTCTTCATAATAATGCCCAAGAACCATAACATAATCATATCACATAAAACATGCATAAAGGAAACATAACATTTCCACATTTCAATCACGAGATATCAATACAACACATTGATATAATAAAAACATTATGAAAACCATTTTCAATACCAAAGTAAAACATGGTATTTATTTTTCTTTTAAAAAAAAGGTATGGCTTGTAGAGGAAGCCAAAACTCAAATAACGGTTACGACGGCGGAGAAGTCGTTGTCGCCGCATACGTACGACAAAAACATTCCCTTTTGTCGTTTAGTAAACGCTTCGTATAAAAAAGATTCCTTTTGAGTAAACGTAAAAGTCAAAGGGGTTTATACACCGTATAAAAGAAAGTTGTGTAAAAAATAAAATATGCCTCAACGAAAGGAGATTGAGACGAAGTCCCATACCTCGTATCCGACTTGACCCGACCGTTCTTTAAACTCCTGAATAATAAACTTGAGTTAATCTCTACTTGCTTATGAATCTTTTTCAAGTTCATTATTCCTTTTATACCATGTTATGAACATCATGTAATCATTTAAGTTAATAATGTTCATTTTGTCGGTATTTGGTTCTTAAGTCAAAAATTGACTTCTTATACTTACAAGTTGTTAATTTGGTCAAAGGTTCATTATATCCAGAATTGTATTCATTATGTAGATATCATATATGTCATATATATCCAGTACATACATTCATTTATAATATTACATCACATTTAGAGGTAAGAAATGAAATGCATCGTTCATGGAGACGGTAAGCCGTACGTACGCATGAACGCTACTTCCATTTCTATTTCATATTTTCTGGAATGGAATCATAATGATATAAAAGTATATTATAATTCCAGTATAACAACATATATAATATCATTAACTTTATCCTTTACACATCCCACATATGGTATTAACGAATCAAATCACTTTTAGGGGGCGGTAGTCCGCACTTCCTAAAATGAAGATATCGTGTTTTACCCATAATGGAAACCATAAAGGTATGCCCAAAATGAAAAAAACAGAAGCTTAAGGAAAACATAAACATATAATATATCATATATAAAAATAGTGACATCATAATGGCCACCTTTGAAGGTGTTAAATGAGTATTGAACAATCATCGTTTCGGGAGGCAGAATTTCGCCATCCACGGAAACCGTATGTTCTTTAACCATTTGATGTAGTTGTGTGAGAGTGTAGCTCAAATATATCTTATAACAACATCCTAGTATATTGAAGATACTGGTGTTGTTACAAAAGAAGTAAATAAAAAGAGTTTAGGGGGTCGGAGAAGCAAAATAAAACAAATGAACATGAGAGAATGAAATACCTTAAAAAGTGTAACTTCTTTTGGTTTGAGCCTAAAGGCTTCCTTTGAAAGGATTCTGCCCAAAGGGAATCCTCTAGGATGAGGAGAGGGAAGTGGAGAGAGCAAATGGGCAGGGGTTGGCCGAGCCAATGGCTTGAAGAGTGTGTGAAATGAGGTAGAGGTGGGGGCCTTTTATAAGGGGAGAGGAGGGGCACTTTTGGAAAGTAAAGAAACATTACATTATTTGAAAATGTGTTTCGGTTTTAAAAGGTCCCACATTGATGGAATTCGTGGATAAGGTGATAAGGCATCGAAATCCATTCATCCAATTGGTTTTGGACATGTGTAGTTCATAGATTTTATTTTATCTTTCCATTTTATTTAAATCGTCAAATAATGATGTCATCGCTGCATCATTATTATGTCATAAATAATTAAATTTATTTAATGTCTAAAAATTATAAACAAATTACTATGATGTAGGAAATCTTTTTAGCTTTCCATTGAATATTTATAATCAAAATTTGGACTTGTATAACCCCACTTAAAAATTGTTTTCGCAAAACATATTATGTTTGTGTCATTTTCACTTTAACATTTAATAAAAAGTAATTTATGTTATTTCCCAACAAAAGTGGATACATGGGGTCCCCAAGTTAGGCCATGACTTGTCTTGGTCGTCCATGACACAACCAATGAGGTTGGGACATGTGTCTAGGTCATTTTATATTATTAAAGCATTATTTATACATTAAACTACCCTAATTACCACTAATCGCGATTAAGAACTTAATAAGTTACTATTCACCAAAAAATTATTTTAATCTCATTGAACCACATTTTACTTCTTAATGACAACCATGTATGTCGGATTTTCAAAATTCAATACACATTAGTGGTAAACTTTAATTTAACTGAAAAAAACAGTTTGCTTGATTACCACTTAGTGGTTTCACTATTCATCAAAATTGAAGTTTTTCAGAAAATTACCAAAAATTCACTCTAAGCTATATTTGATATTACGAATTCAAAAATGAAGTCTATTTTACAAAATTCAAATCATATAAGTCACATTAATTAATTTAATAATTAATTCCCGCTGCCAGAGCAAATAGCGTGTTTTTACAAAACAATAAGTATCAAAAGATTGACACCGGTTTAAGTCTAATTTCAAATCGAAATTGATTCCAATGACCACCATTGGATAAAATGGTAAAAAATATATTCTAATTTCACTTCAAAACCAATTCAAAACATAATCTAATCATATAAATAAATTAGATTAAAAAGTAGTTTTGATGTAAAATGCAGTATTTTTCACTATTCATTTAAAAATGAACATTGTCGGAAAATTACCAAAAATTCACACAAGGTAAATTTTGATGTCCCAATCATAAAGGATAATTTTATTTTGACAAACATAGTTTCTAAAATTGTCAAAATATAGATTCAAAAATGGTTTTCCATCAAAAGGCACTAAAACAATCCTTTAAGAATATTAGTGTATTCCATGCATAAGATTGTATTTATTTTCATTTTAAGCCTCTAAAACACTATCTTTATCATTAATAGACATAGATAAAAATATCTATTATTCATTACTTACTTGGGATGTTACATCCTTCCCCCCTTTAGAAAATTGCATCCCCGCAATTTATTTACTTATCAAATAAATTGGGGTACTTATCCCTCATTGCATTTTCGGATTCCCATGTTGCCTCTTCAATCATGTGGTTTTTCCACAAAACCTTTACCTGCTTAATCACCTTATTCCGTAACACTTGCTCCTTATGGTCAAGAATCTGGACCGGTTGTTCCTCATAAGATAGGTTCTCTTCCAGCTGAACTACCTCTGGACTCAAAACATGAGATGGATCTGGCATATACTTTATCAACATAGAAACGTGAAAAACATTGTGTACCTGAGATAAACTCGGAGGTAAAGCCACTCGGTATGCAACTGATCCAACTCTCTCCAGAATTTCGTATGGTCCAACAAACCTTGGACTCAACTTTCCTTTCTTACCAAATCTCATCACACTTTTCCAAGGAGAAACCTTGAGAAAAACATGATCACCTACCTCGAAAGATAGATCCTTCCTCCAGTTATCCGCATAACTCTTCTGCCTGCTTTGAGCTGTTCTCATGTGCTTCTGAATCAGCTGAACTTTTTCTGCCATCTCTTCTACCAATTCTGGTCCCATCAACTTCCTTTCACCCACTTCATCCCAGAAAGTTGGAGTTCAACACCGCTTCCCATATAATGCCTGAAATGGTGCCATCTGTATACTAGAATGAAAACTGTTATTATATGAAAACTCAACCAAAGAAAGATGTTGGTCCCAACTTCCCTGATAATCCATAGAACAAGCTCGTAGCATATCCTCCAATGTCTGAATTGTTCGTTCTGACTGCCCATCCGATTGAGGATGAAAAGCTGTACTAAAATTTAACTCAGTACCCAACGACTTCTGAAGGCCTTTCCAAAAGTTAGAAGTAAACCTGGGATCACGATCCGATACAATGGAGAGAGGAACTCCATGTAACCTGACTATCTCTTTAAGATACAAACGGGAAAGTTGATCAAGAGAGAAAGTATCTCGTATAGCAAGGAAATGAGCAGATTTGGTCAAGCGATCAACAATAACCCAGATTGCATTATTACCTCGAGATGTCTTCGGTAATCCAACAACAAAGTCCATGGATATATTCTCCCATTTCCACTCTGGCATTGGTAAAGGCTGAAGCATCCCTTTCGTTAACTGCCGCTCTGCTTTAACCTGCTGACAAGTCAAACACTTCACAGTAAAATCAGCAATATCTCTTTTCATTCCATCCCACCAGTAATACTCCCGCAGATCTCTATACATCTTAGTACTGCCAGGATGAAAAAAACAACTCATTCTTCAACTGTGAATCACAAGGCACACACAATCTCTTCCTAAATCTCAAAACACAAACACAAACTTATCCAAGAACTCATGGAAAATTTTATTCATAAGGTCCATGAATACAGCAGGTGCATTGGTTAACCCAAAAGGCATTACTACAAATTCATAATGGCCATATCTCGTACGGAACGCGGTCTTCGGAATATCTTCCTCCTTTACCTTCAGCTGATGGTACCCCGATCTCAGGTCAATCTTTAAAAAATACTCAGCTCCCTGGAGCTGATACCACTTCATTCGATGGCCCAACATCTGCTGAAGTTGTTGCAAAGGATTTCACCACCCCTTTCTGCTTGTAGTCTGGCTGCTTCCCATCACTCAAGCTCCTTGTCGGACACTCGTTTGCATAGTGACCCATCTCATTGCACTTAAAACATTTCACTAACTGTAAATCAAATTTGTTTTTACCTTCACCTTGATCCTTTTCAGTGCAATCACGAGCCTTATGTCCCATCTTACCACATCGGTAGCACTTCCCAGAATTCAGAAGACATTCCCCAGCATGCCTTTTGCCACATTTATCACAAACTGGAAACTTAGTTCTCTTACCATCAGACTTCTTTGAAGAATTCTTACCTTTCTCCTGCCACCTCGGTCTCTTCTTCTGCTGGTTGTTATAGGACACTTGGTCATTGGCAAACTCCATTTCCACCTTCTCAGCACATCGAACAAGCTTTTCATAACTTTTAAACTCTCGAGAAGCTAATGCCCTTCGATACTTTGGCTTTAATCCTGAGTAAAAACGATTGATTTTACTATCAAGGTCTCGGATAAAATTTGGAGCATACCTTGCCAATCGAGTGAACCTTTCTTCATAGGAAGCCACTAAGTCTTCCTCTTGCCTCAATTCCAAGAATTGCTTTTCCATCCTAAGTCGAACATCCTTAGGAAAATACTTCTCAAGAAACATACCTTTGAATTCATCCCAGTCAAGAGCATCAATCTCATCGGCATCCCTGATATTTTTAACCATAGACCACCACTGATCTGCTTCACCTTCCAGACGATAAATAGCAAGACTAACCTTTTGATTGTCTGAACACCCCATGACATCGAAAATCTTCTCCAGTGCTTTAATCCACCCTTCAGCTAGCACAGGGTCAGATGATCCTCTGAATGATGGGGGATGTTGCCTCATGAAATGTTCCACCACTGACATGTTCCTCTGCGGTTGATCTGGCTAATCTCGTGCATGGATACCACCACCATTTATAGCCTGAGTCAACTGTGCCATCACTGCAACAAACTGTTCAGTTCCGATTCCGACCATCTCAGGTTGCTGATTTGGAAGGCGGTCTTCCTCCTGATGTCGTCCCAACATAGCTGCTTTGTTTCCCCTACGGAAAACCATTCTGAACATGGAAATATCTTAGGCGAAGCAACATGGTAATCCGTAAATGCTATATCATTTCAATCATATTATAATTTAACACTTTTCTAACTCCTAAAGTTGTCTAAACCGACCTTTGATACCAACTATAAGGCCCCAGCCTTAAACCTTACTTAATCTTGAGTTATTACAAGATTACACGTTGAGGATCTTTTCGGGTTTAGAGTTTTAGAGAATTAGATCATAAAACTTACATTACATTCCACATATAAACAAAGTGGTTACATAAAGATAGTATTCTTCATTCCCATCAATGGAAACACATTTAAAATAAAACATGGATTATTTCTTGACACATCCTTGACTCTATCATCTTATCATGTACCTTTCCCTTGACCTGTGAAAAACATTTCAAAAACTTGGGATGAGCGTAAAAACTCAGTATGGGTTATAAAAACATGGAAAGGAAACATGAGTTCATATATACATAAGAATGAAATCATACTTTACCCATAAAACATAGGCACTTTAACATACCTCATAAAAACATGAATAAATCATATAAATCATAATACGTAAAGGTAACTTGAGGCATTCATAACATTCTTACGTAGGGGGTAACCCTCTTGGTTACGTTTGGAATACCCATCACAGTATATTCCCTAAAATCTCTTCGGAGAAACCTTAACGTTTCACTCCTTCGCGTTACCCAATGCATTGGAGAGCTATAACGGGCTCACCCGCCCTTAGTTTATCACGGAACCACCCGTCTTCATAATAATGCCCAAGAACCATAACATAATCATATCACATAAAACATGCATAAAGGAAACATAACATTTCCACATTTCAATCACGAGATATCAATACAACACATTGATATAATAAAAACATTATGAAAACCATTTTCAATACCAAAGTAAAACATGGTATTTATTTTTCTTTTAAAAAAAAGGTATGGCTTGTAGAGGAAGCCAAAACTCAAATAACGGTTACGACGGCGGAGAAGTCGTTGTCGCCGCATACGTACGACAAAAACATTCCCTTTTGTCGTTTAGTAAACGCTTCGTATAAAAAAGATTCCTTTTGAGTAAACGTAAAAGTCAAAGGGGTTTATACACCGTATAAAAGAAAGTTGTGTATAAAATAAAATATGCCTCAACGAAAGGAGATTGAGACGAAGTCCCATACCTCGTATCCGACTTGACCCGACCGTTCTTTAAACTCTTGAATAATAAACTTGAGTTAATCTCTACTTGCTTATGAATCTTTTTCAAGTTCATTATTCCTTTTATACCATGTTATGAACATCATGTAATCATTTAAGTTAATAATGTTCATTTTGTCGGTATTTGGTTCTTAAGTCAAAAATTGACTTCTTATACTTACAAGTTGTTAATTTGGTCAAAGGTTAATTATATCCAGAATGGTATTCATTATGTAGATATCATATATGTCATATATATCCAGTACATACATTCATTTATAATATTACATCACATTTAGAGGTAAGAAATGAAATGCATCGTTCATGGAGACGGTAAGCCGTACGTACGCATGAACGCTACTTCCATTTCTATTTCATATTTTCTGGAATGGAATCATAATGATATAAAAGTATATTATAATTCCAGTATAACAACATATATAATATCATTAACTTTATCCTTTACACATCCCACATATGGTATTAACGAATCAAATCACTTTTAGGGGGCGGTAGTCCGCACTTCCTAAAATGAAGATATCGTGTTTTACCCATAATGGAAACCATAAAGGTATGCCCAAAATGAAAAAAACAGAAGCTTAAGGAAAACATAAACATATAATATATCATATATAAAAATAGTGACATCATAATGGCCACCTTTGAAGGTGTTAAATGAGTATTGAACAATCATCGTTTCGGGAGGCAGAATTTCGCCATCCACGGAAACCGTATGTTCTTTAACCATTTGATGTAGTTGTGTGAGAGTGTAGCTCAAATATATCTTATAACAACATCCTAGTATATTGAAGATACTGGTGTTGTTACAAAAGAAGTAAATAAAAAGAGTTTAGGGGGTCGGAGAAGCAAAATAAAACAAATGAACATGAGAGAATGAAATACCTTAAAAAGTGTAACTTCTTTTGGTTTGAGCCTAAAGGCTTCCTTTGAAAGGATTCTGCCCAAAGGGAATCCTCTAGGATGAGGAGAGGGAAGTGGAGAGAGCAAATTGGCAGGGGTTGGCCGAGCCAATGGCTTGAAGAGTGTGTGAAATGAGGTAGAGGTGGGGGCCTTTTATAAGGGGAGAGGAGGGGCACTTTTGGAAAGTAAAGAAACATTACATTATTTGAAAATGTGTTTCGGTTTTAAAAGGTCCCACATTGATGGAATTCGTGGATAAGGTGATAAGGCATCGAAATCCATTCATCCAATTGGTTTTGGACATGTGTAGTTCATAGATGTTATTTTATCTTTCCATTTTATTTAAATCGTCAAATAATGATGTCATCGCTGCATCATTATTATGTCATAAATAATTAAATTTATTTAATGTCTAAAAATTATAAACAAATTACTATGATGTAGGAAATCTTTTTAGCTTTCCATTGAATATTTATAATCAAAATTTGGACTTGTATAACCCCACTTAAAAATTGTTTTCGCAAAACATATTATGTTTGTGTCATTTTCACTTTAACATTTAATAAAAAGTAATTTATGTTATTTCCCAACAAAAGTGGATACATGGGGTCCCCAAGTTAGGCCATGACTTGTCTTGGTCGTCCATGACACAACCAATGAGGTTGGGACATGTGTCTAGGTCATTTTATATTATTAAAGCATTATTTATACATTAAACTACCCTAATTACCACTAATCGCGATTAAGAACTTAATAAGTTACTATTCACCAAAAAATTATTTTAATCTCATTGAACCACATTTTACTTCTTAATGACAACCATGTATGTCGGATTTTCAAAATTCAATACACATTAGTGGTAAACTTTAATTTAACTGAAAAAAACAGTTTGCTTGATTACCACTTAGTGGTTTCACTATTCATCAAAATTGAAGTTTTTCAGAAAATTACCAAAAATTCACTCTAAGCTATATTTGATATTACGAATTCAAAAATGAAGTCTATTTTACAAAATTCAAATCATATAAGTCACATTAATTAATTTAATAATTAATTCCCGCTGCCAGAGCAAATAGCGTGTTTTTACAAAACAATAAGTATCAAAAGATTGACACCGGTTTAAGTCTAATTTCAAATCGAAATTGATTCCAATGACCACCATTGGATAAAATGGTAAAAAATATATTCTAATTTCACTTCAAAACCAATTCAAAACATAATCTAATCATATAAATAAATTAGATTAAAAAGTAGTTTTGATGTAAAATGCAGTATTTTTCACTATTCATTTAAAAATGAACATTGTCGGAAAATTACCAAAAATTCACACAAGGTAAATTTTGATGTCCCAATCATAAAGGATAATTTTATTTTGACAAACATAGTTTCTAAAATTGTCAAAATATAGATTCAAAAATGGTTTTCCATCAAAAGGCACTAAAAAAATCCTTTAAGAATATTAGTGTATTCCATGCATAAGATTGTATTTATTTTCATTTTAAGCCTCTAAAACACTATCTTTATCATTAATAGACATAGATAAAAATATCTATTATTCATTACTTACTTGGGATGTTACATCCTTCCCCCCTTTAGAAAATTGCATCCCCGCAATTTATTTACTTATCAAATAAATTGGGGTACTTATCCCTCATTGCATTTTCGGATTCCCATGTTGCCTCTTCAATCATGTGGTTTTTCCACAAAACCTTTACCTGCTTAATCACCTTATTCCGTAACACTTGCTCCTTATGGTCAAGAATCTGGACCGGTTGTTCCTCATAAGATAGGTTCTCTTCCAGCTGAACTACCTCTGGACTCAAAACATGAGATGGATCTGGCATATACTTTATCAACATCGAAACGTGAAAAACATTGTGTACCTGAGATAAACTCGGAGGTAAAGCCACTCGGTATGCAACTGATCCAACTCTCTCCAGAATTTCGTATGGTCCAACAAACCTTGGACTCAACTTTCCTTTCTTACCAAATCTCATCACACTTTTCCAAGGAGAAACCTTGAGAAAAACATGATCACCTACCTCGAAAGATAGATCCTTCCTCCGGTTATCCGCATAACTCTTCTGCCTGCTTTGAGCTGTTCTCATGTGCTTCTGAATCAGCTGAACTTTTTCTGCCATCTCTTCTACCAATTCTGGTCCCATCAACTTCCTTTCACCCACTTCATCCCAGAAAGTTGGAGTTCAACACCGCTTCCCATATAATGCCTGAAATGGTGCCATCTGTATACTAGAATGAAAACTGTTATTATATGAAAACTCAACCAAAGAAAGATGTTGGTCCCAACTTCCCTGATAATCCATAGAACAAGCTCGTAGCATATCCTCCAATGTCTGAATTGTTCGTTCTGACTGCCCATCCGATTGAGGATGAAAAGCTGTACTAAAATTTAACTCAGTACCCAACGACTTCTGAAGGCCTTTCCAAAAGTTAGAAGTAAACCTGGGATCACGATCCGATACAATGGAGAGAGGAACTCCATGTAACCTGACTATCTCTTTAAGATACAAACGGGAAAGTTGATCAAGAGAGAAAGTATCTCGTATAGCAAGGAAATGAGCAGATTTGGTCAAGCGATCAACAATAACCCAGATTGCATTATTACCTCGAGATGTCTTCGGTAATCCAACAACAAAGTCCATGGATATATTCTCCCATTTCCACTCTGGCATTGGTAAAGGCTGAAGCATCCCTTTCGTTAACTGCCGCTCTGCTTTAACCTGCTGACAAGTCAAACACTTCACAGTAAAATCAGCAATATCTCTTTTCATTCCATCCCACCAGTAATACTCCCGCAGATCTCTATACATCTTAGTACTGCCAGGATGAAAAAAACAACTCATTCTTCAACTGTGAATCACAAGGCACACACAATCTCTTCCTAAATCTCAAAACACAAACACAAACTTATCCAAGAACTCATGGAAAATTTTATTCATAAGGTCCATGAATACAGCAGGTGCATTGGTTAACCCAAAAGGCATTACTACAAATTCATAATGGCCATATCTCGTACGGAACGCGGTCTTCGGAATATCTTCCTCCTTTACCTTCAGCTGATGGTACCCCGATCTCAGGTCAATCTTTAAAAAATACTCAGCTCCCTGGAGCTGATACCACTTCATTCGATGGCCCAACATCTGCTGAAGTTGTTGCAAAGGATTTCACCACCCCTTTCTGCTTGTAGTCTGGCTGCTTCCCATCACTCAAGCTCCTTGTCGGACACTCGTTTGCATAGTGACCCATCTCATTGCACTTAAAACATTTCACTAACTGTAAATAAAATTTGTTTTTACCTTCACCTTGATCCTTTTCAGTGCAATCACGAGCCTTATGTCCCATCTTACCACATCGGTAGCACTTCCCAGAATTCAGAAGACATTCCCCAGCATGCCTTTTGCCACATTTATCACAAACTGGAAACTTAGTTCTCTTACCATCAGACTTCTTTGAAGAATTCTTACCTTTCTCCTGCCACCTCGGTCTCTTCTTCTGCTGGTTGTTATAGGACACTTGGTCATTGGCAAACTCCATTTCCACCTTCTCAGCACATCGAACAAGCTTTTCATAACTTTTAAACTCTCGAGAAGCTAATGCCCTTCGATACTTTGGCTTTAATCCTGAGTAAAAACGATTGATTTTACTATCAAGGTCTCGGATAAAATTTGGAGCATACCTTGCCAATCGAGTGAACCTTTCTTCATAGGAAGCCACTAAGTCTTCCTCTTGCCTCAATTCCAAGAATTGCTTTTCCATCCTAAGTCGAACATCCTTAGGAAAATACTTCTCAAGAAACATACCTTTGAATTCATCCCAGTCAAGAGCATCAATCTCATCGGCATCCCTGATATTTTTAACCATAGACCACCACTGATCTGCTTCACCTTCCAGACGATAAATAGCAAGACTAACCTTTTGATTGTCTGAACACCCCATGACATCGAAAATCTTCTCCAGTGCTTTAATCCACCCTTCAGCTAGCACAGGGTCAGATGATCCTCTGAATGATGGGGGATGTTGCCTCATGAAATGTTCCACCACTGACATGTTCCTCTGCGGTTGATCTGGCTAATCTCGTGCATGGATACCACCACCATTTATAGCCTGAGTCAACTGTGCCATCACTGCAACAAACTGTTCAGTTCCGATTCCGACCATCTCAGGTTGCTGATTTGGAAGGCGGTCTTCCTCCTGATGTCGTCCCAACATAGCTGCTTTGTTTCCCCTACGGAAAACCATTCTGAACATGGAAATATCTTAGGCGAAGCAACATGGTAATCCGTAAATGCTATATCATTTCAATCATATTATAATTTAACACTTTTCTAACTCCTAAAGTTGTCTAAACCGACCTTTGATACCAACTATAAGGCCCCAGCCTTAAACCTTACTTAATCTTGAGTTATTACAAGATTACACGTTGAGGATCTTTTCGGGTTTAGAGTTTTAGAGAATTAGATCATAAAACTTGCATTACATTCCACATATAAACAAAGTGGTTACATAAAGATAGTATTCTTCATTCCCATCAATGGAAACACATTTAAAATAAAACATGGATTATTTCTTGACACATCCTTGACTCTATCATCTTATCATGTACCTTTCCCTTGACCTGTGAAAAACATTTCAAAAACTTGGGATGAGCGTAAAAACTCAGTATGGGTTATAAAAACATGGAAAGGAAACATGAGTTCATATATACATAAGAATGAAATCATACTTTACCCATAAAACATAGGCACTTTAACATACCTCATAAAAACATGAATAAATCATATAAATCATAATACGTAAAGGTAACTTGAGGCATTCATAACATTCTTACGTAGGGGGTAACCCTCTTCGGTTACGTTTGGAATACCCATCACAGTATATTCCCTAAAATCTCTTCGGAGAAACCTTAACGTTTCACTCCTTCGCGTTACCCAATGCATTGGAGAGCTATAACGGGCTCACCCGCCCTTAGTTTATCACGGAACCACCCGTCTTCATAATAATGCCCAAGAACCATAACATAATCATATCACATAAAACATGCATAAAGGAAACATAACATTTCCACATTTCAATCACGAGATATCAATACAACACATTGATATAATAAAAACATTATGAAAACCATTTTCAATACCAAAGTAAAACATGGTATTTATTTTTCTTTTAAAAAAAAGGTATGGCTTGTAGAGGAAGCCAAAACTCAAATAACGGTTACGACGGCGGAGAAGTCATTGTCGCCGCATACGTACGACAAAAACATTCCCTTTTGTCGTTTAGTAAAGGCTTCGTATAAAAAAGATTCCTTTTGAGTAAACGTAAAAGTCAAAGGGGTTTATACACCGTATAAAAGAAAGTTGTGTATAAAATAAAATATGCCTCAACGAAAGGAGATTGAGACGAAGTCCCATACCTCGTATCCGACTTGACCCGACCGTTCTTTAAACTCCTGAATAATAAACTTGAGTTAATCTCTACTTGCTTATGAATCTTTTTCAAGTTCATTATTCCTTTTATACCATGTTATGAACATCATGTAATCATTTAAGTTAATAATGTTCATTTTGTCGGTATTTGGTTCTTAAGTCAAAAATTGACTTCTTATACTTACAAGTTGTTAATTTGGTCAAAGGTTCATTATATCCAGAATGGTATTCATTATGTAGATATCATATATGTCATATATATCCAGTACATACATTCATTTATAATATTACATCACATTTAGAGGTAAGAAATGAAATGCATCGTTCATGGAGACGGTAAGCCGTACGTACGCATGAACGCTACTTCCATTTCTATTTCATATTTTCTGGAATGGAATCATAATGATATAAAAGTATATTATAATTCCAGTATAACAACATATATAATATCATTAACTTTATCCTTTACACATCCCACATATGGTATTAACGAATCAAATCACTTTTAGGGGGCGGTAGTCCGCACTTCCTAAAATGAAGATATCGTGTTTTACCCATAATGGAAACCATAAAGGTATGCCCAAAATGAAAAAAACAGAAGCTTAAGGAAAACATAAACATATAATATATCATATATAAAAATAGTGACATCATAATGGCCACCTTTGAAGGTGTTAAATGAGTATTGAACAATCATCGTTTCGGGAGGCAGAATTTCGCCATCCACGGAAACCGTATGTTCTTTAACCATTTGATGTAGTTGTGTGAGAGTGTAGCTCAAATATATCTTATAACAACATCCTAGTATATTGAAGATACTGGTGTTGTTACAAAATAAGTAAATAAAAAGAGTTTAGGGGGTCGGAGAAGCAAAATAAAACAAATGAACATGAGAGAATGAAATACCTTAAAAAGTGTAACTTCTTTTGGTTTGAGCCTAAAGGCTTCCTTTGAAAGGATTCTGCCCAAAGGGAATCCTCTAGGATGAGGAGAGGGATGTGGAGAGAGCAAATTGGCAGGGGTTGGCCGAGCCAATGGCTTGAAGAGTGTGTGAAATGAGGTAGAGGTGGGGGCCTTTTATAAGGGGAGAGGAGGGGCACTTTTGGAAAGTAAAGAAACATTACATTATTTGAAAATGTGTTTCGGTTTTAAAAGGTCCCACATTGATGGAATTCGTGGATAAGGTGATAAGGCATCGAAATCCATTCATCCAATTGGTTTTGGACATGTGTAGTTCATAGATGTTATTTTATCTTTCCATTTTATTTAAATCGTCAAATAATGATGTCATCGCTGCATCATTATTATGTCATAAATAATTAAATTTATTTAATGTCTAAAAATTATAAACAAATTACTATGATGTAGGAAATCTTTTTAGCTTTCCATTGAATATTTATAATCAAAATTTGGACTTGTATAACCCCACTTAAAAATTGGTTTCGCAAAACATATTATGTTTGTGTCATTTTCACTTTAACATTTAATAAAAAGTAATTTATGTTATTTCCCAACAAAAGTGGATACATGGGGTCCCCAAGTTAGGCCATGACTTGTCTTGGTCGGCCATGACACAACCAATGAGGTTGGGACATGTGTCTAGGTCATTTTATATTATTAAAGCATTATTTATACATTAAACTACCCTAATTACCACTAATCGCGATTAAGAACTTAATAAGTTACTATTCACCAAAAAATTATTTTAATCTCATTGAACCACATTTTACTTCTTAATGACAACCATGTATGTCGGATTTTCAAAATTCAATACACATTAGTGGTAAACTTTAATTTAACTGAAAAAAACAGTTTGCTTGATTACCACTTAGTGGTTTCACTATTCATCAAAATTGAAGTTTTTCAGAAAATTACCAAAAATTCACTCTAAGCTATATTTGATATTACGAATTCAAAAATGAAGTCTATTTTACAAAATTCAAATCATATAAGTCACATTAATTAATTTAATAATTAATTCCCGCTGCCAGAGCAAATAGCGTGTTTTTACAAAACAATAAGTATCAAAAGATTGACACCAGTTTAAGTCTAATTTCAAATCGAAATTGATTCCAATGACCACCATTGGATAAAATGGTAAAAATATATTCTAATTTCACTTCAAAACCAATTCAAAACATAATCTAATCATATAAATAAATTAGATTAAAAAGTAGTTTTGATGTAAAATGCAGTATTTTTCACTATTCATTTAAAAATGAACATTGTCGGAAAATTACCAAAAATTCACACAAGGTAAATTTTGATGTCCCAATCATAAAGGATAATTTTATTTTGACAAACATAGTTTCTAAAATTGTCAAAATATAGATTCAAAAATGGTTTTCCATCAAAAGGCACTAAAACAATCCTTTAAGAATATTAGTGTATTCCATGCATAAGATTGTATTTATTTTCATTTTAAGCCTCTAAAACACTATCTTTATCATTAATAGACATAGATAAAAATATCTATTATTCATTACTTACTTGGGATGTTACATTATATGAGCCAAGGGGATTGATAGGTGTGTGGAATTGGTTATAAATTGTATCCTTTAATAAGGGGTAGGAGGGCCTCTTTAGGAACGTGTGAAAATATTTTTTTATTATATATTTATATTCGATTTCTAAAGGTAAAAAAATCATTAAAACCGAAGATATAGTTAATCATAGTCGAAATAATATAATGCAGTTGGAATTGGACTGGTTTTGGATGTAATTTTAATATTTATAATCTTTTTTATTTAAATGATTTATTAATGAGGTAAACACTGCATCATTATTGTGTCATAAATAATTTAATTTATTTGATCACTAAAATTTTTCAAAAAATACCATGATGTAGGATATAATTTTATCCTTCAAATGAATATTTATATTCAAAATGGTAAATTATACTACTTCATGTAAAAATTAATTTACAAGAGATAAAGGTTTTTGTCATTTTTGTCTTTACATTAAATTAATTATCCTAAAGTGTCATTATCATTCTCATGTGACTCCATGGGGTCCCAAAATAGACCAAAGGATGCCCATGGTCCTCCATTACTCATCAAATAAGGTTAGGACGTGGGTTATGGTAATTTAAAATTATTATATTATTCTTTTTCCCTTGAATTTCCATATATACCTTTAATCGCGGTAAATAAGTCAAAAGTTACTATTCACAAAAAATTATTTTCATCTTATTAAACAGAATTTTACTTAATAATAAAAACCATGTATGTATTATTTTTGAAATTCAATTCACAGAAGTGGTAAGTTTTATTTTAAATGAAAAAGTCAGTTTTTTAAACTACTACTAATTGGTTCCACTATTCATCAAAATTTGATGTTTTTCAGAAAAATACCAAAAATTAAGCCTAAGTTAAATTTCATATTTGTAATTAAAAATCATGTCTATTTTACTGAATTCTAAATTTAGTTGTTTAATTAATTAATTTAAAATTAATTACTGTTGTTAAAACAAACAGAGTGTTTTTAAGAAACAATAACTATAAAAAGATTGACAATAGTTTATGTCCAATTTCATTGTGAAATAAATTACAATGACCAACATTCGATTAAATGGTAAAAATATATTCCAATTATAATTTAAAACTAATTAAAAATAAAATCTTACCGTATAAATATATTAGATTAAAACTCAGTTTTTATTTAAAATACAATATTTTTAACTATTCATTAAAAATGATCTTTATCGGAAAAATTCCAAAAATTCACACAAAGTAAATTTTGATGTCCTTATTATAAAGAAGGAATTTATTTTCTAAAATAAAATTTATTAAAGTGGCCATAACTAGATTTCATGAGGGTCTCCATTAAAAGGTGGTAAATCGACCTTGTAATGTAAAGTATGCTTAAAATAATATTCATTCATATTTTAAGCCTCTAACTTTTATTGGATAAAATTAAATACATTTAACAAACATTTATAATCATTTTTGAGTTAGTTTTTTCCATTCCCTCCAATACAATGGCTATGAGCTAACTTCCATTTAAAATAATAATAATATATTATTAGTGTGCAATGTAAGATTTTAAAGAAACTTTTTGTTGTGTATTGGGCATGTTATCGAACATAGAAACCCTATTAAATTAAAATTAATATTTAATTAATAAATATTTTTAAATATGAAAATATCTTATTCTTCATTTACCTCGGATGTTACATATGATCAATGGACATCGTAAATATTATTTATCAGAATGGTTTATGTTTATGGGGGGAAGATGAAATGTTTATGAAACTCATTTATTTTCCATGGGTTATTCTAGAATAAAATGATATAGAAATATATTTTTATTCATGGGTTCTAATGTAAGGAATTATTTATGACCCTATGGAACACAGATGTATGGTTTTCATTTTTTATGGTTGGATATTATAACTCCCCCCCAATGAAATGGGTAATTTATTATATATCATGATAAAATAATGGGAAACCAGCTATTATGCATGGTAAGTTATGGGAAAAAGTCAAAGTAAATTATATGTTATGGGAAAAAACAATATGAATGATCCCCTTGGTCAAACAGGTCTTGATTACTGATCTATTGGTCTTGGTTACTAACCATTACATATGAACTGGTTTTGATACATATGTTGATTTGATACATATTTATAACAAGAATGTAATATTCACGATGGAGTTATACTGATTTATAATTTTTATGAGTCATCTAGTTTGATATTTCTATTTTTTCCATGACACATGTTGATGATCTTTTTAAATTTGGTATGAAAATTTTAATTTATCTTCATGATCCTATACCATTATGATTATCATATGTTTTTATACAACTGTCGATTGATATATCTCATTCGTACAATTAAAAATAGGTTATCCTTTCATATGTTTATTTTTACCAGGATATGAAGAATTATTCATAATGATTTACATTTAAAAAGGTTTCATATCTGATTAATTTTATATGATATGCTGAGTATATATCATGGAATACGAAACCATGGGTATAGTGGGAGAAAATATTAACCTTTATCAATCATTTGTATATGTTCTATTGATTTTGTTGATTTTTTACGAAGTATAAAAAACTATTAACTGAAAAGGAACTTGGGTATTAAAGTGTTCCAATTTTTTCTTTGATTTTATATTTTTTGTATTTCAATAATCAGATAACATTTATCATATAAAATCATGCAATATAAAGATTATGATTTTTTCACTGGATCTGGGAGTGAGTTTCACGAGCCATTATACCATAAATATGTATATAATGATTATATATGATACTTATATAAATATTAAGAAATTTAATATTATGGAACCATAAACAATATACAATGAACAATATTACTTAACCTAGTCATACTAGAAATACGAAGAATTTATCATCCATAATATTGATTTTAATATGAAATTATTAATAAACATGTTAAAAAAGGTTAAAAGTAAATAATATATGGTATTTTATATATTATTACGGTTCTAGAATAGTTATATAAAATATCTATTTTAATTTCACATGATGTTCAGAACCATATGATGGAATTCAACGATTAGGTAAGGTATTTTTAACTCACTTTTATTTATGTGTCCCACATTCCATAATCAAAACTAGTTTCATTTATAATTTACATATACTACAAAGGAATGTATATAATGATTATTATTATAATATTTATGGTTACATACCTATTTATATATGGTTATTTATTTTATGTGGCTTTTTATTGGAATATTTCCAAAGTGGTATGTTTTTTATGCCATAATATCATTATGTATTAGGATAATTTATGCTTCTACATTGAATAATGAAATATTGTTATATACCTATAAGGAACATCATAAATGATATTCTACTATTGTTATTTCTTGAAATTTCATTCTTTCCCATGAATTTCCCAAATTAATATAATCAAGATTCCAAAATAATGTTTTCAGGTATAATAACTTTATCTCCATCCTCAGTAGAAGAAAATGATTGTAAAATATCTAGATCTAATAAAAATTATTCAATTATGTTTTTAAGGTTACGATATATTTTCTTAAATTCATATTGATCCATAAATGGAATTTTACAAAATGGATTAAAAATTTTCTTCTCATCATTTTCTAAATGACGTACATATGACTTTGTTTTATCAAAAATGTGATTAGAATCTTTGATTTAAAGTACATAGAATAAATATAATTTTAGAAATTCGTGACCACTAAATTAATTTAATATTTAAATTAAAATGTTCCATTATTATTTTTAAAGAATATGTAAAAATCTATATTTCAAAAAAATTAATATTTTAATGAAATGATTTACAATTGGAAAAGATACATTCCTAAAAAAGATCATTTTATTATATTTTTATTCTTTAACAATAATAACATTTTATATTTCTCATGGTTTACTATAGAGGTGACCTAATGATACCATCCTTATCCCTTAAATGGATGATTAATAATTATTATGAAATTATTTTCATAAAACCAATTCCTTTACCATGGGTTAGTTATGATGAATTGATGTAATAATTATGAATCTCATTTCTTTTTTTCCATGGGTCATGCCATTATGAACCTTTTGTGAAACCCATTACATATCCCTAGGTATTTCTATGATTAAATTATTTTTAAACTCATGTAATTTCCTTGGTTTATGTTATGATGAATTATTTTTGATCATGTTGAACAAATCTGTATGATTTTCATTATGTAATGGGTCAGACCAGAATTATATAGCACTAAAAATCATTGGTTAAATATAAATATATCATGAGATAAATAGAAATAAAATGCGAAGTGAAACTAGATCAGTAAGTGATGTTTTCTAAAATGATATGATTTTTAGTGAACCTTGAATACTATGACTCTTTTGGGATTGTACCCATTCCAAAATTTTAGTCTTGTAAAAGATCCTTGAATACGATGGAAATTATTTTCTATTCTTATCACTATGACACAAATCAAATTATTAGACCAATGTAATAATGTCATTAATTTTTTTCTTTCATTCCATTATGATTTATGTATTATTTAATACAAATATTTACTCCATGAGTCTATTTTAAGATTAATGGTTTCCATCTTATGGTTTGAAAATGTAATAATTATATTCTAATACACTTATTCTCATATAATACTTATGTGATCATAGATATATCTTCTGTTTAACCTTACTAAGAATATGATCACACACATTATTATGATTCATTTACCAATGTTATAAATAAAATTATTATCTATGATATGTCTAAAAAAGGTAATAATTATGAAAAACTTAGTGGGTGATGATTTAGTTCACATAATTAACTAGTTGATTACATATACATGTTTTCAAATATGTTAGATTTATATTTTTTAGAAGAAGATGTTTCCTGGACAAAAAACAAGGAATAATTTTTATAAAGGAAATGAATTAAAAGAGACTAAATATATAGGAATATATTATAATATTTGATATGAAAAGAAAGTCTGTCAGTAGGAAGTTCATCAAGCCATGTATCGTCTTGATTGACTCCCTTGTTTTGAAGACCATCATAAACCATGTTAGCTTCAAGGTATATATGAGTAATGATGTAATTGATGTTGAAAAGAGCCAGATACAGTATATCCAAAGGGTGGGGATCGTCCATGCAAGATGTTTCACACCATTCCAAACATATAGAACAACGTTGGTCAAGTCACTCTCAATCGAGAGGTTGTTCCAACCATGTTGTTTGAAAAAAAGATGGCATAAATCATACCAATAATTTCAGCTTCCAGTGATGAAGAAATGCCTAAACTACAATAGAATCAACCAATGATCTGACTAATATGATTCGTGATGACAGAACCACAACCCACAGAGATTAGAATTCCTTTGAAAGCCTCATCCACATTATCATTAATTAATCCATGTAGAGGGGCATTCCAAAATACTTCTAAAGTATGGTGAGGATGGAAATAGTTTCCAACAATACTCAATCATCATAGGATTCCAATGTTGAGCACAATGTTATTCTAGTGGCCCTTTTCAATCGAAATGGCTTCATGATTGTCAATGAGAATCCAAATTCTTTCTACACTATGACTGGATGAAAATTTATTATGAATAAGAGAATTTCTATCATACTAGATCATGTGGGCAAGCTTAGAGACAGTAGAATAAAAAATTTTCTTAATTTTCTGAGAACTATTCATATATATACATCTATTTAATTGTGATTTTATAGAGTCATGCATCCATCATCTTCAATCAAAAATGAACGAAATTTAATTCCAAAGAGGAGAAAATGTGTCACAAGAATGAAAAAGATGATTAATATCTTGTTTTTATTGATTGAAGAGACTTCATTTAGAAAACCATTATGAGAACCATAATGATAACTCATTGTATAGGAAAATATCTGGGAACTGTTTTGAAGGATATATTATATTGTTTCCATGAAATTAAATCCTTATATAGATTCTATAAAATTATATGTCTATGGAACAATTTTACTTTGCTGAGATAAATATAAAAAACACATTTATCTTTTTATAAATCATCACCATGTTTAGAATAATGGGTCTTACTTTACACTTAGTATGACAGTCATGGGGGATATGTTTTAGAAATTCAAAAACACAGTTGTGATCCTTCATGAAGGATGTGAATATATTATGACCATGGATGAACAAGATTATACCAAAGGTGTTATATAATGAAAAAAATGTTTCAGGACTAAAAAATCGTCTAAATAATGATTTTATATAATTATGGTTTTTCCCACTATGATTATTGTTTCTCAGACTATGTTTTTTTGTTTTTCGTTGATTATATGTACCTCAAGAAAACTTATTAACACTTAATGTGATATAAAATCCAATGATTTCTATAAGGCCCCATCTTTAACCATTATGTAATCCTAAATTAAGTTAATAATTCACATTGAGGATCATTTTAGGTTTATAGATTTAGAGGATTAGGCCATACCTATTACATTAGATATCAAATATTATAATGTAAATACTTCTATTCAGTATCCATTTTCTCATAAAATAAATAGTCATAAAATAAAACAAGAGTTCTTTTCTAGATAAAAATCTCCTCGAATTATTCCTTTCTTTTACCATTCTTTATATCCTGTGAAAAATATTTCAAAAACATTCCATGAGCCTAAAAATCTCAGTAAAGATTAGAAAATATTGAAAGAAAACATTTGTGCAACAATACATACCAATCAATTAAATCATACTTTTCAATATTTAATTTACCATAGAAAATCATATTATTTATGAATAACAAATGGAAAATCTAAATCATAAAGGTGGCTTATGGCATCCATAACATACATACGTTGTAGATTTCAGAGCTATATGGGGAGATACATTTGGAATACCCATCATAGTAAAATCTCTAAATCTATTTAGAGAAACATTAATGTTCACCTCCATCATGTTACCCCATTCATTGAAAAAATATCATGGGCTCACCCACCTTAGGTTTATCACAGAACCACCTGTATACACAAACAATTACCAAAAACCATAACATATTCATAACTCATAAAAAAAATAAAAGAAAGATTATATTTCCACATTTCAATCACAATATGTTCTTTCAAGATATTGAAATAATCAAACCATTCTCAAAAACATTTTCAATACAAAAATATATAAAAAGAGAATGTGATAATTATTTTCCTTTTAAAAACATTATGGCTTGATAAAGAAGCTAAATATGAAATAATTCTCATGGAAGAGGAAAGGTCATTTTCACTACATATGTTAAAAAGAAACATTATTTTTGTCATTCACTAAAATGATTCATTGGGAAAATATTCTCATTGAATTAAATTAAAATTAAAAGGGGTTTATACAGTGTATAAAGGAATGTCGTGTCTAAATCAAAGTATGCCTCAATGAAAGAAGATTGAGACGAAGTCCCTTACAAAAATAATTTTTTAAATAAAATAGATTGATTATCTGTATTCACTATAAGCACTCATAAATCAAATATATATACATGATAATATATAAAAATTCATTTCTCACATAATCAAGGAACGACATAAATATGAAAGAGATGATCAACCCAATGAATGAGAATTGTGTTAATAAGTTCCCTTACCTCGTGTCCGACTTGACTCATTTGTTCTTTAATATCCTGAAAAATAAACTACTGTTACATTAAAAAATCTTAAGAACTTATTTCAAATTTATTATTCCTTTAATAATATTTATTACAATGTTATAAACATTACATAATCATTTATGTTAATAACTGTTATTTTGTGGATATTGTGTATTTGAGTCAAAAATGAACTTCTTATAATTATAATTTGTCACTATTGTCAAAATTCCCTTATATACAGAATGCTATTCATGATTTAGATGTCATATATATCATATATATCTTGTATATAAATGTATTTAAAATAGTACATAAAATTTTGAGATAAAAAATGAAATACACAGTTCAAGGAGATGGTAAGCCGTACGGACCCATGAACACTACATTCATTTAAATTTAATATCTAATGGAATGAAAACAAAATGATACATATTTTTTATAATTCTATTATAATAACATATATTATTTCATTAATTACATCATTTATACATTCCATGTGTTGCATGAACATGTCATATAACTTTGAGGGGACAATAATATGCACTTCCTCAAATAAAGTGAACAATTATACCCATTATGGAAACCATAAAGGTATGATATAAATGAAAAATAACTAAGAATAGATACAATATTTTATATATCAAATTTTAATACAGTTCCATCATAATGGCCCCCATGATAGGTGGTTGGAGATAATCGAAAAATCATTGTTTCGTGAGACATTAGTTCGATGTACACAAAAATAGTATGTTCGTATCCATTAGATGGAGGTGTGTTTAGTTGTGGTTTCAATCCTTCTCATAACAAAAACCTAGTATATTGAGGATACTGGTGTAGTTATGTAGACAAATAATAAAAATATCATAGGGGGTGAAAAAGTCAAATAATAGAAGAGAACTTGAGGGAAGACGTTACCTTTAAATAGGGAAACTCCCTTTGGTTTGATCTGAACGGATTACTTGAAGTGCCTTCTACCTAAGGTAAGGCTTCTAAGTGGAATAAAGGGATCTTGGGTGCTTATTTTGGGAGATTTTGGACGATACATGGGGATTGAGAGGTGTATTTAATGGGTTAGTTGTGATGGCCTTCTATAAAGGAGAGTAGGGGAACTTTAGGAATGTTTGAAAATATTATTTTATTATAAATTGAATTATGGTTTTAAAAGGTCCCAAACTCATTAAATTAGGATTTAAGAATAATATTATTCAAAATCCTCTCAACAAATATGTTTAAGAATGGTTTGATATCATTTTTTACCATATCATTTAGCTTTAACTGTTAGTTAACTAATTAAAATATTACCATGTCTTCTTGTATATTCATACGATAAGGTTAATATAGTTACTATAAAATTTCAAGTGACATAAAATGGATATATAATAAAATTGGTAACATCATATGTGCCATTTAGCTGAATATTATATTTTTTGGGCTATTTTATCATTTAATAAAATATTAATTGATTTTAAAACATTAATATCAATTTCTATACTATTCTTATCATGACTTTTTAAAAATTCCAAAACAATGTGATTTATTCAAAAAACCTTTTTTAATTTAACTATAACAAGTCATACTAATATCTAAAATTTGGGGATGGAATGAATTGTTTTAAAATAATTTTATTTTAATACTTATAATCTCATTTATTGAAAAGATTTATTAATGAGGTAATCCTTACATGAACATTGTGTCATAAATAAATTTATTTATATGAGGTCTAAATATTATAAATAAAATACCATGATGTAGAAAAATTGTTCTATCTATCTAAGGACTACTTATAGTCAAATATATAAATTATATAACCCCACATTAATTTTTTTTCAAAACAATTCATGTTTAAGATATTTTTATTTCTACTTTGAATTAAAAGTTATTAATATCACTATCTTACCCAAGTGGCTTTCAAAGGCCAAAAGTCTCACCCAAGGATTGTCTCAGTCATCCATTACTCATCCAATAAGTTTATGAAAAGTGTTAAGGTAATTGTATGTTATTATAATATTATTTTTACCTTGAATTACCTTATTTACCTTTAATTGCAGTAAATAAAAGTCAAAAGTTACTATTCACCAAAAATTATTTTCATCTTATTGAACCACATTTTAAATACTGAAGACAATCATTTATGTAATATTTTTTAAATTCGTTTCACAGAAGGGGGAAAATTTAATTTAAATGAATAAGTCAGTTTTAACAACTATGTAGTGTTTTTCACTTTTCATAAAAAAATGAACGTTTTCAGAAAAATACCAAAATTAATCCAAATAAAAATTTGATATTCTGAATTAAAAAATGATATTTATTTTTCTAAATTCAAAACATATATGTTTCGATAGTTAAATTAAAATTAATTTCCATTTTCAAAACTAGAATGCGTGTTTTTAAGAAATAATTACTATCAAGAGATTGACATTTTTTTATATCCAATTTCAAAATGAAATTACTTTTAATGACAAAAATTGGATTAAATGGTAAAAACATAATCCAATAACTCTTTAAAACCATTTAAAATGATAATATAACCATATAAATAAATTCTAATAAATTGCAATTTTGAATTAAAATGCAATATTTTTCACTGTTAATTAAAAAATAAACATTATTAGGATAATACAAAAATATAATCCAATGTAATTTTTTATGTCTTAATTATAAAGGAGAATATTATTTTTCAAAGTATAAAATATTAAAGTGTAAAAAATAGATTTTAAAAGGGTTCACTATCAATAGGCTGTAAATTGATTTTTTAATGAATATTAGAGTGTATATGCTAAAAATTGAATTAATTCACATTTAATGCATTTATCTTTTATCAGATAAAAATAAAAACAATTAACAAACATGTAAAATCATATTGTAGTTAGTTATATTCATTAACAACAATACAATGGTTATGCATTGTCAACCATTTCAAATAATATTATATTATTATTTCTCAGTATGAATTAGAATTGTGTGCAAGATAAAATTTTGGGGAAACCCATTATTGTGTGTCGGGTACGCCATCAAACAAAGCATCCCAATTAAAGTAAAATTAATATTCAATTCAAAAATATTAATAAATAAGATAATATAATATTCTTTATTTACCTAGGATGTTATGTCCTTCCCCCTTTTGGGTATTGCATCCATGCAATTTTAAAATTGTGCTTAGAAACAACATTTAATGTCACACATTGAAGAAAGAGTCAATAAAAATATCACATTAAAAGAATGAAAGGGAAGTAAAAAAGGTAACTCAAGATAAAACATACTAGGATTCCATGAAAACATGGATATGGAAGAGAAACTAAGTGTCATGTTCATATGGAGAGTGATAGAAAACAGGATCAGGAGAAAGTTAACCACTAGAAAACCACAAACTTTTGATAGGTTAAATAGTATTTAGATTCCTAGTAGGAAAAGTAAACGGAAAATTTTTTTGTTTTAAGTTTCATTTAATAATGTAGTAGAATTTTTTTATGAGATTGACTATAGACATATGAAAATATACATACTTTTCATGTACTGTTTCATCCTTTAATAAGTTTGTACAAAAAAAACTCATCTTTTCTCCAAACGATGTTTATTCAAGATGACATGGTAACATCTAAAGAATTATAATATACTTCTTAAGGATCAAATAATCCAAAAAAGATGAACTATATATTTCCCTTGTCTTTAGACGTTAACCAAAAACAAATAGTTTAGTAGAAGATCAGATAATCCCCAAAAAGGATAATACTTTATAAAATAAATAGTACTCTTTATCCCCAAAATTTGACAAACAATACCCAAATTTCAAGAAATACCATTAAATAAACAACTATCTTTAAAATTCATCAAATTAACCCAAACTAAAATTGAAACTTCAAACTCAAAAGTATTTAATCTTATAGTCTTCCACAGTAAATCTTAACACTTATCCTAAAATAACATCGACTACTCTTAAAGTCTCATATTGATGAGTAATTACACTAATCCAAAATTCTCTATTAAAGTTTAATCATTTCTATAAATAACAAAAATCATTATATGTCCACAATAAAAATAATTATTCTTCAAAAAAAATCACCCCACAAATGTAATACCATCGTATTCTACTTTCCTTAGGCATACAGTGTTTCCTCAAAAGAGAGAATGTTTTCCCAAATAACCTTTATCACTTCATCATCAAATCATTTTCCTATAATAAATATATGATTTTGATAAATCATTAATTCCAAAAACAACTTATTCCTGATCCATAAAATCATCTAACTAAAATTGTTTAGTCAAACTAACTAAGGACTTCACATAGTTCAGTGGTAGGTGATAATCCAAATCGCACTTTGTTTGGGGGTTTGATTCTCGCAACATTGTCTTACACAACAGGTTGTCACAAGGTCCGCATGTTATCCTTTTTCAAAAACAATATAATTTTATAAAATTCCAAAAAATGAGAGAAATTCCTCAAAAAACCATAACATATTTTAACCACAAATTTTACCTCATTCCTCGCATTTTCATCCAAAAAACTAATAACCCATAATTGGCTCAAAAACCAAAAAATCACATAAAATCCTAAGGATATCCATTATTTCCAAAACATAAACGATATTTCTTTTTGAATGAAATTATCACATATCTAACTTCGCACTTACAAATACTATAAAAATTAATCCAATGTAATCACATCATAAAAAAGAGCCATAATAATTTTATGCAGTTTTTCATCCTAAATTGTATTACAACTCATGAATCCCTTATATGTAGGCTTAATACTCATTCAATGTTATTCATGATCCATTAACAATTATTTTACAACATATTCCATAATACCTAATTCCTACTAAAAAGTCATGAATCATTCCCTAAGATTCAATAATTTCATAACAAAATCGAAGAAATAATCCATACCTTTTGTAGGTATTTTTTGTTTCCTCATCGTCAATTGGAATGGAATTAGGAATTGGTAAAAATATATTTTTACGATCCTGCTAATCCCATTCTAGAACCATCTTCATAAGAAATATATTTTTATAATCACCATGCACACCACATTTAAAATATTCAACTGATTCTTCGAAATGAATTTTTTTTCCTTTCCTGGAGTCAACTAGATGCTTACTTTTTCCATGGCATGTTCTCACATTATGGCCTTCATTAAAATATCTACAACATCTCCCATCCCTTTCAAACATTTTCCTAGGTTTTTCATTCCACATCCTTGAAACATACATTTTTTAATATACTCACCTTTATGGTTATTTCCTGAACTCACATTTGGATTAGTTTCTCGCATATACGATGCCTTAAAAAAATACAATGGTTTAGGTGGTCAATCACGACTCTAGATAGTTGGTTAAAAATAAATAAAAGTGTGTTCATTACAGTTCATATTTCCTTAATTTTCTTATTCATAAAA
The DNA here is from genome assembly GCA_963277665.1 of Viscum album. Lineage (NCBI taxonomy): Eukaryota > Viridiplantae > Streptophyta > Magnoliopsida > Santalales > Viscaceae > Viscum > Viscum album. Next base: position 904,303,134 of record OY728139.1, read on the forward strand.
CCTTCATAGTTTTCTTCACATCCACTATTACTTTGGTGCCTACTAGATCCTTCCATTTACTAAAACAAAAATGGTCAGTGTGAGTATATCAATAAAATCATCATATTACATCTTTTGAGGATGGTAAACACTAAAATATTCTTATTCATGTTATCATAAACCCATTCAATTTATCAAAAACCAGTTATGTAACATTATATTATGCTAAACATTATGGTCATGTCACTTATTCTTAAATAACACCCTAACTTCTAAAGTTATCTAAACTAACCTTGGATTCCAACTATAATGACCCAACATTAAATATAACGTAATATTGAATTTATTTAATAATTCACATTGAGAAACATTTCAGGTTTAGAGTTTTATATAATTAGGCCATAACTATTACATTATATTTCAATTGTTAAAAAGTTGAAACTTATACACAGTAATGGTTTTTTCATTAAATAAAAATTCTTAATAGTAAACAAGAGTTATTTTCTTGATAAAAATATTCTTGAATTCATTTTTTCTCTTACCCATCCATATATCATATGAAAAATATTTCAAGAACATGGTATGAGCACAAAAATATCAGTAAGGGTTATAAAACTAATTAATAAAACATTAGCCCATAAATACAAAAAACATCAATGAAATCATTATTTTCAATATTTAACATACCACACATGATCATAATATTTATGAATAACAAATAGATATCAAAATCATAAAGGTAACTTGTTGAATCCATAACATTCTTACGTTGTAGCTTTTACATCTACACAGGGAGTTACTTTTGTAATACCCATCACTATATATTCCCTAAATCTCTTAAGAGAAACATTAATGTTTACCTATTTCATGTTTCCCAATAAATTGGAGAGATATCACGAGATCACCCTCCCTATAGTTATCACGGAACCACCCATATATAGAAATAATTCCCAAAAACCATAACATATTCATAACACATAAAACAAACATAATGGAAAGATAAAATTTTCACATTTAAATCACAATATATAATTTCAATATATTGAAATAATAAATATATTCTCAAAACCATTTTCAATACCAAAATATTTTAAAATAGTATATGGTATTTATTTTCCTTTTTAAAACATTATGTCTTGTTATGGAAGCCAAATATGAAATACTGCTCGTGGCGGTGGGAAGGTCATTATCACCACATACATTAAAAATAAATCTAATTTTTGTCATTTAGTAAAACACTTCATAGATAAAATAATCCATTTGAATGAAATTAAATGTAAAAGGGTTTTATACACCATATTAGGAAATTCGTGTATAAATCAATGTATGCCTCAAAGAAAGGAGATTAAGACGAAGTCACTTACAAAGATGATTTTGCAAATAAAATAGATCCATTTTCTGTATTCACTATAATCATAGATAAATAATTTATGAATACAAGATAATATATAAAAATTCATTTCTCACATAATCAAAGAATGACATAACTAAGAAAGAGATCATTAACCCAAAGAATGTGAATTTGGTTAAGAATTTTCCTTACCTTGTGTCTGACCTAGCTCGTTCATTCATTAATCTCCTGAATAATAATATAAAGTTAATTTTTTCTTTTTTAGGATCCTTTTTAATGTTTTTAATTCCTTTATGTTACTTATTTCCACAATATACATGTTACATAATCATTTACTTTAATAACGATTGTTTTGTTATTGTTTGGTACTAAAGACAAAAATAAACATCTAATAATTATAAGTTGTCCTTTGGTAATAATTCCATTATCTCTATAATTATATTCATTATTTAGATATCATATGTAACACCCCAAGATTTTATAGTATGTTATCTCTTCAAAATAATTTAATAACTTACACTACACACAACAACGAGTTTGAGCGCACCACAACAAACCAAAATAGCCGTTCAAAAGGCAGTTATGATTATTGTAACTAAATTTTTAATTTTATATACTATATAAAATTTTATAATCCATATTATGTTTTTTTAGACATAATATAATAACAAATACATTTTTCTCAGATAAAAGAAGTAGTTTTCAAAAAATAAAATTTTACCACCTTTTAATAGAATCCCTCTTTAAATCTAATATTTGACACTTTAATATATTCAATTTAACAAAATAATCTTCTTCTATAAAATCGTGACATAAAAATTTAGTTTCTATAAATTATTAGTGTTTTTCTGATAACTTTCATATTTTGATGAATAGTAAAAATTACTAAATTTTAACTAAAAAAAACTTTTTTAATCTAATTAATTTATATTGTTCAATTATACATTTTAATGGGTTGGAAGTATAATTAGATAATATTTTTATCATTTAATATAATTTTGGTCATTAAAAGTATTTTTAGATTTAAATTTGACATAAACACATGTCAATATTTTGATAGTTGTTACTTTTTTAATATCCCGCTTTTTGGTTTTGACAATGGGAATTAATCTTTAATTAATAAGTGAAACTAATATATTTTTAATTTGGTAAAATAGACTTCATTTTTGAATTTGGAATATCAGAATTATTTTTGGGTGATTTTTTGTAATTTTTCGGAAAACATCCAATTTTTTATAAATAGTGCAAAACACTATGTTACTGTTTAAACCTGATTTTTTATATAAGTAATTTGTTATATTATTTTAATAAATATTAAGTCAAAATAGATAAATAATACCAATATATGTTCAATTTGATTCATTGGAGTAATTTTATAATATGTTTAGACATATAATTTTTTTTTGAACTTTTCACCGTCTTTTACCCACCTTCTAGAAGAATTTGAAATTTTACATAAAACATAATTTTACCTCTTCTGTGAATTGAATTTAAAAAATATTAGAGACATGGTTATAAAAAGTATATAAAATTTGGTTCAATAATATGAATATATTTTTTGTTAAATATTAACATTTGACTTTTTTTACCACTGTTAAAAGTAAAAAGGGTCATTAAGGGTAAAAATAATATTATAATTACCCTAACACATGTCTTAATTCTATTGGATAAGTGTAATTCTACAAAAACAATTTTAGGAATAAAATATGATCCTTTAGATCCACATTAATTATATTAGAACATTTATTATAATTTAATTTAAAGAAGAGTTAAAAGTGTTAAATTCAAGTTTTCCTAACTAAAACATTTTTAATATAGGGTTATACATAAGATAAAATCGACTATAAATATTGATTATAAATCTGAAAATATTTCCTACATAACGGTATTGTATTTATAATTTTTAGACATTAAATAATTAAATTTTTATAATGACACAATGATGATGTAGTAATTACCTTATTAATAAAATATTAAAATAATTGATATTATAAATACTCCAATAAATGTAATTTGAGACTTTGATGAATTACAAATATTTTATAGGTTTATATGACATATTATTTTTCATTAAATCATTGTTTTCTAAGTAATAATATTGTTATGATTTTAACAAAAATCAAATACCAAATATTGTCAAAATTAACATAAAATAGTTTTTTTAAACTATATTATTGGTTGATATAACATTCCTAAAAATCTATGTTTCAGCCAAAGGGATTATATAATATTATATATGTCATTAAAGAAGCACTTGTGGTTCTCTTGATATTTTATAATATGTTTATTAACCATATAGTGTAAGAATACAAGAAGACATGATAAAAGTTAAATTATTTAACTACGAGTTAAATCTGAAAGATAAGGTTCAAATGGTAACCTAAACTTGTATAAACCTATTGGTTGAATGTTTTTCGACCCATCCCCACCATAGAGTAGAAATAAATCCTTTTTTATCCATTATAAACCGAAAATGATTTTATTATAAAATAATATTTCAATCTTTTCCTAAAACGACCCTCACCACTATTATAAAAGGGTACTTCCCCTTCTCTTCAAATCACACCTCAAAAGCCATTTTTATTGGCCAAAACCTTCCCAAATATCCTCTAAACATCTCTAAAATAAACCAATTATCCTTAAATTTATAATAAAGCCTACCTAAGGAACCCTTTTGATCAACTCAAACGGAGACACCCGAAGAAGAGGTAATAATTTCACCACCCTCTTTCAAGTTATTTTCATCATCCACTTCCTCTTTCTTTGTTATTACCATACCAAAATAGTAACTCCAGTACCTTATACATATTGTGATTTTATTATAAATATTTCACAACCATATTCATTGATATATCCATCCTATGAATGATAATTTCACCATGTGTGCGTACGTACGGCTTACCGTCACCACGCCGTGGTGTAATTTATTATTCAACACTGTGTTATTTGGATTGATATAATATTGAGTAATTTGTATATAAATAATGAAAATAACATTCTTATGTCTCTTTAAAATTAATATATCATTCAATTTCAAAAAATTTAATCATTAAATAAATGGTATTGTCGCTCGTGCGTACATATGCATTACTCTCCCCATGACGCGATGAGATTCATTTCCACATTCACCATTCAACGATGATTATAAACATAGATATTATTAATAAGTTTGTAATATATAACACAATAATTCTACTATATATATATATATATTTATGTACTTACATATATCTTATTCACTTACTTTCATTCAATACGATATGAAAACATAAACAACATTTATGCGTATGTTCGACCTACCTTTTCCAAAAATGGTGCCCTCCACTTCATATATCTATCTATTATAAATATTAATATTATAAATATATATGATATTTAAATCAATTTTTATATTCATGAATTATATAAATAAATATCTAAATGATACTATCAATAATAACAAGTTAAAACATGTACGATAAAGAAAGAGACCATTACCCCAAATGTTAATTTAACATGGAAATCTTTATTAAATAGGTTGTAAAATTTCCGAAATGCATAATTTATGATATAATAAATATGAATATGGTTCTGGTATAATTTAATAGCATACTATGGTCATCATACAGGAGGTAAAACGTACCCTCGACCAAATGAATGTTCAAGGTAAGGGTTAATTTCACAGTCTCTTTATTATTAGAGGTAGTTTTAACGTATGTTTTTACTGTGACATATTTATTATCTTGTACATGTTTAATAAAAGAGTTTCTCAAAGGGATTATTTTTGAGGGAATATTTTATTAAAATTTTATTTTAAATATATTAAAAATAAATTATTCTAAACCATTCTCATTAATGTCCATGTGTTCAAAATGGTTTTAAGGGTATATTTATGTGGACATGAATGTTTTAAAAATTTAATTGCATTCAAAAGTTTCAAAGAGGTATTGGAATCATTGGTTTAAAAATGTCATTAAATTTATTCCTTTATAAATTGTGTAAATTATAAATGTTTTCATGAAAATGGGATATTTCTCTCAAATAGTTTTACAAATCATTTTCATCTATGTCAACATACTTTGATGGATTTTAAACTTGTTTAAAGTTGATTTATTATGATACACATTTTCCATATTTTATTGAATGTTTTTTCATATATTTTACTGTGGATCTATTATTTTAATACCATTCATGGTTTATGGTTAAAGTATTGACATTTCTTTGCATGTTTTAATACGAATGTTTATGTTATGTTACAACCCTTTCATATGATGAATGTATTAGACATAGTATGTGATGGGTGGAGCCCGTTATTGCTCCTCGGTGCATCGGTAGGTCGTATGAGAAAATTATACATGGAATTAGTTGAGGCTTTTCCCAATTTTATATATGGTTTTGGCATAGGCCTTAATCATTTTTAGACATCTTGGTCAAGGCCTTGACAAAATGTTTCCGAATATCTATCATTATACATTCCCTCATTGTGAATATAATTTTGATAGTTCATGTGGTTATTAGACTACTAGAATACCCATGACCTCGTTTTATTATGGAATTATTTACTCAGCTCATATTTCTTCCATAATGTGTTCATGTTTATTATTTGTAAATACATGTGTTTTCAATTATTCACTATGCCTATTAATTATGTTATCTTCCGCTATCTTTTTTACCCTTACTGAGCATTTGAGCTCACCCATTTCGTATGTTTTATTTTCCTAGGATCCCAAGAATTGTTTTATGATTGATATTCAAGGATAATATATGGGAATAATGGCATTATCAATGAATTATTTATGATGTGCTTTATGTTAGAAAGTGTAATGTAACATTCATGTATGTAATCTATTTTCCAATACTGTTGTACTGATCATTCCTTCAGGACATGATTCCTTGTAATCATGCCAATGTATTAAAATAATGGACCTACTCTGTGTAATTGCGTTCGGGGTGTTACATCATATATATCATATTTATCCATTATATATATGTATTTATAATAGTACATACCGTTTGGATGTAAGAAATGAAATGCACCATTCATTGATACGGTAAGCCATACGTACGAATGAACACTACATTCATTTATATTTAATATTTACTATAATGAAAACATAATTATACATAGGTATATTATAATTAAAGTATAATATTATATTTACTTTCATTTTATTCCATCTTTTATATGTTCTGCATATGGAATGAAGAATTCATAACACTTTGAGGGGGCACTAAATTGCAGTTCCTCAAAATAAAATATCGTATTCTCCAATTATGGAATCCAAAAAGGTATGATATAAATGAAAAATACAAAATCAAAGAGACAATATAATATATATCACATATAATTAAATTTCCTTCAAAATTCCCACCATGAGACATGGTAGGAGATAATCGAATAATCCTCATTTCAAGTGGCAGCAGTTCACTGTACCCAGAAATAGTATGTTCATATCCATTAGATGGAGGTGTGTGTAAGTGTGGTTTTAGTACATCTCATTACAAAAACCCAGTATATTAAGGAAAATTTTATTGGTATGTAATCAAAGAAATCATAAAAGCACATGTAGTGAAGAAGTAAAATAAATGAATATAACTTGAGGGAAGATGTTACCTTTAAATCAGGTTACTCCCTTCGGTTTGAACCAAAAGGATTCCATGAAGTGCCTTCTACCTAATGTATGGTTTCTAAGAGGAATGGAGGGATCATGGGAGATAATTTGGGATGATATTTGATGAAAAAATGGGATTGAGATGTTTTTTTAATGGGTTATAGGCGATGGACATTTATAAGGTAGAGGATGGGATCATTAAGAATGTTTGAAAATATTATTTTTTTATAAACTAAATTTCAGTTTCAAAAGGTCCCACAGTCATTCAATTCTAATATACGATGACTATTATTCAAAATCCTCTCAACCAATAGGTTTTATACATGTTTTGGTTTCATTTATAACCTTATCATTTATATTTAACTATTAGTTATCTAATTTATCTTTTACCATGTCTTCTTGTATATACATACTATACGGTAAATATAGTTAATATAAAATTTGAAGAGACCCAAAATGGATCTTTAATGACTTTTTTACATCATAAGTGTCATTTGAATGAATCTTATATTTATAGGAATGTTTTATCATTTAATAAAATATTAATTTATTTAAATTATCATTAATGTCATCTTTTATACTATTCATATCATAACATATTAAAATTAATGAACTAACTATATTATTTCAAAAAACCATTCTTAATTTAAATATAACAAGTCATACTCATCTCTAAAATTCATGGATGGAATAAATAGTTTTAAATAAATTTAGTTTAATATTTGTAATATCATTTAGTCAAAACGATCATTAATGAGGAAATCATTACATAATAATTGTGTCCTAAATAAATTTATTTATTTCATTATTAAAAATTAATAATAATATAACATGATATATGAAATCATTTTATATTTATAATGACTATTTATAGTAAAATATCTAAATTATATAACCCCACATAAATATTTTTTAGAAAAATAATATATGTTTAAGATATTTTTATTTTTACTTTAAATAAAAAGTGGTTAATGTCATTATCTTACCACTCCAAATTAATTTTTTTATTTTCCAACACTTTTAAAGGGAATTTGAGAACCCTCATAGTGCTAAAGATCCAACATCAAAAGAGACAACTGACTTGTTACATACTAAATTTAGACAATTAGACTCAACTTCTCTTTCCAATTTCCCGGGGAATACCTGGCTGCCAGGATGACCTTCCAGGAATTCTTCATAATAAGTTTCCAAGTACTCCCAAGCATGCATATACTCTTCTTTGATAATTTTCCCCATGACAAAGCCTCTAACCAAAATATGGCCTTGCCTGTGAATCCACTCCTCCTGCTCCTTGGTACCTTTTGCATGAAGATATCTGCTCATAATTTGATCAACTTATTCCTTTGCCGCCTTAATCACCAGGAAATGTTCATTCATCTCCTCACCCGAGTGGACGAGGAGATCCATTTTTTTATCTGAATCAACGGCCTCTAGGCGGTGACAACCAACAAGCGGTCCTTCCTCATGATGCTGAAGAGCATCCTCCATCGCCGGCATCAACTCTTCAGATTGAATTTTCAGTTTGTAATGCTGATCATTTGTCCTTGTGGCAGTCTCAGATTCTTCAGACACCCAGTCGATGGTCTGCGTGCCCCATGCACGCTTCCCATCCCCTTTCCCGATGGAGCCTTTCCTCCAGCCCGTGTCATTGTTTCCCACATTATTAGTTCCCATCGGAGGGAGTTTACCTTTACTTGAAGTCCGCGTAACAGGAGGACTCAGTATGTTAGAGTAGTCTTTCCTCCCTCGTGACCTCTGGGTATGCGTAATAAATCCTTCTGAATTAATAATTGTATTCTTTCCCTTCATTGATGAGGATCAAAAGTATTCATCTACCAAGCCCACTTCCAGAAGCTCATAGGTGAGTCTGGGACTGGATCTGCCTCCTCCTGGGTAAACCCCCATACCAGAGAATGGTCTTTGCCATGTGAATCCTCCATCTCAAGTCCTTCCCCAAGAATCTAACTTTCTACTTCTCCCAAGACTTCAAACCAGTTCTGAGAAATTTTAAGCAACCCTCCAGCTTTAACCTTATCGACATAAGAAGGATTAGCCTGTAAGTCTTGCGCAGCCATGTCTGAGCCCCTTGGTTGGACAAATCCATGACCCATATATTGAAACTACAGAGAAGTGTCTTCAATAGTTGTTATATACACATCCACTGCATCACTCACCATGTATCCACTTGATATATTTGAATCGAGATGCCTTACCAAATCATCATTCAAGTGTGGCTCCCACTCCTCATGACCTTCCTCCTTCTCCTGAACCAAACCAACATTCATTCTAACCCCATCACCTCCAGTAGCACACATTTCCTCATACGAGCATCCAACACCCAAATCAGCTTTCAGGCTACTAAAGATTCCAGAAATAGTTGGGTCGCGCAAGGAAAACATTGATGGATTTCGGGGAGCCTCCACAACTGGAGAGACATGTTGGCTGACGGGCTCCACCTCCTCTGGAACAGCCCGTCACACTCTCACATTCTCACCCAATCCTTCCATAACTCTTACCTCATTCACCTTCTGGGCATTGGAATTAAATGAATCTATGCTATTCATATTGTTGGCCGAGGGGGCCACTAGCACAGGAGATTTTCCAGCATCCCGGTTCCTGGGTCCCCAACGACAGGACTGGTAGGAATGTCCTAAGAGGTTACATACCGAGTAGAACTCAGTCCAGGATTCAAAAAAAACCTCATATTTCCATATAACTTCTTCCCCAACAACGATCCAAACCCACTCCATTGGTGGTCTCAACACATATACTTCAAAACAGATTCGATGTGAGATCGGGTGACACATAGTAGTGGTCCGAATATTAGAGCAAAAAAAAAATCCTACCATGTTCCCTAGAATGCGTAAGATGGAGGGGTTTTGAAAGGGCAGTGGAGGGTTTGGGAACCTTACCCACAACGTCATCATTGGAGAATCACGATCCATGTGCAGGATGAATGGCCAGTTGAAGAGATAGAAGGGTAACCTGTTGCAGACTCTCGGGGATCTGGACAAAGCTAAGATAAAATCTTCTTCAGATGCAAATCAAACCAGAATGTGTTGTTTGTTGAGGAGACCCACTATTGCACGGTCCTAATGTCCCCAAGATTCGAAGATGTAATTGTAAAATGAGTCAACTGAGGGCCTGCGACGACTGATTCGAGCCACCAAAGTAAGATGATGAAGACCCGATGCCTCTGAAAATTCCGAAATCGAGAGCAAAAGTTTCGATGAGCCATTGTAGAGATCCGGAACCTCCAGGATGAGATCGATAGTAGGGAAATGGGGAAGTAAGTCTGGGGAAGTGAAGGGGAGTAAAGGGGGTGGGCTGGGTGGAGGAAGAAAAGGATCTTCCCCCGCTCCAGGGGAGGAGGGGGGACAGTGGTGCTGCTCCCATCGACCTAGGGCATCGCAGGGCGGGGAAGGGCGAGGAGTGAGCTCTCGATCAGAGTCCTTTAATGTTATTATCTTACCCAAGTGGTGTTCAAAGTCCAAATGTCTCACCCAAGGATTGTCTTCGTTGACCATTACTCATCCAATAAATTTATGGAAAGTATTAAGGTTTTTTTATATTATTATAGTATTATTTTTAGCTTGAATTGCCTGATTTACCATTAACCGTAGTAAATAAAAGGAAAACTTTACTATTCACCAAAAATTATTTTCATCTTATTGAACAACATTGTACATACTGATGAAAACTATGTATGTCGGATTTTTGAAATTCAATTCAATGAAGTGGTAAATTTTCATTTAAATGAAAATTTCAGTTTTTAACATCTTTCCAATCTTTTTTCACAATTAATCAATAATTGAACGTTTCTAGAAAAATACCAAACATTCACAGAGATATAATTTTGATATTCCAAATCCAAAAATGATATTTATTTTACCAAATTCAAAAAAATTAAGTTTCATTAATTTATTTAAAATTAATTTCCATTGTTAAAACTACAAAGTGTGTTTTTATGGAATAATAACTATCAAAAGATTGACATTTGTTTATATCCAATTTCAGAGTGAAATTACTTCCTATGACCAAAATTGGATAAAATAGTTGAAATATAATCCAATCACACTTTAAAATCATTTAAATCGATAATTTAACAATGTAAATATATTATATTAAAGGGTTGTTTTCAATTAAAATGGAGGATTTTCCACTATTCATTAAAAATGAACTTTATTATAAAATAACAAAATTTCATCCAAAGTTAATTTTTATGTCCAGATTATAAAGAATAACAATATTTTTTCATGTAGACCATTTTAAATTCACAAAACCCCTATTTAAAAAGGGATCACCATCAAAAGGCGGTAAATCGACCTTTTAAAGAATATTAGAGTATTTATGCATAAAATTTGATTCATTCACATTTAAGCCTTTACATTTTTTTGGATAAATGTAAAAACATTTAAAAACATTTAAAATCATATCTTATTTAGTTCTGTTCATTCCTTCCAATACAACGATTATGCATTATCTATCATTTAAAATAAATTATTATTATTATTATTTTGTATGACTGAGCGTTGTGTGAAACAATGGATTCCAGAGAAACCCATTGTTGTGTGTCGGGTACTCCATCCAACACATCATCCAATTTAAAGTAAAATTAATATTTAATTAACAAATATTAATAACTATGATAATATAAAATTCTTTAACAATGGATGTTACAATTTTACTACTGAGTAATCGAAATTTATGGTATTTGGAAATAAAAATATAATTTCATATGTCAAATAACATTCTCAATATATGAATCATTTAGAATAACCAAATATGAAAAGGTAAAAATTAAGTTTTTGGGTCCTTCTTGAGGCAATGTGCACTACTTTTTAGTGGTCCAATAAATCCACTAGTTGCATAGAAATAGATCTCTACCATTTAAAATATATTTTCTATTCGCTAGTGTTCATAACATTCAACCCAATTTTTATGTATATCATTTTCTTGGTGAAGTAGATCAATGTTGGACTCTTATCTATAATACAATTCACTAGTAAGAAATTGAATCCATCAATTGGGTTGATTTAAAAAGTTTATTTTTCAATAATTTTATTCCTTTTATTCTTGTAATGAAATTGGAGAAGTAATTCTTAGACAAAAATAAAAAGAATGAATAAAATATTTGTTTCATTATGGAAACATAATAATAAATTATAAGTATTATTATTGATTTTTATCCAAGCTGAATGTAATGTTTATTGATTCTTCAATGTCTTAAAACCATGTATCTTAAGGGTGTTAGCAATAAGGAATATTAGTAGATATGAATAAATCATTATATGTTCTATCAAGTTAGAAATAGTGAATGGAGTTACCAATAAATCTCATAGTTTTAATGAGAATGGAAATAAGTGATCAAAAGGGTACTCTGAAAACCATGGAGAGATGAAGATGAGATTTCATTCATTCCTTATGTGTAGAAGTAAACATGTAAAAAAATGTTTTATGTTTACAGGAAATATTTTTATGTATGTAATGTATGTTTGTTGAGAAATGTATTTGGTGAAGTGATGGGAAGATGTTAGATAATGATGTGAATCGAGAGAAAACTCTATATAATGAACTACCCACACAATTGTTTTTCAAATGTAAAAAGAATGGGAATTATGATAACCATTGGTCAAATCCAAATGTTAATGACTATTGTTGACATCATCCACAAATTATTCCACGAGAGAAAGGGAATTATCATGCAATAAATATTTTTGATGATTTGAATGATAATGTGGTGGTGAAAGGAACAATTTCTATCCAATTTAGAACAATTTATTTTATTTTTATCTAGACACTCTTTTATATCTAATTAATCATCCAAGGGCCTCAAAATTCAACCACAAAAATTATATGTTAACTTAGTATTTAAATCCCATTATGGTATGATGATCACATCTCATGTATATAAATATTATCCAAATGATTTTTTTGGGAATTTGCTTCCTATAAATTTTATTATTCTCCCTCTAGTTTATTTTTATGTTATCATAAGAATGGGTATTCGTTCTTTATATAAATCCCACATCAATTCATGAGGATTTAAGGTAACATTTCATCTTCCAATTTAACATATGATCATCTATTACTATGGTGATAAATATAAAAATTCAATGGAAATCACATTAATTGTATGGGTCTTGATTCCCAAGAAAAATTGGTGTCTTTCCCATGTTTTTGGGATGGAACTCAACATTTATGATATATCTATTATGTGGGAGTTTTTTTTATATGTTAGTAACATTTTCAAAGTCTCCCACAGAATATACATGTTAGGTTCTCAATATAACTTATACCTAGTGCTACAACTATTTCAATTAATCCTTACAGACTTGACATAATTTACATACATGAATTGATAAAGAACCATGATGTGATTCTTGAAAAGGGAATTATCCAGCCAAGTGTGTCATTGTGGGGTGCAACTATTATTTTATAAGAAGAAATATATATTTATATGAATCTTCATTGATTATAATTAACAAAACAAGATTAAAATTAAGAATAACTATCATCCTATCTCTATTGTTGACTTGTCTCATCAACATCATATAGATCAATAATTATCCAAAATTTCCCATTATTATGGATATTAGAATATGGGGTTCAAAAATTAGGATATAACAATGAAAAATTCCATTCAAGGTGCATAAAATAATAATATATGGTGATTCAATTTTTTATGCTACTTACAATGATATCACCATGTATTTAATGAATAGAGTATTCTGATATTGCACTAATCGATAATTGTTAGTCTGTATGGATGAGAATATTTTATATTCAATGTGTAAGGAAGGATGTGAAGATCAATTTTTAAATCTTCTAAATACATTGAGTAAGGGTAAATTGTTTGGAAAATTTTCCAACTATGAATTTTGGTTAAGAAATGTTTACTTTTTCAGTAATATATTCTAATAAGATGGTATATTATTGGATCTATCTATGAAATAAGTTATTGACCATTGGTGCGGGCCAACCACTATGAATATTATCTAATTTTTACCTAGTTTTGATGGATATTAGAGATTATTTTTTGGAGAATTTATAATTTTTAATTAATCAAGAACTGGAGTAAATTAAGAAGGGAGACATGTTCATTTAGATAAATTAATGTGAAAACAATTTCATGGAACTGAAGATTATATTAGTTATCACCCCATTGCATCCATTAACTTATATAGGATAATTGTTTATAATATTTCATGATTCATCAATTAATATATTGAGATATTTTATCCTGATGAATGATCTGGTTATAGTTTATGCTCTGTGATAATATAAAGCTCCTAAGAAAAATTACCATTATCATGATTTGGAGTTAACTGTTATAATTTCTTCAATAATGATATATAATAATTATATTTATTATGAAAGGTGATATATATATATTTAGAATAAATGATTAAATTATATATTCACATATAAAGAGTTGAATATGGCCTAGATAAAATGGTTGTAATAGAATAAAGATTATTACAATTCAATAAAATACTACCATGGGAAAATGAACACGTTATATGATACTTTGAGTTGAAAGGAACATGCAATATTATTTAAGAAGAGGATAAAAAATGATCCATTATGTCTATATATAAAGAGTGTGGACTTGAAAATATTAAATGAATAGTATAAATTAAATCACTCCCAAATGAGTGTTCAACTATCTATAAAAGTGATGGTTATAGAGGTGTAGAAGGATGATGTAGAACAACAGAAGAATGGTATAAACATTATTGATTTTGAATTTGAATATGATTGGATTGTAAAGTTCAAGAAACATATATGTGTTCCAGACACACCATATTTGATAAATGAGTTGTCATCTGAGGATTATAGTACATCAATCTGTATTCATCCTTGAAGTAACAAAATATTCTTACAAATATGATATAGTATTTAGATTTGGAACATAATAAGAGACGTGTTACTAATTATGTATCTTAGTGAAAAGTATATTAGAAATCCTGGGATTATGGGAAAATTTGTATGCGTATATTGAAATAATATTTTACACCAAAATGGAAATGGGAAAATAATACAATGGATTTTCTCAACACAATCCCCAAAACAACTATAGGGAATAATTATAAATGGGTTGCAGTCGATCACCATAAAAATTAAGCAGACATTTTTAATATCATATATTAATTATAACTTGATCATTTTTCTATTATATACACTAATGATGTGGAAATATTTCATGAACTATGACATTTGATTCTCTCTGATCAGGATATGAGGTTTACTTAATTGTTTGGTGGTGTTTTCTAAAATCCCTTGATATGGAGTTGATTTTAAGTATTATGTATCATCCATAGAAAGCTATTCAGTTTTGAAGAGCCATTCAGACACAAGAAATTATTCTATAATATTTTCAATGGATTTCATAGGTGGTTGGATCAACAATAACCTCTAGAATAGTTTTCTTATGACAATACATTTCACCTAAGAATTCAGATGGAATCTTATGAATCCCTCTATAGAAAGAAGCATAGAAATATGATAATTTTAGATATATAAATATATCAAGAATATATAATGTGAAGGAAATTAAAGATAATTTTATATCCATTCAATAACACATCATCGATTCTTAGAGTTAATAATTTTTTTAACATAATATCACTAACATGTTTTGGAAATTCACATTCGTGAGAAGGTTTCGCTATAAATTTCCCTATGGAATAATTTATTGAGATTCATTGAGAAATTAAAGAATAAACCTATGTATATTAACCATTTTTTGATTATTGATCAAGTATGGAGGGTTTTTTATCAGTTGGTGTTTCCACTAAACTTCTCTCAAATCCATGATGTGTTCGGCTTATCACTCCTAAGGAAGTACGTATCTAATCATTCACATGTAATGAACCTAGAGGTAATATAATTGAATAATTATTTTTATTAAGAAGGTAAAAAAATGAAAATTCTATATTTTAAAGAGAGACTTCCAATAATTTAGACCACTAATATGGTAAAATATACATGGGGAATCCACCAATATGAAGAATATATATGGGATCCTTAGGATATGATGAGGTCGAAGTACCTTCAGTTGTTTTTATTATAGAGGAAAATATTTGGCGGTGAAATGCATTTTAAATGGGGTATAATATAACACCGAAATATTTTATATTTTGATTAAATTTAATTTCATGTCTAGTTTTTGTTACATGAAACATTGAATTTTTATAAAACATAACAAAATTTTAATAGTTTTATTTAGACATAAAAATTATAATATATTCATGAACCATGGTTTTATGAATAAGGTAAAACAAAATTTTTGAAATCAATTATAATTATTTAATATAACGAATACATATTGATAGATAAGTAAACAATATTTAATAAATTATTCATATTATAGAAAAATACATTATCTTTACCTATATTATTTTATCATTTTTTATGAAACATTTATAAAATTAATTATTTCCACCAATAGAATTTTTTTATAACAAATTAATTTCATTTTTTGAAGAAATATTTTATAATTATCTTTGATGTAATTTGGGGTAATTTTTGGAAATGCTAAATTTTATCTATGAATAGTGAAAGTAAATATTGTTATTAAAAATAGCCTTTTTTGAGAATCTAAAGTTCCATTTTCTTTTAATATGGATTAAAATTTTATATATGTTATCTTATATTATGGGTAATCTATTTTAGGTAATTGGAATCAATTTCAGGTTCAATGTTTTATATGAAATCTTTTTATACTTATCAAAACCTTTTCTTTAGAATCCCAACTTTGCATCACGTCTATGAGTTAATTTTAAATTAAATTATGAATAATTTGTTATATTTATTTAGTAAAATGGATTACGTTTTTTATTTGTCATAATTAATATTACATTATCAGGTTAACATAGTTTTTCATAATGAACTGCACAAAAAATTAAATTAATTATCACGGTTAATGTTAAAACCGAATTTATACCCAAACAAAAAGGGTTTAAAAAACTAGAAATTTTTCTGAATTTATATTTCATGAATATATTTAGACCTTATCACATATTATTTTTGTTAAGGGTTCATTTTTGTTCAATTTTCATTTTTTAAACATTTTTTATATTATTATTTTTAAGAATTTAAAGTGTCCCATCTTCCGACTTATCAAAGGGATCCTATTATCCTCTCCCTTTTAGTCTTAAAAATCCTTATGGTTCAATAAATAACTTCCAAAACACATTATATAATTCTTATCCCATGTCTCGGGGGACTTTTTTCAGTAAACTCTTCTATGATGAATTTTGGTTCAAAAGTAATCAGTTTTTTTCGATAAAAATTTATCATTCTAAACCAATCATTTTTTTCTTCTTCAAACACCGTAAGAAATTAATAAAATATCATTATAGAAAAAAACTATTTATCATTCATATACTTATATTTTATTAAGAACATTTAAAAACAAATATTCACCTCCTCTTCTATAAAATGGGAAACAAAACAATCGAACTTATGTATAGAAGACTACCGCCTCGTGAACTGATGTAATTCATTTTCTATCACCATGTATGCTGGATTGTTATATATATAGATTTTAAGTATAAATATTTTATTTGTGATATATTTTTACTTTTTAAATTATAATATGTCTTATAACTTCTTAAAATTCAATTTGTTAAAAAATGACAGTGTTTCCTGTGTGTACGTGTTTACTACCACAACCACTAAAGGATGTGAGAGATTTATCATTTTATTTTTTATGGATATTAAAAAGGATTAAATTAATTACTATATATTTTATATATAACAAAACAATAATTCTGGAATGTTTAATTAATATTTTCCATTATTTCATTCGATTGGTTGAAAAATGAAAACATCATTCATGTGTATATACGGCCAACTATCACATGAAATGGGTAATACATTTTTATCTATGGTATTACTAATGAATATATATATATATATATAATGTATTTATATGATATTTATATCATAATTAAAATTATGGATATAATAGAACCATAATCAATGAAAAGTACCAAAAAAATAGATCCAAATCCTAAACGACAACCAAAGCAGTTATTTCACTGAACAATGGTTTTAGCAATGAATTGTTAATAAAAGGATAGTAAATGGTAATAAGTAAATCATATATGTTATTATTATTATTATTATTATGGTTATAGAATTGATTCACAATATATATTTAATTATTATAAATGTGTTTTGAACTATTATAAAGGGACTCAATGTTTATGTAACAGATGTTTGTCTGACATTTATATCGTTGAGGAATTTTACATATTCCCCAATTATTTAATTTATGTGTCTTATATAATTCCATTGAATTTATTTT
The DNA here is from genome assembly GCA_963277665.1 of Viscum album. Taxonomy (NCBI): domain Eukaryota; kingdom Viridiplantae; phylum Streptophyta; class Magnoliopsida; order Santalales; family Viscaceae; genus Viscum; species Viscum album. Next base: position 904,321,372 of record OY728139.1, read on the forward strand.
ATGATACTTATTATTATTTTTTTTGTTATTTAATTTTTCATATTATGTTATTCTTTTATGGGTTTTACAATGTTATTGTTGCCAATGTGGTAACAGTTTTATGTCGCAATCTCATTATTTATCAAGATTGTTTATGTTTATGTTTCCAATGATGAAATTTATGATATTACTCTCAAGAACCTCATAAATGTTCTTATTATTATTTTTTATAAATTACATTATTTTCCATAATTTCACCCTATTTATGTGATAAATAGTATGGAAGAATATTTTTAGGAAAAAATGACTTTATTTATCTCTTTGGTTGAAAAACAATTTTCATCCAAACTGTTGTTTTAGAAAAATATTTTCATTAATTTTTTTAATGTTCTTATAGGATTGTTCAAAGTCATATTTAATAATTTTTAATTTTTCTAAAATTATATGAAACAAATATTCCTTCCATTTTCTTAATGTGGTAACTATGTTTTATTATAAATGTAAAATTATATTTTATTTTAAAATGCATTGTATTTATAGTGTTTTTTAGCATCATAGACACTCAATTACTTGAAAATTAATCTTAAAATTTTGATTTTTTTAAAAAAAGGTAATTTCTAATTTTTAATTTTATAATATTTTATATTTCAATAATGTGATTTAAAAAAAAATAGGATATTTTCCTCGTGATTGTCTTAATGATATTTCTATGATATTTATATTCATTAATGAAAACAGACTTATTTGTTTCTTAATATTCACTAGTGAAGTGACCTAATAAAACCATCCTTACAGTTTATATTGATAGTTTAGTATTAATAGGATAATATGTTTATGAATATCATTATTTTTACATGGTATATTTAATGTTGAATTGATGTAACTATTATGAACCATATTTCTTTTTCCCATGGTTTATACCATGTTGAACTATTTATGAAAGTTGTTTCATTTCCACTGGTTATTCTATGATGAAAGTGTTATGAAATCCATTTCAATTTTATAGTTTTTGACATGATATATGGTTTTTGTTGTTTTGGAATAAATCGGTATGTTTATTGTTATATGATAAGTGGGATGGAAATTATGTTTCGTTCCAATTCATTGTGTAAAGATAAATATCTATATAGATAAAAAGGATTGAAATGGGGATTTAACCCTATTAATTATGTGAATTTATCAAATATGAAAGTATTGGTAGTAAACATAGACTACTAATATTTATTGGGGGAAAATCTCTATGTTAGTATTGGCAGTAAATTTTTACTATTAAGGAAATGATTTTCTATACTCTTTTGTATATATGTATATCTAATGCCAATAGTATACTCTCATGTATTTTGTTCATGTATTCTATTAAGATACCTGTCATGTAAATAATAAAAATTTATTCCATGACTCATGTTTTTGAAATATGATAACCAATATATGGTTTTCAAAGATTATTATCATGTTCTCATACACTTACGATCATGTTAAGCTTATGTGGTTATTGATATATCCCTTTTTTACACTTAATCGACATATGAACCCAGAATTTTTTATGGTTTCTTTCCCAAATTTATAAAAAATTGTATTATGTCTCATATGTATAATAAGGGTTATATATATAGAACATATTGGAAATGATGTAGCTCACTTATAAATCAGTATTTTACAGGCCTGCATTTCTGTAGATGATAGACCTATATTACTCTTTTGGTTATTGATATGGTATGTATTGAATATTTGTTTAATAATATGTAATATATATGTAATGTGTGTGTCTCTATATGGATTTTATGCCACTAGTAGAGAAAAAATTTTATTTGAACCTAGTATGTTATTTACTAAGGATGACCAGATACAACATAAGTGATTAAGTACCCATGTGATGAAACAGAAAGAAGATAAGCGTACTGAATACCTGTGGGGAGGTAATGCTAATTATAGAAAAGAAAATAAAGAATAATATATAAATAAATCATTATATTTCTTGTGTTTGAATTTGGATGACCATAGTGAAATAAATGAATCTAATCAAAATAATATTAATTTAATTCTATTCTACAAGGATTAGGAATTTTCTTTCATGCTAGAAATGATGGGTATTGGTTGTCATGCATGTAACACCCAAGACTTTTATGTGAAATATTTTGTTTTTATGTTATATAAATCATCAAAGGAATCATTCAATACACACAACACTAGATTGTCTTGCTTTACACGCAACCATGGCCTTCCTCGATAGCTTGCGTCATACGCAATACCGAGTTTTACTAAACAATGATATGCTATTATAATATTATTAAAACTAGCCGTTATGAATAGAAATAACCACGTTTTGAAATTTTTTAAATTTTATTTTTCAAAATGGACTTCATTTTTGGATTCGGAATATCGAAATTATCCTAGGGTGAAATTTTGGTATTTTTCTAAAAACTTTCAATTTTTGATGAATAGTGAAACCACTAAGTAGTAGTTAAAAATACTGAATTTTTCATAAAACTTAATTTTACTGCTTCTATGAGTGGAATTTCACAAATCCGAGAGACACGGTTGATGTTAGTAAGTAAATTGTGGTTCAATGAGATGAAAATAATTTTTTGGTGAATAGTAACTTTTTACTTTTTTTTAACACAGTTAAAAGTAAATAGGGTAATTAAGAGTAAAAATGATTTTATTATTACCCAAAAACATGTCCTAATTCTATTGGAAAAATGTAATTCGACCAAAAACAACCTTAGTAATAAAATATGACCATTTAGGCTTACTTGGATTAGATTAGGACATTTATTATTAATTTATTTAAAGAAGAGTTAAAATAGTTAAAATCAAAGTTTAATAAGTAAATAATTGTCACGACCCGCCCTCGGGGTCCATGCCGTGACTACCCCAAGCCCGCCTTCCATAGGCCAGGGGCTGGCGACTAGCACCAAGGCGTAAAATCCCGATAACTGGGAAGGCATTGCCTTTATAAAAGAAAACAAGCACCACAGAGCACAAGCGGAAGTAAAACACTAAGTACAAAAAGAAGAGCTGAAAAGTAAAAAGGGGCCGGAAATACAAGCCCAACTGTAAAGTACAACTCGAAAGGGAAAACAGCGACTGAAAAGTAAAGCTGCTACGCTGAGATGTCCACTGGAAATCCCACCTGAAGGGTGGGTACAGATAGCTCCTCTGCTCCTCGGGTCCCGCCGTCTGCTCCAAGTATGTCCCGCCCAGTGGTCTGCCTCTGGGTACCGCCTCGTCGTATAGTCCACCTCCAGGTACCGTCCAGTCCTCGAACACTCGGCCTCCGCCAGTACTGGCCGTCGTCTGCAACCAACACAACGAGGTGCGGGCATAGCCCGTGCAGGGGTGAGTATAACGATACTCAGTAGGGACCCCGAGACCCTCAAGGTCTCACTAAAACCAACAAGGATAAACACAAGAAGATCTCAACAGATAAACCCTTCTTAGGTATATGCCCATACATATACCTAAGTTATCAAGTAACCCATCTCAATCATGAGGAAACACAAGGATTGTGAAATCGACGGATAACCACTACCCGGGTATATGCCCATACATATACCAAAGTTAGCAAGTGACCCATCTCAATCATGAGGAAACACAAGGATTGTGAAATCGACGGATAACCACTACCCGGGTATATGCCCATACATATACCAAAGTTAGCAAGTGACCCATCTCAATCATGAAGTGAACACAAGGTCAAAAGTCTCAGCTCAAACCAGGATTTTCATTATCGAAACCGTAACTGCTGAAGAGCTCCGTCTCTAGAGTGTACAGTGGTCCTGTCACGACTCCGAGGCTGCCGCTCACTAACCTAGGACTGCTGAGGTACTCCTCATGTCGAGTACTGCGGGTTTGCGGCCAACTACCGGGCGCTCCGTCCGCTGAGGGTCTGTCGCCAAATACCGGGCGCTACCCAGATAGCCTGCTGAGGTACTCCTCCTGTCGAGTACCGCGGGTCTGCAGCCAACTACCAGGCGCTCCGTCCGCCGTGGGTCTGCCGCCAAATACCGGGCGCTCCGTCCACTGGGCTAGTCGACTCACTCCAAGTCGAGTCGGTCAAGCAGTCGTCAGGTCTCAGCCGGCTACACGGTCTCCGTACTCTTCACGCTCGTCTCCACCGTCGCGGGTCCGCCGCTACAACCAAGCGCACACACTCCGTAGAGTATCGCGGGTCCGCCGCTACAACCAAGCTCTCCACCGCCAAGGGTCTGCTGCTGCATCCAAGCGCACCACCACTGACAAGTACCACGGGTCCGCTCCACGAGCTACTGGTCGATACTCCAAGTATCACAAGGTCCCGCGAAGAAGTGTCTCAAAGGTCCGTCTCGGCACAGGGGTCTCAACGCAACAGACGGCGCGTCGATCGGACGCCCGGTCTGTGAGTTATTAGCCTTTTCGTCCCAGGGGCCCGGTTGGTTTCGTGAGCGAAACCAATCCCGGCCGTATCTCAACTGCACCCCGAACTCCCATAGGGTATACTCAAAGGGACCGTTACTCAACGTAACCACCAACGCCGCTGACGGCTCGTCAAGCGGACGTCCTGTCTGAAAGATATCAGCTTTCCCGTTCCAGGGGCCCGGTTGGATTTCGGGAACAATCCAACCCGGCCATACTCCGACTGCATCCAAAACTCGGGCGGAGTATGTCAAAAGTTCCGTCTCATCAAGAGGAAGTCAACGAAACAGACGGCGCGTCAATCGGACGCCCGGTCTGTGAGTTATTGGCATTTTCGTCTCCGGGGCCCGGTTGGTTTTTAAGGAAAAACCAACCCGACCGTACTCCACCTGCGTCCAAACCTCGGGCGGAGTATGCCGAAAGATCCGATTCACTAAGAGGAACACAACGCGACTGACGGCGCGTCAATCGGACGTTCGTGGCTCAAGATATGAGCGTTTCCGCTCCGAAGGCCCGGTTGGTTTCGTGAACGAACCAACCCGGCCGAACTCAAAGTAAACCGAAACCTTGAGTGCAATATACCGAAACGACCGTCTCGATCCAAGGATCGCGTTGCCGCAGACGGTTCGTCATTCGGAGGTCCGAGGCTCAAGTTATGAGCCAAAAACCAAATCAGGTTCGAAACGGGGGGGTCCGGGTCCGGGCCGACCCGGCCCGACCCCCCCCCGGGGGCGGCGCGGCGGCGGCGACGGCGGCGCGGCGGTGGCGGCGCGGCGGCGGGCCGCGTGGCGGCGGCGGCGGCGTGCCGCGTGGCGGCGGCGGCGGGCCGCGCGGCGGCGGCGGCGGCGGGCCGCGGGGCGGCGGCGGCGGCGGGCCGCGTGGCGGCGGCGGCGGGCGTGCCGCGTGGCGGCGGCGGGCCGCGGCGCTCGCGGGAGGCACGCGGGGCTAAGCCCCGCGTTTCATTAAGGCGGCACGGCTATAAGCCGTGCCTTTGCAAAAAAAAACGGCCCCCCCACAAATGGGGGCCGGCTGGAACGAACCGGGGGGGCTTTGCCCCCCCCTCCTTTAATTGAACCGCCCCCCTCATTAAGAGGGGGGTTTGAAGATCCGGCCGGGGGTTTAATCCCCCGGTTTTATGACATCCGGCCGGCCCGCTGGCCGGCCGATTTTTACCAACGGGACCGGAATTTCCGGTCCCGCCCTCGACTTCCGACGCCGGCGGCCCGGCCGCCGGTCTTTCCATCCGCCGCGGCCCGGAACCGGCCGCGGTCTCCTCGTCCCGCCGCGGCCCGGAACCGGCCGCGGTCTTCGTCGTCCGGCGCGGTGCGACGGCACCGCGCCCCTTTCGCCGTGCCATGAATCCTCCCAACGCGGCGCGACGGCGTCGCGTTCTTGAAGTCTCTCCTCGGCGAAGCGCGACGGCGTTGCGTAAGTTAATCGCACGGCAAACCGCGTGGTGCGACGGCACCACGCCACCTTGCTTCCATCGCAAGAATTTAAACAAGAACGTTGGAGGGGGGGTTCGGCCGTGTTCGTGCGGTCCGGCCCCCCTCACGTTAAATAATAACATAACTAAAGAAAATCCAAAAGCCTCACGCTTAGTCATGCTAAAATCCATGATTCAAGAATGGAATTAAATAATCAATAAATAACATCCCCTACCTCGGGTTTAAGATTGAAGATTCGTCTACGCTCCGCGGAAGACGGCGTCGCGGAGGTCGGGCGTCGCGGTCGTCGTTCGTCAAAACCGGTGACGAAGAGATATGCCCGAAGAGACACGTCGTTGGCGGATCTTCGTTTGCCGACGAAGAAGGCCCGAGGAGGAAGGTGCAGTGTTCTCTCTCGTTGACACCGAAGACGAAGAAGAGCGGAGCGGCGTTCTTCGTCGGAACTTGAGCGTTCTACGTCAAGTCTTGAGGAAAGTCAAATAAAAAGGAAACAACGAACTCAAGAACCCTTACCTCGATAGTCGCATGTTGACGGAGTCGTGGAATATCGGTGTCGATTCCTTGACGTCGGAGGAAGAGTCGTTGTCGATGGCGTTCGTCGCGGAAAACCGTCGCGGAAAAGATGATGCGGAAAAAGAACGTCACGTCGTGGATGGATCGTGTTCTTCGGCGGAGAAGTTCTTCGTTGAAGAACGACGTTCTTCGCGTTCTTCGTTCTTCGAAGGTTCTTCGTCAAGGTTGAAGAAGAAGAAGGAAATCTCCCAAAAGCTCTCAAGCGCATAATAACCAGAGGTTAAGCGTTGGTCTTATTTTATTAATACGCCAACGAATTTGAAAAAAAAGATTAAGAAACGATCCATCAATTCGTTGAATTAATTCAACGAAAGAAACGACCCATTTAATTCACGAAAGAAACAGCCCATTTAATTCACGAAATAAACCGCCCAATTAAATGGTCTGTTAAGAATTTAGAAAACGCGTCGGTTGACTTTCATTAAGACGGGTTTTCACGGGTGCGTTTCTTAGCGGAAAGAAACGGCGGGGCTCGTGCGGGCCCCACCTCACAAATATCCTACCAAGGGGTAGGATATTTCTGGATAGCATCCTATCCAGTTCAACTCAGTTCAAGCCGCCTTTAAGTGGCTTCAAGTGGCTTCCAAGTGGCTTAAGCGAAATAAAATAAAGTTGTCGCAAAATTATTTTATTTCTTAACTTTAAGCCCGAAAATTAAAAACCACACCCGAGCAAACGCAACTCCGGAAGAGGCGTTTCTAAGCGAATACCGGCGCTGCGATTTCATCGGTGCCCTCAGAATTCGATTCCGGGCACCGGTTCAAAAGTTAGAAAAACCCGTTCGTCTGTTCACTGAACGTACCCGAGCCAAAACTTCGGCAAATGATTCCGGGCACACCGGGCCTCGGAATCAGGTGCCGTCAGAAACTGCGTTCTTGTAAAATTCCAAAGAAAATTAAGAAAAAAATTTCCTTGAAGTTTACGGGTCTTTACATTACTCCCACCACAGGGCTTTACGTCCCCGTAAAGCTTCACCACAAACTTAGGGAAACAAAGCGGTACTGAGCACGCATCTGAGCCTTCCGCTCCCATGTGCTCACCTGGAGGTTCCCGCGCTGCCAAAGAAAGTGCACAAGAGGAATCGACCATCCTCCTAGGATCCGCTCCTGTCGATCCTCGATCCCCACAGGAACCTCCGTATAAGACACTCATCGCCACCGTCTAGCTCCTCATGGTCGATGATATGCGAAGGGGGTCGAGCACGTATCTCCTCAGCTGGGATACGTGGAAGACGTCGTGCACCCGGTGAAACTGAGGTGGTAGAGTCAGGCGATAAGCCACCTCGCCAACCTTGCTGAGGACCTGGAAGGGTCTGATGAAGCGCGGAGATATTTTGCCGCCTCGGCCAAATCTCCGAATACCACGTCGAGGTGAGACCCGCAAGAAGACGTGGTCGCCATCCTCGAACTCCAGTGGCCTCCGCCTCCTGTCAGCGTATGACTTCTGCCGGCTTTGTGTTTTCCTCATCCGCTCCTGGATGACATGGACCTCTTCTGGCGTGGCCCGGACCATCTCTGGTCCCACAAGAGCTGCGAGATTTCTTCTTTGCCGATAAGAGAAACCTGGTCTCATCCCCTGGATGAACCACATTCGTTGCCTAAAACAGTCAATCCTAACATGGATGATACTAATCCATACCAAGGATGACGTCGTAAGGCCTCGACGCTACTACTAAGAGATCCAACCGTTACTCTCGCCTCCAAGGGTTGAGTCACACTGTCGGCATCAGTGTGTGGTAACTGGTCTCCTCCAGTAGATGTCTCACAAGTGAGGGTCAAGTCAACAGTCAACTGGAACCTCTTAGTAACATCACAAAAGAGGACAGGAATGAAAACATCACAAAGGATGCGTCTTTTATTATTTCAGCTCATAATACAAGACGCTACACAAAAGCAACATCAACATGGAACTAGAAGTACAAGAGACGTATCCACTAGTTCTGCTCCTGTCCACCTGCTTTACTGTTGCTCAAGCATTTGTCGCTGCCTCTATCTCGGTGGCTCTCCCAAAGCCTGCGGATCGGGAGTCGGACAGTCACGTGCCAGATGTCCCTTTTCGCGGCATGAGTAACACAACCTGCTCCTTGCACGGCTAACTCTGTTCCCACTCCGGGTGCCCTGCACCACCGGTCCTAAAACCCGAGATCGCCCAACTGATGGTCTGGTCCTCCTGGACCTCTGCATCATCTGTCTACTGCCCACAGATGACTCGGCTTCTGATCGAAAAACACGTGGTAAAGGCAGAATCTCTTGTACACGCTCGGGGTGTAGAGATACTGGCACAAACTCCACCCTGAAGAAGGTCTCGAAGTCTTCCCATGCGAAGTTCATCTCATCGCAGAACTGAAACAAGTGGCTCCACCACCTACCTGCTGCTGCATGTAGTAGGCTCGCAGCGAGGATCACCATGAGGTCAGCTGGTGTCCTCACTAGCCTAAACACTCGCACCACAGCCTCCAGCCAAAACTCAGCCGCCTGCGGGTCCGTCTCTCCCCGGAACCTGGGTGGCCTCTGGCGCTGGAACTCATGCAGCGCGCTCAAGCGTCGTGCATCGCCTACTGCTGGTGCCTCCGCTGGTGCCTCAACTGCAAGAGGGCCCTGTACCGAAGCCTCGCCGCTCGACAGACTGTCAGCACGCTCATCCCTCCGGGCTCTAGCTGATCGTCTGAGAAAAGACATCCTGAAAGAAACAACGTAACACGATCAAACGATTATACCTGGTGAGCTGACCTGGTTTGAGCTGTTTTAAGGGGAAAAACTTTTGAAAACACACACGCAATCAGTGTTTTCGTGCACAAAGTCGGAAATCAGTTGTCAGGGTCCTGGTGTATGGATACGTCGGCCGCCCGCACCAACACTGGACTCCCTGAACTGAAAACCACACTCGGTACCCTTAACACTATCGCTTCACAGAAAGAAAGATCAGAGTCTGCGGTAGAACCGACCACCTTTGATACCAATTTGTCACGACCCGCCCTCGGGGTCCGTGCCGTGACTACCCCAAGCCCGCCTTCCATAGGCCAGGGGCTGGCGACTAGCACCAAGGCGTAAAATCCCGATAACTGGGAAGGCATTGCCTTTATAAAAGAAAACAAGCACCACAGAGCACAAGCGGAAGTAAAACACTAAGTACAAAAAGAAGAGCTGAAAAGTAAAAAGGGGCCGGAAATACAAGCCCAACTGTAAAGTACAACTCGAAAGGGAAAACAGCGACTGAAAAGTAAAGCTGCTACGCTGAGATGTCCACTGGAAATCCCACCTGAAGGGTGGGTACAGATAGCTCCTCTGCTCCTCGGGTCCCGCCGTCTGCTCCAAGTATGTCCCGCCCAGTGGTCTGCCTCTGGGTACCGCCTCGTCGTATAGTCCACCTCCAGGTACCGTCCAGTCCTCGAACACTCGGCCTCTGCCAGTACTGGCCGTCGTCTGCAACCAACACAACGAGGTGCGGGCATAGCCCGTGCAGGGGTGAGTATAACGATACTCAGTAGGGACCCCGAGACCCTCAAGGTCTCACTAAAACCAACAAGGATAAACACAAGAAGATCTCAACAGATAAACCCTTCTTAGGTATATGCCCATACATATACCTAAGTTATCAAGTAACCCATCTCAATCATGAGGAAACACAAGGATTGTGAAATCGACGGATAACCACTACCCGGGTATATGCCCATACATATACCAAAGTTAGCAAGTGACCCATCTCAATCATGAGGAAACACAAGGATTGTGAAATCGACGGATAACCACTACCCGGGTATATGCCCATACATATACCAAAGTTAGCAAGTGACCCATCTCAATCATGAAGTGAACACAAGGTCAAAAGTCTCAGCTCAAACCATGATTTTCATTATCGAAACCGTAACTGCTGAAGAGCTCCGTCTCTAGAGTGTACAGTGGTCCTGTCACGACTCCGAGGCTGCCGCTCACTAACCTAGGACTGCTGAGGTACTCCTCCTGTCGAGTACTGCGGGTTTGCGGCCAACTACCGGGCGCTCCGTCCGCTGAGGGTCTGTCGCCAAATACCGGGCGCTACCCAGATAGCCTGCTGAGGTACTCCTCCTGTCGAGTACCGCGGGTCTGCAGCCAACTACCAGGCGCTCCGTCCGCCGTGGGTCTGCCGCCAAATACCGGGCGCTCCGTCCACTGGGCTAGTCGACTCACTCCAAGTCGAGTCGGTCAAGCAGTCGTCAGGTCTCAGCCGGCTACACGGTCTCCGTACTCTGCACGCTCGTCTCCACCGTCGCGGGTCCGCCGCTACAACCAAGCGCACACACTCCGTAGAGTATCGCGGGTCCGCCGCTACAACCAAGCTCTCCACCGCCAAGGGTCTGCTGCTGCATCCAAGCGCACCACCACTGACAAGTACCACGGGTCCGCTCCACGAGCTACTGGTCGATACTCCAAGTATCACAAGGTCCCGTGAAGAAGTGTCTCAAAGGTCCGTCTCGGCACAGGGGTCTCAACGCAACAGACGGCGCGTCGATCGGACGCCCGGTCTGTGAGTTATTAGCCTTTTCGTCCCAGGGGCCCGGTTGGTTTCGTGAGCGAAACCAATCCCGGCCGTATCTCAACTGCACCCCGAACTCCCATAGGGTATACTCAAAGGGACCGTTACTCAACGTAACCACCAACGCTGCTGACGGCTCGTCAAGCGGACGTCCTGTCTGAAAGATATCAGCTTTCCCGTTCCAGGGGCCCGGTTGGATTTCGGGAACAATCCAACCCGGCCATACTCCGACTGCATCCAAAACTCGGGCGGAGTATGTCAAAAGTTCCGTCTCATCAAGAGGAAGTCAACGAAACAGACGGCGCGTCAATCGGACGCCCGGTCTGTGAGTTATTGGCATTTTCGTCTCCGGGGCCCGGTTGGTTTTTAAGGAAAAACCAACCCGACCGTACTCCACCTGCGTCCAAACCTCGGGCGGAGTATGCCAAAAGATCCGATTCACTAAGAGGAACACAACGCGACTGACGGCGCGTCAATCGGACGTTCGTGGCTCAAGATATGAGCGTTTCCGCTCCGAAGGCCCTGTTGGTTTCGTGAACGAACCAACCCGGCCGAACTCAAAGTAAACCGAAACCTTGAGTGCGATATACCGAAACGACCGTCTCGATCCAAGGATCGCGTTGCCGCAGACGGTTCGTCATTCGGAGGTCCGAGGCTCAAGTTATGAGCCAAAAACCAAATCAGGTTCGAAACGGGGGGGTCCGGGTCCGGGCCGACCCGGCCCGACCCCCCCCGGGGGCGGCGCGGCGGTGGCGGCGCGGCGGCGGTCCGCGTGGCGGCGGCGGCGGCGTGCCGCGTGGCGGCGGCGGCGGGCCGCGTGGCGGCGGCGGCGGCGGGCCGCGTGGCGGCGGCGGCGGCGGGCCGCGTGGCGGCGGCGGCGGCGGGCCGCGTGGCGGCGGGCCGCGTGGCGGCGGCGGCGGCGGGCCGCGGGGCGGCGGCGGCGGCGGGCCGCGTGGCGGCGGCGGCGGCGGGCCGCGTGGCGGCGGCGGCGGGCGTGCCGCGTGGCGGCGGCGGGCCGCGGCGCTCGCGGGAGGCACGCGGGGCTAAGCCCCGCGTTTCATTAAGGCGGCACGGCTATAAGCCGTGCCTTTGCAAAAAAAACGGCCCCCCCACAAATGGGGGCCGGCTGGAACGAACCGGGGGGGCTTTGCCCCCCCCTCTTTTAATTGAACCGCCCCCCTCATTAAGAGGGGGGTTTGAAGATCCGGCCGGGGGTTTAATCCCCCGGTTTTATGACATCCGGCCGGCCCGCTGGCCGGCCGATTTTTACCAACGAGACCAGAATTTCCGGTCCCGCCCTCGACTTCCGACGCCGGCGGCCCGGCCGCCGGTCTTTCCTTCCGCCGCGGCCCGGAACCGGCCGCGGTCTCCTCGTCCCGCCGCGGCCCGGAACCGGCCGCGGTCTTCGTCGTCCGGCGCGGTGCGACGGCACCGCGCCCCTTTCGCCGTGCCATGAATCCTCCCAACGCGGTGCGACGACGTCGCGTTCTTGAAGTCTCTCCTCGGCGAAGCGCGACGGCGTTGCGTAAGTTAATCGCACGGCAAACCGCGTGGTGCGACGGCACCACGCCACCTTGCTTCCATCGCAAGAATTTAAACAAGAACGTTGGAGGGGGGTTCGGCCTTGTTCGTGCGGTCCGGCCCCCCTCACGTTAAATAATAACATAACTAAAGAAAATCCAAAAGCCTCACGCTTAGTCATGCTAAAATCCATGATTCAAGAATGGAATTAAATAATCAATAAATAACATCCCCTACCTCGGGTTTAAGATTGAAGATTCGTCTACGCTCCGCGGAAGACGGCGTCGCGGAGGTCGGGCGTCGCGGTCGTCGTTCGTCAAAACCGTTGACGAAGAGATATGCCCGAAGAGACACGTCGTTGGCGGATCTTCGTTTGCCGACGAAGAAGGCCCGAGGAGGAAGGTGCGGTGTTCTCTCTCGTTGACACCGAAGACGAAGAAGAGCGGAGCGGCGTTCTTCGTCGGAACTTGAGCGTTCTACGTCAGGTCTTGAGGAAAGTCAAATAAAAAGGAAACAACGAACTCAAGAACCCTTACCTCGATAGTCGCACGTTGACGGAGTCGTGGAATATCGGTGTCGATTCCTTGACGTCGGAGGAAGAGTCGTTGTCGATGGCGTTCGTCGCGGAAAACCGTCGCGGAAAAGATGATGCGGAAAAAGAACGTCACGTCGTGGATGGATCGTGTTCTTCGGCGGAGAAGTTCTTCGTTGAAGAACGACGTTCTTCGCGTTCTTCGTTCTTCGAAGGTTCTTCGTCAAGGTTGAAGAAGAAGAAGGAAATCTCCCAAAAGCTCTCAAGCGCATAATAACCAGAGGTTAAGCGTTGGTCTTATTTTATTAATACGCCAACGAATTTGAAAAAAAAGATTAAGAAACGATCCATCAATTCGTTGAATTAATTCAACGAAAGAAACGACCCATTTAATTCACGAAAGAAACAGCCCAATTAATTCACGAAATAAACCGCCCAATTAAATGGTCTGTTAAGAATTTAGAAAACGCGTCGGTTGACTTTCATTAAGACGGGTTTTCACGGGTTCGTTTCTTAGCGGAAAGAAACGGCGGGGCTCGTGCGGGCCCCACCTCACAAATATCCTACCAAGGGGTAGGATATTTCTGGATAGCATCCTATCCAGTTCAACTCAGTTCAAGCCGCCTTTAAGTGGCTTCAAGTGGCTTCCAAGTGGCTTAAGCGAAATAAAATAAAGTTGTCGCAAAATTATTTTATTTCTTAACTTTAAGCCCGAAAATTAAAAACCACACCCGAGCAAACGCAACTCCGGAAGAGGCGTTTCTAAGCGAATACCGGCGCTGCGATTTCATCGGTGCCCTCAGAATTCGATTCCGGGCACCGGTTCAAAAGTTAGAAAAACCCGTTCGTCTGTTCACTGAACGTACCCGAGCCAAAACTTCGGCAAATGATTCCGGGCACACCGGGCCTCGGAATCAGGTGCCGTCAGAAACTGCGTTCTTGTAAAATTCCAAAGAAAATTAAGAAAAAAATTTCCTTGAAATTTACGGGTCTTTACAATAATTTTTAATATGGGGTTTCACATAATATAAATTCGACTATAAATATTAATTAGAAAGCTAAAAAGTTTTCATACATAATGGTATTTTGTTTGTAATTTTTAGACATCAAATAATTTAATGTATTTATGACACAATGATGATACAGTAATTATCTTATTAATGAAATATTGACATAATGGATGTTATAAATACCCAAATAAATGTAATTTGAGACTTTTTATTAATTAAACTAATTTTATAGGTTAATATGACATGTTATTATTGATTTAAGTAACTTGGTTTGAACAAATAATTCTGTTATGATTTTCACAAAAATCAATTACTAAATAGTGTCAAAATTGACATAAAATAGTTTTTAAAACAAATATTATATTATTAATTGTTATTTTATTCCTAAAAATCTATGGTTAGGAAAAAAGACTTAGATAAGGTTATATATATTAATAATAAACAACTTGGGGTTTGTTTGGCTTGATATGGTATGTTAATTAACCTTATAGTGTAAGAAAACAAGAAGACACGGTAGAAGTTAAGTTATCTACCTTAAAGTTAAATCTAAATTATAAGGTTAAAATTGATACCTAAACTTGTCTAAATTGTATTGGATGAGAGTATTGCGACCCCTACCCACCTTATATTCGAAATATATCAATTTGGAGATATTAAAAACCGAATTTGACTTTATAATAAAATAATATTTTTAGTTATTCCAAAGGTGCCCCTCTCCTCCCTTATAAAAGGGAACATACTACCCCTCTTTTTCACACAACATTGAGCATTAAAGCTCGGCCAAACCCTGCCAATTTCTCCTCTCCACTTCCCTAGAAACATCCTAGAGGCTCTGGACTTCTTCAAAGACCTATTTTAGTTCCCTAAAAGGAGGTCTCAAAGAAGCACTTCAAATAAGAGGTAATGTCCATTACCGATTCTTTGATCTTTATTTCTTCTTCCACTTCTTCTTCTTTAGTTGTTTCATTATGAAGTAATAACATCAGTATCACTCATATATTGATATGTTATTATAAGTATGAAACAACTCTATTTCACCATCTATCCATCATACGGAAAAAGAAATCATCGCGCGTGCGTACGTACGGAATACGGTCTCCACGCCGTGGTGTAATCTATTCTCCACCACCACCTTACATGGATGGGTATAATGGTGTAAATAATGACTATATATGACTATTATAAAGTTATATTGATTCTTAAATAGTATACATACACTCCAATACATTTCCATGATCATAGGAACAATATCATCACTCGTGCGTACGTACGGAATACCGTCTCCACGATGCGATGTGACTCGTTCTACATGATGTTCATTTCATAATGATTATATAAATGAATTGAATGAATGAATATGATATATATTACACTA
The DNA here is from genome assembly GCA_963277665.1 of Viscum album. Lineage (NCBI taxonomy): Eukaryota > Viridiplantae > Streptophyta > Magnoliopsida > Santalales > Viscaceae > Viscum > Viscum album. The sequence continues at coordinate 904,336,717 of OY728139.1, forward strand.
ATACCATTCTGGAAATGTGGTATCTATAACCTAAAGAGAAGAATAAGAATTTATTTGACAAAACACGCATGAGAACAAAGAGTAATAAACACCCGAATAACAAGTGGTAATGAAATATTACTAATAAGAAGCTAAGAATATGACCATATATGATATCATAACAATACGTATGATTATGGAATAAGTCAATAACATTATTTAAATCATTATACTGGAGGTTCAGACACTTACGATGCAAATCAGACCAAAGGTATGGGAAATATCACAATCTCATTTTTATCTGAGATTGTTTATACGTCGAATTTTACTGGGGTGTATTTTATCATCCACATCCATGTTTCCTCAATATGTAATATTAATTTGATCCACCTAAAATTTTTTAAATCCAATTTTACCCTTCGTCGAGTTTTTAGTAAAAGATATGAAAGGAATCTTTTGTCGTTTTTCGTACGAGGTACTTTTTGACTTTTCTGACAAAAGTACGAGAAGAATGTTTTTTTAACTTATACGGCATGAATGGATTTTTAAAACATTATTTCCAAGACGCTTCCTTTACAATTTCTCAAGTTTATTTTTAATCAACTTCTTTTAGTTTAAAATTGTATGACATGTTAAGAAAGTAAAAATGTTTTTGAATTAGAAAGGATATTTTCTTCAAGAATGGAGTTCAAGTGTTTTATCAAACTTATTTTCCATGTAAGATAATATAGGGTTCTGTTTCTATCCCTATTATTACATTGATTTGATTATGTTGTGATGGAATTATTTTTATGAATTCCTTTATCTTATATGAATTGTTTTATGATGTCACAATGTTTAAGATTCCCATTTTTATTACATGGATTATGCAATGATGTATGGTTTATGATTTTGTGGCACACATAAGAATGGTATCATTATGAGATGGGTGAGACCTATATCTCCCTCCAATGAATTGGGTAAATATTTTATATCTCATGGGATAGACATGGCTGGAACGGTAGGTTACACCGGTTTAGTGAAACAGGACTGAAACGGGGAGTGAACTCGGTTCAGTAATGGTCTTTGTCCACTAAGATAGTCTTGAAAATGAGTCTTGACTAATAAGAAATGATTATCTATGATTATGTGTGTATTCCACAAAGTTTCATGTTTTATTTTATGTTTTTTGGTATTACATTTCACTACTATGATTTACCCCATGTTATGAAATTATTCTCTCTTTTGCAGGTTATGATTTCCAAAATTTATGTTCTTATGAATATAATGTGATTTATATTTCTTTTGTTTACCCTTAATGAGCATTTGAGCTCACCCTTTTGTATGTTTTCTTTCCCCAGGTCAGGAAAAAGGTTATTATGTAAGATATACCAAAAGGGACTATAGATATGATGAAATAAATGGGAGATAGTGTAGACGCTTTATGAACCAGTTGTTTATGTTTCCCAGTTTCTAAAGACACTATACCTATACGGTCCTTTCATGGTTTTGTTATATGTTGTAATAAGTATGCTTAAATTTTGATGTATTAACAATGTTTGTAAAGTATGGGTCTTTATATTTGGTATCAGAGGAAAGGTATAGTCAACCTTTGGAAACTAGGATATGAATTCCTTTGTAAGAACCCTATGGATAATTCTAAGCATAGAACACAATCTTAGTGTTTTATAAATGACCATAATTAACCGAGGATAAGACCTTAAGTGTGAAATTTTATTCTTGGTTATGTGGTTTTCTTATTATAATTAGTGTTTCTCACAATATTCTTCTTGGTTTTAGTCAATGGTTGGAACCCGAAGGAACCATGTTAATGCGGACTGCAACTGGCAATGCATTGATTGTCCCCCTGAACAACCAAACGTTATGGGAGCTTGAATGAAAAATCTTGTAGCCATGTTCACACAACTTTCTCAAGTTATGAATCATGCAGGACATCCAAACGAGCAAAGGAAGGAGAAACATTCTATTGAATCCTTCATGAGATAGCGTCCACCTTCATTCAGCGGGTCTACTGATCCATTTTTTGCTGAACAATTGATTAGTACTACTGAAAAGATATTTTCCGTTCTTCAATGTTCTGAGCATGATAAATTCATCTTAGCAGTGTATCGTTTGGAAGGTGATGCTGATCAATGGTGGAATCTTATTAAGAATACGAGGCAAAGGGATGAAATTGAGTCCATGGAATGGGGCGAGTTCAAGAACTTATTTTTCAATAAGTACTTCCCTCGTATTCTCCGAACAAAGATGGAGAAAGTGTTTCTTGAACTGAAGCAAAAGGATGATGAATCTGTTGGTACCTATGAAGAAACTTTTACAGGACTTGCAAGGTACACTTCTGGTATTATTATCCATCCTAAGAGTAAGATCGATCGATTCTTCGGTGGCTTAAAGTCAAGTCCTCGAAGGGCGTTAGCCATAAGGGACTTCAATAGCTACGAGGAAATCGTTCGATGTGACCTCAAAGTCGAGATGGAGATTAGAGTAACCCATCAGTCATATGGGTTTGATAAGAAGAGGAAAATGTAATTCAAAGGAAAATCTAAAGAGCACATTGAAAATAAGATGAGCTTTCCCTTATGCTCAAAGTGTGGAAACAAAGATGGAGGGAGTTGTCTTAAAGGGACAAGTAAATGTTTCAAATGTGGAAAGGAAGGTCATTGGGCATTTGAATGCCGCGATGATGGGAAGAAGTTGTCTAATGATGAAAACAAAGGAAGGGATATGTAGAATGAACCTACTACAATTCAATGTTTCAAGTTCAAGGAGATGTGACCTTATGCCAATACATGCCCTAATCCAAGGGTTGATGATGATGGTCGATGTCAACAAACTCTTAAGGCTAAAGACAAAGGAAAGTCACGTGCAATTTCTATCAGCGATGTGGAGTACGATAACGATGTGGTGAAAGGTACAATTACCATCCACTCTAAAGTAACAAATGTTTTATTTGATTCTGGATCCACCCACTCTTTTATTTCTAAGGAATTTTCTAAGGGTATCACCGGATTACCTCAACAATTAGATGTTGAGTTAGCTGTGAAAACACCTAATGGCACAACAGTCGCATCAAAAGTTTATAATTATTCTCTGATCGAATTTTGTGGGAAATTTCTTCCTGCAAATCTTGTGATCCTTCCTATAGTGTAATTTGATGTGATTCTTGGCATGGATTGGCTTTCTTTATATGGATCCCATATAATTGCCAAATAAGGGAAGTCACATTTCATATTCTAGATCAATCTATGATCGTCTATCAATGCAAGGATGAACATAACCTTCCAGTGGAAATTCCTTCTACCTTATGGGTCTTGATTCCACTAAATGAAGGTTATTTATCTCAAATGGTTGGTGAGAAGCTCACGATTAAGAATATGCCCATTGTACGGGAGTTTGATGATGTCTTTCTGGAGGAATTACCAGGTCTTCCACCAAATCGGGATGTTGAGTTTTCAATAGAACTCGTACCAGGTGATTTGCCTATTTGAAAAACACCTTATAGAATGGCCCCAATTGAGTTTCAGGAATTGAAGAAGAAACTCCAAGAGAATCTTGATAAGGGGTTCATACTCCCTAGTGAATCACCTTGGGGAGAACCTGTTCTGTTTGTTAAGAAGAAACATGGATCAATGAGGCTCTACATTGATTATCGAGAACTAAACAAGCTCGCTATCAAGAACAAATATCCTCTCACACGCATTGATGAATTATTTGACCAACTACACGGAGCTCAATACTTTTCCAAGATTAATCTTTGTTTAGTGTATCATCAATTAAGGGTCAAAAGGGAGGATATACCAAATACGGCTTTCCGTACAAGGTATGGACACTATGAATTTATAGCGATGCCATTTGGTCTTACTAATGCCCCTGCTATATTCATGGATCTAATGAATAGAGTCTTTAGAGACTATCTTGATCAATTTGTGGTAGTCTTTATAGAAGATATTCTTGTATATTCAACAAGCAAGGAAGAACATGAAGACCACTAGAGGATTATATTGAAGACCCTGAGAAAGGAGAAGCTTTATGCCAAATTTACCAAGTGTGAATTATGGCTTAAAAAATTTGCATTTTTGGGTCACATAATCTCAAAAGAGGGGATATCTGTGGATCCAACAAAAACAGAGGTTATCAAAAGATGGTTGAGACCAAGAACAGTAACTGAGATCCGATGTTTTCTTGGTTTGGCTGGATATTATCGACGTTTTGTGAATGATTTTTCACGATTTTCAAATCCACTCACCATGTTGACTCGGAAAGGAGTAAAGTTTGTCTGGACGGAGGAATGTGAAGAGAATTTCAAGGAGTTGAAAAGAAGTTTATCCAATGCACCGGTGCTCACACTACCTGGTAGTGGAGAAAGGTTTGTGATCTACAGTGATGCATCCATGAAGGGTTTGGGGTGTGTTCTAATGCAAAATGATATGGTGATAGCTTATGCCTCACGACAGTTGAAAATACATGAGGAAAATTACCCAACTCATGATTTGGAGTTAGATGAGGTAATCTTTGCATTAAATATTTAAAGGAATTATCTTTATGGTGAATGGTGTGATATTTATAATGATCATAAAAGTTTAAAGTATATGTTCACACAAAAGGATCTGAATATGTGCCAAAGAAGATGGTTAGAACTGATTAAGGATTACGACTGCTCAATTCATTACCACAATGGGAAACCAAAAAAGGTGGAAGATGCATTATGTCGACAAGACCATGCCAGTTTATCCATGAAGTGGATCACAAAAGTTCCAATATTTATGGATTTACAAAGGATGGATCGTGGAATTATAATGGAAGGGGAAAATCTTATCTTTCTCAAATGAATATTCAACCATCTATACATGTGAAGATTAAAGAGGCACAGAAAGAAGATGCCGAGTTACAAAAGAAGGTGAGAAATGTTCCTGAATTCAACCTTGATTTTGATGGGATAATAAAGTTCATGAATCGTGTTTGTGTTCCTCCCATCTCGAAATTAAAGAAGGAGATGCTAGATGAGGCTCACAGATCTTCATTCTCTATTCATCTGGGAAGCACGAAGATGTATATGGACCTGAAAGAGTACTTCTGGTGGTATGGCATGAAATGAGATGTTGTTGAATATGTCTCTCAATTCTTGGTTTGTCAGCAAGTTAAAGATGAGAGACAGAAGTCTAAGGGGATGTTACAACCATTACCAATACCCGAATGGAAATTGGAAAACATCACTATGGACTTTGTCAGAGGACTTCCTAAAAAATCCAAAGGCAATAATGCTATCTGGGTCATAGTTGATCGTTTTACCAAGTCTGCACACTTCATTGCTATTAGAAAGGATTTCTCTCTAGATCAGCTTTCCAGGATATATGTGAAGGAAGTGGTAAGATTTCATGGAGTACCACTTTCTATTATATCTGATCGGGATCCAAGGTTTACCTGAAAGTTTTGGCGAAGTCTTCAGCATACTCTGGATACAGAGTTGAGTTTCAACACTGCTTATCATCCTCAGAAAGACGGTCAGTCTGAGAGAACAATTCAAACTCTAGAAAATATGTTGAGAGCTTGCTCTATGGATTTAAAAGGTGGTTGGGATTAACAACTACCTTTGGTGGAATTTTCTTATAATAATAGGTTTCACTTCAGTATTCATATGGCTCTTTATGAAGCTCTCTATGGAAAGAAATGTAGGACTCCAACTTGCTGGGATGAAGTTGGGGAAAGAAAGCTATTAGGACCTGATCTCATTGATGAAATGACAGAAAAGGTCAGATCTATTCAACAACACATAAGAGCAGCTCAGAGTCGACAGAAAATTTATGCCGACAACCGAAGAAAAGACCTAGAGTTTGAATTGGGTGATAAAGTGTTCTTACGAATATCTCCCTGGAAGAGAGTCATGAGATTTGGAAAGAAGGGGAAGTTGAGCCCTAGATATATAGGTCCTTTCGAAATACTGGATCGTGTTGGAAAGGTAGCTTACCGATTGGCGCTTCCACCGAATCTCTCTCAAGTTCACGATGTGTTCCATGTATCTCTCCTGAGAAAGTACATACCTGATCCTTCACATGTACTTAGCTCAGAAGTTGTACCGCTGGAGCAAGATCTTTCTTATGAAGAACATCCGATAGAGATTCTGGATCGTAGCGAAAAATTCCTACGAAGCAAGACCACTCGATTGGTGAATGTTTTATCTAGGAACCACCAATTAGAATAAGCTTCATGGGAGCTTGAGGATATGATGAGGAAGAGGTATCCTCATCTGTTTGTAACAAAGTGACGAATTTTGAGGGAAAAATTCATTTTAAAGGGGGTAGAATGTGACACCCGAGACTTTTATGTGAAATATTTTGATGTTATTTTATATAAATAATCAATGGAATCTTTCACTACACACAACACTAGCTTGTATTGCTTTACACACAACATCGGCCTTCCTCGATAGCTTTCATCGTACACAATATCGAGTTTCACTAAACAATGATATGCTATTAAAAAATTATTAAAACTAGCCGTTATGAATAAAAATAACCACTTTTTGAAATTTTATAAATTTTATTTTTCAAAATGGACTTCATTTTTGGATTCGGAATATCGAAATTATCCTAGGGTGATGTTTTGGTATTTTTCTGAAAACATTCATTTTTTGATGAATAGTGAAACCACTAAGTGGAAGTTAAAAAAACTGAATTTTTCATAAAACATAATTTTACCGCTTCTGTGAGTGGAATTTTGAAAATCTGAGAGACATGGTTGATTTCAGTAAGTAAAATGTGGTTCAATGAGATGAAAATAATTTTTTTGGTGAATAGTAACGTTTTACTTTTTTTTACCACAGTTAAAAAACTAAATAGGGTAATTAAGGGTACAAATGATATAATTATTACCCTAAAACATGTCCTAATTCTATTGGACAAATGTAATTCGACCAAAAACAACCTTAGGAATAAAATATGACCATTTAGTCCCACTTGGATTAGATTTGGACATTTATTATTAATTTATTTAAAGAAGGGTTAAAATAGTGAAAATCAATGTTTAATAAGTAAATCATTTTTAATATGGGGTTATACATAAGATAAATTCGACTATAAATATTCATTAGAAATATAAAACGATTTCATACATAATGGTATTTTATTTGTAATTTTTAGACGTTAAATAATTTAATTTATTTATGACACAATGGTGATGCAGTAATTATCTTATTAATGAATTATTGACATAATTGATGTTATAAATACCCAAATAAATGTAATTTGAGACTTTTAAGGAATTACACTAATTTTCTAGGTTAATATGACATGTTAGTATTGATTTAAGTAACTTGTTTCGAACTAATCATACTATTATGATTTTCACAAAAATCAATTACTAAATAGTGTCAAAATGGACATAAAATAGTTTTTAAAACAAGTATTATATTATTAATTGCTATTTTATTTCTAAAAATCTTAGGATCGGCCAAATGACATAGATAAGGTTATATATATTAATAATAAACAACTTGGGGTTTTTTGGCTTGATATGGTATGTTAATTAACCTTATAGTGTAAGAAAACAAGAAGACACGGTAAAAGTTAAATTATCTAACTTAAACTTAAATATGAATGATAAGGTTAAAATTGATACCTAAACTTGTCTAAATTCTATTGTATGAGATTAGTTCGACCCCTACCCACCTTAGCTTCAATATATATCAATTTTGAGCTATTAAAATCCGATTTTGACTTTATAATAAAATAATATTTTTTGTTATTCCAAAGGTGCCCCCTCCTCCCTTATAAAAGTGCACCTCCTCCCCCTCTTCCTCACACCACTTTGAGCCTTCAATCTCAGAAAAACCCTAACAATTTCTCCTATCCACTTCCCTTGAAACATCCTATAAGTTCTGGTCTTCTTTCAAGATCTATTTTAGTTCCCTAAAAGGAGGTCTCAAAGAAGCACTTCAAAGAAGACGTAATGTCCGTTACCGATTCTTTCATCTTTATTTCTTATTCCACTTCTTCTTCTTTAGTTGTTTCATTATAAAGTAATAACATAGGTATCACTCATATAATGATATGTTATTATACGTATGAAACAACCCTATTTCACCATCTATCCATCCTAGGGAAAAAACAATCACTGCGAGTGCGTACGTACAGAATACCGTCTCCACACCGTGGTGTAATCTATTTTCCACCACCACCCTACTTGGATGTGTATAATGGTGTAAATAATGACTATATATGACTATTATAAAGTGATATTGATTCTGAAATAGTATACATACACTCCAATACAATTCCACGATCATAGGAACGATATCATCACTCGTGCATACGTACGGAATACCGTCTCCACGATGTGATGCGACTCGTTCTACATGATCTTCATTTCATAATGTTTATATAAATGAAATGAATGAATAAATATGATATATATTGCACTAATACCATTCTGGAAATGAGGTATCTATAACCTAAAGAGAAGAATAAGAATTTATTCGACAAAACACGCATAAGAACAAAAAGTAATAAACACCTGAATAACAAGTAGTAATGAAATATTACTAATATAAAGGTAAGAATATGACCATATATGATATCATAACAATAAGTATGATTCTGGAATAAGTAAATAACATTATTTAAATCATTATACAGGAGGTTCGGTCACTTACGAAGCAAATCAGACCTAAGGTAAGGGAAATATCACAATCTCATTTTTATCCGAGATTGTTTATACTTCGGATTTTACTGGGGTGTATTTTATCATCCACATCCATGTTTCCTCAATATTTAATATTATTTCCATCCACCTAAAATTTTTTAAATCCAATTTTACCATTTTCTGTGTTTTTAGTAAAAGATATGAAAATAATCTTTGGTTGTTTTTCGTATGAGGTACTTTTTGACTTTTCTGACAAAAGTACCAGAAGAATGATTTTTTAACTTATACGACATGAATGGATTTTTAAAACATTATTTCCAAGAAGCTTCCTTTACATGTTCTCAAGTTTATTTTCAATCAACATCTTTTAGTTTAAAATTTTATGACATGTTACGAAAGGAAAAATGTTTTTGAAGTAGAAAGGATATTTTCCTCAATAATGGAGTTCAAGTGTTTTATCAAAATTATTTTCCATCTAAGATAATATAGGGTTCTGTTTCTATCCCTATTATTACATTGATTTGATTATGTTGTGATGGAATTATTTTTATTAATTCCTTTATCTTATATGAATTTTTTTATGATGTCACGATGTTTAAGATTCCCATTTTTATTACATGGAATATGCAATGATGTATGGTTTATGATTTTGTGGCACACATAAGAATGGTATCATTATGAGATGGGTGGGACCGATATCTCCCTCCAATACATTGGGTAGAGATTTTATATCTCATGAGATAGACATGGTTGGAACGGTAGGTTATACCAGTTCAGTGAAACAGGACTGAAATGGGGAGTGAACTCGGTTCAGAAATGGACTTTGTCCACTAAGATAGTCTTGGCAATGAGTCTTGATTAATAAGAAATGATTCTCTATGATTATGTGTGTATGCCAAAAAGTTTCATGTTTTATGTTATGATTATTGGGATTACATTTCACTACTATTATTTATCCCATGTTATGAAATTATGCTATCTTTTGCAGGTTACGATTTCCAAAAGTTATGTTCTTATGAATATGATGTGATTGATATTTCTTTTGATTACCCTTACAGAGCATTTGAGCTCACCATTTTGTATGTTTTCTTTCCCCAGGTCAGGAAGAAGGTTATTAAGTAAGATATGACAAAAGGGACTATAGATATGATGAAATAAATGGGAGACAGTGTAGATGCTTTATGAACCAGTTGTTTATGTTTCCCAGTTTCTAAAGACACTATACCTATACGGTCCTTTCGTGGTTTTGTTATATGTTTTAATAAGTATGCTTCAATTTTGAAGTATTAACAATGTATGTAAAGTATGGTTCGTTATAATGCATATGTGGTTATGGATATTATCATGTAGTTGGATGGTACTGCTAATTTTAGGATGGTATATGTGGATGTGGAGAATGACTCTTGGGGGAAGTGGTTTTGTAATTTCAAGTATCAAGACTTTATATATTATGAAGGAATTGATTAAGATTTAGAGAAAAATTATTGATTATATTATATACATAATTATTTTATCCTTTTTTATTAAAATGATGTGTATTTGGATCCCTATATTATGAGTCATATGATAGGGGTTTTGTTCCAATGATAGATCTTTTTACAAGGGGAGAACAAGGAGGTGGAGGTTTCATGGGATTATTTTCATAGTCCATTTTGTGGGATTTCATTCAATTATTGAAATGGGAAATAAATAAGAAGTATTTTCTTTATAAATATTAAGGGATACTGATAATGAAGAATATAATTATCATGTTCAAAGATAATCATCTCTATTCCCTTGATCTTTTTTCCAAATGATGATATGATAGAATAGTGTTTGGAGGAGGCTTTGTGTCTTTATTCCAGAGCATGGTTTTTAGAGGAGGAACTATTTCATCCTAATATGGGATTCATATATTCTCCCTAAAGAGAAGATCTATTGTCAAATTCAAAAAATATTGAGTTATAGGATTTTTCAATCAGCAACATGTCAGAGATAGTAGTTTTTAACTCATTTTTTCAGAGACAGAAGTTCTAATGTATCTATTAGATCCCTTGTTCTTGTGTACTTTACTTTTGGAGTTCATGTTAAATGATAATATTAATAATTTAAAATCATTAGTTACTAGTGTGTTGTAGGAAGATATTTTTTAAGCCTCAATAATAAATTCCTCCGTGGAATTTTCAATAGCATGCTATATAAGGATTCATGTACCTGAGGGGAGATGGGGTAGGTAAATAAAATACCAAGAATGTTCTATGTACTAATGGTAATATGGAACAGGTGAACTAATATAGGATTTCTTCTACAATAGTGAAGTGTTTCTGGTGATGGTTAACAACATGACATAGAGTTTCAGAACTATAATAGTCTAATATTTTTTTATTTAACATATATTTATTTTATCCCTTTTCTAAAGATTAATTTGATACTAAATAATATCATTCATTTATCTCACCCTACATGGATTTTTACTAATGTTATATTACTCTACATGATATGTGTCCATATTATGTGTTATTGATGGATAAACATCATTCATTAGGGGAGTTATACATTATATATTTCACTTTTTCCCTTTTTAAATTTAATAATTCAATATATTAAATAATATAATTGACTTCATATGGTTTTCATAAGATTTAATGAGGCTCATAGAAACCTTTTGAAGGTTCCCAATATTCTTTCCATGCTTCCCTCCATTATTGAAATATTAGGAGACCTGCATTTTATGGTTGATGACATCATAACTTTAAAGAGTGTGGTAAAACTTTCATCATAATTTTTGAAATCTTATAATGATCAGAATCGTAATGTTAATTGACATGTTCAAAATGTTCAACACATTTTGAAATTGTGAGTTTTCAGAAGGCCTAAATTAAATAAATAATTATATAATTAAGTATTTTATAAATTTAAAAATGATGATTCTTAAGATAATATTGCGTGTATTAAACATAAGAGGTAAATTGTGGTTGAAGATGGATAAATATGAAAATATATGAATCAGCATGAATCAAATGAAACTCATCTTATTATACAAGAAACTATTGAATGTTATTTTGTAACTTAAATTGGATGATGATATGATATTTTTAAGTTAATGAATCACATGAAAATCCTCGGTTAATGATTAACGATGATTTTAGAAGGGTTATTTTGTTTTGAAGAGATAACTAACACTATGATAGGGTCACCAAAAATAATAATCAAGATAGATATATTTTAATATATAGGATATCACTATAAGGACATCAGTAATTAAAAAATTGAACCTACTTTTGATTTATATTAAATTTTTACCATTGATAATGAATCACCCATGATTGTTGTTTTATCACTATAAATTGCGTAAGTTTGTTTCCTGGGAATCACATGGACAATGATTAATTTAATAATAGAATATTTCATGATCATGGGAATGTATATATATGAAAAAATATTTGAAGAAATCTGTAGGGGGTCACATTTGCAGAATTATGCTCTGAGGATAATCTAGAACATGAACTACAAATAATCTTCATAGTTTAATAAAGTATATAATATTTTTTCTATAATATTAGGGAGAGATTATTGAATAAGTATTGTTCTGTTTAATGAATGTATAGACTATGAAAATAAAGATTAAATAGGTATTGAAGTCGAGACATTTAGAGATATCACAAAATATTAATTATTATGAATAATTAGTGATTCATAATTGAAACACATATCATAAATGTATACTCAATGAAGTGAACAACCCCCCTAATATGAATTCATCATCGTTGACCAATGGTCAATAATTATGAATAACTAATAATAATCAAATTTTATTCTCTTGATGGAACATAAGGGATTATTTTTTATAGTTTTTTTAAAAACCAAAAATATCTTTTAATAATTAACATATAGTTTAAATGAATTTGATAAAAATCATATTCATACATTTCCATAGTTTTATTTGGAATGTGATAAGAAACAATAGGATATAAGTCGATACTTAGTTACCAATTAGTTATATTTCAAAACTAATTGTATAAAATTGGTGGATCGAGATACAAATCACATTGATCAAGGAGTAGGATCCTCAAATTGATAAAAAAAATATTTTAAAATGCACTTTTTCCTATTCATATTTCATATTAATTTAATTCAGGTAAGTTTTAGTTAATTAAATTATGGAATCAATTATAAACTAAAATTTTAGGACAATTACAAAGAGAATGTAATTGTAAAATATTTCAACCACTAACTCATACTCACATAATCTAAGGAACTTTCATTCTTGGAGTATTATATTTGGTATTAGAGAATCTAGGTTACCTATGTTGGATTCAAAAGCCACGAGATAGAATACAATCTATATTTTGTCACCAGTTATGGTGTTCTCATCTTCGAGGTAAAAATATACCATGGTTGGAAGAATAAGATGTTTCCCTGTATTTTATAACATGGTATAAATGTTTTAGATTTTTCAATGTTAGTATTTAATCCTATTAAAACGAGACTACATTATATCATTTTCAAATAAAAAATCTTGAATTTAGTGTACAATAAATAAATTCAGTTATGATATTTCTATCTGAGAAGGATTATAGAATAGAAATGAGGATTCAAATATACAGATTAATCTTGTAAAATTTGGAAATTATTTTTGGAATTTCTTTGTTAAAGATTCAATAAATAATGTTTCTAGAAGTATATTTAATTTAATAAAAATTTATTAATAATAAAAATTGATGAATATTTTATAACAGTAAATGAAAAGTTCAGAGACATGAGTAGAAATGGTTAAATATATGATTATTATAAAATTTGAATAATGTAATGAGTAAAATTATAGATATTTGTGAACTATAGATTTAATTACAGATGATAGAATGTACCATATAGTTGATGAGCTACACAACATTCTTTTCCCATATGGGACAAGAAGGATTATAGATTTTAAGGAGATATCTAACGAAGAAATTGATTTTGATTCAATGTAAAATCTCCTAATTTATTATGAAAAAATAAAGCATATCATGAATATAATGATCCAGAATATAAATATGAAAAGTATAAAATAGTCATGTCACTAATCACTAAAAATATAAAAAATGTTAGGGTAATATACCAATATAATATGCCTCTCAAATGTTTCAAATACGGTGTCACTAGACAATTATCATTGAGATATCCTTCGAAATAGAGTGGTAAATTTGAGGAATATGAACAAATTGAGAAACCTTAAAATAATTCATAGAATAAAACTAAAAATGAGTGGGTCAAATATGGTGACGGTGGAAATTCGTTTCACAAAATAAATATACAATTTTTTTGGAATTATAAGAATAATATTCATCTAACAATAAATAAGGTGATAAATTTCTTGAAATGATAAAAAATATTCATGTAGGATATTTAGAATCATAAAGAATACTCATGTAGAGAAGAAAGATGAGGTGATGAATTTGTTTTAGAAAATATTCTAAAATTTGATCAAAAAACATGTCTTTAGTAGAATATAAATAATGAAATAGAAATAAAACTGATGAAGGATAATTATGGTAAGAAAATAGAATTTAAATTATAGTTTCTCAATTTTAAAATAAAACTCATTAATGAAATCATGAAATATGGGATGAATGTTTCTTAGAAATATAAAATGTTGAAATATATAAACAATCATTAATTAAAATTATAAGATATTTTCAAGACACAATAAAAATATCATGTAGTTTAGAATGAATTGAATATGATGGAAGATAACATAAAACATGTAATTAAATTAAAAATATAATAATAAATGGTATTCAAATCAGTGAGCTCAAATATGAGGTTAAAACATGACGTGATAAATCAATAAATAAAATTATTCTTAGTACTAGTATTGGTTAAATTTATAAATTTATTCATGCTTATAATGGGAAGGATTATGTAAATCCTTCTTTGATACTAAAAGGATATAATGTATAACTAAAATATAATTTTCCAAAATATAAAAGAAAGATAAATTTATTATATTTTAAAAGTTATGGTGTTACGTACATAACTTCCATAAATTTATAAGCTTTATATTGAAAGGGTACTGGATGTTCTATGGAATTTTTGGGAATAATGATTATTCATGATAGAAATATATTTCCTTATGATGTATAAAGTGACTATTCGTGGGAGATAATAGTAATAATATCAAAATTGAAACTCAAATATAACATTTTCCCTAAAAAACATTTAATTTTTTTATATTGATTATGTATGAAAGTTTTTTTAAATTTATATAAAAATTGTTAATAATTTGGTAATAATTAAGAGGAATCCATACCCAACATTTGTGTAAAGAGTTAGTTTAAAAAAATGAAAATAAAATTTATAATTTGAAGCTGGAAGAGAAGTATTTATTTATAGAAGTTATTATGAAAGAATGTTAGAAATCAAACACATTAATTCTTGATAGGTATTATTTCTCAAATTTTAATAATGATAAATTAATTTGGAAAAAATGTTTACAAATATGATTGAAGGGATATAACATTTTTTAATGATTTACCACTCATATTTAAAGGTTTTAAAACTTCCAAATTTGATTTTAAAATTCTAAAATTTAAATATGTTCTTTATATTGAAGGGGAAAAAGAAATTCATTTTAGATTATTCCAACAATATGATAATAGGAATGAATTTTTGTTCATAAAATAATCATGGAAAATTAGTAAACAAAAATGTATAAGTGTCACCACTGAATATGAGTGGAAAAGTTGTAGTCTATTACAAATTAGTGGTGTAAATAATATATTAAATATCAGTGAAAATATGTTTAATTTTTTTTAAATACGACCTTTCCACCTTAGCCAAATTCAATTTGTTAAAATATCAGGACATAATGATGTGGGATTTTAACCGTTGTTAAAGAGAGAAATAGAAATCAAATGTAGAACATTCCAAGTAGTCATGATCATAAAATTTACTCATAAGTAGGTAGATATTCAAACCCCAAGGCTACATGATTTAATTCATACTGATTTACGCGGGTCTTGAAGATAAAATGATAATATTTTGGGGGTTTATTTCGTATTATTCACATATTATTATGCTCGATTTACTAATATAATCTTTATAAAACCAAAATATGATCTTATAGATTTTTCCAAAATAAATAAAATGTTGGTTGATAATTAACTAGGTTTTTACATAAAAAAGTTATTTTTTGTAAATGTTTAGTAGTATACATGAAATTATTGATCAAAATACATTTAAAAATTTAATTAAAAGTCACTACAATACACCCAACACTCCAATATATAATTAAATATCTGAGATAAAGAACATATGTATTGTTGAAACATGAAGATCAATACTTGATTAACATCAAATCTATAAATTGTTATGGAGAGTAGTTGTTTTTAATAATTTCTATAAAAAATATTTCTTAGTGAGGTGTGAGACACACAAGAACCATTATGAAATATGTTAAAAAATACAAATGTGATAGTCGTCAAGTTGTTAGCAGTGCTTCCAATAAGAAGTTTGAGAACAAAAATAATGATAAATTTTAATATGAATCAATATAATTAATTTTCATGATCAATTTAACAAATAGTAGAGGTTATTAATATTTTAATAAAATGGAATATAAAATAAATAATTATTTTATGTCAATGTATATAATATTAAAAAAAATCATTTCTAAAGTGAATATAACTATGAAAATTATGATTTAAAAACATATATATTTTAGGAAAAGAATTTTAATAAGTATCTAGAAACATAAAGAATTTTATTAAAGTTAATTAAGAGTTTTATAGTGATGAAGATAATTTTTTTTCAATGAAATCCTGAAACAACAATGATTAATGAATCAAGTGGACATTGGAAACATTATTATCATTCAAGAAGATTTAGTTAAATGAAGAATAAGATTCAGTCCTAAAAATTAAAATTCCATTTTATGAGATTCTGAGCCACCGTTAGTACAAAATAAAATTGATCACGAGGGTATTAAATAAATAAATGACAAACATAGTATGATTGTGTATAATACACCTTATGATTTTATTTCAAGACTAAAAAATGATGATGTTATAATTACATAGTGGGATTTTAGAAAAAACATAATGTGATTAGTTAAGTTATAATAAATAAGGTCAAACATGTTTTTATGGGTTATTTAGAAATTGATAGTCTTGATTTTAAAGATACATTTCACAATATAAAGTCTAAAAACTATCATAGTAACTCTTATATTGAATTCACCTAGAAATTAGATTGTGTAGTACATTTATATCATTTTGTAATTCATGAATGGAGAACAAGAACAACAAGTGTTTACTAGATAATGTAAATGAATCATTATATATATTGATTTAAAAATTATGTGTAGATTGAAAAATCGTTTGTATTGATTAAAAATTGATCCAATAACCTGGTATTGAAAAAAATATTTCTCCCTAAAATAAATTAATTTAAAAATATTAATGGTTAATATAAAAAATTATGTGAACGAATACTCTATGAATATTGACATATTTATAGGTTATATTTATGATATTATCTTTATTAGTGATAAGGATATTGTGTATTAGGAGCATTTTTGGTAGATGAAAAAACATTTCAAGATATAAATACTGGGAAAGATTAAATTTTTAATAGGATTTTAAATTATTCCATAGATGATTATGGTGCCTTATCCCAAATTAAAAAATTATAGTTATTTTTTGAAAATGTTTCAAATGGGATATTCAAAAAATAATTAACCACTAACATCTATTTTAATAATTATGAGATAAGAAATTCCTAGATATAATGGAAATCAAGAATAATTTTGAGGACTAATTTGAATCATTCATTACAAAAAACATCAAGGACAAATATATTTCATTCAAAAACTATTATTGAATGATTTCAGAGTTATCTAAAAGGTTCAAATATACCTATAAGTAAAATAATTTTTAAATATATAAATGGTTATTAGACCGAACGTGGGATTATGTGAGAGGTACTCTGAGAGTGGGTTGAATCAAGGTAGAGAAACTTTATATAATTTATCAGTTCTATTTAAACATTCACTTCCTTAATCATGATATTGTCCTAATAAGAAAAAGGATGTTTTTTTCTCTATATATTTTCATTGATCCAATTATGATTTCCATTGATTATTTCATTAACTAGTTTATCATTGGATTTTTTTATACCTTTATCAATCTCTGTCATGAAAAGTATATAAATAATCATACATAGGGACATGATGACATTTTACTAATTCACCGATAGTAGGATAGACCATGGAGAATGAAATAAGTAGTCTAAAAATGCACTAAAACATACTAAACACACTAATTAATGTTTACGTTTATGTAGTTCCTTCATGAACAGTTTCAATTTCCTTAAAACATCACCGCTAGAAACCTTGTCACAACCGATTTTTCATGTCTTTGTTTTGATCCAGTTCATTTGAAACCCCGATACTTTTCTTGGTTCTTGTGTGAGATTAATGTTCAGTTTTTAAGTTTCATATATGTCTAAACACCCTAATTTGAGTTCCCCATTTATTTTTTAGGATTTTTTGGAGATAGGGTGGTTACTTCATGATTTGGGAAAACTGTGACCACATTTCCAGTTTTAAAAACCAAATTTGTTTCTTTTATAACTCCTTTTCTCATCCTTTTTTACCCATTTTACTTCCTACATTGCCTAAACTGATATAATCAAACTACAATATCCTTTTTGAGACCATAAGAATTTATAATCATTGTGAATTGGGGTTACTTATTTAGGCATTAGGCCAACCCACGGGCCCATTTCCAGTTTTAAAAAAAATTATTTAATATCTAATTAAATATTTAATATCATTTAGTGATTCCACCTCCCACCCGAAGCCAATGTCATTATTATCTCCCCCATTATCTATTGTACCTCTTTGGAGATCATAATATTCGCGGAGTGGGGAATCATTCTCAATGTCTTCCAAATTGTCCATAATTGACAAGGTAAATTGTGTCATTCATAAATCTATCAATTCACACTCTTTTGGCCACCAATTATATTTCCATGGTTAATCAAGACCTTATGAGTCTCCCCAAGTAGTTTAATACCATTAAACTTTATAAGGTTGTATATCCAGTGTAATACGAAGAGTTTTCTAGTTGAAGAGGTGAGATTCCATCTCCTTTATCCTACATATTCTTCCTCCTTTCATTATTTCTTGGTTTTATAATCTCCCATAGTACTATTCGACTTAGGGTTCTGTTATCGATTATTTTTTATGGGGTTTTTATTCATATGGGGCTGGTGATCATAGGTATAGGGTTTGTAAACCCCCGGATAGTGATTTTAGAGTGTGTTTCCATTACGCCAAGGATTTGAGGTAGGATGTCCCTTGAACAAACCTTTATAATTTAATTTTCATCATTATAATACTATTATAACATTATTTATTTGATATGTTCTGTTTTGAAACCTTGGTTTTAAAGGTTTTGTGAGAAAATTATGTTTTATAACTTATTTTGTTAAAAAATATAGTTATTTTGGTTTAAATGTGCACTCCTCTTGTTTGATAAATTTATCCATGAGCTTCCGCACTTTGTTTATTGTATTATAAATATTTTTCACTAGCTTTAATAACTTTATGGAATGAAAATGGTATTTTATCCCTTTTTTTAGTGCTTAACATAAGTTGTTTTTTTAAAGAGTGCTTGTTGCGTGTTCGGTAAATTGCACGGTTGGCTTTTATGTGTCTAGTGAAATTTCAAATGATTTTTTTGGATTTATAAACACATTGAAAGCATGTATAAAAAATTATTTTGGGATCCTTTAATTGATTAAATTTTTTTATTTGGTTTTAAAAATAAATGGGTTTTGGTTTACAACATGTTTTGGCCCGAGTTGCTGGAAAATGACCTGTTTCACATTCTTATGAAAATGGTTGTGTTTTGAATATATAACATGAGTGTTTTAAAGGATTTATGAATATTGTTTGATGTTTTATATGGTGTGTAAACTCCTCTTAAAAAAATTGAAATTCATATCTTTTTTAAATGATAGTTTTGGGAAAATGTTTAACGGCATGTTTGGCCTTTCCTAAAATAGAATACTGATTGTTTTACTTGTATATACCATGTCGTGTCAATTGGGATTGATTTATCATCCCTGAAATGATTTTATTAAATGTTTTTAGGGTTGGAAAATATGGTTGGGTAGGGTCTTGTTGAGTTTTTTTAATTTAAATAGTATTTTTGAATGAGTTTAATGTGCAAAGACTCACTACATTCCTTGAAATTGTTTTACGAAAATTGGTTGTGGTTTATTGATTCGTGAAATAAATGTGAATATATTATATTGTATGTTTGTGAGTTTATGGTTTGGGAATGTAATTTTTATGTGTAATGTGTATTTTATAATATGTTTAACTTGATTGAGATCCAAAGTGAATCCTGGGTATCTAGGTGGGAGGATGTGTACAAGTATGCTAGTGATTCTGTGGGGTTTGGCCCCCGTTTCATGTAGCATGTTTTACGATGACAAAACTAACTAAAATATGATTATGATGATGTTAGGGGACCACTAGGTTAGGGTTATTCTCCATACTAGTGTGTCATGTGAACGAGAACAAATGTTTATTATGGTTACTTTCACCGAAAGATGAGGTACCTTGGGCTCACAACAAACTAGTGCCTAGGGGTGTTCCTGGGAGTTGTGCTCATTGGCTATTTTGTACTCACTATCAGAATATGGTGTGTTTTGTTGCTAAATTAAGTAGTGTGAGTTAATTATTTAAAATTTTACAATCTTTAATGTATCCCTCATTAAAATAATTTTCATTTTAATGTTTCACCTCTTTGAAAAGATGTTACTTCCATTTTTGTTTATTAAACATGCATGTTTTTGTGTGATAATTATTATAGCATGGACCCTCATTTTAAAAACATTAATATTTTTTATTTAAAACTATAAATTTATGTTTCTTTTATTTTAATGTATGTTAATTGGGAATAGAATATTGGGCTAACCTAGTGAGTTTTAATACTCATGCCTATAGTCTACTACTGTTTTTACCCCTTGTGTAGGTTTCGGCTCGAGTTTGATCGCCTTGGGTGATGTGTGATCATTTTTTCAGATAGTGACTAGCATGTTCACATGGAGTTTTTTGGTTAACTATTTTGTTCAGTTGTGTTTTTTGTTTAGTTTTGCTTTTATTTTTTTGTATAAATAATGTTCAGTTCAATTTTTAGATAAATGTTTTTTTGGATGTCCATTTCATTCTGCTGTTTGTTTGATTATTTATATATGGGGTAAATCGTTCCCTTTTGTAATATAATGATTCCCTTGGTTCATGTCTCTATCCCAGGAGGATCGGGAACACATCTCGGGACTTGTTGAGTGCAGGCCTGGGTGACAGGTTCAAAGTCAACTCGGGCTGGTTCGTGACAAAACAGTATCAAAGGAGGTCATCTCTTAGAAGACAAATGTTTTAGGTCACCCATGTTATTTGGATATGTCAAGGTAGATGGAGTAGGATAGTTTGGAATTTAGGGGTATGTTCGGGAAGAGCTACAAGAAATCTTCTTCGTTCTGATCCTTGGGGTTCCATGGTAAGTCTGGTTTTCTTAGTGTCTTTTGTTCTTGCTGATTGTTTGGTGTTGGGTTGAGTCAATTGGAGTCTAACTAATGGAATCTATGAGCTTGCAGGGCTTGGAAATCCATGTGGAGTCGAGGCATGGACCTAATAAGTCTCTTCATTATGGTTTTGTGTTTTACATATGACCGCCAACCATATGGTCAAATCACCCACCGACACTAGTTCCCTTTTGTGGGTTTCTTGGACCTTTCATGAATTCTGAATTTTTGTTTCGAAAATCCTTTTGTTAGAATTATGGAAATGGTTTTTAATGGAAGGATTGTATTTGAAAAATTAGAAAAGGGGTTTTAAAAAATTAAATATAATAATGGATTTGGTAAGGTTGTGTTATTTTTAAAACAAATTTTGGGGAATAAATGGAAATGATTTAACGGGATTTGATTTTCCCTAATCTAAACTTGTGGTTTATTGAAATAAAATGGTGTGAGAGTGTGATCCAACTTAAAGTGATTCTGAAACATTGTTTTAAATCGGGTGTTTTGGGCTGCTGAAATTTTTTTGAATCTAATGAATAGATTTTCGAAATTCTCTTTTGTGCAGCTGGTGTTTTTCTGGAATGGGGTTTTGGCTTTTGTGGTTGTCAGATTATTAAAAATGACCTTTTTTGATTTTTTTTAAAAATGGGGAAGGGATATTTGGAATAGAATGGCTGTTTCTGTAAGTTATATTAAATAAAATGGATTGTTTTTTAATCAAGTTTTTCTTGATGATGTGTGGTTAGTTTTGTGTAATATGAAAATCTTTTTTGACTTGATGGATGGTGTTATTTTTTATGGTACATGATTTTTGTAATGAGGTTGTTTTGTTTTTAGCCTTTGGTCTTTTCATGGTTTCTCACAAGCATAGTTTTATTGATATCTAGAAGGATGGCCTATATGGCATGGTCGTTGAGTTCCTGGGGTGTCAAGTAAATGTTCATGCGAGTGAGACTTGATGAAACACCATTGGTGAATGTGAAAATCCACCAAGTTAATTTATTTTTCAAAAGTGTTTTTAGCTGAAGAATTGTAGTGTTTGTTTTGAACCTACCATTATGTGGATGGTTTATCCTATGTCATAGATGTTTTGTCTATTCAGTATGATTTATTATGATCTATAATTCATACTCCTGTTGCATCTTGAGATGGGATATTGTTGGTTGCTCGGTTTCGTAGTAATATTCTGTGGGCTTCAAAAGATGTGTTGGATGTTGTGATATTTCCATAGATAGTTCTATTTTTGCAAGATTTCCAATTGATAAACCTAAGGATTATTAATCATGTTTCACAAGCTTGATCCTCCTCCAAAAATAATTATTCATCCCATTAGTTTTAATATAGAGCTGTTTGGGATTGATTTAATGTGTTTCTAGTTTGTGATAATTCTTATGGACATAACAGTTGTGTTCGTAGATGTTGATGCATTTCTCTGTATTCTATTTCCATCCTTCTTGTTGTTCTATGTGGGATTGAATTTTGATATATATCTATGAGTTCATATTTAGATTAAAGTGTTTTGTTGATTACATGAGTTTTTTTTAGTGGTGTGACACCTATCACCTGACTGCGGGGCATCAGATGCTTCATGATTTCGGGCTCCAACCATAGTCCTCAGAGTGAAGCTTTTCACGCAATAGGAAATCTATAGAGGTGTGGGGTGCTTGACCAGGCTCCTACCTCCACCATTGTGGTAAGGTAGTTTCTATGTCTTTATTTTGGTTCCTCATTACTATGAATTTCCATTTGTCACAACAAGTGTGGTGGACTTACCCATCACACAATGTCTATGGTTATGCCTTATTGGATAAGGGTTTCAGATCAATGTCACTTTTTGGTCCACCTCTATTAATCGGTTGCGTACTTGGTGTTACCTATTCGTAGGTGGAGAGTTTTGGGTAGTTCTGTGGTTTCATTTTTGGTTCCAGTTGGCAAATTATTAGGTCCCCTTCCCACCCTTCCCTGAGTGGTGGTGGTCTGGATCCATGGTGAATGTTTTGGCCAAGTTCTCTTCCACTATGTTTGGGAGTTGGTGGTTTATATGTTCATGTTATAACCCTCTTAACATTCGTTTTTGGGTTGTTTGGGGAGAGTTTTATTTATACTTGTGAAAGTAATGTAATATTGAGTTCTTGATTTTTTTCATTGCTAGTGGGGTTCTAATGGTGAGAAGACCCACCCCAGGTCTCGTTGATTTTTCCTCCTGTGAACATGTCTAGTTCTAGTTTTTTATTTTTTTTGGGATTCCATTTTTTAATCCCCTAGATTACTTTGTTTTCTTTAGTTCTCTTTAGTTTTGTTAGTTTTTGGTTTCATTGGGAGAAGGCCTAATAATCGGGTTCTTGGTTTGGTTGTGGAGGTGGTGGCTTGACAGTTCCATTGATTTTCACAAAGTGGTTGTGAGTATGTGTTTTGTTTGGGAAAGAGGATTAAGTAATGTTGATGGAAAATTTTATTTCACTCTATTGATAGGTTTGATCATAATTATAAAGAATCCTTAGGTGTTTATCTTTCAACTAGAATATGTTATGGCTTTCCGGGGGTAGAAAGTATTAATAGTGCGGAGAATTGTCAGACCCGGTTTTTCATGTCTTTGTTTTGATCTGGTTCATTTGAAATCTTGATAGATTTCCTTGGTCTTGTGTGAGTTTAGTTTTGAGTTTTAAGCTTAATCTATTTCTAATAAAACTAATTTTGGTTCCCCATTGCTTGATTAGGATTTTTGGGAGAAAGAGTGGTCACTTCATGATTTGGGCCAATAGTGAGCCCATTTTTTGTTTTAAAAACCAAATTTTTTTCTTTTATAACTACTTTTTTTTAAACGTTTTCACCCATTACACTTCCCACATTGGTTAAACTGATATAATGAAACTACCATGTCCTTTTTGACCGTTTAAGAATTCATAATCATGGTGAATTGGTGTTACTTATTTAGGAATTGGGCCATACCATGGGCCCATTTCCCATTTTAAAACAATAATTTTTTATTTAATATATAATTTAATATTTAACATTTTTCGGTGATTAAACATCCCTCCAAAATCTAATATCTTTATCCTCACCCCCATTATCGATTTTCCCTCTTTGGAGTTCATAATAGTCTCAAAGTGGGGAAACATTCTCAATGTCTCTCAAATCGTCCAGAATTTACAAGGTTAACTATATCATTCATAATTAAATTAATTCGTACTCGTTTGGACACCAATATTCTTTCCCTAGTTCATCCATACCATAAGAGTCTCTCTTGGAAGTTTAAAGGCATTCACTTTTATATAATGGTGCATATTTAGTGGAATACGAAGAGTTTTCTAGTTGAAGAGTTGAGATTCCTTCTCCTTTATCCTCCATCTTCTTCCTCCATTCATTATTTCATGATTTTATAATATCTTCTATTAATAATCTACTTAGGGTTATGTTATTCCATGATTTTTATGGTTTTTTATTCATTTGTGTCTGGTCATCATAGGTTTAGGGTTTGTAAAACCTTGGATTGTGATTTTGGGAGTGCATTTCCATTACGCCAAGGATTTGAGGTAGGATCTCCCTTGAACAAGAATTTATAATTTAAGTTTCATCATTCTCATACTATTATAACCTTATTTATATGATATTTTCTTTTTTGATACCTTGGTTTTAATGGTTTTTTGTACAAATTATGTTTTATGACTTATTTTGTTAAAAATATAGTTATTTTGGTACAAATGTGCACTCCTCTTGTTGGATAAATTATTCCATGAGATTTCGCACTTCATTTATTGTATTCTGAATGTGTTTTATTAGATTTAATAATTATATGCAATGAATATGGTATTTTATCCCTTTTTAAGTGCTTAACAAAAGTTATTTTTTTAAAGAGTGCATGCCACATCTTCGGTAAATTTCCCGGTAGACTTTTATGTGTCTAGTACAATTTAAAATGATTTTTTAGATTTACAAATACATTGGAAGCATGTAAAAAACTTATATTGGGATACTTTTATGGCTTTCCAATTTGTATTTGGTTTTAAAAATAAATGGGTTTTGGTTTACAACATGTTTTGTCCCGAGTTGCTGGAAAATGGCCTGTTTCACATTCTTATAAAAATGGTTGTGTTTTGAATTCGTAACCTGACTGTTTTATATGATTTATGAATGCGGTATGATTCATTATATGGTGTGTATACTACTTTTTAAATAAATTGAAATTCATATCTTTTTCAAATGATAGTTATGGGAAAATGTTTAAAGGCATGTTTGGCCTTTCCTAAAAATGAAAAATTAGTGTTTTACTTGTATATATCATGTTGTCTCAATTGGGATTATCTTATATTCCATGAAATGATTTCATTAAATGTTTTTAGGGCTTCCAAATTTTTTTAGGTATTATCTAGTTGTGTTTTTATAATTCAAATAGTGTTTTTGAATGAGTTTTATGTGCAAAGCCTCAATACACTCCATGAAATTGTTTTACGAAAATTTGTAGTTGTTTATTAATTCGTTAAAGAAATGTGATGATATTTTATGGGATGCTTGTGATTTTATGTTTTGGGAATGGAATTTTGATGTGTAAAATTTATTTCATAATATGTGTAACTTGATTGAGCACAAAAGTGAATCCCAGTAATCTAGGTGGGCAAACGTGTACAAGTATGCTAGTGATTCCGTGGGGTTTCGCCCCTGTTTCACATAGCAAGTTTGACGATGAAAACACTAAATAAAAAAGATGATGGTGATTTTTTTGGACCAATAGGTTATGGGTATTCTCTCTACTATTGTCTTCTGTGCATGAGAATAGAAATTTATTATGGTTACTTTCACCGAGATACGGGGTACATGGGGCTCGCAACTAACTAGTGCCTAGGGTTGTTCCCGTGAGTTGTTCTCATTGGATATTTTGTACTCATTGTAGGAATGTAGTGTGTATTGTTGGTAAATTAAATAGTGTGTTTTTTTATAATTTTATAATCTTTTAAGCAGCGCTCATTGAAACATTTTTCATTTTGAAGTTCCACCTCTTTGAAAAATTATTACTTGCATTTTTTGTTTATTAAACAAAGTGTGTTTTTGTCAAAAAGTTATTATATCTTAGAACCTCATTTGAAAAACATAATTTTATATCTTGTATTTAAAACTATAAATTGATGCTTCTTTTATTTTAAGGGAGGTGCATTGGGAATAGAATATCTGGCAATCCTACTAAGTTTTAATACTCATGTCTATAGTCTTCTTCTGTTTTTAGCCCTTGTGCAGGTTTCAGCTCGCGTTTGATCACCTTGGGAGATGTGTGATAATTTTGTTGGAGAGTGTCCAGCAGGGTCAGATGTATTTTTTTGGTTAAATATTTTCCTCAGTTGAGTTTTTTTAATTTTACTTTTAGTTTCTTGTACAAATAATGTTCAGTTCAATTTTTATAGAAATGTTTTTTTAACTGTCGATTTCTTTCTAATGATTGTTTGATTATTTATATATGGGAGAAATAGTTCCCTTGTGTACTCTATTGATTCCATCGGTTCTGGTCACCATCCTGGGAGGATCAGGAATGCCTCTTGGGACATGTCGCGGCTGTCCGGGGTGACCGGTTTAGGGTTGACTCAAGCTGGTTCGTGACAAACCTCTTCTATTTCTGGTCACTAATATTAGAAATTAATATAATCTAAAACACAAGCCAAAATCTAAAGCACTATTTTTCAGATGCACCACATATAGATTTCCATAGCATGATCTCCATACACATATATATAAAATATATGTTGTGAACTCATCCTCAATAAACATCAACTTTCCAAAAGGTTACACGTGACCCCATCTTTTTGTTCTTATAATATTTTGAAATAGTTTTATAATACATTCACTTTTATGGTTATGTAACTAGAAATACCTTATTATTATTTTCCTCAAGAAACTATCTTATTATCCTTAATTACATAGATATAGAAAAGTTTTATTCTACTAATAACATTAATGTAATGATCTTCTTCTTCTACCCCTTTCGACCATAGTTGTATAATTCCCTAAACATGAAAGTTGAATAGATTTTCGTAAAGAATAAAAATTATGGTCACTATTAACATATTCATAAATTTTATGTCCTATATAAAACTATATGAACATGACATAACCTTTCATATTTTGATGGAAAAACTCATTAATTATATATCATAATATCTGAGATATTTTAAAAACGAAAATTATTATTCTATCTATTTTGAAATTATGAACATGAAATATGTTCATGTTTTGAAATATGGAAACACCCTATAATAAATTACTAGCTTGTATACTCATAATATAAATCTCTATTTTGTTTATCTACCTTGAATTTTTACTCTTTCTTAAACACTTGTAAAATAATATATTAAAAAAATACATTTATCATCTTAAATCGTCAATAATTGTTGAATAATTTTCCCAAAAAATTACATCATATATATCAAATTGAAAAAACGTGTATGATAATGATTATAAAGGGGTTTATCATACAAAGCCATCCATAACCATAAATGGGTCGAGTTATAGAAAATAAAAATCCATATGTGAAAACCATATTATGTTAAAATGAGATCGTTATAATGTTTTTGGATGGTAGATTATACCAACCCCTAAAGTAAAATTCATTTATCATGTAAAAATAAACATTATATAACCATAAACAAGAAATGATTCTAAATTACATTGTGGTTTTCCATGAAACTCATGAAATTTTATATGTTAATCTAGGAGTCAATGTCGTCTCATTTATGATGTGTAATTTTCTTGTAGCTAATAGGTTTTGATGTGTTATTTTTTAAGGACACAAAAATCATTAGATTTCTTAAACATTATATCATTATTAAACTATATTTTTATTATAATGCATGCCTTTGTGACATTGATTTTATCCCGAACACACACCACAATGTTCTCTATGTCATGGTGTCCATATTTCTAGTAGAGAATCCATCCATGGAATCCCTAGCTAAATGTATATGATGATTTGAAATTTAATAGTTATAGATCCATCATAAACCTCATTAAATTTTATCCTTTTTAACTCTCATCTCCAATTTTGAACATTAAAATATAAGATAAATTATTTATATCTCCATCCCCTATATAGTAGATTGTTTCCTCCTATGGTACCACCTTATACCATGACCAATCATCCATGATTCCTCCAATAAATTTGGCTCTACAACCAACTCCTAGGGTTTCCCCACATCAAGGGATTTCCAATCCTCTCCCCTGAAATGTGTAGGGATTCCACTGAGCTTGGTCACCTACCCCTATATTGGTTGGCTGCTTGAGTGACCTGTTCATTATGAGGAATTTTTTCTTCATTAAAAATATATTTTATACTTTGGTAACATTAATATTCAATCCAGTAGGCAAAATACAACACACATATTCTTAATTTTCTATCACCTATAAAGAAACTATATTATAATATATAAATTTGATAAAATAGAAGGCAACCACAGGAACATAAACTGTGAAACTCATATCCTTGAATATTTTCACTCTTCTTTGATTCATCAAATGGTTCTTTAAATGTCAATAAAAATTCATAATCTGAAATACTCCACAATTCTAATTTCTGGTTACAAGATTCTTTTTGTAACCCAATACTTCACATAGACATATATTTTAAAAACAATCCAACAAAAAAAAATTCATCAAGAATCTCCCATTTTGGTTTTCATGACCATATTACATTATATCAAAATTCATTGATCCCAAATTATATTCAATAATCATCTTGAATTTAGTGATACATTATTCTCACCCTTTTTTAATGAAATAAAAAGTTCAATTCCATCCATTTTCACCATTAAATTCTCCACCTATTTAGTTTTTTTCCTTGGAGAAACTAATAATGACCACAATCCTCCATTTTTAATAGATTATAAGAAGGTTTCTTCTCCATATTTTACCCTCCAATGGTTTGTGAATTTTATGGGGATAACTCTATTATTATGAAATACCACCCTTTAAAAAAGTATTGCACCATTTTTGTAACGTTTTTATTAATATTATACTCTTGTGGATAAATAATTTACTATATTTAACATATATTAAAACATGATATCGGAATCACCAAAATTATAACTCTCCTTCGTTCCATATTTAAATCTCATTCTCCACTATTAATACATTAAATATGACAACCCATATATTTTCTCAAAAATAACTCATTATTTGTTACGTGAAGGTACATAATATAAAATACTAGAAGATTATCAAACATGGATTCTTTGGAAAATTTGGTAAATAAAATAAGAACATGAAATGAAATACAATGACATTATTGACAATATCATTAACATGCTCCTAAAATTCCACCATTCTTCCATAACTAGAAAGGATAACCTGTGGATGTATAATTTAATGGTGTGATGTATAAATACTAGTAATGTAATAATCAATGAATTTCATGTGGTAATGAAATATATTTGATTTAATAGGCATATCAAGGTTACACAATAGGTGTATGAATAATAATTTTGAATAATCAATCATGATATAAAATGGTATTATAAAAGCAATATGGGAATGTGGAAACAACATAAAACATGACATCATAAACATAAGTAAAGGATAACCACCAATATAGAAAAATAATGTGATCCTGAAATAACCTCCTATGAACCATATATGGAATATGATGAGATAAAAACGTTTTCCAATCCATTGGATGTAAATATATTTTTTGGCCCACTTGTAACCTTCATATCTTGTACTGGCGTAACTGTGGCACATAGATCAAACAAAATAAGGATTTACTTTATAAATTATAACACATTAATTATGGATTATGGGTTAAATAAATGTAAATAATCATTAAATTATGGATTGTTACAACTATGTTAATACCCTTGAGTTTCAATGGATATGGTTATTCACTATAAAAAATCATGGCATGGAAAATCACAGGATAATTTCATCACCATAACAGGTGAACATAAATGTTTAAAGAAGGGTAGAATGAGTTTAAAAATGGTCTCTTATTACTTGTGAATAATATGGATTTTATTTTGTATGTGAAAAACATATCCCTACTTGATCAGATATAAATTTAAACGCATGACATAAAAATGGTGCTCGAATATTGATGAGAAAGAGAGGATCCATTACCTTGAGAGGACTCTTATAAAAGCTACAGAGTTTCATCTTATGTTATTTAGGTAACCGTATGAGGAATATAGAGAGGTAAATGCAGAATAATTTATTTATACAAGGTATCATATAGATGGGTTGTTTGAGTTTGTGTTGATTTACAGTTATAAAATAGATTAGGATTATTTATAAATTATGAACAAAAATTTCCACTCTTTATGGTAAATAATAAAAAATAAAATCATTATATTACTTTTTAATGGGGTTTCTATAAATAGGATAGGTTTTAATTAATATATAATGTTATGAATAAATAAATTAGGTAGTTTCCTTGGTGATGTAAAATTGATTCATATATATAAATAAATTATTTCAAAACATTAAAATATAATAATGTTTCTGGAAGATTCCTTAAGGGTTTGTAAAATTAATCAAATATCATTAAAACATATTATTTTGAATGATAAATATAATTCTCATCACTAATAACATTTATATTATTTATTAAAACATTTTGGGCTATTATGATGTCATAAACACAATTTATAATTATATCGTATTTATTTTTTTCCCAAATGATTTAATGTCTTGATAAATTATAAAAAAATAACTTTTTGAAAATTTTGATGTTTTGATTTCAAAAATTATATCTTCTTATTATATATAATTCTTTAAATAATATAATTTAGTCTTTTAAATCATAAATCCCTAGGTTTTAGAAATACATTTTTTTAAAAGAAGTTTTTTTATATTTATAAAAATTCGATTTGACTTCTTAGAATTATATTATAATATATATTTAATAAATATTATGTAATGATAATATTTTATACAAATATATTCTATCTAAAATAATGTTGAATTATTTAAAAAGAGTTTCCTTATTGAAACTATATATTTCCCAAATATATAATTTGTGTTTCATCTTATCAGACTAATTATTTAATTGTATAATAATTAATATTAATAATTGATATATATATATATATATAATAATTATTATATTAAAAATAAAAGATAAAAATTCATACTATTTTGGCATAGATAATTATTCATATATTATAACTATGAATCATTTAATGTTAAGGTGTAAGATGATGATATTTTTATAGGGTTGTTTGGTGAACATGGTTTGCGTCGTGATCTCGATAAGAAGGAAATTCTCCTATAAACGGTGTTATTAATAATTTAGTTATAGAACCTTGGTATTAAAATGATAAATGGTAATTCCTGTTGATGTTATATCTCTTATAATATCTGATTAAAAACCTTGAATTATAATGATCTTACTGATTGAAGAGATGAATCCAGTTGTGTCAAATGGAATTATCATAACCCTATATATATTAATCATAAGACCAATGTGTAATGACCATACAATAAGTGGATAGTATTATTAATTATAAATTAAATATATCATCGTATAATTTATAATGTTATAAAATAATAAAAATTTTTCATATTTTTTTATAATTTCTTGACTTGATAAGGGATTCTCTCATTTAAAAATAATATTCCATTTATAAATGTTTGGTTCGTTATATAGTTTCCACCTTATAAAATTTTTCCTGAGAAATTTTCATTTCACATACTAATATATTTGTGGGTACTTTTCTTCCATAACCTCATATGGGTCTCATGTATCTCCCTCAAATTATTGGTTTCACCTCAATGATGTGACCAGCTGAGTTGTCATGTTTCATATAACATTATAACCATGATCCAAGATGTTATCCAGCTACTACCCTAATAAATTTTATTCTCTAATGGTATAACCTATGGATAAGTAAATGTTATGGGTTTGGTTTGTAATTACACTTAGGGTGATATATTGAACAGATAATGTGCTTTATAAAAGTTGGGTCGGAGTACTATTTAATAGGCCACCACTCTTTTGAGGTCATGGATCTCAATGCGGTAGATGTATTTAGGACTAAAATTTATCTTCTTCAAAAACCACGTGACTTAATCCCATGGTGATATATAAAGTAATAATTAATCTCTATCATCAAACTCCATTTCTCATTAATGAATATCTTCAGGTCATTTTTGTTGACTTTTTTTATGTTTCATGTGTCTCTAAATAATTTGAACAACCTATATCTTTTCTTTGATAAGAATGAGTCATATTTTCTTCTACTCTGTAACTACATCCCAAAATGATGTTGTTGTATTTCTCTTCCTGTTATGTTATTAAAGGGATCCATTTGAATTCTAGAATAGAAACTATTTGTCTATTAAAATTCCATTCTGTAAAGGTTGTGGTCCTAAATTCATTATCTATACATTGAACACGATCTCCCCATATCCTTCAAAGTATGTATAGTCATGTTATATTGAACATTTTTATAAGGGTGATAAGCACTACTGAAGCTAAATTCTATATCCATAATTTGATGAATGATTCTCCATAACCTCAAAGTATACCACATACGTCAAACAAATCCAACAGAGAGTGCGTATCCCTATAGTCTAACCACTTACCATTTATATATCATAGTGATTTTTTCAAGGGAAAAATATTCCACCATAGAAATGATATTTTTTAACATGGTAAGACAATCGAATAATGCTAATATATTTTTATTTCATTTTTGGATACTAGGGATCCATATGAATATATGTATGGTTCTGATTTTCCATTTCCATATATGTATAGTCAACGGTTTGGTCATAGCCTAATCCTTTATCATTATACCTTGACATCTTGGCATACAAATCATCGAGATAAAAAGTGTTCAATATCCCTCTTCATGTTATCTAGCCATATATTTTTCATCAAATATCATTACATCTTAGTAATTATAGGATGAAAAAATATTTACAAGGTTTGTGCATCATCCTAATGTTCCCTCTTTGGTTTTGGTTTTGATGAGGAACATATCTGTGTTCTGAGCCTTTATAAATCCATATTAAAAAAAGTTAAAACTCTGGAATATTTGATAACTTTTTCTAAATAAATTCATCATATTTCTATGCCTCATTTGTATTGTAAATAATAAATTTTGTATAATTTATTTTATTATGGTATTATAAAGATCCATTTATTATTCCTATATCCATAAATTTTTAGTCCATAATGTTTTGGTCCCTTTTAATCATCATCATGGTTAGGGATTTTTGACACTTTTAACTTAGTAACAATTCTATAGTTTTTCATTCCCATAATGAATGTGGGATAAACAATAATTAGCATTGATCAACCCAAACCATCACCATTGGTTCATATTGAGATCCTTTTTTTCAATATATCATCTATAATTTTTGGGTCTATATATATGTCACACATCTCCCCATAGAGGTAATGTCACCAAATCATTATTGAGAATGTCATTTTTTAAAATTATATATAATTTTTTGGGTATTTATTCTCAAGGATAGTTAACTGGAAATAATAACAAGCTATCATTTCTTCATCTATCATGACTAAAAAACACATGAAAATTCTCAGTAAAAGGAAACCTAATCCATGCCTAGAATAGAATCAATTTCTACTAAGGCGATTACCACTATGTTTCTTTGGAAATTAAGCTGAAAAATTGAGATGTGGGAGGAGTTAAGTGATTGGGATTAAATAATTCTACAATTTTCTGTTTTCATCAATAACTCAATTAACATTTTTATGTAGTTTTTGAATTTATATAATAACCATGTATGATGTGAAATAAATCATAGAAACCTAATCAAAATTAATGTTCCCTATTTTTGAATGAATAACTAGAAGACATTTCAAAACCTCATTTTGGGATCCTCCTCCAAATTTATTATTTTGTAGGAACTCACTCTCTCTCTAGGCCTTAATGGTTTTATTCATCAGTTATAATAAAATAAGTATTCTTATGTGATGGATTCTATAGTTTCATTTTTCATTTCATTTGAAACATTTATCAATAGTCAAGAAGTTTACTAGATCATTCCTTTATTCCACTACATTGGTGGGTTTATCCAATTATAAATCCCTTATCATGTGAAATTTCAAACACACAAAATTCCTTTACCCATCCCCTTTGTGGAATTTATGTGATTCTTCTTACCACACTTTTGAACAGGGGGTTTTGTAATTTATCCCCCCAATGAATTATCTATCACAGCACCAGAATTAAATATCCTTCTCTTCTCCCTATCTCTAGACCTATGAGACCCTTCAGATTCACTAATTTGTATCTCAACATTTAAGTTTAATTTTCCAATTTTATCATTGCAGTCAACGTCCTCAACAGCTATGTATTTTCATTGAATATGGCTCATATCCCAAAAATAAATCAATATTAATTTTTATGATATTGAAAATGATGGTGGTAAATCAGGTATGTATTGTATAGTTTTCCTCATATTCCTTAATAGATTCATCATCCTTTTTATTCAGCTTAAGGACATACATCTCTATGTTATGTTAGATATTGGGAGGATAGTATATTTAAAAAATTGTAATTCCTTCCACCTAATCAATTAATTATCAACATTAGGCTTTTTAATTTTGACATAAATCCATTATTGATCATATTATCCTTTCATTTGATGAAACTTCTGCATGAACTTCTCTTTCATAGAGAATTTAAGTATCTAGATGATTTTTTTCAATTGGTTTAATCCATTTCTCTGTTATTTAGGGATCAAAATATCAACTAACATTCTATTCCCTTAAACTCGAAATGGTTTCAGTTACAACTTTCCCTTTTTTAAGGGGATTTGGGTGTTCCAAATGATTCATGTTTCAGTTCAAACTTGAGTTTACTAAGAAACTATTATCATGAATTTCGTAATTCCTACTCTAAGTAATTTTTCGAATATCATTCTTATCATCATCACATTTCCTTTAATATTGGTTTTCGACTCAATTCCCCCTATTTCCAACACTGACTAGAAATAAAGTGAAAAATGTGGATGACAATTTTTTTAACTATTAATGAAATAAATGGGAAATCCTAAAAAATAATCATTAAGTAATATATGAAATATATTCATTATCCTATGAGTTTATATGTTTCAACCTACGTTATCCTTGAATTTTTTCCCAATATAAAATCTTTTGATCCTTTTTAAACCCTTATTAATGGTGTATAAGGATCTTGTGAATTTTCTGAAGAATATCCCTAGTAGTCTTAAATTAGGTTTGTTGTAAAGACAATTTATATTCACCAAATAATGATTGAGTCCAAATCAATTTACCCTTTGGGGTTATTATGTTTAGGTACCTCTATAATAAATCCACCTAAACCTGTGGTATCTTGATATTCATATATTTTCAAGAAAAAACATAATATATACTTTATAAAAATTTATGGATTTTTTCATAAGTGTATTCTTACCCAAAAATATTTTACATTATTTTTTCTCTCTATTCCCAATAATGACGTGACATTAGTTTGATACAAGTAAAGAAAACCCATATATTTTATAAAAAATAATTCATGATTTATTACATAATGGTAAAAATTATACCACTGAATAATATTGTTATTGTAAAATTTAGTACATATCTAAAAAACATAGAAAATAAATACAACAAATTTATAGAAAACTTTATTAACATGGACGTAAAATTTTGGTATTATTCAAAAATTGTTTAAGACTACCTAGGGATGTAAATAAGAAATTGGTGAGCTATAAAGCCTTATAAGGGAATAACCAAATAGTTGAACTTGTTAAAGAAATAGATGTGAGTAAACATGAATATAATTTTAACATAATATGGGAAAGAATAAAAATATTCAACCATGATGCACAATATAACTTGTTAGAATAATGGTAATATAGGAATATGGTAACAACATAAAACATTACATAATAAACATAGGTCCAGGAAAACCACCAAGAAAACCTATCATAGTTTTATTATAATAACCACTCATGAACCATACATGGAATCTCATGAGATAAAAATATTAAAAATTCATAGGAGGGATATATAATTCTTCTCCCATCCATCACATTCATATTATGTACATACATAAGAGTGTTAAATATATTATACAATATGATGATGAATTTTATCGATTTTAAACCCACAGTCAATGTGTGAGAATTAAATAAATGTAAATATGCAATAAATTATCTATACATACAACTAGTTGAATACCCTTGACTAAAATGGGGTAGAGTTATTTACTAAGTAAAATTTTGGCATGTAAAATCGTAGTAAATTTGTCTGCAGCATAACAGGGGTACATAAAGGTTAATATAAGGGGAAAATGATAGTGAAAAGGTTTTATCACTACTGTTAAATAAAATTTTCAGTAATATTAATGTAAAAAACATGTCCCCATAAGAGTAACATGGAATATAAAATTCATGACATAAAAATTGTTATTGAATAAGGAGGTGAAGGAGATGATCTCTTACCATGATAGGATGCTTCTAAAATCTTTGGATAATCATCTTAAGAGATTATATGAGTCTTTGGAGAAATTTAGAAAATAATATTAAGATTAATTATATTTTTAATGGTTTTTGAGTGAAAGTTAATGGGATTTTGAGTTTTTTTATATACTAAAATATTTTATAATGTTTTTAAATTTACAAAAACACCTTTTCAAATATATATGATAAATTAATAAAAACTAAATACCATTCTATTGATTTGTACAATGTTTTCTTCCAAATATGAGTGGTATTAGTTATTTTATTGGATTAATAACTAATATAATTAATATAATTCCCATGGTCATGTGGAAGTGACTCACATATATAAATAATTAATTTAAATTTCTTAAAATGCAATAGTGATTTTAAATGATTCTTTAAGGGTTTTTTAAAATTAAAAAAATAACCTAAAAATTAAGGGTAAATATAATTTTTCATGTAGATACTATTTATAGTATTCATTACATCACTTTTGGTATTTTATGATTAAATAATACATTAGGATGGCCATTTGCATCATTAATCATCAAATGCATCTTTGATTTTTTTAGTTCTAGCTAAAAAATATTTTTGATCTTGTTAAAATATCCCAATTGATTCTGGCATAATAATATTGAAATATTTTTAAATTTTTTAAAGCCACTTGTTTAAAATAACTCCTCTTATTTGGTATTATTTACTATCCAGTATGAATAATTGGTTCTTTCAACTTTTTTGTAGATAAAAAATTTGACATGAAGTTCAATCATATTGTTGCTTCCTCCTCTCAATAGGTCCTCTTCTTAGTTGTCTGGTTCAACTATCTTCATGTAAAAAAATAAAATTTTCTAATCCACATTAACCATGAAACCATTTGTTATATCATATATTCCTTGATATAATAAATTTCAAAATATATGGATTTAACTAATCCATTTTTTTCAATATATTCTCTTTCAAAAAAACATTATTCAATTAACGTTTCAATAGTGGGAATTTAACCCCAACATACAACTTCTAGATTCTAAAGTGGAATTATATATATAATCATTTTAACTATTGTATGAATATTTATCACTCTTTATCAAATATTATTTCATCCTAATAACATATTCTATTTCAGGCATATTTACCCCATGGATTGTATCTCCCTTGACATCAAGTACTCAAAATATTAGTTTAAAATATAAAACCTCGTGGAAAGAGGGGTACATTTAAAATATATGTGTCAATGAACATGGTTAAAAACCACTGGAAACCATTTTTCAATTATTTTCAATTTGTTGTCATTTTTTAATTCAAATTAGTTTGGAAAGAATCAAATTCCTTCTCACATACCTTGGACCTGATATACAATTTTTAACCCAAATTACAAGTATATATTTGTTAGGTTGATTTAATAATGCGGATCTCAGGAGGATTAATTGGTAAAGAATTTATATTCCAAATATTTCTACTATATTTTTTCTCTCTAGGAGAAGTATTATATTTTAAACATATTCCTTTCATTGAGAAAGTAATTTATCACAATATCTTCTAGTTTAATCTATGTATAAACTTATTCAATGTTATTAGGTATTCTATCTTTCCTTCTGAAATATTGTTGTTTAATAACCTTATTTTGAATCCATACTCAATATAATCCTTAGTATATAAAACTTTTTCACTATTCCTCAAAATATATTTCTTATTGAAATAAATTTACAATCGAGTGAAATCTAGTTTCTCAATTTTATTACTGCTGACATTTCCCTAAAACTTCTAATGTATATAAATGTATTAAATTAATAAATTATACCATTACCTTTATTTATGTGGTTGTTATCCTTTTATATAAATTATTCAATAATATTCTAATGAATATATAAATTTAATACCTCTTACAAAAAAAAAACATTAGTGTTTAATCATACCGTAAAAATTCCATGTTTCTCTAGGTCAATCAAAAAATCATATGGTCATACATTATATTTTTATGGGTATTATTATGTTCATTTTAGTACCTATATTTTTTTTTCTATGTAATTTTAAGCAAAATATATTTCTAATTCCATAGATTGGTTTCATCATGCCCAATAGTATATTTTATCATGCATTATAATGTTTTGGGAAAACAGATTTTATATTTTACCTACAAAATAGAATATTTATTATTCATCTCATTATCACCTAGTAAGGTATTATAAAATTTACAATGTAAATAATCATT
Source organism: Viscum album (assembly GCA_963277665.1). Lineage (NCBI taxonomy): Eukaryota > Viridiplantae > Streptophyta > Magnoliopsida > Santalales > Viscaceae > Viscum > Viscum album. Next base: position 904,375,511 of record OY728139.1, read on the forward strand.
CTCATATGTTTGAGATTTATTTTATCTTATTTATATTTGCACATATGTTAGTGTTATTTGGTGGAGTTCTCATTGGATTAGGATATCCAGATCTATTACACCCCAATTAATTGGATTGTAGTTACTAATAGAATGATTATAAATTCAAGATGTGATATTTTCCAAGAGAAAATAAATAATTAGACAGTGTCATAGGAGAATCCAGAAATGAATCTTTCTTCAAACAATATCGGTGTTGAAAGTTGTATTTACCTTATAAATGTGAAAACATTTATGTTGAATAAGATTATGGAGTATTACGTAGGATATATGAAAATGAATGTGATGTGGAACCATGATGTTAATAGTGATTCTATATAGGGATGGTCTAAGGATAACCAAACTCTGTTATTATTTGAATGGAGGGTTTTTTTTAATTTCTGTCGCATGATTGAGTTCTCTATGAGTTTCATAACGACCATTAGTATTACGACATTATACATCAATGATATATGATGCATTGATAATTTATATTTTGGGACCATGTATGAATAATTTTCTATCATTGTTTTAAGGCATTTCTTGGTTTACTATTGATTAAGGGTACAAATCATGATCTTTTGAATTGTTAATGTCATTTAATCTTCCCAAATTGAAGTTAGAGGATATATTAATGTATTTAATCACTATTTTACTTGGAGTCCTTAGATAATATGATCCTATTTCCGTTATTACAGTCCAATAAACATTGTTATCTCATTATTTGTTAACCTGAGAGTCATGTTTTTTGGATCTTATGGTGTGGTGGTATATTTATAAGATAGTGACACTTTATATGGAAAAAAGTTCCATCATCTCTTATCAGGATCATTATTTTACCATGTGTTTCAGGGGAGTCCTTCATCATGATTTATTCTCTTTGATACACCATATGACTGCTTTCTATCCCTAAACAAAGGGGTTTATTTCCCTTTCCATCCTCACATTGAAGGATATAATGAGTGCATGAATCATTGATTTTTATAGATAATATATACTGATCTTTCATTAGTTTTTCCCTTTACTAATAACTAAAACCCTTCCATTATAATTGATTCATTTTAATAATTTAACTGGATGCTTTATAGAAATATATTGCATTGGAATGGGGTTGGTGAGCTAGTATTCCATGGACTAAATGCGGTGAAAATCATAATAGAGGAGGTACTGATGATTTCATATTGGATAAAGTGAGCACAATACCATTAGATATCTTAAGAATATTAGAGGAGGATATATATAGAGTAAATTATCATAGATCATTTTCTATTGGTGGTTTCCCAATATTTTTTTGCATTAGCTATTGATGTAGTAGAGTAATGTTTTTCCTCAATATAATGGAACTTTCTAGTTTTTTGGGTACACTTTCAAGGTGTCATATCAATTTATACTTCCCCAAGAATGAATAGATTAATGTAGTTTTTAATGTGTCATCGTTTCATCGATATCTTCATAATGAATACTAAGTTAATTAATAAATATAATTATAAGTAAATAGAATTATAAGATTCATGGAGTGATCAATTATGATTTAGGATCACTTCAAAAAGATAAAACATTAAAAATTAGTTCCTCTCTTTCAAATTATATCGAGGCATCGTGGTTTGGAAGAATTTCCCATCATCCTGATATATATATATATATATATATATATCTAATTTTATGATGAGAATTTTTTTGAGATTATTTATCTTCAATATTGGAATATTATTTGGTGATGGTTTCATATCATTTGACAGGTATCTCCTGTGGTGTATTTGGTTTTGTAGTTTAAATTTTAATATTAAGGATTGGTTTTTATCTTATGGGTTGAGAATCATTTAAGAGGCATCTGATGTAATGGATTTTAAATTTCTAGTTCGTTACATTGAACTTTTTGTATTCTTTAGTTTCTAATATATGGATAGAGGGATAGTAGAAGTGGTAGAATGGAGATGTTTTCTTAGAAAGTTTTTTCAATTCATGTTGTATGTGTCAACCCATGGGATCCTAGTTTGGGGGGTGTTTCATGATGTATAGAGGTTTCATCATGTTGATGTGTACGATATTACATTAATAGTTCAAACTATTAATGGGGAAATCATGGTTACGGTGCGGTAAGTAAGGTAAAAAAACAAACATTGTGATATGGAAGTATAAACAATTAGGGTCTGGATGGTAATCATATGAATGGGTTTTACTACTCTTCCATGTTTCCTTTCAATTTTAATGGTCACATCATGAATGGTTTTAGTAATTTTTCAATTGAATTTTATGGATTTTTTTATTAATTCTTCCATTATTGGTTATCTTGTCATGGTAACCTTTGTTGAATTGTGACACCTAGATGTATATTTATTGGGTTCTCAATTTATGGGTTTCATTTTAAAATAATTATTTTTTTGACATGACCATTCCCCCATCCTAACGAAATAAAATATTTCCAATGAATTAAATTTTGGGGGTAAGTAGATTGATATTGTGATTTATGGAGGATTTCTAGACATATCCCCATCATGGTGTTGACGTTATATTTTTTGTAGGGATTCCATTAATTTTAATCAATATTATAAATTTTAAATCCCATATATATTATTCAGTTATTATTTATTTTCATTGAGAATATTTCATCATGACGTGCATCCGTAGAGACCTCTATATTACCTTAGAATGGATTTCTCCCTCCACTTCAAGATATTAACTAGTTGTGATATGATGTGAGTTTATCTACCTCATTTATTGTTCTATATAAGACACTATTGGTACTAGTGGTTTAGCTCAAATGACGTTGGATGAATGGATGATGTGGAATCATTTGATTTAGTTACCTGAATATTTTCTCATGTTCTGTTAGTTATATGAGCATTGCTTTTATATCTCTATTTAAGTGGTTGGTTGATGATTTTATTGAGTTATGTGATTTAATAAAACTATTTTATTTATTAATAGTATTGATGTATCATGATTTTTATTACTCTAAGTAGATTGTAAAGATTAATATAGTAATGATAATGATTCAAACATAATGTAAATTTATGAGAATGTTTTATTCACATTTATTTACATTTCTTAATGATATGGATTATGATATTGATTTTTTTGAATTGTTTTTATAAACAAATATTATTACTATTTTGATTTTTGTGTGTTTCTGTATTTGTTGTTATATTAATTATGGGATCAACCTTAATTAAATTTAACCATATAAATGTGGAAATAGGATGAACATGTGTAATCTATAATTGATGTATTTTTTTGTGAAGGAGAGATGGAATTAATGCAAAATAATTTTTTAAAAATGAATGAATAAGTTTTCACTTTAAAAATTGATTATAGCATGTTCCAGGTATTCATTATATTATTTTTATTATTAATGTTTGTGAGGTAGTGGAATTATAGGACTATAATTGGGTGTTGGATTTTATTGTGTTGGGGGTGTTATAGTTGGTAACAATGGTTTGAATTGTAGAAGGCTATTTATATTAAGGTACAATGGATTTTACATTTTTTGATGTAAAAGATGCAGTATAGTCTGATATGTGGGGATGGATTTGTTATGGTTTGAGTTAGTATGAGATGTGTAGTGGATAATGTGGTGGTTGTTTTTATGTTATGCATATGGTGTTATAGTTAATTGATGGAAATGGAATGCAACGTGTAACGAGGAATATATTAATGTTCGTGGTATGGAATTTAGAAAACAATAGGTTGTTAATGAATTTGTAATTATCGAAATGGGTAGGTAATGTATATGATAAACATGGGTGATTTTTAATGAATGGTTTGTTATTAAAAAATTAATTGAATAAAATGATTAATGAAATATGGATGCAAAATATTAAATCTGTAAATAAATAATTGTTTGTTACAGACAAGAAAGATTATGTTAGTGTTTTTGTAATTCTGTGATGGATAATGGTTCTGGTTTTTTCATGGTATTATTTTAGTTGATAATATATAATAGTGGTTATAATATTATTGTGATGGGTTTGGAAGAGTTTATTTTTAAACAACATAGTTTGGGATTTTGTGTGGATGTATTATTTATATGTTTTCCTTGTGACTTCATACCCACCCAAGAAAATTCAAATAGTTTTACCTCACTGATGGCCAAATGTTTAGGGCCTTTGGTGTTTTTCTCAAACATCAATGTCAGTGAAGGAAGGGAACATTGTCTACACCCTCTTCCCTACTCTCCCTTCCATGTGTATTATGAGTTTTTATGGATCATGTTATGTATATTAAAATGGGTTATAGTAGTTTATTAATGGGTATTTCATATAATGGATTACATGGTTATATGACTAAGATGAATTTAGATAATAGGGATTAAGAATGGTTGGAGGACGGAACAAGGTTGATGTTCTTCATGTTAAAGATACCCAACAGTAATAAAAATGTGATATTTTTATGGGGTATTGTATGTTGTGGAAGATATGTGGTAATGATGTTAATGATGTGGTTGGGATATGTCCCACTGATGTAATATGAGATATGACATGTCAACGGTTTGGAATAAAATTATGAGGACCATCTTCTACATTAGAATGTGAGAGAATCAAAAAATGGGGAATTGGTTGAGGTGTTCCTTCTTATCATGTTTTATTTATATTTTTTAGGTATACATGTTTGAAATATTGGGTGAGTGTGCCTTAGTAAGGTTGTTTGATAGTTGACCTAGTTGATTTTTATTGGTTGTGATATTTATTCACTAAATAATTATTATAATCCATCCAAATTTTCACAATAGTTATTGTGGAATATTATTTTTTGTATGCATGTATTCTCACTACTAAAAATATAAATATATTTTCCAAGTATCTATGGTGAGTTTGAATATAGAGATGCATATTACATGCTTACAGAATCAATATAGGGTTAGTGTTTCTTTTATAAGACATTCTGTAGGTATTTAATTTAAGAGACTATGTTTTCTATCTAAAATTCTTGTATTATGGGATATCAGTTTCATTTTATATTATGGAGTCCATTTTTCGTTTGCATTTATATATTTTCATGTGATACATGAGTGAAATTATCTCTTATTTTTAGTTTCGTTATACCCATCAAAGGTTCCCAGGGGTGTAATGTCCTAAAAATATATGCATATGTATATTATAAATATATATATGTTTTTTAAATTACATAATATAAATATAAAAATAAAATTTTTAATTTGAATTGTATCTGATGTATTTAAATATTTTATATCACTGTATTTTATCATATATGTGTGTGTAATTTTAATTCTATATATAATTGTAAATAAGTATATAAATCAAAAAATATAATTAGTTTACTATATATATAAATTCTACAAATATAAATATATATATATTTATTTATATATATATAATATTTAAGAAAATGTCAATACATATAGATAAAATATATAATTTAAGGGGACTTTTCTCTGTTCTATTTGAGCATTCATAAGTGGTACCATTAATTGTGCAAAAAAACTATTCAAGTGGGTTCCCTTTAATCATTTCATTTTGAACGTTGATAAAAGTGTTTCCCTTTTTCATCAATTTTTTAACTAATAAAATATGTGTAATTATTTCATGAGAATTTTATTAGTCTAATTATATTACATTTAAAATAACATAAATATTTTTTACACAATTTTAAATTATATATTTTTACTATATCTATTTTAAATATACATTTCTTCTATGTTTTATCTAAATTATTTTATTTTTATACATTTATTTTTTAAATTACATATTTTAATCGTATAAATTTGTTTATTAAATAATATTGTTCATTTAATTGATATTTATTTATATCAAATTTTTTATTTTAGTTTTACATAAATTTGTTAAATTAATTTATTTATATTCATTTATATGAAAATACTGTCTGTTAATATATATTTGATTATATTTAAATATTTAAATTACATATGTATAACATTTTTAAAAATTCATTATAGAAAATATTAGCATTAAATTGATTATTTTCAAAATATAAAAAACAATTAGAGAGTATAAATGTTTTTAGCATTATTATTTTAGTATTTTTTAATTATGAGGACTGTTAGTATTAGATTTAAATATATAATAATATTATTCATTAATGAAAGGAAATTTTATAATAAAGAATCAAAGTAAACTAAACATAAAATATAGCATAAATTTCAATTTACATTAACAAATATTACTAAGTAGTGTATAATATTTTAGTATTTGAAAGATAAAAATATCTATTGCTTTTATATTTAAATTATATTTTCTAAATATAGGGATATGGATAAGAGCTAGATTAGTCAACTGAATAGATTTTATGAAAAAAAATTTGAAGGAATTAAACAATTAATTGAATTTAATAATTGATTTCACAGATATTTGATTATTTTCCATTGTATAAAATGTGGAAGTAGGTATCTATTCAAACATTATACTTTTAGGTAACTTCCATTTCATAATAGGTTATTAAAAAAGGTAATATATAGACACATAATATGGTGGATTATATTCAAATTCATCGATTCATATTCAAATTTATTTTGACCCAATTAACATAATTCTATGATAAATTATAGTTTAGTTTCAACAGAAAGAGAGTATCATCGAGAAAAACATCACTGAAGGGTGTAATCTAAATTCTAGTAAATATGTGAAACCATTTGAATTCATTAAACTATTTAATGAATCAATTAATGACTTATGTGATTGATGTAAAAGATTAATATAATTGATGTTTCGAATTGAATTTTTGTAGTTAAATGCCTTGAATAAATGGAAATATCCATCATTCATCGTATTTTGTGTACTATTGTTGAAGGTATGCCCTATTGGAGAAAACATTCTAGAGTCATACTACCATTATTTTAGGTAAACAAACAAATGTGGTTTTGAAATATAGATTATAGATGTGTAAAAAAGGTATATTATTCATAAAAGAGAATATGTAACTCAGGTCTTCTACTATTTTTTACTCATACTAATGTAAGGAAAATGAGATTAATTAGGATTACAAATTCTTCTTGATAGGGTCTCAAACTGAAACACACTGTTCATAGTTAAGAAGATGTGGTACTTACCATATAATCATAGATTCAAGAGAATCATTTTGAAAAATACATTTAATCAAATGATCAAATATAATATATAATGAAATAAATAAGAATATAAGTAAATTAAATAGTAATATTTTTTAGCATAGAAAGAGTTTTATTAGAGATATTAAAATATTTATGAGGATATTTATAATGTTAAATTGGGTTTGGAAGTATATGGATTTAACGCATTTAGTTCTATGGTTAGTGAGATATAGTATAAGGATAGTGGAGATGTAACTTTAAAATATTCCCATATGGAAATGCATAAATTAGCTATTTTTTAACATTATACTCTTATTTATTGACAAAGGCGACTAGGTGATAAAATTAATGTGTATATGTAATTTTAAACTTTGATTTAAAAAACATTTTGGGTTAAAATAGTGAAATATTTATACTTTGACCCATAATTTTAAAGTTAACATTTAAATTACGATTATATTCTTGCTTATCAGGTTAGAGTAAAAACGATTATTTAAATATCATAGTTATAAATAAAATGCATTAAGAACTTTTGACTGTTTCTATATCATGGTCATAGATTCTTACTTACTCACCTGCACAAGATCATATAATATAGTGTGATAATTTTTAGAACAAAAGATTATGAATAGGGAACACAAATAATGATTGAGCTTCATATTATATAAAAATTTCCCAAACAAAACACTCACATAGTGTATGGGTTTCAATATTATTGTCTCATACATTATCATCCATTTGTACTATAAATATTCAGTGTCAAAATAGTTATCTAGAGAATATTTCATTGATATACTATTTTATAGTTAATACTATGTTTAAAATAACCTCAATTTATTTTTAAAATATTTGTATTAACATGACACTTATTTTCTTCCAATTGGATTTGTGATAAAAATATGATATTTTAAATTGTGAAAATTGTATCATCTAAAAATGTATAAAATAATTTAATTTTTTATTAGTTTTTAAAAAATGAAAATAAATAAAAAAGTTCATAGTAAAAAATATATTTTTCTGAAAAAATATTATGTGTGTAATTTGTTTTAATATTAATAATTAAATATAATCACAGTGAATGAATTATTTTAATGAAATTTGTAAATTATATATTCATTAAAATTATTTAATATTCATAAATTTTTTTAATTCATGGGATGACAATGAATCTAGTTTTATGCATAAAATTTAATTTTCCAAAAAAAATTGTTTTCATTTTTATTTTCACAATAACATTAGAATTATTTTTTGTAATTTTTTGATGTTTTAACAAGTAAAATGGATATTATATTTATTATTGGGAGCTTAAAATTTGGAGAACTAATTCATTTTATTTTTTTCAATATGAATAGTATTATTTAAAAACATTTCTACCTCAGTAAGAGTAAAACATGTAAAACGGTGTAAAAAAATTGGGTTAGGAATTAAAAATTCCAATGATACAATTACTACTCATATTTTGTGAGTTTTGTTTCACCATCATCATAAAACAATTTATCAAATGTCCACATGCTCTATTTTTCTTTCATTATAACCTTTAACATAATTTATGAAAACAATAAATATTAAATGTCACTCTCTTGACATTAATAACTTTAAATTTTTATTATAAAGATTACTAGAAGAAAAGTTCGGTTATAAATTCATGTTTAAAATGAGAATTAATTTAATTTATACAATTAAATTATATCATATTTTTAATGTTTTAATAATTACATTAAATTCTTATAAAAAACTGATATAATATTTATTCAATTAATAGAAAAATTAGTTAAATGAAACTAAAAATATTAAAAGGAATTAAATATGGGTGAATTATTTTTTACATGAATTTAATTAGATAAATATATAATAATATGAATGTGTTAATGGTTTATATTCAAATTAATATCAGGTATTTTTCTCTTTAATTTAAATTTTTGAAATACTATCAAAAATGAGATTAATGATAGTTTCTATTAAATAATATTTTATAAAATTAATGAAAAATACTAGAAATATTATAACATGAAAATTATAATGAAAAATGTTTTAAAATTACATCCCTTAGTATATTTATTAGAAAATGGTTCACTTATATATAAAAACATTAACCCTTAAATATTAAATAGTTGTTACCATGATTAAGATTAAAATTGGTTAATTAAGGGGTCAAACCAAAGGAGAAAGAATAAAAATAAACCAAAACAGTTAAAAATATCACTATTTGTAGATATTTTAATATTATAATCCTTTTTTATGAACATAAGGCCATATAGACATATTTTTCTTCATAATGATGGGTTTATTTTTTTTTGGTAATTACAAGTTTGTCCATTCCCTCCCCTATAAAAGGACACATCTTCTCTATATCCATAACACTATATTGAGCCATATTTCTCAACCAAACTATACAAAATTATTTTATAAATATCAACAGTAATTAATTATCTGTTTTTATCTTATTCATGGATTGTTATAGGGATCCTTAATAATCGATCTAAGGATGCCTATCGAAGAAGAGCTAATCTTCCAACCCGACCTCTTTCAATTAATTTCTTCATCTATAATTTAATAGTCTTTCATATTAATTATAAACTAATATCATCGATGTCATCAATATAGTGAAATATCATGAGGAATAGTGAACTACCATTATCCCCTCTTATTTCTATCAAAATGGGATGTGAACTTGTTGCTCATGTGTATGTGTGGACTACCTCATCCATATAAAAATACAATTCATTTTCCATCACCATATTTCATGGATAGTAATTATAAAGGGTGTAAAGATTATATATGTTATTTATTAAGTAATTATTTACTATTAATTTTCATATTATCTACACCTTATCACTTTTCTATCTTTTGGAAAAATAATAATGTTGCATGTGTGTACATGTGGACTACGACCTCTATGATGTTCTATGATTATGTTGTAATTTATACTTTACATAGATAGTAATAAAAAACTATTTACTGAATATATATGATGTATAATATAATATTAATTCTTTAATGTTAAATTATTGTTTACATTTCCTACATTCTATCCGTCAAAATGTGAAAGCGTCGTTAATGCTTACGTACGGCCTACTGTATCCATTAACGATATAATTTATTTTCATATATTTATCCTTTCGGGAATATTATAAATTATGATAAAATTATTATATTGGATATTTCAATAAAAAATAACATTTTCATATGATGGAACAAGGGATAAAGGAGAACTGGAACTACAAAATAGAAATTAACAAGAAAAACATAATAGTTAACACCCGAAAATGATGATTTTAATAAGGATTTTAAATAAAAGGGAGTTTAATTGATATAATAGGAACATATATATAATATAATGACTATATATTTTAATATATTATATAAATATTATAAATGTAAATTTATAATACTTTATTTTAAATTGAGTTTTATGAAATTCGACCTTTAGATAAGGGATTTATGTTTTAGTCTATTATTAATCAGGATTTTTTATGATTAAATTTATATTGAAGGGAAATTAAAAGATCCATAAATAATAAAACACATTAATTTTATTATCCTCATTTTATTTTTGGGGATTAAGTATATTTCCTTCACTTACCTCAGTTTAAGTACTCGTGATACCTAAAGAATTTTCTAAAGGAAAAAATGACTTTATTTCTTTATTTTGTCTAAAATACTTTATCTTCCATACCCATGTGTTAAAAAAATGTTTTAATTTTATATAACAATATAATTTTAATAGTTATTATAACACGTTTTTAAATATTAAAAACAATAAAAGAAATCTTCTTGTCTTTTTTTAAGCAAGTTTCTTTTTACATTTAAAAATTGAATGGAAATTTTGTTTTTACATACACTGAAAGAACATGAATTCTTATATCATGTATGCTCAATTATTTGAATCCTATTTATAATTTTAAATGGTTATTTTCAAAAAAATCATTTTTATTTTAAAAATTTATATCTTTTAATAATTTATTTGAAAATAAAAATTTTATTATCCTCAAGAAAATTTTCATTGATCTTTTCATGAAAATATTCATATATAATAACATCCTTTTTTGTTACTTAGAATATACTATGTATATAACTCATTTATACAATATTTATTTTTTCTCTAAATAGTATAAGTTTATATGGATGATGTTTTGATGAAACCAATTTTTTCCATGGGTTGAGGTATGTTTATTTGTTTTTATGATCTTGTGTGATATTATTGAATAGATTTATAAATTTTTGTTGGGTGTTATAATATTTATATATCACTATAATTAATTGGGTAAATATTTATGTATTATGATTTCAAATGGAAAGTGAGAGGTTTTATTATTCTTGAAGAAGATAGACATGTGCATAATAAGTCCTAACAAGTTATGAATTTTTTTGTGGTATCCCTGACATAATATTTGTGTGATTATGATTCTTCCACTCTTTTCTGAAATGATATTATTCCAATGTTATGTCCTTTTGGGTCATGTTCTGAGATCCTTTTATGATTAATTTCTTATGAATACCCAATATTTATTCCACGACAATTTTTTATGATGTAATAATATTTTGGTATTATTATCAATGGCTAATATCATTTACTCATACCAACTATACTCAAGTTATATTTAAATGATCATTGATATATCAATTTATTACCCTTACTAAGAATATATGATAACCATTTACTGTGTTTCCCTTTCTCTAATACATTAAAAACAATTTTAAGTTTGATTTTTCAGTGAATGGATCAAGCAATGAATAACTAAATGGGAGATAATGTAGATATTTTATAAACTAATTTTTTATATATCTATATTTCAATATACACTGATGATTTATAGATAACTAGTGGGTCTTAATGTTATATAAAGAATATTAATATAATAATATGTTATATTTATGTATGAAAAGTATGCATCTTTATAGTGATTATCGGAGAATGGTATAGTTACCTTTGGAATCTGATTAAAAACCTTGAATTATAATGATCTTACTAATTGAAGAGATGAATCCAGTTGTGTCAAATGGTATTATCATAACCATATATATATTAATCATAAGACCAATGTGTAATGACCATACAATCAGTGGATAGGATTATTAATTATAAATTAAATATATCATCGTATAATTTATAATGTTATAAAATAATCAATTTTTTGCATATTTTTTTATAATTTCTTGACTTGATAAGGAATTCTCTCATTTAAAAATAAAATTCCATTTATAAAAGTTTGGTTCGTTATATAGTTTCCACCTTATAAAAGTTTTCCTGAGAAATTTTCACTTCACATACTAATATATTTGTGGGTACTTTTCTTCCATAACCTCATATGGGTCTCATGTATCTCCCTCAGATTATTGGTTTCACCTCAATGATGTGACCAGCTGAGTTGTCATGTTTCATATAACATTATCACCATGATCCAAGATGTTATCCAGATACTCTTCTAATAAATTTTATTCTCTAATGGTATAACCTATGGACATGTAAATGTTATGGGTTTGGTTTTTAATTACCCTGAGAGTGATATATTGAACATATAATTTGCTTTAGAAAAGTTGGGTTGGAGTACTATTTAATAGGCCACCAGTCTTTTGAGGTCATGGATCTCAATGCGGTAGACGTATTTAGGACTAAAATTTATCTTCTTCCCAAACCATGTGACTTAATCCCATGGTGATATATACAGTAATAATTAATCTCTAACATCAAACTCCATGTCTCATTAATGAATATATTCAGGTCATTTTTGTTGACTTTTTTTATTTTTCATGTGTCTCTAAATAATTTGAACAACCTATATCTTTTCTTTGATAAGAATGAGTCCTATTTGCTTCTACTCTCCAACTACATCCAAAAATGATGGAGTTGGATTTCTCTTCCTGTTATGATATTAAAGGGCTCCATTCTAATTCTAGAATAGAAACTATTTGTCTATTAAAATTCCATTGTGTAAAGGTTATGGTCCTAAATTCATTATATATACATTGAACACGATCTCCCCATATCCTTCAAAGTGTGAATAGTCATGTTATATTGAACATTTTTATAAGGGTGATAAGCACTACTGATGCTAAATTCTATATCCATAATTTGATGAATGATTCTACATAACCTCAAAGTATACCACATATGTCAATCAAATCCAATAGAGAGTGCGTATCCATATAGTCTAACCACTTACCATTTATATATCATAGTGATTTTTTCAAGGGAAAAATATTCCACCATAGAAATGATATTTTTTAACATGGTAAGACAATCGAATACTGCTAATATATTTTTATTTCATTTTTGGATACTAGGGATCCATATGAATATATTTATGGTTCTGATTTTCCATTTCCATACAGGTATAGTCAGTGGTTTGGTCATAGCCTAATCCTTTATCATTCTACCTTGACATCTTGGAATACAAATCATCGAGATAAAAACTCTTCAATATCCCTCTTCATGTTATCTAGCCATATATTTTTCATCAAATATCATTACATCATAGTAATTATAGGATGAAAAAATATTTACAAGGTTTGGGCATCATCCTAATGTTCCCTATTTAGTTTTGGTTTTGATGAGGAACATATCTGTGTTCTGAGCCTTATAAATCCATATTCAAAATAGTTAAAAATCTGGAATATTTGATAACTTTTTCTAAATAAATTCATCAAATTTCTATGACTCATTGGTATTGTAAATAAAATATTTTTTATAATTTATTTTATTATGGTATTATAAGGATCCATTTATTATTCCTATATCCATAAATTTTCAGTCCATAATGATTCGGTCCCTTTTAATCATCATCATGGTTACGGTTTTTTGACACTTTTAACTTAGTAACAATTCCATAGTTTTTCATTCCCAAAATGAAAGTGGGATAAACAATAATTAGCATTGATCAACCCAAACCATCACCATTGGTTAATATTGAGATCCTTTTTGTCAACATATCCTCTATAATTTTGTGTTCTATATATATGTCACACATCTCCCCATAGAGGTAATGTCACCAAATCATTATTGAGAATGTCATTTTTTAAAATTATATATAATTTTTTGGGTATTTATTCTCAAGGATAGTTAACTCTAAATAATAACAAGCTATCATTTCTTCATCTATCATGACTAAAAAACACATGAAATTTTGGAAACCTCACTATAGATCACAAATCCTTCCCCGAATATTGGTAAAGTCTATATTGGTGTAGGGATTATACTTTTATTTAAGTATTTATATCTTTCTTCACATCTATATATCTAAATAAACATAACTCACTCTTGATTTACCATAGTTAGTGGGGTCAAAAAATATGAGACGTTTCCCATAATTGGATGATAGTAGCAGGCCAATCAAATGAATCGTTTTATTTATATCACAAATGTTCATCTATTCCATCATTCAATTATCTCAACTTATGAAGGATACATAGATATACCTATTATAGTGATGAAATTCCAAAGAAGTAAACATTATTCATCCAAAACACATATTTAATATACTTTTAAGATAACATTTACTTTTACAATGTATTCTTTATTGAATTCAAACAATCCTCATGGTCCTCCTTTTCTGGAGTAAATAAGAATATAATCATTAATGGCTACCAAAAAAATATAGGATAATCCATAAAGTCTTTGTTAATCAATTATATGATTTTTTTGGATTATTAGACATTAAAAATGTACAGAATGTGGAATAGTATTGTTTGTACCATGTTTGAATATTAGTCTTTATTGTGAACAATATCTTCTCCTTTAATTAGTAATATCCCAACCAATGATCCACTGTAGAGATGTATTTAGCTCTATGTAGCGAATAAATGAAGCCATCAATCTGTTGTAGAGGATACTAGTTAATTATCAGAACCTCATTGATCTCATGATAATCAATTCATATTCACATTGACACATACGTCTTGACAAAAATTATTATGGTACCCCATAGTGGATCACATAGTGGTATAAAACCCTTATCCATATTGTCTGGTTTTTTTACCCAACTCTTCATGTTCATGAATGGAAATTCCATATTGATTATTTGATATCACAAAATCTATAGTTATTTCGTCGATTGAGAACTCAACCTGATAGTTATGATGAAGAACATTAAATTATATGGGATAAAATCATTGATTTTTATTACAATGGGAATATCATGAAGGATGGTCATTTTATTTACCTTGGTTATTTTCTCAAGATAAAATTTAACACAAGGAAATAATATCAACACATGAGATGATGTTAATAAAGATTATTCATCCTCCACCTTACAGTTGTATTAAATTAGAGGGATATTATTGATACTGGTGGTGATTTCGTTGTCTTTTGAATTTGATTTTATCAGTAAAAGGAAACCTAATCCATGCCTAGAATAGAATCAGTTTCTACTAAGTAGATTACCACTATGTTTCCTTGGAAATTAAGCCGACAAATTGAGATGTGGGAGGAGTTAAGTGATTGGGATTAAATAATTCTACAATTTTCTGTTTTCATCAAAAACTCAATTAACATTTTTATGTAGTTTTTTGAATTTATATAATAACCATGTATGATGTGAAATAAATCATAGAAACCTAATAAAAATTAATGTTCACTATTTTTGAATGAATAACTAGAAGACATATCAAAACCTCATATTGGGATCCTCCTCCAAATTTATTATTTTGTAGGAACTCACTTTCTCTCTAGGCCTTAATGGTTTTATTCATCAGTTATAATAAAATAAGTATTCTTATGTGATGGATTCTATAGTTTCATTTTTCATTTCATTTGAAACATTTTTCAATAGTCAAGAAGTTTACTGGATCATTACTTTATTCCATTACATTGGTGGGTTTCTCCAATTATAAATCCCTTATCATGTGAAATTTCAATCACACAAAATTCCTTTACCCATCCCCTTTGTGGAATTTATGTGATTCTTCTTACCACAATTTTGAACAGGGGGTTTTGTAATTTATCCCCCCAATGAATTATCTATCACAGCACCAGAATTAAATATCCTTCTCTTCTCCCTATCTCTAGACCTATGAGACCCTTCAGATTCACTAATTTGTATCTAAACATTTAGGTTTAATTTTCCAATTTTATCATTACAGTCAACGTCCTCAACAGCTATTAATTTAAATTGAATATGGCTCATATCCCAAAAATAAGTCAATATTAATTTTTATGATATTCAAAATGATGGTGGTATATCAGGTATGTATTGTATGGTTTTCCTCATATTCCCTAATAGATTCATCATCCTTTTTCTTCAGCTTAAGGATATACATCTCTATGTTATGTTAGAGATTGGGAGGATAGTATATTTTAAAAAATTGTAATTCCTTCCACCTAATCCATTAATTATCAACAGTAGGCTTTTTAATTTTGACATAAATCCATTATTGATCATATTCTCCTTCCATTTGATGAAACTTCTGCATGAACTTCTCTTTCATAGAGAATTTAAGTATCTAGATGATTTTTTCAATTGGTTTATTCCATTTCTCTATGATTTAGGGATCAATATATCAACTAACATTCTGTGCCCTTAAACTCGAAATGGTTTCAGTGACAACTTTCCCTTTTTTAAGGGGATTTGGGTGTTCCTCATGATTCATGTTTCAGTTCAAACTTGACTTTACTAAGAAAATATTATCAACAATTTCGTAATTCCTGCTCTAAGTAATTTTTCAAATATCATTCTTATCATCATCACATTTCCTTAAATATTGGTTTTAGACTCAATTCCCCCTATTTCCAACACTCACTAGAAATAAAGTGAAAAATGTGGATGGCAATTTTTTTAACTATTAATGAAATAAATGGGAAATCCTAAACAATAATCATTAAGTAATATATTAAATGTATTCATTATCCTATTGGTTTCTATGTTTCAATCTATGTTATCCTTGAATTTTTTCCTAATATAAAATCTTTTGATCCTTTTTAAACCCTTGTTAATGGTGTATAAGGATCTTGTGAATTTTCTGAAGAATATCCCTAGTAGTATTAAATTAGGTTTGTTGTAAAGACAATTTTTATTCACCAAATAATGATTGAGTCCAAATCAATTTACCCTTTGGTGTTATTATGTTTATGTACCTCTATAAGAAATCCACCTAAACCTGTAGTATCTTGATATTCATATATTTTCAAGAAAAAACATAATATATACTTTATAAAAATTTATGGATTTTTTCATAAGTGTATTCTTACCCAAAAATATTTTACATTATTTTTTTCACCCTATTCCCAATAATGACGTGACATTTGTTTGATACAAGTAAAGAAAACCCATATATTTTATAAAAATTAATTCATGATTTATTACATAATGGTAAAAATTATACCACTGAAGAATATTGTTATTGTAAAATTAAGTACATATATGAAAAACATAGAATATAAATACAACTAATTTATAGAAAACTTTATTAACATGGACTTAAAATTTTGGTATTATTCTAAAATTGGTTAAGACTACCTGGGGATGTAAATAAGAAATTGGTGAGCTATAAAGCCTTATAATGGATTAACCAAATAATTGAACTTATTAAAGAAATAGATGTGAGTCAACATGAATATAATTTTAACATAATATGGGAAAGAATAAAAATATTCAACCATGATGAACAATATAACTTGTTAGAATAATGGTAATATAGGAATATGGTAACAACATAAAACATTACATAATAAACATAGGTCAAGGAAAACCACCAAGAAAACCTAACATAGTGTTATTATAATAACCATTCATGATCCATACATGGAATCTCATGAGATAAAAATATTAAAAATTCATAGGAGGGATATAAAATTCTTCTCCCATCCATCACATTCATATTATGTACATACATAAGAGTGTTAAATATATTTTACAACATGATGATGAATTTTATCGATTTTAAACCCACAATCAATGTGTAAGAATTAAATAAATGTAAATATCCAATAAATAATCTATACATACAACTAGTTGAATACCCTTGACTAAAATGGGGCAGAGTTATTTACTAAATAAAATTTTGGCATGTAAAATCGTAGTAAATTTGTTTGCAGCATAACGGGGGTACATAAAGGATAATATAAGGGGAAAATGATAGTGAAAATGGTTCTATCACTACTGTTAAATAATAATTTTAGTAATATTAATGTAAAAAACATGTCCCCATATGAGTAACATGAAATAGAAAATTCATGACATAAAAATTGTTATTGAATAAGGAGGTGAAGGAGATGATCTCTTACCATGATAGGGTGCTTCTAAAATCTTTGGATAATCCTCTTAAGAGATTATGTGAGTCTTTTGAGAAATATAGAGAATAATATTAAGATTAATTATATTTTTAATGGTTTTTGAGTGAAAGTTAATGGGATTTTGAGTTTTTTTATATACTAAAATATTTGATAATGTTTTTAAATTTACAAAAATACCTTTTCAAATATATATGATAAATTAATAAAAACTAAATACCATTCCATTGTATTGTACAATGTTTTCTTCCAAATATGAGTGGTATTAGTTATTTTATTGGTTTAATAACTAATATAATTAATATAATTCCCATGGTAATGTGGAAGTGACTCACATATATAAATAATTAATTTAAATTTATTAAAATGCAATAGTGATTTTAAATGATTCTTTAAGGGTTTTTTAAAATTAAAAAAATAACCTAAAAAATTAAGGGTAAATATAATTTTTCTTATAGATACTATTTATAGTATTCATTACATAACTTTTGGTATTTTATTATTACATAATACATTAGGATGGCCATTTTCTTCAATAATCATCAAATGCATCTTTGATTTTTTTAGTTCTCGCTAAAAAATACTTTTGATCTTGTTAAAATATCCCAATTGATTCTGGCATAATAATATTGAAATATTTTTAAATTTTTTGAAACCACTTGTTGAAAATAACTCCTCTTATTTGGTATTCTTTACTATCCAGTAAGAATAATTGGTTCTTTCAACTTTTTTGTAGATAAAAAATTTGACATGAAGTTAAATCATATTGTTGCTTCCTCCTCTCAATAGGTCCTCTTCTTAGTTGTATGGTTCAACTATCTTCAGGTAAAAAAATAACATTTTCTAATCCACATTAACCATGAAACCATTTGTTACATCATATATTTCTTGATATAATAAAGTTCAAAAGATATGGATTTAACTAATCCATTTATTTCAATATATTCCCTTTCCAAAAAACATTATTCAATTAACGTTTCAATAGTGGGAATTTAACCCCAACATACAACTTCTAGATTCTAAAGTGGAATTATATATATAATCATTTTAACTATTGTATGCACATTTATCCCTCTTTATCAAATATTATTTCATCCTAATAAAATATTTTATTTCAGGCATATTTACCCCATGGATTGTATCTCCCGTGACATCAAGTACTCAAAATATTAGTTTAAAAATAAAACCTCATGGAAAGAGGGGTACATTTAAAATACATGTGTTAATGAACATGGTTAAAAACCATGGGCAACCATTTTTCAATTATTTTCAATTTTTTGTCATTTATTAATTCAAATTAGTTTGGAAAGAATCCAATTCCTTCTCACATACCTTGGACCTGATATACAATTTTCAACCCAAATTACAAGTATATATTTGTTAAGTTGATTTAATAATGTGGTTCTCAGGAGGATTAATTGGTAGAGAATTTATATTCCAAATATTTCTACTATATTTTTTCTCTCTAGGAGAAGTATTATATTTTAAACATATTCCTTACATTGAGAAAGTAATTTATCACAATATCTTCTAGTTTAATCTATATATGAACTTCTTCAATGTTATTAGATATTCTATCTTTCCTTCTAAAATTTTGTTGTTTCATAACCTTATTTTGAATCCATACTCAATATAATCCTTAGTATATAAAACTTTTTCACTATTACTCAAAATATATTTCCTATTAAAATAAATTTACAATCGACTGAAATCCAGTTTCTCAATTTTATTATTGCTGACATTACCCTAAAACTTCTAATGTATATAAATGTTTTAAATTAATAAATTATACCATTACCTTTATTTATGGGTTGGTATCCTTTTATATAAATTATTCAATAATATTCTAATGAATATATAAATTTAATACCTCTTACAAAAAAACATTTGTGTTTAATCATACCATAAAAAGTCCATGTCTGTCTAGGTCAATTAAAAAATCATACGGTCATACATTATATTTTTATGGGTATTATTAAGTTCATTTTAGTACCTATTTTTTTTATTTTCTATGTAATTTTAATAAAAATATATTTCTCATTCCATAGATTGGTTTCATCATGCCCAATAGTATATTTTATCATGCATTATAATGTTTTGGGAAAATGCATTTTATATTTTCCATACAAAATAGAATATTTATTATTCATCTCATTATCACCTAGTAAGGTATTATAAAATTAATAATGTAAATAATCATTCTTATATGTTTGAGATTTATTTTATCTTAATTATATTTGCACATATGTTAGTGTTAGCGGGTGGAGTTCTTATTGGATTAGGATATCCAGATCTATTACACCCCAAGTAATTGGATTGTAGTTACTAATCGAATGATTATAAATTCAAGATGTGATATTTTCCAAGAGACAGTAAATAATTAGATAGTGTCATAGGAGAATCCAGAAATGAATCCTTCTTCAAACAATATCGATGTTGAAAGTTGTATTTACCTTATAAAAGTGAAAACATTTATGTTGAATAAGATGATGGAGTATTACGTAGGATATATGAAAATGAATGTTATGTGGAACCATGATGTTAATAGTGATTCTATATAAGGATAGTCTAAGGATAACCAAAATATGTTATTATTTGAATGGAGGGTTTTTTTCATTTCTGATGCATGAGTGAGTTCTCTATGAGTTTCATAACGACCATTAGTGTTACGACATTATACATCAATGATATATGATGCATTGATAATTTATATTTTGGGACCATGTGTGAATAATTTTCTTTCATTGTTTTAAGGTATTGCTTGGTTTATTATTGATTAAGGTTACAAATCATGTTCTTATGAATTGTTAATGTCATTTAATATTCCCAAATTTATGTTAGATGATATATTAATGTATTTAATGACTATTTTACTTGGAGTCCTTAGATAATATGATCCTATTTCCGTTATTACGGGCGAATAAACAATGTTATCTCATTATTTTTTAACCTGAGAGTCATGTTTTTTGGATCTTATGGTGTGGTGGTATATTTATAAGATAGTGACACATTATATGGAAACAATTTCCATCATATCTTATCAAGATCATTATTTTACCATGTGTTTCAGGGGATTCCTTCATCAGGATTTATTCTCTTGGATACACCATATGACTGGTTTCTATCCCTAAACAAAGGGGTTTATTGCCCATTCCATCCTCACATTGAAGGATATAATGAGTGCATGAATCATTTATTTTTATACATAATTTATAATGATCTTTCCTTAGTTGTTCCCTTTA
Organism: Viscum album; assembly: GCA_963277665.1. NCBI lineage: Eukaryota > Viridiplantae > Streptophyta > Magnoliopsida > Santalales > Viscaceae > Viscum > Viscum album. Next base: position 904,397,019 of record OY728139.1, read on the forward strand.
CTAATAACTAAAACCCTTCCATTATAATTGATTCATGTTAATAATTTAACTGGATGCTCTATAGATATATATTGCATTGGAATGGGGTTGGTGAGCTAATATTTCATGGACTAAATGTGGTGAAAATCATAATAGAGGAGGGAGTGATGATTTCATATGGGATAAAGTGAGCACAATACCATTAGATATCATAAGAAAATTAGAGGAGGATATATATAGAGTAAATTATCATAGATCATCTTCTATTGGTGGTTTCCCAATATTTTTTTTATTAGCTATTGATGTACTAGAGTAATGTTTTTCCTCAATTTAATGGAACTTTCTAGTTTTTTGGGTACACTTTCAAGGTGTAATATCTATTTATACTTCCCCAAGAAAGAATAGATTAATGTTGTTTTTAATGTGTCATCGTTTCATCGATATCTTCATAATGAATACCAAGTTAATTAATAAATATAATTATAATTAAATAGAATTATAAGATTCATCGAGTGATCAGTTATGATTCAGGATCATTTCAAATAGATTAAACATTAAAAATTAGTTCCTTTCTTTCAAATTCTAATGAGGAATCATGGTTTGGAAGAATTTCTCATCATCCAGATATATATATATATATATATCTAATTTTATGATGAGAATGTTTTTTGAGATTATTTATCTTCAATATTGGAATATTATTTGGTGATGGTTTCATATCATTTGACAGGTATCTCCTGTGGTGTATTTGGTTTTGTAGCTTAAATTTTAATATTTAGGATTGGTTTTTATTTTATGGGTTGAGAATCATTTAAGAGGCATCTGATGTAATGGATTTTAAATTTCTAGTTCGTTACATTGAACTTTTTGTATTCTACAGTTTCTAATATATGGATAGAGGGATAGTGGAAGTGGTAGAACTGAGATGTTTTCGTAGAATGTTTTTTCAATTCATGTTGTATGTGTCAACCCATGGGATCTTAGTTTGGGGTGTGTTCCATGATTTATAGAGGTTTCATCATGTTGATGTGTACGATATTACATTAATAGTTCAAACTATTAATGGGGAAATCATGGTTAAAGTGCGGTAAGTAAGGTAAAAACACAAACATTGTGATATGGAAGTATAAACAATTAGGGTCTGTATGGTAATCATATGAATGGGTTTTACTACTCTTGCATGTTTCTTTTCAATTTTAGTGGTCACATAATGAATGGTTTTTGTAATTTTTCAATTGAATTTTATGGATTTTTTTTAATTCTTCCATTATTGGTTATCTTGTCATGGTAACCCTTGTTGAAGTGTGACACATGGATGTATATTTTTTGGGTTCTCAATTTATGGGTTTCATTTTAAAATAATTAATTTTTTTTGACATGACCATTACTCCATCCTAACAAAATAAAATATTTCCAATGAATTAAATTTTGGGGGTAAGTAGATTGATATTGTGATTTATGGAGGATTTCAAGACATATCCCCATCATGGTGTTGACGTTATATTTTTTTTGTAGGGATTCCATTAATTTTAATCAATAATATAAATTTTAAATCCCATATATATTATTCAATTATTATTTATTTTCATTGAGAATATTTCATCATGACGTGCATCCGTAGAGACCTCTATATTACCTTCGAATGGATTTCTCCCTCCACTTCAAGATATTAACTAGTTGTGAGATGATGTGAGTTTATTTACCTCAGTTATTGTTCTATAGAAGACAATAGTGGTACTAGTGGTTTATCTCAAAAGACGTTGGATGAATGGATGATGTGGAATCATTTGATTTAGTTACCTAAAAATTTTCTCAGGGTCTGTTAGTTATAGGATCATTGCTTTTATATCTCTATTTAAGTGGTTGGTTGATGATTTTATTGAGGTATGTGATTTAATAAAACTATTTTATTTATTAATAATATTGATGTATCATGATTTTTATTACTCTAAGTAGATTGTAAAGATTAATATAGTAAAGATAATGATTCAAACAAAATGCAAACTGATTTGAAGTTTTTATTCACATTTATTTACATTTCTTAAGGATATGTATTATGATATTAATTGTTTTGAATTGTTTTTTTTAAAATATTATTACTATTTTGATTTTTGTGTGTTTCTGTATTTGTAGTTATATTAATTATGGGATCACCCTTAATTAAATTTAACCATATAAATGTGGAAATAGGTTGAACATTTGTAATCTATATTTGATGTATTTTTTTGTGAAGGAGAGATGGAATTAATGCAAATTATTTTTAAAAAAATGAATGAATAAGTTTTCACTTTAAAAATTTATTATAGCATGTTCCAAGTATTCATTCTATTATTTTTATTATTAATGTTTGTGAGGTAGTGGAATTATAGGACTATAATTGGGTGTTGGATTTTATTTTGTTGGGGGTGTTATAGTTGGTAATAATGGTTTGAATTGGAGAAGGCTATTTATATTAAGGTACAATGTATTTTACGTTTTTTGATGTAAAATATGTGGTATAGTCTGATATGTGGGGATGGATTTGTTATGGTTTGAGTTAGTATGAGATGTGTAGTGGATAATGTGGTGTTTTTTTTATGTTATGCATATGGTGTTATAGTTAATTGATGGAAATGGAATGCAACGTGTATCTAGTAATATAGTAATGTCCATGGTATGGAATTTAGAAAAAATGGGTTATTAATGAATTTGTTATTCTCAAAATGGGTAGGTAATGTATATGATAAACATGGGTGATTTTTAATGAATGGGTTGTTATTAAATAAATTAATTGAATAAAATAATTAATGAAATATGGATGGAAAATATTAAATCTATAAATCAATAATTGTTTGTTACAGACAAGAAAGATTATGTTAGTGTTTTTGTAATTATATGATGGATAATGGTTCTGGTTTTTTCATGGTCTTATTTTAGTTGATAATATATAATAGTGGTTATAAAATTATTGTGATGGGTTTGGAAGAGTTTATTTTTAAACAACATAGTTTGGGATTTTTTGTGGATGTATTATTTATATGTTTTCCTTGTGATTTCATACCCACCAAACAAAATTCAAATAGTTTTACCTCACTGATGGCCAAATGCTTGGGGCCTTTGGTGTTTTTCTCAAACATCAACGTCAGTGAAGGAAGGGAACATTGTCTACACCCTCTTCCCTACTCTACATTCCATGTGTATTATGAGTTTTTATGGATCATGTTATGTATATTAAAATGGATTATATTAGTTTATTAATGGGTATTTCATATAATGGGTTACATGGTTATATGACTAAGATGAACATAGATAATAGGGATTAAGAATGGTTGGAGGAGGGAACAAGGTTGATGTTCTTCATGTTAAAGATACCCAACATTAATGGAAATGTGATATGTGGATGGGGTATTGTATGTTGTGGCAGATATGTGGTAATGATGATAATGATGTGGTTGGGATATGTCCCATCGATGTAATATGAGATATGATGTGTCAATGGTTTGGAATAAAATTATTAGGACCATCTTCTATATTAGAATGTGAGAGAATCAAACAATGGGGAATTGGTTGAGTTGTTCCTTATTATCATGTTTTATTTATATTTTGTAGTTATACATGTATGAAATATTGGGTGAGTGTGCCTTAGTAAGGTTGTTGGATAGTTGACCTAGTTGATTTTTATTGGTTGTGATATTTATTCACTAAATAATTATTATAATCCATCCAAATTTTCACAATAGTTATTGAGGAATATTATTTTTTGTATACATGTATTCTCACTACTAAAAATATAATTATATTTTCCAAGTATCTATGGTGAGTTTTAATATGGAGATGCATATTACATGCTTACAGAATCAATATAGGGTTAGAGTTTCTTTTATAAGACATTCTGTAGGTATTTAATTTAAGAGACTGTGTTTTCTATCTAAAATTCTTGTATTATGGGATATCAGTTTCATTTTATATTGTGGAGTTCATTTTTCCTTTGCATTTATATATGTTCAATTAATACATGAGTGAAATTATCTCTTATTTTGAGTTTCGTTATACCCATCAAAGGTTCCCAAGGGTGTAATGTCCTAAAAATATATGCATATGTATATTATAAATATATATATGTTTTGTAAACTACACAATATAAATATAAATATTAAAATTTTAATATGAATTGTATCTGATGTATTTAAATATTTTATATCACTGTATTTTATCATATGTGTGTGTGTAATTTTAATTCTACATATAACTGTAAATAAGTATATAAATCAAAAAATATAATTAGTAACCTATATATATAAATTCTACAAATTTAAATATATATTTATTTATGTTTATAAAAATAATATTTAAGAAAATGTCAATACATATAGATAAAATATATAATTTAAGGAGACTTTTTTCTATTCTATTTGAGCATTCATAAATGGTACCATTAATAGTGCAAAAAAACTATTCAAGTGGGTTCCCTTTAATCAATTCATTTTGAACTTTGTTAAAAGTGTTTCCCTTTTTTCATCATTTTTTAACTAATAAAATATGTGTAATTATTTCATGAGAATTTTATTAGTCTAATTATATTACATTTAAAATTACATAAATATTTTTTACACAATTTTAAATTATATATTTTTACTATATCTGTTTTAAATATACATTTCTTCTAAGTTTTATCTAAATTATTTTATTTTTATATATTTATTTTTTAAATTACATATTTTAATCGTATAAATTTGTTTATTAAATAATATTTTTCATTTATTTTATATTTATTTATATCAAATTTTTTATTTTAGTTTTACATAAATTTGTTAAATTAATTTATTTATATTCATTTATATGAAAATATTGTCTGTTAATATATATTTGATTATATTTAAATATTTAAATTACATATGTATAACATTTTTAAAAATTCATTATAGAAAATATTAGCATAAAATTGATTATTTTCAAAATATAAAAAAACAATTAGATAGTATAAATGTTTTTAGCATTATTATTTTATTATTTTTTAATTATGAAGACTCTTAGTATTAGATTTAAATATATAATAATATTATTCATTAATGAAAGGAAATTTTTTAATAAAGAATCAGAGTAAACTAAACATAAAATATATCATAAATTTCAATTTATATTAACAAATATAACTAAGTAGAGTATAATGTTTTAGTATTTGACAGATAAAAATATCTATTGCTTTTATATTTAAATTATATTTTCTAAATATAGGGATATGGATTAGAGCTAGATTAGTCAACTGAATAGATTTTATGAAAACTATTTTGAAGGAATTAAACAATTAATTGAATTTAATAATTGATTTCACAGATATTTGATTATTTTCCATTGTATGAAATGTGGAAGTAGGTATCTATTCAAACATTATACTTTTAGGTAACATCCATTTCATAATAGGTTATTAAAAAAAGTAATATATAGACACATAATACGGTGGATTATATTCAAATTCATCAATTCATATTCAAATTGATTTTGACCCAATTAACATAATTCTAAGATAAATTATAGTTTAGTTATAACAGAAAGAGATTATCATCGAGAAAAATATCACTGAAGGGTGTAATCTAAATTCTAGTAAATATGTGAAACCATTTGAATTCATTAAACTATTTAATGAATCAATTAATTACTTATGTGATGGATGTACTAGATTAATATAATTGATGTTTCGAATTGAATTTTTATAGTTAAATTCCTTGAATAAATGGAAATATCCATCCTTCATCATATTTTGTGTACTATTGTTAAAGGTATACCTTATTGTAGAAAACATTCTAGAGTCATACTACCATTATTTTAGGTAAATAAACAAACGTGGTTTTACAATATAGATTATAGATGTGTAAAAAAGGTATATTATTCATAAAAGAGAATATGTAACTCAGGTCTTCTACTATTTTTTACTCATACTAATGTAAGGACAATGAGATTAATTAGGATTAAAAATTCTTCTTGATAGGGTCTCAAACTGAAACACATTGTTCATATTTAAGAAGATGTGGTACTTACCATATAATCATAGATTCAAGAGAATCATTTTGTCAAATAAATTTAATCAAATGATCAAATATAATATTTAATGAAATAAATAAGAATACAAGTAAATTAAATAGTAATATTTTTAATCATAGAAAGAGTTTTATTAGAGATATTAAAATATTTATGAGGATATTTATAATGTTAAATTTGGTTTGGGTGTATATGGATTTAACGCATTCAGTTATATGGTTGGTGAGATATAGTATATGGATAGTGGATATGTAACTTTAAAATATTCCCCTATAGAAATGCATAAATTATCCATTTTTTTAACATTATACTCTTATTCATCGACAAAGGCGACTAGGTGATAAAATTAATGTGTATATGTAATTTTAAACTTTGATTTAAAACCATTTTGGGTTAAACTAGTGAAATATTTATACTTTGATCCATAATTTTAAAGTTAACTTTTAAATTACCATTATATTCTTGCTTATCAGGTTAGAGTAAAAATGATTATTTAAATTTCCTAGTTATAAATAAAATGCATTAAGAACTTCTGACTGTTTCTATATCATGGTCATAGATTCTTACTTACTCACCTACACAAGATCATATAATATGGTGTGATATTTTTTGAACAAAATATTATGAATAGGGAACACAAATAATGATTGAGCATCAAATTATATAACAATTTCCAAAACAAAACACTCACATAGTGTATGGGTTTCAATATTATTGTCTCATACATTATCATCCATTTGTACTACAAATATTCTGTGTCAAAATAGTTATCTAGAGAATATTTCATTGATATACTATTTTATAGTTAATACTATGTTTAAAATAACCTCAATTTATTATTAAAATATTTGTATTAACATGACACTTATTGTCTTCCAATTGGATTTGTGATAAAAATATGATATTTTAAATTGTGAAAAAAATTTCATCTAAAAATTTATAAAATAAATTAATTTCTTATTAGTTTTTAATAAATGAAAATTAACAAAAAATTTCATAGTAAAAAATATATTTTTCTGAAAAAATATTATGTGTGTAATGTGTTTTAATATTAATAATTAAATATAATCACAGTGAATGAATTATTTTAATGGAATTTGTAAATTATATATTCAGTAAAATAATTTAACACTCATAAATTTTTTTAATTCATGGGATACCAATGAATCTAGTTTTATGCATAAAATTTAATTTTCCAAAAAAATTGTTTTCATTTTTATTTTCACAGTAACATTAAAATTATTTTTTTAATTTATTGATGTTTTAACAAGTAAAATGGATATTATATTTATTATTGGGAGCTAAGAATTTAGAAAACTAATTCATTTTATTTTTTTCAATATGAATAGTATTATTTAAAAACATTTCTACCTCAGTAAGAGTAAAACATGTAAAACAGGGTAAAAACATTGGGTTAGGAATTCAAAATTCCTATGATACAATTACTACTCATATTTTGTGAGTTTTGTTTCTCCATTATCATAAAACCATTTATCAAATGTCCATATGCTCTATTTTTCTTTCATTATGACCTTTAACATACTTTATGAAAAAAATAAATATTAAATGTCACTCTCTGGACATTAATAACTTTAAATTTTTATTATAAAGATTACTAGAAGAAAAGTTCAGTTTTAAATTCATGTTTAAAATGAGAATTTATTTAATTTATACAATTACATTATATCGTATTTTTAATGATTTAATAATTACATTAAATTCTTATGCAAAACTGATAAAATATTTATTCAATTAAAAGAAAAATTAGTTAAATGAAACTAAAAATATTAAAAGGAATTAAATATGGGTGAATTATTTTCTACATGAATTTAATTAGATTAATATATAATAATATGAAAGTATTAATGGTTTATATTCAAATTAATATCAGGTATTTTTCTCTTTAATTTAAATTTTTGTAATACTATCAAAATTGAAATTAATGATAGTTTCTATTAAATAATATTTTATAAAATTATTGAAATATACTAGAAATATTATAACATGAAAATTATAATGAAAAATGTTTTAAAATTAGATCCCTTAGTATCTTTATTAGAAAATGGTTCACTTATATATAAAAACATTAACCCTTAAATATTAAATAGTTGTTACCATGATTAAGATTAAAATTGGTTATTTAAGGGGTTAAACCAAAGGAGAAAGAATAAAAATAAACCAAAACAGTAATAAATATCACTATTTGTAGATATTTTAAAATTATAATACTTTTTTATGAACATAAGGCCATATAAACATATTTTTCTTCATAATTATGGGTTTATTTTTTTTTGTAATTACAAGTTTTTCCATTCCCTCCCCTATAAAAGGACACATCTTCTCTATATCCATAACACTAGATTGAGCCATATTACTCAACCAAACTATACAAAATTATTTTATAAATATCAATAGTAACTAATTATATGTTTTTATCTTCTTCATGGATTGTTATAGGGGTCCTTAATAATCGATCTAAGGATGCCTATCGAAGAAGAGCTAATCTTCCAACCCGACCTCTTTCAATTAATTTCTTCATCTATAATTTAATAGTCTTTCATATTAATTATAAAATAATATCTTATAAGTCATCAATATAGTGAAATATCATGAGGAATATTGAACTACCATTATCCCCTCTTATTTCTATCAAAATGTGATGTGAACTTGTTGCTCATGTGTATGTGTGGACTACCTCATTCATGTAAAAATAAAATTCATTTTCCATCACCATATTTCGTGGATAGTAATTATAAATGGTCTAAAGATTATATATGTTATTTATTAAGTAATTATTTACCATTAATTTTTATATTATCTACACCTTATCACCTTTCTATCTTTTTGAAAAATAATAATGTTGCATGTGTGTACATATGGACTACAACCTCTATGATGTTCAATGATTATGTTGTAATTTATACTTTAAATAGATGGTAATAAAAAACTATTTAATGAATATATATGATGTATAATATAATATTAATTCTTTAATGTTAAATTATTGTTTACATTTCCTACATTCTATCTGTCAAAATGTGAAAGCGTCGTTAATGCTTACGTACGGCCTACTGTATCCATTAACGATATAATTTATTTTCATATATTTATCATTTAGGGAATGTTATAAATTATGATAAAATTATTATATTGGATATTTCAATAAAAAATAACATTTTTATATGAAGGAACAAGGGATAAAGGACAACTGGAACTACTAAATAGAAATTAACAAGAAAAACATAATAGTTAACACCCGAAAATGATGATTTTAATAACGATTTTAAATAAATGGGAGTTTAATTGATATCATAGGAACATATATATAATATAATGACTATATATTTTAATATATTATATAAATATTGTAAATGTAAATTTAAAATACTTTATTTTAAAGTGAGTTTTATGAAATTCGACCTTTAGATAAGGGATTTAAGTTTTAGCCTATTATTAATGAGGATTTTTATGATTAAATTTATATTGGAGGGAAAAAATAAGATCCATAAATAATAAAACACATTCATTTTATTATCCTCATTTTATTTTTGGGGATTAAGTATCTTTCCTTCACTTACCTTAGTTTAAGTACTCGTGATACCTAAAGAATTTTCTGAAAGAAAAAATGACTTTATTTCTTTATTTTGTCTAAAATACATTCTCTCCCATACCCATGTTTTAAAAAAATGTTTTAATTTTATATAATAATATAATTTTAATAGTTATTCTAACACGTTTTTAAATTTTAAAAACAATAAAAGAAATCGTCTTGTCTTTTTTTAAGCAAGTTACTTTTTAGATTTAAAAATTGAATGGAAATTTTGTTTTTACATACACTGAAAGAACATGAATTCTTATATCATTTCTGCTCAATTATTTCAATCCTATTTATAATTTTAAATGGTTATTTTCAAAAAAATCATTTTTATTTTAAAATTTTCTATCTTTTAATAATTTATTTGAAAATTAAAATTTTATTATCCTCAATAAAATTTTCATTGATCTTTTAATGAAAATATTCATATATAATAACATCCTTTTTTGTTACTTAGAATATACTATGTATATAACTCATTTATACAATATTTATTTTTTCTCTAAATAGTATAAGTTTATATGGATGATGTTTTGATGAAACCAATTTTTCCATGGGTTGAGATATGTTGATTTGTTTTTATGATCTTGTGTGATATTATTGAATAGATTTATAAATTTGTGTTGGGTGGTATAATATTTATATATCACTATAATTAATTGGGTAAATATTGATTTATTATGATATCAAATGGAAAGTGAGAGGTTATCTTATTCTTGAAAAAGATAGACATGTGCATAATAAGTCCTAACAAGTTATGAATTTTTTTGTGGTAGCCATGACATAATATTTGTGTGATTATGATTCTTCCACTCTTTTATAAAATGATATTATTCCAATGTTATTTCCTTTTGGGACATTTTCTGAGATCCTTTTATGATTAATTTCTTCTGAATACCCAATATTTATTCCATGACAATTTTTTATGATGTAATAATATTTTGGTATTATTATCAGTGGCTAATATCATTTAATCATACCAACTATACTCAAGTTATATTTAAATGATCATTGATATATCAATTTATTACCCTGACTAAGAATGTATGATAATCATTTACTGTGTTTCCCTTTCTCTAAGACATTAAAAATAATTTTAAGTTTGATTTTTCAGTGCATGGATCAAGTAATGAATAACTAACTGGGAGATAATGTAGATATTTTATAAACTAATTTTTTATATATCTATATTTCAATGTACACTGATGATTTATAGATAACTAGTGGGTCTTAATGTTATATAAAGAATATTAATATAATAATATGTTATATTTATGTATGAAATGTATGCATCTTTATAGTCAGTATCTGAGAATGGTATAGTTACCTTTGGAAACTATGCTGGGATAAATTTTGTGAGAACTCATAGGATAATCATATATATATGAAATCATCCAATGATATGATAATGAATGGTGTTTTTTTTCAAGAAAAGAATCATATAATTGATACTTTAAGTGGAAATTGTTTTGGAAATGATGGATCTAAGGGTAATAAAAACAAAAAAGATAATCTAATATATCTCATCAATTATTATACCATAAAATGACTCTTCCCTTACTATACTATCATAGATTAAAATAAATGTTTCATTATTTAATCATATTGTAATTTATTTTTCATTATTATTTAGTTTCCCACTATGATTATTGTTTCTTACACTATTAATTTTTTAGAAAATGGTTAGAATCCAAAAGAATAATTTTTAAAAAAAATGTGACATTAAATTAAATAATAATCTTCTCATGAAATCAAATTTTATGGTATTTGGAATATGAAATATCATTGAAATTATTACATATGTTTACCCATAAATGAATCATGTTGAGCCTCAAAACAAGTACAGTAAAAAACATTTGGTTGAGACATTCCTGAAGCAACATCCAACACTATATAGTGGGTATTTTGATCCAATTTCTCCAATGCAATGGATCAATAAAATTGAAAATATAATATCTATTCTCCCGTGTTTATAGAATACAACCCATTTTTTTATTGTTTATAAATTAGAAGTAGAGGCATATCAATGGTGGACTCTCATAATGATCAAGAAGACTTATTAAAATAAGAATACACATAACAAAACTAGAATGACAAATAATTATAATTTATTTGGGAATTAGGTGCATTAAATAATATTATAAAATAGGTAATACAACGTCTTCATAGAAAACTTATTAAACATGCTCAAATTACTCCATTAAACTTAAAACTGTATGGGATAACCAGAGGATATGAATAAAAAAGTGTTGATCTATAATTCCCAGTAAAATAATAACCATGGGATAAGTGATTCATGTCAAATAATAGGTATATCTATGTATAATAAAATGAACATGAATAATAATGCTTGATATAGAATGATAATCGTAACATTGGAAACGTGAAAACAACATAAAACAATGAACCATAAAAATAGGTCAAGGTTGAACCCACCATGAAATCATGGTGGAAAACGTCTTATAAATGTATCATGTTCACTCCCTATTCCAAAATCACTTATCATTCTAGTAAACATTACCCAATTCATTACATTGTTATCCAGGTGCACCCATCATATTTATTTCACTCATATGCTTATGTGTGCCACATAGATCATACAACATGGATTCAATCATCATCTAAATTTATTCAATAATAAAAGAATTACGAATAAATAAATTTTATTCCTTGATCAAAATTAATATGTTCATAAAATGTGAAAACATTGATAGGAAATGGGTATGGTGTTAACTACATAATTGGTTTGGCATGGAAAAACACGGTTATATTTTTTTCATAACAACATAACATCTACAATATTAATAAATGGGATAATGAGAGGGAAAGGGGTATATAATAACATAGATATAAAATTTGGCATAATATGTACATGGATAAACATATCACAACATTAAAAATTGTAAATTCAAGGCATAAGGTAATTAAGAAACAGGAATAAAGAAAATAATCCCAACTATTTTCGGCATGGTAACAGTGTACAGAAACATTCCTGAGAGGATTAATTAGAGTAAAAGGGAAAATCTAATTATTTTTTAATCTAATTTATTTTGTGGTGAATATAGAAAAATATCCCATCATGATCAGTCTAAAATTATGTTGAATGACCTAAAAACCACTATCGTTGAAAAAAAAGGGTAGATAAATCCCTTACATAATGTTGTATTAGTAATGGGATAGATAAAAGTAAAAATGAGAGAGGAAAAATAATATATCATTAATATATTATCAATTATGCTATAAGGTAATTTAAATAAATAAATTAAATTATAAAAAATTTTCAATTAATAAGACAAAATCCAATGAAGGGGCTTGAACTGGGAGGAGGAGAGGAAAGTGATGAAACCTTACTTGACGTGGTATCTTCAAAACCATGTAAAGGGGTCATTAAGACATTACAGAGCCTTGGGAGGACTCTATATAGTTTATTAATTAGTATTTATTCTCTTAAATGAGTATTAGTGAATCAAAATGGGAGCATGGATGGGTTTATGTAGGAAAAGAGAGGGATTTTATTATTATTATGGTTTTCGACTCTCCATAATAAAATATTCAAAAACACAAACCATATCATGGTTTTTACCAATGGTTTCTAATAATTAGTAATGGTTTACATTATTTTATATGTTAATGGTCCTAATATAATAAAATAATTCCCTTTCTTATTTGGAGGTGAGTCATAATTCTAAAGAAATTATTTTAAAACCTTAAATATATTACATGTTATGGAGGATTCATAATGTAATTATAAAAAAGTTTAAATAAACATAAAATAAAATAATTATAATGGTAGAACATATATTTGGTCGTTTATACACCTTATAGTATTTATTACATCCCTTTTGGGTCATTATGATGTCAAAATAAAAAAAGAATATTTATATGGTATTTAATTTATACCCAAAACATTGACAGTATTAGAAAATTATAAACATTTAACCATTGTATAATTCGAACATTCTAATTACAAAAATAATATTGGTTTTCTGTCCATATTTTTCAAATTTTGATTATTTTCACTTTTATAATAATATCTATATTTATTAATAAATGATGGGTTTTTATAATAAATGTTTTCAAACCATTATAGAACAATTAAATTTGCCATCATAAAAATTATATGATCTTTTATATTTGATAAAAATTATTAAAATATAATATTTTATTAGAATATTTTTCATTTAAAAATTTGATTATTTAATTTAAAAAATTATTAATTGAATTTTAATTTAACCCAAATATACTATTTGTGAAATAATTTTTCAAAATAAAAATTGTTTATAATGCTACAAAAATAGGATAATAAAATATTTATTATACTATTGAAAATAATGTACATAATCATAATTATTGGGACTTGATATAGATCCCTTAACAAAACAACAAAACTCACTAAGAGTAAAGCCTATACCGGTTGGTCTTTCATGGGGCAGTTCAACGGACATGGTTTGGGTCATGATCTCGATGAGCTTGAACATCTCCCATAAAGGGTTTCACTCATGAATCAGTTGTTGGTTCTCATATTGTGCTTAGTTACGGTGAAATTCCTTAAATTCTATCTCCCTCAGAGTATTTTATAAATTGGATTCAAAAGGAATTATCCAACTAGTTTAGTCAACTACTTCCTTTGCCTATGTCAATTAGATTTGTTAAAACCCTATATTTATACTAACCATGTGACCATAGTTTAGTGGCTATATTATCAATGGTATAAATAATGAACGGTCAATTAAATCCAATTGGATATAATAAAAAAATTGGTGCATGTGTTTTCTATAACCATATTACATAATAAGTCATTTAATGAAAAAATGGTAATTTTATTTATAATTGTTTGGTTTGTTTCAATATTCTCCCATTATGAAATTTCTCCCTCAAAATTTTCTTTTCCTACATCAATGACATGAGGGTAACTCAGTTTCATTACCTCATCTAGTTCCCATGTAACTTATTCAATGTTTTTATTCCTCTATAAAACATTCAAAAGGTTCATTTTCTTATTTTGGAGAACTGTTTCACTATGATCTATGTTTTTTACCAACTTATCTTCATAGGAAAGATCGTTATCAAATGGTACCACCTCTAGAATGAGTATAGGTAAGGGGTTTTGTTTGTACTTCTTCAATAAGGACACATAGAATACATTATGTACATGAGATAGGTTCAGTGGGAGTTCTAGTCTATAGGTCCCCACTCGTATGTGATAAAGGATATCGAAGGGGCCAATGTATCTTGGTCTAAGATTTACCTCCATCCCAAAACAGATAACTTTCTTCCATGGTGATATTTAGATAAATACCATGTCTCCAATATAAATCTCTAGGTCAAATCAAAGATTCTTATCTTAGCTCTTCTATCGACTCTAAGAAACCTTTTTGTGATGGTGAATAGACATAACATTATCCACTATTCCATAGATCATTTCAGGACCTATATGTTCTTATTACCCAACATCATCTCAACATGTCA
This sequence comes from Viscum album, assembly GCA_963277665.1. NCBI lineage: Eukaryota > Viridiplantae > Streptophyta > Magnoliopsida > Santalales > Viscaceae > Viscum > Viscum album. Next base: position 904,412,077 of record OY728139.1, read on the forward strand.
GTGTTTTTCACCATTTCCCGTAAATGTTTTCATAGGGATAAATTTCAATGCCTGATTAGAAATTGTTATTGTATGAGAATGTGGCTATAGAAAAATGTTGGTCCCATCCTCCTTTAAAATTCATAGATCATTCTATCAAATTGTATTCTAGTGTATGAATAGTCCTATCAGATTAGAAATTAGTATAAGGATGATAGGTTGTACTAAAGTCCATCATATTGTTAATAGAATGTTGGAGACTTTTCTAGAACTATGTGGTTAATCTCAGATCTTGATGGGATAAAATAGATAGTGGTACACAATTCTGCATTAACACTTCTTGAATGTATATCAATGGATGTTAATCTATTTTGACTTCCTCTATAATTTTAATAAAGTGATTTTTCATTGTAAGAAAATCTAAAAAAACCAATATAGTATTTTTTTTTCCCTATATGTGTTTAGAAGTCCAGTGAAAAGGTCCATGGTGATTTTATCCCATTTATAATTTTGTATGAGTGATGATTTCATCATCCCCTAATAATTATTCCTTTCATCCTCCACTTTATGGTATACCAGGAACATTGATGTATATTCAGTGATCTCTATCTTTATATTGTTCACCCAATTGTTCTTATGAACATCTTGATACATCTTTGTGATTCGTAGTTGAATAAAAAATATTAACTATGTTCATCATCCAATAGTTCCTTCCAAAAATCCGGATTTTATAGAACACATAGTCTTGAACAAAATCTCAAAGTTCCTTCTTCATTAATTTTAAACTCTTAGGACATTCACTTTCTCATGGCTTCCTCCTTCTTCCGAATTTCCATATCATTTCTTTGATCATCCTTTAAAAATTCCTAAAGAGATGGTTGAGTAATATTTTATGAATGGATTTATGATGTTCATTTCATTATTATTCCAATGTATATCCTTTGATATTATAAGAAGACTAGATCCTTATCAATTCTGATCATTATTAAAGATGCATGATCTTTCCTACTTTGATCATCGACAACATTATTATCTTTTTTTGGATGGCAGGGGATTGAATAGTCATAATACTTGATTAGATATAACTATATTAATTGGAGAATATTAATCCATTTCTATTTTAATATATATTTGAGGCTCATGTGATTAGTATATAACTCAAACGTCTCCATTTAGTGATAAGGTTTCTATATTTTAACTAAAAATATCAAAGCTTCCAGCACTAGATCATACATGTGAGAGTTTTGCTCATGTATTTTCACCGAACATGTGGTGATGGAAAAGAATTTTTCATTATTCAGTAACATGAATCCCTGAACATTCATCAAATAATCATTGAATACTATGAAAATTTCTCCACTTGTGGTTAGTGGGGGCACATGGGAAGTTATAAACGTCATTTTAGTCTCCTTGAGGAATTATTCACATTCATCATTCCATTCAAACAGGGCTCCCTTATAATTTATCATGGTAAGAGGGTTTGATAATCACAAAAAAAAATATCACAAATTACTAATAATATCCATTTAACCCAAGGAAACCGGGGGTATCATTCACGGATATTGGAGTTATCCATCATTTAATTTCATCTGTCTTCGAAGGGTCCACTAATATCACAATTCTCATGATGATGTGTTCCATGAAATAGACTTCTTTCAATACGGACTCAATTTTATATACATGACATAAACATTTCCCTTAAAATTTATTTAGCACATTGTTCAAATTCATGGCATGATTCTCCATTATTTTAGTTTATATTACAAAATCATCAATAAAGACTAAAAACAATTTGTTGATGTAATCTATAAATACATTATTCATCATGTCGATAAGGATTTCTGGAGCATTAGTGAGTCTGAATGGAATCACTATAAACTCATAGTGTCTGTACTATGTATGAAAATCTGTTTTGGGGATATCATCCTTCATAACCATTACTTGATAATGTCCAAACCAAAGATCCAACTTGGTGTGGTATTTTCCTCCATGTGACTGATAAAACATGTCACTGATATATGGTAGAGGATACTTGTTCTATATTCTGATCTTTTTGGGCTCATGATTATCAATGCTAAGGCACACTGACCCATCCTTATTCTTGATAAAGATTAATGGTTCACCCTATGATGAATAACTTTGTGGGTATGAAAACTTTCCAAAGATTCTATTATATTTTTTTTATTTAGTTCCTCAATTTCCACAACATCTATTATGAATGGAGTCTTGGATAATAGAAATGACCTATGTATAAGGTAAATTGAAATTCAACCTCTCATCTAGGAGGAATACTAGTAAATTCATTAGTAAGCACATCAGCGTATTCCCTTACAATATGATTTTCTATGAGGAACATTCATTTTTTAGACTCAATCATTTCATATAGATACACTTTTTCATTGGGAAATACAATAAATACTTGAGATGATGGTTTTAAATATTTTTCAGCCTCCTATTGTCAATTGTATATAATTGGGGGTTGTTTTGAAATACAGAGAGTGATTTCCATATCAGAGTAATTAATGATGGATCAATAGAGGGAATGTCAATCCTTGTCCATAATTGTATAAAATTATACCAAATACTATATGATGAGGTTCACTGGGTTGTTCATCCTACAAACATTGATTGGGTATAGTTTATATAAATGGGGTGATATAAATTCTCCATTTTCCCTTTTCAGATACAAATATACTTCCATTATTTCTGGTGGTGTTTAAATAGTTCTAATAATCTTTTATTATATTGAAGAATTCATAAGACCAAAATAAAAAATAATGATTGCTCTTCAGGAATGAATTACTAGTTTACTTATCACATCATCATTCGCGGGATCCAGTTAAATGGTAGTGGTGGAAAAAACACATCCTTTTTTCCCTTGAGGTTGTTTGTTGTCTCTAAAAACAAAAGGATTAGGTAATTGGTTTGGATAGTTCTCTAGTTTCATAAAGAAAAAAAATAAATATTGCACTAAGGGTTCACTAGAGAATTCTGTTCCTCCTTCAAATTAATGGTTTCCTCTTGTTATAAATTTCTATCTTTGTGTGCTTACTTCCCACACCAAAGGCGTTCATTTGTTCCCTTTAATAAATTTTCCGGTTTCTTATTCCCCTGGATTTGACAAGTACAATGTTTAAATTTAATTGCAATGTTAGATCTCACTATTAGACCATATGAATTAAATTACTCTTTTCTCTTTATATCCCCATGATTCTATTTAGATTCTCCATTTTTCATTTCAAAATAGAGGTAAAATAAAACAATTTTTTCGTAGCTATCAATTTCATGATATGAGATGAATTTTCATAGAACTGGTTTTAACCACCAATAAAGAAGTCATCTTTTCATTAGGCCGGTAACGACAAGTCTAATGATGTATCATGAAATTATTTTGGAGTATACATCAAACAAAATTATCGATCCATTTTCTCTTTTTCTTAAGGGAAAGGAAATACCATTCTATTTAATGTTGGCTTCTGGGAGGAAACCTTTTATCAAAAAATATTTTCTAGAATTCCTTACACTCTATCACTTCAATATCTTACACATGATTAATATTTTTGTATAATGTCCACCATTTATCCGAATCTACATCCTTATGATAAATATCTCATAAAACCTTTTATTTTTTTGAGAATTGAAGGATAGAGAAGATCTTATCATTTGATTTTGATCCATTATTCCACGATTAAGGTATCATATGATCCATTAAAATTATGAGTCCTTATTTCATTAACCTCTCAATTGGGGATTATTCTTTATTCTTGTGGTTTAGGAACTCCTCTTAATCTGTGATTCAATTCAAAACTTGTGTTAGCAGAGAGATTATCATGAAAAACAATTATGTTTCATGCTCCCATTAGTTTGGTAATTTTTTTGGACATTCATCACAGTACACTTCATATTGGTTGTTAACTTGGTTCCACCAATTCACATCCACTGGCTAGAATAAATTTAAAATTTTGTATGAGTATATTAAACTATTAAACAGATAAAGGGGAAGAGAATAACAATAAGGGTATAACATATAATTTACATTTATTTACTTAACTTATGAATTTATATGTTTCAATCTACGTTATCTACGATCAATTTCCAAACATATATTCATATAGAAATCTTATGTTCCCTTAATAACTGTTCACAAGGATTTTATGAATTTACTAAATCATATCCCTAGGGAGTGTTAATGCCAAAACATATTAAGGCATGTTGTCATGTACAAAGTTACCTTGAGTCATGATTGAAACACCTTTTCAAAGTTGTTACTCCTACATATATCTGTTCAAGAATCCCATCCACTTGTACTATCCTTATAGGGATGTATTATATTTATAACCCAATTTCTACATACTAACCAAAATTTAGGGTTGTTTTCTAAAACATACAGTTATCTATAAGGATTTACTAGTGTTTTCAAATACTAATCAATAAAATAACTACAAATTTCCTCTATTACCAACTATAACAACCATACCCTTTATTTCACATTAATAATTGATTTATTACATATGAATACACTTCATACAACCTAGATGATCAATAGGTATAGTGTATTTCAAAAAATTTTACACTACATAACAATATAAAATAAGGAATAAAACATATTTATTGAAGAATTCTTTAACATGCTTAAAATACTCCATAGAATTTAAAACTGCATGGGATATCCTAGGGACCTACATAAGAAAGGGTGATCTATAAAGAACATTACAGGAATAATAATCACATAGGTGATACATGTAAGGAAATTAAAATATCAGTTAGGAATAAAAGAAACATGAATAATAAGGCATGATAGACCAGAATAATCATAACATGAGAAATATGGAGACAACATAAAACACTAAATTTTAAAAATAGGTCAAGGATAAACCCACCAAGAAATTCATGGTGGAAGATGTCCCATAAATAAATCAGTTACCCTATCTATCCCAACATGATATCTAATGATATTAAACATTACCGAATGTATGGTAAGGGTATCTGGGTGAACCAATCATATTCATTTCATTATCATGCATAAGTTTTCTAGATATATCATACCATAAGGATTTATTAATCATAATTATTTATTCCAAAATTATGGAAATTGGAATTAATAAATGTAATAACCAAATAAAAAGGTATATATTAATAAATTTGAATACCCTTTATAGGAAATGAGTACAGTATTCACAACATAATCAGTTTGTCATGGAAAATCATGGTGATATATTGGTTGGATAACAATATCACATATAGATTTATAAAAATTGTTTTTTATGATAAAGATGTATCTATAATCACGTATAAATCAAATGATAAGTAACATGTACATTTTGTAACTTATCTTGACATTAAGAATTGTAAATTGAATGCATAAGGTAATTAAGAAAAATTTATAATGAAAAGAATGATAACTATTTTTTCCGTGGAATTGGGTGTATATAAAGGATCATAAAGGGATTAATGAGAGTTAATGGGAGAATATAATAATCTATACATCAAATTTAAACTACGGGGATATAGTAGAATATATCCAAACATAATAAAAATAAAACTAAGAAACATAACATAAAAAAGGTTCTTGAGTAAAAGAGATGAGATAAATCCATTACGAAACAGCAGCTTATTAACAGCTTAGTTAAAGGTCAAAATGAGATAGGATAAATAATGTCTCATTAAAATACCATAAACTGGATATTAACATAATTTTTAAAAATAAATTATATTCTAAAAATTTTCAATTTACTTGAAAAATTGAAAAAAAGGTGATTGAAATGAAAATAGGAGAGGAGTGTGGGGATCCCTTACATGAGTGTGTGACTACAAATGCTTGGGAGGGGATCATTTAGAGGTTTGGGGAACAATATTAGGACTATAGATAGTGGAGAGAATATTATGGACGTTATCTAATAAGTTTAAGTGAATGGAAATGTGATATTGGGCTGGATTGTATAAGAAAAAGTGATATTTCATTATTATTTGTGTTTTGGACTCTACATAATAATATATTTAAGACCAAAAACCACAACCTGGATTTTTCACATGGTTTATTCCAAATGAGAGTGTTTTAAATTATTTTTTAAGGGTATATTCCTAACTAAATATAATAAGTCCCCACCTTATGTGGAGGTGATTCAATCTCAAGAAATTGTTTTAAAACAACAAAATATGCTACATGTTCTATAGTATTAATAATATTCTTCCATAATAAAATAAACATAAAATCGCATCATATTAATACTAAAACATATATTTTGTAATGGATACCTTTTTTAGTATTTATTAAATCACTTTTTCTTCCTTAGGATGTCAAAATATACAAAATATACATATATGGTATTTAATTTTACCCAAAAATTCCACTCTCTCAGAAAAGTTGGGAAAACTCACCATTGGTTAATTTCAATGTTATGATTCAAAAAATAATATTAATTTTATCTAAATCATTTTTTTAATATCTGAATTTTCCTTTTTAAAATAAAATCGATATTTATTATAAAACACTAGGTTTTCTAATATTAACAGTTTTAAAAACCTTATAAAAACATCATTTTGCTTCATAAGAATAATATGACCGGTAATATTTAAAAAAAATATTTAAAAACAATATATTATGAAAGAATAATTATTTAAATATTAAATTAATTCATTAAAATAAATTTATTAGTTGAATTTCAATATAACCAAAAAATAATATTTATTCATTATCATATCAAAAAGAAAAAACTTTTATAAAGTTAAAATAATAGGATGACAATATATTAATTATCCTGTAAATAATGATGTACATACTCATAATTTTTTTTCATGATACTTAATCATTTAATAACCCAGTAAACTCTTTAAGAGTAAGGTGTTCAATAGTTGGACTTTCATGGGTGGTTGGGAGAACATGTTTTGGCTCGGGACCTCCATGAGCTTGAGCTTCTCCAAAAAATAGTTTCAATAATGCTTATGTTGTTGGATATCTTTTTTGGATTAGTCAAGGGAAATCCCAAAAATCTTATCTCCCTCATAATATCAGATAAATTGTCTTTATAGGGTATTATCCTACTAGTGATTCCATCACTTCATTTTTCTATGTCAATAGGGTTTTTTAAAACCCTATATTTATACTAACCATGTGATTGGTGTTCAACTGTTACATTATAAATGATAAAGACACTTAATGTTCATCTATATCTATTTGGATATAAAAAAATTAAATAGGTTCATGAGTTTTATATAACAATATTACTTAATAATATATTTATTTAAATACAAAGTATAATTGTATTTATAATAGTTCTCAGTCGTTACACATCCACTCTGGAACTAATTTTTTCTTTATTTAATTCTGGATTTACCCTCTCCTTTCTATATGTAAATTTTTTTAAGGGTGTCACAATACCACCTCAATGATTATTTGTTTAATTAGTCATGAGAATACCTAATGGTATAATAATTATATAACATGTTTTTGATTCGTCTATGATTAATGTGTATGGTAATTGGTTCATGTAGTTCTTATTATAATCCTTATAGTTAAACCTAATGATGTCTTAGTCATGAATTGAAATTCATTACACAAATACCATACCTATTACCAATTTCGGGATGTAATGTTTGATTTTATGAAATCACTAATGATTGCCTATTAGTGTGATGATAAATATAAAATATCATTGTAAATTTCCCTGATTGTATGAGTCATTAATCAAATTCAAAAGATGTATTTATCTTATATGGTTGGAGAGAAACATCATATTAAATATAAGCCTATTGTATGGAATTTTGTTTATTTTTTAAATAAAAATTACATGGTCTTATTCAAATCATGAAGATTATTTTTCAATATAACTCATTCATGATTGTTTGTCGGAGTGGATACTCAATAGGGGTGAATTGAGTTCCAATTAAAATTTCTGTTTTAAAAACATTGTCTTAAAAACCCGAAAATAAAATACTGAATTAAACTTTAGTGAATTTATATCAAAGTAATGGTTCTGTTGGGTTCTCAAGGGATGTATAATTTCCCAATTAATCAAAACATAAGAGTTGATTAACTTTTGAAACTAACTTACTGATTTACAACTAATATAAACACTTGCGAGTTTAATTATCAATGTGACTTTAAAACAGATTTGGTTTTATAGTAATTAGCAGCGGAATAAAAAAGAATAACTTTGAAAGATATAACCCAGAAGATATAACCAAGAGTTTCAGTCTCAAGCCGAGACTTAGTCCTCTCAACACTTTATATAAATTTGATCCACACCCTGGATCGAGGTTCACAACAGTTTACAACTGTCTAGGTCCAAGACCACTACCACTGTTATTCGTGGGAAACAAAACAACATCAACCAGCTTTCCAGGTCACACACGACCTCTACCACTGTTATCGGTTGAACAAAAAGGTGTAAGAGTTTGAGTGAGGATCTACAGATCCTCTAGTTAAAGTACAGGAGACAATGTGTGTGTTAAATACAGCAGATAACACACACTGCTTGAAATATAGAATAATGAATCACAGAGCAGAGATGTAGAGTTTAGAAATGGCTCTAGTGATTTCAATGAAGCTTTGGAATCCTTATGTTTTATCAGAAATGGTTCTGAGTCCTCTTCTAGTTATTGTCTGAAAAACAGAGTGTCGTCTGCTTGGCATCCAGGATCAGAGATAGTGAAAAATGTAGTTGATGAAGTTCTTTAATGAGCTTTTGAATGTAAATAACTCTTCTTGAGTAAGCTTGAGTGTGTATGAGGTTCTGTTTCTTCTGCAACTATCTCATCCACCACTCTTTTCACTCATATGTGTCTCGTTGTTGTCACATAGTGTGTTTGCACCAATAGGGACTACTTGTATTTTATTGCACGAGATCCAGCAAAATAAATGATTTCATTTTGAATGTACGAGGTACGGTTCCCTGACATCCAAAAACCATCATTAAATAAATAATAGAGCATTAAAATATACCTAATATGACCGTTGGGTAGATTAAATAAAGATAAAGAAATTCAAACAGTTGTTTATGACTATCGGTGAGTCAAGTGATCGGTAGGTCATCAACATCAGCATCGGTGGCTAGACATCGGTGTATCATGATCGATGAATCATTTGATGAGCATCAGTTATACATCTTCGGTGACTCATTTGATCAGCATCGGTGTGTCATGATTGGTGACTCATTTGATCATCATCGGTGTGTCATGATCGGTGACTCATTTGATCAGCATCAGTGAGACATCTTTGGTGACTCATTTGATCAGCATCGGCGTGTCATGATCGGTGACTCATTTGATCAGCATCGACGTGTCATGATCAGTGACACATTTGATCAGCATCGGTGTGTCATGATTTGTGACTCATTTGATCAGCATTGGTGTGTCATGATCGGTGACTCATTTGATCATCATCGGTGTGTCATGATCGGTGACTCATTTGATCAGCATTAGTGAGACATCTTCGGTGACTCAGATGGTCCGCATCGGTGTGTCATGATCGGTGACTCATGATATGGATAGGTGCGACCATTGTATTTTGATATGGATCGGTGTGACCATTGTCCTTTTATATGGATCGGTGCGACCGTTGTCCTTTGATATGGATCGATACGACCATTGTCTTTGACATGGATCGGTGCGACCGTTGTCCTTTGATGTGGATCGGTTTGACCGTTGTCCTTTGATATGGATCAGTGCGACCGTTGTCTTTTGATATGGATCGGTGCGACCATTGTCTTAACAGAACACAAAGTTTCTGTTTGATCCAGAAGACTTCCAGAATACTTGTAAATCAATAGAAAGAACAGATAAAAACATGATGCAACCATTATAAACAGATTCACTAAGAGATTGTGATTATGTATATGAGAAATCCAACCAGATTAAGTAACGATGATTTGTGATTATTAAAACAGCAATCATAGGAAGAATTCAACAATCTTCCAGAGGGATCAACAATCACCCCCTTTTTGATAATCACAAATCATAGCCATAAATAAAAATAATATATCATCAATAATAGTGACAAGGCATAATAAGAATAAAAACACAAGGAGATATAAATCTCCCCCTAAATTTATGCCTTTTTATATTGATGTAAACATTGCTTCCCCTTCCATAGTATGTTTCTCCCCCATAGGTATAAATCTCCCCTTTTGGGATAATCAAAAAGGAGGAAAAACATATAGAGAATAGATTAAAAGAATGCATCATAGAGAATAGAGAGAGGAAAAAAAGTTATGCAAAGTACATAAAAGTAAAAATAGAACACTGGTCACCCTTTCAACAACAAGACACAACTATTTCTTGGGATGTAACGGGGCTTTCCCTTTGTAAGAAGGATCAATAGTTGGTATGTTGGAAGGCTTGGAGGCAGGTTGAACTGGGAGAATTTGAAAAGGTGGTAAGATGGCTCTGGAAGGTGGAGGAGAGGATGCCACGAGGATTTGTTGTGGAGCAGTAGTAGCTGGTTGAGAATATTACTGAGGAACTGGTCGTAGTTGAGATAGATCTTGAGCAGCGGAGATCTGATTTGGAGCAACATCAGAGGCACTAAGAGGGTCCGTAGTAGGAACCACAATGGTGGTGGCTTGTGCATTCTGATAAGGATTCAAAAGATTTATGAAATTCTGAATAACTTCTGCACCGTACTTCATAGCCTTCTCAAAATCATCCTTATTCTCCATGAAAAATTCCAAGGTAGGAGTAAAATCTTGCAACTGACGAGCTTGAGTCTTGAAGGCTTGAGTGATTGGAGGTAGTCTCAGATTATCAGCCAACACTTTGAAATTCACGGTCATCTCATTCTTTGTATAAATCATTGAAAAGTAATGGTCAACATTTTCCTTGATCTCTCTCTGAGCTTTAGTGGCATATGATGAATATACTGTTACCATCTTATGAATGTGATCACAATGCTCCTTCATCTTCCTCAACGAGTCCAAATCAAGAACATGTCTAATGGTGGCCAATTCATCATGCACAATCTGCCATAGTGCCTTTAGCTCATGAGTAGTGATCTTGGTTACTTTGGCTGTTCTGGCATGAGCAACTATCTAAGTTATCTCAGCTTTCAACTTTCTCAGATCAGACTTCTTAAGATGTTCAATCAGATTCCTCAACACTTCCATCATACCAGAGATGGTTGATCTAAATTCGTTTGATAATGAAACTATATCAGATTGTAGATCCTTTAGAATCTGATTTAGAGCGGATATGTGCCTGCCTATAAACTCACCAGTATTGGCCAGGTCTAGTCTAATATCATTTGAAATTTCTTCTCTGACTGTATCTCTCACAGTAGCAAGCAACTCAATTTTGAACTTATCAAAATCAGACTGTGAGACAGTATAACATGGTAGATGAACATCTGCAGCATCAACAACATGAGCATACCTTGCTTAAACTGGTTGGATTTCCTTCATAACCGCAGTAGATTCTGATTCTTCCTCTTCTTCATCAGAATACTCTAAACCCAAAACAGCAAAACCAGGGTAATCATCCCAGACAGCAGCACACAGAGTATATTTCGGTTTATCATAACTTTCTTTTCCACTAATTTCTATAGAATCTCTATGGCCATTGGCATCTGTTTCTGGAACAGTTTGATGTGTTTCTATTGGAGGTACAACAAGACCATCCACTGGTCAGTTATCACCATCATCATCATTATCATCATCATCATCATCATCATCTCCATTCCCATTTCTATTCTTAACAGAAACTTCACTGTTAGATAATTCAGTGTCACTAGTTTCTTCATCACCAAGAACTGGTTCTGATTCAGGTAAGGGTAAAGGTGGACTGGCAGATGCAAAGTCCACTCTTCTCTTAGGGCTCACCGTATCAGGATCACTCCTATCATCAGGAGGTGACATACTTCCTTCTTCTATTTCAACATCTTCCATCCCTTGTTTTCCAGACTCTTCAGTGTCCTTATTTCTTTCAACATATACTTCTTCCTCATCATCAGAATAAATTGGCTCCTCATCTGATTTCAAACCAGGGTCTCTCAAACCCTTCGACCTCTTTCCATGATCAGTGGGATTGTAGGACTCATACAAATTGTCCTCATCAGCAACCCAACATTTTTTCCATGGGTTCCAGTTTATTTTCATCCTTTTACAAATTTCTTTGTTAACACAAAAAGAACTATCAGATTCAGCAATCTCATCAGCTTCATCAACACATTGCAGATTCATTAACATAGCAGAGACCATTTTGGAATAGAACAGGGCAGTGGCTTTCTTAGAAGGTTTCACCATTCCAGCAATGTGCAGCATTAGATATCTACACAAATTGATCTTCTCATGGGTCTTTAGTAAAAAAAATATAAAAACGTCCTGGTATTTTACAGCAGCAAAATCTCCTTTCCTAGGGAAAATTTGGTGATGAATAAACTTAAAGAGAAGTCTACATTCACCATCCGACTCTGAGGCTGTGATACTCCTTGACTCTCTGTTTCCAGTCAAAATCTCTAAAGCAAACTCATAAGAGAAGTATTCAGTGGTTGGAGGAATGTTTCCAGCATAATCCTCATACCGACCCTCATGGGGTACATTTAAAAATTCTCCCCATTTTTTAGATGAAAAAGATATTTTCTTTCCTTTCACTATAGAAGATATTATGGATGCCTCTATACAATCTAAAGTAACTTTCAGATTTATATAAAACTCATGCACTAGCTTTGGTTAGTATACACGAGTGTTATTGGAGAACCAGGATTTCCATTCTTGCGATTCTAAAACTGGTAACAACAGTGACTTACCTGTCAAAATCCAGGCAGAACTGACATCCTTTTCTATAGCAACAATCCGAGTTTCCAGGTTCGGATTTACTGATCTTTGGGAGGTACTACTCGACTCACCTCGAGCACGCTTTGATGGTACAAGACTTTCTAATCCTTTGCTCAGTATCTTTTGCTTAGCCATTTGATTATTTTGGGGAATGCAGGAGTTCGAAGGTTCGAAGTAGAGGATAAGAGAGGATATAAGGCTTGGCGGGAAATGAAAGGTCGACGGTTTGGGAAATAGAAATAGCCGTGTATCATTTATTTTATCATTTAGGGTTTCCATCATAAAGATAAAAGTAATTAATTAATTGCAACATAATAAAAAGTAATAGAAAGATAGATCGGTTTGACAGATCGGTTTCACAGATCAGTTTCACAGATCCGTTTCATAGATCGGTTTCACAGATCAGTTTCACAGATTGGTTTCACATATCAGTTTCACAGATTGGTTTCACAGATCCATTTCATATATCTGTTTCACAGATCAGTTTCACAGATCGGTTTCACAGATCAGTTTCATAGATCGGTTTCAGAGATTAGTTTCACCGATCAGTTTCACAGATCAGTTTCACATATAGGTTTCATAGATCAGTTTCACAGATCGCTTTCACAGATCAGTTTTACAGATCGGTTTCAGAGATCAGTTTCACAGATCGGTTTCACAGATCGGTTTCACAGATCGGTTTCACAGATCGGTTTCACAGATCGGTTTCACAGATCGGTTTCACAGATCGGTTCCACATATCGGTTTCATAGATCGGTTTCACAGATCGGTTTCACAGATCAGTTTCAGAGATCAGTTGCAAAAATCAGTTTCACAGATCCGTTTCAAAGATCAGTTTCACAGATCGGTTTCACAGATCAGTTTCACAGATCGGTTTCACAGATCAGTTTCACGGATCGGTTTCACAGATCCATCATACACAACTCTTGTTCAATAAAATTCATTCTTTTAGAGCATAATGGATTTGTAAAAATATCATCTAATTGATGTTCCGAACTAATAAATTCTACAGAAATATCACCTTTCTAATAGTGATCTCTTATAAAGTGATGTCTGACATCAATGTGCTTAGTCCTAGAGTGAGACACAGGGTTCTTAGATATGTTGATAGCACTAGTGTTGTCACAATTAATTGAAACATGTTTAAAATCAAATCCATAGTCCAATAAAGTGTGTTTCATCCATAGAATCTTTTCACAGCAACTACCAGCAACAATATATTCTGCTTCAGCAGTAGACATTGCAACTAAGTTCTGTTTCTTACTACACCATGATACTAGGGCTTTCCAAGTAAATGACATGTTCCAGATGTGCTCTTCCTATCTAACTTACATCCAACAAAGTCAGCATCTAAATAACTAATTAGATCAAATGATTTTCCTTTTGGATTAAAAAAACCTAAATTCACAGTATACTTAAGATATTTATTAATCCTTTTAACAACCAGAAAGTGTGATTTTTAGGATTAGCTTGAAATCTATCACAAAAACACATACTAAACATAATATCTGGTCGACTAGCAGTAAGATAAAGTAAAATCCCAATCATACCTCTGTAATAGGTTTGATCAACTGGTTTCACAGTTTCATCAACATCCAATTTATAGGTAGTAATCATAGGTATATCACTTTCCTTAATAATATCCAAACCAAAACATTTTAATAAATCCTTAGTATATTTACTTTGATTTAGAATAATACCATCTTTAGTTTGAATGATTTGAAATCCATGGAAATACTTAAGCTCTCCCATTAAGCTCATTTCATACTCATTTTGCATAACCTTTGAAAAATCAGTACATAAACAATTTTTAGAAGATCCAAAAATAATATCATCAGCATAGATTTGTACAATTAAAACATCTTTTGAAATCCTTTTTATAAACAGAGTGGGATCAGTTATACCTTTTGTAAATCCTTTTGAAATAAGAATGTTTGAAAGTCTTTCATACCAAGCTCTTGGAGTGTGTTTTAAACAATATAAATATTTAGAAAGTTTAAAAACATGATTTTGAAAATGAGGATTTGAGAAACCAGGTGGTTGTTCTACAAAAAAATCTTCAAAAATAAAACCATTTAAAAAATCACTTTTCACATCCATTTGATATAACATGAATTCAGATGTGATGCATAGGCAAGTAAGATCCTAATGGCCTCTAATATAGCTACAGGTGAAAATGTTTCCTCATAGTCAATTCTTTCTTCTTGATTATAACCTTGTGCAACAAGCATGGCTTTGTTTCTAATGATGTTTCCAGATTCATCAACTTTGTTTCTAAACACCCATTTTGTTCCTATGGTTATAGTGTCCTTAGGTCTTTCTACTAATTTTTAGAATTTGTTTCTTTCATATTTATTTAGTTCTTCTTGCATAGCCATTACCCAAAATTCATTATTGATAGCATCATTGATATTTGTAGGTTCTAGCTATGAAAGAAATGATTGATGTTCAACCTGATTTCTTAGAGAAGCTCTAGTCTGTCTTCCTCTATCTAGACTACCTACAACAACATCTAAAGGATGGTTATTTAGAATTCTAGTTGGTCTAGAAAATCTAGGGCTAGAGATTTCAGATTCATCTACAGGTTGAGGTTCAACCGAAGCAGGTTCTGGAAAATTTCCAGAACTGGATGTTTTAACTATAGGTCCACTGTCTTTATCATTAGGGTTCAAAACAGAGAGATCATCTTCAATATTTTCAAGAGAGGTCTTAGGTTCATGTGGACCAGTTTCATCAAATTTTATGTGAATAGATTCTTCCATAGATTTGGTTCTCTTATTGAAAACTCTATAGGATTTACTATAAATAGAGTAACCTAGGAAAATTCTGTCATCACTCTTGGATGAAAATTTTTCAAGATTGTCTTTAGTATTAAGAATAAAGACTTTGCAGCCAAAAACTCTGAAGTAGTTAACCTTATGTTTTCGATGGTTCCACAACTCATAAGGGGTCCTCTTAAGAACAGGTCTGATCAAGACTCTATTGATAATATAACAAGCTGTATTGATAGCTTCATCCTGAAAATAAACAGGTAGGTCATACTCATTAAGCATAGTCCTACCAATTTCTTTTAGGGTTCTATTCCTCCTTTCTACTACACCATTCTGTTGGGGTGTCCTGGGGGCAGAGAAATTGTGACTATAGCCATTGTGTGAGCAGTAAGATTCAAACTCATGATTTTCAAACTCACAGCCATGATCACTTCTCAGGGTTTTAATTTTAAGTCCGCTAAGGTTTTCTACAGACTTGGAATATTTTACAAAGCAAGAACACGCTTCACTTTTTTGAGCTAGAAAATATACCCAAGTATATCTAGAAAAGCCATCTACAAGAACATAGACATAGTGATACCCATTTAAACTAGAAACTATGGAAGGTCCAAATAAATCCATGTGAACCAACTCGAAAGGTTGAGAAGTTGAAACTTATTTCTTTGATTTAGAAGAAACATTATGTTGCTTTCCCTTTTGACATGGATTACAAACTTTGTCTGCTGGAAATTCAAGTTTTGGTAGGTCTCTAACTAAGTTCTTCCTAGCATGTTTTCTAAGTGAATGCACATTGTCGTGCCCTAATATTCTGTTCCAAAGCCAAGAATCTTTATGAAAATCATTTAAACAAGTAATATTCTGCTTAGCTAAAGAATTTAAATCAACAGCATAAACATTTTAATTTCTTAAATTGGAAAACACTAAAAAAAAATTAGAATTAAAAACATTGAAAGAATCATTTATAAATTTAACATAAAAACCATCATCACATAACTGAGAAATATTTAACAAATTGTATTTAAGTCCATCAACAAATAAAACATTAGAAATTAATACTGAGTTAGTGTTAGCAATCTGGCATAAGCTGATGATTTTTCCTTTTGAGTTATCACCAAAAGTGACAAACCCTTCATCAGCTCTGACTAAGATTTTAAAGCACGAGAAGTCTCCTGACTTATGTCTTGAACATCCACTGTCCAAATACCATGTCTTTCTACAGGAGCTCTTTAAGCAGGTTCCCTACTAAATAGATTTAGATAGGAAATGATTTTGGTATCGGGATCTTCTTGGGGCCAGACATGTTAGCCAATAAAACTTTAGGTACCCATATTTGACTAATGGGTCTCATAAGATTTATATAGTCAGTAGATCTTGAAAGATAAACCTTATTAGATTCATAACTATGAATATAACTAGTTGAAGCATATGAAGTTTCAGAACTAGCTACATTCTATCCAGATTTAGGAATGAATCTAGTTTTGGTAATTTTCCTTTTTCCAGGTTGGTATCCTATACTAGTATTGTATATAGGTGCTATTTTCTTACCTAGCATCTGAGTAATAGTATCTTTGCCATTGGTAAATTTCTCTATGTCTTTCTTGAGTTGCTTATTAGATAATTTTAGTTCAATGTTTTCTTTAAGCAACTGAGCATTCTTTTCCATTTCAATATCAAGATCAGATTTATGTTTAACAGTTAAAGCATACTGTTTCTTTAAACGTTTGTATTTTTCTTTCATCTCGTTATAGGTTTCTTCTAACATATCACAATATTCAAACAGTTCAGATTTTGACTTGTTTTCTGAGTCAGAATCATCATCAGAATAATATGAATTTAAATCAGGAGTTTCATATGATACCTCAGAAGTGTTTGTCATAAAACACATGTTTTCTTTATTTCTGTGATCAGTTTCAGAAACATCAAATTAAATGGATCTATCCTCAGAAGCACTCCAACTAGCCTTCATGGCTTTCTTAAACATATTGTCCTTGTATTCATACCTCTTCTTGTATTTCAACTTTGTACAGTCTGCTTTTATGTGTCCCTTTCTTTTCCACTCATAGCAGACAACTTCATCTGATTTGTCATATTTCTTCCAATCCTTTTCCAATGTCCCATGTTATCATACTTACCTTTATAATTTGATTTTCTGAAAACCTTATTCTTCCTATAAAACTTATTAAACCTTCTCGCAATGTGAGCCATCTCAGCATCACTATCAGAAGCACTTTCACTGTCTTCACAGCTTGAACATTCATTTATAGCTTGGAAATTCTCCTTATCCTTGTTTTTTGAAGTTGAAGTCTTGAAAGCAGCATACTTCCTTCTAGGTTCATCTTCTTCTTCTTTCTTAACCTTGAGTTCTTCTTCATACATCATCAACTTTCCAATTAGTTCCTTGACTTGCAGTTCACCAATATCACATGATTCTCTAATTGAGATAGACGTTCATCTCCATCTTTTAGGTTGGCATCTCAGAATTCTCATAATTTGTTCCTTTAATGGAACATCCTTTCCCAGAGAATCCATTGTGTTGACAATTTCATTAAACCTGAGATACATTTCAGAAATGTGTTCATCAGGCTTCATCATAAAATTATAATACTTAATAGTATAAGTGTTCTATCTCATTTCCTTAACATTAGTTGTTCCTTCATGAGAAACAGCTAATGTATCCCAAATTTCATAAGCAGTTTTACAAGCATATAGTCTATTAAATTCCTCATCTCCTAAATCACAGTACATAGCATTCATGGATTTACAATTATTATTATAGGCTATCTTAGTAGCTTCATTCCAAGTAGTTCTAACAGTAGTAGGAATTTTATATTCTGATTCTATAGCAACCCAAATATCAAAACTCATTCTCTCTAAATGAATTTTCATCATGATTTTCCACTGAGAATAGTTAGTTCCATTGAAAAATGGTGGTCTATTGGTAGCAACACCTTCAAGTCTATTATCCATGATATCTTACTTAAAGCAATGATTTTAAATAGATATAAATTTAGAAATAACAAAAAATTTAAGAACTTTAAAATACAACTAAAATCACAGTCGAAAAACAGAGTACTTTAGAAAATATTTTTAAACCCTCTAATACCAAATGTTGGTTGGAGTGGATACTCAAGAGGGGGGTGAATTGAGTTCCAATTAAAATTTCTATTTTAAAAAACCTTGTCATAAAAATCTCCAAATAAAATAATGAATTAAACTGTAGTGAATTTGTATCAAAGTAAAGGTTTTGTTGGGTTCTCAAGGGATTGATTATTTCCCAGTTAATCAAAACAGAAGAGTTGATTAACTTTTGAAACTAACTTATTGATTTATAAATAATATAAACACTTGTGATTTTAATTGTCAAAGTGAATTTAAAACATATTTGGTTTCAAATTAATTAGCAGTGGAATAAAAAATAATTACTTTGAAAGATATATCACAGCAGAAATAACCAGGAGGTTCAGTCTCAAGCCGAGACTTAGTCCTCTCAACTCCTTATATAAATTTGATCCACACCCTGGATCAGGGTTCACAACAGTTTACAACTGTCTAGGTCCAAGACCTCTACCACTGTTATTCGTGGGAAACAAAGCAACAACAACCAGCTGTCTAGGTCACACACGAACTCTACCACTGTTATCGGTGGGAAAAAAATGTCTAAGAGTTTGAGTGAGATCTACAGATCCTCTATTTAAAGTACAGGAGAAAGTGTGTGTGTTAAATACAGCAGATAACACAGACTAATTGAAATGTAGAATAATGAATCACAGAGTAGAGATGTAGAGTTTAGAAATGGATCTAGTGATTTGAATGATTCTTTGGACTCCTTATGTTTTTCAGAAATTGTTCTGAGTCCTCTTCTGGTTTTTGTTTGAAAAACAGAGTGTCGTCTTCTTGGCATCCAGGATCAGAGATAGTGAATAATGTAGTCGATGAAGTTCTTCAATGTCCTTGTGAATGTATAGAAATCTTCTTGAGTAAGCTTGAGTGTGTATGAGGTTTTGTGTCTTCTGCAACTGTCTCATCCACCACTCTTTTCACTCATATGTGTCTCGTCGTTGTCACATGGTGTGTTTGCACCAACAGGGACTAGTTGTATTTATTGCATGAGCTCCAGCAAAAGTAATGATTTCTTTTTGCAGGTACGGGGTACGTTTCCATGACATCCAACAACCTTTATTAAATAAATGACAGAGCATTAAAATATACCTAATATGACAATAGGGTAGATTAAATAAAGATAAAGAAATTCAAATAGCTGTTTATGAATATCGGTGAGTCAAGTGATCAGTAGGTCATCAGTATCAGCATCGGTGGCTAGACATTGGTGTGTCATGATAAGTGACTCATTTGATCAGCATTGGTGAGACATCTTCGGTGACTCATTTGATCAGCATTGGTGTGTCATGATCAGTGACTCATTTGATCATCATCATTGTGTCATGATCGGTGACTCATTTGATCAACATCGGTGAGACGTCTTCAGTGACTCATTTGATCAGCATCGGTGTGTCATGATCGGTGACTCATTTGATCAGCATCGGTGTGTCATGATCGGTGGCTCATTTGATCAGCATCGGTGTGTCGTGATCGGTGGCTCATTTGATCAGCATCGGTGTGTCATGATTGGTGACTCATTTGATCATCATCGGTGTGTCACGATCGGTGACTCATTTGATCAGCACCTGTGAGACATATTCGGTGACTCAGATGGTCAGCATCGGTGTGTCATGATCGGTGACTCATGATATGGATCGGTGCGACCATTGTCTTTTGATACGGATTGGTGCGACCGTTGTCCTTTGATATGGATCAGTGCGACCGTTGTCCTTTGATATGGATCGGTATGACCGTTGTCTGTTGATATGGATCGGTGTGACCATTGTCCTTTGATATGGATCAGTTCGACCATTGTCCTTTGATATGGATCGGTGTGACTGTTGTCTTTTAATATGGATTGGTGCGACTGTTGTCTTAACAGAACACAAAGTGTCTCTTTGATCAAGAATACTTCTAGAATACTTGTAAATCAATAGCATGCATAGATAAAAACATGATCAAACCAATACAAACAGATTCACTAAGAGATTGAGAATATGTAGATGAGAAATCCAACCGGATTATGAAATGATGATTTGTGATTATTAAAACAGCAATCATAGGAAGAATTCAACAATCTTCCAGAGGGCTCAACACTGATGATATAACTATTTCCAAAATTCCTCATAGAATGTACATGATTGAGTATCTCTAATTGAAGAAGAAACTAATATCGAATCATAAAAAGGGATTCAATCCACCCTGTGTGTCCCCAATGCTTTCCCCTATTATTTTTGTCAAGGAGAATGATGGATTAATGTCACACTACACTGATTATAAGGAATATATCAAGGTAAAAATTATAAATAAGTATTATATTCATTATATTCAGTA
This sequence comes from Viscum album, assembly GCA_963277665.1. Classification (NCBI taxonomy): domain Eukaryota; kingdom Viridiplantae; phylum Streptophyta; class Magnoliopsida; order Santalales; family Viscaceae; genus Viscum; species Viscum album. Next base: position 904,433,024 of record OY728139.1, read on the forward strand.
TTTTTCAATCAATTACTGGGAGAAGAATATTTTCCCATGATTGATCTTCGGTCTTGATACTATTATATGAGGCTCAAATGTTTGGAAATATATAAGACAACCTTCTAAACATGGTATGGAAAAAATTTATTTATAGTGATTCCATTTGTTATGATTAATTCTCTCTATAGGTTGATGTCTTTATTAAATTGAGTCATTAGATATTACCTTTATCACATTGTTATTTTCATTATAGATGACATTATTATATAGTTAAAAATTATTTAATAACAAGATGATATGTGGATGATTACACTAAATACCTTAAGTAAATATAATATATTTGGTAAACATACCATGTGTGAATTTTGGAAACATAGATCTTCATTTCAATGTAATATATTATATATTTAGGGTATATTAGTTGATCCATCAAAGATATAAGTTATTGAATGTCAATCTAGACCAATGTATATGACTGAGATCAGTTATTCCATTATTTTGGATGACTATTATCGATAATTTGTTTTTAATGTATCACATCTTAATAATAAAATAACTATTTTAACTCAAATGGAATGAAGTTTCTTTGAAATTACTAATGTGATAAAACTGTTGGAACTAAAGATGTTCTTTGTATAATATTTGGGGTAGTTTGTGTTTGTTGTCAATCCCCATTATGTTGATCAAGGAGTTTGCATGGAATGTGGTACTAAGGTTGTGGTTGAATTCGATATTGAAGGTGGCATAGTTTCCCATAGTTTACCAAATTTTTGGGCCTAAAAATCACGATTTCATTCCATAAATTATGGTTTTCCACAAAGGTAGTATGTGGAATGGGTTATCTGGGAATAATTTGCAGATCAAGAATTTCGGTACGCAGAATGGAGAACTGCAAACCACACTGTAGGAATGGTTTTTGAAATGGAAAATGGAATGCATACCACATAGGTGGAACTATTTTCAATTTGAAGGATGTTTGTGGTATGGAATATAGTACATGGAAGGTGTGACAGTTCCTGATATGGAATGTCATTCACAAAAATAAAGAGGAGTATTCAATAGCTGTGAACTATTCCATTATCTGAAATGAGGTAGTGATTTGTGACGCAATGTGGGGATATTGGATGTACAGGGACCACGTCGAGGATACAGTTCATATGAGATACACTATACACAGTAATGGTAGTTCGGTATCAAATATTCGGTAAATCTCAGTTTAGAAAATTATAGGGATCAATTTTTCTATATAAAGAGCACTAATCAATTCGTTGGAGTGTGGATCTAAGATTTAAAGTCTGAGAAAATTTTTGAGAAATATAAAAGTATTTCAGGTGAATAAAATCCCATAATAACTTCAAATGAAAATATTAAATAATTTCAGTGAAGTATAAAATAGTTATCATGAAGACAATCTAGCAAGAAAGAAGATGATTGTTGAAGAATAATTCCACTGAAGGTGGTAGTACGTGGAGCATATTCTGTACGTAGAGGAAGAAGTTGGCCTATGGTGATCTTGCAGTATGTGGAGAGAGTGAGGTAGTACGTGGTGCAAAGATGTATGAAAAGGAATGCAGTGTGTAAGAGTAGAAGAAAAGAAATTTTTCAAAGGTGGTTTGAAAAGGCGGTATGCGGTCAAAGATTGTAGGGGTTGTATGCAGAGGTGCTACACAGATCACTACAGTATGAAGAGGAAGAAATCCAATTTATGGAGGTCAATCTCATGAAAGAACAGTACACAGAAAATCATATTACATCTGCATGGGAAAAAATGATTTCAATAGATCATCAATACCCAGTTAAGGATTCATGATTTAATTCCAACCAATTAAAATGTCCTTTATTGATAATCTGGATTCATATTATTCTCCAATCATTGAGAAAGGGGTAGTCAACTGAAGTGATCTGAGGGATGCATTGTGATATCGCTAAAACAATGTATAGGCGATGCACCTAGCACATAATGACTATTCTAAAAGTTTTTAATCCACAAATATTGATGATTATTGGACTTTGGTATGACCTAAAAACATGTCGATGTATGCTCCTTTGACATAGCCCTTAGTGGTGAACCAAGTAAAAAAAAAATTTCCTCCCTTTTCATGTGAATGCTTTTGGAACATTCTCATTAGAACAGTTTAATAGGTTCCTGACAACATGAGAACCATATACATTAGTTTAAATGAAAACATTGACAACCTGATTCACCAATCCCCTCTAATGGTGTTCTGGGGTACTTTGAGAACATTCCTAGAAGTTAAGAGGAGGTTATTCAGTGCACCGATTCTTGAACCACCCCATAGGGGTGGACAATTACAGATATTTTTTAATTCATCTAAAAAGTTATATAGATATGTATTCATACCAAATAATATGGTGATATATTATTCCTCAAAAAAATTTAAGTATCATGAGAAAAATTATACAACTCGTGATTCGGAGTGGACAATAATAATATTTTCTTACAAATATGGAGGCATTTTCTTTGCTGACAAAGTTGTAAAATTTATTACAATCACATATTAATAAGAAATATATTGATATAAAAGGAGTTTAATATCTGCTAAATGGGATGGTTAATGTTGATAATGGATTATAACTACATAATACATTACCAACATGGGAAATAGAACATGGTTGATGATGCATTGTGTTAAAAGGATCATAATAGTGTTTTAATGATGTAGATCACAAAGAAATACAATATATAGATATTTAAAATGTATCGATTAAGAAATAATGAATCAAGGGTGGAAATCATATCTTACTCAAATGAGTGATCAAAAATCTATCCATGTTATGATTACTGATTTATGGAAGGGAGATTTGGTTGAGAAAAATATGTTTATAAATTTTCCTGATATCATCCCTGATTATAATGAAATAATATGGTATAGAACTGGTGAAGTTGTTCAAAATATACAATATTTGAAGAAATAATAGTTAGTTTAAGCTTATAGTTCATAATTCATTATTAATCCCAAATATATTAATATATGTATAGATCTAAAAGAGTATTTATAGTGGGGAAAATGAATAGTGATATTGTAGTGTATGTATCTTGGTAGATGGAAAGTTAAAAGGATATGGTTAATATATATATTTCTAGGGGTTTTTTATAACCGTTAACCATACCAGAATAGAAATAGGAAATTGTCACTGTGTATTTTCTCATCAGACTCCCCAAAAAGTTGAAAGGATATAAATCAATATAGGTTGTCATTGATGGCCTTACAAATTCAACACACTTAATTTCTATTATAAAATTCATCTCTTGATAATATTTATATAATATAAATTTTACTAGTAAGGTTTCATGGAGTACTAAATTCTAATATATCTGATCTGGAATTTAGGTTTACCATGATGTTTTGGTGAATCCTTTAGTTAGATCTGGATACAGAGCTGGCCTTTAGTTATTCTTGTCTTCATTAGGGATCTTGTCAGTCTAAGAGAACCATTTAAACCCTAGAGTATATTAGGAAATTTTATTCAGTGTATTTCAATTGTATTTGGGATTAACACCATCCATTGTCAGTCTTTATTACAAAAATTACTTTCATGTGATTATTAAGATAGATTCATATAATGCATTTTATGGAAATGAGTTTTGAACTCCATCATTTTGAGATGAAGTTAGAGAAATAAATCATTTGGATCTTAAGATTGATGAGTAAATGGAAATGAAAATATGACACCTTTAGTAGCTAACAACGTCAACTCATATTTGAATGAAAATAATGTTAACAATCATTGGAGAAATATAGAATTAAAAATTATGGATAAGGTATTTCTATGAATTTATCCATAGAAGAATGTTACAGGACGTGGAATGAAATTAAATTGGATCCTTATGTATATTTTCCCCTTATATATTCTTTATTGTGTAGGGACAATATCTTCTTTCTAGGAGTTCAAACAGATCCTATCATGAGTTCATGATGTGTTCCAAGAATACATTGAAAGGAACTATATTACTGATTTTTCAAATATACTAAACTCATATGAAAATATAATTGACACGTTTTTTCCGATAAATAATAACTAATAAAAATTCGGGATTATAGATATATTGTTATGCATAACAAGAATGACCACGTGGAATAATATCTCTGGATGAATCAATATTTTTAATAAGTAATTTTTCAACAATATGTTGTGATGAAATAGATATATCCTCAATTTTTATATTAGAGTGATGGAAATTATATATGGAAATTAATTTTATAGGTGTGTAATGATACACCGTTTTATTTTATGATATAGTTTTCTATAAAAAAATTTTATTTCTTTGATATCTTTCATTACATTGGATATAGAGTTTAAAAAATAGCAATATATTATTCATATATTATAAATTAATGGGACTATTATCATGTAAATATTGGATTAATTGATAGTAATTAGAATAACTAAATTAAAAAAAATATTTTTTAAAACTTTTATAAAATTAATTCAGTAGCAATAAAATGATTATAAAATAAAATAAAAATTAATTTCAAAAAAGAATATATTTTATGAAAAAAAGTTTTCATATGTGAAAATTGTATTATTTTAATAAATTAAATTAATCATTTTGGGTGAGTTATTTGAATGAAATTAATATAATTTGAAATAAATCCATTTTTTTTGTATTTATATAATTATTTTAGGAATTTGATATTAATAAATATTTTTTTCTTCTAAAAATGTATTTGTATATAAAATCTGTTTTTATCATGTTTTGAGAAACTATTTTAAAATTTTGTTATAACACTATTAAAAAATTTCCTTTAAAATGGTTCTTATAATTGGAATTAGGTGATAAAAAATGGGTACGTAATTCCCTTTTATTTTTTTCATTATAAATAATAGTGTCGATAAATTCTAGAATCCTCGATGAGGGTATAATGGGTAAAACATGGTTAAAAGGTTGTTAAATTATTCAAAACTGACCTAAAAGTTTATTTATAATATTATATGAGTACAGTTAGAAAATTTTCATCCATGTCTCAAAACAATTGGAACTATGTTCCATATTTCTTTAATTACGACCATTATATTATTTAAGAAAGGATAAATACATAATGGAACCTTCATGATTTAAATAAATCTAAATATTTATTATAATGATAAAAATAGAAAAATTTAGTTTCTAAATCCGTTGTTGAAAAATAGATTACTTTTTTATCATCGTAATTTCATTTTAATTGTTTATGATTGAATAATTACCTTGAATTCTAATGAAGCACCAACGTAATACTAATTCATTTTATAAAAAACTATAACAAATGATTTTAAATATATTTACTGAATTAAACCATGTATGAATTATTTTGTTCAAAAATTATAGAAATATATAATATATTACTATGGTTTTAAGGATTAATATTAAAATTATTATTTTAATGTATAGTACATAAAGTCAAATTTAGTGAATACTATCAAAAATGAAATTAATGATATTATATGTTAAATAAAATCTTTTTAAATTTCTAAAAAATAATAAAAATATTTCAATATTTAATGTTGGATGATAATGTTTTTTATAAAATAAATCCCTTTGTTTTTTGTGAGTGAATTGTAACTTTTATGTAAAAATATAACACTTTCATTTAAAAATACTCAGTATCACGGAAAAAATTGAAATTGGATAATAATGAAGTTTGACAAAAAGTTATGGAATTAAATGGAACAAAACCGTTGTCAAATTTCATTATAAGATTATATTTAGTCTTTAAATTCCATTTATTTGAATTAATTTCCATTTGGAGTAGTTTCTATTGATAATAAATTATTTATTTTTTATATTTTTTTGTAATTACAAGAGCATATTTTCCCTCCCTTGTAGAAGGAAAACCCTTTTCTATTTTCTTTACACAATTATGAGCCATCTAGAACAACTAACCACTAAATAATTAACTTCCCAACTAACATATCCATTAAATAGTAGTTATGGCCTTTCATAATTTCAAAACCAGGGGTCCTTAACAAGGGTTTTAAATGATGTCTATTGAAGAATTTGTAATCTTCCTAATCAACCTATTTAAATTTTTTTATTACCATATATTCTCCAAATACTGTTTATTCAGAATATATTAATAAATTAAGTACACTATATATAAAAAAATTCTATTGTGATTCTATAACATCTTTTATCCACCATCTTTTCCATTAAATGGGATATGAAATTATCAAGTTTATGTATGTAGAGACTACTACCTCAATGTAGCGATTAAATTAATTTTTCGTCAAAATATTTTATGAATGATTGTCTTGGTGGGTTTTAATTTTATATATTATATCAATGACATATTTATACTTTTAGAATTAAAATATCATATATTTCATAGTACCTTCTTATCCATACGAAATCCATTGCATCACTCGTGCGTATATGTGGTCTACCACATCCATGATTTGTTGTGATTTGTATTACATTTATACTTAATTTGGATATTAAAACTTATGTATTTAATAATTATATCTAATAAATATCACAAAAATAATTATATAAATCTTTATTGTTGTTTTGTATTTTTTATTCCATCACTCAAAAAGTTAAAGCAACATTCATTAGCACGTATAACACATCGTCTCCATGAATTGTATAACTAATGTTTCTATCTATATCTTTTATAGAATTTTATAAATATTTTTATATTGAATAAATGAGATTTTAATATCATAAATAACATTTTGGGGATGATGGATCAAGGATTAAATTATAAATACTAGAACTACCAAAAAGAAATTCTCATGAAAAACGAAAATGTTAACACCCAAAAGAGATTATTTCAAAAAGGAATAATTTAATAACTTTCATTGAAATATTATAACTAGATAAACTATGATATTACGATTATGTAAATGAATATGTTAAATAAAAATAATACATTTCAATTAATTGTAGATAGTTTAAACCAATTTTTATGCAGTTAAAATGTGAGGTAATGGATTTATGTTTCAATTCAATTTTTCTTTGGATTGTTTAGGATTAAATATCCATTTCTGAAAATTATAAGATCATATTTTTAAAAAACTATATTATTTTATTCTCAAATTTTTATTTTTTATTAACACTTATTTCCCTTTAATTTTCCTCATGTTAAGTATTCAATTGACCTACACATTGTTTGTAATGAAAAATGACTTAATTTCTATTTTTTTGTCTAATATAGTTTTCACTCCACATTCAGGTTTTATAATAGTGTTTTCTAAAAAAAATATAATTTTATATGATTTTTTAAATTAGTTATTTACAAATTTGATCTTTTTACATAATATTTTAACAATAATATTATTTTCTTTTTACAAATGAGAAATTTTTCACTTCGTACTAAAAATGAGAATAGATTATTTGATTTAACATACATGAAATGAATAAAATTTCCCACCATCAAGATTGATACTATTTTAAAATAGAAATTGAATGTTTCGTTGTTTCATTATAAATATAATTTTTTCATTAATATTTGGAAAATTCTTTATTTTAATTTGAGATTTATAATTCAAATGGGTATTTTCCTCAAGAAATATTCCAGTAATCATTAAAAGCTAATTTTTCTCCATGATAAAAAACAATATTGTAATATAGGATTTATAGGAAATATATTCCATTAATAAAATCGTTATTATTTCTTTGGATGGTTTAAGTTAAGGATGATAAAATATCAGTGCAACCAATTTTCATTTCCAAGGGTTATGTTATGATGAATGTTGTTATGATCTTGTTGAATACATATCAATGTATTTTTTATTATTAAATAGATGGACCAATAATTATATATCCCTTTAATACATTATGAGTAGAATATTTTTCTATGAGTTCAAAAGGTACATGATAGGTTATCCATATACTGAAAAAAGATGCTAGCTAGGAGGTAATTCAATGCCTAAGAATACAAAACATGGTAGTTTATCTCAATCATGAAGTATATTCATGATAAGATATATGAATAATAACATATTATTAATATCTTGGATGGTATATTTGATATAACATTTATAAGATTATTATTATGAAAAAATTATTCCCCTATTAGGACATGATCATGTGCTATTGTTATGTTTTCATTGATCATGTTCTTGGATACTTTTAATCATGTCTTATGAACTATAAAAATTTATGATATTAGTAAGGTTTATGTTCTATGTATTTCTATTTATGGTTTTAAAACATTAATCCCATGTTCACATACCCACGGTGATCATATTTTGTTTAAATGATCATTGATATAGCTATTTATTACCCTGAATGAGCTTTTTATTTAACCCTGTATTATGTTTTCTTTCTATATGATATTGAGAAACATATTACGAATGTTGTGTATAAGAAGGGTTATATTCATTAATAACTAAGATAAATATTATTTCGATATTTTATAAAGAATTAGACTTTCTATCCATGTTTCTAAAGAAACTAAACCATTTTGGTTCTTTCTAAGATAATAATGTTATATAAAACATATTTATATAATAAAACGTTGTATTTATGTATGAAAATTATGAGTTGATATAGTTAAATTAATCAATGTGGATTAAAAATATGATATTGATAAAAAACTTACATTTATAGTCGGATGATTGTAATAAGGTTTACATTTCACCCTTATAGTACAAGATGAGTAAAGAAGAGAAACATGACTTTCTATCAATTTTTAATATGGTCAAGGTGCATCATTGTTATTTTTGTAATATTTATATACCTGTAATTGTTTAAATAATTACATTAGAGGTGTTTAAAATTGAATATAATCATATTTTACTTGAGTAGAAAATCCCAATTATAATTCATTATTATTTTCCTACCCATGTGGTTGACTGATGTTTCTAATTTTTTTAGATATATTTAATTAAAATCATCAATGTATTTATTTTAATCATATCACTTATAGAAAATATTTTTGACTTATTTTTTAATTCATAGTCAACATGACAAAATTTTTAATTTTTCAAGTTATTTCTCCGGCCCCATGAAATTCATGTGTATTTATCTAATAAAGCATTACATGAATATCTCAAAATGGTATATGTCTAATAGTGCTCACCTGAAACTTTATATTTCTTATAGTTATATTTTTTGAATATTGAATCATTTTTTATGATTAATATATTTATGTTTTTAAACAAAAATTATATATAACCTCCTGAACTAATAAAGGTCCATGTGTAAAAGGGATGCCTCTTGATATGGACAATGATGATTGGGAACACGATCATTGATACATGTTTTTCAACACATCATTATTTATTAAATTAATAAAATAGGATATATATTCAATCTACAATATCATTAATTTTTTATTATAAATTATTCCTTATTTTTTGGTATTTTAATTTAAAAGTCAAATTTCAATTTTAAAATACGAATGTTCCCATTCCATTGATCGTAGATCTAAAAAATTAATTTATACAAATTTCATGTGTCATTAAATAATAATACACATTTATATATAATTTATTTAATTTTCATAATATATCATTGGTTTATTTGTATATTTCGTTATCCATTAACTTGGGTTAAATATGTAGATTCAAAAGATGTGTGCTTAAAAAGAACAAAAAGTTAATTAAGAATTAAATGAAATTTTTGAAGGTCTATTTGTTATGGATAAGTTTTTCAATTATTTGGATTCTATGATATTTCAATTTTTCATTAAATATGTTTCTATAAACTAATAAAAAAACGTTGTATTGGTTGTATATCCATTGACGTAGGTTATTACTATGGATTATTGGGGGACATTATTTTTGTTATTTAGAGTCAAGGAATAAAATATATATTGTCGAGGGGGAATTGGGTCAATATATTTCAGGTAATGAAATTTTTCCATTTTAAATTTTCATAAAAAAAATTCAAAAATATGTTGTATAGAGATTATTTAGTAAGAAATGAGGTATATACACTACTATCTCAAATAGAAAATGTTTATTTTATCATCACTGATTCCAATTATAATGATGTAATTTTTAGAAGGGTGGTCATTCTGAATGAATGTGTGGAACTACATATATATTATATTATTTATAAAACATGTGACCAAACCACTACAGTTGTGTGGGGTGAAGATATATAATAGGTTAAGGGTATTATTGAAGGTGATATGATATATTTTTATGATAAATATTATAATTTTTTTCCGTTTGTTTCTTGTTACGTATTTAAGTGGTTATCAATTATAGATAATATTGAATTGTTTATAAAAAATTAATATATTTAACATTATTTTATTTTTTATAATATACATTTATAAAACGATTCTCAGTTTTCTTAATGTGGTGTTGTTGGTATACCTATTTTCACATTTTATATTAATTTACTATAATTTTTCTATAAGTATTTCTTAAAATGAGTTCTTTTATTATAATTTTTTTTTTCATATTTATTGAATTATTTATTTATGTTTAGTAAGATATGAATTTTATTATAAAAAACACAAGGGTCCTGGTAGGAAATTTGATCTTGGAACTCTCGTGGATAACTGGTTTTGTTGTTTGATGACACTTTTCATCTATTTGTATAGTGTGAGAGTGTTTTAATTCATCGTCTATAAAATATGATACAAGATCTCCACAGATTCCCTCAAATGCCTCATGAGTGGTCATAATTCCACAAGGATACAATTTATAGATTATGGAGGGAGATTCATGTCAACATATTATTTGAATTTTCATCAGAATCCATTAATTATTATTATAGTTTCTGATATATATTTCTTGAAATTGGAATCTTTTAAAATAGTATAAAAGCAATATTCACATATTTCTTATTTATATATTTCCAATGTTATTGAATTATTATAAATTATTTTTAAAGAGATATCACTCGACAATATTTTTGATTGTTACGAAAATTTTACAGCAAGCCCTACCGGGCATTCTTCTTTCTACGTGTGAGGATTTTTTCATGTTTTGGTTGAGTGAGTTTGAGTGGGTAACATTTATTTTATTGGATAAATAAATGAATAAAATTTCATTTTCCAGAGAAATGAATACATTAAAGGTTGACTTTTCCTAGTAATCATTCACATGATCATGCATTGTTGGGTATACGATCAATGATTAGCACTCAACATGTGTTGTAGAAAAAGAATAATATAAGAGTAAAAATCATCTTCTAATTATAATATTTAAAATTTAATAGAGTAACAATAATATAGATATATAATTTGTGGCCACCATTTATCAGGTTATACCAGTGACCTGACCGCCAATCAAATGTCTGTATAGATGCGGACTCATTTGGAAGGATCCTAATTTTTCTCATGTCATAGTTATGAAATTATTTAGTAAGAAATTTTTTTCTATTATATATATTTTAATAAAATTTGATAATTAATTAACTATATATATTGAACATTCTCAGGTTGATGTTCATCTAAAGTATATTCCATAGGAACAATGTGTAATATCCCAATATTTTTTAAATATCATATACTAAAATAATTTAAATTCCTTGATAGATTGTCTTAAAGGAAATTCACAGTTTTGATTGAATTATATGAAATGTAATTTTTTTTATTGAGTTTCATGAAACATTGAGTTTCTTTGATAACTTGTGTCACACATATGACCAAGTTATAACAAATAATAATATATATTTAATATTATTATTTAATATGGAAGTTTCTTTACCATTTAATGGATAAATTAAATGAAACGTAAATACTGATACATTGATAATTTTTATATGAAAAAATAATCATCATTTTTTAAATAATGATATAAAAATTTATATTAATAGAATTTTTGATAATTTTCAAGGAACATTAATTTTTTTATTAATAATGCATAATATTGAATTTTTGTTCAAAATATATTTTCATCAAACTTATTTATACATTTAAATATTGTTTTATGTTTCTTGATAAGTATAATAAGATCAATTTTATTTCTTTTAATCCAATGTGTTTCATTGGAAACAATTTCATTTGTAATTAAAAAAATCATTGCAAACTTATGAATATTTTTTTACATTAGAAACCTTATTTTTTATCCCATTTGTGTGATTAACTCTAAAATTAATGTTTCCACTTCTTTGAAATGAATTTAAAAAAGAACATAAATAGTTATAATAATTAAATATTTATCATCTAATAATATTAACATATTTTTTATCCAAAAAAATTGAGTGAAATTATTTAAAATTAATTACTACGATTAAGGTAAAATTATGTTTTACAAGAGACTAAACCATAATGTTAAAAGCCAAAATAACATAGAAACTTATCCAAAAATAGTTGGTTTCAAAAATTTATACAATATCCCATCGTTGATTTAATTTTATGAGATAATATTACAATACTCTATGAAATTGGCCCATGTAATTAGTCATTTAATGAAAAGGAAAAAAAGAAATCTTTCTTACCTTTAACATTTTTAACTATTTAGAGTATGGAAGAGGCCACATTGTTGTGGTTATAAAAAATATTTTTAATGTTTAATGACTTGATTTTTTTGAGATAATTTAACTATAAATTTTATATGAATTAGAAACATTAAACATTTAACAAACACTAACACATGGATTGTTTAGTTAATAATTATATAAATTAATGATGACAAAAAATTAAAAGTAAAGTACATTTAATGAATTATTTTGTTCCATAATTCATTATATGAATATATAATGTTTCGACACTATTCACTTTAAATATATTACTTACATTATTTTTTGGTATCATTATATTAATATGTGATAAATAATATTAAATTTGATATTAATGTTATTTAACATTAAATGGTATTTTATTAAATGATTTAAAATTAATAAAAATACTAACTTACTAAAATTGATTTTTAAATGTTATTAAATATAAATTTTATTCTGTAATATACCAAATTATCTTTTATATTTAACATATTGACCCATAGATAGTAAAAACATTGTTAGCCCGGTTCGGATTAAATAAATGTTGTTTTCGTTACGCATGTGCTTGTTTTAAAATTAATTCCCCAAACACATGGAATTTAAATTATATAAATTATAAATAATATCTAATATTAATTTGGTATATATTTTCTAATAAATATCACATTGATTTAGTTTTAAGAGTTACAATACTTACGATTTAAAACTAGATAATTTAATAAAAATTAAAATGGTAAAAACAATGACTCCTAATGACTAAGTTACAAAATGATAAGAATTATTTTATTTGTATGTGTTGTTATTTTTTATATACCTTAAATGAAATTTAATCTATTATATTTTTTCTTTTTAAGCATAAGAGGTATGGGAGACCTCACAATTTTGTTCGCGTTTTGGTATTTACAAAAATTTCCCTCCCCCTCCACTATAAAATATACATTCATTTTTCTTCTTCCTCACACCTCTCAAGTCGCATTGTATTATCCATACACTTAAAAAATATTCTCTCAACATAACTCCACTCTAATAATTTTCCCAACATTTGGCATAAAACAAAGGAAGAACTATGGTACAACTAAAATGGAGTTACCTTGAAAAAGATAACATTATTTCAATGTTAATTTATGCATTGTTACATTCTCCACCTATTAAATTGTTCTTTTAACATGATTATATAATAACATTATTATCATAAATTTACTTATATATTTTTATGTTATGTTTTTGACCTACACATACACAAACATCTATGAAATGGTTAATGAAATTACCATTTCTATATGGCAAATTACCACCTCATGAAACGATGTCGTTCGATTTTTCTTTGCCACCTATAATGGTTTCTAATTATGATGAAAACTCTTTTTATATTATATTTCTTATATTTATGTTTTCTACATACTTATTATATTTTTATATAACATATTCCTTTATTTTTTCCATTTTTTGTAAATACAATAACATCATTTGTGGACATGTGGACTACTGCCTCCTCAAATAGACGTGATATGCTCAACAATAACATGGAATTTATTATGGATGGGTTTAATTAAAAATATGTGACATAAATGAAATATTTATAATATTAATTAACCAATTACCTATCTGAAAATATAATATATTATTTTCATCATTACCCTTTTCACTCACTAAAAATGAATAACTTTGTTCATGGATGTCAGGTTTATCGCCTCCTCGGCGTAATGTGATTACATTTTCATCATATGAATTATATATATTAGTATATATGATTAAATAATATGGTATGTTATATATATATATATATATTTAGTGAAGGATATAATGTAACCTTCTATCTCTAACGATCATTAAAAAATGAGAATTTTACACATGCGTACGCACGGCCTAACATCTACATGATTGTTACATTGGTTCATTTTTCATAAAATATCTCAGTATAATTTATTTATAAATACTATAATTATGTTATGATTAGTATTATGGATATTTTAATATAATGAACCCTTTGACTATAGTTGACGAATTAATGTTTTTTTGGATATATAAACTGAATATGGTCCAAACATTCAACTAAAACATTATTGATAAATTAATTGTATAAAACTTTTTTATAAGTAAAATAAAGGTAATAATACACTTTTAAAATGTTATTAATCAACATTATAATTAAAATATGTTTATTATTTAATAAGATAGAGGATAATCATGACAAATCGAACTCGGGTAAGAGGTTTTCAGGTCACATTTTACATATGTGAGATAAATGTAATATTCACGACATACTTCTTTTTTGGTGTATTTAATACCGTTTTTGATATATTAAATCATGAAATATTTAGTATTATTATTATTGAAGTGATTAATTTAATTATTAACATTTCATGGCGTTTATTGTTTAATTGTTACCAAATCAATAATGGATTGTTGTCACAATTTTCCTTTGTTGTCACGGTTGTTATGTTATACACCAATATTCTTATATAATGTGTATATAATTACTATTTGAAATATTATATCATGAATATATTTATTCTCATGATATTACTTTTTTTTATGTTAATCCATCTATGTGGTTAATGATCCAAATTATTTATAGTTGTTTACGATGATTTGGATTGTTTAAAAATTGTTTTCCTTAAAAACATTTTAATGAAATTTAAGGCCATTTTCATTCATAGACATTAAAAACAAGTTTTATTATGATTCACAACTTGGGTAATTTTTAATTAAAACAATCATAATTCATTCTATGAATTGATTATGTTTATTTCAATGATTTTATTGTGAAATTTGTTTCTTTTTCACCGGTTGATTATGTCCTATTTTTTTTTTGTGGAACTCATTTCTTTTACATGGGTGGATAATCCAATAAATAGATTTTTGTGAGTCCCATTTATTTTCCATGAGTATTTTATATCCTAAAGATATTGTTCTGAAATCCATTTCTTTTCTAGTTCATTATTTTGATTTGAAGAGCATGTTATGGAATACAGTTCTTTTTCCCATGGGTTTATCATGATAAAAAAATTTATTGTTGATCCAATTTAATTTACATGGGTTGATGAAGTTTCAATATAATTTTTAGAAAACGTGATTCATTTCTATAGGATAACCATGTATCAAAGATACTTCTATGGATTTTTTACCTTTCCAAGGTTTATTCATTTTCTGAAATGAATAATGGTTATTTCAATGTTTTTTGATGAATTATTGATGTATTTGGTTCATGGACATTATAAAGTATGGGTGAGAACAAGTAGAACTCTATGAGACCAATATATGATATATGATGGGTGTTACTTGATAGCACTTTGATGCATTGGGTACTCCAGAAATGGAATTCATTAATATTAGTTTTTTCATTTGTAATGGTTTAATAATAGATCTATAAGAGTTCAATTAGATGATATTACAAGACTCCAACACATTTTACATGTTGTTCTTATGGATTTTTAAATTTTTTAATTACCGTTATTGATATCATATGGATCTTGATAATTGATTCTATAGAAAATTTCACTTTCCTTATTTAAAAATTTGATGGTGATGGTATTGGTTGGTATGAGTTATTTTATGATTCAATCATACACTTTATTATGACATCATAACCTTATGAAATCTTATTCTCATTGGTAATATCTAATAATTAATTATTATATTTACCCTTGCTGACAATCTAATCTCACCCTTCGTCAGATCCTTTTTCCCTAGGGTTTAAAGAATGATGGTGTACAATTTATGTCTAAAATGGATTTCTCAAGGATGATGTTGATGACATAATGACAAATATTAAAAGTTATTTGTTATGGGAGATGATGTTAAACATTATTATCAAGTTTTTTATGAGTTCAAGTTGATGTGATTTTTTCATGTAGTAGTTTTTACTAATTCGTTAAAACAGACACCAAAATGTTCCTCTCAAATTAATGTGAAATAGGTTTTCAATTTGATGTTGTAATGTTTTGATTGAAAAATTCTTCTCACAATTATTAGCATTATATCCAGAAATGTAATGTTAGGTATTGTAGCACAAGATTCAGGCGTGCATGTCGTGGTCAATAATAGTTGGTTTCAATGATCATTTTAGATAATAGTAGAGATTATGGTTTTTTATATGAGTTTACTTTAAGAGTTATGGATACGATCATAGGAATATAATATTATGTTTTATAATGAGTTAAATGTATTTATTTAAAGAAATTGAGACTTTAATTGGTCTCCCAATTCCTTCCCCAAGAAAATTTATATAATTTAAAAGATGAAAGTACAAAAAAGGTGTAACAAACATACAAGATTAGGGAATTCAGTTAAATATAAATTATAAGAGATATGAAAACTAATATAAATCTCATATTGAAACTAACTTGTACGAAAAGGCATTAATACTACCTAGATATTCATCGTATCCATAAATACCACTACACCATGTGTATATAAACCTCTCAAAGGCATAAATTTTAACATTCACAGAAGAAATTAATTAATCATAGAGAGCTAGAAATTTCATTCCTAGTGTTCTTGATCCATCCAAAATTATCCATTCTGATATAGCTCAAATAGAATTTTTTCACAACAATTTGTTTAGCATCCAAGAGACAATTTCATGTATCACGATGTCAAAAAAAAGTAAATTCCAAATAAAATTTCCAATTTTCAATCATTAACATGGTAAAACAATTATGTGTGGTATCACTACGAGAAAAAACCTATAAAATATAGATAGAAAATCCACAGTACAAATAATTCCAAATATGCCATAAAAAAACAAGAAAAAACTCTAATAAATAATAATCCCAACAAAACCAACAGATCCAAACATATATGTAAGTCAAAATAATGAATAAGCTCAATGAGATATCAAAGAAAAGGTATGAAAAAACTGACAGACTATCCTTTCGATGTAAATCAAATACAAATGTCCTAAAGAGGGATTATTCTTCAAAAGATGATGATCCATTAACACAATATGAAAAGATATCCAGTGAAAATTAAAAATCTTTGGAAAAACATATCATTACCATCCAGAAAATCAATTTCATCTAGTTCAAAATTACCAAAAACAGAGATGTAACATCATCCTGAATAGCTTGAAAAAGAACAAGAAACATAAAAAATGAATGTATATACAATAATATCTAGAAAACTAAAACCTAATACTTATTTCATAGTTATAATTGATCCATCCCTACTTTAAAACGACCATAGGTCAATATATAGCCATAAAAATAATAATAATTAGATTAATTTCCATGGAATGTCACTATATATATAATTAGGGTTTAATTTAAATTATTCCTCCATTTTGGATAGCATTCATTCTCATGTATGAAGATAAAATTACTCAAAGACTACACCATCACTTTATTTTTTAAAAACAGCTGAATCATGTTTCTCGATCCAAGACATCAGTTCCTTTTTCTGACCCCTCATGATATTATTTTCATCTTTCCAAGAGGTATCAAGATCTTCATCATAAATATATCCATTTAAAAAAACCACTAGTGGGTGTGAAATAAGTTTTATCAATAATTAGTTATGGGGTGGGATTTATATTTTGAGTCCCAACCACATCAAATGCACTGGTGAAAATTATCATTTATATGTTATAATAGTCTCTATTTTTCTGAGTCTTCCATGAATTTAGAGTGAGAAAACCATATGGTTCATTCATTGTCTATATACCTTTCATAGAACTCAATTTAAAATAAGTTACCTTTATATGAGAATCTTGATCACCGGTGTCACGTAAGGACAAAATAGACTATAAGTGGACACTATATTCCACCTATTTTAGTGCTTCTTGAGGTTTATTGTGATCCGCTTGATCTCTTATATGGGTGGGAGAGTTATTGATGTCACATCTGTCGATGTGCTAAATGTCAATAAAACTTAATATATCATTTCCATATAATTAATGACTCCTAAAATTCCTACACTATTCAATATCCGCAGCTAAAGTTATATCCCTATTAGTCTTCTCTATAGAATCACCATGCCCTCTAGTAAGAACCTGAACCCTGGAGGGGATAGAATTGACTATCATAATATAATTTAACTCTATTGGGCCCATTTATGATTTTACATTTTCATCCCATTTAGTTTTACAAGAAGGAAATCAGGTTTCCTTATTTATGTAATCCTTTGAAGCATGTCCAAGATTTAGGAAAACACTACAATAGTTAGGGATGTTCTCATAAACCACTTCCTAAAAGAATACATGATTACCATTCTGAATCTAAAAAAGGAATAGAGATATTAATAATCCTCAAACTCAGTATATAATCTGTAAAATGATTTTCTTGTGATGTTATTCATTGTAAATTCCATATTTAATGGGATTCCAATAAAATTAGAGATCGAAAACTAGGAAGCTTGTTTGAATAGGTGAAGTGGTAACCCATTGAAACAGATCCATATCCGAAAAATGGAAGATACAGGGAAAGGATTAAAATCATAGGTCCATTTAAGAACCTTCATAGAACGTCCCCTAAATGCCCTTGAGCATCTCACACAAATCCTATAGTACTCATCTTCAAAAGAGAAATAGATAAATACATTATAAGTGTTTCAAAAATAGATATGAAAACCTGAAAATCAAATTTCTAAATGATATTTTCTTAAGAACATCAATGATGGATTGTGTTTAATAATTTTTACAGTATGATAAAACATTAAATTAGAAAAATAAAATTTAAATTATTTTATGAGAACGATATCACAAGTTTCCCTTAGTGATTAAATTTTTTATCTTTATGGGAATATTTGAAGATACATTAACTTTTAAACTCTTCTCAGAACCCTCTTTAGTTCTTCCATAGGAAACATTAGTGAAGCATTGATGGATTGAGATAGTGTTCCATTTATGGTCTCCTAGAAAAAGTTACATCGGAGAGGTCCTCAAAAATCATGATTTTAATGTCTAAGGAATATAATTTAATGTTTTATATAGTAAAAATTATGAGTTTATTAATTAAAAATTTTGATAGAGGATTTTAGGTTGAGTTATTTCTAAACCATAGGATAAACTGCAATTGTTTTTATAGGGGATTTCATTTTTATGATTATTGAAAAAAGTAGGAAACCGTATTGATTGATGAAAAACCATCACATCTGGCTAAGTGGTGGGTCTTGAACCCATGACTGATAGAAAATAAGGTTTTAATTAACTACCACTAGAATAAGTGATTTCATAATTAGTATAATAGAATTGGTTAAGCTTATGTTTATATCATAGAAATATGTGATTTTATTTAAGTAATAGTGTTCAATTTATCATGGAAGAATATATATTCAAATATTTATAATCATGTGGATTCAAATAAAGTCAAGAAATGTTTGATGAATTTTTAGGATATTTATTCATGGATTAATTTATTTTTAACATTCTTTATTACTATTGAATAATGAGTATTGGTGTATTATTTGAAGTATTACTCATTTCATTAATTATCTCACCATATGCTAACAATTTTGGTTTCGATTAATGTTTAAATACAGGTGGAATAGATTGAATATATTTTTTTTGGATATATGGTCATTAAAATATGATAATAGTGATTTAGGAATTAAATCATCATTATTAATACTCATCATTTGGAGAAAAGGATGATATTTTGATGGAATGTGATTAGAGGATGTAATTGTTCTCATCATGTAAGTATATTAAAATTTTATTTTTATCTTATTCTATATCTTAAAATAATTATTTAACATTATGAAAATAATGTTTTATAAAATGTTTCTTTATTACCATATTTTTTATGACACCAATGATATTTTAAAACCCTATTTGGATTGCCTTATTTTCTTAATTAAATTCTTATTGACCATGTTCTCCATCACTCTCTATTATTCCATGGTAATTATTATTTCCTTTCAAATGAATCTTTGCATTTTCCACCAATGTTCTCCCTATATGGAATCCTAGTTATGAAAAACTTATTTTGACCATTATGCTTCCAAATTCCATTTTTAATTGGATGTTTTATTAACCAGTTATACAATGGTGGTTTGAATAATTTAATTTTTTAAATTTCAATCATTTTATAACCATTACAAATTTCAATGGCGACATTTTTTTAGGGGTGTAACATGTGACATCCCAAGATTTTATAAATATCTTATTTCAAATTAATTTAAATTATTTTATTGTTTTTGTTACTCAAAATTTTTATTTTATATTGAATTATACAAAATATAACTATTATCATGTGTTTCATGTATCACTAAGCTTCATTGATAACTTCTATTATACACAAGATGGACTTATACCAAACAATAATGTATTTTTAATATTATTATTTAATATAGATGTATTATAGCCTTTTAATAGTTGACTTACATTAAAATGAAATTTTGACACACTTATAAATTTTATGTAACAAAATAAACTTCATTTTTTTATATAGAAATATTGAAAAATTACATACGTTGTAATTTTGGTATTTTTCTGATAAAATTAATTTTTTCATGCATAATAAATAATATTGAATTTTTGTTTACATATTTATTTTATTCAATTATATATATATATATTATGTTTTAAAATGGTTTTCAAATATCATTAGATAAATTTTATATTAGTTAAACCAATGAAGGTCATTTGAATAATTTCACAAGGAATTTAGATATAAAACGTAGAAAACTATTAAACATTTTTGTACATTAAAAACCCTCTTTGTCATATCATCTATGGGATTATCATTAAACATAATTTTTCCACTTCAATGATTAGAATTTTGTAAAATGGTTATATACATTTTTAATTATTATAATGTATTTTGACTAGAAATTATATATTATTTTTTTACCTAAATTATTAATAAATGTAATTAAAATTAATTATAGTGATTAATGTAAAAATAATCTTTACAAGGGAATAAAACCTAAATTTAAGGGTCAAAAAGACTTAAAATGTGTCCAAAATCTATTGTATGCACACAGTAATACCATATCCCCACATGGTATGAGTCTTATTATTTATTTGGATAATATTCCTTGAGATTGGCCTATATAATAAGTTAAGTAATGTAAAAGATAAAAAAGGAACCTTCCTTACATTTAACAATTATAAAGCATTATAATATAGAAAAAGTTACATAGTTTTGATTATAAATATTATTTTTAATTTCAAATGAGTTTCTTTATATTGATAATTAAATAGTTACATAGTTGTGATTCCACTTACTTCTCAATAATTATATATATATGTATATATGATTAAATAAAATTTAATTTGTTATATAATTATCATTTTTATTTGATATAATTGTATTTACCTTCTTTTCATAATAATCATTCAAAAATGGGAATGTTAATCATGAATACGTACAACTTATTGTATCCATGATTGTAACAATTGTTCATATTACATAACCATATTTAATGATTGGTTTTTAATGTATAATTTATATATAAATATAATAATTATTTCTGGTTTATTATTTTGTATATGTTTATATACTGACCCATTTGACCATAGTCGACCTACTAAATTCATTTTTTTCATATAACCCAAATATAACCAGAACGTATGTCTAAAACATTTCTGATAAAGTAATTGTATATAACTGGATTATAAGTGGAATATAAGAAATAATAAAATTTAATGAATGAATATAATTATAGTAAGTATATTATTCAGTCATATATTGGATAATCTTGACAAATTAGACTCACGTAAGGGATTTTCATCTCACTTTTTACATCTGTGAGAAACATTTCATATTCACCACATAGATATTTTTTTGGTGTATATACAACCATTGTTGATATATTATATTGTTAAATTTTTATCATATTTTTTTTTAAATGTTTCATTTAATGAATATTCATACATTTGATTTATAGTTTCATTGTTACGACATCGATAATAGAGTTTTTTTCAGAATTTTTCTTCTTTGTGATGTTTGTTATGTTATACACCTATCATCTTTTATAAGTTGTGTATAATTATTCTTTGACATTTCATATAATAAATATACTTATTATCATGATATTATAATTTTAATTTAATGTTATTCACTTCATTTGTTTAACGATTCAAATGTTTCAATGTGGTATGGGATTTTTTTGAATGTTTAAAGATTATTTTCCTCCAAAATGTTTTAATTATATTTTAATGATTTTTCGATTAATCAAATTTAAAAACACTTATTGTTACTTATCCTCCATTTGGGGATATTTTTTATTTATACCATCCTCATTAATTTTTGGATGGATTAGGTTTTTCTCAAATATAGGTTCTTGAAATTTGTTTCCATTCCAATATTTGAATATGTTCTAAAGAGATTTTTTCAAACACATTTCATTTCCATGGGTTTATTATGCCCTAAATACATTATTTTGAACCCCATTTTTTTAAATAGTGTTATTATTTCCTCAATTGTTTTTTCTTAAAACTCTTTCTCCTCTATTTTTTAATGTGCTAAAGAAACTGTTTTGAAATCCATTTCATTTTCCCATGGTTTTATCATGTTTCAAGGAGATTATTATTGAAACTATTTATTTTTAATAGGTTAATCATTTTTCAATGTGATTTTTATGGCAATTATATCTTTTCTCTGGCATAAATATGTTTCAAATAGAGTGTTATGTAACCCATTTCCTTTCTACAGGTTAATCATTCTATGAAATGAATAATGGTTTTTTCAATGAGTTCTGATGAATTATCTTTTTTTTAAATTCTTGTAAATTATTAATGATGGGACTTTAATGATTACACTAGGTGAGCCCTACATAGATTATACTATGGGTGTTTCCTGATAGCTCTATAATGAATTGGGTACTCTAGAGATGAAAGTCATCTATATTGGTTATTCCATTTATAAGGGTTCTATTAGGGTTTGATCAGATTATGTTACAATATAAAAACATGTTTAATTTATTATTGGTATAGGTTTATATTATTTTTAATGATTTATATTGACATCACATGGCTCATCATTATTGATTATGATAACTATTTCATTTTCCATGTTTTCATATTTTTTGGTCCTGGTATTGATTGGTATGAGTTCTTTTATGATTCCCTCATGCACATTGATTATTTAATTAAACCATTATGAAACCATATGATCATTGATGAAATTAAATTATTTATTCTTATGTTTACCCTTAATCATCTTCTGATATACCCCTTATTTTGTTTCATTTTCCCTCGTTTTAAAAGAATGATGTTGAACGATTTATATCTGTAAAGGATTTTATATAAATGATGTTGATGACTTAAAGTGAAATTAGAATATCTATGTATAATGTTATATTATGTTCATCTTTATGAAACAATTTTTTATGGGTCCATATTGATGTGAATTTTTTGTGTAGAACTTGTTCTGAATTCTCTAATACCTGAACCTAAAATATCCTCTATAATGTAGGTATTCCATGATTTTCTTTTGATGCTTGTATTTTTTTATTGAAAAAAATTGGTCAAAATTGATATAATCATAAATTGAAATGTGATGTTAAGGATTACATTATAGGATTTACTTTTGTGGGTATGAGGCTATTATAAAATTATATATTTCTCTTTAAATACATAATATGTTTTATCATATTGTGGGGGTGACATTCTTGTTTAATAATTTACATATGATGTGAAATTATTTGAGAAGATGTGAAGGCTTCATGTAAATATACAAGGATGTCCACATAGGTTGAGGTAGTGCTGTAGTCCATAATTTGGTTCATGGTATGGATAGTTTCATTCAACAGCTTTGGGTAGATTATGAGAAGAAATTATCATAACATGAAATATGTTTTTATGAGGTGATGGCATAGTGTCCCTTTGATAATTCACAGATTTCGGTCTCAATTGTAAAAATATATAATACATTCAACGTAGATTGGGTTTTCCTACTATTCTTATAAAAAATAATATTTATATAAGTTATAGGATCCAAATTAAACTAGTGGGAATATTTCTGATTCTTTATGTGATTCAAATATGATGAACTATATTCATGAGATATTTATCGCCACTTTTTTCTAATTTAAAGTTCAATTTTATTTGTATAATTAAAAATACTTTTTTATTTCATATGTGGTTATTGTAAAAACCATTTTTTGTCTCACATTGTAGTTCCCTATGAAACATATAAAAGAAAATCCTAATATTACATGAAATCATCAGTTAATGAGTATAGATTTATTTTTGAAACATATAAACTAACATCAAGTCAATCTGAGTTGTGTTTTCTCATGATGACTAAAAATTAATTTATAGAGTTTTATAAGTATAAATTTTTTTTTTAATTGTACAAACTGATAAAAGTAAAATAAATTAGGAAGAAATAATATTAAAATGGTCATTTAATTATTTATTACAAGGAATAGTAAATTGAACATAAATTAAATGAGTGGTATTCTGAAAATGATTGAATACGATGTTTCTGACTATAAAAATGTTTTTAAACATATTTGTAACGGGGAAACACCAAGAGTTACATATTGGATTGTCATTAAATCATATGATAGAAACTATAGAAATATTTTTTATATCTCAGAAATAACACAACATCAATCCGAGTTAAGTGTTCTATGGGATGAATGGAAACACATTTTTAAGTGCTTTAAAACCTTAAAAAATGAATATAATTTTAAACCCCATAAAGATAACCTCTAAAGGGAATGAAATTATAGAAAAAATATATTTGAATCATTATTTTATTTTAATGATAAGAAAAAACATCTATTTGATATGTGGTGTTCTTAGAATGACTAAATACGTAGTTTTAAAAGATTTTAATGTCTTTGAAAATTAATGTAATTGGGAAAAACCAATAAAAATAATGATTATTTACATTAAATCAAAAAACTAAAATCATAATTTGGTTTATAAGTTTTTGGAATCAATAGAACTTAAATTCTAGTTGAATTCAACTCGAGATGACTACAACAACACTTTATGTGGTTTAAAACATTAAAACGTGTTTATAAAGTTAAATCCATATAAAATAACATCATATTGATGTGAAATCATAATAAAGAGATATTTGAAATATTTTTCTTGTATATTAGAAAAAAAATTAGTTAGATAGTTGGTGTGATTAGAATGACAAAATATGCATTCCTAAAAGATATTAAAGTCATTAAAAGCATTCATCATGGGGTCAAAGTAGAGAAATTTATATTAGATATTCTTGAATTCATAGAAATAAATATAGATTGATTTTTGAGAAACAGATACTCTATACACATCAATCTGAGTTATCATTTCTTCGCAAAAATATCAAACACATCTTTAGCATTTCAAAACACTAAAACATATATTTGGTATTAAATAACCAATGAAAATGACCTATAATTGATGTGGAATTATATGATAACTATATCTGAATTCTTTTTGACATTTATTTATATAGGGAATATTAATTAGACATTTTATGTGATTGAAATGACGAAATAATATATTTGGATAGATATTATAGTCTTTCAAAATATCTATCTGGGGCAGTAAAAACTAAGAAAAAAACAACTTATTATTGAGAAATCATAGAAATAAACCATATATTTATTGAATATTATATGAAAAAACTCCATGTAAATATGAATTATGGTTTCATGAGATGAATGAAAAAACATTTTTTGTTGTTTTTACACTCTAAAACATGTGTATAGTGGTTAAAACCATATCAAATTTTTTATAACAATGTAAAATCATAAAAAAAATGATGTTAAATTATTTTTTACATTTATTTGAATATTTAACATAAATCCAACATATATTGTTCTGGAAATAACTAAATGGGTTGTTTCTTAATATATAAATTTCTATTAAAATGAATCTTATAGGGTCAAAACACCTCAAATTATAGTTAAATCAAAATAATGAAACCATAGATTCATTTTTCAAATGTTGGAATTGGTAACCTATCAAATAGAGTTGTAATTTTTTAAGGTTGACTGAAAATTAAATTTTAGTTTTCAAAAACATTATAACACATATTAAAAAACAAAATACCTATAAAATGAACATCGATTGATATGAAGTCGTTGGAAAACATTCATTAAATTATTTTTTTCATGTATGATTATATGTTGTAATGATAGATAATTGTTTCAATAGAACTTCCCTTCTTATACAAATGTTTTATGTTTAGTAATGTTATTTTATATAAAGCACATAAACCACATGATAAAACCAACAAAATTTTATTATATTGTTTTAAAAATTACATTTATATAATAAATATGGTCATATGTATTGACAATTATATAATGTGATAAAACATAAAGACAACATAACTATAATATATAAATATCGATCTATGAGGGCACACCTATTGTATGGTATGGAAAAATAAGATTTGTAAACATTATTACTAGTGAAATACAGTGAACGAACAGGCTCATCTCACTTGATTGTCTTCTCATTTTGTCTACTTACTCAATATAATTCACATGAACTTCTTTTTTAATTATTTATATAAAAAAATTAATTTTCCTTATTTACTAATATAGTTAAATGGCATGCATAATGAAGGTTTAATATTAACTAATGTGTAATTATTAAAATAATCTTATTAGATACAAATAACTTAGTCTTGGGCTTAGTTTAGGAATCTATCATTATTCTCATTAATTTTTAATATTATTCTTTGTAATCTGGTAATTAAATCTCATGCATAAATCACAATCATTTTATTTTTTTTTTAAAAAAATGAATTCCTTGAGAAATTCTAATTCCACCCCTCTTCTTGTCAAGGGTGTATGGAAACCACATTTTATAGAGTGACATCATCTAGTATCTGGATCCATCATATTCTATTTTATCCATTGATTGGATAAAATTCATTTTATAAAGATCTAATCAATGGAAGATATAGAAACAAATAAAACAAATGAGTAAAAATATATTTCAGCTTCATATCATGGGTGATAATTTCCTTACATGTGCATTCCACTCACATAAAAAAACATATAACAAATGATATGAAATAATTCAAGAACCTCTAACATCATACAAACTAAGAATCAAGTCAGACTCTCATTATCGGTATTAAAATATCACAATGGTGGATAAAAAAATATAGGAGTTCGAAATAAAATAAAAATAAGAGAATAGAGTGAGATAGAGAAAGGAACAATAAAATAAAACTAATATAATAATAAAATAAGGAAAAAATACAGAACGAAAAAAGAAGAAGAAGAAAAAGAACCAAGGTGGGTGAAATTGGGTGGAACAATATCAATTAAAATGCATAAATTATATAATATAAATGATAATAAAATTATAATTACCAATGAAATAAAACAAAAAAAATATAAAATATAAAAATTTTGATGCAGTATTCGGCCATCATAGTAGCCTCCTCCATGGGTATGGATCTCTCTTATCGGATTTCACTCCTATCATCTTATAGGCAAACCAAGGTTTGGGTCTCGACCTTTGAAAAATCTTATCTTTGAAATATTCATAGGTATATTTTGAGATTTCCTTATAAAAACCCCCATAGAAAATTAGAGATTCCATATTTCACCATGGAAGAAGGATACACTGGGTAGTGGATATAATATAAACATGCCTTTTGGTGTTTTTTGGAGGTAGTGATATATAAATTATGTACATGGGACTTCATCAAGTCCTCTGTCCTTCGCAATGGCTATTGGAAACTCGATCAGTTAGAATGGTGTCACCCACCTCCAAAAAACAATACCATGGTTGTAATTCAGGTTCTAGGAGGTGATATGTGGATCTCATGGACTTCATGTTTGGGAGAATAATATGATAAGATCTCCTTGATTACTAACCATGGTTTTACTGGGGTTAAGAAATAGCAGTCAGCATTGGCATTGAGTGGTTGTAGTTAGTGGCATAAGAGTAAAAGAGGTGCCTAAGGTGGGAGTCTCAAAAAACCAATAAAGATGTTTTGTTTTATTTAAAAGTTAATATTAAAAAAAGACTTTCCCACATTGGTTTTAAAATACAGATGCATTCTCCCTTAAATATGAATATGCATCTCCAATCAACAAAATTATTAGCCTATATTTTGAGTACACCTATCTCTATTGTGAATCACCACATCCTCGAGACCGTCTACTCCTAGAGTTGTGTGGTATTGACCACCACATTCTTGTATGCTCATGAGGGCCATTGCCAAGATATGAACAACATAGGCCATATTCTACTGTGCGTCATCAAATCCTTAAGGAATGAATTCACTTTGGAATTTCATTATTATTTAGGCCCTCTTAGTCCTAGACGTGTGACTTGTGGTGCCCTTTGTTGAGGGAAATCCAACGGGTTTAAATATTTTTGTAATCATTGTAAAGTTTTTGAACGATT
The DNA here is from genome assembly GCA_963277665.1 of Viscum album. NCBI lineage: Eukaryota > Viridiplantae > Streptophyta > Magnoliopsida > Santalales > Viscaceae > Viscum > Viscum album. The sequence continues at coordinate 904,461,625 of OY728139.1, forward strand.
TACAAAAATATTAATCTCTTAACAAAAATCAAATAATAACCACTTAAGAGCAAATAAATTTCTAAATTAAAAATAATCCCATTTTAATCCATTTAAATAAATTTCAACTTTTAAATTAAAATTATTCATAATTTTAAAAATCAGTCTAATTTATAGTTATACGTGTTAAAAATACATCTAAAATCATTTTAATATATCCAAAAGTCTCAATAAAAAAATGAGTATTTTAAATACCCCCACACAGAAACTATGCATGTCCTCATGAATAAAATACCAATATAGAAATATAGAGGTCACCAATGTTCCATTTTTAAAGTTTCAATGTAATGAAATCAAACATTTATCTGTGTGAAATAAAACATTCAAAATTCAAAATAAAATAAAAAATTAATTTCTCAATTTTAAAAGAAACAATAAACCCAATCATTTTAACTTTTTATTTTCTAAATTGGAGGAAAGTATCTGTTAAATAATTCATCTTCTTAAATTAATTATTAATAAATATTCCAAATCCTGATTTAACTATCCTTTTAATATTTTTACTCATCAGCCATGTTATAATTCAATATTTTTTATACTAGTTTTAAAAGGAACTCTTTTCACTTCTTTGTAAAGAAAAAAATCATCTAAAATCATGAGTAATTTTTAATTACAGTTCTAATGACTCGAAGGTTTATGATTGGTAGTAATTTTACATTAAAAATTAATTCTCAAGGGGGAGGATAATTTATAATGTATTAAATATGATATAAAAATTAAAAGTTTAATAACAATTTCCCCTTCAATGTAGAAAATCCCACTTTTTGTAAGCTCAACGTATGATCATGATTGCCTTAATTATTAATGAATAATGTTCAACTTATTAAATTTCTATCAACATTTATACAATTTTTTCTTTCTTAGAGAACCTTTTTTTATCATTTTTTTCCTCATAATTAATTCATCATTAAAATAGAACTCCCATGCACCGCCTAACCACATATGATAAAAATAATCATCCTAGTAATTTTGAATTTAAATATTCAATGTTAGAACCCATTCTTATTAATTTTTTTCATTTAATTTAGTTTTCATTTAAATAATGGAAAACTATAAATGTTCAATATAGGAATCAAAATCCATTCCCAATACCCAAAATATCAACCCCACACATTTTCAATTAAATTATATTCATCATTTCCTCCATGAAATACCCACCCCAAAATTCAAATTTATAATATCATGCAAATTATATGGGTATGTTAGGAATTGATAAACATGGATTGAAACATGGGTCATCCCTAAAAAATAAAATTCATGATCTCTATGGGTTTAAACACGAAATAATTTAATAGGTGGTGAAAAGGATAAGAATTTTTCTAAAAAATAAATCATTTTCTTTTTTTCATAGGTATAGCTTTGAAAAGATTCAATTAATGTTCTTGTGGGTAGAACTTCCCATGATCACTCTACAAATATCCTTAAGGTGGAATAGGAGGTAACTAGTCTAGATATCCCCTCACTAAGTGTACATTTAATTTAGGATAATCACTTTTTCAAGACTACTAATAACAAATCAATTTAGATAATGTTTTGAAATTACATTATAAAAAATGATTGGTAAATTTCATTTACACTATTCCATACAAACACTCAAATCATGATTCCACATTTCAGTGTCATTTCTTCATTCTAATAATCCAATTTTTCATTTTAGTCATTCAATATTATTATCTTGTAAATATAAAACATGGAATCAAATGATATATAGGGAAACCATGTCTTTTAGTTAAGTCATGTAAAGTGTAAATCCAAGCATGGGAATGCACTATTCTTGTTTTAAGCTCAAAACATGTTTTGAGATACCAATGTAGGGAGTTTAAAATATAAGAATAAATTTGAAATTCCCTTTGGAAAGATGCTTATTCCACTATCCATCGAGGTTGTTTGTTGGTTGGCTTGTTCCATCATGGTCCAAAATGTATACTTAATCAATTAAGAATAAATAACATTTCATTTTAGGATCAATATGGTAGAAAAAGTCTAGATATAATCTAAATTAATTTTAACCTTAAAATTGAATTCTAGAAATTAAAGTAATGATAAATCTTGGTATAATCCCCCCATGTCGGCCCATTAATTTTACTAAATATATAATACTAGTACTGGTTATTATACATAATATGATAGTTTGTGTGTCTTTTGGTATTTTAACCATCACATGTGGTTTTTCCAGTATTTTGTTTTCATTTTTGGTGAGGAATGATCTATTGATAGATTATATCATATCCATCCCCATTATAATTAGGTACAATTTTGTGGCAAGGGAAGGATGAACTATGTTTCATCCTCCTTTTAGGTATCTACTTATGCAACATTCTCTTCATTTTCATATAATTGGTCAATTTGGTCTACATGGATTGAGTGATCAAAGGGAATGTAAAAATTTATTTTTACAAGAATAAAATTTATATTGATATTAAAATTATCCATGTAATAATGAGAAACGTGGGTCTTGATTTCATTAGGATCACAAACTCTTACTTCCTCATGGGTATCCTCGTATTCTTGTTCTTAAAAACCAGGGATCTTCTTGTGTTCCTCTGTTGGTGTATGTTCATCTTTATCAATATTCTCGAAGTCATTGAAATCACTGACTAAATATAAATATTCAATTCAGTGGGAATAAATACTCAATTTTGAAATAATAAAATCAAATTAAATAGTGTTTAAGATAAGATCAAATACATTTCATGGTTTAGTTTCAATATATTTTTTTATGTTGAATACCTCTTGAAGGTAAATGGTAGAAAGTGAGGTGGGTATTTTTGATCATCTGTCATTTTTTCAAATACTACCACATTCGTGTTATCATCATTCATGGCTATAAATATATGTAATGGGGGTGGATATTATACTTTATAGGTAATGTGGTGTTTATTTTTTACCACATACACTTTTGAGATATCATCCCTATCTTCTTGGTCACCCACACAAATCTCAACAGGAAATTTTTTCTCTTCATGAATCCACTATTGCTCATCATGGTCATATTGGATTTGGTTATTAAGATGGTTTGGTTATGGATACTCCTAAATAATATCCTAAAAACCTTTTATTTTCTCATAAAAATATTGGATGACTGAGGGAACTCCCTATAGTTTAGGATTGGGTTGATAAATGGATACATTTAAATACTCAGTTATCCAATCAATTTTCCTTACAGATGTTGTGCCATATCATCCATATGTTGAACCATATATTTGATTTTTTTGTACACTTTTTCATGAGATTTTAGATGGTGGGGTTCATTAGAAATGTAATTAGGAAGCAAGGACATCTCTAATTATGTATTTCCACCTCTTCATTAAACTCTAAGATGTAATAATGGTTTTAGAATTACCTCCATAGACAATCCTTAAAGTAATGCTTTCTTAAGCGTCTCATTATTTTATTATATGAGGTCCTTGAATTGCACATATACCATAATTTTTCTTCAGTCTGCACCTATAATAATTTTAAATAAAGAAACAATATCTTCTATAGACCACAATGCTTCAGTTTCTCATTCTTTCACCTACTAGTTGTTAGTCCATGAATAATAATATTAATTTGAATTCATGAAAGGAAAATAATTTTTATTTTTGTATTTTTATAATGAAATGAAAAATATATAATATTTGAGAAAGAAAAAAATAAATAGACAAATTGTTTTCTCACTAAAGATGGGGCAAGTTTTTATGGCACACTTTTCAGTTAGTGTGGAAAAATAAAATTTATAATTATTTTTCCCTGTAAAATATAGTGGCTGATTGGGGGAATCTCACTTGATGAGCTTCTAAGTTTTTCTAAATAATAAATTGAATTCACCAAAACTACTTATTTGTTTGATTTAGTATTTATATGAATGAAATGAAAATTTTTGGTTTTTTATTTTCTAAAATAATTAAAATAATTCATAATAAAAATTTAAATGTAACTAATGGTTAGTGAAAAAGAAAATTTGATTTGAAAGAATGAATGCATTCTCACATTTTGTTTTGGATCTGATCATTATTCTCATTTTTTTAAATTATTTCATATAATTCAGCTATGAAATATAATCATGAATCCCTATTATTTTATTTATTATTGTGAAATATTGAATTACTTAAGCAAATATATTTCCACCTCCCCATGTTATCACTATTGATGGCACACCATTGTTCGGAGTGTGACATCTTTTACGACTTAGGTCCATCATATGCCATTGTATCTATTAATTGGATCAACATAATTTTCTAAAGTCCTAATCAATAGAAGCGTGGGAAAAGAAATAATATAAAATCGTAAAAATATATTAATGTTACATGTCATGAAGTACAGTCGGCACACATTTGAATTCTACTCACATCTCCAGAAAAATAAAATAATCATTAATAAATAATTCAAAAAGCACTGACCTTTAGTCGGCCATAACGTGAGTCAGCCTCCCATTATCTGTACTAAATGGTCACATTGGATAATATAAAGAATACAGAGAATAAAATTAAAAGAAAAATAGTATAAGAGAATGAGATAAAGAGAAAAATAAAATCAAAAAAATATAATAAGAAAATAATAAAAATTAAAAGAATGAAAGGAGGATAAGATTATTATTATGATAATGATGATGATGATTGTAATGTCCCTACCCAACTCACCACTAAACCGGTGGCCGAACTGGTCTCCACATGACATCAAGCACATCTCCCCTTATGCCTGAGGCTGCCGACTAGTAGCGAGGGTCTTAGGATAGTCAGCGGGGAGACTATACCCTCTTATTAGAGTTTCACAGTAGTATATCAGTGTAGATAAAAAACAATAGTAGAAGTAGTAACTCAAAAATGACAAACAAAGGAAGAAAAATAACACTAATTTTATAAAATCGTCAAATGAAAAATTATCCCGCAGATTCATGCATGACATGCTAATGATACAAAATTACAAAACAATGAACAAAATAGAATGCTTTACATTCCAATACAGAAATAAATAAATAATGACTCAAATCCCGAAGTTCGATCTCCTTGATCATCTAGAGCATCTGATCGGTCCTCTACTCGTATAACCCAAGTAAAAGCAAACAACAAAGTCCTACAACCAAAAAGAATTTACCTGGGTACCCAGTGCAATGGCGGCCCGAGTAGGGTGTGAGATATAAATCTCAGTAGGCTGTGACCACCGATGTCTACCCCAAATCCAGGCATTTAATAATTAATTTAAAACAAGTGAATACATGCATAAAATAAAGTAAGTAGTACAATGTAACTATATACTCATGTACCTGCTTAAGCCCTCAACTGGTGTCTCAAACTGCACTATTCATTTTTCATACATACTCAACAATCATTACATAATCATTTTTCATTTTTCATTTACTCATATCTTGTTATGAATTTCTTGAGATTCAGCATATGCCCGACATCCCTTGTGTATGTAACTCACCACATATGTCTCTAAAGACCATATAAGTCATCAAGGTAAAGACTGAATCAAAGCTTGTGCTTTGGCATGGATAATGCGTTATAAGTTATTCAATTTAATCATTCATATATAATATCTAAGGCCATCCACTAAAATAGTGATTCACTCCTGGGTTCGTCCACTAATAGTGGTTCACCCAATTCATTAATAAGTATGAACCATTTCCCATAATCAAATCAAAAAATCATTATGTCACAAACATGATTATTTCCCATCACTTCATTTTCTACATGAACAATTGGACCCATAGTACAATGTAAATTAATGGGTGTATAACATAATGTCTATCACCCTCGTGAGTTTTCAATGCATCAGTCCATGTCTCACAACCCATGGGTGTTTGGAGCATCAGTCCCTGTCCCATAAAATAATATTTTCTTATAAGATGGGTGTAGAATTCCATGTCTAGCACCCCGTGAGAATTTGGAGCATCAGTCCCTGTCTCACAACCCATTTATCAGTCATACATATACATCTATCATTGGAGTCGAACATCGTGTCTAACGCCCTGTGAGTATTTGGAGCCTCAGTCCTTGTCTCACAAACCATTCGTCAATCATATATATATATATATTTACCATTAGTGTAGAATACCATGTCTAACACCACAAAACCAATCTGTTACTTAATTCAACAACTAATTAACAACACAAATCTCTATTTAGATAAGTCAACACATAATTAACCAAATTCTTTAACAACTCTGAACTTGTCTACTCAAACAGTGATCCATCCATAACATTAACAATCTAAAAGCACCACATAATCATCCCAAAACCGGATAAACAAAGATATGGTATTTAGAAACCATCTCATGGAACCTATCATATTTTTAATAAACTCCATCCAAGACAACCTAATGAATGGAAAACATATATGCATCAAAAGTTACTCCCCTACAACAATCGTAACATACACTCAATTCACAATCTTAATTTAACGCATAAAAATTATTTAATTCAATAACTAATTAATCAAACATTATATTTCATACAAATAATCAATTAGTTAACCATTTAACATTTAACATGTAATAATTAATCCATCCATTAATTATTAATAGTTTCCAATTATCTTCCGAACATGTCAAATATTCGATATTCCCAATATTTTGTAAATTCCAAAATCTTATCCCAACTCATAACATGATAATTAATTATACAATTAATTATCCTATTACTCATTATTTCCATTCAAATCATTCAATTGTTTAATCATATCACTTTAACTAAAATAGTAACCCATACTAAAAATCAACTCATGTTCATGTCCTAATTTATCTCTTGTGGGTGGCATTACTTAATAACAGTAAAAGTGTACTGCATCGACAAATCATAATCAAGGAAAATCACATTCTCAATTTATTTAATGAATATATAATTCTTCAATAAATTGTTAACGATTTGGGAACCTGCCTCGGGTTTTTGAAGAAAACCACAACGAACGAAGAACCCTCCAGAGAAACTGGTTGATTCTTCATGAACAAGCATAAGATCAATTCTCTGGGAATGACCAAGACCAAAACTCATCATACATGTCATCCACACACTTAGATTTACCCATAAAGGGTGTAGATATAAGATACCATGAGGAGATGATATATAGATCTATGTAGATCTATGAAACTGAACAAAAAAAAGAAGAACATCTACCTACCTCAAGAATTCGGCATTGATTCTGAAAGAGAAACCTTCGGATCGCATCCAAAATGATTAGGAGAGGTTCTCCTACCTTCAAGGGAGGGTAATCCATAGTTATGGATGATTAGGAGGAAAAACAATCCATCTAGAGGCTTAAATGAGCAAAATAAAAAATTTAAGGATCACATTTAAGTACCTGCATGGTTAGTTCACATGGTTTGACCATCCATGCGCTAACGTTGCGATAGATACTGCCTTCGACACCCCTCTCGCATGGCCTCATGGCATGGTCTCTTCTAACCGTGCACCTACAGTGCAAAAACTACTACCTAAAAATATCAACTATGAATGGTTTGGCCAATGGTTAGACAAACCATGCACCACCCGTGCGACTTCCCCTATACCTCAAAACTACTATCAATATTTAAAAAACGACATCTTTAGATGTTCCAACAATCAGAATAAAATTCCAGAGCTCGGTTTAACAAGAATTACCCATTGATAAACTGAAAAAGAAATTCCGAAACATTCAAAATTTTAACCTAATTCAAAACATGGGATCTTACATTATACCCACCGTAAAAACATCTCGTCCCCAAGAAGCCATCACAAAACACTACTAAAGAAAACAACCTACCAATGTCATTTAATCTCATTAGAAGTGGTGTGTTTCATTCTCAACACCAAACAAACCTTTAACCCTTCTCAAACCTAATGGATAAGCCTTTATAACTAGATCCATAGATTACTCTAAAGCTTAAACATAGAAAGAGATTGTATATCATAGGTCATTAAAAGGACATTGTTAACATAAACGGTTGAACCTCGATCAAACAACGGAACAGGTTTCACTTGCTTCCCACAAAAGACTTCGCGGACCCAAAAGTCACTTTCGTCCTTTATCAGACGGCATGCCTTTAAACCTATTACAAAACCATCTGCCAGTATAACTATGTCCTTACCCAGAATCTAGTGAAATTTCTATGGCAATCCATCTCAAGGATATTTTAAAAACAATCATGGCTAAACACGAAAAAGGAAGTATCCCAAATAATCAACACATCCCACGTACTACCCAGATAACAACTACTCATCATTCCCAAAGAAATTTAATCTGTAGTGTGGCATAAGACCGATGTTATCTTAGTGTCTCCATGATGTGGTCAATATAGGGGACATGCTCATCATGTCCAGAAGATTACACTAAGAGAAAACTAAGGTCATGAAGAAGATCAGTTAAACCATTACCGGAGAACTCTATTCTAAAAGCTCTACATCACCAACCCAAAAATTAATTGTGAAGAATTTAGTAATACCCGCCTTAGGATTTCCCATGATGTCTCAAGAAAATATCAGCCACTCACCAGCGTGCTAGATTAACAACAAAATCGGCATGTCAAAACACCCGGGACTTTTGAAAACTATTCCATGTATTTCAATGAAACTGATTCTTTAACTCTCAAGTTACTCTACATGGAGTTGACCCGAGACCATACTCAACAGTATAAAAATACTTCTTACAGATCCATTTGGCCTCATACAATAATTTTCATGGATGAATCCATAACCAATCTTCCATCAATAAGATGAAATGGTCAAATGACCAACAAATCAAACGACCATGCCTGAGGCACGTCTAACCAGCTGACAAGGAGCATTAATCGATACAAAAGCCCACAAAAAGGTCAAGAAACACGTCACCACTCATTTTAACAAGGGTGTCATAGGAAAATAGAAGTCCTACCTAGGACAACAGCACCCAACAACTCCAAAAAGGGTGAAAAAAGCCATAGCGCTAGCAAGGAATTTATGTTCTGAGGGTGCTACCAACCGTAGGTTATCCCCCTACGAAGAAAAAGTGTCAACCCATAACCGGGTCACATAAAATAAGTCACTAGACTCAAAATCTAAAGATAAGGACATTTCTTATGAGAAGAATGCCTATGGTAAATTCTCACGCTTCAGTTCCATGGAAACTCAAGAGAAGTCTGAACTACCCTTTAAATGAGGGTTTTAAACAGTGGACCCGACAATAGGTTCCATTTACAAGACTCTTATATTTAATCACTTTTAATATTTAATCATAAAAAGATTTAATCAAAACATCAAAGTACCATTTTCAAAATTCCATAAGGGGGAAATAGGAACTTCTCACAAAACACCATTTTTTTTAAACATTTACGTTAGTTGAAAGCCCGCCATTTTCAGGAAATTTAACAAAATAGAATTCTTTTAAGAAGATAAGGAGGCCTATGAGGATATAATTTTAACCAACTGGTATTCTCTATAGGCAAACCAACAACAAAAAACACTGGTATTCAAAATCAAAACACTCAAATGGGTCATCCCATAAAAACACTCCCCAAATGACCTACTTGGGTCTAGTTTCATTTTAGAAGCTATCAATTTGATTTCAGATGAACATGAAACATATTCCACATTATAACCATTTCACATGGCATAATTTTATCACATTTAAGATGAGTCACCATTTCCCATTTCATGAAGAACCCATACACTCCATGGATTGAAAATTGGCTCTCATTAATCGATACCAATGTCAATTCAGATATTAACATGATCAACCTAACGGTACAAATTATATGGTTGGCCAGCTACCAATCGATAAGATGCCCATACACCTTATCACTAGATTTTGGTTCCCATTTAACACATTCAAAATTTATTTAACTTATAATCATGAGTAATACTTTCACATATCAAAACTTCTCTAACAAGTAAGAATAAAAAGTAACACAACAGCATGAAATAGCACAGAAGCATGGAACAAAAACAAAACATGCTAATAACTAAGGTAGTGTGGCATAAAATCAATCAAGCATGTTAAATATATCACTGAAACATACTATCTAGAGAGGCATGCTAAAGAAGTTCAGACATTGCATTACACCCAAGGAACACAATCCAAATTAGCAAGAATCCTACTAATGAAACTACATGGCATGTTATATTCATGACATGTGAATATCTATGTGTCTAAGATGAAGCATGTGTGAAACTTCCTTTCCATATCAGTCCAGGAAAATTATTCTTTTCAAAATTATCAAAACCAATAAACAACGGAAAAATACACCAGTCTCTCAAGGTGAAATAAAATCAACTATAACCTCTAATAGTACAAACACCAATTCCCATCCTAGGACACTTGGTCATTTCCCATACATGAGGTGATCAGTCCCATGCACAACTATTAACCCAAGAACCGAGACATTCCTAGTCTCCTGTCAACCAACCCCAAAATAGTAAGACAATATAAAAGAAAATTAAAACTAAACCTTTGATACCACTATGTAACGTCCCAACCCAACTCACCACTAAACCGGTGGTCGAACAGGTGGCTACATGAACTCACACAGGTCTCCCTGTACGCCAGAGGATGCCGACTAGCAGTGAGGGCCTAAGGATAGTCAGTGGAGAGACTATACCCTCTTATCAGAGTTACACATCGTTATATTAGTGTAGATAACAAACAATAGCGGATTCATTAACTCATAAATGAAAAACAAAAAAAGATAAATAATACTCATTTTATAAAAGTGGCCAATGCCAAATTATATAGCAGATGCATGCCTGACATGCTAATGATACAAAAGTATAAAACAGGAAATAAAACAGCATGCTTTAAATTCCAATACAGAAATAAATAAATAATGACTCAAAGGCCCAAGGGAAATCTCCTCGAGTATCTCGATCATCCTCTTGTTCATCTACTCATATCTCCCAAGTAAAAGAAAACATCTTAGTCCTACAACCAAATGTAATCTACTCAGGTACCCAGTGCAATGTCGGCCTGAGTAGGGTGTGAGACATAAATCTCAGTAGGTCGGGACCACCTGTGTCTACCCTAAATCCAGACATTTAATAAATAATTTAAAACACAAGAAGGAATGCATGAAATAAAGTAAGCAATACAATGTAACAATATACTCAAGTACCTGTTGCAGCCCTCAGCTGGTGTCTGAACATGAACTATTCATTTGTCATGCATACTCACCAATAATTACATAATCATTTTTCATTTTTCATTTATTCAAATCATTTTATGAATGTATTGAAATTTGTCCTATGCCTGAAATCCCCTGTATAAGTCACTCACCATAGATGTCTCTAAATACGATATAAGTTATCAATGTAAAGACCGAATCCAAGCTTCTGCTATGGCTTGGATAATGTTTCATATGTTATTCAATTTAATCTTTCATATATTATGTCTAAGATCATCCACTAAAATAGTTATTCACTCCAGGGTCCGTCCACTAACAGTGGGTCACCAAATTCATTAATATGACTAAACACTTTCTCATAATCAAATCACAAAATCATTATGTCACAAATGCGTTTAATTCCCTTCACTTCATTTCCTGCATGAATAATTAGACTCACAGTCCAATGTAAATTAATGGGTGTAGAATACCATCTATAGCACCCTTCTGAGTATTCAGAGTATCAGTCCATGTCTCACAACCCATGGGTATTTAGAGCATCAGTCCATGTCTCATAAAATATTATTTTCTGGAAAGCTAGGTCTAGAAATCCATGTATATTACCTCGTGGGTATTTGGAGCATTAGTCCCTGTCTCACAACCCATTTATCAATCATAAATATACATCTATCATTGGTGTTGAGCATCATGTCTAACACCCTGTGAGTATTTGGATCCATAATCCTTGTCTCACAACCCATTCCTCAATCATATATATATATTTACCATTGGTGTAGAATACCATGTATCACACAATAAAACCAATCCGTTAATTAATTAAACAACTAATTAACCACAAAAATCACTATTCAGATAAGTCAACACTTAATTAACGAAATTCCATAACCAGTCGGAACTTGTCCACTCAAACAGTGATTCGTCCAGAATACTAACAATCTACAAGCACCCCATAATCATCACAAAACATGCTAAACAATTCTAAGGTATTTAGCAACCATCTCACACAACAAATCATTTTTTCAAAAAAACTCCATCCAAGACATCTTAAGGCATGGAAAACTATTACGTATTAAAAGGTAATCCTGACCAACAATCATAACATACACTCAATTCACAATCTTAATTTAATGCATGCAAATTAATTAATTAAATAATTAATTAATAAAACCTTATCTATTTAACCAATCATCAATTAGTTAACCATTTTACATTTAACATGTAATAATTAATCCATCCATTAATTATTACCAGTATCCAATTATCTCTTGAACCTGTCAAATATTCGATATTCCCAATAATTTGTAAAAGTCACAATCTTATCCCAAATCAGGACTTAATAATTAATTATACAATTAACTATCCTATTACTCATTATTTATATTTAAACCATTCAATTGTTTAGTCATATCACTTTATCTAAAATAGATACCCATGCTTATAATCAGTACCTGTTCAAGTTCTCATTTATCTCATGTGGGAGGAATTACTTAATAACATTAAAAGTATCATGCATCGAAAAATCATAATAAAGGGAAATAACATTCTCAAATTATTTAAGAAATCTATAATTATTGAATAAATTTTTAATGATTTGGGACTATACCTAGGGGTTTTGACGAAAACCACAACGAACAAATAATCCTCAAGAGAAACGGGTTGATTCTTCAAGAACCCGCCTTAGATCACTTCTCCTAAAAATACCAAGACCAAAACTCATCATAATTGTCATAAAAACACTTAAATTTACCCATAACATGCATATATCTAAGAAACCATGAGAAGATGAGATGTAGATCTATGTAGATCTAATAAATTGAACAAGAAAAAAAAAGAACATCTACCCACGTCAATAATTCAGCTTCGATTCGCCAAGATAAGCCTTCGGATCACCTCCAAAATGATTGGGAGAGGATATAATAGCTTAAGGTGAGGGTAATAACAAGTTATGGCTGCTTAAGAAGAAAAATGAGCCATCAAGAGGATTAAATGAGCGAGATTCACAATTTAAGGATCTCATTTATGTGGTCGTGTGGTTAGTTCACACGGTTTGACAAACCGTGCGCTAACCGTGCGTTAGCTACTACCTCGTCCACCCATCTCTCATAGACCCATCACACTATCTCTCATCACTGTACACCATCCGTGCGGAAGCTACTACCTCAAAACATCAACTATGCACGATTTGGTTGCACAGTTATACAAACCGTGCGCCGCCCGTGCGACTTCCCCTTTACCTCAAAACTTATACCAAAGTTCGAAAAATGAAATCTTTAGATGTTACAAAACTCAGAATAAAATTACAAAGCATGGTTTAACAATAAGGACCATTTGATAAACCGAAAATGAAATTTAGAAACCTTCAAAATTTTAACCCGGTTCAAAACACAGGATCTTACAATGATGAATAGTGGATAAAATTGGGTGGAAGTCCTTTTTGTTTACTTGCATGAATTCATTTATTTAAAATAAAATAAAATTATAATTATAATTATAAAATAAGTAAAACTAAAATAATGATTAAAATAAAAAATTGATGAGGTATATCTCATCTTCATCAATGGCCTCCTCTATAGTAGTGGATCACTCTAAAGGGTGTCCAACCATATATTCTTATAGGTGAACCAAGGTGTGGGTCTCATCCTCAGTTGAATATATCCATCTATATATCCTCAAAGACCATAGTGATAACCTTTTTAAATATCACCCAAAGATAACAGTGGTTTCCACATTTCAGCATGGAAGGGGTTAACACGGGGAAGTGGATACCATCACAGCATGTCCCATGGTGATGCACAGTGACACTAAGACATGGTATGGGTGCAATAGACTTCACTAAGAACTCTGACATTCATAGTTACATGAGGGAGATAAATCAATGAGTATGGCTTCAACATCTTTCAAAAAGTGTACCATTGTGGCCAATTGCGGTCCCATAGGTGATCCATGGAGACTTCTGGCTTCATTTGTGGTAGCTGTGTTTGAGTTATGTTCCATGATGGTCATCCATGGCTATCCCAGGGTGAAGCAGTGGTGGTCGATAATGTCCTTGATCTGCGACTACCGATGGCATCATTAGTGTGGGGTTTTATGAGGTTGGAATCATGTGAATCTACTGAAGTGAATTCATTTATTTTAATGTGAATGGTAAATGAAAATTCACCACCACATCATTTTTGAGATTTTTATGTTCCATATATTATATAGGAATCCATTTATAAAAGAAATCTTGTGATTTTAAACCGGAGATGGAGGACTCCTACCATCATTATACACCATCCTATTTTGGCGAGCCTCTCCTACCAGATCCACATAGACTTGACCACCACATGCTTGTGCTCTCACACACGCATCTGCCCAGCTTTTCACCATGTGGGCCAGGTCCCCCCATGCATCCTAGAAAACTCATGTTATGCCTTACCTTGAGTTCTACATGGTTTGTTTTGGCCTTCTTGGTCCTAGATATGTAACTTTTTTGTACCTTGTTTGAGGTCTACCTGATGGGTTATAATTTTTTTTCATAAACACCTAAAACTATTTGACCCATTTTTATCAATTCAAATCAATTATATAAAATAAAATAATAACATATCAAATAAAAAAATGTTAAAAATTAAAAAATCATCACCTTTTAATACAATTAAACCAATTTGAGTTCATGATTTAAAATACTACATAATTTAATAAGACAATGAAATTAATGATTACACTAATTAAAATTTAATCCAAAATCTTAATAATTTGTCCAAAAACATCATAATAAATTAGTGTGTCAATCTCTTGATCACCCAGAATAGTAACACTCCCAAAAAAAATTATAATTGTAAAATATTTTTGGAATTGGAAATTACTTTTTAAATGTAAAATATATGTAAACATTATATGAAATAAATTTTATGAAATAATGAATGAAATATGTGGTACTATAAAATATATCGAAAATATATGATTATTATAAATCAGACCATAAGAATTTTAATATGACCATTGGAATAGTTATTTGACCATTATGAATAGTAAAATCACTATTAGAATAGTATCCTAACCTATGAATGTGTAAACTAACATTTTAGAATCAATTTAGTTTAGAATTTTACAAATTTATAACATGATATGAGAAAATAAATGATTTAAAATTGATAAAATATGTGTTTTTATTTTTATAACACATATATATTTTATTTTTTTATAAAAAATATAAATATTAAAAAGAATGTTTGTTTACATTATATTTTGAAATAAATTATTATTAAGGTTTCCTATAATAATATAGAAAGTTTAGAATATTATAAATAATTATTCAAAGGGTTTTAAAAATGATCATAATAATTAAGAAAACATGATTAAAAAAGGATTTTTATAGAAAAATGAATTTCTCATATTTGGAAAATTATATTTATAAAATGGAATTATTTTTAAAAAGTTCACGTAGAAAAATGGTTGGGTGAATATTCGGTATCATTCTAAAATAGTTGAATTTTATTATAAATAGTGAAATATGAGATAACACTATAATTTGAAGAAATAAATATGTAACAAACTTTGTGAATTTATTCATGGATGATTTTAGTGACTATTTTATCAACCTAAAATAATTTTATAAATATATATAGTCATAAAATTCAACACTATTGGCAGTCTTCATCCAGAATAATAACCATTTTAATATTATATTGAAAAAAACCTCCCCTCCACTCCCTATATAAATACCACCCTTTATACTCACACATTATAACTGATGTACCATTACAAATCTCTACAAAATTATCTCCCCAATTATCTGCCATATCACTTCAATAATTGAATTAATAAAAATACCACTCTATGTTTCCCTATGGAGAATTCTAGGAGGAGACCTTAAAAGGTTAAGGCAATACCATCAACTGAGCTTGTTAAATTTTTATTATCTTCATCCTCGAGTCCAATTCAATACAACACAACATAAATTCTCTAGTATGAAAAATATAATAGAATTATATTGTGTTAATTGAATAATTATCATCCATCCTCATTTATTCTCATTAAATTCTAAAAGTATGTTTTTCGTGTTCTCGTGGGTTCTCATCCACCATAAACAATATACTTCATTTTTCCCCAAAACCTCATGTGTTGGAAGTATAAATATTTTTATTATTAAATATGATGATAATAATAATTTTATAACCTTTTTATGTTCTATAAAATTTCTATTAAGAAAAATTAATCAATTTTATAATGGTCGGTAAAATCGTCTAAATGAACTAATTATATCGGTATACCATTTATAGTAAATAAATAACCCCCATATCAAAACACATATATACATTCATGTCATTTTAAATTTTGTGAAGGAGTAGAATATCATCTCAGATTACTTCAATATTTTTATCCTCAATTTAATAGAAGTCTTTTAATTATCTATAAGTAATCCAACCTTGGAAAATGAAACTAATTCCCTCAAAATAGTAAAATTAGACATTATATCTCATTTACATTATTGAATGTGAAAATAATATAATTATAGTAATTAAAGAATAGATTAATATTATTTTTAATTGTTTAATTATTAATTGATTCTCTATTATTCCAGATGTTATGTGCAATTGAAGAATTATTATGGACCTATGTTAAAGAAACTCCCCAAAACACCCTCTTTTCATTTAGTTTTGAACATTATTTCTCAAACACACATTATTCATTATTTGAGGTTATGAAATGATGCTTAATTATATACACATTTCTCTTTAATATAATCCTATATCATTATTACTTGCTTTTATGTTTTTAGGCATTCGTTTAGTTCAATTCTCTATGAATTCATTAAAATAAAAACTAACTGAGGGGAATATTTCTATATATTAATACCTTTATATAAAAATATTTTAATATCCTTTACTCATTAAATATTTAATTATCTAAATGAATATTTTATGTATAACCATTATGGTTTTACCTCATGTTTTAATATAAAACTCCATATGTTTTATTTCTTTCTAATCTTTTAACTGATTTCATAAGATGGGACCATATCCACCATGTGATATTGTCTTAGTGGATAGCATTGAATAATTATTAATTCATGTTTTATATTGTTTCCACATTAATATAATTACATGATCTTATTTTTCCTATATACTATATTAAGCTTCCAAATGATGATTCACATACTATTCCTTTTATGATATCCTAATATGTCATCTAATCCATATGGTAAACTTATTTATCCGGATTATTTCGTTGTTATGAGTTATAGTTCACCCATTTATTTTATGTATTCATAGGTTATCAAATTCATTTTTAGATAATCAAAGAATTCTGGGATTACATAGTGATGATTAAAAATTTAATTTATTTCATTTCAAATTTTATGCTTTATGTGCTTAATCTATCAAAGACACTAGGAAACTTGATCCTTTGTTTCTGTTTATTTGATATTTATGTTAAAAATAATGTAATAATAATTTTAAAAGATATTGGTCCCTATAGTTTTAGTTATATGAAAGGTGATGATATTTTTAGGGATTGTGACTAAAATATGTTACTGAGAATCATACAGATAAGTCTACATATAAGAAAAACTCCTCAAATATTAGTGAAGTATATATCATTTTGTTTTTAATCAATAAAGTCCTTTTTAGACTCTATATTTTGGTGAGTATTTGTAAGATATGTACCTAGGGTTTTAACCTCAAAATAGATCATGGGGTATGAGATCGACTTATACCTTGTGTATAAAACGTGTCCTTTTTACACACCTGGTTTGTCACAGAAGAAGAATATGGTTTTACGACATTAAAAACCCCTTCAGAACTATTATGAAGGGCTTGAAATATTTTTTAGTTTGAATTCCTTATAGTAAAATTACTATTGATAACCTAGTTTTGAATACATGAGGCTTATAATTTAGGACTTACATTTCATTTATAATTAATTAATTTTGTGTCCACTGTTTCCATTTTTATTTTATTATTAGTGTATTCCCAAATATAATATTCCTTTATTTTTGTTAAAGGTGAAAAATATGAGGAATATTTCTAGTAGATGATTTTATAGGACCTGTGACTATCACTCTAATGAGATGTATAACCAAATTGGAGTGATATCTAAGAACACCATGGTATTACTTTCTCAACGTACTTGAGTTATGAATAATAAAACAATTTATGTGGAACACCCCTTTTCTTAATAATAATTAGGTTGTGTTTGAGTCCCTTATACAACTAAGGCCTCCTACATTTAGTGGATAATTAAATACACTCATTTTTTAATAATGGATAACCTATATTTAGAATATAATATTTGTCCTAAAATTATCAAAACAATGTAATGTTATACAAGATTAAAATAAATTTTAAGGGGAATATGTTCAGTTATGTGAATTTATCAAGAACACAAATCATAAATAAGAAATAAATTCTACTTAATTTGAAGGATTCAAGAAATATTTTTCCTAAAATTTTTATCTAAAACACTCCATTATAAAATTGAGAGTGAGTTCCTTAGAATAATTAAATTGGAAGATTATTTATCTAGTAAAATGAGGATAAAATCACATTCCATTAATGATACACCATAATCTATGTTATCCACATCCAATTTATTATGTACCTTTTATTTACTATTTAAAAAATAAGCCTAAAAACAGTTTTTGCTTGGATTCTTTGAATGAAATGACAAGATTTTCTAGCATGCTCATAATATTAAGATGCATATTAGAGATTCTATTTGGTCACAAGGGGTTGTAGATATGAATTTTTAAATTTACATGGATTAATGAATATATCCTACAGAGAATAGAAAACGCATTTACCCATGTGGAAAAATTATTGGGAAGAAGGATCATATAAATTGATTCCAGGGAACTAGGATATGCGTCATGTGTCGAAAAGAGGGGCATAGGGCTAATCAATTTTGACATAAGTTGAAGAATACCACTAACTCAATAATAGAATTTAATGTTTTAAGAATCACTCAGCCTATAACCTAATGTTATAACTAGAATTCAAAAAAGGAGTGTGAAAGGAAATTACCTAGGATAAGGGTTGTCAAAGATATTCAACAAAAACACCCTCTAAGGATTTTAGCATAAGGAAGTTCAAATTTAATCCCTAATATTAATATTGATCAATGTAATGATTTGATCAGTGGAGTGATGGATATTCATTAAAGAATAGTTAAATTACTATTTTATTATAGATATATCAATTCCTTTATATCGTATATGTTTATTATTACTATTCAATCATAACCTCAAAATATAGAGGTTGAGATGTCTGTGAGAACTGAAAAGGGTTCAATTATTTCATACCACGTATACAAATCTTCCCCAAAAAATATTTTTAGAATAAAACATCCATCAAACCTGTTCATATTTCTTTTAGTCGACTTTTTTGCTATAAGTATAATGGATTGTTTTTCCATATATAAATCTAATATCATCTATCGGTAAATGGAAATCACCCTCCAAATTCCAAGTCATCCTGTGATTAAATATAAGTTTAATGAGGAGGATGAACCTACTTTTAAATATTCAGGTAAATCATTGATATTATTTTCATATGTGTGTGAATATGGACTAAAAGTATTGAGAAAAAAATAGAGAATCATGTCAGAAGACATTCCCACATAAAGGTACAATATTGATGTATTTTTTAAATATTTTTTCTTTGTTCTTCCCAACTCATAGGTTGACATTATAAAATTTAAATTATACCTAGATCTATGCTAAAATCCAAAACTACATATATAATATAAACTATTCAATTACATAATCAAAATAAATAATTACAAGATAATTTATACGATGGTTTTATACTCCTAGGTGTGTTACTATGCAGAACCCAAGTCCTCTTCATCATGAAGAAGGGTGGTTCAATGGGTCTTAACATTGATAATAAAGATCTCAAAAAATAATAAATATAACGAAAAATTATCCACTATTAGAGATTAATAATGAGGTCAATCAACTATATCGGGCCTAGTAATTATAAAAGGTAGACCTTTGTTTGAGATATCGCCAATTAAAATTACCTAATGATGATATTATATAGGTTTCATCTCAAACAAGGTATGGATATTACAAGTTCATATTGATTATATTTATTCTCACTAATTCTACTAAAATAATCATGGAATTCATAAATAGAGTCTGTAGAGACCACCTTGAAATTTTTTCAATTATCTTTATATATGAAATTCTGATATACCCAAAAACAAAGAAGGATCATGATGACAATAAGAATTTTTTCCTAAAGACATTGTGAATAGAGAGGTTTCGTGAAAAATATAGTAATCGTGAGTTATGGATGGAGTAAAGATCATTCATGGGGATTATTATCATTAGAAAAAAGATTTTAAAATCCTTAATAAGATAAAATAAATTTTGTAGTGCTCAATACAAATTATGGGATGGGGATCTAAAGTTTTCTTGGACTACCTTAGTATTACCTACGTTTTATGAGAAACATCCCATGGTTTTAAAAAACACTAACCAAGATGACTTGGAATGCAATTATGTTACTTTATACCAAATAATCTAAAGAGATATTTATAGAATATAAAAGGAGTATTATCAGTACACTAGTACTCAAACTAACCTTATGTGGGGAACATTCCATGGTATAAAATGATGATTCCACAAAGGGATTTGGCTATATATTAATGTAATATAAAAAACCGGAACACTTAACCTCAAGGAAGTTGGATATTAATTAATAGAACTATCCAACACATGATCTAGAGTCATCTATTATTATACCTAGTTAAGGCATTAATATGGGATATACCCATAGAGTGTGGGTGAAACAGGGTATGGTAGACCAAAAAAAAATTAAACATTTACCTCAAATATATCACTTCCAAATTAAGATATTAAATGCATAATATTAATGAACAATATTTTCCAATTTTCAATTAAAATACATTGTTAACTCTTCACATGACATGTCTATATTTCCTAATATTTAATTAGTTTTCTTGAAAATATTTTTGTATTCATGTAGAATGTAAATAAGAAATAGAGAGTTTTCATGGTTCAGGATCACTGGGATCCTCCAATTATCATGTTATTTTAATGTTTCATGAGAAAAATAAACTATTTTTAATGAAAACTTTTGGGTTGGGAATCCATTCATGAGCTCACTTCCCAAAACATTTTTGGGTCGACCCACTGTTTCTCATGGCTCATTGTCGTCACTTTGTCTCGCTTCCATTATTATCTCAAAACCATCTTCCTCCACATTCACTCAATGTTATAGGGTAGTATTTATACAAATTTTGTAGACATGTAGGCCCCTTCACTACCTTATGTTTCATTTTTTTAACTTATATATGTGTGTATCATTTAATTCCTCCCACTAATCATTGTACATCACCATAATACTTCAAGAATAATATGGGAAACCCTATTTTCCTTCTCATCCATCAAAATAATGTTATTATTATGTTTATAATCATCTATTCTCTATTTCGCTCACATATAAATGTATAGACAACTTCTACCTATTTCTATATATATATTAATTATTCCATATCTTATTTTAAAAATAGAGATCATGAGAAAATGATTAGAACATTTTTGTGATTAATTGGGAAATTTAGAATTCTCATATCTCCTTAAAATTTTACCCTGATCTTCTTCGTTTCTAGTCAACCATAACTACTTCTTTAAAATTCCCCCTCCTTTGGAGCATGAATTAATATAGAAATTAATCCATCATCATAAATGTTTAAAATAACCATTAATATTTGAATTTATCATGATATAAAACTAATATGCATAAAATATAATTATAAAAAGTCTAGATAAAGCATTGAAAGAGTCATCATCTCCACATTTTGAATTTTCCCAGCTAAAAAAACCAGCAAATGTTTCTTATTCTGAATACCACAGAGTGTAATATTTATATCTGGGTAAAATTTCATTTGATACACTATTTCCATGGCTAGTTGTTTGTTTTTTCATATGGATCTGGAACATCAAAATCCTATTTCATAAATCATCAATGAATCTTAAAAGTATTTTTTTAGGAAACCCCATTTTTTATTGATGTAATTGAAAACTACAACTGCAAGCTATATGTTATGGCCATATTTAAATGGCCATTTCACCATTATTAGGACCATAAGAACACCAAAATAGGGATTCACAATTTTTCAAATGGAAACTTCTGAACCACAAGAATGACCTATATAGCGTGGACCATCATTTATTGGACCTTTTAAACAAAAGTTATTCCACTCAAGATTTCACTTCTATTATGGATCCTACCAATGTTTTTTTATTCTTCCTGATATAACACATGAGATCCTTAATTGATGTAATATAATTACTTTGGCATGTTAAATAATCATTTATCATTCTTCACATAGCAGATCTTTTTATATAGCCATATTTTCCTTTCCCATTTGGCATAGGTCCTCTAGAAATCCACCATGGTGACTAGTATGCCATGGCCCTTTCTAGTTTCCCTTGTTTTTAATTTTACTCAACCACATTTCTTATGTTATAGGCATGGCCTCACCTAGCCTAACACCATCTCCATTTCTGCTAAAATGGTTTTGGTCATTCCATAGGTTGGGAAAATCAACACACCATTTATTTTATGAGACCACATTGGTTGTGTGGTATTTTTTTCAATATACAAGGAGTATTCGATGTCAATGTTTTGAATAAGAATTATAATGGAGAGTATGTTCTTTTTAATTTTTTTTAAAAAACAAAGAATAAATATTAATTTCCCATGAAATTATGTTCATTGAATTCATGTTTATTTTATGAGGATTGATGTTACATCAAGATTAATATATGTGGTTTAATTTTGGAAGATGATCAACCTACAATAGTTTAAGGTGTAATGTTATATTTTTGGATGAATTATTTCATATATGATGATTGGTGAACATTTATTCATTTATTTAGAAACATGCGATAATTTTCTCTCATATTGTTTAAGAAATTATAAGAAAGTTTAATATGATCAAATTTTTATTATTTTGATGTAATTCTTTAAAGAAGGCCCTGAGAAAATGAGAATAAAAATAATTGTTTTCATGTAGTAATTATGTTGAAGAATAAATTTTATGGTTTTAAACTATACAAAATATTTAAAATTAATCTTAGTTTTTATGATATGCCATAATAGATGGTTTTCCATCTATAAGAAAACTAAGGACCACATTAACCACATGTGTGACCTGGATGGTCAACCACATGGGAGGTAGTCAACCTATCCTAACCATTGGGTTGGTTTTGATAGATTGGCCAGGTGTAACACCTATAGGGTGTGCACACATGGAATGAAATGTAGTTCCTGAGGGACAACCAAAGGGTGAGGCATATCCCAGTGATGGGTGTAGCCTAGTGATGGGCATGTATGCAATGGTGTATGGGGTGTCGACCCATGTGTCATATTGAGAGGCAGTTGAAACATGTTTACTTAATAAGAAGTGTGAGATAGATTGAGGGACCAATGAGGTGATTTAATGTAAATTATTCTGTTACTCCACTAAAAATTTATTTTCATATGGGTCATCATAAAGTTTATTTTCTTACAGTTCTTATAATAAATCGAGTGACATATTTAACCTTTACGCACATTTCCCTTAGGCAGTTTACCATTACACGGATTGTACCTTACATTGGTACCCTTATACTATGACAGGGGTAAACTTACACCATATTTTTTTATTTCATTCTAGACAACTGACATCCTCTATCTTCAACTACCATCAAAACTTTATCTAATGAAGGGATCTCAATATAACTATAACACAAACCAATTTACAATTAATATTATCATTGCATTAAAATTGTTAAAAGGTGATTATCCAATTTCATGTAATATGAATAAAATGACCTTATAGAATATAACTTCACGTATTTTTGGATAATTCATGACAAAATATTTCATATTCACATGATAATTCTCTCATAGAGGAAAAATATTATTTTGCGAAGATACTATGATTCTCATCATTATCAAAAATTAAGAGTGGAATATATGATTGACCATTTTGAATATAATTTTTTTTAATATATTAATAATGAACAATGATGAGGAATTTTAATCAAATATATTCATGGGAATCATTTAATCTTTATAAAACTCATAGGATAGTTGATGGTTCTTCATCTATAAATATTTTTGGACCAAAATGAGGTTATCTATTGAAAATATTGAGATCTAAAATTTATTCAAATAAAAAATACAATATATATTCTGTCACGAACCGTCCTAGGGGCCCGTTCTGTCACTACCCCAAGCCCGCCTTCCATAGGGTAGGGGCTGTCGACTAGCACCAAAGGCGCAAATCCCGATAAAAGGGAAGGCATTGCCTTTATATAAGAAAACAAACACCACAGATTACGCAATCAGAAGTAAACACTAAGTAAAATGAGTACAAAATTATGTGCTGGAAAGTAAATGGGCCAGTATACAAACCCAAATGAAAGTACAGTACAACAGTAATGATAGAACAGCTGCAGCAATGTAATCCAGCAACCACTGAGTCATCCTCCAGATATCCCACCTGAAGGGTGGGTGCAGATGATCTCCTCTGCTCCCCGGGTCCGGCCATCCCCACCGTGTATGTCCTACCTGATAGTCCACCTCCGGGTACCGTCCTTCTCCACAAGCCTCAACCACGATCAGCGATGTCCCTCTTCTGCATCCAACACAATGTAGTGCGGGAATAGCCCATGCAGGGGTGAGTATACGATACTCATTAGGGACCCCGAGACCCCCGAAGGCCTCCTAGAATCCACAAAGTATAAACCACAAAGGAAAGATACAAATACGATGTATCAACCAAAACTACTTAAGTTTATTCCCATTAATATACCTATGTCTTCAATTCCTGTTCGACTCCAACTTCCGAGACCAAGTTCAACCTAGTCCACACAAGAATGTATAACCCAATCCACATAGGAAAACACAACCCAATCCACATAGGAAAGCAATTCAATCAGATCGAAGTTAATGATTGAAAGTCAAGACTCACCTCAAATAGGTATTCTACTCAGGAAGAGGGGTGGAGATGATTAGATGTATCCTCTGAATCATCTCCGCTACCGAACCCATGTAGGATCCAAGTACAGAAGTCATCGATGCCGAACCCATGTAGGATCCATGTACAATATCCATCACTGCTGAACCCACATAGGATCCAAGTACAGTAGTCATCACTACCGAACCCATAGAGGATCCAAGTACAGTCTTCCTCACTGCCGAACCCACGTAGGATCCAGGTACAGTCACCATTGTCGTCTTAGTCACAGCCAGCTCTAGGGTTTCTGCACAAAGCACGCTCGATTCTGGAAGGGTCCACTCCACGAGCCAAGGATCGGAAAATCAACAGTCAAGAAGACCAGAGATGATGTATCCTTTAGTTCCATCCCACGTCATAGGGGAAAAACAAGAAAAAAGTTCCCATGTCACGAAGAACAAGACAACCAAGCTATTTTCAAAAGGTACACGACGTGTAGGTAAGCGATACACGTTGTGTCATCAGAAACCGGGTACTGCCTATGTGATACGGCCCGTGTCGTAGGGTTGGTCATATAGATAAGTAACATACATGGAATGTAGTATGGTTATACTCCGTGTCGAAAACTCTAGGGTTGGTTCCATGTGTGTGTGTTGGAGTACATTCCCGTGTACCCAACGCCATGTCTGTTTATTTCCGGAATACACGACGTGCCTCTTGGCCGTATGGTTCAGCTCGTGTCCGTGTATCACCCAGATTACAGGTCGATCCTCGTAAAGTCGCTTCTTCCATCGTGGTGGGATTACACGATGTGCCTCGTGGCTGTGGGGTTCTGGTCGTGTATGTGTATCTCCCAGATTACATGTCGAGCCTCGAGAAGCTGCCTCTGCCATTTAATGAAGATAATACATGTCGTGCCACATGGCCGTGTATTTCCCTTGAATACACACCATGTCCATCAAAGTCTCTTCTGTCAAACTGTGTGGATAGTACATGCCGTGTGACCGGTGTCACACGTCGTGTGTCACTTATTCTGATGTCTGTTACTCGTGTCGTTGAACGCTTGTACTACACAGTGTGTGCTTTGGAGGTACACGCCGTGTATTCTGGAATTTTCTAGAAATGACGCCTCTGGTCAGCACGCCTCCCGAGGCATCTAATTTTTTTTGATGAACAATTTTCTACAAAACCTCCATTCCCAGGTTTTTCCAATGTTTCGAGGTCCTTTCCGATGTTTTCGGGCCTCCGATTGGCTACAAAAACTTGTCGTGATTCACCGCTCGAGAATGGTTGGAGAACACCATATTACAAGAATGGTAGAGGAATCTGACCGTGTTAGTTTGGTTTGGTTCCTTCTGAATTAGTTTGATAGAAAAACATTTAGAGAGAACCAATAACATGGAAGGAGAAACAACGTTTCTGATTCATAAACACACCCCTACCTTGAAGGAAGTTTTCTGTTTTCAAGCACCGCATACATTGGTGTTGTTTTTGTCATCTTCGGAGTCTCCTCCATTGTCGCAATTGAATAAGAGGATGGAGAAAACCAGAACCGCCGAGTCTACGTTCTTCGTTGGAGAATCAATGTTCTACATTGAAGTGGAGAAGTTCTTCTCCAGAGAATATGAAGTTCTTAAAAAAGAGAAAAGAGCTATCTATCCCCCCAAATTCTCTCACACAACTAAGAACTAACCAAATAAAATAGGGCCTTCCATTAATTTATTATTTTTCCATGCAGTTAAAAAACTCAAAATTCAAACAAAATCACTTTATTAATTAAACTTGAGTTGTCTAATTAATTAGGTGTTATGTCAGCAAGAATTAATGTGGGGAAGGTGAGGAGAGGAGAAGTCACCCACTTAATGGGGGAGTTAGAGGAGGTTTAAGGAATGTGAAGGGGTGGGGTTCATGTGGGCCCCACCTGACAAATATCCTAACATGGCTAGTTAGGGTCTTGTGGGTCCCATATCAACTACCCCATGTAGGATATAACCATCCTAATATAAGAATAAAATTTGTACCACACATTTTATTCACTTTTTTATTTAATCCCCTATTTTTAAACAACTCCTCCCGAGCAAACACACCTTCAGAAAAGGTCCTCTTAAGAAAATAATGCTGATGTGGTTTCATCGGTGCCCTCGGATTTAGATTTCGAGCACCGGTTTAATATATATAAAAACCCGCTCGTTCGTTCACTGAACGTACCCGAGCTAAACTTCAGAAATTGATTCCTGGCACACCGGGCCTCGGAATCAGGTACCGTCAGAAACTGCATACTCCTAAAATCTCAAAGAAATTAAGAGAAAACAAATTTCCTTGAAATTTACGGGTCATTACATTACTCCCACCTCTGGGTTTTACGTCCCCATAAAGATACATCACAAAACTAGGGAAACAAATGACGGTATTGAGCACGCATCTGAGCCTCCCGCTCCCATGTGATCTCCTGGAGGTTCTAGTGCTGCCACCAGATGCACACTAGAGGAATCGGCCATCCACGTAGGACCCACTCTTGTCGATCCCCGATCTCTACCAGGACCTTCGCAAAATTCACCCCGCCATCGATGTCCACCTCCCCATGATCACTGATATGCATCGGGTCATGCACGTATCTCCTCAACCAAAATACATGGAAGTCGTCTTGCACCCGGTGCAACTGAGGTGGAAGAGCCAGGCGATAAGCCACCTCACCTATCCTGTTGAGAACCTGGAATGGTCTGATGAAGTGCGGAGATAACTTTTCGCCCCGGCCAAATCTCTGTAATAAACGCCGAGCTGAGACCCGTAAGAAAACATGGTCTCCATCCTCAAACTCTACTGGTCTCCACCTCCTATCATCATAGGACTTCTACCAGCTCTGAACAGTCCTCATCCGCTCCTGGATAATCTGAACCGTCTTCGTCATGGCCTAGACCATCTCTAGTCCTACAAGTGTTGACTCCCTATGATATGTCCAACAGAGAGGTGATCTGTAAGGTTGGTCGTACAATTCCTTGTATAGGGACATCCCGAAGGTGGAGTGGTAGCTATTGTTGTACGCAAAATCCACTAAATAAAGATGATCCTCCCAGCTGCGCCCAATGTCGAGGACACCTGAACAGAGCATGTCCTCAAGAGTCTGAATGGTCCTCTCCATCTAACCATCTGTTTGTGGGTGAAAGGTGGTGCTCAGGAATAGCTATGTCCCAAATTCCTCCTGCAACCCCTTCCAAGGCTGATAAGTACAGTGAGCATGTCGATTGGAAACGATAAACGATGGAACACCATGAAGCCGTATGATCTCCTGAACGTAGAGACATCCCAATCTCTCCACTGAGCCCTACTCTGTGATGGGTAAAAATTGGGCCGACATGGTGAGTCAGTTGAAAATCACCCAAATGGAGTCACGACCTCTGGAAGTACGTGCAAGTCCAGTCATGAAATCCATAGATATTTTGTCCCACTTCCACTCCGGGACCTCTAAGGGTTGTACCCAGCCTTCACGTACCTGGTGCTCTGCCTCCACCTGCTGGAAAGTGAGGCATCATGAAACAAACTCTACCTCATCCCTCTTAATACCCAGCCACCAGTGCTGTCATTTGAGATCCTGGAACATCTTCGCCACTCCGGGATGTACCGCTAAAGGGGAAGTGTGAAACCCCCTTTTCACCTCCTCCTGTAATGCAACTGGTACCATGGTACGTCCTATGAAAAGGATGATGTGCTCTCCTCCTAATGAAAATCCATCAGGTGCCTGTCCTGTGGATATCTGTGCACGTCGCGTCTCACAGTCAACGTCTCCACGCTGTTCCTCTCTGACCCGCTGAATTAGTGGAGGAGTGACTATGAGCGACTGTAGAAACGCTTCCCCATCTCTATCCATGAAGGATATATGCAACGTGGCTAGCTGCTCCATCGCCTCTCCATGTAGCTGGATGCCCGACCTCTTGCTGAGAGCATCAGCTACTACGTTCCCCTTCCCAATAGTATAGACAATTTCAAAGTCATAGTCCTGTAAGAACTCGAGCCATCGCCACTATCTCCGGTTCAGTTCCTTCTGTGAAAATATGTACCTGAGACTCTAGTGCTCAGAGTAGACTGTAAAGCGCTTTCCCATCAGATAGTGATGCCACATCTTCAGTGCGAAGACCACTGTTGGTAACTCCAGCTCATGGGTAGCATTGTTATGATCGTGTTGCCTCAGCTTTCATGATCCATAGGCGATCACTACTCGCTCCTGTATCAGGACACACCCGAGTCCGGTCCCTGATGTGTCACAGTAAACTATGTACCCTATGCCCTCCTCCAGTAGCCTCAAGATTGGTGCACTAGTCAATCTCTGGCTCAGCTCATGGAAGCTCTGATGACTTCTATCTAACCATACGAAGGGGTTCCCTTTCTTCATAAAAGCTGAATGTGGTGCTGCAACTTTGTAGAAGTCTGGCACAAATATCCGATAGTACCAAGCCAGACCTAGGAAACTCTACACCCCTGTCACACTCCTGGGTGGCTCCCAATCTAGAACTGCCTCGATCATCGTAAGATCCACCGCAACTCCATCATCAAAGATGACATATCCCAAGAAGTGGACTTCTCGAATCCAGAATTGACACTTTGAGAGCTTACCATAAAGCTGGTTCTCTCGGAGTGTATCCAGTACAACACGCAAATGGTAGGCATGCTCCTCCTCATTGGTCGAGGAAATCAATATGTCGTCGATGAAGCCTACGATAAAACGATCAAGGTAAGGCTGTATGATCCTGTTCATGAGACTCATGAACACTGCTGGAGCATTGTTTATGCTGAAAGGCATAACCAAGAACTCATAGTGGCCATACTGACACCTGAAGGCTGTCTTCTACACATCCTCATCTCGAACTCTGAGATGATGATAGCCCGACCTGAGGTCTATCTTCAAGAACCAGCGTGCTCCCTTGAGTTGATTGAATAGTTCATCTATCCTGAGAAGTGAATACTTGTTATTCACGGTCACCTGGTTCAGGCGACGGTAGTCGACCCATAGTCGCAAGCTCTTGTCCTCCTTCTTGGCGAACAAAATCGGGGAAGCCCAGAGTGAAATAATGGGTTGAATAAATCCTTTACCCTGCAAGTCCTCCAGCTGTACCTGTGGCTCTCAAATCTCAACAGGATCCATCCGATATGATGGAGTAGATATCGGGGTTGTCCAGTGGTACAAGTCAATGTAGAAATCTACCTCTCTAAGAGGAGGTAGTCCAGGATTTTCATCAGGAAAAACGTCTCCATACTGATCGACCACTAAAGGAAAACTCGAACTCCGCACATCAACTAATCCTATGCTGAGACTAGACAACTGATGACTAATCGGTTGTCCTATCCTCTTTGTGAGTCTATCCAGCACTGCAAAGGCTCCCTTGTCATCGGTGAAGGTGAACATTGTCCCATCGGTGTGAACACATCGCACCCTGCGCCTAATACAGTCAATCTGAGCATGGATCGTAGATAACCAATCCAGGCCCAAGATGATGTCGTGAGACCTCGACGCCGCTACAAGAAGATCCCAGCCGAAGCTCTCGCCTCATAGAGTAATCTCACACTGCCAGCACCAGTGCGTAATCGTCGAGTCTGCTCCCGTAGGAGTCTCTAGTCGTAAGGATCGAGGCAACGACTCCATCGGAATCTCCGAGCTCCGAACAAGGGCAGCGGAAATGAAAGAATGACTCTGTCCTGTGTCTATAAGAACTGTTACAAGGGTGGAGTAGACACAGATAGTTCCTCGAATCAACTAAGGTGCGCCGTGGTCGTGGGCCTCTACAGCTTGGATCTGAGCCTATCTCTGTCCGCCAGCTCCCTGTGGTCAGGGTGGACCTCCTGGTGGTGGTGGTGGTGGTAGAGCCTCAAAGTGTCTCCCACCAACCACCGCTCGAACAACTCCTCTGCCTCATCTTTCTGCTCCCTGTGGACTACCACGATCGAACCTCTGCCTCTGCCTGGGTGGTCCCTCAACCGTCTGCTGCTCCTCTTCATGGCGGGTCAGGCAGTCACGAGCCATGTGGCCCTACCTGCCACATGCATAACAATGTCTTCCTCTCGAATGACTGGCTTAGCTGTGTGTTCCCCGCACCTCTGAACTAGTATACTGAGGATATCCACCTGATGGTCTAGTCCGCTTAGACCTCTGTGACATCTGTCTACTGCAGGCTACAGAAGACTCTGCTACGTGTCGCTCGGTGGTAGGCCTCACTCCTGGTGTAGGCTCAGCAAGAAAGATCTCTAAAATAATAGCTCACTCCAGTACTCTTGCCTGTTTCAGAATACTGAGGGAGATCATCGAAGCCCTGACCTCATGCCTCAGTCCCTGCTCGAAGGTCTAGGCCTGGAATAATGGGTCTCATACCATGTCTGTGGAGTAGTGCGAGAAATCGGTAAATCTCGCCGAGTATTGGGCTACAATCATACTACCCTGCCTCAGCCGTAGTTGCCCATTAATGTGCACCACATGAAGGGTGGTTGGAACGAACTCCGAGCGGAAGAGGCTCTCAAATTTTGTCCAAATAAGAAATGCCTTGTCGTGCACCTGCAGCATCAGGCTCCACCATCTACCTGCTACCGTGTGCAAGAAACTCGCTGCAAGGATCACCATTAGTTCTGTTGGTGTCCCTACCAATCTGAAAACTCAAACAATAGCCTCCAGCCAGTCCTCGGCTACCTGAGGGTTCGTCTCCCCACAAAACGTGGGCAGTCTCTGACACTGAAACTCGTGCAGTGTACTAAGGCAATGTACACTATCAACTATTGGAGCTGGTGGCATCGGTGGCTCAGCAGGTAGAGGTACCGCTGATGCTTCCACGGTAATGGGTCCCTGCACCGAGGCCTCATCACTTGGTGGGTTGTCTTCATGCAAAATGCTTGTAACCCTACCTAGCTGCCATCATGGGGACATCCTAAAACGAAAAAAGTGCTCCACGGTTAATACAGTATACCTGGTGATCTAACACAAAGTAATCACAAAGAAAACTTTTAAAACACACATGCAATCAATGTTTTCTTTCACTAAGTCAGAAATCATATGTCAAGGTCCTGGAGTATGGATACGTCGGCCGCCACACCATCAATGGACTCCCTGGACTGATAACCACACTCAATACCCTAAACACTATTGCTTCACACAGAAGAAGATATCAGAGTCATAAGTTTTGTGGTAGAACCGAACTCATGTGATACCAATTTGTCATGACCCATCCTTGGGGCTTGTGTCGTGACTACCCCATGCCCGCCTTCCATAGGCTAGGGGCTGGCGACTAGCACCAAAGGCGTAAATCCCAATAAAAGGGAAGAAATTTCATTTATATATGAAAACAAACACCATTGAGTATGCATAAAAAAGTAAACACTAAGTAAACTGAGTACAAAAGTATGTCCTGGAAAGTAAATGGGCCAGTATACAAACCCAACTGAAAGTACAATACAACAATAAAGATAGAACAGCTGCAGTAAAGTAATCTAGAAACCACTGAGTCGTCTTCCAGATATCCCACCTGAAGGGTGGGTACAGATGATCTCCTTAGCTCCTCGGGTCCGGCCGTCCCCACCATGTACGTCCCGCCTGATAGTCCACCTCCGGGTACCATTCCTCTCCACACATCTCAACCACAATCAGAATTGTCTATCATCTACATCAAACAAAACGTATTGCGAGAATATCCAATTCAGGGGTGAGTATACGATACTCAGTAGGGACACTAAGACCCCCGAAGGCCTCCCAGAATCCACAACGGA
This sequence comes from Viscum album, assembly GCA_963277665.1. Classification (NCBI taxonomy): domain Eukaryota; kingdom Viridiplantae; phylum Streptophyta; class Magnoliopsida; order Santalales; family Viscaceae; genus Viscum; species Viscum album. The sequence continues at coordinate 904,494,416 of OY728139.1, forward strand.
CAAACCACAAAGGAAAGATACAAATACGAAGTATCAATCAACACTACTTTGGTATATGCCCATATATATACCTAATTCATAAATTCCATTTCGGCTCCATCTTTCGAGCCCAACTTCAACACAGTCCACATAGTAATGTATAACCTAATCCACATAAGAAAGCACAACCCAATCCACATAGGAAACAAAGTCAATCATATCAACGATAATGATTGAAAGTCAAGACTCACCTAACATACGAATACTACTCATGAAGAGGGGAGGAGATGGTTAGATGTATCCTCTGAATCATCTCCTCTGCCAAACCCACATAGGATCCAAGTACAGAAGTCATTGCTGTAGAACCCACATAGGATCCATGTACAGTAACCATCATTGCTGAACCCATGTAGGATCCAAGTACAGTCGTCATCGCTGCCAAACCCACGGAGGACCCAAGTACAAGCGTCCTCGCTACCGAACCCACGTAGGCTCCAAGTACAATCACCATCGACGTCGCAGTCACAGCTAGCTCTAGGGTTTCCACACACAGCATGCTCGATTCCGGGAGGGTATGCTTCACAAGCCAAGGATAGGTACATCAACTGTCACGAAGACCAGAGTTGATGTATCATGTAGTTCTACCCCACTTCATTGGGGGAAAACAAGAAAAATGTTCCCATGTCTCAGAGAACAAGATCAGCAAGCTATTTTCCAAAAGTACACGACGTGTAGGTAAGCGATACACGCCGTTTCATCAGACACTGGGTACTTCCGGTGTGATGCAGCCCGTGTCATAGGGCTGGTCGTCTAGATAAGTAAAATACATGGCATGTAGAATGGTTACACGCCGTGTCCAAACCTCTAGGGTTGGTTCCATGTGTGCTGGACATGCTTGTTTGTGTGGTGGAGTACATGACCGTGTACCCAACCCTGTGTCCGTGTATTTCTGGAATACACACCATGCCTCTTGGCCGTATGGTTCAGCCTGTGTCCATGTATCACCCAGATTACACTTCGAGCCTCGCAAAGCCGCTTCTGCCATGGTGGTGGTAGTACACGCCGTGCCTTGTGGCCGTGTGGTTCTACCCATGTCTGTGTATCTCCCGGATTACACATCATGCCTCGCGAAGCCTTTTTTTCATTCAATGAAGATAATACACACCGTGCCTCATGGTAATTTATTTCTGTTCGTGTTCGAGTATTTCCCTTGAATACACGCCATGTCCACCGAAGTCTCCTCTGTCAAAATGTATGGACAGTACATGCCATGTGACTGGTGTCACATGACGTGTGTCACTTCATCTGATGTTTTTTACTCCTGCCATTGAACAATGGTACTACAGGGAGTGTGCTTTGGAAGGACATGTCGTGTATTCTAGAATTTTCCAAAAATGACGCCTCTAGCCAGCACGCCTCCCAAGGCATCTGTTCTTCGTTCCGATGAATAGTTTTCTACAAAACCTCCGTTCCTAGGTCGTCCCAATGTTCCGAGGTCATTTCCAATGTTTTCGGGCTTCCGATCATCTCCGATAACTTTCCATGATTCACCGCTCAAGAACGGTATGAGAACCCCATATAACAAGAACGACAGAGGAATCGGGCCGTGTTAGTTTGGTCTGGTTACTTCCGCATTAGTTTGATAAGCAAAAAGTTTAGAGAGAACCAATAACGTGGAAGGAGAAACAACGTTGCTCATTCATAAACTCACCCCTACCTTGTGGAATTTTTCGGTTGTCAAGCGCCGCAGACATTGGCGTAGTTTTCATCATCGTCGGAGTCTCCTCCCTTGTCGCGAAGGAATAAGAGGATGGAGAAAACCAGAACCACCAAATCAACATTCTTCGTCAGATAATTAGCATTCTTCATTGAAGTGGTGACGTTCTTCACCAGATAAGAAGAACTCCTTCAAAACGAGAAAAAAGCTCTCTCCCCCCAAATTCTCTCACACAACTAAGAACTAAACAAATAAAATAATTCCTCCCCCTATTTTATTATTTTTCCATGAAATTCAAAAACTCAAAATTCAAACAAAATCACCTCATTAAGTAAACATGAGTTGTATAATTAATTAGGTGTTATGTTGGAAAGAATTAAAGTGGGGAAGGCAAGGAGAGGAGGAGTCACCCACTTAATGGGGGAGTTAGAGGAGGTTTGAGGAATGTGAAGGGGTGGGGTTCGTGTGGGCCCCACCACACAAATATCCTAACATGGGTAGTTAGGGTCTTGAGGGTCCCATCCCAACTACCCCATGTAGGATATAACCATCCTAAGATAAGAATATAATTTTTACCACACATTTTATTCACTTTTTATTTAATCCACTATTTTTAAAAAACTCCCCCCGAGTAAACGCACCTTCGGAAAAAATCCTCTTACGAAAATACCCCCACTTCAGTTTCATTAGTGCCCTCAGATTTTGATTCTGAACACCGGATCAAAAGATAGAAAAACTCGCTCGTTCGTTCACTGAACGTACACGATCTAAAATTCAGAAAATGATTTCGGGCACCCTAAGCCTCGGAATCAGGTGCCATCAGAAACTGCGTACTCGTAAAATCCCAAAGAAATTAAGAAAAACAATTTCGTCGAAATTTACAGGTCATTACATGTGGGCCACTATAATTAATGAAGGAGACTTCTCTACATGACTCTTATGAAAATAAGAACAATGATTTTCTTGGTCTCGCGAAGGAATGTTCTGTGAAACTACATTGATTTTATAGATAATAGTTCTGCATACTCTCACGTATTCTTAGAACAAACATGGGTTACATAAAAAGGAAGAAATTTATTATCTCAGAGTATATACCCAGATAAATTATTATATCTGGATCCCATTAAGAATCTAAAACTTTCAAAAAATATTTTGTGTGATGAGATTTCATGATTTATTATATATTATGTGCTTTATTCGCATGGTGGAAATAATGATGTTTGATAATGTGATTTAAATGGGAAAAACTCTTGTGTCAAGAGATAGATTTTGTGCATCATCTACTGAATATTTATGTTATATGGATGTTATAAAAATTGATGAAATAATGCTATATAATTATAAAATTTATGGTCTTGTAGAGAAGAATAAGAAGAAGGTAGTATGATATTGAGAGTGTATAATATATTTGATCCTAAACAAGATAGTGTTTAGAGTATCTAAACTCAAATAAAATCTTGTATTTTAGAAGTCTAGAGAACATCAAGGAAGCCTATATGATTTTTGTAAGAGAATAAGTAGATCAATTATTATAGATCACGAGGGACTCATGTTATCACATGTGATGTTGATTCAAGGTGGTAGAATCCCAACATATTTTCAAAAATGTACAACAATACTATTATTACTTTGAACCTTGTTAGTGCCAAGAAAACGATTTCAAGGCCACACCCTTTATCATTCTATTTATGATTATTAGAATAATTATGTTAGTGAATGGGATAAAAATCACCATAAAATGGGGACTTATTTATCCATAGAGAGGTGAACCTCTCCAGAAATCTTGGGGTTCTATAATGATTATTTTTTATTCCATGTATATATTTATTTTGATCAAAGATATGATAAAAATATGGATAGAGAAATCCAATTTTTGAATTAGTAAGGATGTAAAAATATGTGAACATTTTTAATAGGTTTTCCAACAAAGAAACCCACCCCCTATGTTTCTTCACATACTTATCAAATCCATTTCAACTAGTATTATAGATATAGATTCCACCTCTATTGGAATAAATTATATTTGATTATCTTTTATTCTAATAAAATAAATATTAAATTCCTTCTTGATGGAATTATTTAAATTTATGATATGAATTTCGTAACTTCAAATATATAGTAAAAAATAAGGAATAATGAATTAAACTATAGGAATAAAATATCCATCTTATTTAAAGATAAATATGATGATGTTTTACAATCCTTTAATACTATAAAATATATTCCTATTATAGAAGTATACAACCTGTTAGTTCAATCTAGGACCAATGAATTGGTCAACCATTCTACCTCATATGTTGGTGAAGAGGTATCATATATTATTTTCAATTAATTTGTAATATTATAGCTAAGAATAATTTAGAATAATTAATTTATAAATATAAAATACTATTTTTAGAAGTAGATCACCTATTTTGTTGATAAATAGGGAATGCAGGGAAGTAAAAGGCACCTAATTTATTATTGTGTGTAGATTACACCAAACAATGTAATAACTAAATAAAAAGAATAAGTGAGCTTGATGTGGAATTTTCAAAAGGATTGAAGTACAATATTGAGTAAATAATAAAGAAATATTAGTCCATTGAGTGCCTTGAAGAAAATATAAATTCAATAGGTAAGAATAAAAATTCTATCATTGATTTCAAAAATGTATATGTAGAAGTAAATGCTAATAACAACAAGGAATATGATAACAAAATAAAAGAGAATAATAAAAAACATAATGGTGGGATTAAAAAATAATAAAATCCAAAAAAAAAGTAATAATTAATATAATAGAGAATGAAAAATATATTCCCAAAATGAAATGATTAGAGCATGATATTAATATGATGATTCTAAAAATATTCCAATTTGTGTCTTCACAACAAGTTGAAAGCAATTATTATTACAAATAATTTAAAATGGAAGATAATAATATTGAAATACATATATCTTGTTTGAAAAACCACTTGAGATCATCTTATCATCATGCAATTGTATTTATAAAGGACAAGGAACAATCTAGCTTTCTAAATAATATATATTCCTAATCTATTTCTTTGGAAATTTCAAATGTGAAATAAAAATCGATGAAAATTTGATTGAATAAAAATAGTGAGAACCCCACTATCAAAACATAGAAGTATGAATTCATGTTTATAAGGATAATTTTTCATAAATAGGCCCATTTATTAAATGATATGGAACAAATGAAGCACATGTTAAATTATGGATATATTTTTTTTCAAAAATGAATTTATTATGATTTTTAGGTTATTACTAGTACTACTAAAAATTTCATTAGATGTTTGAAAGTGATTGAATAATATTTCATCAAATAAATTTCACGAAAAGACTATATCAATGTTAAGAAAAGCTAAGGTGAAGTAGATACCTTCAGATAAATAAAAAAAATCAGTCACAAATAAATTTATACAAATTTGTGATCTCTATGGTATTTGTAATAGAAGTTCAAAATGTGAATGTTCATGTAAGTATAAATAATTGAAGAATGAAAATCAAATAAGGGATATTAAAAGAAAAAAATAGTAATTGAGATATTATTTTCCTTAAAATTTACTATTAACAATGTTTCATAAAGAATATTTCAATGAAGTTCATGAATATGGATGATATATTATCCATTGATTATGAGTTGAATGAAAAATATGATCAAAAAATCAAATAAGTCCATATTGGGTGTCAGAAAAAAAAAAGATGAATCTACTTCTTTTTGGGCATGGGTGGTCACACCATGGACATGTGTAAATAATAAATATAGTAATGCATATATAGAATAATGGATAAGAAAAAATGTTATGTATCAATAAAAAGAAATAAATAATAGGATTATAATGGCGGGGTAAATTCCAAATATGCCATGTAGAAAAACCAAGCCTGGTGAAGACATTCTAAAAGATATGTTTGATTATTTGGTCTGTAAACCATGAAATATAATGAAAAATATTTGAAGCAGAAGAGAATAAAAATTTCAAATGAACAAATAATATTACATTTAAATATATGTAATTTTATGACGGGTTATTAACAAAGGATGACTATAATATTTTTCATGTTATGTTTGGGAGATTAAAATTTGATATTTATAATTTGAAGGCCTATATAACAATCATTTATATAAAAATATAATTCTTATCAATATAAATAATACACCAGTGAATATGGGTGCTCTCATTACATATATTGAAAGGAATATTCCACTCAACGAGGAAAGTGATATATCCATACTGATAAATACTACTATGAAATCTAGAAAAGCATGCATGAAGAATTTTGATAAGTATGGAACTGAAAAGAAAATAGTGTCATGGTTGAGAATAAATAATCATCCTTGTTTCATAAACTATAGAGAAAGGATGTTTGTCGCTATTCCAGGAATCAATTGTGTTTTATTTTAACCATGTAGTGAATTAATATTGATGTTGATTCACAAATGGATAACTAGATGAATATAATTTGAAATAGATATTGTAGATATGAAATTGATCCATATTGGCATGATTTATCAATTGTAATATCAATGAAAATTTCAAATATTATATCTTTTTTGATTTTTTGAATAAGGATAGCATCCCTTGATGGGGGTTTCTTGAGAAGCTTCTAAAGGTAATAATTTAAACACATTTGACTTATGTAATGATCTTATGAGTATTTCATAAAATTTATTTCTTGATATTCACCCACCATTCAAGATTTTTACAAAAATCAATGAGGGGTCATTAAAGTAATTAATCAAAATAAAATTGTATTTTATTTAATGTTCCTAGGCTTTATAAAATAGAACCTACTGGTTTTACTTTAAAATTATTGTTATTATTGATATTTGGTGAATAAATTTATATTTAAATTCCATGGAAATATTTGAATCAATCAACATAAAGGTATTTCAACTTTAATACATGTGATAACCCTCTATGAGAAATAATAAAAGTAGTGGTAACAATTTTAGGTTGGTATTGTTTTTAATTTCTAAAATGGATATCTTTTTTTCTAATTGAATCCCGCGTGTTTTCTATACTAATAATGGATCATGTAGACATAGAGTTTGGTGAATGATGAAAATTTTCTCTGAATAAAATAGAAGGGTCCTCTATTCTATAATAATTTTTATTTACTATCAATAGGGGTGGGATAATAAATTTAAAACGTTAAAGGGAAAGGGGTGGGAATAAATATATAATTTGTCCAAATTGTTAGAAAATACAAACAGAAAATTTTCTATTTGTATTTATTAAAAAATCAAATAGAGTGATTTATATCCCACTTTCTCTATGTTGTATTTGTTTTAAAAGTACAAGGATTATTTTATTTCACTATAGTGATTAATATTCATAATTGGGTGTATGTTCTTGGTTACTGGTTTTCCAGACACGAATCATGAAGATGTTGTTACCTCAAAAGATTGTGTATTGTATTTCGATTGGATTATGAGTATCAAATTTTCATCTAAAATCTTGGAAGTAGTTTATTTTTTGAAGAACATTCATCCAAAAGAATCTAAAATGTACTCTATTTTTTATGTAGTTTTTAATGTATGATGATTTATGAAATAATATTAATGTATTTTAGTTCATTAGTTAATTTCTTCATGTTGTCTACAACAATATAAGAATGTGGATGGTCATGAAAATATTTATTTTCATAAAGAATGTTTTTTGAAGAAATCCATTAGGAGATGATATTAAAAATAATTATTTTCATGAAATAATTATTAATAATGACCAATTTTATGGTATTAAATTAAATTTCAAACATAAAATTAATCTACGTGTTTTTATGGGACCTAAAAAAATAGGATTGACATAAGTCATCAAAATAACACCTCAACCATAGAACTTGGTCATCAAAAATGTGGGAGGTAGTCAACCTGGCCTTCCCATGGTAGAGTCATATATTTCATGAAAATACCTCGTTGAATGTGAACTCTATGTGTGAAAGGATGTTTCATGGATCAGTGGTAGGAGGTTGTGCAATGGGTTCCCGAGTGTTAATCTCATTGGTACTTCAAGAGGTAGATGAAATGGAATTACATATTAATATGAATTAAAGAAATTTAAATAACAATTTGGTACACATCATCATGTGTTGTTGTCATTATACTAAAAATATAAGTATATTAGGATAGTTGTATGAACTATTTATCATCCCCATATGATTGAAATTGGGGTCACATTTAAACCTTACACTTGTTAATCTTAGATGATTCAACACTTATGTGGGTATCCTTATGAAATATATGGTATTGCATTATGAAACAAGGAATTAGAAAATTATATTAGGGTGAAATCCTCTATCTTTGACATTCATCAATATAAGAATGAATGAATGGATCTCTATATAATAAGTATAAGAATTGGCATTCCTACGTTCTTTTCTAGGTGAGAAAATGATCATCGGAAGATATTCCACTCTAATGAAATGAGAATTAAATTGTTTTTATGATGATGGGTATAAATGGCTTAGGATTAGTTAAATGTTTAATTATTATAAGTACGTCAACATTCTCTCAAAATGGAAAAGGAGGATTATACAAAATTTCATGATTATCAGTATTGTAAACAAATAACGGGGAACCCATGTTCAAAATTTTTGATTTCCAAAATCATTGTTAATATTAATATCAGGACATGATATAGTATTTAAATTAGATATTATCATGAGGATCCTTTATATGCTATAAAAATTATAGGATACTCTATTGTTCTTTATCAATAAATACAGAGGAACCCTTTCAAGAGCCATTGTTGAAAATGTTATGATATCTCATTTTGTCAATGAAAATTTGGGTATCTATGTGGCATTAATATTCTCAAAATAGATTTATCAACACAATACATATGATAATAAGAGAAATGATATTATTGGCATTATTAAGAAAATTTCCATAAAGATATTTTGAGATTGGCAAGAAATGATTTCCATACCCCTTTAGTTTATAGAATAATCAATGGTTACGTAGTGAAGTAGAAATATAATTTCTCTATAAATACACCCAAAGATAGTATTATATCTAGATATTATAATGTATAACTTACTTTTACAAAGTATTTCCAATATAATTTTTCTAAAATGGACAAGATCATGTGCACATTATTCAAATTAAATAAAATATGAGTTATACACTATGATATAAATGGGGAAAACTTGTATGTTAAGAGATAGATTCTAAATATAATCTATTGTAATTTTTTTATCAAAGTGTTATAAATTTACTTACTAGTGATTCACATCTATTAAATTTCTTAGTAACCAAAGTAGAAAAAGAAAAGCTGATATAGAGAGTGGAATACAATATTTGATCTTCCCCATGACAATGTTCTTAGTATCCATCCTAAAATATATTAATATGCTGTAGTAGTCTAATGAACATCAAGGGAGACCATTTGAAAACTAAAAAAGAATATGGTGATTAATTCTTATAGTACAAGAGGGACTCAAGCCAAAAAAAGTTATCATGATTTAGGGATGTATGAATATAATCTGTTGTACAATGGGATAAAAATACCATGCTTTCTTTGAACCTAGTCTATGTTCAGATAACGAGTTCATTTACAGACACTTTCTTATGATTTCATTGATTATAATAATGAATTATTATGTTCAAGGGATAAAAACATCTATACATCAAGGATACAGTCGTCCTTTGGGAGATGAACCTCATCAATAATACTAGTGGTATCTTATTTTTATTTTCATTTAAAAATCAGTATTTACACTAAAAAAATAAGATAAATATAGTGAAATAAAAATAAAATCACTATACAAATGAGGAGACAGCAAATGGTGTAAAAGTATTAATGGGTCATCCTGCACTAATTCAAACCACCCACCCATACTATTTTGGTTGCAAACTTCTTTGGCATATTCTACCCTTGTCCCTATGTGTGGTTTACCTCTTCCTTCTCTAAGATATCTTTAGCCTTTTTTGACCTTGTATGATCCTTGTAAAAATACTTATCACTTGTGTATTTCCATCAGACTTCCAATCACTTCACTTATATGAACGAATTATTCTTCACTCAAACCTATAAGATACATTATTAAACAATTAAACTTATCTCTACCACAATATATTGGTGACCAACCTTCAGTTCAATAAATAACTTCTTATCAAAAAAACCATCAATGATTGTTTGGTTTCCTAAATTTTCATTTATGCTCACATTAATGATTTTATGGCATTATATCTATAGGGACAAGTTTTAAATATATATTGATCATAATATCCTCTTGTATATATTCATAGAGAATTGTTATAATATTCCCCAGAGAAGGTTGTTAGAGTATATAAAGGACAAATATTTCTCAATATATTATCTTTTTAAGAGTAAAATTATTGTTTCATATTCTATAAATGAGAATGATATTGAAACATTATCCCTGATGATATTTGATAAGGATCTGATTTCATAGACTTATAAATGATGAATATGGAACAAATAATGGAAGGAACATCATCATTCCTTTCTCAAATTATTTCTCAACTATCCCTTCTGGAGAAGATAAAGGATTCTAAAATGAATAATGTGGAAATATAGATAAAGGATTAATCTATAAGAAAAGGGAAGTACCCAGTATTCCAAATTGATAAATAATTTTAGGATTTGGGTTATAACTAGGTATACCATCAAATATTGATATAGAGTAATTATTGAATGATTCACATAGATCAGCCTTATATATCAACTCATAGAGCATGAATATGTATTGATAGCTATGAGAATACTATGGGAGGAATGGAATAATGATATAGAAAGTATCAACCCTATCACTAGTATACGAGAGTTGGTGTTTTAATAATTAAATTAGAATAATAATTATAAAATCACATCTCAAAGGAAGGAAAATATTAGTTGTCTTGGAAAACTAGATACAAACATGTGTCTTTAATTAAATTTTAAATTCCAAGTTACAACATTATTTTTTCTGAGATTAAAATTATTCCCATTATAGTATCCTTGAATATCAAAAAAATTACACATCATGGATTTTTAAGGGAGGAAAAAAATAAGGTTGACCTAAATTCTCAATAAGGGTTAAGTATAGTGGAATCTATGATGAATAAATAATTAATAATAAATATATAAAGGTAAATAACTGAACCACAATGATATTTAATAACTTTAATACACAAATGGATATATAATAACAAATATTTGAAAGAAAATAACCTAAAACATATTCTATTTAATCAATAAACTGAGAATTAAATGAATCTAGAGAAAATATCATTGTAAAAAATACAAGGGAAATAATAACTAAATTTTAATGAAGGAATTTCTTAATTATTAGACTCTATGTCATTGTAAAATGATACATCTACCATAAAGACCCTTCAAAATATGGATTACAACTATTGGGTATAAACTAATCCACTTTTGCCAAATATATCTATAATAGAAAGACCGTTCACATGTTTGTATAAAACTACTTATTACAAACTCATAGGTTTTATCCAACCAATTTTCCTCATGAGACATTTTGATGAATTAGGGGGATTTCTATGAATAGTCCCAACTCATAATGATGTGTCTACATAATTTATCATATATCATTCAATTGATTTAATTCATGAACAATGAGACTTATGAACAAAAAATATTGATTAAAAGATACAGATTTATCAATATTTCTCTAATAAAACAAATAAATCTCAATGTATATCACCATATGTAGAAATGATATATGATTTAAGAAATAAACAAATCAATGAAAAATAATATTGAAATTTAGTGTAAATTTAATATCCCCAAAAACTAAATAATTCAATGGAATGTTAATGACTAAAAAAAGAATCATGGAGGGGAATGTCAAAAGTTTCTTTGGTTAGAATAATCATAAATTATCGAGATGAAGAATTAGGATGTAATCCAAACAATATATACCCATTGGGTTAATAATAACGGTTTCTGTCATTCATTAATAGAAATACGATACAAATATCATTAATATTTTAATGATGAAAATATATTTTTCATTTTCAATATCTCTTTTTTTACATATAACATTTTCAAAATACTTTTATTTAAAAATTCACATTTAAAAACTATGAATTTCTAAAATATTAACAAAACATTCTTTAAAATGATTCGTATAAAATAGAAAAGGAATCATTAAATAAATGATATTCATGGTGGTGGGTTATTCCATAAATGTTGTAAATAATTAATAAAAAATTCCTTTTTTTGTTTAAAAATATTACAAATATTCATTATTTATTAAATGATAAGATGTTTTTATTACATTTCAAGTGAAATCCAAACAGGTATTTTACTGAAAAATATGGAATATTCATTTTGAAAGATTTTAAAAAAATTTAAATGGTAAATAAATAATTTAACAAATAAATTTTAAAATTATAAAAACCTTTTAGAATTTTTTTTTAAAAAACATAGATTTGGATGAAAACTGATTTTTGACTGAAGCGAGAATGATGTCAGATTTTTAAAAAAACATTTCCACAATAAAATTAAGTACCAAATTAAAGAAAATGGAATGTTTTCTTGAAATTTTCTTGAATAAACATATGATAATAAAATTAAATGGTTCAACTAATAATTTTTCAAATAATTTCCTTTAACTAAATTTCATGAATAAACATTCTCAATTGGAATGATATTGTGAAATAAACTCATAGAATGGTAATACCGTTGAAGTGGGAATTCATCATAAATATATTGTGTGTTTAAAAATTAATTACTAATAGAACAATGTTAAATAAAAAATAATTTAATAAAACATAATGATAAACATAATATTATGATAAAAAACCAATGATGTATAAATTTAACCTAATAAAGAGAAATTATGTTAAAAATTCATTACATCATAGTTCCTTTTGATTGAATGTTATTTAACCTATAGTGTAGTGCTTTGAACCCATTTATTAACTTCACCTATAACATATTAATATTTATAGTATAGTAAATGGTCATTTTATAACATCTTATCACTCTTTTATTAATATCCATTCATTACAATCATTATTTCGGGTACTAATTTCCTTGTTTTCTTATATTTATTTTGTCATTAAATATATGGTTCTAGAAATTATTAAAATGTTTAATGATATCCATAATTATAATCAGTGTGTATTTATCGTATTGTTACAAAAATTTAATTCTAAAACTCACCATGAATGATGGTTTCAAAAAATTATGTATGTTACGATCATGGAGACGGTTGGTCAGACCTACGTATGAGTAATGACTCCATTTTTAGAGACCATTCAAGAAAAATGGTAAGATACATATTATAATTAAGAAATTATAATAATATCATATATATAATATTTTATACCTATATATATCATTCATGTGATTTGGTGGTGAAAAGAGAGTCATTGCCCTATGTGAAGACAGTAGTCCACAGGTACATGAACTAAGTTATCATCTTTACATAAGTGAAAAGGTAAAAACTAAAATGATATATTATCATTAAATAATGATGAATATTTCATTAGTATCATAATTATATGTGTTATATCATGTAAAATCAATAAAATTGTTTTTATCACCATCTGTGTAAAGTGATGGAGAAAGATGAATCACATCGCTTCGCGCAGTATTTGTCAGTTCTACAATTGAGTGATGTCACTATATATCTTGTAGGTGGTAATGGAAAAATTAATGACATCAATTCATGAGGTTGTAGTCTGTTGTACATACGAATGACGATTTAATAAACCATTTTTTGGATGTGGGTGTGGTTTTATTATTTGTTATTAATATAAAAACATACTACTATATATGAGATACTAAGGTTGATGTAAAATCATGGTTTAATAAAATATTAAGTGGTTGAGGAAGATATAAATAAAATATTCTCATTGAATAACTTTAACACTTATTTGGTTATGCTCATCAGGTTTTCACTAAAGCTTTACAATGCTTAAATTATTCCCAAAATAATGTTTTAAGGGTGTGAGTATGGAATTTTAATAGTTATTTGGTAATTTATTATAAAAATATATGGTAATTAATGTTTAAATTAAAGAGAATATGGGATGACTTTAATATGTGAGGTGAGTGGAAGACTTGTAATATTTTGAAATGATTCAGTCATACCCTTGTTTTTACAAGGTAGAAAGGCTAAAAATTATCACATTATCCAAATATATATTACATGTTGTCTAAATATATAAATAAAAATGTTTTTAGGAGTTTTATTGGCCTTTTTTAACTCTTTACTTCTTTGTTTATCCTAGGGTAAATCCATGTCTTCCTTAACCACGATAACTATGTTTTTCTGCCTTTACTTTTCATTTCTGTAAAAAAAATTAAGTTCAAATTATTAGATATTATATATTATTATTATTAAAAATATAGAATCCATTTATATATATTTAATTCACATATTTTTAAAATTTTATTTTAAAATTTCCTTTTCAAATTTTATTTTCAAATTTTATTTTAATTTTTTTTTTAAAATTTCTCATATAGATGTGACTGGAACATTGGTTTCCAAAGAGAGAATGTTCAAAAGTGTACAATGTTTTTATATCCAAATAAATTATAGAAATAATTATAAAAAAACAAAATAATAGAAATTTATATAAAATTTATCTAATTTTACATTGAAAAAAATTAAATATAACATATATTATTAATACTAATTTAAATTAAAAATAATTGTACAATTAAAATTTTGTATTTTTCACTATTCTTAAAAAAATTGAATAATTTATTAAAAAATGCAAAAAAAATACAATAATATAATTTTTATATTATTATTTAATAAATTAGTTTTATTTAATTATATAAATATCTTAAAAGTGGAAAATATTTATAATTAATTATGTGCACAATGAAGGACTAATCTATACTTTATAAAAGTAAGACATTACATGAAACATTTTTTAAAAATGATTTATCAATATATTTTTAATAAATAAATAAATAATCAATATGTTTAAACTATATATTTTAGTATTTTTGTTGATACTATTCATACCTACAATTCTAATGGCTAGGTGATAACCATCACATTAATGATAGTATTTTGATAATATGTCATGTTATGTTTAAATTCGGTATGGAAAATAACACAAACTAAAATCCATGATGTGTGTAATAGATGATAAATTTAGTTTAGTGTGTAATACATGATAATTTTAGTGTTCCCTATAATGATAAATAAACATGGTGTTTCATATATTCTATGTAATAATTATTATTCTGTGTAACACAGCCTTTGGAAAAGATTGAATTTATTTAAAAAACATTTCATAAATTCTAAGTATGTAATTTTTTATTCTAATATTAGTGTTGCATGTCACATACTAAATTGAATACGATGATCTTATTTTAGAATTTCAGTGTCTCACACTTTCCCCAATAAAAATAAATTGACTCCTTGTAATTCAAACTTGATGTCGGTGGTCAGGGGTTTCATATTTAAATATTGTTTTATTCTAAAACCACAACATAAAACTGTTCATAAAATATCAATATAATAATAGAGTAATGATTCAGAAGATAGTATGGAATAACAAATAAAAAGGTTTCTGCATATGAGAAATTAGTGGAATGTGATTATATAGACATTATAACTACCCTTCTCTTTATTACACATTAATTGATAATTTATAATATAATAGTACACATAATACTACCCAGATGATTGGGAAGTATTGTTTATTTTTGAATTATGTTCATTACATAAAAAATTAAAATAGGAAAAATATAGTCTTTATGAAATCATCCTTAACAAACTCATACTTAAAACTACACATGATAACATTGTTACATAAATAAGGAAGATGTGATATATAAAGCCTAATAATGTAATAAACATGGAATAACATAAAGAAGTAATAAATTTTAGGAAATGGGAATATAAATTGGGAAAATAGAAAGTGATCATCTTAAACATGGAAAATGAGGCATCATATAACATGATAATCATAAAGGCAACATGGGAAATGTGGAAAAAAAACAGTGAATCATAATCATATGTCATGGATAGCTACCATGAAATCATGTTGTAAAAATGCACATAATGTAATCTTTCTAACATCCTTTAAAAAAATACATATGATGAGACAATACATTAATCAACGCATTCGATCACTATAGAATTATGGGTGGAACCATAACATTTATTTCATTTTTTAATTCAGTGTGTCACATATATCACACAAAATGGATTCATTCATAATCATATTTTATTCAGATATTAAGGAGTTTGGAATAAATACAAGTAAGTACCAACTCAAATATGTATATGTCTATAAATATTAAATATGTTGAAAAGAAATGGGTTTGGTATTTACTACACAATCATATTGTCATAGAAAAACATAGTGAAATTTTAAAATCATAATGAAATCACATAGAAATTAATAAAATGTGGTTAGGGGAGTGAAATGGTTCTCTAATAATTTTAACATAAAATAAAAAGTAATATGGAAATGTAAATTCATATCCTACACTTTTGAATTGGAAATATATGGCCCACAATAATAGAGAAACATCAATAAAGAGAAGAATGGCATAATCCCTTACATAAATTTGGCATGGTAACGGGATTACATAAATGCTCATTTATGGGATTAATGTCAGATAAAGTGGTCTCTAATCATTTAGATATTAATTTTAATTTAAGGGGGTTCTAGTAAAACATACCCCAAATAACTATATATTGAAACATGGAAGCATAACATAAAAGATGTGCTCGAATATAATTGAGAAGATATAAATCCTTTACAATAAAAGTTTGAAAAAAAATACCTGGGATGAGATTCTTGAGATATTGATTGAACCTTCACAGTAATATAGAGTGTTTAGTTATGAATAAGTATATTCTATATGTATTTGAGTGAAGAAAATCGGGATAATGGGTGGATTTATTTATGAAAATAGTGGGGATTTCTTTAATATTTCCCAAACATATGTTTTTGACTCTATATAAAAAAACATATCCATAAACCATCCCATGTTTTTCTCCAATATTTTCATCCAAAATGGATTACTTTCATTATTATATGAGTCCAAGGGGATAAATTAATAAAAAAAAACCATTGATAATGTGGAGTTGAGTCACACTTTTAATGAAATGGTTTTTAATCCATAAAATATATTATTGGTTTTAGAGGATTCATAATGGATTTATAAAATTAAAAAAATAAAATTAAAATAACATTATTTTAAAAGGAAACCAAATATTTGTTTGTGGATAAATTTTATAGCATTTATTCTATCAATTTTGTGTCACTATATTGGCATAAGAGAAATCACATATTTATACGATATTTAAATCTTACATAAAAATTTCACAATCTCATAAAATAATGAAAAATTCAAACCTGGATAATTTTGATGTTATGCTTCTGAAAAATAATTTTCATTTTATCAAAATAATTATATATATATATTTATTTTCACTTTTTAAATAATAATCTACATTAGTTGTGAAATGTTATGTTTTTTTGAAAAACAAATAGTTTTCATACTCTTATAAAATTTCCCTTCGACATCATATAATTTATAAGATTATTAATCTTTGATAAAAATTATTTAAGAATAATATATTATTAAAATATTATTTATTTTAAAAGTACATTAATTATTCAAAATAAATTCCTGAATTGAATTTGAATATTACCCAAAAATAAACTTTATGTTTTACTATATAAGAAAAATTTCTAAATTAAAATTAATAGAAAGAAAATGTATTCATTATACATTAAAAATTAATGTGAATATTCTTATTTCTATTGTCTTGATGAATATCCCTTTAATACACCATTAAAATGTAAGGACTCCAATTTTAATCAATAGAAATTATCTTCTTATAATTATGCCATATGGTATAAACACATAGATAACAAAATAAAAACTTTATGAATAAATAATTAATGAAATTAAATGAATTTATAGATGTTAAGGAACCTATACCAAAGTAATAGTAACCTGACATTTGGAATAGTAAATTAAAACATTAGGAAAAGTATGATAACCAATTAAATTGTAACATCACTAATGAAAGTATAAATAAAATCTGTCTATCTTATAAATGAAAATATAACAAATTTATATCATATTATAAGTGAATAAATATTTTAAGTATTCTTAATTAAGTTTTGGTATTTTTGTAAATTATAAATATTTAATTAAAATTTCATAAATAACTTAATAATTTAAATAATTATTTATTTTCAAAAAATTTATTAAAAAATTAATTTTTTTATCTTAATTTTGTAATATAACTTTATAACACCTTAGTTAATTTATCAAAGTGATATAAAATCAGTTTTAATTTTAAAAATAGTATTTTCATGTAAATTATGATTTTAACTAAAAATTAAATTTCTCATATTTAGAAAAAAAATTATAAAATTGTGTTGACGTTTTAATTCTACAAATTAATAAATTATTAGGGTCAAACTTTGGTATTTTTCTGAAATACTTAAATTTTTTATGAATAGTAACATATGGGAATTTATGGTATATATACATTATAATCTTGATACACTCTTTAATGAGACATAGAGGATTTAATCACACTTTTTTAGAAATCTCATTATCTAATTACTATTGTATCTTTAATAATTAACCATAATTCATGTATGGAAAAAAATAATAAACTAATGAATTAAATAATGAGAAAACGCCCCTCTCCTCTTCTATAAATACCTCCCCTCCCCACCACTTCTCCTCACACCTCTCAAGGAATATTCCATATCCAAATTATGATCAAAACTCTTAAAATTCCCCTAACCCACATACACTAGCCTTTTCTATTAACAAAACACCAAAACCAATCCCCTAAAGAGGTTCTGAAGAAGAAATAATCCAGAAGTAAACCCCTTTTCTTTTTCATTTAATTTTTTTTCATGTTCGTTTATTTCTTTTTCTTTCGTAACCTACCCTAATATCAATGATATGAAACTATATTAACATACATATACTATAATGTGGTTATATTGATCTAATAATTCTTCATCATCTCACTTTTCCCTCTCCTTTTATTGTAAAAATGAAAACTATATTTGTGTTGTCTTAGTTTATCACATTCAAGGACAACGATGTTTTCCACTTCCATTACAACATTCATGGTTGGTCATGAAACCATTTTTATGGTAGAACCATATTATAATATATGTATTATATATTATGTAATGTTATGGAGACATTTTGTACACATTATACTAATTTTTAAAACAAAATGAGTTCATTGTGATCAAAAACTAAAAGAGTAAATCAAAACAATTATCATTAGCTATTTATATATTGATTCATTATCATTAAATAAACCCAAATAATATATAATACCATTGTCTAACATTGTAAAATCATTAATAACATATGAGTTCAACTCTATATAATTACCCCCACTTTACACGGTCATTCGTACATTTATAAAAGTAAACTCATCCTAAAATCCAAGGAATCCAACGCCATCAAATGATGATATTGAATGTCTTAACCCATCAAAAAGGCCATAAATGAAAAAAAAACAATATAGTAAATAAAATACATGTATAATAGTTCCTTTACTTATTAATTAATGAATCTAATTTTATCATCCAGAACATTATGATCAAGTAAAGACCACATCCGAACATAAGGTAAAGGATTCAAACTGAACATCCATTATTCCATCAGGTTATTATTTATCTCTTATATTCCCAAATAAAATTTTCTAATATTTTTATTTAAATATTATAAACTTTTTTTAGATTTTCCAAATTCATGTGTCAATATTCTTTCATCCTTATTTTCATGGATATAATTTTTTTTAAAGTTCCCTAACTCGATTCTCCCCCTTAAGAGATCTTGATTTAAGGGGAAATTCTTAATACTTACCCATTTTAAAGTTCACTATAGAATCTATTTTGAGCTTCCGTTATTTTCCAAAAATAACCCATTTTATTATGAAAAACTAATTGGTTCACTTCTGGTTTTATATGGTAGATTATTCCGTTTAGGCTTTAAATGATCATTAATATTTTCCTTAAACTGAATTAAAATATTTTAATTCTAATGTTTTATAAATCCTATTTTATATGTTTTCAATCTAGATGGACATAAAGTATCCCGATCAATGCATATTTTCCATTATTAAAGTCCATTTATGGTTTAATTTCGTTATTCAATGGAAATTCTTATGATAATCCCATTTTTATGCATTATGACATGATTATGATACCAATTTGTTTACATGGGTTAACTATATTTTTATTTTTGATTCCTTATATATAATTCTTCACATGAAACACATATTCCTTAATATGATATGATGGGTGTGCCCAGATAGAAGTCCAATACACTTTTTATTGTTTTTTCTCATAAGAAGTTATGTTCAATGGTCTTGGTGGTTATCTTTGACTCATGATCTATGTGTAACGTTCATTGTGGTTAGCCTTGACTCATTATCCTCTATGATAAATGATCCATGTTTCATGATAAATCCATGATTTATGTTTCTCCCACATTATTATTATTCCACTATTATATTATCACATTTTCAATATGTTATAATTCATTTTGTTTAGTCATGTTCCAATCCTTTTTATATCATAATTTTATGCCTTCTTATCCATATGCTAAGAATAATTATTATATTTATTACCTTTATAGGATTTTATCTCATACATTTTTCATATTATAGCTCTTTTCGTTTGTTCATGTTTTATTTTTCTTCCACATTTCTACTATTACATGAATATATTATTTCATGTTCTATATGTTATGATACCTTAAGTTTATTCATGTTCCTTGCATTTTTATATCATTTGTATGCCTTATGAACCTTGTGATAAGCATAATTATTATGTTATTTCCCTTACTGGGATTTTATATCATCCCTTTTTTCATTTTATCCCAATTTTATAAGATGCAGGTTATCATATATATATGTAAGGGCTCAAAGGATGTTAGGAGCTTATAATGGATGATAAATAATGAAATGTTTTATTTAGTCTGATGTTTTCAGTTTTATGTTCCTTCTATTCAAAAAAACATGTTTTATGAACCAAGCCTTGTAATTTGAGGTTTTATTTTGATTAAAATCATGTAATGATGTGTAAAAATATAGGTTTTCTATGGTTGGTATCAGAACAAGTTCTAGTTATTTTAAGAGATTATGACAAGAGAATTTTAGTTAGAACCGTAGGGATAAGACTGAGTCTATGAAAGCATACCTCAATTTTTTGTAATAAAATATTAAGTGTCTTGTCAGGAAAATATATCCTTGTATAGATACTACAAGTGGATGTGGTTCTGGCACTTGATAAACCTAGGAGTAATAACTCTAACAAGGTGTTTCAGGCCTGAATCGGGGTAACGTGGTACATGAAAAAGGTCCTTACATTGCACCTGGTCAAACACTCCTAGTGTATATTCTTTGATAAATTAATAATATCCTTATATACCATTATTAAAGGAACAAAGAAAATGATTATCCAAATATATGTTATGAAAAAATTATGGATATTCTAGATTGAAACCTTGTGAATCACAAGTTAGGTATACTTTTCTGTTAAAAGTTTAACAGTTTATGTTTAAATTCTATTTTTTATTTATATTAGCTAAGTATTAAAGCCCCATAATTGAAATTTATTTTTTTATTTTATGTTAGGATATATAAGAACATGTTCCAAAAATCAATTTTGTAGGAAATGTAATGATTTCCCTAATAATTATCCAAATATAATGGGAACAGGTGGTCAAAACATTATGAAATTACTTTCTCACCTATATCAAGTTATGAATAATAACATGAATCATGTGGAATACAATCTTTCTCTAAGAAAAGATCATTTTGTTATTGAATCCATCATGAAAAAAAAGGCCTTCCATGTCTAGTGTATCTTTCAATCCCCTCCTTGCATAATAGTGGATTAACTTCACTGAAAAGACATTTTATGTCCTCTCATGTTTAGAATAAGGGAATGTCATACTAGAGGTTTATCATTTTAATGGGGAATAAAATATGTGGTGGGAACTAATAAAAAATATGTAGTCTTAGGATGAAATTAATTCCATGGATTGGAAGTAATTCATGAAAATGATTTCCGATATATATTTTCCCTAAACCCACAGTCTCATGATGGAAAAGGAGTTCCTCAAACATAATTATAAATAATGAGTTTATTAGGGTTTATAATGTAAACTTTGTATGTATTTCATTATAATCTCGATCTTTATCGTAAACATTAAAAGAATGGTGGGTTTATTATTTAGTGGACTAAATTGGAATCTTCTAATATAATTAGTTATTTGAGAATTTGACAGTTCTGAGGAAATTTTCATTGTTCCTTCAAGGTTTAGGTAGAGATCGACACTCTCAATAGTCTTATGGGCCCTATGAAAAAACATATAATATGTAGTATAATATGGGTGGTTCATCTGATAAATCACAAGATAGAAAGAAGAATTAATATCCCATGTGTCAAAATTGTGGGAAAAAACATCTTGAGAACTGTCGGAAGTGAACCAAGAAATGATTAAAATATGAAAGAATGGGGTATCCCCATAAGAAATGACGAAACGAAATAAAGAACCAGCTAACGAGTAATGAGAAATTAAGTTTCCGGTTAATTCTCATCTAGTATTATTGTGCTTCTACTATAAGAAACATTGGAATTTTTCAAACCAATTAACTAAGGCCAGGTTTGTCTGAGGAAATCAATAATAAACACCAAATAAACAAGAAGGTATATGATATCACTACTTCTGAGGTGGAGTTAGAAAACTATGTGGTGACATGTAGGCTGGTTATTCATTCAAGAATAGAAAACATACTATTTAATTTTGGTTTAATGCATTATTTCAAACCTTATATGTTTAGTATAACTATTGAAACACTACCTCAAAATATTGTGATTGAGTTATTTATGTGAAGAGTGAATGGGAAAATTATTTCATCCAATGTTTTTAAATCATCATCGGTTAATGTTTTTGGAATGAACCTCCTAAAAATATCATCATATTACTTTTTGTATAGTTTCTTTTATATTGGGAAGGGATTGGATATCATTATAAATTGTTAACATCAACTGTCAGGAAAGAGATATCACTCTTCACAACCTAAAGAATCCTCCAATTTTTTATAAGTGTACAAAGGAAGATGAAACTAATTATGAATCATCATCTCAATTTTTGATATTATTTTCCTTTGAGCAATCCTACCTCAATAAAATGATTGAAACAAAGGAGATAATCATTCTCTAAGACATTCCCATCATGAGGGATTACGCAGATGTATTCCTTGAAGAATTGTCAGTTCTTCCTCCTGATCGACATGTTGAGTTCTCAATTACAATTATTCTTGGATATGTTCCCATGTCAAATACACCTTATATAATATCCACTATTGATCTAGAAGATCTAATGAATAATAAATAAAACATTTTAAAATAGTGTTTTATACACATGAGTGCTTCACCATGGGGTGTATCATTCCTCTTCATCCAGAAGAATGACAGATCAATTCACCTCTACCTTGATTATCGTGAGCTCAATTAAATCATGATAAGGAAAAGTATCTTAGAAAATGGAGAGATGACTTGTTCAATCGGCTATATGGGGCCAGTTATTTCTCTAATGGGTACCTTTAGCCGATATATCACCAAATAAAGGTGAGGATGAAATATATTACCAATACTGCCATTAAAATGATGTATTGACACTATGAGTCTATAGTGATGCCCTTAGATCTCACTAATGCTCTAGTTATTTTCATTGATTCAATGAATTGAGTCATTGCATATTTCCTCGAAAAATCAGTGGAAACCTTTATAAATGATATTTTCATACAATCCCAAAACAAATAGGAAGATGAGGATTATATTAATATTGTGCTAAAGACTTTGATAAGGAAGAAACTATATGAAAGGTACATGAAATATGACTTATGGATGGAGTAAGTATAATTATTAAGGAATATTACCACTAGAAAATGGATATGTATGGACCCTTTCAAGATAAATGAAATCGAAGAGTGGCCCAGGAAAATATTTGTAATGGAAATCTATAGTTTCCCTAGCCTAGCTGGTTATTCCTGATGAATTTTTAATGAATTATATTGATTTTAAAATCTAATAACCAAGAATACATGAATGGGAGTGAATTTTTCAAGACTAAAGAATGTGAGGAAAACATCATGGATCTGAGAAAGTGGATTATCACTACACCGGTACTCCCACTCCCAACAAGTGGGGTACTCTTTGTGGTGTAAAAAGTTGTTTCAAAAAAGGTCTTAGGATGTGTACGAACACAAAATGATAAACTGATATCATATGCCTCAAAGAAGTTGAAAATTCATGAGAAAAACTATCCTACACCAGATATAGAGTTGGAAATTGTGATCTATGCATTAAAAATCTAGAGGCATTATCTCTATGGGGAGCAGTGTGAGATATATACTGATTATAAGTATCTCAAATATATTTTCACACATAATGAGATTAAAATTAAACACTAATGATGGTTATAGATCATGAAATATTATAAATTTTCAATCCACAATAATCTCATCAAGGAAAATAAGGTATCAGATACTCTATATAAAAATTATCATGAATCATTATCAACGATGACAATATAGAAGGATCAAATATTCTTCTAATTTTATAGGATGGATATGGGAATCAAAATGGGAGAAAAATATCCAATATTTTCTCAAATGATTTTTCAACCATCCCTCATGGATAAAATAAATAATTCTTATATAAATAATTATGAAATCAAAAAAGTTGGAAGCCATCAAAAATGGGAAATCCTCCATGCTCAATATTAAGAAGGATGGAGTCAAAATATTTTGGTAACAACTATGTGTACTAACTAATATAGATATAAATAAATATCTCATTAATGATACACATAGATCAAATTTCTCAATTCACCTAGGGATCATAAAGATATATCGAGACCTCTAGGAGAACTTTTGGTGGGAGAGTATGAAAAACGATATCATTGGTTATACATCAAAGTGACATGTATGTTAGTAATTGAAGGTTGAAAGAAAAAAGTCTGAAAGGTTGATGCAACAATTTTATATAACAATAATGAAGTTGGAGAACATCCCAATGGACTCTGTCATGGTACATTCAATGAAATTCAGAGGAAACAATGCTATATGGGTTATTGTTGATCATCTTATTAAGATATCTCATTGTATCGTAATTAGAGAAGAATTCCCATTGGGTTAACTTGTGTAGATAGATATCAAAGAGTTGGTAAGGTTTTATGGATTAAAATTATCTATTGAATCTGATAGATATATAAGATAACCTAAATGATATAGAAATTTCTCTATCAATATCTATGTTCTGAGCTAAACACAAGTACAACATGTTATCCTCAAAACTAATTTCTAGTTTTGGTGATCCAATCGGAAACTAGAAGACATGGTGAGAGTTTGTTCTATTTTCTTTAAATAATGATGGGACCAATATCTTCCTCTAGTCAAATTATCCTACAACAATAGTTTCCACTCAGGCATCTAAATGGATACATATAATGCCCTTCATTGGAAAAGGTCTATAACACTGGCATGTTGGGATGAAGTTGGTGAACGTAAGTTTCTTGGAACAGAAATCGATGATGAAACGAGGAAGTTGGTGAAAAATATTCAGTATCACATCATGGCAGCCTAAACTAGACAAAAGATCATTACATACACTCATCAATAAGAAATAAATATTAGGGTCAGAGACATGGTATTCATTTAAGTATCTCTATGAAATTAGTTCGTGGGATTTTGGAAGAATAGAAAGATAACCCCCAGGTACATCATCCCCATAGTGATTCTGGATCATGTTAGAGCTATGGCCTATAGACTAGAATTTCGTTATACGATGTATAAAGTACATGATATATTCTACTTATCTTCTTTAATAAAGTACATTAAATATCCTCCACATGTTCTGACTTCATAGGTGGTATAGTTGGAGAATGAAATTTCTTACGAGGAGCAGCTAGTGAAGATCTTGGGTTATAGAGATAATGTTCTACGACACAAGACTAACCACCTAGTTGAAGTACTATAGTAGAACCATATGTAGGAAGAGGAAACATGGGAACTGGAGTAAGCAATGATGGAAAAGTACTCACACCTTTTTCCAACATAGAATTTTAGATGAAATTTTGAGGGACAAACTTTTTATGGGGGGGGAGAATGTAATGACCCAAAGCTTTATAAACCAAAATTACCTTCTTATAATTATGTTATATGTAATTAATAAATATAGAACAAAATAAAACATTATAAATAAATAATTACTGAAATAAAAGGAATTTTTATAAGTTAAGGAACTTATTCCAAAAGAATAGTAACTTGACCATTACTATAGTAACATGACCCTTATGAATAATGAACCAATCAATTAAATATTAACCTAACTGATGAAAGTATAAATAAAATTTTTCCATATTATAAGTTACAATCTGATATAATAATATATTCTTATAAGTGATTAAATATTTTAAAAATTATTAATTAATTGTTGGTATTTTGAATATCAAAAATATTTAATTATTATTTTATGATAATTAAATAATTTAAATAGAATTTCATTCATATAATTTTTTATAAATTAATAATATGTTGTTGTACGCTTATAATATAATTTTTTAAGACTTTAGTTGAATTTTATATAGTGATATAAAATCAGTTATAATTTTAAAAACTCCATTTTCAAGTAAATTATGATTTTTATTGAAACTTAAATACCTCATATTTATAAAAAATATATATATATAATGAATATAATTTATTATTTCTACACATCCAACTATGTTTAGGTTGAGTTTTGGAATTTTCCTCAAATACTCGAATTTTTGGTGAATAGTAAAACACAATAATTTTTGATATATATACATTATAAGTTAAATACATTATTCATTGAGTCGTGGATGATATAAGGACAATTGCATTGGACTAACATGATATAATAACTATTTTTAATCTCAATAATCAACTCTATTGGTTGTATTGAACAAAATTATAATTTAATGATATAAATAAGAAGAAAACATCCCTCTCCACTACAAATACCACTACTCACCATCTCTTCTCCTTACACCTCTCAAGCCTCAAGAATCATCCAAATTATACTCATAACTCTTATCAAGACCCTCCCCCACATCTAGGATATTTTTTTCTTAAGATGATACCAAAGGAAATCCCCTAAGGAGATTCTCAGTCAGAAGGAATCAAGAGGTAACCCCCTCTTATTTTTCTTTTAATTTCATTTCATGTTATTTTTTTTCATTTTCTATCCTCACCTCCCCTCTTCCAAATGGTATGATAACTCCTAAACCTTAAATATACTGTAATTTTGTTTTTATGAAGAAATAATTTATCATCATCTCTGTTTTCTCTTCCTTTTATACTAGATATAAAATACCATCTGGGATGTGTAAATTTATCACATTCAAGGATGACGATGTTTTCAATTTCCATTACCATATTCAAGGATGGCCGTGAAACCATTTTTATGGTTGAATTAGATTATAAGATATTTATTATATCTTATTTAATTTATTAGAATAATTGTTTACACATTATACGATTTTTTTTAAACTAAGTGAGTTTATTGTTATCGAAAACTGCCTAAGTGTATCCAAATGATTGTTATTAACTATTTATATAATGATTCATACTCATTCCATAAAACAGAATTATATAAAAGAACAATTTGACCTATGTAATATCATTAAAACATAATTTTTCATCATGGGATTATTACCCACACATTACATGATCATTCATGCATGTATACAAGTAAATCAAACATAAAAACGACGGAAACAAACATCCTCAAACGATGATATTGAATCTCTTAGCCCATCAAAAAGACAATAAATGAAGTTATTAAAGTTAAAAAATTGAAATAATTATATAAAATAATCTATAATTATCAATTTTGAATCTTATATGATTTTCCAGAGAATTAGTATCATGTAAATAAGACCTTCAGATTTAAAGTTATAGATTCAACTGAAACCTTCTTTATTCCATCAAGTTATTATTTCTCACTTTTTTTCAAATGAAGTTTTATTTTATGTTTATTTACATATTATAAATGATTTTTATATTTTCCAAATTGATGTATCAATAGATTTTCTTCCTTATTTATAGGTATTTAAATGTTTTTAAAAGGTTCCCTACTCGATTATTCCTATTAAGTAAGCTCATTCTAAAGGAAATTCCAAAATTCTTACCCATTTTATAGTGCACTACATAATATTTTTCATTCCCCAATTATTTTTCTAAAATAAATATTTTAATTACAAAAACATTCTTGGTTCACTTTTGGTTTTATATGAATGATTATTCCCTTTTATTCTATATTAGGATCTTTAGTATTTTCCTTAAACCACACTAAATTTTTTTAATTATAGTGTTTCAAAAAGAATACATTACATGTTATCAAATATGTTTGAAATAAATTATCATGAAAAATTCCTATTTTAAATTATTAAATTACATATATGATTTACGTCCTTTAATCCATGTATTATTTTAAGATATCACCATTTATTATTCCTTATGACATGATTATGGTAAAAATTTCTTTATATGGGTTATCCTTTCGTTTATGTTTGATTCATTATTTTTGATTATTTATGTGGAACATATATTAATGCACATGTTATGATGGGATCACCTAGATATAACTATAATGCATTGGGTTAGGTTTAGTCTCATGAGACATTATGTGCAACGGTCTTGGTGATTAGCTTTGACTCGTGCTCCACGGGCAACGGTCGTGCTGGTTAGACTGGACTCTTGAGCATCTATGAACAGTGATCCTTGACTCATACTGAAGTCGTGTTTTAGGTTTATACCACAATACTATAATTCCATGATTATATGATCCCATATTTTATATGTTAAGATTATTTATATTTAATCAAGTTTCTTTCCTTATTATATCATTATGTGATGCCTTCTAACCCACATTCTAAGATTTATTCTTATGTTTTTTCCCTTAAAAGGATTTATATCCATCCCTATGTTAATATTATCCTACTATTATCCCACCCATATATAAGTGCTCAAATTATTCTAGGAGCTCACAATGTATTATAAATAATGAAATTATTTATTTATTCCAATGTTTTAAATTTAAGGTATTTAGTCTTCCCATACACTAGAATTTACACTCCATGGCTTGTAATTTGATGTTTAATTACTATTAAAATCATGTATTGATATTTGTAAAATTCTAGGGTCACTATATAAACTCCTTAACGATAAGGTGAGAGACTATGTGACCTTCATGGGGTGGTTCAGAGAACATAGTTTGGGCCATGGTATCGATAAGCTTGAGCTTCACTAATAAACAGGTTTACTCATGTTTAAGTTGTTGTATATCAACTTTGGTTTGGTAAATGGAAAATCCCTAAGATTCGATAACCCTATAATGCTCTGATAAATGGGATTCATAGTGTTTGATCTTCTAGTTGAGGTAATCAATCCCTTTGTCTGTGTCAGTTGGATTTTTTTAGAAACAAATATTTATAGTAATCTTGTTTTCAGTATTCAGTGACTATTTCTTAAATGGTAATGATACAAAACAATATATTAAATTTGATAGGATAAATCAAAATAGTGCATGTGTTTCCTATTACCATGTTATAGAATAATAAATTAATATTAAATAATAAGGATAATTGTATTTATTATAGTTTTGGTCATTACAAACACAAAAGATAAGTATTACTAATTATAGAAAATGGTAAAGGTAATTTATCACAAATTTGTGAGTGATCAATGCAATTTTAGGGGTCTCAAAAATATAAATTTCTTATTATATAAATGTATAAATGATTCATCATATATGAATAAATAGTATAACATTATTAATTTTAAGGTAGTTCTCTTAATATTGATTAATTCTTTTAATATCTATGAATATATGGAAATATACTTTCTTGAGATGTTTCTATTTCTTAATCATAATTTCATCCATTATTTTTGCTTCAATAAAATTTCAATTTGTCACATACAATGTTAAACAAATATATATAAATGAATTTTTTATAATTGCAACACTAAAATTCAGTTTTTTGTTCAGTAATATATGTAGAAGAGTGAAAATTCATTCGTTCTATCTCTATATATTTTTATAAACCAATATGGTTAGAAAGATGTTATTTAATATGAATAATTATATGTATATTTAAGTAATACATTAATCTCTAAAACCACATCCAATTTTTAACTTAAAAAATTTATAAAATGGTAAACCTTTTGTCCCTTACAAAATATTAATATCCCTAACTTTATAAAGAAGTTATATGAATTTCCAAAATGAACATATCATTAATCCCCAAAACAGAAATACTTAGCTCATAATTATTACATTAAAAACTTGAGAATAGCTCAATCATATATTATCTTGAAACATGGAAATAACCATAATTTCCCTAAATATTTATTGAAAACATTCATTCATATTCCTTAATTAAAAAAATAGACTTTTGGATATATACATTAAATACACAAATGGAGTAAACTTTGTCAAGGATAAACCAAAATTTCAACAAATAATTAATAATTTCCAAAATAGTTAGTAAAATACAATTTAATTTATCCATATCAAGAATATATTTATCCTAACATCATTATCATGTTTTAAGGAACATATTAAATGTTATCTTTCCATCATTCATCACTCTTCCTTAATGTTCAAATTTCCACTGAATCATTTTTGTTGTTAGTAGTATTAATCAACGTATTCTTTCAAATGATTAATGAAAATTATTTCAATACCATTTGTATACATTTAATAAATTTTATGATGATGATATAATTGATAAAATATATAAATGATATAATTATTGAATATAAATAGAAGAACATTAATCAATACTATTCATTTGTAGTAATAGTATAATCATGACCATGATCCATTAGCATCTTTTTTGGAATATTACTCTTACTCGTGACAAATTGATTTCTACAGTTCCATATATCCTTATAATTGAATATTTTTACATTGGAAATGTTTCAATACCCTTGTAATCACAATCATGTTGGAATTTCTCTTTCCACTTTTAGTAAACTCTAATTATTTTTATGCATGTGCTAGGGTATTTCATTATGCAATTATTATATGAGGGAAAATAATCCATCCCCTTTGTCTCTTTTCTTATATTTTTCCAAATCATCTTATTCATCTCGTGTATCCATCTGAATCCAAAATACATATATAATTGTTTTTATTTCCTGTTATAACATGATTTTATGTCCTCATTTGTTGATAAATTTTGGGATATTATATCCAATTGAGTGAATCAATTCAACCCATCCAATAAATGATCATTCTTACTCTTTGTATTAATTTCATTGATGTGGATCTCATTCCTTCTTCTAGGTACCATTTCTGGATAATGGAATACACTAGATTAGATCATATAATTATGGAACATATTGTGTAATTTCCAAAATAGTGATATAAGAATTGAAAAATTTATGCATAGGAAATATCTTCATTATAAACAATGGATTATTTGGGGATATATCTATTTAAAATAATTTATTTTATATTTTAAATAAAATTTAAATTATTCTAATGATATTCAATAGGAGAATCAAACTAGGTGAGAAGTATGTCTAGTTGTCATATACCAGTTGATGATTAGGTTAGTCTCAATGCACCCTTTTCGGTGTTATTATCCCTTGATATATTTTTTATAGATCCACATTCACTATTAATATCTATACAATGATGCATTATAAGAAAAAAAAACATAATCCTTAACTAAACAAAACATTAGGATGTTCTTTTATACATATCCTCAAATTTTATTATCTTTTTTATGTTCTCAATTCTATAATTTCTTAAATATAGTTCCCACATATTCTATTAAACTTCTTATAACACAAACTATTGCAACCCTAACACCAGTAGCTCGGAGATGATTTCTTCATTGTAAAATTGGCAAAAGATAGAAGGAGTCACATCACGAAGGACTAGGTTGTTTAGTATTCTTTCTAAATTTGATATATACTAGAGTCATTAATCAAATTTTAAAACAAAAACTATAACATAATTTTTCCTAAAATAACATTATTCTCCATATCATATCAATGCATATCAAATAGATTACACATCATAGATTCATGAGAAAAAAAGGTGAAATCAATTGCTCAATAATGGTTATGCACATCATACTATGTCAATAATAAACCTTGAATAATCAATATAGTAAGGTAGATAATTGAGCATATGAGCCTCAACCCAGTTAGTGAGGTATCAATAAGTGCATCCACAAGACCCAGGTTCAAAACCAGGTAGAGGCATATTTCCGGGTACTGTAGAAGTACTGTAGCAGGTACTGTAGTAGTTGATGCAGCAGCACTGTATCAGGGTTGTACAATGTATCGGTACTGTATTATAAATGTACACTATGTGGGTACTGTAGCAGGAATTGTAGTAGTTACTGTAGCATGTATTGTTCGGTACTGTAGTAGCTAGAACTATTCACCTTGGGCCACCAGTTTGGGCTTGGATACCTTAAGGCTTTCGAGCCACCCAGGCCTTCGGGTTAGTAGTGCTTTCGGGCCACCTTTAAGGCCCTCGGGCAACCTCAAGGCCTTTGGGCCACATGCTGTTTCCCCAGACACACTACAAAAAAGGAGCATCCCCAGATGAGGATTAAGAGCAGGTGCACTCACCAGAGCAGAACTAGAAGGATTATCATAATGAAAGGGTATGGCTATTCCATCGATACCGTCTTGTTCTTATATAGGAATCCAAGCCATACGGCCATGAAAAGGTGGAGAGCTACTATCATGACGCATATGATGGGTAGGGGTAGTTTCTTGTAGATAGTCTGGTTGAATTCCTTAAGGCCTTCGGGTCATGTAAGATCCTAAGCCTACGGTCCTTGTAATCATTGAGCCTACGGGCCTTGTAAGGGTTCCCCATCATCCCTTGAAAGGGGGTTATAAAAATCAATAAAAATGAAGGCCTTCGGGCCACTCTTGTATGGTAGATAACTGATAATTAATGCAATTTAATTATCTTTTATTCCAAAATACATAACTAATAATCAATATGGAAAGGTAAATAACTGAAAACATATGTCATGTAATCAATAAACATATATTGGGATGCATCAAAAGGTATTATAATTTTGAAAATATCCAAGAAAATAATAAAATAGTTACAAATAAATGAACTTCATAATTATTGGATATCTTATCACATGCACATGATACATCTAAAATCAAAAAAAATCACAAGGAATTTTAATACATAATGGTACAAAACCATCCTATTTGGACAATTATATCTCAACAATCACAACATTTCCCAAGTATGTTCAAAACTACTAGGTCAGAACTCATATGTTTTGGCTAATATATTTTTCCAATGAGACATGTTTATGCATTGATGGAATTTATATAAATGGCCCCCACCCATAACAACATGTCAAAATAATTATTCATATATACAATAACTAATTTTCTTCTTGAATAATGTGCCTTATCAGAAAAAATATTTTTATTGAGTAAAATATGTGGATTTATCATTATTTCCCTAATCAATCAAATAACACTCAAATTAAAATATTTTATATAGAAATTATATATTTCCTATAAGATAAAATTATCCATGATAAATAATACTGACACTTATAAGAAATTTAATATTCAGAAGAAAGTGAATATATTAAGGTAATGTTAATGGTTAAAAAATGTATTCAGGAAGTGAATATCAACACAATAGTTAGTCAAAATAATCATAAACCATCCAAAATAATAATAAGGATTATATTAATAAAATACATACCCATTGGAGTAATAATAAAGGTTTTTTTCATTGATTACTAGAAAAAACAAAACAAATATCATTAAAAATTCTTAAAAAATACGTTTTCTTTTTAAAATCACATTTTATAAACCTAAAATACATTGGAAAAACTTTTCATTCCATATAACTCTTATAAACATAGAATATTTATAATATTTAGAAACAAATATTTGAAAATATACTTTTAAACATTCAATGTATGAATTAATGCAATGATTATTATGGTTGTTGGTAATTTCCAACACATCGTAAAAGATAGAAAAAACATTACATTTGAACTGTAAAAAGATTAGGAAAGTATCTTCTTTGGAAAACATCCAGAATATTTTTTTCATGTTTTCATTAAAATCCAGATGGGAAATTCTTTGAAAATAATATATGATTGATTTGAATTTTTTTTATGGAAAATTATAAATTGGAGAAAAAATTCAATTAAAAAACTTTTTTTCAATGTTTTGTAACATTTTTTATATTATTTTCCAAAAATATTATTTTGGTAGAAAATATATTTCTAAATGAAGAGATAAATGAAGTTGGGTTTACTTATAAACATTTATAATTGAATTTAAGTACCAAATAGTGGATAATATTTTTGTAACCTGAAAATATCAATAATAACTCATGAAGATGGAAATGAAAAAAAATTAGGATATTTTCCAATAATTTCCTTTAAATGAATTTCAATAATAAACAATCTCTATAAGAATGAGATTGTGAAATAAACCATTAAAATGATCATAAAAATAAAGTGACAATTAAATAATGAATAAATAATTTGTTTCAACTATAAATCCATATAATATAGGAAAAAATGAATCATAAGGAAATAAAAATTTATTATACACATATTCATAGAATGACATAATCCATGATGTAGATGATTAATGCAATAAATAAAAATTGAGTTAAGAAATACCTTACCCCACACATCCTTTTTATTGAACATTCTCAAACATCATGTATAGTGGATATAAAAATGTAAATAACTTATTTTATAACTATATTAATATTTTTTTATCATATATAATCCTTTTATAACATATTATCACCAATTCATTAATAATCATTCATTAATTTCTTTGTTTCAAGGGTTAATTTCATTGTTTTCTTATGGATGTGTTATCATTAATGTTCTAGTTTTTTAAAATATTAGAATGTTTCATAAACATAAGAATAATAATAATAACATAATTATCATATTTTTAACTAAATTTTACTTTTAAACCTAATAATTATATATGTTTATGAAAAACGATGTATGTTATAATCATTGAGATGGTAGGTTGTACACACACATGAGTAATGCTTCCATTTTCCAATGATCACTATATAAATAAGTTAATTAAAAACTTATCTCTACAAAATGATCATAATATCATATTTACCATAATATATAATTATATATTTCATCAATGTGGTGAGGTTATGAAAAGATATTCATGTTGCTTTGGGAAGTTTGTAGTCCCCACACACACAAATGATGTTTTCGTCATTATGTAAGGGAAATAGTAAGAATTATAATGATATATTATCTTTATATAATGATTAATAATACATTATAATCTTAATTATGTACTTTATATAAAATATAATCATTAATTTTATCCTTATCACCTTCCATGTGATGCATTAGTGAAAGATGAATCACATTCTTTGTGAGGTGGAAGTCCTCCTTACACAATAGAGACACTATTCTATATCGTATGGAATGGAATGAAAAAAATTATATATTTTATAACTACTATATAGGTATAATTATGTTTTAAATATCATATATATTCATTACATACATTTTCATACTCAATCGTGAGATGTGGAATGAAAAAACCAGGGGCATTGTTTCGTGAGACGATAGTCTACCATACACACAAATGATGATTTTGTAACCTTTTTCATTGAAGTGGTCTGGTAGAATGAAATGAAATTAACAAAAAAAACATATCATTATATGTAATATAAAGAATTTATTATATCATAATTGTTTAATAATAATTTAATGTGGTGGAGGAATAAATAAAATAAAAACTCTTGTTGAACAATGATACTTATTCTTCTAATATCCTCCTTAGGTTTTCACTAAACCCTTCCTGGGATATATTCTTAAAAAAAATTATGAATTTATAATAAGGGTGGGTATTTATAGGGTTTTTTGGACATTTATTATCTGAATTTATTGGGTTATAAGGTGTTATATAGAGAGGATAGGGGGTGACATTTTAGATGTGAGGTGACTAACACACTTGTAATTTTTTAAATGATTCAATCACACCCTTTCTTTAATCTTTCCAAAAGCCTCGAAAAATAGAAATTAGAGAACTTATAATATATAATGTATAATTTATACAACAAAATTTTTATTTTTATATGTTTTACATTAATCTATAACCCTTGTCTTCTTAGTTTAAACACATGGTAAAACTATTTTTACATTAACTATAGCAAATAATTTTTTATGTTTCAAAATACATTTTGGTAAAAAACTAAATGAGATATTATTATAAAGAATAAAATATTTTAGTTAATAATATTTAAAAAATATTTCTAAACTCAATTCATATAAGTGGAAATGTTTACTTTAAAATTTTTCTGGCATATATGATAATAAATCCGGTTTTCATATAAAAATGTCAAAAAGTTTACAATGTTTTTATATCAAAATTAAATTTTAAATTGATTATAATTAAATTAATTGGATTAATGTATATATAATTAACTTAATTTTAATTTAATCCGAATTGAAATTATAATTTATCATTATAAATAATTTAAATAACAAGGCAGTTTTCAATTACAATTCTTAATGTTTCATTATTCATCAAAAATTAAAACTTTTCAGAAAATACAAAAAGTCACAAAATAAAATATATTTATTATGATTTTAAAAAATATTTTAATTTAATAAAATAAATTTTCTTTAATTGGTAAAAATTAATTTTTTATTTTGTTTACAAAGAACCAGAAATATACCTTTCATAAAAATGTAGATTTCAAGAAACATTTCTTTCCATTTTAAGTGATTGTTATCTTATTTATAAATAATAAATAAAACATTTATCTAAATAAGATATATAATTTCATAATTTATTTAATCCAATTCATAAATTCCATTTAAAATTATATTTTATAAATATAACATTAAATATTAATATTTTAATAATATCATATATTTTGTCTAAAATCGGTGTTACGAGTAAAACAAGGTAAAATCAATGTTTTGAGTATAGAAAGATAAATATAGTGTTTAATGTAATAAAATCTAAACATATTGTTATGTGTAACACAATACAAACTCATGGGTTTATTTAACTCAAGATAATCTTAGTTCTTCATGTAATGTAATCTATTGAAGGGATTGAATTTATTTAAAACTAAATATATCATAAATTCTAAGTGTGTTAAAATTTCCTATAATAATTGTGTTGAATTACACATATCCTACTGAATATGGTTTTCTTATTTTATAATATTGGTGTGTTATATAAAAATTGTAATATATAACAATATTTATATTGTGTCTGCATATGAATGTGAAAAATAAAAAGTTCAAGGGAATGATTAAACCATTGAACATGCCTTTAAAGAAAAGGGAAAATATCATAATGGAAATTTTAACTAGTCTTATTAAGACATTCACATGAAATAATTACACATGGTTTATAAAGTATATTCATAAAAACTACTCAGTTCATTATAACTTGAGAGAAATTTATACTGTATCAAGATGCGAGGATGTGTATTAAAGATGTGGTGATGCTATATTAAACACCAATATCGATTATTTCCAACCAAGACCCAAGGATTATATCCATATTCTAGGTTAGTCTCTGATATTATATAAATTTTGAGATAAAATACTATACATCTTATCTTATAACAAATTATACTATTTATACATTGATATTAAATCTTTTTTTTGATTATTATTTATATTATAGAAACACATGCCTGATGATTGTAAAGGTGTATTATATTTGGAAACCTGGAAACATAAATAACTGGTTCATAATAGTTATAAATAATCTCAAAATAAGTTACTCATAATGAAAATCCTTCTCAAAAAACCATTCATAATACCTTTTTTCATAACCTGGGGAAAATAATCCTATGAATGTTTGAGCTAATGTGCTCAACATGGGTAAAAAAGAGAGATTTTTAAAAATAACATGAGAATATGGGAATGAGAACATAGGCAAAATATTTTAAAACAATACCATGCATATCAATGATCATAATCTCGAATCATGGCATAAATATTGGAATTTCAAAAAACATGAATCACAATGGAATCAAATACCACTAGCCATTAGAGAATAACAATGGTATAAGACATGAAATTTTAGAATACACATAATCCAAGAATATAATTTACATAGTAGTCAAGGCTCATATACAATTATATAATATTATAATGGGATCACTCTAAAAACTATGATAGTAGTCAAGGTATACTCCCAATACATTCAAAGTGGACAAATTACCTTATTGAACTGCGTTCCCTCCCTATTCTAGTCATATTTATCTCATGGGATTTCAATCTCTACCCAATTAATTAGATGAAGATATAGGAAACACCCAAAACATACTGAAAATAATAAATTATTATGACACAATGTCATAAACAAGTCATCATAACAGAAACATGAAATGAAATGGTTCTCATAAGTACTACATCATTTCAGAACTCATGCAAAAGAGGTGTGTTTTATATACATTTCTTCACAGATTATCCCATGAAAAAGAAATGGGTTTTATAAAATTTAATCATCACACTAATATAAAAACATGTGATAAAATAATTATGGTACAAATGAATCATATCCCTAGTTTAAAATAAGAAATTCCAAAGGTTTATATCGTTGATGAATACGTATTACATAAAGAATAACTTCAGGATTATTTAAAAAATAAAATTTTCATTTTAATAAATCATAAAAATATAAATAATTCCAAATATTAATGAAAACAAAATTTAACATTATCTTAGAAACATGTAATTGATGTTTTAAAACATTAATTGGTCATGATGGTGGAAATTTTGGTTCATGACATATACTTTAAAACAAATATTATTATTACGTTTTCAAAAAAATTCAAAATAACCTCATTTGAAAAAACAATATTCCATTTAAAAAATATTATTAAAGTAAAACTAGGGTATAAATGACTTTAAAAAAATTTATATTTTTCATGACAAAATTAAATCATTTTTTATGATATGTATAATAATGAAAATCCATTTTTTGATAAAATATATAGTTAAAGATGATTTTTCATAGAAGTATTATATTTAAATCTTCAGTACATCAAAAAGATATAATTGAAGAGAAACTATGTATTCACATTTCAGAACCATTTTTAAATAAAATTAATGAGTTACATGAGAAACAGATCATAATATTTAATCCAAAAAGTCATAAACATAAATAATACTGATGAATGATGAGATTGTATCGTAAAACCATGATGACATTGGTAAAATTAAATCATTAGCCACGTTAAAGAATAAAATTATATGAAACATTAAATATCATGATAATAAATAAATTCATGATATTACATGTCAATTTGTCTTTATATACACCTCATTAAATAATATAGTTGAATAATATTACATTTCTCTAAAAGAAAGACAATTGAGACACAAATCCCTTACCATAAGACATACATTTATTCATAAATTTTAAAAACACATTTATAATAAATATAAGTTATTTATAAATAAATTATTGAACCATAAATATATATATTCATATATAATTCCAAATATTATATACTTATCACAATTTATTACTTTTTTATTATCAATTCCATGCTAATGTCATGTTTCGAGTAATAACTTCTTGGTTTTTCATGTATGTTATGATTTCTCTTAGTTTTCTGTCCTTTTAAAGGAAGAATTGATCTATAATCACCATAATGTTAAAAATGATATAAATATAATATATATTCATTATATATGGATTTAAAAAATGAATAAAAGTTTTATATTGAAAATGAAATACAAAGTCCATGGAGAGAGAAGGTCGTATGTAAGCATTAACATTGTTTCCCTTTACTAGAGTGATTGAAATAATGAAAGGTAAATTATATTATAACATTATATAAGAATATGTTTTCATATATATAATATATTTCCATTGAATATATCCTTAATACCTTCCATTTAATCGTGAACAAACAACAAGAAAATCACTTCCTGAGGTGGTAGTCCCATTTACACACGAGTAATGTTATCATATTCCCAAGGAAAAGAAAATTAAGAACCTATATCTGAAAAGATAATTATATAATTATAATAATATCCTAAATTTTATATATAAACAATTAATACATTATTATATCCAAATATGAGATTAGATGATGGATAACCAATAACATTTGTTCGTTATGAGGTAATTTGTCCTACACAAAAATGACGATTTCATATACATTTAATGAAGAAGGCAAGAAAAATGTTATCAATTTAACATAATAAAATTTTATTATATGGGAGATAATTTTTAATTACAACATCTTAATTTTTTAATATTATTAGGAGTTGGAAGAAGTAGTAAAAATAGGTATAGTTAAAAACATTACCTATTCTTTGAACATCATCATTAGGATTACCTAAATCCTTCCTAGATTGGATTCAGTATTTCCAAAATTAATTAAGGATGGGATGTGGTATGTAAATAATAAATTTCATTAGGTGTTTTATGAAACATATTTTTTTTAAAAATTAAACGATAGTAGAAGGGGTGGCTTTTATTATTAGGTTAGAGGACAGGCATTGAAGTTTTTAAAAAAATCATACCCACATTATTCAGATAAAATAAGGATCCAAAATGGGTCATTGTTGAAAATTATAGGTTATAAGGACTAAATATGTGAATAAGACAGTATTTTTAAAAGTTTATAGAAGATTATACACTTTTTCATTCTAGTTTATCCTCCTTGAAAACCTCATTTTAACGTTAACCGTGTTAATTAATTTTTCCTCTTACTAATTTTAATTTTGATAAAAAATA
Source organism: Viscum album (assembly GCA_963277665.1). Taxonomy (NCBI): domain Eukaryota; kingdom Viridiplantae; phylum Streptophyta; class Magnoliopsida; order Santalales; family Viscaceae; genus Viscum; species Viscum album. The sequence goes on from OY728139.1 coordinate 904,534,905, forward strand.
AATTCACATTAATATATAATATAAATTACAGTGTTTTGGAATATTTAATCCATTTTTTATATTCCATTCGTATATTTGGAATAATTTAATTTAAAATTAAACCATCTAACATATTGGTTAAGTAGTTTTCCCAAGAGAAAATGTTAAAAATATTAAAAAACAATTATGTAAAACATTTGTATGAATATGATTAAAATATTCTAAATTACATTAATTGATATATAATTTAACAAATTTTACTTTGAAAACATTAAAAACCAGAAATCATATTATAAATTCTTTAAATTAAAATTAAATTTTCACTAAGAAACAATGTTTTTACTATTCCTCAAAAAATTAATATTTTTTTTAAAAATCGCAAATATTCACTATAAGAGAATTTTAACTTGATGATTTAAAATATTATTTCTAAATTATAAAAAATAAATTTTCTCAAAGATCCATAAATTCATTTTATTAATATTCTCAGAAATATAGAATATTTTTCTGAGAAAATAGTATTTTTTATACAAAAAATTAAGTACTTTTTTATCAGTACTATTTATTTATATAAAACCTTTAAAGATAAGAATTATATTTTTATAATTTTATCCATATATATATATATGTTTAATTACAATGTAATAAATTACATGTAAAATAGTAATATAAATAGTATATGTTTTTTCGTTAGAACTTGGTGTTTCCTATAGAGCAAAATATCCCAAAAATTGAATTTAATCAAAATGATATATTATAAAATATTGGGGTGTTTCATATAGAGTCCCAAAAAATTTAAATGTATTATTACATGATTTTATGAATAAATATCTGAAAAATTCAAACCAATGATCGTAAAGTATAGTGTATTTAGAAGATTAGGTACATAAAACTGAAAAAATTGAACCAAATTACATGCATCTTTTATTGAAACTCCATAAAGAGCTCCTAACTTACATAGTGCTCTTAGATATTCATAGAGTAAACTATGGAATATATGAACAATGGAATGATCCAAAAATCAAAGTAATTTTATATACATAAAAATAAATCATAGCATACATGTTAGAAGGCATAACACGTTGACATAAAATGGCATAAAACATGAATAAAAATAAGGGATCATAAAATTTATAACATGGGATAATTTAATCAGAGAAACATAGGAAAGTTTTAAAATCATAAAAAATAATTAAACATGATTAAATGATAACATATAATATAATTTTACATGGTATATAATTATTTAAGGCAGACTTCCATAACCATGCACAAGGTGAAACAAGTCCCAAAAATGTATTAGGTTTACTCCCTATCCCAATATGACATCTCATGAGACTACACATTACCCAATAAATTATAGAACTATCTATATTAACCCAACACAAATTTCCATTCATATTTGTTCCACATGAAGAATCAATCATAATGAATAATGATAAGGGTTGCGTGTTGAATTAAATGGGTATCATAATCATGTCCTAAGGCATAAACAATGGGTGTATCATAATGGTGTCCATGAAAGAATAAATTTAAATAATAAATTATAAATAATAATGTAAAATATTTATATATCATGAAAAATTATGTACAAATAAATTGAAAATATTTAAAATGAGTGTTTATGAAACTTTTGAAATGAGTTAGTTTAGTGCGGTTTAAAAGAAAAAGATAATAATTATTAAAAATTTAAAATTAATACCTATTTTTAAACCATAAATTAAACATGATTATATTTTATTGAAAATTTATTGATTTTTTAAAAATAATTCTTAAAACAGATTATGGAGTGAACTTGAAAATGGGTAAGAAATTGGGATGTTCGATATAATTGGGTTTTTATATCGAGAGTAATTTAGAAGGAGACCTTATAAAACATTTCTTTCCCATAAAATAATGAATAATTAGGAATGGTACATATGTTTTCAACCTAGATAAATAACATATTAAGATTTCATAAGAATAATTAATATTTTCATTATGGTAAAGGGATCGTAAGCCTAACCCGAAGGGAAAATTTGATGTTTAGAGAAAATCCCAGACCAGATGTTTGAAAGTTTTCTACAATTACACATAATATCTTGTATAAAAAATTTAAATCAATTTTATAATTAATTTATATCTTCTTATACATTTATTTAAAATATTATAATTTAATTATGTTCATTTATTTCCATTTATTTTTGATATAGTGTTTAATTTTTTCATTTTCGGAGTGTTTATTTCATGGTTTCATGGTCTGTTCGCTTGTGTTTAATAATGAAGGTCATGTAAAATTAGAAAAAAAAAATTGATGTAGAATTAGATGGTATAAATATAATTATATTTTTTAAATTTAATGAATAAATATTATTTTTTCATATATGAGGGTCATTCATTAGATAAGCTATTAATGAAATAAATTTAATTCATTTTGGTGGTTTTTTCGACCATCATGATCATATATCATTTTATTTGATATCATGATTATATATTTTTTCTATAACATTATATAAAAATAATATGTATAAAACAATCTTATTTAACCATAATAATGGTTTTATGACCATAATTTAATGTGGTAATTAAAAAAAAACTCATCGTCCATGAAGGTATTAAATCTTCACCTCAAGGATGATGCTTTAATTTTTCGAAATATATGAGAGGATAAAATAATTTATGATAGATATACAAGGAAATCGTTATATATATTATATAGTAGTTATAATTTCCATTTGAATGGGGTCGATTAGTGAGGTGTTTGAAAAGAAAAGTTAAATAAAATAAAATAAATAAAAACTAAATATGATTTCACCTCTTGAATTTATTCTCCTTAAGAACCTTTTTGAGGAATGTAGGTTTGGAATTTTATTTAGACCAAAGGCTCAAAGAAAAGGTGGATAGACATGGTAATATAATTAATAAGAATTTGGGAAATATTAAAGTCTTCCAAGGGCTGAGGATAAGAGGTGATGAGGGGTGGTATTTATAGGGGATGATATAATGTTTTTGATTATTTTATTCATTTTTAATATTTTTTTTCAAAACTATCAATATTGTTGTTTATTGTGACTAAATATAGTAAATAATGAATTTTACATCGAACAAATGGTCCTTACATCCTCCATAAATCACCCATGACTTAAAAATTCATGTATTTATCCTATACCAGAAATTATTTTATTTCATTAATCAGCAAAAATTCATATTTTTATGAAAAGTCGCAAAAATTCAAAAAACCCTGTTTTGATGTGTGAATTTTAAAAATAGAATCATTCTAAGTTAAATAATTATCTAATTAGGGAATAAAATTAATTAAAGTCATCATTTATTTGGAGAATATCAATTTTAATGTTATAACTGATGTGTTCACTATAAATGAGAGACAATCCATGCCTAGTATAACATTGAATTCCACCAAGGGAATAATTATAATAATTTCTGGAAGAATATTCAATCATATGCCAATATGATAAGATTCTAACACATTGGTTGTAGTTAATGCACCAGTAGGAATTTTTACAAATATCTCAAATTCTAAGTATCTTGGGTGTAATTTGATAATTATAGAAATATTTCAGGATATAATGTAATGTGTATAACAATAATAGTATAAAACAATTCCATTCTGGAGTGAATAGAAAACATACCTTTAACTACATCATTTTCATGATCTACTTCAATAGTAGTGATAATATAAGGTTTCCCTCAAACCATTTCCTTTGGTGGTTGGTGATGCTAATTAACCGCAAAGAATTGAGGTTTAATATGTTTTCTTGAATTGTTCCCTTACACCTTGAAGGTGAATAATTGAACAATGGGTGGGGAATTAGGATGTTACCTCCTTTACTCTATCATGTTTTCCAAATTCTTTATGTATCTTTAACATTCATTAGCATGGTAGCCTTCTCTACCATAATTGAAACATATCCCCATCACATTTAAGAAATTCCATGGATGTTTAATTCCAAATTTTTTAAATGTTGGTAGTTGGATCCTCATTCCCCCTTTTTAATTTGACTCACAGGATTTAAAATTCATTATTCTATTTTTATATCCATGACCATAGGACCGTTCTCCAAAATCCATCTCTACTTTGAGATCATGTCGAACACCTTATTCATATCTCCAAAAGTCTCTAATTTCTTGAGCCTTTAAATGGTCTAGTTTTTTACCACTAATGAATATATCTATTTTTCTATCATTATTGATAATAAATCTATAGGTTCATCTTACAATACATGATGTTTTCCTCATAAGTCGGCATAGATTTACCTTCCTTTTTATTTATTAATGTGAATTATATCTCCATCTTATTTCAAAGAGTTTGAGGGAAAATACTTAGTAGGAAATATTTTCTAAAATTAATCTAACTCTATCTCTTACATTTGATCCTATGGATTTGTGTTCTTAATCAATTACCACCTTTTCTCAGCTTCTCCATCTATATTATAAATAGAAAAAGTCACCTTCTCCTACTAAAAATAATGGATTGCAGAAAATATATTCTATATTTAATTAACCCATTGTTCTGTGAAAATTAAATCATATATTCTACTAAAATATGATGTGTTTTGTCATATAAAGTACAGATTTTAATATTTATCCTTCTTTATTAAAGGAGGATGTTTCACATGTTTCATGTAATTATTAGTTGTCTAGGATAACTGGGAAATCATCACCATATAGTTTTGAACTCTACCTCCTAAGGCATTTGGGATGTTGTTTGTATAATCATCGCATTGTCCCTCACACGGTTTCTTGTCCTAGTTTCTCTTGGTTCCTAGCATTTTCTAAAATAGAAAAGTTTTTATCAAAAAAAGTCAATAAAGCACGGACTAATAATTTATAATTTTTCACATTTATATCTAAAGTAATATCTTCTGATATTGATATGTTTTCATTTTCTAACATTTTTATTCTAGGATATTTTTTTTACGTATATACTAATACTTATGTTTTTAAATAATTTTCTATTATATTAATTCTCATATTAATGCAACTGTGATTTGATACTAACTAGAGCGACCATTCTTTTTCTTACATGGGTATTAAATTAATTTAAAGAAAAAAAAATAATAGCACTACAAATATTGGATAAAAAGGTTAAGTGTCTTCAGAAAAATTATTCTTATACATAAATTTTATATAAAAAAAATAAAAAATATATTTAATTCTTTCTTCCTTATATTCTTATTGAATCTCACGTTCTCCTTAGTATAAGTAATCATCTAGGTTATACATCAATAAAATGGGTGACCTATAAGCCCAGTAAGAGGATAAATATGTAACATGAATCAATATAACATGGGTTAGAAAAAAATAATCATAATTATAAAATAAGAATAAGATTATCAAACAAATGATGTGGAAACAATTTGTAATGTCATTGAATGTGGAAATACATAAAAATTATACAAAATTTCTTAGTGTTTACATACCAAACATAGTTTTGAATATAGTTATCATAATATTCATGTGTAACATATTTGAATAATCATAACAACATCATTGTTAAAAAAATATAGAATCATGTTCATTAATATTGAAAATTACCTCATGATATACTCCCCATTACCCAATGCATTGGAGGGATATATAATTCTAGGCACACCCATCATGTCATAATATATACATAATCATGCATGCCACATATGATGTATAATAATCATAGACATAAAATAACCCATGTAAAGGAATGGGTTCCATAAAAATTTAATAAATAACTCATTCATGAATAAATATTTTGGATCCCAAAATAAAAAAGGAAAAAAAACTTTTTATAAGAATCATAAATCTTTTGTGAAGAAGAAAAAGTATCAAGAAGTTTCATGATGTGTTTTAAAAGGAAGATTTCTTTTGGAAAAACTTTTATATTTATCATAAAACCATGTTTCAAATATGTATATCCTCAAAAATAAGATAAAATAAAAATAAAACTATACTTAATGAAAATTAATTGAATACTCACACTAATATTATTTATGACAGAGGTATAACCCAAAGAAATAGAGTTGGGTTTGAGAATCCCCATTCCTTAATTCCTATTTTTTTTTTCTTCCTCCGGAGTAATAAACATAAATTTATTAAAACATTAAAACATTAATTAATTTAGTTATTTATACAACTATTTTTCAATTATAACCATTGGATTATATTTCATTAATTATGTTGATGAAATTGCTGTTTTTTTATTTCATGTTTATCTTACAATTTTCACATTTCTCTTTGATTTGTCTATTTTTACCTGTAATTTATAAATTAATATAATTAATTATAAAAGGTTATAATAAATATAATAACATGTTTATATATTATATATATTTTTTAATATCCATCCATGATGATGTTTTTATATGTTGACATTGAAATATCTATGTAGGTTGTTATCTAACCTTTGAAGAGACATTATTGAGAGAGTGGGAAGGATATGTTTAATATAAATATATAGTACTATGATATTTAAATTATTATAAAATAATTAATTTCATATTTAATTACTACCTAAATTATTATTTTACGTTCGGGATATGATGTTTTGGTGAAAAAATAATGGTAAGAGGAAGAAGAAATAAAAAAATTGAGAATTGGAAAAAAAATTACTTAATCCTTGGTGTAGCTTAACTTCTATGCAACTATAAATGTTTGGTTGTTGGAGTTGGACTAATCACTAATGTCCGAAATTATTATAATGGGATTTAGACTAAGAATGTTGGCAGATATTGGGCTTTTTAATCGGTTGGAGGAGTGGTTTTTAGAGGGGAGGGAGTGGGGTTAATTATACATGAGGAGAGGGGTATTATTAGAATATAATATTTAATAAAATAATATATTATAGGTATAACATGTAATAATGATTTTCTAAATTTTATAAATCATAAATTAGTATAATATAATGATTTCATGACATTAAATCCAATTTAATGGAATTATTTATTTTATTAAAAAAGAATGTGGAAATAAAGAACAATTGTTATTTTACAGTCACTTTTGACATTTGGTTTTGGAAAGTTATTTTTTTGTTAGGAAATTAAGTATATCATATTTTAATGACTCTTTTATTAAATAAAATTTATCATGGACGAAACTCAAGTTCTATAATGTATTATTTTATTTTTACATCATGAATGGCATAATTTAAGATACACTGGTTATGTGAGGAAACTGTATTTTTACTTTTCACATGAAAATTGTTGTATTTTTAAATATTACCAAAAAATCCCTTGGGAAATTTATACATTTTTATTTTAAAAATTATATTCATTTTATGTAAATAAATTTATAAAATAGGTAATTTTATTTTTTCATATAAAAATAATGACTTCTAAAAAATATTTTAAAATACATTTTATTAAAAATGTACTTGTATTTTCATTGAGTGTTATAATACTGATATTTATTTTTTGTCTTTATAACATTTATATTTAGATAAATTAATAATGAAAAATACTATTTTTGTTTCCATTAATTATTTTGAGGTGATATTATTATTCACAAAATTATATTACTATTCAGAATGGTCAGATTAGTGTTCCCAACGGACATGTTACTATTCCAATAGTCACATTATTGTTACAATGGTCACATTACCTCTTATCAATACCTTTAAATTAATTAATTAATTATTCAAGTCAATTCCCCCCAAGGTTCCATCTTCCCATTTTCAAAAACAATTCCTAGTTTAATAATATATTTGTATTTTTTATTTTGTTTATAGTGGGGAATTTGATTCTAATAGGTCAAGGCAATCCATATTTTCCCATTTCAGCTTTTCTATTTTATATTTTTTTCAATTTCCATGTTTGGAATTTTAATTGGTTTCCTTAGTGATTCGTGTAATAGTATTTAGCAATGAAACAGAGTCTTTTTTGGTTTCACTATATTTTTTATGTGTATAATATAATATAATATAATATAACATAGATTTATTTATGAACAAAATATTACTAATAAATACTAGATCATTACGTTGTTGGTCTCAAAAAATACTATCTACCAATAGAAAAATATTCCTCAAAAACATACTCTCAATGTATGTGAAAATTAATCTCATTCAACACATTTTATGGTTCATACAAATCCTTTATAAAATCCTAATTACTCAAATGTGAGAACCCCCTTTTTTAGCATTATTAGTTATCCTTAAGGGAGTTATTACATTTCCACTCTATAATCCATGCATGAACACTAATCAATACGATTTTAGAATATACCATCTTCACTAACCTGCCTCCTTCCAATTTTATTCCTCCATAATCCTAAAATTTTCAAACACATATGTTCTATAATCACTCTTCCTAGATGTATGAAAATAAAACATGAATATAAACATCAAATTAACTAAAAATATTCCAGTTTATGACCTGTCTCAAGGTTCTCAACACCCTTTTCCCCTTATGAAAAAAATAAATATTCCAACATTCTCACCAACAAACAGTGTCTTTATAAACATTTCAGTAACCCTATCCTTCTAATGAATAATGTTCCCATTGAATTTCCTAGTATAAGACCTTGGTAAAAATGGCATATAGATTCATAAATTTACTAATATTCTTCATCTCCAGCACTAAATCTTCTACAATATTTCTTAGGAAATAATATTTGAAATCAACGAATATTATTCGTGAGTGAAAGACTATATTTTTATCCAATTGAATTGGTCTCTAACTATCAAAAAAGGGATATCAATTTACTTGATTCATTTTGAGTTCTAGTAGAAAAAAAATTAATACTAATAAATTTCATACCTACTTCTGTTATGGCCACATACACTTCTTCTATTGTGGATAGTGCTAATACTACATGAAATTGCTATATCTAACTTATGGTTTTCAATGTAAAGGAATACATAATGTTTTTGGTACACATCCATGCATCTAAATCTTCTCCAAATTCAATATCCACAAAACCCTATAATAGATTATAAATTCTAAAACAGAATGATATATCTTCTTAAAATTTTATATATCATTAAATATACCTTAAACCTACCTAATTATCCTTCCCCAGATTTTCTGTAAAATGGAAAATGCAGTGTATAGCCTTGTATAGACTATGGTGTCCATAAATCTACCTACCTCTAATTCTTAGAGAACTTCCATCATGTAATGTAACTATTTCTATTTATGATTATTTCAATTTGGATATTTTTAAATGTTTAACCAATGGGGATACCACTAGTTTACATCTAGTCATTTTGAATCTCTTGATAACCATTCAAATACACACCTTCTGAGGAAAAACCAATGTTCATGTATTCATATCTCTCTTAATAAAAATCCACAAAATCATCTCATATTAACTTTTATATTTCATATCAAATATTTTAGATAAATATAATTTTATTTCCTGAATTTATTTAATGTACAAACTCTCAATGAGTACAGAATATATATATATAAGATAAGGATGGTGTAACTATTATATTTAAACACCATATGATAGAGATATTGGTGAAAATTTCCTTAGACTACCCACATCATAGCCATAATTGAATTGATGTACTTTTTATATTACCTTGGTTGTTTCTTCATGTCGTAATGATTTATTTATACCTTATAAACTAAGCACCCATTCAATTGTTTTAGGAATCCTTTGGATTCCTCCATGTAGATTTTCTCTTCTAGATTACCATAAAGGAATTATTTCTAAAGATAAATATATTCTAAATATATACATTCAAAAGAAACTATACCTAACACTATCTGGATAGTTTAATGTGTGAATATAAGTGATAATATTTTATAAAATCCACTACTTTATTCTACTAAGACCCTTTTATAACCATCACAACCTTGAATCTCATTTTACCATTATCTTTTTTCATCTATTTGTCTAGATTTTTCTATATTTATTTATGTCCATATAGAAATACCATTATATCCCATATTCTATGTGCATTGAATGAATCCATTTCATATTTAATTTCACACCCCCACTTTCCATAATTATTTGGACTCACCTATACTTTTAGGATTTTGGTCCCTCCACCATCCTCCATAAAAAAGAAGTGTAAATATATTTTAAACCATTAAACTGGTAATCGGATTATGTTTGGCCTATATAATTAAACATATATATTTCTCTTTCTAGAACTGATGCTCCCATAATATCATTTTGGGATATTTACCATGAGCATCCATAGTTCTCAATATCTCTAGTAGATATTCTTGTACTAATTAATCCTCTACACATTCCATACTCCATGAACATTCTGGAACATTAATATTTCATTGATTTTTATTAAATTAAACATGGTTAGGTTTTTTAAATTTATTGTTATCAACAATATCTTCTACCATGGTATTAGAATTCCAAATGACCTTATCATTAAGAATAACGTCTAGGATTCTAATGATATTCTAGTTATATTTATTCTAAAGCTGGTAACTAATGTATTTATCACTATACCCAATAAAGAAACAATATTCCGAATTTGATTCATGTTTCTTCTAACATTTAGCATTAATATTGATATAGGTTATAATTCAAAAAAACATCCATGTGGGTACATTACTATGATTTTCTATACCATATTGGTTCTAGAATATCATTCCCCAATGGTATGGATAGAATCCTATTCAGACCATATATTTCATTATTGACTAATTCCACCTAAATTTCCATGGATATTATAGAATGAAATCTCATAATCTACATCTTCCAAGATAGTATCTAATTCATTCTCTCTGCAACTCCATTTTATTTTAGTGTTTCAATATCCCTTTTCTCAAACCCTATTCCTTTTATCCATCAAAACCTTATAATTATTTACTACCATATTCTCCCTATTATAAAACCTTATGTATTGTATTTTACTTGTGGTCTATTTTTTCACCATGGTACTTGATAAAACAACCACTCTAAACACCACATATGTGTTCATAAAAAATTTTGCTCTTAATTTACTTATTGAATCATGGAAGAATGTAACAATGTATGAAGACTCTCCATTATAATGGAATAGTGAAGGTCCCCAAGAATATGTTTGCATGAGCTCAAAATAATGGGGCATAGGTGTCATTTTAGTTATATTAAATAGCCCCTTGATCTGATTTATTAGTTTACAATACTCAAATGATCTTAAATTTATATGACCATGCTTAAGGAAAATCATGTTCTCTTAGAATCACATAATAATCTCCTTAAGGTACTCGAGTTGATAATGACACAACATTATACTTTTTGAAGTTTCTAATCAATAAATTACTTACATATGTGGTATTTTTATTAGATACAATTATATTCATACTTTATGAATAAAACATTTATTAATTAAAATTCCTAAAAATGATTATTTATTTAATTTTATTTTACTAATTATTTTTGGTTTTATATATTTTATGGAAATATTTATTAAATATGTATTTTTGTAAAACATAATAAATATATTTATATTTTTATGATGATAGTTTCAAAGGGAGATGTTTTTATATTTGTGTAGGTGAAAAGGTGGTCCACCCACCAATCCTTGGACATGAGGCTAATAATTTGGGCTAGCTAATCATATTTGTGTTCATTTGGAAGTATAAAGGATGTAAATACTTACTGTGGGGTAGTGAATGTGAATGTGTGCATGTCAAAGAGAATTGTATGGTGTGGGTCTTCACTAGTTATAAGAAACTAGGATAGGAATCCAAGGAACTACTCAAATGAGCAGTCAGTATTGTGTAAATATTTCTAAAGGGGTGAAATCTCATGGAAAACATCAGTGTTTACCATAATTATGTTGGGAATATTCATCATTAACAAAGATAATGAGGTTTTACCCTACAAACACACCTCCAACATAGAATCTAACTCACTGTCATCCACTACCTAAATACTCTGAATCAGACCACCACATCAATAAATTAGAGAATTCCATTATCACTAATGAGGATCTCAATGTGGCCACTGCCAAGTTTGAAACCATAATGGATGGGATTTCAAAGCTCAGGTTACCAACTATAGACCTCTTATGATTGTATAGGAGCCCTATAATGATCCAAAAATATATATATCAAGGCTGTGTAGGGGTCCCATGTTGTCTTCTCATGTAAAGTTTTATCACTACACACGTAATGGTATAGAGGTGTTGTGTAAAGTTAGTGAAGTAGAATTTAGCTGTGTAAAAGTATGATGGACTCTATGTAATGGTTAATTGGATAGACTTTTCATAATGGTTTGGAGGATGTAACTATGTAAACATAGGTTTTTTATATGGTTTAGATCATACACAATATTGTAATTGGGAGATGAAGAAACAAAAATGAGAAATTTTCTTTCATACGTGGAATGTTTGTTGATGTAATGAATGGATCAATGTTTATATAAATAGCGGAGAATCAGAAATAGAGTTCATGGAGAAAATTAAGGTCAATCTGTGAACTATGTGAGGTTCATGCATTTAGTTCTTGATGTTATACAGTTTATTCAAGAAATAATATTTTGCTATGTGAAATTATATATATATATAGATATATTCAAATCAGGATGAACCTCTCTTTATAATACTATTTAATATATTTAAAAGGAAATATTGAATTATAATCACTCATTGGATATAAAAATTTATAACATGATTTAAACTAATATAAATGTGGCCTATGATTATGGGATAGATGAAAAGTGGATATATAAATTGAGATATCATGAAGAAAATTATATATAAATTGTGGGATTCTTGAAACATGAAAGGGGATCAAATTCTTGGAGTATTCATCAGCAATCAACCTTTAGAAGTACCGGTAGTGAAAACTTTTATGTATTTTTCCTTTTATATTAATATTATCTCTCACATTTATTTCATGAGAGATTAGTTCTTTTATAATGGAAATGAAAAGAAGATGGATTATAAGAGAGGTTCTTTTTTATGATTCTTGTAATGGGTTTAAAAAAATATTCATTTTATATCTAAATATTATTGAAATGAGCATGTCCATTGACTTTAAAAGTAAATAGTTCATTTCCATGCATAAAGTAAATTTTATTCATTTCTATGACCATTGGTTTGTTTTAAACTATATGTTTAATTAGGGTTTTGAGTTACCAATAGTCTTTTTTTACTCATGGTACATTACCCCTGGTAAAGGGAAGATTAGTGATTAGAACATTTCTACCCAAAGTAAGGGATTTATAGGGATTTTATTCTCACAACACCATGAATAACTATAATTTATTTTGTATATATTTTTTCATGAACATGGATTTAATTATAAATGGCAAAATATCATATTATATAGTTTATCTTAGGTCATAATAGTGAGTCTTCATTCGATGAAGATTGTTTGCATTATCTATTTTTTTCAATGTCCTTTTCTATTCGACAATAATATTCCATTAGATATAATAAACTATTTTTGTTTTGTTATTATTTTGGTCAATTAAATATAAATTATAAACTAGTTTGAACATAACAATTAATGTGTACTTAAAACCTAACCATGTTTGTGGTGTTATAATCACGGTCTATGTCATATATTTATTTTGATATTAAGGAATATCTTTTTCCCTCCCACATTCCTATTTTCTAATTTTAGTAAGGGTTTTCTATTATATTTTTGTATCTCTGTTATTCTTGTGTATCATTTTAGGTTGTGATGGAAGGATATCATTGTCAATTGACTGGTAATGATATGTACTCCTTTCAAATCATACCTTTCTCACTTTAAATATATTAACTCATAGTGATAACTCAATTTATTTAAGAATAAGTTATCCTAAAACCACATGTGATTGATGATGAGGAACCCCTCTACAGGTTTTAATTCACTTTTAAAGATCCATATAAAGACTTATTAAGGACTTATCATGAAACTGAGAAATATAGAGAGGAACTAAGGAGGAAGCTCATGTTAATGATGAAATATAAGAAACATTTCAAAGAGGTGAACATAAAGCCAAAAAAATGTTAATTAATATTTTTAATTAAAAATATAATCCAAAATTTTAGTATTCCAATAATAAACTAAATTTTGATGTCCTAGAGGATAAAAACAAATAACAATAAGACTTAAAAGATATTATGAATCATTTATAAGCATAGACAGCTGTAGAACTCCATAATTTTTTTTAAATAGGTACACATACTATACTCCTCATCAAAAATGATTTTTAAGAAAATCAGAATAGATGAATAAAATAAATATGAATATAGATCTCAAATAGGTCATGAGGAAGACCGGAAAATAAATTCTCCATTTAAAATGGAATTCCATGAAGAACTGGATGTGTAGTTAGAATAAGTAGAAGTAAAATATGAAGAATTTGTTTCTAAATGTAAAGAGATAATTAATGAACTTGAATCAAATCATCCATCTGTATAATTGAAAGAGGATTACTATCAGTTTTGGAAAAAAAGAGAATCCATTCTTCAAAATATTTTGGCTTCTTTGTTTTCTCCTCAATAACATTGTAATAAGTTTTCATTGAGTTGGTGGAAATATAACAACCAATATGTGAAACAAAGTCAAAATTGGGTAAATTTAAGACTATTATTTTTATACCACACTCCTATCATATGAACCAATTAGGTAAGTTTTGGATTAATCACCTTAAAATTTACTTTAATGGAGGAAACCCATGTTATCTAAATACATTCTAAGAAATGATGTTTTAATGCTTTATTAGTAATTAGTTTATGAATATGTTGGGATTTAGTCTCAATTCCCCTATATTTTTATGATTAATCATACATAGTCCTTATGCGTTTAGTTTTTTATCTTTTAATAGGTTGGTGATGGGAAGAAGGAATTATTGGAGAATTGAAAATGAGAAAAAACATCATAATGAAAGGGGTGTTATTTTAATTTTGGAATTTTTTTATTCCTGCACAATATTTTTTTAGTTTTTAAATTTAAAATTCATTCCAAACCATATAATTTTGTTATATATTTAATCTATAATACAAAATATATTAAAATTCAAATGATTCCACGTTTTATTTTTCAATGTTAATGATATGAAATGAATTAGATGAGGGATGTAAATTTTAGAGGTAATAAAAGGTGGTATTTATTTAATGAATCATGATTTGGGGTGGCTAAATAATTAATCTAGATAAAATATTAATTAAATTTTTTATGATTTTCATTTATTATGTTTATGTAGATTCATTCATTATTAAAACTCATTCCCTGAGTTAATAACCAAAAGTTATGTATTTTTTATTACCCATAGGATTATAGACCTAATTTTTTCTTTCATTTTATATATATTTATTTATAGAATTTTGGTTCGTGTAACCCTTATAGAATGTGCATTATCATCTTATAAAATCAATAATCAAACAAAATCACTTTCAAAATGTCTATGAAATTTTTATTGATAATAACTTTTTCGTTGAGCCTCACCTTGTTATTGACTCATTATTTTAAGAATTTTGATTCCATGAATGGCCTTTTATAGAGAATATCATCATTATAAGCCAGTATTATCCTTTCTTACACTGCACATTTTATTTTACATTATATTAAATTGAATCAAAGTGGGGGAGGGTTTGATGATGATGAAAGGGATACCTTTCATTTAGGAGAGTATGTGGGATGTTTTTCCCTTTTGTTGGGTAATATATTCCCATATTTTCATAAGTATACTTTACTATTTATCTATCAAAAAAATGAAAAAATATACAGAGAAAAAACAATGAAAAATTGGGAAAAATTGGCTGGTTTTTGAGAGTCAAAATTCACCATTACTTGACCTATGTTTACATTTTGAATTATTTAATTCATGAGGTTATCATAATAGGTTACATTAGTAGTGTGATATTTTTTTCAAGCATAAAGATAAAAAAAATTAAAAGTAGTAAAATTAGGTGGGAATCATTCATTATGCTTTCATTATTTATGGCATTTTCTTTGAGATTGGGGGTGGGGAGATGTCATTTTTATGGATTTTCATTAAGAAAAAATTTAAACTATCATCAAATTTTATTTATATTATAACCTTCTATTGAGATATATTTTTTTCACAACAATTACATTCATACACTTAGCCTCATTGTCATATGAACCAAAATGTGAAACCCTCATGAATAGTTGTCATCTATGTCTTTACGAGGTTGATATTTTAACTCTAATGAATTCCTATGGTAAGGTCCATGTAATCATGGTATAAGAAAAAATCAACTCAATTATTAAATTTATTTATCAGCTAATATAATTTAATGTGAGGTGGATCATGAAATTTATGTCTCTGTAGTAAAATATTTAGAATCTTGAATGAGGGTTTAAGTGATTCTACATAAATTTGAAGGGGAAAAGTAAAATACATGGATGAATTAGATTCTTTAAAAAGTTATTATTTAGTATAATTCATAAAAGTGATTATTAAAAATTAATTTCTTCCATTGAAAATTATTTAATTATGTTGATAATGTGACTTCAATATTGGTATCATGTGTCTTCTTTGTGATTTATGTTGATGAATGTGATTGTTGACATCTAAGGTTTATGTGTGGGGTTATTTGATATTCTTACTTCATGAATAATAATTTTTTAATTAAAATTCATAATTTGATTAATAATAAAATTTCACATTCCAAATTTTTTATAGTGTTATTTATTTTATGGGGAAAAGTTTAAATATAATTTTTTAAAAAAAATTAAAAAGATAACTTTTACAGAGTACAATAAATTGTCATATTTTAGTAGGTAAAAATTTACTAGCCATCCAAGCCCAAGAGATCATGAAATCTATTGGGGCCATCCAATAATAATTATGGTATGTTTTTGACAAAAAAGATCCAAATAACAAATATGTGTTGGCATAGAGGAAATCTAGTTTGTCAGAGAAGATAGACTAGAATAGGTTGGAACTAAACCTAAGAAATTGGGGTGGGAAGGCCTTGAGCTACTCATATAAGTGGTAATTATCATATAATCCTTTATGATGGTGAAAATTATCATTGAGAATATTTATGAGGGATACAATTTTTTTTATTTTGCAGTATTAACAAAAATGATTGCACTTTTCTCATCGTACACTACTCCCTCATCAGACATAACTCGTCTTCATTCTCTACCCCACCACTCTATGTCATACCACCACACCAAACCACCATATACTAATAGAATCAAAACTATATATCTTTTATTATCAACAATGATGTTTGAAACCACAATGGATGATATGTAGATGCTGTGGTAACCTAATACAGACTAAATATGATTATGTAAGAGTCATGGAATTGAATGGGAAGGTATATTTATAGGCGTAATAATGGTCCCTAGTTTGCCGATCATTTAAATGACTATTACTACCCATATAAAGATATTGAGACACTTTGTGAAGGTAGTGGAAGGGATGTAGTGTATGTAAGGGTATGATGTATTCTACATATGGGTGAATTGGATAGATTTTTCGTAAACGTTTTGAGTACGATGATAGATAAAGGTAGGTTTTTGGAATGATTTTTACTATAAATGTCATGATATGTGTTAAAATAAACAGATAAATTGGTTATTTTATACCATAAATGACTGTCAATGCCCTAAATTTATTAAATATTACATAAAAAGAAGATAATGTGAACTGGTGGTTATGAAGTGAATAAATTTCTTATTGTTAAATACATTTAGATCATTAAAAAAGTTTTAAAAGTCACATAATTCAATTACTGAATATTATTTCACAGTGTAAAATAATATATTTGAAAATATATTCAAATATGGTTTATCATATCTCTATTATTCTATTTTATTTAATTGAAGTAAGATTTTGAATTATTTTCATATTTGAGGGATGAGAATTTAATGTCCAATTTAAAATTATATACATATAGATATAATATTTTTAATATATATAAAAAGGATATATGATTTTATTTATCATGAATAAGAATTTCATAATTAGTGGGTTTTTGGCACATGAACAAGGATCAAATTCATGAATTCAAAATCAGATACAAACATTGTAAGGTTGTTGTAGAGGTTTTTTTTAGTTTTTTTTTCTGTTTTTTCCTTTTTAATTTCTCTCTCTTATGGATATAGTGATATATTAGTTATTATGTCATATAAATTTAATTAATTGGAATTTATTCTAATAGAGGTGGTATTTTCTTCTGATTCTTGTGATGATTTTTTCATTATTTTATTCATTTTATATCTCTATTCAATTCAAAATATCATGATCAATTATTTTATATATAAATAGTTCCCTTTTTAATGAATCTATTTTTTCTTTTAATGAATTGGGATATTTAAAATAATATTCATGAAGATGGGCACAGAGTTAGGAAGGCTTTTTAAGGACTAGGGAGTCTGGGTATTGACATAATAAAAATATTAAATAAAATATATCACATAAAGAAATTCATAATAAAATAATTTAATAAATCCTAAATCGATTCTCAAATTAGAAGTCTAATACTTCCATTAAATCCAAAATATGGGTTTTACCCTAGGCATAACAATATATAAGCACACATTGGTTGGTGGGCTTATGCACCATCTTGGGAGGTATAATAATTAAATAAACTATTACATTTATTTATAATTAACAACTAATCAAAACACCGGTATCCTCTTTAAAACTCATTTATGTGAAATCCCTATCATTATACTCATAACTCTAGGGATTGAGAGATGAGATTGTGGAGGAGAGACTTGGTAGACGACATCGGAATCAAGGATTGGTGACTGATTTTCCAAGAATCATTTATGCTAATGGAGTTTTTATATCTTTCTAATAAAAATTTAAACAATTATTTATCAATGATAGATCCAAACATGATATTAAATGTTTTTTTATCATTTTTTTATCCCATATTGAACTTATGTCAATCATTCTATCAATATAGATACATAGATTGATGTTTAATTTTATGGTATTTATTTATCTTCCAGTAATTCAGAATTGATAATTCATTTTTTTATTATATTATAACATATTGAGTCAGATATGAATAAATATCATGGTTCATTCCTCATTTTGAGGTTTTGTGGTTTTCTCTCCCAATTTTTCATGTGTTCATCATCTGTGTTCATTTCACCAACGGTTTCAAAAATTTCTGGTGAATCGCTATTGTGGAGAAATTATTTTGAAAAATTGATTTATATCGCAGGATTAGGACTAAGATTGATGGAATGACCATGGTTATTGATGATGGTAGATGATTGTGTTCATATTTGGAGATATTCAATTTATGGTTTCCATTATTCTAATGATGTGGTGCACTGGAGGTGATTCCCTGACAGATTTTTTGAATGAAATCTAGTCAATGATGAAAACAAAAATCAGTCGATCCTAGGTATATGTTTATTAGTTATTCTAGTGGTACAATGTATGGTTGTGGTTGTGAGGGAGAGACACTGAAAAAAGAATATATTTTCAATGAAAATATCAAGTATATGCCATGTACTCTTAAATAAAAAACATTGTGTGGTCCCCTCAGATGGGTTTACTTTTTAATCACATAGAAAAGTATCACATGTCATGTGATACAAGTCACATTACATGTATTCGATGATGGATACAATACATTAAACCATAGAGGTATGAACACAGACTACTACTAGGCATGGTAGGATTTAATGAGTATGAACCAATATTTAGTCATCGACAGAGTATCCTAACACTGCCACATACATGATCATGACTAGAGTACACAGGCATAGCTCGAAGTACACAGACATATTCCAAAGTACATGGGTAGACCTGTGGAATACAATACATGTTGATTACTAAAATTACATTGCGTGAACATTTTCAAAAGATAATTGAGGTCCTCTATCTCATCTTTATAGACCAGTATTAGTATGTTTTGTTCCCTTGGTCTATTCCCCATGATGGTATAACGTAGAATTAGAGCATGAACATATGATTGTGATCCCCTCCGTAGTATTATTCATGGATAGAGTTTTAGAAATCACTCTGGGTTTTTTGGGATTGGATCCTATATAATTCATTCTTCTTAACTATGTGGGGTCGACGAAATATTATGAAGAACTAATGAGGGCATATGATCCTCTATATAGAGAGTTATTCTAGGTAGGGTCTAGTTTACCCTATAGTCCATGGGTGAGATCCCCTATCTAAAAATCATGATATTTATAGTTCTAGGGATTACATAAATGGAATTTTTTGATGATCATGTCCTCTTGGATGATCACTATTAGTGATATCATGGCTCGTGGTGTGAGTTCCCTTACCAAAACATTACCTTTATTCCTCAAGAAGAATCATGTGGCTAGAAATAAGGTTGAAACCACTCTCAAAATTAGTTTTAATCATTAGTATATCTATATTTTTAATATTTTATGTCTTCTATCTTTATTTACATAAATTTTTTATGATTAGATGACTAGCTTCATGATTCTTTGCGTATGGTGATTTTTGGGTGTCCTACATAGTATTTTTAAACTCACTCATTCTTGGCCTCTTTCCAAACATGTCATGCCTTATGTAGATGGTAGGAATTTATATGGATTCCTTGGTTGATAAGGAGTAGGAAGAAAATAGTGATCTAGATAGATATTGGTTTGTACAATGAGCATCATCTTACAGTAGTCTCCTCCAACATATAAGGATAGAAACTTTAATTAGTTTTTGTGGGATTATATTTGTCCTTTGATAATTTCTCATAATTTTTGGATATATAAGTATGCACACATTGGGTATTAGTTTCTTAAATTTCAATATTTAATGGTTAATTGGGAATGTGTCTGTCTGTGTACAACTACATTAGGCTAAGTCCTCTCATTTGTGTCATATACCTACTCGGTTATGTCCCCAAGTCCCTAGACTATTAGAGGTGGTCAAGGGGGGGGGACACATACATTTTACAATAAATCATGTTAGCCCTAATGGTTTTGGTCTGGATAGAATTTCATCAGAGTGTCATTCATCATAGGATCTGAGACTAGAGGTCATTTATATTTGAGGTTTTGTTAAGGAACTAGGGAAATAGTGTTAAATTCTCTCAAGTTCATCTGTCGGGATATGGACTCTGGTATTCTTTTGGTGGCCAATGTATCCATTCATCATTACTTTGATGACCTTCTTGATGACAGAATTTGTGTAGATACTACTTACAGGGAAAACACATTGATTTACGCATCATATAGAAATGGATTGTGTTTTCCCTTTCCTTCATGAATCAACTCCCTAGATATTATCTTGGTCCATGGTATGTCTTGATTATTTAATGATTTCTCCATGACAATATATATTTATAGTTCTATAAAAGGATTATATGGATGATCTTCCTACTGATGAAGTTTTAATGTAGGGACATGTGTGGGAGGTAGTACCATCATAGTGTATTCTATCCATCATTCCACCCATTGAGAAGTAGGTTTTTCTGAATGTATTAGTTTAGGATATGTATAGTTTGAGCATGAAACATGAGTTTTAGATGTAGAAAAACCCTGTGTTTTATGGAAATATAGGCCCTAGGAAGCTGATATCTAACTGGAGGTAGTTATATGAGTTTTCCACCTTATCAAGACACATATAGATCAGATGGTGACCCTATAAGAAATTTTCATTTAGGGATATACATGGATATGTTGGATTATAGTGACTTATACATAATATAATATATCCCCTTTAGGAAAGAGTGGAATTGTATCTTTAAGGGGGGATTATATCTATCAAAATTTTGAGCGGTCAATATCTAGGAGCTTATATAACTTTAACTGGGAGGTGTGACAATGGTAGAGTATTAGACAAGGATCACCTACCTCTCAAGATACATTATAAATATTTTTCATGGTCCATTATTTCAAAAATCGACCTTTGAGTAAGGTCTACACTATTATATCTGGGATAGAGTAATATCTATTTTCATTCCCACTTATTTTAGAGTGCTTGAGAGGGATTTGGTAGTAGAGATCTTTATGGTCAAGAATGTGCCGATAGTTAGTGTGGGTCGTGGGAATAGAAAATGTAAGACCTCACAAGATGGTATCTAGTAGTATGAACAATGATCTATTTGTGTCAGATTTTTTAATAGATAGACTCAAGGTAGTGATTTTATAGTTTAAGGCTCTCAATATGCTTCTATATAGTAGAGAGAGGTTGTGTTTATCTTGCGATAATCTAGGATATCTCACCTAGGATTTTCCAACCCACCATATAGTTGATAGAGAGATGGTCGATAGACCACTAAAAAAAGATAGTGACAGGAGTATGGAGGCCTAAAGGGTGGTGGATGTGTAAGAGGATCATGGAGAGTATACTGAGGTGGTAGATAGTTTGACCTATTTCCACCACCACCCTCAGGTAGTCCATGTAAGGCTCTGGGTGTATCTAGTATGGGATGATGATAGTTTAAGGTAGTAGTGGCCTATGATCCAGATGCTTTAGGTATGATTAGAAGTATGACCAATGACTTCACTACTTTATTTACTATAATGGTAGGCATATGTGAAAGAGACACATTTCTTTCCACTTTAATTGTTCAAGATAAAGATATTTTGATTGATCCCTTAGCTCATACCTCACACATAGAGACTCCATCGTAAGGGTATTTAGTGATCATACAATTATACTAATAGCGTGACCTATCCATGGGATGATATATCTTCTCACTGGTTCTATTTCTAGAAGTTATAAGGTCATATGATGCCATCATAGGTATAGACTGGCTATATCCAGTTCATGCCAAGATTAAGTATTTTCAATGAAGAATGTGGAGTGTTCTTGTGGACACGATGAAGTTTTTTTGTAAGTGGTAATGAATCCAAAGTATTTTAGGATGGGATCATACCTTGGAGAGTATTTCTTATTACACACGGGTTGGATGGTACGAACCTAGGAGGAGAAGATTTCATGGGTTATTAGTTTTTTGTAGTTTTAGTAGAGTATGGGGATTTATTCCTAGAGGATTTATCGAGCATACCACCCCATATAGAGAACAAAGTCTCTACACAAATTATCTATGGACTTCCTCAAAATCTTCTCTAGATCATCATATGCATCCTGTAGAGATTTTTAAGCTAAATGTGTAGTTGGAGGAATAATAGGGGAAATGATTAGTGAGACCTAGTGGGTTGCCCTGGGTGGCCCTAGTGTTGGTCACCAAAAAGAAAGATGAGGGAATAATGTTTTGTGTGGACTAAAATTTCTTCAACTAGGTTCAAATGATGAATAATAACCCACTACCAAGGATCATAACCATCTTGAACAAGTTTATTAGAGCAAGATGGTTCTCGAAGATTGGTTTTTGTTCAAGCTGTCACCATCTCCATGTACGAGATGAGGATATAAATAAGATTGAATTTTGTTGTCTCTATGATAATTATTAGTACTTATATATCTCATTAAACATGTTTAATTCCAATGAAAGGGTAATAGGACTTATGAATTGGATATTTCATCCATCCTTGGACCAGTATGTGGTGGTATTAATCCATGTAATCCTATCGTAATCAATGTTCAAGGTGAATTAAGTGATACATTTGATGTTAGTCTGAAATATACTCCAGCAGAACATGATTTATGAAATTATCTTGATGTTTTGATTTTGGATTCTAGATGTCCAATTTCTGGGACATTTCATCTTAGTAGTGGGTGTATCAGTGCACCTGACAGAGATTAAGATAGTGTTTGCTTCAGAGCCACCCAAAATCATGAATTGAGTAAAGATATTACTTATGTTAGTTGGATACTATTGGGGATCCATTCATAGTTTTTATAAGATATCGTAACTCTTGACTACATTGACCCAAAAGAATAATCATTTCATTTGGATAGGGAGGGGCCAATAGGTTTTTTAGGAGTTGCAATAGAGTTTGATGATCACCCCATCAATAAATTTACAGAGGATATTTTTGAGTAAATAATGATCTACAATTCCTATAAATATTATCTTCAATGTGTTATGACGAAAATATGGGAATTGATAGCCTATGGGTTCCAGTAGTTAAGACCCCATGAAAAGAAATACATGACCCATGATCCTGAGCTGGTAGTAGTGGTCTTCTACATAAAGATGTTGCACCACTACCTGATGGGTAAGTAGTTTAACATCTATTATAACCACAATAGTATCTATTATATATTCTCATATAAAAATATTAACTTTGATATAGAGGCATTGTCTATAGATCTTATGGGATTATGAATTTATGATTTTCTATACTCTTGGTAAGTGGAACATGGTGGATGATTCTC
Source organism: Viscum album (assembly GCA_963277665.1). Lineage (NCBI taxonomy): Eukaryota > Viridiplantae > Streptophyta > Magnoliopsida > Santalales > Viscaceae > Viscum > Viscum album. Next base: position 904,558,962 of record OY728139.1, read on the forward strand.
TCAAAATGAGATCTTGTTTTCTGATGTTGAGTGAGGCATTAGAGAATTTAGCATCATTACTATTTTCCATTATGGATGAGGATGTTGAAACTTACCTCTAGTGTATTGTTGTTACCTCAATAAATCTACAAATGTATTAGTGAGTATTAGCTTTTAGATACTGAATTTGTGACATTGTGTGTTCAGTTATCCACTAGACATGCACCTACTATATTTTTTGAAGGTGGGGAGCATATAATCCTGTAATAATGGTGGATAATGGTAGAAATGGAGTTGAGATAGGTATTACTGATATATTTTCATATATCCCACTTATCAATATTTATAGGTGCATATATGATGTACCAAGACCTTTACTGTCAGTTTTAGTGGCTATGGATTAGTAAGTGTTTAGAATATTTTTTTTATCTCAATGCCTCGCTATTTAGTATATTATGGCTATGAACTAGATTCCATTAGTTCTGGAACAACCCCTTGAGGTTCCAAATCGGATTTGGGATGGGATTTCTTTGGAATTCCTGATGGGGATACCAATATCATCTACAGAATATGATTTTACCATGGATATTTTTGAATGACTCACCATGTTATCCCACTTCCTAGCTATCTAAGGGTGGAGTTAAATTAAGAGAATTTTGATCCTTTATATTGAGAAGATATTCTATCTTCACAAAGATATATCAATGATCATTTTAGACTGGGATTCTTGTTTAAAATTGTGATTATGGAGAGTATTGTACGAGTCCTTTAGGTCTCAGTTTCATTTGAGCATGGCATTTCACCCCCAAACTTAATCCTGGATTTAGTGGATTATTCTGATTCTATAGGATATGTTTTGGGATTTCATGATATACTTTGGTCATATTTGGAAGGATCTCCTACCCATGGTAGATTTTTACAACAAAAACTATCATTACACCATCTATATGAAACCATTATATACCTTTCATTATAGACCCTACAGGTCACCATTATGTCATATTGATCTAGGGGAGTTTACACATATTGTCCTAGATATATTTTGAGAAATGATAGAGAGGGTACAGATCATCCAATAGAATATTAGGACATATTAGAGCTATCACAAGTCTTATGTGTTCCAACAATAGAGGACTTTGGAGTTTTATGATGGAAAACATGTATTCTAGAAGGTCTCACCTCAATGAGGATTAAAAATATTCATCCATGTTAGAAAATTGTCCATGAGATTTATAAGCCCTTTATAGAAACTATTGAGGGTTGTTGAGGTGGCATACCAATTTTCCTGACCACCGTAGTTACATTTGATACATCATGTCTTCCACATGTCATAACCTATGAGGTACGTACATGAATTGTCGCATGTTATCGACTTGGGTGTGCTAGAAAATGGGGATGGAGATACCTATTAGAGTAATAAATATAGATCGTGGATCGATGGGAGTAGATCCTTCATGGGTGATGGATTCTCTTGGTGTGTGTCAGGTAGAAGTTTGTGGATATTTCAGATACCACACACGAGTAGGAGAATCAGATGTGAGACAAGTATCCTTATCATTGTTTAGGATTTTTTATTTTCAGGACAAAAATATTTGAGGTGGGAAGCATGTAACGACTCTACTTTTTCCTTATAAAGCTATGTAATATTTTTAAACCATATTTACGAACCAATACACTAAGTTAGCATTGGGTTATGAAGCACAAAGAGGCTCGATATTGATATTATAAATATAATAAATATATTTTATCATTATCAAATATTCTTTCTAAAATAATGGAATAAATATTAAATAAAGTTTCTAATAAAAAATATAAGACGAACATTTAATAATGAACATGGGTTTTACCTTTGGTGTGACATAATCCTTGTGAACATTGGGTGTCAGGTTTGAGCATCACTGTGAGATGAATAATAGTTAAAAAGTCATTAAATTTATTTATAAATTATTAATTAATCCAAATCCAAATATCCTTTATAATATAAATTTTTCTTTGTTATAACCAAAGGATTATTTTCATAACTCAATGAATTGAAAGAAGAGATCATGGGGGAAATCATTAGTAGAAGACATCATGATTGGGGATTGAAGACTAGTTTTAAAAGAATCATCTATTTCAATAGAGTTTATGGATATAACTAATGACTACATCAACCATTCTCATCATCAATTGTTAAAATTTTGAGGTTGGATTTTGGTGTTTTTTATATCAAATACCAATTTTTTTCTCCCATGTTAAATGTGACTCAATCCTTCTTGTAAGATTTATTTTTTGATCAATGATTTATTTATAGTTATTATACTATATTCCTATAATTAATAATTCATTATTTTTTATGATTCCTTAGTTAAATTCTTCTTGGTTATTTGATTATTCCTCAACAGTTTGAGACCAATCCAAAAAAAACTTAGGTTTGTTTCATGGGATTATGATCTGTGGTTCTATGTCCCCATTCATTATATGTATTCCTTGGTATTTCTTCGATCATAATATCGAAAAATTATTAGTGAATGATCATTTTGAAATCTTTCTTTATCCCAAAAAATCATTACCATATTTTTCGTATCTAGATTAATTGAACAGTCATAGTGTATGATGATGGTATTTGATTTAGTGTGTATTGGGATATCTTCAATTCATGGTTTTCAACATTCAGATGATGTGTAATTATAGAGTTCAATCTAGATAAGATTTGATGATTGGAATATACTCAATAGCGATTATTAGTCTCATTAGAACATATTGGTTGGTCTAGTGGTGGAATTAACATCAGGGGTAGCTTGGGTGATATGCATTTAATAGTATGGGAATTATATGAAAATCCTTACTATATAAAATGTACTCTAGAAGAAAAACACTATGTTGTCTCTTCATTCAATGTTAGTGTGTACATGAAGAAAAAAAATATCACACACCATTTGACTCGAGGATGGAGGCTCAGCGTGTACCCTTTGAGTATAATGGGAAAGACATGAATATGTACACTTGCATGACTGGAGTACATGGGAACAACCCAGTACTCAGACATTTCCAGGGTACCTGAAAGTAGCTAGGAAAATGGGTACGACCTGATGTACGTGGGTATGCACTGGTGTACATGATAAGACATGGGGTAGAGAAGACATGATATGTAATTTTTCCAAGGTAGGATAAGGGATTCCATCTCTTCTGTATATACATGTATCCATAGCGTGTGTTCCTTTAGCCTATACCTATGAGGGTAGACTGTGGAATTACATCATTATAATAGGATTCTAATCCCATCCATGATATTATTCTCTGATAGAGTTTTATGGATCACCCTGGGTGATCTGGGTGGGATCCTTTATCATTCCATCTTCTTACATAGGTTAGGTTGAGGAATATTTATAACTAAATTACATGAGTGTCTTATCCCTAAATTATCAAGTTATTCCATGTTGGGTATAGTATACCCCTGATACCCTAGGTGAGATCCCCTATCTGAGCAGCATGATCATTGGAGTTCCAATGATTACTTCATGGAAATTACCTATGATCGTTAACTCTTCGATCAGCACCATTAAGTAAGATATTATATCATGGAGTGAGTTTTTGAAAATGAGTGCTACCTTTAATCCTTAAGATAATCATGGGTTTGGAAGTATGGTTGAGACCTCTATAATATGTGGGGTTTATAATGACTATGTCTACAATTTTATTATTTTTATGTATCATATCCTGTTTGACCTGCCTTTATGAGGATGAGATAATTAATATCACGATGCTCTATGTTTGGTGATTTCAAGGTGTCCTATTATGTATTTTTATACTCACCCATTCATGGTATTTTACTGCACATGCCATGTATTGTGTAGATGATGGGTCTTTTGATGGATTTCTTAGTAGACTTGTAGAAAGAGGATCATAGTGTAACTGATAGATTGTGGTTGGTACCATGTGATTCATTTGACAATAATACCCTCCCACTTAGAAGGATGGAATATTTTATCAGTTTTGGTGGGATTTTATATGGCCCTTTATGATTTCCAGTAATGTTTTCCATACTTTGGTCTGGAATACAGATGTACACACCCATTTTGATTCAGTTTTTTTGTTTAAAATATTGTATGGGTATTTGAAGATGTGTGCGTGTATGTGTGTGTTTGTTTGTAAGTACCCTAGGATAATGCCTCCCTTGTGTTTGATATACCTTTTTCCATTTTTCTACATCTCCTATTTTATTGATTCTTGGATTGGGATATCACACATGGCTTACATATTTCCATAAGGGGCCTGATTAGTCATTTTGTAACATCATTTTCATTCATTAACTAGTTTTTACTCTTCACCATGACCATTGAGTTGATTTATCATCTGTCTTTAAATATGGATTCATGCTACTTAAATTATCATGTGACTCGAAGAACATGACTATTTAAAAAGGGAATATTAGTGATTAGGGAGTGTCTACCCAGACTAAGGGATTCACTATGATTTTATTCTCACATTATCCTTATTATATATAATTTATTTTAATCATTATTACTTAATGAACTAGGATTTTCATTTAATTAGTACTAACAAATCTCATTTGGTTTATTTTAGATTAGAATTATTAATATTATTTTTATGAAGATTGTATGTCTTAACTATTAAATTAAATTTATCCTTGTTCATATGAGTTTGATCATGGACTTTTATAATCAATTATGTACTTGTAGTTAGTTAGTAGGCAAGCCACGTAAATATAAATTCTAAAGTGGTTCGGATGTAGGAAGTAAAGACACCATTTGTCCTGATAATAAAATTTACCCTCTTTAGCACCTTCTACAACAACTATATAATCTAGATTAACATTCTTTAATCCATTTGAGAAGCTTATTCTAAAACATTCAACATCTACCTCACCAAAAAAAACATTCTACCATAATCCTTGTATGTTTCAAACTTTTTATAGATCTAGAAAACACTTACTTTTCATTCAGTCTTTAACATTTACCATCCATATGAACCTAGGAGATTTATTATCAATTATATGAACATTTTAAAATATTCTTGATATATTATTCACCATTCACCCCCAATCAGATATAGAAAGGAATGAAGAACTAAAATAAATAATCTATGATTCAAACTGAATATTAACACTAAGAAACAAACTACTCTAACCATTGGATATAGTATTTTGAAAACATTAACTTTTGAATGTTTTATTTTTGGATTTTATATTTAGATCACTAAAATATTTTTCTAGGCACCAATTCTTACCAAAAATCCATCATTCAAGTCTAGGCCCAACTGATTTCCTAGACTTTCCAACTTGGTCAAAAATATAATTTCTTACAACCTTTCCACTGATCATAATTTCTTCTACCATATGTATTGATTAAGATTATAGTAAATTCATAAACATCATTCCACATATTCTATTCATTCAAAAAAATATATAAAACTTTCTCAAGAACCAAGTCATACATCCAACTAGAATTACGTATGATATTCTTGATCATGTCCCATGATTCTAGTAGCAGTAACTGCACTAACAAATCCCACTCATATATCATGAAATTCATATAACTGATTTGATGTGACTTATAATCATATTAAATATTTTGAAATTATCATCCATTGGTCTTACATCCAAAATTATTATATTGAATTACCTCTATATCAAGAACACATTGTTCATTTTTTCTGGATCCCCATATATGTTCATTATATCATTCATAATATCCATTAAGTCTTTCACTTAAATGATTTTATGAGAAACATTATGTGTCAATGAAATTTGAATGAATCCAAAATTATTCTTATTTAATATTTCCCATTCTATTTTCTCTGTTATTTTCATTTTGAATCCTTTTAACAGAGCCTCCTGATCCTTATAAAATAAATAATCTTCAATCAGTATCTTCTACAAGATTAATTCCATCCCATAAACATTTCTACAAATACATTTCCATCATTAGGTTATATACATTCAAAAATAGAAAAATCACAGTTAATGGAAACATTTTTATGTAATAATGTTACCTGAAGTCTATATTATAGAATATTTTTTCTATTATTTCGAAAACTAAAACCTCTAATTCAAATTATTAGGGATCTAGAACTACAAATTACTAGAATAAAACTATTATAAGAATCAACAATTAAACAAAATCCATAACATCCACCATCAGAGGGAACCCTACACACTGATATATCAAAAAAAGAAGTTTTTCCAAAACTTAAATTAAAACACAAGAATAACACCCTATCTAAATATTACAACCAAAAAAATATTGGAAACAATACAACCAATTGGAAATTAAGGGTAAAATGTAAATAACTACTTTATATTGTTCATACTTTAAGCCCTACAACCAAATGAGAAAAATATTTATTTCATTTAAATGGAATATATAAATATTACAACTAAATCACAATTATTAAAATAGTTTATATTAGATCACACACTTGCCAATAACTCATTGTTGAATATTTATATGTGTCATGAAAATTCATCAAAAGTATTATTGTATAAGATAACTCACCTCATTTTTCTTGAAGAGTTCAGTCAATTGAAAATGTCCCCAATCATCGAACATATATGGAGGACCCATCACTATTCTTTACCTCCCCCAATATCCCATTAAAAAATATACCTCAACCACTGATTCCTATTGAATGTTAATGTTAATCATACACAACACATATAGTATTTCATATACTGCCATTGGAAAACTGAAATTACTCAAATTTGAGAACACCCTATGTAACATCATATGTTATCCTTAGTAGAGTCAGAAATTATATACTCTATTATCTGGTATTGACCACTCACTAACCTTGCTTAAGAAAATGTACTTTGTACCATTCTGTCTCCTGTCAATTTCATTCTTCCAAAAGCCAAAAAAATTCAAATCCCTATGTTATGTGGTCGCTTCTTTTTTGATGTAGGAAAAAATAACCAAAGAATAAACTTCACATTTCATAAACAAATTCCATTTTACTTGTGATTCTTTTATCTAAAAAATTTCCTGATGAATTTAATACTATATAAATTACCACTTATAAAATATTTGTGAATAAAATATGAATATGACCATAAAATACAAATTATATTTTTTAATTAAGTAATAAATATAAACATTATCATAATCCATTAAAAATTATGAATATAAGATATATTATCTATATTCATTTCACAAACCATTAATATTATAACTATCTAAATTAACCCCTTTCTCCCCAATGATTAAAATACCAATTAGAAAAATATAGGCATTTTTTAATGATTTTAAGTGATAATTCAAAACCACCATAAACACGTGTTTCAGTAAAAATTATGTTATAGTATTTTTCATTTATCATTTTTTTATTTTATTTTGTGTTTTTAAAAAAACTAAAAAAATAGCATCCCTAATCCTATTATCCATAACAACCCCAATTTGGATGTGTCACATAACCCCAGGTGCACTATATAATGCATCAGAGGCATCTAACATGAAAAAAATAACTAATGATACATAACAAAGATTATACCCTCTATAAAATAATTTAATTATTAATGAAATTTTAAAAAAAACATCCATAACTAAAAATATAATATAGAATTTATGGAAATGGTTCCACGAAAATTGAAACTATTGCAAGATATAACAAAATAGGATCCCATTGTAATGTCATACAAGGCATATATCAAGAGTATAATTGCATGATTGATAAATAGTATATATATATAATGATCCTATATGTATATGTGTGTTTCTATGGATATAACTAAATATTCTAGGTTGGGGGCTATACTAGATCATATTTCCTAATCTAACCATTTAACCAATCTCAACTAAATTTTATAGGGATCTTTCCCTTACTTGTATTCCTAATTACATAGTATATATATATAAAAAGTATCATGGGAACTGTGTAATAAAAATATTAAGAAGAAAATCACAAAATATTACACTAAATATAACTATTAATATGTGGGTGTATCTAGAATTTGATATGTCAATAATGATCATAATATAATAATCATTGTGTTTTGATGTACTAAACAACCACCAATATGAACTGTCATACCCTTTTTTCCAATACTGAAATGGGATGGGTAGTCCCAGAGCATTATCACAATAATAGTATGAACGCATTATATCCTATATCAATAATACATGGGTAAATAAAGTTTGACAACATTAAAAAGTATAGGTGAACAGGTTGTTACCACTTTTCATATTGGAATTTGTTAAGTATTCATTACCATAATAAATATAAATAATATTAATGGTCTATTACCCTAATCATAAAAAATAAAGTTGGATGGGTCATCATAATAAGAATAAAAAACTAAGGTGTATAGGTTATCATTAAAATTCTAAACAAAAACTATTTATGGGTTATCACTATTATAAGAGAATTATAAGATAATAGGTTATCATCATTCCAATAAAAAAACATGGATGAAGGGGTCATCACCATAAGCATAAACATAACACATGTTATTGGGTTATAAATATAAGCATAAATATTACATGTATGGATGGGTTATCACCAATATCATAATCAAAATCAAGGATGAAAAGATTATCACTATATGAAAAATCATAAACAATGTTAATGAATTATCACTATAAGAAAAATCATAAACAATGTAAATGGATAGACACTATAAACATAAGAATAATAAAGGGTGAATCGATAGTTCCCAATAGTATTTAACAATAAAGGGTTAATAGATAATAAAAAATTATATAAAAATAAGAAATTGTGAACAAATAATTACTAATAATATAAACATAATAATGTGTGAATGTGTAATAATGACAACACAGACAAATCATACCATATCCATAAGAAACATGGATAGGGTTCCAACAAACACATTATTCCAACCAATCCAAACCACTCCCTATGATACCCATTTCATTGAAATTATAAACCTATAACACATATTTCAAGCCCAGCCTCCCTTGGCATGGATTAAGATCCCAAAACACTCATATCATAAGGGTCGCTCTGTAGTCGGAACTAATTGTTCTAAATTCTTAAATTTTGGTTAATTCGCTATCATCCTAACCTATACATAATAATAAATTCATTAAAAAAATTCTAAAATATTCCCTACAAAGATCATAGATTCAATTCCTAGGAAAGGACACTTCTTATGGATTTGAATTCCAAGGTCTCTCACTAGTATCTCAAGGTAATAGGTACATCTCTTACCATGTGTTCATGAAATATATATTTGGGTGCCTATCACATGTTATATAGACTATACTCATCGTTCAATAAGGAAATCGAATTTTGTTCTATTCTAAGTTTCTCCCACCCACCCTCCTACACCTGCATACTATACAACCCATGAAACTCAAAATATTGTGAAGGACTTCAGGGACCACTTACATCATAGTCATGCATGGAAACTCATCAAATATAATTTATTGATTCATCCTCAATATATATAAATCCAAAATAATGGGAACCCCCCCCCCCCCAATTTAGTTTTTTTTTATAGATAATGAGAAATAGTGATGGAAAACTATAATATTGGGGAAAGAAACCTGAAAAGCACCCTTGTTGATCCAATAAAACCAATGGAGATTTTACCATCACATAAAAAAGGTATATCCCACCATTAGAATGGGATATATTAATAGATAATGGAATTAGGTTCATGTGTCTAAAAATGAGAAACATATTCAAATATTATATTTAAATTTTTAGCTTAAAATTAATTTAAATGTAAAAAATTAGTATTAGAAGACTGAATACATGCCTACATCTACCATTATCCTTATATATATACCTAGGGGCCTTTGTACAACTATTGGACCACATAGTAAAATCCCTTTCACTACCTAATACACTAGGATTAGTTACCCTCACTTAATATATATTATCATTTCATAATTTTGTAGAATACTTAATACATTGCCCAAACAGATTCCCAAAAGCAGTATTAGTTTACATCCTTTAGAAGCATGGAAAAATAAATGTTAGTACATAAGGGAGATATATTATCACCAACTAGGTTCTCCATGACGTAAAACCTTCCATGATATATCATAAAAAATTTATATCTAATAACTTGGGGAAATAAAACATAAAAAGTGGTGATCTCATATGCAAAGTAAGGGTAAACAAGGGAGATATGTAAGTATAAATATGAACGTAAGGGTATGATAATTTGATCATAACATTATATTATCATACCATGCATATGAGAGATCATAAACATGAATCAAGGAATATTTATTGTAAATTAATAAGACATTAATCCTATGGGAATTAGGATTATAATCCATGGAATGGTAACATAGGAATAAGACATGGAATTATGGAAGACACATAAAAATGTAATATCATATTCCTATAAGTAAAGTTGCTTTTCCAAATCATAATAGGGCACCTCATTGGGACTATACCTATTGGGTGAGAGAGACCACAACCCCCTGTCATAGTCATATCCTTATAAGTGATATGTGTTACCCATATTACCATAGTAGATCAGGTTTCCCCATATTCCCAGAGTGGATCAGGTTTCCCCAACTTCCATAGTAGATTAATCTCATCGACTTTATTACCAAAATTATATCATGACATATAAATATTTACACAATTCATTTTAAAGATATAAGTCCCACACATCTGATAATGAAATCTTGTATTCATGTGACACAATATCACAAACAATCATATCATAACCTATCAAATTAAATGGACATAATAAAAATGAAACCATATAATAAAATATGGAAAACAGAAAGGATTTATAATAATTTCATAAAATCATAACCCATGAAAATAAGTGGGATTCATAAGAATATAACCCATGAATGAAAAATGGGTTTCAGAAACATCAAGCCATCAAAACATAAATCATTCAGAGAAATAATATAAATGTAACAATTGGATCCTTTCCACTTAATTTCATGATTAAAACCAACATATATAATCATTTATGGAAAATAATTTGGAAATATCCTTTAAAAAGTTTTTGAGGAAAAAATTATTTTTTCTGTAAAAATGATTTGTAATACGTAAAACATTTTTGAAAACATTTTTCTTTGAAAATAGAATTATAAACATACAAATGAATCTTTTAAAACCCATAAAGTATTTTAAAAATATTTTTCCTAGAAAATGATTCTTAATATATCATTTTAGAAAAAAAAATTTAAAATATGGTTTTTTGAATAAAACATGTTTCTGATTGAAGAGAGAAACAAGGTCAGTTTTCTGAAAAACATTTTATTTATTATATATAGTACCAAGGAGTTTAAAATGGTACTATAATGTGAGTATATCTTGACTAACAAATGGGGAATAAATTTCATGATTGTTCTTGAATGATTGATCATAAGGTTTGAAGCATAATCATAAACAATCCTGATAATCGGTGAGATTGTTCCAATAAACTCTTTACACTTGGTAACTTTAAATCATACTCCCTATACATGAAGATAAAATTAAAATATCCTTAAAGTATCATTAAAATAATTAGATTCATGATATAACATGTAAAATTTCGTTTTATATAACTCTTTGATTAATAAAGTTCAATAACATGGCATGAGTCTTAAAGAAGGCAAATTGAAACAAATTTATATTACCTATTTGGTAACTTTTGAAACATAAATCCCATAAAAGGGACATCTTGTAAATAACCATAAATTTATGGATAATAATAATATAATATATTCTTTATAATTACCTCCTCCACACAAAATAAATTTGTGGTGAATAAGGCATAAATCTCATAGGAATAAAAGTGATATGATAAATCCCCTTACCTCATGTTGGGACACTCTTCGTATGCATTCAAATATTAGGTAAAATAAATATAATTTTATTATAAATCTACCAAAGAAATATATTAATATATCTATTTCCATTTATTATTTTATTATGACATTATATTACCTACTTATTAACAATTCTTTGTTACTTTTATGCTTTGGGTAGTATCCGCATTGTTTTTTGTATATATTTTGACTTGATATTCATGATACACTTACATAGATAATGATTTAATTATTTCCATAATTGAAAAAACTATATAAATATCCTAAATATTTATTATAATAATATTTATAATAATCTATAAATGACAGAAATATGAAATGGAATACACCATTCATGGATATGGTTGTATGTACGTACATATGTACGGTGTTTTGGTTTTGAAATCATTTTGAAATAATGTAAATAAATGAAATATATATATATATATATATTCATTCCATTATAATTATTAGTTCATATAATTCATATAATTTTACTAAAACTAACCTTAATACATTCCATGTAATGTTTTAATGAACCATATCACTTTGAGTAGCCGGTAATCAACACGTCAACAAATGAAGTTATCATATTTACAAAAATGTAAACCATGAAGCTATGTTTTATGTAATAATTACATAATCATAAATACATCATAAATATAATATATATCTTTTAATAATGGTATTTAAATCATGATTACCACCATTAGATGTGGTAAAGGAAAAACGCACAATCATCGTTTCATGATGAAATTGTCCTCTGTATGCATGAATGGTATGTTCGTTACCATTTAGATATATGTGTGTGTAAATGTACATAGAACCACTAGATAAACAACATATAAATATATTTATGATACTTCATTTATTATATAGTCATGTAATAAAATTATTTCAATGGTGTTGAAATAAAATAAAACAAAAGAGCTTATGGAATAATGTTACCTACTCTTTGGGTAACTCCATTTCGTTTTCACTAAAGGGATTCCTTGATTGAATTTCTATACAATGTAAGGATTATAGGATGAATTTATGGATGTTGGGAGGATATTTTGGAATATTTTCTAAGAGAAAAATTTATTTAGGGATGTAAATAAGTAGAAGGGGTGAGTTCTTTTTATAGTGGAGGAAGAGTGGTATTCTTGTAAATTTTTTAAAAGTGAATTAAACCAAAACGTTTAACTAATAAAGTTTCTCAAATAATGGACAAAATCATATATCATTTAGTATATGGTCAATATATGAACATGAAATGTATTTTTCAAATAAAAAATTATCACTTTTTGGTAATTTTAAGGTTTATTCCATTGTTAAGCTAATTGTTCCTTTAATCATTGTAATTAATTTAAATCCATTTTACTAATATTTAAGGTAAAAAAACTAAGTTTAATATTTTAAACAATATAAATTATTTTTATTCCAAATATGGATTCCATTTTCCCACATTATAATTGCAGTAGTGGTGGAAATTAATTTAAATTTAATCTCATATAAGAGATGACAATGTGGGTTTCTAAAGCAAAAATGCTTAAAATGTCAGAATGTTTTCATATCCAATTTAAATGTGAAATTTGTTAAAATGACCTAAATTGGTTTAATTTTTGTAAAATTGCTCTAATTAAACTTTAAACCCAAATAAAAATATAATTTAACTATAAAAATAAATTAGATAGAAATGCATTTTTAATTAAAATTCAGTATTTTTCACTATTCCTCCAAAAAAATGATTTTTCCAAACAAAGTCCCTAAACATCACCATAATATAATTTTGAAATTTCTAATTAAATTTATTTTTTATAAAATTAATTTCTAAAATTCTGTACAATTATTTTCATTATTTTTTCCCATAAGGATATAAAAAGCAGTTTATTTGAGAAAATAATACTTTCAAACATGTAGAGACTTTACAAAAAATTATATGTTTTGTTATAAATAAATATTATTTATATAATTAAATTATAAATAATATTTAAAAATTAGTAATCACTATTCACATTATTAATTTTAAATTTCTTTGTAATAAGTATCTCACTAAAATAATTATAATAATAAAATATTATTTCGTAGAATCTCAGTTTGCGTCTAAAGTAAGACTAGACAATATTTCATTTAGTGAAATATTAACTCATTTTTAGATTATAATTAAATCATAACTTAGTGTATTGTTCAATTCAATCCGTCAAATAAAATTAATTTATTCAAAAATAAAAGGTTTATACAACTCGGGGTGTAACATTCTACCCCCCCCCCCCACTAAAATTATTGTTTCCCTTGAAATTCATCTTTCTGATTCAAACATATGTGGATACTCTTTCCTATCCCATTACTAAAGATTCCACAAAGATTACTCTAAATATTGGTTTCTCCAAAAAAACTATGTCCATGTTAGTGGTATTGTTTTTATAAATTTCTCTCTATAATCTATAATTTCAACTAGTTATTCCTCTTAATAAATATCCTTATCTTGTGGTCTGACCTCTAAGTTTGGTATATATGAAGAGTTAGGTAAATAATTCCCCAAGAGAGGTGAATGTAACACATCACCTACTTGATATATATTTGAAGGAAGTTCTATGTTATCGTATACCATCCTAAAATGATCAAGAATTTCAAAGGGACAGGAATACCTATGGATTAGTTTCCCTTTCATCCCAAACATTGCAACCTTTATCCATGAATAAATTTGTATAAACACCCTATCAACGAATTCAAATTATATATAACTCCATTTTTTATTAACTAAATTTTTTTTATACTTTGAGAAACCTTTATATGTTGTTGAATGGTTCTAGATTTCTCATCCATTTCTTCAATGATCTCAAGTCCAACTAGATTTCTTTCTCAAACGTCAATATAGAATGTTTGTGCTCTAAATTTTATTCCATATAGGAATCCCTAAGAAGCCATAAGAATTATTGAGCTAAATCTGTTGTATTTAGAAAATTCAACTTCAGGAAATTTTTTATCCTAGCTACATTTGAAATACAATTAAGAGGATATGAACATTAACTCTAGGGTTTGAACTATTCTTTTAGATTGACCATTTATATTTCTATGATAAGAATAGTTGAAACTCAATTTTGTATCCACTTCTTACTTAATACTTCACCCAAACATTGAGTTAAACCTCAGATCAAGATCAAGTACAATAGAAACTGTTAATCCATGACACTTTGCCACTTCATTAATGTATATCCTAGAATGATGATCTATAAGAGGTAATCTCTAATAGAGAGGAAGTGTGAAAACATTGTAAGTCGACTAACTACCACCCATATATCATTATTCCCATTAGAATTTTTTGGGGAGTCTGGTGAAAAAATTCATAGTGATGTTCTCCAATTTACATTCGGGTATGGGTAATTGATGAAGTACCCCCGTAACATTTTTAATTTATTCCTTAACATGAATGCATACTAATAAATGTGATACAAACTCTATGATATATCTCTTCATTCTATCCCCACAGAATTATTCCATAAAATCTCTATATATCTCCATCCTTCTAGTATAAATAGAGAATGAATAATTATGATCTTCATCAAATAGATCCTTCTTAAAATATTATATAGAAGTAAAACATACATGGTTCCAGAACCTTAACATTTCATCCTGACCATGTTTAAACTTAGGAGCAATTATAACCTTTTTTTGGAGCTTTATATCTTCCTTATAAACCTCTTTAATTTCAACATGGATAGAGGTTGGAATATTAAATTGAGAAATATAATAATTTTCTCTTTCATTTACGGTTTCTAGATCCATCCTTTGAAAATCCATAAAAATTGGATTGTTTTTTATCCTCATCATGGATAACCTAACATGATTCATTTGACTCAAATCATCGACCACCATGTTCTCTTTATCAGGGAGGTAACGTATTGAGAAGTAATAATCTGTTATCATCTCTAACCATTATTTATGGTGCATGTTAGAATCCTTATGTCTGAATATACATTTCAAACATTTATTATTGTTATATATATTACACTTTAATCCATAAAGATAATTCATCCATATCATTAATGCAGAAATTACCACTGATAACACAAAATCATGAGTCACATAATTTTTCTCATGAATAATAAACTATCATGAGGCATAAGCGATAGCCATGTTATTATGAAAGATAAGAAATAAAAATACCTTCTAAGAATTGTTTATATATTTTGAAAACCCTTATCCACTACATGGTAATTTAATATTAGGTGTGATGATCATACTTCTCTTTAGTTCCTTTAAATTTTCCTCACATTCATCTGTCTAGAGGAACATGAAACCCTTCTGAGTTGACTTGGTCATATGATTAGACAATTTTGATAAATTATCCATAAAACATTGATAATGACTATATAATCCAAGAAAAATGTGAATCTTGATCACCATGGTTGGGCTAGGCCCACATCCAATAGCCTCGGCCTTTGATGGATCCACTGTTATACCATCTCAAGAGATTATATGACCCAAAAAATGAAACCTTTTGCATCAAAAAATTACCCTTGATAAAATTTTACATACATATTACAATTCTCAACTATTCTTTATGAACTTACTTTCCCATTGAATAGATTATTATATCATTTATAAATTATACCACAAACTGATCGATATAATATCTAAAGTCATTATTCAAAATATCAAAGAATATAGCTTGGGAATTAGTAATACCAAAACATGTCACTATATAATCATAGTGTACATACCATTAATGTAATGCCATCTTGGATTTATCCTCCTTCATTTCCATATGTTTATGATATATATAATAAATTTCAATCTTGGAAAGGTATTGAGCGCCACGTAGTTGATCAAACAAGTCCTCAATACAGAAAAATGATACTTTTTCATGATCATGATCTTTTTAACCTCCTAATAATCAATTTATAGCCACATTGATCCATATTTATTTTTCAAAAAGATAACAGGTTCACCTAAGGTGACAACGTTTCCTAAATGAATCCCTTTTTATTGTTTTCTTGGAGTTATTGCTTTAATTTTTATAACTAAATTGGGAAATTCTATAGGGAGTCATTGAAATTAGTGTGGAATAAGTTATAAGTTCTATTGAGAAAACAAAATCACCTTTTATTGGAAGGATATGAAACACATCTCTAAACACATTCAAAAATTCCTAAACAATTTTCATATCATAGATTTCTTGTTTATCCCCAACCATTTTTGAAAAACATGCCTTATGAATGGGAATTTAGACCCATACACTAGATGAAATATTTGTAGGAAGTTTATGCTTATCCATAAATTGATATAATATCATAAGATAGTTTGAAATAACAAATGTATCATCCTTTTATCAAAAATTTATTATGGATTTATGTAGAGAAATCCAATCCAAGACTAAGATTTAATTAAATTCAACAAAAGTAAGAATGTAAATACTTTCAGGAAGCACATTTCCACAAACATCAAACAGAATATGAATCATAGACTTGAGATGCAATCACCATACTATTAGGGGTTTTCATTTCAAATTCCACATATAATAGTTTGGGTGGAATCATAATACCCTTATCAAATTCTTTAGATATGGAAGAGGGGGTAGATCCAGAATCAAATAAGACATTATTAGTTCTAGAGTGGATGATATGTGTACCTTTCAAAATGACGTTATCGAACCACTAATCATAAATAATGATCACATTATATTTCCCCTTTTAGTTAAGTTTATGTGGTTTCTAATGTTGATTATCATCACCAACCCTTGGGTTTGGGAACTACTATGTATAATTCCCATCCTCATAATGCTTGAATCACTGAACTATGGGAAGCTCATTCTATTCATTTTTACTTCTATTTTCATCATTGAGAATATTCTTCTCGTATGTTTAGAAATAAATTGTCTTAGGTCCTTATCTTTCACACTTAAAAAATTTATTAAACCCCATAAGAAAATTCCCTCCATCCTTATTTCCAAATTTAAAGAATAAAAGAAGGTACATCTTCCTCTCTCCATAGTTTTTATATTTTTCGTTGAAATATATATTCTATTATTATTCAGTCCATTATATTGACATATAACCCCAACAACTGTTTAAACTTTTATTGAACAACAAACAATCTATTCATAGATACTAAAGTCTATTATTCCCAATTCCCTTCAAAGATTTGCCTTTATTCCACTGAAGAACCTATCAACTTTACTATAAGGTTGGATAGTAATATGAGAATCACACCTCACGAGCTTTGTGAAATTAGCCTCATAGATAAAAAAGATTTATCATCCTTTTACTTAAATTCAGGGAACCCTTTTTTAATCTCCGTATGAATAACACAGGGAGTGTTCTTATTGAAGAATATTTTATTTGAACTCAACCCAATACGTGGATTAAATTTAATTTTTCTTTCTCATAATATTGATTAGATTCCATCACTGTTCTATTTCAATATCTAAATTTTTAATGGATAGAATGAAATTTTCATGTTATGATTTTTGGAGGATGGATAAGATCTTTTTAGTGGTGTTGATCCATTGTTTATCTATAAGTGGATCATAAGACCCACTGAAAGAAGGTGGACGTAGTCCATGAAGGACTCAACATAATATTGTTCTCTCGTTCTCTTATTTCTAAGCCCATCCTGATTTATGTCATGAGAAATTTGGGTGAGTTTAGTAATGAGATTATTCATTCCATCTTCCATATACTTTGGTTGGTCCGGAGGAAAGTCATTCCATTTTCTGTCACAATCAACATTAACACGGTACCATTGGGTTCCATCCAATTATTAAAAACAAAAATTATAGAGTAAGAAACCATTTTTAGAGTAAGTAACCACATAATAATGAAAACCCATTTAAATGATGTTTAAAAGATGACACCTCATTAATCTATGATTCATTAGATGTTTTCTAGGTTGTTCATAGACAAATAAAATTTAAATCATTCATGATGTTTTGGGAAGATTTTTTGAATTAACAAAACCTATACCTTGGGAGTATCAAACCAGGTGTACAGGAAGGACATTTCCTTGAACTAATTCCCGATCAAGTAAATCAAAACATGTTGTTTCTAGGGATTTTACCCAAATGTACATCTGGTCCGGAGGCACATCCACTTGTAGTATCGAGAGAGGGATATATTTCTAAGAAGACACTCACTATATCCTTTACCAAAATTCCAATAAATTTTCCTACACTTTTCCTCGTCCTTCAACTTATCTCTATCTATGACCTTTGGGTTCTCGCTATGTTTTTCTCATACTATTTTCAAAGGTTGGATAAACATTTACTCTAATACCAACTATATATATTATCACTTAAAATATGTTATCATTACATTTTTGTGGAATACATAAATACATTACATAAATAGATTCCCAAAGGCCATACTAGTTTAGTGCCTTTAGAAAAATGGAAACACAAACACCAGTACATTAGGGAGGTACAATATCACTGGATATATTCTCTATGACTAGAACTATTCTTATATATATCGTATATATACATATGTTTATAACCGTGGGAAATGAAACATAAAAATGGGTTATCTCATAGGCTCAATAATGTGAAAAGGGATATATGTGATCTTAATCATTAGAATAAGGGTATGATAACATAATAATAACATTATAAGATCATACCCTATATATTAAAGAATATAAAAATGATCAATGGAATGAATATTAGATGTTCATAAGACATGTATCAAAAGAGAATTAGGATCATAATCCCTGAATGCGTGACATAAGAATAAGACATCGAATTATGGATGAAACATAAACAGGTAATATCATTCCCTATAATTCAAGCCCATTTCCAAGACATAACAAGTCCCTTCATAGGGACTACGCATACTGGGTGGGAAGCACCTCCATCCCTTGTCTAAGTCCTTTAACTGTAAGGGGTCATGTTCCCCCGTCTTCCCATAGAGGACTGGGTCTCCCCATTTTCTCATAGTGGATCGACTTACCCCATATTCCCATGGTGGATTAGGTTTCCACAACTTCTATTGTGATTTTAGCCCGTTGACTTCATTCTTATCATTATCTCTTGAGATATAAATCATTACCCAATGAATTAGAGAGAGATATAGGACTCACCAATATCATAATAAAATCATACATACATGTTCCAAAATATTATAAAAAATCATATCATAACTCATGAATTGAAATAGTTATCCTAAATATGTAATCATATCATAATAGTTGGAAAATATATAGGTGTCATAATCATTTCATCAATGCATAAGCAGTGTAATGAATTGTGTTTCCTAAGCATATAACCTGTGAAATAAAAAAATGTATTGTAAATAACATTCCATAAAAACATAAACAATTCCGAGAAAGAATATGAATTAAAATATTGTATAATTTCCCTGTAAAGGAATTATTAACACCTATGGATATCATCGTAGAAGGAAAAAAATTTGGGAACAACCATTAAAAATATTTCATGTGGAAAATATCATTTCTTCATTGAAAAACATTTTTTAATGAAAAGCACTTTTGAAAACCTTTTTCTTTGAAAATAGATTTGAAAACATATAAAGTAAGATTTAAAAAATATAATCCTTTTCACTTGTAAATGATCATAATATTTCATTTTGATAACATTTTCTGAAAACATGGTTTTTTAATAAAATATGTTTATGACTAATGAGAGAAATAAGTTCGGGTTTCAAAAAAATTATTTCTTAATTTTAGAAATTAAAGAAGATTAGAAATGTTACTAGTACGTGAAGATATAATGATTAACTATAGTATATGATATATCATGTGTTTTATTGAAATACGACTCTTAACGTTTCATCAAAGAAATCATAATCATAAACAATCTCGATAATCGATGAGATTGTTGCAATAAAATCTTTCCACTTGGTAAATTTGAATCCTACTACACATGATATAAAATAACATTTCATGAAAATGAAAATATAACTACAATAATGGATTCATCATATAAAATTTCTAATGTAATGATGTATATCTCTTAGAATAATGTAGGTTCATAACATGGCGTGTATCTCAAAAAAACAATTGAGATCATATTTCTTTACTAATTTTGGTAAATTTTGAAAAATTGATCGTAAAATGGATATATAAATACCCATAAATTCAATGATAATAATAATAAAATATATTCATGTTAATTACATACACCACAAAAATAAATGAGTGGTGAATATGGCATAAATCTCATAGAAATAAATTTGAGTCGAGAAATCTTGTTACCTTATGTCTCGAATCTCATTGTACTAGTTCTAACCTCCTATGTAATAAATATATGTTCATTGTAAATTTAACATATGAACCATATTTATATATATATTAACATAATTTATTTTATTATTACTTTACATTACATTTTTATTAACAATTCTATTTTAATGTTATCCTTTGATAAATATCAGTATTGTTTTACATATATGTTTCGACTCGTTATTAATGATAATATTACATAGATCATGATTTAATTATTTAAAATATATAAAACAAGATATAAAGATCATATATCTTCAGTATATAAATATTTATAATAATATTTAAAATTGAGAAATATTAAATGGAATACAATGTTCATGGAGATGGTAGGTTGTACGTACGCCCGAATGATGATTTTGCTTTATTGTTGTATTGAATGAAATTAAGTAGATAAAATTTATGTGTGTGTGTGTGTGAATATATTATAATTATATTAGAATTATAATTTCATATATATCATATAATTTTACTAATCTCTTCCTTAATACATTCCATGTAAAGTGTAAACGAATCACATCGATTTGAGGAGGCTGTAGTCCACACGTTCACAAATGATGTTATCGTATTTACATAAAATGGAAGTCATGAAGGTATATTTATTTTAATCATTAAAAAAACATAAATACATCATAAATATAATATATATCATAAAAAATATTATTTCCATCATAATTCCAACCGTGAGATGAGGTAATGGAAAAATGAATAGTTACTATATTATTAAGGTGACATTCTTCCACACACACTAACAGTAAGTTCTTGGCCAATTATATGCATTTGTGAGTGAATTTAGGTAGAAATAAAATAATAAAAATAACTAAGTATTATTAGGATAATTATTTTATTATATAATCATGGAATAAGAAGAGTTTTTTGGGTGTAGAATGAAAAAAACTTGTGGACGGATGATACCTATTCATTAGGTAATGCCTTTTCATTTTCTCCAAAAAGATTACTTGATTATATTTATACTCAAAAGATAGATTTATTGTATGAATTAAGGTATTTTTTAGGATATTTTTTCATATTATTTAAGATACAATTTCCTTTAGAGGTGTCAATAAGTGGGATGGGTGAGTGCCTTTTTATAGTGGAGGAGCAGTGGCATTAATGAAAAAAATTTAGGAGGGATTCCACCAACGTTTTTCCCATGTAAGTTGGATTAACTGATAGTTAAAATATAATAAAAGGGATTATAGTGTCTAAATATGAAAATCCAATGGATTTTTGAAATGTTTAGAGGTCATTTTGGCCATTAGTTTAAGGTTTACTCATTTGTTAAGCTAATGTTTCTCTATAACATTGTAAATAATTTTAGTCACATTCACTGGTATTTTTCATTGAAATAAATTTTAACAATATTATACATTATAAATTATGTTCATTCTAAATATTTAACTTATTTTAAAAAATTCCAATCACAGATATTGTATAAATTTATTTAAATTTAATCTGAAAGCTGCGACGATAAAGTAAGTTTTTTAAGAATAAATGTTCAAAAGTTTGTAAGGTTTTTATATTTAATTTCAATTTAAAATTAGTTAAAACGACAAACATAATAATAATTTATGTAAAATTAATCTAATTAAACTATAAAACTAAATTAAAATATAATTTATCTATATAAATTAAATAGATTAAAAGGAAATATTAAATTAAAATTCAGTATTTTTCTCTATTCATCAGAAAAATCTGTTTTTTTCAAAAAATATCCATAACATTTACCCTAAAATAATTATGAAAATATGAATAAAAAAATAATTTTTCTTTTATCATATTTTATGTCTAAAATTTTCGAAAAATATATTTATTATTTTCCACATAAGGACATTAAAATAAGTTTATTTGAGATAATAGTATTTTCAAGCATTTTAAAACTTTTCAAAAAATTATATGCTTTATTATAAATATGTTTTATTATAAATATGTATAATTATTATAAAACCATTATAAATAATATTTGAAAATAATTTATGATTATTTATATTACTATGATTAATGGCTATGTTAGAACTATCTCACTCAAATAATTATAATAATAAAATGTTGTTTCCTAGAAATTCAGTGTTGCATGTAACAAAAGCCAAGTCAATATTGCGTGTAGAAAAATATCAACTTGTTGTATCATATAACAAAATATTAATAGGGTATATCATGTAATGTAATACATTAAATAAAATAAATTTATTTAAAAATAAAAGGTTCATAAAATATTTTGGTGTTACACTAGGTACCTAGTGATATATTTCACTTTTTGAAAACATTACCACTGATCCCATTTCACAAAATTCAGACCTATGGCCTCCCATAACCACTACAATATAAAACAAATCAGTAAAATACCCATGGATGGAAAAAATATTCAAAATGTTTACATTATTATCTTGATTTTATTACAATCTTCCAGTCATACTTCATCTATTATTTGTGATATATCAATGAACATTGCAGGTAAAACCTTTAGCCCCTACACTCACATGTCTACCTCTCACAAACTAGTGTCCTCCTAGATAGATCTATGCTAACATAACTCATATAAAATATGTAAAATCCTTCATCAAATGATTTACTCACTCTAATCCACTATACATAATGGTCATTCCTTGAATGATGCATCAACCCCCTGTTCGATATCATTAACACAGATCACATGAGAAGAGTCTTGGTGGTAACTCCCAAGCTAAGATATATGGAATAAAACATTAATTATACTATATCTATGAGTTAATTATAGTTGGTATTCCACTATTCTAATTATTATTATGATCCCAAATAGAACCATAAATTGTGGCACTAACTTCCTTTATCTTTGCATCCTCTTATGTTCCATCTGAGGTAAAACCTTCATAAATACCCACTCACTTATCTTTGACTCCATAGGAAAACATAATTGGTAAGAATAACTACACTAACTACTTTTATTATTCCCCAAACCAATTTTTGATAAATTTAATATTCTCTAATATCTCTTGAAAGATACTAGATCCAACAGTCAAAGACTACCCAACCATACATCACCACAAATGTTGTTATATGAATAAAATTATGATAATTATTCTTCTAGTAATACATTTTAAAATCTTTTTGAATACATGATTAAAATTTTTAGTTCAAGATAATTAATATTATATAAGTTAGAAGGGTAAATATAACACAATAATGTTTGAGTATTGAATCATCCCCATAATGAAAATTTTCATATAGTAAGTTTTTTAGTGTAATTTTTATAAGAAAAATACAAAATATAATGGTGGTTTATATGAGATAAAATGGAAAGATATAATGGAATTTTCATAACCTTTAATTAATTACCATGATACCCACATTCATAAGAGTTTTTAAACTTATAGGGGAGAATAATGTTCAACTAAATTGCCAAATATTTCTTTTATTCATAAAATTTCACCAATAAACCACCTTTTAATGCATTTGGATACTCTCTCAAGACACCCAATGGACCCCCAATGAAACTTTTAGGTCCCTAGGTTAAATATTTTCAATATTCACTTGGGATCATGAGGTGTTTACTCTCTGTAATATAATGTATTTCAATTGTGTAAAGTGATTGATCTTATTCTGTGGGTTTTTAAAATACACAATCATTATGCAGGATACAATGTCATATACCCTAGTTCCTAGATTAAACCACATATTTATCTAATTTACCTAAACCCTAACATCATTTACCCACTATTATTATGAGTAAATCATTATAAAAGAGGGAAATAATCATTCACACTAGCACTAAAATATTCTAAATAAAGGAAAATTAACCAAAAACTCATCCCATGCATTAAAAATAATTAAAAACCAAATTCAACATCATGATTAGAAAAAATAATGAAAATAAGGGGAAGTATATTTAGAATAATCCTATAGAAATATTTATTCACTCCTTTCTTGAAGTTATTTTATATCTTGGGTTCCCCTTTTTGAAGTATCTCTATGGTTTAGAATAACTCAAGCTCTTTTCTCCATTCAGTTGATTGAATGATATTTATGTTTCTTCTTTTCTAGTAAATCGACAACTCCTAGGGACGTCTCAATGGGTTTCATGTATCACTTCCACATGGAATTGTATTTTTAAATTACTAATACATGAGGACATTATAGTACTGGAGATCCTATACTACCTTGTTAGGCATTGTTTTTAGTTCCTAATTCTCTCTCATAAATCAATATTTGAATGGAAATTCTATTTAATGGTTTACCCAAATATGTTTGGATAGTAAATATGAATATTTAATTTGTCCCCTGGAGCTTTCATGTCCTCTATGTGTACCTCAGATGATCTTCATGGTTATTCTTCTTC
Organism: Viscum album; assembly: GCA_963277665.1. Classification (NCBI taxonomy): domain Eukaryota; kingdom Viridiplantae; phylum Streptophyta; class Magnoliopsida; order Santalales; family Viscaceae; genus Viscum; species Viscum album. Next base: position 904,584,204 of record OY728139.1, read on the forward strand.
CATCACGATCCTACCCATAATCAAAAGGCTATTATATCTTTGTTGAGATCAAAGACATTGACAAGTGACTTTCTTAGATGGAATAGATATCACTAAATATGTTTATGTACAATCTTTTGTGTGTTATTAATTCACACATCGTTGAATTATATCACTACCTATATTTTTATTGAAACTTCCATTAGTGTGTAACAGACAACGTTGGAATGAATTTTCTTCTTCCTCAAAAACTAATTACAGAAATTCTAATAAAATTGTCCTATATTTTTTATGTTAATTAAGATCGCAACCAATTTTATATGATTGTGTTTCAAGTATTTATATTAAAAAAAGTATTTCAAATATGTTTCACTACAATGAATGGAATCAAAGGAAATGATATTATTTGATGATTCATGAATTGGAAATGAATATATTTATATTTATGTAACTCTCAATTGAGGTTCGATTCTAATAGTGGTATCAAAATTTATATCCCTTAATTAATAACATGGATATAATTATACACCTATCATTATCTTTATTTTCCATTAAATTACAAAAACATGGGTTAGAAAAATAAAATAAAAAATATAATAATGAATAAATAAATTGAATATATTAATGAATTGAAATAATAAACAAATGAAACAAGGACAAAACCATCAATTAAATTAATTTGACTATGAATCATGTATCATCAAAAATTACGTTTCATATAGGTTCAAAAAATGACTAAATTAATAATTAATTCCTTTGTTTTGAAAAATCAACATGTAAAATATAAAAATGTTATAACTCAATGAATTAAAAAGGTCTTAAAAATGAAATACAATAAATTGGAGAAATATAAATGGAAAATATTGAAAAAAATAATAATCACATACCCTCACCCTTAAAATTTGATTTTCATTAAGAATCAAACTCAATAAAAAGTAATTCACTCCACAAAATTGTTTATTTTCATATATATCTTGACATTGTAAAAAAAATTAATTTTTTTAATTTCTGATATTAACATAAATAAAGCATTTTATTCAATCACTCATCAAATGAAGTTAATATAGGTTTTTATACCATACAATTTCCTCTTAAATGATTAATTGATATTGCGAACCTAATTTTTAAAATGATATATAGACATATCCATCCTATATTCTCCCATATGATTTGGAATACACACACCACTCTCTTAACATGTCACGAATCATGCTAGGAAACCATCCAGACTGACACCTCGCTCAGCCCATTGCATTGATCAAAGGTCCCTCCTGATCCCCACGAGGTAGAAACTAGTTCTTATGAATCATGAATCACATGTGAGAAAGATTTAAAACATAATAATCAACTATAAATAATCCAAAACAATCATATATAATATCATAAACAATAACCATAATCAGAAGAATGTCCAGCATGAGTTAAACACTATACACATGAATCCAAAAACAATGATGCAAAAATAGTAAGGCAAACCAACTATACAATTGGACTCTAAGTAATAAGAGGGTTAACACCCCCATGCCACTAGCAACAACACCTTCCAAGATAGGGGTCACCAGCAACAAGATCCACCATCACCACCATGAAATGGCTTCCCTATAACTAGGTCAAACATAACAAGATCTATATACACCCAAGGGTTTATATAGGTTGTAAGCCAATTCCTAGTAGGATATCACCAAATAAATTACATAAAATGACATTATAATCCATATTAACATGCTAGTTTTAAGAAAAATAAATAAACACATTAAATAATGTTTACATTATAATTAAAATGGAAAAATAAAGACAACATCAAGTTAAATAGTATATATAATATTATAAACATGGGAAATCCCTAAGGTACTAGGTTTATCAAGGTCCTTGGGACCTCGTACACTCAGTGATCAATCCATATCTCTGGTTAAGAAACCCTTATCATGCCTCCAACCTCTATCACATGTAGGTTCTGTTAAAGTCTTCATGTCGATATTGTTATGGAGATTAGGCCTTGACCCTAATGACTCAACTAACATACTAGACTTATTCTTCCCACCTGGAAACATTTTATTCCATCATGATCAATTTAATTCCCTACATCACATGAACCACCACTTACACAAACACACAATGCTCAAGTAAAACATGCAAGGAAAGAATCTATTTTCAAACCGATACGCACCCCAAAAACCTTTAAAAACATGATTCTCACCACTAAAAAAATTCAATGTCCACATTTGGAAAGAATATCAAGAATAATAAAATCATAAAACAATTTTAATGTAAGGAATCATGTACCTTTCACTTGGAATCGTTTAGAAACTGGTAGTAAACCACAACTGCACCAAGGGGCCCTATAAAAGAAAGATCACACCACATCCCTATAGATTTCAACCAAATAAACAATATTAAACTCACACTATGGAAACCAATACACTATAGAGGAGATAACCCAAAAAATAAAGTACATACCAAGAATAATAAGAAAAAGAGTAATATGAGATCTTTCTTAGTGGATTATTGAAGATACAAGGCCAAAACCACAAATAGATTGAGGTCTAAGGGAGAAAAAAATGAAAATATATGTCCCCTTGGTATAAATATCCTGAATGGGGTGAGCCAAGTAGGATTTGGGGTTAAAATCATGGATGGGGGAAAGGGGATCTAAATTTTTTTCATGCTTTGGAAGGCTGTATAGTTTGGAAGCATTGTTTTACAAACATTACGCCAACTGTTCAGAACCTATGTCCAAAGGGAAAAGAGGTTTTAATTTTTCTTTAGTAAGGGTGCACACCTATGTTTCTATCCATGTGTCTCAAAAATATCCATTGTCTTAGGTTTATGGTTATTCTACATGCATGTGCACTAGGACATGCGAACTGGATAGAGCCTCTGTTAGGGTGCATGGTTTCCACTTGGTAGGTACATGGTTTATAAAAATCGTGCAATAAATTTATTCCACCAACTATTTGACCCTAAATATTTAATTTCTCTCTAATAATATCTAGGTAAACCAAGAGATAAAAATAATTCCAAAAGAGAAGAAAATCCTATCTCAAAATAGAACCTTGGATGTGACAATTCTTCTCACTATGAAAACATTCCTCCCTCGGAATGTCAAGCTAATGTCTGATCAGAGAATAAATGTTGATACCACTCCTCCACCCAATAATATCAATCCCATTTATCATGTTTATCATTATAGTTCTTCCAAAAAATCTAAAAAATAGTTAAAACTTCCACTAAATCACTTTTTATTGCAAATACACAATCCGCAATAGTCGGTCAACCACATAAAAAGTTGGTTTCAACTCCAATTCTTCCTAGTTCAGTATGTCATAGGGGTATTAGTTATACTTATTCAATTTTAAGACATGTAAAATCTCATGAATTAACATAATATTGGATAGAATAGAAAACTAGTAAGCTATATTAACAAATCTCTTAGTAATCTTAAAGGATCTAACATACATTGGTTTTAACTTGCCCTATTTACTGAGATGATGGTGACCCAAGTGAGGGTCCTCCATTAGAAACACTCAATCACCCACTTATAATTATAAATCATGGAACCACTTATTGAAATAAGACTTTTTGAGACTTTGTAATATCAATAAAAACTTCTTGATCAAGTAGAATTTATCTGATAGCTCCTACATAAGGCTCAATCAAAACAATGAGGTATCACCCACCTTTACCAAACACAAAGGTGAAAAACATGAGTAAGCATAAAGTCCCTAAATGGGGTCCATTATTATTGTATATTGGTAACTATTAGTTTCAAAAAAAACTCAACCAAACCCAATGGGTATCCCTTGATAATCTGAAATCCAACACGCATATCTAAATCATGACTTCCATGATCTGGTTCTACCACTTAGTTTTACCATCTATTTAAGGACGATATGTCATATTCAGATTAATCTATGATCTCATTACCTTATAAATTCCATCACATTACAAAGAGTTAAAATGGGGGGTCTATGTTTAAAAAAATTACAATGAAACACCACAATGACTCACTATCTTCTAAACATATAACTAGCCCAACTCATCCACATTTAGTGGGCCTTTAATCGAGATGAAATGGGCCGATTTGGTCATATGGTCAATTACTATGAAACCTGAATTCCTTACTCATTGTGTATGAGGTATGAAAAAGATAAAATCCATGGTTAACTCATCCCACTTTTAGATAGGAATGGGTAGTGGCTATAGTAAACTAGAGGGCCTCTGGTGATTATATTTAACCTGGAAAAATGTATAAAACCCAGATACAATGTAAGTATATCTCACATTATACAAATCCACCATAACCAATGATTCACATAATAAAATATCTTTGTGTTATTATGGTGAATGGACCACTGATACAGGTTCATATCCTTCATCGCCAACTTCCTTAGTGATAAAGGCACCAATACATGACCCTTGGAGTAAGGAATTCCTTTTCAATACAATGACCACCTATTGGGACCCCCCCCCCACCACCCCCAAGTAGAAAATATATAGATCACTGGAATAACTTATTACCATGGTTATTTTCCTAAATCAATGCTAGAAGGGAGGGATTCATCTGAACACTAGCCATGAACAAGCCTTTACAGAGCTGTTTGGTTTCCAAATTCATCTGATAAAGAATCCCCACCAAAGTCCACACATCATTGGTCACATTCAAGGATATCACTAATACTTTCCTCCTCAAAGCATCTTCCACCAAATTGACTTTACCTAGGATATAGATGATATCAAAATCAAACCCATGAAGATACGTGACCTAATGGCACTGCCTTAGATTCAAATAATTCTGTGAGAAAATGTATCCCAGGCTATTATTGTCTGATTAGACTATAATATTCTCCCAAAATAGATAGTGACTTAATGTCTTAAAGTCATGATTCACTACGTATAATTACAAGTTGTGGGTTGGATAATTCCATTCATGTTTTCAGAGTTAGATATATCCATATGCCACTTCATTGTAATCCAACATCAATATACACCCTAGACCCATACCTAAAGAATCAAAAAAATACCATGTATCCCTTTTTCTTGTTCTTGAAATATAAAAATAGTGGTTGCGATAAACCACCACATAATATGTTCAACGGAATCCATACATTCTTGGATCTACTAAAAGCTTTCTTTTTTTTTGGGTAAGTGCAATCATGGGTGATGAAATCCAAGATATATCCCTAAAAACACACCTATAATATCTTATCAGGCCCAAAAATATTTGGGTCTCAAATAAATTCCTTAGTTTCTCCCATGAAATCACCACTCTAGCCTTCTAGGGGTCCATAGAAACCCCTTATTCAAAAATCTCAAAACCTAGAAATATCACCTCACTGATCAAAAAGGTTCACTTGGACAGATTATCATATAAGAAATGATATCAATGAGTTCCTATCACAATCCTCAAGTACTTCTTCTACTCTTCCTCTTTCTTGAAGTAAACTAGGATGTCTTCCACAAACACATCGACAAAGGAGTCAAGTTATGGAAGGAACACTCAGTTCATAAGATCCATGAGGAACACTAACGAATTCATTAACCTTAATGGGATGAAAAAATACTTGAAATTGTTGTACCTTATTTCAGATTATGTCTATAGGACATCTGACTCTCTGACTCTGACTTTATGGTACTTAAAATGAAGATTGATCATGGAGAACCACCTTTCATAAAGTGAACCATTCTTGATGAACATGGAAATTACATTAATTTTTCAGAATACATAATAAATGAAAAAACCAAACGCCCAAAGAATGTATTATTTTAGTTTCTTTTGAATCTCCGCACATAATCTTTTAATCAGGGTGAATGATCTTCAACATCTCCCATAATGATCTTCCCCTTTTTTTCATACCTAAAACCATTCTTTATATCCTGGGGAAAAGAAAACATATTATGGGTGAGCTCGAATTCTTTGTAAGGTTAAATATAGAAAACATAAAACAAACCATAAACATTTTAATGTAAAAACATGAACAAAAATTTTAAACATCAAAATCTTGAGAAATGACATAAATCTTGGTTGTATGTATGGAATATATCATAAAGAAAATTTAACAATAATAGTGTATCATTGGAAGAAAAAATGTAATTATGGAAGAAAATTAAGCAAAAAATATTATTTCTATTGTAGCAAAGGCATTTCTTCCAAGACCATCATTGTGGACGATGTCCATTACTAAACTGGGTTTACCTGTTTTTCCAGCCCTATATTACTTAACCAGATTAACTTCTGATTACATCCATGTTTATCTAATGAGATATAAATCTTTACCCAATGCATTAGAGGGATATATAGGTCCCACCCATCTCATAATGAAATCATTCTTATATGTTCCACAAAACATAAGTCATTCATCATAACAAAACCCAAGAAATAAAATGGGTATCTTCAATATCATTCCATAATAACTTAATCCATATAAAAGATCATTACATCATTAACAAAATCAAATCATATTAATAATTGGGATATAAACATGACCCTAGGTCATATTAGATGGAAAATAATTTTGATAACACAATTGAACATAATTCCTAGGGAAAATATTATTTCTTCTTTGAAAATATTTGCTTTTCTCAAAATGACAAGAAATATTAAAAGACAATAATTTATTTGAAATAAAAATGAAATATTGTAGGGGAATATTCATGAAAATAAGGAGTTAATAAGACATAAAAATCCATTCATGTTGTATAAGTTAAAAAACAGTCTCCTCGTAATTTTACCAGAAAAGTCAAAAAGTACCTCGTATGGTAATCAAAAGAAAAATTCCTTCTATACCATTTAATAAAAGTAAAAAATGGGTAAAGATAAATATAAACATAAATAGAATAATATTAAACATTTTTTTAGTAATTAATTATAAAAAATGGACAAAGAAGATAAATATGTCCATGTAGATACTTATTAGTAAATAATCATGGATAAAACAAGATTGGAAATGTTATCCCTTACCTTAGGTCCAATTTCTTCCATTCGTGTATGATACTCATGTATAGTAGGTTTTAATATATTATTAACATGTAATAGAACCATAATAATATTTATGATATAATATATCATTCACTTATGACTTTTTAGAACCCATTCATTTGTCAATACCATGTTAAAACTATGTTTTGGGTTGTAATCATTTTATTTATCGTATGTGTCTGGAATTGTTATTCTTGATATTATTACGTAGATTATGATTTCCTTATATTCGTAATGTAAAAAATGATTTATATATCCTATATATTTAGTATATAAATATATATAATAGATCGAAAAATGGAATAAAAAACATCGTTCATTGAGATGGTAGGTCGTACATACGCATGAATGCTATTTTCAATTCCCAATTAAATTTAATGGAAGTAAGAAAATGAAACATATATATACATAAATATTGTAGAATTATTATGTAATATATTTCATTGTTATATATTATATAAACTTTTTAATCATTATAGAATGGCTAACATGGAAAATGAATCACATTGCGTCGTAGAGACAGTAAGACATACATGCGCACTAGCAATGATGTCGTTCCTATAATTGTTGAATGGTATTGAAGTGGATGGTGTATAATATCTTAGAATTAGTATAATTTAATAATAATTTTATATATTTATTTCTTACACCATTATAACCATCCAATTAAGGTGGTGGTGAAAAGCATATTACACCACAACGTGGAGACGATAATCTGTACGTATGCACGCACGATGATTTAATTTTTCATAGGATGGATAGAAGTTAAAATGGGGTTGTTTCATATTTATATTAACATATCAGTATGTTATTTATAATTATCTTATTACTTTATATTTAAAAAACTCAATAAGATGAAGTACAAGAATAAATAATTTTGAAATAATTAGTATAAGAGATTACCTCTTCCCCAACATGCCTCCGTTAAACTTCCTCTTGGGGCACTAGATATTTTCTTTTGAGAAGACAAAAACCACTAGAATTTAATTATTTAAATTTAGAAGAGAAATTTTCAGAGTTTTTCTAAGCATGAAGGATGAAAATGGAGTACAAAGGAATGGTAGGAGGTTCCCTTATATAAGAGAGGAGAGAGGCACTTCAGGAAAGATACGAAATATTAATTTATTATAAATTCAATTTCAATTTAAAAGGATCGAAAACATATTTCATTCTATGATAGGATGATTTTGGTTCTAATAACCATCATCGAATAATTTTTTTATAAGTTTATAATTTTTTGTCCTTATATTTTAGGTTTTACCCTTATTTTACCCTTTTTAATCCTATTGTGATATCATGTTACTTACACATTATGGGTTAATTTCATTATCATATCATGTCCAAAGAACCCAAAAACATTAATCATGACATATTTGGACTAATATTAACCGTTTTTTCATATATTAGATTTTTAGAAATTTAATTTCATTTAATAAACAATTTTATGTTTTAAGTAATGAAATATGTCAATTTTGGATACTATTCATAACTAACTTTTTAAAAAATTCATAACAACCTGATTCCTTCGAAAAAAATGAATTAATTAATTTTTAATATGTCAATATTGTCCAAAAAAATCTTGGATGACTGAAAAATGAATAAATTACAATTTTTCTTAATATTTATAAATTCATTTATTTGAATCCTTCATTAATGAAGCAATCAGTGCGTCTTCCTTGTGTCATAATTAAATTTATTTTTTTAATGTCCAAACATTAAAAATATAATATAATTATGTATAAAATATTTTTATATTTCTAATGACTCTATATTTTCTATTATATCACTTATATAACCCACTACAAAAATTCTTTTAGTAAAAGATATTTGTCTGGGTTATATTTTCATTAACATTAAATTAAAATTAATTAAATGTCATTTTCACTTACAAGTGGCCCCTTGGGGTCCCAAAATCATCCTAGGGATGCCCATGGTTAGACATGTATCATCCAACAAGGTTATAACATGTGTTATGGTAATTATAATAATATTTTTTTACCCTTATTTACCATATTTACCCTTCAACAATGGTGAATAAAATATTTACTAAAGTTTAGCATTTTTTTACAATTCATCAAAATATGAATGTTATCAAAAAAATATCAAAACTATATCCAATGTAAATTTTTATATCTTGATTCAAAATTATAGTTTTACTTTTTCAAATTGAACTTATAAATGTGTAAAAATTTATATTTAAAATGCATATATCAAAAAAAGGTGGTAAAGCTGGATTTCTTTGAAAAATACTTATATTATCTGAAAAAAATGACTTGTTCATATATCATTTATAGAAATACATAATATAAATGTTAATGTTATATAAAATCCAAAGTTTGGGTATTAATATTCCAAATGACTAGTTTATATCCCATTAAATAATAATATTTTGATAATATATTGTTGTTTAGTGAAGCTCGGTATTGTCTACAACGTAAGTTATCGAGGAAGGTCACATTTGTGTGTAACGCAAACGAAGTCAGTGTTTCATGTAGTGAAAGCTTCCTTTTTTGTTGTGTATAACATAATCAAAACATATTTCATTTATACATTGAGAAAAATCTATACTTTGTGTTATGTAAAATCAATTCTCTCAAAAGATCTTGAATTTGTTCGTAACACGAAACACGAATAGTGTTATGTATACTACAGGCTAATACGGTGTTGTGTATAGTGCATGCTAATCTTGGTGTAGCGTACAATACAATACATCAAAGAAATTAAAAATAATTTATCTCATAAAGTCTCGGGGTACTACATTATACCCCACATAAAATTAATTTCTCCCTCGAAATTCGTTGGGGTCATAAATGGTTTTCTACATGACTGTTTCTTTCATGGAAACCCACATCGTAAAATGGAATACTATAACATCATTTTAAAAAATAAATGTTAGAAACCTAATAGTTACCCAATTTAACTTATCACTGGGTTTCCACATTGAAGAGAATTGGTGGGAAGTGAAATCATAGATATGGCATAGAAATCTACCCATCATAGTCTGATGGATAATGATATAGAATATGGTTTCGAAAAAGTTAACTATAAGAAAGTCATAAATCTGCGATGATTTATGGGACCATCTGATTCATCAGATAATAAGGTACTATGATAAAAAAAATTCTTTCAATATCCCTTTCTTATTTTTAATGACTTTTTTACATGATAAAAAATAGTTCCTTTATTTCAATATAACCTCATCATTGATCGCCCTCTGAACAATTTCCTCTACATGTCTTATTAAAATAAATGAGGTTGAATTTGTCATTATTGAAGAGTTAGCAGATCATGCGATATAATGATAGTTCATTCCATCTATCACTATCACAAAAATATTATTATAGTTTATCAACTATACATAATTCCACCTATATTGAGATAACACATTAATCTAACAAACATAAACCATAATATAACTTATATTATTTATCAATGAATTACATTAAAATATTTCCAAAAATAGAAAATATAAAACTTTAGAAGGATATCAACTGTATCGACATAACATTTGTCTCCCATATCTCTTTTGTCAATTCTTGGTTATCACATTCCAAAAATCTTAATACCTTAATCATGTATTCTCTTGAAATATTATAATGACCTAAATTACCGTAGAACCATAGTGAAAACATGAATTATATCAAAATTAACTCTTTCGACAAACCAAATATACCCAAGATTCTATATAATCAAACCATGGTATCACTTTTTTCCATTTTTCAGTCATGATCTCATTAATACTATCAAAAATATTATTTTCCTATTATCCATTCATTATTCACATTTCATCTAGTTTCCAAAATAAATTCAATCACTTATCATGGTTACTGGTACTATAAAATAATGGATGACCATAATAGACCAATACATAGATATTCCAATATTCCATAATACCATAAAAGTATATCTATAAAATTATTAATGAAAACAAATACATAAACAGTTCAATGCATAATCTTCAATTATTGAAATGGAATATGTCCTTCCTCAATTTAGAAGTAACCTTTTTTTTTCAGGGTGTTTATTTGGGTAATTCCCGTGTTATCCACAAACAAGACATTGAACTCCATGACAGTCTGTCGCTCTATGACCCCTTTCCCCACATAGATAATATCTTCCCATAAATTTTAGGTATTATTCAAGGTTCTTATTCCTTTCTTCTTGATATGTAGAAATATAAATCTTCCTTCCACTATGTTCCTCACCATGAAATCATGCATGAAATTCCATCTTCCTCTTATTTGATGACTTAGGAATACTACTAAAGTTCACATTGTTAATCCTATATCATGATGACTGATTTAGAACAATCATAATATCTTTTTATTTATGCATTACACAATTTATTTTCACATTGTCAACAATTTTTCCATCAGATTCAATGTGGACCCAATTCCTTCTAGATCCCTCCATTGACTAAAAGCAAAAAATGTAGTGTAAGAGAAAGTTAAATTAATGAGGAACCACACAATCAAAAAATGTCACTTATAGGATGCATAGCTTATGAAACCTTATTTAATCTATGACACCTTAGGTTTACCCTAGGTTATTCATGATCGTTTCTGTAATTCTGGGACTGTAACTTATAATTATACTTAACCTTAGGGAAATCCCTGGACGTACCTTAGAAATATCTCTAGGGATCTTGCTAAATTTTTTGCATCCTAGTTTCCAAAGGATGCATTATCCTTCACTCTGATACTAACTATAGAGACCCAATCTTGACATACATGAAAATCACATTACATTAGAAAAATACATAATAAATGGAAAAAAAACAGACACCCAAAGACAGTATTAGTTTATTTTCATTTTAAACTCGGTACGCAATCTTCTAGTCATGGTGAAAGATCTTCAACATATCCCATAAAGATCATCACACTTTTTTCCTATCAAAAATTTTATTTATATACTAGGGAAGTAATAATATAAAAATAGTGAACTCAAATTCTCAGTAAGTGTAAACATAGAGAACATAAAACTAACCATAAACATTTTGAACGTAAAAAAATGAACATAAATTTTAAACATCAAAATCTTGACAAATAACATAAATATTGGTAGTATATAAGGAATATATCATAAAAGAAAATTTACCATGATAGAGTATTATTGTCATAAAACATGTAATTGTGGTATACAATTAATCTCGAAGTATTATTTCCATCGTAGCTAAGGCATTACTGCCAAGACCATCATAGTGGACAAAGTCCATTACTGAACCGGGTTTTCTTGTTGTTCCAGCCCTATATTACTGAACCATATTTACTTATAATTCTATCTATGTCTATCTCATGAGATATAAATCATTATCTAATGATTTTGAGGGAAATATAGGTCCAACCCATCTCATAATGAAATCATTCTTACATGTTCCACCAAACATAAATCATTCATCATAACATAACCTAAGAAATAAAATGTGTTTATTAAATATCAATCCATCATAACATAATCCATATAAAAGGTCATTGTATCATTAAAACAATCAAATAATAGTAATAATCGGGATAGAAACATGACTCTATGTCATCTTAGATGTAAAATAATTTTCATAAAACACATGAACTTATTTCTTGAGGAAAATATCCTTTCTTCTTTAAAAAAGTTTTCTTTTATCAAAATGACTATCAATTATCAAATAAATTTTTTTTGATGAAAATAATTATGAAATATTTTGTAGGAATCATCATGAAAATAAGGTGTTAATAATATTTAAAAATCCATTCATGCCTTATATGTTAAAAAAAATTATCCTCGTACTTTTACAGAAAAAGTCAGAAAGTACCTTGTATGGTAAACAAAAGAAAGATTCCTTCCAAACCATGTAGTAAAAGTCAAAAATGGATAAAAATGACTTTTAACATACATATATGAATAGTAGACATTTTATGAGAAAATTGTTATAAAACTCGGACCTAGATGATAAATATATCCCCAGTAGATACTTAGGAATAAACAATCCTGGATAAAATGAGATTGGAAATGTTATCCCTTACCTTATGTCCAATTTCATCCATACATGTCCAAGACACCTATATAGTGGATTTAAACATATTACTAACTTTTAATAGAACCATAATAATATTTATTAAATCATATATTATTCACTAACAACTTTATATTACCCATTCATTTGTCAATTCCATGTTAAAGCAATGTTTTGGTTAATAATCATTTTTTTATCGTACATGTTTGGACATGTTATTCTTGATATTAATACATATATCATGATTTAGTTATTTCCTGAATGTAAAACAGGATTTATATATATTATATATTCAGTATATAAATACATATATATATATATAATAGATCGATAAATGGAATGAAATATACCGTTCATAGAGACGGTAGGTTGTACGTACACATGAACGGTATTTTCGAAACCTTATTAAATTGAATGGAAGTAAGTAAATGAAAAATATATACACATAAATAAAGTCGAATTATTATTTCATATATTTCATGATTATTTATTATATATACTTTGTAATCATTCTTGAATGGTTAACATGGAGAATGAATCTCATCGCGTCATGGAGACAGTAAACCATTTGTACGTGTGAGCAATTATATCATTCCCATTATTGTAGAATTGTATTGAATTGGATGGTGTATAATATCATAGAATTATTATAATGTTATAATAATAATATATAGTAATTATTTACACCGTTATACCGATCCATGTAAGGTGGTGGTGAAAAACATATTACCCCATGGCGTGGAGACGGTAATGCATATGTACGCATGCGTGGTGATTTCATCTTTCATAGGATGGATAGAAGGTGAAATAGGGTTGTTTAATTTTTATAATAACATATCTTTATATGAGTGATACTTATGTTATTACATTATAATGAAATAAATAAAGAAGATTATGTTAGTGAAGAAATAAATTTTAATGAATCGGTAGAAGATATTACCTCTTCCTCAACGTGCTTCCTTTAAACAGTCTCTTAGGGCACTAGAGTTGGTCTTTTTAGAATACTAGAGCCTATATAATGTAATCATGGAAGTTGATAAGATAAATGGTCAGATTTGGGCATATCATTAAGGCTTAATATGGAGTTAATAGGAAATGGAGGAGGTTCCCTTTTATAAGTGAGGAGAGGGGAACTTTCGGAACATTCTAAAATATTAATTTATTATAAATTTTATTTTTATTTAAAAGGATAAACAAATTATTTAATTATAATTTAATATTATATTTTTCAAAAAACCCAGCATCCAATAATTGATTGAAAACTTTAGAAAAAAAATTTATCCTTATCGTTTTGGTTTTACCCTTATTTTACCCTTTTTACTCTTATCGTGATATCATGTTATTTACACATTGTGGGTTAATGTAATTACCATATCATGTCCAAAAAAAAGTTATTTATGACATATATGGACTTATATTAACTATTTAGAGGAATCTTATATTTTTAAGAATTTAATATCATATAATAAACTATTTTATGTTTTAAGTTATTAATTAGGTAAATTGTGGATACTATTCATATCTAACTTTTTTAAAAATTCAAAACAACCTGATTCATTCAAAAAAAGGAATTAAATAAAATATAATAGTTAAATATCTTCCATAAAATTATATTTATGACATAAATATAACTAAATTACAATTTTTTATATTTATAAATTCTTTTATTTGAAACCTTTATTAGTGAAGGAATCATTGTATCATCATTGTGTAAAAGTCAAGTATATTTATTTAAGGTTCAAAAATTCCAAATAAAATATCATGATGTATAAACTCTTCTTAAATTTATAATTACTATTTATATTTAAATATATCACTAATATTACCCCATATAAAAACTGTTTAATAAAATATTTATGTTTAGGTTATATTTTCCGTAACATTAAATTAAACATAATTAAATGTCATTTTCATATACTAGTGGCTCCATGGGGTCCCACAATTGACCCAAGGATGACCATTGTTGGACGTTTATCATCAAATTGTGTTAAAAAATGTGTTAGGGTAATTATAATATTATTTTTTACCCTTATTTTCCAGATTTACCCTTTAACTATGCTAAATAAAATATTTACTAAAGTTATTATTCATAATGTCTAAAAATAAAAGATACATATTTAAACAATTTTTACAACCTAATTTAAAATTTGGAATCCATTTTACTAAATTCAAAACATATAAGTTGATGTAATTTATTTAAAATTAATCATGTGGTTCATAGAACATGTTTTGAAAGTTAAACCATTGCAAAATATTGAAATGTTTTGACCTATGACTTTAGTATAAAATAAATGATAATTACATGAATTATATAAAATGGTAAAAATAAATTCTATTTATATTTTAAAACCATTAAATATTATAATAAAACCATATAAATTATCTTGATGAATAAAAGTTGTTTGTAAGTAAAAGTTTGCGTATGTTTACTATTCATCAAAATATACAAGTTATCAGAAAAATATGAAAAATTTGTACAACGTAAATTTGTATATCTTGATTCAAAATAATATTTTTATATTTTAAAATATAACTTATAAACATGTCAAAAATTATATTTAAAATGGGTCCATCCTAAATAGGAAGTAAAAGTGGATTTTATTGAAAAATACTTATTTTATCTGAAAAAATTGAACTTGTTCTTATAGCATGTCTTGAAAATAAATAAGTTAAATTTTAATTTTGTATAAAATTAAATTTTTAGTTAATAATATTTATAATTGCTAGTTTATATCCGATTAAATAATAATATTTTAATAATATATCATTATTTACTGAAACTCGGTATCGCGTACAACGTAAGCTATCGAGGAAGGTCACACTTGCATGTAACGGAAGCAAAGTTCGTGTGGTGTGTAGTTTAATATTTCTTTTATGTTGTGTATAAAATAATAAATACATAGGTCATTTATACATTGTGAAAAATCTATACTCATTGTTGCGTGAAAACAATTCTAACAAAAGAATAAAAAAATTCGTGTAACATGAGTCAAAAATAGTGTTATGTATACTACAATCTAATACAGTGTTGCATATAGAACAAGATAATCATAGTGTAGAATAAAACACAATACCTAAAACAAATAAAAAATAATCTATCTCATAAAATATCTAGGTGTTACATTTCCCCGTTGATTTGATCAAAGAGGTCATCAATACACGGAAAAGGGTATTTGTTCATGATTTTTACCTAATTCTACATCAGTTAATCAATGCATTACTAGTGAGATCCATTAGAAGTTTAAAAAAAACACTATAGTATACCAAGGTGATTTGCTTAGGTGAATGAATCCTTTGGATTCCAAATCATCTAATTGTATATTTTATTATCTCAACTCATTAGGGACCATATGATATGATGGAAGAGATAGCATCCATGTTCCCGACACCTAATTGATGGTAAACTCTAAATCCTATTTTGAAGTAAACCCTATGAAATAATCTCGAGACACCTATGGAAAATTATCCATCATATGATTTAATATTCCCTCAAAACCTCTATAATCAACCTCCACCATGAGCAATGATATCTAGAAGACTATATTTCAAAACTCTGTAAGTGGAGGTCCTTCTAAAACTGACTGAGGATCCATCTCCCCTTGAGAAACCAAGATGTTCCCATATTGTACCAAAAGTCTCACTCACCATTGATAACAATTGATTTGCAACAAAAAAATCACCATACAATCTATGTCGAGGATCATGTCAAAGAGGTAAATTTATAGAACCTAGAACTCCCATTTCTGATTGAATCCTAATAGAGTAAGAGAAAATGATTGGCAACTAAAACCCTGTTCCCTATTCATAACAATAACAATTTCCAATTCCATCACAAATCACATAACCTCAATTGGAAATTTTATAAATTTCACATGACGGGAAGAAAGAAAATAGTTAAAAGAAACAATGTCAAACAAATATATTATTATTGAGGACGTGATAAAAATAGTACCTTGAACTATTGCAGGTCTCAAATCTGATTCCCCTAGAGCCTAATACATTATTTGAAGGTTCTTTTTCTTCTCCGAAGTTTTTTGCTGATTACATCCTTATAGATCTTGCATGACCTTAGTCTTCCCATACGAGGATCTATCCTTTCTAATATGACCTAAAGATCGAGAACCCATAGCCCTCGATACACCACACTAATCCAGTAACTCCCTATGCACTAAGGATCCACCACCACTCTGATTAAGCACTCCATCCATAAAAAACATTTCATGTTACCTAATAGCCACCATAATGTCCAGGTCAATGTAGAGCTAGACACGTTTATCATACATGCTATATTCTCCAACACTGGTATCACAGGTCTAACCCACCACCTGTAGTCACATATGAATGAGGTCAATATTGTTGGTTGAACTACCAACACCCTTTCATATCTACAGATCATGCTTCATTTTATTTTCATATGAACAACCACTATCCTAGACCATCACTGAAGTTGTTCCATAGAAACCTAACTTCCCAACTCGGCATATTCCACCATCAGGGCTTGATCAACTATTCCATCTTATGTCTTCAAATTGAACAAGAATAACTCAAACCAAATTTCTATCTAAAAAACATATCAAAAGTATGATCCTCTAACTCCACATTAGAAACAACCATTATGGGAAATTTACCAACTCAACAAAGAAGTTTTAATACTCTAACAAGGTTTGACCCTCCTAATGGAGATCTAGGAACTCTTGGTCTTCAAAAGAGCCAAATTCTCTTGTAAATTATTTTTTTTGAGGATTATCTTGATGTATTTCCAACCGATTTGATTAATTGGGTACTCATACTTCAAATTCATCCCACTCTTAGCCTAAAATAAATTTTAAATGATTCTAACTAAGAAAGATAGCCAAAATATATATAATTGAATTTAAAATCACTCAAGGAAAAAGTATGTAATATAAATTTAAAAAAAAAGATACTCCAAAAATATAAATAAATATCCTCATATTAAATATGTGTTATTCCTTCCCCCTACTCAACCTTGGGATACCAAATTTTAAAACAAATGTTGGATAGGATTAAAAAAAGTGTTTTTATTAAAAACAAATAGGAAAAAATTAAATAAAACTTAAATTAATTTGAAATAAATAAATACAAATAAACTTGATAAATACTATTTGTCTTTCATCTTAATAGTTATTACTTTATAGAATTTAGTTAAAATTCAAAAGAAAATTTACCCTATTCTAAATATGGGTGTGGATTCTTCAACTAAAACTACCAAATATTTGATAATTCATTTCACCTTAGTATGGCCACTTCTCCATCAACATTTATGGTACTCTAGAAATATCCTATTAACTTAAATGAGCTAATGTACCCTCAAATTTCCACTTTTCTGGTGAAATGTAAAATTATTTCTACATATTCCTTAATGATACATGCATTATAATATTATATGGTTGGACATGATTAAATGTGGAAATTCGTCATGGGTATATAATAAACTCAAGGGCTATTAGCCATTGTCTAGGTGACCACTATTTCTTGTCCTTATTAATTATAAATTTTATGGACATCCTCTTAGATGGTAAGATCATACACTATAGTATCAGAATATAGTGGTTACAATAACATTGATCCATTATGATTCTTAAATTATGTGTCCAAAGTTACTAGATATTATTCATATGTTACCATGCTGGTCACTCCACCTAATAATATACATTTCTATTCAAAAATATATCATAGTGAAATACTAGATTTTAGGTGAAGAATTATAAGTATGAAATAATAACCAAATAATATTATTAATATTATTTAAAAATGAATTAAAATAAAAATATAACAATGAAGCTACTATTTTTTTAATTTTTTCTTTCCCTTTTTCTATTATTTTTATTTGTTTTTGTGATTTAACCCTAATAAAATTACAATCTCAATATTATATCCCTATAAATAGTGCCAAAATTTCTCGATATAATGGTGTATTTAACACTACACACTTCTCTAAAAGTGTATAAGGATATTTTAAAATAATACTGATTGAGTAATAAGTCATCTCCATAGGAATTTGTTTTGGATTATAAGTTTTTTTCACAGGATTTTTATAATAAAAATACAAAATTAATTGTGATGTCTTGTAAGGGAAAACTGGAAGATATAATGGAATTTAACTAATCTTTAATGGATATCCAAGATACTCACCATTACTATTGCGCTGAAACATTCAATAAATAAGATAATATAACTAAATCATCAAAGAATTCATATTAATCATGCAAGTTCAATAAGAAACTAACACTCAATATATATAGATACTCTCTCATGAAACATAAGGGGATGCCAAATAAAATTATAGACCCCCTTGAGGTATTTGATCAATATTTACTTTGAAGAATAATTTTTCCACTTTTTTTGTAGCTATATATTTCCAATTTAAAAATATATTGATCATTTTGTGTGGGATTCCAGGTTACACAAGTGTTGATGGTCAAACCATAGTACCTTTACTCAAGTTAAAGTATTTTATTCTGTTGTTATATTCTCCAGTTTAAACATTTTCTCCTTCACCCACTCCCTAGGATCATATACTAACTATCAATATGTGAAAGACATCATGAACAAGGGATAGAATCATTAACAATAACACTTAAAATAAATAAAGTAATATTTATAAATAACTCATACAAATATTTAAACATGAATGGACAGTGGAGCCTTATTGATCCATTCATTACATGCTAATAAATTTTTAGTATCCAATCCTCTCTCCTATATCTAGATACAAGGGTATTATTTTTTTCATGAATTTGTATGTCATGTATGTATGGATATTCAATTTTCCCCCTTAGGAATATATGTCATCTCCATGTTCCTAAGATGATCTTTAATACCTTTAATTTGATATATATCATTATATTTATTGTCCATAGATACATAGGGTATTTAACAAGTGAAATTAATTAATTATGATTATTCAGGGGTGTGGTAGCATCATATGGGCATCAATGTCTTTCATTGAGAACACCAACTACAAAAAATTGATGTTTATAGGTTTGTGGTATTAATTATTTGAATTGATATACTAAACTATTTTTGTTATCAAAATACACACTATTGGATTCAATCATTGTATGTGTAGTTTATTTATCCTGTATTGGTTTATAACACACAACATTGTAATGAATTTTTATCATCCTTAAAATAGAGTTTCATAACTCCCGTTAAGTTATCCTAGGTTTATTGTTTTCATTGAGATCAGAAAATTCATTAGATGTGGATGTTTTCTATGTATTTATTATAAATATAATTTTAGATTCATTGCACTCTTATGAAAGTAATTAGGTGGTGTTGTATTATAAGTCTTTATACATAGGAAAAACAGATAAAGATTGTGTGGTGTCTCTCTATTATGATTAGATTCTAGTAGCAATCACCTAATAACAATCCCATAAGATTTAAAATGGATATCATTATCAATATGTCATTGTCTGTTTTTGATAACTATTAAAATTACAAAAATATATGTTAAAAAAATAAGAGTTTATGAATAACAAATCAATTGAATATATGAATGAATTTACATCATATGCAAATACTTACACTAAACATTAATCAACTAAATGAATTTGATTGTGAAAAATGTATATTAAAAAATTATGTTTCAAATTTCATCCAAAAATAACTTGAATTAAGAATTAACATCCATTATTTTAAAATAAAAATTTATACACAAAAATGTCATATCTGAATTATATATAGTAGTTTTTGGCATCAAATCTAATAAATAGTTATAAAAAGATTGGAAAACGGAAAGACTTTTTTATAATAAATAAATCGCCCACAATTGATTGAAATATTGGATTCATATTTAAAAAATGTCCTCTAAAAACCAAATGATGCTCAAATTTCTTATCAATATGAGGGAAGTAAGTCATACTCTCCTTTACCTAGGTTCCCAAACACAACTACAACACCTTCCAAAAATGGAAAATGAATCAAGAATCTCAATCCAAAAAAATATATCAACACATTATGTAATCATACCATTTACCTCACATATATGTTATTCATATCATCCATATAATGAGACTATAAAACCAATAATAAATGAGATACTTTATTTAATCGATCAATGAGAACTTATAATGCATCACAAGCTTAATATATCTTATGTAACCCTATTAGAAATTCCATATTCACCTCTTCCAATTTCCATACTAGATTGGGTAATTGACAAAGAAGGCCATGGTATATTTAGTACTCATTATTCACCTACTGATATATGAGAAACCCTGGTAAAAACCCCATTATGTCATTCTTGATTATAGGGTCACCAATACTTCCTATATTTATCATGATATATCTTGGTTATGGCTGGGTAGCCCATATTGTGACATGAGAGTCCAACATTAACTCCCTATGCATGAAGTTTGGGAATAAAACTCTACCAAGTACATATAATATCCCATAACCATTATGTTTATGGTATAGTTCAAGTTCCACGCCATATATATTTCAAATTATAACCAAAAAAATATGATCCCAATAGCTGACTCTATATCACTCAATCTAGCATTCAAGAGGTGGTTCTTAGAGCTATGATTGTAGCCCTCCCCTGACACTCCTATACATCAAGGTGTAATATAATATATAAGATCATCAATTGATACTTGTTATTGGAGTCCATAAATACATATTTAGATTCATCCTACTCAAAGTTTCTACCATAGTATTCCCCTTACAATGGGTATTCAGTATCTCAAATTTAAAAGATGATAAGTCTTAAACCAACCTTCCATACCAAAGGTTCTTGTCATTATGTGAAATTATGTATTTCCAGCTCTTGTGGACAATATACACCACAAATATCTCACCCAACATATGGTGGAACCAATATTTCATTACATATATAACTATTTATAAATATAAATCATATGTCAATATTTTTTTAATCTCACGCAACCTCAGATTCCTAGACCCATAAAAGTAAAATCACTCATCCTGTATCAAGATTACACCCACCTTAACTCCTAATGTATCATAGTATAGTGTATCAAAATTGCATCTCTCAATAAATAACATGATCGATGTGGTCTATAATCTACCATTCATATATTAAAAAGATATATCATAAGGATCATACCACTCTAACTTCACCCACCTTCTTGGTTATGGTCATCCTTTGTGCTACCAATATAGAAACATTATGGAAATAATATTTTATAGTATCCTATGAAACCAAAAAATCTATGAATGTAAAAATAATTCATGGGTCACGCAAAAAAAACACTAATATTAATCTTTTTAGGTTTCAGTAATATACTAGACTCCAATATTATATTCCTCAATAAATGTACACATCTAATCTAGAAATGTCACATTGAGAGATTGGTATAAAGTTGATACTCCCTAGTGTGACCAAAACAATATCATGATATCATACATGATCAACTAATTTGTTGGATTATATCCAAATTTAATTGTTGAATATAATTGTAAAATAATATACATATTAATGGAATACCAAATTCATTAGGGTTTTAAACTCTATCGATGTGTTCGTTAGAACAAACGACATCAGAAGGAAATCATATTATCCTTAAATACTCTTTAATGTTGTATAAGGAACATCATGCACTCTCCCCCATAGCTGGTGATATCCAAACCACATATTTATCTTGGATAACCTCATGGAACTCATAAACTAATTGAATAGGTCATCTGTGAAAGGAATCATATATTGATTCATGATCATCACCTAATTTAGCCTTTGGTAATCTCTACATAAACATGAACTACCACGAACGTTTTTAGTGAAAAAAATATGAGTTCCCTAAGGGAAAGTGCTTATGAAAAAAAATCCATTAAATCCAAGTCTACTAACTAGACCTTATAGAAGCTCAAGTCCACTAGATCCATCTTGTATAGTGGAATAAACATGGGATTTATACCCAGCTCCAACTAATATGAAAACGCAACATCCTTCTCTTGTTTTAACCCTAAAAAGTAATTTAGAAATAAATCCTTGTATAATTATACCATAAGAAAAAATATAATATTTCATATATCCTCTTCATCCCCTATATAAATTCATATAAACCAATTCATTATCAAACCCTACAAGATATGTTTGTGTCATTAACAACATTCTTGCAGGCCCCACTCTCTAATATAGGTATAATAATCAACCTTGTTAGACCTTAAAGTTACCTAAAAATTTTATAATGTGTTGAGTGGTATATAAAAATTAATTCTATCTATACCATGATTCACATTCAATTTAATCATGTGAATCACACAAAAACCCCATGTATGTTTGTATCAACTCGTGGCCACAAAATATCCTATGCATATATGAATACCCTCTTATTTTTTTCCAAAGGTGTGTCAAGGATCAACCCCCCCCCCCCCACCTGATTAAACACTCTAAACCAAAATATGGTCTTAGGCCAGCATATTAAAGATAAAAATGTTTAAAACCCCCCAAATAAAAAATATATAAATCCAATCTAGGTGCTCCAATGATTATACCACTAGTTATAAATGGTTCATATCTTTGAATAGTTAGTGTCTGGTCAATCATATAAGGATAGTTTAAGAATACTCCCTATATTGGACCTCCTACAATCTAGTTACCGTGTAGGGTACCACCATGCTAACATGACTTCCCTTGAGAACCACATCTGCCACCATTCATAGAACACCAAATATAACCCCAACATGTACTCTAAATGTATTATATTCATCTACATTTTGATCCATAGGTCTGACTAGAACTTCATCCATACCTAGTTCCAGTATACACCTAACACACCAATTTAATTTCTCCATTTAACTATAGGATTAAAAAAATTGGCAATTGATCACTATCCTATCTGAGATTCCCCAACCAACTACACATACAAAACTTCAAATAAGTCTTCCATTTCATAGGATTATATAAAACTCTACCATGTTCTATATGTCTATCACTTCCCAAGTTAAAACATTAAAATATTCTCTTCAGATTACCTATAGAATTACTCCTAATCCAAGAAAAAGTAGAATCATTAACTAAATTAGTACACTCAACCGAGTTCATATCAGATATGATGGGATAATTCACAATAACAAGAAGAACATGTTAATTGGAATATGTTCACCCAAATATAAATGGAATATCTCAACCCATACTCAATTCTCTTAACTGTAGAAACATCTTCTCCAACTAACCTAAGAAAAAATGACGTATTTTTTAATATTATATATCTTAGTCCTTCATGGATATATCCTTATAAAATATATATAGAAACTCTTAATCTCTCTATCCCCCTTTAAAGTATCAAGGGAATTATTTTTAAATATAGTAACCTAAAATTAATTCCAAAACAGGACTTCATGGTGACATACTTGGACCATTACATACCAAAAATGATTTTTTGATCCAGAAATAATGTATGTTGATAGATTTACCCTCTGATCAGAAAAGGTATAAAACTAACAAAATATACATCAGAGAAACTAAATCCAAATCCAAATAGCCTATAGTCCACCCTCACCTTGAGGGGGTGATGGATGGTGCATCTAGAAATACATATTATGCTCAAACATGGATGGGACAACTATCATTTCCCCATGATCTATAGACTGAATAACACTTAGAAACATATCTCTAAGATACACGTCAATTAGATGGTTTGTCAGTATTTGAGGTCACAGCACCATGGTCTGTGGGGCATACTCATCCCCACCCTCATGGATCTCTACTAAAGCCTATTGAGGTGAAATGTCACTAAAATATAAAAGTTACATCTCCAAACAGGTATCTAAATGTTTGTAATATCCTAATTTATTGAAATAAATAATGGTAAATATGTCATCATACTAAATATACACCTTGATCCCATATGGGTCTCAACAACATGGGAATACTCTATAATAATCTATACCTGATTAAGGTTAATTACAAAATACTTATAAGATACACATAATCATCCATCATATAATATACCATATGAACACATAACCATAGGTTCAATCATTTAATGTTCAACTGATAACTTATATAGGAAAACAATGTATAACTTATTGTTCAAATCATGAAAAACTAAACCATTTATCATAGCTAGGCCAACAATCACATAAAAGAATATGAATGGAATATATATCCTATTTTTTGAAAATGATGGATGAATAGAAACCCAATTACCACCTTAGGGAAATACCAAAATAAAAAATAGTAAATCCTACGCCATATTATTTAAAATCTCTAAATGTTAACACCAAAAATCCAAGAATAACAATCCCATACCCTAAAAACTAGGGATTTCCATCGATAGGTTTCACCAAGGTGGAAGAATAGGTTTCATACGAATATCATACCTATTAAAATATTCATAAATCATATCCTAACTATTTATAAAAGAAAAAATTAGGCTTTGATATCTCCTTGTAGAATCCATGGTCGAGTCATCCGAAATAGCTGAAAGTGGGGTGTTTCATGTGTCCTCAGGTATGCCTTCCCATATTCCAAAATTATCAAATTGAATTAATGATATATAAATATAGTATAGAGATTGTTGCCTTACTTATATGACCTTAAATAATTTTGTAAATAAATATAAATAATTATCTAAAACCATTATCATAATATGTAAAATGAATGAAGCCAAGGTTCCTCATCCTGAAACCTGAAACGATCAATCACAAGGCCTAATGTGCATTCTTAATCACCCCAGACTAGAAACTAGTGCCACTATATCAATATTAATCTTTTGGGAATAATCTTATCCCAAATAATAATCAAAACATTATATGATTTGTATCCTAAGGACCCTACCTGACCATACCATACATTGATAAGTCATCAAAAAAAAATAGTGTTAGAATAAACCATTTTCCAAATAGAGAATAACATAGAAAATAACTCATATTAAACTCATAAAACATTTCAATAATAACAAATATAACCACCAATAACCATGATCAATACATATAAGTAGAGTATACATCATCTGATCATAAAAAAAAGGGAATGCGATAAGAAGGTGGTTAGGATAAATGTAAGAAATACTAACATATGCATTACTAAAATTATTAAAAACAATAGTACCAAAATATAACCATATTATCATGATATGTGATAATCCATCACCTATCACCTACATATAATATAACCATATGGTGATCAAAATAGACTTCCATATCATAGTGATGTATTTCCTTTACCTATGTTTCTAAACAATAGTTTATATACACTCGAGGGTGATCATAATGATCTATGTAGGAACCCAATAATGTTTTATATAAAAACGTTATTAAATAGTCCATAACAATGTATATTCAACTAATTCAACTGGGGTAAATTTTTATTTGATTTAAAAAATTTACAATGGATATTTTTTATAAAATATTTCCTTCAATGTGAGTAGGAGTCTGCATGTCTCAAAACAAGCACAAATAAATTAAGGGTATTGGTGAATATTAAATTGTAAGTATTGAGGATTATATTCATCCATAATGGGAAAGTACCTAGGAAACTAAGGTCAAGGAAAACTAGGATCCTCATATTAGTTTATCCTCTAATTTATTGTCTTCATAGGCACAAAGAACAAACTAAAAATCAAAACAATATTATGAGAAAGGAAAGAAGGAATAGAAAAATAAAAAAGGAAATTATAAAAAATAATATATATATTTCACTATGAAAATCTATATCATATGGTTTAGTAAATTATGTTTCTAACTAAACATTACTTATTCCATCAAAATGGATACTCATGGTTTATTCACATGGTCTTTGACTAATGCACCCTAATGATACATCCATAAATATCCTTTAAATTTTATTTATCAATTTGTTAATTCATAAAATAAATTAATCATTTTAATCAATTAATATGTTAATATCAAGAATCCCATGATAACCTAAATCCTATGATGAGAGGAATATAAAAAACACCTACTTGTTATGAACATATTGAGTCCCAAAATCCCTTTTCCAAATCTACCATGACTCTGGAAATAAAAAAAACAAAACTATTCTCAGATACTATTTTCTAATGAACCAACCTAGGTTACCCTATTATGGAAATCTGACCTTATAACATGATATCTCATGTTCCATTATGGGGTATCTTTGGATTTTTTAAATATAATACATACATTATACATATATTTTGATTATAATAAAATCCATCAAATGTTATAAAAAAAGATGAAGTCACTATAATTTTATCCAAGGAATACTTCAAAAGTATGATCAAAAGATGTATTGCTCATATAAAAACCCTGAAATAAAATATAAAAAAAATATACACAACAAAAACATAATGGCTCGATGATCTATTTAGTCATGTCTCACAATTTGACCAACTATCTTAACTCAACTAACTACCATCATGTGATTTCCCTTACCTTCATCCCTAATCATAAATTCTACATACTAGTTAAAGTGAACATATATGGTCTATGTAAAATATTCAATAGGAAACCACCATCAATACATTTAAATAAATCAAGTGATATATGTGTTTATTCATAATAGGATATGATAACAACTATAAATACCCACATTAATTTATTTTGTTAATTTCAGTGGAAATTTAAAAAAATTCTAAATGAGTTTTTTTTTGTGAATTATGATTTAGATTGAGAAGATATGAGTTTTTATTGACCTATATAATGTTTTTAGACATGTTTTGAGGCCTAATTGATGGATAAAGTCCTCTAATATTGTTTTTTGGGTTGATCATTGTGTTTTCCTTATCTAGATGGACCACATTGAGGTGTTAGGGGTTCTTAGTGAAGGACCCCGGGACACCCTGAAAGGGGAGGGGTGAATCAGGGTGACCACTTTTTCTTTTAATGTGATGGATCTTGTTCCCATGTTGGTATGAACTTGTTGAACCTGTATGAAGATTATGATCAGAAAGAAAACATTTACAAGCACAAAGAAGACACAGCCATTTTTACTTGGTTCACCACTAAGGGCTACGTCCAAGGAGCATACGCCGACAGGTTGTCGGTCGTACCAAAATCTACTATGCTTCACTAGATGTAGATTACAAAAAAAACGGGTACAGTCGCTCTGTCCCAGGCTCACTGCCTTTACAAAGGTTCAGGGATAGCTCACTGCTTCCCTCGGGTCACTCCCGTTGACTCCCCCTGGCTTACTGCCGTTGGTGAAGACTCACTCAGTTTATAGACGTGAAGGTCTCTTCAATATATTTTCATTGAAGTCTTTGCCTCTGCTCAGCATGAGACTCTGCTTGCATCGAAGTCCGAAATAGATGCAATAGATCGCACAGAACCATTGAACCGGATAACCAGAACATACAGACAAACCTTACTAACAATTGCACGCAACACCAACCCTTTGCGCGCAAAACCTTCCTATTGCGCGCAAAATTTACTTTTCACGCGGAAAAATATTTCGCGCAAAAATGCCCTTTTTCGCGCAACTCTGAATATATCGCGCAAGCCCCTTTACGCTATCCTTTTTCGCGCATCAGACCTCGGATCTTCTCTAAGTCTTCCAGACACCTGAATGAAGGGGGTCACCTCATATTTATAGGCGACTGAGACCCCTGCGCGCAAAATCCCATTCGGCGCGGAAAACCTCTCATCTGGCGTGTAATATTTCGCGCAGGTATCGTTTTCCGCGCACCTCTCCAGATATTTCGCGCAATCCATGTCTTTGCCACTTTTCGACGGTGTGATTCCGAAACACTATTTGCGTGAAAAACATCGCTCCTCTATTTCGTGCACCATGCTATTTTTCGCGCCCAACTCAAGTATTTCGCGCACAACCCTTATTTTCCGCGCAGCCCATGCCTTTTCCATTTTTCACCAATCTGATTTCGAAACACTATTTGCGCGAAAAACCTCGATTCACTATTTCGCGCATCCCGCTGTTTTTTCGCGCCTAACTTAAGTATTTCGCGCAAGCCTCTTATATTTCGCGCACCACTTCCTTTTTGTGCGAACCTCCTTTTGCAGACAATCCATGTCTTCATTTTCCGATTTTGAGGCCCAAAAAATTGGCAAACACTGGGAAAAAACGCCACCTTCAATACTGTTGTCTGCTTGAACTGTATGATCACTTTGCTGGAACACATTCGGAACTTCCACTGAGGATTGACAACAAACACAAACCATACTACAATTCCTGCATAGAACAACCATGGGTCCAACAATCTCCCCCTTTGGGTTTGTTGGCAATCACCAAATAAAATCAATATATCACCATCCACATGCATACCAAAAATGCAAGGATCAACTCAGCCAGCACTCTAAGTCTACGTGAGCAATGCTCGGTGTAGAAAACAAGAGAGGAAGCTTGAATTGGGTTCCCATGTTTTGGAATGCTCAAAGACGCTCAAGAAATTTTCTTACACTGAAGTCTCATCATGTCACCGAAGCATTACATGTCCATAGACAATCCGGAATTCCTGAAATTATATTATTCCTTTCCTTTCTCTCCCATTGACAATAAACCCAAAGGCCTGTAAATTAATCAATGTTCCGCTCAAACCATACTCCCCCTGGATAGTATCTCCCCCATAAACCTACATCACAGCCATAAACAGATAGAAAGAATTACCATAAATGGGGAGAGGGGACTTCCGGAGCCTCCTTATGCAGTAGGAGGTGGTCGAACACCGAGGTTCAACCGATGCTTCTCGAACACAGCCGCGGACAATGGTTTGGTTAGGATATCAGCCACTTGCTCATTAGTTCCAACATGATCCATTTTAATCATGCCTTGTTCAACCTTTTCTTTGATAAAATGATACTGTATTTCAATATGTTTTGTACGAGAATGCTGAACCGGATTCTTCTTAAGATCAATTGCACTTTTGTTATCACAATAAATCACCATTGGTTGCTGCACCTTATCACCAATATCTGTTAGCTGTTGCTTCATCCAAAGAAGTTGAGTGCATGCTTTTGTGGCGGAGATATATTCAGCTTCAGCAGTACTAAGAGAAGTACTTTCTTGTTTCTTGCTCAACCAGCCAACACATTTCTGCCCAATATAGAAAGCTCCACCACTAGTGGACTTTCTATCTACGACATCACCAGCCCAGTCAGCATCAGAAAATGCTGATAATTCACTGTCCCTGCCTGCAGCAAAAAATAACCCGAAGTTATGTGTACCTTGAATGTACCTCATGATTCTTTTTACTGCTGCCATATGTTCCTCCTTTGGATTACTTTGAAAGCAGGCCGCAAGGCATGTTGCAAAGACAATATCTGGCCTTGTCGCTATTAGGTACAGTAGGCTTCCAATGATCCTCCTGTACATGGTGGGATCAACAGAGTTCCCATCCTCATGCTTTCCAAGTTTAGTTCCAACTGCAATCGGAGTTGACATTGGTTTGGAGTCTTGCATACTGAACTTCTTCAGCAGCTCTCTTGCATATTTTTCCTGAGAAATGAATGTGTATTCCCTCTTTTGAATCACTTGCAGCCCCAAGAAATATGTGAGCTCCCCAATCATAGTCATTTCAAATTCTGATTTCATGTGGTTGGCAAATTCATCCATTGATTTCTTCCTACTGCCACCAAATATGATATCATCAACGTAGACAAGAACCATGAATTGATCTTTTGGAGAATTCTTCACATAGAGATTGTGATCAACTCCTCCTCTTTTTAATTCCAACTTCTTGAGATATGAATCTAGCCGTGAGTACCACGCCTGTGGTGCCTTCTTCAAACCATATAGAGCTTTCTTTAGTTTGCAGACCTTTGTTTCATCGGTACCCAAGACAAAGCCCACTGGTTGTTCAATGTAGACTTCTTCTTCGAGTACACCATTCAAGAATGCTGTCTTGACATCCATTTGATATACTTTATATCCTCTTTGGAGTGCCATGGCAAGGAAAAGCCTGATTGACTCCAGTCTAGCCACTGGAGCAAAGGTTTCTTCAACATCAATGCCTTCAATCTGAGAGTATCCTTTACATACCAGTCGTGCTTTGTTTCTGATGACACTTCCATGCTCATCAAACTTATTTTTGAAGATCCATTTGGTACCAATCACATTGTGACCTTCGGGTCTCTGGAAAAGATCCCATGTCTGATTCTTATCAATCTGATCTAATTCATCATTCATGGCTTTCACCCAAGATTCATCTTTTGCAGCTTCTTCGAATGAGGATGGCTCTACAACTGATAGAAATGCAGATTGTGTGGTATTCCTCATCCATCTGGTTTGAGTGGGTGCACTCCTATCCCCAATTATGTTGGATGGATCAATCTCAGCTCTTCGATTTCTCCTGCGAGGTTCAGTAGTATTCTCTTCAGCCATAGTTTCTTCTTCAGATTCTTCTTCTGAGTCAACATCATTATGTGATTGATGAGTGTTTTGAACAGCTTCCTCTATTTCTGCATTTGTAGTTTCTTCATGTCCACATTCTTCATGACTTTCTATCACATCAGCATATGACGTCCGTGAAGCATTTGTGGTTTTCTCTTCAATTATCTTAACATCATTGCTTTCCACAATCCTTCCCAAACGATTGTTGAAACATTTGTAGGCTTTGCTGTTCATTGAGTAACCGAGGAAGATTCCTTCATCTGCGTTGTCACCCTATTTCCCCTGATTTCCTTCTTTGTTCCTGATGAAGCACTTACTTCCAAAGACACGAAAGTATTTTAGAGAAGGATTCCGTCCATGCCACAATTCATATGGTGTCTTCGTCTCACCCATATAAAGTCCTGTTCGATTCTGAATGTACACTGCATCTTGAACAGCCTCTTTCCAGTAATGTCGTGGAATACGACTCTCAATCAGCATAGTTCGTGCCATGTTGTTCACCTGTCGATTCCTTCATTCAACAACTCCATTTTGTTGTGGAGTTCTCACAGAATCCATGTTGTATCCCATGCTTCCCTAGATAATTCTCAAATTCAATGGACGTGTATTCTCCTCCATTGTCAGATCGCAACACTTTGATTGTTTGTCCGGTATCATTCTCGGCGATTCGCCGATATTTTTTCATGCAGTCAAGGACTTGTCTTTTCCTGTGAATGACCATCACACATGCCATTCTACTGTAATCATCAATGAAAAGGAAAAAGTACCTTTCTCCATGTGTTCCTGCAACATTTATTGGACCACAAACATCTGTATGAATCAGATCAAGAAGGTGAGATGCCCTTTTCTTCTTTGGCCGATATGAACTGCAGACCACCTTCCCACGAATACAAGCATCACACGATTTTTCACGCTCACGCTTCAGGTTGGGAATGTCTATGACAATTCTCAATTTTGATATTTTCTCCATGTCTTGTTGATTGATGTGTCCCAATCTCTGATGCCACAGATTGTTTTCTTCTTCAACAGTCATGTAACATACATTTTCTTCACTATCAACCTGATACAAGTTTCCTTCTGTTCTGCATCCCTTCATAAGAGAATTCTCAGTTTTTCCCTTGATAGTGCAGCCTTTCTTATTAAAGGTAACAACAAGTCCTGAGTCACAGAGTTGACTCACGCTGAGAAGATTATGATGTAGGCCATCTACGTAAAGGACTTCAGTCTTCTTTATTTCTCCATTAGCTAATTTGGTACTTCCACTCCCTTTGATTTTCAGAGCCCCATCATTACCAAATCATACTGTACCATCAACATTCTTTATGATATTTGTTAGTAGGCCGACATTACCTGTCATATGAGATGAACAACCACTATCTAGAATCCATGTACTGTTGTTCTTTGTAGCTTTGAGGGCTACCTCTGCAAGGTTTGATTTCTCAATCTTCCTCCTTTCCTTCCATGAGACATTAGATTGAGTAAATAGAACTGATGGCCTTTCAACTATCTCTTCCGCATACCCTGGTTCTTCATAGTCAAAGTCTTCTTTAAGAGGTAAGAACCTATTTGAAAGAGCAACATTGTCTTGCTGACGAGACTTGACTTGTCTGGAACTTCTGTATGAGGTGTCAATGTCCCTTCTCTGCCTGCAATTAATGGCCTTATGACCAAAGTTAGAACAACGAAAACAATATCCATAGAAATTATTTCTTCTATAAGAATTAGGATATGAAATTGTTCTCCTTTGTTGAGCATCTATATCTTCTCCATTCAGATAGCTTCTTGCCTCTTCACAATAAGACATGGTATGGCCCAGATAGCCACAGAACTGACACTTCATGAGAAGAAATGTCTTCTCACTTGAATTTATCCTTATAGCTTCTTCCTTGGGAGAAATGTAGGACTGGCTGTCATTTTTGAAAGTTTGAGGATAATTTTCAGGTCTCCTTTTAGTTTGGATGAGGGTTCCTTTTTCAGCACCCTAGGTAACATTTCAACATGTTCAAATTTCATCTTATCTTTCTTTTGGATCTTTTCACTTCCAGCAGTTGATGACTCAGCCTCACAGCCAATTCCACTCTTTCCCATGCAAGCGGGTCTTTGATCACTCAAGATTTTTCCAACCCCATCTGAACCACACTTGGCTCTTTCTAGTAATTCTGCATCTGAGAATCGTCCAAACTGTATTTTCTTCCTTGATTCTTTTGGAACTGATTCAGTCTCCAGTTTACTTCTTAGAGTAACTACTTCCTCCTCAAGACCCTCAGCAGTCTTGGATTTTTCATCCAGTCTGGATGTGAGGTCATTGATGACCTTTGCCTGCTCTTCAATTATCAGCTTCAGATCTACTACATCATCATTGCTTTCAATTATATTAGATTTTACCTTCACAAATTCTTCCAGTCGTTCAATTTTATCTTCAAGTTGATCAACATATTCAGTTGATTCTTCTACAATTGATTTCCACTTATTGCAGCTCTTACATTTAATCTTAAGCTTACTAACCGCATCCTTAAGTTGCATCTTAGGATCTACACAAGTTCTCAGTTGTTTTTCTCCTTCAGTATCTTCTGGCTTTTCAACAGTGGCCATCATAGAAGCATGGTTCCCAGTTTTGAATTCTGGTTCTTCTTCATCACAGAATTCATTATCATCTTCTTCCTCTTCACAGACAAAACTCTTCCATTGCATTTTCTTACCAGATTTGAAGTCTCCCTTTTTGAAGAACCTTCTCTGAGGCTTATTGAGGTTTTCATCCTCACTATCTTCATCATTGATCATTTTTAAACATTGAGAAGCAATGTGCCCAACTTTTCCACAACGGAAACACGCGAGAGGTAACTTCCCTTTGAATTTCACTTTCCCCTTCTGGAACTTCATTGCAATGAGAGAAAGAATTTCTTTTTCTTCATCATCTTCACCGCTACTATCCTTTGATATTTTCAGTTTATCCATGGCCTTGAATGCCATTTCCTTTCTCACCCGAGTCGTAGCATCTTCAGGTTTGACCCTCATTTCATATGCTACCAAACTGCTCAATAGATCATCTAAAGAAAGTTTGGAAAGATCTCTTTCCTCAAGGGCTGACACCTTCGCATTATAACGAGGTGGAAGTCTTCTCAATATTTTCTTTACAATATCAATGTCTTTGATTTCTTCGCCTAGACCCCGAATAGCTCCAACCACTTCGGTAATACGATTGAAGAAAGAGTCTGCATTCTCGTCTGGATGCATCTTCAGATCATCAAACCGATTGTGCAGCACTTGTAGTTTCACCTCCTTCACTTTTCTATCACCTTCATAAGTATTCTCAAGTTTATCCCACATAGACTTTGATGAGGTGCAATTCATCACCTTTAGGTAGATCTGATCAGAAAGGGCTGCAGTGAGTGCATTCTGTGCTTTAGCATCTGCATCAAGAAGTTTCATGTCCATTTCAGTCATAGCAATGCCTGTTGGATCGGTGACTTGTATTCCTTGCACAGTAGAAAAAAGAACTTCCATTCCAAGAGATCTAAGATGAGATCTCATTCTGTTCTTCCAGATCTGGAAATTGCTTCCATCGAAGTGAGGGACTCCCCTGACATTGACGGCGTTTTCCATGATGAAGAAGGTCAGATTCAACACCAGCAACCTTTACCCTCTGATACCACTTGAAGGACCCCGGGACACCCTGAGAGGGGAGGGGTGAATCAGGGTGACCACTTTTTCTTTTAATGTGATGGATCTTGTTCCCACGTTGGTAGGAACTTGTTGAACCTGTATGAAGATTATGATCAGAAAGAAAACATTCACAAGCACAAAGAAGACACAGCCATTTTTACTTGGTTCACCACTAAGGGATACGTCCAAGGAGCATACGCCGACAGGTTTTCGGTCGTACCAAAATCTACTATGCTTCACTAGATGTAGATTACAAAAAAACGGGTACAGTCGCTCTGTCCCAGGCTCACTGCCTTTACAAAGGTTCAGGGATAGCTCACTACTTCCCTCGGGTCACTCCCGTTGACTCCCCCTGGCTTACTGTCGTTGGTGAAGTCTCACTCAGTTTATAGACGTGAAGGTCTCTTCAATAGATTTGCATTGAAGTCTTTGCCTCTGCTCATCATGAGACTCTGCTTGCATCGAAGTCCGAAATAGATGCACTAGAACGCACAGAACCACTGAACCGGATAACCAGAACGTGCAGACAAACCTTACTAACAATTGCGCGCAACACCAACCCTTTGCGCGCAAAACCTTCCTATTGCGCGCAAAATTTACTTTTCGCGCGGAAAAATATTTCGCGCAAAAATCCCCTTTTTCGCGCAACTCCGAATATATCGCGCAAGCCCCTTTACACTATCCTTTTTCGCGCATCAGACCTCGGATCTTCTCTAAGTCTTCCACACACCTGAATGAAGGGGGTGACCTCATATTTATAGGTGACTGAGACCCCTGCGCGCAAAATCCCCTTCGGCGCGGAAAACCTCTCATCTGGCGCGTAATATTTCGCGCAGGTATCGTTTTCCGCGCACCTCTCCAGATATTTCGCGCAATCCATGTCTTTGCCATTTTTCGACGGTGTGATTCCGAAACACTATTTGCGTGAAAAACATCGCTCCGCTATTTCGTGCACCATGCTATTTTTCGCGCCCAACTCAAGTATTTCGCACACAACCCTTATTTTCCGCGCGGCCCATGCCTTTTCCATTTTTCACCAATCTGATTTCGAAACACTATTTGCGCGAAAAACCTCGATTCACTATTTCACGCATCCCGCTGTTTTTTCGCGCCTAACTTATGTATTTCGCGCAAGCCTCTTATATTTCGCGCACCACTTCCTTTTTGTGCGAACCTCCTTTTGCAGACAATCCATGTCTTCATTTTCCAATTTTGAGGCCCAAAAAATTGGCAAACACTGGGAAACAACGCCACCTTCAATACTGTTGTCTACTTGAACTGTATGATCACTTTGCTGGAACACATTCGGAACTTCCACTGAGGATTGACAACAAACACAAACCATACTACAATTCTTGCATAGAAAAACCATGGGTCCAACACTTAGAGTGTTGTAAATAGAGTTAGAATGTTATATAGAGGTTTTATGATGTCAATTATTCATTTATGACGTTTATAAATCATATTAAATGGGATATGATTGATTAAGGTCTGTTTAGGGAGCGCGAGAGTAAATTAAATAGTTTTTCAGAAAAAAAATTATTATTTATTTACTAAGTTTACTAGAATATTTCATCATAAAGAGAACATATATTTTATATAAAGTGAGTTAATTGGATGGTGGATTCCATGATTTCATTGGAATATAGAAGATAAGGGTGAACAAACTTCTGATGGGTAAACCCTATGAAGTACATTTCTAGAAAAACAGCATTATCTCTAATCCTTTTCATACCAAAATATGCCCCATGAATTATATAGAGGGTGGATATTATGATATCTCTCGAATATTTATTTTCATGTACTAGAGGATGACCTATGTGTGTGTTCTCTAGTATATTATCAGAAGGATGGCATTGAATTTTATGGAATGGACTTCACTAAAAATTGGAAACGTCCTGGAACAAAAGAAGGTGGTCTGGAAGACCCGTACCTAAGTCACCGTTACGTCAATGATTCTTATGTGGTTTTCCACAATAATAGTTAATAAATTATTTTACAAGAAGTAATATTCAAGAGTATGACCTCTAAAAGGTGGGTGTTATCCTGAGTCTACATGAAGATAGCGTCAAGGAGGGTAATTTATCTAAAAAGGTAAAGGGGTTAAGGAATGAGTTCACTAGATGTTAAACGTCCATGAGTAATTTTCCTAATGTTATTGGTCTTGAATATTATATGATAAGATAATTTTTCTACCCCCACTAGCATGTGAGCACCTGGGTTGGTAGACCCTAGTGAAATTGATGATTTGTTGGGTGAGTGGACCAACCTATGGTGACTAGGGATATGATATGGGCACCATGTCATCTTCCTGGAGTGGTACTGATGGGGAATACCAATGATTCCAATAAGGAGGAAATTTTTTGGTGGTTATGTAGGGTGATTCTAGGTCCTATGAGACAATAGATTGTCCTAAGATACAGGTTTGAGATTGAAGATCCGTTGTAGAGGTTCTGATTTATGATGAGTCATTAGGGACCTTAGTGGGTGCCCATGTATTAGGTTGGCCCTAGTGAGGGTTTGTATAGGAGAGTGTCTGTGATCAACTTTTGGAAGAATTGTGATCCGTATACTGATATATTAATGATTTAATATATTATAAATGTGATCTCCCTTGAGTCCATATAAATGTACTCCCATGATATCATCTACAATTATTCCTTTCTGTCTATCTAGATTGAGATAGATTACCTCCTTAGAATCATCTTATTCTGGATTCTATTGGACTCCATAATATTACCTCCTAAGAATAGTATTTCAGTATTATTATACTGAATTTACTAGGATTATTACCTAGTAATCCGTTTTGAGATATATGTTATTGGTTATTCATGGATTACCTCCTAGAAATCAGCTTGGAGACTAATACAACTGTATTACCTTGGATTACTTCATAGTAATTTGTTTTGAGCCTGATTCTACTTTATTTTATAAGATTAAATCCTTTTAATTATCTTTATTTCGGATGTTAAAAGATTTTTTAGGATTACATCATAATAATCTTCCTTATTTATGATGTTATATGATTTAATAAGATTAACTTCTAGAAATCGTCTTATTCATGATACTACTAAATTCCATAATATTACCCTCTAGGAATTGATGCTTTCACTTTCTCTAATATATATTGATTATAATACTATTTATAAGGGTTATGTTGTGTGCTCAAAGACACTCTATAATTGGCCTGAATATGTATATTCAATCATGAGTGTAGCCTTAATCCTAAGGATCCACATTAGTTAATTATGTACGATTATTCATTATTTCTATTTAATTGGATGATCATATCACATGGGAAAACATTTCTCTACTAGTAATAATTGGGGCCCCATTATACATTCACTATTTAATTGTATATACTAGTACTTAAGATTCCATGGTACCGGGGTACCCACAAAACCATCCCAAATCAGAGGTTTGGGTAGGCTAAAGGCCCAGTGTTGAATGATCATGTCGGATAGATCTGATGGGATTATATATTTCTTTAAGGACACTTTTATATCAAAGTAGACAATCAATGTATTTTTATTACTTCATTTTTTCATACATTTTCTAAATTGTGGGAAATCTATTTATGTATACTGATATGACCATGTGTTTTCATGATTGTATTATTTTACATTTTAATTAATATAGCATGTTGTTCTTTATTTATTCTGTGTGCACTCATGTCTTTTTCTATATGATATGTATTTTTATTTCTATTTCTATTGTTTTTTCACACAAATATAGGGTTATAAACTCCCACTATAAAACCCTAGACCCTCACTATTATTCGGTAACCTCGGGCATATGGGGAGGTGTTTCTGAGGTCATGTACTGACTTCTATCCCGGAAATAGTCAAATGTTCTGGGAATATGGAATATTACAGAATGGTAGCAGAATTATTTTATTATCTTTCTATTTCTATGTTTGGTAGATATGGATTAGGTATGTTTTAGAGCTTTTGATGGCCCTATAACCGGTTTATCTAGAAAATTGTTTCAGATGGAATGTTCATGTTTCCATGTATAGGGGATTCCTTTTGTTAGGTGATTTTATATTTATTTTATTCCACTTAGTGCAGAGCACATTGTTTTTTGATTTATGATTTATGGATATTCACTCTTGGACTACTAGAAAGAGTCTTCTATACCTGAATCGTTTTTAGAATATAAGACTTACATGAAATATTTGTTCTTGTCTATGATTGATATCATTGATGATGAGGGTTCTAAAATTTATAGGGTCAACAATAATGTGTATGGTATTTTATCACAAAACATGTTACTGAAATTATAATCAACTCAACCATGATACATTTTCTCTTGAAGACAATTCATGGGGATTCTATGGAGGTATGTTCCTTGATGAAAACAATATAGTCCCTCTTGTAATGGATGTCTAGTTTCCCTTAGTAAGACGATGCAGGCATTGGTTTCCTTGAGGATCAACCCATTGTGGGTAATTATGATATTTGTTATGGAATGTAAATTAGGTTATATAACATAATGATTAAGGAACAATCATTATGATGTTTTCCCATATAGATTCATAGTATAATCTACTTAAAAATCATATGACTATGGTATACTCAACACATAATTTCATTACATGGTGTCATTTTATATATGTGAACTATGAGGAGATAGTGTTCCTCAAGGGGTATCCTCATATATAGATTTATGGTACAGATTGTTCCCTAGAATTTAGATGACTTGGTTTGTAATGTCTGATACATATGTGTATATAAGGACCCTATAGTGGGTTTTTTCAAATTATTCTCCCTATAGTATTTTAAAAAACCACAAATATATTTCATCATGAGTTGTGACTTATGTGAGATATATTTTTTAGGTTAGGTTGGTGATCCTGGTGCCAATATAATACGTCTCATGATATTGGTGAGATAAGTGTTGTGAATAAGTATCATGGTGTTTCCTACTTATGTTAAGATGTGATATGTACAAGGTTGAACTGATAGTTGGAAAAATTTAGCCTTATGAGTATCATTCCCTAATGGCCCAAAGGCCTTCATTTTTTATAGATTTTGATAATCCACCTTTCATGGTGTGAGGTGGAACCCTTACAAGGCTCGTAGGTTTAAGTATTACATGGACCATTGGCCTTAGAATAATTCATCACCCATAGGCTTTAAACATTACATAAAACCTAGACTAACTACTTGGAACTGCTCCTCCCCAGCATCATCATCATGAAATTCTCTCTCAACCTTCGCACGGCTGTTCGTCTAGGCTTTCCCGTGCATGCACAGGCTTGTCCCAATGGCAGGTGCCATACCCTCTCATTCTTGCAATTCGTTTAGCTTCTGCTATGGTGAAATATCCTTGCTCAACCTCCTTCTGAAGTTTGTTCCTTGTAGGTTGTCTGGTTTGCATCTGCACTTAAGGTGCCCCGAAGGCCTTGAGGTGGCCCGAAGGCCTTACTGACCCAAATGCCTGGGGGGGCCGAAGTCCTTAAAGGACTCGAGGACCAAATCGGTGGCCCGAAGGCCTAAACGAGGGAATATTCGCAGCTGCTACAGTGCCTACTATAGTTCCTTCTACATTTATGCACAGTTCCTACTACAGTTCTTCACAGTTCCTGCTACAATCCCCTGCTACAGTAATACAATAGTACAAAAAATTAGCCTCCACCTGGATTTGATCCTGGGTCTCCTGGATGAACTTACAATGTCCTCACCAACTTGGTTAAGGCTCATGTGATTATGAGTACCATAGAGATAGAATAACGGTTAGATTATTTTTATTTTATTCGATATATTGGAGGTACTATTAGAGTAGGTGGTATAGACCTGAAGATTCCTTGAGTTTCAGGCTGTAAAGAAAATTCAGTGCTTTTGGTATCAAGGTTGTGTTATGAGGGAAGGATGAGTGGTATCAATGCCCCTATTTTTATAAGTTTTGTTCCTGATGATATAGTTAGTTTTTATCCTATATGGTTGAATCTAGGAAGGATAGAGTGTGGGTAGATTCTTATGGTTGATTGATGACTCATGTGTTAGTGGGTGATTGTGTGATTGGTCTTAACACAAGGGAGAATCAAGTATTGTTTGGAATGTATGAACTGAGGTGATTCTGAATAGATAGGATTGATATGTTAGGAGCTGTAGTCTGTAATTTAGGTGTGTTAACCTAGTATTAGTGAGATAGAACTCAAGGTGGTCTAATTTGGATAATACATAAAGGTATCACTACAGTGTATTCCTTTAATACTTAGTTGATCCTTATTTTTGTAATGGGGGATGTTTAACAACATTATAAAGAATGACCTGTGTAGTGGAACAAGGAATATGTGGATGTTTTTCTATGTTAATTTCACTTCAATTGTCTCATAATGATGGTGTTTTGAGTCTTAGTTGATTGTGTGTTACTCACGGAAGTGTGGACTTAGTTATATTAATTATTGGTAAAGGAGCATACAATTATTAGTCATTGACTATATCACGATGGATATTATATGAGAAGCTTTGAGAAGGTTCTTGGGGATCACACTACCTCGGGATGAAGAGGGTGAGTGTTAGCATGTCTTTTTGGGAAGGTATATATGTGTGATGGACAACATATGTTGTTTACAAATGGAAACCATTTTTTTGTATTGCATAATGTTAATGTGTGAGTTAAGGATTCATGGTCTCCATGAAATTTCCTGATAGTTTTGATGAAATTGGAAATGTTCCTCTGCTGTGATAGGTGACATCGATGATGGATCAAGGTGTTGGGGTACGGTCAACCCTAGTGTGTTTATTTTCATGTATTGTTAGGATATATATTTTTTGGAACCTATTGAAATTTCATTCGGTGAGGGATATAGTAGAATTTATATATGTTTTAGTGCACCATTTGATATGTAGGGTGTGACCCTTGTTAGATATATAATTATAATGAGAGCTATGGATGGTGTTCGTATAGAGTTTGAAATTTTTAGTGCTTGATGTTTTATGTTAGGAATTGGGTAAGAGATGAACAGTCACATTCAATAATCAAATGTTGAAATGGGTGGAATGTAATCTACGGAGTATATGTCCCATATCTGGGAATGGTCATTGTTATGATGATATCGGTCGATGTTAAGGGAGATGGTGTGTTGGTCGACCCATATTGATATGGTTCCTTAGTCAAAATAAAATTTATTATTTGGATGTGATATATAATAAAGTTTATGCATTAGCCTCAGACTCAACATGGGGTTTATATGAGATGAGAATGATGTGGATCCAGAATGCATCATTGTTTATGGGTGAGGTATAAGAGAGGATTTTTCAAATTGAGGATCTAACCATCCAATTACAATAATTATCATGAAAATAATTTAGTGTGGGTATTTAGATGTTTATGGAATTCCTTCATAAGTAAATAAATCATGTTAAAGAGATTATATAGTCTTTTAGTGTGTGAGGATAAGGTTTTTTTGGAAAATCTATCCCGAAGAGGTTTGACTAGTCTTTTTAATGAGATTGGTATTGGACCCCAGAACACCCAGAGATGGGATGGCGGAATTAGTGTGTCAACATTTATTTAAAGCAATGGATCGTGTTCCCACATTTATAGAAACTCATTAAAACTTTATGATGGATTTTATCAGCAATCAAAAATTCACCTGGAGAATGGAAACATAGCAGTTTTACCTGGTTCACCACTAAAGGCTAGTCCAAGGGGTATACACCAACAGTGTGTCAGTTGTACCAAAGTCTACTTATCTTCATGTTTTGTGGAATAAAATAGTTTTTCCATACTCAATATATTCTAGGAACACTACTTAATAAAAAATTTAGATATATCTTGATGTGTCCATTAGAAAACTTCTATTGACTCTCCATAGCTCACTGCCATGGGTGAACATTTTCTGAGTTTATTGACATGAAGGTTGTTTCTACAGATTGGAACTAAATTCTTTTTCCTTGACATATCACGGGAATCTTCTTACACCGAATACCTGATTTTATGCTCTTTGAAATCCATGTCCCCTTAAACCTGAGGTTCAATACTACCTTTCAGGAAGCTCACTACCTTTATAAAGCTACTTTTCTTCATGGAACAAACTTCCTTCGCGAAGCAACCCTCCCTTAATGGAACAAAATCCTTCGCAAAGCTCACAAATTCAACACGGAATACCCCATCATCGTGAATCACCCTTTAATAAAAAACATTTTCATCAGTTAATAATTATATTCTTTCCATGATGATCATGTGTGCATAGAATTTCTATTTCGTAGAGTTCCCCTGGCATCAGGAATTTATAGAAATTCTATATTTTCTTTGGAAAAAATCATCTAAATTGAATAGGGTAGCCTCATATTTAATGACACGGTTGTTCGTTAACCTCTACAACCTCTTTATGAATTTTTAGGATCTTCCAAAAAAATGCCTTCATGGCTCTCCTCCCTTCATGATACACTAGTGAAATTTTTCATTGTCGTGAAAAAAATCTATAAACCCTCCACACATCTATAGTGCTCCAATTCTCATAATCACAGAGATCATTGTCACCAATTGCGATGTTAGAATTATCTATTATTCACAATGTTCATCTTAGTTTCATTGATCACCTTCATATTTATTTAATCCATCAAAAAGAAAAATTCCCAAACCCATATTCACAATACTAAACTATTTTACCTATTTGCATAATGCCTTTAAGAAAACCCACTTTTCACATTGAAATCCATCCTTTAAATTTTAGACCCCCAAAATTTGGCAAACATTGGTAAACTGCCCCACCTTTAATATTTTTTTATGTTTAACTGTAATATACCTTTCCTTTAATACTCCCTATTCATCCATGTGAGGATTGAAAACAAACACAAATCATAATTCATTTCTAGAAACGAACAACCGTGCTTCCAAAAATTGGATACAGTGACATGGAAAGTGCATCTTGTGTATCTTTAGACCCCTGAGAAATAGGTTTTGATATGTGATTCATATGGTGGAGAGAACCATGCTTCAAACTTGTTTATTTATGAGTGGATACATATGGTTGAAAGAATAATAATAATATGAATGTATTGGTTGATAAAATAATTATATATTATGATTTATTATCATGATTAAATGTCATCTTTTTGGTTTAATGATTTGGATGAGTAGTATCTCTGGTTTTTATGAATATTGTGCCTTATGTTTGGAGTTTCATAGTGGAATTTATTTTGGAATTATTTTTTATAACATGATATTTTTATCATGAATAGGATACTGTAATAGTCTAGTATTAATGTTTGAAATTCCATCGAGGCTTCTCGAGCATGAGAAGTGTTATGGTGGTGATGTTGTAAAGTCCCTCATTTTTTTAGTTTGAAAAGTTCAAGGTATATTTGAATTTTTTACCTCATTGTGAGGGTAAATTTGATATCTAAGATTCATAACAATAATACAAGGTTTTTTTAGTCTTAGATAATGTTTTTAGACACGGTTTGAGGCTCAACTAAGGGATCGAGTGCTTGAGAGTAGTGTTTTAGGTTAAATTTTGTGTTAACCTTGTGTAAAGGGACCCTTTTAAGGTATTGGGGGTTCAGGAAGGGTTGGAAATTTATTTTGATGGTTATATAGAGGTTTAATGACTTACCAGACTCATTTATGATGTTTTGGAATTGTTTTTTAAAGGTATAGATGTATTTCAGTCTTTTCTAGGATCCCATGTGTAAATGCATCAGTTTTAAGAAATATATGCTCCATTTTCTAATTTTACCAGACTATGTCACTAGAAAGGGGGACTTCTAGTGGTTGTATAGAAATATCTATGTATGTTTTCTTTTTTTTTTCCTCCATAATATGGTATATAAGTGT
The DNA here is from genome assembly GCA_963277665.1 of Viscum album. Lineage (NCBI taxonomy): Eukaryota > Viridiplantae > Streptophyta > Magnoliopsida > Santalales > Viscaceae > Viscum > Viscum album. The sequence continues at coordinate 904,628,856 of OY728139.1, forward strand.
GGATATACTTTTGATGGGTGAAACATGTGAATGAATTTTCCAAAAAATAATCCATGTATTTAATCCGTTATTTTTTGGGAAGACTCCCTTGCATATCTAAAAGGTGTATTTTATGATCACTTCGAAATTTTTCCATAAATATATTAGAGGATATAACATTTGTGTATTATTCATTATATTATTGAATCTGAGGTTTTCAATTTTGAAAAAAATAGACTTTTACAAAAAATGGAAATGTACTGGTGTTGGAAAAGGGGGTATAGAAGACATATACATAAGTTAAATTTACATTAATTTGTCTTATTTAGTTAAACTAGATTTCCCTTGTTTAATTATTTTACCTCAAGTTTGAAGTTTCAAGAGAGCGTCCTTCAGAAAGTGGTGGTTATCCAGAGTCTATTAAAAGATGGAGGTCAGGAGGGGTATGTTTTCTTGGAATTTTAGAGGGGGTTTAGGAATGAATTTACTAGTAGTTGTACTTAATGGATTAAGTTTACCACAAGATAGTTATCTAAAGTATTTCTAGGGAGTGAAAATTCCAATTCTTATTGGAAGGGTAGGATTTCATGGATGATTTCATCATAAGGAAGAGGTTTATTCGATTGGTTTTCTAGAATAAGTGACAAAGATATACATAAAGAGGAATTATATTTACCATAATTTTATCAAGTATTATATAGCATTAAAAAATAATAATTATTTTTTATTTTTAAGGTAGTGTGCCCATGGGATATTATTCACTCCCTTCCCCTATGATCTAATGGGATTTTCTCCCTAGATAATTATTAGATTCAATTTTTCTTTTAATCTTGTAGAAAACTTAAGGTGAATATAATATAATTTATGGAATATTTTTAGTATTTTTCTGCTAATTCTAGTGGTTAATTTTTGTGACCCAAATTAGGGTTTGGTTGATAATTCTTCCAAATAATGGTTAAGTCATCTCACCTTGATGGGGCTCTAGTGTATGATAGGTAGAGGATGTCCCATTAAGATGATCAAACATTGTTTCTCACCATTTCTTGAAGCAAATTCATCCAGAAAATTTAATTAGTATATCTAATTAAATTAAATTAATATTTATATTGATTTAGTTCCAGTTATTTGGGTTTTCTTGTAACTCCCCAAGATTTCATAGTACGTTATTTCTTAAATGTGATTTAATAACATGCACTACACGCAACACTGAGTTCTAGCGCACCATGACTTACAAAACTAGTTGATCAAAAGCGGTTATGAATAATATTAACTTTATTTTGAACATTATATAATCCTTATAATTTTAGAATTCAAATTATGAGTTTCCTAGTCATAATGTAATAACAAATTCATTTTTTTAGATAAAAGAAATATTTTTCAAAAAATGCAATTTTACCGCCTTTTAATGGCGAACCCATTTTAAATCAAATATTTGAAACTTTTATATATATAATTTGAAAAAATAAACATTATCTTTAGAATCGTGACATAATAGTTTAGTTTCAATAATTTTTTGGTGTTTTTCTGATAACTTTCATATTTGGGTGAATAGTGAAAAATACTATATTTTAACTGAAAACAACTTTTTTAATCAAAATAATTTATAGTGTTAAATTATACATTTTAATGGTTTGGAAGTATAAATATATAATATTTTTACCATTTAATCCAATTATGGTCATTGTATGTAATTTCACTTTGAAATTGGACATACATAAGTGTTTATCTTTTGATAGATATTATTTCTTAAATATACAATTTTTGGTTTTGACAATGGAAATTATTTTTTAAATAAATAAATTCAATTTCTCTGTTTCTAATTTGGTAAAATAGACTTCATTTTTGAATTTGGAATATCAAAATTAGCTTAGGGTGATTTTTTTGTATGTTTCTGAAAACATTCAATTTTTGATGAATAGTTAAAAACAATGTGTTATTGCTTACAACCAACATTTCATATAAATAATTATTTATTTAATTTAAATTTATTTTAGGTCAAAATAGATACATAATACCAATATATTATCAATGTAATTAATTGGATTCATTTTATAATAATTTTAGATATATAATAATTTTATTGAAATTTTACCGTCTTTTACACACCTCCTATAAGCATTTGCAGATTTGCATAAAACTTAATTTTATCACTACTATTAACTTTTTTTAAAAACTAAAAGACACATGGTTGATATCAGTAGGTAAATTTTGGTTCAATAAGATAAAAATATCTGTTTGGTGAATAGTAACTTTTGATTTTTATTTACCACGGTTAAATGTAAATAGGGTAATTAAAAGTAAAAATGGTATTATTATTACCCTAACACATGTTCTTATTCTATTGGATATGTGTAATTCAACCAAAAAAACTTAGGAATTAAATATGATCCTTTAGGTCCACTTATATTAGATTAGGATATTTATTATTATTTAATTCAAAGAGGAGTTAAAAGAGTTAAAATCAAAGTTTAATAACTAAAACATTTTTAATATAATGTTACACAAAAGAAACATTCTACTATAAATATTCATTAGAAAGATAAAAGGATTTATTAAATGATTATATTTTATTTATATTTTTTAGGCATTAAATATGTAAATTTATTTATGACATAATGATGATTCAGTAATTAATGTATTAATGAATGATTAAACTAATTCATATTATAAATATCCAAATAAATGTAATTTGAGTCTTTTTATGAATTCCACTAATTTTCTAGGTTAATATTACCTATTATGGTTGGTTATATTAATATTTTTCATATTAATAATTCTTTTATGAATTTAGCAAAAACAAAATACCAAATCATGTCAAAATTGAAATGAAAGAGTTTTTAAAAAAAATATTATCTTATTAATTGATATTCTATTCCTAAAAATCTAAGTTTTGGTGAAAACACTTATATAATGATAGTTGAATCATTAATGAACCACTTGGGGTTCTCTTGGAAGTTTATAGTAAGTTTATTAACCATATAATATAAAAATACAAAGAGACATGATAAATGTCAAACTATTTAACTAAGAGTTAAATCTAAAAGAAAAGGTTCATATCAGCGAACTATTCTCTGTGAAATCCCTCATGTCATAGAACTATTATCTGTTCATGAACTATATTCCCTTCCACGTACCAGAGATCTACATCTTTATACCACTTACATAATTCACTCTGCCGTGTACCGGAGACTCCTCTCCCACATAACCAGTCTTAAGCGGATATAGCTTTCCACTTAAAACCTTCGGCGGAAATTCATCCGTGCGAACCACCCTAGCCGTCGCGGGGTTATCCCTCACAAACCACCTTTTAACATTGATGAAATCCCAAATCAAAAGATATTCTCTAATTATATTTAATCCCCATAGTAATCGGTGGGGTTATCTTTTCTTATATAGGAAAGGATACCCACTTAATCCACTGAATCGAGATTTACCAAATCATTTATTCGATAAAGCCTCCACCACGTACTGATCCTTCTACCACTTTGAACTTCTCTCATTCTATGAACCGTTTTTTCATGTATTCCATGTACCTCCTTGGCTCCAACGTGGTCGATCCCCTCTACCGATGTCAAGTTATCCACGTACAACACCTCCTTTCACCGCTAACCATTTCTAGTTTCATGAACCTCACTCACATACCATTTCTGCCAATTGGCGTACCTTTCCTAGATTATGGTACGTGATTCTCATTATTTTTCAATTTTATTAAAAATTCTTCATACCATTCACTCTAATGATAAATCCCCCATTTTCCAAATCCCACTCTTGATTTTGGGGCCCAAAAATTTGGTAAACACTAAGAAACATTGCCACCTTAAAATCTTATCTTAGAAAAACACCAACCATACTCATTTACGGTCATCTAGATTTGTAAAAAAACCAACCACACTCAAAACATACTAATAGTACTCCTTGAGGTATTTTTTCCAAAAATATATCTCTTTGGGTTTATTGAAAACTCTTCTCATAACAATGATTCACATTCTGATTCCTCATTAAAACTCCTTCAATCTCCAAACACCATTCACTTTACGTGATTAAGATAATGAACAAGGATTTAATCAACACAAACTCTAAGACCACTTGATAAATTCTATGTGTGAGAGACAAGAGTAAATGAAATGTTCATCAAAGAATCATTTCATTTCTGACACCAATTGTTGATACAAAACTTATACCAATTGCTAAGTGATGGAAGCCTTCTGAAATCATTCCAACACCACTCTTCCACATTTATCACGATCCTCAACTATCGTGATATCTATTCATTGATCGATCACTTATGTAATAATTATATTTAATGTTCCCCCTATGTTATAGCTCCTATATCCAGCTTCAGCTCAGCTTCAACTCCTCATTTCTTACTGCTCCACTTAACAGCTTCTCCCCGTTTCTTTTCTCCCCCTAGAAAAGTCACATTTTCTCCCCCTTTGTCAACTAACCCAAAGGGAACTTCAAGGTCATTTTTAATAGTGTAAAGAACACATATCATCACATTAAGGGAAGACACAACATACCTTAGGGATAGGGGGACCCACATCCACCCTTTTTCAAGTGAAGGAAGTCGACTGGACTCCTAGTGCCAGTCGATGCCTTTCAAATGATTCTTTGGGTAAGGCCTTTGTCATGATGTCTACAACCTATTGTTCTACATGCACATACTCCAACTTCACAGGTCATTGATCCACCATCTCTTTGATAAAATGATATTTGATTTGAATGTGATTTTTCCTTGAGTGATGGACTGGATTATGGCTTAGATTAATAGCACTTGAATTATCACAATGGATTCTGAATGAAGATTTCACATCAATTCCCATATCTTCAAGTTGTTGCTTCATTCACAATAGTTTAGTGCATGCTTTAGTATCCGCAATGTATTAAGCTTCTACGGTGCTCAATGAAATGCAATCTTTTTCCTTTTTCAACCATTAAATACACAACCCACCAAGATAGAAAGCCCCTCCTGGCATTGATTTCATGTCATCCATTGAACTGGCTCAATCTGCATCCATATATTCTTATAACTCTAGTGTATAATTGTCATAATAAATTAGGCCTAAATCCATTATTACCTTGATATACCAAAGAATTATTTTTCCATAAATAATGTTCATATACTTTGTGTTTCTTTGATACCTCGCTGGTTGGCATGTGGAAAACATAATATCAGGCATTGTTGTTATCAGGTCTAACAGAATCCCAATTATTTAACTATTTTTGGGGTATTAAATACCGTTCCATCATCATATTTGGATAGTTTCATCTGGATAGAAACCGGAGTCTTCATCTCCTTGAAATTATCCATTATAATCCTTTTCAAAACCTCCATGGCATATTTAGATTGAGAAATAAAAGTTCCATTTTTTCCTTGTATAACCTGTAATCCAAGGAAAAATTCAACTCTCCAATCATCGACATTTCAAACTCACTTTTCATGAAATCTGAAAACATTCTACATTGTGCTCCATCTGATCCACCACAGATTATGTCATTGACATAAACCAGCACCATCATTATTTGACTATTTCTATTATTGAAATATAGATTGCAATCAACTCCACTATGCTAGAAAAAGAGATTCTATATAAACTGATTAGGCCTTGAATACCATGCTCTTCATGCTTGCTCCAAACCATATAAAGCCTTATACATCTGGAAGACTCTTTTCTCATCTTCATGAATGTGAAAACCATCCGATTTCACAATTTATACTTCTTCTTCCAGAACCCAATTTAGAAATGTGGACTTGAAATCCATCTGGAAAACATTATACATTCACTACAATGTTATATCCAAGAACAATTTAATTGTCTCTAGACTTGAAATGAGTGAAAATGTTTTGTAACCATCAATACCCTCTATTTGAGAGTACCCTTTTCACAACAGGTGTGTTTGTTTTTTTCTAACGACCATAACATCTTCATTCATTTTTTTGTGAAATACTGACTTTTTCCCGATAAGATTCTTGTCTACTGGTCTCGAAACAATTTCCCACATCTAATTCTTCTCAATTTGGTCAATCTATTCTTTCATTTCATGAACCCAATTCTCATCTCTAGCTACTTCATCAAATCATTTATGATATACTTGTGATGAGTATGATTATTTATGTAGAGACATTATCCTTATTTTCTGCACTAGTGTTGTCTGGTCATCAATTATGTTCTATCTATCAATTACAGATCTTCTTTCTGGTCTCTGGGAAGACACTGATTTATTCTCATTATTAGAGTCTTTTTCTAAATCTATCTGTAGATCTGGAGAGCTCCTGGTCTATTTATCTCTTCATGGTTATTCTCTTGAGTCTAATCATGTATTTTCTATAGTTTTTGTTCATTTTATACTACAGTCACATCATAAATTTAAACTATCTTTGCTAGCCACTAATTGAAGCATTTATATGATTAGATTTTCTTTATGTAGACAATAAATATCCTTTCATCCCCACAGGATTCAAAATTCCTATGTTTCCTCTTATTGAGAATGAAACATTTATATCTAAATATTTGAAAGTACTTTAATGATGGCTTCCATATATACCAAAACTTGTATGGAGTCTTCTATTATTTTGGACAAATTAATGCTCAATATGAAGTGTATACTGTTGTCATCACTACTTCTTTCCAAAACATCTCCAGAAGGTCTTTCTCAAGGAGGATCATTCTGGCCATTTTGTTGATAATCCAAATTTATTCTATCAAATACTCCATTCTGTTGTCAAGTTATTACTATTGAAACATGATTCCTTATCACATGTTTTTTGAGATAATCCTCCACTTCTCTATTTGTGAACTATGTTCTATTTTCTGTTCGAATCGTCTGGATTTTCTGACCAACTATCTTTTCACATTCCCATTGATACCCTGTAATGCAACTGAACACTTCAGATTTGTGGTTGATTGTTGAAACCCATGTCATTCTACTATAATCATCAATGAAGGGAACATAATATCTCATCTCATAAATAGGCCTTGGTGAAATCGGGCCACACACATCAATATGCACCAACTCAAATAGTCTTGTTGACTTTTTGTCCTTCTAATTATATGAATTTCAAAAGATCTTCCCCTATTGGAATGCATCAAATGTATGAGTAAGATCACATGATAATATGGTGAGATTTCGAGATGCATCATATTTCACCAGATCTTCCAAGGAACATTGGCTTATGTGGCCAAGAATCTTATTTTATGGCTTGTTTTCTTCATCTTTGGACATAATGCATATATCTTTTTCTCCACTCACTACGTTGATATTATCTTTTATATACATTCCTTACAACAAAAAATCTCCATCCATTTCCTTGATGATACATAATTTCATAGAAAAAATTTTGGAATGTCCTAAGTCAAACAATTGACTAACACAAAGTAAGTTGTGACTAATCCCCTCAACAACCAATACATATGTTCGTCTCATGTCTTTTCCTCAAAATATGAATTTTCTTGAACTAGTAATTTTTAGAACCTCATCATTACCAAATATTTCAATACCTTTTTTATTATACCCATTTTCGATCAGTATATTCTTATTTACTGTCATATAAGAAGTGCATCTATTGTCAATTATCCATATCCATGTGTGATCTGATGCCTCGAATGCAATTTCTGTGACCATGTCATACTCATCCCTTTTCTTTTTGACCCAGGCCTTTGAATTCATAGCTGACATGGAATAATAATCTTGAACTTCCTTGGTTTATGATGGTTCATCTTCAACCTTCAGAGCTACAAATCGATTTTTAATTTTCATCTCACTTGAAGATACTTTTGGATGCTTCTTAGGAAAAAAATCAATTTTCCTCGGCACATTCCTCTGCATTTTTGATGTTCAATGTCTTACCTTATGTCCAAGTCCTTATAACCTGAAACCATGGCCATCAAATGATGACCAATAATTTTGAGCTATGTACAACCACATCTATTGGTCATGTTCCCATTGGTACCTCATTGTTATTGAACATAAATTTTTAGAGTGTCCAATTTACCACAACAATAGCATCTTATGTGAGGTACATTCCTATGTGGCGATAATGCACCACTGGTTGTGAATTGGGTTCTCTGAATCTTCTGATCCTTCTTCAATCCCAAATTAATATTAAATCTTGGACTAGGTTCATATGGTTTTACTTGAACCATAATTGATTTATGTGTTAGATCACACCACATAAAAGCATTATCATTCATAGTGGATTTGTGATTTTGTTCTGATGGACTACTCTACTCAAAACTCATATTATTGGTTTCATGTAAGTTCTTCTTTACTAGAAGTTTATTCTAAAATTCAATTTTTTGTCGCATACTGACAACTTTTTCTTCTAGTTGTTTGATATGCCTGATTTACTGTTTTCTGGTTTAAGTCAAACTATCAATTTCAATCTTTTGTTCATCAATTTTGTGTTTGTACACAACCACCTTTTTGGAGATTTCTAGCATTTAAGACCTTATCTTTTAAATTTCTTCATTCAACATAGAATTCTCTTCCACTTGATGCTACATAAAAAAAATCAACAAAAACAACTTTGTTATATTTCTTCATTTTGGCTCTCAAAATATCTACCTCTTCAAGGGCAGCTTCTAATTCATCCTGAAGATTTACTCTTCCTTCAATTTATCCTTCTTCATTGTCAGTTAACAAACTTCTTAGGACACTTTTCTCCAAAATTATCAATCTTTATTGATTGAAAGCATGAAAATGGATGTTTAACATTGAACCTTCCTTTTCCCCTTTGCATATTAGCGGATAGAAATGGCATGACATTGCCCATATTGTCCTCCTCAGGAATATCTTCAACAGATAGATTTTTCATGGACTGGAATGCCATTTCTTTATGCTTCCCTTTTTCCACTACATAATTATCATCATTTTACATTTCATATTTTATAAGGGAACTGTGCAGGTTATCTAGTGTTAGCACTTTTAGGTCTTTTTCTTCCAACACGGAAAATTTCAGATTGAACTGCGGTGGAAGTTTCCTCAAGATTTGTTTCACAATATTTATATCTTTAATGACTTCTCCAAGACCCTGAATTTTTTCCATAATCATATTTATCCTATAAAATAATGTAATAGTAGTCACATTGGGATTCATTCTGAGATCCTCATAATTGTTCGATATAACCTGTATCTTTTCTTCATGGAGTTTTTTGTTTCCCTCAGAAATGTTTAACAATTTTTCCCACATTGCATATGATATTTTATAGGACATCAATTTTATGTTAATTGAATTTGATAGGGAAACCCCTAAAGAATTTATCCCATTACCATAAGCATCCAATTTGATTATTTCATCATCTGATAAAGAACCACTATTAATGTTAGCTGATATTCCAGGCAATTCTACTATGAAGACATCCATTCCAACTGATCGGAAGTAGATAGGTATTCGATTCTTCCAGAATTTAAATTTATTTCCATTGAATATCGAAATTAATTTATGATTAACCAAATCCATTTCTTCTTTTGAGATATAACCCCTAACATTAAATCTTTCCCTCTATTACCAATTGTTAGGTCCACTAGGCCAGATACCCTGAGAGGGGGTGAATCAGGGTATGACAGATTAAAACTATGTCCTGTTCGGATCTAGTCTCTTTGCTAGAAAAAAAACTCAATTCTCTCTTCCTCCCATATAAATATAAAAATAGATTTGAAATCATGCACATGACACAATGATTTTTACTTGGTTAACCCTCAATGGGCTACGTCCAAGGAGAATACAACATCAATGTGTCGATGTACCAAATTTACTAAGGCTCACGGCCAATAATGATTATAATGTTCGGGTTAGATCTTTTATGCCGAGGATCATTGCCTTTACAAGGTTTCGAGTCTGCTTACCGCATTCCCAAGGTTTACTTCATATTCTACATTCTCTGGCTCACTGCTGGTGGAACGGGTCACTATCTTACTATTCCTTCTCTCACTGATCATGGAATGTAATCTACTCATAGTTTATTGACTTGTAGATCAAACACTAGTTAAGTTTATTTTGGTCCATTTTTTTATTAATTCATACATTATAAACTATAGTTAGATGCTTTGTTGAAGTTATTTTTTTTTACCCATAGATGAATTCAACCTTCCCATGTACCGTTAGATACCATAAAATGCTTTCTCAAACTGATTTGAAGCTTTCACAAGCTATCCTGTGAAAATCATGATCCACAATGTCCACCACATACTGTGTATTTGGTTTGGTACGTGGAACACCTCCTTCATGTACCACTGTGAACAACCCTTTGTTGGCGGATAGTCACCTCTTTCACGATCGTGTACCTCTATGACGTACTAACTCTACTAACCTCCTCTGTGAAATCTCTCCTATTCGCGAACTATTCTCTATTTGTGGACTACTTTCTCTTCTGCTTACCAAATCTCTCCAACCACGTACTACTTATGGAATTAACTCTCTTGAGTAATGGAGACTCCACCTCTGCGTACCAAGTCTTAAGCTGATATAGCTTTCTTCTTAAATCCTTTGGGTGAAATTAATCCATGTGAACCACTCTAGCCTTCATGGGATTATCCCCCATGAACCACCTTCAAACATTTCTAAAATCTCAGATCAAAATATTTCCTATAATGATATTATATCTTCAAAATAATTGGTGAGATTATCGATTCTTATATAGGAAAAGATGCCCTCTTATTCCGCTGAATCGTGATTTACCAAATCTTTGATTAGATACAGCCTCCACCATGTACTGATCCTTCTACCACCATGAACTGCTCCCATTCTGTGAACCATTTTTTCCGCATTGTTTTTGTACTTCCTTAGGTCCAACGTGGTCGATATCATCCACTGATGTTAGGTTATCCATGTACCGTACCTCCTTCTAATGCTATCCATTTTTTTTCGCAAACCTTACCCACATACTGTTTCCACCGCCATGCATACAGTTCTCAGATTATGTTACATGATTCTCACCCTTTTTCTTTTTCTTCAACGTTCTTCATACCGTTGCCTCCATTAAATAAATACATCCTTTTACGAGTAAAACTTCAGATTTGAGGCCCAAAAATTTGGCCAACACTGTGAAATGAAGCTACTTAAAAAATGTATTTGCCAAACACCAACCATACCCAATTCTAGTCAGCTAGATTTTTTCAACAAACACAAACACACCCAAAACATACCAAGAGGATTCATTGATGGATTTCTTCCCAACAAAATGCATCAAAACTAATTTATAAAAAATAGGATTTTATCCAAAAAAATTGGTTTTCATATCTTATATCTATAAATTCTATTTTATGAATATCAAAAATATTTTCTTATATATGTATCATTTATATTAAATTAATGTTGCTCACTAATTAATTAAATTAATTTCGGTAAAATATATTTGTAGAAATAAAAATTATAATATTTTCCTTTATTTAATCAGTTTTCATGTTTATTTCTAATTAATTGGTAACCTTTGAATTCATCTTATATTTTTGTAAAAAATGTATTTTCATAAATTTGTAAATATTATTCATAACATCTAATTTAATTGTTTGGTGATATCTTATTATATTATATAATATTATTTTAATAATATATTATTTTTTGGTAAATCTCGATCTTGAATGTTACACAAGTCATCATGGAAAGTCATTGTTTCAAGTAATAAAATCTAACATTGGTGTTCTGTGTAGAGAAAGCTAAAAGTTGTGTTGTGTGTAGTGCACGATTAACTTGGTGCTCTGTATAATAAAAGATAAACATAGTGCTTTAATATAAGATAAACTATTTTCAGTGTTGTGTGAAATAAAAAATATAAAAAATGCTAAATTAATTTGAAAGTAAATAATTCACAATATCGTAGGATGCTACATTCTAGCCCCTAGATAATGAATTTTAACCTGGTAATTAGTCTGGGTTATTAATTTTTTAATACATTAATGATTCATTCATAGAAACCCATATTGTAAAAATGAATATTAAAAATTACCTAAAAAAGGGAGAGATGGAACCATAATGGTTACCCAATCTAATATATTAAAAAGTTTCTACCTAGGATAACATAGGTTAGAAGTGAAAACATGGATATGGAAGATAAATCTACAAATCATTTTCTGATGGATAGTGATAGAGAACTTGGTCACAAGGATGTTATCAATCATAATTCCATAAATCTGCTATTGTCTAACAGAAATATTGACTCATTGAAAATGAAGAAACTAGAAAATACTTTTTTGTTTCAAGATCCTTTTTCTAAATGTTTTACTATATTAATGACATTATATACATTCATGATTTTGGGATAAAAACCACCCTTCTTTTTTTATTGATCCACTTCATCTCTTTCCCTAAAATGAAGGTGGCTTTTTTATTCTTGAAGTACTAACGGATCATGAGATCCATGATATTCCATCCAATTTCCCATATGTTATAATCAACACAAAGAAGTTTTAATAGGCTATATAATATTCATATGTCATCATATAAGGAGATAAAACATTAATATTACTAACTTAATCTTAATTTTTATATAAAATTCCAATAAATGGTTAACCTTAAAACCCTTCTAGATGATGAAAATTCATATCATTAGAAGGAAATTTTTCAATTAATCTTAACATTGATCCCACATATCATAAATTACCACTTTTTGTCACATTACAAACATGTGAATACCCTTATTGTATATTCTCTTGAAATAAGATAAGAACATTAATAACCATAAATCCTTTTAGAAAACATGCATGCTTCCTTATTACAATGATTACTGGATATATTCTTTAGATACAAGAAGTCATAAACTTCATCCTTGATGAAAAAAACACTTGTTAATAATCAGTTCTAGGGTAATATATATAATCCAATTTACTTATTCATATCCATCATATCTTTATCCAAACATCAAAATCTCAATGTGAAGCATTAATTAAGTGTTACCTCCCCTTAATCAAAATATCACATTCCATGAAATAATTATTCGATGTCTTCATCACCATTCAACATGTGTTTTTCGATCCCAAATTTCAACATATACTAAAAATACTTATATATTTCATGATTTATATAACATAATCTCTAACTTCCAAAATATAAATACTTCATTTATCTATCATTATTCTTAAACCATTACTTAGGCTTCATAAACTTATTCCTTAATACCTATTTCTTAGAATATGAAATATGAATCATGTCTTAAATTTCCTAAACCTAAATATAATCATTCATATTATGTTTAATATAACTAATACTTGAAGAAAATGACATACATTTCACATGACATTCACGGTATCTTTACCTTTAAAAGTATAACCAATACTCATACCACCATTCTAGTTATCTTTATGAGATTTACACATTGGAAACCCATCCATTGACTACCCATAATTTCCCCATATGAACCATTAAATTTTATCCATGTTCCTTATATTTCTCTCCATTGATTGAAACAAAAATTAATAGTGTGAGAAACATTTCTCATATTGGGATACCATATAACTAGGAAAATGTAGTTATAGGATTCCTAGATTATGGATCTTTCTTCTTTAGTCTATAAAACTCTAGGTTTATCCTAGTTTATTCATAAACATACTCTATTTAAATCCTTAATTATTGTTCATAAAGATTTTGTTAATTCCCAAAGCTTATCCCACGGGTGTTTCAAACCAGGTATATTGGAAGGCTTGTTGTCATGTAACAGATTACCCCGAGTCATGTCTGGGATATCATTCTGGATTTGTTACCACTGGGTACATTTGTTCCAAAGCCACATCCACTTGTACAATCCATGGAGAGATTTATTAATATGAAACTACTCACTCTATATTTTACCAAAATTCCATGTAATTTCTCTAAATGTTGACTCATCCTTATACTTATCCTTAGAGACTTCCACATACATATCCTTCAAAATATTCCTTGGGATCTCACTATAGTATTCTTATCCATATTTTCAAAGGATAACAAAAACTTTTCTTTGATAACAACTATATTGAACCTTTTTTTCATATATTAACATTTCATAACATTGGAGGAATACTTAAAACATTATACAAACAGACGCCCAAAGACCATACTAGTCTATTGCCTTTGAAAACATGGAATCATAGACACTAGTGCCTACATGAGCAACATCATCTCCCACTATGTTCTTATTATTTATAACCCTTATTAGACACATCAAACAAAATACATATCTTCATAACTTGGGGGAAGGAAACATAAAAATGGGCAATTATAGATGCTCAGTAAGGGTAAAAAAGGGATATGGGAAAGAAAAATCCTAAGCATAAGGGGTATGAGAATATGAACATGAAAAAATATTATCATAACATGAATATAAATGACCAAATACATGAATCATGGCATAAATTTGGGCAGTTCATAAGACATGAATCATTAGAAAAAAAGAGCATAAACCATAAAATCATAACATAGGAATAAAATATTGAATTTTGGTAGACACATAAGAATATATAATGATTTTTATATTAGTCAAGTCATTTTCTCTAGATACATATTAGTGAAAAAAGTCCTTTACTGAATCAAGATCATACCTCATTCCATCCCTTTGTTATTGAATCGAGTTTACTCCTCATTCAAGCACTGTAATACTGAACTGGCTTCATTTCTCATTCCATCCCTATAACACTGAACATAGTTAATTTATCATTCTGTTCATGTCTATCTCATAAGATATAAATCTTTACCCAAGGAATTGGAGGTATATATAGGTTTCACTCATATCAGAATGAAATCATAAAAACATGTTCCATAAAATCATCAATAATCATTTCACAACCCAAGAAATGAAATGGGTATCATAAAAATGTAATCATTTCATAACATGTGGAAAAAGATACAAGTTTCATAATATTTTCATGAAAATAATATCCTATTAAAGATAAATATATTCCATAAACATATAACATGTTAATGAGAAAATGATTTCATAAACATATAAGTCTTTAAAGATAAACATGTTTTAAAAATACTATAACATTAAGAATAACCCATTTAACGAAATAATACGAATGGAACCTTTAGATAATTTGTTAAAAATTCATGAGTAACATCAACAAATGTCATCTAAGATGGTAAATAATTATGAAATATTTCTCAATAAATTTTCATGAAAAAAAATATTTCATTTTTTCTTTCAAAAGGGATTTTTAATACATAAAACCATTTGAGATTAATTTTTCTAAGAAATACCATAAACACTTATAAATAATACTGGAAATAATTTTGAAAATACTTTTCATTGAAAACATATAGAGTAAGATAAAAAAACATTTTAAAAACATTTTTCAATGAAAATAAATTGAATACTCTAACAGAAATCTAGAAAACGTTTTTGAAAACTATTTTACTGAATATACATTAAAAACAAATAAATAAATATTGAAATGGTGTTGAAAACCAATTCTCTGAAAATAAATTTCAAAACTTATATAGAATTATTGAAAACTTTTTTAAACTCATTTCATTGAAAATATAATTGATAACATATAAATAAATCTTGAAAATGGTTTAAAGGCAATTTATTTGAAAATATAATTGATTACTTATAAATATATCTTGAAAATGTTTTGAAACTATTTTTTACATGAAAACATAGGAAATAATCTTTATAACATTTTGAAAAAAAATTATCGTTGAATGTTAAATTTAGAAAATAATTCTTAAAAATTATCCTTTTAAATAAGGAAATTAATATTCATTGTAATAATGGAGGGTAAATCCGTAGATTACATATGACCTAAAAAAGAATATTTCTGTCGTAATGTAAAAAGTAAGAAAAATTCATTGTTCATAAATTAACAAGAGGATTCCTTTGAAAAATTTGGTAAAATAAAAAAATTGTAAATATTTATTTCGAACATTATATGAGAAGAGTAGAATAATCTTGTAAAACCTATTTAAAAAACATGGTTTTAAAGGAACACAAATTTCCGACCGAAGAGATGGTAAAGTGGGGTTTTCTAAAAAACACTTCATTAACTATATTATGTAACAAATAGTAAAAAAGTGGTACCAATTCATGAATAAACCATGAATAACTATAGGAGAATAAAATTAATAAATTTTCATGAGATATGGATCATAATAGTTCATTAGAGGAAGCATTAACATAAACAATCTTAAAAATCAATGACATTATTTCAATAAACTCTTACCACCTTGTAACTTTGAACCATACTCCCCATTTGAGAAATTGAAATTACATGAATCTTAAAATATAATTAAAATAATTATATTCATGATATAAAATTTTATAGGTATGTATACCTCATGGAAAATATTGGCGCATAACATGGCATGTGTCTTAATGAAGGAAAATTGAGAGAAAACTACTTAGCGATTTAGTGAATTTTGAAACATAAAACCCATGAAATAAATATCATCAAATGTATATTTAAAGAAAAATAAATTTAATTTTAATAATAATATAATTCATCGATTTTCAGTACACAGACCACTCAAAAATAATGGGTGGTTAATAAATCATGTATCTCATGGAAATAAAATGTGAGATGAGATTCCCTTACCTTGTGTCTTGAATCTTATCATACTCGTACAAAATTCCAATATAATAAATATAAGTTTAGTATAAATAAATAAAATAACCATAAATTTATATTTAATATAATATAATTTTTTATTATGACTTTATATTACCCAGTTGTTTACAATTCTATGTTAAGGTTTCACTTCGGGTAATATTCGCTTTGTTTTTTGCATGTGTTTTATTGTTTTATATCTTTGGTCATTAAAAATAATATCATGATTAAAGAAATATAAAACATGATATAATTAAAATGTATATTAATTATATTTTTATTATAATAATCTATATAATTTAGAATTATGAAATAGAATATACCATCCATGGAGATGGTAAGTCATACGTACGCAGGAACGTTGATTCTGTTTTATTGAAATATTCAAAGAAAGAAATAAAATTAAATATATATATATATATATTATAATTTCATTATAATTATTATTTAATATATCATATAATTTAATTAAATATATCCTTAATATATTCCATTTATTTTGTGAACGAATCATATCGCTTTGATGTGGTTGTAGTCCACACATGCTAAAACTGAATTACCATATTTACACCAATTTGAAAGTATAAATATATTTGTTATCAAATGATTATAAATATTATGTAAATAAAAAATATAATATATAACAAATATAAACATATTTTACATCATAATTCCCACTATGAGAGTCGGTAACAGAAAAATTATCAATCAACTTTTAGTGAGTCGGTAGTTCATCGTACACATAAACATTATGTTTGTTACCTATTAGATAATGGTTTGTGTAAGTGTAGGTAGAAGACTTATAATACCAAAATACTATCATATTAAATATATTGGTGTTTTTATTTAGTCATTTAATTAATATGTATGATGGATGGAGAAATAAAATAAAATTAAGAAGTGAGATAGAAGACGTTAACTCTTAATCGGTTAACTCCCTTTGGTTATTGCCAAAAGGATTCCTTGGATTGATTTCTTTAAAAGAGGGGGGTTATAGGAGTAAGGGAGGGATTTTGGGAGATTATTTGATTATATTTTGGGAGATCCAAGGGGCTGAGATCTTTTAGATAGTGGGAGGAGATGTGGTATCTTTATAGTGGAAGAGGAGTGGCACCCTTGTAAATATTTGAAGATAGAATTCCACCGAAAGTTTTCATATTATGTGTGGATAAAATAATGTTAAAAAGTTAATAATATTGATTATAGGGTATAAATATTGATATAAAATCTATTTTATTGATCTTTCTTGGTCATTTATGCCCTTTAGTATAAGATTTACTCCTTAGTTAAACATAATTTTACCTTAATCGATGTAATTAATTTTAATTACTTTCACTAATAGTTTTCTAAAAAACTATATTTACCTTATTATAAATTATAAATAATTCACATTAAAAATATGAAATAAATTTTTACAAATTCCAATAATATAAGTGGCATAAATTAATTTAAATTTAATCTCATTGTTGGGTCGATAATGCGGGGTTTTAAAGTAAAAACGATCAAACATTTACTGTGTTTTTATATCCAATTTCAATGTGAAATTGGTTAAAATGTCCTTAATTGTTTTAATTGATAAAAATATTATCTAATTAAACTTTTAAACCAATTTAATAATTAATATAATTTTAATATTAAATTATATGAAAAATCGCTTTTGAACTAAAATTCAGTATTTTTAACTATTCATTAAAGAATGAAACCATAGATAAAAATACCAAACATTTATCCTAACCTAATTTGTATGTTTAAATGTTAATGTTGAAGTTTATTGGGACATTTTTAATCTATAAAAGTGCTTAAAATTGTATTTAAAATAGGTTCTTCATTAAAAGGTTGTAAAAGTGCTCTTATAAAAATATAAGTTTTTATGCATACATTTGGGTTTTTTCATATGTTATGTCTATAAAATATATTAGATAAATATAAAAAATATTTTCTTTATTATTTAACATATATATTACATTAATATCACTCACTAATTAATTTAATTTATTATCTTAAAATTACTTTGTGACCATAAAATTATAATATTTTAATTTATATTCAATCATTTTTCCTATACATTTATAAGTAATTTCTAACCAATGTATTCAAATTATATTTTTTAAACAAAATAATAAATTAGTTTTTAGTATTACTAACATATAATATGAATGGTAGGTTATACCATATTATATTAAAAAATAATATTCGAATAATATATTATTGTTGGGTAAAACTCAATCATGTCTCTCACATAGGCCATTGAGGAAAGTCATTTTTGTTTGTAATGCAATATAATCTCAGTGTTTTATTTGTAGAAAAATAAAATTTATGTTATTTGTAGTGCATGATTAACTTGGTGTTTCCTACAGCGCATGCCAAACCAAGTTCTTAAATACAATATAATATATTTTTAGTGTTGCGTGAAATTAATAATATCAAAAAGG
Source organism: Viscum album (assembly GCA_963277665.1). NCBI lineage: Eukaryota > Viridiplantae > Streptophyta > Magnoliopsida > Santalales > Viscaceae > Viscum > Viscum album. The sequence continues at coordinate 904,647,782 of OY728139.1, forward strand.
TTAAATTATTTTGATGAAAAATAATTCAAAAAATCTAAGGGTGTTACATTCTAACCCCCATAAAATAAATTTCACCCTCTAAATTCATCTAGTTTGACAAAGGTTTAATAAATGAATGTTTCATTCATAGAAACCCACATCGTAAACATAAATACTAAGACATCCCTTAAAAAGGGAGAGTTGGAACTAAAACAGTTACCCAAAGTAACATATAAATAATTTTTCACATAGGAGAACATAAGAGGGAAGGGAAAACATTGATATGTAATAGAATTTTAACCATTATGTTCTGATTTATTGTAATAGATAAATTCATCAGGAGAAAGATAACAATCACAATGCCATAAATCTATGATTATTAAAGGGGTCATTTGATTTATCAGGAAAAAATATACTATGAATACATTTTCTTGTTTCAAGATCCTTTTTTATAAAGTTTAATAATTTTCATGAAAATTTATACGTTCATGATTTTAGGAAAACATCACCCTTGTTTGTTCATCGATCCACTTCATCTCTTTCTATAAAAAGGAAGGTGACTTTTTTATTATTGAAGTACTAACAGATCATGAGATCCATCATATCCCATCCCATTTTTTATATGTTAATCTCAGCACAAATTAGTTTGATTAAGATATCTATTGTGCATAAATCCTTATATGGAGAGATAATATATTAATATTACTAACTTCATCATAATATTAAAATAACATTTCCATAAATGGTTAACATTATAACCCTTCTAAAAGATTAAAATTCATTGCTTTTGAATAAAATTCATGAAAACGTCTTAACATTGATCTCATGTATAGCATAAAGTACAACTTGTTTTTCACATTCAAAATGTGTTAATACCCTTATTGTATATTATCTTGAAAAATGGAAATAACCATAACTACCATAAATCCTTTTGGAAAACATGCATCCTTCCTTATTACAATGATTACTCGGATATATTCTTTAAATCCAAGAATTTGTTAACTTCATCCTTATTGGAATGGAACACTTTTTCAATAATCAGTGTCAAAGCAATACATACCGTCCACTTTACTTATTCATATCCATCATATATTTATCCAAACATCATTATCTTAACATTGGGAATTAATTAAAGGTTACCTTACCTTAATCAAAATATCACATTTAAAAGAAATAATTTTTCTATGCCTTCCTCACCCTTACACATGTCCTTTTAAATCCTTAATGAAAACTTATACAGAAAATACTTATATATTTCATTATTTATATAACATAATGTCTTAATTACCAAATAGAAATACTTTATTCATTCAACATTATTATTAAACCGTTACTCATGCTTCATCAACTTATTCCTTAATATCTCTTTCCTAGAATATTAAATATGAATCATGTCTTAATGTTACCCAACTTCAATATAATCATGCTTCTTATTTTTAATGTAGACTATTCTGGAAGAACATCACATATCTTTCACATGTCGTTTATGGTCACTTCAACATCAGAAATATAACCAATACACATACCACCTTCCAAATTCTCTTTATGAGATTTCCAATTGGGAAATTGATTCCCATAATTCCCATACATTCCACATTGAAACATTAAATGTTAACCATATTCTATTTTAGTTCTCTATATTTATTAAAACTATAAAGCATAGTGTTAGAAACATTTATCCTATTGGGATACCAAATAATCATGAAAATGTTCTTATAAGATGACAGGAATATAGCTCATACTTCTTTAATATATGACACATGAGGTTTATCCTAGGTTATTCAAAATCATAATATATTTTAAGAATTCGTGATGGGTTATAAAGTTTTTGTGAACTACCAAAGAATATCCTTTAGGAGTTTCAAACCATGTGTGCGACAGGCTAATTTTCATGTACCATATTACCCTAAGTCAGGCCTTGGACATCTTTTCATAGTGGTTACTCCTAGGTAAATATGTGCCAAATCCATAACCACTTATAATATCCATAAATGGATGTATTTCTAGGAAATCACTCACTCTAGTCTTTACCAAAATTCTAGTACATTTTCCTAAATATTAACTCATCCATATGCTAATCTTTAAAGACATCCCTAGACATATACTTAGAAATATTACTAGGTATCTCATTAATGTTTTCTCTTCATAGTTTAAAAATGTTAACTAATCCTTTTCTTTGATACCGACTACAGAAACCCAAACTTTTCAAATATAAAAATTACATAACTTTTTCAGAATACATAATACATTATACAAACAGACACCCAAATATTGTACCAATCTAGTGCCATTGGAAACAAGTAAACATAGATATTGGTACATAAATGAGCTACATCATCTCCCACTAGGTTATTATTTACTAGTAGCCTTCTTAGAAACATCAAGCATAACACATATCTTCATAACCTGTGGGAAGGAAACATAAAAAGGGGTGATCTGTGATACTTAGTAAGGGTAAAAAAGGGAGATACATAATAATAATCTTGATCATAAGGTTTATGAGAACACAACCATGAAAAAATATGATCATAACATGTATATAAAAGATCATATACATGAATCATGGTATAAATATTGGAATTTCACATGACATGAATCATAAGGAAATAAAGAACACAATCCATGAAATCAAAACACTGAAATAATACATGGAATTGTGGTAGATACAGAAGAATATATAATAAATTTTATAGTAGTCAAGGCATTTTTTTAGACCATCTTAGTGTTCAAAGTCCTTTACTAAACTGGATTCATATCCCATTTCATCACTATATTATTCAATTAATTTCACTCCTCATTCGATCCCATTAATACAAGCCTATGTTCATTTCTCATTTCATCACTACAATACTGAACTGAGTTTACATCTCATTCTAACCATGTCTATCTCGTTAGATATAAATCTTTACCCAATGTATTAAAAATAAATATGGGTCTCACCTATCTAATAATGAAATCATACATACATGTGCCACAAAATAATCAATAATCATGTCAAAACCCATGAAATTAAATGGGTATCATAAACATGTAATCATTTCATAACCTATGGAAACATTTATAGGCTTCATAAAATATTCACCAAAATCATAACCCCTAAAAGGGAAACATATTTTATAAATATATAACTCAATAATGAGAAATTAATTTCATAAACATGTTACTCATGAAAGATAAATGGGTTTCATAAAGACCATGACCATATACATAACCCATTTAGAGAAATAATTTGAACAGAACCTTTAGATCATTTCTTATAAAGGCATGAGTAACATCAATAGATTTCAACTTAGATGGAAAATAATTTTGAAATATCTTTCAAAAAAATTGTTGGATAAAATATCATTTCTTCTTCGAAAAATTATTTTTTATCTATAAAACTATTTGAAAATCATTTTCTCATAAAACTATTTGAAAAATTATAAAAAATACTTTAAATAATTTTGAAAAAAAATTTACTTAAAAAAATATAGAGTAATATTCAAAACCTTTTGAAAATATTTTTCTATGAAATCACATTGACATCATTAAAAGAAATATTAAACATGTTCATGAAAACCATTTCATTGAAAATACTTTGAAAAGATATATAGAGATCTTGAAAATGTTCTAAAAACCATTTAACTAAAAAAAATCGAAAATTTTTAATAAAATATTGAAAACGTTTTGAAAACTATATCTTTGAAAATAATATTTAATACATAACGAGAATCCATGAAAAAGTTTAGAAAACAATTTCCATTAAAATAAAATTAAAAAATTATAAATAAATCCTAAAAATGTTTTAGAATGTTTTTTAATTGAAAACTTATGAAAGAAGATTGAAATGATTTTGAAAGCAATTTTTCATGGAAATAAATTTTAAAAATATTTTCTTAAAAATTAACTTATTAAACATACAATGGAAGAATCACAAAAAATGACAGTGGTTTAATCAATATATGTCATACAGAGTAAAACAATATTCCTTTTACATGGTAAAAAGGTAAGAAAAATTACATGTTGGGAAGAAGAAAGAAGATTCAATTCAAATATGTTCTAAAAGAAAAAATGGTAAAAAATGTATTTTAACAATTACAGTATAAAAGAAAAATATTCTTGGAAACCCTTTTTTGAAAACATGGTTTTGAAGGAAGACATATTTCTAACCAAAGAGATGGTAAAGTGTTAATATATTAAAAAAAATATCTTTAATATAATATGTACCATATAGTAGAAACATGGTACCAATACATGAATAAAGCATGAATAACCAATGGGGAAGAAAATTTATGAATTTTCTTGAGATATGGTTCATAATATTTCACAAAAGGAATCATAAAAATAATCTATCTGGAAAAGCAATGAGATTATTTCAATAAACTCTTAACACTTGGTAAATTTAAACCATGATAGGACCATGTAGGTAGAGTGTCTTTAGAAAATGATAACCATAAACAACTATTTCCGAAAAAATATACATTATCTCCCACTAATTTCTTCATTACTAGAATCCTTTTTGGCATATCTTACATAATACCCTTCTTCATGACCTGGGGAAAAGAAAAATATGAAAGGGTGAGGTCAAAATCTCATTAATGGTAAAGAAGGTAAATATACATCATATCGTAATAATAATACATAAGAATATAACATTTGGACATCTTATCCAACATATGAAAGATCATGATATCATGTCATATGATAAAATTTTATAATAATTAATGGAAATAATCGCAAAAGTTAAAACAATAAAGCATTAAGTTTTTCTGGATACACATAAGCATATAAAATCCTTTCATATTAGTCCAGGCTCATTTTCAATACCATAATAGCTTTCAAATTCCATCACTCATCCAGGTTCACTTACCATTCCTGCCATGTATTATTGAACTGAATTTACTTTTTGTACCTGTCATTTCTATCTCATGAGATATAAGTCTTTACCCAATTCATTGTAGGGAGATATAGGTCCCGCCCATATCATAATGAAATCATTCTTACATGTTCCATTGAAATATAAACCATTCATTATTTCATAACCTGATGAACAAAAAATGGGTTTCTTAAACATCATTCTATAAAAATTAATATAAAATAAATGGATTTACTAAAAATAATTCACTTATAAACAATATATATATATATATAAAAAAATAAACCAATATCATCTTACATAGAAAATAAATTTGATAACAAACTTGAGACAAATTCTAGAGGAAAATATCCCTTCTTCTTCAAAAATGATTTCGTTTCCCAAAATGCAATGCAATTTTAAACCAAAATAATTTCATTGAAAATACACTTCAAATAATGTAAAGGAATATTCCTATAAATAAGGAATTATGAATTCCTAATAATTCATTTAATCCATATATGATAAAAAAACATTCTCCTCATACTTTTTCTGGAAAATTCAAAAAATTAGCTCGTATCAATTGATAAAAAATAATCATTTCATACTATTTATTAAAAATTCACCAATGGTTAAAATTGAATTTAAAATTTTTTATAATAATAGAAATAGTATTAAATATTTTTGGTGCATGGATGTGGATGATAAATATACCCTAGTAAATAATTATGTATAAACAATCACGGATAATAATGAGTTTTCAAAATTATCCCTTTTTAAAGGTCTGATGTACTTTGTATGTTTCTAAACCACCTGTATAATGATTTAAAGAAATTTATTGAATTATTCAAGAATCATAATAATTTTAATCATATCATATATGATTTTATTATTATATGTTTGTTCATAACATTTTATTGTCACTCATAATTAGGATATTAACTATTTTATTTTCTTATGCAATGATAGTTCGATAAGTTCATGTTCTACTTCTTAGGTTATATTTATATCATTTATATAATTAAATTAGTATAATATATACCATATTTATTCATTCTGTTCATTTATATAATTGTGCTTTAATTAAAATCATGTAGAATTAATTGCACCACATAATGGAAATGGTAGGTTGTATGTACGCACGAGCGACGATATCATTCACATAATAGTTAAATGGTCTTGAATTGGATGGTATATTAATTTTACAGAATAATTATCATGTTATGTTAATTATTTATATCCATTATACTCAAAATTATATTCATCAAAATTAATTATTATTTAATAAAAAATTACATTGTGGTGTGGAGATGGTAAAACGAACGTACACATGCATGGTGATATTGTTATTCATAAGATGGATAAAAGGATGTATAAGGTTGTAACATAATTAAAATAACATCTCCGAATTTATATGATAGCATATTTATTACTTTAGTATGGATAAAATATAATAATATTAATTATTAGAATAAAATAATTATGGAAGAGGTGATAAAATAATTACATCTTTTCGAGTATCTTCTTTTGATTTGAACAAAAGGTCTAGTTAGGATGGATTTCTGCCCAAATTGTATCCTCTAAGATGAAGTGAGGTATGTTTTACAATTAAATTTGATTTTTTTTGTCCATGAAAAAGGTCTTTAGAGGTGTGGTTAAAAGATAAGGAGATGTGTCCATTTATAAGAGAGGGGAGGGGTACCTATAGAAATACCCAAACTATTAAATTAATATAAATTAATTTTAAAATAAAAATGGCTCCAAAGTGGATTATTTCTAATATAAGATGAATATGGGTCTAAATTATTTCAACCAATAAAATTTATACATGTTTTTATTTTTATTTTTTGAAACCTTATAATTTTGATTTATTATTATTTAATATATTTAATTTTAAATGTGGTAATAAAATACAAAATATTTAATGGTTTAAAAAATTTACTTATGAGGTTTAAATTTACCATAAATAGGTATATTATGAAATTTAGACCATATAATTATCACTTTGAAATTTTTAATTTTTTTATGATTTTTAAATAATTTAATAAAGTTATATTTTTTAAAATATCAATAGTGTCAATTTTGACACTATTCATTTATTTGATTTTAAATAAAATAAACAATGAATATAACTTAAAAAATCATTGAATATAATAAAAAAATGTCATAATAACCTATAAAATTCTTAGATAACCTTAATTAATTCATATTATATTTCCTTTAATATTTTTAAAGTCATTTATTTGATATTTTTATTAACAAAATAATTCATGTGTCACTATTCTGACATCCTTAATGGTAATTATTTAATTTATAAAAATTATAAATAAATTTCTATGATATAGGTAATTATTTTATATTTCTAAATACTACCTATAGTTGAGGTTATATTTTGATTATCCATATATTATAATTAATATACTTATATAAAAAGAGATTATGACATTTTGTCCCATTCATTGATTTTAATAATATTAATGTCATATTCATGGAAAGGTGAACTTTAAGTAATTCCATTTTTAACAACATATAATAAGGCCTTGACTTAATCATCTAATAGGATTTTTTAAAGTGTTAAGGAAATTTTATAATATTAGTTTTACCTTTAATTACCCGATTTAACCTTAACAACGGTAATATAAAAATTACTAATGTTTCTATTAAAAATGACCTAAAATAAAATTAAAGTATTTACATAATTTTTATCCACTAATTCCAAATATGTAATCAATTTTTTAAAATTATAATTGAAGATGTTTTACTAATAAAATTAAAATTAATCTCATTGTCCAAAAGAGAGAACGTGTTTTAAAAGATAAAATGATGCAAAAGACTGAAATATTTTCACATTGGATTCAATATAAAATTAATGATAACTAAATATTTTATATTTAATGATAAAATATATTATATTTATACTTTAAAAACATTTAGTATTATAATTTAACCATATAAATTATTTTGCTGACAAATGTTGTTTTCACATAATATTTAGTGTATTTCTACTATTCATAAAAACATGAATGTTATCAGTAAAACATCATAAATTCATATAAAGTAAATTTCTATTTTATAATTCAAAATAAACTATTTATTTTTTCAAATAAAAATTATTAATGTGTAAAAAAATTAATTTAAAAGGGGTTCTCCATTAAAAGTTGTAAAATTACCCTTTTAAATAATATAGTTTTTTATACATCAAATAGGTTTTATTCAGACCCTATAACTAAAATATCAATTGGATGAATATAAAAAAAATATTAAGTATATAACATATATATATATATATAGCTCATTATTTTCAATAAAAAAAGTAATTCACTCAAAAAATCTAATTGATTTATATTTTTCATAAAAAATTGATATCCAATGAATTCGCAATGCATTTTCATAATTTAGTTATACTTATTTCCACTAACCTAATGTCTATGTTTTAATAGTAATTTCATACTAATGGTGTCTCATGGTTCCATTAAACTCAAGATTTCATGCAATGCAAGCTACAGAATAATCAAATTTATTTAGAGAAAATATTTCATAACAACAATAGGGTGTTACATTCTACCCCCCTTAAACTGAATTTCACCCTTGAAATTCATCCCTTGGAAAAGAATGAGGATACCTCTCCCTCATCATATCATTAACTTCCCATTTAGCTTCTTCAAATTGGTGGTTCTTCCATAAAACATTAACCAAGCGAGTGGTCTTATTTCGTAGAACTTTTTCTCTATATTCCAGAATCTCTATCGATTGTTCTTCATAAGAAAAGTCATGATTCAGTCGTATAACTTCACTGTTTAGTACACGTGAAGTATCAGGTATGTAAATTCTTATTAGAGGTACATAGAAAACATCCCGAGGTTTAGAGATATTCGGTGGAAGTGGAAATTGGTAATCTACCATCCCAACACGATCCAGAATTTCAAAAGGACCGATATACCTAGGGCTCAGCTTTCCCTTCATTACAAATCTCAATACCTTCTTTCAGGGAGATATTTGTTGAAACGCATTGTCACCCACTTCAAACTCTAGGTATTTTCTTTGTTTTTCAGTATAAATGTTACTGTCAACAATGAGTTTCTTTTATATGTTTCTAAATAGATCTAACCTTTTCTATAATTTAATCAATAAAATCAGGTCATAATAGAAATTCTTCCCTAACTTCATCCTAGAAAGTTGGAGTTCTCCACTTATTTCCATAAATGTATTCATAAGGATCCATCTGATTACTGTACTGAAAGTGATTTTTATAAAAAATAACCATCAAAGGAAGTTGTTAATCCCAGCCACCTTTGAAATTGATAAACAAAGCTTTCAATATATCTTCTAGGGTTTGAATTGTCCTCTTAAATTGGAAATCTTTAAAAGGATGATAAGAAGTATTAAAACTAAACACTTTATCTAGAGCATGCTGAAGACTTCACCAGAACATTGAGGTAAACCTTGGATCCCAATCAGATATATTGGAACGTGGTAATCAATGAAATCTTACCACAACCTATTCATATATCCTAGAAAGATGATCAGGAGAGAAATCCTCTACAATAGAAAAGATGTGTGTCGACTTTGTAAAGTGGTCAACTATAACCCATATAAAATAATTTTCTTTGGATGTTTTGGGAAGTTCAATGATAAAGTCCATATTGATGTTTTCTCATTTCTATTCTGGAATGGGTAATGGTTGTAACGCCCTCTTAGACTTATGTCTCTCAACCATAACTTTCTGACAAACCAAGCATCAAGAGACATATTCAGAAACATCCCTTTTCAGGTCGTCCCACTAGAAATACTCTTTTAGGTCCATGTACATCTTTTTACATCCATGGTGAATAGAAAATGAATAATTATGGGCCTCATCCAATAGATCCTTCTTTAATTATGGTATGGTAGGAATACAACCCTAATTCCAGAACTACATTATTTCAGCATAATCAAAGTTTAATTTCGGAACATTTCTAACCTTCTTTGGTAGCTCTACATCTTTCTCCTATGCTTCCTTAATCATCACCTATATTGATGGTTGAACATTAATTTGATAAAGATAAGATTTCTCACTTTCCTTTAAAATTTCAAGAACCATCCTTTGAAAATATATAAATATTGGATATGTTGTGATCCTCATCATGGATAAGTTAGTATGGTCATGTTGAATCAAAGCATTTTCCACTTTTCTCACATTCCCGTGGTGGTAATTTATTGAGAATTTGTAATATTTAATCAACTCTAACCATCTTATTTGGTTCATATTGATCTCTTTTTGAGTGAAAATATACTTTAAAATTTTATGAACAGTATAAATATCACACCTTTCACCATAAAGATAATGCCTCTATATATTTAATTCAAATATTACCACAACTATATTTAAATCTTGAGTTGGGTAATTTTCATAATCTCGTTTCAACTTCTGTGAGGAATAAGCAATCACTATATCATTATTCATGAGAACACATCCCATCCTCTTCTTGGATTAATAACTATAGATCACAAATATTTCTCTACTACAAGGTAGTGCGATCATAGGTGAACTGGCTAAACTTCTTTTTTTCTCTTTGAAATTCTCTTCACTTTCCTCCATCCTTACAAAATTAACTCCTTTATAAGTCAAATTGGTGGTTGGATTAGATAATCATGAAAAAACATTCACAAAATTTCGATAATATCCATCTAAACCAAGAAACCGTTAGATCTGATTTACCATTTTTTATCTTATAAAACTTTGAACAACATTTATTTTTGAAGGATCCATAGATATCCCTTCTGTTGAGATTATATGACCAGAATATTAAACATTATTTCGCCAAAAATTGCACTTGGGAAATTTTTCATAAATATTCTACTTTCACAGTTTCTTCGGTGAACTTTTCAAGTGGACTTCATGTTATTACTTACTATTTGAATAGACAATAATATCATCTATAAATGCAACAAAAAACTGATCATTATAGTCTCTAAAGACTCTGTTCATTAGATCCATTAAGATAGTGGGGCAATTAGTAAGGCCAAAAATAATCCCCATAAATTCATAGTTACCATACCTTGTACTGAATGACATCATTGATATATCCTTTTTTCTGACCCTTAATTCATAATATCATGAACCAAGATCAATCTTGGAAAAGTATTGATCTCCACGTAGTTAATCAGATAGGTCATTAATTCAGGGGAGAGGATTTTTATTATTGGTAGTGATCTTGTTATGTTCTCAATAATCAGTGAAGTGTCTGATTGATCCATCTTTTTTCTTAACAAATATAATAGGTTCTCCCCAAGGTGATGCACTATGTCAGATGAATCCCTTATCAAGATTATCTTGGATTTTCTCCATCAATTCATGCAACTCAATTGGGTCTATTCTATATGGTTCCTTTGAAATATGAATAGCAACTAGTATGATTTCGGTTGAAAACTCAACCTCATGATTTGGTGGATGACCCAGAAATTCTTCCAAAAAGACATCTTCATGATCTCATACATTGGGTGTATTATTAATAATGAGTTTTTTCTCAAACCATTTGAGATAAATAACCTTCATTTATAGGAATCAAGGCCCGTAAGATGGAATAAATTCCTAATGGAAGGATATATTCATTCTTGAATCGATAGATGATCCTAGATTGATATGGAATTTGAATTGTGACATCCCTTACATAGTAATTGATATGATATTCATATATTTAAAGGCAATCAATGACAAAAACCTCATCAAATTCCACTATAGGAGGGATCACATGATTTGTAGGAAGCACTCTCCCACAAACTTCAACTGGAGTAGAATTATATACTTTTGATGTAACCATTGTTCCATTAAAAGATGTCACAACTAACTAAACATCTAATTGTTGAGGTAATATTGAGATACCCTTTGAAAATTCTTAATAAATAAAAGATCGGGTGGATCCATAAACAAATAAAATATGTTATACTATAGATTTGATGGTAAGTGTACCTTTCACAAATTCATTATCATACTCCACATCGCTGATAGGGATTACTTGTGACTACATTATCTTTGGACTTAAGTGATTGATAACATATTTAATTATCAATAACCCTTAGATAAGGTCCTTGATTGGCATAATTCCCCATTTCCTTTCACTTGTATCATTGAAGTGTAGAAGGTGCATTTTGTGTACCCCTTTCTCTATTTGCATCATTAGAAATATTTTTCCCATCACTTTTGAATTCAACTATACTATCATGTTCTTTTCCACACATAAAACACTTAATAGTCCCTTTAAGACAATTTCCTCCATGTTTCTTTCCACACATTAAACATAAGGGAAAATCATCTTCTTTTTAGTGTGGTCCTTATATTTTCATTTGAATCCCAATTTTATCTTCTTATTAAATCTATTGGATGGATGGGTTAATCCAATATCGATATCAATCATGAGAGAACATTGTAAAATTTCCGCATAGATATTAATGTCTCTTATAACTAATTCCCTTCGGAGACTTGGTTTTAAGCCACTAGAGAATCAATCTATTTTACTCTCAGGTTGGATAATAATTCCATAAGTTTACCTTACAAGTCTTGTAAAATTGTCTCCATAGGTACCAATAGATTCATCATCCTTTTCATAAGTTCAAGGAACTTCTTCTCCATATTTCTACGAAGAATATGAAGAAATTACTTATTTAAAAACAAGTTCATGATCTTTTCCTATTCCATGGACTCAATTTCATCTCTTTTCTTCATATTCTTGGTAAGATTACACCACTGAACAGATTCACCTTCCAAACAATAAATTTTTAAGATGACATTATCATCTTTAGAACATTGGAGAACTAAAAATATATTTTCAGTGGTACTGATCCATTGTTCATCCACTAATAGATCAGAAGACCCACTGAAAAAAGGTGGATTCTGCCTCATGAAGGACTCAATAGAATGTTTCACCCAACTTTTATTGTTTTGAATCCTTGTATGATTCATATCTTGACAAACTTGTGTGAGAATAGCTGCAAAAGTTTTCATTTCAAATCTTATAAAAAAATTTCTCATGAGGTCAATCATTGTATTTCTCATCGCATTCATCATTAAAACGGTTCCTTTGGGGTCAAACCATTGACTAAAACCAATAATCATAGTGTGGGAAAAACTAATCCTAATGGAAAAACCTCATAATGAACCATAAAATTTCAATTTATAAAACTTTAGGTTTTATCCTAGGTTATTCATTTTCACGTCTAAAATAGTATGATTTTAACCTATACATATACAAATCCTTAGGTTTCTTACTAAGGCTTTCCCATCCTTGTTTCCAAAGGTTAACTATACCTTTACACTAATACCAATTATAACAACCCATAATTTACATAAATTTATATTAATTTAAGATTTAGGTATATTCATTACAACATATAATAAATCCACGACAAGACCAAATAGTTATAGTGCCTTTAAAAATTGGGAAACATAAACAACTGATTCATAAAACATCGACATTGTCTCCTGCTTATTTCTTCATAACTAGACTCCTTTTTTACATATCTTACTTAATACCATTATTAATGACTTGGGTAATAAAAACATATGAAATAGTGAGCTCTATTTCTCATTATGGGTAAATAGGAGAAATATCAATCATATCATAATCAAAATACATAAGAACATGACATTTGGAATTTTTATCCTACATATAAAAGATCATGATATCATGTCACAAATTAAAAGTTCATAAGAATTAATTTACATAATCCCTAAAGTAAAAACATAATACAAGAAGTTATTTGGGATACACAAAAGCATATAAAATCATTTCATATTAGTGAAGGATCATTACCAACACCATTATAGTGTACAATGTCCATTACTAAACTAGGTTTACTTGATGTTCCAACCTGGTATTACTGAATAGGTTTTACATGTCTTTCCAGTCATGTCTATCTCATGAGATATCAATCGTTACCCAATTTATTAGAGGGAGATATAGGTTCCCCCCATATCATAATGAAATAATTCTTACATCTACCACAAAAAAATAAACCTTCATCCTATCATAGCCTAAGGAATAAAAAATATGTTTATAAAATATCATTCCATCATCATTAATATAAAATAAATGGATTTCATAAAAAAAATTACTTCATAAAAACTATAAAGTAAATGTAATGATAGAGATAGAAACATAACCCTACATCATATGGGATGGAAAGTAGTTTTGATAAAATACTTAAAACGTATTCTTGAGGAAAATATCTATTCTTCTTCAAAAACATTTTTTTCTCAAAATGTCATGAAATTTTAAATGAAAAGAATTTAATTGAAAATAAAAATGAAACCATTTGATGTAATATTTATGTAAATAAGGATTTATGAATTTTTAAGAATTTATTCATGCCATATATGTTAATAAAACATCATCCTCATACATTTTTATTAAAATTCAAAAAATTACCTCATATCGAATAACGATAAAATATTCCACTCATAACCATTAGTAAAAATTCACCAACGTATAAAATTGACTTTAAAAAATTACATAATAATATATATAGTATTAAATTTTTAGGTAACATGGATTTTGATGATAGATATACCCCAGTAAATATATATATATAAATAATCTCATAAAATAATGAGATTTTAAAATTATCTCTTACCTTAGGTCTAATAGACTTTATACATAACCAATCTTCCTGTATAATGATTTAAAAAAATTTATTGACTTATTCATAAATCAAAATCATTTTTATGATATTATATATTATTATATTATCATTTGTTTATTAGTAACATTTTATTACAACTCGTTATTTGGATACTAACTGCTTTATGTTCTTATGCATGTTTTGTCAGATAAGTTCAACTTCCACTTATTATGGTGTATTTATATCATTTAAAGAATTATATTAGTATACTATATATCATATTTAGTCATTAAATTCATGTATATAATCATTTTTTAATGAATATAATGTAAAATAAATCACATTACATCATGGTGACGGTTGGTCGTACGTACGCACGAGTAATGATATCATTCACTTAATGGTTAAATAGAATAAAATTGGATGGTATATTAACTATACAGAATAATTATCATGTTATATGTTTTATTTAAATCCATTATACACAACATTATACCCATCAAAATAATGTTTTGTTAAATTAAAAATTACACCATGGTGTGGAGACGGTATGTTGTACGTACGCACACATGGTGATATTGGTATTCATATGATGGATAAAAGGATATATAAGGTTGTCCTATAATTATAATAACATCTCATTATGTAGAATATTCTATATTTATTAATTTAGTATGTAAACAATATAATAAGAGGAAGTATAAGAAGAAATTAATTTTAAAATAGGTGATAAAATAATTACCTCTTTTTCAAGTATCTCTTTTTGATTTGCAGAATTAGTCTCTTTAAGATGGATTTCTGCATAAATTGTGGCCTCTAGGATGAAGTTACAGAAGTTGGGAGAGGAAATGGTTTGGTTTTTGTATGAGAATAATGGATTTACTGGTGTGATTAAAAGAGAAGGAGATGATCCCTTTTATAAGAGAGGGGAGGGGCACCTTTGGAAATACCAAAACTATTAAATTAATATAAATTAATATTTAAATTAAGAAGTCTCTAAAGTAGATTATTTAGAAGATATAATGAGGATGGTTCGAAATCACCAAACCCAATAAACATTATTCTTGTTTTTATTTTATTTTAAATCTTATAATTTGGATTTAACCTTATTTAATCTATTTAATTTTAATTGTGGTAATAAAATTCTAAATATTTAATGGTTTTAAATATTTACTTATATGGTGTCAATTTACCATAAATGGGTATTTAATGAAATTTTAGACCTTATAAATATCACTTTTTAATTTTTAAATATTTTTATGATTTTTAAATATTTTAATAAAATGGTATTTTAATAAAATATCCATAGTGTCAATTTTGACACTATTCATTTCCTTGATTTTAAATAATATTCAAACATAAGATAATTCCGAAAAAATAATTTAATATAACCCAAACATGTCATAATCATTAATAAAATTCTGGTAGAAAGTTAATTAATTCAAATTACATTTCCTTTAATATTTTTAGAATCATTTATTTGATATTTCTATTTATAAAATAATTTATGTGTCACTATTCTGTCTCTTTAATGGTAACTATTCATTTTCTAAAATTTATAAATAAATTTATATTATGTAGTTAATTTTGTTATATTTCCATAAAATACCTATAGTATTTGTTATCTCTTTCTTATCCCTATATTAGAATTAACATCCTTATATAAAAATATAGTGGGACATTTAGTTACATTCATTGATTTTAATAATATTAATTTCATATTCATGGAAAAGTGGACATTAAGTGATAAAATTTAGAGCCATAGATAATAAGGGTCTAATTTTATCATCCAATATGATTTTTACCGGTGTTAAGGAAATTTTAGAATATTATTTTTATAATTAATTACATGATTTAACCTTAACCGCAATAATAAAACAATTACTAAAGTTACTATTGATAATGTCAAAAAAAATTAATTAACCTATTAACACAATTTGGACCAACTAATTCTAAATATGGAATTTGTTTTTCAAATATTTTAAACATAGAAGTTTCAGAAATTAAATTAAAATTAATCTTGTTGTCGGAAGGAGATAACAGGTTTTAAAAGATAAAACATTACCAAAGAATGAAATGATTTTACATCTAGATTCAATGTAAAATTATTGATAATGATATAAAATATATTTAATGATAAAATATTATTATATTTATACTTTAAAACATTAAATATTATAATTTCACAATATAATTTATTTCGGTGAAGATGTTTTTTCACATAAAATTTAGTATATTTTTACTATTCATCAAAACATTAAAGTTCTAAGAAAAATATCAAAATTTCATCCATATTAAATTTTTATATACCACTTCAAAAGAGAATTTTTATGGTTTTATATAAAAATTATTAATATGTCAAAATTTTAATTTAAAATGGTTTCTCCATTCAAAGGCGTAAAAAACCCTTTTAAAAATATAGGTTTTTATACATGAAATAGGGATTATTCATACCATATGACTAAAATATACATTGAATGAACATAAAAAGTATTTTATATGTATATAATAAATATATATGTCATTAATTTTAATACCATTAGCAATTCACTCAAAAATACAAATAATTATTTGATATATATTTTTTATAAATAATTGATGGCTAATTAATTAACAATGCATTTTCATAAGTTATTTATAATTATTCCTACTAACCTAACAGCTAGGATATAATAGTAAATTTATACTAAGGTTGTATCATGTTTCATTTAACCTCATTATTGAGTGCAATGAATGATATTGAAAAATTAAAATTATTTAAAGAAATATTTCATAAAATCATCTAGGTGTTACACTCCCCATGTAAGAAAATGAAATTACATAAATCTAGAAATATCATGAAAATAATTATATACATTATATAATATTTTCAATCAATTACATACACCTCATGGAAAAAATATAGGTTTATAGCATGCCATGTTTCTCAAAGATTTAAAATTGAGACAAAACGACTTTACTGATTTGGTAACTTTTGAAACTTAAAACCCATGAAAGAAATATCATAAAATGGATATGTAAATAACAAAAATGTAATTATAATAACCATAGAATTTATCCATGGTTTTTATACACCCCACATAAAAGGAATGTGTGGTAAATAAAGTAAGTATCTCATTGAAATTAAATGTGAGATGAAATTCTCAAACCTTGTGTCTAGAATCTCATTGTACTCATACAAAATTCCTTAATAATAAATATAATTTTATTATAAATATATCACATAACTAAATTATTATATAAAATATAATATATTAATTGATTATGAATTTATATTACCCACTTTTTAACAATTCTATGTCATTGTTTGACTTTGGGTAATATTTTCTCTTTTTTCATGTGTCTTAATTTGTTATATCTTTGGTCCTTATAATTATATCATGATTTCCAGAATATAAAACAAAATATATATGTAATTTATATTCATTATATTTTTATTATAATAATCTTATTATATATAAGTTATAAATTCAATACATCATTCATGGATATGGTACGTCCTACGTATGCATGAACATTGTTTTTGTTTTTATTAATATATTAAACGAAAGAAATAAAATGACATATATTTATATATTTATATTTATTAAAATTTAAGTAGCATTATTATTTCATATATATCATATAATTTAACTAATATCACACTTAATACATTCCATGTAGTGTGTGACTGAATCACATCTCTTTGAGGGGTGGTAATCCACACGTCCTCAAACAAAATTTTTATATTTACACCAGGTGGAAAGTATAATAATATATGTTATGAAATGATTAAATAATATTAAATATATAATAAATATAATATATAACACATATAAACCTAATTTACATCATAATTTACACCATGATTGGTGGTAACGAAAAAATGAACAATCATCGTTTAATCAGGTGATAGTTCATCATACACATAAATAGTCTGTTTGTTGCCCATTAGATGAAGGTGTATGTATGTTTTGGTAAATTCCATATCCTAAAAAAATACTAGTATATTGAAGATAACTTTTTTGTACAATAATGTAATAAATATAGTGGAGGTGTGGATAAAGAAAAAAATAAAGGAGTTTGAGAGAAGACGTTTCCTTTTAATCGGGTAACACCTTTTGGTTTTGTGCCAAAATACATTCTTGGATTTATTTCTTCACAAATAGATTCATATACAAGGAATTAAAGGATTTTGGGAGATTATTTTACTAGATTTTGGGTGAGATAAATTCATTTAGAGGTTTGAGGAAGTGGGAGGTTAGGATTACTTTTATAGTGGAGGAGTGACACTATTGTAAATATTTGAAGAGAGAATTCCACCAACATTTTTCATGTTGAAATTGGATCCAATTATGGTCCAAGTATTATAAAATTGATTATATGGATGAAAAATGTCCATAACAGTTATTTTGTAAAAGCTTCTTGGTCATTAGGCCCTTAAGTATAATGTTTAGTCATTAGTTAGGGTTATTTTTACCTTAATCAGTGTAATTAATTTTAATTATATTCAATAATATTATTATTTAAAATCAATTATAAACATATTAGACATTAAATTTTTTTTTCTTATATATGGAATATAGTTTTTCAAATTAAAATCACAAAAGTGGAAAGAATTAATTTAAATTTAATCTTGCTGTCAGGACGACAATACAGGGTTTTAATGTAAAAACTTTCAAATGATTACTACGTTTTTATATCCAGTTTCAATTTGAAATTGGTTCAAAGGAAATAAATAGTATTTATTTATAAAAATATTATCTAATTAAATTTTTAAGCATATTTATAATTTAATTTAACCTTGTAAATAAATTATAAGAAAAATTAGTTTTGAACAAAAAATCGTTATTTTTAACTATTTATTAAAAAAATGAAACCTTATAGAAAAAACCAAAAAATTATCATAACTAAATTTTTATGTTTTTTTTTTCAAAGGTGAAGTTTATTTTTCACATTTTAAATATATAAATGTTCAAAAAAATTTATTTATAATGGTTTCCCATTTATATTTCTGCAAAACAACTTTTATAAAAATATATGTTTTTGTTTATAAAATTCGATTTGTTCGTATGTTATGTCTATTAAATCTATTGGATGAGTATAAAGAATATTTAATTGAATCTATAAAATATATATGAAATTAATATCACTCACTAATTAAATTAATTTATTTGGTTAAAATAGCTTTGTAACCATAGAATTATAATATTTTACATTATATTCAATCGGTTTTCATATTAATTTCTAATTAATTGGTAACCTATGAATTCATATTATATTTTTTGTACACAATTTTTTTTAATAAATTAGTTAATACAATTCATAACCATTAATTTAATGGTTTTGTTATATCTTATTATATTAAATATTAATATTTTAATAAAATATTATTGTTCACTAAATCTTGGACTTGTGTGTTACACAAGCCATCAAAGAAAGTAATTGTTTCGTGAAACCCAAGCTATCCTTGGTGTTCCATATAGATAAAACTAAATGTTAGGTTTCATGTATTTTATAATTAAATTGTTTTTGTGTATAATACAAGCTGAACATAGTTCTTTAAAATATGACACACTATTTTCAATGTTGCATGAAATGAAAAATATAAAAAAGGTTTAATTAATTCGAAAAAAATAATTCAAAAAATCTCATGTTTTGACACTAACACTTATATATTTACAAGGATTACCTTATATGAATTTAATTTGAGCTAAATTAAATAGTATTTCCTAGTATTACCTCTTTGGAATTTTATTTCAACCTTCTGTTCTTGGGTTTTCTAGGATTTCCTCCTAGGAGTTAGTTTCTACTTGATGCTACCAGATTTCCAAGGATTACCTTATGTGAATTATCTTTATTCCTATTGCTACTGTATTTCCTACTATTACCTACTTGAAATCATTTTATTCCTAGTACTATGATATTTTATAGGATTCTATCCTAGGAATCAATGATTGAACCTACTAATATATGGTCATTGAGATTGGTATTATCTATTATGATTACACCGTGTTCTCAGAGACACCCCAACACCTGCCAAAGTTGTTATAGTCAATCTCACATGGAAACATAGAACCCAATGACATATTCTTGTTATTTATTTACACAATGAATTTTAGATATTTATTTAGTTGAGAATATAATATGTCTATATACTTCTTTATTGGTTATGTTGAGGACCCCATTAATGGTACCCTACTGAGTTTTATACACACTCTTCTTAGAGAGCCTTCGAACTTGGGTACCTGAGAAGACTTCACATATCACATTTTAAACTACGGTAGAGGCTCAAAGATTCATAATTAATAAGGATATACTGGATGGTATTAGATTATTGGTTTTGGAGGCTTTGGGATGGAAGTAGAACATTAGTGTGTTTTTATAATATTATTTATTTTTTATATGTGATTATTCACGTGGTCGATCAGTTGATGTATACTTGTATAACTATGTGTAGGTATGGTTGTATTATTTCTCATTTTACTTGATATATAAATTTATGGTTTCTTTTTTCTATTTACTTTTACTTATTCTTATTAATGATGTTTGGTTATTTCTCCACTGTGTTTTCCACTTTTATATGAGGGTATAGTCTTTCCATTGTAATACCTTAAACCCTCACTGCTAGTTGAAAGCCTATGGAATATGGGTAATCATGCCCGAGGTCAAGTAAAGACTACTATAATTGAACAAAAAATATAATGCACACTCCAACTGATATTTAGATAGACATAGTGAGAACCATTCACACTATAAATAATCCTGTAAAACCACTGACAAACATCATTTTTATAATCAGAAAATTTGAAGTGGAAAACTAAAAACCCCATTGGAAAAGGGATCATCTAATTTTTCCACCTCATGAATATGTGAAATTGAAGTATCATGATATCCCATCTAATAAACACACAACCTCTATGATCATAGTTTACAAAAAACTATATAAAATAAAAAATTAAAATAATATTATGTGGTTTCAAAAAATTTCTTATATCCAGAGGAAAAACTAAAAATATTTTCATTAAAATAAATACAATAGAATTAAAAAATAATCCCTCACTTCCACACCACTTATAAATTCATAGAAAATTATTTGAGAAATTACATTAGCTCAATAATGAAATACACACATATCATTTTTTATCCACCACCACTAATATATTGAAGTCTTCCCTTAGTGAATCCATATCTCCCCCTTCTACGAATCATAGTCAATATTTTATTAACCCAAAAAACCACCAATACAATGTTGAAACTTTTTATTAAACTCCCAATAATATGTATCTATACATGTATCCCAAGAATTGAGTTCCCACCCTGGTGGAAAATAGCTGTTTTATCTTTTCTCGATAGACTCCATATGATACATGTATTTCTGGTGAAACTCTTCTTCCTAGTCACTCTAAAATTGTTTTGTAGGAAACCACCACCTATTAATCTATGTGTTATTATCACTATCTAGAAAACTATTTCTTGTAAAACTAGATAATATTCACCATACCAAAAAAACCACCAGTCCTTGAATAGTCAAGTTGTTGGGGTGGTGGGTGTTACAACAGTTACCCACATGAATGAGTATACCTACTTTAACCAATATCGTAATATAATGAGTACTCTCATAGTCTTATTATACTAAGTAGATGATTGGGTTATAATATTTATCAATTATATAATAGGAGAATGGTATATCACTAAATAAAATAGTATGGGTTAATGTGTTATCACCACTCATGAAATAATAAGTGGTGAATGGTTTATTACCATAGTCATAATAAATAATGTGAACATTTCGTCATCATAATTATAAAAAAATAAAGGTAAATGGGTTATCGCTATAATCATAATAAATTATGTTGAAGAGGGTATCATCAAAATCATAAATAAGTAAGGTTAATGGGTCAACACCGAAATATGAGTATGGGTGAAAGGTTCGTCACCACTCTAATAATTACCATTGGTGAATAGGTTAACACTCTAAATATAAAAATAAGTTCATGGGTTATCATAACAATAATAAACATAATTTGGGTGAATATCTTACCACCATAATCATAAACATAAAATGGGTGAATTGGTTACAAACATAAGAATATACATATCATGGGTGAATAGGTTATCAAAAATATCATATTCATAATAAAGGGTTAATAGTCTATTTTCATAATCATAATCATAAACAACATGAATGTATTATCACCATAACAACAATCAAAAAATAATTTGGGTGGATAATAACTATATTTATAAGAATAATCAAGGGATAGTGGATAATCACCACTAACATAAAATAAGCATGGGTGAAAGTAACAGCCTGAGATTTTATGAAAAATATTCTTTTTAATTTCACTAATGTCTTGTGTTGTACGCAACACAAAAAGGAACTTGCACAACACGCATCCTTGACTTGCCTTGTATTACACGCAATCGCAACCTTCCTCGATAGCATGTGTAGTACGCAATACTGTGTTTCACGAAACAACGATATGCTATTAAAATATTATTAAAACTAGCCGTTATGAATAGTAATAACCACTTTTTAAATTTTAGAAATTTTAGCTCTCAAAATGGACTTCATTTTTGGATTCTGAGTATCGAATTTAGCCTAAGGTGAAATTTTGGTACTTTTCGGATAACTTTCATATTCTGATGAATAGTGAAAATTACTAAATTATAATTAAAAACAACTTTTTTAATAGAAATAATTAATAGTGATAAATCATTAATTTGAGTGGTTTTAAAGTATATTTAGAATATATTTTTACAATTTAATACAATGTTGGTCATTGGATGTAATTTCACATTTAAACCAGACATAATCAAGTGTCAATCTTTTGATAGATATTGTTTCTTAAAAACACGCTATTTGTTTTAACAGCGGGATTTAATTATAAAATTAATTAATGCAATTTCTATGTTATGAATTTGGTAAAATAGACTTCATTTTTGAATTCGGAATATGAAATATAGCTTAGGATGAAATTTTGGCATTTTTCTGAAAACATTCAATTTTTGATGAATAGTGAAACCACTAAGTGGTAGGTTAAAAACTGAATTTTGCATAAAACATAATTTTACGGCTTCTGTGAATGGAATTTCGAAAATCCGATAGACACGGTTAATATCAAGGACTAAAATGTGGTTCAATAATATGAAAATAATTTTTGGTGAATAGAAACTTTTTTCTTTTTTTTTACCACGGTTAATAGTAAATAGGGTAACTAAGGGTAAATATGATATTACTATTACCCTAACACATATCCTAATTCTATTGGATAAGTGTAATTCGACCAAAAACAACCTTATGTATATAATATGACCATTTATGTAACACCCGAGACTTTTATGTTATATAAATCATCAAAGGAATCTTTTTCTATACAACACTTGCTTGGCTTGCTTTACACGCAATCGCGACCTTCCTCGATAGCTTGCGTCGTACGCAATACCGAGTTTCACTAAACAACAATATGCTATTAAAACTAGCCGTTAAGAATAGTAATAACCACTTCTTGAAATTTTATAAATTTTATTTTTCAAAATGGACTTCATTTTTGGACTCAGAATATCGAAATTAGCCTAGGGTGAAATTTTGGTATTTTTCTGAAAACTTTCAATTTTTGATGAATAGTGAAACCACTAAGTGGTAGGTTAAAAACTGAATTTTGCATAAAACTTAATTTTACCGCTTCTGTGATTGGAATTTCGAAAATCCGAGAGACACGGTTAATATCAAGGACTAAAATGTGGTTCAATGAGATGAAAATAATTTTTTGGTGAATAGTAACTTTTTACTTTTTTTACCGCGGTTAATAGTAAATAGGGTAACTAAGGGTAAATATGATATTAATATTACCCTAACACATGTCCTAATTCTATTGGACAAGTGTAATTCGACCAAAAACAAGCTTAGGAATAAAATATGACCATTTAGGCCCACTTGGATTAGATTAGGACATTTATTATTAATTTATTTAAAGAAGGGTTAAAATAGTTAAAATCAAAGTTTAATAAGTAATTCATTTTTAATATGGGGTTATACATAAGATAAATTCAATTTTAAATATTCATTAGAAAGCTAAAACGATTTCCTACATGATGATATTTTATTTGTAATTTTTAGACGTCAAATAATATAATTTATTTATGACACAAAGATGATGCAGTAATTATCTTATTAATGAAATATTGACATAATTGATGTTATAAACACCAAAATAAATGTAATTTGAGACTTTTTATGATTTCAACTAATTTTATAGGTTACTATGATATATTAATGTTCATTTAATCAACTTGGTTCGAACATATAGTTCTTTTATGACTTTAACAAAAATCATATATCAAATAGTGTCAAAATTGACACAAAATAGTTTTTAAATCAAATATTATATTATTAATTGTTATTTTATTCCTAAAAATCTAAGGTTCGGCCAAATGACTTAGATAAGGATATATATTTTAATAATAAACAATTTGGGGTTCGTTTGGCATGTTATAGTAAGTGTATTAACCATATAGTGAAAGAAAACAAAAAGACATGGTAAAAGTTAAATTATTTAACTTAGAGTTAAATCTAATTGATAAGGTTAAAATAATACCCTAAACTTGTCTAAATCCTATTGGTTGATAGGATTTCGACCCTTCCCCACTTTATCTTCGAAATAAGACCCTTTGGAACCATTATAAACCGATTTTGACTTTAATATAAAATAATATTTTGAGATATTCCTAAGGTGCCCCTCTCCTCCCTTATAAAAGGGCACCTCCTCCCCCTCCTCCTCACACCAAATTGAGCACTCAAGCTCGGCCAACCCCTGCCATTTTCTCCTCTACACTTCCCTAGAATAATCCTAGAGGTCCTGGTCTTCTCCAAAGACCAATCTTAGTTCCTTAAGTGGAGGATTCAAAGAGGCGTTCCAAAGAAGAGATAATATCTATTACCGATCTTTTCAATTTCTTTCTTCTTCAACTTCTTCTTCTTTAGTTGTTTCATGATGAAGTAATAACATCAGTACTACTTACATACTGATATGTTATTATAAATATGAAACAACCCTAATTAACCTTCTATCCATCCTACGGAAAAATGAAATCACCGCGCGTGCGTACGTACGGAATACCGTCTCCACGCCGTGGTGTAATCTATTTTCCACCATCACCTTACAAGGATGGGTATAATGGTGTAATCAGTAACTATATATGATTATTATTAAGTAATATTGATACTGAGATAATATATATATATACTCCAATACAATTCCACGATCATAGGAACGATATCATCACTCGTGCGTACGTACGGAATACCGTCTCCACGATGTGATGCGACTCGTTCTACATGATCTTCATTTCATAATGATTATATAAATGAATTGAATGAATGAATATGGTATATACTACACTAATACCATTCTGGAAATGAATTATCTATAACCTAAAGATAAGAATAAGAATTTATTCGACAAAACACGCATAAGAACAAAAAGTTATAAAGACCCAAGTAACAAGTAACAATGAAATATTATAACAAGAAGCTAATAATATGACCATATATGATCTCATATCAATATGTATGATTCTGGAATAAGTCAATAACATTATTTAAACCATTATACAGGATCTTCGGACACGAACAAAGCAAATCGGACCTAAGGTAAGGGAAATATCACAATCTCATTTTTATCCGAGATTGTTTATTCGTAAGTATTTACTGGGGTGTATTTTATCATCCACATCCATGTTCCCTCAATATGTAATATTGTTTCCATCCACTTTAAATAGTTTAAATCCAATTTTACCCTTAGGTGAGTTTTTAGTAAAGAATATGAAAGGAATCTTTTGTCGTTTTTCCGTACGAGGTACTTTTTGACTTTTCCGACAAAAGTACGAAGAATGTTTTTTTTAACTTATATGGCGTGAATGGATTTATAAAACATTATTTCCAAGAAGCTTCCTTTACAAGTATTCAAGTTTATTTTTAATCAACTTCTTTTAGTTTAAAATTTTATGACATGTTTAGAAAGGAAAAGTGTTTTTGAAGAAGAAAGGATATTTTCCTCAAGAAAGGAGTTCAAGTGTTTTATCAAAATTATTTTCCATCTAAGATAATAAAGGGTTCTGTTTTTATCCCTATTATTACATTGATTTGATCATGTTGTGATGGAATTATTTTTATGATTTCCTTTATCTTATATGAATTGTTTTATGATGTCATGTTGTTTAAGAATCCCATTTTTATTACATGGGTTACGCTATGATGTATGGTTTATGATTATGTGGCACACATAAGAAAGGATTCATTATGAGATGGGTGGGACCTATATCTCCCTCCAATGCATTGGGTAATGATTTTATATCTCATGAGATAGACATGGCTGGAACGGAAGGTTATTTCGGTTCAGTGATACAGGACTGAAACGAGGAGTGAACTCGGTTCAGAAAGGGACTTTGTCCACTAAGATAGTCTTGGCAATGAGTCATGACTAACAAGAAATGATTTTCCATGATTATGTGTGCATGCCACAAAGATTCAAGTTTTATGTTATGATTATGGGGATCTCATTTTCACTTCTATGATTTATTCCATGTTAAGATATTATGATCTCTTTTGCAGGTTTTAATTTTCAAAAAGATATGATATGATTTTTATTTCCTTTATTTGCCCTTGCTGAGCATTTGAGCTCACCCTTTTATGTTTTCTTTTCCCCAGGCCAGGAAGATGGATATTAAGTAGAATATGCTAAAAGGGACCCTAGATATGATGAAATAAATGGGAGACACTGTAGAAGATTTATGAACCAGTTGTTTATCTTTCCCAGTTTCTAAAGACACTATACCTATACGATCCTTTGTGGTTTTGTCATATGTTGTAATAAGTGTGATTCAATTTTGAAGTATTAACAATGTATGTAAAGTGTGGGTCGTTATAGTTGGTATCAGAGGAAAGGTATAGTCAACCTTTGGAAACTAGGATGTGAAAGCCTTAGTAAGAACCCTAAGGATAAGTCTAAGCATAGTACACAATCTTAGTGTTTTAGAAATGGCCTTGAATAACCTAGGATAAGACCATAAGCATGAAAATTTTATTCTTGAATTATGTGGTTTCCTATTACAATTAGTGTTGCTCACACTATTCTTCTTGGTTTTAGTCAATGGCTGGAACCCGAAGGAACCGTGTTAATGCGGAATGCGATGGGAAATGCAATGATTGTCCCCCTGAGCAACCAAACGATATGGGAGCTGGAATGCAAAATCTTGTAGCCATGCTCACACAACTTTCTCAAGCTATAAATCATGCAGGATTTCCAAACGAGCAAAGGAGGGAGCAACATTCTGTTGAATCCTTCATGAGGCAGCGTCCACCATCTTTCAGCGGGTCTACCGATCCATTAGTTGCTGAACAATGGATTAGTACTACTGAAAAGATATTTTCAGTTCTTCAATGTTCTGAGCATGATAAAGTCATCCTAGCAGTGTATCGTTTGGAAGGAGATGCTGATCAATGGTGGAATCTTGTTAAGAATACAAGGCAAAGGGATGAAATTGAGTCTATGGAATGGGACGAGTTCAAGAACTTATTTTTCAATAAGTACTTCCCTCGTATTCTCCGAACAAAGATGGAGAAAGAGTTTCTTGAACTAAAGCAAAGGGATGATGAATCTGTTAGTACCTATGAAGCAAATTTTACAAGACTTGCAAGGTACGCTTCTGGTATTATTATCCAACCTGAGAGTAAGATCGATCGATTCTTTAGTGGCTTAAAACCAAGTCTTCGAAGGGCGTTAGCCATAAGGGACTTCAATAGCTACGAGGAAATCGTTCGATGTGCTCTAAAAGTCGAGATGGAGATTGGAGTAACCCATCAGTCACATGGGTTTGATAAGAAGAGGAAGATGGAATTCAAAGGAAACTCTAAAGAGAACACTGAAAAGAAGATGAACTTTCCATTATGCTCAAAGTGTGGAAAGAAACATGGAGGCAGTTGTCTTAAAGGGACAAGTAAATGTTTTAAATGTGGAAAGGAAGGTCATCGGGCATTTGAATGCCGTGATAATGGGAAGAAGATGTCTAATGACGCAAACAAAGGAAGGGATACACAGAATGAACCTACAACACTTCAATGTTTCAAGTGCAAGGAGATGGGGAATTATGCCATTCAATGCCCAAATCCAAGGGTTGATGATGATGGTCGACGTCAACAAACTCTTAAAGCTAAAGACAAAGGAAAGTCACATGCAATTTCTATCAGCGATGTGGAGTACGATAACGATGTGGTGAAAGGTACACTTACCATCCACTCTAAAGTAGCAAATGTTTTATTTGATTCTGGATCCACCCACTCTTTTATTTCTGAAGACTTTTCTAAGGGTATCACCGTACTACCTCAACAATTAGATGTTGAGTTAGCTGTGACAACACCTAATGGCACATCAATCGCATCAAAAGTTTATAATTCTTCTCCGATCGAAGTTTGTGGGAAAGTGCTTCCTGCAAATCTTGTGATCCTTCCTTTAGTGGAATTTGATGTGATTCTTGGCATGGATTGGCTTTCTCTACATGGAGCTCATATCAATTGCCAAAGAAGGGAAGTCACATTTCATACTCCAGATCAATCTACGATCGTATACCAATGCAAGGATGAACATAACCTTCCAGTGGAAATTTCTTCCATCTTATGGGTATTGATCCCACTAAATGAAGGTTATTTATCTCAAATGGTTGGTGAGAAACTCACGATTAAGAATATGCCCATTGTAAGGGAGTTTGATGATGTCTTTCCGGAGGAATTACCGGGTCTTCCACCAAATCGTGAAGTTGAGTTTTCAATAGAACTCGTACCGGGTGCTTTGCCTATTTCAAAGACACCTTATAGAATGGCCCCAATTGAGTTGCAGGAATTGAAGAAGCAACTCCAAGAGAATCTTGATAAGGGATTCATACGCCCTAGTGCGTCACCTTGGGGAGCACCTGTTATATTTGTTAAGAAGAAAGATGGATCAATGAGACTCTGCATTGATTATCGAGAACTTAACAAGATCACTATCAAGAACAAATATCCTCTCCCACGCATTGATGACTTATTTGACCATCTACGCGGAGCTCAATACTTTTCCAAGATTGATCTTCGTTCAGGGTATCATCAATTAAGGGTCAAAAGGGAGGATATACCAAAGACGGCTTTCCGTACAAGGTATGGACACTATGAATTTATAGTGATGCCATTTGGTCTTACTAATGCCCCTGCTATCTTCATGGATCTAATGAATAGAGTCTTTAGAGACTATCTTGATCAATTTGTGGTAGTCTTTATAGACGATATTCTTGTCTATTCAAAGAGCAAGGAAGAACATGAAGATCACTTGAGAATTATATTGAAGACCCTGAGAAAGGAGAAGCCTTATGCCAAATTTACCAAGTGTGAATTTTGGCTTCAAAAAGTTGCATTTTTGGGTCACATAATCTCAAAAGAGGGGATATCTGTGGATCCAGCAAAAACATAGGTTATCGAAAGATGGTCGAGACCAACAACAGTAACTGAGATCCGAAGTTTTCTTGGTTTGGCTGGATATTATCGACGTTTTGTAAAAGATTTTTCACGATTATCTAATCCACTCACCAAGTTGACTCGGAAAGGAGTTAAGTTTGTCTGGACAGAGGAATGTGAAGAGAATTTCAAGGAGTTGAAAAGAAGGTTATCCAGTGCACCTGTGCTCACACTGCCTTGTAGTGGAGAAAGGTTTGTGATCTACAGTGATGCATCCAAGAACGGATTGGGGTGTGTTCTTATGCAAAATGATATGGTGATAGCTTATGCCTCACGACAGTTGAAAATCCATGAGCAAAATTACCCAACACATGATTTGGAGTTGGCTGCGGTAATCTTTGCATTAAAGATTTGGAGGCATTACCTTTATGGTGAAAGGTGTGATATTTATACTGATCATAAAAGTTTAAAGTATATTTTCACACAAAAGGAGTTGAATATGCGTCAAAGAAGATGGTTGGAGCTGATTAAGGATTATGACTGCTCAATCCATTACCACCCTGGGAAAGCAAACAAGGTGGCAGATGCATTAAGTCGACAAGACCATGCTAGTTTATCCATGATGAGGATCACAAAAGATCCAATATTTATGGATTTACAAAGGATGGATCTTGGAATTATAATGGAAGGGGGAAAATCTTATCTTTCTCAAATGAATGTTCAACCATCTATACATGTGAAGATTAAAGAGGCACAGAAAGAAGATGTCGAGTTACAAAAGAAGGTGAGAAATGTTCCTGAATTCAACCTTGATTGTGATGGGATAATAAAGTTCAGGAATCGGGTTTGTGTTCCTCCCATCCCCGAATTAAAGAAAGAGCTGTTGGATGAGGCTCATAGTTCTTCATTCTCTATTCATCCTGGAAGCACGAAGATGTATAGGGACCTGAAAGAGTACTTCTGGTGGGATGGCATGAAAAGAGATGTTGCTGAATATGTCTCTCGATGCTTGGTTTGTCAACAAGTTAAAGCTGAGAGACAGAAGTCTAAGGGGATGTTACAACCATTACCCATACCCGAATGGAAATGGGAAAACATCACTATGGACTTTGTCACAGGACTTCCTAAAACATCCAAAGGCAATAATGCTATCTGGGTCATAGTTGATCGTCTTACAAAGTCTGCACACTTCATTCCTATTAGAGAGGATTTCTCTCTAGATCAGCTTGCCCGGATATATGTAAAGGAAGTGGTAAGATTGCATGGAGTACCACTTTCTATTATATCTGATCGGGATCCGAGATTTACCTCGAAGTTCTGGCGAAGTCTTCAGCATACTCTGGATACAGAGTTGAGTTTCAGCACTGCTTATCATCCCCAGACAGACGGTCAGTCTGAGAGAACAATTCAAACCCTAGAAGATGTGTTGAGAGCTTGCTCTATGGATTTCAAAGGAGGTTGGGATCAACACCTACCTTTGGTGGAATTTTCTTATAATAATAGCTTTCACTCCAGTATTCAGATGGCACCTTATGAAGCTCTCTATGGAAAGAAATGCAGGACTCCAACTTGCTGGGATGAAGTTGGGGAAAGAAAGCTATTAGGACCTGATCTCGTTGATGAAATGGCAGAAAAGGTCAGATCTATTCAACAACACATAAGAGCAGCTCAGAGTCGACAGAAAAGTTATGCCGACAACCGAAGAAAAGACCTAGAGTTTGAAGTGGGTGATAAAGTGTTCTTACGAATATCTCCCTGGAAGAGGGTTATGAGATTTGGAAAGAAGGGGAAGTTGAGCCCTAGATATATCGGTCCTTTTGAAATACTGGATCGTGTTGGGAAGGTAGCTTACCGATTGGCGCTTCCACCGAATCTCTCTCAAGTTCACGATGTGTTCCATGTATCTCTCCTGAGAAAGTACATACCAGATCCTTCACATGTACTCACCTCAGAAGTTGTACCGCTGGAGCAAGATCTTTCTTATGAAGAACAGCCGATAGAGATTCTGGATCGTAGCGAAAAAGTCCTACGAAACAAGACCACTCTCTTGGTGAAAGTTTTATGGAGGAACCACCAACTTGAAGAAGCTACATGGGAGCTTGAGGATATGATGAGGGAGAAGTATCCTCATCTGTTTGTTGCAAAGTGACGAATTTCGAGGGCGAAATTCTTTTTAAGGGGGGTAGAATGTAACACCCGAGACTTTTATGTTATATAAATCATCAAAGGAATATTTTTCTATACAACACTTGCTTGGCTTGCTTTACACGCAATCGCGACCTTCCTCGATAGCTTGCGTCGTACGCAATACCGAGTTTCACTAAACAACAATATGCTATTAAAACTAGCCGTTAAGAATAGTAATAACCACTTTTTGAAATTTTATAAATTTTATTTTTCAAAATGGACTTCATTTTTGGACTCAGAATATCGAAATTAGCCTAGGGTGAAATTTTGGTATTTTTCTGAAAACTTTCAATTTTTGATGAATAGTGAAACCACTAAGTGGTAGGTTAAAAACTGAATTTTGCATAAAACTTAATTTTACCGCTTCTGTGATTGGAATTTCGAAAATCCGAGAGACACGGTTAATATCAAGGACTAAAATGTGGTTCAATGAGATGAAAATAATTTTTTGGTGAATAGTAACTTTTTACTTTTTTTACCGCGGTTAATAGTAAATAGGGTAACTAAGGGTAAATATGATATTAATATTACCCTAACACATGTCCTAATTCTATTGGACAAGTGTAATTCGACCAAAAACAAGCTTAGGAATAAAATATGACCATTTAGGCCCACTTGGATTAGATTAGGACATTTATTATTAATTTATTTAAAGAAGGGTTAAAATAGTTAAAATCAATGTTTAATAAGTAAATCATTTTTAATATGGGGTTATACATAAGATAAATTCAATTGTAAATATTCATTAGAAAGCTAAAAGGATTTCCTACATGATGATATTTTATTTGTAATTTTTAGACGTCAAATAATGTAATTTATTTATGACACAAAGATGATGCAGTAATTATCTTATTAATGAAATATTCACATAATTGATGTTATAAACACCAAAATAAATGTAATTTGAGACTTTTTATGAATTCAACTAATTTTATAGGTTACTATGATATATTAATGTTGATTTAATCAACTTGGTTCGAACATATAGTTCTTTTATGACTTTCACAAAAATCATATATCAAATAGTGTCAAAATTGACACAAAATAGTTTTTAAATCAAATATTATATTATTAATTGTTATTTTATTCCTAAAAATCTAAGGTTCGGCCAAATGACTTAGATAAGGATATATATTTTAATAATAAACAATTTGGGGTTCGTTTGGCATGTTATAGTAAGTGTATTAACCATATAGTGAAAGAAAACAAAAAGACATGGTAAAAGTTAAATTATTTAACTTAGAGTTAAATCTAATTGATAAGGTTAAAATAATACCCTAAACTTGTCTAAATCGTATTGGTTGATAGGATTTCGACCCTTCCCCACTTTATCTTCGAAATAAGACCCTTTGGAACCATTATAAACCGATTTTGACTTTAATATAAAATAATATTTTGAGATATTCCTAAGGTGCCCCTCTCCTCCCTTATAAAAGGGCACCTCCTCCCCCTCCTCCTCACACCACATTGAGCACTCAAGCTCGGCCAACCCCTGCCATTTTCTCCTCTACACTTCCCTAGAATAATCCTAGAGGTCCTGGTCTTCTCCAAAGACCAATATTAGTTCCTTAAGTGGAGGATTCAAAGAGGTGTTCCAAAGAAGAGGTAATATCCATTACCGATCTTTTCAATTTCTTTCTTCTTCAACTTCTTCTTCTTTAGTTGTTTCATGATGAAGTAATAACATCAGTATTACTTACATACTGATATGTTATTATAAATATGAAACAACCCTAATTAACCTTCTATACATCCTACGGAAAAATGAAATCACCGCGCGTGCGTACGTACGGAATACCGTCTCCACGCCGTGGTGTAATCTATTTTCCACCATCACCTTACAAGGATGGGTATAATGGTGTAATCAGTAACTATATATGATTATTATTAAGTAATATTGATACTGAGATAATATATATATATACTCCAATACAATTCCACGATCATAGGAACGATATCATCACTCGTGCGTACGTACGGAATACCGTCTCCACGATGTGATGCGACTCGTTCTACATGATCTTCATTTCATAATGATTATATAAATGAATTTAATGAATGAATATGGTATATACTACACTAATACCATTCTGGAAATGAATTATCTATTACCTAAAGATAAGAATAAGAATTTATTCGACAAAACACGCATAAGAACAAAAAGTTATAAAGACCCAAGTAACAAGTAACAATGAAATATTACTAACAAGAAGCTAATAATATGACCATATATGATCTCATATCAATATGTATGATTCTGGAATAAGTCAATAACATTATTTAAACCATTATACAGGAGCTTCGGACACGAACAAAGCAAATCGGACCTAAGGTAAGGGAAATATCACAATCTCATTTTTATCCGAGATTGTTTATTCGTAAGTATTTACTGGGGTGTATTTTATCATCCACATCCATGTTCCCTCAATATGTAATATTGTTTCCATCCACTTTAAATAGTTTAAATCCAATTTTACCCTTAGGTGAGTTTTTAGTAAAGAATATGAAAGGAATCTTTTGTCGTTTTTCCGTACGAGGTACTTTTTGACTTTTCCGACAAAAGTACGAAGAATGTTTTTTTTAACTTATACGGCGTGAATGGATTTCTAAAACATTATTTCCAAGAAGCTTCCTTTACAAGTATTCAAGTTTATTTTTAATCAACTTCTTTTAGTTTAAAATTTTATGACATGTTAAGAAAGGAAAAGTGTTTTTGAAGAAGAAAGGATATTTTCCTCAAGAATGGAGTTCAAGTGTTTTATCAAAATTATTTTCCATCTAAGATAATAAAGGGTTCTGTTTTTATCCCTATTATTACATTGATTTGATCATGTTGTGATGGAATTATTTTTATGAATTCCTTTATCTTATATGAATTGTTTTATGATGTCATGTTGTTTAAGAATCCCATTTTTATTACATGGGTTACGCTATGATGTATGGTTTATGATTATGTGGCACACATAAGAAAGGATTCATTATGAGATGGGTGGGACCTATATCTCCCTCCAATGCATTGGGTAATGATTTTATATCTCATGAGATAGACATGGCTGGAACGGAAGGTTATTTCGGTTCAGTGATACAGGACTGAAACGAGGAGTGAACTCGGTTCAGAAAGGGACTTTGTCCACTAATATAGTCTTGGCAATGAGTCATGACTAACAAGAAATGATTTTCCATGATTATGTGTGCATGCCACAAAGATTCAAGTTTTATGTTATGATTATGGGGATCTCATTTT
Source organism: Viscum album (assembly GCA_963277665.1). NCBI lineage: Eukaryota > Viridiplantae > Streptophyta > Magnoliopsida > Santalales > Viscaceae > Viscum > Viscum album. Next base: position 904,683,089 of record OY728139.1, read on the forward strand.
CACTTCTATGATTTATTCCATGTTAAGATATTATGATCTCTTTTGCAGGTTTTAATTTTCAAAAAGATATGATATGATTTTTATTTCCTTTATTTTCCCTTGCTGAGCATTTGAGCTCACCCTTTTATGTTTTCTTTTCCCCAGGCCAGGAAGATGGATATTAAGTAGAATATGCTAAAAGGGACCCTAGATATGATGAAATAAATGGGAGACACTGTAGAAGATTTATGAACCAGTTGTTTATGTTTCCTAGTTTCTAAAGACACTATACCTATACGATCCTTTGTGGTTTTGTCATATGTTGTAATAAGTGTGATTCAATTTTGAAGTATTAACAATGTATGTAAAGTGTGGGTCGTTATAATTTAGGTCCACTTGGATTAGATTATGACATTTAATATTATTTTATTTAATGAATAGTTAAAATTGTTAAAATCAAAGTTTAATAACTAAAACATTTTTAATATGGAGTTATACATAAGATAAATTCGACTATAAATATTCATTAGGAAGATAAAACGATTTCCTACATAATGATATTTTATTTATAATTTTTAGACTTTAAATAAATTAATTTATTTATGACACAACGATGATGCAGTAATTACCCTTTTAAGGAAATATTAACATAATAGATGTTATAAATTCTCAAATGAATGTAATTTGAGACTTTCTATGAATTACACTAATTTTATAGGTTACTATGATATATTAGTGTTGATTTAATCAACTTGGTTCGAACATATAATTCTGTTATGACTTTCAAAAAAATCATATATCAAATAGTGTCAAAATTGAAACAAAATAGTTTTTAAATCAAATATTATATTATTAATTGTTATTTTATTCCTAAAAATCTAGGGTTCGGCCAAATAACTTAGATAAGGATATATATATTAATAATAAACAATTTGGGGTTCGTTTGGCATGTTATAGTAAGTGTATTAACCATATAGTGAAAGAAAACAAAAAGACACGGTAAAAGTTAAATTATTTAACTTAGGGTTAAATCTAATTGATAAGGTTAAAATAATACCCTAAACTTGTCTAAATCTTATTGGTTGATAGTATTTCGACCCCTCCCCACTTTAGCTTCGAAATAAGACCCTTTGGAACCATTATAAACCGATTTTGACTTTAATATAAAATAATATTTTGAGATATTCTTAAGGTGCCCCTCTCCTCCCTTATAAAAGGGCACCTCCTCCCCCTTCCTCCTCACACCAATTTGAGCACTCAATCTCGGCCAACCTCTGCAAAAATCCCTTCTCCACTTCCCTAGAATAATCCTAGAGGTCATGGTCTTCGTCAAAGACCAATCCTAGTTCCCTAAGTGGAGGATTCAAAGAGGCGTTTCAAAGAAGAGGTAATATCCATTACCGATCTTTTCAAATTTTTTCTTCTTCAACTTATTCTTCTTTAGTTGTTTCATGATAAAGTAATAACATCAGTATTTCTTATATACTGATATGTTATTATAAATATGAAAAAACTCTAATTAACCTTCTATCCATCCTACGGAAAAAGGAAATCACCGCGCGTGCATACGTACGTAATACCGTCTCCACACCGTGGTGTACTCTATTTTCCACCATAACCTTACAAGGATGGGTATAATGGTGTAATGAGTAACTATATATGATTATTATAAAGTGATAATGATACTGAAATAGTATACATACACTTCAACACAATTCCACGACCATGGGAACGATATCATCGCTCGTGCGTACGTACGGACTACCGTCTCCACGACGCGATGAGATTCATTCTCAATGATTAACCATTAATAAATGATTATAAAGTATATATAATAATTACTAATGGAATATATTACATAATAATGAATTTGGATTTATTTATATGTATGTCATCTACTTAATTCCGTTCAATTCAATAAGGAAACGAAAACAGCGTTCATGCGTACGTACGGACTACCGTCTCCATGAACGGTGTATTTGTTTCCATTTACTGATTTATTATATATTTATATTCTGAATATATATATAAATAATGTTTTATATTCTGGAATTAAGTAATCATTATCTAAGTAATTATATGAATAATTATAAGTTAAAAACACGAACGACAAATGAGACGATTTTACCCAAAACGCTACTTTAACATGAATTTACAAAAGAACGGGTAATATAAAGTCATAAGTGGACCATATATGATATAATAACAATGAATATGATTCTGGAATAAGTCAATAACATGATTTAAATCATTATACAGGAGGTTCGGACACTTACGAAGCAAATCGGACCTAAGGTAAGGGAAATATCACAATCTCATTTTTATCCGAGATTGTTTATACTTTGGTATTTACTGGGGTGTATTTTATCATCCACATCCATGTTTCTTCAATATGTAATATTATTTCCATCCACCTACAATTGTTTAAATCCAATTTTACCCTTCGGTGAGTTTTTAGTAAAAGCTATGAAAGGAATCTTTTGACGTTTTTCATACGAGGTACTTTTTGACTTTTCCGACAAAAGTACGAAGAATGTTTTTTTTAACTTATACGGCATGAATGGATTTCTAAAAAATTATTTCCAAGAAGCTTCCTTTACATTTTTTCAAGTTTATTTTCAATCAACTTCTTTTATTTTAAAGTTGTATGACATGTTATGAAAGGAAAAATGTTTTTGAAGAAGAAAGGATATTTTCCTCAAGAATGGAGTTCAAGTGTTTTGTCAAAATTATTTTCCATCTAAGATAATAAAGGGTTCTGTTTTTATCCCTATTATTACATTGATTTGATCATGTTGTGATGGAATTATTTTTATGAATTCCTTTATCTTATATGAATTGATTTATGATGTCATGATGTTTCAAGAATCCCATTTTTGTTACATGTGTTATGCGATGATGTATGATTATGTGGAACACATAAGAAAGGATTCATTATAAGATGGGTGGGACCTATATCTCCCTCCAATGCATTGGGTAAAGATTTTATATCTCATGAGATAGACAGGGCTGGAACGGTAGGTTATACCGGTTCCGTGAAACAGGACTGAAACGAGGGTTACTCGATTCAGAAAGGGACTTTGTCCACTAAGATAGTCTTGGCAATGAGTCTTGACTAACAAGAAATGATTCTCTATGATTATGTGTGTATGAAACAATGTTTCATATTTTAAGTTATGATTATTGGGATTACATTTCACTTTTATGATTTATCCCATATTATGATATTATGAGCTCTTTTGCAGGTTAGGATTTCCAAAAGTTATGTGCTTATGTATATGATGTGATTTATATTTATTTTATTTACCCTTACTAAGCATTTGAGCTCACCCTTTTATGTTTTCTTTTCCCCAGGATATAAAGAAAGGTTTTAGGTAAAAAAACGGATGATCTTTATGGGAGATATTGAAGATCTTTCACCACGATTAGAAGATTACGTTCCGAGTTTCCAAAGACACTAAACTATTAAGATCCTTTAGTGTGTGTTTTTTTTATGTACGAAGTATTCCGCAAATGTAATGTAAAGTCAATGTACGTCAAGATACGGGTCTCTACAGTTGGTATCAGAGGAAAGGTTTAGTCAACCTTTGGAAACTAGGATGCGAGAACTTTAGTGAGATCCCTAGAGATATTTCTAAGGTATGTCTAGGGATATCCCTAAGGTTAAGTATACGTATAGGTTATAATACTTGAATTACGCTAACGATCATAGAATTAAACCTAAGATGTTAGATATTGAAGGTACTCCCCCTTTACTATGTTGTTTTCCCTAGCATTATTTTGCCTCTCACACTATTCTGTTTGGGTTTTAGAAAATGGCTGGAAACAAGATGATTCACAATAATGGAGGATATGATGGACAATGGAATGATATTCTTCATGAGCAACCAAATGAAATGGGATTTAGATGTCCAAAAATCATTATTATGCTGAATCAGCAATCTCATAATATGATCAATAAAGTAAAATTTGGTAAGTTTCCTGACTCGACTAATAAGAGAAAGATGGAGTTCCATGATGATCATAGAGGAAAGAAAGTTCAATTTCCCCTATGTAAATCATGTGGGAAGAGGCATCAAGGAGAATGTTTCAAGGGAACTGGAAGATGCTTTGGGTGTGGAAAAGAAGGACACAAAGCAAGTAAGTGCAAAGGAAAAGGTTCGGTTAACACCATGGATGAGGATAATGGTACTGCTACGACATAAAAAATGGTAAAGTGTTTTAAATGTGGAATGTATGGGCATTATGCAAACAAATTCCCTAAGGGAAAGACTCATGAAGAGAATCAGTATGGTCATATAGGTAGTATTTATGTGGATGATGATGAAGTGACTACAAATGATATGTGAGATGAATGAATTTTTGAAGCTCGGTCAATGGTTTAAGAATGTAGTGGAATGATTACATGTTTATCATGTGTAATTTTGTATAAGTAATCTCATGCTACTATGGAATAAAGAGACATCTATGGATTGTTACACTATTGTCTTTCCTTGTGTTTTGAAAGTGTATGATTAATGTTACCAGTATCCATGAAAGGTTATTCAGTTATTTTTTGAATGTAGATGATATGCGCATAATGACGGGATAAGGAGAAAATTAAATGTTTGATAGTATTCATGAGCTCATGATTGATATAAGGACTAAGTGATATCATGGTTTGAGTATATAGAATTTTGAGGATTTTGGTATGTGGAAAGTGTTAACTTTAAACTACATTCATATTTTCACTAAGGTATTCAAGAGAATACATGATTAAGGACTTTGAATGTTTAGAATGTGACCAACAAGACATATCTTATGGGGATCAACGATGGTGTTAAATCTCTGGTAATCGTTTTCACTATGTTATGAGAGTGGACTGCAGTATTATGGATAAGCCTAAAGATTGGAATGGATTATGTTGGACATAAGTTAGTATTGTTTAAGGATAGAAGTTTTTTTCGATATTATTGATGGGATGTTATAGTATTATAGTTTTAGAAAAAGGACAACCTGCAGGACGGGCGACAACCCATCGCTTCGGACAAGGCTGTGGGAATCGAACCCACAACCGAAGTGCGACTGGCCTTTATCGCCTACCACTGGCCTACAGGAAGTCCCTGTTTAATAGAAACTAGTTTTATTATATTAACCAGTATGATATATGAAGTATAAGTCCATTTTAGGAACCATATATGATTAATCTCACTATAGATCGACTTATGTATATAATTTTTGCTAACCTTTTGTTTGAGACAGATGGAATGACCCGTCATTCTATCACATGATCTTCTAACACTTCACGAATAACAAATTCAACTTCATTTATTTAAGAGATGAAGTGGAAATTGTTCAAGGCACGAACAATAGTGCAATTGTACCAAAATAAAGTAAGTATTTATTCTAATTCAAATTCTTCAACTTTAGGGAAACGATCTTGAAAACCAAAAAAAATGTTGTCCTAGTGATCTTATACCTGATGAATCAGATGGTACCTTATATCGTCACAAATTTATGGATTTGTGATTGTTGGCTTTTCCATAGCCATGTTCTCTACCACTCTCCATCATAACATGATGGTTAGATTTTTCTTCCATATCCATCTTTTCACCTATGAAGAAACCTAGTGATTAGTTTATTTGGGTAACCGTTAAGTTTCATACTTTTGTTCTAAAATATTGGTTTTGGTATTCCTTTTTACGATGTGGGTTTCTATTAAAGAAACTTTCGAATAGTAAACCATTTATAACCCCGACGAATTTCGAGGGCGAAATTCATTTTAAGGGTGGTAGAATGTAAGAGCCCGAAATTTTATGAAAAATATTCTTTTTAATTTCACTAATGTCTTGTGTTGTACGCAACACAAAAAGGAGCTTGCACAACACGCATCTTTGACTTGCCTTGCATTACACGCAATCACAACCTTCCTCGATAGCGTGTGTAGTACGCAATACTGAGTTTCACGAAACAACGATATGCTATTAAAATATTATTAAAACTAGCCGTTATGAATAGTAATAACCACTTTTTAAATTTTAGAAATTTTCGCTCTCAAAATGGACTTCATTTTAGGATTCGGAGTATCGAATTTAGCCTAAGGTGAAATTTTGGTACTTTTTGGATAACTTTCATATTCTGATGAATAGTGAAAATTACTAAATTATAATTAAAAACAACTTTTTTAATCGAAATAATTAATAGTGATAAATCATTAATTTGAGTGGTTTTAAAGTATATTTAGAATATATTTTTACAATTTAATACAATGTTGGTCATTGGATGTAATTTCACATTTAAACCAGACATAATCAAGTGTCAATCTTTTGATAGATATTGTTTCTTAAAAACACGCTATTTGTTTTAACAGCGGGATTTAATTATAAAATTAATTAATGCAATTTCTATGTTATTAATTTGGTAAAATAGACTTCATTTTTGAATTCGGATTATGAAATATAGCTTAGGATGAAATTTTGGAATTTTTTATGAAAACTTTCATTTTTTGATGAATAGTGAAACCACTAAGTGGTAGGTTAAAAACTGAATTTTGCATAAAACGTAATTTTACGGCTTCTGTGAATGGAATTTCGAAAATCCGACAGACACGGTTAATATCAAGGACTAAAATGTGGTTCAATAAGATGAAAATAATTTTTGGTGAATAGTAACTTTTTACTTTTTTTTACCACGATTAATAGTAAATAGGGTAACTAAGGGTAAATATGATATTGCTATTACCCTAACACATGTCCTAATTCTATTGGATAAGTGTAATTCGACCAAAAACAACCTTATGAATATAATATGACCATTTAGGTCCACTTGGATTAGATTATGACATTTAATATTATTTTATCTAATGAATAGTTAAAATAGTTAAAATCAAAGTTTAATAACTAAAACATTTTTAATATAGGGTTATACATAAGATAAATTCGACTATATATATTCATTAGAAAGATAAAAAACTTTCCTACATAATTATATTTTATTTATAATTTTTAGACTTTAAATAAATTAATTTATTTATGACTCAACGATGATGCAATAATTACCCTTTTAAGGAAATATTAACATAATTGATGTTATAAATGCTCAAATGAATGTAATTTGATACTTTTTATGAATTACACTAATTTTATAGGTTACTATGATATATTAGTGTTGATTTAATCAACTTGGTGCGAACATATAATTCTGTTATGACTTTCACAAAAATCATATATCAAATAGTGTCAAAATTGACACAAAATAGTTTTTAAATCAAATATTATATTATTAATTGTTATTTTATTCCTAAAAATCTAAGGTTCGGCCAAATGACTTAGATAAGGATATATATATTAATAATAAACAATTTGGGGTTCGTTTGTCATGTTATAGTAAGTGTATTAACCATATAGTGAAAGAAAACAAAAAGACACGGTAAAAGTTAAATTATTTAACTTAGAGTTAAATCTAATTGATAAGGTTAAAATAATACCCTAAACTTGTCTAAATCTTATTGGTTGATAGGCTTTCGACCCATCCCCACTTTAGATTCTAAATAAGACCCTTTGGAACCATTATAAACCGATTTTGACTTTAATATAAAATAATATTTTGAGATATTCCTAAGATGCCCCTCTCCTCCCTTATAAAAGAGAACCTCCTCCCCCTTCCTCCTCACACCAATTTGAGCACTCAAGCTCGGCCAACCTCTGCCAAAATCCCTTCTCCACTTCCCTAGAATAATCCTAGAGGTCATGGTCTTCTTCAAAGACCAATCTTAGTTCCCTAAGTGGAGGATTCAAAGAGGCGTTTCAAAGAAGAGGTAATATCCATTACCGATCTTTTCAAAAAAAATTCTTCTTTAACTTCTTCTTCTTTAGTTGTTTCATGATAAAGTAATAACATCAGTATTTCTTATATACTGATATGTTATTATAAATATGAAACAACTCTAATTAACCTTCTATCCATCCTACAGAAAAAGGAAATCACCGCGCGTGCGTACGTACGGAATACCGTCTCCACGCCGTGGTGTACTCTATTTTCCACCATAACCTTACAAGGATGGGTATAATGGTGTAATGAGTAACTATATATGATTATTATAAAGTTATAATGATACTGAAATAGTATACATACACTTCAAAACAATTCCACGACCATGGGAACGATATCATCGCTCGTGCGTACGTACGGACTACCGTCTCCACGACGCGATGAGATTCATTCTCAATGATTAACCATTAATGAATGATTATAAAGTATATATAATAAGTACTAATGGAATATATGACATAATAATGAATCTGGATTTATTTATATGTATATCATCTACTTATTTCCATTCAATTCAATAAGGAAACGAAAACAGCATTCATGCGTACGTACGGACTACCGTCTCCATGAACGGTGTATTTCTTTCCATTTACTAATTTATTATATATGTATATTCTGAATATATATATATAAATAATGTTTTATATTCTGGAATTAAGTAATCATGATCTAAGTAATTATATGAATAATTACAAATTAAAAACACGAACGACAAATGAGACGATTTTACCCAAAACGCTACTTTAACATGAATTTACAAAAGAACGGGTAATATAAAGTCATAAGTGGACCATATATGATATAATAACAATGAATATGATTCTGGAATAAGTCAATAACATGATTTAAATCATTATACAGGAGGTTCGGACACTTACGAAGCAAATCAGACCTAAGGTAAGGGAAATATCACAATCTCATTTTTATCCGAGATTGTTTATACTTTGGTATTTATTGGGGTGTATTTTATCATCCACATCCATGTTTCTTCAATATGTAATATTATTTCCATCCACCTACAATTGTTTAAATCCAATTTTACCCTTCGGTGAGTTTTTAGTAAAAGCTATGAAAGGAATCTTTTGTCGTTTTTCATACGAGGTACTTTTGGACTTTTCCGAAAAAAGAACGTAGAATGTTTTTTTTAACTTATACGGCATGAATGGATTTCTAAAAAATTATTTCCAAGAAGCTTCCTTTACAAGTTTTCAAGTTTATTTTTAATAAAATTCTTTTATTTTAAAGTTGTATGACATGTTATGAAAGGAAAAATGTTTTTGAAGAAGAAAGGATATTTTCCTCAAGAATGGAGTTCAAGTGTTTTATCAAAATTATTTTCCATCTAAGATAATAAAGGGTTCTGTTTTTATCTCTATTATTACATTGATTTGATCATGTTGTGATGGAATTATTTTTATGAATTCCTTTATCTTATATGAATTGATTTATGATGTCATGATGTTTCAAGAATCCCATTTTTGTTACATGTGTTATGCGATGATGTATGATTATGTGGCACACATAAGAAAGGATTCATTATAAGATGGGTGGGACCTATATCTCCCTCCAATGCATTGGGTAAAGATTTTATATCTCATGAGATAGACAGGGCTGGAACGGTAGGTTATACCGGTTCAGTGAAACAGGACTGAAACGAGGGTTACTCGATTCAGAAAGGGACTTTGTCCACTAAGATAGTCTTGGAAATGATTCTTGACTAACAAGAAATGATTCTCTATGATTATGTGTGTATGCCACAAAGTTTCATGTTTTATGTTATTATTATTGGGATTACATTTCACTTCTATGATTTATCCCATGTTATGATATTATGAGCTCTTTTGCAGGTTAAGATTTCCAAAAGTTATGTGCTTATGTATATGATGTGATTTATATTTCTTTTGTTTACCCTTACTGAGCATTTGAGCTCACCCTTTTATGTTTTCTTTTCCCCAGGATATAAAGAAAGGTTTTAGGTAAAAAAAAGGGATGATCGTTATGGGAGATATTGAAGATCTTTCACCACGACTAGAAGATTACGTTCCGAGTTTCCAAAGACACTAAACTATTACGATCCTTTAGTGTGTGTTTTTGTTATGTACTAAGTATTCCGCAAATGTAATGTAAAGTCAATGTACGTCAAGATACGGGTCTCTACAGTGAATGTATTTTCGCCAATCACATAAACATAATAAAGGGTGAAAAATAATCATGAATAAGATAAACATAATCAATAGTGAGTGGGTAATAATCCTAATATAACCATAGGCATAAGGAATGGTATATCTCCATATGACTTGGTCTTACCAATCCAATCCAATCACTAGTATTTTCAGTGCTATTATATAGTATATCTATACCATATATTCAAATCTAATTCTCCATTATCATGACTTAGGATCCAAAAAACTTGTATAACAAGGGTTTCACTATACTGGGAATTTACAATACAAAATTCTTGAAATAAGGATAATTATATATTATAGTAAACCATATGTAGGATTACCATTATCAAGGAACACTCAAGTATGCCATAAGAGACTCACTAAGTCAAATCATATACAACGGTACTCCTCTTGTGTTCTAATTCCAAGGTCTCTCATCACATTCTCAAGGTACATGATGATTAGAGGCAATGTGTTCACGGTATATATTGTAGGGGTCCTATTATAGTTTAGATAACCCATATTCATTATTCAATAAAAAAATTGGAACTCATTGTGTTTTTTCTATTTGTTGTTAATTATGGGATTTTTGGTTAGATCCCATTGGTTTTGTTGTATTAATTTTCTATCCATGGAGGAGTGATCGCATTGAAGGCCTAATTATGTTGGATATCTATAGAATATTTGGAATATTTAAAGAGTTATCTCACACATAAACACATGGATTAAATATAAGAGGAATACAAAGAAAGATCTTGATATCTTTATAAAGGTCTCATGTTGTGCATTTTAGAAGGTTGAAGTGATAATGATGTTAAAATAAAAATGATTTTTATCATTATAGAATATGCATATAGAGACCATAGTGTAAGATTACTGACCTTGTCATGTTCATAATTTGTGTTCATCAAAATATTTAAACCCCTAGTTAAACAACTATTTTATCTAGTCACCTAAGGATGCGAATGAGATTGATAGGTGTTCAAGGAAGCACTGTGGGTAAGTGGTTGCATTTTAGAGAGGAACCATGGAAAAACATACAATCATTTGTGTTGTATCCTAGTTTATTAATTGTCATATTTATAAAGATAACTTCATTGTGGTATTCAAAGATATGGGTTGATGTTAAATATATAGAACCACACCATACCATATGATGCCACACCATAACACATATCAATGAATATTATCTACACCCTTTCCACACTATGAGAAAGGTACTTCACCATAATGGAGGTCATGTAAATTCCAATAGTACAAAAAATATACACACCACCATTCCATAGTGTATTATAACACTATAACCTATGAATGTAAAGAGAAGGAACACACTACAACATACTAGTTTCATCATGGATGATTTATTTTCATTAGAATTAGAATGTATGTTTTTATGATTCTACATATCTATTCAACATAGAAAAATTGTCCATGTTGAAGTTGTTTTAAAGGTTTATATTATTTGAATAATTTCATCATAGTGTATCAGTGAATTAAGATTAAATATTTATGGTTTATAGAAGTGGATATGTTTTCCTGAATCATCCCATTAAATATAAAATAGTATCACACCTCAATATAGAGCTTTTAGGTAGGCTTTTTCATAGAGGAGGAAGTCACTTCATGGTTGATCTAAGGAAAGGGAAGACCAGTCCATGGAAAAAGAGACCATGCAATGATCAATTAGTTTTTGAATGACCATGAAGATTATAATTGGAATATTAAAGGTGTTGTAATGGCATGAAATTTCAGAGTTTAATTCAGATTTAATGGAACTAAATAGATACACTAAAACCATGTGGGTCAGTAATAATGAGTATGGAAAAATTAGAGAATGAGAATAAATACCAACCCATGGATTTAGAGGCTATATGAATGGAATTATATAAAAAATCTCATATTTGTTCTGTAAAAGGAAACTGAAATTGAGGATATTAAGATATCTAGATTTAATTGCAGAAAATAATAAGATAGGCCATAATAATATTTTCATATCTGAATTAGAGGATAAGAGAGATATCATTGATATATTTTTTTATTTAAAGGGAAGCCATCAAGATAATTAAATATTTGGAATTATCTTCATCTATAATAGAAAGGGAAAACTATTGTTATTTAAAAAAGGAAAATTATTCAACCCTCACATTGAGGTGTTGATCTCATCCATATTAGAAAAGGAAGGGTATATAAAACTTTAACAAAAAATATCATCTACATGGATATAAATATTTGTGTTTCTCGAAAAATTAGGTTGAATTATACCTTCTTATATATAAATTATACAAGAAGACCAAAAAACTATAAATAGTATAGCGTTTACAGTAATTAATACACTAGTAGAAAACAAGAGTGAACACCACTAGATCAGTTGTGATTCTTTATAAAACCTATTATAACACACATTGTGTGTAGTGTTATTTTTCTGTACACCATCACAACGGAATTTGTATGCTCCTTGGATTAGTCCATATTGTTAAACCATGTAATGTTCATGTGTGTGAATTATTTAATATTCTTATATTTTTATCACTTGAATCAAAAGGTGTAAGATAAAAAGACATCGATTGAGTTCCTTTAATAGTGAAACAATATCAATATGATTGGTAGGACCATAAAAAATCAAAAAAAATTGAATTATCACTTATATTAACCCCCACCCTCATCCCCACCTGAGGTGCTTCAAGTAAATTTAGTACCATCCATTGGTATCATATACTAATGTAATGAATTGAAAGTCCAGTATATTTATCTATTTGTATTTTTTTTCAAAAATAGGATCTATTATTAATCCTCCATTTTTAGAAAAACTAACTATGATGGATGCAAAAAAATTAAGTGTTAATATTCATACAGACTTAAAGTAAGGAAGTGTTAGAGTATGTTTTTAAGATATTAATTCAAATAATCATATTGAATGAATTAGTGAGTCTAGTATATAAATATACTAAATAGATAACTTTCCAATTAATTTACAGGAAAACCACTCATTATTACATAGTTTTCAATATGTGGAAGTCACTAAAGATTATATAAAAGAAATTACATAGGACAAATAAGGGTGAAGATACCACCTTAATAGATGAAGGTAAATATTTTTGTAATGAGAAGAAAATAAATACAGATAATGAAAAAAATATTACAAAAATGAAATAAGAATACAAATATTAAAAGGATGACTCATGTAAAGATGGATACTCTAGTTGAGGTAAAAAATCTATTTCAAATGTTCAATCTGATTCTGAACATGGTGTGGAAAATTGTTGTAAATATAAAAATCGGAATCACTCGTGGAGATAGATAGAACTATTAAGTAAGAGGAATAATTAAAATTACATCTAGAAATAACTCTAGTTAATTATTATGTAATAATGAATACAAGATCCAATCCATTGATGGGAAGGTGGATCAACTCGAGATCATTCATAAAATAAAATTTTATTTTATTTAATATTTATTAATTGCGAACAAATGTATGAATATAGAAGAAATTTCCGTAAATTGTGACATAACTATAATTTCAATAACCAAGAAACCACTAAACAGGTTCCCCAAGCCTGGTATCTACATGGCCTCAAGTGGGCCACCCCATACTCTAGAGGTTTCCTAATAGTGTCAAGGGTTGAATGGATCACATGTGAAGACTATACCCTCATTTCCAGAGTAATCTACAGTAGATAACATATTAAATAAAAGAAAAAATAATCACTAATAATGAAACATGAATTACCAACCATTTCCTATACAGGGTACAATCAAGACGATCAATAAATCTATCATGCCATGATAACAGTACCAAAAGTGAAAGAAAACCCAAAATAATGACTAAAAGTTTAATCCCCAAAATGGGTCCTGACTCCATGTATGGATCCTCATACATGCACATCCAAAACCTAACCCAACTCTATAAAATAGGGGTTTTACCCTAGTCCTGACCTACAACCATGAGATCTTATTAGGTACCCAATGGCAGCCTAATCAGAGTGTGAGTACAACTCAGTAGGCCACCACAAATGTTATCCAAAAAATTTCCACTCTAAGGAGATAATGAATGAAATTATTAAATAAATCATAACGTAAACCAATAGAATAGTTGGGTCCATTAGTTATCAATATTTATATTAACCATTTTAGTTTTACTTCCCTTTTAATCACTTATATAGTCGTCACTACCAAATTCATTTTCATCAGATGTTCCAAAGGTTAGAAGTTTACATAATTTATATAATGGACTATGTCAGTCAATTATAATGTATATGGGAATAATTCAAATTACCTATCTCATTAGGGATGAATATTACATTAATAATCATAAAACACTTACCTTGGAGCCTCAGTCCAGACCGCCTCATCCAATGCAATCATTAGGGGCCTAGATCCATATTCAAACTCCCTAACCGATGCATTCTAGGATTGGGTTTAGAGACTCTATCTAACCCGACCCGTGGGAGGAGCCTCAATCCTTTATCCCACACCACCAATCCATGTGCATATGCTTATTTATCAATTTATCATATATATGATATCATAAACCAATTAAAATCAATACACATAACATTTACAATTGACCTTTTAATCAGTATATGAATCATTATCAAGCCTTCATTCATTAACACATTTACCATTTTCTTAGAATAACCCATTTAAACCATTTCCCTTTTATAACATTAACCCATTTATCAAATTTATTAATTCTCATACATTAATACATTTCACATAATTCATCATTTTACTTTCATTATCCCATTTACACAATTCTATTACAACTCATAAGTCATTTGACACATTAACATTTTACATTTAACACGTTTTTACATTTTTTCCAGCAATCCATTATTCCATTTAAAAAAACTAGACACAACTACCCTTATTGATTATTTATAATTTTAACCATAATGTAAACACATTTATCACATCCTCTATTTTAATACAAGTGGAATTTAGTCTAAACATTGTAATTTTAAATGTCTAGGAATGTTGGCACACCCCATGGGTGGCCCAAAATGCCATATTAAATCTCAATACATCCCACAAGGATCATGATAGGTTCCATATATCATTTATCCAACCGTTTTATGAAATATTACTAAGGGAAAAAAATTTCATCTAGGGGAAGCAATATGACGACCACACATGAAAAAAATCAACAATAAAATTATAGGAGCTGACTTGTAGGACACATTCCTAGAATCCAAAGATGAACACACCCATAACCTTAGCCTTAGATCCAAATTTGAGTGCCCTTGGAATCCAAAACATAAGATCCACCAGAAAAAGAGGGTTTTAGGGTTTTAATAGAAGAAGAAAAAATCCACTAGACTTAATCCGGAAAAGGAATCAATAAGAGAAATAGACATACCTGAATCTTTGATCCATAACCAATAGCACTCCAAACGACCTAGAATCGAAGGAGATCAACCCTTGGGATGATTGGTTGATTTGGTTTCATCACTCGGGTGGGAAGTAATGGGGTGAAAATCTGATGAGGAATATAAAACCCTGAGTTGGAAATTTGGAAATTTTTTACTTTTTAATGAGGCACATGATTTGGCCATATGGTTTTTCAAACTATGCGCCAACTATGTGATAGCCTCTATCCAAGAGGGGTCCAAGTCACACGGTTACCTAGGAATCAAAAATAGTTTTAAAAAATCATGCTCCAACTATGAGAAATCCCTCCATCCAAGGACACAAAATTTGTTTTTCCCCCTTGCACGGTTTTCTCTAACCGTTCTTCAACCATGCATCATGCACTGGATGACCTGAATTTCCTTTATTATATGTTCTAAAACATTAGAACACCCTTGAGATTCTTCAGACACCTACTGAACATTCCATTCACCAAAATTAAGATATTTAAACCAAATATTAAATAAGGATATACCTCTATGAAGTCCAAGATATTATAACCTACCTATCTTATAACGTCTCATCCTCAAGCCACAACTCCAAGAATCACTGATAATCTAAAGAAAATAGTTCGGGCCATTGGGCCAGTATATCTGACTCCCTTTCTGAAGTATTTTCTTGAAAATTTCCCTGATACCATAAAACTCAAACCAATGGCACATTCTTTCCCCACATTACCTTACCACTATGATCCACAATGCGAACTAGATTCTCTTCAAAGAATATATCATCTTCAATCTAAACATACTAAAAAAATCACATTAGATAGTTCAAGGTGATACTATCAAGACATGAAACATGAAAAACATCATTCATACAACCATATGATTGTGGAAGAGACAATCAGAAGGCCAATGGTCTGATCCTATTTATAATATCAAATTGCCCCATGTACCTGGGTGACAATTTACCCTATTTTTTAATCTAATGGTGTCCCAACCTTTGAAACACCCAAAAAACACATGATCACCCACCATAAACTCTAGAGGTCAAAAATGCATATCTGCATATGAAGTAAGCCTACTCTGAGTCGTAGACATATGTTTCTAAATCAACTAAATATGTTCCAACATATTTTACACAATAATCAGTCCCAACAACTATGATTCCCTTAATTCCATACAACACAATAGATATCTACATGGTATACCATAGAGAACCTCAAAAGGTTCTATCTGAATCATAGCCTTATAATTGTTGTTTTAGGAAAACTCAACTAGAGATGGGATTTTACCATGATCCATCATAATCAAGGATATATTCCATCAACATGTCCTCAAGTACATGTACAGTTGGCTATTATTTCCCATCTGTCTATGGGTAAAAGTTCATACTCAAAAAAACCCGAGTATCAATCACCCTCTACAATATCGGCTAGAAGGGTGATGTGAAATATAGTTCACTATATGAAACTATATTCCATGGTTCCCCATGAAACAACACAATATCTAAAACAAACAACTCTCCAAAATGATCTGCGTTTAATGTAACTTGAATATGCAAGAAATGAGCTACCATAGTAAACCTATACAGAACACCCTTTATTGCATCATTCTTACAAGGTATCCTCAGAATACTCACCATGAAATCCATCCTCGTTTCAATCCATTTCCATTCCATAGTGGTATATGGTTGCGATAAACCATATTTCCATTGATACTCGACCTTAACCAACTAGAAACTGAGGCAGTGTGACATGAAACCTGCAACTTCTTTCTTCATCCCTAGCCACCAATACTACCTATGAAGATCATTATATATTTTTTCAAAAATCAGATACACTACCCACTTTGATGCATGAAACACAAGCATCGTATCTTATCATATACACATTGGCACAACAACATAGTAACTAATATAAATTGTCCCATCAACTCCAATGGTCCAATAGGAAGGTGACTCCCCACCTTTAATATACTCCCTTATATCTGAATATTTTGAGTCATCATGCTGTATTTTTTTAATCTAGCTTAGAACCATGAATTTTTTGGCTAATGATGCAATGGTCATCTACCCTTGGCTATCCGACACCCCAAGATGCATCTCAGAAAACATTATCATCATCTTAGAATTTAGAATTGATTCCTGGACCACGTGATTTTGAGTCTTCTGACTCAAGGAGTCTACAATATTTTTTCTCATTTCCCAGTTTGTAAACTAGCTCATAGTTGAAGGACTTCATGTATACAACCCATTTCACATACAAATATTCAAACCATATTAATAGAATATTTACTTCATGGATTTATGATCAGTATATAGAATGAACTAATTTCCCAACAAGTAGTGCCACCAACACTTTAAAGCATTAACCACCATGGCCAACTCATGATCATGAGTAGGGTCATTTGTTTAATGATTCTTCAACTGTCATGAACCATATTTTAGAACCTAATCCTCCTACATCAATACTCCCTTTATGCCAATAATGGATGAACCACAAAACAAGGTATACCCCTTTCCTGGCTTGAGTAAGATCATAATCAGTGTGGTTGTTAGCTGCTTCATAAAGTCTTAGAAAGAATACTCACATGCCCATAACCATTCAAACTTGATACAATTCTTCATTAATCGACAAAGTGGTGATTACAAGTGGGATATGTAACACCCCGAGATTTTATGAGAAATATTATTTTTAATTAATTTGATGTCTTGTGTTGTACGCTACACCAAGATTTTCTTGCGCTACATGCAACACCGTATTAGCTTACAGTATATGCAAATACTATTCTAGGCTTGTGTTGCGCTCCAGATAAACCTTCCTCGATAGCGTGTGCTGTACGCAACACCGAGTTTCACTAAACGAGATATTATTATAATATTATTATGAACTAGCCATTATGAATAGAAATACCCAAATTTTGAAATTTTATAAATTTTATCTTTCAAAATGGAATTCAATTTTGGATTCAGTATAATGAAATTAGCCTAGGGTGAATTTTTGGTAATTTTATAAATACTTTTAATTTTGATGAATAGTGAAAACACTGTGTTACTATTTAAAAACCGACTTTTTATTTAAATAATATTTTATTTTATTTAAATTTATTTTAGGTCGAAATACATACATAATACCTATATAAGTTCAATGTAATTCATTGTAGTCATTTTATAATAATATAGATATATAAAAATTTTATTGAACTTTTTACCGTCTTTTACCCACCTCCTAGGAGCATTTGCAATTTTACATAAAACTTCATTTTACTGCTTCTATGAGTTGAATTTCAAAATTCTGAGAGACACGGTTAATATAAAGTAGTAAAATTTGGTTCAATAAGATAAAAATAATTTCTGGTCAATAGTAACTTTTTCCTTTTATTTACCATGGTTAAAAGTAAATAGGGTAATTAAGGGTAAAAATGATATTATTATTACCCTAAAACATGTCCTAATTCTATTGGGTAAGTGTAATTCGACCAAATACAACCTTAGTAATAAAATATGACCATTTAGTTCCGCTTGGATTAGATTAGGACACTTATTATTATTTTATTTAAAGAAGAGTTAAAAGAGTTAAAATCAAAGTTTAATAAATATAACATTTTTAATATAGGGTTATACATAAGATAAATTTGACTATAAATATTCATTAGAAGTATAAAAATATTTCCTACATAATGGTATTTTATTTATAATTTTTAGAGATTGACTAATTTAATTTATTTATGACACAATGATGATGCAGTAATTACCTTATTAATGAAATATTAGAATAATTGATGTTATAAATACCCAAATAAATGTAATTTGAGACTTTACATAAATTAAAAAAATTTCAGGTGAATATGACATGTTAGTATTGATTCAATTAACTTTTTTCGAACTAATCATGCTGTTATGATTTTCACAAAAATCAATTACAAAATAGTGTCAAAATTGACATAAAATAGTTATTAAAACTAATATTATATTATTAGTTGTTATTCTATTCCGAAGAATCTAGGGTTCAGAAAAATTAATTATGTAAGGTTATATATTTTAATAATGAACCACTTGGGGTTATTTTGGCTTGTTATAGTATGTTTATTAACCATATAGTGTAAGAAAACAAGAACACGCGGTAAAAGTTAATTTATTTATCTTAGAGTTAAATCTAAATGATAAGGTTAAAATAGTAACCAAAACTTGTCTAAAACCTATTGGTTGAGAGTATTTCTACCCATACCCACTTTATACTTGAAATAAGTCACTTTGGAGACATTATAACCCGAATATGACTTTATTATAAAATAATATTTTATGTTTTTTCTTAAAGTGCCCACCTCCTCCCTCTTCTCATTACACAATTTTGAGCCTTCAAGCTCAGAAAACCCCTGCCAATTTCTCCTATCAACTTCCCTAGAAACATTATAGAGGTTCTGGTCTCCTGAAAAGACCAACTCTAGTGCCTTAAGAGGAAACATAAAAGAGGAGCGTCAAAGAAGATGTAATCTCTTCTACTGATTCTTTCAAGTATCATTCTTCTTCAACTTATTCCTCTTTAGTTGTTTCATTATAAATTAATAACATCAATATCAATAATATAATGATATGTTATTATAAATATGAAACAACCCCATTTTACCTTCTATCCATCCTACGGAAAATGAAATCACCGCATGTGCGTACGTACGGAATACCGTCTCCACGGCGTGGTGTAATCTATTTTTCCACCACCAACTTACTTGGATGGGTATAATAGTGTAAATAATAACTATATATAGTTATTATAACATCATAAAGATTCTGAGATATTATATCATCCACTCCAATTCCATTCAATAATAATGGGAACGATATCATCGCTTGTACGTACGTACGGATTACCGTCTCCACGACGCGATGAGATTCATTCTCCATGTTAACCATTCAAGAATGATTATAAAGTATATATAATGAATAATAATGAAATATATGACATAATGAATCTAATGGATTTATATATATATATATATATGTGTGTCTGTGTGTGTGTGTGTGTGTGTGTCATCTAGTTACTTCAATTAAAGTCAATAAGGAATGGAAAACAACGTTCATGCGTACGTACGGCCTACCATGTCCATGAATGGTGTAATTAATTTCATTCATCTATATATTATATATATATACTAAATATATATGATATATCAATCATGATTTACATTATGGAAGTAAGTAAATCATGATATAATTAATAATAATATCAAGAACAACAAGTCCAAACACGTACGATAAATAAAACGATTTTACCCAAAACACTGCTTTAACTTGAAATTTACAAAAGAATGGGTAATATAAAGTCATAAGTGAACCACATATGATATCATAACAATTAATATGATTCTTTAATAAGTAAATGAAATTATTTAAATAATTATACAAGAGTTTGGGATATGTATGAAGCATATCATACCTAAGGTAAGGGATAATTTTTTCAATCTCATTTTTATTCGAGATTGCTTATACGTAAGTATTTACTAGGGTTATATTTTTCATCCATGTCCATAAAAAAGATTTTCATAAAGTGTTTAATATTATTCCATGTATTTTTAAAGTCATTTTACCCCTCTTTGACTTTTAATTTGTGTTATGAAAGGAATCATTCTTTTTTTACCATATGTGGTACTTTTTGACATTTCTGAAAAAAGTACGAGGAGGATGTTTTTTAACTTATATGGAATAAAGGGATTTTTATGGTTTCATAACTCCTTGTTTTGATGAATATTTATCTAAAATATTTTATGATTATTTTAAACAGAATCCTTTTATTTAAAAATTTCATGTCATTTTGAGAAAATAAAATGATTTTGAAGAAGAAAGGATATTCTCCACATGAATTCATTTCATGTGTTTTATCAAAAATATTTTCCATATAAGATGACATTATTTAATATAGTTATGTATCATGTATAATGTCTCTACTATTTACATGGTTTTATTTTTCTTATGACGAAATGATATCCATTTCTTTTATATGCATTATGTTACCATGGGAGGATATTTATGAAACCCATTTTATTTGTTGGGTTATTAAGAATGATGTATGATTTATGATTTTGTGTCACACGAAAGAATGATTTCATTATGAGATGGGTGGGACATATATCTCCATTTAATTAATTGGGTAATGATTTATATCTCCTGAGATAGACATGGCTAGAACGGTAATTTAATCTGGTTCAGTGATACAGGGCTTGAACGTGGAGTGACCACAATTCTGAAAGGGACTTTGTCCACTAAAATGGTCTTGGCAGCAATGCCTTGGATACTATGGAAATCATATCATGTGATTAATGGTTTTCCAAAATTACATGTTTTATTCCCATGCAATTTTATCATGATTGATGTTCCTTTATGATCAATGCCTTACGTACTTCCACGATTTATTTCACAGCTCAGGATTTTGACGTTTATTATTTATGTTCTTGTTTTGAAGTTCAAATGTATATGGTTTGTTTTATTTTCTCCATGCTTACCCTTACTGAACATTTGATATCACCCGTTATATGTTTTCTTTTCCCCAGGATATAAATAATGGTTTTAAGTAAGAAATAAAAGGGAAGATCTCTATGGAAGATGTTGAAGATCTTTCACCATGATTAGAATATTATATTCTATGTTTCCAAAGACACTAAAATATTACGGTCCTTTGGTGTTTGTTTTTGTTATGTATTAAGTATTCCGCAAAAGTAATGTAATGTCCATGTATATCAAGTATGGTTCTATACAGTTGGTATTAGAGGAAAGGTTTAGTTAACCTTCGGAAACTAGGATGCGAAAACTTTAGTGAGATCCCTAGAGATATTTCTAAGGTATGTCTAGGGATGTCCCTAAGGTTACGTATAAGTATTGTTTATAGCCCTATAATTATTATAACGATATTAGAATTTAACCTAAGATGTTAGATACTAAAGGTACTCCCCCTTGATTTTGATTTTTTCCGCTCACACTATTCTTTTTGGGTTTTAAAAAATGGTTTGAAATTAGAAGATTCACGATAATAGAGGATATGATGGACAATGGGATGATATTATTCATGAGAAACCAAATGAAATTGGATCTAGAAGTCCACGTATCGTTATTATGCCTAATTAGCAATCTCATAATATGGTCAATAATCTCAACTTTGGTAAGTTTCCCGACTATGCTAATAAGAGAAAGATGGAGTTTCATGATGATCATAGAGGAAAGAAAGTTCAATTTCCCTCATGTAAATCATGTGGGAAGTGGAATCAGGGAGAATGTTTCAAAGGAAATGGAAGATGATTTGGGTGTGGAAAATAAGGACACAAATCTAGTAATTGTAAAGGAAAAGGTTCATTTAACAACATGGAAAAGGATACTGATATTGCTAAGACATCAAAAACAGTTAATTGTTTTAAATGTGGAATGTACAGGCATTATGCAAACCAATTTCCTAAGATAAAGTCTCATGAAGAGAATCATCATGGTTTTATGGGTAGTATTTATAATGATGATGATGAAGAGACTACAAATGATATGTGATTTGAAAGAATTGTTGAATCTCAGTCAATGGTTTAAGAAGTTAGTGGAATGATTTATGTTTTTCAAGAGTTTTGTTGTATAGGTAATGGTACTATGGAATAATGACACATCTAAGGATTGTTACACTATGATTTTTTTTAATTATTTGAATGTATATGTTGAATGGTACCGGAAACCATGAAAGGTTATTCAGATATTTTTGGAAAGTAGATGATATTTACATAATGAAAGGATATGGATATAATGATATGTTTGATATTATTAATGAGCTCATGGATGATATAAGAACAAAGTGATAACATGGTTTGAGTATACCAAATTTTGGGATTGTAGTGTGTGGAAAGAGATAAATTTTGACAACATTCATGTTTTCACTAAGTTTCAATGGGTATTCATTTTTTAAAAGAATACATGATTATAAAATTCACATGTTTGGAGTGTGACTAACATTATATATATATCTTATGGAATACGGACGAAAAATGATTGTATTCAATGCTTGGTAGATGGCCTTTATAGTAATCATTTTATTTATACTTTGAGATTGGGAAGAAGTATTTTGGATAAACCTAAAGATTGGAATAGATTATGTTATTCATTAGATATTATTGTTTAATTCTAGAACTTTTTTTATGTTATAATATTATATTTTTCGAAAAAGGACAACCCGTTGGACGGGCGACAACCCGTCGCGTCAGACAAGGATGTGGGAATCGAACCCACAACCTAAGTGCGACATGCCTTTATCACTAGCCTACAGGAAGCCCCGAGTTAGTAGAAACTAGTTTTATTTTATTAAACACTATGATAGATGAAGTATAATTACATTTGTGCAACCATATATAATTAATCTCAGCATAGATGGACTTATGTATATTTAATAAATTGTGCTAAACTCTTTGTGATAGAAACAGATGGAATGACCTATCATTTTACCGCATGATCTGCTAACACTTCACCAATGACAAATTCAACTTCATTTCTTTAAGAGATGAAGTGGATATTGTTCAAGGAATGAACAATAGTGAGATTGTACCAAAATAAAGTATTTCTTTTAATTCAAAAATTCTTCAACATTAGGGAAATGATCTTGAGAACTAAAAACTTTGTCCTAAAACCCTCATACCCGATGAATTAGATGGTACCTTAAATCATCACAAATTTATGGCTTTATTATTGATGGATTTTTCATAGCCATGTTCTCTACCACTCTCCATCAGCACTTTATGGATATATTTCTCTTCCATATCCAAATTTTCACCTATGTTGTCCTATGTGGAAACCTAGTGCTGAGTTACTTTGGGTGACCGTTATGATTCTAACTTTCCTTTTTAAAATTAAGTTTTAGTATTTATTTTTTATGATGTGGGTTTCTATGAAATAAAATTTCAAGTAGTAAACCATTTATATCCCCAACGAATTTCGAGGGCGAAATTCATTTTAAGGGTGGTAGAATGTAACACCCTGAGATTTTATGAGAAATATTATTTTTAATTACTTTGTTGTCTTGTGTTGTATGCTACACTAAGATTAGCTTGTGTTACACGCAACACCTTATTATCTTATAGTATACACAAACATTATTCTAGGATTGTGTTGCACGCCAGAGCAACCTTCCTCGATAGCATGTGTTGTACGTAATACTAAGTTTCACTAAACGACATATTATTATAATATTATTATGAAATAGTTGTTATGAATAGTAATACCCACTTTTTGAAATTTTATAAATTTTAAATTTCAAAATGGACTCCATTTTTGGATTCGGAATATTGAAATTAGCCTAAGGTGAATTTTTTGTATTTTTCTGAAAACTTTCATTTTTTGATGAATAGTTAATACACTGGGTTACTATTTAAAAACCAAATTTTTATTTAAATAATCATTTATTTTATTTAAATTTATTTTAGGTAAAAATAGATATAAATACCTATATAAGTTTAATTTAATTCATTGGAGTAATTTTATAATAATATAGAAATATAAAAATTTTATTGAACTTTTTACCATCATTTACCTACCTCTGAGGAGCATTTGCAATTGTACATAAAACATAATTTTAACACTTCTGTTAGTTTAATTTTGAAAATATGAGAGACACGGTTAATATCCAGGAGTAAAATGTGGTTCAATAAGATAAAAATAATTTTTGGGGAATAGTAACTTTTTACTTTTATTTACCACAGTTAAAAGTAAATAGGGTAATTAAGGGTAAAAATGATATTATTATTACCCTAAAACATGTCCTAATTCTATTGGATAAATGTAATTCGACCAAAAACAGCCTTATGAATAAAATATGGCCATTTAGGTCCATATGCATTAGATTAGGACAATTATTATTATCTTATTTTAAGAAGAGTTAAAAGAGTTAAAATCAAAGTTTAATAACTAAAAAATTATTAATATAGGGTTATACATAAGATAAATTAGACTAAAAATATTAATTATAAATCTAAAAGGATTTCCTACCTAATTTTATTTTATTTATAATTTTTAGACGTTAAATAATTTATTTATTTATGACACAATAATGATGCAGTAATTACCTAATTAATGAAATATTAACATAATTGATGTTATAAATACCCAAATAGTTGTAATTTGAGACTTTTTATAAATTCCACTAATATTATAGGTTAATATGACATGTTATTATTGATTAAATTAACTTTTTTCGAACTACTCATGTTGTTATGATTTTCTCAAAAATCAATTACCAAATAGTGTAAAAATTGACATAAAATAGTTTTTAAAAATAATATTATATTATTAATTGTTATTCTATTCCTAAAAATATAAGGTTCTTCCCAATGACTTAGCTAATGTTATATATATTAATAATGAACCACTTGGGGTAATTTTGGCTAGTTATAGTAAGTTTATTAACCATATAGTGTAAGAAAACAAGAAGACGCAGAAAATGTTAATTTATTTACCTTAGAGTTAAATCTAAATGATAAGGTTAAAATAGTAACCAAAACTTGTCTAAAAACTATTGGTTGAGATTATTACGACACATACCCACTTTATCTTATATATAAGTAAATTTGGAGCCATTATAAACCGAATATGATTTTAATATAAAATAATATTTTATGTTTTTTCCTAAACTGCCCACCTCCTCCCTCTTCTATTTACACAATTTTAAGCCTTCAAGTTTGATCATCCCCTGCCCATTTACCTTCTAACCTTTCCTAGAAACATTATAGATGTTATAGTCGCCTAAAAAGACCAACTCTAGTTCCTTATGATGAATATTAAAAGAGGTGCATCGAAGAAGAGGTAATCTCTTCTACCGATTCTTTCAAGTTTCATTCTTTTTAAACTTATTCTTCATTAGTTTTTTCATTATAGGGTAATAACATAAGTATAAATAATATACTGATATGTTATTATAAATATTAAACAACCCCGTTTTACCATCTATACATCTTACAGAAAATGAAATCACCGCGCGTGCGTACGTACGGAATATCGTCTCCGCGCCATGGTGTAATCTGTTTTTCCACAACAAACAAACTTGGATGGGTATAATGGTGTAAAGAATAACTATATATAGTTATTATAACATAATACTTATTCTGAGATATTATATCATTCAATACAATTACATTCAATAATTATGGGAATGATATCATCGCTCATGCGTATGTACGGATTATCGTCTCCACGACGCGATAAGATTCATTCTCCATGTTGACCATTCAAAAATGATTATAAAGTATATATAATGAATAATAATGAAATATATGACATAATTAAGCTACTGGATTTATGTATATAGATATATTTCATCTACTTTCTTCCATTCATGTCAATAAGGAAAGGAAAACAGTGTTCATGCGTACATATGGCCTACTGTGTCCATGAACGGTGTATTTAACTTCATTCATCTATCTATTATATATATATACTAAATATATATGATAAATAAATCATGATTTACATTCTAGAAGTAAGTAAATCATTATATAATTATTAATAATATCATGAACAACAAATCCAAACATGTACGATAAATAAAATGATTTTACCAAAAACGCAACTTTAACATGAAATTTACAAAAGAGAGTTTAATATAAAGTCATAAGTGAACCATATATGATATCATAAAAAATGAATATTATTATTTAATAAGTAAATAAAATTATTTAAATCATTATATGGGAGCTTCAGATACGTACGATACATATCGGACCTAAGGTAAGGGATAATTTTTCAATCTCATTTTTATTGGAGTTTGCTTATACGTAAGTATTTACTGGGGTTATTTTTTCATCCATGTCCTTAAAAATGTTTTTCATAATGTCTTTAATATTATTCCATTTATGTTTTTATTCATTTTTACCCCTATTTGAATTTTACTTTGTGTTATGGAAGTATCTTTCTTTTGATTACGATACATGGTACTTTTTGACTTTTCTGAAAAAAGTACACGGAGATTATTGTTTTACTTATACAGCATTAAATGATTTTTACAGTTTCATATTGCCTTATTTTCATGATGCTTCTCCTATAAGATTTCATGATTATTTTCAACAAAATACTTTTCTTTTAAAATTTCATGGAATTCTGAGAAAATAAAATGATTTTGAGGAAGAAGGATATTTTCCTCAAGAATTCATTTCAAGTGTTTTATTAAAACTATTTTCCATATAAGATGACATTCTTTAGTATGTTTATTTATCATGTATAATGTATCTATTATTTACACGTTTTTATTTTTCTTACTATGAAATGATATCGATTTCTTTTATATTGATTATTTTTCGATGGGATGATATTTATGAAACCCATTTTATTTGTTGGGTTATTATGAATGATTATTGATTTATGATTTTGTGGAACATGAAAGAATGATTTCAGTATGATATTGGTGGGACATATATCTCCATCCATTTCATTGGGTAAAGATTTATATCTCATGATATAGACATGGCTGGAACGGTAAGTTAATCTGGTTCAGTGATACAGGACTGGAACGAGGAGTGAACTCGATTCAGAAAGGGACTTTGTCCACTAAGATGGTCTTGGCAGCAATGGCTTGGCTACTATTGGAATCATATCATTTGATTAATGGTTTTCCACAATTACATGTATTATTCACATGCTATTTTATCATGATTTATGTTCCTTTATGATCTATGTCTTACATACTTCCAAGATTTATTTCACAATTCAAGATTTTGATGTTTAAACTTTATGTTCATGTTTTGAAGTTAAAATGTATATGGTTTTTTTTATTTTCTCCATGCTTACCCTTATTGAGAATTTGAGCTCACCCTTTATATGTTTTCTTCTCCCTGGGATATAAATAATGGTATTAAGTAAGAAAATAAAGGGAAGATCTTTAGGGGAGTTATTGAAGATCTTTCACCAAGATTAGAAGATTATGTTCAGGTTTCCAAAGACACTAAACTATTACGGTCCTTTGGTGTATGTTTTTTTTATGTATTTAGTATTCTGAAAAAGTAATGTAATTTCCATGTACGTAAAGTACGGTAATCTACATGATATTTACTTGACAAAAATTTGGTAATATCCCTATAGAACTAGAAAACACCAAACATCAGAAACATTCTTCGGTTTCTCCCAAGACGCAACTGCTAGCAATTTTTCTCTGGGTACACCGCCACACCTTCCTCTAAGATGATATGACCCTAGAAATGAACCCATTCAATCCAAAAATAAAAATTTGTTATATTTTTGTATATAATATGCTCTCTTAGTGTACTAATGATGATTCCAAGATTTTTGAATGATTGTCATGAGTTTTGGAGTACAACAATATATCATAAACAAAAATAACTTCGAACTGATCTAGGCTAAGGTGAAAGATTCAATTAATTAGGTCCACAAACACTTTTGGTTCATTATTAAACATAAATAGCATAACAAAAAACACATAAAATTTGTACCTACTCCTAAAGGCGGTCTGTTGTACACCAGAAGGTCACACCTTTAGCCGGTGGTACCCAAGCCTCAAATTAATCTTGGAGAACACCGGAGCACCCATGATCAAGCCAAAGACACCATCAACTCGAGGAAAAGGTTATTTATTCTTAACATTCTACTAATTAATCTTACTATATTTTACATATAACTGCAACGATCTACTGGCCTTATTGGAAAACAACCCAAGAGATTTAACAACACAAGTACTTATAAAATAATTTATTTTCATTC
Organism: Viscum album; assembly: GCA_963277665.1. NCBI lineage: Eukaryota > Viridiplantae > Streptophyta > Magnoliopsida > Santalales > Viscaceae > Viscum > Viscum album. Next base: position 904,712,104 of record OY728139.1, read on the forward strand.
TAAAATTAATTAGAAAAATTAATTATAAATGTATAATTAAATATGTGGAATTAATATAAATTATTGAATTTATACTAATATAATAGTAACATCACGTATGATCATGGATTAAGATAATAATTTTTGGAGAATGATAAATTATGTTTTGGTATTTTTGTGGCATATAAATTATTATATTAAAATTTTTTAATTAATATAATGATTTTAAATATAATTTATCTTCCTACAATAGATTCATAAATTAATATTTTGTTTTATTATGAATATAATATAATTTTATGAGACCTTAATTAATATTTTATGTGATGTGTCAACACAAGTAGATGTGAGGTTTGATGATTGATATTATTCTAAAAAAATGAAAACATCATATGTGATGTGTCAATTTACCATCATCATGGATGATGTGTTTGCATTTTCATTTACCACATTCAAGGCTGTTAATATAAAATTTATTATGTTTAATTCTTATTTTGTTATAAATTTTATAAGTTATATAATTTTATGAAACCAATTTATAAACATTATGTTAAATAAAATGAAATAAGTTCATGATGGTTGTAAAAACCACGAAAATAAATTAAATCATTTTCAATAAAGTTTATTTCTAATAAATCATCATCATATAAGAAAAAAATATTGTATTAATTCAAATTATAAAATAATATGAATTCCATTTCTTTCCAATTTTAGAGTTTTTCATCCATTTGAAAAGAAAATCCACAATGAACCAACCATGGAAACCTTGAAATAAATCCACCTGAAAAAATGAAAATAAGAAACTTTTATTGATAAATGGGTGAAAATATGTTATAAAAAGATAATACAAGGTATAATAAAAGTTAATATTGTTTTTTAATATATTAATAACACTATTTAAACCATTATACCGGATGTTTGAACACATTTTATGTATGAAGAGCCTGAGATAAGGGACTTTCCTTTTAAAATCCTCTTTAATGTCACTTTTTATAAAATTCAAAATTAATGTTTTTTATGATTAAATTATTATGATTTTATGATTATGTATTGATTTTTGGGAATTTTGTATGATATATTTTGGGACCTATATCTCTCTTTACTGCATTGGGTATGTTTATGTTGGAAGTTGACCATAATTGTTATTCCAAGTGTGCCTGTGATGGTTACATCATAAGGTTGCCATGAGGGATACATTATAAGGGAGCCATGACGGTTAAAAATCATAAGGTATCTATGAGGGTTAAAATATTACAAGAGTAATTCACCAAGTTACGTATATAGTTATATTTATGTTTTATATGCTTTATGGTAATATCATTTTTTCACAAAGTAACTATATGATACTTTATAGGAGATAAGTATATCTTTGTAAAAATTATTTCATATTTTTATAATTATTCACAGGCTAATGGTTCCTTCCTCTTATGTACATTAATGCTTTTTATTTATGATACTATGTTTCAAAAAAATCACTGGGTTTAAGGATTTCAAGAGAAAAGAAGAAGCTAAGCTGAATGTTGTGAAGATTTTTCAAGAATAGATTTCATGTTTTATTAAAAACTTTTGTATTATAGAAGAAATTGATATTTTTTGGTAATACACAATTTGTTTTTTTGGGGGATGATATGTATTAAACATATCCTAATTATATAAAACTATAAACTAAAGAGATCTTCAAGAATGTAAGAAAGTAAATTATTGTTGAATTAACTAGATTATGTAATGTTTATGGTTAGGACCTCATAGTTGGTGTCAGAGTATTGTTTGGAATACATTAGGGGTTAGGATAGTGTTAATTACATAAATTATTTTTACCTTATGGATATTTTTAAATGATATTTCATTTAAATATTACCATGTTGATTCATATAAGATATGACTGTTCAAAATGGTTTTCCACAGAAGAAATAGGGAAGTAAATGTAGCAAGGCACCAGGAGGAAGATATTTTACTGAATCTGCAACCAAGATTGGTGGGGATTGGAATAGATAATTTTGTGTTGATGATGGATTAGTTTATGAATTCCATAATTGGTGGTGAAATCCATTTATAGATAACAACCAAAGCTACCCCACAGGAATTTGATGATAGTGAAACATTTTATAAGGCAAAACCATCCTAATTTCAGTGGATCTTCAAACCCAATAGTGAATGATGGGTGGATTAAATCCCTTCAAAATGTATTATATGTCATTTATTGTTTTTATAATCAAATTGATATAATTTGTATTTATCATTTTAATGGTGAATCCAACCAGGGCTATTCAATGGTCAAGAATATCATGGATAGTTAGGATATTTATTCCTTGAAATGGGATGATTTTAAGAATTTTTTTTGGAAAATATATTCCAAAGGTGGTTTGACATAGGATGTAAATAAAATTACTTGAATGTAAAAAAGGAATATTCAATGGTTTGGTATAAAGAACAATTCACATGGTTTTCACGGTACACTCCAAATCTTATTCATGATCTTGTTAGTAAAATCAATCATTTTTACTTAGGATTGAATCCAACATATCAAATAAAATTGTCTTCCCGTGAATTAAAAAGTTATAAAATACTTTTTTTGATGTGCTAAGATGGTAGAAATGGAGTTTTATAATGATCACATGTACTTTGACAACAATAATAAGAAATGTTCCAAATTGAAAGAAATGGGTAAAAATAAATCAAACAAATATGAATGTAAGAAAATTCACTTTTCAGTTTGTGATTAGTGTGGTAAAAGTAACCTTGGGAAATTCCTAAAAAAATCCAATAAGTTTTTTTGATGTGTTATATTTATAAATATGGCCTCATATTGAAATGAAAAGGATATCAGTGTGGGTATGTTTAATTTTAATAATAAAACTATAAAGTGTTTCAATTGTGGTCAGATAAGGAATTATGAAAATACATTCCCAAAAAATATTGGAATGATGTACAGTGGCCTGATTATAAGAAGAAAGATATATTGAAATCATTTGGGACTAATTTTGAAGATTTAGTTCCATCCAATGAATTTGTATTCAGAACTTCATTTATTTAATCATATTTTCCTAATGTATTCTCTGATATAAGGTTGACACATTCCTTTATTTCTATGAAATTTTCTGGTAAATTTGAAGTTTCACCTCAGTAAATAAAATCAAAAATTATGGTTAAAACAAAATGGGGGACATGTTAATGAAAAAATTAATTATAATAATATTATTGTTGTTATCTGTGGAAACACATTACCTAAAACCTTATTGTTTTCCCTATTAGAGTTTGATTTTAATCTGGGTATAGATTGGAATTATTTTCAATATTCTAAGATTTATTATAGTGATAAGGAAATTTTTTAGAAATATTTTCAGTTTACATACAAGAAATAACCCATATAATTCATAACATATCAGGAAGTAGAAAAAACTATTAAATGATATAAATGAATTTTTTTCTTGCACATATTGTTGAAAACAAGGCACCTGTTCAGATTAATGATGTTTCAGTGATACTTGGATACCTAGATCTTATTCCTAATGAGTTTCTTAGTGTTATATATGATTGGAATGTTGAATTTACTATTTACTTGGTTCCTTATGAAAATCCAATTCCAAAACCCCCTTACCAAATGTCTCTAGTGGAACTTCTTGAATTAAAAAATATATTATAGGAGATTCTAGATAAGTTCTCATTTATCTAATGACTTCTCCATGGGGTGATCCTATTTTAGTTCTTAAAATTAAATATAGTTATATGAGTGTTTTTATTGATTATATATATTTTAATGAAAATTACTATTAATAATATTTATTCATTGAATCATATCGATTAATTATTTGATTGGGTCTTGGGAGATTAGTATTTTCCCAAGATTGAGTTGAGATCAGGGTACCATCATCTGAAGGTTAATGAGGATGACATTCAAAAATATAATTCCACACTATATTTGGGAATTATGATTTTATTGTTATACCCTTTGGTTTGAAAAATTCTAATACTTTATTTATGGATCTTATGAATAGAAAATTGCTTCAATATTTGTAAAAGTTTTTCAATGTTTTGATTGATAATATTTTGGTGTTTTCAAAAATTTGTGAAGATCATGAAAAAAAATTACCAATTTTCTTTCAAACTCTTAAAGAAAATAGGTTATATGGAAAATATAGAAAAAGTTATTTTTGGTTGCAAGATATTTCTTTTATTGGGAACATTATAGATGAGTATGGAATAATGGTTGATCCCTACAAAAAAGGAGGTTGATGAATGGAAAATACCTACAAATGATAAAAATAATTGCAGTTTTCTTTGATTATCATGCTATTACCAATGGGTTTTTAAAAACATTAAACATTTTTATAGCCTGCTAACTATGTTAACATGAAAAGGGTTAAATTTATTTCTACAGTATAATGTGATTCTTCTTTTCAAGAACTGAATTGGAGATTGGTGAGTTCTCTATTTATGGCCCTAACTTCCATAAATGGAGAGTTTTTCATCTATAGTGATTCTTATTTGAAAAGACCTGATTGTGTCCTGATACAGAATAATTAGGTAATTGCTTATTCTTCAAGACATATGAAACCTCATGAGTTAAATTATCCCACACATGATTTTTACTTAGTAGTAGTGGTTTTCACTTTAAAATTTAGGATGCATCATATATATGGATCCAAATATGAAAAATATACAAACCATAATGTTTTAAAGTATATATTTACTCAACAGGAATTGAACATGAGGTTGGGAAGATGTCTGGATTTGATAAAAGATTATGATTGCACGGTCAATTACCATATAGGAAAAGAGAACAAAGTAGAAGAAGCTATGAGTCGAAAACATCACGATACATTAACCATGATACATATAGATCATGACCCCTTGGTTAATTATTTGATTAATTTTGGATTGGAATTTTTTTGTTATAGTAAATTCATCTGTTTTGTTTCAGGTTTTATTATAGTCGTCTCTCTCAAACAAAACTAAGAATGCACCGAAGGAAGACCATGATTTACCAAAAAAAAAGGTAGAATTGGTAATGAAATGTAAGTTTCCTAAATTATGTTTTGATATATATATATTTTCTTAAGGTTTGGAAAGATATCATGTGTTGCTTTCGATTCAAAACTAAAAATATAATTGTTAAGTGAGGTTCATAGATATCAATTTTTATTTCATCATAGTATCACTAAGACATATAGACACCTACAAAAATATTTCTGGTGGGATGGAATGAATGTAAATATTGATAATTTTACCAAGAAATTTCAAACATTTCAACTAGTTAAAGTAGAGAAGAAACTACCAAAGGGGGTTCTTCAACCTTTTCTAGTCATAGAGTGGAAATGGGAATGTATATCCATGGACATCATGGTGGGACTAGCAACGAATTCTTGAGATAACAATGCAATTTGTGTTATTTTTGATCAGTTGACTAAAACTACAAAGTTTATTCCTATTCAATATACTCATTCTCAAGATTAAATTTCCCAATCATACCTTAAAAATATTTTCAGGTTGCATAGAGTTACTCTCTCCATTGTATCTTATTATCATCATAGATTCACTTCTAACTTTTCGAAAGGCCTTCAGGAGTCATTTGGAACTGAGTTAAATTTTAGCATACCCTTTCATCCTCAATCTAATGGGTATACTGAGCAAAAAATTCAGATATTGGAATACATGTTATGTGCTTTTTCAATGGATTACCCCAAAATTAGGGATCAAAATCGTTCTTTAATTGAGTTTTCTTGTAACAACGGTTTTCATTCCTGTATACAAATTGCACCTTTTGATGCATTATATTAAAAGCAGTGTCAAACTCCATCATTTTGGGGTGAAGTTGGGGAAAGAATGATTATGGGGACAAAATTATTATAGCATGTTTTTGAGAGATTAAAGATAAAATAGAAACAAATGAGTATAGATTATAGTAGGCAGAAAAGTTATGCAGAAAATAGGATGAAAGAATTTTCTTTCGAGTTAGGTGATCATGTTTTCCTTAAAATGTCTTCTTGGATAAGTGTTATGTGTTTTGGTAAGAAATGAAATCTAATTCCATGGTTCATTTAACCTTATATGATCTAGTATAAAGTTGTAATAGATTCATATTGAGTATCTTTTCCTTTGAGTTTATCTCTGGTACAGAATGTTTTTCATGATTTGACGTTGAGAAAGTATGTGCCAGATTCATCTCACTTTTTGAGACCATAAGGGGTTAATATGGAATAGAACCTTTTTTTTTAATAGAAACTTATACATATTCTTGATTGTAGAGATAATTTATTGTGTAATAAGGTAATTCAATGGGTTAGGTTTTGTAGATAGACCACATGGTTTAACAAGCAACTTGGGAATCTAAAAATGATATGAGGGAAAGTTATCCTCAATTTTTTAATCTGCGAATAAAAATTGCGGGGACATAATTTCTATAATGGGGGATAATGTAAAAACCCAGGAACTTATAAAATAATTTTTTATCATTCTAAAATTAAATAGTAAAATTCAATATAAATGTATTAGGAAAAAAGTGGTATTTATAGAAATTAAGTAATCTATGCAAATAGAATTGTATCCTCACCTATAAAACTTTAAATAAAATTCATGTATCTTAAAATTGAAAATATGATATATTTATATCATTGATTAACTAAATAAATGTTTTGAAAATGATAAATTAATTATTGTTATTTTATGACACAAAAATTTATATTTAAATTTTTTTAATTAAAATAATGATTTAAATTAAAATTTATTGTCATAAAACATATAATTAAATTAATAATTTATTATCTTATGATTATAATATAATTTTATGAGCCCTAAATTAATTTTTCAACATGTTATAAAATTCGTTATAATTTTAAAATTGGTATTTTTTTAATAAATGATGAATTTAATTAATCATTAAATATATCATATTTAGAAAATTATTTTCATAAATTGGAGTTCATTTTTTAATTCTACACGTAGAAAAATGGTGAGGGTGATTTTTTGAGATTTCTCTAAAAAAGTTTGATTTTTGGTAAATAGTGAAATACAGCAATTTATGATATTTAAATTATAATCCAAATACATGAATTATGATATCTTACATGATGTAAGAACTATAATCTAGAATACTTATTCATTATTTTAATATTTTTATTGATAATTCTCAAAATATTAATAGGCTTGAGCCAAAATTATAAACTACTGAATAAAATAATGAGATGGCGCTCATCTCCTACACTATAGAAACCATCCATCACCGCCTCTTCTCCTCACGCCTCAAATCCTAGTTTCTTATTTAATATTGGCCCAAATACCCTTTCATTCCTCTCCCCCCATGTCCAAGACCTCTTTGTATCACCGAAAGGACAAAACCAAGTGCCTTAAGTAGGCTCTTGAGGAAGAGAATTCAAGAGGTAAAATCCTCTTTCTTTTTCTTTTATTTTCTTTTCAATTTCAATTCTTTTATTATTATAACCACACATACCATGAACAAAGAGACCTTACAACTATATTATCTAACGTATACTATAATTTCATTGTGTTAATGGAATAACTATCATCAAACCACTCATCATCTCCTCTTATTATAAAAAATGAAAACATCATCTATGATGTGTCGATTTACCATCATTGTGGATGATGTGTTTTTATTTTCATTTAAAACCATAAATTCTATTCATAAAACCATTATTATGGTTAACTTAGATTTTATTATACATGTTATATGTTATATAATTTTATTCAACCAATATATTAACATGATATTAAATAAAATTATATGAGTTCGTGGTGGTTGTAAAAAATATCAAATAAAACAAATCCTTTTGATTAACGTTTTTTGATGAATCATCCTCATATCAGAAAAAAAACGGTATATCGTATCATTTAGAATTATGGAAACATATTAATACCATTTCCTTACACATTTGGAGTTTTTCGTCCATTTTTCATGAAAATCCAAAATGAACCAACCATGGAAACCATGAAATAAATGCACCTGAAACAATAAAAACAACAACAAAATTTCAAGGATAGAAGACACACGGGAGATTAAACCCTCAATAATTCAATGAAGAATCACTAATACATATCTCCATTCCTATACAAGGTAGTTACTATATCTAACCAATCTTTTCTTGTGAATGAGGATGCAATGTCTATGGGTCGCATTGAACCAAAGAAATACTAACACATGGGTTTATCGGTGATTTACGTTTTTAAGGAAGAGGTTCTTTTTCTTAAATCTGGGATTTGATATGTGTTTTTTAGTTGACTATTTAATAAAATAACCAATATATATTTCCTTTTAAATACCTTTTAATGGGTTGGTTTTGATTGATTTCATGTAGTCTTGTTGAATTATTCTTATGCCATTTTTTAATTTTATCCTGACAGTGATTATTACCAACTTTGGATGAGAGGAACATGGTCATTTAGTAGTTTTCCATGAATGTTTTGAAATATTATTTGGATTTCAGTTTCTATTTTCTATCTTGTATAGTTCCTATTTGGTAAGGTCTTCCTAGATTTCCTCTTTATCTATTTTAAAAGGATTATCCCTTTTCAATTTAAACTTTATTTGGACAACCTCTAAAAATTGATTCCAAAAAAATTAATTGATTTAGGCCATTTGTTGCTAAAATTTGTGTTGAAATTGAAATATCTCAACCTATACCTTCACACATATTGATTAAAAATGTGTATTTTTGTTTAGTATTGGAATTAATCAGTGATAATTTACCAACATACTATAGTAAATTATTTAGATTGGCCATTTCACCAAGGATTGTGGGAATATATGTTTTTTTGTACTCCCCCAATTGTGAAAAAAATTTGTTCAGGTTATAGAAGAAATAGATAAAACTTTTGATGCCCATTCTTGTATCCTTGGGGGTCACATTGTCCATCAAACCCCTTCTGGACTTACCAATTATTTTCCCTCCCCTTCTAATATCTCTAATTTTGTGGATTTTTTCAATAGTTCTCATATATACAATGAGGATAATACTTTTTGGGTTGTATCTTTCACTGAAACCCATGATACACGAGATAAGGATCAGTGTTCCCTCTCTAATTATAATTAATTTCTATAAGATGTTGATAAATGATCTAATCAAATTGATGAAACCTACTTAAAATACAGTTCTAGGAAAGGGAGAACCCAATGGTGTATGTTGATGGATTCGTTACCCCAAATCATAAAAAACTAATAAATGTAGGGATAACTCTAACCTTGAAATAACAATAATTAAAAGATCATTTGAAGAATCTAAGAAGGAAAACATTGAAATTACAACTAAAATGGTAGTTATTAAACACCCTATTGAAACATATTATTTAGATGAGGAATAAGATGATAAAAGAATTATCTTGTGTATAAAGGTTCTTATTTTATTGGGGACGATGTGGGAAAAGAAGTTAATGCAGGTATGTATGAATAAGATGATATTGCATTCCATAAATTCGTAAATGGTGATATTACTAGTGAGTTCTACCATGAAATCATGAAATGTATGTTCATCTGGATGGGGGAATAATACCAAATAAATGCTAACTTCATCATCAGAGACATACCTTGGGAATTATTTTTTTCCTGTATAAAAGTTTTTTTAGTTTTATATTTTAGTGATGGATTTTTCTACACAGTTGAGATGATTATTCCTTGAGTTTTAGTGTGTTTTGGAATGAAATATGGGCATTAGATGATACTATAGAAAGGAAATTGACACATATTGACTCTAAATGTAAATATTTATAATGGATTGGGTTTCCTATTCTTTTTTCATTTCTACATTATACGATGATGAATCTATATTGATGATATGTGTTTGAATTTTTTTTTGCTTTTGTATCTAACTTTTCATGACTCAATTGGAAGACATTTGGATAAGTTTCACATAATGAATGTTTAACATCATGTTTTTTTAAAGGGGGGATTATATCCTTCTTGACATTGTATGGAATAATAGGATTAATCTTGAATTTAGTGGTCATGATGGTTCATACCATGGTGTCATTGATGCAGATCATATATCTCATTTCTTGTTCCCCATGTCCCTCTCTCTTAGTTGACTAATGTTTTGTACATCTGTGCGATGATGGGGATCAAAGCTTTGCAGCAACTTTTATTTGAAACATGAAGACATGTTCTCTTATTTTTCTTCTCCATCTATAGTTATTGTATTCTTGAACTTCTGGTCTTATCATGTTTTTCATTAAACTCTTAGATGTTTTAAGCACATTTCACCTCATGCACTCTCTTTTTAACATTCTTTTTTAATAAATTATGGGGGTGGGTTGGCTAACCAACTCATTCTCCAACTTTCTCAAAAAAATATTATTGATAAATGAGAGGAAAGATGTATTAAAACTATCATATAATGAATTATAAATATGAATATAGGTATTTAATATATTAATAAAACTATTTAAACCATTATAAAAATATTTTGAACACGTTTTAAGTAAGATGAAGCTAACATAAGGGACTTTCAGTGGAAATTACTCTTTAATGTCTCTTTTTACAAAATTCAAAAGGAATGTTTTTATGATACAAGTATTTAGGTTTTATGATTATTTTTTGTTTCTTTGGAATTTTTTATTATGAATGGTGGTACCTATATCTATCCCTAATGCATTGGGAATGTTTATGCTAAAATTTGATCATAATGGTTATTCTAAGTGTGACTATGATGGTTACACCATAAGGTATTCATGAGGGTTACATTGTAAGGTAGTCATGGGGGTCACAAATCATAAGGTATCAATGAGGGATACAATATTATGTAGGAAATTCTCCATGTTACAAATATGGTTTTTTTTTTGTTTTATGGGAATCTTATTTTTTCACAAAGTAACTATGTGATACATTATAGCTGAGATATTTACCTTGGTGAAAATGTTTTCACATCTTTATAATTATTCATTGACTAAAATTTTTTTTCTTTTATATACCTTACTGATATTTTTTTCATCCCAAGATTTAAGATTTTTTTCACAAGTTTTAAGGATGGATAAGAGAAAAGAAGAACCTGAGTTTAATGTTGTAAATATTTTTCATGAGAATATTTCCTAATTTATTAAAAAAATCATTATAGAAGAATGGGATACTATTTTAATAGTACCAAAAAAATTATTGTGGGTTGATATGTATTAATTATGTCCTAATTATATATAAATATAAACAAAAAAGATATTTAGGGATGTAATAAATTGAATTCTAGTTGAATTAACTAGAATATGTAATGTTTATCATAGGGACCTTATAGGATATTCCCAAATTGAAAACCTCATATGAATAAAACCTTTATTCTCCAATTCCTCCAACTGAGATTTATATTCCTAGATTTCGTCCAATGCCATTATATATGGTAGAATGGAAACGGGTTCTGATCTTTATAGAAAATCTATCATGAACTCAACATCCCTCTCAAGGGGAAACTCTGAGAAGTACTCATGAAACACATCCTGGAACTGATCCACCAAAGGAGGAAATATGAGGTTCTCTACTCCCCCTTCATCTAGCATAAGACAATCCACTTTGGGTGTGAGTTCACCCAACTACTAATAAATAGTCCCTTAACGGAATGCATGGATATCCATTTGACCATGTTGAACATAAGTTTCTCCCTCAAAATAAGTGAACATTACCCTATTATGGTAATCGTCAATATGGATCTGTTATATCACTTTCCAATCCCTACCCAAAATCAGATAAAAACCTGATATCTCAAGCCCAAATAAGTCCCAAAAAAATATGTACCCGCCAACCTCTATCTCACACCCCTTACATTGCCTACTATTTTTGAGTCACGCCCCGAATGCTAAATCAATCGACATTACCCTTAACATAAGTTCTTTTTTAGACCCAAAACAACGACAAACTAAGCAGATAAAAAATATTCTTAAGCACCAGTTTCAAAAAAAGAACTAGCAAGCATAGAATCTACAAGGATCGTACCTCAAAATGTTGATGGTCAAGACTACCAACCTCCTGATGTAGAGATAAATTCCTGAATTTGATCTTCCCCTCTACTATGGTCTAGGGTATGAATCCTCATTTCTTCATGGTCCTACTGGTATAAACTCTCTTATCCCATAGTACTTCATCCGCAACCTCTACTTGTATGGTGAGTTGAGCTCCAACTACCTACGTGATATGGGGTAACAAACCCCCTCCATACACCCAGAATCATACTCAATCCTTCGTCTATTCCTAGCTATTGAGAGTTACAACATAATATCTGCACATGCCTCATGCTACTACATGCTCTTCAATCAACCAGTGGTCAGAGGTACTGACTATGCAGGTGTCCCTTCCTGTCACACTAACACCAAAAAACTCAATTATTACACTGATAGGGTTATTCTCTCGTCAAAATACATTTTCCCCCACAATTCATGTGTAAATTCTTGAAATGGTTCTTCTTTTAATCAAATTTTGTGCCACTAGATCTCCCAACTGAAGCTACATGTCCTCCACTAGAAGATTATTTTAGATTTCCTTCCAAAATAAAAGAATGATTCATCACATCATTAAACCTATATAAATGGAATACATTCACCCAAGGCTTAATCTCGTGTCTAATTAAATCCTATAAATGTCTCACCATTGTTTCCTCATTCGCCACCAAAAGCTGGAATGAAACATTACTAGTTGGTGAAATGGAAAGTGTAGTCCATCACTGGCATAGACCCCTAGGTCAACCTCAAAAAATCACCACTATTATTCTATATTGTGGTCTATAGATAGAAGATTCCTAGAAAATTTTCTATTATTTCCTTCCATACCATACAGTAAAATTATTAGGTCTTAATAAGAACATCCCACCAGTGCTTTTCCTAACCTCAAAACATATAATTTTCCATCTAGACCATCTTCTCAGAATGATTGTCTATGTGATCAAGAATCATCTGGATATAATCTATCCAGAACTCAGCTGTATCTAGTACACCCTCTCTAGAAAAAGTATGAGGGCATTGCATTTGGGACACTCTGGTTAGCTCAAACATAGTCAGGATAACCCACCATGGGTCATATTCCATCATCTACATAAAAAAAGTGAATTTATCATGGAACATCTCATCTCTATTGTTACACTAATTCTATGGGTTCCCTACATCCACCTCTGAACGGGTTTCATTCATGACATCCTCAGATCTACCAATTAGTACACGATGTCACGGTGGCATGTTCCTACAATTCCATGTACACATCTCAAATCACATAACACAAAGCATCCATAATTTAACAAAATAAAGCTCTCTACTAGCCATAAACAACGCATTTCTCACACACAATCCCAACAAACATCGCCATATCTAGATCACTACCCCTGACCATTCCTACAATGGTTCATGGATATAATGAGGTATCTAACATAAATAATCACCAATATTTCATTAGAAATATTTTTAAAATCATTTATTCACTTATAACACAAACCATTATTCTTAGGATTGTTTCCCATTTAACAACTTTTTATAACTAACAGTTTAACTCATTTACAACCCTTTATTAAGCCCAATTTATTTAGACATTCTTTAATATGATCTCTATTTAACCATTTTAATCACCATTATTAAACTTCATTTTCATCCAATATTCATGTAATTGAAATGAATTTTACATTTCATGTCCCACACACCCATCATGTGTGTGCATATCATGATGCATTCCACCTATATCCCTAGGTGACTATAATGATGCATGAATGCACAATCTCATTCACTTCTGACCAAAAGTGAAATATCATAAAATGGCCACATCACACTATAAGTGTGTCACAAAATGGTGAAATATCATTCAACTATAACAACACACATTAAGAACAAAAAATACCACCTTGGATACTTGGGGTTTCCCTCGTACATGGGTCAGCTACTCCCATGTACGAGCTCATTTTCAAGGCCCGACATATCATAATTTCCCTTTTCCCATCCAAAATAGTTAGACCATAGTAAATAACCATCCTATATTACCAATTTGTAGGATTTCTGACCTAGAAGACACTAAACTAATGCCCTGAGTCGGGGTGTCATATTACCTCATGCATGCCTCCTTGTACTCCAGAGGTTGTAGACTAGCAGTGAGGGTCTAATGAATCACATGGGGATATTATACCCTCTTTACTAGATTAATCCACTATATATAACATATGAAAAAAATTTATAATTCAAAAACATACATTACCAACCATTTACAGAATAGGATATAGACATGACTAATAATACATATGACATGTCATTCTAGTAGTTCCAAAATTGGAAGAAATACAGATAGAAAAACAACATTAGAATTCAAAAAACATGTCCTAAATCCATGTACAGATCCTCAAATATGAACATCCCAAGCCCAACTGTGCCACCTAGTATAGGATCTTTACCCTTGTCTTGACCTGTAACCATGAAATTTTCTAGTGTACCCAATAGTGGCTTGAGCAGGGTGTGAGTACAACTTTGTAGGCCACCACCAATGGTGTCTACAAAATTTCCAGTCTATGCAGATAGTGCATCAATGTATGAAATAAATTATAAAGTAAACTAATAGACAACCTGGATGCCCTTAATTAAAAATATTTACTTTAAACATTTCCATCCTTATTTCCCTTTTAATCACCTACACTGTCTTCATTACCAAATTCATTTTCATTACATGTTCCATGGGTTGGGCATTTAAATCATTTACAAAATGGCCTAATTCATTCAATAATCATGCATAGGGTAATAAGTAAAATTCAATATCTCACTAGGGATGAACATTATATAAATAATCATAACACACTTACCATGGAGACTCAGTCAATTTAGTCTCATCCTAATAAATAGTTAGGGTCTTAGAGCCTCAGCCCTATTCCCTAACTTGTGCATTCTAGGTTGGGGTTTAGAGCCTCAATCCAACCTAACCCATGGGAGGATCCTCGGCCTATTATCCCACGCCACTAATCCATATACACATTATAATTTTTCTATTTATCAAATATACCATATCACAAACCTTTTTCAATCAATACACATAACATTTAAAATTCACATTTTAATAAACATATGAATCATTATTAGGCCTTAAACCTTTAAAACATTTATCATTTTCATAGGATAACACATTTAACCCATTTTATTTTTCAGGCCTTAACCTATTTAGAATATTCATTATTTCCCACACATTAATCCATTTCTCATAATTCATCAGTTTATTTGCATTATCCCATTTCTGCAATTCAATTACAACTGATAATTCATTTAACACATTCACAATATTCAATTTAATGCTTTTTCGCATTTTTCTAATTAATCTCTTAGGTCATTTCCAAAAACTAGAAAAACTAACATTATTTCTTATTTACAATTGGAATGAACATGTGAACACATATATCATGGGATCTATTTCAATACAAGTGGACTTTGACTTTAAATTTCAATTCTCAATGTTCGATAATATTGAAATAGTAAATGGGGGTCCCAAAATGGTATATTCATTCTCAATAAATCCTAATGGGATAATGAGACATTTAATTCATCATTAATCCAACCATTTTACCAAATATTACTAAAGGAAACAAATGCACATCAATAAGGAAGCAATATCATGACCACACACTCACAAATCAACAAGAAAACTATGGGATGTAACTTGTAGACCACCTACCTTAAATCGGAAGTTGAAAACTCCCATAACCTTAACCTTGGATCCAGATTCAAATACCAATTGAATCCCCAACCTATGCTCTATCAAAAAAATAGGCTTTTAGGGATTTAGATGAAGAATAAAAAATCAAAAAGCTCTAATCTTGAAAAGGTAAGAAAGGGATAATTAGACTTACTCGGATATTGAATATGTAACCAACAACTCTCCAAACTACTTAGAATCAAAGGAGAATGACCCTTGGGATGATTGGGGGAGTTTAGTTTATCAATATGGCTAGAGTAGGAATAAATGAAGAGGAAATAAGGTGAGGATCTTGAAATCCTAAAGGGTGAATTCGTTAATTTTTCACTTTTTAATGAGGTGCATAGTTTGGTCATACAGTTTTCCAAATAGTGCGCCAACTATTCGCTACCCTCTATCCAAGAGGGGTCTAAGTCACACAGTTACCTAAGAATCCCAAAGGGTTTTACAAACCATATGAAAACCATGTTAACTTCCTCTATCAAATGTCCCATGGTTTGTCTTTCCCCCTTGCACGGTATAATATACCCATCTTTCACCCATGAAACATGCCTTAGATGGCCCAAATTGCCTTTCTTTCATGTAACAAACACTTATAACAGCTCTGATCTACTTCATTCACCCACTAAACATTCCATTGACAATATTAAATAGATTTAAATCATAATTTAAATAATTTCATACCTCAAAAAAGTCCTGGATGTTATAATAATTGTTATTGCTGAATAAAAGAATGTCTAAAGTGATCTACTTGAGGAAATTATAAAAGATATAAGAAAATGAATGGTAATTTAGAAAGAATTGAAGGAAATGAGTATTCCTCTAAATAAACATCTTGAAGATAATAGAAAATATATTATAGATTTCGATTCATGGTTGAAGGAGTTGGATACCCAAAAAATAAGAAATGTGATAAGATTAATGATCCTTGATCAAAACATAGATATTTAAATAGAAAAGATACTATAGAAACTACCCTTATAGAAGACTCAATAATTGTATCATGCAGAGTTTCAAATTTATAATTATGTAATAAAATTATGAAACCTATTAAACTTGGATGGGGAACCTCTCAAGGAAATATATATTTGAAATGATACATTTTATAAACAATGTGGTACACGATGACTGTGTTTTTCTGTATCCTACGGGATGGAAGGATGAATAAATTCCACTAAATCAATATCTTAACCAAGAACTGAAAAAAAGTTGTATTTTTTATAATGCATTTTATATTTTTGATAATCATAGACATATAGAAAATGGATTGCAGTAGGAAGAGAATAAAATAGTTCAAAATGAATTGCTCCATTCCTATAACATATGAGGATAATATTTTTACTGAAATAAAATGTATTAATATGGAAAATATAATTAATAATTTATAGGAGAAAATTAATCTCAATGAAATTTTCTCTAATAAAAAATGATAATGTACTCATAGAATCCCTCATGAAGAGAAATAAAACTAATTTTGAAACAAATGAAGGAAACTTCTCTATGTGTGATTAAGATGGAATAGTTTTTCAAGAGGGGATCACCCAGTATAAATAAGTATAAATTTACTCTAATGGATATTAAAGAGGATAGACATGATGAATTCCTAAGTGGATTCAGAAATATAAAACTATCTAGGAGGTGACTGTTTCTAGAAGATCCCTCCAATAGTATAGAAATCATAAAGAAAGATTCAAGGAAAATATATCGATGGAGGAAACTTGAGAAAATGATATTAATATCACTATGGAGATAGAGATATTACTAATACAGATTAAAAAACTAGAGACAAAATTAAGAATAAAATATTTACAAGAGGTATTATCAAAATAATAACTTGTATGTCTTCGATGAAATTGTGAAGTAATGGGTTTATTCATCCAGACCAATGAAATGCCTCAAACAGACTATATTGGAGGCACCCCTCTCCCATTATATTAAATTTTTTAAAATATCTAATTAATTTTTTGTAGGATTATGGGAAATATTTGATCGATGGGGTGTGATTTTTTGAAAGAAAACATGTTGAATTAAATATGTTCAACTGGAAAAGGGATTGAACTAAAGGGAAAGTAACAACTTTTGATTTTGATGATAAATCTGTAGTTTCTTGTTGGGATTAAATATGTTCAAATGGAAAAGACGTTTATCTGAATTTGAAGACGTTTGAAATCTATATTTTAATGTTATAGTGGTATCAAAAACACATTAAAGATAAGTAAGTGTTATCCTACCATATTTTTAGTGGTATCAGGCTAGTAGGGAGAAGAAGACAACTTATCAGAGGAAGTAGAAAACAATATGAATTAAAATTTTATTTTTTAATGTACTAAGATATGGTATTATTTGATTTTTTTTATCATTACAATAAGATTCTATAAGTAAAAAATAATAATTACCCATAGTTGGTTTCTTATTTTGGTAAATCAGTTAAATAATTAGTATCATTCTAACATTAAAGAATGCAATGGGATTCGGTGATAATAAATCAAGGGGTATTTATCATCATCTAAATATAAATAGCCCTATAATTATTCAAAATCATTGATTTTAAGTGATATCACATGTTTATTAAAAACAATTGATATCAATTAATTAACTCTATAGTATGTATCTCATGGTTTTTCATTATAGCTTATTTATTGATGCATCATGGTTAGTTTGATTAAGATTATGAGAACATGTGTTGAAGAAAGAATAATATAAATCATATATAATTTTTTGAAAAAGGTGTGTGACTTGGATAGCTTGAGATTTTTTATTTCCACTATTATTTCCAACAATAATCTCTCTCTTAGTATATTCATATTAATTTTCAAATACTTAATGTTAAGTGTTAAATTCACTCCCTGGATATAATTAATAGAAAATGTATTTTTGAAGAATAAATTTGCTCGAAGACTAAAGGATGAAAATTCTATATTCATTCATTTTTATAACTTGATAAAAGTTTGAAATGAAAAATCTATAATTATAATTATTCAACATGTGGTATCATCAAGTGGAATTAAGGCCAAAATTCATACCTATATTTTTCATTTAAATTAATGGTACCAAGTAGTTAAAATGTGTCAAATGATCAATGGGAAGATGATTGTTTCAAGAAGGATTATAGATAATGGATAGATCAAAAGTAATATTTGGATGTGGTTGACATAAACCTTTGTTTTTTTCAGTAAATATTAAAATAATTTATATAGAAAAAGGGATTGGATGTGAATTAATGGTTTCAAATGGAATGAGGAGTGCATGAAAATATAAAGAAAAATATCTCATTATCTGGAATTCAAAGTGTTGGAAGGAAACATCTTTCCCTGTCAATACCCATGTAAATTTTATTTAAAATATTATGTAAAGATATTTGTTGATAAATATGAGTAAAATATAATGTATGTACACCTATGTAAGTTAAAAAAATTATGTGGTGAACATAAAGTTTAATATAACTAATAATACCCCTTAAATATTTATTATCAATGTGAAAGTGAAGATGTTATAAGTTCCATTTCATTTTGATATCAATGTTGGGTGAAATTAAGAATATATTTGAATTATTAATCTATATCCCTAGAAACTTAAAGGTATTTAATGGATGATTGAATCATGATAGTATTGGAAAAAAATTAAAGGTGGATATTGTAACAAAATGTGTGTTTAGTGTTTGATTTGTTTTCGATCATAAGATTTTTTGTTAGATCCAGAAGGTGGTGATGGGTTTTTTAACACTGAATGAATACTCAAAATTTAATACATGGTGATATTTGATGTACATGGAATATACGGAAGATTTGGATATTTTGTGCATATAGAATCACATGGATGCACTATATGATGAATATAAATATTAACCTTCATATCTCTATCTAGGTATTATAGTGTGCACTAAAAAAGTATGAAGTGGTAATGAAATTGAAGAAAAAAAGGATTTTTCTTGTTTTGGAAGATGCAGGGATAATCCATAATACAGGATTACTGGCCACATAATGGTTTTACTTGGTTTCTGAAAAAAATAGGCAAACTTCTATCTATCATACCTAGAGTAGACAAACACATGAGGAATCTACCAATATTATTAGTGGATCCTACATAGTGATACATTGGTTATTAAATGAGTATAATAGCAAATGTGGATCTGTTCTAGGTTAGTTAGTGAGAAGGTAGTGCAGGTTGGTTTTATAGGTATGTGATTGTAGTGTATAGTGACATAATGGAAGGACAACGATTCACCTATGTCACATACCATCTTATTAAGAAGTGTAATTACAAATAGAACATCGATATGGGATTTGAATATATAAGATATTTTTCAATATGTGTAATAATGTTTTCAAACATATCAGTGATTTTGATCAACACATTTCCCATGGCATGATAAATGTTCTTCACTATAAAAAAGGTCATGAGAATTCTTATTGTTGTTGAATTGTTAGGACCTTTATGCCACATAGGATGGATACATTGTAGCCTGTGAAGAGAGACAAAAGGACCATGCTACAGCAAATTGGATTTTTTATGGAGGTGATTTTTTTAGAAGAATGAGAATCTATGTTTTGATGATGCTATAGAGATTTGAGTTATGAAATAATAGATCAAACCATAACTATTCCAAAGGCTGATATGATTTAAGGAATTTAACTATAGTGTTCGAGTGAATTAAGAGAGAGTTATTTTGATTTGAAAAGTGGCTCTATTTGTCTAACTCAATCCATAACATATTAAATAGTACCACGCCATAATCTAGATGTTTTTTGGAGACTACTCCATGGATGAGGAATCTATGGAATTGTTATTATAAGTAGATTCCAATGACATGGAAAAATAGTCCATATTGTGAAGAATCAATTTCTAGACAATTTATAAAATTCATACTCAAATATTAATGTTTGAGTAATGGATTTATATTTTATGGTTTAATTCAAATTTAATGGAACTTAATTTCCACACTAAAATCATATGGAACACTTGGAATTATTGTGTAAAATCAAGAGAATGATAATTAATACCAACCCTGAAATTAAAAGTTTTGATGCATGGAATTATATAAAATTCATTATATAAGTTATGTAGAAGGAATTTTAAATATGAAATATTGATATATTATAATTAAATAAAAGGAAATAACAAGATAGATATTGAGCATATTTTCATTTTTTAATCACATAAAAGTAAAGATATCATTTTTATATCTTGTTGATATAAAATGAATATATAAAATAATTCTGGTTCTATATTTTTCTGAAAATATAAGAAGAAGGAGGAGATATTGTAATTTATAAAAGGAAAAATATACAACCATCACATAAAGGAGTTGACCTATTTGGATAATAATAATGGGAGAATAGAAAACTAGAGATCAAAAGAGTATCTATCTTGAGACAAAGAAGAAAGGTATATGAGTAACCTATATTGAACTAAAATATACCTTTGTGTATACAAACTATATAAATTGACCTGTAAGTCTATAAACTATTCATCCCTGTATTAAAGTATTGTTTTCATAAACAACAATATATAGTTACCATATAATGTAAGGGTACCTTAATGAAACCTACTATAACACATATTCTACATAATTTTAATTTATGGTGCACCACCACAACATTGTTTGTATCTCCTTGGATTATCCCCTAGTGGTAAACCAAAAAAATAATTTGGTGTGTATGAATTCATTTTTATATCTACTTTATAATATATGGGAAAATTTTTGAGAGAATGAGAGGGAGAAAAGTACATCTAATAACGGAACAAGATCTGTATGTATGAGATGGATAGCAAGAAGAATGGTTTAATCAATTTGAAATATAATCCCCCCATAGGGTTCTTTGGGTCTTTTTACACCCATTTTTATTTCTATTTCAACTGAAGAACACCCACCCACCTACACCAGTATATCATAAATCCAATGAAACTCTTATAAAATAGTTGAAGAATTAAGGGACCCCTACCTTGCAGTTTTAGACACCCACTGGTCAAATATCCTTGGGTGATTCATCCTCAATTGGTTTGAATCACAGTTTTAGTGAAAATACATATTTATGGATTCTAGATAAATTATGGTAAAATAACAAGAGAGTGAAATAATTAAGAGGAGATAAACCATGGAATTACCTAAAAATTTCCAATGAAACCAGCAAAAAATTTATTGAAGGGAAAGTCATGGGATTTCACCTTTATAAGGAATAAATTTAGGGAGAATAAAATCCATTCATGTGACTATTAATGAGAAAGAGGGTCTCAAGTTATAATTTAAATTTTAACATAAGATTAATTTAATCTGAGAATTAAAAAAAAATACTGATGGAAGCCAGTGGTTACTCATTCCACTTGCATAAAGTACTCAGTATCCTACTTGATATTTGACCGGAGGCCATCAGCCAGCTAGTGGATCAGCTTGACCACTCCCTCCCATGATCGATTTAATTGGTTTTCTAATATTGGTACATGAGGTAGTCGATATTAAATATAACTTTCTAACAGATTTACCACCAGGCATATTTCCTCAAATACCAAACCCTATCCACCACTAACCACTACAGTAGTCAAAACCATGAAAACACAGATGTTCCAATAGATATTAAGAAAAATTCACACCTTGGTATGTGAAGTTTTCTTAATATTTTTTTCACTAACATTGCATCGCTTTTATCCCCACACCCAACTCAACCTGATCTATCCCCTATGAAAAATATAACATATATAATATTTATTGAGGAATTGATCCTCTAACTCCCAAGATATAAAGGACTGACTAGAACACTTGTGTAGTTACTTAATATGTTATATAAATAGAAATTAATTCACACACACATATAAATATATATTAATTTATATTTATATATAATTACATATGCATTTATGTACGTACATATATAAATATGAAAACTAATTATCCATTAAAATAGGATAATATTAATTTTTTATATTATAATATTCATTGGACTCTATCACAAACCATCTTAGGTACCCTGGTAACCCGATAACTGAGCCATCCCTATCATAGCCCAAAGGGAGTTCCCGGTCCCCACAAACAAGTTACTAGCACCTAGCATAATAAAAAATACAAGTAGGAATCAGTATGCCATAAAACATAGTAGAATTAAAAGAAACAAGATAGTATGTATAACGAAGGAAGTTCCACTAGGATTAAAGTACCATAATACAACAGGGCATAAAAACCCAAAGTGCTACAACCAATGTACCAAATTGGGAAAAATAGCCCAAGGCCTCTAAGGACACAACTCACCAAAACCATGGTTTAACAGCTAGATCATCCTCCATGAGATTTTTTCCCCATGGTCGAACCTAGAATAAAAAATTCTACAAACACTCAAAGGAAAAAAAGAGTGGTGTAAGCATAATCTTAGTAGGATACCAACAATGATTCCCTAACATATGCCAAATAGAGATTATCCAAAGAAAGTATTTCAAATTTTCATGGTAAATGTGTTTGGAAAATCAAAATCATATTTCATCAAAACATGCAATATATTTTTAAATTGATGAAAAGATACTTTTAAAGAACATGTTTTTAATTACAAAAGATGGAAAATTTATAAAAAATTTCTTAAGTAAAATTGTTACATAAATCATTTTATGTAAATTCACCAGGAATGTAAAAAAATCAAACAACATTGGCATACATTTATATCTCAAATATAAATAAACAAGCGGGTAACATGGTCATCTTCCAAAAGGTAAGATAGTATTAACAATCTATAGGATTATGCTCTCTCTAAGTGCACACAGAAAAATGAGTATACTCACTTCCCCCTGACACTGGCCAGAGGTGACTCATCAGCCTCCCATCAGGGATGTGACCCACTGTAGGTTTGATTTAGAATGTTGTCATAGCATAGAGAGTATCCAAATAACTCACCAACTACCTAAGTCTTGATTGTGATATTACATGATGGGATATATATTTTAAGACTAATTAAAATATAATAAATCTAATTCTTCCATTTCAAAAATTCTAATTTATTTCCATTTAAAATCAAAAAAAAATTATTCCAAAACATATCTCTTTCACAAGATAAAACCACTAAGTTTCTATAAAATCATTTTAATCCATTTTATTGAGTTTGAAATCATTAATAACCAATTCCATCCTTTACAAAATTATTTTCCACAATTAAATTCAACAATTTAATTGAAACAATTTATATAAAATCTACAATCTAAATTCAAAAATTTAAATTATTCATTTTCCATAAACCAACCACTTTCTATAAACCCACCCCAATTTAATAGAATTGGGGTTTTTCCAAATTTCTCTGCCAAAAACTTCTCAAATATTCCAATTCGATAGAATTAGGTTTTATAAAAGAAATTGTAAAAAGTTTCTGAAATTGAATTAAAATCAATATTTTAAATAAATCAAGAAATTCAATGGTAATCAATTTGGCCTAATCGGTACGGAACCACCTACCTCTTTCCCGAAGAATGAGACTCACAACGGTATCCTCCAATGAGAATAAAGGTGAAGGATATATTGAAACATAACCTATAATCAAGATCTGACACCAAAGGGAATGGTTCTATCAATCCCAAGATGATCCATTGAAACCCCAAGAGGAGACAAAGAGAGAAACTTGAAGAGTGAGGGTGAGCGGTTACCCGGGAATCACATCGTAAGTGAAATGACGATTCAAAGACAATCGGGACAATCTGAAAGGAGGGGACCTCTAAAAAATTACTAGGATGGGTTTTGGGGTTGAGAGAGAGGAAGAGAGATAGAGATAATGAATAAAAATATCCACACACATGACTTAAAGCTACGCATGGTCTGGTTCACGATGTGCACCCACGGGTAACGATGTGTTATCCACAATTGATAATTTACGTTGAAATAACCCATCAACTTGGTTAATAATATTATATTTTAACCCTACACAATGTGTACCTTAGGTATACAATGTGTACCTACTCACATCATGATCTCCACATTCATGACTTGAATCCAGCTACCAGTACACATTGTGTACCTCTAGTACATGACATGTACCTCCCCTACACAGCATGTACATCCATTACACAGGTTCTACCTACTCTGTAGCATATATAAAATCCATAAAAACACTTCCGAAGACTTTCAACTGAAAGGGAACTTATAAAAAGGAAAACTTACCCAATCAAGGAAATGGGATGTTACGACCTCCCCACCATAAAAACTTTCTACCCCCAAAAATCCTATGAAGAAGAATCAATGCCAATGAGATGAGGTCATTTCTCTCTCATCAGTGCCTCAATTTCCCATGTCCTATGAATATCTGATCCATGATTCCATAGTACATAAACCAAAGTTATAGATCTCCAACAAATTACCTTGACCTCAGAATCAACAATCTGGATTGGTCGCTCAATCAATGATAAATCAGGCTTGATCATAGGATCACTCCAAAAAAAATTTGAGATGGATCAGATAGATACATTCTCAGCTGTAATAAATGAAAAACATTATGTATCAATATCAGCTATGGTGGAAGTTCTAGATTGTGAGAAACTTTCCCCAACAACTCAACAACCTCAAAAGGTCCCACAAAGCGAGGAGCAAGCTTCCCTTGTCTCCCAAGCCGTCGATAACCTGGTAGGGGTGAAACCTTCAAGAACCATAATCACCAACTGAAAACTCCACATATCTACAATGTTGATCAGCATAAGACTTATATCTAATTTGTATTGTTAAATACCTTATACAAATCAACTGAATCTTATTTTTCGTCTCTTGCACCGAGCTTGGTATAACCAAAGAACTTTCACCCACCTCCGACCAACATAACAGAGTTTTAAAAGGTCGTCCATAAAAGGCCTCTAATGCTTCCATTCTAATTTTTGACTAAAAACTATTATTGTAGAATAATTAAAACTACCCTAAGTGATCATCCCAATCCCCACTGATGTTAAGAAAACAGGGGACAATCATATCCTCACAGATATGTATTTTTTATTATATCTAGTCATCTATGTGTGGATGGTAGGATTTTCTCAAATGGAACTAAGATAAAAGTTCCTCCTAAAGGCCTCTCCAAAAGCAATAAGTAAACTTAGGATCACTATCAGGTACTATAGAAAATGGATCTCAATGAAAGTGAAAAATCTGTTTCATGTAGAGATTTTCCAACTCCTCAACTTTGGTCAGGTCTTGAACGGGTATAAAGTGACCTAACTTTATCAGCCTAAAAATCACAAACCATATCACATTCTTATTTCTCAGTGTGTGTGGAATCCCAACCAAAAATTCCATTTCAATCTCATCAAACATACAAATAGGGATTGGAAGTGTCTTAAGTAAACTCGAAGGTTTCTGTTGCTCGGATTTTCCTTTTTGGTGCGTATAAAAATGAGAGACAAATTCATCAATTTCAAGTCTCATAACTAGCCACCAGAATTTTCACCTCATATCATAGAACATCTTAGTGGTTCTTGAATGTAAATCCATCTGGGATTTATGGTAATCTTCCATCACTTCCTTCCTTTCCTCTAATGGCAAAATGAAGTGATTCTGATAGTATAGAACAACCTCCTTGGAGAATGACCATTGGGATATTGCTTCCCCACCATAAAGATAGTATTTGATGGTACAAAGTTGATCATCAAGATCTTGATCCTCAAGAATTTTCTTGAGAAGAGTATATGTCAATAGAAAACTAGCCATATAATCCTCATACCTTTCCTCTTGAACTCCAATATGCAATTGTGCAATGAGAGCCATCAAATTCCACTCTTCTGATGATTATTTCACTACTTAGTTTGGAAGTTTCCTGCTCAACACATCTGCAATGACTTCCACTTCCCTTGGGTATAGGCAATGTCAATGTCAAAATACTGAAATTATTCCACCCAATTCTTGTGATAAAGACTCAAATTTTTTTGACAGAATATATAACTTAGGGTTTTGTGGTCGGAATACACCATTCACCAAAAATCTAGTGCCGCCAACTCTTAAGAACGTACATCAATACTTCAAGTTCTTGGTCATGCCTAAGATAATTATTCTCATGTGGCCTACGATGATGAGATCCATAATATACTACATGATCACCCTTCATAATAAAGCATCCCAATCCATAACTTGATATATCACAAAATACCACATAGACCTGCCCCTTTTCTAAAAGAGTCAACACCGGTGCAGTGGTCAACAGACATTTCAACTCAACAAAAAAAAATTGACATTTATCATTCCACGCAAACCTCACCCCTTTCTAAATTATAGCATGATTAGATAATCTAGAATTGGTAAGTATTTCACGAACCATCAGTAATATATGGCTATGCCCAAGAATCTTTGAATATCAAATACATATCGTGGTAACTCCTCTTTCATAACATCCCTCACCTTCTCAAGATCAAATGATACACCATGTTCAGGAACCATGTGTTCCAATAATTTTTCTTCCTAAATCTAGAAATGACACATTAAAATCTTAGCATAAAGATAGTGATTTCTTAGGAGACTTAAAACAATTCCCTAATTTTACACATAATTCTCCTCAAAAATGGAGTATACAAGAATTTCAACCACAAATACTACTATAAAGGTATCAAGGTACTCATGTAAAATCTTATTCATTATGTTCATGAAAACCGAAGGATCATTTTTTAAACCGAAGTCCCTAACGAGATACTCATAGTGCTCATACATACTCTGAAAGGAGGTTTTATAAATTTCGTATGTTTATATCCTCAACTGATGGTAACCCATTAAAAGGTCAATATTTAAACCCACTTCTTCCCTTTCAACTGATCAAATATATCTTCAATCCATGGAAATAGATATTTGTTTTTTACCTTAACTAGATTGATCTTTCTATAATAAACACATCGGTGCAGATATCCATCATATTTCATATAAAAGAGAACCAACACATTCCAAGGTGACACACTCGGGTAGATAAATCCTTTCCCAAGAACATTTTCCAGCTAGGACATCAGCTCATTCAATTCAGCTGGATCCATTCAGTAAGAGGGAATAAATACTAGTTGAATTCCATGAATTAATTAAATTGAAAACTCAACCACTCTCACCGGTTGTAGACCAATGATATCCATAAGAAAAAACATCATAAAACTCAACAACGACTGGAGGAAGATCACAAACCACTGAAATAAGAAGGTCCATCTCTACTGGACCTTGGGCCCCATTCTCCTTGAAATACAAGAGGGACACCAATGGTTGTAGTGCAGTACACCCTTCGAAGATAAAAATCAATTCGGGATTTGTTGGTAATGAGCTAGTCCATCCCAAATTTGATTTCAAGAGATTTCATATCAATAACCAAGAAACTATAATCTAGTTCGTCATTTGATTGAAAGAAGACACAAGAAGGACTACAGAGTCCTTATTCTCTCTTCTTACCAAGGGGTGTATTAATATCTACTACACAAGACAATTTATCCATAGGAAGATTAATAAGATTTACAATAAAGGTTGAAATAAAAGGGTGATATGCATGAGTATCAAATAGATATGTCACTAATGTTGAAGATATGGTAATGGTACCTCTCACCGTCGCTAGACCCATGTCGGGTGCCTCTGAAAACTCTTTCATTGTGTGAAGAAGATTCACTCTAGATGCATGTGGTTGTTACCCTTTTGAACGATCACTATTTGATTTCTACATAGTTTTTGGAGGATATGATGATCCTATCTCACTACGTGGAGTAGATATGTGATGGTCGAACCTCTGTAATTGTCTTAAATGTCCATTGGAACTGCAGTCCTCGGGTGCCTCAGCGAAAACCCTCTTAAAATTTATTGTCTTTATACACTGATAGAAAACCAAATAACTTCCCCCTGGAGCTGTCGGAGGTCTCTAAGACTATGTTGTTGAGAACTTCCATGAGAATCATTATGATCCAATTTTCATTTGAAGGAACCAAAATTGCCACTGTGGGAAAAAGGAACTCCTATCAACCCTAACTTCTAAGATAGGTCCCTCTCAACCATCATCGCCTTATCTAGCACATCATCATAAGCTGGAAGATTTAGTAAGAAGACCTAAGAATGAATATCTAGTCGAATTCCTAACTCGAACCATCGATACTTAAACCTCTCATTAGATATAATCTCATGAGAAAACAACACTAGCTCAGCAATGAAATTTGAATACTCAGTCACTATTTTATTAGGCTTCTCAAGATTGAATAGTTCTATAGCCATATCCAACATCATGGATTCTAGATAAGACTTGTTAGTGAAAATAACTTTGAAGTATTTCTACTCTATGAAATTATGTTTCTCTATCATCACCGTCATGTCCCACCATCTTTTGCTTGGTCCCTCCAGCACGAAGGTGGAACACTTCACCCTAATCACTTCTGGTGTCTCTAAGAACTCAAACAGACATTCTATCTTTCCCAACTATTCCTCAGCATGTTTAGGGTCATTGGAAACCTTAAATAATGGTGTCTTATGATAAAGTAACTCTTGGGAATTATTCTAAGGAACATCCCCCTGAGGATCCACTATTCCATCCTAGGCAGGAACTGGAGGTGGTGGCTATCTCGGAGCTTGGATAGTGTGCACAATCATTTCAACCAGATTGAGATCAATAATAGGATTTTCTTAATGATTTTTGGTATTATCCTCTTCTTGAATCTATTTTGCATGTCTTATCAGTGGAATGATTCATCACAACATCAACAGATAAAAGGAAGACATTATATTAATGCTTAAACTGAGTAATAAGAGAAATTATTCTCTACATAAGGAAAAAAAGATCTGAATTTATCTCTATCCAAATCTCAATGGGTAAAAGACTAGTACTAATCCACATGACATATTTCCCTATCAACCCCTAGTGACTTAAGGTTCATTACGGTGAGATTTGTCCAGGCACTTAATTGAAACTACATCCTAAGTCCCAACAAGATACTAGAATGCATACTATCATAAAGGAAAGATACTTAACAGCCTCCTCTGATGCCAATTTGTCACAAACCATCCCGGGTACCCCAGTAACCCGATAATCAAGCCCACCCCGACATAGCCTGAAGGGTGTTCCCAATCCCCATGGGTCGATGACTAGAACCTGGGATCAAACAATATACAAGTGGGAATGAAATTTCAACAAACAATAGAGGATATAAAAGAAAACAGATAGTATGCATAACAATGGAAGATCCACTGGTAGTAATGTATCAGAATACAACAAGGCATAAAATTCCAAAGTGCTACAACCAAGGTACCAAATGGGTAAATATGTCCTAAGTCCCCTAAGGAAACAACTTTCCAAGACTGAGGTTCATAATTTGGATCCATTTATATGATATCACATCCCCTTTCTCGAAACTAGAAGAAGAATTTCTACAGAAACCCTAAGGAAAAAGTAGGGTGTGAGCCTACGTCCAGTACGATACCACAAAATATTCCATAACAGATTAATAATGTTGATTATCTAATGAAAAGAATTCAAATTTTCAAGGTAAAAAGTTTTGAAAAATTAAGAAATATTTAAACAAAACATTCTATATATTTTTCAAAATGATGGAAAGATACTTTTAAATAACACGATTTTCAGTACAAAATATGGAATACTTATAAAATAGTTGATTAAGTAAAATAGTTACATAAAGTAGTTTATCAAAATTATACAGGCATGTAAAGTATCTCAAACACCATTGGAATACATCTATATCTCAAATACAAAGAAAAAAAGCGAGCAACATGGTAATCAACCAAAAGTTATGATAGTATTAACTAGTTATAGGATTCCACACTCTCTAAGAGGATACAAAAAAATAAGTATACCCACATCCTCTTAACACTAGAAAGGGGAGACTCATCACCCTCCCATCAAGGATGTGACCCTTCATAGTTTTTTTTGAATGTTTTCATAGCATATAGTGTATCCAAATAACTCACCAACTACCTAAGGCTTCAATGTAATCTTACATTTTGGGCTATTTATTTTAACACTGCTTATAATAAAATAAATCTCATTCTTCCATTTCAAAAATTCCAAATTATTTCCATTTAAAACCAAAATGGTTTATCCAAAAACATGCCTCTTTCACAAGAAAAAACCACTGGGTTTCTATGAAATCATTTTATTCCATTTTCATGAGTTTAAAATCATTCAAAACTTATTAAATCCTTTCCAAAATTAATTTTAATAATTAAATTCAAAATTTTAATTGAAACCATTTCCATAAAATCCACAATTTAATTTAGTAAATTTATATAAACCAACCACTTTCCATAAACCCACCCCAAATCAATTGAATTGGGGGTTTTCCAAATTTCCATGCCAAAACTATCTCAAATATCCCAATTCATTGGAATTGGGTTTTATAAAATCAATTAAAACTGGTTTCAGAAATTGATTTTAAATCAATATTTTAAATAAATCAAGTAATACAATGGTATTCAATTTAGTCAAATAAATATAGAACAACATACCTCTTTGCCGAAGAATGACACTCATAACTGTGCCCGCTGACGAGAACGAAGGTGATGGAAATCATGAAGCCCAGCCTAGAATCAGGATCTGACACCAAAGGTAATGGATCTATCAATACTACGATTATCCATTGAAAACGAAGAGGAGATAAAGAGTGAAACCTGACGAATTAGGGAGATCACTTACCCGAGAATCACACCGCAAGAGAAACGATGATCCAAAGCAGATCAGATCGATCAAGAAGAAGGATCACCTCAGAAAAATTCCTAGAAAGATTTATAGGGATGATGTAGAGGAATAGATATGTAAGGATTGAATAAAAACAGTCAGAGATGTAACTTAAATCTGGGAGTTCGCTGGGTTACGACATGTACCCAAGGGTCACAAGTGTAGTCCACACTGGACAAGATACACTGAAAACCCCCATCTCCTTGGTTAATAATCATCTAGTTAACCCCTACATGACGTGTTCCTTAGGTACATGATGTGTACCGACTCACAGCATGATCTCCAAATTCATGACTTGAATCTAGCAACAAGTACACATCGTGTACCTCCCATACACAGTGTGTACTTTTAGTACACTGCATGTACTTCTAATACACGGGGTGTACCTACTCTTTAGCATGTAGAAAATCCAAAAAAAACATTGAAGGACTTTTAATCGAAATGGATCTTATAAAAAGGGAAAAATTTCCTGATCAAATTAAAGGGATGTAACAGATTTAATGTTGATAAAAACTATTACTAGTTCATTTTATAATTTGAATTCATTTTCTTATCTTGTTTGTACTTACTTCTTAAAAAGAACTGTTACGTGGTACTTTTTTGAACACCACCTAAAACACCAATTTTTTATAATGTTAATTGCATATTTCATTTTCAATTATACCAAGTCATATGGAATCTATTTTCCATCTGTATCATTGGTAGATTCATTTTGTAATATAATCAAAGTCTCCCTTCAATCCGGAATATTATGGGTGAATCAATCTAGACAACAGTACACTAATCTACATTTTGTGACCATTTCATATCCCCAATTAATATAAACTTTTAACTAGAGATAAATGAAAACATGGGAAATTTTTAATTCAATAATGGATAAAGCTAATTAGATGTTTTGTGGGTGATTCATGTGGACTAACTTAACGATTAAAAAGTGGTCCAGGTTTAGTGGCCCAAAACAGCCCACCATTTTGATCCTAGCACCTAGAATATGAATCCCAACTAGATAAAATTTTAAAATATGTCATAATAAATCATCAGATTCACTTTTGTCTTTACAAATGACCCAAATTTGGCCATCTAGAATCTTTTTTTGATATTTATGTTTGATGGAT
Source organism: Viscum album (assembly GCA_963277665.1). Lineage (NCBI taxonomy): Eukaryota > Viridiplantae > Streptophyta > Magnoliopsida > Santalales > Viscaceae > Viscum > Viscum album. The sequence goes on from OY728139.1 coordinate 904,744,458, forward strand.
GCTAGTTGGATCCTACTTTAGGTCAAGGGTTAAAAATTTTAAACTTCACAAACATTCCACCCACTTATGCCTACCATAATCAAGTGAGATGACCTTGAATGTTTGGGGTTTTACCCAAGACCCATGAAATTACTATTTAATGTAGTGTTGTCGTGTGATTTGGGATGATTTCTGGTATGTTTTAATTGTATTTTTATACTATTAGTTTCCCATTGTAATAACTTTTCTTATCTTTTAAGTTGTTCAAATTCACATTAGTTTCAAAATAAAACTTATTATTCCAATAATATTTTGTTCTTATTAATATTTTCAAATGATTTCATCATGGTGTTAGTTTTTTTTCATTAAGAAAAGTGTGAAATTCATTACATAATAGTGGAGTTTCCGTTATTTCATTTTTTCAACTTATTATATTTATTCCTTTTTAGTCTACTATTGTATTCAATTGATAGGATAACATCATTTAAGGTATAAACCAATTTTGGGTTTATCTAAGAAAGTATTAAGGGGATATATTGGTTTTTTATTTTTTTACTCTATAAATGTTTAATCATTTAATATATTTGATATTTTACTTGAATGATTTTATTTTTACCTTCTCCTTATTGAATTGTATCACAACAAATTTTAGGTGTATTAGGATCCTTTACCATGGAGTACTCATGAAAATGATACTAAAAGTTTATATGTCATTATCATATGTATGTGAAAGTGTTAAACTAGTAATTTATGGGGTTTCTTTTATTTAACTAATCTCTCTCAAGTTAATGAAATTGAAATAATTTAAAATGAAATTCATCCAACCAAACCATTATAATATCCTAATTTAAACCCATTCTCATAAATTTAATTCACTTTGGTATTCTATATTCTTGGTAAAATGATCAAATAATCCTTAAAATTGAGCCTTTTAATAGCCAAAATCTATCTCTATATAATTTTTGTGTCTTAGGTTTCTCCTTAGATCTCTATGAATTAAAATTCCCCAGTTGTTCTATAATCGATCTCTTAACCCACTTTATAAATATGGGTAATTCCAAATTTTATCATCATTTTTAAGGAACTACGTAAATAGTCTTATTCAGTAACCATATATTCTCTCCCCTTTCTTTTATTCATGATCCAATTTATCTTATCTTCACCCCCATACCTTTTCATTTTCTATCACATGTCTGCCTACATTCATAAAGAAACAAATAGACTAGTTAAAGTTAACAGTCTGAGTTAAGAGGAGTCCAATAAATATATGGTTATACATCATTTAGATTCTAGTCATCTTATGATTGTGAGTTCTAAAGTTGTGTTCAATCTAATGGAGAATATTCCATGAAACCAAATCCTAAATTCGATTAAGAACCAAAATTTAAATAAAAATGATGCAACCCTTTACATAGGGGGATTTAGTTAATCAAACCATGAATTACTATAATACATCATCTTGAACCACCAACCAAACATTCATGTTATGGAGTCTTATTTTCATAACCTTCATGTTAAATATATGAAATTATTAAATCCATGTGCACACTAAATCAAGTTGAATCACCTAAAATGAGACTTTTTTACTTTTTAACTAAATGATTGAGAAAATAATTTGTTAAAAAAGTATCCATCCTCTCATGGGACCAACAGTAACGAATAATTTTACAAAATCATACTTTATCCACTAAAAAATAATTACATTGAAAATGATCATCGAAATCTTTTTTGAAAAGTCAGAGAAACATTCTATAAATCATGGAAAAGGTTCATATAAACTCTTATCAAGGTACCACACTATAGTTTCTCAAGACAATAAAAAGTAATAATTTTTATTATGTTTTAGGGCCATGTAAACAATTAGTTTATTGGCATGATATTTAATGTAAATTTCAAAAAAAACCCAAACGATGCTTATAATTACAAGAAATATTTGTCCAAAAAAACCAAATATGGGGAATATCACCCTACTTTTAGAGGTCATCCAAAATATATTTGGAATGAAAACTCTTAGGTAGGAAGATATATTTTGAATAAAAACTTTCTACACTAAATAAAAAGTACAACGAGATCGATCATGGGATGGTCTAGGAAATCTGAATTGTTGACCCTGTTCACATAATTTTTTACAGACATGTCCATAAGACCACAAAATAAAAACCATACATTATATTAATCATGTGATTTTAGTAGTCCCACTAGTGGAGGTTAATGCATTGAAATTTAAAAATAATCAATACAAAAAAACATTCAATCCAACGTACAATGACCATCTGAAATTCTATTGGAATGATAACCAACAACCAAATCATTCATAAGGACCAAATCACTACACTCCAAATAATTTTTTATCCCATAATTAGTTCTAAACACAACATTTATAACACCAATATACCCTCTCTAAGTCCAACAACCCATCCAAAAACTTATTCAACAACCCATCCACTACCAAGAATATCCACTTGGGATAAACCAACCCACTCAAATCCCATACCAAGTAGTCCCTCTCCTATAAATTGAATAATTTTGTCAACAAATTCAGTGAATGAAAAATGATGTTTTATCCCTTAAACATTAATTTCAAACCATTAAAATCATACTAAAACACATTCCTACTTAGGATATCCCATCCCCAACATTGTGGTGATAATTAAGTAACACGCAAACCTCTCATTAGTAACTAAATGTTGTGACTATTTTAAGGAGTGGTAAAACCATTCAAAAATGTGAAACAAGCATTAATAATCCATCAAAATTTCAATATTGCAAGAAATTATCGAAGAACCACTCATTGAAACAAGAAAATATGATGAGAATTTGAATGAGCCACCACTTCCCAAAATAATCATGTAACCTGATCCATTCCCTCAAAAAATGGGAGGAAAAATAGAAAACTAAACTAAAAGAAACATTGAAAGAAGTATTATCTCACGTTAAGTTGATAATAACCCTTATCTATGAAATTAAAACCATACCTCTGTACTCCAAGTACCTGAAGTAAATGGTACATTTAAATGGATATTATCACAAAAAACCATGCCCTTTGGGCTATAAATATGAGTACCACCATCTACAGAACCATGTAACATAATTTAAGGGACTCAGTCTTTACTTATATCACTATATAATTTTTGACGAGAAAACTTTTCAAGGACTTATGTAATATAGGATCTTGTATGAAACTCATTCCATATAAAGTGTATTATCATTTTGTACTCAAGTAAATCCAACACATATATTTCACTATTTAATTGTGGATTTTAGTGTTTGAGTTCATAAGGGTGTCTTAAAGGATGTTTTGTTGATATTTTAAAATTTTATTTTCCCTAATGAATTCATTTTCCTTAAAAATCACCCAAGATTAAGTCTGAGGGAAGAAAACCCCCATTATCCTTAGTCCTCTATTCTTAGCGACAATCAATTCAGACATCTAAGTAAGTAATAGTAATATGATAGTAATATTTAGAATCCTGAGCCTTGATCTCAATATGTATAACCCAATCTCACAATTTAATGATGATGAATATTTTTATGAGGCAAATTGGAGAGGTATTGTTCAAAATGAACCTAAGGATGGTCATAGAAATTTTTATGGATGGATAGGTCATAAGAAAATAAATATTTTTTATTATCATGAGGTAAACTTGTATCCACGGTTTAAATCACATTTATATAGGTTAAAAATAATTTCCCAAGATCACAACTCAATATAAATTATATAGAAATAACAAAATTGAATCTACACCCATTCCTGACAATGAGCTTTCCAATTTGATGACTAAATCATGTTCTCTAAAGGAACCAATTTTATATGAAATTATAGAAAAAACTGAGTTTAATTAAATTACCAAAATTAATCATGACTTTTTAACAAACCTGAGTTTAAATTCATGGTTTTTAATAGATCACTTATGTATGAATTCTTTAGGGATAATAAAAACTTCCCTGTTTTTATATCTTCTTCTCTAAAAGCTTCCCAATATAGAATTATTATTGATTTCATGACTAGGAATAAGAAAGAAATTTTATGGAACTTGTCTAATATTTATATTATTATCCCAATTGTTGGTCGGAGTGGATACTCAAGGGGTGAATTTAGTTCCAATTAAAATTTCTATTAAAAATATTGTCTGTTAAAATCCCCCAATTTATAAAGCAAGTTAAACTTTATTGAATTTATACAGATTGTAAATTTTCACTTAGCTTCTCAAAGATTGATTAGGTCTCAATTAGTTTAACCACAAGATTAAACTAACTTTTGAAACCAACTTACTGATTTACAATAAGTGTAAACACTTACTAATTTAACTATCAAAGTAACATTCAAATGGTTTTGTATTTCAATGTAACAGCAGCAGAATATAAAAGATATATGCAGTATACTTTAAACTTAATCTAAATATGCACAGAAGATATAACAAGATGTTCAGTCTCAAGACGAGACTTATTCCTCTCAAATTTATATAAATTTGATCCACACCCTGGATCGGGGTTAACAATAGTTTACACAACTGTCCAGGCCACGCAGGGACCTCTATCATAGTTCTTCATGGGAAACAAAACAAAGACCAGGACACACAAGGACCTCTTTCACATCATTGGTAAACAAGAGTTAAGAGTTTTGGAGTGAGGATTTTGATATCCTCCAGTTCAGTGCAGGAGACAATGTGTGTGTGTAAGATATACAGAGTACACCACACTATTCTAAAGTAAATAAACAAATCACTTACAGGGAACAGATAAGAGTTTAGAAAGCTCTATTGATTAGCAATGCAGCTCTGGACTTGTTGGATTCAACAGAAAAGCATTTGAGTCCTTCTCTGGTTTTTTTGTTGAAAAACAGAGTTTTGTAGTCTAGATTGTGTTCTAGAGGAGTGAAGATGTTTTCTTGACTTAAATTCCTCCAGTACAGTAGGATTTCATGTGTTGGAAATTCTTTTAGGATCGTTCAATGTCTTCTTCACAGTTGTGCTTAGGATTGTTCTTTGGTTCAGTACAGAGCACTTCACGTGTGTTGTAGAATGTATGTCGAGGTGACTTCTTCTTTTTACTACAGCTGAGACTTCTTTTTATTTAATGAGCACGGGAAATAGGAATGAATCCCTTTCCATAAGTATGAGGTACGGTTTCTTGACATGCCAATAACTATCATTAAATAACATTAATTGCATTAAAAACATCAAATATGGCCGTTATCATTATTTAATTAATATAGACAAAAAGTTAAGAAATGGTATCATAGTGATTATGTAAACGGTGTCTTCTTCACGGTATTGTCTTCACGGTATGTGGTTCATGGTGTCTCCATGTCACGGTGTCTAGCTCACGGTGTCTGGGTCACGGTGTGTCCTTCACGGTGTCTAGGTCATAGTGTGTCGTTCACGGTGTCTGGGTCAAAGTGTGTCCTTCACGGTGTCTGGTTCATGGTGTGTCCTTCACGGTGTCTAGGTCACGGAGTGTCCTTCATGGTGTCTGGGTCATGGTGTGTCCATACTTAGACAAATATTTGTATTTAGACTTAAATAGTAATGTGCAGAATATGGATTAAGAATAAATATTACAGAGTAAGAGAAGTTAAAATATCAATATAAAGGCTTGATAATATAAGTGAGATTTTTGATCATGCATAAGACTTTTAAATCTTAAAGAGAGTAATTAAAGTCAATAATATTTTCTATCATTAAAACATGATGTGTAGTTATTATTGAGATGTGAGATCATTAGCTAGATGTTCAATTAAGATTGATATTAATTAACAGTAATAGGATTTGTGATCATTAAAACATGATTAATACATAAGGATTCCAACACCAATCATCATGATCCATAAGATTTTTCTTGAGACAAATTATAAACCATGTTTCCAACCTGAGTGGAGAATCAATACCAATCTAATGTAGGTGGTGGAAGAAAACATCCTTGAGATATTAAAAGTTAAAATTTGGTTAGTTGGGATTCTATGTGGAGCTAAATGGATTTCAACTACAATATTTCTAAGAGGTATAATAACATCAATATGATTTTTTATTTTATTTTAATTTATTTTTTTTATTTTTTTATTTTAATACTAAAAAAATTATTTCTTTCTTTTTATATTTTTTCTTCCTATTCTTTTTTTTCAATATTCCATTATTCTGTGTAATTTTTTTTGAATTTATTTTTTTTAAGGGGAATCAAAATAAATATATAAATTCTATATATATATATACAAAATTTATACCTCACATGTCAAAAGTGGGTACAATAGGACATAAACATGTGATATTTAGGAGAGAGTCACACACACCTTCTACTAACCTATGACATATTCGGATTCCCACTACATTTCATAGATATATATACTCAAAAAATAGATAAAAATAAAATAAAATAAATAATATTATATATATGTGCAAAAGGAAAGGTCTTAGGTCAATAGTGGAAAAACCCCCAGTGTAACTCAAACTCCTAACCTACAAGAGATAGTGTAGTGTTCCTTCCACTAATGAATAGCTTTCCCTAATTCCGTCTACCACCAATTATATATATATAATTTTATTAAATATTACATATATATATATATATCAATATATATATATATATTTATTAATATATTTTGAATTTTTTAATTTGTTTCTCTCTTGTACCTCTTATCTTATTTTGATATATAAATATAAAAGGTGTATTTTTTCCTCATTAATTTTCTTTTTCCTTTTTTCTGTTAAGGTAACTCCATAAAGTTTACAAAGTGTTTTAATTGGTTTTTGAGAAATATTAATGGGGCCCCAAAATTGAATTATTTTTCTACTCTATCGTCCACTACAAGGAGTATATGAGTATCATAAATATCACATATCCAATGGGTAATATAGTTACATTATTCTTCCAGAAACTATGTGACTTTGTTCCAATTTTTATTATTTAAAATTTCACAATGGAACTTCTCTCCTGAAATTCATAACCAATTATAAATTTTATATTATATAAACAAATGGGACAATGTTCTTCTATGTTTGGGGGTGAATTAATAAAAAAATGGTTTTTGTTTATTCGAAAAAAACAACAAATTTAAAAAATGAGAAAAAACATTTCAATGGAAAATAAATTTTTTAACCATTTATATGCTAATATATTTTACCAACATTAAAACTAAAAATAAAATAATTTTACATCCCTTAATTATAATTTTAATACCTTTTAATTTCACATGCATAGATTTTGGAAGTTGTATTTTTCTAATGTGATTTCTAACCATTTAAATTTTCATTCATTTCATTAAATTTTCACTTTTAACATCCTTTGGATTATGGGGTATTTTTTATTTCTTAAGATCCTTAATAAATAGAATAGTTTTGGTGATTATTTTAATATAAAAATGAGTAATCAAAAAAACTTAAATAAAAAATAATTAATATTCATTTAGAGAAATAGATTGATTAAATGCGAGACCTTCGGCACTTGGGGATCATGACTCCATAGTTTACTATCCTAGAGATGGGAATAATATCTCTATTTATAGTAGTTATGTTTAGTAATTTGTTAAGTTAATTCCAGATGATTCTAAAGTATGTAAGCTTCACTTGGTCCCCAAATATCTTTGATCCTATGAGTCTTAGGAAAATTCTCGATACAAGGGTTAACTTAATTGACTGAAATTTCAATTACTATGAAAATATATAAATTAAAAAAAACAAAATAAAAAATAAAAAATAATAATTACTCATATTAAGATTAAAATTGAATTCTACCTTGTGATGTCATCCCCTTTTCCCCTAAATAAAAATAAACCTACATTTCTATTGTGATGCACAATAAATCATTATACTTAATTGAAATTGGATGAAATTTTAAATTCAATTTGAACAAAGAAATTGGATCAGGAATAAAAAACCTAATGTTGGGTGTGATTATCCACTAAAATTATCTAATATTTATTTTATATTTTATTATATTTATTTGATACAATGTCTATAAAAACTATTAATACTAAATTTTATAATTTAAACTTATCTTCTTATTGTTTTTGTATTTCCTTCTTGAAATGTACAATTATATGGTGAATTTTCAACCACTGAAAACACCCACAACTACTGATTTTAATTTAATAAATAATTTTTAGTTATAAAATTTTATTATTAATATCTTTTTATAAATAATTTGAACATTCATTTTGGAATATAATCAAAGTGAACCTTTATGCCCTAAAATTTTGTATGGAGTAAACTAGAAACTATTCCAGTAATCAGCACATTGTGACCATTTGAAATACCTAATTAAGATTGAATTTTATATGTATATAGAGAAAAGTTTTGGTAACATTCAATTAAGCTGTGATTGAAGATAATTTTTAGGGTTTATGGGTGATCTAGGTGGGCTATGTGAAAGATAAAATTCTTGGATAGATTCTGTGGCCCAAAATAACAGCCCACCATTTTGATTACAAATCCTAAAATATGAGTCCAAATTAGATAAATTTTTAAAATATGTTTGAAGAAATACTATTATTAAATTTAATATTATAAGTCCCATAAAATATTTTCATATAAAAGTATTTTTGTTTCATATATTTGAGGGATTCCGGCTTGCTCTTATTTTAGATCAGGTATTGAAAAGTCTAAATTCCACTAACTTTCCACCCACATATGCCAACCATACACAAGTGAGAAGACTTGTGATATTGGGGGTTCAACACAGGAATCTATAAATTATAATTTAATTTATTTATTTTTTTATTATTCCGGAATAGGTCCTGTATGTTTTCATTATAAAGTTATATTGTCATTTTTCCATTCTAATCGCATTTCTTCTCTTGTAAGTGTTATAATTAAATTTATTTTCTTAGTAAAAATTATTCTTATTATTATATTAAATAATTATTAATATTGTCATAAAATTTCATTATGGTGTGAATTTATATTCACAAAAAATGTATAATTCCATAAACAATGGTGGAGTATTCACTATTTCATTGTTTTCACTTCTTCAATTCCATACTTATGAGTCTAGTTTTGTATTACTTTGAGATCATAGAATCAATGGAAGGATGAGGTTATTATGAGTTGAAAAAAGAGATTATAAAGTTCTAGATTAAATTTTATTGCATTCTATAAATTTTTAATCATTTATTTTATGTGATATTTTCATTAAATTATTTTTCTTCTTCCTATTCCTTATTGAATTTTATCCCCACAATTTTCATTTAATAATAAGATCCTTTACCTTAGAGTGCTCATGAAAATATTTATACAATTTAATTGGTGATAATAGTATGTATGGGAGTATTGAAACTAGAAAGTGATGACGTTAATTTTATTTCATTGAATGAATCCTTCTCGAGTTAATGAAATTGAATTAATTTAAAGTAAAATTATTTCAATCTGTTGTTTTCAAATAACCAATGATTAACCCATTCTTAGAAGTTGAATTTACTTATTTTATTTTATTGTTGTTAACATAATAAATTCAACCGCAAATGTTGTCCACATCATAGATAAAATCCCTCTCTAATGAATTTATGTGTCTTAGGATTCTTCTTAGGTCTATGTGGATTCAATAAACCCAGTTATGCTACTACTGACTGATTAACCCCCTAGGTAAGTTTGGGTGAGTCCATATATAGGCATGTATATATATAATGGCTTTCATAAAATTATTTTATATAAATTATTAATAAATAATTGAATTTTATGTTTATTTTAAATTAATAGTTCTTAATTTGTAAATAAAAATTATTTTTTAATAATTATTACTGATAAATTAAAATTTAATAATTTTTAATTTTTAATTTTTAATTAATTAATTATTTCTATAAGAGTCTGAATAATATAATCCATTTTTAAAACTCATGTTAATTCATATAACTCTTAAACATTTCTTCCATACTTTTCCTCCACTCGCTCACCCCACCATCCAAAACATTTCCCTCATAATTTACTCATTCTCACTCATCCCTCATAACTAGTGTTATTATAGAAGAAAGACTATGGTTCCCTCTTACGCACAGTAATTATCTTCATTTATCAACCTCTAGTGGGTCTCTCATTAAATTTAGTCACCCCCAGCAGTAGAAAAATATGTATTTTGGTTCATAAGACTTTTGGAATTTTTGATTCATATTTAAGTCAACACCTCAAGTGAATTTTATCCCCATTCATGCACATTTTATTAGTGGTGATCCCTTTAATTGGCGAATCATAATGTGAAATTGATCTCCATATCCCATGGTAGCTCCCTGTTAATACCATTACCAATATTCTCCCTCTAATGTTGCATTTGTTTCTTCAAAAGGGCATACCTTTCTCAACATTCTCATATCTAATGATTTATTCCTCAATGTTTGGAATCTATTTTCATGTTTATTATTCATGTTGAATAATCCATTTAAGGTATTATTCATTAAAATATATATGTTTTAGTTTATTTGTATCTATAGTGTTTCATTAGTTTAGTTATGTTTACTTGAATTCAGTAAAAAATTATAATTCAAAGGAATTTCATTGTTTTTATGATTTAGTATCCCTATTTAGGATCAGTTTTTTATCCTTTTTCTTCATATTTTATTATTTTTTTTAGGTTCATATAGGTGAACGTCTCCCCTTATTTGATAAATTAATGTAAAAACACCTTTGATGAAAATTTTCACCAATATCTCTAACATAGGGTCAGGAACTAGGTGAAAACTCATTTCATGTTCTTCCATAACTATTTAATATCATATAGAATATACCATTTCCCATGCCGAAGTTTCTTCTCTGATATAGTAATTATACGGATAATTAGAATCCTCTCTCAAGATTATAAAGGATTGTATTATAAATCCATGTCTAGTGTGGTTCATGATTATTCCTCTCTAATTAGTATGATTCTCCACATTTCCTATTTTAGTGTCCTGGTGTTTTCTTATTGGTGTTTTATTATTTTACTTGTTTATTTTTCTCTTTTTTCATGTTTCTATCCATGATCAATACTTTTTTTGTCTCTACACCCTAATAATATATCATTTAAATTATGATATCAATGACATTTTAATCTTCTTCATTCTAATTTTATTCTAATATTAATTTTATTTATTCTTGATATTCACATAAAAATAAAACTTTCATTTATCAAAAGCGTTTAACAGTGCAGTGCCCGTGTTTAGGCATGGTTAACATAATTTCACCAATAGTCAAGGTAGGCCTTGTTTTTATGAAAAATGGGTGAGTAAATGTGGGTAATTTATGTTGAAGATATAATTATTTCTTAATGTTTTCTTAATAAATTTAGGCTACTTGCAGGGTATTTTCTATCCATGGTGATATAAATAAATGTTCAAAATATTTACTCTTTTATTTTTATATCATTTTATTATTCCATGGGTTAAAATAATTATAATATTATGAGATGAATATGTTCAAGAAATTATATATATTTTTGATATTCCTTATAGGAAATCAATGTTCTTGTTATATACTTCGCAGAGATTGAATTCCAAATCTGTTATTTATTCTCACTAACTAGTTATTACTATTCTCAAACTATAATAATATTATCTAATTTTTTTACCATATATATATATATATATTATATTGTTGTTATTAAATTCTTAAATGTTATAATGTTAATGTTTAGTTTAACTATTTATTCACATAAAAATTATAAAAATTGGTGATATTTATTTAGAAATACATTATAACATATTTAACTAATGATTTATACTCTATAAAATTTGGTATATTATAATATATTTCATCTTTTTCAATATCCTTTTATATTTCGTTGATAACATTCATTAGTTTTTAATTTTTTACATAATTAATTATATAAAATATGCAGTTAAGATACCCTTTATAGTATCAGTATCACCCAAAAATTTAAATTTGAGTATTTTTTTAAATAACTATTAATATGATAGTAATAATAAATTTCTTAAATTATCATACATTTGGTATCATTTCCTTTATTAGAATACATTTTTAAACAACACCCCTATAAGATTATCCTATAAAAACATATGTATTTTAGCCTATGAAATTAGAATTACCTTTTTTTACTAATATCCAACTCAAAAATAAAAATTTATTTTTAAATAGTAGCATTATAATTTAAACCCATATATTCTTTCAAACATTAACATTTAAAATTAGGAAAAAAATTATAATGAATAGTGAAATTTTTTTGTTAACATAATCGGTTGCTAATAACATTTTTCATAATAATTTTTCTTTATTCATGGAATTTATTTAAATTTATGTCGTTTAATTTTTTCTATAATAACACTCTGAAGTAATATTATTAATTTAAATTGTATTATATATAAAAAATTTCAAAGTATTAAGATACATAAGTTTTGTTATAAAAGTTATATATAATTTTATAAATTATTTCATATTGAAATGGTAATGATATGAAATTAGGGAGTAGAAGTTTTACAAGAAATTTGTTTAAGGAATTATTATGTTTGAAGTTCCTAGGAAAGTGTTGGTCTACTGAGAGAGGTGGTGAATCAGTGGAGACTTTATTTTATTTATTTATTTTAATATAAACGAACAACTTTTCCAAATTAGGAATTGATATAATCAAATATAAAATCATATCCACACTCACACATGTAGAGAATAAAAGAATAAGGAACCCAAAAAAATACAAGGTTCGGAACCTATATGGAAATAATACTCCTTATCATGAATGGCTAGTCTCCACAACCATGGATTCTCCACTATATTCCCAAGTGACTATAATGCTATTTGAATATGCATAACATCATACTATTCATATTCATATACACATACTATTGTGCATCTTCACAATACATATACAACAAAGTGAAATATATTGAGAAATATATCTTAAACTTTTTTGTTGATTTAGAAATTGTTGAAACATATCATCCTCCACAATAATTTAAAATTTTCAAATTCTATATACTCACTCCATAAAAAATATTATGTAGATATACTTCTAAATGTTGTTCTAATTCTCGATTCACTAACTACGTAGGATTCAATAAATTTTCACTTCTTATAAAAGAACATGTATCATGCTCTATTTTTGTCTCAATATTTTGATATTTAGCATCATCTAAACCTATTTAGATACAAAACTCACTTCTATTAAAACTCCCTATTTTCAAGAAGTCTTATAATTCTAAAAAAAATCTGAAACCATTTACCTGCCCAAAATTTTCAATATTTCACTCAAAAAAATCAAACCATATGATCTTTTATTTTCCTTTTTCATCATGGCTCTAAAAATGAACCATGATTACAAGAATATTATCTATTTCAAAGAAATGCATTTCACCTATAAAAAATAATAACTCCCCTTTGTTTCTTGCTTCACAGTTAGTATAGTAATAAAAATTATGTAACAAAACTCCTATATCCAAAACATAAGAAAACAATAAATAGATAATAAATTTTTAAATTGTACAAATACCCATATTATTCATTTTACCAAAACATCCTTGAACTTATCTTTTCAAACTATAATAATAAAAAATAGTATTTTATCACACAACTCATGAAAATTTAGAAACGTGAATATCCAAACTCAAAAACTCAATAGGAATAAATATATTAAAAGATTTAAGTAGTTATATGGACTTAAGAAAAGAACAACAGCCTCACAATAACATTCTAGATATAATTTTTCTGAGATTATTTACAAACAGGTTCGTTCAATCCATTAGTTTCATTAATTTTCATATAAAAGGAATTGAATCTTAAAAATAATTAATAAATATCACCTAATTTTATTTTCTACATGAATTATCCTAAATATTATTTTAAATGTTATTTTTTAAGAATTTAATATCAGTTTGAGAACCATCGGGTTTATTTTAATTAATATAATTATTAAAAAATCTATAAGAAATAAAATCTTATGCATCCTTCAAAAAATCTTATTTTAGTGATTATTTCATATTAGGTGATCAAAAAGTATGAAATGGTTACTTAAATCTTATGTATTTTCAAATTTATAAAACACTAAAGTCTAACATGAAACATAAATTCTTACATGGTTTATAAAAGAAATATGATGGAGCAACATAAAGTCATTTTCCAAAGTAGCTCAAATTCACACATGATGACGGAAATTCATACATGATCCATTGAATTCTAATAGAATTGTCCAAAAGTCATAAAAATCACTCCAAAAGTCTTACAATGTAATAATTAGCCAAATTTTAGAATCCCTATATAATTCCAGATTCCTTTCAAATGATTATTGAACCTATTGAAACTTTATAAGAGTACCTCAAACCATCTCAAAAATATTCCCATTGAAATTATAAAATTCACATCATCCATTATTTATTCTCAATAATTATTGATAAAAAATTAAAACCATCAACAAATATATGTTCACATAAAACTCTCCTTTTGAATTAGTAAGAAACATAATTAAACCCTTCCTAGATAACTCATATCTATTTAGAATTAATCAAATTTCATGAGAACTATCTAATCATAGTTTTTATCTAATGAGAAGTTTGTTGAACCACTATACTATATAGGGTAATTTTTTTAAGTAAATTTAATCATTCGATATCAAGAAATTTGTTCTAAATAACTAGATGATCTCACCCAAACATCGTACATCCATTTATCACTAATAAAAATATCCTTTATTTTTCATTAACTATAGTTTTATATTAAAAGGGGTAGTGAAAACCCACCCTATTAGTAGGTATTATAAGTCCCTTTGATAAGGATTTGTGTCACTATTTTCTCCCCTTGGAAAACCAATTCCAAATACCTTCGATGGTAAAAAAACACATGACTTAAAGTGATTGGATAGGGTTAAAAATGGAGTTTAATCCTCAATTTAGTAAACCTCTATCTTAATGATCATAGATTTTATGCAGATATATAAATTTTGATTCTTGGAAGAATTGTATTCAAATTTGATATCACAGTTTTCTACTCATTACATAAAAAAATAATATTCTATGTCTAATAATTTGGATCTAGAATGTTTCATAGGGTTTTATGATAAATCTATTTCACTCTAATTATCCCAAATTGTTTTAGTTTCCTTTTAGTATCAATCTTCAAATATTATAAATATAATTTCATCCATAAAACTTATGTACATAAACATATAGAATAAATATTTTAGGCCTTATTTGTGTTAAGTTTCATTTACTTTTTATTTTTTTGTACCATCTCTCACATCCCTCACCAAGAAAGAAAGTTTCACTTGATGTAGATATAATATAAATATAATCACCATCCCAATCTGAATATGTAAACCCAAGAAAGTGTAAATCTATATAGTTTTTTTACAACATCGCATAGATCATAGTGTATTTCACATATCTCAGTATCCTTTTCTATGCATGAATATGTGACTTCATTGGATCACACTAAAATATAGCACATATAATCAATGAATAAGTGATGTCAATCCTTGAAGTAGTTAAATAAATCAAGCATCTAGTGACCCTTATAAACTCTTTTTGATCAATATTACTTGCATTATCATCATTACTATATTTTGTTCCAAAAGAAATGTGAGTTGAAACTTCTCTTTGGTCTTCCATGCTGAACATTTTCAATAATTCACAAGTATATTTTTCCTGGAATAAAAATATGTTATCATGTTTCTACTCGGTCCATTATCCCATAATATAAGTAATTCACCTAGCATGTAAATACCAAACTTATTTTTGATCTACTCAAGAAATTTATTACAAATAGAGACATTGTCACTATATAATATCATCAACCTACACAATGAAAGAAAATATACCAATGGAAATATTCTTTACATGAATATTTTTTTCAATATTCCCTTTTGAAAAGTTAATTTGTCTTAGGCATCCATCATGTTGTTAATACCATGATCTATGTTCTTTTCTCAATCCACAATGAATCCTTTTGAGTCTATACACTATTATTCTATCAACATTAATAATGAGACCATCTAGTTACTCAATAAATACTTATTCTTCATGTTCAATATTTAGAAATGATCATTTCAAATCTATTTGATAAAAATTATATAGATTATGTGCATCCACATCCAAAAACATTCATGTGGTTTCTAACCATTATATTGGGAAAGAGGTTTCATTAAAATCTATGTATTCTAGTTGAGAGTAACCCTTCCATACCAGCCTATATTTGTTTCTTATAACAACAACTTTCTCTTTTTTTTGTTTCTAAAGACCCACTTGGTTCTAATTACATTTTCTTTTAAGTTATTTCCACTATATCCTAAGTAGCATCAATATAAATTTAATTTATCTCATCTTTCATAGATTATATCCACTCTTCATGTTCGATAAATTCATTTTTTTTCTTGTGGTTCAATCTATGAAGTAGGAGTTATTTGGTTCTCTATTCTTAGTTTTATTCTGGTTCGGACATAAGCTTCTATACTTATAATGTTATTTTTTATTTCAATATGATTTTTAAAAAATTTAAACTATATTATATCAATTATAGTATCATCAAATTCCTCACTGGTATATTCTGGATCAATTAAAACAATAATTTTTTTAATTTATACTTCCTTTTTAACTTTCTAGTCTAAAATAATCTTGTAGTAAACTCCAGAAATTTCAAAATATTTTTCAACTACTTGATCTAATGTGCATTGGTTTTTAATAATTTTAACATCATAACAGTCAATTAGCGTATTTAGACTCTTATTCCATCACTTTTTTCCTTGTACATATGTATCCAATGAAAACACCTTTATTTATTTTCTTTTCAAACATTCCATGCTTGTTGTTTTTTATATTAAAAAAGCATGCACTGCCAAATACTTTGAAACATTTTAAAGTTGAATTTTTATTGTACCACATCTCAGAATGAGTAAAATGTGTCTCTGGTCTCAAAATACATCATTTTTTAATATGTATAGAAGTAAATATAGTTTCTCTCCATAAATATTTGGAGGGTTTTTTTGATCTAACATTGTCCTTCCCATCTAAAAAATACTTATATTCTTCCATTTAGTAAAACCATTATTATGGGGGTATACGGTGTTTTGAATTAATTATTGTTTCCATGTTTCTAATTTAAATTTCAAAGGTATCACCTGAATATTCCTTACCATTATTATATCTTAGTTTCATGATGTAGAGTCCCAACTCTTTTCCAACTTTTCTCCTGAAATTTTTAATCATCTTAATTGCTTCTTACTTATTATTGATGAAAGTAACATTTTTCATTAAGGTGTAATCATCTAAAATTTTCATGAAATAAAAAACAACACCGGTGGAATTTTGTATCATAGAACCATATAAATCAGTTTGAATGAGTTATAGTGGTGTGGTAGAAGGATTTCCTACCTTTTTATTATATTTCTAATTTGTATTCTTGTTTATAAAAGTTCAATAAACATTATAACTTTCTATTTTAAGATTGTTAAAATATATGACTACCTAATACTTCATAATGTTTCTCATGATTTTTAGATAATTTGATTAATCCTTTTCTATGATAGCATATTCTCATCTTATACACCCAAATAATTTGAATTGGTTGGGAAAATGTTTAAAAGCAAATTTATATTTATTATTTATTTCCTTCAAATATAATCCTTCCATACTTTTAGATTTTAATGACACATTATTATTTCTTGAAAATAATAATATTCCCATCATCACAAAGATAACTAACACTGAAAAGGTCATTATTCAACTCTTCAGCACATAAAAACCATTTAATTTCAAATTTTGATATTCAATTTTAGCCAAACCAATCCCCTTTATTTATAAGAAACAATAACTACCAAAAGTAACAACTCTTTTTTATATTTTCAATATTTTTAAAAAAATTTCATATCACATGTCATGCGGGAAGACCACTCGCTACCAAGAACCCATTACATTGTTCTTTATTTAGCCTTAAATGAAACATCAATAAGGCATGGGTTTTCTTCCTTAGTATTTTGAATAATATTTCCTCTCTCAAAAAATTCAACCAATCTAAGAAATACTATCATACACATCACTGCATAATGAACTCGATGTTCATACCTTCTACATAATTCTCCATGACACTCAAAAAAATAATATGGAAAATTGGAAATCTTTTTCTTTACTTCTTATAATCTATAAGAATATAGTTTCTTATCATAGTAATAACTCCCCAATATTATATGCTTATTTCCTAGTAGTGGCATATTATACCAGCATTTGTTAGCCTTATAATCAAACACTCCGCAATATCAATAATAGCCTTAAATTTTGAAACTTCTAGGATTATAAAAAGTTTACCTGAAATGTCTTCTATATTTTGGTTTTTCTGCACATTCTGGGTCTAAATTTACATTTGTGTGGGAGCTAAATAACTTCATGAGTTTCTCCATTTTTTACTTATATTAGAGTATTTTTCTCCATGATTTTATTCTTTAAAACGTGATTATATTCAGATTTTGAACTTTCACTATTATTAAAATCATAGCTATAAGTTGTTTTATCATTTATATGTCCAAACAGATTTCTTATGAATGTCCTCTCAAACACTATAGAGGATTCACCCTTCAGTTAAAAAGAAAAATTAAGGTCATATTTAACCTTCTTAAACTCATTATTATCTATAAGTTACTTGAATTATAACATATATAACTCTTCTTATTTCAGAAAAAGTATAGATTCAACACCAATCACCATTTTTCATATTTGGAAACATTCTACATGAACTTCTTGAATTATTAGTGCATAATGATTCTTTCTTGAAAATACTCATTCCTATATTTATCAACATTCTTCTTTTCATTAAGAAATATTTATTATATTTCATAAGATTTTTATTTTTATCATGAAAACTTTTATTTTCAACTTTCAACATGTGTTACAACTCTAATGGTTTTGATTATTTTTTCATGTTAATTGATCTATCAAACTCTTTTTCAATATAGGCCATAAAGTTAGAAAATTTCTCTCCAAAATAATTTTTTTATTTAATTCCAAATGAATGATCAGATTCATCTTCCTTACTTCTCAGGTTTACTATCTTTCTTATATAAAATATCTTCTTTCTTCCTTTGGATTTGGATACTTCTTTTGTTATTTTCCCCACTTATTTCTTTGAGGTTTCTCATCATCTTCATATTCAAATTCTTCTCCATTATTCTTTGGATATTCTATATAAGAATTTACAATTCCAATACATTTTTAACATCTAAGAGGATGTTTTCCTTTACTCTTTATTCTTAACATCTAGAACTTCTATGAAATGATAGTAATGATTATTTTATAGTATTATTCCTTTTATCCATCCTTATATTAACTTAGATTTAGTTAAAATTGTTATTTATTTTCTTCTTTCTCATGGATAAAAACTCCATTTCATCTTTATTATTATTTTTAAAGGTCGTAATTTCACTAATTTCCTAATAAATGAGAAATTTATATAACTCATCCAGGGAAATTTCATCTTTATCTTCAAAAGATGATATATTAGGGTAAAACATTTCTAGAAAATTTCACCTTAGGTTTTTAAAAATTATTGTGTAATATATATTTAATCTAAACCTATGAATATTGATTGAAATTTTATTCATTTTTGTAATTCAAACATCAAAGTTTTCTTCCTCACCCTTCTAGGTCTCTTTAAGTTAGATTATATAAATATGTAATTTCACCTCCCTAAAATACACATTTACTTTATAAATACTTTCAGATTTATCCCATATATTTTTGGATGATTGATATCCATTACATTTGGATAAAAACTTCTTTGATAAGTTAATATGTATAAAACTATGTGAATTACAATTAACATATATATTTCCTTTATCTAAAAGGTTATTAGAGTATTCCTATAAATGGGTAGAAAACTCGCAACTATTTTTTCGCTCACTTTAAGGAAAAGAGATAGAAGATATAGAAACATGTTATTATTAAAAATATGATAGTTAATTCCATAAAATATGGGAATTAACCATCTATTAATATAATTAATATTGTATATTGTGACCACCTCATTGGATCTAATAGAGGAACCATTTTCTGATAAAAGTTAAAGTGCCATGGAAAGTGTTTCCCTATTGATGATGGGGCTGAATCACTAGAGACATAATTTCCTCAATTTATTTTCTTTTAAAAAATATATATGTACTCATTTAGGATCTATTCCACTCAAATATAAAATCACTACCTCACTTGCACATGCAGAGAATAGAAAAACAAAGAGCATGAAAGTTTTTACAAGGTTAATATTCTTATTGGAACACTTAATTTTTATGGGTCGTTAGTCTCCCCAACCCTGGATTATTTACTATAATAAAAAGTGAATAAAATTATTCTCATGGGTGTATAGAATCACACTATTTATATATAGATTCACATTGGATAGTATAGATTTACACAGTGGATACAATGAAGTGAGATATAAAGAGAAATATCCCTTCAAATTCTCAGTTTCTTTAGAAATATTTAATGTAGATCTTCCTCCTAGATCCTATAAGATGTTAAAATATGGTATGTTCACTCTATAAAGAATATAATATAGATCGGCTTCTCAATATTCCTCTCAGTATTTATTTACTAAATAATATCGATTCATAAAATGTAATTTTCTTCTCAAGGTACTAATTTCATGATATGTTTTTTCCTAATATTTTTTAACATAAATTTACCTCAATCTTATTCAATACACACGTTTGTTCTTTTAAAAATTATCAAATTCAAGAAAACATAGAATTGAATAATCTTATTTAATTCCAAAAATAATTTTCTTATACAATATTATCAAGAATTATCTCAACATAATTGTATCATATGATCATTTTTTCCTCATTAAATTATTCTCTAAAAAATACACCACTATCAGAATAATATTCTCACTTTCAAATAATTACAAGTATTTACAAAAATACCACAAATTCAACTTCTTTATTAATTAAAAATTAACCTATAAATAAAAATGTTTTGAGAAAACTCAGTCAACTTAGAACTTCATAAAATAATTCATAAATAATGAATTTTTGAATCCAAGAAATACAAATCTTCTATATTTCCCTACATCATCCTAGAAATAATTTTCTTTAATATCTAAGAATCATTAATATAATTTCATAGAATAAAACTAAAAAACTCACCTTGTTGGATATCCACACTCAAAAAATATAAAATAATCAATGAATTAATAGATTCAAGTGATTATAAAAACTTAATAATCACACAACATCATCATAATAATATTCTATAAATAACGTCTTGAGATTATTCCCAAATAGTTTTGATTTTGAAATAACATTCATTAATTTTTAAATAAAATGAATCGAATATTAAAAATTATTTAAAAATATCTGCTAATTTTATTTTCTCCATGAATAGGCTTGAATAAAATTTTAAATATTATGTTTGAAGTAAATAATATTGGTCTATCAATCATCTAGTCTATTTCAACTAGTAAAAAAATATTTAAGGTGTGAAGTATGTGGCCTTAGGAAAGTCATATGTGAGGACTTATGAAGTATTGTAGGATCAAAAAACACTAACATGGGAACTTGAAGTCTTACATATTCATAAAATTAGAAAACTCTGAAGTCTTATGTGCTACAAAAATTATTATATAGTACATAAAATAATTATTCCATAGAAACTCAAATCTATACTCCAAAGAAACTCCAAGTCATACACATAGAGAGAAATTCATACATGATCCATCAAAGTATTGTAGGATCGAATCAAATTCCTACAATGAAAAACAATTGTGTCATGAAGTAATAATTATTCAAATATCAAATACTTCATAAAATCCAAGATTTTATTATAATGATTATCAAACCTCTTGAAACTTCCTCAGAGCACCTGAAAACATTTCAAAAACACTCCAAACGTATTTTTCAACTTCTAATAAAACATTAATGATTATCAATCATGATTAAAAAATTTTAAATAATCAAAAATTACACGGTAACTTCAAGATATATATTCTCTTTTGGAATTCATATTTCCGTACATGTATGATGACGTAGGTTCAAACTATGAAGTAAAAAAGTAAATTCACAAACTTTCTTGATTTGGTAAATTAATAATGTATATATATATTAAAATTTTAAACTTTACATGAATATTTCTTGATTACCACTCTATTTTATTTTTATAACATCATCTTATTAATTGAGTCATAAGTATATTTTCATTTCACGTCATTGTTATTAAATATTTCAATTCCAGATAGTGAGTAAAATATAAATAATTTTTATTATTAAATATTTATTTACAAGAAGTGACATTACTTTTTATTGCATTAAAGTGTTTTTTAGAGTTGTATAAAATCCTAAATATAATGGAATAACAAATCCAGAACACCATTAAGCCCAAAATATATCTAAATGTCTAGAATGAATATAAATAAAGAACGTAAATCATGTACCTAAAACCTATTGATCTATAATTTTGATGTTTTTCACAATTATTTGATTGAGATCACTTAGAATTTTTTTATTCTTATGTATAATATCCCTCTGTTGATGGCCTATTAGAACCTTGTGTTCAAATAATAATAAAAAATTATAGTAATATAATTTTACCCTTAAAGAGTTATCACTGAAATTTCAACACATTATAAAATCCGACATAAGTCATGAAAAATGACTCTTCTTATACACTTCATCTAAGTATTATCCTTAAAATTTCAATGTTTCCTCATTTATGGATAAATGTTTCATAAATATTTTATGAGTTACAACTCATTGTAACTCATAATTCTTCAATTATGATTCATGTGTTATACATTTAAATAACCCTTTGGGATTTATAAACTCCATTGATTATAATCAAATGAAAATAAAAAGCGGTAGGATGTAATGATCATTCCATGTGATATTTCATATCATATATCCTTATAAGCATGTCACAATGGTATGGTGACATTCACAACTCTGTAATTCATCCATTACTGTACAATATAAACAATCTACCCATTGCATAAAATCCTCACAGACTTAAATAATTTTCACATTATGATATATCAAATATAAAAAATTTTGAAACTAAATTTAGAACTTCTTTTTCATATTTTACAAAACACCCTTCTGGAAAAAAATTTGGTTTATTTTCACCCTGTGTTGTATAAAATGTAACACCTTGTGAATATCCATCATCATCTTTATCTAGATATCGAAAAAACCCATTCTCAGTATCTCTCAAAGTTGTATAAACATTATCCTAATTCACATGACCATAGAGTGTGATACCATAGTAGTTTATAGTGTGGAAAATAATTATAAATTTATTAACTCTTAAATTTAAGGAAAGAGTGGACTCTATAAAAGAGACAATGATACTCAATATACAATGGAATCTATCATGATATCTATGAAACACATGTATCTATATATGTGTATCAACTAGATACATTATATACAAATATACATTTTAATATGATCCCTTTATCTAAGACGTATTGTAACCATGGATCCTAGAGTATATCAATCTCATATAGATACTCATATTGTCTTCTTCCTATAATTATAGATTGATAGGGTTGAGGATTGCATCACATGTCATTGATTATTCTGGATAACCACACCATATTCCCCTCACCCAAATAGATAATCATATCATATGTGTTATATAGGTATGATCGTATACTTTGATAGTTAATCCTAATATAGTGCCTAGATTTCATACACAACATATGATAAGAAATTACCATCTTGGTTGTGCTCCAAATAATTACATGACCAACAATATACCCAACCATCCTCTAATTAGATAAGCCTGAAAGATTATGTAATAAAGGTAACAAAGTATTAAGGTTTTAATTCTTGGTATCCCAACAACCTCTAGCATAAGGTTATAAAAATATGAATCATGAACATCCATTATACCAAATTAATTATGTTTAAAATTCTATGTTGTATATAATTAGGGTTCATCTTCTATAAAAAACTCATTTTGGACCTCATGAGTATATTTTTTATCCCAATTTTAAATCCAACTAACACTAACCAAAAATTTCAGCATAACTTATAATACTCTATAAAGAATATCTATTTGGGCTAACTCAATTTTTTAGAGGTTAATTATAACTACACTTTACAAAACATATCCATATAGTGCGACTGATTGATAATGTGGATTATACGTTAGGTTAGTCTAGCCCACCTCATTATCTTCGGGTGTTTCTAGGAAAAAATATTTTATATGTCTAGGAATGGGGACCAGATGGTAAGTTGGAAGTTCCAATCACGATACAAACTCCAAACCGATTTTCTCCCTTGATTGGAAAAGTTCAAGAATATGTGGACTCTAAAGCGTTGTAGATAGTTATTCTAATATTGAAGATGAAACATGCTGGGTTAAGGTATAATGAAGACACTAAGCTGAGCGACGAAGATATTAATTCGCAATAAATGATGGATTTTAAGAAGTACCCATATGGGCACGTAATTGTTGGAAATAGCTCAAGTAAGGGGAATAAATAGAAATTGCTATCTGGAAATTTTCCAGTACATAAGAGGGGGAAAACCATGACCCTGCAAATAATAATCGAATTGTCCAAGGGCGATCGAAATGAGATCCTCAGGTAAAATAAATAAAGGTGAGATAGGAACAAAATTGGGAAAAATGAAAATCTCTAAATTCGAGAATCAAGATCTTGGAGGGTTGAGGAAGCAAGATGAACATGAGGCCAATAAGAGTTCTGAACATGAATCTACTTGACGGGTCTAAAAACTAGTTTTTTTAGATTAAGATAGAATAACAGGGGAAACAAAAGTCGAAAAAAAAGAGTATTTGGAGCTTACTCTACACTCTAAGGAAGAAATTCCTGAAGAATCCTTTTATATTAATGCGGCAAAGTAAAAGGTTAGTAGAATTTATTATTTAAGTCTTTGATTTGTTACCAATGAAGATCAAAGAGTGCAGATTTAAATGTATGACTGCATTTTGGCTAGTGGGTATAATGAACATAAGATCCGTTTGGAGGAATATATAATGATAGGGATAATATGTATAATCACTTCAAATGCATTATTAATGATGATTTAGAAATCCATGTAAATACCCTTCAATAGGAGTTACATAGGGTGTCTCAGACCATTAATCATTTTCTTGTCTTTAACAATTTTTTTGATCTCCTTTTGTGCATAACACACCTTTGTTTTGACTTATATGGTTTCACACTTTTTTTATAAAAGTGTTTTGAAAAATAATAAAAAAATGGTTTGGATGGATTGATTCTACATTTTTAATAACATGATAAATTTTATATTCCTAAAATACTTTAGGAATACTTATCAAAACCATTCAAATTAAACATTTAATAATATCTCAAATGAATGACCACCAAATCATCCATATAATTTCTATAATTTTTATGCTTTGTTAAACCCATCATATCTCTATATAATTCTTACCATATATATCTATGACCATCTGATAAAACATTCTCACAAATATTTTATTGAGTAACATATTTTATGAAAAAATAATTTTATAATGGTGAGACATATGAATAATATCACTAAAGGTTAACTCTTTGAATAGGTAGTCAGACTCCTTTTCTTCACATCATCAAATGTTATGTTGTTAATATCATTTTTTTCTTATATTTCATTTTAGGTTCATCATCATCATCGTTATTGGAAAAATTCTATCAATAATTTTTCTTTGCGATCATTTTGGTGACTAATGTAACTGTTTACATTTCTATTTACCAATATATGATAAATTCTTTTTGGATTTTAAGTGATATTAACCTCATTAATATAATTAAATATAAATATTTATATTTATTCTTAGCATTATATCCAAACCGAATTTAGTATATTAGTAGAAATTTACTTAGAATTTTTAGTGGTAAAATATTTTTTTTAACTATGAAAATTTATAAGTCCAGAATGTACTCTTTCCAGCCTTCTTAGAAAATATATTATCATCAAAATATGATGATAAGAAACACATATATATATTTTTTATAAAATAACACTAATTTCTTTTAGTAGGGATGTTTTATTAAAAAAACTATTATATTCATCTCATATATGTTATTCAATGTATTTAGATAAATGTTTTCAAAATATTACATTACTTATTAAAATATTCCCCTACTGGTTGGTGTAATCATATTCCACATATTTCAACAAAAAAATTGGATAAACACTTTTATCCTATAGAAAAATCTTTTATCCTTTTGTTCTTATAAAACATGTTATATAATCTAATGAATCATAAACCATGTATATCAAAACCATTATATAGTATTGTTTATAATAAGTATTTGTTGACAAACAAATCCCATATTATATAATATAAATGAGATAATTTTATGAATCATTTATATATATCTATTTCATATTGATATATTCTTTTTCATTCAAAATCATTATACAAAAACCCTTTGCTTTATAATTTGAATAAAAACTATAATCTCTATGAATTATTTCCTTGATTTTGAACTCCTCTATACATAAAACATTTATGAAATATACACCTGGTATCATATATCCTTCGAAATCAAATTATTGTTTTTCTATAACACTGATACATGACATAGACATTACATGAAGTTTTCAAACTTCTTCATGTATCCAAGATAATTTCCTATCATATGGAACAATTACTCAGTCTTCCTAACACCGAATCAGGTTCTAACGACTAAGGATAACTATTGGAAATATACAATATTTATTTTTTTGCATAATGTATCACCCTTTTGTACTATAAAAATAGTACAAGAGAGTCCAAACATCACATATCGGTCTCATATATTCTAAAAATTTTAATAAAAAAATTAAACGTTTTCTAAAATCATTTGTCTTTCCAGAATATTTTAAACTGAATGAATTTAATAGCCAAAATATTCATTAAAGGATATCTTCAGCCTAATGAAGTCATTAACATACTCAATCATATTAATTACATGATAAGAGACTAAATTTCCTTTGGTTATCTTGAATATAATTCCCTTGAAACCTTAATTAAATCCTTTTATTCTTCTCACAAAAATTTGGATTCCCTTATTGAAAAATTTCAAAACTAGGCTTCACGGGAAGTGTTTTCTCTAACTCAGGGTTTTTTTAATTCTTCTTTCTTAAGAATGATTTGTATAATTTTTAACAGTATAATAAGGATTCTTACATTAATATCTTAATTTCACTAATATATATCTTAATGTTATGTTTGATAATGTTGATTCTAATAATATAGAAAAAATATGTTCTCAATTGAGTATCATGTTTTACATTTTTTTCAATAAGAAATTATATTAAATGTCATCACACTAATATGATAATCCATTTTAAGCTAATCATAACAATCAGTGGGATAAAATCTATACTTCACTAAGAAAAAGAACCTTCTTGGGCATGAAGCATATTGACAATCAATTTAGGTAAGTCACTATACCAATAATGACATATACAAATCTTGAATAATTATATATACAACTCTTTCAAAATACATCGTGTGGAAAAACTCAAAATCATTCCATTAGTATACTAACTCTTAGGGTTTCCCATATTTGTGTAACCAAAAGAAAATTCCATGAACAAGGAACCTACCTCTTAGGGTTACCTCATTACTTTTTTTCCTTACACGAGATAATTAAAGGGCACCTAACTTTTGTGTGAGCTTACCTGGTTGGGTGCTCGAGGTCTTGAAAAGTGTTCAATTTGGATGAAATATAAAACTTAGTATTTAAAAAATCTTAATTAGTTTTATAATAATATCTCATTATCAACGTAGAAGAAGAAACCCATTTGAATACTCAATCTATCATCATCAAACCAATATATAGTGATGTACAAAAACCTAAAAATTTTAACCTCTATTACATAACACTCCATCAGTATCAATATCAATAGACCATGTTTGATGGTGATCACCAAGAAATAGGTGGTGAAATCCTACCTCCACAAGGATGTACACCAGCCACTAGAATCATTGTATGTTATGAGAGGATCCCTCAAACTCTAAATGTAACATCCCCACCCAACCCATTATCATGGGATGGGTTGAAGGTTCCATTAACCATAGGTGAAATCCCCAAGATGCTAAATTAATATAGTAAATTACAAGGTATTACCTAAACATTGGGAAATGACTCATTATTTTTAATAGTTCAACCGGTAAAAAAAATATAAATAACAAAACCCACTCTATGAGGCATGAATATGAATAGTACAACTCAAATAGAATACCAATAAAACAACAATTAAATATTATTAGTTACAAAGTAGAACTAGGAAACTCATGAAATCCAAATTATGTCTTGATAAAGAAACTCCAATTTGGAATCACTCCAATCAATCTAAGAGAGAAACTCTAAGCTGCAAACTTCAAATTAGGGAATATGGGATCAATATGACCCACTAGGGAAGTATAAAACCGTTCCTTTGAATCTTTCATAATGAATAAAGTCTATATATGCACCAAAGTTCATATTCATGGGGTGGGTAATCATACCCATTTTGTTTTCTTCAAGTGACTTCCGGACTCACACCACTAAGAAAGGAAAACATTAACTCATAGTTTAAAATTTAATTTTAAAATAAATAAAGGAACATCAAAAAAATTAAGTATAAAACAATTTAAATTAAAATTTAAGATGTTTATCCATCCACACCACTTATAATACCAAAATATCATCCATATACTCTCAAAAACATTCGTGGTAAATGACAATTCCAATACTCACATGTAGTGATCCATCCATCACCAACTCTTTACATGGTGATAATCACATGTTCCTTTCTAGTCTAGAATTGAGGACCAATTCCCATAAAATAATGCCTCATACAACGAAATATGAACAAAAATCATGAACATTCCAAGTTTATGCACCAATTTATTCTGAAACAATAAATCATTTATCTTAAAACTTTTCATCGAACATCTTACATTCATGAAAATAGAACAAAAATTTGAAACCATAAATCATATTGGTTTTTCAAATTATATTCAAATTCTAATGTTTATGACAAAAAATATAAAAGGATTTTCTTTAATAAATCATCCAACATTTAATTTGAACATCTGAGAAAAAAAATTAATAAAATCAAGCCTTCTGGTTCTAGAATAAGTGGTGAATAGAGAGAATCCACCAACATTAATGGAAGAAAACAATAAAGAATGAAATTATGAAACATCATGTTCCAGGATCAAAATATATTTAATTTATTATATCAAACCATAATATATTTAAAATAAATCATATATCATATATCTATAAATAAAAAAATGTATATCTAATGTTCTAGGTGAGAGGATATGAGGAGATCTAAATAGAAATAAATAAGACGAATAAATTCCAATGATTTTATAGATCTAATGAATTTAGATTTGTAAAACATCGCCTCTATATCTACGGAAACCCACAAGAATAACTAATAAAGGATGTAGGTTTAAGATCCAATTATAAGAGCATCAAAAAATAAGATTTTTAGGGATTAAAACTACGTTAAAATCAAAGTTTTTAAGCATTAAATACACAATGCGTTGTTATTTCACACAGTTTAGGAAACTGTGCACCAACTCTGTGCATGATATTATCTATAAAACAACCCCCTTGTATAGTTGGCTCACATATTTTTACAAATTATGTGAAAAAAAAGCTTTTACCAGTCCATCTACTTGTATGATTCATCCAGGAACATGCATGGTTTTGGAAAAAACATGCACCAACTATGAACTTTCCTAGAACC
This sequence comes from Viscum album, assembly GCA_963277665.1. NCBI lineage: Eukaryota > Viridiplantae > Streptophyta > Magnoliopsida > Santalales > Viscaceae > Viscum > Viscum album. The sequence continues at coordinate 904,774,017 of OY728139.1, forward strand.
TCTCGCATGGTTTTTTGTTAAGTTTTATGGTTTCCCCTAATCATGAAACTCCAAAAAACATTCCAAAACACTCCAAACCCATATAAAAACTCCCAAAACTCAACCCGGGGGGTTATATAACATTAAAATAAATAATAAATGAGTAATGTTCCTGAAACTAGGGGTGTCAAATTTTACCCACCATTTGGATTTTCTTCCCTGGAAAGATTGATATTTATAGATCTTTAGAAATGTTTTGGAAATTTTTCAAGAATTTACTTATCAAATTCTCGTGTTTCCTCATGAATATGAAAATGATCCCATAAAACTTGCACAAAAGGACTTCTATTTCCATGTAATACTATTTCGTATCTATATATAATTTGCATCGGTTCATGTAACAATGTATCATTTGGTTCGAGATCAATTCGGTCTTAGTGAATAACATGCTCAGGATCAAGATTATACTTATTCAAATGAGATACATGAAAAACATTGTGTATTAACCTAAATTGTGTTGGTAAAAAAAGTCCAAACCACTAATATAGTCCAATATGTTATAACATTCAAAGTGTAAAGGATATAATTTAGCTTTCTTATAAAAAAAATTGATTTCATGTCCTTGGAGAGACTTTCAAGAACATGTGAATAACCACATAAAAAGATAACAACTAAAAATGATGATTTTCATAATAATTTTGATGAATCTATGTTTTCTATAATGCCCCGACCCCAGAAGCCTGGAGTCGGTGCATTATTTTATTACATTGGAATGATTACAAGGAATCATGTCCCAAATGACCTATCTGTTTAGTAGTCTTGGAAAATAGATTACATGCCTGAACGTTACATTACACATTCAGACATAAAACAAAACATAAATAATCTGTTTAGAATTCCATTATTCCTCTATATTAACCATTCATATCAAGCATAATACACTTCTTGGAATCCTAGGAAAATAAAACATAATAATGGGGTGAGCTCAGATTTTCAGTAAGGGTAAAAAATTTAGTTAAAGCTATAAACTTTTAAGGAAATATGTGTAATTAAAACAACAGCCTTTTAAACATAAACGTGAACATAATATGGAGAAAATAAATCAAACATTAACACAAAAACATGAAAATGGATATTCTAATAGTGTAATAATCACATGTAATAATTAATTTCATAATCAGGGAATGCCTAATTCCGAACATCATTACCACATAGTCAAGGCCTCATTACAAGACTACAAATAAAATTTTTGACAAGGCCTTGTACCAAGACACTATTTTGTCTGATGAGACCTATCGATGCATCGAGTGGAAATATCAGGCCCCACCTGTCACTTACAAAGTCTACTGCATTCCTCATATGAAAATGTTGAAACATAACATAAACATTACTATTCCAACTAACATATGAAATGTCAATACTTCAAGTGTAAACCATGAATGATATAAAAATAGCACATCCATAGTCAAACATATTTTAACTCATTTGATACAATGTGGAATATTGTATTATAATAAATCATCTTTAATCAATAATAATATTCAATAAACAATGTTGACATAGTTGAAAATTATCAGTAAAACTTTTTGAGAGAAATATCCTTTTTTGTGAAATCATTTAAAAGTCACACAATTATAAAGGATGTAATTTAAAATATATTTTTGAATCAAATTGTACCATACCAATTTGAAACTTTTGAAAATAATTAAAATTTTAAAATAATCATGTCTATATAAATGAATCCTTAAAACCATTTTCAAAACATGGACATTAATGAGAAGGATTTAGAAGAATAAATATTTAAAACATTTAAAATGATGTTTTAGTTAAAGAGTACCTTAAAATAATCATTATGAAATATATTTTATGTATCATGGACAGGGATAAACATATTTACTAGAAAATAATTACACATAAACAATCTTGGGTAATAATGAGATTGAGGAATTAACCCTTAACTTGAACTTTGCTTTGGTCAAGGGTATGTTTAACCCCCTGTATAATTACCACAGTATGTTATTAAATTATACCAGAACCATATTAATATTTATTATATCATTCAAGATTCATTTATGACTTTATACTACCCCTTTAATAATGATTTCAATTCTAAATTAACATTTCAGATACTAATCGCTTTCTTTATCGTATGTGTCTTAACTTGTTATTCTTGATCATGTCATTTAGATCACTGTTGACGCTCCTTTCGTCACAGAATCTAAAGATTGGAAAAGGGAATATCTGAGCACAAAATGATTCATCCTTTGAAGAAAACATCAAAAATCGACAAAGGCAGGAAGAAAGGATCAACAGCAACTGCACCGCGCAAGTTATCTCACTGTCGCGCAAGTATACTTGCGCGATGCCTTTGGTCGCGCAAGTCACTTGCGCGACCTAAGTGGTAACCGCCCGGTAACCACCCGGGGTCCTCTCTTGCCTATAAATAGACCCTGTGGGCCCCCCATTCAAGAGGATCTTTTTCCAGAAACTCGGATTGAAGCTCCCGACGCCCAAGTCTCTTCTCAAAGCTTCCGGAACAATTCTAAGGTAATTTCTTACCTAGAACGGAAGATCTAAAGAGAGGGAGGAAGGCCTAAGTGTTGAAACTCATCAACACTTGCGCGCCTGAAGGTCCAGCCCTTAAGGGAACTGGTCATACTTGCGCCCCGCCTTATTCCTTCAATAGAATTTGCGCGTCCCTTTTCTGGAAGAACCTCAAGGGGATTCTAAAGAGTTTAAAATGGAGTTGCTCAAGTATTTCAATTCCGATTGAAAATCGCGCAAGTACACCACGTGTCGTTCAAGGTATACCTGCGCGACCAATACATGCGCGCCCACGCAAGACTTGCGCGCCTTTTAAAACTTGCGCGCCCCTACCTTTCTGGGTTCCCATCTTGCCCATTTTACCCCTCTTAAGCCATTTCACCTTTCCTATTCTAAATTCAGTCTTCAAGATACTCTTCAAAGCCATTTATGGCATGATTTCTTGATTTGACTTCCTTATATGAAAGGAATTCGGTGGAATATCTCTCAAAACCTAGTGATTTATACATCTTTATGTCACCAAAGATTGAGAGTTTGTTCATTCAACCTCATACTTTAAAATTAGAGAATCCTTAACATGGGTTTCCTTTTCAAGAATTATCCCCAGTTATAAATCCTTTAATATGGGCATCCTCCTCAGGAGTAAGCCCCAATTTCAAATATGGGCATCCTCCTCAGGAGTAAGCCCCAATCTCAAATATGGGCATCCTCCTCACGAGTAAGCCCCAAACCATAATTCCTAACCTGGGCCTCCTTTTTAGGAGTAAGTCCCAGTCATAATCTTGGGCTTCCTTTTCAGGAGTAAGCCCCAAGTCCCCTAACTTGGGATTCCTTTTCAGGAGTAAGCCCCAAGTCCCCTAACCTGGGCCTCCTTTTTAGGAGTAAGTCCCAGTCATAATCATGGGCATCCTCCTCAGGAGTAAGCCCCAAGCCCCTTAATTTCTCTTCACCAGTCCTAAATTACGTTTGATATGGGGTTCCTTCTCAGGAGTAAAACCCAATTATCAATCCTCTCCTAATTTGGGCTTCCTTTTCAGGAATAAGTCCCAAGTTAAAGTATTCAAATCTCCATAAAGAACATATACCTTTATGGACCATGTTCCTGGATTTTCTCCCTAAAAGTAAATCCTAAACCTTCATCTATTTGGGCAGTCATACATACATAAGCCCCAAACAATTTCTTATGATTGCATCTTTCATGGCACAATTGTCTAATTTTTACCAATACCTCTTGTTTCTCACACCGAGCATGACTCACGTGAGCTTAGAGTGTAAAAGTAATTATGACATTCTTCTTTGAGCCATCAATCATAAACATCATACTCCATTACTCGAAATACGTGGGTTCTGATTCCTTTTCCAAAACAAAGGATACGTAGGTAGCCCATTTATGGGTTCGATCCCAACTTTGAAATAATCCATGTCCTTCTGAATGACGATAAACTTCAAGTGCCCCACTGAGTGGATTTAAAACCAGCCTGGTCATCATAATGACCAAGAGACTTTTATATAAATGTTTTGAAGGATACCATTGACCAAGAATCTCTAAACAGATATAGATGATTCTCTATTGATGAAGAACCTCGAATACATATAAAAGATTCTCTAAATTTCTTGCATATTTAATCATTGATTGTTAAAACTAAAGGAAAGCTCATTTTATACTTGGTAATGTAATAAGGATTCACGAACATAACTTAAATCTATAAAGAGAGTCCCGGAGTAGACAATAATTCCCCTCAAAAAGGTGTGATGAGTCCGACCTCCCATCCTCTCGACCAATGCAAATTCCTAAGCCTCATTAGTCCACAAACTAATGAGCACCTACCTTTGGAAAGTAGGTCCAAACGGATGTGGAATCATTGGATTTTTCCGGTTCTACGAACAAACCCGCTAGAAACCGATCGGAACGTTTGAATATCCCGTCCAGGAGGTCATCCCCGAAATCCGGGCGAAACAAAAAATGGTGAACCCGAAGTGAATCCTTAACCAAGTTAAAGTGATGTTCTTTTTATTTTGTTGGGCCCCTTGGGCCAACAAATCAATCATTGACATGTGCTCATCCAAAAGATGCAGTGGCTAGATTCATCTTGATTATGTCTGTTATATGGAACATGCACTCTTTTCTCAAGATCTTCTGCAAAATGGCTTTTCTTAAATTCACCCCTGTGAATACTATTATTGTGAACACCTCTACTGTGAGGTTTGCTGCTGTGAAAACCAATGCTGCTACTCCTGCTGGAACATCGTCCGCTCTGAGGATGACATCACCAACTCAGCGTCTTCAACGCTGGGTTTCTAATGCACTGGTTAAGGAGTACCGTCGCAACGGTACTATCCCAACTCTGGAGGCCGCTCGTCAAGCCCTCCAAGTTAAAAACTCTACCTGGTCGTCCGGACAATGGTGGCCAGCGATCAAGAAGCAGGCGGTGCTGACTAACGTCTCCAACCGTTTCGGGTCATTATCCCTGGAACACAATTTCCATTCACTCCCTTACTCTGAGGAAGTGAATGAGCAGGTCCCGCAGGGCCATAATTCAAAAAGACAGGAGTCCTTGTCGAGGGCTCCCATCAACAATCGCCGCCAGACTCGTGCGGTAGTGCGCCCTCAACATGATGAGGGTACCGACTCCAGGCATTCAGCTCAGGTTCCTCGAACCCGAGCAGGCAAGATGAACCGCCAGAGACGGAATCTGGTTAATAATGGGCAGGTTGTCATCCCTGCCATCTCCGGAGAAGTCCACCAACCTAACATGGTGGCAAATAACGAGCAGGCACAATCACCTGCCGTTTTAATTCCGTTGTCCAGCAGACTCGTCTGGCAGCATCACGCCAATCCTGCCAGGCAATTCCGGCGGAGTACCATAGGCAGGAACATGCACCTGCTAATACATCACCAGTTATTCAGCAGGCTCATCTGAATACATATGATGGATCTCGTCAACCGCGTTTGGCGAAGTGTAATCAGCAGGCACATACACCTGCTAATACTAATCAATCCTACCAACAGTATCACTTGGTAGCACACGGAGAAGTCAGTCGGAAAGCCCCGACGACAAACAGGAGGCAGACTCAACTCTCTGCCTCCACACTTGAGTACTGTTAGGATTCACTTACAGGAAAAGGAGGACAGGAGCAGGCACATACACCTACTCCAAGCCCGGAATGGACGTATATCCCCGTTCCGGCGGCTGAAGTCACCAAACATATTTTGTCAATGGTGAAAGAGAAGAAGAAAATTCCTGCTCATATTCTGGATACTTGCCAGGATATCATAACAGCTTCAGCATCATCTCATGGATAGACACATAAATCTATCCCTAGCAGTGGAGTGAGACATCAACGATTCACTCCGGAACAGACACACACATCTGTTCCAGTCCAAGAGGGTTATGGGTCATACTCCCCCATATCATACGGACAACCAAGTCGGGCACATACACCTGATTTGAGTGGAGATCGTCATCCTAACCTGACCATCTTTCCTGATCAGGCACATACACCTGCTTAGAGTAACCACTTTCATCAACAAGTGGTTTCTAAAGTGAGTAAGAATGCATCTAAGAAAATGATCCGCCCAGCACAGTTAGGAGATCAAAGGCCAATCTGCAACAAGGCCTTGCTCGATGCTAGAGTTCTTGAAGCCCTCAGACATTTATCTGTCGGAATTCAAGATTCTACTCCCTCAGTTCCCAATAACGGGAACATTAATTTTGAAGGTCTTCAACAGACCCTTCCTCATGAAGGCTTGCTTCATGAAAGTTCGGTCAATCTTGATGTTTCTTCTTCAGATGAGAGCCACAGGAACCCTCTGTGTGGTCAGAAGACCAAGGAGCAAGAGATTTCATCTTTTGATGTAACCCATTATGGTGGTCCTCCCCATGATGATGAACTTAGCTGCGAAAGTCCTCTCCGCAGTAGTGATTCACATTGCCTGGAAAATACTCCAGTGGATAATGTAGTGCCGAGAAAGCCCTCTTATCTTGAGGCACTTGCAAATGCGAAACCAGTCATGTCTGATGCTTTATCGCTAACAAGTGAAATACTTTCTCAATCAGAAGATAGCCCAGGGTGTAGGTCATTCTCCGAACCACCCCTAAGTCATGCATCTTCTAGTTTGATCAATGATCTCTCTACCAATCTTGTTGAATCCGATGAAGCAACAAGGAAACACCAACTCTGGTCAAAACAGGTAGAAGAATCTTCATTTAATGATAAAGAGGAAATGCTGAACATGAGGAAAAAATTGGCAAAAGGTGAAGTACCAGTCATGTTTTGGCCTTTGGCTGACTCCCAGTACGACATTCCAAAGATGTTGATGGATGATGGAATCCATGATATTCGTCTGAACATATGGAAAACTCTTTGTCAATTAAAGAAGAAGGTATTATCTTATGATGAATATGAAAATCATCTTAAGATAATAGAAGGGCTATAACGTCAGATTGATTTGGCATCTCTATCAGTCTCTCGGTATCCAAAGGCTGAAAAGCAACAGAGAACCCTTCAACGTTCTTGCCTTGGCGCACTAAGAAAATTGTGTCAGTTAATTGCCAATTCTCCATTTGATGTTCATATCAGAGGATGGGGTGTTCACGGAGCACTACATTTCACAGTGCTTTCCAGTCAGAAAATCCCTCCGAAAATGGTCTCATGCAATGTTATTGCCCATAGCCGGCCACAGTCAATGGGCTTTGTTCATAATCAAAAGCTTTCTCAAGAACAGGCTTCAACTAGTTCCTCTCAAAATCAAGTATATAGAGAACAAGTTGTTGAATTTCTCCTACATCAAGCAGGCGAGAATATTGCACAAGCCTCTCGTCTGGAGCAAACACATCATCAAATGACAGAAGTTTCGGAAATCATCCAACGGTCTGTTGAACCAGGTGATAAAAGTGGATACAGGTTAATGCATCCAGCTAATTTCCGAACTAAGATTCGCAAGATCAAGAGATATTTTAAGAAGATCTCAGACATAGCATGTCAAGAGACACCCCAGCTTGTCAGACTGGGGACTTCTCTAACCCAACCCTCAAAGTCAACAAATGGGATTCGAGGAGTTGAGCGGAAGCAGTAGGAACATCCCCAGTCCACCGGTCTGGGAACTTTTTCAAATCCTCAATCCCTCCCTCAGAGAAAGTCAGTATTCTCTCGATTAGGGAATAAGCCTCAAGAGGAACGAAGAGCCAAGCTATCATGAGATTCTCTCTAAGTGATGGTTCTCCAAGAAGTTCCTGAGGGATCAAGTCAACGGAATGCCATGTCTCATCATGGACATGAAAGAAGACAATATCACAGAAATGCTGATAGAAAGGATTCCATGCAATATGCATCCATTAATGTCATCAATGTCGTTGCTGCTGATTCACCAGATAAGGCTCAATCAGAGGGATCAGACGAAGAGGTTCCTGCTCAAGAAGTTGCGCACACAGACCTAAATGAAGAAGGTGTGCACACACGTAATCAAAGGCTTACCCAAAATCTGGGTATTCCTTCAAGTAATCCACTTCCCCCTCTCTGAAAAGGATCCAATAAGGGGAAAGGAAAGAATCAGGTTCCTTCTCACCCTTCCTCTGAAGGAGGTCAATCGCTCTCGTTAGAGCAAAGGTTTGCACAATAGGAGGAAGAAATGAAAGAATTAAGAAGGTTGAATGCAGACCTACTTCAGAGTAGTCTTCTTCTTAAGATTGCTGAAGTCCGATAGCCGAAGGAATTTGTTGTAACTACTAAGATGGATCAGGAATATCCCCCTTTATCAGTACACCCTCAGAGGTCTAATCCTACGGGTCAAACGCAACAACGGTTGGCAGCACTACCATCATTTGCAGCACCAACCACCACGTCTGTCCAAGCTCCATTCATTGCACCTACCCAAAACCAAGTTCAATCTAATGTTTCTCAAAAGTTAATAACTACTATTGAGTTATTAACAGCTCGGTTAGAAAATATGGAAGGGAAACGGGTGCAAGTTCAACCTGAAAAGAAAGTTTACCCTGAATGGGTAGATTCAATTTCTCCTCCATCCAGTTTTGGAAACCCTGTTTTCCCTACTTTCAATGGATCAAGCGACCCTGAACAACATTTGACGCATTACGTGTCTTGTTGTTATCCTATGATGGGAACTCCAGAGCAGCAAGAAGCAGTGAAACTCAGATGCTTCATGCGAACCTTACAAGGACCAGCTTTTGCCTGGTATACAAGCTTGCAATCCCGGTCAATCATCGGATGGGAGGATCTTCATCAAAAATTCCTTCTTCAGTTTAGCTCAACTTTTCCAAAAACGACAGTTTTCGATCTTACAAACTGCAAGCAAAGGGAGAATGAAAGAGTCTCTGATTTCATTGCTCGTTGGAAGGGATTAACGTATTCCCTGAGTTTAGCACTCCCTCAGGAGGAATTGTTGCCAATCTATGTGGAAAAATTTGCGTGACGAATTACGCACGCCATTGATCCCTGGGAAATACACAGGAGGGTTTCGAGACCTTACTTCAATCGCTCAACAGATTGAAGATTCCCTTATACAGGCTAAGGTTAAATCTCGTATAATTCCATCAGCTCCAGGAAGGAGAATGGGTAAAGCGGAAACTGCTACAGTTATGCTTAAACAAACACCTGTACCTATTTCTACTTCAAAACCTTCATCTTCTCGAAGGGCTCCACCTCCTGAACGCCAACAACAAAGGCTGTTTCGTCCAAATGATCAAAGAGATAAACGACGAAAACAATTTGAGGATTTGAAGAGTAAAACATACTCTTTCTGAAGTGAGAAAGTTCCTGGTTACTTCATTTCAGCTCTGGAAAATAATTTGGTTCAATTACCAGTGCCCAAGAGGCCAAACAAGGAAGGAGATAAAGACCGTCCCAATTATTGTCCCTTTCATCAAATGTTGGGGCACCCCATCCAGGAGTGTTTTGTCTTTAAAGACCTCCTGCAAAAGATGGTCGACTTGGGACAAGTCAAATTGAAGGGTTCTTCAACTCATGTAGCATGTATTACCACTACAGATCCAGAGGAAGGAGGCAAGTGGCAGGAAGTCAAAAGAAAAACTGTGAAAAAATATGATGATTGGATGGTCAGAAAGACAATCAATCGGACCCATTCCATTTTGCAAACACAATTGAAGAAGCCAATTGTGTCTCCTACAAAAGCTGCAGTAAAGCCTCCATCAAAAGACAAATCCTCAAAAGGGCAGCGCAATTCAAAGAAGAAAGAGGAATCAGGAGAATATGAGTATGTATCAAAGCCTAAATTGTCTTTGACTCTGGCAGATTTCATGCCATCTACTTCAAAGACACGGGCACTGCCCCATCAAACGGAACAGCCTAAACAGGCTAACCAGGCAGAGTCTTTATCAGATGAAGAGTTAATCTTTGGTTCTGTTAATATGATTCAATTAACAGATCCATATTCCAGTCCTGATGAGCCTGAATTCCCTGTATCAAATAAGGGAATCCGAGGAAGTTCTAGAGGTTCAGGATATAAGGGAAGACGTGGATCTTTCCGAAGCCACTACTCTATTTTTACCCCTACTAGCACTGTATATGTAGCAGAAACTCGTGGTAGAGCCCTTCAGCGAGCTCAAAAAGAACAAGCAAGTTCTTCTGCCAATGGCCAACTCAGTTTTGGCACAGTTATTTTGGAAGACCGATTAAAGGTTCCATCTTCTTTATCTCAGCAAGTAAATGGATCTAATCAGTCTAATCTTCCAAAACCAAGGATGTTGCCAACTTCAATACAAGATGCATCAGCTTCCAAAGCATCTGCTTCCAAGGTACCTACTAAACCGCATATTCCTATTGGGAAACGCAGACCTCTAGATCAAAAGTATGATATATTGAAACACTTGGCCCAAGTAACATCCAAGTTATCAATTTTGGATGCTTTGAATCTGTCAAAAGATCTTCGGGAAGCACTCATCGAAGCTTTGTCAAGTCCTCAGGAGTTTGAAGCTGAAATTGCTACAGCTGAAATCTATCACATAGAGAATAATCCTGCAGAATGCCATGCAGTGATAAATTTTATTGATAAAGATGAAGATGATGTTTTGCATGGGCACATAAAACCTTTGTACTTATCTGGAAAAGTCAATGGTGTAGATATTCGAAGAGCTTTCATTGACAATGGTTCAGGAGTCAACCTCATGCCCATTCGTACACTTCGTCGATTGGGCCTCACGGAATCTGATTTATCTCCTTCTACCATGATGTTACAAGGATATGATAAAAATGAACAAGAACCACTGGGAGAAGTTACACTCAGAACTCAGTTTGAAGATCTTGTATCCAATTCGGATTTCATGATTGTTGATCAAGACTCAGCTTTCAATATCTTGCTTAGAAGACCCTAGCTACATTAGCATGCAGCTATTCCCCCATCATACCATCAATGTCTCAAATACTGTTTCGATGGTCATGTTGGAACATTGTATGGTGATAAGGCCTCGTTCAAGACATGTGAGTCTCAATACATTGAGGCGGAATTTTATCACATAAAGGGAAGAGAAAAATCTACAATGAAGGAAATTACCAAAGTTAATGCTCTATATGGTTTGGAGAAAATTCCAATAAATCCATTTTCACATGTGAGTACAGATTATGTGTTACCTAGCAGTCAAATTGACAAAATAGGACCAAATCAAAATACTCTTATGGAAAGATCCATAATGTCAATTATGGAAATCGAGCCAGACAACATGGGAGAAATTGGTAACTTACCAAGCAGTGATGAAAGCATAAGTGGTGATGTTTTCATTTCATATGCTGAAGTCCAAAAAGTCTATACTTCGCTAATCAGGACAGAAGAAGTTATAGCAACACTAGAGGTGAATAATGATGTCGATTCTCAATCCATCATCTCCTCTTTATTTCCCAAAGAAGACCCTTTATCATCAATAGGGTCGGAAATGGAAGCTTCTTCTTCAAAATGTGAAAATTTTGACATCTCTTATGATCATGAGAATTTGTTTTTTCATCTACTTTGCAAGTAGAAACGGAAGAAATAACACATGATGAAGAGGAAGAGGAAGATCTTAGAGATGCACCTCCAGTATTTGAAGAGGGTATCTCTACCACTGTGGATGAACTCAGAGAAGTATATCCGGGTATAGAGAAAGATCCACGCCCCACTTTAATTAGTGCGGCCATGACCCTTGAAGAGAAAGAGATGTATATTTATTTACTAAATCAAAATAAAGATATTTTTGCTTGGAATTATACAGAAATGCTTGGGATTGATCCTGATGTTGCTACTCATCATTTGGGTTTACCAAAAGAACATCGAGGTTTTAAGCAAGCTGTGAGAAGAACACACCCAACCTATGCTTCCAAAATTGAAGCTGAAGTGGATAAGCTGATCAAAGCCAATTTCGTCAGAGAAGTTCAATATCCCAAGTGGTTGGATAATATTGTCCCTGTAAAGAAGAAGAATAGACAAATTAGGGTTTGCATCGATTTCAGAGATCTTAATCGATATTTTCCTAAAGATAATTTCCCAGTTCCGATTACAGAACTCTTAATTGATGCGACGGCTGGCTATGAAGTACTTTCTTTCATGGATGGATATTCCGGATATAATCAGATCCGAATGGCCCCAGAAGATGAGGAATATACAGCCTTCAGAGATCCTCAAGGTGTGTTTTGTTACCGGGTGATGCCCTTTGGTTTAAAGAATGCAGGTGCAACATATCAATGCGCCATGCATCGTATCTTCAAATCTCTTTTAGGGAAGTTTGTTGAATGCTATGTAGATAATTTGGTGGTTAAATCCAAACAACGTTCTAATCACTTGGCTGATTTGGAAGTCATATTCCACAAGCTTCGACAACATAATTTGAAGATGAACCCCTTAAAATGTGCTTTTGGGGTAACCTCAGGAAAATTATTCGGCTTTGTTGTACGCCATCGTGGTATTGAAGTCGATCCTGAGAAGACCAAATCAATCCTTGGTATGTCACCTCCTCAGAATTTGAAATAATTAAGAGGACTTCAAGGACACTTAGCCTATATTCGGCGTTTCATCGCCAATTTGGCAGGCAAAAGTTTACCCTTTACCAAATTATTGAAGAAAGGAGTCACTTACCAGTGGACTGAAGAATGTCAAGAAGCATTTGATGTTCTCAAGAAATACCTCTTGAGTCCACCAGTACTCATTCTACCTGTTGAGGGTAGACCGCTTATCCTCTATGTGACAGCTTTAGAGCGATCATTGGGTGCCTTTCTCGCTCAAAAGAATGATGCTGGGAATGAAAATAGTCTCTAGTATCTCAGTAGAACTATGTTTGAAGCAGAAACCCGGTATTCAAGTATTGAAAAGATCTTCCTAGCATTAATCTTTGTAGTTCAGAAACTGAGACACTACCTGCAACATCACGAGGTCCAATTGGTATCTCGTAATAATCCGCTCAAATTCATCCTTAGTCGTCCAATTCTTACAGGACGTCTGGAAAGGTGGGAGGTTATTCTACAGCAGTTCGACATTCAGTATGTGTCTCAAAAGGCAATTAATGGCCAAGCTCTGGCTGATTTCCTGGTTGAACATCCTTCAGTGGAAGACACGTATTCAGATATTGAACTCCCTGATGAGGATGTTTTCTCTATTCAAGAGAGTCCTCAAACATGGGAAATGTATTTTGATGGTGCTTCTAGAAGTCCAACAGGGAAGAAAATGGAAAATCCTAAATTCAACAAAGTTGGTTTAGGAATTGTGCTCATTTCTCCAGATAAGGCAGTGTCACCTTATTCCTTTTTGTTGTGGGAAGGTGGTACCAATAATGAAGCTGAATACCAAGCTCTCATTACAGGCTTGGAGTTAGTGCTTCAAGCACAAGTGAATCACTTAAAGGTGAAAGGTGATTCAGACCTGGTAATCAAACTAGTCAATGGGGATTATGCCATTAGAAAAGAAGAATTAATCCCTTTGTATGATTACATCAGAGAGTTAATGTTGGAATTCCCTTCAGAACCGACATTTTCTTATGTCCCAAGATCACAAAATGCTCAAGCGGATGCACTGGCTAATATAGCCACAGCTTTAGCAGATCCAAATCGGGACGAGACAACCATCTGTATTGCCCACCGTCGTGCAATTTCACCTTATTTTCAAGTCAGAATAGAGGAAATTAATGAAATTAGTCCCATTCCTGAACCGTATGGTCACACTATAGGATGGATGTCACCTATCTGGGAATACCTTCAAAATGGAACACTTCCACCTGATAGAGCTGAGAAAGAACAAATCCGGCGACGTGTGGTCAATTTTACTCTTTATGATAGCCCAAACCACCTCGCGAAAATTCTCTACAAATGTGGTTTTGATGGAGTTCTCTTCAGATGTATTGATGGTGAAGAGACAATGGCTGTCATAAAAGAAGTGCATGTAGGAGTCTGTGGTGCCCACTAGTCTGGACATAGACTGTCTGATCAAATTCGAAGGCTTGGATACTTTTGGCCTTCAATGATACAAGATTGTGTTAATTTCACAAAGAAGTGTCATTCATGCCAAGTATATGCCAACTTCATTCATCAACCTCCAGAGTAGCTTCATATAGCTAAATACTCATGGCCATTTTCCACATGGGGAATGGATGTGGTGGGACCTTACCCTTCAGCTACGGCCAAGCAGTTTAAGTACATTCTTACTGCTACTGATTTCTTTTCCAAATGGGCAGAAGCAGTACCTCTCAAAGAAGTCAGTTCTAAATGCATTGTTAGCTTCATCAAGTCTAACATCATTACTAGATTTGGTGTCCCTCGTACCATATTGACGGACAACGGCACCAACTTCTGCTCTTTTGAGGTAAAGAAATTGTATCAAGAATACAACATTAAGTCCAACCATTCATCTCGATATCATGCGGCGGCTAATGGCCAGATAGAAGCCTTCAACAAGACTCTTTCAAATATACTGCAAAAGATGGTGGATAAAGATAAGAGGTCATGGCCTGATAAACTCTTTCATTCTTTATGGGCTTATCGGACTACCACTCGCAATGCAACGCGGTCAACTCCATATTCATTGGTATATGGAACAGAAGCAGTCTTGACAATTTTTGTTCAATTGCCCTCACTCAGAATAGTCATTTGTGATCAGTTATCTATAGATGAGCAATCCCAAAAGTGGTTGAATGAATTGTAACAGTTTGATGAGAAAAGATTGTGCACTTTGCACCACTTGGAAATCTATCAGAATCGAATAACACGAGCTTTTAACAAAAAAGTCTTTCTTCGTTCATTCATTCAGGGAGAATTGGTATTGGTTCTCAGAGCACCAATGATACCAGGAAAGAAGCCTCCCAAGCTTCAACCAAAATAGGAAGGACCTTATTCAATACATAAGGTCTACTCTAATGGAGCATATTCTCTAATCTCAATGGATGGAGAACACATCACGACTCCAACTAATGTCATATTTCTGAAGAAGTATTTTGTATAAACACAAAATATTGTTCCCAGAGCCAAAACAGTCACATTGGTTCATATTTTGTCCTACATGACACTAAACTGTATTATGTCCTATCTACATGACATTAAATTGTACAGAAGTTCCTTATTTGTCCGAGATGACATTAAACTATATTTTGTCCGAGATGACATTAAACTATATTGTTTCCTAGCAACATGACATTAAACTATGTGGCACTTTCATCGTCCAGCATGACGTTAAACTATGTCAGTTCCCTTATCATCCAACATGACGTTAAACTGTCACATTGGTTACTATTATGTCCTACATGACACTAAACTGTATTGTGTTAAACTATATTATGTCCTAGAAACATGACATTAAAACTGTGTGGCACTTCCAGTGTCCAGCATGACGATAAACTGTAAAAAGTCCCCAGAACTGATATCCTCATATTGGTTCACCTTAGTCCTAGCTACATGACTTTAAACTGTACAGCAATGTTCTATCGTCCAACATGACGATAAACTGTATAAATATTCTATTGTCCAACATGACGTTAAACTGTAACAGTTACTTGAATTGTCCTACATGAAATTAAACTGTTAAAAAGTTTCCAATTCGTCCAAGATGACGTTAAATTATGTGGTCCGTGTATACGACCTTAATCTATTCACGTGTTCGTTAGTCCAGTATGACTTTAAACTGCATCATCATCCATGGTCCATGCATATGACCTTAAACTATTTTCCTTTTTTTCGTCCAACATAACATTAAACTATAGAAAAGAAGATGTCCCTACCACATGACACTAAACTGTGCAGCACCAGTACGTCCTTGCTATATGACGTTAAACTATACAGCAATGGTCCAGTATGACTTTAAACTGCAACTTCGTCCCACACGACATTAAACTGTGAAAAAGTTCCCTAAACCGTCCAGCATGACCTTAAACTGCATCATCCCTGGTCCATGTATATGACCATAAACTATTTGAAAATCCCTTATGTCCAGCAAGACGTTAAACTGTGACGTCCTAACTACATGAAACTAAACTGTATAAAAGTCCCTCACGTCCGGAAAGACGTTAAACTATATAATCATCAAAGGTGCAGCATGACATTAAACTGCACCATCCACGGTCCATGCATATGACCTTAAACTATTTGCACTTTCGTCCAACATGACATAAATGCTGTGTTATTTTGTCCTTACTGCATGACATTAAACTGCACAGTCCCCCTTTCGTCCAATATGACGTTAAACTATTTTATCCCCATCGTCCTGACTACATGACTCTAAACTGTACAGAAAATCCTTGATATGTCCTACATGACATTAAACTGTATTTTGTCCCTGGTACATGACACTAAACTGTGTAGCACCAATAGTCCTAACTGCAAGACTTTAAACTGCATAGTCCCTTTATATGTCCTACATGACATTAAACTGTGCATCGTTAAGGTTATTGTTACCTCTTGTTTCTCACACCGAGTATGACTCACGTGAGCTTAGAGCGAACATCAACCATAACACTCCCTTTGGGCCACTAACCATGTGTAAGTCCCAACAACATTTTAATTAGATCGTTGTCCCCAAGAACAACTTGATCATTAATTCATTCTTTAATTGAACTACACAGACTTTGATCCTTGCCCTCCAGGATGGGTATGTAGGCAACCTCCCAGATTTCAAGCCCGAAAACAATCTCTTCACATCAGTTCACCACCATCTCATATGATGTTGATTCGTGAAACCGCACCTAGAATCAATATCTTTACATTGATTCACATTCGTCCTTGTTATACGATGTTAAACTATACAACACTTTTGTCCGGTACGACAATAAACTACAATATTCTTTGATCTCATCACTTGAGAGAGAACTATTATTGACATTGATTTTTTTTCAATCATGTTTCATTTCAAAAAGACTACGTGCATACATGGTAATGCCTAAATTTTTTTATCTCAGGTTAAACCATCATTGCACTAAAGTCCCCTTTCACCCTTCACATGTACGAACCAAATTTGTACAAAGGGCATTTCAAGAACTATGTGGGCTTGATTCCCATCCTTATGGGATATGTAGGAACGTTCGAGTATCCCTCGAATCCAGCCCCAAGTCTTTTGGGCCTAACCCCAAATTTCACTTTCAGTCCCTTAGCTGATAAATCCTCATGAAAACACACACTGTGTATTCATTATTATGGTCCGAATTCTATGACCCTAAACTAAGATTTCTCATACTTTCGTCCTGCACGACGTTAAACTGCATTTCAAGAACAACGTATGGCTTGATTCTCATTCTTATGAGATACGTAGTGAAGTCCAAGTTTCAATTCAGGACCCAGCCACAACATGATTATGGTTATCATTGACCTATGTATCTTTATATACATTGGACAATACCCATCTTTATGTGTTATAATCCTAACCTTAAATATTTTCAGATTTTCATAACCCTTTTCATTACTTCTAATCACAAAAATGTCAAACTTCTGAGAATTCTTTTGCCTGACTATGCAGCACGTGCCCATAGGTGGCCTTGCATAAACAGTCCACATAACAGACTTGTCAGCCGAAAGATGCTATTTATTTGACCATGCAGCCAATGCCCTTAGGTGGCCCTGCATATTTCAACCCCCTATTGGGTTTTTGTTAAATAATAGTAACTTCATTCTTGGGAAGAATGCCTCTTTTGTCCTTATTTTTCTTAAACGACAGTATGTAGGGATCCGCAAAAAATAGCCATCCTTAACATATTTGTCCCATATCCTTTTTCATGATCTGAAAGTATTCAAGTCTATGGTTTATTCTTCTTCCCTACGTTTGGGTCAGACCTTCGTAGGAGTGATATTCATCCAGTTCTTCGATATTCTTGTTCGGAAATATCTTCTCCATATTCAAGTACCTCTTTCCATACAACAAACTCTATACTTTAGAAAATTTGAATCTCCATAAATTTTCACTGGCTTTTAGCACTAGGAAAGTAAATTTCTGGGAGTTCTTTTGCCTGACAATGCAGCACGTGCCCATAGGTGGCCTTTCATAAACAGTCCACATAACAGACTTGTCAGCAGAAATATGCTATTTATTTGACCATGCAGCCAATTCCCTTAGGTGTCCCTGCATATTTCAACCCCCTAACGGGTTTTTTTAAATAATAGTAACTTCATTCTTGGAAACTACTTCTTCTAATGCCTTTTAGCTCTTTTTCATATCATTTCTCAGATTCAAATATTCTTAAGCCATAGTTTACATTTTTCCCTCATACTTGAGTATGGTAGTATGTTTTCAGATGAACTTTTAAGGAATTGTGTCAATTCTAATCAATTTCGGTCAAAGCTATTTCAACCTTAAACATTAGCCCCTTTATGTCCGGCATGCATGACTTTAAACTGCCCACAAAAGACAAAGGAACTCTGAATAAAAGTCAAGTTCCAGCACACTTGCGCGCTGCCCTCTGTGCACTGAAGACTTGCGCGCCCCCCTTTTCCTTTGGATGGATTCGATTTCCTCAGAGTCAAATCCTCATTTCTCTCCGGATCCAACTCTGAGGGGGGAATTTTTTTTACTCTCCTTTCGTCAGAGAATCTAAAGATCGGAAAAGGGAAAATCTGAGCTCAAAATGATTCATCCTTTGAAGAAAACATCAAAAATCGACAAAGGCAGGAAGAAAGGATCAACAGCAACTACACCGCACAAGTTATCTCACTGTCGCGCAAGTATACTTGTGCAACGCCTTTGGTCGCGCAAGTCACTTGCGCGACCTAAGTGGTAACCGCCCGGTAACCGACCGGGGTCTTCTCTTGCCTATAAATAGACCCTGTGGTCCCCCCATTCGAGAGGATCTTTTTCCAGAAACTCGGATTGAAGCTCCCGACGCCCAAGTCTCTTCTCAAAGCTTCAGGAACACTTCTAAGGTAATTTCTTACCTAGAACGGAAGATCTAAAGAGAGGGAGGAAGGCCTAAGTGTTGAAACTCATCAACACTTGCGCGCCTGAAGGTCCATACCTTAAGGGAACTGGTCATACATGCGCGTCACCTTATTCCTTCAATAGAATTTGCGCGTCCCTTTTCTGGAAGAACCTCAAGGGGATTCTAAAGAGTTTAAAAATGAGTCGCTCAAGTATTTCAATTCCGATTGAAAATCGCGCAAGTACACCATGTGTCGCGCAAGGTATACCTAGGCGACCAATACTTGCGCGCTCACGCAAGACTTGCGCGCCTTTTAAGACTTGCGTGCCCCTACCTTTCTGGGTGCCCATCTTGCCCATTTTACCCCTCTTAAGCCATTTCACCTTTCCTATTCAAAATTCAGTCTTCAAGATACTCTTGAAAGCCATTTATGGCATGATTTCTTGATTTGACTTCCTTATATGAAAGGAATTCGGTGGAATATCTCTCAAAACCTAGTGATTTATACATCTTTATGTCACCAAAGATTGAGAGTTCGTTCATTCAACCTCATCCTTTAAAATGAGAGAATCCTTAACCTGGGTTTCCTTTTCATGAATAATCCCCAGTTATAAATCCTTTAATATGGGCATCCTCCTCAGGATTAAGCCCCAATCTCAAATATGGGCATCCTCCTTAGGAGTAAGCCCCAATCTCAAATATGGGCATCCTCCTCAGGAGTAAGACCCAAACCTTAATTCCTAACCTGGGCCTCCTTTTAGGAGTAAGTCCCAGTCAT
Organism: Viscum album; assembly: GCA_963277665.1. Classification (NCBI taxonomy): domain Eukaryota; kingdom Viridiplantae; phylum Streptophyta; class Magnoliopsida; order Santalales; family Viscaceae; genus Viscum; species Viscum album. The sequence goes on from OY728139.1 coordinate 904,793,640, forward strand.
AATCTTGGGCTTCCTTTTCAGGAGTAAGCCCCAAGTCCCCTAACTTGGGCTTCCTTTTCAGGAGTAAGCCCCAAGTCCCCTAACCTGGGCCTCCTTTTTAGGAGTAAGTCCCAGTCATAATCATGGGCATCCTCTTCAGGAGTAATCCCCAAGCCCCTTAATTTCTCTTAACCAGTCCTAAATTACGTTTTATATGGGGTTCCTTCTCAGAAGTAAAACCCAATTATCAATCCTCTCCTAATTTGGGCTTCCTTTTCAGGAATAATTCCCATGTTAGAGTATTCAAATCTCCATAAAGCACATATACCTTTATGGACCCTGTTCCTGGATTTTCTCCCTAAAAGTAAATCCTAAACCTTCATCTATTTGGGCAGTCATACATACATAAGCCCCAAACAATTTCTTATGATTGCATCTTCCATGGCACAATTGTCTAATTTTTACCAATACCTCTTGTTTCTCACACCGAGCATGACTCACGTGAGCTTAGAGTGTAAAAGTAATTATGAAATTCTTCTATGAGCCATCAATCATAAACATCATACTCCATTACTCAAACTATGTGGGTTCTGATTCCTTTTCCAAAACAAAGGATACGTAGGTAGCCCATTTATGGGTTCGATCCCAACTTTGAAATAATCCATGTCCTTCTGAATGACGATAAACTTCAAGTGCCCCACTGAGTGGCTTTAAAACCAGCCTGGTCATCATAATGACCAAGAGACTTTTATATAAATGTTTTGAAGGATACCATTGACCAAGAATCTCTAAACAGATATAGATGATTCTCTATTGATGAAGAACCTCGAATACATATAAAAGATTCTCTAAATTTCTTGCATATTTAATCATTGATTGTTAAAACTAAAGGAAAGCTCATTTTATACTTGTTAATGTAAAAAGGATTCACGAACATAACTTAAATCTATAAAGAGAGTCCTGGAGTAGACAATAATTCCCCTCAAAAAGGTGTGATGAGTCCGACCTCCCATCCTCTCGACCAATGCAAATTCCTAAGCCTCATTAGTCCACAAACTAATGAGCGCCTACCTTTGGAAAGTAGGTCCAAACAGATGTGGAATCATTGGATGTTTCCGGTTCTACGAACAAACCCGCTAGAAACCGATCGGAACGTTTGAATCTCCCGTCCAGGAGGTCATCCCCGAAATTCGTGCGAAACAATCACGATTTAAATAATTTCATAATATAAATCATTATTGATATATAATATATATTTAGAGTATAAATATGTATAATATATAGATATATGAAATGGAAAACATTATTTATGGAGAGGGTAGGCGATATGTAGGCATAAACGATGTTTCCATTTTCATATCGTATTGAACAGAAGTAAGTGAATAAGATATATGTAAGTGCATACATATATATATATATATATTCAATAGCATTATTATTTCATATAATAAATATTTATTAATAATATATATATATATTTTATCATCATCGAATGGTGAACCTGGAAATGAATCTGATCACGTCGTGGAGACGGTAAGTCGTACGTACACACAAGCGACGATATCATTTCCTTAATGATTAAAAGGGGTGAAATTTGATGGTATATTAATTGTACATAAAAATTATCATTTTATTCTCAATATTTATATACATATTACTCATCATTAAATCCATCCAAATAAAATAGTGTTGAAAAAAATTACACCACAGTGTGGAGATGGTAAGTTGTACGTATGCAGACATGGTGACATTGTCATTCATAGGGTGGATAGAATAATGTGTAAGGTTTTAACATATTTATAATAACATCATAATATATAGAAGGTAATATAGTAATTATTTTTTGTATGGAAATAATAAATAAAGAGAATGTGGAAGAAGAAAAGAACTTTGAAATAGGGGATAAAATAATTAGCTCTTCTTTGGGTGTTTTATTTTGATTTGAACAACCTGGCTCCTTAGGTTAGATTTATGCTCAAGGGAAGGACTCTAGGATGAATTGAGGGAAGTTAATAGGAGTTTTGGGCATAGTTCAAATGAGCCAAATGGCTTTGGCGTTGTGATTTTTTGAGAATTAGAAGTACCCTTTTATAAGAGAGGCAAGGGGAACTTAAGGAAAATATTGAAATATTATTTTATTATAAAATCATTTTCTATTTCTAATGGATAAAAATTTATTTATTTTGAAGCTAAGGTGAGGATGGGTCTACATACTCTCAACCAATAGGTTTTAGACAAGTTTAGGTCACCATATTAACCCTATCTTTTAGATTTAACATTTAATTAAATAGTTTAACTTTTACCACGTCCTATTGTATTATTATAATAAATGGTTAATAAACATACTATAAAAATCTAATCAAACCCCAAGTGGTTCAATATTGATATATCTAACCTTATCTATGTCCATTGGTTGAACCTTATGCAGTGTCACAGTTCCGGGTGCTGCCCGGAGGTGCCCCGTACACGGTTGGTCACAAGGCCTCAAGCACATTTCCGCGAACACCAGACGCTGCCGACTAGAAGTGAGGGCCTTGGGTGTGATAGTAGGGCAAATATTCCCTCATTGTTAGAGTAACACAGTGGAAGTAAAACATATAACAATATTGGAAGCATTAAAACATGAAATAGGTAAACAAAGTAAGTAATAAACAACTAAAGCACACATATATAAATGACACATGAAACATATGTCTAGGAATGCAGCCAAACATATCATAATACTAGAATATAGCACTAAACCAAAGTAAAAAAGGAAATGAAGTAAACATATCAATAGCATCACAAGCTCGATCTTGTTCCCTTTCTCCCCAGTTCCACAACAAGAAAGTACATGAAGTAGATGGGCGCTTGCCCTTATCTATTACTGTAGTAATATAATCGGTTTGGGCTAAAAAGCATGACCCTAATAGGGTGTGAGACAAATCCCAGTAGGAAACCACCCAATTATCTGTTCCTAATAGTTAGTGAATATATATGGTAGGGAATAAGAAAAATAAGTAGTAAACAATGAAGTACTCAAAAATAAACAATCCTACAATTTGATTAAAAAACATTTACTTTTAAGTAATTGATGCACCCAATTTGTGTATAGATTTCCATATATAAAATTGAAGATAAGAACATGTTTTCAGCAAATATATGTTGTTTCATGAACATATTCTCTGATTTTGGTGATTTTTTTTACTTTCAAGAGATTTCTGGCTAAATACACGAATCAAGGGAAGTTTGTGGAACTTTTGAAACTACATGTTGTGTACATCCAGACAGGGACACAGACCGAAGGAGGGAGTACACGCACATGTCACTAGGAAGAAGATACACACCGTGTACGGTGGCGCTACACGCCGTGTACTACACTCTAGAAGCGGTTGTTTTAGAGAAGATTCTACATGCCCATGTGGTCGTTGAAGGAGACACGGCGTGTTCCATTCCTATACACGTCGGGTCTGATATTCTAGAAGGAGTTGGTTGCTTAATTTTGACACTACACGCCATGTATGGCGGCACTACACACCATGTACACTCAACTACCAGGCGGCATTGTGTTCAAAATTCAAAGACGGCGTGTAAGGCCGCCTACCTGTGGAGAAATTGGCTCCAAAGCACATTGACAAAAAGTACACAGCTTGTACTTTCTATACACATCGTGTACTTTATTTTTCTATAAAAACAGGCCTTGGCCTTCGGATTTTGGAGTTCAAAACCGTTGGAGGAGAGAAGAATCTCTGTTGCTACCATTCTCGAGCCACCATGGTGCCATAGTTCCACTATTCCACCTACCGACACCAATCCTCAACGCTCACACAATGAATCTGCCAGGTATCACGTGTATCATTTCTCTCTCACTTTCTATGTGTAACTAAACCCCTCATGTTGGGGATGTGGATGAAAGGATCGTAATTTGTGTGTTGTTTTATGTATTTGTGTTTGCTCCTTCTAATTCTTCTTACTCTTCTTAATTCACTGTCAAATATAACTGAGAATTCTGAGCCGGACCAAGACAAGAATTCCCAGTAATACAAAAGAGAAGTAATGGTGAAAACATCCATGACCATTGGAAGGAATTCACCAATTCAAATAATGGACTAAACTTAATAAAGAATTAAGAACACTGACTACCGGACTAAGGAGTTAACTTCTCTAATTCTAAACAAGAGGAACTGGACCAAGGAAATCTTGTAAAAAAATGAAATCCAGAATGATTGAATAAATATGAACAACACAACCATTTAAACAATCTGCATATGAACTCCTTAATCACCAACAGCCCCAACACGTCTTTTCTTCCTGTTTTAAACTCTATAAATTCACCCGTTGTTTTCTTTAAAACTGTTAATCATTTCTTCAAAGTAAAACAATTTAGTTTCAATCAAAAACCAAAATCAACCCAATCAACTCTAAATTATACATACTTAACCTAATTAAGTATTAACTCAATTGAATTCCTGCATGCCATAGTTCCCTGTGGATCGATCCCGAACTTATGTTGTACTAAAGTTCTAAGAACGGGTAATTAATTTGGGATGCATATAACTTCAGTCAACGACACACCGTGTAGACCAATTTTTACCTAATTTTAGCGTCGTTTCTGGGGAATCTTTGGATTTAGTGCTAATATTTAAATTGTGTTAATAATTGATTTAAGTGAAAATAAAAAATAAAAAATTATCAAAAATCTCCTTTTTAATCCCATTCCAAATTTTCTCTTTTGTTTTTCCCTTTTACGTCGGGTTTTCATTTTTGTGTTGTGCAGAGGTTAAAGTGTATTTTTAGACGTCTTACACAATCCAGAAGCACCGAGTCTTCGTAATTAGTTCCTCTTGACCCGGAGATCGAACAGACCCTGATTTTTCGTCTGCGTGCACTGACAGAAACTCACAACCAGCAACCACAAACCATGGAAAACACGGAAGAGTGGGCACCAGCCGTGGATGCTGCGGCTGAGAATCAGTACTAGGAGAAGCAGTCTCCCGCTGCTGGTCTACCAGAGCAGGCGCCCGGGGCATTCATGGAATTTCTTCCAAGGGATTACCAACGGCCACCGCAGCAACCTCCTCCGGCATACGGCCAACTCCAACAACCACAGAAACTTTTCCCATGGCCATACTTCGCCCCTCAGGAGAAGTTGATGAAAGATCCACCCCTTTCACAACAACCTCCAAGATGTACCCTTATAGAGTACGGTCTTCCTTCGATCCAAGGAGCTGATACGGGCATTGTTCGTCCCCCGATACAGGCTCCACACTTCGAGATCAAGCCTTCTATCATGCAACTGATCCAGAACACAGTCCAATTTAGAGGCCTGGCCAGTGAGGACCCAAACTCCCATCTCTCCAACATTCTAGAGATCTGCGACACCTTTCGGTACACCAGAGTATCCGAAGACGCCATCAGTATTCGCCTATTCCCCTTTTCTCTATGATACAAGGAGAAAGACTAGATCAAGGGGCTGCCACAATGATCTATCCTCACCTAGGAGGAGCTAGCCTAGGCGTTTCTGTCCAAGTACTTTCCACCATCGAAGACGGTGACACTCCAGAATGTTATCCATAATTTCCAGCAGCACAACTCCAAGTCGTTGTACGAGTCCTGGGAATGCTTTAAATAAATGTTACAAAAATTCCCCCACCATAGACTCCCACTCTGGATGCAAGTCCAGACCTTTTACAGAGGACTTACAACAAATACCAAGTCTGTGGTGGACGCTTCTGCTAGAGGTACGGTGATGCGGAAATCCCCTGAAGAGCTATTCGAACTACTAGAAGACATGTCATCCAACAGCTTCCAGTGGAACTCTGAGTGGGGGACTCATAAGTGAGGTATGCACAATATTGATGCTACCACTATGTCAGTTGCTCAGTTGGACGTTGTGTCCAAGAAAATCGATGCATTGAACCTCAAAGAAGCATCTCAAGTTCATGCAGTGAACCATCCAGCATGCGGTGACTGTTGTGATAGCCACATCATGGGAGAATGCATGGGTTCGACTGGAGGCCCTTCGACGAGTGAGGTGAGTTATGTTGCCCAAAATAGAGGGCCCAACCACTACCAGCAGTACTAGAACCCGACATAGAGAGAACAACAGAACACAGGCTGGGGCCAACAACAGGAGAATCCTCTGCCCCAGTGACCGCCCAGCTACAACCAACCTCCATACCAGAACCAATACCAAAGGCCGAAACAACCTCAGTAGGGTCCTTATCAGCAACAAGGGTATCTGAACCCTCTCCCACAACAGCCACGGCAACCACCTCCTCTGTCGGCTCAACAACCACCTCAGCAGGAGAACACCTCAAGATTAGAGGATCTGATGACTAAATTTATATCTACTACTGAGACTCGGTTCCAAAATCAGGAATCTTCAATTCGAGGCTTGGAGAATCATATTGGCCAGCTGGAAAACCAACTCTCAGGAAGGCAACCTGGTACACTACCAGGAAATACAGAGAAGAATCCAAGGGAGGAGGCCCATGTTGTCATCCTCTGAAGTGAAAAAGAGATCCAATGGAACCAACAACCACAGCCAGGTGCACCCACACCCCCTAATGATGAAGAACGTACCAGTACCGACCCTTCCTCTTCCAAAATCCCATAGAAGGAGGTTTCGCAGAATAAAGAGAAGTAGGTTGTCAAACCATTTGATCATGCCCTACCTTTTACAGAGAGATTGAAGCAGAGGAAGTTGGACCACCAGTTCAGCAAATTCATGAATGTGTTTAGAAATCTCCACATCAACATACCATTTGAGGAGGACCTGACACAAATTCTTACATACACAAAATTCAAGAATGAAATCCTCTCGAATAAGAGGAAGGTGGAGGATTTGGCCATTATTTCACTAACAAAGGAGTGCTCCGTGGTGGTTCAACATTCCATTCCTCCCAAACTCCAATATCCAGGTAGTTTCACCATTCCTTGTACTATTGGATCCTGTGAGTTTGGGAAGGCCCTCTGTGACTTAGGGGCCAGCGTGAACCTCATGCCCCTCAGATTTTTCAAGAAGCTGGGACTCAACGAGCTCAAGCCTAACCGTGTATCCCTTCAACTAGCTGATCGATCCATCAAACATATGAAGGGACTACTAGAGGACGTACTGGTCAAGGTGGGAAGGCGGATCCTCCCCACTGATTTCATCATCCTCGACATGGGGGATGACTAGGAAGCACCTCTTATACTTGGAAGACCATTCTTGGAAACTGGGAAGGTACTGATCGATGTGCACCAAGGAGAGATTATTTTTCGGGTAGGAGATGAAATAATTTCCTACAACGTCCTGAAGGCCATCAAACATGCTTCCTTGTCAAAGCATGTGGACTGTTATGCAGTGTCCACCATGGTTAATCATTTTAGCAAAAAAAAGGGATGATCTGGTATGTTCTTTTACTTCGAATAATTTAACTATTCTAGATATTATATTTGAAGAAGCTCCATAAGACTTGCAGTTCTTAGAAGTCCAGGGTGGCCACTATTGGCAGCATGTAGTTGTTCTTGATAGTTTGGAACGGGGCAAGGTGCAACCACTTGTGCCTTCAATTTTAATGTTTCTTGAACTCAAACTGAATCCTCTTCCATCTTCTCTCAAGTATGGGTATTTAGGACCCAATCAAACTTTTCATGTTATACTTAATGCAGAACTGTCACAGGAGCAGGAAGATGCACTTATGCAGGTTCTCAAATAGGGGAAGCACGCTATTGGGTGGGCATTCGCTGATCTGAAGGGCATCAGCCCTACCATTTGCACTCACAAGGTTCTACTTGAAGAAGGTTCCAAGAAATATCAGCAACCACAACGGTGCATGAATCCTCCCATGAAAGAAGTTGTTAAAAAATAGGTGATCAAATTATTGGATGCAGGCAGCATCTATCCCATCTCGAATAGTCCGTGGGCGGTTCCTCTCCAACTGGTACCCAAAAAGGGGGGTATCACTGTGATTTCAAATGAAAAGAACAAGATCATCCCTACACGCACTATCACGGGCTGGCGAGTCTGTGTGGATTACTGAAAGCTAAACGATGCCACAAGAAAGGATCATTTCCCCTTTCCATTCATGGATCAAATGCTAGAGAGACTAGCAGGGTACAACTTCTATTGCTTCCTCGACGGTTTTTCTGGCTACAACCAAATCTCCATTACTACAGAGGATCAGGAAAAGAGCACATTCACTTACCCCTATGGAACATTTGATTATCGAAGGATGTATTTCAGTATGTGCAATGCCCCCACCACCTTCTAGCGTCGTATGCTGGCCATCTTCCATGATATGGCGGAACAGATCCTGGATGTCGAGATTTTTGACGTCTGGGGCATAGATTTCATGGGTCCCTTTCCCCTGTCTTTTGGGAACAGTCACATCCTGTTCTGCATCGACTACATCTCCAAATGGGTGGAAGCCACTTCTACAGCTCATGACACAGACAAGGTAGTCACAAATTTATTAAAGAAAAATATTTTTAGCAGGTTTGGAGTTCCACGAGTTCTGATCAGCGATAGGGGGACCCACTTCGACAACACACTAATGAGAGGAATACTGTCAAAGTATGGAGTAAAGCATCAGATGGGGACACCATATCATCCCTAGTCCAGTGGATAGGTAGAGCTCCTCAACCGTGAGCTCAAGAAGATCCTGGAGAAAATAGTGAACACTTTGTGGAAGGACTGGTCCAAGAAGTTAGATGATTCTTTGTGGGCATATCGGACTGCTTTCAAAACAACACTAAGAATGTCCCCATTCCACCTAGTCTATGTAAAGACCTTCCATTTTCCAGTATAATTGGAACACAAAGCCTACTGGGCCGTCAAAGCCCTAAATTTTGATCTGAAGGTAGCTGAAGAGAAACGGAAGTTCCAACTGTCGAAACTAGATGAGATCCGATTAGAGGCATACGGGAACGCCAAGTTGTACAAGGAGAAGACAAGATCCATTCATGACCAGATGATTTCATGAAAATCCTTCCAACCCGGTGATCAGGTACTTCACTTTAATTATCATCTTCGCTTATTCCTAGTGAAGTTAAATTCACGATTGCCGGGACCATTCCACATTGTCTGTGTATTCCATCATGGAGCGGTAGAAATTTCTAGAGAAGATGGTCAACCATTCAAGGTAAACGGGCAGCGGTTGAAAGCTTACAATCCTACAGACAACATAGTGGGAACGTTTTCCACCATACATCTCAGGTAAGCAAGGTAAGAAGGTCGATCCAACGACCTAAAACAAAGGCCCTTTCTGGGAGGCAACCCAGAGGTTACATGTTGTGTCCCACTTATATAAACGGCATGTTCTTATCTTTTTAATTTATAATCTTAATAGTATAAATCTATATAATAACAAATAAATAATTACGGATGATGCCGGTGCCGATGTCAAAGTCACTGGAGTTTATTCGAGCCGTCCTCGGTTCGAATCCTCCAGACCTACCTTCAGCACGGGGTTCCTCCTTTTATTTACATGGTATGTGTGGTATTTTTAATATATATATATATATATCTATGTGTGTGTGTTTAAATATAGTAAAACCCATGATGGGGATGGGCTGGTTGGCTAGAATCGTACCCCGATTCCAAAAGTCTTGTGTTCAAATCCAGACAACCGTCCCATTTCCACCATTTGTTCTTCTAATAAAACCACACGACGTGTACTGTGATATACGCTGTGTGCCCCATAATTTTTCAAATATAAATGAAAAACATTTTTTAAATAAGAAGTTACATGCGGGTGAAGTTGGAAGATTGGAAACGTCTCAGCACCAGGTTCAAAAGGCCCAGGTTCAAATCGCGCTAATCTCCCCACATCATCCCCATCATTTCCTAAATAAAAACCACACACTGTGCATTCTTTCTTCCCATGTGTATAGGTGGGTATAGAATAACTATATATATATACTAAATATGAATAGCAGTTCAACCTTCACTTCAGTGGGTGAGGGCTTCCGTTCAGAACGGCCGATGGCCGGTTCGAATCCGGCACCAAGAACTGGACCAAAGGTTGCACTACTATTTTTCACATTTTAAAATACACGGCGTGTATTTCCTGATATAGGTTGTGTATAGGTTTATTTATAACAGAATTTTTAGATATATCTATTTTATTTTAATTATTAATAATAATTATTATATAGTTTACTATAATAATTATATATTTATATGTTGTTAAAAAAATTGGGGGTACACGGCGTGTAGTCAAAACATACACGCCATATACCACGTCTATATAAGCCGAAGTCCACTCGGCTTGAGGCCGTGTCGCACGGCCGCCCCATTTCCTCCTTTCTTCCTGTTTCTTCTCCTGAACGCCATCCAAATCCCACTTTTCTAGATCCATTGATTTGGGGCGTTTCAAGTTCTGATTCTTCTCACATTGTGTTCCTCGGTCAAGGTATGCTATTCTACACCCTCTTTTTCATATTTTTAGTATCATTTATGGTGTTTTTCGAATCGTCCGACCATTCGGCTTCCACCCGTACATGGCCACGAAATGAAGAACACACGCCATGTAGTTCTGTACATGGCCACACACCAAATAATTTGAAATTTGAATAGACACGGTGTGTATGTTCAGTAAACACCATGTCCTTTTCCTCATCGTGCCCGAGTGCCCCTTTTGTACACGGACTCACACACCAAGTTTACATACACGGCATGTGTGTTTGGTACATGCCGTGTAGACCATTTCCTCTGGCCCCTCAGTGTGTGGAATATAACATGGCCTATCACCCCATGTTCCAAAACACGACGTGTGTGATCGGTACACGCCGTGTCTTTTATATCTTTCGTCGGACCGTGTCTCACCCTCTACACTGCCATGTTCTTTGTGTGCAGTACACGTCGTGTCCTTCACCTACACGGCATGTATTGTTTTCTTTGAACTGATAGCAACATGGCCGTGTCATTTGTACCACACGGACACCTACACTTTGAGTGAACTCGGCGTGTATGTTCGGTACACACCGTGTACTTTTACATGGTCTATTTTTCACCCTCAGCGTGTCTATCCAGAGAACACGGGATACTATACATTTTGACTACACGTCATGTACTCTAGAGTACATGCAGTGTACCTTTATTTTCTAGTTTTATCACATTTTATTTGTTTTGTTTTATTTAATTTTTCTTTTTCTTTTGTTTTGTTTTCCTTTTCTTTCTATTTTTGGATATGGAAGATCACGATCCTTCCCGCAGGAAGCGGCCAGCCTCCGCCACTGAGGGTGAGAGGCCCAACTATCATCGGATCCGACTCCTCCCACCTACGCAGCCAGACCCCGACGCTCTAGTCTTTGAGATCCCTCCATTTGCAATTCTGCCACCACTCACTCCCTCAATGAAGGTCAGGCCTACTTCTGCTGCACCTCCACCTTCCGGCACAAAGCTTCCAAGCACCAACGTTTCTGCTGAACCAGCTGCCACTTTCCCTGTGCTATCGTCATCAGCACCTGGGCCCACTTCGAGCCCACCATCCACTGAGCCACCTGCTACTTCGACGGATCCAGCCACAGAGCCAGCCGCTGCTGCTACACGGACACCTGGGCCGGGACCTGCAGGTGCTCCCTATCCTTGCACGGTCTTCCCGGTCACTGATCTAGCATACGACAGGGTCTGACGCTTCTCTCGTCGGCCAATCCCATTGAGTGGTTGGTACCTCGACAGTAGCGTTCCACAGCAGCTTAGTATTTGTGAGGAGTTAGAGGAGCTTCTCGAGCACACTGCACTCCTCGATATTTTCCAGGTCAGCACTCCTGTGTTCCGTGGTTTATTTTTGGATTTCACTGCCTCGTTTGAGTTTGATGGAGAGGAGTATCAGGAGACATCTGGCGATGCAGTACCTATAGTTCTATTCCATCTAGGCGGCCGACGTTTCTCCCTTACCATGACAGAGTTTGGCCGAGGGTGCGGCTTCTACCCCTATCCTATCACCCCACCCCATGTTTCTACCTTGACCCGGCCCGAGCACTCTGACCTCGTTGCCATGTGGTGGGAGATTGCTGGGCCTGACCACCGGTACTTCCCCACTTCCCAGAAGAGTACTCTTATAGCCGAACCCATCCATCACTTCGCCCACCGGTGCTTCAGCGCCATCCTATTCCCTCTCCATGAGGATATGGAGGTCGTGACCGGCCGTGACATGGATCTTCTTACATGTGTCATCCGGCACGACTACCCGGACCTCCCCTATCTCACCGCCTCCTATTTCCACTCCATGATTACCGGCCGTCAGGGCAACCTGAACGGCGGGTTTTATACCACCCATCTTGCACACCACCTAGGGTATTCGAGACCTCTTTACCTCATGACTTTTTAGGTTCACCCCAGCGTATGGAATCTCTCATGCTCATTCGCATGGGATTGGTCCAAAAGTAGTGGGTACCTACATCCTTGATCAGGCTCGAGCCCCGCCACCTGTTGCCCCAGCTGCGGATCATGATCCTCTTTCCCCACCCCCTCCAGCTTCTCTACCTCACCCACCTCCAACTGACCCCACTTCTTCTGACCTTCCTTCTTTTGTCCCATCACTCATCCCACCTACCCCCGCACCCTCGGTCGATATTTCCCTTTCCCACCGCCTAGCTGCGATGGAGTAGGACATTGGTTTCTTGGACTATTGACAGGTTCAGATAGAGCAGGAGTTCATTCGTATCATCGGCCGCCAGGACACCATTGCGCACCATCTGATTCGTCTGGACGGTTTCCAGGACCGGATGGAGCAGCTGTTGGCACATATTTCTCAGCATCTTGGTGTTCCACTACCTCTTCCACCGGCCTCTACCTCTGTTCCTGGCCCATCTGTTGCTGCTCCACCACCCTCTCCTACATCAGCCACAGATTCTGTTCTGCTAACTATGGTGAGCCCTGCTGCTACTACATCTGCCGGGCCAAGGCCTGCTGCTGAGATTCCTTCTCCGAGTCTAACACATGCGGCTCCTACTTCTTCATCTCCCCTTCACGATGCAGATTCAGTGCCTCCCGCTTCCACGCCACCTGTGTCGTCTCTACCAGCCGATTCAGTACTAGATGTGCCGTCTCCTGAGGCGACACCATGATAGTTACATTTTTCTTTCTCGTGTATATCTATTTTTCAATTTTCTATGCTGTGATGGTATGCATGTTTTCCGTTTTCTTTTTCCTCAACAGTCACAAGTACGGTCATGGAGTGCCTTTGGAATCACTTTTTACAAGGGGAGTATTTTTTTCATTTCTATTTTCTTTCTTTTTGGATTTACTTCTTCCACTGCGTTCCCTCATTTTTTCCCCATTTCTTACCCTTTCCCACCCTTTACCTTAGTATTTAACTTGGTGGACCATGTGCAGTATTAAGTGTGGGGGAGCATCTATATTTTTCACCATAGTCTTTCCCCTTTAACTAATCTACAATACATCATTATTAGATTATATATTTGAAAATGTAATGAAATTTTGGTTAACCATTCTTATAAATGATAGAGTTATCAATAGGATATTTTGGAAAGGATTCATTCTTATTTTAGTTTTTATGTATTTTAAAATGATTGTTGATATAGTTTCAATTGAAAATTTTCGTCCTTAATTAAATTACATTGATTAGGTTAATCATTTATATGCATGTCATGACCTGGTTGTCCCTTTATTATTTTTCCACTCCCGAGAGGTATTATAAACTCTTTTTCGTATTTCTTTTCTAATACCCTCTTTCTTGAGAGATTCTTAGGATATGCATCACTACTAGAATTTGCAAGTTTTTCTTTTCAAAACATGAAGGAATTTTTTAATTACTTTAACATGATTAAGGAATTAGATTGTTTTAACCCCTTTATCTTGAGACCTACCCTATATTTAATCTTCTCTAAGCCCATAGAAGCCATGAACAACCTTTATAGGAAGCCACGTTACATGACTATTTCCCTTCCTACCCTATTTTTTTTAAAACATTGCAAGATTATTCATTTGAGCTTTAAAGAGGGAGTTGGTAATACATGGCATATTTTGGTACACATTCATGAAATAAAGTGTGGGGGAATACATCTTGATTATTTGGAAGAAAGGGTTCCAAACATGTATTTACTGTATTCATAAGTGTTTCCCTTTGAAAAAAAACAAAAAACAAACAAAAAAAGGGACCTTATGCTTATTTTCTCAGGAACCCTACTTGGCTAAAGGAAGATGGTTACGATTACAAAAGCATTTGGCTGAGCTTGTGAAGGAAGCATTTTTCTGTGAGTTTTACTTTGAATATCATGCAATGTTGTTTAAAGGAATTATCCTTCCTTTTTCAAGCCTCGGAATTTATTTTTCATCTGAACCTACCAACCCTTGTCCACAGAGACATCTGAACCTTATTGTTAAAGCTCTCATGATTTTTGTAATTCAATTTTTTTTGAAGTATAGAACAAAATATCTTTCCAACCTATAGATAGAGTGTATATACCTTAGATTGAGCATAACTTTGAATAAAAATATCTTGAGTGTGGAGTATGATTTTAACTGGTAAGGAAAATCATCAAGTGGAATGCTTATTTTTGAAAGGTTGAAAAATGTGTTGAAACAGGATGAGAATAGTTAATTGAATTATATATAAAGCATTATTTTAATATCTTATGAATTGAATTTGTTTGTGACTTTTAGAATTTTTCCTCAGTAACTTTATCATTTATACTTTTGATTAGTTGGATGCCTTCCGTTTAAAACTATAGGCTCTCTTAATTAGATGTTGAGATTTTGAATGAGGGCAAGAAAATGACTATGTGTGGGGGAATTTTATTCAACCAATTTTTGTATACATTTCAATTTATACAATTGAAGATAAAAACATGTTTTCAAGAAATATCTATTGTTTCATGAACATATTCATTGATTTTGGTGATTATGTTTACTTTCAAGAGCTTTCTGGCTAAATACACGAATCAAGGGAAGTATGTGGAAATTTTGAAACTACACGGCGTGTACTTTTATACACGCCGTGTACATACAGACAGGGACACGGACTGAAGGAGGGAGTACACTCCCATGTGACCAGGCATAAGATACACTACGTTTATGGGGGCGCTACATGCCATGTACTACATTCTAGAAGTGTTTGTTGCCGAGAAGGTACTACATGCCCATGTGGCGGTTGAAGGAGACACAGCGTGTTCCATTTATATACACGTAGTGTCTGATATTATAGAAGGAGTTGGTTGCAGAATTTTGACACTACACTCCATGTATAGCGGCGCTACACGCTGTGTACACTCAACCACCAGGAGGTGCCATGTTCAAAAGTCAAAGATGGTGTGTTAGGCCCCCTACCTGTGGATAAATTGGCGCCAATGTGCGTTGACGAAATGTACAGGGCGTGTACTTTCTATACACACCATGTACTTTATTTTTCTATAAAAAGAGGCCTTGGCCTTCGGATTTTGGAGTTCGAAACCATTGGAGGAGAGAAGAATCTCTACTGCTACCATTCTTGAGCCACTGTGGTTCCATAGTTCCACTATTCCACCTACCGACACCAATCCTCAATGGTCACACGATGAATCAGTCAGGTATCACGTGTTTCATTTCTCTCCCACATTCTATGTGTAACTAAACCCCTCGTGTTGGGGCTGTGTATGAAAGGATTGTAATTTGTGTGTTTTTTTATATAATTGTGTTTTCTCGTTTTAATTTTTCTTACTCATCTTAATTCACTGTCAAATATAAATGAGAATTCTGAGGCAGACCAAGGTAAGAATTCCCAGTGATACAAAAGAGAAGTAACAGTGAAAACATCCATGACCATTAGAAAGAATTCACCGATTCAAATAATGTACTGAACATAATAAAGAATTAAGAACACTGACTACCAGACCAAGGAGTAAACTGTTCTAATTCTAAACAAGAGGAACTGGACCAAGGAAATCTTGAAACAAAATGAAATACAGAATTATTGAATAAATATGAAAAATATAACCATTTAAACAATCTGCATAAGAACTCCGAAATCACCACAGCCCCGACATGTATTTTCTTCCTATTTTAAACTCTTTAAATTCACATGTTGTTTTCTTTAAAACAGTTAATCATTTCTTCAAAGTAAAACAATTTGGTTTCAATCAAAAACCAAAATCAATCCAATCAACTCTAAATTTTGCATACTTCACCTAATTTATTATTAACTCAATTGAATTCATGCATGCCATAGTTCCATGTGGATCGACCAAGAACTTATGTTGTACTAAAGTTCTAAGAATGGGTAATTAATTTGGGACGCATATAACTTCAGTCAACGACACGCCATGTAGACCAGTAATTAATCAACTAGCATGAAAATAAAAATACCTCTTAGTAGTTCTCACAACCTAACCCCTCTAGTTCACAATACAATGGAAGATATATCAATGACTCTCCGAGGAAGCACTCACCGTCGATTCCCCCTATAGTCATGTGTGATCAAAGAATCTATAAGGAAGCACTCCACTACTAGTGAATTGGGTTTTCTCAATGCAATAATACCAACTATTCTGTAGAACCGTTGGTATAGGGGTCTTTTGCCAATAGTTTCTTCAAACCATTGGTAAAGGTTATTTTATACAAGTATTTCCCAATAGTTTGAAGAAACCGTTGGGAAATCCACACCATTCTCACCCTTTACCAATAGTCTGTACAAACCATTGGTAAAGGCCATGGTTTTCCCAATGGTTTTTAAAAATTATTGTGAATGGTCCCCCAAATAGAGAAAACCCACCCTTGATTACATAGAAGCACGTAACTCATTTCCCCCCATTTCCAGAAGCCCCCACGCAGGTGAACCCTAACCTGAGGTCTTCCATCTGATCGGCTACAACTCCCTCATCCAGGTTAGACTCCTTAAACCTCTTCCAAAATATAGACATAGAAGCCCTCTTCCCCCAATTTTTCCATTTATTTCACTATTTAGAAAGATCACATCATTATTCTATATTTCTAGGGATTTTGAAAAAAATTATGATTCACAATATTTGATATTGAATCAATGACTAATACTTGATTAGAAGATGTATGTGAGTATATATAAGATGGTTTATAAACTATCCCTTAAAAATATCACTATTTTGTGTTCTTTATGATGTTTATAGTATCATTGACATTCATTATTATTAATCTGTAATTTAAAAATAAATGTTTTTGTCTATACTTTATGAAATTAAACATATTTAATATCCATGAACAACCTATTAGTGTATAATCCAATGATTTATCCACCCATGGGGTGCACTTGACTTGGTAATGTTTCCCCAAAATACCCAGTGCCTCAACTCCCAGTAGGTCTGATTGCGGACCTAATCTAGACCTCATGCCGATGTTTTCTCAGCCGCGAAACACCTTCAAGCTAAAGATCCTTCTTCAATCAAACAAATTTTTATTTCTACACTTCAAATTAGTAAGTGTTATTTTATTTTTAGTGTTATTACTCTTTTTATTTTATGTTTGATGTTTTGATTTCAGTTAAATTAGAGTTATTATTGTTGGAGTATTGAACCCTTTGTTTGTTTTATGTTTTTTTGTTCTACACTTCATACATAGTAAATGGCCTATTTAGTAGGGGATTTTTAGTGGAGGTGGTAAATGGTTTGTTTTATGTTTTTTGATTGGTGTGGGTGGGTTGTCTAGGTGGGGGTGGGGGTTTTCCAAGGGGGGTGTCATGTCCTGGACACCTCGTACCCCCTGGGTAGCCCCCACTATTAGAACCCCTCCCCCCTACCCCCTCGACCCCCACCCCCCCCCCCCCCCCCCGACCCCCTGGATAGCCCCTCTACCCCCATGGACAGCCTTCCCACCCCTATGGACACCTTGTACTCCTTGTACAGCCCCCCCCCCCAACCTCCACCCTCGTGGACCTCCCGCCCACCCCCCTGGACACCCTGTACCCCCTACAGACAGCCCTGCCACCCCGAGGAGAGCCCGCCCACCCACCCTGGACCCCCTGGACAGCCTCACTCACCCCCTGGACACCCCCTCCCCTCATGGACAGCCCCCCACCCCCGTGGATAACTTTCCCACACCCTTGGACACCTCGTACCCTCTTGGACAGCCCTTCCACCCCCTGGATAACTCGCCCACCCTCTGGACACCTCGTACCCCAAAGAAAACCCCCTGTGGAAAGCCCCCCCCCCACCAACATGGACACCGCTGACTCCCCTATACTGCCCTGCCACCACCGTGGACATCCCTCACACCCCCTGTACAGCCTGTACCCCCTGGATAGCCTACCCCCCCCCCCACACCTGTGGACAGTCCCCCCTAGACACCCACCCACCACCCCTGAACACCCCCATCCCCCAGACGCCCCCACCTCCTTGGAAATCCCCCCCCCCCACACACCACTATGACACCCCCAACCCCACTGGATAGCCTGGCACCCCCATGGACAGCCCGACCACCTCCCGTGGATAGATCGTCCACCCCCTAGATAGCTCGTCCACCCCCCTGGACACCCCCTCCACCCCCATGGGAAGCCCGCCCACCCCCTGGACACCCCGTACCCCCTAGACAACATCTCCCACCCCCTGGACACCCCTCTCACTCCCTTGGATAGCCCACCCATCCCTTAGACACTTCCTACCCCCTGGACAGCCTAACCACCCTCGTGGACAGCCCACCCACCTGGACACCCTGACCCCCCTAGACAACCCCCCACCCCCTGGACACCTCTGACCCCCCTGGACGGCCCCACCACCCCCCTGGACACCCCGCACCCCATGGACACTCCCTCCCCCTTTGGAAATGTATGTGATCACTCAAATTATCAACTAAAATATAAAATTTCTTCGACTTAAGATTTTTTCAACTCCTGAATACTTCGCCTCCACAAGTGTACATGATCGTGTACACTCATGAATGGTTCTTCAAATATATTTTATTATAAATATAGTATTTTTTTATATTACGATTCTCATATATAGTATTGTGTTATTTATGGTTTCATAAGTTAATAATTCTTATTTACTAAAATTTATTTTCGATGAAACATCACTCTTATTGAATTGCTTTTGGTGAAATGACTTATAACAGTTATTTTTTTATAGAATGGACAGAAGCTGGATGTATGAAATCGATCAGATCTCAAGTGATTTTCAATACAATTTGGAGAGATTTTTAGATTTTTCTTTTCACAATGCATTATATTGTGGTTGTATACACTGCCCATGTTCATTTGTGTTGGCGGACCTTGGTTGAGCTGTGAAGAAGTCAGCGACCACATAACCAAATATGGTTTTCAAGAAAAATACTATGTGTGGTGTCACAATGGGGAGAAAGTGAAATCTAAAATTGATGATAATCCAAATGAGAGGACTGGAGTGGAGAATTTGTTATATGACTGGTTTCCATTTATCGATCATCATGAAAAATAAAGGATTCTGACCCAAGAAGACTTCGATATGAGCACACATGATGCATCTAATGAAAATGATGATGTTGTCAGGGTACAAAAATTGAATTATGTTGTCATGAATCCAGCATATCGAAAATGAGATAAAATGAAAAATATGGAATTTTTAATCTGTTTGTTTCATGGGAAAAATATGCATTGGATTTCTAAAATAGAAATCGATTACATTCTTAACTTGTTCAAGTATTTACTTCCAGATGATGCATACATTCCCTCAAACCAGTATATGGAATGGAAGTTAGTTGAGGAACATTGATTTTTAAGAAACAAAATTCACGCTTGCCTGAAAGATTTTGGTTTTTTCTAGGAGGAAACCGTTGAACGAAATGATTGTATAAATTGTGTCACATCCCGAAAAATTAAAAATTTGATAGAACACTATCCCTCATGCCACATAAAATAATGTGGAACTTTCCATTGATCCCCAAAATCCAGAATCTTTTTATGTCTGATGAAATATCAATAAAAATGAGATGGCATGATTCTGAGAGAAAGAAGACTAATGATGAGTTGGTTCACCCTGCAGATGGATTTTCATAGCAGAGATTTGATGCTCGATATCCTAATTTTGCAGCTGATGTGCGTAATGTGAGGCTGGGTCTTTCATGTGACGGTTTTAATATTTTTGGGAAGATGCTTACTTCTCACAACACATGGCCAGTTTTTATACACATTTATAATCTTCCCCCATGTTTGTTTATGAAAAAACCTTTCAATTTCATTAGTATACTCATATCTATCCCTTCTAATCCCGGTATTGATATTGACATATACATGCAACCTTTAATAAATGAGTTGAAACTTCTTTGGGATGTGGGTGTGTGCCCATACGATTCATATTCAAAAGAAATATTTCAGATGTGTGTTGTGCTTATCTAGACGATAAATGATTTTTCGGCTTATGCAATTATGCCTAAATGGAGCACAAAAGAAAAACTATCATGTCTTGTTAGTATGAAGAATACACGATCCAGAATAATGAAACATCAGTGCAGTTTCAGTTTTATAGGACATCGTCAATTCTTTCCAATTGACCATCCATATAGAAATAAACTGGAAATTTTGATAATACCCTAGAGACTGATGATCCACCTCAACCTATATCTATAATTGATGTGCTTAATGAATTAAATGATTTCAGTTTTTCATTTGGTAATGGTCAAATGAAATCTAAAAAGAGAAAGAATGTTTCAACTGAAACCTGTTTCAATTGGAGGAATACAGGAATCTTTTTTTATTTGCTTTATTGGTCAACCAATTTGTTACGTTATTTATTCTAATTAATGCACATTGAAGAGAATATATGTGAAATGTTGCTTTTGATACTTCTAAATGTTATGGGAATGAAAAAAGACGATTTACGGTCTCAGCGTGACTTGGTGGATTGGGGCATCAGACTATAATTACATCATGTGTGTATCAGTGAAAATAAATGGAAAGTTCCATGTTCTTATTATGTGATGACACCTATGGAAAAAAAATTATAGAAGTATTAGAGACTATTATAGATCCTAATGGAAATTAAATAAACATATCTAAACAGTTCAATTGAAGATATTTGAAGTTAAAATCTTTGAAGACTCATGATTATCAAGTTCTTCTGTATGAGTTGATTCCAATAGAAATCTTTCATCATTATTCCAATAATGTAAGGGTGACTGTTATTTGTTTGTGCCATTTGTTTATTGATATTTTTGATAAGAATTTGTCCAAGTCTTTCTTGAAAAAAAATTGACAGATGCACCATTAAATTTGTGCGTGTTAGAGAAAATATTTCCTCCATCATTTTTCACCTACATGTTTCGTCTAAAAGTCCATATTCCCATTGAAATACTTCTAAGAGGACCTGTTGTTTTGTTGGATGTATCAAACTGAATGAAATATGTACACATTAATGTCTTTTGTCCGAAATAGGAATCATCCTGAAGGTTCTATTGTGAATGGTTACTTGGCTCAAGAATGTATGGATTTCTGCTTAATGTATTTGTCTGATCTTTCGACAATAATGAACAGAGCAATTAGAAATGAAGAAGAACATTATGAGAAAATTGAACCCAGTTTTCCATCACTTCCACAAACAGAAGGAATTCCTGGATCATATACATTGAATACATTAAGCCTTGAAGAGCGGGAGATGGCACATCGCACAGTTTTGTTCAACTATGAATTGTTCGATGAATACATCAGGTAACTAAATTGAATATTTATATCTTACATATATATCTATTAATTGATTCATATTTTTTATCTACATTTAACATAAAACAATGATAAATAGAAAGCATCGTTCGTTATCTTTGAGAAGGAGGGATTCTTTTCCTAACAAAGAGTTTAATGGTTGGTTAAAATTGAAGGTAAATATATTAATGATTAAAATAATTAAATCAATATTTAATTGAGTTTAATATTCATTAATAATAGAGGTATTGAGTTTTCCTGCAGACTCTATCTCTGTGGAAATAAGAGCTTTGGATTTTGTCCTTAATATTGTGGTTTGTGACTGTAAATCAATTGTTATCAATGGGTACAAATTTATTATCACTGAAAAAGAAAAGAACATTAGAACACAACAAGATGGTGTTATGGTTAATGCCAAAATAGATTTTTATACCCGTGCATCAGATATTAGACCGTGATTTAAAAATGTGGGTTATTTTGGAGTTGTTGAAAAAATAGTAATATTGAATTATTACTCTCCTGGACGAGTCATGATGACGAAATTCCATTAGGTTGATTTGATGACAAGACAGGGAACATTTATTTATGATTGTGGATTTTGAGTAATTTATATGGATCTCACTCTTGATACTGAAGTACCATATTTATCGGCATCAATGGATAAACAAGTTTTTTATGTCAAAGACCTACTTCAACCTGAATTTGGTGTAATAGTTGAAGTAACTCCAAGACAACTTTTTGATGATGGTGATGATGGAATTGACAATGTCCCTACTGCCATTAGAACCAATCCATTTATTTATTTTGATGAATCTAATAGATCAATTGTTAGAGTTGATTACGAACCTGAAGTTGTGGTGGAAAATATATAGAATCATCCATCCATGTTATCAATTCATTTGGTTTACATTGAGTTGGTTTGTTAAGGTTGGTACTATTCAAACTTATTTAATATTGATTACAAATATGTTGTATCAGATTTGACCATTATGTGCATTTTCAATGTTTATTAGTTGGAATTATTATTTGAATTTTATTTTGTAATTTTGAATTGAAATGTATTTAAACCTACAAAAAAAACATTTCTAATTTGGTGAAAATTTCAATGCTTCAACTGTGATTTGTATAAAATTTGTATGACTCTAAGACCACTCTTTAAAATTTTACCAGGTAATGAACATGATGGTTTTTATTCTTCTGCAAAACATGTATTGAAACCTCCATATTCTACCTGAGATAAAGAAATTAAATTTTTTCTTAGTTTTTTCAATTGTTTCACCACTTATAAATCTAGTAGAATTAATGTTCCATGATTTTAATAGACTGATGACACTTAGTAAATAATCATCCTACTAAAAATTAAATTGTTACCTCTCATTTATTTTTTATTTTGGGTTACACATTAGTTATCCTTTTCTATTTAATTCCATATTTGTTTTCAAATTCAGGAAAATGGAACCAATTGGAGAGAGGTGACGAAAACATATTATGGACAATAGTCGTCGCATGGCTGAGCTGGGAATTCCACCACTAGTTCCTACATTGAGTAATTTATTTAAAATATATTTATTTAAATAATATATAATGTCATGTGATTAATTTTTTTATACATTTTTAAGGATACATCTATTAGGTGGCATTTATTTGATGAGCAGCCTAGTAGTGGTCCCAGTACTCGGGGTGTTCGTACGAGGGGGGTGGTACATGAGATAGACGATCCGGTCGGTGTACCCTATTAGACCCTGCCCCTCCCACTGATGTACCATCCATCCCACATTCTGATCTTGGTGTACCGTTAGGGACACAAAGGATATTTAGACCTCCCATGTTTTCACCACCCTTTACATCTGATCCTCCTCACCCATCTGTACCATATACGATGATGATTCCCACTCCCCATCCATCATTTGACCAGCCATCCTTATCATCTTCTTTTAACTATGCTTCCTTCTCTCTAGGATTTTATATTCCATCTTCTTTGACTACTACTTCTCCTGGGTCTGTCCCTGCGGAGCATACATTGAGACCCACTCCATCTGTACAGGGTCTTCCTTCAGTTTCTACAGATCCAGCAGCACCCATTGATCATACTACCCCAGGTATACTTATAAAACACTAAAAACTTGTTACACCATTATTTATTTCCATTATAACATGTAATGATAAAATATTGGTTTTTCATTCATAACAAATACATCTACTGATAGGAGGTGGGGCGGGGGCATACACGCATGTTTTCGGTGTGGAACCATTGCACGCAGTTGATGGTGAACTACAATGAATATAGTCATATGATTGAAAAATCAGGGTAGTATTGTCGGAGTTTTTTTGCGACGCTTTCCAAATACTCTGACATCATTCCTTTCAGCCCGCTCTCATGGAGACAGCTTCCAAAGGAAGTCAAGGATAATGCCTGGGCAGAGATATGGGTAAACAAATCTTTTGTATTTAATGCAATATATTAATTTTTGTATTTATATGATTTAATATTTTGGTTTCAACTGTTGTTTAATTTCCCAGAGGGTGAGGGTGCACGACCAGAACATCTAAAGAATTTAGGTGAGCTTTGGAGAGATTATAAGCATGATTTTTACATTGGACGGAGTGATAGGGTGGGCACAGAGTTATAGGCAGTCCTTTTCAAGGATGATTGTCCATTAGAATAGTACCAAAAGATGATTACTCATTAGGAGACTAGCCAATTTACAGTATTAATAAAATTAGAAGTATTTAAAAAAAAATCAGGTTTTTCATTAATACTAATTATTGAATTTTATTTAGGACGCATCTGGAAGAAATAAAAAAACATTGATGCTAAGAAATATGTCAACACATTGGTACGTACTACGATTCTAGATCATGGTAGACAGCTGGTATGAATGTTTATAAGATTTCTTTATGACTTGCACTTTCTATTGCTTCCTCTGTAATTTATTCGATTGCTAAAGTTGTTATATAATTTTAGTTATGAAATTAATTTTTTTTGTATCCTATTTTTTATTATGGTTTCCTACATTCAATGTCATTTTAGAGTCATAAATTGAATATAGAAGGATGTGTGCCATGAGAAAAACTGTTTTGCTTGAGTAGAAAGAAGAAAGATGGAAGTGCGGTTAATGAATCGAATCAGCAATAGATTGTAAGTTTTACATTGTAGATTTAAATTTTTTATCTCTATTTTTTAACTTAATAATCTATTTATATATGTAAAAGGATACTTTACAGGCCCTTGATTCCCAGGAACCTAACAATTTTGGGCCAAATGATCACTTACATCAGGTGTTGGGAGATGAGCACCAGGGTAGAGTACGCTTCTGGCCAAGGAAGTGTATAGTTCCGATGAGGTATTTTCCCTCCTCAGGTATGAGTTGTAGTTCCACCAAGTTGTAGCAGGTTAAGGCACATGAAGAACAAGTTGAAAAAAGGTCCACAGAGACAGCAACACAGTCTGTTATGGCAAACAATGCATTTATGAAACTGATGGAGTCTTTACATCCAAAACATCCACCAGAGGCCAGAACATCTTGTGAGGAATATATGTCATCAATGAGTTATATATTAGGTTCACTAGGTGTAAATTATAGTGGTGGTCAGGATGGTAGTGAGGAGGAGGCCGAGGTGGATGAGGAGTTGGGCGAGGAGGAGGCTATGGTGGAGGAGGAGGCTGGGGAGGAGGCTGAGGTGAAGGAGCAGGGTGATGAGGAGGCTGAGGCTGAGTACGAGGGAGAGGAGGAGGGTGGGGATGATAATGGGGACGATGATGAGGATGAGGGTGAGGGTGAAGATGATGATGATGATAGTGATGGTGATGAGGAACATATTGATCTGTTACATTTTTTATTGATATTATTGACCTTTTATGTTAATTGATTTGTTGTGCCTGAATATATGTGTGATTAGGTAGGTCACATTATCATTATTTTTTATACTTAAAAATTAAAAATTGATTTGATGATTTGCGGTGAAATACCCCTATTTTAATGAAATTGTAATTTTTTAGTGGAATTTAGAAAATTGGTGGTCTGATTAGAAGTTGATATAATTAAATTATTTTTTTAACCATGAAAGATTTTTCTTATAAAATATGTAATTACCATCCAATAAACATTGGATAGCCCCCAGAAATCCCCCCCCCTTATCCCTGGACCATGGACAGCCCCCACCCTCCTCCCTAGACCTCGGACAGCCCCCCACCCCACCCTCCTCCCTGGATAGCCCCCAGAAAACCCCCCAGACATCCCCCTGGACAGCTCCCCAAACACCCCCCACCCTCCTCCCTGGACCCCGGACAGCCCCCCCCCCACCCTTCTCCCTAGACCCCGGATATCCCCCAGACCGCCCCCCGGAAATCCCCCCACCCTCCTTCCTAGACCCCGGACAACCCCCGTCCTTCATACACCCTGGAGAGCCCCCCCCCCCCCCCACCCACCCTCCTCCTACCATGCATAACCCCTGCAACATATATCCTCATCCTCCACTAGGTACCTCACACTACTGTGTATCACCGACATCATCACACCAATCACTACATCATAAGTTCACTGAGCCCAATTTAAGCCCTCTTCAAGATTCACCCAAAATTCTAATCTAATTAATATTCCATTACTATTACTTCAGTACCAAGCACTGAACACTTAACTTGTTTACAGAGACAATCGCACTCTTAATTCAACATCTCATATCCCAATATAAGCTCCCTTCAAGATTCAACCAAAATAACAATGGAAAATATGGTTTTAGAGCTTTGGAAGAAGATGAGAGAAGAGTACAAACCCTAATAGAAAAGAGGATGCAAGTATTGGATTTTAAGTAAAAACAATAGACATTCGGAAAATCAACCAAACACTTTCTGATTGTATTAATACTTCAGAAAAATGATCCATGGGTCATTGTTGACATGTACGAGTCAACCCAGGCTCAATCCGAGGCACAGTGTGGCCGGTACCACTCAAAGTGTCTCACTTTTATTTGAATTGGACAACATTTTAAGTGAAAACAACAACTGGTATATGGAAAACTAACCAAAAGCTTTCAAATTCTATTGATACTTTAGGAAAACAATACATGGATCATATTTTACATGTGCGAGTCAACCCTACCTCAATCTGAGGCCCATTGTGGCTGGTACCACTCAAACTGTCTCACATTTATTTGAAATGGACAATATTTTCAGTGAAAACAACAACTTGAATTTGGAAAATTGAAAAAACGAAATCATATTCTGTTGATACTTTAGGAAAACGATCTGTGGGTCATTTTGGATGTGTAAGAGTCAACCTCACCTTAATATGAGGATTGGTGTAGCCGGTACCAGTCAAATTGTCTCACTTTTATTTGAAATGGATAGGATTTTATGTGAAAACAACAACTTGCATACGGAAAACTAACCAAACACCTTCTGATTATATTGATACATTAGTAAAACGATCCATGGGACATTTTTGATGTGTACGAGTCAACCCCACCTCAATATGAGGCACAGTGTGGCCGGTATCACTCAAAGTCTCTCTCTTTTGTTTAAAATGGACACTGTTTTTTGTAAAAAAAATAGACATTCTGAAAACTGACCAAATGTGTTCTGATTATGTTGATACTTTAGAAAAAGGATATATGGGTCATTTTTGACATGTAAGATTCAAACCAGTCTCAATACAAGGGACATTGTATCATTACCACTCAATGTGTCTCACTTTTATTTGAAATGGACAACATTTTATGTGAAAACAACAACTTGCATATGAAAAACTAAGCAAACAAATTCGGATTCTGTTGATACTTTATTAAAACTATCAATGCGTCATTTGTAACATGTACTAGTCAACGTAGTATTAATCTGAGGCACAGTGTGGCCGGTACCACTCAAATTGTTTCAGTTTTATTTGAAATGGAAAGGATTTTAAGTGAAAATAACAACTTCCATACAGAATACTAACCAAACACTTTATGATTGTATTGATACTTTAGTAAAATGATCCATGGGTCATTTTATACATGTACGAGTAAACCCCACCTCAATCCAAGGCACATTGTGGCTGGTATCACTCAAAGTGTCTCACTTCTATTTGAATTGGACACCATTTTAAGTGAAAACAACAACTGGCATACGGAAAACCAACAAAATGCATTCCAAATCTATTGATACTTTATGAAAACGTTCCATGGATCATTGTTTATGTTTAAGAGTCTACCCCACCTCAATATGAGGCACAGTGTGGTTGGTACCACTCAAATTGTCTCACATTTATTTGAAATGGACAATAATTTAAGTGTAAAATAACAACTTGCATACGGAAAACTAACCAAATGCATTCAGATTCTGTTGAAACTTTAGGAAAACAATCCATGGGTCATTTTTGACGTGTAAAAGTCTACCCCACCTCAATCCAAGGTATGGTGTGGCCGATACCACTCAAACTGTCTCACTTTTATTTGAAATGGACATGAATTTAAGTGAAAACAACAACTTACATACAAAAAACCGACAAAACACTTTCTTATTGTATTGATACTTCAGGACAATGATCCATATGTCATTTATTATGTGTACGAGTCAACCCTACCTCAATCTGAGGCATGGTATGGCCGGTATCACTCAAAGTGTATCTCTTTTGTTTAAAATGGACACTGTTTTAAGTAAAAACAAAAGACATTCAGAAAACCAAGAAAACATATTCTGATTGTGTTGATACTTTAGCGCAAATATCTATGGGTCATTTTTGACATGTAAGACTCAACGTTGTCTCAGTATGAGGGATGGTGTGGCCGTTACCACTCAAAGTGTCTCACTTTTATTTGAAATGGACAACATTTTAACTGAAAACAACAACTTCCATAAGGAAAACCAGCCAAACACATTAGGATTTTGTTGATAATTTTTGAAAACTATACATGGGTCATTTTTGATGTGTAAGAGTCAATTATTCATAAATACATGGCATGGTGTGGCCTGTACCACTCAAATTGTATCACTTTTATTTGAAATGGACGGGGTTTTATGCGAAAACAATAACTTTCATATGAAAAACCGACCAAACACTTTCGGATTGTATTGATACTTTAGTAAAATGATCTGTGGGTAATTTTTGACATTTAAGAGTCAACCCCACATCAATACAAGGCATGGTGTTGCTGGTATCACTCAAAGTGTCTCTCTTTTGTTTAAAATGGACACTATTTTAAGTAAAAACAACAGACATTTGAAAAACAAACCAAACTTATTATGGATGTGTTGATAGTTTAGAAAAAAGATCCATGGGACATTTGTGACGTCTACTAGTCAACCTTTTCTCAATCTGTAGGATAGTGTGGCCGGTACCACTCAAAGTGTCTCACTTTTATTTGAAATGGACAACATTTTAAGTGAAAACAACAACTGGCATATGGAAAACTGACCAAACACATTCAGATTCTGTTGATACTTTATGACAACGATCCATGGGTCATTTTTGATGTTTAAGAGTCAACCCCACCTCAATCCTAGGAATGGTGTCGATGTTACCACTCAAATTGTCTCACTTTTATATGAAATTGACAGGATTTTAAGTGAAAACAACAACTTGCATAAAAAAACCCGACCAAACATATTTGGATTGTGTTGATACTTTAGCACAAGGATCCATGGTCGAGCCTCACACAATCCACTTCTCATGTGAGGAACTCCTACCCCTATTCTATAACACATGACATTTAATAATCCATTCTCATCCTCAAACAGTGGGTTCTAGGACTAAACCAAAGTCCCTTTGGGAACCCAATACCAAAGACATAATTTAATATTAATACCCACTACCCAAAATGGGGATTCATCTCACAACACACCCAGGAGACCAAATTACAATTATCCACATACCCCCTTATTCCAATTGAAAATTCTATGAAAAACATGTAGGATATTCTGGTAACCCATCTCATATGTCGACATTGGCCAATGTTTCCCACTAACACATCAGGAACCATTTATACATGGATACATAGTTATTAGGGGAATATAATCATCCCATGTGCTTCCTATAACTCATCATAGGTCTATACACATGAACACTACCATTTTCTATCTTATGTGTATCATGATCCTTGTCCACTCTACCCAAGTTTTTCTGTTGGTTTTAAGATAGTCAACCCAAGACCATTAGTAAACATCCCATGTGCTTCCTATAACATGTAGGCTTTTCCTCTTGTGTGTATTGGTGTTGTGGTTTGAGTGAGGAGTGAATTGTCAATTTTGAATACTGTTATAGGTGTTATTGGTTTTCAATTCTAAATTTCTGAATTATTGATATATTGCATTTTGGTTGTATTGGTAATGAATTCTAAATTTTGAATACTGTTATGTGTATTGGATTTTGGAAGTATTGGATTTTAATTTTGTATTGGTGTTATGGGTGTTATTGCATTTCAATTATGGATGTATTGGATTATGGATGTATTGGATTCTGGAGTTTTCTCTTGTGTTGTGGTTTGAGTTATTAATGAATTTTAAATTTCTGAATTTCTGAATTCTAGATGAATTTTAAACATCACATGTAAGATTTTC
Source organism: Viscum album (assembly GCA_963277665.1). NCBI lineage: Eukaryota > Viridiplantae > Streptophyta > Magnoliopsida > Santalales > Viscaceae > Viscum > Viscum album. Next base: position 904,823,694 of record OY728139.1, read on the forward strand.
GATTGTGGTTGTGTATGTGTTCTTGCAGGTCATGGAGAGTGCAGGTTGGAGGGGGCTACTAGCTGCTGTGGAGCTGCAACATATGTATACCAACAGTTTTGAAAACCGTTTGTATATCCTTTTGAAGTATATTATACCAACGGTTTTGTTATAACAGTGGGTATAAACTTGTACCAACAGTTTTAAAAACCATTGGTATATGATTTAGATGTATATTTTCCAATATATACCAACGATTTAGAACTGTTGGTATAACGGTAACATATACCAACAGTTTGTGAAACTATTGGTATATCTCTTAATTTAACACATATACCAACAGTTTACATAGAACTGGTGGTATAAGCGTTTACCCACGGCTTACTTGGCCACGATTTGGGAAACCGTTTCTATATAATATACCAATGGTTTCCATGCCTTTACCAACAGTTCATAACCATTGGTAAAGGGTAGAATTCCAGTAGTACTCACTGTTAATTCCCCCTATAGTATTTTATTAGTAAACTACATAGACTCTGAGGAATCACTCAATTTCAATTCCCCATGTGGTCTCATAATGTAACTATAGACTCTCTGAGGGAGCACTCAACGTCAATCCCCCCTATAGTATTGTAGCGTGATAATAATAACAAACACTCTAGGAAAGCCCTCAACATCAATTTCCCCTATGGTCTCACTACACCAGGTTCCCACATCCTCATATAAAGAAATCATGCACAAATGATAATCAGCATCAAAAGTAATACTCAAGAACTACTTGGCTAAACAGCTACAGCATATCACATCATGTCTGGTAATAATCACTCCACCCTAACAATACTAGGCATGGAAGGCAAAGAAGCTGCCTAACTGGTAAGGCTAGACCAAATAGTCAATACAAGAAAACATGGGAAAAACATCCATATCTTAGCAAATATAACCCTATTCTCAACAATTAACCTCTATCCAACAAAATAGGAATAACAGGAAAATAAAAGGGCTAGAACCATAAACACACAATACCCCAAACATGGGTATTTGGAACTTTTTCACATATAACTCAAGACTATCTACGGAAAGGCACAAACCACCTACCTTAGTGTTTTACGATCGATATACTTGAGTCTCAGCCATTGAATCTCCCTAGAACATCATAGATCTACAACAATGTTAAAAACGTTCAACTGAGGATAACATGAGAGAGAGGAGAAATCATGAGATGAACTTCAAGAAGAAGGAAGAACTCTCCGTGGAAATTCCAACGCAATCAATGGTGGTCGATTTGGGGAATGAATGTCATGTCGGGGGGCTCGGAGAAGAGACGTCGTCATACGGTCGCTCCTGGATGAGACGAATGAAGATAAAAAGGGTTCTGTCGATTAGATGTGAACCCAGTCCATTTAATAAAAAATAAAGTACACAGCCTATATTTTAAAAGTACACGGCATGTACTTTCCTTTTCTAGCCTTTGCATTAGGTGGTCTCCATGTCACCGCACACGGCCATGTACTCTTCCGTTACCTGGCCAGTACATGGTCACCTGTGACAACCGAGTACACGGCGTGTACTTAAAGTTCATGGCATGTACTCTTGAAATTTCTAGAAACTCCACTTTTCCTCAAAAACAACCAAAAATCCAGATTTTCACCTGAAAAGAAGATCTAGGTTCTTAAAAACTTCCCCCCTTAATGAAATTTGTCTCATAATTTCCCTAGCAAGGCGGCATAGAATAAGAATCCTCGAACATCTCTGGCCACTACGATCATACATCGGTCTCCCTCCCCCGACTCTCATCCAATACTTGCTCATGCTACCATAGAACTCATACCATAGGAATAGACCGGTCATGGATGTAACACCCCAAGATTCCATGGTACCCTTCTCTTTGAATAATACAGTAGCGTGTGTTGTACACAACTTCGAGTTTTAACACACACCACAACCAATCAAACTAGACGTTATGAATAGTATTACCTACTTTTTGAAATTTTATACATTTTATCTTTAAAAATGGACTTCATTTTTGGAATTGGAATATCAAAATTAGTTTGGAGTGAATTTTTTTACTTTTTTGATAACTTGCATATTTTGATGAATAGTGAAAATTACGAAATTTTATTTAAAAACAACTTTTTTAATCGAAAAAATTAATAGTGATAAATTATGAATTTGAGTGATTTTAGAGTATAATTAGATTATATTTTTACCATTTATTCCAATGTTGGTCATTGGATATAAATTCACATTTAAAATGGACATAATCAAGTGCCAATCTTTTGATAGTTATTATCTCTTAAAAACACGCTTTTTGTTTTAACAACGAGAATTTATTTTAAATTAATTACTTATACTTCTGTGTTTTTAATTTAAAAAAAATGGATTCCATATTTAGAATAAGGAGTTTCAAATTGTTTAAATAGGTAAATTTTATTTTTAGATATTTTGAATAATTACTTCGGTAAATATTTTATTTACCATGGTTAAAAGGTAAATCTGGTAAATAAGGGTAAAAAATAGTATTATAATAATAATAAATTACCCTAAAATGTGTCCTAACCCTATTTGTTGATAAATTTCCGACCATGGTCATAATTGGGTCTATGTTTGGACCTCATGGATCCAGTTGTAAGTGATAATGACACATTATGTAAATTAAGATAAACTAAAAAACAAAAATGACATAAGCATATATCATTTAGCAAAAAAAATTTACATAGGGTTATATAGGTTATATTTTCCACTATAAATTTTCATTAGAAATATAAAATTATTTCCTAAATAATGGAATATTATTTATATTTTTTAGACATTGAATAATTAAATTTATTTGTGACATAATAATGATGCAGTATTTTCCTTATTAATGAAAGAATCAAATAATTGGTATTATAAATATTAAAATAAATATAATTTGAAAGTTTTTATGACATACACGAATTTTATTGATTAATATGAAATCTTAGGATTTCTTAAATGAATTTTTTTCGAATTAATAAAGTTTTTAAGACTTTAACAAAAATCAATTATTAAATAGTGTCAAAATTGACATAAAAGAGTTTTTACAAAAAATATTATATTATTAATTCATATTATATTCCTAAAAATGTAAGGTTCGGCAAAAGGACTTATATAATTATAGGTGTCTCATTGATGGACCACTTGGGGGTCTCTTGGAAGTATATAGTAATTTTATTAACCATATAATATAAAAATAGAAAGTTACATGGTAAATGTCAAACTATTAAACTAAGAGTTAAATATAAATGATAAGGTTAATATAGTGACCCAAACCTGTCTAACATCTATTGGATTAAAGTATTTAGACCCATCCCCACCTTATACTTTGAATAATCTACTTTGGAGCCATTAGAGACCAAATATTAATTTATTATAAATTAATACTTTAAATTTCTCCTAATGAGCCCCTCCTCTTCCTTATAAAAGGACACCACTTCTAACGAATTCTCCATACCTTCAAAGCCTTTTGGTTAAGCCAACCCCTACCAAAATATCCTCTAAACTTCCCTCACTTTATCCTAAAGGCCTTCCTTTAGTAATAAATCCAACTTAAGGAGCCCTTTTGATCAAATCAAAAGGAAGAACCCGAAGAAGAGGTAATAATTTCTCCACCCTCTTTCAAGTTCCTTTCTTCTTAAACTTCTTATTTCTTTGTTATTTCCATTCTAAAACAATAAATCCAGTATATTCTATATACTTTGATGTTATTATAAATATGGTACAACCATATTCAGTATTCTATCCATCCTTTGAATGACATGTCACCATATGTGTGTATGTACGGCTTACCATCTCCACGTCGTGGTGTAATTGTTATTCAAAGATTATTATTTGGATGGGTATGATATTGATGTGTAATTGAATTAAAGAGTAAATATAACACTATAATTATTCTATATATATTATATACCATCCAATTATATATTATTTTAATATCAAAATGATGATATTGTCGCTCGTGCGTATGTACGGACTACCGTCTCCATGAACGCGATGAGATTCATTCCCCATTGTATCCATTCAAGTATAATTGTTATTTTGTTACTAAAAATAATGTTTAAGGACTTTATATAATTCTGGATATGTATAAGATACAACCTATCAACAACAAACACAACTTATGTAACAAAACATATTAAAGAAAATGAGTAAGTTAACACCCGAAATGATGATAATACTAAGATATTATTAAAAAAAATGTTAAAAGATCATATATGATATCATATTTATGTATATGGTTCTTTTATAATTTAATAATAATGTCTTAACTATTATACAAGAGTTTAACATACCATCGACTAAGAAAAATTATAAGGTAAGGGTTTATTTCACAATCTCTTCATTATCCGAGGTTGTTTATACGTAGTTATCTACTAGGACATCTTTATCATTCACATCCATGTTTCTTAAAAATGTATTTCAAATCATTCTTACTATTTTACAGACTTTGGGTTAAAGTCATTTATTCCCTTTTTTGACTTTTTATAAAAATTTTATAAAGGAATCTTTGTGTCGTTTTCCATACAAGGTCCTTTTTAACCTTTTCGACAGAATTAAGGTAAGAATGTATTATTTTTAACTTATATGGAGGGTGCAACTATTTTCTTCCATTATAAAATCTTCAAAGCTTCCCTTACAAGATTATAAGAATATTTTTAAATTAAATTTTTTATTTTATAATTATGCGGCTTTTAAATGATTTAAAAAAAGATATATTTCTCTCAAATAGTTTTGATTTCATCTATGTCCACATCCTTTGATGGATTTTAAGATTATTTGATGTTGATTTACTATGATACAAAACATCCATATTGTATGGAAGGTTTTTTGATATGTTTGACTATGGATGTGTTATTTTTATACCATTAATGTTTTATGGAGAAATTATTGACATATCGTATTCTTGTTTTAATATGAATTTTTATGTTATGTTTAAACATATTCATATGTGGAATTAATTGGACTTAGTAAGTGACGGGTGGATCCCGCTATAGCTTCTCGATGCATCGGTGGGTCTCATGAGACAAACTAGTGTCTTGGCACAAGGCCTTAACAAAATCTTACTTGTAGTATTGGCATGAGGCCTTGACTATGTGGTTATGATAGTCTGGCATTATGCATTCCATCATTATGAAAGTGGTTGTTGATATTGAATGTGATTATTAGACTATTATAATATCCATGTGAATAATTAAATTCCATTATTTCGTTTTACTTCTCCCATATTATGTTGTAGTTCAAGTTTAAAATGATTTTGTTTTAGTTATACATTTCCTTAAATGTCTATGCTTATTTATGAATGATTCCGCTATATTGTGATCCTTACTGGGAATTTAAGCTCACCCATTTCTATGTTTTATTTTTCCCAGGATGTAAAGAAGTATTTTACGAATGACCTGTAGGTATAGTATAAAGGGATATGAGTGTGGAGACAAGATGTTTTTGTAGTTTTCACTTTATTATGTAATGTAATATTTATGAATGTATCTAGTGTTTCCAAGGCTAATAAACTAATTGGTCTTTCAAGACTTGATCTTTTGTGATCATTCCAATTTTATGTAATAATGCACCAACTCCATGAAATTGGGGTCGGGGCGTTATAACGGAGAACCTTTGCACTTCTATCAAAAATACAAATAACATTCTCCTAGAATGAGGCGTCCACCTCAAGCTCAACCTCCTCGGGTCGGAAAACATGAGATAGGTCTGAGATGTAATGTCAAAGTTGAGAAACATGGAAGAAATCATGCGTAGATCAGTACCTCTATTGTAACTGAAACTGATAGGAAATCATCCCAACTCTCTTCAATACCTCAAATGGCATGACCTATCTTGGTGAAAGCTTACTATTTCTCCTAATCCTCTTATGTCCCAACGTCGGTGTGACATGCATGGAAACCTGATCTTTGACCTCAAACTCCAGACGTTATCTCCGTCGATCAGCATAAGAATTTTTTTGTGACTGTGCAGTATCCATCCTCTTCCGAATCATCTTTATCTGCTCTGTGGTCTCCGGGACAAGATGATTTCCCAGCATAGCTCCCTCTCCTGCTTCCATCCAGCCTAAGGGTGATCAGCATGACCTACCGTACAAGGCCTCATAAGTTTCCATCTGAATAGTTTCATAAAAACAATTATTGTCGGAAAACTCCACAAGAGGTATGTGTTTCTCCCAAGAACCTCTAAAATCTAGGATGCATACTTGAAGCATGTCCTCAGGAACCTTAATAGTATGATCATACTGTCCATTTGTCTGGGGATGGTAAGTTGTACCCAGAAGTACCTGTGTCCCCAAAGCCCTCCGAACTCCCTTCCAAACTCGAGATGTAAAATTGGAATCCCTGTCTGAAACAACGGAGCGTAGAACCCCATGTAGATGTACAATCTCTCGGATGTTAAACCATCCTATCTCATCAACATTGAAGGTCTCCTTGATCGGAAAGAAGTTAACAACCTTCATGAGTCTATCAATGAAAACTCAAACTGCATCATTCCCTTGTAGAGACCTCATAAAACCTGTCATGAACTCCATCACAACATTTTTCCATTTCCACTCAATAATGGGTAACTACTGAAAAGGCCCTGCTGGTCGTTGATACTCCTCCTTTACCTGCTGACAGGTAGAACACCTATTGATAAAACTAGCAACATCTCTCTTCATACCTGGCCACCAATACTGATGGTGCAGATCTCAATACATCTTGGTTACACCAAGATAAACTGTCCAAACAGAGGAATGAAAGTCTTACATCAGCTCCTCGTTTATGTCTTATGGAACCTACATGTGTCAATGAAAATGCAAGATCCCATCCTCTCCTATAGTCCATCTAGGAATACGGTCCTCTCCTAACATACTCTTCCGTGGGACTAGGCCTTTAGAATCTGATAGATGCCTCATTCACACTCGATCAAGTGGAGTAGAGGTAAAAGCTATAGAAGAAGGAAATGTCTACCCCTGTCAATCATGCACCTCCAAATGCATCTCATGGAACAGATCCATAAGCTGCCACTCACTACTGGCCTCTTGAACTGTCTGTATCTGAGTCCTCCTACTCAATGCATCAGCCACAGCTTTGCCTTTCCCAAGCGTATAGGAAATTTCCAAGTCAAAATACTGAAGGTACTCAACCCACATTCATTGTCTCAAATTCATATTGCGCTGAGTTAAGATAAACTTGAGACTCTTTTGGTTGGTGAAAACCACAAAATGATCTCCCAGAAGATAATGTCTCCAACAACATAAAGCATGAATACTTGCAGCCAACTTGATATCACATGTCAAGTAGTTCCTATCATGTTTCCTCAACTGTTAAAACCCATACGCAATGACTCTTTCTCCCTGCATAAGCACTAATCCCATCCCAATACCGATGCATCACAGTAAATAGTATATATCTTGCCCATTTTGGAAAAAACTAGTATTAGTGCTAAATTCAACCTCCCTTTCATCTCCTAAAAGGCTGACTCACAAGATTCTAACCACAAGTACTTTTCACCCTTCTTAGTCAGACCCGTTAGTGGTGCTACTATGTGTGAAAAGTCGTGTATGAAATGTTTGTAGTAACCATCCAGCCCTAGGAAACTCATGACCTCAAAGACATTCTTCCGCTGCTCCCAGTAAGCTACAGCCCTCACATTCCTTTGGTCTATTGATACTCTTTTCTCTAAGATGATATGACCTAAGAAGTGAATTTGATCCATCCAAAAGTGGAATTTTGAGAGATTATCATATAATTGATGCTCTCTCGGTGTACTAAAAATGATATCAAGATGTGTGGCATGGTTGTGTCGAGTGCGAGATTAATCCAAGATATCATCCATGAAGACTACCATGAAAGAATCCAAGTATGTATGGAACACTCGGTTAATCAACGCCGTGAAAATTGCAGGTACATTTGTGAGACTGAAAGGCATAACCACATACTCGTATAGACTATACCTACTCTGAAAGGTTGTAAGAGGTACATCTGATGGTCTAATGCTCAACTGATGGTAACCGAATCTCAATAAAATCTTCAAGAACACTTGGGCTCCTCTAAGATGATCAATTAGATAATCAATCCTAGACAAGGGATATCATTTCTTGACCGTCAACCGGTTTATCTTCTGATAATCAACACAAAGTTTGAGGGTATCATACGCATTCTTCACAAATAGGACAGGCGAATCCCAAGGATAAGTACTGGGTCAGATGAAAACATTTCCCAGTAACTCCTCCAACTGCTTCTTGAGCTCCTATAACTCTGGTGTAGCCATAATATAAGGAGGAATGGACAATGGTGGCACTCCTAGAACAAGATCATTAGAAAAGTACACCTCTCCCTTAAGAGGAAAACTTGAAAAGTCCTCTAGAAAGATGTCCCTGAAAAGATACACCACCGGAAGAATGTTCATATATGAATTCCCCTAGTCATTCAGATATATACTATCAATCTGGTCTTTAACACCTCTCAACCCATGATGCTCGGGTCCCACTCTACTTTCTGGAATATCACATTCACCCTTATAAAGAAACGATCTTCTCTCTGGTGATGTGAAACTCACCCTACAACGATAGCAGTCGACAACAACCTGGAAGGGAACTAAATAGACCATTCCAATAATGACATCATAACCCGTCATCTCTAGGATATAGAGGTCCCAAAAAAGGTGACACCCACCAACCTCTGGAGGGAACTCCTTGCACTGACGCATACTAGATGTTCTAGTTCCCAATGGAGTTTCTAGCGTTATGACATCAGCAGAAGAAAAGTTACAGAGACAAAGGCTCTCCACAATAGTAATAGATATAAATCTATGGGAATAACATGTATTGAAAATAACAGAAGATAAAGCTGAGGAAATCGGTATTGTACGTCGAACTATAGAGGGTCTGGGATCCTACTCCTCCTCGATTTTCTCCACAGCAAAAGTCTGACCTGCACTCCGACCGTGTGACCCAACCTGACCACTCTGAGCTGATCCACCCTGTTGTCGCTGAATGCTTGGTGACTGGCTACCATGGCTATGACCTCCACCTTAGCCTGAACAGTTGGAAGAACTGTAGTTCCCAAACTGGTGAGAAACTGTTGGTGCTACTCCTGAATGAGGAGTCATAGAAGAACCCTTGTCACTAGCTGATGGTGATAAGATCGGACTGGAGCGCTGAAGATGTCCCATATTGCCGCAAGATCGGCACTCCACTGGGTCTCTCAGGAAATGTGGTCCGCTATGCTCAACCTTCCCACAATGGTATCATATCACCTGGCTACTTAAAGGTGTATCCCAGCTACTTGTATCTCTACTTATAGACTCCCTACGACACGTATTGCTATCAGCCGGAGAATCACTGTCTATGAATGTGGAACCACCTTATCTCACAGATCTAAAATCCCTCAGGTTGTGCTCCTTGATCAGTGCCTAGTTGACTATGGAAGATATTGAAGTCAACGTAAAGATGTTCACCTGATCCCAAATATCCTTCCTGAGACCATCATCAAACTTTCATGAAAGGAATAACTCATCATCCCCTAAAGTGGTTGTAAGGCGATGCAGATCTATGAAGCGAGAATAATTCTACATAGCTAAAAGAGTACCCTACTCAAAACTCATAAACTCTCAAGGTCGATCAGCCCTAAAAGTATCCGGGTAGAAGTACTTATAGAAGGAATATTGGAACTCATCCCACACCATAACTTGCTGTAATCCTTCTTGTGAGATCACATCACACCATCTCCTGGTGGAATCACAAACCATATACGTAGAGAGCTTCACCCCCCTCTCTGGAGGCTTCTCTAGATTCTCAAATATTGTCATCATGGCTTCTAGCCATGAACCTACAGCATGGGGTCCTCCATTCTCTGAGAAAGTGGGAGGATACTTCTATTGAAATACCCGCATAAAATATTCCATCAACGGGGCAGGATGCAGTTCTCCCTATAAAGTATGCATAAACCTCATAAAGCCCTCTTGGAACTATGCGTCAGCACCTGTGTCCAGAATGATGGTTGGTGCCAAGATCAGCACAACTGGAGGATCTTCTGGTAGTCCCTGATCAGCCATATTCAGTGTTTCATCACTGCCCTATAACTGGCGAACAACCAGAGGACGTCTCAGTGGAATGACTCTGCAAGGTCAAGTTCACAACTTAGATCAATATTAACAGGGACTGAAACATTGAAGTATAAGAAGGTAAAAAGAGAAAGAAATCATTAAAGTTTTTTTTAATCATGGATACATGATATGTATAATGCCTACATGGTGTGTTCCCTTAAACTTTTACAAGGGATTATACTTCTGCCAACCCAGGTTATTTAACACTCCATACACACAGTGTGTTTTCCTAACACGCAGCGTATACTTGAATCCTCTTCCACTACCTGAGTTCTTCTACATGGCTATGACACATGATTCTCTAATAACTATACTACATGGCATGTTAGTGCCAGACACGGCGTGTATTAGACAAACTTCACCGACCCATGTTGTTAGTTACACGGCCGATTTCACGGATAACTCTACATGGCGTGTTTGTTCTAGACACGGCCTGTACTAGAAAGATTTCACTAACCCATGTTGTTTGCTACATGGTTGGATACAAGGGTTATACTACACAGTGTGTTCAATCTTGACACAGCGCATATAACCTAAGTTTTATCCATCTTTAACGTTAGTCACATGGGTGGACACATGGTCTACACAACACGTCGTGTACATCCAGTACATGGCGTGTCTCACCAAATATTTCCCTAACACGTGTCTCTTCCCACACATCCAATGACGCAGTTCGAGACTACATGGCGTGTACATACAGTATATGGCACGTACTTAAGAAAAACAGTTTCTTCCCAAATAGAAGGACACATGGCATGTATTCATCAGTACACACCGTGTATTCTAGGTTTTTTCAGACAGTAAGCCTCATAAACTACTTCAAAACCCATAAAACATTTAAATCAACTTTAAGGTGCCAAATTCTGATCTGTGCGGGCCCATACTCTCTGATAATCAAAGCTTGGCATGTTATACATGTTATATACAAGCATTAGTGAAATGATCCACCAAATTCTGGTCCATGTGGGCCCATAACACCTCAATAACCAAAGTTTGGCATTCATTCGAATGAAACATTACACAATTCAATACCTTATTAAAAGTAGAAATTCTATCAAGTAATCTATCACAAGAGAATTCATATCTTGCACAACATCTATCACAACAACATGAAATCACTACTGCACTCTAAATGACTTGGTAGGAAATCATGACATGTGATTTATAGCAAGTTCCTATATGATGTACGAGATGGAATACCCTCATCTCATCGGGTTGACACATAACTATAACCTTAATAATATCAACAATAACATCACAAAACATGTGAATCACCCAATGGTGAAATCAAATCAACTATAAAATTGCAAAACAGAAACATTGCAATAATGCGGTAGATTGGCTTTTCCCAGTACAGGGGTTAGCTACTCCCAGGCACAGCTTATTACAAAGTACCTATTTTCTTCGTATCCATAGCTATATGATGCAAATTTTAAGTCATGAAAAAAATAATCTCCTCTGATACCACTTTGTAACATCCCGGTTCCGGTTACCGCCCAGAGGTGCCCCATACCCAGTTGGTCACAATGCCTCAAGTGCATTTCCCCGAACGCTAGAGGCTTCTGACTAGATGTGAGGGACATGGGTGTGATAGTGGAGAAACTATGTCGTCATTGGCAGAGTAATAAAGCAGAAGTAAAACATATAACAATAGTAGAATTAGTAAAACATTCAATAGGTAAACAGAAAAAGTAATAAACAAATAAAGCACACAAATATAAATGATGGATGATACATATGTCTAGGAAATCATCCAAACATATCACAATGCTGGAATATAGAACTAAACCAAAGAATAAAAAGAAAGAAAGTAAACAGCTCCACAGCATCACCGGCCCCAACTTGGTCCCATGCTCCGCAGTTCTACAGCAATCAAGTACCTGAAGTAGAAGGGAATTTTCCCTTATCTATTACTGCAGTAATATAATCTGTTTGGGACCAAAATCATGACCCAGACAGGGTGTAAGATAAATCCTAGTAGGAAACCACCCAAGTATCTGTGCCTCACCGTCAATGAATATATATGGCAGGTAATAAGCAAAAGAATCAATAAAGAAGGAAGTACTCAATAATAAAAAATCCTATAGTTTTATTCAAAAACATTTACTTTTACGTAATTAATTAACCAACATGAAATAAAGCAACCACTGGGTAGTTCTGACAGCCTAACCCCTCTGGTTTACAATACAAGGGAAGATATACCCAATAAACTCTGAGGAAGCATTCACTGTCAATTCCCCCTATAGTCATGTGTGATCAATGAATCTCTGAGGAAGCACTCACTATCAATTCCCCCTATAATATTTTGGTGGTAAACTACAGACACTCTGAGGTAGCACTCAAAGTAAATTCCTCATGTGGTCTCATAACGTAAATATATACACTTTGAGGGAGCACTCAACATCAATCCTCCCTATGGTCTCGCAGCATGATAATTATAATATACACTCTGGGAAATCCCTCAATGTCAATTTATCATATGGTCTCACTAAACCAGTTTCCCATAGCCTCGTGTAAAGCAATCATGCACAAATGATAATCAACATCCAAATTGAACCTCAAGAACAAATTGGCTAAACAACTACAACATATCATATCATGTCAGGTAATAATCACTCCACCCTAACAATACTAGGCATGGAAGGCAAAGTAGCAGCCTAACAGGCAAGGTTAGACTAAAAGGATGAAACAAGAAAACATGGGGAAAGCATCCATATCCTAGAAAAGATAACCATATTCCAACAATTAATCTCTATCGAACAAACTAGTCATAGAATGAAAATAAAAGGGCTATAACCATAACTATACAGTACCCTGAACAAGGGTATTGGGTACTTTTTCACATATTACTCAAGGAATATCTATGGAAGGGAACAAACCACCAACCTCGGAATTGTACGATCGATATAATTGATTCTCAGGCCTTGAATCACCCTAGAATGATGTAGATCTACAACAAAGTTAAAAACATTCAACCAAGGATAACTGAGAGAGGGGAGAAATCAGGAGATGAAGTTCTAGAAGAAGGAATAACTCACCATGGAGATTCCAACACAATTGACAGCGGTCGATTTGGAGAATGGACGGCGAGTCAGGGGAACAGATAAGATCTGTGGCCATATGGTCACTCCTGGACATGATAGACGAAGAGAAAAAAGGGTTCTGTCAATTAGACGTGACCCCAGACTGTTCAATAAAAAATAAATTACATGATGTGTATTTTAAAATCACACGACAAGTACTTTCCTTTTCCGACCTCCACTTTAGGCTGTCTCCAGGTCCCTTCAAACGACCATGTACTCGGCCGTTACCCAACTAGTACATGGTCACCCACGACAATGGAGTACATGGCGTGTACTTAAAGTACACTGCATGTACTCCTGAAATTTCCAAAAACTCCTATTTTCCTAAAAAACAACCAGAAATCTGGATTTTCACTGAAAAATATGATTATTTATCGTAAACCTTAGAGTTTTATAAATATTATATCAATTAATAATATAGTATTTGTTTTAAAAACTCATTTATGTCAATTTTGACACTATTTGGTATTTTTTTTGTTAAAGTCATAAAAACTTTATCACTTCCTAAAAAATTATTTAATCAACCCTGACATTTCATACGAACCTAGAAAATTTGTTTATGGTATCAAAAGCATCAATTTACATTTATTTTTATATTTATAATATCAATTATTTTATTCTTTCATTGATAATGTAATTGTTGCATCATCATTATGCCATAAATAATTTTAATTATTTAATTTCAAATAATTATAAATAAAATACCATTATGTTGGGAAATCTTTTTATCTTTTTAATGAATATTTATAGTCGAATTTATCTTATGTATTACCCTATATTAAAAATGTTTTAGCTATTACACTTTGAATTTAACACTTTTAACTCTTTTTTAAATAAAATAAAAATTAATTTCCTAATCTAATCCAAGAGGATAAAAAAGATTATATTTTATTCCTAAGGTTGGTTTTTCTAGAAATACACTTATCCAATTGAATTAGGGCATGTGTTAGGGTAATTATAATATCATTTAGACCTTTAATTACCCTATTTACTTTTAACTGTGGTAAATAAAAGTCAAAAGTTACTATTCACCGAAAAATATTTTCATCTTATTGAACCAAATTTTACTTAATGATGTCAACCATGTCTCTTATATTTTTCAAATTCAATTCACATAAGTGGTAAAATTATGTTTCATGCAAATTTTCAAATGTGCCTAGAAGGTGTGTAAAAGACGTTAAAAAGTTCAATAAAATTTTATACATCAAATTTTATTATAAAACGACTCCGATGAATTACATTGAACTTATATAGGTATTATATATCTGTTTTTACTTAAAATAAATTTAAATAAAATAATTAATTATTTAAATAAATAGTTGGTTTTAAACAATAACTTAGTGTTTTTCACTATTCATCAAAAATTGAACGTTTTCATGAAAATTACAAAACATCACCCTAATCTAATATTGATATTCCAAATTCAAAAATAAATTCTATTTTTCCAAATTAAAAAAATATAAGTTTCATTAATTGATTTAAAATTAATTCCCGTTGTCAAAACCAAAAGGCGGGTTTTTTAAAGTAAAAACTATCAAAAGATTAACATGTGTTTAGGTCAGATTTAAATGTGAAATTACTCATAATGACCTAAATTGTATTAAATGATAAAAATTTAATCTATTTATACTTCCAAATCATTAAAATTCATAATTTAATACTATAAATTATTTCGATTAAAAAATTTGTTTTCAATTAAAATTTAGTATTTTTTTACTATTCATCAAAATATGAATGTTAACATAAAAGTACCGAAAATTTATCCAAACAAATTTTTTATGTCTTTCTTCTAAATAAGAAATTAATTTCATTAAACTGAATATATAAATGTGTCAAATATTGGTTTTAAAAAGGGTTATCCATTAAAGGATGGCAAAATTTCATTTTTTGGAAAAGATTTCTTTTATCTAAAAAATGAATTCATTCTTATATTATGTCTAAGAAACACATAATATAGATTCTAAAATTATATGGAGAATAGAAAATTCAAAATTCAGTTAATATTATTCATAATCTCTTTTTGAATGGCTAGTTTGTTATGTTTTGGTGCGCTCAAACTCGGTGTTGTGTGTAACCCAAGTTATTGAATTACTTTGAAGAGATAATGTACTATTAAATAAGGGGGTGTTACTTTCTCACCTACTTTAATAAATTGTGTCCTCACAATTTGAAATTTTTCTTCTAAAATAAAAGGTTAAAAATAGAAAAATACCTTTGTGGAAAACTCACAACAGAAATTGGGTTAAAAAATTAGTTTTAATAAGAGGGAAAGGGGAATGAAAAAGTCACCACCAAATTATGATATCGATTAGGAGAACATTGGTGGAAATTACATACACATAATTGGTAGAAAATTGTATATATTTATAGGGAGTTATTGAGGTCATAAATTACAAAAAACATTAAAATTGAGGTCCTCAAATCCATCAATCTATGGTGATTTAAAATATCATTGGTTCAACAAAACATAAGTTATTAGGATAACACATTTTTGGTTTTAAGTTACCTTCCCTAAAGTTTAAGAAATAATTTATTCATATAACAAGAGGAAAAAATATACTTGAAAAGTAGAGTTTCATCCTTCAACTAATTCCTACCACAAACTCATCTTTTGGTCTAAAAGATAATAGAATTCAAAAATATTCTATTTATCCTAATTGTATAGGGTTCCAAAAATAATTAACTTATAATTAATTTTTCATAATGTTTTAAAAAAACAACATTATAATAACCTATAAATCATGTAGGCTCGTGGTAGGTGATGCACCCTTGTCGCCCTTCGATTGAGGGTTCAAGTCTCGTAGCCTTGCCGGACGTGACAGGTTGTCTCCCAACCTCCAGGTTGTCCTTTTTTTAACAATTCAAAAATAATCTTATGAAATTATTTATCCTTAACAATAGTATCCAATGTAAAACATAATACATTCTAACCTTTAGACTTATCCAAAATACTTCTGTCCAAACACACAGTCCAAAATTTATAAGGAAGGTAAACACAATGAAGATCTTTTTTTCCACATAATAACATGTGAATACCTTCATCATATATTCCTTTAAAACACAATAACACCCTAAATTACCATAAAACCTCATTGATTACATTCGTGCTCCCTTATTCCTTATAGAATACTGGATATACTTTTTGTATCCAAAAATGTTGTAAACTCCAACAATAATGGAATAAACAAACAATAGATTAATTTCAATGTAGTCAAAAATTTCAAATATAATTTATCAAAATCAATCATATCTTATTACTAAATCACTACCTCAGTATCAGAACCATATTAAGGTTTATCTTTCACTCAACCATGTATTTTTTAAAATATTTAACTTGATATTGAGTCACATTTCTTAGAACCATATAATCTCAAATCCTCAATGAAATAGTACTGCAGTACAATCCTTATTTATTTCCATAATTCATATAACCAGTACATTGCTGATAAAAAACTCAAATGAAATAATTCTTTTACAACAACATAAGAACATTATTCATTCCTCTTCATCTATGGTAGTACCATAACTTGATTATTATGTAATTGCATCATTTGGGGCATACTCTGAGGATTTGAACATTGATTTGTGTAGTGTCCCAAATCCTTGCAGATAAAGAAGAGTACATTTGAAACCTTTTTCTTACCCTTGAAATCACGTGATTGATGTCCTTTTTCTCCACACTTATAAAAAACTCTCATTCCCTTTAAGCATTTACCATGGTGATTCTTTCCACAGTTATCACATATGTAAAAATCCTTCTTTACTCTCTCATCTTTATCCATATTCTCTCTACCATCATTTTCGTCTCTTACTTCCCTTCAAATCCATAGGACTCAGATAATTCTTTACATATCTTATTAACCCATGATACTATTTATTCATATGATTAGAATATGTGGGATAATATTTCCTTTATAAATTTTGTCTTAATACCATGAAAGATATGATCCTTCTTACTCTTTGGATCATGCGTATTGCTTGAGTTCTCATTCTTTCTACTGGAAATCATTTCTAAACAATGGAATACACTAGGTTAGTTTATGAATCGCAATGTATAATTCTAAACTTATAAAATAACTAACATAAATTGAAAATATTATGCATATAATAAATAATCATAAAAAATGTTTTCTTTGGGGAATTATTTACTCATAAATTCTTCATAATGGATTATAAAAAATGTGAATTATCCTAAGCACATTGCCCGGGAGTGTCGTAACCAAGAGTGCAGCAAGACCCATTATCGTGTACCAGGATACCCCAGGGCAAGCCTAAATCTCCTTGTCAAAGTTTTCACTCTTAGATACATTTTTTCCAGAGTTGCCTCTACCTGATCGTATCTAGATAGGGATTTATTTCATGTAAAATACACAAAATCTCTACATTATCAAAATTCTATGCAGATAATCTATAATAATCCTCAAAGTCTATATTAGGGTAATGTTCTCTAATAAGAGTTTTTCAAAATCTAGTTTCCAAGGATTGTACTAAACGTTCTCTGATAAAAACTGTAAAACCCCGACCCTAGAAGCCTGGAGCTAGTGCATTTTTTTAATACATTGGAATGATTACAATGAATAAAGACTCGAAGGACTCATGCGTTTCGTAGTCTTCAAAAATATATTACATACGTGAACGTTACATTACACATTAAAATATAAAACAAAACATCAGTAATATGTTAAGAACTCTATTATTCCCATAGCTTAACCCTTCATATCAAACATAATACACTTCTTGGAATCCTAGGAAAACAAAACATAAGAAAGGGGTGGGCTCAGATGCTCAGTAAGGGTAAATAATTTAGTGAAAGATATAAAATTTAATGGCAAGATGTGTAATAAAAAAATATTCTTTTAAACATAAACATGAACATAATATGGAAAAAATAAATCAAACATTACCATATAAATATGAACATCAATATTCTACTGGTCAAATAATCACATGTAATAATTAATTTCATAATGATGGAATGCCTAACACCGGACATCATTACCCCATAGTCAAGGCCTCATGCCAAGACTAAAAATATAATTTTTTCCAAGGCCTTGTTCCAAGACACTAGTTTGTCTCATTAGACCTACCGATGCATCAAGGGGCTATAGAGGGCCTCACCTATCACTTACTAAGTCCACCGTATTCATCATATGAAAATGTTGAAACATAACATAAACATTCATATTAAAACTAGATTATGAAATGTCAATACTTCAACCATAAAACATTAAGGGTATAAAAATATCAAATCCATAGTCAAACATATCATAACTCATTCAATACAATATGAAATATTGTATTATAATAAATCAACATTAATCAATAATAATATCCAGTAAACAATTTTAACATAGTTGAAAATGATAAGTAAAACTTTTTGAGAGAAATTTCCCTTTTTTGAAATCATTTAAAAGTCACACATTTATAAATGAAGTAATTTAAAAGAGATTTTTTAATAAAATTGTCACATACCACTTTGAATCTTTTTAAAGCAATTAACATTTTAAAATAATCATGTCCATATAAATAAATCCTTAAAACGATTTTGAAAACATAGACATTAATGAGAAGGATTTAGAAGAATAAATATTTAAAACATTTAAAATGATGTTTTCGTTAAATTGTAACTTAAAATAATAAGTTTTTAATTTCTTTTATGAAACATGGACTTGGATAAAAAATATTTCCCATAAAATACTTACACATAAACAATCTCATATAATAATGAGATTGAAAAATTAACCCTTACCTTGCAGTTTCCTTTGGTCGTGGGTATGTTTAATCTCATGTATAATAACCATAGTATGTTATTAAATTATACCAGAACCATATTCATATTTATTATATAATACATGATTCATTTATGACTTTATACTACCCATTTAATAATTATTTCCATGCTAAATTTACATTTCGGGTAATAATCACTTTCTTTATCGTATGTGTTTTAACTTTTTATTATTAATCATATCATTTTGATCATGATTTAAATACATAAAATATATAAAACATGATTTATATATAATATATATTTAGAATATAAATATGTATAATCAATAGATATATGAAATGAAAAAACACCATTTATAGAGACGGTAGGTCGTACGTACGCATAAATGTTGTTTCCATTTTCATATCTTATTGAACAGAAGTAAGTGAATAAGATATATGTAAGTACATACATACATATATATATATATATATATATATATATATCTCCAGTATCATTATTATGTCTTATATTACATATTTATTAATAAAATATATTTTTGTAATCATCGTTGAATGGTGAACTTGGAAATAAATCTCATCACGTCATTGAGATGGTAAGTCGTACATACAAACGAGCAACAATATCATTTCCTAATGATTAAAAGGTGTGGAATTGGATGGTATATTAATTATAAAAAGAAATTAGAATGTTATTTTCATTATTTATATACATATTACTCATCATTATATCCATAAAATAACATAGTGTTGAATAACACTTTACACCACGGCATGGAGACGGTAAGCCATATGTACGCACGCTTGCTGACATTATCATTAATATGATGGATAGAATAATGAGTATGGTTGTACCATATTTATAATAACATCACAGTATGTAGAAGGTATTGGAGTTATTATTTTGGTATGTAATTAACAAAGAATGGGAATTTTGAAGAAGAAACGAACTTTGAAAGAGGGGATAAAATAATTACCTCTTCTTTGGGTTTTTCCTTTTGATTTGAACAAAATAGATCCCTAAGTTTGATTTATTATCAAGGGAAGGTCTCCAGGTTGAATTGAGGGAACGTTTTAGGAGATTTGGGAAGGATTTGGCCGAGCCAAATGGAATTGGACTTGTGATTTTGAGATAAGGGGAAATACCCCTTTATAAGAGAGGTGAGGGTCACTTTAGGAAAAGTATGAAATATTATTTTATTATAAAATCTTTTTAGGTTTTAAATGGATCAAAATTGATTTATTTAGAATATAAGGTGAGGATGGGTATAAATAATCTCAAGAAATAGGTTTAAAACTTGTTTAGTTCACCATATTAACCCTATATTTTAGATTTAACTCTTAGTTAAATAGTTTATCTTTAACCATGTCCTCTTGTATTATTATAATAACTGGTTAATAAAATTACTATAAAAAACCAAGAAAATCCAATGTTGTTAATTATTGATATATATGACCTTATATAAGTACTTTTTCTAAACCTTATATTTTTATAACTATTATATCAACTAATAATATAGTATTTGTTTTAAAAACTCATTTATGTCAATTTTTAAACTATTCGGTATTTTGTTTTTTTTAAGGACATAAAAACTTTATAACTTCAAAAAAAATTATTTAATCAACCCTAACATGTCATATTAACGTATAAAATTATTTTATGGCATCAAAATCCTCAATTTACATTTATTTTTATATTTATAATATCAATTATTTTAATCTTTCGTTGATAATGTATTTACTGCATCATCATTGTGTCATTAATAAATTTACATATTTAATCTCAAAAAATTATAAATAAAATACCATTATATAGGAAATATTTTTATCTTTATAATTAATATTTATAGTCGAATTTATATTAAGTATAACCCTATATTAAAAATGGTCTAATTATTAGACATTGAATTTATCACTTTTAACTCTTATTTAAATAAAATAATAATAAATGTCCTAATCTAATACAAGTGGACCAAAAGGATTATATATTATTTATAAGGTTGTTTTTGGTCTAAATACACTTATCCAATAGAGTTATTAAATGTGTTATGGTAATTATAATATCATTTTAACCTTTAATTACCCTATTCACTTTTAACTGTGGTAAACAAAACTCAAAAGTTACTATTCACTGAAAATTATTTTCATCTTATAGAACAAAATTTTACATACTGAAGTCAAAAATTTCTCTATGATTACTGAAAATCAATTCACAAAAGTGGTAAAATTATGTTTTATTCAAATTTTTCAAATGTACCTGGAAGGTTGGTAAAAGACCTTAAAGAGTTCAATGAAATTTTATACATCTAATTTCATTATAAAATGTCTTCAATTAATTAAATTTAACTTACATAGATATTTTATATATATATATATATATATATATATTTACTTAAAATAAATTTTCATAAAATAAGTAAATATTTAAATTAAAAGTCGGTTGAAAACAATAACGCAATGTTTTTTACTATTCATCCAAACTTTAATGTTTTCAGAAAAATACCAAAAAATCGCCCTAAGATAATTTTAAAATTAATAATTAAAAAATGAATTCTATTTTACCAAAATCAAATCATATAAGTTTAATTAATTAATTTAAAATTAATTCATGTTGTCTGAAAAATAGGTTTTTAAAAGTAAAAGCTATCAAAAGATTAACATGTGTTTATGTCAAATTTAAATGTAAAAATACTTAAAATGACCTACATTATATTAAATGATAAAAATAAAATCTAATTATACTTTCAAACCATTCAAATTCATAATTTAACACTATAAATTATTTCAATTAAAAAAGTTGTTTTCAATTAAAATTTTGTATTTTCTCTATTCATTAAAATATGAAAGTTATCAGAACAATACCAAAAAATAATCCAAACTAAATTTTTATGTCCTGATTCTAAATATTAATTTAATTAAATTTAATTTAATATTTAAAAGTTTAAAATATTGGTTTTAAAAATGGATCTCTATTAAAAGGCGTTAAAATTCCATTTTTTGAAAAATACTAATTTTATTTAAAAAATGAATTTGTTCTTAAATTATGTCTAAGAAACACATAATATGGATTCTAAAATTATATAGAGTATATAAATTTCAAAATTCAGTTAATAATATTCATAACAGCTTTTTTCACGGCAAGTTTGGTTATTAGTGGTCTGCTCGAACTCAGTGTTTCCTGTAGTGGAAGTTATTGTATTTCTTTGAAGAGATAGTGTACTGTGAAATCTTGGGGTGTTACATTTTCTCCATCCTTTTACAAATCATATGATGTTTCACAATAATCTCTTGAGAAACACTAGGTCCCAACATTGAATATTCTCTTGTCCCTGTCCAAAAATGTAGATACCAAGATGGATGACCATACCATGCATCAAAAGGATCCATATACATCGAGGATTGATAACTATTATTTTATGAGAGCTTCCCTAATAATATATGACCCCTTCATGAGACTCTAAAATCAATAAAATAATCTCATAGAATATGTTTTAATGTTTTTATCATCCATTCTTATTTTCTATTCATTTGAGGATGATAATCCATTATCACGATCAACAACGTACTAAAATATTATTGTAAAGATTACTAAATTCGAGAGGTAAAATGAGGATAATTTTTAGAGACAATTGAAATTGAAATTCCATGAAACATTATGACATCATGAATATATATTTTTACCATGTCTTCCACTGTATTTGATTCATGAATAGAGATGAAGTAAACTAACTTTGTGAGTCAATCCACAATCATCCATATGGAATTGTGTTTCTGAACAATTCATGGGGGAGATTTTGAAAAATATATACCTAGGAGATCCTATTTCCATATATGTAAGTAAATATTTTAACATACCAGATGGTATTTGATTCTCATCCTTAACCTACTGCCAGGTGAGGCATCACAAGACATACTTTTCCACGTTCATTTTCATTCCAGCACACCAATAATGAGTTCACAATTCATTATACATCTTTTGAATTTGGGGATGAATATATAATTTCAATTGGTAATAACAAAAAGGTATTTTTTGTTGATAATTTAGAGAAACAAAAAAACAAAACATGAAAAATAAATACCAAGTTTTTTCTTATTTACATCCATCAATAGTCTCCCCACCATTGAGTTTTGACATTAAGGTAAGGAAATACGAATCTAGTATTTGAGCATCCTTAACTTGTGTGACCAAGTTAAGAATAAGAGTTATCTAAAATATAATCATGATAATATTCTTATTAATGAAATCTGGATTCATATCTATTATCATACCCATAACATTCCACTAATCACAAGCTTCCTTTGGTAATTGATTGTATGAATTTTGGCTCAAATAATCTACCATGGAGTTGATGTTTCTAGGTGTATAAAACTAGTCAAAGTCAAATATATATGGATATTTGATCCATCTCTATTGTATCAATTTCAAATATCTCTATGAAAAGATATGGTTCAAACTTTTATGATTAGTGAACATAATTTATTTATCACCAAAGAGATAATGATGATACATTTTCAAATCATGAACTACCATAGACAGTTCAAAATCATGGGTTAGATAAATATTCTCATGAATTCATAATAATAATTATCCATAAGTTATAATATAATCTCCAAGCATGATAAAACAATCAAGTCTAAGTCTAGATGCATCATAATAAACCATATAATAATTCCCATATTCTAGAAAGAAAATACTTTTGTGTATGTGATACTTTATTTAAGAATCAAAAAGGATTATTAATAGTCCTCGCTACAGGGTAATGGAGTTCCATTTCTCATGATAACTACCTTATGAGATTCAATTCATGATAATTCTCTAACAAATGAATGATAATAACCTGATAAGACTAAAATATTACATATCTCATAGACGTTCTTCGATGGATAACAAGAAAAAAAATCTTCTATAGTTTCAGGGTATACTGATACACCTTTTAAATAAATTAAACGTCCAAATAATCATACTTCTTGTTTAGAAAAAACACATTTATATAATTCTTCATACAAATTGTTCTCTTATAAAATTCTCAATATTATCCTTAAATATTATTAATATTATTTCATAGTTTGAGAATACACGATAATTTTATCTAAAAATTCCCTAATAAAAGTGTCTAAGTATCACTAAAATACATGATTCATCAATGATAGGGATACTATTGGTGCAATTAAAATACCAAAGGGCATGACTACATATTTATAATAGTGAAAACAACTCCAAAAATCCATTTTTAGAATATCTTATTTTATAAAATGGAGTTAGTTGTAACAAGAGAGTATATTAATCATATAGAACCATTGTGATCCATTCAATTAATCAAAAATTACATCAATTAGAGGTAGTGTATATATTTTCTTTATCCTAAATTGGTTTAAACAATGATAAAAAAACACAGATTCATAATGAACCATCTTCCCTATTTAAAAAAAGAACTAGAGTAGTCAAAGGTGATGTACTTGGGCTTATTAATCCTTTACATTCCAATACATCAAATTGTATATTAAACTCCTTAAATTCCATTGTTTCTATTGTATATGATGAAATTAACAAAATACTTTTCCCCATAAGGATATAAATCTAAAACTGATGAAATTACACTTCCATTTTAGGTGGAAAACTAGTGAAATTGTTGAGAAAAATATCATGATATTGATAAAAATGGTACATAATTTTCTAGGACCAATTATTTTATTAATCCCCAAGGTGATTGATTCTAATTTATTGTAAATTATTCCAACCATTGGTGTTAAAGGTCTTTCTTTTCTATACTTGACATCTCGATCTCCATTAAAAAGATGAACCGCCCCCATTAAGAAATGATAACATTATTTATTTTATATAAAATTCAATATGGTTCTTGACTAAAACTAACTAATCCATTCACATGATCAATTCGAATATATCTATGTCCAAAACAAAAAATTACAAATCAAACAGGACTCTATTAATTGGTATAGAACTAGATACATATTTAAATCTCATTCAATCTCTTTTCTGATATGTGTTTAGATACTCGTCATATTTTCATTATCTTTATATAAATCCCCAATTGATTAATGACACACAAATAAATAAAAATTTGGATTCACCATTATCAAAAAAAATTCACAAGAGTTATGTTAAGTACACTAGTACCTCATATTGTTGATGGCCCTAATTGGTCTTCTATGATCATATAATCAAGGCCATATAGTTTCTTACACCCTCACCTTATATCCTTCTTTCTTTCTATGATTTAATTAGGTATGTATTCATAATGTTCCTAAAATAACCTTGGCTCACTAGGTTTTGAGGATGATAACTATTATGATATGATCATCCCATTGAAGCATAGGAATTATGAGACACTTGTGATGTATTTCCGACAACTGAATTTGGAGCATTGTGATATTAACATTTCAGATGTCCCATATTGTTAAATTTGTGAAATGATGTAGGTGGTATCATAAAATCTCACCTTATATGCTCGAACTAACTAAATTTGAAAAACCCAAGCTTGGAAATGGATAATGGATAAAATTTAACTGATTTAGTGTCCTCCTTATAATATTCTCCATCACATAGGATATAGGTGTCCCTATTTAACTTATTCCCATCATTATAGTTCACACCTCTTCCTTTGGAGGCAAACATACTTCATCTAATCATATTTATAGTGATATACCTTTCCATAATTATCACTCTATTAACCACCGCCATGTAATTAGTAATAAAAATAAAATCAATCATAGAATGAATATATGGTAACAATATACACACAAAAATATATTACTTCAAATTTGGACAAAAATAATTATTCTAAAGAGAAAAATATCTATGTTCATAAAATAATCTTCATATTCTATAAATGATGTATTTTCTTTCTTTAGGGTGATGAAAATTGTATTTTTATTTATCTTGAAGGTGTGGGGGAGAATAATTTTTTGGAAAACACTTCGAACTCCTCCCATGTAAGGCATTGGTTGAATTTATAAATAGAATGACCTGGTAACATTAATTTCATAATAAATAGGTTTGATATGTTTTATTATGCTATACATTTCAAGTTATAATATATCATATCACTTTACTACAATACCATGTTGACAAACTAGCCAATACTGATAATATTTATAACATCCCCACCCAATACATTGATTTTGGTTACGTCATAGATGTCACTAACCTTAAGTAACATCACTAATACATCAGATAATGGTAATTAATCCAAATGGATTACCTAAATATAGGGGTATAATCTTCCCTTTCTAACCACAGAACCTTTCAGGAAAAAATTTAAATAAACAAACCCACAATATGATGCCTGAATATAATCAATAAAACTAAAATGAAAAACCAGTAAAACAACAATATTAGAGTATTATATGCCACACATAACAAGAAAACTCCATAAATCAAAAATAAATCTTGAAGAAGAAACACTTATTCATCACTCCAATGAATCCAAGGAAGGAAATCCAATATCTAAACTCTAACTTGGGGAATAAAGCATCATGATACTCCACTGGAGAAATATGAGTTCTTTACTTTATCTATGTTATGAAGAATAATGTCATCATATGGACTAAATTTAATATTCATGGAGTGACTAATCTTACCCAATAGGGTTTCCCCATGATACTTCTCATATCATTCCATTATGACAAGAAAACATCAAGTCATAGTTTAAAATATAATTTTGAAAAAATAAAAAATATCATTCAATTTATCAATTTAAAAAAAAATTAAAATCAAATAATTTTATCAATTCATACCACTTATCAAACCCAAACCATATCCATCCACTCACACTCACATCCATCATGAATGATAATCCCAATACTCATGAGTTTTGATCCATATTTTACCAATTCATCCTATAGAGATAATCCCACATGTCATTACAATCTAGCACCAAGCACTAAGTACCACCAAAAATATCCTTGTATAGTGAAATATGAACACACGCCACTGTGTATTAAAATTTCTCACACAAATTCATTCGACATAAATCAATCCTTCATTTTAAAATATTTCATCAAACATCTTACGTTCTTTGAAGAAAAATTGAAATTTAAAACCATAAGTCAATGGGGTTTTCCAAAATAACATCAAATTACCATTATTCTCATATAATAACAAAACAATTTCACCTTTAATAAATCATAAACATTTCCTTTGAAAAAAAAAGAGAAAACATTTAATAAAACCAAGCCATAAATTTCTAAAATATGTGGAGAAGAGAGAAAGGCCCCCCACCTCTCAACAAATATGGTAACAAAGAAAACACTAACAAAATTTATATTTAGGCTCAAAACCTCTTCACATAAATAGATCCAACTAATATATCATCAAAACACAACACATTTCATATATAAATCCATAAAAAATTAGATATAATGTTTTGGGTGAGAGACGATGAGAAGGTATGAACAGAAAGATATAATGCAGAGACTTACTTTTGATTCTAGATATCCAACACACATAAACCCATAAAAACCAACCTTGAAATCAAAGGTAACCACCAATAACTCTTATGTGATGAGATTAGTTCGAGATCCATTAAAAAGAGTATAAAAATGAGAATCTAGAGGGTTAAAAATAAGTCAAAATATAATTTTTAGGGAATTAAATTCATGGTAAATTGTTAGTCCCCATAGTTTGGGAAACCAAATGCATACTAGTATCTCCAAAATCACCACCTTTGTTGAGAAAAAATCCATCAAGGTAATATTGTAGCATTTTTGTATTTATTTTTTTTGTTGATAAAGCAGCTTTCTATGGTGAATTTTCAAGTTCTAGAGATATTTTTGACAATGCATGTTGACAAAGAACCATGAAAAGGGAAAACAATATCTGGAGGTGTTACAAATGAACAGATATAAGGTGGTGTTGTTTTCAAGTGTTTTCCGAATTTTTTGGGTCCAAAATTTTGAATTTGGTGAGCATCACGAAATGTGAATTTCATTTATGATCTCATAAAAATATAGAAAAAGCATGAGTTTCATGAAGATAGGCTTCTTGATGTGGATTTCGTGAAGACATGAATAAATTTGACTGAGTTCTTCCTGATTACAACGTGCTTTGCGAACAACAGTTTTGAATAGAATTGCAGTAGTGAAGGCCATTGTAAGTGGAGATTTATAGAGAAGGTTCAAAGGAATTTATGGAATGCTCCATTATTACAAATATCTCCCGGTTCAAAAATTTCTGCAGTGTTTCACGATATAGAGAGAACTTTGGTGGAAATTT
Source organism: Viscum album (assembly GCA_963277665.1). Taxonomy (NCBI): domain Eukaryota; kingdom Viridiplantae; phylum Streptophyta; class Magnoliopsida; order Santalales; family Viscaceae; genus Viscum; species Viscum album. The sequence goes on from OY728139.1 coordinate 904,851,828, forward strand.
CGGAGCATCGATATTTGATCTGATGTGGCACTAACTTCACGTGGACGGTTTGAGGGTTAGTGGAATCGCCTATAAATAGACTTCGACCCCCTCGAGATAAGTATAGAGTTTACCAAGAAAATTTTGTTGCTCTTAAATCATGAAGGGGGTTCATGATGGTAGTGTGATTCATGAAAGTCAGGAGCTTTGTAGTGGCTAATCTAGCCCCACGAAAGTGGTGTGTTCTACATTAGATCAATGAGCTTTATTAGGGAAGTCACTTTTCAATGGATTGAGCTCTCCGAATTACATTGCTTTATGAAGACTTGATCTTTGATAAGGATTGAGCTTTATGAATCTGTGTGCTCCACGAAACATCAAGCTCTGTGAAGATGTGTGCTTTTAGAAGAGGCAGGGACTTCATGATGGATTGTTTGAGCTTTGCGAAATTGGGAGATTCTCGAAGTAGGGGGATTTGAGAAAGTATTTCAAAATTTTGTTTCCCAGTAAACAGAGGGAAAGGGGTATTCATAAATGGGTGAAATTTGGACATCAATAGTTTGTATACATATATTAGAGGATGCATTCATTAGTTATAAGGAAGGGTCCTACAAGTCCATAAAATTTAAGTAGATCCTTTCCATGTACAGTGAGAAGAGGAAGAGGAATAAGGTTTTCCATTCTACTAAAAGTGATCTAGAGACAGAGAAATTGGGAGTGACGCTTGTGAAAGAATTGAGATGACCATAAAAATTGTAAAGGTAATGAGCCTGGGAATAGAAGTGAACTAGCCCGAACATTATTGGCACTGATCTTTAGTAGATTTGTTGCAGTGGTACATCACCATTATATGCTGCTTGGACGTAGTAGAGTAAGGGTGAACCAAGTAACAATCTATGTGTTAACCTACTTGATTCTCTACATTTCATATAAAGCATCATCATCAGATAAAGAAGAAAATAAGTGATCATAACAAACACACAAGTGAAAATAAAGTGACCCTTGAAATAAAGTGATCAAGATCTAGTGGGTCAGGAAGAATTTAGAAAAATATTATACATTACCTAATTCACCCTCCTATCAGGGTATATAGGCCCCCATTGGTCTTAAAAATTACTATCAGATGGAAGGTTACTTTTATCAAAAAAATTTCTCTGACTAGTCTTAGTCGATTTTTGCGATAAAAGATTCACTCTGATCTTATCTCAGTGTGTCATGGAAAAGGGTAGAACTTCAAAGAAGAAGTCAAAGTCTAGTGAAATTACTCAGAGTGGAAGTTTATACAAAAAGAGTATGATTTAGATGAAATAATCAATTATTGAATTGAATAATGATTTGGATAAATCATATAGTGAAAATTCATACTCATTCAACGATTTTTATGTAATGAGCGAAGAACCTGATATTATAAGTGATGTTGGAACAATTGATGGTGATGAAACTCCAAGAAGGAAATTTTTTGATTTTTCCATGAAATAAAGGAATTGGTTCAGAATTTGAAATCTAGTGATATCTGGATCCAAGAAATGGTAATTGAGGTTAACAAGATAAGATGATTAAATCAAAGGCTTATTTATGTGGCCACTGATCTGAGGGAGAAGAATGATTATCAATATGAAGAATGGAAAAAGTTATCTAGAATAAGGTAAAATATCAAATCTGATGTCAAGGGAAATAATCTAAACTAATATGAAATTATGAATCTAAAATTTATAAATGATGATCTGGCTACACCGATATCAAATCTAGTTCATTAGAATCAAAAACTACAACAAGGGAGTGCTTTCTATGTTGAATCTATTTCTCAATAAAATTTGAATATAAGGTTGAAATATGACATGGTTGATAAGATCACAAATGAGTTAGAGGATGTGATGAGTAGAAGGATTTATCTCAAGATAGAACTCAATGCTCAACTTGATTAAAGGGATATAAAGATTAAAAAGTTGGAAGAAGAGCTATAGTTAGTGAAGAAAGAAGTGGATAAATCCAATACCAAAGGAAATCCTAAAATGAAGGATTCCTTGCACTTACTATTTGATTATCCATCGGCATGTGATGATAACATGAAAAAAAATATTCTATTTCTGAAGATAAACAACAGTATATTTTCTCATCTCAAAGACCATACAGTTTGGGAAAACTGGTATTGGATTTGAGGAATCTCCTTCTGTGCATGACAGAAAGAGAGCTGTGCATAGTTCCAAAAATGTAAAAAAAACCAATATGTGTTGGAGACATACCTAAGAGGTCATTTACACAAAGTAGTGAAACATGTGCTATTTCAGTGGGATTCATGGCCACACATCAAGATTTTGTTTAGAGGATTTGGAATATATTTCATGTTGTGAAGATAAAAACATTTCTAATCCTAAGAATAAGAAGAAGCATCTTGAGAAGTCTGAAAGAAGTGTCTCTTAGAATAAATTATCCATGAATTTCTTCTATTGTGGAAGAATGGGAAACACCATGAGTATGTGTTATGAACCTCAAGAGCTCAATTTCAGAAGAATAACTTAAACTACCTCAACATTACAATCGAGAAGTAATGAAATGAGGTATTCCTTCAATAAAAAATGGTTATATGTTCAAATCATGAGAATTTGGAAATATAATGTAGAAAAAAGTATGTGGGTAAAGAAAAAGAACCCATAAGGATATTCTTATCATAGGAAATGTATAACAAAAAGGATTATACTGGAGGAAAACATGGTGAGTTGGAAAGTAGGTATACATCCTCAGGAGAATCACAAAGTTCTCAATGAATGGTGTATCAATCACCTCCTCTATTTCACTCACAAAAACTCCCCTAGAACGTATGTGGACAATATTGGATGAAAAAAGGTAGGAGATTCCCTAAGTGTAATTAAATGAAATGTAAAGTCATTGGATGTCTCGACCCTAAAAAAGAAAAGGTGGTGTGAATCAAAAAATTGATAAAAGATATATGACTAAGGAATTTCCTAGAAAATTCTCATGTCATTCCACACATCAGGAAGTGAAGGCAATAGAAATATATCAACAATGGAGGAAAAATCAAGAGAATATGGATAGTGGAGAGATTACAACTCAGAGAAAGAATAATGGAAAATGGAATACTGGTGGAACATTAAAGATAGAAATGTGTACCAGTGGTCTTAAACCCCAAATTGATAAGAAGTCCAAATCCACATAACCTAAATATCATAATAACACTCATAATGTGTTTAAATAATTCCTAGTCATATGTCCAGAATAGTTGATGTTGGTTAGTTAGTTAGATCAGGCAAGGGATTAGTGAAATGCTTTGTAAGAAAGAATCAATGGGTTGACCCATCAGGATCAACCACAACCCTCTTCATGAGGATTCTAGAAGAACCCCTCTCCTTATGTATATAAATTTCATTAACTGGTAATTCAAGTGTTTCTAATTTTAGGGAGATAAAGCCTAAGGGTAAGTGGCGTGAAAAGATGAAAAGTGACGAAGTGATATGCATCAGTGTTTCAATTGAATAAAATCAGGTTCAGAGATTTTTTTATGGCACAAAGACAATTGATAGATGAGAATAAATGAAGCAGGATGAGAAGAATGTTTATTGTTCTAAATAGTGTGCATGATAATAAGAAGAGTTGTACATCATAGGGGGGGCATTCTATCTACAAATTAGAAGAAATTATGTTATAATATAATAATCATAATAGTTGATGTGTAGATATGATATCAGATTCAAAAAGTGATGTTACACAATGGTTCTATTATTCGAATATGTATTAGAAGGATGTGTTCTATGGAAAGAAGTTATGATTTGATGATGATTCTACACTAAAACTCTAGAGATTTTAAATCTATACATGGGTGATCAAGTAGTTCTGAGGTGCATTGAATATATATCCATTGATATCATTCCCTAGTTCGGGTGTGAGTTTTCCATTGATGGAACACATATTGTGTTGAAGCAGCAGAAATCATGAATTTCATGATTATCTATTTTTTCTAACAATGTTATATCAGCTTACATTTTTTTCAGGATACCAATAATCTTCTAGATAATTTCAACAATTTTTCGACAAGAATCATAGAAAATATGTTGAAAGAAATTATATCATGGTACAATGACATAGTGATAATATTCATGTTGAAAGTGATGATGTTGTAAGAGACTTAGGGGGATTATAATTTAAAAATGCTGATTCAGGAGCATATAATGATAATGATCATAAGGAAATAAAATCTATATCTATGAAGAAGACAAAGAGTTGATCTGAAATTAGAAGGTAGAATACCATTGGTGACATAAGGAAATAATAGAACATATATTTTTCAATCAAAATATGCTAAGAAGGTTCTGAGAAGATTTGGAATATAAAATTCTGAGGAGATGAAGACTCTTGTTGCTACCCAGATGAAATTATCAAAATATGGTGATGGAAAGGCAGTTGATATAACAGAATAAAGGTAGATTATTTGATGCTTTCTATACTTGACAGTGGAAATAACTAATATTATTTTTAACACATGACAAGCAGTGTGATATCAAATAAATCCCAAGAAAAGCAACATTCCTGCAGTGAATCAAATACTTCAGTTTATCAAAGTAACTATGGATTTTGGTTTGAAGTATACTGAAAAATCTCAGTCATAGATTTTCGGATTTAAAGATGAAGATTGGTTCGGCTCATTAGATGATAGGAAATATACATCATGAGGTTCTTTCTATCTTGTTTGTTTGTGTATATCTTGGCTAATATATAAGCAACATTTCATTTCACTGAACACCACAGAATCTGGGTATATTTTCACCACTCAAGCATGCACACAATTACTATTGATGAAGAAGAATATTGATGATATTGTAGTGGAAGTAAAGTCTCCGATTTGAATCTGGTGTGATAACTCAAGTTCTATAAACCTCAGCCAAAATCTCGCTCATCACTCATGGGAAAAGAAAATTGAGATAAAGTATTATTTTATCAAGGAGAAGGTTGAGAAGGGTATCATGAAGATGGATTATGTGCCTACATAACTACAGGTTATAGATATTCTGATAAAGTCCATACCCAAGGATGCTTTTTAGGGGCATCGACTGGCTCTGGGAGTTCAGTCGACTCCCTGCACTTGAAAGAGTGTGGATGTGGGGACCCCCCCCCCCCCTCTCCCTGAGGTATTGTGTGTTTTTCTCTAATGTTCTAATATGTTTTCTTTCCAATATTTCAGACCACAAAAGAGTGACCTTTGGGTTTGTTGACAAAGGGAGATAAATAGTAACTCCTCAATGGGGAGAAATTATGGATAAAGAATAGGGAAAATGTCTTAGACAATGAAACGGGGAGAATCTAGCAGGTGGAGCGGCGAGATTGGGGGAGAGAAATGAGATATGGGGATAGTATTAAATATTGAGATTCTATAAGTTATCGATAAACAAATAGATATCATGACAGTTAAGTATCATGATAAAAGTATAAGAATGTTGTTGGAATTGTGTTTGAAGGTTTCCAACAATCAGCAATTGGTATAAGTGAGTTATAAATGATTGGTGTTAGAAATAAAGTGATTCATTGATGAAATCTTTATACTAATCCTGTTTCTCACACTGATCATTACTCATGTGGGCTTAGAGTATGTGTTGAGTGAATCTTTGGTCACTATCTGAATCGCAAGAGGAAAATGATAGTGGATGATGGAAAAAGCATCATACAGGTATCAAAGTGAATAAAATCGTTATGAGAAGAGTTCTCAACAAACACAAAGGGGGAGATTGTTGGGAAAAAATCCCTCAATGTAACATTTAATACTTTTTGTGTTGGTTGTGTTTGTTGACAAAGAAGGTTTCCAGGGTGAATTTTCACGTTCAAGAGATGTTTTTGACAATCAATGTTGACAAAGAACCATGAAAAAGGAAGAGAAGATCTGGAGTCAGTACAAAAGAATAGATACAAGGTGGCACTGTTTTCCAATGTTTTCCAAATTTGTGGGGTCCAAAATTTGGGATTTGGTGACCATCTAGAAATGTGGATTTCCTTGAAGATCTCATAAAATATGTAAAAGCCATGCGATTCTTGATGTGTATATCATGAATACATGATGAAATTTGACGGTGTTCTTTGTTCTTATGATTAGATTCATGAACAAAAGTATTGAAGAGCATTGCGATAGTGAAGGGAATTGTGATTAGAACTTCGCGGCGAAGGCACAAAGGAATTTACCGAATGCTGTGAAATTAAGATGAGCTCCATAATCTAAAATTTTATTTGGTTCTTCACGATATAGAGAGTACTTTGGCAGAAATTTCGGAGCTTCGCGATTTGAGCTGCCATGGTACAGACTTCGCGCAAAATTTTTGAGGTTCAGTGGAATATCCTTTAAATAGACCTTGACCCCCTCAAGAGAAGTAGATCGTTTTCTAAGAAAAAATTGTTCCTCACAAATCAAAAAGTAGATTCACGAAGGCAGTGTGCTTCACAAAAGTCAGGATCTTTGCGGGGGCTAATCTAGCTCCGTGAAAGTGGTGAGTTTTGTGTTGGCTCGGTGAGCTTCATGAAGGAAGTCACTTTGTTAAGGCTTGAGCTCTACGATGGCCTAATATTTGAAAAGGTATGAGATTTGTGAAGGCTTGAACTATGTGATACAGTGTGCTATGCGAAACAGCGAGCTCTACGAAGGTGTGTTCTTTTCGAAGAGGTAGGGACTTTGCGAAGGCTTGTTTGAGCTTTGTGAAATTGGGAGCTACACGAAGTAGGGTGCTTTACAAAGGTATTTCCAAATGATGTTGCCCAGTAATCAGTGGAAAAGGGGTATTCATCAGTGGATGAAATTTGGACATCAACAGTTTATCTACATATAGTGGAGGATGCATTCATTAATGATAATGAAGGGACCTACAAGTCTATAAACTATGAGTAGATCCTTTACATGTGTAGTGAGAAGAGGGAGAGGAAGAAGGTTATCATTTCTAACAGAAGTGATCCATAGAGATAGAAATAGATATTGGACCTTGGGAAAGTAGTTATCTGAACATGAACATTGTAAAGGCAGTGAGCCTGGGCATAGAAGTGATCTAGCTTGAACATTATTGGCAGTGAGTGTTTGTGGATTTGGTACAGTGACACATCATCGTTGTATGCTCCTTCAACATAGCCCAGTGAGGGTGAACCAAGTAAAAATCATTGTGTCTGTCTGCTTGCTCCCTGCATTTCATACAGAGAATCATCATCAGATACAGATTAAAATAAGTGATCATAATAAACACATAATTGTAAACAAATTGACCCTTGTAATACAGGAGTTAGTATCTAGTGGGCTAGGAAGAATATAGAAAAATAGTATCCATACCCCAATTCACCCCCCCCCCCCTCTCAGGGTTTATAGGTCCCTATTGGTCCTAACAACCTTTCATGGTTGGATCACGTTTTTTGAACAACTGTGACCCAACAATTTGTTTCAAACTACCTAAACTTTCATAGTTTCTTTAAGAATACACAATGTTTGGACAAACCATACACCAACTAAGAACCAATTTCATGTTTTCTTGGATAATATTCATGGTTTCCCCTAACCATAACCAAATAATGAACCTATATAAAAAATTCAAAAACACAAAAAAATATTAAAAAATCTCCAAAAAATAAATCCAAATTTTATATAACTTTAAAATACATAAGAAAAGAGTAAAGTACCCTACACTGGTGGTGTAACATCATAAAACCAACATGAAATGAAGAAAACAACATAAAAAGGTGTACCTATATTATAGAATACTTCATATCTACCAATATATATGGATCATGTTTGATGGAGATCACCAAGAAATAGTTGGTTAACTCTTTCCTCCACAAGGATGTACACCAGCCAATAGAATCATTGTATGTTATTAGGGGATCCATCAGACTCTAAAGGTGTTCTAGAATCTTCACATTGATGATAAATGAAGAGTGGGGTGGAAGAGATATTTTTAAAGGATATAATATTATTTTGTGACCCAATAGAAGGTTCTTAATACTTTAAATATCCTCCCTCCATTCAATGAAAGAAGTTGAGGTTGAACTTCCCATATTCGGTAGCTCGCATGCATTACCCATAATGCATTCCAATTGAGAATATAGTCATCTGAATGTTTCAAATAATTATAACTAGTTTATGTAGTCATGAATTAATGATATTAATGAATCATAATGAAAATAAATCATTTTTAGGATGTTATGGTATCTATTCAACCATATCTTAATCCCATCATATTTACCGATAGAGGAAATTCATTCCTTTAGTGATTTCACTATATAATTATTTCCTATGTGCATAATTTTTAAATCAAAGGATATGACTCAGGGTATATCATATAATATGGTATATACACGTTATTTCATATCCAAAAATTTTAAACTTTCTATAAAATCCCTGAAATTACTTTATATAAAAAATTGTAGCTTTTTATGAATCCATATAAATGCTTTTGGATATGGTTTATCAAACTGACAACATTTTAGAACAAAAAATTTCATTAAAAAATTTATCTTTATTATAAGGCCTAACTATGTAACCCCATGAGAAAATTGAAAAAAAATATGAAATTTGTGTTTCATAGATTTTAGATAAAGTTGTCCTCTAGAAAAACATCAGTGCTTCTCAGGATACAAAGGATGAGATAAACTAAGGTTGACATGCATATATTTTATATAATTTCCCTAATTTAAAACATTATATATCATAAATAATATAACATTCATAGAACCCAATGTTTTAGTGCTTTTATATATTATCTATATAAATTTCTGATTACATATTTTTTCAATATCTCCCACAAAATTTTCCACACATGACTTAATTCTAATAACAATCATTTATATAATTACTTCGGGAAGAGGAAAACAATGAATGTGTGAGCTTAAACACTCAGTATGGGAAAAAATTATCAATGATCCATAAATGATTATATCATAAGAATATTATAAATCATGATAATAGGATAAACATATAATTAATAGAAGCATGGAATCATAATGATTATCTATAATGCATGATAGAAATATATATATAACCACAAATGATCCAACATATACCATAGAATAAGAGTGTGTAAATAAGAGGCAATAATAATAATATATTGGGAATAAAATAGGCATGTTTCATAATATATAAAGGCTTCATAGAAAATTTTTAATAATAATAATCGTATGAAATCATAAAATATGTTAAGGTTAGATATCAAGACCATCATAACATAGTGGATTAGGAATCACTTCATGTTTCTCATAACATAGTAGACCAAGCATCATAACCTTGTTCTTATAGTGGATCGAACATCACAACTCATTTACCATCGTGTATCAAGAATCAAAATTCATTTATCACAATTATATCATGATATATAAATCCTGAATCCATTCTTTGGATTGATATATAGGGCCCACTTATCACATAATGATATATTATACAGATGTGTGCCACATTATATAAAACATACATCTCATCATGAAACCCCATATAAGGAGAATGGGTTACATGAAATTTTTAAATTGTATCACATAAGATGATATAAATAATTAGATTGTTTGATACCAATAATTCAACCTCCCAAAAGATGTAATATCATTATGAACATTAATACATAATATATTTCTTTTAGAGATATGTGGTAAAATGGAAGTGAAGTCATAAAAAGTAATTTCATAAAAAAATTATCAAAATTAACATAAAAAGATAAAGTTATATGTATCAACTCTGATTTTCATGATTGTGACCTTTGAATATTTAAAATAATTTTTATGGATTTGGTTAGAGAGTTGATTTTTTTGTTTTAGGTATTTTTAATCCCTGATGTTACTATATTTAAAATATTAATTATATTAATTAATGTGTCATCATACTCTAAAAAATAATAGATTATCTTCTATATAGAGTCTTGAATGGGGAAACTGAGACTACCAATGAATCTATAACATTAGTTTTACCCTGGGTGATAAATAATATTCTTTCACATCAGACCTATATTTAGTGAACTATCACGGGTTGATTTTAGATGAAATAAAATAACTATATTTATTTATTTATCCATTTAATTTAATGGTTAAACCTAGAAAAACCTTTATAATCCCTTTTCTGTAACTCCTATATGGTGATCCACAAAATAAATTTGGAGTCTTGAGAAGAGATTCACAATAGAGAACATTGACGGTAACCTTGGAATCAGGGCTCAATCATAGACACGTCATAATTTAACCATGTATTTGATGGTGATAATGAAATATTATTTATTCTCTAATGATTTTTATATTATTCAAGTATTCAATTTGATTTTTGTTTTGAATTCCAATTTTTATATTGTATTATTACATAATAATTCTTCTAGATAAGTGAATCCAAATTTGGTATTTTCAATCCATTAAATTATTTTTTCTTTGAGATTTATTTTTCTTGGATCACTGAACATTTAGCCTTTATGAATGAGAATTCATTACCAAATATTTAAATTCTATAAAATAATGGTGGAAAATATAAACTAGGATATCTTTGGTTCCTTGATTTTCTATTTTAAGAATTTATCCCTCTATTCTATGAGCGCTCATCATCATTATTTGTTTTCACTAGTGGTTTGACCAAAATCTATAGACCTGGTTCATTGTGTGATTAATATTTGGTTTTAAGGGTCATTTTTATAGCTTCCACATCATTTATTGTAGCATTATAGAGGTTTATAAGTGATGAAAATTTTTGAGGATGGATCGAGGATAGCCTTTTTCAAGAGTTGAGGCATCAAGACTATGAGAATATAATAGACGGTAATTTTAGTTTTATTTTATGATAAAGGATTGACAGAATCAAATTTTTTTCAATGTGTTGATGATTGTCAATATGGTTTACATATTATTTAAATGAAATCATGGAGGCAATAGAACATTGGGAAAAAATTTTGGAGTAAGTTTATCTTCTTAAATTTTTTCGACTACACAACATGTGGTTCAGTAGAACACACATCGGGTAGTAATTGTAATGTGGTTTTAGGGTTTCAACTGGATTTATGGATTTCATTTTCATATTAAAGATATACATTTAGTTTCATGCCTACCCAATCTTCCTAACATGTATTGGAGGTAAAAATCTTGGGAGTTGTGTTTCCCCACACACTATGTGTGTCGGGCCACACCCCATGCACCCTTGAGGGTGTGAATCTCGGGCTGAAGTGGTACATGTTGGGTACCACCATAGATAAGGGAAACCATTTTACCCTTCCACTTTCTCTGTAGTTGAGGCTGAGTTTTTCAATATGGCATTATAGATCATGGCCAGGTGTCCATCTTGGGATAATATACCATGTACCCCTAGGACACACTGTGTAAATCCCTTTAATCTAGAATAGTTAGGTCATACATGGATTTACCCACCTCATTATTCCCATATGGAGTAGATATTTCACCCATTGAGGTTGGTATCCTCCTATGGAGTCGATATTTTCCCCATGTATTAATGTAACTAAGATCCTTTACCTATAAAATCAAATATAGTTGATATTTCACTCATAGTATGTGGTGAGGGTCCTTTATCTATGAAGGCAACATTTCACTTATGTAGAGTGCTCGAATGGGATAGAGATCCTCCACTGGATTTTTTATTTCACCCATCAACATGGGGTAGGGATCCTCTATCACCATTAGAGGGAATGATGTTTGAGGTTGCTTAATTCTTCTAAATCAAAAGTTAGAAATGTATAGTTTTGTTGGCTATCTGAGATTTGATACTATATTATGGGAACCGAGTACATCTGATGAGTATATATGTGTTCTCCTTTCCTTTTCCCTCTTTGTTGTAGTTTCGAGTAGACTCTTTATTTTGATAGATTACAACTTAGTTATTTAGGGGTGTCCAACTAGGCATTTATAGGCTCACCCATTCATGTTATCTATCTACATGTGTTACATATTATGCAGAGAATAGGTTCTTCGCTAGAGATCTTGGTAGACCCAGTGTGGGTGTTTTTTAGTGGTGCTTAGTGGCTGTAGTAGCAATACTATTTTTGGAATGGTGGTTATATAATGAGACTATTTTTACCTTTTGTTTTTAGGTTGGATCTATTTTCTAGTTTTTGGGCCTATATTTTTACATTTTTATTAATTATTTATTAGCTTGCTCAGTTGTGGGATATTATAGGTCATGCATTCATTTATTATACCAGTTGTTTTCTTTAAAAATTACTCAATTGTGTACAGTGATACATGTTCAAATGTATATGTATATTAGGATAATTCATCCAATATGTGTGATCATATTACACAAATCTAATCACTACCACCGGGTCTATTGGAGTGTACAAGATTTAGATGTTAAAATAACACTATCTTCGATAGTATATACGACATGAAACACTGAACATAAATGAACCCCAAATGTTATTATTTAAATATGGTCATTAAAACCTAGTCGTTAAATTAGTGGGTATGAATAGTATTAAACAAATTTTGAAATATATAAAAAGGACCTAATCAATGAGAAATAATTTAATAATTCTTATTAAATAAGTACTCGATTTTTAGTAAAGTTATTTTATGCTTTAGAAAAAAATTCAAAAATGATTTATTATTTTTTGGAAAAGTATTATAATTAATTTCTTGAAAATATATAAATTTTATTTTATAAAAATTTTCGAAATCATCATCTCAAATGTTTATTAGGGTGAATTTTTTAGATTTTTCTAAATAGATTGATTTCTAGTGAATATTTAAAAATATTAATTTATATTGAAAAATTGTATTTTTGTTTCAAGCATTTACAAAGTTATATTTTTATTAAATGGTTTAAAAGTAAAATTAGTCCTTCTATAATATCAATATTAAATTAGGTTAATTTTAATCAATTTTATTATTTAATTTTTTTAAAAAACATTTTTATACATAAAAAGGTATTTTTGAGAAAAAACATATTTATCTCAATTTATTTTTCATCACATTTTTTGTAATTATTTTAAAATTAAATTCTTCCAATTATATTTATTCAATCGGATAAAATAGATTCCATATTTTAAATCTGGAGGTTCAAATTTGGAAAATTGGACCCTTTTATTTTTAGCAAATATGAATAGTAATTGGAATAAAAGTTATCACCATGGTAAAGGGTAAATCAAGTTATTCTAGGTTAAAACTAAGTGATAAGGCCATAATTTTTCATCATAATACATATTTGATGAATTTAATTCAACCATTATAATATTATTCTAAAACACTATTTTTTTAATGGACATTTTTACATGAAAATATCGTATTTAATATTTATTGCAAAGAAAGTTAAAAAAAAGTCACCCTCTTAGTTTTAAATATCTATTATATGTTCACATATTGAAAAAATATTATTATTAAAGAATAAAGATATAATTTAGATATTAATAAAAAAATTAAATGATATAAATTTATTTGTAATTTTAAGAAATTATATAATTACTTTTAGTGCTTGGGATAAACTAATACAATATTTATTTAACTAAATGAAAAATAAAAAAAATGATTTTTAAAAATATTAAAAGTGACATAATTAAAATTATTTAATATTTACCACTAATATGTGACATATTATAGAGGTCTTAAATCATTATATCCAAATTTCCCTCTTTTCTTCATGTACTTAATGTCAAATTAAATAAATTGTATTAAAAATTACATTAATGATATTTTTTCGTAAAAAATATTTTATGAATTGATTTAAATTTTTTAAATATTTTAGATTAATATATGTTAATATTATATGGTTTTAAAACTCAACCACGGAACATTTATAGTTTTTTTTATTTTATAGTAACATTATTAACCCATAAATGTTAGAAATATTTAATATTATTGTAATCATCAAAAGTGTTAATGAAGGGTTAAAAATGATAAGGGTAAAAATGAGTTCCAAACGTGTAAAAACTTTATTATATAAGAATATTTCATATAATAATATTATTATATTAGAATATTATCCATTTTTATCCATTTGAACATAAAAAATAATTTATATTTATTTAATATTTTATGAAATTCAAAACATTGTCCTCCCCATAATTATAAAGGGTCCCCCCTCCTTTCTCTTCTTCACACCAATTTGAGACTTCTATGTCAACTATACCATACAAAGATCCATTTTAAACTTCATTATCCACATTATAAAGGTTATTTTCATCCTAAAATACCATCTCTAGGATCTTTATGAGGAGATATAAATGAGTTGTTTCAAAGAAGAGGTTATCACCTTAATTGATCACTTTTTTTAATTCTTCTTATACCACCTATATATAAATTTTATTGATCATAAAATAAAAGATTAATAATCATAATTATACTAAAATTTTGTTATTAATATGAATCCACTATTATCCACCCTCTTTCACATCAAATGATAAGTGAAAGTATCACTCGTGCGTACGTATGTCTTACCACCTCCACGTAGTGATACAATTCATTTTTCATTACCATGTTTCTTTGAAGAGTTTTATGATGGGATTAAATTTTATATAAGATATTTATGAACTAATTATTCTTATATAATGATAATATCATATCTAAATTCTTACCTTATAAATCATTGTAAAACAATAATATCAATCGTGCGTACATGTGGACTACCACCTCCACGAAGTGATGTGATACATTATTCATTTATATTTTAATTATATGATAATAAGGATAGAATTTATGAATATATATTATTTATATAAAAAATAATTATTCTATAAAGGTTGAATTATTATTTACCTTTCTTTTGTTCCATCTGTTGAAAAATGAAAACATCGTTCATGCGCACATATGACCTATCATCTCCATGAACAATGTAGTTCTTTTTTTCATCTCTATAATTATATATATACATATATAATGAATATATATGATATAATAATCATTTAAATTATTATTTTAGATAATTTTAATAAATTTAAATTAAATAGACAAGTAGTTAAAGAATATTTGAAGCAAGTCGATCTCGAGGTAAGAGATTTTTGTCTCATTTTTCTTTCTCTAGATCACATAACATATTTACCACTTATTTATTTTATTTGTTTTTATACTGACGAGGAATGTATTTTATGATTATTCTCATGAAAATTATGGGTATTTATGTGTCCATTTATGGTTATTTCCCTCAGGGGGCTTATTATTCAAAAGTTACAAAGTGGTAAGGATTTTTTGTCATAATCACAATATTGTTTTGGGATGTTTATAATTATGTTTCTAATGATAAAATAATATGATATAACACTCAATAAAGTCTTTAATACTATTCTTACTTGATTATTTTCTTAAAATAAATTTTTTCCTTTCATTTTCCTCACCTTAAATATTCAGGTGACCAAAAATATTTGTTCAAGGAAAATTAACTTTATTTCCCTCTTCGATCAAAAATATTTTTCTTCCATATCCATGGATTCTAAAAATATTTTAAAAAAGGTTATAACTATTCTCCTATAATTTTATAAATTCATTTTTAACCTTGTTTTAGTTTTAAAACAAGTGGTTTTAAAATTAATATTCTTGTCTTTTTCTAAATGAGGTGATTTTTGACTTTTTATAAAAGTATAAAAGGACAGTTTTTTAACTTATATGACATGAATGGAAATTTCTACTATCATTACTAATAAATTCCTATAACCTTCCTTTACAAGTTTCATTTATTATTTTTAATTGATTTGTTTGTTATATTTTCAAAGAATATATATTTTAAAGAATTTATTTCGAAATGAAAAGGTTATTTTCCTCATGAAATGATTCAAGTGATCTTTTAAAATCATTTTCCATCTAAGATGACATCCCATGATGTTAATTATACTTTACTAGGGATATGATCAAAGGATACAATAATGTTTTTTTAGAAGAGGATAAAATACTTATTATTTATCTATATAATTTACTATAATGATTAAAATATGTTTATAAAATCCATTCCATTTTCCATGGTTTGTACTATGACAAAATATTTATGAAATTTGTTTCATTACATGGGTTCTGAGATGATGAATGTTTTAGGATATTTTGACACACATATATATGATTTTAATTATATTATGGGTGGTACATATATATACTTCCAATGAATTGGGTAAATTTGGATAACTTATTAGGTAAATATATTATTTGTGAACCTGATTTCATGTTCACAATTTAATGCATGGGTCTAGTTTTCATGTCCGTAAATTTTTGTGTGGACCAAGATTTCAATTCTATAAGATTATAAATGAACCCATTTTTATAATCCATAAGTTTAATCATGGAGTTAGGTTTCAAGTATAAAATATCATGTGTGGACCCAGTTTCATTTCCATAAGTTTATGTGAGGGCCTAATTTCATGTCCTTACCTTAATGAGTGAAACTATTTCTATTTATACATGTTTAAAAAGTTATAAATTTATTTGTATGACACAATTCCAAGTATTATTAAAATTTTATTCTCTCATGGATCATGTTCTTTGATTATTTTATTATTCATGTCGTATGAAATTCCAAGATTTATTCCATGACTCTATATTGTGATCTATGAAATAAATGGTGTGGATTTAAAATGTTAATATCCCGATATAACAACCTTATAATTATTTCGTTCTTATGTGATCATATATATATACATTTTTTATCCCTATTGAGAATATGATATCACCCATTGTTTTTTTTGGTTTCACCAGGTTATGAAGAAATATTCTAGAAATGATATTTCTAAGAGGGGTTCTGGTTATAGATAACTTAGTGGTAGATAATTTTGATCATTTATAAACTAGTTGTTTGTGTTTCTAAGTTTCCAAAGGCACTATAAAAGTTTGATTCTAGAATGGAATGTTATTTTATGTGGTGAATATTCATCTATTAAGATGTTATATCTATGTATTAAAGGTATGGGTCACTATAGTTGTAATTATAACAAGGTTCAGTTATGCTTTGGAAACTAAGATGAGAAAATATTAGTGAGAACCTTGGGGATAGGTCTAATTATAGGATAACATGTTAAAGTTTTGATAAATACCATGAATGAACAAGGTTAAACCTTAGATGATATATGTTTAAAATAATGTTCCTTAATTTATACATATAATGAATTTTGAATCATGATTAAGTGGTTTTCCACAAGGTTTATCATTGTTCACACTCTGATTTTTGGTTTTATTTAATGGATAGAACCTGAAAGAATCATGTGGACAACGAATGTGATGTCCAATGACATGACCATATTCATTAGAAAATAAATGTCTTAAAAGTTGAAAATAAAAATATTTTTACTATTCTCACTCAACTTACTAAAGTTATTGGTGGTAATATGGATCATGTTAAACTTATGAATTCACCATGAAGGGTGAAACATATTTTTGAATATTTTATGTAACAATGACCACCATCATTCTATGGGAATTATGATCCACTAGTTTCTGATAAAATTATCAATTAAATGGAAAATATATTTTCTATTATTCAATGCTAATAACATGAATAATTTTTCCTAACTATTTATCATTTTGAAGATGAAGCATATCAATGGAGGAATCTTGTTAATAATTCATGGATAACAAATGAGATTTTCTCCCTGGAATGGTATGTGTTTAATAGAATATTTTTAAGTAAGTGATTCCCAGATATTCCATATAAAAATATATATAAGTAATTACTCTAGATTAAGAAGAAGTATTATGAATCCATTGGTATATATGAAGAAACTTTACAAGAATTTGAAGAGAAGATTCAGGTTCAATCATCTGTTCTAAAAGGGACATTTAATGATTATTTAGTGGTTTGAAACCATAAATTCAAAAGGAATTAGTCCTAATGAACTCTGGAATCAATGAAGAAATTTTTTTATGTGAACTACAATTGGAAATGGAAGCTAGGGAACCTCAAGGTTCTAGTGATAGGAATAGGAATATAACGATTCATGGAATCAATAGTGGTTTGTTGCATATTGGGAAGAAAATATTTGAACCACCTACTTTCCACAAATGTAGTAAAGCGAACTTAGGAGAATGCTTGAAAGGATCAAGAAAATGTTTCATGTATTTAAATACTGGACATCGAGAAAAACAATGTTTAAGTGATTCAAAGAGGCCAATCAATATAATTAATGGAGAAATAGCTCAACTAAATATACCACTCACACTTCAGTTCTATAAACGAAAAGGGTTTGGGAATTATGAAAATAAATTCTTTAATTCAACATCTAATGATGTTAATAATCCAAAAATACCACTAAACTAAAAGGAATAAGGGAAGGATTATGAAATTTAATAGTTTATGTGAATCATCATTATTATAGAACACTTACCCTCTGCTCTAGAATTGGTGATTCCATGTTGATGTTTGTATGAATAATACATATGAAAATATTATCCAATGGTAAAATTTTATGTGATTTTGATCATTGAATATCTCTCCCTATAAGAAATCCATATATATTTCTAGAATTCTATTTGTAACACTTGACTTTGTTTACTATTTTATTTCAATTTTCTTAATACCTTCTTGACCAAATCCTCAATTTTGGTCTATCATAAATATTTATGAAATAAAGAAATGTTGTTTTCAATTGTGAATCAACCTATGATCATACATCAATAAAATTAGGAACCCAAACCTCTAATGGAAATATCTTTGGATATTATAAGATCTTATTTAATGAATAAGGGGTGAGTTATCTTTTAGAGGCATATATGATTTTATTATGTCCATTTAAGAAATGATTAGTGTATATTAGAGAATATATGATCATGGTATATATGTTTTGGTATGATAATTTATGAGTGATTAAAATTATTTTTATGGTGATCATGTAAGGATATGAGATCAGACCATTTTTGGGTTTTGAGTATGGTCAGTAATATTTTAGAGGAGTCATAAGGTTAATTACTTATGGAATAGATTAAGTTAAAATTTTGATATTATTGTTTGCGGATAAAGTATAGATTATCTTAAAGTGTACTACCTATTTTTGTTTTGGTAAATATTTATAGGCTAAAGGAATGACTTATGGATCTTATGATTCATTAAACGTTCTTCAGGCATGAAAACATCATCTTGAATATCCATCTTCTGGCCTAGGAAATGATGTGGAAATTTATAAAAGAACAAACAAAGGATGAAATTATTATTAATACATATAAATAAATTAATAAAGATTATTTCCTTGAGATATTTATTTACATATTCAAATAATGCCAAATATTTAGGAAGATGACCTTTAAATAAAAATGTTATCTATTTATTTTTCATACTGAGATATCAAAGGTATTTTGACCAATAAAATATTTATAGTTTTTTATGGTTAATAATAGATATAACACTTTCATCATTTTTTATATGATTTTAAATTATTCAATCTCATACACTTTGTCAAATTATGCTGATTTTCATGACTTTAATATTTTTAGTGTGTGTTGGGCTAAAAATGGATGTTTCTTAAATATGTATTTTTGATAGATTTTTACATCCAGGGTATTTTGGTCATTTCATTAAATATATAATTCCAAATTTAATTATTCTATTTTTTAATCCTTGGATCATTTCATTCATTTTTCTCTTTTGGAATAAGGGATGATTCGAGAATCTAGTGGCCAAAAAATTCAATGAACTTCATGATTTTTTGGGGAGGACAGTGTATACCCCACCACAATAATAGAAGCACATCTCGGCCTACACTTATCAATTTTAAGTGATTACACATGGAGATGAAAGAGTAATAAATGGATCAATCCCAATTTAACATTTATGGAGTTTGGAAAGCATTATAGTGGCTATTGAATGAACATAATAAAAGGAAGATTCCTTGAAATTTCATCCAGAAAAATCAACTTCAAATAGAAAAATAATAACTCATAGATGAGCTGGAAAATTAAACTGAAATTTGGAGGGTGTCCTCCCAAGACACTTATAAATAGCTTTCATGAAGGAGACCATGCGTTAAGAGGCTGTTTTCAGGGTCATTAATAAATGATATGTTAAATGTGGAGAGTTTTCTTGGATAGAATATATGCATGGCATAAAAAGTTCATAACTCCCTCAAAAAACATCCAAATACATTGAAATGTTGAGGGTGGATGGAAAAGAAAATTGTGAATATCTTTCATGTAGGGATAATGGAGTTATTCTATCATTAATTGGTGATATAATGCTCTATCTTGTGAAGGAAAAAATCTTCCTATAAAAGGAGAGGCGCTCCCACCTCTCAAGACATTCCATTCCATCTAAAATTCCTCCAATCGACTAGAGAGGGAAGCATTAGATGACAAAGGTATTTAGATTTATTTATTTTTATTCTATTTATTTTATTGTAATGTATCCCCTCTACCACATCATCTTGACTTCACCATCCACGGTGGGGTAGTTTCATTGGGTGATCAGGAAGGGGGGGTGGACCGACGTGCTTTCTTGAGTTATTGTGCTTAAATTTAATAAGATCTCTTCTTCTTTCATAATTTGGTTTCAATTATAAATTCGGTTTTAATTTCTGAATGTGGTTGTGTTAGGATTTAATTCTATTAAATTATATTTTTGTGGTCGATGATCACGTCTCCCTCCACCCAATTCGAATCTGTATATAGTGGAATAGATTAGGGTCGGGTGTTGACTTCTCGATGGTAGTCAACACATGTGTATGCTTGCATGTCGAATATTGGTTTTATAAGGAACAACAATTCATAGATAGGGGTTGGACTAATTAATTGATAAAACCATCTTCAATAATACACACATTAGAAGAAGTATAGACCAATATAAATTTTTTGATAGGGAATTTTATCATCACATTCATTTGGTCAGGGGAGATAAAGGATTCTGTAGAAGAATCTCTGTCTAACTAGACAAAGGAAAAAGGAGGGGAAAATTGGAAACCATAATTGCACAGCACTGAGTCCAGCCAAACCCACTCTAATCATTATCTTTCTTATTTTTTTAAAACTAATCAAATCAAGATTCTTATTTTTTACAAATCATTCAAAATTAATTAAAACCAATTGTTTTCCTAAAATAATTAAAAAGTGACTACCTTGTTTTGTGTGCACTCCTCTTAAGGATAATACGTAAGATCAACTAATGTACTATACTTAGGTAATTAAAATGTTATTTTTCCATGCCCCATGATTGTCGTGCATCAAACTTGGCATCTTTGTCGGGGAGGTAGTGCCTCAAACCCCTTTAAAACCCTATTGTTTCTCTTTTAAATGACCAATAGTTAAAACAACAATTTAATAGAATTTGATCCATAAATTTAACACACAATAACCAAAGTGATAAAGAAAAATTTTCAAATATAGTTCTGAGAAATCTGTCTCACATATTCAAGAGACGCATCCATTGAATACTTTAAACCTATAATAATCACTAGAAATCCAAAACAAACATTGTGCAATATTTGTGCACCACAATTCACTAACTAACAAAATAAAATGGTTATCACGGCCATAAAAAATGATTTTAAATTGTGCATTAAAAAGATTCAAATTCTTCCTAAATTCCATGGTCTTGAAGGTGAAGACCCAAACAGGCATATCCAAGAATTTACAAATGTGTTCTCTAGTTGCAGACCCTGAGGTGTTGTATATGAATAGGTAAAGTGGTGGTCATTCTCCTTCTCACTCGAGGGAGAATCAAAGGAATGGTTGTATAATATACAACCAGGGTAAGTACAGGACTGGGAAGATCTTCAAAGATTCTTAATACAAAGATTTTTTCATGTATCTAGGAGCATAGCTATCCAAAAAGAGATCTATTCCATTAACTAATCGACTAGTAAACACATTATGAGTAATGGGAGAGATTCAAGAAGCTATGTGCCAGTTTTCCACATCAGACTATGGAAGAACACTGTTTCATTCCTTTCTTCTATCAAGGATTGATTGAAAATGATCAAAACTTTCTAGATGCATCATCTGGAGGATCCTTGATTGAAAACTCACTAGCATACGCCATAGGACTGATTGAAATAATAGACATTAGAACCTCCACCTATCCAGCTAAAGAATTATGAGAAACCATCCACAAGTGAACTGACAAATGAAGATAAAAAATTGAATATGAGAGTTTTCAGAATGGAAGATAAAATTGACAGGCAGAATGATCAATTTTTAAGCCTAATGGATGTTCTAACCAAGAATCATGGTAAACTCCCAACACAAATAGTTCTAAATCCAAAGGAGAATGTCAATGCAACCATAACCTGAAGTGGGAATGATCTCACACCACTGATACAATATAAGGATAATGATTCTAAGAAACCTCTAAAGTTCAACCCATCAATCCAGAAGAAGGAAAACCTAACAAAAATTTAGAGATAACAAGGTTCGGGAAGGAAAGTCTAGAAATGCTTTTGAAAAAACAATAAAGGGAGAAAAATGATATCCTTGCATTGTTCCCATATTTATTAGTTGAATCGATGAAGGGTGAAGAAGAATAACTTCAATGAAAAATATAGGAAAAATTCTAGAAAGTGGAGATTAACATAACACTACTTTAGAAATACAAAAAATCCATAAGTATGAAAAAATTCAAAAGGATATTTGCACTAAAAGAAGGATGTTGGATGGTAATGAAAGGATAAACTTGGGAAGAAGTGTTTCAGCCCTGATCACATCACTGATACCAAAAAAATTCAAGATCCAGGGACATTCTCTATTCTCTACACCATTGGTTGTTTAAATTTTTCTAATGAACTATGTGATCTAGAAGATTCAATAAATGTTATGTCTCACTCATTATTTACATATTTGAAGATTGTAAAATCGAAGCCTACTAGAGTGGTGGTCTATATCACAAAGAGATCTACAGTTTTCCTAGTACGTGTTCTAGAAGATTTTCTTATAATGGTAAAATATCTATTGTTCCTCGCTGACTTTTATGTGATGACAATGGAAGAAAATAAGATTTTATCACACTCACCCATCATCTTGTAAATACCATTCTTAAATACTTCAAAGACCATCATCAATGTGAATGAGGGAACAATATTAATGGAGATCAGAGATAGTTGAGTGCATTTCAATATACTTGAATCCATGAAAAATCTGTCAGAAGTTCATTCATTTAATGCAATCTACCACAAAAAAGGAAAATAATCAACTAAAAATTTAGAAGATACAGCCTCATGATTCTTGGATAGTTTATTAGAAGAGTCTGGAGAATCAAAATCAGGAGAAGATTTTGAGATCAAGAAGTATAAACTCAAGGAGAATTAACATGAAAAGATTATTGCAAATCTCTTGAAAGAACTTGCTATGAAGGAAGAAGAACTATCTGAGAAGAATTCCATATTCCTTACTATGTAACATGAGTTGAACAAGGTTAGGGTAAACCCCATTAACACTGATGAGATATGTAAAGGATATTCTCAAGCTAATGGAAAGAGTTGATCACAAGAAAAACGAAAATATGTACTCAATCAATTTCAAAAGAGACATATCTTATTTAAATATTTATAGGAAAGACCCAAAACCAATTTCTTATGGGTAATGAAAATTACAGGTCAATCTCATGCATCAATAGAAGAGAGGAAATTTCAAAGGACACCACAAACCCTTAAAAATAGTGAGGTTCATATTGCAACAAGTAAGAAAAAAATATCCATAGATATTAAAAATCATCCTAAAAGAACAAAAGTTTTAGGGTTTTGCTTGTGTTATGGTATCCATTGACACAAATCATACTCCTACTGGTACAAAGTGTCTTCATGAGGATATATGAAAGATCCAGTGTAGGAGAGTAGACTCCTCTAACATGTTTATCAATAAAATCTATCAATTCGTACCTCTGTTTTACATTTAATTTCCTGTTGTGTTCTATTTTAAAATATTTATACATGTTAAATGAATTTAAATTCATTGAGAAAATTGAATCAATTAAGTTTGGGGGATGTAATCTTGTATTTTAGGATTTCTAATGATTTTTTAAAAAAGAAAATTGAGTCGATCCAATGACGTTAAACAAAGTCTATTTCATGAGGCAACTTGTGTTTTATTCCATAGTCCACCCATCTCCTCAGTCATATTCTAGAATGATTTAATTGGAATACATTATCATTTTTTTCATTCTTATATTTTATGTCTATGATGAAAGGATGAATTATGTAGATACTTAATATAACACATGTTGTGAAGGTGATTAAAAACATAATTGAAGAAACATGAAAAGCACCACCCAAATGAAGAATTGTTGCGAAATGGAGTTTCATTACATTCAATATCAATTAAATTCACTATATTTTCCCCTCTAATTGTTATTTGTGAATTAAATGGATAATTAAATGATTAAAATGAAGTATGTATTTGGAAATAAAGACTCAATATTTGAAGAAATAAATTTATTCATGTAAGTTATATTTCTCTACTATCTCTTATGCTTTTACTTTCTGATATTCATGTGAATTTATTTATTATTATTAATCATGCCATGAGTGATTGTCCAAAAATAATAATTCTCATTCCCAATAGTATTTCTAGAAAAAATATTTTCTATTTATCTTCATAATATTTCTTGAGTGATATTGGGACATTTCACCTACCATAAATTGTTTTGAAACTTGTTGAAACTATGACTATGAAAAAAACACATTTAAAATGATTGAGGCACTACTTTGACTAGCCACATATTTACCTAATACACACCCTTACTTGTATCCTTCATTAACTCATATAATCCATGAATTTCCTTATAGTTTTAATCCACATTACAAGATAATTTTTACTTACCTACCCACACTTTTAGTATTTTTTCATGGATATTTCATGTTTGAGAGTGGGGGAACGTCCTTTCATGCATGTTCATTAGGATTTATATCAATAATGGGTGGAGTGATGTGTGTTTCTTTATTTTGGGCAGTGTAGAATAACATAATTGGGAAACCTTCATCAATTCATTGTTCTTTATTTGTTTTATCTATTTCTCCATCAAAAAAATGAATAAAATGGAGATAAGTTTGAATTCCTCATTGTACGCTCTTTGATGACTCGTGTCCCTCTCAAAATTAAGTGCTCGATTTTTCATTCATTATTTTAATTCAATTTTCAACTCAATATCTATGAAAAATAAAAATGAAAATAAAGATGTGCCTTTCTGGAGCTTTGAAAAAAAAATGAAAACATGGATGATATTATTCATTATAATAAATATTTTGATCATGTTACATGTCATAAAAGGTGGTCATGGTGTTTTTAAAATTTTCTATGGGGATTGAGAGAGGAAATTAATTTGTTTTCACTTGAATTAATCATGCATTGTACTTAAGACTCCAGCCTCTTCCTTCTAGGATAAAATGTTTTTTTAATCATTTTCCAACTAACCTTAATCTATAGAGTCATTTTAACATTTATTAAAATTCCTCATGATTTTATGTACTTTTTTTCTTTAGAAAGTGGAGATAGTAGTTCATTTACAAGACTATTGATAAATAACATGTTATCATGATATGAGAATAGCTCCACTTGAATTGTATCATGAGAGATTAGATAAAAGATCAATGTGAGGTAAATCATGATATGTCAAGTTTAATAATAACGAATTGAGAAGCATTAATGAATGAATAGATAAGTCCCATAATTGTTCAAAAGGGAAAATTAAAATTCATGAGTTGATTGTTTCTTTGAAAATTGTGAAATTAAATTGATATTTTATGTGTAATTTGAACATTTTATTTCACATTTAAATTTTTCTGATTTTATTTCTTTGGAATTTAAACATTAGTAACATTAGTTCCCTCAGATTTTCAATTTTGGGATTTCATGCTAGAGGATAAGCATGGTTTAAGTGTGGGGGAATTGATAGAGAAAAAAATTTCATCATTTTTTGATATGATTTTCAATGATTTGATCTCATACACATTGTCAATTTGAGATGATTTTCATTATTTTAATATTTTTGGTGGGCGTTGGGATAAAAATGGAATATTTCATAAATCTGTATTTTGGTTATATTTTCACATCAAGGGTATTTTGGTAATTTCATTAAAATTATAATTCCAAATTGAATGATTATTTTTTGTTCTAATACTGGATTTATTTCCTTCATTTTTATTTTCTGGACTAGGGGATGATTTGAGAATCAAGTGGCCTAAAAATCAAAGAAGTTTAAGATGTTTCCAGGGAGATAGCATGGACCCCACCATAGTAACGGAAGCACATCTCGACCTACACTCATAAAATTTAATTGATTCCACTTTTAGATGAAAGTAGACTCAATATATAATTCATGAATTAACATTCATAGATTTTGGAATCTATTATGGTGGCTGTTGAATGAAGCTTCCTGGAAATTTCATCCAGCCAAATCAACATCCAATAGAAAAATAATAACTCATACATGAGGTGGGAAATTAAACTGAAATTTGGAGGGTGTCCACCCAAGACACGTATAAAAATATTTTATAATAGATCCAATGCATTAAGAGTCCATTTTAATGGTCATTAATACATGATATGTTCAATGTGGAGAGTCTATCTGGACAGAATAATTTCTTGGAGTAAAAATGCCATAACTCCCTCACTAGGCATCCAAATACTCTGAAATCTTGAGGGTGGACGGACAAGAAAATTGTGAAGATACTTCATGCAGGTAGAAATGCATTATTAGATCATTATTTGGGTAGAAAACTCTCTAACTTGTGAAGAAAAATATATTCTTATAAATGGAGAGGTTCTCCCACCTCTCAAGACATTTCATTCCATCCAAACTTCCTCCAATCCACAGGAGAGGAAAGCATTGGATGATAGACTTCTTTAGATTTATTTAATTTTATTATTTTTATTATTTTTATTTTATTTTAATGTATCCCCTCTCCCACATCATCTGGACATCCCCATCCATGGAGGTGTATTTTTATTGAATGATCTGTAAGGGGGAGGATAGACCAACATGCTGGATTGAGTTCTTTTGCTTAAATTTAATAAGATATATTCTTATATTACAATTTAGTTTCAATTATAAATTATGTTTTAAATTAGAAATAAAGTTGTGTTGGGTTTTAATTCTATTAATTTATATTTCCTTGGTCAATGATCACATCTCCCTCTACCCAACTCTAATTTGTATACAATGGAACAAATTATGGTCGGGTGGTGAGTCCCCGATGGAAGTCAGCACGTGTGTATGCTTGCATGTGAAATATTGGTTTTTTAGGGAACAAGAATTCATATTTATGCATTGTACTAATTAATTGATAAACCCATCTACACTCCTATACATATTGGAAGAAGCATAGACTAATATAAGGTTTTTGGATAAGGAATATTCTCATTATAGCCATTTGGTGAAGGGAGAGAAAGGACTCGATTGACGAATCTCTCTCTAACTAAAAAAAGGAAAAATGGGGGGGATTTGGAAACCATGGTAGCCCATCACTGGGTCTAGCCAAACCCACTTTGATCACCATCTTTCTCATTTGTTTAAAACCGATCAAATCAAGCTTATTATTTCTCACACATCATTCAAAATTAATTAAAAATAATTGTTTTCATAAAACCATCAAGAAGTTACAAGTTTCTTTTGTGTGCACTCCTCTTCAAGAGACTACATAAGATCAATTACTATACTATACTTAGGTAATTAAAATATTGTTTTTTCATGCCCCACAACTGGAATACATCAGTTAAATTTCTCATTAATATGTTCTCTATCACTATATATTAATCCTTTGGCATAAATTTTCTCTTCCAAATACATATTTTCATTTCCCACTAATGTTATCCTATTTATAAGTCTAGTTTTATGATAACCTTCGTACATTATTTTCTCAATATTAATAGGAATTTTCATTAACCCTTTTTACAACGTGGGTTTTCCTCAGTGGTTTTTTCAAATGTCAAACCCTTGATTATCATAATAAATTGAAAATTATGAGGGTTAAATTTATATAATGGGTGGGATATATTACCCTGGTATTTTAAAATAAAACTATGTTTGATAGTGCATACGACATGAAACACTAAGCCTAAACGAACCAAAAATACTATTATTTAAATATTGTCATTAAAACCTAGTTATTAAATTAATGGGTACGAATAGTATAAAATAAATTATGAAATGTTTATAAAGTTCCTACTAAATTAAACATCATTTATTAATTATTAGGAAATAAGTAATCAATTTTCATTAAAGTTATTTTATACTTCAAAATTATGTTATTCAAAAATGATTTTTATTGGTTTTGTGATAAATTATTATAATTAATTTATAAAATAGTTAATTTTATTTTATAAAAAACTAAATCTTCATATATAAATTATCTTTGGTTGAATTTATATATTTTTTACTAAAATAGATTTATTTTACAGGGAATAGTGAGAAATACTAATTTTTATCGAAAATTGTACTTTTATTTCAAGAATTTAAAAGGTTGATTTTTATTTTAGAATGTTTTAAAAGTAAAATTAGTTATATTATAGTATATATATAATTAGGTTCATTAGAATCCATTTTAATATTTACTTTTGTATAAAAATATATTTATACATAAAAAGAAATTTTTTACGAAATTTATATTTTTCTACAAAGCGGTTTCATCTCATTTTGCATACTTATATTAAAATTAATTTTTTAAAATAATATATATTCAGTTGGATAAAATATATTACATAAATGGAATTAATAGGTTCATATTTTTTAAATAGTTTTCCTGTATTTTTAAACATTATAAATACTAACTATAGAAACATTTATTACCTTAGTAAAGGATAAATCAGTTTAATTTAGATTAAAACTAAGTGATAAAGTCATAATTGTACATAGTAATTGTTATTAAATGAATTAAATTGAAAACATATTATCTTAGTATAGAAATATATTTTTTTAATGTGGATTTTTCATTGAAAATAACATATTTAATATTTAAAGAAAATAATGTTACAAAATGTCACTCTTGGTTTTTAATATCTCATATATGTGCACATAATTTCGAAAGAAATTTATGAATTAATATAAATGTACATTGTGATACTAATGAAATTATTTTCATGATATAAATTTAATAACACTTTTTTATAAATTATATAACTACCTTAAATGATTTTTCAATACTAATACAGTATGTATTTAATTAAGAGAAAATAAAAATAAATGATTTTAAAAGTATTTAAAATGATATAATTTGAATGGTTTAATGATTACTACAAATTTTATAGATATATATAAAATATTATGGAGGTTTTAAATTTTAATATTTTAGTTCCCCCTTTCCCTTGATATATTTACTGTCAAATGAAATGAATAATGTTGAAAATGAAAAAATATATATTTCAGATTAAATAATAGTTTTTTAATTGATTTAAAAAACATTAAAAAATAATTCATTAAAATTTATATTATATTGTTTTAAAAATATATCATGATCCATTTATGTGTCTTTTTCATTTTATAGTAACATTATTAACCCTTAAAATTTAGAAAACAAAAATGTTATGGTAATTGTCGAAAGGGATAATGAAGGGTTCAAGCAAAAATATAATGGTAAACATTTGATATAAACATGTAAAAATTTAGTTGGACTAGATTATTTTTATTAATAACCTTGTTATATTCTAATATTATTAATTTTTATCCATTTAGACATCAAAATTAGTATTTACTAATTTAATATTTTAAGAAATTCCAAATGTGCCCTCCACTCAATTATAAAATGTTTTCCCACCTTTCTCTTCTACATGCAACATTGTGATAGATATTAACACCATAACCTAAAAAAATCCCTCATAAAATCATTATACACATTATATAGGTTTTATTCCTCTCAAAATACCTTATATAGGATCATTAAGAGTAAATCTGAAGGAGTGGTTTCAAAGGGGAGGTAATCGCCTCAACTGGTCACATTCTTTTAAATTGTTATTTTACCGGCTATAAATCTATTAAATTATTATAAAATTATAAATTGATTATAATAAATTTACTAAAATATAATTAGGAATATTAAATAACCATTATCCACCACCTTTATCATCAAATGAGGAGTGAGAGTATTACTCATGCGTATGTATGTCTTAACGTCTCCAAGTAGCTATACAATTCATTTTTTATTACCATTTTTATGGATTTTTAGTATGATGGATTTATAGGTAATATATGACATTTATTAACTAATTATGATTATATAATTATAATACAATATCTAACATATTTCCTTCCAAGTTGTTGGAAAATAATAATGTCGAACATGCGTACGTGTAGACTACCACCTCCACGAAGCTATGTGGTTATTTTTCATTTATATTATACATATATCATAATAAGGATGGAATTAATAAATATATATAATTTATAGTATATAATAATGATTATTTAAATGTGAATTATTATTTAAATATTTTTAATTTCATCTATAGAAAAATGAAAATAATTTACATGCATGGGTACGACCTACCATCTCCATAAATGTCATAATTTGTTTTTCTATCTCTAACATTATAGATGAGTCTAAAAATATGTATATATAATGAATAAATATTATATAATAATCATTTAAAATATTTTTTATATGAATATAATAAATTTTAATTCATTAAACCTGAGGTTAAAGAACAATTGAATCGTGTTGATCTTGAGGTAAGGGATTTTCATCTCTCACTTTTTATGTTGGACACATTCCATATTAAACATTTGATTCTTTTATGTTGTGTATATAGAACCCAAGAATGTATTTTAGGATTATTCTCAATAAAATTAAAGGTATTTTTATATCCATATTAGTTTATTTCTTTCATGTGGTTTATTATTCAAAAGTTATCAAAGTGGTAAGGGTTTTATGTTATAATCTCATTATTTATTGGGATTTTTATGATTATGTTTCTGATGATAAAAACTTCTGATCTAACCCTCAAAAAACTCATGAAAATGATTAAATTATTTTTACTTCTTTATAATATATATTATCCTTTAATTTCATTTACCTTAAGTATTTAATAGATGTAAAATATATTTTTTTAAAAAAATCCACATTATTTCTCTCTTCGGTCAAAAATCATTTTTCTTCCATATCCATGTTTTCTATAAAATATTAAAAACAGATTTTACTATTCTAATTTAATTATTTAAATTAATTTTTAACCATGTTTAAACTTTTTAAAAATCGGTTTTAAAATGAATATTATTTTCATTTTCCAAATTAGATACTTTTTAACTTCTTAAAAAATTACAAAGGGAATTCTATTTTTAACTTATACTGCATAAAAAAGTTTCCCACCATCATGACAACTTAATATATTGAAGCTTCTTTGATAAGTTTCCATGTTTATTTTCAAATAAAATTTTTCTTATAATATTCTCAAAAAAATAATTTATGGAAATGATATAAAAAATGGAGAATTTATTTTCCTTAAGAAATGTTCCAAGTGATCTTTAAAACTCATAGTCTATATAAGATGGAATCATTGGATGTTACATAACCTTTACTAAGGAAACATTATAATAATAACAACCTTAATATTAATCTATATGGTTTATAGTTATCATAAAAAGGTTTTTCTGAAACTCATTTTCTTTTCCACGGGTTATACTATGACGAAATGTTTATGAATTTTTATTTATTTTTATGGGTTATGAGAAGGTTAATGTTTTGTGATATGGTGGAATACATATGTATTATTTTCATTAAATAATTGGTGGTACCTATATATCCCTCTAATTGATTGGGTAAACATGGATCTGTTAGGTACAAATAATATAAAGATACACAAGCTGGTGTGAATTTTTAATTTTTAGTAATCTTGAAAATTTTAAAATTTTATCTCTCTTTGGGAATTATTAAGATATTAGTAATTCTATTATTTAATAAAATTATATATCCTAAAAATAGATAATATGAACATAGTAGTTTTTATAGTGGTTTAGGGCACAAAGATCCCCAATTCCACTCCACCAATGCTCTCTTAGCAAACATGACGAATTTCACTGTATGTGTCCTCTTTTAATAAGACAAACACAACTGAGTGCAAGTAGTTGACACCTTTATAATAAAGAGTTTAAAGGTCCTTCTTGTTATTTTATAGGGAACTAAAACATCCATATCTTAGTATCAGTAGCTGATACTCCACCAATGACTGAGTAGGAGTAGCCGATACTCTAAGAAGTCAAGATTATTTGATTGGATTGAAAAATATAGTTATCTCACGGTTGAAACAGCAACTAAAAGATAGTATACATTCTCCTACATATATAACAGTGTTAAATATTGAAATAATCTAAATATATCCTAGTTTAAAATGATCTTCAATAAAAAAATAGCAACATTGTGATAGCATTGGTATCAAGAAATCAACAGTCACATAGGACAAGATCGAAACATATATGTATCCAAAGTGTAGCTCTTCATAATAAAAGATACATTATATCTAAAAAGGTACTACATTTATAAATGATATAACTCCTGGTATTTAACAATTGAAACCTAGTTTTATTTTTTTGATCATATCCATGAATATCTCTTGATAAAATATGAGTATCTAAATTTAAAATGTTTAAATAATGTTATAACATCACTTAGAAATATGAATTATTTTATTTGTTGAATATGAGACTTTGAATAGGTCTTTAAGTGGGTTTAAAAAGATATTTAACTCAGTAAATATTTTGTATAAATTAAAAAAATATATATCCTTAATGTAAATTCTATAATATAAAACTTTAAACATAGGGTTATCATTGAATGTATGGCTGAAAATGTGTGGCTGAAATAAAAACAATGGGTTGTTGAACTATAAATTTGTTTCAAAAACATAGGGTTTCTTCACAAAATTATTCATCGTGATCCGTACATTCGAAATTGAATATTATATTTAATCCATATGTTCTATCCAAGAATAGGGTTTAAAAACCATACTTTATTCTTACAAATATAGGGTATGAACAATGTTTTTAGATTACTTAAAACATATCCATAACACTTTAGTAGAACTATTATATAGTAAATTTAAAAAATAATTTTCTCATGAAATATAATCCTAAAAAAACATAAATTAATATTATTAGTAAAACAAACAAGGGTATTTGTGAGCATCAAAATCAAAAATATTCATAGAGCATTATTGAGATAATAAATGCCCAACAATCTCCCCCTTTTTGATGATCAAAAAACTCATATATTAAAAACTTATAGAAAATATAGGAAATGTAAACAAAGATAAATAGAGACATAAAGAGGTATAATGATAAATTATAGTTCTTATTTCAGTATTTTTAAACTATGAATAAATGAAATATATTATAATTTATAGTAAATATTTAAATTTCTAAATTTCTCCCAATCTCTTTGTTTATTATATTGTAATTATTGTAATTAGAGTAATGTTTTGTCTACTCAATTTTTTACCCCTTTTAAGATACAAAAAAAGTATTGAAAATTTTTATAAGAAGTGGTACTGGATGAGGGAAAAGGTTATGATTCTGATAAGTTGTCAGTGGTATATGAACCTCAAATATCCTGAAGAATATCCTCAATCTTGGTCATCATTACATTAAAATTTTGATTAGAAATATCATCCCAAAACATCATCAAAAGATTTTAGTCATGTATTATTTTCAAGTTTTCCACTAATATAATATTTAAAAACATATGGACATTTTCTTTAGGCTGTAAAAATGGATTCAGAATATCATTGAACTGATTGAGAAAACCTCTAATACTAGACGCATCAAATGTTAATTTCTCAACAAGATATTTGTGATTTCCCAACAAAATTTGTAGTGGAACACTATCACACTAAAGATTTTGAATTATTATATGTGTTTTATATTGAACCACAGTAAGAGATTCATGTCTTCTTATCTAAACTAGAGAGGCATTATGAGCCTCGGTATAATCCCTTAATTGGTTATTTCTATTTTTATCGATTTGAGTTGAATTATAAGATAATTATTCAAATCACCAAAATTTTATTTTGGAATAGATTATTTCCTAATCTTACAAATATTTTTTGACATTTCCCTTTTAAATGAATCAAAATATCTTCCCAAAAAAAATTTCTCTAAGGTTGTGTAGCTAAGCATGAACTGCTTCCAACTCTACTAGTGGAATAGTCGAATTTTGAAAATCATCTAAATATTTTTATCAAATTCCTAGATCTCTCTACAAGGTAAAATTTTCTTCTCTAATCTTATTATATTTGGTAAAAAATACTCAATTTATTCCCTAAGTGAATCAAAAGATTATATATATTGAATTATTTTTAGTTTTTCTGCATTAATCATAGCTAGGGAGTGACCAATACCCTTTTCACTAGATCGAGATTATAAAGGTCCAAGGATATCTATCTTTTCATCTGACTCAGTGTTAGCATTTTCCAAATATTATGTATCCATATAAAATATTTGATGTTTTATTACATTATTATTATCATCTATAGGAGAGTTCACTTTCTCACCACCTTGAGAAATCTCATTGGAATCTTCTTCTGTATGAGCTTTAGGATCATCTCTATTCTCATGTAGTTTTTCTGCATAAGTATTGTTTACACCTATTAACACTTTTTGTTTAACTTCTTTTATTATATAATCATCCACTTATTGAGTCTAAACTACATATTCTTCTCTTTTTTGAGGCCTTATGATCAAGGACTCACTATTACCTTCTTTTGTGGGTTCTTCAGAATAATGATGAACATATCTTGCTACATTTGGGTTCAAGACATCAACCATAACTATTCTCCCAATTTGATGAGAAACATCCTATATTCAACCATTTATTTAGCACAAAAATATATTGATCTAGCTAATTTCTAATTTCCTTCCCCCCTTTAGAATTATAACCAGATACTTTTTGGTCATCAGTGCCAAAAAGAATCATCATACCTTTATAGGTGCTACAAAAAACCAAATTTTCATAAATTTATAGCCGAAAGAACATTACTATGATGAAATCTAATTCCTAGTTAAATATCTAATATCTTATTCTTTTTAAATAAAATTAGATAAATAAGTCTTCTGTATGGATAAAATGAAATTCTGGCTTCTTTTTTTATGGAAATTATGCACATACCTTTGCAAATATCTGTTGAGGTTTAACTTTTTGTCACTTAACATCAAAAACATGATATAAATATCTGGAAATATAATTCTCTCTAACACACCAATCCTTGGAAAAATTTCATATTGAATGAATTTTATAATTACCTTTTGGTCATATTCAATATCCTTGACAAAAATATTTCTAACCAAGATAAATCCAAAAATAAAATAAATAATATATTTAGATTTATGTTTTTCATAACCAATACACCATAGATCAAACTAAACCCCCCCCCCCCCTTTCATGGGGACACTCAAAAATCATGGTTATTTATACTAAATAAACAAAAAAATCCATATCATTTTCCTTTGAAATGTCGATGTCCACTATGTTGCTAAAACAGAACTTGTTATTTTCATAAAACTATTTTTCTTCATTGTAAAACACATACTCATTATTTTCTCCATTGAAAATAAATTCCAGACCATGAAAACATAATTCTTTTATTAGAAAAATATTCATCTAAAATAACTACTCAAATAAAATATCATCACTTGAAGGACTAATCTATCAATTCTTGAAGTACATTGATGCTTATATTCACTCGGACCTCTAACTTCTATCCTCATAGTATTTTATAATTCAAAAAATATAAAGATTTTAAGTTCGAATTTTAGGGTTTTGAAGTAAAATTTATATCTCTAAAAGTCAAAAGATCCCATGATTGATTGTAAAAGTGAGAGATGAATAGAGAGAGTTTCTGAATGTTTTGTTTACTTCGTTTTGGTTTCTTAATCCAAATACATAGGGTAATCATTATATATTTCAATTTTGAAAAGAAATGTTATTTAAACAAGTAATAAATGCATAATTTATTAAATAGATAATAAATAAATAATATAAAAATATAGTTAATAAAATATATATTATAAAATTAAAAATAGTTAATAATTAAGTAAAAAAATTAAAATTAAATATACCAAACTCCTCCTAAATAAATGAAAACCATGCAGTGGGAAGTGTTTTAGTGAAAATATCAGCAAGTTGGCTATCATTATTAATAAATTCCAAATATGTATTCTTTTTTAAAATATTATCTCTTATATGATTTGTTCTAAAGTGAATTATAGTGTTTTTGATATTAATTGCACATTTATTGTAACATAATGTTGGAAAATTATTGAAATTGAGTCCAAATTCCAATTTTATGGGTTTAATACACAATATCATTGCACAAAAATTTCCAACAAAGATATATTATACCTCATATGAAGACAAAGAAATATAATTTTGTTTCTAAATTGACCAAGAAACTAATTACTTTCCTAAAAAGTGACAGGTTCCTGAGGTAATATTTCTATCAAATCTACAATATCCAAAAATCAGTATCTAAAATATGATATTAAGTTAAAATCATAAGATTACTAATAAAGTTAATATTGAAAAATAGTTTCCATTAAAATATATAAAAATTATTTTAAGAGAAGTAATTAACAATTATTTTGGGATTGATTAACATCTTGAACAAAGAAAGATAGAAAATAAAATTCTTAGCATTCTGGTAGTAATATAAAGAAAATTTTCAATCATAAATCTATATAACTTATTATCAACTAGTTTTCTAGGTTCATCCAAATCATGTTTTATATTGGTACAAATGGAAGTTGTATAATACATGGAGTTTTCTAGTCCCATATCTTTCAATAAATCAATAATATATTTATGTTGATTTAAGAAACTCCAAAAATCATTTTGATAGATTTTAAAATCAAGAATTAAATTTAATTCTCCCATAATAATCAAATAAAATTCTTTTTTCATAAGATTTGAGGAACCATTTCAAATATTTTTATTTGTTGAAACAAAAATAACATTAAATACATAAATTTTTTCTAATGAAATAATATAGAAAAATATTTTCTTAAAGAGAGTAGGATATAATAATTCTTTAGAAAAGTAAATTTTTTAATATAAAGGAATATAATCCTTCATTCCATGCTCTTGGTTCTTATTTAAGGCCATACAGATATTTAGTAAGTTTGAAAATTAGATTTGGTAGATGGGTATTTTAAAAACCTAGTGGTTGTTCAATATAAACTTCCTCTATTAAATGTACATTTAGAAAATATGGATTTACATCTATATAATATTATTTAAAATGAATTTATGATACATAAGCTACAAATATTCTAATGAATTCTAATCTAGAAATAAGTCCAAATATTTCACCATAATTTATTCTTTCTTCCTTATTATATATTTTTTCTACTAATATAGCTTTATTTCTAGTAATTATACCTTGGTGGTCTTTCTTATTTCTAAAAACCAATTTTCTTTATATGACTATATGATTGGGTTACCTATAATCTAAATGAAAAATATTTTTCCTACAAAAGTGGTTGAGTTTTTATTGAATAGCTATTATCCAACATTCATCATTTAATACTTCCTCTACAGTTTTGGGTTCTAATTAAGATAGGAAGCCAGAAAATTTAGCTAGATTTTCTAAATTTATTATAGTCCTTAATCCTGAATCTAAATCCCCTATTATATTTTATATAGGATGATCTTTTATGGTTCTACATTTTTTAGGTAAGGTACATTCAGGTTTATCAAGTTCATGTTATTCTAAAATGGATAGAATTTCCCCATATTCAAGTTTATTTTCAAAATCATCATTAGTTAATTCAAGTATCAAAATTTCAAAAGAATTATAAAGTTTATATTTTTTGGTTGGAGTGGATACTCAAGAGCGGGGGTGAATTGATTACCAATTAAAATTTTTGTTTAAAATTTTTGTATAAAAAACCCCAATTGGAATAACAAGCTAAACTGTAGTGAATTTGTAATACAGTAAAGGTTCAGTTAGGTTCTCAAGAGATTGATTAGTTCTCAGTTAATATAATCTGATTATTATATTATATTTTCAAACTAACCTACTGGTTTTCAATAAATACAAACACTTTCTAGTTTAACTATCAAAGTTACTTTAAAATAGATTTTGAGTTTCAAAGTAAATTGTTGTGGAATATTGAAAAGTAGTTTAAAATAAGATACACAACAGAGTTAACCAAGAGGTTCAGTCTCAAGTAGAGACTTAGTCCTCTCAAACAGTTTTATATAAACAATGATCCACACCCTGGATTCGGGTTTTACAACAGTTTACTTATGGTCCAGGTCCTCAAACCTCTACCACAGTTCTTAGTGGGAAAACTAAACAATAGCACACAGGCTGTCTAGGCCACACATGACCTCTACCACTATCCATAGTGGGATATAGAGAGTAAGGGAAAGATTGAGTGAGGATTTATAAATCCTTCAGTTCAGCACAGGAGATAGTGTGTGTTAAGAAATACAGAACACACACACTACTCAGAATGTAAAAAAAATTGAAACACAATAGATCTAAACAAAATTATAGATGTTTTTATAATGTTCTATGTGTTTTCAGTGAAGATCTGGACTACTTTGATTGAAGCATATGAAGCTTGGAGTTTTTCTCAGGAAGTTGTCTGGAAAATAGAGTGACATGTTTTTGTTTCTTGACATCCAGTACATGTGTTCAGCTTGAATGCGAGAGTTTTTCTTGCAGTACTTGAATTTCCTCTTTGAGCTCTTCATTGAAATCCTCTTTGAACTCCTCTTTTTAACTCTTCTTTTAAAGTGTTCTTCTTTTATTTTTATATTTTAGGTTCAACAATGAGAATGAGTAGATCACATGCATGCTTTCTCATACCTCGTATTGTCAATGATATTGTCTCCGAAAATGTTTACAATCAGCATTAATTAATGTAAGGGAATTTATTTTATTAGATATGACCGTTAAAAAAGTATTTGAGAAATTGACAAAGTATGTAAGAATAAGTGTGAGTAGACTGGTAACGGTATCCTTCCATCGGTAGGCTTTGATAGTAGGCGCACATCGG
This sequence comes from Viscum album, assembly GCA_963277665.1. Lineage (NCBI taxonomy): Eukaryota > Viridiplantae > Streptophyta > Magnoliopsida > Santalales > Viscaceae > Viscum > Viscum album. Next base: position 904,890,610 of record OY728139.1, read on the forward strand.
TAATCTCCAACTGTAACCTTTAATGGTATGCTCACACCAGTAACCATGTAGTGGTGACCTTGTAGCGGTAACCTTGTAGCAGTAACCTTGTAATGGTAAGCTTGTAACGGTAACCTTGTAGCGGTAACCTTGTTGTAGTAACCTTATACCGGTAATCTTGTATTGTTAACCTTGTAGTGGTAAACTTGTAGCGGTAACCCCTGTAATAGTAATATTATTGCAGTAACCTTGTAGCGGTAAGATTGTAGCGGTAACCTTGTAGCGGTAAGCTTGTGGTGGTAACCTTGTACAGGTAACCTCTGTAACGGTAATCTTGTATCAGTAACCTTGTAATGGTAACCTCTGTACTTAGATTAATTCTGCACTAGTGATCTTAACCAATCAGCCAATTAGATTGAGGATATATGAATATTACTCCATAGGAACAGGAAACATTAATGAAACATAATTATCAATAAATGAAGATATAGCTCTCACTTAAATGAAAAAAATATTTGGGATTATCAAAATATGACTTGGGATAATCAAAATAGGTGAGTCCAACAATCTCACCCTTTTTGATAATCACAAATTATGGCATTTCTAAGAGTTTTGAATCAAGGTAAAACACATCTGCTAAGGTCATTGAATCAGAAAATTTTAGTTTTGAATATTTTCTCCCCTTTGTGTGACAATGACATCTCCCCTTATTCTCCCCTTTAATATTGTATCCCCCTTTGTGATTAATAAAGAGTGTATAGAACAAAACAACCAAAATGTAAAGAGAGAATCTGTATTAGTAAAACAAGAGTACATTACAAAAATTGATACACCAATCCCTATCAACTGAGGCAGTCTACACTCAATCCACCTCAGATATGCCCAGAGGAGCTTTGCCCTTGGAGGTTGAGGATTCAGGTGCTGAAGGTGGAGGGATAGGCTGAGGGATGGCAGTTAGCAATGTAGGAGGAGCGGAAATCGAGGAATCACCAGAACTATAATGAGTACATCTCTGAGTAATCATGGGTGTTAAGCTTCTGATGGCCTGGGTAGGAGTCATCAACAGAGCAGCACTGATGGAACCTGAAGTAGCAGAAGAAGTAGGCAGAGCAGGAGTAATGATGATTGGAGTGCATTCCACATGGAGTAAAGTCAAGAAAAGATTACTGAAGTCTATAATGATACTGCCACCTCTCTCCATGGCAGAAATAAAATCATCTGTATTCTCCATAAATTTCTCCAAAGAAGGAGTAAATTCTCTGAGTCTGCTAACCTAATCCTTAAAGGACTTAGTGATTGGGGACTCTTAAGTTTTCCAACAACAACTTGATGTGACCATCAATATGATGTTTGGTGTACATCAATTTTTAGTAGAAATAAACTTGATACTTAATGGCCTTCTGATCTTGAGCATCTTCTCTTAAATATTTTCCCACAAGATTATGAATTTCCTTGGTGATGGAAATGAGTTCAGAATCTGAGGAACTACCACCAGAGAGCTTTTCTACTTCTTATCTGACAATGTTCCTGAAAGCTTAAATGTCAATGGGAGGAGAAGATGAAGTATAAATAGATGCAGCTAGAGGAGCCAAAGAGAAGGCAACTGTTTCCTTGAAATATTTTTTCATCCCACTAACCCGTCTTTTGGCATCATCATCTTTCCCTTTCACATGTGTTTCCATAAATTTCTTGAAATACACAAACACTGTGACCATTTTCTGAACTATACTTTTGACTTATGAAAGGTCTATATCCACTTGTGTCCTTGAAGCCATATAGGCATCTAATTTGGAAATAGACTGTTTCACAGAAACCATAGAATCTATCAACTCTTTTACTTGATTCTGACATTCCTTGGCCTCCTGAAACACAAACTATCCTTTCCACAGTAGATATTACAAGTCCTTGATTGAGATCTAATTTTCTTATCATTTCAGAGTTTTGGTCATTAATATACCTCTTCATTTCTGATTGCAAAGAATCAAGGTCTGCCTATTTCACATAGTCTTAAGGGAAAGTGGTTTTTGAAGGGGAAAACGTGAGGTTTGGCACTGAGGGTCTTTTGTCCGGCCTCTCATCTTCTGATTCATCATAGTCTATACCAAATACCATAAATCCAAGGTCGTCTGACCAACACTCAATTTCATGCATAATAGAAACTGAGCCTGTAACAGTAGGTTTCTCCCCCTCAATCTGTGCAATCTTCTGATTGGCCACAATCATTTCCTCCAAACCTCCTTGATCAACTGCAACATCAGGAATGTTTACTTCCACTTCCACTTCAGAATCTTAAACTACTTCCAAGACAGGTCCTATCTCAACTATATCAGCAGCTTCTTCTTCTGCTCCACTTTTTACCCTTTCTGTATGTCCTATTAGAGAACTAAGACTTCAAAATTCATCTTCATTTTCAGCAGTAGAAATCTCATGGTCAACATGAATTGATTCAGAGTCCTCATACTCATTTGAGGTGTCTCTAACTTCTCTTCATACAATTTCATCCCCTTCTTCTTCACTAGTTTCCTTACCATTATCCCTTAGGACAAATTCCCTTCTAGGAAATCTCATTAGTGGGCTAGGCTCCCCAAAGGATATGGTAGTCTTATAAGGATTGGAAGGAAGATCAAGTTCACTTCTATCATCAATAGAAGAGTTCAATCTTCCTTGAACAGCAGCAACTTCCTCTTCTTCTACCTCTGAATAGGCAGTCTCAGCTTCATCAGGCTTATGACCAGGGTCTCTCTTATTATTAGGACTATTAGGATGAGTCACTGGATTAAACTCTTCATACACCTTAGCCTCATCATTCACCCATCTTCTTAGCCAAGGATTTTAGTTAATCTTCATTAGCTTGTATATTACTTTGGTGATGAAGTGGTTGTCTTTCACAACAACAGTCTCTTCCTTATCTCCAGCAAATCCTTTCACTTTCAGTATAAGAGATATCAGTTTGGCATGGAATAGAGCATTTGATTTGGAACTCAGGTTGATCATATCTTCCAACCAATCCATTAGCAACCTACACAGGTTGATCTTATTTCCATGATTCATCAAATATAGAATAAATATGTCCTGATATTTTAAAATAGTGAAGTCCCCTCTCCTGGGACTTATCACATGCTGAACGAATTTGAAAAGCAGCTTATCCTCTCCTATCATCTTAGCAGCAATGACTTTCATAGGAATTACAATACCTTTAAATTAATCTAAATCTTCTTCATATCAAAATAACTCATTAGTGGGAGGCACCACATTTGATTAATAGGCATAAATTCCATCATGAGTAATCCTTAAACACTCAGCCCATTAAACATAGTAGAAACATACATTTACTCCATTCACTATGGAAATCATTCAATGCTCATCCTTAGACTGTTCAAACTTCAGATACTCATAAAACTCATTCACCATCTTTGTATAATAGATTCCATTATTGTTTGAAAAACATTAAACCCAACCCTGAGCTTTCAGTGCCTTAAGTACTGGCGATCAGCTTGACAGTAGCCATTTTAAACATAATTCTTTCTCAGTTACTATCTCCCGCTTGAATAAATGTGGGTTCAGTACATTTTCCACTGTCTATCTTCTGTTACTCGATTCAAATCTAGGTCTCTTAAGATCAGGCACGTCTCCTTCATCACTAACCAGTGTCCTCTTCAATCTAGCCATTAATCTGGAGCGGTGCGAGGTTTCAGCAGATGTTTAGGTTCTGAAATTATAGAGAAAGAGGTTCGGAGAAGGGTTTGATGTGGATTGAAATGTGGTCTTTGTTTTATTTTTATCATTTAGGGATCAAAAAATAAAATAGATAAAATAAATGAATAATAGCAGAAAAATGTTTCAGATTCTAGTTGAGCACATAAAACGCAAAGTTTCAGACATCAAATGTCTATCGGTAGGGAGGTATCTGTAAGGTCTAACGGTGTGGTCCTAACAGTGAGGTTCTAACAGTGAGGTTCTAATGGTGAGGATCTAATAGTGAGGTTCTAATGGTGAGGTTCTAACAGTGAGGTTCTAATGGTGAGGATCTAATAGTGAGGTTCTAACAGTGAGGTTCTAACAACGAGGTTCTAATGGTGAGGTTCTAATAGTGAGGTTCTAACGGTGAGTTTCTAACAGTTTATCATACCTAAATCATGTCCGATGTAATTTAACCTCTCATAATTCAAAGTCATTGTGAATATATCAGCCGATTGGTGGTCAGTACCAATGAATTCAAGAGTGATATCACCTTTGTGAAAATGATCTCTCATGAAGTGATGTCTTACATCAATATTCTTTATTCTAGCATGAGATACTAGATTCTTAGAGATGTTAATAGCACTTTTGTTGTCACATTTTATAGAGACGTGTTTGAATTGATATCCATAGTCTAGTAGAGTGTGTTTCAACCACAGAATTTGAGCACAACAAATACTAGCAGCTATATATTCCGCCTTTGTAGTAGATAATGCAACAGAATTCTGTTTCTTACTAATCCATGATACTAGTGACTTGCCTAAAATGTGACATGTTCTAGAGGTGCTTTTTTTGAATAACTTGAAACCAGAAAAGTCAGTATCTGAATAACTTATTAAATCAAAAGGTTGTCCTATTGGATAAAATAGTCCTAAATGTATGGTATACTTGAGATATTTAAACATATTTTTAACAACATTTAAATGAGACTCTTTGGGATTTGATTGAAATCGAGCACACATACATACACCGAACATAATATTAGGTATACTAGTATTAAGATAAATTAGACTCCCAATAATACTTCTATAATTGTTTTGATCCACTGGTTCTCCAGTTTCATCAGCATCCAATTTTCAAGTGGTACTCATAGGTGTATCACTTCCTTTACTACTATCCAAACCAAAACATTTTAAAATATCATTAGTATATTTATTTTTATTTAAAATAATACCATCTTTGTTTTTAAAAATTTGAAATCCAAGGAAAAATTTTAGTTCCCCCATTAAACTCATTTCAAATTCATTTTGAATTATTGATAAAAAATCAGTACATAAAGAATGCTTAGAAGATCCAAAAATTATATCATCTACATAAATTTGTACTATTAAAAAATCTTTGGAAATCCTTTTAATAAAGAGAGTAGGATCTGATATCCCTTTTTTAAAACCTTTTGAAATAAGAAATGAACAGAGTCTATCATACCAAGATCTTGGAACTTATTTTAGACCATATAAGGCTTTAGATTGTTTAAAAACATGATTTGGAAAATGGGGATTTGTGAGTCTAGGGGGTTTTTCAAAAAATACATATTCAATTATATATCCATTTATAAATTCACTTTTGACATCTATTTGATAAAGTTTGAAATTCAGATGAGCTGCATAAGCAAGTAGTATCCTAATGGATTCTAGTCTAGCTACAGGAGAGAAGTTTTCCTCATAGTCTATTCCTTCCTCTTGATTGTAACATTGTGCAACTAGTCTAGCTTTGTTTCTAACTATATTACCAAACTCAACAAATTTGTTCATAAACACCCATTTAGTGCCTATGGTTAAGGTTTCCTTAGGTCTATCTACTTGTTCACCAACTTTGTTTCTTTCAAAATGATTTAATTCTTCTTGCATAGACATCACCAAAAATTCATCATTTATTGCGTCATTAATATTTTTGGGTTCAAGCTATGAAATAAAATCTTGATGTTCCACCGGGTTTCTTAGAGAAGCTCTATTTTGTGTCCCTCAGTTTAAATCACCTACTACAGCATCTAAAGGGTGATTCCTTAGCGCTCGAATACCTCTATAAAGAGTTGAACTAGACTCTTCATGGTTGTCTATTGGTTCAGACTCAATAGGTGCAGATTCTGGAAGATTCCCAAAACTGGTTACTTTTACAGGAGGTTCACTATCATTAAGATCCAAAATCGACATATCTTCCTCAATATATTCAAGATAGGTTTTGGGTTCATGAGGATCAGTCTCATAAAATTTGACATGAACTGATTCTTCCACACATTTGGTCTTCTTATTGAATACTCTATAGGCTTTACTCGAGATTGAGTAACCTTGGAAAATTCCGTCATCACTCTTAGAGGCAAATTTTTCAAGATTATCTTTACTATTAAGGATTAAGACTTTGCAACCAAAAACTATAAAGTAATTAACCTTAGTATTTTATTGTTACAAAGCTCATAAGGAGTTTTCTTAAAAACATTACATGCATCATTTTCAAACATGACATTAAAACTATCATCACACAACTAAGAAATACTTAGGAGATTGTATTTTAACCCATCAACAAAAAGTAATTTTGAAATTAATACCGTATTAGGGTTACCAATCTATCCTAAGATGATGATTTTCCCTTTAGAATTATCACCGAATGTGACATATCCACAATCAACTTTAATTAGTCTTTTGAAACATGAATAGTCTTGTAACGCCCCGACCCCAACTACCCAGAGTCTGTGCATTACTTCGTAACATTGGCATGATCACAAAAGATCAAGTCTCGAAAGACCGATTAGTTTAGTAGCCTTGGAAACACTAGAAACATTCGTAAACATTACATTACAGCATAAAGTGAAAAACTACAGTAACAAAGTCTCCATAGTCCACTCTCATATCCTCTTCTGACAATCCCTGTAGGTCATTCATAAAATACTTCTTCACATCCTAGAAAATATTAAAACATTGAAAGGGGTGAGCTCAGATGCTTAGTAAGGATAACAATATTGCGGAAGCTTTCATAAATAAACATTAACATTTAAGGCAATGTATAACTAAAACAAAAGCCTTTTTAAACTTGAACATCAGAATAATATGGCAAAAATAAAATTAAATAATGCCATTTACTTACTCACATGGATATTCTACTAGTCGAATAATCACATGCAATATCAATAACCACTTTCATAATGATGGAATGTATAATGCCAGACATTCTGAAACATTTTGTCAAGGCCTCGGACAAGACGTCTAAAATGATTAAGGCCTCGGCCAAAACCATAAATCAAATTGGGAAAGGGCCTCGGCCAATTCCATGTCTAGTTGTCTCATGAGACCTACCGATGCATCAAGGAGCTATAGCGGGCTCCACCCGTCACATATTATGTCCAATACATTCCTCATATGAATAGGTTTAAACATATCATAAACCATAACATAATCGTATCACATAAAACATGCATAAAGGAAACATAACATTTCCACATTTCAATCACAAGATATCAATACAACACATTGATATAATAAAAACACTTTCAAAACCATTTTCAATACCAAAATAAAAGAAAGTTAAAACTTTGTATTTCTTTTTCATTAAAAAAATGATGGCTTGTAGAGGAAGCCGAAACTCAAATAATGGTCACGGCGGGGGAGAAGTCGTTGTCGCCGCATAAGTATGGAAAGAAAAACATTCCCTTTTTGTCATTTAGTAAAATGATTCATATAAAAAAGATTCCTTTTGAATAAACGTAAAAGTCAATGGGGTTTATACACCGTATAAAAGAAAGTTGTGTATAAAACCAAATATGCCTCAATGAAAGGGGATTGAGACGGAGTCCTTAAAAAGATCATTTTTAAAATAAAATAGATATATTATGTTTATTCACTATAGGTACACATAAATAATACCAAATAAGACATAATAATATCATGACATAATTTGAAAGTAGGAGATTAACCCAAAGAATGGAAGTTGGGTTAAGAAATTCCCTTACCTTGTGTCCGACTTGACTCAACCATTCTTTAACCTCCTGAATAATAAACTAGAGTTAATATCTACCTTATTAAGAACCATTTTCAATTTCATTATCCTTTTTATATCACTTATTACAATGTTATGAATATTATGTAATTATTTAAGTTAATAACGATCGTTTTGTCGATATTTGGTAACTTGAGTCAACAATAAACTTCTTATAATTACAAGTTGTTCATGTGGTAGAATATCCATTATATCCAGAATTATATTCATGATTTAGATGTCATATATATCTTATATATCCAGTATATACATTAATTTATAATATTACGTAACATTTAGAGGTAAGAAATGAAATGCACCGTTCATGGAGACGGTAAGCCGTACGTACGCATGAACGCTACTTTCATTTCTATTTCATATTTAATGGAATGAAATCATAATGATATAAATTTATAATATAATTACAGTATAATATAGTGTATAATACCATTTAATCCATCCTTTATACATCCCACATATGGCATTAACGATTCCAATCACTTTGAGGGGGCGGTAGTCCGCACTTCCTAAAATGAAATTATCGCATTTTACCCATAATGGAAATCATAAAGTATGCCATAAATGAGAATTACAGAAGAATAAGTAAAACATAAACATATTTTATATCATATATAAATATAGTGACATCTTAATGGCCACCTTTGAAGGTGTTATATGAGTGTTGAACAATCATCGTTTTGTGAGGCAGAAATTCACCATCCACAGAAACTGTATGTTCTTTAACCATTAGATGTAGGTGTGTGTAAGTTTAGCTCTAATCCTTCTTATAACAACATCCTAGTTTATTGAGGATACTTTTTTTGTTACAAAATAAATGAATAAAAAGAGTTTAGGGGGTTGCAGAAGAAAAATAAAACAAAACAACATTAGAGAAGACATTACCTCAAAATCGGGTAACTCTTTTTGATTTGAGAAAAAGGCTTCCTTGGGAATAGTTCTGCCCAAATTGAGGCTTCTAGGAGTAAGAGGGGGCAGTTTGGAGAGTATTTGGGCAGAGTTTGTCCGAACCAAATGGCTTGAATGTGTGAATAAGGTGGGAGAGGTGGGGGCCTTTTATAAGAGGAGAGGAGGGGCGCTTTTGGAAAGATTGAAATGTTACATTATTACACAATGCTTTTAGGATTCTAAAGGTCCCACACTTAAATAATTCGTGGATAAGGTGATAAGGGTTCGAAATATCCTCATCCAATAGGCTTTGAAAAAGTGTAAGCCTTGGATTTTACATTATCGTCTCATTTTATTTAAATCGTTAAATATTGAGGTCATCGCTGCATCATCATGATATCATAAATAATTTAATTTATTTAAAGTCTAAAAATTATAAAAAAATACTATGATGTAGGAAATCTTTTGGGCTTTCTAATGAATATTTATAGTCAAAATTTGGACTTGTGTAACCCCACTTAAAAACTGTTTTAGTAAAACAACTCATGTTTGTGTCAATTTAATTTTAACATTAAATAAATATATATTAATGTCATTTTCCAACTAAAGTGGCTCCATGGGGTCCCCAAGTAGACCCATGGGTTGTCTGGGTCGGCCATGACTCATCCAATAGGAGTATGACAAGTGTCATGCTCATCTCATATTATTAAAACATCATTTGTACCTTAAACTACACTAATTACCTCTAATCGCGATTAAAAACTTAAAAGTTACTATTCACCAAAACATTATTTTGATCTAATTGAACCAAATTTTACTTCTTAATGACAACCATGTATGTCGGATTTTTGAAAATCAAATCACAAAAGTGGTAATATTTCATTTAAACGAAAAATCAGTTATTTACCTACCACTTAGTGGTTTCACTATTCATCAAAAATTGAAGTTTTTCAGAACAATGCCAAAATTTCACCCTAAGCTATAATTGATATTCTGAATTCAAAAATGATGTCTATTTTACAAAATTCCAAACATATAAGTTGCATTAATTAATTTTATAATTAATTCCCGCTGTTACAACAAATAGCGTGTTTTTAAGAAACAATTTATATCAAAAGATTGGCAATTGTTTATGTCCAATTTCAATGTTAAATTAATTATAATGACCACCTTTGGATAAAATTGTAAAAATATATTCTAATTATACTTTAAAACCACTAAATAGTATAATTTATCACTATAAATTATTTTGATTAAAAAAGTTGTTTTTAAGTAATTTTCACTATTCATAAAAAATTGGAAGTTCTCAGAAAATTAAAAAAAAATTCAACTTTGGATAATTTCGATATTACGAATACAAAAATGAAGTCCATTTTGAAATATAAAATTTCTATAATTTTAAAAAGTGGTTATTACTATTCATAACGGCTACTTTGATTAGTCGCGGTGTTTTAGAACTCGAAGTTGCGTACAATGAAAGCTATTGAATTATTGAATGAGAAGCGTATCATGGAAGATCGGGGTGTTACATTCTCCCCTCCTTCAATAAATTGCGTCCTCGCAATTTGAAATTTTTTCTTTGAAAATAAAAGGTTGAAAATAGAAAATACCTTTGTGGAAAACCCACATCAGAAATAAGATTAATAAAATTTAGCCTTAATAAGAGGGAAAGGGAAATGAAAAAGTCACCACCCAATTATGATCTCGATTAGGAGAACATTGGTGGCAATTAGAGACATATAATTGGAGGAAAAATGTAAATATTTGTAGGGAGTGAGTGAGGTCATCAATCACAATCAACTGTCAAATTGAGGGCCTCAAAGCCTTCAATCTATGTTGATTTGAAATATCATCAGTTCAACAAGACATAAGGTATTAGGATATCACATTTTTTTTGTTTTAATATCCCTTTACTAAAGTTTATGAAATAATTTATTCATTGAATAAGAGATAGGTATATATATATTTATTCTTGACAATTAGAGTTTCAACCTTCAACTCATCTTTCACTCAAAAAGATAATAGAACTCAAAAATATTATACTTATCTTAATTGTATAAGGTTCAAAATGGTAACGCATACCATTTAGATTAGTAAAATTATTTTGTAATAACCAGGGACTTCCTATAGGCTAGTGGTAGGAAATAAAGGCTTGTCGCACTATGATTGTGCGTTCGATTCCTGCAGCTTTGTCCGACGCGACGGGTTATTCCCCACCCTGCAGGTTTTCCTTTTCCTAAAACTATAGTATTATAATATTTCAAAAATAATCTTCAGAAATGCTTTAACCTTAAACAATACTATCCAAAGATCAACTTAATCCACTCCAACCTTTATAGTTATCCAAAATACCTCTGTCCAGACTTTCTCTAAAAGTTCTCTTAATTCCAAAATCAATTATAACATCAGATTCCCAAGACAAAGAAAAGATTTTCTTATTGTCACATACTAAAAATATGATTACCTTAATCATATTACCTTAATCAAAAAGTACTGCAGTACAATATTTATATATATCACATTATTCTTATAACCAGAATATAATCCTTGAGTCCAAAAGCACCAATACATTAATTATTCCGCTTCAACAGTAGTAACAGCATAAGATTGTCCTTGATCCCTTCGCCTTTTCTGAGGTAAGTTTCCTTGACGCTTAGGACATTCATTTGTATAATGCCCCATTTCCCTACAATTGTAGCATTCAACTTTGACAGCCTCTTTCTTTCCCTTTCAATCACGAGCCTGGTGACCCTTTTCTCCACATTTATAACAAACTCTCATTCCTTTTAGGAAAGTACCAGGGTGATTCTTCCCACAATTATCACATAGTGGAAAATCCTTCTTTCCCTTTTTCCCTTTATCTGTCTCTTGTTCCACCGTTCTCTTCTTCTCTTGCTTTACTTTGTTGTCATAAGACTTAGAGAATTCCTTTTCTGTCTTGATAGCACATGAGACAATATCTTCGTATGATGAGAAGGATTGTGATACTAAAGCTTGATGGAGAAATGGTTTTAACCCATCAAAGAAACGATCAATCTTACTCCTTGGGTTACGTATATAATCGGAAGCATGCCTCGCTAACCTTGTAAAGTTAACCTCATACTTTGCGACATTCTCATCCTCCTTCTGCCTCAGACTCAGAAATTGCATTTCCATATCTGCTCGATGGTCACGAGGAAAGTATTTTTCTAAGAAAATCTCTTTGAACTCCCTCCATTCCATATTCGATACGTCATCATCTTCCTTTGTGTTTTGAATCAGCGACCACCACTGATCAGCATCTCCAGTGAGGCGGTAAACTGCCATGATAACTTTTTCCCTTTCACTGCTCCCCAAAGCCTGAAATATTTTCTCAAGGGAATTTATCCATTGCTCGGCTACTAAGGGATTTGTACTCCCATTCAACGTTGGTGGTTGTTGCCTCATGAATCGATCTAACATTGATCCTCCACGTTGCGGATCAGGGTGATCCATACGAGTAAGGTTATTATTCATAACCTGAGTGAGTTGTCCCAGTACCGTAATAAGTTGATCAGCACCAGTTGTATCTTCAGATCCACAATAATTATCTTGAGCAGGAGGGAAATCCCTACACGGAGTGCGTCCATTGATACGGTTTCCATTCCTTCCACTAGGCGCCATTTCTAAACAATGGCATAAACTAGATTAGTTTATGAATCAAAATACATAATTCCATACTTGTAAAATACTTAACATAAATTGAACTCTTTATGGATATAATCCATAATAATAAAAAGGTTTTATTTGAGGAAGTATATACTCATAATCGTTCATAGTGGTTTGTAAAGAAAATGATAATTATCCTAAGCATATCCCCCGGGAGTGTCGTAACCAAGAGTGCAGCAAGGCCCGTTGTCGTTCACCAGTTCCCGTTCGAGTCTAGCTCAAAGCGGTGTTTTCGGGTTTTACCCCTAGGTACATCTATGCCAGAGCCGCCTCTACCTGCTCGTATCCAGACAGGGATGTATTGCTCGGAAAACTCACAAAATCTCTACAATAACAAAATTCTAGGAAGTTCTTCTATACTAATCCTCAAAGTCTATCTTTGGGCTATGTGCTCTAATCAGAGTTTATCTAAATCTAGATTCCAAGGTTAGTACTAAACTGCCTCTGATACCAACTGTAACGCCCTGACCCCAGCTACCCAAAGTCGGTGCATTACTTCGTAACATTGGCATGATCACAAAAGATCAAGTCTCGAAAGACCGATTAGTTTAGTAGCCTTGGAAACACTAGATACATTCGTAAACATTACATTACATCATAAAGTGAAAAACTACAGTAACAAAGTCCCCATAGTCCACTCTCATATCCTCTTCTGACAATCCCTGCAAGTCATTCATAAAATACTTCTTCACATCCTGGAAAATATTAAAACATTGAAAGGGGTGAGCTCAGATGCTCAGTAAGGATAACAATATTGCGGAAGCTTTCATAAATAAACATTAACATTTTAGGCAATGTATAACAAAAAAAAGCCTTTTAAAAACTTGAACATCAGAATAATATGGCAAAAATAAAATTAAATAATGCCATTTACTTACTCACATGGATATTCTACTAGTCGAATAATCACATGCAATATCAATAACCACTTTCATAATGAGGGAATGTATAATTCCAGACATTCTGAAACATTTTGTCAAGGCCTCGGCCAAGACGTCTAAAATGATTAAGGCCTCGGCCAAAACCATAAATCAAATTGGGAAAGGGCCTCGGCCAATTCCACGTCTAGTTGTCTCATGAGACCTACCGATGCATCGAGGAGCTATAGCGGGCTCCACCCGTCACTTATTATTTCCAATACATTCCTCATATGAATAGGTTTAAACATATCATAAACCATAACATAATCGTATCACATAAAACATGGATAAAGGAAACATAACATTTCCACATTTCAATCACAAAATATCAATAAAACACATTGATATAATAAAAACACTTTCAAAACCATTTTCCATACCAAAATAAAAGAAAGTTAAAACTTTGTATTTATTTTTCATTAAAAAAATGATGGCTTGTAGAGGAAGCCGAAACTCAAATAATGGTCACGGCGGCGGAGAAGTCGTTGTCACCGCATAAGTACGGAAAGAAAAACATTCCCTTTTTGTCGTTTAGTAAAATGCTTCGTATAAAAAATATTCCTTTTGAATAAACGTAAAAGTCAAAGGGGTTTATACACCGTATAAAAGAAAGTTGTGTATAAAACCAAATATGCCTCAATGAAAGGGGATTGAGACGGAGTCCTTAAAAAGATCATTTTTAAAATAAAATAGATATATTATGTTTATTCACTATAGGTACACATAAAGAATACAAAATAAGACATAATAATATCATGACATAATTTGAAAGTAGGAGATTAACCCAAAGAATGGAAGTTGGGTTAAGAAATTCCCTTACCTTGTGTCCGACTTGACTCAACCGTTCTTTAACCTCCTGAATAATAAACTAGAGTTAATATCTACCTTATTAAGAACCATTTTCAATTTCATTATACTTTTTATATCACTTATTACAATGTTATGAATATTATGTAATTATTTAAGTTAATAACGATCGTTTTGTCGATCTTTGGTAACTTGAGTCAACAATAAACTTCTTATAATTACAAGTTGTTCATGTGGTAGAATATCCATTATATCCAGAATTATATTCATGATTTAGATGTCATATATATCTTATATATCCAGTATATACATTCATTTATAATATTATGTAACATTTAGAGGTAAGAAATGAAATGCACCGTTCATGGAGACGGTAAGCCGTACGTACGCATGAACGCTACTTTCATTTCAATTTCATATTTAATGGAATTAAATCATAATGATATAAATTTATAATATAATTAAAGTATAATATAGTGTATAATACCATTTAATCCATCCTTTATACATCCCACATATGGCATTAACGATTCAAATCACTTTGAGGGGGCGGTAGTCCGCACTTCCTAAAATGAAATTATCGCATTTTACCCATAATGGAAATCATAAAGTATGCCATAAATGAGAATTACATAAGAATAAGTAAAACAAAAACATATTTTATATCATATATAAATATAGTGACATCTTAATGGCCACATTTGAAGGTGTTATATGGGTGTTGAACAATCATCGTTTCGTGAGGCAGAAATTCGCCATCCACAGAAACTGTATGTTCTTTAACCATTAGATGTAGGTGTGTATAAGTGTAGCTCTAATAATTCTTATAACAACATCCTAGTATATTGAGGATACTGGTTTTGTTACTAAAGAAATTAATAAAAAGAGTTTATGGGGTTGCAGAAGAAAAATAAAACAAAACAACATTAGAGAAGACATTACCTCAAAATCGGGTAACTCTTTTTGATTTGAGCCAAAGGCTTCCTTGGGAAGCGTTCTGCCCAAATTGAGGCTTCTAGTAGTAATAGGGGGAAGTTGGGAGAGTATTTGGGCAGAGGTTGTCCGAGCCAAATGGCTTGAAGGTGTGAATAAGGTGGGAGAGGTGGGGGCCTTTTATAAGAGGAGAGGAGGGGCTCTTTTGGAAAGATTGAAATGTTACATTATTACACAATGCTTTTCGGATTCTAAAGGTCCCAAACTTATATAATTCGTGGATAAGGTGATAAGGGTTCGAAATATCCTCATACAATAGGCTTTGGACAAGTGTAAGCCTTGGATTTTACATTATCTTCTCATTTTATTTAAATCGTTAAATAATGAGGTCATCGCTGCATCATCATGATGTCATAAATAATTTAATTTATTTAATGTCTAAAAATTATAAAAAAAATACTATGATGTAGGAAACCTTTTTATATTTCTAATGAATATTTATAGTCAAAATTTGGACTTGTCTAACCCCACTTAAAAACTATTTTAGTAAAACAACTCATGTTTGTGTCAATTTAATTTTAACATTAAATAAATATATATTAATGTCATTTTCCAACTAAAGTGGCTCCATGGGGTCCCCAAGTTGACCCATGGGTTGTCTTGGTCGGCCATGAATCATCCAATAGGAGTAGGACAAGTGTCATGCTCATCTCATATTATTAAAACATCATTTGTACCTTAAACTACACTAATTACCTCTAATCGCGATTAAGAACTTAAAAGTTACTATTCACCAAAAAATTATTTTGATCTCATTGAACCAAATTTTACTTCTTAATGACAACCATGTATGCCGGATTTTTGAAAATCAAATCACAGAAGTGGTAATATTTCATTTAAACGAAAAATCAGTTATTTAACTACCACTTAGTGGTTTCACTATTCATCAAAAATTGAAGTTTTTCAGAACAATGCCAAAATTTCACCCTAAGCTATAATTGATATTATGAATTCAAAAATGATGTCTATTTTACAAAATTCCAAACATATAAGTTGCATTAATTAATTTTATAATTAATTCCCGCTGTTACAATAAATAGCGTGTTTTTAAGAAACAATTTATATAAAAAGATTGGCAATTGTTTATGTCCAATTTCAATGTTATATTAATTCTAATGACCAACTTTGGATAAAATTGTAAAAATATATTCTAATTATACTTTAAAACCACTAAATAATATAATTTATCACTATAAATTATTTTGATTAAAAAAGTTGTTTTTAAGTAATTTTCACTATTCATAAAAAATTGGAAGTTCTCAGAAAATTACAAAAAATTCAACTTTGGATAATTTCGATATTACAAATAAAAAAATGAAGTCCATTTTGAAATATAAAATTTCTATAATTTTAAAAAGTGGTTATTACTATTCATAACGGCTACTTTGATTAGTCGCGGTGTTTTAGAACTTGAAGTTGCGTACAATGCAAGCTATTGCATTATTGAATGAGAAGCGTATCGTGGAAGCTCGGGGTGTTACAAGTCTCATGTCATATGTCCTGAAAATACACTATCCAAGTACCATAGAGCTCTATAAGAACTCTTTAGACAATTTTCCTGCAAAACAGATTAGACATGGGGTAACTTTGGTACCTAGATTTTCTTGGGTCCAGAGAGGTTAGCAAGTAATACTTTAAGTACCCATACTTTTCTCACATATTTCCTACAATAAATAGATATATTCTGAGACATGAACACTTTTTTGGACCTTTAGAGAATTTTTTTTCAAGAAATGCTCTAGATATTGAACTTGTAGTGAATTGTCCCAATTTTGGAACAAATTTGGTTTTAATAAACCTTCCCTATCCTAGATGATATCCTAGACCAGTTTTATATTCTGGGGTAATCTCTTTTCCTAAAAACGGAGTCAAGGAATCTATACCAGTAGTAAATTTCTCAAAATGACTCCTTAATGTTTCATTGGATAATTTGAGTTCAGTATTTTCTTTTAATAACTAAGTACATTTTTCATTTTCAATATCCAGATCAGATTTGTAATTAGTATTTAAAGCATGTTTTAATTTTAATAATTTATATTTATCCTTTAGTTCATTAAAGGTGTCCTCAAGAATTCCACATTATTAAAATATTCATCTTTAGTCATATTTTCATCATTGTTGGATTCACCTTCATTCCGAGAATAATAATCATTAGGCATAGGGGAATTTGGTGTTACCTTAGATTATTCTATCATGGAGCACATGTTGGCATGATTTTCTATTCACTATCAAAAGCATTAGATCCACTGGAGCTATCTTCTGAATCACACTAGGTAGATTTCATATCCTTTTTATAACATTTTCCATTATCTTCATATTTCTTCTTTAATTTCAGGTTGGGGCAGTCTTCCTTTACATGGCCTTTTCATTTTCACTCATAATAAATTATTTCATTTGAGTTGTCATTCCATTTTCTATCTTGATTCCATTGTCCTTTACTATCATACATTCCCTTATAGCTTGACTTCTTAAAGAATCTCTTCTTTTGGTAGAATATTTTGAATCTTATAGAAATATGATCCATCTCCTCATCATTGTATGAGTCTTCACTTATGGAAGTATCTACAGGATCTTGAACTTTTTTTATATCCTTGTTATTTTAGATAGTAGTCTTAAATGCTATAGATTTATTCCTTGGTTCTTCATCTACTTATTGATTCACCTTAATTTCTTCTTCATACATCATAATATTTCCAATTATTTCCTTCACTGGAAGTTTGCCTATGTCACAGGATTCTATGATGGAAACAGAAGTCCCTCTC
Organism: Viscum album; assembly: GCA_963277665.1. NCBI lineage: Eukaryota > Viridiplantae > Streptophyta > Magnoliopsida > Santalales > Viscaceae > Viscum > Viscum album. Next base: position 904,908,368 of record OY728139.1, read on the forward strand.
CATCTGTTAGGTAGGCATCAAAGTAGTCTCATAATCTGGTCCTTGCTATCCACTGGTTTCCCAAGCAGACTCATAGTATTCACTATCTCATTGAACTTGAGATACATGACATAAATGAGTTAATCAGACTTCATTTTAAAGTTATCATATTTAATAGTGTATGTATTTAGTCTCATTTCATAACATTGGTTGTTCGTTCATGAGAAATAGCTAAAGTATCCCAAATCTCATATGTTTTTTTACAAGAATATATTCTACTAAATTCTTCATCACCTAGAGAAGAGTACAAAGCATTCATTTATTTGTGGTTATTGTTATATGTGTCTTTAGTCAACTGAGACCATGTGTCTCTACCGGTACAAGGTAATGTATTTTTTTCTTCAATTGTGTTCCAGATTTTAGGTTCCATTCTCTCTAGATAAATTTTCATTTTTAATTTCCACTTAGCATAGTTATTACCATTATTGAAATGTGGCATGTTGGTAGCAACACCCTCAACTCTAGTTTCCATAGTTATTTAGAATTTAAAGAACTGAAAATTTAGATACGACTGGAATTCTAATATCTTTAAGATACAACTAAAATCATAGTTAAAATAATTTCAAAAACATGATAATAAACCTCCCTCGGATACCAATTGTTGGTCGGAGTGGATACTCAAGAGGGGGGTGAATTGAGTACCAATTAATATTTCTATTTAAAATATTTGTATAAAAACCCCTCAATTTGAATAACAAGCTAAATTGTAGTGAATTTTTAATGTATTAAAGGTTCATTTAGGTTCTCAAAAGATTGATTAGTTCTCAGCTAATCTAATCTGAGGATTATATTATCTTTTGAAACTAACCTATTTGTTTACAATAAATACAAACACTTTCTATTTTAACTATCATGGTTACTTTAAAACAGATTTTGAGTTTCAAAGTAAATAATAGAAGAATATTTAAAAGAAGTTTAAAATAAGATGCACAGGATATTTAACTAAGAGGTTCAGTCTCAAGTAGAGACTTGTTCTTCTAAAACAGTTTTATATAAACTATGATCAACACCCTAGATCGGGGTTTTACAATAGTGTACTTACTATCTGGGTCCTCAGACCTCTACCACAATTATTCGTGGGAAAACAAAACAACAGCACACGGGCTGTACAGGTCACACATGACCTCTACCACTATCCACAGTGGGGTACAGAGAGTAAGGGAAAGATTGAGTAAGGATTTATAAATCCTTCAGTTTAGTATAGGAGACAGTGTGTGTTAAAAAATACAGATCACACACACTACTCAGAATGTAAAAAAAATGAAACACAATAGATCTAAACAAAAATATAGATGATTTTAGAATAGTATATGTGTTTTCAATGAATCTCTGGACTTTTTTATTGAAGCATATGAAGCTTGGAGTCTTTATCTGGAAGTAGTCTGGAAAACAAAGTCTTGTGTTTTTGTTTCTTGAATTCTAGAACAGGTGTTCATCTTGAATGAGATTTGTTTTCTTGCAACACTTGAATTTCCTCTTTGAACTCTTCTTTTAAATCCTCTTTGAACTCCTCTTTGAACTCCTCTTTTTAACTCTTCTTTTAAAGTGTTCTTCTTTTATTTTTAAATTTGTGGTCTGACAATGGGAGTGAGTAGATCACATGCATGCTTTCTCATACCTCATACTATACACGGTATTGTCTCATGAAACATTTAAAATCAACATTAATTAATGTCAGAGCATTTATTTTATCAGATATTTCCATTAAAAAAGTATTTGAGAGACTGAAAAATTATGGAAGAATAGGCATGGGTAGACTGGTAACGGTAGCCTTCCTATCGGTAGTCTTCGATAGTAGGCACACATCAGCAATATCAAACTTTAACCTTTAATAGTATTCTCACACCAGTAACCATGTAGTGGTGACCTTGTAGAGGTAACCTTATAGCAGTAACCTGGTGATGGTAATCTTGTAATGGTAACCTTGTAGTGGTAAGCTTGTAGCGGTGACCTTGTAGCGGTAAGCTTGTAGCGGTAACCTTCTATCGGTAACCTTTGTAATTGTAATCTTGTAGCAGTAACCTTGTAGTGGTAAGCTTGTAGTGGTAACCTTTTAACAGTAATATTGTAGCGGTATCCTTGTAGTGGTAACCTCTATAACAGAAAGCTTGTAGCAGTAACCTTGTAGTGGTAACCTATGTACTTAGATGAATTTTGGACTTGTGAGCTTAACCAATCAACCAGTGAGATTGAGGATATATGAATATTACTCCATAAGAATAGGAAACATTAATGAAACATAATTATCAAAGAATGAAGATATGGCTCTCACTTAAATGAAAACAAGATTTGGGATTATCAAAATATGATTTGGGATTATCAAAATAGGTGAGTCCAACAATCTTTTTTATTTTTTGTGATAAAAAGGATCAATTTCATAAAATTTCACATGAATAGATTATTCAAAAGTCCTTGAATTTTTGTTATACACTATTTAAGATTTAGTGACAGTAGAATATCCCAAAAATGTTCCTTTATCAGCCTTTGGAACAAGTTTTCTAATGTTTTCCTTAGTATTCAAGATATAAATATTACATCCAAACACTTTAAAGTAACTGACCATAGGTTTTTTGTTATTCCATAATTCATATGGTGACTTTTTAAGAAAGGTTATTATTAAAACACTATTCATGATCGAAGTCCTATGTTGACAGCTTCTTCCCATAAATATGTATGAAGACTATATTCATTTAACGTAGTTGTTTCCATTTCTGGAAAAGTATTATTTCTTATTTCAACAATTCCATTTTATTTTGGTGTTCTTAGAGAAGAAAAGTAATGTTTAATACCTAGGTTTGAACAAAAAGAATTAAATTATTGATTCTCAAACTCTCCACTATGATAACTTCTTAATGAAATTATTTTAAAATGTTTTTCACTTTGAACAATTTTAAAAAATATTTTAAAAATAGTGAAAACCTCACCATTATGTTTTAAAAAATAAACCTATGTAAATGTTAAATAAACATCAACTAAAACAAAAAAAAATAACATCTATCAACAAATATTTCTACCCTTGGTTCTCTAAAAAAAATCAGGTGGATACATTATAGTTTTTTGGATATAAAAACATTTTTAATAGATTGGAAGGATAACTTGTGTTTCTTGACAATTTTGAATGCATCAAAAAATCTATTTTTATCAAATTTAATTCTAGGAAAATGAGAAACTAATTGTTTCTTCTATAATTTATTCAGTGAAAATAAATAAAATTATCTATGAATCCAATTAAAAATATAGGATTAATTTGTATCAAAATTTAGAAAATTCACTTTTTGATCACACAAGGAATCAAGATCCAAAGTATAAACATTTTCCGTTATGGGTGCTCTAAACTTAAGAAGTTTATTTTAAAAAATATGAAGTACTTATTTGAGAAATCAATATAAAATCCATCATCACAAAGTTGGAAGATAATTATAAGAATATTCTTCAACCCTTGAACATATATTACTTTGTTAATCAATTTTGAATTTGGATCTCCAACTGATCCAACTCCTATTACTTTTACTTTTATATTATCACCAAAGGTAAATATGATTCCCTTTAATTTTGAAAAATGTATAAAAATTGGAGGAGTCTCCAATCATATTTATTGAGTATCCTCTATCCATATACCATACTAAATTTTTGTTCCTGTGACTATTTTCCTAAAAAACATTCAAATAAATTCTTGTTTTTGGTACCCTTATATTCTTGGGTCGAGTTATTTCAACAATTAAAGATCTGGGTAACCATATTTTCCTAATTTAAAAAAATTATAGAACTTACATCAGTAATATTTCTAGAAACAAAATATTTTTTTATTCTAGTGATTTAGGTATTTCTCAAACGATAGTTATTATAAAAATGACCTTTAATTCCATAATAAATATGTATAACTCTTAATTTTTTTTATTCTTACAACTAATTATAAAATAAATTCTATATAAATTTAATATTTCTATAGTGAATCATATTCCATATTTTTTATGAACATTTTTACCAATAATTTGATTTATAAATTCTTCTCATTTAGTTAATATTCTAGAAGTACTTTTGAATGAATCTAATTCTGTCTCTAATTCTTTAATTCTATTTTCCATGAATAGTACATTTTGAGGTATATTTTTTATATTATTATTTTAATTATATTTGTTTCTTTAAATGTGATATTTTTTATTTAAAACAGAATTATGACAATATTTTAGTGACTTATAATTTTTTTAAAATTTTTCATATTTTTATTTGAGCATTGAATTGAAATCACATAATTTACTATTAGAACAACTTTCAGAATCAGATGTAAAAGAATAGTAAGATTATATATCTTACTATTCATTACCCATAAAGAACATATTTTCATTCATATTGGTTATCCCTTTTTCTAAGTCAGATTTGGAAATACTACTAGAGTCTTCAGAGACACTCCAAGTGTCATTTATAGCCTTTTTACCTTTGTGCTCATAATCATTTATCACTTGATATTGCATTTCATTATTATCCATTTTTTTCTCTTCATTTCGTTATGGGAAATCAGTTCTGATGTGCCACATTTTCATTAATTAATAGCATCTTACATATTTAATTCTTTGATCATCTTTCTTGAAGAACTTCTTAATGACTTTCTTCTTTTTTGTAAAATTTTTGAAATATTCTAGCTAGTCAAGCCAGTTCAATTCCAAAGTCTAAGAATTTTGAATCATTTGAGAATATAACATACACTTTTTATTTCTTTTCATTTTTATGAGATGTTACATTAAGGATGGTATTCTCTCTTTTTATCATCTTATAGTCTTCATCTTCAGCTTTAATTTTTTCTTCATACATCATTAATTTTATAATCATCTCCTCCATTGTTAATCCTTTAACTTGTGTGGATTGATTAATAGTGGTACATATTCCATCCCATATAGTTTTTAAAACTCAAATTACTTTTAATGATTGATTTCCTTTTTTAATTAGTTCTCCTAAGTTAGTAACACTATTGAAAATTTCATTCAATCTTTCATTCATCTGGTTGACTCTTTTACCATCATACATTTTGAAAGTGTCAAATTTCAATTTTTCAATATTTTATCATAATTGAAAGACAGTTTTAGTTCCTTTATAATAAAAAAATAGTTTTCCATAACTCATAGGAATTCATACATTGAGATACTTGATCAAATTTATTTTTACCAAGTCCACATATAATAGCATACATAGCTATTGAATTTACATCATATATAGCTTCTTTAGAAGTATCCCATTTTTATGGTTCTTCCAAAAAATAATTAATATTTTAAAATCTTTATGTAGATATTTAATATAAGATTTTTCAAATAAATAATCATTAAAACATTTTATCATCCATAACTATCATCATTAAAATTAGTATAACAGATTATTGAAATACCTTATTTTAATTCTATCATTGGCATATAAATTTATATGAAATTTTTTACTTGGGATATTTAGAGATTATCAGAGTTTTTCAAAAATAAATATGTTGATAAGATCCCCTAGACCATTCCACCAAGTCTCTCTTGGTGAGATTTGTGATTTTCACTAGACATGTCCTCTTATCATAAGACCTTCACAACTGTGTGTTGGTAGTTGAAACCTTTACAATAAGGCTTTTACATAGACTTATGATTCTTTTACAGGGAAATAAAACATCCATATATTAGTATGAGAAGATGATACTACACCAATGACTGAGTATGAGTAGCTAATAATACAAGAAATCAAGGTTATTTGATTTGATTTATAACTACATTTATCTCATAGTTGTAGCAGAAACTAACATGTAATAGATCTTTTTCTTCGTAGATAAGAGTCTTCAAAAATGAATAGAACCAAAGTTATCTAAGTTTCTAGTTATCTTAAATAAAAAATAGTAACATAATGATTGAAAAAATAACCAAAGATCAACAGCCACATATGAAAAGATCAAAACATATATGTATCAAAGGTGTAGATCATCGTAATAATAGAGAAGTTATATCCAAAATGGTACAATATATGTTAAAGATATAATTGTTGATATGTAAAAACAGAAACTTGATTTTACATTGATTGAATAGATCCAAGAATATCACCTGATAAATCGTGAGTATTTTAATTTCAAAAGTTCAAATAAATTTAACTTCTCTTTGAAATATGAATGAGTTGATATGTTGAATAAAATCCTTTTAATCTGTATTTAAGAATATTTAAAAATATATTTAACTTTTTCATGATAATTTCATAAATCCCATAAAATATCATGAATTAAAACACTATAGTTGACCAAGTAAAATTTTGGGATAGCTTTGAAAGTTTGGTTGATAGCAAATGGTTGACAAAACATTCAGTTATTCCACCCTACATTAGTTCCAAAAACATTGGGTTTCTTTAAAAAATTACAGTTCTTGATCCATAATTTTACAAAAACATAGGGTTTTAATTCATATTTTCTATCCAAATGTTGTGTTGAATAACAATCTATTCCACTTACAAACCTAGTGTGTGAACAGTGTTTCCAGATAATTTAAAACATTTCCAGAACACTTTTGAAAAAATCTTTAACTCATAAATAACAAGTTAAATTTCTCAATAAATATATTCCTAAAAAACACGTAATGTAATTTCAGTAGTAAAATAAACAAGGGTATTTTTGAGTATCAAAATCAACAATATTCATAGAGTATTGTTAGGACAATACATACCCAACAGGATGACTCATGAGGTAAATATGTTATGTAAAAACCTAATTTCAAGGTAAAAATATTATATGTGGATAATGTTTTCACATTTATAAGTTTATGCATGGACATAGATTTAATTTTAATAATATTACTTATGGACTTGGTTTTCTTGTCCTTAACTTTATGCCTATACTATCCTTTTATTTCCATAATATCATGCATGGACCTAGTTTCATTTTCATATGTTTATGCCAGGGCTTAATTTCATTTCCTTAACATAATTAGAGAACCTATTTCTAAATATAAATGTTCAAAACGTTATATGTTTATGTGTACACCAAAATTCCATGTCTTATGAGAATTTTATGTTCGCTTGGCTCGTATTCTTTGATTATTTTAGGATTCAAGTCTTATGAACTACCAAGATTTATGTTGTGAATCAATATTATTATATATGATATGTTCAGTGTAGATTCTATATGTTAAGATCATGTTCTCACACCTTTTTTCTCATATTATTCTTATATGATCATTAATATCTCCTTTTTTGTTCTTACTAGGCATCTGAGTTCACCCATTCATATGGTTCCTTTCCCCAGGTAATGAATAAAGGTTTTAGAAATGATATGTCTAATAAGGGTGATATTTATAACGAACTTAGTGGGAGATGATGTAGATCATTTGTGAACTAGTTTCTTATTTATCAAATCATCCAAAGTCAATATATCTATATGACTCTCTCATGGATCATTATGTTATATGATGAATATTAATCTATAGAGATTTGATATCTATGAATGAAAGGTATGGGTCACTCTTTGGAGGTGGGATTAGGGTGGAACACTTGGAATACAATCATCCAGGTGGGCACTAGTAGGTTATTTCATGTCAAAGTGGTATCAAAATGAATGAAATTCTAGGATTGAGTTTGGTGATAGAGTATTTTTTAGGATTATTTTGGTATGTAGGAAAATAAAGTTTAAATTATTTCTTGTTTGGATCTTACTCTATGGACTATATTGATGGTGTGGAAGCTGATGTATCTATTGACCAGGACTCTAACAATCCACTTATCATATCAATACAAAGAGGAATTTATTTTAGGAAAAACAATAGTATATGCATCATATTGTAATGGGTTGCAGTTTCCATGACATCCATTTTTTCATATCGTCAAATATTTTCTTTTAAATATGGTATATATTAACTATTTCAGGATGCCTCCATGTAGATATCCATCTAGGTTTCCATTATAGGATCGTGTTGAGGATCATCTCAATAATAAGGCCTCAATTTAGGGGCCCATTTAGGAGGTGTTACATCTTATTGTATATGAGAATAACTTCCATCCATTGAGTAGTAAGCAGACCGTACATCCGTATTTGAGACTAATGTTTTAACTCCTACTTGGTAGAAAATTATTCCAGGTGTAAAAGAGGATGATTCATGTTAGATGAGTATAATTTATAAGTTTCAAAGTTAGATACCACCTTGTCTATTGGTTTATCCAATCCCATAGATGGTAGAGGACTGGTTAGAGTTCATGGTTTGTGCTTTCTATCTTGTCCAATCTCATTCAAATAATATGTTAATTATTATGACAAGTATTCTCTATGGATTATAAATATTATGGTTTATCTTAGTAACATAGACCCATGATGAGGTGACTCTACCATATATTTAATTTTAGTTCCTCTTTTAAGAGGAATATTTCCAAGTGACTCTATATTCATTACGCATCCAAGAGCTTTTAGAGATTTAATGGGGAAGCTTTATAGTCACTATGAATGCACTGAGTTTTATCGACCTCATGTGATACTATCAAGACATGGTTTATAATGTATATTTCTGAGCAAGGATGTTTGATCATGGTCTATGCAAACATATTCAAGTCAGAGTTAAACCGCTTTTAATCCCCACTAACATCTAGGTGTTAGAGAATTCCTTACTATTAGAAATATTTTTTATTGAGTAGTCATAGCAAGTTAATGTCATTAGAAACTACCATGAGTAAAGACTTCAACATTAAGTGGAAAGTGTCTAACTTTTGGGTCGCAACACTCAAAGCATTGGTTTTTTCAGTCTCAAAATAGATAATTTGTATCCCATGGTTTATAGAGAGGTTCCAATCAGTCAAGGGATAGGGAGAGTGAATTTACCTTTAAAAGAAAAATAAATAATTAAAGTCTAAAATACTAAAACCTCCTTTTAAAAGTGTGATGATATTTAAAACCATTCAAAAACTTTAAAAAGAAAAATTTATATAAGTAAAATTAAAGATAAAGTGAAACGGAATAACTATATAAGTTTATAGAAGGGGAATTATATAAAAATATGAGAATTGTAAAATAAATTACTATGCTTATTGACGTATAAAAGTATAAATTCAATGTTAATAAATATATAAAGGGAAAAACATAAAATAATGATCATGATTTGATAAAGGAGTATGGCTAAAGTTATTTTATGGACACCTATGACTCATACAACAATTTCTTGAGGATTTATTGTTTTTGTCACTTGGATTTAAAAGTATCCAAGATACCAAAACTCCTCATTCTTTTTATCCTATAATGATTAATTTTTCTACACCTTCTTGAATAATTTTACCCTTTTTAAAATAAACAGTATAAAAAAATTCAAAAAACTATAAAATAAATTTTCTCCCAAATATAAATAAAAAAGTATATAATATAATAAATTTTTATATATTAACAATCCTAAATCAAATATAACAAGATCATGCATATTATATATATTTATATATATATCTCTCAATTTTTTAAAAAAAGTTAAATCCCCATAATTTTATGTATTAAGGAGCCATGAAAAATATTATAAGATATTTAATTAATTGTAAAGGATATGAAATAAATTAAATATAATCAACAATTAGAAAATGTCAGTAAAAAAGATAAAAATAGGATCACTATTCAAAAATAAAATAAACTACCATTCTATCGTATTCTAACATACAATATATTAAAAATTTAAAATAAATACATGTTGTTCATAATTTCATATTACATTACTAAACACATTTAAGAGGGTTTAAACATATAGATAAATAATTAGAGGAGTAATATATAACACATTTAATGTCATACCCCTTAATATGAATCAGTTCATATACATCAATAATAAAATAGAAGTTAAAGGAATGCTTCTTGGTTTTTAACAATTTCAACTCTATGTACCTTCCCTTTAAGATAACAAAGTATTTTAGAGTTTGATAATATATTTAAATTATTTAAATTATTAATAATCCACTATGTGAAATGTAAATTAATTATAGTGGCATAGTCATTCAAAATATTAAATAAAAATTCCTTTTAGTACCCAAATTCTCTTGGGTCCCCTAATATTAGCTAATAAAGTCTTTGGAATCCAAACTTGTTTAGAAAACTATTTTCTATTAGAAATTTGAGATAAGTGATGAATGAAATTTGGTATAACATGTCAATAAGTATTCATATTTTATTCATAAATAAGTTTCCTTATTTTTTATAATAACTAAAAAAATCATTTCAAGATATTCCCAATAAAAAACAATCCTTTTTAGAATTTCTATAAAAACTAGATATTCTTGAAAAACCAATTCCAAAAAGATATTTAACAACACATTGAGAGACCAAAATAATATTTAGATATTGATCACTATGGGTTAATTGAGAAGAATATTTTAAATATCTTACATTTTAGATTCTAGATTCTCAATATTTGGTTGTAATTTTAGTTTTATAAATCATCTTTTTCTATGAAAAGTTTATCTTTTAAAAAACTATATTTTATTTCTTGAAATATTGAAATTTGGAAACAAGTTTAGAGAAACCATATTGAAGTTGATATTTAGCATAAAATATTTCTTCATAACTTAAATAATAGGCTGAATATGTATAATAGTAATAATTTTATCATCCATAATTTACATTATTATATACCTCAATATCGACCATGAAGCACTTATAACTTTCATCACTTCATTTGAATGATGAAATTGAGTTATATTTAGCGGTAAAAGTTGAATCTTTTAAAGCTTTATTACTTTTTTTATTGCCTGTATTCTTCTTCTTTTTCAAGGGATAGTCTGGCATGACGTGACCCTTATTTTTTCAACTCAAGAAAATAAATTCCATTTCTTGATTTTCTTTTTTAAATCAGTGGAAAAATAATTCTCATATAATTGTTCATGTTCTAAGAAATCTGAGAAAAATATTTTTTTATTCCATATGTGTCCTCATTAATTTCCTTGAAATAAATTTCCTTTTTAGTTTCATATACCTTCTTTACCTCCTTTTTGACTTTTCTTACCATATTTATCTTATATTTAATGAGATATATAATGAGTTCATCAACCATGGGGTTTTTTAATTTTTTATATTCTTTGATTATGGTGACTTTTTTAGCCCATTTTTTTGGTAAAATCAAGAGTATGTTGTTGACTAATTCATATATATAAATTGAATCACCAAGACACTTTTGACCATTAAAAGTGTCAATGAGTCATGTAATTATTTTAGTAAGTCATTTGTTAGGATGCATATAAAAATCTCAAATTATTTTCTAAACATATTTAATCAATTATCTTTTACTTTTTTCATTCCTTTTTCAAGTTACTTTTAAGGGTTTCAATATTTTATAATTCATTTTACATGTAGTAATTTGATTAAATTAATTTTTTTCTAATCCAAAATACAATACATTAATTACATTAACATATAATTCATTAGAATAAATATAATTAGTTGTACATTTCATTTTTTTTAGTAGTATGAGTATAAAAAATCTTGATTATATTCCATATTGGATGAATAATTGATCTAAAAAAGTTAAACAAATCTATCTTCCAAAAACAATGCTTTTTACCATCAAAAAAAGGAACAAATCCCATAGAGTGACCTTGTGAACCATGGGTGAAAAAATCCATTTACAATATGAATTTTTTTTTGAAAACCTAGGAAACTATAATTTGATTTTTTATGAATATTCTAACATTATTTTGTCTTAATGATCCCAAAAACTCTTTATATTATTTAATTATTTTATTTAATTGGTTGTATGTTATAATATCAACGATATCTTGTTATATTTTTCATACATCCTTGAGGGATCCTTGATGTAGTCTTGATATACATAGTAGACTCTTGGAATGAATTTCATGGATATTTTTAAGGATACAAATGAATATTAAAGGACATGGTGGTATTTTTACACCATTAGGTACCACTGATTAGTTGGTGCATTACCACTAACTGACCGATGGTAAAGGAAATAGCCTTCTATTTTAGTAAAATTCTACCATTCATTCCATGGAGGAGCAGTGACCAGCCAATTCAAATGGAACGAACCAACCCTTGTATTACACTCTCATCATACATCCAATGAGATATCACTAGCCATTCAGGGGTTTTTTTAGATTCTTGGATAGCAGTAACAGCCAAACTGGCCACCTGATGGAGGCTACTGGGTATCTACTGGTGTTGAAACAATAGCTCCATGGAAAACATTAATATTAGTAAAAATTCCAAAAATTTGGGTTCTTCTACTTCATTACTCCTAATGAATTATAGAATTTTATATAAGATTTTTGAGGCTATAAATATACATTACATTGGCCTTAGAAACATACCTTCTCAAAAATTATCTAAATACAACATGCTATGATTACAAAATTTCTCACAAGTTCTCTCATTTTCTAATTTCTATCTATTTTTATCAAGAGTGATATAATAGTAAGATTTTTATCTGTCCACCATCTTTTTCATTCTATATAATTGTTTCTTATTGTTATTTTGAGAGAATCAAGACCCTTATTAAATGTGATTGTTTATAGAAGTCCCCCTTATCTTATTCTTTCTTCTATTTTTTTACTCATGCTATTTTAAAGGTTTGGACTAGGGTTTCCTCACATAAAAATAAAAATGAATGGAGATATTTATCTTTGGTATTTCTAGATAAACTTTCAAAAATATAAGGTCAATTCTATTAGGGTTTCTTATTATAACCTTTAAAATGAAATAGATTTTTCTGTATATTGGCTACCATTAAATCCAAGGGACTAATACATTAAATCCTAAAGTCATTGAGGTGGGAGACATAGTGGCGTATATTGAGATATTTTCAAACTTCTTTAAAAAATAGTGTGCCTTATTTACATTCTTCATCTTTGTTTATTAATCACCTTCTTTCAATTTATTAATCAACTATTTAATCAATCAATAGTCTTAATCATTTAATTTTTTAGTCACTCTTTATTTTATACTTATACTTTTATAAAATTTATATTTATTCAAATGAACTTTAAAATTTGTTTTGTATATTATTTTTAAAGACTTAAAAACATTTTAATTGTCTTCAAAATTTAAAATACGGTTTTTTGTCTTTAGGAATTTATTTTTTTTAGGGTTATTCAACCCCCCCCCCCCCTTCCATTTTACCGTACATTGACCTAAATTTTCTATAATTGAGTACTTTAATCCTTTTAAAAAATTTCAAAACCTGTTTTTTTAGTCTTTATTCTATTGTTTAAGAAATTTTCTTTTCATATATAGATTTTTCAAACATCCATAGTGCTCCCAATGGACACTCTTTCTGTAATTCTTTTTTTCTGATGGTTCAAATTATGGGAATTGGAAAACATACATTTCTAAATTTCATATATCTATTGGTTTTCTAATATTTAAGATAATTATTCATTTTTATACCCCTACTACTAAAATGGAAGAAAAATAGACACTGATGATATTGATTATTTTGAATTTGATAGCAAAGAAACGATTGAATTGCATTATGGCTTGGACAAAAATGAATGAAATCGAATATATACAACAAAAATGGATCATGATATATGTAAATTTTTAGATGTAACTAATTAAGGAATGATCAAATTAAAATATATTAGATTAGATATGTTTAGGAAGGACTTTTAATGTTTCTATATGCAACCTAATGAGTCTATTACTAAACATTTTACTCAATTCACTAATATTTTTAATATTTAAAAGACTCTTGGTGATACTCTTTCTATAGAGAAATTAGTACAGAAATTCCTTTAGGTTTTACCAATAAAAATCTCACCCAAATTCACTGTGATACAAGAATCTAAAGACATAAATTAAATGGTTGTTGGAGAGATCATCAGATATATCATGATATATGAGATAACAATGAGAATACAATCCAAAACGGACTTAAAGGACTGAAAATAAAGTACAAAAAAATTTCTTAAAATGAAATCAATGAAAAAAAATCCAAAAGAAAAACCAAGATTTCTCATCTCTCTAAGAACATGAAAAGGTAAATTAAAATGAAAATATCTTCTCAATGATTTAATCAGGAAAATAAATAAACAGAAATCTCCTTATTTATTTTTAAAAATAATATTCTAATATAGTCATATTTTCCCTTTAAAATAATTATAAATTCAATAATAAATGTAAGAAATCTCTAAAATTTTGAACTTAGAGTAATATCAGGGACACACATTCAACATAAAAATCAAAAAACGAAGGTCCTAAGTGACTCATGGATGATATTTAAGTATGTTAAAAAGTATATTTTTTATGTTCTAGTTAAATATATTCTACTTATTTAACCATTTATTTAAGATATTAAAATATTCTTTATTCTATAGATCAGCTTAATAATTTGTTAACTAATTTTAAAATTTTAAAATATTAAACAAAATTATAATCTTGTTGTTTCTAAAAATGACTAACTTTTAAAATAAAATGATGAATTTGTTTTAAAACTAATGGAACACTAAAATTTTGATAAATTGGAATAAAAAAATTAATAATCGTAAAAATAAAATTTATTAATTTACCCATGGTGATCATTATATAAATACTATTTTGGGATATAAACATGAAATTAAAAGTAATTTTGTAACTGGTTTTTCAAAACAATCTAGTTTTTCCAAAAATTATAACATAAATAATTTTGTAAAAGGAAATTCCCAAAATAAATTTTTTAAATTAATGTAATAAATTGGGATATGTTTTTTATTAATAAAATATTAAAAATTAATGATATGGTGGATCAAATAGAAATAATCTTTTATCTCATATTTCTAATGGAAGAGATTTTTTAAAACATATTTTTATTATAAAGTCGTTATTAGGTAACATAATTGGACCCAAGATGTCCATACAAAATGCATTAGTCTTGTAATATTTTATAGGAAAAGGGTTTAATTAGAAAAATATAATAAATAACTTGGTATATATATATTAGGTTCTTGAGGAACATGGGTTTTGATCCTTCCAAATTAAGTCATATCAAGAAATTTAATGTAGGACATGTCACATTTGGAGATGACTCAAAAGGAAAAATCCCTTGTATGAGTACAATTGGTTTCTCCAACTTTAATTTAATTAAATGTATTTTTTAAATGCCTTAAAAGATAATTTTCTAAGTATTATTAAATTATGTGATAAAGGTTTTAAAAATATTTTTAATAGATTTTAATTATAAAGGAAAACAATTATTTACCATTTCTCATTTTCAAAATGATTATATCAGGGATTTAAAATCACTTGATTTTCAAAATATTAATTTTTATAGTTGAAAAGATAAAGAATATTGGATTTTTTATCGGTTACAATGTTATTTCAACATTAAATATCCTCCCAAGATCAACCATAACCAAATATTATGATATTTATAAAAAATTCTTTCAAAGATAGCATAGTTAGCGAACCATGCCAACTTGGAAAGAAACACAAATCTACCTTAAAAAATAAAAAAGAATGGTTTATCATATAAATCCTTAGAAGTAGATAACCTTGAACTTTTTTACCAACTCATGTTTCCAGTATCAGATTAAAAAATTACACATTTTTAATTGTCAATTTTTATTCTAGATTATCATGGGTTTTCTTCTCAAGTCATACAAATGAGTCTTATAAAATTTTTATGATTTTTTTCATGGAATGATTAAAATTAAAAAGTATAAAAACACTTTTCCCTTGGAAATAACCATGGTTTATAATTTTATAACTAATACTTTGATTATTTTTTTACTTCTCAAGTATATCATCATTCCTTATCCACTTTTAAAACACCTCAAAAAATGTGGTTTTCAAAATATGAAATAAGACCCTCCAAGAAATATCTCACACTCTCTGAAATGAGAATGAGATTCCTAATTTATTTTGAGATGAGGTATTTAATAATAATTTATTTATCCTTGAATATATTATCATTATACCCAATGTCATTAAAACCCCTTAAGAACATGAAAAATTAAAAAACTCTTAAAGTTGGAATCTTTTATGTTTTAGATTATAAATAATTTATCCTTGATATCAAGGGTGAACTAGGAATATTTTACCCAAACTATAATTAAATAATATTTCCTGTTTAATTATACAAAATTAATTCCTAATTATTCTTTATTAATAGGACCAATACTATAGATGATCCAATTCACATAAACTTTAATGAGAATCTTCCTAAACATCATCCTCAAGTTGATAAGGATTTTAAGCAAGCTAGTTTGACCATAACTAAAATCTAATCTTCTAAAGTAATGGAAGATATCCTAGAACCCCCTTATACTCCTTTACCAGATGAATGGTTTGAATCCAAATAACTTCCTTAGGATAATGTTATCATTGAATTACAATTTGGAACTCATACTATAAGGTTGGTCCTAAATGAGGTTGATGATCAAGATTTCCCCCCTCTCTATGAGCATAAATTCCTTATAGATTTTATTAATTATAAGAATTTCAAACGCTAAATACAATAGTATTTGACCAATTTCAAAGTAAAAAAATGTTGGAATCTCATGCAAAGACTCTATAATCATTATTTTTGTTGGCGCAAAGTGGGTTTTTGAAAAAAAACATAAAAAAAGGAAATATCACATGTACCGTGAATCAACTTGTTGTTATAGAATTTAATAAAGAATAATTTATTTATTATTCTAAAACCATTTCACAAATTTCATGTATACAATCTATTATAATCTTATTGGCATTCACCATTCATATAAATTTTAAAATGTTTCAAATGGACGTCAATAGTTATTTTCTAAATTGTTTTATTTCAGGAAAATAATTTTTGGATCAATCAACTGGTTTTGAAAATCCAAAATATATAAAACATGATTTCAAGATAGGAAAATATATTTATAGTTTATAATAATACAATTAGGATTGGTATGAAAGTTTAACTAAATTCCTTATATCAAATGATTTTAAAATGTTAAGAGTTGATTCCACTCTTTTCCCCAAAACTCGTTAAAATAATTTATTAATTATTCAAATCTATGTTGATGATGTTATTTTTAAATCAAATAAAGAAAATTTTTATAATTAATTTTATAATTTTATTAATAAATACTTTCAAATGCGTTTTATAGGACAACTCAAATTCCTCTATGGTTTTCAAATTTCTCAATATTATAATGGAATATTTTTAAACTAAATTATAAACTGGATGACAACAATCATTATAGAAGTATGAATAGAATTCAAATTTACCTTAATTTTAAATTAATGGAAATAATTTTTAGTGTATTGAATTTAAATTATTTTAAATAAAATCCAATGGAATATTTTTTAAAATATCTAAAAATAATGTTTTCATATTTGAATGGATATGAAAACCTTAGATTATTTTATCTTTAGGAAACTTCTTTCAAATTTACCTTTTTTATGATGATTACTTTATCTCATCCCAAATATATAGTAAAATTAATATTGGAACTTTTCATATACTAGAAAATTTTATTGTCTCGTACATTTGTAAGAATAAAAACATTGTTACTCTTTCTATTGTTGAAGAAAAATACATAGCCATCAAGAGTTATTGCATCCAAATTGTATGAATAAAACATACTCTATTCGACTTTGGGATAACATTTGATCATGAACCTATAATGTGTGAAAACACTATTGTGATTATTATCCATAAAAATATTATCCAACACTCTCTAACTAACCACATTGATTTGAGACACCACTTTTCTCAAAATAACTTTCAAAAAGGTGATATCATTCGGGATTTTGTTCGGAAAACCCATCAACTTACCGGTATCATCCCTTAACCACATCATTATGATCACTTTGACATTATTAAAATAATTTTCATATAATTAACATATTATACTTATATCTTAACCTTGGAAAGAATAATAATTTTTTAATTTTTTTAATTTTTTTTGAAATAAAAATACAAAAAACAATTCTTTTAAAAAATTATTTTCAAACATTTTATAATTTTAGTAATGTTAACATAGTGTTATAATCTAAGAAAAATATTATTATCTAGTTAAATAAAAGTGTATTTAGTTCTAGTTTAGGTTCACTTAGAGGTTATTACCTTGAAAAGGGCTAGTTGGACTTTTAATCTAATCTTCAATCTGGGCACAGGTAGTGGTCCTTTACTGCACACCTAGTTTGAAATTATCATGAAATTTGGTATGGTTTTTTAATTCAATATTTTGGTCATTGAATGATTTTTTATTTTTTATTATTTTAGTTTTTTAGTTTTATTTTTGAATCTTCATATTTATAATGACTTATTTGATAAGGATAATATCTTGTTAATACTAAAACTATCGTACAAGTGACACCCTCTATATAAATTGCTTTTCAAAATATTATTTAACTCATGATATTTTTTTAAACATTTTGACATTAATATTTTTAGTTATAATTACTTTTATTTAAATGAAAAATGTCTTTTTTATTTCATCTAGAGATTTATTGAAAATATCTCTTTATAATTGTTTACTTTTCTAAAATTCTCAAAAAAAACATTATTTCTCTTAAAAGATAACTAATAATGATAAACATAGTTTTATATTTTATTTCTCTTATTTACTCAAGTTAGGTATATGAATATTTTTTGATAATCTAAAATGGGTAGAAATATTGAAAATAACTTCATTTATAAAAATCAATGGTAATGGTAATTTTAGAAATATTTCGTATTATGTATTCCTCTATGGATTTGTGTTTTTATTTGGGGAGAAATAAATTAAATTATTGGAGGGAATTATTATTGTCAAAGGGGATAACTGAAATTTTTTTAATTTTCAAAAATCTGATCTTTATTAAATATCTTTTTATATTATCTTGTTTTGTGAATTATTATTCTGGTTTTTATGATAATAAAAAAGGGGTAAATTGGTTTGATTCCCACTATCATTAGATTTAAGATTCACAAACACTCATTAAAATTTATAATTATTTCATTTAACTGGTTGTAAATAAGAATATAGATTATATCTTTTTTAATTTTTGAAATACCCTTGACATATCCATTTTGAAGTTCTAGTGAATTCAGTGGACTTTTGGAGTGAAATACATAGATATTTAAAATTCTAGGATGGAATATTGAAGTTAATGGTGGTGTTTTGTGTAATTACCCGACCCCAGTTACCCATAGTTGGTGCATTATTTTAATACATTGGAATGATTACAAGGAATTATGTCCCGAAGGACCAATCAGTTTAGCAGTCTTGGAAAAATAGATCGCATACATGAATGTTACATTTTCACTTTATGACATAAAAAACAACAAAAATAATATTTATGAATTCCATAATTCCCTTGGCTTAACCCTGCATATCAATCACATTACACTTCTTGGAATCCTGCGAAAAATAAAACATAGAAAGGGGTGAGCTCAAATGCTCAGTAAGGGTAAGCAATATAGTGGTAACTTTCATAAATAAGCATAAACATTTAAGGCAATGTACAAAACTAAAACAAAAGCCTTTTAAAATTGAACTTCAGCATAATATGGCAGAAATAAAATGAAATAATTCCATTTACTTATTCACTTGGATATTCTACTAATCGAATAATCACATGCAATATTACTAACCACTTTCATAATTATGGAATGCATGATGCCGAACTTTAATTTCTGTGTTGAGGCCTCGTTCCAAGACCTAAGGGATAACTGTAACCGAAACCCAACCCGGAGAGCCTCTGTAACCGGACTCCATCCCGTAGTGCCTCTAATAACCGGACACCAACCCGGAGTGCCTCTAATAACGAGACACCAACCCGGAGTGCCTCTAATAACCGGACACCAACCCAGAGGGCTTACTTTTACCAGTCCCCAACCCGGAACATACTATTCCAACACATTCTTCTTCAGAAGAGGATGAAATATAACATAAACATTCATATTAAAACTGACATACAAAATGTCAAAACTTTAATCATAAACAATTAATGGAATAAAAATAACTCATCCATAGTCAAAAATATCACAAAACCTTAAATACAATATGGATGATTTGTATCATAATAAATCAACTTGAAACAAGTTTAAAATTTATCAAAGGATGTTGACATAGATGAAATCCATACTCTTTGAGAGAAATATCTCTTTTTTTAAATCATTTTAAAAGTCGCATAACTATAGAGAAAAACTTTATTTTGAAAATATCTTTATATGCTTGTGAAGGAAGCTTCAAATGTGTAATAATGTCAGAGAATAACTGCACCCGCTGTATAAGTTAAAAAAACATTCTTACCTTAATTTTGTCAAAAAGGTCAAAAAGGACCGTTTTTTGGAAAATGACGGAAAGATTCCTTTATAAACTACTTATAAAAGTCAACAAGGGTATAAATTAATTTAACCCATATTCTAGTAAATAGTAAAAAAAATTGAAATACATTTTTAAGAAACATGGATGTGGATGATAAAGAAATCCCAGTAGATTACTACGTATAAACAACCTCGGATAATGGAGAGATTATGAAATAAACCCTTAACAATTTGGTAACTTACGAAACAAACAACCCATGAAAGAGGTATCATACAATAAATATGTAAATACACATAAATTAAAGTGTATTACACAAAGAATATAATTATGGGCAGTACATACACCACACAAAAGGTAATGGTGGCAATATTGCCAGAATCTCATGGGAATAAGGAGTGAGATGAAAACCCCTTACCTTGAACTTTCCTTTAGTCGAGGTTACGTTTAACCTCCTGTACGAAGATCTTAGTATGTTATTAAATTATAACAGAACCATATTAATATTTATGATATCATACATGATTCATTTATGACTTTATATTACCCATTTAATAATAATTTCCATGTTAAGTTAACATTTCGGGTAATAATCACTTTCTTTATCGTACGTGTTTTAACTTGTCACTCTTGGTTGTATCACTTAGATCATGATTTAAATACTTCCAGAATATAAAAAATGATAAATATATCATATATATTTAGAATATAAATATGTATAATGGACATATATATGAAATGGAAAACATCGTTTATGGAGACAGTAGTCTGTACGTACGCATAAACACTGTTTCTGTTTTCATATAGTATTGAACGGAAGTAAGTGAATAAGATATATGTAAGTACATAAATCCTTATATATATATATATATATCTAGTAGAATTATTATGTCATATATTACATACTTATTAGTAATATATATTTTTATAATCGTCGATGAATGGTGAACTTGGAAATGAATCTCATCACGTCGTGGAGACGGTAATCCGTACGTACGCACGAGTGAAAATATCATTATTTTGATATTAAAATAATATATAATTGGATGTTATATAATATATACAGAATAATTATCATGTTATATTTATTATTTACATGATTTACACATCATTATTATACCCATACAAATAATAATTTATTGAATAACAATTACACCATGACATGGAGACGGTAAGTCGTACGTACGCACGTATGGTGACATGTTATTCAAAGGATGGATAGAATAATGAATATGGTTGTACCATAATTATAATAACATCACAGTATATATATTATACTGGAGTTATTATTTTATAATGGTAAAAACAAAGGAAGAGGAAGTGGAAGAAGAAAGGAACTTGAAAAAAGGGTGGTGAAATCATTACCTCTTCTTCGGGATCTTCCTTTGGATTTGATCAAAATGGCTCCATAGGTTGGCTTTCTGATCAAACTAAGACCTCTAGGTTGTATTTAGGGAAGCTTAGAGAGTATTTGGGTAGGGTTTGGCCGAACCAAAAGGCTTTGAAGGTGTGAAGTAATGATAAGGGGGAGTTCCCTTTTATAAGAGGGGTGAGGGGCACCTTTGGAAAAGCTAGAAATATTAATTTATAATAAATTCATATTCGGTTTCTAATGGATCCAAAGTTGATTATTTAAATTTTAAGGTGAGTATGGGTCAAAACCCATTAAATTGATATAATTTATAAAGGTTTGGGTTACTATATTAACCTTATCTTTAAGTATTAACTCTAAGTTAATTAGTTTCACTTTTACAATGTCTCTTTGTATTTTTATATTATATGGTTAATAAACATACTATATACATCCAAGATACCCCCAAGTGGTTCATTTATGATACACATATCATGATATAAGTATCTTGACCGAACCTTAGATTTATTAGAATTTAATATCAATTAATAATATAATATTTGTTTTAAAAACTCTTTTATGTCAATTTTGACACTATTCAATAATTGATTTTTGTGAAATTCATAAAAGAATTATTACCTATAAAAAAGTAAATTAAATCAATAATAATATGTCATATTAACCTATAAAATTAGTTTAATTCAATAAAAGTCTCAAATTATATTTATTTGGGTATTTATAATATCAATTATTTTAATTGTTCACTATTATGGTAATTACTGTATCATCATTGTGTCATATATAAACTAACTTATTTAATGTCTAAAAATTATAAATAAAATATCTTTATGTAGAAAATCTTTTTATCATTCTAATGAATATTTATAGTCGAAAAGCCAACATATATAACTCTATGTAAAAAAAAAATTCTACAAGATATATGCTTATGTCATTTTTGTACTTATTTTAACTTAATTAAAATAAAGTGTCCCTATCACCAACAAGTGGCTTCATGGGGTCCCAAAATCGACCCAAAGATGCCCAGGGTCGGACATGTATCCACCAATAAGGTTAGGACACGTTTTTGGGTGATTTAGTATTATTATAATATTATTTTTAAACCCTTATTTACCGGATTTACCCTTAACCATGGTAAATAAAATATTTACCACAGTAATTATTCATAATGTCTAAAAATAAAAGTTACCTATTTACACAATATTAACATCTTGATTTTAAATTTGTAATCCATTTTTCCAAATTCAAAACACATAAGTGGTAGAAATTAATTTTAAATTAATTCCCGTTGTTAAAACAAAAAGCGTGTTTTTAAGAGATAATAACTATCAAAAGATTGACACTTGTTTATGTCCGGTTTAATTGTAAAATTTTGTACAATGACCAAAATTATATTAAATGGTAAAAATATATTCTAAATATACTTTAAACCCACTCAAATGCATAATTTATCAATATAAATTATTTCGATTAAAAAAGTTTTTTTAAATTAAAATTTAGTAATTTTCACTATTCATCAAAATATAAGTGTTATCCGAAAAGTTCCAAAATTTCACCCTAGGCTAAATTCGATATTACGAATCCAAAAATGAAGTCCATTTTGAAATATAAAATATATATAATTTCAAAAAGTAGGTATTACTATTCATAACGGCTAGTTTGATTGGTTGTGGTGTGTGTTAGAACTCGAAGTTGCGTACAACACACGCTACTATATTATTCAAAGAGAAGCGTACCGTGGAAGCTCGGGGTGTTACATTCTCCCCTCCTTCAAAAAATTGGGTCCTCACAATTTGATATTGTTCTTTGAAAAAAAAGGTTGAAAATAGAAAATATCTTTGTGGGAAAAACCCACATCGGAAATTTGGTTAATAAAATTTTAGTCTTAACAAGATGAAAAGAGAAATGAAAGGGTCACCACAAAATTATGATCTCGATTAGGAGAACATTGGTGGAAATTATAGACATATAACTGGAGGAAAAATGTAAATATTTATTGGTAGTGATTGAGTTCATCAATTACAAACAAGTTTAAAATTGAGGTCCTTAAATTCATCAATCTATGATGATTTAAAATACCATCGGTTCAACAAAACATAAGGTATTAGGATAACACATTTTTGACATTTCAAAATATCTTAGTTGAAATACCACATTGAAAAATGTATTAATGAGGCCTCTATTTAAAATAAAGAGTGTAAAGTATGAAGATTACCGAAAAAAACACATACAAGGGGTCCATGTAGGGAAATATGGGTATAGAAGAGAAAGCTAACCATCAATTATCTGATGGAGAGTGGTAGTGAACATGGATATGAAAAGGCCAACAATCCCAAAGCCATAAATTAGTGATGATCTAAGGTACCATCTAGGACAACATTTTTGTTCTAAGTTCCTTTTCTTAATGTTGAGGAATTTATTTATGGGATTGGCTATGATCATAAAGAGATATACTTACTTTATAATTAGAGTTTTATCCATTAATAAATTTCTACCAAAAACTCATCTTTCACCCCAAAACATAATTCATCTAAAAAATACTCTATTTATCCTAATCGTATAGGTTTCCAAATATAATGAATTTATATTTCACATATCAGACCCTTTATGTAAAGAAACTACATTATACCATCCAGGAACATCATGTAGCACAATGGTAGGTGATAAATCCCAATTGCACTATGGTTGTGGATTTGATTCCCATAGATTTGTCTAATATGATGGGTCGTCACACGGCCTGTGTGTTGTCCTTTTATAAAAATCCAAAAAACTAACCTTTCAAACTTAATCCATTCCAACCATTAGACTTATCCAAAATAATATTATCCAAACTCATAGTCCAAAATTTAAAAGGAAGTTAAACATAATGAGGATCCTTTTTTTCCAGCTAATAACATGTGAACGCCTTCCTCATATATTCTTTTAAAACACCGCAACATCCTGAATTACCAAAATCAACCATCTCTTATTCCAAAATCACTACCTCAATATTAGGACCATATTAAGGTTTATCTTTCCTTCAACCATGTAATTTCAAAAAAAAAATTAACTTGCTGTGGAGTCACTTTTCTTAGTACCATAAAATCTCAAATCCTTAATTAAATAGTACTACAGTACAATCCTTATTTATTTCCATAACATCATTGATACAACACTTAAATGAAATAATTATAAAATGACAACATAAGAACACTAGTCATTCCTCTTAATCTATGGTAGTATCATAACTTGATTATTATCCAATAGCATCATTTGTGGCATAGTCTGATGACTGGGACATTAGTTCGCGTAGTGTCCAAACTCCTTGAAAATGAAGCATTGTACATTTGAAACCATTTTCTTACCCTTGCAGTCATGTACTTTGTGCCATTTTCCTCCACACTTATAATAAACTCCCATTCCTTTCAGGAAAGTTCCAGGGTGTTTCTTCCCACAGTTATCACATATGGGAAAATTCTTCTTTCCCCTCTTCCCTTTACCCATATTTCTCTCTTCCATCCTTTTCTTCTCTTGCTTCCCTTCAAAGACATAGGACTCCGAGAATTATTTACTCATCTTATCAGTACATGATACTATTTCTTCATATGATGATAATACATGGGAAACTACTTCCCTTCTAAATTCCGACATAGGACCATGAAAGATATGATCCTTCTTACTATTTGGATCATATGTATTAAGGGAGTTCACATTCCTTCTACTGGGTGCCATTTCTAAACAATAGCATAAACTAGTTCAGTTTATGAATTGCAATGAATAATTACCAAACTTGTAAAATACCTAACACAAATTGAACAGTTTATAGATATAATCCATAATCATAAAAATGTTTTCTTTGAGTAAGTATATACTCATAAGCCCATAATAATGGTTTGTAAATAAAATGAGAATTATCCTAAGCATATCCCCTGGGAGTGTCGTAACCAAGAGTGCAGAAAGGCCTGTTGTCGTGCACCAGTTCCCATTCGAGTCTTGCTCAAAGCTGTGTTTTCGGGTTTTACCCCTAGGTACATCTGTGCCAGAGCCGCCTCTACCTGCTCGTATCCAGAAAGGGATGTATTGCTCGGAAAACTCACAAAATCTCTACAATACCAAAATTCTAGGAAGTTCTTCCATACTAATCCTCAAAGTCTATCTTAGGGCTATATGCTCTAATCAGAGTTTATCTAAATCTAGTTTCCAAGGTTATTGCTAAACTTCCTATCATACCAACTGTAATGCCCCGACCCCAGTTACCCAGAGTCGGTGCATTATTTTAATACATTGGAATGATTACATGGAATTATGTCCCGAAGGACCGATCAGTTTAGCAGTCTTGGAAAAATAGATTGCATACATGAATGTTACATTTTCACTTTATGGCGTACAAAACAACATAAATAATCTTTATGAATGCCATAATTCCCATGGCTTAACCCTGCATATCAATCACATTACACTTCTTGGAATCCTGGAAAAAATAAAACATAGAAAGGGGTGAGCTAAAATGCTCAGTAAGGGTAAGCAATACAGCAGTAACTTTCATAAATAAGCATAAACATTTAAGGCAATGTACAAAACTAAAACAAAAGCCTATTAAAATTGAACATCAGCATAATATGGTAGAAATAAAATGAAATAATTCCATTTACTTATTGACATGGATATTCTACTAATCGAATAATCACATTCAATATTACTAACCACTTTCATAATGATGAAATGCGTGATGCCGAACTTTAATTTCTGTGTCGAGGCCTCGTGCCCCGACCTAAGGGATAACTTTAACTAGAACCCAACCCGGATAGCCTCTGTAACCGGACTCCATCCCGGAGTGCCTCTAATAACTGGACACTAACCCGGAGTGCCTCTAATAACCAGACACCAACTCGGAGTGCCTCTAATAACCAGAAACCAACCTGGAGGGCTTACTTTTACCAGTCCCCAACCCGGAAGATACTAGTCTAACACATTCATCTTAAGAAGATGATGAAATATAACATACACATTCCTATTAAAACTAACATAAAAAATGTCAAAACTTTAATCATAAATAATTAATGGCATAAAAATAACTCATCCATAGTCAAAAATATCACAAAACCTTAAATAAAATATGGATGATTTGTATCATAATAAATCAACTTGAAACAAGTTTAAAGTTTATCAAAGGATGTTGACATAGATGAAATCAATACTATTTGAGACAAATATCTCTTTTTTTCAAATCATTTTAAAAGTCACATAATTACAGAGAAAACATTTATTTTGAAAATATCTTTATAAGCTTGTGAAGGAAGCTTCAAAGGTGTAATAACGGCCGATAATAACTGCACCCGCCGTATAAGTTAAAAAAACATTCTTACCTTAATTTTGTCAAAAAGGTTAAAAAGGACTTTGTTTGGAAAACGACGGAAATATTTCTTTATAAACTACTTATAAAAGTAAACAAGGGTATAAATGACTTTAACCCATATTCTAGTAAATAGTAAAAATGTTTTCAAATACATTTTTAAGAACCATGGATGTGGATGATAAATAAATCCCAGTAGATTCTTACGTATAAACATCCTTGGATAATGAAGAGATTACGAAATAACCCCTTACCAATTTGGTAACTTACGAAACATACAACCCATGAAAGAGGTATCATACAATGAATATGTAAATACACATAAATTAAAGTGTATTACAAAAAGAATATAATTATGGGCAGTACATACACCACATAAAAGGTAATGGTGGCAATATGGCATGAATCTCATGTGAATAAGGAGTGAGATGAAAACCCCTTACCTTGCACTTTCCTTTAGTCGAGGGTACGTTTAACCTCTTGTACGAAGATCTTTGTATGTTATTAAATTATACCAGAACCATATTAATATTTATGATATCATACATGATTCATTTATGACTTTATATTACCCATTTAATAATAATTTCTATGTTAAGTTAACATTTTGGGTAATAATCACTTTCTTTATCATACGTGTTTTAACTTGTCACTCTTGGTTGTATCACTTAGATAATGATTTAAATACTTCCAGAATATAAAAAATGATAAATATATCATATATATTTAGAATATAAATATTTATAATAGACATATATGTGAAATGGAAAACACCGTTTATGGAGACGGTAGTCCGTACGTACGCATAAACGTTGTTTCTGTTTTCATATAGTATTGAATGGAAGTAAGTGAATAAGATATATGTAAGTACATAAATACTTATATATATATATATATATCCAGTAGAATTATTATGTCATATATTACATACTTATTAGTAATATATATTTTTATAATCGTCGATGAATGGTGAACTTGGAAATGAATCTCATCACATCGTGGAGACGGTAATCCGTACGTACGCACGAGCGAAAATATCATTATTTTGATATTAAAATAATATATAATTGGATGTTATATCATATATACAAAATCATTATCATGTTATATTTATTATTTACATGATTTACACATCATTATTATACCCATCCAAATAATAATTTATTGAATAACAATTACACCACGACGTGGAGACGGTAAGCCGTACATACGCACGTATGGTGACATGTTATTCAAAGGATGGATAGAATACTGAATATGGTTGTACCATATTTATAATAAAATCACAGTATATATATTATACTGGAGTTATTATTTTAGAATGGTAACAACAAATGAAGAGGAAGTGGAAGAAGAAAGGAACTTGAAAAAGGGTGGTGAAATCATTACCTCTTTTTTGGGTTCTTCCTTTTGATTTGATCAAAATGGCTCCATAGGTTGGCTTTCCGATCAAACTAAGACCTCTAGGTTGTATTGAGGGAAGTTTAGAGAGTATTTGGGCAGAGGTTGGTTGAACCAAAAGGCTTTGAAGGTGTGAAGTAATGAGAAGGGGGAGTGCCCTTTTATAAGAGGGGTGAGGGGCACCTTTGGAAAAGCTAGAAATATTAATTTATAATAAATTCATATTCGGTTTCTAATGGATCCAAAGTTGATTATTTAAATTTTAAGGTTGTTATGGGTCTAAAACCATTCAACCAATTGAATTTATACCGGTTTGGGTTACTATATTAACCTTATCTTTATGTATTAACTCTAAGTTAATTAGTTTCACTTTTACAATGTCTCTTTTTCTTTTTATATTATATGGTTAATAAACATACTATATACATCCAAGAGACCCCCAAGTGGTCCATTAATGATACACCTATCATGATATAAGTCTCTTTGCCTAACATTAGATTTTTAGGAAGTTAATATCAATTAATAGTATAATATTTGTTTTAAAAACTCTTTTTTTGTCAATTTTGACACTATTCAATAATTGATTTTTGTGAAACTCATAACAGAATGATTACCTATAAAAAAGTCAATTAAATCAATCCTAATATGTCATATTAACCTATAAAATTAGTTTAATTCAATAAAAGTCTCAAATTATATTTATTTGGGTATTTATAATATCAATTATTTTAATTTTTCACTATTATGGTAATTAATGCATCATCATTGTGTCATAAATAAACTAAATTATTTAATGTCTAAAAATTATAAATAAAATATTATTATGTACAAAATCTTTTTATATTTCTAATTAATATTTATAGTCGAAAATCCAACATATATAACCCTATTTAAAAATTGTTTTTCTAAAAGATATATGCTTATGTTATTTTTGTACTTATTTTAACTTAATTAAAATAAAGTGT
This sequence comes from Viscum album, assembly GCA_963277665.1. Lineage (NCBI taxonomy): Eukaryota > Viridiplantae > Streptophyta > Magnoliopsida > Santalales > Viscaceae > Viscum > Viscum album. Next base: position 904,937,640 of record OY728139.1, read on the forward strand.
CCCTATCACCTACAAGTAGCTCCACGGGATCCCAAAATCGACCCAAAGATGCCCATGGTCGGAAAGGTATCCACCAATAATGTTAGGACACGTTTTAGGGTAATTTAGTATTATTATAATATTATTTTTTAACCCTTATGTACCGGATTTACCCTTAACCATAGTAAATAAAATATTTACCACAGTAATTTTTCAAAATGTCTAAAAATAAAAGTTACCTATTTACACAATATGAACATCCTGATTCCAAATAAGGAATCCATTTTTCCAAATTCAAAACACATAAGTGGTATAAATTAATTTACAATTAATTCCTGTTGTTAAAACAAAATGCGTGTTTTTAAGAGATAATAAATATCAAAAGATTGACACTTGTTTATGTCCGGTTTAATTGTAAAATTATGTACAATGACCAAAATTATATTAAATGGTAAAAATATATTCTAAATATACTTTATAACCACTCAAATTCATAATTTATCAATATATATTATTTCAATTAAAAAAGTTGTTTTTAATTAAAATTTAGTAATTTTCACTATTCATCAAAATATAAGTGTTATCCGAAAAGTTCCAAAATTTCACCCTAGGCTAAATTTGATATTCAGAATCCAAAAATGAAGTCAATTTTGAAATATAAAATATATATATTTTCAAAAAGTTGGTATTACTATTCATAACTGCTAGTTTGATTGGTTGTGGTGTGTGTTAGAACTCGAAGTTGCGTACAACACATGCTACTGTATTATTCAAAGAGAAGACTACCTTGGAAGCTCGGGGTGTTACATTTTGACATGATCAGGAAGCAACATTTATCCAGTTTATATCTATTATCCAGACGATGGTGAAGAAAATAGAATCCTCTTATTGTATAAGTACACTAGCTAGCCAGCATTGATAATCTGAACTTCCCCTTGAATAAAATTCTCATCAAACATCTAGTGGGATCTCACCAAACATTTTTTGGGTTATATAGTTTCCTAGATAAAAATAAGTATCCACACTTTCTACTCTGTAAAGGTTAGTGGGTATCTATTGGAATTTAGAAAGTAGGTCTATGGTAGCATTTATCATTGGTCAAAAATCCATTAATTTGGTCTACTATTAATTCATTTACACTATATAATTATAAAATGTAACCAAAGCCTTTTGAAGATATAAATAGAACTATTGTTGACCTTGGAATATTACCTTGTTAATAATTCTATAATTCCAACATGTTGGAATTTCCAAATTTCTCCCAAGTGCTCTCATTTTCTATGTTAACTCTATTCATATCAAGAGTTTTATCTTATTATAAAATTTGTCTCACTCTACCATATTTATAATTCTCTCCTAGAACTTCTTATTATTATTTAAATATAATAGAGGCCATTCTAAAATGTTATTTTTTCTAAAACATGTTATTATATTTCTATTTCAGTGATCACTAACTTTTAAAGTGATGGAATTAGGTTTCTTTTCACAACTACTAAATCATAATGAACTATTTCTATTTATGGTTTCTAGATATGCCCATTAAAAATATTAGGTGTACTATATTCTTGTTTCTTTCTATCAGCTTTAAAATGAAATTAATTTTTTGGTATCTTTGATACTATTAAAGGCAAGGGGCTAATACATGAAGTCTTTAATCCATTGATGTGGGAGATGTATGGGATTTTATTGAGAAATTTCCAAAAATTACTTATACAATTGTTTACCCTATTTACTTTTCATGTATTTATTTATTAATCTATTTTCTTATAATTTATTAATCTATCATTTAATTCATCAATACTCTTAAGAATTTAATTTTAAAATCACTCTTTATTTTATAATTTCACTTTTATAAACTTTATAGTTATTCAATATTTCTTTAAAATTTTGTTTACTTGTTCATTTTACTGTCTACAAAAAATTAAATTATCTTAAAACATTAAAATGTAGTTTTCATTATTTAATACATTATTTAAGACATTATTTTGTTCAATGTAAATTCATCCCACCCCTTTATTTTACCATACTCTTACTTATAAGGAAAATATTTTCTTATTATGGGTGATGTTATATCACTTTAGACTACCTGACCCACTGTATGGAAGAAAATATGAAGAAAGTATATGGGAATCTAAGGAATATGTAATGGTGTGAGTGGTGTAATACATAGGGTGGAAATGGATGAGGATACTGGAGGTTTGTATAATGTTCCCATCCTTATGATCTAACACCACCACCACAACCTTTAAGTGATTCTCATTATGCTTAGGGAGTTGATGAGTAAGGAAATTTTTAATTACAGGAATCTAAGGCATATGACTCAGAGGCTCCTAGTATGATATGAGGTACAATATATATCTTAAATACACTATATTTAGTTTTAATATACATTCATGTGATTCATTCATTTATATATGTATCCCTTGTTCCATAACTAGAAATTATATTAGATCCTCTAGATGACCGTTATGTCTAAAGACCCTAACTAGAGGTGATTCTATTATTATACTCTTTTATTGGTTGTGTGGATTGGTTATTGGTGGATATATTTTCACATGGGACCTTTTTGCGGTTTTAATGAGACCATGTGATTTCATTCTTGGTATGGAATGGATATACACCTTCTATACCAAAATTGATTGATTTCATCAGATGATGTGGTGGAAATGGGTAGATAGTTCAACGTTTAACTTACCTGGTGAGAGGTAATTTTAGTCATAGATGGCTAGGATCATATATAGGAGAGTGCAACCAATTTCTCATCTGTTGGATATCTTAAATCTTGGTGAATAAAACTCGTCATATGTTTGATTCCCTATAGTATTATATGAGCTCTAAAGTGTCTTTCCCAAGGATGTACCTGAGTTGATTCCTTATCAAAATACTGAATTTTTTATTGAATTTCACTTGTGATAGATAAAATATCTTCACTGTTATATTTGATGGATCCTATAGAGCTTCATTATTTGAGAGTAAATTTAGAGGACCTTTATAGGAAATGATTTATTTGACCCATTTTCTCCCCATGAGTAGCTCTGATACTATTCTCTATGAAGGTGGATGGGAGCTTGAAGTTATTCCAAGATAATAATAGATAAAATTAGGTAATTGTAAAGAATATATATGTACAATACTAATAATCAATGACCTATTTGATTAAAAGTGGTTCTAGATGTTTAGCCTCAGGTCGGATGATCACCTGTTTCAGGTTAATGAGGAGGACATACCAGAGTTAAAATTATGATGTCCCTATTGTCTCTATGAGTACAAGGTGATTAACTTTGACATGAATAGAGCCTAATTAGTGTTTATAAGACTCTTGAAATGAATCTATTGTCGCTTTATATACCATTTTTTGTGGTCTTAATCGATGGCATCCTCATTTATATAGAATTCGATTCTTAGAATATATATCACATGAGGATGGTTCTGGAAATTCATTGAGAGAAATAGTTGTATGGAAAAATATAAATGTGCTAGTTATAGATTATAATGGTTCACATTATTAGAAACGATATCTGAGATGATTGGGTAGCTATGGACAAAGTGAAGATCAAGAAAGTGATATATTGGGAACCACCAAAGAGTTTGAAAAAGGTGTGGAGCTTCTTAAGGTTAGTTGGATATTACTGGATATTCATGTCAGAATTCTCTATGATTTCGGATCTCTTGACTACCTTGACCCAAAATGAGAATCTATTTATTCAGTCATATAAGTTCCATGAATCCATTAAGGATTTTCAAAAGAGTTTGAGTAATATTTCAAACCTATGTTTTCTATAATAAGGGGGTTGATTGAAAAGTGGTTAATGATGCCTATAGAGATAGGGTTTAGTGTGTGTTGATATAGAGGATGGTGTTGATATCCCATATATCTAAGTATCTAAGATTCTATAATAATAACTATGAATCCTATGACTTGGAAATAACAGTCTTAATGTTATCCCAAAATAATTGGTGATAATACCTTTTTGTTTAATGATTTTTTTTTATTATGAACATGAGAGTCTTAGTTACATATTTACTCAGAGATTTTTTAACCCAAGATAGAGCAGTGGATAGAGTTCCAACAAGGCTATGAATTTGAGACAATTTATAATCCTTGTAAAGGGAATGTTGTTGTAGATTTTCATAGAAGTAAATATTGTTCATGATTACTATGAATGGATCCAAAGTAGTTTTCCTTATTAAATTTATCATTAGTGGGTGAGGGAGGAGTGGCATACCTTTTATCGATGGTTGTTACCCCTCCTCTACTTTAGAGTGTGAGGTAATAACTACTTGTTGATAATGACTGTGAGGTATTTCATGAACAAATAAACACAGGAAATACTCTTAATCAATTTTCATATGGTGGGTATAATGTCATCCTATTAAAAGGATGGACGGTAGTACTATTTGTGCTTTGATAAGAGGTGCTAATAGGGTTTCATTCATCACCCTTAATGGTATATCCAAGGGTATAAAAGTTGTATTAGAACCTTAGCGATAGTTTTGGTTGCCATGGATGAAGAACAGTGTTTCAGAGTTCATCTCTCAATGCCTCATGTATATCTAGGTGAAGGATAAGAATTAGGTACCAATGGTTTTAGACCATGAATTAAAGTTATAGGTACTAATGGTTTTTAGACACGCTAATTTATACCACTCCCTATCCATTAGTGATGAAAGATCAGAGGTAAGATTAATATTATTATACGTGAAATAGATCGTCTGGATTCATGGTGTCCCATACACTATTATCTCAAAATATAATGTTATCTTCACATATAGGTTGTGGAGAGGCTCGCATGAGCCTTTTAAGACTCAGTTGTGAATTCTCACAACATTTCACCCCTATAAAAAATTTCATATTGAGAGAACTATTTAGGTACTAGAATACATTTTTAGGGCATGCATGTTACACATTATCCAATGTTTGGAGGATCACCTACCCTTAGTAGAGTTTGAATACTAAAAAATATATAACTCTTATATTGGTATGGAACCTTTAAAGGCCCTTTATGGGAGAACTTAAAGGTCACCAATGTGTTGTTCAAAGTTTTAATAATTTGAAATTGTGGGATCAGATTTAGATCAATCAATGATAGAGAAATATCAAATCATCTAGGAGAGGATGATGATATCTTAGAGCCAATATATGTCCTATGTGGGATAATGAAGGTGGCCCTTAGAGTTCAGTGGGGGAGACCATGTGTTTCTTAATGTCTCATCTCAGCATGGTCTATGGAGATTTGGAAGGGGAATAAATCTATCTCTAAGTTTTATTAGTATATTTTAGATTCTATGTAGGATCGACTAGGATTTGTACTACTTGGATTTACATTCACAATTGGACCAATTTCATAACAACTTTCATGTGTCATTGTTGAGGAAGTACATTCACGGTCAATCGTAAGTTATTTAATGGGGTGAGCTAGACATTGATGACGAAAACACCGTCTCAGAGTATCTAGTGGTGATAAATGATTTGAAGGATAATATACTTCAAGGGTGAATTATTCCACTTTTACACATTCTCTAGTAGTATTGTAATCTTCCTGGGAGGTCATGGTAATAGGAGAACCAAATGTGGGATCAATAACCTCACCTATTTTAGTTACTACTTTTTGGGATGAAAACCCTTAAATATTGGGAGAGTATAATGGCTTCATTTATGATGATTAGGCCCTTATAAAATTTTAGATAATATTTATAGAGTCTATCATAGAGTTGGAATGTTGTCTTCTATGTTTTAAAGCCTCTATGTTTGAATATTAAAATATTAAATATATTAACTCACACAAACACATGGAAATAGGGATTGATCATGGAAATTTCATAATTCAACCATCTATGTAACACCCCAAGCTTCCAAGGTATGCTTCTCTCGGAATAATACAGTAGCATGTGTTGTACGCAACTTCGAGTTCTAACACACACCACAACCAATAAAACTAGCCGTTATGAATAGTAATACCCACTTTCTGAAATTTTATAAATTTTATTATTCAAATTGGGCTTCATTTTTGGATTTAGAATATCGATATTATCTTAGAGTGAATTTTTGGTAATTTTTTGATAAAGTTCAATTTTTGATGAATAGTGAAAAACACTGAGTTATAGTTTAAAACCGAATTTTTATTTAAATAATTATTTATTTTATTTAAATTTATTTTAGGTAAAAATATATACATAATACCTATATAATTTTAATGTAATTCATTGGAGTGAGTTTATAATAATTTTAGATATATAAATTTTTTTGAGCTTTTCACCGCCTTTTACCCACCTCCTAGGAGAATTTGAAAATTCACATAAAACATAATTTTACTACTTCTGTGAATGGAATTTAAAAAATTAGATTGACACGGTTAATACCAAGTATTAAAATTTGGTTCAATAAGATAAAAATAATTTTTGGTGAATAGTAACTTTTTACTTTTATTTACCACTATTAAAAGTAAATAGGGTAATTAAGGGTAAAAATGATATTATTATTACCCTAACACATGTCCTAATTCTATTGGATAAGTATATTTGGACCAAAAACAAACTTAGGAATAAAATATGAACCTCTTTGGTCCAATTGGATTAGATTAGGACATTTATTATTATTTAATTCAAAGAAGAGTTAAAAGAGTTAAAATCAATGTTTAATAACTAAAACATTTTTAATATAGGGTTATACATAAGATAAATTCTATTATAAATATTCATTATAAATATAAAACCATTTCCTACATGATTTTATTTTATTTATAATTTTTAGATATTAAATAATTTAATTTATTTATGACACAATGGTGATGCAGTAATTACCTAATTAATGAAATATTTAAATAATTGTTATTATAAATATAAAAATAAATTTAATTTGAAACTTTTTATGAATTAAACTAATTTAATAGGTTAATATGACATGTTAGGATTGCTTAAATTAATTTTTTTATAATTAATAATGTTTTTAAGACTTTAGCCAAAATAAATTATTAAATAGTGTGAAAATTGACATAAAGTAGTTTTTAAAACAAATATTATATTATAAATTGATATAATATCCCTAAAAATATAAGGATCATCCAAAGGACTTATATAATGATTTTTGTATCATTAATGAACCAATTTAGTTTCTCTTGTAACTATATAGTAATTTTATAAACCATATAATATAAAAATACAAAGAGACATGGTAAATGTCAAACTATTTAACTAAGAGTTAAACATAAATGATAAGGTTAATATAGTGACCCAAAACTGCCTAAAATATATTGGATGAAATTATTTCGACCCATCCCCACCTTATCCTCTAAATAAGTCACTTTTAAGCCATTATAAATCGAATATGAATTTATTATAAAATAATATTTTATGTTTTTTCTAAGGTTCCCTCACCCCTCTTATAAAAGTACACTCCCCCTTATCTCAAATTAATTCCTTAAAAGTATTTTGTTTCAGCCAAAACCCACCCAAATATCCTCTAACCTTCCATAAATTAAAACTAGAGGCATTAGTTTGATCATAAATCCAACCTAAGGATCCCTTTTGATCAAATCAAAAGGAAGAACCCAAAGAAGAGGTAATGTTTTCACCACCCTCTTTCAAGATCCTTTCTTCTTCCACTTGTTCTTTATTTGATATTTCTGTTATAAAATAATAACTCCAGTATCTTCTATATAATTTGATGTTATTATAAATATATTACAACCATATTCAGTATTTTATCCATCCTTTGAGTGACATTTCCTTATACGTGCGTACGTATGGCTTACCATCTCCACGTCGTGGTGTAATTGTTATTCAAAAAATTATTATTTGGATGGGTATGATAATGATGTTTAATTGATGTAAATAATAAATATAACATGATAATGATTTTGTATATATGATATACCATCCAATTATATATAATTTTAATATCAAAATAATGATATTTCTGCTTGTGCATACGTACGGACTACCGTCTCCATGAATGCGATTAGATTCATTCCCCATCGTATCCATTCAAATCTAATTATCATTTGATGATTAAAAATAATTTTTAAGGACTTGATATAATTATGTATATGAATAAGATACAAACTATCCATAACAAACATGTCTTATGTAACAAAACATATAAGCTAATACCCGAAACGACGATAATACTAAGATATTATTAACAAAGCAATGTTAAAATATAATATATGATATCATATTAATGTATATGATTCTTGTATAATTTAATAACAATTATTTCACCATTATACATGAGGTTAACCTATCCTTGACCAAGTAAAAGTACAAGGTAAGGGTTTATCTCACAATCTCCTCACTATCTGAGGTTGTTTATACGTAATAATCTACTGGGACCTCTTCATCATCCACATCCGTGTTTCTTAAAAATGTATTTCAAAACATTTTTACTATTTACTAGACAATGGGTTAAATTAATTTATAACCTTGTGTGTTTTGAAAGGAATATTTCCACCATTTTTCAAACAAGGTCCTTTTTTACCTTTTCCACAAAATTATGGTAATAATTTATTTTTTTAACATATACGGCGGGTGAGGCTATTTTTCGCCATTATAAAATCATAGAAGCTTACCTTACAAGATTATAAGAATATTTTCAAAGTAAATGATTTATTTTATAATTATGTGGATTTTAAATGATTTAAAAAAATAGATGTTTCTCTCAAATAATTTTGTTTTCATCTATGTCAACATCCTTTGATGGATTTTAAGCTTATTTGAAGTTGATTTATTATGATACAAAACTTCCATATTGTATTGGAGGTTTTGTGATATGTTTCACTGTAGATGTGTTATTTTTTTACCATTCATGGTTTATGGAGAAAGTATTGAAATTTTGTATGCTAGTGTTTATGTAATTTTTAAACCTGTTCATATGAGGAATGCATTGGACTTAATAAGTGACGGGTGGAGCCCGCTATATCTCCTCGATGCATCGGTATGTTTCATGAGACAAACTAGTGTCTCAGCACAAGGCCTTGAAAAAATCTTATTTGTAGTCTTGGAACAAGGCCTTGACTATGTGGTTATGATAGTCTGGAATTATGCATTCCATCGTTATGAAATTGGTTATTGATATTGCATGTGATTATTTGATTAGTAGAATATCCATGTGAATAAGTAAATGGAATTATTTTCTTTTATTTCCGCCATATTATGCTGAAGTTCAAGTTTAAAAGGATTTTGTTTTTGTTATACATTGCCATAAATTTTTATTCTTATTTATGAAAATTTCTGCTATATTTTTATCCTTACTGGGCATCTCAGCTCACCCCTTTATATGTTTTATTTTTCCTAGTATGGGAAGAAGTATTTTATGAATGAAATACGAGGATATTATGAGGGGATATCAGTGTGGTCTATGGAGACAATATGTTGTTGTAGTTTTCATTTTATGATGTAATGTAATACTTATGAATGTATCTAGTGATTCCAAGGCTACTAAACTAATCAATCTTTCAAGACATAATCTTTTGTGATCCGAACAATATTATGTAATAATGCATCGACTCTGGGTAACTGAGTTTGGGGAGTTATAGTTGGTATCAGAGAAGTTTAGTACAAACCTTGAAAGCTATATTTAGATAAACTCTTATTAGAGCACATAGAACTAAGATGGACTTCAAGGATTAGTATAGAATAACTTCCTAGAATTCTGGTATTGTAGATATTTTGTGAGTTTTTTGAGAAATACATCTCTTTCTGGAAACGAGCAGGTAGAGGCGGCTCTGGAACAGATGTACCTAGGGGTAAAACTTGAAAACACCACTTTGAGCTAGACTCGAACGGGAACTGGTGAACGAAAATGGGCCTTGCTTCACTCTTGGTTACGACACTCCCGGGGGATATTCTTAGGATAATTCTCATTTTATTTACACACCATTATTAAGGGTTTATGAGTATATACTTCCTCAAAGTAAACATTTTTATTATTATGGATTATATCCATAAACTGTTCAATTCATGTTAAGTGTTTTACAAGTTTGGATTTATGTATTGAGATTTATAAACTAATCTAGTATATGCCATTGTTTAGAAATAGAGCATATTGGAAGAAATGGAAACCGTATCAATTCACGTACTCCATATAGGGATTTCCATCCTGCTAAAGATAATTATAGTGGAGCTGGTGATGCAACTGGTGCTGATTAGATAATCACTATACTAGGACAACTCACTCAGGTTATGAATAATAACCTTACCCGTATAGAGCACCCTGATCCACAGTGTGGAGGATCAATGTTAGATCGCTTCATGAGGCAACAACCACCAACATTCATTGGGAGTACAAATCCATTAGTAGTTGAGCAATGGATAAATTCGTTAGAGAAAATATTCCATTCCCTGGGGAGTAGTGAAAGGGAAAAATTTATCATGGCAAATTTCCACCTCACTGGAGATGCTGACCAATGGTGGTCATTGATTAAAAACAAAAAGGAGGATGATGAATTATCAAATATGGAATGTAGGGAGTTTAAAGAGATTTTATTAGAAAAATACCTTCCTTGTGACCATAGAGTAGATATGGAAAGGAAATTTCTGAGTCTTAGACAAAAGGAGGATGAGAATGTCGCAAAGTATGCAGTTAAATTTACAGGGTTAGCGAGACATGTATCAGATTATATACATAACCCAAAGAGTAATATTGATCATTTCTTTGATGGGTTAAAACCATTTCTCCATCGAGAATTAATCTCACTATCCTTATCATCGTACGAAGATATTGTCTCATGTGCTATCAAGACAGAAAAGGAATTCTCTAAGTCTTATGACTGTAAAGAAAAGAAAGAGAAGCAGAGATCTATTGATCACTCTGGGAAAGGAAATAATGGGAAGAAGGGAAATGTTGAATATCCATCTTGCAGTAAATGTGGGAAGAAACACCCTAGTACTTTCTTGAAGGGAATGGGAGTCTGTTTGCAGTGTGATGAAAAAGTCCACCAAGCTCGTGATTGCAAGGGGAAGAAAGAAGCTACCGATGTTCAATGATACAATTGCATGGATATGGTACATTATGAAAATGAATTTCCTAAGAGTCAGGGGAACTTACCTCAAAAAAGGCCAAGGTATCAAGGCCAAGCTTATGCTATCACTACTGCTGAGGTAGAAGCTCTGAAAGACATGGTGGCAGGTAATTTAATGGTTTCTTCAAGTTTAGAAAATGCTTTATTTGATTCTGTATCATCGAATTTTTTCTTATCTTCCCAGTTTTCTAAAAAGATTAGATATTTCCAATTTAATTTAACATGGAAGTTTTCAGTCAACACTCTTAAGGGAAGTATCATTGCTACAAAGTTCTCTGAATCAGTTCCCATTAGAGCATATAAATTTTCTTTATCTTCTGATCTCATTGTCATACCTATGATTGAGTTTGATATAATCCTCAGAATGGATTGCCTTTCGGACCATGATGCGAAGATTTATTATAAGAATAAGTCGGTTACTATTTTTGATGATGATGATAAGGAACACCTTATCTTTAGAGCAGAATGGTCACCACCTAATTCTTATCTAGATCCACCCCCAGTAGCTCAACTAAATTCAATTATCGGGGAAGAAGAGAATGAAATAACTATGGGTGAGGAAAGGAATGTTCAGATAGAGGATGTACCTATTGTGAAAGAATATATAGATGTGTTTTCGGAATATTTACCTGGACATCCTCCAGAACGAGATATTGAGTTTTACATTGATTTAATTCATAGTTCAAGGCATATATCGAAGACCCCTTATAGAATGGACACTATGGAATTAGTTTAAATAATGAAACAACTAGAGGAATTGAGTAATAAGGTATTTATTTTCCAAAGTGTTTCTCTATGGGGATCCCTTGTCCTTTTTGTTAAGAAGAAAGATGGATCTATGAGGTTATGTATCGACTACAGGGAGATCAAAGCTATAATAATAAAGAATGAGTATACCCTACCATACATTAATGATTTATTTGACCAACTGCATGGAGCTCAATACTTTTCAATGATTGACCTTCGATCTAGATACCATCAGTTGTGTTGGAAGAAGGAAGACATTCCGAAAACAGCATTTCGAACCAGGTACGGGCATTACAAGTTTACAGTAATGCCTTTTGGATTGACTAATTCACCATCTGTCTTCATGGATCTAATGAATAGAGTTTTCAAGGAATATATCGATGATTTAGTAGTAGTATTTATTGATTATTTCTTGGTATACTCCAAAAGCTACGAAGATCATGAAAATCACTTGCGCGTTATCCTCAAGACTCTTAGAAGACATGAATTATATAGGATGTTTAGAAAGCGTGAATTCTAGATTCAAGAGATTTCTTTTCTTGGCCATATTTCCTCAAAGGATGGAATCTATATTGATCCTTCTAAGACAAGAGAAATCCAAGACTGTCTAGAACCAATGAGTATAACCGAGGTATGCAGTTTTATTGGTTTAGCAAGTTATTATCGACATTTCGTACAGAATTTAGCCCGATTGGCTAACTCATTAACGAAGCTCACGTGTAAAGGGGTTAAATTTGTTTGGAAAAAAGAGTGTGAAGAATGTTTCGAAGAAATTAAGGGAATATTTTTCAATTCTCCTATATTTAATCTACCATTGAGGAATGATGGGTTTGTTATTTATAGTGATGTTTCAAAGAAAGGGCTTGGTTGTGTCCTTTTGCATAATGACAGGTTTATTGCCTATGCATCACGACTGCTGAAAATTCATGAGCAAAATTATCCTACTCATGATCTTGACTTAGCTTCTATAATCTTTTCTTTGAAGTTATGGAGACATTATCTCTATGGTGAAAATTTTGGGATATATACCGATCACAAGAGTTTGAAGTATATTTTCTCACAGAAAGAACTCAACATGAGGCAAAGTTGATGGCTTGAACTACTCAAGGGTTATGATTTCATGATAAAATACCCCCTGGGGAAGGAAAATAAGGTGGAAGATGCTTTGAGAAGAAAGGATCATGGAGTTTTGAACAAAATGAGAGTTGAATGGGATCCGATTTTCACGGATCTAGTAAAGTTGGATATGGGAATAACCATGGAAGGTGAAACATCGATACTTTTTCAAATGGTTGCCAAACCATATTTATTAGAAAGGATTAATAGTTCTCAAACTGATGATGAAGAATTTAAAACGAAGATTAAAGCTTCGAATGATGGGATATTGAGTGACATTGTGTATGAAGATGAAATTTTGAAATTTGGGAAGAGACTTTGTGTTCCCGATATACATGATCTAAAAAGAGAATTATTGGACGATGTTCATAGTTCTAATTTCTCTATACACCCTGGGAGCACCAAAATGTATAGATATTTGAAGGAACATCTTTGGTGGGAAAACATGAAGATGGTGATTTCTGATTTTGTGTCAAGATGTATGGTGTATCAACAAGTGAAAGCTGGAAGGCAACATCCTGGAGGAGTCATGTAACCACTTCCCATACCTGAGTGGAAATGGGATAATATCATGATGGACTTTGTCATGGGACTACCAAAGCCTCCTAAAAGGAACGATGCAATATGGTTCATTATTGATCATCTTACCAAGTCAGCACATTTTCTTACTATAAGATAAGATCTACCACTTTAACATCTAGCAAGACTATATATTAATGAAGTTGTGAGACGTCATGGAGTACACCTATCGATTGTTTCTGATCATGATACCCATTTAACTTCAAGATTCTAGAAGAGTCCTCAGAATGCCTTGGATACTGAAATTCGTTTGAGCACTACCTACCACCCTCAAACAGATATACAATCAGAACGGACTATTAAACCCTTAGAAGACATGTTGAGATCCTTCTCACATGACTTTCAAGGTATGTGGGTTCAATATTTACCTCTGGTAGAATTTTCCTATAACAATATCTTACATTCAAGTATTAGGATGGCACTATATGAAACGTTATACGAAAAGAGATGTTGCACACTAACCTGTTGGGATGATGTTGGTGAAAGAAAACACATAGGCCCAGAACTGGTGGAGGAAATGATGGAAAAGGTGAAGGCAATCCAAAGCCACATCAAAGATTCTCAAAGTAGGTAGAAGATCTATGCTGACAACCGAAGGAAGGATTTGGAATTTCAGGTAGGAGGTCATGTTTTCTTCAAGGTATCTTCATAGAAGGGAGTTATATGTTTTGTCAAGAAAGGTAAATTGAGTCGCAGGTACATAGGACCTTTTGAAATTCTAGAACGAATTGGGGCTATAGATTACTGTTGGGAAATGCCGCCAAGTCTCCCCAACGTTCTCGATGTGTTCCACGTATCACTGTTGAGAAAATACCTGCATGACCCAACGCATGTACTCACTTATGAGGAAGTAGAACCGGAACCCGATCTGTCTTATTGCGAAGAGCCCGTTAGGATTCTTGATATAAGAGAACAAGTGCTGAGAAACTAGACGACTCATCTGGTAAAAGTTCTATGGAGAAACCATAAGATGGAAGAGGCAACGTGGGAACCCGAGGAACTTATGATGAGGAACCACCCGAGTCTTTTCATGCAGTAGTATTCTGGAAATTTTGAGGACGAAATTATTTGAAGGAGGGGAGAATGTAACACCCTAAGCTTCCACGGTATGCTTCTCTTTGAATAATACAGTAGTGTATGTTGTACGCAACTTCGAGTTCTAACACACACCACAACCAATCAAACTAGCCATTGTGAATAGTAATACCCACTTTTTGAAATTTTATAAATTTTATTATTCAAACTGGACTTCATTTTTGGATTTGGAAAATCGAGATTAGCTTAGGGTGAATTTTTGGTACTTTTCTGATAACTTTCAATTTTTGATGAATAGTGAAAAACACTGAGTTATAGTTTATAACCGAATTTATATTTAAATAATTATCTATTTTATTTAAATTTATTTTAGGTCCAAATTGATGCATAATACCTATATAAGTTCAATGTAATTCATCGGATTCAGTTTATAATAATTTTAGATATATAAATTGTTTTTGAACTTTTGACCGTCTTTTACCCACCTCCTAGGAGAATTTTCAAATTCACATAAAACATACTTTTACCGCTTCTCTGAGTGGAATTTTGAAAACCCAAGAGACCTGGTTAATATCAAGGAGTAAAATTTGGTTCAATAAGATAAAAATAATTTTTGGTGAAAAGTAACATTTTACTTTTATTTACCACGGTTAAAAGAAAATAGGGTAATTAAGGGTAAAAACTATATTATTATTACCCTAACACATGTCCTAATTCTATTTTCTAAGTATAATTCGACCAAAAACAACCTTAGGAATAAAATATGAACCTCTTTTCTCCACTTGGATTAGATTAGGACATTTATTATTTTTTAATTCAAAGAAGAGTTAAAAGGGTTAAAATCAAAGTTTAATAACTAAAACATTTTTAATATAGGGTTATAAATAAGATAAATTCAATTATAAATATTCATTAGAAATATAAAAATATTTCCTACATAAGGGTGTTTTATTTATAATTTTCATATATTAAATAATTTATTTAATATATGACACAATTCTGATACAGTAATTACCTAATTAATGAAATAATAAAATAATTGATATTATAAATATCCAAATTAATTTAATTTTATACTTTTTATGAATTCCACTAATTTTTTAGGTTAATATGACATTTTACGATTTCTTAAATGGATTTTTTTCGAAATAATAAATTCTTTAAGACTTTAACAAAAATCAATTATTAAATAGTGTCAAAATTGACAAAAAAGAGTTTTTAAAACAAATATTATAATATAAATCGATATAATATCCCTAAAAATCTAAGGATCGTCCAAAGGACTTATATAATGATAGGTGTATCATTAATGAACCAATTGGGGTTATCCTGGAAGTATATAGTAATTTTATTAACCATATAATATAAAAATACAAAAAGACCTGGTAAATGTCAAACTATTTAACTAAGAGTTAAACCTAAATGATAAGGTTAATATAGTGACCCAAACCTGTCCAAAATATATTATATGAAATTATTTCGACTCATTCCAACCTTATCCTCGAAATAAGTCACTTTTAAGCCATTATAAACCGAATTGGAATTTATTACAAAAGAATATTTTATGTTTTTTCTAAGGTGCCCCTCTCCCCTCTTATAAAAGGGCACTCCCCCTTTTCTCAAATTAATACCTTCAAATCATTTTTGTTCGGCATACCCCTACCCAAATATCCTCTAAACTTCCATAAATTAAAAATATAGTCCTTAGATGGATCAGAAATCCAACTTAAAGAGCCCTTTTGATCAAATTAAAAGGAAGAACCCGAAGAAGAGGAAATGTTTTCACCACACTCTTTCAAGTTCCTTTCTTCTTCCAAAACTTATTTCATTGATATTTCCATTCTAAAATAATAACTCCAGTATATTCTATATACTCTGATGTTATTATAAATATGTTATCACAATATTTATTATTCTATCCATCCTTTGAATGACTTGTCACCATACGTGCGTACGTACGGCTTACCGTCTCCACGTCGTGGTGTAATTATTATTCAAAATAATATTATATGGATGGGTATGATAATGATGTGTAATTGATGTAAATAACAAATATAACATTATAATTATTATTTATATATGATATACCATACAATTATATATTATTTTAAAATCAAAAGAATGATATTGTTGTTCGTGCGTACGTACGGACTACCGTCTCCACGAACGCGATGACATTCATTCCTCATCGTATCCATTAAATTATAATTATCATTTCATGATTAAAAATAATTTTTAAGGACTTTATATCTTTCTAGATATGAATAAGATACAACCTATCCATAACAAACATGGATTATATAACAAAACTTATAAGTTAACACCCGAAACGACGATAATACTAAGATATTATTAACAAAGCAATGTTAAAAGATCATATATGATATGATATTAATGTATATGATTCTTGTATAATTTAATAACAATTATTTCAACATTATACAGGATTTTAACCTACCCTCTACCAATGAAAATTACAAGGTAAGGGTTTATCTCACAATCTCCTCGTTATCCGAGGTTTTTTATACGTAATTATCTACTAGGACCTCTTTATCATCCACATCCATGTTTCTTAAAAATGTATTTCAAAACATTTTTACTATTTACTAGATAATGGGTTAAAGTCATTTATACCCTTATGTTTTTTAAAGGAATATTTCCATCGTTTTCAAAACAAGGCCCTTTTTAACCTTTTCGACAAAATTAAGGTAAGAATGTATTTTTTAACTTATACGGCGTGTGTGGCTATTTTCCACCGTTATAAAAACATTGAAGATTCCCTTACAATCTTATAATAATATTTTCAAAGTAAATGTTTTATTTTATAATTATGTGACTTTTAAATGATTTAAAAAAAGATATATTTCTCTCAAATAGTTTTGTTTTCATCTATGTCAACATCTTTTGATGGATTTTAAGCTTATTTGAAGTTGATTTATTATTATACAAAACTTCCATGTTGTATTGAATGTTTTGTGATATGTTTGACTGTGGATGTGTTATTTTTATACCATTCATGGTTTATGGATAAAGTATTGACATTTCCTATGCAAGTGTTTATGTTATGTTTGAACCTATTCATATAAGGAATGCATTGGACTTAATAAGGGACAAGTGGGGCCCGATATAGCTCCTCAATGCATTGGTAGGTCTCATAAGACAAACTAGTGTCTTGGCCCAAGGCCTTGACCAAATCTTATTTGTAGTCTCGGAACAAGGCCTTGACTATGTGGTTATGATAGTCTAGAATTATGCATTCCATCATTATGAAAGTGGTTATTGATATTGCATGTGATTATTATATTAATAGAATACTCATGTGAATAAGTAAATGGAATTATTTCATTTTATTTCTCCCATATTATGCTGAAGTTCAAGTTTAAAAGGCTTTTGTTTTAGTTATACATTGCCTTAAATGATTATTCTTATTTATGACAGTTTCCTCTATATTTTTATCCTTACTTGGAATCTGAGCTCACCCCTTTCTGTGTTTTATTTTTTCCAGGATGTGAAGAAGTGTTTTATGAATGCCCAGTAGGGATAGTATGAGGGGATATGAGTGTGGTCAATGGAGAAAATATGTTGTTGTAGTTTTCATTTTATGATGTAATATAAGACTTATGAATGTATCTACTGATTCCAAGGCTATTATACTAATAGGTCTTTTGAGACTTGGTCTTTTGTGATCCTTCCAATATTATGTAATAATTCATCAACTCTGGGTAACTGGGGTCGGGGTATTACATTGTATTTGATGACAATGATACAACATTTGTTCTTATACAATGATTTATTAATTATTAAGGTATGGAATTTTTTTCATATTTACATAACATTTCTATATTTAATAATTAAAAATTGATTATTCTAGAGAATCTATTATAGAAATGGTATTCTCAAGTTGTTAAATTATCTTTTGTCCTAGTTTTTTCGGAATAATGATCCTTTGACAATTATTTATGAAAAATCATTGTTTCATATTTTAATTTCATCAATAAATATTGTAAAAGATGAAATGTTCCTCTATTGGTTCCTTTTTCATTGGAATTTCTACCTCTGTTCTATGAGTGTTTATTATCTGTATTCATTTTGACTAATGTTTCAACCAAAATCTATGAACTCAATTTTTTATGTGATCAATATTTGGTTTCTCATATTGTTTTTGTGTTTTCAACATTTTTTGATTACAGCATGAGGGGGGTTTGGTTATGATGATGAAAATACAAGGAAGCATGAGAGATGACCTTTTTCTTAAATTATGGTGATGAGGTGATGGAACTTTGATAGAATGTTGTAGTGGTTCAATTTTACAATGAAGGATAATGAAAATTAGTTTTCTATCAAATTATTGATGATGGTAAATGAGTTTTTCAAATTATTTGGCAGTAGTCATGGAAGTAGTGTCATATCTATAGAATATTTAGTAGGAAGCTAATGTTTTATAAATTTCTCAAATAAACATCGTATAGTTCATTATGACACAGATTGTGTATTCCCTTTAATGAGACACAAGGATTTCAACTTTAGTTAAGGATTACATGGTTTTGTGAATGATCCACACACAATGTGATGCATTCTCATCCGTCATGGAATTTACTAGAGGTATATATAGAGGGTCCCATGTGTTCCCACATGTTGTTTATGTTGGGACACACCTTGTGTACCCAAGAGGGTTCATTAATAAGGGATAATATATACAAATTAATTACCTTCACATACATTTAATGTCATGTGATAATTAAAAATGCCTTGTAGTTGGGGTTCAGACACACTATATGAGATGATAAAACATGACCAAGAGGCCAAGTTGGGATAGAAAACCATGTTCCCCTAAGACACGATATATACATATCCATAGTTTAGAATACTTTATAAAGATTCATATTTCCCCTTATTATTATATGTAGTGGATATTTGACCAATTGGGACTAGGATCCTCCTAGGGAGTTGATATTTCTGCCATGTAAGAATGGGTTTGATTTACCATACCTTTGAAATCATATATAGTCGTTATTTCTCTCATCATATGAGGAATGGATAATATATATATAGATTCAATATCTTTTCTATCAAGAGATGTCATATGGTAAAGGGATCCTCCATTGGAGTCATTATTCTACCCATCATCACGGAGCAAGAATCCTTCATTATCATCTTAGGGAATGATCATGTAGGTTACTTGGGACATTGGGATTAGAAGGTGGGAACTCATAGTTTATTTGATTAGTTCAGATTTGATACTATACTCTGAGACTTGAGTTCCTTCTATGAGCATATTTGGGTTCTTCTTTACTTTTCCCTCTTGGTTATTATTTCGAGATAACACTTTCTTTTTATTATTAAATTTCTAATGAATTTGGGGTGTCTTATTGGGTATGTATATAATCACATGGTTATGGGATCTTCCTACATGTTTCATGTATTATTATAATGTCATGTTATTAAATGGATATCTAGGGGGCTGATGTTGGTGGTTATTAGTGGCTCTTGGAGGTTTTCGTAGAAGAACTATTATCAAACTAGTGGTTGTGTGTTGAGAATATTTTTCCCTCTTGTTTCTAAGTTAGGCCTAATTATTTTTTTAGTGGTATATTTGTTTCCAATTTACTTGATTTTTTATTGTCGTGCATGTTTGTGGGATATTAGATTGGTTACATGCATTTATTATATTAGTTCTTTACATTCTATATTACTCAGGTGTGTATGGAGATACGTGTGTGTGTGTGTACAGGTATATTAGGCTAAATCCTCTTATATGTGTGATATTCATACTCATTTCTAGTCACAAACTCATGGATTATTAGAATAGGGATTGTGGTGGCACACTCATCTTATCGCCATCTAGCTAGGCCCTCATGGGTTAGGTTTTATCATTATAAGTCACTTTCAAAAATCATTTTCCAAAAGGTGACAAGAGGACCTTTTGAAAACATTATTTTTAAATAATCCATAATAATTGAGCCTTCAAAATAAATAATTTTATTTTAGTAAATGTGAAGTGTAATATACAAGATTAATGAAAGTGAAATGAAATGTCTTTTTAATATATTTATGTATTTTTAATGAAACCCCCATATCAATAAAAAGTTACAAAAATATATTTTAAAAATATATTAAGATAAATATAAATATTATAGAATATAATAAAAATTATAATTTCATAATAATATTTTAAAGACTTTATTTAAAAATTATAATATGGGAATAGAAGAGAAAGACTCATTATAAAAGATGGGAATTATTCTTAAAAAAATTAGATTTTTATGAAGAAATAATTATATCATATAATAAGAATTTTATATGAAAATGTAAATTAGATATAATGGAAGGATGAAAGAAAATATAATATCACTATATTATAGTATAAATAAATCTAGTAAGGCCATATTCAAATAGGAATGATCACAACTCAAGGAAAATAATTGAGTCAAGGAAACCCCTTACTTTGGATTCTTGTTTGGTTAGATTCACTATAACCTCCTATATAATAATCATAGAGTAATTAAACATATATTTTAAAATATAATTCATAGTTATTACATTTTATATTCATTTATTACATAGTTATTGCTTATTTTTAGTAAATTTTGATCATTAGTTTGTTAGTAGTTTTAATTATTCCTTTCTTTTTTCTAATGTATTTAGTTATAATTTTATGTTCATGAGTTTATCATATCTATATTATTTAAGGTAATAAAATGTGATTTTTATCATGGTTTTTGAATTTCTATGTTCATTCCATGGGAGTTTTATGTGTGATTCATATATACGAAACCTAAGATGAGCTTGTTTTGGTAATTTATGGTGAAAAATGATGGTATATTAATAATCAGTTAAATATAAATATTACCACCAAAACCCCAAAATTCATTATTTACTCATTAATATCATATATTATCAATAATTACATGTCAGGACCCGGCCCCCAAGTTCCCGGAGACAGTGCCCATGAGACACGATGTACTACAATTATTATATTACATTTACATTCAAAACATCATGTCTCATGCTATAGTGAACCGTGAGGTTCAGGTTCTGGGAAAACCAGCTGCATTCTGAAACTTCTTTGAAGACATGACTGATACATGGAAAATTTTAATTTAAAACGTAGGGTTAGCATTGAAATACTCAGTAATGGGTTTTGAAATTACTTAATACAACATTCGAATTCTACCTTTCAAAATACTTATACTAAAAATAGTTCCTTAAATGAAAACATCATGACATTTCAAAGGTTAATATTAAATAATTAAAACATTTCATAAACAAGTATTTGAACATTTAAATGAAAGATACTAGATGAAAAAATAAAGAATGTTTGTATAAAAGTGCATGAATTCTAAGAAGTAAAGTAGGCATAACTTGTAAGGTATGAAAGTACTACTAAGCATGAACATTATCAGAGTTGTGCATAATCAATTTCACTGTAACTTTTAGAAATGCACATTATGACATGATTAATGTAATGCTAACATTTGCATTAAAATTCTGGAAAGGTAAACTGATCATGCATCATCACTGTCTCATCATATTCCATGTGAACTTTAATCTCATACTCATAAGTAATGGTTCTATAACCAAGGATATATTTCTAGTTGAAATAATCACTTGGTTGGTCATATAATGAAACACAATGAGGAAACATATAATCCCGGACTCATTTCTGAATGTCAAGGCCTCATGCCATGACCTAATGGTAATAACCCAATCTTACTATATTGAGAACTCTCGATGCATCGAGAAGATTACTTTTACTGGTCTCTATCCCATAGGGCTTACTTTAACCAGTCCCCAACTTGGAGGGATTTCCTTTAACCGGACCCCAACCTGGCAGTCCAATACATTCCTGATATGTCAATAAGGCCTGATATTCACGGTTTCCCATACCACTTTGAATATTTAATTTCCAATATATATTACCCAAAAATAATCCAGTGTTTTAATGAAAACATTAGGCAAGCTTCTGAAAAAAATAACTAATTATGAGACTACTTGACTAGTTACAGGTCATAATGGGTCCACCCCCAATCCCTTCGTGTCAACCATTCTCCAGAGTTGGGTTTTATGAAATCATTTTTAAGCTTTCTTTAAATACGTATACATTTGCACTGGGTTTTCATATATTAAAACTTGTAAAAAACATTTGGTACATAAGTATGTGTTAGTAAAAATTTATATATACATATTTGTGTGTGTGTATATATATATATATATTTTTATATACATTTATAAGATTTCATGTGCTTGTTTTGAAGTAGTGGATTTACACATTGACATATCTCTACACAATTTATCGTACATATTTTCCCTTTTAACAAATCATTATTTTAAAATTCATTTATACTAAAACTTTTACCATACATCATGCATACATATATATTTAGTTCATAAAATATGTATAAATATTTTACATGAAAGATTAGTGAAACCGATGCCCATGACATGTTGTTAATAAAAATAATGTTCATTACTTATATGACATTTATGAGTCAATTATAATACGATGAGTGTCGAAGATGAACATAATAGCATGGCCATGTATCTATGAAAATGTGATGCATATAATGTCGATAAAACATGTTGATATTTTATGTACATTTTTTTCGAAAACATGATGATAAACTGAAATAAAATTGTAAAAATGATAATGGTCATTTCATTTATAAACATATATATACATATATATAAACAGGTATAACCATTTAAAATAACATAATTTGAATAATAAGAATAAAATAATATTTTAAAATAATATTTTCACCCTTTTAAAATTCTGCATAATAAATGAAAACCAAAACTAGTGAGTGAAATTAATATAAAACTTAGAACAGAAAATCACAAGCACATGGTTCTCTCGATTCGGAGAGACGTTTATCAAAAATAATTTTATAATTAAACAGGATTGGATAATGTAATAAAATTCCTTACTTAAAACCAGAATGGAACATAATTTTGAAATATATACAAGCATAGAAATAATTCTAGAAATCCATTAAATGAATATAAGTTTTAAAATAAAACTGAGTTTTATAAAATCACCCTTACACAAAGCCTTAAATAATATAACACAAGATGTAAAATAATAGGTAGTATATCCCTTACAAAAACAAGATTTGTGATAAATATAAGTTTGAAAATAAATAATTTTTCCCTTACATGATCTCTTGGAACAAAACATAGGTGAGAAAATGTCACGACCCATCCTCGGGGCCCGTGCCATGACTACCCCAAGCCCACCTTCCATAGGTCAGGGGCTAGCGACTAGCCCCAAAGGCGTAAATCCCAATAACTGGGAAGGAATTTCCTTTATAAAAGTAACAAAACACCACATAGTACAAGCGGAAGTAAAACACTAAGTACAAAAAGGATGTTCTGAAAAGTAAATGGGCTAGAATACAAACCCAATCGAAAGTACAGCTACAACTAAAATAAAGTACAACAAAGACAATAGCTGGAAGAAAGGAAGCAGCTCCAGGGTCATCCTCCTCGGATCCTACCTGAAGGGTAGGTACAGATAGCGCAGCTCCTGGATCGTCCACCACGGATCCTACCTAAAGGGTAGGTACAGATAGCCTCTACAACGCTCTCGCCCTTCAACCTCCTCCGAGTGTCGCCTTGTCTTGAAGTCCACCACCAAATATTGTCTCATCGTGAGGTCCACCTCCGAGTACCATCCAGTCCTCGAACACTCATCCTCTGTCTGCGATGCCCGTCGTCTGCAACCAACACAATGAGGTGCAGGAATTGCCTGTGCAGGGGTGAGTATAACGATACTCAGTAGGGACCCCGAGACCATCAAGGTCTCACTAAATCCAACAAGGATAACCACAAATTAGATCTCAACAGATAACCTCCACTTAGGTATATTCCCATACATATACCCAAGTTATCGAGTAACCCATCTCAATCATGAGGTAACACAAAGATTTATGAAATCAACAGATAACCACTGCCTAGGTATATGCCCATACATATAAAGGTAATGCCTTCTCAGTTATTGAGATTTACGCCTTTGGTGCTAGTCACCAGCCCCTGGCCTATGGAAGGTGGGCTTGGGGTAGTCACGGCACGAGCCCTGAGGACGGGTCGTGACAAATTGGTATCAGAGGAGTTCAGTTCAATCATTGAACTCAGGACTCTAATATTTTTCTATGTGAAGAAATAGTGTTAAGATTATTGAGTGTGGTTATTAGTCTAGGGAGTCCAGTGTTGGTGTGGCGGCCGACGTATCCGTACACCAG
Organism: Viscum album; assembly: GCA_963277665.1. NCBI lineage: Eukaryota > Viridiplantae > Streptophyta > Magnoliopsida > Santalales > Viscaceae > Viscum > Viscum album. Next base: position 904,962,355 of record OY728139.1, read on the forward strand.
GACCCTGACTTCTGATTTCCGACTTAATGCAAGAAAACATTGATTGCATGTGTGTTTCATCTTTTCTTTGTGATTAATTAATGTCAGCTCAACCAGGTATACTGTTTGACCGTGGCACACCTGTTTCTTTTTAGGATGGCCCCACGATGGCAGCTAGCTAGGGTTCCGAGCATTGTGCGGGATGACAGCCCACCGAGCGACGAGTCCTCGGTACAGGGCCCTTTGACAGCAGAGGCATCAGCGGTACCTCTATCCGCCGAGCCACCGATGCTACCATCCCCGGCCACTGATGTTGCACATCCCCTTAGTGCACTCCACGAGTTTCAGCGTCATTGACCGCCCAGGTTCCGTGGGGAGACGGACCCTCAGGAAGATGAGGATTGGCTAGAGATAGTTGTGCAAGTTTTCAGGTTAGTGGGGACACCAACTGACCTCATGGTGATCCTCGCAGCGAGCCTCCTGCATGCAGCAACAGGCAGATGGTGGAGCTTGATGCTCCAGGTGCACGACAAGGAATCTCTCCTTTGGACGGAATTTTAGGGCCTTTTCCGCTCAGATTTCGTCCCAGCCAGCCTCCGTGCGGTGCACATCTTGGAGCTACTACAACTGCGGTAGGGCAGCATGATAGTAGCCCAGTATTCGGAGAGTTTTACCGATCTCTCACTCTATTCCACGGACATGGTATGATACCCATTCTTCAGGGCCCGAACCTTCGAGCAGGGGTTCAGGAGAGAGATCAGAGCTTCAGTTGTTTCTCACAGCATTCCGACACAGACAGGGGTGTTGGAGCAAGCCCTCTTAGTGGAGAGTTTCTTTGCTGAGCAGTCTCTAGCAGCAGGACCCACCACTAGTCGGTATGTGACAGAGTCTTCTGCAGCGGGTAGTAGACAGATGACGCAGAGGTACAAGAGTACTAGACCTATAGGTGGTCGACCGCATGACACTGGATCATTTGTTTGAGGCACCCGGGGTGTACAACGACTTACCATGAGCGGAAAGTGTTACTATTGCGGCAGGGTTGGTCACATGGCTTGTGACTGTCTGACCCTCCATACAGATAACCAGTAGATGAACGAAGGACCTCCCAGGTAGAGGCAAAGGTTCGATCGAGGCGGACCGCAAGGAGCGGGAGACCGAGGCAGGGGAGCTAGCCGTGCAGCTGGAGGTGGGAGACGCTTCGAGGTGTTTCCACCACCACCACCAGGAGGTCCACCCTGACTGCAGGGAACAGGTGGACATGGGAGAGCTTAGCTTCAGGCAGCTGAGTCCAACGATCATAGAGCTCTGGTAGCAGATGGACAGGAGTGGGACTAGCTCCAAACCTGGAGACTTTTGTTCATGTTGCTTCTAGCTTTGTTGATGTTTTTCTGTAGATGCTTTGTGTCTTTCTACTTTGAGCGGCAGTGATAAAAGACACCTTTCTTTTGAAATTTACCTTCTTGTCCTCTCCTTATGTTGTTACTAAGAGGTTCCGGTTTAAAAACTATTGACATGACCCTCACTTTGAGATACATACTGGAGGAGACCCAGGGACCACACACTGATGCCGACAGTGTGACTCAACCCTTGGAGGTGAGAGTAACGGTTGGATCTCTTGGTAGTAGCGATGAGGCCTTACGACGTCATACTTTGTATGGGTTAGTATCATCCATGTCGGGATTGACTGTATTAGGTGAAGAATGTGGTTCATCTAGGGGATGATACCAGATTTCTCTTATCGGAAAAGAAGAAATCTCAGCAACTCTTGTAGGACCAGAAAGGTCCAAGTCATCCAAGAGCGGATTAGGACACCTCAGAGCCGGAAAAAGTCTTGTGCTGACAGGAGGCGGAGACCACTAGAGTTCGAGGATGGTGACCACGTTTCCCTACGGGTCTCACCTCGACGTGAATTACGGAGATGTGGCCGAGGCGACAAGTTATCTCCAAGGTTCAACGGACCTTTCTAGGTCCTCAGCAGGGTAGGCGAGGTGGTTTACCACTTGACCCACCCACCTCAGTTGCACCAGGTGCATGATGACTTCCATGTATCTCAAATAAGGAGATACAAGCTCAACCCTTCGCATTTATTCGACCATGAGGAGTTGGACATGGGCGATGGGGTGACCCTCACGGAGGTTCCAGTGGGGATCGAGGAATGACAGGAGCGGATCCTACGAGGAAGGTGGATTCCTCAGGTGCGCTTTCACCGTCGGTATGAGAAACTCCAGGTGAGAACATGGGAGCAGAAGTCTCAGATGCGTGCTCAATACCGCTTTTGTATCCCTAGTTTGTGTTAAAGCTTTACAGGGACGTAAATCCCTAAGGTGGGTGTAATGTAAAGACCTAGAAATGTCAAGGAATTTTTTTTAATTTTCTTTGGGATTTTACTAGTACCCAGTTTCTGACGGCGCCTAATTCTGAGGCCCAGTGTGCCCGAGATCATTTTCCGAATTTTAGCTCGTGTACGTTCAGTGAACGAACGAGTGGGCTTTTCTAACTTTTGAATCGGTGCTTGGAATCGAATTCTGAGGGCACCGATGGTATTGTAGCGCCGGTAATTGCTTAGAAACACCTTTTCCGGAGTTGTGTTTGCTTAGGTGTGGTTTTTAAAATTTAGGGTTAAGTAAAGGATTAAAATAAAAATGGTGCGACCAGTTTTTATTTTACTTAAAGTTGTTTAACCTAATCTAAGTGATTAGAGTGGGACCCACAATATCCTACCCACTAGGTAGGATATTTGTGAGGTGGGACCCACACGAGCCCCACTGTTTCTTTTCTTCCTAAACCCCCTCCTTTAAAAAGGTAACGCACCTACACCCCCATTAATTGGAATTCAACCCTTGAGTTTATCTGTTTATGAAATGGCTCTTTTAATTTGGCAGTTTAAACGTTGCAATTAATTCACTTAATTGATTGTTTCATTTTTGAAATTTAAAATGTTGTCTTGTGTGTTAATAAAATAAGACAAATCTTATATTATTAAGGGTTGTTGGGTTGTGAGAGGTTTGGGAGAAATAAATCAAGCCGTGAAGCACTCCTTCCTCGATGAGGAACGGGAAGAACGTGAAGAACGCGAAGAATTCCAACCTCTGACGAAGGTCGATAAGAATGTCGGATCCTCGGAGATCGACGATGCGACGCAGACGAATCCTTTCTCCGCGATACGACGATCCCCCTTCCGCGAGGCCTTCTTCCGCGACGCCTTCTTCCGCGACGTGCAATTCCACGATGAACCCCTGCTCGACGACGCTTGAGGTAGGGGTTTTTGGTTCAGTTAAATCTAACTGATTTATATCCTCAGCATGTGTTTAAAATTTTTTGGAAGCCGTTTAAACTGCTAACGCGGTGGGTGCGGACCAACGAATAAGTATGAACCCACTGTTTATTCATTCATGGTGTGTAGATTTGCAGGCGACGACGAAGTTGGCCGCAAGGGCATTTTGAGGTCTTCGTAGTGAAGAGCCGATCCTGGGAGGACCACTGGCGAAGACGGTAGGCAAAACGGACCACCGGAGCGCATCTGGTGGTTTGCGGAAAGCACCGCTGGTGGCCGGAAGCGGCGGCCGGCACTGGCCAACTGCCAGGAGGCGGCGGCAGGGTGCTAGTCCCGCGACCACGCGAGACCGAGGGAGGCGGGACGCGGTGCTCGGCTGCGTCCGTTGGCAAGGGGCGGCTGCCACGCCGGGGGCTGCGGCTTCATTCAAGGGGGCGGTGCCCCCCTTTTTGCGCGACCGCTCGGCCAGCGCCGGGCCGGACCGGCTGCACCGGGTCGGGCTGCACCGGCCGGGCCGGGCCATGCCCAGCCGGGTCGGACCCAGACCCAGGTCGGGTCGACCCAGTTCGGGCCGACCCAGGAGGTTTGGGCTGGGTCGAACCGGGCCCAGACCCCCCATTTTCAGACTGTTTCGGTCTATTGCCCATAACATGGGCTATGGACCCCCGATAGACGCACTGTCAGTTGAGATGCGAACCTTGTATCGAGACGGTCGTTTCGGTATATTACACTCAATGTTTCGGAGAACTTTGCGTACAGCCAGGTTGGTTCGGATACGAAACCAACTGGGCCCTCGGAGCGGAAACGCTTATATCTCGAGCTCCGGACGTCCGATTAAAGTGTCGTCAACTTTGTTGGATTACTCTTGATAAGACGAAACTTTTGGAATGCTTCGCCTGAGTTTTGGATGTAGTTGGATAATGGACGGTTTGGATTGTACCCGAAATCCAACTGGGCCCCTGGAACGAAAAGGCTGATAACATTCAGACTGGACGTCCGTTTGACGAACCGTCAACGGAGTTGGTGATCACATTGAGAAACGGTCCCTATGAGCATAGACTATGAGATTTCGGGGTACAGTAGAGATACGGATGGGTTGGTTCGCACATGAAACCAACCGGGTCCCTGGGATAAAAAGGATAGTAACTCACAGACCGGGCGTCCGACTGACGCGCCGTCTATTGCGTTGAGACCCCTATGACGAGGCGGTACCTTGAGATACTTCTTCGTGGAAATTTGTGATACTTGTAGTATCGACCAGTAGCTTGTGGAGCGGACCTTCCCGGTGACGATCTAGCAGAGTGTAGAGACCTACTAGCTGGCTGAGAATTGAGGACTGTTGATCTATCAACTCGGTGTGTTTCGGATAACCCAGTAGGGAGTGCTTGGTTGTAGCGGCAGACCCACGGTGGAGGATCACTTGGTAGTAGCGGCAGACCCATGGTACTCAACAGAAGGAGTACCTCTAGAGGCTATGAGGGGGAGCGCTTGGTGGTAGCGGCAGACCCACGGCGGAGGAGCGCTTGGTTGTAGCGGCAGACCCCCGGTACTCAACAGAAGGAGTACCTCTAGATCCTATGAGGGGGAGCGCTTGGTTGTAGCGAAAGACCCAGGGTGGGAAGCACTTGGTTGTAGCAGAAGGCCCATAGTACTCGACAGGTGGTGTACTACAGCAGTCCAAGGTTAGTGGGGCGCGCTTGGTTGTAGCGGCAGGCCCACCGTACTCGACAGAGGAGGAGTTCGGTGCGCTTGTTGTAGCGGCAGGCCCACTGTACTCGACAGAGGAGGAGTTCGGTGTGCTTGGTTGTAGCAGCAGGCCCATTGTACTCGACAGAGGTGGAGTTCGGCGCACTTGGTTGTAGTGGCAGACCCACTGTACTCGACCGAGGAGGAGTTCTCCAGTAGCCGTGGTTTCGACATCATGAATAATATCCTGGTTGAGCTGAGAAAATGACCTTTGTGTTTACCTCATTATTGAGATGGGTCACTTGATAACTTAGGTATATGTATGGGCATATACCTGGGCAGTGGTTATCCATTGATTTCATAAATCTTTGTGTTACCTCATGATTGAGATGGGTCACACGATAACTTGGGTATATGTATGGGCATATAACTAAGTAGAGGTTATCTGTTGAGATCTTATTTGTGGTTATCCTTGTTGGATATAGTGAGACCTTGAGGGTATCGGGGTCCCTACTGAGTATTGTTATACTCACCCCTGCATGGGCTATGCCCACACCTCGTTGTGTTGGTTGTAGATGATGGGCAGCGCAGACAGAGGTCGAGTGTTCGAGGACTGGATGGTACCCGGAGGTGGACCTCACGACGAGACAGTATCTGGTGGTGGACTTAATGACGAGGCGACACTCGGAGGAGGTTGATGGGCGAGAGCGTTGTAGAGGCTATCTATACCTACCCTTCAGGTAGGATCCGTGGTGGATGATCCAGGAGCTGCGCTATCTGTACCTACCCTTCAGGTAGGATATGAGGAGGACGACCCAGGAGCTGCTTCCTTTCTTCCAGCTGTTGTCTTTGTTGTACTTTCTTTCAGTTGTAGCTGTACTTTCGATTGGGTTTGTATTCTGGCCCATTTACTTTTCAGTACTACCTTTTCTTACTTAGTGTTTTACTTCCGCTTGTACTCTGTGGTGTTTTGTTACTTTTATAAAGGCAATGCCTTCCCAGTTATTGGTATTTACGCCTTTGGTGCTAGTCTCCAGCCCCTAGACTATGGAAGGCGGGCTTGGGGTAGTCACGGCATGGGCCCCGAGGACGGGTTGTGACAGGAAAACTCTGGACTCAATGCAAAAGGCATCCATGTTTATTCATTTGTGCAGACAGTGAAGAAAAAGCCCTGGAGAAAACGAGCAGAGTGACTCGTCATCTTAAAACGTCTAAAAACTAATGTTAAGCTTACTGTGCAAGCTGGGGAACTGTTGTAGATTGGGAAATTCAAATTCACAATTGTCATAAATTATATAAAATGATCAGCAGTACATCAATTTTGATAGAAGCTAAAATGCCAAACATGAGAGGAAAGGATGCAGTGGATAAATTTTTAAAAATTGACAACCAAGACACTAAAATGCACGCCTACTAGTAGACTGAAGAAGAACTGAAACCTTTGAAACACTAAGATCAAAACCCTAACCATGAAAGACTACCGAAGACGAAGATGACGATCATCCATAACCACGCCCCAGCTCCAAACTCCTCATGTCGCACCCCATATTCAGACGAGACTCATGAACGCTCGTCACCCTTGACAACATCTTACGACGCAACTTGCCCTCAGCGCTCGGCCTCGGACCACCCGTGACACGCGACTCTCATGGTTCGGACTCGCCTTTGCTCGCGGTGCAAGGCCACAGTAGCGCACAACCCTCGGTAGCACCGTCTCCCCAACAGAACCCTCGAAACCCCAAAATCAAAAACCCCGAAAACCTAAAATTATTCAACGCACGACTTTCCCTTACCTATCCTCATCTATTATTATCTTAATTTATCTTTATTACTTATTATTTATTATTATTTTATCACCTTCATCATATATTTTTTTATACACACCCATGAAAACCCAAAATGGGATTCCCTAACCCGTGACATTTTTTCATTATTTCATCTTTTATTGTTTTATTTTTATATCCACTATCTTATTTTATTATTATCATTATTATATCAATTATCATATGTTATCTATTATTTAATGTTAATCATTATTTTATCCTACTAATAAGTCAAAGCTATAATAAAATAACAATACTTTAAAAAGTAACGGTTGTATATAATAATCATTACTTCTTAGAAGGAAATACTATAATATTTTTATTTATTAAATTTATAAACATATAATATTATATCATAATATAATTTTTTTAAAACAAATACTTATTTGAGTAAAAAAAATTATTGTTATTTATAAAATATTTACATATTATTATTATTAAATATATCACCATATATAATTATATACCTGTAATTATAAATATATTTTAAAATCACATTTTTTTATATACCAAAAAATTCTACAAATTTATAAAACATATCATATTTTATTCGTTTTGTTTTGTTATTTAAATTTTTTTTACATGTATAAATAATGAAACATATAAAATGATTATATATTGAAACATATAAAAAAAGTGGTTGAATTAAGCCACTTTTGACTTCTTAACCCCAATGTCACGCCACACACACAAGTCAAGAAATGTATTATTATTAAATAAAAAAGTGGTTCAATCAATACCCTCTACTAAAAAGAATTGACGCCTCTTTTTTTAATAATAATTTATTTATTCATTTTGTTAATGCATCAAAACATTTAAATTATATATATATATTCCCCATTTTAGCGTTTTTTAATATGAAAATATATATATATACCATGTTATAATTTATATATATATATATAAATATATATATAATTCATTTTTATGATTTATTGAAATTAATTTTTTTTAAACATAAATTTATTATGCATTTTTTTAATATAACAATTATATGTATTTATAATTTAAAAATTTTATAAACAAAAGCATAATATAAATAAAATATTTATAATATATATTATCTTAAAATTAAAAATAATAATAATTTTAAATGACATGTACAATAAAATTATAATTTTATAATAATATTGGTTTTATTAATAAATAATTCAAAATAAATATTTTGATTTATATCATTATCAACCAAATTAGAATAAGTATATATTTTAATAAAACAATTACACATATAAATAAAATACATTTCTTATTACTAAATATATTTTTATATGTAAATATATTACATACACATACATAATTATATATACTACGAATTTCAAAATTAATCATTACAATATTATTAGATTATCATCATTATTAATTTATTTATTTATTTTGATAAATTGATTTACATATTTATTTATCTTGTAAAAATAAATTTTTATGAACCAAAAAATATTTTATTAAAAAAAATTATTAAAATTCATACTTTAACATAATATTTATTTTAGTTTAAAAAGAAATAATGATCTTAACAAATTCATTGAATGTTAGTAAATCTTTTTGAACACTTAATTTTTATTAATCTTGTTTTAAGCTTTTTTCTATATAAATATATATATATATATATGACATAGATTAATTCAAAACATTATTTATAATAAAACATCATTCTTAATTATTCCATTTATTAGAACAACGTCTTTGAAAATATATTTGACGTCGTCGCGTATTAAAAACATGACATTTTTTATAAATCAAAGTATTCATAAATATTCATTTAGAAAATAAATTATTTTATAGTTTATTTATAACATTATTATAATAATTTAAAATTATTCTTTCTACTGAGACTCGGGGAATTACAATATCCTTGTCTTAACAGAATTGTGTCCTCACAATTCGATTGGTGTACTCTTACTAACTCAATGACACAGCCTCCCTGACACCCTTAGTGATGTCCCTGCACAAAACAATCTAGAAACTAACAACTAACAGGGAATGAACATAAGGAAACTAAGTTGTACCTTTATAGAGCCCACTATTGTGACTAGTTCGCTGATGTCTTTAACTCTATTCCCAGGGTGGTTCCCAGTTCCTCGATCTCTCTTGCCCAGATACACCTTGGGCAAGTGGAGTTAAAATACCTCATAAAACAGTTGGGCTTCTAGATAGAGGCATGAGCAGTGTAATGTTCAATGATATTCAGATGAACTTGGTCCTTAAAGATTCTTTGTACTACCTCAAACTCGAGGGGTTTGATGATAAAGAGTCTCCCGTACAGACTGAAACTCAAGCCTTGAAAAAGATATGCTGCATAGAGATTTCCCTCCTCTACAACTTCCTGGAAAACCCTTAAAGCTAGATAGTTTGTAGATAAGGTTAAACAGAGTAAAATACCTTCATAATATTTCCCTCTACATGTATTGTATGCAAGTTTTGCATAAGTTATACGATAGTAAACATGACTCGATCCTCGGAAGAGTCGAAGGATATTTGAGTTTTTCGACACTTGGTAAAGAAGCCTATAGGATATTCGGAGGTTCCCAAAGGGTTCATAGTCTTCCATACACGACGTAACGGTTATAGTCTCGAGGATTTCAGTGGGAAGGGACAACATACTTGTTAGTGATCTTTCGACTGCCATCTAAAAGTTATAATAAAATCACTTAGTAAGGTTCAGTCGTAGTTACATATTTCTATTATCTGGTTTTTCCAGAATTGTCTGAACCTATCCTCTGATACCAACTATGAGGACCCAGCCCCTGAGTTCCTGGAGCTGGTGCCCATGAGACACGATGTAATACAATTATTACATTACATTTACATTCAACACATCATGTCTCATGCTACAAAGGACCGTGAGGTTCAGGTTCTGGGAAAACCAGCTGCATTCTGAAACTTCTTTGAAGACATGAATGATACCTAAAAAAATTTAATTTAAAATGTAGGGTGGGCATTGAAATACTCAGTAAGGGGTTTTGAAATTACTTAATACATAATTTTAATTCTACCTTTTAAAATACTTATACTAAAAATAGTTCCTTAAAGGAAAAAATCATGACATTTCCAAGGTTGATATTAAATAATTAAAACATTTCATACACAAGTAGTTGAACATTTAAATTAAAGCTACTAGATTAAAAAAGTAAGCATGTTTGTATAAAAGTTCATGAATTATAAGAATTAAAGTAGGCATAACATGCAAGGTATGCAAGTACTACTAAGAATGAACATTATCAGAGTTGCGCATAAACAATTTCACTATAACTTATAAAAATGCACATTTTGACATGATTAATGTAATGTTAACATTTGCATTAATATTTTTGAAAGTTAAACTGATCATGCATCATCACTGTCTCATCATATGCCATGTGCACTTTAATCTCATACTCATAAGTAATGGTTCTATAACCACGGATTTTTCTCTAGTCGAAATAATCACTTGGTTTGTCATATACTGTAACATAATGAGGAAACATATAATGTCATACTCATATCTAAATGTCAAGGCCTCGTGTCATGACCTAAGGGTAATAACCCAATCTGACTGTCTCGAGAACTATCGATGCATCGAGGATCTTTCTTTTACATGTCTCCAACCCGGATGTATTACTTTAACCAGTCCCCAACATGGAGGGATTTCTTTTAACCGGACCCCAACCGGGCAGTCTGATACATTCCTCATATGTCAATATGTTCTGATATTCAAGGTGTCCCATACCACTTTGAATATTTAATTTCCAATTTATATTACCCAAAAATACTCCAGTGTTTTTCTAAAAATATTAGGCAAGCTTCTGAAAACAGAAAAACTAATTCTGAGACTGCTCGACTAATTACAGGCCATAATGGGTCCACCACCAATCCCTTCGTGTCTACCATGCTCGAGAGTCGGGTTTTCTAAAATCGTTTTTAAGATTACTTTAAATACATATACATTTGCATTGGGTTTTCATATATTAAAACTTGTTAAAAACATTTGGTACATAAGTATGAATTATTACAAATTTATATATACATATTTGTGTGTGTGTGTGTGTATATATATATACTTTTATATACTTTTATAATATTTCATCTTCTTGTTCTGAAGAAGTATATTTACACATCAACATATCTCTGCATAATTTATCATACATATTTTCCCCTTTAATGAATCATTATTTTAAAATTCATTTATACTAACACTTTGACCATACATCATGCATACATATATATTTAGTGCATAAAATATGTATAAATATTTTACATACAATATTAGTGAAACCGATGTGCATGACATGTCGTTAATAAAAATAATGGTCATTACTTATATGACATTTATGAGTCAATTATAATATGATGAGTGTCGATGATGAACATAATAGCATGGCCATGTATCTATAAAAATTCGACCCCTATAATGTCCTTAAAAAATGTTGATATTTTATATGAATTTTTTTCGAAAACATGACGATAACCTGAAATAAAATTGTAAAAATGATAATCTTCATTTCATTCATAAACATATATATATATATATACATATATATGAACATGTATAACCATTTAAAATAACATAATTTGAATAATAAGAATAAAATAATATTTTAAAATAATATTTTCACCCTTTTAAAATTCTTCATAGTAAAAGAAAACCAAAACTAGTGAGTGAAATTAATATGAAACTTAGAATAGAAAATCCCAAGCACATGGTTCTCTCAATTCGCAGAGGCGTTTATCAAAAATAATTTCAGAATTAAAAAGGATTGGCTAAAGTAATAAAATTCCTTACTTAAAACCAGATTGGAACATAATTTTGAAATATATACAAGCTTATAAATAATTCTTGAAATCCTTTAAAAAAAATATAAGTTTTAAAATAAAACAGAGTTTTATACAATCACCCTTACACAAAGCCTTATGTAATAGAACACAAGATATAAAATAATAGGTAGTATATCCCTTACTGAAACAAGATTTCAGATAAATATAAGTTTGATAAAAAATAATTTATCCCTTACTTGATCTCATGGAACAAGACAGAGGTGAGGAAAACTCTTGAATTAATGTAAAAGGCATCCATGTTTATTCATTTGTACAGAAAGTGAAGAAAAAACCCCGGAGAAAATGGGCAGAGTGACTCGTATTCTTATAACCTCTAAAAACTAAGGTTAAGCTTGTTGTGCAGGCTAGGGAACTATTTTAGATAGGGAAATTTGAACGCACAATTGTTGTAAATTATATAAAATGATCAGAAGTACATCAATTTTGATAGAAGCTAAAATGAAAAACATGAGAGGAAAGGATGCAGTGGATAACTGTTCAAAAATTGATAACCAAGACACTGAAATGCACGCCTACTAGTATATTTAAGAAGAACCGAAACCTTTTAAACACTAAGATCAAAACCCCACCCATGAAAGACTACTGAAGACGAAGATGAAGATCATCCCTCACCACGCCTCGTCTCCAAACTCCTCACATCGCACCTCGTCTTCGGACGAGACCCGCGAATGCCCGTCGGCCTTGACCACATCTCGCGATGTGACTTGCCCTCAGCGCTCAGCCTCAGACCACCCTTGACATGCAGCTCTCATGGATCACACTCGCCTCTACTCACGGCACACGGCCATAGTAGCGCACACCCCTTAGTAGCACCGTCTTCCCAACAGAACCCTCGAAACCCCAAAATCAAAAACCCCCAAAACCTAAAACTATTCAAACCCCGACATTCCCTTACCTATCTCCATCTATTATTATCTTATTTTATCTTTATTAATAATTCTTTATTATTATTTTATCATCTTTATCATATATTTCTTTTATCCACACCCATTAAAACCCAAAACGGGATTCCCTAACCCGTGACATTTTTTCATTATTTCATCTTTTATTATTTTATTTTTATATCCACTATCTTATTTTATTATTCTCATTATTATATCAATTATCCTATGTTATCTATTATTTAATGTCAATCATTATTTTATCCTATTAATACGTAAAAGTTATAATAAAATAACAGTACTTTAAAAAGTAGAGGTTGTATATAATAATCATTACTTTTTAAATAAAAATACTATAATATTTTTATTTATTAAATTTATAAACATATAATGTTATATCATAATATAATTGTTTTAAAAAAATACTTATTTGAGTAAAACATTTTTATTATTATTTATAAAATATTTACATATTATTATTATTATTAAACATATCCCCATATGTAATTATATACGTGTAATTATAAATATATTTTAAAATAATGTTTTGTTATATACCAAATAATTCTACATACTTATAAAACATATCATATTTTATTCATTTTGTTTTGTTATTTAAAATTCGCTTCTTTTATATGTATAAATAATGAAACATATAAAATGATTATACATTGAAACATATAAAAAAAAGTGGTTCAATCAATCCCCTCTACCCAAAATCATTCACGCCTATTTTTTTAATAATAATTTATTTATTCATTTTTTTTAATGCCTCAAAACATTTAAATTATATATATATATTCACCATTTTAGCGTTTTTTAATATGAATATATATATATATACAATGTCAGAGTTTATATATATATATATTACATTTTTATAATTTATTGAAATTACATTTTTTTTAAACATAAATTTATTATGCATTTTTTTTAATATAAAAATTATATGTATTTATAATTTATAAATTTTATAAACAAAAGCATAATATATATAATCTATTTATAATATATATAATATTAAAAATAATAATAATTATAATTTTAAATGACATGTACAATAAAATTATAATTTTATAATAATACGACTTTTATTAATAAATAATTTAAAACTAATATTTTCATTTATATCAATATAAACCTAATTAGAATAAGTCTATATTTTAGAAAAAACAATTACATATATAAATCAAATACATTTCTTATTACTAAATATATTTTTATATATAAATATATTACATACACATACATATATATATACTTAGAATTTCAAAATTAATCATTAAAATATTATTACATTAGCATAATTATTCATTTATTTATTTATTTTGATAAATTGATTTACATATTTGTTTAGATTGTAAAAATTAATTTTTATGGACCAAAAATTATTTTATTAAAACAAATTTTTTTAAGATTCGTACTTTAACATAATATTTATTTTAGTTTAAAAATAAATAGTGATCTTAACAAATTCATTGCATGTTAGTAAATCTTTTTGAACACTTAATTTTTATTAATCTTGTTTTAATCTTTTATCTGTGTAAATATATATATATATATATGACATAGATTAATTCAAAACATTATTTATAATAAAACATCATTCTTAATTATTCCATTTATTAGAACAACGTCTTTGAAAATATATTTGATGTCGTTGCGTATTAAAAACATTACATTTTTTATAAATCAAAGTATTCATAAATTTTCATTTAGAAAATGCCTTCTTTTATAGTTTATTTGTCACATTATTATAATAATTTAAAATTATTCTTTCTATTGAGACTTGGGGCATTACATTACATTTTCATAGTCATCCATGACAAACATTTGTAGAATCATCATATAAAAGGTTAAATTGCCTCAAATAATAAGATGCTATAATTTATGGGTGATTATGGTTATGAATGTGATTATTTTATTATAATATCATTTTAAAAATTATAATTTTGTTATTTATATTTTATTTTGGTAACTAATTTAATTTTAAAATTATTAGAAGGAAAATAGAGATAATAAATGATTTGGGAGTGGGTAATGTGTATGTTGAATCTTTGAATCTTCTCTTAGGGGGCCTCTTTGAAATAGAGAATTTGGGACATCATCTTGTGAATAGTGGTTTAAAAAAATTAAATAGGACTTTATGATAGAATATAGTTATGTATTTGGGATGGATTCAAAGGATAGGTGTGGTTTTGGGTGGATAGATGAGACATCCTTTTATTGGTGAAAATGATGGACATTTCTTTGGAAGCTTAAGTTAAGTAAAGGGTAAAGATGGAATCACATGACATTTAGGTTATTTAGGTAAATAAATTTCAGTGAGACATTTGGAATTGGATCCCAAACCTAAAAAATTCCTTCTTGATGGATTTTATATTATTTTAATTATAAAAAGTTCAAACCACTTTATGTTACCTATTTTTATCTTATTTAAATATTTCCCATGGAAATTAGTTTTTAATAAAATTAAAATATTAACCTACTGACTAATTTATATGTGTTGACTAAAAATTTCAACTCCATTTAATTAGATTCAAATTTTAAATTAAAACATAAGATATAAATAAAAAATTTGTTTTTTTAGAAAAATGGATTTTAAAAAATAAAATATTCTTTTATTTTCTCTAATAAATTACTAATTTAAATGAGCTTTAATATATTTTTATGTATAAATAAACCTTATATTATATTAAAATTTTAAAAAAAATATCAATTATTTAATTTATATATAAATTACAGAGTATATATTCAAAAATTATTTGAAAATAACCCTTTTACTTTTAACGCGATAACTCACTTTTACCTCAATAAATTATTTTTATGAATAAAAATTAAATTTGACACATTACCTAATTTTATATGATGATTGAAAATATTAAATATATCTTATTATATTTAATTTCTATAATTTATAATAACTAATTTTAATATAAAAACATACAATGTAAAAAAATAGAAAATTGCATTTTTAAGAATAAAAAGAATTTATTCTTAATATTTTAAAATTAAAAATACTTAAAATAGTATTAATTTATTTTTTTATTTATATTATTAATATATTTCATTAATATCATTATTTAATTGTGTCCAATTTAGTTTATTAGGATAAAATACATAATACATAAAACGATTTCATTGAAATATATAATTTTTATACATTAAATAATATTAAACAAATACTATTAAATTTATTAATTTATATTTTAACATTGTGATTTTATCAATATATTTATATTAAATTGTTTAGTTATGTTTTATAAATACATAAAATCATCCTTTAATAATTAAAAGAATAAGTAATGCATAAAATCTATTTTTATATTAAAATATTATAATAAAATATTATCTTTTTATTAAATTTTATTATTTTCAATTTTTTTTAATAATTATGCAACTTCAATATACCTATTAGATATATTAATATCTAAAAAACAATATTTTCAATGAACATATATCCAATGACCATATTTCAAAAAAACATATATATAAGGTTGTAATTTGACTTCTTAATATAGCCATACATTCATTACTAAAGCCATTCATTGTATTAATCTATTTATCTCTCAACATATCAATTATATTTTTACTTCCCTAATTTTTTTACATAGTTAAAATCATGGTGACTATCTTTATGTAAACCAAAGAGGATAAATATTTTATGTTCATTGTATTTTTATTTACTTATGTATTTATACCCCTTTTCATTTTCTTAATGATGATTCATATTGTATTTTCATAATGTATTAATATTTATCTAAAATTACAATATTTTATCTCAAAAAAATGCATTGCAGTTTGTTTTAGTTATGTTTTGCATGTGAAAAAGTTATTTTAAATAGTTTTTTATATAAATTAAATTTAAATATTAAAATAATGAGGTTTTACATTATACCCCATTAAAATAATTTCACCTTAGAAATTTAAATACTCTGATGGAAAAAAATGAGGGTACTTTGCCTCAATATATCTTTAAGTTCCCAAATAGCTTCATAAAACATATTATTCCTCTATAGTATTTTATCTAGGTGAGTTGCCTTATTTTTTACCACCTTATCTCTTCAATATAAAATCTCCACTGGCTATTTTACATAAGAGATATCATGTTCCAATTGCACAACATCTGATTTTAGTACATGTGATGGATCTGGAATGTACTTACTCAATAAGTGACCAAGGTAAATCATCATGTATCTAATAAAGGCTTTATAGGAGTGGTAATTAATGATTTATAATCCCTATATGATCAATAATCAGGAAGGGTTTGATGTATTTAGGACTCAACATTACCTTTTCCCCAAATATCTTTACCTTATTACAAGGAGATATTCAAAGTAATAACTTATCACGAACTTCAAACTCTAGATCACATAAAAGACTATCAAAAAAAATCTATTTTATCTACATTTTTATTATTTGATGTGATGATGAATTATTTAAACCTTATGGGTCATTTCTTGAACAATATCATATCCTAATATATTCTTATCTCCAACTTCATCTCAGCATGTCAGAGACCAGTAACTCTTCCCATATAGATAATCATATGGTTTTATTTGGATTTTATATTTAAAACTATTATTATATTAGAACTCAATCAGATTAAGATGTTGATCACAACATCCCCTAAATTTCATTGTCCATGATCTTAGAATATCTTTTAATTTCTGAATGATTCTTTCAAATTAACCATCAGTTTGAGGATGATAAGTTTTTATAAAGCATAGCTCTATATCAAAATATTTTTAGAGACTTGTCTATAATTTCAGGTGAACCCTAAATTTCAATGAAACACAATTTATAGTAGTACTTCATACAACCTTTTCACTTCCTTTATTTAAATCTTTTCAAGATGGTCGAGTGAGATATCATCTCAAATAGAAATGATGTGGGAAATGTTTTTAAGCCTATCCACCACTACCCAGATTGAATTATAGCCTTTATAAGTTATAGGATGTCTGGTGATGAAATATATGGTGATGTTCCCCCATTTTTATACTAGTATGGGTAATGTTTGTATCATTCCCTTATATTTCTTATTTTCATCCTTTACATTCTAGAAAACTAAGAATCGAGATATGTGCTGATCGATATCACTCTTCATGTTTTCCCAATAGAAGTTTTGTTTAATATATTTATGCATATATTTTATTCCTAAGTGAATATAGTAGGATAAATTATGTGAATCATCCAAAATATTTTTCATCCATTCAAGTTTTAAAGGGACGCATATTTTTCCCCAAATCATATAACTCCATCATTACCAAAGTTGTACTCTAAAATGATTCCTATGTTCTATTATTTCTCTATATCATCTTTATAGGCCTCCTAGATCTTCTAATAGATAGATAGTTGAGAATTTATTTGGAAAAAATATTATATCCCCCATTCCTTTATGATTCCCATATCCATCCTTTGAATATCCATAATGATTAGGTCCCTTTTTATCCTTATCAATGATAGGGTAGCATTATCCTTTATACATAGTGTCTCTTCAAACTTATTTTCCTCCCATTATGGTAATGTATTGAGAAATTATAGTCTTTGATCAATTCCTACCATCTCATTTGGGACATGTTGAACTCCTTCTATGTGAATATATACTTTAAACTCTTGTGATTAGTATACATATCACATTTTTTACCATATACATAATGAATATAAATCTTTAATGAAAAAAATTACTAATGTAAAATATAGATCTTGAATTTTCTAGTTTTTTTCACTTATCTCCATTTGACATGAGGAATAAGTTATTACCTTATAAGTTTTCATAAGGATTCATCCCAATCCCTTCATTAAAGATTAAATATATATTAAAAACCCTTCTTTATAGTAGGGTGGTGTAATAACCAATGTAATGACCAAAATATAGATATATGGATCTATGTCCTGATAGTTTTTCTAGGTCATTATTCAATCACCTTTTTTTTTATTGATCCATTTATATACCTTAGCTTTTGATTACATGACCCCATAAGTATACTTTTTATATACAAATTTACACTTTTTAAACCTATCATATAAGTTATCCTTTCATAAGGTCTTTATTAAAATCTTAAAATTATCTTCATATTATTCCTTGTTCATGGAAAATATATGGATATCATTAATAAATAATACTACAAATCTTTCAAGGTAACCTCCAAAGACTCTATTCTTCAAATTGATTAATATTGAAAGGGAGTTTGTAAGTCTTAAAGGCATCACTATGAATTCATAGTGTTCATGTCTTAAGAAGAAATTTCTTTCCTCCATGTGATCTATCATTCTAATTTTCATGAAACTCCATTTTCCTTTTCTTTTTTTGGATCACTATTAATAAAGAGTCTCCCATTTTGATTTCCACTTTAATTTCACATAGAAAAATTTATTTGTATCTACCAAAATATCTTATAGATAATGTATTTAGAAAATTTTATTTTAGGCCACTAAAGGAATGATCTATCTTGACTTCTATGTAAAAAAATAAAAATAAAGTTGTGGCTTATGAGTCTTATGAGGTTTTATTCATAATTACCCACTAATTCATCCCCCTTTTGTTTCAACTCCATGAATTATCTCTCCATTTTCATGTGAAAAGTCTAGGTAAATATTTTGTGAAAAATACTTTATTAAAATCATCTTATTCCATGGAGTGAAATACATCATGTTTCTTATATTATCAATAATATTCCACCATTGTTCAGTTTCATCTTCAAGTTAAAAAACTTTTTCATGTATAGATCACTGGAGAATTGAAAATATCTTTTCTATTGTGTTAATTCATTTCTATAAAACATGTGGATTGAAAGTCCCACAAAATTATGGATGGTGTTTTCTCATAAAGTAATTGATATATATTTTATCCTTATTTGGAATGTTTTGTATTTGATATGTTTTTTATTATTATTCATCAATTAAGAAAGATGAGTGACAATTTCTATGAGATTTTTCACTCTATCTCCCATCCCAATTGGTTGTTCATTGGGACCATCACCGCATTATTCATCATGCATGTTGTAAATTTGGTTTCTCTTAGATCAATCCATTTCTAAAACCGAAAGGTTTAATTATGAGTACTAAACAATAATGTCTTAAAATATTTACCATGTGAAAATTCAAAATCATTATGTATTAATCTAGTACACCTTTATTTTAGCCTGTGATACTTTCGGTTTAACCTGGGTTTCTTTAAGATGAGTTCTATAATAGTTTTTGACCTATTACCCAAAAAACTAAACCATTCTTTAATACCAGCGGAGATGTTGTGAGATTAGACTATATATATTTTACATCATTTCTATAATTTATAACATTAAATCTCATAAATATGCTCATGATCCCAAAACACAAATCTTTAGTGTCTTTGGATATTAGTTATGTAAATTTCTTCTTACACATTTTTACATTAACAACTCCCATAAAATTTTCCACACATGAATTACTTCTAATAATAATCTTGTATATAATTTACTAGGTAAGTGGGAAATAATGAAGGAGTGGGCTCCAAAACATGGTAATGGTAAATGTATGATTGATTCATAAAGGGTTATATAATAAAAATGTAAGAAAACATGATCATGGGAGAAATATCTAACTAAAAGGAACATAGAATCATAAAATGTATTCATAAATGATGATAAAAGTACATATAACCAAAAACAATCAAACATATATCATGGAATAAGAGTTTGGAAATAAGATATAATGATTATTATCCATGGAGTATAACATAGGCATGTGGCATATCTTGAAAATGTGGAATAAACAATATGATAAATTAATAAGCATAAGAAATCATAACATATTTCAAGGTTACCTAATAATAAAGTCATAAAATAGTGGGTTAGGTATCACTACTTTTTACCATAACATAGTGAATTAGGCATCACAACTTGTATCCCATAGTGTATCGAGTATTGAAACTCATATCCCATAGTTATATCATGAGACATAAGGCTTAATCTAATAAATTTGGGTCTATATAGGTACCTCCCATCATATAATGATAAAACATACATATGTTTTCCCAAAAATATCAATCATTCATCTCATCATGAAAACCCATGGAAAGAAAATGGGTTGCATTAAATTTTAAAATATTAAAAAATATGAAGATATTAGGAATTGGATAGGTTGATACCAAAAATTTGATCACAAAAAATAATTAATATCATCATTAACATTAATCCATATAAGATAGGTATTTTAGAGATAGAGATTATAAATGTAATTGAAGTCATAAAAAATAGCTTTCATAAAATAGTGTCAACATTATCATAAAAAAGATGAAGTTTTGAGTCCCGTTCAAAAAAAATGGAGTAGGTGAGAAGAATAATTTTTGAAAATTTAATTATAAAATAATAAAAAATAATTGAACCTTGAAAATAAATACATTTCAAGTTAATAAATGTGATTTTGAAGATATAAAATTGATAAAAGTAAAATGAAATGAATTTTTAATCTTTTTAGGAATTTCTAGAGGAAAATCCATATAGATGAAAACGTTATAGGAAATCCTTTTGAAAATATATAAATTGAAATATAAAAAGTAAATAAGATAATATGTCTTTATATTTAAAAATTAATGAATAATACATTTGTGGAAAGAAATAATATATTCACTTAAGGAAACAAGTCATTACCCATAATATATTTATTTTTATTAAAGAAACAAAGCCCCTTCCAAAACATTGAAGGGGGAAAATAGATGGGCTTTGGGGGCCTAAAATATAGCATACCAAGAGCATCACAAATAAAAATTCTCTAAAATTCTTGAGTAAGTGATGAAAAACTAGTAAATAAAGTAGAACCATCATCCAGTGGGGCCTTGGAATCTGGATAGTTAGTCGCTCTATACCCCTTGCGCCCTGTCTGAGTAATCTCCAAGACATACTTTATCAAATTCTTAATCTTCATAATTTGATACGTGATATTATAGGGAGTGTTTCTGTGACCATGTACTTAATTTTGTATAATTCTTGAGTCTGTTTCTAGGTAATCCATTTTAATGTTTCTCCTGTAACGCAACTCAAGGACAGCTAAAATTACATTT
Source organism: Viscum album (assembly GCA_963277665.1). Lineage (NCBI taxonomy): Eukaryota > Viridiplantae > Streptophyta > Magnoliopsida > Santalales > Viscaceae > Viscum > Viscum album. Next base: position 904,983,850 of record OY728139.1, read on the forward strand.
TCTTCTACCTCTAAAGAGTTTCCATTCCCAAAGAAGGTTTTGAGTGTGATGATGATCGAGCATCTATTTTCCTAGAATAAATCTCCACACTAAATGACACAAAAGATTCACAAATCATTGGTATTGAGTTTCAACCTCGAATTATATGGGTTCCAACTGATCCATCATTCGGTATGGGAGCTGGGAGAAGAAGGGGTGGCCAGCTTGTTACCCATGATAGATATGAAAGTGGGATCATCATACCATTCCTTGATTTTACAAACCATATCATTAATTATATTCCTTTTTCCAACAAATATGATCATCCTAGAACTTGAAAACCCCTTAAACTAGTCTTTGTTTCTTGCCTTCTATATGCACCAGCTTCCCCCCACCTGGATACTGGCTATTTCTTTAGTTTCCATTTTGTTACTCCTCATACCCCAAAACCATATCTCAATGAAGTTTTTCCATATGATATCAGGAAGATACCCACCAATGAAGCTAAAAAATAAATTCATACACACATGGCCCATTGACTCTCAAACAACAGGTGTCAAATGGATTTTTCCGAAGGATCATCACATAAACTGCACTAGGATCCTAGGTGAATACCCATTATCCTGATATTATCATCTATATGAAGAAAAAAATTTCTAATTTACCAAATTAGAAAATTAATTTTGTATGGGATTTCCTTGAACCACAAAACCTCAATCTAGCCATCTTGTTCAACCAGTGTGTGTGACACCCTATGATAATCCCTCACTGAGAAAACTCTCATCATCAAACTCATAAAAACACAAGAATCTAGATTCATGGATAACTTAATGAGATCAAAAAATACCACTAGTTATTATACAAAATAGACTGTATAAAATTTGGTTATCTATAATATTGGTAGAATGTTTGGTCTGGGGTAGGATATCTTGAAAACCCAAGTTTTACACCAGCCCAATTATGATACCAGTAACTAATCTCACTTAGGCCAACTATCCATCATGCATGTATTTTGAGTAAGGAGATGTGTGTTTGTACCATTCTCCATATGTTAGATTATATTCCTTTTGGATTCCCTGAAATATTGTTGTATTAATTGACAACGAATCATCCCTATAGGGACTATCTTTACAACACTTCCCATGATAGTTTTGCATGAAAACAATGCACCGATCCTAAAATTCTATGTATTTCAATACCACCCTCCATTATAGGTCTTAAAATTATTTCCCTGGATGCCTAGTAATGTTTTCCCACCACATGGGCATCCCTTATATACACTGCCATGGTTTTCTCCAGTCGTGAAATAACATATATGGGAACATTATTAGAAAACAACATATGCATTGGGATGGAGGATAAAACTCTACAAATAAGAGTAATTCTACCATAAACCATAAAAAATGGATCTTCTAGTTTTTGATCCTACTGGTTACCTTTTACACCATCATATTCAAGTGATTCACACAAATCCTATAAGAGGATATTGGTTCTCTAATGTAATCCATAGGAAATCCCCTCCTATTAAAACCCAATATATAATCCATGGATTTTGATCTTCTATCTGAGAACCATTCAGAGATGATAATTATGATTTTATCATGATTCACCTCCTTTGCACTCGATTTACAATATTATTCAATGACCTCCTTAATACCATGAATATAGTTCATTCCTCTATTAACAAAAATAATAATATCATCGGTGAACATAATATGGGACAAGCCTATAATATGAGGTCTAAATTCAAATGGGATAACACTACCATCTTAGTGGATATTTTTATTAATCTAATAATAGTTTATTGCATAAAAATAAAAAGGGTTGGAGTCATTTGGTCTACATTCCATAATCCCCTAACTAATTTAAAGGAACCACATATTTTCCCCATAATTGAAATGGACATCCAAAGCAAACTAAAACACCTAAATAAAATAATTTTGATCTGGTTAGATAATATCATACATGAATTAACATTAATAATGAATGAACACTTGATCTGATCATGTGATTTGTCTCTATATAACTTTATGTAAATGTTTGAGTTGAGAGTTTTTTTGGTTTAAGTCATTAATCCTCTCTTAAGTCAACAAAATTACACCCTAGATCATTCTAACATTCACAAATCCATGTTTTTAATTAGAGATCCATATATGCAGGTGTAGGGAGATGTTTCTATTGATCATGGTGGCCATAACCTTATAATTAAAATTATACCAGATTATTAGTTTGTAATGCCTTAGTGAATATGGGTCTTTGATTTTGGGGATTAAAACTGGAGAAGTGGAATAAGATGCAGGAGGTAGACATCCACCATGGGAGAAATATTGAAAAATTTCCACAATATTATTTTTAACCAGATTATAAGAATCAAAATATAAGGAACCTAGGAATCCATCAAGAGTATGTGCACTAGAAGAATTGAGGGCAGGTACCACTTCATGCATCTCTTGTTCATCTCGAATTACTTACAGTTCATAATTATCACCATCCATCACCACCCTAGGAATCACATCAAACAAATATACATGGCCCCTTGGATAAAATTCATGTATGTAGGGGTTCTTACCTAAAAGTATATTTTTTAAATATGATTTGTCCATACCTCCCACTTTGTCCTAATCATTAAGGAAAGGGTGGGAATTTTTCTTAACAATGTCATATTTTAATGAAGAAATAAATCCATTAAAGAAAAATAACATGATGTGATGATGTAAATACTATAGAATATAAGGAGTAAATACAATATAATATTATAATAGGATAGAATAAATCAATATTATAAAATTGTAGTCAATGAGTAATTATTATGACTCTAGGAAAATAATTGAATCAAGAAATCCCATTTCCTTGGATTCCCACTTGGTTGGATGATCTCTAAACTCCTGTATAATAATCATAGAATCATTAAAATTATATTTCATAATAAAATTCATATTTATTACCTTTTATATTTCCATTTTATATTAATTTATTACTTTTTTATTATGTATTTTTATTTAATATTGATCGTCGGTGTGTTAGTAGTTTTAACTATTCCATACCTTTTTTGGTATAACAGTTTCAGTTAACATAAAATGTTCATGAGTTTAACATGTATGTAAAAGTTTGAATATAATATTCATCATGAGTTATAAAGTTCCAGGTTCATTATATGGTAATGTTAGGTATGATTCATAAAGAATTAACTTATGAAGATCATGTTTTGGTAATTTTTAATGAAAAACATGGTAAATTATTAATGAGTTAAATATTAGTATAACCATTCTAGAATCAAAAAATAATCATTATTTAATAATTAATATAATATATTAATAGTAATTAACTTTATATATTCATAAATAGTAGAAATATATAGAAATTTACATGTATGTGGTTAAACCCACCCAAACAAGAACAAGTTATAATTTAGCGGTGAGAATGGTTATGAAGGTGTAGGGACCCAAGACACACTAAGAGGGGTTGAATTGGGGTGATTATAGATTTAAATTTTTTTCTTTATATAATTTTCTTCAAGATCTTGTTCCCTTGTTATAAGGAACACAATTTAACCTCTAATTTATTTTTCCACACAATCATACAGATGAAGAGATGTAAATGGAAGCAGGTGCTCATTGGTTTTACATGGTATCCCTTTAAAAGGATCCACTAAGGATCACATATCAGCAATGTGTTGATTTTAAAAATCAATAATAATTCAATAATTATTATTACAAACATTATAAAGATATAAATATTCAATAAAGGTATGTGGCCTCTTCTTATCATTCACAAACTACTTCTAAGAGGGTTACAAATATCAGTTTATAGACTTGTAGGCATATTCTTACTAAATTTACATGAATGTAATTTCACATTTAGTGCAATGAACTAATATTACTTTAATATTTATATTCAAAAATATATTATATAAAGTATTCCAAACACTAAACCAAATTACACTTCTATATTTGTTCAACTTCTTTTGACAAGGTCTGTAACTTTTATTTTTAAATAGTTTTCATATACAAGCAAACAAAACCCAGATAATAATTCTAGTAATTAAATTATTCTTTAATATTAACTCTTCTTTATTTCATAAATGAATAATTCTTCAATGAAATTACATAAACCTAATCTTCAAGTGTATACTTAGTACCTCTTATTTATCAAATCTAATGCACAGTAACTCTTACTTATTAATTCTGATATTCAATGATGTGTACAATAATTTTTTACATACATGATTATGCTTCAATTCACTATAATTTAGAAATAACTATATTTTCATCTTAATAATATCTTCAAAATATTCCATGTTGGTTTACTAATTATTCTCCTATTAAATAATTGTTAGTTCCTCTTTATTCTCTTGTCAAGGAACACATAGTTCCTCTTTCTATATTCTGTATATTTTTTTGTACTCTACCTTCTCTTTCAAATCATCTTGAAACCTAAAGATTCTTCATTTTTAGTGTGACTTTTTACTTCATGACATGATAGTTAATTTTCTATATAACTTCTTTTAACTACCAAATAGGTCACGGTAAAACCAATATCTCCATAGTGTGAATACATTCACTTCATGTGGTACAATATAATCTTCATGGTATAAAAAATTCAAATAAAGAATCGGATGAATATTTATAGATTCTTTAATAATATAAATTTTTATATCACATTGTATCCACCTTTTACATATTCAATTTAAATCATCTATATTTCTTCATGTTTTGATATAATATGACATTGTGTGGCTCTTTCATTTCTAGATTTAACAACATACGCCCATATTTATTCATGGAATGTCACTAACTTCATGTAATGTAATGTTAGTGGAAATACTTTATATTATATTCTAAAACTGCATTAATTACTTATGATTATATTCATGGTATGAGAATCACTCTTATGAAGTCCCCATTTTACTCATACATATAATACCTTTTCTAGTTTAAAACTTCAATTTCACTTGTAGAATGAAAAAGGTCTCCACAGTGTGACCTCTAAAACTTATATAATTATCAAAAAATATATTCAATGATCTTCCATGTCTATTATTGATTATAAAAATTTTCCAAAATATAATTTTTCTTCACCATGGAATTTTTATTATAAAACCTCAAAAAAAATTCAACTTAAAATTTTTCAATCACTGGGAGACTTTCCAATATTTATAATCTCTTAAATTCATATATACCATCATTCTCAAAAACATGATCTTATTATAAAACCATTATCTATTCAATCATTTATTTATTATTGAATTTTATTTAATCATGTTCAAACATCCATTGAATAATTTTCATTCCATGGGAACCTCTACTTCAAATCATCCATGAAAACCTTCACATTATCCCTTTAATATCCAACATCATAAATTATTTTCCACCAATCCAAACTTCTTGGTAACACCCATCCATAAAAAAGGATTATCAACTCATCGTACCTCCTCTTAGTTATATCAATCATACAACATAATCTTGGTTAGTATCAAAAAAAATATAACATACAACCTTTTAGTTGTGACAATATCCCACCTTTTTATTTTTTTGAAAATTTTTCCATAAAATTCATTGACCATAAGTGATAGAGATAATCTATCCCCCATTATTTCATAATCCAAGATCCTACATTCATCTAGATTTTATGGATTTATTTTATCTCCCCTTCTATCAATAAAATTTTAAAGTATCATACTCTTTTCAGCCATTTTTCAATAATATTTTTGTACAATATTTATAAAAGAAAACATTATCTCTTCCCACCTCCAAACATTGTAGATTAAGAGAGACTATGGTCCCCATTCATATTCACCTTCAAAACTCTTATCATATCACTTATAGGAACATTTTAAAACCCTTTTAAGTATTATAAATAATCCTTCATTCAACTTCCAAACCATTCTCCCTAATAGTTTTATTCTTCTCTGTAGAATTTTTCTGAGTTTTGTACCACTTATCAATGAGTATTCGATAAGTCCTATAATCCTAAAGAGTCATAAATATGTATAGGAAACTAAATTCTTTCTCAAAGACATCAATTTTTTCTATTTCACTCTCTAATTTCCATGATATACTTACAAAAATAATCAATTTAAATTCATTTAACAAAAAAATTCCTATTATCTCAACTGCATTCACATAAAAAAATATTAGTACATAAGTAGTTAATCATGACAGTTTCGAACATACCATATGATCAATTAATTTATAACCCATATACATGGGAAACTAGTGATAGCACTTGATACCCATGATCTTAATTTCACAATTATAATTATTTATTCTTTGATATAGATAAACAGACTTAGAATGTTCATCACAAATACACTTTGGTTCTCCTATTCTAAACACCAGATATTATATGAAAATTTAACATATTGGAATATCTTTTAGATAATAATTTATTCATCCCAAATAAATTATGTATCCTAAAATAAAATTATAAGGTACCCAATTTTTAGTTTATAAACTAATATAATAAGTATTTATCCTTGAATATAGTTGCTACTCCATTAGGTTTCCCATATACTTCTTCAGGGACAACCACCACTTAGTGAGTCCCGATACCAATCAATATAGTTCCAAAATTATCTTGATACCAATTAGTAAACCCATAAGTGTATTTTACATCAGTTAAAATTTAAATCAGGGTCAGTACCATTTTTGTTTCATCATTCCAACATGAATAATCCAATTCAATTCTAATTCATTATGTTAACGTCTAGATATCACTTTATAAAACCACTTATAGAACATTTTAGGCTTTGAAACCACTTGATATTATCCATCACTATAAGTGTCCCCATATTTAGAAAAGTTATTATTTAAATATATCAAACAAATTGTAATATAAACCCTTTATTCTTCTACTATAGATGATATCACTTGTTGAAATATATTTCTGTATTGAAATTATAGTGGTTTCCTCAAATACCACATATAGTTGTTTTATTTATTCTCAATGTACATCCAAACTCTAATTTATTATTTAAATTATTTAAATAAATGCATAGAATAAATTCTTATTCCATCAATTCACACATGGTGAATATTCCTCTTTTAACAATACACACATAGTTTATATTCCCTATAAATTATATCTCACTCATAATCCTACATCAACAAACAATATATATATACCTCAATGAGAGGGGTATGTCAGGTTATCCTCTAGTATTGGATTATGTTTATATAGTGACCTAAGATTCTCATACCTATATATTACATATTTTTATATGAATATTCATTATGTCACATAAGCACACTCATAAGGACCATAATGGTTTAGTTACTTTGGAAACATGGAACATAATATTATTAATTAATAAAAAAATCTTCAATTTACCCCATAAAGATATTACCATTACGTAATCTTCATAAACATAAATTACTTAAAATTATTATTCATAACACGCAGAAAATAAACCTAAGAAAATGTGAGCTCCAATTCTTATTAAGGGTAAAAAATGGAGATAAATAAGAATAACATGATCATAAGTTTGTTAGAACATGAGTATAACCTTTGAAAACCATACCATCCATATTATAGATCATAATCTTAAGTCATGGAATAAATATTTGAAGTTCTGAAAACATGAATAATAATAGAATAAAAATAACATGATCCATTAGATAAAAAATTATTATAATTCATATATTTTTCACTTGTACATAATCATAGAAAATATTATTTCAAGTCTACCCACCAAGACATTCATAACATTTTAGGCTTGGGATAACCACCCATGTACCTACTTTGAGCTTGGAATAACCACCTGTATACCCTATTTTTTGGGATTGGGATAACAACTCATGTACCATCATTTTTAGATTTGGGATAAAGACTTGTGTACCCTCAAAGCTCACAGAACATTTATCATTACCCTATGAATTACATAGAGATATAGGTTCAACCCAAAATATAATGAAAATAATATTAATCTATACAATAAGATCAGAGAACCTTTTTCGAATCATAACCCATGAAATGAAACTGGTTTCACAAAGATTTCATCATATCATACCCTATATAAAAGATATATTTTTCAAAATAATTTCATTACATCATCATATCATAACTCTTGGAAAAGAAGTGGGTTTCATAATAATGATATCATAGTATAACCTATGGAAGAGAAATGGGTTTCATAAACATCTTGTCATTATGAACATAAACCAATCAAAGAAAAAATAAAAATGGTTTCCTTGTATCATATCCTTATTAAATAATACTTAACCACAAAGGATTTCATCTTATATGGAGAATGATTTTGAAAGAAAAATAACTTTGAATTTCTCTTGAGAAAAATATCTATTCTTTGATAATAAATTTTTAAAAATAAAAATTTATAAAATATTTTGGAAATAATTTTCTTTAAAAAAAACATGAATATTTATAAATGAAACTTTAAAAATCATTTAAATCATTTCATGAGGAAAATATTCCTTTATATTTGGAAAAAACATTTGAAAACATAAAAAATTTTCAGATTCTTTTCAATTTGAAATCATTTTTTCAATCTAAAAATTTAAAAAATATTAGAAAAAACTTTTCTTTGAAAATATATTTGAAAACCTGTAAGGGAATCTTTAAATCCTTTAGTGGTCATGATAGGATAAAATACTATTTATATCATGCACAAAAATATTCTTTTCACATTTTCAATAAAATCCAAAAGAAAATTGTTTGGAAAATGACATGAATATTCCATTAAAAATTTTAAAAATTAAAACATGGGTAAAAAGGTCCTTAATAAATCATTGTAAAAAAATGTTACAAACTTTTTTGAATTTTTTTTTAAACATGGTTTTGGAATAAAAAGGGTCTTCGATCGAAAAGGGGTTTTTTAAAACATTATTTTTAAACTATTTAGTACATGAAGAGAGAAAAATGAATGGAGAACAATGATTTTAATGAAATAACTAAAGTAGAATAAAATTCCTTAGTTTTCTTAGATATAGATCATAATATTTTATCAATGTAATATGTAGTCCTAAGCAATCCTGATAAATGATGAGATTGTCACGCAAAATTGTTATCACATTGGTAACATTGAAACATATTCCCCATGAAATAATATCATTAAAATAAACATAAAATATCATTGTTATAACATCATTCGTGAAATTACATGTAAAATGGGTTGTATATACACCTCATAAAATAATATAGTTTTATAACATAATCATATGTCTCAAAGAAGGAAAATTGAGAAGAAAATACCTTACTGATTTAGTAACTTTTGAACCGTAAACCCTATGAAAGAGGGTTACTAAAATGGATATCTAAATCCCCATAATTTTAAGTATAATAATAAAAAAATAATTCATGGGAATTATATAAACCGCATAATAGAAATTGGTGGTGAATATGGCATGTGTCTCACAGAAGTAAAAAGGGAGACAGAAATCCCTTACTGTATTTATAATATTTTGAATCATAAGCCCCAACAAAGCATAAAATAAAATGAAAATTTGAATATCATGAAATTGATAAGATTAATGATATAACATTTCAAAGGGGAAGTATATACACCATAGAAAATAAATGATTCGTTAATTTTCATATGTCTCCTAGAAATGAAAGATAGACTAGAAATACCCTAACTTAATTTTCTACTTTTTTTGTACACATTTAAAAATCATGTATAATAAATATAATTTTATTATAAATATATTACATAAAATAAATAAAATATATATATATATATATATCATACTATATATGATTTACTTATGACCTTTTATTACCCATTTATTAACAATTCCATGTTAAAGTCACGTTTCTCGCAATAACTGCTTTATATATTGTGTATGTTTTGGTTGGTTATTGTTGGCCCTATTATTTTTATCATGGTTAGATTATCCCCGTAATTTTAACCATGATATAAATATCATATATATTCAGTATATACATATTTATAGTAATCTATAAAATGAAGATATAGAAAATGAAATACATTGTTCATGGAGAGCGTAGGTCGTATGTACGCATGAACGCTATTTCCATTTTCTAAACATATTAAAAGAGATAATATAAAATTATATCTTATAATTCAAGAATAATATTTATTCTAGATATATAAAATATTTTCATTAAACCCAGTTTTTATTACCTTCCATGTAAATCATGAACAAGTCACATCGCTTCGCGAGGCGGTAGACCTCCGTACACAGGACGATGATATCATATTTCCAAAAAAAATTAATTATAAAGGTATTTGTAATATAATTATTTTTTATGATTAATAATATTATAAATATAAATTATAAACAATAAATCCATCATTTTTTCCAAATGTGAAATGTGGTAATGGAAAGAAGAATAAAATTGATTCGTGAGGTGGTAGTCCGTCGTAAAGACGAATGACAATTCCATAACCTCTTTGATGGAATTTGAGATGGTTTTAGGTATTAAACAAAAAAATCATAGTATATGTATGATTATTATTTTTTATATAATAATCTTTTAATAATTACTTTTGTAGTTTGAGGAACAAATAAAACAAAAAAATTATTGATTAATGTTACCACTTCTTTGAGTATCCTACTTAGGTTTGCACCAAAAGTATTTATAGTTTGACTTTATGTATAAACTAAGGATTCTAAGATGAGAGGAGTGAATTTTTGAATTTATTTTTTTCTGTATTAAATGAACCAAAAGGGTTTTAAAGTGTTAACAGGAGAGTAGAATGGGTGGCCTTTATAAGTGAGGTGAGTGGAACACTTGTAATTTTTTGAAAAGAAAAAGGTGTTCCAACATTTTATTTAGCAAAAAAGAAAAAAAATTTATTATTATAGAATATAGAATGTTTAAGTTCTGAATAGGTATATAAAATGGGTTTTGGAAAAAGAATTGTCTTTTTTTACCTTGATCGTTTTAGTTTAATCCCCCGATAAACTAATTTCCACCTTAATCGTGGTAAATAATTTTTACTGTTTTTATTATTAATTGTGGTAAAAATTTAAGTTAAACTTATTAGACAATATAAATTATTCTTTTTAAAAATATGACATCCATTTTTTTCAAATTACATTCACATAAGTGGAAAATTTTAATTTAAAATTAATCCCGCAGACACGATGAGAAATGAGATTTTTTTATTGTTCAAAATTTTACAAAGTTTTTATATCAAAATTCCATAATAAATTGATTCCTATGACGTAAATTGGATTATTTTAATAATAATTGAACTAATGTTACCTTAAAACCAATTTAAAAAATAATTTAACTTTATAAATAAATTAAATGAAAAGGATGTTTTTAATTAAAATTCAGTATTTTTCACTATCTATCAAAAAATGAAATTTTTAAAACAAATAAAAAAATAACCTAATATGATAATGATATTATGATTTAAAAATTTAAGTTTATTTTTTCAAATTAATTTTTTAATAGTGTTAAAAATTAATTTTATAATAAGTTCTCTAAAGATGATAAAATTGTTTTTAGACAAAAAAATACAGTTTTTAAGCCTACATTTGGATTTATTCTTATCTATAGTATAGAAAATACATAAGATTAATGTTAAAAATTATATTTAATATTTAAAATATAAATTTAATTAATATAATTAACCAAAATTTACTTTTTTTAATTTATTGATGTAAAAAAAATCTATACGCACAAAAAAAAGTTTTTCTAGAATATTATTCCATTAATTTGGAATGGTTTTTATTTTCATTTATAATTAATTTATAGAAAAATAATTAATTATAGGTGTTTGTGTAGAAAATATATTTTAATAATTTAGTTAATCTTATTCATACCCTCCTTTCCAACAGCAAGGTGATAACTATCATATTAAATTATAATATTTTTATAGTATGTTACATTCTGTTTAAACTTATTGTTACGTATATCGCAATATAAACTCGGTATTTCATGTAACAAAATCGCAAATAAATTTTCTGTGTGCCGCAAGAAAAAATGAGTTCTAATTTTAATTATAAATATTTAAAATATTAAATTTAATTAAAAAAATATATCTCACAAAATCATAGGGTGTTACGGGTTGACCATGGTAAGAAAACTTATTTCTTCCATTCTTATTCCTATTCTTCATGGTGATTGATATTTTATTTTAACCACTTATACACACTTCCCCCATAGTATTTTATTTAAAATTCTTTATATTTTGTATCTATTTTACCTTTTCAAAAGTATTACCAACCCCACTTAAATAATATTCTTCCTTTTTCACACCTCACATGATACTTCAACATTTATTTCTAACCTTTATAGTGATATTTTTTTACTGATACCACCAATGTGTTATCCCTATTTATTTTATTATTTATCACTATTATTTGAATTCATGTATATTCCTTCTATTGAAGTCTTTTAATTGATTTCATTTATGAAAACATCAATCATTTACATAACAATACATCATCCACTAGTGCTACATGTTTCTTCATGTTCTCTCATTTCCTCATCCTAAACTAGATATCTTCCATTGTATATATTATTTTATTTCCATGAGGATAGATTCCTATTCATTATTATGTTTCCATGATTTCTTCTTTCACTTCCATTATTATGTCATATCATAATATTCCTTTATGTCTAATATGCATACCTTTATTATATTTTCATATCTTTATTTTAACACTTGAATATGTTATTTAACATGACAGATTCACTTTACAAACATGCTTGAATTCTATTAGATATAGGATTAATTGTCTCCCCCATCACTCCTTTTATTATTTTAATATTAAAATATCTTTAAATTATTATTTTTTAGACATATTCATAACTGGTTCTCTTGTAACTATAAAATCTTCTTATTATCTTATATGGATTCTAGAAAAAAAATGACATTATGCATTTACGTGTTATGTGTCATTACTATCAAAAAAATAAAACATTAATAAAAAGGTATAATTTTAATTTATTTGTAAGGGAATAACTATTTCTAATACTTTCATTAGGGATTCACTTCTTCCTTCCACTGGGTTGTGATGGACTTTTATTTATTTCCCAGCAATTCCTCTTTCCAAAGGTGGGAAACTTCAATCACTTTTTCAACGATGTTGACATCCTAATCGAAACATAACAATAGAATGTTGGTTCCTCATTCCATGGATTCATCCTTAGAACACATTACCTTGTCTGAGTCTCCCTGGTAGATTTAATTCGTTTTCATGAAACTCATTCCTAGATCAATCTCAAAGTGGATTATGGTTAATTATATTACTTTTATCTCAACATGGAAGTAACCTTTGGACAGAGAAGTTAATAACATTGGGAATTCCTTGTCATTTATAAAGTTTGGATGTGTTGGGAACCTGTAAATTATTCCTCTTTTTAAGGGTATCTCATGTGGGGTATCTTAGTTGTGTAACCTATGTTATCTCATTTCTGTTATGGGGTAGTTGATGCCAAGGGCATAAGCCTTCTAAGGATTTTTACTATAGTAATAGCATTTTTATTGTATGTGGTAGGGATTCTAGGTCATGTCACATGTTTAATGTATTGTGGAGATATATGGGTAGTAGGTTTAATGTCATATATGGAAATATGGGTTGTAGGTTTAACATGGTGTGGGGATAGATGGGTTGCAGGTTTAACATCTTGCGGGGATAGATGGGTCACATGTTTAATGCCTTGTGGGGATAGATGGGTCATAGGTTTAAAATATTGTGAGGATATATGGTTCATAGATCTAATGTATTACAAGGACATATGGGTCATAGCTTTAACATCTTGTGGGGAAATATGGGTTGTATTTTTAACATATTATGGGGATATATGGGGAATAGGTTTAACATCTTGTGGGGATAGATGGGTTATGGGTTCAACATATTGTGGGGAAATATGGGTCATGGGTTTAGTGTCATGCAGAGATATATGGGTCATAGGTTTAACATAATGCAGGGAAATATTGGTCACATGTTTAACATCTTTTTGGGAAATATGGTTGGACAAGTGTGTCCCCATGAGGGAGATGATAACACTTGAAGATTTAGGTTATGTGTGTCCCCAGGGGGGAAGATGATCACACTTGAAGGGTTCAGTGGACTGTTGGGGCATCAATATTTAACCTTAGTGAGGTACCCCATATGTGTTGGTATGTTGGGATCAAACCTCATGGAGTAGTCCTAGGTACCCTATTAAGAAACAAGGATCAAAACCCATGTAGTTCGATGCTATATTTTGAGGTTGGGTGATAGGACCGTTCCATGATGTTTAATGAAATGTGGTAAGGATGCTTGTGTCACAAAAGTAGAATCCATGATATATGGTGTAGGGATTATGAATATGGGCTACCTGGGGTTGTTTTCCAAAGGGTTATATCCCATATAATATGATGAGTTACATCCCATTATGATAATACATGGGTAATACCATGCTCATCACATGAGATAAGGCTACAGTTTAGCATCATGTGCTAAGGACATTGCCTTGCAGTTCAATGTCGTATGACTTGGATGTTTTACATCATACAGCTCAAAAGTGGATGGGGCTATACCCTGAAGTGGGCCATTTCATTGTGATAGAAATATATGGATATATGAATCTATATTGAGATAGGTATGCCATTTCCCTCTATGATTACACTTTTAGGGATTACGTGTCCACTGCTCATGCATCTTTGGGTGGGGCATGCTGTATACATTGTCATATAGGATTGGAAATCAAGAGTTATGATGTTATCGTGCCTATTATTAGGATAAAAATGTGTTATGGTGCCTCTAATTAGGATCAAAATGTAGGATATTATATTATTCCTGTCTTTAAGCATAGGGGGTTGGGTTATAAACCATAAATTTGTTGCGTGAAACTTCATTATATTGCATGAAAATGGGATTTCACAATCCTTGGACTCCAGCACAAGTCTACCACATGGATTCAGAAGTCATGGGTTCTCCAAAATGCTTGGGTCATGTGTATATTAGGGTTGTACAATGTATACTTCTCTTGCACAAACTTCACTAGACTTAAGATGTGGTTTGCGAGGAACTCTCAATGATACACAAAGATATGTTGGGTCCAAGGGAGGTTGGTTGTTCAATGTCTCTACCTTTGAGGGTCCATGGGATTTTGGTGTTGTGAAATTTCATGGAAGAGAGATTTGTGTGAGCAAGATTAGTGCTTAATCTTCCGAATATTTATCCCCAAATAATTGGGGTGAGGTTCTATAAATATATGAAATAGGTGGTCGATTTCAAGAAACTTCATTGTTGTTCATATGAGATTTCCTTACCTCAGAGTCTTTTTTGATGGGGATTGATTGCGCAACTTGTTAGGTTTGAAGTATCCCTTTTTTCACAACTATATGGTCGTAGATATGAAGTTTTCCACAAAAATCACCTATATTGTGAACAATGTTCTGGTACATCCTTTCAGACTTTGGGAGTATCCATGGAACTTTTATCTCCAGCGTTGCCTTTAGTGAATACGTCTTTTGAATACGGAATAGATAGTTTTTTTTTACATCACTCAATAGTTTCAAAAAAACATGGTCATTGGTCCCAAGATGTTCCTTTGGACCCAAGATGTCCCATATAATGGGATGTGTGACATCCCATGAGGAAAATACATGGGTAATACCATGATCATCACATGAGATAAGGCTAAAATTTAACATCATGTGCTTAGGAAATTATCACGCAGTTTAACATCATATGACTAGGATATTTTACATCATACAACACAGATGTGGATGAGATTTCACCCTGGAGGGGGCCATGTTAGTGTGAGAGAAAGATATGGAAAAATAAATCTCTACTGATATTGTTAATCCACTTCCATCTGTGATTACACCTTTTGGGATTACGTGTCCAATGCTCATGCATCATTGGATGGGGAATGGTGTATACATTGTCGTATAGGATTGGAAATCAAGAGTCCTGATGTAATCATGCCTATGATTAGGATAAAAATGTGTTAGGGTACCTCTAATTAGAATCAAAAGGTTGGGTAATGGACTATTCCATGCTTCAATCATAGGGGGGTTGGGTTATAAAACATAAATTTGTGGCCTACAACTTTATTATATTGCATACAAATGGGGTTTCAGAAGCCATGGACTCTAGGACATGTCTATCACATGGATTTAGAAGTTTGGGGTTCACAAAAAAACTAGGGTCATGTGTATATTAGGGTTTTTCAAAGGATACTTCTCTTTCACAAACTTCACTAGACTTAAGAGGTGTTTCACGAGGAACTCTCTACCGTACTCAAAGACATGTTGTGGCCCATGGGAGGTTGGTTATTCAAGATCACTACCTTTGAGGGTCCACGGGATTTTGGTGTTGTGAAATGTCATGGAAGAGAGATTTGTATGATCAAGATCAGTGCTTCATCTTTTGAATATTTGTCCCCAAATAATTGGGTTGAGGTTATATAAGTATCCAAAATAGGTGGTCTATTTCACGTAACTTCATTGTTGTGCAAAAGAGAGTTTCATGCCTCAGAGCCTTTTTTCGATGGGGATTTATTTCACAACTTGTTAGGTTTTAAGTATCCCTAATTTAACAACTATATTGTCATAGATACAAAGGTTTTCACACAAAGCTACCATAATGTGCACAAAGTCCTTTGACATCTTTTCAGGATTTGGGAGTTTCCACGGAAATTTTCTCTCCAACATCACCATTGGTGAATAATTCATTGGAATATGAAACAGATATATTTTTTACATCACTTAATAGTTTTATAAAACCAACTCCTTAGCCCCAAGATGTTCTTTTGGGGTTTTTCATATAGTTATTTTATGCAAAACTTTTACTTTGGTGTTTGATACATGTCTTCAGAACTAGTGAATCCCCCCCACCACCCACCCCCCCCCAAGAATCAGAGTTGAAGGGTATCGGAATGTCAGTTTCAAAAGGAAACACTGAAGAGGAAAACTGATTTCTTCAGGGTTGTGTAACTACCCTATGGGGTTTTGTAGTCAAGTTACGTGCTTACACAAACTGCCAAAGTTATACCTATAAATAGGCATTTGGACCCTTTATATAGTTAACTAACTTCTATTGTGAAATAAGTCATCTCTCATGCACAGAACTCCTCATCTTACAGAAACTCCCATGATTTCTATCTTGACATTCAAGAAAACTCTTATTTACGCGATGCGGTGTCTACACTTTAGTCATTTTTTGCATGAACACCTTATAATTTTCATGATAAGGAACATTTTCATGAACAAATACCAATCCTTTATAATCTAGTGTGAGAATCCACATAATTTGAGAAATATCCAGCCCTATAGATCCAACTGTCATCGAAGCTGCCATCATGACCCTATAGGTGGAAATGGAAGGGAAGACTGAAATTCCACATGCCAAAAGAATTATTTTTGATAATAGGGATCTCATGGGCCCACTAACCAAATCCCAAAAGGAATACTTGTTAAGAAATAACCTACCCCTATATAACTTTTGAATGATGGATTTTGGGGTTATCCTATCCTTCAAAGTTAACATTCCACAGTTCCAGTTTACTCATCATAATGAACTTATCCATCGGATCGTCACGGTGTTTGTTCATTATACTAGGGAACATGAAGACACCTTTATCTAATCTTTGAGTGGAAAGATAATTATGGAGACTAAGGATCTATAAGATGATGAGAAGTTCCCATACTGATAGGCAAGCATCTTCCAAACCAGTATCCAGAACAATATTGTGGTCTAGGACAAAGATTTGGACCTATGGGCTGGGGGAAATTACTGATGAGTGGGATAAGAATACTGTGTACACATTAAATATTAGTTTTATAGGGTTTATCTATGACACATTGGGTTGTATTAAGTAGTTTGGATTACCCATATCCATGTTTAATGACAACATGATCTTCTACCACATCTTCTCATTTGGTGGTCCCTGAACACCGACACCTTCCATGGTTATTTTGTTTAAAAAAGATATATCCCCTTTTACATAATTTAGATGTATTGATTCCAAATTTTTAATCCATTTAATATAATCAAATTTATATATATGAGAAAATTAACTTTTAAGTTAAAGCATAGAAATATATAAAAAATGGTTTTGTAGAAAAATGTATTTGAAAACATCATGTATTCTTATTCTTATTTCTTATAAATTACTAATTTAAATGTGTTGATATATGTTTTTTATATATATAAACATTATATTATACTCATAATTTAAAAAATATAAATTAATTTTTTTAGATAAAAATATCACAGAAATTATACAAATAATTCTTTGAAAATAACTCTTTTACCTTTACCGTGCTAACTAACTTTTACGTCGGTAACTTATTTTTTGCCTAAAATTTAAATTATCCTTATTTTATAATTTAAATATAATGGTTAAAATATAAAATACATTTTATTTAATTATATTTATAAAATTGATAAAAAATAATTTTAATATATAAACACATAACACCGAAAAATCAATTTTTAGATAAATTCATTTTTTAATTATAAAAAAAAATTATTGTTATTCATTTATAAGTAAAAATCATTAGAAGAATGTTAATTAATTTTTTTATTTATATTATTAATATATCACATTAATATAATTATTAAATATTGATCAATTTATTTTGTTAAAAAAAATACACAATACATAAGACATAGTTCTTTGAAAAATATCATTTTTTACATTAAATAATTTTAACCACATCCTCTTTAATTTAATTATTCATATTTCAACCATGTAATTTTATCAATCCATTTGTTTTAAAATTTTATTTTAATTTTATAAATATGTTAAATCATTCTTTAATAATTATAATATATAACAAATAAAAATATGTTTTTATAAAAAAATATTATATTTTTATTTCATTATATTATTTTAAATTTGTTAATAAAAAGTAAACAAGTTCATTATACTTATTGAATTCATGTCTACCCATAGACCATAATTCCAATGGTCATATTTCTAAAAACCATATATATAATTATCAAATATTATTCTTATACATATTCATTCATTAATTACTAAAAATACTATTCATTTACTTCTCTCTTACCATGTCTATTATGTTTATTGTTATCTTCCTTATTCCCATAGTTCTAATTAGGGTGATAATGTTCATCGAAAACCACAAGGATAAATAGTTTATGTTTGTCATATTTTTATTTACTTTTGCATTTATTTCTTATTGGCATCGAAATATGTGTTACATAGGAATAGTAAAGGAAGCCACATCTAGTTCATAGTGAATCCATGACAAAATAGGCCAAAATCCCTCTTAAGGGTATTATTTTTTAATACCTTCTCCTTTAGGAATGGTCAAAACTCACGAATCTCCTTGGATGAGTGATTCCTTCATGAATGTGCAATTTTTTGGAAGAAAACCTTCACACAGAAAAGTCTCAGAGTCATAGATCACTTAGAAATTCTTTGAAGCACTGACGATATCTTCACGAGTCTAAAATTAAGACTCGCAAATCCACAACCATTCATTAATCCCACCAATTCTTAGATATCATTTTCAATATTTGAAATAACCCTTACCCATAAATACCCTCTTCATTATGATATTCTAGGGATGGTTACCCGACCTTTTAGCTTCTGAATTGCTTCCAATTAGTGAACCTCCCAAGCTTTATGAACCAAAGCTAGAAAAGATCATTAACTTTATCCATGCTTCATGAAACCCACTTCCATGTGTTCTTTAAATCCTTCACCTATGGGGGGATGATTTTCATGAATTACTACTCCAATCATGGGGGAAGAAGTCCCTATGGGGAACTTGAGGATTCATGAAATACTCAGCCTTCATGAAGCACTACTTTTATAAATTAAGACCTAACTCTGATCCAGGGGCACCATGTTTTATCCCCTACCCTTCGCAATGCACTTGAGATTCTAAAAGAACCTCTCTTTGATGCCCTGGTCTTTATAAAAACCCCTCTCTTAGTCTTTCCCATGGTATCTCCCATCTGTTGACCTGGATTCATGATGGTTAAGTTCCCAAGACCGCCACACAAATCCAGGACTAGTCCAACTACACCTCGAGTTCCTATGTGACATGTGCCACCCACTCCTATGTCTACTTTCATCCCCCAAGTTTGGATTGATCCTCCCACCTACCTATTTCTTCTATGAATAGGTACCCTAATCTGTTTTTCTTCTAATAATAGGGACCTTAATGTGGAGCTCGTGATTGTACACTCATCCCATAGTTGTTACTTAGCTGTGCCAATACGATATCCTAACCAAATATACATGAGAGATGGTCACATAATCACAAGGGGTGTGTAGTGAGTCCACCAAAGACCAATCTTCATTACATAAAACTTTCTAGTTCCACATCCTAGCCATACGAAGTTAAATTTCATGACAATATCCTCAAAAAAAGACATAAAACTATAGACTTACCCTATGTGAGGATCACAAGATGCCCCATGTTTAACCATCATGGGATGACACCCCCATGGACATCTACCATGAGCCTGAACCCCTCACACCCTTGGACTCCTACCCTGTGAATCTTACATACGTAAGCCCTACATAACTTATTCCAAAAGCACATGGTGCTCTATGTATGACTCACATGGACTGATATCCTCATGGAAACACACCTTGAGTAAGACCCAAGTTTTTCTTATTGGAGGTATCATTCTTTCTCCTCATCACCTCCATGGGAAAACAAAAAAGTGAGGATATGGGAACTCCAATTCCCATTATGTCACCCATTAGTCCAAGACCACATCCATAAGTGGAAAAAAGCAGACTGTTTAGTTATCCAAACCTATCACTTCCTCTTATTTCTCACATGAAGCATGAATCATGTTGGCATAGAGGTTAGGAGTGACTGTGGTATCTTCATGATCCCAAACTCAATGAGACCCTTATTCGGTGTAGGCACCAACTCATTTTGAATTATGTGTAATTTTATTCCCAACTAAATTGGATATGTATGAAGCCTCCATGATGTCAAAACCCAACATCCAAATTCTCCATAATGTTTTCTAGGTCACATACCCAGTAAGTGCATTCCCCCACCCAGAGACCACATCTCCTCTAAGTCCCTTGGGCTTCCTTGATGTAAGTCTCATAACAAACCATGACATTACTCTTCTGAATGAGCATCATTTTCACATGATGTTAAACTGTATGAATAATTCCTATCACATGACCTTAAATTGTGGCATTGAACTACATGGTTTTATATCTATATCTTCTAGAAAAGGTGAATAGTATTCCTCCCTGAGGTTTAATCCTGACCAATGGTAATCTCATGTTCTCCCTCAAAGGTAATCACCTCCCAGATCGACCTCAAGAGAAGTTCTAATCCATCCATCCAAAACATCCTTAAGTTTAATTCTGATCAACTATGGGATTTCCTCAATGGGTGTCTCATCCATTGATAAACCATTCAGTTGTGACATCTTCCCTCCTAGGGACACACCTCCTGGATCTTCCTCAAGGGGTGTTCCATTCCATCCATCTAGACCTTCCTCAAGGGGGATTGTAATAGAATTAGGGTTTGGCTCAAGGGGCATCCCATCCATCACTAAACATTCATATGTGAAATCTTACCTCCTAGGGACACACCTCTAGGATCCACCTCCAAAGGAGTTCTAATCCATCCATCCAAACCTGCCTCATGGGTAACTTGAATCAACTCTAGGTTCACCTCAAGGGGCATCCCATCCATTGGTAAACCATTTAGGTTTGACATCTTCCCTTCTAGGTACACACCTCCCATATCTTCTTTAATGGTTATACTAATACATCAATATAGAACTGCCTTAGGGGTCATTCTGATCAACTCTAGGTTAACCAAAAGGGACTTCCCATCGATTAGTAAACCATTAAGTTGTGGAATCTTCCCTCCTAGGGACACACCTCTTGGATCTTCCTCTAGGGGAATTATTATCCATCCATCTAGACCCACCTCAAGAGGAATTCTTATCAAATCTGGGCTGACCTCAAGGGGTGTCCCATCCATTGGTAATCTATTCATGTGTGAAATATTCTCTCTTAAGTACACACCTCTCGGATCCTCCTCAAGCGGAATTTTAATCCATTCATCAAACCCACCTGAATGGGCGTTCTGATCATCTATGGGCTTAACTCAAGGGGAATCCCATTAATCAGTAAACCATTCATGTGTGACATCTTCCCTATAAGGGACACACCTCTTGGTTACACCTAAGGGGGAGTTCTAATCCATCCATCCAAACCCACATCAAGGTTCATTCTGATGAACTATGGGTTCACCTTAAGGGGATCCCATCCATCAGTAAACCTTTAGGTGTGATATATTTCCTTCTAGGGACACACATCCCGGATCCTCTTCAAGAGGAATTCTGATCCATCCATCCAAACCCACCTCTATGGAAGTTTTTATCAACTATGGGTTCACCTCACGGGACATCCCATCCATCAGTAAACCATTTAGGCATGGAATCTTTCCCTATAGGGACAAACCTCCCAGATTCTCCTCTATAGGGGAATTCTAATCCACCCAATCTATCCCTGAAATATGTTTAACCTATACCTAATATATCCCCATAAGAATTTAACCATGTGAATTTCACTTCAAGAAATTAAACTCATTCCCTGGTCTATAACACATACCCCATTCCAAACATGGTATGCCCAAGGTAAAAGGACTTGGCAGAATTACTCCCCTAACATCAATTACTACATGATCGACACATGAATCCATATATTTAGAACCTAAGATTACTCATATGATATTCCCTCTTTGAAGAATAATACAACTAACCAATGCACTCAACATCCATACATGCTCGGCATGCCTAGCATGACTACTCTTCTAACTAATGGTTTCTACCCTATCCAGATAAAAGTATGTTAAGATAGAAGAGGCCTAATTAATTGGCGTCCACAAAGATATGGCGTTGAGAATATGTTCCAAGAACATGAATGAAATCTATGTGGGAGACTCGTACTTGGAAATGATCTCCAAGGATGAATCCATAGAAGGAATACCTGACATCCCATAATCCCATTTCGATCATGGATAAGACATAGTCTATGAATGTGATCAAATATTCCTACCTTTTTAAAGTGGTAATTTGGGTCTATAGCATGCCAGTGTTCACATTCATCATACTAACGTGTAGGTGAGGCCTCTGTGAAAGTGTCAGAAATATAAATAGTGAAGCTGATGTGAAACTCATCTATTCGACATGGGGACTAGTAGAAATTGATACATCATTAGATTTTCATGTCACTAGGTTAAAATATTTGTCACAAAGTCCCACTAGGATAAATAGTGGGGGAATCATATAGCTCACCATATATTGGGGTAATAAATTTTGGGAATTCTTGCTCTGCAACATCATTAGTATGGATCCTTCTCTACTTCAAAAGCTTAGATGACACTGGGGCATTGTGAATTGCTTTCCTTGTTCTAGTACTGAAGAATGAATCCACCTAACTTGCAAGACCCAAGCTATAATAAATCAACCAATTGTCTCTATTTGGAATGAGGGGAGTAGAAATATGGATGTGGAAACCCCACATAACTCTAACTCCACCTTGAATTCTATAACAACTACGACTATCGGGTTCCAACGACCTGTCGGACCCTAGGAAATCATCCAATGAAGGGTGATCGACACTCTCATATGATAGTACGAGCAAGAGGGTGTCATTTTTTCATGGGACATGGTCTTCCAGGACCTGGAGGTGTCAGTACCTCACTAACACTACTACCCGCAAGGGCCACACAAGGGGAAACCATCCCCTATTCCAATAGTAAACCATTTTGGGAGTCTCTCCTCGGAGTGATCCTAAGACTCAATCCCCTATAACATGGTTTTGGGGGATTCTCGAGTCACCACATCCTTGAATACTCTCCATGATCTTCCAAGGAGGGTTCCCTCTAGGTGGTGTCAACACTAGAAACAACTAGTCCCCCGGGCTAAAGAACAGGTGGACTTCACCCCTACTCTTCCAGCCCCAGTCAAAACCACCTCATGCCAACAACGTAGGAAGGTTCAATGGAATGTACAATATGGGGAATAATATTCTAAGGATCTAGTGTCCCCTAGAACCACTGATGCATTCCATCAAATACCTTAAATAGTTATACAGGGATCAATTTTTACCTAATTGGGATCGAGAACCAATCTGCCTCATAGGAAGGCCAAGTTCACTCTATCGGTCACTGGCACCACCGACATCCATTACAGGATGACCCATAATAATGAGACTTAGAGTAGAGGAATTCCATGATTTATCTAAAACAAACTAAGAGGACATCGACACTCTTTTAGAAATCGTCACGGTGGTCCTCCATGTTCCATCACCAACGAAAATGGAGGTCCTTCATGTTCTTTTAGAAATCAACACAGTGGTCCTCCTCATGCCATCACTAATCAAATTGGAGGTTCTCCACAATATTTAAAAAATCATCAAAGAGGTATTCACTATGACATAACCACCCAAAGTGAGATCCCTTCTTGCTCCATCACTAACCTAAGAAGATACCCTTCCTTCTCTTTCAACACAAAGTATGAGGATCTTTTTCTCACTCCCGCTTCTCAACATGGAGGTCCAACCCATATCCATTTCAACTAGAATAAAGGTCCTCCTCATGCTCTAACCTAACATAACAAGGACCCCCCATGTCAAAGATGTACCCAACCCTGAAGAACCATCATGGGGCATAAGGTAGAACACCCACCACCAAAGGAAAAATCCCAGGAAGTGCAAAGTTATCATCGAACTTGTCTATCTATTTGATTCTGAGGATACATATGACTCGGTAATGGGGTTCCTAACTAGGATTCCAAATTCTAGGGTAGGATTCTAATAGGTAAAATTTTCCATCCCATAAGATGAATTCTATAGGATCCCCAGATCCCTTTGTAGGTACATACAGTTAGTGGAATCCCTGGCTCCCTTCCATAGACTCATGGTGCAACCATCCCCGTTATTTCTAGTCTATATCTATACATATACCAAAGATAAAAGGGATCTATTCTCATCTGGGATGACTCCTACAGATGTTGAGAAATATTCTAAGATATAGATGATTGCCTCTAAACTCATACACAAGGAAATAGAAACACACCATCCTAAAAAAGACATCATTATGTGGTTGGTGCCACCCCATGAGAGATAAACCAGTGTTCATTGAAAAAATACCTTATATGGTGGATACCCTTTTAGAAAATCATATTCCAAACTGATCCACATTGGTTCTTTCACCCATATATCAAATAGTGATGATCAGAGTCTGGGATGTCTAGAAAGTGCAAGGACCTCACTCCAAGAAAGAGAGCATGTGGGAGGTTCTAGAGGATGATAGATTTTCAGTGGTTTTCTGGCCACCAGCTACTCCCAACATTGACATACCAAATTCCCTAACCGAGGGATAGACCATGTGTTTTTTACAAACCATATTGAAAATTTTTCACCACTTCTGCAACCATTAGTTGTTCTACCAAGGAATCCAAGGCAACCTCAAGGATATCGAGCAATAGTGTCGAAGAGTTGAGTTGGTATCACTCCCAATATCTCATCACCCTAATTCATCTTACTACTGATAGACCCTCAAATAGAGATGTTTTAAGACCTCACAGTGCTCTAAAAAATATGTAAGAGGTGTCCCCACATGTGAATATCAGCATATGAGGATAGTATGTTTCCCTCCACTTCATCCCTATCCTACGACGGCCTGACTTTCCCATTGATGATGATAATATCCTTCAGGTATAGTTATGGTAAACATGGTTTTTTACAATTAGAATGAGAATAAGGGAACATATGTAGAGTTTGATAGGGAATACCCTCCCCTTTGGGGTAGCGCATTACTAGGAAGACCCTCATGCAAGTTCCATCACCCTCTAGTGAAGGAAGGAACTTATGCTTGGGGATCCCTCTAATGATCCATCATTTCCAATCCATTGGAACATTGACAAAGTAAAAGAGCGTTTTGGACCTTCAAATCCATATAATGTTGAAATGAAATCATAGAAAGATCCTACTATATCCTTATTAATCTATGAGATTATATAGAATAAGAAACTCCTCTCCAATTATATGGTTTTTCAGTGCTCGGATCATGATCCCACTCTAAGAGATACCATATCCCTATAGTGGGGAAATAACAGTAGGTAATCCTTGTCAAATTTCCCTAGGTTAAGTCCACTAACCCCATGAATACAAAGAGATTACAGGTCTGGGTTTATAGAAAATGACTGAGGTATCTGTCATTGAACCCACATTAGCAGCATAACTACCCTCCTCGGGATCCATATCGAGTCATTCCACGAACTTATAATCCTGCTTACCAAGTTTATGATCATGAAAATTCATTAGTGGTTAGGAATCACTATTATGATAGGGACCCTCACCATGATGATTTGATTTTGACTCTCACCCCTTGTCTCAAGGCCCTATAAATATGATATGTGGAAATCCCACCTAATGGTAAACTGTATCTAGTATAGTTGGATGACATTAGAGATCCACCAGAGTTTGGGAACCCTAAATTTTCATTGTTCAATGAGATGGGTGACCTATTGTAGTGATTATCACACTTCATCTCAAATTGAGGGTCTATATTGGGAACCCTATAGTGGCGAGAGGCTTCCATGCTTTGGTGTTTGGTCCAAACATTGGAATGACCTACTTTTAGCTGGTACAGGCAGTTACCCATGGAATTTGTCTCTGGTTGGGAACACAATCGTATGAAATTTATTTACTATTTTAGCTCCACCATACACAAGACAAGTATTGATGACCTCTTAAAGTTCAAGAAAATGCATGATGAGTGAGTCTTAGACTTTTTCGCCAGGTGGGAATGCCTCACTTACTCACTTGACATGTTTTTAACTCAAGTGAAGCTATTAAAAATGTGTGTGGGGGAGTATTAAGACTGAGCTAGTCCCTACCATAATCACCAATATCTTTCTAGGTGGGTTTTGGGAGTTTTCTGATAAGGCCCAACATCTGGAGGAAACCTTGAAACAGGCTAAGAAATAATGTCTACTGACTCTTCCAACTTCTATGAGGAAGTATTCTACACTAGATATTTCCACTACCATATAGGTAGAGTCCCCCAATCCATTGGAATTTTTTCCCATTTACTAGAGGAGACTCACTAAATGTAACCTTATCAAGCTCTACCCCAGCCAGTATAAAATCATCCGGTGCTACATCACCAAGAGCAGCTGTCTAGATGATAGAATGTGGCCATATCCCCTCATCAGGATCCAGGCCCTCGTTAGGACCAGGCTCCTAGAGTCACCTTACAAGACAAAAGAACCCTAACCTAATCCTTCAAAGATGCACAAGTTTTAAGATATTTCATATATGCTTGTAAAAAAGGATTATAATGATTCCATAGTTTTAGAGACCCCAAGAAGATAAATGCACTGACTTCCCTGACCATTTCCCTTACCACATGATCCTTGTACATACCCTAAAGTAATTTTATGTGCTCAATGATTGTCTTCAGGACCAAGTGGACAATGATTTATTCAAGTTGGGAAATTTCCTGATATAGGTAACTCATATCTCCACCAAGTATGATGGAGGTGGTGAGGGTTCAAGATAATGGAATCAGTATTCCAACCATGGAACCAAGAAGTATAATGAATCGTTGGATCATAGAGTAATCTTTCATGCCCATGGAATCATCTATGCCCGCTTGGGTAAGAAAAAACCTCCTTTGGTCATTGATATGCCTTCTCCGACCACTTATTCTGCATCTATAACCCATCCTTTTAAATCATAGAAGAGATAAAAGGGATTGTTGTGGGAACTCTCAAATAATGTATAGTTTTAGGTTACATAGGTGTAGTAGAGTGGCTGACCAAGGTCGTCACTCAAAGAGGTAGTAATTAAAACAACTACTTAAAGTTATTATGAAAATAAATATAAAACAAATACACAACAAAGGAGTATGGGGGGTTTTTTTATTTTTATAAAATAATAATAAGAATTATGTTGAAATAATATTTTATTTTATTTTTATTTTATTTTATTTTTCTTTATGAAATTAGATTGAGAAAATGCAATGAGAATATGTTCTTTTTATAAAATATTTCATATGGAATAATCTATTTAACTATACCTCTTCACTTAATTATTTACAGTTATCATTTATATTAATATCCCCTTAATTATGATCCTATAATTGTTTAACCCTCAAACCCTATGAGAGTTAACATAACCATAATAATGAAATTAATTTAACCCTAGGCTAGCTTCGGAAGATGAAATAGCAGCACCCTCCATTGATTGTCCTTACAATGATAGCTTATGGTTCGTGGTAAATTATGGAACTTATCCATTCTGTAAATGAGAATGAATTTATTTTAGGGATTATATTTTATCTCTATAAATTGATCTCGTGTGGTTTTATTTTACTGATTAAGATCACACTCTCACAATTCACACATTACTCGACCTTGTGAGTTTTGTGTAAATTTTTAAATTGCTTACTAAAATTATTTAAAGTTAAAAATTAAATTCATAGATAATATTATTTGAATTAAATAAGCTCTTTTATTCAAAAAAAATAAGTGAAACGGTGAAAACTATATCAATTACTATGAAAAACGACTCTTCCATGGGTAGTGTAGTCATCGTAGAAGTCTTTTTCATTCGTAAAGGCCACATAAAAGGTATAACCTAATCAGATTTCACTATTGATTTCCATCCCAAATATTATTTTTAGAGAAGAAGGAAATTAAAAAAATAGAATAATTATAAGAGAAACTAAGAAGTATATTATGAAAACACAAATATTACGACATGAGAAGGAGAAGAAGGCTTCGATTAAGGGATCCTTGATTCCGGGGATATAAATATGAGTATAGGTAGTTACAAAATCTCCAAAGTGATGAGAGGATGCCTTTGGAACTCCAAAATGGAATTACTTCACCCCTTGGTCTAACTCAAAAATGAGGTGTCCATGGTTCTATTTTATAGAAAAAATGGGAAGTAGTTTTGGGAACCCATATTTCAAAATACCACTTCTGTCTCAATTTTGGTTTAGTAAATTTCCATATATAGACTTAGAAAAAAGATAAGAGTTGTTTTCCTACCTCTTTAATATCTCCATGTAAAATGTGGTGGAAATTAAACATTTGAAATAGTATATATAGTAAAAATACTGAAACTAACTTTTGACTTTGTGCAGATTCGGTTCTCGGGATAGATCAGTTTGTTTGGGAAAATAGATGAATAAATTAGGCTTGGATATCTTGAGATGAGTTATATCCCATTATGTTTTGTATTAGAACACAAAATTTCATACCATTATTATATAAAAATTTCATGGAACATGTAAAATATGGACATATGTCTTTGGAATTCCATGTAGTTTGGTCCATTTTCCTTCAGCATCATATCCATCCCTCCAAAATCACCTCCTCCTACAATGAAATCACAAAAATAAGTACAATTTACCTATTTAAAAGAGATAAAATTGAATAAATGAAACAAATGGGATATTTAATTTTTTATAGAATGTTTAATTTACAATTCAAAAGTAGTTTAACACAGTGGTATATGGGTGAAATAAAACAATAAATCATGTTCTGATCACACCCCCACACCTAAATATTTTCACTCCTGGGAAAAACCTCATTTCATATAATACAGAAACAAAAATTGTGAAAATATATGAATTTTCATATTCCTCAACCCACAATGTCAATATAGTCAAAGTAAGAATCCCATCAAGAGTAAGTCTCAATAAATTTTACTTTCATTATATCATAAATTATATCAAAACAAAATACAATGACATTAAGGACACTAATCATTATGAATCAATTTATGGGTCCACCATTCCATTAATTCCCCATGTCTTTGTGTTCCAACAATTTAAATCTCATATCCCCACCCTTAATTCATTAAATTCAAGTTAAGTAAAACAATTCATTTTTCTTGTTTTAATTCACTAAACTTGTTCTACATCCTTTGCAATCAAATTCCAAGACCCACTCACTTAAGAATTCCCAAAATTCAATCCTTAAGCTACCAACAAATATATCCTCACATATTTTACATTTCAACAATCTCCTCTTTATTAATATTTTTTTATTTTATGTTATTTTTATTTATTTAGGGTGTACAACTTTAGGATATCAACTACACACGCATAGGTAAATTTGGTACAGTAACGAAATTGATCTAAAGAGAGAAAACTTTATGGACCAACCATTAATATAAGAGGATGTTTTTTCCTAACTTATATTTACCTTCAATTGAGTAGGAAAAAATTCACAAGTCATGGTTGTGTGAAACGTTTTGTGGAAAAATCAATGACATAATTTTCTATGAAAAAATATCATAAATAATGGTGTCAAAATATAAATGCTTTAATAATAACACAACCAATCTTATCATCAACAACTTACATTTTTATAAAAATAAAACCTTAATGATGAAATATTTCTCATGATTATAATGATACTAATGAATTTTGAAAACAATCATTTTCCACATGTTCCACGTGTAAATGATCATGTTACATGATATGTTTTTTATTGTTTTTTTATTGTTTTTTTTTATATTTTGTGTTTTTTTATTGAAAATTCAACATAAAACTTAATAGAAAATACACAAAACACACAATTAAAAATCCTAAATAGATACCCAAAATTGTGTCCCCTACCCCACACTTAAAATATTTCATTAACCTAAATGTGAACCTATGAGAATATATATGGACATGAAATACAAAATTTAAAATAGGAAAAATAATATAAAAGTTAAAGGGTTAGGAACAGCCTAATATTATTAAGTGATGATTGGGTCACGTAGTGTGATGAAATCAACTTTAGGGTTGGAAATTCTCTTAAAGTATTTCTTCAAATGTTTCCCATTTATTATAAAGCTCCTTCCTATGTCCTCATATGTGATCTCCACTTCACCATAAGGAAAAATATTAGATATAGAACAAGGAATAAAACTTCTGGAATGCAACTTACCAGACATCACCTTCAGTCATGAACTGTAGAGTAGGACTTTATCCGATACATGAAACTCTATTTTTTAGATCATTATATCATGATATGATTTTCATCTTTTCTTATAGAGCCTTAAGTTCTCAGAGGATGATAATTGAATCTCCTCAATATCTTGACTTTGCAGCTTCCATTGAATTTTGTCTTGGTCAAAATCCATACTGAATTTATATCCCAATATGACCAATGTAAGACCACCATGGGGAGATGATAGGATTTCCCAAAAAAAACTAAAATGGGGACATACTAATGGGATCCTTGTATGTTTTATGATAATCCAATAATACATCATCCAAATGTTTTTCTCTAATCCTTCCTATTCGGTTGCACAATTTTCTCTAAAATTTGTTTCAACTCCTGATTTGCAACCTCAGCCTGGCTATTTGTTAGGGTCGGTATGGAGTAGATTTTTTTCATGTCACCCCATAATTCTGAAGGAGGGAAAAATTATGGTTGCAAAAGTGGGTCCCCTGATAAATAATGATAGAATTTTGTACTCTAAACATGTAAAAAAATATGTTCCTTGAAAAAATCAACTACAATATGAGAATAATTAGTACAAGTGGCCATGGCCTCCACCAATTTACTATCATAATCAACAGAAACCCAAATATGCAAAAAACAAAATGTACTTTGAAAAGGACCTGTAAAATTAATTCCCCACACATCAAAAATCTCAATGAATAATATGGGTTGTTCGGGCATCTCATGTTTCCTCAAAAAACTCCACTATGTTGGAAATGTGATCATGACTTATAAAACAAATGATCATAATGGAATAATATAGTCCAATATAATATAGATTCTAAGACTTTACAAGACATCTGTTGGGGTCCAAAGTTTCCTCCACATGAAAGTGTATGGAAAAAATTCATAAAATACTCCAACTCATGATTAGGAACACACCTCCTAATCACTGGATCACTACACATGTTCCATAGGTAGGGATCATCCCAAACATTAAAAACTAGACTCACTCTTTAATTTTAATACTTTATGTTTCTTTAAATTTTCATGAATTTCATAGGCAACAAGGTATTTCACTAAATATTCATACCAAGTTTGTGTACTTGAGATGAAATAGATATGCTCATCGGGGAAAGTTTCCAAAAGTGGTACCTAGTCCAAGGTTTCATCCTATATTGTATGAGTAATCCTAATCTTGTAGTCCACCACCATGTTTTATAACCCTTTCTTTTCCTTTATCTCAATATCGAATTCTGGAAGAAGGATAATCCATCGGATAAGCTTAGGATTCACATCTGGATTAGTCAGTACGTACCTCAGAGATTCATGGTCAAAAAAACAACTACTTTAGAGCCTAATAAATATGAATGGAATTTATATAATGAAAATATGATGGAAATAAAATCTTTTTCCATTATGGTGTAATTTTCATGGGCTGAATCCAATGTACTCAATGAATAAAAAATCACATGGGACCTCCCTTCCACCCTATGCGATAATACAACTCCAACAATGAATTTGTACATGTCACATATAATCATGAAAGGAAGATCCCACTATTGGGGTTGTACGATCAGTGCAGTGGTCAGATACTTCTTTATCTCATCGAATGATACCCTGCATGAATCATTAAGAAAGAATTTAGTGTATTTTTAAAGAAATTGAGATATGGGTAGAGTGATCTTTCTGAAATATATGATGAATTGTCGATAAAATCATACAAGTATGAGGAATTATCTAACTTAATGAACACATGAATAATATATAAAGGATTAAATAATATCATCCTTAGATCTATCAACCTGTATTACATTTTTTGACATTGCATTTCATAAGAAAATTCCATGCTCTACCATAGAATGTTATTTTTTAATGTTCAAAACAATATTCTTCTCAATACAATGATTCAATACCTTTCCCAAACTGAAGATACATTTATAAAATGAAGATCCATGCACTGTAAAATCATCTATAAATACCTCTATGTAGGTCTCAGTGAAATCTGAAAAATATTCTCACCATGCATCTCTGGAAGGTACATGGGGAATTTTAATGTCTAAATGGAATCCTTCAGTAGGAAAATATTTTGAATGGACAAGTGAATTTAATATTATTATAATCCACTAGAGAAATAGGAAGCTGAAAATATCTTGAAAATCCATCCATGAAACAATAGTGTGTATTCCCGTCTTTTCTCTCAAGCATTTGATCAATAAATGATAGGGGGAAATGGTCATTGTTTGTGGATTGATTTAGTTCCCTATAATCAATACACATACTCCAACGGTTTTGTAACCTCATTGGAACTAACTCCTCTCTCTCATTTCTAACAATATTAAAACTAATTTTATTAGGAATAACCTGAATCGAACTCACCCACTAGGAATCTAAAACCGGATAAATGACACATACCTAGAGAAATTTCTCAACTTCTTTTTTAACAACATCCATAAGAGATGGATTATGTATAATTTTTGGTTACCTAAATGGTTTTTACCTATACTCCAAAAGAATCTTATGCGTGTAAATAGAGGGGCCAATACCTAATATGTCATCCAAGGTCCATGCGATATCCAAAATTTTCTCCCCAAAAATATTCAGAAGTGTTTCTTTATATTCAAAAGAGATATTTTTAGCAATGATAATAGGTAATCTCCCACCAATCAAAAATGATGAGTATTTGAGATTAGGGTAAATGGATTGAGTTCCAATGAATGAGGTTTTTAATGGATGGAGACAATAAAGGAATTGAAATATGTGCACAATGAACATCAGTATCAGAATAGAAATCATAAAAATAATAGTATAATTCATCAAATCCATCATCATAATCAATATACATGTCATAATTAGAGTTAACATGACCAAATTCAGAATATGTATCTACATCAAAATAAAATCCAATATAGGTTTGTGCATTATAAATAGCTGTGAAAGTTCTCTTAGACATTAAACTATAACCAATGATCATAATCTCTTTATGAATATGTTAATAAAAAACCATGGAGTTTTTAATTGGTGGTTCAAAATGTGAGATAAAAAATCAGAATGGTTCTATGAGGGGTACTTCATGGAGTGTATAACATTAAATATCACAACATCATCTTCCAAATCAATGGAAATTGTACCCTTGTGGACATTTATGATTTTTTTCAATTTTGAGGAATTGGATACCTAGGATAACGGGAGAATGAGAATTTACCTAATCATCCTCCATGTTAACCACATAAAAATCTACTGAAAGGATCATGTCTCTTACCCGAACAAGTACATCCTCAAGGACTGCCACTGGATATGTTGTAGCTCTATTCGCCAACTACACCACTACTCTTGTCCGCTTCTACTCAACATCCTATAAAGAAAATAACAAAAATTGAGGCACTACATTCATGTCTCTTTACCTGATTGATCATCTCATTTCCTTGATCCCTCTTCGATTGGTACAAAATACTTTTTAAGGATTTGTTATACCTTTGGATTTTATTAGTTGCTTCAAGTATAGGGATGTTGATCTCAAAATGCTTGAATGTATCCAAAAAATCATTTTACATCACCTATTCGACTATATTCTTAGTTTGTAAAACTCTATTTGAAAATATAATGGCGTTAGGAGGAACATAATCAATATTTTTCTTACCTTTTTATTTCTCCTTGGGATTATTATTAGATGGTCTTGAATGGGGCTTCTCTAAAGTTGAGGTTAATCCCAATGGAATGATGGGTGCAGTTGTATCAGTCATTTACTTCCCACTTCTCAAGTGATGGAACTGAAATTCTCTTTGGTATTTGGAGTAGGATGGGAAGGTATATTTTTGGAGTTCTTACTTACCAGTTCATGGAGGGTGGTGGCAATCTGTCTCATTTTTTTCTTCAACTCCCTCAACTCTGAACCTTGAATCTTTAGCTCATTCTGTTGAGTAAGAACAATCTGTTTCAAAAGGTCATTAGTATTA
The DNA here is from genome assembly GCA_963277665.1 of Viscum album. Classification (NCBI taxonomy): domain Eukaryota; kingdom Viridiplantae; phylum Streptophyta; class Magnoliopsida; order Santalales; family Viscaceae; genus Viscum; species Viscum album. The sequence continues at coordinate 905,018,642 of OY728139.1, forward strand.
AAAGATACATTTGGTTGGTAATACCCTTTTTTTGACTTTCTGGTGCTTGATATTTATATATCCTTTGGGGTTGATTAAAACCTTATCAGTAAGGTGGAGGTTGCTAGAAATTTTTTTAAAATGGGGATATCTATTTTTTTCCAAAGCCATAACTCATGTTCAGTTGATCCTTCCACCCTTGGTTGTATATCGATGAAAAGGAATCATATATATTCTAGGGATGCAGTTATTGTTGCTATTGATATGGTCTCTAAGTAAATACAGCTGCACAATCTTCTATATCTTATAATTTGGGGAAATAATCAATTAGGTGGTCTGTTTTAGTGAAAATTCCACAAGGCCTTATTAGAGAGGGTTGGGATGTCTTTTCTGCTAAAAAAATATGTCTCACCATAGTGGTCAATTACACCAACTTAGTCTCTATTAAATTACTTTCAAGAGAATAAGGACTTAACTGATGTACTCCTCTAAAATGTGGTGTGTCGTGATCACCAAATTTCTATGAGTTTTGTTTAATCTTGTCAATCAACACACATGAAGCTACAGATTTTTTTTCAACTGATTCTCCTATAGCCGCAACATCCACGATGATCCTCTCCATAGGTGTGAGGCCTCCGTAGAAGTATTGAATGAGGATTTTCTCAATGATTTTTTGATGTGGTCACCTTTCACCCAACTACTTGAATCACTCCCACGACTTATACATTGAATCCTCTTGTTCCTGCTTAATCCCTAATATATTATTTAGAATGGAAGTGGTCTACGATGATGGAAAAAAATCTCTAAAATAAAAGATGTTTCAAATTGTTACAATATATTTCATCTTCAGTTTTTAAGTAATACATCCAATCATTTATAGTTCCATCAAGTGAAAATGAAAATTCTCATGGTTTTATTTGATATTCATAGAAGTTTCTTGGTTTCATTATTGATAATACCACATTGAATTTTTTAATACTTTATGTTGGGATCCTCACTAAAGAGGATATAAATTTTTTGAATAAGGTTAATTAACCCATATTTCAGATAAAACTCTGATTTGGGATTTGTATATGCAATGTATATAGGTTGATAATTAATATTAGGTTTAGCCAACTCTTTATTTGTCCTATTGAGTTCAATGTTATTTTTTCAACCATTAGATCTAGTTTAATATTTTTTTAGATGATCTTCCCTTTTCAATTCTTCTAGAATGTAGAAATTCTCTAATTGATTGAATGTTGAAACTTCATATAGACTGAGACTAACTGATTCGAGCCCTAAGGCTACGTTCAATCTCAGGGTCAAGATCTAAGATATCCTCAGGTTTAATTCAGGTCATAAATTAATATAAAAGAAAAATGAAATGGATAAAAATTGACTGTAATAAAAATAAAATAATATTGGGTTCATGGTCTAATAAAAATAGTAAAAGAATAAAAAAATAGAAAACTTGAAAAAGGGAAAAGAATAAATGCAGAAGAGAAGAAAAGAATAAAATGAGTTTTTAAAAAAATACCACTAATTAGTTTAAATAATTACTTGACTCATTTTAAATGGAACTATTTTGAAAAGGAATGTCGTGAGTTCTCTCAAATGATGTGTGGTTTTTGGGTACTTAGGTGCAACAGAGTGGCTGACCAAAGTCATCTCTCAAAGAGGCAGTAATTAACAAACTAATTAAAGGTATTATAAAAATAAAGATAAAATAAATACATAAATTATAAGTATTGGTATAGTTTTTTATTTTTATAAAAATAAGAATAAGAAGTATTCTGGAAGAATATTTTATTATTTTTTTTGAAATGAGATTGAGAAAATGAAACAAGAAGATGTTTTTTAGAAAATACTTTTGAAGGTATAATAGATCTAAATCTAAATATTAACTTAATAATTAATCATTATCATTTATATTAATAAACACTTAATTATGATCTCCTAATTTTTTAACCATCAAAACATATGAGAGTTAACTTAATAATAATGATGAAATTAATTGAACCCTAGGATAGCTTCGGAACATGAAATCACCACACCCTATGTTGATTTTAATTCCAATGATATATTATGATGAGTGGTAAATTAGTGAAATTATACATTCTATAAATGATAATTAATTTAGTTTAGGGATTACATTTTAACTATAAAAATTGATCCCATGTGGTTTTGTTTTACCAATTAATATCGAGCTCTCACAATTCACACAATACTCAACCTTATGAGTTTTGTGTAAATTGTTCAGTTTCCTACATAGTTTATTTTAAGTTAGAAACTGAATTCATGGATTATATTATTTGAATTATATTATCTCATTGATTTGAAACCAATAAGTGAAAAAGGTGAGAATTATATAAATTACTAAGAAAAACTACTCTTCCTTGGGTGGTGTAGTCATAATAAAAATGTTTTGTATTCGCAAAGGTCGTGGAAAGGGTATACCCAATAATGTTTCTATTATTGATTTCTAGACCAAAGATGATAATTATAGAATAATAAAATTGAACAAAACAGAATAATTTAAAGAGAAACTAAGAATTTTATTATGCAAACATGAATATTACAACCAGAGAGGGAGAATAAGGCTTCGATAACGGGATCCTGGCTTCAAGATCTATCCCTATGATTATATAGAGTTATATAATCTATAAGGTGATTAGAGGAATAATTTTTAACTCAAAAACTATATCACTTCACTCCTTGGTCAAACTCCCAAATGAGGTTCCCATTGTTCCCTTTTATATAAAAATGGGAAGTCGTTTTGGGAACTCAAATTTCAAAATACCAACTATGTCTCAGTTTTCGGTTTTCAAATGGTCTTATATAGACTTGGAAATATGAGAAGAATTTCATTAAAGAATCTTTACTATCTCCATATCAAATTTGGAGGAAATTTGAAATCTTAAATGGAAGGTATAGTCAAAATATCAAACAAAAATTTTGACTTCGTTTAGATTTGTTTCTCTATACATATTAGTTCGTCTGGGCCACCAATAGATGAATTGGGCTTAGGTATCTTGATATGAGTTGTATAAAATTACATTCTGGATCATCTCAAAAAAACATCATCCTATTTAGATACACTAATTTTATGTAACATGTAAAATAGTGTACATATGTCCTTGGGATTCCATGTAGTTTGGCCCATTTTCCTTCTGCATCATCCCTAGCCCTCCAAATAACCTCCTCATAAAATCAAAACACCAAAATAAGTATAATTCTACTTTATAAAATTGATGAACATTAAATAATTAAATCAAATAGGAATTTAATGTTTTTTAAATGTGTAATTTACAATTAAAAAATAGTTTAACATAGTGGTATAAAAGTGAAATAAAGCAGTAAATAATGGTACGGTCAAGAGTATACACGGATAACATAATGGAGATCAGAGTCCCCCAACGATTCCAAAACTATCTCACACCATTTGAAATTTCAGGACTCTAGATTTTGGAAATGCTCCTAGGTTCCTCCTGGCTTTGGAAGACCCCTCTGATGATGAGTAGGAGTATACCTTGGTATCCATCGTCGAATTGGTGGATCCCTTCATGGTGTACAGTAATGAGGAATCCCAGGTAAACACCTTGAGTTCCTTATAATGATTCCATTACATGAGAGGTTGAAGACATGAAAGCCACCATAATACTCAAGATAGTGTTTTAGACTGATCTGTTCATGCTACTAAACCCAGACAGTGGGTATTGTATAGAACTCAGCAGGCACAGTATTCCCATCCCAATCCATCATATGTGCCTCCGTAGTTGATTGTTTTAATTGATTTGGCATATTATTCATAGTAGAATATGTTAACAGGAAAGGAAGTGTAGCCGCGAGCGCATTGTGATCGGCCATGTTTAGAAAAATCCAAGCCCCAACCAGCCGATAGTCATCTGATAACGATTTCGGGAAAGTTAGTCAGTCAGATGTAAGAAATTTCTAGTAAATGATAGAATACTATGGTACAGCCATTTGTACCCATCATGCCTCCTTCTAGAGAGCATCCCCCTATGGGAAGAAGCATGCACCTGGTGTGTAATTATGATGTTTTTAATCACCTCACCATTATATCCGCAAGGTTATCAATCCTCAAGGACCTCCGCCTGTCAAAATAAATATGGGGAGCCCTCACAGAGGCCTTGAAAATCCATATCCAATTTGAAACTGAAGTCACCACCACAAAAACATACTATGCTGAGGAGTTCGAGCAACAGGAATACCAATTCATCATCTCATTCTTCGGAGAGGTTGAGGGTTCCCTCATGCAAGGTATTATTCTCCGATTATACATCAAATTCCAATAAAATGGCATGGATGTACATCACTATATGGATGAAATAGGTTCTTAGATAAATATCATTTTAATCCACACACTCCACAAGTTAGGGCTGCCCAAAGCAGATATGACTCCATCCAACCTAATGATTCAAGGCTGTGATAGGATTGATCAGATACCATGTGGTAGGATTCAATTAAACACCCCATTTGGAGGCTTGATAGTAAGTTCTGAATTAATTGTTTCATCATATTATATAACCTAAAATGAACTACTAGGTAGTCTTGGGCTTCGTATTCATGCGGAATTCAACTCCTCATATCACTAGTGCCTCAAGTACTACCTCAACAGTTGACTAGGGATACTTTGAGGTGATGTATCTCATTTCGACTCATATGAATCCTTCTATCTAGATTCCATCTACTAAAAAAGATAATGGAATCAAATTCATACCAACAAGTTCATGTGTACAACCACTACAGCCAGTCTTTGGTTAGACTTAGATGATTCTTTCATTCTCTTGATTCATCAGTTAGAGCCCACAACTCTAGACTTTGGAAGTTGATTTCTCATTTCCTGAATTTAGATTCATGGTGTATCTAAAAATAAGGAACTTCAAAATATTACCTTGTAATCCTACATAGGATAGGATTAGGTGATACCAGAATCCCCCACTCCTGTGAAGTACTGAGAGGTTTACCCTATAACCACCATTTCGTGGCACTACCACAAGTTCCAAAAAGTAGGGTTGAATTGACAAAGGCTGAATCACCATCATTACCTTGAAATTTATCATGGACCTCATGGATGTGGTCAAAGGCCTAATAGGATTGCCTTGACGGCCTCTTTTTCAATGGTTTCAATAGAGAATAAACCCCTCAATGAACATTCCTTATCATACCATGAACGCATCAGTACTCCCACTAGGTCAGCTGTGTAAAGACCCGTAAATTTCAAGGGAAATTTTTTCTTAATTTTCTTTGGGATTTTACGTGTACGCCGTTTCTGACAGAACCTGATTCCGAGGCCCGGTGTGCCCGAAATCATTTTTCCGAATTTTTGCTCGGGTACGTTCAGTGAATGAACGAGCGGGTTTTTCTAAATTTTGAACCGGTGCTCGGAATCGAAATTTGAAGGCACCAATGAAACCACAGCACTGGTAATTGCTTAGGAACACCTTTTTTTGGAGTTGCGTTTACTTGGGTGAGGTTATTAAATAAATGGGTTAACTAAAGAATGAAATAAAAATTTGTGCTACAATTTTTATTTTCTATTCTAAGTAGTTTTAACCTATTCATGGATGTTGGACTGGGTCCCACTACATCCTAACTCCATTTGGTAGTATAATAGTGATGTGGGGCCCACATGAGCCCCACCCCTTTAAATTCCTTATAACCTCCCTTGTGCATTTAATTGTGTAACACACCCGCACCCCCCTTTTTAATTGACAAGCCAACTCTCCCAATTAAATGGATTGTTAAAGGATATTCAATTAATTTAATTAATTGAATGAGATATTTTAAAATTTCAAATTTAATAATGGCATGTGTCTGTGAATAAAATAAGACAGTGTCTTATTTTATTGGGGGTTGATTTGTTGTGCGAGAAAGAGGAGGAGAGAACTCTTGTGCTCTGAAGAACATCTTCTTCCTCATCGAAGAATGCGAAGAACGTCGAGTCTATGACGAAGAACTCTGTCACCACAAGGGGAGATCATCGTACGGTCTTCTTCCCTCTCCGCAGCCGGTGAGAGATGCCTTCTTCGAAGAATGACGACGTGCCACATCCTTCATCGGGTGAACCCCGTCGATGCTTACAGAGCCTTGATCCGCGACGCCGTCTTTCGCGACGCCTTCTTCCACAACGTCCTTTCCCCGTTACGATCCTCGTTCGATGACTTCATCAAGGTAGGGGTTTGAGTTCAAATTTAATGGATTAAATTTGTGCTTGCTTGGATGAAGATATTTTATTTTTTGGACCTCCTGTTATCGTTATAACGGGAGAAGGTCGGACCGCACGAACACGGATGACCCTCCTCCCCCTTTGTTGTTGAATTCCTTCCGGCTCGAACGAAGGCAGTGCGGTGCAACAGCACCACACGGAATCAAGGAGGAACACAGCGAAGAAGTGCGGCGTCGTCAGTCCGCGTCATTGAGGCTGAACGAAGCCGCGGCTGGAGTCGGGCCACGACGAAGGGGCACGGCGTCGTCGCACCGCCCCGGTCGGACAAGGCCATGGCTCAAAGTCGACGCAGTGCAAGGAGGGGCGGCCAGAACCACCAGCCGCTGGCACTTTGGAGGAACCGGACCGCGGGGTCCCGCGACTGCAGCACCGACCGACCAATCGGGCTGGCCATTTCGGAAGAACCGGGGGTCGTAACCCCTAGCTGGCCATGAGGCAGGCCCCCCTCATGGGATCTGGTTCTTCATTCAAGGGGGGCAACACCCCCCCCCCCCCCCCCCGCTGCACGTCCGCTCGGCCCGCACCGGGCCGCCCCTCTCGGCCAGCACCGAGCCGCCCAGGCCGCACCGGCCGCACTGGGCCGGGCCGGGGCACACCCACCAGGCCGGTCCGTGCCCACCAGGTTAGGCCATGCCCTAATGGGCCATACCCGGATCCAGTTCGGGCCAACCCGGGGGGGGGTCTTGGGCCGGGTCGGTCCAGGCCCAAAACCCCCTAAAACCGGACAGGTTCGTTTAAATGCCCTAAACTTGGGCTACGTACCTTCGATCGATGCACCGTCAGTTGAGATGCGATACTTGGATCGGGGAGCTCCTTTCGGTATATTACACTCAAGGTTTCGGAGAACTTTGGGTACGGCCGGGTTGGTTCGAACACAAAACCAATCGGGCCCTCGGAGTGGAAACACTTATAACTTGAGCTCCGGACGTCCGATTGACGTGTCGTCGACTTTTTTGGATTCCTATTAGTAAGACAGTTCGTTTGGCTTACTCTGATCGAGGTTTGGACGTAGATGGAGTGCGGTCGGGTTGGTTTTAGCTTAAAAACCAACCGGGCCCCTGGAATGAAAAAGCCAATAACTCTTAGACCGGGCGTCCGATTGACGCGTCATCTGTCGCGTTGAGTTCCTATTGACGTGACAAAACAATGAGATACATCAACTCTGGTCTACGTGACAGTTGATGTATCGACCTCTTGGCTCGTGGAGCGGACCCTCCCGGAACGAGCGTGTTGTGTGTGGAAACCCTAGAGCTGGCTGAGACTTGACGTGTAGAGCCCCAAAGCTTGACATACATGGACATTACATTAATTTTTCGAAATACTTAATATATAATAAGAACCAACACTCAGGGACCGTAATAGTTTAGTGTCTTTGGAAACTTGGAATATAAACTTCTAATCATGTTACAAGATCTTCAACAACTCCCATAACGATCTTCCCCTTTTTGTTTCCTTACCTAAAACCTTTCTTTATTTCCTGGGGAAAATAAAACATAAAAAGGGTGAGCTCAAATGCTCAATAAGGGCAAACATAGAGAACATATAACAATCCATAAACATTTGAAAGCAAAAACTTGAACATGAAATTTAAACATCAAAATCTTGAGCAAATACATAAATCGTGGAAGTACGTAAGGCATATATCATAATGGAACATCAACCATGATAAAATATTGTTAGGTCCACAAGGCTGAATACCCTGAGAGGGGGGGTGAATCAGGGTATGACTAATTTAAAATTAATGCCTGTTCTGATCTTGTTTCGCTATTAAGAAAAACACTCTTCTCTCTCTTTCATGTTGCACAATATAAACATAAATTAAAGCAAGCACATGAGACAACAATTTTACTTGGATCACCGCTATGAGCTACGTCCAAGGAGCATACGCCGACAGTTTGTCAGTCATACCAAATTCCACTATACTTCACTAGTTGTGGATTACAATGTTCGGGTACAGTCACTCTGTCTCAGGCTCACTGCCTTTGCAAGGTTTAGGGTCATCTCACTGCTTTCCCAAGGGTCACTCTATATTTCTCTCTCTCTGGCTCACTACCGGTGGAGAGAATCACATTTTTCCTCTTCCTATGCTCACTACACTTGGAAGGGATCTAATCACAATTTATAGACCTGTAGGTCTCTTCATTTTCATGAATTCACACATCCTCAACTCTTGATAGATGCTCTGTTGAAGTCAAAATTTCATCCACAGATGAATACCCCTTTGCCTCTTAACCACTAGGAAATTCCTTTGGAAACACCTTCGCAAAGCACCCTACTTTGCTAGGCTCCAAATTTCATGAAGCTCAAACAAGCCTTCGCGAAGATCCTGCCTTTTCATGAAGCACTACCGTGAAGCACTAACGCAAAGCTCAAGTCATTGCAGATCAACTTCCCTCACGAAGCTCACTGAGCCAATGCGGAGCGCGCAACTTTCGCGGAGCTACAATAGCCGTCGCGAGGCTCTTCTTTTGTGATGCACACAGGATACGTGAACTACCTTCGCGAACCAAGGGCAAATAATTTTCTCTGAAAATTCTCTCTACTTATCTCGAGGGGTTCGGCCTTTATTTATAGGCGATTCCACTGACCCTCGAACTTTCCGTGCGAAGTCAGCACCACGTCATTGCCTATCGCGAAGCTCCGAAGTTTCCGTCGGAATTCTGTCAAAATCGCAAATCACCACGGAAATTTTCCTATTTCGGAGCTCATCGTAATCATGGAGCATCACCGTCAACATTCCTTCGCGCCATCGCTGCGAAGCTCCCTTGCAAAGCCCTTCACTTCCGTGATGCGCTTCAACTCTAACATTCGCGAAGCGTTGACGTAATCGTGAAGCATCACCGCATCCATTTTTTACGATCTTCACTAAATCCAATCCATGCATCCCATCTTCGCGAAACTCATGCCTTTTCCATATAAAAATATGATCTTCATGGAAATTCTATTTTCTGGATGCTCACCAAGCTCCAAATTTTGGACACCAAAAATTTTGCAAACACTGGGAAACGGCGCCACCTTGTACTAATCTTTTTTACTGCCTCTAGATCGTCCTTTCCTTTGTCATCATTCTTTTTCAACATGGATTGTCAACAAATTCTCTAGAACTTGACAATTATCCATGGAAACCTACTTTGTCAACAAACATAATCAACCCAAAAATACTGCAATGTTACCTTGAGGGATTTTTTCCCAACAATCTCCCCCTTTGGGTTTGTTGACAATTCTTCATAACTCTTCTCAGAAAGATTTTCTACATGTTCGTACCTCACTGAGTCTTCTTCCCGCCGCTACCACCATTTTCCTCTTGCAATTTTGATAGCTTTCAAGGATTCACATAACACGTACTCTAAGCCCACATTAGCAATTCTCGACATGAGAAACAAGAGTAGTATGAAAAGTTCATCAATGAATCACTTCATGTCAAAAACCAATTGTCCATTCCAACCTGATACCAATTCTTAAATTGATAACAATTGTTGAACCACACTAATCCCAATTGGTGATAGCTGGAAACCTTCTCTCACCATTCCAAAACCACTATTCTGCTTTTATCAAGATCCTCAGCTGTCGTGATTTCTATTCTTTGATCGATCACTTCTAGCATCATCATATTTAAAAACCTCCCCCTTGATCATTTCCCCCCCAATCTGGCTGCTCCACTGGTCAGCTTCTCCCCGTATCTGTCATGATTTATCAAATAGCCACACTGTCTCCCCCTTGAACAATCACTATTTTCTCCCCCTTTGTCAATGAACCCAAAGGTCACTCGTTTGTAGTCTGTAACATAGTAGAGAATACATATCAGCACATTAGGGAAAAACACATCATACCTTAGGGAGAGGGGGTGTTCCACATCCACACTATTTCAAGTGCGAGGAGTCGACTGAACTCCCAGAGTCAGTCGATGCCTTTCAAATGCTTCCTTGGGTAAGGCCTTTGTCACAATGTCTGCAACCTGTAGCTCTATAGGCACATACTCCAACTTCACAATTCCCTGCTCAACCTTCTCCTTGATAAAATGATACTTTATCTCAATGTTCTTTGTCCTTGAGTGATAGACATGATTTTTTCTGAGATTTATAGCACTTGAGTTATCGCACTAGATTCTGATCGGAGACTTCACTTCGACTCCCATATCTTCAAGTTGCTTCTCCATCCACAATAACTGTGTGCATTCTTGAGTGGTCGCAATATACTCAGCTTCCGCGGTGCTCAACGAAATGCAATCTTGATTCTTTCTTAGCCAAGAAATACACAATCCACCATGATATAATGCACCACCTGACGTTGATTTTCTATCATCCGCTGAACCGGCCCAATCTACATCAGTATATCCCAATAACTCAGTCTGATATTTATCAGTATATGCCAAGCCGAAATCCATTGTGCCCTGGATATACCGAAGTATTCTTTTCACTGCAAGCATGTGGCTTTCCTTGGGATTTCTTTGATATCTCACTGCTTGGCATGTGACGAAAACAATATCAAGCCTTTTTGTAGTTAAGTACAATAAACTTCAAATAATTTTCATGTATTCTGTGATATTAACTGTCTTTCCATCCTCATCTTTTGATAATTTCATCCGGGTTGCAATCGGAGCCTTCATATCCTTGGAATTCTCCATTCCAAACCTTCTTAGAACCTCCTTGGCATATTTAGATTGAGAAATTAATGTTCAATTCCTTCCTTGTGTCACCTATAGACAATGGAAAAATGTTATCTCTCCAATCATTGACATTTCAAACTCATTTTTAATGAATTCAGAAAAATGTCTGCACTGAGCTTCATCTGATCCGCCAAAAATTATGTCATCGACATACACTAGAACCATCGTCCTTCGATTACTCTCATTGTTGAAATAGAGGTTGTAATCAACTCCTCCATGATGGAAACCAAGCTTCCTCAAGTACTAATCAAGCCTTGAGTACCATGCCCTTGGTGCTTGTTTCAGCCCATACAACGCCTTCTTCAGCCTGCAAACTTTGTTCTCATCCTCATGAATGAGAAAACCATCTGGCTTCTCAACATACACCTCCTCTTCCAGAACTCCATTTAAGAATGCATACTTGACATCCATCTGGAACACTTTAAACTTTCTTTGCACTACAATGGCCAGAAATAGTCTGATTGTTTCCAGCCTTGCAAATGATGAAAATGTATCGTCAACATCTATTCCCTCTATCTGGGAGTATCCCTTGCACACTAGTTATGCTTTGTTCCAAATAATTGTTCCATATTCATTCATCTTGTTGCGATACACCCATTTAGTCCCGATGACATTCTTGTCTACTGGCCTCGAAACAATCTCCCATGTATGGTTCTTCTCAATCTGATCAAGCTCTTCGTTCATAGACTGAACCCAGTTTTCATCTTCAGCTGCATCAGAAAAACATTTCGACTCCACCTGAGACAAAAAACAGTATTTGCTATAATGATTTCATTCTTCGAGTCTGAACTGGAGCTGTCTAATCACCAATGATATTCTGCCTATCAATTTCAGCTCGACTCTTTGGCTTCCTTGCAGACACAGACTTGAAATTTTCTTGTTCATCATCAGTATCTTCTTCTGAGTCATCATCTGCCACTTCTGCTCCCCATGGGTTGCTTACCTCATCATCACTTTCATCCAGGAACTGTTTACTAGGTCGTTGAGTATTCTGTTCATTTTCAACTATAGTGACGTCATTGCTCTCAATGATTTTTCCCATCCTTTTGTTGAAACATTTATATGTTTTGCTTTTCCCGGAGTAGCCAAGGAATATCCCCTCATATCCTCGGGACTCAAACTTCCTGTGATTTTCTTTGTTGAGAATGAAACACTTACTTCCAAAGATTCGAAATTATTTCAACATTGGCTTCTTTCCGTACCATAGTTCATACGGAGTCCTCCCTTGCTTCGGACACAACAGAGACCTGTTTGAAATATATACCGATGTCAAAACTGCTTCCTTCCAAAATTTCTCTGGTAGGTCCTTTTATGTAAGCATAGTTCTGGCCATGTTGTTGATGATCCGATTTCTCCTTTCAACAACTCCATTCTGTTGGGTAGTTCTCACTGATGAAACTTGATGTCTTATCCCGTTTTTCTCAAGAAATTCTTCCACTAGACTATTTGTGAATTCTGTACTGTTATCTGTACGGAACTTCAAAATTTTCTGCCCAAGCATCCTTTCTGATTCCCTCATGTACTGCTTTATGAAATTGAAAACCTATGTCTTATGGGTAATGACAAATACCCAGGTCATTATACTATAATCATCAATTAAAAGAACATAGTACCTTTTCCCATTTATAGCTCGTGGTGAGATTGGTCCACATACATCAGCATGAACCAATTTGAGCACTCTAGTTGATTTCTGTTCCTTTGGCTTGTATGTCTTTTTAATGATCTTTCCTTGTTGGAAAGCATCACATGTATGAGTGAGATCACGTGATAGTTTGGGAAGGTCTCTAGCAGCATCTCACATTACCAGATCCTCCATATATGGTTGGTATAGATGACCAAGTCACTTATGCCATAGCTGGTTTTCTTCCTCTCTGGATAAAAGGCATGTATCTTCTTCCCCACCTACAAGGTAGAGATTTCCATTTGTCATTTTTCCTTGTAGAACAACTGATCCATCATTTCCTTTCACAACACACATCTTCTTGGTAAATCGGATAGAGTGCCCAGAGTCACATAGCTGACTGACACTGAGTAAGTTATGACTAAGACCCTCTACTACCAAGACATCAACACGTCTCATTTCATTTCCCCCAAACATGGATTTCCCTGAGCCAACAATCTTCAGGCCTTCATCCTTTCCAAATTTTACAACTCCTTCTTTGTCATATTTTATGCATGTAACAAGATCCTTATTACCCGTCATGTGGGATGTAAAACCACTGTCAAGGATCCACACACCATATCGATCTAATTCTTTAAGGGCAATTTCCGCAACTACTGTCTTTTCTTCTTTCATATTCTTGGTCCATAATTTTTTCTTCACACTCGGTATAGATTGAGACTTCTGTTATTTCTTAGATTATGATGGACCAGATTCATCTTGCAAAGCTGTAAATCTATTCTGCATTTTTAACTCACCTGTGGATTTATTGATCTGCTGCTTGTGAACGTTTTGATTCTGCTTTGGATCATTTCTCTGTATGGTCGATGTACAGTACCTAGCCATGTGTCCAAATCCTCCACACCAAAAACAATGTCCTTTAAAATATGTTCTGGACAATCGTTCTCTATTTGGCTGCCACCTTTGTTCTTATTCCCTTCGATATCTCTTGGCTATGGAACACACATACTGTAAATGTCCCATCTTCCTGCAATAATAACACCTGATATATGGTGCATTCCTTCGTGGTACTTCAGCACTATGATTTTCTCCTTGGGATCTCTGAATAATCAGATTCTTCTTTGTGCCCAAATCAACCTTCAATCTTGGAACTGGTGTTTGCGGTCTGACTTCAATTGTCACAGATTTTTGTTTCTGATTAAGCCCTGAAACAGCTTTAACGTCTAAGATTAATTGCTAATTCTTCCCTGCTGAACTACTAGGCACCTCTTTTGTCTTTTCAGTTTTTAAAATAACCTTCTTTCCCAAGAATGTGTTAGGAAACAAATTTTTTTCCAATTCTTTGACTTTTCTCCGCAGAATGACTACTTCCCCTTCAAACTCTTTTATACGCTTGACATGATCTTTCAATTTTCCATTCAAGCCATTGATCTCCCTTTTTTGTTCTTCAATCTTGAGCTTATTCTCATCAACCTTTTCTGTGTGCTCTGGCCTTGAAGACTTAAGGTTTTCTATTTCTTTTACGAGCTTGGACTTCTCGTCTTCCTGTTGTTGCATGTAGAGTTTGGAATCATGTACCACCTAGTTGGATTCTTTGTTTTTTCTCTCCAAATATCTATCTCTTCAAGAGATACTTCTAATTCAGCTTCCATGTCAACTCTGCCTTCAATTTCTTCTTCTTCTTCATCACCTTCGGTTTCTTTCTTTTCTTGAGAACTACCGACAACATCCACCATTTCATTTTTTCCATGATCTTTACAATTTTCAAACTCCTCAACCTCTTCATCCTCAGACTCGTCTGAACTGTCTATTTCTTGTGAAAGAAGATTCTTCTTCTTGAAGAAATTTCTCTTGAATTGTTTCTTCCCTTTCACAAATGCTGAAGACTTCTTCCTGGGAATTTCAACTTCTTCATCATCATTATCGTTATCTTGAAACTTTTTGGGGCACCTTGCAGCAAGATGACCAGCCTTTTCACATAGAAAGTATGCTAGTGGAAGTTTCTCTTTAAACTTTCCTTTTCCTCTTTGCAGATTTGAAGAAAGGAATGACATCACCCCATCTGTCTCTTCTTATCCCTGAGAATCTTCAATGGTGAGGTTCTTCATGGACTCAAATGTCATCTCTTTGGATTTCCCCTTTTCCACAGCCTCGTTATCATCATTACTCATTTCATATACAACCAAGGTACGGTGAAAATTGTCCAATGTCACCTCTTTGGGATATTTATCTTCTAGTATTGAAACTTTCAGATTTAACCGAGGTGGAAGCTTCCCCAAGATGCGCTTTACGATCTTTATGTCTTCAATGACTTCACCAAGTCCTCGCATATCTTCCACAACAATATTTACCCTGTCAAAGAATGCATCAACAGACTCATTCGGGTTCATCTTCAGATCTTCATAATTATTCCACAGAACTTGCATCTTTGTCACTCTTACCTTTGTATCTCCTTCAAATATATTCAATAGTTTTTCCCACATGGCATGTGACGCTTTGCATGACATCACCTTTGTGTATATAGGATTTGATAGGTCTCACCCTAAGGAATTGATAGCTTTGGCATCATCATCTATCTCTCTACGCTCAGCTTCTGATAATGCACCACTGTTGATGTCAGCTGTTATACCATGCATTTCTGTTGTGAACACATCCATTCCTAAAGATCGGAAGTAGTGTTTCATCTGATTCTTCCATATTTGAAAATTGTTTCCATCGAAGATCGGAATCCCTTTATGATTAGTGACCTCCATTGAGAGAAGAACTATTGTCAACCTTTCGCTCTGATACCAATTTTTAGGTCCACAAGACTAAATACCCTGAGAGGGGGGGTGAATCAGGGTATGACTAATTGAAAATTAATGATTGTTCTGATCTTGTTTCATTGTTAAGAAAAACACTCTTCTCTCTCTTTCTTGTTGCACAATATAAACTAAAAGTAAAGCAAGCACAGGACACAGCAATTTTACTTGGTTCACCGCTAAGGGCTACGTCCAGGGAGAATACGACGACAGTTTTCCGGTCGTACCAAATTCTGCTATACTTCACTAGTTGTGGATTACAATGTTCGGGTACAGTCACTCTGTCCCAAGCTCACTACCTTTGCAAGTTTTAGGTTCAGATCATTGCTTTCCCAAGGTTCACTCTCTATTTCTCTCTCTCTGGCTCACTTCCGGTGGAGAGGATCACCTTTTTCCTCTTCCTATGCTCACTATACTTGGAAGGTATCCACTAACAGTTTATAGACTTGTGGGTATTTTCATTTGAATGAATGCACGCATCCACAACTGTTGATAGATGCTCTGTTGAAGTCGAACTTTCATCCACAGATGCATACCCCTTGGCCTCTTAACCACTGGGCAATTCCTTTGGAAACACCTTCGCAAAGCACCCTACTTCGCTAGGCTTCCAATTTCACGAAGCTCAAACAAGCCTTCGCGAAGCTCCTGCCTTTTCGTGAAGCACTACCGCAAAGCACTACTGCGAAGCTCAAGTCGTTGCAGAGCAACTTACCTCGCGAAGCTCACTGAGCCAACGCGGAGCGCGCAACTTTCGTGGAGCTACAATAGCCGCTGTGAAACTCTTCTTTCGCAAAGCACAAAAGTTACGCGAACTACCTTCACGAACCGAGAGAAAATGATTTTCTCTAAAAATTCTATTTACTTCTCTTGAGGGGGTCGGCCTCTATTTATAGGCGATTCCACCGACCCTCGAACTTTCCGCGCAAAGTCAGTGCCTCGACATTGCCTATCGTGAAGCTCCGATGTTTCTGCCGAAATTCTGTCAAAATCGCGAAGCACCACGGCAATTTTCCGATCGCGGAGCTCGTCGTAATCGTGGAGCATCACTGTCAACATTCCTTCGCGCCTTCGCCGCGAAGGTCCCTCGCAAATCCTTTCACCGCCGCGATGCGCTTCAGCTCTTCCATTCACGAAGCGTTGACGTAATCGCGAAGCATCACCACCTCCATTTTTTCGATCTTCATGAAATCCAATCCATGCATCCCATCTTCACAAAACTCATGCCTTTGCCATATAAAAATATGATCTTCATAGAAATCCTATTTTCGCGATGCTCACCAAACTCCAAATTTTGGACCCCAAAAATATGGAAAACACTGGGAAATGGCGCCACCTTGTACTGCTCTTTTGTACCGCCTGCAGATCGTCCTTTCCTTTGTCATCATTCTTTGTCAACATGGATTGTCAACAAATTCTCTAGAACTCAACAATTCTCTATGGAAACCTATTTTTTCAACAAACACAATCAACCCAAAAATACTGCAATGTTACCTTGAGAGATATTTGCCCAACAATCTTCCCCTTTGGGTTTGTTGACAATTCTTCATAAATCTTCTCAGAAAGATTTTTTTCATGTTGATACCTCACTGAGTCTTCTTCCAGCTGCTACCACCATTCACCTCTTGCGATTCTGATAGCGTTTAACGATTCACTTAACACGTACTGTAAGCCCACATGAGAAATGCTCGGCATGAGAAACAAGAGTAGTATGAAAAGTTTATCAATGAATCACTTCATGTCAAACACTAATTGTCTATTACAACCTGATACCAATTCGTAAATTGATACCAATTTTTGAACCACACTGATCCCAATTGGTGATAGCTGGAAACCTTCTCTCACCATTTCAACACAACTGTTCCGCTTTTATCACGATCCTCAGCTGTCGTGGCTTCTATGCTTTGATCGATCACTTCTAGCATCGTCAGATTTAAAAATCTCTCCCTTGCTCATTTCTCCCACTATCTGGCTGCTCCACTGGTCAGCTTCTCCCCGTATCTGTCATGATTTATCAAATAGCCACACTGTCTCCCCCTTGAACAATCACTATTTTCTCCCCCTTTATCAACAAACCCAAAGGTCACTCCTTCGTAGTCTGTAACATAGTAGAGAACACATATAAGCACATTAGGGAAAAACACATCATACCTTGGGGAGAGGGGGTGTTCCACATCGACACTATTTCAAGTGAGAGGAGTCGACTGAACTCCCAGATCCAGTCAATGCCTTTCAAATGCTTTCGTGGGTAAGGCCTTTGTCATAATTTTTACAACCTGTATCTCTATAGGCACAAACTCCAACTTCACGATTCCTTGATCAACCTTCTCCTTGATAAAATGATACTTTATCTCAATGTTCTTTGTCCTTGAGTGATGGACAGAATTTTTGATGAGATTTATAGCACTTGAGTTATCGCACTGGATTCCGATCGGAGACTTCACTTCAACTCCCATATCTTCAAGCTTCTGCTTCATCCACAATAAATGTGTGCATGCTTGAGTGGCTGCAATATACTCAGCTTCCGCGGTGCTCAACGAAATGGAATATTACTTCTTGCTTAGCCAAGAAATACACAATCCACCAAGATAGAATGCACCACCTGACGCTGATTTTCTATCATCCACTGAATCGGCCTAGTCTGCATCAGTATATCCCAATAACTCTGTCTGATATTTATCAGTATATGTCAATCCGAAATCCATTGTTCCCTAGATATACCAAAGTATTATTTTCACTACAAGCATGTTGATTTCCTTGGGATTGCTTTGATATCTCACTGCTTGGCATGTGAAGAAAACAATATCAGGCCTTTTTGCAGTTAAGTACAACAGACTTCCAATAATTTTCTTGTATTCTGTGATATTAACTATCTTTCCATCCTCATCTTTTGATAATTTCATCCGGGTAGCAACCGGAGTCTTCATCTCCTTGGAATTCTCCATTCCAAACCTTCTCAGAACCTCCTTGGAATATTTAGATTGAGAAATTAATGTTGAATTCCTTCCTTGTGTCACCTGTAGACCAAGGAAAAACGTTAGCTCTCCAATCATTGACATTTCAAACTCATTTTTCATGAATTCGGAAAACTGTATGCGCTGAGCTTCATCTGATCCGCCAAAAATTATGTCATCGACATACACTAGCACCATAATCCATTGATTAATGTCATTGATGAAATAGAGGTTGTAATCAACTCCTCTACATTGGAAACCAAGCTTCCTCAAGTACTGATCAAGCCTTGAGTACCATGCCCTTGGTGCATGTTTCAGTCCATACAACGCCTTCTTCAGCCTGCAAACATTGTTCACATCCTCATTATGAGAAAACCATCCGTCTTCTCAATATACACCTCCTATTCCAGAACTCCATTTAAGAATGCAGATTTGACATCCATCTGGAACACTTTGAAATTTCATTGCACTGCAATGGTCAGAAATAGTCTGATTGTTTCCAGCCTTACAACCAGTGCAAATGTCTCGTCAACATCTATTCCCTCTATCTGGGAGTATCCCTTTCACACTAGTCGTCCTTTGTTCCAAATCACGGTGCCATATTCATTCATCTTGTTGCAATAAACCCATTTAGTCCCGATGACATTCTTGTCTGCTGGCCTCGAAACAATCTCCCATGTCTGGTTCTTCTCAATCTGATCAATCTCTTCGTTCATAGCCTGAACCCAGTTTTCATCTTCAACTGCATTGGAAAAACATTTCGGCTCCACCTGAGACAAAAATGATGTTTTCTGTAATGATTTCATTCTTCGAGTCTGAACTGGAGCTGTCTCATCACCAATGATATTCTGCCTATCAATTTCAGCTCGACTCTTTTTCTTCCTTGTAGACACAGACTTGACACTTTCTTGTTCATCATCAGTATCTTCTTCTGAGTCAGCCTCTATCACTTCTAATCCCCCTGGGTTTCTTACCTCATCATCACTTTCATCCAGGAACTGTTCACTGGGTCGTTGAGTATTCTGTTCATTTTCAACTATAGTTACATCATTACTCTCAATGATTTTTCCCAACCCTTTGTTGAAACACTTATATGATTTTCTTTTCCCGGAGTAGCCAAGGAATATCCCCTCATCTCCTCGGGACTCAATCTTTCTGTGATTTTCTTTGTTGAGAATGAAACACTTACTTCCAAAGATTATAAAGTATTTCAACATTGGATTATTTCCATAACATAGTTCATACTAAGTCTTCCCTTGCTTCGGACGCAACAAAGGCCTGTTTGAAATATATATCGATGTCAAAACTGCTTCTTTCCAAAATTTCTCTAGTATTTCCTTTTTAATAAGCATAGTTTTGGCCATGTTGTTGATGATCTGATTTCTCCTTTCAACAACTCCATTCTGTTGGCGAGTTCTCACTGATGAAACTTGATGCCTTATCCTGTGTTTCTCGAGATATTCTTCCACATGACTGTTTGTTAATTCTATAACGTTATCTGTACGGAACTTCAAAATTTTCTTCCCAAGCATCCTTTCTGATTCCCTACTGTACTGCTTTATGAAACAGAACACCTATGTCTTATGGGTAATGACAAATACCCAGTCCATTCTGCTATAATCATCAATGAAAAGAACAAAGTAACGTTTCCCATTTATATCTCGTGGTGAGATAGGTCCACATACATCAGCATGAACTAATTCGAGCACTCTTGTTGATTTCTGTTCCTTTGGCATGTCTATATTTCTGATGGTCTTTCCTTGTTGGCAAGCATCACACGTATGAGTGCGATCACATGATAGTTTGGGAAGGTCTCTAGTAGCATCCCACTTTACCAGATCCTCCATAGATGGTTGGCATAGATGACCAAGTCGCTTATTCCATAGCTGGTTTTCTTCCACTCTGGATAAAAGGCATGTATCTTCTTCCCCACATACAAGGTAGAGATTTCCCTTTGTCCTTTTTCCCTACAGAATAACTTCTCCATATTCTCCTTTCACAACACACATCTTCTTGGTAAATCGGATAGAGTTCCCAGAGTCACATGGTTGACTGAAACTGAGTAAGTTATGACTAAGACCCTCTACTACCAAGACATCAGCAGGTCTCATTTCTTTTCCCCCAAACATGGATTTCCCTGAGCCAACAATCTCCAGGCCTTCATCGTTTCCAAATTTTACAACTCCTTCTTTGTCATATTTTATGCCTGTAACAAGATCCTTTTTACCCGTCGTGTGGGATATGAAACCACTATCAAGGATCCGCACACCAGATCGATCTGATGCTTTAAGGGAAATTTCTGAAAATACTTCCTTTTCTTCTTTCTTCTTCTTGGTCCATACTTTTTCCTTCACACTCGGCATAGATTGATACTTATGTTCTTTCTTAGAGTATGATGGACCAGCTTCATCTTGCAAAGCCGCAAATCTATTCTGCATTTTTAACTCACCTGTGGATTTATTGATCTTCTTCTTGTGAACGTTTTGATTATGCTTTGGCACATTTCTCTGTATGGTCGAAGTACAGTACCTAACCATGTTTTCAAATCCTCCACACCAAAAACAATTTCCTTCAAAATATGTTCTAGAAAATCGTTATCTATTTGGCTCCCACCTTTGTTCTTGTTCCCTTCGATATCTCTTGGATATGGAACACACAAAGTGTGAATGTCCCATCTTCCCGCAAAAATAACACCTGATATATGGTGCATTCCTTCGTGGTACTTCAGCACTACAATTTTCCCCTTGGGATCTCTGAATAATCTAATTCTACTTTGTGCCCAAATCAACCTTCAATCGTGGAACTGTTGCTTGCAGTCTGACTTCAATTGTCACAGATTTTTGTTTCTGATTAAGTCTTGAAACATCTTTAATGTCTGAGCTCAATTGATGATTCTTCCCTGCTGAACTACTAGGCACCTCTTTCGTCTTTTCAGCATTTAAAATAACCTTATTTCCCAAGAATTTGTTGGGAATCAAAAGTTTTTCCTATTCTATGACTTTCTCCACAGAACGAGAACTTCCTCTTCAAGATCTTTGATACGCTTGACATGATCTTTCAATTTCCCGTTCAAGACATTGATCTCCCTTTTCTGTTCTTCAATCATGAGCGTATGCTCATCAACCTTTTCTGTGATCTTTGGCCTTGAAGATTTAAGGTTTTCTATTTCTTTTACGATCTTGGACTTCTCATCTTCCTGATATTGCATGTAGAGTTTGGCATCATGTACCACCTTGTTGGATTATTTATTTTTGCTCTCCAAATATATATCTCTTCAAGTGTTGCTTCTAATTCAGCTTCCATGTCAACTCTGCCTTCAATTTCTTCTTCTTCTTCATCACCGTCAGTTTCTTTCTTTTCTTGATCACTACCGACAATAGCCACCATTGCATTTTATCCATGATCTTTACAATTTTCAAACTCCTCAACCTCTTCATCCTCAGACTCTTCTGAACTGTCTATTTCTTGTGAAAGAAGATTCTTCTTCTTGAAGAAATTTCTCTTGAATTGTTTCTTCCCTTTCACAAATGATGAAGAATTCTTCCTGGGAATTTCGACTTCTTCATCATCATTATCATTATCTTCAAACTTTTTAGGGCACCTTGCAGCAAGATGACCAACCTTTCCACGTCAATATCATGCTAGTGGAAGTTTCCCTTTAAAATTTCCTTTTCCTCTTTGCAGATTTGAAGAAAGGAATGACATCACCTCATTTGTCTCTTCTTCTCCCTGAGAATCTTCAATAGTGAGCTTCTTCATGGCCTCAAATTCCATCTCTTTGGATTTCCCCTTTTCCACAGCCTCGTTATCATCATTCCTCATTTCATATGCAACCAAGGTATTGTGCAAATTGTCCAATGTCAGCTCTTTGGGATCTTTATCTTTTAGTACTGAAACTTTCGGATTGAACCAAGGTGTAAGCTTCCTCAAGATGCGCTTTACGATCTTTATGTCTTCAATGACTTCACCAAGTCCTCGCATATCTTCCCCAACAATATTTACCCTGTCAGAGAATGCATCAACAGACTCATTC
Organism: Viscum album; assembly: GCA_963277665.1. Classification (NCBI taxonomy): domain Eukaryota; kingdom Viridiplantae; phylum Streptophyta; class Magnoliopsida; order Santalales; family Viscaceae; genus Viscum; species Viscum album. The sequence goes on from OY728139.1 coordinate 905,040,925, forward strand.
GGGTTCATCTTCAGATCTTCATAATTATTCCACAGCACTTGTAGCTTTGCCTCTCTTACCTTTGTATCTCCTTTATATATATTCAATAGTATTTCCCACATGGCATGTGATGCTTTTCATGACATCACCTTTGTGTATATAGGATTGGATAGGGCTCCCCCTAAGGCATTGATAGCTTTGGCATCAGCATCCAGCTCTCTACGCTCAGCTTCTGATAATGCACCACTGTTGATGTCAGTTGTTATACCATGCATTGCTGCTGTGAACACATCCATTCCTAAAGATCGGAAGTAGTGTTTCATCCGATTCTTACATAGCTGAAAATTTTTTCCATCGAAGATTTGAATCCCTTTATTATTAGTGACCTCCATTGAGAGAAGAACTATTGTCAACCTTTCGCTCTGATGCCAATTGTTAGGTCCACGAGGCTGAATACCCTGAGAGGGGGTTTGAATCAGGGTATGGCTAATTTAAAATTAATGCCTGTTCTGATCTTGTTTCACTGTTAAGAAAAACACTCTTCTCTCTCTTTCCTGTTTCACAATATAAACAAGAAGTAAATAAAGCACAGGACACAAAAAAATTTCATGGTTCACTGCTAAGGGCTACATCCAAAGAGCATACACCGACAGTTTGTCAGTGGTACCAAATTCCACTATACTTCACTAGCTGTGTATTACATTGTTCAGGTACAGTCACTCTATCCCAGGCTCACTGCATTTACAAGGTTTACGGTCAGCTCACTGCTTTCCCAAAGGTCACTCCCTATTTCTCTCTCTCTGGCTCACTGCTGGTGGAGAGGATCACCTTTTTCCTCTTCCTATTCTCACTAAACCTGGAAGGGATCCACTCATTGTTTATAGAGCTGTAGGTCTCTTAATTTGAATTAATGCACGCATCCTCAACTGTTGATATATGCTCTGTTGAAGTCCAACTTTCATCCACAGATAAATACCCCTTTTCCTCTTAACCACTGGGAAATTTCTTTGGAAACACCTTCGCAAAGCACCCTACTTTGCTAGGCTTCCAATTTCACGAAGCTCAAACAAGCCTTCGTGAATCTCCTTCCTTTTCGCGAAGCACTACCGCGAAGCACTACTACAAAGCTCAAGTTGTTGTAGAGCAACTTCCCTCACGAAGATCACTGAGCCAACGTGGAGCGCGCAACTTTCATAGAGCTACAATAGCCGCCGCGAAGCTCTTCTTTCGCGAAGCACACAGTCTACGCGAACTACCTTCGCGAACCGAGAGCAAATGATTTTCTCTTAAAATTCTCTCTACTTCTCTCGAGGGGGTCGGCCTCTATTTATAAGTGATTACACCGACCCTCAAACTTTCCGCGTGAAGTCAGCGCCAAGTCATTTCCTATCGCGAAGCTCCGAAGTTTCTGCCGGAATTATGTCAAAATCGTGAAGCACTATGGAAATTTTCTGATCGTGGAGCTTGTCGTAATCGCAGAGCATCACCGTCAACATTTCTTCGCACCTTCGCCGCGAAGCTCCCTCGCAAAACCCATCACCGCTGAGATGCGCTTCAACTCTGTCGTTCATGAAGCGTTGACGTAATCATGAAGCATCACGGCCTCCATTTTTCTGATCTTCGCGAAATCCAATCCATGCATCCCATCTTCGCGAAACTCATGCCTTTTCCATATAAAAATATGATCTTCATGAAAATACTATTTTCGCCATGGTCACCAAACTCCAAATTTTGGACCCCAAAAATATGACAAACACTGGGAAACAGTGCCACCTTGTACTGCTCTTTTTTGCCACCTCCAGATCATCTTTTCCTTTGTCATAGTTCTTTGTCAACATGGATTGTCAACAAATTCTCTGGAACTCGACAATTCTCAATGGAAACCTGCTTTTTCAATAAACACAATCAACCCAAAAATACTGCAATATTACCTTGAGGGATTTTTTCCCAACAAACTCCCCATTTGGGTTTGTGGACAATTCTTCGTAACTCTTCTCAGAAATATTTTCTGCATGTTGATACCTCACTGAGTCTTTTTCCATCCGCTACCACCATTTGCCTCTTGCAATTCTGATAGCGTTCAAGGATTCACTTAACACATACTCTAAGCCCACATGATAAATGCTCGGCATGAGAAACAAGAGCAGTATGAAAAGTTCATGAATGAATCACTTCATGTCAAACACCAATTGTCGATTCTAACCTGATACCAATTCTTAAATTGATACCAATTTTTGAAGCACACTGATCCCAATTGGTGATAGCTGGAAACCTTCTCTCACCATTCCAACACCACTGTTCTGCTTTTATCACGATCCTCAGCTGTCGTGATTTCTATGCTTTGATCGATCACTTCTAGCATCGTCATATTTAAAAATCTCCCCCTTGCTCATTTCTCCACCTATCTAGCTTCTCCACTGGTCAGTTTCTCCCCGTATCTGTCATGATTTATCAAATAGCCACACTGTCTCCCCCTTGAACAATCACTATTTTCCCCCCCTTTGTCAACAAACCCAAAGGTCACTTTTTTGTAGTATGTAACATAGTAGAGAACACATATCAACACATTAGTGAAAAACACATCATACCTCGGGGAGAGGGGTGTTCCACATCCACACTATTTAAAGTGCGAGGAGTCGACTAAACTCCTAGAGCCAGTCGATGCCTTTTAAATGCTTCCTTGGGTAAGGCCTTTCTCATAATGTCAGCAACCTGTAGCTCTGTAGGCACATACTCCAACTTCACGATTCCCTGCTCGACCTTCTCCTTGATAAAATGATACTTTATCTAAATGTGCTTTGTCCTTGAGTGATGGAAAGGATTTTTGCTGAGATTTATAGCACTTGAGTTATTGCACTAGATTCTGATCGGAGACTTCACTTAAACTCCCATATCTTTAAGCTGTTTCCTCATCCACAATAACTGTGTACATGCTTGAGTGGTCGCAATATACTCAGCTTCCGCGGTGCTCAATGAAATATAATCTTTCTTCTTGATTAACCAAGAAATACACAATCCACCAAGATAGAATACACCACCTCACATTGATTTTCTATCATCCGCTGAATCGGCCCAGTCTGCATCAGTATATCCCAATAACTTTGTCTGATATTTATCAGTATATGTCAAGCAGAAATACATTGTGCCCTGGATATACCGAAGTATTTTTTTCACTGCAAGCATGTGGATTTCCTTGGGTTTGCTTTGATATCTCGCCGCATGGCATGTGGTGAAAACAATATCAGGACTTGTTGCAGTTAAGTACAACTGACTTCCAATAATTTACATGTATTCTGTGATATTAACTTCCTTGCCATCCTCATCTTTTGATAATTTCATCCGGGTAGCAACCGGAGTCTTAATCTCCTTGGACTTCTCCATTATAAACCTTCTCAGAACCTCCTTGGCATATTTAGATTGAGAAATGAATGTTCAATTCCTTCTTTGTGTCACCTATAGTCCAAGGAAAAATGTTAGCTCTCCAATCATTGACATTTCAAACTCATTTTTCATAAATTCGGAAAACTTTCTGTGCTGAGATTCATCTGATCCACCAAAAATTATTTCATCGACATACACTAGCACCATCATCCTTTGATTACTGTCATTGTTGAAATAGAGGTTGTAATCAACTCCTCCATGCTGGAAACCAAGCTTCCTCAAGTACTGATCAATCCTTGAGTACCATGCCCTTGGTGCTTGTTTCAGCCCATACAATGCCTTCTTCAGCCTGCAAACTTTGTTCTCATACTCATGAATGAGAAAACCATCTGGCTGCTCAATATACACCTCCTCTTCCAGAACTCCTTTTAAGAATGCAGATTTTACAAAAATACGAATAACTTTGAACTTTCTTTGCACTACAATGGCATTAAATAGTCTGATTGTTTCGAGCCTTACAACCGGTCTAAATGTCTCGTCAACATCTATTCCCTCTATCTGGGAGTATCCCTTGCACAATAGTCATGCTTTGTTCCGAATCACTATGCCATATTCATTCATATTGTTGTGATAAACCCATTTAGTCTCGATGACATTCATGTCTGCTGGCCTCGAAACAATCTCCCATGTCTAGTTCTTCTCAATCTGATCAAGCTCTTCGTTCATATCCTGAACCCAGTTTTCATCTTCAGCTGCATCGAAAAAATATTTCGGCTCCACCTGAGACAAAAATGATGTTTGCTATAATGATTTCATTCTTCGAGTCTGAACTGGAGCTGTCTGATCACCAATGATATTCTGCCTCTCAATTTCAGCTCGACTCTTTGACTTCCTTGTAGACACAGACTTGACACTTTCTTGTTCATCATCAGTATCTTCTTCTGAGTCAGCCTCTGCCACTTCTTCTCCCCCTGGGTTGCTTACCTCATCATCACTTTCATCCAAGAACTGTTCACTGGGTTGTTGAGTATTCTGTTCATTTTCAACTATAGTGACATCATTGCTCTAAAATGATTTTTTCTATCCTTTTGTTGAAACATTTATATGCTTTTCTTTTCCTAGAGTAGCCAAGGAATATCCCCTCATCTCCTCGGGACTCAAACTTCCTGTGATTTTATTTGTTGAGAATGAAACACTTACTTCCAAAAATTTGAAAGTATTTCAACATTGGCTTATTTCCATACCACAGTTCATACAGAGTCTTCCCTTGCTTCGGACACAACAGATACCTATTCGAAATATATACCGATGTCAAAACTGCTTCCTTCCAAAATTTCTCTGGTAGGTCCTTTTCAATAAGCATAGTTCTGGCCAAGTTGTTAATGATCCGATTTCTCTTTTCAACAACTCCATTCTGTTGGGGAGTTCTCACTAATGAAACTTGATCCCTTATCCCGTGTTTCTCGATATATTCTTCCACTTGAATATTTGTGAATTATATACCGTTATCTGAACAGAACTTCAAAATTTTCGGCCCAAACATCCTTTCTGATTCCCTCTTGTACTGCTTTATGCAACTGAACACCTCTGTCTTATAGGTAATGACAAATACCCATGCCATTCTGCTATAATCATCAATGAAACGAACATAGTACCTTTTCCCATTTATAGCTCGTGGTGATATTGGTCCACATACATCAGCATGAACCAATTCGAGCACTCTAGTTGATTTCTGTTCCTTTGGACTGTATTTATTTCTGATGATCTTTCCTTGTTTGCAAGAATCACATGTATGAGTGCGATCACGTGATAGTTTGGGAAGGTCTCTAGCAGCATCACACGTTACCAGATCCTCCATAGATGGTTGGAATTGATGACCAAGTCGCTTATTCCATAGCCGGTTTTTTTCATCTCTGGATAATAGGCATGTATCTTTTTCTCCACCTACAAGGTAGAGATTTTCCTTTGTCCTTTTTCCCTGCAGAACAACTGCTCCATCTTTTCCTTTCACAACACACATCTTCTTGGTAAATTGGATAGAGTGCCCAAAGTCACATAGGTGACTGACACTGAGTAAGTTATGACTAAGACCCTCTACTACCAAGACATCAGCACGTATCATTTCTTTTCCCCCAAACTTGGATTTCCCTGAGCCAACAATCTTCAGGCCTTCATCGTTTCCAAATTTTACAACTCCTTCTTTGTCATATTTTATGCCTATAACAAGATTCTTATTACCCGTCATTTGGGATGTGAAACCACTGTCAAGAATCCACACACCAAATCGATCTGATGCTTTAAGGGAAATTTTCAAAACTACTGCCTTTTCTTCTTTCTTCTTCGTGGTCCATACTTTTTCCTTCACACTCAGCATAGATTGAGACTTATGTTCTTTCTTAGAGTATGATGGACCAGCTTCATCTTACAAAGCCGCAAATCTATTCTAATTTTTTAACTCACCTATGGATTTATTGATCTTCTACTTGTGAACGTTTTGATTCTGCTTTGGGTCATTTCTCTGTATGGTCGAAGTACAGTACCTATCTATGTGTCCAAATCCTCCACACCAAAAACAATGTCCTTCAAAATATGTTTTGGACAATCGTTCTCTACTTGGCTGCCACCTTTGTTCTTTTTCCCTTCGATATCTCTTGGCTATGGAACACACATACTGTGAATGTTCCATCTTCCCACAACAATAACACCTGATATATGGTGCATTACTTCATGGTACATCATCACTACGATTTCCCCCTTGGGATCTCTGAATAATCCGATTCTACTTTGTGCCCAAATCAACCTTCAATCTTGAAACTAGTGATTGTGTTCTAACTTCAATTGTCACAGATTTTTGTTTCTGATTAAGCCCTGAAATAGCTTTAACGTCTGAGCTTAATTGCTGATTCTTCCATGCTGAACTACTAGGCACCTCTTTTGTCTTTTCAGTATTTAAAATAACCTTCTTTCCCAAGAATGTGTTAGGAATCAAAATTTTTTCCTATTCTTTGACTTTTCTCCACAGAATGACAACTTCCTATTCAAGCTCTTCAATACGCTTGACGTGATCTTTCAATTATCTGTTCAAGCCATCGATCTCCCTTTTCTATTCTTCAATCTTGAACTTATGCTCATGAACCTTTTCTATGCTCTCTGGCCTTGAAGACTTAAGGTTTTCTATTTCTTTTATGACCTCGTACTTCTCGTCTTCCTGCTGTTGCATGTAGAGTTTGGAATCGTGTACCACCTTGTTGGCTTCTTTGTTTTTGATCTCCAAATATCTATCTATTCAAGAGTTGCTTCTAATTCAGCTTTCATGTCAACTCTACCGTCAATTCCTTCTTCTTCTTCATCAGCGTCGGTTTCTTTCTTTTCTTGAGCACTACCGACAACAGCAACCATTTCATTTTGTCGATGATCTTTACAATTTTCAAACTCCTCAACCTCTTCATCCTCAGACTCATCTGAACTATCTATTTCTTGTGAAATAAGATTATTCTTCTTGAAGAAATTTCCCTTGAATTGTTTCTTCCCTTTCACAAACGCTGCAGACTTCTTCCTGGGAATTTCGACTTCTTCATCATCATTATCGTTATCTTGAAACTTTTTGGGGCACCTTGCAGCAAGATGACCAACCTTTCTACATAGAAATCATGCTAGTATAAGTTTCCCTTTAAACTTTCCTTTTCCTCTTTGCATATTTGAAGAAAGGAATGACATCACCTCATCTATCTCTTCTTCTCCCTGAGAATCTTCAATGGTGAGCTTATTAATGGCCTCAAATGCCATCTCTTTGGATTTCCCCTTTTCCACAGCCTCGTTATCATCATTACTCATTTCATATGCAACCAAGGTACTGTGAAAATTGACCAATGATAGCTCTTTGGGATCTTTATCTTCTAGTACTGAAACTTTCGGATTGAACCGAGGTGGAAGCTTCCTCAAGATGTGCTTTACGATCTTTATGTCTTCAATGACTTCACCAAGTCCTCGCATATCTTCCACAACAATATTTACCCTATCAAAGAATGCATCAACAGACTCATTCAGGTTCATCTTAATATCTTCATACTTATTCCACAGCAGTTGCAGCTTTTCCTCTCTTACCTTTGTATCTCCTTCATATATATTCAATAGTTTTTCCCACATGGCATGTGACGCTTTCCATGACATCACCTTTATGTATATAGGATTGGATAGGAATCCCCCTAAGGCATTGATAGCTTTGGCATCAGCATCCAACTCTCTATGCTCAACTTCTGATAATGCACCACTGTTGATGTCAGCTGTTATACCATGCATTGGTGCTGTGAACACATCCATTCCTAAAGATCAAAAGTAGTGTTGCATCCCATTCTTCCATAGCTGAAAATTGTTTCCATCGAAGATCGGAATCCCTTTATGATTATTGACCTCCATTGAGAGAAGAACTATTGTCAACCATTCGCTCTGATACCAATTATAAGGTCCACAAGGCTGAATACCCTGAGAGGGGGATTGAATCAGGGTATGACTAATTTAAAATTAATTTCCGTTCTGATCTTGTTTCATTGTTAAGAAAAACACTCTTCTCTCTCTTTCCTGTTGCATAATATAAACAGAAAGTAAAGAAAACACAGGACACAACAATTTTACTTGGTTCACCGCTAAGGTCTAAGTCCAAAGAGCATACGCCGACAGTTTTCCGGTCATACCAAATTCCCCTATACATCACTATTTGTGGATTACAATGTTCAGGTATAGTCACTTTGTCCCAGGATCACTGCCTTTGCAAGGTTTAGGGTCATCTCACTTCTTTCCCAAGGGTCACTCTCTATTTCTCTCTCTCTAGCTCACTGTCGGTGGAGAGGATCACCTTTTTCCTCTTCCTATGATCACTGCACTTGGAAGGGATCCACTCACAGTTTATAGACCTGTAGGTCTCTTCATTTGAATGAATGCACGCTTCCTCAACTGTTGATAGATGCTCTGTTGAAGTCCAACTTTCATCCACAGATGGATACCCCTTTGCCTCTTAACCACTGGGAAATTCCTTTGGAAACACCTTCGCAAAGCACCCTACTTCGCTAGGCTTCTAATTTCACGAAGTTCAAATAAGCCTTCGTGAAGCTCCTGCCTTTTTGCGAAGCAATACCGCAAATCACTATCGCGAATCACTACAGCGAAGCTCAAGTCGTTGCAGAGCAACTTCCCTCGAAAAGCTCCCTGAGTCAACGCGGAGCACGCAACTTTCACGGAGCTACAATAGCCACCGCGAAGCTCTTCTTTCGCAAAGCACACAGGCTACAGGAACTACCTTCGCGAACCAAGAGAAAATGATTTTCTCTGAAAATTCCCCCTACTTCTCTCGAGGGGGTCAGACTCTATTTATAGGTGATTCCAACAACCCTCAAACTTTCCGCGCGAAGTCATCACCACACCATTGCCTATCGCGAAGTTCCGAAGTTTCCGCCGGAATTATATCAAAATCATGAAGCACCACGGCAAGTTTCCGATTGCGGAGCTCATCGTAATCGCAGAGCATCACCGTCAACATTCCTTCATGCCTTCGCCGCGAAGCTCCCTTGAAAATCCCTTCACCGCCGCGATGCGCTTCAAATCTTCTGTTCGCGAAGCGTTGACATAATCGCGAAGCATCACCGCCTCCATTTTTCTGATCTTCGCAAAATCCAATCCATGCATCCCATCTTCACGAAACTCATGCCTTTTCCATATAAAAATATGATCTTCATGGAAATCCTATTTTGGCGATTCTCAACAAACTCCAAATTTTTTACCCCAAAAATTTGGCAAACACAGGGAAATGGATCCACATTGTACTTCTCTTTTGTACCACCTCCAGATCGTCCTTTCCTTTGTCATCATTTTTTGTCAACATGGATTGTCAACAAATTCTCTGGAACTCGACAATTCTCCATGGAAACATGCTTTGTCAACAAACACAATCAACCCAAAAATACTGCAATGTTACCTTGAGGGATTTTTTCCCAACAAATATAATGGTAATAAAACATGTAATTGTGGGAACCATTCAGCACATGTTATGATTTCCATAGTAGCCAAGGCATTGCTTCCAAGACCATCTTAGTGGACAAAGTCCCTTTCTGAATCGAGTTCACTCCTCGTTTCAGTGTTCTAACACTGAACTGGATTAACTTACCATTCCAGCCATGTCTATCTCATGAGATATAAATCTTTACCCAATGCATTGGAGGGAAATATAGGTCCCACCCATCTCATAATAAAATCATTCTTACTTGTGCCACAAAATAAACATACATCATTCATAATAACCCAATAAATAAAATGGGTTTTCTAAACATCATCCCATCATCACATAATCCATATAAAAGAAATGGATATCATTTCATAATAAGAAAAGTGAAACCATGTAAATCATAGAGACATTATACTTGAAACATAAACATATGAAATAATGTAATCTTAGATGAAAAATGGTTTTGATAAAACACTTGAAATTATTTCTTGAGGAAAATATCCTTTCTTCTTCAAAATAAATTTCTTTTCACAAAACGTCATGCAATTTTAAAAGAAAAGGATTTTTTTGAAAATAGTCGTGAAAAATTTTGGAGGAAGCTTCATGAAAATAAGGCTTTATAAAACCGTAAAAATCCATTCGTGTAGTATAAGTTAAATAAAACATTCTTCTCGTACTTTTTCCATAAAAGTCAAAAAGTACCTAATAAAAGAAAGATTCCATACATACCATGTAGTAAAAGTCAAAAATGGGTAAAAAGGACATTAAACATACATGAAAAAAAATTAGAAAACAAGGACATGGATGATAAATATAACCTCAGTAAATACTTACGAATAAACAATCACTACTACAATTAATCCTTTTAGCGACCACCAAAAGTGGCCGCTAAAGGTATTTAGCGGCCGCCTTGCGACCGCTTTTGACGGTCATTATGGCTTCGTCGGTAAAGACCAACAGTGACCGCCATTGGCTGCTGCTGTTTGTCGTTTTAAAAAATCCAGAATTCATGTGTGCATGACAGTAGGTGGGTGCGACTATGGACACACGGGGATAGATGGTGGATGCGACGAGGGGTCGAAACCTTGGGTCGCTGGCCATGGCGGATCTACGGTGGCCGGAGGGAGGGACATGAGTGTTGTTGAGCGATTAGGCGGGCAATGACGGAGATGGGTTTAGTGGATGGTGAGGTAGGTGCGACGGTAGGTGACGGGGGGTCGCGATGGGGGTGAGTGAGGGTTGTAGTGTGGTGGTGGGGGACTTATCATGGCGGCATGAGAATTTCAGCGGCGACAGGGGGCGGTAGTGGCGGCGGAGAATTGGTGTACATGAAGAAGATGAGTGGAAGAGGGAAAAATCCCGCCTATTTTTTGACGGAATTATCGACCTCCATTGGCGGTCGCTAATGCTGGCAGGCGCAGAAGCCTGGATTTCTAGTAGTGAATCTCAGATAAAAACAAGATTGGAAAATTTATCCCTTACCTTTGGTCTAATATGCTTTGTACGTATCCGAACCTCCTGTATAATGATTTAAATAATTTAATTGACTTATTAAAGAATCATATTCATTATTATGATATCATATATGGTTCACTTATGACTTTATATTACTCGTTCTTTTGTAAGTTCCATGTTAAAGTAGCGTTTTGGGTAAAATAGTTTTATCTATCGTACATGTTTGGACTTGTTCTTATTGATATTATTACTTATAACCTGATTTACTTAATTCCAGAATGTAAAACATGATTTATATATATTCATAATATACATATATATATATATGACAGATCGATCAATGGAAAGAAATACACTGTTCAGGGAGATGGTAGGTCGTACGTACGCATGAACGCTGTTTTCGTTTCCTTATTGAATTGAATGGAATTAAGTACATGACATACATATATATATAAATAAATCCAGTATCATTATTATGTCATATATTTCATTATTACTTATTATATATACTTTATAATCATTAATGAATGGTTAACATGGAGAATGAATCTCATCGCGTTGTGGAGACGGTAGTCCGTATGTACGTACGAGCGATGATATCATTCCCATGATCGTGGAATTGTATTGAAGTGTATGTATAATATTTCAGAATCAATATCACTTTAAAATAATCATATATATTTATCTATTTACACCATTATACCCATCCATGTAAGGTGGTGGTCAAAAACAGATTACACCACGACGTGGAGACGATATTCTGTACGTACGCACGCGCGGTGATTTCGTTTTCCGTAGGGTGGATAGATGGTGAAATAGGGTTGTTTCATACTTATAATAACATATCAATATATGAGTAACACTGATGTTATTACTTCATAATGAGACAACTAAAGAAGAAAACTTAGAAGAAGGAATAAATTTGAAATAATCGGTAATGGACATTACCTCTTCTTTGAAGCGCCTCTTCTTAACCTCCTATTAGGGCACTAAAGATGGTCTTTTAAGAAGACCATAACCTCTAGGATGTTTCTATGGAAGTGGAGAAGATAAATTTTCAGGGATTGGCCTAGCTTGAAGGCTCAAATTGGTGTGTGGAGGAGAGGGAGGAGGTGCCCTTTTATAAGGGAGGAGAGGGGCACCTTTGGAAATATAAGAAATATTAGTTTATATTAAATCCCAACCCCACATAAAAACTTCCAAAATGACTCATATCCAAATATTAGATGAGATAGGGTTGTAATATTATCAACCAATAAAATTTAGACATGTTAGGAATTTATTTTAAACATTATCAACTTGATTTATCCTTATTTATCAATTTAATTTTATTTGTGGTAATAATATTCTAAATTTTAAATTATTATAAATAATTACATATGTGTTGTGAATTTTCCATAATTTGAAACTTTATGAAATTATAGACCATATAAATTTAAATTTGTAATTTGTAAATATTTTTCTGATTTTTAAACAATTTTATAATTTGTTATTATTATAAAGTAACAATAGTGTCAATTTTGACACTATTAATTTATTTGAATTTAAATAAACAATATACATAACATATTCTCGAAATAAAAGCTTTAATAGATTTATAACATGTCATATATATCTAGAAAATTAGTGGAGCACATTAAATAGTTCATATAATATTTATTTTAATATTTTTAAAACCATTTATTTGATATTTCTCTTAATAAAATAATTTCAACATCACTATTATGTCACCTTCAATGGTAATTATTTTATCCCTTAAAATTATAAATAAATTCATATGATGTAGATAATTTTATTAGATTTCTGGATATTATTTATATACGAAGTTTCATGAATTTTATCACTATACTAAAATTATTATACTTATAAGATTTAAGAAAGTGACATGTTGTCACTTTCTTTGGTTTTAATAATAATTAAATTATTTTCATAGAGAAAAGTTCATTAAATGAATCTAATATGACCCTTAGGTGCTATGGGTCGACTTTTATTCATCCTATAGAATTTTGTCAGGTGTTATGGTAATTTTATAATCTTATATTTACCCTTAATTACCCGATTTACCTTTAACAATGGTAAATAAAATTTACGGTAGTTACTATTCATAATGGCCAAAAATAAAAAGTAGTCTATTAACATAATTTGGACCCTCTGATTCCAAATATGGAATCCATTTTTCAAAATTCAAAACACATAAGTTGCAGTAATTAATTTAAAATTAATCCCACTGTCGAAAAAAATGGGTTTTTGTTTAAAACATTGCAAAAGATTGAATTAATTTAACCTATGAATTCAAGGTAAAATAAATACTAGTGACATACATTGTATTAAATGGTAAAAATATATTCTATTTATACTTTAAAACAATTAAATATTATAATTTAACCATATAAATTATTATGATGAAAAAGTTGTTTTTAATTAAAATATAGTGTGTTTTTACTATTCATTAAAATATGAAAGTTATCAGAAAATATCATAACTTTATCCAATGTAAATTTTTATATCCTGATTCAAAATAAGAAGATTATTTTGTAAAATTTAACTTATAAACATGTCGAAAACTAGATTAAATGTGGGTGTGCTGTCAAAAGGTGGCAAAACTGCATTTTTTGAAAAATAATTATTTCACCCGAAAAAATTATTTTGTTTACATAAAACGTTTTAGAAAATTTATAAGATGAATAATAATTTTATAAAATTCAAAATTTAGTTAATACTATTCATAACGGCTAGTCTATAAAAATATTATAACAATATATCGTCATTTAGTGAAACCGGGTATTGCGTACAACACACGCTATCGAGAAAGGTCATGATTGCGTGTAATGAAAGCCAAGTCAGGGTTGCGTGTTTTTCAAGACTCCTTTTTTGTTTTGTTATAACATAATCCAACCATTTTTCATTTATACATTGAATATATATATATATATACACACTCAATGTTGCGTAGAATGACTATTATCAAACCAACTTGAAATTGTGTGTAACACAATCTAAGAATAGTGTTGCGTATACTGCAAGCTAATACGGTGTTGCGTATAGCACAAGATAATCTTGTTGTGGCATAAAACACATGACATCAAATAAATTAAAAAGAATACTTATCATAAAATATCGGGTTGTTACATTCTACCCCCCTTAAAATGAATTTCGCCCTCGAAATTCATCGGGGTTATACATGGTTTTCTACTTGAAAGTTTCTTTAATTGAAACCCACATCATAAAATGAAATACCAAAACTTAACTTTAAAAACTAAAGTATAAAACGTAATGGTTACCCAAATTAACTAATCATTGGGTTTCCACATAGGATAACATAGGTGAAAATATGGATATGGAAGATAAATCTAACCATCATGTTCTCATGGAGAGTGGTAGAGAACATGGCTATGAAAATTCCAACAATCACAAAGCCATATATTTGTGGTGATCTAAGGTACCATATGATTCATCGGATATAAGGGCACTAGGAAAAAAAATTTGTTTTCAAGATCATTTCCCTAGATTTGATGAATTAAAAGAAAAACTTACATGATTTTGGTACAATTTCATTGGTGTTCGTGAATTGAACAATTTCCACTACATCTCTTAAACAAATGAAGTTGATTCTGTTATTTGTGAAGCATTAGCAGATCATGTGATAGAATTATGGGTCATTCAATCTGTTTCAAACAAAAGGTTATCAAAAGTTATAAGTCCATATTATGGTGAGATTAATCGTATATGGTTCCAAAAATGTACTTATACTTTATTTATCATACCACTTAATAAAATAAAACTACTTTCCACTAACCAGGGAATTCCTGTAGGCCAGTGGTAGGTGATAAAGGCATGTCTCACTTCGATTGTGGGTTCGATTTCCACAGCCTTGTCTGACGTGACGGGTTGTCGCCTGTCTTGCATGTTGTCCCTTTTTCTAAAACTACATTATAATAACATTCCTGCAATAATATCAAAAAAAAGTCCTAGCCTTAAACAATACTATCTGATGTCCGACATAACCCTTTCCAATCTTTAGACTTATCCAAAATACATCTGTTCAATCTCATAGTGTACAGAAAATGATTACTAGAAAGGTCACATAACAAGAACGTGAATGACATCATTTTATCATACGATATATCTTGTTGGTCACATTCCAAACATGTGAATTCTTTAATCATGTGTTTTCTTGAAACAGAAATTACCATAGAACCTTAGTGAAAACATGAATGCTCTCAAAAGGTAACTCTTTCCACATACCAAAATCCCAAAATTTATATATACTCAAACCATGATATAACTTTTTACTTTTATCAGTCATGATCCCATTTCATTTTCTCTTTATCCCTTCATTATGTGCTTATCATCTTCTTTCCAAAAACATTTCAATCACTTTTCATGGTTACCGGTACCATAATCTTATAGAAAACCACAATGGACCAATACATAAATATTCCAATATTCCATGATACTATATACAACATTATTTTGGAATCCCATTACATAAACACTAAATCATTCCACCACATCGTTGTCATATTCAACATCGTCAATAGTGATCGCATGTGACATCCCTTTTTCCTTTTCCTTAAGTGGCTGCTCATGTAGATCACCATTAACCCTTGGATTAGGGCATTTATTATCATAATTCCCCATTTCATTGCACTTGAATAATTGAATTGTTGGTGGTGAGTTCTCTGTAGTCTTTTCTTTATCATTAGTAACCCTTTTTCCATTACTTCGACACTCAGCTGCTTAGTGACCTTCTTTTCAACACTTAAAACATTTTCTAGTCCCTTTAAGACAATCTCCACCATGATTCTTTCCACACTTTGAGCATAAAGGAACATTCATCTTCTTTTCACCATTATTCTGAGATTTCTCCTTGAACTCCATCTTTCATTTCTTGTCAAATCCATGAGATGGATATGCAACACCAACTTCCATTTCTACCTTGATAGCACAACGCACAATTTCTTCATAGCTACTGAAGTATATTATAGCTAATTCCCTTCAAAGACTTGGTTTTAATCCATTGAAGAATCGATCAACTTTACTTTTTGGTTGGATGATAAATCCAGATGCATACCTTGCAAGCCTTGTAAAATTCGCTTCATATATACCAACATATTCATCATCATTTTGCTTTAGTTCAAGAAACTCCTTCTCCATCTTTTTTCGAAGAATACGAGGGAAGTACTTATTGAAAAATAATTTCTTGAACTCATCCAATTCCATGGACTCAATTTCATCTCTTTTCCTCATATTCTTGATAAGATTCCACCATTGATCAGCATCACCTGCCAAACGATATACTTCTAAGATGACTTTATCATGCTCAGAACATTGATGAACTGAAAATATCTTTTTGGTGGTACTGATCCATTGTTCAGCAACAAGTGGATCAGAAGACCCACTGAAAGAAGGTTGACGTTGCCTCATGAAGGACTCAATAGAATATTGTTCCCTTCTATGCTCATTTATAAGTGTAGAATGATTCATAGCTTGTATAAGTATAGCAATCAGATTTTGAATTCCATCTCCCATAACATTGGTTTGTTCAGGTGGACAATCATTGCATTGTCCATTACATTGATCAACACGGTTCCTTCGGGTTCCAGACATCATCTAAAACCCAAAAAGAATAGTGTGAGAGGCAAAAATCATGCTAGGGAAAACAACATAATAAAGGGGGGGAGTACATTCAATATCTAAAATCTTAGGTTTAATTCTAAGATCGTTACCGTAATTCTAGGATTATAACCTATACTTATACTTAACCTTAGGGACATCCCTAGACATTCCTTAGAAATATCTATAGGGATCTCACTAAAGTTCTCGCATCCTAGTTTCCAAAGGTTGACTAAACCTTTCCTCTGATACCAACTGTAGATCCCCAAAGCTTGACGTACATGGACATTACATTACTTTTTCGGAATAATTAATATATAATAAGAACCAACACTCAAGTATCGTAATAGTTTAGTGTCTTTTGAATCTTGGAATATAAACTTCTAATCATGTTGAAAGATCTTCAACAACTCCCATAACAATCTTCCCCTCTTTGTTTCCTTACCTAAAACCTTTCTTTATTTCTTGGGGAAAATAAAACATAAAAAGGGTGAGCTCAAATTCTCAGTAAGGGAAAACATAGAGAACATAAAACAATCCATAAACATTTGTAACCAAAAACTTGAACATGAAATTTAAACATCAAAATCCTGAGAAAAGACATAAATCGTGGGAGTAAGTAATGCATATATCATAATGGAACATCAACCATGATAAAATATAATGGGAATAAAACATATAATTGTGGCCACCATTCAGAATATGTTATGATTTCCATAGTAGCCAAGACATTGCTTCCAAGACCATCTTAGTGGACAAAGTCCCTTTCTGAATCAAGTTCACTCCTCGTTTCAGTCCTGTAACACTGAACTAGATTAACTTACCATTCCAGCCATGTATATCTCATGAGATATAAATCTTTACCCAATGCATTGGAGGGAGATATAGGTCCCACCTATCTCATAATGAAATCATTCTTACTTGTTCCACAAAATAAACATACATCATTCATAGTAACCCAATAAATAAAATGGGTTTCCTAAACATCATCCCATCATCACATAATCCATATAAAAGAAATGGATATCATTTAATAATAAGAAAATTGAAACCATGTAAATCATAGAGACATTATACTTGAAATATACACTTATTAAATAATGTCATCTTAGATGAAAAATGGTTTTGATAAAACACTTGAAATGAATTCTTAAGGAAAATATCATTTCTTCTTCAAAATCAATTTCCTTTCACATAATGTCATGTAATTTTAAATGAAAATGATTTTGTTGAAAATAGTCATGAAATCTTTTGGAGGAAGCTTCATGAAAATAAGGCTTTATAAAACCATAAAAATCTGTTCATGTAGTATAAGTTAAAAAAACATTCTTCTCATACTTTTGCCGGAAAAGTCAAAAAGTACCTCGTAAAAGAAATATTTCATACATACCATGTAGTAAAAGTCAAAAATGGGTAAAAAGGACATTAAACATACGTGAAAAAAATTATAAAACAAGAACATGGATGATAAATATAACCCCAGTAAATACTTATGAATAAACAATCTCGGATAAAAACAAGATTGGAAAAGTTATACCTTACCTTAGGCCTGATATGCTTCGTACGTATCCAAACCACCTGTATAATGATTTAAATAATGTCATTGACTTATTACAGAATCATATTCATTGTTATGATATCATATATGGTTCACTTATGACTTTATATTACCCTTTCTTTTGTAAGTTCCATGTTAAAGTAGCGTTTTGTGTAAAATCGTTTTATTTATCATACATGTTTGGACCTGTTATTCTTGATATTATTACTTATAACCTGATTTACTTAATTCTAGAATGTAAAAAATGATTTATATATATTCATCATATACATATATATATATATATATTATAGATCGATAAATGAAATGAAATACACCGTTCATGGAGATGGTAGGTCGTACGTACGCATGAACGTTGTTTTCATTTCCTTATTGAATTGAATGGAATTAAGTAGATTAAATACATATATATATATATATATATATATATAAATCCAGTATCATTATTATGTCATATATTTCATGATTACTTATTATATATAATTTATAATCATTAATGAATGGTTAACATGGAGAATGAATCTCATCGCGTTGTGGATACGGTAGTCTGTACGTACGCACGAGCGATGATATCATTCCCATGATTGTGGAATTGTATTGAAGTGTATGTATAATATTTCAGAATAAATATCACTTTACAATAATCATATATAGTTATCTATTTACACCATTATACCCATCCATGTAAGGTGGTGGTCGAAAACAGATTACACTACGACGTGGAGACATTATTCCGTACGTACGCACGCGCGGTGATTTCATTTTTCGTAGGATGGATAGATGGTGAAATAGGGTTATTTAATACTTATAATAACATATCATTATATGAGTGACACTTATGTTATTACTTCATAATGAAACAACTAAAGAAGAAGAAGTACAAGAAGGAATAAAGTTGAAAGAATCGGTAACGGACATTACCTCTTCTTTGAAGCGCCTCTTCTTAACCTCCTCTTAGGGCACTAAATATGGTATTTTAAGAAGACCAGAACCTCTAGGATGTTTCTATGGAAGTGGAGAAGAGAAATAGGCAGGGGTTAGATGAGCTTGAATGCTCAAATTGGTGTGAGGAGGAGAGGGATAAGGTTCCCTTTTATAAGGGAGGAGAGGGGTACCTTTGGAAATATAAGAAATATTAGTTTATATTAAATCCCAACCTCACTTAAAAACATACAAAATGACTCATATATAAAGATTAGATGATATATGGTTGTAATATTATCAACCAATAAAATTTAGACATGTTAGGAATTTATTTTAAACATTATCAACTTGATTTATCCTTATTTATCAATTTAATTTTATTTGTGGTAATAATATTCTAAATTTTAAATTATTATAAATAATTACATGTGTGTTGTGAATTTTCCATAATTTGAAACTTTATGAAATTTTCGACCATATAAATTTAAATTTATAATTTTTAAATATTTTTGTGATTTTTAAAAAAATTTATAATATCTTATTTTTATAAAATAACAATAGTGTCGATTTTGACACTATTCATTTATTTGAATTTAAATAAACAATATACAGAAGATATGTTCAAAATAAAAGATTTAATAGATTTATAACATGTCATTTTTATCTAGAAAAGTATTGGAGCACATTAAATATTTCATATAATATTTATTTTAATATTTTTAAAACCATTTATTTGATATTTCTCTTAATAAAATAATTTCAACATCACTATTATGTCACCTTTAATGGTAATTATTTAATCCCTAAAAATTCTAAATAAATTCATATGATGTAGATAATTTTATTATATTTCTGGAAACAATTTATATCCGAAGTTTCATGAAGTTTATCACTAAACTAAAATTATTATATTTATATGATTTAAGAAAGTGACATGTTGTCACTTTCTTTGGTTTTAATAATAATTAAATTATTTTCATGGAAATAGGTCCATTAAATGAATCTAATCCGACCCATAGGTGATATGGGTCGACTTTTAGTCATCCAATAGGATTTTGGCAGGTGTTAGGGTAATTTTATAATCTTATATTTACCCTTAATTACCTGATTTACCTTTAACTATGGTAAATAAAATTTACCATAGTTACTATTCATAATGCCCAAAAATAAAAAGTAGCATATTAACATAATTTGGACCCACTGATTCCAAATATGGAAACCATTTTTCAAAATTCAAAACACATAAGTTGCAGTAATTAATTTAAAATTAATCCCGTTGTCGAAAGAAAACGAGTTTTTGTTTAAAACATTGTAAAAGATTGAATTGATTTAACCTACGAATTCAAGGTAAAATCAATTATAATGACATACATTGTATTAAATGGTAAATATATATTATATTTATACTTTAAAATCATTAAATATTATAATTTAACCATATAAATTATTACGATGAAAAAAGTTGTTTTTAATTAAAATATAGCGTGTTTTTACTATTCATTAAAATATGAAAGTTATCAGAAAAATATCAAAACTTTATCCAATGTAAATTTTTATATCCTGATTCAAAAGAATAAGTTTATTTTTTAAAATTGAACTTATAAACATGTCAAAACTATATTTAATGTGGGTGATCTATCAAAAGTCGACAAAACTGCATTTTTTTAAAAATACTTATTTCATCCGAAAAATTTATTTTGTTAACATAAAATGTTTTAGAAAATTTATAAGAGGAATAATAATTTTATAAAATTCAAAATATAGTTAATACTATTCATAACGGCTAGTCCATAATAATATTATAACAATATATCGTCATTTAGTGAAACCCGGTATTGCGTACAACACACGCTATCGAGGAAGGTCGCAATTGCGTGTAATGCAAGCCAAGTCAGGGTTGCGTGTTGTGCAAGACTCCTTTGTTGTTTCGTTATAACAGAATACAACCATTTTTCATTTATACATTGAATATATATATATACACTCAATGTTGCGTAGAATGACTATTATCAAAAGAACTTGAAATTGTGTGTAACACAATCTAAGAATAGTGTTGTGTATACTGCAAGCTAATATGGTGTTGCGTATAGCACAAGATAATCTTGTTGTAGAATAAAACACATGACATCAAATAAATTAAAAAGAATACTTATCATAAAATATCGGGTTGTTACATAATGACTGTTGATCGATCGACTTAGAGTGTTTCGATAGCCCAATGGGGATCGCTTGGTTGTAGCAGCAGACCCATGGCGGAGGAGCGCTTGGTTGTAGCGGCAGACCCACGGTACTCAACAGAAGGAGTGCCTCTGTAGGCTATGAGGGGGAGTGCTTGGTTGTAGCGGCAGACCCATGGTGGGAAGTGCTTGGTTGTAGCAGTAGGCCTACAGTACTCGACAGGTGGAGTACTACAGCAGTCCAAGGTTAGTGGGAAGTGCTTGGTTGTAGCGGCAGGCCCACTGTACTCGATAGAGGAGGAGTTCCCCAGCAGCTATGGTTTCGACATCTTGAATAAAATCCTGGTTTGAGCTGAGTATTGACTTTCAATCATTATCTTCGATATGATTGACTTGATTTCCTATGTGGATTGGGTTATGCTTTCTTGTGTGGATTGGGTAGTACTATCCTATGTGGAAGTGATCGAACTTGGGCTCGGATGTTGGAGCCGAATTGGAATTGATGACTTAGGTATATGTATGGGAATATACCTAAGCAGTGTTGGATGTTACTTCGTGATTGTATCTTTACTTTGTGTATTATCCTTTGTGGATTCGGGGAGACCTTCAGGGGTCTCGGGGTCCCTATTGAGTAGTGAATACTCACCCCTGCACGGGCTATACCCGCACTACGTTGTGTTGGATGCAGACGACGGACAACGCTGATCGTGGTTGAGGCTTGTGGAGCAAGTCGGTACCTGGAGGTGGACCACTGGGCGGGATGTACACAATGCGGACAGCTGGACCCGAGAAGCTGAGGAGTCTATCTGTACCCACCCTTCAGGTGGGACTTCCGGTGGATGGCTCGACGTTGCTGCTTACTTTCAGTTGTTGTACTTTCTTTCCAGTTGTACTTTACTTTCAGTTTGGTTTGTATTCTGGCCCATTTACTTTCCGCACTTACTATTGTACCAAGTTTACTTAGTGTTTACTTCTGTTGGCTTACTCTGTGGTGTTTTTTTACTTTATAAGTCAATGCCTTCCCCTTTTTTGGGATTTACGCCTTTCGTGCTAGTCACCAGCCCCAAGCCTATGGAAGGCGGGCTTGGGGTAGTCACGGCAAGGGTCCTTAGGACGGGTCATGACAAATTTGTATCAGAGGAGTTTGGTTTTATCACAGAACTTTGGAATCTGATCTTTCTTCTATGTGAAGGAATAATGTTAAGGATATTGAGTGTGGTTATCAGTTCAGGGATTCTAGTGTTGGTGTGGCGGCCGACGTATCCGTACACCAGGACCCTGACTTTTGATTTCCAACTCAATGCACGGAAACGTTGATTGCATATGTGTTTCAAAAGTTTTCTTTGTAATTACTTAGTGTCAGCTCCCCATGTATACTGTTTTTACCGTGGCGCACCTGTAGCTTTTCAGGATGGCCCCACGACGGAATCCAGCTAGGGTTCAGAGCTTTGTGCGAGATGACAGCCCACCGAGCGATGAGGCCTCGGTCCAGGGCCTTTTTTCAGCGGAGGAACCGGCGCTGCCACTACCCGTCGAGCCACTGATGCCGCCAGCCCCATCCGTTGAGAGTGCACGTCACCTTAGTGCACTACACGAGTTTCAGCATCATATACTGGCCAGGTTCCGCGGTGAGATGGACCCTCAGGCAGCCGAGGATTGGCTGGAGGCTGTTGTTCAAGTTTTTAGATTGGTAGGGATGCCAGTAGACTTCATGGTGATCCTTTCTTCCAGCCTCCTTCAGGAAGCAGAAGGTAGATGGTGGAGCCTAATGCTCCAGGTGCATGATGAGGCATCCCTTTTGTGGGCAGACTTTGAGAGAATGTTCCAGGCAGAGTTTGTACCATCCACCCTTCAAGTGGTGCACATACAGGAGCTACTTCATCTTCATTAGGGTAGCATGACGGTGACGCAGTATTCAGCAAGGTTCACTGATCTCTCGCATTAATACACAGATATGTTACAGGACCCGTTCTTCAGGGCCCGAACCTTCGAGCATTGGCTCAGGTGAGAGATTAGATCTTAAGTTGTTTCTCACAGCATCCCAACGCAGACAGGGGTGTTGGAGTGATCCCTCTTAGTGGAGAGTTTCTTTACTGAGCAGTCTCTAGAAGCAGGACCCACCACTAGCCGGCATGCGGCCGAGTCTTCTGCAAAGGGGAGTAGACAGATGACGTAGAGGTCCAAGAGGACCAGACCTACAAGTGATCGACCGCATGACACAGGATCGTGTGTGCGAGGCACCCGGGGTGGAGAATGACTTACCAAGAGTGGACAGTGTTACTCCTACGGCGGGGTTGGTCACATGGCTCGTGACTGTCCGACCCGCCATACAGATGACAAGTAGATAAATGGAGGACCTCCCAGGAAGAGGTAGAGGTTCTATTGGGGCAGATCGCAAGGAGCAGGAGACCGAGGCAGGGGAGCTGTTCATGCAACTGGAGGTGGACGACGCTTCAAGGTGTTGTTACCATAACCCCCAAGAGGTCCACCCTGGCTGCAGGGAACAGGTGGACATGGGAGAGCTCAGCTTCAGGCAGCTGAGGCTTTTGACTATGGAGCTCCAGAAGCTGGCGGACAAGAGAAAAACTAGTTCCAGGCATGGAGGCCTTTGTTGTTGGTGCTTCTATCATTCTTTTTATTGATGTTGTGGTTGTATGTGTCTTTGTACTTTGAGTTGTAGTAATAAAAGACACCTTTTTGTGGCTTTTACTTTCCTCTCCTCTCTTTATGTTGTTACTAAGAGGTTCCAATTTAAAAACTGTTGACTTGACCCTCACTTTTGAGATACCTACTGGAGGAGACCCAGTGACCACACACAGATGCCGACAGTGTGACTCAAACCTTGGAGGCGAGAGTAATAGTTGGATCTCTTGGTAGTAGCGTCGAGGCCTTATGACTTCATCCTTGGTATGGATTGGTATCATCTATGTCGGGATTGACTGTTTTAGGCAAAGAATGAGGTTCATCCTGGGGATGAGACCTGATTTCTCTTATCGGCAAAGATGAAATCTTAGCAGCTCTTGTAGGACCAAAGAAGGACCAGGTCATCCAGGAGAGGATGAGGATAGCTCAGAGCCGACAAAATTCTTATGCTGACAGGAGGTAGAGACCACTAGAGTTCGAGGATGGGACCACGTCTTTTTGCGGGTCTCACCTCGACGTGGATTACAGAGTTTTGGCTGGGGCGGAAAGTTATCTTCATGCATCATCGGACCCTCCTAGGTCCTCAATAGGGTAGGCGAGGTGGTTTACTACTTCACCTTTCCACCTCAGTTGCATCGGGTGCATGATATCATCCATGTACCATAGTTGAGGAGATACTTTCAAGATCCTTCACACATCATCGACCACGGGGGGTTGGACGTCGATGGCGGGGTGACATTCATAGAGGTTCTAGTGTAGATTGAGGATTGACAGGAACGGGTCCTACGTGGGTGGTAGATTCCTCTAATGCGCATCAGATTGCAGCACGGGAACCTCCAGGAGATCACTTGGGAGCGGGAGGCTCAGATGTGTGCTCAGTACCCTGATTTGTTCCCCTAGTTTGTGATGTATCTTTACGGGGATGTAAAGCCCTGAGGTGGGAGTAATGTAAAGACCCGTAAATTTCAAGGGAAATTTTTTCTTAATTTGTCTTGGGATTTTACGATTACGTAGTTTTTTACGGCACCTGATTCCGAGGCCCGGTGTGCCCGGAGTCATTTTTCTGATGTTTTGCTCGGGTACGTTCAGTGAACGAACGAGCGGGTTTTTATAACTTTTGAACCAGTGCTCAGAATCAAAATCTGAAGGCACATATGAAACCGCAGCCCCGGTAATTGCTTAGTAACACCTTTTCTGGAGTTGCTTTTACTCGGGTAAGGTTAATAAATAAATGGGTTAACTAAAGAATGAAATAAAAATTTGTGCTACAATTTTTATTTTCTATTCTAAGTAGTTTTAACCTATGCATGGATGTTGGAGTGGGGGCCACTACATCCTAACGCCATTTGGTAGGATAATAGTGAGGTGGGGCCCACACGATCCCCACCCCTTCAAATTCCTTATAACCTCTCTCGTGCATTTAATTGTGTAACACACATGCACCCCCTTTTTAATTAACAAGTCAACTCTCCCAATTAAATGGATTGTTAAAGGCTCATCAATTAATTTAACTAATTGAATGAGATCTTTTAAAATTTTAAATTTAATAATGGCATGCGTGTGTGTGAAAAAAATATGACAATATCTTATTTTATTGGGGGTTGATTTGTTGTGCGAGAAGGAGGAGGAGAGAACTCTTGTGCTCTGAAGAACATCTTCTTCCTCATCGAAGAACGTGAAGAACGCTGAGTCTATGACGAAGAACTCTGTCACCGCAAGGGGAGATTGTCATACCGTCTTCTTCCCTCTCCACAGCCGGTGAGATACGCCTTCTTTGAATAATGACGACGTGTCGCATCCTTCATCGGGCGAATGCTGACGATGCTTACAGAGCCTCGATCCGCAACGCCGTCTTCCGCGGCGCCGTCTTCCGCGATGCCGTCTTCCGCGACGTCCTTTCCCCGCGATGATCCTCGTTCGACGAATTCATCCAGGTAGTGATTTGAGTTCAAATTTAATGGATTAAATTTGTTCTTGTTTTGATGAAGATATTTTATTTTTTGGGCCACCTGTTATCGTTATAATGGGAGGAGGTCGGACCGCATGAACACGACCAACCCCCCTCCCCCTTTGTTGTTGAATTCGTTGCGGCTCAAACGAATGCGGCGTGGTGCAGCGGAACCGTGCGGAATCAAGGAGGAACACATCGAAGAAGCGTGGCACCGTTGGGCCACACCATTGAGGCCGAAAGAAGTCGCGGCCGGAGTCGGGCCGCGGCGAAGGGGCGCAGCGCCGTCGCGCCGTGCCAAAGAACCACGAAGAGGTCTCGGCCAAAGCGGGGCCGCAGAGGAGGGGCGCGGCGCCGTCGCGCCGCGTCGGTCAGACAATGTCGCGGCTCAAAGCCACGACGGTTCAAGGAGGGGTGGCCGGAACTGCCGGCCGCTGGCACTTCGGAGGGATGGGACCGCGGGGTCCCGCGACAGCAGCACTGGCCGACCAGCCGGGCTGGCCGTTTCGGAAGAACCGGGGGTCGTAACCCCGAGCTGCCCAAGAGGCAGGCCCCCCTCGTGGGGGTTGTTTCTTCAATCAAGGGGGGGCAACACCCCCCCCCCCCCTTGCGCGTCCTCTCGGCCAGCGCTGGGCCGCCTCGCTCGGCCAGTGTCGAGCCGCCCAGGCCAGGCCGCGCCGCGCCAGCTGGGCCGGGCCGGGCCACACCCACCAGGTCGGGCCACGCCCTAATGGGCCGGACCTAGACACGGTTCGGGTCGACCCGGTTCGGGCCGACCCGGGGGGGTCTTGGGCCAGGTCGGTCCAGGCCCAAAACCCCATAAAACCGGACATGTTCATTTAAATGCCCGTAACTTGGTCTATGTACCTTCAATAGACGCACCGTCCATTGAGATGCAATCCTTGGATTGAAACGGTCGTTTAGATATATTAAACTCAAGGTTTTGGAGAAATTTGGTTATGGCCGGGTTGGTTCGAACACGAAACCAACCGGGCCCTCGGAGCAGAAACACCTATAACTTGAGCTCCGGACATCCGATTGATGTGCCGTCGACTTTGTTGGATTCCTCTTAGTGAGACGGTTCTTCTGGCTTACTCTGATCAAGGTTTGGACGCAGATGGAGTACTTTTGGGTTGGTTTTATCTTAAAAACCAACTGGGCCCCTGGAACGAAAAAGCCAATAACTCTCAGACCGGGCGTCCGATTGACGCGCCGTCTGTCGCGTTGTGTTCCTATTGACGTGACAGAACTTTGTGATACATAAACTCTAGTCTATGTGACAATTGATGTATCGACCTCTTAGCTCGTGGAACGGACCCTCCCGGAAGGAGCGTGTTGTGTGCGGAAACCCTAGAGATGGCTGAGACTTGACGACTGATGATCAATCGACTCGGAGTGTTTCGATAGCCCAGTGGGGAGCGCTTGGTTGTAACAGCAGACCCACGGCAGAGGAGCGCTTTGTTGTAGTGGCAGACCCACAGTACTCAATAGAAGGAGTGCCTCTGTAGGCTATGAGGGGGAGCGCTTGGTTGTAGCGGCAGACCCATGGTGGGAAGCGCTTGGTTGTAGCAGCAGGCCCACAGTACTCGACAGGTGGAGTACTACAGCAGTCCAAGGTTAGTGGGAAGTGCTTGGTTGTAGTGGCAGGCCCACTGTACTCGGTAGAGAGGAGTTCCCCAATAGCTATGGTTTCGACATCTTGAATAAAATCCTATTTTGAGCTGAGTCTTGGCTTTCAATCATTATCTTTGATATGATTGACTTATTTTCCTACGTGGATTGGGTTGTGCTTTCCTGTGTGGATTGGGTTGTACTATCCTATGTGGACGTGATCGAACTTGGGATTGGATGTTGGAGACAAATTGGAATTGATGACTTAGGTATATGTATGGTCATATACCTAAGTAGTGTTGGATGTTACTTCGTGATTGTATCTTTCCTTTGTGGATTATCCTTTGTGGATTCTGGGAGACCTTCGGGGATCTCGAGGTCCCTACTGAGTAGCTTATACTCACCCCTGCACGGGCTATGCCTGCACTACGTTGTGTTGGATGCAGACGACGGACAGCGCTGATCGTGGTTGAGGCTTGTGGATCAAGTCGTTACCTGGAGGTGGACCACTAGGTGGGATGTACACAGAGCGGACGGCTGGACCCAAGGAGATGAGTAGTGTATCTATACCCACCCTTCAGGTGGGACTTCCAGTGGACAGCTCGACGTTGCTGCTTACTTTCAGTTGGTGTACTTTCTTTCCATTTTTACTTTACTTTCAGTTTGGGTTTGTATTCTGGCCTATTTACTTTCCGCACTTACTATTGTACCTATTATACTTAGTGTTTAATTCTACTGGCTTACTCTGTGGTGTATGTTTACTTTATAAGGTAATGCCTTCCCCTTTTTTCGGGATTTACGCCATTGGTTCTGTCGCCAGCCCCTAGCCTATGGAAGGCAGGCTTGGGGTAGTCACGGCATGGGTCCCTAGGACGGGTCGTGACAAGCTGGCCTAGTTGAACCACCTCCTACAGATTCTCCTCTCTCGAATGATGAAGAGGAATTGGAAGATTCTCCTCCTTTATTTGAATAGGGTTTCTCTACCACCATTAATGAGTTGATTTAGGTGAACCTTATCACAAAGGAAGATCTAATACAAATTCTTATTAGTGTATCCAAGCCCCCATGGGAGTAGTAGCAGTATGTGGATTTCCTACTAAAGTAGAATCGCAATGTATTTGTCTAAGGATAGAATGAGATTCCAGGATTAGATCCTCATGTCGTCATCCATCATCTTTGTCTCTTGGAAAGTCACTGTGGATTCTAGTAGCCACCCAGGAAAATTCACCCCCCCCCCCTTATGGTGTCATGGTCGAGGCAGATGTTGATAATCTTACCAAATCCAAATTTTTTGGGAAGTTCAGTACCATAAGTGGATATCCAACATTTCCCTAATTGGGAATAAGAAAAGGAAAATTATAGTCTTTATTGAATTTTGGGATCTCAACCTCCATTTCCTGAAGTAAGATTTTTCCCTTTTAGGGATAGAGTTATTGATCAATGAGATAGTAGGGTTCCAGGACCTCTCTTTTATGGATGGGTACTCTGAGAACAACTTAATCCATATGGCCCTTGAGGAAGAAGATTATACAACCTTTAGGGAACCACAAAGGACTTTATGCTATCAGGTAATTTATTTATACTTAAATAATGTAGATGCCACTTATCTGTGGGACATGAACCACATCTTCAAATCAATCATTGGGATGTTTGTGTAATGCTATGTGGAAGACTTGGGTTCAATATCATGCCAATTTCAAGACAATCTCATAGACCTTGAGAAAGTGTATAGCTTCCTTCACTCCTAGTATTTGAATATGAACCCCTTTAAGTGTGCCTTTGTGATCACCTCTTGGAAGTTTCTAATATTCATCATTAGATATAAAGTCATCGATATCAGCCCAGAGAAGACGAAATCCATCAACTATATGCCTCCACTGAGCCACCTCTAAGAGCTGTGAGGCCTTTAAGGCCACTTTTCCTCCATATACTAATTCATAGCATATATGGATAGAAAGTGTAATATATTTTCAAGGCTCTT
Organism: Viscum album; assembly: GCA_963277665.1. NCBI lineage: Eukaryota > Viridiplantae > Streptophyta > Magnoliopsida > Santalales > Viscaceae > Viscum > Viscum album. The sequence goes on from OY728139.1 coordinate 905,070,193, forward strand.
GAATAATGGCTCTGTCTAATAGTGGGATGAGAAATTCCAAGAAAATTTGAGAAAATTAAGAAGTATTTTCTACAACCTCCAGTTCTAATTCCTTACATCTCAGGGAAGCCTCTATTCCTCTACCTGGCCACCCTGGAATGATTCATCAGTTCCCTTCTTTCCTAAAAATAATAATGAAGGTATAGAGAATGGTTTATATTATCTCAACTGCATTTTTATCGACACAGAGGACAATTACTCCCCTATCGAGAAAAGACACCTCATGATGGTTTTCACCACGTAAAATTTGCAGCATTATCTAAAGAATCATGAGATATAGATGGTTTCCCATGTGTATCTGATAAATTATATCTTGAGTCTTCTAATATTGACAGGATTTATAGAACACTGTGAAGTGATCCTTTATCATTTTTACATTAGGTTATTTCTATATAAAGTCATCAAGGGTTAGGCACTAGTAGACTTCCTAGATTCACATCCATCACTTGAAGAATTACACCTGGATATAAATTTCCTAAAGAAGGAAATCCTCTAAGTGGATCAGGCTATTCCATGTTGGAATATTCATTTTGATAGTACTTCTTAGATCCCAATTGGTAAAAGGATCAATGATTTCATGCTCAAAAATGTAGGCCCAGGGATCATCTTATTTGCCCAGGAACAAGTTTTCATGTCATACTTATTCATGATGTTAGAAGGTTTCACCAACATTTAGGTAGAGTATCATTCTCTCATTACTAGTATTGAACTGTCCCTCGAGATTGATGTCCCCCTCTTACAAGTGAAGGGATACTCCTTGTTGGTAATGAAATAGATTAACTGTGATTACATCATCAGAAAGATGGAGCTCATGCTCATTCTAGAGTGTGCTCTCTATCTTATGGCCTAGTTCCCTTCATAGTTAGAAGTGATTTATGTATTTTGGTTGCAGAATGGTTAAGCCAAAACCCTATACAGTTTAGTCGAATATTTTGTAGATCATAACAAGGATAACGTGTTCATTCATGTGAAATATCATAGGGCCATCGCACCCATCATCCCAAATGATGATGACGGCCAATAGTTAAACTATATGGCTACTGGTGCTTCCACATCATGACAACCAAGTTCTACCAAAGTAGAGAAAGCCTCTAATAATACAAATCCTTTTATCTAGTAACTTTAGTGTGGCATTATCCCACTAGACTGAGGAAATCCTAAGTGAACCCATCATTATCCAATGCAGTTTACCCTCCAAAGAAGGCCTAACCTTAAGAAAACTCTCTATAGACATGGGTTTGATGGAATTATCCTCTATTGAATCCAAGGAGTTGAGATTCCCCATGTTATGTAGGAAGTTCATGATGAGTCATGTGGTCCCCATCATGTAGGATTGAAGCTCTCACACTAGATTAAAATTTTGGGATAATTATTGCCTACTATAGTCCATGACTGCACCGTGTATGCCAAGAGGTTCCATGCATGCTAAATCCATGTCAACTTTATGCATTAGATATCAAATCCCCTCCACACCACCAAGTATTATTGGCCCTTTATAGTATGGGGACTCAATATTGTAGGCCCTTACCCACTAGAAACATCTTTTCTGTATAGGTTTATTCTAAAAGTGAAGGATTTCTTCTCTATGTGGGCAGAGCTGATTCCCATCAAGTAGGTCAAGTCCTAGTTCGTGATTAAATTTTTGAGCTCCCACATCATTCAACAATTCAAATTTCTTCATTCAATTCTCTCCGAAAATGAAACCGGCTTCATAGCTTCTAAGCTAACAATATTATACACCAAGTACAACATCTGGTCTAACCATACCTCCTGCTACCATACATAGGTGAATGGATAGATCGAGGATTTTAATAATACTCTCTCTAGAATTATAAAAAAAAATATGGTGGGATCTAATAAGAAAATTTATATATATAATCTCCCCAAATTCCTTTGGGCCTATCAAATAATGACTCAAAATTACACCTAGGTGACCCCATATTACCTTGTGTATATAATATAGGAAATCCTGCCCATTGAGGTTCATTTTTAATTACTCTGAATAGTTATTTACAATCATAAAATGATAGATAGAATAGAGAAAGTACATCTAGATGAACTAGAGGACCTCAAAGAAAAAAGAATTTAGAACTTGAACAAACTAGAGAGGCACCAGAAAAAGATCACCAGGGTGTTCAGAAAAAAGGTTCACCTTTGGTCATTCCTTCAGGGTGATATATTGTTGGCTCTTAGAGCACCAATGGTACTCGATAAGATTCCACCGAAGTTAGAGACCAAGTGGGAAGGAACTTAAATCATTCACAAGGACTATTCTAATGGTACATAATCATTTATCACCATGGATGGAGATCATATCACTCCTCCCACCAATTTCAGGTTTCTCAAGTAGTATTTTGCAAGAGGATCCCAACATACCATACACACGATGTTCATCTATTCACCAGGTCTGAACTCTATGACTTTGGAATAGAAGCCCAAGTCTAAGCCTCGTGAATTTAAACTATGTACAAGTGTCTTCAAGAATGTGTTGTGTGGTTTTGGGTCTTCTGATTCCTTATTCATGCCAGGTCTTCTATAATACTACACTGTTTATATACTCTTGGGATAATCACCCCATGGCCCAGTCTCTATAACCTTAAGCTACAAATTCATGGCCAGATCTTTAAGATGATAAACAAATAGCCACCCCATGGTGAAAACTAGATGACCTTAAACTATAATCCCCTCTTAGTCTAGGAATTATGACCTTAAAATATTCACATCCATGTTAGTACGAGTTGTATGAATCTAAACTACAAATCCTAACATCATTAGTGCATGACGTTAAATTGAAACCTTACCCCAGACAAGTTTGGGATGCCTCTGAATAAGAGATTATTTTACCCTGTATCTAATCAGGATTCCCCAAACATCCCCAACACATGATATTCAACTATGACCTTACCCCGTTTGAATTTAGGATTCCTATTAAATTTTAAGTAAGAGAATATGTTTACCCCATCCTAAATCGGGATGCCTATGGGATGGTCAATGAATCTTACCACATGGCCTGAACATGGGATTCCCCATGATGACTATGGGATGCCTCAATTTCCTCACCATAGAGGATCATCACTACCAGTTTTAGTATTCTACCATGTTGTATTCTAGAAGTATGTGTGGATTATTTATCATCCTCATGTGATACTTAGTGATTTCCAAACTTCTCATTTTTTGTCCCAGCAAAAAATCCATCACCCTTTGGCCCTATAGACCCATTTTTGGTGTGTAATATCCCTTTGGATTCATTCACACCAGTTTTTTCCTCTATCCATTCCTTATAAGTTCCCATGATCCAACATTTCCCCATTCCAAGCATCATGAAGTGAAACAATTTGTTATCTTTTCCCTAGTCCAATCCATATAACCCTAAATTGTGTGTTGTCTATCTCTCAATATTTTTTTTGTAAAAAATCCTCCTTTATATCATTCATATTAGGTTTTACCTCTTTCATTTCACACAAGAATCCTTGATGAAAACACCTTTTATAGTTCACATCACGACTTTAAACTGATCACCCCTTTAGTCCAAGTAGCATTACTTTAAAAATTTTACCATGGTCTAGCCTGTATGACCTTAAAATTTGTGTTACCAGATTTAGGGTTGTATCATGTTGTTTAAGGAATCCTTTCCCTATACAAATTATGTTTTAACTCTTTCATAGAACAAACAACCTTGAATTCCCATTTTGTCCATGGTCCATACCGTATGACCTTAAACTGTGTGCACTCACTTCTAGAACTACGTGTGGATCAATTCCTATACTAATGAGATATGTAGAGACACTCATATATTTTATATTGGGTCCATCCCATATTTCGACAGGTAATGAGATCATATTTTTACATGATATTAACCTGGGATAGGGTTCATTGATCTTTGTGTGTTATAGGGGGATTTTATCCCTTATTCATGTCAGGTTATCACTCTTTGATTCCACAAAAGGATCCTTGGGACACTGGTTCCCCCCTACAGTCCAAAATATAAGAATTTAAACTGGTAGAAGCCTTATTCTAAGATTCATGAATTTAAACTTCCAAGCCCAACATCCTCAACACGTGATGTCAAACTACAGAATTACCATGCATGAAAAATGTGGGATTCATCATTAAAAGTATGAGACAAATACATTACCCCAGAAAAATCTTGGATGCATCCTAATGTGATATGATCTGATGCTCCCATCCTTAGAAATGGGTTCAATCCTACTTTCTAATATTCCCCATCAACATGCTCGAATACGCTATGGTGTGGAACCTAGTGTATTCAATCCAACATGGACATTCCCTCAATATATCTCTTCACTTTGATTATTTCTCATTTTGGGTTTCCATCATCCTTAAAATCCAAACAGGCCCCCTAACAGTTATATTTTATGGCCAAAATGGTTCACCTCCCATCCTGGGACATTTCCTTAATGGATCTCTTGAAACAAATAATAGATCCTATGTTTCAAAAATAGTCAATAATTTATCTTATATTTTCTTTCCCCATTCTTGACTGGTGTAGTTGTGGATCCTTTATTTTGAACATGGTTAGCAGTTAGTCCCTCCTCATCAATCCCTCCCTTATCTAGTCCTTGAAATTATTAATTCACATATTTTCCACATCCTTATGTCTTGGTGGATTTATAACTCCCTTGGTGCTACCCCTTTGTGAATATATGTGCATCAAGTAAGCAATTCGATATCATTATGACATTCTCAACCCAGATCCTCCTTCTACCTTCTACGTGCTTACATGTGTTAGGTAAATTACGTCACCACTCCCTATTTCTCACAATAAACATGGCTCTTGTGGGCTTATAAGTCTTTATGGGAAGTATACCAATGTGTTCAAGATGCACAACATTCAATTCCAAGAATCATGACTATAAACTATATGTGAGTTCTTATAGTGATGTGTTGTGTGGTGTTGGGACTCCTTAGTCCTCATTCAAATCAGGTTTATCACTCTATAGTGCTACTCATTCCTACTCAATATAGTCCCATGGTCAAATATTTATAAACATAAACTAAGAGTCATGGTCCAATAATTATGACCATAAACTAATGTGTAGTGTCTCTAGAGTATTATATGAAACATCAAGTAGACTCTTAAGCCCCTCCATTCAAGTCAAGTATCCTTCCTTTAATGTTTCATACACTCATTTGAGTCACCCTCTCCATGGTTTGAGAATTGTGAACTTAAATTGTGTTCATACAAAGTGATTATTAGATTATCCCTTGTTGAAGGTCCTCCTAGTCTTCCCATTCATGTCGGTTCACTGCATCCCTTCTAGCAGATGTTAAAACTGTGACTTTACACCATGCACAGCACATGGGATTCCCTCTTGAACTGACATGAGGAATAAATGTTGGGTGTCCTAGGGCGTAATCCCCACACACTCCACATCCTTGTCATGTGATGTTAAACTATGGAATAATCTCTCATCATATAACCATAAAATACTTGTCTAATATACTCATCATATGACACAAAACTATGTATCTATTATTAATTACACGATGTAAAACTACCATACAACTTAGGCCCTCACCCAAGAAGACTTTTCCTTAGATGATGTTCATTTTACACATCATTAATTATCTCCTACCATCAGTCGGCATCTGATATGACATTCCCCTAGAATATGCGTTTGACTTCGTTCATACCAACATATCCACACCAATGTTCTCTAATCCACAGTGGCATAATTCCAGGAGTTTTGGAATGAATTAAAAAATTTAATCACTTGATTTCCATTCTTTATGTGCCCCTAATTTGGATCCTTATACTCCATGTCTGAAAGGACCCCCTAATGGAACGATTTGTGGCCACACTAGCTCACCTATTGTCCTGGTCTAACTTCCCGAAAGACATTGGATGACATCCTAAGATGGGGTCTGTGTTTCAATCATGGTTAGTGGAAACCTTTCATTTGTCTATCCTCATTTTTGGATAAGTGTTATGGATGGTTTGCTTTAAACATGGTCAATAGTTATCTTGTATCATCATGTCATTCTCATTGTGTTCTATATTTTATGCATCGTGATTCACACCTCTTCATTTCCTTTTTTTGTGTAGAATTCAGTACCCATGGTGCTATCCCATTCGTGCACTAGAGAACACTAGAAAAGAATGTTGACTATTCAGAGATCACTATTATTGAACAATATCCTCTTATGTCCCAAGCACACCAAGTGTTCAGTCAAAAAATGTAGACCCTGTGTTCTCAATGATCATCCAACACTCTTATATGAACAAGCAATCACATGGTCGTCATTTATTTCTTACACCGAGAATGAATCATGTGATATTAGGGATTTTTCATTGTTTATCTCATAAATATGGTTGATGTGTGATGATAAAGAATAAAAAAATGTTTCCAAGCATTCGAAAATCAAACAAGTCAAAGTTTCATAAGGTTATTGTCATATTGGAGCCTCTCCTTTACAAAAACCATCAAAGACTGATCTTAGAGATCAAGAACTCAAGATCCGCATTCCTTTGATGAGTGTCCAATAGGATCCACTGCTACTCTACTAGATATTTCTTCTCCTAATCATCCTAGGAGCAGACATCATTGGATCTAATCTGATGTCGGTTCTTCTCAGCCTGGCACTTAGCCACAAAAGATGTCACCTACCTCACCTTAGCCTCGACCATTACCAACTGAGCCTTGAAATTTTTAATGATCTTAGTCTGATTAGCAGTGACTGCCACATGTTCCTACACCATCCACTCTAGATGATTGATCTCCACCTCAATCGTTTCGAGTTCCTTGGAGCACTCAGCCTTGTGTTTCTTCTAGGATGGGTCGAGTACCCGCCATTCCACACACACCCTCTCGATGAAGAAGTGATGGGGAAGCATGTAAGGGATGATATAATCCACCAAATTAGTCCCCAATATGACTAGACAGTATAGGAGGTACCCCACCTAATTTGTGAATTAACTATCTAGGTGTGGGTGATGAAGTCATACACATTCCTCCATGCCTTACAGTATACAATCGGGTTCTCCTCGGTGACGTTTGAGCTGGAATCCTTGAAATATTTATATGTAAAAGTCTCATAAGGATGGAAGATCATAGATATTTTATCATATGGGTCCTCACATTATAGATCTTCAGTCACCAGTGGCTAGAGAACTATCTCTAGAAACATTCCCTCGCCAGCCTCATCACCAACAGAAGAATCCTCCACTACACCTTGTGGGACTGCTGAGGTGGATGCAACTATAATAGCTACCTCATCTTCCCGAGTTAGTAGTGTAATATTAGCCTCAACCCTTAAATCTATTGTCTCTACTAATTCTAGGGTGGGAACATCCAATGCAGCCTCTCTAGTCACCTCAGCTCCCGGAACGATGGTCACCTCCCCCATCACAACTTCATCTCTAACAGCTGCCTTTGATCGTGCCTCTATAATCGGATCATCAACCAGAATCTCCTCAATCAAACCTATTATAGATCCCTCCTTGACCCCCTCCATCGAGGTTATGGTCTCTGAGGTTCACTCCAGTGGCACCTTCTCATAAGGATCTACCACCAAGGTCTCCTCGACCATTCCTACTGGGAGAGCAATATTTTCCATTACCACCTCAGTCCAATGCATCGTTAATTCCAGTGTTGGATCTGGTGGATGAGTACCAAGAACCATTAGAAATATTGTTCCAAAATGTGTTATCCAAACATAGTAATACAAAAAAGAATATTTTAGGGCATAATGGAAGATGATATTTGTGTGAATTGTACACTCTAGTGAGGATCTCATAGAAGTTCACAAGTAGTCCCCCAGGTAAGGTTCCCTCCATAGTTGATACCCCAGTTTCAGGTGTTGATGGTTGGCTTCTCGTAGCTTCAACATTTGGGAGGTACCCCATACTTTCCCCATAGAGGGTTAAGGTCCTGAAAGGTGTTGTAGTGGGCGCTTTCAAATGATGTTCAGTTTTAGGTTACTTATGTGTAGCAGAGAGGCTGACCAAAGTCGTCTCTCAAAGTATGAAGCAAATTATAACAACATCTTAAAGGTATTTTTTTCCTCTAGAATTGGGAATGACCTCATTGGTTTAAGGTTCAGACATTCCAAGCAGTTTGTAACGGGTTTGTTCATAGAACAGGAAACATCCAATGATTCCATATCCATTTGGACCCACTTTCCAAAGGTAGTCACTCATTAGTTGTGAACTGATGAGGCTTAGGAATTTTAATTGGTCAAGAGGATGGGAGGATGGACTCATCACACCCATTTGGGGTGAATTATTTTCTACTCCGGGACTCTCTTTATAGATTTACGTTATGTTCGTGAATCCTTATTACAATACCAAGTATAAAATGAACTTTCCTTTAGATAAGAAAATCAATGATTAGATATGTGGGAAATTTAAGGAATATTTTATATGTATTCGAGGTTCTTCATCGATAGAGAATCATCTGTATTTGTTAGAGATTCTTAGTCAATGTTATCCTTCAATACATAAAAGTCTCTGGATCATTATGATGACCATACTGGTTTTGAAGCCACTCAGTGGGGCACTTGAAGTTTATTGTCATTCAGAAGGACATGTATTATTTCAGAGTTGGGATCATACCCGCAGATGGGCTACCTACGTATCCTTTGTTTTAGAAAAGGAATCAGAACCCATGTAGTTCGAGTAAGGGAGTATGATGTTTATGTATGATTGAAGGATCAAAGAAAGATTTCATAATTACTTTTACACTCTAAGCTCACGTGAGTCATGCTCAGTTTGAGAAACAAGAGGTATTGGTAACACCAGACAATTGTGCCATGAATGATGCAATAGTAATAAATAATGTGGGGCTTATGTATAACTACCCAAATAGATGAAGATTGAAATTTTCTTCAGGGAAGAAATCCAGGAATAGGGTCCATAAAGGTATATGTGCTTTATGGATATTTGGATACTCTAATCTTAGGGATTACTCTTAAGGAAGATTCCCAAGTTAGAAGGGGACTTATGATTGGGTTTTACTCCTGAAAAGGAAGCCCAAATAAAAAGTAAATTAAGACTGGTTAAGAGAAATTAAAACTGGGGCTTATTCCTGAGGAGGAGGCCCAGGTTAAGGGACTTATGACTGGGGCTTACTCCTAAGGAGGATTCCCAGATTAGGGGACATGGGTCTTATTTCTAAGTAGGATTCCCATATTTGAGACTGGGGCTTGCTCCAAAAAAGGAAGCCCAGGTTAAGGAACTTGGTGCTTACTCCTAAGGAGGATGGCCAGATTAATGAGAACTTGGACTGGGACTTACTCTTGAAAAGGAGGCCCATATTAAGAATTATCACATCTTAAAGTATGAGGTTGAATGAATGAAATATTTAACCCTAGTGACATAAAGATATGTAAATCACTAGGTTTTAAGAGATGTTCCATAGAATTCCTTTCAGGTAAGGAATCCAACAATGAAATCATGCCATAAATGGTTTGGAGAGATTTATGAAGGCTTAATCTTGAAGAGGATAGGTGGATAAGTATAGGAGAGGTAAAATAGGTAGAAGGGGCACCCAAAAATATAGGGGCGCACAAGTCATGGTGGGCACGCAAGTACTACGTGGGTGTGCAAGTCCTGGCCGTGTAGGTGTACCTGCGCGACACATGGGTACTTACGTGATGGTAAATCCTTAGGGTAGAACTTCAGTGAGGCTTGGCTAAAGCCTTTAATCCTACTCTTAGAGACTTCCAGAAAAGAGGCGTGCAAGTTGTGTGGAAGGGATAAGGCGGCGCGCAAGTGTGGCCATTTGTCTTAAGGGCTGGCCACCTAGGCGTGCAAGTGTTAATGAGTTTCAACACTTAGGCCTTCCTCCCTCTCTTTAGATCTTCCGTTCTAGGTAAGAAATTTCCTTAGAAGTGTTCGGAAGCCTTGAGAAGAGACTAGGGCACCGGGAGCTCAAATCTGAGGTTCTGGAATTTTTCGTTCTTTCAAAATGGGGGGCCCACAGGGGGTATTTATAGGCTAGAGAATACCCTGGGCGAATTTCAAAATAAGTCGCGCAAGTCACCTACGCGACCAATTTGTGGCGCGCAAGTATACTTGCACGACATTAGTGAAACTTGCACGAGCCAACTGCATTTGAATCTTGGTTCACGCCTTTGTCAATTTTTTATGTTTCCTTCAAAGGATGAATCATTTTGAGTTTAAGGTTTTTCCCTTTTCATTCATTTAGACTATTTGATTGAAAGGAACGTCAACAAAAGTCCCCCCTCAATGTTGGATCCGAAAGAAATAAGGATATGACTCTGAGGAAAAGAAGAAAACCAAAGCAAAGGTGGCGCGTAGGTTCTGAGCGCGCAAATCCGTCGTGAAAGTGTGAGTCGCGCAGGTGTCGGCACAGCTAGTTTCGCGTGCAGGCCTTAGGAGAACAGGTTTTAGGCATTGCCTATATATATGCGGCCATTTCTCGTGCAGAGCACCGAATTTCAGGCTTTCGAGCTCTCTCCGCATGAGTTCCCTTCTCCGTTCAAGTTTCTCTGTTTTCTGCTATTTCTTCACTGTCATGTTGCTGTAGAGGAAATAGTATTTGCGTGGTGATACTTACGTGCCAAAAACATGCGCGACACATCCACACTTGCGTGCCAAAATTATACTTGTGCGCCTTAATGCCTTAGCCATTTTTTCGAATTTTTTTTAAAAAAATTATTAAAAATAAACCCATTTTAGAGTTAATTTATTCAACTTTTGTGCAGATTCAATGGCTCCCAAGAGAATCGGAACGACTGATGAACTGGAAAAAAAATGACTTGATGATATGATGAGCATCATTGGCCATGATTACTATACTGTCTGCGACAGCACTCTCCCAAATTTGGCTAAGTATTTGAAGAAATATCATCGTAACTTCCCCCAAAGCATTTATCTGACTTTGTATGGCTATGGTCATCTGTGAGAAGTTACCATTCCAGAGGCAAAAAACTATCTCCCAATTTCTTGGTTTCAGAACTACACCAACTTTGATTCAGAAAATATTTCATGTGGAGGAGCATTTCTAAGTGCTGGAATAGTGGAGAAGCACATGTTAGGGGGGAAGGAGCAGAACAGGGAACTTCCATAAGTGCATTAATCCCAGATTACATTCCCCCTTGTGACAGTGATGTTGAGTTGGATCTAGAAGTACAAAAGGTGCTCCAATTTTCACGACGCAAGGTATGGAAAAATATATGGAAAATCATATCTGAAGTACCTCTTGAAGAGATGTCATCAAAGATCCCGCGACTTTCATTCCTATTTGTCATGCTGGGACTTGGCAGTTTTGGATATCAAGAGATCCATGCCACAGTGAAACAAGTCATCTAACGGAGGGAGTAAGAGAAAAAGTGTCGTGAAGATCTGACCAGGGTGAAGCTGACAGCCAATATTAGTGAATTTGAGGCTGCGGTATCCTGAGCTGAGGTTGACTATGCTGCCAAGATGAAGGAGCTGAAGCATAAAATCAAAGATAAAGTTGTCCAGCAGATGAACCTTCAACAACAGTTAGATGTTGTTACTGGGGAACTTGACCAACTCAATAATTCACTGGAGGGAGCTCAAACGAATGGTATGAAATCCATCGTGGATGCCAAGAAAGCACTCCAACAAGCTTAAAAGAGTGAATTTGGTCGAGTTCATGAGCTTTAAGTGGCTGTTGATGAATCTTGGGATTTTTTACATCAAGTAAAGACTTATGTTGACAGTCTTTTGTAATTTCTTGGAAAATAGAAGAGACTCCAATCTGTGGACGTCCTTCTAATTCTTGTCCATTAAATGAAAAACATTCTCATCTTCAATCATTTGTGCACGCATTTTCCTTTGCTACCTGCTTTAAGTTTTTACCTAAGCCAATGGGCCTAGTAATCATAGTTTGATTTTTACTAGGATTATTGTAAATAACCCAACAAACTTTAAATCTTTTAATTGCTCAATATTACCTAAATCATACAAAATGTATGTTTAGTGAGATGGATCTTAACTTTTATTCAGATTTCCATTTTCTTTTTTGGGCAGTTTAAAGTCATGCACATCAGACATAAAAAAGGATAATGTTTAAGGTCGAAATAGCTTTGACCGAATGGATTAAAATGGACTCAATTCCTTGACAATTTGTCTGAAAACATATTACCAAACTCAATTATGAGGGAAAATATGTAAACTATGACTTAAGAAATTTTGAATCTGAGGAATGATATGAAAAAGGGCTAAAAACATTAGAATAAGTAGTTCCCAAGAATGAAGTTACCATTATTTAACAAACCTGTTAGGGGGTTGAATTATGCAGGGCCACCTAAGGGCATTGGCTGCATAGTCAAATAATAGCATCTTTTGGCTGGCAGGTCTGTTATATAGACTACTTATGCAAGGCCGCCTAAGGGCATGTGCTGCATAGTCAGGAAAAAGAATTCTCAGAAATTTACATTTCTACTGCTAAAAATCCAGTGAATGTTTATGGAGATTCAAATTTTCTAAAGAATATATTTTGTTGTATGGAGAGAGGTACTTGAATATGGAGAAAATATTTCCAAACAAGATTGTCTAAGTACTGGATGAATGTTACTCCTACGAAGGTCTTACCCAAGAATAGGGAAGGAAAAAATAAGCCGTAGACTTGAATAATTTCAGATCATGAAAAAGAACATGGGACAAATATGTTAAGGATGGCTATTTTTGTGGATCCCTACATATTTTCATTAAGACCAATAAGGACAAAAAAGTTTTTCTTCCCAATAATGAAGTTACCATTATTTAACAAACCCATTAGGGGGTTGAATTAAGCAGGGCCACCTAAGGACATTGGATACATAGTCAAATAATAGTATCTTTTGACTGATATGTCTGTTATGTAGACTACTTATGCAAGGCCGCCTAAGGGAACATGCTGCATAGTCAAATAATAGTATCTTTTGGCTGAAAGGTCTGTTATGTAGACTAGTTATACAAGGCCGCCTAAGGGCACGTGCTGTATAGTCAAATAATAGAATCTTTTGGCTGACAGGTCTGTTATGTAGACTGTTTATGCAAGGCCGCCTAAGGGCACGCACTGCATGGTCAGGCAAAATAATTCTCAGAATTTTGGACATTTTGTGATTAGAAGTCAGGAAAAGGGTTATGAAGATATGAAAATATTTAAGGACAGGATTATGACACATAATAAAATGGGTATTTTTCTATGTATGTAAAGATATATAAATCAATGCTAACTATAATCACATTGTGACTAGGTCCTGAATTGAAATATTGGACTTCACTATGTATCCCATAAGGATGAGAATCAAACCATACATAGTTCTTGAAATATAGTTTAACGTCATGTGGGATGAAATTATGGGAGATCTTAGTTTAGGGTCATAGAGCTCGGACCATTATAAGAAATACATAGTGTGTGTTTTTTTATGGGGACTTTTCAGCCAGCGGACTGAAAGTGGAATTTGGGATTAGGCCCAAAGACTTGGGGCTGGATTCAAGGGACACTAGAACGTTCCTACGCATCCCATAAGTATGGGAATCAAGCCCACATAGTTCTATAAATACCCCTCTATACAGATTTGGTTTATACATGTGAAGGGTGAAAAGGGATTTTAGTGCAATGATTGTTTGACCCAAGGTAAAAGGTTCGGGAATTTCCATGTATGCACATAGTCTTTGAAATGTAACATGATTGGAAATCAATTTAAATAATGATTCCCTCTCAGGTGAGGGTATCAAAGAATTTTGTAGTTTATTGTCATACAGAACAAAAGTGTTGTACAATTTAACGTCGTATGGAAAGGAAAAAGGCGAACCAATGTAAAGATATAGATTCTGGGGGTGGTTTCATGAGTCAACATCGTATGAGATGGATGTGAATAGATGTGAAGAGATTGGTTTTGGGCTTGAACCTTGGGAGTTTTCCTACGTACCCAGCCTAGAAGGCCAGGATCAAAGTCTGCGTAGTTCAATTAAAGAATGAATTATTGATCAGGTTGTTCTTGGGGACAACGACCTAACAAATGGTGTTGGGACTTACGCATGGTTAGCAGCCCGTAGAGGGTGTTATGGTTTAAGTTTTATATAACTCACGTGAGTCATACTCAGTGTGAGAAACAAGAGGTAGCAACAACCTTAATGATTCACAGTTTAATGTCATGTAAGACATATAAAGGGACTATGCAGTTTAAAGTCTTCAATTAGGACTATTGGTGCTGCACAGTTTAGTGTAATGTAACAGGGACAAAAAATACAGTTTAACGTCTTGTGGGACATATTAAGGGATTTTTGTACATTTTAGTGTCATGTAGTTAGGACGATGGGGACAATACAAAAAGGGAGACGGTGCAGTTTAATGTCATGCAGTAAGGACAAAAGAGGACACAGTTTAACGTCACGTTAGACGTATTAGGGACTTTTTCACAGTTTAACGTCATGTTGGACGAAAAGGGACGACACAGTTTAGCATCATGTTGGACAATGGTATATGCGTGGACCCTAGTTATATAGTTTAACGTCTTGGTGTATGTGAAAAATTCCAATAGTTTAAGGTCGTATGCATGGACCATAGTTATGTAGTTTAACGTCTTGCTAGACGTGAGAAATGCCAATAGTTTAAGGTCGTATGCATGGACCCAAGTTGTGTAGTTTAACGTCTTGCTGGACGTGAGAAATGCCAATAGTTTAAGTTCGTATGCATGGACCCTAGTTATCTAGTTTAACATCTTGCTAGACGTGAGAAATTCCAATAGTTTAAGTTTGTATGCATGGACCCTAGTTATTTAGTTTAACGTATTGCTGGACGTGAGAAATGCCAATAGTTTAAGGTCGTATGCATGGACCCTAGTTATATAGTTTAACGTCTTGCTGGATGTGATAAATTCCAATAGTTTAAGGTCATATGAATGGACCCTATTTATGTATTTTAACGTCTTCTTGGATGTGAGAAATGCCAATAGTTTAAGGTCGTATGCATGGACCCAAGTTATGTAGTTTAACATCTTGCTGGACGTGAGAAATGCCAATAGTTTAAGGTCGTATGCATGGACCCTAGGTGTATTTTGTGTTCATACAAAATATTTCTTCAGAAATCTGGCATTGGTTGGAGTAGTGATGAGTTCTCTATCCATTTTGATTAAAGAATAAGCTCCATTGGAGTAGACCTTATGTATTGAATAAGGTCCTTCCCATTTTGGCTCAAGCTTGGGAGGTTTCTTTCTTGGTATCATTGGAGTTCTGAGAACTAATACCAATTCTCCCTGAATGAATGAATGAAGATGAACTTTTTTATTGAAAACTTGTGATATTCGATTCTGATAGACTTCCATGTGGTGAAAGGTGCACAATCTTTTCTCATCTAACCGTTCCAATTCATTCAAATCACTTTTGAGATTGTTCATATGTAGATGACTGATCACAAATGGCTAATCTAAGTGAGGGTGATTGAAATTCAATGGGCAAGACTGCTTCCATTCCATATACCAGTGAATATGGAGTTGACCGCGTTGCAATGCGGGTGGTGGTCCGATAAGCCCATAAATAATGAAAGAGTTTTTCAGGCCATGACTTCTTATCTTTATCCACCATCTTTTGCAGTGTATTTTACAGAGTCTTGTTGAAAGCTTATATCTGGACCTTGGCCACTGCATGATACCGAGATGAATGGTTGGATTTGATGTTGTATTCTTGATACAAATTTTTTACCTCGGATGAACAGAATTTGGTGCCATTATCCGTCAATATGGTATGAGGGACACCAAATCTGGTAATGATGTTAGACTTGATGAAGCTAAAAATGAATTTAGAACTAACTTCTTTGAGAGTTATTGCCTCTTCCTATTTGGAAAAGAAGTCAGTAGCAGTAAGAATATACTTAAACTGCTTGGTTGTAGCTGAAGGATAAGGTCCCACCACATCCATTCCCCATGTGGAAAATGGCCCCGAGTATTTAGCTATATGAAGCAACTCTGGGGGTTGATGAATGAAGTTGGAATGTACTTGGCATGAATGACACTTATTTGTGAAATCAACACATTCTTGCATCATTGAAGGCCAAAAGTATCCAAGACTTTGAATTTGATCAAACAATCTGTGTCCAGACTGGTGGGCACCACAGACTCTTGCATGTACTTATTTCATAACAGTGATTGTCTCTTCACCATCAATGCATCTGAAGAGAACACCATCAAAACCACGCTTGTAGAGAATTTTCTCTGGGTGATCTGGGCTATCATAAAGAGTAAAATTGACCACATGTCGCCGGATTTGTTCTTTCTCAGCTCTATCAGGTGGAAGTGTTCCATTTTGAATGTATTCCCTAATAGGTGTCATCCATCCTGTAGTATGTCCTTATGGTTCAGGAATGGGACTAATTTCATTGATTTCCTCTATTTTGGTTTGAACATAAGGTGAAATTGTACGACGGTGGGCAATATTGATGGTTTTCTCGTCTCGATTTGGATCTTCCAGAGCTGTGGCTATATTAGCCAGTGCATCAGCTTGGGCATTTTGTGATCTTGGGATATAAGAAAATGTTAGTTCTGATGGAAACTCTGCCATTAACTCTCTGACGTAATCATACAAAGGGATTAGTTCTTCTTTTCTGATTTCGTAATCCCCATTGACTTGTTTGATTACCAGGTCTGAATCACCTTTCACCTTTAAGTGATTCACTTGTACTTGAAGTGCCAACTCCAAGCCTATGATGAGATCTTGGTATTCTGCTTAATTATCTGTACCGCCTCCCAAAAATGAAAAGGAATAATGTAACACTACCTTTTCTAGAGAAATGAGCACAATTCCTAAGACAACTTTGTTGAATTTAGTATTTTCCATTTTCCTCCCTGTTGGACTTCCGGAAGCACCATCAACGTACATTTCCCATGTTTGAAGAATTTCTTGAATAGAGAAGACTTCTTCATCAGGGAGTTCAATATCTAAAGATGTGTCTTCCACTGAAGGGTTTTTAGCAAGGAAATCAGCTAGATCTTGGCCCTTTATTGCCTTTTGAGACACATACTGAATGTCGAACTACTGCAAAAATAACTGACCACCTTGCCAGACATCCTGTAAGTATTGGATGACTAAGGATGAATTTGAGAGGGTTATTGCGAGATACCAATTAGACCTCATGATGTTGCAGGTAGTGTCTCAACTTTTGGACTGTAAATATTAATGCCAGACAACACTTCTCAATACTTGAATACTGGGTTTCTGCTTCAATCATAGTTTGACTGAGATAGTAGAGGTTGTTTTCATTCCCAGCATCATTCTTCTGAGCAAGAAAGGCACCCAATGACCGCTCTAAGGCTGTCACATAAAGGATAAGTGTCCTTCCTTCAACAGGTGGCATTAATACCGGTGGACTCAAGAGATACTTCTAGAGAATATCGAATGCTTTTTGACATTCTTCAGTCCACTGGTAAGTAACTCTCTTCTTCATCAATTTGGTGAAGGGTAAGATTTTTCCTGCCAAATTGGTGATGAAATGCTGAATATAGGATAAGTTTCCTTGAAGTCCTCTCAATTCTTTAAAATTTTGAGGAGGTGACATACAAAGTATTGACTTTTTCCTCTCAAGATCAACTTAGATACCATGATGGCGTACAACAAAGCCGAGAAATTTCCCTGAGGTTACCCCAAAAGTACATTTTAAGGGGGTTATATTCAAATTATGTTGCCGAAGTTTGTGTAATATGATCTCTAAATCATCCAAGTGATTAGAACGTTGCCTAGATTTGACCACCGAATCTTCCACGTAACATTCAACGAACTTCCCTAAAATGGGTTTTAAGATACGATGCATGGCACGCTGATATGTTGTGCCAACATTCTTTAGGAAAAAGGGCATTACCCGATAGAAAAACACACCCTGAGGGGCTCTGAAGGCTGTAGATTCCTTATCTTCTGGAGCCATTAGAATTTGATTATACCCGGAATATCCATCCATGAGGGAGAGTGATTCATAGCCAGCTGTTGTATCAATTAATAGTTCTGTAATAGGAACTAGAAAATAATCCTTAGGACAATGCCAATTAAGATCTCTGAAATCAATGAAAACTCTAATTTTCCCATTATTCTTTTTCACTGGGACAATATTAGCCAAACATTTGGGATATTGAACTTCTCTGATGAAGTTATCTTTGATAAGCTTATCCACTTCAGCTTCAATTTTGGAAGCATAATTTGGGTGTGTTCTTATAACGGCTTGTTTGAATCCTCGATGTTCTTCTGGAAAACCCAAAAGATGAGTGGCAACATCAGGATCAAGCCCTGGCATCTCTGTATAGTTCCAAGAAAATATATCTCGATTTTTCTTTAGAAAGGAAATATACATCTCTTGATCTTCAAGAGTCATAGCCGCACTAATTAAAGTGGTATGTGGATCTTCTTTTGTACCCAGATTTCTATCTCTGATTTCATCCACAGTGGTAGAGATACCCTCTTCAAATGCTGGAGGAGCATCCCTGAGATATTCCTCTTCCTCTTCAACATGTGTTATTTCTTCTATTTCTACTTGCATAGTAGATGGTGAAGTAGAATTTTCATGATCATAAGAGACGCTAAAATTTGCACATCTTGAAGAAGAAGCTTCCATTTCCGACCCGATTGATGATGAAGGGTCTTTTTTGGGTAATAAAGAGGAGATGATGGATTGAAAATTGACGTCATCTTTCACCTCTAACATTGCTATAACTTCTTCTGACCTGGTTGGAGAAGTATAGACTTGCTGGATTTCAGCATATGAAATGAATACATCTCCATTTGAGCTTTCATCATTGCTTGGTGAATCACCAATTTCTCCCATGTTGTCTAGCTTAATTTCCGTAATTGACATTATGGGGGTTTCCATAAGAGTATTTTGATTTGGGTCTATCATGTTAATTTGACTGATAGCCAATATATAATCTGTAATCACATGTGCTAATGGGTTTACGGGAATCTTTTCCAAACCATATAGAGAATTAACTTTGGTAATCTCCCTTGTTTTGGATTTCTCCTTTCCCTTCATGTGATAGAATTTTGGCTCAATGTATTGAGACTCACATCTCTTGAACGGGGACTTATCACCATACAATGCCCCAACTTGACTGTCAAAACAATACTTGAGACATTGATGGTATGATTAAGGGATAGTCGCATGTTGATGTAGCCAGGGTCTTCCAAGAAAGATGTTGAAGGCTGAGTCTTGATCAACAACCATGAAATCTGAATTGGATACAAGATCTCAAAACCGAATTCTAAGTGTAATCTCACCCAATGGTTCTTGTTCATTTTTATCATATCCTTGTAACATCATAGTAAAAAGAGATAAATCGGATTCCTTGAGGCCCAATTGATGAAGTGTACGAATGGGAATGAGGTTGACTCCTGAACCATTATCAATGAAAGATATTCATATGTCTACACCATTGAACTTTCTAGATAAATACAAAGGTCTAATATTCCCATGCATGACATCATCTTCATCTTCATCTGTGAAAGATACCACTGCATGGCATTCCACAGGATTATTCTCTACATGGTAGGCTTCGACTGCAGCAATTTCATTTTCAAACTCTTGAGGACTTGACAAAGCATCAATGAGTGCCTCTCGAAGATCCTTTGATAAATTCAAGGAATCCAGAATTGATAACGTGCCCGGTACTTGGGCCAGGTGTTTCAATACATCAAAATTTTGATCCAAAGGTCTGCATTTCCCAACATGAACATGTGGTTTAGAAGGTTCCTTGGAAGTTTATGCTTTGGAAGTAGATGCGTCTTGTACCGGGATAGGAGTTGGAAATACTCTTGGATTTGGAAGATTAGACCGAATGGGTCTATTTACTTGCTGAGAAGAAGAAGGTGGAACCTCAAACCGATCTTCCAGAATAATTGTGTCAGGACTGAATCTAACTTGTGTAGAAGAACTTTCTTGTTCTTTTTGAGATCGTTGAAGGGCTCTACCATGAGTTGCTTCTGCATAAACAGTTCTAGAAGGGGTAGAATTGGAATAGTGGCCTATGAAATATCCACGTATTCCCCTATACCCTGAGCCTCTGGAACTTCCTCTTATTTCTCTGTTTGATATGGAGAACCCAGGTTCATAAAATTCGAAACTATGTTTGGAATAAGGATCTATTAAGTGAATCATATTAACAGAACCAAAGATTAACTCTTCATCCGATGAAGACTCTACCTGACAAGCCAATTTAGGTTGTGCCGTTTGATGGGGCGGGGCCTATGGCTTCGAATTAGATGTCATAAAATATGCCAGAGTCAAAGACAACTTGGGATTTGACATATACTCATCCTCTTCTGATTCTTCTTCTTTATTTGAATCATGATGTTTCTTTGAGGATTTTCCCTCTGATGAAGAGGTTTTTTCTGCGGCATTCATGGCAGAAGACACAATTGGTTTCTTCAATTGTGTTCGCAAAATAGCATGAGTTCGGTTGATCATTTTTCTGACCATCCAATCATCATATTTTTGTGCATTTTTATTCTTGACTTCTTTCCACTCACCTTCGTGCTCTGGATCTGTAGTAGTAACACATGATACCTGAGCTGAAGAACCTTTCAGTTTGACTTGTCCCAAGTCGACCATTTTTTGCAAGAGGTCTTTAATGACAAAACACTCCCGAATGGGATGCCCCAATATTTGATGAAAGGGGAAATAGTTGGGATGGTCTTCATATCCTTCCTTGTTCGGCCTTTTGGGCCTTGTCAATTGAACCAAATTATTTTCCAAAGCTGAAATGAAATAACAAGGAACTTGTTAATTTTGGAAAGAGTAAACTTTTCTTTTCAAATCCTCAAATTGTTTTCGTCTTTGATCTCTTTGATCATCTTGATGAAACGGCCTCTGTTGCTGACGCTCAAGAGGTGGAACCCTTCGAGAAGATGAAGTTTTTGAAGTAGAAGCAGGTACAGGTGCTTGTCTAAGTATAACTATAGAATTCTATGATTTACCCATTCTCTTTCCTGGAGCTGATGGAATTACACGAGCTTTATCCTTAGTCTTTATAATAGAATTTTCAATTTGTTGAGCGATTTAAGTAAGGTCTCGAAACCCTCCTGTGTATTTCACAGGGATCAATGGCGTGCGTAACTCATCACACAGATTTGCCACACAAATTGGCAACAATTCCTCTTGAGGGAGTGCTAAGCTTAAGAAATATGTTAATCCCTTCCAGCGAGCAATTGAAATCTGAGACCCTTTCATTCTCCCTTTGTTTACAGTTTGTCAGATCAAAAACCGTTGTCTTTGAAAAAGTTGAGCTGAACTGAAGAAGGAATTTTTGGCGAAGATCCTCCCATCCGGTAATTGACCAGGATTGCAAGCTTGTTTACCAAACAAAAGCATGTACTTGTAATGATTTTACAAAAAACCTGATCTTAACTGCTTCTTGTTGTTGAATGGTTCCCATCATAGGATTGCAACGAGAAAAAAAATGTGTTATGTGTTGCTCTGGGTTTCCCGAACCATTAAAGTTTGGGAATGTGGTACTTGAAAAATTTGATGGTGGGGGAATTTCATCAACCCATTCAAGGTAATATCTCTTTTCTGTTTGAATTTGAGCACGCTTTACCTCCATAGATTCCAATCGAGCTGTTAATGACTCAATAGTAGTTATTAACTTTTTAGAAACATTCGGTTGAGATTGGACCTGAATAGGTGCAGTGAATGGAGCTTGGATAGATGTGGAGATGGTACTGCAACCAATGGTAGTACTGCCGATTATTGTTGCAATTGACCCATAGGATTAGACCTGTAAGGGTGTACTGATAAAGGAGGATATTCTTGAACCATCTCAGTAGCCACTAAAAATTCCCTTGGCTGACTGACTCCATCACGCTTAGAAGGAATAATACTCTGAAGTAGTTCTGCATTCAACCTCCTTAATTCCTTCATTTCCTCCTCTTGTTGTGAAAATCTTTTCTCTAGTGATAGTGATTGACCTTCTCCAGAGGAAGGGTATGTAACCTGATTCTTTCCTTTCCCCTTGTTGGATCCCTTTCAGAGAGGGGGAAGTGGGTTACTTGAAGGAATACCCAGATTCTTGGTAATCCTTTGATTTCGTGTTCACACACCTTCTTCATTTGTGTCTGTGCATAAAACTTCTTGCGCAGGAACCTCTTCATCTAATCCCTCTGAGTGAACCTCATCTGGTGGATCAGCAACAATGTCATTGATGACATTATATGATTCATAATGCATTGCATCCCTTCTATCAGCATTTCTGTGATATTTTCTTCTTCCATGTCTCTGATGAGACATTGCCTTTTGTCGATTTGATCTCTCAAAAACTTCTTGATGAACCGTAATTTGGATGGAATATCTTGATAGTTTGGCTCTTCATTCCTCTTGAGGCTTCTTCCCTAATCGAGGGAAAACTGAATTTCTCTGAGGAAGAGATTGAGGATTTGAAAAAGTCCCCAGTCCGGTGGACTGGGGTTGTTCCTTCTGTTCATGCTCAACTCCTCGAATCCTATTTGTTGATTCTGAGGGTTGGGTTAAAAGAGTCCCCAGTCTAGTAAGATGGGGTGGTTCTTGACATGATATATCTGAGACCTTCTTGTAATCTCTCCTGATCTTGCAGACCTTAGTCTGGAAATTTTCTGTATGCATCAACCTGCATCAACTTTTATCACACAGCTCAAAAGACAGTTGGATGATTTCTGACACTACTGTCACTTGGTGATGTTCTTGCTCCAAAAGAGAGGCATGTTCAATATTCTCATTTTCTTGATGAAGGACTAATTCAAAAACTTGTTATCTGTATGCTTGATTTTGAGAGGAACTAGTTGAAGCCTATTTTTGGGCAAGCTTTTGATTACAGACAAAACCCATTGACTGTGGTCAGCCATGGGAAATAACATTTCATGAGACCATTTTCGGAGGGCTTTGCTGATTAGAGAGCACAGTGAAATGTAGTGCTCCATGAACACCCCATACCCTGATATGAATACTAGATGGGGCATTAGCAATTAACTGGTGCAATCTTCTTAGTGCGCCAATGCATGAACGCTGAAGGGCTCTCTGCTACTTTTCAGCCTTCGGATATCGAGAAACTGAGAGAGATGCCAAATCAATTTGGCGTTGTAACCCTTATATTATCTTGATATTATTTTCATATTCATAATAAGATAATATTTTCTTTTTCAACTGACAAAGAGTTTTCCATATGTTGAGACGAATATCATGAATCCCATCTTCTGTCAACATCTCTGGAATGTTATACTAAGAGTCAGCCGAAGGCCAAAACATGATTGGCACTTCACCTTTCGCCAATTGTTTTCTCATATTCAGTACTTCCTCTTTATCATTCAATAGAGATTATTCTACCTGATTGGACCAGAGTTGGTGCTTCTTTGTGGCTTCATAGGATTTAACAAGATCGGTAGAGAATTCTCTAATCAAACTAGAAGATGAACGATCCAGGGGTGGTTCAGAGAATGACCTACACCTCGGGCTATATTTTGATTGAGAAAATATTTCACCTACTAATGGTGAAGCATCATACATAACTGGCTTCATATTTTTAAGTGCCTCAAGATAATAGGGCTTTCTCGTCACTACATTGTCCATTGGAGCATTTCCCAGGCAATGTACATTATAACTGTAGAGAGGACTCTCGCCGTTAAATTTATCATAATGGAGAGGACCACCATGGTGGGTTACAGCAAAAGATGAACCATTTTGCTCCTTGGTCTTCTGGCCACACAGAGGGTTCCTGTGGCTCTCATCTGAGGATGAAACTCCGAGATCGAACAGATTGTCATAAAGAAAGCCTTCATGAGGAAGTGTCTGATTCAGACCTTCGGAATTAATGTTCCCACTATTGGGAAATGAGGGTGTAGAATCTTGAATTCCAACAGATAATTGTCTGAGGGCTTCAAGAACTCCAGCGTCAAGAAAGGCCTTATTACAAATTGGCTCTTCATTTCTTGACTATGTTGGGCGGGTCTTCTTTTTAGATGCCTTCTTACTCAATTTAGGAACCACTTGTTGACAAAAGTGGTCATTATGGGAAAGTGTATGTTCCTGCTCAGGATAAATGATCAAGTTAGGCTGATTATCTCCACTCAAATCAGGTGTATGTGCCTGACTTGGCTATCCGTATGATATAGGGGAGTACACCCCACAACCCTCTTGGACTGAAACTGAGGTGTGTGTATGTTCTGGAGTGAACTATTGATGTGTCACTCCACTGGTAGGAATAGATTTGTGTGTCTCTCCCTGAGATTTTTCTGAATCTGTTATAATATCCAAGTAGGTATCCAAAATATGAGCAGGGATTTGCTTATTCTCTTTCACTATTAACAGAATGTGCTTGGTGACTTCAGCTGCCAGAACGGGGATATAAGTCCATTATGTGCTTGGATTAGGTGTGTATTCCTGCTTCTCTCCTCCTTTTCTTGTCAGTGAATCCTGACAGTACTCAAGTGTGGGGGCAGAGAGTTGAGTCTGCCTCCTGTTTGTCACCGGATCTTTCTGACTGACTTCTCTGAATGCTACCAAACGAGACTATTGGTAGGCTTGATCAATACTAGCAGGTGTATGTGCCTGGTGATTTCACTCCGCCCAACGTGGTTTATGAGCTTCCTTCAACACTGTCAGACAAGACTGCTGGCAGGATTGATGAGTGTAAGCAGGTGTATGTGCATGTTTACCAGTTTTCAACACATTAGGTTGGCGGGCTTCATCGTATGTAGTTAGACGAGCCTGCTGACTAGCTGATGATTTATAAACAGGTGTATGTTCCTATCTATAGTACTCTAACATAATTTCCTGACGTAATTGGCGTGATGCTGCCAGACGAGTCTGTTGGACAGCGGAATTAAAACAGACGGGTGTATATGCTTGTTCGTTGCTTGCCACCAAGTTATGTTGGTGGACTTCTCCGAAGATAGAAGAGATGAGAACCTGATCACTGTTGACCGGATTTCTCCTTTGGAGTTTCGTCTTGCCTGCTCACGTTCAAGGAACCTGAGTCAAACGCCTAGAGTCGATACCCTCATCATGCTGAGGGCGCACTGTCGCACGAGTCTAGCGGCGATTGTTGATGGGAGCCCTCAGGAAGGACACATGTCTCCTTGAATTAAGGCCCTGAGGGACCTGCTCATTCACCTCATCAGAATATGGGAGTGAATGGTAATTGCGTTCCGGGGATAACAACCCGAAACGGTTGGAGATGGTGGTTGGCACTACCTGCTTCTTAATCACTAGTCGTCGCTGTCCGGATGACTAGGGTGAGTTGTTCACTTGGAGGTCTTATCGAGAAGCCTCCAAATTTGTAATGGTACCGTTTTGACGGTACTCTTTAACCAGTGCATTTGATACCCAACATTGATGACACTGAGTAGGTGATATCGTCTTCAAAGCGGATGATGATCCAGCAAGAGTAGCAGCAGAGGCTTTCACAGAAGCAATATTCACAGCAGAAGTATTCACAGGTGTGAACTTAAGAGAAGCCATTGTAGAAGATCTTGGAAAACAGTGCTTGTTTGATATAACATACGTAATCAAGATAAGTCCTGCCACTTCATCTTTTGGATAATAATGTATGTTATTGATTGTCTTGTTAGCCCTCTCATTGAGTTTTAAATAGGGGCTGAACAAATAGGTAAAATATAACCTTAACTTGGTTAAGGATTCACGTCGGGTTCACCATTTTTTGTTTCCTCTGGAATTGGGAATGACCTCGTTGGTTTAAGTTTCAAACATTCCAAGCAGTTTCTAACGGGTTTTTTCATAGAACCAGAAACATCCAATGATTCCATATCAATTTGGACCACTTTCCAACAGTAGGCGCTCATTAGTTGTGAACTAATGAGGATTAGGAATTTTCACTGGTCGAGAGGATGGAGGTTGGACTCATAACACCATTTTGGGGGGAATTATTGTCTACTCCGGGACTCTCTTTATAGATTTAAGTTATGTTCGTGAATCCTTATTACATTACCACGTATAAAATGAACTTTCCTTTAGATCTGAAAATCAATTATTAGATATGTAGGAAATTTAGATAATCTTTTATATATATTCGAGGTTCTTCATAGATAGAGAATCATCTGTATTTGTTAGAGATTCTTAGTCAGTGGTATCCTTCAATACATAAATGTCTCTTGATCATTATGATGACCATACTGGTTTTAAATCCACTCAGTGGGGCACATGAAGTTTATTGTCATTCAGAAGGACATGTATTATTTCAGAGTTGGGATCGTACCCACAGATGGGCTACCTACGTATCCTTTGTTTTAGAAAAGGAATCAGAACCCACGTAGTTTGATTAAGGGAGTATGATGTTTATATATGATTGATGGCTCAAAGAAATATGTCATAATTACTTTTAAAATCTAATCTCATGTGAGTCATGCTCGGTGTGCGAAAACAAGAGGTATTGGTAACACCAGACAATTGTGCCGTGAAAGATGCAACCATAGGAAATAATGTGGGGCTTATGTATAACTGCCAAAATAGATGAAGATTGAGATTTGCTTTAGGGAAGAAATATAGGAACAGGGTCCATAAAGGTTTATCTGCTTTATGAATATTTGGATACTCTAATCTTGGGGCTTACTCCTAAGGAAAATACACAAGTTAAAAGGGGACTTATGATTGAGTTTTACTCTTGAAAAGGAAGCCCAAATCAAAAGTAAATTAAGACTGGTTAAGAGAAATTAAGACTGGGGCTTATTCCTGAGAAGGAGGCCCAGGTTAAGGGACTTATGACTGGGGATTACTCATAATGAGGATGCCCAGATTAGGGGACTTGGGGCTTATTCCTGAGGAGGATGCCCATATTTGAGACTGGGGCTTGCTCCTAAAAAGGAAGAGCAGGTTAAGGAACTTGGGGCTTACTCCTAAAGAGGATGCCCAGATTAATGAGAACTTGGACTCGGACTTACTTCTGAAAAGGAGGCCCATATTAAGAATTCTATCATCATAAAGGATGAGGTTTAATGAATGAAATCTCTAACTCTAGTGACATAAAGATATGTAAATCACTATGTTTTATGAGATGTTCCACATAATTCTTTTCAGGTAATGAAGCCAACAAGGAAATCATGCCATAAATGGATTTGGAGAGAGTTCTGAAGGCTTAATCTTAAAGAGGATAGGTGGATAATTATAGGAGAGGTAAAATAGGCAGAAGGGGCACCCAAAAAGATAGGGTCGCGCAAGTCATGGTGGGTGAGCAAGTACTGTGTGGGCGCGCAAGTCTTAGCCGCGCAGGTGTACCTACGCGACACATGGGTACTTACGTGATGGTAAATCCTTAGGGTAGAACTTGGGCGAGGCTTGGATCAAGACTTTAATCCTACTCATAGAGACTTCCATAAAGCAGGCACACAAGTTATGTGTAAGGGGTAAGGCGGTGCGCAAGTGTGGCCATTTGTCTTAAGGGCTGGCCACCTAGGCACGCAAGTGTTGATGAGTTTCAACACTTAGTCATTCCTCCCTCTCTTTAGATCCTCCGTTATAGGTAATAAATTAACTCATAAGTGTACGGAATCCTTGATAATAGACTAAGCAGTCGGGAGCTCAAATCTGAGGTTCTGTAATTTTTCGTTCTTTCAAAATGGGGGGCCCACAGGGGTATTTATAGGCTGGAGAAGACCCTGGGTGAATTTCAAAATAAGGCGTGCAAGTCACCGGCGCGACCAATTTGCGGTGCACAAGTATACTTGCGTGACATTAGTGGAACTTGCGTGACCCAAATTAATTTTAATCTTGGTTCATGCCTTTTTCAATTTTTTATGTTTCCTTCAAAGGATGAATCATTTTGAGTTCAAGGTTTTTCCCTTTTCATCCATTTATACTCTATGACGGAAAGGAATGTCAACAGTATTATAAAAATAAAATAAAAAAAAACTACTTGTAAGGATGGGTGGTTTGTATCATTTATAAAACTATAAGAAGTTTTCTGGAAGAAGATTGAATTTTTTTGTTTTTATTTTTTAAATGAATTTCGATTAAAAATACACAACAAGAAGATGTTTTTTAGACAATATTTAAATGGAATAATTTATCTAACTCTACCTCTTCAATAAATTATTTATCATTATAATTTAAATTCACATTTACTTAATTATTATCCCTTAATTTTTTAAATCCTGAACCCTATGAGAATTAACTTTACCACAAAGATGAAGTGAATTTAACCCTAGGATAACTTCGGAACAAGCAATCACAGCAGCCCGCTTTGATTGGTGTTCTATGATTAGATTATGGTCAGTGTTAAATTAAGGCACATTTCCATTATGGATAATGAGTATTAATTTTGTTTAGGGAATATATTTTAACTCTACAAACTTAGCTTGTGTGGTCTTATATTACCGATTAAGTTTGTGCTCTCACAATTTAAACAAAACCTCTACCTCACAAGTTTTTGTGTTAATTGTTCAATTGATTTATTAGTTTCTTATAATTTAAGAACACAATTCATGGATCATATTTTGTTAATTATAGTATCTCAATGATTCAAAATAATTAAATTAAGAGGGTAGAAGATAGATCAATCACTATAAAACTACTCTTTCATGGGTGGTGTGGTCATCGTGGAGACATTTTTCATGAGAAAATGATTCAAAGGGTATAACCCAATATTTTCTTCACTCTTGAATCCAACCCAATTAGTAATATTAATATAAGAAGAAATTTTAACAAAAAAAAAAGAAAATATAAGAAATAAAAGAATAACAAATAAGTTTATTACACAAATGAAAACATTACAACATGATGAAGAGAAGAAGGCTTCGATGAGGGGATCCATGCTTCAAGAGATAACCCTCTTAAAATTGTAGGAGAATTTGGGTGAAACCAATTATCCTCTGCCTACAATCTACTAATTCACTTCCCTATCCCTCAAAATGAGAAAAACACTAATTGATAGAGTGGATGGGAGGCTAGGTTACAAGTGGTTTCAAGTGTAAATGGGGAAATTCGGCCAAATATTTTAATCCAACTTTCACCGCCCATTTGACCACCAAAACGCATGACTCAAATCTCTTTACATACGGATTATTTGTGAGATATTGAATCCTTGAGATCATCTCAAATTTTGGTCCTAATACAAGCCTACATGAATAAGTTATGGCTTAAATACAGAACCCATGTTCATTTTGGTGAGTCCATCCCACCATTGACTTAATGTCCCATTTACTCCATTCAAATGCACTCTTTAGCTCTAGTATTCTGCATAAAAGTTGTCTAAAATTATGTTAGGATAACGTTTACAAAATTTTAAGTTCAAATAAGTCATATTAAAATATTTATGTTCGAAATACTATAGTGAATTTTAAAAGGGTAAAACTGGAATTTTCATCAAATTTTCAAATGAATGATCTAACCCCATATATCTCATAAATGAATATATTTAGCATAATTTAAGGAAATTATGTCATTTATTATCAATAAAATATTCAACAAAATAGTGTTTTATTAGGTCCCATATCCCTACTTTTCAAATCTGTCTCGGACTTTCCCCTCCTCCGTTCTTTAATCATGTGAAAAAAATGAAGATAGAGTTAGGAAATAGTTTTTAGAGGAGGTTGTATTTTAGGCACATAAGATCACAATATTTACATGGTTAGAAGTAGTGATTCTTATTATGTAAGAGCCAAAATAGGCATAACTTTCTCAATAATCATTTGAATCATAAGTAATAGGTGTGAACATAGCTAACCTAGCTTCCAAAATCTATAGGGGGTAGGTCTTATTCATTATCACCCTTACTTAGTCAGTTAGAGGATGTGCAGTGACCTGATAATGGACTAGGTCCACCATTTACACTACACGTTTCTCCACCTCATCCTGATACATGAGGAAGATGGATTTGGCATGACCATACCTAGAGAGATGCATCCCATCCATGTTGAGATGATGCCACATCCCACAGACACCAGAGAACTGCATGTATACATCCCAGTTGTCTCTAAATTCAAGGGATATGGCATCACTCGGAATGTCCACGTGATATAACCACTTCTTGGGATCTTGGATGAATGTCCTTGTTAATTCCTCAAATGGATATACTTCTTCCTATGACCTATTTTCTAGGATAATTGATCATAATACTACTCCTCTCCCTATATATCTCGCCTATATGGGACCATGAACTGTTAGCCCTGTTGCTACTACCTTGATTATTGGGCCAGCTCTTCTACCATGGAAAGATCCATCCACCACTCAGCATCATCCTCATAGTTTAAGGGATACCACTTCACTAGAATGGTTTAATCTCCACCTCATCCTATCCCTAGGATATGTTCTCTCCAAAATATGCACATAGTCATGAACAATCCCATACATGGAAGTGGGTTTTGGTTTCTTATTCTACATCTTCCCATCTTCACGCATAAAAAATTTCTAGATCTACCTTAACAAAAAATGGTGAAACTCATGAGGAACCTCTGAGTATACCTTCAGTTTCTGCCTCTTCCAAAACCTAAACTATCTTGCGAATTGGTGTTGATTGAATGGTTCAAATATCAGGTCATAATCGACTCTTTCCACTAGTACCCCAACTCTAAAGGCTAGGAGGTATGATCTATGTTCCACATTCTTCATTATGTCATTAGTTACCACCACAATTGGCTGGGGGAATGGGTGAAATATGAAGTGATCTGCCAACCCAACCTTCTCCTGCATATCCACCATACTAAGCCTGAATGGGTGACTCCCCATGATATTCAGGATCACTGGAAAGAATTATATAGTATGAGGAGAAATAGGGTTTGGATATTCATATACCCCCATGTGTGTGGCCACCCAACTATATAAAAAATATAGGGGACCAAACACATGAAGTGGTATCTTACCTTCACTGATGTGGAAAAGTTCCTTTTATAAATTATCCAATACTGGGACATCCAAATTGATGTGTGTCCTCTTCGCTAGCATCACCACTGTGATGAAGGTGTTTGGCCACACTCTGAAGTGTTCATCCCTCATAGGTAGAATCCATCCATAGATGAGGGTGGAAAAAATCTTACTAGTTTTACCATAGGTTGAGCCTCAGACATGATATTATATCCCTACAAAGGCCACTATCTTGGTTCTAATATCCTTTAGTAGGATCCCTCTATGACCCGTTGATATCCTTTGGGACATGTCCTCAGCCTCGTTAGTATTTTATCTATTGGATCCCCTCCTTCAACTAGCTTTATTGTTGGTTCATTCAAAAAGTATTTAGATCACTGCTTAAAGGGAACATCATTCATCCCTGGCTTCTCTTCGTGGGTGCCCTGAACCAGATTAAGCAGTGCCTTCACTAATTCCAACAACTGCTTTTGGTCGTCCCACAAATTCTCCGTGTGGAGGAAATATTCATACATCATCCCTAAGATCTAGATCCCAACTATTTGGTGAAGGTCCCATAGGCTGACACTGACCTCCCCATGATGCATATGGAACATGTTGTTTACCAATTTCCATCTTCTTATTATCTCAGGCATGATTTCTTGAGGAGTGTAAACATGGAAATATGAATACCATGTTTCTTTATAAAGTCTTAATCAGTTCATCTGTTCCTTGAACCCAGCACATGACACACATGAAAAATAGACCTAGGCCCACTCATCTATGAATTTTCTTCTCTATAATAGATCTTATTTTTCATTTCATCATTTCTATAGATCCCCCAAACCGGCCTTGACGATTGTTTGATACTGTGGAGGAGATGCCTCATCTTATAGTATCTCCCCATAAATATTATAGATGTGGTTGTAGAAAAGGTCTTATTAAAGTGGTGCACGATCCTTCCATATGTATCATGAATCATCCCTATCCCACAGGTACTCCCCTGGTATTTCTATGAACTAGTAGGTTGGTTCGTCTCTACTCACCTTCAAGATGAAGACCTCATCTCTCAGTCTGAATCCATAAAGTGGAGTCCTCTTGTAGAGTGGGTATTCCCTCTTAATATTTATTAACAATTCCAAAATGGATTCATGGTCTTAGGTTCTTCAGACTCACTCCCTAATCCTGATGTTCCCCACCATGTCATCCCTCCAAGCATCATCACTGTTGACTCCCTAAGCGGTCATTCGATTTATTAATTAGTTGATCTTTGAGTCTAGTTCAATATATTAGTTCATAAATATTATTCATTGATCTTGTTCATGGATCCATTTTTCATAGGGATCACCTCACTAAGATTTGGTCTGCAGTGTCTAGTTCGCAAATAAGTGTTCATAGAGGAAAGTTCAAAGAGTCAGGTTTTCAAAGTAACATTCCTAGATAAAGTTTGTAGAGACATTGAGATTTGTGAAAAGAGAGAAAAATATTTTCTTCACACAAAATTATGGTGCCCCCCCCCCTCCATTATTTATAGTCATACGACTAGCTCGATGATTCATGATGTCCTTCGTGAATGTGACCATCATACAAGGTCTTTTCAAGTGTACTTCACAGGTGAGCTTTGAAAAAGGTATTTGATTGTCAATTTTGGGAGAGTATCCCAAAAATTATTACCCTCATTTTCACCCTTCATCTCCCATTATGAGTGGGGAATTTTTAGTGTTGAAATATGCATGCCACAGGAATAGTAAAGGTAGATGCATCCAGTTCATAGAAAATCCAAGCCAAATGGCCCGAAATCCCTCTTAAGGGTCTGCTTCATGAATACCTACTTCTTTAATAATAGTTAAATCTCACGAAGTTCCTTGTATGAGATCTTACTTCATGAAAACATGAAGGTTTGGTAGAAAACCTCTATGTAATAAAGTCTCAAAGTCATGGAGTGCTTCGCAAATCCACGAAGCATTGATGGTGTCTTCCCTAGTCTAACATTCGAACTCACAGAGCTGCACCCATTAGCACAACCCGCCAATTATTCATGATTGCATCCAATCTTCATGAAACCCATTTCCTATAAATGTCCCTTCATTATAATATTTTAGGTATGGTTACCTAACCTTTCATCTTCCAAATTGATTCCAATTCATGAACCTCCCAAAATTCGCAAACCAAATTGAAAGTGTATCATCCAATGTATCCAAGATTCGGAACCCCCTTCCATGTGTTCTTGAAATCCTCAACCTATGTTATGGATTTATTTTTCAAAGTCCTAGGCCCTTCCTGAAGAATGAAGGCCCCATGGGGAACTTGAGTCATTGTAAAGCATTCAATCATCACAAAGTACTCCCTTTATAAATCAAGAATTCACTCCAAGGAAGTGGAATTTGTTTTTAAAACCATACCCCTTCGCAAATCCTCTACCCTCATGATGCACCTGAGATTCATAAAGAACCTTCTTATGAGGATCTAATATTCTCAAAACCCCTCTCCTAGAAATCCCTATGGTTATTCCATGTTGTTGACCCTACTTCCTGAAGTTTTAGTGCCCAGGACCCCCACACCACTCTAGGACTGGTCCAGCTTCACCTCTAGTCTCTATGTGACCTTTCCATCCACTCTTTTGTCCTCCCACTTTACCCCCAAGTGTGGATTGATCATCCCACCTACCGATTTCTTCTAATCATAGGTACCCTAATCCATTTTTCTTCTAAGTATATGGATCCTAATGTGGACCTCATGATTGGAAACTCCTCTCATCACTGCCCAAATGCACATAAGAGATTATCATGTAAGTCCAAGGGGTAAGGATTGAATACACCCACATATGGGATACATGACATAAAAATTCATAGTTCCACATCTTCTTCATATGGCATTAAACTACATGAAAACATCCTCATCACATGACATAAAACATTAGCCTTACCCTCTATGATGAGCATCGGATTCCCCATGTGTAACCATCATTAGATTGCACCCCCATGAACATTTACTATGGGCCTGATCCCCCTGCACCCATGTACTAATACTTTAGGAAGCTTCAATGAATAAGCCCCACATAACCTGTTCCAAACATATAGGATTATCCATGTATGACTCAAATGGAATGATATCCTATTTGAATCTATACTCTAGTAATCCCTTATTTTTTCTTGATGGAGGTATAAATCTTACACATCTTCTCCTCCTTGAGGTACCAAAACAAGTTAGGATATGGTCACTCCAATGACCTTTCTCTTTCCATTTGGTCCCAGACCATATAAATTAGTGGAAAAAAGTTGATTGTGTGGTTTTATAGATCTATAACTTCCTCTTGTTTCTTACACAAATCATAACTCAAGTGGGATTAGAGGTTAGTAGTGATCATGTTGTCCAATTGATCCCAAACTCAATGGTCCCCCTATTTTTTGTAATCCCAAATTTATTAAAAACTACATGGGATTTGATTCCCAACTAACTGGGATACATAGGAAGACTCATTGAGGTCCAAACCCAATATCCAAATTCACCCAAATGTTCTCTGGGTAACATCCCTGGTAAGATAATTTCCCCCAACTAAATACCACATCTCCTGTAGGTCCCTTGGGCCACCTCAGCAAAAGTCCCATACCAAACCTTGATCATGCTTCTTCTACATAAGATTCCTTACAGCATGATGTTAAACTATATGGATTGGTCCTATCACACAACTTTAAACTATAGAATCAAACTTCATTTTTTATGTCTTTATTCTAAATAGGGTACATAGGATGCCTCCTTGAGGTTCAATCTTGACCAATGGTAAAATTAGGTTCTCCTTGATAAGGACACACCTCTCGATTCCGCCTCAAGGGGTGTTCTGATCCATCCATCCAAACCCACCTCAAGGGGTGTTATGATCAACTATGGGTTCACCTAAAAGGGGAATCCTATCCATCAGTAAAACATTCAGGTTTGATATATTCCCTACTAGGGATACACCTCCCAGATCTTCCTCAAGAGTATTTTTGATCCATCCATCTAGACCCACATTAAGGGGAGTTCTGATCAACTTTGGGTTTGCCTCAAGGGGTATCCCATCCATCAGTAGACCTTTAGGTGTGACATATTCCCTCATAGGGACACACCTCCTAGATATACTTCAAGGGGTGTTCTGATCCATACATCTAAACCCTCCTCAAGGGGTGTTCTGATCGACTTTGGGTTCACCTTAAGGTAAATACCATCCATAAGTAAACCATTCAGATGTGACATCATCCCTCCTAGGGAAACACCTCCCATATCCACCTCAAGGGGTGTTCTGATCCATCCATCTAGACCCACCTCATAGAGAGTTTTTATCAAATCCGAGTTTTCCTCAAGGGGTGTCCTATCCATCAGTAAACAATTCAGGAGTTCCATATTCCCTCCTAGGGACACACCTCATAGATTCCACTCAAGGAGCATTCTAATCCATCTTTATTGACCAAACTCAAGGGTTGTTTTGAAGAGCTCTAGGTTCACCTCAAGGGGTGTCTCATCCATTGGTGAACCATTTGGGTGTGACATCTTCCCTCCTATGGAAAATCCTCTCAAATCCACCTCAATGGGCATTTTGATCCATCCATCCATACCTACCTCAAGGGGAATTATAATCAATTATGGGTTCTCCTCAACGGGAATCACATCCATTAGTAAACCATTTAGCTGTGACATCTTCCCTTCTAGGGACACACCTCCCAGATCCACCTCAAGGGTTGTTCTAATACATCTATCAAGACCCTCTATAAGGTTAGTTTTGATCAAATTTGGTTTCACCTCAAGGTTCATCCCTTCCATCAGTAAACCTTCAGGTGTGACATCTTCCTTTATAGGGGAACACCTACCAGATCTTCCTTAAGGGGAATTATGATCCATATCTAGACCCACCTCAGGGGGAGTTCGGATCAAATCTAGGTTTTCTTCAAGGGTCGTACCATTTATCGATAAACCATTCATGTGTGAAATATTTCCCCCTATGGACACACCTCTCAGATTTACCACCACAGGGAATTTTAATCCAACCTTTATGTCCCTGCATGACATTAAACCATCTCTCAATCTATTCCCATAAGACTTTTACCATGTAAATATCTTCTTATGATATTAAACATTCACACTAATTCATAACACATACCCCATTCCAAACATGGGATGCATGATGTTAAAATTCCTTGGATGACTTACACCCCTGGCATCAATTAACTCATGATCGACATAGGATTCCTTAGGTTATATGCCTAATATTTCTTATATGATATTCCCTACAAGAGGAATAATACATGTGACCAATGCACCCAATGTCCAGAGAAGGTAGCAATGCCCAACGTGACTACTCTCATGAATGAAGGTTGTTTCCCACTCTAGAAGAAAGTATGTAAAGACAGAAGCAGTGTAATTAACCAACATTCACAAAGAGATGGCACCAGGAATGATTTCCATGAACATTAATTAAATATACGAGGGATACGTAAACTAGGAAACAATCTCCAAGGAGGAATCCATGAAAGGAGGAACTGACATCTTATCATCCCATTTCGATCAAGAAGTAAACATCACCATTGAAAGTGATGAAATATTCCTACCTTTGTAAAGTGAGAGTGTGGGGATACAGTATTCCTGCATACACATGCCTCATGCCAACACGTAGGCAGGCCCCAGATGAAAGCATCAGAAACATTACTCTTATAATATTCTTAATTATTTTTCATATTGAATTATCATAATATATTATTGGTTATCTTACATTGTAATATTTTATATCAATAAATTGTATCATTATTCATTTTAGTTTAGTGTTTCAGGTGAAATAAGCTATTTAAAATAGTATTTATTTAATGGAAAAGTACATTGTAAAATTTTGGGGTGTTACAAAGTGGTATGGTGTGATCTTGATCAAACATTATCATATCTCCATATAAACACATCCACCATAATATATATCATATAAATATTGTGAATAATTTTATAATATCATTTTTTATGATATCGAGTTATCACTAAACATGGAACATTTCCATCGATTATAAGTCATCTTATTTATTCATGATTCTTCGAAATAGACTGACCAGTATGAATGAATATGTCGCATTCCATTCATTCAAGTAGTTGAGCACATTACATCTCACTCAACTAATGATGGTCATTCATTTAATATAATTTAATAAAGGGACCATATGTATTTTATTTCCATAAAAGTATATGAATCCCAACTTGGTTAAGATCCAATTCATAAAATGATTAGCAACATAAAAACTAACCTCTGATTAGCTAAGATTCATGTTTTATGTTAGAAACATATAGAAGTGTGAAGTTTATCGTGGTAGGTATCTTTCAAAACTCATGTAATGGGGATTTATAATAATAATACACACCCAAGTATAAAAATAATCTTATGACATTATATTTTACAAAATTCAATAGGTGAGTCCAGATAATAAGTCATGACTTATTACCTCATGTTTCTATTCATTGTATATCACATAAAACTCTTTATATCAAGTATAATATTATACTCATATTAATCTTAACATATCATCATAACCCATAATACATTGTGATTATCATCAATTAAGGACAACTCAAAGTCATACGTTGAGGAGATATTACCATTCCACTATTCATGTAATATAAATGAAGCACAGATGAATGAATAATAATGGATATTACCTTTATTATAAAACTATGGTATATTTTACAACCATTACATACAGTATCTCATGTATCCAATACCAATAGATTCAAAATGAACCTCATGATTTTGAAGTGCTGGTGGTTTTATCAAATGATTTACAAAATTTTCATCTGTATCTAGCCAAAAGACACTTACCTTTCCCCTTTTAATGATCTCTTTGATGTGATGGGTTTTTTTAATATTTCAACCAAAGGTCATTTTGGTTGAATTTTCTTTCAATATTTTCACCAAGATGGAGCATTTTTTTAATCTTGAAATTGTCTTCAAGATTCATGAGGGAAATGAAATATCACTGGAGTGAGGTTATAAATTATCTACAAATGATATAGTTTTTACAATGAAAAAAATGATCACACCATGATTCATCTATATTAGGATGTTTTATAAAGGTCGCTCACACTGTGACTATAGTTATCACACCACAAATAATGGTTGAATAGATTTTATCAGATCTATCTACATTTTTTATCTTTGAAATATTAGATCATGTCATAAATAAATATGGTTGATTTCTAAGTGAATTTGGGAAGAATTTTTTCACTCTAGGAAATATAATATTTCACCATGAAGGAATCTATATAATTTCAAGTGTCTCAAGAGAATAACTTTTTTACCATGATACAACATGTTTTTTCATGAAGAACCCTGGGATGATTCATTTTTTTCTTATGTCAAATTATTCATGCCATAAATATATAGGTCGCATCATGATCTATCTGGTAATTCAGAGAAATTATAAATAAACTAACCCATTATAACGTGAAGAAACATGTTATTCTATGAGAAAGAGTTTTTTCATATTTCAATCAGCATTGATGATGTGTTTAGTAGTTAGTTAAATATCTTAAAAAACTAAATTTAAATTGAATGAGGGAGATCTAATTGAAGGTGATCCAAACTTTGTATTTAAAGTAGAAGGATTTGAAATTTAATTTTAATTTTAATTTCAAACTTGAAATTAAATTTATTATATAAAAAATAATTTTTTTTGCAAGAGATCAAAAAAATCACACATAGAATATATAAAAAAGAGATTTTGAAGATTAGGAGTCTGGGAATTAAGTATTAATAAAATATTGAGTATCTAATATTAATTGGTGAGGTGCAATCAAACTAAATTTTATTGGATAATGGGATTGAAATAAGATTATATATTAAAAATTTATGCAAAAATCTACAAGTAAATATTTGAAAATCATGGAGAACGCACTTATTCATTTGATGTTTATTTCTATGTCTAAAATATTATAAGATCGACCTATGTATCAATTCTAAGTTTATACCTCTAAAAAAATTTTATTGAAGATAGGGAGAGGTTGTGGACCATGTTAGAGTAGTGAGATCTTTTTAAAGATGTAATCACATATTGGTGAAGTAGTGGTTAATTGGTATATCAGTACATCATTTATATGTGTTCCTTGGAGTTCCCTAATAGTTTAACTAAGTAAAATTAGTGTTCTTATAATCTTTATATTCTTTCATTTGTTAGTGATTGAAAATTAGATTCAAGTTGTCTTTAACAATGTGCATATAAGATCCAATTGGGTTTTAAAAAGTTATGTTCTTTCACCATAATTCACACTATAGGGAAAACAGTGGGATCAAGGTATAAAAAGTGGTGTTAGATCCATTATATGGTTAGTAAATATACTAAAAGGAATAAATTTTCATATAGAACATTAAAAATTGAAAGGGAGTTCCCTTATTCAATGGATGAAATTATCATATATGGAAGAACATGGTGAAATATCATTATTTATCTCTCATACTTGATTTATATTCTACCAGTGTACTTGGGATAAAATTAGTGATCCCAAAGGAATACAATGATAAAATATTACAAAAGGTTGTTTAATGAGGATGTTAAGGCCCATCATGCCTTTTTAGGAGTGTTTTTTAATCATATATATATATATATATATATGAATTTCATGAAATTATCAATATAAAAAGGTATTTGGGATAAACTTTCAAGTATATAAGAAGGTGAATCCAAAGTCAAGGTTGAAAAGTTTCATGTTTTATAGAATCGATTTTATGATTTGAAGATAAACTTAAATAAAAATATAAATGATTTATTTAATTGTCTTACAGGATTAGTTTCCTCCATTCGTGGAATTTTTCATAGGATCAAGGATTTAGATATTGTGGATAATGTCATTATAATATTATCTCTAATTTACAATCCAATATTTTCATCACTAGAAGAGAATAATTTTCTGAGTTTTCTCTTGATGGATTACATAGAAAGTTGGTTGCATACGAGATGAGGGTGAATTTGTAAATATATTTATAAAATTCATCTAATGATATAAAATTCAAGTAGATTTAGAAGAATTAATTTCATGTGGTTGAAAATTAAGATGGTTTAAGTGATTATTTCTTATCTCTTACTACAAGGGAGTTTAAAAGAGGCTAAGGAAGATTTGATAGAAAGATACATCTAGCTTGTTTCCATTATAGGAAGGCTGGACACATCACTAGTAGATGTGCAAATAGGTTTGATGAAGAAAGTGG
Source organism: Viscum album (assembly GCA_963277665.1). Taxonomy (NCBI): domain Eukaryota; kingdom Viridiplantae; phylum Streptophyta; class Magnoliopsida; order Santalales; family Viscaceae; genus Viscum; species Viscum album. Next base: position 905,110,171 of record OY728139.1, read on the forward strand.
TGAGTATGAGTACTCATCAATATAAAATTTGAATTTTCTATCTATAAGTAACTTCAACTCTAGAAATTCATATGGTAAGATGTTTCAAAGGAAGGTTCTTATTGGAAAGGAATAATTGGATACTGAAAAACATCCATTGGAATGTATTCAAACTAAGTTTATCTTGGATGTAGAGGACTCACTAATGGATTTGGTGGAGAAATATAAAAATAAAAAATAATTTGATAATCAACTAGAAGAATTCGTATACCTTCAATTGGATTTGGAAGGATCTCTTGAGGATCTTGACTTACGAAAAAATACTAATAGAACAATTATGAGGGTTTTTAAGGAATACAAATTCTATATTGATATAATTGAATCTTAAGTTGATCATATTAAATAATTTATTGAATATTTTGAAAATAATTAAGTGATATATGAAGAATTAATGACTTATTGATTGAAAATTAAAGAAACAGTTAATATCATTGATGATATTAACTTATCTATCAAAGATAAAGTCAAAAAAATGGATCACTTGAAGAAAAATTTGTTTTTTATAAATAATATTGAACCATAAAAAAATTATGGAACAATGAGGAATATTTAATTTGGGATTTTGTTTATTAAGTTTTGAAAATTTGGGTAGAATTATGTATAATAACATTTCATGAAAGTATTAGTTCTCAAAGACCAAATTTCGACTGTAAAACTGGAATAGGTTATGAGGTTAGTGCTTCAAAAATAAATTCAAAACAATGTGAATAAAAAAAGTAAAATAATTGAAGTTATAAAGTTATCAACCATCAATAATTCAAAAATAATCAAGAAAGTTTTAAAAAGTTTTATATTTTTTTAGAGGAGATAGAAATAAAATTAAATTTATGAAATGTTGGTTATGTGGTTTTATTGGATACTCTTTTCCTTATTGTGGTGAATTTGAAAGATCTCTAAGAGGATAAGATATTGGAAGTTTAAAAGAGAGAGTTTAAACATGCTATTTTTATTAGATCAGAAATTATTTAAATTATTACTATTTTAGTTGTTTAAAATTTGGATAAAAATCAATTTATTTCAAGTGTATAATATGAATATATTCATATGTAATACAAATTAAAGTGGATTAAAGGTACTCTAGTTCAATTCCCTTAAAGAATATGTTTTATCATCTTCAATAATAAGACTCTTACTTGATTTATTATGCTGAAAATAATGGGAATAGATCAAAAAATTCTCAATATATTTTGGAGTTTCTTTGAAAGAATGAAAATTGAGAAGGAAAAATCGGATAAAAAATCTTTAAAATTAATAAAGAATAGTAGCACATAGATTTTGGACATTGTGTGTTCATCTCATATGACAATAAATATGAACTTATTGAAGAATAGTATAGGTATATTTGATGGAGTTGTATGTTTCATAAATTATGGATCATTGAAGATAAAAGGAATTAGATATACTTTATTTGATGGAGATGATTTTAGAAACACTGATGTACTTTATGTTGTTGGTTTACAACATAATTTATTAAAAAATAGTCAAATTGTTTACTCTGTTTTGGAGGTTGAATTCATTATTAATGGATTATATATCAAATAAAAATATTTTAATTCATTGATGAAATGTTAGAAAAATAATAAAAAATAATATTAGTTGTATAGCAAAGAAAACATTTTTCTGTTGGCAATGGAAGAAGAAAACATATTGTGTCATTAGATTCTAGGTCATTTAAATTAAAAAAAATTAAGGAAAATTTATCAAAATTCAATGTATCAATGTATATTCTTATCTAGATTTGAGAACAAGAAAATATTTTTAAATATTATTTTTGAGGGAGGATGGTTTGAAATACATATCATCTAAAAAATAAGAGAGATTCAGGTTCTCTGAATTTGACTCACACTGATGTGTGTCATCTAATTAATCCAGAAGGAACCTATGGTGAGTGGTATTTTATCCTATATGTGGATTATTATAAAAATATAGAAATTTATATATTCATATGTTCAAAAATATAAGTGTTGTATTACATAAAAAGTTTTCAAAGAAGATAAAAAAAATAAACTTTTTAGAACTATGAAAATTATGAGTTTGGATAATATAACATACTACACTTCTTATGAGGCCATAAAATATCTAGAAAATTATGGTATTAAACATGAAGTGTCTTTAGTGATAACCCTTAAAAAATATGGTTGTGGAATGAATAAATCACACTATAAAAATATATTATTCATCCAAGAAATGTAGGTTCTCATGTTGATCCGAGAAATTTCATTAAAGATAAATCTACTCTAACTCAGAATTAAGGGATGAAGAAATTATAGCACACTAATTTATTACCTGTTACTGAAACCACATCATTTGAATAAGAAATAACAAGGGATTCATTTGTGAAATCCATATATTAAAAATTTTATCAAATTGATAAAATTAATCTTGGGAGATTGTATCATCATAGTCCTTTAGTATAAAATGGTTCTTCCAAAACTAACTAAATGAAAATGTAAAGGTTGGTTAGAATAAATTAATACTAGTTTGAAAGTAAAGAGCTTAGGTTGAAGGCATTGATGTCAAATAGACATTTGTAATGGTGGAAAAGATGGAGTCTATAAGACTCTTTCTAGAAGTGGTAATCCAAATAAAATTCAAAATATTTTAGATAGATGATAAGACAGTATTTCTAAATTTTGTTCTAAATAAATAAGTATATATTGAATAACCAATTGGATTTATTATTGGGAATAATTACACAAAAGTATAAAAGTTGAAAGTGTCCTTGTAGATCCTAAAGAAATAACCTCATTCTTGGTATACATGTATGGATTCATTCCTCGGAAAAATGGAATTAAAAATATGAAGTATTAATTATAACCATTATGTGATAATTTCTTATGATGAATAGTTCATAGTTTTAGTGTACATGAATGACATCATATTTGGAGTTAGAAAATAGTATTATATTGATAAATTTTAAAAATTAATGAGTTTTGATATTGAACTGAAAATGATTATGGATTTGATATATTTTATGGGGTAACAAGTTCATTATGATAAAGAAAATAAATTTATTTCATAAGTGAGGTATGAAAATAAAGTCTTAAAGAAATTAAAAATAGAGGAGTGTAATTCAGTTTCAACTCTGATAGTGGTTGGAAAAAAACTTGTTAAGACTGATTATAGGGAGTGGGTTGAATCAAAAAAACCTATGCATCACCCCATGGTCCATATGATATCATATCCAGAGATGCAGACCTCTCATCAATAAACGAAAATACTTACATCGCACATGGCGAGAGTGAAACAAGGTGGTAGATTTTCTTGCATCAAGGTACAATCATGAAGAATATTTTTTTATCATTTACTAGTGTGGGTTACCTTCCCCAATACTATGTGAATATAGTTAGAGGTGACACTCCCAGGCTACATTACATCCCCCCTTGACTCCTTGTTTTGGTCTCCTATTTTTCAGGTCTTCCACAGGTGTATGTGTTCTTCCGATTTTCTCCCATTAATAAATAAATGAATTTTGGTGGTGGTATGTTCAAGTAAGATTACATTATGGTGTTTTTTTTAATATAGAATTTATTTATTGGTATATTTGAATGATTGTTAGGATAGTGATATTATGGATCAAAAATACACAAGTGAATGATATTTTAACATTGGTAATAAATATGTTAGTTGTCAAAGTAAGAAACAAGATTGTGTTTCTTTAAGAACAATATAGGAGGAATATGTTTAAGTCACCAAAGATTGTAAATAACTTATCTGGATGAATAAAAAATAAAATATATCACTAAAGTTGTATAATATCCAATGGTTATTCAATGTGACAATAAAAGTGTTATTTAGTTGTCTAAAAATCCATCTCAACACTCTCTCATGAAACACATTAATATTTTGTACTATTTAATAAATTAGAATGTATAAAATAATATAGTGAATATGGAATTAATTATAAATCAATATCCAGTGGTTAATATTTTTACAAATCCATTGGCATCTTATGTATTTGAGAAGAATAGGTTGAACCTCAAAATTCAACTGCTCTCCTCAAACTAAGGAGGTTCAGATTACCCATCTATCTAATGAACATAATACTTTATTTGGTTAAATTTTTTTATTTAGGTTTCTATCTAATTTTTGGATGAAAAAATAAGGGTAGATTTTATTCAGGGGGTGTTGTAGCAAAGTGGAAGGAGTTACAACAAAGTGGCATGATTAGGGAAATATAGATGACATTGATGAATCTTTATTAATTTTGTTATTTCCATTATTGATCTTTTTCACACAAAGGATTAGATATTAATTAAATAATCTTTTTATATATTTTGTTTTATGGACACTGAAAAGACCATTATATCAGGGATTAAACTAAAGTGAAAGAATAATTTTAATTTTATTATCAAAGGGGGGTAAATTATGAAGAATAATTAATAGAGAGGGATGTTTTAGAACCCTTAAGGGGGGTATAATTGTAGGGGGACTTCATATAAATTTAGGATGAGTATATAATTTATAGTATGGTTGATCTTTTACTTGAAAAATTAGTTGAAAAAAAATCTAAAGGGTTGAATTATTGTAACAAAAGGTTGTTTTAGTTATATTTTTTCATTTTATCACTAATATGGAGTATTGATGAATCTATGAAGGGTCTTAAAGATCCATGATCAAAATAAAAGATCACTGGTTTAAAGATATTATGTTTCTAGAAATAAATAAGGTTTCATTCAAAACATAATAAACATGCCTCAATTCATATTTGTAAGGGTAAATTTTACTCTGTGTAAGGGTTATTATCTCTGTATAGGATGTTGTGTAAAGGTTACTCATGTCCTGGCTACATGCATCACACCATGAAAGATGGTTGAGAATATTTCATCAGATCTATCTACTAAGGTTTTCATACTATGATATATCATATCATCTATGATGAAATCTGAGTGATTTATCAATGAATCTAGAAAGGATCATTCCACACTATGAAAAAGAATATTACCCTGCCATGAAATCTGATAGTTAGTAGTGTATCTAGAGAACTAGTGTCCAATCCATGACACAACATGTCATGCCACAAATAATTCTAGCCATATTCAATTTTTCTAAAGATGAAGTAATTACACCATAATGATATAATTTCTGTCACAACAAATAAATAAGTTTAGAGAAGTCATATATAAATTGACCAATAATGTCATGAAGTAATATGTTGCATTGTAATATTGGGTTTCTATAGATTTTGAACAATATTTATGATGTGGTTATATCATGGAGGTTTAGCGGTTAGTAAAACATCCTAAAATACCAAATTCAAATTGAATGAGTGTAATTTGATTGAGTAATATCCAAAGGCTAGATTTAAATTAGAAGGTGTTAGATTTTAAATATATTATGAATTTACAATTACAAATTCAAATTATACTCGAAAAGGTAACATTATTTTTAAGAGGTTAAAAAATAACACATAGAACAGAGAAAAGTATGAGTTTGAAGATCAGCGATATGAGGATCATATATAATAAAAATATTTAATATTTGATATTTATTGGTAAATTTTAGTCTGAATTAATTGAATTAAAAACATGATTGAAAGAATATTTTTATATTAACATTTATGGAGAAATAGGGAATAGAATACTAGAGAGTTTTAGAGAACATCATTGTTGTTTTGATGTTGATTTCATTATCTAAAATCTTCTAAGATTGAAATGTGTTTCAATTCTATCTTTATCCCTCTTGAAAAAATGTGTGGAAGATATGAATTGGTTATGGACCTTTGTGGAGAAATGATTTCTTTCTTAAGCTATAATCGTATACTAGTGAAGTAGTGGTTAATTAGCATATCAACACATTATTGATATGTGATCCTTGAATTATCCTTTTATAGGTAAACCAATTAAAATAAATTTAAACATTCTATTTATATTATTGAATTGGGTTGTGATTAAAAATCATATTTAAGTTTTCCATAGAAATGAAAAGATAATATTTAATTTGAGTAGGGTACAACAGTGAAGTATGTGTTTGTTCTTTTGGTAAGAATGGGGTTCCTTGGCCTAATAAATACCTCTATTATTGTCAAAGTAAAGCTTAATTTCTCCATAAATTCTAGGAAATACCCCAAGTTTAGAAATTAATGCCTTCATCTAAACATCTTCCTTTACAACATTTGATGTAGCAATGTAATTAGCCTATGTTTTCGAGTCTACTACAGTGGATTGTTTGGAATTCTGCCAACTGATAGCTACACTATTTACATAAAACATGAATAAAAATTGTGATATCATATTTTCTTTATCATAGAAGAAACTAAAATCATTATAACTTCTTACAATGAGATCATCCTATCCTCTTCCCCTCTAAAGACCAAGAACACATCCTTACTTATTCAAAATTACATAAGAATATTCTTGAAAATAATCTAGTGAATAAAATAGATTATATTTGCATCTACTTGTCATTATTAAATCATAAGTGATATTGAGACATGTAGATAACATGGAATACATGATGGATCCTATGAAATATGTATAAGGAACAATATCTATCTTTTCAAACTGTGATGCCCCAGACCCACACTCCTAGATCTGGTGCCATAAGAAAATACTTTACATACTTTCTTTGATACCAACAGTAAAACCCTTGATATAACCATACTTAATTAAAAAATAAATAAATATTATTTTTTCTCTCACATTCCAAGTATCTTTCCAGGTTTATAGATTTTGATACTGGAAAAAACATAAAATAATAAATCTCATATTCTTTATGTCAATCATATACATTTTTTCATTATATACAAAACTACTTAATCTACAACAAGTCTTAAAAATATGTTATATCCTTCTAAACATGTCACATGTACTAATTTTATTCATAACCTAGGGAAATATAAACATAAAAATGGGTGATATTAAATGCTCAGAAAAGGAAAACATACAACAAAGGAAATCATGGTACAAACATGGAATAAATATTCTAGTATGAATAAGTAAACAACATGAATCCATAATCAATTGAAACTAAGAGCATTCAATATCTATGACAATAAATGAAAACATGAATATCAATAATACTAATCTAATATTGATGGTATGCATGATTTCGGGCATTAAAAACCTATTATCAATGCCTTTTTCCAAGACACTATCCTATTATGGTAAGAGATATACTTCAAAAAATAACATGTTTTGCCTCATGAGACCTATTGATGCATCAAGGAGATATATAATTTTGGGGCCCACCCATCACCTGATTAAGTACAATGATTTCACTATAAGAGTACATAAGACTTCTCATACCATTACCTAAATAACCTATTACTATGTAAAAAAATGGATATCTATATAATTAAAGATATGTAATTTCAATACATTATCAACATACATGAGAAATAAATAATATTCAAGAACATCACTAATTTTCCCCATGTTAATAAAAGGGATAACATGATCATAACTCATCTAGATAAAGAAGGTGGATGCTCAAACAATACATAGTAAACTTTACAATAATCATCTATATTGGAATAAAAATAGAAATATTTCCAATACTTTTCCCCATTTTAATAAAAGGGATAACATGATCATAACCAATCCATATAAATAAGTTAGATTTTCAAAAAATACAAATTCAACATGCCAATAATCATCAGTATTGGAATAACAATATATGAAATTTCAATAATTTTACCTATATAAATAAAAGGTATGACACTATCATAACCCTTTTAGAGAAATAAGGTGGATGGTTGAAAAATTACATTGCCTCAGTTCATCAAAGGAAACCTATGAGGGTTTTGATATAACTTAAAAACACCCACTCAATAAGAATTAATCAAATGGTATAACAAAAGAAGGGATCAAGAATAAAATTGTTTGATATCATGAGTTCAATCCCCCAAATGATAATATATATATATATATATTATGATAAATCAGGAAACACTAACTCAAATAGGCTAAATACTTTTAAAAATAATAAGTGAAATGGAATTTAAAACTTAAAATATCTTTTAGAAAATATTTTTAACATTGATGTAAAATAATAATTTACATGTCACTTTAAAAGGTATCTTCTGAAAATGTGATGTGAGAACCATTGAAAATCATTACTATTAAAAATAATATCCAAAAATTATGCATTGAAAATACATAAATTTTATCTTGAATAAATGATGAGAGAAAGGAAAAAAGGAAAGTAAAATCCCTTTTTATTATTTTCAAAATAACTTTATCTAAAACTCACATTGTAAGAAGGGTAAAAACATAATTTTGTAGTAAAAATAATTTTATCAAATTGGATTATAAAATACCATATAATAAACATTTTGGGTGGGATAACCCAAGAAAGTGAGAGGAAATTTCATGATGAAACCTTATAACTCAAATAAAGGATATTTTAGTTATTAATATCCCTTACGGGAAACATACTCTATAAAGTGAGATTTCCCAGTCAAGATAAATGTATCCCTAAGAGGGGGATGTGGAGAATTAGTGATATATTTTTATTTTAAGTTTAATTTCTTTTGAAACAACTTTTACCTATGGTTAAAGAGTTATCACCTTATTAAAAACAAAAGAATCACACATCCACATGAACACAAGAATATACAAGGTTCACTACTCAATAAGAAGAGATGTATCCTTGGAATGGTTTGGAAGCAATCTAATACCACACAATCCATTAGAAAAAAAATCCTTTTGAGTGGATACAACAAGTAGGATATGTCCTTACAGTTTTGTACACTATATTCAATACAATAGTTCATGTTCTTCAAGTAGCATGATATGATGTAATAGAATTTTTTGTAACAAGTAAAGAAACATGTTACAATGATTCCTTATCAACTTCCGCGAATAATATCTTCCAAAAAAATTCTTTACTTTCTTACCCCACAACAGGCAAGAACTTATCTAGACCTCCTAAGGATACACAGTTAGATACCCAGTCCAATTTTCTAATATTATTGCTCAGTCTAATAAAATATCTCTAAAATAATACCACTGAAACAATTCTAAGTTGCTTCTATCTATGTCTAAAAATCCCAATCCTATTTCCTAGTTTGATCCATAAACTATGTTTACGATCTTCTATCTTCTCCTTATATCTAGAAAACTTCCTCAAGAATTCTCAATCTAGAAACTCTGTCTCTCTAAAAATATTAATCACTCAACCTTATCTCTTCTTCTCCCATGAATAGTAATAGTGTCAGGAAAGTAAAAATTACTTCCTCTATTTATAGGTGTGAAAAATATGGTTAATGCGGGATTTTGAAAAACTTTTCCTCTCAACCAAATTTTTAGAATCTTCAATTTCCATTAGATATCAGCTTCATATTTTACTTCTTAAAATCTTTTTAACTCTTCTCATATCTTCTATAACCTTCTCAAATTTTCTCACAACTACATATTGCTTCAAACTTTCTAAAATTTCTTTATTCTGATTCTAATTTTCATTCCGATTTTGTCATTATGATGAAGACAAATTTATGACTTTAGAGTCTTAATTATGTTTCTCTGTACCAATTAGTCATATAGGAATTATATGACTTCTCATTATAATACACAGTGCCATTTGACTCATCTTAAGTTTCTTCAAACAATTATTCCACAACCATAGTCACAACTTCTAAATATTTTAACACTTTTTAGAAACAATTCAGTAGCTTCTTAGAACTTTATTTGACATAAAAGTTTTTTAAACTTAAAATACCCTTTTGAAAACACTTTTGTATCTACTTTAAAAAATTCATCCTTCCTTCTTTCCTTATTTTCTTCTTTTCTTCTTTTATTATTTTCCCCATACCGATGTATCTTGTATCCAATGATGTTATAGATATCAACCTACATCTAATAAACTGATCTTTGCTTCACTATGATAATTGGTGTCAGTGCCAGTTTGGTAGTCTTAACCCAATTGATAAACACATTTAAAATTTCTTCTTTATCTTGACCCAATTGAAAACTACTCAGCAATTCATCTTGGTGAAAATGGTTGACTGCATTGTTGATCAGTCTTTAACTTTATTCACCATCATTGGTACCAACTTCTTCTTCTTTCTTTTTCTTTTTCATTGGTCCCAATAACTCCTCAATGAAATTAATTCTGCCTTCAATGATCAGTGGCACACTATGTCTGATGGACTAATGTCAGCATCTTCGACTTCATCAGCTTCTATTCTTTTATGAATATGATACCCATCAACTAATTTCTGAAAATATTTATATCTTTTGGATTATTTTCTAACTTAAAATCAGTATCTTAGTCTTGTTATGTTTCCAATAAACCTACATAGCCTTCAAACAATTCTACGTCTAGTGATCACACATTGATGGACTGAGACTAAAAAACTTTGAATTCATAAATGTTTTTCTTCTAAAAACTTTAGCTAGTATCATGAATTCCTCATGACTTTTGAGAACTTTTCAAATTGGATTCAGCATCATCTGACTTGCATCGGGAAGTGTTGTAACTTCTCATCCTTCCAGCACTTTCTTCTTTCCCTAGATGTGATTTACAACACTTTTTCTACCACTTTCCTTCATAAGAATTTTATAACAAGTTTTTAGATAACTTATGATCATTATGAATTAAAAAACAAAAAATCATCATCATATTTTCATCAGAGCTAGGAAGAATTTTAGACACTTCCTCAATATAATCAGATGTTCCTTTCTGAACTCAAGGTGAGTCTGGTGAACCTTTTCTCCAATAAATATTCTTTTTAATATATTGTACTTTCTTAAGTATTTTGAATCTGATTGAATTATTGTGATGGTGAGTGTGATTTTCAATTATTAGAATGTGAGGTGATTTTTTTTCTCATTGAAAACAAAAGACAACACTTTCTTAACAAACATATTTTAACTTCCAAAAATAACTTTTTTCCAACTTCATCCTAAAAACCTCCCCTTTGTATTTTTTTGTCATCCAAGTTTCATAAATCATTGAACTTTATAACATAAATCTATGTATTACTTATCAATAATTCTAAGCCTATGTGAGCTAACTCATTGTAGGAAATAAGAATTATTGAAAAAAAACCATGAAGTAAAAATGTAGCGACTCATGAAACGTCCTCATCTTCTCTTCACATCTTTCTTCACTTATTCCACTTTCCTATAAAAAAAATTCATACAACCACACCAATAAATTGTTACAATAGTCCACTCACTTACATGTTGGACTCATAGATTACCCTAAACTCCCCCTATAAATAAGATTACTTAAAAGTTTTAGCACATATCACTGGATAGATTTATGAAACCATTCCCCCCTTGAAAACACTATCCAAAGATAAGATGAGATATGGGTTAAAAACACATACCTCAACCTTGATGAGAGAGAGGTGGGATTCCCATTTTCAACCTCATTTTGTAAAAATATTCCTTTAGTAAAGGTTTTGTGAAAATGTCAGAAATTTTTTCCAATTTAGGAACATACTACATCTTAAATTCAATCTTCTCTACATCCTATTTGATGAAGTGGTACTTGATTTAAATATTTTTTGAATGATAATGTTGTACTGGTTTTCTGATAAGGTCGATGGAACATTGATAATCACAACCCAAGATCAAGGGTAACTTTACATCAACAAATAATTCTTCTAACTAAGTATTCATTTACATAAGTTGAGTAGTGTGTTGAGTGGAAGACACATACTCATCTCCATACATACTAAGATTAACTGAATTTAGTTTCTCTTTATGTAGTCTTACATAACTTTTTCCACGAAAGAAAACTCCACTCAATACGGATCGTCTATTATCAACATTTCCTACCCAATCAGCATCTAAATACCCAAACAGTTCAATACTTTTTGAGCTGTCATACCTAATTTAGAAATTTTTTACACCTTTAATATATCATAGAATTCTTTTTCCAGCCAATATATGTGTTCATTTTGCAGTACTCTGAAATCTTTCACATATGTTAATAGCATAAACAACATCGGGTCTTGAGGTGGTAAAATATAAAAAACTTCTAATCAACTTTTGAAACTCTTTAGGATAAACTTCCTTGCCTTATCTATATTTAGTCATCTTGTTTACCACTAAAATTAATGTGAAAATTGGTTTCAAATTTTCCATACTGAACTTCTTAAGAAGTTTCTTAGCATACTTTTCTTTAGACAGAAAAATATGTTTCTTCTTTTTTAAAATTTATAACCTAAGAAAGTATTTTATTTATCCTAGCATGAAAATCTCAAATTTATTTTTCATCTATTTAGTAAATCTTTCACAATTACATTTATTATTCCCATAAAAGATAATTTCATCAACATAAACAATTATGATGATTGAAAACTCTTGACTTTCTTTAATGTAAAGATTGATATCAATTATTCCTTTCTTAAATCTCATCTTTCTTAAGAAGGTCTCCAACTGGAATATCATTCCCTAGGATATTGATTTATCCTATACAAGTATTTCATTAACCTACACACATAACTTTCATCCTTACCAACAACAAAACCACATGGTTGGTCAATTTAAACTTCTTCATAGAGATCCTCACTTAGAAATGTGGACTACACATCCATCTGAAATATTTTGCAACTTTGATGTGTAGTAATAGAAAGAAAGATTTTTATTATTTCTAACAATTCCACTAGATTAAATGTCTCATAAAAAATGACTTCAATTTTTTAGTAACATTTACACACTAATATTTCTTTGTTTCTTATAACATCACCATCTTCATTTATCCTGTTCATAAAAAACCCATTTTGTACCAATTACATTTTTTATCTATCTTGGGTATGAGTTCCCAAGTATCATTCTTCTTTATCTCATACAACTCTTCATTCATATCCCAAACCCATTCCAGATGCTCAAAATCTTCATTCATATCTTTTAGATCCATTATGAATATAAGGAATTATGTTTAATACCTTTTCATGATCTTCTTTTCTGAACATTTTGATGTTAGTCACCAATAATGTTTTGATCTTCAACTTTATAACTCAATCTGGGATGAGATTTTTTAGATTATTCATCACCACTGGAAATAGATGATTCTAATTCTTTTTCCTAAGTAGGATTACAATTGTCAGTATCCTTATCATAATTTTTAACAAAAATTATTTCATCCTGATCATGTTTCTTATCAGGTAGACTTTGTTTACCATATTCCTCAGCCTTTTCAATAACTTTCAAATCAACACAGTCAACAAATCTTCTTGATTCTTTGTTGAAACATCTATATCCACTTCCTTCCAAATCATATCCAAGAAAAATTACAACTTCACCTCTCTTCTCAAACTTCTCAAGGTTTTCACCTTTCTTATTTATGATACATAGACTCCCAATAACTCTTAATTGTTTCAAACTTATTTCTTTTAATATAACATTTAATATGGATTTATATCTAAACTTTCCCTAAAGAAACATTTATTTTAAATATAAATGGTAGTTCTCATGGATTCAATATAAAAGTAATGAGAGATACCATGTTTAAGCGATATACTTTGTCCCATTTCAACCAGGCTTCTATTTTTACTTTCAGAAACTCTATTTTACTGAGGAGTGTATGGTGTAATGAACTCATGCCAAATTCCATGATTATCAAGATAATTTTCAAATTCTTCATTTTTGTATTCCCCATAAATATTTTTTTTAAAATTCTTCAACAAATAATAACATTCCTTCTGATCTTTCCACTTAAAACCTTTAAACATTTTCAGATCATCTAAATTATGTTTCATATACATAACACGAGTAATGTGAGTAAATTCATTAATGAAAGTAATGAAGTGATTATATTCATGAGTTGATTTTTTGATAATTGGATCACATATATAATAATGTATAAGTTTTAGGGGTCTTTTTGAACAAATTTTATCATTTTTATGCATAGAGTTTGTAATCTTTACTTTTTGAAAAATAGTACATCACCAATCTATTCTTCTTGAAATGTCAGGAATTCCATGGAAATTGTTTTTCTTTGATAACATACTCATGATTCTATGAAACATGTGTTCCAACATTTTATTTCCTAGATGATTTTCTTCCACCATTCCCAAGCAACAAGAGTTTTGTACATCACTAACTTGGAACAAGTTTCCTTTCGTACGTTGGCCTCTTGTGACTATCTTTCCATCTTCCGCTCTTTTAACAAAAAAAACCATATATTATGAAAAAAAATATTTCCTTCATCACAAAGTTCTGAAACACTCATATAGTTTTGTTTTATCCCATCAACAAACAAATAATTCTTGTATTTCAACTTTTCTTTCTCAATGATGGATGATCCAATACCTTTAATTCTGATAGATTTATCATTTACAAATGCCACCATTACTTCTTTGAAGTCTTTAAAATTATTTAACACTTTTAATCCTCGTGACATATTAGAATAACACCCACTATCCAAGATCCGAGGTCGTTCTACTTTTGTATCTTTGAGCACAGTTTCAACAACAAGATCTTTTTATTTCCCTTTATATTTCTTCACATCTGGATTTACATAATTGTTAACAAAACTTTTTTGTGATGGTAACAAAACAAGAAATCTCTTTCCAATATTTCTAGGTTATTCACACATTTCACAAATAGTTTCTAGATGTTGGAATATATTTTGAAATTTCACACCAACCTTATTAGTTTTCTTTAAAATATCTTTCTCAGACTTCTTAGTTTGAGAGGATTGATTCCCCATAAAAATTTGTCTTATGTAACTTATGAAATAGTTGTAATTTTTTTATTGAACCAATTCATATTTTATGTATGTCTAAATCCACCAAAACAACAGAATTATCTATAGAAATAATATTTACCTCTAAAACTTCCCTATTATCTAGATTTGTGAGCATGTTTCTCAGTAACCTTCTTATTAGAATTTTGTTAACCACCAACCTTTCTGTTATCAACTAAAATCATCCTTTTTAGCTCAGTTTAATTTTCAAAATTATCATAATTGATGTAATAGAAAAATTTTAAAACTCGTAATTATTATAAATTTATGACTTATCTACCTTTTCAGTTTGGGCTATGTATATAGCTTTCCTAACTTTATTCTTATCAGAAACAATTTCAACTTTCTTCTCAACCTTTAAAGGAAAATTTTAATCCTTCTTAGGTTAACCCTTTATAGATATTTCACCAAATTTAGATATAGTATTATTGAAAATTGTAACCCTCTATTCAGCTTTAGAAAAAAAAATTGAAAAATTTCCAACTCTTCCTCTTTTTCTTTTAATTTAACTTCCAGATGTTCATTATGATTATTTTATTTCTCAAGAGATTTCTTCAACTCGTCAATCTCATCCAACTGCATAAGTTTTTTATCAACAAAGAATTTTTGATTATTTTTTGGATAATTTTAATTTTTTAACTTATTGATTTCTTCAAGCCTCCCAATATTTCTCATACATTTCTTCAATTATTATTTCATATGAAATTGTAATTGAGGTTTTTCTTCTTCAAAACTACTACTTACAAACTCTTCATTGTTAACTGTTGCAATGAAAGTATTCTCTCCATAATTTTCAATATAAGTTTTGGATTTAGATTCACTATATTCATATTCATCATCATTAGAAAGAAAATCTTCTATTTTTTTATTTTGAGAACATTCTATATTTTCCTTTGGAGTAGGATTTATCCTTATCACCATATTTATTACAAGATTTTATTTTACTTATTTCATCTTCATCACTAACCTCTTCATTCTTTATTTGAGGATAATTATCCACAAAGTGAACAAAAAATCCACATTCAAAAAATTTCAAGGGAATATTTTCTTTATATTTTTATGTACCTCTTTTCAAATTTTTATAAAAAAAGGATAAAAATTCATTAGGATTTTTTCATACCACATTTTTTGAATCAAAGTCAGCAGCATATTCTTCCTCAAGAACCTTATTAGACTTTTATTTCTTAGCATCCTTGAAGTACATTTCATGATCATATTTTTTTTCTTTAATATCATTCTCCCTTCTCATTTAATAAGTAATAGGAGCACTATAAAAATAATCTAAATATAATTTTTCTATATCTCTATCTTCCAATGATGAAACTTTGGCATCAAACTTTTTAGGAATAATTATAAATATCTTTTCAAAAATAGTATAATATTCCAACATTTACTATGACATCTAATAGTTATGAAAATTTCATTCAACCTCGTAAATAATTCACCAATAGATTCATACTCACCCGTATTAATATCTTCATACTTCAGCCTCTAAATTTGTTACTTTTCCTTATTCACTTTTTTATTTCCTTCATAAATATTCTTCAACTTATCCTAGATACCTTTGGAAGTGGAAAACCCTTCAATATTAGAAACTCACTTTGATAAAGTAATGAAATTAAATCATTCTTAGCTCTTCTATAATTCTCAAGATTCTTCTTATCAATAAATGTAAGAGGAAATTTATCATTGATAAGAGGAAATATATCTATTTAGGATTTAAGAACACTATACCCAAGAGACATAAGATAAGGAAACATTATATCTTTCCTGATATGAAATTTACTACCATTGAAGAACAGAATCCCATTAATGTTCACATAATTTAGATTCTTCATCACAACTTCTCTTTCAAAACCTTCAGAAAAGAGTAAATGACTGGAACCTTTGGATATAATAATAATTGATATTTCTCAGTCAAGATCAAACTATCGTTGAGAGGGGGAAGGTTTATTCAGTGATATCTTTTTTCTTTTAAGTTTTATTTCTTTTGAAACAACCTTCACCTATTAATAAACAGTTGTCACCTTTCTGAAAATATAATAACCACACACTCACACGAATATAATAATTTACAAGTTTTGTTACTCAATAAGATTAGATATGTCCTTGGTATGGTTTAGAAACAATCCAACACCACACAATCCACTATAAAACAATCCTTTTGATTAGATACAACAATTAGGATATTACCTAACACTTTTGTAGCAATATATTCAATACAACAGTACATGTGCTTCAATTGGTATGAAATGATATAATATAATTTTGTGTAACAAGTCAAGAAACATGTTACTATACTGAATTTTCAACTTCCGAAAATATGATCTCCAAAAAAAATTATTCACTTTCTTACCCAGAAAGAGGTAAGAACATATTTGGACTTAATAATGATACTTAGTCTCATGCCTAATTTTCTAGTCCAATTTCTCAGTCTGATAAAAAACTATGAAAGAATGCTTCTGAAACAATTCTAAATTAGTTTTGTCTAAGTTTATAAATTCCATCATGATTTCTTGGTCTGATCTAGAAACTCTGATTACAATCTTCTCTCTTCTCTTTCTGTCTAGTAAACTTCCTCATGAATTCTCAATCCGAAAACTTCTTCTATCTAAAAATATTCTGCACTCCACCTTATCTATTCTTATCCTTTGAACAATACTAGTTTCAGGAAAATACAATGTACTTCTTCTATTTATAGTTGTTCCATGGTTTAGTTGGGATTCTGAAAAACTTTATCGCTCAACCAAATTTCTCAAATCATTAATTTCCCTTAAATATATGCTCCAAATTTGACTTATATAATGCTTTCTTAACTCTTCTCGTTTATTATCAAACCTTATTGAATCTTCTCACAACTACCACTTAATTAAGACTTTCTAAACTTTCTTCAGTCTAATTCCAATTTCCAATCTGATTTATTTATTATTATGAAGATATATGTTTGACTGCAGAATCTTCATTAAGTTTGTTTGTACCAGTTGGTCATATGGGAATCATATTAATTCTCATTATGATACATAGTACTAGTATATTAGTTGTAATATTCCTAAAATCATTCTACCACAAATATAGTCACAACTTCTAAATATTTCAACACTTCTTGGAAGCACTTAAGCATTGGATTCAAACATTAATTGACATAAATGTTCTTTAAACTTCCAAAACCCTTTTGACGACACTTTTTTACCTACTTTAAATAATTATTCTTTCTTTATTTTATTATTTTAATTTTTTTTATTTCCCCAAACCGATGTATCTTTTGTCTAATGATTTAATTGGTGTCAGAGTTCTGGGTGAAACTGGTTCACTGCATTGTTGATTGGTCATTCCCTTTATTCACCCACATTGGTACCAAATTCTTCTTCTTTATTTTCTTTTTTCATTGTTCCCAAAAACTCCTCAATGAAATCAATTATTCCACTGATGATAAATGTCACACCATGCATGATAGACTGACGTCAACATCTTTAACTTTAGAAACTTCTCTTCTTTTATAAATATGATACACATCAACTACTTTCTTTGAAGATTTATATTTTTTGCCTATGATGGAAAACTAGTATCTTTATCTTGTTATGTTTCCAAAAAACCTTCCTAGATTTCAAAAAATTATACTTCTGGTGATCTCACACTGATGGAATGAGACTAGAAAACCTTTACATCGGAAATTTTCTTATTCTACAAACTGAATCTTGTATCATGAATTCCTCATGAATTTTGAGAACTTTTAAGATTATCTTCAGCATCAACTTATTTGTATTGGTAATAATTGTGACTTCCCATCCTTTTAGAACTTCATTTTTTCCTTGAATGTGATTGGAAACACTTGTTCTCTCCCTTTCCTTCATATGGATTGCATCACAATTTTTTACATAAATTATGATCTTTATGAATTAAAAAATATAAAATCATCATCAAAATTTATTTAGAGCTAGGAAGACTCTGAGACACTTCCTCAATATGATCAGATGTTCCTTTTCAGAATCAAGATGATTCTGATGAAACTTTTTTCCTAGAAAGCTTCTTCATGATCCACTAAAAATGTTGAAGCATTTTGAGTATGATTGTTTGATTATGATGCTAATCCTGATTGTAAATTATTATAAGGTGATGTGATTTTTCGTTTCTCTTTGAAAAAAAATACAACACTTTCTTTACAAACATATTTTATCTTCCAAAAGAAACTTCTTACCAACAATGGCATAAAGATCACTCACACCTGGAGAGAAGGAAATAATGTTGAGGATCATATCACCTCCCAATATGAACAAGTCCTTGAAGCCATAAATTCTCCTAACATGTATTTATTCAATCTTGAGGGTGTGTCTTTAATCCAAGGGGATACCATCATCCTACACTATTTCAGGCCTCCTTCGGCCAGGTGTGCTTTCTTATTAGTTCATTTCTTACATCAATAAAAATGGATCTGATGATGATGAAAATGAAATAATATATAGAAAATTTATGGAATAGTAAATCAATATAACATCATACAAATAAAACATGGTTCATAACATATATCATCTCTCAATGAATCGGAATTGAGACCAAGAAATATTATTACTACTTGAGTAAAACTTTAATCAAAACCCCATCAAATAGAGGGATTTTAATTAAACAAAAAATAAAATGAGTAATATATAATTCATGATATGATATCTCAAAACATTATTATATACACCACATAAATAAAATTAGGTGCATAATACCAAACATGTCTCAAAGAGATAAATTTGAGATGGAAACCCTTACCTTGATCTTGATTCATTCTAAACATTCACCAAATGTTCTAAATAATTAAATTAATTTCATTAAATTAATCCATAATAACCATATTCATAACTTTAAATATTTTTACTCCTCATTTATAATAATTATATACATATCTAAATTAGTTTTTTACCTATTTTCAACAATGAGTGTAGTTAGTCTTTATTATTTGAAACTATTTTCATAAAAGTTGTGTTCATATATATAAATTTTCAAAATTACATAATTATTAAATCATTAAAGGTGTTGTAATATATTTTACATGATACTTATAAATTTATGATTTCATTCAATGATAGTTTTGGATACAAACCATGAAGATGAAATCGGCAATGATCATGTTTCAGTGTTTCTTAAGGAATGATGGGTGATTTATTAATTAATGATTTAAATTCTTATATGACAATACCATAGAAAAAAATTATATACATATTTATATCAATTTATTTTATTAAATATGTTCTCATATTCATCAATGATATATATTCATAATATTGTTTTAGTAGGCAATTCAATTGACCAAAACGTGAACCTACCAAGATTAATATATGGTTATGAGGTATTTTAGTTATAATATCATTATACCAAAAGCTAAATGGTATTATATAGTGTTTTATAATGTGATATATTATAATTTTAAATAATTATAAAGAGATTATAATTTATATATGAAGGTATCGGGTCATGCAGCGGAATATGATGGGCTAGGGATTTAAAAAATTTCATCACCTGAATAAAAAAACTTATTATCTTTATAGATTTGAGACCTAGTAGAGGTTTGAGAATATCATATGAATAAATCATATCATGAAAATTAAAATAGAAGAATTATCTTGTTCAAATCGAAGCATGCTCATCTATCACACGTCATCATCAACTATTTCTAATAACATCCAAAGTTGAACCCCTCTAGATCATCCACACATGATTCACGAATCTATACACTCATCATTCGTCATATTCCAGGTGATATCACTATGTTTTGATAAATCATTTAGCATTGAAAAGACCACCTTGATCCCATATCTTTGATTAGTCAGATTCATTCTTAGATCAAATTCTTAGAGAGAGGCTTTCTATCTCTAATGTGCATGAGGAGAGAGAGGCTCTCATTTCTAAATGCATGAACAGTCTATGGAATGATCTTATCCTCCACTTATATAGTGGTTTTTCAAAATACCCAGTTATGGTTCCTCATCCCCCAAGTAATAAATAATTAATTATAATGAACTAACTACATCATAAATATTTTTTATTTTTTATCAGATACTTGTGATATATTAAATATATATTATTTGATAAAATCGAGTCATTTAACTTGCCTCATAATTCTTACTAATATTATACGAACCTTGGATAGTAAAATAATATTTATTCATATAATATTTTTTTGTATTTAATTAAACACTTGTTAATACATTTAATAAATAAATTCAACTCAATTTTCTTATACTGGAATAATAATGAATTTATTTATTTTTCAGTGATTATTAATACTTGGAAAACTCTCAGACCCCGTGGTGGAACCCACATTGTCTTATATACAGATTCTCTAGATTATGAAATATTCTTGAATAAGTTATTGTGTGTGGCCCTCTAGGCCCTCATCTTGATAGCATCGAATAGTATTCACAGACCAATAGTGAAGTTAAGAAACTCATCATATCCCCTAAAGAGATAACGAATAGTCATAGCAATGAAAACCATCCAATAAACACATATTGTGTAATATATTCACTTTGTTGTTAGATATCTCTTAAACCAAGATGAACAATCATTTCATCATTCATTATTGATTTATTTTTTGTTGATCTAACAGTATGAACATACTTTAAACTACCTTTCCCAAGGATTTATGAAGGTTCTACCATCCCAATCAACTAATATCAAGATATTAATTCCTCCACTCAAAAGGGAAAAATTATACCTTGACCATTCAACTAATGTCATACCATCCATGATGCACCCAACACAAGATACCTCATCACGACTTCAATGTAATT
The DNA here is from genome assembly GCA_963277665.1 of Viscum album. Classification (NCBI taxonomy): domain Eukaryota; kingdom Viridiplantae; phylum Streptophyta; class Magnoliopsida; order Santalales; family Viscaceae; genus Viscum; species Viscum album. The sequence continues at coordinate 905,131,629 of OY728139.1, forward strand.
TTTTTCCATTCATAATTGTACGTGATCAAATTTCACACATTGATAATGATATCAATTCAAGATACCAATACACATCTCTATAGATAGAAACAACCAATGACACATTAAACATGTAGTGTTCTTATTGGCGGGTATGTCCTCATGATCTCACCTACTAGAGATTTTTGAGTGTGAATTTCAGGAGAATAAACCGCAAAGATCATGATCATCCTATCACATGATAATCAGGCATAAACTATTTACAGTCAGTATGATGTATTTTGACCATAGTACATTTGTTTAAGATCAATTTCTTGGTATCTCAAGGTTCTTGTTATAGCATGTGAACTACTATAACCTTTTTATATGGAAAATAATATATTGACTTTATCATTAAAATAATGGATTTATAAATATCAATACTATAGAGATAAGTGTACATCGTGTATAATATGGTATGATAATCAAAAATTACTATTTAGTTGGGTCTAGGGAACCCACTATTAAAACACACCCACTTGGACTAGAGACAAATTTCTAACTATCCTTGTTATTTATCAATTGATTAAGATCAAGTTTCTACTAAGGTGTGGCTTTAGTTGATGGGTCTTCCATGTCTTTGTTTCTTGGTAATTCTACTATCTATGACTTCACCTCCTTGATTAAAACTCCCAAATAGATGCAATCCCCAAGTATATTCATTTTTTCATGGTCATAGCTTGACATATTGGCTAGTAATAGTAGTATAATAATCATAATGATAAAAATTTACATAGTAGATGTGATTATAAGAATAGGAACAAATTTTTATCTATTTTACACTACTTCTTAGTTGCCTCAGAAGTTTCAAAACATTGTATTTTTAGACATGGCTACCACTAGCTTTAATGAGCTTGTCTTACTCATTACCTTAACATAACTATTATATAATATCATATTGATATAAATGAATACTAGTTTGTGTCCCCTGATAACTAGTATACATTACTCTTTATATACCAAAAACATATCATTTGTACTTGCATTAGTACAATTAGATAGTTTTGACTCCTTCCCTTGTAGTTATTCTGAATATAACTAATATTTTAATACCATTAATTATATGTTTTAAATATCATTATATAAAGTAAATAACATGTAATATGTGATTTATCCATTGCTAAGTCTTATGGAATTCAAATCAACGCGTTAATCTCCTCCTATTTCTTGTGTATGTCTCCTTAGAGTGATATATTCCATGTAACATTAGTGAAAATTCTCTCTCAAATTGTTCCATCTTGTATTGTCAATACCTTTTCAATATATGTAATCTGACTTGGTCTAAGAAACCTTTAGATCTAACTTAGTAGATGACACCCCCAAAAAAGTAGGTTGCTACTTTAAGTATATCTTTGGAGAGATTATTTCATTATGATATTAACTAACTTTAAGACCAATAGTTGTTTTCCATATGTTAAAAAACATATATTACCTGAAAACATTGGTGATCCCACTAACCACTTGTAGATACTTGGTATTGATTCATTCCAAATGAATATTATATGATCTTATTTCTTATTAAAATCATAAACTGAATTTTAGTAACTTGCATCCCTTGTTAGAATTATGTGATGTCACCATACTTTTCTGGTTATGTTGTATAGACTCCTTCTATGATTGGTGGTCTTGACATCCAATGAATAATAAAATAATCCTAGAAATTATCTATGATAAGTAAAATTCTAATGAATTTAAGAACAATGACTTGGTGTGACCAATTGATCCTTATTGGTACCATGCTTTTACCATCCATGTATAGTCTCACTTGAATACACATTAAAGTATTAAAAAATAATAAGCCACCTATACTTTGATACATGGAATCTATTATTAAATTTTAATAGATCTTGTCAATATTAGATAGTTTCCATATACTACTTACTTGTGGGAATTATAATTCTCAATGAATAATGTATCACCAGCCATAGTAAATATAAAACCATCATTATGGTTCCATACTTCCTACGCAATATGTGTCTCCGAAACATTGTCTTTCCACATGACCTTATATAACTTGTTCCTATGTAAACTATTTGTGCATCTTTGGCATTGATTAGATATATGTCAATATTTCTCTCACTGTATTAAGTAAATATTTACACCCTTTTATAGAAATATATTCTATCACCTAACTATAACCTACTATCATAAGGATTTATGTAATATCCTAATAAACCTTTAGGATAATTACATTATATTCACATTGTGTTTTTCTTAAGGCAAGTTTTTTATATCTATAACAAACACTTTATATTGAAACATGTGTTCTTATGACATAATGGATTTCCATCATACTATAACTCGTATGATATCCATTAGTTATGATATTTTTCATTTCATTGTGGGAAAACACTATTATTTTTTATGAATGTCATGAAATAATGGAAGTTTCAATAATGGATATGAGTTTCAAAATTGTTACTCCTTTTACTTACATCATGTATGTGATGTGTATAAGGAAATGTGCATTTAGTAATTTCTCCATGCAATATTTGTTTGATCTATATTAACATGTAGTAATTTTCAATGATCTTCCTTATTATAATAATAGGTTTAATATGGATAAATTATTGTGAATTTATGAATTACTCCACGGTACATTATGATGATTGATGAATTATTGGTCAAGATATTCTTCATCACACCATCCTGAAGCATCTTATATATTCTTAATATGAGTATCTCATTCTTAACATTCAAATTACATAAACACATATACTAATATTATTAAGTATACTTACCATAAGCTTACCCTTGGAATAGTTCACTCTCTCTAGCTAAACTAGTTCTGAAAGATTTGTGGATTACCTTTATTTATAAAGGTTTATTTTTCCAAAACTAATTACACTAGTGTGTAGATAATACCTAAGTTATTTAAATACAAAGATTCTAAAACCATAATGGGTATATTATTGAAAAATAAAAAGTTTATTCTTGATAAAGTATTATCTTTCCACAAAATCCTATATAAGTCTTAGAATTTATAATGATCAGGTATTTACAATGATTCATGCATTACTGAACTATTGGTTGAATATTAAACCCCATAAAAACATTCATTACTAAACTAAAATAATGTCTCCTTGTGTTAAAAGGACACATGAGATGAATTTTTTGTAAATAATCAAAAAAAATCTACTATAATCATTCACTTAGAAATTAGAAGTTGTGTGCTTCTCACCACTAGATTAGGAATCACCATTTCTCATCCATTTGGAGAACACACAGTACTTATTGTGGCATTACATTTCTAACATGGTTATTGTATTCAAATAAAAATATGTGATAATAATATTTTATTTAATACCAACTAATTATAATAGAAACATTACATGTAATTAATGAATTTACATAAAGAATAAGAGATTACTTTCTTCTTCAATTCAGTTCATTTCATTTAAATTTTTAAGGACTTGTATGAAACAAATAACCAACTATATGATCATTAACCTATTTTATTCAAATAATTTGAGAAGTTGACTTTGGAGTCAAACATTTCATTTACCTTTTCTTCTTCTCTTTCAACTTGTTCACCATATGAACTAAAGATTAAACCTTATTTAATTTCTTATTTTCTTGGAGTAAACTAGTAAAAATGATATGAGAAAGGGGTCTATTTAAATATTATGATCCATATTTTAATTTAAAAATATCTAGTGTAATCGTTACTTATTCATTTTTTTTTTCTTCTCTTTATCCCCACAAACATATTATATATGAAACAGCAAGTAAAATAATCCATGTCTTGATGTTGTGTCCACAAATAAAATTCATATGTTGATGATATAATTATGAAATATCCATAATATGGTTCATATATGAGTATCGTATAATCATTTTTACACCCTCACTTCCTGAGGTGTCTTAACAGGTATTGGGGATACCATCACATTGAATTTTTGATGTCGTATGACTTTGTGCAAGCACCTGTACTACTCTTTAGAAACTCATGATAGTTTGAGAATTTTCTTCTTCCAATAGTTATCATACTATACTTGTTTTATTATATTCCATTTTCTAAAAATATAAAATCTAATAGGTTAGTAATCTTATATTGATTACAAATTTAGAAATTATCTATTATTTAAATTATTAAATGTCTCCCATTATTTTATCGAACTATAGTAACACTCTTTAATAGAATTGGAATACCCTTTATCTTGATTATTCTAGTGTAAAGGATCCTTGAACCTCCACAAATAGTCTACATGTTACATCTACTCCACTACTCAGAGATTTCAAGGCAGGCATTTGATTGGACAACCGCATTAAGTGGCGGATCTTTGATCGGTTGAGTGAAGTATAAGCTTCCAAAATCATCAACATGATTTACTTAACTATTTTCTCTGAAGTTGAAGCAAGCTAGATATGAATACTCCTTTTTTATAGACTTCAATTAAGTCAATCCATCATTCTCATAAGAACTCCCCAATAGTAGGAGGAACCCTCAACTATGGCTGATGAGCACCTCGAACACCTGGTTGTGTTCAAATTCAAATGATGGAAGGTGTTTGCAACATAATATATTTATGAGGGTTTTTAATATTTTTTAATAAATTTAATCCATTTATATTAATAAGTTCATTATATATTGTCACACTCATAACTGAACATTAATATGAAAACATTCATCACATCTTTATGAATTTTACTACTTATTATTTTATGTGTTTCCTGCTGTCATGAAAATTCATAAAATAATAAACAATTCATAAAGGAAATAAATTATCCAAATGATCTTGAGAATATAATATTGGTTGATCCTTTTATACTCAATGGATTAGTCATGAGATTTAGGTATCATACTTGAGTCATATCTTGACTCCTGATGCAACTCACCACCAATCTAGATTCATCACTTCTCATCTGATATAGCACCTCATCTTGAAATGATCCTTAACTTACATTATCCTCTTCATAGTATAAAAATACTCACACTCATGTGAGGGGGTCTAGGGAGTGCAAAATACAGATAACTCACTTTTATCTGGTCATGTAGACCCTTATCCATATTAAATAACAAAAATGGAAATGCACAGAATGTTTTAAATTAACAAATTATTAAAGATATCACAATAAGTTAATAAATAATTAAATAAAATTAACTATACATGATCAATTAATTCTCAAAACTATTCATTATTTCAAAAAGTGTGATAAAAAATAAAATTCAATAAATCTAAGTATGAGGGTATTTCAAAAATTAAATAAATTATTTTAAATTCAAATAATTTAATTCCATTTGATATTATAAATAATTTAATATATAATTAGAAAATTAAATTATTCAATTAATTTAATTTAAAAAAATTACATTAATTTTCCACCAAACATTAAATTAATTTTCAGAAAAAAATTAAATTTTCATTATTTTAAATTATAAAAATAATAAATTAATATATTGGTCAAATAAAAAAATTTCAAACCCCGAGACACTGCGTAGGCTTAATGTGGGTTTGCCGAACCTATGAAGGCCCTTTCCTGGCTGGGCAGACCCCATGTGGGGGTGTGAGGTGTTGTATAGTGGGCCCCAAGTGTCTCAAAGAAGACAAACTCCTTTTTTATTATTATATTATTATTATAATTTTTTATTGTTGATGACTTATGCACCATTTCCTCCCCCTTAAATGATTTTTTTTCACTAAATTCAAGTCTCCCAACTTAAATTTTCCTCCATATTTATTTAAATTTAATTGTAAGTTGTTTTTCTTAAAGCCTAAACATATGCTTTTTACAAACAAAATAATAATTATATTATTATAATTCCATAAATTTTGGAATTAATCTTATTAGACGATATTATTTCTAGTGAACAAAATCTGATAAAATTTTGGCCGGATTTATTCTTGGAATGTTAATACTCGTAAACCACAAAAAAAATAATCTGTATTAGAAATTTATAATGGTCATAACTTGGAATTCCAAAATCAGATCGACATGAGGTTCATTCCATTGGGACTGAATTTAAACCCTTTACTTAATTTAATTCAAATTAATTTTTTCTTAGCCCAAAAAATCACATGATCCTTATTATACAAATTTAAGGTACTAAGGTATGAATTGGAAACCAGTGGGTCGGGGATTTAAAAATTTTCATCCTCCGAATGATGAAACTTTTTTTCTCTAATAATATGAGCCCTAGTACAGGTCTCAGGATCTTGAATGAATTAAACAAAGCATAGAAATTAAAATAAAACAAGTACCTCATTCAAATAAAAGTGTTCTCATCTGTCACACATCATCATCGACCATTGCTCAAAGGATCCAAATTCGAAGCCCTCTATATCTTCCACACATTATTTGAGAATCTACATGCTCATCATTAATTAAATTCTAGGTGCAGGAACTGAGATCTAATGAATCCTTCAGCATTGTGATGATCACCTCGATCCCGTCCCTTCGATTCGTCAAACACATTCTTGGATTGAATGATCATAAAGATACTTTCTACATCTAATATGTGGGAGGAGAGAGAATATATCATTTTTGAATGCATGAATAATCTATGGAATGATATTTTAGTCCACTTTTATAGTGGATATTCAAGATACCCAGTTAGGGTTCCATGGCCCCATATATTTAACATCTACTAAATAGGTATTAATTAATTAATTATGATGAACTAACCATGTCATAAATATTATTTATATTTTATCAAACTCTCGAAATCTATTAAATATATATTACGTGATAAAACCGGGCCATTTAAATCAACTCATAATTCCCACTAATTTTAAATGAACCTTGAATATTAAAACAATATTCATTAATATAATGTTTTTCCTGTATTTACTTAAACAATTGTAATTACATTTAATAAATAAATTCGACCCAGTTATTCTGTACTCAAATAATAATGAATTTATTTATTTTTCAGTGATTATTAATACTTGAAACACTCTTGAATCCCATGGTGGGTCCCACCATTTCTTATATACTGATTCTACAGAATAGGGTAGGTTCTTGAATATGTTATTGTGTGTGACCCTCTAAGAACTTATCTCAATAGAAATAAATAGGATTCACTAACCAAGATAGGAGTCTAGAAACTTATCAAGGACCCTAAAGATATAAGTAATAATCATAGTAATGACAATAATCATAAGAACACACACTGTATAATATAATATTTTTCTCTTTAGATTTCTTATAAAGTATGATTCACACTTGTGTCATCATTATTTCTTGTTTTATTGTTTGTTGATCTAACCGGATGGACTTACCTCTGACTACATTGGACAAGAATTTATGATGGTAATACTATCTTGATCAATTAGTTCTGATATATTAATTCCTCAAATCAAAGTGAAAAATTATATCTTGACCATTTAACTAATTCTATACAACGAATGATGCACCCAACACAAGCTACCTCTCCACAACTTCACTGTCATGGTTTTTTCCTTGCATCAAAGTATAGGATCAAATGGAAAACATTGATAATGATCTCAAATTTGTAGAGAAATACACATGTTCATAGATATGAACAACCAATGAAATATTAAACATGTGTTTTTCCTATTTGTGGGTTTTTCACATGATCTCACCTAGCTTCTAGAGTTATCTAAGTGTAAGATTAATGAGAAGAAGTCTTAATGCTTATGAGCTCCCAACACCTGATAGTCAGAAATCAATTGTGTCCAATAAGTATGATGTATCTAGACCATAGAATATTTGTTTAAGATCAATTTCATAGTATCTTGAGGTCTCATTATATCCTGGAATCTATTATAACAAGTTGATATGATAAAAAAATATATGGACATTACAATTTAAATAGTGGATGCAGAAATATCAAAACTATAATGGTAAGTGTATATCATGTATAAATCACTATACACATTGTATGGTAATAAAACATTATGGTTTATTTGGTTCTAGGGAACCCACAATTAGAAAAATATAAATTGATTACTTAGAAAGAATAGATCATTTTTCTCTTAGTAAGCTCATTTTAAATAATTGAATTTTCAATAATCATTTTTTGATAATATCATTAATAGGTTATCCAATTTTTGATACCAAAATATTAATCATATCATAAAAATAATATTTATCCTTTCATACCATCCTTATATCTATCCATGAGAAGCGGTAATGAAAAACATAATACACCATTCCGAGGTGGTGGTGGTCTGCATGTATGCATGGATGATGATTTCATTTTCATAGAATGAGAGGAAATTGTAACATGGTTTATTATTTCATAACAATAAAATTTATATAATTATTATAATTATTTATTAAATTTCCATTTTATACCATCAGTTTATAGTTGTTAAGAAAAATGAAACATGTTACATCGTGGAAGTTGTAATCTGCAAAACACACGAATTATGGTTTTGTTTTTCTTAATAGAAAATGGAAAGGGTGATTAATGATTATTTATATATAATAATAACATTCAATATATAACCAATAAAAATTTCATTATATAGGTATTTTAAAATTATATTTTTGAAAAAAAATTATAAAATAAATAAGTTAAATAAAATAATTACTCATGGTAATAACTTTGAGATTTCATTGAAAGATCCCTTGGAAAGGGAGGGCATAGGCTAATATCTTGTGATCATAATCTCAAAAGAGTGAAATATTATTCTAGTTTAATGGAAAATGGAAATGTTTTAAATGGAAACATAATTTTTAGTATTTCTTTTAAGGGGTGATGAGATACCCCTATTATAAGTGGTGATAATGGTATTTTTGTAAATATTTAAACTTAATATAAAGCGAGAACATGTAAAACATGTCATGTGGATCAAAAATTAAGAAGTAATTGATTTGGTAATATATAAGATCTATAAAACCCATATCCATTCAATTATAAGCAATTTTTTATCATGATTCAATCCAATCATCCCTTGAATTATTACTTTTACCACTTTAGCTTTTACCAGAGTAATCTGTTTTTACCCCAAGGTAAGATAAACTCTATGCCCAAAAAAAGTTATTCATATTAGATAATTTGGAGCCAATGATTATAAATTTTAAATCAATTTTATCTGATACAATTTATAAAAGTGATAAAAATTAATTTTAAAAAATGTATAATGTATTGAAAATAATTTTTGAGAAAATATTACATATGTTCTAAAATATCAAATATGGGTTTTTAAGTTAATACCAACATTTTTCAAATCATATAGACGCATATAAATTACAGATTTGGTATTGTAAAAAAATTTCATGAATTTTAAATCCATACTTATATAATAATAATTTCATAAAAGTCATGTTATTTATAAAAATGATATTTATGCACAAAATAATTATTTTTAAAAAAATAAAAAAATTAATCTTAAGAAACTATTATTACTATGAATCCTAAAAAATTACTTTTAAAAATTTAAACTATAAATTTTATAAATTTAACTTTTAAAAAAAGTGAGATATAATGAAAAACTATTTTTATTAGAAATTATGTTTTTAATAATATTAATCATTATCATTCATATTTACTATAATTTAGAAATTAAATTAGTATTAACCAATTATTCATATAAAATATATTTTATCATAATTAATCACAAGTTTCTTGAAATATAAATTCTTATCAGATAAAAGGAAACATTTATAAAAATACATTTTTAAGCATAAAATAACTGTATTATTCACTTCAGTTATACTAATTGAATTTCATTTATAGAAAAAATATATATTACTTTATTTATATATATATATTTCATAAAAAAGATACTCATATTTATTACCACTAATTCAATTTCTAGTTCATCCTTAAATATTTATGTTTTAATATAAATATATCACGGTTCCATTTTAGTTTAGTGTTGTGTGTGGAGAAATCTATCAAAAACATTGAACTGTTTGAAGGATGTCATATATTAAAATATTAATGTGTTAAATTCTCTCCCCATCACTTAATTAAATTATATCCTCGTAGTTTTAATTATCATGCACTAAAGAAAGTCGTTAAAGGTCTAACTGGAATTTAAATTTTTATTATTTCAAACACTTTTAAGGGAAAAGTGAGAAGCCAAACGTTCAACCACAAAAGGAGATGAAATATGTAGAGACCCAATATTTATGTACATGGACATTACATTAATTTTTCATAATACTTAATAAATGATAAAAACATATGCCCAAGGACCATATTAGTTTAGTGTCTTTGGAAACTCAGAACATAATCTTCTAATCATGGTGAAAGATCTTCAACATCTCCCATAAAGTTCTCCTTTTTTCCTACCTAAAACCTTTATTTATATCCTAGGGAAAAGAAAACATATAAAGGGTGGTCTTAAATTCTCAAAATAGTAAACATGGATAACATAAAACAAACCATAAACATTTGAACGTAAAAACATGAACATAAATTTTAAACATCAAAATCTTGAGTAATGGCATAAATCTTGGTAGTACGTAAGTCATGGATCATAAAGAAACATTAACCATGATAGAATAGAATTAAAATAAAACATTTATTTTAGAAAACTAATAATAACATATTATTATTTCCAAATTATCCAAGGCATTGCTTCCAAGACCATCATAGTGGATGAAGTCCATTACTGAACCAGGTTTACATGACATTCCAGCCCTGTATTACTGAACTAGATTTACTTATCATTCCATCCATGTATATCTCATGAGATATAAATATTTACCCACTTAATTGTAGGGAGATATATTTCCAACCCATCTCATAATGAAATCATTCTTACATGTTCCACAAAATGATAAATCATTCATCATTGCCTAACCCGTTAAATAAAATGAGATTCTTAAATAGCATTTCATCATAACATAATCCATATAAGATAAATGGAATTCATAAAAATTAATTCCATAATAAAAAAATCAAATAAAATTAATAATAGGGATAGAAACATAAACCTATGTCATCTTATATGGAAAATAATTTTGATAAAACACTTGAAAATAATTCTTGAGGAAAATATCTTTTCTTCTTCAAAAATGATTTATTTTATCAAAATATCATTCAAATTTTAAAAGAAAATAATTTAGTTAAAAATAAAATTGAAATATTTTAGAGGAATATTCATGGAAATAAGTTTTTAAGAAGATGTAAAAATATATTCATTTCATGTAAGTTAAAAAAACATTCTCCCTGTACTTTTACTGGAAATGTAAAAAAGTACCAAATATGGTAAACAAAAGAAAGATTCCTTCCATACCATGTAGTAAAAGACAAAAATGGGTAAAATGAATTTAAATATACATAGAATAATGTTAAAAATTTTATGAAAACATTTTTATCAAACATGTACATTGATGATGAATATATCCCTAGAAAATACTTACATATAAACAATCTCAGATAAAAAAGATATTTTCAAAATTATCCCTTACTATAGGTCCAATTTCTTCCATATGTGTCCAAAAATCCTTTATAGTGGGTTTAAACATATTATTAACTTGTAACATAATCATAATAATATTTATGATATCATATATGATTCACTTATGACTTTATATTACCTGTTCATTTGTCAATTCCATGTTAAAGCACCGTTTTAGGTAATAATCGTATGCGTTTGGACATGTTATTCTTCATATGATTTATTAGATCTTGATTTAATTACTTTAATAATGTAAAAAATGAAATATATATATCTTATATATTTAGTATATGAATATATATAATAGATAGATATGAAATGGAATACATCGTTCATGGAGATGGTAGGTTGTACGTACGCATGAATGTTGTTTTTGTTTCCTTATTGAATTGGATAGAAGTATGTAAATAACATATACATATATATAAATAAATAAATTATAATTATTATTTCATATATTTAATGATTATTTATTATATATACTTTATAATCATTCTTTAATGGTTAACATGGAGAATGAATCTCATCGCGTCGTGGAGATGGTAAGTCGTACGTACGCACGAGCAATAATATCATTCCCATAACTGTTGAATGGTATTGAATCGGATGGTTTACAATATCTCAGAATTAGAATAATGTTATAATAATAACATATAGTTATTATTTCCACCATTATACTCATCCAAGTAAGGTGGTGGTGAAAAATAGATTACACCACGGTGTAGAGACAGTAATCTGTATGTACGCATGTGTGGTGATTTTATTTTTTATAGGATGGATAGAAGATGAAATAGGGTTTTTTAATATTTATAATAACATATAATTATATAATTGATACATATTTTATTAATTTATAATGAAACAACTAAAAAAGAGTAATTAGAATAAGAAAGAAATTTGAAATAATCGGTATAAGAGATTACATCTTCTTTGACGTGCCTCCTTTAAATTTCCATTTTGGGAAATAGATTTGGTCTTTTTGAGAATAACAGAACCTATAGAATGTAAATAAGGAAGTTTATAAGAGAAATGGGTAGTGTTTGGATGAGATTAAAGGTTTTAAATGGAGTGAAGAGGAGAGGTAGGAGGTGCCCTTTTATAAGGGAGGAGAGGGTCACCTTAGGAAAGTTCCAAAATATTAATTTATTATAAATTAAATTTCCATTTAAAATATCAAAAAAATTATTTAATTATAATATAATATTATTTTGGTTCAAATAACCATCATAAAATAATTTTTTGACATGTTTTGAACATTTTTTTATCCTTATCTTTTTGGTTTTACCCTTATTTTACCCTTTTTAATCTTACTGTGATATCATGTTATTTACACATTATGGGTTAATGTAATTACCATATCATGTCAAACGACCCAAAAAAAGTTATTTATGACATATTTGGACTTATGATAACCATTTTTTCTAATATTATATTTTTAGGAATTTAATATCATTTAATAAACTATTTTATGTTTTAAGTTATGAATTGTGTCAATTTTGATTACTATTCATACTTAACTTTTTAAAAAATTCATAAAAACATTATTACTTAGAAAAAAAGGAATTAAATAACATATAATATGTCAATGTAATCCAAAAAAGTATTGGATAACATCAAAATATTCAAATTAAATTTATTTTAATATTTATAAATTCATTTATTTGAATCTATAATTAATGAGGTAATCACTACATCATTATTATGTCATAAATAAATATATTTATCTAATTTTTAAAAATTATAAATAAAATATCATGGTGTATAAAATATTTTTATATTTCCAGTTACTATTTATAGATATAGATGTCTATTATATAACCCCATATTAAAATCAATTTAGTAAAAGATATATGTTTAGGTTATAATTATCTTTACTTTAAATTAATTCATATAAAGTTTCATTTTCACATCCATGTGAATCCATGGGGTCCCTAAATTGACCCATAGATTCCAATGGTCAGACATGTATCATCCAATAGGGTTAGTACACATGTTAGGGTAATTTAATATTATTATAATATTGTTTTACCCTTATTTACCATATTTACCCTTTAACCATGGTAAATAAAATAATTATAGAAATTACAATTCATAATGTCCAAAAATAAAAAAGTACATATTTACACAATATGAACTTTATGATTCTAGATATGGAATACATTTTTTCAAATTCAAAATAAATAATTTGCAGTAATTAATTTAAAATTAATCATGTCATTGAAAACAATGGGTTTTTGTTTAAAGCATTGAAAAAGATTGAAATGTTTTTACATATGAATTCAATGTAAAATTAATGAAAATGAATTAAATTATCTTAAAATATAAAAATATATTCTATTTATACTTTAAAACCATTCAATAATATATTTTAACAATATAGATTATTTTGATGAAAGGGGTTGTTTTCAATTAAAATTTAGCATATTTTCATTATTCATCAAAATATGAAAGTTATCAGAAAAATATCAAAACTTTATCCAAAGTAAAATTGTATGTCCTTCTTCTAAATAAGAATTTTATATTTCCAAATATAACTTATAAAAGTGTCAAAAACTAGATTTAAAATGGTTGCGCCATGAAAAGGTGGTAAAAGTGCTTTTTTTAATACTTATTTTATCCGAAAAAATGATTTTGTTCTCATATCATGTGTAAGATAAATTCTAATGTTATATAAAATTCATAATGTGGTTAATAATATTCATAACAGATAGTTTATATCCTGTTAAATAATAATATTTTAATAATATAACGTTGTTTAGTGAAACTCGGTGTTGCGTACAACACAAGATATTGAGGAAGGTTTCTCTTGCATGTAACGTAAGCCAAGTCAGTGTTTCATGTAGTGCAAGATTCTTTTGGTGCTGCATATAACATAATCAAAACTTAGTTCATTTATACATTGAACAAAATCTATACTCTATGTTATATGAAATAAATTCTATCAAAGGAACTTGAAATTGTGTGCAACACAAGTCAAGAATAGTGTTGCATATACTGCAACCTAAAACGGTGTTGTGTATAGCGAAAGCTAATCATGGTGTACCGTACAACACAATACATCAATGAAATTAAAAAGAATCTATCTCACAAAATCTCAAGGTGTTACAAAAGAACCATTAAAGGAAGATTTAAGCCTAACATAGTTAGTTTCCCTAAACAATTTCCAGGATATAAAGGTTACCTGAGTGTTTGGTCCATCCATTATTAGATCTTCAAAGTCATAGGCCTGCTTATTATAGGACCGGATGTACACCTCAAGGCTGATCTTCCCATTATTGAATCCCCCCAAAATAATTATATCTTTTTGTTCTATCCATGTGTATTTCTCCTCACTAAGAATCACCTAAAAGGACCTCCCCATAATTTTGGTAGTTTCCTCTTCATAGGCATTGAGTAGCAGAACTTGTTTGACCACTTCTTATTCTGAACTCAAGAGCATGTACAAAGATTATTCACCCACACCACCTAACTAAAGCACCCCAGAACACCCTGATAGGGGAGGGGTGAATCAGGGTATCAACTTTTCTTTATAAAGTTGTGGATATCATTCCCAGGTTGGTAGAAACTTGTTAAATATGTTGGTAAAATGAATGAATGGAGATGAAACAACACTTTAACTTAGTTCAACACAAAGGGCTATGTCTAAGGAGCATACGCCGACAGAGTTTCAGTCTTACCTAAATCCAATAATCTTCACTAGTTTGTGGATTAAAAGGTTTGTTCACAGTCACTCTATTCTAGGCACACTTCCTTTACAAAGGTTTAGGGATAGAGCATTGCTTACCTTAGATCACTTCCATTAACTCCCCCTAGCTCAATTCCTTGAGAGAAGTCTAACTCAGTTTATTGACTTGAAGGACGCTTCAATAGATTTGCATTGAAGCCTTTGTCTTTATTCAGCATGAGACACTGCTTGCATCAAAGTCTTGAATTGATGCACCTGAAAGCACTGAACACAGAAACCATAAATTCAAAACATGTAAACAACTTATACTAACAATTGCGCGCAACACGTACCCTATGCGTGAAAGGTCTTACTTTTTTGTGCAAGATTTTCCTTTTGTGTGAAAGATTTTCCTTTGCATTCAAGAACCACTATTCGTGCGCAATATTTTCCTTTTTCATGAAAGTATTTCACGCAACTACAACCTTTACACACAACATCAACTTTTACGTGAAACTTGAATTTTTCTACGCAACGTTTACATTTTTTCACACATCCCTTTTCGCAAAATGTTTACATGCATAAAATTTCAGATCTTCTATAAGTCTTCAGCCATTCAAAATGAGATTTTTCACCTCTTATTTATAGGTTTCATTGAACCCCATGTGAAAAACCCACCGTGTCACACAAAACTCCCATTCTATGCACAATTCTTTTCACACAAGAACCATTTTTCGCACACATCTCTAGATTTTTCATGCACCTCATGCCTTTTCCATTTTTTAGCACTATGATCCTGAATCACCTTTTGTGATAAAATTCTAATTTTCTTTCACTATTCCATGAAAAAGAAATTTGGTACACATTCCATGTTTTTCATGCACCACTTCAACATTTCGCACACCTTCCTTTTCCAAAAACACATCTCTCCATTTTCTGATTTTCAGGCCCAAAAAATTGGAAAACACTGGAAAACAGTGCCACCTTCAGTGATGTTGACCACTTGAACTGTATGATCCCTTTTATAGAAAACTTTATAAACTTACAATGAGTATTGATAACAAACACAAACCATACTCCATTTATAGCATCGGCTATGGTTTCAAAAATCTCCCCTTTTGTGTTCGTTGGAAATCTCCAGATATATTCAATAGAGCACCAGCCACTATCAAAACCTGATACACAAGATTCAACTCAACCAACACTCTAATTCTACGTGAGCAGTGCTTTGTATAGAAAAAAATAGGGAAAGCTTGAATTGGGTTCCTGTGTTTTATAATTCTTAAAAAATTCCCAAGAAATTCTCTTACTATTTAACAAAAGAATTACATGTCCTGAATGTATTCTTTCTAATCCTAACACTGAATTATCATCGTGTCATAGAAGCATTACATTCCCTAAATGTATTTCTTATCCTACTAACACTGAATTATTATCGTGTGATAGAAGCATTACATGTCCTAAATTTATTCTTTCTCCCCCATTTACAATAAACCCAAAGATCGGAATTTGTTCATTATACATCTCAAAACACACTCCCCCTGGATAGTATCTCCCCCATAAACCAATATCATATCCAAAAATAGATAACATAATTGGGGAGAGGGGAAAATCATAGCCTCCTCATACACTAGGAGTTGTCTGAACAATGAGGTTCAATTGATGTTTCTCAAACACAGTCATTGACAATGGCTTGGTCATAATCTCAACCACTTGCTCATATGTTCCCACATGTTCCATGTTGATCATTCCTTGTTCAAATTTCTCCTTGATGAAGTGATATCTAATTTAAATATACTTCATAATAGAATGCTAAATAGGATTATTCATAAGATCAATTGCGCTCTTGTTATCACAGTAAATCATCATTGGTTGTTTTACCTCAGCACTTATGTCAGTCAGTTGCTGCTTCATCCAGATTAATTAAGTTCATGCTTTTGTAGAGGATATATATTAAGCTTCAGTAGTACTAAGGGAAGTACTCTCTTATTTCTTGCTCAACCAGCCCATACATTTCTTCCCAATATAGAATGATCCACCACTGGTGGATTTTTTTCCACTACATCCTTAGCCCATTCAGTATCTGAACATGCAGATAATTCATTATCTTTTGCTGCAGTAAAGAATAATCCATAATTTTGGGTAACTTGAATGTACCTCGTGATTATTTTAACTGATTCCATATGTTCTTCCTTTGGATTACTTTGAAATTGGGCTATTAAACATGTTACAAAGACAACTTATGGTCATGTAACTTTCTGGTATAGTAAGATTCCAATGATTATTCTATACATTGTGGGATCCATAGACATCCCATCCTAATGCTTTCCTAGTTTTGTTCCAACTTCAATTGGAATCCCCATTGGTTTGGAATCTTTTATATTAAATTTATTCAACATCTATTTTTCATAATTTTCTGGAGATATGAAAGTGTAATCCTTCTTCTGAATCACCTAAATCCCTAAGAAGTATGTGAGTACTCTAATCATAGAAATTTCAAATTATAACTTCATGTGATTATAAAATTCTTCAACTAATCCCTTCCTTCTACTACCAAAGATAATATCATCCACATAAACTAGCACCATGAACTGATCTTTTTGAGAATTATTTATATAGATATTGTGATATACTCCTCCTTTTTTGAATTATAGCTTCTTGAGATAAGACTCTAGCTAGGAATACCATGCTCACGGTTCCTCCTTTAAACCATAGAGGGCCTTTTTTAGTTTTCAGACCTTTGTTTCATCATTACCAAGAAAGAACCCCATGGGTTGTTCAATGTATACTTCTTCTTCTAAGACTCCATTCAAGAATGATTTCTTGACATCCATTTGATACACTTTATATCCTCTTTGGATTTCCATGGAAAGAAATAGCATAGTTGACTCCATTCTCGCTACTGGAGCAAATTTATCCTGAAAATCAATTCCTTTAATTTGTGAATATCCTTTACATACCAAACATGCCTTATTTCTGATCATATTTCCATGCTCGTCAAATTTTTTCTTGAAAATCCACTTCGTACCAATCACATTATAACCTTTAGGTCTCTTGACAAGTTCCCAATTCCAATTTTTGTCAATCTGATCTAACTCTTCATTCATTTCATTCACCCAATACTCATCCATTATTGCTTCTTCAAATGGGGATGGTTCCACAACTAATAGAAATACATATTGTGCATTATTCCTCATTATCCTTGTCTGTGTGGGTGCATTCGGATCCCCAATAATGTTGGACTGATAAATATCTACTCTTTAATTTCTCTTTTGGGGTTCGATCAAATTCTCTCCAGTTATGGCTTGCTATTCGGAATATTCTTTTGATTCAACATCATGATGTGTCTTTAGAGAGTTTTTTACACCTTCCTCTACCTCTGTATTACCATTTGTTCCATGTTCACATTCTTACTCATTTTCTATCACATCAGCATAATAATTCCTTGATGAATTCGTGTTTCTCTCTTTAATGATATTAACAAAACTTCTTTCCAGAATTCTTCCCAAGTGCTTATTGAAACACTTGTCAGCTTTTCTTTTCACTGGGTATCCATGAAATATTCCTTTTTCTTCATTGTCTCTATACTTTCCTTGATTTCCTTCTTTGTTTTAGATGAAACATTTGCTTCCAAAAACACAAAAATATTTTAAAGTGGGCTTCCTTTCTTGCCAAAATTCATATGGTGTTTTTGTATCACCCATATATAGCCTTGTTCGATTTTGATTATACACTGCAGCTTGAACTTCCTCTTTCCTTTAATGTTGAGGAATATGACTCTCGATCAGCATAGTTCTGGCCATGTTGTTTACCTATCGATTCATGTGCTCAACAACTCCATTTTGTTGTGGAGTTCTCAAAGCATTCACCTCAAATTGTATCCCATGATTCTCTAGGTAATTTTCAAATTCAATGGATGTGTATTCCCCTCTATTTTCAGACTGAATGACTTTAATATTCTTTCCAGTATCATTCTCGGCAATTCGTCGGTAGGTTTTCATGCAATCAAGAACTTGTTTCTTCCTGTGTATAACAATCACCCATGCAATTATACTATAATCATCTATAAAAAGAACAAAGTACGTTTCTCCATGTGTTCTGAAAACATTTATCAGCCCATATACGTCTGTATGAATGCAATCAAAGAGATTAGATACTCTTTTCTTCTTTGTCCAATAAAAACTGTAGACCATCTTCCCACACATACAGGCATCACAGGTTTTTTCTCGTTCATGATTCATATTAGTTATATCCATGAATATCTTTAGCTTAGATATCTTTTCCATGTCCTACTGATTGATGTGCGCCAATATTCAATTCCACAGATTATTTTCCTCTTCAACTGTTAGGTAGAAAATGTTATCTTTATTGTCGACCTGATATAAGTTTTCATCTATTCAACATCTTTTCAAGAGATGATTCTCAAACTTTCCTCTTATATTACAACCATTTTGATTGAATGTAACAATAATACCTGAGTCATAGAGCTGACACACACTCAGAATATTATCATGCAGACTATCCACATAAAGAAATTTAGTTTTCTTGAGCTCTCCATTAGCTAGCTCGGTACATCCACAGCCTTTTATCTTCAAAGAACCATCATTACTGAACCTCATTGTTCCATTAACTTTTTTCTTGACATCTGTTAATAGGTCTTCATTACCCATCATGTGGGATGAACATCCTCTATCAAGAATCTAGGTGTGGTTATTCTTTTTATCCTTGAGGGATACTTCTATGATATTGGATTTTTTAATTTTCCTCTTTTGATTCTATGAGTTATTGTGTTGAGTGTAGGACATTTATGTCCTTTCAACTCTCTCTTTCATGTACATAGGTTCTTCATATCCAAGATCTTCTTCAAGAGGGGAAAACCTATTCAAAAGAGCCACACAGTCTTGTTGATGAACATTGAATTTTCTATGACTTAGATACGAGGGGACCATTTCACTCCTCTGCCTGTAATAAATAGTTCTATGGCCAAAGTTAGAACAATGAAAACAATATACATAGAAATTTTTTCTTATAAAAGAATTAGGATATGATTTTTTTATTCTTTTTTGAACTCCCATATCTTCTCCATTTAAATATCTCCTTACCTCTTCACAATAAGACATGGTATGGCCCAAATATCCACATAAATGACAGTTTGTGAGAGGAAATGTCTTCTCACTTCTGTTTATCCTCATTACTTCTTCCATGGGATAATAGTTTGACTATCTGTTATTCCTATAGGCTCAAGTATAGTCTTCTATTATCCTTTAATTTTGATTTAAGGGTCCCTTTTTCAGCACTTCTGGTGATTTTACATCATGATTAACTTTCGTCTTTCCTTTATTTTGGTCCACATTATTTGCAACATTTGATGTTTTGGCATCACAAATGATTCCACTATTTCCTATGCATTCTATTATTTGATCACTCAAAATCTTTTCAACTCCAAAAGATCCTTGTTTTCTCTCTCTCCATAAGATCAACATTCAAGAACCTACCAAATTTTATTTTCTTCTTTTCTTCTTTTGAACTTGATTCACTTTTGAGCATACTCCTAAGAGTAAAAACTTCTTCTTTGAGTCCCCCAACATTTTTGGACTTCTCCTCCAGTCTTGAGGTAATTTCATTGATGAATTTTTCCTATTCTTATATTCTGAGATTTACTTCCACTACATCATCTTTCCTTTCAAGGATAGATGACTGTACTTTCACCAGTTCTTCCAGTCGTTCAATTTCAGCTTCATACTGATACACATATTCTGATGATTCTTCTATCATTTCTTTCTATTTATTTAATCTCTAATACTTATTCTCAATCTTACCAAAAGCTTTCTTAAGTTGTAACTTGGGATTATCATTAGTTTTCAACTAGTTATCTCTAGATTTATCTATTGATGATTCTGAATTTTCAATGGTAGCCATCACAGAAGCATGGTTTCCTATTTTAAATTCTTGTTCTTCTTATTTATAGAATTAATTATCATCATATTCTTATTCACATAAAAAACTATTCTTCAATACTTTCTTTTTAGATTTTAAGTATCCCTTTCTAAAAAACCTTTTTTAAGGATTCTCAATGTGTTCACCTTCACTTTCTTCATCTTCAAATTTTCTTGATCACTGGAACGAAATTTTTCCCACTTTCCCAAAATTAAAGCAAGATAGAGGTAACTTTCCTTTAAATTTCCCTTTTACCTTTTGAAACTTCGTGAAATTGGGAGAAATAATTTTTTTCCCTCATCATTTTCACCACTATTGTATTTTGAAAATTTCTGTTTGTTCATGGATTTGAATGCCATTTCCTTTCTCACTCAAGTCGTCACATATTCTGGCTTGACTCTCATTTCATATACCACCAGACTTCTCATTAAATCATCCAGAGAAAGTTTGGAAAGATATATTTCTTCAAGGTATGACACCTTTTCATTGTATAGGGGTGTAAGTATTCTCAATATTTATTAACAATATCAACATCCATGATTTCTTCACCTAGACCTCGAATTGATCCAACCACTTCAGTAATTCGATTGAAGGAGTCTGTATTCTCATCAGGTTTCATATTCATATTGTCAAACATATTGTGAAGAAATTGTAGTTTCACCTCCTTAACATTGATATCTCTTTCATACATATTTTCAACCTTATCCCACATGGACTTTTCTAAGGTGAAACTCATCACTTTTAGATAGATTTGGTCAGAAATGGCTACGGTGAGAGCATTATGTGCTTTAGAATCTACATCAAAAAATTTCCTATATGTATCAATCATAGCTAGCCCAGTTGGATTAGTTACTTTTATTCCTTGAACTGTAGAAAATAGGCCTTCCATTCCAAGATATCTTATATGATATCTCATTTTGTTCTTCCAAATCTAAAAATTTACTTCCATCGAATAGGGGGACTCCCCTAACATTGGCTCAATTCTCCATAATAGTAAAAGATAGATCAAACACCAGTAACCTCCCTATGATACAACTTGAAGGACCTCGAAATACCCTAAGAGGGGAGGGGTGAATCAGGGTGAAACTTTTTTGTTTTTAATGTTGTGGATCTTGTTCCCATGTTGGTAAAAACTTGTTAAATCTTCCATTCAAATGAAATAAATGAGATGACATGGCACTTTTATTTTGTTCACCACAAAGGGCTACGTCCAAGGATCATACACCGATAGTGTGTCATCCGTACCTAAATCCAATAATTTTCACTAGTTTTTAGATTACAATATTTGTTCACAGTCACTCTGTTGTAGGAACATATCCTTTACAAATGTTCAGGGATATCCCACTGCTTACCTCAGATCACTTCCGTCGACTCCCCCAAGCTCACTACCTTGAGAGAAGTCTAACTCAGTTTATCGACTTGATGGTAATTTCAATAGATTTTCATTGAATTCTTTGTCTATGTTCAGTATGAGACACTTCTTGCATTGAAGTTCTGAATTTATGCACTTGCAAGCACTGAAGAAACAAACCGAATATTCAAAACATGTAAACATCTTATACTAACAATTGCGTGCAACACCTACCCTATGCGTGAAAGATATTACTTTTGTGTGCAAGATTTCCCTTTTTCATGCAAGATTTTACTTTTCACTCAAGAACCACTATGGGTGTGCAAGGTTTTACTTTTGTGAAAAAATATTTTTCATAACTACAACCTTTACAGGCAACCTCAACTTTTACATGCAACTTGAATTTTTCTATGCAACATATATGTTTTTGCGTAACTCCATTTTTGTGAAATGTTTATGCACATTAGAGTTTGTATATTCTCTAAGTCTTGATATATTCCTAAATAGAGGGGTCACCTCTTATTTATAGGCATCACTGACCCCCGCTTGCAAAACCCACCGGGTCATGCAAAACTCCCAATCTGTGCACAATGCTTTTCACATAAGAACCATTTTTTGCGAAAAATACATATTTTTCACGCACCTCATGCCTTTTACATCCTTCAAAATTCTGATCATGAATCATCTTTTGGGTGAAATTTCCAATATGCTTTCACTATTGCATGAAAACCTAATTTGGCGCACAGAATGAGATCTCATCTAAGATTTGGATGAACAGAATGAGATATCATCAAAGATATATTAGATAAGATCTCATTCTATTCTTCCAAATCTCATTTTGTTCTACCAAATCTAGAATAGGTCTAGATAATCTATATTCAATACATCCACTTTAAGCACTTCATAACTATTTCTCAGTTGAACTGAAGTCCAAGTCACTGGGCTAGCACACCCTTTTTTCCCAGATTTGGTTTGATGAGTCGTGTCCTGGAAAGACCCTTAAAATACCTCATTGGACACAGAATCACTACCCAACATTAAGACCTCAGTGAACGAAGTTGTGTTGTCTAGGAAACAGTAACCAATAATTCCTATCACCCCCTCTCTAGTAGATTTCTTATCACTACCTGCCACCCGAGTCGCAGCAACATTACTCACATTTGACTAAACCTCCCTCAAAGTAACATTGTTCTAAACATGGTTAATATCAACCATATTATGTGTATTAAAATCTGAAGGACCCTCCATATCTTGCCTATATCTATTAAAAATATCTAAAACTTTTGGATTGGAAGATAGTTCCCCCATATTTATCTTTCCCATTGCAATATTAGATTTACTCATACTCACATCCATATCATCCTTCAGAATCAAATCCTCCATTAGCATTACCTGAAATATTTCAATCCACATTCTGTTTCTTAACAACTTGGGGTTCAGTCAATGACTGACTCACTGGATCACCATCACCTAAAAATTTTGACCCCCTGAAAACATGTGTTCTTCAATAGTTATCTCCAAAAATATTACATTTCCAAGAAATCATTTCTCAAGGTTATTGTTGTTATATTTGGTGCCCTAAATCCATATTATTGATACTTAATGATAACATGTATTTATTATTTGGAATATTAATAAAATTCTTATAACATCAATATTGTTCTTATAAGTAACATAGTATATGATAATGTCCTAAGAGTAGTTTTTTTACTAAAAGTTCATAGCAATTCCCAATTATGATGTGAAACCATAAGTGCCATGACAATATTCTTAAATATATGTTCTATAGATACATAAAATCATTTGATGGACCCAAATGATATAGGATATCAATGATGCATACTTATAGGAATTTTAGGAACATTCTCATGGTGTATTCCCTTGGTAATATCCAATGTAGGATATTATGAGAATGAGACCTGCTAGTAGAAATTTCATATTTATATGTATCATTGGATGTTCCAATATGAAGATGTTTGTATTGATCCTTATACTTTAATATTATTATTAATGAGTATTATAAGTCATGCACTTTGATGTATTATTGAAAATTTTGATGATATATGTTCATAGTGAGGTAGGATACATTGGGTTAGTAATGATTAATATTTTATTAATGAAAAATTTGAGAAAATGTTTTTCCATTTCATTATTTAATGGAAGTTGATATATCAGAACCTTTCATGGAAATGAAATACCCTAAATAAATCCATGTTCATGACATTTATAAGCAATTTTTATTTCAGCATGCAACCTACTTGATTAGAGATATCATGATAAAGGGATTATATTACACTGTAAGTGTCTGCATGAGGTATTATATCATTCCGGCATTAAATTATTTCTCTATGGGTGTCCTGGTGTTTTGTTAGATGATAACCTTGGACTTAAGGATACTTTGACTACTTCCACTCAAAAAGAAGACGAGAGGGTCACTCACTGAGTGTATCTAGAATCTCAGTTAAATAATATTACTATTTTACAAGATGAATAAATATTATTCCCACATGTGGTTTAATAATTATTCATTTTTTATTGATCTCATATATTCTATCATCAGTTATTTGATTGAAAATTTTGTCATTATAATATTTAATAAATATTTATTTTCTATTTAGTTAATGTATTTTTTGTTTATTTATTTGAAAATAATTTTTTGATATTTATTTATTAAATAAATAGTCATTATTCAAGGCTCGATAAATATTGTATAAGAATTGAGGACTGAGTTTAATGGTCCAAAGAGAAATAATATATATTTAATATTGTTTGAATAAATGATATTTAATTTAGTTCATGAGTTTAGAACATTTTAATAAATAATAATAAAATTATCATTATTATTATAAACATAGGGTTCTCTAGGGATTATATAAATAATAACGGTGCATGAGAAATTTTTATTTTCTAACCCTATAGGTATATAAACCTAATTATATTATTTTCATAATAGATTCAATTCATTTTTTGTGTATAACAATATTTATAGATAATCTTCTCAAAGTCCTAGAGAGATCCCTCTCTAAGAATGCTCACAAGAACAGAGATATATCCTCCTCCACCGCCACTCTCAAGTCTAGAGATATCAAAAAGAACCCTTCATTCAAGTGATTCTCAGGTAAATCAAATGAAAACTATGCAAGAGTTAGGATCTACCATGCTAGCACCCAAAGATTCCTAGGATGATGTTTGCAGGTTCATGGAACACGTGGGGATTACCACTAGAGGTAATTTATTCTTTATTCCTACAATGAAATAATGGTATAATGTAGAGAAATTTTCAGATGGATCAATGAAGAAGTAATTCCTTATAAAGTAATTCTTTAATTACATAAATTAATTCTAAATAATATGTGATGATCTTATACTTTGGTTTCGGTTTTTTTCTATTATCTATATTCTTTGATTCAATTCAATTGGTTATGAAATTTATCATCATGTAAATATTAAATTAATTGTCAATCATGACAAAAAGAAAAATTGGGAATGCCCCATCTACCACTTCCACTAAACCTAGAACCTAAAAGTGGTATCAGTTACATAATTATTTATAATTAATTAAATATAATTGATTTATTTACATATTTGTTGTCAGATTTCAATTCCATTTAAATAATTCTTTAATTTGAATCATGAGATATGATATTATTTCTCTTAATTCCTGAAAATAAAATCAAATTTATTAATTTTAAGAATGAAATAAATTTAAAAATATCATTTAGAGGTGCTGAGGAGTCTGGACAGACAACATGAGAGTACGTTCCATGTAACCTGGTGGTACACTCTGTGCACCCGTGTTTAATCTACCCAGAATTATTTCTGAATTAATTCAAGCTATGTGTATTTATTACACGCAGTGGATTTAATTTCATAATGTATTTTGACTAGGAGATCTTAGTGCATGGTCCTTCTGAGTACACATTGTGTAAATTTTGTACACAACATGTCGTCCTTCAGTCACAGACGGGTTGTGTATCTTCTTACATGTCCTACAATATTGTTGACCATATAACTCATATACCATGCAACATGTAGCCCATATACACATTGTGTGCTCCAATATTTTCTATGGAATAATTACATGATAAGTCCCTAGGTTTAATGGATAGATGGTGAGAATAATATACGACAAGTAGCTACAATGTACACACCATGTACTTTTACTAAATTACGTAGAATTAAAAATTAATTTATTATACTATTCAAACCATATCAAAATGTCATATGTGTGTTCATTAAGTTGATATTACATTCCATGTGACATGTTTTATATATATGAATGTATAATTAATTTTTATATAATTTCCAGATCTACATATCATGTATAAGTCATTTTATAGTTATCACTCTATGCGCATTGAAGCATAAAATGCTATGTAAACACCATGTGTTCTGTGTGGTCATTAAGTTGATAGTCCATTCCATAAAATTATGTGATAATTAATTTATGAAACATGTCACAAGATTAAATTTTATATGAGTATAATACACATTGGGTAGTTCATATGGGTACTCATCATGTTTCTTCTAAGATATATTTTTTACACAATTAATTTTCAATAAATTTATTCAATTTGTTTAAAATTATGATGGATGAGAATATAAATAAAATTTGAATGAGAATTGAGATAAAATAATTGATTAATTAAAGATGATAATTAATTGATTCAAGCGTGATTTATCTTAAATAAGAATGATTGGAATAAAAAAATTAATTTTATTAAATTTTAAATTCATTGTATGCATGTGGATGATCGTGATCCTAGACCATACCTTTGTATGTGATAGGTTTATTTTAATTTATTATTAAATTAAATTGTCGGTTTGCGTGTCATTTTTCCTCTCATTATGTAAGGTCGTCTATTAACATGTTTTCTTTTATATAAACCCCTTAACTAATCCTTTGGTTCCCCTCATAGGTGTGTGAGTAAAGGCATATATAATGGGCAGAGGTCCCAAGCTAGTGAACGTGGTTAAAGTTTGGATCTAAGGAAATATAAGTCTAAGATATATACATAGGTGGATAGGTGGAAAGTTTCAACATGAACCATAAATGGTTCAAGGTGTTTTTTCCCAAGGTTGAAGGTTTGCTTATCATCCTTAAGATAGACTAACCATTAGTAAATCTCATAATCATACCACTTTATTATTTTATTTTATTTTCAAGTTACATGGTTATTTCATTAGGGATGTCTTGTCGTGATCACATGAATTAATGAATTAGCAATCATGCAATATAGAACTAAAATAAACTGACTTATGTGTAAACATTATCTAAGACATGTTTAATCACTTAATTAAATCCCCTTAATATTAACAATCATGTAATAAAGATAATAATTAGAAACTTATTCATAAATATAAAATCCATAGATAATATTTATTAAGTAGGTATAACCTTATACTACTTAAGATAAAATCAAACCATAGTTCAAAATTCTTGACCAGCTAAAGTTGGGTTTCCTTTCCATTATCAAGGAATTATAACATGATGTTTTGGGTTGAATTAACATAGTTCACATTAAGTGTTGACTTCAAAAGAAATCCTTATTGTAACTAAGAGGTAAAGGTTACGTAAATCCAATTTAAGGATTTCAGGATTGGGGAGTCCACTGAATAGATCAGGGAACTGTGCGTTAATGCATTTGGAATTTGAAATGCATTCCTAAAACCATTCAAATTACTTGGTTGTAAAAATTCAAGGTGATTAAAAAGATAATATGGTTATTTTCCACTAGAATATCTCTAAAATAGGATATTAAAAATACAATAGTGAGGGATATTGGGTTTTAATAAAATCGTGAGAGATTAATAAATATAATATTTATTAATTTGTCAAAATTTTATAAGATAATGTAAAAAAACTATTCTACTATTATTTTTAGAAATGTAAATAAATGTGAATTTAAACATATCACTATGATCCAAACTTGAGAAGGATAAAATTTTCACTGACACAAATTTCCAAGAGTGATAAAGGATCTTACACACTATACTAATCCATGAAAGGAAATTGTATGTTCTAGAAGGACTTATTCATGAAGCACCTAGTAAAGAGGCTAGGGGGAATATTATCTCTCTATTATAAACATTTGAATGATTCTATAGATGTTCAGTATTTCATACTATCATCCATGACCAATGAGATTCTGAAGCAACATGAGGACATGGACTCATATATCATGATGTCTCACTTTTAGGATATCTATAAAGATAAATTGAGAGAAGGGAGATACAAGATCTCCAATGCTCCATTTACAACTAATATTATAGATTCAGTGCCATCTAGGCCTCATGTAGTCAATCTTATTGGCTACTTTGCATGATTATACATCTTATGGATTAAATTTCAAGATAATTTGTTAAAATATCTAATAATTTTCTCACTAAACAAGTCCTTCTCTAGTTTTATTATTAATTATAGCATGATAAATAATAAGAAGAATATTCCAAAACTTCTTACTCTAATTTTATAAGTAGACAAGAACATAGGGCATGAAAAACTTGTGGTATTTATGGTGAATAAAAAAAGGAATAACAAGGAAAAGGGGACCAAGACTCATAAAAAGTCTAAATCTCTTAAGCACCATCCTTCCAAGAAGAATTAGATCCATAGAAAATGTGTCACACCCTGAACTCAGATACCCCTTTATTGTATTTATTTCTCAATGTTGGATATTTTGGTTGAGGTTTGAGTTGGGTGCCTAATAAGAGTCCTTGTGTTTTTGTGGTATTTTTTTTCTTCTATACCTATTCTCGGTTATTGTGAATTTTGTGGGAATAAAGTGGCATGTTGGAGGCTCTGTGATGCCCTTGGTGTCTCTATATTGTGTTTGAAACATTCAAGGTTCATTGGGTGGACCTCTCTAGTGTTTGGGGTGTAATTTGGGGGTCTTGGGCCAATTTTTAGGGTTTCGTGGTTGGATAAAGGTTTCCCAAAACTATGAAACTTAACCCTACATGTTTCTAGAATATTTTTAGTAGCTCTCACATGGTTTTCCAAATCATGTAGTAGAACCGTATTCCCATTACGGGCTTAATAACTTTTGACATGGAAACTTTTTTTAGGTGATTCCACCTCCAAAATAAATCCATATCAGTTGGGAATCGAATAGAGGAGCCTCCTCTTTAATACTCTATCATTTTGGGGTACTTTTTGGGAGATTCATTAAGAACTTTTATTGATTATTCATGTTCCCTTCATTAAATCTCCTCTCTTTCCCTTCCCCTCTTTTTTCTAGGTTTTTCTTTGGGGTTTCCTCCCTTAGCTGAACCATAGGGTTAGGGTTGGATCATGTGGTTTGTTTTTCTTATGGATAGGGTATGTATATTGTTTGTGGGGCTTAGATATCCCTCTCCTTGAATCTTCCTTCGAATCACACAAGGTTTCGGTAGGTGTTTCCATGTTTTTCTTCCCCAAATCTTTTCCTTTGGTGCTTAGAATTTTATATAAATTTATAAACTTATTTATCACCTCTATTACAACCTTGTTTAAATTAGTATGGAATTTTGTAATTTATTTGGTTTGTTAAAAATATGTTTTAATTGAGTTTTGTGTAAATTTCTTAGCTTTATGGTACTTAGGATACTTGTTTTAATTTTCATTAATATTTGAAAGAGGAATTGGGGATTTTATGAAATGTATAGCCATTACTATGTTACAATGGAATTTTTTTGGATAAATTGGTTTGGTGTGTATGGATTGGTAAGGTCATATCTTGGACTGTGTGATAAAATATTTTGGAAATTTTTAATGATTTTAAATGGGTCGTTCTTGTTTTCTAAATGATGGGAATGGTTTTTTTTTGGTTTAAAGTAGTTGGTGTTTTGTGTAAATGGATTTTAAATGTCTCCTTGGTTGTTTATTATTCCATTGGATGTTGGAACATCCTTGGATTCACTAAGTGCCCACTTGTATGTGCTCACAAATGATAATGGAAACATTATGATGGTGTTTATTCGTTTTCTAAATGATTCTCATTTTCTTAAATGAGGTTTGGATATATTTATTTTTTTGACACCCATAAATGATTTCAAACTTACCCCTCAAGGATTTGGCCCATTTGGACTTGAGAAATGATTTTTTGTGTGTTTGGAAAATATAAGGGCCCATTTGGAAAGTATGAAACATTTTTGTGTGATTAGTATTCAAGCGACCATTTGGTCCTTTGAACATAAGGATGATGTTGATTAAGATTTTAGTAAAGGATTTGGTTTGGAAATTGTGTGTGATCGACTGGTGTTTTATGAATTTTATAAAAATGATTTTGGTATTGACTTGTTGTGATGGTCTGGTTGGAACCTTAGTATGATATGAAATGTATGTATATTCATATTGGGAACCTTTATAGTGGGATTTCCCTTTTTTGGGTTATCATATATTGTTTTCCATGTTGGGGTAGGTAAGTGTAGTGAGATGAGTCACACGTGCGAGGGCCTCTTACTTAAAAAGTATTACTATAACCATCATGGGTTCCTGGGAATCTTTTAGATGATCGAGTCATTGGGATATCACCCCCTATTTTCCAAGATTTGGTTTGATGATTCATGTCCTAGACAGACCCCTACGATCCCTCCTTAGATACAGCATCACTACCCAACATTAAGATCTCAGTGATCAATGCTATATTGGATTGGAAAGGGTGACCAATCATTCCTATCACCCCTCTCCAATAGACTTCTCATCACTTCCTGCCACCCGATTCACAGCAACATTACTAACATTTAACCGAACCTATCTCAAAGTACTATTGTTCTAAATGTGGTCAATATTAGCCATTTTATGTGTATTACAATCTGAAGGATTAGCTAGATATTACCTTTATCTATTAAAAATATCGGAAACCTTCAGATTGAAAGATGGTACCCCCTCGTGTTTCTTTCCCATTTCATCATTCTATTTACTCATACTCGCATCCCTATCATCCTTTTGAATCAAATTTCCACCTATCACACCTAAAATATTTCAATCCACATTCGTTGTCTAACAAAAATGGGGTTCAGCCAAGGATCGAGTCACCAGATTACCAGCACCTAAAAAATTCCATCCATTGAAAACATGTTTTCTTCAATAGTTATCTCAAAAAATATAACCTTTCCATAAAATCATTTCTCAAGGTTATTTATGTTATAGTTGGTTCCCTAGAACCATATTATGGATACTTAATAAAAAAATGTATTCATTATTTGGAATATTAATAAAATCCTTATAACATCAGTATTGTTCTTCTAAGTAACATAGTATATGATAATGTCTGAAGAGTAGTTTTTTCACTAAAAGTTTTTAGAAGTTACCAACTATGATGAGAACCCATAACAGACATGATAGTATTCTTAAATATATTTTCTATAGATAGATAAAATAATTTTATGGATAAAAATGATATAGGCTATCAATGATTCATACCCATAGGAATTTGAGGAACCTTCTCATGGTGTATGCCCTTGGTAATATCTAGTGTAGGATATTATGAGAATGATACCTGCAATTATAAAATCCATATTTATATGTATCATTGGATATTCCTATCATCAGATGTGTGTATTGATCCTTATACTTTAATATTACTATTCATTAGTATTATAAGTCATGTACTTTGATGTATTGATAAAAATTGTGATGATATATCTCCATAGTGAGGTAGGATACATTGGGTTTGTAATGAGTAATATTTCATTAATGAAAAATATGGGAAAGGATTTTTCCCTTTCATTATTTAATGGAAGTTGATATATCAAAACCTTTTATAGAAATGATATAGCCTAAATAAATCCATGTTCATGACATTTATAAGAAATTTTGATTTCCAAAAAGTCAAATAAAGAGTCATAGAGCTTATTGTTTGATGGCACTGGCATGCAACCTTTTTTATTAGATATATCATGATAAATGGATTATATTATACAGTATGTGTCTGCATGAGGAATTATATCATTGTGTCATTAAATTCATTTTTTTGGGTGTCTTGGTGGGTTTTTAGATGATAACCTTGGACTTTGGGATACTTTTCCTAATTCCACTGAGAAAGAATCCTAGAGGGTCACTCACTGAGTGTATCTAGAATCTCAGTTAAATAACATTATTATATAACAAGTTTAATAAATATTATTCCCACATGTGGTTTAATAATTATTTTTTTTTCTTGATCTCATATATTCTATCACCGGTTATTTGATAGAATATTTTGTGATTATAATATTTAATAAATATTTATTTCCTATTTAGTTAATATAATATTTATTTATTTATTTGAAAATAATGTTGTGATGTTTATTTATTAAATAAATAGTCATTATTCAAGGCTCAATAAATATTTTATAAGAATGGATGACTGAGTTTAATGGTCTAATAATAAATAATGTATATTTAATAGTATTTGAATAAATGATATTTAATTTAATTCATTAGTTTAGGGCATGTTAAGAAATAATAATAAAATTATCATTATTATTATAAATATGGGGTTCTCTAGGGATTATGTAAATAATAAGGTTGCATGTGAAATTTTTATTTTCTAACTGTAGAGGTATATAAAACCAATTATATTATTTTCTTAATAGATTAAATTCACTTTTTGTATATAATGATATCTAGAGAGAATCTTCTCAAAGACCTAGAGGGATCCCTCTCTAAGAATGTTCATAAGGACGGAGAGAGATCCTCCTCCACCACCACTCTCAAGTCTAGAGATATCAAGAAGAACCCTTCCTTGAAGTGATTCTCATGGAAATCAAAGGAAAATAACACAAGCATTAAGATCTATCATTCTAGCACCCGGAGATTCCTATGATAATGTTTGGAGGTTCATTAAACATGTGGGGATTACCACTAGAGGGAATTTATTCTTTATTTCTACAATGAAATAATGGTATGATGTAGAGAAATTTTCAGATGCATTAATGAAGAAATAATTCCTTATAAGGTAATTCTTTATTTACATAAATTAATTATAAATAATATATGATGATCCTACACTTTGGTTTTAGTGTTTTTCTATTATCTATATTATTTTATTAAATTCTGTTGGTCATGACATTTATCATCATGTAAATATTATATTAATTGTCGATCATGACAAAAAGACAAGTTGGGAATTCCCCATCTACTGCTTCAACTAAACCTAGAACCTAAAAGTGTTATCAGACAAGAGGTTGAATAATTATTTATAATTATTTAAATATAATTTATTGATTTACACATTTGTTGTTAGATTTAAATTTTATTTAAGTAATTCTTTAATCAGAATCATCAGATATGGACTTCTTTATCTTCATTCTTGAAAATATAATCAAATTTATTAATTTTATGAATGAAATAAATTCAAAAATATCATCCGGAGGTGTTGAGGAGTCTGGCCGAACAACATGAGAGTACATTCCATATAACCTGGAGGTACACTCTATGGACCCATGTTTAATATTCCCAGAATTAATTCTAAATTATTTAAATCTATGTGTATTTATTAAATGCGGTGAATTTAATTACGTAATGTATGTTGGATAGGGAATCCTAGCGCATGGTCATCCTGAGTACACAATGTTTAAATTTTGTACAAAACATGTAGTCCTTTAGTCACAGATGGGTCATGTATCTTCTTACACAGCCTATATGATTATTTACCATGTAACTCAGAGACTATACACCATTTAGCCCATATACACATCGTGTGCTCCAATATTGTTTTGTGGCATAATTGCATGCTAAGTCCCTAGGTGTGTTTTAGGGATATAGGGTGAGAATAATCCATGGCATGTTGCTATAATGTACACACCATGTACTTTTACCAAATTAAGCAAAGATAAAAATTAATTTATTGTACTATTCAAACCATATCAATATGTGTTACGTGTGTTCATTAAGTTTATATTACATTCCATGTGACATGTTTTATATATATGAATGTCTAATTAATTTTTATATAATTTTCCGATAAAAATATCATGTATAAGTCATATTATGGTTATCAATCTATGCGCATTGAATCATAACATGATGTGTTAATAGCATGTGTTCTGTGTGGTCATTAAGTTGATACTCTATTCCATAAAATTAGCTTATAATTAATTTATGAAACATGTCACAATATTAAACAGTATACGAGTATAATACACATTGGGTAGTTCATATGGGTACTCATCGTGTTTCCTCCAAGGTATATTTTTTGCACACAATTAATTTTAAATTAATTTATTTAATTTATTTAAAATTATAATGGATGAGACATCATGATAATTTTAATGAGAATTTAGATAAAATAATTGATTAATTAAATATGTTGATTAATTGATTCAATCATTATTTCTCTTAAATAATAATGATTATAATAAAAATGTTAATTTTTTTAAATGTGTAATTAGTTGTATTCATGTGGATGATCATGAGTTTAGACCAGACCTTTGTATGTGACAGGTTTCTTTTAAATTATTATTAAATTAAATTGTTGGTTTGTGTGTCATTTTTCCTATCATTATGTAAGGTCTTGCATTCCTAGGGTTTCTTTTATATAAACCACTTAACTAATCCTTTTGTTCCCCTCATATATGTGTGTGTAAAATCATATATAATGGATAGAGCTCCCAATCTAGTGAATGCGGCTCATGTTTGGATATGAGGAAAAACCATTCTAAGATATATACATAGCTGGATAGGTGGAAAGCTGCAACATGAACCATAAATGGCTCAAGGTGTTTTTCCCCAAGCTTGAAGGTTGGTTTATCATCCTCTATGTAAATTAATCATTAGTAAAATCTCATGATCATACCACTTTATTATTTTATTTTATTTAAGTTACATAGTTATTTAATTATGGATGTTTTTTCATGATCACATGAATTAATGAATCAATATATAACTAAAATAAACAGAATTATGTGTAAACATTATCTAACACATGTTTAATCAATTAAGTAAATCCACTTTATATTAACAAACATGTAATAAAGATAATAATTGGAAACGTATTCATAAATATAAAATCCCTAGATAATATATATTAAGATGGTATAGCCTTATAATACTTAAGTTAAAATAAAACCATTGTTCAAAATGATTGACCATCCAAAGTTTGGGTGCTTTAAATTATCGAGGAATTATAACTTGATGTTTTGGGTTAGATTAACATAATTCACATCAAGTGTTGACTGAAAAATCAAGACTTGTTGTAACTGATAGGTAAAGGTTGAGGAAATATAATTTAAGGATTTTAGGATTAGGGAGTCCACTCAATAGATCAAGGAACTGTGAGTTAATGCAGTTAGAATTTAAAATGCCATCCTAAAACCATTCATTTTTCTTGATCATAAAAATTCAAGGTGGTGAAAAAGATAATATGGTTATTTTCCACTAGAATATTCCTAAAACAAGATATTAAAAATCCAATGGTGAGGGATATTAGGTTTTAATAAAATGGTGGGAGATTAATAAATAAAATATTTATTAATTTGTCTAAATTTTATCAGATAATGTACTGAAAATCTACTCATATTATTTGTAGAAATGGAAATAAACATGAATTCAAACATATCACTATGATCCATACTTAAGAAGGATAACCTTCTCACTGACCCAAATTTCCAAGAGTGATAAAGGATCTTACACACTATCCTAATCCATGAAAGAAAGTTGTATTTTCTAGAAGGAATTATTCCTGAAGAACCTAGTAAAGAGGATAGTGATGAATATTATCTCTCTATGAGAAACATTTGAATGATTATATAGATGTTCAGTATTTCATACTATAATCCATGAACAATGAGATTCTGAAGAAACATGAGGACATGGACTCATATATCATGATGTCTCACTTTTAGGATATCTATAAAGATAGAGTGAGAGAAGAGAGATACAAGATCTCTAATTCTCCATTTACAACTAATATTAGAGATCCAGTGCCATCTGGGCCTCATGTAGTCAAGATTATTGGTTACATTGAATTCATAGATATGTTATGGATTAAATTTCAAGATTATTTATGAAATGATCTAATAATTTTATCACTAAACAAGTCCTTCTCTAGTTTTATTGTTAATTATAACATGATAAATAATGAAAATAATCTTTCAAAACTTATTACTCTAATTATATAAGTAGACAAGGACATGGGGCATGAAAAACTTGTGGCCCCTATGGTGAATAAGAAAAGGAATAACAAGGAAAAGGGGACCAAGACTCATAAAAATTCTAAAGCTCTTACCCACCATCCTTCCAAGAAGAATAAGGTCCATAGGCAAGGTGTCACACCCCGACCTGAGATGCTCCTTTATTTTATTTATTTCTAAATGTTAGATATTTTGGTTGAGTTTCGGGTTGGGTGTATAATAAAATTCCATATGTTTTTGTGGAATTTTTTTTCTTCTAGACCTATTCAGGGTTATTGTGACTTTTTTGGGAATAAATTGGCATGTTGGAGAGTTTTTGATGCCCTCGGTGTCTCTATATTGTGTTTGAAACATTCAAGGATCATTAGGTGGAATTCCCTTGTGTTTGGGGTGTAATTTGGGGGTTTGGGGCCAATTTTCAGGGTTTCACAGTTTAATCATGGTTTCCCCAAACCATTCAACTTAACCCTTCAAGTTTATAGAATATTTCCAGTAGCTCTCGCATGGTTTGCGCATTGTTTTCCAAAATGTGCAGCAAAACCATATAGCCCATTATGGGCTTAATAAATTTTGACGTGGAAACCCGTTTTGGGTGATTCCACCTCCAAAATGAATCCCTACCAGTTGTCCATCGACCCTAGGAACCTTATAATTCATACTCTATCGTTTAGGGAGATTTTGAGGAGATTTTTTAAGAAGGTTTGTAGATTCTTCATGTTCCCTTCATTAAATCTCTTCTCTTTCCCTTACCCTCCTAATTTCAAGGGTTTTCATAGGGGTTTCCCCCCTTATCTGAACCACAGGGTTATGGTTGGCTCATGTGGTTCGTTTTCTTGTCGATAGGGTATACGGATTATTTGTGGGGCTTATATCTCCCTATCTTTAAAGTTTCCTTCCAATCTCACAATGTTTCGATAGGTGTTTCACGTTTTTCTTCCCCAAATCATTTCCTTTTTTTCTTGCCATTTTATATAAATTTATAAACTTATTTCACACCTCTATTACACCCTTGTTTAAATTATTATGGAATTTTTGAATTAATTTGGTTTTGGTAAAAATAGTTTTTAATTGATTTTTTTGTAAATTGCCTAGGTTTATGGTACCTAGGATACTTGTTGGAATTTTCGTTGATATTTTAAAGAGGGATTTAGTATTTAATGAAATGTATGCCCATTAATATATTAAAATCGCATTATTTTTTGATAAATTTGTTTAATGTGTATGGATAGGTAAGTTCATATATTATCATGTGTGATAAAATCTATGCAAAGGGTTTATTGATTTTAAAGGGGTTGTTCATGTTTTCTAAATGATGGGAATTGTTGGTTTTTGGATTAAATCAGTTTTTGTTTTGTGGAAATTTATTATAAATGTCACGTTGTTTGTTTATTATTCCATTGGATGTTGGCACATCATTATATTCTCTAAGTGCGCACTTGGATGTGCTCACAAATGATAATGGAACCTTTAAAAATGTGTTTCTTTGCTTTATAAATGATTCTCATTTTCCAAAATGAGCCTTGGTCTTTTGTGTGGCACCCATAAATGATTTCAAATTTACTCCTCAAGGATTTGGCCCATTTTGACTTCAAAAATTCTTTGGTTTTAATTTTGAAAGGATAAGTACCCGT
This sequence comes from Viscum album, assembly GCA_963277665.1. NCBI lineage: Eukaryota > Viridiplantae > Streptophyta > Magnoliopsida > Santalales > Viscaceae > Viscum > Viscum album. The sequence goes on from OY728139.1 coordinate 905,169,651, forward strand.
TTGGAAATTATGAAATTGTTGGGTGTTATTGGTATTAAAGGGCATGTCTGGCACTTTGAAATTAAGGGTGATATTTATTAAGATTCTATTAAAGTATGTGGTTTGGAAATTGTGTGTGACTGACTAGTGTTTTATGAATTTTATAAAAAATATTTCGGTATTGACTTGATGTGACGACCTAGTTGGAACCTTTCTATGATATGAAATGTATGTATATGTATATGGGGAACCTTTATATGGTGATTTCTATTTTTTGGGTTATCTTATGTTGGTGTCCATGTTGGGATAGGTAAGTGTGGTGAGATGAGTCACACGTGTGTGGGCCTCCTACTTACACTATATTACTATAACCACCATGGATTCCTAGGCGTCTTTTAGATGATCGAGTGACAGTCGCTTATTAGCCTAGATTAGATGGGTTGGTACCCTCCTAGACTTATGTACGGGCAAGGAGGGATTTTCCACTGGTGAGGCTATTAGAGCATCCAGTTGTTTATAGACATAGGGGCTTCACCATATATTGCTAGTTGGTTCCGAACCGAGTATGTCTAGGGGTATTATAGGGATGTTTAGGATCATCCATGGTTATTACTATATTTCTCGTTTATTTTATACTGCACTAGTTTATTTTTATCTTGTATTTTTTACCTATTTCCTTCTTACAAAGCCCTGATATTACCTATTGGGTTTTATTTATAAAATGGTAAACTATTTTGAAAATTATATGTGGCGTGATTCGGTTTTCAGAGTGGGAAAAATGGTGTTGTTATGTTTAAATGGAAAATCTTATTTTTATTATATTATTTTTAAAAATAGTGTCATTGGGCAACTTTGGGTTAGAAAGAACTTGGATTCAGTGGTTTATCTTTGCATCCCTACTGAGCATCTCAGTGCACATGCCTATTTTATCATTTCAGTTGTAGGTTAAGCTTATGTTCAGGATTCCTGGTAGGTTCTCATTGTGGGGCATGTTTAGTTTAGTGGTTGGAGGTGACCAAGAGGTCACATAGAGATTGTGGTATCAGGGTCTTGTTTTCAATTTGGATTCTTTACAATTTTACTTTATATCTAGATCTGTGGTTCATTCATTTGAGAATCGGTTTTCTAGTTTTTCTGCATTTTTATTTTGGTTATGTTTATATTGATCCCAGTTTTGTTTGGGCTCAACTCATTCCCATGTGTATGTTTTGATGCCTGACACTAGTTGTTAGTCCATGGGGATTGGGAAGACCCTTCGGTCCATGGTGCGGACTGGATCAGGTGATCGATTTAGGGTCGACCCAGGTTGGTTTGTGAAAAAAGGGTATCAAAGTAGGTTCTTTTTATTTGGGGTGTCTGGTGGATAGAGACTAGGGTTGTCAGGGCTCAAGAGTTAGGTCACGAGTCGGTGTCTGATCACCACCACTCATGATGAGACCTGAGTTACCAATGGTAGTCTAAGAGTGATTCCTTCTCTTGGGTTGTTTTGGGATGAGGAATAGAGATGGAGGAAGACTGATGTCATGTTGTTACCTCACATGGAGTGGTGGACCATGTGGATTCCAAGTTCCAAGTTCAAGGTCCTCTTAGTTTTATTCATTACATGGGGCATGGCCGCCACTATGACATCGGGTTGGGCATAGATACTAGTTCCTCATTCTGGTATTCTGTTACTGATTGTGCTTCATTTTTCCCTTGGTTGTTGTGAGCGTGTGTTGAAAATGAAAATGGATTTTAGAAATGGAAATGGTTTTAAAGTGAAAGTGTTTGGGAAATGGACAAGTTTTTATCTCAAATATTTTTGGAAATTGGTGAAATGTGTTTTAAATAAGGGAGTATTTTGGGTTGGAAATATTTTATGTATGTTTGGACTTGACAATGAAAAGAAATTTTTGACCCATGGGGTTCCTTATGGAGGGTCACATGTGTGGGTTGTATACAGAAAGTGCATGTGGTAACTTGTTCATGGATGAAGTGAGAGGAATTGGGTGGACACACATGTGATGGTTCATAGGATTCCATGAGCGTGGTTTTGGAATTTAAGGCTTGGATTGATTTTTCTAAAATTGGTTTGAATGTAAAAGTGATTTCAGGACTTTTTTTATTAGAAAGTGGGTTTTAAGTATTTGGAAAATGGTCTTGGAGAAGGTATCTTTGGAATTTTAAAGAAATGATGGTTTTTGGAAATGTTTTTTTTCTTGTGTTTGTATACGTTTGTCTTGTAAGCTCATTTCCCTTAGTTTGGGTTATTTATTTTGATTGATTTTGGATTGATGCCAGTTTTGGATGTGTTTTTCATATTTCTCGAAGTATGATGCCCATAAAGGTCACCAATGTTTCCAGTGAGTCATTCCCAATTCCCAGTTCTTCTCAGGTGTTGTTTGTATTTTGGAGTGGAAAAGTTCTGTTAGAGGTAGGCAAGTGGTTTAAAGAGGTAGATTGTGTTTTCAGTTGGTTGGTAACTCATGAGTTTGTTATAGTTTGTGCTATCTTGGGTTTTTTTGAGGTTCCGGTTATGGACTAGTGGAGGTTGGGCATTTCTTTTTCGCTGAAGATTGAGATGTAGTTGGTGTTGGTAAGATTTCTTGAGGGTTACCAATCTAGAAAGTGGGGTGTGACAGAGGAACCTATTTTTTGATAAATCTTTTCCATCGGTGTCAGCTTCTATATCATTGGGTTATTCTTTTTTATGCCACCAATGTGGCCATTTCAGGCATTCTAAGCCACTTTTATGCATCCCTCTGAGGCCTTGTTATCATGGTGATTGTTCTGGTCACCAAGGAAAGTTCTGAAAGTAGTTCTCTTCATGGAATGAGTGTTGGTTGGGGGATGCTAGTGTCTGACTATGAAGAATAAGATTCTTCAACAATCAAAGCCCTAGCCTCAGGTCTTAGGATGAAGCCCGCGCACAGTCAGGGGTTTCTGAGGGTGTGAGGGATCTCGGCATGGTCCATGTTTTTCTGTATTGGAAACATTTGAAGTTACCATGCTTTCATTTCTCATCGGGGCTGTATTCATCATTATAGTGTGAGGGTGGCACAGACTTGTTCTGTTATGATGAAAATAGGTTAGTTCATTGACCACAACTTTTGGAATTGTTTGTCTTTCTCAGGGTGTGTTTGGTTTGGTCTCGGATGGGTTTTGGCTTTAGAGGTTCCTGTTTGGTGATAAGATTTCTTGGGATTAGTGGAGGTTTTGGGTTTAGTTATTCTCGAGGTTTCCCTTAGTGATGTGAGTCCCATCCATAATAGAGTATTTTAAATCCAGCGGTGTTATTGATCACCCGTGTACATAAGTTTGTCAAATCTTGTTTGGGTTTTCCCTTTTAGGCTCCTGATATTCCAGATTTCTCCATTGAAGTTTTTTTTTCTAGTTCCTTGGGGTAGAGTTTTTTTTCATTCTATAAGTTCAATAAATCTTTGTCAGAAGTTGACATGGTTCCTCCCCCCCCCCCCCCCCGAGGCTGTTGTGTTGGGGTTTTTAGGTTTTTAAGCTATCTGATTTTTGTGGTGGGGAGAACCCTCTTGTGTTCTCCCTTAGTATTGGGCTTCGGTTTCTTCTTGAATGGGTAATGTGTGACCTATATAGAGTGAGGTTATCCTATTATTCTCAAAAAAAAATTGGTTTTTTTTGGGCATGGACTCAAATATTGATTGGATTTTGGATTTGTGACTTTCTGGGGGCAAAAAGTGTCCACGGTTGGGAGAATTGCCACACCCCGACCTCAGATACTCTTTTTTTATTTACTTCTCAATTTTGAATCTTTTGGTTGAGGCTCAGTTTGGGTGTCCAATAAAATTCCATATTTTTGTGGTATTTTTATTCTTATAGATCTATTCATGGTTATTGTGAATTTTTTGCGATGAATGTGGCATGTTGAAGAGTTTTTGATTCCATCGGTGTCTCTATATTGTGTTTGAAAAATTCAAGGATCATCGGGTAGACTTCCCTAGTGTTTGGGGTGTAATTTGGTATTTTTTTGCCAATTTTTAGGGTCATATGGTTTGAACACGGTTTTCCAAACTGTGCAACTTAGCCCTGAAATTTTTCAAAATCTTTCCAATAGCTCTCGTACGGTTTGAGCATGGCTTTCCAAACCCTGAAGTAAAACCTTTCATCCCATTATGGGCTTAATAAATTTTGATGTGGGAACCTGTTTTGAGTTATTGTGCCTCCAAAATTAAGCCCTACTAGTTGGTAATCGACCATAGAAGCCTCCCCCTTCACACTCCATCGTTTTGGGTCACTTTGGGGGCAATTTCTCAAGGTTGGTGATTCTTCATGTTCCCTTTATTAAATATCATCTCTTTCCCTTCCCCTCTTTGTTTCTAGGGTTTTCTTTGGGTTTCCTCCCTTGGATGAACCCTAGGGTTAGGTTTGGCTCATGTGGTTTATTTTAATTATGGATAGGGAATATGGATTGTTCGTGGAGCTTATATCTTTGTCTCCTTGAAGTTTCATTCCAATCACACAAGGTTTCGGTAGGTGTTTCCAAGTTTTTCTTACCCAAATTTTTTCCTTTTGTTCTTGGCATTTTATATAAATTTATAAAATTATTTCACACCTTTATTAAACCCTTGTTTAAATCATTATGAAATTTTTGAATTGATTTGGTTTGTTAAAAATAGATTTTAATTATTTTTGTGTAAATTTCCTAGGTTTATGGTACCTACGATACTTGTTTGAGTTTTTGTTGATCTTTAAAAGAGTAATTGGGGATTTATGGAATGTATAGATATTACTATGTTAAAATGGAATTTTTTGTTGATAAATTGGTTTGGTGTGTATGGATTAGTAAGTTCATATCTTGGACTATGTGAAAAAATATTTTTGAAAGGTTTTAATGATTTTAAAGTGGTTGTTCATGTTTTCTAAATTATGGGAACGGTTGGTTTTAGGTTTAATGAAGCTGTTTTTTGGTGGAAATGCATTTGAAATGTCTCCTTGGTTTTTTATTATGCCATTGTATTTTGTCACATCCTTGGATGCACTAGGTGCACACTTGGATGTTATCACAAATGATAATTTCACCTTTAAAATAGTGTTTCTTTGTTTTTAAAATGATTATCATTTTCATAAATGAGGATTAGTCTTTTGTGTGGTACCCATAAATAATTTCAAATTTACTCCTCAAGGATTTGGCCTATTTGGCCTTGAAAAATGATTTTTTGTGAGTTTGTAAAGGATAAGTGCGTGTTTAGAAATTATGAAACATTTGGGTGTGATTGGTATTAAAGGGCCCATTTAGAACTTTAAACTTAAGGGTGATGTTGATTAAGATTTTAGTAAAGGATGTGGTTTGGAAATTGTGTGTGAACGACTGGTGTTTTATGAATTTTATAAAAAATATTTCAGTATTAACTTGATGTGAGGGCCTAATTGTCACCTTTGTATGATATTAAGTGTATGTATATGTATCTTTTTTTGGGTTATCTTATATTGGTGTCCATGTTTGGGGTAATAAAGTGTGGTAAGATGAGTCACGTGTGAGAGGGCCTCCTACTTACACAGTATTACTATAACCACCATGGGTTCCTAGGTGTATTTTAGATGATAGAATGACGATTTCTTGTTAGCCCCGATTAGAAAGGTTGGTACCCTCCTAGAGTTGTGTACAGGCCATGAGGGCTTTGCAACTGGTGAGGTAGTGAGATCACCCAGTTGGTTATAGACATAGGGGCTTCATTATATACTAGTAGATGGTTCCAAACTGAGTACATCCAGGGGCCTTTTAGGGATGTTTAGGATCACCCATGGTTATTACTATATTGATTGTTTATTTTATAATGCACTGGTTTATTTTTAGATTGTATTGTTTACCTATTTCCTTTCTGCACATCCCTGATATTACCTATTTGGATTTATTTATAATATAGTAAACTGTTTTGAAAATGATATGTGGAGTGAGTTGGTTTTTAGAGTGGGAAAAATGTATTGTTTTGTTTAAATAGAAAATCCAATTTTTTTAGTTTTATTTTTTAAACTAGTTTCATTGGACAAATTTGGGTTAGGAATAACTTGGATTCGGTGTTTTATCTTAGAATACCTACTGAGAATATTGGTTCTCACGCCTATTTTATCATTTTAGTTGCATTTTCAACTTCTATTCAAGCTTCCTGGTAGGTTCTCTTTGTAGAGAATATTCGGTTTAGTGGTTGTAGGTGACCAAGACATCACATGGATATTGTGGTGTCAGGGTATTGCTTTCAGTTTGGATTATTTTTTGTTGTACTTTATATCTAGATCTGTGGTTTATTCATTTGAGACTCAGTTGTCTTGTTTTTCTGTATTTTTATTTTGGTTCTATTTATATTGATCCTGGTTTTTTGGGGGGATCAAATCATTCCCATTTGTATGTTTTGATGCCCGACACTAGTTTCTAACCCGTGGGGATTGGGAACGCCCTTCTATTCATGTCGTGGACCAGCTCGGGTGATCGATTCAGGGTCGACCCAGGTTGGTTCATGACACAAGGTAGAGAAAATTAAACAGTGTGATTTTCATGTGGAAAGTAAGGCCACTAGGAGCAAAATTTCACCCAGAAGAAAGGGGAAGATAAAGGTGAATTCATTATCGAGGGTAATATTTTAATATCTAAACATTGGGTATTAGATATATATTTTGTTTCTCACATATGTATCCAAATGCAGGAACCAAGTAGATTTTGAAATATTTATATTAGAGAGGTGGATTTATGAGCTTCTAATGGTGCGAGGTTGGATTCTCTAGCCATTTGAGACTACCACCTTTTACTTACAATAATAATGATATTGTTTTTAAGAGATTGTTATTATGTACTGACTATTACCAAGAAAATAATGTTTTTATCTTTCTTAGATATAGATGGTTCAATTTTAAAATTTGGGAATAAAAGTTTTTTATGAATACAATATGTTTTATGGTATGGAATATTTAACTAATAGTATTTTTTGTATTAAATTAAAAAAACCAAGTATTAGAAATATATATTTAATCATGTTCATAGAACTCATATAACACCCCAATATTGCATCACTCTCTTGGTCATGTAAATGAGAAGCATTTGAGAAATATCTATCAAGATGGTTATTTTGACTCTTTTGGTCTAAAACCACTTGAAATATTTAATGATTATTTACAAGGAAAAATAACTAAACCACCATTAATTGGATAGGTTGAAAGGGCCCTAGAGATTTTAGGATTAGTAAACCTTAATGTGTCTGGACCATTTCTAGTAGAATCTAGAGGTGGGTTTTCTTATTTCATAACTTTTACAGATTAATTGAGTATATATGGTTATGTCTACTTGATGAGGTATAAGTTTGAGCCCTTTAATAAATTCGAAGAATTCAAGAATGAAGTAGAGAATCAACTTAGAAAGAATATAAATATTCTTTAATCGGATCAAGGTGGTTAATATCTTAACCAAGAGTTTATTGACTTTCTATGGGATTTTTTTATTCTATCTTAACTCACTAAACATTACACACTATAGTGAAATGGTGTTAGTGAAAGGAAGAAACATACCTTTTTAGACATGGTAAGGTTGATGATGAGTCATGCAGTTCCCCCATTATCTTTTTGGGGAAATGCATTACAAACCGAAGCATATACTTTAAACTAAGTACCAACAAAAGAATAAAATGGAATTCCCTTTCAGTTATGGTGTGGAAAGAAACCCATATTTTTACATACATGTGTATGGAGCTGCTCGGAATTTGTTAATGACTTATTAGGTAACAGACTAGAAACCCAAGGAAAAAAGTGTATCTTTATAGGGTATTCTAAAAAATAAAGGGATACTACCTATACAACCCCTCAGATAAAAATGTGATTATCACCAAACAATCCATATTTCTTGGGAGTGAGAATATCCTCAAAAATATAGTGGGATAAATATTGAATTTGATGAATTTGATTCTCAAGATACACCAGAGTTGGTAAAGGAATAGATTACACTGGTCCCCATGGAAGAAGAAGTTCATGAAACATAAGTACTATATAGTGTTACTAGAGAGGTATGAGAACTGGATAAATATAGTTTTCTAGTCACCAAAGATGGTGACTCATTATTGGTTGAAAATAACAAACCTCTCTCCTATAAAGAGGTTGTAGAGAGTTTAGAAGCAGTAATATAGAATGAATCCATGAATTCTGAAATGGATTCCATGTATCATAACCAAATTTGGGTTTTGGTCAATTCTCCATTAGATGTAATCCTTATAGGGTGAAAATGGGTATTAAAGAAAAAATGTACATTGAAGGTAAATTAAATACATATAAATCAAGGCCAGTGGATTAAGGATTTAAACAGCATTAAGGAATTAACTATTATGAAATATTTTCACTCGTATTCATGATTAAGCTCATCAAAATTATACTTTCTATATCATCTTACTATGACTTTGAAATTTGGAATATAGAAATCAAAACTAATTTTCTTATTAGGAATCTTTATGAATATTTCTATATGACACATCCAAAAGGTTTTGTGGCCCTAGGTGATTCCAAAAAGATTTGAAATTTATAGAGATCTCTTTAGGGATTAAATCAATCATCTAGGTCATAGAACATTCAATTTTATTAAGCTCTAAAATAATTTGGTTTCATTAAGAAACAAATTAAGCCATGTGTTTACAATTGGTTTAGTGTGGATACATCCATTATCCTAGTAGTATATATTGATGAAATATTACTTATGGGAAATTAAATACCAGTCTTATTATCTGTTAAGGACTGGTTAAACAAGTGTTTCTCCGTGAATGAATTAGGTGAATCAGTCTATATTATATGGATATAGATCATTCATGATAGATCCAAGGGAATTATTAGACTAAGTTAAAGCACATACATTGACCAGTTACTAAATAGATTGGGTATGTAAAAATATAAGTGGGGATTGGTTACACTATCACATGGTATATATATTTCTAAGAAAATGTGTCCTCATACATAATAGGATAAACATAGAATAAGTAAGATATCATATGCTTCATAGATGTAATCAATAATGTATTCCATGTTATATACCAGACTTAATATTTCCTATGAGTTGATAATGGTAGTTAGATATTAAACTAATCGAAGAGAACAACATTGGTCTATTGTTAAGGTTATCCTTATGTGTATGAGTAGAACTAAGGTTATGTTCCTCGTGTATAAAGGATATGAGGATTAGGTCATCAAGGGTTATACTAATTAAAGTTTTAAAATAGATAAAAATGATCTAAAGTCACTTTTTAGATATGTTTTCTATCTCAGTGGAGGAGTTGTGAACTAGAAGAGTTTAAATCAGTCAGTTGTTGTTGATTCTACATTGGAGTTCGAGTATATAGTGTCTTATGATGCAGCCAAGGAATATGTTTGGATATGAAACTTTGTCTAGGAGATTAATTTGGTAATTAGTAGTAAATAACCTATCACATTATATTGTGATAATACTACAATAGTGTATCTAGTAAAAGAGCCAAGGTCATACCAATGGAAAAAGAACATACTCTATAAGTATCACCTACTGAGGTATTTTTCTTATAGGAGGGAAGTTATAGTAATCTAAGTTCCTAAAAAATAAAATTTAGCAGACCCCTTGACTAAAGGCCTATCTTAGTAGAAGCATGAGTGTCATGTGAGAGATAGTGTACTAAAGGTTGTTATTAGTTAACTCTAGTGAAAGTGGGAGTCTGTTGGAGTTGGTTCCCTAGAACCAACTTCAAGGTACTTTATGATAAACTATATTCATTTTATTGAATATTAATAAACTCATAATCACATCATTATTTTTCTTCTATGTATCATAGTTTTTGATAATGTACTAAGAGTAACTGTCATACTAAAAGGATATAGTAGTTCCCCACTATGATGAGAACCTAGAAGTTCCACAAAATTTATCTTAAATATATGTTCTATGGTCGTATGAAATCATTTTAGGGACACAAAGGATATAGGATATTAGAGGTGGAGACTCATATGAATTTGAGGCACTATCTCATGGTGTATTCCCTTGGTAATATCTAGTGTAGGATATTATGAGATCGATACCCACTATTAGGAAATCCACATTTATATGTGTCATTATATGTTCTTATCTGTGGAAATGTGTATTGATCCTTAGAATTTAATATTATTATTAATGAGTATTATATGTCATATACTTTTATGTATTAATGAAAACTATGATGACATATGTTTACGGTGATGTAAGATACATTGGGTGCATCACAAGTAATATTTCATTAATGAATAATGAGAGAAAGGATTTTTCCTTTTGTTCTTTAATGGAATATGATATCTAAATACCTTTTATGGAAATGATATAGACTAAATAAATCCATGACCATGGTGTTTTATAGTCAAGTTTAATTTTCAAAAATCCAAATAAGGAGTCACATAGGTTGATGACACCAGCATGAAACCTACTTGATTAGAGAGATTGTGATAAAGGTATTATATTACGCAGTAAGAATACACATGAGGTATTATGTCATTTTTGGAATTAAATTCTTTCTCTATGGGTGTCATGGAATATTCCTTGATGTTAACCTTGCACATTTTCCTAATTCACCTAATGCCACTAAAAATGATTCTTAGAGTTTCACACAATAAGTGTATCTATAATATCAGTTAAATATTATTATTATTATTCAATAAGTTGAATAAATATTAATCCCACACATTGTTTAATAATTTTTCATATTTTTTTATCACATATATTTCATCACCAGTTATTCAAGAGAATATTTTATGAGAATAATATTTAATAAATAATTATTTTATATTTAGTGAATATAATAATTATTTAATTATTTGTGAATAATGCATTGATATTTATTTGTTAAATAAATAGTCATTATTCAAGGCCTCATAAATATTGTGGAGGAATGGAAATCTGAGATTAATGGTTCAATGAGAAATAATATAAATTCAATATTATTTAAATAAATAGTATTTAATTTAATTTTCATGTTTAGAGATTTTTAAGAAATAATAATAATAATAATATTATTATTATTATTATTATAGACATGAGGTTATGTATGGATTATAAAAATAATAAGGTTTCATGTGAAGTTATTATTTTCTAACCCTAGTAGTATATATACCCAAATATATTATTTTCATAATACATCTAATATATTTTTTGTGCACAATGAGATTTAGAGAGAATCCTCTCAAAAACCTAGAGAGATCACTCTACAAGAACACTCTCAAGAACAGAGAGCAATCCTCCTCCTCCACCACTCTCAAGTCTAGAGAGATCGAAGATAACCCTTCCATGAATCAATTCTTGGAGTGATCAAATATAAATGATGCAAGTGTTAGGATATATTATGCTAGCACCTAGAGATTCTTATAGAGATGTTCAAAGGTTCATGGAAATTTTTTGGATCACCGCTATAGGAAATATATTCATGATTACTAAAACATAATGCTGATATGTTATAGATATTTCATATCCATCAATGAAGAAGTAATTACTTTCGAGGTAATTCTTTAAGGGGTTAGATTAATTATAAATATTTTTTGATAATCCTTTAATTTGGTTCCAACATTTTTCTATTTTATATATTCTTTGATTCAATTTTGTTGATTACAGTGTTTATCATTGTGTAAATATTGGATTAATCATCGATCATGATAAAAAACCGATTTGGGAATGCCTCATCCACTGCTTCTACTATGCCCAAAACCTATAATTGATACCATTTAATATTTTATTTTAAACCGTTATGAAAAACTAGTGAAACATTATCCTTAGATGTTTCACATAATCCTTAATAACATTTCTAATATACCAAAAATGTAATTGATAAATATCACTTCTCAAATTAATATAGGTAATAATGTCAAGAATTGATTTATATTATGATATCAATCTCTCTACCATATGTAAGACTAGGAAACTCGCCTTTTCCATCATAATAGGAATATTCTAAAATTGTTAAACATTTATTTATGATCCCTTATTTGGTTATAATACATATTGGTTTCATACCTTTCTTGGCTTCAGCGATGTGATCTTGTTTCAAAAAAATAGTAAAACTAAAATAGTTATGATAATATCCAAAATAAGAATATGAAAACATCTATATGAAAATTTCATCTTATGTGAAATCATTTTTTTACCATATTGTACTTTTGGATCAACATATGACTCTCATTTTTTAATCCTTTGTTATCCATAGTCATTTTCAATTAGGTTCTCAAAACTAATTAGTTAAAATCATTCTTAAATTATTCTTAATGTTTTGTAAAGAGAATTTTATTACCCAAATAATATTCAAAGGGAGTGTCTATATAAGTGTGTATTATTAGGCCCATTCATCATTCATTAGAATAATGACTCATTCAATACTCAACTAACCTTATTCCATGTGATTACCCCTAGTTTCATTTGTGCCGCATCTACATCAAATTTCCAATATCCATATAAGGATTTATTTTTAGTAAAAACCACATAATCTATACTTTACCAAAACATTAGGATGTTATCTGATACTTATACTTATTCCTAGGGTTTTCACTAAAGTTATCTCATCCTAATCCCTAAATAAAAAGTACCTTATTACCTTAACATTAAATCATATATTATTCTAAAGGTTCATATATACCATAGAAATTATGATCAACCTTAACTTTTTAACCTTTAAATTATCCTCAACTAACATCATAACCTATAAAAAAATTTAAACCATTCCTTTGATACCAAATGTGATTCCTCAGACCTGTACTTCCATTTTTGGTGCCCTAAAACAATACTTTACATACTTACTTTGACAAGAGCTGTAAAATCATGGATATAAGAAACCTTAATTACAAAATCAATAAAGATTATTTCATCTCTTACATTTCTATGATCTTTTCAGGTTTAGAGATTTATAGAATTAGGAAAATATATAAAATAATAAAGACCATGTTCTTTATATCAAGAAGACATTTTTTATTATATATGAAACCACTTAATAAATAATGAGTCTTCAAAATCTATTATAAATTATTTCACATGTGTTATCCTTCTAAGAATTTCCTATGTACTAATTTTCTTCATAACCTAGGGAAATATAAACATGATAAGGGGTGAGTTCAAATGCTCAATAGGGGAAAACATGCAACTGAGGAAGTCATGGAATAAACATGGTAAAAATATTATGGTAGGAATAATCATACAACATGTATATATAATCAACTGAAATTTTGATCATTCTATGTCTATTATAATAAATAAAAACATGTATATAAATAATAATAATATCATACTGATAGAATGAATAATTCTGAACATTCAAAACTTGTTTCCCAGGCCTTGTTCCAACACACTATCCGGTTATGAGAATATGTGTACACCAAAACTCAGGGTTTTTTGACTCATGATACCTGTAGATGCCTTAAATGGTTATATAATTCTAGTCCCCACCCATCACTTGATTAAGTCTAATGCATTCACTATAACATTCAACAAGACTTTTCATACCATTTCCTAATGTTCCTTTTACGGAATAAAAACATTACTATATGTTTAATAAAAGATAAAAAATTTCAATACATAATAAACCTATGTTAGAAGTAAATAATAATCAAGAATTTCAATACCTTTTCCTATGTTAATAAAAGGGATAACATTATCATAAATCATCCAGAAAAAAAAAGGTGGATTTCCAAATAATACATAATCAACTTTACAATAATCATCCTTATTGGAATAACAATATTCAAAACACTAATATGTTTCCCCATGTAAATACATGGAATAAAATGATAATAATCTATCCATAAAAATAAGTTTAATGGTTAAATAATACATAGTCAACATGCCAATAATAATCTATATTGGAATAACAATATATATAACACTAATAATTTTCTACACTTTAATAAAATGGATAACATGATCATAACCCATCTAGATAAATAAGGTCGATGGTTTAAAAAATAAACATAACCCCAATGAATCAAATAAAACATAGTTGGTTGCTTATATAAATTAAAAACACCCTCATAAGAAGAATGTTTGAAATAGTAACATAAAATAAGGGGTCAATAATCGAATTGTTTGATATAGAGAGTCTAATACCCCTAATGATTATATATATATTTTAGTATAAATAATGAGACATAAACCCTATTAGGGTAAATATTATTAAAAATTATAAGTTAAATGAAAGAAAAAACTTAAAAGATAATTTAGATAACATTTTTAACATTGATGTAAAATAAAAAAATTTATGTTACTTTTAAAGGAAATTTTTTAAAATATGACATGAAATCCTTTGAAACCTTTTAATTTTAAAAATAATATCTAAAAATATATCCTTGAAATGAAATAAATTTTATCATAGAAAAATAAGGAGAGTACTAATAATCATCTGAAAGTAAAAGGAAACCCCTTTTTATTATTTTTGAAATACCTTTATTTAAAACTCACATTGTAAAAAGAGTAAAAAAACATTAATTTTTATTAAAAAATAATTTTATATAATTGTTTTGTAAAATACCCTATAATAAAATATTATGGTGTTAGAACCCAATCATATAAAATAAAAGTTCAAGATGAATCATTATAACTCAAAGAAATGAGATTTGAGTTATCAATATCCCTTATGGGAAGCATGATCCATGAAGCATGAAACATATTAAAGGAGTTTATATGGAAAAAATATACACAATAATATAATACCAAATTATAAAATAAAATTTAAAAATGTACAAAACTTATATGAAATAATTTTTAGTTAATGATCATAACTCAATAAACAAAAATTGAGTTACCAAAAACCTTTGTGACTAAGGTAACACTTGAGTAAAAATATATTTTGAAGAAAAGAACAAGATTTGGATTATTTTATACCATGAATTAAAAGTTAATAATTAAATGAAAATTAATGTTATATGAAATCAATAGAAAACCATACAAAGAAAACATGGTTAATAACTTGAATCATATCTCAAATAATCAAAACCGACACCAAGAAAAATCATTATGGCTTGAGTAACACTTTAATAAAAACCCCTTGAAAGAGAGAGATTTTAATTGAACTTAAAATAATATTATTAAAATATATTTCATGATAAGATATCTAAAATATATATTATATACACCATATAAATGAAAGTTGGTGCATAATATCAAACATATCTCAAAGAGAGGAATTTCAAACAGAAACCTTTAACTCAGTCCTGATTCATTCTTCACTTGCACCAAATATCCTAAATAATTAAATTAAGTTCATTAAATTCATACCCAATAACCTTATTTATAACTATTATTATTTATAATCCTCGTTTATAATCATTATATACATATATATACATTATTTGGTTTATGCCTATTTTCAACTCCTGGTGTAATTAATCTTTATCTCTTTGAACTAGTTTAATAAAAGTGGTGTCGGTGTATATTATTTTTAAAAGTTTCATCATTATTAGATAATATATGGTGATTTAATAGATTTTCCATGATATTTATGATGTTATAATTTCAATCCATGATATTTTTTATCACAAACCATGAAGATGAAATTTGTGGTGATCATGTTTCGATTATTCTTAACAAATAAAGGGAGATTCTTTAATTCATGAGTTAAATGTTGATATAACCTTAATAAAACAAAAAATATATATTTGCATATTTATATCACATTATACTAGTAAATAAGTTATCACATTCATAAATTATATAAATTCATAATGTTGTTAAAGTAAGTGGTTAAACAAACCCAAACATGAACCTATTGTGATTAATGGATGATTATTATGTGGTTTAGTTGTAATATCTTTATTAAATAAGAATAATTAACATATATATTATTTATTATTATGATATATAATAATTTTAAAAAAATTAAAGATATTATAATTCATATAAATTCATTAATTAGAAAGAATATATCTTTGTCTTCTTAATAAGCTCGTTTTGAACGACTGAATTAACGATGAATTTATGTTAATTGTATCATTAATAGGTTATCAATTTTTCATTCCAAAACCTTAATTATATCATAAAAATCATATTTATCCTTTAATCGCATCCTTATATCCATCCATTAAATGAGGTAATGAAAAACGGAATACATCATTTACTAGAGGCGGTGGTCTGTGCATACTCATGGATAATGATTTCATTTTCATGGAATGGGAGGAATGAGTAACACAATTTAATATTTTAGAATACTAAAAATGTTATAAATATCATTATTATTTATGAAATTCCCATTTTATACTATCCTTTTTATTTGGTGAAGGAAAATGAAACACGTTTTTTCATGGAGGTGGTAGCCTGCAGAACGTATGAATTGTAGTTTCATTTTTCTTAGTAGAAAAGAGAAAATATGATTAATTATTATTATCATAAAATAAAAAAATTAAGTATATAACAAATAGTAATTTAATTTCATAGGTACTTGAAAATTAAAATATTAAAAGAAAAATAGAAGAGATATAAGTTAAGTAAAAATGATTACTCACATTGAGAACTTTGATATTTCCTTGGAAGATCCCTTGAAAATGGATGGAATAGGATGATATCTTTTGACCAGAAGCTCAAGAGAGTGAAATTTTATTCTAGGTTAAAGAAAATATTTAATGTTTTTAGTTGTAAACTTAATTTTTATGAGTTCCTTTAAGGGGTGGTGAGTTTCCCCTTTTATAAGTGGTGAGAATAGCATTTCTGTAAATATTTAAACTTAATATAAAGGAAGAACATGTTAAGAATATCATATGTCTCAAAAAATTATAAATAATTGGTTTAGAAAGATATAATTTATATTCAAACCTTTTCCAATTAATTATAGCCATGTTTTTATCATGATTCAAGCCCTTTAACCTTTGAATTGTTACTTTTACCATTCTAGCTTTTACTTTGGTAACTAGCCTTTAACTAAGGTAACTTAATATTTATGCATAAAAATAAATTGGAACTTATTATATAATTTGGAACCACTGATTATAATTTTTAAATAAAATTTATTTTATTCAATTTATAAAAGTTATAAAAAATTAATTTTAAAATAAAAATTTATAATGTCTTAAAAAATTGAGAAAATATTACTTATTTATAAAATATTAAATATGGGTTTGTAAATTAAAACCAAGATATTTAAAACTATAAATTTACATATAAAAAATATTTTGTATATGAAAAAAAATCATTAATTTCAAATTCATACTTATGTACTAATAAAGTCATAAAAGTCATGTTGTTTTTTAAAATGATATTTTCACTTAAAAATCATTCTTTTTAGAAAAATCCCAAAAATTAATCTTAAAAAAATATTACTTTAATGAATCCAAAAATAATGTTAATTGTTTCAAATTAAAATTATGAATTTTTAAAATTTTAGCTTTTAAATAAAAAGGTGAGATATAATGAAAACTGTTTTTAAAGAAAATTAGGTTTTTAAAAATACTAACCAATCTCATTCATATTTACTATAATTTACTAATTAAATTATTATTAAACAATTATTCAAATAAAATATATTTTATCATCATTAATCATAATTTTTTTTTAAAAATAAATTCATATCACATAAAAAATCAATATTTATAAAAATACATTTCTAAGCATAAAATGTTCGTTTTATTCATTCTATCTATGTAAATTGAATTATATTTATATTAAAAGTGGCCTTTATTTTATTTTTATAAATATTTTATATATATTACACACCTATTTTTTAGAACTAATTAAATATCTATGATTTAATGGTCATACTTAAATATTTATATTTTTATCTAAATATATTGGGGTTTCATTTTAGTTTGTTGTTTCATGGGGAGGAAGTTATTGAACATGGTGAATTGTGTAAATAAATTAATATATTAACATCTCAAGGTGTTATACTAACTCTTTATAAGGATTATAAATATTCATAAGATTCACAGCATGCAGCACTATTAAAGACCCATTCTTGGGTTTCTCTATTCTAAACTGCTTTATTACTTAACCAATATATATGTTTTGACTCGATACAAATTGCATATTTGACCCATATCTATAGATTTTGATACCTAGTATATAGGTTAATTAACCCATGTCTTTGATGGTGTATTTTTTATAGATATCACCAAGAAATAGTTGAAAGGCTCTTTCCTCCATGGGGACGTACACCAACCACTAGAATCCAAATATTCTACAAGAGGATCCCACATACTCTAAATTTATTCTAGCACCTTTACCTTGATGATACATGGAGAGTGGGGATGAAGTGATATTTGTAAAGTATAGACTATATCATATTGACCCAATAGGACATTCCTAATCCTTTATATATCCTCCTTTCATTAAATAAATATATTTGAGGCTTGGATTACAACACTTGGTAGCGGACATGTGTTCCCAAAATGCATTCATGTTGATAATATATTTATTTGAATATTTAAAATAATTATAACTAGTTTTTATAGGCATAAATGAATCATCTTAATGATTTATAACCAAATTAAATAGTGTGGAAGAAGTGGAAATATCCCTACACCCATATCTTAATCCCACTATACACTATGGTAGATACAATTTATTCCTTTAATGATTAAACTATATCATTATCTATGATGTTCATCATATACATATCACAATCTACAACTCAAGGTATATCATTCAATATGATATACCCATTTTAGTGTTTGTATAATAAATATCACAATCATATCTCATATTATTCTATTTATATATATGCATGATTCTAATGATTTAGTTTAGAATATAATTCCTTCCACCAAATATATATGTTCAAACCATATTGATGAATAACTCTTTACACAACTCATAGCTTGTATTACTAACCCAAATTAAAATCCAACTATATTCATACATATCCAAATGCATCAAATGAATAATTTATATTAAAATATTTCATGTAAAGTCTTATAATTATATTAAATCAATAATACACACAATAGTATGCCTATAGTGAAAGGTATTCAACCCCCACTTTTCTAGACAAGGTATTTCTTCCAATCCAATGATTGGTCCATCCCAAAATCCATCTACCTTGGGATACTTTACTCAAGACAGGTATTATTTCTATAATAATTCTAATACCTAATATTTTTAAACTATAATTAACTACTTAATTCAAGATCATAACCCAATACAAGACAAATTCAAGGTAGAATAACACTAAATCAATTTTCACACCCACCATGAAACTCTTTATATACATTCATGACAATTTATAAGTAGTTTAACACTTTAAAATAAAGCATACATCATAATTCATAATATAATAACTATATTTGTTAACAAAGAATGTAATAAATAAATAAATGAATCATTATTCTATTTAATCATGAGATGGAAATTTTATGAACAATTCATAAAAAAATTAGTAACACATCATAATCTTTAAATGGATAAACTTGAATGAGTTATATTTATCTAATAAATTTCATATTATTATTTAAAATGTTTTAATAGAACTCTTTATATTCAAATTATAAAAAAAATTATGAGAACATTTATTATTGAATAATAATCATTTCATATTTATGTAAACAATTTATAATTTTAAATATATTTCATTGTATTTTATTTAAACCTTTTATCAAATCATCCAGAAATCCTTTTGGAATGGACTAAATAATTTTATAAATAAGGCTATAATATAAATATTTTATATTTAAATTTATGAATTATTCATAAATAAATATAAATACTTTTGTATTTTTTATTATTTTAAATTTATAAATACTTTATAAATTTGTTAACTTTAAAAATGCACTTTAAAATGTTATCAAATCTACAAAAACATTTTTGGTTCAATCTAAATCCCCTTCATAGAATTGGTACAGACACACATTAGTGATTTGTTTTTAAAATTTTATCCAAAACATATTTTCTTTAAAAAAACTATTTAAAATAGATTGAAAATTGGCATTATGTATGTCTTTTTAGTCCTTTAAAAATTCCCTGATCCATGAAAATTTTGGTTATTGTTTCAATTCATTTTTATACCAAGACAATGGGTGTTTTGTCTAGTCATTTTACTTGTCCATGTCATTTTGGGAATGGAATTTTAATTCCCAAAATGGCTTGTCCACTTCCATTATGGCATGGTCCAAAAAAATTTGGTTTATGACCGCAGTATAGTTATGGGATAACCATGGTACGATGCTCTATTTTTCATTATTTTCATCAATTCATGTAAAACCTGATTTCCTTGGACTATGTCATGGCTATACTGAAGTAAGAACATAAATAAATTATTTCCATAAATTTTATATCATGATCCTTCAAAATTAAGAACTAAATGGGTGTTTTTCTTTGATCCATTTTGTGGTACCTAGGAAACTCATTTTTCAAGTTTCATAATCCATTAAAATTATAAATAAAACATTGATAGATTATATATGATACAACTGAAGTATTTCATAGAGATTTTTATCACTATATATATAGTGGAATAATAACTCCAAAACACCCTTAAGACTATAATGCATATAAATGTTTGGAATGAATATAAATTAAGAAAAAGATAGGTATACCATATAGTTATCGATCCATTTTATCTAATGTTTTCACAAGAATTTGATTTATATCACTGAGAAGTATCTAAAACACTTCTTTCTTTGGATATATTCATGGATTATGGGAATAAATTGATGCTTATGTAGGATTTTCTTCTATTAAAGGTCTTCTAAAACATTGTTTTTAAAAAAAATAAAAGGAAATGAGAGAGATAATTTCATCCTCATGGAGTTTTCACCAGCATTTGGACACATTAAAAAATCCTACACAAATCATAAAAAATTAGTCCCCTTATACATGTTATACAATGATACTCCTTGGAAAATAAAAAAAAATCCATTTAAGGAGAAATGATTCAAAAACGTTTTATGAGTTACTAATAATTGTAACTCGTGACTCTTTATTTATAATTCACGTGTTTAAAATTTTTAAAAACATTTGGTATGTATAAAATCCTTCGATTATCATCATACAAAAATAAAGATTGAGGATGATATCATGGAATGTGAAAAATAGCCTTTCCATGTGATACTTCATAACATGTAGGCTTCTATACACAATTCCACATCATGGTAACATTCATCATGCCATGGTGCATCCTTTAGTTCAAAATTCCAACAAGTATTTAGGTATAAAAAATAATCTAAACTTAAATATTTCACTTATAATAAGTGAAGAATGTATATATCAAAAAAATAAATTTAGAATATTTTTCACTTATTTATTATTTCCTTATTAAGGGTTAATAATATTTTATATAACATTTTACATGTTTCCCCTTTCTTTACATGTTGGATGTAAAGTTTTCAAATATAATCATTTAGTTACCATTTGTTCTTATTTTAGATGTTTAGTCTCTGACATTAATTATTAATTTACCTATTATAAACAATTTGGAGTTAAAGTTTTCATTTATATAGTATTATATTTATATGTGTTTACAAAAAGGTAACTCAATGTTTCAAAATTTTATAAAATGGAAAAATTTTCATATATTTGTCTTTCATAATTCAGTTTTTTTATATACTATATACAAACTTAATTTCAATTTTCCCTCTTTTTTATTTTTTTATTTTTTTCTCTAATAATAATCATTGAGTTTCCTATTTGAAAATCATCAATATAACTTATTGTAAAAATGAAATACATTAATTAAAATATATTATAATTTATTGTATTTTATATTTTCAAACATTATTTATATATTGGATGCTTGTCACATATGTTTTTTATCTAGTTTAGCGTGTAACTTTATTCATTTATAATATTTCACTTTTATTATTCCAATATCTTATAATTTTGTATGCATATTTTTTAATATTAATCATTTAATTATGAATTTTTTTACATTTTTAATGTGTGATAATATATATTCATCATTAACCTATAAAATTGAAAACCTATTTGAAGCATTATTTTTCATTTATACAATATTTTATGTGTGCATGTTTATAAATGGATAAGTAAATGGTTGAGTTATCATTTTGTAAAATTAAATATTTTATAGATATTTCACTATCAATATTAACTGCATCCAATATATTGTATAATATTTTATTTTTAGTTTTCTAAAATATTTTCATTTTTTATGTGTGGTTTTCATGATTAATCATTAGGTTACTTATCAGTTCCTTCCTGACCTAGAGGACCAAAAGAAATTTTATTTTTTAGCCCATATAAAATATTTGATATCCTTTTTAGGTTTTATGTCACTCTATTTATGTCCTCTTATCTTATTGATATTTATTATCATTAAATAATTATTCTATATTTCCCTCCGTTTTTTATTTTAGGTATTTAATTCCAGAAGAATTTCTAGTTTAGTATGATGAAAATGAGATAAAGATAAATAATTCATGGAAATAGATTCCATCAAGGAGTTCATCATTAAACTAGAAACCAAGCATGTCATCAAACACCTTATGTGTGAGTTATGGTACTGTTCCATGGGTTGATATGTATTTGACATATTAACATTTCTTTTCAATCCTTGTTTAATTTTATTATATTTTAACCTACTATATTTACATGTTATTATAATTGAATGTGACACCATCAAATGGAAGTTTGATTTCTTATACTCTACTAATGTATGTAGAAGCATATTATGTCACTTGACATACACATCTCTCTTATTTGAGTTACCTATTACTAAAAATATATATCTATATTGGTATAGAAATGAAATACATTACTATAAATATATTATTTTTATTTTTTCAAACACTCTTTCCACTAAAATTCATTTTAATTTTTTTATTTTGTTTTCCTTTTAATTAAAAAAATGTTTTTTAGTTGTCCATTTGGTTTGGAATATTTTTTTGTAAATTCATTATTAATTATTTTTCCGTTAAAGTAATCAATATAAGGGGTAATAAATAATATTGACTTCCTCTCTCTTTTATTTTCTTCAAATAAATAATATTTCCTTTGGGTATATAGTTTGTATTCAACTAGATTGATGAATTGAATGTTTTTGTATTTGACTTCTATTTTATAAATATTTTAGATTGTTTATGATCATTCATGTATTATCAATATATTGCTTGTGATGAAAGATCATTATTTTTACTTTTCAACAGGATCATGAATTTATATCAAAATTTGAGACCCTTTTCGAACTCGTTTTTATGAAAAATGAATAATCATAGGTGACATGATTTTCATGTATACAATATTGTTCTTGAATGTAAAGGTATATATGTTTTTTTCTAATGTCCTGACGAATATTTATAGAATTTTGGATAATTTTTATGATATTTTTTAATAAACCATTGGTGTAATTATTTCATATGGATATTTATTCTACATAAAAAAATTCAGGTTTGGGTATTTTTTTGTTTTATATAATTTTTTATATTTTTAAGGATTGAAGGAAGTATTGATTTTATCCACACTTCCTTGAAAATGGGTTGTTTCCATAATTCCAAACTCTTGATTGGAATTTTATTTATTTAATTCATTCTTTTCCTTGATTTTTTTAATATAATTTTTAAATTTGTGAATTTTTGAACATGTTACTAAATGTTACAGTTATTTAGACAAAATTATGACTATTCGTGTAAACTCATGATCAAAATACTAGTAATTAATAATTAGTAATAAGTAATTATTCATTATTTCTAATTTATTAATAACTATTTATAATTGGTAATTAGTAATTGGTAATTGGTAATTATAAATTATTTTATATTATTTACTTATTATTCAACACTATAAATTTAATACATTTAGTATTGGTTCTTTAAAATTAACCACTAAATAAAATAACTAATCATTTTCTTATTATTTAATAGTTTTAATTTAATACATTTAGTTCCAATTATTCAAAACCATCACTAAATAAAATACTTGTGATTGTTTTTCAAAAAACATTGTTAAAATTTAAATATATATATATATATATTAAAATTTAGAGACAGTATAAATCATAGCTAAATGGAAATATCTTTTTAAAAAGAATTATTATATAGAAATTATTTTTTGAAAACCATAATAAAAAATAAAAAATAATGTTTAGTAATGGTTTTAAAAACAGTCAATAAATGTTTATTTTTTTCGTAGTGACTCATGCTAAACTGACTACAACTTGACTTGAGTCACATTTAGGGAAAACCCTGTGGTGGTTATATATGGCTGATTTTTTTTGTTCAAACTGAAGTAAAGAAACTGGTTTTTTCATGGAAGTGTAATAACATGTAAATTTCAAAAAAAAATACACAAAATATATCCTAAGACACTTGATTTTGTATGGAAATACCTAAATTCTCCCAAATAACGTTTTAAATTAATTTAAGTATGAAGAAAAAAATTAAAATTTTACTTTGGAAGATGGTGAAATCTCAGTGAACTCTTCTCATCTCCAGGATTTCATAGATCAAAGGATCCAAGGGAGGATCCCTCTAGATCATCCACATGTGTTCAAAAAGTTTTTGGTGTGTAATTCTTCAATATCTAGGTTATAGAACAGATAATTGAAGACACTTATGACAAGAATTTGATCATGAGAAGAATATGGAATTGATTTGAGGATACATTATAAAACTGATATTATTCTTCAATTGATTTATCTCTCTAAAAGCTTCATATAATGAAGGAGAGAAGGGAATATAACACCCCAAGATTTAAAATATATATCTATGTTAAATTTTATTCATTAGTTGTATTTTTATATACGAAACACTGAACTAAAGTGAATTTTTTTTTGTTATAATATAAAATTAAATATATTAAAATTAAATTAAATGAAAAATAATTAGTAAAATCAACTAATTAATTATAAGAAGTACTTCTTTGATTATTCATAGAAAACAGAAATTTTTTGTTTAAACACATTATTTTTATCAAATAATATATTAGTTTAATTTCTCAAACAATATAATTTTATTTTGAAAAAATTTACTTCATTTTTTAATTCAGGATATCAAAATTATCTTAGGGTAAATTTTTTGAATTTTTATGAAATAATTGATTATTTGGTGAATAATAAAAGTATAGTTTTTACAAATACTATAACTTTTATGAAATCATTATGATATGATAATGACTTAAAAATATGTATGAAACTTTTTTCTTGACCATGTAGGGACCACTTTGTGTATGAAGATTGTATTTGTTGTTAATAGTTGTCAATTCTGGTCAAAATGAGGAAGGAGATGAATAAGGATTCCAAAGTTAATAGATACCGGCTGAAGTGAGGATGCCTAGAGAATTGTTATGTAATCATAGCATTGAATGTCATCCTTGGGGAATTCTCCATGAAGTAAAATTCAGAAGATTGTTGAGTTGATCCTAAGTTCAAAGAACATGTATCAAAGGTGATACATTGTCTACAACAATGAAGGATGGTGATAAAATCAGACGATTCTTTGCATATTTTTATTTCCAAAATATCATAAGTTAGGAGAACTTGTGATGAAAGCCTTATGAAGTAAATGGTGAGTAAAGATGATGCCAGTCATATTCAGTTTTGATTGGAAATAATTATACTGTTGGAAGATGGGAAAGTTTCAGTACTTTCGGTTGAAAAACTAACAATGCCAAAGTTGTTCGATCAAAGGATATATATCACTATAGATATTTTTCGTGATTAAAGTAGTTTTTTGTTGAATATTCAAGATGATAATTAAGCATCATT
This sequence comes from Viscum album, assembly GCA_963277665.1. Classification (NCBI taxonomy): domain Eukaryota; kingdom Viridiplantae; phylum Streptophyta; class Magnoliopsida; order Santalales; family Viscaceae; genus Viscum; species Viscum album. The sequence goes on from OY728139.1 coordinate 905,195,207, forward strand.
TCTATTTTTGGCAAAGGATGTTGCGCGCAAGTTTGAAGCTGACTTAGAATTTTGCGTGCATGGTATGATTCAAGGTTAGAACATCGAAAAATGGCAAAGGCATGGAGTGCACAGAAAATTGGGAAAAGTGTGTGAAAATGATTTTGCATTAAATATTGGTTTTTCATGAAATATGGAAAGAGGTTTATAATTTTTCATTCAAATAGTGTTTTGAGATCAGAACGAAGAAAAATGGAAAAGGTAGGGAGTGCGCGAAAAATTGGGAAGAGTGCACGAAAAAGAGGTTGCGTGAAAGATTGGTTTTTCACGAAATATAGAACACAGTTTGGAACTTTTCCTGTGATTTGTGTATTGAGATTGGAATGTCTAATAATGAAAAATCCAAGAGGCGCGCGAAAAATCAGAGATGTTCGTGTAATTTAAGTGGAACATCAGACTTGAGTGCGTAAAAATTGGTGTTGCGCAAAATGTGGGTTTGATGTTTTATGCATAAGTGAGGATTCATGTTCAGAATGATGAAAAATGGAAAAGTCCTGAGGTGCGTGAAAAATCCATGTGGTGTGTGAAAATAAAAGAAGGTGTGTATAATATAAATAAGTGAGAGATAGTTTTATACACATAAAGGGGTTTTGTGCACAGGGTCAAATATTCCTATAAATACAAGGTGAACCCCTCTCATTTTTTAAGGCTCTATTCTTAGATAAATACTGAGCTCCGATGCATGGAAAAATTTAAGTACAGAGTAGTGCATGAAAAGAAGAATCCCAGTGTGAAAAAGGGAGTGTTTCTTGAAAAAGGGGAGTTCTGCGTGAAGAATGAGAGTTGGGAGAAAAGACTTTTTCGGCCAAAATGTGTTTTTACATGCAAAGTTTTAATTTTATGTTAAATCCACCTAGAAGAGTGGGTGAAATTTTTTAGGGTATCATAGTTTTTAAAAAGTGTTATGCACTCTTTAAGTGTCTTGTGAAGAAGGAGAACCACACCCTCTGTGCGAAGAAGAAACCACAAACAAGCGGCTGGTTTTCTCAAACCCTCACTGTGTTTTGTGAAGGAGATCATGTGAGTACACAACTAGTGAATACTCACCCTTTTAGTGCTTCATGAAGACAGATCAACGAATCATCCCTAGTTCTGTGAAGAAGAATTATGCAACCTCTGTGTGAAAATGAAGACCAGTGGAGCTCTCTGATTGCACGAAGTCTCAATTAGAAGTAAGAGAAGAAGAAGAAGATAGTGGCCAATCTATATTTAGTTATTTAGTCCATAACAACTATGATTATTCTAAGTTTATCTAGAATTCATTGATATAAAAATCACAAATATAACTTGTGATTCTATCAAGAAAATGAAGAAGAGTTCAGTGCGGTTGGTTTTTCACTAAAAGAGAAAGTGTGAAGAAGAGCAGGTTTTAGTGCAGCTGGTTTTTCATTGAAGAAGTAGAAGAAGAAGAAGAAGAAGAAGAATATTGTGCATCTTATAAGCTTGTTTTAGAGAAATAATAGGTTGGTTACTTCCATGCTAATAAGTAAGTAACAAGAAGAAGAAGAAAGTTGTGGAAGAACAAAGTAGCACTGTAGCATCCAACAGGTCTCAATAGGTGGAATAGTCTTTAATATTCTATCGGTGTTGCAAAGTCTTTTAATAGAGATAATATTATCTTCAAAGGTAGTATAAAGAACCTGCTAGAGGCTTCAATAGACTATCTACACTGGTAGTATAAATAACCAGCAAGTGTATGGGAATATCTTACTTGTTGCAAGTTGGAAGAGGATTTTTTCCCTTCCCCCCTCCGAGTGTAGGGAGAAACACAGGGAAGCGATTATTTCCTTCATTCCTCCAAGTGTATGGAGCCACACTGACTAGAGGATTGTTTTCCCAGTCAACCCACTATAACATCATATCACATTATAGTGGAGAATCCATGCACTATTCATCCACATGCATGGTAAGGACGTAGCTTCTCTTATTGAGTGGTGAATCTTGTAAAAATATTGTACGGATATTTTTACTACTTTATATTATTGCATGCGACAAGGAAAATATAATAATAGAATAAAGATCCTAACAGGTCAATAGGTACAGGGATAAATAGTTTTAATTGGTTTAAAAAGTACCCAACATTGATTCACCCCCCCCCCCCCCCCTCAGTGTTAGGTATATCCCAAACCGGTCCTCTCAATTGGTATCAGAGGGACAACTTCACCTTTGTTGGATTATATATTGTGAATTTATTATCTTTTGAAGATTTGAGTTCCTTTACTAATTCAATAATGAAGAGTAGTGTTGGTGAAGATTCAGTTACCTTTGATCGGAAGGCTATATCTACCAAGATCGTGATGAACAGAAAAAATAAAGAGAATAGAAATTTGAATAAGAATTCCCTCTTATCGAAAGAAGAGGAAGTATTTGGTTCTCCATACCTTACTGACAATGAAGACACATTAGTCTTGGAAAGTAATGAGATGGTGTCTCATGTTTCCACCAATAATATGGACAACCTTCCTACCTCAAATGATAAGTAGGTATGTGTGAGTACATTTGGAAATTATTCTCATGATGAAAATGCTAGCACAAGTGGTTATGATCAATCTACAACATCTCAAGAAATATCAGTTGATTGATTAAGAATGATTCTGCATGGTATCCCTGAAGAAAGTACATCCCTGGTTTTCGGAGTATTTCAATGCATGTAGGAAAATATCACTTAGCTGGAAGAATAAACTGATGGTTTAGAGAAAGTCTTACAAGCAAAAAATGTTTAGTGTTTAAAGCTCTTCGTACAGGTTGGAGCCTTTGAAGCAACAAAGAGAAAATTTGAATTAAGTTCATCAAAGTGTCTCAAAGTTGTTGAAGAAAGATAGGTAGTAAACAAGACTCTAGAAAAGAAGATCCATTAACTTGAAGATGAGCTGAAAAATAGAAATGAAGTCAAGGAGGTATATTTGGAAGAAGACTCCAAGAAGATCAAAGAACTTTACTCTTTGTTATAAAGAACTTTACTCTTTGTTACAAAAAAAAGTAAGGATGCATGAAGATGAAGTTGAAATATTAAAGAAGGATTGTGAATAGAATATGGCTATGATTGAAGACCAGGAAGTCATCCTCAATATGATTTTTCTAGAATTTAAAGTTGAGTTGGCCAATCTTGATAAGACACATATTGAGTCTTCACAAAAGAAGGAAATATTTGCTGCTAGTACTCAATTATTACTGGAGGATTCTACTATAAAAAGACCCCCAACATGTGATAAAAAGATAATGACTTCACTCATTGATACATCACAAGCATCTGAGAAGAAGGTACCATTCATACCAACTTGTATTAATGTTTCTAAAATTACTTCTACAAAAAGCGTAGGTTGAAAGGAATATTCTAAACAAGTATGGATGAAGAAAAGTGAGAAGAAACCTATCACCATGGCTAGGGTGGATAGGGGAAATAGTGTGGAAGATATATCCTTAATGAAATCACAACATACCAAGAAGAAGATTTAGAAACTTTATCAAGAATATGGAAAGAAGTTAAGGTTTATTGGTCAATGATGGTGCTGCAGTAGATTTCAGCATTGTGCACTAGATTGTTGGTACAATCCCTTAAATATAAAATCGTAGAGAATACCCATCTCAAGGGGGAGAAATCCATAGAAGAAGAAGCAACATCCACAGATCTAGAAGCATCTATATACTGCAAATAGATTTAGAATTTTATATAACATCTGTGATGTATGAAATAGGAGTGGTCACATGAATGGTTCATGCTCATTTCAACAGGTACCCAAATCTAATAAGAAAAGAAGATCGCATGTGATGTCTATGAAATAAAAAGCATCCTTGGGAAGTAGTTAGAAGAATGTTGGAAAACAAACACTCCCAAGAAGGCTCTAAGGAGGAAAGTTGAGAAGACCTTGGATTGTAAATTCAATAAGCTGAAGGGTAGTGCATCCAAAAGAACTACTAAGAAGGATGACACTCAGAAGATGCCATGTAGAATATCCAATATTTATGCCTCATCCCCTAATGATATATTGGTGGTTAGGCTAGAAGATTTGGAAATAATGATAAAGATAAAAAAATGCACAGGCTAAGGCTTGTGATAAAAACAAAAAGAAGATTATACATGAAGACAAAGAAGTTCTGTGTGTGAAGTGCAACATGGCTGGTCCCATAGTTAGAAGATGCTTGGAATTTACTCCAGCCCAACGAGAATTCCTCAAGAATATGAATGTTGAACCAGTAGATTCTAGTGCTTTGAAATCCCTTGAAGAAAGAATATTCACACACAAATATTTGAATGAAATATTGAGGTCCGCACAATCACAGTCAACATTAAAGATCAGTTGTGAAAGTGAGAATAATGGATCATTTTGGTTGAGGAAATCATCTGAACCTTGTTGTTCACATTGATGAAGCAAGGAGTATCCACCTTATTCCCTTAAATATTTGTGTATTGTATTTGTTCTTATCATACAAGGAATTCAAGGTGAGTCAAGATCTTAGGGGGAGAACCTGTGATTCAGTGATTATAAGTGTTCCCTTGAGGGGGAGACACATGAATAAGTTGCCACAGTCATTATCTCAATTAGTATCAACATCAGTTGGTACAAAATTCAATTACTCTGAAGATTGTATGAAAATCATGTCATTGGTAAAGGTATGTTATTTTTAAATCTCTCATAATTGGTTACTAAAAATAAAGATCATTATACAAAGGGGGAGTAATAAAGATAATCAGTGACATAAGAAGAGTGAAAGTTCTCCAAGGACACTTATTCTGCCAATTGAACTTGAATGTTTTTGATCTATTTGTTGAAGTAAGTGCAAGAGTTTCAAGTTAATTATTTTATATCACACTTATTATCCAAATCTTGGAATGAAAGTGGAAGTCCCTTGAAGATATGTGTATGAGTTCTCATCTCATGAGGTTTCATATTTAGTGGGTAATGGATAGATTTTTTGTCTAAATAAAATCCTCTTGTTTTCTACACTAATCATTTATCAAGTAGACATAGAGTGAAATGATTTATGACACATTTCTTAACTGTGAAATGATACCCTCTCTACCATGAACCTTGTATTTCTTGTCAATAAGGGGGACATAAGTGAAATGAAATTATATCAGAAAGAAATAAGTTCATGGAGATATAAGACTCTCATTTTGACATTGACACATTCATTTCAGGAGAAGTCTTATGGTATTTACAATAAAACAAAAAGGGGGGATTTTTGGGACCACTTTTTTGTATGAAGATTGTATTTGTTTTCAACAGTTTTCAATTCTGGTCAAAATGAGGAAGGAGATGAAGAAGAACTTCAAAGTTAATGGAGACCAAATGAAGTGAGGATGCCGAGAGAATTATTATGAAATCAAAGAATTGAATTTCATCCTTGGGAAATTCTACATGAAGTAAAATTCAGATGATTATTGAGTTGATCCTAAGTTCAAAGCACATGTATCAAAGGTGATACATTGTCTACAACAATGAAGGATAGTGATAAAATCAGACGATGCTTTGAATATTTGTATTTTCAAAATATTATAAGTTAAGATAACTTGTGATGAAAGCATTATGAAGAAAATGGGGAGTAAAGATGATGCCCATCATATTCATTTTTGATTGGAAATAACGAGACTGCTAGAAGATAGGAAAGTTGTAGTACTTCCTGTTGAAAAACTAACAATGATAAAGTTGTTTGATCAAAGGATATATATCATGATAGATATTTTTTGTGATGAAAGTATTTGTTTATTGAATATTCCAGATGATAATGAAGTAGCATTGGTGTTCTTTCCGAAGTAGATTTTAAGTTGGCGTTGTTTCCCAGTGTTTGCCAAATTTTTAGGCCAAAAAATCAGGAGATGACAAAATGTGTTTTTGGAAAAGAATGTTGCATTCAAGTTTGAAGCTAACTTAGAATTTTTCATGCAAGGTATGATTCAAGGACAGAACATTGAAAAATGGAAAAGGCATGGAGTGTGCATAAAATTGGGTAAAGTGTGCGAAAAATGAGGCTACGCAAAAGATTGGTTTTGCACGCAATATAGAATGTAGTTTAGAATTTTGTGCACAATATGGAACGCGATGTGGAATTTTTTGCACAATTGGTGTATTGAAATTGTAAAGTCAAAAAATGACAAAGGAAAGAGGTGCGCAAAAAATCAGAGATGTTCATGCAATGTGCCCGGAACATTAGACTTGTGCAAGTAAAAATTGGTGTTGTGCAAAATGTGGGTTTGATGTTTTACGCGCAAGTGAGGATTCAAGTTAAGAATGATGAAAAATGGAAAATTCCTAAGGTGTATGAAAAATACAAGTGGTGAAAAAAAATAAAGGAAGGTGTGTGTAATATAAAGAAGTGAGAGACAGTTTTACGCGCATGAAGGGGTTTTACGCGCATGGTCAAATATGCCTATAAATACGAGGTGAACCCCTCTCATTTGTTAAGGCTCTATTCTGAGATAAATATCGAGCTCTGACACATAGAAAAAATATAGTACAGAGTAGTTCATGAAAAGAAGAAGTTAAACACGAAAAAGGAAGTGTTGTGTGAAAAAGGGAAAGTTCTGCGTGAAAAAAGAGAGTTGTGCTTCACGCCAAAAGGTGTTTCTACGTGCAAGGTTTTAATTTTACGTACAATCCACATAGAAGTTTGTGTGAAAAATTTGAGGGTATCACAGGCCTTTAAAAAGTGTTATGCACTCATGAAGTGTCTTATGAAGAATGAGTATTTCACCCTCTGTGCGAAGAAGAAACCATAAACAAGAAATTGTTTTTCTCAAACCCTCATTGTGTTTCTTGAAAGTGATAATGTGAGTAAAAAACCAGTGAATAATCACCCTTGTAGTTCTTCATGAATACATATCTGTAAATCATCCCTGGTTCTGTGAAGAAAAATCACGCGTCCTCTATGTGAAGAAGAAGACTAGTGGACCTCTCTGCTTGCACGAAGTGTCAATCAGAAGTAAGAGAAGAAAAAGAAGATAGTGGACAGTCTATATTCAGTTATTCAGGAAATAACAACTATGAGGATTCTAAGTTGAGCTGGAATTCATTGCTTTAAAAATCACAAATATAATTTGTGATTCTAGCAATAAAAAGAAGAAGAGTTTAGTGTAGTTGGTTTTGCACTGAAAGAGAAAGTGTGAAGAAGAGCAGGTTTCAATACAGCTAGTTCTTCATTGAAGAAGTAGAATAAAAAGAGTGTGTAGCTTACAGGCTTTCTGCAGAGAAATAATAGGTTGGTTAATTTAATGCTGCTAAGTAAGTAACAAGGAGAACAAGAATGTTATGGAAGAACAATATAGCACTGTAGCATCCAACAGGTATCAACAGATGGAATATTCTTTTGGTGTTTCAAACTCTTTTAACAGAGAGAAGACTATCTTCAAATGTATTATAAATAACCAAATAGAGGCTGTAAGAGACTGTCTACACTGGTAGTATAAAGAACCAACAAGTGTAAGGGCATATCCTACTTATTTCAAGTTGGAAGAGGATTGTTTCTTTTCCCCCCTCCTATTATAGGGAGAAACACTGGGAAGCGATTATTTCCTTCCTTCCTCCAAGTTTAGGGAGCCACACTGACTAGAGGATTGTTTTCCTAGTCAATCCACTATAACAGCATATCACATTATAGTGGAGAATCCATGCACTGGACATCCCCATGCATGGAAAGGACGTATATGATCTTATTAAGGGGTGAACCTTGTAAAAATATTGTGTGGATATTTTTACTACTTTCTATTATTGGATGTGATAGGGAAAAGAGAATAATATAATCAAGATCCTAACAGGTCAAGAGGTGAAAGGATATACAGTTGTAATTGGTTTAAAATTTCCCCAACACTGATTCACCACCCCCCCCCTCTCAGTGTTAGGTATATCCCAAATATGTCCTCTCAGACCAAATATGTATTTAAGGAGTAAAATAAATCATTTAAAACTATTATATTGAATTTGGAAACCCATTCTTGACTACCTGGAACCTAAGTTTTATCTTATTCTAATAAAAACTAATTCATTTATTTTCCTTAAATTAAGTATTAAAAATATTTCATTTAGTTTTGGATATATTTTAAAGTTATAAAACCATAAATATTTTATCCATAAACCAATAAATTACATGGGAATCAATTTTATACCTGATTTTGGTGTAAATTCATTTTTATGTTTAATAGGGTTTTTTTCTAAAGATTGTTTTCATTGTGTTTTTCATGTTTATATTAAAATTAATTTTTACCAAATTTAGAAATTGAATATTTTAATATTGATTATATATTTAGAATCATAATATTAAAATTTTTTAATAAGTTCCATTTTATTTTTCTTCATAAATAATTTTTTCCATGATAGAAGTTAAGTCATCATGGTTAAGGGTAAAATGCGTTTAAAAGGGTTAAAATTAAAGGATAAGGATTTAAATATCTCAAAACATTATATTTATTTTATTTTTTTAGTGTATTTAAACCTCACCTAACATTATATTCACAATTAGGCAAATTTTAATCCAATTCCCTTTGAAAATTACTTTATATTATTTTAAAATTAAGGGTATTTACAAGGGTGTCACTTCCCTCACTTATAAAAGGGAACCTTTTATCCTCAATTATCCAATCATGTTGAGAACATTATCTCATCCAATATCTACCTAAATCAAATTCAAACTATCATAATACTATCCTAGAGGTTCTTTTATCACCAAAAGAAAAACCTAATAAGGATTAAGGTGTAATCCAAATGAGGATACCTGAAGAAGAGGTAATTATCTTAAATGCATTATTTCAAGTTTATTTCTTATTCCACCTCATTAAAATCTATTATATCCATCATAATATAATTAAATTAGGATCATAAATATACTAAAATTTTATTATTTTTATTTATAACCATTATATACTTCTCATACATCCAATTGAAAATGAAAGTGTTGCTCCTGTGTATTTGTGGACTATCACCTCCATGAAGCGATGTGTTTTATTTTTCACCACTGCCTATCATAGATGGTTATATAGATGTATTTAATGAATATATATTATATTTATAAAATAATTATTATTCTATAAATATAAATTATTATTTTCTTTTCTTTCTTTCCATCCATTGAAAATCAGAACATTGCATGTGTTTTTGTGAAGATTATCACCTCCACGAAGCGATGTATTCCATTTTTCATCACCACCTTACATGGATAGTTATAAAAGTTTATATAATAATTAAATATTATATTTATGACATGATTATGATTTTTTAACAATGAAAAGGTTTCAAGGATTTGAACCATCAAACTGTAACATGCACAAAAAATGAAACTGTTAACACCCAAATATTTATTTTAAAAAAATTGTTTTTTTTAAGTGGTGAGAAATTGTCCAAAGGAAAAGTATCTTTTATTAAAAGAAAAGAAGTTACACCAGAATGAAGTATTATCTCTTTAAAAAGGAGGCATAAAATCCTTATGGAGGGAATTGGAAAATATGATACTATCATAGCTTACCCCTTCATTTGAAAGACCATCAGCAATAGAATTAGCTTCATGAAAATCATACATGATAAAATAGTTCAATGAGGAGAGAATGTCAAAAAATTTGATCCATCGAGCAGTTATATTCCAATAAATGTGGAAATTACTAATTATAATAGCTTTAATAACATATGTAGAGTCACAGTCAAGTCATAAATTGTTCCATATTTGTTGTTTTTCATGTCGAATGCATTGATTAGACCACACATTTCAGATTCCATATATGAGGCGGTTCCATGGGGACCATAACGGAAGCTAATGAAATTTCATTATAGTCTCTAATGATAGCTCTAAATTACTCCAAGCCTGTATTGCCTATAGATTCTCTATAATATTTTCGTTTAATCTAGCCAATAAACAAGCAGTTCCAAATGACTTCAATAGTACCAGTATGAGGGTGAAAATTACCTATAATATTAATTCATTTCAGAAGTGAGAATTAATTAACATAATTATTTTAGTGATCATTATATTGATAATTATCATTTTTCACTTCCACCATAATTTTCACAGTGGTAGATTGAATTTTGAAAGAGATCTTCTCATGAATCTTTTTGTTTCTGCCATGCCAAATTAGGTGAATGAGTTTAGTGATGGCCACCTTAACTAGATTAAGAAGCTTCCAATAGAGGGGAATCCTAGGTCACTCATTTAAAAAAAATCGATGGTATTAATAATGGGAGAATGAATATTAAATATGTAAAATAATGTCTACCTGAGTGTTGAGGATATAAAAAATATTAATAATATATGATTCACATATTACCTGTGTTGATGAAATAAGGTGCATCTTGAGTAGAGGAAAATACCCACTAATTATAGAGTTGTATCAACTGAGAGATTTGAGATTTCCAATATCTATAATAATGTAAATCTGGAGTTAAATATATAATTTTTATATAGTGATCCAATCAAACTTTTCGTATTTACTTGATTAATATTCTTATAATATGGCTTAGCATTGATAATGTCATCTATCATCAGTTCCCATTTTAAAATATCCTCATGATCAATAAAGTCATGGATGTTAACAATTAATCTGATTATATTTGTAAGATAATAAAAGTAATCTTGTTGTTCTTTGATGGTGGTAACAGTATCAACCATTGTAGCATAGGAATCAATGAGATCAACCAGGGTAATACCTATCCAATTATGAAACCAAAAACTAAGAGAATAATTATTATTATCCAACCAGTGAGATTACACAGAAATGTTATGGAAGATGGATTTAAAGTTATGATAGACTGAAGAGTCCATATTATTCACATTTCCATATTTTAATATATCTAAGAACATAAGGCATACATTATCATTTTCATGGAACCGTGATAACATTTTTTTCAAAAATTCTACCACTCTGAACGAAATTCCTAATGGGTTTTTTCATGAACCAACCAGAGTTGACCCCAAATTGGTCACTTGAACCAGCCTGAGACATCTGTGAGGCACATTTTCCATTGCCCTGGGGTGGTGAAAAGTGACAAGGGCATCAATGAGAGATATAGGGAATGATTTTTCCCAATATATATATAACCAAAAGAAGCATAATAATAAAATAGTATCCCAAAATAAACAGAACCAATGAGAACAACCGGACATAAAATCAAAATAAAACCAAACTTGATAGGCCAACAGCTCTCTATGTGACTTTGTGGGTCACTCACTAAACCCAAAACCTGATGTCACACCACAACGATCATAATCATACTGGAACCTGCACCTAAGGATAAAAAAAAGAAGGAAGTATAGGTGTGAGTATTAAAACATATTAGTTATTCCCAAGTAATCTATTACTAATGAATTTATGTTAAATAAAAGATTCATCAATTTCAGGTTTGAAATACAATATAAAAAATTAATTTTTCCATCGATTTCTTTTTAAAACAAATAAAAGTCCATTTACATTTTCATTTTAATAGGGTTCGTTCCCAAAAGAAGGAGTCTTGGAATTTTAGAGAAAGAGAGGGAGAAAATGGGACGAATTATGTTTTTTTAAGGTGCAAAGAGTGTAAAACATTCTCAAAAATATTTTCCAAGAAAAATTTTCTTTTAAAAACCAAATATCCACATTTATAAAATTGGTAAACCATACAAGAGAGAAGGATTGACAATCACACAATGTGGTAAATAGAAAAAACTAAATAAGAGACCAAACCAAATGAGGCACCTAAATTATCCACTAGAGATAAATAAGTGTCTGAAGAAACATGGTATTACCTAGGATCTCAAGGGATAATCTATAAAAGATTATTCCTAGATCCATTGTATCAGAACTCCTAATGCAATAAACATCCCTCGCGCTCGATCATAACCTAGCTAGCCTAACCAAGGAGAAAAACCCCAAAGTATAGAAAGGTTCATACTAGGGTCAACTATCCAGAGAGTAATCCTAAACTAGTGTATCAAATGTTCTTGGATAATATTATAGCTATGTCAGGTTCCCATGTCATGTCTAAAGTCGGGGTGAGACAAGAAAATATAAACAACCAACCTCGTAAATATATATATATATATATATATATGACACAAGAAACACACTCAAGAATCTCCCTTGAACCACCCCAAGGGATTTACCCTCTTTCCTTCAACCAAAAACTCACACAAGAATCTCCATTCTGAGGACCTTCCATTTCCTCTATAAATCAACAAGGCAAGGGTTACATCTCATTGAGAGTTTTTTTCTAAGAAAATCCTTTGATTTAAAAGTTCTAATCAGGCCCCTTATATTCTTTGGGTGAAAAACATTTCAAATGAATCCAACACACCACTTATAAAACCAAATACCCATTTGGATGTAATTCCCCAACCCTATTTACCTTGAGTCGGTGCATTATTACATAGCATTGGCATGATATAAGGAATCATTTCCCGAATGACTGATCAGTTTAGTATCCCTGGAAGTACTAGATACATACATAAGTCTTATATTACATTATGAAATAAAAATAACAACATCGTGTCTCCATATAACACACTCATATACCTTAGCCTAACCCTGTAGCTCAGTCATAATATACTTCTTCACATCCTGGGGAAAATAAAATATAAGAAAGGGGTGATCTCAGATGCTCAGTAAGGATAACAATATAGTGGAAACTATCATAAATAAGAATAATAATTTAAGGCAATGTATAAGACTAAAACACAAGCCTTTTAAACTTAAACTTCAACATAATATGGCAAAGATAAATCAAATAATGAAATATACTTATTCACATGGATATTTTTCTAGTCTAATAATCACATGTAATATCAACATCCAATTTTATAACAATGGAATGCATAATGTCGGACATCATAACAACCTAGTCAATACCTCGTGATAAGACTACAAATAATATTTTGTCAAAGCCTTGTTCCAATACACTATTTTTTCTCATGAGACCTACCGATGCATCGAGGATCTATAGCAGGATCCACCTGTCACATAATAAGTGAAATGCATTCCTCATATAAAAAGGTTGAAACATAACATAAACATTCATATTAAAACTAGCATAAAAATGTCAATAATTTATACAAAAACCATGAATCATATAAAAATAACACATCCACAGTCAAACAGATCACAAAACCTTCAATACAATATGGAAGATTGTATCAACTTCAAATAAGTGTAAAATCCATTGAAGGATGTTGAAATAGAAGAAATCAAAACTATTTGAGAGAAATGTCTCTTTCTATTTTGAAATCATTTAAAAGTCACGTAATTATAAAATAAAACATTTATTTTTAAAATATTCTTATAATATTGTAAGGTAAGCTTTGAAAGTGTTATAACGGAAGAAAATAGCTACCCTCACCGTATAAGTTAAAAAAGCATTCTTTCCTTAATTTTGTCAAAAAGGTCGTAAAGGACCTTATTTCAAAAACGTTGGAAAGATACCTTTATAAACCTATTATAAAAAGTAAAAAAAGGGTATAAATGAATTTAACCCATAGTTTAGGAAATAGTAAAAAAAATTGAAATACATTTTTAAGAAACATGGATGTGGATGATAAAGAGGTCCCAGTAGACACACACGTACAAACAACCTTGGATAATAAAGAGATTGTAGAATTAACCCTTACCTTTTAATTTTTCCTTGGTTGAGGGAATTTTAACCTCATTTATAATAGTTAAATAATTGTTATTAAATTATAAAAGAACCTCATATATAAATATGATATCATATATGATCCTCTTATATTGCTTTGTTAATAATATTTTAGTATTATCATCATTTCGGGTGTTAATTGATTCGTTTTACTTTATATGTTTGGTTATGTAATCTATGTTTTTTATGGATAGGATGTATTTTATTCATATACAAAATGATATTAAGTTCTTAAAAATTATTTTTAATCATAAAATGAAAATTATTCTTGATTGGTTATGATGGAGAATGAATTTCATCACGTTCGTGGAGATGGTAATTCATACGTACGCACGAGCGACAATATCATTCTATTGATGGTGTAATTGTATGTAATTGGATAGTATATCATATATATAATACTTAAAATGTTATATTTATTATTTACATCATTTATATTTATTATTATACCCATCAAAATAAGGAAGTGTTTGAATAAAAAACTACACCACGACGTGGAGATGGTAAGTCATACGTACGCATGTATGGTGACTTATCTTTCATAAGATGGATAGAATAATGAATATAGTTTTACCATATTAATAATAACATAAAATTATGTATAAGGTACTTGATTTATTATTTTGGTATGGAAACAACAAAGAAAGAGGAAGTGGAAGACGTAAAGAACTTTGAAAGAGGTGGTGAAATTATTACCTCTTCTTCAGGTGTTTCCTTTTGATTTGGTCAAAAGGGATCCTTAGGGTGGATTTATAAAAAACTTAAGGCCTCTAGATCGAAGTGAGGGTTGTTGGGAGGATATTTGAGTAGGTTTTGGCTGAGATAAATGGATTTAGAGGTATGAGTTTTAGTGAAGGTGAAGTACCCTTTTATAAGAGAGGTCAGGGTCACTTTTGGAAAACCTTGAAATATTATTTTATTATACAATAATATTGGGTTTATAATGGCTCCAAAATGATTTATTTAAAGTATAAGGTGATTATGGGTCAAAAAAATCTCAAACAAATGGTTTTATGTAGGTTTAGGTCACCTTATTATCCTTATCATTCAGATTTAACTCTTAGTTAAATAGTTTAACTTTTACTATGTATTCTTGTATTATTATAATAAATGGTTAATAAACATACTAAAAAAATACAAGTTACCCCCCAAGTGGTTATTTATTAATATATATAACTTTATATAAGTCCTTTGGCCAAGCCTTATATTTTTAGGAATATTTTGTCAATTAATAATATAGTTTTGTTTTTTAAAAACTCATTAATGTCAATTTTGACACTATTTGGTATTTTGTTTTTGTGAAAGTCGTAACAACATTATCAATTTGAAAAAAATTATTTAATAAACCCTAACTTTTCATATTAACCTATTAAATTAGTTTAATTAATCAAAAGTCTCAATTTACTTTTTTTTTATATTTATAATATCAATTATTTTAATCTTTCATTAATAAGGTAATTACTACATTGTCATTGTGTCATAAATAAATTTATTTATTTAATGTAAAAAAATTATAAATAAAATAAAATTATGTAGGAAATATATTAATATTTCTAATTAATATTTATAGTCGAATTTATCTTATGTATAACCCTATATTAAAAATTGTTTAGTTGTTAAACTTTGAATTTAACACTTTTAAATCTTATTTAAATAAAATAATAATAAATTTCCTAAGTGGACCAAAAGGATCATATTAAAAAGGTTGATTTTGGTCGAAACACACTTATACAATAGAATTAGGACCAGTTTTAGGGTAATTATAATATCATTTTTTACCTTTAATTACCCTATTTACTTTTAACCGTGGTAAATAAAATTCAAAAGTTATTATTCAGAAAAAATTATTTTCATCTTATTGAACCACATTTTACTTACTTATGTCAACCATGTCTTTTGGATTTTTGAAATTAAATTCACAGAAGTGGTAAAATTACATTTTATGCAAATTTTGCAAATGCGCCTAGAAGGTGGGTAAAAGACAGTAATAAGTTCAATAAAATTTTATATATCTAATATTATTATAAAATGACTCCAATGAATTATATTGAACATATATAGGTATTATGTATATATTTTTACAAAATTTAAATAAAATAACTAATTATTTAAATAAAAAGTCGATTTTAAACAATAACACAGTGTTTTTCACTATTCATCAAAAATTGTAAGTTTTTAGAAAAATACCAAAAATTCACCCTAAGATAATTTTGATATTCCGAATCCAAAAATGAAGTTAATTTTGACAAATAAAATTTATAAAATTTCAAAAAGTGGGTATTACAATTCATAAAAGCAAGTTTGATTGGTTGTGGTGTGTTAGAACTCGAAGTTGTGTACAGCATAAGCTATTTTATTATTCAAAGAGAAGCATAATGTGGAATCTTGGGATGTTACATTATTCCCTCCTTCAAATAATTTCTTCCTAGAAATTTCGAGAATATTACTGCATAAAAATATTCAGGTGGTTCTTCATCATAGGTTCCTTAGGTTCCCACATCACCTCTTCCATCGTATGGTTTCTCCATAGAACTTTCACCAGACGAGTCGTCCGGTTTCTCAGAACTTGTTCTCTGGTATCAAGAATCTTGACAGGCTCTTCACAATAAGACAGATCGTGTTCCAATTCTATTTCTTTATAGGTGAGTACATGAGTTGGGTCAGGTATGTATTTTCTTAATAGTGATACATAGAACACATCATGAACTTTGGAGAGACTTTGTGGAATTTCCCAATGATAAGCTATAACTCCAATTCGTTCTATAATTTCGAAACGTCTGATATACTTGGGACTTAATTTTCCATTCTTGTCGAATTGTATAACACCCTTCCATGGAGATACCTTCAAGAAAACATGATCTCCTAATTAAAATTCCAAACCTTTCCTTCAGTTATCAGCATGGAACTTTTGCTTACTTTGAGCTTCTTTAGTGTGGGTTTGGATAATCTTCCTCTTTTCCATTGTTTCCTCAACAAGTTATAGGCCTACGAGTTTTCTGTCAGCAACATCATCCAAACAAGTCGGTATGCGACATCTCTTTCCATATAACGCTTCATATGGTGCCATCTGAATACTTGAATGGAATCTATTGTTATAGAAAAATTCTAACAGAGGTAAATATTGATCCCACATACCTTGAAAGTCAAGTGAGAAAGATATCAACATGTCTTATAAGGTTTGAATAGTCTGTTTTGATTGTCCATCAGTTTGAGGGTAGTAGGCAGTGCTCAAACGAAGTTCAGTATCCAAGGCCTTATGAAGACTTTTCCAGAATCTTGATGTAAAATGGGGATCACAATCATAAAAAATCAATAGGGGTACTCCATGAAGTCTTAAAACATCATTAATATATAGTCATGTTAGATGTCCAAGTGGTAAATCTTATCTTATAGCAAGAAAATGTGTTGACTTGGTAAGACGGTCAATAATTACCCATATTGCATCATTCCTTCTAGGAGTCCTTGGTAGCCCCATGACAAATTCCATCGTAATATAATCCCATTTCTACTCAGGTGTGGGAAGAGGTTGCATGAATCTTCTAGGATGTTGTCTTACAGCCTTCACTTGTTGACAAACCATACATCTTTACACATAATCAGCAATCTCCCTCTTCATGTTGTCCCAGCAAAAATGTTCCTTCAAATATCTATACATCTTAGTGCTACCAGGGTGTATATAGAAATTAGAGCTATGGGCATCATCCAACAATTCCTTTTTTAGATCAGGTATATCAGGAACAGAAAGTCTCTTCCCAATTTTCAAAATTTCATCTTCATATAAGAAGTCAATCAATCTCCCATCATTCACAACTTTAATTTTCTTTTGAAACTCCTCATCATTAGTTTGAGAATGTTTTTTCTTTTCTAGTAAAGTTGCATTGGAAACCATTTGATAAAGTATTGATGTTTCACCTTCCATGATTATTCCCATATCCATATTTACTAGATCCATGAACATAGGATCCCTTTCAACTCTCATCCTGTTCAAAACTCCATGATCATTTCCGCTCAAAGAATCTTCCACCTTATTTGCCTTCCCCAGGTGGTAGTGTATATTGAAATCATAATCTTTGAGTAGTTCAAGCCATCTTATTTGCCTCATGTTGAGTTCTTTTTGTGATAAAATATACTTCAAACTCTTGTGATTGGTATATATCTCACATTTTTACCATAGAGATAGTGTCTCCATATCTTCAAAAAAAAGATTACAGCTTCTAACTCAATATCATGGGTGGGATAGTTTTGTTCATGAATTTTTAGTTGTCATGATACATAGGCAATAACTCTATCATTCTGCATAAGTACACAACCAAGTCCTTTCTTTGAAGAATCACTATAAATAAAAAATCCAGCATTCCCTGATGGTAGAGTCAAGATAAGATAATTGAGTAATTTTATCTTCAGTTCTCCAAAACATTCTTCACACTCTTTTGTCCAAAAAAAATTAACCCCTTTACGTGTGATCTTGGTTATTGGGTTTGATAATCGGGAAAAAATTTGTACGAAACCCCCATAATAACCTGCTAAACCAATAAAATTGTGTTCCTCAGTTATACTCATCGTTGCTGGAAATTCTTGTATTTCTCTTGTCTTAGAAGGATCAGCATATATTCCATCCTTAGAGACAATATGGTCAAGAAAATAAATTTCCGGAAGCTAGAATTCACACTTTTTAAACTTCCCATATAATTCATTTATTCTGAGGGTTTTTAGAATAGTGCACAAGTGATTTTCATGATATTCATAGATTTTTGAGTATACAAATATATCATCAATAAATACTAGTATAAAGTCATAAATAATTTCCTTGAAAACTCTATTCATTAGATCCATGAAAACAGAGGGTGCATTAGTCAGTTCAAAAGGCATTACCGTAAACTCGTAATGCCCATACCTGGCACGAAATGTTGTCTTCGGAATGTCTTCCTTCTTCACACACAACTGATGATATCCAGATCAATGGTAAATCTTTGAAAAATATTGATCTCCATGAATTTTATCTAATAAATAATCAATGCAAGGTAGGGGATACTTGTTCTTTATTATTATATCATTAATCTCCCTGTATTCAATGCACAACTTCATAGATCCATTGTTCTTCTTAACAAAAAGAACAGGGGCTCACCATGGAGAAACACTAGGGTGAATAAATCCTTTATTACTCAATTCCTATAGTTGTTTCTTTAGTTCCACTAATTCCACAGTGGTTATTTTATAAGGGTTCTTCGATATGTGCCTTGAACCAGGAATTAAATCAATGGAAAACTCAATTTCTCATTCTTGAGGATGTCTAGGAAAATCCTCTATAAACACGTCAATATATTCTTGTACAATAGGTACGTCCTCTATTTGAACATTATTTTCCTCACCCATAGTTATTTCATTCTCTTCCTCTCTAATAATTGAATTTATTAGAGCTATTGGGGGTGGATCTAGATAAGAATCAGATGGGGACGTTTCTTCTCTAAAGATAAGGTATTCCTTATTATCATCGAAAATTGTAACCTCCTTCTTCTTACAATAAATTTTCACATCATGGTCTGAAATCCAATCCATACCGAGGATTATATCAAATTCAATCATGGATATGATGATGAGATCAGCAGATAAAGAACATTTATATTCCCTAATGGGAACTGATTCATAAAACTTTGTTGCAATGTTACTTCCCTTAGGAGTTTTGACTGACAACTCCCTTGTTAAATAAAATTGAAAATATCTAATTTTCTTAGAAAACTGGGAAGATATAAAACAATGAGATGATCCAAAATCAAAAAAATCATTGTCTAAACATGAGGAAACTATTAAATTACCTACCACCATGTCTTTCAAAGATTCAACCTCAGTAGTAGTGATAGCATAAGCTTGTCCTTTCACCCTTGGCCTTTTCTGAGGTAAGTATCATTGGCACTTAGAACATTCATTTGCTCAATGCCTCATTTCTCTACAATTGTAGCATTTAACATTGACAGTCTATTTATTTCCCTTGTAATCATGAGATTGGTGTCCTTTTTCACCACACTTGTAATAGACTCTCATTCCCTTCAGGTAAGTACCGGGATGTTTCTTCCCACATTTACCAAATGATGGAAATTCAACTTTTCCCTTATTACCCTTATTTCCATTTCCAAATAGTTCTGCATATCTCTTCTTCTATTATTTTTCTTTAACGTCGTAAGACTTAGAGAATTCCTTTTCTATCTTGATAGCACATGAGATAATATCTTCATACGATGAGAAGGATTGTGAGACTAATGCTCAATGGAGAAATGTTTTTAACCCATAAAAGAATCGATCAATATTAATCCTTGGGTTATGTATATAATATGATGCATGCCTTGATAACCTTCTAAAGTTAGCCTCATACTTTGCGACATTCTCATCCTAATTTTTCCCTAGACTCAAAAATTGTCTTTACATATCTGCTCAATGGTCACGAGGAAATTATTTTTCTAAGAAAATATCTTTAAACTCCCTCCATTCCATATTTGATACTTTTTCATCTTCCGTTGTGTTTTTAATTAATGACCAACATTGATCAGCATCTCCCATGAGGTGATAAACTTCCATGAAAACAATCTCCCTTTCACTACTCCCCAAAGCATGAAATATTTTCTATAAGGAACTTATCCATTGCTCACCTACAAATGGATTTGTAGTCCCACTTAATGTTGGTGGTTGTTGCCTCGTGAATCGGTCTAATGTTGATCCTCCGCATTATGGATTAGGGTACTCCATACAGGTAAGGTTATTATTCATAACTTGAGTGAGTTTTCCTAGTATGGTGATAAAATGATTAGCACCAATTTCATCATGATATCCACTATAATTATCTTGAGTAGGAGGGAAATACCTACATGGATTACATGTGTTGATACAATTTTCATTCCTTCCACTATGATCCATTTCTAAACAATGGCATACACTAGATAAGTTTATGAATCACAATACATAATTCCAAACTTGTAAAACACTTAACATAAATTGAATAGTTTATGGATATAATCCATAATCATAAAAATGTTTTCTTTGAGGAGGTATATACTCATAAATCCTTCATAAAGGGTTTGTAAAGAAAATGTGAATTATCCTAAGCATATCCCTCGAGAGTGTCGTAACCAAGAGTGAAGCAAGGCTCATTGTCGTGTACCAGGATACCTCAGGTTAAGCCTAAAAATCCTTGTCAGAGTTTTCACTCCTAGGTACATATGTTCCAGATCTTCCTCTACCAACTCATACCTATACAAGGATGTATTGCTTGGAAAACTCACAAAATCACTACATTACCAAAATTCTAGTAGGTTATTCTATATTAATCCCCAAAGTCTATCTTAGGGTAATGTTCTCTAATTAGATTTTTTCTAAATCTAGTTTCCAAGGTTTGTACTAAACTTACTCTAATACCAATTGTAACAACCCAACCCCAATTACCTAGAATTGGTGTATTATTAAATAACATTTCCATGATACAAGGAATCATGTCCCGGAAAACTGATCATTTTAGAAGCCTTGGAAGTACTAGATACATACATAAGTATTAAATTACATTATGAAATAAAAATAAACAACATTTTGTCTCCGTAGAACACACTCATATCTATTAGACTATCCCTGAAGGTCAGTCATAATATACTTCTTCACATCCTAGGAAAAATAATACATAATAAAGGGGTGAGCTCAGATGCTCATTAAGGATAAAAATATAGTGGAAACTATCATAAATAAGCATAATAATTTAAGGAAATGTATAATACTAAAACACAAGCCTTTTAAACTTAAACTTCAGCATAATATGGAAAAGATAAATTAAATAATGTCATTTACTTATTCACATGGATATTCTACTAGTTCAATAATTACATGTAATATCAATAGCCAATTTCATAATGACATAATGAATAATATCGGACATCATAACAACATAATCAAGACCTCATGCCAAGACTACAAATAAGATTTTTTTTTCAAGGCCTTATTCCAAGACACTAGTTTATCTCATGAGACCTACTGATTCATTGAGGAGATATAGCAGGCTCCACCCATCACTTATTAAGTCCAATGCATTCCTCATATGAAAAGGTTGAAACATAACATAAACATTCATATTAAAAATAGCATATGAAATGTCACTACTTTATCCATAAACCATTAATGGTATAAAAATAACACATCCATGGTCAAATAGATCAAAAAACCTTAAATAAAATATGGAAGATTGTATCAACTTCAAACATCTACAAGGATTTTCTCCAGAAGAGGATTAGAGCAGGTGCTTTCACTGGGCATGACTATCCAGATTTGGAATTTTGAGAGGGTATGGCTCCGCCATCAGTATCAGGCCCATGAATTTCTACACGGGACAACTTGTTGAATAGTCATGCTTTGGTGGAGGTTTTTCGTATTGATGATTATGCTTGGGAGGATTTTGTCTATGTAGTCTATTTCTGGGCTTTGACCTGAAATTTTTGTTGATGTTTTATTTCCTTGAAGTCTTGTGAGGTTTTCCCCCTTTTTCCCTTAAAAAGGGGTTTATCCAAAAATTAATAAAAAATTTGTCCTTTGGGCCATTCAGTCTCAGTATCAACTTAAAACAAGTGTAAAATTAATCAAAGGATGTTGAAATAGATGAAATCAGAACTATTTGAGAGAAATATATATTTATATTTTGAAATCATTTAAAAGTCACATAATTATAAAAGAAAAAAATTATTTTGAAAATATTCTTATAATCTTTTCAAGGAAGCTTCGAAGGTGTTATAACAATATAAAATTGCCTCACTCATCATATAAGTTAAACAAAACATTCTTTCCTTAATTTTGTCGAAAGGGTCGTAAAGGACCTTGTTTCAAAAACGACAGAAATATTCCTTCATAAACATCTTATAAAAATTAAAACAAGGGTATAAATTACTTTAACCCGTAGTTTAGGAAATAGTAAAAAAGTTTTTAAATACATTTTTAAGAAACATGGTTGTGTATGATAAAGAGTTCCCAGTAGAAACTCATGTATAAACAACCTCGGATAATAAAGAGATTGTAGAAATAACCCTTAACTTGTACATTTTTCTTGATTGATGGAACATTAACCTCCTGTATAATAGTTAAATAATTGTTATTAAATTATAAAAGAATCAAATACATAAATATGATATCAAATATTATCCTCTAATATTGCTTGGTTAATAATATTTCAGTAGTATCATCGTTTCGGGTGTTAACTGATTTGTTTTCTTTTATATGTCTGGTTACATAATCCATGTTTGTTATGGATAGGATTTATTTGATTCATATATAGAATTATATTAATTTCTTAAACATTATTTTTATTCATAAAATGAAAATTATTCTTGAATGGCTATGATGGGGAATGAATTTCATCACGTTCGTGGAGACGGTAATCCGTATGTATGCACGAGTGACAATATCATTCTATTGATGGTAAAATAATATGTAATTGGATGGTATATCATATATACAGAATCCTTGACATGTTATATTTATTATTTACATTATTTATACTCATTATTATACCCTTTCTAATAATAAAGTGTTTGAATAACAAACTACACCATGACGTGGAGACGCTAAGTCGTACGTACGCACGTATGGTGACTTTTCATTCATAGGATGGATAGAATAATGAATATGGTTGTACCATATTTATAATAACATCACAGTATTTATAAGGTAATGGAGTTATTATTTTGGTATGGAAACAACAAATAAAGAGTAAGTGGAAGAAGAAAAGAACTTTGGAAGATGTGGTGAAATTATTACCTCTTCTTCTGGTGTGTCCTTTTGAGTTGATCAAAAGGGATCCTTATGTTGGATTTGTGATCAAAGTAAAGCCTCTAGTTATAATTGAGGGTATCTGGGATGATATTTGAGTAGGTTTTGGCTGAGCCAAATGGCTTTGGATGTGTGATTTTGAGTGAAGGGGAAGTACCCTTTAATAAGAGAGGTGAGGGTCACTTTTGGAAAAGCTTGAAATATTATTTTATTATACAATCATATTGGGTTTATAATGGCTCAAAAATTATTTATTTAGAGGATAAGGTGGGGATGGGTCTAAAAACTCTCAAACAATAGGTTTTATATAGGTTTAGGTCACCTTATTATTCTTATCGTTTAGATTTAACTCTTGGTTAAATATTTTAACTTTTAATACGTATTCTTGTATTATTATAATAAATGGTTAATAAACTTAATATAAAAAGCCAAGTGAACACCAAGTGGTTAATTATTGATATATATAACCATATATAAGTCCTTTTTCTGAACCTTATATTTTTAGGAATATTATATCAATTAATAATATAGTATTTTTTTAAACTCATTTATGTCAATTTTGACACTATTTGGTATTTTGTTTTTTTGAAATTCATAAAAACTTTATCACTTTGAAAAAAAAATTATTTAAACAACCCTAACATGTCATATTAACCTATAAAATTAGTTGAATTTATCATAAGTATCAATTTTCATTTACTTGGATATTTATAATATCAATTATTTTAATCATTCATTGCTAAGGTAATTACTACATCATTATTGTGTCATAAATATATTTAATTATTTAATGTCTAAAATTTTTATATAAATACCATTATGAATGAAATATTTTTTCATTTCTAATTAATATTTATAGTCTAATTTATCTTATGTATAACCCTATATTAAAAATGGTTTAGTTATTAAACTTTGAATTTAACACTTTTAACTCTTCTTTAAATAAAATAATAATAAATGTCCTAATCTTATCCAAGTGGACTAAAAGGATCATATTTTATTTCTAAGTTTGATTTTGGTCGAAATAAACTTATCTAATAGAATTAGGTCATGTGTTAGGGTAATTATAATATCATTTTTTACCTTTAATTACCTTATTTACTGTTAATTGTGGTAAATAAAAGTCAAAAATTACTATTCACCAAAAAATTATTTTCATATTATTAAACCACGTCTTACTTACTGATGTCAGCTGTGCCTCTTGGATTTTTGAAATTCAATTCACAGAAGTGGTAAAATTACATTTTATACAAATTTTCAAATCATCCTAGAAGGTGGGTAAAAGACGGTAAAAAGTTCAATAAAATTTTATATATCTAATATTATTATAAAATAAATCCAATGAATTAAATTGAACATATATAGGTATTATGTATCTATTTTACCTAATTTAAATAAAATAATTAATTATTTAAATAAAACGTCAGTTTTAAACAATAACGCGGTGTTTTTCACTATTCATCAAAAATTGAAAGTTTTCAGAAAAATACCAAAAATTCACCCTAAGATAATTTTGATATTTTGAATCCAAAAATGAAGTCCATTTTGAAAAATAAAATTTATAATATTTAAAAAATTGGGTATTACTATTCATAACATCTATTTTGATTGGTTGTGATGTGTTAGAACTCAAAGTTGCATACAACGCAAGCTATTGTATTATTCAAAGAGAAGCATGTCCTGAAAGCTTGGGGTGTTACATTATAAATCCATTTAAGAATCTTAGACCACCATTTTGAAATCAAAGCATTGTTAAAAAATCTAATTAGGGATTTTGAAAAACACTTGGTGGGGAAATTTTAGTGAATCACTTTTGTTCAATCCAAAACAAGGATAAATTCACTTCATTTCATATCAAAACATAATTATAAAAATAACACATTTCTAATTTGTATCAAATAAAGGATCAAAAGGAATGAAATTGATGTTTCTTTTATTTAAATTCCAAATGAAAAGGGAAACCTACCTCAATAAAAAAGTTCTTTGACAATGAGAATCCAAAACAACCCCACAAAGGTCCAAGAAGACAAGATCATCCAAGAGGGATCCAAATAACACAAAAACCCCAATTTAAACCCAAATAAACATGATCCCTTTACCCAAGATACAAAGGAAGAAGATAAACTCAACAAAAATTGGAAGCATAAGGTATAGGAAGAAGAGAGAAGGAGAATACCTTAAGGAATCACCCCAAAACTTTGAATAAATCCCTAAGAATCACCATGGAAGGAATATGTGAGACTTGTGGAAGAAGGGAGAGCTACTCCAGGGTTACACGAGCCAAATGAGGGGAAGAGAAGGTGTTTTGGGGTTAAAAATAGAGAGGGATAAAAGAGTAATTTCAAATTTTTAATGAACCTAAGAACAATACATGGTTAGGATGCATGTTTTGGGAAATTATGCACTAATTTTTCACCCCTTACTAGACTCACAGGACACCCGCATGGTTTACCCTCACGGTTTGGAAAAATTTTCACCAACTATGTGACTTGGTTCTGTCAAAAATTGTAGATCCATATGCACCCTTACTGCATAGTTTGAACTAATCGTGCTTAAGTCATGCACCCTCATCCATAGACACACAAGAATCTGAACGGTTTATGTAACACCTCATGCTTCCACGGTACGTTTCCCTTTGAATAATGCAATTGCTTGCATTGTATGCAACTTTGAGATTCTAACACACCGTGATCAATCATACTAGCCATTATGAATAGTAATGCCCACTTTTTGAAATTTTATAAATTTTATTTTTTAAAATGGACTTCATTTTTGAATTCGGAATATCAAAATTAGCTTAGGGTGAATTTTTGGTATTTTTATGAAAACTTTTAATTTTTGATGAATAGTGAAAAACATTGCGTTATTGGTTAAAACCGACTTTTTATTTAAATAATTATTCAGTTTATTTAAATTTATTTTAGGTCAAAATAGATACATAATACCTATATATGTTCAATGTAATTCACTGGAGTCATTTTATAATAAGTTTAGATATATAAAAATTTTATTGAACTTTTTACCGTCTTTTACCCACCTCCTAGGAGCATTTGAAAATTTGCATAAATCTTAAATTTACCGCTTCTGTGAGTTGAATTTCAAAATTTTGAGACACACATTTAATATTATTAAGTAAAATTTTGTTTAATAAAATGAAAATAATTTTTTGGTGAATAGTAACTTTTGACTTTTATTTACCACAGTTAAAAGTAAATATGGTAATTAAGGGTAAAAATGATATCATAATTGCCCTAAAACATGTCCTAATTCTATTTTATAGGTATAATTAGACCAAAAACAACCTTAGGAATAAAATATGATCTTATTTGGTTCATTGAATTAGATTAGGACATTTAATATTATTTTATTTAAACAAGAGTTAAAAGAGTTAAATTCAAAGTTTAATAACTAAACCATTTTTAATATAGAGTTATACATAAGATAAATTAGAATAAAAATATTAATTATAAAGATAAAAATATTTCCTACATAATGGTATTTTATTTATAATTTTTAGTCATTAAGTAATTTAATTTGTTTATAACACAATGATGGTGCAGTAATTACCTTACAAATGAAAGATTAAAATAATTGATATTATAAATACCCAATTAAATGTAATTTGAGAATTTTGATGAATTACACTAATATTATAAGTTAATATGGAATTTTAGGGTTGATTAATTAATTTTTTTTCAATGTAATCATGCTGTTATGATTTTGAAAAAAACCAAATATTAAATAGTGTCAAAATTGACATAATTGAGTTTTTAAAACAAATACTATATTATTAATTGATATAATATTCCTAAAAATAAAAGTTTTGGCCTGATAACTTATATAAGGTTATATATTAATAATGAACCACTTTGGGTTCTATTGTAAGTTTATAGTAAGTTTATTAACCATATAATATAAAAATACAAAGAGACATGGTAAATGTCAAACTATTTAACTAAGAGTTAAATCTAAAATATAAGGTTAATATAGTGACCTAAACCTATATAAAACCTATTTTTTGAGATGTTTTCGACCCATCCCCACCTTATCCTCTAAATAAATTATTTTTGAGCCATTAGAAACCTAAAATGATTTTATTATAAAATAATATTTCAAGCTTTTCCTAAAGTGACCCTCACCTCTCTTATAAAAGGGCACTTACACTTCTCTTAATTTCACACCTCCAAAGCCATTTAGATCGGCCAAACCCTACCCAAATATCCTCCCAACTTTCCTCCCTTCATCTTAGAGTCATTCCTTTGGTTATAGATCCAACCAAAGGATCCCTTTTGACAAATCAAAAGGAAGAAGCCGAAGAAGAGGTAAATATTTTATCACCTCTTTCAAGTTATTTTCTTCTTTCACTTCCTCTTTATTTGTTTTTTCCATTCTAAAATAATAACTCCAGTATCTTATATATAATTTTATTTCATTATAAAAAATTTTCAACCATATTCATTATTCTATCCATCATATGAATGACAAAGTCACCATACGTGTGTGTGTATGGCTTACCGTCTCCACGTCGTGGTGTAGTATGTTATTCAAACACTTCGTTATTTGGATGGGAATAATAATGATTATAAATGATGTAAATAATAAATATAACATTTTATTGATTCTTTATATATGATATACCATCAAATTAAATACGATTTCATCATCAATCTAATGATATTTTCTCTCTTGCGTACGTACGGATTACCCTCTCCATGAACGTGATGAGATTCATGCCCCATCGTAATCATTCAAGAATAATTTTCATTTTATGATTAAAAATAATGTTTAATAGATTAATATAATTCTGGATATGAATAAAATACATCCTATCCATAACACAAATGGCTTACGTAACTGAGCATATAAAGGAAAACGGATCTGTTAACACCCGAAACGATGATATTACTAAAATATTATTAACAAAGAAATATTAGATGATCATGTATGATATAATATTTATGTATATAGTTTTTTTATAATTTAATAACAATTATTTTACTATTATATAGGAGATTAACATACCCTCGACCAAGTAAAAGTACAAGGTAAGGGTTAATTTCACAATCTCTTTATTATCCGAGGTTATTTTTAAGTAATTATCTACCGGGACCTCTTTATCATCCACATATGTGTTTTCTTAAAAAGGTAATTCAAAATTATTTTAATATTTACTATACTATGTGTTAAATTCATTTATACCCTTATTTTAACATATATATTTTGAAAGTAATCTTTCTTTCATTTTCAAAACAAGGTACATTATGACATTTTCAACAAAATTAAGGTAAGAATGTCTTTTTTTAACTTATGCAGCGGGTGTAGATATTTTTCACCATTATATCATCATCGAAACTTCCCATAAAAGATTATAAGAATATTTTCAAAATAAATGTTTTATTTTATAATTATATAAATTTAAAATAATTTCAAAATAGAAAGGTATATTTCCATAAAAAAGTTTTGATTTCATCTATGTCAACATCCTTTGATAGATTTTAAGCTGGTTTGAAGTTGATTTATTATGATACAAAACTTCCATATTGTATTGAAGGTTTTGTGATATGTTTGAATTTGGATGTGTTTTTTTACACCATTCAAGGTTTATGGATAAATTATTAACATTTCTTATGCTAGTTTTAATATGAATGGTTATTCTATGTTTAAACCTTTTCATATGAGGAATGCATTGGACTTAATAAGTGACGGGAGGAGCCCACTATAGCTCCTCGATGCATCAGTAGGTCTCATGAGACAAACTAGTTTCTTGGCACAAGGCCTTGACAAAATCTTATTTGTAGTCTTGGAAAAAGGCCTTGACTATGTCGTTATGATGTTTGGAATTATGCATTCCATCATTATGAAAGTGTCTATCAATATTGCATGTGATTATTCGACTAGTAGAATATCCATGTGAATAATTAAATGGAATTATTTTAAATTATCTTTTCCATATTATTCTAAAGTTTAAGTATAAAAGGATTTTGTTTTAGTCTAATACATTACCTTAAATGTTTATACTTATTTATGAAAGTTTCTGCTATATTGTTATCCTTACTATCTGAGTTAACCAATTTCTATGTTTTATTTTTCCTAGGAAGTGAAGAAGTATTTTATGGTTGACTTACAGGGATAGGATAAGGATATAATTGTGTTCAAAAGGGGACAAAATGTTGTTGATGTTTTTATTTAATGATGTAATGTAAAACTTATGAATGTATCTAGTAATTCCAAGGCTACTAAATCGATTGGTCTTTCGGGACATTATTCCTTGTGTCATGACAATGTTATGTAATAATGCACCGACTCTGGGTAACTGGGGTTAGGGTGTTACAGTTTGTATTATAGGAATTTTAGTACAAACCTTGGAAACTAGAATTAGAAAAAATCTAATTAGAGAACATTACCCTAAGATAGACTTTGAGGATTAGTATAGAATAAATTACTAGAATTTCGGTACTATAGATATTTTATGAGTTTTCTAAGCAATGCATCTCTGTCTTAATATGAGAAAGTAGAGGCGGCTCTGGCGCAGATTTACCTAGGGGTAAAACTTGAAAACACCGCTTTGATCTAGACTCGAACGGAAACTAGTGCATGACAATGGTCCTTGCTGCACTCTTAGTTATGAAAATCCTAGGGGATATGCTTAGGATAATTATCATTTTCTTTACAACCCATTAAGAAGTATTTATGATTATATACCTCCTCAAATAAAACATTTTTATGATTATGGATTATATCCATAAACTATTCAATTTATGTTAAGTGTTTTACAAGTTCATAATTACATATTGCAGTTCATTAACTAATCTTGTTGGGAAAAAATCTCTCAAGTTAGTATTACAGTATTTTTGGGTTGATTGTGTTTGTTGACAAAGCAGGTTTTCATGGATATTTGTCGAGTTCCCGAGAAGTTGTTGACAATCCATGTTGACAAAGAACGATGACAAAGCAAAGGACGATCTGGAGGCGGTACAAAAGAGCAGTACAATGTGGCGCCGTTTCCCAGTGTTTGCCAAATTTTTGGGGTCCAAAATTTGGAATTTGGTGAGCATCGTGAAAATAGGTTTTCCATGAAGAGCATAATTTAATATGGCAAAGGCGTGAATTTCGCGAAGATGGGATACATGGATTTGATTTCGCGAAGACCAGAAAAATGGAGGCGGTGAGTCTTCACGATTACGTCAAGCTTTGCGAATGGCAGATGTTGAAGCGCATCGCGGCGAAGAAGGGCTTCACGAGGGAGCTTCGCGGCAAAGGCGCGAAGGAATGTTGATGGTGATTCTTTGCGGTTACGTCAAGATCCGTGAATGGAAAATTTTCGTGGTGCTTCGCGATTTGGACAAAATTCTGGCAGAAACTTTGGAGCTTCGCGATTTGCAGT
Organism: Viscum album; assembly: GCA_963277665.1. Taxonomy (NCBI): domain Eukaryota; kingdom Viridiplantae; phylum Streptophyta; class Magnoliopsida; order Santalales; family Viscaceae; genus Viscum; species Viscum album. Next base: position 905,225,999 of record OY728139.1, read on the forward strand.
GACGTGGCGTTGACTTCGTGCGGAAAGTTCGAGAGTCGGTGGAATCGCCTATAAATAGAGGCCGACCCCCTCGAGAGAAGAAGAGAGGATTTTCAAAGAAGATCATTTTCTCTCGATTTGTGAAGGTGGTTTGCGGAGCCAGTGTGCTTCGCGAAAGAGGTGCTTCGCAGCGGCTATTGTAGCTCCGCGAAACCTGCGAGCTCTACGTTGGCTTACTAAGCTTCGCGAGGGTCGTTGCTTTGCGGAGACTTGAGCATCGCGAGAGTTCTTCGCGAGAGTGCTTCATGAGAGAGCTTCGCGAAAAGGCAGGATCTTCACAAAGTCTTGTTTGAGCTTCGCGAAATTGGGAGCTTCGCGAAGTAGGGTGCTTTGCGAAGGTACTTTCCAAAGGTAGTTTCCCAGTGGTCAGAGGCAAAGTGATATTCGTCAGTGGATAAAAGTTGGACTTCAACAGAGCATCTATCAACAGTTGAAGATGCATTATTTCATGCGAATGAAGAGACCTACAGGTCTATAAACTGCGATTGGATTCCCTTCTAGAGTAGTGAGCTTAGGAAGAGGAAGAAGGTGATCCTCTCCATCGGCAGTGAGCCAGAGAGAGAGAAATAGGGAGTGACCCTTGGGAAAGTAGTGAGCTGACCCTAAACCTTGTAAGGGCAGTGAGCCTGGGCATAGAAGTGATATAGCCTGAACCATTGTATCCACAGCTAGTGAAGTATAGTGGAATTTGGTACGACCAGCAACCTGTCGGCGTATACTCCTCAGACGTAGCCCTTAGCGGTGAACCAAGTAAAATTGTTGTGTCCTGTGCTTGCTTTACCTTCTGTTTATATTGTGCAATAGTAAAATAGAGAAGAGTGTTTTTCTTAATATTGAAACAAGATCAGAACGGGCTTTAATTTTAAATTAGTCATACCCTGATTCACCCCCCCCCCCCCCCCCTCTCAGGGTATTCAGCCTTGTGGACCTAACAAATATACTATATGAAATTGTTTAGAAATTGAACCTAGTGGAAGGAATGGAAACTGTATCAACACACATAATCCATGTAGGGATTTCCTTATTTCTCAAGATAATTATACTGGAGCTGGTGATGAAACTAGTGTTTATCAGCTTATCACCATACTAAGATAACTCACTAAGGTTATGAATAATAACCTTACTCTTTTGGAGAACCCTGATCCACAACACAGAGGATCAATGTTAGATCACTTCATGAGAAAACAACCACCAAAATTCAATGGGAATACAAATATGTTAGTAGCTGAACAATGGATAAGTTCCTTAGGGAAAATATTTCTTACTTTAGGGAGTAGCGAAAGGGAAAAAGTTGTCATGGAAGTTTATCACCTCATGGGAGATTTAGATCAATGGTGTTAATAGATTCAAAACACAAAGGAAGATGAAGAAGTATCAAAAATGTAATGGAGGGAGTTTAAAGATATTTTCTTAGAAAGATAATTTCCTTGTCACCATCGAGCGGATATGGAAAGACAATTTCTGAGTCTGAGGAAAAAGGAGGATGAGAATGTCTTAAAGTATGAGGATAACTTTACAAGGTTAGCAAGGCATGCTGTAGATTATATAAGTAACACAAGAATTAATATTGATCATTTATTTGATGTGTTAAAACCATTTCTCCGTCAAGAATTAGTCTCACAATCCTTCTCATCATATGAAGATATTGTCTCATGTGCTGTCAAGATAGAAAAGGAATTCTCTATTTCTTATGACTTTAAAGTAAATAAAGAGAAGAAGAGATCTTCTGAAAGGAAAAGGAAGCTCCCTGGTACCTGTCTGAAAGGAAAAGGAGTATGCTACAAATGTGGATAGAAATTCCATATTGCTAGTGATTGTAAGGGGAAGAAAGAATCTACTAATGTTCAATGCTATAATTGCAGGGAGATGGGACAGTATGCAAATGAATGTCATAAGCGTCAGGGAAACTTACCTATGAAATGGAAAAGATTATGTGATCACTACTTCTGAGGTTGAAGCTTCGAAAGATGTGGTGGTAGGTAATTTAATGGTTTCCTCAAGTTTATCCAATGCTTTATTTGATTCTGGATCATCACATTGTTTCATATATTCCTTGTTTTCTAAGAAAATTAGATATTTATAATTTGATTTAATCAGGGAGTTTTCAGTCAAAACTCCTAAGAGAAGTATCATTGCAACAAAGTTTTGTGAATTAGTTCCCATTAGGGCATATAAATGTTCTTTATCTTCTTATCTCATCAGCATACCCATGATTGAATTTGATATAATCCTTGGTATGAATTGGATTTCATACAATGATACGAAAATTTATTGTAAGAAGAAGAAGGTTACAATTCTCGATGATGATAAGGAGTACCTTATCTTTAGAGCAGAAATGTCACCATCTGATTCTTATCTAGATCCACCCTCATTAGCTCTACTAAATTCAATTATTGGGGAGGATGAGAATGAAATAATTATGTGTGAGGAAAAGAGTGTTTGAATAGAGGATGTACCTATTGTGTAAGAATATGTTGATGTGTTTCCAGAGGATTTACCTGGACATCCTCCAGAATGAGAAATTAAGTTTTCCATTGATTTAATTCCTGGTTCAAGGCCCATATTGAAGACCCCTTATAGAATTCTCATTGTGTAATTAGTGGAACTAAAGAAACAACTAGAGTAATTGAGTAATAAGGTATTTATTCTCCCTAGTGTTTCTCCATGGGGAGCCACTGTCCTTTTTGTTAAGAAGAAAGATGGATCTATGAGGTTATGCATTGACTTCAGGGAGATCAATGTTATAACAATAAAGAACAAGTATCCTCTACCTCACATTGATAATTTATTCGACCAACTTCATGGATCCCAATATTTTTAAAAGATTTACCTTTGATCTAGATATCATAAGTTGTGTGTGAAGAAGGAAGACATTCTGAAAACAGCATTTTGAACTAGGTACCGGCATTACGAGTTTACAGTAATGCCTTTTGGATTGACTAATGCACCCTCTGTCTTCATGGATCTAATGAATAGAGTTTTCAAGAAATATCTTGATGACTTTGTAGTGTTATTTATTAATGATATCTCGGTATAATCCAAAATCTATAAAGATTATGAAAATCACTTGCACATTATTCTAAATACTCTTAGAAGAAATGAATTATATGGTAAGTTTAGAAAGTGTGAATTCTGGCTTCATGAGATTTCTTTTCTTGGCCATATTTTTTCTAAGGGTGGAATCTCTATTGATCATTCAAAGACCAAGGCAATCCAAGAATGGCCAGCACTGACGAGTATAACTGAGGTACACAGTTTTATTGGTATAGCAGGTTATTATCGGCATTTTTTCTATAATTTTTCCCCGTTGGATAACCCATTAACCAAGATCACTCGTAAAGGGGTTAAATATTTTTGGACAAAAGAGTGTAAAGAATTATTTGAATAACTGAAGAGAAGATTAGTTAATTCTCCTATCTTGACTCTACCATCGGGGAATGATGGGTTTGTTATTTATAGTGATGCTTCAAAGAAAGGACTTGGTTTTTTCCTTATGTAGAATGATAGAGTTATTTTCTATGCATCATGGTAGATAAATATTCATGAGAAAAACTATCACACTCATGATCTTGAGTTAGTAGCTGTAATATTTTCTCTAAAAATATAGATACATTATCTCTATGGTGAAAAATGTGAGATTTATACTGATTATTATAGTTTGAAGTATATTTTCTCACAAAAAGAACTAAACATGAGGCAAATGAGATGGCTTGAACTACTAAAGGATTATGATTTCACAATACACTACCACCTAGGAAAGTTAAATAATGTGGTAGATTCTTTGAGCAGAAAGGATCATAGAGTTTTGAATAAGATGAGAGTTTAAATCGATCATGTTTTCATGGATCTAGTAAAGATATATATGGGAATAACCATGGAAGGTGAAACATGAATAATTTTTCAAATGGTTTCCAGACCATCTTTACTAGAAATGATAAAGAGTTCTCAGACTAATGATAAAGAGTTTAAAAAGAAGATTAAATCTATAAATGATGGGAGATTGAGTGACTTTGTATATGAAGATGTATTTTTGAAATTTGGGAAGAGACTTTGTGTTCCCGATATACCTGATCTAAAAAGGGAATTTTTTGATGATTCCCATATCTCCAATTTATCTATACACCCTAGGAGCACCAAGATGTATGTAGATTTGAAGAAAAAAATTTGGTGGGACAACATAAAGAGGGAGATTGTTGATTTTGTGTCAAGATGTATGGTTTGTCAACAAGTGAAAGCTAGAAGGCAACATCCTAGAGGAGTCATGCAACCTCTTCCCATACCTGATTGGAAATGGGATAATATTATGATGGAATTTTTCATGGGACTACCAAAGACTCCTAAAATAAATGATGCAATATGGGTCATTATTGATCGTCTTACCATTTCAACACATTTTATTTTTATAAGAGAAGATTTACCACTTAAAAGTATAGAAATAATATATATTAATGAAGTTGTAAGACTCCATGGTGTACCCCTATCGATTGTTTCTTATCATGATCCCTATTTTACATCAAGATTCTGGAAAAGTATTCAGAAGGCCTGGGATACTAAACTTCATTTAAGCCCTGCCTACCACCCTCAAACTGATGGAAAATCAGAACGGACTATTAAAAACTTAGAAGAAATGTTGAGATCTTTCTCACTTGACTTTGAAGGTATGTGGGATCAATATTTACCTCTGGTAGAATTTTCCTATAACAATAGCTTCCATTCAAGTATTCATATGGCACCATATGAAGGGTTATATGGAAAGAGATGTCGCACACCAACTTGTTGGGATGATGTTGGTGAAAGAAAACGTGTAGCCCTAGAAATTGTTGAGGAAACAATGGAAAATGTGAAGGTTATCCAAACCCACATCAAATCAGCTCAAAGTAGGAAAAAGAGCTATGCTGATAACCAAAGGAAGGATTTGGAATTTTAGGTAGGAGATCATGTTTTCTTGAAGGTATCTCCATGGAAGGGTGTTATACATTTCAGTAAGAAGAGTAAATTGAGTCCCAGGTACATCAGACCTTTCAAAATTCTAGAACAAATTGGAGTTATAGATTATCATTTGGAAATGCCTCCAAGTATCTCCAAAGTTAATGATGTGTTCCACGTATCACTATTAAGAAAATACATGCCTGAACCAACGCATGTACTCACCTGTGAGGAAATTAAACTAGAACCTAATATATCTTATTGTGAAGAGCCTATCAAAATTCTTGATACAAGAGAACAAGTGTTGAGAAACCAGACAAATCGTCTGGTAAAAGTTCTATAGAGAAACCATAAGATGGAAGAGGCAATGTGGGAACCAGAGGAACTTATGATGAAGAACCACTCGAATCTTTGTGTTCGGTAGTATTATAGAAATTTCGAAGACAAAATTATTTGAAGGATGTAATAATGTAACACCCCAAGCTTCCACGGTATATTTCCCTTTGAATAATGCAATAGCTTGTAGTGTACGCAACTTTGAGATTCTAACACACCATGACCAATCAAACTAGTAATACCCACTTATTAAAATTTTATAAATTTTACTTTTCATAATGGACTTCGTTTTTGAATTTGGAATATCGAAATTATCTTAGGGTGAATTTTTTTTATTTTTCTGAAAACTTTCAATTTTTGATGAATACTGAAAAACACTGCATTATTGGTTAAAACCGACTTTTTATTTAAATAATTATTTATTTTATTTAAATTTATTTTAGGAAAAAATAGATACATAATACTTGTATAATTTCAATTTAATTCATTGGAGTCATTTTATAATAAGTTTAGATATATAAAAATTTTATTGAACTTTTTACCGTCTTTTACCCACCTCCTAGGAGCATTTGAAAATTTTCATAAAACATAATTTTACTGCTCTGTGAGTTGAATTTAAAAAATTTTATAGAAACAGTTAATATCAGTAAGTAAAATGTGGTTCAATAAGATGAAAATAATTTTTTGTTGAATAGTAACTTTTGACTTTTATTTACCACGGTTAAAAGTAAATAGGGTAATTAAGGGTAAAAATGATATCACAATTGCCCTAACACATGTCCTAATTTTATTGGATAAGTATAATTCGACCAAAAACAACCTTAGGAATAAAATATGATCCTTTTCGGTTCTCTTGGATTAGATTAGGACATTTATTATTATTTTATTTAAAGAAGAGTTAAATGAGTTAAATTCAAAGTTTAATAACTAAGACATTTTTAATATAGGGTTATACATAAGATAAATTCAACTATAAAAATTCATTAGAAAGATAAATATATTTCCTATATAATAGTATTTTATTTATAATTTTTAGACATTAAATAATTTAATTTTATTATGACACAATGATGGTGCAGTAATTACCTTATTAATGAAAGATTAAAATAATTGATATTATAAATATCCAAATAAATGTAATTTGTGACTTTTGAAGAATTTCACTAATTTTATAGGTTAATATGACATGTTAGTGTTGATTAAATATTTTTTTTCGAATTAATCATTCTGTTATGATTTTCACAAAAACCAAATACTAAATAGTGTCAAAATTGACATAATTGAGTTTTTAAAACAAATACTATATTATTAATTGATATAATATTCCTACAAATATAAGGTTCGTCCAAAGGACTTAGATAAGGTTATATATATTAATAATGAACCACTTGAGGTTCTTTTTGAAGTTTATAGTAAGTTTACTAACCATATAATATAAACATACAAAGAGACATGGTAAATGTCAAACTATTTAACTAAGAGTTAAATCTAAAATATAAGGTTAATATAGTGACCTAAACCTGTCTAAAACATATTGGTTGAGATTTTTTCGACCCATCACCACCATAGCCTCTAAATAAATTATTTTGGAGCCATTATAAACCGAAAATTATTTTATTATAAAATAATATTTCAAGCTTTTCCTAAAGAGACCCTCGCCTCTCTTATAAAAGGGAACTTTCCCTTATCTTAATTTCACACCTCCAAATCCATTTGGCTCGGCCAAACCCTACAAAAATATCCTCCCAAATTTCCTCCCTTCATATTATATTCCTTCCTTTGGTCATAAAGTCAACCTAAGGAGCCTTTTTGATCAAATAAAAAGGAAGAACCCGAAGAAGAGGTGAATATTTCATCACCTCTTTCAAGTTCTTTTCTTCTTCCACTTACTATTTCTTTGTTTTTTCCATTCTAAAATAATAACTCAAGTATCTTATATAAACTTTGATGTTATTATAAAAATGGTACAACCATATTCATTATTCTATCCATCATATGAAGGAAAAAGTCACCATACGTGCATACGTACGGCTTACCGTCTCCACGTCGTGGTGTAGTTTGTTATTCGAACACTTCATTATTTGTATGGGTATAATAATGAGTATAACTGATGTAAATAATAAATATAACATTTTATTTATTTATTATATATGATTTAACATCCAATTATATACAATTTTACCATCAATATAATGATATTGGTGCTCCTGCGTACGTACGGATTACCGTCTCCACGAACGCGATGAGATTCATTCCCGATCGTAATCATTCAAAAATAATTTTCATTTTATGATTAAAAATAATGTTTAAGAACGTAATATAATTTTTGATATGAATAAAATAAATCTTATCCATAACAAAAATGGCTTATGTAACTAAGAATATAAAGGAAAATGGATCAATTAACACCTAGAACGATGATATTACTAAAATATTATTAACAAAGCAATATTAGATGATCATGTATGATATCATATTTATGTATATAGTTTTGTATAATTTAATAAAAATGGTTAAACTATTATATAGGAGGTTAATGTTCCCTCAACCACGGAAAATTACAAGGTAAGGGTTAATTTCACAATCTTTTTATTATCTGAGGTTGTTTTTACGTAAGTATCTACTAGGACCTCTTTATCATCCACATCTGTATTTTCTTAAAAATGTAATTAAAAACATTTTTACTATTTAATATACTATGGGTTAAAGTAATTTATACCCTTATTTGACCATATATGTTTTTAAAGGAATATTTCTGTCATTTTCCAAACAAGGTACTTTATGAAATTTTCAACAAAATTAAGGTAAGAATATCTTTTTTTTAACTTATACAGTGGGTGTGGCTATTTTCCGCCATTATATCATCATCGAAGCTTCCCATAGAATCTTATAAGACTATTTTCAAATTAAATTTTTTCTTTTATAATTATATGACTTTTAAATGACTTCAAAATATAAAGAGATATTTCTCTAAAAAAAATTAATTTCATCTATGTCAACATCCTTTGATAGATTTTAAGATTGTTTGAAGTTGATTTATTATGATACAAAACTTCCTTGTTTTATTAAAGGTTTTGTGATATTTTTGACTATGGGTGGGTTATTTTTACACCATTCATGGTTTATGGGTAAAGTATTGACATTTAGTATGCTAGTTTTAATACAAATGTTTATATTATATTTAAACCTTTTCATATGAGGAATGAATTGGACTTAGTAAGTGACGGGTGGAGCCCACTATAGCTCCTAAATGCATTGGTAGGTCTCATGACACAAACTAGTGTCTTGGAACAAGGCCTTGACAAAATCTTATTTTTATTCTTGACATAAGGTCTTGTCTATCTGGTTATGAATTTTGGCATTATGCATTCCATCATTATGAAAGTGGCTATTGATATTGCATGTGATTATTCAACTAGTAGAATATCCATGTGAATAATTAAATGGAATTATTTTATTTTATATTGGCTATATTATGCTGAATTTTAAGTTTAAAAGGCTTTTATTTTAGTCTAATACATTTCCTTAAATGTTTATACTTATTTATGAAATTTTTCTCTATATCGTTATCCTTACTGATCATCTGATCTCACCCCTTTCTATGTTTTATTTTTTCCAAGATGTGAAGAAGTATTTTATGGTGGACCTGCAGGTATAGGCTAAGGATATAAGTGTGTTCAAAAGGGGGAAAATGTTGTTGATTTTTTGTTTAATGATGTAATCTAAAACTTATGAATGTATCTAGTACTTCCAAGGCTACTAAACTGATTGGCCTTTCGGGACATGATTCCTTGTATCATTCCAATGTTATGTAATAATGAACCGACTCTGGGTAACTGAGGTCATGGCATTACAGTTTCTCCAAGGAGCCACATGGTTTTCACCCAAACATGTGCTCTCCATGAATCCCTAACCATGAAAGTTAAAAATGAACTCAAAAGGTACTCAACCTAAAGGACTTACACGGTTTCCCCTTAACCGTGCACAAAAATTGCGCAATAGAGAAAAATATCTTGAAACTCAAAATTTTTAACTGAAGCTTCCAAAACTTAAGAGAAAAGACAAGGAAAAATGATAAACCAAAATAAAAGAGGAAAATAAAATATGGGGTGTGAAAATTCTCACCACCATTATGATTTCTTCCCCCATAAAGCCTCAACATTTCCATTTGATCAGTTAAAAGACAAAGACTCGCACAACTACATGATCTGGTATCTCAAACTGAAAGTTTCCTTAATCACCATGGGGAAAAACTTAAATTTATACCTGGAACAAAACATTTTACTTGATACACTTCTTTAAGGATGATAAAGCTTCCAAGCCACAGGACAACCACTTTCCATTACCACAATTATTAGGCCTACTCCAAGATCCCAATATAATCCAAAAGAGAAGAGAAACTCAAGACAAGATGACTCTGAGGGATTGGGATAACCACCTAATTGCTCCTCAAAAGAAAACAAGTAAAGGATCAAGACAGAAATAGAGAATTTAATCATTCAATATGGGAGTTCATAATAGACTCCCCACTATTTTAGGATTCTAGACAGGTTCCCAACCAACTCCACCCATCAACATCAACCTCCAAATTGTAAAAACTACACACAAACCCAGAAAGACTAAAATACATGAATAATACCCTCATTATAACAAGATATAAATTTATTATAATTAGATTAAAAATTATCATGACCCAATCCATGTTAGGGATCAATCCACAACTACCCCAAGCCCACCTCAATAGGCTAGGGGTGTATATAAGAGTCAAAGACATAACTAACTCAAGGAGGCCTTTTCTTAGAAACCTGTACACACGCACACAGCCAACACAATGAAAAAGTGTAGAGGGAAATTATAATATATGAAACATTACTATAAAATAATCCAATAATGCATGAACTTCTAGAAAGTAAAAAAGTACGGTAATTTATAATAAAAAGTAAAGGGGAAAAATACATGACTAACCAAAAATATATCCCAGCAAGAAAAAAACTGGAAAAGTAAAATGTTGAGAGAGCCCAGCTTCTAATATCTAGGCTCCAACCACCGTACATGGTCTAATGCATCAAGTATCCCTAAGATAATCTCTAATCACAGTCAATTTGTCCATTGTTTACATAATAATGGAAGTGTGCGGATGAATCCCATGCAGGGGTGAGTATATAAATACCCAATAGAATGCCCTGAAAGAGGTGAAGGGGGAGAAGTAAGAGATACAATAGAAGAAGAAAATAGTAAATAGAAAAATGTATAGTGATAGAGTACATCTCAACCCAAACCAAGAGAGTGAACGTAATCTCATCCAAACATAAGGATCCCAACAAGGTGAGTAGAAGAAATCCCCATCGAGTCTTTTCTACCTATATCAAGAGAGTAGAATCATCTAACCATGAGAAGCAATACATGGAAAGCACCTGGAATACCCCTGCATCTTCACATCTCCTGGAAGGAGAGTAACCAAGTCCAATGAGTATATCAAGAAGAAATAATATATATATATATATATATATATATATATATATATTCGGTCAAAGTATCCCAAATGAGAGAGTAAGGGGATCTCCATCACACAAATCAACCCAGGAAAAGAGTTTTCATTAGTTCCAGAAGTCCATCAATGATGCCTAGAATCTCCTGCATCTATCCAAAGAAGTATCCATATCAAATCATGCCTCATCACTATGTCACACAGTTTTAGTCCATATATCAAGGTTGAGGATCCATGCCTAGCTTGGCTGGAGGGTTCCATTCTAGTGTCTTCGAGGACCCTTTCCTAGCCCGGTTGGAGGGTGACACTCAAAATAGGTCAAGGAACCATGCCCTACCCAGCAGGAGGGTTCCACTTTAAAGATCGATGAGGATCCATGACCATCCCAACTGGAAGGTTCCACTCAGAATTGGTTGAGGACCCCTGATCAGCTCAGTTGGAGGGTTCTAATCTAGTGTCATCAAGGACCCATGCCCATCCCGACTATAGGATGCCACTCGAAAAGCATTGAGGAACCAAAATTCTCATACCTACTGGATGATACCTCTTGGAAAGTATCTAGGAACTACACTAATCATACATACTAGATAGTTAGCCTGGGATACTCTGATATTCTTGTGCAGGATAACTAACATCGTTAAATATCACCTGAATAAGAGTCACACCTGGAACAACTTTTATCGTATCTCAAAATCCACTACAGCGGGAACTATCAAATTCTATATGAAAAAACACTTGAGATAGGCTACTCTCAGGCCAAAATATGAGTCCAAATGAAGGATATACAAGAGGTAGAGGATTCATAATGAGGTACACGAAATGTATGGGGCCCACATGATGTGTGACCTCGCCTCATTGTCTATTTGTGTACCCATCCATACTAGGGTACCAAGTTGTGTGCATGTACCCCTAGGTGTACCAATGTGCTCATAGAGTACATGGAACATCTAGCTAAAAGGATGAAGAGTGCATGATGCTTGTTGTTGGTCTAAAGGTCAAAAACATAATTTCACTAGCATGCTTCCAAAAATGGCCAAAGATAACCAAACAGATCACACTATTTCTATCCTTTTGTAAAATTGCATAAGTTTGACTACTCATTCACCTAAATAGGATACCTAGTGATGAAGATGAATTTTATAACATTTCGCATGAATAGTGCCTCATGGGGCCTACGTCTCGATCTAGAAATAAAATATACGAATCGCACTATTTTGATCCTCATTGAAAAAAACACGGAATCAACTATTCATTTTTCGAAATTAGAAACCCAGTTAAAAGGTCACATTTCACCACAATATGCCCAAACCGGACTTCATAGGACCCGTACCTCGATATTGATTTAAATACGCAAAATTGGTACCAAAAGATCTGCCTCAAAATCATGGTCACAACATCATAGAAGATTCATTATTCTGAAACCATATGAGGGATATATTTTGGATACAAGAGGCCACTATAACAATAATTATATTATTATTGGGTGTTTCGTTGACCCGAGACACAAGTCTGAAAAGGGTATCCAACATCAATCTTAAAATGACAGTCTTAATTCCAAGGTCACACTACTATTGATGGTTCATCAAACTGATTTTTGTATAAATAATTTAGGGAAAAATATTTATTTGACACCCAAAATAATAATAACATTATAATAATAATAATATTATTATTATTATCTGTTTTTTTAACCACAAACTTATGATCTCTCCTTATCTCATGTGTGCTCCCCTTTCCCCTCAAAAGTGTGTGTCAACCCATTTTTTGTGTCTCAATTATAATAATATCATTATTATAATATTATTAATATTATTAATATTATAGTCAACAGGGCTCTCTCTCACTAGATTTACATTCTCTCTAGTTGGGAACCTGAACCTGACCATCAGGTTGGGGTTTTGTACCAAAATTCCTTGTTATGCATTCTTGGGTTTTTTTACGCTGTAACTACTAGATTTTTCTTCTCATCCTTATTTTTCATATATATATATTTTCTATAATATTTATTATATAGTTTTATTATTTTTTATTTATTAATAATATAAATATAAATTATAATATAATTATAACTATTGAAAGTATTATGTATATTTTAAATTTTATTATAATAAAATTAGTATATAATGTATATTATTCATGGAAAATCATTATATAAATATATATATATATATATAATTTTTATTATATATATATATATAATATTGATTATTATATTGATTTTGTATAATATTGATTGTATATATTTGTAATATGACACTTATTAATTAAACTAAAAATTTCATAGGAAATTTTCCACAGGAAATGTACACTTAAAATTTACACTTGAAATTTCAAAGAAAATATATTAACACATATAAAAAAATGAAAAGTTTCACTAGAAAATTACACTAATAATTTACACTAGAAACTTTTAGTGCAATTTTCCACTGGATTTTAGTGCAAATTTCGATTCAATTTTCCAATGTAAAATTTTAATTTATATTTTTTACAATATAGTTTCAATCAAAATTAATAGTGAAAATTTGCACTGAAAACTTCCAATAAAATTTCAATGTATGATAAAAAATTTCAACGCAAACTAAAAAAACACAAAGACGCGCATACAAATACAAATATACATGATAATATTAAATTATAAATTTCAAGTGCAAATTGTACTATGGAAATTTTCAATATGTATATACATAAATCCAAGTAAATTTGCATTGGAATTTTTTGTTTTACATTTACATTGTAAATATCCATGGATATAAATCTATATTGAAAATATTTTGTGCAAATTCAAAATGAAAAATTTGAATGCATAAATATGTAAATACATAAATATATGTATATTTACAAAAAAATGAAATATAATTTTCAAGTGAAAATTTACACTGTAAAGTATCATAATTCACTGTCTTGGATCATAATACTACCCTCTATTTATCATAAAATTCATTTTGAAATTTCAAGTGCTAATATACAAAAATAAAAACTGAAAAATTACAATGGAAAATTGCAATGAAAATTTTAAAGAAAATTTTATATTAAATTTTTAGTTTGAATTTATACTATAATTACAAGTTGGAGTATATTAATACACAAATAAACAATGCAAAATTTCAATGTAAATTTCCATTGTAAATTTCCATTATAACTTTCCTTTTAAAAATTCCACTAGAAATTTTTAATGTTTATTTTCTACGCATCATATGAATCATATTATAAACATAAAGCTTATTTTTCATTGGGAATTTATAATACAAATTTTCAGTGTAAGTATATATAATATTTTAATATATAAAAAATAATGAAAATTTTCACCACACATTTTCAGTGTGAACTTTCACTAATAAATTTCACTACACATTTCCACTAGAAAAATGTAATTCAAATTTTCAAATGAATTTCCATAGCCCATTTTCAATATATATTTTCCACACCCTATTTATTTCCTAATATAAATATACAATGTATTTTTTGAATGATAATTTATAGTGAATATTTCTAATAAATAAAAAAACATTGAAATTTTGATTATCAAATTAAAAAAAATCATTACAAATGCATTAATATATAAATAAACAATGTAATTTTGTAATAAAAACTTGAAATGAAAATTTCCAATGTAAATATCCAGTATAATATTTAAAAGAAAATTTATAATGAAAATTTTATCCACTTAAAATACTAATACAAATATTATTAATACATAAAAAAAATTAAATTTTCATTGGTAATTTCTATCGAAAATTTTCACTATAAACCTTTAGTAAAAATTCCCATTGGGTAATTTTAGTTCATATTTCCACTTAAATTTCCAATGAAAATTTCTACTTAGTTTTTATTATAATTATACTAAAACTTTTATTACAAAAATTCTAAAATAAATAATTGTTAAAATTTTCAGTTCAAATATACTAACTCTTAAATAATGTACTGAAAATTTGAACTAAAAATTTAATATGGAAATTTCCGTTGAAAACATCCAATGAAAATTTCCAATGAAAACTTCCAATAGAAATTTCTAGATCAAACTTCTAGTAGAAATTTGTAGTGAAAACTTTCAATAGAAATTTGTGGTGTGAATTTCCACTGAAAATGTTTAGTGTAGATATCCACTAAAAATTTTCAGCTCAAAATTCAATTAAAATTACAATGTTAATATACTAAAAATTTTATTACAGAAATTCTAAAATAAATTCTTGTTTAAGATTTCATTTCAAATATACTAACAAATAAATAATGTACTGAAAATTTGAACTGCAAATTTACTATGGAAATTTCTTGTGAAAACTTTCACTAGAAATTTTCAGTGAAAAGTTCCACTAAAATTTTCTAGGTAAAACTTCCACTGTGAATTTGATATTCAAACTTCCACTGAAATTTTCCAATGAAAATTTCAACTGAAAATGTTCACTATAGATATCTAATGAAAATTTTCAGCCAAAAATTCACTTAAAATTACAAAGTAGATATATTAATAAATAAATAAAAAATGTAAATTTCCATCAAAAAATTCCATCAAGGATTTACTTTTCAAACTTTTAATGTAAATTTTCACTAAAAACTTTTAATACAAAGTTTCTTTCAGATTTAAAATGTTAGTTTTCAATTCATATATCACATTAATTACTTTCATTTAATATCTAAACTAAAAATTTCCACTTAAAATTTCTATTAAAATTTCAATGTATTATATTTATATTTATCTTTATTATTAACACATTAAAAATATATTTATTATTAATATTTAATAAAAATTGATATTTAAATTTTATTTAATAAAAAATGTTTTTAAATATAAAATAAAAAATTAAAATATATTTATTTGATTAAAATTTGATGACACATAAATTTATTTTAAATCATTTAAAAATATCTAAAAAAACTAACGTAACATATTTTTATTTATCTTTTTTATTAAAATTTTATAATAATTGTTTTTATTAAATGATTTATATTTCTATTTGTTATTAATATTTTATAATAACCTTTTTAATTAAATATTTTATGGTTATAATTTATTTAACTTCATTTATAAGTGAGGAAGGACATAATGGTCTAATAGTTTAAAATTAATTAATTTTATTTTCTTAAAATGCTTTACCTGAAAAGTGGATCAACTTCCACAATTTCATTTTTCCAAGTGGGGGTCATACCACTGTGTACCTGAACCTTAGGTCCACACACCAACTTGTGATTATAATTTTCCCTCTCTCACCCCCTTGTCATGCGTGTACACCACCTCATGTGCCTCCCCCTCATTTATTACATTTATTTATTTTTTTCTTCCATTGAATAAATCATCATTATTATTAAAAATAATAATTATAATAAATGAACATAACTCCCTCCAATTAATTTATTCCATTTGATCTCATGTCATCATCATTAAACCAATTTTATTAAAACGGTTTTTCTTTATTAGATTAAAAAATAATAATTTAAATCGGTTTTTCTTTATTAAATTAAAAGTCATTTAATTTAATTAACCCCACATATTTTGACACAACCTTTATTATTATCATTTAACATAATACTAATAACAAATCCACCTTTAATTTTTATCAACACTTTATTATTATTGTTATTATGAATTATTTTTATTAACGCATGACATGTTGACCACATCCAACCACCTCATCGAAGATATGAGTTTGGTCATCATCACGTCCATGACAAACGGTCTCTGCCATGAGATCTCATGCATGGCCTGCACTCAAAACCGACCTTGTCACACCGCATGTCGTCACTGCACACCAACTGGGAAAAAGGGGGTTATTAAACTGATCCTAAACCACCTTCGATCAAAAACACACACTTACGATGCCTTTTCAATCCATTCACCAAACATTATCCCACTCATTTATCAATTCATCCCCAAATCATTAATACGCATGTCGTTTGTGCCACCATAATGAATTTGGGGGTTCGACCGCGTTTGAACCCACCCCTGAAAAGTCGAATCGTGACCTTGTGGTCCAATGATGAAGAACATGAATAAATATGGGGGAAATTCACCGAGAATAAAGGTTTATAGATTGAGGCCAAGAATTCTTGTCCAATTGATCAAGACCAGGGATCCAAGGGTTATAAAAATAGTTAAAAATAAATTAATTTTAGTATGTTGGAACATGAAAATGCTATGTATAGGGGTGAAGATTGAAGAACAAATATCAATCTACTCAAACTTTTAATCCAGATGAGTAAAACACTAAAATACAAGTCTTACCTCAGTTATGGATAGATCATTGGTGAAGAACATATCCACTAATGATGAAGATGATATGTTGCGTCAACCACCTATCGATTCACCGTGATCTAATCACTGGTCATCATCTGATCTCAATCCACCAAACAATATGGGGGTGGAAGATCCTCTGAATGATATGAGGGTTATACGGATAACCCTAGATATTTTCCACAACAACTTATTTATAGAAGAAAGAGGTTTGGTTCAGTTAATTTAAAATAATTAAATTATTTATTTATTTTAACTAAATGTACCTACAAATAGTTGGATCATTAGAACATCCTGCACTGACCAACCTTAGGTTGCGCCTAGGTAAAACACCATATTACAAACTCAACAGTGGTATCATGTTTCTAATCTGATTCCCCGTTCATGAGTTATTTGAATTAGCATTAAAAATAATATAATTTTATTTAATTATTTTATTTATAGTTATGTCCTTGGTGATATTTTCTATAGATTACCCATGCCAACAAAAGGTATGTCTCACCTAGGGTAAAATCCATGTTCTATACTCAATTATACCCTTGGATTTATGATTCGGGCTTTTTTTAGGATATATTCCATTATTTATGAATAAAAATTCATGCACAATAAAAATATATTTAATATTTTTATAAAATTAATTCTAGGCACACCGGGTCTCAGAACCACGCACCTTCTTAGTTCCTGGCTCCAAAAATATTCCTAGTAATATTCTAAAGTCTTGAAAAACTAGGGACTCTACATTATTACCTTGTTTAAAACTTTTCATCTTTGAAAATTACATACGAATAAAAAGGGTGTAGGTGCTAAGCCCACCACTATCTCTCCCTCCCCCATTTTCTATCATGGATGTAAAAATAAAAGAGGATTGTGAAGTACCACATCACCTCCTCTTGTAACATGACTAAGACCACCATACATCCCTAGAAAAAGATGATGTGATTCCCTTATTCATAAAATGCATCTGGTGAATCTCCTAAGAATATCTGGTCACGTAAGATCTCAAAGTAGATATCCCCAAGTTGTCCATCCCTAACCCATTGAGGAAGTAGAGGGGTAAATACCATCAACTGAAGGTATTTTTTACCATCCTCACCCATAAGGTTCAACAACAAAGAGGCCTTCAACTTTATCACCTTGCTCGACAATAGTGGACACAAAACCTCATTGTGAGAATCGACTGGAATGGATACACCCTGGGTGGCCCTCAATCTCATGTCGTTTCATCCTTTGTAGATTCCAATTTCACTCCCATGTCGAAGAATACATATCTCAAATAGTGTACATTCAAATCCAAAACATACTCCATGAGGTCTTCCATGCAACTAGCACTCTGAGAGCATGTCTAGCACCATCCTCTTATTTCTCACATGCTCTGATCCTGATTCCAAGTACATGAGGGCACTAACATAGAAGACTACCATGAACCAATATAAGAAGGGTTAAGGATCCAGCTAATAAGTCTTTCAAACTCTGTTGGGGACTTCAACACAAAAAAGGGCATCACCAAGAATTCAAAGAAACCGAAACAACTCTAGGAATCCATGCTCTGTACTCTACTTCTCGAACCAGGAGTTGGTGATAACCCATCCATAGGTCAAACTCCGAGAAGTGCTTCTCCCCAATCCATGTTGAGGAAAACATTGTAGGGTCTGACTGCCACTATGGGAAGATTTCAAGTGAGGCTCTCTATCCCCTCATAGACTAGATCACATCATTGGAAAAATGGGGCGATTAGCAATCCTCTCTGTAGAAGCCTTCATCACATGAGTTGAGAAAATATGCCTTCATTTATATCTCTAGGTCTTGAAAAGGTCATACATCTATGAAAATGTGGTTTACGACTATGTTCTATCACTACAGCTAAAGTAGTGGAGTCACATGTCATAACTCAAACCACACTACATGACTTTATCTCACAAACTCCTATCGCTTGAAGCTATATGTTCCATTTCCCACCTATTCACCTCAACCATGGATCATTCTGACACCTAACCACATCAAAATGAATTTAAACACACTGTTAAAAAGGAATTTATCCACCACACCTCGATACTATATTATTTGGGATGTAATTGACTAGCCCACATGGTTTTATATCACATCTCATGAATGTGTCTCTGTGGGGGAAGTGTCCCATTTATTTTTATGTCTGAAGTTACATCAAAACTCACAAACACTTGGATAAACCAACGCTTTGTGTCACCATGAAGAAGTCTCGCCGCCTTGACCACCATCAGGAAGGGTCATATCCAAGTGAGACATCTGCACCACAGGCTCGCTCCAGTCCTCTACCACATGAGAAGGGTGAGTTTGCCTCCCCATTAAACTTGGGTGATATATATCTCTAAAACTCATGACATGTACTCAATCCAGGTTCATCATTTTTTGGTACCTATGGATCCATTGTATGATCCATGGGGAGGATAGGTTTCCAACATAACCATCCAATTCATTAGGGTCTACATAAGCTGTAAAACCTAGAAACTGCCTTGTTTCAAACCTTTGCTAAATGAGGGATTATCTCATCATAGAACCTTAGTGGTCTCTATCATTAGAAATCATGGAGTGAGATAAACCTACACACATCCTTAGAATTCTCATCTAGGATGATCTTTTAATAAACAGGTGGAGGTGTTGCTACCTACCCACCTAGGAGAAGGTGATCATGGGATGGACCCTGAACTGAGGTCTCGTCACTCATCGGATTGTCATCACGAACCAGAGATGGTATCCTTGATGGATGTCATCACGTAGGTATCACAAAAGTGTATGAGACATACCATGGTCAGTTGATAATATATATATATATATATATATATAACAAAGGGTAGATGACTCAAGAATGAAATTCAAAGACTCAATCCTATATGATGCATGTACCATTGATCGCTACAACAAATGTCTCAACATGTTGAGTCAATAAGTAGATAGTAAAGTTCCTATTGAAGGGATACGTTGGTCGCTGCACTATCACTAGACTCTCAGTCCTAAGAGCCACACTCGAGATACCTTAACATTATTTCCCTAAACCCAACCAAAACCTTTTTAGGGAAACATCCAAAGAATATCCCAAGGGTAAAACCACCTCTGATACCAATCTGTCATGACCGAACCCATGTCAGGGCTTGAGCCAAAACTACCCCAAGCCCACCTCCGTAGGCTAGGGGTCGAGACAAGTTTCTAATGCATAACTAACTTGGGAAGGCCTTTTCCTATAAACCTATACACATGCACACATCCAACATAATGAAAACATGCATAGGGAAAGTAGAATAGATGTAGCATTTCTATAAAATAATCCAAGCATGCATGAACCTCTAGATAGTACAAAATTACAATAGTGTATTATAAAAATTAAAGGGTAAAAATATATGACCAACCAGAAATATGTCCCAACAAGACAAAAACTGGAAAAGTAAAATGATGAGAGAGACCAGCTCCTAATATCCAGGCTCTAACCACCATACACAGTCTAATGCACCAAGTATCCCTAAGATCCTCTATAATCATGATCAACTTGTCCATTGTCTTCATAAGACATGACAAATTTAGTTGAATCCCATGTAGGGGTGAGTATATACATACCCAGTAGAATGCCCTGAAAGGGGTGAAGGGGGAGCAGTAAGAGATACAATAGAATAAGAAGGTAGTAGATAGAACAAGGTATGGTGAGAGAGTACAACTCAACCCAAACCAAAAGAGTGAATGTAAGCTCATAAAAACACAAGGATCCCAACACAGTGAGGATATGAAATCATCATCGAGTCTTATCTACCTAGAGCAGGATAGTAGACTCATCCAACCATGAGAAGCTAGACACAAAAAGCACGTGGCATACCCCTCACATCTTCGCCTCCCCTATAAGGAGAGTAACTAAGTCCAAGGAGTGGATCTATAAGAAAGAATATATATATATATATATATATATACTTAGTTAAAGAAGCCCAAATGAGAGAATAAGGGGATCTCTATCTCACAACTCATCCTAGGAAAATAGTGGCCATCAGTTCTAGAAGTCCATCAATGATGCCCAAGATCTCCCACATATTTCCAAAGAAGTAACCATATCAAATCTTGTCTCATCATTATTCCACATATTTGAGGGGATATATATTAGGGTTAAGGACCCATACCCATCCCGGCTGGATGGTTCCACTCTAGTTTCATTGAGGACCCATGCCCAACCCGGATAGAGGGTGACACTCAGAATAGGTTGAGGACCCATGCTCTTCCCAATAAGAGGATACCACTCTGAAGACTGTTAAGGAACCATTCCCAACCTGACTAGATGGTGCCAGTTGGAATAGGTTGAGGAACTATGCCCATCTCGGCTGGAGAGTGCCACTCTAGTATTGTCGAGGACCCATGCCCATCTTGGCTGGAGGGTTCCACTCAGAAAGCATTGAGTAACTACACTGATCATCCCTGCTAAATGGTACATGTTGTAAAGCATCGAGGAACTAAATTTCTCATCCTTGTTGGATGGTAATCCTGAGATACTATGATATGCCTATGTCTAATCACTATCATCATAGGACGTCGCCTAAGTAAGTGTCACACCTGAAACATCTTGCATCATATCTTAAAAGCCACTACGAAGGGCACTATCGCATTCTATGTGTAAAACAACTCAGTATAGGCTACTCATAGGCCGAAATCTGAGTCCAAATAAAGGACATATGAGAGGTAGAAGATTCAAAATGAGATATAAAGCACGTATGATTCCCACACGATGTGTGACCCCACCTCATCACTTGGTCGTGTACCTATCCATACTCAGGTACTAATCTGTGTACATGTGCCCCTAGGTGTGTCGGTGTACTCCCAGAGTAAATGAAACATATGGAAAAAAAGGCTGATGAGCGCACGATGATCATCGTTATTCCAAAGGGAAAAAATTTAATTTCACTGACATTCCTCTACAAATGGCCCCATATGACCAAACGGATCACACCACTGCGATCCTAGTGTAAAGGCGTGCAGGGTCGACTATTTATTCACTCGAATTGGACACCCAGTGAAGAAGCTTCATTTTACAGCATTGTGCATGAATAGTGCCTCTTGGGGCCCACATCTCGATCCATAAATAAAATATATTAATAACACCATTTTGATCCTCATGAAAAACCATACATAATTGATTATTCATTTTTCCAAATCGGACACCCAGTGAAAAAGTCACATTTCACGGCAACACTCCCAAACCTGGCTTAATGGGGCCCATACCTCGATCTTGATTTAAATACACAAAATCAGTATCAAAAGATCCACCTCAAAATCAGGGTAACAACATCACAAACAGTTCATCAATATGATGTCGTATGAGTGAGATATGTCAGATACCAGATTCCTTCATAATAATAATTTTATTATTATTGGGTGTTTCATTGACCCAAGATACGAGTCTGAAAAATATATCCAACATCAATATTTAAATGATTGTCTTAATTACAGGGTCAAATTTTCATTGACGGATCATCAAACTAAGGTTTTATGAAGAAGTTACAGACAAATTTTTGTTTGACACCCAAAATAATAATAGCATTATTATAATATTATTATTATGATCTTTTTTTAAACCTCAAAATTGTGAGTTTCCCTTATCTCACACATGCTCCCCTTTCTCCACAAAAGAGTAAGTTATCCCCATTTTTGCTTCTCAGTTATAAAAATATCATTATCATAATATTAATAATATTTTTAGTACAATAGTCAACAGGGCTCTCTCTCACCCCCTTTCCATGCGTGTACACCACCTTATGCGCCTCCCCCTCATTTTTTTTATTTTTTGTCCTTTAATTGATTAAATCGTCATTAATAATAATAATAATAATAATAATAATAATAATAATAATAATAAATGAACATAACTCCCTATAATAAATTGATTCCATTTGATCTGCCATGTCATCATCATTAAACCAATTTTATTAAAACAGATTTTCTTTATTAAATTAAAAACCATTTAATTTAAAACAGGTTTTATTTATTAAATTAAAAATCATATAATTTAATTAACACCACATATTTTATGCCACCTTTATTATTTTTATTTAACATAATAATAATAATAAATCTACCTTTAATTTTTATCAACTCATCGCCATTATTATTATTATTATTAATTATTATTAACGCACGTCGTGTTGACCACATCCGACCACCTCATCGGAGATATGAGTTCGTTCATCATCACATCCATGCCAAAAGGTCTCCGTCATGAGATCCCATGCACAATATCCACTCGAAACCAACCCTATCACACTGCATGTCATCTCAACATGCCATCCGGGAAAATGAGGGTTATCGACCCAATCCAGAACCACCTTTGATCACAAAAATGCACCTGCGGTGCCTATCTGGTCCATTCACCAAACACCATCCCACTCATTTATCAATTCATCCCCAATTCATTGACCCACATGTCATTCGTTCCACCACAATTAATCTAACGGTTCGACCACGTTCGAACCCACCACGGAAAAGTCGAATCATGACCCAATTTTCCAATGATGAAGAATGTGAAGAATGATGGAAAAAATGCACCAAGAACAAAGGTTTATGGATCGATCCAAAGCTTTCTTGGCTATTTGATCAAGAATAAGGATCCAAGGGTTAGAAAACAATTGACAATAAATTAATTTCAGTGTGTTGGCACATGAAAAGGCTACAGTGAGGGACACAGATCGAAGAATAAATATCAATCTACTAAAAATTTTAATCTAGAGAATGAAAACACAAAAAAGAATCCTAACTTGTTAATGTATTGATATTTAGTGAAGAATGTGTCTGCTAATGATGAATATGATCTGTTGTGTCTGTCGCCTATTGATTCAACTCGATCTGATCACCAGTCATCATCCGGTCTCAATCTACCATAGGAGAAGGGGGTGGAAGATCCTCTAAATGATCCCAGGGTTATGCGGATAACCCTCGTGATTTTTCATAGAAGATTATTTATAGAAGAAATTGGTTTAGGTCATTTAATTTAAAATAAATAAATTATTTATTTATTTTAACTAAATGCACCTTCCAAAAACTGGCTCATCAGAACATCCTATGCCGACCAAATTTAGGTTGCGCCTAGGGAAAACACAACATTATGAACTCAACGGTGGTATCAGATTTCTAATCCAAGTCCCCATTCATGAGTTATTTGGATTAGAGTTAAAAATAAAATAATTTTTTTAATTATTTTGTTTACAGTTACTTTATCAGTGACTTTTTCTACAAATGACCCGCATTGATAAAAGTTATGTCATGCCTAGCATAAAATCTAAGTTCCGAACTTAGCAGTGCCCTCATATTTCTAATTTGAGATTTTGTTTAGGATATATTACGTTATTTATGAAAAACCACATGTACTTAATAAAAATATATTTAATATTTTTATAAAATTAATTCTGCGCACACCGAGCCTCAGAACCACACGTCGTCTTAGTGCCTGGCTCTGAAAATATTCCTAGGAATATTCCAAAGTATTATAGAGAAAAACTAGGGTCTCTATAATAATTTTCTCCAAAATTAATTTCTAATATAATATAATTTCACAAGAGATACACTACCCTTTCATATTCCAAATAAAATTCAACACCACAAGACAAAACCATCACAAAAAAAGAAACATTTACATCAAAAAGGGACTTTAATTTGAACCCATATTAGTACCATACTCTTATAAATGGGTTGGGGTGTTTTTTGAAGGGGTGGATCTAGCTCCACATCACTTCCAATAAACACCCTAAAAAAACCATTAAAAATGACCTAAGCGTCTACAGGTACATCATGCCTTCGTTCTTTGTGATATAACATATTCTTGTGACCCGGCTTTCCACATTGAAGACACACTAGGTTCCTACACCTAAAAGAAGATGGAAAAAGATCTGAAGGCCTCTCATTTCCACCAGAAGCATAATCAACTTTAGGCCACTTTCTTTCCTCTACAATATACTTCCCTTCATTATTTCTAGATATTGAAAAAGGATTGGCTACCTCGATCACTCCCACTAACACGACATCAACCCACACTGCTTGCCTCACCAAATCAACATAAGTGGTTAGACCAAATTCTGACACTCTTGACTGAAGATCCAAATAAATCAAGTTCTAAAAATGTCAAGCCATCAGATAATCTTTTTCGACCAACTCTATGAGATAAGGAACTAGATACATGAAACAATGGATGAATTCCAACACCAATCCATCACCTTTATAAAGGTAGAGTGTCTCTATCACCTTTGGAACCTTCATATCCTTAGAGAAGTACCGTCAGATGAATGATACCTTGAATAATTTTCATGAGAGGTCTTCTCAAGGCTTGGTCCTAATAACCAAACTCTACCACTTACAACTCAGACATTTCAACATAAAGGTTGTGAACCTAACCTTTAGAGACATGGAAAATTAAGGAAACTAAAGATCCTTTAGATTTTCCACATCCAATATTCAACTTCAAAAGGATCAACTTTACCATAAAAGAGAGGAGGATTCAACTTTTGAAACTCATGGAGAAAATATTTAGGTCGATCAACTGGAGGGTCCGCTAATGGTGAACCACCCATAGATTCACATAAAATATCCATTAAATGTTTTTTGGGGGCGCATTATAACCAAAAAGAAGTCAAAACAAAATAAAACCAACTCATCATCCCAAACTTTCCATAATCAAACATCAAACTCAAAATAGAATACCAACTCATGAGTTTCCAAAAAAAATAAAAATCTTGCTAAATATCACTTAGAAAACCCATTTTCAAATTCCATACTCCAATCCATTATACTCCACAAAAAAATACCATAAATTCCATCCAAAAAACCCAATTATTCTCATTAAAACCATTTTTATCAAATTTAAACAAATATCATTTCACCAAAAATCATTTAATTAAAAACCCATTTTATCAGACATCATTTTTAAAAAAAATAAACTTCCAATATGATAAATTTGAAAACCCATATACAATTTCAAAAAACCAAAACATTACCACTTGAAATCCAATTTTAACAATTTAAAACAATAGTTTCAAAATAGTTTAAAAATTAATAAGTATCAAAAAAACTCATGGGGGGAAGTAGTGTTGATGGGTGACTTGGACATATCGTCGGAGGCCATATTCCAATCCCACCACCATCATGGAGAGTCCTTCAGGACCATGTACCTGGATCCACATGGATTTACAGGCCCTATGAGCTAACTAAAACCACTAACCTAGCTCCCAGTTTGTTTCCCAAAACACCAAACAACCCACACGAGACAAATAAATTTAAAAAACCCAACCTCCCGTGGTAACTCAAGGATCGACATAGAAATTGTTGTCCAGACACTTCCTCGTACCTACACATCGAGTTTCAATAATCCAAATCCACCTACCTTGAAATCCCAAATAATAAAGGGAATATTGAAAGCTATTTCCTCAAAATAACCTATGCTTTAATACCATTTTTCAACAAACCAACCCGATTCGACCATAAACCGGTCACCTGAACCAGCCCGAGACATCCCTGAGGAATGTTACTGATCACCCTCGGGTAGCTACAATCACCAAGAAAGTCAAAGAGAGATATAAGGAACTATTTCACCCAATATATATAAGAAAAATAAGCATAATAATAAAAGATTAACCCAAAATAAATAGAACCAATGAGAACAATAAGACATAAACTCAAAATAAAACCAAACCTTCCAACCCAAAAGATCTCTGTGTGACTTCATGGGTCACTCATCAAACCCAAAACCCGTCATTTCACCACTGTGATCATAATCAATCCAGAACCTATACCCGAGGCTAAAAACAAGATGAAAGTATAGGTGTGAGTATTTAAACTCAATAGGCATGCCCAAGAAATTTATTCCCAATACATTTCCATTAAATAAAATATTTATCAATTTCAGGTTTTAAATACAATATATAAAAGTTTGTTTTATAGGGATTTATTTTTAAAAAAATAAAGGATAATTTCCCTTTTCATTTGAATAGGTTTCTTTCCCAAAAGAATGAGGCTTAGAATTTTAGATAAAGAGATAATGAAAAAGGGAAGAATGGTTTTTTTATTTAAAAAGGGGAAAGACTGTAAAACTTTCAAAAAACATTTTCCATGAAAATTTTTCTTTTAAAAACCAAATATCCACTTTTATAAAAGAGGTACACCATAAAATGGAGTAGGATCAAAAATCACACAACTAGGGAAATGGAAAACACTACACATTTGACCAAACCAAAGGAGACACCTAAATTATCCACCACAAATAAACAAGTTCCAAGGGAAACATAGGAGTACTTGGGAGATTAATAAAAAATATAGAACATATTATTCCCAGATCCATCGTATTGGCACACTTAATACAATCAACATTTCTCATGCTCATTCATACACTACTTAGCCTAACCAAGGGGCATAATCCCAAAGTATAGCAAGGTCCATACTAAGGGACACTAGCCAAAGTGTAATCCTAAACTAGTGAAACAAATGTTCTCGAATAATCCTCTATCTATGTTAGTTTCCCATGTCATGTATAAAGTGGGGGTGATCCAAGAAAAACCAAACAACCAACCTCATATATATATATATATATATATATATAAATGACACAAGAAACAGACTCAAGCATCACCCACAAATCACCCCAAGGGATTTCACCTCTTTTATTCAAACAAAAATTCACACAGGAAGCCCCATTATAAGGACCTTTTATTTCCTATATAAATCAATAAAGAAAAGGTTACATCAAAAGGAGAATTTTTTTCCAAGAAAAATCTTTGATTTAAAAGTGTTAATTGGGCCTCTTTCATTTTTTGAGTGAAAACCCATTTCAAAAGAACCCAACATGAAATTTATAAAACCAAATACCCATTTGGAAATTAATTTAAGAAGATCAAGCCACTATTTGTAAATAAAAACATCATTATATATGCATAGGGGTGTGAATTTTATATAATAAGTATTATACCTATCTTATTTGTATATATGCGCTTTTATCAGTTGTTAAATATTGTATTAAAACATGCATTTGGAATTTGTAGAGAAATTCCACCATGACAGCCTTAATTCGTGCGCTAGGAGGATGGTGAAGACCATGCTATGAAGGTGGTGGGACCTAGGTCACCAGTAGAATCTCCAGTAGTTCCACTTGAGGCATCGGTAGTTAAACCTGATATTAGCACTGATGACCAGTTTTGATATGGGTTCCTATGCTTTATAAAGACCATTCAAGGATCCCCATGACCTTCCTTGACTATGGAAATGTTGACGCATGAGTTTTAGTAGTAGAATCCAGCCAATATTTTGGGGGATGGAATACCATAGGCTATAGAGTCCTAGATAGAGATCATTATATCTATTTTTGAGCATCTTGAGACACCTCTCGAGAGGAGAGTAAATCTCGCTATATATATGCTTATCAATTATTCCAAGATATGGTGGGACATTGTTAATCAAACATGTTTTTATTAGGGTATGGTTTAGATTTATTTTCAAACTACCTGCAAATATTATTTCTATCTTGAGACATTGAGGCCTCACAAAGCCTGAGAGTTTATGCACTTGGAGTAGGTCACCTTATTAGTCATAGACTATTCTGGCTATTTTACAGAGCTCTAGTATTTTTCACCTATTCTGTTAGGTGATGAGTTATATAAAGATATGAAATTTGAGGATGGTATCAAGTATGAAATTTGACCACAAGTGAATGTCATTTGACTTACTACCATATCTGGAATAGTAGATCAGGAGTTTATCATGGAGCGTAACTTGAGAGAGAGAGAGAGGGTGCAAGCCATGGTGGTTTAGAACCTAGATATGTAACTATATCAAATAATTGTAGTAAGTGTCATTTGGATATTCCACATGGTCATATTAGTATCTAGGGTATATAATCAGGTATCCAGTTCAGGTTACATCAGTGTGGTAGACCGAGATATATTAGATCTCAGTGTATGAGGGACCCAGTCGAGTGTTGATCTTGCAGAAAGATGGTTCATAATTATTTATTTTGCAGATATATTCCTCTAATATCCAATGACAGAGGGTATAAACCAACTCCATATTCAAGATCAGGTTTAACAACTTCTCATGAGGTAGGGAGATAGAGTACGGCTTGCCGATCAGGATGAGGTGGTGGTCATGGTCAAGCTAGACAGACACCAAAATTACAGTGCTAGTCGAGTGGACCTGCTCAGGGTAGCTAAGCTAAATCTTAGGGTCATGGATTAAGTCATATGTATGCAGTGCAACTAATACCTAAGGATAAGAGTGTTGAATATTCTATGCTGAGAGGTGCTATAATAGTATCCTCAACATTGGTATCTACTCTTTTTGATATAGGTGCTTCTCATTTCTTCATACATGTTCCTCTTGTGGAGATAATTGATCTCTATGTTCTATTTTCCTATGGAATGGGGACACTTGATACTCTATTGGTGATATGATCACAGAGTGTATGCTAGTATAGGGATGTCCCCCTTGAGGTAATGGGTTTCATTTCGTATGGGACCTCATTTTCCTCAAGATGAAAGGGTTTTATTTCATACTCGGGATAGACTGTTCGGATCCCTATAATTCTTACGTTGACTGCTATCATTGAAGGGTGGCCTTCACATCACCATAGGGTGGGATTTTTATTAATAAGGGTGAATGGTATGTCTAGGTGGGCTGAGATGGACCTAAGAATCATGGGCTAGGAAGGTTGAAAACCTAGATTTCTAGATTATATACAGAGGGTCAGGGAACGCGTTAGTCGAATTTCACTCCAGTGTTTGATAATTTACGGTCATTTTCCAAGATTACTTTGTATGACTACCTCCCAAAAGAGCGGTAAATTTTTACATCATGCTAATTCTTGGAGCTTTACTGGTATCCATTCTTCCTTATAGGATGGCTACTACTATGTTTTAGGAGATCAAGATGTAGCTAGAGGATTTTGAAGCTAAGGGTTTTATATGACCTAGTTCTTCATCATGGGGTTTACTAGTCCTTTTCTCCAATAAATAGTATGGTTACCTCATGTTTTTCATAGATTATCATTGGTTAAACCTACTTATGTTTAAGAATGAGTATCTATTTCCTTGTATAGATGATCTTTTTTACTGGCTCCAAGGAGCAGAAATTTTCTATAAGATTGATCTGAGATCGGGTTATCATCAGGTGTGTTTTAGACCATCAGATATACCATGTATAGTATTTCATAGTAGATATAGATTGTATGAGTATTAGTTCATGTTTTTCGGCCTCATGAATGCACCAGTAGTTTCCATGGCACTGATAAACTTATTTCTCCATCCATATCTAGATTCATTTCTGGTGGTATTCATAGAAGATATCTTGGTGCATTCTCACACTCAATAATTCCATGAAAAACATCTTGATATCATATTGAATAAACTGAGAGATAATGATTTATTTTATAATCTCAAAAATTTCCACTTTTCAATGGATATGATTCACTTCCTAGGTCATATTATCTCTAAGATAAGAGTATCATGTTGGAACCAAGGGTGTTCATTACTGAAAATAGAGTTCAGTTTGTGTTTGTTGTCAATCCACACTGGGTTGATCAAGGTTTGTATTTTTTATTATCAATCAACATAGAAGATCAAGGATTTTTCAAGGAAAGGGAGCTTATGGTTCAAGCAGGAAATAGTATTAAAGGTGGTATCTTTCCCAGTTTTTTGCCAAAAAAATTTGATCCAAAAATTAGAGAATGAAGAAAAGTGAATTAGGAAATGTGAGTTGAACGTAAGATTAAATATGGTTTGGAATATTTCATGCAAGGAATGTTTAGGCATCATTGCATAAAAATATGGTAAATAAAAAATATGTGTGAAAGTTTGAAGAATGTGCATGTAATATGAGGTTGCATGAAAGAGCCTTAGACACCAAATGCAACATCAAAAGGGGTTTTTCATGCATGAAGAGAATATTTCGTGATATATTAGGGAATTACACATAGGTTCATCAAGTCTTATAAATAGGTGGATACCCCCAATCAGGACTTAGAAAATTTTCCAACAAAGATCTAGTTGCTCTACTGCGTAAAATATTTTCACATGAAAGAATTGCAGAGAGTTAATATTGTGTGAAATGTATTCCTTTAGTCTAAAAATATCAAGTGAAACATTTGGTGTAGTTTC
Organism: Viscum album; assembly: GCA_963277665.1. Taxonomy (NCBI): domain Eukaryota; kingdom Viridiplantae; phylum Streptophyta; class Magnoliopsida; order Santalales; family Viscaceae; genus Viscum; species Viscum album. The sequence goes on from OY728139.1 coordinate 905,257,140, forward strand.
AAAAAAGATAAGGGTTGCATAAAAAATAGGGGTTGAATGAAATCCATATTTCATGAAAAATCCAAAATCTTGTGTGTAAGGAAAGGTGTTGTGCCCAAGTGTCAGTGTGAGCTTCAATTATTCTTTGAACATCCTGTTTGTTTGATCAGTGCTTCCAAGTGAATAAATTCAAGACTTTGATGCAAGAAGAGTCTCATGCTGGATAGATACAAAGACTTCAATGACAATCTATTGAAGAGACCTTCGAGTTGATGAACTGAGTAATACTTCACCCACAGTAGTGAGTAAGGGGGATTCAACGGAAGTGTTCTGAGGGACGTAGTGAGATATCCCTGAATTCTTATAAAATTAGTTTGTTTGGAACAGAGTGACTATGACCAAACATCTATATTATAAATCTAGTGAAGATTAGTGTATTTTGTTATGTTAGACACACTATCAGTGTATTCTCCTTGGATGTAGACCTTCATGTTGAACCAAGTAAAAATTTTGTGTTTTCTTTCTACATGTGATTGTTTTATTACTAATATAATCCATCATATAGGTTTAACAAGTTTCTACTAATGTGGAAATAAGATCCATCACTTTAAAAGAAAAATTTGACACCTTTATTCACCCCTCCCCTCTCAGGGTGTTCCAAGGTCCTATAAATGGTATCATAGGGTAAAGGTTGTTTATGTTAAATTTTTATTTCCTTGCAGTCATGGATAACCCGATAAATGTCAAGGGAGTTCCCCTTTTTGATGGAAGAAAACTTCAGATACAAAATAATAGGAAGAGATATCATATAAGATATCTTGTAATGGAATTCCTTTTTCTATAGTGTAAGGAATACAAGTCACTAATCCAACAAAACTATCTATGACTAAAGGTTATGAGTTGTACTTCAACAAAGTCTATGTGGGAAACATTTTAGAATATATATGAAGGAGATATCAAAGTGAAGGAGGAGAAACTACAATTATTGCACAATAGGTTTGATGATCTAAATATTTTTCCTAATTAGAATGTAGATTCCTTCAACAATTGAATTACTAAAGTAGTAAGATAAATTTTAGGTCTTGGAGAATAAATAAAATACATTGAAATTGTAAAGAAAATTTTGAGAAGGCTTCCACCTCTTTACAACCCAAAAGTGTCATCCCTTGAGAAAATGAATCTAACTAAACTTTCTATGAATGATATATTGAGAAGTCTGGTGGCATATGAAATGAGATTAAATCCAAAAGATATGAAGACATGTGTCAGTAAGGAAATGACATTCAAATCCATATAAAAACTATAAATTTTAGGAGATGATGTTGATGAAGATAATGAGGAAGGCTAAATTATTTCACTCTTTGACAATAAATTCAATATAGGAAAAGGTAGATTATAAGGAAATCTTCCATTGGCATGTTTTCATTGTGGTATAGTTTGGAACATTTCTTCTCAATGATCAAGGAAGTTCTATGATGTTGAAGGTGAATCTAGAAACTTGTATAATCCTTAGAAAATGTTTTCTCAAAAGGGAAACTTTAAATATGGAAAGAAACTACATAAAAATATTTTTATCTATGAATAAGATGATAATGATAATGGATTCTTTGAGGAAGAATAACCAGAGTTTAAATCTACAAACCAAGCATCTATGATGGATACTATTGAGAAGTCAGAACCATCAAAAGATAAATCTAAACATCATCAATTGAGTGATGATGCTGATCTAAATTTATAACCGAAATATTCTCTTAGTAAGTTTGAAAATTAAAGTAACATATGAAAAAAATGGAGAGAAGTTGTGAAATAGTATTCATAAGATATTGATCAACTTGAAGTTGAAATTGAATGACTCGAAGAAGTAATAAAAGTATAGTCAACAACCCTTGAAAGCACAGAAGATGTAGTATAATTGAAGCTGAGAATTGAAGAATAGTAAAAGTTCATCAATGACCTCACCTCCAGACTGGAATAGAAGTCCAAGACTATTGAGGGTCTTAAAGAAGAAGATGTTACTATTAAAAGTAAACTTTAAATTGAATCAATTTTAAAAGAAAAAGAAGAATAAAATATAGTTCAGAAGGTTCTCATATGATGAGCTGGTGGAGAGAGAAAAACTTGGTTCTGATGGAGGTAAAAAGCTTTCGAATGATCAAAGACCCACATTCATGGGAAACAGTTGAATCAATTGTGATGTCGAAACATCAAATGTGGCAAATAAAGCAGTCCAGAATAAAGGAAAGATGAAATTTGGACATGTTGAAAAGTCACCTGAAGTTCTAAAAAAGAACCTCTTAATTCAGACATAAAGAAGAATTGAAAACTATCCTCAAGTATCCATAAATTATAGGCATCCAAACTATTTTCCTATGGAAGGAGACATGAGGATGAATCGAAATGAGAATATATTTTCACTTATTAAGTGTTAATTATGTGGTTATCTAGGACATACCAAGTCATATTATGAAGAGGCAAGGATTTATTTCAATGGGGAAGAGTTAGGAGTTCAACAAGGAAAACAAATTCATATCTGACTTCTTATCTAATAAATAATTTTTTTGGATATTTTTTTCATTTTTCTAACTTTGGACATAAATCTATATATTTAAGGAAGAGGAATTATAGGAAAAAATCATACAAAACTCAAAGACAAGTCAATATTTTCCAACCATACGGTGTTGCTATTACAAATAGGTTTTCTCATTTGGAAGAAGAGTGTGAATATGAAGAACTCATGAATGAGGAAAATATATCTAAAAGGACATCCCTATCCTCAACTCAATATAATATTTTGTGGAAGGAAAAGAGGAAAAATGAAAAATCCAACCTTGCAGAAGTAGTTCTCAAAGCTATAAATAACTATAGAACTTGGAGTCTTGATAGTGGGTGCTCATCCCGTATGATGGGTAATGCATACCTATTAATGAATATTATTAAAAAGGTTGATGTAATAGTAAGATTTGGTAATGATGGTTCTTTAAAAATACAAGGTAGTGGAAGTACTAAGCTAGCTAATAGAGAGCTGAATAAAACTGAAGTTCTTTATATGGATGGTCTGCATCATGATCTCCTTAGTGTGATTCAACTATGTGACTCAAGGATTATAGTGACATTCAATCAAAAGGGGTTCACTGTAAAAGGGAAGACAGATAATTGTATCATGAAAGTATGTAGAATAGATGGAAATTTATACCAGGTTGATAGTAGAGAGAATTTTTCCTATATAACTATTGAAGAAGAATATGACTTATGGGACCGAAGGTTGGGGAACATTAATCAACAGGACATGGAAAGGATATCTAAGTTAAATATATTCATGGATATCCCTAATCCGAAGCATGAATGAGAAAAGATTTGTAATTACTGTATATGAGGAAAGTTATTCTATAGTTCATATCAACTAAAGAAGAAAAGTGCATCAAATATTCTTGATCCCATCCATACCGACGTATGTGGCTGGGTAAATTTTGTTAGAATGCATGGACAAAGGTAATTTTTATTTTCATTGATGATTATAGTAGAATGGATTATGTGATTGTTATACATAGGAAACTGTGAGTGCTTGATTGCATGAAAACATATCGTTGAATCACTGAGAATGATATTGGACAGATAATTAATGTTCAACGTTCTGAAAATGGAGGGGAATACACATCCATTGAGTTTGAAAATTACCTAGAGAAACATGGAATACAACATGAGGTGGCTACTATGAGAACCCCATAGAAAATGGAGTTGTTGAGTGTATGAATTTACAAGTGAACAATATGGCTAGAACAATGCTGATTGAGATTCGTATCCCTCAACATCATTGGAGAGAGGCTATTCAAGGTGTAGTGTATATTAAAAATTGAACAGGGATTTATATGGGATAAAACAAGACACTTTATGATTTTTGGCATGGAAGGAAGCCCTCTTTGAAGTATTTCTATGTTTTCGGAAGTAAATGTTTTATCAGAAACAAAGAAGGAAATCATGGAAAGTATGGTTATGTGGCAGATGAATGAACATTCCTTGGATATTCAATGAATAAAAAAGCCTAAAAATGATTCAATAATAATCTTGGATATTTATTGAAAAGAAGTGATGTAAATATCATTGAATATAAAACCACAAATGCCTTAAGTAATTCTTATACTAATGTGATAGAAGATGAGGAAGAATGTGAACATGGAACAGATCCAAATACAGAAGTAGAGGAAGAAGTACAAAACTCTCAGGAGTCACATCATGAGGTTGAATCTGAAGAAGAATCAGAGGAGGAAAACATGGATGGATAAAATTCTACTGAACCTCACAAGATAAATTAAAGAGTATAAATTAATCAATCCAACATCATCAGGGATTGGAATTCACCCACAAAAACAAGGAGAATGAGAAATAATGCACAATATGTATTTCTTTCAGTTGTGGAGCCATCCTCATTTGAAGAAACTTTAAAGGATGAATCATGGGTTAAAACCATGAATGAATAGTTGCACCAGATATACAAAAACCAAATATGGGATCTAGTCAAAAGACCTGAAGGTAACAATTTTATTGGTACAAAGTGGATTTTTAATAAAAAATATGATGATCATGGTAATGTGATCATAAATAAGCCATGATTTTTGTGTAAAGGATATTCACAAATTGAAGGCATCGATGTTGATGAAAAAATTTCTCTGGTGTCTAGACTAGATTCAATCAAGATTTTTATTTCCATGATGATCCAAAGAGGGTATAAAGTGTATCAAATGGATGTTAAGACAACATTATTAAATTTTGTTCTTGAAGAAGAAGTCTACATTGAACAACCAGTGGGTTTCCTACTTAGTAATAATGAAGTTAAGGTTTTTAGTTTAAAGAAAGTACTCTATGGGTTGAAGTAGGCACCATGAGAGTGGTACTCTCAGCTGGATTATTATCTAAAGAAGATGGAATTTAAAAGAGGAGGAGTATATCAAAATCTATATGTGAATAATTCTCAAAAATATTAGTTCATGATACTAGTGTACATAGATGATATTATATTCAGTGGAAGTAGACAGGGATCAGTGGGTGAATTTTATAATTACGTGAAATCATAATTCTAAATGTCTATGATTGGTGAACTCGCATATTTATTAGGGTTACAAATAATACAGAAGAAATACTACACTTTCATTTTTTAGGAAAAGTATGCAAGATAATTTCTGAAGTAATTCAATATGCATGACTCTAAACCAATTTTGACTCTAATTGTCATTGGGTAAAAACTAGGAAAGCATGAGGATGAGACATCTATAGATTCCACAATGTACAAGAGAATCATTGGAATATTACTGTACATGACAATGACACAGCTAGATATTTTCTTTTCCACATTATTAGTAGCCCGCTTTCATATTAATCTAAAGTAATAACATATGGCGGTAGTGAATAAATCATGAGGTATATTCATGGTACTCATAATTATGGATTATAATTCATTGTAGGATGATATAGTGATATATTGGTGTTTTCTAGTGCTTATTGGGTAGAAGTTGTGGTGGACAGAAATTCCACAAGTGGTGGAATATTATTTATTAGAAAGAAATGTGTGGGATGGTTAAGTAAGAAATAGCAAATCACTTCTATCAATACTGCTGAAGCTAAGTACATATTTGATATAATTTCATGCACTAAACTACTATGGATAAAGATATAATTGATGTATATTGGTTATGAGTTGAAATATCCAATGTTGATTCACTATGATAACAAGAGCGTGATCGATCTCACAAATAATTTTTTCAGTATTCTTGTGTGAAGCATATTGAAATCAGATATCACATTATCAATAAAAATTTTGAACAAGGCATGGTTACACTTGATCATGTGGGAACTAATGATCAAGTGGCTGATATTCTAGCCAATCCACTAGTAGCAGCTGTGTTGGAGAAACATATTTTTAACCTCAGGGTTCAGCCACCTCCCATAGCCTAAGAAGGCCATAAAATTCAACTATCCCCAATATTTTTAGCTGTTTTAATCTATTTTTTGGAGTGATGTAGGTTTATAGGGGTTATAAAATCTAGGGGGTGTCTGTTATTGAGCTCTAAAAGTCAAGATTAAGTTATTTGGGTTTATTTTCAATGGGGGAGAATGGATAAATTCATTGGCTCAAAGGAGGAGAATGAAATGTTTTTCTAGTTATAGGAAATATGGAGAATATAGAAAGTAAAAAATGCTACAATGGGGGGAAATGAGAAATTCAATGAGTTAAAAAAGGGATAATATGAATGGATAAAACAATCCACAATCTGATGCTATGAGGAAACGGTTATATCTTTCATTCGAACACATGAGAACACAATTCATTTCTTCCCTCTTGTTTTCTAAACTTATCATTACTCATGTAGACTTTGAGTGTTGGATGAGTTGATTCTTGCATATCAGGTTTTGATAATGGTTGGTGCTCTGTTGAATTCATTTAGAGATTTATAACAAACCCAAAGGGATAGATTTTTGGAAATAAGGTTGTTCATTGCTAAAAATAGAGTTCAGTTTGTCTTTTTTTTCAATCCGCACTAGTTTGATCAAGGTTTGTGTTTGTTGTTGTCAATACTTACATGGAATATTAGGGAGTTTTAAAGGAAAGGGATCTTACAGTTCAAGAAGGAAACAATATTGAAGGTGGAGTCATTTCCCAATATTTTCCAAACTTTTAGGTCCAAAAATCAGAGAATGGAGAAAAGTAAATTTGTCAAAGGGATTTGCATGCAAGATTAAAGATTGTTTTGAATCTTTATCTCAATTAATTTTTATTGATCATTGCATAAAAATATGGAAAAGTAAAAAGTGCATGAAATTTTAAAGATTGTTCGTGAAATATGAGGTTGAAAGGAAGAGCCTTACCCGCCAAATGTGACATTAAAAGGGGTTTTTCACACACATAGAGAATCTTGCATGATATGTCAAGGACTTATGCATAGGTTCCTCAAGGCCTATAAATAGTTGGATAACCCCACTCCAGACTTGGATAATTTTCCAATGAATATTTGGTTTCTCTTCCACATGAAATATTTTCACATGAAAGAATTACAGAGAGTTAATATTGTACACAAGGTTTTCCTTTAGTCTGAAAATACCAAGTGAACTCTTTGGTGTAGTTTCACAAAAGATAAGGGTTTCATGGAAAATAGGGGTTTCTTGAAACCCATCTTGTGTGAAAAACCCAAAATCTTGTGCGCAAGGGTAGGTGTTGTGTGCAAGTGTCAGTGTGAGATTCTACTAAGCTTTGAACATATGGTTTGTTAGATCAGTACTTCCAAGTGCATAAATTTAGGACATTGATGCAAGAAGAGTCTCGTGTTGGATAAAAACAAATAATTTAATTCTAATCTATTGAAGAGACCTTCCAATCAATAAACTGAGTAAAATGTCACCCACATCAGTGAGCTAGGGGGAGTCAACAGAAGTGTTCTAAGGGATGCAGTAAGCTATCTATGAATTCTTGTAAAGGCAGTGTACCTAGCATAGAGTTACTGTGACCAAACTTTTTTAATCTACATCTAGTGATGAATAGTGTATTTTGGTATGTTTGAAAAATTGTTGATTTATGCTCCTTGGATGTATCCCTTATTGGTGAACCAAGTAAAATTTTTGTGTTGTATTTTTACATGTGATTGTTTTATTACTACTCTAATCTATCATACCACTGTAACAAGTTCCTACCAATGTGGGAATAAGATCCTTCACATTAAAAGAAAAGTTTGACACCCTGATTCACCCCTCACCGCTCATGGTCTTCTCGGGTCCAATATATCAGCTGACCCAAAACTGGTGAGAGATGTAGTTTTATGGGAGCATCCCAAGAACATATTTGATAAATGAAGTTTCTTGGGGTTAGATTCAGGTGATTCATTCGGGAATTATCATGTCTAGAATTACATATTATGGGATTTATTAAAAATGGTGTGAAGTTTATATGGACAGAATCCTACTAGATGATATTTTAGGAGCTAAAAGGAAGACTGACTTCAGCACCAATCTTGATTCTACCAGAGTCATGCAAGAGATATACAGTCTATTGTGATGCATCAGGTATTTTTCTATGAGAATTTTCAATGTAGGAGGAATGATTCATGGTATACGAGTCTCATAATTTGAGGCAACGTGATAGGAATTACCTGATGCATGATCAAGAGTTACTCCCTATTGTACATGACTTGCACTGTTTGGGGCATTATTTACTAGGAGATCATTTTATGGTGTATATAAACCACAAAATACTCAAGTATATCTTTGTACAGTATGAATTGAATCTCAAGAAACAAAGGTAGTTTGAATACCTTCATTAATTTGACATTGATCTTTCCTGTACACCCGAAAAGGGAAATGCATTTTTTGATGCTATGAGTGGGTGGACTCATGTGCAGGAAGTTATTGAGGCCAGTAACGCTTGGTGTCTTATAGAATTGTTTTATGAGACACATTTTTAAGTTTAGGATCATCATGGATATTCTTTAATTGCATCATTATCAGTGATATATTCATTTATGGAGAGAGTGAAGATGAGATATATATCATATTCTGAGGGCTTGGTCCTATGGGAGAGTGTTTCAGGTGATAACCTATCTCTTGGTTAGGACGTTGATAAGGATGAGATCTTGCATATTTACAGACATGTATAGGATCCAATAGAAATCCAATATGAGTTTATGTGAGAGTATAGTGCCTCTATATGGGAATGATAACCTAGTCTTACCAAGATTTATCATGATTTATGTCGCCAATACTGGTGGTCAGGGATAAAAAGTGAGATAAATGGCTTTGTTACTCAATGTTCCACCTATCAGTAGGTGAAGGTAGAACACCAGCAACCAGTAGGGTTTTTACAATTGTTACCTATTGCTGAGTGGAAATAGGATGATTTCACCATGTATTTCATGATAGGACTACCTAGATCAACTCAGGGTAGTGACGTCATATGGGTGATCATAGATAGGTAGAAAAATTTCACCCATTTTCTACATAATTGGGAGACTCATTTAGTGGATGAGCTCAAGTGGCTCTACATTCATGAGATCATATGCCTTCACAGAGTTCCATGTTTTACTTTATCAGATAGAGATTCTTGTTTCACATTGTGGTTCTAAAAGGGGATGCAGAGGGAACTGGGATCACAAAAACTATTGAGTACATCCTATCACCCACAAACCGATGGTTAGTATGAGCATATGATATAGATTTTGGAGGACATTCTCTGAGCATGCATCCTTGATTTTGGAAGTTCTTGGGAGAAACACGTATCTCTCACTGAGTTCTCTTATAATAACATCTTCCAAGCAACTATACATATGACTACATATGAGTCCCTATATGGTGCATTGTGTTGTCTACCCATATACTTGTTAGGGGTAGGAGAGGCAGTTCTATTAGGTCCTTATCTTATTTATGATACTTCAGAGTAGTTTCACCTTATTAACAAGAATATGTTTATATCTTAATCTAGGTAGAATTCTTACACTTGTCATCATCATTGACCACTAGATTTATGGGTGGGGAGTCAGTTTTTATTGCATGTTTCTTCTATATTGGGGCATAGATGGATTCAGAAACAAGAGAAGTTATCACCTCTTTATGTTGGTACCTTTGATATTCTGGAGATATTCAGGCTAGTAGCCTATCAATTGAAGTTACCTCAGAGGTACTGATCCATGCATGATGTCTTCCATGTATCTTAGCTTCACGAATATCATTCTGATCCATCGCATATTCTTCAAACCAAGGAGGTTGAGTTTGAGGTAGACACATCCTTTGAGGATAACCATATCTGTATTGTTTATCATGTCATGAAGGTTCTCTCAATCCAGTTAGTTCCTATGTTATAGGTGTTATAGAAGCACAGCCTCATAGAGGACAATACCTAGGAGTGGGATCCTGATGTACATTACTAGTGGATGGATTTAGTATTAGATGAGTATTTACTATCCTTGGAAGGAAAATTCTAGGATGAATTCCTTTAAGGAATAATATTTTAAGAAACCAAATTTTCTATGTGGTATTGAACATTTTAATTTCCATTTAATTATTAAATTTTATCCCTATGGGAGAGATTAGTGGGCCTATAGAAGAAATGGGGATTTATGGAGATTATATGTTTTTGGAGGAAGTAGATGGTCCGCATGGTTATTAGAAACTATGCAGCCTACTATGTATGGTTTAATCAAACCATGTGGGGTGGTGCAGTGCTCTGTCTGGGACCAAACAATTTGTTCTAACCATGCAGCCTAGGCTGCACATCCATTCATTTTCTATATAATTTTTAACAAAGAGAAAATGCATGGTCATCAAATAGTTTTTCTAACCATGCGACATGACCGTTTGATAAGGGGTTCCTATACAATTATTCTTTCATAGTTGTCATATATTTTGGCCAACCGTGTAACCAAACCATTTGTGTAATGACCCAAATTGTTATGAATAGAATTCCACTTTTTGATTTAATTAAATTTCTTATGGATATAGAAATAGAATGAACTCTTTTTATTTTATTATATCCAATTGTATTTAAATTACCGTTAAGTATCTTTACCATTGATAGTATAGTCGTTGAACAATGATCACATGACTCATATAAATATTTGGTTTTAACAAATCCTTTTGACACAGTCAAAGGAAGTGATTATCTCAATCGGTAAAATTGTTCCCTATGAATCCCATTTATCTAAGCTTCTGAGGGAGATATAATTTCTAGGATTTGAACTAGACCAAGCCCAACCTGATATCCAACATCTTAATCATGAACAAAACCGTTTACGGGAGAATTTCAATATCATCGAGATCACGACCCAAACCATGTTTGCCGAACGGCCCCATAAAAGACCTACTATCACACACCTTACTCTTAGGGTGTATTCCGGTGTAATAAAGGGATATGTTTCAAGACCATAACATTAGAAATATTTATATTATTTTTGTAATAGAATAATTAATATATTTTCTTCCCATTATTGTTACATTCTAAATGATTTTGAAAGCAGAAATAGTATTTTTGGTTAATATTAAAATTCAATTAAGAAATATTTTTTGATGAATTAATGGATTTTTGAAATAATTAATATTTTAATAAAATATTATTATTAAATTACTTTTTTAAAATGTAAATGGTCATATAATTTTTTTAAAGTCAAATGTAATTTTTATTAGGATTCAAAAACTGTTATTTTCAAGAACCCATCATTTTCAATAAATGTCGGTTTTTATTTTAAAAGTAAAAAATAAAATAATAATAAAATTATTTAAATAAAATGAATATTATTTTTTAAATCAAGGTTTCTAAACTATCCAATGGTTAATTTTTCATAATTTTCTGAGACAGTCGAATTTTTCATGTAAAAATTAAATGTCGTATAAATATACAGTGTATTTTTTGACATCATAATGGACCAATTGTGATGTAATAAATACTAAAAAATTAATACTATTCCAAATATATTTTTTTCCTTTAAAATAATTTTATTTTATGTTTGTTTTATTTATTTTATAAATCCTTAGTGAATTCTCCAAGTCTTATAATATATTTTTAGATTTTAAAATCATTTCTTAGAAAGTGTGACTCACCTCCACATAAGTAAGGGAAATATTTTATTATCTTTGGAACTTGGACTTATAAAATAATATAATACACTCCCCTTTTCTAGAAACCATGGGAAAAAACCATGGTATGGTTTGTGGTTTTGAATATTTTATTATGTAGTGTCCAAAACCAAAATAATAAGGAAATCCCTCTTTTTTTCTATATAAACCCACCCAAGATCCCATTTGTATTCACTAAAAATACTTTAATATCATCCAAAATCTTCTAAATACTCCCTATATTCCTTTAAAGTCACCCCCAAGCTCCCAATAATCCTCTCCAAATCCTTTGGAGACACACATCTAAGTAAGGGTTCTTTCCTTTTTTATCTTTTCCCAAGTTTCTTTATCTTGTTATGCCCTTATATTTTCAATTACTAATGATGGGGTATGTTTTAAAACCTCCCCCTTACTATCCATTTTATTTATAAATTATTATAGCTTCCTTTAACTCTCATTAATCCCCCCTTTGATCCTTTAAGTACACCTATTACTATGTTGAAATTTCGTAAGGGGTCTTCCACCCGCCTCTTTTATCAAGCATCCCTTTTATGTATGTATTCTAATTTCATTTTTACTATGTTTGGATATGTTATTAAATATCCCTAATACTATAAATTTCATGTCAAAATTATGGGATACCTCTTTCGATCTCATCAACCCATTTTATGAATTTCTATATGACGTTGTTATGCCATCGAAATTACACTGTGACTTTCCAAGCCAAAATCATTATGTAGTGAATACCATATTCATTTATCTATCAAGGGTATTCACCTTTATGTGCATATACTTATTTATTGTGTATATATATTTATTTATTCCACATTTCCTTTATTTTTGAATAAATTTTGATGATTAATGAATCCATGTTGTACGATCTATTTGGCCCGCTTAAGCATGAAAACAAAATGATTATGAAGGGTGCACCCTGATAGAGTTCCAATGAATTGGGTAATGTTTAGTATCATGATAAGTCATGTGCAATGAAATTTGACTCATGATAATTCCTATTCAATGATCTTTGACACATTCTACTTCATGTGCAATGAACTTTTACTCATTCTACTTCATATGCAATGAGCTTTGACTCATACTCCTCCATGTGCAATGAGCCTTGACTCATGATAATATCATGTTGTATATTGTTGCCACATTTCCCATGTTATGATTATCATGATATATCATGCCTTATTATTCATTTTCTTTTATGCCTCATTGATATTCCTTGTATAACATATACTATTTACCTCAAGTTATGTCATTTTTCTTCCCTTACTAGGCTTTATAGCTCACCCCTTTCTTATGTTTTTCCTCAGGTTATCTCATGCAGTGTTAAGTATGAAGGAATGTTGTGGTCATGTAAAATAAGTTTTCAATAAAGATGTTTTATTTCATGTTTTAATTTTTTATGTAATGTTTCTAATTACCCATGACACTAGACCTCTCAATTTTATGAGTTGTATTAAGTTAAAATCCAAGTAATAAATCATGATTAAATATGAAATAAAGATCAGGGTTGTTATAGTTGTTATCAAAGGATAGGTCTAGTTATTTTTGGGATTAGGACTAGAAAACCCTAGTGAAAACCCTTAATTATAAGACTAAGTGTAAGAAAACATCCAAAAATTTTGGTAAGTATAGATTAAGTAGTTTATAAAGAAAATACATTCACGTCTGGATACTAAAAGTGTACGTGGTTCTGGCATAGATGTACCTAAGATTAATAAATATGACAAGGTGCTCCGGGCCTGACATGGGGTAACCTGATACATGATAATGGGTCTTACTGCGCACCTATTTTGACACTCCCAAGGGATATTCTTTTTTAAATTCATATTCTTGTTATGAACCATAATTAAGGGGAAAATACTATAAGAATATATGTTAGGAGATAGATCATGAATAACATAGATTGAATCCTAAAAATTCAAAAGTTAAGGAAATAAATTCAATATATAATTTATCCTTTTATTTTCATTGGATTCCCCTTTATGTGTTTAACTGTTTAAGATACTCATCCCTAATTTTCCTTTTATTCTAGAAAATGTCTGGAAATATGAGGAAATGTGTTAACAACTGATGAAAAGGGAAGTTTCATGATTTCCCCAATGAGATTCCCAATCAAATGGAAGCTCAAGTAGGACATATTGTGATTATTCCAAACCAACTATCAAAAATCATGATTAAAAGTTGGAACTTTGTTGAATTCCCAAAGATTTAAAGGAAGAAGAAGATGACATCTCGTGAAAGTCCATATGATAATGGTGATAAGGGTAATAAGACCCAATTTCCTTAGTGCAACAAGTGTTGAAAGAAGCACAAAGGGAAATTTCACAAAGGGGCTGGGATATGTTTTAAGTGTGGAAAGAGATGAAACAAAGTATACAATGTCCATGAAAAAATGGATAATGTGATGGATGGGAATAAAGTTCAATATAAGGAATCATATATAGTTTTATGTCATAAATGTGGGGAAGTTGGAAAGTATCCAAGACAATGCTCTATTGAAAGAGATGAGAATAATGATGATCATCAACAATCTCTAAGATCAAGGGAGAAAGGAAATTACAATATTGAGATGGATGATGATGAATGAATTACATGTAAACACTACTTCAAAGTAGTGCATGTCATATTGTATTGCAATTTATGTCCTAACAGCATATCTTGTATGTAATCTAAGAACATTGAGTCCCCACCTAAAATAATATTAAAACATTAGGGAAAACTTCTATGAGTATTGTACCATATATTGAAGTATGTGGTAATTTTCTTCTTGAAAATATCATAAGTCTCCCTTTGGTGGAATTTTATGAAATTATAGGTATGTATTGGATTTCCCTATATAGAGCTAACATAAATTGTTGTGAGAAGTAAATCACTCTTCAAGATGGGATGTTGAATTTTCGATCAAGGTTATACCTGTGGCATTGCCAATATCCAAGACTCTGTATATAATGGTTGTTTTGGAACTTGAGGAACTGAAGAAAAACTACAGGAGAATCTAGATAAATGGTTTATACGCCCAAGTGCTTCACCATGGGGTGCACCATTCCTCTTCATCAAGAATAATTATGGGTCAATGCGCCTTAACATTGATTGTCGTGAACTCAAAAAAATAATGATAAAGAACAAGTATCATGTGTCATGAATTGATGACTTGTTAGATAAACTATGTGGAGCACAATACTTCTCCAAGGTAGATCTTCGGTCAGGATATTACCAAGGGTGGAGAAGGAGGATATCCCCAAGGATGCTTTTCATACAAGGTACGGGCATTATGAGTTCATAGTAATGCCATTAGAACTCACAAATGATTTAGAAATCTTGATGGACTTGATGAATATAGTATTTAGAGATTACCTTGACAAATTTTTGGTAGTCTTTATAAATGATATCCTAGTATACTTCAAACCAAGGAGGATCATGATGAGAATTTGAGAATTATGATAAAGACCTTGTGAAAGGAGAATATATATGAAAAGTACAACAAGTGTGAGTTCAGGTTGAAGGAAGTCTTATTCTTGGGGAATATCATCACAAGAAATGGGATATATTTGGATTCTTTCAAGACAAAAGCAATTGAGGGATGGATGAGGCCAATATCCATGACAGATATCCATAGTTTCCTTGGGTTATCTATATATTATTGCCAATTTCTTAGATATTTCTCATGATTGTTAATCGCTCTTACCAAGCTAACTTGGAAGGGAGTAAAATTTTATTGGAATCGTGAATGTGAAGAAAGCTTCATAGAGTTGAAAAGAAGTCTTATCACTGCCCTTGTTCTCACACTACCCACAAGAGGGGAGCTATTCATAATTTTAAGTGATACTTCAAAAAAGGGATTAGGGTGTGTGTTGATGAAAAATGAAAAATTAATTGCATACACCTCAAGGTAGTTGAAAATTCATGACCTAGACTATCCCACACATGATCTACAGTTGGAAGTCGTGATCATTTCATTGAAAATACAGCAGCATTATATCTTTGGGGAGAAGTGTAAAATATATAAGTTTCTAATGCTTACCCTAGGGTATGCATCAGCTGTGAGGATGTGCTAATTATTTCCCCACATTCTCACTTTCCAAATTCAGGAAGAATTCATCACTTCCTTAGATATGTTTTCTCCTTGATAAAAATGGGATGATGGGATGTCAGTTTCTCCTTCTGTGGATTCCTCCTTAGAATTCTCCGCCTAGTCTGAGTCTCCCTTAAAGACTAAGATGTTTTTTGTGAAACTCTTCTCAGTGCCATATCTTTGTGGATTCTAGTTAATTACACTGATTCTGTTATGACATTCCCAAGAGGGTCAAGTCAGGGTAGCAACTGTTGGTTAGGAGAGTAGTCACATTGACACATCCCTGGCATGTCTGGACACTGAAACACTATAACACTAGGATTTTATCTTATTAGAGGGATTTTCGAGGGCGTGGAAGCTCAAGGAATCCCACATCGAATGTGGGAAATTATATGTTGGCTTCATTTCTCTGATCTTTTACTCATCTTACCATGTTTAACAAGGGGTATTTCGCGGCATTAGCATCTAGAAGATATGGATCGTACTGATCGGAACACTGATGGTAGTGGATCATATGGGTATATTCCAAGCAGGTAGCACCTAGAAAGTTTACAGGATAGATGGATCAAAATGCCCAATTAGAATAGAACCGGGATGGTGTGTCCCACAAAGGGGAAGGTTTTACATCATGGGGGTAGATCTTAGCACTAAAAAAAGGGTTGGATCAGAGAATGGTGGGTCCCAGCAAATGGGACACCAATGTTTACCATCAGTTGGGATTGATCCTCGAAGAGGATTCCTACGTAACTTGTATAGATGACATAGATCAAAACTCATGTAGTTCAAATGGTAAGGTCATGGAATCAGGGTGTACACAAAGGAAAAAAATCTAGGAGAATGTTGGGGTTTATGTATGGTTAGCGGGCCATATGGATGGCATGATTTCATTGGTATGTGGTGGCCTGGGTAAAATCGGGATGGGCATGGATGAAGTGTCTAAGGATGGGATGAATGGGGATGGAACCTAAGACTGGTGTGAAGGTGATGGTACTGATCTTGAACCTCAGGGAGGTTTAATACGTATCCCTATCGTGGGGAATAAAATTCCACATAGTTATGGTATGGGGCAATAATTCACCTGAGGATGTGACTCGTGAGAATAGACGCGTGGATGGGGACCCGAAGGAAATGGAACCAACAGGTTAATACATGATCTTCCCGAGACACAAAATGCTCAAGGGAGAGACTTGTATGAGACATTAGAGATGGGATTGAACCATAGGGAGGCTTCCTACATACCATTCTCAAAAAGGGGAAAGATCAAATTTCACGGAATTCAAGAATGGGTCATATAATTGGGGTGTACACAAAGGATAGCAACCTGAAGACATGCTGGGGCTTATGTGTGGTTAGCAGCCCATCGTAAAAGGGACACTCTTAGTTATAAGTGTATGGATTTATTGTAGATATTATTCATGGTTAGAAACCCAGTAACAGTTCTAACACCAAAAATGGGCGAATTAAGGATGTGGGTATGATCGCGTTGTTGAGCACGTCAAATTAGTTGTTTAATTTTTACTATAATTTCTATAGAATATCAGCAAATTTAGGTCGTATCTCGACAGATCCATAGATAATTAATTTAAAAATAGGTTTTTGATTATGAAAATATAATGGGAATTATATTTTGGGAAATATGGGGGTTGATGATTAAAGATGACAATATAAAACAAAAGCGATAAAACAAAGTAGAAACTAACAGAATTTGATTAAGTGTGATCAACCTGGGGAAATATCATGATGCTCATCCTTCATAGCTTCAAGAGATAGGATTGTGATATTTTAATCCCTGGTTTATAAAACCTAGAGCTATATTGCTACTAATTTTATACTAGGACATCTCCTAGGGTTCAGTCAAAAACACATAATGATCTACTGGATACTGATGATGATTGAGTGATTTGTGTTCGACTTCATAAACAAAACTCACCAAGGAAACACACGAAGAACTTGATGCATTGTCCAGGTTTGTATGTTATTACATTTTGATACCATGACATGAAATTACATGGCCATGGTAGTGTTTATGTGAGTTCAATTGACCAATATGAACCACATGAACACCATAATTGAAAGAGGGAAGAAGAAGTGGTGAATAGTGTGTGAAACATCACATGATTGTGTACCCCCAAACATGATCATATGAGTTAAGCATGACATACCAGTACATAACTCAATTAAATAAAAATAGGTTATGAAGAAAAAAACATATAACCTGGAATTAAAAAGATCATTCAAAATAATACAAACATGAATCTCGGGATTACATCACGTTCTCCCCCGAGTGATTATAAGGAGTTTAGAAATCCATGGGAGGGGAAGAATAAGAATATGTTGAAGTATCACTTCCCATATCCTCCAAAATTTCTAGGTATGATGATAAGACTCCTTTGGAAGTCCAAAATGGCAGCACCTTTCCTCTTGGTCGAACTCCAAAATGGGGTTCCCAAGCTACCAATTTATAGGCAATGTGGCAAGTGGTTTTGGGAACCCTGAATTATAGAATCCTCTTGGTCCATAGTTTATGCTCATCATACAATCTTAAATAACTTTATATAAAACTAAAAAGTTTTTTTCATACACCTTTTCTACCTTTATGTCAAATTTGGCAGCCTGATATGGTATATAATAATAGATGTTTCTAAAATATAGAGGTTATGTTTTGACCCCATGCAGATTCATTTTATTGGATAGATCAGTTTTTACGGGCCCCTTAATGGATGAATTTGGCTTGGGTTACTTTATGAAAGTTGTATTCCACAGATCTTTGGATTGTCTCACAAAATTTTATCCCATTTCGATACATGTATTTCTTGTATCATGCAAAATAGTGTACATGTGTTCATGGGATTCCATGTAGTTTGGCCCATTTTTATTCCACATCATCGTGGGCACTCCGAATCACCTCAACATTCAATGAAATAATCAAAACAAGTGAAATTTCACTTTTCAATAGTTAAAAGAGAAAAATTATTTAATAAATCATGAATTACAATTTTTTATTATAATTATAACTTTCAATACAAAACCAGTTTAATACATTAGTATAAGGGTGAAATAAAACAGTGAATCGTGGTACGATCACACCCCCACACCTAAACATTTGAACTCCTGGGAAAAGTATAATATCCTAATCATGTTACAATCCTAAATAAAAGGATTTAAAATATCCAATATTCTTTTTGAAATGAAATCAATTTTACTATCATTTTTCTTCTCTCACATTCGAATTTTTTCAACTTAATTTGTTCACCCATGCAACATGTCGCAACCTACCTCACATAGAAATTTTCTATATTCACACAAGAAACATATGAACGTGGAGTTATTATATTTTCCCAAAGTTCATGTGATATTACCATATGCTTACTAAGATTCTAATTTCTCTACCGGTAGAAACTAGTGTGATACTCAAGATGACTTCCAACTGGTTGTCTTGAGGTTCAAGGGTTGGTAGGATTTAATGTTTAAAAATATGAGGATGAAGAGGAGTGTTTAATATATTACATAAAAAACATGTCAAATTCATCAAGTGTTCATAATGAATGTACACACTCAACCCCTCATAAATTGTATCAACTCCAACTCATTATTCACATTGTCCATTTGTGTGGGTCACAACCAAGAAATGAATAATAATGAGTAAACATCCTTTTTTCTCCATTTTATTATTTTGTTCTATTTTTTTAGATGTAAAAAACTATTTTTTAGTTTTAATTTTGTAGATAAAGAGTAAAACATGTGTAATACAATGATTAAATATGGATTATGAACCCACTGTCTAAGGAAAATGTAGGCACCCTTTATATCAACCCATAACAATGATTCTCTTCCCAGAATTCCCATGGAAACACCCTCTCTCCCACACTTGCTAAAAATAAAACAAGAATATACACATTATATGGGTAGGTAGGGATAAATTATCTTGTAATGTGGCTACCTAACAGGTATTTCATGTTCTCTAAGGCTTAAAGAGGATAAAATTTAAAGGTTTCCAAAAATAGAGGATAGTTGTACAAAGGGATTTTCAATGAATGATTGCCTCTATCATGAATGTAGCATACATGAATCTTATGGCTTCAAATAGAATCAAGGCGAGTTATAGTTTCTCTACATGAACTGAGACTCTCAAGAAAGTGATTAAAAGGAAGAATATTTAATAAAGTGCTTACAATGTCTCTCGGGTAAGGGATTAAAATATTGGTCTGTGCATATGAGGCATGGGATTCAAAAATACATTAAACACCTAAGAATGATTTGAAAATATAAATTCTAGAAAAATATTCCATATCAAAATTCATTTAAAAAATAATTTTTCCAAAAAAAAATGTAATTTCCACACAATTATCTCAAGCATGAAAAATGATTTTGGATATTCCTTTTAAGATAAATTTTTTTTTAAAAACACAAAATAAGGAAAATGAAATAAAAAATAAAAACACATTTTTCATTTAATTTTTTGTTTTTGTTTTTTGTTTTTTTTAATCCTACCTATGACATGTCATCCTCAACCAAACCTAAAAGTTAAATTTTCCTCAATAAAAGTATTTTAAATAAATAGAAAAGTAAATAAATGTAGGGAGAAGAGAGAGATTTTTAGTGGTGTCATATGTGGAATCTATCAGTTGGATTTCCTCCACGTGATGATTTGGAAAATCCTCATAGAAGTTTTTGAGCCTCTATCCATTAACAGTAATTCTCTATCCAATCTTCTCATGAAAAACCTATAAATAACCAAAAGAGTGAACATCAGTAACAGTATAAGGACCGAGCCATCAGGAATGAAGCTTACCTGGGTGGAGTTTTAGCCTAGAATTATACATGAGAACCTTATCACTGATATGAACCTTCCTTTAATGAATCATCCCATCATGGATATCCTTTGTCTTATATTTATAGATTCGGGACTTCTCATATGCATCACGTCGAATTTATTCGAACTCTTGAATCTGCAGCTTCCTATGCTCACATGCATCTGAAAGATTCATATTACATTGTTTAACATCCCAATATGCATAGTGATCTACCTCTACCAGGAGGTGAAAATACTTTACAAACACAATCCTATATAATGACATTCCTATTAGGGTTTTAAAAGTTGTACAGTATGCCCAAAGTGCATGATCCAAGTACAAACTCTAATCTTTCCTATTAGGTTGTACCATTTTTTCCAAGATTCACTTAACTTTCCGATTTGAGATTTCTACTTGTCTGTTAGTTTGGGGTGATATGTTGTGGAGACTTTATGAACAAACCCATACTTACGAAGAAAATTTTTCATGTTGCGATTGCAAAAATGTGAACCCTGATCACTAATGATGAATCTCGGTAAACCAAGCCTACTGAAAATTTGGGACCTCACAAAATCAACAACCACTTGAGATTCATCAATCCTGATATACTTTTATTCCTCCCATTTAGATACATAGTCAACATCCAATAATATTTACACAAAGCCAAATGAATTTGGAAAAGGCTTCATACATCAAAGATCTCGCAAAATAACATGGGATTTTGGGGTATTTCATTCCTCTTGGATATATTTCTTATGAATTCACATCTACTACATGACTTGAAATATCTGTGGGCATCCCTATATAATTTTGGCCAATAAAGTCCTGAGTCAAGGACCTTTAGAGCTATACATTGAGATCCAAAGTGGCTCCCAGAAGCCAACATGTGGCAGAAGGTCAAAACAGAGGTGAACTCATGGTTAGGACACACCGATGAACAACTTGGTCACTAAGAAATCTCCACAAATATGGGTCATCCCAAATATACCACTGAGAATCATGCTTAAGTCTCTGGGATTGTGAAGTTCTAAAATCAGTGGGGACCCTAGATGTTGCTATAAAATTCACAATGTCTGTATACCAAGGATTAAGGTCCACAACATCACAAAGGTTCTCATAAGGAAAAAATTCTCCAATGGGGAGGTATGAGTCAACATGGTGGTCTAATGGAGGGTAAATCCTACTAATGTGGTTAGCTAAAACATTTTCCACTCCTATATTATAACGAATCTCAAGTTCAAACTCTTGGAGGAGGAGAATCCACCGAATGAGGCAAGGTTTGGCTTCAGTTTTCTTTAGGAGTAAACAAAGGGCAGCATGATCATAGAAGACGATGATTTTTGACACAATAAGATATGAACATAATTTTTCCAAGGCAAACACAATATAAAGAAGTTCTTTTTAAGTAGTTTTGTAGTTTTCCTGGGTAGGGTCAAGGGTACATGATTCATATGCAATTAAATGAGGAGCCCTCTCAACCCTTTGTGATAAAACTTCCCCAACTGCAAAGTTTGAGGAATCACAAATAAGTTTGAATGGGAGATCCCACCTTGGTGGTTAGATGATGGGATGTGATGTGAGACTTCTTTTTAGTGAATTTAAATAATCCACAAATTTTTTATCAAAAACAAATTCACAATCCTTTTTCAATAATCGAGATAGGGGAAGTGTGGTCTTACTAAATTCTTTAATGAATCAGTGATAAAAATCAGCATCACCTAAGAAATATTGCACCTCAAGAACACATTTTGGATATGAAAGGGTTGAAATTAATTCAATTTTTGATTTATCCACTTGAATTCAATCATTTGAAATAACCTACCGAATTACTATCCCCCACTCAACCATGAAATAGAATTTCTTATAATTTAATATGAGATCTTTTTCAATGCAATGGTGGAGGATAGAACCTAGGTGTGACAAACAATCATCAAAAGAAGTTCCATAAACTGTGAAATAATCCATAAAAACTTCCATACAATTATCAAGGTACTCAAAAAAGATACTCAACATACTATGCTAAACAGTACCATAAGCATTACATAGACCAAAAGGCATCCTTCTGTATGAAAAT
The DNA here is from genome assembly GCA_963277665.1 of Viscum album. Lineage (NCBI taxonomy): Eukaryota > Viridiplantae > Streptophyta > Magnoliopsida > Santalales > Viscaceae > Viscum > Viscum album. The sequence continues at coordinate 905,279,653 of OY728139.1, forward strand.
GTGCCAAATGGACAGGTAAATATTGTCTTTTCTTGATCCTCAAGGGATATATGGATTTGAAAATAACCTGAATATCCATCAAGGAAAAAATAATGGGACTTACCAGCCAATATTTTTAACATATTTTCAATGAAAGGTAGAGGAAAGTGGTTCTTTCTTGTGGCTTGATTCAGTCAATAGAAGTCAATATAGACTCGCCAACAGTTTTTCATACATTTTGGAACCAATTCGTTCCTTTAATTAGACACTACTGTAATTCCAGTTTTTTTAGGCACAATTTGAACTGGGATAACCCATTTATTATCATATATAGGATAAATGATTCCAGTAGAAAGTAATTTACTTACTTACAATTTTACCACTTTAAGGAGAGTGGGATTCAACCGGCATTGAGCCTGCCTTACAGGCTTAGCCTCATCATCCAAAAGTATATGGTGCATAAAAATAGATGGGCTAATCCTGAGAATATCAGCCAATGTCCATCCTATCAACTTTTTTACTCTCTCAAAATATCAATTAGTTTTTATTCTTGATATTGAGAGAGTTTATTGGAAATAATTTTGGTCGATTGGTCAATACCCTTAAGATAAGCATATTTTAAATTAGATATAAGTGGTTTTAATTCCAACACTAAGGGTTTTTTTATTGAGGGAGGGGATTTAGGGGGAGTGAGGTCCATGAAACTATTTATCAGCTCGTGTTTATTCTTTAAAGATAGATAATCTATTGAAATGATATTTTCATAATCATTGATGGTCATGGGTACCTTATAATGAACATACTCATCAATTAAAACACAAGATATACACTTTTTAGAACCCACGCAACACTAAAAACATGAATCAAAGATCAAATCTTCCAAAGGTGGTGAATAGTAAAATGAATTAGAGTATGTCTCAAGGAGAGAATTGTGTGTGTTTGTGTGTGTCATTTGAGAGAACTTACATAGAATAGATAGGAAGAGTGGAGTTCTCTTCAACGGGGGTTTTCATAGCCTCAATGATGTTAAAACTTACCTTTTTTCCACCAAACTCCATAGACAGCGTACCATTGTGAAAATTGATGATCGTATTTTCTGTTTTGAGGAATGGGCTCCCAAGTATGAGAGGGTTATGTCCTTGGGTTCAAGTATCCTCCATCTCAAGAATGTAGAAGTCGGTGGGCGGGGAAGATGAAATTCTTCACTTTTAAAAGTATGTCCTCGACCACTCCTCATGGGTGTGTTGTGCTCTAGTTGGAAAATTGCACTATGATTCCTATTGGTTGAAGCTCTCCAACTTACAGAGAAGTGTACACATAGTAAGGTGTTTCATTAATTGAAACACCTAAATCTAGCATAGAATCTGTAAATAATGTCTCCCCTATGGTGCAAGGTATTGTGAAAGTTCCTGGATCCTTGCACTTGGTTGGAATTACTGGTTGAATCAAGGTTGAGCCATTCCTTCCTATGTTGACTCTCTCATTCCCCTTCAGTCTCCTTCTATGGGTGCAAATCTCTTTAATAAATTTGGAATATATAGGGATTTTTTTAACTTAATCCAATAAAGGAATATTAACTTGATCCTTTTTAAATGTATCCATTATTTCTTTATCAATTTCATTATCAAAATTATTCTTAAATTTAGAGAATCTTTGGGTTCAAGGAAGAGGAATGGATTGTTCATGGGAATCCTCAATGATAATTGGTTTACCATTTTGGTTTTGTTTTTTTCACTAGAATCATTTATGGGTTGAGTAAGAGTGTTTTCAAGAGGGGGACATACCTGTTGTGTAGAATCAGTAAAAGGATAAACTTATTTACCAATACAAAGTGTAATTTCACATACATTACCTTTTTTACTTTGGATTAGAAATGGTTTGGGATGGTATATGTACAGAACCTTGCATATTTATCTCACCGATGGTGTTTTATAGTTTTCCCACTTGAGTTTGTAGGTCTTGAATTACCGATTGTGTGGTATGTTGGATCTGGAGGTTTTTGGATGCCATTTTCTTCACCATGTCCTTGAGTCTAGGTTCACATTTGGGAGGAGGAGGAGGATTATTCCGAGAAGTTAAGGGATAAAAATATTTCATACCTTGACCTTGTTGATACTAATTTTTCTTGGGTTATCTCAGGTTACCTTCTTATTGGTACTATGGTTGGGCTTTCCACCCAGGGTTTGGATTTGGAATAAATGGTTCTTCCTTCAAGGGTGTTGATTGCTAAAAAGGACACCCTGGGAATACTTCTGCACAAGACTCAGATGAATCCTGAATTAGTGGGCACTGGTTAGAAAAATGAGTGTTATCAGATGGAATGGAATAAAAGAATAGTGTGAGTTAACTTGTGCTTGAGTTAATTTCCTTATAAGGGTATGCATATCATAAATTTTATTATCTGCCTTTTTTTCTAGGGTTGAATGACTTACCTCATAAACTCCTTGTTTTGGTTCAATTGCTCGTGCACCAAATTGTTGTGCATTTTGAGCCATGTTGGTTATTAGGTCATGAGTAGCGAAAGGAGTTTTATCAATAAGGGAACCACTAGCTGCAGCATTATTCATTCCATGATCCATGGGAATAATTCCCTCATAAAAGTATTGGATTAAAAATTGTTCACTAATCTAGTGGTGGGGGAACCTTGAGAAAAGTCTTTTTAATATGTCCCATTATTCATGAAGGGTCTCTCCTTGTGATTGCCTAATGCCACATATTTCTTTCCTAATTGATGCATTTTGGGAGGCAGGAAATAACTTCTCTAGAAATAGTCATTTAAGGTCATTAAAACCCCCAATTTTGGTAGGAAGATAGTATATCCATTCTTTGGCCACACCACTAAGGGAGAAATGGAAGGTCCTAAACTTAATTAGGTCCTCAGACACATTTTGGGGTTTAATGGTGGAGCACACTATGTGAAACTCTTTGAGATGTTTATTAGGGTACTCACCAAGAATACCATGGAATTTGTGAAGCAGGTGGATGATGCCTAATCTCAGCTCAAATTTGGTTGCTTCCTTAGAATATTGGATGTACGTAGGTTGGTACTCCACATCCAGGGTGGTCAGTTCTTTTAAGATTTGATTATTTTCAAACATTTTTTCTTGGTTTTGATTGGGATAAATTTTTGAGTGTTTTAGTAACATTTAAGGTTCAAAAAGAGGTTCCTCATTGTTACTTTATTGACATACTCTAGATTACCTGATTTGTGAGTGAAGTGTCTTTTCAATTTTAGGGTCAAATTCAAGCAGTTTTTCTTTTTATGATTAGGTCATAAAAATAAGTTGTGAAGTTTGTTTTTTTTATGATTTAATATGGATAAAATCACTTAATAAGGGTGAAAGGTGAATATAATACTATAATAAATAATTATATAGAGAGACATAAAGAATAAGAATAATAGAGAGATAGAGAGAGGAATAACGCACAATAACAAACAAAAATAAAAACAAAAACAATAAAATGGGGGTGGGATATTGAAAGGAGTTATAATTAAGAAGTAAAATAAAGAAATAAAAATAAATAAAATAGAATAAAATGATCTTGGATCCCAGGAAATGGCACAAAAATTTGATCACGTTGTCGAGAACATCAAATTAGTTTTTTAATTTATAATATAATTTCTGCAGTATAGCAGCAACCCTAGGTTGTCTCTCTACGGACCCTTAGATCATTAATTTAAAAATAGTTTTTTGATTATGAATATATAATTGGAATTATATTTTGGGAAACATGGGGTTTAATCATTAAAGATGACAATAGAAAACAAAAGAGATAAAACAAAGTATAAACTAATAGAATTTGATTAAGTGTGATCAACCTGGGGAAATCTCATGATGATCATCCTTCATCAATTAAAGATATAGGGTTATGATCTTTTAATACCTGGTTTATAACACCTAGAAATATATTTTTACTAATTTTATACTAGGATTCCTCCTAGGGTTTAGTCAGAAACACATAATGATTCACTGGATACCGCTGATGATTGAGTGACTTGTGTTCGACTTCATAATCGAAACTCACCAAGGAAACACATTAAGAACTCGATGTGCTATCTAGGTTTGTATTTTATTTCATTGTGTTACCATGAAATTAAATTACAAGGCCATTTAATTGTTTATGTGAGTTCAATTTACCAATAATAACCACATGAAACCCACAATTGAAAGATGGAAGAAGAAGTCATGAATGGTGTGTGAAACATCACATGATTGTGTACCCCCAAACATGATAATATGAGTTGAGCATGACATACCACTACATAAAAAAATTAAATAAAAATTAGGGATAAATAAAAACAACATATAACCTAGAATTAAAAATATCGTTCAAAACAATACAAACATGAATCTCGGGATCACATCACATTCCCCCTGAGTGATCACAAGGAGTTAAGAAATCCATGGGAGGGGAAGAAGATGATGATGTTGAATTAGAATTTCCCATAGACTCCAAAATGTCTATAGATGATGATAATACTCCTTTGGAACTCCAAAATAATAGCACATTTCCTCCTAGTCGAACTCCAAAATGGGGTGCCCAAGGTGCCAATTTATAGGCAATGTGGGAAGTGGTTTTGGGCACCCTGATTTTGAGAATCTACTTGGTCTATAATTTAGCCTATTCATACAGTCTAAAATAACTTTGGACAAAACTAAAAAGTTGTTGGGAGACACCTTTTATACCTCCATGTAAAATTTGGCTTCCATATATAATATATAATAATATATATTTCCAAAATACAAAGGATAAGTTTTGATCTTGTGCAGATTTATTTTATTGAACAAATCAGTTCGTATGGTCCTCTTAAAGGAATAATTGGGATTTAGTTTCTTCATGAAAGTTATATACCATGGAGCTTTGGATCATCTCAAAATATTTCATCCCATTTGAATACACTTATTTCTAGTATCATGCAAAACAGTGGACATGTTTTCATGGGCTTCCATGCAGTTTGGCCCATTTTCCTTCTGCATCACCGTGGGCTCTCCGAATCACCTCCACCTTCAACGAAATCATCAAAAAAAGTGAAATTTACCTTTTTAATAGTTAAAATAGAAAAATTATTTAATAAATAATGAATTTCAATTCTTTATTATAATTATAATTTTTAATAAAAAATCAGTTTAATACATTGGTATACGAGTGAAATAAAAGAGTGAATCGTGGTACGATCAAGGTCCCAACAAAGAGGACATAGACGTTTACCAGTGTTTGGGGTTGAACCTTAGGGAGGCTTAATATGTACCATTTCTAGGAGTCAAGGATCAAAATCCATGTAATTTTAAAGCATACAGTTTAACATCGTGCGGGATGAAAGGGGGCATACAGTTTAACATCATGCGGCACGAGGGTGAACCGACGTGAAGTGTTCAGGACCAACAAGTGATGGTATTGAACCTAAAATAGTATTTCTACATACCTTGGTCGAAAAACGAAAAGTATCAAATTCTATATAGTTAGTTCAATGGGGATTGGGGTTTACATATGGTTAATGACCCAAAGAGGATTTCATGGTTGATGCTTACTCTAATCCCACATGAGTCATGATCGGTGTGAGAAACAAGAGGCAAAAAAAGACCTAATGATCACATCGAAAAATGTGAATCCGAAATTAGTAGAGAAGGGATTATTCATGGTTAGCGGCCCAAATAGGAAACATGGTCTTGAACATATAAGATGATTGGGTGTTGCTAAGGAGTGGCAATGGTGAATGGGGATTACGCATGGAAGCTTCCCAAGGTGCACATGGATACAAATCATAGAGGAAGAGGAGTAGTGAGAGGGTGTTGGTTCCCATCCCCTTCTTGATCCTCTCATACTTTCCACTCATATGGTGGTCACATTTTAACATAATGTGTTGAGGACTTGGGTGCTTGGAATTTTAACATCTTTCAACTCAAATTATCATTATTTACTCCTCACCCTAAGGACTTACATAACTAGCGTTATTTAACCCTAAGTGAAGGGAAGGCACCAGAAATGTTTCAAATTGAAGGGGATTCATGAAGGAGGGTACTTCTTGAATCATGGTGATATGGTCTAGGTGTGGAGTCTATATGTGCTTAGAGGGTGTTCCACAAAGTCTGAGTGCTTCATGAAGTTCCAAGTACCCAAAGGGGTCTCCTTCCTTCATGATGGAAAAAAGGCCTTGCGAAGGGCATCACTACTTGAATCAAGGGTAAATTTGAGTAAAGGGAAAGGGGTTTTGAAATTCTCAAGTACCTTGGATGATTCATTTTCTCAATGTTTCATAGATCAAAGGGTGCATCGCAAATCGAGAGCATGAAAGGTGAAAGGTCAGGGTTTCAATCCTTCGGAGTGGTGGTGGGATGAGTATTTATAGGATTCATGGGGGGGGGACGATGTGATGAGGGCACATAGTGAAGAAATTTATTCTTCACAATAGGAGGTTGATCCGTCATGTTTCTCAAAGTTTCAGAGGAGTCTGTCACTCCCTCCGTAGAGGTTGTAGAGGCTCCCAACACCCGTCAAGTTCCTCAGACTTGCAAAGGCGTCCATCAAATCCTTTTTGGTGGTTGTAGAGGATCCTGAATCCCATAAAGTTACTATAAGTCACAGAGGAGTCCATAATTTCCTCTACAGTGGTCACAGAGGTGGAATACAGGTAGCTTTGAAGCTTTGAGATTCTGGAGGATTTGTGGAGGAGCTTCGTGGGGCGGCCCCTTTTGGAAATTTCTCTTTTTCCTTTGCTGATTTATTCCAAGGCTCAGATTTTTGTGCCAACAAATGAACCCACTCAAAATGGGAGAAAAGGAGAAAATGAGGGTTGGATTCTGAGGGTAGATCGCCAAAATTAGGAAGATTGCGATGCGGGGTCGCGATGCGGGTAGGTGGAGCATGGGTTGAGAGTGTCATGAAGCTTGCCACATCCAAGAATGTTGCAAAGCTTTAGGGATCATTACTTATAAATAGATCATGACGAACCATATTTTGTCTACATATACCCTTGAAAAATCATGTTTTGATCTCTTGATTCATGAAGTTCCAGGACTTTTCGAATGCTTTTTGCGAGTCTTAGGCTCTGCGGTCCCTTTTTGGTTCTATGCCATGCAGTGAGTCCTTAGCCTCTGCGACTATGCACTCCATGAGACATGATTTTTTTAATGTAATCTGTGAGGTAGCTCTGTGATCAAGATTTGTAATTGGTCTCTGTGATCGAACTCTATGATCAATCTCTGTGATCGGGCAAGAAAAATACCAAAGTCTTTGGAATGAAATAGCCAACCAAAAAGCTTCTCGGGAGGTCCTTCCAGATACTTATCAAATGGAATATATGGCGGAAAATATAGGAATTGAAGAATATGTGTGAATCCATTCTGATCATAAGTCCATGGTGGTGTTACTGTCAGAAGGGAAAAATAACTACCCCATCTGCAATAGACTTACACTGTATGAATTCAGTCTGAGGGATGACGTTCTCATCCCTGAAGTAAGTAAGGATGAACTAGTTTAATAGTTCAGGAGTACACCATGTCAGCGCTAGTGGTTCAGGGATACTAACAGTCATACATGGGAATACCACATGCCAGTCAATACTAACTATAACACCCCAAGATTTCATAGTCCGTTATTTCTTCAATGTAATTCAATAACTTGCACTACACGCAACACTGAGTTCAAGCACGCCATGACTTACCAAACTAGCCATTCAAAAGCGGTTATGAATAGTATTAACTGAATTTTTGATTTTATATTATCCTTATAATTTTAGAATCCATATTATGAGTTTCTTAGACAAAATATAAGAATAAATTCATTTCTTTTCAGATAAAATAAGTATTTTTTTAATTCAATTTTACCGCCTTTTAATGGCGAACCCTTTTTAAATCCAATATTTGAAACTTTTATATATTAAATTTGACAAAATAAACTTCTTCTTTATAATCGGGACATAAAAAATTAGTTTTGATAAATTTTTGGTGTTTTTCTGATAACTTTCATATTTGGGTGAATTGTGAAAAATACTAAATTTTAACTGTAAACAACTTTTTTAATCAAAATAATTTATAGTGTTAAGATATAAATTTGAATGGTTTGGAAGTATAATTAGATTATATTTTTACCATTTAATCCAATTTTGGTCATTGGAAGTAATTTCACTTTGAAATTAGACATAAATAAGTGTCAATCTTTTGGTAGTTATTATTTAGTAAAATACGCTTTTTGGTTTTGACAACGGGAATTAATTTTAAATTAATAAATGCAATTTATATGTTTTGAATTTTTTAAAATAGACTTCATTTTTGAATTTGGAATATCAAAATTAGCATAGGGTGAAATTTTGGTATTTTTCCTAAAACTTTCAATTTTTGATGAATAGTGAAAAACACCGAGTTATTGGTTAAAACTGACTTTTTATTTAAATAATTATTTGTTTTATTTAAATTTATTTTAGGTCAAAATAGATACATAATAACTATATAAGTTCAATATAATTCATTGGAGTCATTTTATAATAAGTTTAGATATATAAAAATTTTATTGAAGCTTTTATCGTCTTTACCCACCTCCTAGGAGAATTTGCAAATTTGCATAAAACTTAATTTTACCATTTTTGTGAGTTGAATTTCAAAAATCCGAGAGACATGGTTAAACTCAGTAAGTAAAATGTTCTTCAATAAGATGAAAATATTTTTTGATGAATAGTATCTTTTGACTTTTATTTACCGCGGTTAAAGTTAAAGAGAGTAATTCAAGGTAAAAAGAATATTATAATAATACAAATCACCTTAACACTTTTCCTAACATTATTGAATGAGTCATGGCCGACCATGGGCATCCTTGGGTCTATTTTGGGACCCATGGAGACACTTATTAATGATAATGACACTTTATTTTAATTAACTTAAAGGCAAAAATGACATAAACCAATATATTTTACGAAATAAATTTTTACATGGGGTTATATAAGTAATATATTAGACTATAAATATTCATTGGAAATATAAAAATATTTCCCACATAATGGTATTTTATTTATTATTTTTAGATATTAAATAATTAAATTTATTTATGACACAATAATGATGCAGTAATTACCTAATTAATGAAATATTAAAATAATTGATATTATAAATATCCAAATAAATGTAATTTGAGACTTTTTATGAATTAAACTAATTTTTTAGGTTAATATGACATGTTATGGTCAGATAGATTAATTTTTTTCAAAGTAATAATGCTGTTATTAATTTAGAAAAAATACAATACCAAATAGTGTCAAAATTGATATAAAAGAGTTTTTAAAACAAATATTATATTATTAATTGATATTCTATTCCTAAAAATCTATGGTTTCGGCCAAAAGACTTATATAATGATAGGTGTATCATTAATTAACCAATTCGGGTTTACTTGGAATATATAGTAATTTTATTAACTATATAATATAAAAATATAAAGAGACATGGTAAATGTCAAACTATTTAACTAAGAGTTAAATCTAAAATATAAGGTTAATATAGTGAACCAAACATGTCTAAAACATATTTGTTTGGTGGTTTTAGACCCATAACCACCTTATACTTTAAATAATTAATTTTTGAGCCATTATAACCCGAAAATTATTTTATTATAAAATAATATTTCTAGTTTTTTCTAAGGTGCCCCTCACCCCTCTTATAAAAGGGAACCCCCCTTCCCTCAAATTCACACATTCAAAGCCATTTTTCTCAGCCAAATTCTACCCAAATACCCTCTCAAATATCATCCATTCATACTAGAGGCCTTACTTTAGTTAAAAATTCAACCTAAGGATCCCTTTGGTCAAATCAAAAGGAAGAACCCGAAGAAGAGGTAAATATTTCATCACCTATTTCAAGTTCTATTCTTCTTCCACTTCCTTTTTATTTGTTGTTTTTATTCTAAAATAATAACTCCAGTATCTTCTATATAATTTTATGTTATTATAAATATGGTACAACCAAATTCATTATCATATCCATCCTTTTAATGACATATCACCATACGTTCGTGCGTACGGCTTACCGTCTCCACGTCGTGGTGTAATTGTTATTCAATACAATATTATTTGGATGGGTATAATAATGATGTGTAATTGAAGTAAATAATAAATATAACATGATAATGATTCTTTATATATTATATAACATCCAATTATATATTATTTTAATATCAAAATAATGATATTGTCGCTCGTGCGTACGTGCGGATTACCGTCTCCACGAACGCAATGAGAGTCATTCCCCATCGTATCCATTCAAGACTAATTTTCATTAGATGATTAAAAATAATGTTTAAAGACTTGATATAATTCTGGATATGAATAATATACATCCCATCTATAACAAATATGACTCAAATAACAAATAATATAAAGGAAAACGAATATTTTAACACCATAAACAAATATAATACTAAGATATTATTAACAAATCAATGTTAAAAGATCATATATGATATCATATTAATGTATATGATTCTTGTATAATTTAAAAACAATTATTTCACCATTATACAGGAGGTTAAACTGCCCTCAACCAAGTAAAAGTACAAGGTAAGGGTTAATTCTATAATCTCTTCATTATCTAAGGTTGTTTATACGTAATTATCTATTGGGAACTCTTTATCATCCACATCCATGTTTCTTAAAAATATATTTCAAAACATTCTTACTATTTTATATACTATGGTTTAAAGTCATTTATACCCTTTTTTGACTTTTTATAAGATGTTTATAAAGGAATCTTTCCGTCATTTTCCAAATAAGGTCCTTTATAACCTTTTCAACAAAATTAAGGTTGGAATGTCTTTTTTTAACTTATACGATGGGTGAAGCTATTTTATGCCGTTATAACATCGTCGAAGATTACCTTACAAGCTTATAAGAATATTTTCAAATATAAATGTTTTATTTTATAATTACATTACCTTTAAATTATTTCAAAATATAAAGAGATATTTCTCTAAAAAGGTTTTGATTTCATCTATGTCAACATCCTTTGATGGATTTTAAGTTTGTTTAAAGTTGATTTATTATGATACAATACTTCCATATTGTATTAAAGATTTTGTGATATGATTTAATATAGATGTGTTATTTCATACCATTCATGGTTTATGGATAAATTATTGACATTTCGTATTCCAGTTTTAATACGAATGTTTATGTTATGTTTAAACCTTTTCAATTGGGGAATGCATTGGACTTAGTAAGTGATGGGTGGAGCCCACTATAGCTCCTAGATGCATCGGTAGGTCTCATGAGACAAACTAGTGTCTTGGAACAGGGCCTTGACAAAATCTTATTTGTAGTCTTGGCACAAGGCCGTGACTATGTGGTTATAAAAGTCTGGAATTATGCATTCCCTCATTATAAAAGTGGCTATTGATATCGCATGTGATTATTCGACTAGTAGAATATCCATGGGAGTAAGTAAATGGTATTATTTGATTTTATATTTTCCATATTATTCTGAAGTTAAAGTTTAAAAGACTTTTTTTAGTCTTATACATTGCCTTAAATGTTTATACTTATTTATGAAAGTTTTTGATATATTTTTATCCTTACTGATCATCTGATCTCACCTCTTTCTATGTTTTATTTTTTCAGGATGCGAAGAAGTATGTTATGACTGAACGTCAGGGATATTCTGAGGGGATATTAGTGTGGTCTATGGAAAAAAATTTGTTGTAGTTTTTCATTTTATGATATAATGTTAACCTTATGAATGTATCTAGTACTTCTAGGGCTACTAAACTAATCGGTCTTTCGAGACTTGATATTTTGTGATCATGCCAATGTTATGTAATAATACACCGAATCTGGGTAACTAGGGTCGGGGTGTTACAGTTGGTATCAGAGGAAGTTTAATACAAACCTTGGAATCTATATTTAGATAAACTATGATTAGAGAAAATTACCCTAAGATATACTTTGAGGATTAGTATAGAAAACTTCCTAGAATTTTGATAATGTAGAGATTTTTTGAGTTTTCTAAGTAATACATCCCTGTTTAGATATGAGCAGGTAGAGGTGGCTCTGCCACAGATGTACCTATGGGTAAAACCCGAAAACACCGCTTTGACCTAGACTCGAATGAGAACTATTGCATGACAATGGGCATTGCTGCACTCTTGGTGATGACACTCCTAGGGGATATGCTAACGATAATTCTCATTTTATTTACAAACCATTATGAAGGGTTTATGAGTATATACTTCCTCAATTAAAACATTTTTATGATTATGGATTATATCCATAAACTGTTCAATTTATGTTAAGTATTTTACAAGTTTAGAATTATGTATTTCGATTCTTAAACTAATATAGTTTATGCCATTGTTTAGAAATGGCACCCAGTATAAGGAATGTGAACTACAACAATATATATGATCTAAAGAGTAAGAATTATCATATCTTTCATGGTATTAAGACAACATTTATAAGGGAAATAGTCTCCCATGTATTCTCAACATATGAAGAAATAATATCATGTGTTAATAAGATAAGTAAAGAATGCTCTGATTCCTATGGCTTTAAAGGGAAGCAAGAGAAGAAAAGGATGGTAAAGAGAAATATTGATAAAGAGAAGAGAGAAAATAAGGTTTTTTCCATATGTGATAAATATGGAAAGAATCACCTTGGTAAATGCTTGAAGGGAATGAGAGTTTTTTATATGTGTGGAGAAAAATTACACCAAGTACGTGATTGTAAGGGTGAGAAAAAGGATTCAAATGTACAATGTTTCATTTGCAAGTAGTTGGGACACTACGTGAATCAATGTCCAAATCATCAGAGTATACCCCAAATGCTTCTATTGGATAATAATCAAGTTATGATACTACCGAATATGAAGTGGAATTATTAAGAGTTCTTATGTTGTTATTAAAGCATTGTTTCATTTTAAGTTTTGTACCAACAATGTACTAGTTATATGAATTATGAAAATAAATAAGGATTGTACTGCAGTACTATTTCATTGGGAATTTGAGATTATATGGTCCTGATACTAAGGTAGTAATTTTGGAATAAGAGATGGTTGATTTGGATAAATTATATTGGATATTCTTGACTACCTTGGAACTGATTAATGGTTTGTATATTCCATCATTTTTGGAGTTTACAACATTTTTGGATATAAGGAGTATATCCAGTATTGTATAAAGAATAAGGGAGCATGAAAGTAATCAATATGGTTTTACGGTAATTCAAGGTGTTACCATGTTTTAAAAGAATACATGATGAAGGTATTCACATGTTATTACGTGGAAAAAGGGATCTTCGTTGTGTTTAACTTCCTTATAAATTTTGGACTGTGAGTTTGGATAGATGTATTTTGGATAACTATAAAGGTTGGAATGGATTAAGTTTCACATTGGATTCTATTGTTAAGGTAAGAGCATTTATTAAGATTTTTTTTTATTTTTTTATAAAAGGTCAACCTAGAGGTCGGGTGATAATCAGTCGCGTCCAACAAGTCCGCGAGACTTAAACCCACAACCGAAGGGCGACAAGGGTGAATCACCTACCACATGACTATATGATGTCCTCGATTATATAATGTGGTTTTTTTTTTAATTTTAGATAGATGAATTATAAATTAATTTTTTTGGAACCATATACAATTAGGATAAATAGAGTATTTTTATTATCTTTTATAGTGAAAGATGAGTTTGTGGTAGAAATTAGTTAAAGTATGGAACTCTACTTGTCAAGTATATATTTTTTTATTATATGAAGAAATTAATTCTTAATATTTAGTTAAGAGATCTTAAAATCAAAAATGTGTTATCCTAATACCTTATGTTTGGTTGAACCGATGATATTTTAAATCATCAAAGATTGATGGCTTTGAGGCCCTCAATTTTACACTTGTTTGTGATTGATGACCTCAATCACTCCCAATAAATATTTATGTTTTTCCTCCAATTATGTGTCTCTAATTGCCACCAATTTTCTCCTAATTGAGATTATAATTTGGTGGTGACCTTTTCATTTCCCTTTCCCTCTTATTAAGACTAAATTTTATTAAAGCGATTTCTGATGTGGGTTCTCCACAAAGGTATTTTTCTATTTTTAACCTTTTATTTTCAAAGAACAATTTCAAAATTCAAGGATGCAATTTATTGAAGTAGGAGAGAATGTAACACCCCAATATTTTATAGTACGTTATTTCTTCAATGTAATTCAATAACTTTCACTACACACAACACTGAGTTCAAGCGCACCACAACTTACCAAACTAGCCGTTCAAAAGCAGTTATGAATAGTATTAACTGAATTTTGAATTTTATATTATCCATATAATTTTAGAATACATAATATGAGTTTATTAGACAAAATATAAGAACAAAATCATTTCTTTTCAGATAAAAGAAGTATTTTTTTAATGCAATTTTACCGCCTTTTAATGGCGAAACCTTTTTAAATCCAATATTTGAAACTTTTATATATTAAATTTGAAAAAATAAACTTATTCTTTATAATCGGACATAAAAATTTAGTTTTATAAATTTTTGGTGTTTTTCTGATAACTTTCATATTTGGGTGAATAGTGAAAATACTAAATTTTAACTATAAACAACTTTTTTAATCAAAATAATTTATAGTGTTCAACTATAAATTTGAATGGTTTGGAAGTATAATTAGATTATATTTTTACCATTTAATACAATTTTGGTCATTGGAAGTAATTTCACTTTGAAATTGGAAATAAATAAGTGTCAATCTTTTGGTAGTTATTATTTCGTAAAATACGCTTTTTGGTTTTGATAGAGGGAATTAATTTTAAATTAATAAATTAAATTTATATGTTTTTAATTTGGTAAAATAGACTTCATTTTTGAATTTTTAATATCCAAATTATCTTAGGGTGAAATTTTGGAATTTTTCTGAAAACTTTCAATTAATGATGAATAGTGAAAACACTGAGTTATTGGTTAAAATCAACTTTTTATATATATAATTATTTATTTTATTTAAATTTATTTTAGGTCAAAATAGATACATAATACCTATATAAGTTAAATATAATTCATTTAAGTCATTTTATAATAAGTTTAGATATATAAAAAATTTATTGAACTTTTTACCGTCTTTGCCCACCTCCTGGGAGAATTTGCAAATTTGCATAAAACTTAATTTTACCATTTCTGTGAGTTGAATTTCAAACCTCCAAGAGACACGGTTAACCTCATAAAGTAAAATGTGGTTCAATAAGATGAAAATAATTTTTAGTAAATAGTAACTTTTGACTTTTATTTACCACGATTAAAGGTAAATTGGGTAATTCAAGGTAAAAAGAATATTATAGTAATACAAAATCACCTTAACACTTGTAATAACCTTATTTGATGAGTCATGGATGACCATGGGCATCATTGGGTCGATTTGGGGACCCATGGAGCCACTTATGAATGATAATGACACTTTATTTTAATTAACTTAAAGTAAAGGCAAAAATGACATAAACCAATATCTTTTACAAAATAAATTTTTACATGGGGTTATATAAGTCATATTTTAGACTATAAATATTAATTGAAAACATAAAATTATTTTCTACATAATGGTATTTTATTTATAATTTTTAGACATTAAATATTAAATTTATTTATGACACAATGATGATGTAGTAATTACCTAATTAATGAAATATTAAAATAATTGATATTATAAATATCCAAATAAATTTAATTTGAGACTTTTTATGAATTAAACTAATTTTATAAGTTAATATGACATGTTAGGGTTGGATAGATGAATTTTTTTTGCAGTAATAATGCTGTTATGAATTTACAAAAAAACAAAATACCAAATAGTGTCAAAATTGAAATAAAGGAGTTTTTAAAAAAAATATTATATTATTAATTGATATTATATTCCCAAAAATATAAGGTTCGGTCAAAATACTTATATAATGATATTAGTATGATTAATGAACCACTTGGGGTTCTCTTGGAATTATATAGTAAGTTTATTAACCATATAATATAAAGATATAAAGATATTTTTTAAATGTCAAACTATTTAACTATGAGTTAAATCTAAAAGATAAGGTTAATATAGTGACCCAAACCTATCTAAAAACTATTGGTTGTGTGGTATTTAAACCATACCCACCTTAGACTTTAAATAATTCATTTTTGAGCCATTATAAATGGGAAATTATTTTATTATAAAATAATATTTCTAGTTTTTTCTAAGGTACCCCTCACCCCTCTTATAAAAGGGCACTCCCCCTTCCCTCAAATTCACACCATAAAAGCCATTTGGATTAGCCAAAATCTACCCCAATAACCTCTAAACTATCCTCCATTAAACCTATATGCCTTCATTTAGTCATAAATCCAACCTAAGGATCCCTTTTGATCAAATCAAAAGGAACAACCCGAAGAAGAGGTAAATATTTTATCACCTATTTCAAGTTCCTTTCTTCTTCCACTTCCTTTTTATTTGTTGTTTCCATTCTAAAATAATAACTCAAGTATCTTATATATACTGTTATGTTATTATAAATATGGTACAACCAAATTCATTATCCTATCCATCCTTTGAAAGATATATCACCATACGTGCATACGTACGGCTTACCGTCTCTACGTCGTGGTGTAATTGTTATTCAATACATTATTATTTAGATGGGTATAATAATGATGTGTAATTGATGTAAATAATAAATATAACATGATAATTATTCTTTATATATGATATACCATCCAATTATATATTATTTTAATATCAAAATAATTATATTGTCGCTCGTGCGTACGTACGGATTATCGTCTCCACGAACGCGATGAGATTCATTCCCCATTGTATCCATTCAAGACTAATTTTCATTAGATGATTAAAAATAATGTTTAAAGACTTGATATCATTCCGGATATGAATAATATGCATCCCATACATAACAAATATGACTCACATAATAAATAATATAAAGTAAAATGAATCTTTTAACACCCGAAACAACGATAATACTATGATATTATTAACAAAGCAATGTTAAAAGATCATATATGATATCATATCAATGTATATGATTCTTGTATATTTTAATAACAATTATTTCACCATTATACAGGAGGTTAACCTACCTTCAACCAAATAAAATTACAAGGTAAGGGTTAATTCTACAATCTCTTCATTATCCGATGTTGTTTATACGTAATTATCTACTGGGACCTATTTATTATACACATCCATGTTTCTTAAAAATATATTTCAAAACATTCTTACTATTTTATAGACTATGGGTTAAAGTCATTTATACCCTTTTTTGACTTTTTATAATATTTAGATAATGGAATCTTTCCGTCGTTTTCCAAACAAGGTCTTTTATAACCTTTTTGACAAAATTAAGGTAAGAATGTCTTTTTTTAACTTATACGGCGGGTACAGCTATTTTTCACCGTTATAACATCGTCAAAGCATCCCTTACAAGATTATAAGAATATTTTCAAATATAAATGTTTTATTTTATAATTATGTGACCTTTAAATTATTTCAAAATAGAAAGAGATGTTTCTCTAAAAAGGTTTTGATTTCATCTATGTAAACATCCTTTGATGGATTTTAACTTTGTTTGAAGTTGATTTATTATGATACAATACTTCCATATTATATTAAAGGTTTTAGATATGATTGAATGTGGATGTGTTACTTCATACCATTCATGGTTTATGGATAAATTATTGACATTTCATATGCCAGTTTTAATATGAATGTTTATGTTATGTTTATACCCTTTCATATGGGGAATGCATTGGACTTAGTAAGTGATGAGTGGAGCCCGCTATAGCTCCTCGATGCATCAATAGGTATCATGAGACAAACTAGTGTCTTGGCATAAGACCTTGAAAAAATCTTATTTGTAGTCTTGGAACAAGGCCTTGACTATGTGGTTATTAAAGTCTGGCATTATGCATTCCCTCATTATGAAAGTGGCTATTGATATCGCATGTAATTATTCGAATAGTAGAATATCCATGTGAGTAACTAAATGGTATTATTTGATTTTATATTTTCCATATTATTCTGAAGTTCAAGTTTAAAAGAATTTTGTTTTAGTATTATACATTGCCTCAAATGTTTATGCTTATTTATGAAAGTTTCTTCTATATTGTTATCCTTACTGAGCATCTGAGCTCAACTCTTTCTATGTTTTATTTTTTCCAGGATGCGAAGAAGTATGTTATGACTGACCTTCAGGGATAGTCTAAGGGGATATGAGTGTGGTATATGGAAAAAAATTTGTTTTAGTTTTTCATTTTATGATGTAATGTTAACCTTATGAATGTATCTAGTACTTACAAGGCTTCTAAACTAATCGGTCTTTCGAGACATGATCTTTTGTGATCATGACAATGTTATGTAATAATGCACTGACTCTGGGTAAATAGGGTCGGGGCGTTACACTAACTTCCTATACAATCATGTTAAAAATGTTGATGGGAAGGTTTTTTAGCTAGAGGTATCTCCCCCATAGTACCACACCATCATCATGGAAGCTTTAAGGAACCCAGAGAAGGGGTGGACCAATTATTGGGACCTGTGCCAGGGCAGAAAATTCACAGATGACTGGGCCTAGGCCTATTAGGTTAGTGCATCCTGTGATGAATTCAGGGTAGAGCTTAAGCGGGTAGGACTATATGAAGTGGTGTGGGCTTCCCAGTTCCATATTTACTAACTGAAACATATGATGCCAGAGTTTCTAAGTAGGTGGTCTTCGAGGACCAATACTTTATATATTTATCATGAGGAGGTTGGAATCGGCCTCTGGGATCTCCATCAGATCTTAGGTATTCCCATTCTAGGGGTGATATACGATGAGTTCCTCCCTGTAGAGAACACAGGGGAGGATCCTGAATAGATGTTCCAGTAGGAAAAGGCACTGATGGACTTGGTGTCAAGCAGTGACAAATAGTCAGTAAGGGACATCCATTTCAGGGTGTGGTTTGGTCGTCTAATAAACTTCCCATCAAATAATTCCACTGAAGGGGAGGAGGCACCTAAGAAGCTACCAGTAAGGCTACCCACCTATCCCAAGGGAGCTCAATGTAGCAAAGAAAATTCCTACTGGAAAATTCTAAAGGATAGCTAGTGGAAGCTAGGGGGTACAATGTCAGCACTGAGTAGAAATCAGTGGTTTGTCTAGATAGATTTATCACTGCACTTATTTTCATATTGATGCTGCCTGTAACGCCCTGACCCCAGCTACCCAGAGTCGGTGCATTACTTCGTAACATTGGCATGATCACAAAAGATCAAGTCTCGAAAGACCGATTAGTTTAGTAGCCTTGGAAACACTAGATACATTCGTAAACGTTACATTACATCATAAAGTGAAAAACTACAATAACAAAGTCTCCATAGTCCACACTCATATCCTCTTCTGACAATCCCTGCAGGTCATTCATAAAATACTTCTTCACATCCTGGAAAATATTAAAACATTGAAAGGGGTGAGCTCAGATGCTCAGTAAGGATAACAATATTGCGGAAGCTTTCATAAATAAACATTAACATTTAAGGCAATGTATAACTAAAACAAAAGCCTTTTTAAACTTGAACTTCAGAAGAATATGGCAAAAATAAAATTAAATAATGCCATTTACTTACTCACATGGATATTCTACTAGTCGAATAATCACATGCAATATCAATAACCACTTTCATAATGAGGGAATGTATAATTCTGGACATTCTAAAACATTTTGTCAAGGCCTCGGCCAAGACGTCTAAAATGATTAAGGCCTCGGCCAAAACCATAAATCAAATTGGGAAAGGGTCTCGGCCAATTCCACGTCTAGTTATCTCATGAGACCTACCGATGTAATTTTTTAGAAGATACTTACGTTTAAAATTGCTCAAATATAATCCAGTGTTTTTCTGAAAACATTATGCAAGCTTCTGAAAACAAAATAACTAATTCTGAGACTTCTCGACTAATTACAGGCCATGATGGGTCCATGCCCAATCCCTTCCTGTCTACCACACTCAAGAGTCGGGTTTTCTGAAAATATTTTTAAGCTTTCATTAAATACGTATACATTTGCACTGGATTTTCATATATTGGAGAGAAATATCTATTTTTTGAAATCATTTAAAATCACATAATTATTAAAGAAAACCTTTTGAATAAACGTAAAAGTAAAAGGGGTTTATACACTATATAAATGAAAGTTGTGTATAAAACCAAATATGCCTTAATGAAAGGAGATTGAGATGAAGTACTTAAAAAGATCATTTTTAAAATAAAATAGATCTATTATGTGTATTCACTATAGGTACACATGAAGAAATTAAAAATACAAAATAGGACATAATAATATCATGACATAATTTGAAAGTAGGAGATTAACCCAAAGAATAGAAATTGGGTTAAGAAGTTCCCTTAAAAAGATCATTTTGTAAACAAAATAGATCGTTCATGTGTATTCACTATAATCTCACATAAATAAAGTATAAATACATGATAAGAAATAATCATATCATGACATAATTTGAAAGTAGGAGATTAACCCAAAGAATGGAAGTTGGGTTAAGAAGTTCCCTTACCTTGCGTCTTGTCCTGACTCGACCGTTCTTTAACCTCATGAATAATAAACTAGAGTTAATTTCTATTTAATTAAGAACCTTTTTCATGTTCATTATTCCATTTATATCACTTATTACCATGTTATTAACATTATTTAATTATTTAAGTTAATAACGGTCGTTTTGTCGATCTTTGGTACTTGAGTCAAAAATAAACTTCTTATAATTACAAGTTGTTCATGTGGTGAAATATCCATTATATCCAGAATTATATTCATGATTTAGATATCATATAAATCATATATATACAGTATATACATTCATTCATAATGTCACGTAACATTTAGAGGTAAGAAATGAAATGCACCGTTCATGGAGACGGTAAGCCGTACGTACGCATGAACGCTACTTTCATTTATATTTCGTATTTAATGGAATGAAATCATAATGATATAAATTTATAATATAATTACAGTATAATATAGTGTATAATACCATTTAATCCATCCTTTATACATCCCACATATGGCATTAACGATTCAAATCACTTTGAGGGGGCGGTAGTCCGCACTTCCTAAAATGAAATTATCGCATTTTACCCACAATGGAAATCATAAAGTATTCCATAAATGAGAAATACAGAAGCATAAGTAAAACATAAACATATTATATATCATATATAAAAATAGTGACATCTTAATGTCCACCTTTGAAGGTGTTATATGAGTGTTGAACAATCATCGTTTCGTGAGGCAGAAATTCGCCATCCACAGAAACTGTATGTTCTTTAACCATTAGATGTAGGTGTGTGATAGTGTAGCTAGAATACTTCTTATAACAACATCCTAGTATATTGAGGATACTGTTGTTGCTACAAAAGAAATGAATAAAAAGAGTTTAGGGGGTTGTAGAAGAAAAATAAAACAAAACAACATTAGAGAAGACATTACCTCAAAATCGGGTAACTCTTTTTGATTTGAGCCAAAGGCTTCCTTGAGAAGAGTTCTGCCCAAAGTGAGGCTTCTAAGAGTAAGAGGGGGAAGTTGGGAGAGTATTTGGGCAGAGGTTGGCCGAGCCAAATGGCTTGAAGGTGTGAATAAGGTGGGAGAGATGGGGGCCTTTTATAAGTGGAGAGGAGGGGCTCTTTTGGAAGGATTGAAATGTTACATTATTACACAATGCTTTTCGGATTCTAAAGGTCCCACACTTATATAATTCGTGGATAAGGTGATAAGGGTTCTAAATCTACCCATCCAATAGTCTTTGTACAAGTGTAAGCCTTGGATTTTACATCATCTTTTCATTTTATTAAAATCGTTAAATAATGAGGTCATCGCTGCATCATAATGATGTCATAAATAATTTAATTTATTTAATGTCTAAAAATTATAAAAAAAATACTATGATGTAGGAAATATTTTTATCTTTCCAATGACTATTTATAATCAAAAATATGACTTGTATAACCCCATGTAAAAATTGTTTTAGTAAAACATTTCATGTTTGTGTCTTTTTTTACTTTAACATTAAATAAAAGGTATTTATGTCATTTTCAAACTAAAGTGGCTCCATGGGGTCCCCAAGTTGACCCATGGATTGTCTTGGTCGGCCATGGAACATCCAATGAGGGTAGGACATGTGTGAAGCTCATCTCATATTATTAAAACATTATTTTTACCTTAAACTACACTAATTACCTCTAATCGCGATTAAGAACTTAAAAGTTACTATTCACAAAAAAATTATTTTAATCTCATTGAACCACATTTTACTTCTTAATGACAACCATGTATGTCGGATTTTTGAAAATCAAATCACAGAAGTGGTAATATTTTATTTAAACGAAAAATTAGTTATTTAACTACCACTTAGTGGTTTCACTATTCATCAAAAATTGAAGTTTTTCAGAACAATGCCAAAATTTCAGCCTAATCTATAATTGATATTCCGATTTCAAAAATGATGACTATTTTATGAAATTCCAAACATATAATTTGCATTAATTAATTTTTTAATTAATTCCCGCTGTCACAACAAATAGCGTGTTTTTAAGAAACAATTTATATCAAAAGATTGACAATTGTTTATGTCCAATTTCAAAGTGAAATTAATTATAATGACCACCATTGGATAAAATGGTAAAAATATATTCTAATTATACTTTAAAACCACTCAATAGTATAACTTATCACTATAAATTATTTTGATTAAAAAAAGTTGTTTTAAGTATTTTTCACTATTCATAAAAATTTTGAAGTTCTCAGAAAATTACAAAAAATTCAACATAGGCTAATTTCAATATTAGGAATACAAAAATGAAGTCCATTTTGAAATATAAAATTTCTATAAATTTAAAAAATGGTTATTACTATTCATAACGGCTACTTTGATTAGTTGCAGTGTGTTAGAACTCGATGTTGCGTACAATGCAAGCTATTACATTATTGAATGAGAAGCATATCATGGAAGCTCGGGGTGTTACATTCTACCCTCCTTCAATAAATTGCGTCCTCGCAATTTGAAATTTTTCTTTGAAAATAAAAGGTTTAAAAGAGAAAATACCTTTGAGGAAAACCCACATCAGAAATAAGATTAATAAAATTTTGCCTTAATAAGAGGGAAAGGGAAATGAAAAAGTCACCACCCAATTATGATCTCAATTAGGAGAACATTGGTGGAAATTAGAGACATATAATTGGAGGAAAACGTAAATATTTGTAGGGAGTGATTGAGGTCATCAATCACAGTCAACTGTCAAATTGAGGGCCTCAAAGCCTTCAATCTATGTTGATTTAAAATATCATCAGTCCAACAAGACATAAGTTATTAGGATAACACATTTTTTGTTTTAATATCCCTTTACTAAAGTTTAAGAATTAATTTATTCATTGAATAAGAGATAGGTATATATATATTTATGCTTGACAATTAGAGTTTCAACCTTCAACTCATCTTTCACTCAAAAAGATAATATAACTCAAAAATATTATAATTATCCTAATTGTATAAGGTTCCAAATGTTAACACATACCATTTAGATTAGTAAAATTATTTTGTAATAACCAGGGACTTCCTGTAGGCTAGTGGTAGGAAATAAAGGCCTGTCACACTATGGTTGTGGGTTCGATTCCTGCAGCTTTGTCCGACGCGACGGGTTATTCCCCACCCTGCAGGTTTTCCTTTTCCTAAAACTATAGTATCATAATATTCCAAAAATAATCTTCATAAATTTTTTAACCTTAAACAATACTATCCAAAGATCAACTTAATCCACTCCAACCTTTATAGTTATCCAAAATACCTTTGTCCCGACTTTCTCTAAAAGGTCTCTTAATTCCAAAATCAATTTATCAGATTCCCCAAACAAAGAAACGTTTCTCTTATTGTCACATACTAAAAATATGATTACCTTAATCATATTAAAACCTTACTGAAATCAAAAAGTACTGCAGTACAATCTTTATATATATCACATTATTCTTATAACCAGAATATAATCCTTGAGTCCAAAAGCACCAATACATTAATTATTCTACTTCAACTTTAGTCACAGCATAAGATTGGCCTTGATCACTTGGCCTTTTCTGAGGTAAGTTTCCTTGACGCTTAGGACATTCATTTGCATAATGCCCCATTTCCCTACAATTGTAGCATTCAACTTTGACAGCCTCTTTCTTTCCCTTGCAATCACGAGCCTGATGACCCTTTTCTCCACATTTATAACAAACTCCCATTCCTTTTAGGCAAGTACGAGGGTGATTCTTCCCACAATTATCACATAATGGAAAATCCTTCTTTCCCTTTTTCCCTTTATCTGTCTCTTGTTCCACCGTTCTCTTCTTCTCTTGCTTTACTTTGTTGTCATAAGACTTAGAGAATTCTTTTTCTGTCTTGATAGCACACGAGACAATATCTTCGTATGATGAGAAGGATTGTGATACTAAAGCTCGACAGAGAAATGGTTTTAACCCATCAAAGAAACGATCAATCTTACTCCTTGGGTTACATATATAATCTGCAGCATACCTCGCTAACCTTGTAAAGTTGGCCTCATACTTTGCGACATTCTCATCCTCCTTCTGCCTCAGACTCAGAAATTGCCTTTCCATATCCGCTCGATGGTCTCGAGGAAAGTATTTTTCTAAGAACATCTCTTTGAACTCCCTCCATTCCATATTCGATACGTCATCATCTTCCTTTGTGTTTTGAATCAGCGACCACCACTGATCGGCATCTCCAGTGAGGCGGTAAACTGCCATGACAACCTTCTCCCTTTCGCTACTCCCCAAGGCATGGAATATTTTCTCTAAGGAGTTTATCCATTGCTCAGATACTAACGTATTTTTACCCCCATTAAATGTTGGTGGTTGTTTCCTCATGAAGCGGTCTAACATTGATCCTCCACGTTGCGGATCAGGGTGCTCCATACGAGTAAGGTTATTATTCATAACCTGAGTGAGTTGTCCCAGTATGGTAATAAGTTGATCAGCACCAGTTGTATCACTATCTCCAACATAATTATCTTGAGCAGGAGGGCAATCCCTACACGGAGTGCGTGCATTGATACGGTTTCCATTCCTTCCACTAGGCGCCATTTCTAAATAATGGAATAAACTAGATTAGTTTATGAAATAAAATATATAATTCCATATTTGTAAAACACTTTACATAAATTGAAACATTTAAGGATATAATCCATAATCATAAAAAGAAATGTTTCCTTTGAGGAAGTATATACTCATAACCCTTCATAGTGGTTTGTAAAGAAAATGAGAATTATCCTAAGCATATCCCCCGGGAGTGTCGTAACCAAGAGTGCAGCAAGGCTCGTTGTCGTGCACCAGTTCCCGTTCGAGTCTAGCTCAAAGCGGTGTTTTCGGGTTTTACCCCTAGGTACATCTGTGCCAGAGCCGCCTCTACCTTCTCGTATCCAGACAGGGATGTATTGCTCGGAAAACTCATAAAATCTCTATAATACCAAAATTCTAGGAAGTTTTTCTATGCTAATCCTCAAAGTCTATCTTCGGGCTATGTGCTCTAATCAGAGTTTATCTAAATCTAGCTTCCAAGGTTAATACTAAACTGTCTCTGATACCAACTGTAATGCCCCGACCCCAGCTACCCAGAGTCGGTGCATTACTTCGTAACATTGGCATGATCACAAAAGATCAAGTCTCGAAAGACCGATTAGTTTAGTAGCCTTGGAAACACTAGATACATTCGTAAACGTTACATTACAACATAAAGTGAAAAACTACAATAACAAAGTCTCCATAGTCCACACTCATATCCTCTTCTGACAATCCCTGCAGGTCATTCATAAAATACTTCTTCACATCCTGGAAAATATTAAAACATTGAAAGGGGTGAGCTCAGATGCTCAGTAAGGATAAAAATATTGCGGAAGCTTTCATAAATAAACATTAACATTTAAGGCAATTTATAACTAAAACAAAAGCCTTTTTAAACTTGAACTTCAGAAGAATATGGAAAAAATAAAATTAAATAATGCCATTTACTTACTCACATGGATATTCTACTAGTCGAATAATCACATGCAATATCAATAACCACTTTCATAATGAGGTAATGTATAATACCGGACATTCTGAAACATTTTGTCAAGGCCTCAGCCAAGACGTCTAAAATGATTAAGGCCTCGGCCAAAACCATAAATCAAATTGGGAAAGGGCCTCGGCCAATTCCACGTCTAGTTGTCTCATGAGACCTACCGATGTAATTTTTTAGAAGATACTTACGTTTAAAATTTCTCAAATATAATCCAGTGTTTTTCTGAAAACATTATGCAAGCTTCTGAAAACAAAATAACTAATTATGAGACTTCTCGACTAATTACAGGCCATGATGGGTCCATGCCCAATCCCTTCCTGTCTACCACACTCGAGAGTCGGGTTTTCTAAAAACATTTTTAAGCTTGCGTTAAATATGTATACATTTGCACTGTATTTTCATATATTGGAGAGAAATATCTATTTTTTGAAATCATTTAAAATCACAAAATTATTAAAGAAAACCTTTTGAATAAACGTAAAATTCAAAGGGGTTTATACACTATATAAATGAAAGTTGTGTATAAAACCAAATATGCCTCAATGAAAGGAGATTGAGACGAAGTACTTAAAAAGATCATTTCTAAAATAAAATAGATCTATTATGTGTATTCACTATAGGTACACATGAAGAAATTAAAAATACAAAATAGGACATAATAATATCATGACATAATTTGAGAGTAGGAGATTAACCCAAATAATAGAAATTGGGTTAAGAAGTTCCCTTACAAAGATCATTTTGTAAACAAAATAGATCGCTCATGTGTATTCACTATAATTTCACATAAATAAAGTATAAATACATGATAAGACATAATCATATCATGACATAATTTGAAAGTAGGAGATTAACCCAAAGAATGGAAGTTGGGTTAAGAAGTTCCCTTACCTTGCGTCTTGTCCTGACTCGACCGTTCTTTAACCTCCTGAATAATAAACTAGAGTTAATTTCTATTTACTTAAGAACCTTTTTCATGTTCATTATTCCATTTATATCACTTATTACCATGTTATGAACATTATTTAATTATTTAAGTTAATAACGGTCGTTTTTTCGATCTTTGGTACTTGAGTCAAAAATAAACTTCTTATAATTACAAGTTGTTCATGTGGTGAAATATCCATTATATCCAGAATTATATTCATGATTTAGATATCATATACATCATATATATACAGTATATACATTCATTCATAATGTCACATAACATTTAGAGGTAAGAAATGAAATGCACCCTTCATGGAGACGGTAAGCCGTATGTATGCATGAACGCTACTTTCATTTCTATTTCGTATTTAATGGAATGAAATCATAATGATATAAATTTATAATATAATTACTGTATAATATAGTGTATAATACCATTTAATCCATCCTTTATACATCCCACATATGGCATTAATGATTCAAATCACTTTGAGGGGGTGGTAGTCCGCACTTCCTAAAATGAAATTATCGCATTTTACCCATAATGGAAATCATAAATTATTCCATAAATGAGAAATACATAAGCATAAGTAAAACATAAACATATTATATATCATATATAAAAATAGTGACATCTTAATGTCCACCTTTGAAGGTGTTATATGAGTGTTGAACAATCATCATTTCGTGAGGCAGAAATTCTCCATCCACAGAAACCGTATGTTATTTAACCATTAGATGTAGGTGTGTGTAAGTGTAGCTCGAATCCTTCTTATAACAACATCCTAGTATATTGAGGATAATGGTGTTGTTACAAAAGAAATGAATAAAAAGAGTTTAGGGGGTTGGAGAAGAAAAATAAAACAAAACAACATTAGAGAAGACATTACCTCAAAATCGGGTAACTCTTTTTGATTTGAGCCAAAGGCTTCCTTGAGAAGAGTTCTGCCCAAAGTGAGGCTTCTAGGAGTAAGAGGGGGAAGTTGGGAGAGTATTTGGGCAGAGGTTGGCCAAGACAAATGGCTTGAAGGTGTGAATAAGGTGGGAGAGATGGGGGCCTTTTATAAGTGGAGAGGAGGGGCTCTTTTGGAAGGATTGAAATGTTACATTATTACACAATGCTTTTCAGATTCTAAAGGTCCCACACTTATATAATTCGTGGATAAGGTGATAAGGGTTCGAAATCTACCCATCCAATAGTCTTTGGACAAGTGTAATCCTTGGATTTTACATTATCTTTTCATTTTATTAAAGTTGGTAAATAATGAGGTCATCGCTGCATCATAATGATGTCATAAATAATTTAATTTATTTAATGTCTAAAAATTATAAAAAAAATACTATGATGTAGGAAATCGTTTTATATTTCCAATGACTATTTATAATCAAAAATATGACTTGTATAACCCCATGTAAAAATTGTTTTAGTAAAACATTTCATGTTTGTGTCTTTTTTTACTTTAACATTAAATAAAAGGTATTTATGTCATTTTCCAACTAAAGTGTCTCCATGGGGTCCCCAAGTTGACCCATGGATTTTCTTGGTCGGCCATGGCACATCCAATGAGGGTAGGACATGTTTCAAGCTCATCTCATATTATTAAAACATTATTTTTACCTTAAACTACACTAATTACCTCTAATCGCGATTAAGAACTTAAAAGTTACTATTCACCAAAAAATTATTTTAATCTCATTGAACCACATTTTACTTCTTAATGACAACCATGTATGTCGGATTTTTGAAAATCAAATCACAGAAGTGGTAATATTTTATTTAAACGAAAAATTAGTTATTTAACTACCACTTAGTGGTTTCACTATTCATCAAAAATTGAAGTTTTTCAGAACAATGCCAAAATTTCACCCTAATCTATAATTGATATTCCAATTTCAAAAATGATGTCTATTTTATGAAATTCCAAACATATAATTTGCATTAATTAATTTTTTAATTAATTCCCGCTGTCACAACAAATAGCGTGTTTTTAAGAAACAATTTATATCAAAAGATTGACAATTGTTTATGTCCAATTTCAAAGTGAAATTAATTCTAATGACCACCATTGGATAAAATGGTAAAAATATATTCTAATTATACTTTAAAACCACTCAATAGTATAACTTATCACTATAAATTATTTTGATTAAAAAAAGTTGTTTTAAGTATTTTTCACTATTCATAAAAATTTTGAAGTTCTCAGAAAATTACAAAAAATTCAACATAGGCTAATTTCAATATTAGGAATACAAAAATGAAGTCCATTTTGAAATATAAAATTTCTATAAATTTAAAAAGTGGTTATTACTATTCATAACGGCTACTTTGATTAGTTGCAGTGTGTTAGAACTCGATGTTGCGTACAATACAAGCTATTACATTATTGAATGAGAAGCGTATCATGGAAGCTCGGGGTGTTACACTGCCAGTCAGGGATATGAACATGGGAGTACAATCGAGCACATTTGTTATGGAATCTATGCTAGTGATGGGGGGACATGCCAACCTTGGGATCTCAGTACTGACAAAATTGTACAAGGTGTTGTGGCACATTAGTAAGGGGAAGAAGCCACAAAGGGTGTGTAGGCTGATCCATTTTTTGTATGGATGGATAGAAGCACAAATGGATGTCTGCAAATATCTGAACCCTATTTATCCCCCAGGGTCAGATTTATGACTAGCTATCTGGAATGCGGTGGGGATTTTTTCAGCCAAGCTAACTCCACTGTAGGTGTTGAACTAATTTTGGAAGTCAGATGAATTCAACTTACATCCATTTCTTCTACCAATAGGGATATTTACTGATGATGTCTAGGGAACTAAGGAGAATATGTCCTACCTCTTGGCCTTCCAGGGTGGAGTTCTAGTGGCATGGGTCAATAGAGAGCCCATCTGTGAGCCATATACCCCACACCGCTTTGCTATTCAGTTCTAGTGTGTGCAAATATTGAACCCTCAAGTCCACCTAGGGGTACTCCATGAATATAATTTATATGTTATGAGGAATATACGGCTCATGTTTACATGGGAAACAAAAAAATGTAGAATGGGTTGCCTCCACCCATAGCTGTCTACGAGTTAGTCAAGGAATACGCCAAGAGTTGGGAGGCAGCCTACCCAGGGGAAATGTTGAAGTGAAAAATTGTCCATGATAGTGATGGGTTGCCTCCTCAACCTTGAGGTTGGGGTTATAAAATTGAAATAACACACTGTGATGGTGGGGATGCGATAGTGACAAGTCAAACAACTCAAGGTCCTACACCAAGCATGAGAAAAACAGTAGCGGCATACCCAGAAATCCCAGATGAGCGGATTCAGCAAGAAGGGAGGACACCAAGGGGTTTCTGTAGGATATACACTCAAGCTCTTAGGAAGTGGTTGTGCCACATAGACATTCCTGAGGATATTATTTTTCCGAAGGATTGGGACTCTTTGGACGTCAACAGACAATTTCTCAGTCCTTCCCAGATTTAGGACCACCTCAACCATCTTGGGATGGATCTCTCAGATATCAGCCCTACCAAGGCAGGTTTCCTAGTGTCTTAGGTAGAAGGGGAGAAATACATCACAGAGATAGAGAACTTCATGCATTCTCAGGGTACTCTGCATCCAATGGTGGATCGATTGAAAGTATTAATTGATCAAACAATCCCACCCCAACCATTTTCCGCTGAGCTGAGGGAGAATTTACCTTTACCTAAATAATCTGATTGGTCAAATTGGGGAGAAGAGGATAACAGAGGGAGCCCTTTGGAGGAAGGTGAGGTGGAAACCTAGGATATGGAAGAGTTTTCTGAGACTCTTGAGGTAAAATTCAAACCGTTCTGCTGTGACACTTACTTAGGTCATCTAGGATTTCTCAACTGACATTTTTTCTATATAGGAGAACCTTATACACAAAACCCATTTCTTCATGATAGTGGACATAGATTTGGGGTATGCTCTTGGGATGATGGTGAGAACATAATCAAGTAGGGCTGCGATAACCAGGGTGACCCTTCCAAAATCTCCAGAGCTACCAACTATATATGGGGGGCCATGTCTTGGGGTTCTGATAGCAACAACTCAAGAGTAAGACCAATTATTTGATATTTTTAATCACTCTCCCTCATAGAATCCATAAATGTTGTTTGTTAAACTAGGACAATTGGCCATTTTTTTTTGTTGAACAATTCTTCAAATGTCATGGGCCTTACTAGGGAGGATGGATGGGGATCTTGGCACCGCTCTTCTAAGGGGAACACTGATTGTTGTGTAATTGGATGCCCAAGCTAAACAAATCATGACAACTACGGCCATGGGTAGGGTGACTGGTAGGACAAAACTAAATATTGTCAAGGTGGAGTCCAATGATGAAGATCAAACACACGATATGGAACCCAACCTATATGACGGGATGCCAGAGGTAGATCCTACTGATGAATTTCTGGAGGCATTCCCAGAATATAAACCTATTGGCCCAGAAGAATTGGATGAGACTACTTCCAATGAGGAGGATTGCAAGGTTGCTTGTCGCCAGTCATGGAAACTAATCAAGTTCTTTATCAAGGACTTCCCATAATCAGAGTGGGTAAAATATATGGGGAGACTTCATTCCCAGTTGTGAAAACTATGCGTTGGAGGATTGGATTACTAATTCCCTCATATTCTCATTCAATATTACATGGAGAAAAAAATATGGGAATATGATCATTCAATCAATGTTGTATGGAAGTGGAGTAAGTCTTTCAACACTAAGAAGATTTAGGAGGCTAAACAAGAGATCCAACATTTGAGGTAATGGGTGAACGAACACTCTTTTTTCATTGATGCACAATCAAAAATTATATCGCGATTGAAGGAACATTTGGTAGAGGCTAAGGAGAAGATGAGGCGAGCATCTAATGAAGTGGTTAATATCTGAGCTGATGAGGATCGGGAGCAGATCAGGGCTGATAAACTGTGCCCCATAGCTAGTGAAGAAGATATCTAGCTTAGCAGGTGATAGTAAATCATGGAGGCCACAATCTAGAGAGTGGTAGAGCTAGGATGCTTCATTGAAGAGGTTAACCCATCTATCATAGGGTTTAATACATGGGGGTTGTAATTCACAAAAACTCACATACATAATTTCATGATTTCTTACTTATTTTGGTTGCATGCATGTGTCTCATTATCTACTTTGATTACTGTGTCTCAATCTTATATATGAAATAACTAGTGATCAATACCTTAGATCATGTGGGTCGTGCCTAGTGTGAGAAATAAGGGATGACCATGTAATTATTCACCTTGAATATGAGAGAGGCAGCCAATCACCATACATCTAGGGTCTAAATGACCACTATGAGTTTTTAGGAGGAAAGAGAGGTGGTCGTAGTTAGAGAATAAGGTTCTCAAAATATCCAAACTTTCCTATCCCAACATGCTCTAGCACATGAGCAGGATAACACCAGGGGCATTGGAATAAACCTGAATGAAGGGGAATTGAAAGTGTGAATTGTGATACCCAAAATTACGAACCCAATGAGGGTGTCATGATGATGGAGGATAATTGTTGACCAAATTCAAAACACAGCATTCAAATCACGTTAACCTGAAATGGGAATAAGAAAATGAGGGACAACCACTAACTGTATTTTGAAAACACGGGGCCAAAATTGAAGTGTCGATCGATGTGTTCTGGAACATTGACTCGAGATGGTAGGCAAGCCTTATGTCCAAGAATCCTAACCATTAGGGGGTTACTTAAAACATGAAAGGGGATGGGATCTGAAATAGAGTGAATTCAAAGCATGGTGATGGAATGATGGGTTGTTAGAATAAATTCCAACACTCTTGAAACTACACCACTATGACAAAAGTGGATTGGGTGGGTGTGTTGGCCTAAATCAAGATCAAACATATTTCTAGACAGGACCTCTCTGGTGAGGACCTAGAATACCTTGCAGTTTTACGTCATGAAAATGAAGATGATAGACACATAGTTTTAACGTCATAGGTTAGGGACGATGCATGAAATAGTTTAACATCATATGACCAAGATGTTGTACATAGTTTAAGGTCATATTGCCTGGACCCAAACCAACATTTTAAAGTCGTGTTACACAGATTGGGGATTCCTAATTTATGGTCATATAGTTTGGACTGTAATTAGGGGTGGAGATCCAAAAGGGTTAATGAACTTGTGGTCAGGCCCGAGTTGAGATTTCCGGGTGTATCTACGTATCCTGTGAGGTCGAGAAAACATAGCTATTAAATCACAGAGTGGTTAGAAACCAACAATGATGGGGGTAATTCTCTCTGGTAATGAAACTGAAGTATCCCATAATTGTTATGGGGCATCCTAGACTTATCCAAGGTGGGGCTTCAGTTTAAGGTCATGCACTAAAGGGAATGGGAACCCAAAAGGAGAGAGATGCGGTGCAATACATAATCCTGACATGAATGAGAACAATGAATTCCAAACCACACCACACATTCCTAAAAGGGTGATAGGGCCAAGAGGATTGAAAGATGAAAGGGGTTTTGATTGAACTTTAGATGAAGAGTCTAGGCATCACTACGTATCTCAGGAGAATGATAATGAATCCACACATAGTTCTTGAGGATGGTATGGTAGATTTATAATAACAAAAATAAGTGATATCCTCTTAGGAGAGGAAAATTATAGATATCATGCAGTTTAATGTCATGAAAACTAGGACACTGGAAGTCTTATTTTAAAGTTCTTAGAGTTTGAACCAAAATGGGAAGATTCCTGAAGCGAAAATATGTGATGCGGCACCATAAAGAAACCCAATATGAATTAGGATAAATTAGTCCCCACCGCATCACAAATTTCCAATAGAAAGCACGTAGTTTAAAGTCACGATGCATGTACTAGGGGTCTGGAGCTCCTAGTTTAATGTCATAGAGTTTGGAAAAAATAAAGTGTGACTCTTCCATATAGGAAAAAACCCTAACCAAATCCCTAAGCTCACATGATCCACACTCAGTGTGGGAAACAAGGGCAGAAAAGGTATTTACAATGCATGGAATCACACGGTAGGGGAAAAGGGTGTGGATCCAAAGATGACCCCATGACACTGGTTCGTCCTCTTAGCACGCAAAGGTGCATGGAGGGATAACACTGAGGGTGTCAAAGTTCTGTCTGAATATGATTAAATGGAAAAGGATGTGAATCATGAAACCAATATTCAGGGCATAATGGGGTTGTCATAATGATGGAGGATAACTTTTGAACATATTTGAATCACAGTATCCATATTGTGTGACCTGGAATGGGAAAAAACAATTGAGTATCGACCGATGACCATATTCATAATGTGGGACTTTTATCAAATTTTCATTCGAGATCCTTTGGGACATTGGCCCAGAATGGTAGGTGATCCATAAGGATGATCATATGTGATTCCTAGGGCTCCTTTTGGATGTGATAAATGATGGAGACCCAAATAAAGCGACACATGAAGTATGGAGATGGAACAAAAGTATATTCACGCAGAACCCAACACTCTAGGTTCTAAACCACAGCAAATCTGAGCACATTGATGAGTCATAACATATTTTGGGGCCTATTTAAGGGTAAAAAACTCGAGAATGTGAGTGTAGAAAAGTGGTAAAATGGGTTGGTGAACCCAGGGCTGGACCCAAGGTGAAATTCCCAGGAATTCCTACGTATCCCATGAGGATGGGAATCAAGACACATGTATTTCTAGAATGTCGTGTAGTTTAACATCATACGTTAAGGATGTACATGAAAGTAATGTCTCAAAAAATTAATGAGTATGGAATGGAAAAAATAGCCTGATGTGAATGGGGAAAAAGAAGTTCGTATACCACACCATGCACTCCCAAAAGGAGACCCAAGTCAAGGGTTCGGAATAAGGGGATTTTGTCAATGTCATGTGTAGTTTAACATCATGCAAGACAAAGGGGTACTTACCTTTTAAGGTCATGTGTAAGAACCCGGATCTTCGTTTAGGTATGTTTTTCCATTTTCTGTAGTTCTTAAGAAAGTTGAAGTTTCTGGAAATTTTTGAATTACACGTCGTGTACTTTCTGAGTACACTTCATGTACTCTTTTTCTACTCGAAGTCATGTTCTGGTCGTGTCCGGGCCACACACATGGTGTGTAAGGGTGAGGTGGAGGCCAGTTAAAGCGGAGTACGGAAAACTGAAGTACACGTTGTGTACTCAAGAAGTACATGCCATGTATTTTCTTTTTTTTCATTAAATGGACCGGGGTCGCGCCTGACTCACAGAAGTGTCTTCTTCTTCTTCAGGTTTCGTCCGTCCGAGAGCGTCGTACAACCGCGATTCTTCCCCAACCCACCGTGCCTCCATCCGACCTCCGTTCTAGCCGCTGTCAATTGCGTTGGAAGCGCAGTGGTGAGTTCTCCATTTTGCTTTAGCCTTGTTTCTTGATTCATCCTAGTTTCTATGTTATCGTGGGATGAAAGTTTTGTGAGTTTTCTCAGATCTTCATCGTTCTAAGGGGAATATGTCATCGAGTTTCACGTATATCGATCTACTAGGATCAAGGTAGGTGGTTTGTGCCTTTCTGTAGAAATTTGATGAGTATTTTGTGCAAATTCTACCAATACCCTTTAACGGGGTATTGTGTGTTACCTGTTTTTCTCTGTTGTTTTTCTACTTTTCTTGATTGTTGTAGTAGAGGTTTATGCTTGTGAGTAGAGTAATTTATTTTTTGCTCGGGTTGCTTTTCCATGCTTGTTCTGCCTGTTTGGCGTTTTTTCAATTGCCCTACCTAGTTGTAGGATAGTGGAACTATTGCTTGTATTATTGTTGAGCCTTAAAATGATATCCAAGTAGTTCTTGAGGTTTACTTGGACGATGTATGTGCGTTGAGCATGTTTATCTTTCACTCAGGACAGTGAGAACCTAGAGTAGTATACCAAAGGGATAATTGACAGAAGGGATTCTCCAGAGTGTCTTTTAATTACGATGCGAGACCAAAGGGGGAATTGACATTGAGTGCTTCCTCAGAGAGTCTGTAGTTCCTTGACGTGGGACATAGGGGGAATAGACGTTGAGTGCTTCCTCAGAGAGCCTTTAGCACGATATGAGACTATAGGGAGAATTGACGATGATTGCTTCCCTAGAGAGTCTATTAATTACATAGCTGAACCAGAGGGGTGAGACTGTGTGTGCCTCCTAGAGGGTTTCTAGTACTTGTAGGTTGAACCATAGGGGTTAGGCTGTGAGAACTACCTAGAGGGTTACCTGTTTTCTTTATTATTGCTGGCTGTTTACTTATGTACTTTATTTGTTAGAACTGTGGATTGCAGCTGCTTGTGCTTTTCTGTTGACTAATTCTTGTCTTATTACTTCCATGTATTCATTGACTGTTAGGCACAAATCTTTGGGTGATTGCCTACTGGGATTGTATCTCACACCTTGTTTGGGTCATGCTTTTGGGCCCAAACAGACTATGTTTCTATAGGTATAGATAAGGGCAATCGCCCTTCTACTTCAGGTTCTTGATTGTACTAGAGCTGGAGAGCATGGGACCGAGTCGTGGCTCGCGATGCTGGGGATTTTACTATATTTTCTTTTTCACTTGGTTTCAGTTTTATTTCAGCATGTTGTTGTGGTTTCTATTTTCCTTAGATACTTGTACCTGCTGCATCATTATCATCATTACAATATGTATTCATTGCTTCCACTGTATGGTTTCTGTTGTTATGAATGTTTCTACTGTTTTTTCTATTATGTCTGGTTTTTTTTCGTTGTATACTTACCGAATGAGGGCATAGTTTCACCACTGACTCACCAAGGCCCTCGCTGCTAGTCGGTAGCCTCTG
This sequence comes from Viscum album, assembly GCA_963277665.1. Classification (NCBI taxonomy): domain Eukaryota; kingdom Viridiplantae; phylum Streptophyta; class Magnoliopsida; order Santalales; family Viscaceae; genus Viscum; species Viscum album. The sequence goes on from OY728139.1 coordinate 905,316,473, forward strand.
GCATTTGGGGAAACGCTCTTGAAGTCATGTGGCGAACCGGGTATGGGGCACCAGTGGAGGGGCTCCAGATTCGGGTCGTTACATCATGCAATAAGAACCATGAATGCTTTTCATTTTAATGTCTTGAAAGTAGGAAAAATAGTTTAATGTCATGTTGGATGAGTGAAATATTAATTTAAGGTCATAGAAGTCAGACCATAAAATAAAGCTGAAAGAGCCAAAAAGGTTGAGGAATCTGGGCTGGACCCAAATACAAAATGTCTGGGCATTCCTACATGTCCCATAAGGATGGGAATCAATCCACACGTAGTTCTATAAATTTTTTAAAGTTTAACATCACGTATTAAAGACAAAAAAAGGAATAATCCCATAGGGGGGAGTACATGGAATAGCTATTATAGATTCAACATGAATGGGACAAAATAAGTCCACATGACACACTAACTAATCCCATAAGAATCATGGCTGAGGGACTAAATAAAAGAGATAATTTGTGGAGACTAGGATGGAATCGGGGAAAAACACCTAGACGTTCCTAAGTATCCTATGAGGGTAGGAATCAAGACACACATAGTTCTATAATTCTATGTAGTTTAATGCCATACGGTAGGGACACATGAAAAATTATGAGGTTCTAAAGGGAATGTGCATGGGGTAATTAAATCATACCTGATGTGAATGATGATAAAGTAGTATTCACCACATTTTTCACAATTCCAAGGGGGTAACCTTAGTCCAAGGGGCTTGAAAATATTGAGTGACATGGGGCTGGACCCAAAGAAAAAATGTCTGGGTGTTCCTAAGTATCCCATGATGATGGGAATCAAACCGTACATAGTTCTAGAAATTCCTTATAGTTTAACATCATACAATAAGAACAAAAAAATGAGATATTCCTAAGGGAGGCACCTAGTGTGGATATTGTACACCCAACGTGAATGAGGACAAATTCCATACCTTACCACATGATTAAAAAAGGAATATCGTGTCGTGAGGCTGAAAATGGGGATCTTGGGGCTGGACCTGAGATGAAATGTCGGGGCGTTCCTACATATCCTACGAAGGTGGGAATCAAGACACACATAGTTCTTAAGATTTCGTGTTGTTTAATGTCATGTATTAAGGACAAGAAAATGAGTTAGTTAACCTAGGGATGGACCTCGGATGAAATGTCGGGGCATTCCTACATATCCTGTGAGGGTAGGAATCATGCCACACATAGTTCTTAAGATGTCGTGTAGTTTAATGTCATGCGGTAAGGATATAATATATCTTAGTTTAAGCTCATAGTGCTCAGACCGAAGATGCCTAGTTTAATGTTGTGTGCATGGGATAAAAGGAAAGAAAAATGTGAATCATCGCACCTGATATTTAGGATACCATGGGTATGGTGATCATGATAGAAGATAACTTCTAACCATGTTCACAACAAAATATTCATATCATGTGACCTGGAATGGGAACAAAAAATTGAGCATCGACCACTGACCATATTTGCAATGTGGGACTTGTATCAAATTTTCGTTCAAGATCCTCTGGGAAATTGGCCCAGAATGGTAGGTGAGCCAAGGTGGCATGAGACCAGGCCTCTAGATGTGAAAGATGATGAAGACCCAAATGAAGGGATGTGTGAAGGGTGGTGGTACCCATGCAGTTTAACGTCTAGTATCAAGGACGAAAGAGATCTTAGTTTAAATTCATAGAGATCAAACCATTTGGTTTGTTTATCGCTTTTAGTTTATTATCATTCAGGACAAAATGGATCTTAGTTAAAGGTTGTAGATCTCAAACCATTTTCATTTTATCGTTATGCAGGATAAGAAAAGATCATTCATGTGAAGTCCCGCTTGAGGAATTTGGCATTGGTGGGAGGAGTGACACACTCACCATTCATGGTGACAAGGTAGTATGCACCATTTGGGTAAAAATTTTGAATAATATAGGGTCCCTCCCATTTGGGTTCCAAATTTGGTGGTTTCTTGCTGGGTATCATTAGCATCCTCAAGGACAATATAGTGTCACCTTGAAGGAAGGAATGGAGGCAAACTTTCTTATTTAAAACTCTGGATATCTTGTTTTGATGCCTCTCCAGATTTTGAAAGGCATTAAGCCTATTCTCATAAAGGAATTCTAGTTCATCCTGATGGACTTATACTACCTTGTTTGAAATTTTATGATTGTAAAAGGTTGTGCAGAGTGACGAAAATTGAATCTCAATGGGCAGGACTACCTCTGTTCCATACACCAGGGAATATGGGGTCACCTGGGTGGAATTATAATTCATTGTCTAGTAAGCCCAGATATCATTGGGAATCTTATCCGGATAGGTCTTAATATTCTAACCAACCATATTTGTCAAGATGTTGGAGAGGGTTTTATTTAATGCATCGATATTCCCATTTTCTTGTACGTGATAGTGAGAGATATGATTAGAATGGATATTATACTTGGCATAAAAAAATATCTCAACTACCTAGAAGTTTGTGTCGTTATCTATGAGGAAAGTGTGAGGGAATCCAAATCAGTGGATGATATTAAAGCTCATGAAATCAATGATAGAACAGGACATGACTTCCTTGAGAGGAATTTCCTCTGATAACTTGGAAAAGAAATCCGTAGTGGTCAGGATGAACCTACATTGGCGAGCTGTTGGTGGTGGATATGCTCCCACGACATCAAGTCCCCAAAATGCAAAGGTAAAAGAGTACTTGGTAGTATGGAGAGGATCTGGTAGCTGATTCACAAAATTAGCATGGATATGGCATGCATGGAACCTTTTGGAGAACTTGATATAGTCATGGACCATGGTGGGCCAAAACTAGCCCAACCTTCAGATCTGATGAGAGAGTTTCAACCACACCTAATGAGCTTCATAGGAACTGACATGAACTTCCTACATAACCTATGGAATCTCTTCTCCTTGAATGAAATATAGGATAATCTCATCGAACCCACATCTTTAGAGGATATTCTCAAGATTGAGGCCACTTTGGAGGGTGAACTACACTGCGCACAGGTGTATTCGCACACATTCATCTCTATCTGTCAAGATATTTTCATGTTGGAGGTACTCTATGTGGATGCACCAGTGGTGAGATGTGATTGCACTGTGATTCGCTATTTCATTTTCACCCTTACATCATTGTATTAAACTGAATTTGTATTTAAAATTCTAAAAATAATAACAAATTTCACTTAATTTTAGATTTTATTTTATCACAACTAAAGGGGAAATATTACTTGTTTTGATAATTTCATTGCAGTTGGAGGTGATTTGGAGATCCCATGATGATGTCCCAGAAAAATGGGCCAAACAGTGTAGGATCCATGCACACCAGTGGACTCAACCACATACTTATACTAAAATGTGCTTCTAAATGAGGTGAAATTTTTTGGGATGGTCTAAAATTAATTTGGCTACATTTCATCTAAAGGAAACCAATACAAAAATCATCCACTAAGATGCCCATCTGAACCAATTTGTCCAGCACACTGAATCTTCACGAAGTCAAAAGTGGTGTGTTGTGATCTATCCATATCTTGAGCTGTAGGTATCCAAATGAAGCAAATATTTTGGTGGAGATATTTAGGAGGTGGGGATACAATTGTTTAGTTTTTTTTAAAGCGATATAATGTTTTCTATCCACCAAAAACAATTTTTCAAGTGGTTTTACACAATCTATGTTCCAAACACCACTTTCCACTTTGCCTATAAAATGATACCTTGGGAACCTCATTTGTAAGTTTGGCCAGGAGGAGAAGCTTTAGTATTTTGGAGACCCAAAGGATTACTCTCATCATCCAAGAAGTTATGGTGGCCTTTATCCTCATAGGGGGATCAAGGATGAAGGTGATGTTCCACACGAGCCTCCTCCTCCTCTCAATGGCGAGCTAAATGGTGGGTGATCATTTTGAGGGAGCTACATATACTTGAGAGGGAGTTCCAGCACTTTTTATTTTACTGTTTTTGTTTAATTTTTTTTTAAAATATTTCACTTATGTTTAATTTGGATGTCCTTCTCCTCTAAATATATTTATTTTTTTATAATTAAGTGCAACACTTTTTATTTCAACATTGATTGGGTTGAGATTTCAAGTGTGAATCTTGGGTTGTTCCAATTGGACAAGACAAGAATCATCTTTCTCTCACACATACATAAGATTTCAGTATGATTTGGTAGCCCTTTTTCTATGTTTAGGAACCAAACCTTGACAACATGATTGTTGTGTCAAGGGGTGATTCTTTGAGTGTTGTTTTAAGAGGCTAGAGGGAAGTCAAGATCTTCAAAACCCTCAACCAAAGAATTATATTAAACCATATAATATTTTCAGAACAATGAACTATCAAATATGTGTAGTGAAATTCAAATTATTTCCTTCTCTCATAATTCCTAAATCACCGCCTTTATTTTTCAACTATTAAACTCTTTAATTAAGTCATTTTAGTTTTTAAAACAATTTTTAAAACAACCCCCTATTTTAGTAATATTTATTAAAAATACACACTTTAAACATACAATGCTCCTTAATAGGTGACCTACTGTCTAACCTATACTATAAATCAACCTTAAAAACATAATCAGTTTGACATGCCATGACAACATGGTCAAATTTTGGCATCATTTTCAGGGGAGCGCTTTGGTTTTTAGTGCGTGTTTTTTATAAGTGTTTTATAATTTTTATAAATATTTATTTGTTTTATCTTATACCTTTACCTATATTTTTGTGTCCTAATTTATTTATTATGGAGGTTTTTTGCATGACATGTTCTGATTTGGGAGATTTACCCCCTTGCGAACCCGAACCGGAGAGGATCCTACATCAACGACACCAAGACGCACAAGAAAACCCTTTGAAGTGGGAAACACCACAACTTGAGAATTTTAAAAACCTCTCTTCTTCTAGAACCAAATTAGAAATTGAAATTAACATGAATAAAATGGATGAAAAAAATTGAACGTTAAAATAACTAACCTCTCCTGATGTTGACATCCAACCCACTTACATTCAAATACAAGGTGAGGCACCCAATTTTGAACTAAAATCTGGTTTAATTCACTTATTACCAAGATTCCATGGACTTGCAATAGAAGATCCTCATAATAACTTAAAAGAATTGAATATTGTGTGTTCTATATTAAAACCTAAAAATGTGGATGAAGAATAAGTAAAGCTTAGTTCATTTCTTATTTCATTAGAAGACACTAAAAAAGACTATATTTACTATGTTAATTCACCAATTATAGGTTGGGTGGACATGAAACATTTTTTTCTTGAAAAATATTTCCCAGCCTCTCGAACTACAACTATAAGGAAAGAAATCAGTGGAATAAGGTAATAACAAGGGGAAACATTACATGAATATTGGTAATACTTTAAAAGGTTATGTTCAAGATGTCCACACCACCAAATAAGTGATAAAATTTTAATTCAGTATTTTTATGAAGGTTTAATTCCTATTGAATGAAATGTGATTGATGTTGCTATAGGTGGTTCACTAGTTGATAAAACACCAATTTCTAAAAGGACTCTAATTGAGAACATGTTGAAAAACACTCAACAATTTGGTTCAAGGTCTAGTGTAACCATTGGAGGTGTCCATGTGGTGCAAATTAATGAATTTGAGAAGAAGTTGGACATGAAGTTCAAAGAGGTAAGTACCCTTCTTCGACAACTTTCTCTTTCCAAATGGAAATACCAATCTTATCCTCCCATCCAATGTGGTATATGTTTATCTAACACCCACTATTCTGACCAATTCCCCCAACTAAGAGAAACTTCTGATAGTTGTGAGGCAATCTTTCCAGGTCACCCCTATAACCAACCCTTTAGGAAATAATCTTACTATCCATCCAACCCTGGGTGGAAATAAAACCAAGATTATAGGCAAGGGGTATTCAAACCAACCTCAACAACAATGGAACCAACCGGGGTAGAGTAGTCACCCACCACCACCACCCAGAAATACCCAACCACCACAAAGGCCTTTCAAACAACCCCCTCCAAAACTTGAGCCTAGCCTAGAAGATTTTATGAAACAAATAGCTTCCAATAATCTCCAATTCCAAAAAAACACCCAATTAGCCATAAAAGACCTAAAACCCAATTAGGCTAACTCGCTAACTCTATGGAGTAAATTCAAAGTCATGGGTCAGGTAAACTACCCTCTAAACCAGTAGTTAACTCTAGGGATAATGGAAATGTTATTGTCATCACCCTTAGGAGTGGGAAAAAACTTAAAAACCAAATGAACCCTTTATTAGAGTCATACCATCCTGAGGAAACCACCATCCCAACTGATGAAAATGGTCCAAGAGAAGAAAATACTTGTCCTGAGAGAAGCTCTTCCAAAGGAAAGAGGGTGTTTGTTGATTATTCAACTATCCCAACCATTCCTCTTCCATTTCCCCAAAGGTCCACCAAACCTAGGAAACAAAAGGAAATTGAACTTGATAAGAAAGTATTATAAACTTTCAAAAAAGTGCAGGTTAACATTCCTTTGATTGATGTTGTGAAGAAAATTCCAAGATATTCTAAGTTTTTGAAGGATATATGTACACACCGAAGGCGATTCGAGTGATGATAAGATGAGATTGGAGAAGAACATATCAGAATTGATAGATCCATAACTTCCCACCAAATTCAAGGATCCAAGAACATTATTAATTTCATGAACCATAGGGGAGTATTCCTTTTCTAGTGATATGCTTGATTTGGGTGCTTCTATAAATGCGATTCCTCACTCTATTTACTCTTCATTATAGGTTAGGTAATTGAATCCCACTAGAATTTTTGTTCAATTAGTAAATCAGAGTACAGCACACCCTTTTGGTGTGTTAGAGGATGTTCTTGTGGGGGTGCAAAATTTGATTTTTCCTGCTGATTTTTATGTGCTAAAAATAGAAGATGATAGGATGAATGGACATGCCCTGATTATATTGGGGAGTCCCTTCTTGAAAACAACAAAAAACATAATTAATGTTCATAATGTTACATTATCTATCGATTTTGGTGGTGACATTTTCCACTTCAACATCCTTGATTCCATGAAGCACCCCTCATAAGAACATTCCTCTATCCCTATTATCTCTATAGATGTACTCCCTTCCCCTAAAACCACTTCTTTTCACTCCAATGATCCACTTTTTGAGTTTTCATCATTGATTGAAATTATAGGAAATGAATCATGCATTGATTATTGTAGCGGTTTAGAAAAATGTCATGCATGTTTTTTAATTTATAATTTCTTGAACACAAAGGATCACAAGACCATCGATGATACTGCTAAGCTTTTAAAAGATCATTCCTCATTGGAGGATGATACCATTGAGTATTTAGATGACATTAGTGACCTCTCACTTTCACACAAACTTCCATCAATCCAAAATCCACCTGAATTGGAACTAAAACAACTCCCTCAAGATTTAAAATATTTCTATCTTGAGAATAGAAAAATATTTCCTATCATCATTTCTAGATGTAACACCCCAAGCTTCCATGGTATGTTTCCCTTTGAATAATGCAATAGCTTGCATTGTACGCAACTTTGAGATTCTAACACACCGCGACCAATCAAACTAACTGTTATGAATAGTAATAACCACTTTTTGAAATTTTATAAATTTTATATTTCAAAATAGACTTCATTTTTGGATTTGGAATATTGAAATTAGCTTAGGGATAATTTTTGGTATTTTTCTGAAAACTTTTAATTTTTGATGAATAGTGAAAAACACTGAGTTATAGTTTAAAACATAGTTTTTATTTAAATAATTATTTATTTTATTTAAAGTTTTTTTAGGTCAAAATATATATATATAATACCTATATAAGTTCAATGTAATTCATTGGAGTCAGTTTATAATAATTTTAGATATATAAAAATTTTATTGAACTTTTTACCGTCTTTTACCCACCTCCTAGGAGCATTTGCAAATTCACAAAAAACTTAAGTTTACCACTTATGTGAGTTGAATTTCAAAAATCCAAGAGATACAGTTGATATCAGTGAATAATATGTGGTTCAATAAGATGAAAATAATTTTTGGTGAATAGTAACTTTTTACTTTTATTTACCACGGTTAAAAGTAAATAGGGTAATTAAGGGTAAAAATGATATTATTATTACCCTAACACATGTCCTAATTCTATTGGATAAGTTTAATTTGACCAAAAATAACCTTAGGAATAAAATATGATCCTTTAGGTTCACATGGATTAGATTAGAACATTTATTATTTTAATTCAAAAAAGAGTTAAAAGAGTTAAAATTAAAGTTTAATAACTAAAAAATTTTTAATATAGGGTTACACATAATATAAATTAGAATATAAATATTCATTATAAAGATAAAAATATTTCCTACATAATGGTATTTTATTTATATTTTTTAGACATTAAATACTTTAAATTATTTATGACACAATGATGATGCACTAATTACCTAATTAATGAAATATTAAAATAATTGATATTATAAATATCCAAATAAATGTAATTTGAGACTTTTAATGAATTAAACTAATTTTACAGGTTAATATGACATATTAGGGTTGGTTAGATGAATTTTTTTTATGTAATAATGCTTTTATGAATTTATCAAAAACAAAATACCAAATAGTGTCAAAATTGACATAAAAGAGTTTTTAAAACAAACATTATATTATTAATTGATATTCTATTCCTAAAATTTAAGTTTTGGCCAAAAGACTTATGTAATGATAGGTGTATAGTTAATTAACCACTTGTATTTCTCTTGGAATTATATATTAAGTTTATTAACCATATAATATAAAAATACAAAGAGACATGGTAAATGTCAAACTATTTAACTAAGAGTTAAATCTAAAAGATAAGGTTAATATAGTGACCCAAACATGTCTAAAACCTATTGGTTGAGTGTTTTTCGACCCATGACCACATTATAATTTAAATAATTTATTTTTGATCCATTGTAAATCTAAAATGATTTTATTATAAAATAATATTTCTAGCTTTTCCTAAGATGCCACTCACCCCTCTTATAAAAGGGAAATCCCCCTTCTCTCTAATTCACACCTTCAAAGCCATTTGGCTCGGACAAACCCTACCCAAATATCCTCTCAACTATCCTCCCTTCATCCTAGAGGCCTCCCTTTAGTCATAAATCCAACATAAGGAGCCTCTTTCATCAAATCAAAAGGAAGAACCTGAAGAAGAGTTAAATATTTCATCACCTCTTTCAAGTTCCTTTCTTCTTCCACTTCCTCTTTCTTTGTTGTTTCCATTATAAAATAATAACTCTAGTGTATTATATATACTGTGATATTATTTTAAATATGGTAAAACCATATTCATTATTCTATCAATCCTTTGAATGACATGTCACCATACATGCGTACATACGGCTTACCGTCTCCACGTCGTGGTGTAATTGTTATTCAATACATTATTATTTGGGTGGGTATAATAATTATGTGTAATTGATTTAAATAATAAATATAACATGATCATTATTATGTATATATGATATACCATCCAATTATATATTATTTTAATATCAAAATAATGATATTTTTGCTCGTGTGTACGTATGGATTACCATCTCCACGAACGTGATGAGATTCATTCCCCATCGTATCCATTTAAGACTATTTTTTCATTTGATAATTAAAAATAATGTTTAACTACTTAATATTATCCTTAATATGAATAAGATACATCCTATTCATAACAAACATTACTTACATAACAAATCATATAAAGGAAAACGAATCAGTTAACACCCGAAATGGCGATAATACTAAAATATTATTAACAAAGCAATATTAGAAGATCATATATGATATCATATTAATGTATATAGTTTTTGAATAATTTAATAACAATTATTTCACCATTATACAGGAGGTTAACCTACCCATGACCAAGGAAAAGTACAAGGTAAGGGTTAATTCTACAATCCCTTTATTATCCGAGGTTGTTTTTACGTAAGTATCTACTGGGACCTCTTTATCATCCACATCCATGTTTCTTGAAAATGTATTTCAAAAAAAAATATTTACTAGAAAATGGGTTAAATTCATTTATACCCTTATTTGAACTTATATGTTTTGAAAGGAATCTTTCAGTCATTTTCCAAACAATGTACTTTATTATCTTTTCGACAAAATTAAGGTAATAATGTTTTTTTAACTTATACGGAGGGTGAGGTTATTTTCCACCATTATAACATCGTCAAAGCTTCCCTTAAAATCTTATAAGAATATTTTCAAAATAAATGTTTTTTTATAATTATGTAACTTCAAATTATTTTAAAAAAAAGAAAGAGATATTTCTCTCAAATAGTTTTGATTTCATCTATGTCAACATCCTTTGATGAATTTTATACTTGTTTGAAGTCAATTAATTATGATACAAATCTTCCATATTGTATTGAAGGTTTTTTTATATGTTTGACTATGGATGTGTTATTTTTATACCATTCATGGTTTATGGTTAAAATATTTACATTTCATATGCTAGTTTTAATATGAATGTTTATGTTATATTTCAACCTTTTCATATGAGGAATGTATTGGACTTAGTAAGTGATGGGTGGAGCCTGCTATAGTTCCTCGATGCATTGGTAGGTCTCATGAGACAACTAGATGTGGAATTGGCCGAGGCCTTTCCCATTTTGATATATGGTTTTGGCCGAGGCCTTAATCATTTTTATACGTCTTGGCTGAGTCCATGACAAAATGTTTCAGAATGTCCGTCATTATACATTCCCTAATTATGAAAATAATATTGATAGTTTATGTGGTCATTTGACTAGTAGAATACCCATGATTATGTTTTATTATGGCATTATTTACTCAGATCATATTCCTTACATTAAAGTATTCATGTTTATTATTGGTAAAGGTATGTGGTTTCAATTATTCACCATGCTTAATATTTATGTTATCTTCCACTGTATTTCTTACCCTTACTGAGTATTTGAGCTCACCCCTTTCTTATGTTTCATTTTCTCAAGATATGAAGAAGTTAGTTATGAGTGACTTGTAGGAATAATCTAGGAGGTCTGAATGTTTCTAATGGAATAAATTCATGTTGTATTTCTTTTCAAGTTATAAAGTTGAACTTATGTATGAATCTTGTTTCCAATAATACTAAATTGATCGGTCCTTTCAAGACATGATTTCCTTATGATCATGCCAATGTTATGTAATAATGCAATAACTCTGGGTAACTAGGTTCAGGGCGTTACAGTTGGTATAATAGAAAGTTTAGTACAAACCTTGTAAACTAGATTTAGATAAACTGTTATTAGAGCACATAGCCCTAAGATAGACTTTGAGGATTTATATAGAATAACTTCCTAGAATTTTGGTATTGTAGAGATTTTATGAGTTTTCCAAGAAATACATCCCTGTCCGGATACGAGCGGGTAGAGGTGGCTCTGTCACAGATGTACCTAGGGGTAAAACCCTAAAACACCGCTTTGAGCTAGACTCGAACGGTAACTGGTGCACGACAACGGGTCTTGCTACACTCTTGGTTACTACACTCCTGGGGGATAAGCTTAGGATAATTCTCATTTTCCTTACAAACCATTATTAAGGGTTTATGATTATATACTTCCTCAAAGAAAATGTTTTTATGGATTATATCCATAAACTGTTCAATTTATGTTAAGTGTTTTCCAAGTTTAGATTTATGTATTGTGATTCGTAAACAAATCTAGTGTATGCCATTGTTTATAAATGGAACCTAGTGGAAGGAATAGAAACTGTATCAATGCACGCACTCCATGTAGGGATTTCCCTCCTGCTCAAGATAATTATAGTGGATCTGGTGATAAACTGGTCCTGATCATCTTGTCACCATACTGGGACAACTCACATTGGTTATGAATTTTTTTTAAAGGGGTGGTGCCTCAGTCAAATACCAAGGCATAATTTATTGCTCAAAAAATAAAGGGAGTTACAAAAGTCTGAAAGACGGAATCTTATTACAATCTTTATTGAAAAAATGGAGTGAAACATTAGGAAAATCATCCAACCAGGTAATAACCTGATTGACCCCCTTGTTGGCAAGACTATCAGCAACCATGTTTGCTTCGCGGAACACATGTGTGACAATGTAGTTGAGATCCATGAGCGTGGTAAGACATTTAATCCATCGAGAGGTAATCGGCCATGCAAGGTGCACCACCCCCTTCCAGATAGCTTAGACAACAGTGGTTGAATCACATTCAATCCATATCTTGTTCCAACCCTTTTCCTTGGTAAAGTCCACCGCATGAATGACTCCCAACATTTCCGCTTCCAAAGTCGAGGTCGTCCCACATCCACCGAAGAATAATCCAAGGCATCTGCCAAGAAAGTCTCTGAAGATGGAACCACAACCTACCGGACCCAGGTTTCCTCTAGAGGCGTTATCGACATTCACTTTGATTCATCCTGGAAGAAGGGATTTCCAGAAGACCTCAAAGGTATGTCAAGGTTTCCTATAAGAGCCCGCAATTCGAAGATGGCGGAGGATCTCAAAATCACCAACAGAGTTGTCACAATGATCCTTCTGAAGTGAGGAAACATCCTTGATGGAAATGAGAATACACATTTTACCTGTATTTAGATTGAATGAGAAATTATTATGAACAAAATTATTTCTATCATACCAGATCACATGTAGGAGCTCTGCCACCGCAGCCAGAAAAAGATTCTTGATTTGCTTAGAAGAATCCCAAATCACACAGTGTTGAAGTTGAGAGCTGATAGTAGCAAGAAGTGACCATCTACAACCAAAAATTTCAAAAATGTAATTCCAAAGAGCTGCATCTATAGCACAAGACAAGAACAAATGATTAGCATCCTCATGGTGTTGGTTGCATAGATGACATCTAGAGCAAAGAGAAGTCCCAAAGTATTGAAGACACACATTGGTGGGGACCCTATTATGAGAAACACGCAAAATGAGAGTAAGGAGTGAGGGATTGATCCAAGGTTTGTTAAAAGATTTCAACCAAACAAAGGTAGAAACAGAATTACTAAAATTGTTTTTGTAGAAACTTTTAGAATCAAGGACTCCATTAAAAGCAAGTTCCCAAATAAGGAAATCCTCAGTGTCGGAAAAAGTATAATTGTCAATGATGTGACTGATGTGGTTTGGAAGGGTTATTTCATGAGAGTTAACAACCTCACTTATAGTGGAGTTGGTGTTCTCAGGAATAGTGGTGGACGTTAGCATTGAGATTAAAGGGACACCAGTCCAGTTGTCCAGCCAGAAATTCATAGAGGAATCAGCACTAACCATCCATCTAGAGTTGTTCGTGATTTTAAGTAAAGAATGTCTAATGGATGGCCAGATGGAAGAAGTGATGTAACCCAAGTTACCATTCCGAAGCTTGGTAACAAATCATTTCTTAAGAAAGGCCAAGGAATCAGAGTTTCTATGAATCATATTCCAAGTCATTCTAGCTTGAAGTGATTCATTAAAAAGCTTAAGATTCTTAATACCAAGACCACCCTTATCCAGGGGTTTACAAAAAGTGAACCATGGAATGGTGACAAGTTTTCTTTCAATCATACTACCAGTCCAAACAAAATTTTTAATTCAAACATTGATTTTTTTGAGAAGACTGGCAGGCTAATTTTAAACCATCATCGAGTAAACCATCTTGGAAAAAATTGTAGACTTAACAAGACAAACTCTTTCGTCCATAGAAAGAGATTTACCCTTCCAAGATGATATTTTATTGATAATTTGATCAACAATGCTATGAAAATAGCTGGATTTTGGTCTTCCCCAAAAGATAGGAACACCCAAGTAAGTGAAGGGGAAAGAGACTTCTTTGATTCCTAAGTAATCAATGATGTAACTTTTTTTGTTGGGGGAAAATTTTTTCCCAAAGAAAACAAAGGATTTGTTCCAACTTATCGTTTGTCCCGAAATATATTCATAATGATCCAGGTAACTTTTTGAGGTTTTGGATGTTCCTTTTATCTCCCTTTAAGAATAAAATTATATCATCAGCATATAAAATATGGCTAGGAACATTTAGGTTTCTAGAAGCCTGAATGGGATTAATTTTGTTTTGATTCACAAGGCTCGTGAGGAGTCTACTTAAATAATCATCAGCAAAAGCAAAAAGAATGGTAGATAGGGGGTCACCTTGCCTAACCCCCTTGGTGCATTTGGGGAAGTCTTTAGGGGACCCATTGACCATCACAGAGATGGAAGCCGAATTGAATAAGGTGCGGATCATAGTAGTAAAAGAGTCATTAAACCCAAAGTTTTTAAGAACCTTTAAAATAAAATTCCAATCCATGGTGTCAAAAGCTTTCCTGATGTCTAGCTTAATGGCCACACTGCCTCCTCTAGTGAATTTATTCAGTATATTAGCACATTCCAAGGCAAGGCAGATACAATATTGAATAGTTCTTCCTTTTATAAAACCAAATTGGTTCCAAGAAACAATTTTATTGATGATGGAGGTGAGTCTATTAGCAAGAAGTTTGGTGATAATTTTATAGAGGTTGTTGATAAGAGAAATAGGTCAGAAAAGATGAATCTTAGCAGCATTGTCCACTTTATGAATAAGAGTAAGAAATTGAGCATTTATCCCATGAGGAAGAACACCATTGGAGAAAAAAGATTTAACCAGTTTACAAACATCCACATGGATGAGATCCCAGTATTGTTGGAAGAAACCATTGTTGAACCCATCAGGTCCCAGGGAACTATCAGGGTTGAGACTGAAAATAGTGGCCCTGATTTCATGGTCCATAGGTATGCTTAAGAGATGATCATTGTACTCAGTAGTGACCATATTAGTAATGATGTCAGGAAGAAGATCTTTACTAATATCTGGACCATTAAAAAAGATTTGAAGTAACCAACAATGTGATTAGAAATGGCATCCTCAGTGTCAAGAAGAATGTCATCTACTCTAAGAAAGGCAAGGGGCCTACATATTTTCCTGACTCTTTGGAGAGAATTGTAGAATTTAGTATTTCTATCACCATCCGATAGCCATTTGGTTTTAAATATTTTATTTCGCATGTTATCTTTGAGCTTCAGAAGAGAGTTAAGCTTCAAAGAAATAGTAATTTCAGCTTAGAGATCAAGAGAAAAATCAGAGCAGGTATTGGAGCTTTGAATACGAATGAGGTTATTCTCCAAAGAGGAGATGTTAGTGTCGATCTGTTTTGTTTTAGAGAAGCATAAACCCTTGAGTTGTTGTTTCGGAAGTTTTAATTTTGCAATGCAAGCAAAAGAATCATTTTGGTGTCGCATGCCATCCCAGAAATCTTTTATCATGTTGGAACATTCTGGGACTGCAGCCCAAGCATTGTTAAATTTAAAAGGGAGGGGATATTTTGAGCCCTTAGAGATGAAGCCAACAAGAATGGGATGATGATCAGAGTTGATCTTGGGTAAGGTAATACTAGATATGGATTCCCATTTATCAAGGGCTGTAGTATTAGTGAAAGCTCTGTCAAGTTTTCTAGACACTATCCTATTGAGGAACTTTCTATACTAAGTATACTTAGCACCAGTAAGGTTGATTTCAATAAGGTCACAGTCCTCAATGGAAACTTTAAATTCTCTAGTAGAGATGGGCGAATGTGACAGTCCAATCTTTCACTTGGGAGAAGAATGGAATTAAAATCGCCTATCACCAGCCAGGGATCCTGAACAGATCTAGAGAGGGAAAGAAGGTCATTCCATAGGGATCTTCGATCTTGATATCTATTTTTTTCATATATCATAGTGCAGACAGTATGAACACCAGCAAAGGAAAAAACACAAGTAAACATTTGGTCAGAAGTTTTAACAACATTAACAGACTGCAAGGATGAATGACAAAAAATACAGAGAGTTTCAGTAGAAGTACCATCCTTTCAAGCACCAGGGAAATTATAACCAAAAGAGCACAGGTGTAAATATTTTGAAAAAAAATTAATTTTAGGCTCAGCAATGGAAAATAATTTTGGTTTGTGAGTCAAAATAAATCTATTAAGCACAATAAAAGTATCAAAGTTAGATAAACCCTAACAATTCCAAAATAAACAATTCATTTGAACCTATTTTTGGAGCTAGAACTCCCTTTTTTTGTTTTACCCGAACCCTTATTCCTTGCTGAAATTCTAGGTTAATGAGAGGATGATGGGCTGGATTGTTTTCCCTGCTTGTTCTTAGAAGAGGCAACAGAGACATTAGAATCAGTTATAATATCAGCACCCCGATTTTTATCCAAAGGGATTGTATCCACAAGCGGGGTCTCTGGGCAATATTTTGGAGGCAAATCAGGTGCGAGAGCATCAGAGGTACCTGAGGAGACATTGACAATGGCCATAGAGCCCACTTCCACTGTCTAAACACTAGAACATGTCACCTTGTAGGTGTAAGGATTTTCATTGGCCGTCATCACCTGATCTGAAGTGTCATTGATGATTTTATTGGGATTAAGATCCAAATTCAAATCCATATAGGGCTCTTTTGAAATAGGTGCAGGCTGATCAGGTTGGTCATTTGGACCATTTAAACGATGAACATCCTTGGCAGTGGGGTGTGAACCCACTGCATTTATAAGTTCCTTGTCAGCATAGAAAAAGGAGGATGAAGAGATACCTGCAACCGCACCCTTGATCTGCATACCTGCAACCTCATGTACATCCACATGAGTCTCGGCCTGAAGACCATCACCCGAAGAGTCGTGATGGAAATCCACCCGCAGTTGTTCTAGAATGCTTCGCACCATAAGGTATATATCCTCCATTATTATGAGATCATCATTTCCAACCTCAGGTACATCAACATAAGACATGGCCTGGAGACCATCACCCGAAGATTCGTGATGGCAATCCACCCGCAGCTGTTCAAGAATGCTTCTCACCATAAGCTCTATCTCCTCCCTTAGGATGAGATCAACGTTTTCGGCCTCCTATTCCTCCACTAAGTCAGACCACTTAACGCTGGAGGCCTCTCCTGATTGAGGAAGTTTTTTTACCCATTTCTCTATTTTTTTACAGGAGCATCGTTCTTACCTGAGGAAGAAACCTGATTCTTCCTTCAAACTTGAGTCCATCCATCATCTTTAGGCTGCTCCTCTTTTTCTTTGACTTGGCTCTTCATCACTCAGCAGTTTAGCAGGGAGTGACCCACTATTTTACAAAGAACACAGAAGGGAGGAAGACATTCGTATTCAAAATGAATATCAGCTTTATACTCGTTCGCGATGAAAGACACAGCATCTGGAAGTTTTTGTTCCAGATTATCCTCCACCATGACCCTCACAAACAACCCGAGCTCCGCATTTAGTGTTCGATGGTCGATATTCAGTGGGGTTCTGATGTAGGAGGAAATATCATTTAAGATTTTGGGGTGTCAAAAGTAGAAATTCAACCCATGTATTCTCACCCAAATTTGTGTCGTTGTATTTCTGTGGGTGTACGGGTTGAATGCGAAATCCCATTCAGAAAAGTGGAGGAGCCCTGGCTTCAGTTGAACATTGCTGAGCTTCTAGACACGATCAAGCTCCTCCTACAAGCTAAGAAGGATGTGGAAGTACCCACGCCCGATTGGAACAAGCTTCCAATCACTGAACCCCCAAATATGCAAGACCATTGGTTTGAGTTCCATGGCTGGCCATGGTTTTTCTCCCTTCAAATACGAAATGCGACCCATAACGGAATACTTACAGAATTGAGACTGTTGTTGCAACGCCTTAGGGTATGATTCCACCGTAAAGCGTCCATCATCGAGTTTCTTGCAGAGCGAGGGCTTCCTCGAGTGATCTGTGCACAGATCCGTGCCTTTTAGGGCTTCGAGTAAAGAAATCAACTTAGGCTTTTCAGTCGAAATCGCTTCATCCTTTTTCACCAAACGAGCACTGTCCACACAGGCTTTCTCCCATTCCCAATGTTAGATCGCTTCATGAGGAAACAAACACCAACATTCAATGGGGGTACAAATCCATTAGTAGATGAGCAATGGATAAATTCCTTAGAGAAAATATTCCACGTCTTGGGGAGTAGCTAAAGAGAAAAAGTTGTCATGGCAGTCTACCGCCTCACTGGAGATGTTAATAAATGGTGGTAATTGATTCAAAACACAAATAAAGATGATGAAGTAGAAAATATGGAATGAAGGGAGTTTAAAGAAATTTTCTAAGAAAAATACTTTCCTCATGACCATCGAGCGGATATGGAAAGACAATTTCTGAGTCTGAAGCAAAAGGAGGATGAGAATATCGCAAAGTATGAAGCTAACTTTACAAGGTTAGCGAGGCATGCTGCAGATTATATACATAATGCAAGAAGTAATATTTACCGTTTATTTGATGGGTTAAAACCATTTCTTCATCAAGCATTAGTATCACAATCCTTCTCATCATACGAAGATATTTTCTCATGTTCTATCAAGATAGAAAAGGAATTCTTTAAGTCTTATGACTTTAAAGAAAAGCAAGAGAAGAATAGATTTGCGGAACACTCTGGGAAAGGAAATAATGAAATAGGGAAGAAGGGAATAATTGAATTTTCACCCTATGATAATTGTGGATGGAGACACCCAGGAAAGTGTCTCAATGGAACAAAGAAATTCTTTACATGTGGGAAAGAAGGACATAAAGTAAAGAATTCCCAAAGAAAAATGAAGATTACTATGGAAGAAAATAAAAATAGTCCCAAGAATCCATTTACAATCATTTTCCGTAAATTTAGGGGACCTGTCCATTACCTGAGTGAATAACCTATTCTATAGGATATTTTCTTGGTCAAAGAAGAAGCTATGTGGAAATAAATGGTTAGAGAAATGTTTAAAAGTATTAGTACTCCTTGTTGATGGGATTACTTTGGAATAATTTTCTCTTGTATTTTTAACCCTATAGTTTTTCATGTGAAAATGATATTTAAAGAAGAATTATCTTTTATCCTGTGGATATAGTTATAAATAACCATTTGGTTTTATATGATCATTGGCTTTGAGGAAATTACAAGTTATTATATTTTGGGATGAAAATGCAAGGTATGAGATAACATTTGTGGTTAAATTATTTTATGGTTATTTTGAGGAATTTATCTCATTTTGGTAATGTTATAAAATATAGTTTTTGAAAAAGGACAACACGCAGACCGTGTGACAACCCGTCGTGTCGGACAAAGCTGTGGGAATTGAACCCACAACCAGAGTGTGATTGGGATTTATCGCCTACCACTGGACTACGTGAAGTCCCTGGTTAGTGTGACTAATTATTTTTAGTTAAATGATTTTATTGATCAATAATAAATTGATTTGGGATCTTATGTATTTTCAAATGAATACCCTTAGTATAGGAAAATGATTTGGTGATTAAGTGATAAATGTTATTTTGGAAGACGTTCGCTCTGTTGGGAACACTATATGCCTAAGGAAAATAGAATACTATGGGATTTCATTTGAGGAGTAATAGTGAATTTTTATCTGTGTTTTTACTGTGGATTTATAGTGATTTGGGTTATTTATGGAAACGATTAACCTATAAGAGAGAATATTTGATTAGGTTAATTACTTTTAAGTATGTGACTTTAAGAGTAGTCGATGTCATTTGGAGATAAAATTTAACGTGGAAGACTACATAACCAAATTCTTATAAGTTTTGGGTTTCAATATTAGTTTGGATTATATTGAAGGATTTTAAGGACAATTGTTTATTGAATGGTATTTATTTAACTTTGGGGTATTATTGGTTTAATTTTAGAAAATTAAGATTACTGTTTCTTTCTCTAAAGGAATATAATTTTGGGGGATCATCTAATCTTGTACTAACCATTTTGGTTTTGATTAATCTCTAAAGACAAGGTAAATATATAGTTTATCCTTTTTGGATCATGTGATTCTCTAGAAGTTTATTCTAGCTCTTCTGGTGTGACCAAGTCATCTTGAATACTCATCGTTTGAAAAAAAATGAGTTAGTGGTATAAATTTATTAAATAATGAAACTATACTTAAAAAGTAAGTATATCTCTTTATGTTCTTAGTCAATCTCATAAATAAATTCCCCATCCTTATGAAATGTAACTTAAATAAAAAAACGTTGTCTGTTTACTTTTCTTACTGGGAAACTAATGATTGTTTGTCCCATCACATGTTTGTGGTTTTCTTGTTGTTAACTTTCTCCTGATCATGCTTTTTATCCCTCTCTATCAGAACTTGACACTTAGTTTATCTTTCATATCCATTTTTTCTTACATGGAATCCTAGTAAGGGTCATCTCGGGTGACCTTTGTACTTCTCTTTCTTTCTTTTAAAGTGATAGTTTTATTGACTCTTTTTCCGATGTGGGACTTTCAATTATGTTCCCAAGCCCAATTTTAAAAATTGAAAGGATGAAATTTCAAAAATGGGGGAAGAATTTAATACCTCATGTTTCCATGGTACATTTCCCTTTGAATAATGTAATAGCTTGCATTGTACGCAACTTCAAGATTCTAACACACCACGACCAATCAAACTAACCTTTATGAATAGTAATACCCAATTTTTGAAATTTTATAAATTTTATATTTCAAAATGGACTTCATTTTTGGATTTGGAATATCGAAATTATCTTAGGGTAAATTTTTTGTATTTTTCTGAAAACTTTCAATTGTTGATGAATAGTGAATAACACTGAGTTATAGTTTAAAGCATAATTTTTATTTAAATAATTATTTATTTTATTTAAATTTTTTTTAGGTCAAAATAGATAAATAATACCTATATAAGTTCAATTTAATTCATTGGAGTCAATTTATAATAATTTTAGATATATAAAAATTTTATTGAACTTTTTACCGTCTTTTACCCACCTCCTAGGAGCATTTGCAAATTCACATAAAACTTAATTTTACTGCTTCTATGAGTTGAATTTTAAAAATACGAGAGACACGGTTGATATTAGTAAGTAAAATGTGGTTCAATAAGATGAAAATAATTTTTGGTGAATAGTAACTTTTTACTTTTATTTACCACGGTTAAAAGTAAATAGGGTAATTAAGGGTAAAAATGATATTACCCTAACACATGTCCTAATTCTATTGTATAAGTGTAATTCGAACAAAAACAACCTTAGTAATAAAATATGATCCTTTAGGTCCACTTGGATTATATTAGGACATTTATTATTATTTAATTCAAAGAAGAGTTAAAAGAGTTAAAATCAAAGTTTAATAACTAAAATATTTTTAATATAGGGTTACACATAAGATAAATTCAACTATAAATATTCATTATAAAGATAAAAATATTTCCTACATAATGGTATTTTATTTATATTTTTTAGACATTAAATAATTTAATTTATTTATGACACAATGATGATGCAGTAATTACATAATTAATGAAATATTAAAATAATTGATAATATAAATTTCCAAATAAATGTAATTTGAAACTTTTTATGAATTCCACTAATTTTCTAGGTTAATATGACATATTAGGTTTGGTTAGATGAATTTTTTTCTAATTAATAATGCTGTTATGAATTTAGCAAAAACAAAATACCAAATAGTGTCAAAATTGACATAAAAGAGTTTTTAAAACAAACATTATATTATTAATTGAGATTCTATTCCTAAAATTTAAGGTTCGGCCAAAAGACTTATTTAATGATAGGTGTATCATTAATGAACCACTTGGGGTTCTCTTGGAAGTATATAGTAAGTTTATTAACCATATAATATAAAAATACAAAGAGACTTGGTAAATGTCAAACTATTTAACTATGAGTTAAATCTAAAAGATAAGGTTAATATAGTGACCCAAACCTATATAAAACCAATTTTGCGAATGGTTTTAGACCCATACCCACCTTATAATTTAAATAATTTATTTTGGAGCCATTAGAAATCGAAAATGATTTTATTATAAAATAATATTTCTAGCTTTTCCTAAGGTGCCCCTCGCCCCTCTTATAAAAGGGAACTACCCCTTCTCTCTAATTAACACCTTCAAAGCCATTTGGATCAGATAACCCCTATCCAAATATCCTCTAAACTATCCTACCTTCATCCTAGAGGCCTCACTTTAGTCAGAAATCCAACCAGGATCCCTTTTGATCAAATCAAAAGAAAGAACCCGAAGAAGAGGTAAATATTTCATCACCTCTTTCAAGTTCCTTTCTTCTTCCACTTCCTATTTCTTTGTTGTTTCCATTATAAAATAATAAATCCAGTATCTTCTATATGTTGTGATGTTATTATATATATGGTATAACCATATTCATTATTCTATCCATCCTTTGAATGACATTTCACCATACGTGCGTACATACGGCTTACCGTCTCCACGTCGTGGTGTAATTGTTATTCAATGAATTATTATTTGGGTTGGTATAATAATGATGTGTAATTGATGTAAATAATCAATATAACATTATAATTATTATGTATATATTATATACCATCCAATTATATTTTTTTTAATATCAAAAGAATGATATTGTCGCTCGTGCGTACGTACGGATTACTGTCTCCACGAACGCGATGAGATTCATTCCCCATCGTATCCGTTCAAGAATATTTTTCATTAGATGATTAAAAATGATGTTTAAATACTTGATATAATTATGTATATTAATAATATACATCCCATCCATAACAAATATGACTCACATAACAAATAATATAAAGGAAAACGAATCTGTTAACACCTAAAACAACGATAATACTAAGATATTATTAACAAAGCAATATTAGAAGATCATATATGATATCATATTAATGTATATAGTTATTTAATAATTTAATAACAATTATTTCACCATTATACAGGAGGTTAACCTACCCTCAGCCAAGGAAAAATACAAGGTAAGGGTTAATTCTACAATATCTTTATTATCCGAGGTTGTTTTTACGTATGTATCTACTGGGACCTCTTTATCATCCACATCCATGTTTCTTGAAAATGTATTTCAAAAAAATACTATTTACTAGAAAATGGTTTAAAGTCATTTATACCCTTATTTGAACTTATATGTTTTTAAAGGAATCTTTCAGTTGTTTTCCAAACAAGGTACTTTATGACCTTTTCGACAAAATTAAGGTAAGAATGTTTTTTTTAACTCATACAGCGGGTGCAGTTATTCTCCACCATTATAAAATCATCAAATATTACCTTAAAATATTATAATAATATTTTCAAAATAAATGTTTTCTTTTATAATTATGTAACTTCAAATGATTTCAAAAAAAAGAAAGATATATTTCTCTCAAATAGTTTTGATTTCATCTATTTCAACATCCTTTGATGGATTTTATACTTGTTTGAAGTAGATTCATTATGATACAAACCTTCCATATTGTATTGAAGGTTTTGTGATATGTTTGACTGTGGATGTTTTATTTTTATACCATTCATGTTTTATGGTTAAAGTATTGACATTTCTTATGCTATTTTTAATACAAATGTTTATGTTATATTTCAACCTTTTCATATGAGGAATGTAATGGACTTAGTAAGTGACGGGTGGAGCCCACTATAGCTCTACGATGCATCGGTAGGTCTCATGACCCAACTAGATGTGGAATTGTCTGAGGCCTTTCCCATTTTGATATATGGTTTTGGTTGTGGCCTTAATCATTTTTAGACTTCTTGGCCGAGGCCTCGACAAAATGTTTCAGAATGTCTGGAATTATACATTCCATTATTATAAAAATAATATTTATGGTTTATGTGGTCATTAGACTAGTATAATACCCATTATTATGTTTTATTATGGAATTATTTACTTAGATCATATTCCTGCCATGAAAGTATTCATGTTTATTTTTGGTAAAGGCATGTGGTTTCAATTATTCACCATGATTAATATTTATATTATCTTCCATTGTATTTCTTACCATTACTGAGCATTTGAGCTCACCCCTTTCTTAGGTTTCATTTTCCCAGGATATGAAGAAGTTAGTTATGAGTGGCTTGTAGGCATAATCTAGGAGGCTTGGATGTTTCTAATGGAATAAATTCATGTTGTATTTATTTTCAAGTTGTAAAGTTGAACTTATGTATAAATCTTGTTTCCAATAATACTAAACTGATCGGTCCTTTAGAGACATGATTTTCTTGTGATCATTCCAATTTTATGTAATGACGCACCGACTCTGGGTAACTAGGGTCGGGCATTACACTAGTTTACTCCCTCATGAGCATGAATTGTGACTACTTGAACTTTTAAGGGGGTATAAACAATCATTGGGATTGACATTTGTGGATATTACTAGTATTATCCCATTAATGTTCACACATCATATATAGTTCAATGATGAGGCTAAACCAGTGAAGAAGTCACAACATAAAATGAACCCAAACCTCCTAGATGTTGTTAAAAAAAAGGTGACAAAATTATTGGTTGCTGGAATCATTTACCCCATCTTTTAAATTCAATGGGTCAGTCTAGTACAAGTGGTTCCTAAAAAAACTAGTCAAACAGTGATAAAAAATGAAAATAATGAATTGGTTTGAACTCATGTGCCTAATAGTTGGCATGTCTGTATAGACTATTTCCAAATAAACCAACACACTAGGAAGGACCATTTCCCATTTTCATTCATTGTCCAAATGCTAGAGAGTCTTGTAGAGAAGTCCCATTATTTTTTCCTTGATGGGTATTTTGGATACTTTTATATCCATATTTCCCCTGAGGATCAAGAAAAGAGAACCTTCACTTTCCCCTTTGGAACATTTTCATATATGAGGATTCCATTTGGTCTATGTAATGCTCTAGGTACTTTCCAGCAATGCATGGTTAGTATTTTTGGGATTACCTGGAGAATTGCATGGAAGTATTTATGGATGATTTCACAGTCTATAGATCCAATTTTGATGAATGTTTGAATATCCTTGGTTGAGTCCTACATCGCTATATTGAAAATAATCTCCTATTAAATTATGATAAATGTCATTTTATGGTGCGACAATGTATAGTTTTTGGACATGTAATTTCTGGGGATAGTATCCAAGTAGATAAATCAAAATTGGATGTCATTTATTCCCTATCATTACCAAAAAATGTATGAGATGTGCTGTATTTCCTAGGTCATTATAGATTTTACCATTGTTTCATTCGTGACTTTAGTAAAATTTCACTCCCCCTCTCCTGATTGATCCAAAAAGGACAGGAATTTTTTTGATAAAGAATGTGTGGAAGATTTTAATAAGTTAAAATGGAGTCTCATGTAACCCCCTATAATCCAACCACCTCATTGGGATTTACCATTTGAGCTCATGTGTGACACCTCTAACTATGTAGTTGGGGTAGTCTTATCACAAAGTGTCTATTAAGCTCCACATGTCATTGCCTATGCCTCGTGTATACTGGACCATACCCAAGAAAACTACACCACAATTGAAAAAGAATTTATTACCATTGTGTTTGCCTTGGATAAATTCAGGTCCTATATTTTAGGTCCAAAGTCATTGTGTTCTTAGACCATGCATCCCTCTGGTATCTCCTTAAGAAGCTGGAATCCAAAACACATCTCATCCACTGGATTCTACTACTTCAGGAATTCAATTTAGAAATTAGAGATAAAAAGGGATTACAGAATGTGGTGGCTGACCATATCAGTAGGATCCAAACCTCCTTGGACATTGACTCATCCCCCTATATTACCATAAATGACATGTTTCTAGATGAGAAACTATACCGAGTACAAGATGTTATTTCTTGGTATGCTGAAATTGTAAATTATTTTGTAGCAACATGCATTCCTACTGATTTCAACAAAAACCAGGTCGACCGTCTAAAACATGAGTCACATTGGTACATTTAAGATAACCCCTACCTTTGGCACACATTTAGTGATCAGGTCCTCAAGCATTGTGTTCTCGATAGCAAGTGTCAATCTGTACTTAGGTTCTTCCACACTCTTGATTTTGGGGGCCACTTGGGTCCCCAACGGACTGCTCGCAAGGTCCTTGATTCTAGTCTCTTTTGGCCAACACTTTTTCAGGATGCCCATGATTTCTGTAAATCTTGTACTCGCTATCAAAGAATAGTGGATTTATATAAAAGAAATGAAATACCACAACAAACATTTCTCTTACATGACATTTTAGATGTTTGGGGAATTGACTTTATGGGACCATTCCCTAATTAATTTGGGAACTTGTACATTATTCTGGCAGTGGATTATGTGTCAAAATGGGTAGAATCACGTACCACAAGGACTGATGATTCTAAGGTAGTTGTGGAATTTTTGAGAAGCCAAATTTTTTGTAGGTTTGGATTACCTAGGTTCATCATCAGTGATCAGGGATCTCATTTCTAAAACTGAATAATGAAATCACTTTTGTGTTGGTATAGGGTCAGGCATCGAGTGTCTACTGCATATCACCCACAAACCAATGGTCAAGCTGAGGTGTCAAATAGAGAGGTAAAACAGATTCTTGAAAAAACGGATCAACCTAATAGAAAATATCTGAATTTTATACTCAGTGATTCATTATGGGCTTACTGTATTGCATTTAAAACACCCATTGGCATGTCACCATATCATCTAGTGTTTGGAAACAGTTGTCATGACCCGGTTGAGATTGAGCACTGGGCCTATTGGGCCATCAAACAATGAAATTATAATCTTTCTAGTGTAGGTTCTCAAAGTGAGTTGCAGATTTAGGAGCTAGAGGAAATGAGAATATATTCATATGAGAACTCCTGGATTTATAAGAAGTAAACCAAGGATTCCCATGATTGTCTCATCATTCATCTTCGGTTCTAGATTGGGATGAAGGTCCTCCTCTAAAATGCAAGGCTAAAGTTTCATCTAGGTAAGATTAATTCCTGTTGGTTTGGACCATATATTGTTACTAATGTCTCTCCATTTGGTGTTGTTTAGGTTCAAAATGAAGAAACTAAGAAAACCTTCACTGTCAATGGGCAGTAGTTGAAGCACTTCCACAAAGCCATCCCGGAGTCCCCAACAAAGGAACTCCAAGTTAAAGAAGCGGTTTATGAATAAAACCCACCAGGTTTTATCCTTCCTTCCCACATATTATTTTATTATAGTGAGGAAACTGCACACCTTAGGTGTGGTGGGATGGGTATATTTCTGGGTTAGTTAGTAATTTTCATCATCTTTATTTCTTTTTCTCTTTTTATCTTACAGTATAGTATTGTCACTCCCCCCCCATTTCCCCTGACTTTTTTTCTGAAATGTTAATTTTTTAGGCCCATTTTATCATGGAAAATTATGTATGTTTAATCATGGAAGTTATTGAAAATGCATGAGTAATTTCTCTATTTTTATGTTGTTTTAACATTCAAAAAAAAATTCTGATGAAATGTGCATTTCAAAAATAATTCAATACTGTGGTGTGACTTTATCTTGAAATTTGGTTGTTTTTTTATGATATAAATGGTTGTATTATTTTTAAACCATTGAGAATAATGGTACCCTTTATGTGAATAGTTTAAGAGAAAATTGTTTCACTTAATCTCTCCACACATCTTTTCACCAAACCATGAAGTGTGAAAATTTTTACTTAATATAAGTTAAATATAAGTTAGATTAATTTTTATCTACCTTCAATAATGATTTTTCCATATGTTTGTTCCGTATATGATCTATTTCATTACTATACTAGATTGATCTATGTGTGTTTGCCTGATATTTGATTTTTGTATGCCCTCAAAAACAAAAAAAATGTTATATATTGGGTAGGTTAAAAATCAACCTTCCTCAACTTTTGATCTTGTTATAACTATTACAATTAGTGTCATGAGGAGATCAAACTAGTGTTGAGGGAAGAGTGTGAAATTTTTTCCAAGTGAAACTTTTAAAAAAAATAATAAATGAGGGGAGTGATGACATGTACAACATATGGGGATATCTAGGTTGGGATCTTATGGTTTTACTTTTGGGAATTATTAAGTGAGTGGTTCTTGAAATTTGATTCCAGAGGATGTAGGGTAGGTTCGGTGGAAAGGATCATGTAAGTAGACAATTTTTAAAATAACTTATATTTACTTGATAGAAAGTGTAAAGAATAGCATAAAAAGGTTTTCACACACACACACATGGAGAATTAGTGACATGACTAACTTTTGAATTATTTTATTCAATTGGTATCAGTCATCTCTTGGAATTTCATTTGAATATAATTTTTGAGATGTCTTTTTCCATGATCACTGAGAATAAATCCTCGGTGTGATTTTTTCTTTGATCACATTTCTATCAAGAATTAAATTTTCATTTAATATTAAATATTTATGAAGTTGTAAATATCTACATTCATAATTTCTAGAAATGTTAATTTTCCCAGGAGTGAAAATGTTTAGGTGTGGGGGTGTGATCACACCGTGATTCACTGTTTCATTTTCACCCTTACACCATTGTATTAAACTAAATTTGTATTGTAAATTCAAAATATAATAACAAATTCAAATTCATGTTATATTCAATTATTTTATATTTATCACTTTTAAAAGGGTAAATTTTACTTGTTTTGATAATTTCATTGAAGGTGGAGGTGATTTAGATGGCCTATGATGATATCCAAGAAAAATGAGCCAAACTATGTAGGATTCATGCACACCAGTGGACTCAACCTCATACTTATACTAAACTGTGTATCCAAATGGGATGAAATTTTTTGGAATGGTCCAAAATTCATTTGGATACATTTCATATGAATGAACCCAATCCAAAATCTTCTACTAAGATTCACATCCAAACCAATCTATCTAGCACACTGAATCTGAATGAAGTCAAAAGTGGTGTGCTATGATCTATCCATATCTTAAGTTGTAGGTGTCCAAATGAAGCCAAAATTTCAGTGGAGATAGTATGGAGGTGGGTATACAACTTTTTAGTTTTTTTTAAGCGAGATAATGATATCTACCCACCAAAAACAATGGTTCAAGTGGTTTTACACGATCTATGTTCCCAAAACCACCTTCCACTTTACCTATAAAATGATACATTGGGAAACTCATTTGTAATTTCGTCTAGGAGGAAAATATCTAGTATTTTGGAGTCCCATAGGAGTACTCTCCTCATCTAAGAAGTTATGGTGGCCCCTATCCTCAAAAGGGGATCAAGGATGAAGGTGAAGTTCCACCCGAGCCTCCTCCTCTTGATAGCAAGCTAAATGGTTGATGGTCATTTTGAGGGAGCTACACATACTTGGGAGGGAGTTATGGAACTTTTTCTTCTACTAGTTTTGTGTAATTTGTGTTTTAAATATTTCACTTATGTTTAATTTGGATGTGCTTCTCCTCTGAATATATTTATTTTGTTATAATTAAGTGAAACACTTTTTATTTCAACACCGATTGGGTTGATATTTCAAGTGGAAATATTGGGTTGTTCCAATTAGACAAGACAAGAATCATCTCTCTCCCACATAAATAAGATTTCAGTATGCTTTGGTAGCCCTTTTTCTATATTTAGGAACCAATTCATCGATAGGTTCTTCAAAATGGTAAGCTGGCTGAGCGGCTCATAGAGCGGCTGGAGGGATGACCTGAGGGGATGCTCGAGGAACCTGTGGAGTGACCGGTAGAACTTGAGGAGTGGTCGGTAGAACCTGAGTTGGGTCCTGAGGAAGGATGTCACATATCTTGGGTGGATTCAGCGATGCACATTGTGCTCACTTTCCATAAACTTCATCTTATACCCGATCTAGATGGGAAGGGTTGTCGAGATCATCGGGAGGTAACTTACCAAGGGAGTTATGCTTGTCCCTGCTCCCCAGTTGAGGATTATCATAATCTATCTGTTGTTCTATAGCATGGTCAACAAGGATTTAATCAATAATATTTTCTATTTAGTGAGCTACTAACACAGTACATATTTTTTAGTACCCTATTTGGTATTTTTCACTAAACTAGACGGATCATAAGGCTTGATCCCAGCGTTATCCTTACCCTTATTGGAGTCTCGACTGAGAGGCAGTGACTTAGAAGGTGCAGGAAGGCCAAGCAAAGTTCTTTTTTGGAGAGTGTGGACACCTACAGGGTCTGTCGTGCTACCACAAAGGTCTATTCATCTTCTCCAGGCCTATGTTGATGCCCCCTTCTGGGTATATCTTAGGAAAGACCATGTTTACAATGATGACACCCGAAGGCATATCCTCGATATCACTGGGTGAACTAGGTTGGTGCAGTATAGGACTGAAATATAGGGCAGCGTACTACCCCCATCCATAGATCTGGACATGTGGGGAAGCCTCCTTAATAACTCTGTGGATCACTATAAATCTTTGAATGCATTTTTGTGGGAGGGTCCAATGATAACCAGGTGACGTAGGGTGCTAAGTAACAGGGAGTGAGGACAACTCAACTAGGCGGCATTGTTGTCCAGTTTAGTCGAAGTTTTCTCTGATGTTTGGGTAAGCTGACTGTCAATGAAAGAGATATAAATGCATCATCCCTAAGGTTTTTCTAAAGCACATAACCTCATATTGGGTGAGGGACTCTGGAATATTGAAGATTGAAGTTGAAATTAGCCAAAAAAATCTTGGGGAAATTGTTCTCATTGAGAATTCCCTACAAACTTCCTAGATTTGACTCAGGATCTGGACCTTCGTTGACCCATTCATCGACCACGAGCAGTTGAGGGATAGGTAGTGGAACTAACATGGACCATTGTAGCAGTAGACTATTCAGTGGATAGTACGATGCATGAGCTAAAAAACCGATGCATCTTGGGTTGTATTCTGGAGAATGCACTGGTTGTATCACCACATCCCTGTAGAACGGGATGTTAACCAATGCTTCTTGCATAGGTGGGGCGGTCATTAGTGGTGGATCAATCTGGTGATCATAGTCTACCAGTCCCCATAACAATTATTAATGATCTCTTATCTAGATAGATAATGATCTTGGTGATAACAGGGATAATTGCACAATAATACCCTGAAAAGGAGCCAAATATTTCTCCTTTAGTATGTATATGTGGAGGGATTTAGGGATCTAGTGTATCTCATTTTCTAGGAGGATAAGGCTGATACACCGAGTTCCTACCCTAGAACTTGATGAATAAGATCGAGGTGAGGGTCCCATCACCGAGTTTCACTATGCTTCAGAGTCTAAAAAGAGGATGGGATTGATTGTGATCTGAGGGTTCTCAGGATTCTTCCTCTGGAGGCGCCGACCCACCCTCCTATCTCAGGATTGTTCTTCAGGGTAGGGTGGATCTTTGACATGGGGAGGACCTATGCTTTGATGAGCTGGGTTGAAAGTTGCACCCATTCAAATATCGAATGGAACACAGGGAGGACCTTTGTGGTGATGTTTTGTGGGGTGAGGAGGACCTTCACTCTGGTTGATGATGTCGTGGGGGGGCTCTGCTTGAGATGGTGATGATGTGAGGAGGAACTTCACCTCTATAGCCTAAAATATGGGGAGAACCTCCATACCTGAGTCCATTGTCACGAGGAGGACCTTCATGTTGGGTGTTAATAAGATGAGGAGGACCTCCTCCTAGACTGATGATGGTAGCATGGGGAGGACCTCCATACAGAACACAAGAGTGGGGGGACCTCCACTCTAGTTGGTGGTAGTATGAGGAGGGCCTCTATACTGAATGTCCTCACCATAGATCGGTTCGAAATGGTTACTTCTTATGTTGGTGACTATAAAATTTGAACCAACCTACCCAGGGGCGTTTGGGATCTCAATCATGATCGAGCATAGTGGTTCTCCTACTCTATAGTAACAGGGACATGATAGCACGCATCATTGGGGGATCGGGCCACTAAAGCCATGGAAGATGATTCCCCTTAGAGGACATCCTCCTGATCTTGCGCCCAGTGTCTACATTGAGTGAACCAATCTAAGACTAGCTGTGCATGGGTATGGACCACCTTCTCTTCAATCTGCGGGACCAGTTGGTGGCATTGTCGTGGCCTGGTGGGATCCCTCCTTGGCGGTCCCATTCTGAAGTCATAGTTGGGCGGACTCGGATACCCCTCACTTTTTCAACATAAGGTAGTGAGTCATAAGATAATTCTGAGGAGAGGCTCCCAAAATTATTGAAGGCTAGAGTAGGTATAAGGGGCTCCCTATGCGGCCCTTGGGGGGCAGTGTCAGTGGGGCACAAAAGCCTCCAAATCTTGATGGGCCATATCTCTCATCGGGATAACCCCTTCTTGTTTGTATCATTGAACGAGTGTATTTATCACCCACATTTTAATAAACTAGAAGGGTGATATGGGACATGGGTTCCCATTAGCTATGGTCATGGGAGTCATCTCAGAAGAGTTGAAGCCGTATGGGATTTCTATATTCGTATTTCCCCAACCCCTGCATTTGTGGGTGAGAGGTGATCGGTTTCCTATAGCTATATCTTAGGTCCTAAAAAGTAGGAAGATTCATCCATTAGTAAAAATAGTAGGAAATTTATGCTCAGTGCCCCAGCATCGTTCATTCTTCCATGTCTAGATGGAAAGACCCACACTGACAACGTTGTAGACCAGAATTACCAATGATTAACTTCCCCAAATCCTAGTGAGTTCCACACTAGGCCCACTATTTTCTTGGCGGGACATGGAACCAGATAACTAGATCCAGTGGCATGCTCATCTGTTGGTTCCCCAAACACTACTAATCCCTATATTTAGGGGAATAATTTCACATCGATTTCACCATTTCTATTTCTGATGCTGTCCCCGGGGCGCATATCGTCTTTGAGGACGTGCTGATTGTTGCCCTATATTCCCGCTCTCCAAAGGCAGTCGGAATTCATCACTTATTTAGATATGTTTTCTCCTTGATCAAAACTGGGTGATGGGATGTTGTTTTCTCCTTTCTTATATTCCTCCTCAGAATTCGTCACCTAGTTTAGTTCTCCCTTAAAGTCTAAGACGTTGTTTGTGAAACTCTTCCTAGTTCCATATCTTTGTGGATGAGGTTAATTACATTGATTATGTCAAGACATTCCCAAGGGGGTTAAGTCAGGGAAGCAACCATTGATCAGAATATTAGTCATGTAGAGGCATCACTGGCATGTCTGGATGCTGAAACACTAGTACACCGGGATTTTCCGTTATCAGAGGGCTTCTCGAGGGAATATAAGCCTGAGGCATCCCACGTCAATGGCGAGGAATTATATGTCAAAGTCATGTATCTAAGGTTTTCCTTGGCTTTCCATTTTTAACACAAGGTATTCCGTGGGTTTAGCATCTAGCAGAGATGGATCGTAATGATCATAATACTAAAGGTAGTGGATCAGATGGGTAAATTCCTAAGAGGGTGCACCTAAAACGTTTACTAAAATGATGGATCGGAACACCCAATTATGACATACTTGGGATGGTGTGTCCCAAAAAGGGGAAGGTTTTACACCATGAGGGTGGATTTGGACACCAAAAAAGGGATTGATCAGATAATAGTGGTTCCCAGCAAAGGGGACACCAATTTTTACCATCGTCTAGGATTGAACCATGAAGAGGCTTCCTATATACCCTATGTAGAATACAGAGATCAAAACACACATAGTTTGAATGGGTGGGTCATGTTATTGGGGTGTACACAAAGGAAAACAACCCATGATCATGTTGGGGATTATGCATGGTTAGTGTCCCGTATGGATGACATGATTTCACCAGGATGTGGTGGCCCAAGTAAAATCAGGATTGACATGGATGAAGTGTAGAAGGATGGGATGAATGGGGATAGAACTAAAAACTAGTGTGAAGGTGACAATACTGGGCTTGAACCTTAGGGAGGTTTCCTACATATCCCCATGGTGGGTAATCAAAGTCTATGTAGTTCTAGGATGGGGTGATAAGTTGCCTGAGGAGGTGGATCATTAGAATGGACGCGTGGATGGGGACTCGAATTAAATGGAACCAACATGTTAAATCATGATCTTCCCAAGACACAAAAGGCTCTAGGGAGAGACCATGATGGGGAATTGGAGATGGACTTGAACCTCAGGGAGGCTTCCTACATACCTTGATCAAAAAGGGAAAAGATAAAAATCCACGTAATTCAAGAATGGGGAACAGAATCGAGGCGTACACAATGGACATCAACCCAAAGACATGTCGGGGCATGCATGTGGTTAGCATCCCATCACAAGAGGGAAACTCTTTTTTGGAATATTATGGATTGATTATGGGGCTTAAGCATGGTTAGCTAGCCATGAATTTTTCTAACACCACAAAGGGGTGGA
Organism: Viscum album; assembly: GCA_963277665.1. Taxonomy (NCBI): domain Eukaryota; kingdom Viridiplantae; phylum Streptophyta; class Magnoliopsida; order Santalales; family Viscaceae; genus Viscum; species Viscum album. The sequence goes on from OY728139.1 coordinate 905,350,582, forward strand.
CCAAGGATGTGGGTCCCAACAAAGGGGACACTGAAGTTTACCAGTCTTTGGGGTTGAACCTCAGGGAGGCTTCCTACATACTCTGACTAGGAGAGAGGGATAAAAACCCACGTAGTTTGAAATCATATAGTTTAACAACATTCATTATAAAAGGGGTAATATAGTTTAACATCATGTGGGATGAGGGTGAACCAACGTGAAGTGGTTGGGACCGATAGGTGGTGGGATTGAACCTCAAAGATTCTTCCCACATGCCTTGCTTGAAAAGGCGAAAGGATCAAATTCCATGTAGTTAGGTCAAGGGGGCTTGGGGTTTACGAATGGTTAACGACCCAAATAGGATGTCATGGTCGATGCTTACTCTAAATGCACATGATTCATGCTCACTGTGAGAAAAAAGAGGCAAAAAAAGACCTAAAAATCATGTCATGAAAGGTGCATTCATGAGGAGAGGAGTGGTGCTTACGCATGGTTAGCAAACCAAAGAGGAAACATGGTCTTACACATGGAAGCTACCCAGGTGCCACTAAGGAGTGACAATGGTGAATGGGAATTACACATGGAAGCTACCTAAGGTGTGCATGGATAAAAAGCACAGAGGTAAAGGAGTAGTGAGAGGGCATTGGTTCCCATCCCCTTCTTGGTCCTCTTAGACCTATCACTCATGTGGTGGTCATAGTTTAAAGTCATGTGTTGAGTACATGGGTGATGGTAGTTTAACATCCTTCAGCTCGGATGATGAGGATTCACTCCTCACCCCTAGAACTTTCATAACTGGTGCGCTTTAACCCTCAGTGAAGGGAATTCACCAGCAATTTCATGTATCAACAGGGTTGTGGAGTGGTCCATTAAAGGCTCCACATTAGTGTGGCTATGAGAAGAAGCAATATTTGTTAGTGTGTCTATACAAAGAAGTATAAGTCCAGGAAATGTAACATGAAACACCACTTGGGGAACTATGAAATCATTATGTACTTGCTTGGAGGGCCACACGGAAGAGGGGTTCGCGAAGCAGAAGGCCTCACAGAGAGGTGTTTTGTGAAGCTCTGGTGCTTCTTTAAGTGAAGGGGATTTGCAAAGGAGGGTACTTCGTGAAGTATAGTGAACCAGTCTAGGTGTGGAGTATGCATGTTCTTATAGGGTGTTTCACAAAGACTAAGTTATTTGAGAAGTTCCAAGTACCCAAAGGGGTATCCTTCCTTCGTGATGGATAAAAGTATTAATGAAGGGTATACCTACTTGAAGTAATAGTAAATTTGAATGATGTGTTTTTCAATGCGTAAGTACCTTGGATGATTCATTTTCTCAATGGTTCATAGAGCAAAGGGTTCTTTGTGAATTGAGAGTGCGAGAGGTGAAAGGTTAGGGTATCGATCCTTTAGATTGGTGGTGGGCCAAGTATTTATTGGCACCAAGGGGGAAAATGTGTTGAAGGGACACTGTGAAGCAATTCATGATTCTCAACTGAAGGTTGATCCATCAAGTTTCTCAGAGTCATAGAGAAGTATGTCACTCCCTCCATGATAGTCACAGAGGCTCCCAACTCCCGTCAAGTTCCTCAGACTCACAAAGGAGTCTATCACTTCTTCCATGGAAGTATCAGAGGATCCCAACTCCCTTAAAGTTCTACATAATCTCAGAGGAGTTGGTTACTTCCTCTACAGTGGTCACAGAGGTGACTTTGTGGCTTTGCGATGCTGGAGGCTTTGCAGAGGAGCTTCGCAGGGCAGACCCTTTTGGAAATTTTTCATGTTCCTTTGATGATTTATTCCAAGGATTGGATTTTGGTGCCAACAATATATAGATCACAAAAGTCTAAAATATATATTCACACAGAAAGTGGTGAATATGTGCCAATGAAGATGGTTATAGAACATCAAGGATTATGATTTCTCAATCCACTACCATCTTGGGAAAGTTAATAAGGGGTGGATGATCTAAGTAGAAAGAACTCAAAAATTCTATCATTGATGAGAATTGAAAAGGATCTGATCTTCTTTGATTTTAAGGATATGGACATAGGAATCATAATAAAATAAACATCATCAATCCTTTCAAAAATTATTTCACAACTATCTCTTTTTTAAAGGTTAAAGGATGCTCAAAAATATGATGTTGGAATTTAGAAGAAAGTGGAAAATATCAAAAAAAGGAAATCCTCAGAGTTCAATGTTAATAAAGAATGAATTGTGAGATTTGAATCGAGACTATTTGTTCTATCAAATCCTAAGTTAAAGAAATAACTTCTTGATGATGCATATAGTTCTAATTTCTCCATTCACCCAGAAAACACAAAGATGTATTAAGGTCTATGAGAGTACTATTGGGGGGATAACATGAAGAAAGAGATCGTAGAATATACATAAAAGTGTCTAGTTTGTCAGCAAGTGAAGGATGAAAGGAAAAATTATAATGGGATGATGCAACTATTACCCATACCAACATTGAAATGGGAAAAAATCACCATGGACTTTGTCACTAGAATTCCAAATACATCCATGGGAAACAATGCTATCAGGGTTGTTGTGGATCATCTTACAAAGACTACACACTTCATTACAATTCGAGAGGATTACTCACTGGATCAACTGGAACGAATATACATCAAATATGTGGCAAGCCTACATATAGTACCAATATCAATTGTATCTAATCGAGACCCAAGATTCACCTATAAGTTTTAGAAAAGTATCCAACATGATCTAAACACATAGGTTAACTTCAGTATGGATTATCACCCTCAAACTTATGGCTAATCTAAGTGGACTATCAAAACACTTGAGAAGATGTTGAGAGCTTGACCAATGGACTTAAAAGGTGAATTGGATCAACATCTTCTTTTGGTGGAGTTCTCTTACAACAAAAGTTTCCACTAAAGTATCCAAATGGCACCCTATAGGAAGAGGTGTAGAACATCAGCATGTTGGGATGAAGTTGGGGAATAAAGAATTCTATGTCCTGAAATGGTCAAATAAATGGTAGATAAGGTTAATACCATTCAGTATCACATCAAAGCTACTCAATGTTGAAAAAAGAGGTATGTTTTAAATGGTCGATGAGACCTAGAGTTTGATGTTGGAGACATCGTATTCCTCTACATATCTTCATGGAAGATAGTGATGAGATTTGGGAATAATGGAAAGCTTAGTCCAAGGTATATCGGCCCTTTTGAGATCATTTATCCCATCGGAGCAGTGGCCTATTAACTAGAACTCCCAATGAACCTATATTAAGTACATGATGTACTCCATGTCTTACTCTTAAGGAAGTACATACTAGACCCATCACATGTACTCAATTCAAAGGTGGTACCATTGGAGAATGAACTTTCCTATGAGGATCATCCGGTGAAGATCTTAGATCATAGAGAAAAAGTTCTATGAAATAAGAAGATTTCCCTCATAAAGGTGTTTTGACAAAACCACAAGTTTGAAGAAGAAACGTGGGAACTGGAGGAAGTGATTAAGTAGAGTTACCCTCATCTATTTTAGTGTGGGAAAAGTAAATTTTGATGGTGAAATTTCTTAAGGGGGGAATGTTGTAATGAGCTAAACTGTTTTGAATAAAATCCCCCTTTTTAATTTAATTAAATGTATTATAGATATAGAAAACACATGCACTCCTTATGTTTTATTATATATAATTTAATTTAAATTATTGTTAAGTATCTTTACTGAAGATAATATAGTCGTTTAATAGTGATCACATGACTAGTATAAATATAGGGTTTAAACAAATCCTTTTGACATAGACAAAGGAAGTGATGGCCTTAACTAGTAGAATTGTTCCCTATGAAGCCCATTTAAAGGAGATTATGAGGGATATAGCATTTATGTGATTTTCTCTAGATCATTCCCAAGTTAAGATCCAATAACTTAAGCATGGTTGAAACTGTTTATGGGAGAAGTTCAAGCTCATCAACATCACGGCCCAAACCATGTTCACCGAACAGCCCTATAAAAGTCCCACCATCGTACACATTACTCTTATGGTGTATGTAGGCATAATAAAGAGATATGTATCAAGACCATAGCATTATTAATATGTACATTATTTTTTTATATAATAATGAATATATTTTCTTCCTATTATTATTACTTTTTAAATGATTTTTAAAACATAAATGGTATTTTTGGTTAATATTGAAATTCAATTAAGAAATATATTTTGATAAATTAATTGATTTTTGAAATAAATAATATTTTAATAAAATATTATTATTAAATTAATTTTTTAAAATATAAATGATCATATAATTTTTATGAAGTCAAATGTAATTTTTAATAGGGTTTGAAAACTATTATTTTCAAAACCCATCATTTTCAATAAATGTCGGTTTTTATTTTAAAAGTGAAAATTCATATAATTAGAAAATTATTTATATAAAATTAATATTATTTTTGAAATTAGGATGTCAAAATTATCCAATGGTGAATTTTTCAAAATTTTCTGAAATAGTCGAATTTTCAAGTAAAAATTAAATACCGTATAAATATACGGTGTGTTTTATGACATCATAATGGCCAAATTGTGATGTAATAAATACTATAAAAGTCATAATAAGCCAAATATATATTTTTAATTTAAAATAATATGATATTATGTTTATTTTATTTATTTTATAAATCCTTAGTGAATCCTCCAAGACTTATAATATATTTTAATATTTTAAAATCATTTCTTTGAAAGTGTAACCCACCTCCACATAAGAGAGGGCGATATTTTATTATCTTCGGCCCTTGGACTTAAAAAATTATGTAATCCAATATCATTCTCTATAAACCATGGGAAAAAACAATGGTATATTTTGTGGTTTTGAATATTTTATTAGGTAGTGTCCAAAACCAAAATAATAAAGAAATCCCCCTCTTTTCCTATATAAACCCACTCAATATCCTATTTCTCTTCACTAAAACTCCTTTAAGATCATACAAGTTCTGTTCTATACTCCCTATATTCCTCCCAAGGTTCCCCCAATCTCCCAAGAAACCCCTCCTAAGCCTTTGGAGACACACATCCAAGTAAGGGTTCTTTCCTTCCTTATCATTACCCAAGTTTCTTTATCTTGTTATGCCCTTTTATTTTCAATTACTAATGATGGGGTATGTTTTTTCACCTCCCTATTACTATAAATTTTATTTATAAATGATTATATATTTCTTTAACTCTCATTAATCCCCCCTATGATCCTTTAAGTAAACTCGTTACTGTGCTAAAATTATGTAAGGGATCTTCCACCCGCCTCTTTTATCAAGCATCCCTTTTATGTATATCTTTTAATTTGATTTTTTCTATGTTGTGATATGTTCTTAAATATACCTAATACTTTAAATTTCATTTATAAATTATTTGATACCTCTTTCACTATCATCAACCCATTTTATGAATTTCTATATGATGTCGTTATGCTGTTGAAATTGCATCATGATTTTCCATGCCAAAATCCTTGTGTAGTGAATACCATACCCATTTATCTATCAAGGTTATAATAATTTATGCACATACACTTATTTATTGTCTATATATATTTATGTATTAAAAATTTCTTTGATCTTGGAAAATATTATTATGATTAATGAATCCATGTTGTATGATATATGCGGCACACTTTAGCATGAAAATGAAATGATTATAAAGGGTGCAACCTGATAGTGTTATAATGCATTGAGTAATGTTTAGTATCATGATACATCATGTGAAATTATATTTTACTCATTATACTTCATGTAAAATAATCTTTGACTCATTCCACTTCATGCGTAATGAGCTTTCACTCATGCTGCTTCATGCGCAATGAGCTTTGACTCATGCTCCTCCATGTGCAATGAGTCTTGACTCATGCTAATATCATGTTTTATGTGGTTTCCACATTTCATATGTTATTATTATCATTCCATATCACACATTATTATCCATGTTACTTTATGCCTCATTGATATTTCTTTTATAACATGTGCTATTATCCTCATGTTATGCCATGTTTATTCCCTTATTGGGCTTTATAGCTCACCCATTTCTTATGTATGTCCTCAAGTTATCTCATGTAGTGTTAAGTATGAAGGAATGTTGTGGTCATGTAAAATAATATTTCAATAAATATTTTTTATTTCATATTTTAAGTTGTTATGTATTGTTCCTAATTTCCCAAGACACTAGACCTCTCGATCTTATGAGTTGCATTAAGTGAAAATATATGTAATAAATTATGATTAAATATGAAATAAAGATCAAGGTTGTTATAGTGTGATCCTTTAAAGTTGGGGAAAATGACCTTTTTCCCTTGATAACTTTATAACCCCAACCTTTATTTTCTTTATCCCCCATCAAACAACATCCCCCTCAATTTAGAACTCTCCCTTGAATCACTTTTTCGTCTTGGTGATATCTCTCCCATCTAGTCCCCGGTCAAGTAGTCATCAATATCATTGGTTGTATACCAGTAAAGTCTCTATTCCTATTGAACCTTTTGTTGTTTATCTTTCTATAGATGAAGTTATTTTTTTGTGAGATCATATGCACCATTTTCAGGTTGTTTGTCACTTTTCTTGATTTCTTTCCTTCTAGCTCGGATTAGAGGAAAAAATGGATGAGGAGTCGACTACCAATATAAGGTTTTTGGTATAATTATTTTTCCTCAAATGATTGGTATTTATATATATATATATATATATATATATATATATGGAATTGTATTGCATGCCAGATTTTATGATTGATGCTTATTAAATGGAATGATTCTTAAATTAAATAGTTAGGCCTAATCTATACCACTCATGAGACTGCCTATATATTGTTAAAGGTCAAGGATGTAGAATTTGAACCACCCCTTTGGGTGTGTTGATTAAATGGATAAAACCACCATGGGTGGCCTATGAATTTTGTTAACCTTTTTATGTGTGTTCTTTACCCCATGCTTGGGATGTTAAATAAAATGTTTGAAATGTAAATTAAATTGAATTAATAGGGAATGGAAGACCATGTCTTTATTCCTTTACCCATTTTACTTCTCATTTAGGCTTGAGAAGTTCTTTATATGATAATGGACAATTAAAATGAATAGGAGGATTCATGTGATGCTAATCCTTCTAAGCCTATGATGTTAATTAAACCAACTTCTGAGGTGAGTTAGTATCATATAAAAGTGAGGTCCAATTGAACTAAGGCATGAACTTGAATGATATGGTTAGACTTCAAGACCATGAACATTCATATTTCCATGTTGAGAGTGAGTGATATGTTCTGAATCAGAATTCCATAAATATACTCATTGGGATTAAGTAATTAAATGAAATGTAAATGGAATTACCATGCTGATCGCACAGCGATTCACTATTCAAATCTACCCTTACACTGCTATTTTAAACTGTTTTTGTAATGAATATTCCAAATATAATAATAAATTTCACTTTATGTTTGAATAAATGAATTAATTTTTATCACTTTTAATAGTGAAATTTTACTTGTTTTGGTATTTACATTATAGGAGGAGGTGATTTAGAGAGCCTGTAATGGAATTCAAGCAAAATGGGCCAAACTACGTGAGAGCCCAAGAATGCATGTGGAAAATTATTTGTACTATGGATAATACATGCATATAATTGGGAACAAATGGGTTTATGAGTGAAAAACAATGTGGGATACATTTCTCTAGAAGATCATGGAGTCCAATTCATCCTTTAAGAGGCCCCAAATAGGCCCACAATGTGATGAAATTCTGGGCGGGTCAGATTGGACAACCCTTCTGTATTTGGGACTTAACTTGGGTCTCGGAGTTCCAATTGTCTGTATCCACCACCCTTGTATAGATAACTCAAATCCCATAATCTCCACTGAATTTCAAGTCATTTTCATGTGTTTTGGTCAGTTAACCATCCTTATAAAGATGGAGTAAAAAATATGCCTTGAATAGTCACCTATCCCTTTAGATACTTGACCACTTTATGTGAAAATATTAATGTAATTGCCCATAAAATAACTCATCCCCATCATTCTATATGTGGAACAACCAGGGTTGAATTTTATTCTAAATTTAGATCTTTCTTCATCCATTTTAGTTCTCTTCTCCCTCGTGTACTTTTAAGCCTCTTAGTGATCAATTTGGGGGTGTTCCTTGTTTTAATCCTGATCTTCATGCTTGTAATCTTTGTAAGGTAATTGATTTCAAGATTTTTTTCAATTGTTCTTCATTTATACCTTCTTAATTTTTTTTTATTCTGGTATGATCAAATACAAATCAAAGGAAAAATAATCCCCATACTTCCATGAATAACCCAGATCTTGTGATGATTTGAGTGTAGTTGCCTCTTTTCTCGCCCCTTCCCTTTCATGAGTGTGAAAACGGATCATTTCATTTGATAAACTACAAGATATTGAACCCATGAATATTAATTTTATTATATTGTGGAATATTTTATCATTAACACAAATCTGGTCATCTCATCACGTTGTTGATGTGATGCCTTGATTGAGTTCCGTTTTTACATCGATTCAAGTTTGTTAATTTTGAGTAGTCACCAATAATCAATATTGTTGATCGATATAATCATAGGTGGTAACCTAGTAATAACTCACATTACATACTTTTTTTAGTGTTTATAAATCAAGGAATCAATTATCCTTCACTTTCCCTTGAGAGCGATGACGGATTGAGCATCAAGGGACACTTGCCCGGGTTGATCACGATTTCTCTAATAGGTTTTTCTCAATAGTAATATAATTTCAATTTCTGTTTTTAAAAGAAAAAAATAAAAGTTTTATAAAACCCCATTTCCCTTTTATTTTATTAATCATAACCTCCTTTTTAAATTTAATTATCTAAGGCTTCTTCAAGAGATGACCTAGGGTTGCTGCTATACTACAGAAATTCTAGTTAAAAATAAACAACTAATTTGACATGCTCGACAACACGATAAAATTTTGGCACCGTTGCTGGGGATCCAAGATCATTTTTTTATTTATTTCCTTTTATTTATTTATTTTAAATCTTAATTAGTACTCCTCTAAATACCCCACCCCCATTTTATTGTTTTTGTTTTGGATTTATGTTTCTATTTTTTTTGTATTCTTTCTCTCTCTTTCTATCTATTCTTCTTATTATTCTCTATCTCTCTCTATATAATTATGTATTATAAAATTTTATTCTCCTTTAACCCTTATTAAGTTATTTTATCTATATTCAATCATAAAAAAACTTCACAACTTATTTGCATGACCCAATCAGAAAAAGAAAAACTGTTTGAATTTGACCCTGAAATTGAAAAGACGCTTCACACAAAAATCTAGGAATATAGATAAGGTCAATAAATTAACACTAAGGAACCCCTTTTTTAACCTTGAGTTTTCATAAACCAATCAAAAATTGAACCCAATCAAACCCAAGAAAACATGGCTGCAAATAATCGAACCTTAAAAGAACTAACCACCCTGGATGTGGAGTACCAACCTACGTACATCCAATATCTCGAGGAAGTATCCAACTTTGATCTGTGATCAGGCCTCATCTACCTACTTCCCAAATTCCATGGTCTTCCTGGTGAGGACCCTCATAAACACCTTAATGAGTTTCATATAGTGTGCTCCCCCATGAAACCCCAAAATGTCTATGAAGACTTAATTAAGTTTAGGGTCTTCCCTTTCTCCTGTGATGGTGTATCCAAAGACTGGATATACTATTTTCCTACCACAATTGGGAGATTTAATGACCTTAAAATACTATTTTAGAGAAGTTCTTCCCTACCTCTTGAACTACATCAATTAGTAAAGAAATTTGGGGCATTAGGCAATCACAAGGAGAGACCCTTCATGAATACTGGGAGAGACTCAAACGACTCTGCTCAAGCTGCCCCCACCACCAGATTAGTGAGCAACTATTAATCCAATACTTATATGAGGGAATTATCCCCATGGATCGTGGAATGATTTATGCAGCGGATAGTGGTGCCTTGGTTGATAAAACTCCTTCCGGTGCTCGTGACTTAATAGCCAATATGGCTCAAAATGCACAATAATTTGGTACACGAGCTATTGCACCAGCCTGTGGATTTCATGAGGTAAGTCATTAATATCTAGAACAAAAGGTAGATAACAAGATTTATGAGATGCATACCCTTCTAAGGCAATTAACTCAAGAACAATGTAACTCGCAATCTCCTCATGTTCCATTACATTGTGGTATTTGTTCTAAAAATACTCATTTTTCTGACCAGTGCCCACAACATCAAGATTCACCTGAGTCTTGTGCAGCAGTGTTCATAGGGCTTCCATTCCAATAAGCACCTCCCTTAAAGCAAGAAAAATTCAGGAAAAATCCAAACCACAGGTGGAAATCACAACCCTAGTACCGACAAGGAGGAAACACAAGATACCACAAGCAGAATTGGTATCAACAAGGCTAAGGTATGCAACATTTTTATCCTTCAACTTCTCAAAACAATCTTCCTCCTCCTCTTAAATTTGAACCAAGCGTTGAGGATATGGTGAACAAAATGGAAACCCAGAACCTCCAGTTCCAACAGACCACACAATCGTCAATTCAAGACCTATGAAATCAAGTGGGGCAGTTGAAAAACACCATTGGTGAGATTAAGATGCAAGGTTCTGGAAAACTACAATCCCAACCCATTTCCAATCTAAAGGACAAAGTTAATGTATGTGCAGTTACACTTCATAGTGGTAAAGAAGTTTTTCCTTCTACTGATTATACGCAACAGGTATACCCCCTCTTGAAAACACTCTTTCTCCACCCATAAAAGATTCTAATGTAGAAAAAAAAAGATTAATCGAATTATCATTGATGGTTCAAATGAAAAATCCATTCATCTTACTTTCCCCCAAATACTCTCTAAATCTAAGAAAAATGTTGATAATGAGATTGATACTGAAATAATGGATACATTTATAAAAGTTCAAGTTAATATTCTTTTACTGGATGCAGTCAATAAAATTCCCAGTTATACTAAATTTCTTAAAGAACTTTGCACCCATAGATGAAGGCTGAAGGGTAATGAGAGTCTAATTAGGGAGGAATGTCTTGTTCTGGATTCAACCAGTAATTCCAACTAAGTGAAAGGATCTGAGCACATTCATGATACCTTGTACCATGGGGGAGACATTCTTTTCAGATGATATGTTAGATTTAGGTGCTTCCATTAATGTAATTCCTCACTCCATGTATACTTATCTACATGTCAGATAGCTTCAAACAATAGGCATTGTCATGAAACTTGAAAACCAGAGTGCTACACATCCAATAGGATTGATTAAGTATTTCCTTATAAGAGTGAATAATCTCATCTTCCCTGCTGTTTTATACATTCTTGAGATGGAAGATACTTGAACCCAAGGACATTCCCCTCTCATAATTGGGAGGTCATTCCTCAAAACATCAAATATGATCATAAATGTTCAAAATGGTACTCTTTCTATAGATTTCAATGGAGAAAAGGTAAATTTTTACATCTTTGAGGCTATGAAACACCACGTTGAAGAGCACTCCACTGTTCTTGTCTATTCGATGGAAGTGCTCTCAAACAATGCACACACACACAATTCTCTCCTCAACCCATACTCTGATTCATTTTTTCCTTCTTCACCCTTGGATGATTTGTGTTTTGATTCATGTTTTTAGTGTTGTGTGGGTTTTGAAAAGTGTAAATTGTGTGATTTAATTTATGAGTGTGTTAATTATGAGGTACCCATGACTGAAGATGATTCTGAAAATCTCATTTCAATAGATTCTATATCCTTAGAGAATAAACATGAGAATATAGACAGTTTCATGGACCTCACTCCCCCTAAAAACCCTTCCTCAATCCAGAAACCACCAGTGTTGGAACTTAAACAACTTCCTTCAAATTTAAAATATGCATATCTTGAGGGTATTGACTAATTTCCCATCATTATTTCCAATAACCTCTCTCTAAAAAAGGAATTTAAATTTATCAACCTTTTGAGAGAGGGTAAAAATTAAATAGGATGGACATTGGCTGATATTCCCAAGATTAGCCCATCTATTTTTATACACCATATACTTTTTGATGATGAGGCTAAGCCTATAAGAAAATATAAACGTTGGTTGAATTTCACTCTCCTTGAAGTGGTAAAATTGAAAGTTAGTAAATTACTTTCTATGGGGGTCATTTATCCTATATCTGATAGTAAATCGATTAGATCAGTGAAAATTGTGCCTAAAAATAGGAATAACAGTTGTGTCAAATGAAAGGAATAAATTTGTTCCAATATGTGTCTAAAACAGTTGGCAAGTCTGTATTGACTATCATCGACTGAATCAATTCATATGGAAGGACCACTTTCCTCTACCTTTCATTGAACAAATGTTTGAACGATTGGCTGGTAAGTCCCATTATTGTTTCCTTGATGGTTATTCAAGTTATTTCCAAATCCATATATCCCTTGGGGATCAAGAAAAGACAATATTTATCTATCCATTTGGCACATTTGCATACAGAAGGATGCCATTTGGTCTATGTAATACTCCTAGTACTTTTCAGTGATGTATGTTGAGTATTTTTTATGAGTACCTTGAGAGTTGTATGGAAGTATTTATCGATGATTTCATGGTATATGGTTCTTCTTTTGATGATTTTTTGGATCACCTATGTTATGTCCTCTGCCGCTGCATTGAAAAAGATCTTGTCTTAAATTATGAGAAATTTAATTTCATGGTTGAACGGGGGATAGTTCTTGGGCATGTCATTTCAAATAAGGGAATTCAAGTTGATAAATCTAAAATTGAATTAATTTCATCCCTTCCATATCCAAAATGTTTTCTTGAGGTCTGATCTTTCTTGGGTCATGCTGGTTTTTACCACCAATTCATTAAATACTTTAGTAAGATCGCACTTCCATTGTCCCGGTTATTACAAAAATATTATAATTTTGTGTTTGATAAAAATTGTGAGGATGAATTCAATTCACTAAAAAGGAGTCTCACATCACCTCCCATCATCCAACCACTAAGGTGGGATCTCCCCTTAGAACTTATGTGTGATGCCTCTAACTTTTCAGTTGGGGCAGTTTTATCATAAAGGGTAGAGAAGGCTCCTCATGTCATTGCATATGCCTCGTGTACCCTTGACCCTGCCTAGGTAAATGACAAAATCACTTAAAAATAACTCCTTTCTATTATGTTTTCCTTGGAAAAATTTCATTAATATCTTCTTGGGTAAAAAGTGATTGTGTTTTCTGACCATGATGCCCTTCGATTTCTCCTAAAGAAACTTGAAGCTAAGCCCCACCTCATACAGTGGATGATCCTCCTCCAAGAGTTTGACCTTGATATTAGAGATAAGAGGGGGTTGTAAATGTTTTATCTGACCACATTAGTAGGATTTCTTTACCACTGGACCACCATGTTGACTCACCCCTCCCCATTGGATAATTCTTTCCTCATGAGAACCTTTTTTATGTTGTGGACCTTACCCCCTGGTATGTAGACATTATTAATTTTCTAGAAACATCTATGGTCCCCAATGATTTCAACACTTCCCAATCCCATATACTTAAACATGGTTCTCGGTGATACATTTGGGATGACCCATATTTGTGTAGAATTTTTGGTGACCAAGTAGTTTTTTGGTGTGTCCTTTACCACGAGTTCACCTCTTTTTTTTCCTTTTGTCACACTTTGGCCTATAGGGGCCACTTTGGCTCTTAACGTATAGCTCAGAAGGTCCTTGACTCAGGAATTTATTGGCCAAAATTGTATAGGTATGCCCATAAATTTTTCAAGTCATGTATTTGTTGTCAATTCACAGGAAATATCTCCAAGAGGAATGAAATACCCCAACATCCCATGATATTCTGTGAAATTTTTGATGCATTGGGCGTTGACTTCATGGGTCATTTTCCAAATTCATTTGGATTTGTATACATATTATTGTTTGTGGACTATGTCTCTAAATGGGTGGAAGCAAAGGCCACTAGGAATGATGAAACTTGAGTTGTTGTTGATTTTGTGAGGTCCCAAATTTTTAGTCGGTTTGGTTTACTGATATTCATCATTAGTGATCAGGGTTCACATTTTTACAATCACAACAAGAAAAATTTGCTTCATAAGTATGGGGTTGATCATAAAGTATTAACTTCATATCCCCCCTAAACTAATGGACAAGTAGAAATCTCAAATAGAGAAGTTAAGAGAATCTTGGAAAAAACAGTACAACCCAGCATGAAATATTGGAGTTTGCACTTGGATGAAGCACTTTGGGTGTACCATATAGCTTTTAAAACCCCAATCAAAATGTCACTATACATAATTGTGTTTGGAAAGGCTTGTCACCTCCTGGTGGAGGTAGAACACCATGAATATTGGGATGTTAAACAATGTAATATGAATCTTTCATATGTAGGTGAGCATAGAAAGCGGCAGATTCAAGAGTTAGAAGAAATTTGATGTGATGCATATGAGAACTCCCAAATCTATAAAGAGAAAACAAAGGATATCCATGATATCATGATTCATCAACAGAAGTTCAATATTGGTGATAAGGTCCTCATGTGCAATTCCAGGATAAATCTCCACCCAAGTAAGCTTTGTTCTCGATGGATCAGTCCTTATACTTCTACTAATGTTTACCCTTTTGGTGAAATACATATTTTGCATGAGTAGAGTGGGAAAAGTATTTCCATCAATGGGCAGAGACTTAAACACTTATATGAGGATTTTATAAATAATTTGGTGGAGGAAATACACCTTCTTGAAGCAACATACTAGTGAAACACACCAGGTTTTATCCTTCCATCTCACATTCTCAATTATTACAGTGAGGACACTACACATTTTAGTTGTGTGGGTGGATACATTCCTGGGTTCATTAGTATTTTCATCGTCTTTGTTCTTTCTTCTATTATTCACCTTCTTTATAGTATTTTCACTTTTCCCAATCTTTTTGAGTTCATTAGGATTTTCATCATCTTTCTTCTTTCTTCTATTTTCACCTTTTTTATGGTATTTTTACTTCTCCTCTCCCTTATGGTCACCAAATCAAGTAACTTACTAAAACTTCATGTTGAAATTTTTGATTCCATGCTGATTTAACATTTGATGAAAACCTGTCTCTGTTATGGAATGAATTTTTGTATGAATTTAACATCAGGGAGTCATTTTTAGTGAATTGGTTTTCTATAAATGATATAAATGGTTGTATCTCTGTGAAATCTTTGAGATGATTGATACCCCTTATGTGAGTATTTTTTAGGAAAACAGTGTCACTAATATCTCAAAACATTTTTTCACCAAATCATAGTGTGAATATTTCTTACTTACTAGAAGGTAAATATAAGTTAGGTTAATATTTTTCATCTTAAAATGATATTTACATATGTTTGTTCCTTATCTGATCTGTTTCATTACTATACCGGATTGACCTACGCATGTGTACCTGATATACGACTATTGAACACCCTAAAAAATAAAAAATATGGCTTGTGTCTTGGGCAGATCAAAAACCACTCTTCCTCAACCTTTTATCTTGTTATAACTATTACAATTAGTGTTGTGAGGAGATCAAACAAGGGTTGAGAGATGAGTGTGAGATTTGTTCCAAATGCAACTTCTGAAAAAAAAATGAGGAGAGTAATGAAATGTGTAACATATGGGGATATCTAGGTTGGGAGATTATGGTTTTACTTCTGGGAATTCTTAAGTTAGTGGGTCTTGAAATATGATTGCAAAGGATGTAGGTCAGGTTTGGTAGACGAAATCATTTAAGCTGAAAAATATTAAAATAACCTATATTTATTGGATAGAAAGTGGAAATAATAACATGGAATGGTTTTCACACACACACATAGAGAGTTAGTTTCATGGTTGAATTTTTAATTCCTTACTCAATTGGGTATCATGAATCTCTTTTAATTTCATTATGATATGATTTATGAGACATCTATTTCCATTTTCACTAGAAAGAACTCCTTGGTGTGGTTTGTGCATTGATCACATTACCTAAATTAATTAAAATTTCTTCAAATGTTAAATCTTCATGATTTTGGGAATATATACATGCATCATTTTTTTGGATATGTTTCTTTTCCTAGGAGTGGAAATGTTTAAGTGTGGGGGTGTGATTGCACAGTGATTCACTATTCAAATCCACCCTTACACTGCTGTTTTAAAATGGTTTTGTAATGAATATTACATATATAATAATAAATTTCACTTTATCTTTGAATAAATTAATTAATGTTTATCACTATTTAATGGGTAAATTTTACTTGTTTCGGTGTTTACATTATAGGAGGAGGTGATTTGGAGAGTCTGTGATGGAATTCAAGCAAAATGGGCCAAACTGCGCGAAAGTCCAAGCATGCGTGTGGACAATTATTTGTACTATTGATAATACATGCATCAAATTGGGCTAAAAATGGGTTTATGAGTGCAAACATATGTGGGATAAATTTCTATATAAGATCACGGAGCCCAATTAGTCCATTTGGAGGCCCCAAATAGGCCCATAATGTGAAGAAATTTTGTGCAGTCTAGATTGGACCACCCTTCTGTATTTGGGCCATAACTCGGGCCTTGGATATCCAATTAGGCTAAGTCTACCTCCCTTGGATATAAAACTTGAAGCCCCTACTCTCCATCGAATTTCAAATCATTTTCACACGTTTTGGTCAGTTAACCATCCGTATAAATATGGAGTAAAAAATATACCTTGAATAGTCACCTAGCCCTTTAGATACTTGACCAATTTATGTGGAAATATTGATGTAATTTCCCATAAAATAACTCCTACCCCTCATTATATGTGTGTAATGAGAAGGGGTGAAGGTTAGTTGAATTGGAGAGTTCTCTCCATCCATTTTATTTCTCTTCTCCCTCATTTACTTCTAAGCCTCTTAGTGATCAATTTGGGGGGTGTTCCTTATTGTAATCCCGAGCTCCATGCTTGTAATATTTGTAAGGTAATTGATTTCCATGTTTTTTGCTAATTATTATTAATTTATACCTTCTTAATTTTTTTTTATTTTGGTATGATCAAATACAAATCAAAGGAACAAGAATCCTCATGCTTCCATGCATAACCCGGATCTTGTGATGATTTGAGTGTTGTTGCATCTTTTCTCACCCCTTCTCTTTCATGAGTGTGCAAATGGATTATGTCAGGTGATAAACTTCAAGAGCTTGAACCCATGAATATGAATGTTATTGTCTTGTGGAATATTTTATCATTGACACAAATCTATTCATCTCATCATGTTGTTGATGTGATGCCTTGATTGAGTTCCATTTTTACATCGATTCAAGTTTTTTGATTCTGAGCAATTTCCAATAATCAATATAATTGATAGATCAAATCCTAGGTGGTAAGATAGTAAGAACTCACATATCATACTGTTTTCAGTGTGTATAAATCAAGGAATAAATGATCCTTCCCTTTCCCTTGATAGCGATGACGGATTGAGCATCAAGGGACACTTACCTGGGTTGATCACGATTTCTCCAATCAGTTTCTCTCAATAGTAATATAATTTCTATTTCTATTTTTAAAAGAAAAAAAACCCAAGTTTTATAAAACCCCATTTACCTTTAAGTTTCTTAATCATAACCTTCTTTTTAAATTTAATGATCTAAGATGACCTAGGGTTGCTTCTATACTGCAGAAATTCTAATTAAAAATAAAAAACTAATTTGATGTGCTCAACAACGCGATCACATGCACCTTGGGTGATACATGGGTTATCAGATGAATGTCATGTAAGGAGTCACTTTTTAGTTCTATTTTATATGCCCAAGTGATACTTGGACTCCCTTGTGGACTGTCAAGGATAGACTTAGAGGGAAAACTGTTGTTATTCCATGGGTGATACATGGATTCCCCATGTAGAATTCCAAGAATAGACTCAGAGGGAAGATTATTATATACAACATGAGTGGCACTTCAACTCCCTATGTGGACCACCAAGGATAGACTCAGATTGTAGTGAATTTATACCACACTTATAGTGATACCAAGATTCCTATGAGTAATGCATAAGATTGGATTTTAAGGTTTTTAGTTCATGATATGTCTGGAGTGATATCTGGGTTCCAACTTAGGAATTATATGGACATGCTTAGGTTACTTTAAAATTAAATAATAAATTGATTATATGACAAATATTCCAAGCTAAATCACAATCTTGGATTTGGTGAGAGCCTTACATTTGATGGTATCGTTATAAATATATTTCTAGATATGCTTCAAAGGGGACACTTGGGCTATGAACCAAGTCCCGAGACTTATTTATAAATTAAATCATGTTTAATTTATTACTCAAAGATAGTCTGGATTGGGTGGAAGTAGGAAGTATAGGATAGGTGTTCCATGAGAATCCAGACCTATTTGAGTTATTTATTATCACACTTCATTGAATCTTTACTGTTATCTATAAACTATTTATTATATATTCACAAACTAGATGAAATTAGACACCATTGGTGGTGGCCTATTTATTTTATCTCACACCATTCTCAGGCCACCATTTGGTACTCAAAAAGACTTCATGAATGCATGTATGGAAAGGGGAAAACACCCGGTTTCTGATGCTTGATTTATTGTATCATGGAATTGGGAGATCACCGGACTAAGCTATGGATTGTGATGCTATCTGTAGATAGTATTTTTTTAATTTTTGGTTCTATTGGTATACTTTTATGTATGTGTAACTACTACCATGTCTGCCTATATTTTCTTTTATTTAGTATTCCATGATCATCATTTTGAATATTACATTGATGTATGTTATTACTTAGTTATTTATATGATGGATGTTTACTCTTCCTCTGTTCAGTTATCTACAATGCTTCCATTATTTATTGATATTATTATACCACTATATTTCACTTTGATCATGAGGGTATAGTCTCCCCATTGTTCCACCATGGACCCTTGTTGCTAAGTCGGTGGCCTATGGTGTATGGGGATGCATGTTTGAGTTCATGTGACCATCGAGTTTGGTTACTATTGAGTGAACCAAGTCTGGGATGACATGGTAAGACAATGATCTTTCTAAAGTAAATATTAAGACCTTTTAGTGTAAAAATTTATGTTTTTAGAAAAAAAAATTATGGGTTCTCATGTTTTCTAAGAAACTCTCATGATTATGATATTTCCTTTATGTTTTCTTATAAAGTGTTTTATAAAAATATTTGGGTAGTAAAGATGATTTCATGAGTAATTAAATGATTATTTGAGATCAATGTTTATTTATTTTAAAGGAAAACTATTTTTACAATCTCATGGATTTAAAAAAAATAGACTAACATGTTTCTTTCTTATTTTTTATGTACCTTACTGAGATTTTATTTCCATCTCATGTTTTTAAATATTTTTCATAGGTTTTAAGGATGAGTTGGAATAAAAAATAAGTCAAGTTGAAATTTGTAAATATTTTCCATAAAAATAAAACATTTTTCTTTTTAAAATATTTTTATTGTGGAAAAAATGGATACTAAGTGGAAGTGTTCACATTATGATGTAACACTTTTTATGTAAGGGTGATGACCTAATTCTCTAAAACTCTAAACCTAAAACATATTCGAGAATGAAATTAAATGTATTATTGTATAAAGACACTATAATATGTAATGTTTAAGCTTGGTTCCTTATACTCACTTTATTCCTGAGGTGGATCATCATGTATTAGGTGCTCTAGCACATACAATTTCCTTTCATTTTGTATTACTATGTGTAAGCATCTGTACCACTCTTGGAAAAAATTTCTGGTTAGAACAAATTATTTTTATAACATTTATCATAGTGAATTTATGGTATTACTATCCTTTTTTGAAAAAATATAACTTAGAAGATTAATAATTTTGTCTTGATTACCGATTTAGACATTATATATTTATTAACACTAGTAGAAAAATAGGCTTCTGTGTTAAGGTTTTAATATCATTTTTTTAGAAACTGGCATGAAAAGTGAATAGGGAACCATTTAGTGTTGATTTTTTATAAAACTAACATTAAAAGGTATTAAGAATTAACTTTAACATCAGTTTTATAGAAAATTTATGCTAAATATAATAATAAAAACTTTTAATGTTGATTTTATAAAAAACTGACATTGAAAGTGTAAGGACCCTGACCCCAATAGCCTAGAGCTGGTGCCCCACTTTATTACATTGGAATAGATACAAGATTTTAATCCCAAATTATTGATAAGTTTATTATTTTTGGAATCCATATTACATACATGAAAATTACATTAAAATCTAAATCATAAAATACAATATAGAAAATCCTTTGAGAACGCCATTATTCTCTTAGATTAACCTTGTATATCAATCATAATACACATCTTAGAATCCTGGGAAAAATAAAACATAAGAAATGGGTGATCTTATATGATCATTAATGGTAAGAGTATAGTAAAATCTAGTATGAATAGTAAGCATAAACATTAAGGTAAGGTGAATAACTAAAACACGATCCATTTAAACATAATCTTGATCATAATATGGAAAGAATAAATGAAAATCATATGATTCCATATAAATAATCACATGAATATTCTTCTAATCTAATAATCACATGAAATATCAATAACTAATCTCATAATGAGGGAATTCATAATGTTGGACATAATAAACATACCTTCAAGGCTTCGTCCAAGACACCATACATAAACAGGTAAGACATCAGCCAATACCCAAATTAGTTTGTCTCATGAGACCTACCAATGCATCGAGGGGATATAGTGGTCCCTGCCCATAACTTACTAAGTATAATTCATTCATCATATAAAAAGAGTTAAATATAAACAACATAATCATTCATGTTGAAAAACTAGCATATGAAATGTGAATACTTTAACCATAAACCATGAATGGTATCAAAACAGCACATCCATAGTCAAACTGATCATAAAACCTTCAATAAAATATGTTATATGGTATCATAAGATATCAAACTCAATCAATAATAAGATTCAACAAAGGATATTGACATGGATAAAATACTCTAAGAAAACAATTAAAAATTTCTTGAGAGAAATGCCCTTTTTTCTTTGACATCATTTATTTAAAAGGTCGTGCAATTTTAAAATAAAATATTTTCATTGAAAATAACCTTATAAACTTGTAAATAAAGATTAAAAACATTAAGTAATTATGATGATGAAAAAATATTCTCATGCCGCATAAGTTAAAAAAACATTCCTTCTATATTTTTGTCAAAAAGTCATAAAGTATCTCGTTTAGAAAACGAAAAAAGATTGCTTACAACCATTTTATAAAAAGTCAAACATGATAAAAACACTTTAAAATGTTTAAGGATAATAGTGGAAATATTTTGGAAAACATTTATAAAAAATATGGACATGGATTATAAATATTACCTAGAAGATACTTACATATAAACAACCCCCAATAATAATGAGATTGTGAAATTAACCCTTACCTTGTACCTTCCTTTAGATAAATGTGATTTAACCTCCTATATAATGGTTTAAAACATGTTATTAATTTATAATATAACCATATCCATATTTATGATATCATATATTATCTTCTTATATCATTTTGTTAATAATATTATGCAATTACCTTTGTTTAGGTTGTTAACTGCTTCATTTTCCTATGCATGTTTTATCGTGTAAGTCATGTTTATTATGCATAGGATATATATATATATATCATATATAGAATGATATTATGTTCATAGATATTATATTTACTCATTATATACATTTTTATAATCAATCTTGGATGGTTAATGTAGAAAATGAATCACATCGTATCGCGGAGACGGTAGGTCGTATGTACGCACGAGCAACGGTATCATTCTCTTAATGGTTAAAGGGTAAGTAATTTGATGGTATATTAATTATAAATAATAAATATAATGTAATATTTTTTATTTATATCCATTATATCTATAATTATACCCATCCAAATAAAGTGGTGATGAAAACATATTACACCACGACATAGAGATGGTAAGTCATACGTACGCACGTGCAATGCTTTTTTCATAGGATGGATAAAAGGTATAAAATGGTTGTAACATAATCATAATAACATCTCAGAATATATATGATACTGTATTTATTAATTTATCATGGAAACATCACATGAAGAGGAAGTATAAGAAAAAATAAACATGAATAAGTTGGTAAAACAATTACCTCTTTTTCGATGGAATTCCTTTAGATCTCTTCTAAAGGGATATAGAGTTCGTATTTTTAGAATAAGAAGAACTAAAAAACATAGATAATTATTTTTGGGGGATAAATGGTCAGTTTTTGTCAAGCTAGAAGGCAAAAAATGGTGTGAGTAAGTGAGAGAGGAGGTTCCCTTTTATAATTAAGGTGAGGGTCACTTTTGGGAACTCTCAAAATATTAAATTAATATAAATTAATTTCCAATTAAAAACGGCTCCAAAGTGAGTTATTTATAATATAATATTAGGATTGGTTGAAATACTCTAAGCCAATAATTTTTAGACAAGTTTAGATCTCATTCTTACCCCTTATCATTTGGTTTTAACCCTTATTTAAATTCTTTAACTCTCACTCTGACAACATGTGTTTTTACTATTTGAAGGCTAATATAGTTACTATAAAATGTAAAAAAGAACCTCAAATAAGTCATGGATATTGTTTTTAACTTTATCCCAATCCGTTTTTTGAATTTAATATTTTTATAAATTTTATATCATTTAATAAAATATTATTTATTTTAATATAAAATTATTTTCAATTTTAATACAAGTCATTAATTTAATTTTTAAAATATCATAAAAACATGATATATTTAAAAAAATCCTTTAATACATCCCTAATATGTGTAGTTCATCTATAAAATTCATGAATTATATTAGTTATATCAAATTATATTTATTTTAATATTTTTAATCTCATTTATTTGATATTTCCATTAATTAAATAATTATTGTATCATCATTGTATAATCCATTAAGATAATTATTTATTTCTTAAAAATTAAAAATAAATTATCATGAAGAAGATAAATATTTTATATTTCAATTTAATATTTATAGTCAAATTTATCTTCTATATAACCCTATATTAAAAATGATATAGTTATTAAACATATGAGTATGAAAACTTTAACTTCCCTTTAAATAAAATATAATAAATTTCATAGTCTCATCCAAGTGGTTTCCAAATGTTATAATCTCAACCTGAGGATTATTTTGGTCGGTACAGACATATCCAATAAAATTTGGATAAGTTTTAGGATAATTTTCTAATATTTATAATAATATTTTTACCCTTAATTACTCAATTTTGTCACAACCCATCCCAATGGGGCACATGTCGGGACTCCCCAAGCCCGCCTTCAATAGTCCAAGGGCTGGTGACTAGAACCAAGTAGGTATATCACTAACATATGAGGCATTTTTTAAGTACCTATACACACGCACACATCTCCAAGCCCTGAAAATGATGAAATATAAAAACAATTGAACAACCAATGCATGCATACATCAATATACCACAAAAGGAGTATGATAGGAAGTATAGAAATTAAATAGATCCACATAAAATCCCACCTAAAATATTCTAAAACACAAGTTCAACATGAAATTAAAGGTACTAAGACTGTTTTTTTAAAGCCACAGGAACACACCTCAGTCTATTCGGTCTCACTATGCACCGTCTGATCTTGGTCCACCTAGGAATCCATAAAAAGGTTGATCATTTTCACAAGACATGACACATGCGAGAAAATCCCACGCAGGGGTGAGTATAACCATACTTAGTAGGACACCCCGAAACCACAAAGCATATAATAGAGGAAATATAGTCATATCTACATAGGTATATGTCTATAACACATATAACAAGAATATCCAAATATACTCAATAGAGACACACAGTATAAAAGTAAGTCACAACCATAATAATACCAGCCCTAATATTCCAACTCTAAGATTCCATGAAGTACTCATCTGAGAGAACACACTCCTGAGTCTAATAACACTGATGAAGTCTGTCTGAGAGGTACTGCTCGTCGGGTCTCTCCATGAGAGAGAATACACACTAAGAGATATAAAGATACTATGATGCACATATGAGGATCATGACTAGGGCCATGGGGTTATACCAATAAATCCACCTAAATTAACCCACTAAGTTGAGGGTTGGCCCCTGAGTAGTGTTGGTCATGTCAATACTAAGAACTCCACCTAGGGCATGAAGATGAATAGAGGATCCCACTCCAGGCCTCTCGAGGGGATTCCAACAACTCTATCTAGGAAGTCCTGGTAAAGGGATATTAGTCCTAGGAGTAGGGAACAATTTGTACCAACCTTTAGGGAAATTATAAGGGGAATAAAGCCTAATGAATATTATCCAAGATACAAAATACAAGAGATCTAATCCACGTATGAAAGATTACACAACATGTAGAGGGGTTACACATCGTGTCCCTTGACCCCGGGTTCTGCCTATGTAAATGGACCATGTCATTCAAATTGTGTCTATGTATAATAGGAGAGTACATGGAATTTTGAGGGATCACATGTCATGTCCCTGTATCCAGGGTCCTTCCTATGTACTCTATCCATGTGCTTATACATGGTGTCATCCTGTGTATTTGTGCTCGTGTACTAATACACAGGGTAGCCCGTGTATATGATCCAGGACTTACCGTGTGGGGGAGTACATGCCATGTAGGCAAACCATGTACTCCACCCCATGTTCGTGCACATTCCCAAGTACACTTTGAGTCATCCAAAGGGGGATACCCACCATGTAAACAAGGACTACATGTCATGTGTATCAGGTTTTTTCAAAAACCCTTCTTCTTCCTTCCGCTTGTACCTACGCCGCCTTCATCTCATAATCTAACTCCAATCACACCGGTATCCTAGGATCGTCTCGACCAAGAATATCCATTGCTTGAACAACAGGTTCTAGTTCCAAATATGTTTGGAAAATAGATCTATTAATAATTCTTCATTCCATGTTGAAGAACATAAAATTGGGAATTAATCGTCATTCAATTCATTTTCGGTCCCATCATCTCACCATCGCCACATCGTGCCAATCCTAGATCTATGATTTCAGATTTTTGTTCTAAGAAATGAGTGTGCAGTGATTTATTGTTCGGTAAAATGTTGAACTGTGGGCCAATGAAGAACACCGATGATGAATGGTGAATCGAGGAAGAAAAAAACAAACCAAAAGAGAGGAATGGACCTCGATCGATGTTTGTGTCGATGTCGGTTCATTTATGTTAGAACAAAAAATGAACAATCAAAAATTATTCACAAATAAATTCTCTCAAACCCTAATAATTCTAACTCGTCCCATAAGGTGATCAAACCATAGATCAATTTGTTCATTGATTGGTCGGTGTTCATCATAGAAATCAATAATGGGAAAATAAACAAATCAAAACACACACCCTAACTAGATTCAGTTTGATCGCTAACAAAGAATGACGGGTTGTCATCATTGTTGGAAAGATCCATTGAATCCAAGGTATATCGATCTTTGATCCATAATTATTCTCTTAAGATGGTTCTCCAAGATTCTCTCCAATGATCCTCTTGTGGTTCCAGGGTTATGAAACTAGACCTAAAATTATTACATAATGATATATTTGAAGATTAAACTACCGCTGCATCAACCAAATGAAATAAAATAATTATATTCAAATTATTTTATTCATTTATGTGCTCGTGATGACTTTTCCTCAAACGACCCATGCTGAATAATGTTAATTCATGACTAGGGTAAACCTCATACTCTAATCTCAATGGTTCTCTTGTATTTCTAATCCAGACACCCATTTAGAGGTTATTCCACTTTTTTAGGAAAACTGTATGCACATGCAATTAAATATATTTAATATATTTCAAACATTTATTAAGGGAACCCCTGGCCTTATAATCACACATTTTCTTGGCTCATATTCTCAAAAATAATTCATATAATATTTAAAAATAATATACAAAAAATCGGAGACATTACATTCTCTCCACCTTGGGGATTTAAATCCCGAAAATCCAAAACAAGGGCTAGTCAAAAAGATGTGGGTACTGAGCATGAATCTGAGCCTCCCGATCCCATGTTCTCTCCTATATATTATCATTCTACCACTAGAAACATACTAAAGGAATCAATCACCCAAGAAGTATTCTCTTGTACTGATCCACAATCTTCACTAGGTACTCAGCAAAGGTCGCTCTATCCTCGATGTCTAGCTCACCCCAATCGATAACGTGTGATGGGTCATGCATGTACCACCTCAGTTGTGACACATGGAAGATGTTGTGTACCCAGTCTTACTATGGAGGTAGAGCTAAACAATACGCCACCTCTCCAAATCTACGCAGTATCTATAAAGGACCAATAAACCTCGGAGATAGCTTGCCTCCCCAGCCAAATCTTTATAATCCACGTCGAGGTGAAACATGTAGGAATACATAGTCTCCTTCCTCAAACTCCAAATGCCTCTGTATTCTATCAACATAAGACTTTGGATGGTTCTATTCAATATTCATCCACTCCTGGATGATCTGCACCTTCTTAGAAGTTTCTCACACAAACCTTAGGCCCATGAGTACTGACTCTCCTGGGTCAGTCTAGAAAATTGGTGACCTACAGGGTTGCCCATAAAAAGCCTCAAATAGTTCCATATTAATGGTTCAATGTCATATATTGTTGTACAAAAACTCTACCAATGGTGGGTGATCCTCCCAACTATGGCCAATGTTCAACAATCAAGCTTGCATCATGTCCTATAGAACCTGAATGGTTTGCTAAATCTAAATGTTGGTTTGGGGGTGAAACACTATGCTCAAGCATAAATGAGTCCCAAATTCCTCCTATAATCTCTTCCACAATTGGGATGTAACGTTATCATTATGATAAAAAATGATCACTGATGGAACTCTAGGGTGTCAGGCTATCTCCTCAACATAGAGGTGTCTCAATATCTTTACTAAACTCTGTTCTCAGATAGCTAGGAAGTGGGACGATTTGGTGAGACGATCTACGATCACCCAGATGGAATCGTGTCCCCAATATGTACATGGTAAACATGTCACAAATTACATATATATAAAATCCAACTTCCACTATGGAACCTCAAGGGGTTAATCTAAACCTGCTGGAATGTAGTACTCAGCCTTCACTTGTGGACATGTAAGGCAACAAGGGATGAACTTTGTGACTCATTTCTTTATCCCTGGCCACCAAAACTGATGTCAGAGGTCCTGGTACATCTTTACCATGCTTGTATGTACCACCAAAGGAGATGTATGAAACTATCTTAGAACATCCTCCCACAATGTCACTGGTACCATCATGCATCCTTTGAAAAAGAATGATGTGCTCCCCGCCTTTTGAAAATCCATCAGGAGCATGCCCTATGGATATCTGAGCACATAGGGTATCACAGTCTATATCCCCAAGTTACGTCTCCCTGACTCGATGTAAGAGAAAATGGGGGAAAACCATCAATTGGAGGTAAGATGATACATCTCCATCCACAAAGTATAACTTCAAAAAGTTCAAATGCTCTAACACCTCGCTCAGAAACTGTGAACAAGATCTCATGCTGAGAGCATATTCTACCATGTTCCCCTTCCCAGGAGTATAGAAAATTTCAAAATCATAATCCTAGAGGAACACTATCCACTTATTCTATCTTAGGTTGTGATCTTTCTACAAGAATATATTGAGATTATTTTGGTCAAAATAGATGATAAATATCTCACCCATTAGGTAGTGTCACCACATCTTGAAAGAAAATACTGTCACTGCTAACTCAAGATCTTGGGTCATGTAGTTTTTATAATGTGGTCTCAATTGTCCTGAACCATAGAAAATCATCTTTTTCTTCTTCATTAGGACACAACCAAGCCCGATTCCTAATGTATTGCATAACACTGCATACTCAACACCCTCCTCTAGAAATATCAAGATCGGAGTGCTCATCAAACTCTGCCTTAACTACTAAAAAGAATATTGGAACCTTTCTATCCACATGAAAGGATACCCTTTTAGATTCAAAGCTATCATGGGTGCTGATATCCTGGAAAATCAGTTATAAATCTACAGTAATAGCCTGAAAACCCAAGGAATCTCCATACTTCCATCACACTCTTAGCTGGATACTAAGCTAACACTACCTCGACCTTGGTTGAGTCCACTACCACTCCATCCACTAAGATAACATGTCCCAAAAAGTAGACTGGATGTATCTAGAAATAAAAATTCAAGATATTTCCATAAATATGGTCCTCTCAAAATATGTCTAGAACTATCCTTAAGTGTCACGCATGTTACTCCTTGGACGCTAAGTATACAAGGATATCATCGATGAAGACTACCATGAACCGGTCTAAAAAAGGCTGAAAGATATGTTTCATGATTTCAATTAACACTAATGGGGAATTAGTCATGCCAAAGGGCATCACCAAGTACTCATAGTGGTTGTAATGACATCTGAATGTCATATTCGGTATATCTTCATCCCATAATTGCAGCTGGTGATAGCCTGATCTGAGTTCAATCTACGAGAAGCATCATGAAACTCTCAACTGATCAATTAGGTAATTGATCCTTGATAGTGGATAATTTTTCTTCATGGTCACCCGATTCAAGTGTCGATAGTCTAAACACAACCTCAAGATCCTGCCTGTATTTTTAGCAAACAAAATTGGGGCTGCCTAGGGTGAAACACTAGGTCGAACAAATCTCTTCCTCTATAAGTCCCCATACTACACCCTCAGCTCACAAAGGTCTATAAGAGCCATTTGATATACTGGTAAAGATATCGGTGTTGTCTTGGGGTGTAGATCAATTCAAAATTCTATCACTCAATGGGGAGGTAACCTAGAACATCTTCAGTAAAGACGTCCTCGTACTCCTCCACCATTGTAGGAAACTGGGAATCCATAACATCTACTGCACCAAGGGTTAATCTATCTAACTAATGAGTAATCAGCTACACTCTCCTACTCATGAGTTTATCTTACACTGTCTAGGTTTCCTTTTCACTGACAAAGGAAAGCTTGGTTCTATCACTAAAGACACACTGCACCCTTCACCTAAATCAATCAATCTAGGCATGAACAATAGATAACCAATCTATACTAAGAATAACTTCATAAGGCCTAGGCGCTACTACTAAGAGATTCCAATATAAACTCTCACTTGCAAGAGTTAGGTCACACTATCGACATAAGTGCGTGATCACTGAGTCTTCTCCGGTATGAGTCTCCAAGAATAAAGGTCAACCCAAAGGTTCAAATACAATCTCTAAGTCTCGAACAAGATATATGGAAAGAAAGGAATGACTATTAATTATGTATATAAATTCTATAGATAAGGTATAAAATACATATATTGTGCCTCAAATCATTCTTGGAGCCTCTAGGTTTTAAGATTCGGCCACCTACAACTATTCCCTTCCTTGTCCTCCAGCTCCTTGATCCTGGCATGGACCGCCTGGGGGGGTGGTGGTAACATGTCAAAGCATCGACCACCTCTTGATGCTCTACCAACTCATCTTACACATCTTCCAACCTATGAACCTACTTTATCCTATCACTACCTCTACCTTGGAGGGATATCTATAGTTTCTCTATAAGTTGAATATTAGGTCATACAGTCTCAAGCGAGATGTCCCCTGCCATCACAAGAGTAGCACCGCCTCTCCCTGGGCTGACTAGACTCACCCTGTGAGCCCTGAACTATAAATCCTCTATCCTGGGACCTCCACCTGAAATGTGTCACACATAAATATCTCTGAGACAAACATCTTCACCATGCTATTAAGGTTTCTGCTCCTAATTTCCCACTGTTGACAACCACTGGATATATCTGATCATCCAAGAAACTCTCAACCACAAAATCTTGCTCTAGCACCCCAGCATAGGTAGGAATACATAGATGGATAAAGCTGGATCATATTTCTCTACACAGACCCCATTCAAAGTTCCAAGACCTGAAGAACAAATCTCAAACAATATCTATTGAGTACTTGGAGAGGCTGGTAAATATTGATGAAAACTCAGCAACTATTACGTTGCCCTGTTTTAGCTACAGAAGCTCCTAGATATGTACAGCCCTCAGTGTAGCTGGAGAGAACTCCTCTCTAAAAATGCATTCAAAATTTGTCCACAAAATTTTCACCTCATTGTAAGATTGGGTAACTAAACCCCACCATCGCTCTGTTGATCCATGAAGAAAGCTCATTGATAGGACCACCATCTGATATGTTGGTGTCCTAGCTTGATATAAAACTTAGGTCACCACCTCAAGCCAATCCTTAGCCTCCTATGGGTCAGGATCACCTTGAAACCTTAGGGATCTCTATGTATGAAACTCATAAAGCATGTCCAGCCTAAACACTTCATTCGTTGGTACTGCAGGTACCACGTGTTGCTCTAAAGGTGGTGGTATGGATGGTTCACCATCTGAAGGTAACATCTTAAGAAATGGTCCCTAAATTGATGCCTCGTCACTGAGGGGATCATCCTCATGATCATCATGCTGAATCCTAGCAGGTATACATCATAGAGGCATCCTGAAATAAACAATATGTACCATAGTCAATGAGTATGTCGGGAGAGTTGACTCAAAAAGGACATGGAAATCACAACTCATTCATATATGATGTATGTACCATTGTTTTCCATGAAACACGTGTTCTCGTGTACTGAGTCAAAAAGTAGGTGATCAGAGTTCTGGTTTATGGATACATTGATCATCACACCAACACTAGAGTCCCTGGCTAAAAATCCAAACTCAAAATACTCAACACCATTTCCCCAAACCAATCTCATAGACTCCCAGTCCTAAATTAGAACTGACCTACCCTCTGATACCATTCTTTCAGGACCCATCCTATTGGATCCCATGTTGTGACTCCCCAAGATCACCTCCAATAGGCCAGGGGCTAGTGACTAGCACCAAGTAGGCATATCCCTAACATTAGAGGTATTACCTAAGTAACTATACATGTTCACACATATCTAAGCTCAGGAAATGATAAAATGTAAAAACAACTGAACAACCAAAGCATTCATACATCTATATCCTACAACTAGAGCATGATAGGAAGTGCAGAAAGTAAATAGGGCCAAATAAAATCCCACCACAAAGATTCTGAAACAAAATTCTAACCTGAAATTAAAGGTATTGGGACTATTGTCTAAAAGATGAAGGAACAAACCTCAGTTTGTCTGGTCTCACTAAGAACTATCCGGTCCTAGTCCTCCTAGGACTCCGTCAAAAGGTCGATCATCTACCCAAGACACGACACGTGCGGGCAAAGCCCGTGCAAGGGTGAGTATAACTATACTCAGTAGGACACCTCAAAACCACAAAGAATATAATAGAGGAAATACAGTCAACTCTACATAGGTATATTTCTACAACACATATAACAAGAATATCCAAATATACTCAACAGAGACACATAGTCTAGAGGTAACTCATAACCATAGTAATACCAGCCCTAAGATTTTAACTCTAAGATTCCACAAAGTACTCATTTGGGAGAACACACTCCTGAGTCTGATGGAATTGCTGATGTTCGTTCAAGAGTTACTTCTCATAGGGTCTCATAATGAGATAGAATACGCACTGAAATATCTGAATAGAATAAGATACAAAAATGAGGATCACAGTTAGGGCCATGGGTTGATACCAAAAACTCTATCTGGATTAACCTACTAAGTATGGGATTGGTTCCTGGGTAGTTTTGGTCATTTTGATATCAATAACTCCACCTAGGGCACAAATATAAATATTGGATCCCACTATGGGCCCCTCAAGGGGGATTCCAATAACTCTATCAAGGAAGTCCGTTAAAGAGATTGTAGTCCTAGGTGTAAAAAACGATTCATATCAACCTTCATGGAAACAAAAGGGGGAATGAACTCTAACAAAGCTTGTCCAAGATACAAAGGACAAGAGATCTAAGCCATGTATGAAAGATTACACAACGTGTAGAGGGGTTACACGCTGTGTCCCTTAACCCTGGATTTTACCTGTATAAATGCCCTATGCCATTCAAACTATGTCCGTGTATCATAGGAGAGTACACGACATGTAGAGGGATCACACGCCATGTCCTTGTATTTGGGGTCCCACCCATGTACTCCAGCCGTGTGCCTATACACGGTGTCATCCCATGTATTTGTTCCCCTGTACTAGTACACAGGGTTTCTTGGGTATATGATATAGGCCTTTCTCTATGGGGAAGTACACACCATGTAGAAAACCCATGTACTCAACCCCTTGTCTGTGTACTTTCCCAAGTATATATCGAGTCATCCAAATGGGGATACATGCCATGTAGATAAGGATTACACGCCATGTGTATTGGGTTTTTTTTTCAGAAACCCTTATTCTTCCTCCCACTCTCACCCATGCCACTGTCATCTCCAAATCTGGCTCCAATCACACTATTAGCCTAGGATCATCTCAGCCAAGCATTACCATCGCTCTAACAACAGGTTCCTGTGCCAAATCCATTTGGAAAATAGATCTATTGATTGTTCTTTGTTCCACACCAAAGAATGTCAAGGAATAAAAAATCGAGAATCAACTGTCATTTGATTCATTTATGCTCCCATCGTTGCACCACCTCTATGTCATTACAATCCTAGATCTACAATTTTAGATCATTGTGCTAATAAATGAGTGTGCAACGATCGATTGTTTGATAAAAAATTTAATCGTGGGCCATGAAGAACACCCATGATGAACGGTGAATCAAGGTAGAAAATCACAAACCAGAAGAGAGGAATGGAACTCAATCAATGTTTATGTCAATCTCGATTCATTAACTTTTGAATGAAAAATGAAGAATCAATAATTATTCACAAATAAATTCTCCCAAACCCTGATAAGTCTAACCCATCCTACAAGGCAATCGAACCACAGATCAATATGTTCATTTATTGGTTCGTTTTTGTCATAGAAATCAAGAATAGGAAAATAAAAAAATCAAAACACATGTTCTACCTTGATTTAGTTCAATCATTGATGAATAATGATGAATTTTCATCATCGTTGGTAAGATCCATTGAATATGAGGAACATCGATCTTTGATCCATCATTGTTTGCCTGAGATAATTCTCCAAAGTTCTCTCCAACGATCCTCTAGAGGTTCCAGGGTTATGAGACTAACCTGGGAATTCTAACATAATGGTCTTTTTAAAGACCGAACTACTGTTGCGTCAACCAAATGAAATAAAATTATTTTATTCAAATTATTTTATTAATTTCTGATCCCATGATGACTTTTCCACAAAAAATATATGACGACTAATGTTAAGTCTCTCATAGGGTAAACCTCACACTCTAAGCTCAATGGTGACCTTAGATTTCATATTTGGACACTTTTTTAGAAGTTATTCCACTTTTTAGAAAAACCACTCATGTGTTCTATTTAATATATTTCAAACATTTATTTCGGGAACATCGGGCACTAGAATCACACATTGTCTCTGCACTTGGTCTCAAAAATAATCCATATAATATTTAAAAATAATACATGAAAAAAATCCAAGACATTATAGATTATGTTCAACTATGTCAGTTAAAAAATTACTAAAGTCACCATTCATGGTGCCCAAAAATAAAAGAAATAAATTTACATAATTTGGACACACTAATTCCATCTATGGAATCATTTTTAAAAATTCAAAATACATAATTTTCAGTAATTAATTTAAAATTAATCTCATTGATAGAACAAGAAAATGGGTTTTTAAAGTGAAAACGTTCAAAAGATTGAAATGTTTTTATATCTAAATTCAATGTAAAATTGATTCCAATGACTTGTATTGAATTAAATGATAAAAAATTATTCTAATTACACTTTAAAACCAATTAAAAT
Source organism: Viscum album (assembly GCA_963277665.1). Lineage (NCBI taxonomy): Eukaryota > Viridiplantae > Streptophyta > Magnoliopsida > Santalales > Viscaceae > Viscum > Viscum album. Next base: position 905,384,427 of record OY728139.1, read on the forward strand.
TATAATTTAACACTATAAATTATTTATAAGAAAATATGTTTTCAATTAAAATGTAATATTTTATCATTATTCATCAAAACATAAAACTTATTAGAAAAATACCAAAAATTTAATCAAAGTAAATTTTGATATTCTGATTTTAAAAGAATAAGTTTATTTTTTCAAATAGAATTTATAAAAGTGTCAAAAACTATATTTAAAACATGTACGCTATTAAAAGGTAGTAAAACTGCCTTTAGAAAAATATAGCCTTTTAATGTGTAAAATTGGATTTATTTTTATCTTATACCTATAAAATCATTTGGATGAATGTCAAAATATTAAATATAAAAAATTCATAATGTGTTTAATACTATTTATTCCCTCTATTTTAATGTCTAGGTTATAACAGTCACTTATTAATAGATCGTGGTGTATTCAAACTTGGTGTTTCATGTAACACAAGATATTAAATTTATTTAAAAAAACATATCGTAAAACTTGGGGTGTTACATTATTCCCTCCTTCAAAAAAATTTATCCTAAAAAATTAAAGAATATCACTTCATAATAATATTTGGGTAGTTCTTCATTGTGATTTCCTCAGGTTCCCACGTCACCTCTTCTATTTTATGATTTCTCCATAGTACCTTTACTTTTCAAGTCGTCTAATTCCTCAATACTTATTTTCTAGTATCCAGAAACTGTATAGGATCTTAAAAGTAAGATAGATCGGGTTATATTTCTATCTATTCATAGGTTAGAACATGTTTTGGGTCTAGCATTCACTTATTTTTCAAAGAGATATGTAAAACATCATTAATTTTAGAGAGACTTGACGGAATTTCTAATCAGTAGGTTATAACTCTAATTCTTTCTAGAATTTCGAACGGTCTGATATACCTAGAGATCAGTTTCTATTTCTTACTGAACCTTATAACACCCTTCCATGGAGATAACATCAAGAAGATATGATCTCCCACTTGAAATTTCAAATCCTTCCTTCATTTATTGGTATAGCTCTTTTTCCTACTTTGAGCTGCTTTGAAATGGATTTGAATAGTATTTACCTTTGTCATTGTTTCCTCTATAAGTTCTGGGCCTACAAGCTTCATTTCACTAACTTTATCCCAACAAGTTGGTGTATGACATCTCTTTCCATATAATGCTTCTTATAGTACCATTTGAATACTTTAATGGAATCTATTATTATAGAAAAATTCTACCAAAGGAAAATACCGATCCCATATACCATGAAAGTCAAGTGAGCGGGACCTCAACCTATATTCTAAAGATTGAATAGTACTTTATGATTTTCCATCATTTTGAGGGTGGTAGGTGGTGCTCAAATGAATCTCATTATCTAGAACCTAATGAAGAATTTTCTAAAAATTTTATGTAAAATGGGGATCTCGATCAGACACAATCGATAGAGGTGCACCATAAAGTCTTCCAAATTCATTAATATAGAGTCTTTCTAGGATCTGTAGTGATAAATGTTATCTTATCACAATAAAATGTGTTGATTTGGTAATTCATTCAACAATAACCCATATCACATCATTTCTTTAGGGTGTCTTTGTAAATCCATTGAAAAATTCCATAGTAATGTCATCCTATTTACATATAGGTATAGGTAGAGGCTACATGACTCCTCTAGGGTGTTGTCTTTAATCCTTTACATATTGAAAAACCAAACATCTTGACACATAATCAGAAATTTCCCACTTCATATTATCCCACCAAAAATGTTCCTTAAAATCTCGATATATCATAGTGCTAATAGGGTGTATAGAGAAATTCAAGCTACAAGCATCATCTAATAATTCCATTTTTATCTCAGGTATATAGAGAACATAAATCCTTTTTCCAAATTTCAAAATACCATCTTTATATATGAATTATGTCAATTTCCATCATTCATAACTTTAATTTCATTTTTTAAATTACCATCATCAAACTAAGAACTTTTTATCTTTTCTAATAAAGATGGTTTGGAAACCATTTGATAGGGGAGTGATGTTTCCCCTACCTTAATAATTCCCATATCCATCTTTACTAGATCCATAAACAAAGTATCCCTATCAATCCTCATTTGGTTCAAAACTCCACGATCTTTCCTTATCAATGCATTTTCTACCTTATTCTCTTTCCCTAGTTGGTATTGTATTGATCAATCATAATCCTTGAGTAGCTCGAGCCATCTCATTTTCCTCATATTGAGTTCTTTATGTGAGAAAATATATTTCAAACTCTTGTGATCTGTATATATCTCACATATTTCACCATAGAGATAGTGTCTCCATGTCTCCAAAGAAATGATTACCACTACTAACACAAGATCATGAATTTCATAGTTATGTTTATGAGTTTTTAACTACCTTGATGCATATACAATAACCCTTGATGCATCACTATAAATAAAAAATCCACCATTTCTCTAAGGTAAAGTTAATATCCAAGAATTGACCAATATTCTCTTCAATTATTCAAAACATTATTCACATTATTTTGTTCATATGAACTTAACCTCTTTACGTGTTTTCTTGGTTAACAGGTTATCCATTTGGGAAAATTTCTAAAAAAAATGTCGATAGTGACCCGCTAAACCAATGAAACTGCTTACCTTAGTTATGCTCGTTTGTGCAGGCTGTTCTTAGATTACCTTTGTCTTTACAGGATCAATAGAGATTCCATACTTGTAGACAATATAGTCAAGAAAAGAAATTTCTAGAAGCCAGAATTCACACTTACTAAATTTACCATATAACTATTTCATTTTGGGAGTCTCAATAATGATCTATAAGTGATTCTCATGGTCTTAATATCTTTTATAATACACCATAATATCATCAATGAATACCACAATAAAATCATCAAAATATTACTTGAATACTTTATTCATTAGATCCATAAAAACCAAGGGTTCATAAGTTAATCCAAATATAATTACAATAAACTCGTAATTTCCATACCTCGTTCAAAAATGTATATTTGGAATGTCTTCCTTCTTTACTTATAGTTGATGGTATCCAGAACAAAGTTCAATCTTTGAAAAAAAAAATTGAGCTTTGTGAAGTTGATCAAATAAATCATTAATGTGAGTTAGAGGATACTTGTTCTTTATTATAATAGCATTGATTTATCTATAATCAATACATATCCTCATGGATACATCCTTCTTAACAAAGAGAACAAGGTCTCCCCATGGAGAAACACTGGGGAGAATTAATCCCTTTTTACCTAACTCCTCTAATTATTTCTTCAGCTCCACTAATTCCATTACGTCCATTCTATAGGGATTCTTTATTATTGGTCTTTAATTAGGGATTAAATTAATATAAAACTCAACTTCACACTCTGGGGGTGTCTAGGTAATTCATTAGTAAATACATCAATGTATTCCTTTACAATAGGAACATACTCAATTTTAAGATTACCTTATTCATCCCTAGATGTTGTTTTCTATTCCTCCCCAATAATTTCATTCAGTAAAGCTATAGGGGTGGATCTAGATAAAAATAAAATGATGGATTTTCTGATTTAAAGATAAGGGATTCTTCTTCATATTCACAAATTATAATTTCCTTCTTCTTATAATAATTTTTTTGCATCATATTTTGAAATTAAGTCCATACCAAGGATTATATCAAAGTTGATCATAGGTATGATGATAAGGTTAATAAGTAAAGCACATTTATGTGTTATAAAGGGGACTAGTCACCGCATCTTTATTGAAATGATACTTACCTTAGGGGTTTTAACTGACAACTCCTTTATTAAATAAAAAGGGAAATGTCTAGTTTTCTTGGAAACTAGGAAGATATAAAAGAATGTGATGATCCAGAATCAAATAAATCATTAACTAAGTTTGAGGAGACTATTAAATTACCTACCACCACATCATTAGGAACTTCAATCTCAGCATTATTTATCGCATAATCTTGGTCTTACTCCCTTTTCATTTTTAGGGAAAGTTTCCTTAACGCTTAGGAAAATTATTTACATAGTGTTCCATCTCTTTATAGTTAAAACACTACACATTACCGACTTCTTAATTTCCCTTGAAATTACGGGCTTGGTGGCCTTTTCTCCATACTTATAACAAACTCTCATCCCCAATAGTCATGTTCCATGATGTTTCTCTCCACATTTATTGTAGTATATAAATTCAACTATTCCATTCTCCCCTTTTCCTTATTTCCTTTTCCAGAGTGTTCACCAACCCTCTTCTTCTCTTACTTCCCCTTAAATTCATAAGACTTAGACAATTATTTTTCTATCTTGATAGCACATGAGACTATATATTTATTTGATGAGAAATTTTGGGATACTAGCACCCTTCATATGAATGGTTTTAACCTATAAATGAAATGATAAATCTTTCTCTCTGGATTACATATGTAATCTGTAGCATGCCTTGCTAGCCTTGTAAAGTTTGCTTCATATTTATCAACATTTTCATCATCATTTTACATCAAATTCAAGAATTTTCTCTCCATATCTTCTCACTATTCATGGTGGAAATATTTTTCCAAGATAATTTCCTTAAAATCCTTCCATTCTATGTTTTCTATTGTTTCCTCCTCCTTAGTGTTTTGAATCAGTGACCACCATTGATCTATATCTCTCAAGAGATGATAAACTTTCATGAAAATCTTCTCTCTTTTGTTGTTTCCCAAAGAAATAAATATCTTATCTAAAGAATTTATCCATTGTTCAATTATAAATGTATTTTTAGTCCCATTGAATGGTGGAGGTTATTGTCTCATGAAGCGGTCTAACATTGTTCCTCCACGTTGTTGATCAGGATGCTTCACACAAGTAAGGTTATTGTTCATAACCTGATTCAGTTGTCCCAATATAGTTATAAGTTTCTCAGCACCAGTTGTAGTTCCATCTCCAACATCATTATATTACATAGGAGGGAAATCCCTATATGGATTACGTGTATTGATATGGTTTCCATTCATTCCACTATATGTCATTGATAAACAATAGTATATATTAGATTAGGTTATGAATCATAATTCATAATTTTGAACTAGTAAAACACTTAATATAAATTGATAATTCATGTATAGCTAATATCATAATCATAAACATGGTTTCTTGGGGGACATATTTACTTTTAAATATTTTATAATGGTTTTTAAATAAAATTTGAATTATCCTAATATAATCCACCAAGAGTATCAAACTAGGTGAGTAGTAAGGCCCATTATCTTGTACCAAGTTATATCGAGTCAGGATGAACGCACCTTGTTGAAGTTATTCCCCCTAGGTACATCTATGCCAAAACCATGTCCCCTTGTAGTATCTAGATAGGGATGTATTACTAGAAAGACCCAAATAATCTCTGCCTTACCAAAATTATTGGATGTTCTTCTATAATTATCCTTGAAGTCTGTCTTAGGGTTATGTTCCCTAATCCATGTTTTCTAAATCTATTTTTCAATATTTCTACTAAACTTGATCTGATACCAACTGTAAAGACCCCGACCCCATTAACCTGGAGCTGGTACCTCACTTTATTATATTGGAATATATACAGGATTTGAATCTCAATGGACTGATCGGTTTATAAATTTTGGAAGCTAAATTACATACATGAACATTACATTACAATTTAAAACATAAAATAAAACATATAAAATCCTTTTAGAGCACCATTATTCTCCTAGATTAACCCTACATATCAGTCATAATAAACATCTTTGAATCCTGGGAAAAATAAAACATAATAAAGGGGTGAGTTCATATGCTCAATAAGGTAAGGGTACAGTGGAATCTATTTTGAATAATAAGAATAAACATTAATATAAGGTGTATAACTAAAACACAATCCATTCAAACATAATCTTGAGCATAATCTAGCAAGAATAAATGAAAATCATATAATTCCATATAAATAATCACATGGATATTATAATAATAGAATAATCACATTGAATATCAATAAATAATCTCATAACAAGGGAATGCATAATGTCGTACATCATAAACATACTTTCAATGCTTTGGCCAAGACACCATACATAAATGAGTAAGACATCAGCTAATATGAAAATTAGTTTTTCTCATGAGACCTATCGATGTATCGAGGGGCTATAGTGGGATACTCCAGTAACTTACTAATTATAATGCATTCCTTATATGAAAAGGGTGAAACATAAACAACATAAACATTCTTATTGAAAAACTATCATATTAAATGTGAATACTTCAACCATAAACCATGAATGGTAACAAAATAGAACATCCACCGTCAAACTGATCATAAAATCTTTAATAAAATAAGGTAGATAGTATCATAATAGGTAAACCTCAATTAATCATAAGATCCAACAAATCATGTTAACATGTATTAAAATACTCTAATAAAATCATTAAAATTTTCTTGAGAGAAATACCATTTTTTTCTTTGAAATCATTTATTTAAAAGGTCATACAATTTTAAAAGAAAAAATTTTCATTGAAAAGAACCTTGTAAACATATAAAATAAGCTTCAAAACATTAAGGCGCCATGATGGTAGAAAAATCCTATCATTTTGCATAAGTTAAAAAAATATCCCTTCCATATTTTTGTTGAAAAGTCATAAATTACGTTGTTTAGAAAACGATAAAAAGATTCTTTACAAATCATTTTATAAATAGTAAAACATGATAAAATGTCTTTAAATTTTTTAAGGATAATAGTAAAAATATTTTTGAAAAAAATTATAAGAAACATGGACATGGATGATAAATATTACCTAGCTGATACTTACGTATAAACAACCCCAAATAATAACGAGATTGTGAAATTAACCCTTACCTTGTACTTTATTTGAGTTGAATGTGATTTAAACTCCTATATAATGGTTTCAAACATGTTATTAATTTATACCAAAACCATATCCATAATTATTATATCATATATGATCTTCTTATATCATTTTTTTAATAATATTCCACTATTACCCTTGTTTCGGGTGTTAACTGCTTCATTTTCCTATGTTTTTTTTATTATGTAAGTCTTCTTTCTTATGCATAGGATATATATATATATATATATTTCATTTAATGAATTATATTATGTCCATATATATTATATTTACTCATTATATACATTTTTATAATCATTCTTGAATGGTTAATGTGGAAATTAATCTCATCGCGTTGTGGAGACAATAGGTTGTAATTACGTACGAGCGATGGTATTATTTCATTTATGGTGAAAGGGTAATGAATTTAATGGTATATTAATTATAAAAAATCAATATCATGTCATATTTGTTATTTATATCCATTTTATCCATCATTATATGCATCCAAATAAAGTCGTGATGAAAAACAAATTAAACCATGGCATGGAGACTGTAAGTCATACGTATGCACATGTGGTGCATTTGTTTTTTTAGGATGGATAAATGGTGGAATATGGTTTCCCCATAATCATAATAAAATATAATCATATATATGATAATTTATTTATTACTTTATCATGTAAGCAACACATGAAGGGGAAGTAGAAGAAAAAATGAACTTGAATGAGTTAGTAAAATAATTGCCTCTTTTTTGGTGGAATTCCTTTAGATCTCTTCTCAATGGATCTAGAGTTGGTCATTTTAGATGAATAAGACCTCCATAACTTGGATAAAGATTTTGGGGGTAGAAATTGGTAGGTTTTGGTCAATATATATGGAAAAAATTGGTGTGAGGAAGTGATGGAGGAGGTGACCTTTTATAATTAAGGTGAGGGTATCTTTTGGAAATTCTCAAAATATTAAATTAATATAAATTAATTTACAATTCCAAATAGTTCCAAAGTGGGTTATTTTGAATATAATATGATTATGGGTCTAAATAATCTCAATAAATAATTTTTTTACATGTTTAGGTCTCATTATTACCCTTATCTTTTGGTTATAACGCTTATTTAAACTCTTTAACTCTCACCGTGATAACATGTGTTTTTACTCTTTGAAGGTTAATATAGTTACTATAAAAAATCAAAATAACATAAAATGAGTCATGGATGAAATATTTAACTTTATACCAATAATATTTCCAAATTTAATATTTTTATGAATTTTATATCATTTAATAAAATATTATTTATTTTAATATAAAATTAATGTCAATTTTGATACTATTCGTTACTTGACTTTTTAAAATATCATAACAACATGATATCTTAAAAAACTATTAATAACTCTCTAATATGTATATGTAATCTATAAAATTCATGTATGACATTAATTATAACAAATTATATTTATTTTAATATTTTTAATATCATTTATTTGATATTTCCATTAATTAAATAATTATTGCATCATAATTGTATAAGAATTTAAGGTAATTATTTATTTCATAAACATTAAAAAAAATATCATGATGAAGATAAATATTTTATATTTAAATTGAATATTTATAGTTGAATTTATCTTCTCTATAACAATATATTAAAAATAGTGTGGTTATTAAAAATATGAGTATGACATCTTTAACTTCTCTTTAAATAAAATATAATTAATTTCATACTCTCATAAAAATGTCTTAAAAAGGTTATAATATTATAACAATGATGCTTTTGTTTGACACTCAATTATCCAATGAAATTCGGATAAGTTTTAGGGTAATTTTCTAATATTTATAATATTATTTTTACCCTTAATTTCTCAATTTACCTTTAACTGTATTAATAAAACAAATTACTAAAGTTACTATTAATAATAATAAAAAATTAAAGAAACCTGTTTATATAATTTGTACCCACTTATTCCAAATATTGAATTTATTTTTCAAAGTTCAAAACATAAAATTTGCAGTAATTAATTTAAAATTAATCTCATTGATGGAATGATAAAACAAGTTTTTAAAGTGAAAATGATCAAAATATTGAAATTTTTTTAAATCAAAATTCAATTTTAAATTGATTCCAATGACCTAAATTAAATTTAATTATAAAAATTATTCTAATAGCACTTTAAAACCAATTAAAAATTTAATTTAACACTATAAATTATTTATACAATAATATTTTTTCAATTAAAATGTAATATTTTATCACTATTCATCAAAACATAAAACTTATTCGAAAATACCAAAAATTTAACCAAATTAAATTTTTATATTTCTATTTCAAATAAGAAGTTTCTTTTTTTCAAATATAATTCATAAAAGTATCAAAAACTATATTTAAAACAAGTGGGCCATCAAAAGGTGGTAAAAGTGTCTTTAAAAAAATATAACCTTTTAATGCGTAGAATTGGATTCATTCTTATATTATGCCTATAAAATCATTTGGATGAATGTAAAAACATTAAATATATAAATTTCATATTGTGGTTATTACTATTCATTCCCTCTATTTTAACAGCTAGGTTATAACAGTCACTTATTAATAGATCGCGTTGTGTTCGAACTCGGTGTTATCTGTAACACAGACTATTAAATTTAGTTAAAAAGAAAACATACCATAAAATATTAGGGTGTTACAGAAAGTGTTTAAAAATAAACATTTTAATCCTAAATCTCTAATTTTTTTGACTTGATATTTTTGAAACCCTCATTCTCTCAACCCTGAAAGCACCTGACCAGGCTTGATCTTCAATTTCATTTGATTTTCATTATCTTTTCATATTTTTTCTCCTAAATCTTCCATCCTACATACTTATTTAATGATACTCTATATTATTCATTCCATGGAAATATTAATCTGCTTGACCCGTAATCATGGTTCAAAGTTTTTGTTCGTTCTTTTTTCTACTTTGTTTTTGAAAACATCTCTTTTCAATATTACAGTGTTTAGCCAGTTTCCACCACCTTTGAGTGAGTTTATCAGAATTTAGAATATATTTTACATTGTAATCCTCCAAATGTTGTAAGTTATTTTTTATTTTTAAAGATAAATTAATTATCTAGTTAGTTATAAATTTCATTCATTCATTCATTTTATGAATTTTAATATCAAATATAATTTTTTTATTAAAATTTGTTTAATTTTATTATTTTTTTATGATTATAAATTATTTTCAACTATAATTTGTTTTATTATAACTATTTGTATTTATAAATTTTTTAACGTTGTAGTTTTTTGCAGTTGATATCATTTTTTTCATCAATTTTTTTCATTTATAATTTTTTTTCCTTATAATTACATTTGATTGAATTTTTTATTGTAACTTTTTTTCATTTTTAAATTATTTTTAAAATATAAATTATTTTTTAAAAATTTATGCATTCTTAAATTATTTGTTTTTATATATTATTATATGTTTTAATTATATATATGTGTGTGTGTTTAAATTTTTTATGTATTAATATATTCATATTTATATTGTGATTTTTAAGTAATTAATGAATCATAATTGAATAAATACATGAAGAACTACTTATGAATATGAGAAAGGGGTTGACAATTTCTTTAAAGTTTCTAAATGAAATCTTTAAAACAAAAATTTAATTTTCTATCCATGCATGAAATGTTTAAATATCAGTAAATTAGGGTACAGAGAAATCAAAGACCATAGGGTTTTCTATGGTTTTAGTAACAATTATACATGTTGGATCTGGCATGGTGAAATAACAAACAAGTCAAGATCAAATGATGATGAAGATGTTCTGCATCATAAAAAGGATCATCTTGAAGAATTATTCTATAGTTTAAGTGTTGAAATCATTGAAAAAACAAGTGTTGAACAATTGTATGGAGATACTGAGAACCCACTATTCTCAGGTTTCACTAAATTTACAGTGTTATTGACAGTGTTGAGATTAGTTAAATTGAAACCAAGACATGGTCATATTGATAAAAGTTTTACTAAATTTCTTGAACTGTTAAAAGTGATTCTTCAAGAATTCAATGGGCTTCTAGATTCCAATTATGAGGAAAAAAATATTATTTCCAATGAAATTGGGGTATAAAAAATACATTATTACCCTAGCTAATGTGTGATGTGTAAGAAGAAATGTGAAAGGTTTTTAGATTATCCTAAATATAGGACATCACGGTATAAAATAGATACAAATCCAACTATGATTCATTCTCAAGAACAGGAACCAAACCTCTCACTAAAGCAATCTGGTATCTTCTAATAATTCCTCATTTTAACATTCTATTTGCAAATTCAAATTATGTAAAGAGGCTAAGATGGAATACATATGAATGAATCGATAATAGAAACATATGTCATCCTACTAATTCACCACAATGGAAAATATTTGATCAAAAAAATCTGATTTTGGAAATTAAGTTAGAAATATTAGAGTGGGTTTATACATAGATGGAATGAATCCATATCAGAGTCCCGACAGATAACATAGTTCATGGCCCATTTTTTTTGGTTATGTATAACTTTTCCCCAAAGATATATATGAATAGGAAATATGTGATGATGGGTTTGATGATTTATGGACTAAAAAATCCTAGAAATGATATTGATGTTTATTTATTACCATTTATTGATGATTTTAAAATTATATGAGAGAAAATAATTATAGTATTTTATGCATACAATAAAGAGTATTTTATTTTTCATTCTATTATAATGTTCACTATAAGTGAATTTTTTTCATATAGAAACTTATCTAGATATAGTGTTAAAGGACATAAATCTTGTCTAATTTGTGAATAGGGGACTTCATATCCTCAATTTCATTATAAAATAAAAATTATGTATATGGGACATCATATATTTTTATGAATGATCATCCTTGTCGAATATTAAAAAAGTCATTTAATAGTTTACAAGAGTATGATTATTCCCCACAACTATTCGTAGATAAATAATGTTACAATAAGGTAAGAAACATTAATTTTATATTTGAAAAAATAAGAAGTTCTAGTCATTAACCAAATAAATGGAAGAAATGATACATTCTATTTAATCTACCTTATTGAAAATTTTTGGATGTAAAACATAACATTGATGTTATTAATATTGAGAAAAAAATTTGTGATAGTATAATTGGAACATTGTTAAACATAAAAGGAAATAAAAAAGATGGATTGTAAGCAAGACTAAAAATAATAACCATGGGAATAAATTTAGAGTTAGCTCCCACAAATAAAGAAAACAGAACATAATTTCCTCTGGCTTGTCACACATTAAGAAAGAGTGATAAGATAAAAAAATTAATGCCAACATGGTATTAAATTACCCATTGGGTTTTCTTCAAATGTGATAAATTTGGTATCATTAAAGGTTTTAAAGTTAATAGGTATTAAATCTCATGACTTTCATGTATTAATTCAATAGTTTCTACCAGTTTTAGTGCATGGAATATTGTTGATACCTATTAGAAATTCTATAATCAGGTTGTGTTACTTTTTCAATTCAATTTGTGGAAAATTCATAGATCCAGATTTGTTAGATATATTGGATAATGAAGCTGTCCCCATACGTTTTAAACTAGAAATATATTTTCCACCACTATTTTTTGATATAATGTTTCATCTGTTGATTCATTTTGTGTAAGAGATAATAATATGTGGGCCTTTTTATTTACATTGGGTGTATCCTTTTGAAAGATATATGAAAATTTTGAAGGGAAGTTTTAAGAATCTACATCTACCAGAGGCCTCTATTGTTTAAAATATATATGAGAAGAGGTAATTGAGTTCTGTACTAATTATTTTTTTGAAGTAGAGCACATTGGTATCCTTATATCTCAACATTTTACAGTTGATAGTGAAGGTAAAGGGATTCATGGATTAAAGGTAAATTTAATTCCACATGATTAAGTGATTCATGCACATTTATATATTTTGAACAACATAAGTGATGTTCAACCATATATATCATCACATATTAATGGATTTAAGGTATGATATCTGAGAAGAAATAAAAATTGGTTGATAAATGAACATAAAAATGCATTTTTTTCATGGTTTAATGAGAACATCAACATTTATTTATCCACACCAGAAACATTGAAATGTTTATAAGGGGGTTCAAGTGTTAATGTGGTCACTTATTCTTGTTTTTATATTAATGGTTATGAATTTTACACAAAAAACCAAGAAGAAAATAGTGCAATTAAAAATATTGGAATAATGGTTGTCGCTGAAGCACTGCATTTTTCGAGTGCCAAAGATTAACACCCAATTTCTACATCAAAATTATATTTGGAGTTGTTAAGGATATATGGGTTATTGATTATAATAAATTTGGGTATTGATATTTAAGTGTAAGTGGGTTGGCAATAACAGTGGTGTGAAACATGATGAGTATGGATTTACACTTATTGGTTTAAAAAGATTTAGTTACAAGATGGAATCATTTATTATGGAGATGCATGAAAAACAAATATTTTATGTTGTTTACCCATCAAATGATGAGTGGTTTGTTGTTATTTAGGGAAAATAATTCATTTAGTGATTAGAATATTGATGATGTTGAATACTTATCTAAAATTTCTCCACCTGTTACATGATTACCCAATAATAAAAATGATTGTGATGTGTCCATTTTCCATGAAACATGAAATGATCATGTAGAATGGATATGGGAAAACACTCCATTACTCTCCTAATTAATCAAGTAATATTTTTTGTGTGAAATTTATAGAGTTAAAAACAATATTGTTTAAGTTTGATATTTAAATATATAGATGTTTAATATTCTTTTTTTTTTGTAATATTTCTTATATTCATTGTATTTAGATATCCATTTTTTGGTTGAAATTTTTTTCCTTTATCATTTTTTGTGACTATTTTCATTATATTATTCATTTTCAGGTATACACTTTTATTAAATAGAATATTTATAATTTTATTCCTATTATAAACAAGTAAATTTTTAATTATAACATTTATTTATTTATAAATAAATAAAAGTACATAAAATTACAATTTTTTAGATGAAAATCAGTTCTACTATTTTTTGTTGTTATTTTTAATATACAATTGTTTTAGTTACACATTTTTTTGGTTGAAAAATATAACATTCAATGTTTTTTTTCAGTATGAACAATCGATTTTTTATTTATTATATTTATTTAATTTTAATCAAATATAGGTATACATACTTTTATTGAAATAGCATACATGTTTCTAAATGACAGACATCAAGTCAAGGGAACCGAGGTATGTACATTTTTTTCATATGAATATATATCTATAGAAATTAAATTGTTTAATGAAATTAAACTTATATTTCTTAAAATTATGTGTAAATATTCTTCTTCTCTGGGGAGGGAAGTACCTAAAGATGGTAGGTATGGGGCTATATGTTTACCAACACTTTCACTTGCACATGGAGAGCAGAGGGTGATAGTTAACTTTAATGAGAACGACCACCCAACTATCCCACGTGCCACACAATTTAGGACTTACCTAATTGTGTAGTGTCATTGTAGGATAAGTATTTTATTCCCTAATTGGAGGATCATTGATCGGTCAGTGAAATATCTGCTATGGGAGTCCATAACAGTAAAATTTATAAACTTATTTATTTAATTTTCCAATTGTTTAAATATTATACATTTATTAATATTTTATCTATTCAATTACAGATGAAATTTAACTTTCAAGAGACAAAAGGAATTAAGAAAAAATTACTATTTTTTGATGTAATAAGATGGAAAGATTTTAAGATTAATTTTACTTCATTTTAAATTTTTGGGAGTAAACAGAATCAAAATCCATGCCTTAGGTATGGGTTTATAGATAGGGAGACATTATATAAGTCTGTCTCCAATAAGTAAAAGGAAGCCTTTATGGTATGTTTTTGTTGTTGGATAAATTTTATATATGTGTTTTTAATGAATATATTTATAATTATTTACTTATAAATATATTTATTATAATTATGTAAGGATAAAACAAAGTTAAGTGTAAACTAATTTGTTTAGTTAATTTTAATTACTTTATAACTTTTTTTCTTATGTAACATGCCTCCAATAAAAATCATCAAGAGATATTGTCTCATAATTTCTACCCTTATACACTATTATAGATAGGTTATCCTTTATTAGAGCATCAAATGATTACTGAAAAATGTATTGAATTAAGGGCCAAGTCATGTAGCAGCTCCGAAGATATTCCACTTGACTCTCCATCTCCTCCCCATTGTCATGCAAAATGGAAAAGGGTGAGAATGAAATAAAAGGGGAAGTATATAACTAATCCAAAAAAGTAAGTATATGATAATATTTTTAAGTAATTAATTAGTACCTTTCATCAATATTATTATTTATTAAATTTATCTCACTAATATTACATTTGAAAATATTACTTTAGGAAACCCTTCAAGAGAAAATGATAGAGGGTACCTTTATCCCTCAATGTATCATGAATATTATTTCCACTTCTTTTTGAAATTTGGAACACCCAAGCCACATCAGGGGGTATCAGGAGGGTATTGGTTTTATAAATTTTTAGGTCGTATCCCCAGTGTGGCTTTGACGGGGGAAGAATATAAGGAATAAATAGATTATTTAAATACTAAGCTACGGAACTTGAAAGGGTCGATAGATGATAGAAATAAATCATTTTTATTAATTATGTTTATAGAAGAAATGATAAAAACATAGTCTATACAACCTGCCTACCCAGATCCACCATCTCCTCATTCAAACTTGATTGTGTACTGTGAGTTGCATATAGGGAATCCCCATGTACATATTGTAGCGTACATTATTGTACATCGTCTAAGGAATTATATACATAATCAGCTTATTCAGCTGGGTCGGGTAAGGGTAAAAGTACATGATATTATTGATCCAACTTATCCAATATCACTCCCTAATAAAAATGTGTTCATATTTGGATAGAGTATTAGTCATTTTTTACTTTTTCTAGATAATATTTGTTGTCATATTTCATACGAGGTATGCATTGTTTTTTGTTTTTTATTTAAAATTAAATTTATAATTACTTATAATATTTTCTTACACTTAACTTATATAAGATTATCTAATATTGAAGTGATCACTGCAAAGGAAATAAAATTTTAAGGTTATGGTACCTTCAGATACTCCTCAGGAAGCTGATTGAATAACAAAACTACTACATGTTTTTTTCTAAATTAGATGGTTATTATACTTTTATAATGACTGCTAATATATAGGAAAGAGATTATACCTTGAATATTATTTTAAACAATATCATTGATGTTTTAAAAGGTGATCATCTTAGTGTACCTTTATTGTGTTAGTTTTCCATGTAAGTAAATTTCAATTTTTAATTTATTTTCATCAAGTAAACATATGTTATATTAACTTAATTAATTACTTTTCTAATCAAGTATCTCCAAACTCTTTGCATCTAATATGATTTCACTTATGTTTATGATTTTATAGACCCAAAATAAATTTCAACATAGGTGAAATACTTGAACCAATAATCCATAATTGAATATGTGTCTAAAATATTAAAAAACATACAAATTACATGTTGGTTTTTTCCATTCATTGGCTGGTAAGAAAATATATATAATTATGAACCACTATTAATTATACTATTATTAATGTTTAATTTTTTATATTTTAGTGAGAATTGGATGTTATGCATATTTTTTTCAAAATATTGTAAAGTATATTAGTAATGATCTTTATTGGGTTATGTTCAAAAAAGATTTAGCTTGTTGTTAGAGAAGTAAGTTCTATTCTATATTTTTTGTTCTTTAATCTTAAAATTTTCATTTTACAATAGTTTTGATAATTAATATTTGTAATTACAAAAGATCATGTTTTAAGTACAATAGGTCTCACTATTTAACAGTGGAACTAAGAAAAATTGAATATGTGAAAGTTCATGTATCTAACTCTTATATTAGTGATTACTTGTTTTTTATTACATATATAGTGTTTTTAATTTTAAAATATTATTTTATGAATGTAATTTCATCATTAACAAGGGGTGTTGAATATGTATATTATGTTTTAAACTTCATTTATGAGATAATCATGACCAGAAAAACATATTTGAAAAAGGTTAGTTTCATTATAACACTTATAATTTAAACAAATATGTTATTTTTTAAATACGTAGCACTTTATTTTGTATTTTTTTATGATTTTTCTCTTTATACATCAAATTACTTGAAACATATTCAAATTTTATTTTTGGAATATTTTCTATGTTTTACAAATTTGTAGTTTTAGTTTAATTTAGTTGTATATTTGTAAACAATGTTATAAAAGTTCTCAATTAGTTTTGTTGCTCTTGTTCTATTTCTAATACTATTTTCTACTTTCATTCTAAATTTTGAGTTTGCGGGTGTGATATCATGTTGTTTTGTAATTTTTTTATAAAATCAACTTTCCATATTAGTTTTTTTAAACTGATGTCAAAAGGTATACAGGTTGGCTTTGAACAACGTTTTTACCAAAAAAAATGTTGAAAGGCTTCTATATATCTTTATTTATAAGGGATTTCATCATCGGTTTATAAAAAATGATGAGGAAAGTGACACTTTAAATGTTGCCTATATTAAAAGCACTTTATAATTTATATTTAAAGGTAAAAACCTGATGTTAAAAATGTTTTTTACACTAGTGTAATATTAAATTCCTCTCACTATTTTATTCAAATAACACTATCCCTTAACTATTAAATTCATAATACTAAATCAATTGAATATTCTAGTGAAAAAAATCCTTAAACCTCTCTTTATAGTCCGAACTATGGAATAACCACTACTCTGAGAGTCTAAGGTAGGATTTTGGATGACCAACCACATTAACTCATGGCTCTATGAGCTGTTGAGTGGATTCTCATATCCTATTAATCCTTAAATTGGATTTTCTCAACTACTTGCCACAAAATTTGCACCAATATATATTTGGTTATTTATTTGATGTCAATTTTACTTAAGTTGATCCACCACTCCTATTAGAACTCCCCAATAGGATTTGACACCCTCAATTATGGTTGATGAGCACTTCATACTTATAGTTTTATTCAGATTCAAGTGATGGAAGGCATTTGAATTAATATTTATTTGATGGATTTTATTTTTTCTTGGGGA
This sequence comes from Viscum album, assembly GCA_963277665.1. NCBI lineage: Eukaryota > Viridiplantae > Streptophyta > Magnoliopsida > Santalales > Viscaceae > Viscum > Viscum album. The sequence continues at coordinate 905,402,369 of OY728139.1, forward strand.
ATGAAATCAGTTTATATTTATCATTTATGTTACTTAGTGATCACACACATAACTTAACCATTCATAATAGAAAACATTCATCACATGTTTATTCATTTTTATCTATGAACCCTTGTTTATTATTATACATGATCATGTATAAACTACACATACACAAAAATAATAAATAATGCATATGAAAAATAAATAATGTGATCATGAGATTTTCTAATGGTTGATTCATTGAGTGTTTCATGACCCGGTCCACTGAAGTCAGATCAGTTACTAACCCAAGCCAGTCTCTAATAGGCTAGGGGCTGGCGACCAGTGCCAAGTAGGCATATCCCACAAATGGGAGGCATTAGCCTAATATAACTGTACATATGCACACATCTCAAAGCCCATAAAATTTTTAAATGTAAAACAATTAAAACCAATGAATGCATACATCTATAATCTCACAACCAGAGTATGGTAGTAAAGTACTAAAATCAGAAAAGGGGGGAAATACAAGCCCAACAAAAAACTACAAAATATTTCAACATGATCCAAGGGAAAGGACCACGATCAAATGAAATATCCCAAAAAACACCTTAGTTTGTCAAGATCAAGATTTTATCCACATGTTCCCTATCCTCCTAGGACAACGTTAAAAGGGTCATCATCTTCATAAGACATGATAGGTGTGGGCAGAGTCCATGAAGTGGTGATTATAGCAATACCTAGTAGGACACCCCAAAAAAACTAAACATGAAGCGTCAAGTATATTCAACTCAATATAATATATAACAATCAATGTATAATAGAAACACCCAGATATACTCAGGAAGGACACTGTGATATTAGGTGATCACAACCAACTACCAGCCACAAGATTTTGCTCAAAGCAACACTCATTCAGGGAGAATCCACTCCACAAGACATGTTATCACCAAAGACACTAATTAAAGAGTTCAAGATCATTGGGTCCTTCCCTAGAAAGCTCACTGGTCTTAGAAGACCATGATACTCAAGTAGGGGGTCACGCCCAAAATCATTGGGGGACACCATAAACCCAATCTAGATCAACCTAGTAAATAGGGGATCATATACCAATGACACCAAAAACCCTATAAATAAGGTAAGCTAGATGAAGAATCAACACCCTACTCAATGAGGTCACGTCGATTCCACAAACCCCACCTAGGGTATAAAGATGATAGTGGATCACACTTCGGTCTCATGGAGGGAATCCCAAAACTCTACTAGAGACTCATACTATAGAAGAGATCACAATCTTGTGATTTGGATGTAATGTCGTATTGTACCCTCGAGTGGATGGACCAAGGGAACACACTCAACCAATACCATTCTAGACTAACAAAATGAAGGGCTACAAACATCCTTGAAGGGGGTACACAGCGTGTACTAGGGGTACACAATGTGTTTAGATATCCTCGGGTTTTCCTGTGTGGTAAATCCTTACGAGGAATGTAAACCTAAATATACATGGCATGTGAGTGAAGTAAAGATCATATAGAGGTTTCCTGGAACCTTCCCATGCCATCTGGACATGTATTTTTATCTCTGGTCGTGTCCATATACCATCTCGTGTACACATGGTCATGTTAGTGTCCAAGTACACAGTGTTCCACTAGACGTGTACTTATGGTTGGGTTCATTTACTTTCCATGATGATCCATCCTAGAAGGACCACATGGTGTGTGACCATGTCACATGGAATGTGATATTTAACTCACTATTGAAACCCTAGCATCACACGGGGGTCCTACACGATGTGTAACACTGGATTTCATGTCATGTAACCTTGGATTTTCTATATCCCGTGGGCTCTCCTTTATGTCACCTATGCACACCATCTCTATCAGCATCCTCACTAGAGATTATAGATTTAGGGTTGACTAAGCCTCTTGTTGCTGGAGTTCATAGATACAATCTTTAAATTTGATTGGGAAACATTTTCTTATGCCATCCAAGCCGCATCATGCGTCTCTTGGGAAAAAGGATTCCCACTGATCTTGTATTATTCCTCCCCAATTCTACCTCCATCATTACTGATCCTCCAATTTCAATATCCATCACAATTAATACCCACGGTATTAATCTATTGTGTCGAAGAATGGTCATGAAATGATCAAATACTAGGTAATCATCAAACCATGGGCTATAAGAAATGTTTGAGATGAACATGCGAAGAATGGGAGGGAGAAAACCATAATACATAAGATTTGAGGAAAGAACCTCATCCTTTGTTCATTTTTCCTCGATCTTTTGTCATAGAAAATGATGAATAAATAGAAATAAACACAAGAAACAAAATATAATTCCATCAATTTTAATCTACTGATGATGCGTGTATCGATTCCATTCTTTGAATTGATCTGTGCTCATCCAGGATTAAGAAACAAGATGGAAAACACAAATCAACATCTTACCTAGATTTTGGATCGATTGTTTATGAAGAACAATTTTTTCTTGTCTTTATTGACAAGATCCAAAAACTCTATTATCACAACAATTCATGATCTGATCTCGATCCATCATAATTCACCAATAATACTCTTAAATGGTCATCAGGATCTCTAGGATTTTAGTGGCCAACCCTAAGGAAAGTCTCATAATCATATATTTAAAGGAGAGACAGTCATTTCATCGAATAAAATAAATTTAACAATTTAATTTATTCATTTTGTTAATTCTTCACCTCCAATGACTTTTTCACAAACGCCCCATGCTAATAAAGATTAGGTCATGGATAGGGTAAAACCCATGTTCTGAACTCAACGGTGGCCTCATATTTCTAATTTGGTCCCCTATTCAGGAGTTATTCCACTTTTTATGAAAAAAATGAGTGTGTGTGTTATTTAATATATTTAATATACTTTAAACATTTATTTTTGGGAACATTGAGCCTTGGAATCACACTCTATATCAATGTATGGTCCTGAAAATAATTCATATAATATCCAAAAATAATACATGGAAAATATAATTCATTAAATTCTCCCCACCTTAGGGATTTTTGTCCTGATAGGAGAAAAACCTACTCAAATGATGAGGGTATTGAGCTCACATCTGGGTCTCCCACTCTCATGTTCTCTCCTGAATATTCTTGTGTTGCCACTGGACATGCACTAAGGGAATAAATCACCCATGAAGGATCCTCTCTTTCTGATTCTCTATATCTACTAGGTACTCAGAAAAGGTAGATTCATCATCAATGTCCAACTCTCCCCAATCGATAACATGTGATAGGTCATGCATGTATCTCCTCAACTACGAAACATGGAAGATGTATTTCACCTGATCCAACTATAGTGGTAGAGCTAAGTGATATGCCACCTCTCTAACTCAACACATTATTTAGAAGGTACCAATGAATCTTGAAGATAACTTTCCATGCCATCCAAATATATGAAATCTACGTCAAGGTGAGACCCTTAGGAATACATAGTCTCCCTCATCAAACTTTAGAGGTCTCTGTCGATGATCTGTATAAGACTTATAATGGATCTCATTAATCCTCATATGCTCCACTATGATATGCACCTTCTCTATATCAGTTCACACCAACTCCAAGCCCATGAGTTCTGACTCGCCTAGATCAGTCCAACAAAGTGGTGACCTATAGGGTTGCCCATAAAAGTCCTTGAATGGTGTCATACCTATGGTAGATTGGTATATGTTTTTTTATGAAAACTACACCAATGGTAGATGATCTGCCCAACTACGGACAAAGTCTAACATCCAAGATCGCAACATGTCCTCCAAGACCTGAATGGTATGATCTGTCCGTCCATTGGTCTGGGGGTGAAACATTGTGCTCAAGCATAACTGAGTCTCAAAGGCATCCTGAAATCCTCTCTATAATCATGAAGTGAAGCGAGCATCATGGTCTGAAATGATCATCGAGGGGACTATATGGATTAAGACTGTCACTTACGCATAGAGGCATCTCAAGCTCTCTATTTAACTCTTCTCTCAAATGACTATTAAGTGAGTCGACTTGGTGAGTTGGTTTATGATCATCCAGATGGAATTGTGTCCCCTGGACGTACGTGGTAACCTTATCATGAATTCCATGGATATCACATCCCACTTCCACTTCGGCACCTCAAGGGGATAAACTAAACCCACGAGAACTTGGTGCTCATATTTAACCTACTAAAAAGTGAGGCATCGAACGACAAACTCTAAAACTCCCTTCTTCATGCATGGCCACCAAAACTAATGTCGGGCGTCCTAGAATATCTTTACCATGTCTAGATGTAATTCCAAATGGGATGTATGAAACTCCTGCATCACCTCCTCCCATAACATCAAAGGTACCATTATCTATCCTATGAAAAGGATAACATGCTTCCCACCTTCAGAATATCCATTAGGAGCACATCCTGTGGATATCTAAGTATGTAAGGTCTCAAGATAGATATCATCATGCTTAGAATCCTTAACACAATGTAAAATTGGTGGGGGTAAAAACCATCGACTAAATACATGAAGCACCATCCTTATCCACAAAGGACAACTATAATGAGGGTAACTGCTCTAACGCCTCAGCCAACAACTAAGAACAAGATCTCATACTGAGAGAATCTGACACCACGTTCCCCTTCCTAGGAGTATAGAAAATCTCAAAGTCATAGTATTGGAGGAACTCTATCCATCACCTCTATATCAAGTTAAGATCCTTTTGAGAGAATATATACTTGAGAATCTTTTAGTCAGAGTAGATGATAAATTGCTCGCTCATCAGGTAGTGTCTCCACATATTCAGTGAAAATATTACCACTGCTAGCTCAATATTATGGGTCGTGTAGTTATTCTCATGTGTTCTCAACTGTCATGAACCATAGGAAATAACCACCTACCTCTACATCATAACATAGCCAAGTTTGATCCCTGATTCATCGCAGAACACTACATACTCAACACCCTCCTCTAAAAATATCAGGATGGGAGAACTCATCAATATATGCCCCAGCTGCTAAAAGTATTGTTGACACCTTTACATATATATGAAAGGATTCACACTTCTAGGTCAAAGCTATAAATTGTGTTTCCACTCTTGAGAAATAGAGTACAAACCTCTGATAGTACCCTGCCAACCCAAGGAAACTCTGCACCTCAGTAACACTCTTGGGTGGCTCCCAAGTAAGCACTACCTCAACCTTTTTCAGGTCCACTAATACTCCTATCTCTAAGATGATGTGTCCTAAGAATTGGACCTCTCATATCTAAACTCACACTTTGAGATCTTCCCATAAAGTTGGTGCTCTCAAAGTGTGTCGAGGACCATCCTTAAGGGTCTCACATGCTTCTGCTCAGATGCCAAATACACTAGGATGTTATTGATGAAGACCACCACGAACTGGTATAATAAAGGATGAAATATTTGGTTCATGAGACCCTTAAAAACTATTGGGGAATTCATCATGCCAATAGATATCACCAAGTACTCATAGTGACCGTAGCGACATCTGGATTCCATCTTTGGTATATCCTTAGCTCGTACTCGCAGCTGCTGATAGCCTGAGTTGAGGTCAACCTTCAAGAACCATCACACCCCTCTCAACTAATTAAAGAGGTCATAAATCCTCAGTATTGGATACTTAATATTCAAAGTCACCTAGTTCAATCTTCAGTAATCCACACATAAAATCAAGCTCCCATCCTTCTTGGAAAACAACACTGGGGCTTCCTAGGGGAAAATACCGGGTCTCACAAAGCCTTTCTCTTGCAATTCCTCCAACTGCACCCTCATCTCACAAACCTCTGTGGGATCCATCTGATATTATGGTACATATATTGGTTTCATATTAGGATGTCAGTCAATGTATAATTCTAACTCTTTATGGAGAGGTAAACCTAGTACGTCCTTAGGAAAGACGTCCTCATACTCCTCCACTAGCGTAGGAAACTGATAGTCCATAGCATCCACTGCTCCAAGAGTCATTCTAGATAACCGGTGATTAATCGGCTACACTCTCTTATTCCTGAGTTTTTTCTACTCTTACAAGGTTTCCTTTTCACCCACAAAGTAAAACCTGCTCCCATCACTACTGACACGCCACATACTCCACCTAAAACAGTCAATCTAAGCATGAACTGTGGATAGACAGTCCATACCTAAGATAACATCGTAAGGCCTCATCACTGCAAAAAAGATATACCATACAAAACTCTCACCTCCAAGTGTCATATCACACTATTGAAACAAGTGTGTAATCATTTATTCATGACCTTTCGGATTCTCTAACTGCAAGGGTTGAGCCAATGGCTCAACCAGAATCTCTAAGTCTCAAACTAGATAAGTGGAAAGGAAGGAATGACTCACACCTATGTCTATAAATACTGCAACTAAAGTAGAAAATACATTGATTGTACCTTGTATAATCCCTATATCCTCAGGGTCATGGGCCTCCATATCCTACAACTGGCCTCGTCCCTGACCACCAGCTCCTTGAGCCTGGCGTGGACCACCTAGGGGTGGTGGTGGTAATAGGTCAAACCTCCAACCACCACCTCATGCTCTCTTAGAACCTCTTCCATGTCCTCCACCATATAGAACACCCTACTCCCTCCTTTAAATCTATCTTAGTGGTCCATATACTGTCTCTCAATCAGCTATACAACGGGTTGGACAATCTTGATCTAGATTTCCCCAACTGTCATAGGAGAAACATCACCTCTCCCTTGGCTGATTCAAGTCATCCTAAGAGCCTTTCACCACTGACCCTATGTCTTGGGATTTACTCTTGAAGTGTCTGACATGCTTGGATCCTTGTGACTACCGTTAACTACCTGTTATCGAGCTATCAACTCCTGGGTGCCCGCTTCTACCACCCACTATCGGTGCCTGCTCTTCCAAGAATCTCCCTACCGCCAAGGCTCACTCAAGCACCCCAACAAAGGTAGGAATGCAAAAGGAGACTACTGAAACCCTGATGTCCCAACATAAGCTCTACTCAAAGGTATGTGCTCTAAAGAACATATTCGTAACCATATCTATATAGTAATATAAGAGATCAATAAACCTTGTTGAGTACTCTGCCATGGTCAAATTGCCCTACTGTAGATGTGGAAGCTCTTATATGTGCACTGATCACAATGTGGCCGGATATAACACCTTCCTGAAGAGACTCTCAAAGTATGACTAAGAGAGATCTATCTTATCATGTGACTTAGTCACTAAGCTCCACCACTGCCCAGAAGATCCCTGAAGAAGACTTTCTATGAGGTCCGCCATCTGATCTGCAGGAATACTCATAATGTGGAAAACACGAGTGACTACCTCTAGCCATTCCTTAGCCACCTGGGGGGTCTGGCTCACCCCAAAATTGGGAGTTCACTACCTCTTAAACTCATGTAGTGCACTTAACCTGTATGCATCCTTAGCTGGCATAACTAGCGATGGTTGCTGCTCAAAGGGTGGTTGTATAGCTGGTAAACCACTCAGAGGTATTATCTTTGGTAAAGGCCCCTATACTAATGTCTCTTCAATTTTTGCATCATCCTTGTGATCACACAATGGAATCCTAGATGGTTGTCTTCATGGAGGCATCCTGAAATAAAACAAGATGTACCATGGTCAAAGAGTATATATGGGTAGATGAGTCAAGAAGGATTTTAAAAACAAAAGTCATTTCTATATGATGCATGCACAAATTTTTTTCCCTGCAACCAATGTTTATATTTATCGAGTCGAAAGGTGGGTGATCAGAGTCTTGGTGTATGGATATGTCAGTCGCTGCACCAACACTGGAGTCCCTAGAATAAGATACAAACTTGAAACACTAAACACTATTTTCCCAAAACAATATCATCAACTCTAGTTCTAAGGTAGAACTGACTCCTCTAATACCACTTTGTCACAACCCAACCCACCGGGGTCCAACCTGTGACTACCCCAAACCCACCTCCAATAGTCCAGGGGATGGCTACCAATGCTAAATAGGAATATCCCATGAATGAGAGGCATTATCCTAATGTACCTACACACACACACACACATCTCCAAGCCCATACAATATTGAAATGTAAACCAACTAAAATCTATACATGCATACATCTATAATCCCACAACTAGAGTGCGATAGTAAAGTACTAAAAGCAGAAAAGGGGCCAAATAAAAGCCCAAAAAAACTACAAAGAGTCCAATATGATCCAATGGTGAGGACCACGATCAAATTAAATCTCTCTAAAAACACCTCAGTCTGTCAAGATCAATCTATGATCCACCCACTCCCTATCCTCCTAAGACATTGTTAAAAGGGTCACCATCTGCATAATACATGACACATGTGAGCAAAGCCCATGTAGAGGTGAGTATAACAATACCCAGTAGGACACCCCAAAAACACTAAACATGAAGCATCAAGTATAGTCATCTCAATACAAGATATATCAATTAATGTATAATAGAAACACCTAGATATACTGGGGAAGGACACCGAGCCACCAGGTGGTCACAACCAACTGTCAGCCACATGATTATGCTCAAATAAATGACCGTTCTAGGATAATTCACTCCATAGGTCATGTCATTACTGGAGACACTCATTCAAGAGATCAAGATCATTGGACCCCACCCCAAGAAAGCTCACTAGTCTCACTACTAGAAATATCACCTATACCCACGGTTTAAAATCGTGGGTATAGCCCATAAAACCGTGGGTATAGGCTATACCCATGGTTTTATGAACCATGGGCTGAAGTGGAGTCGGCATAGCCCTATCCCCATGGTTTTTACAAAATTGTGGGGATATCCAGTCCAAATTTTGTAATACCCACGGTTTGTTTAAACTGTGGGTATATTATCTATTCCCACGGTTTTCAGAACCGTGGGAACAGTAGCTACCTGGAAAACTAAAATACCCACAGTTTGAACTGTGGGTATTTGTGATTCCTGGAAAACTCATATACCCATGGTTCAGTGAACTGTGGGAAAAGATTCTTCTCCCATACCGAAACCCGCAGCCTCCCTCCTGCTTCCAGTGCGCACCCAGTTGCCTCCCTCCTGCTTCCAGTGTGCACCCAGCTGCCTCCCTCCAGTGCGCCTGCTTCCAGAGCACCCAGCTGCCCGCAGCCTTCCTGCTTCCTGCTTCCAGTGCAACCATTAAAACAAATCAGAATATAATATCAGTTGGAATTGATACCATGAGGCATATCAGCATTAATGAATAATTATTTAACAGCATTAACCACCTCATTATGAATAATTTCCCAACAAAACATATTGAGTTTATTGTAGAACCCATCAGGACATTAAATACTATCAATGTTATGATAAAAAAGTGCTACCTGAACCTCCTCTTTAAACTTACATGTAAATAGATTCATCAGGATACAATGAAAACTAATATCCTAGGCTTTCGGAACAATTTCTATACACCCAGGGATCAAAATCAATCCATTCTTGAACATGAAGGGAAGGGGTATAACCCTTCTGAGTAGGTGAATCCATGGAAGTGGAGAACTCATGGTACATAAATTATTGAAGGTGTAGTAAATATCATGTTCAGTGAAGGCCTCCACTCACTGTAAGTAGTGGCCTATAAAAAAACATGAAATAGAAAATAACTGGAATTTTTAAGAACACCATCCATTTTCTAAGTTATCTAAATAGAAATTTCATCATTTCATGCAGTATAATGAAATATAGATAACAGACTTACATTTACAATGCAACAAAATGCCTATTATTATGAAGTATATCAGGAGTTATCAGGAAAAAATATATATTTTTGGAATTCTACAAATCCTGAACAGTTGAAGAGAAATCAGTGGAACTTTAGACCACTTAAACAGGGATTTCAAATGTCATCATAGTTTAATGAAATATAAAAAAAATCTATTATCGACCTAACCAAAAACATTTAATGATAATTTGATCCATATAAGTAACATTATAATTGAATAACTGATTAAAACTACGAAACACTATAAACCAAAGATTAATGTCCCCACCAGCCCCTCCCCCCTGCCCGACCCCATCCCCCCTGCCCAGCCCCATCCCCCATCAGCCCCTCCCCCCTGCCCGGCCACATCCCCCCTGCCCAGCCCCATCCCCCACCAGCCCCACCCCCCTGCCCAGCCCCATCCCCTACCCAGCCACTCCCCCCTACCCAGCCCCATCCCCCACCAGCCCCTCCCCCCTGCCCCGCCCCATCCCCCCTTCCCGGCCCCATCCCCCACCAGCCCCTCCCCCTTGCCCAGCCCCATACCCCACCAGCCCCTCCCCCCTGCCTAGCTCCCTCCCCCCGGCCCAGCCCCATCCCCCCTGCCCAGCCCCATCCCCCACCAGCCCCATCCCCCCTGCCCAGCCCCATCCTCCACCAGCCCCTCCCCCCTGCCCAGCCCCATCCCCCCTTCCCAACCCCATCCCCCAGATATCAGGAGAAATGTTAACCATTTTTAAATGATATTAATGTTAAACATGTTTGTCAAAAAATGTATAGATTACAGATAGCAGAAATCACACTAATCAGAAGATTACATGAAAAACTTGTTTGTCATCAAAACAAATTTAAGTACTGTAGGTTCTTAAGCAGATAGCACAAATACTAAAAATGTACATATTACATGATAAAGAGGTTTGTCAACAATGGTTACCATAGAAGGTGTTAGTTCCATATTTGTGGTTCATTGTCATGATAAAACAGATAGAAATAATTGAAATATTTATGACAATGCTAATATTTAAATGTACACACTCCTGTAACTATAGACAATTACGAGATGGAAAGAACAGTTTGTTTGAAAGACTTAGAATACACTTTATATATTTAATTAATGCACATGTGTTTATGTTAATGGAATTAAATTATTAGTCATTAAATATAACTATTGAATACCTGAGCAGTGGAAATATTCAAGGTTGTAGTATCAAATCATGTGCCAATGCTTGAAGTCCCTGGATAAGACCTAATATTTTGATGCTCCAATCATGAATTGTTAAAATTAACATAATAGTAATAATAATTTCAATTGTTATTAAAACAAATTAAAGACCAAAGAAATTTTACCTGGATATATTCGATTCCACTACTTATGAAGATGCATTGCTTTGATCTCCCTGTTCAATAATGAGGAAAAAATTAGTATTTTGTGTATTTTGTTTTCTAATATAAATAGAAATTTGTATACACTCCTACCTACCCGAATGTCTTCAAAGCATTCGGTAAATATGCTGATGTAGTTGTCATTATTGTTGATGAAAATTACTTTGTAGCTCTTATGTTCGAAATAATCATTCAGATTCACGTCATAGAAGATGAGTTCAAGTTCAAATAGTAAACCACATGTTGATGTGTTGATGCTCTCCAACAATAGTAAAATGATACACACTAAATTAAATGTCCATTAAACTTCGATGTAGCCTACTCCTGCATTGAAAAATAATTAAACAAAAGTACTATACATATAAATAGATGATATTACAGGCATATTAAAAAATAATAATTTTTAAATCTAGTAGAATCTTAATGAGATCCCAAAAAGGAAATAGTGCAACTAATTAAAAAGAAATAAGAAACATAAAAGAATCAAAATTTCAAAGATACTTGGACCCCTAACTTGAATAGTATGCATTGTGACCAGAAAACAAAAATCTATAGCAGTTGTTTCAAGGATGTTCATACTTCAGTAACATGAAATTTTGATTTCCAGGCTTTACAAATTCCGTCAATTGCTCAATGGACGTGATTTTTTTCAGAATGCAGTTCAATAAAACCGATTCATATAATAGATATGCACATTCATAAAAATTATTTCTAGGTATGAATGTGATCATACAAAAAAGGAAACCCTAGATTGGGGAGGCGAAGGAAACCCTAGATTAGGGTTTTCGAAGGAGGTGAAGCTGGATTTAGCAGTTATTGTAGGTGATGATGGAGGATTATGTTATCATCGGTAATCCAGATGTAGAGATAGAGGATGGAGGTGAAGGAGGTGAAGGAGGTGAAGGCTGTCAATGGCGAAGGAGCGGTGGAAGGCGAGCACGAAGGAGTTGGAACCTAGATTGGGGAGACCGAATGGAGAAGCTAGTTTGGGGAGACCGAATGGAGAAGCATATAAAACCATCGATTGGGGAGAACGAAATAGGTGAAGGTGGAGTATTAAGATGCAGCACAAACCCTATTTTTGTGAGACCGACGAAGGTGAAGTCGGCGGATGTCGAGGAAGGAAAATCGGGGGAGCGGCGCAAATAGGAGATTGGGGAGACGGAATTCGTGGAGGAGGCGTAGGATCCAGATGCAGAGAAGATGGAGAAGGAGGTGTAGAAGCCAGAGGCTCTGAGGGTTATTGGAGACGCTTTACACTTGGTAGATCTTCAAGGAGATGATAACATTCGGTAAGTATAGGAGAAAGTGATGAAAACCGTGAGCAGGAGCAGTGCGGGCTGGGGGGTAATCGGGAAGGGGAGCGAGAGAGGGGAATCGAGGAGGGGATCAAGAAACCTACGGTATTTGCAGAGGGGATTGAGAACCAGAGAGTGGGATAGGGGTTTCGGGGAGGGGTTTCAGGGAGGAGAGCGCGGGTCGAAGAAAATTCCCAAGTGGGGGATCGATAATGGGTTAGATTTTAGGGTATGGAGGAAGGAATAGAGAATTAATAGTGACGTGGATGCATGGTGAGGTGACACGTAAGCAAAGAGAAAGCCTACTTTGGTATAGATAATAGATAATAGATACCCCCAGAAATTTGAATGTTAACAATGTTGCATTGAACAATACACATAGATAAATCATGAGAGGTCAATCTATGAATATTAATTTCAGTCCTCTCTTCAGGTCACATAGAATCTTCCTCTATTTTACCCTTTTCATTTTATGTTTTCTCTCCCCTCTATGGGGATCCTAAATCATCTATATTTGAAACACTACCTCTATGAACAGGTTCCACTACAATATCCTAAAGTATAACACCTAAAGGAATATCCCTGGATGCAATAGATACCACAGTAATCCTGTAATCTAGGTTAACTGGCCCCTTATTATCATTAACTACTATCATTGTTTAAGATTTTGGAGGCCTTCATGACATCTACATAGGATCTAGATTATAGTCCTTAAAAAGTGGGTTAACAACCTCTTTACCAGAGGGGGAATTATCCAAGAAGGATTTACCCAACATCTGAGAAGATGACCACCCTCAATATGATTCTTTATTAGATGGAGACAAGCTAGGGAATCCACTGGTACCTCTATGTCCCAATTGAAATATACAATAAGAAAAGGAAGGGTCAAAACTATATTGATATGTATATATGAGAATATACATAATACACATATCATACCTGAAACTTTCTCAAGTAGTACCTGATCATGTCCTTGTTCATGTTCTGTTCGGTTAATTCTATATCACAGCTGTTCTTGTATAGGGAGTACTGCAAGAAAATTATCACACATCAAATTTCACCCTAGAAAATAAACAAACTCAAACTGGGTTAACATTCCAAAAACATCTGATTTGTGATTGTTCAGGATCATTTGCATACAAGGGAGAGAGTTGGGGAGACTTCCCCATGGAAACCATATCCAATCTAATGGTCATTGCACTATTGTAGAAGAAAACAATGGACTTACTCAATGAGGGTTCCAATGCCCACATTAAAATTCCGATGACTAAAAATGCAATGCGATGCATGTGAAATTCTGCACAAATAAAACAACATCATAAAAAATCAGGATGTTGTGCATCAAATGTCCGCCATGCTAATCCATCTGCAGGATGGACCAGCTCATCATTACCTTTAATTCTCTCAACATCGTGTCATCGCATATTGACTGATATTTCTGGAGACATGAATAGATTTTGAAGTCTGGGAATCAATGGAAAGTGCCACATGACTTTCTGTGGCACACGAGATGGTGTTCCATGTGCATTTGTCTTCCATCGAGATGTACCACATTCTTTATAGTCATTACGGTCAGTTGTTTCCTCCAAATATAAACTGAAATCTTTCAAACAAGCATGGACTTTATTAGTAGCAAATCCAAGATTCTTAATTAACTTTCATGCCATGTAATGATTTGAGGGAATATCTACACCATCAAGAATAAAGTCCTTCAAAAATGTAAGAATATAATCAATGGCGGTATTAGAAATCCCATACATGGTTTTTCCATGATATAACCGCATTAAAAATTCCAACTTGGTCATTTTAGTACATTCTTGATATACTGGAGTTCTGGAATCATCCAATAAATTTTTCACTCTCTCAACATCATCGTCTTCAACATTTTCCTCATGTGTACTGATATCATTGTCTTCTTGCACCGGCATGCTATCTCTCTCAAAATGATGCACATATGGAAATCGATCAAATATCAAATTCTCCATGTCACTTCGTTCATTTCATTTATGAACAGTCGAAGATTGACTCGTCTCTCTATGGTGAAACCAAACATTATAGTTATCTTGAAATCCAAATTTTGTTAAATGATAACTAACTTCTTCTCATCTTAACCATGGTCTTCCAACACAATTATAGCAGGAAAACTGTATACAACCTCCACCTGACGCATTGTTAAATGCAAAATCTAAAAAATTCTCCAAATTACTTTGAAACTCGGTTGAAATCCGATTGGTATGATACATCCAGCTTCTATCCATTCTATAACAAGAAAAAAAATTATCATTCAATCCACAATGTAAATCATATTTAAAAAATTCATTACAATCAATTTTATTATTATATTAATCAAAGCATATTAGTAGCTAGCAAAACATATTTAATGACAAGAGGAGTCCATGATTGAATAAGTAGGAAAAAAGAAAAAAGGTTTACCTTGAGATGTAAATTAAAGAAAAAAGTTAAAAAAAGTCTCTCCCAAGTGGTCATTGATGGGGAATAAAAAAGAAAATTTCAATGTAAAATACTCCTTTATAGATATAGAGGCATTATACACTTGGGAAGAAAATTTTATTTTAATAATATGAATTTATAATTTTATATATTATTTGGTAGGGGTTATTTTATGGGTAATAAAACATTCAATGAAAATAGATTAGTTATAACTTTAATGTTTTGGAATTAATATTGAAAAAATGTTTCAAGGTATCCTACAAATTTTGTACAACATGATGCTTACAAGATATAATTTTTATGGATTCCATTAGAACTTTGGAATATTTGTTCATATGGAAAATATATTTTTTTTAAAATAGACATCATGATATACTTGGGAGTATTGAGAATCAATGTTTTGGGGTTTCATCCCCTTTAAAGGAATAAAATTTAGAAATGTATTGTAAATTCTATATAGAAATCACATAACATGTTTGATATTCTTGAATAAGTCTATGGAAGGTGTGACCATCCTATTCATGATGAAAATGAATGCCTCATCAATATACCATCTTAAAAATATTTGAGTTTTAATACTCAAAATCATCAAAAGAATAATAGAAAAGTGAAGGAGAAAGATTTAGTTGTTGAAGTTTCACCCAAAATATCCAAAGGGGAAAGTCCATGGATCTTGGAAAGTGGATGTTCTGCTCACATGATCTTTTTTGGTTTTGAAAATTCTCAAAACAAACCACAAGACCAATTTATGTATCTCAATGGGTGTATAGGCCATTATGCCTTGGGTTAGTCCATAAGTTTATCATCCCCTATCAACTATCTCAGGTCATACTACAATGTCATCATTCCCCACTTCCGGACTCCATTAATGCCTCAAGGCCTTCATTCCCTTCCATTTTTCATTCAAGATCCCACCATATTCATCATGAATCACTTCTCAAATTCTCCCCCTATATAGGATTAATGAATTCATGAAGGATCCACTTTTAACTTTGATACAAGATAGTATAAGTCTACTATCCATACATATATATATATACCCAAGTCATAGTAAGGAAACTTTTTATCTATATAGAGGCATAATCATATCATTTTAAAAGAATTATCATGGTTTGTACACACACATGAGTATTTCATATCATACATTTTTATATAATTGCAAAATCATAACATGGTAAGAACTTCTTGCATTCAACATATTGAATCCCAACATCAATGTTCACCACTTGAATCAATCTCACAAACCAAAGATCCATGGAAGCATCCCCAAATCACTGCATGAGTATTCAAGGGTTATGATATATGATGAATAACATGTTATGGGTTGGGATCATTTTAGACCTATCCATCAAGATACTAAAAAATTAAGAGATCTAGATGGATCTGAGAATGATCAGAAAAAACCATCTTTCCATATTTATTTTCCATGTAAATATAGAAAGGATCACATTGGATATCATTGTAAATCCTAAACCTGGATAAGAAATTCGAGATCTAGTTCCTTTAAAAGGATAATAAATAATATCTATAAATAATAAGAATAACAACAAACAAATGATAAATTATATTTAAATCTCAAGGACTGATTAAATTATATGTAAATGGTTTGGTTGCTTGGCTTAAAAAATCATGCTCTAACCATGGGAAGTTCACTACCTATTCAAGTCACATGCATGGTTTGGAGACATGGTTTTGTAAACCCTATGAAAATCATGATGTTGATTCTCTTTAGAGTTACATAGTTACCATGGAATAGTTTCCATGTTAGCTCTAAAAGTACCCCTACCATATATCACCCACTACTCCTCTCTAATAGGATTCATAGTTACATTGGGGGACTACACTATTCCCTCTAACCATTATCACCATTAAATTCTTCAACCCCCCCCCCCAATCTCCCAAAATCTACCCAATACATCACCCAATAAATGTAATAACTCAAATAAACTCTTAATAAAGGCTAAAAATAAGGCATAATGCACCTAGAAAGTGAGTGGTTGTTCCAATATCCCCCTCTAATGACTTGTTGACCTTAATATGTGTCTCTAGAGGTCTAAATCTAACAAGTAGGTCTAGTAATACTAAACATATGATTCCTTATCACATTTATCTTCTTTAATATGTATGTTCTTCCATAAAACCTTAACAAGAGGCTTCATCTTCCTTCATAGTTCCTTTATTCATAGATCAACAATCCATATTGGACCTTTCTCAAACGAATCATTTACCCCCAACACAACATTCTCAATATCAATTACATTTGAAGGATAATTATTGAAATTTATAAGTAGGAACACATGGGAAACATCATATATAATAGAAAAATGATGAATTTGATGATACCCAGAGGAGAGGGAGCTGAGAGGGTGGAGCGGGGACGTCGCCCAAGCTGGGGGCAGCAGGAGAAGGCCTGGATGTTGAGGCAGAGGCGAAGTCCGGGAGGTCCAGGTTGAGAGCAGAGGTGGAGGCCGGGAGGCGAATCCAGGACACAGAGCCAAGAGGCGGAGCCGAGAGGTAGGTTTGAAGTGGGGGGAGCGCGGCGGAGCCGGGACGCGGAGCCAGGAGGCGGAGTTGGAGGTAGGGTTGAAGTGGGGGGAGCACGGCGGAGCCGGGACGCGGAGCCAGGAGGTAGGGTTGAAGTGGGGGGAGTGCGACAGAGGGTTGAAGTGAGGGGAGCGAGATGAATTCCGATAGTTAGGGGCTAAATACCCACGGTTTTAATAAAACCATGGGTATAGATGGTTAAAAATCATTTATCCCCACGGTTTAAAGAACAGTGGGGATAGATGCGTGGGGATAAACCCCATTTCCAGTAGTGTCTTAGATAACCCTGATACTTAGATAGGGTTTATCCCTAGAATCACTGGGGGACACCACAAACCCAATCTAGATTAACCTATTGCATAGGGGATCATATTCCAATTATACCACAAACCCTACCGATATGGTCGGCTAGATGGAGGATCAATGCCCAATTCAAGGTGGTCACACTAATTCCACAAACCCCACCTAGGGTATAAATATAATTGAGGATCACACTCTAATATCGTAGAGAGACTCCACAAACTCTATCAAAGACTCATCCTCTAGAGGGGATCATAATCTTTTTATGTGGATGTAATGTCACACTCTACCCTTGAGGTAATGGACCAAGGGGCACACTTAATCAAGACTGGTCCATACTAAAGAAACTAAGGGCTATAAACACACTTGAAGGTAGTACACGACTTATACTAGGGGTACACGGGGTGTCTAGCTATTCCCAAGTCTTCCTGTGTGGTAAAGCCTCAAACAACATGTAAACCTTAATATACATGGAATGTGAGTGAAGCACACATCGTTTAGAGGTCACCTGACACCTTCTTGTGTTGTCTGGACATGTTCATGTATCTTTGGACATGTTTGTGTACCAGCTTGTGTACACATGGCCATGTACATGTCCAAGTGCATGGCATTCCACTGGATATATAATTCTGGTTGTGTTTATGTAATTTCCCAAGTACACGTTGAGCTGTCACATAAGGATCACACGACATGTGATATTTAACTCACTATGGAAACCCTAGCATCACACAGGGGGGGTCCTACACGGCGTGTAATGCTAGATTACACATCGTGTAACTTGGGATTTTCTAGACCCCATGGGCTCTCCTTTACGTCACCTATTCACACCAATGCCACCATCTTCCTTTCTGTAGATCATAGATTTAGGGTTGGCCAAGCCTCTCTTCATCAGAGATCATAGATTTGGGCTTCGAATCTAATCAATAAATGTTTGCTCGTGCCATTTGTAGTTGCACCATGCATCGCTAGGGAAAAATAAATCCCATTGATCTGATCTTGTTCCTCCTCAATTCACCCACTTTCATTGATGATCCTATAATTGCAACCTCTATCACAAGTCGTACCCATGGTATTGATTCATTGCACCAAAAAATAGTCATGCAACGATCAAATATTGGGTAATTGTTGAACCATGGGCCAAAAAAAATTCATGAGATGAATGTGCAAAGAATGGAAGGGAGAAAACCATAATCCATAATATGTGAGGAATGAACCTTAACCTCTATTTGTTTGGCCTCGATCCATTGTTGTAGAAAAATACTAACAAAGAGGAATAAATAAAATGAAAAAAATATAATTCCATCAATTTTAATCTACCGACGATGAACGTATCAATTATATTATTTGAATTGATCCATGTTCATCCGATATTAATAAGAAATATGGAAAATTCAAATCAACATCCTATATGGAGTTTGGATCAATTTTTGATGAAGAACGGTTCTGTGTTGTCGTTGTTGATGAGATCCACAAACTCTGTTGGCGCAAAAATCCATGATTCGGTCTCGATCCATCGTCGTCCGCTAAGAATGCTCCCCAACGGTCATCTAGATCTCTAAGGTTTGATTGGAAAACCCTGAGGAAATTCTCATATTCATATATTTAAAAAGGAGAGTCGGTCGATGTGTCAAATAAAATAAATTAAAACAATTTAAATTACTTATTTTATTAATTTTGCGCACGCGATGACTTCTTCACAAACACCCTACGCCAACCAAGATTATGTCATGCCTAGGGTAAAACTCATATTATTAACTCAAGGGTGCCCTTGGATTTCTGATCCAGGCCTCCATTTGATATTTATTCCACTTTTTCAAGAAAACTATGCGCGTGTGTTATTTAATATATTTAATATAATTCAAACATTTATTTTGGGCACACCGGGCCTCAGAATCACACACTGTCTCAATGCTTGGTCTTGAAAATAATCCAAATAATATTCAAAAATAATAAACGAAAAATCTGAGTCATTATATAGTAGAATATGGATCATCTAAGCCCCTAGGGGTAACACCTTGAGTCATATTTGACTCAAGTTATCGTGCTCACCTCATCCAATGCATCAATGTCCCGTTTAGTGCTTTGCCAAGTCTCAATGTAAATTGTGTCTCCTTTCATCCTCCGCATTATATAATAATACTCACTCACAGGTGCAGGGGTCTCGAGAATTCAAGATATAGATGAATAAAATCCCACATGGATATGCATGCCCTTATACATATAATGAGGATGAGGGATGATGTGTGGAACATCATTTATTAATTAATTATTACAAGCATCACATATTGTAATAATTAAATAATTAATTAATTAAACATTGTGTATACATTAATGGGTCTAGCTCATGATCAGTCGAATGGTATTAAAATTTCATAATAAACTTAAATTTGTGAAGAATTATACTCAAGTGAATATATTATGAATTAAATTAAACTAAAATGACTTTAATTCACAATATTCATGTTGCATGATCCTGAAAATGAATTTTAATAAATTCCATATCTTTTAAAATATTTTTTAGAATTTTCTCATAATTTTAGGGCTCCCTAGGACTTAAAACAGCTTCTAGAGGGGTTCTGGATCCTAACTGGGGCCCTGAAGAGCCAGGTAGGCTGGGCAAGGCCCCACCCGACCCGGCCTAGTTCGCGTAAAAGATCTTCCCTACATAGGGTGTCTTGGCGGTGCGAGGCATGACCTCTTTTTTTCTAATTTTTTTTAAAAAAAACACAATGCCCATGCGTTTGTTGGCGTTGTCGGCATCAACTCCACATCCCCACTATTAGACTCGTGTACCCTAATCCTTGGATGAAGTTAGGCCAATCACTCACAACCCATACTACATGCTAGGTTGCAACTCCAATGGTGAGGTCATTGGGGGTTGTAGGGGCAACACACCTCTCCTTAGGGGTCCAGGGGATGAAGACCCCCGGTCTAAATTGTTGGGAACCATAGCAACTCTGATTAAACTATAGCAGAGCTAACCGATGACACTAAAATGGCACTGTAATAATGCATATTTACCATAACAACATGTGTCAACGGTACTGTAGCTCTAGAGACTTCTTAGAACCGATACTGTAGCAACTTGGACTTGGGTGGCTGCAACTTTATAGTAAAGTGGACTTATTGTGTGGGTACTATAACAACATGGGTTACTATTCACTATGTTGATTTAAGATCTCATTCGAGCAAGGGTTTGATGTAATCTGAGATTTTACCCTGTATTTCTACTCCCAAATTATAGTGAAGTGATTATTCCTCTCCATGGATGTAGGGATTATTCCCAAACCACGTAAATCATTTCATCCCGTGTTTATATTCTTCTTATTATTTTGTTGTTTTTCCCCTTTTACTCTTTTTCTTTGAATCATCAATCATTTGTTGCTCCATGAGTTTCCACAACACCCCTCAGTCAATGGGGGAAAGCGTTATATAGCGGGTGATGTCAATCGCCTGCAAAGTTTTATTTTTAAAATTGTTTTTTTCTCAAACAACATTGATGCGATAGTCAGGTCCCCCCTCCCTTCCTATATGGTTTGTGACAACTGGAAAGCCACTACGACCTTCAGCATTATCGGCCTTGGTGTGCCCCCTTTCCCCACTGAATGCGCACGCGCACGCGCGCACACACACATATAAATATATAATATGTTTTTAGCCCAAAAATGTTATTATATCTTCGGATGACCATATCTTAGTCATCTGGCCTCGGATCGAAGCATCCTCAATAGCGTTGGGACTGTATCGATGCTATCTAATCGAATTCATGCAAACTTAACTCTAATTTCAACTTATGAAATCACATGATCACTCTGATACCATTGAAGGAACCGAGTATGCCACAAAATCATGAAAATAGGTGAATTTCAAAAAAAATACATTGAATCTATCCTAAGAAACCTGATTTGGTATAAAAATACCCGAATTCTCCCACGAATCTCATGCAATTAATTAAAGTGTGAAGAACGAAATTAAAATGTTACCTTGGTGGATGATGTAATCTCGATGTACTCTGCTCATCTCTGAATCATTGTAGCTCGAAGGATCCAAGCGAGGATCCTTCTGGATCATCCACATGTCTTCCAAAAAGTTTTTGGTATGTATTTCTTCGATCTCTGGGTGTTGGCATGAAGAATTGGAGACACTTATGACATACCCTCGACCACGGGAAGAACACGAGATCAATCCAAGGAGATGAGATTGATCCAATCTTGTTCTTTATTGATTTCTCTCTCTTGAAGATTATGAGAAGGGAGGAGAGGTGATAAGCTCTCAAAATCATGCAAATTGATTGTGGCACTATTGATGGATCAAAATTAACCTTAAATAGATAGGTCAAACTTTCTAGAATTGCACTTAAGCTCTTGGATAAATTTAACTTTTAAAATCGGCCCAAAACAACATAAATAACTAAGTAAATGTGTCATGAATGTCATGAATATTTCACCATTGACTTGCATGATGCTATTAAATGCCTTGTGATGAATTTATGTGCCATGAACTTGGCCCGTTTCTCCCAAAATTATCTAAGGAACCTTGAACGTGTAATGTTTGTTTGAAAAATTATATTTTATCGTATTCACTTTTATAATTAATTAACTTCGATCGTTCACACTCAGACGTACACCGACCTCACACATGGGGCCCACTTCATCCTAAACTCCAATTCATCTGAATTGGAACAACTTATGGATACACTTTGTGTGTGACCCTTTAGGCTCTTATCTTGATAGAAGTAAGTCATACTCACATATCAAGGGCGACATATAGTAACACATCATGACCCCTAATGAGATAAAGATAAGTCGTAATTGTGATAATTTCCTACAAACATGCATTGTGTAATATAATCTTTGTCTCTTGATATCTCACAAAGTAGAATGCATATCTTATGTCACTGTCCTCATATGCTTTATTTATTATTTAAATGACCATACTGAATGGACTTACCTTCTTCTATCATGACCAAATATTTAATAAAGGTAATACCATCCTAGTCAACCGGTCCTGATATATCTCTTTCTCTACACAGAAGTGATGAGTCATATCTTGATCATTCTATCAATGCCATACCACCAATGACGCATCCAACACAACCTACCTCTCCACAACATAAATGCCATAATTTTCGTCTTATATCAAAGTACAAAATCAAATGATAGACATTGATAATGATCTCAAGTTGAGAGACCAATACATATGCTCATGGATATGAACATCCAATGACACTTAAAACATGTGGTGTTCCTATTGGCGGGTTAGTCATCATGGTCTCATTTATTGCGATCATTGAGTGTGAACTTCATGAAAAGAAGTTGCAATGCATATGAGCCTTTAGCACATGATAGTTAGACATCATCCATATTCCGCCAGTATGATGTATCTAGACCATATGACATGTGTTTAAGATTACCGTCATAGTATTTCGAGATTCTCATTATAACTAGGAACAACTATAACCATTTGATACAATAAATAATCCAAGAACATTACAATGTAAATAATATATGCAGAAGAAATAACACTATTATGGTAAGAAAACACCATGCATTACTCTATGTATACATGATATGATAATCGAAAAGTACTGCTCAAATTGGGTCTAAGACACTCACTTTTACAACATTAAGCGGAAGGAACTCAAGATAATGACAACTCAACAAACTCAATGCTCCCCCGATGTCACTTGGCCTTTGGGTATTCAAAACCATCTTTTTTCCTCTTTCCCTTATCATAGATCTATGAAAACAACATATCTGATACATATGTGCAAATGCTAAATTTTAGTATTCCAACAACTTTATGCCACCTGATTAATATTTCCCTTTCAAATATTTATTAAGAGTTCAAATTATAAAAATCATTTGAAATAGCTGATATAAATATAATATTTCATCATTTCTATAAATTTTTTGACAGATGTTGTTGTAATGACATGCATGTTTTAGTACATCCACTCCCACTCAATTGCTAGTTTGAACTTACACCTTAACAATCACGAGGTGACACGCCTTTAGCATGCAATGTGAAGTTTCTCTTGCGCAAGTCACCGATTAGAGATATTTTCATAGAAAACATTATTAATCATAAAATAATAAAAAACATTATTAAAAAAACATGGGTTCTGCAATTTAAATTTAAAAAACATATGCGATTTATGCATGAGTGAGAGTCCATCTATTTTCACAATCAATTTGTTTTCGTGGATGCCACATTTAACCTCTATTTTTTCCGTGAATAAAGCCCACCGGTCCGGTCTTTTTAACCACCAGCAAAAACCGGGTCCGAGAGAAGTGGCCAGAATGGCTTCAATTCATTGTCAGAGGAAACGTGGAGGTTTTGCCGGGACGCGTCACTGAGAGCACAATCACGATGCAGTCGCCGGAAAATAAGTTCACGCCTCTGAATTTTCATCGGAATTTATGTTTCCTGCAAATATAGTTTCACTCCAGACGAGGTTTTCCACTTGAAAATGCCATTTTGATGTAGTGTTTTTGTCAGTCTCGCCTGTAGGGTTTCGATTCGAATTATTTCATTTCTTCGTGTGTTATTTGGTGGTGGGGGTTTGAATTTTGGAATTTATGTTGTTTACTCGATCATATCTCACCCTATATTTTCTTCCGTTTTGGTTGACTTTGATTGGTGGATTGTTCACAGTGCTTCGGTGTCATTTGGATCGTGTGAGAACTTGTGCTGGTTTTTTAATGGGTGTGGACGCGGAGCGCTGATGTCATTGGTTTGGATTGTTATTCGTCGTCAGCTAGGAGATATCGAATCAATGGTAATTGCTTCCCTATTGTAGTGCTGGATGTAAATGTGAAGTTAAGAGAAATTAAAACCAAAACGAATCAAACGAACCGCTTGTGTTTTTCCTTTTGTCTTCTATACTATTTCTGGAATTATTGACGAGTACATTCAGTGCCAATCTTTTGGGGAGATCAGGTACATGATGGCATATTGAAAACATTATGAATTGTGATAGGTTGTTGTTGTGCTACTTTCATTTGTTATCATTCTAATGGTGCTTGCTTTGGTTATATTCTTGTTTTTTAAATTATAAATCCTATGGAATCTCCAACCATCCACCGAAATATTATTTCAATGGTTTATGCAGGCTTCTGTAAAGAAAGTGTTCACAAGGGCGGAATGGGAGAAAAAGCTCAATGATGTAAAGATTAGGAAAGAGGATATGAATAAACTGGTGATGAATTTTCTTGTTACTGAGGGTTATGTTGATGCAGCAGAGAAGTTCCAAATGGAGTCTGGGACAGATCGTATCCTTGGTGTTCTTTTTATTGGTTTCTTTGGTAGTTCCTTGTTGAGTTGGTTATGTTGCTCCCTTCTCCTATGTTCACTTAAAATTTCCTTATTTGTAAACAGCAGATATAGACCTTGCAACAATTACAGATCGCATGGCTGTTAAGAAAGCAGTGCAATCTGGGAATGTTGAGGATGCAATTGAGAAAGTAAATGATTTGAATCCTGTGGTGGGTTATCCAATATACTACTTCCTGATCAATTTCCTATTAAAATTGCATGCATCATCAACTGTTTCTTTACTTGCTGATATTGTTTGTCCACTGTTGTCAAAATTTATAATTCAACATGTAACATGCTTCTGAACTGTTTTTTTCCCCGTTGCATGTTACTACTGTTTTAGTCTTTTAATGTTATATATCAGTGGCAAGTCACTTTGGGAGAAGTCCTTTGCAGGGACTTCTAAAAGCATCAATCTTATGCCACATTTCCCATTGTTTGCAGATACTTGATACAAATCCCCAGTTGTTTTTCCATCTTCAGCAACAAAGACTAATTGAGCTGATCCGGAAGGGCAAAGTTGAAGAGGCTCTTGAATTTGCCCAGGAAGAGCTTGCACCAAGAGGAGAAGAAAATGTAACCTGTTCAATGATTCACTGTGTCTGTTTCGGTGTTGTATTCGAATTATTTTAGCTTGCATATAATTATCTATTGAAATAATGCTTTCTATACAGATTATTTCTTAAAATATTTTTTTTTACCTCCAATTGCATTACTACCTGTTTCATCAACCCATTGGCATTGGTACCTGGTTTTTGAAAAAAAAATAATGTAATTTTTTGCAGCATAGCTTTCTAGAAGAGTTGGAAAGGACAGTTGCATTGCTAGCATTTGAAGATGTCTCTAGTTGCCCTGTTGGAGAGCTTCTGGACATATCACAGCGCTTGAAGACCGCAAGTGAGGTGAATGCAGCCATCCTCACCAGTCAGAGTCGTGAAAAGGGTTAGTGTGTGCCATTTAAGACACCTCTCCTTTCTGTTAATCATGTAAGGATCACCTGCCATTCACCTCCACTGTCATCATGTGGAGCACACACTTCATTGAGTTTAGTAAATTACTTGCTTAGAAGGTTTTGGCTTAACTGGTGCATGCCAGTAGCTCTAATTTTTCATCTTTTATCTCAATGATTTGAATTGTGGTGTGGTGCATTCTTCAGTTTTTTCTTTCAAAGTGTTGGATTGTTCTACGAGTAGTAGGACATAATTGATATTATTAAAAAATGGATATGTGGTGCGGAGAATTAGAGGTGACAATTTTGAACCGAACATGATAAGCTGACACGACTTGACATGAGTTAAATGGGTTTGGGTCATACATAAATCAGTTTGGGTCATTCATAAATGGGTTCGAGTAATAATAGGGTCAGATTCGGGTTGGCCGTTCATGACCCGCCTAACCCATGTAACCTGATTATAAATATAATGATAATATAAAATATTAAAAATATAATAATAATTAATTTTATAATATATATATATATATATATATATATATATTTATTTATTTATAATCAACTTGATTTGAAGTAATTCACTTGTTTATAACACATTATTTATTTGAAATGGTTTAAGAGGGTCGAGTTGCAACATGGATAACATATGTTTCTTATTAATTAGGTTAATTTTAATCTGAATGAGATAATTCAATTTGGTCAAGTCATTGAGTTAATGTGATGTTAACTAGTTGGGCATGTCATGATGCAATCAAAAAGGTTGAGGGGTCGAATTAGGGTTGACCCCTTTATAAATGGGTCGGCTCATGTCATTCCAAAAGGAGATCATTTTTTATATTTAGGTTATTTTCTGCAATGTGATGGAGAAATATATGAATTTCTTTAGGATTCATGAGTTAGTTTATTTTCCTGTTCTTACCTCTTCAGCTAAATCAAAAGTTTTTGACTTGTGTTGAATTGATTTAGATCCAAAGCTTCCAAGCCTGTTGAAGCTGCTGTTGTGGGCTCAGTCGCAGCTTGATGAGAAAGCTGTTTATCCTCACATAAATGATTTGTCCACGGCCACCCTTGAAGATCCTGCTATTTGATCTATCGGTGTCATTCCATTTTTACTCTTTGAGCAATCTGTGTAATTCTGAGTTGGAGGTGA
This sequence comes from Viscum album, assembly GCA_963277665.1. Taxonomy (NCBI): domain Eukaryota; kingdom Viridiplantae; phylum Streptophyta; class Magnoliopsida; order Santalales; family Viscaceae; genus Viscum; species Viscum album. The sequence goes on from OY728139.1 coordinate 905,429,423, forward strand.
GAGGTTCATTTTTAGGGATCAAACATATTAAATGGAATACTACTGTTGTAGCTGTTGTTAGATGCTTTGCTGCATGTGAAGCTCAATTATTTTTTAGATAGCAAGAAGGTTCTTAATATATTTCAACTATTTGAACTGTTTATTTGGGATCGACCCCTAACCTCTGATATGGTGTTTTATAAGAAGAATTATGACTTAAATTTCTGAACTGTGTGGCTTTTCGCGTGATGGATTCAATTTTGTGAAGGAGGTGGGCAGAGACAAAGCTTGGGCTCTTAAGGATGGAGTTTCAGGTTCTGCTGACTGTGGTGAATCTAACAAGGGATCTAGCAGTAAGTAACATTAATATTTGTTTAATAACGACAATGTAGAAGTGACTGAGTGGTTTCTTGCTTATGTCGCCTTCTACAACATCATCTTGTTCCGATCCCTAATGTACTGAAACTGTTTGTGGGATGGTGAGGGCGAGTTTTTGGCGAGGGCAAGTCCATTATGGGAGGCTTTCTTGGTTACGAAGTTCCAGGACATAAGCAGTTGCAAGCATTGATGCAATGGATCTGGCGACAATGATGAAAGACTCCTTCTCTCTTAAAAACATGAGACGGTGAAGGTGATGACCCTTGTCATAGCCCCACACCGTCAGGTGAGAAACCGAAGGAAGATCGGACTGCAATGAAATTGGAGTTGGGATGATTTTACAATTTTGGATTTGAACCTGGGACCAAAGGTTAAGGGTGTGTTTAGAGTGTAGAAATGGATGCTTTGGAGGTTAAGTGATGAGCGGAAAATACCTAGAGTGAATTCTCAGGTTTTGTGTCAGTGAGTGGAATCGGGAAGGTGATTGGTGAAGCCATCGGACACCCGGTAGATTGTCAATTAGTACCCAGTGGAGAAATCAATGGGGGTGCCCCAGTATTTTGGCTGTTGTGCGGTCGGTGGAGAGCCACCGGGTACTCCGTGGTGTTTGTTTAAATGGGGACATTTTTGGCATTGTAAAGGTTTTAAATTAAAAAAACTCTAGAAGTTTCCTTTCTAGGCTGGAAGTCAAGAGGGAGGGTTTTCTCTTCCTCTCTCTCTCATGAACTGGGTTGTTTTGAAGCACCCGTGAAAAACATTTAACGACAAGAGGACCACACCATAGTGATGGGCGTGGTGGTTTGAGAATTTCCCTATGCGACACGGGGAAGGGCAATACGGTTGTGGAGAAACCATGTGTTGAAATAGTGGGTGCCCTAGACCCAACTATGTAGTACTTTTGATTACCGTATCATGTATACAGTTAGATATGCATGATGATATCTTACCATTATAGTGCTGACTTTTCTACGTCCACTCTAATAATGGTAATGTCCGAAGGTTAATTGTCGTGTTAAGAGGTTATAGCAGATCCCAGACTATACTGAGAACCTCGAGATACAATGACATTGATCTTAAATATATGTTTTATAGTCTAGATATATCTTACTGACTGGACACGGTAGATGTCTGACTATCAGGTGTTGGGGGCTCATAAACATTGAGATTTCTTCTCATGAAGTTCGCATAGTGAGATCATGAGGACATACCCGTCAATAGGAATACCACATGTTTTGGGTGTCATTGATTGTTCCTATCTACGGACATGTGTATTGGTCTTCTGACTTGAGACCATTACCAATGTATATCATTTAATTACGTACTTTGATGCAAGGCGAAAATCATGACAGTAATGTCGTGGTGAGGTAGTTTGTGTTGAGTGCGTTGTTGGTGGTATGACGTTGGTTGAATGGTCAAGAAAGGATTTGTCGCTTCCAAGTTTAGGAAGTTGTATATCTCAGGCCTGATTGATTAGGATGGTGCCGCCTTCATAAGTCTTTGGTCAAAGCAGTAGAAAGACAAATCCATCTGGATAGATCAACAAATAATAAAGCAAGATAAGGACGATGACACAAGAGTGCGTCCTGCTTTATGGGATATCAAATGACAAAAAGACTATAGTACACAGTCAGTGTTCGTAGGATGATAGTTGTTGAATGACTATCCTTATCTCTTTAGGGGCCATGACGGGCTGTTAGACCCCGCTCTTGGTCTGTGAATTTTATTCACTACTATTGAGATAATGGCCTAGAGGGTCACACGCAATAGCATATTCAAGAATCCGCCATATTCAGTTGAATAAGTATATGGACATAGTGGGCCCCGCTATGGGGTCCGAGCGTTGTCTATGTTGTCGATCACCAAAAGAATTAAATAAATTCATTAATATTCAAGTTACGGATATTTGGGATTGAATTTATTTAATGTATTTACGAGTTCAGTAAATACGAGAAAATATTAATCGAACGGATATTATTTTAATATTCAAGGTTCGTTTAATATTAAGCGGGGCATCGAGTCGAGTTAAATGGCTCAGATTTTATCACGTAATATATTATATATATATTACAAGTATGTGATAAAATAAATAAATAATATTGACGCAGTTTTAAGTGGTCATAGTTATTTATTTAGTGGACGTGGAATTAACGGGGGCCGGGGAACCCAATCGAGTAATTTCCACAATCCGCTATAAATAGAGGAGAGGGGCTCAAGCGCAAGTACTATTCATGCCATTTTGGCCAGAGCTCCTCTCTCCTCCCGCTCTCTAGAGAGAGAAGCAATTGATCCGTGCTTGGATCGAGTTTCTCCTCACGCATCGCAAGATCGATGACGCGGTGATCGTCAGAATGTCGAATATATCGTCGGATCGCCGTGCTAGCACCCGGAGTTCGACGATCGGCGTTCCTGCGGATTTCTGAAGCGTGTGTGGACGATCTAGAGAGATCCTGCTATGGATTCTTCGTGCAACGACCGCCGGCGACAAGTTGCGGTCGACAACGGCTTCATATCTGAAACGAGTAAGTTTTCTTTTTATTTTTGTGCTCTTTACAATCTGCGTGAGATCCTCGGACCTCTCCGGGGCTCGGATCGTCGGCGACGACAAGTTCCGTCGTCTCGCCGACGAAAATTTTAAAATCCCCGTTGCGGGCCCCAGAAACCTAACAGTGGTATCAGAGGGAGTCGCGTAGATTTTCTGAGCCAAATAAAGTTAATTTGCATAAAATTAAGTAAAGGATACAAAATCGGTCACAATGGTTCAAACCGCGCGCCGATCTGATTTCAAACGACCAAGATATGGTCATTTGAAATTTTAAGAAAGGATCGCGTTTTTGGTATGAACACAGATATTAAAATTTCAAATATTATTATAATTATTATAATTAATATTATTATAATAATGTAATTATAATAATATAATTATAACAATTTAATTATAATAATATAATTATAATAATAATAAATTTATTATATTATTATAATAATTTATTATTATTATATATATAAAGGCTAATTATAGCCTTTAGAAAGTTTTATAAAATATATATATATATAAAGGAAGACCCCAAAGGGGGTCTTCCCGCGTGGAGACCCAAAAGCAAGACCAGAGGGTCTTGCTGCAACTTGCAGAACAAAAAAAAAAACAAAAAAAAAGGGAGGGGGCTGCCGCGTGGAAAGCAAAAGAACACAAAAAAAAAAGAAGTTGCAGGGGGTCCGAGCGGACCCCCTCCCTCCCGCGCGGCGCACTGCAGCGCCGCCGGGACACTGCACTGGCGCGGTGCACTGCAGCGCCGCACCCCTCTCCCTGCGGACCCGCACGGTGCGGCGCCCAGCAGCCGGCCACCCCCTCTCCCGTCGGGACGCTGCACCCTTTCGCCGGCGCCGCACCCTCCTGCATGCAGCGGCCCACACCTGTCCTGTCTCCCTCCGCTCGGCCTGGTCCCCACTCCTCATCTCGTCGCAGCACATGCCGCCGCCGACCCCTCACCTTGCTGCACCTCCTCGGCCGGCACGCGACGCTGCGACCTAGGCCGCCCTTCCCGGACTTCGCCGCAACGACCCTCCTCCGCCGCTTGCGCTAGTTTCGGCCGAACCTGCTCACAACAGGCCGGCCTGCCGGCCAAACCAGGCAGCAAAGGCGAGCCGCCGCCCGACTCTCCTTAGGCCGCCGGCCGCTCTGCGGTTTCGGCCGAATGCCGCCGCCCGCACCCTCCTCGAGCAGCCTGCGCGAACGCGGGGCCGAGCTGCCGCACTCCCCAAGTTCGGCTAGAACTAGGGCGGCTCCTCCTCCTTGGCGCGAGACCACATCAGTTGAGCCCGCCGGAGCAGGCGCCTCACGCGGCAAGCAGCGACCAACCCGCATCGCCCCGGCCATTCCTCCCTCTGTTGTCTGCAGCGCCAGCAAGCCGTCGTCGGTCCAACTGAGGGTCGCCATGCCGCCTCAGCTACCCGGCCAAGCCTTGGCCGAACCCTCCCGCCGGAGACCCAAGTGGCCGGAAGCCTCCCGGTTACCTCGCGCTGCAAGACCCCGCAGCGCCGCCATTACAGCTTGGCTCCCACGGGTGTCCCTGCCTCCGGCCGCCGCCCGGTCCTCCTAGCGGGCAGGTAACCCCTGACTCGGGTTAAGTTAAATCAATTAATATAATTAATTAAATTAATTAATATATTAATTGTAGTGAAATAAATTTTAATACCTGAGGTTAAAATTAATTTATTTTTTGTAATTAAATTAATTAATTAATTAATTTAATTTTAAGTATTAAAATTAAATTAATCACATGACCGATAATTAATTAAATTATTTGAATTTATTAATTCATTTAATTTAATAACCCTCATACTCATTTATGCATTTTAATTTTTATCGCGCAATATTTTATACCCGACAACTGGTCTTGAGCACCGACCCTAGAATGTCTGCTTTTAATTATTTATTTAATTAATTATTTAAACTGCGTGCGATGTGTGTAATTAATTAAATGACGGTCTGCGCATCGTCTTAGTTTTCGGTTAAAATGTATAACGACCTGCGTGTCCAATTGATTTGATGTACATTTATACCTTAGTCCCCCTCGCCTGCGCGCGAGTATTATTGTATAACGGACGGAGACGATGCAAAGACGAACGACGTGGACCCCGCCAAGTCGAGGCGGTGCATGTTGATGAAGACGGTGCAAGACGACACGTGGATTCCGCCAAGACGTAGCAGTACTCCAAGACGTGACGTCGACCCCGTCAAGACATGTTGATGCTGCAGAAGACCAACAAACATACAAGACAAGAGGCAAGCTGCATTTTGAGTCAAGTTTCGACTCAAGTATGATGCCCTTAGGTCGTTTAGATGCTCAAGACCAGTCGGGTAGTAGTTTACCTTTATGCATTTATTTATTATTTTATGCATTTTAGAACAGCGGGAAAAATACATAAAATAATAGATAATAAAATGTATAAAGAAGCAGCATGTGTTTTTCTATTAAAGTTCAGTTGTGAGCGCGACAACATAGATGAACACAATTAATAGAAATGGATTGCATTCGTCGAGAGAAAAACCTAAAACCCTCAAAGAAAAATATTAAGTCACAAACATCCTTCCATCATTCGAGTTTGAACAAAACCGGGTGTTCGAGGTGCTGGTTCATGCCTCAGCAGAGGGTGCCTCTTACTACCGGAGAGTTCTTATTCGTGTGGTGGGTCGACTTAACTAAAATTGCAGCAATGGAATAGCCTTAGCTAGCTTGTTGTAATTTTAGAGGCAAACGTTGAGTAAATCAGTAAATGATTTTTGAAACTGGGACTTCACTCAACAGATCAAGGAACTGCGAGTTAATGCGGTTGGCTAGTCAAAAGCCTACCTTGGACCCTCCGAGTAGTGGCGTAGCCCTAGCTTGTAGACTATGAGGGCGGTTCAGGGATCCTTGCCACTAGAATACTCAAGAGTATTCCGATTCTAGTACAGAGGGTTCCTAGAATCCGAAAAAATTAGTGGGAGACATTTAATGATTAAATAATCAGTAATGTCACATTAGGTAATCACATAAAAGTACAATCTGCTAAAGTATATTTGTAGATAATGGCAAGCAATACCATAATAAAACTACGATAAACATTGGACAAAGTTATTGTCCAAACAAGCACGAAATTCCAAGTGTAGTATAGGCGCTTGCGCACATTACTACCATAATGAAAATTCAAGGTGCTTGTGTCCCAACCTGTTAAGCCACCTTAAGAAGCGAGGGTGTAAAACAACTTACATGAGACTCATGAATCAAACATATGATGGTTCTGTCATAATGCTATCATCAAATTCTGATGTTAGTTGTGGTCGCTACATCAAGACTTGGATGATGATCACATGTAGTCTCATCTCCAAGATCCTTTCGAGGAGAAAGTGAAGCGAGATTTGGATGTGTTGGTCGCACTCGGTTTGTAAAGTGAAAGATAGTTCACAATCTTTCATGCCATCCCATTTCTTATACCTTTTACACCCAATTACTCTAGTTTCATTTAAAGGTACAAACGAACAGAATAGAGTAAGCGCTTCATTACCGCTAAGGTAACATTCGCCAAGTAATAAGAATATCAGAGATAACACCATCTTTTATTCTTATGGCGAATAAATTGAATGACAAGACGAAAAGGCCTATGGCAAGTTACGCCAAAGGCACCTTCGTCATGCCCTTCAAAGTAAAGTGGTTGGTTATTTAACATGAGGTTATTTGCATCACATATTTAAATAAATTTATGGATGTTTAAAAACTGAAATACAAGAAGCAAGTACTCGCTTCTCGTTCAGTTTATATTCATCAAACAAAAGTATTGTTTTCTCTCATACTTCTTGGGTATTAAAATAAAATATGCTTTTAACATATATGTATTGAAATACAATAACCAAGCAAGTAGAGAAACATTACTAGAAATAAATTGTCTTTTCCAAGCAGCTGAGAAAGGGTGATTCCTAAGTCAGTGGTAAGAAACACATAACTTCTAATTGTCAAGTGATTGATTCAAATTGAACAAGTTGTGGAGTATAACCAAAAACATTTATATCATGTGCCCATTTGGACATGATGAAACATTATTCCAAGTTTTGGAATGAATGTTGTTTGTGGTAACATACTCAACAAATAGTTCACTGCTATTTGAATCAATGGCAATACATGATGAATATAAAATGTAAGACCTACCCAGTTGTGGCGATGTGATTTTTTTGTCAAGTAAAACTAAAAGCGGACGTCAACCATATACCCAGTATGGTTTTTAGGCTCGACACAGACCTATGGTATTATTGAAACCCTTAGTTTAGACAAAGAAACCTTTAGAAATAAAGGTATGCCACAAAGCTTCCGAGGTTAGTTTAACACGAGAGTGTGAACTATTCCAAAGAAAGCAAGAGGTAAAGATACTTCATAAGTTTCCTTTAAGTCATTAAGGAATAGTGAAGTATAAGTTTGGTCAGAAGATATGAGTTGCTTCGGATCGGCAGGCCGAAGAATATCTTGACCAAGCAATCATCGATCATGATAATGTAGTGTGAAGTAATTCCTAAACGCATGTTACCTTATCTACATCACCGTGTTGACGTTCATAAGGAGGATCAATGATAAAGTCTTACATATTAACATTGATCAACAAACATGTAGCGTGGAGCAATTCCTAAACGCATATGTTACACATCAAAGTTATGATGTAAGTTGTATCAATGTTGCAACTTGTAGAAACTTCCATTATATTTCATGATGTGGTTTTCAAATAACGGCTTAAACCCATAACCAATATGCCAACTAAAATGACAAATGGATATCATACGAGTCATAGTATGATGGAAAATCCAATATGTCATAGGACGTGTTTAGATGAAAAGAGTTTGTTAGGATTTAAACAAATCTGCATCAAGTTAAACACGTTGTGCATCTAAGTTAATTATCCTAACAGTTGCTTAAGATATTACCTAAATCCCTAAGATAGAAAAGATGTAGTCAAGTATTAGACTACATTTCTATACAAGGGTGCACATCTCTATTAGAGATAGTGGGAGCTGAATTGACTTGGACTTAGTCAATGCTCGAGATGCACAAATGGTTGACATAGGGAACAAGTTCCACAAGTATATGTGGAATAGGAATGATCCAGAGACACATACTGCGTAGGAAGGATGAAACCATGGTAATGATTTTATATTCACCGCGACCGGTGATAAATTATTCATTAAAGAATAAAAAATCCTACAAGTAAGAAGTATAAGACAACGAGCTAAGATTGACAAGATCAACTAAAATTCAATAATGGATGGTACAAGTATGGTACCAATAAGGCTCGATTGGTTATACCAAGTCGGTGCGCCTAAATCTATTAGAATTTTACTTGTCATAGCTGAACTTCTATGATCATTGTATTGGTCATTGGATGTCAAGATCATATTTCGTGGAAGGTGTCTATACGATGCAACCAGAAAGAGATGATGACATCAAATGATGCCAATAAGGGTTGCAAGTTACTGAAATCCAGTAAGCAACAAGATCTTAGAGCATTCATTATAAAAGAATCTTTGCCTTGTGTATACCAAAGGTTAGTGGGAGCGCCAATGTTTTCCAAATGAAATATATTCGACAACATATGGAAAACAGATTTTGATCTTACAGTTAGATAAGATCATGTTAAAAGCAATTCTCCAATGATTGACTTCAAGCAGCAACCTAAATTCTAGGGAACATGATCCACTGAGGTAGATCCGAAGGTTGCTTGGTCCTAGTCAATCGTACATAGAGTGACATTGTATTGAAAAATACAAGTTGAAACAATTCAAGTTTAGGATTGTTTCCAATGTCACATGGCTTAATCTCTTCAAGTTAATATGTTCAGAACATAGGAAGAGATTAAAAGTTGTGAATTGATACCATATGCTTTAGCGATGGATCAATCACATATGCCATATTATGTACAATAATTGATACTGCCAGGATATAATTTATTGTAGGCAGATATCAATTATTTCCAGGAGCACTACAAGTGATGCAGTCAGAACTATCATCTTGTACTTCGGAAAGTACAAATGATATGTACCTGGAATAAGGAGAGGAAGGTATACTAATTATGGTGGGATACATACTAGTAATACTTAGATCAATTTGATCTAGTATTGCAGTTAGGCAAAGGAGATGAGCGAGTCAAGCTCTTAAAAGCTTGTGGTAGCCATACCTACAAATTCCGAGTACGTTGCAGCTTCTAAAGCGGTTAAGAAGCAGTTATAAATCGCAGCGATTTGTTCCAGTTCTTGGATTCACACCTAGTGAGAAAAGTATTATCATAATGAGAATTATGATATTCTTACTAACCAAGTTGTCAAGTTATGACAGTGGACAAAAGTAATATACTCGGAGATACCTTATCTTGAGAAGTTTTACTCAAGTCGTTGAGGTCGCATATAGTAGATATGCCACGCGGCGAAAACGTGGCAGACCCAGCAGTTAAAGCCATTACTCAGCAGAAGCATGATATTTATCATGTGAGTAGCTAGCGTGATTAGTTAGCAAGTTGACTTTAGTGCAAGTGGGAGTGTTGAAATAGTGGGCGCCCTAGACCCAACTATGTAGTACTTTTGATTACCGTATCATATGTACAGTTAGATATGCATGATGATATCTTACCATTATAGTGTAGACTTTTCTGCGTCCACTATAATAATGGTAATGTCCAAAGGTTAATTGTCGTGTCAAGAGGTTATAGTAGATCCCAGGCTATAATGAGATCATCGAGATACAATGACATTGATCTTAAATATATGTTCTATAGTCTAGATACATCTTACTGACTGGACACGGTAGATGTCTGACTATGTGTTAGGGGCTCATAAGCATTGAGACTTCTTCTCATGAAGTTCACACTTGGTGATCTCTAGTAGTGAGATCATGAGGATAGACCCGCCAATAGGAACACCACATGTTTTGGGTGTCATTGGTTGTTCCTATCTACGGACATGTGTATTGGTCTCCTGACTTGAGACCATTTCCAATGTATATCATTTAATTACGTACTTTGATGCAAGGCGAAAACCATGACAGTAATGTCATGGCGAGGTAGTTTGTGTTGAGTGCGTCGTTGGTGGTATGACGTTGATTGAATGGTCGCAAAAAGATTTTTTGCTTCCAAGTTTAGGAAGTTGTATATCTCAGGCCTGGTTGATCAGGATGATGCCGCCTTCATAAGTCTTTGACCAAAGCAGTATAAAGACAAATCCATCCGGATAGATCAACAAATAATAAAGCAAGATAAGGACGATGACACAAGAGTGCGTCCTGCTTTATGAGATATCAAATGACAAATAGACTATAGTACACAGTCAATGTTTGTAGGATGGTGGTTGTTGCAATGACTATCCTTATCTCTTTAGGGGCCATGACGGGTTGCTAGACCCCGCTCTTGGTCTGTGAATTTTATTCACTACTATTGAGATAAGGGTCTAGAGGGTCACACACAATAGTGTATTCAAGAATCCACCCTATTCAGTTGAATAGGTATATGGACATAGTGAGCCCCTCCATGGGGTCTGAGCGCTGTCCATGTCGTCGATCACCAAAAGAATTAAATAAATTCATTAATATTCAAGTTATGAATATTTGGGATTGAATTTATTTAATGTATTTACGAGTTCAGTAAATACGAGAAAATATTAATCGAACGAATATTATTTTAATATTCAAGGTTCGTTTAATATTAAGTGGGACAATGAGTCGAGTTAAATGGCTCAGATTTTATCACGTAATATATTATATATATATTACAAGTATGTGATAAAATAAATAAATAATATTGACGCAGTTTTAAGTGGTCATAGTTATTTATTTAGTGGACGTGGAATTAACGGGGGCCAAGGAACCCAACCGGGTAATTTCCACAATCTGCTATAAATAGAGGAGAGGGGCTCAAGCGCAAGTATTATTCATGCCATTTTGGCCAGAGCTCCTCTCTCCTCCTGCTCTCTAGAGAGAGAAGCAATTGATCCATGCTTGGATCGAGTTTTTCCTCACGCATCGCAAGATCGACGATGCGGTGATCGTCCGAACGTCGAATATATCATCGGATCGCCGTGCTAGCACCCGGAGTTCGACGATCGACGTTCCTGCGGATTTCTGAAGCGTGTGTGGACGATCTAGAGGGATCCTGCTATGGATCCTTCGTGCAACGATCACCGGTGACAAGTTGCGGTCGACAACGACTTCAGATCTGAAACGGGTAAGTTTTCTTTTTATTTTTGTGCTCTTTACAATCTGCGTGAGATCCTCGGACCTCTCCGGGGTCAGATCGTCGGCGACGACAAGTTCCGTCGTCTCGCCGAAGAAAATTTTAAAATCCCCGGCCCACCGGCTTCCGTTGCGGGCCCCAGAAACCTAACACCATGGAATGTATTGAAGATCAAGATGGTCAACACCGTCAGAAGGTGCTGACCACGTCGTGGAGCTCGATGTGTTGAAGGCAAAATGACCAAGATTTTGTCACTATGCCATGAAGCTGGGGGTGTTGAGTTGGAGCTTCACCTGTTAGACATGGTGAACCCAAAACGGGTGTGATGGTGCTCGTGGTAAAGGTGTTTGCTTCAAACAACGGAAGCAGCTTATCAGGATTCTATAGGAGAAGGAAAAATGACCTACAGGTAGTGGAGCTAGGCATGTTAAAGGGTGTGTTAGCTTAGAAATACACAGATCATGATACAGTGTTCGAAGGCAAACTGTGTTGGTGGGTGTGTCGGTTGAAGACACAGAGCTGTTATTTGATGGATTGAGGTTATGAAAATCGTGGAGGAAAATCATGGGAAAGAAGAAGATGGAGTTCCTGATGAGGGGCTAGAAAGAAGAATATGAACTTGAAAACCAATGAAGATCTAGCCAAAGTAGAAGCGGAAGGAGTTTGTTGTACAACAACAAAGAGGAGGAATTCTAGTGTCATTCTTGAAAGAAGAGGTTATGATAAGAAGGATTTCACAAACCGTGCAGGAGCAACTCAAGAGGACTACAACAAAGCATCATATATTTGCAGATGCAATCAAAGCAAGATGTGTTGAGGAAGTGACCTACATGTTCATAAACTGTGTGACGATCCTACCCCCGAGCAGTGAGCAAAGGTGGAGGAAGATGACAATGAGCTAATATGAGGCAGTGAGCCAACGTGAGATCAATGAACCTTGGGCGACGATAGTGAGTCGACCCAAAACATTGTAAGGGCAGTGAGCCTAAGCAAAAAGTGACCTTGCATGAACCATACCATTAATCAGTGTGGTTAATGGATTTTGGTGCACAACACATCACTATTGCATGCTCCTTGGAGTAGCATAGTGTAGGTGAACCAAGTAAAAATCATTGTTTTCTATTTATTTTATGCATGGACACCAAACCATAAAAAAGGTAATGCAACCTAAAGATCATCCGGTAAAAGGTTGGTCATGTGAATAGGTTTTTAGATCAAGTTATTTAATAGAGAAAAAATGAGCGACCCTCAAGGTTGAGGTCAAGATTTGTATATGACTTGCATACCCTGATTCATTCCCCCTGTCAGGGTATATCACGCCGAAGCCCCTATTGAGACCTAATAAGTAGTACTGGAGGGATATTTTTACTTTTATCGGATTTGTCTGCTGCGACTTGATCCAATTGTTTGTTGAAGTTGAAGTTCCATGCCTGCTATTGTAACCTTGGTTGCCATGCCTAAGGGAATGACCTCAAAGAAGTGGCATAAATCATGCAGAATTCCATATTGTGGAATTGTCAATGGAAAGAGCAAGATCATATTGGATATGAATTGTACCCCACCAATGAAAGGTATAAATGAATCATATAATGAGTTTATTTATCCATTCAATGATGCAGCAAGAATAGTTGGGAACCGTGTATACCATTGATGATGAGGAGATCCCAAGGAAGCCAAAGATGGAAGTTTTTCACTGATGATGAGGAGATCCCAAGGAAGCCAATGATGGAAGATTTCCACTTATTAGAGGAATTGGGCCAACAATTAAAGGAAGAAAATTTGAGACTTCAAGAAGAAAATAAGTCTAAAAACATTCAAATCAACATGCTGGAAATTGAGGTGAACAAATTGAGAGGCCTAAACAAAAGGCCTGTTCAAGTTGTAATTGTCCTTAGGGATAAAAATGATTATCAAGAAGAAGAGTTGAAGACAATATCCAAAAAGATGGAAAAGTTCAAAACTGATTCAAAAGAAAAGAGTCTTAACTCGAAAGAAGTTCAGAATCTAAAGGCTAAGAGAGATGAGTTGGTTGGACACATGACTAAAGTGGTAGAGGAGAAGAAAAGGCTGAAATAAGAAAAGCTAAGCCTTAAAGACTGTTGTTCAAATGAATTCTAAAATGAAAGAGAAAAGTGATATGTTAGAAAAACCCTCACATGCTTTGGGGGATGAGATGTATAGTGGGAAGTTTCCCACGGATGAATTTAATGCTCAACATGAATCAAGGATAAAATCAAGAATGCTTTATATTTGTTGTTTGATCATCCTTTGGTAGGTGGTGATGTAAGGAAAAAGAAGCATGCCATCTCGAAGGAGAAACATGAAAATATTCTCATGACACAAAGACCATACTTAATGGGTAAAGTTGGTTTTGGCAATGAAGGATCCCCACCAAGGCATGAGGAGAAGAGAGCATGGTGTGACGACCGCGTTGCCACATGTTATGAAAATTAGGGGAACTTTGAAACTTTTTGTTCCTGGGACTTTTCGGGGGAAAATGATAATTTGTCCTATAAGATGATCTTGGATAATTTTTCCGACCACTTCGTGGGTTCCGGAATAGGGTGTTTACCCTAGGATAGAAGTTTGTTGGAAATCCGAGATGTTCGATTCTTTACAGAATATTTAATATTTATTTAATTGAAAATTAATTTATTCACACGTGCTCGTTCGGTGATATCTTTCAAACAGAGCATCTAATTGAGATTCCGTCTCCATGATTGAGTGTAGAATGAGGGTTTTTTTGCCTAGGTGAGGTCAACCTTGCGTTGGGGGTTGGGGCCGAACCTCTTCTTTTTTCCCTTATTCTTCTTTTCCTTTTCTCCCTTGGCTTCATGCATATGCTTTGTGGGCTTCCCCCTTTCGGGTTTTTGGGCGAGAGAGGGAGAGGGAGAGAAGAGGGACAAGGAGGAGGTGGTGCCGCCCTAGGAGCTTCTGCAGAGGTAGATCGGGGTTCGACGAGTGCATGTTGTGGATCCGGTGTGAACCTTCAGTGATTTCCGCTTAGAGGCAGGCCTATTTTATGTTTTTTGTTATAAATCCCTGTAGATTAAGTGTTTTTAGTTTTTAAAGCCTTGTTTGGGTTTTTGGGAACCCCATGGAGGTTGATCTATGGTTTTTGTGGAGAAGTCATGTAGTACCTCAAACATTTTGTGGTATGTTCCTCTTAAATACATTCGAGTCATAGCCTATATTTCATAAAGTATCGAGTTTCTTTGAAACAACACTTGGTTATTTAGGAGATAGTCATAGCCTAGCCATTGAACTTAAATTTTCCACTTATGTGTTTTGAATTTTGAAAATCTGACATACACAGTTGTGTTCAGGATGATGTTTAGAGTCTGATAAAATTAACTTAATCTTTGGTGAATAGTAACCTACTCTTATGAATAGTAACCTACCCTTAAGAATAGTAACTTACCCTTATGAATAGTAATATGACTTTTATGAATGATATCCATACCCATGAATGTATAAATAAATTTAGGCACCTTACAAAGGAAGATGAATATTTTAGGTGTTTATATTTTTCGATTAAATATTGATTTTAATTAAATATTTAATTAATCATATTTGGAAAATTATTTTTTGAAAAATGGACTTCATTTTTGGATTCTACACGTTGAAAAATGGTTAGGGTGATTTTTTGGTATTTTTCTAAAATACTTGAATTTTTGGTGAATAGTAAAATACATTAATTTACCGTATAAATACATTATAAATTAAATTAACTATTCCTAGCATCATGAGTGATGTAAGCACCCAAATCTCGAACTCACATGCTCTTATTACTATTCCAAGTCAAGGAATGCCCACTATTTCTTGTATTGAGAAGAAATAATAAATTAATGATTATAATATCAAGAAAACTCTCCTCCCCTCCACTATATAAACCACCCCTCACCCCCTCTTCCTCCCACACCACTCAAGCTTCAAGCCTTACCTAAATTCTACTCAAATAGCTCCCTAACCTCCTCCCCCACGTCCAATACTTGTTGATCTCATCAAAAGGCCAAAATCAAAGGTTTTAAGGAGTTTCTCAAAGAGTACTCAAGAGGTGAACCTCTCTTCCATTTTATTTCAATTTACAGGTATCATTATTTTGTTCTCTCTTCTCACCTCACCTCATCCAAATGCCATGATAATTCCAGTACCATACATGTACTAGATTTTCATTGTGCTAATGGAATATTTCACTATAATATCTCTTTTTCCCCTCCTTTTATACTATAAATGCAAACACCATCCGAGAAGTGTTAATTTATCACACTCAAGGAAAGCGAGTTTTCAATTTGCATTACTATCTTCAAGACTGATCATGAAACCTTTTCAATGGTTGAACTAGATCATAATATATGTATTTAATCATGTTTAATGTTCTGGAATCCTTACACACTTATAAAATGGAATAATAATACAAAATAAGTTCATTGTGCACAAAATCACCAAGCCAAATCCATGGGTTTATCATTAACTCATCGAATGAGTCATCCTCATGACATATAAACAGAATCATTATAAGATCATTTATATCTCTATAATGTCATTAATAAGATATATTAATGATTTTGGATGTTTAACCACATTTCAAATGAACTTCCATTCATGAATACAAGTAAACGAATCATGAAACCAAGTAAGAAAATGTTTCCAAAACAATAAAATTGAATTTCTTAAACACATCAAAAATACCATTAATGAACTTAATAAGGTTATACCATATCAATTACATATTTATGAGGTTCTAGACTTATTAATTAATGAATCCAAATTTGATTATTCAGGTCGTTAAGAACTATCAAGAACACCTTTGAGCTTAAGGTAAGAGATCCTCTCTCTCACTTTTGTTCAAGAATCTCCCCTATGTTGTGCTCTTTTATTTTTAATACCTAATGATGGGGTATGTTTTCACACCTCCCCCATACTGCCCTTATGATATATAAATAATGGGATACCCCTTTACCCCTCATTAATCCCTCGCAAGAACACTCGTTACCATGTCAAAATGTTTGTAAGAGATTTTCTCATCTCACTTTCACTTCTGTGAGATTTCCATTGTTCGCCTCTTATTTATTATATGTGGTATAGATGTACTTCCATTTGATATATATTATCATGATTCTCTTTATATTCATGGTATTCTGTGATTCATTTGGTGGTTATTAACTTTTGGTCATATGACTCAATTGATTACAACATGGTAATGAGCTTTGTCTCTATTTTCACTTCATTGTGACTTGCTTTGTATTGTGCACCTACTTTTTCTTATGTGGTGTACCTACTGCCCATTTGAGATCACTTTTCAATTGAAATTATATTCCATTTAAATGTCCATATTCTCATATCATGGATATGATTATTGTCTAAGCCGTATACCATTTCATATATGGTATTTATTTTGAATGTTGTTTTGACTGTGGAAATATTGATGAATCTGTATCATCTATTCTATATAGATAATGTAAATGCACATTGCTCTTGCGTTGAATCTATGTATAAAGAATGCTTTGGACATGCAGCGGTGGGTGGGGACTGCTACAACCCCTCGATGCTTCGGTAGGTCTCATGAGACAAATCAGTTGGCGACAAACCCTTTGAGTTTGTTTTAAAAAATCAGACGGGTTTCTACCCACAGAACTAAACCATTTTTACAGTATTATGGTATCATGTGACAGATACATGACGTCCAATTAATAAGAATTCTCTTTATTCATTATTTGTTATTACCATCCCTGAGTTTTTCACTATTGCAAAATCTATGGATGCAGTTTTATTTTTAGTTTATTAATGGCGTGGGTTTTTCATTTATTCACCATGCCATATTGATTATGTCAAATTGTTTACAATTTAGTTATTATTGATTCATGCTTCCACCATTTATAACTCTTACTGAGCATTTGAGCTCACCCCTTTCATTCTTTTACCTTCAACATGTTATGAAGAGGAGACTATTTATTAAGTTTTGTGGATGCAGTTCTTAGTTTTTGTTATGTATTGTATTTTGTAACCTTTTTCAATGTAATTTGAGTTACATCTATGTATATAGTTTCTTCAAGACTACTAAACTGACATTTTCTTTGAGATTTCATTCCTTCTAACCATGCCAATATAACAAGTAACGCACCGGCTCCGGTCTAGAGGGGTCAATGTGTTACAATTGGTATCAGAGGAAGTTTAGTAGCAAACTTGGAAACTAGATTAGAAAACGTAGATTAGGGAACAAATACCTAAGGTAGTATTTGAGGAAAAACATACAAGAATGTCCTGATATTTTGGTAAGGAAAAGATTATGTGAATCTTTCAAGCAATACATCCATGTCTGGATACGAGCAGGTTGAGGTGGCTCTGACACAGATGTACCTAGGAGTGAAAGTTCCGACAAGGAGTTTCAGGCTTGACTCGAGGTATCCTGGTACACGACAATGAGTCTTGCTGCACTCTTGGTTACGACACTCCCGTAGGATATGATTAGGATAATTCATATTTTCTTTATTAGCCATTATGAAGGATTGAAATATAAATTATTCCTCAAAGAAACCATTTTTCTGATTATGGGATTAGCCATGCGTAGGATCTCAATTTATGCTAAGTATTTTGTTAAGTTAAGATTATACATTATGATTCATACCCTAATCTAGTGTGTGCCATTATTTAGAAATGACGTCTAATAGAAGAAGTGGAATCAATACTCGTGGGAAATGTAGGGATCTCCCCACTGAGTAAGTCAACACAATCAATGTTGGAGTAGATCAGATCATGACCATATTGGGACAACTTACTCAGGTTGTGATGAATAACCATTCCACACCTGTGCTGGATCGTTTAATGTGGCAAAAGCCCCCATCTTTCAGCGGGACGACTAATCCAGTGGTTGCTGAGCAATGGATCAAGTCCCTTGAAAAGATATTCATGGCTTTAAGATGCAATGAAATTGAAAAGGTAGTACTGACAATATATTGTCTCAAGGGTGACACTGATCAATGGTGGTCCTTGATTCAGAATACCATGGAGGAAGAAGAAATAGAAGATATGGAATGGAGGACTTTTAAGAAAATATTCTTCGAAAAATATTTCCATCGTGAGCAATGAACTGAAATAAAGAGGAAATTCCTTGGTTTAAAGAAAAGGGAAGAAGATAGCGTTGCAGAGTATGAGGCTACCTTCACAAGGCTAGCCAGGTATGCCGTAGATTAAGTACGCAACTCAGCAGACAAGATTGATCATTTCTTTGAAGGTTTTAAGCCAAGTCTTTGAAGGGCACTGACTTGTCAAACATTTTCATCATATGATGAAATTGTATCAAGTGCCATCAAAACAGAGAAAGAATTTTCTAGATCAATTTTTTTCAAGGGAAACCAAAATAAAAAGCGGTACTCTAATAACCAAGGGAAAGGTGAAGCGCCAAAGAAGAACAAGGGAATGAAGAAATTCCTATTATGCGAGAACTGTGGAAAGAATCATATCAGAAAATGCTTGAAAGGCATGAGAGTCTGCTATAAGTGTGGAGAAAATGGGCATCTATCTAATGAATGTAAGGGGAAGAAACAATTTGATGATGTTCAATGCTACAATTGTAGAGAGATGAGATATTATGCAAATGAGTGTCCTAAGAGCCAAGGAAACTTGCCTCAGAAAAGGCCAAGAGAGAAAGAGAGAGCTTATCACTAGTGCAGAAAACTTTTTTAACGTCGGTTATTTTTCATTTTTTACGTCAGTTTTTAGCCGACGTTAATACGGACGACGTTATAAATATTGTTTTTTACGTCGTTTATTTACAAACCGACGTAAAAAACATAACATCGCGGTGTTTATAATGCCGGTTATTGATTAACCGATGTGCAAAAACCAGGGGGGAGGGTTTATCACATCGGTTATTATATAACCGATGTGATAAAACAGTGCGGGGGCGTTTATCACGTCAGTTATTATATAACTGATGCGATAAACCAGTCCGGGGGCCTTTTATCACGTCGGTTATTGAAATAACTGACGTGATAAACCCTTCCCCATTTTTTTCACGTCAGTTATAAAATAACCGACGTGAAAGACCAATTTTTTTAAATGGAATACAGTCCTTTGCTCTCCCTAGAAACAACCAGAAACCAAATCAAGTATTCGTACCACAAAAACAGAAGTTGACCAAAACAAGAACCAAAGCAAAATTAAGCATTTACCCCACTGGACAGCCCCCACCACACCCCTGGACTGCCCCTGACCCCCTGGACAGCCCCCACCACACCCCTGGACTACCCCCCGACCCCATGGACAACCCCAAACACCCCGGGACAATCCCCCCACCCTCATGTATACCCCCCACACCTTGGATAGCCCCCCACACCCCTGGACAGCCCCCCACACCCTCCTGGACACCCCCACACCCCTGGACACCCCCACACCCCTGGACACCCCCAACCTCCTGGACCCCCACCCCACCGAACAACCCTCCCACACCCCTGGACACCCCCACACCCCTAGATAGCCTCCCCCATCCCTGGACAGCCCCCCACACCCCTGGACAACCCCCACCCCTGGACACCCCCACACCCCTGGATAGCCCCCCACACCCCTGGACAACCCCCACACCCCTGGACGACCCCACACCCCTGGACACCCCCACACCCCTGGACACCCCCACCCCTAGACACCCCCCCACCGGACAACCCTCTCACACCCCTGGACACCCCCCACCCCACCGAACACCCCCCACACCCTTGGAACCCCTCCTCCCCCAGACCAAAATCCATACCAGAAAAACCATCATAAGTAGACCAAAACAAGAAGTAGAGAAAAATTAAACATTCACATATATAACATTCAAAACTTACACTGTCAACTTAAAAAAAAAACTAAATCTGACCTAAACGACTACCAAATACACAATTACAACGACAATATTCAAAATTTCATTTTACACTACAAACAACTAAAATTCAATCAAACCTGTAAAATAATTTGACCACTCCACTTGTAAGTGTTTGATGTCATGAGCAGTATAGGGTTGAGGGTCATCAAATAGCTACAAATGAAAAGGATAGTAGTTAACGTGTATAATGAATAAATCAAATTGAAATATTATGACAAAGTTTAAAAGGAAATCCTACCAGGTCAAAGTTCACAACTTTCCCAGTTGTTATTATTTCATACATAAATCTTAACATATAATATCCGCATTCAATGAAGCCTTGTTGTTCATGAAAATTCTGTTTGAATGAGTGTAAAATCAATATATTATTTTTATGTAATAAATCAAAAAGTACAAATTATAAATGGATATTTACCTTCACATTTACATATTTGATCTTTGCACTCCTTTTCTTTGTGTTTTTTCGAAAGTAGACCCATGCCCTGTTAGAAAATAATACGAATGGGGTAAATTTAAAATTCATTATAATATATAAAACTATTGAGAAATTGAAACTTACTTTTCCAATATATTCATAAAACTTTCCCGCACATCATCATGGACAGAGCATATCCAATAAAGTGTTTTCTACCTTGGGGAAAACACCCCTAACATCAAATGATCACCGATAAAAGAAAATTTAAGGTTAGTGGTTTTTATGTTAAAAGATAATGAACTTTTGAGAGAGATGTGTTTCATACCTCTCACAAAAAGACATCATCCAACATTGTGTGACTATATTCTGTTCAAGTCTTTCAGCAATATAAATCATTCTTTGTTCCTCATCCAATGCACATGCTTCAGGGGAAATCAATTGTGGGTCCATGAATCCATATACATCCATCAGCTCATTCCTGTCACAAATGTTATAAAGATGCCTAATACAAAACAAACATAAGTATACATTTTTAATAAATATAACGCAGGGAAAAGGTGTTAATACTTACATGGAAAAAATTTGCACCACGTTGATGCCCAACTTATCTCCAGTAACAACCTCCATGATATCAGTTTTCATAATCCCCACAGTTATTGCACGCCCACAAACACGAGCTTCTATTGGAAACTCATAATGACCCGCCAACAAATTTGAATATCTTGACAATCTGTCAAGACTACTAGAATCTGTATCTGATGTCATAGCCATTTGTCTTTGTTGTTGTCTATACAGTATTTATTTACCTTTGAAGTATTCCTGTAAAAATAAATAGAAAAATATATTATTTTTCAAATGATAAAACAACTTTAATAAAAAAAATAAAATAAAAGATATAACATTCATACCTCTATGGTAATGAGTCAAAGAAGTCTGGATGGCCAAATTAAAAAATGCCCGATACTATGTCCAACTGTCGTCACCTCATCTGTAGGTAATGATACTCGAGCTGATCTATCTATAATATCATGTACAGTGATCCTCTGATTCTCTACCTCTAATTGTTGATGATGAACTATATCTCCTATACAATATACCAACCCATATGCAATTATATGATGTTGAGGATCATCAACATACAACTCGCAATAAGTAGAAAGCTGCGGCGGAGGAGTAGGATAAAAAATGGGGTCCGTAGGCTGAGGTGGGGGAGTGGTAGCTACTGGCGGAGGTGGAGGATAAATAATGGGGTCTTCAAGGGGAGGTGGAGGAGTGAGAGTTGCAGTCTGAAATTTCCGTTGCATGTCTGCAAACATAGACTCTACCGACGCTCTAATATTTTCCTCCATCGTCGCATTAATATTATGAACTTCAGCCTCAAAGGATTCTATTTTTTTTATAAACACCCTCAACGTTAGAAGTTGAAGAACATGGAAACACTTTTCTTACTGATACACCTTCCAGATATCCTCTTACACAACCAGGATGTTCGGGCTTTCCCAATGCTACAGATAAAATATCTTGCCTCCCAGTAGCTGTAAATGCCCCTTCTGAGCTCTGCTGCTCAAGAGAGTCCTGTATTAATTAATTGAACACTTCTGTAATGATTGAAATTATATGAAGACAATAGTTAACTTAAATAAATAAAATAGATATCTTACAATCCTCTCAGCTATGATTCTCGATTCTTCTGAAAGATATTGCCCTTTTTTGCCCATTCGACCTCTCTTCCATTTTTCATGTCTAGATGGAGGGGATGGAGGGGCCACCTCTCCAGAGCTTGAAGTCCCAGTTCTTAGTTTTTGAAATTTTTCCTCCATCATTTGTTCTTCCAAAAATGCATACCCTCCTTGAGATAAACTATGAGGATATACATTTTTAGACTGGATCTCCTGATGATTTTTTCTTGTTTGCTGTAAATTAAGAATAAGAAATCATTAACAAAACATTAATAAGATCATTTATATAAGAAATCTTATAAAAGTTTACATTGCCCTTACCAAAAATGACTCTTTTCTTCTACTTTCAACAAACTGTCTTCATGTGTCTTCATCTATAAAAGGATATATACGACATGGATTGTCATGACTCCTATGACCAAAAATGAAATCAGATGAGAGGGTTGATTTAAAATCCCTCCATCTCCTGGCAGCCATCGATAAGCATTTCTTCCTGACTCCTCTAGTGTTAGGAATATCAAATGTCATCTGATGAAGAAGAGGTTAAACATATTATATATACTAGAAAAATTTAAAGAATAGTCAAACAATAGCAAAAGATCTTACCAAAATCGTCTCCCACAACTGAGAGATTATCGCTTTATCCACACTTCTCCAGTCATCATACAAAATGATTATTTTTCTATTAGCCTGAGTTGATACAAAACTCTTTAAATATTTTGCATTTGGACCTCTAGGAATATCATCATCATCAAACTCAACGAGTATCCTCTGATCCTGTGTACGGGAAAGTGCTAATTTTGGTAAACATGTGCACCCATGTTTACCAACTCTTGAACTCTTTGTCGTAATAGGAGCACATGAGGAAGATTGGGGAACATCAAGAGGAGCATGTGAATGTTCCTCCCTAGAGGTATGACCAATATGCTCATCTCTAGAATCATGTGGTTGATCAACTGAATGATCTGTCATTATCCTTCAAATAAAAAAACAAACATTAGTTCACAAATATACAAATTCAAATATTTTAATACTACTATAATCAGAAAATAGAAAATTGTACTAAGTTACGTAATAGTAAACAATGTTAATATGGTAAGCATGTTAAACAATGGTAAAGATGGTAAAGATGGTAAAGATGGTAAACATGGTGAACATGGTAAACCTGGTAAACCTGGTAAACATGGTAAAGTAATTGTCACTGAACAAAAATAATAGATATATAATTCATGTAATGGTAAACATGATAAAGTAAAATAAACAAACTTAAAAAAAACAAAAACTTATACTTATTTTGTTTTAATACATGTTTTAATAAATAAAAAACTTACAATATCTAACATTTTATGAAAAAAATAAATGTAAACAAGAAATAAACATATGTTACGTGTAATTTTAGGAATGTACAAATGGATTGTTTTCCCAAATTCCTTCGTTGTGATCGTTCCTTATAGCACAAACCATGTCTTCAACATGCTCATAATTATGTTCTGTTAATCTTTCCATGGAAGTAGGGATCTCACATAAATCAGCATCTTCATCAAATTCATCCTCACCAACATATTGTTTTTTCCCTTTGTAAAACAACAACCCACTGTATATCTGATTAATCTACTACATAGAAAATTTGTTTTGCATGTGTTGCCATTATAAAAGAATCAGTTGTGTCTTCCAATCTATTCAGATTAACAAGTGTCATTCCAAATTCATCGTGTCTGACACTGTTGTTACCGATAAACCATTTACAGTTAAAAACAGGAACTTTAATTTTAAAGTAATCAACCTCCCATATGTCTTCAATCACTCCATAATATGCACTTGATGCAGAAATTGGGTTTTTGTCCTTAGCACTTGAAAAATGCATTGCTTCTGCAAACACCAATACACCACTATTCTGAACTGCACTTCTATTGTCCTGAGCTTTCGTATGAAATGTATAGCCATTAATGTCATAACCGGACCATGTTATCACATTTAAACATGGACCACCCACTATCCATTTTAATGTCTCTGATACATCTAAGCTACCAAGAAAGGTCTTTTTAAACCATGACAAAAATGTTTTGTTGTGCTTATTCAAAATCCACATTTCTTTCTTCTTTGGATGACATTGTTTCAACTCATTAATATGCAATGTGATATATGGTTGAGCATCAGCTATGTTATTCAATATGTATGATTATAACTTCTTCATCTGTTCAGCTAACAATGATTTGACTTTCAAGCCACGAATCCCCTTTCCCTCATTATTAACTCGTTCATGGCGAGATGGAGGCAAACCTATGTGCTGTGTCACATCCAAGTAGCTCATACAAAACTCTGCAACCTCCTCAGAAATATACTTTTCAATAATGGAGGCTTCAGGTCGATATGGATTCTTAACATACCCCTTCAATATTTTCATATACCTTTCAAAAGGATACATCCAACGAAGATATACATGTCCACAAAGCTTTATTTCTAGAACCAGATGAATCATTAAATGCACCATTATATCAAAAAAAGTTGGTGGAAAATACATTTCCAATTGACAAAGTATAAAAATTGCATCCTTTTTCAAAATGTTCAAAGCATTCACATCAATCGCCTTATTATAAATTGAATTGAAAAAATAACACAACTTCATTATAGTATTTCTGATAAGGATGGTCAATATTACATGTAATGAAACTGGTAGAATTTGTTGCATCATGACGTGACAATCATGTGATTTTATACCTATCAACTTCAAGTCCTTCAAAGAGACAAAATTTTTTACATTTGAAGAATAACCTTGAGGCACTTTGATATTATGAAGACACTAAAAAAATCTAATTTTATCCCTCTTCGATAATGTATGACAAGCCAGGGGAAGAAATGTTCGTCTTCCTTTAGGAGTGGGAGCTAACTCCAAACGTATTCCCATTGATAGTAAGTCTAATCTTGCATTCAACCCATCTTTTGTCTTTCCTTTAATATCTAACAATGTTCCAATCAAACAATCACAAATATTCTTCTCCACGTGCATGACATCAATATTATGTTTAACTTCATGATATCTCCAATATGGTAGCTCAAAAAATATTGACCTTTTCTTCCAAATATGTCTATCATTACCAGATTTCTATGTCTTTCCCAATGTCACATCAAGGTTTTTTACCCTCTCAAAATACAGATTAGGGGATAAAGGTTTTGGAGCAATATCAAATTCTTGTGAGCCATTGAATGCCTTTTTTAGTCTTCTATAAGGGTGATCCATAGGCAAAAACTTTCGATGACCCATGTACACTGTTTTCCTCCCATGATGCAGTTGACAATATGAAGTCTATTGTTCGCAAATTGGACATGATTTATGCCCTTTAACACTGTATCTAGACAGATTTCCATATGCTAGGAAGTCATTTATAGTGAACAAAAGCACTGCATGCAGTTGAAAATATTCCATTTTATAAGAATTATACACCATAATACCATCAGCCCATAAAAGTTTCAAATCATCAATCAACGGTGACAAGTAAACATAAATATCATTGTCGGGTTGCTTCGGACTAGATATCATTATACTCAACATGAAATATTTGCACTTCATACAAACTTCAGGAGAGAGGTTGTAAATTACCAATAAAACAGACCATGAACTATGTGTGCTACTGATGGTTCGGTATGGATTCATTCCATCTGTGAAAAACCCTAGTCTGAGATTTCCAATTTCATTTGCAAATGTAGAATACTGCTCATCAATTTTCTTCCATTGTGGACAATCAGCTGGATGACGCATTTTTCTATCACATAACTGCCCATCTTCATGTCATCTTAACCTTTTTGAATCATGTGAATGATCAAATAAATGTTTGAAACGATGAATTATAGGAAGATACCAAAATACCTTTAAAGAGATCTTTGTAATCTCTATATCAGCCTGTGATTTTTCTTTCACCTTATATCGTGATGTCCCACATTTAGGACACTCTGACATAAATTCATATTCCTTCCTATATATAATACAGTCATTCAGACAAACATGTATTTTCTTGTATCCCAATCCCATCAGGAATAATATTTTCTTGGACTTATAATGTGAATCTGGAAGATCATTATCTTTTGGAAGAATGTCTTTCATCAATTGTAGCAGCTCTGTAAAACTTCTATCACTCCATCCATGTTTCTCCTTCAGGTTAATCAATCTTAACACCGCCGACAAAACCGTAAAATCTGTACAATCAGGATATAATGGTTTTTCAGCATCACCATATAGACGTGCAACTGTCGATTCCATCTCAATTTGTTCTGCTGCAATATCGCGAATCATTTCTTCAATTCCATCGGAGTTACCATATTGTGAATCATCATCATTAGTGACATTCCGTCCAGTTTCACCATGCCTAATTCAAGGGTTGTAACTCGGATTAAAACCATGACAAATCAGATGATATTTTATCTCTCTACTTTTCAACTTCTTCATATTCAAACATTTCAGGCATGGACAGAAAAAAATGTCACTACTTGGAACATTTCGTTTAGAAAATTCCAAAAAGGCATCAACACCTTCCTCATATTCTTTGCTCATTCAATGTGCCGTAATCCAATTTTGATTCATTATTACCTATAACAAACATCAAAATTATACATCTTTTTAAGATAAGACAAATATATGTTTATATGAAAAAAATCATAATTTGAATGTAAAACAATTTTGAAATATAAAACAAATCTATGAGTATTTAAAAAAATATGCTTGAATATGATTTTAAAAAGAAAATATAGTTAGATATAACAATTTTAAATTCCATTGAATCAAAGAAAACCATGGGGCCTCTAATGGACACCCTGGACACCCCCAACCCTATGGAAAACCCCCCGAACCCTTTGAACACCACCCCCACCCCATTGGACACCCCCTGGACACCACCACCCCCTTGGACAGCCCCCACCCCTCTAGATAGCCCCCCCACCCCTGGACATCCCCCACCCCTCTAGACAGCACCCCCACCCCCACCCCCTACCCCCCTTGGACACCCCTGGACAACCCCCAACCCTCTGGACAGCCCCCAACCCTCTGGACAACCCCCCACCCCCTGGACAGCTCCCACCCCTCTAGACAGCACCCCACCCCTCCTGGACACCACCCCACCCCCTACCCCCTTGGACACCCCCCTGGACAACCCCAACCCTCTGGACAGCCCCCAACCCTCTGGACAGCCCCCCAACCCCTAAACAGCCCCCACCCCCTAGACAGCCCCCACCCCTCTAGACAGCACCCCCACCCCTCCTAGACACCACCCCCACCCCCTACCCCCTTGGACACCCCCTAGACACCCCCAACCCTCTGGATAACCCCCACCCCCGGACAACCCCCCAAACCCTTTGGACAGGCCCCCACCCCCTTGGACAACCCCCACCCACCCACCCCCTTGGACAGCCCCCACCCCTTGGACAGCCCCCACCCCCTTGGATCCCCCCACACCCCTGGACTGCCCCCCACCTCCATGGACACCCTGGACACCCCCAACCCTATGGACATCCCCCCAAACCCTCTGAACACCACCCCCACCCCCACCCCCTTGGACACCCCCTGGACACCACCACCCCCTTGGACATCCCCCACCCCTCTGGACAACCCCCACCCCCTAGACAGCCCCCACCCCTCTAGACAGCACCCCCAACCCCTCTTGGACACCACCCCCAACCCCCCCTGGACACCACTCCCACCTCCTACCCCCTTGGACACCCCCCTGGACAACCCCAACCCTCTGGACAGCCCCCAACCCTCTAGACAACCCCCACCCCCTTGGACAACCCCCACCCCTCTAGACAGCACCCCCACCCCTCCTGGACACCACCCCCGATCCCTACCCCCTTGGACACCCCCTTGGACACCCCCAACCCTCTGGAAAGCCCCCACCCCCCGGAAAACCCCCCAAACCCTCTAGACATGCCCCCACCCCCTTGGACAGCCCCCCACCCACCCCCTTGGACAACCCCCTACCCCCTTCGACACCCCACCCCCTTGGACCCCCCCACACCCCTGGACTGCCCCCCCCCACCTCCATGGACACCCTGGACACCCCCAAACTTCTGGACAGCCCCACGAACCTTCTGAACACCACCCCCACCCCCTTGGTCACCCCCTGGACACCACCACCCCCTTGGACCGCCCCCACCCCTCTGGACAGCCCCCACCCCTGGACAACCCCCACCCCTCTAGACAGCACCCCCACCCCTCCTGGACACCACCCCCTACCCCTACCCCCTTGGACACCCCCCTGGACACCCCCAACCCTCTGGACAGACCCACCCCCGGACAACCCCCCAAAACCTCTGGACATGCCCCCACCCCTTGGAAAGCCTCCCCCACCCACCCACCCCTTGGACAACCCCTCCCCCTTCAACACCCCCACCCCCTTGGACCCCCCCACACCCCTGGACTACCCCCCCACCCCATGGACACCCTGGACAACCCCCAACCCTATGGACAACCCCCAACCCCCTGGAAAGCCACAAACCCTCTTGACAGCCCCTCAGAACCATGTGATTTTAATCTCAAGATACTAGTTTTGGCATATCTAGGGATTTTAACCTCAAGCCACTAGTTTTGGTATCATGCCATTATTCAAAATGAGAACCATGAACTGTGTCTCCTACTAGTCTAAAATTCTCTATTTTTCAATGAATCAGGTTTTAATAGCATATGAAGACTTATAATAGTCCACGAAAAAAAGCGATGTAAATAGATTATGGAACTACAAATAGTGATACCCAAAATAGAAACAACCAAGGATCCAAAACAAACATTCCACCATGAAAAACCATATATACTTATAAAATAAATCACACTGGTACACAGAATGGGTGTATCACAATGATTTACATATAAATTGTAGTAATATAGGTGAATGAGATCATTATTTGTCAATGACAACAAAAATTACCATCAATGTCGGGCATCCGCAAAACAAAAACAAATGAAATAAAAGTAGGTGAGGCTTACGTGAATATTGCGAGTCGATCTAATATATCTGGTTATAATAAATAAGATGATGATGGAAAAAAGAGGTAATAGGGTTCGAAATCGAAGAATCTTACCTAGTTTAAACAAAAAAAATTGCAAAATGTAAATATAGACTATCTGGGAAAAAACGAAGGAAATAAAATCATGGGAGGCTTGCCTGAGTGTTGTGAGTGGAGATGATAGATCCGAGGAGAGTAAAGATGATAAACGATGATGGAAAAATGAGTTTAACGAAACTAGAACAAAGAGTCGATTAGGGTTTTCCGCACGAGAGAGACGAGTTGCCGGTCTGTCGATTGAAAAATCAGCAATGACAATCCATGGGACATGTTAATTTTTTAAATGTTTTATAACGTTGGTTATTTAATAACCGAAGTTATAAACAATTTTTATTACATTTATAACATCGGTTATTATAATAACCGACATTATAAACGTATCAGATAACACAATTTTTACATCGGTTATTTTATAACCGACGTAAAAAACAAATCAGAAACCACAGTTTTTATGTCGGTTATTTTATAACTGACATAAAAACTATAGGGTGTTGGTTATTTACGTCGGTTATAATATAACCAACGTGAAAAATTCAGTAGGTTGGGTTTTTTACGTCGGTTGTTTGATAACCGACGTCACAAAGGCCTCAGATGCCGCCTTTTTTACGTCGGTTATTTTATAACCGACGTAAAAAATTCGTAGATACCTATTTTTTTACGTTGGTTATCAAATAACCAACGTAAAAAATGCCGCGCTTTGGTTTTTTTACGTCGGTTATAAAATAAACGACATAAAAAACCAAAGCGCGTGATTTTTGACGTCGGTTATTAAAATAACCGACGTAAAAAACCACGTATCACAGATTTTTACATCGGTTATATATAACCGATGTAAAAAATGGTGACGTTAAAAACGTTTTCTGCACTAGTGTATGCGATTACAACCATAGAAGTTGAAGTTCCTAATGATGTGGTGGTGGGTACTTTAACTGTTTCCTTAAACTTAACCGACACTTTATTTGACTATGGATCATCGCATTCATTTATATCTTCCCAGTTTTCCAAAAAAAATCAGACATGTCCAATTTGATTTAATAAAGGCGTTTTTAGTAAAAACTCTTAGGGGATGCATCATTACAACAAAGGCATGTCAACTAGTCCCCCCCGTGACACATAAACGTGCTTTAGTTACTAACCTTATCGTCATACCAATGAATGAATTTGATATAATTCTCAGTATGAATTGGCTGTCAAACTATGATGTGAGGATTTATAGCAAGAAAAAGAAAGTTACAATTTTTGAAAATGGTGTAGAATCTCTTATCTTTAGAGCAGTGACCTCTCAAACTGATTCTTATCTAGACCCACCCTTAGCAGCTCTATTGAATTCAATTCTTGGAGAGGAAGAGAACCCAATATCTATGGGTGAGGAAAGAAGTCTTAAAATTGAAGACGTGAATATAGTGCAAGAATACATTGATGTATTTCCAGAGGATTTACCTGGACATCCTCTAGAGCGGGAAATTGAGTTTTCCATAGACTTAATTCCTAGTGCAAGACCTATATCAAAGACCCCCTACAGAATGACCACTGTGGAGTTAGTGGAGCTAAAGAAACAACTAGAGGAGTTGAGTGAAAAAGGATCTATTCATCCTAGTGTTTCTCCATGGGGAGCCCTTGTCCTCTTTGTTAAGAAGAAAGATGGATCCATGAGACTATGCATTGATTATAGGAAAATAAATGATATTATAATAAATAATAAGTATCCTCTGCCCTAGATTGATGATTTATTTGATCAACTTCATGGAGCTCAATACTTTTCGAATATTGACCTTCTATCTGGATATCATCAACTGCGTGTGAGGAATGAAGATATTCTGAAGACAACATTTCAAACCAGGTATGGACATTATGAGTTTACAATGATGCCTTTTGGACTGATGAATGCACCATCTGTTTTCATGGATTTAATGAATAGAGTTTTCAAGTAATATCTTGATAACTTTGTTGTGGTATTATCTATGATATCCTGGTATACTCAAAAAGCTATGAAGACCATGAGAATCACTTGCAGATTATTCTGAAAACTCTTAGAAGAAATGAATTATATGGGAAGTTTAGCAAGTTCGAATTCTGGCTTCAATCAGTTTCTTTTCTTGTCCATATTGTCTCTAAGGATGAAATATTAGTTGATCCTGCGAAGAAAAAGGCAATCCAACAATGGTCCATGCCAACAAACATAACCGAGGTACACAATTTTATTGGCTTAGCAGGTTACTATCGGCGTTTCGTTCAGAATTTCGCCCGACTAGCTACCCCGCTAACCAAGCTCACATGTAAAGGGGTTAAGTTTGTATGGATGAAAGAATATACAGAATGCTTTGAAGAATTGAAAATAAGACCGGTCAATTCTCCAATTTTGACTCTTCCGTCTGGAAATGAGGGATTTGTGATATACAGTGATGCATCAAAGAATGGACTGGGTTGCGTACTTATGAAAAATGATAAATTTATTGCTTATTCATTAATATAGTTGAAGACTCATAAGCAAAATTATCAACTCATGATCTTGAGTTAGAAACTGTAATATTTGCTCTAAAAATATAGAGACTTTATCTATACAAAGAAAGATGTGAGATTTATACAGATCACAAGAGTTTGAAATACATTTTCACACAAAAAGAACTCAACATGAGACAAAGAAGATGACTCGAGTTACTCAAAGTTTATGATTGTTCAACACACTACCACCCAGGAAAGGCAAATAAGGCGACAGATGCATTAAGCAGGAAATATCACAGACTCCTTACCCAAATGAGGATTGAAAGAGATCCTATATTCATGGATCTACTGAATATATGAGAATTGTTAAGGAAGGGGAAACATCTTTCCTCTTTCAAATGATTTCTAAACCATCTTTATTAGAGAAGATAAAAATTTCTCAATCTGATGATGAAAATATGCACAAGAAAATTAATGCTGTCAAGGATGAGAGATTGGCAGACTTCGTGTATAAAGGAGTTCTGAAATTTTGGAAGAGGTTATGCGTACCTGAGCTAAAAAGGGAACTATTATACGATTCTCATAGCTCAAATTTCTCTCTACACCCAGGTAGAAAAAATATGTATAGAGATCTGAAGGAATATTTTTGGTGGATAATATGAATAACTAAATTGATGACTACGTATCAAGTTGTCTAACTTGTCAACAAGTGAAGGCAGAGAGACAACATCCCCGAGGAGTGATGCAACCTCTACCGATTCCTATGTGTAAGTGAGATAATATTATGATGAATTTTTTCACCAGACTACCGAGGACACCTAGAAGTAATGATTCAATATGGGTAATTGTTGATCGTCTCACAAAATCAGCACATTTCTTTCCTATAAGGAGGATTTTTTACTTGAGCATCAGATAAGACTTTATATTAATGAATTTGTAATAATTCATGGTGCACCTCTATCGATTGTGTCTGATCAAGATCCTCAGTTTACATCAAGATTCTAGAAAAGTCTCCAGAAGGTTTTGAATACTGAGCTTCGTATGAGTACTACTTATCACCCCAAACCAACGGACAGTCTGAAAGGACTATTCAAACTCTGGAAGACATGCTGAGATCATGCTCTCTTGACTTCCAAGGTATGTGAGATCAATACTTGCCATTGGTGGAATTTTCCTACAACAATAGTTTCCATTCTAGTATTCAAATGGCTCTATATAAAGCATTATATGGAAAGAGATGTCCAACTCCAACTTGTTGGGACGAAGTTGGTGAGAGGAAACTTATAGGCCCAGAACTTATTGAAGAGACCATGGTAAAGGTGAAGACAATCCAAGCCCATATTAAAGCAGCCCAAAGTAGGCAGAAGAGTTATGCTGACAACCGAAGAAAGGATTTGGAATTCCAAGTGGGGGATCATGTCTTTCTAAAAGTATCTCCATGGAAGGGTGTCTTAAGGTTTGGTAAGAAAAGGAAATTGAGCCCTAGGTACATCAAACCATTTGAAATTCTGGAAAGAATCGGAGCTATAGCTTACCATTTAGCGATGCCTCCAAGTCTCTCCAAAGTTCATGATGTGTTTCATGTGTCATTGTTGAATAAATACATGCCAGACCCAATGCATGTACTCACCTATGAAGAAATAGAACTGGAACATGATTTGTCATACTTTGAAGAGGCTATAGGTATCCTTGACATAAGAGAACAAGTATTGAGAAATCGGACGACTCGTCTAGTAAAGGTTCTTTGGAAAAACAATAATATGAGGGAAGCAACATGAGAACCTGATGATGTCATGAAGAAGAACCACCCACATCTTTTTTGTAAGCATTATAAATGAAAAAGTTCGAGGATGAAATTTCCCAAGGAGGGAATAATGTAGCACCCCAAACATTTTGTGGTATGTTTCTCTTAAATACATTTGAGTCATAGCCTATATTTCATAAATCACGGAGTTTATTTGAAACAACACTTGGTTATTTAGGAGATAGTCATATCCTAGCCATTGAGCTAAAATTTTCCACTTGTGTGTTTTGAATTTTAAAAATCTGACATACACAGTTGTGTTCTGGATGATATTTAGAGTCTGACAGAATTAACTTAATTTTTGGTGAATAGTAACCCACCCTAATGAATAGTAACCTACCCTTATGAATAGTCAATTACCCTTAGAAATAGTAATATGACTTTTATGAATGGTATCCATACCCATGAATATATAAATAAATTTAGGCATCTTAAAAAGAAAGATGAATATTTAAAGTGTTTATATTTTTCGATTAAATATTGATTTTAATTAAATATTTAATTAATCATATTTGGAAAATTATTTTTTGAAAAATGGACTTCATTTTTGGATTCTACACGTTGAAAAATGGTTAGGATGAATTTTTGGTATTTTTTTGAAATACTTGAGTTTTTGGTGAATAGTAAAATACATTAATTTACCGTATAAATACATTATAAATTAAATTAACTATTCCTAGCATCATGAGTGATGTAAGAACCCAAATGTAAAACTCAAATTCTCTTATTACTATTCTAAGTCAAGGAATACTCACTATTTTCTGTCTTGGGAAGAAATAATAAATTAATGATTATAATATTAAGAAAACTTTCCTCCCCTCCTCTATATATACACCCCTCACCCCCTCTTCCTCCCACACCACTCAAACTTCAAGACTTACCTAAATTATACTCAAATATCTCCCTAACCTCCTCCCCCATGTTCAATATCTTCTGGTCTCATCAAAAGGCCAAAATCAAAGGTCTTAAGGAGTTTCTCAAAGAGGAGTACTCAAGAGGTGAACCTCTCTTCCTTTTTATTTCAATTCCTTTTACAAGTTTCATTATTTTGTTCTCTCTTCTCACCTCACATCATCCAAATGCCATGATAATTCCAGTACCATACATGTACTGGATTTTCTTTGTGCTAATGGAATATTTCACAATAATCTCTCTTTCCCCCCTCCTTTTATACTATAAATGCAAACACCGTCTGAGATGTGTTAATTTATCACACTCAAGGAAGACGAGTTTTCAATTTGCATTACTATATTCAAGACTGGTCATGAAACCTTTTCAATGGTTGAACAAGATCATAATATATGTATTTTATCATGTTTAATGTTCTGAAATCCTTACACACTCATAAAATGGAATAATAATACAAAATAAGTTCATTGTGCACAAAACCGCCAAGCCAAATCCATGGGTTTATCATTAACTCATTGAATGAGTCATCCTCATGGTATATAAACAGAATCATTATCAGATCATTTACATCTCTATAATATCATTTATAAGATATATTAATGATTCTGGACATTTAACCACATTTCAAATGAACTTCCATTCATGAATACAAGTAAACAAATCATGAAACCAAGTAAGAAAATGCTTACAAAACAATAAAATTGAATCTATTAAACACATCAAAAAGGACATTAATGAACTTAATAATGTTATACCATATCAATTAAATGTTTATGAGGTTCTATAATTATTAATTAATAAAGATAAATTTGATTATTCAGGTCGTTAAGAACTATTAAGAACACCTTTGAGCTTAAGGTAATGGATCCTCTCTCTCACTTTTGTTCAAGAATCTCCCCTATGTTGCGCTCTTTTATTTTTAATACCTAATGATGGGGTATGCTTTCTCACCTCTCCTATACTTCCCTTATGATATATAAATAACGGGATACCCCTTTACCCCTCATTAAGCCCTCACAAGAACACTCGTTACCATGCCAAAATGTTTGTAAGGGGTTTTCTTATCTCACTTTCAATTCTGTGGGATTTGCATTGTTCGCCTCTTATTTATTATATGTGGTATAGGTGTAATTCCATTTGATATATATTATCATGATTCTCTTTATATTCATGGTATTCTGTGATTCATTTGGTGGTTATTAACTTTTGGTCATATGACTCAATTGATTACAACATGGTAACGAGCTTTGTCTATATTTTCACTTCATTTTGACTTGCTTAGTATTGTGAACCTACTCTTTATTATGCGGTGTACCTAATTCACATTTGAGATCACTTTTCAATTGAAATTAATTCCATTTAAATGTCCATATTCTCATATCATGGATATGATTATTGTCTAAACCGCATACCATTTCACATACGGTATTTATTTTGAATGTTGTTTTGACTGTGGAAATATTGATGAATCTGTATCCTCTATTCTATATGGATAATGTAAAGGCATATCGCTCTTGTGTTGAATCTATGTATAACGAATGATCTGGACATGTAGTGGCAGGTGAGGCCCGCTACAACCCCTCGATGCATTGGTAGGTCTCATGTGACAAATCAGTTGGTGACAAACCCGTCGAGTTTGTTTCCAAAAATCAAGACGGGTTTCTAGAAACAGAACTAAACCGTTTTTATGGTATTATGGTATCATTTTCTAGATACATGACATCCAATTAATAAGAATTATCTTTATTCATTATTATTTATTACTATCCATGAGGTTTTCACTATGGAAAAATCTATGGATGCAGTTTCATTCTTAGTTTATTAATGGCGTGAGTTTTTCAATTATTCACCATGCCATATTGATTATGTCAAATTGTTTACAATTTAGTTATTATTGATTCATGATTCCTCCATTTGTAACCCTTACTGAGCATTTGAGCCCACCCCTTTCATTTTTTTACCTTCAACAGGTTATGAAGAGGAGACTATTTATTGAGTTTTGTAGATGCAATTCTTAGTTTTTTGTTATGTACTGTATTTTGTAACCTTTTACAATATAATTTAACTTACATCTATGTATCTAGTTTCTTTAAAAATACGAAACTGATCGTTAATTTGAGATTTCATTCCTTCTAACCATGCCAATATAACAAGTAACGCATCGGCTCTGGTCTAGAGGGGTCAGGGTGTTATAGTTGGTATCAAAGGAAGTTTAATAACAAACTTGGAAACTAGATTAGAAAACATAGATTAGGGAACAAAGACCTAAGGTAGTATTTGAGGACAAACATACAAGAACATCCCGATATTTTGGTAAGGAAAATATTATGTGAATCTTTCAAGCAATACATCTCTATCTGGATCTGAGCAGGTAGAGGTGGCTCTGGCACAAATGTACCTAGGAGTGAAAGTTCTGACAAGGAGTTTTGAGCTTGACCTGGGGTATCCTAGTACACGACAATGGTCCTTGATGCACTCTTGGTTACGACACTCCCAGAGGATATGCTTAGGATAATTCATATTTTCTTTACAAGACATTATGAAGGATTGAAAGGCAAATTATTCCTCAAAGAAACAATTTATCTAATTATGGGATTATCCATGCATAAGATCTAAATTTATGCTAAGTATTTTGTTAAGTTAAGATTATAACTTATGATTCGTACCCTAATCTAGTGTGTGCCATTATTTAGCTATGAAGTCTAATGGAAGAAGTGGAATCAATACTCATGGTAAATGTAGGTATCTCCCCACTGAGCAAGTCAACACAATCAATGTTGGAGTAGATCAGATCATGACCATATTGGGACAACTTATTCAAGTTGTGACGAATAATCATTCCACACCTATGTTGGATCGTTTAATGCAGCAAAAGCCCACATCTTTCAGCAGAACTACTAATCTAGTGGTTGCTGAGCAATGGATCAAGTCCCTTGAAAAGATATTCATGGATTTAAGATGCAATGAAAATGAAAAGGTAGTACTGGCAGTATATTTTCTCAAGGGTGACACTGATCAATGACGATCCTTGATTCAAAATACCATAGAGGAAGAAGAAATAGAATATATGTAATGTAGGAATTTTAAGGAAACATTCTTCAAAAAATATTTCCCTCATGAGCAATGAACTGAAATGAAGAGGAAATTCATTGGTTTAAAGCAAAGGGAAGAAGATAGTGTTGCAGAGTATGAGGCTACCTTCACAAGGCTAGCCAGTTATGCCGTAGATTATGTACATGACTCAATAGAAAATATTGATCATTTCTTTTAAGGTCTTAAGCAAAGTCTTCTAAGGGTGCTGAATTCTTAAACATTTTCATCATATGATGAAATTGTATCAAGTGCCATCAAAACAGAGAAGGAAATTTTCAGATCAAATTTGTTCAAGGGAAACCAAGATAAAAAGAGGTACTCTGATAACCAAGGGAAAGGTGAAACATCAAATAAGAACAAGGGAACAAAGAAATTCCCATTATGCAAGAACTGTGGAAAGAATCATCTCGGGAAATGCTTTAAAGGCATGAGAGTCTACTATAAGTGTGGAGAAAAGGAGAATCTATCTAATGAATGAAAGGGGAAGAAACAATTTGATGATGTTCAATGCTAAAATTGTAGAGAGATGAGATATTATGAAAATGAGTATCCTAAGTGCCAATGAAACTTGCCTCAAAAAAGGCCAAGAGAGTAAGGGAGAGCTTATGCAATTACAACCGCGGAAGGTGAAGTTCCAAATGATGTGGTGGCAGGTACATTAAATGTTTCTTCAAACTTAGCCAACACTTTATTTGATTCTAGATCATCGCATTCATTTATATCTTCCCAGTTTTCAAAGAAAATTAGACATGTCCAATTTGATTTAATAAAGGATTTATTAGTAAAAACTCTTAGGGGATGCATCATTGCAACAAAGGCATGTCAAATAGTCCCCCTTGTGACACATAAATGTGCTTTAGTTGCTAACCTTATCGTCATACCAATGATTGGCTTTGATATAATCTCAGTATTAATTGGATTTCAAACTATGATGTGAAGATTTATTGCAAGAAAAAGGAAGTTACAATTTTTGAAAATGGTGTATAATCTCTTTTCTTTAGAGCAGAGACCTATCTATCTGATTCTTATCTAGACCCGCCCCTAGGAGCTCTATTGAATTAAATTCTTGGAGAGGAAGAGAACCCAATATCTATGGGTGAGGAAAGAAATCTTAAAATTGAAGATGTGCACATAGTGCAAGAATACATTGATGTATTTCCAAAGGATTTACATGGACATCCTCCAGAGAGGGAAATTGAGTTTTCCATTGACTTAATTCCCGTTTCATGACCTATATCAAAGACCCCATATAGAATGACCATTGTAGAGTTAGTGGAGCTAAAGAAACAACTAGATGAGTTGAGTGAAAAAGGATTTATTTGACCTAGTGTTTCTCCATGGGGAGCCCTTGTCCTCTTTGTCAAGAAGAAAGATGGATCTATGAGGCTATGCATTGATTACAGGGAAATCAATGCTATTATAATAAATAATAAGTATCCTATGCCTCATATTTATGATTTATTTTATCAACTTCATTAAGATCAATACTTTTTAAAGATTGAACTTCGATTCAGATATCATCAACTGCGTGTGAGGAATGAAGATATTCCAAAGACAACATTTTGAACCAGGTATGAGCATTACAAGTATACAGTGATGCCTTTTGGACTAACAAATGCACCATCTATTTTCATGGATTTAATAATAGAGTTTTCAAGGAACATCTTTATAAATTTATTTTGGTATTATCGATGATATACCAATATACTCAAAAATCTATGAAGACCATGAGAATCACTTGCGGATTATTTTGAAAAATCCAAGAAGAAATGAATTATATTGGAAGTTTAGGAAGTGAAAATTCTGGCTTCAATCAGTTTTTTTTCTTGGCCATATAGTCTCTAAGTATGGAATATTAGCTGATCCTATAAAGACACTGGAAATCCAAAAATGACCCACACCAACAAACACAACCGAGGTACGCAGTTTTATTGGCTTAGCAGTTTACTATCGGTGTTTCGTTCAAAATTTCACCTGATTAGCTAACCCGCTAACCACGCTCACACATAAAGGGGTTAAGTTTGTATGGAGGAAAGAATGTATAGAATGATTTGAAGAATTGAAAAGAATACTGGTCAATGCTCTAATTTTGACTATTCTATTTGGAAATGAGGGATTTGTGATATACAATGATGCATCAAAGAATGGACTGGGTTGCATCCTTATGAAAAATGATAAAGTTACTGCTTATGCATCAAGGCAGTTAAAGAATCATGAGCAAAATTATCCAAATCATGATCTTGAGTTAGCAGCCATAATCTTTGCTCTGAAAATATGGAGACATTATGTCTACAGAGAAAGATGTGATATTTATACGGACCACAAGAGTTTGAAATATATTTTCACACAAAAAGAACTCAACATGAGGCAAAGGAGATGACTCGAGTTACTCAAAGATTATGATTGTTCAATACACTACCACCCAGGAAAGGAAAATAAGGCGGCATATGCATTAAATAGGAAAGATTACAGACTCCTCACCCAAATGAGGATTGAAAGAGATCCTATATTCATAGATCTACTGAAGATGGATATGGGAATTGTTAAGGAAGGGGAAACATATTTCCTCTTTAAAATGATTGCTAAACCATCTTTATTAGAGAAGATAAAAATATCTCAATCTGATGATGAGAATATGGAAAAGAAAATTAATGCTGTCAAGGATGGGAGATTGTCAGACTTCGTGTATGAAGGATGCGTTCTGAAATTTGGGAAGAGCTTATGCGTACCTGAGCTAAAAAGGGAACTATTAGAAGATGCTCATATCTCAAATTTCTCTCTATACCCAGGTAACACAAAGATTCATAGAGATCTGAAGCAATATTTTTGGTGGGATAATATGAAGCCGGAAATTGCCGACTACATGTCAAGGTGTCTAATTTTTCAACAAGTGAAGGTAGAGAGACAACATCCCTGAGGAGTGATGCAACCTCTACCTATTCCTACGTGGAAGTGGGATAATGTTACGATGGATTTTGTCACCGGACTAACGATGACACCTAGAAGGAATGATGCAATATGGGTAATTGTTGATCCTCTCACAAAATCAGCACATTTCCTTCCTATAAGAGAGGATTTACCACTTGAGTGCCTGGAAAGACTTTATATTAATGAAGTTGTAAGACTTCATGGTGCACCTCTTTGATTGTGTCTGATCGAGATCCTTGGTTTATATCAAAATTCTGGAAAAGTCTCCAGAAAGCTTTGAATACTGAGCTTCGTATGAGTACTGCTTATCACCCCCAAACTGACGGATAGTCTGGAATGACTATTCAAACTCTAGAAGACATGCTGAGACCATTCTCTCTTGACTTCCAAGGTATGCGGGATCAATACTTTCCATTGGTGGAATTTTCGTACAACAATAGTTTCCATTCTAGTATTAAAATGGATCCATATGAAGCATTATATGGAAAGATATGTCGAACTACAACTTGTTGGGACGAAGTTGGTGGGAGGAAACTTATAGGCCCATAACTTATTGAAGAGACCACAACAAAGGTGAAGAAAATCCAAGCCCATATTAAAGCATCCCAAAGTAGGAAGAAGAGTTATGCTGACAACCAGAGAAAGGATTTGAAATTCCAAGTGGGGGATCATGTCTTTCTAAAAGTATCTCCATGGAAGGGTGTCTTAAGGTTCGGTAAGAAAGGGAAATTGAGCCCCAGGTACATCAGACCATTTGAAATTCTGGAAATAATCGGAGCTATAGCTTACTGTTTAGCAATGCCTCCAAGTCTCTCCAAAGTTCATGATGTGTTCTATGTGTCATTATTGAAGAAATACATGCCAAACCCAATGCATGTACTCAACTATGAAGAATTAGAACTGGAACATGATTTGTCATACTATGAAGAGCCTATCAGGATCCTTGACACAAGGGAACAAGTATTGATAAATCAGACAACTCGTCTAATAAAGTTTCTTTGAAAAAACCAGAATATAGAGGAAGCAAAATGGGAGCCTGAGGATGTTATGAAGAAGAACCACCCACATCTTTTTGGTGGGCATTATAAATGAAAAATTTTGAGGACAAAATTTTCGTAGGAGGGAATAATGTAGCACCCCATACATTTTGTGGTATGTTTCTCTTAAATACATTCGAGTCATAGCCTATATTTCATAAAGCACAGAGTTTCTTTGAAAAAACACTTGGTTATTTAGGAGATAGTCATAGCCTAGCCATTAAACTTAAATTTTCCACTTGTGTGTTTTGAATTTTGATAATCTAACATACATAGTTGTGTTTAGGATGATATTTAGAGTCTGATAGAATTAACTTAATTTTTGGTGAATAGTAACCTACCCTTATGAATAGTAACATACCCTTATGAATAGTAATTTACCCTTATGAATAGTAATATGAATTTTATGAATGGTATTCATACCCATGAATTTATAAATAAATTTAGGCACCTTAAAAATAAAGATGAATATTTTAAGTGTCTATATTTTTCGATTAAATATTGATTTTAATTAAATATTTAATTAATCATATTTAGAAAATTATTTTTTGAAAAATGGACATCATTTTTGGATTCTACACATTGAAAAATGGTTAGGGTGAATTTTTTGTATTTTTCTGAAATACCTGAATTTTTGGTGAATAGTAAAATACATTAATTTACCGTATAAATACATTATAAATTAAATTAACTATTCCTAACATCATGAGTGATGAAAGAACCCAAATATCAAACTCACATGCTCTTATTACTATTCTAAGTCAAGTAATACTCACTATTGATTGTCTTGAGAAGAAATAACAAATTAATGATTATAATATTAAGAAAACTCGCTCCCCTTCACTATATAAACCACCCCTCACCCCCTCTTCCTCCCACACCACTCAAGCTTCATTCCTTGCCTAAATTCTACTCAAATAGATCCCTAGCCTCCTCCCCCATGTCAAATACCTATTGGCCTCATCAAATGGCCAAAATCAAAGGTAAGGAGTTTCTCAAAGAGGAGTACTCAAGAGGTGAACCTCTCATTCTTTTTATTTCTATTCCTTTTACAAGTTCTATTATTTTGTTCTCTCTTCTCACCTCACCTCATAAAAATGCCCTGATAATTACAGTACTGTACATGTACTATATTTTCATTATGATAATGAAATATTTCATTATAATCTCGTTTTCCCCCTCCTTTTATACTATAAACGCAAACACCATCTGGGATGTGTTAATTTATCACACTCAAGGAAGACGGGTTTTCAATTTGCATTAATATCTTCAAGGCTGGCCATGAAACCTTTTCAATGGTTGAACCAGATCATAATATATGTATTTTATCATTTTTAATGTTCTGGAATCCTTACACACTCATAAAATGGAATAATAATACAAAACAAATTCATTGTGCACAAAACCGCCAAGCCAAATCCATGGGTTTACCATTAACTCATCAAATGAGTCATCCTCATGGTATATAAACAGAATCATTATAAGATCATTTATATCTCTATAATGTCATTAATAAGATATATTAATGATTCTGGATGTTTAACCACATTTCAAATGAACTTCCATTCATGAATACAAGTAAACGTATCATGAAACCAAGTAAGAAAATGCTTCCAAAACAATAAAATTGAATCTATTAAACACATCAAAAAGGCCATTAACGAATTTAATAAGGTTATACCATATCAATTACATGTTTAAGAGGTTCTGTAATTATTAATTAATGAAGCTAAATTTGATTATTCAGGTCGTTAAGAACTATCAAGAACACATTCGAGCTTAAGGTAAGGGATCCGCTCTCTCACTTTTGTTCAAGAATCTCCCCTATGTTGTGCTCTTTTATTTTTAATACCTAATGATGGGGTATGTTTTCGCACCTCCCTCATACTTACCTTATGATATATAAATAATGGGATACCCCTTTACCCCTCATTAAGCCCTTGCAAGAACACTCGTTACCATGCCGAAATGTTTGTAAGGGGTTTTCTCATCTCACTTTCAATTCTGTGATATTTCCATTGTTCGCATCTTATTTATTATATGTGGTATATATGTACTGAAATTATATATATATTATCATGATTATATTTATATTCATGGTATTCTGTGATTCATTTGGTGGTTATTAACTTTTGGCCATACGACTCAATTGATTACAACATTATAACGAGCTTTGTCTCTATTTTCACTTCATTGTGACTTGCTTATTATTGTGCACCTACTCTTTCTTATGTGGGGTACCTAATTCCCATTTGAGATCACTTTTAAATTAAAATTATATTCCATTTAAATGTCCATACTCTCATATCATGGATACGATTATTGTCTAAGTCGTATACCATTTTACATATGGTATTTATTTTGAATGTTGTTTTGACTGTGGAAATATTGACGAATCTGTATCCTCTATTCTATATAGATAATGTAAAGGAATATTGATCTTGTGTTGAATCTATGTATAAAGAATTCTTTGGACATGTAGCAGTGGGTGGGGCCCGCTAAAGCCCCTCGATGCATCAGTAGGTCTCACGAGACAAATCAGTTGGCGACATACCCTTTGAGTTTGTTTCCAAAAATCAGACATGTTTCTACCCACATAATTAAACCGTTTTTATGATATTATGGTATCATGTTCTAGATACATGATGTCCAATTAATAAGAATTCTCTTTATTCATTATTAGTTATTACTATCCTTGAGGTTTTCACTATGAGAAAATCTATGGATGCAGTTTCATTCTCAATTTATTAATGGCATAAGTTTTTCATTTATTCATCATGCCATATTGATTATGTCAAATTGTTTACAATTAAGTTATTATTTATTCATTCTTCCACTATTTTTAACCCTTACTGAGCATTTGATCTCACCCCTTTTCATTTTTTACCTTCAACAGTTTATGAAGAGGAGACTATTTATTGAGTTTTATGGATGCAATTCTTAGTTTTTGTTATGTATTGTATTTTGTAACCTTTTCCAATTTAATTTTAGTTATATCTATGTATATAGTTTCTTCAATACTACTAAACTAATCATTCCTTCATGATTTCATTCCTTCTAACCATTCCAATATAACAAGTAACGCACCAGCTCCGGTCTAGAGGGGTCGGGGTGTTATAAGTCAGGTGTTTCAGGTAGTTTTGGGGGCTTACCGTTTGGGGGAAACCATGTACACGATGCGTGGTTTAGAGACCACACACAATGTGTTCTTCCTATTTAGGGAAGATGAGGTTTTTCGGACTACACGCTATGTACTTGGGAGTACACGCCATGTATTGGTTTTAG
Source organism: Viscum album (assembly GCA_963277665.1). NCBI lineage: Eukaryota > Viridiplantae > Streptophyta > Magnoliopsida > Santalales > Viscaceae > Viscum > Viscum album. The sequence goes on from OY728139.1 coordinate 905,474,019, forward strand.
GGTTGTGATTGTGTACTCGACCAAACACCCTGTGTGGGGGTATGTGTCCGTGTAGGGTAAACGACTAGACCCCGAGTGGACTTCATGTTGTGTAGGTGTACATTCCCAGGAGGAGTACATGGAAACGCCATGTGTGGTACACAAATAGGTACCCCGGGTGAGAGTACACATCGTGTACTAGGTGGAACACACCGTGTACTCGAGCGTTTTACACGCCGAGTGTGCTTGGGGCACACAACCAGGGAGGACCTCTAGGGTTACATGCCGTGTACCCCAAGTGCATGCATGTTCTTTTCCTACCCTAGTGTGTTTTTCCTATTTTGTTCCCTGGAGTCAGAATTGGACTTGTAAGTAGTCTATTCTGAGTTTTTTTCACATCAATCGGAATGGTGGAATCCTTTTGACATTTAGAGGTTTTCTGGATGATATTTTGGACTGAGAGAGTTTAGTATGAGGATTTACTTGAGGTTTGGTTTCAGAATCCCCCTTGGGGTTGAGTTGTGAGCTGTGAGGCCCAAGTGAGGGTTGTGATATTGGTGATCGACCTGGTTTGAGTGTTCCATAGTAATCAGTTTGAGTTTTTTTGGTAGATTCTGGAAGGTGAGATTGAGTTGTATCTCTGAGGAGATATTGGCTTGTCCATACATGTTGAGACCAGTTGCTTGAGGTTAGAACAATTGAGGTTGGATCTTGGGATTGAGGAGACCGGAGTTACTGGAGCCTTTGGGATAGGTTGATGTCGTGGGATGATGATTACAACTAGGTGTCATTGAGTTGATGAGATGAGTTTGAGGGATTCTTGAGGATTCTATAATGGGTTGATTACTGATCGAGTGATTAGTGGTTTCTATATCCAGTTGTTGAGAATTTCTATATAGCATAGAATTGTTTGGATGTCCTTGTGGGAGAGTTGGTACCCGTGGATGGGTTGTTTTTCGGGAAGGACCATTGAGGTTTTCTTGCGCAGGATTTTCCCCAGAGTTTTGACTTGTCTTGAGGATCCTTTGTAGGGTCCTGCTTTTGAGCTGGTCACGAGGATCGTTGTGAACACTCTGGTTGGCGTTCTTTCTTTGGATTCCCCTTTAGGCGTGTTGTTGATCAAGTATCAGTTAGATGCCATTGAGGACCGTTTGGGATGTTTATACACTGGGTGTTCCCCATGCTTTTGGATGAGCTAGAGGAACCCCTTGCAGGGTGTCCTGCTCTTGCTACGACCTTTTGTCAGTTTGAGGATTTTCTGCGGGTGTGGCCTGAGAGATTGGGTTTAGTAGGGGAGTCTCGTGAGGGTGTCACTTTATGATAGGGACATGGGGACCGTGGGAGCCCCGAGTTTTTGTTGGCTCTGAGGTGGGTTGTTGAGAGCCTATGGTGGTTGTTTTTTGGATGTTGAGATCCAGGGTGCTGAGAGAGGCCATGTTCTTTGTTGTTTGGGAGTTGATTAGCACGACTAGTTCATCCATTTGGGCAATGGGTTCAAGGTTAGATCATCCCATGGTCAGTTGGCCTTTTGCCGTGATGTTTAAGGGAGTTTTTTCTCAGGATTTTGGTTTGAGGTGGAGAAATTTGGGATATTCTAGATCGGGCATTAGCCCTTAGTTTTTATATGGTTATCTCCTCCATTGGATAGCTGTGGTTATACGGGCTTAGGGAGCTAATTATCAATTTGGATGAGTGCAACATCTAGTTTAGCGCAACACCCTGACTAGAGTGTCCTTGTGCTCATGAGGTGCTGAGGCACTAATGGAGTGAGTTTTCTTATATTTGTGGGGGACAGTGTGCTCCCGACATCGTGGATGCTGTATGCTCTCGGGGTTATATATATATGGATCCCATCATTGTTGGGTCTATAGATGGTGCTCGATTTGTTCTCCAGGACTTTCAGGGATGGAGAGTTCTCTAGTTATTTCAACTTAGATGTTTCTATCGTCAGTTCAAATCATTCTATTGGTGTCCTAAAGCCTAGTATATGTTCTTTGTTGTGTGGATGCCTATGGTTACGCCCTGGGGTCTGACATTTGTGCATGTTGCATTTAGACATCTTAGAGTTCTCGTGTAGATCTGATGGACACACTAGTTGTCGTGTGGCAGAGTGATCCACATGCTGCAAATCCTCTAGCAAGGGACATAGCATGGGTAGATTTACCTCGAGTGTCAGGATAGAACTTGTGGTTGGCTTTTTTATTTATTTATGTTTTTTCCCCTATGTTTTTATACAACTGTTTCTTTATACCAGCTATTATTAGTTTTCAGATAGGCTGGACATATCTTGTGTGCATGCACTTATTATGACAGCAGATTATAGGTCCACCATTGGGGGTGAACTACTGAGATTTATTTCTCACCCCCTATATAATGCATCTCGGTGTGCATGCATACATAATGTCTGCTTTTAGGTTGGAGTACAAATTGTGTGATGGATGTGACTGAGGCCCTGTGTTGCTTGATCGAGTGGAGCCACTCGTGTGGCATCTCAGGATCAGGCTAGTGTAGCTCGATCATTGTGGAGATTGGGTATTTGGTTTGGATCGATGTTGTAAGTGGAGCTAGTTGTATTTATTTTCATTTTATTTTGTATGTGTGGTCGGCCTAGTGGGTGACTGGTTGTTGTATGTTCTGCATGCTTTGAGTCTGTATGACTGTATGCTGTATTCCATTTATTAAAGCAAGTTTCAGTTTCAGTTATTTATCATGTGTACTATGATGTTTATCCTTATGGTTGTTTTGGTTATTTCCACTGTTATTGCACTCTGACTAGAGGGTATAGTCTTCCCATTGTACATGATAGACCATCACTGCTAGTTTAAAGCCTCTGGCATACAAGGAGGTGCACTTGAGGATTTGTTGCGAGCTAGTTCGGGTGACATGTCAGGTCGACCTGAGATGGTTCGTTACACATGGACACATCTCTATTTTTTGTTTTGATTCACTAGAATACATCACCAGTTGCGAATCTGGTGGAAAGTATGAAAAAAATGAGTTCTCATGCTCAACAAAAAAGTCATGGTTATCATTTCTATAATACTTATCAATCTAATTGTGTATTATGTGGATTCCTAGGGGGAGTAAAACTGGAATAAAAATGGGAAACCAACCTTCATTTAAAGGAAAATCTTCCCCTCTCAGGAACATATTTCATGGACCAGTTGAAGAGGACTTTCATGTTAAAATCATCTCAAGAATAAGTTTTAATCTGATTTAGAAACAAGATCCTCTTTGAAAGAAAGAAGATAGACCTGGAAACCAAAGAAAACTTTAGCTATAGAGAAAGAAGACAAGGCCACCTCAGTTGTAAAGAAATAAAAGACCAAGGAAGAAGTCTGACATGAAGGTCATGTCCATCAAGGATGTGAGACAAATGGAATACCTAAGTGGTCTTTCAAAAACCACTAAAATTATTAAACAAAAATGGTGGAAGTGTCTTTCAATAGAGAGAAAATTGATGGAAGACTTGGTAAGGCTACAAAGGAATAAAATTTCACAAATGGGATTTCACTCATTGTAGAGAAGAAGACCAAGCCATTAATGAAGAAACTTATATTGGAGGATGATTCATAAGAAAAGGAAGTGGATGAAGTGATGAATTTCCTTTCCCTAAATCCAAAAGGGGGAAAGGAAAGGTGAAAAAATGGGTTGTCCCATCTTGACTAGTCCCATTCCTCTACTTAAGTAATTTGTGGTACCCCTCTCCCCATATGCATTATTATTTCTAATTTTTTGTGAATATGTGCAGTCGTAAGGGGGATATATGATCCATGGAGTGATTGTTCTATAAAATCACATGTTAAGGAAATAAAATAAGATTTTATAAAGCTACAAAAAGTGGTGTAATGTAGGTTTCATGTCAAGAAAATAATTTTTATGCTAAAATATGCATGGAAAAGAAGATTGTTAAGAGCTAAAGAAGATTGAAGTTTAATTGTTATCATTTATTTGTTTCTCAACAAGTGGTATCAAGTGACTCTTCAAGTGGTATGATCATCATAACCAAGTTCTTTAATGTTTATTTTCTAACTGTTTGGTGTGGAACTAATGAAGATCAAATGTTGTTTTTGAGAAGTGAAAAGGCTAAGATTGCTTGATCTTTCATTAATTTTAATGAGTCACAAAGACAACTTTGAGGATTTTTTCAAAAACCCTTGTTTCCTACATCAAACTCAGGCTTAATAGGATTAAAGGATTTGGTAACACCCCAAATGATAATTAGTAGTCTCACTCAATGTATTTCTTATTGATTGCAGCTGTAGATTGGATAATGGGAGTATTATGGAGTTGGGAATTCCAAATAGAAATTATTTTCAATTGGTTTCAGAGGATTTGTCTAATCAACATGTCATTGATGCCAAAGGAATAAGGTACATTGAAACAAGGGGTAATGACATAACATGAGGAATTTCTCTTTATCCTCTAAGGGGGAGTTTAATCCCTTGAGTAATCCCTCTTAGAAGTTAGAAGACAAAGGGGGAGTTGAACTTTATTTAAGTTTCTTTTCACACATCAAGGGGGGAAAGGTTTGAAGATGAAAGGAGATGAACCCATTTAAAAAGGGGAGTATGATCTTAAAAGGAAGATATCCACATTTTAAGGAAGAGTAATTTCTCTTTATATTTAATTTCCAATAAGCGGGAGTAGAAAAAATGGAAATAAGTGTTGGATATTGTCCACAAAATTCAAAGGGGTAGATTGTTAGGAATCCTAAAGGATTGTCTTGGATTTGTTGACAATAAGGTTTTTGTGTTGGATTCATTTTCCACCCAAATTGAATGGAGTCCATAGGAAATTTGGAAGTGTGAATGAATTCTACAAGGATCCTATATGGTTAAGAGAAGGGATAGAGATATGTTAAAGGCATCTTGGAGAAAGGAAGGTGAAAAAGTTTCCCAATATGAGAAAGGCCATGTTGTGGTCAGTGGGTGTCATGAATATGAGGATTAAGGCAGGTGTAACCATGTCATGGGTTATGGTTGTGGTAGATAAAGAGATGCCCAACACATGCAAGCTGGGGGACACACTGTAGTGGTCCCCATGGTGGAATCCGAAAGCACCTATGGAAAATGGATAATGACAGGAGGACCACACCATAGTGATGGGTGTGGTGGTCTGGGAGTTTCCTTGTGTGACATGGGGAAGGACAATGCGATCATGGAAAATCCATGGAATTTATTGAAGATTGAGATGGTCAACACGATCAAAAGGTGGTGACCACATCATGGAGTTCAAATTATTGAAGGAAAAATGACCTTGGTGTCATCACTACACCATGAAGCTGGGCATGTTGAGTTGGAGCTTCACCTGCGAGACACAGTGAACACAAAACAGGTATTATGGTGCCCATTGTGAAGGTGTTCACCTCAAACAATGGAAGTGGCTTATCAGGATTCTATAGGATAAGGAAAAATAACTAATAGGTTTTGGAGTTGGGCATGTTAGCCTAGAAATACACAGACCATGTCATAGTGTTCGAAGGCAAGCCATGTTGGTTGGTGTGTCAACTGAAGATTCACTAAATGTGGAGGATTTGACTCAAATGATGCATAAACCATTCTTAATTAGTTTAATTATCATGGTCCTTGAATTTAGGGTATGATTTAAGTAAGATTTGAAGTGATTTTATAGCATTCCTAATGTGGATTAATGAGAATTAAATCCACGCTACAAAGGAGATAGAAATGAGCCATGAAGTAGTTATTTGGTGGATAGTGGTTATGAAAATCATGGGAAGTTATGGGCGATTTTGGAATGACCCATAATGTAATGACCCAAACTTTTTAATTATATTTGTTTCTTAATTTTGTGTGTTATTTTATTTTATAATGAACAAAACTATTTCCATTAATTAATGAAGTGGGTATAATTAAAATAAGACCATTGGGTTTCGACTCTTATATAACCATTGGTCAATATGACCATTGAAAACTATAATCTTAACGTTGTATTTTTATAAATACGGTTATCTTGGTTAATTAATATATAAAGAATATTGAATGACCTCATCCAGTAGACTTGAGCCATATGAATCCCATCTGTCGGAGCTTGGGAAGGAGGTAGCATCACCGAGCTTTGCTTTGGACCAAGCCCAAGCCGAACTTCAACGTATGAAGCTTGAACGGAATCAACTAAGGGAGAAGTTCAAGCTGATAGAAATCACCACTCGAACAATGTTGTCCGAGCCACCCCAAGATTCTATCACCATAGTACACCTAACACTTAGGTCCTCTTCTGGTGTAATAAGGGGCTATGTAACGAGACCTTAACTGCTTTGTGTAATCATTTTATATAAATAAAATTTTTATTTCTTGTTATGGCAAAGTTTGTGAATTTCAAATATCTGGATAAATATGGGATGTATATTATTGATGAATTTAGGAAAAAAGGGTATTTTAAAATATTTTTGTATTCTTTAAATAATTAATAATGTGAAATGATTTTCAAAAAATGGTCTTCTATAGTTGTGATCAGTGAGAAATTTAGAGTCTAATAAGATCAAATTGGTTTTTAGTGAATAGTAAAGTAGGAATAGTAAAATACCCATATGAATAGTAATGAATAGTAATTTGTCCAAAAAAATATAATCTTCACCCATGAATGTATAAATACATTTTAGACATCTTAAAAGTGAAAAAACGATCATAGTTTAAGTTTTGGTATTTTTGTATGCCATAAATATTTTATTTAAAATTTTATAATTAATTTAATAATTTAAAATGGAAATGTATCTTCATAAAATTTAATAATAAGTTTCTACTTTATTGTATTATGGTTATACTATAATTTTATAGGACCTTGATTACTTTTTTAAGGTGTTACAAAATGAGTTATAGTTTTAAAGTTGTATTTTTGGAATAAATAATGATTTTATTTAAAAATTAAATTAAAAATATTTTTAAAATTATTTTCATAAAATGGACTTCATTTTTGAATTCAGATCATCAATATTAGGTTAGGGTGAATTTTTGAGATTTTTTTGAAACAGTTGAATTATCAGTGAATAGAAAAAATGCAGTTTTGAGTTTCGGGAGTTTAATGACATCATTAATGATGTAATAATGATGTAAGATTTCTGGTTGACTTATGAATAGTGATATATTCCATGAGGTCTCCCAAGTGGAAAATACCATGGGCAAGCCCATGGTTTTGCAAATACCACCGATGAGGTGTCCCTTGGAAATTAATAATTTATTCACTCACTTTTCCTATAAATATCAATCCATTTACCTCATTCCTTTCATTCCAAAATCATCCTCATCGAAGTTATGGTCTCCTTATCTCCTGAAGAGTTCTCCCAAGGTTCCATAAAGCCTCCCAAGGTCCCGAACATCAAGCTTTCGAAGTTACTCTTCAAGGTAAGGGATCATTTCACCCTCCTCTTTTAAGTCATGAATTCCTTTATGTTGTATCTTCTAGTTTCCATCTCTTTATGTTGAGGGTATGTTATTATATGTTCTCATTAATTTCCATTTCATGTCTAATTTTTGAGAGACCCTTTCCTCTCTCATCAATTTGTTTTCATAATTTTTAAGTGACGCCGTTAGGCTGCCGAATTTCTCGTAAAAGAAATCACATCTTCTCTTTCCTTTATTGTGGTATGTCATTCAAATATCCATACCATGTTCTTTTCTCCATGTTATTCTGTATTTATATTGTAATATGAGTTATTTATGAGTGTATTACCCTTGTACCCTATCTTTTTATTATTTTCTAAAACCATGTTATATAGTTGTTATGCTGCAGAAATTTCGTCTCAAAATTTCTATCTCTTTTTCTCAATAAATTACCTTGTTTATTTATGTGAATACCCAGACCTATTTAGTTTCCATGGGTGTTCATAAATATATAAAAAGGATATATTTTTATTCTGGAATGGACATACATATAACCCCCATTCCCTTTCTATGGGTTATAAATGATATAATGATATTATTTTTAAGAACTTTTAAAACGTCACGATTTTGAAATGAAACCCATTTCTTTTATTCTCTATGGGTTATTTATGAAATGTTTGATTATTATATATGTGGATAACATGAAAATAAATAAATATTAAGGGTGCGGCCTGATAGCGCTCCAATGCATTGGGTAAAGAATTAATCTCTAGAGATGAAAAGTTTCACGATACCTTGGTGAATAACCTTGACAATTTTTATGACACCTCGAGAATGAACCTTGGTGATTTGTTCATGAATGTCTAAATGAAATATTGTAGCTACATATTAAAGTTATGTTCCATGTTCTTTTCATTATGATATGCCTATACTTCCATTGCTCATTTCTTTATGTTGTTATTCAAGTTCTTATTGTTAAACATGTAAACTGATTCCCTTGTTTACCATTACTGGACATTCTTCTCACCCTTTCCTTTGATGTATGTCTCCAGGATATGAGATGCAGTATTTGTACGTAGGATGAACCTATGATGAATCCCTAAAAGCATTTTAGAATAATGTTTTATGTTTTTTTCATGTATTATGTTCCTGATTTCCAAGACACTAGACTTTAAAGATCCTCTGGTTGTAAAATGTAATGAAAATATATGTAATAAAAAGGCTGGATGCTATACATAATGATGTTGACAGGTGTTTGATTTATTTTGGAATGATCCCTCATTTTATAAGGGATCAACTGAAAGTGGGATGGGAAAAAAGAGGAGAGAGAGACCTGAGCATAATTGCATATCTAAGCTCAAAGAGAAGAAGAGGAGTTCCGAACAAGGGGATGGAAATAAGAAGAAGGACTTGGAAACCTTTGAAGATCTTATCAAAGTAGAAGAGGATGTGGTTTGTTGTACAACGACAATGAGAAAAGGAATTTTAGTGTCATTTTTGAAATAAGAGGTGCAACAACAAGGAGGATTTCACATACTGTGAAGGAGAAACCCAAGAGGACTACAAAAGAGAATATATATATATATATATATATATATATATTTGAGGCTATAATCAAATTAATTGATGTTAATGAAGGGAATTATATGTCCATAAACTGTGTGGTGATCCTACCACGGAGCAGTGACCCAACGTGAGGACAATGAGCCTTGGGAGATTGTGATTCGACCCAAAATATTGTAAGGGCAGTGAGCCTAGGAAAAGAGTGACCTATCCTAAACCCTAACATTAATCAATGAGGTTAGTGGATTTTGGTTCATGACACATTGCTGTTGCATGCTCCTTGGAGAATCCCAGTTCAAGTGAACCAAGTAAAAATTACCGTGTTCTATTTATTTTATGCATGCTCATCAACTAGTAAAAACGGCAAAGCAACATAAAGATCATCTAGAAAAAGGCTAGTCAAGTGAATAGGTTATTAGATCATGTTAATTAATGGATAAAAATGAGTGACCCTCAAGGTTGAGAGGTTAAGATCTAAGTAGGGCAGTGAGAGGTAGATGGGAAGTGTTTAAAATGTATAAGACTTGCATACCCTAATTCACCCCTCCTCTTAGGGTATATCTCACCTAAGCACCTAGTGGGTCTTAACATGGATTAAATATGAGAATTAATTATAGGTTGATTATAATTAATTTAATGATAATTTGATGATCCATGAGCTCTTGGATGCCATGATAACCAAGTATGAATGAGTCAGAATAGATGGGATGGGCTTGTATCATTCAAATGGGATAAATCCATAATGAGGTTGGAAATACCCATTATCTTCTAATTCAATATGTAATTTCATGTACTGTATGACATGCAAGCAGGGGTGAGTGGGTGTGGGTGACCCGAGTGAAAGTCAATAGGTCTTGGTTAAAATTGAAGAATTAGCCATGGCCTCATAGGGTTGTGATAAATGATCATTATGAGTCCTCCTAAGTTGATTTTCTCTATATCTTAGTTAAATAATTAACCTTGGATAGAGGGAGAGAGGAACCCATAGTGTTGTGATAAATAAGAATGTTATTGTAATGGGGAGGATTTTTTATTGATGAAGATGAAGTGGATGTGATTGAATATGTTCATGTTGTCTTTTATCATCAATACATAAATCAAATTGAAACTTACATGAATTAAATTATTTTAAATGTGGTGAAAGTCATTTGAAAGTTTGGAGGTGTTATGAAAAATATTGGAGTTGAATTGTGGTGTTTGAATCTATTCAGAGTGAAGGATGTCCAAAACACACTGTGGTGATCATGAAAACATGGCATGGTTTTATGTTTAAGGGAAAAAAATTGTAAAGTTCTACAAAATGAGCACTCCACCCATTGCGTTTTTTATAAAAAATCCTTTCTCATCATAGGGAATCTTAAAAACATCATGGTTTGAGAGTTTTTGGTCATGGATAAACCAAACCTCTTGTAGCCAGCCTAAATCTAAACACAATCGTGGCTTGGTACTTGGATGTTGAAAAATGGGGTCTGGCTGTTGTTCCTGGAAAACAGGGAAACCGATGAACTCACCATGTCATGGTGTATCCATCGTGGTCATGGTTAGACAATGAGGTTTTCATGGTTCTTCAAACCAAATAGAAATGCTGATCGTGATTCTATTTGGAGAAGAAAATAGGAAATGAAAATGTTATAGTTTCTTGGAATTGGTTTTGGTTTCAAAGTAGTTTAGCAACTAAGGAAAAACATGTCATGGTTTTATCTCACCATGGTATGATTTGAAAGGAAATATAAATTCAATAGTTTTTTATGATGTGGATTTAAATTTGACACATGTCCTACTCTAACTTGATCCTTTATGTCCTTGGACCACAATAAAGGTTATTTAAAGGACTGGATTTGATCTTATGAATAATATTGAAGCAATTTTTGTTAAATGTTGAAGTTGGTTTTTGGATTTTGAATTTGAAATTCAAAATTCAATGAAAGAGTGAAGTGTTCTGTTGTTATAGTGTGACAGTATGTCATTACTAGAAGAGATGAGTGGAGTTAGAGACACTCAAAAAGAAAGTAGAGAATAAGTCTAACTATTCATCATCACAAACTCTTATAGGAGGTATCCTTAGATAGTGAAGTTCAAAGTCTTTCTTTAAATAATATGGACTACTTTGGTTTCAAATTGTTTTGATAAGATTTAACTTGTTTTTTGATAGTTAAGAATTTTTCTATACTTTAATACATATTAGTTGAATAAGAAGGAAGACATTGGGTGGTCTATAAGACGAGTTTGGTTGCTGAATTTTGGAGTTTCTATGATCAAAGAGAAGAAGAAGAGGTGATACTCTATTGGAAATAGATTTGGACATTCTTGTTGGTGATAAAGGATCCTTATTACTACATCATTTAAGAGCTCTCTTGTTTGTGTGTGGAAGAACATTGTGTAGGTTCTGGATGTAGCAGAAGCGTGGTTGGGCCGACACCCAACTTTAATTTTTATTGTGATAAATGATTATTCCAGGATCAATACGACAATGAACGGTAGTCTCCACAGAAAAGAATCAATGATTTGGATAAATAATAAAGATGCCCAAAAACTTTAGAGAGTATCTTGCACATCATGTTTATAATTAATTTAATTAATTTCATAATGAAAAGAATACCTGGATCTTCGGTATTTTCTTTGTTGATGATGTTGATCGTCCGGAATGACCCTTTCAGATTATCTCATTGCGCTTGTGAGGATCTAAACTAGAATCCCTCTAGTGGTGATCCACACATGCACCGATGGCCTCTGATCGACACCACTCGTTCTCCAGGTACTAGCGCGGCAAAGCGAGTGTCTTATGTCAGTCGTTCTTGATCACTTATTCTTCAGACTTGAAGAACATATCTCATTCTTGAGATGGGTGAGAAGAGGATTCAAGAGAGAAATTGTTTATCTTAATAATTCTCAATTTAGGGATCATGAAATTCGGTACATGGCATAATAGACGTACATGTCTATTTATAAATATGGGGATTTAGTTACAATATTTAATTGCGTAACGGTAATTAAGTACATTCATAACCTGTGAGAAAACCCATGCTCTTAATAATAATACTGCGTCATTATTTATGGTGCGCCAACTTGAGAAAAATGGAATTATAAATAAAATTTCACATCACAAAAATAATAGCAGTGTTATTGTTATTTTAACTTGTTCCAACTAGTTAAATAATTATTTACCATCTTGTAAATAATTATTTTACTACCGGACCATCCTTGGTCTGCTCAAACTCAACTTCCATTTATTGAACACCTGAATAAATAAATAAATAATTTATTCTATTAAATAAATATTTTATTTAAAATTAAAATATTTATTAAATTTTCAATAAAATAAATAAAAATATTTTACTCACAATCTGATGAATAAATATTTATTTAATTTATGCGATCATTTTAACTAGAATAAAATTATTCCACGGTCTTGAGAATAATATTTATTTCATCAATTAAATTCAAATTGAATTTAACCGAGACCACCTAAAACACTTAGTGTGTGACCTTATAGGATTCTTTCTCATTGGCATTAGGCGGGATTTTCTAAAGTCCAAGAGTACTACCTAGAAACAAGTCAAGGCACCCAAGAGAAAGAATTTAAAGTCACAACAATGAAATCCACATATTAATGCTCACTATGTAATATAATCCCTTTGTCTCAATATCTCATCAAGCTGGTTTCATGATAGTTTCATCAACCTTTATGCTTGATACGTCGTTCTTTGACTACCTGAAATAAACTTGTCGTTACACCATGGCCATGGAATTTCGTGTTACAGTTATATTTCAATCAAAAGGATGAGATATAATCTTCCATAAATGGAAGGGACAAATCCTTCATCGACTTATCCATTAATAAGATGCCACTCATGATGCACCCAACTTACCCTAATTCTCTCCAACTATCTGCATGATGGTTTTCACCAGTAAATCAAAGTGAGCGAGTCGTGACATGTATTAATGATAATCGTAAAGTCTAAGTATCATTAAACATGCTCACAGATAGGAATATCTGATGACACCAAAACATTTGAAATTATTATTGGCGGGTCTGTTTTCATAATCTCCAATCTTGGAGATTACTAAGTATGAACTTCATTATAGGAAGTCTCATCTTCTTACAAGTACTTTCACTTGACAGTATGCATACTATGTGTCCCATTATAGTATGTCATCTAGCCACAAAACTATATTTAAAAATATTGTCATAGCACTTCAAGGTTATCATCATAGTGGGGAACTGCTATGACCTTGTAAATGCAACAAATACTCCAGAAAATTATTACAATATAGTCATTAATAACAATGAACAATATGTAATAATATGTTTAATATTTAAATATATTAAATATTCATGTAATCAAACTACAACCAGTTGGTTCTAGGACACCAACTCTTACAAACTCCCACTTAGACTAGAGCCAACTGCCTATGACCTTTAGTCCGCTTAACCTCACATACTGATCATGTTTCTTTTGAGTCAAGGATTTAGTCAAGGGGTCCTCCATGTTGTCTTCCATGGAAATAATTCTCACTATAACTTCTCCTCTCTGAGAAAAATCCCTTAAGAGATGATACTTCTAAAGTATGTGTTTTTTCCGCTGATGTGACCTTATCTCTTTTGAGAGATCCCCCACTACAGTATTATCACATTATAGTGGGATGTGATCTTTACTGCTAGGTATCACATCCATCTCCTGGGTGAAGCTTTTCATCCAAACTGCTTCTTTAGCTGGCTCATAAGCTGTGATATACTCGGACTCTGCAGTATAATCTGCGACCACACTCTGATTTGAGCTCTTCTAACTCACTGCACCTCCATTCAAAGTGAATATGTATCCCATTTGCAACTTCATGTCATCTTGATCAGTCTTGAAATTAGAATTTTAATATCCTATGATGACTAGTTCCTTCCAGGAACATATCCTTAGTATGCCTTAGATACTTTAGGATAGTATTGACTTCCATCCAATGGCAGTCACTTGGGGCAGCTTGATATCTACCTACTGCACTCAATGCATAGGAAAAATTCAGCCTAGTGCATAACATGACATACATGATTGACCCAATCACTGATGTGTATGGAGTCCTTGCCATTATCTTTCTTTCCTCATGTGTTTGAGAACACATTTTCTTGGAAAGATGAATGCCATGTGATGAAAGAAACAATACCCTCTTGGATTATTCCATATTGAATCTCTTCAGTATCTTATCAATGTATGTACTTTGAATTAGGCCCATCAATCTCTTGGATCTATCACGGTGGATCTTGATCCCAAGAATATATGCTATCTCACCCAAATACTTCATAGAGAAGCATTAATTCAACCATGCCTTAACAGACTGTAAGACTGGTATCTCATTTCCAATAAGTAATATGTCATCAACATATACTATTAGGAAAATGAATGCACTCATACTAAACCATTTTTAGACACAAGGCTCACATTCGTTCTTGATAAAACTAAATTTTGTTATGGATTCATCAAAATGAATGTTCCATGACTTGGATGATTTCTTTAATCTGTAAATTGATTTCTACAACTTGCATACCTTATTGGAATCCTTTGGAGTCATAAACCCTTCAGGTTATGTCATGTAGAAATATTCCTGAAGGTTCCCATTATGGAAGCCTGTTTTGACATCGATTTTCCAAATCTCATAGTCATGGTAAGTGAAAATGGCCAATATAATTATGATAGATTTCAACATTGCAATTGGTGAAATGTTTTCCTCATAGTCAATGCCTTGACACTGCTTGAACCCTTTTTCAACTAGTCATGCCTTATAGGTACTGACTTGTCCTTCCATGTCCAGTTTCTTCTTGAATACCCATTTGAAACCAATAGGCTTTACATCAACTGGAGGATTCCAGACTTGATTTTGGTACATAGAATCCATTTCATAATTCATGGATTATTTCCACCTATCAACATTTTTGCCTCTTATTTCTTCCTTGTAGGTTAGATGATCATTATTATCAACTAATAATGAGTCACCATCCTCAGTAACTAGAAAATTGTACCGTTCAAGTTCTCTAACCTCTCTTGTACTCTTATGCAGTTCTTATGTCTTTGAAACAAATCTTTCTTCCACAAGGATTTTTGGAATCTATTCCTGTACCAAATCTTGTGTACCTTGACCCTCGACTTCATCGAATTCAATCTCGCTCCCACTATCTCTTTTGGATATGTGCTCCCTCTTAAGGAATATGGTGTGTCTTGACACTATAAATTTTTTGTATGAGTGGTTGTATAGGTAAGATCCCCTTGTTTCCATGGGGTATCCTATAAAGGTACACTTTGTGCCTTAGGGTGTAAGTTTGTTACCTGAAGAGGCCTTAACAAATGTATCGCTTCTCCACACACGTAAATTCGATAACATGGCTTTCTTTCCACTCCAAAACTCGTATGGAATAACACTTATCAATTTAGTTGGTACTTGTTTTAGTACGTTCACCGCTTTTTTGTAATACATATCCCCAAAAAGATAATGGAAGACTCGCATGACTCATCATTGATCTCATCATGTCCAATAAGGTGTGGTTTCTCCTTTCGCTCACACCATTCCAATGGGAATTTAAGGAGGAGAGAGTTTGGATAGGATCTCAAAATCCTGTAAGTAATCAATGAAATCTTGATTAAGATATTCTCCACCTCATTCTGAGTAGAGTTTCTTAATCTTCTTACCAAGCTAGTTCTCAACTTCATTCTTGTATTCTTTGAACTTATCAAAAGAGTCTGACTTATACCTCATCAAGTAGATATATCCATATCTACTAAAATCATTAGTAAAAGTTATGAAGTATGAGTACCCTCCTCTTGCTTCAACTGGAAATGGTCCACCCACATCGGTATGAAACAATTCAAGAATCTCTTTAGTCCTTTCACCTTTCCCACTAAATGGGACTTTGGTCATTTTGCCTTGTAAACATGCATGACATACACCAAGTGGTTTTAGTTTGAAAGAATCTAAATATCCATCTTGATGTAACTTTTTCAAGCGTTTCTCATTTACATGACCGAGCTGGTGATGCCAAAGTTGGGTGTAGGATTCATGTGAAGTATATTTTTTATCGATTTCCATTACTTGGTTTGTGTAATCCAACATGTAAAGACCATTGTATAAGTGTGCCCTACCAAAACAAATTCTATATTTGTAAAATAAGAAACATTCATTTCCAAATTTGAAAACAAATCCATCTATATCTAATCTAGATACAGAAATAATGTTTTTAGTAACAAGAGACACATAATAACAACCTTTTAACACCAAGATCATCCTAGTTGGAAACGTGAACTGGTATTCCCCAATAGCTACAACAATGAGTCTGGCTCTATTGGCTGCTCGTAGATCCACCTCCCCTCAGTCAATCTTCTTAAATTTACTTAGTTTCTGTATTTGGATACATATGTGAGCACCATAGGCTATATATAATACCCAATTTGTAAAAATAGATAGATTATATTTGTTAACAAACTCACCTGAAGCTTCCCCTTGCTTCTTAGGCTGGGTTCAATTCTTTTTCTAGTGGCCCTTCTTACCACATATGAAACAAAAAACGTCCTGTTCCCTTGCCTCCCCTTTGATCTTTCTTTTCTTGTAAGGGTGTGACGAAGCTTTGGGCTTAAATATATTTTCCTTTCCTTTACTCTTATTCACCATAATAACAAAAGGATTTTTGCGCTTCATATCTTTTTCCAATTGGAGAATGAGGATAATAAGATCAGATAGTGACTTCTCAATGTGGTTCATATTGAAATTAATAACAAAGATGGAGAAGTTACGAGGGAGTGATGTAAGAATGAGATCGGTACCCAGTTATTTGGGGAGTTTAAACCATAGAACCTCCAAGTGCTCAATGTAGCTAATGAGCTTGACTACATGAGGCCTAGCTAGGGAACTCTCTCTAAGATTACTATGAAAGAGTTCCTTGTAGATCTCAAACCGTTCTTGTCTTGATCTCTCCTGGTAAAGACCATGGAGGTGATCGAGTATGCTATAGGCATCCATGTTTTCATGAGACTTCATGAGCTCACTAGACATTGATGATAACATCAAACATTGAACATCGACCACGTTTTTTATATGTTTCTCATAGACCAAGAAATCTTCTCCACTTGACTCTTGGGTAGAAAGATTAGGTAATGCTGACTCTAGCACGTAAGACTTCTGTTCATGGCGTAGAATATCCTGAAGGTGGCTAAACCATTCTTGGAAGTTACTTCTAGTGAGGATGTTGTATTTACCCAGAATTGATCGCAGGTATAGTGTGGTTGATGAGTTTGTCATTTTATTCTACAATTAAAAGAGCAGATTATTAGTACTTTCTTGATTACATTTTATGAGAAATAATAAATTAATTTTATTAAGTCTCCCACTATTTTATCAAGTCCCAATGGCCCTCGCCATTGAACTCAGAATTTCCAGTTTCCATGAAATTATAGTGGAAAGGATCTATATTTCCATTCATATAACTCCAATAAGGGTTGATCAAGCTATTTGAAAGTATTTAGGTAGGCAGGTCTTTGCCAACTACGAGCTTGCAGCTCATTGGTCTGTTGAGTGGACTCCCCAATCCTAGAATCCTGACTTTAGATTTCCTCAACTCTTGCCTTCAATATTACACTAAGTATGGAAAAGGCTACTCCTCTTGATGTAATATGGTTAAGTCAACCCAAAACCTTTCATAAGGGATTCCTATATAAAAGTAAGTGTCCCAACAAGGGTTGATCAAACACATAGTTTTATTGAGTTTTTCCCTTAATCAAGTAATAGAAGACTTGGTCTGACTTAATATTTTATTTGAGGGATTTTTATCACTTATGCGTGAATTTATTATTATCATTATCACATGCTTGTTAATATTAAGTGGGGATTACTTAAGTGATTAACCATGTCTTGATAATATTTACGCATAAGCCTGGCTAATTTTAGTTCCATCTTGAATGCTTGTTTAATTCATTAATTATGTGATCGTGACAACACATCCATAATGATAATCCATGCAACTGACAGAAATAAAATAAAGCAAAGGGTTAATCATGATATTTTCTAATGGTTGTTTTATCCAGCGGTTGATAAACTAACCCTGAACTAGGGGAGAAACACCTTGAACCTTTTGAGTTCGTGTTTACAGCTTTCCACTGTCCACCTTTACATCTCCTGGGATTGGTTTCGTCTCAGCTCCAGCTTGAACCGCCTCCTCTAGCTTGGGAGTTCCATCCATTTCATATGACTTTTTTTAACTCACATGTAGGTGAGGGGTAGGGGGGTTTACATAAAAGAAACCATGGGTATGCATGCCCTACATATTAATGAAGAGAGATGGCTCGCAGGCCAAAAATTAATTTAATAAATAAATTAAAAGGAAACCAATCACATACAAAGGTCTTGGTCTAGCTCATGATCACCCACATACATGTAGCGAGTTATGTATTTAATAAAACTAGTATTTAATTCTTTAATCGTTCTTATTTAAGATAAATCATACCCGAATAAATTAATTATCATATTTAATTAATCAATCCATTTATCTTAAACCCTTTTTATGAGTTTCCTTGAGATTCGCATCCATCATAATTTTAAAAAAATAAATTCATTTAAAATTATCTTTGTACATAACTTGTACCTTAGAAGAAACCTAGTGAATTATCATTCATAACTACCCAATTAATAGGAATGAACATTACACAAATGTTAAATTAAACACACACATATATAAAACACCTATCACGTGTTGTGCCCTAGATTTACGCCTGCACCATGGTACACATCTCAAGGGTTTGTATAATATAATAATAAATTTTAATAAATCTGTGTAATTTGGATGAGTAAATGGTGTATAGTTCCTACTACAAGGTGTGTACTACAATTCACCATCTATCCTAAGTATGCACTTGGGGATACGACATGTATATGTACTTCGGAAATACTTGGAGTACACGATGTATCCAGTGGGCCACACACTATGTAGTATTTGCGTTATATGGTCTCCAGCCGAGAAATCCATGTACGAGGTACATGGTCCAACCCTAACATGAAGGGACTACATACCGTGTCTAGTGGGCCACACAATGTGTAATACGGAAAACATGTGCCACCTTTTCCTGGTCAACACATAGAGTCTTTAAGACTTAGACAAACTCCAATGAAACAACTTGGTTTGGCGGAATAGTCTTGATTTATTGAACCTTGATACACGATGTGTGAATCCAAATACACGCCATGTATTTTGGTGTTGTATGGTCAGGAACCTTTGTCACCTCCATATGTGATCCTCTCTTATATTTTAATCAAAATTAAAAGAAAATATTGTTTCTGTAAGATGAACGAGAAACGAAAGAGGAAGAACAGATCTCAAGATTCAGATTTGCAGAATGATTAACTTGAATTAAAAAACTAAATTATTAATCTATAAATAATCAATGAATTGTTTAAATTATTATAAACTATGATGTAACCCCTCTAATACCATTTGTAGGTTCCAGGCGCAGCGGAAGCACGGTTGAGTTGGCACCCAACTTTAATTTTTACCATGATCAATGATTATTCTGGGATCAATACGACGATGAACAATAGTTTTTATGGAAAAGAATAAAAGATTTAAATAAAGAAGGAAGAGGCCCAAAACCTTTATATAGGATCTTTCACATTATGTTTATAATTAATTTAATTAATTTCATGACGAAAAGAATGCCTGGATATTTGGTATTTTCTTCGTTGATGATGTTGATCATCCAGAATGACCCTTCCTGATTATCTTGTTGTGCTTTCGAGGGTCCAAACTAGAATCCCTCTAGTGGTGATCCACACATGCTCCGATGTCCTCCAATCGACACCACTTGTTCTTTGGGTGCTAGCATGGCGAAGCGAGTGTCTTTTGTTAGTCATTCTTGATCGTTTGTTCTTCAGGATTGAAGAACATCTCTCATTCTTGAGAGGGGAGGGAAGAGGATTCGAGAGAGAAATTGTTCATCTCAACAATTCTCAATTTACCAGGCATGCATTTCGGTACATGGAACAATATATTTATGCATCTATTTATCGATATGGTGCTTTAGTTACAATATTTAATTGTGTAACAACAATTAAATACATTCATAACCTTAGATAAAACTCATGATCTTAATAATAATATCACATCATTATTTATGGTGAACCAACTTGTGAAAAACAAAATTATAAATAAAATTCAGCGTCAAAAAATAATAGCAGTGTTATTATTATTTTAACTTATTCTAACTAGTTAAATAATTATTTACCTTCTTGAAAATAATTATTTTACTACTAGACCGGCCTTGGCATGCTCAAACTCTACTTCCATTTATTAAACACCCAAATAAATAAATAAATAATTTATTCTCTTAAATAAATATTTTATTTACAAAATAAAATATTTATTAAATGTTCAATAAAATAAATAGATATATTTTATTCACAATTTAGAGAATAAATATATATTTAATTTATGAGATCATTTTAACTTGAATAAAATTATTCCAAGGTCTTGAGAATAATATTTATTTCATCAATTAAATTCAAATAGAATTTAACTGAGACCATAAAAAACACTTAGCATGTGATCCTCTAGGATTCTTTCTCATTGGCATTAGGCGCTCTTGCCTAAAGTCCAAGAGTACTGTCAAGCAACGGGTCAAGGCATCCAAGAGAAAGAACTTAAATTCACAACAATGACATCCACATATGAATACTCACTGTGTAATATAATCCCTTTGTCTTAATATCTTATCAAGATGGTTTCATGATAGTATCATCAACCATTATGCTTGATACGTCAATCTTTAACTACATGAAATAAACTCATCATTACACCATGGACATGGAATTTCGTGTGATAGTTCTATTTCAATCAAAGGGTAGAGATATCAACTTCCATAAATAGAAGGGACAAATCCTTCCTCAACTTATCCATTAATAACATGCCACTCGTGATGCACCCAACGTACCCTATTTCTCACCAAATATCTACATGACGGTTTTTGTCAGTAAATCATAGTGCGTGAGTCATGAAACATATTAATGATAATATTAAAGTCTAAGTATCATTACACACACTCGTAGATAGGAATATCCGATGACACCAAAACATATGAAATTCTTACTGGCGGGTCTGTTCTCATAGCCTCCCATCTTGGAGATTACCAAGTAAGAACTTTATGAGAGGAAGTCTCATCTACTTATGAGTACTCTCACCTGATGGTCTGCATACTACGTGTCCCATTATAGTATGTCATCTAGACACATAACTATATTTAAGAATATTTTCATAGCACTTCAATGTTCTCATTATAGCAGGGAACTTCTATGACCTTGTCAATGTGACAAATACTTCAGGACATTATTATACTATAGTCATGAAGAACAATGAAAAATATGTAATAATATGTTTAATATTTAAATATATTAAATATTCATGTAATTAAAGTACAACCAGTTGGTTTTAAGACACCAACTCTTACACACTATACTTGTTGGGAGACATTTATACAACTAGAGTTCAAGAGTATACTATACTCATTATAATCCATTTGGCGACTCTAGTGGCTCGTATTCCAATGGATGATAACATTCATTGCTAATGATGCATTCATTCATTTTGAATGATGCACCTTGTGCATTGTTGTGTCCTCTTTGGTTGTGTGAAGTGAAAATGAAATCATTAAACTAAATTTACCTGAAAGTTCAGGAGACAGGCATGCCTTCTCCCAAGAGAATATATAAATGAAAAAGTAAATCACACAACACAGTATCAGAGAGGCGGCCTACAAAGGCGAGTATAATTCTCGCCACAACAATCGTCCTGCACAAATCTATTACAAAATTCTGGTGACACAAAGGACCAACTGGAGCTCACCTCTGCAATAGCTTTCTTGGAAAGAGCATCCGCAACTTGGTTGGCCTCACGATAAACATGTAGAACTTCAAGTGAGAGTGAGTATTCAAGTCAAAGGCATTCCAACCAAGCCAGTAACATCCTCCATGGCATGTTCCTTGACCGATACCTAAGGATTTGAACTGTAACAAACGAGTCTAACTCAAGTAATAGATCACGCCAGCCATACTAGACAACATACCTGATAGCCTTTATCATGGACCAAATCTCCGCTTCAATGTAAAACTCATTGCCAATATAGTGGAAGAAGCATCCTTTAACGAACTCCTTGTGAGTTCGGAAGACACCACCACATTCAGAGGGACCTGGCGCGCCAGTACCCGCCCTGTCAACATTGACCTTCAACCATCGAGAGATGAGTGGAATCCAACGAACATGTTTCATCATCAGCGGCTTCTTCACCCTACCATTAACACCAAGGGACCTCAACAAAACAAGTTCAGAAACATAATTCCTCATGGTACTTGTTTGGATGTTGGAATCTACTTGAATTTCACAATGGATCTCCAGAACAGCAGCATGGAATGAGGGAGGAATTCTATTAAAAATCACATCATTTCTTGCCTTCCATATGAAAGACAACAGGATGGCCACGACTGTTAATAGGAGAGATCAAAACTTCTCACTAAAATCAATCCTGCATATGAGTTACAGTAGTCCTTCAATCGAATGGAAGGGGATGAAGCAGTGAAAAATCCCCTGCATATATGACCATAATCTAGAAGAAAACTTGCATGAAACAAACACATGATCAGCGGTTTCTTCTGCCTGCAGGAAAATCATACAAATAGTGGCCAGATTGAGACTAGACCGCTGCAACATGGCCTGTAAAGGAATCCTTTTTTTCCCAAATTTTACATATGAGTAATGCTGAGGCCGAGGGAATAAAGGGATTGTAAAATTCCATAACCCAAGATGGAGGCTCCAGGGAAGCACCACACAATAATCTGTAGCCCTCCCTTGTATTAAATATGCCATTAAGATTCATCATCCATACCAATGTATCATAATCTGAGTAGAAGTATCTCATTATTTACATGACAACATGAATCGAAATCATGTTGATGATTGTTGGATTACCTTGGAAATCAGCGATGGAAGTCCCTCTTAGAAGTGGAGGGATAACGACATCATCACAAAGAGGTCAAGACAGCCAAGGGGTGGTCCAAAGGTTAAAAGGGGATTTCTTGCAGACAATCTATTTCGAGCAAACCATCAGGTTAGAATAGGCCTATTTAATGGAATACCAAACAGATGAACAAATATGGTTAGAGTACCTATTGTGAAGATTTGCAATGAACCTAGTTCAAAGGAAGTCCACGGAGTCATCAGATTTCGAAATTATGTTCCAAGTGAACTTATTTATCAAAGTATCATTGAATAATCTGATATCTTTGACACCCAATCCACCCATATGAGAAGGTTTGATGCAGTCTTTCCAAGCCACAGTGACCAGATTCCTCTCATAAACCGAGCCAGTCCAAATGAAATTAGTTGAAAACTTATTTGTTTTCATCTTAACTTATGATGAAGTTTGATTATAAATGAATCATAAAAGATTTATATTCACCGATTCACCCCCTTTTTAGTGAATACTTGTGTAGTATATCACTAAAATTGGTGGAAATGTCTTCTACAATTGGTATCAGTTCAGTATTTATGTTTCCTTCAAAGACATCAATGCTGTTTAAAATTGAAGGTGTGAAGTTCTCTCTATTACTAAAATTGATTTTGATTTTTTTATATCCATCATCGATCATATTAATTTAGTCAATAACAAAGTTGTTCCAAAATTTTATGGGATAAATTATAATGCTTGTAAGGAAAGAATGTTTACATGTTTTCATTATTAATGATGTTTTCTTATTACATTATTGATGTTCCTCTATATGAAATTTGTATTTGATAATGTTCTAAGAATATATATGCCACACTAAAAGGTCATAGTAGTTCCATTCTATGATGAGAACCTAGAGTTTCTACAATATTATTCTTGAACCTTATTCTATGGATAGATGATATTGTCTTACGAGACACAGAGGATACAAAATATCAGGTGTTAGAGGCTCATAAGACATTGAGACACCTTCTTATGGTGTTCTCCCTTGGTAATCTCCAAGATAGGAGGTTATGAGAACATACCAATCAATAGGAAATCTACATTTCCATGTATCATTGGATGTTTCTATATAATGATGTGTGTGTTGATCTCTAAACTTTAAGATTATCATTAATGGATATCATGACTCATGTGATTTGATGTATTGATGAAAACTGTGATGATACATGCTTGCAGCGAGGTAGGATACATTGGGTGCATCATGAGTGATATTGCATTAATGGATAATGCGAAAAAATATTGATCCCTTCTTCCCCTTAATGAAAGTTGATATCTCAGGTCCTTTGATAATAATGGAACTATCTACATAAATCCATGGCCATGATGTTCAGTTGGTGAGTTCATTTTCAAAATGTCAAAGAAAGATACATCAATCATATAGGTTCATGACAACAGTATGCAACCTGCTTGATTTGAGATGCTGTGATAAAGAGATTATATTACATATTAAGCATTCACAGGAGGTTGGATTTCGTTGCGACATTAACTTTTTTTCTCTATAGGTACCTTGGAATATTTCTAGACACTAACCTTGGAATTTAGGTGGTTATGCCTAATTCCATTGACAGAGATGTCCAAAGGGTCACACACTTTGTGTATCCACAATCTTAGTTAAATTAATGTAATGAATTTTAACAAGTTAGAATAAATAAGATTTATTCACTTTGGTTGATCACCATAATTTAGTCATAAGTTATTCAAAAGAAGAAGTGAGTTAAATAATAATATTAAATATTTATTTGTAATTTTTACATATATAATATTTTTTATATTTATCATAGAATAATGTAGTGACATTTATTTATTAATTAATCATTATTTGAGGATTGGTAAATGTAGATTGGGAAAAACAGACCAAGCTTAATGGTCTGATTGGAAATGGTGTAAATGGTATTTATTTATATTCTTAATGCATTGAACATGTCAAACAATTAATAGTAATAATATTATTATTATTAGACATGGGTTCAACTAAGAATATTAATTATGGTTAGGGGATTGTGTGCAATTTTCCCACCCTAAACCTTCCATAATAAATATCTAATTATATCACTTTACTTCAGATACTTTTTTACTGTACACAACAGATAAAGAGAGACTTGCTCAAGCCCTAGAGCGAATTCTCTTATCCCCATCTCTCAATCCTTCAAGAGTACACCAAGAGTTCTTACTCCTTCAAGAAGAATATTAATGCAGTCAACCACGAACAACACAAGTGATTAGGATCGGCCGTGATAACACCCAATGATTCTACAATGTCATTTAGAGATTGTGGTGCATGTGTGGATCATCACTATAGGAATTATACAATTGAATCTTATAGCCCAATGATAGTATGAAGATATATAGTTAAACACATCATCAACAAAAGTTGAAATAAAAGTTGAGGTAATTCTATATCTGCTCATAAATTAATTATAAATTACATGTGACGATCCCCCTCTTATGGTTCTGACATTTTAATCTAGTCAATTAATCTACAGTTTTCATTGGACATGATGCTTTAATCATGTAAGACAACGATTATACATAAATTATGACTAAAAGAATATTTGTTCATACCATCAAAGGATGCTTACACTGTTCCCAAAACCTTCAAAGTGGTATTAGAGTGGTCACATATTTAATTTTTTTTATTCATTGATTGGTTTCATGTGTTTACATATTCTTTTACTTAAAATGATCTATTTTAATATATGAACATCATTGTCTCTTCCCTTTATTCATTCTCAATAACATTATTAGTAATCAGTTAATGATTAAAAATGAAGAAACATTCAGTTCATACCTTTTGGAGGTGCTAAAGGTTTTTCCTGGACAAAACCAGAGTACACGACATGTACTACCTGCATACACACCATGTTTTTTCTGTTTTCACATATGGATCTCATGATAAAGTTGGATAGATTCGAGGTAATTGAACATAAGATCAAATAAAAATGGATCAACATGTATAACCAAATAGAATGGAACACAGATTGAAGAGCTTCACGTTGTGTAACCACTATACACAACGTGTAGTCCTTGTTTTTTGACGGTTGAGAACACAAGGTATCGCAGCGTGCCATATATCAAATACACAACATGGGGATAGATGAGCCATGCAACTTTTAGGTCACACTCCATGTAAGTTGGACTACATGCCATGCACCTCAAACTCATCCACGACAGGCAATGAGGTCATACCCAAGGCATGTTCTATAGACATGGGCATAAGATGGTACATGCCGTGTACTATAGTACACGCTATGTAGTCTACTATAGACAGTGCACCCATTTTTTTTGTGGAAAAAAATTAAATATATTATCAAACCTATTCACATGTGTTCCATTTATTTGACAAAGTACATTCCATGTCATATGTTTTATAATTATCTATTAAATCTATTTCATGTTAAAATTTTGGATAAGCACATAAAGTTTCCTTTAAGTGCACTTGTGTACTTCATTAATTTTAAATGATTTTTTTTAAATTATAGATTATGGCGAGTTAAGGATTCTTGGATAGAATTAAGATAAATTGAATTAATTGGATTAATTTGTGGCGCATTATCTTAATTAAAGAATGAATCAAAGTAAATTCTCATTGCATGTTGTGTGGATGATTATGAGATTAGACCAGCCCTTCATATGTGATTTATTTCTTTTAATTTATTATGATTAAATTAACAAGATGGCCTATGGTTCATACCTTCCTATTATATATGTATACACATACCCACAATTTCTTTTAAATAAACTCTCTTTATCCAATAAATTTTATCCCTTCACCTGCATGTGAGTAAAAGCTAATGTAAGGATGAAGCTCCCAGTAGAGAGGAGGTGGTCCATACTAAGGAGCTGACACAAAACCAATCAAGATGATACATATGATCCAAGGTGGAATGATACAACCCGAACTAAGTTATTGTTTAATGTGATTTCCCTTAGGGTCTAGGGTTAGTTTATTATCCTCTAGATAAACTAACCATTAGATAATATCATGATCATTCCACTTATATTTTATTTCTATCAGATGCATGGTTAATTATTTGTGTATGTTGATGCCATGTCATCACCTAATAAATGAATTAACAAGAATGAAATATGGAATAAAATATAACTGGATTATGAGTAAATGTTTTATCAGACATGGTTAATAACTTAAGTAAAATCCATTTAATATTAACAAGGCATGTGAAAAGATAAAATGGGCTTTATGCATAAAGACAAAAAATATTACTCAAACTAAAATATTAGGTTGGCATAGCCTTCCACTACTTAAGTAAAGAAATGACCTCATATTTCAAAGTGCTTGACCAACCCATGTTAGGGGACTTTCAATTATCATGGAACTTTTTTCTTGAAGTTTTGGGTTGGATTAATTTAGTTTACATCAAGGGTTGAATTCCCAAGTAGGAATTGGTGTGACTAAGTGGAAAATTTTGACTAAATATTAAAAAAAGGATTTTAGGATTGGAGAGTCTACTCAATGAATCAAGGAACAAGAATTTGTTGTATTTGGAAAGTTATGCCTACCTAAAACCCTTTAAATACCTTGTTAAGACCAAGTCTGGGTTATGATAAGGGGAATATGGATCATTTCCTCTAGAATATCTACGAAACAAGATATTACAAAAACTAATGGTGAGGGATATTATGTTTTGAAAAATAGTTGGAGATTAATGGAATTTAATTAAATTTAACTTTTTTAATCAAATTTTGTAATCAAAACAAGTATTAATAATCTGCACTTAATTTGTAGAAATGGAAAATAAAAATACATCAATGATATAACTGAGATTCATAATTGAGAAGAATAACCTTCTCATTGTCACAAATTTATAGGAATGGTATAAGCTATTTCACATTATATTATGCAACAAATAGAAATTATACATGCTGGAAACCCCACTCCCTGAGTTCATTTCCAATTAGGTGAATGAGGAAGAAATATATCTCCATTTGAATCATGTGGATGACACTAGGGATTTCCAATGTTTCATTCCATCCTCCATCTACAATGATATTCTAAAGTAATATGAGGATATTGATGCGTATAACATTATTTCTCACTTTAATGATCTCTGTCAAGAAAAGATGAGGTTAGAGAGATATGAGATTTCCAATGCATTGTTCACATGCAATCTTGGAGAGTTGATTCCATCTAGGGCACATGTAGTCAAGATGATTGGCCACATTGAGCTTCTGAACATCTTGGGTTTCGATATCCCTAACGAGCTCTACACAGATCTCATTTTCTTCCTCACTTCCCAAAAACTTCTCTAGTTTTATTATGAATTATAATATGATAAATATATAGAATTCACTTTTGGAACTTTGTACAATTATTTTCCAAGTTAATAAAGATATGAGGCATGGAAAACCCGCTATCCTTATGATGAATAATAAGAGGGAGAATAAGGAAAAGGGACTAAAGACTCATTCCAAGTCTAAGGCTCCAGAGATCCATCCTTCCAAGAAGAAGAAGATCCAAAGGCAAGAAAAGGAATGAGATGTGGTATATTTTTCATGTGCAATGCAGGGACATTGGAAGATGAATTTTACGTAGCCAAAGAAGTAAGGGGAAGATTTAGGTGAGTTCGTTATTATTGATTCTTTCTAAATGAGCATTAGAAAATATAAAAATGAATAAATAACTGAATCATGGGTATTATTTTCTCCACAAAATGAAATAAGGGAAGATGGCCGAATCATGCAGATCACGCAACCTTTATAAGGACACGTGATTGCATGAAATTCGAAAGGTCATGAAAATGGAGCACGTACAATGCATTATTATCTCATGATCACACAAACCCCCTTTGACAAGACCTCATGTTCTTGAAAAGGTGTTCTAACAGGTGCTGATGATCATGTGAAGGATTCTAGATGAGTTCTTAGGATCATGTGACTTTTCAATCGAAAGACGCCTTCCAATCATCCAAGTCCCCTCGTAAAATAAAGGTGAAAAAGGTGGAAACCTCATGTGAAGGAGAGTTACATTGATCTTCATGCGATGTGATTATGTGATTCTAAAGACCCCGTAGAGACCTTGAAAATATATCCACCTTATTCCGCATGATCATTTTTGTGTGTCGCCTTCATTATACAAAGGACCTCAAACACATCCATTCAAGCATATGATGCCTTTATGGATCCATAGACAAGAAGAGATATTGTCCGTGGTAATGCTCATACATTGTCATGAGATCCATCATTGATCATGTGACACATCACAGACAATCAGAATAATTTTCCCCAAAAATGCTCACACAACATCGTGAGATCTTATATCTTTATAAAATAAGGAAGGAAAGAAAATTGGAAAAGGAGGAAGCTTATCATGAAGGTAATATACATTGATCTTCATGAGAAAGGGGTTATGCACCCTAGGTGATCACCATTGATCATGCGAAGACCCTTTAACAATCCATCTCAATCTCACAAAGACCCCTCAACAAGCCGTCATGGTCTCGCAAGAGGCCCCCTGACAAGCCATCTTGATCTCATGAAGAAACCCCAGAAAAATATTCATCAATCATGTGAGAACCATTCCATGGGCATCATGATCTCATGAAGGCTATCAGATATGTCAGATCAATGGTGCAAAGACCATTTGAAATGTCAGTATGGTTATAAATGTCCCTTTGATCGGTTTGGGTCTAATAAACATGGTGATGAAAAAACATTATCATGGTCGCTGCTATCATGCGACTCCATGGATGGACCACAACGGGATTATGTGAAGCATGTGGCAAAAAAATCTATCCACCAACTCCAGATCATATTTTTGAGATACATTCCATGAAAGGCAGCATATAACTAGGGTGATGAGGCCTATAAATCCCCCCCTTAGTAAAAAACACAGACACGATGGTGACTTCTATAAAAGAGCGTATGAGTGGACTTCTCAGAGTGGAAAGTCACATGATCGCAAGGGTATTCGACCTGGTAAAATCTAGGGGATGACCTAAGGGATCATGTGACATGAATATGTTCTTCACATGATTTCCCTATATATCACACGAAGGACTTCTGATGGGCCATCTAGATCATGCAAAAGAGTTTTTTCATGTCAGCCGGGTCATGCGAAACCTAAATTAAGCTAATTATTAACAAAACCCGAGGCACACATGCAATAAAGACTAAAAAAGACTAGAAAAGGCAGATGACTTATGTGAAGATAGATATACTAATCTTCTTTTGCTTCACATGATCTACCCAGATCATGCAACAACACTAGGGAATGTCACCCAAGTCATGTGTAACCCTCCTAACATTCCATTTGGATCATGCGATGTCCCTTGGACATGTCGAGCAAGTCATGTGATGCCCTACAGGCATGCCAAGAAAGTAATGTGGTGTCCCCAGGACATGTCACCCAATTATTTTGAATTCCTATGGGATTTCCATCCAGATATTTTGACATCATTCAAACATGTCATCTAAGTCATGCGAAAACATTAGGCCATGTAAACCAAGTCTCGTGGTGTCTTTTTGACATTTCAGACAAATCTTACGATGTCCTCCAGACATGTTGCCTAAGTCATTCGGTAGCATCAGGACATGTCATACAGGTCTTTTGATGTCCTCCATACATGTTATCCAATTCATATGATGCCCTCTATTCATGCCAAACAAGTCATCCGGTGGCACCAAGACATGTCACCCATGTCTTGTGAAGTCCTCCAGGCTTTCTAGCCAGATCTTGCAACGTCTTCCAGACGTGTCTCCCAAGTCATGCAGTAGTATCTTGACATGTCACCTAGATCTTGTGACATCCTCCAGACATGTGATCCAAGTCTTGCAACGCCCTATAAACATGTTAGACAAGTCTTGTGACTCCCTACAGACATGTCATCCAAGTTGTGTGGCACCCTCCGGGCATGCCATGTAAGTCATGCGATGAAACTAGGACATATCACCCAAGTCTTGCAAAGTGCCCCGAGCTTGATATCCAAATCTTGAGATGTTCTCCAGAAATGTCACCCAAGTCATGCAAAAGCATCAAGACATGTCTCCCAGGTCCTGTGATGTCCTCCAGACATGTCATCCAAGTTGTACGATGCCTTCTAGGCATGCCAAGAAAGTCATGTGGTGACACAAGGACATGTCACCCAAGTCTTGAGAAGTCCTACAAGCCTGTCATATATATCTTGGGATGTCCTCTAGACATGTTACCCAAGTCATGTGGTAGAATCATGAAATTTTCCCAGGTCTTGCGATGTTCTCTAGATATGTTAGACAAGTATTACAACATCTTCTAGACATGCTATCCAGATCATGCGATGACCTGAAAATTCAACTAGATCATGTTATTGTCTTTGGACATGTATTCTAGGCAACCAGGACATGCCCAAAAATCCTCATACATGTTATACATACACTCTCGAGATGTCAAGAAAACAATTAGGACATGTCAGACTGACAATTAGGACATGTCCAACAGATGTCCTGGGACATGATAACCTTGTACAATGGATGTATTCAGGTATACCCCCAATCGAACTACGAGGAATCTGATTCCTATCCAAACAAGATACATAGGACGCCTTCCTAAGTCTTGATCTCCAATAGGTATCCACTTCAGTGTAATTTCCTACATGTCCCTGAAATTTAAATCCATGGGACCCAAACTCTCCTCTAGGGCCATCTACCTACCTCATCCAAGAGTATATTGAGAAGCTAATTAAACTACAAAGACTCTGAGTCCTATCCAAACAGGATACATAGTATACCTTAATAATTCATGATCTCTAATAGGAATCTACTTATGTGTAGGTACCTACATGTATCATATGCTCTAACCCATGTGACCCAAATCCTCTTACGAGTTCATAATTCTTCCTTATCCATCAGTGGATTGAGAAGCTAACTGAATTATGGGAAATGTTATTCCTGTTATAAGAATAATACTTAGGAAACCTTATTATGCTCTCAACTCCATATCAAACACAACATAATGGCCTCCCCAACACATAAGTCTTGTATCTATATGTAGTGAGGGTGATTAATTTCTATTCCTTATTTCCTACACTGAGTATGGATCATGTGGGATTATGGATTTGCAATTATCACATCATTTACATCATGAATTCTCCCCCATAAAGGGAAACCTCAGTATTTAATCCCCATTCAATGAGATGATATAACTACCCCCATATAAGGGAACCCCCTCAGGGTAAGTCCTAATGAAACATCTAACTATGATGAATCTGATTCCTATCATAAGATGGATTCATAGGACACCTTCTTAAGGCTCGAGATTAATACCTGATACCTAAGATACCTCATACATTCCCTTCCTACATGATTCTAAACTGCATAGTTTTAAAAAAACTATGTGAATTTTGATTCCTATTATAAGCAGGATACATAGGATGCCTCATAAAGGTTCAATCCCATCCTTGAAATATTAATCGCCTCCCTGGATGGTAGTGAACTCCATATTGCCCAGTTATATGGATTCAAAATATAAGAAACTATCCATTGCTAAGAAATAATGGGAAATGGGTGAATAATCTCAGATTTATAAATATGGTCTCATTAATAGAACCCCCTTTACACATGGAAGGATTCAACACCTGATCATTTTGTTAGGGTAACCAGTCTAGTATCAATATTAGGAATATGTTCTCAAACATATCTTAAATCTATAAGAGAGTCACATAATAAGAAAAAATACCCCCCCCAAAAGGGTGTGATGATCCTAACATCCCATCTTCTTGACCAATGTGAGTTTATAAGAGTCATTGGGATTGAAACCCCAAATGATCTCCTGCCTTTGGAAAGAAAGTTTATACCTTGATATGGATGTGGGAGCCGTTGGAAGTTTCTAATAAATGATCACGGTGAACCAGGAGCAGTTGATTATGAAACCATACTTCAACCCCCACAATCAACCCTCAAAAGTAAACAAAAATGGAATACCCAGTGTGTAGGCATGTAATGACAAAATAACTGAGTCATTATAGGTGTTGGGAAACTTTTATCCTAAACTTGGGACACCACACATCCTCTGAGAAAAACAAAAATGGTGGACCCGACATGAATCTCTCAAATAAAAAAAATGATCTATTGAACATGCTTCAGGACATTATATTTTTCACCTCCTATGAAAATAAAAATGGTACACCCGATATGAAATCCCATGTAACCAGGGTTCCCATGAAATAAGTCCATTTTCATTGTGATAAGTCCATGTGAGAAAAATAGATGAACCAAAAATAAGAAAGGAAAATTATTTCACCTATTGAAGCATCGATTATTTTATCCTATTGACCATTCAAAGTTTTGGTGCACTACTAATGTGTATAACATCACTTGAGTTGAATCCTTGATGATGGTACATTTTTTGGAGTCAATTGTTTTTTATTTGTCTTTTTAATAGGGGGTTTGTTTGTAGAGAATAGATGAAATGATTGATTGATGAAGATTGATTTAACAATTTAATAATTATTGGGTTGAGTTAATAATTAGGAAGTTAAGATTTTGATATCCTTGATCATTTCAAAAAATTTCATTAAATTAACATCCACTTCATGATGTCAATTGTTTTGGATTTAATCTAATCCTTATCCAGGGTTCTAATAATTATAAAATCTCATTGATGGAATGTTAAATATTTGATAATCCAATGTGTATTTTTGTTTCAAATAATCCATGGAATTTACATTTCAAACAAAACATGTCATTAATTTATAATATATTTTATTTGATATACACAATATTAATTCAAAGAATGTTAAATGAGCGAAAGATCTCAATCTATTAACATCTCAAAATTATAAATAAACCTAATGAGATATTTACTCATACATTTGGTGGTTAATAATATGGTTAAATACATTTATGGTGATGAGTTAATATAAGAAGAAAATGAACAAGACAAGAAAATATTAGTGCGCCGAACACACACACAAATAATAAAGGGAGTAAAAGAAGATTTTTATTGATTGATAAAGAAAAGAGGAAAGGATTTCTGACTTGATTTAAACTATTTTAATACCATTAATATTTCACAATATAATTTGGATAATAATTAGAGATGATTATCAAGAAATACACATTAATATTCAATAGAAAAGAAAATAAACATACATGATTACAAATGGAAACAAGGGAAAACAAACATGAAAAGAAAATTGGATGAGAGGTCTCTCTTGTTGAAAAAAATTAAGGAAAGTCATCACAGGACCTTGTAAAGTCAATCTTCATTCCAAATCTCCTCCTTAAGTACTTAAGTTCCAACCCCTTGCATGGAGAAGAGGGGGATGAATTTATAGCTCAAGGTGGTGGACTGTTTGCCTTCCAAAACATCCTCTCTAGTTAGATCATCCATTTTTCCTTTTATAAAGCCAAGTATAGATAAGTATTATTCTTAAAAGTTGTAGATATGAATTTTTCCAGTACAACATCCAAATTTTAATTCCATTGGACTTTGAAAACCAATTTTATGGCTATTTTCTCAAACTATGTGATGGTGTCTAGTTTTGAGTCAAGTTTTTCATTGTCTAAATTTGAATGAATTTATGTCTATTAATATGACCTAAAATACAATTTTTTTTCTAAAAATATGGGATCTTACATATTATATTTCACAAAAAAAATATCATCTCAACCAGACAATTGGATTGGGAGAAAATTAAAGAATTGTGGGATCTTTTAAAATACTGGACAGAATTATGGGATAAAATTTCATGCGTCAATTGGGCCCCTTTTTGGTTGATATGGGCCTTGAAATTTTTATCCAAAATGGGATATTATATCTTCAAACACATTTTATAGTTTTATAAAATATAGGCTTCTTTGTTGAGCTCATCAATTCAAGCATCATGACTGGTCCAGTTTTCTCCACATATTTGGTGGGCCTTCTTGTGTGGTCTATATGACCCTTTAGATGGATGAATTAGCCAAAGATCCAGTTGAATGATTTACAGTACACTGAATTATAAACCCTAAAAATCAATAATAACATAGTTTGGATAAGTATGGTGATACTTATAATTAAAATATTAAACTAAATTTAATATAGATTAATTCAAATAATGCTCAAAAATTATATTTATTATTAAACATGGGTATTTCACACCAATTATAAGATTTTCATTGAAAATAAGTAGAAAGTATTAGATAAAAAGTTATGAATAAATGAATAACATAAAATCACCCACAATTAGGTTTGTGGATGTCCTCATGTGAATCAAATATAAAAAACATAACTAAATCATTTTTACTTATAAAAAAATATTAAAAATTTGTTTTATTTAGTCATAGGGTATAGACTATTTCACTCCTTTATAATGAATTCCACCGAAAATTTCTACAATAATGATGTTCCAAAAAAATACATTTTTCATGCTCAAAATTAGAAATGGAAAATGTAGGCATGCAGAACTCACTCCTCTCAAGATGATAAAAATTTATTTATAGAGGTTAACTCATTCACCAACCAAAAGTGAAAATATTATATTTTGAATGAGATATAAACTTCAATTACCTATTATAAAGTTCACAAGAATAAAGAGGTATTTTTAGATATTTCTCAGTTGTTATGGGAAGGTAGGAATATAATGTCTAAAAGAGTGGAAAAGAGGGGTAAAACACCAACATGGAAAAAGAAATGATTTTTTTAAATAAGAAATAGAAGTAAGTAAAAACACATATTTACAAGGGCATTAATGTTTTAAGTAAGACAAGAGATGAAGAAAATTATAAGGGGATAAAATGATGAAATATGTACAAAACATAGAACTTCTCTCAACAACACCAGAAAATATGATGTAAGTATTTTTTTTTTCAAAAGTTGAATTTAAAAAAAATATTACACTCATCACCCAAACCATGTTTTATATACTCACAAAACTAATTGTAATATTTATAATAAGATCAAAGGTAAAGGAACATATATTTTTGTCCCTCCCAAGACACAACCCATTCTTTTTTTCATTATTTTTGTTTTTTTTGTTTTTTTAATTTTATTGAACACTTTTCAATATAATTTTCACAAGATGTCATAAAAATATATTCATTCCCAAAAATCACTGAATTAAAACCCCTACCCCCACTTAAATGGATGATTTCCCTCAAGTATATGATGACACATTTAAAATCAAGGAAATGAGATCCAAAATGAAATCCATTACACCACACTTAAATTCCAATAAACTATGCAATATAAATTCATGTAGATATTGGGTGGGAAAAGGTTTTGGATTTAAATGTGGCTATAAAAAAATGGTTTTCATAGGTTCTAAATTGTTTTGAAAAGGATTATTAATGTAAGGTTAATGGGAGAATATTTGGCTATTGTGATTCTCATTTGGTTCATAAAATGACACTACCATATTAATATATTCTAAGGTAGGAAATTTAGCTC
Source organism: Viscum album (assembly GCA_963277665.1). Lineage (NCBI taxonomy): Eukaryota > Viridiplantae > Streptophyta > Magnoliopsida > Santalales > Viscaceae > Viscum > Viscum album. Next base: position 905,510,279 of record OY728139.1, read on the forward strand.
AAATGTTTAAAAAATCAAGACTCAAAATCATGGGTGAAAAACACACAATTTGAAAATATGGTCATAGGTGACCTTGGAATAAAAGTCAAATTTTTTCCTCATAGTTGGGGAAGAATCATTTTATAAATAAAATATTTATCATTAAAAATTTATTGGTTCTTGATACACAATTATTTATCCAAATTTATGATGAAAATAAAAAATGTTTGTGATGAAAAAAGTCTTTTAAATCCCCAAAATGGTTTGAAAAAATTTCAAAATTTAATGGTGTGTAATTGTGACTCTTTTTGTTTTTTTTTAGTTTTTTAGTTTATTTTAGTTTTTTTAAAACACACAAAAACAAAAAATAGATAGAGGAAAAGAAGGTTTTGATGAATAAATAGGTAAAAAAAGAGAGGTGAGAATGAGAGAAGAATAAAAATAAATAGAGATAAAGAGAGATAAATAGAGAGTGATAGAGAGAGAGAGATAGAGAGTGATAAGGAGTAAAAGGGAAACAGGTTACCCATGGTTTGGATTTGGTGGGTCTCCATCACCATCCAATGGTGGGTCTACTACAGTAGTTGGATATCTAGTGGAAGTTGATGCATTTTTTGGTGCATATATCCTCTCTAGTGATTCTTTGGAAAATATCCATTACCTATAAGATAATAAAAAATAAAAATCATTATTCATTTAATTAAAAAATGAAAAGAAATTAAAATTTCATAAAAGTAAAATAAAACTTGGGTTGCCTCTCAAGAAGCACTGCATTTATTTTGTCTATGTATGGATAGTTATAGTGGACTAACCGTAGTCTGATGATGGCCAACGTCTTTTATCAACTCCAGTGTGGTTCCAGAAAAACTTCTGTTTTTGGATGACCAATTGTTCATTGGAAAATTTATTCCCTTCTTTGTTTTTGTGATTTAAATTCAATGGGGGTGGAAAGAGAGTGTGGGTATCCTTCCTTTGGTCTTCAACTTGAGGAATGATGTAGTCCACCAAGTGTTTGTTTTATATTCTTAGAAGTTTAGGAATATGTTTCAATCCTAAAGGTTCATTTATGTGTGGTTTAGACAATATGAAATCAGAGTATGCGATCCTAGTTGTTTTTAAATAATTTTTTTCATAACTTTATAGTTTGAAGTAATGAGGATCAAAGGGGACATGAGACTCAATAGATTATTTAAGATCCTTTATATCAATTTTGTTTTTCAAATAATGGCCAATTTCAACCTCACCAGGGATAAATTTATTAATTAGAGAACAAATCTCACAACCTTCACTCCCATTGACACAAGATAAGAACATTTGTTTAGGGTTCAGCTCACAAAAAAGAGAATTTTCAGAATCATGGATTAGAAATGATGAATATTGGAAAATATAATATGAACCATCAATGAGCATACTAGTTCATTTTCCTCATTACTAGCCATGGTGGATCCATGGAGATCAAAGGTGATATGAGATTCCAAATAGTTTTCAAGATCCTTTAGATTGATGGAGTTTACACATGAATGGTCAACATCAACTTCTCCATTTATTACTTGGTTAATGAGGATGAAATATTCATAAAATCCTCATCATTAAAATAGGAAGAGCATGATGTATCAGGGTTCAAAACACTCTTAGAGATACTTTCATAAGAATGGATAGATAATAAAAAGTGATTCTTTTATGGATGTTAGATGGTTTTAAAAATATTGAACTTGATCGGTTGGTCACCAAATTCCATGGATAATATGGCAGCATGGACATCCATTTTGGTTCTAGATATCATGAGTAATGGTATTCCTAAAATTAGAGGATATTGGTAAGAAGTTGCCTCACCTTCCATGTCAAGGACATAAAAATATGTTGGGAAGCTAAGATCATTTACCCAAATAAGTGAATCATTGATTATTACATCAGGAATGGATGTTCTTGGATTGGATAACTAGATAAAAACACTCATTTGGTACAAGATACCTAGACCAAGGTTTTAAAAGATGGATTTGGGCATGACATTTATTGTGGATCCTAGGTTTATGAGTGCATCATCAAAGTTAGAACTCCCTATTTGTTATGGAATAATAAATGTCTTTGGATTTTTTCACTTCATGTGAATGGATTATTGGGTTGAAATATTATCAATGTTCCTAAGATGTATCTTATGGGTGCACAATTATTTAAGAAACTTTGAATACTTAAGAATTTGTATGATGGAATCCAAAAGGGGAATGTTTACTTAAACACATCTAAACATGTTGATCATTTTATGATCAGGTTCAAAGGGATTCTTTGGATTAGAGATGACTTGAGGAAAATAATTATATTTTTTAGAGGGTTGGAAGGATGTGAGGGAGTGACTTCAGGTTATTTTTATAGATTTTTGTTTTTTTTCTTTATCCAGATCCATATTTATAAGGGATTTAGAGGATTCATTAGGAGGCATAGTGATTTTATTCCCCGATCTAAGTGAAATTGTACTTACATTACCCTTTGAGTTGGATAATGGTTGAGTTGGGAGTTAGGAAGAATTTGATTTTTGCTGCAGGATGAGGTGGGATGCAAGTTGACCAATTTTGTATTTAATGATTTTGAGTCTAGAATGGGTTAAGGAGGAAAGATCTTCTATAGAAATTTCCCATGGTTTCTTAGAATAAGATTCATGTCCCACATTGGGATTGCCTTGATTTTGGTTCTTGGGAAAGGGATTGTATTGGGTTGGAAATTGAGAAGTCTTGCAGAAACGCATGGACAATTTTCGCCTATCGACCGGTCAAGGTTCCAGTGCTCTTCTAATGTGTATAGCAGCACTCGGGTCGAATCCTCGACGATGATACTTTGTAACAGTCGTTTGTTTTTAGTTAATTGTATTCTGATTGGGGGGTTTGTTTGTAGAGCTTATGAAATAATTTATGTATGATGTTTCATTTAACAAATTGATAAAGATTGGGGTGAGTTCATCATTAGGTAGTTAAGCTTGTGATATCCTTGAGCTTTGCTTTATATTGCATTAAATTAACACCCATGTCACAAGATGATTTTGATCGGAATTCCCAAGTTTTAAAGCTTTAATCCAAGCCATAACTTAACTTAGGTTTCTAATCATTACCATTACTTGTTTATGGTAGTGTATTTTTGGTTCCAATAATCCATGTAATCCACATATTAAACAAAACATGTCATTAATCCATGACATATAAAGTTCAACATACACAATATTAATTTAAAGAACATTCGTCGAGCAAAAGCTCTCAATCACTTAACATACATAAATTATAACTCACCCCAATTAAAGATTTACCCATCCATTAAAATGATTACTAATCTGGTTATAATGATTATGGTGATGAATTATAAAGAGAAGAAAAAGAAAGGGATAAGATAAGAGTAGTGCGCCGAACACACACACAAACGATGAAGAAAATTAAAAATGGATTTTCGATTGAATGAGGAAGTAGAAGAATGGAAGGGGATTCAACAGAATTTAAACTATTTTAAGAACATAAATATTAAACTACAGAAGGTAGATGAGAATAATATATATTGAATAAGTAACTTTCATTAAAACAGAATTACAAAGAAAGAGACTTACAAAATTACAAAAACGAAGAACACGAAATTAAGTGAAAACAAAGAGAGGAGGAAAGGTATCTCAAGTGAAAAATTGAGTATGGAAGATACTCCAAAGCATTTTTAAAGGCCTTGGTTGTGCCAATATGTTCTCCTCTCTTCTGAAATGCCAACCCTTTTGAAAGGAGAGGAGGGGATGTATTTATAGCCCAAGGTGGTGGACTGTTTACATTCCAGAAATACCCTTCCAATTGGATCGCATATATGGAAATTAATAAAGCCACATCTCGAAAAATATCCTTCTTAAAAGTTGTAGATAATAAAGTTGTCCGACTACTATCAAAATTTAGAGTCATTTGGACTTAAGGATCAAATGTTACGTCCAGTTTATTAAAAAAAGTAAAACTATCCATTTCAATCCAGTCTTTTTGAAGTCCAGAATGTGAAAGGGTTTTTGAATATGAAGATGAATTGAAATCCGAATGGGTTCTTCAAAAAAGTATCCCGCCTATATCTTCTATTTCACACTGAATAATATCAGCTCTATTTGATGCTTAAACAAGAGATATGTCATGCATACTATACTGATTTTAATTCTCGGCCAGAATGGTGGGCTGGATTTCAAAGCTTCATTTGGGCCCCTTGTACTTAGATTTGGGCGTTGAAATTTTTATCCAAGATGAAATGTAGTGTCCCCCAAATTATTGTTGAGATTTAATGTTTTTGGACTTCTGGATTGAGACCAGTAAATCAATCTTCAAGGCTGGTCCAGTTTGTTCAGAGATTCTTTGGTCTTGTTTGTGAGGACCATATGACCCTTCAAATGGCAGAATTGGCTCATGGTACCTTCTAATGAAATGTTGTATATTTAAATTAGAGTCCTAAAAAACAAGAAACTTACAATTTTTATAAGTATAGTGATAGTTATTATTAAAACATTAAACTGGCTCAATTGGACTACTTCTAAAAATGCTCAAAAATTATACTTAATATTAAAACATTAATATTTCACACAAATTATGCACATTTCATATAAAATAAGTAAAGGGAGTATATAATAAGTCATGAAAATATTAATAACATCAAATCTCCCACACTTAGTTTTGTGCATGTCCTTATGTGCAACAAATATAAAAACATGACAAAATCATTTTTACTCAACAACAGATATTAAAATTTTGTTTTCTCCAATCAGGGGAGGTTTAGACTGTTTCACTCATCCATTTTGAAATCCACCACAAGTTTGTATAGAAACAATGTTCCAAAACTAATTCATTTTTTCATGCTCAAATTTAGAAATGGAAAATGTGGACACTCAAAACTCACACCTCTCAAGATGATAAAATTTATTTGTGGAGGTTCACTCTTTCACCAACCAAAAGTGAAAATCTTAGAGTTTGAAAAGAGCTCTCAGCTTACAATCCCTATCCAAAGTGAACAAGAATCAAGAGGTATTTTTAATGGGTTTTTTTGTGGCTATGGGATGGTAGGAATATAATGTCCAAGAGAGATAATAAGAGAGTTAAAATACCAACATAGAAAAATAAATGCACATTTTTTTTTGAAATAAAACATGGAAGGAAATGAAAACACATATTTACAAGGGAATGATTGTGTGAAGAAATACACAATAGAGGAAGAAAATATGAAGGTAATGAGAAGATGAAATATTTACAAAATACATAACTTCTCCCAATAAGAATATAATGCAAGTGTTCTTTTTTTTCTTTGTTTTTTCAAAAGTTGAACTTGGAAAAGATCTCACACTCATAAACCAACCCATGATTGATCTCCTTATGACACAAATTGTAATAGTTATAACAAGATCAAAGGTTGAGGAAGAGTGATTTTTGACCTACCCAAGACACAACCCATTTTTTCATTTTTTTTTTGATTTTTTTGATTTTTTTCATCATTTTTTTGAACACTTGTCAATAACATTTACAAAATTACATAAATGGAAGTTCATTACATTCCCCAAAACACACTTAATTACAACCTCTCCCCCACACTGAAATGGATGCTTGTCCTCAAGTAGAAGATAACTCGTTGAAAATCAATAATAGGGTACCCAATCAATGAAATCCATTCCCCCCCACACTTAAATTTCAAAAAAAAAATTATGCAATGAAAATCCATGTTGATATTGGGTGGGAAAAGGTATTGGGCTTGAAATGTGGCTATCAAAGAAAAGGTTTTCATAGGCTCGAAGGGGCTTTCAAAAGGAGGATTAATGTAAGGGAAATGGGAGGCTATTTGGCTATTGTGATTCTCATGTGGTTCAGAAAATGCCTCTATCATATTAATACACACTAAGGTAGTAAATTCAGCTCAAAGGTCCACAAACTCAAGACTCAAAAATGGGGGTGAAAACACACATTTTGAAAAGATGGCCATAGGTGTCCTTGGAATGAAAGCAAATGTTGTTCCTAACGGTTCGAGAAAAGAATTTTACAAATAAAAAATTGAGCATTCAAAATGTGTTGGTTTTGACACAAAATTCTTTATCCAAAGTCATAATGAAAATACAAAATTTTTGAGATGAAAACATGTCTGTTAACTCCCCAAAATGGTTGTACAAAATTTCAAAACTCGATGGTGAGTAAGCATGACTCTTTAATTTTTTTGTATTTTTTTTAAGTGATTGTTTTCTTGGTTTTTTTAGTTTTTTTTGTTTTTATATTTTTTTGTTTTTTTTATAAAGATACAACCACAAAAAATAGAAAGTGAAAAAGAAAGGTTTTGAAAAAGAAAGTGGTAAAAAAATTAAAGAGAGAGGAAAAACAAGAAAGAGATAGAGAGAGTTAAAGGGAAAGAGGTGCCCCCTGGTTTGGATTTGGCGGGTCGCCTTCTCCATATAGTGGTAGGTCGGCTAGAGAATTTGGGGATATAGTGGAAGTCGATGTTGATCTTGGATTGTGCATCCTCTCATGGTGATGCTTTAAACAATGTCCATTAACCGTGAATGTCCTTTTGGAAGAGGTGTCTTGGACTTGCACTACACCAAATGGGTAAACGTTAGTAATAACCAAAGGACCTTCCCAACGAGAATTAAGCTTACCTGGGTGAAGCCGAAATCAAGAATTGAAGAGAATTACCTTTTCACCTTCATGAAATACTTTTCTCAGAATGTGTTTGTCATGGAGTACCTTAGCCTTCTCTTTGTACAGATTGGAATTCTCATAGGATTCAAGTCAAATCTCCTCCAGTTCATCCAATTGCAATAATCTTTCTTCACCAGATTTTTCACAATCAAAATTATAGGTTTTCACAGCCAAAAAAGACCTATGTTGGATTTCAACTGGTAAGTGACACGCTTTACCAAAAACTAGCCTAAAAGGAGACATCCCAATGGGTGTTTTATAGGCAGTTCGATAAGCCGAAAGGGCTTCACCAAGTCTCTCAAGCCAGTCTTTTCTGGTGGGCTTAACAATTATCTCAAGTACCCTTTTCACTTCTCTATTAGAGAGTTCAGCCATGCCATTTTTTTGAGGGTGATATGTAGTTAAAGTTTTATGTACAACCCCATTCTTTTTCAGAAGAGATTCCATGGTTCTATTACAAAAATGGGTTCCTAAGTCACTGATCAAGGCATGTGGTGTGCCAAATCTTTGGAAGATGTGGGTCTTTAGGAACTCACTAACAGTATGAGCATCATCCTTCCTAGTGGGTTTGGCCTCAACCCACCTTGAAACATAATCGACCACAAGAAGAATGTATGAGAATCCATTAGAAGGGGGAAATGGTCCCATGAAATCGATGCCCCAAAAATCGAAGATTTCACAAAAGATTAAAGGATTTGGGGGAATTTCATTTCTTTTGGAGATTGTACCAAACTTTTGGCAAGTGGGACATGATTGAAATAACTCATGTGAGTCCTTGAAGAGTGAAAGCTAGAAGAATCCAGAGTCTAGGACCTTTCGGGAGGTCCTTTGTGGTCCAAAGTGGCCACCTCTGGGAAGTGAGTGACAGAATTCTAAGATGTAAGAATGCTCATTTTCTTCAACACATATCCTAATTACCATGTCTGACCCAGTTTTGAAAAGTTTATTTTCTTCCCAAAAATAGTATTTTGAATCACTTTTCAACTTCATTTTTTGTTCTTTTGAAAATTTTTCAGGAAAAACACCAGAAACCAAGTAATTTACAATTGGGGCATACCATGGTATTTTTGGAGTGAGAGATGAAAGGTGCTCAGTGGGGAATTCAGGATCGATGATTTCAGATTGAGAAAAATTATAAATTCTACTCAAGTGATCACCTACAGGGTATTCTTTTCCTGGTCTATCTTTTACTTCAATGTCAAATTCTTGGAGCATTAGGATCCATCTTATTAGCCTCGGTTTGGAGTCACTTTTCTTGAGTAGGAACTTTATAGCAGAATGGTCTATGAAGATGATGATTTTGGCACCTAAGAGATAGGACCAGAATTTATCTAAGGCAAAAACCACTGCTAGAAGTTCCTTTTCAGTTACAGTGTAGTGATATTGAGTTTCATCCAATGTTTTTGAGGCATAATAGATGATATGAGGAATTATTTCTCTTATTTGACCAAGAACATCCCCAACAGCTCCATCAGAATCATCACACATCAACTCAATGGGTAATGAACAATCTGGGGGTTGGATTATTGGGGCAGATGTTAGAGCAGTTTTGAGTTCAACAAAGGCTCTCTTGAAAACCTCATTAAAATGGAAAGTGACATCATTTTAGAGAAAACGAGTGAGTGGGAGGGAAATTTTACTGAAGTTATGGATGAATCTCTGATAGAAACCATCATGACTAAGAAATGAACGGATGTCTCGAACAGAGTTGGGTTCAGGAAGTGATTGGATCACTTCAATTTTGGCAGGATCGACTTCAATACCATCTTTTGAAACTATGTGCCCTAGAACAATCCCATTTTCAACCATGAAGTGACATTTTTCAAAATTTAACACAAGGTTACACTTGACACACTTTTTAAGGACTAGAGAGAGTGAATGCAAACAAGATTCAAATGACTCACCATAAATGGTGAAGTCATCCATGAAGACTTCCATGCAGTGTTCAATTAATTCTGAAAAGATACTCATCATACACCTCTGGAATGTTGCAGGAGAATTGAAAAGTCCAAAAGGCATTCTTTTATACGCATATGTTCTAAAGGGGCATGTGAAAGTAGTATTTTCTTGGTCCTGAGGTGAAATTGGGATTTGAAAATAGCCAGTGTATCCATCAAGAAAGCAATAGTGTGACTTTCCAGCCAATCTTTCTAGCATTTGATCAAGGAATGGAAGAGGGTAGTGATCTTTTCGTGTTTCATCATTCAATTTTCGATAATCGATGCATACACGCCATTTTTTCTTCACTCGAGTTGTGACTACCTCTCCATGTTCATTTGTGACAACAGTTATCCCAACATTCTTAGGTACAAATTGAATTGGACTAACCCATTCACTTTTAGAAATTGGGTAGATAATACCATCTTGAAGAAGCTTGGTGATCTCTTCCCTAACTACCTCAAGGATGAGCGGATTGAGTCTTCTTTGTGGTTGTCTAATTGGTTTGGATGATTCCTCAAGATGGATGTGATGCATGCAAAGGGCAGGGTTGATTCCTGGTATGTCATCTAGGGTCCAACCTGTAACATCCCAAGTAAGTAATGAATAATAGATATTTTTATCTATGTCTATTAATGATTAAGATAGTGTTATATAGGCTTAAAATGAAAATAAATACAATCTTATGCATGGAATACACTAATATTCTTAAAAGATTGTTTTACTGCCTTTTGATGGAAAACCATTTTTAAATCTATATTTTGACAATTTTATAAACTATGTTTGTCAAAATAAACTTATTCTTTATGATTGGGACATCAAAATTTACTTTGTGTGAATTTTTGGTATTTTTCTGACAATGTTCATTTTTTAATGAATAGTGAAAAATACTGCATTTTACATTAAAACTGCTTTTTAATCTAATTTATTTATATGATTAGATTATCTTTTGAATTGTTCTTAATGTGTAATATGAATATATTTTTACCATTTTATCCAATGGTGGTCATTGGAATCAATTTCACTTTGAAATTAGACTTAAACTGGTGTCAATCTTTTGATACTTATTGTTTTGTAAAAACACGCTATTTGCTCTGGCAACGGGAATTAATTATTAAATTAATTAATTTGACTTATATGTATTGAATTTTGTAAAATAGACTTCATTTTTGAATTCGGAATATCAAATATAGCTTAGGGTGAATTTTTGGTAATTTTCTGAAAAACTCCAATTTTTGATGAATAGTGAAACCACTAAGTGATACTTATAAAGACTGATTTTCCGTTTAAATGAAATTTTGCCATCATTGTGTTTTGAATTTCAAAAATCCGACATACATGGTTGTCATTAAGAAGTAAAATGTGGTTCAATGAGATTAAAATAATTTTTTGGTGAATAGTAACTTATTAAGTTTTTAATCGCGATTAGTGGTAATTAGTGTAGTTTAAGGTATAAATAATGCTTTAATAATATGAAATGACCTAGACACATGTCCCAACCTTATTGGTTGTGTCATGGCCGACCAAGACAAGCCATGGGTCAACTTGGGGACCCCATGGAGACATTTTGGTTGGGAAATGACATAAATAACTTTTTATTTAATGTAAAAGTAAAAATGACACAAACATAATATGTTTTACTAAAACAATTTTTACATGGGGTTATAAAGATCAGATATTTGATTATAAATAGTCTTTGGAAATCTAAAAATATTTACTACATCATAGTATTTTTTTTATGATTTTTATACATTAAATAAATTAAATTATTTATGACATAATAATGATGCAGTGATGACATCATTATTTGACGATTTAAATAAAATGGAAAGACAATGTAAAATCTATGAACTACACATGGATAAAACCAATTGGATGAGTTTATTTCGAACCCTTATCACCTTATACACGAATTATATCAATGTGGGACCTTTTAAAACCGAAACACATTTTCAAATAATGTAATATTTCTTTACTTTCCAAAAGTGCCCCTCCTCTCCTCTTATAAAAGGCCCCCACCTCTACCTCATTTCACACACTCCTCAAGCCTTTGGCTCGGCCAAACCCTGCCCATTTACTCTCTACACATCTCGATCCTCATCCTAGAGGATTCCCTTTGGGAAGAATCCTTTCAAAAGAAGCCTTTAGGCTCAAATCAAAAGGAGTTACACTTTTAAAGGTAATTCATTCTCTCATGTTCATTTGTTTTATTTTGCTTCTCCAACTCCCTAAACTCTTTTTATTTACTTCTTTTGTAACAACAACAGTATCTTCAATATACTAGGATGTTTTTATAAGATTTATTTGAGCTACACTCTCACAAAACTACATCAAATGGTTAAAGAACATACGGTTTCCGTGGATGGAGAAATTCTGCCTCCCGAAACGATGATTGTTCAATACTCATTTAACACCTTCAAAGGTGGCCATTATGATGTCACTATTTTTGTATATGATATATGATATGTTTATGTTTTCCTTAAGCTTCTGTTTTTTTCATTTTGGGCATACCTTTATGGTTTCCATTATGGGTAAACACGATATCTTCATTTTAGGAAGTGCGGACTACCGCCCCCTGAAAGTGATTTGATTCGTTAATACCATATGTGGGATGTGTAAAGGATAAAGTTAATGATATTATATATGTTATTATACTGGAATTATAATATACTCTTATATCATTATGATTCCATTACAGAAAATATGAAATAGAAATGGAAGTAGCGTTCATGCGTACGTACGGCTTACCGTCTCCATGAACGGTGCATTTCATTTCTTACCTCTAAATGTGATGTAATATTATAAATACATGTATATGATGAATATATATGATATATATGTTATCCAAATCATTAATATCATTCTGGATATAACGAACCTATGACCAAATTAACAACATGTAAGTGTAAGAAGTCTATTTTTGACTTAAGAACCAAATACCGACAAAATGAACATTATTAACTTAAATGATTACATGATGTCCATAACATGGTATAAAAGGAATAATGAACTTGAAAAAGGTTCTTAAGCAAGTAGAGATTAACTCAAGTTTATTATTCAGGAGATTAAAGAACGGTCGGGTCAAGTCGGATACGAGGTATGAGACTTCGTCTCAATCTCCTTTCATTGAGGCATATTTTGTTTTATACACAACTTTCTTTTATACGATGTATAAACGCCTTTGACTTTTACGTTTATTCAAAAGGAATCTTTTTTATACAAAGCGTTTACTAAATGACAAAAGGGAATGTTTTGTCGTACGTATGCGGAGACAACGACTTCTCCGCCGTCGTGACCGTTATTTGAGTTTCGGCTTCCTCTACAAGCCATACCTTCTTTTTTAAAAGAAAAATAAATACCATGTTTTACTTTTCTTTTATTTTGGTATGGAAAATGGTTTTCACAATGTTTTTGTGTTTTATTGATATCTTGTGATTGAAATGTGGAAATGTTATGTTTCCTTTATGCATGTTTTATGTGATACGATTATGTTATGGTTCTTGGGCATTATTATGAAGACGGGTGGTTCCGTGATAAACTAAGGGCGGGTGAGCCCGATATAGCTCTCCAATGAATTGGGTAACGCGAAGGAGTGAAATGTTAAGGTTTCTCCGAAGAGATTTAGGGAATATACTGTGATGGGTATTCCAAACATAACCAAGAGGGTTACTCCCTACGTAAGAATGTTATGAATGCCTCAAGTTACCTTTATGTCTTATGATTTCTATGATTTATTCATGATTTTATGAGGTATGTTAAAGTGCCTATGTTTTATGGGTAAAGTATGATTTCATTATTATGTATATATGAACTCATGTTTCCTTTCCATGTTTTTTTTATAACCCATACTGAGTTTTTATGCTCATCCCAAGTTTTTGAAATGTTTTTCACAGGTCAAGGGAAAGGTACATGATAAGATGATAGAGTCAAGGATGTGTCAAGAAATAATCCATGTTTTATTTTAAATGTGTTTCCATTGATGGGAATGAAGAATACTATCTTTATGTAACCACTTTGTTTATATGTGGAATGTAATGCAAGTTTTATGATCTAATTCTCTAAAACTCTAAACCCGAAAAGATCCTCAATGTGTAATCTTGTAATAACTCAAGATTAAGTAAGGTTTAAGGCTGGGGCCTTATACAACCTAAGGCCTTTTTTTCCTATAACACCTGAACAAGTTTGGACTCCTCAGTTTCAGTAAGGGTGGCAGAGATAATGACAGGATATGAGTGATCATGGAAGAGGAATGCATATTTCAGGTGTGTAGGAAGGGGTTTCAGATTAGTCTCATCTTTTATTTGTGGGTTAGAAATCTCAGGAATGGATGAAGGGAGTTCAGTTTCTTCAGATTCATTCTCCTTAATAATTTCCAAGGTGGATCAGTAGATATCAGAGTTGATGTGGGATTCAAGAGAGTTTCCAAGTTCTTCTAGATTGATGGAGTCTATGAATGAGAGGTCCACATCAACTTCACCATTTATGAATTGGTTAATCATGGTGCAGATTTCACAAGATCCTTTGTCATTAGAACATGAAGAACATGGTGGATTGGGGTTCAATTGAATCTTAGAAGTGTCCTTAGAAGCATGGATTGAGAATGCAGAGTGATCCTCATATGGGTATCTCATGGCTTGAAAAATGTTGAACTTGACCAGTTGGTCACCGAATTCCATGGATAGGATGCCTGAATGGACATCAATCTTGGTTCTCATAGTCATGAGGAATGGTATTCCTAGAATTAGGGGAGATCGAGAAGACTTCGTCTCACCTTCCATGTTAAGGACATAGAAATCAGCAGGGAAGATAAGATCATTGACTCAGACAAGGACATCCTCAATTATTCCCTCAGGACTGGCTGTGCTTCAATTGGCTAACTGAATGACAACACCCGTTGGGTGCAATGGACCTAGACTAAGTTTGGATAATATGGATTTGGGCATGAAATTAATTGAGGATCCTAGGTTTATGAGAGCATTATCAAAGTTGGAACTTCAATTTGGAATGGAACCGTAAAGGTACCTGGATCTTTGCACTTAATGGGTATGGACTGCTGGGTGGAAACATTTTCAAAGGTCCTAAGTTGCCCCTTGTGGGTACACAACTCCTTGAGAAACTTGGCATACTTAGGAATTTGTTTTATGGAATATAAGAGGGGAATGTTGACTTCAACACGTCTAAACATGTCAAGCATTTCAGGATCAGGTTTAAAGGACTTCCTTATCTTAGAAATATCTTGAGGAAAAGGAATTGGGTTCCTAAGTGGAATGGAAAGACGCGATGGAATGGATTTAGATTCCTTTTCAATTTTGTTTTTCTTTTCATTTTCTAGGTCAACATTCAAAGGAGGGTTTGAGGATTTATCTTGAGGTATATCAAGTTGCTTTCCTGATCTAAGTGAAATTTCACTTACATTACCCTTGGGGTTGGGTAATGGTTGAGTTGGGAGTTGGGAAGAATTTGATTGTTGTTGCTGGATCAGGTGGGATGCAAGTTGACCTATTTTAGTTTCAGTGTTTTTAAGGCTAGAACGGGTGAAGGAGGAAAGATCTTCCACTGCACTTTCCCATGGTTGCTTGGAAGAAGAGGCTTGTCCCTGGTTAGGATTGGCTTGATTTTGGTTCTTGGGAAATCAATTGTATTGGTTTTGGAATTGGGAAGGCTCACTAGGATAATGGAATCCAGGAGGAGGATTGTTCCTTTGAGGTTGAGGAACAAAAGGATAAGGTTGATGGAAGTTACCACCACCTTGACCATATTGGAATTGGTTTGGGTTTTGAGGAGGGAATTGAGGGGGTTGAGACATGGGGTTACCATACCTCAATCCTTGGTTAAAGTTAGAGGAGAAGGGCTCAGAGTGAGGTTGGTTGAAGTTTCTAACAAACTGACCTGATAGTTGAGGATTGGTGTTCCGCTGAGCATATGCTGCATTGAGCTCCATTGGTCCAGATGAATCGGATTGATCCTCTTGAATTTGTGGACATGTTTCAGTTGGATGAGATGTAGAGTTGAAGATTCCACAGTTTTTGACAGGTCCAGGAAACATTGATTGCGGAGAAGACGAGGTTGGGGATTTGGTAGCCACATCTAGTTGTCTCACAAGACCTGTAAGTTCACTCATCCACTCGATCATTTTGTTCGGTTCAATTAATTTATTATCTTGTTGTTGTTTGACTTGATAATGTGCTTGAGTATGGAATTGTTGTGTGTTTTCATCCATGTTACTTATGAGATCTCTTGCAGCTTCAGGAGTTTTATCAACAAGAGAACCGCCACTTACGGCATCTATGAGAGTTCTCTCAATAGCCAATAACCCCTCATAGAAGTATTGGATAAAGAGTTGGTCAGGGATTCGATGATGTGGGAAGGTTGCAACAAGCTTTTTGAACCTATCCCAATACTCATGGAGTGATTCAATTGGGAACTGATGAATACCACTTATTTCCTTTCGGATAGAAGCAGTACGAGAAGCAGGAAAGAATTTTTCTAAGAAAAGCTGCTTCATGTCATTCCATGTGGTTATGGAACTAGGAGGTAGGTAGTAGAGCCATGACTTAGCAGTATCAGCTAGAGAAAAAGGGAATGCTCGGAGTTTGATTTGTTCTTCAGAAACCCATTGAGGCTTCACGGTAGAGCATACTACTTGGAACTCTTTAAGGTGAAGATGTGGATCCTCACCGGCTAGCCCGTGAAAATGAGGGAGAAGATGAATCAAACCCAATTTGAGTTTGAAGTAATCTTCTATGTTTGTATATTGAATAACAAGTGTTTAGTAATTCATATCAGGGGCAGCGAGTTCTTTTAGGGTTTGTTCCCTAGGACTGGCCATTTCAATTTCAACTGGTTGGATGAGGACTGGTTCTTGAATTATTTGAGTATCTCTTATGTTCCTCCTAATTTGGCAAATTGTTTGCTCAATTTCAAGGTCAAACAAATATGAGGGATTGTTTGGGAGGCTACGGGGCATTCAGAAAGATTTTGGAAGAAAGAGGAAGATGGGTTTTTCTTTGTATTTTTTTTTTCATTTTATGATTTTTAAGAGGAAGACGGGTTTTTCTTTGTGTTTTTTTTCAATTTTTTTTTAAAATTTTGTTTTTTTTGTGTTTTTTTACAATAACCAGAAACTAATGACTACATAAAGTACCATCCCCGGAAATGGCGCCATTTTAAATGCACGCCCGATTGTCACCTATCGACCGGTCAAGGTTCCAGTGATCTGCTAATGTGTATAGCAGCACTCTGGTCTAATCCTCGGCGATGATACTTTGTAATAGTCATTTGTTTTTAGTTAATTGTATTCTGATTGGGGGGTTTGTTTGCAGATCTTATGAAATAATTGATGTATGATGTTTGATTTAAAAAATTGATAAAGATTGGGGTGAGTTCATCATTAGGTAGTTAAGCTTGTGATATCCTTGAGCTTTGCTTTATATTTCATTAAATTAACACCCATGTCACAAGATGATTTTGATCGGAATTCCCAAGTGTTAAAGCTTTAATCCAAGCCGTAACTTAACTTAGGTTTCTAATAATTACCATTAATTGTTTATGGTAGTGTATTTTTGGTTCCAATAATCCATGGAATCCACATATTAAACAAAACATGTCATTAATCCATGACATATAAAGTTCAACATACACAATATTAATTTAAAGAACATTCGTCGAGAAAAAGCTCTCAATCACTTAACATACCTAAATTATAACTCACCACAATTAAAGATTTACCCAGCCATTAAAATGATTACTAATATGGTTATAATGATTATGGCGATGAATTATAAAGAGAAGAAAAAGAAAGGGACAAGATAAGAGTAGTGCGCCGAATACACACACAAACGATGAAGAAAATTAAAAATGGATTTTTGATTGAATGAGGAAGCAGAAGAAGGGAAGGGGATTCAACTGAATTTAAACTATTTTAAGAACATAAATATTAAACTATAGAAGGTGGATGAAAATAAGAGATATTGAATAAGTAACTTGCATTAAAACAGAATTACAAAGAAAGAGACTTACAAAATTACAAAAAACGAAGAACACAAAATTAAGTGAAAACAAAGAGAGGAGGAAAGGTCTCTCAAGTGAAAACCTGAGTATGGAAGATACTCCCAAGACTTTGTAAAGGACTTGTTCATGCCAATATGTTATCCTCTCTTCTGAAATGCCAACCCTTTTGAAAGGACATGAGGGGATGTATTTATAGCCCAAGGTGGTGGACTGTTTACATTCCAGAAATACCCCTCCACTTGGCTCGCAGATATGGACATCAATACTGCCGAATCTCGATCAATCTCCTTCCTCAAAGTTGTAGATAATAAAGTTTTCCAACTACTATCAAAATTTGGAGTCATTTGGACTTAATTATAAAAGGTTATGTTCAGTTGATTAAACAAAGTAAAACTGTCCATTTCAATTCAGTCTTTTTGAAGTACAGAATGTGAAAGGGTTTTTGAATATGAATATGCCTTCAAATACGAACAGGTTCTTCAACAAAGTAGGCCTCCTATATCTTATATTTCACACTGAAAAATATCAGCTCTATGTGATGCTTAAATCATGAGATATATCATGAATAATATACTGATTTTAATTCTCGTCCAGAATGGTGGGATGAACTTCAAAGATTCATTTGGGCCCCTTGTACTTAGATTTGGGCCTTGAAATTTTTATCCAAGATGACATGTAGTTTCCAAAGAATTATTGTGGATATTTAATGTTTTTGGACTTCTGGATTGATCCCAGTAAATCAATCTTCAAGGCTAGTCCAGTTTGTTCAGAGATTCTTTGGTCTTGTTTGTGAGGACCATATGACCCTTCAAATGGCCTAATTGGATCATGGTACCTTCTAATGAAATGTTTTATATTTAAAGGAGAATCCTAAAAAAGAATAACCACAGAATTAGGATCAGTATAATGATAGTTATTATTAAAACATTAAACTGACTCAATTGGACTACTTCTAAAAATTCTCAAAAATTATACTTAATATTAAAAAATTAATATTTCACACAAATTATTCACATTTCATATAAAATAAGTAAAGGGTGTATATAATAAGTCATGAAAATATTAATAACATCACTTGCTAGAAAAAATTTCTCTAGGAAGAGATTCTTCATGTCATTAAATATTTTTATGGAACCAAGAGGGATTTAGAGATCCACGACTTGGCAGAATCACCTAGGGAGAAGGGAAAGGATAAAGTTTGATTTGTTCTTCAGAAACCACTTTAATGCTCTATATTAGATCATACCACTTGGAACCCTTTGAGGTGAAAATATGGATCCTCATCGGCTAGCCCGTGGAAATAAGGTAGAAGATGAATCAAACCCAATTTGAGTTTGAAACAAAACTCAATATTTTGATATTGAATACCAAGGTGTTAGTAATTCACATCAGGGGCATCAAGTTCTTTTAAGTGGGTATTGTTTGATTTTATTATCTCTAATGTTCCTCCTAATTCAGTGAAGAGTTTGCTCGATTTACAGGTCAAAAAAATCTGATGGATTTTTTGGGAGGCTATGGGGTATTCATAATTTTTTGACAATGAGAATGGAGGGTTTTTATTTTTGTTTTTGTTTTATGTTTTTATGAGAAGATAAGTTTTTCTTTATGTTTTTTCCATATTTGTTTTGTTTTTTTTTGTTTTTTTTGTTTTTTTACAAAAATAAAAAACTATCCACTGCTAGTTACACAATCCCAAGAAATGAAACCATTTTAAGTGTGGATAATTTTCACCTATGGATCATTAAAAGTTCTGGTGCTCTACTAATGTGTATAGAAGTACTCGGGTCGAATCCTCAGTGATGGTAGTAGTTTTTTTGAGTCAATTGTTTCTGATTTTCCTTTTTAATGGAGGGGTGGGGGTGGGGTTTTTTTATAGAGCATAAATAAAGTGATTTATTGATGAAGATTTATTTAAAAATTTAATAATTATTGGGGTTATTTTATCATTTGGGAGTTAATATTTTTCATCCTTGAGATTTTCAAAACATTTCATTATATTAATATCTACTTCACGAGGTGATTTCCATCGGAACTCCTAATTGTTTTGGATTTAATATGAGCCTTAACTATGGTTATAATATTTATCAAATATCATATATGGAAGGATAAATATTTCATGAACCCATGTGTATTTGGGGTTCCAATAATATATGTAATCCACATGTCAAAAAAAACCATTTCATTAAACAAGAACATATTTTGTTTGACTTGCACGATATTAATTAAAAGAATGTTAAATGTACGAAAGCTCTAAATATCTTAACATCCAAAAATTATAACTCACACAAATTATATATTTACTCATAAATTTGGATGGTTAATAATCTGGTTAAATATGTTTATGGTGATGAGTTAAAATAAGAAAAAAATGAACGAGACAAGAAAAGAGTTATGTGCTGAACACATACATGAACAATTAACCGAGTAAACGTAGAATTTTGATTGAATGAGAAAGAAAAGTAGGAAAGGAGTTTTGAATTAATTTAAACTATTTTAAGAACATTTATATTTAACAATAGAAGTTGGATGATAATTAGATATTATTATGAAGAAACATGCATTAATATTCAATAGAAAGGAAAACAAACTTACATGATTACAAATGAAAACAAGGGAAAACGAATATGGAAAGAAAAGTATAGGAGAGGTATCTACTATTAATAAAATATTAAGAAAATTCCTTCTAGGACCTTGTAAAGGACATGGTAATTATAAATATCCTCCTTAAGTTCTAAAGTTCCAACCCCTTGTAAGGAGAATAGGGGGATGAATTTATAACCTAAGGTGGTGGACTATTTTCCTTTCAAAAATTCACCTCAAGTTGGATTGAAAATTTTTCCTTTTAGAAAAGAGAATATAGAGAAATATTATTCTTAAAATTTTTATATATGGAGGTTTAAATTACACCATCCAAATTTTGAGACCATTGGAATTTTGAAACCAAAGTTACAACTGTTTTTTCCCACCATGTGTTGCCGTCTAGTTTTGAGTTGAAAATTTCCATTGTCTAAATATGAATGAATTTATGTCTGTGAAGATGCCATAAAATAAAACATATTTATTATAAAAAGTTTTTATCATACATATTTTCTTTTAAAACACAAAATATCATCTCAATTGGATGATTGTATTGAGAGAAAAGTCATGAATTTTGGGCTATTTTCAAATCCAGGATATAATTGTGGGATAGTTTTTATGCATTAATAGGGACCTTTTTTGGTTGATATGGGACTTGAAATTTTTATCCAAAATGGGATATTATATCCTAAAACATATTATAGAGTTTCAAAAAATTTGGGCTTCTATATTTATCCCAAAAATTCAATCTTCATGGATGGTCCAGTTTTCTCCACAAATTTGGGGGGCCTTATTGTGTGGTACATATGACCCTTTAGATGGATGAATTAGACAAATATTAAATTGAATGATTTGTAGTAAACTGAATTATAAACCCTAAAAAACAAGAATAACATAGTTTGGATAAGTATAGTTATATTTATAATTAAAATTGTAAATTTATTTGAATTAGGATTAATTCAAATAATTCTCAAAAATTATATTTAATATTAAAACAATGGTATTTCGCACCAATTATGCACTTTTCCTTGAAAATGAGTAAAAAGGAGTAGATAAAAAGTTATGAATAAATGAATAAAATCACTTGTGAATATCTTATTGAGCATGTATCATGCCTGCGATGATGCACTGGTCAGTGACCTTTTTCCTTGTTGTCTTCATGACTACAGATACTGCTCTCATAAACAACACCGTGACCCGAGATCTTGTATTCATCTAGAAATTGTTCTAGAAAATCGGCTATGGTTGCAACCCTTGTGGGTTATAGAAAGACCTCACCCACTCTAAACCTCCATATCTAGGTGGAAAACACAATGTTTTGGTAATACCATCGACATGGCCTATTCTTGACCCAAGATGCTGCATGTAACGGTCTCTAGATGCTAAAACCGATGAGTCCGCATCATCCAACAAAAGCTACAGTGAAACTATTGGAAATAATTTACAATGATAATAACTTATAAAAATTATCTAGAGATCATGAAAATTATAACCTTATATATCTGAGGAAGGTGGATCAAGGAGTCAACTATAAATTCATTCTAGTTTAGGAGCCACTAATGAGGGCTCCTTTCAACCGCTGTCACCAGTGTCATCCCGTTAGTTCCCCTCAGCCGCCTACTGAGGGCACCACCTAACACATTTTACACCTTTTATGCTCAATTAAAATCACCTAATAAGTCACATATAGCATTAAAATCTTTGGATAAATGGAATTGGCCTTATATTCAAGCTTCCTCTGATAAATCCCGCCAGCATATTCTAGCAGTAGCTAGCGAGCAGGGTCAAATCCTTGCTCACTCAGAGAAAGTATGTAGACATATTCCTACATAAATCATGGGGGAGGCACATATCCCTTCCAAATTACATGAATTACATATTTATATTTTTATGGAACAAGGAGGAAAAGAGTGGGATTATATCCCTACTTCAATCAAATATATCTTCCAGTACATATTGAAAATAGAAAATGTGCAGGTCTACATTTCTGTGCACACGTTTCTAAAATTTTACTACATTCTCAAAAAAACTGAAGAAATCCACTGATATATTCCAAAACTGGTATAGATTCAGGGATAGACACATATTCCTATGTAAAAATCTAGAGTAGCACAACACTTTGATTAGTATGAACAAGTGGCTACTTTGGAGTAAGAAAACATTCTTGCTACCATCTAGGAGGATTATCAGCATATTCTAGTAAAGGATGACGCAACATACTAGGATTATATTCCCATTCCAATTAGGGATTACCAAGTGAGAGTGTTAAATACCTTGAGATAGATGCACATTCCTATCGAAAAGGACTAGTGTTATACTCTAAAGGCACCATACTGAGCTCATATTTTCGTTCCAACTATGGATCACCAAGTGAGAGTGGCACAAATCTTAGGATGAACTAATATTCATATCAATGAAGATACTTGGCATATTACAGTATCCCATATAATCTAGTAACATATACCTACTTATGTCAATGAATGACTGCACTAACATCCTTCAGAGGCTATATAGAAGGAGGCTCATATCCATTCCCCCATTCTGGAGGCTCATTTTTATATTCTGATAAGGAATGCATACTTAAACTGGGATCATCTACTATCTTCATACACAATTGACAAAAATATTATGAAAACCACCCATAGGTAGGATCATGTTAATTTCAACAATACAGAATCTCACTAGCATATTCTGGAAACTTCTCAGTAGCAGGCTTATATTTCTACAGCACCAGATGGTTATCAAAAAATTATGGTAGCCTTCATAGAGAAGGTTTATATCCATGATCAACCCCAAAAGGTAGGTCAACATATTCCATACTTGATGCATAATGAAGATCATATGCCTGTTCTTCTCAATACCAGTGTCCTTGAGGATGTTCGATGCATATCTGCAACACCTCTAGGGCCTATTGAATCTTCAACCAAAGAAAAAGGTGATCATTACCTTAATAGTCCTCATGGTAGTGTGGAGATAGATTTTAGGGTCTCTACTCTTTACATCCACTGTAGTCATCCTCCCCATGGTGATATCTTCCTTAGACAAGGAAATCCTCCCCTTTCTTAGACACCTCTATATAGAGAGGTTCTCAAAGCATAGTTACCTTTATATAGAGAGGTTCTCAAAACAATGGGGGTCAACCATATATAGTTCCCCATCAATTACCTGCAACCCTTAACCATGGTCAGTAGGCAACCTAGAGAAGTGACCACTATGGTCTGACCAAGTAGAGGCATGTAAGTATGATGGAGAATAGGTCGACATGGATATATAGAGAGAGTCAGCTATAAATAACCTCCCAACTATGTTTTTTCCACATGCTACTTCTAACTATGATATCCCAGATGAGTTGGAGAAGGAGATAATTCCATACCTATACCAAAAATATATGGGAAAATGTATCAGATCTAATTTTTACATGTATTTATTTTAAATATTATATGGATTTTTTTGGATCTAGGCACTAAGACAACATGAGATTCTAAGGCCCGGTGTGCCCCAAATTAATTTTTGGAATATGTTAAATATATAAAAATCACGTATGTGTAGTTTTACTAAAAAAGTGGAATAACCCCCCAAAAGTAGACCGAATTAGAAATATAAGGGCACCGTTGAGTTCAAAAAGCAAGTTTTACCCTAGGTGTGACATAACCATTTTCAATGTTGGGAATTTTTGAAAAATTTACTACCAGAAAAATTTAATAAAATAAATGAATAAATAAATTTATTTTATTTGTTTTGACGTAGTGGATGAAATCTTCTATTTAAACATGGCCATGCCTCAACCCTAGGGATAACCGCATGACCTAGGGATTGATAGGAACTATTAGAGAGGATCCCATGGAAGATCGTTGGCAGATGATGTCAGATCACATTGGATCGAGGATCAAGCTCCAAAAGATTTCATAGATCTTGCCAACGATGACAATTAAAAACCATTATTTGTAAAAAATTGATCCAAACACTAGGAAGAATGATTAATTTGTGGAATTCCATTATGTTTGTTTATCCTAATCAAGTGCAGATCAATTTCAAAAATAAGAATTGATTCTTGTATCATCGATAGATTTATTTATGATGGATTTATTTATTTTTAATTTTTTATTTATCCCTCTTCATTCATAAAATATTTGATAATGGATTGAGGATGAATGAAAAAGGGGAAAGGTTTGTTTGTCACATTTTTTAGTTTATGGATCTCTCCTCTGTTTCTTTATACATTCATCACGAGTGATTACTTTGGTCCACAATTTGATAAAATACCCGGTATTAATTTTTTCATGACTGTTCTTTAGTGAAACATTTCAAAATTGTGGGTATAGACTATGATGGAGGTTTCAATTTGAGAATCAATGATGATAATGGATGATTCAAGGAGGAATGAGATCAGATCAAACTGAGGACTTACATTTCTATAATGGATACACAACTAAGACTCGGGGTAGCGGCATATTTGGCTCGACGATAGTGTTTTTTGAGTAGATCTGAGTCTAAATTTTGATGACTGATGATAGAAAGGGGTGGCTGGTTTCATATTCACGATTTATGGCTAAAATCATGATGGTAGTGGCATGTGTAGATGACTTGGGAAGAACTTGAGGTTTCTTGAATTTTTTGGGTTACAAAACATGTAATCCAGAATTACACACCATGTGAGACCCCTTGACTATAGTTCTAGTGTTTCCACCAAAGTTAAATATCACACACTATGTGAATTTTTCACAAGCCGTGTGACTCATGCTTGGAGGATCAACATGTAACTTAGAGGTTATATAGATATGGGATGACTAAAGTACACAGACACAACCAGAGTACACAGACACAATTTGGTGTACATGGGCACAACCAGGCAACACAAGCAGAGTGACGAACAATCTATACACATTGTGTACTATTCTTACATGCTGTGTATATGAATATTTACATGCAGCATGAGGTAGCACCACACAGGCAGGCCAGGGGTTGGCTGGACATGTTGTGTACCCCCAGTACATGATGTATACCACTTTTGAGGGTGTTTAGATCCCTTCATTTCTTTAGTTTGGACCAGTATCTGTTGAGCATGTTCCCATGGTCTATCCCCTCAAGGGTATAGTGTGGAATTACATCCACATATCAGGATTTTGATCCCCTCTAGAGGATGAATCTCAGATACATTTTGTGGTGTCCCTCCATGAGATCAGAGTGTGATCCTCTATCATTTTATACCCTAGGTGGGGTTTGTTGAATTGGCATAACCTCCTTGAGTAGGGAATCAATCCTCCATCTAGAAGTCCATTTCAGTAGGGATCACGATATCATTGGAGTATGTTCCCCTACATAGAGGGTTGATCCAGATTGGGTTCATGGTTTCCTCAGTGGTCCTGGGTGTGATCCACTATCTGATTATTTGGGTATTTAGAGACTCGTGAGATTTATTATGTGGGTACCAAAGATCATGACCTCTTGGATGAGTGTATCCAATGATGGAATGGCTCATGGAGTGGATTCTCCTAGAAAGAGAATTGATTTGAGAAGAATCCTATGGATGGAAGTTTGGTTGTGACTTCCTAGAGGTGATGTGTCCTTTCTGAGTATATATATGTTCTTGTTTCTATCAAGTACTATATTACTGTTATGATATGACTATTCTTGATGCATTGTTTTTAGTGTTTTTGAGGTTTCCTATTGAGTATTGTTTTACTCAAACCTACATGGGATCTTCCCATACATGTTGTGTCTTATGCAGATGACTAACCCTTTGATGGTTTCATGGGAGGCCACACATGTCATGTATTATGTAGACAACAACCTATTTGACAGTGTCATGGGAGGATAGGGAGATGGTGGAGTATAACTTGAACTTAATAGACCAAGATACTTTCTGGGTTGTTTTATTTGATAGTATTCATCACCCATAGAGTAGTTTGGACTCTCTATTGTTTTTGGTTGGACTTTTATTTCACCTCTTTTATCACTTTCAGTACTTATTGTCGTACTCTGATCATGGGATCATGGATGTTTTCATGCATTGGTTTCAATTATTTTACTTTTTAGCATTGTATGGGCTTGGATATGTGTGAGTGTGTATAGATACATTAGGATAAGTCCTCCCATGTGTGTGATATGCCTACTCAGTGCTAGTCACTAGCCCCTGTCCTTTTAGAGGTGGGCTTGGGGTAGTCATGGTTCATGCCCCATTGGGCCAAGTCGCGATAGAGTGGTATCAGAGGAGTCAGTTCTACCTTATGAGTAGAGTTTGTGAGATTGGTTTGGGTTTCATGGAAACAATGTTAGGTGTTTTGAGTTTTATTTATAGGCTAGGGACTCCAGTGTTGGTACGACGATCGATATATCCATACACCAGGACTCTGATCACTTGCCTTTCGACTCAGTACATATAGACATTGGTTTTAGAGAAAAAATCGCTACATGAATCATATAGGAATGAGTTGTGGTTTCTATTTCCTTATTGAGTCATATTTACAGATATACTCTTTGACCGTGGTGCATCTTATTTATTTCTAGATGCCTCCACAAAAACAACCAACCAAGATTCCACTGCATGACCATGAGGACAATTTTCCAAGTGACGAGACTTCAATATGGGGGCCTATACTAGAGATATCACCTTCGGGTGGTTTACCATCTATACCACCACCTATGAGTAGTAGCTAGCATTGGAAGTACTAGATTAGGATGCACATAGGTTGATTGCACTATATGAGTTCTAGAGGTAGAAACTTCCTATGTTTTGGGTAGACCCAGACCCCTAGTTGGATAAGGATTGGATGGAGATAGTCAGTCGATTTTTCCACCTTGTGATGAAACATGAAGATCAGATGGAAGTATTCGCATCTAGTATTCTTTAGGGATCTACTGGGAAATGGTGGAGTTTAGTGACTTAGTCATACAATGTGACAACTCTCTCTTAGTCATACATCAAGCATCTCTTTAGGGAGGAGTTTTATCCATTCATGTTGTGACCAGTGAAAATCTAGGATCTTCTGCATCTACAATATAGAAGTATGACTGTGGAGTATTCTATGGGGTTTATTGATCTATCATGATACTCCATGGATATAGTGTAAGATCCACTCTTCAAATATTGGACCTTTGAGAAGGGATAACACTAGTATATCAGGTATTTTTTTATATCTATTTGCATTCCCACTTATTATGGAGTGCTAGAGAGATCCTTGGTAGTGGAGATATTTTTGGAAGAGTAGGCACCGACAGTGGGTGTTGGTAGTGGGAACCCAGGAGATGAGACCTTGACAATAGGCAGTTGATGACAATCATAGGGGTCTGGATATGTTAGATGCTTCATGAGATTATCCCAAGATAGAGGATCAACGATGAATGGTTCTAAAGATGGCTCAAATCTACTGAGGAAGATTTGGTCTTTCTCCTGCGATGGTTGGGGACATCTGGAATGGGATTATCAAACCCATCATATAGCTGGTCGGAAGATAGTCAAGAGATTATCGAATTAGAGATAGAGGTGGGATCATGGTGGTCCATAGGATGGATGATAGAGAAAATATTTTCAATAATTTCACTTTTAATTTTATTTTTTTAATCCCAAAAATGTGTCATTTTAAGGGAAAGTTTTTCACATTTTAGGTTTTTGTGGTATTTTGAGCTTAATTTCTAAAATGGATTAATTTTAGATTTTAATTGTTTTAATTTATTTCTATATTTCAGCCATAATTTTTTATAAACTTATCAAAATTGTAAAATTCTTTTTTGGTAGGCTTAAATAAATATTGGGATTCATTTCATTCTTATGGACCCAAAGCTCAATCCATCATATGAAGGCCCAACAATATCTCACAAGGCAAGCCTTAAAATTTGTGCACAGATCTAGAAAATAAATATTCGTAAAAATAACTTTCATAAATATGTCCCTATTTTATTATGTCAATATCAATTCCATAAATACATGAGAATCTGGATTTGGGGAATACAAAGAGTCTTCCTGGGTAGAATAAAGTTCTGGAGTAAATTGGCTATAAATCTCACCAAATTTATCCAATTAAGCTAAAATTTTGTGGTTCAACATAGGTGACATATCCAAACAATTTTCAAGAATAAACTATTCCTAATTTTTTTCATTAAATGGGTCTACCATGCACATATTTTCAGAAGAAAATTATGGATCCCAAATTTCACCCCTTTTTCCTATAAAAGTATTTATCCTATCATTTTTAAAGGATTGACAAATTTTTTTGTTCATTTTAATTAGATTTATAGTATTTTTTAATTTTATTATATAATTTTAATATATTTTACTCTTCTTATTCCTATCATTCACATATTTTTATCTTTTGTGTTTTCTCTCCCTGTTTTCTTCTCCTCTATGATCTCTAATATTCATGATCATGAGTAACTAACTTGATGAAGTTAACGAGGGATAAATCCAATGTTGAACCCAAGTAATTTCACATTCATTATTAATGTTTCTTATTTTCTTAGATTTATTCTTAGGGTTATCTTAGTGGGAAAGATTCTTTTGTGTCTCCACTTGCCACCCAAGGTTTAGCTTTCTCTTCAAGAATATTACCACTCAATCGAGGAGGTGGATGTGTAGTCTCTCAGTAATCATTGAGTGCACCATATATTCACAACATGGGAATAATAGGATTTTCATGCATATGATGGAGCATGTTCATCAAGTTTATTTGGAAATAATAAATAGATTATGAATGTTTACTTTGGGTGATCTCCTGGGAGGATCTTGTTTCTGTCCAACATCATTCTGTATGTATTGATTTTTTCTACATTAGGTTCATGGTGTCCCCCAACAGTCCTGAGTTTAATCCCCTATCTAAGTATCAGGGTCTTCAGAGGGCAATGATCTTTCTTGGGTTGTTCCCAATGATCATGATCTCTTTGATGAGTGTCTCCGATGATGGAATGGATTGTGGAGTGGATTCTCCTAGAAAAAGCATTGCTTCGAGCAAAATCATGTGGCTAGCGGTTTGGTTGTGACTTCCTAGAGGTGAAATTTCCTTCATGAGTATATCAATATTCTTATTTTTATTTAGTATTGTATTAATTTTATGAAATTACTATTCCTAATTCTTCACATTTAGTGTTTTTAAGTTTTTAACTAGGTATTTTTATAATCACCCCGACATTGGATCTTTCTACATGTGTTCTGTCTTATGTAGATGATGTCCCATTTAACGGTGTCTTGGGAGGATAGGAAGCTGGTGGGTCATAGATGGATCTTGATAGACCGAGGTGTTTTTCAAGTGGTTTCATTTGATAGTACTCCTCAACCATGGAGCAGTTTTGAACCTCTGAAGTTTTTTTGGGCTTTTATTTGGACCCTTTTATCACTTTTAGTACTTTCTATCGCACTATGATTATGGGTTCATATATGAATTCATGCATTGGTTGTAAAACCTCGACCCCATTTACCTAGAGTTAATGCTTTATTACATAACATTGGCATGATACAAGGAATCATGTCTCAAAAGACCAATCAGTTTAGTATTATTGGAAACAAGATACATACATAAGTTCAACATTACAACTTGAAAACAAATATAACACTAATTTATTCTATTAGAAACATCAAAGCCTCCAAGATTATGCCTACAAGTCACTCATAACTAACTTCTTCATATCTTAGGAAAATGAAACATAATAATGGGGTGAGCTCAAACACTCAGTAAGGCTAATCAATACAATGGAAGATAACATAAACATTAGGCATGATGAATAATTCAAAACACATGCCTTTACAAATAAAAAGCATGAACACTTTATGGTGGAAATATGAGCTGAGTAAATAATTCCATAATAAAACACAGTCATGGGTATTCTAATATTTGAATAACCACATGAACCATCATTATTATTTTCATAATGAGGGAATGTATATTGCCGGTCATTCTGAAACATTTTTTCAAGGCCTCATCCAAGACGTCTAAAAATGATTAATGCCTCAGCCAAAACCATGTATAAAATTGGGAAAGGCCTCGGCCAATTCCACATATAATTGTATCATGATACCTACCAATGCACTGAGGAGCTATAGAGGGTTCCACCCATCACATACTAAGTCCAATACATTCCTAATATGAAAAGGTTGAAACATAACATAAACATTCGTATTAAAACTAGCATACGAAATGTAAATACTTTAACCACAAACCATGAATGGTATAAAAATAACACATCCATATTCAAACATATCACAAAACCTTCAATACAATATGGAAGATTTTTATCATAATAAATCAACTTCAAACAAGTTTAAAATCCATCAAAGGATGTTGACATAGATGAAATAAAAACTATTTGAAAGAAATACCTATTTCTAATTTGAAACCATTTAAGAGTCACATAATTATAAAAGAAAACATTTATTTTGAAAATGTTATTATAATATTTTAATGGAAGCTTCGATGATGTTATAACGGTGGAAAATAACTGCACCTGCTGTATAAGTTAAAAAAAACATTCTTACCTTAATTTTGTCGAAAAGGTCATAAAGTACCTTGTTTGGAAAACGATGTAAAGATTCATTTCAAAACATATAAGGTAAAATAAGGGTATAAATGAATTTAACCCATAGTCTATTAAATAGTAAAAATGTTTTGAAATACATTTTAAAGAAAACATGGATGTGGATGATAAAGAGGTCCCAGTAAATGCTTACGTAAAAACAACCTCGGATAATAAAGAGATTGTGAAATTAACCCTTACCTTGAAATTTTACTTAGTCGATCGTATTTTAAACTCCTGTATAATAGTTAATTTTTTTTATTAAATTATAAAATAACTATATACATAAATGTGATATCATATATAATCCTCTAATATTTCTTTGTTAATAATATTTTAGTAGTATCATCATTTTGGGTGTTAACTAATTTGTTTTCCTTTATATGATTGGTTATGTAAGCCATGTTTATTATGTATAGGATGTATTTTATTCATATAAATAATGATATTATGTTCATAAAAATTATTTTTAATCATAAAATTAAAATTATTCTTGAATGATTATGATGGGAATGAATTTCATTACTTTCGTGGAGACGGTAATCCGTACGTACGCACGAGCGACAATATCATTATATTGATGGTGAAATCATATGTAACTGGATGGTATATCATATATAAAGAATCATTAAAATGTTATATTTATTATTTACATTAGTTATACTCATTATTATACCCATCCAAATAATTAAGTGTTTGAATAACAAACTACACCACAATGTGGAGACGGTAAGCCGTACGTACGCACCTATGGTGACTTTGTCATTCATATGATGAATAGAATAATGAATATGGTTGTAACATTTTTATAATAACATAACATTATATAGAAGACACTGGAATTATTATTTTATAATTAAAACAACAAAGAAAGAGGAAGTGGAAGAAGAAAATAACTTGAAAGAGGTGATGAAATATTTACCTCTTCTTCAGGTTCTTCCTTTTGATTTGATCAAAAGGGATCCTTAGGTTGACTTTATGACCAAAGGAAGACCTCTAGGATGAAGGGAGGAAAGTTGGGAGGATATTTGGGTAGGGTTTGGACGAGCCAAATGGCTTTGGAGGTGTGAAATTAAGATAAGGGGAAGTGACCTTTTATAAGAGAGGTGAGGATCACTTTTGGAAAAGCTTGAAATATTACTTTATAATAAAATCATTTTCGGTTTCTAATGGCTCAAAGATGATTTATTTAGAGTATAAGGTAGGTATGGGTCGAAAAACTCTCAACCAATGGGTTTTATATAGGTTTATTTCACCATATTAACCTTATCTTTTAGATTTAACTCTTAGTTAAATAGTTTGACATTTACCATGTCTCTTTATATTCTTTTATTATATGGTTAATAAACTTACTATAAAATGCCAAGAGAACCCCAAGAGGTTATTTATTAATATATATAACATTATCTAATTCATTTTTCTGAACCTTATATTTTTATGAATATTATATCAATTATTAATATAGTATTTGTTTTAAAAACTCAATTATGTCAATTTTGACACTATTTAGTATTTGATTTTTTTTTGAAAGCCATTAAAACTTTATCACTTAGAATAAAATTTATTTAACCAGCCCTAAAATGTCATATTAACCTATAAAATTAGTTTAATTCATCAAAAGTCTCAATTTACATTTATTTGGATATTTATAATATCAATTATTTTAATATTTTATTAATAAGGTAATTACTGCATCATCATTGTGTCATAAATAAATTAAATTATTTAATGTCTAAAAATTATAAATAAAATACCATTATGTAGGAAATACTTTTATCTTTCTAAAGAATATTTATAGTCGAATTTATATTGTGTATAAACCTATATTAAAAATGGTTTAGTTATTAAACTTTCAATTTAACTCTTTTAACTTTTATTTAAATAAAATAATAATAAATGTCCTAATCTAATCCAAGTGGACCAAATGGGATCATATTTTATTCCTAAGGTTGTTTTTTGTCGAATTACACTTATCCAATAGAATTAGGACATGTGTTTGGGTAATTATGATATCATTTTTACCCTTAATTATCCTATTTACTTTTAACCGTGGTAAATAAAAGTCAAAAGTTACTATTTAAAAAAAATTATTTTCATCTTATTGAACCACATTTTACTTACTGATATTAACTGTGTCTCTAGTATTTTTTAAATTCAACTCACAGAAGTGGTAAAATTAAGTTTTATGCAAACTTGTAAATACTCCTAGGAGGTGGGTAAAGGACGGTAAAACGTTCAATAAAATTTTTATATATCTAAACTTATTATAAAATGACTCAAATGAATTACATTGAACTTATATAGGTATTATGTATCTATTTTGACCTAAAATAAATTTAAATAAAATAAATAATTATTTAAATAAAAAGTCAGTTTTAACCAATAACGCAGTGCTTTTCACTATTCATCAAAAATTGAAAGTTTTCAAAAAAATACCAAAAAATCCACCCTAAGATAATTTTGATATTATGAATTCAAAAATGAAGTCCATTTTGAAAAATAAAGTTTATAAAATCTTATAAAGTGGGTATTACTATTCATAACGGCTATTTTGATTGGTCGCAGTGTGTTAGAATCTCTAAGTTGTGTACAATGCAAGCAATTGCATTATTCAAAGGGAAACGTACCATGGAAGCTTGGGGTGTTACATTCTTCCCTCCTTCAAATAATTTAGTCCTCGAAATTTCTAGAATACTACCACATAAAAAGATTTGGGTGGTTCTTTATCATAAGTTCCTCTGGTTCCCACATTGCCTCTTCCATCTTATGGTTTCCCCATAGAACCTTTACCAGACGAGTCGTCCAGTTTCTCAACACTTGTTCTCTAGTATCAAGAATCTTGATAGTCTCTTCACAATAAGACAAATCAGGCTCCAGTTCAATTTCCTCATAGGTGAGTACATGGGTTGGGTCAGGCATGTATTTTCTCAATAGTGATACATGGAACACATCATGAACTTTGGAGAGACTTAGGGGCATTTCCAAATGGTAAGATACATCCCCAATTCGTTCTAGAATTTCGAAAGGTCTGGTGTACCTAGGACTTAATTCACCCTTCTTAACGAATTGTATAACTCCCTTCCCTGAAGATACCTTCAAGAAAACATGATCTCCTACCTGAAATTACAAATCGTTCCTTCGGTTATTGGCATAACTATTCTACCTACTTTGAGATGCTTTGATTTGGGTTTGGATAATATTCACCTTTTTCATTGTTTCCTCAAAAAGTTCTAGGCCTACAAGTTTTCTTTCACCAACACCATCCCAACAAGTTGGTGTGCAACATCTCTTTCCATATAACGCTTCATATGGTGCCATCTAAATACTTGAATGAAATCTATTTTTATAGGAAAATTCTACCAAAGGTAAATATTGATCCCACATACCTTTAAAGTCAAGTGAGAAGATCTCAACATGTCTTCGAAGGTTGGAATAGTCCGTTTTGATTGTCCATCATTTTGAGGGTGGTAGGAAGTGCTCAAACAAAGTTTAGTATCCAGGTCTTTCTAAAGACTTTTCCAGAATCTTGATGTAAAACGGGGATCACGATCAGAAATAATTGATAGGGGTACTCTATGATGTCTTATAACTTCATTAATATATAGTCTTTCTAAATGTTCAAGTGGTAAATCTTCTCTAATAGCAAGAAAATATGCTGACTTGGTAAGACGATCAACAATGACCCATATTGCATCATTCCTTCTAGAAGTCTTTGGTAGCCCCATGACAAAGTCCATCGTAATATCATCCCATTTACACTCAGGTATGGGAAGAGGTTTCATGACTCCTATAGGATGCTGTCTTCCAACTTTCACTTATTGGAAAACCATACATCTTGACAAAAAATCTGCAATCTCTCTTTTCATGTTGTCCCACAAAAAATGTTCCTTAAAATCACTATAAATCTTGGTGCTCCTAGGGTGTATAGAGAAATTGTAGCTATGAGAATCATCCAACAATTCAATTTTTAGATTAGGTATATCGGGAACACAAAGTCTCTTCCCAAATTTCAAAATTCCATCTTCATATATGAAGTCACACAATCTCCCTTCATTTATAGCTTTAATATTCTTTTGAAACTCCTCATCATCAGTCTTAGAACTCTTTATCTTTTCTAGTAAATATGGTTCGGAAACCATTTGAAAAATTATTGATGTTTCACCTTCCATATTTATTCCCATATCTATCTTTACTAGATCAATGAAAATATGATCCCTTTCAACTCTCATATTGTTCAAAACTCCATGATCCTTTCTAGTCAAAGCATCTGCCACCTTATTTTCCTTCTCCAGGTGGTAGTTTATTGTGCAATAATAATCCTTGAGTAGTTCAGGCCATCTCCTTTTCCTCATGTTTAGTTATTTTTGTGAGAAAATATATTTCAAACTCTTGTGATCAGTATAAATCTCACATTTTTCACCATAGAGATAGTGTCTCCATATCTTCAGAGTGAAGAATACAAATGCTAACTCAAGATCATGAGTAGGATAGTTTCTCTCATGAATTTTTAGCTGTCGTGAGGCATAGTCAATAAATCTATCATTATGCATAAGGAAATAACCAAGTCCTTTCTTTGAAACATCACTATAAATAACAAACCCATAATTCCCCGATGGTAGAGTCAAGATAGAAGCATTAAATAATAATCTCTTAAGTTCTTCAAAACATTCTTCACACTCTTTTTTCCAAACAAATTTAACCCCTTTATGCGTGATCTTGGTTAATGGGTTAGCCAACTGGGAAAAATTCTGGACAAAACATCGATAATAACTTGCTAAAACAATAAAACTGCGTACCTCAGTTATACTCGTTGGTGCTGGACATTCTTGGATTACCTTGGTCTTTTAAGGATCAACAGAGATTCCATACTTAGAGAAAATATGGCCAATAAAAGAAATCTCCTATATCCAGAATTCACACTTGCTAAACCTCCCATATAATTCATTTCTTCTAAGAGTATTTAGACTAATGCGTAAGTGATTTTCATGATCTTCATAGATTTTGGAGTATACCAAGATATCATCAATAAATACAACTACAAAGTCATCAAGATATTCCTTAAAAAATCTATTCATTAGATCCATGAAGACAGAGGGTGCATTAGTTAATCCAAAATGCATTAATGTAAACTCGTAATGCTCGTACCTGGTTCGAAATGCTGTTTTTGGAATGTCTTCCTTCTTCACACACAATTTATGATATCTAGATCGAAGGTCAATCTTTGAAAAATATTGATCTCCATGAAGTTGTTTAAATAAATCATCAATGCGAGGTAGGGGATACTTGTTCTTTATTGTTATAGCATTGATCTCCCTGTAGTCAATGCACAACCTCATAGATCTGTCTTTCTTCTTAACAAAAAGGATAGGGGCTCCCCATTGAGAAACATTAGGGAGAATAAATACCTTATTACTCAATTAATCTAGTTGTTTCTTTAGTTCTACTAATTCCATAGTGGCCATTCTATAATGGGTCTTCGATATGGGCCTTGAACCAGGAATTAAATCAATAGAAAACTCAATTTCTCATTCTGGAGGATGTCCAGGTAAATCCTCTAGAAACACATCAACATATTCTTTCACAATAGGTATGTCTTATATTTGAACATTCCTTTCCTCACCCATAACTATTTCATTCTCATCCTCCCCAATAATTGAATTTAGTAGAGCTACTGGGGGTGGATCTAGATAAGAATCAGATGGTGACGTTTCTGCTCTAAAGATAAGGTACTCATTATCATCATCGATAATTGTAACCTCTTTCTTTTAATAAATTTTCTCATCATAGTCTGAAAGCCAATCCATATCAAGGATTATATCAAATTAAATCATGTGTATCATGATTAGATCAATAGATAAATACCATTTATATGCCTTAATGGGGACTGATTCACAAAACTTTGTTGCAATGATACTTCCCTTAGGAGTTTTGACTGACAAATACCTTGTTAAATCAAATTGAAAATATCTATTTTTCTAGAAAACTGGGAAGATATGAAACAATGTGATGATACAGAATCAAATAAACCATTGGATAAACTTGAGGAAACCATTAAATAACCTACCACCACGTCTTTCGGAGCTTCAACCTCATCAGTAGTGATCACATAAGTTTGGCCTTGAACCCTTGTCCTTTTTTGAGGTAAGTTTCCCTGATGCTTAGGAAATTAATTTTCATAATGTACCATCCCCCTGAAATTGTAGCATCAAAAATTGGTAGATTCTTTCTTCCACTTATAATCACTAGCAAGATGGCCTTTCTGTCCACATTTTTAGCATACTTCTTTTCCTTTTAAACAGGCACCAGGGTGCTTCCTTCCACAATTATCACACGGTGGAAATTCAACTCTTCCCTTCTTTCCTCTTTCCTTATTTCCTTTCCTAGAGTGTTCAACAGATCTCTTCTTCTCTGGCTTTTCTTTTAAATTCGTAAGACTTAGAGAATTCCTTTTCTGTCTTGATAGCACATGAGACAATATCTTCATACGATGAGAAGGATTGTGAGACTAATGCTCAACGGAGATATAGTTTTAACCCATCAAAGAAATAATCAATCATACTTCTTGGGTTATATATATAACCGGCAACATGCCTTGATAACCTTGTAAAGTTAACTTCATACATTGAGACAGTCTCATCCTCCTTTTGTCTCAGACTCAGAAATTTCCTTTCCATATTCACTCGATGGTCGCAAGGAAAGTATTTTTCTAAGAAAAGATCTTTAAACTCCCTCCATTCCATAATTGATAATTATTCATCCTCCTCTTTATTTTGAATTAATGACCACCATTGATCTGTATATCCGGTGAGGCGATAAACTACCATGACAACTTTTTCCCTTTTTCCAGTCCCCAAAGCATGACATATTTTCTCTAAGGAACTTATCCATTGTTTAGCTACAAATGTATTTGTAGACCCATTGAATTTTGGTGGTTGTTTCCTCATGAAGTGATCTAACATTGATCCTCCACATTGTGGATCAGGGTGCTCCATACGGGTAAAGTTATTATTCATAACCTGTGTGAGTTGTCCTAGTATGGTGATAAGATGATTAGCACCAGTTGCATCACCAGCTCCACTATAATTATCTTGATCAGGAGGGAAATCCATACATGAATTATGTGTGTTGATACGTTTTCCATTCCTTCCACTAGGAACTATTTCTAAAAAGTGGCATACAGTAGATTAGTTTATGAACCGCAATACATAATCCCAA
The DNA here is from genome assembly GCA_963277665.1 of Viscum album. Taxonomy (NCBI): domain Eukaryota; kingdom Viridiplantae; phylum Streptophyta; class Magnoliopsida; order Santalales; family Viscaceae; genus Viscum; species Viscum album. The sequence continues at coordinate 905,547,163 of OY728139.1, forward strand.
ACTTGTAAAACACTTAACATAAATTGAATAGTTTATATATATAATCCATAATCATAAAAAAATGTTTTCTTTGAGGAGGTATATACTCATAAATCCTTCATAATGGTTTGTAAGGAAAATAAGAATTATCCTAAGCATATCCACTGGGAGTGTCATAACCAAGAGTGCAGCAAGGCCCGTTTTCGTGCACCAGTTCCCGTTCAAGTTTAACTCAAAGCGGTGTTTTCAGGTTTTACCCCTAGGTACATATGTACCAGAGCCACCTCTACCTACTTATATCTATACAGAGACGTATTACTTGGAAAACTCCCAAAATATCTATAGTACTAAAATTCTAGGAAGTTCTTCTATACTAATCCTCAAAGTCTATCTTAGGTTAATGTTCTTTAATCATAGTTTTTCTAAATATAGTTTCCAAGGTTTTTACTAAACTTTCTATGATACCAACTGTAACTCCCTGACCCCAGTTACCCAGAGTTGGTTCTTTATTACATAACATTGTCATGATACTAGGAATCATGTCCCAAAAGACCGACCGGTTTATTATTATTGGAAACAAGATACATACATAAGTTCAACATTACAACTTGAAAAGAAATACAACACTAATTTATTACATTAGAAACATCCAATCCTCCTAGAATATGCCTGCAAGTCACTCATAAATAACTTATTCATATCCTGGGAAAATGAAACATAAGAAAGGGGTGAGCTCAAATGCTCAGTAAGGGTAAGCAATACAATGGAAGATAACATAAATATTAGGTATGATGAATAATTCAAAACCCATGCCTTTACAAATAATAAACATGAACACTTTATGGCAGTAATATGAGCTGAGTAAATAATGCCATAATAAAAAAGATTCATGGGTATTCTACTATTCAAATAACCACATGAACTATCATTATTATTTTTATAACGAGGGAATGTATAATGCCGGACATTCTGAAACATTTTGTCAAGGCCTTGGCCAAGAAGTCTAAAAATAATTAAGGCATCAGCTAAAACCATATATAAAATTGGGAAAGGCCTTGGAAAATTCCACGTCTAATTGTCTCATGAGACCTACCAATGCATCGAGGAGCTATAGCGGGCTCCACCCGTCACATACTAAGTCCAATACATTCCTCATATGAAAAGGTTGAAACATAACATAAAAATTCATATTAAAAATAGCATATGAAATTTCAATAATTTAACCATAAACCATGAATGGTATAAAAATAACACATCCATAGTCAAACATATCACAAAACCTTCAATAAAATATGGAAGATTTGTATCATAATAAATCAACTTCAAACAAGTTTAAAATCCATCAAAGGATGTTGATATAGATGAAATGATAACTATTTGAAAGAAATAAATCTTTATATTTTGAAACCATTTAAGAGTCACATAATTATAAAAGAAAACATTTATTTTGAAAATATTATTATAAGATGGTAAGGGAATCTTTGATGATGTTATAACGGTGGAAAATAGCCTCACCCACCGTATAAGTTAAAAAACATTATTACCTTAATTTTGTCTAAAAGTAATAAAGTACCTTGTTTGGAAAATGAAAAAAAGATTCATTTAAAAACATATAAGGTCAAATAAGGGTATAAATTACTTTAAACCATAGTCTAGTAAATATTAAAAATGTTTTGAAATATATTTTTAAGAAAACATGGACTTGGATGATAAAGAGGTCCTAATAGATATTTACGTAAAAACATCCTCAGATGATAAAGAGATTGTGAAATTAACCCTTAACTTGTACTTTTCCTTAGTCTATGGTATGTTAACCTCATGTAAAATAGTTAATTTTTTTATTAAATAACTATATACATAAATATGATATCATATATGATCCTCTAATACTGCTTTGTTAATAATATTTCAGTAGTATCATCATTTTGGTTGTTAACTGATTCATTTTCCTTTATATGCCTTGTTATGTAATCCATTATTGTTATGGATAGGATGTATTTTATTTATATACAGAATGATATTATGTTCATAAACATTATTTTTAATCATAAAATGAAAATTATTCTTGAATGATTACGATGGGAATGAATCTCATCGCGTTCGTGGAGACGGTAATCCGTACGTACGCACAAGAGACAATATCATTATATTGATGGTGAAATCATATGTAATTGGATGTTATATCATATATATAGAATCATTAAAATGTTATATTTATTATTTACATTAGTTATACTCATTATTATACCCATCCAAATAATGAAGTGTTTGAATAACAAACTACACCACGATGTGGAGACGGTAAGCCATATGCACGCACGCATGGTGACTTTGTCATTCATATGATGGATAGAATAATGAATATGGTTGTACCATTTTTCTAATAAAATCACAGTATATAGAATATATTGGAGTTAATATTTTATAATTAAAGCAACAAAGAAAGAGGAAGTGAAAGAAGAAAAGAACTTGAAAGAGGTGATGAAATATTTACCTCTTCTTCGGCTTCTTCCTTTTGATTTGATCAAAAGGGCTCCTTAGGTTGGCTTTCTGACAAAAGGAAGGACTCTAAGATGAAGGTAGGAAAGTTTTGAGGATATTTGGGTAGGTGTTGGCCTATCCAAATGGATTTGGAGGTGTGAAATTAAGAGAAGGAGAAGTACCCTTTTATAATAGAAGTGAGGGTCACTTTTGGAAAATATTGAAATATTATTTTATAATAAAATAATTTTCTGTTTCTAATGGATAAAAAATGATTTATTTAGAGGATAAGGTGTGTATGGGTCTAAAAACTCTCAACCAATAGGTTTTATATAGGTTTAGGTCACCATATTAACCTTATCTTTTAGATTCAACTCTTAGTTAAATAGTTTGACATTTACCACATCTTTTTGTATTTTTGTATTTTTATATTATATGGTTAATAAACTTACTATAAACTTGCAAGGTAACCCCAAGTGGTTCATTATTAATATATTTAACCTTATATAAGTCCTTTGTATGAACCTTATATTTTTATAAATATTATATCAATTAATAATATAGTATTTTTTTTAAAAAAAACTCAATTATGTCAATTTTGACACTATTTAGTATTTGATTTTTTTGAACGCCATTAAAACTTTTTTACTTAGAATAAAATTTATTTAACCAACCCTAACATGTCATATTAACCTATAAAATTAGTTTAATTCATCATAAGTTTCAATTTACATTTATTTGGATATTTATAATATCAATTATTTTAATATTTCTTTAATAAGATAATTACTGCATCATCATTGTGTCATAAATAAATTAAAATATTTAATGTCTAAAAATTATAAATAAAATATCATTATGTTGTAAATATTTTTAGATTTATAAATAATATTTATAGTAGAATTTATATTGTGTGTAAACCTATATTAAAAACGGTTTAGTTATTAAACTATGAATTTAACTCTTCTAACTCTTCTTTAAATAAAATAATAATAAATGTACTAATCTAATCCAAGTGGACCAAAGGGGGTCATATTTTAATCCTAAGGTTGTTTTTGGTCGAATTACACTTATCCAATAGAATTAGGACATGTGTTAGGGTAATTATGATATCATTTTTAACCTTAATTACCCTATTTACTTTTAACCGTGGTAAATAAAAGTCAAAAGTTACTATTTACCAAAAAATATTTTCATCTTATTGAACCACATTTTACTTACTGATATTAACTGTGTCTCTCAGATTTTTGAAATTCAACTCACAGAATAGGTAAAATTAAGTTTTATGCAAATTTTCAAATGCTCATAGGAGGTGTGTAAAAGATGGTAAAAAGTTCAACAAAATTTTTATATATCTAAACTTATTATAAAATGACTCCAATAAATTACATTGAACTTATATAGGTATTATGTATCTATTTTGACCTAAAATAAATTTAAATAAAATAAATAATTATTTAAATAAAAAGTCTATTTTAACCAATAACACAATGTTTTTCACTATTAATCAAAAATTGAAATTTTTCAGAAAAATTCCAAAAATTCAACCTAAGCTAATTTCGATATTCCGAATTCAAAAATGAAGTCCATTTTGAAAAATAAAATTTATAATATCTCAAAAATTAGGTATTACTATTCATAATGGCTAGTTTGATTGGTTCTGGTGTGTTGGAATCTCAAAGTTGAGTACAATGCAAGATATTTCATTATTCAAAGGGAAATGTACCGTGGAAGCTTGGGGTGTTAAATTGGATTCTATTGTTTTATTATTCATAATTGTACAGGCTTGGATATGTGTACATGTGTATAGGTACATTAGGATAAGGCCTACCATGTGTGTGATATTCCTACTCGATGCTGGTCGCTAGCTCCTAGCCTATTGAAAGTAGGCTTAGGGTAGTCACTGTTCGGGCCCCATCAGACTGGGTCATGAAAATATCTCATCATCTATTAAAGGATAAAAACCTACCTTATCTTGGATATGAGGTTCACCTTTAGACTACCAATACACTCTATTGTTAGCTAGATATTGCCACCTTTTCTGTAGCATGGAACCCAGGAATAGAATATAAAAACAAACGCCTACATAGCATTTGTCTCCATAACATGAAAACTCTCCATCGACTGATTTCTAGAGCCCCATCAGATGCATGTGTCTAAGGATGGGGGAAATATGTATAATTTCACTTCACTATGTCTCCAGAATAGTAGAGCCCCCCCCAGATATGGAATCCTATAAAATCTTGTCCTCTAAAGAGATCAGGTGACCAGGTAACACATGATCCATTTGGTCAATATAATGAAATATCCTCAATTTGAAGTTGCAAATACATAAATTATAGAGAGAGATTATTTCCAAAAGACCTTTTAACTGGGCCCCTTGAAGAAATGGGACTTCATTTTAGACATGGAAGCTGAAGTTTTGGTCAACCCGACAACTTCCTACAGAAAATGACTCCCATAATGGGTCGCCATTTCACCCATCTCATACACAAGCACAATTGTGCCAAATCAAATGAGTTGTAATAGTAGATTCTATAGCATCCATACAGGAGTTAACCTAGCCCACATGAATGGGGGAATATTTACCACTAGCTCCACCCTTCAGATCATCAATCCATGAGAGGATTCATGAAATATCAGCAGTAGATGCAAACCAACCCATCCCACAGGACTGTGAGTGTTTTTATCTCAATCTCCATCATTGGGTTCATCAAAACTTGAGAGGGTCCTAGATAAATCAGTAGATATTTCAGATTAACCCCATTCTGTAAGGATTAGGGAATTTATATCTCAATTACCTTCCCATGAGTCATAAAATCCTCAACTGGAATCATAAAATCCTCAATGATAGTATTAACATTTCCAAATGGAATCCCCAAATAGTCCCTAACCCACAAGGTTGAGGGTATTTTCATAATTTTCATCACCACAAAAGGAATCAATCTTCTCCAGATTGGGAGGTAAATATCAATGGTCGTCATCCCACCTGTTTCTATCACTGAAAGACAAACCTTTTCTATTTTGGGGCCCATTCATCAAACTTGACCAAAAATTCCCTCAGGGTCACTACTCACAGGCTCAGATGGGAGGAACATATGTCAAAGTCAATCAAACCTTATAGGGGTTGTAAGACAAAAGGGTCAACATGTCCATGGGTTGAAAAAATGACCCTGATGTAAGCAGTAAAAAATCACCCTATTTCATTGAGAGTAATGAGACAACTACAATCTCTCATTAAAACTCAGTGAATGTCATCACCATCAACAAAAAAACATTGTGAATGAAGATGAAAATTTATAGGGATGAAATACGTAAAACATACCTTGAGTGGAGGTTTATTTGATTGCACCAACTAATGCTACACATACACAGACCTAGAGGAGAATCCAAAACTAGGAACCTCTAAATATTGAGTTTCCATCTATATGTAAAAACACTACAAAGGATAAAGGTAAATAAAAACTTATATCCCACTCCTCACCTAGAAGAGATAAAATTCCTTCCATGGTGGAGTAGTTGGAACAATATGAGAATGAGATAAAAAATCACAAACAACCCAATGAGGATCTAATCAGGGAAAATATTCCCACTAAGTATCATATTCAGGATAAGATGACTATCCCTGATCCCACACATCATAAAGATATAATTCACCTCTAAGAGACGAATATGAGTGTTAGACCAACTCTGGATCTAGGCAGCCAATCTATATAAATGTGGAAATAAAAGATGATCACAACTTTGCTCCATTATGGAAAAGCCTACCTCCTCTAGGGTGATCATCTAGTCTTATCAAAAATTGAGAATCAATAGGAAATAAAAACATAGACACATCATTAAGCCTTGAAAGTTCCCTATAAATGGTACGTATCCCATACAGTGGCACCTTAGAACTTCTTAATGCCATTAAAACCCTGGATGCTTGAATGGAAGTCATGGAAGGGTGGAATGCACATGTACAACCTGAGAAGAATCCATATCATGAATGGGTGGATAACACTTTACCACCAAAAAATTCAAAAATCCTCCCTTTTTAAGAATTTATGTAATAGAAGATCTTGAATATAATCTCACACACTTCATGTCCTGATACAGTTTGATGATGGGCCCTCGAGATCAATAGGTGGTGACCAAGTAGAGATGTTTTGTACAAACTCTGATCGGGCTAGCGTTCATTTGGTACATCAGCCTTCCAAAATGATCCATTTTGGGATGGGAATACCTTCTTCATCAATTACTTTATCAGTTCATATCTATATTCAAGAAAACAACAATTTTTGACCTAAAAAACTATAATCTGTGCGAAAATGAGAGGGTGCATGAACTCATATCCATATGGAAAGGGTTAACCTATTTACTCAGTACCCATCTATTAAAAGATAAATTTAAAGAAATATCTATTGAAAATATTAGGGATGAGTGGTATAAACCTATGATCCCAATGAAGTATCTAGGAAAATTCAATGAACTTGTAGAAATGGTGCAAATTTTGAAAGATTCCATTCAGTGGACCCAAGCTAAAACTTAGCCTATGCCCTCAGCAAAGGGAAAAAGTCTTGGTAAGCAAGTGATTGCCATTATTAACCTAAAACCAGTAGTATTTCCCATTAAAGTACCTAGGAAGGATCCAAATCTCTCAATTCCTCACATCGAGTAGAAAAAACAACAAAATTTCCCCCATCCAAAAGAAAAAAGAGATTAGTGTCACACAATATTAGAGGAATGAATGAATAAAGCATACTATTTCCAAAATAAGAAGGCCCCAAATTATTTTCTTATTTCCACAAAAAATAACCTACTCAAGCAACCACAAATTAGGAAACCCGATGATATTAACCTCACTGATCACCCCAACTGCTACCCTTTCTATAGAAGACTAGGTCACACTATCCAAGATTTATTTTTCTTTAAAAAAATTCTATAAAGCATGAAAAATTCTAGATAAGGGATGAAATAAAATTCCTCATCATAAGTTACTTGTGTAGCCATCACCCAACTAGAAGAAGAGGGTGAGTGGAAAAACGTTCTGACCAGGTGTTGGCATAAGTTCAACAACTAGATGGCTTAAAAGATAGTTGACTAAGCTCATGAAACCCTAATGTCACAACTTCAGAAACCCATAATGGTTCTATCACCTAGGTAGGTGAAATAAAATATTCCCCTATAGGTGGATGTAATCATCATACATAAGAGGATATAGAATAGGAAGATTCATATTTTTATCCTACTCAAGCTCTTACTCTTTCAAACTTCTTTCCTATAATGTTTGAAACATAGGCACCACACCACCAAATAGACCCCTCATCGGAAAAAGAGCTCATATTTGGTTCTGTAAACATAATACAATTAGAAAATCCCTTATATGATGATGAATATGCCTCTGAGTATAAGTTCCATGTACCTAACTGGGGAGCTAGAGGCCTTAGACACAAGAGTTACAGATATAGGGGACAACATGAGCATAATCGAACCTAATATATCAGTAACATCCTCACAGGGAACATATATATATATCCAAGAACCATGGGAAATCGCTCCAACAAGACCAATGGAAACACAGAGGTGTCCTGGAGCCCTCTAGTGGTCATCTAAGCCCATTCATCTTACACGACTGTTTGGAGGGGGTGTGATTATCTGATCATCCCAGACAAAGGGGAATGCCAAAACGAATTATTCTATAGGTAGTGAATTCTCCTTAAACATATTCATAAAAACTAGTCCCATATACCTCAAATACTTCATCTTATAAACTGCATAATAAGAAGCTTCCCAACCCAGGGAAGCACCGAACATTGCCACAATACTATGAAATTGTAAAATAGTTGGTGGTTTTCCTAGCCAAAATATCAATCCTAGATAAACTACATATTTTAAAATAACTTAGGGAGGTACTCATCGAAGTCTTACAGATCCCATAGAATTTTTAGACACAAGTTCCTATCACTAAGGTATATTGAGTGGAAACTATGCCATCAGAATTCCATGTCGCCATCTCGTTTGTAGAAAAGGATCAAGAATAGGTCATCCAGGGAGACATTATACCCCTATATGTTTCTAGAAAACTCAACAATGTTGACATACGATGTTATATGATTTATAATGGTTCTAATATCAGCCTCATCCTAGTTTGGACCCTTTGACATTTGGGATACAGTGAAGGAGATTTATCTCTTACAAAGCCAACCATTCAAGGGTATGGTAAGAGCGACAAAAGAAGTCTGGGGACGTCAAGCTCAAGGATTAGTTTGGGGATCTCACATCTAATGTTGAGTTCATGGTTATCCATAAAGACACATTATATAGTGTAATTCTTGGAAGACCTTGGATTTATAGACACATGGTGGTACCTTCAACATTTCATCAGTGTTTGAAAAACCCAATTGATGGGAAGGTCGACATACTACATGGTGACAATTCCCCCTTAGATTATTTTGAAGACTCATATGATGAGGTTGGTTTCTACAAAATGGAAGGAAAACAACCAATGGTGGATGAAAATATAATGGTTGCAGGCCCCAATGGCTTGAGGGATAACCTTGAAAATACCTGGAGTATGCTTGATAATGATTATGTGCTACCCATAAAATTTATTGAGGTAGTAGACTTAATACCATATTTCTATGCCCCTTCTATCCACAAAGACTCCGTATAAGAAAATAATCAGCTATGGAATCTCTTTGTGATGACTCTGGCAGTTTGGGGTGATAATGTATCTTCCCATGTCCTCTCTCACCACTACAATGATAGCGATTCCCCCGAATTACCTACAATGTATGAAGATTCCTCTACAGACTTAGATGTGAAAAAACTAGAGGATGACTTTAGGAATTACCCTCTTACATTGGAGGAAGGCATCTCCACCACCATTGATGAGCATAGGTTGGTAAATTTGGGAACAGAGGAAGACCCATGACCCACATAGATTAGTGACACCATGCCTCTCAAGGAGAAATAGATGTACATTTAATTTATAAAGAAACATCGATATGTGTTATATTGAAATTATATGAAAATTCTTGGCCTAAACTCCAATGTGGCTACACACCACCAAGTCTTACCTAATGACCATCGAGGTTTCAAGAAGGCAGACAAGAGGATGAACCACTCCAATGATACTAATTTAGAGTCATAAATTGATAAATTAATGAAATATAACTTTTTTTGAGAAGTGAAATTCTCAATATGGATTACCAAAATCATCCCTATAATGAAAAAATGGGTGGATTGAGGTATTCATTGATTTCAAAGACCTTAATCGAAACTTCCTGAAGGCTGATTTCAGATTTCCGATCACACAACTGTTTATTGATGAAACTCCTAGCTTCCAAGTCCTTTCCTTCATGGATGGGTATTAGGGTACAATCAAATAAAGATGGCCCTTGAATATGAGGAAGTAACCACCTTCAGAATACCTCAGGGGATATTTTTCTATTAGTTCATAAACTTTGGATTAAATAATGTTGGTTCTACTTATCAATTCACCATGAATCATATCTTTAGGCCCTACTTGGGAAGAATAAAAAAATGTTATGTTGATGACCTGGTAATAAAATCTTGATAGTGATGCAATCACCTCATGGATATTCAAACAATCTTAACAAGTTGCGGCGTCACAGTTTGAAGATGAATTCACTAAAGTGCACTTTTAGGGTAACATTAGAGAAATTCATTAGCTTTGTGGTCTGCCACCATGGCATCAAGGTCAACCTAGAAAAGACTAGTGCAATCCTAGCAATGTCACCCCCTCAAAATCTCAAATAAATGAAGGGTATCCAAGGATATTATGATGAAATTCAGCATTTTATAGCTAAACTGGCCAGAAAATCTCTCTCATTCACCAAGTTAATGAAGGATGGATTCACCTACCTATGGGATGAGGACTGTATAAAATATGTTGAGAGTCTCAATCAATACCTGATACACCCACTAGACTTGGTGCCGCCGGTGGAAATAAATCCACTCATATTATACGTGGCTTCAAAGGAACAATTACTTGGAGCTCCTCTTGAACAAAAAAATGATGCGAGGAATGAGAACAATATTTAAAAACTCATTATAATGATGATAGGTACTGATATTTGATATTCTTATGTTGAGAAGAATTTTCTTGCACTCATCTTTGAAGTGCAGAAGATGAGGCATTACTTGCAGCACCATGAAGTCCACTTTCTCTCTCGTATTGACTTGCTCAAGTACATCCTTGGCCGTCCTTTGTTAACTAGGATTCTAGCATGATGGGAAGTTATTCTAAAATAGTATGAAATTTTTTTGTCACAAAATTCGGTTAAAGGGCATGCCCTAGATGATTTCCTTATGGAACATATCACTCTATAAATACCACTGGTGGACACTGAAATTCCAAACAAAGAGGTCTTCTATACCCATGACACCCCCAAACATGGGAGATGTATTTCGATGGTTTCTCCTGAAGTCCTATCAGTAAGATGCTAGAAAATCCAAAGTTCAACCGGGTTGGTCTAGGGATTGTTTTTGTTTCTCTATACAAAGAAAATTTTCCCTACTCTTTCTCACCATCTAAAGGCTTCACTAATAATGTCAAAGAATACAAAGCCCTCATTGTGGGATTGGAACTAGCCTTATAACTGTAGATAAAATACTTGAACATCAATGGGGATTCATATCTAGTGACAAAGAAGATAAATAATTAATATGCCATAAAAATGAAGAATTGTCCCCTCTCATCAACTATATCATAGGAATGATGATGTAGTTCCCTTTTGAACCAACGTTGTATCATGCACCTCGATCAAAAATTTCTTATGCTGATGCACTGACTAATGAAGCTACAGTTTTGGATGAACCCGATTATAATGAGGTGGTATTCTATATCAATCACCAAATGATGGTCTCATCAATCATCATATGCGATATTAATGAAATCAATTAGATAAAAACTTCTATAGAGCATGATGAACTGATATCCACCCCTAGATAGATGGATCCCATAATTGATTATCTAAAAAATGGAACTCTCTTGATAGAAAAAGCTAGAAGGAAATAGACTCAGCATTTATTAGAAAACTTTATCATTTTTTATGGAAAAATGAGAAAAAAATCCCTACAAAAATGAGGATTCGGTGAAATATTCCTCAGATGTATAGTATAAAGAGAGATTCCTACCATAATAGAAGAATTCCATGCATGATATTATGGTGATCATTAGTCTTAGACCAGGATCTCCCATAAAATATGGAGGCCTGGTTACTACTAGAAAATTATGACACAAGACTATGAAAAAATTACCAAGAAATTTCATGCATTACAGATTCCTGAAAACTTTATCCACTAAGACCTGGAATTGCTACATACAACTAAATATTCATAGACATTTTCCATATAGTAATGGATGTTGTGGGGACATATTCCCCATACACAAATAAGACATTTAAGAACATACTTGATGATACCTATTTATTTTCCAAATGGGATAAGGAAATACCCATCAAGGAAATCAGAATGAAGAGTAGCATTAAATTTTTTAAGTCCAATATCATCACTATATTTGGATTCCCTCACATGATATTGATGGAAAATGACACAAACTTATGTTTTATTGTGTTAAAGAAATTATACCAAGAGTAGTACATCAATTCTAACCATTTATCCCACTATCATGAAGTAGTAAAAGGAAAAATAAAGGCCTTTCATAAGACTCTATCAAATATACTCTAGAATATAGTGAATATGGACAAGAATTCCTGGATGGACAAGAAACTTCATGTTTTATGGGCCCACCATAACACCACTTGCACTATTATACAAACAACTACATATTCATTTGTGTAAAAACCCAAAGAAGTGTTGCCTATAGAAGTCTAGTTTCCTCGCTTCAAAAAAATATCTGTAGAAAACTCTCATACGATGAGAAATCAAAAAAGTGAGTTAGAATGGATTGATGGGAAAAGTTTGTGTACACCAAAAAACCTTGAATTCCATCAGAATTAGATTACATGAGACTTTAATAAAAAGGTTTTCCTCCATTCATTACTTCAAGGGGAATTATTATTGCCTCTTATAACCTTAATGATACCAGGTAAGAAACCTCCAAAACTAGAACCCAAATGGGAAGGTCCATACATCATACATAAGGTATATTATAATGAAGATTAATCATTATCCACAATGGATGGGGAACATATCATTCCCCCCACCAATGTGAGGGTTTTCAAGAATTACTTTGTGTAGATTCCTTTAAATCCTTAAACATCGTGACCGCACGATGTTAAAATCCAAGGAAAACATCCTAGCCACATGACGTTAAATTGAAAGGATATTTTCCTAGTTATATGATGCTAAAATGTATGATGGATCCTAGTTGTATGAACTAAAACCACAAGATTCCATTAATATTTACCACATGACATTAAAATGCATATAAAGTATTACTTCATAGATGAATCATTGTACATGAGATATATATTTAAAAAAAGGAAATGAAGTGTCCCCATCCCTATGTGTGAGTCAGATCCACATAGGGAATCTACCTATTCGAGAAAAATACGTGGATTGCTTCCTACCATAATAGGAAACATAGTTACACCTACATCCCAAATCCTCGATCTAGAAACAATATATTTATCCCAGTAACAAGACATCAGACTGTGCGACAATGTATTCAGCACATGATGTTAAAATGTATTATTACCTCATGTACTAAGCATATGATTCATTGGGAAACCTGAAAAAGAAGCTTTATATCTCAAACATGGTATGCCCCTTATTATATGATTTCCTAAATGTCTGGATAACATTTATATAGATTCAATCCATCTCTTTCACATCAGGTAAAATTCATTCTTACCACATGAAATTAAACTATATGGATGACATCCTCACTGCATGACATTAAACTGCACGATTTTACCAAAACTACATACAACTTGATTCTTATTCTAATGAGATGCATAGGAACACATAGATCCTATATCTTGGCCTAGACACCATATCATGAAATTACCCTATCCTTTATTTTAATCACCTCTATGCAGTGAGAGAAACCTTTTCCATTCCTTGTTTCTCACATCGCGTATATATCACATGGGTTTGGGAATTTTGGTAAAGGATCTACTGCATGATCAAGAAATATTGGCCCAAAATATGGTTAGCATGGTCCTGGATGAAAGACCTTAAAAAGAACACTATGAGTCCTTATCACATGATGTTAATCTACATGGTTGATGTCTCTTGCATGACATAAAACTACACATTACTCTAGACCTGACATGAGAGGACCACTATCCTTGGTGTTGACCCCCCTACCACACCTCCATTCAAAAACTACATGTGAATTGATTCCTATCATCACAGGATATGTAGTGATGCCCTAATCTCCAATCCTGGGTCTAGCCACAACAATTAATAGGAAAAATTTCCCCTCTGCGTATGGATCAGACATGCATAGAGAGTTTTCCATTCAAGAACTTTGTGTGGATTGATTATTATCATAACATGATACATAGTGACATTTGGATCTAAAATCCTGGGTCTAGATAAAACAATCAACAAGAAAAATTCATCCCTATATGTATGGGTCAGACCTACGTGGAGAGTTTCCCATTTAAGAATTATGCGTGTCTTGATTTATGTCATAATAGGATTCATAGTGATGCCTGAGTATCCAATCTAGGGTCCATCTAAAAAAATTAACAGAAACAAGTCACCCTCTGCATATGGGTTAGGCCTTCCTTGAGAGTTTTCCATTCAAGGACTATGTGTGGCTTGATTTCTATCATCATAGGATACGTAGTGATTCCTACATCTCCAATCCTGGGTCCAGTTGCAACAATCTATGGGAGTTATACCCCTCTATGTATGGGTCAAAATTGTGTGGAGAGTTTCCCATTCAAGAACTATGTGAGGCTTAATTCCTATCATCATAATATATATAGTGATGCTTGGGTCTCCAATCCTAGGTCTAGCTATAACAATCTATGTGAAAAATGTCCCCCTCTACATATGGGTTAGACCTATGTGGAGATTTTACCATTAAAGAACTATGTGTGGATTTATTCCTATAATCATAGGATACATAGTGATTCCTGAATATCCAATCTTGGGTCTAGCTGCAATAATAAATGGGAACAATGCACCCCCTCTGTGTATGGGTTATACCTACGTGGAGAGTTTCCCATTCAAGAACTACATGTGGCTTGATTGATGTCATATGAGGATATATAGTGACACCTGAGTATCCAATACTAGGTTTATCTACAATAATAAATGGGAATAATTCCACTCCTCTGTGTATGGGTTAGACCTTCATGGAGAGTTTCCCATTCAAGAAATATGTGTGTCTTGATTCCTATCATCACAGGATACATAGTGATTGTCAGGTCCCCAGTCCTGGGTTCAACTGCAATAATAAATTAGAAAATTTCCCCCTATATGTATGGGTTAGACCTGTGTAGAGATTTTAATATTCAATAACTATGCGTTTCTTGATTCTTTTCATCATAGGATATATAGTGACATCTAGATCTTCAATCTTGGATCTAGTTGCAACAATCAATGAGAACAATTCCCCCTATACGTATGGGTCAGACCTACATGGAGAGTTTCCCATTCAAGAACTACATGTGGATTGATTATTATCATCATAGGATATGTAGTGAGTCCTAGATCTATGATCCTAGTGTTAGTCGCAATATAAAAAAGTGTGTTTTCTCCCCTTGAGTATGGGTCAGACTTGCGTAGGGAGATTTCATGTAATAACTAAATATGGATTTATTCTTTTCATAACAAGATACATAGAGATGATTGGATCTCCAATACTAGATTTAGACACAACATATATTAAAAAAAATGATAAAAATTCACCCCCAACTGCATATGGTTTAGAACCATACAGTGAGCTACCTGAGACCCACTCTTGCATGGCTCTGTCTATTTCTTATTTGCCCATTTTTTATCACACTGAACATGGATCATGTGAGATTAGGGAACCTAGAAATCTACTCTATACAACATGGAATAGACATATCATTTTCCAAGTACCATGTTATATAATAAGTACTTTAAATTTCATATCATATTTATGTCCTTACTATATGATGTTAAACTATAAGGAAAGTAAAACATCCTTAACATATTATTTTAAAATTACAGGAAAATGTACTTGTCACATGAAATTAAACTGAAAAATAGATACATCCTCACTACATGTTTCTAAAATTTATAGACCATCACCCATAATCATTCCTTATCAAAGGACCACAAGAGATCGACCTCAGTCAACCAGAGAATGGGGTGCTTCTGTCATATTTTTAAGCACCTCAACCCATAAATCAAACTTCATGTATTGATCACCTCATGTTATAGAAACACCAGGAGTCATAATGATAGAAAATGTTTGTAGATAAAAAAAAGAATAAAATAAAATAAAAATATGATGATCATAGAAAAATATATTTATATGGTTCAAGAATAATCCCTACATCCATGGAGAGACAGAAATATCACTATGATTTGAGAGCACAATTACAGGGAGATCACAAAGTTTTTTTAACACACACATAAACCCTAGCCCAAATTGAGATAATAAGGAGGATGAATCACTATTACAACAACTACACATAAAGTACAATGTGATATAGAGGAAGGTGGATGGAATTCTACACTGCTATAGTGCTATGGCCACCCAAGTCCAAGATGCTACAGTGGTTGGTGGAAAGAAGTTCATGGGGCTACAATACCACTATATCTAAAGTTCGAGCTGCTATAATAGTCATGAAAAAGTTTGTACTGATATAGTTCCCTATCAGTGTCAGTGGGTCAACTATGCTATATTCGGTCAGAATTTTTATAGTTCCCCAAAATTTGGGCCAGGGGTCTTCGACCATCAGACCCTCAGAGAAGGGGTGCATTTCCCCTGCAACCCCCAATGAGCTCATCACAGAGCTCGAACCATGGAGTTGTTTCCTAGTATTCAGTATGGGATATAATCATTGGGACCAACATCATCCAAAATAATTGGGCTGCACTAATCCAACAACTCAGGTTGCGAAAATCTTCCATGGCCCTTGGAAAGGAAAAGAGATCTCTCTGTTTGACCATAATAACAACACATACTGAATTTTACCTACAAACTAAAGATATATTAACCCTATTGAAAGAGATTTATAATCTTCATGAGTCTTATCTCACCATGGAGGAACTCATCACCTTAGGGGTTTTTGATCCATCCCTGACATGGTTTTCCCATATCATTACTCATGCCCTGAGAACCTAAATCCATGATTTAAAACATTTTAATTTCCCACTCAGAAGGATATTGGAGTACTCTTTGACCTAGAAATACTAATTTTCCCATTGTTTAAAATTCCCCTCATATCAGGTCCATGTTCATCATGACCATAAATTGCATGCACTTTGGTCAAATCTTCACACCCTTAAACTTTAACCCTTGATGGTACAAATCACATGACCCTACAATGCTAGTAAAAAAAGAATAAAACTTGTCAGGATAAAAACCCACAAAGGGCAGACTTAGAAAAATTCAATTATCTTCTTACTAAACTCTTCATCTCCAAAGTTTAGGAAAAATCTAGAGCATAAATAAACAAGTCATAAATCTCATAAGGACTACTTTGTAGCCCTAGTAAAAGTCGGTCCATGCTCATTGGACTCCCTAGTCTATTATAAAGTTAGAGTAATGATTTTCACATATCCTCACTATGATAACATGTTTAGTGTGAGGTGACCCAACTTTTAGGATGCTCAAAACCTTCTTTAATTTTATATTTTCCATAAATCACACTTCACGTGTTAAGCACCTCAAGTTTTCGCAACCTTTCATGACCTTTGTAAAAGAAAAGAGATCTCTCTGTTTGAACATGTTGTCAATGCACAAAGGATTTGACATATCAACTGGAGACATGTTGGACCTATTGGAAGGGATTTCCATTCCTTATGATCTTGGCATCATCGTGGCATAACTCAACACCTTAGGGTGTTCTTGGACATCCCTGACATTATTTTCCCATATCATTACTAATGACCTGAGAACTTTGGACTATGATTTTAAATCCCCAGAACTAGACTATTTAGGTGGATTTTACATCCTCAAAATTATGTCACTATGTTTTGTATCCTTTCTCAAAGAAATAATGCGACACTCCATGAAAAAATATTTTGATGGATCATACGACGTGACTCAAAAACACATGGTGCAGGGTCCAAGCTTCCCAACTAAGAGCTAAATCACCTCAGGGTGACAAAACCCTTCCTTGTATGGATCTCAGTCCACTTCCCACTTCATTATACACATGTTTGAGTCTTCAAAAATCATTCATATCCCTAAAAAAGAGTATGGATCCCCTTTAATTTACCATATATTTAAGACCTATGGGCTCATGAATAAGGGATTTTTACCCACCAACTAGAGGCATCTCCTCATTGCAAGTAAGGAATTTTGATCTTTATGATCCCTAGTAACACCATGGAAGAACTCAACACCTTAGGGTGTTTTGGTTCATCCTCGACATGTCTTCCCTATTCCATATTAATCGATTCAAACTTTTGGGTTATGACTTACTCAAGCCATATTCCAACCATCCCGGTGGACTCAAATTCACTAATATTTCTCCATCCACCAGTAACATCTCTAAAATCTTTCATGACCATTGGAAAAGAGTGGGGAAGCCTCTAGTTAACCATTCTAGCGAAACATAAGGGATTTGAACTACCAAATAGAGGCATATCTTCCTTGTAGGAAAGGTATTACAATCCTTCTGATCCCTAGAAACACCGCGATAGAACTCATCACCTAAGGTTGTTTTGGGCCATCCCTAGAATGTATGTCCTGTTGGATTTAGTGTAGCACGATTGTCTTTGGATGTTGTTGGGATGAATGTTTTTGGACCATATTGCACACCAGTCCACTATAGCAGAGTTGACCGACCAACATCGACAAGGCACTGTTGCAGTGCATACTTTGGAGTCAATAATACTGTAGCTCCTTAGACTTCATACCGCTAGCCACCATAGCACTTTTGACTTGGGTGTCCACCTTTCACTATAGCTATGCAGACTTCCATCTAGCTTTCACTATAACACAATGGAATTTCTGATGGTTAGTGGAATAGTGCTTCATCCTCCTTATTAGCCCATTTTGGGCTAGGGTTTCATGTGTTAGAAACTATGATGGATCTACTGTAAAATTATGCTCCCAAATCACAGTGAATTTATGCATCTTTATGTACATAGGGATCATTTCTTGAACCATAAAAATCTTTGTGTCCAAATTCTTTTTTTTTCTTTTAATTTATGTGATCCATTTTTCACTTCATTGCTCTTGATGTTTTCCGCATCGTGTCCCATATTCTATATTCATCAATAATGTCCTAAAAGAAATACTTTAAAATGAATAGCATATTTATGTATTTTCCGCATAATGTTAAGCTACACGACAGACGTACTTACTGCATGATGTTAAACTGAACGACATATGTCTTTACCACATAACGTTAAACTGCATAACATACATCCTTACCATATGACATTAAACTATATGACAACCGTCCTTACCGCATGACATTAAATTTCATATAAAATTTTACCTTGCACATAGTATATTACTTACAGTGGAAGGTCTGAGCTAGAATACCTTAAACTATAGTACAATAATGGTCTAATTTACAAGACCTTAAAATAACCAACTTGAAGAGACACAATTATTACTAGGTTGAAAACTTGAAAAGGGAATCCTAGGAAAAAGTGGATTCTCATCTTGTTGGGCATTCAATTTTCATGCTCCAAGAAATATTGAGCACTCATAAAATAGAAAAGGAAAAAAACTTACTAGGTTGAAAACCCATAAGAGGGAGGTGAGAGAAAAAACTGAGTTCATGCTCGCTAAGACTTCCCCTATATGATGCTTAGAAAAAAATTCAGGTAATATAAAATAAAAAGATATAAAGTTTGTAGGGATCATAATTTTCCCCTAGAAAAAAATCAAGCTATGTTTGTTAGGTCTACTAACTTTATAAAAAGATGGATAATTATGCCTATGGGACATATATTTTACCCAAATTATCCTTGTAAATTAGGTGATCACATGAAAACTAGAGCAGGTACATAAATGAGGAATCTCATATAAGTGGGAATTCAATAACATTTTTCATGAAAGAACTATTGTAATTCAGACATTCAAATCTAGGTGTTTAGGTTTATTTGATATTATAAAAACGATGGGTATCATTGATGATTCATAAGCTGTTAGATCAATGAAATTTCATGCACATCATGGATAAAAGAAAGCTTAATAACCTATGTAAAGATCATAATATTTATTCATTGATAAGGTGCACAAAAAGGAGGAATCTAAATTTTTTGGATCCTCTCTAAGTATTTCATCAAAAAAATTGTGATCATACTATAATAAAATTCTATCAGTTGAGTTTTTCAAATTAGTCAGAGTTTAGAGAGAACTATCGATTGAGAAATGAAGTTCTGTCCACCCCACTTCTTCTACTAATACTATAGGAAGAAGATTCTTGATGAAAGATAAAATATCCTCGACTCATTTTTGAGTAGTCTACAATAAGGATGATGATAATAAAAGGTAATAATTTAAGAAATCTAAGATATCCTTTTGTTTCTCTATATTCCTAGTCAATTCATCCATCTGGGAACATAACTAAGAGATTATCTAATGTCTTTGTTCTAGAACCTTTGAAACTTCCCTCTTCGACTAGGTTAGATAACCTTCATCATCAAAACTACACAAATATCTCTCGCCACAAGCCATTTTTTTCTGAGTTAGTAAAATTTGTTGCATGATGTCATATAATGACCGGAGGTCAAAGACACACGCCCCCAAATCATGAAAGAGTTAGTGAAGTCATTCTTCTTGGTCACTAAACATTTCTAGGTAATTCATAGTGATCAAGGTGTGAATATTCTACCAGATTATCCTACATCATTCTTAGTCTTCTATAACTGCTAGGGTAGGTACATCAGAAGGGGGAATGATTGGATGATCTAACAAAGAATCAAGAGAGGAAGTTCAATGTTCTCTTATCTCAAATGACGCATCATCCATCACTTGTATTGAAGGACCATATTCACCAAAAAATTCTACCCCACTAATGGGATAATTGTCTCTAGGATGAGAATGCTTCCTCAAAGGCTCTCCTGAGTCTTGAGTCAACCACGCTCTTACTATAGATAAGGGAGTTAGTGAAGCATAGGGTTTATCCACATGATAGAATAAATTATTCACCACACCACCTGGGTAGGCTTCCACCTATTCCTATTAATAATCATAAGATAAGAATATAGTGGCACTAACTGGTGAAAGAATAATCTCAACATTAGTGTCTTCACATGCCAATATAAGCCAAAATTGGAAAATAATCCCAAGATGTCATTCTCCCTGTATTCTAACTGAAGGGAGAGGAGAAACCCTTTGGATGTAAATGAATTGGAAATCAAATTGATAAGGGATATATGGTTTTAAAATAACCTACTCATCTACATGCGATGTGATAACCCCATCCTAAAGAGATATTTTGTATGGCTATTCATCAAGAGAGTCACTGCCATTATCAACAATTTTCATAGTCAGTGCAGGATAAAACATAATGTTGAAATTATTAGACCGGATCAACATTTCAATGAACTCATTTAGCCCTAGAGGCATCCCCTTAACCCCTTAAATATTCAATAGTTTGGGATAAAATGAATCCTTAGGGATCACAGTAGTGTTGTAGTATTGGTAAAAGTATAAATGATATCCTATCCATCCAAATAATAATTGTAAAGGTCCAAAAATCCTGTAAGGGATGATGAATATTTTTATATGTCCTAGGATTTGTTATGGAAAAGAAATAATTGGTAAAACTAGATTAAGTGGTCATCCCTCTTCTAATCAAATTTCCATCACTAGTGTGCCAAATCAAATTCTCGAGCATGCATCCGCAGTTAGGAAAAGAAATTTGTTTAGAAACATGGATAAAAAACCTGACATCCAAAGAATTGGGGAAACATACGGTCTCACCCATTAGCCCCAGGTGGTATAATCTCTAGCCTTAAAGATTTCTCAATATGAGCCTATACTATAACGGACCTATCGGGAAGGGAATCGATGAGGGTGTATAATAGTTGGACGAATTATGCTATGATAGAAAATGATTTTGATCTAGTAATTAAATGAAATGAGAGAAAATATATTTATTGATTTCCTTAAATTCTCATTCACAATGGTAAGTATGTCCCTTTACAAGGTTGGAGTTTGTGTGGGGTCATCCCAAATATCCACCGTAGGAAGAAACTCATCAAATATCTCCCCAAGTAGAGATATCCCCCCAATTGGTAAATGTCCTAAACACTGATTCATACCTCACAATGGGATAGATGAAAGGAATTAGTGACATGGCACAAATATCTAATCAATTATTTAAGAAGTTCTGACTGAAAATAGATTATGAACTAAGAAATCCATGTTACCTCGTAAAGGTGAATACTATGTAGCTGGTCGGAAAATTATGACTAGTCTGAGTAACCTAGAATAGAAATGCCCATTCATCAGAAAAATTACCACCAGGCTATAATCCTCACTTGGAGCTCTATCCATTACTTATATTATTCAAGGAGGAGATGAGTATGCTTGAATAACTATGAGAAATTGGATGGTGGGAGAAATCACAACTGTATAGACCTCTAGGAGAGTTCACCAACATATAGAAAAACCCTTGGGACTATACCATGACCAATTTAATACCTTTGTAAATCATAATTTGAACATAACCTAGGGAATATAATAACTAATGAGATAGAAGATTGTAATAAGATGAGGTAATTACAAAATTATCTAGTAGATAGAATCCATACAAAAGAAGCCAACATGACAAGGGATAGCTCTGGAGTTTATATGGGAGAAGCACCTTCAAAACCTCAGTTTTAGAGTTCACATGATAATTAGGGTCAACATTTTAATTCCCAAAAATCATGGACCTCAATCTGTCCATGGTGAATGATGTATGGTAACTAGAAGCCATATATATGAAACCGAGAAGCATATATCAGACGAGTGAAAAATACTATCAAAAGAGATTAATAACCCCAATAGTATCATACGAATTTCATGAACCATGAATTGATTCATAATTTCATGAACAAATATAGGCCTCATGAATCGTATGACCCATGTTGGTCTTATGAATCACATGAACCATAGAGTATCTGACAATTATATAAGACTAGCGATTGCATGAACCTAGGATGGTTACACAAACCAATTGATGATTAAGTGATCATGAAAATGAATTAGTGGATCATGTAAATCCATCAAGACAACCATATATTTGAGAACCTAGGTCAAGATTCCAGAAATTACCAAAAATTAGTTTGTGATTCGTTTGGAAAAGTTCCAAGACAAAACAGTCACGTGGTGTGAAAATTCGATCGAATATTGAGAAATAATTATAATGAGAAATTCCCATGAAGCATTCTTCAAATTGGTTTTTTTAGATAGGTATTCTGAAAGGGGTCTTGTGGTGAACTCATGCGAAGGAGTCATGTGACAAAAGAAATAGTGAGATCTCTGGAATTTGATGTCATTGGTGGAATAATACACCCCTTCACCTCTATTTATAGATTTATTTTTCGAATACCAAATTTCACCAAGAAAACCAAATTTTACACAATACACCAATCGGTGAAACCCCAAGTACCCAAGCAGACATTTACTTTCCTCAAAACCAATTACTTGTCCCTACAAACATCGCTCATAAGGGGGGGGGGGGATTTTTGATTCCCCCAAATGAGCATTGAAAAATCTAGAACTGATGAAATACCTGAAGCATGGGTATTTTTTTCTCTAAAAAATAAAGGAAAGGAAGGAGGATAAATCATGAGGATCATGTAACCTTTAGAAGGACACATGATCACATGAACATCAGAAAGTCATGTGAACAGAGCATTCACTACACATGATCTGATCATAATCACACAAAGTCCCCTTGAAAATCCCCCTGTTCTTATGATGACATCCTGAAAATCACTGGTGTTTATGTATAGGCTTATAGATGAGTTTCCCCAATCAAGAGACTTTTCAATTGAAAAAATATTAGAAATCATCCAAATCCCCTTGTAAAATAAAGGTAAAAAAGGAGTAAGTCTCATGTGAAAGAGAGTTACATTGATCTTCATGAGGTATGATAATGTGATTCGTTAGACCCCATAGATCCCCTGGAAGCATGTCCACCTTATCATGAAAGAGCATGTTGGTGTTTCACCTTCGTCATGAGAAGGACCCTAGAGATGTCCATTCAAGCATATGATGCCCTTTTTGTCTCTACATAAAAGCATATAGATTGTCTGCGGCAATGCTCATGTGTCATGGAGAGATCCATAATTGATCACACGATGCATCATAGACAAGAAGAGTGATTGTTTCCAACAATTCTCGCATGACATCAGGAGATATCCTATCCTTGTAAAATAAGGAAGGAAATAAAATGGGAAAAAGGTAGAAGATTATTGTGAAGGAAAGATACATTATTCTTCATGAAAAATGGGTTATGAACTCTGAGTGATTACCTTTGATCACACAAAGACCATTTTACAATCCATATCAATCTCAACAAGACCCCTCGACAATTCGTCTTGATCTTGCAAGAGGCCCCTGATAGGCCGTCTTGATCTCACGAAGGAACCCTAAGCAAATATTCTTCGATCATGTGAGAGACTTTCCACGAACATCCTGATCACATAAAAGATGTCAAATATATCAGATCAACTATTCAAGAACCATTTGACATGTCAGTATAGTTATGAAAAGTCCCTATGATCATTTAGGGTTCAATAAACATGGAAATGGCAGAACGTTTTAGTGATCACTGTAATCATGTCATTCCATAGATGACCCACAATAGGATCATGAAAAGTGCATGATACAAAAATCCCTCCATCAACACCATCTCATATTTTCATGATAATATCTAGGAAAGGATGTGTATAACTAGGGAAGTGATGTATATAAATATCTCCACCTCATCAAAAAACATAGACAAAATGAAAAATTCTTCATAGGAGCATAAGAGCGGACTTCATAGAGTGGAAATTCACACAATTTCAAGGGTTTTCCGCCAGGTTAAATCTAGGGGACGACCTGAGGGATCACAAAACATGAATATGTGCTTCACTTGATAACCCTATAGATCACATGAAGGAATTACAATAGGATAGCTAGATCATGTGAAGGAGTTTACACACATCAACTGGGTCATGAAAAACCTAAAATAAGATAATTCTTGAAAAACCTTGAGGAACACATGAATTAATGACTAAAAAAGACTAAAAAGGTGGAAGACTTATGCAGATACATATATGATAATCTTCACGCACTTCACATGATATAACTAGATCATGAAAAAGCACCATGGGATGTTTTAAAAGTCATGTGACATCATCTAGACATGTCATTTGGATCATGTGATGTCCCATGGACATGTTAAGCTAGTTTTGTAACGCCCTTCAGGCATGCCAAGAAAGTCATGCGGTGACACAAGGACATGTAACCCAAGTCTTAAAAAGTACTCTGGGATTTCCATCCATATCTTTTGAAATCCTTCATACATATCTCCCTAGTCATGCAAAAACTAGAGGTCATGTCACCCAAGTATTACGAAGTACTTTTGACATGCTATCCAGATCTTACGATGTCCTCTAAACATATCACCCAAGTCATGTAGTAGCATCAGGACATGTCACCCAGGTCTTGCGATGTCCTCCAGACATTTTTTACAATTCATGATACACCCTTTGGTAATGACAATAAAGTCTTGAGGTGGAACCAGGACATGTCACCAAAGTATTTTGAAGTCATACGAGCATTCTACCCAGATCTCGAGACATCCTCTATATGTGTCACCCAAGTCATACAGAAGTATAAGGAAATGTCGCCTAGTTCATGTGACATCCTCCAAACATGTCATACAATTATTTCGATTCCCTCTAGACATATCATAAAAGTCTTGATATTCCCTCCATACATGCTAGCTAAGTCATTCAACACCCTCTAAGCATGACATGAATGTTATGCAGAGAAACTAGGAAATGTAACTGAAGTCCTGTAAAGTTCTCTAGGATTTCTAGCCAGATATTGAAACATCCTCCAAACATGTCTTCCAAGTCACGAGGCAACATTAGAACAAGTATCCTAGGTCATTAAATGTTCTCCATACATATCATCCAAGTAATTTGATGCCTTCCATGAATGCCAAGAAAGTCATGAGATGAAAATAGGACATGTTACCCAAGTCTTGTGAAGTCCTTCAATATTGCCTTACAGATCTTGAAACATCTTATAGACGTGTCACCTAATACATAAAACAACATTAGGACATGTATCCAAGGTCTTGAAACATCCTCCAGACATTTTATCCAAGTCTTGAGACATCTTCCAGACATGTCTTCTTGATCATGCGATGTCCTTCGAGAAATTCGATTGGATCATGAAATTGTCTTTGGACATGCCCGAACATACTTAGAAAAGTCATACAAAACCCCTAACATGTCAGGAATAAAATCAAGACATGTGAGACAGATAATCAGTACATGTCCGACAGACATCCTGAGACATGACAACCTTGTCTAGTGGACGTATTTAGGCATACCTCCAACCGAACTATGAGGAATCTCATTTATGTCCAAAGAAGAAACACAAGATTCCTTTCTAAGTCTTGAGCTCTAATAGGCATGCAATTCAGTCTGAGTCCCTCCATATTTCTGATATTCAAACACATGGGAGCCAAAATCTCTTATTAGTTCACCTCCCTACCTCATCCATCAGAATATTGAGAAGCTAATTGAATAATGAGATATTTGATTCTTATCCAAATAGGATATGTGGGACACCTTCCTAAGGCTCGAGATCCAATAGGAATCCACTTCAGTGTAAGTCCCTCTGTCCCAGAAACTCTAACCCATGAGAACCAAACTATCATATGGGTTCATCATTATTCATCATCCATTAGAGGACTAAGAAGCTAACTAAACCACGAGGGATCTGATTCCTACTATAAGAAGGACACATATGACACTTTCTTAAGGGTCGAGATCTATATCAAACAACCCATAAGGGACACACTAGTGCATAAGTACCATATCCATATGTATTGATACTGATTACTTTATATCCCTTATTTCAGACACTGAGAATGGGTCACTTGGGATTAGGTATTTTCAAAACTTACATCATTAAAATCATGAATTCTCTCCCATACAGGGAAACCTCAGTATGTAATCCCTATTTAGTGGCATGATATGACTTCCCCCATACAGGGTAACCCACCTCAGAGTAATTCCCAGTGAAACATTGAATAATGATGACTATGATTCCTATCCTAAGAAGGATATGTTGGACACCTTCCTAAGGCTTGAGCTCGATACCTAGTGCTTAAGTCCCTTATTTATATCCTTCCCATGTGATGTTAAACTACATGGTTTCAATGAATTACATGGGATTTTATTCCTATTTAAACATGATACATAGGATGTATCATAAAGGTTCAATCACATCCTCAAAATATTAATTACCTCTGTGGATGGAAGTAAACTCTATAATGCCTAGTTATATGGATTCAAAATATAAGAAACTACAAATTTCTAAGAAATAACATGAAATGAATGATAAACGTCAGATACATATAGATGGTCCCATTAATACAACCCTCTTTACATGTGAAAGGATTCAACACTTGATAATTTGTTTAGGGTAATCAACCCCGTATCAGGATTAAGAAGAGATTCTCGAACATATCGTAAATCTATAAGAGAGCCTCAGAATAGGAAATAATTCCCCCCAAAAGGGTGTGATGATACTGAACTCCCATCCTCTCGACCAATGTGAGTTCCGAAGATCCACTGGGTCTGAAACCCTAATTGACCGCCTGCCTTTGGAAAGCAGGTATGTACCTTATTATGGATGTTGGCACCATTGACAGTTTCTAAGAAATGAACATGGTGAACCAGGATCAAGTTATAGTGAAACCATACATGAAACCTTGAAATCAACCCTAAAAAAATGGTAGAACCAGTTTGAAGGAAAATAATGATATAATAACCGAGTCATTATAGGTGTCATGCACTTTGTCTCCTAAACCTGAGCACTATACATTCTTCGAATGAAATAATTATTGAGTTTAATATTTACATATCTATAATTTTGGTATTAGATACTACCTTTGGTTCTCAAATTTGTATCCAAATACTGGAACCAATTAGATTTTTGAATATTAATAGAGATGAGGTGGATCTACAAGCTACCAATGGATTAAGGATAGTTACTCTATCCATTGAAGACTACTATATCACATGGATGAAAAGATTTATTTTGGTTTTAAATAATTGTTATTATGTGCATAGTGTTACCAAGAATATTATTTCTATTTATTGTTTAGATATGGATGGATTTTTATTCATCTTTGGAAATAAAGGTTTCTACTTTTATAAATATAGTGTATGTTATGGTATGACACAATTGGATAACAAACATTATGTATTAAATTATGAAAACCAAATATTGGAAATAGATAATGAAACAAATACACACGAATCATTTAACACACAATTGTGGAATCACTATTTCAATCACATAAATGAGAATCATTTTAAAAAGATATATCAAGATTGTTACTTAGACTCTTTTGAGTTTAAGGCTATTGAATGGTGTCACAAGATGAACAAAACACCATCCGTGATCAATGTGAAAGGTTCATAGATCTTCTCGATTTTGTATACACTGATGTGTGTTGACCTTTTCATATAGATTCTATAGGGTGTTTTCATACTTTATTACTTATATTGACAACTTGAGAAGGTATGGTTATATCTACTTGATAAGGTATTAGTCTGAATCCTTTGATAAATTCAAAGATTTTGAGACTGAAGTTGAGAATTATCTTGGTAAGAAGATAAAGAAATTTTTATCATATTGAGGTGGTGAATATCTTAACCAATACTTTATCAAATTTCTCTAGGAATATGATATTTTATCTCAAATCACTCCACATTATACACAATAGTAGAATGATGTTAGT
Organism: Viscum album; assembly: GCA_963277665.1. NCBI lineage: Eukaryota > Viridiplantae > Streptophyta > Magnoliopsida > Santalales > Viscaceae > Viscum > Viscum album. Next base: position 905,575,689 of record OY728139.1, read on the forward strand.
GATAGGAGTAACTGTACATTTTTGTACATGGAAAGGTTGATGATAATTCACAAAAGCCTTCCATAATCCTTTTTTTGGATATGAATTACAGATAGTACCATACTTACTAAAAATATTACTAACTAAAGTGAGAAATAGTATCCCCTTTGAGATATGGAGTGGAATGAAAACTTTTTATTCACATGTTTATACATGGGGTTGTGAGACATTTTTTAAGGCTATCTCAAGAAATAAACTAGCACCCTGAGGCACGAAGTGTATCTTTATTGGGTATCCCAAGGAAATAAGAGGATACTATATATACAACCATTAAGATAAGAAATTGAGTATCATAAGACATTATATTTCTATTAAGAGGGAGAATATCCTCATGGAGGATAGTGGGAGAAAGATTTATTTCGATGAAGTTGATGCTCAAGATGCATAAGATTTGGTACATGAACTGATTACACAGTTCCCCATGGAAGAATTTGTTCCTGACATACAAGTGCTTTATAAGAGTGCTAGAGAGGTAAGAGGACCAAAGAGTTATGGTTTTCTAGTCACTGATTATGGTGAATCATTATTGGTTTATAATAGTGATTCTCTCTCCAAATTGGTGGTATTAGAGAGATCATAAGCTGCAAGATGGAGAGAATCCATTAATTCTGAGATGAATTCAATGTATAAAAACCGGTTTTGGGTTTTGATCGACCCACTAGTTGATGTAATACCTATTGGGTGTAAATGAGTATTCAAGAAAAAGGTGAACATTAAAGGTAAATTAAATACCTATAAATCACAACTAATGGTTAAAGGGTATTGGCAATGTCAAGTAATTGAATAAATTTTCCCTCTCTCTCCATTTTGAATGTTTAAATCCATCAGAATTTTGTTTTCCATAACATATTACCATGATTATGATATTTGAAAAATGGACGTCAAAACTACTTTCCTTAACTAAAACCTTTAAGAGGATGTTTATATGATACAAATAGAAGGGACTTTCACTCTAGGAGATGACAAAAAGTTATACAAGTTTCAGAGACACATTTATGGATTAAGGAAGCTTCCAATCCATTGAAATTTCTATTAAATGAATCCATAAAGTAATTTGGTTTCATTAAGAATGAATATGAGCCATGTATTTACAAGAAATTTAGTGGAAGTACAATTGTTTTTATAGTAATATATTTTGATAAAATATTACTAATTTGAAATGATATACCAACCTTACAAAAGGTTAAGGAATGGTTGAGAAAGTGATTATCCATAAAGGACTTAGTTGAAAAAACATGGGATCATGATCATCATGATAGATCCAAGAGGCTACTTGGACTAAGTCAAGGTACATAAATTGACGATATACCGAAGTGATTCAGTATGAAATAATCTAAGAGGGGGTTGATTCTAGTGTCACATGGTATACATATTTCCATGAAAATGTACCCTTAGACACAATAGTAAAGAGAGATAATGATTAATATCCCATACACTTATGAGATAGGATCTATCATGTATGTCATGTTATATAAAAGGATTGATGTTGCCTATGATTTGAGCATGGTTGGGAGATATCAAGTAGATCTAGGTGAACAACATTAGACTACTTTTAAGGCTATCCTTAAGTATTAAGGTGATATAAGGATATATTACTAGTGTATGGAGGAGATGGAGAACTATTCATTGGGGGTTATATAGATTCTTGATTTCAGACAGATTAGAATGATCTAAAGTCATAGTCTGGATATATCTTTTATCTCAATGGAGGATCAATGAGTTGGAAGAGTTCAAAGAAGACAGTTTTAAATGATTCTACAGTGTATTTTGAGTATGTTATAGCTTTTGATGTAGCCAAGAAATTAGTATGGATTCATAACTTTCTCCAAGATCTTGATGTGGAATATAGAAGTAAAGAAACTATCATAGTTTACTATGATAAAACTATAGTAGTGGATCTCTCCAAGGATCCAAGGTCACAAAAAAAGCACATAATTCAGAAGTTATATCTCTTGAGGGTTTTTTCTCAATGAGGTGAAGTTTTAGTGAAAAGATTATCCATGGAGGAAAATGTAGTAGACCCCTTGACCAAGACTTTATCTCAGTATAGGCATGAGTATCATGTGATAACTGGTGGACTGAAAGTTATCATCAATTAGATCTAGTGCATGTGAGAGTCTATTGGATTTGGTTCCCTAGAACCAACTTGTTTAGTATTTGATAAAATGTTTTTATTATTAATGAAGTTTTTATCACATTATTATTATTCCTATGTATGACATTTGTATTCGATAATTTCCTATGTAAAGGTATCATAGAACACAACGAAACTCGATGAGTTGGGTATTTAAATAATTTTCATCATCAGAGCAACATAAATTCATCATCTCTTGAAACCCAAGCCCCAGTAAAGGTCCGATGATCTCATGTGAATTAAATAAGAAAAAAAATTAAAGTAAACAATTACCTCATTTAATTGATGGCATGTTTGACTATAGTATTTCATCAGTGATCATTGCTTGAAGGATCCAAAACCAAACCCCTTTAGGTAATCCAAACATGCTTCATGAATCCGTGAAAATGATGATCAATGAATTCTGAGGGCTAGTGTGGAGCTCTGGTGATTCCTTTGATGTCACGATGATCATCTCAACTTCATTCCTATGATCCGCAAAGATTTACTTAGATCAATTTCTTGTAAATATTCTTTCTCTATCAAGGATGTGGGAAGAGATAGGAGTTCTTAATTCATTGGAATGAGTTTCTTGAACATGGAAATGTGATCCTCATCTACTTATGCAGTGGATGTGAAAAATACTCAGTTAGGGTTCCTGACCCCTATATATCTATTGTCTACTAAATAAGTAATAAATAAATTATTATGATGAAATAACTATATCATAAATGTTATTTATATTTATCACATACTTGTAATATATATTAAATATATTATGTGGTAAACCTGAGTCATTAACTCGACTCATAATTCCTGTTAATATTAAATAGACCTTGAATATTAAAATAATATCCATTCATATAATATTATTACAAGTATTTAATTAAACACTTGTAAATACTTTTATTAAATAAATTTAGTCCAATTATTCTATAATTGAATAATAATGAATTTATTTACTTATCGGTGATCGATAAAACTTGTACAACACTCAAACCCTATGGTGGGCCCACCATGTCCTATATACCTATTTAGTAGAATATGGAAGAATATTGAATTTGATATTTTGTGTGACCATGTATCCCCTTATATCAATAGCATTGAATAATATTCACCAACCAAGAGTGAAATCTAGCAACCCATAATGACCCATAAAGATATAAGGAGTAGTCATATCAATGACAACCAACCTATGTACACACACTGTGTAATATAATCTATTTATAATATGATATCTTAAAAAGTAGGATGCACAATTGTGTCATATTTATTTCCTTGATTTATTGTTTGTTGATCTAACTGGATGGATATACCTTCGAATATCATGGCCATGGATTTAATGAAGGTACTACCATCTAGATCAACTAGGATAGAGATATCACTTCCTCAACTTAGAAGCAACAAATTCTATCTTGATCATTAAACCAATTGCAAACCACCAATGATGCACTAAACACAAACTACCTTACCACAACCTCAATGTCACAGTTTTTTCCTTACATCAAAGTATACAATCAAATGGAACACATTGATAATGATCTCATGTCAGAAGACCAATACACATGTCCTTAGATAAGAACTATCAATGACACCCAAAACACACGGTGTTCCTATTTGGGGGGGGGGGGGTCTGTCCTCACAATCTAGCCTACTAGAAATAACCAAGTGAAAACTTCATGAGAAGAAGTATCAGTGCTTATGAGTCCCCAAAACCTGATAGCCTGACATCAACCGTGTCCAACCAGTATGATTTACCTAGACCATAGGAAACATATTTAAGATCAATCTCATAGTATCATGTGGTTATCATTATAGTTTGGGATCTTCTATAAACTTTTGATACAAAAAATTGTCTATGGACATTACTATTAAATAGTGGACACAAAAATTTATACACTTTAATGGTAAGAAAATATCATGCATAACTCACTATACACACGGTATGGTAATAAATATTACTAATAATGTTTGGTCTAGGGAACCCATTTTACAACACTCACACTTACACTAGAGAAAACTTGATAACCATCCTTGTTAGATCTCAAATGATTAAGATAATGTTTATACTGAACCACAACTTTAGTTTCTAGGTCTGCCACATCTCTACTGCATGAAAATTATGCTATTTGTGACTTTATCTACTTGAGTAAAACTTCTAAAGAGAAGATATCCCCAAGTATATGATTTTTTACACTATCAAAATTTGAAATATTGTCCATTACTAGTAGTATAATTATCAAAATTTATATTATGATAAAACTATACTCACTATGTACAATTATAATAACTTGAAAAAATTGTTTCATATTATATACTTCTTATTTAGCTGCCATTGAAGTAGCAATGAACTCGGTATTTGTAGGTATGGCTACCACTTCCTTGTATGAGATTGTATCACTCATCATCTTATTCTGACTGTGATATTAGATCATGTTCATCCAAGGAAGACAAGTTTTACCCCTTAAAACTAGTATCCCTTCCTCTCTACATTCCATGTATATAACTTTATACTTTCTTAAGTATGATCAGATAGTTCTAATTGCCTCCCGTGCAGTTCTCCTAAATATAATTGATATTTTCCTACTATAAAGTATATGTTATCAATATCATTTATTACACATAGCATGGAAAATGTGATTAACCCATCACAAAAGCATATTGAATTTAACTTTTCACATTAATATCTTCCTTTGTACCACACATGTATTCTTGGAGAGATTTATTCCATGTGAAACTGGTAATAATTCTCTCTCAAATTTTCCCAACATGTATTTTTAATAAATTGTTAGTACATGTACAATTGACCGGGTCCAAGAAAATATTGGATATACATTAGTATATCCTATTACTTAGAACTTGGGTTGCTACTTTAAGTCAATCTCTGGAAGATTTCTTTCATTCTATTCTTAAATAACTATAAGACCAGTAGTTGTTTTCCATATATAACTAGATATATTTCACTTAGAAAACAATGTACCTACCACTATCCTCTAGTAGTTACATGGAAAATATCTATTCCAAATGCATATTTTATGATATTGTTACTTACTTAAATCATAAAATAGATTTTACTAACTTTAACCCCTTATTGGAATTACATGATATCACCAACCCTTTCATGTTGTGTCGTATAAACACCTTCCCTGAAAATTGGTCTTTACATCTAGTGCACAATAAAATGATCATAGAAATTAGGTATGAAAAGTAAAATTCTAATGAATTTTTTCATAATGAATTAGTTTTACCAATAGAGCCTTACTGGTTTAATTCTTATACCATCCATGTATAGTCTCACTTGAATACCCACCATAGTATTCAAAATAATATACCCCTATACATTGATACATGAAATCTATTATTGAATTTTAATTGATATTTTCAATTTTAGCTAATTACCATAACTTATTATAGGAATTATTATTTTAAAGGAATAAAGTATCACCAACCATGGTGAATATAAAACCATCACTATGGTTTTATGATTCCTACACAGTATGTGTCTCTGGAACATCCATTTCCATATGCTCTTGTAGAACTTGTTCCTATATCAACTATTTGTGCATCTCTAGCATTGACTAAACTTGTAACGAACCAATGTTTCATCAATGTAATTCCCTTCATATATTTATGCTTTATAGTATAATCACATTATAAAAACACAATTTCATATCATGATAATAAATACAATGTGACCATTAAACATAATTTTTCAGCTTCTATGTCTTGATTTTCAAAAATCTAACATACATGGTCGTAATCAGTAAGTTATTTAGAGTCTGATTTGACCAATTTAATTTTTAGTTAATAGTAACATACCCTTATAAATATTAATGTTAACCTTATGAATAGTGACATACACTTATGAATAGAAACCTCACCCATGATAGTATATATATATATATGATTTAAGTGGAAGTATGATGTACCTATATTTTGGAACAAGTAAATAATAGTTTTAAAATTATTATTTTTTGAGTATATTATGATTTTATTTAATAATTAGATTTATCATATTTATAAAATTATTTTAAAAAATGGACTTCATTTTTAGATTCTACACATTAAAAAATGGTTATGGTGAATTTTTGATATTTTTTTGAAATACTTGAATTTTTGATTAATAGTAAAATACGACAATTTACTGTATATATACATTATAAGATAAATAGACTATTACTAGCATCATGGATGATGTAAACACCATTGGTTAGAATTAAAATTACCCATTTACTATTTTTTGTCATGGAATAATCACTATTTTTTGTTTTGAGTGAAATTAATAAACTAATGATTAAAAAATTATGAAAACCCTCCTATCCTCCACTATAACCCCCCTCATTCCCTCTTCTATTCACTCCTATAAAGCCTTTTGAATTCACTATATTCTACCCAAATCTCTCCCCAATATTTCTCCCCATGTCAAACAACATTTTTTCTCCTAAAAAGTCCAAAACCTCTCCCCTTAAGAATCTCTCAAGGAATGTTGATTTAAGAGGTAAAATTCCTCTTTTCTTTTCTTTGATTTTTAAGTTCCTTTATTCTCTTTTCTTTCCTAACCTATAATAATCCAAATGGTATAAAAAATACATTAACATAAATGTACTGGAATGGTTTTATGCTAATGTGATATTTAATTATCATCTCTCCTTTCGCCACCATTTATTTGAAAGAAATGAAAACACCGTTTGAGATGTGTTAATTTAGCACATTCAAGGAAAATGATTTATCAATTTCTATTACCATCTTTAATTCTGGTCATGAAACCATTTTTCTTATGGTTTAACCAGATTATTATATTTAATATATCCTAGTTAAGGTTATGTAATCATTTTTTACAAATTTTATTAATTTATAAATCAAAACATGTTTGTTGTAACCAAAACCCACCAATTAACCAAAACGGTTATCACTAAGGTTTTATATAATAATTCATCTTCACTCCCAATAACCAAATGAATTTTTATAAACATTTAATCTCCTTTATTTTCACTAATAACATAAAAATTCAATTATGGACAACCACTTTCATCTTACGTGTTTATCCGAACATGAATATAAGCAAACCAATCTTGAAAACCAAGAAAACAAACGACCCCGAACAATGAAATTAGACAACTTAACACATTAAAAAGTTCATTAATGAACTTAAAAAGATTATAATAAATCATTTACATATATAATAGGTTATTTAATTTTTAATTAATGAACCTAATTTTTTTATTCAGGTTATTAGTAACAAGTGGATAACACCATCAGACTTAAGGTAAGGGATCATCTCCATTTCACTCTTAATCAATATTGTCCTCTATGCTATGCCTTTTTATGTATAATACCAAATGATTGGGTATGATTTGAAACCTCCCCCATACTTCCCTAATGATTTATAATTGATGATAAACCCCTTTTATCTCTCATCAACCCCTCTTAGGTACACCTGATACCATGTTGATAATTCGTAACGAATTCTACCCAAACCTCCTGTGTTCTTTCAGGTTGCCTTATCTTTATTTATATCAAAATAGAGTTATATTATCTATTTATGTGAATCTTATAAATGTTTTTTAGTTTTAAAAAATTCATTTATCAATACCCTTTCATCACTCTCTTTTGGGGATATACATGTTTTTAAAAGATTCCCTCCTTAGTACTCTCTGATAAAAGAACCTGTTTTAAGGGAACTTCCCGAATTCTTACCTGATTTCAAGTGAACTCTATCTTCTATTTTAAGCCAAAATTGTATTTATAAAATTTTTATTTTTATTATTAAAACCTTCTTGGCTAACTTCTGGTTTTATATAAAATATTTTCCCCTTTTCTATTTTAAAGGCTCTATAGTGTTTCCTAAAACCACACAAAAATGTTTTAATTATAAAGTTTTTTATATATTTTTTTTCACTTATATTTGACATCACTTATCATTATGTATTAATTTTCACCTTATTAATTTCCATGTATAATTTAATTCCTTTCTTTCATGGACACTTTTATGATACACCCATTTATTATTCTTTTTAATATGACTGTGATACCCATTTCTTTCCATGGGTACCCTTATGTTTATTTATGGTTGATTATGTATGATTATTTATGTGGAAAGAATATTCATAAAAATTTTATGATGGGTGAACCCAGATAGTTCTCCAATTCATTGGGTAAAGTTAAGTCTCATGAGATGTTATGTGCAACGGTCTTGGCGGTTAGCCTTTGCTTGTGTTACTATAGGAAATGATCTTGGCGGTTAACCTTGAATCGTACTAAATTCATGTGTTATGTTGTTACCAAATTTCTATGATCCCATGTTTATATGATCCCATTTTCATATGATACCATGTTTATATGATTCCATGTTTATATGATCCCATGTTGATATGTTATGATTCCATATGTTCCATGCTTTTGATATCTTTATGTCATGCCTCCTAACTCATGTGATTAATATTTATTCTTATGTTCATTAACTTACTAGGATTTTTAGATCATCCCTTTGTTCATGTGTTCCCTAGGGCACCCTATTCATATGTAAGGTCTTAAAGGAAGTTAGAAGCTCTTTATGGATATTAAATAAAGAAGTTTATTTTTTGGGTCCTATGATTTCAGTTTATGTACCTAGTCTTCCAAGACACTAGAATTAATGATACTTGGCTTGTACTATGATATATATTATTCTTAAAATCATGTAATCTTATGTGAAAAATTCTAGGGTTTCTGTAGTTGGTATCAAAGGATGTTCTAGTTATTTTTAGAGATTAGGAATAAATCACCTTAGTGAGAACCTTAAGGATGAGACTAATTATAATAAAACATAACTAAATTTTGGTAAGTATAGATTAAGTGGTTTATCAAGAAAATATATTCCTATATAGATACAAACAGGTAGAGGTGGATCTGACAATGATGTACATAGATGTGAAAACTACGACAAGGAGTTTCGGGCTTGACCCTGGGTATCTTGGTACATGCCAACGGGTCTTGTTGCACTCTTGGTTTGACACTCATGGGGGATATTGTTTGGTAAATTCATGATCTTAGTACAAACCATTATTAAGGGAATAAAAAAATATCCCATAAGAACATAAGTTAAGAAATAGATCAAGGATAACCTAGATTTAAACCTAAGGAATCAAAAGTTAGGGTATACCTCTCCTCTACAAGTTTATCCTTTTATATTCAAAAGTTTCCTTTTTTATGTTCAATAACTATGTATTAAATCCCACTAACTATACATTATTTTTCCAAGTTAATGGTGGGAAATAGAATAACATGTTCCAATAATCAATGTGATAGGAAATATGAATATTTACCTAATGATATGCCTGATATTATGGGAACGGGTGCTCAAAACTTTATGATAGTACTTGATCAACTAGATCAAGTTATGAATAATAACTTGAATCATGTGAAATTACCTCCTCTTACAAGGAAATAGAAAGTTTCCATAGAATCCTTCATGCGAAAAGGGCCTCCCGTGTTTAGTGGATATTCTAATCCCCTCCTCACAGAATAGTGGATTAACTCCATTGAAAAGATATTCTCTATCCTCTAGTGCTCGAAGAAGAGAAAGTTGTACTGGCAGTCTATCATTTTGATGGGGAAGCTGATCAGTGGTGGACATTGATCAAGAATAAAAATCCCCAAGAGGAAATTGATTCCATGGATTGGGCAGAATTCAAGAGGATGTTTTTTCAATAAATATTTTCCTCATACCCTCCATCTCAAGATGGAAAGAGAGTTCCTCGGCCTCAAGCAGAAGGAAGATGAGTCCATCGGGTCGTATGAAGAAAACTTTACAAGGCTTTCAAGGTACGCCTTTGGCTTTTTCATGAACACCGAAAGCAAGTTGGATCAATTCTTTCGTGGTTAAAGACAATCCTACAAAAGGTGTTAGTGATCTGAGACTTTGATAGTTATAAGGAGATTGTCTATTGTGCCCTAAAGGTTGAAATAGAGATTGGAGACTCTCAGTGGTCTTGTGGACCTGGTGATAAGAAGCGAAAAATGGAGAACAACATGGGTGGTTCAACAAATAAATCCCATAATGGAAAGAATCTCGAATATCCCACTTGTAAAAGTTGTGGGAAGAAGAATCCTGGGAACTGTCTAATGGTAACTAGGAATTTCTTCAAATGTGGAAAACTGGGACATCTAGCCAAGAACTGCTGAACGGATATGAAAAATCCTGCTAATTTTGAAGAAGAAAGGAAGGTTCAGATCAATGCTCAGCCAATGGTGTAGTGTTAAAACTGCAAGGAGCATGGGTATTATGCAAACAATTTCCCTAATCAAAGGGTTTTGGAGGAAATCAACAACAACCTCTAAGGAAACAAGGAAGCTTTTGTGATGCCACTACTTCTGAGGTGGAGCCGGACAACAATGTGGTGACAGGTATGCTAGTTATTCATTCAAGAAAAGTGAACATACTATTTTATTCTAGTTCTATGCATTCTTTTATATCTTTCAAGTTTAATAGAAATATTCAAACACCACCTCAAAATTTTTATGAAAAGTTATCTGTGAGAATAGTTAATGGGACAATCGTTGTGTCCATGGTTTATAACTCCTTCCCAATTAACATTTGTGGACCGAACCTCCCAAAAAAATTCTTTATACTCTCTTTAGTGGAGTTCGACGCTATCTTGGGCATGGATTGGATATCTTTATACAAATCTGACATCAACTTTTGAGAAAGGGAAACCACTCTTCACATCCTGAAGCATCATTTAATTCTTTACAAGTGTAAGGAGAAAGATGAATATCCTTTAGAATCATTATCTCAAGTGTGGATATTTCTTCCTTATTAGAAAGTACATCTAGCCAAAATTATTGAGACAAAGGAGAGAATCATGCTTGATGACATTCCCATCATGAGGGATTACACTGATGTATTCCCTGAAGAGTTTCCTGGTCTTCCTCCTAACCAAGAGGTTGAGTTATTAATTGAACTTATTTATAGATCTCTGCTTATATCAAATACACCTTACAGAATGACCACAGTAGAGCTGGAAGATCTAAAGAAACAGTTATAGGAGAATCTAGAGAAGGGTTTTATACACCCTAGTGCTTTACCATGGGGTATGCTAGTCCTATTCATCAAGAAGAAGGATAGATCAATGCGCCTTTACATTGATTATCGTGAGCTCAATAAAATCACGATAGAGAACAAGTATCTCATTACTTGGATAGATGACTTGTTCGATCAGCTTCGTGGGGATGTTTATTTCTCTAAGGTGGACCTTCGGTCAGGATATCACCAATTAAAGGTGAGAAAGGAAGATATTACCAATACTACCTTTTGAACGAGGTATGGACACAATGAGTTCATAGTGATGCCCTTCAAACTCACTAATGCTCCAAAATTTTTTATGGATTTAGTGAATAGAGTATTTAAATATTACCTAGACAAATTTTTTGGTATTCTTTATTGACTATATTCTGATATACTCCAAGAGTAAGGATGAACATGAGGATTATTTAAATATCGTGTTAAAGACTTTATGAAGGGATAATTTGTATGAAAAGTAAAGTAAATGTGAGTTCTGGATGGAGGAATTATTATTCTTGGGGCATGTTATCACCAGCAAAGGGATATCTATAGACCCTTCCAAGACAAAGGCATTTGAAGAGTGGCCCATTCCAACTTATGTGATGAAGATTCTTATCTTTTTGGGTCTATCTGGGTATTATTGATGATTTTTGAATATCTTCTCATGATTAACAAACCCAATGACCAAGATGATACAAAAGGGACTAAAGTTTGTCTTGACTCAGGAATGAGAAGACTATTTCAAGGAGTTGAAAAAGAGGCATATCATTGTGCCAGTACTCACATTTCCGATAAGTGGAGAACTCTTTGTGGAATAAAAAGATGCTTCAAAGAAATTATTAGGCTGTGTAATGATTCAAAATGATAAAGTGATAGCCTATTCCTCAAGTTATTTGAAAATCCATGAGAAAAGCTATCCCATGCATGATCTAGATTTTGCGGCTATGATCTTTGCGTTGAAAATCTGGCAGCATTATCTCTATGGGGAGAAGTGTGAGATATATATTTATTACAAGAGTCTAAAATATATATTCACATAGAGAGAGATTAAAATATGCCAACTAATATGGATAGAGCTCATCAAGGATTATGACAACCCAATCCACTACCATCCTGGTAAGGTAAATAAGGTGGTATATGATCTAAGTAGATATGATCTCGCATCTTTATCAATGATGAGAATTGAAAAGGATCCGAGCTTCTTATATTTATAGAGGATGGACATGGGAATCATTAAGGGAGGAACATCATCAATCCTTTCTCAAATGATTGTTCAACCACCCCTCTTGGAGAAAATAAAGGATTCTCAAATAAAGGATGTGGAAATTCTGAAAAGGGTGGAAGATGTTTGAAATGTGAAATCCTTAGAGTTAAAGGTTGATAAAGAAGGATTTGTAATATTTGGGTCACGATTATGTGTACCATCCTAGCTAGAGATAAAGAAGGATCTTATGAATGACGCACATAGCTCAACTTTATCTATTCACCCAGGGAGCACAAATATGTATCAAGATCTATGAAAGAACTTTTGGTGGGACACCATAAAGAAAGAGATCGCTTAATATACATCAAAGTGACTAGTATTTCAGCAAGTGAGTCCTAAGAGGAAAAATTATAAGGGGATGATGCAACCACTACCCATACCAACATAGAAGTGGGAGAACATTACCATGGACTTTTTAACTGGAATTCCAAGGACATATAGAGGAAACAATGATATATGGGTCATAGTGGATCTTCATACAAATACAACTCACTTTATCTCAATTATAGAGGACTTCTCATTGGATAAAATTTCATGGATATACATCAAAGAGGTGGTAAGGCTGTATAGAGTACCACTATCTATTGTATCTGATCATGATCCTAGATTCACCTCGAAGTTCTGGAAAAGTCTCCAACATGATCTAAGCACTGTATTAAACTTCAACACAACCTATCATCCTCAAACTGATGGCCAATCTAAGATAACTATTCAGACATTGGAATATAGGTTGAGAGCATGTTATATGGATTTCAAAGGAGGATGGGACCAATATCTCCCATTGGTCGAATTATCTTACAATAATAGTTTCCACTCAAGCATTTGAATGGCACCATACAAAGCCCTTTATGGGAAAAGGTGTAGAACACCAACATGTTGGGATGAAGTCGGTGAGCATAAGCTGCTAGTACCTAAAATGGTCGAAGAAATGGTGGAGAAGGTAAAAATCATTCAGCAGCACATCAAGTCAGCCCAAAGTAAAAAAAAAGTTATGTAGACAATTGTCGATGAAACCTTGAGTTCAAAGTTGGAGACATGGTATTTCCCTGTATATCTCTGTGGAAGAAGGTCATGAGATTTGGGAAGAAAGGAAAGATAAGTCATAGGTATATCACCCCCTTAGATATCCTTGATTGAGTAGGAGCTATGGTCTATCAACTGGCACTTCCACCTACCATGTCAAAATTACACGATGTCTTCCATGTATCACTATTAAGGAAGTGCATACCAGATCCGTCACTTGTACTCTCTTCAGAAGTGTGTTTTTGATGCTTTCGCTAGGGAACACGCATCCGTCTATGAGGACTCATAGCTGTTTCCCCACATTCCCACTTTAAAAATATGGGAAAAATTCGTTCCATATTTAGGGATGTTTTCTCCTTAATTGAAACGGGATGATGGGTTGTCGGTTCTTCCTTCAGTGGATTTATCCTCAGAACTCGTCACTTAGTTCGGGTCTCTCTTAAAGATTAAATTGTGGTTTGTGAATATCATTCCCAGTGCCATATCTTTGTGGACACCTGTTAATTATACTACTTCCGTCAGGAAATTCCATGGGGTCTTGACATGGTAGCAACCTTCAATTGGAGAGGATGACAATATCAGGCATGTCTGGGCATCTCTAGATGCATGGACATTGGGGAACCTGTATTCTTCCTCATAAGAGGGTATCTCAAGGGTGTAGAACTCGAGGCATCCCATGTCGAATGTGGGGAATCATATGCCATTGGCATGTATCTGAGGTTTTCCTCAACTTCCCATGTTTAACACAGGGTATGCTGCAAGTTTAACGTCTGGCAGAGATGGTTATGCCAAAGGTGTGTCTTCTGAGGTTTTCCTCAGGAATCTCATGTTTAACATGAGGTAGGCCGTGAGTTTACCATCTTGCGGAGACGGAATGAGAGTGAACAGAACATCCCATAGAGACGGATCATATTGGTACATCCCAAGGAGGGAACACCTGGAAGATGGATTGATCAGAACTTCGAATGAGGACGGATCCGAGCTGGTGCACCCCATGTAGGGGAGATTTCACACCGTAATGGCTGATCTGAACACCACTGAGGGCGGATGAGGGAGAGTGCACCCCAGAATGGGGGACACCAAGGTTTACTATTGGCTGGGATTAAACCTCGGGGAGGATTCCTATGTACCCTGTGTAGATGACAGGGATCAAAAACCAATTAGTTCGAAGGGGTGATGAATCGGGGTGTACACAAAGGAAAACGACCCAGAGACATGTTGGGGATTACGCATAAATTGCGGACCAAGTACTGCTAGGAGCAGCGAGGAGGTGGATGACATAATCCCACTGGGATGTGGCAACATGGGTGAGAATCAGGATAGATTATGGAGAGTTGAATGGAGTGAAGGGGGAATGAGATAGGATCATTATGAATGTGATGGTATTGTTGGTCTTGAGCCTCAAAGAGACTTCCTACGTATCCCCTTGGCAAGGAATCAAAGTCTGCATAGTTCTATGGGATGATGGGACACCTGAGGAGGCGGCCTGTGAGAATGGATGCATGGATGGGACCCAGAGGAAGTAGAACCTCCGGGTTGGGGCATGATCTTCCCAGAACACATGTGATTGAGGGATAGATCAGGATGAGACATGGTTTTTGGGCTTGAACCTCATGGAGGCTTCCTATGTATCCCCGTGATAGGGAATCAAAGTCTGCGTAGTTCATCTGATGATGGATTACCATAGATTGGGGACTTCCATGGATTACCGCCGAATGAGGTTGACAACAACTTACTGCTGAATGGGGGAACAATGACTTACCACTGATTGGGGGAACAATGGATTACCACTGATTGAGGTCCACGGTTTAACGTCATGCAGGACGGGGGTGAACCGATGTGAAAGAGGACATATGGCCCAGATAGATGGAGGTATTGAACCTCATGGAGGCTTCCTACGTACCTTTCCTTATCAAGGATCAAAGACCATGTAGTTCAGAAGGGGGTGGGAACCGAAATGAAGGTTGTCGGAACCAATGGAGTGTTGGGCTTGAACCTCAGGGAGGCTTCCAATGTACCTCACCTTGGCAAGGATCAAAGTCCACATAGTTCAGGTGGTGTTTGGGGCTTACACTCTAGGCTTCCCGAGGTGCTGGTGAACTGATGTGAAGGGGGGTTGGAGTGACCAATGGGTGGTGGTCTTGAACATCATGGAGGATTCCTACATACCTTGCCTTATCAAGGATCAAAGACCTCATAGTTCAGGTGGTGTTTGGGGCTTACAATCTAGGCTTCCCAGAGAGGATTTCATGGTCAATGCTTGTTACTCTAAGCCCACGTGAGTCATGCTCGGTGTGAGAAACAAGAGGCATCAAGGACCTGATGATCACAACACAAAGGTGCGCCCATGAAGGGTGGTGAATGGGGATTACACAAGGAAGCTGCTCAGGTGCCGCTATGGAGTGGTAATGGTGGATGAGGCTTACACAAGGAAGTTTCCCATGTGCCGCTATGGATCAAAAATGATGGATGGTGATTTTTCAAGGATGCTACCCGTGTGATGCTATGGAGCGGTAATGGTGGATGGGGCTTACGCAAGGAAGCTACCCAAGTGCCATATGGAGTGGCAAAGGTGGATGGGGCTTACGCAAGGAAGCTGCCCGAGTGCCACTATAGAGTGGAAATGGTAGATGGGGATTATGCAAGGAAGCTGCACGAGTTCCACTATGGAGCAGAAATAGTGGATGGGGCTTATGCAAGGAAGTTGCCCGTGTGCCGCTATAGAGAAGCAATGGTGGATGGGGATTACACAAGGAAGATGCCCGGGTGCCGTTATGAAGCGGAAATGGTGGATGGGGCTTACGCAAGGAAGTTGCATGGGTTCCTCTATGAAGTGGAAATAGTGGATGGGGATTATGCAAAGAACTTGCCCGTAATTTCTTCCTCATGTCTGGCCATGATGGCATCCAAACCCACTAGTGGGTTGAGGTCTTCTCATTTGCACTAGTGCACAAGAGGGATAATGCCAAGGGCATTGGAATCAGTCTGAACAAAGGGAGATAAAAAGTGTGAATCACATGCCCGACATTCGGAATGCAATGAGGGTGGCATGGAAATGGAGGATAACTATTTACTGTGTTTGAAACATGACATCCATATCGCATTAGCCTGAAATGGGGATAAGAAAATGAGGGTCGACTGCTGACCATGTTTGAAACACATGACCTGACTCAAAGTGTCGTCCAAAGTCTTCCGGGGTGTTGGCCCAGGATGGTAGGTGAGCTGATGTGGCATGGTATCAGACCGTTAGGGAGTCCCTTCAAACATGGAAGTGGATGATGATCTGAATGAAGGACATGCAAAGCATGAGGTGGAGTGATGGAATTTTTGAATGGATTCCAACACTCTTGAAATTAAGCCGTTGTAATCATGGCATTAGGCATCTTATGCTTGAAGCATAAGACATCTTTTGTTTGGAGCAAGAGGCATCCTATGTTTAGTACATAGGGTGTACTACATTTTATAGTCATGTATATAGGACTATTGGAATCTCTTTCTTGGAGCATAAGGTATCTCTTGTTTGGAGGAAGAGGCATCCTATGTTTGGAACATAGGGTGAACTACATTTTATAGTCATGTATATAGGACTATTGGCATATCATACTTGGAGCATAAGGCATATATTGTTTAGAACAAGAGGCATCCTATGTTTGTCACATATGAATTACTATAGTTTAAAGTCATGTAGATAGGACTGTTGGCATCTTATGCTTGGAGCATAAGACATCTCCTATTTGGAGCAAGAGGCATCCTATGTTTGGAACATAGGGTGTACTACAATTTATAGTCATGAAGATAGGATTACTGGCTTCTTATGCTTGGAGCATAAGGAATCTCTTGTTTGGAGCAAGAGGCGTCCTATGTTTGGCACATAGGGTGTACTATAGTTTATAGTCATGTAGAGAGGAGTGTTGGAATCTTATGCATGGAGCATAAGGTATCTGTTTTTTGGGGTAAGAGGCATCCTATGTTTGGAACATAGAGTGTTCTAAAATTTATAGTCATATAGATAGGACTGTTGGCATCTTATGCTTGGTGCATAAGGCATCTATTGTTTGGAACAAAAGGCATCCTATTATTAAATGATAGGGAATTCTACTGTTTAAAGTCATGTAGAGAGGACTATTGGAATATTATGCTTGGCGCATAAGGAATCTCTCATTTGGAGTAATGGGAATCCTATATTTGGCACATAGGGTGTACTATAGTTTAGAGTCATGTAGATAAGAATGTTAGACATAAGGCACCTAGAAATGGCTGGTGTTAGGACTTAAGCAAGGGCGGACCTTTCTGGTTCAACCTGGCATATGAGCCAAGTGATGGGGTTTGGATGAGTTATTTGAGGAATGGTTCGACTCAAGGTACTAGGGTAATTGATGATGAGAATCTCAACTCATGACATGGGAAACAGACCAAGAGGAATATGTCAACTCAAGGTGTTTCATGGTGTGCGAAGGAGTATCTCAAATCATTGTATTCCACAGGTGGAAGGTGGGTGCGCATAATGGCACAATGGAAAGTTCCACACACCAGCCTAAAAAGCTTGTGATACAACTCTCCATTTTTCATGGGGGTCAGTGACGGTAGCAAAGGGACCGGCCCGGAGAGTGGGGGTTCAGGGGCTGCGCCCCTACGGTATGGATCGGTGGGCACAAATGTAGGAGTCTCGCAAAGGATAGGTCTTCACGAAGTAGCTTCATGGAGAAAAGGGGCTCGTGGAGCATGGGGTCTCGTGGAGCATGGACTCGCAGAGCATGGACTTGCGGAGCATGGAATCATGGAGCAACATCGTGAAGGAAGATACTTGCGGAGCATGGAATCGCGGAGCTACATCACGAAGGAAGCTACTCACGGAGCATGGGCTCGCAGAGCCGCTTCGTGAAGGAAAGCAGAGCTCTGCGAACTAGGAGATCGACCGCCCAAGGGGCGGAGTGACCCTCTGGAGAAGGGGGGTGATCTGGGTATTTATAGGGGAGAGGCACCGTGAAGCAGTGCTCGCTCAGTGCGAAGACGGAGCTTGCTTCGCAGTGGGTCGCGAACGTCAAAGGGGTTTGCAGATCCATCCCACCTCCTTTCTTTGTGGTGGTGCTCCGCGATTGCGGAGGGGGCTTCGCGAATGGGCTTCACGAACTAGTTTTCTAGCCCAACTTCAAATGTCCATAACTCCTAATCCGTAACTCTGTTCGGGCCCTATGACCTACCAAATCGAATCTTGAGAAATGGGCTATGATCTTGGATCATGTATGGAAGAATTTGGTAAATTTTGGGGATGAGTTTTCCGGTGCCAACAAAGTGGTATATTTGGAGAATGATTTTTCTTACTAGGAGCAGCCAGTGAAGACCTTGGATCATAGAGACAAATTTCTACGCAACAAGACTACTCATCTAGTCAAGATACTATGGAAAAAACATAAGTACAAAGAGGCAACATGGGAACTGGAGGAGGAAATGAAGGAAAAGAACCCACAACTGTTTACGACATAGAATGTAAAAAAAAATTTTGAAGGAGAAATTTCATAAGGGGGAAGAATGTAATGACCCAATGCTTCATCATTAGAATTATATTATTATATTTATGCTTTACAGTATAATTACATTATAAAAACACAATGTAAAATCATGATAATAAATACAATGTGACCATTAAACATACTTTTTCCACTTCGGTGTCTTGAATTTCAAAAATCTGACATACACGGTTGCAATCAGTAAGTTATTTAGAGTCTGATTTGACCAACTTATTTTTTGGTGAATAGTAACATACCCTTATGAATAGTAATGTTACCCTTATGAATAGTGAAATACCCTTATGAACTTTAACCTCACCCATGATAGTATATATATATGATTTAACTGGAAATATGGTGTACCTATATTTTGTAATAAATAAATAAAAGTTTTAAAATTGTTATTTTTCAAGTTAATTGTGATTTATTTAATAATTAAACCTATCTTATTTAGAAAACTATTTTTGAAAAATGGACTTTATTTTTATATTCTTCACATCAAAAAATGGTTATGGTGAATTTTTGAGATTTTTCGAAAATACTTGAATTTTTGAGGAATAGTAAAATACAGTAATTTACCGTATATATACGTTATAAGCTAAATAGACTATTCCTAGCATCATGGATGATGTAACCACCCTTGGTTCGAATTAAAATGACCCATTTACTATTTTTGGTCACATAATCATCACTATTTATACTCTTGAGGGAAATTAATAAACTAATTTTTAAAAAATTATGAAAACTTTCCTCTCCTCCACTATAACCCCCCTAACTCTCTCTTCTCTTCACTCCTATAAATCCTTGTTCCTTACCTATATTCTACCCAAATCTCTCCCCAAGATCCCTCCCCACGTCCAACAGCCTTTGGTATCCTAAAAATACCAAAACCTCTCCCCTTAAAAATATTTCAAGGAATGTTGATTCAAGAGGTAAAATTCCTCTTTTCTTTTCTTTCATTTTTAAGTTACTTTGTTCTCTTTTCTTTCCTAACCTCTACTCATCAAAATGGTAAAAAAATATATTAACATATATTTATTAGATTTTTTTTTTGATAATGGTATATTTCATTATCATCTCTCCTTTACCCACCTTTTATGTGAAATAAATGAAAACATCGTTTGAGATGTGTTAATTTAGCACATTCAAGGACAACATTTTATTGATTTCTATTATCATATTTAATTCTGGTCATGAAACCATTTTTGTTATAGTTGAACCATATTATTATATGTAATATATCCTTGTTTAGTTTGTGTAATCATTTTGTAAAAATTTTATTAAGTTATAAAGAAAAACATGTTCATTGTAATCAAAACCCACCGATTAACCAAAATGGTTATCACTAAGGTTTTATATAATAATTCATCTTCACTCCCAATAAATGAATGAATTTTTACAACCATTTAATATACATTATGTTCAATAATAACATACAACTTCAATTCTGGACAACCACTTTTATATTATGTGTTTATCTGAACATGAATATAAGTAAACTGATCTTGAAAACCAAGAAAACAAAAGGTACCGAACAATGAAATTGGACAACTTAACCCATTAAAAAGGTCATGAATGAACTTAAAAAGGTATAATAAATCATTTAAATATATAATAGGTTATTTAATTATTAATTAATTAACCTAATTTGTTTATTTAGGTCATTAGTAACAAGTGTAGAACACCATCGGACTTAAGGTAAGGGATCATGTCATTTTCACTTGTAATCAAGATTGTCCTCTATGCTATGACTTTTTATGTATAATCCCAAATTATGGGTTATGATTTTAAACATCCCCCATAATTTTATCATGATTTATAAGTTATTAGAAACCCCCTTTATCTTTCATCAATCCCTCTTAGGTACACCTGATACCATGCCGATAATCCGTAACGAATTCTACCTGAACCTCTTTTGTTCTTTCTGGTTGCCTTATATTTTTTATATAAAAATGGAGTTATCTTATATATTTATGTGAGTATTATAAGTTATGTTTATTTGTAAAAAAGTAATTTATCAATACCCTTTAATCACTCTCTTTCGGGGATATACATATTTTAAAAGATTCTCTCCTTAGTACTTTCCGATAAGCAAACATGTTTTAAGGGAACTTCCCAAATTCTTACCCAATTTCAAGTGAAATATATCTTCTATTTTAAAAAAAAATTGTCTTTATAAAATCATTATTTTTATTATGAAAAACTTCTTGGTTCACTTCTGGTTTTATATAAAATATTTCCCCCTTTTCTATTTTAAAGGCTCTATAGTGTTTTCCTTAAAACCGCACAAAAATGTTTTAATTATAAAGTTTCTTAAATAACTTTTTTACAATTTTTAAATTATGTTTGACATAACTTGTCATGATGTATTCATTTTAAAATTATTAATTTCCATGTATAATTTAATTCCTTTCTTTCTTAGACACTTTTATGATATGCCCATTTATTATGATTTTTAACATGATTGTGATGCCCATTTATTTCCATGGGTACCCTTATGTTTATGTATGGTTGATTATGTATGATTATTTATGTGGAAATAATATTCATGAAAATTTTATGATGATTGTTCCCAGATATCACTCCAATGCATTGGGTAAAGTTAAGTCTCATGATATTTTATGTGCAACGGTCTTGGCGGTTATCCGTAGCTTGTGCTACTATGGGAAACGATCTTGGCGGTTAGCCTTGAATCATACTAAAGTCATGTGTTATGTTTCTACCACATTTATATGATCCCATGTTTATATGATCCCATGTTAATATAATACCATGTTTATACGATTCCATTTTTATACGATCCCAAGTTTATATGTTATGATTCCATATGTTCCATGCTTTTTATATCATTATGTCATGCCTCCTAAATCATGTGCTTAAGATTTATTCTTATGTTCATTCCCTTACTAGACTTTTTATCTCATCCCTTTGTTCATGGGTTCCCCAGGGTACCCTATACAAATGTAAGTGCTTAAAGGAAGTTAGGATCTCTTTATGTATATTAAATAAAGAAGTTTGTTTTTTGGGTCCTATGATTTAGGTTTATGTACCTAGTCTTCCAAGACACTAGAATTAAAGATCCTTGACTTGTACTATGATGTATATTATGATTAAAATCATATAATGTTATGTGAAAAATGATAGAGTCTCTATAAAACCCTAGTCAATCTGGATCCGACTATATCAAATAGATATGTACACCCTCATATAAATTTATAGTCTATAAATTGACTATATATTTTTATCATAGGAATTTATATAATATCATAAGAAAGATTTAGGACAATTACTCTAGATACAAATTGTGTTTCTATTGATTCAAGTTTGTTTATTTTCTTAATGAAATATTTACATACAAACACTATTTTCTTATGACATAATGAATTTATATCATACTATGACTCATATGATATCCATTTTTTATTATATTTGGCATGTTGTTATGGGATAACACCATTATTTTTGTTGAATGTCTAAAAACTAAAGTAAGTATCTATAATTTATAATTTTCAACATTGATTGTCATTTTACTTACATCATGACTCTAAGGTATATAAGGAAATGTGTGATTAGAAATTTTTCCATGCTATATTTTATTAATCAATGTTAACATGTAATAACCAACATCTATCCTACTTATTAGCATCATAACTTTTATGTGGAAAAGGTAATGTTCATTTAAGAAATCCTCCATGAAACATTATAATGATTGATGAATGCTTGTTCAAGATATTATTCGGCATACCATCCTGAAGCAACTTATACCTTCCGACCATGCATATATTGTACTTTATTTTCTCATTCCTTAAGGAAACTTAATGGAATCTTATGAAGTATATTTACCACTATATTACCCTTGGAATAGTTTATTTTCTCTAGATTAAATAGTTCTGAAATATTTGTGGATTACCTTTATTTCAAATGGTTTATTTGTCCAAAACTAAGTACACAAGTGTATCGATGGTACCTAAGATCTTTAAATCTAAATATTATAAAAACATATTGGTTATATACTTAACAACAACTTAGTTTTTATTCAAAAAGTATTATATTTACAAAACTAGGTGTATAAGTCTTACATTTATATTCATCATGTATTGCCTATGATTCATGTATCACTAAAATATTACTTAAGTATTCAATACTAAAAAAAATATTCATTCCAAAACTGAAAAAATGTATCCTTATGTACAAAGGACACATGGGATAAATGTTTTGATAGTACTAAATAAAATTTCTACTGGAATCATTAAACTTAAAAATTATAAGTTGTGTGCTTCTCACCATTGACTTAGGAACCACCCTTTCTCAACCGCTTGGAGAACACACCTTACTTCTTGTAATGTTTCCTTTTTTACTTAGTTACTATATTTGAATACACATATGTGAAAGTAATATTTTATTTAATACCCAAGAATTAAAATAGAAACTTTATATATCATGATGGATATTCACTAATGAATAAGCGAGAACTTACTTATTCAATTTAGTTCATTGAATTTATCTTACATAGAATTATTTTACTATATGTGAAGAAAATAAAATCCTATTTAACTATAACAACCCTATATTGACATACATTAACATTAAATAACTTTTGTGGAATACTTAAAATATTATACAAACAAACTCCCAAATACTGTACTATTCTAGTGCCTTTAGAAACATGGAAACATAAATACTGATACATAAGTGGGATAATTTATCTCCCACTAGGTTATTATTGACTAAAACCCTTCTTAGACACATCAGAAATAATAAGTATATTCATACCTTGGGGGAAAGTAAACATAAAAAGGGGTGAGATCAGATTCTTAGTAAGGGTAAATAATGGAATCATGTAAACATAAACATGAACATAGTGGTAAGAGAATGTGATCATAACATTAAAGGATCATACCATGTATATCAAAGATCATAAAAATAAATCATGGAATAAATCTTGATATTTCATTAGACATGAATCATAAGGAAACAAATAATATAATCCATGAAATTATAACATAGGAGTAAATCATGGAATTGTGGAAGGCACATAATCATATAATATGATTTCCATAGTATCCAAGGCATCACTGCCAAGACCATCTTAGTAGTATGGGTTCACTCCTCATACCATATTAGTAGTCATGGTTCACTCCCATGGCTATATTAGTAGCATGAGTTCACTTTTAATACCATATTGGTAGTCATGGTTCACTCCCATGGCCATATTAGTAGTCAAGGTTCACTCCCAAGACCATCTTAGTCTATCTCATGAGATATAAATCTTTACCCAATGCATTGGAGGGAGATATAGGTACCACCCATCTCATCATGAAATTATACATACATGTGACAAAAAATCATAAAAAATCATATCATAACCCATGAAATGAAATAGGTATCATAAACATGTAATCATATCATAACCTATGTAAAAAGACACAAGCTCATAATCATTCCATAAAAAATATAACCCGTGAAAGAAAAACAGATTTCATAAACATATGACCCGTGAAAGAGAAAGGGGTTTCATAAAGGTTATGAAATAAATAATAAACCATTCATATAAGTAATATTAACATAAAAATTATATCATTACAAATAAAGTCATGAGTAACATCAATTGATTTTATCTTAGATGGGAAATAATTTTAAAATATCAAACACTTATTAAGGAAAATATCCGTCCTCTTTAAAAAATGATTTTTAAAATATAAAACCTTTTTAAAAACTATTTTCTTTA
Source organism: Viscum album (assembly GCA_963277665.1). NCBI lineage: Eukaryota > Viridiplantae > Streptophyta > Magnoliopsida > Santalales > Viscaceae > Viscum > Viscum album. The sequence goes on from OY728139.1 coordinate 905,600,406, forward strand.
TAAATAGACTTGAAAACTTATAAAGTATTATTTAAAACATTTTTAAAACCTATTTCCATAAAACATATGAGGAAGTCTGTAAACCATTTCAAAATTGTTTTCCTTGAAATCTTATAAAAGACTCTTAAAACCCCCTTTTGAACATAAATTATTTTAAATAAATGTCATAGAATGGGTAGGTAAATACCCATATATATAAATATAAAATATATTCATGGTAATTATATATACCACAAAAAATAAGTGAGCGGTGAATAAGGCATGTATCTCATGGAAATAAAGAGTGAGAGGAAATTAACTTACCTTATGTCTTGACTCTTTTCGTAATCGTACAAACCTACTATATAATAAATGTAATTTCATTATAAATATATCATATAACCATATTATTATATATAATACCATATATGTTTTGATTAAGAATTTATATTACCCACTCATCAACAATTTTTATGTTAAGGTTTCACTTTGGGTAATATTCTCTTTGTTCTTCGCATGTGTCTTAATTTGTTATATCGTTAGTCATAATATTTATATTAGGATTTCTATAATGTAAACCATTAATTAAATATAATTTATATTAATTATATTTATATTATAATAATCCATATAATATATAAGTGTCAAATAGAATTCACCATTAATAGAGATGGTAATCCATATGTACGCATGAACACTATTTCTGTTTAATTATCATGTTGAAAGGAAAGAAGTAAATTAAATGTATGTAAATATGAATATATATATAACATCACCATAGTATAATTAATATTTCATTAATATAATATATTTTTACTAAAAAAATCCTTAATAAATTCCATACGATGTGTGAACGAATCACATCATTTTGAGGAGGCGGTAGTCCACACATCCCCAAATGAAGTTATCGTATAACCACAACATATAAAGTATGAAGGTATGTTTAATATAACATTTAAAGAATATTTAATAGGTTATAATATTCATATTAAAATATTATTTGACCATAAAAATATTTTTAATACCATCCATGAAGGAGTTAATAAAAAAAGAACAAAAAAAAGTATTCACAGAGGCGATTAACCATCATAACTTGTAATTTTTTTTTGTTTTTCTGAATTAGAGTAGGTGAGAAATGAAATAGATATGAGATATTAAATTATAAACATAACACTAAAATATATAAATTATTCTGGAATTATCATGCACTTATTTATTAAGTAGGCGATGATAAAGTAGAAAAAGAAAAGAAATTAAGAGAGGTACTTTGAGAAAATCACCTATTGAATATCCTCTCCTTAAAAGACCCTTGAGGACCTTGGATTTGGTATTTTATGAGACCAAAAGAACTTTTAAGTAGTTATAGTGAGGATGATAGGTTTGGGAATATATTTTAGGAGCTAAAAGGATTTTTGGGTTGAAATGGGGAGGTGAGGGGTGGTATTTATTCCTGAGGAGAGGCGAGTTCAAGTGATTAAATTATTGATTATTTTATATTTAAAGCTAACCAGATTGAGGTGGAATTAATTTCAATGAATTATAATTTAAATTAATGTGTTTTTAGGATGGATAAGTTCCATAAAAACCTCAAAAAGCTTTTAAATGTTGTATTTTTTGGTATTTTAATCCTTTACCCTTTTAAATTTAACATGTTTCATTTTTTTACCTATACCGTGGTAAATAATTTTTTTTACCATAGTAACTTTTTTATACCTAAAAATGAAATTGAACATACAAAATAATTTTTACCATATTATTAAAAAATATGGAATCTATTTTACCTAATTAAATTCGCATAATTTTAATAATTATATTTAAAATTAATTCTATAGACAAAATGAAAAAACGGGTTTTTAAAGTGAAACGTTCAAACATTTGAAATGTTTTTATATCTAATTTCAATGTGAAATTGATTACAATGACCTAAATTGGATTTATTGAAAAAATATTATCTAATTAAATATTTAAACCGATGAAAAATATATTTAACCTTATAAATAAATTATATGAAAAAGTAGTTTTGAATTAAAATCTAGTATTTTTAACTGTTGATTTACAAATTAAACCTTACAAAAAAATACCAAAAATTTATCCTAACCAAATTTTTATGTTTATATTTAAAATATGATGTTTATTTTTACATATTAAATATATATAGGTTTCAAAAAATTTATTTAAAAACGGTTCTACATTAAAAGGTGGCAAAACTACCTTAATAAAAATATTGGGTTTTATGTGTTAAATTGGTTTTATTCTTATCTTATGCCTATAAAATCTATTGGATGAGTATAAAAATATTTACTTGGATATATAAAATATATATTACATTATAATTACTTAATAATTTTAATTAATTTAATTTAATATTATTAAAACAAATTATGATCATAATAATAGTTTTCTTTAAAAATACTCCATTTATATTCAATTAGTTGTTATATTCATTTATAAAACATTTGTAACTAATTAAATCATTTAATATTTTCTAAAAACCACATATTTATATATTTTAGTTAATAATATATATAAAATCTAATTTAATGGCTAGGTTATGTAATATTTTAATAATATATTATTATTCGCTAAACCTCAGTCATATTTGTTATGCAAGACATCGAGGAAAGTCTTTGTTGCATGTAACACAAGATAACCTCAGTATTCCATGTAGATAAATCTAAAATTTATGTTTTTTATAGTTAATGTAAGCCAAACATAGTTCTTTAATATAAAATAAACTATTTTCAATGTTACATGGAAATAGAAATATCAAAAAGATTAAATTAATTCAAAAAACAATAATTCACAAAATCTCAAGGTGTTACATTCTACCCCCCTTAAAATTAATATTTCCATTGAAATTAGTATGTGATATCAAAGGTTTAATACTTGAAAGTTTCATTTATAGAAACCCACATCAAAAAAATGAACACTAAAACTTCCCTTAAAAAGGGAAAGTTGGAATCATAACGGTTACCTGAAATAAAATATAACTTGGTTTCCACATAGGAGAACATAGGTTGGGAGTGAAGATTGTACATAGAGGAAAAGTGTAAATATTTATAAGGTTAGATTTAATACATCAATCAAAAACAAGTGAATGATCAAAGAAAAGTTGAGTGCCTCAAATCATAAATTAGTGATGATTTCAAAGGTCGTTGGTTCAACAAAATTTAAGGTATTAGGACAACATTTTTTTGATCACTTTAATAATGCTGAGTAATTGTTGATATATTTATATAAAAAATATTTCATACTTTGGTTATTATTTTATCAATTTATAATACATTAATTACCTCCAAGAATGAATATATATAAATTAACATTAATGTATAAAGCACTAAAATACACTTTTAATGGATCTTAAGTCCCATAGAAAAATAAAAGTTCTTGCTATTTGTCTATTCAAAATCAATATGAATTAATATTTAAAAATAAAAAGTAACAATAATTATTCATCATTTATTTTTATTCCTAAAAAATAATTATACATTAACCAAGAAATCACGTAGGCTAATGGGAGGTGTGAAACCCTTATCGTCCTTCGATCATGGGTTCAAGACCCATGGCCATGATGGACTTGATTGGTTTTCACCCAACATACATGATGTCCTTTTCTAAAACCACACTAATATAATTGCAAAAATAAATAAGATGGAAATACTTGAAATAAGGTTATTCAAGAAATAGACTTTTAACTAGGGTTATCAATACAACCTTAATACATAAATAGTTCATCCAAAGTTTAATGTGAACTTTTCAAGAATGGTTAACCTTATAACCCTTTTAAAAGATAAAAATCCAAAACAGTGTAAAGAAGGTCATGAAATCAGCTTAACATTGACCCCCCATATATCAAAAAATAGCTCTTGGTTGTCACATTCCAAACATTTGAATACCCTCATTGTATATTCTATTGAGACCTAAATTACCATAAATAATTTTGGAAAACATGAATGCTTCATTATTCCCAAGGTTACTGGATATATTCCTTAAATCCAAGAATTTGAAAACTCTATACATAGAATACTTTGTCAATAGATCCTTTAAGATAATCAATACAATCCAAATTACTTGTTCATATCCAACATATCTTTATAAAAACAAAATCATCTTAACATAAGAAACATATTAATGGTGATCTTCCCTTAGTCAAAATTTCACCTTATCATTAAATCACTTCACCAGTACATCGAGAAAATTCAACATAAAATTATAAGTACTATGCGAAAAACATATGTAGAACAATACTTGTATATTTAATCATTAATATAACATAATTTTTTATTCCAAAAACATAAAAACTTTTATTATTATACTTTATCCTTATGCCATTAACAAGGCTACACAATACCTCCTTCCTTTCACATTTCATATGTAGTCTCTTCATCATCAGAAATGTAACCATTACTCGCACCACCTTTCTAGTTCTCTTAAGGAGATTTCATATTAGAACATTGAGTTTCATAATTACCATTTAATACACACTTAAAACACTTACCTTCGATGATGTATTAGGGAGGCTAGTATTATCATCCAATTTGATGACTAAACTCTTCATTTTTCCCTTGTAGTCACTTGATTTGTGTCCTTATTTTACATAGTCAAAACATCTTCTTATTAATTTAATACATTCACTTAGGTGATTCATTCCACATTATTGAAACAAATGAAACTGAAGTTTCTTTCCTCTATGGTATCCATTACCCAAACTCACAACGAACTTCTTATTTCTCTTAATTGGTGAGTCTGAGAGTTGGTTAAGGTACACATTGTTGATTATGTTCCTTGAAAACTGATTAGGCATGATCAAAACATCCTTAAATATGGTGATAATCCCATTTTAATTCTTATAAATATATTTTCCATCATACTCAGCATTAATCTAGTTCCTTATGGTTCCCTCCATTGACTAAAACTGGGAAGAATTGAGTAAGAAAAAATTATCACAGCTAGGAATCACATAATCATGAAAAGTCACTTATAGGATGTATAAATCATGAAAACTTCTTTAATATATGACACATTAGGTTTATACTAAGTTATTTATAGACAAATTATATTTTAATCCTTCATAATGGTTCGTGAAGATTTTGTAAATTTCCAATGTATATCCCCTGTGAGTGTCAAACCAGGTGTGCAGCAATACCCATTGTTATATACCTGATTACCCCAAGTCAGGGCTAAAACATATCTTCAGAGTTGTTACTCCTAGAAACATCAGTACCAAAGACACATAAACTTGTAGTATCCATACATGGATGTATTTATAGGAAACCACTCACTCTATAATTTTCCAAAAGTCTAAGATATTCCCCTAAATGTTTCATTCTCCTTAGTCTTATCCTTATGCATGTACTTAGAGTTATCACTAAGGTTTTATCATCATAGTTTCCAAAGGTTAACTAAAATTTCACTATGATACCAACTATAACAACCCTGTATTGAAATACATTAACATTAAATCACTTTTTTGGAATAATTAAAACATTATACAAACAAACACCCAAATACCGTACTTGTCTAGTGCCTTTGGAAACATGGAAATATAGACACTGATACATAAGTGAGCTACATTATCTCCCACAAGGATCTTCTTGAATATCACCTTTATGAGACACATAAAACATAATAAGTATCTTCATAACTTGGGGTAAGGGAAACATAAAAAGGGGTGAGCTCAAATTCTTAGTAAGGGTAAAAAAATGGAAACATTTAAACATAAACATGAGTATAGGGGTACGAGAACGTGATCATAAAATTAAAATATCATACCCTTCATATCAAAGATCATAAAACTAAATCATCGAATAAATCTTGACAGTTTATTAGACATGAATCATAAGTAAATAATGAACATAATCCATGAAAGTATAACATAGGATTAAATCATGGAATTGTGGTAGACACACAAGCATATAATATGATTTCTATAGTAGACAAGGCATCGCTACGAAGACCATGTTAGTAGTATGGGTTCACTACCCATACCATATTGGTAGTCATGGTTCAATCCCATGGACATCTTAGTATAATGATTTCACTTCTCATACCCTCTTGGTAGTCATGGTACACTCCCATGACTATCTTAGTAGTCAAGATTCACTCCCAAGACTATCATAGTCTATCTCATGAGATATAAATCTTTACCCAATGCATTGAATATTGGTATAGTTCCCACCCATATCATCATGAAATAATACAAATATGTGCCACAAAATCATAAACAATCATATAATAACCCATGAAATGAAATTTGTACCATAAACATGTAACCATATCATAACCTATGGAAAAAGATACAAGCTCATAATCATTCCATAAAAAATATAACCCATGAAAGAAAAAAATATTTCATAAACATATGATATGTGAAATAGAAATGGGTTTTGTAAATACCATGACATAAATTATAAACCATTCATATAATTAATATGAATTGAACCATTAGATAATTACCAAGAAAGTCATGAGTAACATCAATATATGTTATATTAGATGGGAAATAATTTTGAAATCTCTTTTAAAAACACTTCTTGAGGAAAATATCCTTCCTATTTGAAAAATGAGTTTCAAAACATAAAAACTTTTTAAAATAATTTTATTTATAAATATACTTGAAAATTTATAAATGAAGCTTTAAAAAAATTTTAAAACCTTTTTCGTTGGAACATATAAAGTAGTTTGTAAACCATTTCAAAATTGTTTTCCTTGAAATCTTATCAAGGACTCTTAAAAATCCTTTTTGATTATAAATTCTATTAAAGAAAGATCATAGAATGGGTATGTAAGTACCCATAGATATAAACATAAAATAAATTCATTGTAAGTATACAAAAAACACAAAATAAGTGAGCTGTGAATAAGACACATATCTCATGGAAATAAAGAGTGAAATTCCCTTACCTTATGTCTTGAATCTCTTCGTACTCATACAAAACTCCAATATAATAAATATAAATTTATTATACATATATCACAGAACCATATTATTAAATATAATACCATATATGGTTTTATTAATACTTTATATTACCTTCCCATTAATAATTTTTATGTTAAGGTTTCACTTCGGGTAATATTCTCTTTGTTTTTCGCCTGTGTCTTAATTTGTTATATCATTGGTCCTTATATTTATATAATTATTTCCAGAATGTAAAAAATGATTTAAATATAATTTATATTTAGTATATATGTATTATAATAATCCATATTATTTAGAAGTTTCAAATGGAATACACCGTTCATGGAGACAGTAAGTCATGTGTACGTGTGAATACTATTTCTGTTTAATTATCATGTTGAAAGAACAAATGAAAATGAAATATATATATATATATAATATAAATAAATTATAATTAATATTTAATTAATATCAGATAGTTTTACTAAAATAATCCTTGATACATTCCATGTGATGTGTGAACAAATCACATCGTTCTGAGCAGACAGTAGTCCACATATCCCCAAATAAAGTTATCGTATAACCACAATATGTAAAGCATGAAGGTATATTTAATATAAAATTTCAAGAATATTAAATAGGTTATAATATTTATATTAAAATATTATTTTACTATAAAAATAGTTTTAAGACTATATATGAAGTCAGTAATGGGAAAAGAATAAAAACATTATTCACAGAGGTGATTAACCGACATAATTTGGACAAAAATTTTGTTTCATTGAATTAGAGAAGGTAAGAAATGAAATGGATATGAGATATTCCATTAGAAACATAAAACTAAAGTATACACATTATTCTGGATTTATCATTAATTTATAGATAAAGGAGGTGAGGGTAAAGTATAAAAATAAAAGAAATTAAGAGAGGTACTTTGAGAAAATTACCTCTTGAAGATATCCTACTTGAAAGACCCTTGAGGACCTTAGATTTGTTCTTTTGGTGATAAAAAATGAACCTGTACATGAGAAGAGTGAGGAGGAGAGGTTTGGGTAGATATTATAGGATCTATAAGGATTTTTGGATCGAAATTGGGAGCTGAAGTGCGGTATTTATACTTGAGGAGAGGTGGGTTCAAGTGATTAAATTATTGATTATTTTATATTTAATGATAATCACATTGAAGTGGAATTAATTTTAATGAATTACACTTTAAATTAATATTTTTTTTCATTTTTAGGGTCTATAAACACCTCAAAAACCTTTAAATGTTGTAGTTTTAGATATTTTAAGCCTTAACCCTTTTAACTTAAACATGTTTCATTTTTCTACCTATAGCTTGGTAAATAATTTTTCTACCATGGTAAATTTTTTATAACTAAAAATGAAATTTAAATTAAAAACTAATTTGGACCCTCTGATTCTAAATATGGAATCTATTTTACATAATTAAATTCACATAATTTTAAGAATTATATTTAAAATTAATTTCGTAGATAAAATGAAAAAGCAGGTTTTTAAAGTGAAACATTCAAAAGTTTGAAATGTTTTTATATCTATTTTCAATGTGAAATTGATTCTAATGACCTAAATTGGATTTATTGAAAATAATATTATCTAATTAAAATTTTAAACCAATTAGAAATATAATTTAACCTTATAAATAAATTAGATGAAAAAGTAGTTTTGAATTAAAATCCAGTATTTTTAACTATTGATTTACAAATGAAACCTTCCTGAAAAACAAAAAAAACTTATCTTAACCTAATTTTTATGTTTCTATTTAAAAAATTAAGTTTATTTTGACATATTAATTCTATATAGGTGTCAAAAATTGTATTTAAAAAGGGTTCTCCCTTTAAAGGTGGCAAAACTACCTTAATAAAAATATTAGGTTTTATGTGTTAAATTGGTTTTATTCTTATCTTATGCCTATAAAATCTATTGGATGAATATAAAAAATATTTAATTGGATATATAAAATATATATTACATTAAAATAAATTACTAATTTTAATTAATTTAATTTATAATGATTAAAACAACTTCTAAGCATAATAATAGTTTTCAATAAAAATACTCTTTTTATATTCAATTACTTATTATATTCATTTATAAATAATTTGTAACTAATTAATTCATTTCATATTTTGTGAAAACCATATATTTATCTATGTTAGTTAATAATATTCATAAAATCTAATTTAATGGATAAGTTACATTATATTTTAATAATATATTATTATTCCCTAGACCTCACTCATGCGTGTTATACATGCCAACATGGAAAGTCTTTATTACATGTAACACAAGATATTCTCAGTGTTCTATGTAGATAAATCTAAAATTTACATTTTTTTGTAGTTCATGTAAGTCAAAAATTGAACTTTAATATAAAATTAACTATTTTCAATGTTACATTAAGTGATAAATATAAAAAATATTAAATTAATTTGAAACAAATAATTCAAAAAACCTCAAGGTGTTACATTAATACCTATTTCTTTGAAGGATGATATAAAGGTTCCTATGATTTAAATATTTCCATTAGCATTTTCTTCTTGTATTTAAACCTTTTCCTTATAATAATTTAAGATTATAGCTTGTTTATGTTCTTATGTACTAAGAAGAATTTTTACCTAAGGTAATAAAGTGTTTTTCTATACACTTCTCATTTTATAATCTTAAAAAAATTGGAGAAAGTGGGTAAAAATGATATGATAATGGGATTTATTGAAAATATTGTTTCTCATATTTCAATTTACACTTATTAGGTGTAATAATCACCTAATTAATATCTTTCCTCACTTTCTCCTCACAAGATACTGAGAGATGAGACAATATGTATAATTATCCATATCTAGATGTAGTTTCCACAACTAACATCAGATGATGAAAATAACATTATAACATTAACATAATATGCATCATACCTGACTTTTTGGTGAGAAAATTTCTAACAATCACTTCTTGAGGTGACTTAATAGGTAATGTGGGCTCCAACACATTGAATTTTCTACATCGTTATACTTTGTGCAAGCGCCTGTACTACTCTTTGGAAATTCATGCAGGATAGGACATTTAATTTTTTTAAAAAATTAATAATAGTTTTTATATGTGGTATTACTTGTAATTTTCTAAAAAAATAAATGATATAAAATTAGTAATTTTATCTTGATTACCGATTAGATATTATAAATTAATTAAATCATTAAATGTCTCCCACTATTTTATTGAACTCTATAAAACCACTATACTAGAATTGGAATACCCCGTCACTTGAGTATTCTAATATCAAGGATCCTTGATTCTTCCCTCATAGTCTACAAGATATGGCTACTCCAATACTTAGAGAGTTTAAGGTAGGTGTTTTTCTATCCAACCAAATTATCTCATGACTCCTTGATCTGTTTGAGTGAGGTCCTATATTCTAAAATCATAAAAAATATTTAATCAATAGTTAAATTTTAAATTTTATCATGATATTTATGGCTACTTATTTTCTGCCAAATTTAGTTAAGTCAACCCATCACTCTCATAATAATTCCCCAGTAGTAGGAGAAACCCTCAACTATGGCTGACCGATCACCCAGTACACATTGTTATGTTCAAATGTAAATGATGGAAGGTGTTTGTGACTTAATATCTATGTGAATGTTTTATATTTTCCAAGAATGTAATCCATTTCTATTAATATGTTCGTATTATGTTGTTGTACTATCAACTAAACATTAATAAAAAAACATTCATCACTTCTTTATACATTTCATCTATTTATTATTTTATGTGTTCTCGTAGTAAATAATCACATGCATAAAATAATAAATAGAGCATAAAATAAATAAATTAACTGACTAGTATTAAGCATTTAATAATGGTTGATCCATATAAAATTAATGGATCAATCATGAATTGGGTCATCATACCAGATTTGTGTCTCGACTCCTAATGTAACTCATTATCATATAGTGTGTCCACTTATCATTTTGATTAGCACCTTATTTTGGCAGGGTCTGCACCTTACAGCGTCATCATCAAATGTATAAATATACTCTCACACTGATGAGGGGGTATCGGGAGCATAATATAAAATTGATAAACTGAATGTACAAACCCTTATACATATTGAATTAAAAAACTATGATGCATATATTGTCTTAAATTAACTACTTATTACAAACATCACATGCAATAATAAATAATTAAATGAAAATAACCAAAAAGACATGGGTTTGGTCAATTTCTTAAGACCAATCGATATAAAAATAAAATGCATGAGAAAACTAAATTACAATAAATTTAAAGTTGAGATCTAATTCATATAAATTAAATGAATTATAAAATTTAAATAATTTATTTTCTTCAGACCATACATTAATTTAATTTTATACTCAAAAAATTTAATTAATCAATTAATGTAATTTATTACCAAAATTAAATTTATTATTTGAAATAATAGAATGATTATTATTTTAAACTAATAAATTAATTTTTAATTAATTTAATTTAATATTGAAATTAAATTAATTAACTAAATTAATTAACAGTTCAATTAAAACATTTCTTGGGTCCAAGAATCCCACCCAGCCTATTGAGGGTCATCCCAAACCCATGAAAGCTCATTCCATGAAGAAAAGATCCCACCTAGGGCCTTCGTTGGTCAAGAAGACCCCGTGTATGGGGATTCCTATCTAGGAAGACCCGTGTATGGGGATTCCGGTCCAGGAAGACCCGTTTTGACCCATTTTGGGTCAGTTTGGACCCATTTGGATCCAATCCAGGTACTCGATTGGGAGAAGGAAACAATTACCTCATGCCATAGGGGTCCAATCATGATGGATGTGTCATGCATCGATGCAAAAGTAGTCTATGAAGTGGTCAGTGGCTAGGTGCTAGTGATGGTGCTAGGGGGTCCTCCAGTGTCGAGGGTGGTGCAAGCGACTGAGGGCGAAGGATCGGCCATGGGGTCCCACGTGAATGGGGCTGGCCTTCGCGATAGGGTTCAATGGTGGTAGGGGTGGTGTGATACTCAGTGTTAGGTGGTGGATAGGGAGGCGTCTATGCTATGAATTTATGTAGCAGTGCTTAGGGTAGCTAAATTGGGGAAGAAAATGGGGACACTTGGTTCACATATAGGAGGGGTCACCTCATCTGTGGGTGTCTGGTGAAGGGAGAGGGGGGATTTAGAGTGAGGTTGGTCAGATGAATGATGTGTGCTCGATAGAGGATGGTGATAGGGTGGTCAGGCCTTGGGGTGGGATGTTAATGTAGGCTGTGATCAACAGGTAGGGAGGAGATGACCATGATGATTTGGATATCATCCTAAGTGGTCGGGACCCTACAAGAGGCGATGGCAGTCAATAGTGGTTGAACCGCAGGGAGGTGAAGGTAAGGGTAGCTATCTCCTTCTGCGACTAGGGAAAAGACATGCAAGGGGAGGGGCATCTGAGGATTCCTTTAGAAACATGTATGATTTTTTTTCAATATTCAACTAGAAGATTTTCAAGCTGGCCACCCCTTTGGTTGTTTCCTACTAGTATCCTACACCCCCTTTTTCATTTTGACAAATGGATAGGAAATAGACTTTAAAATGAACCCCTCTATTTTTTTAATTAATTGGTGCATCAAACACCACCCAATTGCATTCTTTGATAACCACAAAAAATACATTTTTATTCTTATTAATATTTCTTGCTTATATTGAAAGTAATAAAAAGAAAAAGTGAGGATTTTTGAAAAGATTCCATGGGAAGCAAAACCTCATCGGGGAAAAAAGATTTTGGTCATTGGAAAATTCTTATGACTAAAACTTTGTTAGAAACGGATCACCCAAAAATTAAAACACAAAAAATATTAATTTATATTTTTATTCAATGTTTTTAATTGGAAAAATTTGGGTTTTTAATCCATACCAAAAATTTCATATTGTAATAACCTTTTCATATGGAATCAGATCAATGCATGGTCTATTCTGTTGGGACTGATTTAAATCTCTCTACTTAATTTAATTAAAAATATTTTTTTTCTAAGGATTATAAATTTCAAAAAACCACTCTGATACCAATTTAAGGTACTTTGGCATGTAGGGGAAGCCTATGGGCTGCTTATTTTAATAATTTTCATCATTTAAGTGACGTAACTTTGTCATCTCTAGTGATTTGATCCCCAATAGAGTTAAAAGTATCTCATGTAAATTAAATAATCACAAAAATTAAATTAAATAGGTACCTCATTTAATTAGTGGTGCGTTTGAATGCATCTTGTCATTTTTTATCATTTCTTTAAGGATCCGAAGCTGAACCCCTATAGATAATCCATGCACACTTCAAGAATCTTTTTGAACACTGCTTATTTAATTCCAAGTTCTATCACAGAGATCCGACGATTCCTTTTATGTCACGATGATCACCTCAACTCTATTACTAGAACCCGTGAAGATTTCCTTAGATTGATTGCTTGGGAAGAGTCTTTCTCTCTCAAGGATGTAGGAAGAGATTGGATCTCTCAATTCATTGGAATTAATTTCTTGAACATGGAAATGAGCTCCTCATTTACTTATATAGTGGATGTGAAAAATACCCAGTTAGGGTTCCCGGACCCCAAATATCTGACATCCACTAAATAAGTAATAAATAAATGATTATAATGAACTATCTGCATAATAAATATTATTTATATTTTATCACAGACTTGTAATATATATTAAATAAATTACGTGATAAACCCATGCCATTAACTAAACTCATAATTCTTGTTAATATTAAATGAGCCTTGAATATTAAAATAATATTCATTCATATAATATTATTCCAAGTATTTACTTAAACACTCACAAATAATTTTATTAAATAAATTCAGTATACTTATTCTATACTACAATAATAATGATTTTTTTACTTATCTGTGATTGATAAAAATTGGACAACACTCAGATCCCATGGTGAGGCACACCGTGTACAATATACCTATTCAACAGAATAGGAAATAATCTTGAATACACTACCAAGAGAGAAATCTATCTACCTATCATGGCCCCTAAAGAGATAAGGTGTAGTCATAAAAATGAAAACCATCTTACACACACACACACACTGTGTAATATAATCTCTTTGACATATGATATTTCTTAAAGAAGAATACACACTTGTGTCATAATCCTTTTCTTGCATTATTTTTTTTATAAAATTGGATGGATTTACCTTTGATAACCATGACCATGGATTTAATGAAGGTACTAGAATCCTGATCAACCAATCCAAATATATCACTACCTCAACTCAGAAGAGACAAATTCTATCTTGATCACTCAACAAATTCCATACCACCAATGATGCACCCAACAAAAACTACCTCACCATAAACTCATTGTCAAAGTTTTTGCCTTGTATAAAAGTATGTGATCAAATGGAACACATTAATAATGATATCAAGTCAGTAGAGAAATACATGTCCATAGACAGGAATAACCAATGACACCCAAAACATGTGGTGTTCCCATTGGTGGGTTTTCCCTAATGATTCCTCCTACCAGAGATCACCAAGTACAAACTTCATGAGAAGAAGTATCAATGATTATGACCCCCTAGCACCTAATAGTATGACATAAACTGTGTCTTGTCCAGTATGAAGTATCTATACCATATGACATATATTTAATATTAATCTCATAATATCTATAGGTCTCATTATATTCTGGGATATTTATAACCTTTTTATAAAAAAAATAATCTATAGAAATTATCACTAAATAGTGGACATAAAAATGTATAGACTATAATGGTAAGAAAATATCATGCATAACTCATTAGATACAAGGTATAATAATAAAAATTACTAATAAATTTGGGTCTATGGAAACCATTTTATAACACTAAAAATATATATGTTTCACTAAAGGTCATAATAGTTTCCCATTATGATGAGAACCTAGAGGTGCCATGACATTATTCTTTAACCTTGTTCGATAGATGGATAATATTGTATTATGGGACACATAAGATCGAGGCTATCAGGGTTAGGTGGTTTATAATACATTGAGACACCTTCTCATGGTATTTTCCTTTGGTAATATCAAAGATAGGAGGTTATGATAACAAACCCTTCAACAAAAAATTCCTCATTTCCATGTGTCATTTGATGTTCCAATATATGAAAATGTGTATTGATCCTTAGAATTTATGATTATCATTATCGGAAATCATAACTCACATGATTTTATGTATTGATGAAAACTATGTTGACATATTCTCATGGTGAGGTAGATTACATTGAGTGTGTCACGAGTGATATTACATTATTAAATAATACGAGAAATGATTTATCCCTTCTACCACTTTATAGAATTTAATATCTCAGGCCCTTTAATTTGAATGGAACCACCCTAATAAATCAATGGACATGGTGTTTGATGGGTGAGTTTATTTTTAGAAAGTAAAATAAAGATACATCAAACATATATGTTGATGGTACCGACATGAAACCTACTTGACTCGAGATGTCACGATAAAGGTATTATATTACATGGTAAGAGTTCATGGGAGTTTAGATGTTGTTGTGAAATTAAGTTCTTTATTTATGGGTTCCTTGGTATGTTTCTAGACACTAACATATGAATTTTGGTGGTTATACCTAATGGAACTGAGAGAGAGTCTTTGAGGGTCACACACATAGTGTATCCGCAATCTCAATTAAATTGAAGTAATTATTTTTAGCAAGTTAGAATAAAAAATATTTTTTTTGGGTTGGTTGATCTCTATAATTTAAACAAAAGTTAATTTGAAAGAATAATTGAGTTAAATAATAATATTAAATATTTATTTGAACGTTTTGAAAATATAATATTTATTATATTTATCATATAACAATACAATGACATTTATTTATAAAATAGTCATTATTTGAGGATCAGTAAATGATGATGAGGGAAAGCAGACCGACCTTAATGGCCCAATTGGAAATGGTGTAAAAGATATTTTTTTATATTATTAATGTGTTTCACATGTCAAGTAATTAATAATGATAATATTATTATTAATGGAACTGAGTTCAAATAAGAATATTAAAGATGGTTATGGGATTGTGTACAATTTTATAACCCTAAACCTACTATTATACATATCTTATTGTATCAATTTTCATAAGATACTTTTTGGTGTGCACAAAATATAGAGAGAAACTTTATCAATACCTAGAGTGAATTATATCTTCCCCCCTCTTAATAATTCAAGATAACAACAATATTTCTTCCTCCTTTGATATGAATATTTTTACGGTCAACCACAAACAATTCAAGTGATCAAGATCTTCCATGATAATACCCGGTGGTTATATGATGTCTGTTTCCTATGAATAATTATTTCACCCATATGATTGTTTGTGTGTGTGGGGGGAGGGGGTTGATTATGGTTGCACAATCCCTCATGGTAGGTTCACCATTATTGTTTCTCACCCTTCTTCATGATGGGTTGGATTCTGACAAGGTTTATTCATGGAACTAGAAACAAACAACAGTGCACTTATTCACAATGTTCATGAACCATCTTTCCAATGGTAGGTGGTCATTGGGAAATGGTTCTGACAACACTTTGGGAATCACATTGGTTGAGTGTATGGGAGGATGGTCTCATCACACCTTTTGGGAGGGATTATTTTGTACTTTGAGACTCTCTTATAGATTTAATACATATTCATGAATTGTTTATTAAATTCAAAATATAGACCAGGTCACCCTTATATTAATAATAAAACGATAGTATGTATTGGATTTATAATTATATGTATACATATTAGGTTCTTCATTGATAGGAACATCTGTATGTATCCAAGTTTCACTATTGATGGAACTATTTGTATACAGGTTAGAGATTCTTATGTTATTTATTATCATAATGCTGGTTTTAAGCCTCACAAAGGGGCACTCAAGAATTTACTATAATCCTAGAAGATGAGAGTTATTTTGATGTTGGGATCAAGCCCATGAGAAGGGATTCCTATGTATCCTTGTGAAAGGAATAAAAACCCACATAGTTTGGTTCCACTTAACAGGACACATTATACATTTTAAGGTCATGTGATAGGGACCAAACCATGCATTTTAACATTGTGAGGCAAGGATGTCTAACCGAAAGGTGCCTATCCAAGGGATGGTGTGGGACCTATTCTGAATTATCCTTAAGGACTTGTAAGGAGTATGAACCTCTAGGTTGAATATTAACCTTCTGGGAATATGAACTAGATAATATTAGGGTGAGTTTTGGGTGCTGGTTTTGAACCTCAAAGTGGCTTACTAAATATACTTTTTGGATAGGAATCCAAGACCATATAGTTTGAATAGTTGAGTATTACACCTATGGAGGAGGCCCAAGGTTTCTTTAATAGGAATATATCCCTTTGAAGGTTTCCTTCATAGGTAATATAGAACTTTGAGAAAATGATAACATGGTTTGGGTCTTACACCTAAAAAGACACCCATTTTAGTAGTATTTGATTGTGGTGATGACATGATCATCACTAACCTCTAAGTCCAAGTGATTCATGCTCGGTGTGAGAAACAATAGGAAGTCAAAGATCTGAAAATTTGCACAATATCATTAATTAGATGGTGGATGAGAGAGTGGATATGGATGGTGGGATAATTTTCTGTAAGAAATACTAGGGGCTTACACTAGGAGGGATTACCTAACAAAGATCCTCATCTACTCCCCTTTTGACAGATGGAAGAAAGGAATAGGGTGGGGTGACAGATGACAAGAGGGGGTTTTCATATGACCTTATTCACATTTTAGGAAACCCATATCACCTGCTGGACCCATAATCTATCCACCATCATCCCTAAGGTTAGGATCCTCATTACCATGATAATTCAAGACTATGAAAATTTTGAGGACCACTCCCACCATGGAGGTTAAATATTGGGCTTTGATTACCATGAGAATGTGAGACTAGATGGGGGATGTGCTAGTGTGTTGTGTCCCTAGGCCAACTGAATCTGTTTGGCCATGGAAGTGGTCTTAATGAAATCATTATCTAATTGTGGTATGATAGATGTGAAGAAATTTGGAAAGTTTGAGAAGGGGCCAATATGGGTCCAAATGCTACGCAGAAAGAGGGAAACATGGAGATAAAGAAAAAATACCATAAGGACACCCCATTACACAAAATGGACTTTGTTATATAGGGTGGGGTATCATGAAGGGTTCTATGAAATGTTCTAAAAAGGGGAATAATTCATGGTAATATTCATTTGTGGGAACAAGAGCACCCTTTACGAGTCTCTAGATAGGTCCTCTCATGAAGGATCCCTTTTGTGGGTCTCTTTCAGAGTATGAAGTAGGTGAATTACCTATAAGAGTCTTATATAGTATTCTTTTCTATTCGTACCTCCACCCTATTCTCTCTGATGACCAGATATTTATATGCACAATAAATAACCATTTTCCTAGGATAACTAGTTAGTCACATCGCATACTTGGCAACATGCGGTTAAGTGATAAAACTGTTGTCTGTATAAAATTTTGTGGTTTGTGGGGTGGTAAAAATGCCGCCTCACTCTGAAAAAGAATAATTAATTTATGGGGGAATTTAAATCACTTCCTTACATAGAAAATGAAAAGGTTTTTTGTGGGGGGAATTATTTTACTACCTCACCCCGCAAACAATTTCTTTTTTTGTTTGTAGGAGCAACATGTGGAGTGAAAATCCTATATAGCATGTGATCTATATGGGAGGAATGGGACACTTTTTTGGTTATGGATAATTGACTAATTTTAAACTCTATGAATTACTTAACCATTTAAAGTTTTGGTTTTTCCAAATTAATCAGGGATTTATTAGATTATTTTTGTATTTTTCAAATTCCTACAAATTCCCCCATCAAAATGGGGTACGATTGGTATGAAAAGGTGTTGGGAAAAAATCCCTCAAGGTATCATTGAAGCATTTTTGAGGTGATTGTGTTTGTTGAAAAAGAGGACCTCTATGTTGTGTTTGTTGACAGAGTAGACCACGATGTTAATTTTATTGATAAAGGGGGTTTACATGGTGATTGGTTGAGTACCATAGATATTTTTGACAACCTATATTGACAAAGAACTATGAAAAAGGAATGGACGATCTAGAGGTAGTACAAAAAGAATAGATCTAAGGTGATGCTGTTTTCCAGTGTTTTCCAAATTCCTGGGCCTCAAAATAGGAAAATGGGGAAACATGTGTTTGGAAAAGGAAGTTGCACACAAGATCTAGGGTGGTTTAGAAACTTGCGTACAGGGCATGTTTTAGGGTTAGAATGTTGAAAAATGGAAAAGGCTTGTTGCGTGTGAAAAATTTAAAGATGTGCGCGAAAGATGAAGTTACTTGAAGGAATATCACACGAAAGGAATTTTTTGGGAAAAGAACATCAAAAAATGTCAAAGGCATGAGGTGTGCGAAAGATTTGGGCATGAGAGCAAAAGTGGAGGTTGCGCGAAAGAAACTTGTGCGCCCAATGCGACGTCAATCGGGGTTTTGCGCGCTTGAAGAGGAACTTGCATGACAAAAGTTGAATCTTCCACGTAGGGGTCAAGAATGCCTATTAACACAAGTTGACCCCCTCATTAGAGATAGCTTGACAGTTAGAGTAAATACGAGCACTGGATCACGTAAGAATTTCGCGTAAAGGGAGTTGTGTGAAAGATTTTGAGTTGTGCACAAGTGAAGAAAGTTGCGCGTAAGATTTGAGTTGCGCGAAAGATTGATGTTGCGTGTAAAGGGTGTTTCATGACAAAAGTGTAATCTCATGTGAAAGGTATTAAAGTTTCACACAAGATGCAGTAAGGATTGCACAAAAGATTTGAGGTTTCCCAGTACACCCGGTGCAAAGATAAGTTCATCTGCGGGTGAAAGTGGAACATCAAAAGAGCATCTATTAACAATTAAGGATGTAGATTTCATTAAATACAATGAAGGTACCTTCATGTATTTAAATTTTGAGTGGATCTTATGAAGAAGTAGTGAGCACAATTCAGTTCAGAGAGAAGTGAGATGTCATATTGTGAATGGTTGTAAACCAGAAGGGACAATGAGTCTTCTTTGAACATTGTAAAATGCAATGTGCTTTTAGTGAATTTGTTACATCGGCATATCGCCGGTGTATGCTCCTTGGACATAGACTAGTGAGGGTGAGCCAAGTAAAAATTTTTGTGTCATGTTCATGCTTTAATTTGTGTTTATACTCTGCTATGGGAAAGAGAGAGAAGAGAGTTGTGCTTAACAGCAAAACAAGATCCAGAGGGGCAGAGGTTTAAATCTATCATACCCTGATTCACTTCCCCTCTCAAGGTATTTGGCCTTGTGAGACTAACAAAAGGAGTTAATTTTGAGGATTAAGTCATCCCAATTGAATTCTTTTTAGGGTAAATATGGACCTGTAGGAGGGTGCATGCCTATAAAAGGTACCGGGTTGCCCCATTTTCACCTAACAACCTACGAATTCTTTGAGAATCACCTTGATCTCACAGCTTGACATCCTTCCCTATATAGTGATTTTCCTTTGTGAATGGAATTTTCTGCATAATGAAGCCTTATCTTCTGTGAACTTGTATTCCCGATAACTAATTACTTTTATTTGTGGAAGAATGATCTCTACACAATGATTTAAAATTCCACATGATAAATTTTGGCTATTATATGGTTTGTGTAAACATGCTATGCGGGTCTTGTAACACACTATATTGGTCACATAACATGCCATGAATAATTATTTACTTTGTTAAATCAGATACATTATTTTAACTTTACTTTCCAGAGGGATAAAATTGGACCTACTAATTTTTTTTCTATTGCTAATGAGAGGAGAAAGTACATGATATAAAGCATTAGTGATGGTGTGAATCATGATGTTATCCCATATCATCGGCTCTTAGTATAGATCATGGGTGCTAGCTTCAAAAATGTCCTGTCTCAAATAGGTTTCCTCATTATGGATTTTGACTACTCTTTGATGTCCCTATTCTGGTTCCACATCACAAAACTCACTCCCTGACTTGGAGAAATATATATCGAAATGCATCCTGGGTGAATATTTCGTTATGGGTCATATATTTGTGAACCCTTTTTTGAGGGGTTAATTTTGAGCTTTACACATTTATCACTAGAGGAAGAGGTATGTAACAACCCAATGTTTATTAGTAATATTTTTTTCTTGAATAAATATGTTTTTTATTATATTATATATCATTATACATGTAAAAAATATATAGAAACCAATAAAACTTTATCTCATTAATAAATATCACTACATTAGTCAGCTATGAAACCAATAAAAATTCTAAACATTACAATTGGAAAAAATAGATAAAATAGAAATGCCAAAATGGAAAAATTTATATCACCCCAATCTGATAAAATTATCACCTCAATGACCAATATTATAGAAATGAAAAAAAATATTAGTAAACCAATCAACATCTTAGAAAATAAAAATATAACCTTTGAAGGAATTTTAGTGAATATTGAGTGAAAGAATGAAGTTGTATTTATAGGGAGAAATGCGACCGTCGGAATAGTAATATGATCATTGGTTAGTATAACCATTATTCTATTTGAAATTTTGGAACTATACCCATTGGTAATAATATTACTGTTATAATTAGTGTTTATATGTAGCAATGAAAAAGGATAATTGATGCAGAAAGAAGAAATGACAGACTCAACTAGTAGAGACATGCCGTTTGAATCCCATATTTTAGAACATGGGAGGGAGGTAGAATCATTGGGGTTTACCCTTGACTAAGACCAAGCCGAGATTCAACAAGAAATACATGAACAAAATTTCTTACGAGATAAGTTTAAGTTAGCAGAGATTACTACACAGTCAATGTTAGTCGAACCACCCCATGAAACTACCACCATCACAAACCTTACTCTCAGGGTATACACGAGTGTAATAAGGGGTTATGTGTCCCAACCTTAGTTACATAAAGTTTAATTTTTTCTGTAAAAATAAAATATTTATTCCATAAATTTTATTTTGAGAATAATTTTGTTTAATAAAATATAATTTTAAGTAAGACTAATTTGATAAATTGATTATTGGATTAAAATAAAAAATTATTGTATTTTTAGAGAATATATACACTTATAATAAAATCAGATATTATGAATAATATTTATTTTAATGAAACAATCTTTTAAAATAATCTTATTGGAATAGAAATAATAAAATAATTTTATAAAGTACTATGAAATTTTTACAAGTGTTATAAATTTGACAGTGTCTTAAAAACATCTATTTTTTCATCAAATAAGGTTATTTATATTTAAAAGTTAAAATTATCATATTTAGATAATTATTTGGATAAAATAAATATTATATTTGAAATGATCACATCAAAATTATGTTAGGATGAATTTTTGAGAATTTTCTAAAATACTTTATTTTTTAATGAATAGTAAAAATACAATTTTGGGTTTTCGGTATGTTTTATAACTTCATATTTATGTAATAATTATGTAATAATTATTTACCACAATCCATGAACTAAAATATATTATTAATTTTAATTATTTTAATAGCATTTAATAAATTTCTAAACCTATAAGTGACTTTCGAATGTCTAAAATGAAAAATTTGATTTTTAAAACATTATTTTATGGAAAATTTAAATTTCCATGTCCAAAGAAGTATTAAAAAATAGTGCTTCGTTCTAATAGATTAAAATATCATAAAAATGTGACTCAAATTTAGAAAACCATGAGCAAAAATCATGGGTAGGCTAATGGTTTTTTATTTTCCACAATCTAGAATTCCAAGACCCATATTTGGAAATTATTAAACAATTCCTCCACTTTTTCTATAAAAGACAACTCATTTCACCCTTAGCCTTCACTCCAAATCCATCCTCTAATAATTTATGGTCATTTTTTCTCTCAAATCATCCCCCAAGGTGTCCTTAATCCCTAAGGTTTTATCCTAATCTTTTAGGAGAAACTCCTCAAGGTAAGGGAATTATCTTCATCGTCTTTTCTATTCAAGTAATTATTTTTGTGTATGTATTCTAAATGGTATGTTACATTATTTTATTATTCTGGTGATCATAAAATTACAAATAATTTTTTTTTATCAAATGGATACATTTCTTCTCTCTCATTTTACCCTTTTCTAAATCCACATTTTATACCCATCATACTGTCGAATTTACTTCTCAAATTTGTCTCTTTTACATAAAAAATTATTATATTTTGAATACCCAAAATATTTATTTATCCATGATTATTCACCTAGATGTTAATGTAATTTATTTATTTGGGTATTTACATATACCAAACCCAAATTTTCTTTTCAGGGGTTAAAAGTGATTTCATGGTCAATCCTTTAAACTCTTACTTACTCAATGCTTTTATATTAAACCTGTACTTTATTCTCCTTGGGTTATTGAAAAAAGGTTTTATTATGATCAATGTGGATTACATGAAATTAATTCATATAATTTTTTTTCCCTAATAGTTCTCTAATTCACTGGGTAAAGTATTTAATATCAATAGATGACATGTTTTACGATACCTTAGTGAATAACCTTAGAAATTTTCATTTATGACACCTTAGTGATAAACCATAGTGATATGCTTATGAATGCCTCATTTTTATATTTTATCTACATTTCCATGTTATTATACATGTTATTTTATTATAATATGCCTCGTGTTCTATTTTTCATTACATATTTTTATTCCTGATCTTCTTATTTTTATGCCTCATGGTCACATGCTAAATGTCTCCCTTGATTATTACCTTACCTAGATTCATGATCACCCCTTTCCTTTGATGTATATACCCAGGATATGAGAGATTATAAAAGTAACTTAGGGTTAACCCATGAATAATCCTTTCAAATTTATTATTTTTTTTTATTTTTTTTTTCGTATCGTGTTTCTAATTTCCAGAAAACTAAATTTCAAAATATCATGTTTTTTGTTCCATGTAATGAATAGTTTATGTAATAAAAATGTAGGATTACATAGTTGGTATTAGAGTATAGTTTATTTATTTTTGGAAATTAGGACTTGAAAACTTTAGTAAGAACCTTAGGGATAAGTCTAAATATAATTAAACATCCTATAATTTTGGTGAAGTATTAAGCGAGTGGTTTCTAAGAAATGTAATCCTTGTCTAGATACTACATGTTGATGTGGTTCATGAACAGATGTACCTAGGGGTAATATCCCTGAAAACACCATATTGAGCTCGAATTGATTAGGAACTAGTGTACAATAACAGACCTTACTGCACACCTAGTTTGATACTCATGAAGGATATGTTTGGTTGATCACAATATTTTTTAAACCATTATTAAAGATATATAGAAAATGTAATTTCTTTTATAGGAAAGTAGTGAATAATATATTTAATTATGATGTTTTAAGAAATAAAATACCTTTAGATTTATAATATTCTTAAAAGTAACACGTTTCTCACTAATGTTTTATTGTTTTATGAGAATAGAGGGAAATAAGAGGAATCGTGAAAATGATGAGTGCAACAGATGGTGCACTGTCAAACTTTCTAACACGATAGAAGCTGGAATAGAAAACTTCATGAGGAAAATGAATCAAATATCATGAGTTATAAATAATAACTTGAATCAAGTTGAGTTACCATATTCACCTTGAATGGAATAACTTTTTGTTGAGTCCTTCAAGCATCAATAACCACCTTTTTTAGTGGATCTACCAACCCATTTATTACTGAACAACGAATTAACTATATAAAAAATATCTTTTCTATATTCCAATATTCATATCTAGAGAAATTCACCATGGTATTGTACCACTTAGAAGGAGAAGCTGATTAGTGGTGGACACTGATTAAAAACATGAAGCTAAGAAGGGAGATTGATGCTATGGAGTGAGATGAGTTCAGGGGAATATTTTTTAATAAATATTTTCCCCATTCAATGCTAAAAAAATGGAGAAGTAATTAATAGAGTTAAAGAAGTAGGAAAATTAATTAGTGTAGATCTATGAAATGAACTTTACAAGTCTTTCTTGACACACCTATAACTTTGCTATGGATCTTAAGGGAACAGTTGATAGATTCTTCGGTGGACTGAGACCCCATTTGTAAAGAAAATTAACAAATAAATACTATTAAAGATATGAGGAGATAGTACAGAGTTATATTAAGGTTTTTTGGAGTTTGTAGAGACCAAATTACTACATAGTTCGAATGAAAAGAAGAGAGAAATGGTGCCAAAATTAGGGAAGAATTTGGAATATGGAATAAGAGGAAAGAATTTCTACTTACCATATGCAACAAATGTGGGAAGAAGCATTCAGGGAACTGCCTACTTTGGAGTAGAAATTCATACAAGTATGGAATAGAAAATCATATAGCATGGAACTATCATGGTGAGGTGAAGCCTCAAATTCTCAACACTAATGAAAAATGGAAGATTGTGTAAGCCTTTCTTGAAGTTTAATGCTTCAAGTATTGAAAACTTGGCACTTTTCCAATCAATGTCCAAATTAGAAGATAATGGAGGGAAACCACCATCAACTTCATCATAGGCCAATGGAGAAAGTTCAAGCATTTTAAATCATTAAGGATGAAGCAGAGTCTCTAAATGGGGTGGTGGAAGTTACACTCATTGTTCTATTAAATCTAGTAAGTACTTTGTTTGATTTTGGTTCTATGTATTCCTTTATTTCATCAAATCTTACAAATAATATAGAATTAGTACTTGAGATACTATAATTAGAGTTATTAGTTAATAGTTTTTGAGGTATTATTATAGCATCAATAGTCTATAAAAAATCTAGTATTAACTTTGTTGAGTATAATCTCAATAAAAATCTAGTGTTCATTCCTATTGTGGAATTTGACACTATACTAGGGATGGATTAGCTCAAAAAGAATAATGATAAGATCCACTGTATGAGAAATGAATTTTCATTAGTATTGAATGGAAATCCTATAGTTATTTTCAAAGGAGAGATATCCCAGCCTAAGTATTTTCTAGAATCAACTCCCATGGCCTTATTTATGGAGATGACCAGTGAAGAGGCAGAAGAAAATAAAAGTAAAAGGATAGAAAATTTCCCCATCATTAAAAAATACATTTCTGTATTTCTTAAAAAGTTACATAGACCTCCCATAGAAATAGAGGTAGAGTTCTCCATTAGACTCATACTCAGCTCCAAGTCGATATTGAATACCCCCTATAGAATTCTAAATGTGGATTTAGAGGAGTTAAAGAAACAACTTCAAGATATTTTGTAGAATATATTTATTCGACCAAGTGTATCTCTATGGGGTGTAATTATTCTCTTTTTAAATAACAATGATGTATAAATGTGGCTATTCATTAATTATAGAGA
Organism: Viscum album; assembly: GCA_963277665.1. NCBI lineage: Eukaryota > Viridiplantae > Streptophyta > Magnoliopsida > Santalales > Viscaceae > Viscum > Viscum album. The sequence continues at coordinate 905,626,636 of OY728139.1, forward strand.
ACTTATCAGGATCATAGTGAAGAACATGTACCCTCTCCCAAGTATTGAGGATTTATTTGACCAGCTTCATGGGGCTTATTTATTCTCCAAGATTGACCTTTGATTTGGGTATCATCAATTGAGGGTGAAGAAAGAAGATATTCTAGAGACTACATTCCAATCAAGATATGGGACTTATGAGTTTTTTATTATTCCCTTAAACTTGAATAATTCTATTACTATATTTATGGATTTGATGAATAGAGTATTTAAGGACTGCCTTGATAAATTCATGGTATTTTTTGTTGATGATATTATGATATATTTGAAAATTCGTGAGGAGAATGAGAATAATATAAGGGTTATATTGAAAAATCTAAGAAAGGATAATCAATTTGGAAAATTTATAAAATGTGAATTAAGGTTACAATAAGTTTCATTCTTGGGGAACATCATAACCAATAAAATAATTTCAATTAACCCTTTTCTGAAAAAGGATGTAGAGGAGTGGTCTTATCATACAATAGTAACTGATATTCACATTTTCCTTGTTTTATCAGGATATTATAGGAGGTTTGTGAAAAAAAATCACAACTTTCTAATCCACTAACCAAGTTAACTCAAAAAGGATTTAAGTTCATCTGGATAATGGATTGTGAAGAAAGTTTCCATAAACTAAAGAGGAGATTGGTTACTGCACCGTTTTTAACTATACTCTCTATAAAAGAAGTATTTTTTTATTAATAGTGATGCATCTCTGAAAGGGATTGGGTGCATCCAGATGAAAAATGATAGGGTGATTGCTTATGCATATCAACTGTTAAATCCTAATGAGCATAATTATCCTACACATGACCTAGAGTTAGATATAGTCTTTTTTTCTTTGAATGTTTGGATGCACTATCTTTATGGGGAGAAATGTGATATATACACAGACCACCAGAGTTTGGTGTATATATTCAAAAAATAATAATTGAACATGAGACAAAGGAGATGGTTGGAGATTCTTAAAGACTATGATTTTTCAATTCAATATCACCCGAAAGGGCATACAAAGTTGCTGATGCATTAAGTAGAAAAAACCTTATTGTGATGGAAATGATGAGGATTCAAGGAGATACATTTATCAAGGACCTAGTAAAGTTGGACATGGAAATAATAAGAGAAGGGGGATCATCCATCCTATCCCAAATTATTTCCCAACCATCATTAATAGATAAGATCAAGGGAGATTAAAGAGAATATTCTTTGATACAATAGAAGATAGTGGCTACAAAGAATGTAAAGTTTCCTAAGTTCAATATTCATCAAGAAGATGTACTTAAATTTAAAACAAGTGTATGTTTCCCATATATCCCAGAGATAAAAACGGAGTTGATGGATGAAGCTCATAGATCTACATTCTCTGGGATATATGGGACATATATCCTTGTGTGAAAATGGAGATTACCGACTACACTACAATGGGAGATTTTCTACTACACTATAAAGTGCTAGGTGTGTCAAAAAGTGAAGGAAGAGTGAAAAATTTCTAAATTGGAATTGAAACCACTACCCATACCAATATGGAAGTGGGACAACATCACTATAGACTTATTCATTGGTCTCCCAAGAATATCTAAAGGAAATAATGTTATATGGGTTATATTGGATCAACTCACTAAGAATTACCATTTCATTACTATTAAGGAAGATTTATCTCTTGAACAACTTACCAACATATACTTAAAGGAAGTTATGAGGATTCATGAGGTGAAACTTGCAATAAAGTTTTATCATTATCCATGGTTCACATATAAATTCTAGATAATTCTTCAGCATACTCTGAATATTGAAATGAATTTAAGTATGGCCTATCACCACAAAAATAATGGAAAATATGACAGGACTATTCAGAAACTTTATTGCATGATAATATCATGATCAATGTAATTTAAAGGTGTATAGGATCAAAATCTCACATTATTTAAGTTCTCAAACAAAAGAAACTTCCACTTGTGTATTTAAATGGAACCCTGTGAATCTCTGTATGTGATGTGATGTAGAAATATTATTTTTTGGGATGGAGTTTGTAAGAGAAAGATACTTGGGGCTGATATTGTGCAAGAGATGAAAGAAAAGGTTCATTCCATCCAACAATATATAAAATCTACTCAGATTTGGCATACGATTTATACTGAAAATTATAATGCCCCTAAAATTCTAAGAGTGCCTTTTATTCTATAGCATGCATGACACACAACACAAAATGTAAAATAGAATATAACATATTGAGACTTTATGGTATATTTAATATTTTAAATAAATTTAATATATTCTATGGCTTTTAATTCATGAAATACGGAGTTATCTTTCATCACACGCAATGAAGACTTTCTTCGATAGCTTGAGTTGCATGTTAGACCGAGTTTTATTGAGAAACAATATATTATTAAAATATTATTATTTAATATAATAAGATAGAACCTAGAAATTAAATTTATGGTAATTAATAGGATTAAATAACTTATGGAAATATATTTTTGAATCCATTTTTATATAATTAAATATAAATGAATATAAAAACAATTGAAAATGTAGGAAATGTTTTTATAAAGAACTATTTTTATGCTTCCAAAGGTGTTTTATCTTAATAACATAAATTAATTACTATTAGTGAATTATATTAATGATATATATATATATATATATTGTATTAAATCATATTTTTTATATTCATCCAATAGATTCAATAGGCATAAGATAAGAACAAACCCAATTTTACACATAAAAACCTATATTTTTATAAATGCAATTTTACCACCATTTAATGGAACACTTATTTTAAATATGAATTTTGAAACTTTTATAAATTTAATATGAATAAATAAATTTCATTTTTTAAATATAAACATAAAAATTATGTTTGGGTGAATTTTTGGAATTTTTCTGAGAAGTTTTATTTTTTGATTAATAGTGAAAAATACTGAATTTTAATTGAAAGCTGCTTTTTTTTTGTAAATAATTTATAGTGTTAAATTATATTTTATATTGGTTTTAAAGTTTAATAATTTTAATTAAACATAAATTAATCCAATTTATTACACTTTAATTAATCTAACTTTGAAATTAAATATAAAAAGATATCAAATTTTTGGATATTTCACTTTAAAAACCCTCTTTGTCATCCCGTATGTAGGATTGATTTGAAATTAATTTTTTCCACTTATGTGATTGTAATATTGAAAATTTATTAAATATTTAGAATCATAATAATTTATAATTTATAATAATTTCAACTTATTGTTTACCAAAAATCTTAGTGAAAGTGATTAAAATTAATTACAGCGATTAAGAGAAAAATTATCTTAACAAAGGAATAAACCTTAAAATAAAGGCCTTAAATGGCCTAGAAACGTTTCAAAAATTCATTGTATATTCATATTTCAACCCTATTACACTTTTAAATAATTGATTTAATTATTGGATCCACTTGACATGGAAGAAATGTGGATGAAATTCCCTTTTCAAAAATTTACAAGAATTTCACTCCTCATCCACTACAAAAGGTACTCACCCCTCCAACTTATTCACACATATAAAGACATTTTTATCACCAAAAATATGCCCAAATAATCTCTAAAATTCCATACACTCATCCTAGATTAATACCTTTGGTTATAAATCCAACCAAGTAAGTCTTTTGGTATAATCCAAAAGGAGTTACACGAATAAGAGGTAACATTCTTCAACGATCACTTTTGTTTCATTTACCTCTCCACCTCTTCAATTATTTTTATATAATTATTATATAATAACATCAGTATCTTAAATATAATGAGATGTTTTCATGATAATATTTCTACCTACACTTTCACACACACTTCTATCAAATGGTTAATGTACTTACCATTTCTATGTATGATGAATTACCTCCTCATGAAATGATGTTATTCATTTTTACTTTACCACCTCTCATAGTTGGGAATTATTTTGGAAACAACATTTTTATATGATATTTTTTGTATTTATTTTTTATTCACACTTATTGAATTTTTATATAACACATAAATTAATTTTTTCCATTTTGTGGGAGTATAATAACTTCATTTGTGGAAATGTGATCTACCACCTCCTCAAAGCGATGTGATTCATTCACGCTATACATGGAATTTATTAATGATGGTATTAATAAAAATATGTGAAATATATTAAATAAATATTATTATATAATTATAATATATACATATATATATATATATCATTTACTTTTCATTTGTTTAATATGAAAAAGATATGGATGTTGCGTTTATGCGTACGTACGACCAACTGTCTTCGTGAACAGTGCATTTCATTTCTTATATCCAAATATTATGGATTATTATAAATACTTATATAATGGATATATATGATATTTAAATCATGGTTTAAATTCTGTATATTATGAAATTATGATCTAATTAATAATGACAACAAGTTACAAGTCAAAACATACTCGAAAAACTAGGCAATTAACATCCAAAATAGTAAAAATAATGAAAGATTGTTAACAAATGGGTAATAAGATATTATAAGAAGATAATATATGATATTATAAATATGAGTATGGTTATTTTATAAGTTATTAACATGATTAAAACCATTATAAAGGTGGATAAAGGATGTTCAACCAATAGGAAATGCAAGGTAATGTATTTTCATCACACTTTTTACATATGTGAGATAAATGTCATATTCACTACTTACTTATTTTTTGTGGAATATATAATAATTTTTTTGATAAAATATGTTATTAATTATTTTAAATTCATGGTATTTTGAGTTTCAATTTGAATCATTTCTTCTAATGGTATTTTAATTAAAAGTTACGAAGTGGTAAACAAATTCGTAACCCAATTCCTTTTCATTGAGTTATAATACTTCCTCGTTATTTTTAATATTCTAAGATTATGCGTGTAAAAACTTTTTAATATATATTGTTGTATTTCCACTTGTTTTATGTGTATTTAAATTTTAAACACATATTCATTGATTTATTCTCACATCAATTTTATAGTCTTTTCAAGGGTTTAATTTACAATCTCATTTTGTTCCGGATTGTTTTCACTGGGATTTCCATTATAAGAAATTATTGGATCATTATTTAATAAATAATTTCATTTTAATATAATTTGGTTATTAATTACCTTTTCTAAGTAAAATTAATATTTTTCCACTCTTTGGAACTCAAAATGTTTTAGATTTTTTAAAATAAAATCCGACTTCATTTCTCTCTTTAGTCAGAGAACCCATTTTATTCTAAAGACCCTATTTTCTAAAAAGGTTCTAAAAAATGTTTTTTACCTTTCAAAAATGATTTATTAAAGAAAATTTTACTTTTTTTTCTTTTAAAAATCTTTTTAAAGGAATTTTTTATCTCTTTCTCAATAAGGTACTTTTCTAACCTTTTTACCATGAAAAAGAAATGTTCTTTTTACCTTATACAACATGTACGGATTTACCCTCCATAATTTCTATAAATCTTCCTTTTAATGTTTAAAAGGTTAATTTTTAAATAAAATATCTTCAAAAGTAATTTTCAAAGAACATTATTTTCAATTATTTTCAAAATAAAACGGATAATTTCCTCAATAATGTTCTTAAAATATATTTTTATAGTATTTGCATTCATCAATGACAACAACCCATTATTTTTACACCACTTGGGATATGTTTTCTTAATACCATCCTAATTATAATTTTGGATGGTTTATGATTTCGTTGACTAAGGATAGTATTGACATTCACTACCTTGTTTCCTTTTAGTCCCCTTGAAATATTCAATTTCCTAGGATCATAGAACATTGAATTTCCCCTAATTATCCATGTCATTTATTATGGACATGTTTATTTCCTAAACCGTATATAATTTTTACATATGGTATTTACTTTTAAAGTTATTTTATTTTTTGGAAAATATTGATAAATCCCTATCTTTTAATCAATACAGATATTTTAGAAGGCACATTGTTTTTTAATTAAATTGATTATTTGATATATGAGGAATGATTTGGATAGGAACAAAATGGGTGGGGGAAGTTATATATATACCCTTAATGCATCGGTAGTCTCATGAGATTAAATTAGTTGGTGATAATCCCTCCAATTTTGTTTCCAAGTACAATAGTTTTGTTTCTACCTATATATTTAAATTATCATGTAAAAGGTCTCGACAGTAGTATTTTAAACCGTCTTATAAAAGGCCTTTATGGTAATGGAATCATGTTCTTGGGAAACATGATGTGTGATAATTAATAATTCCATTCATTAATATTAACTATTTATTATCCATGATATTTTCACTCTAACAAAGTATATGGATGCATTTGATTCTCAGTTTATTGACTAAATGGCCTGTGTTTTCGGCTTCTTACCTTTCTATATTTATTTTTCCATATCTATTTATTTAAATGGCATGTGTTTTTAGTTATTTTCCATGTCATACTATTTATGTAATTCCTTATAAGTTTATTGATTACATGGAATGTGTGTTCATTTATTTTCCTTACCATAATGATTATTCTCATTAATTCATAATTTAATCCACTTTACTTTACCCTTAATGATCATTTGAGCACACCATTATTTTTTTAATTCCCTAGGAATCTAAGAAGTGTGATAGGAAAGATATGAAAGGATATGCTAAGTGGGAATAAATTTATCCTCAAAATAAGAAAATAATTATATTGTAATTATTATATTCATTTATAATACAAGATTCATGTATGTATATGATTTACCAGGACTACTAAATTCTTCGGTCCTTCAGGATTTGATTCCTTGTAATCATGACAATGTAATGGTAATAGACACTGGATCCGAGATTTCTAGGATCAGATCACTGTAGTTGGTATCATAGTAAGTTTAGTAGAAACATTAGGAACTATATTTAGATAAACATATATTAGAGAACATAACCATAAGATATACTTGAGGATAAGTATAGAAGAACAACCTTTGATTTTGGTAAGGTAGATATTATGTGGATATTCCAAGAAATACATCTCTGTTTGGATACTACTAGTAGACATGGTTTTGGTATAGACGTACCTAGGGGTAATAACTCCAAAAAGGTGTGTCAGGCCTAACTCGATCATAACCTGATACATGACAATGAGCCTTACTATGCACCTAGTTTGATACTCTCAGGTGATATGCTTAGGATAATTCACATTTTATTTCCAAACCATTATGAAGGATTTAAATAGACAATGAAAATGAATGACCTAGGTTAAACCTTAGAACATGGAAGGACCTATGTTGAAATAAAACAGATGAGGTATTTATGTATTGAGGTTGTATTGAAAACCTTAATTAAAAGGCTATTTACTAATTAAACTTATTTCAAAGATTTCCATCATATTTATTTTTGAAATCATATTAATAGAGTTTATAAAAAGTAAAACCTCATGCTATCTAACAACCCATCAAATCCGGAAAGGCAGTGGAGCTTGAACCCATGACTAAAGGAAAATAAGGGTTTCATGCCTACCCATAGCCTATGAGATGTTATAGTTAATGTGTAATTATTTTTAGCTAAAAAATTTGATGAATAAATATTAACGAGTAACCTCTAGTGTTGATTTTTAGGTTTATAGATTAATGTATTAACCATATTGGATTTAGAGAATAGTAAGAGACAAACGAAATGATTTTTCACTCTTTCATGGGCCTTATGATATGTTAAAAGTATTTTTTAGTGGTTTGGGAATAAAAGTTAATTTTTGGATATCCATTTATTAATGTAATGGATAAATTTTAAATTGATAAAATAAAAAACAAAGGATAAAAATTGTGTTTATAAAAATATGTAAAGTAAGTATATTTCCTTACATTCTTAGGTAGTAAAATAAATACTAAACATTAGGAAAATGATAAAACAATGTTATCCTAATACCTTAATTTTTGTTGAACTGATGATCTTCTAAATCATCATAGTTTTTTGACTTTGATACCATAAACCTTCCATTAACCATTCACTTATTTTTTATTAATGAACTAAATCACTCCCTATAAATATTTACCCTTTTTATCCAAGTATATATCTTTACTTTCCACTAATGTTCTCTTATATAGAAACCTAGTTATTTGTTATTCTATGTGACATTTTTACTTATCATTCTCTATTATTAAGAAGATATTTTATTAACACTTCTCATGATATGGGATTTCAACAAAGTAATTTTCAAATATAAAACCCTTGATTTTTGAGATCGAGTTAAAATTGTGAGGATTCATTTTTTTAAGGTAGTGAGAATGTAACACCCAAAAAATTCAAAAAGAGTAACTTTTATTCTATAACATTTATGAAAAAAAACATCAAACATATAAAGGAATATAACCTCTCAAGAACGTATGGTATATTTAATGTTTTAAATAAATTTAATATAGTATATATCTTACAATTCACACAATACTGAGTTATCTTACATCACACGCAATAAATATTTTCTTGGATGGCTTGCACTACATGTAAGATTGAGTTTTACCGAGCAACAATATATTATGAAAATATTATTATTTAATATAATAAGATATAACCTAGTGGTTAAATTGGAATTTATGAATATAATAAACTAACTTATGGAAATATACAATTGAATTAATAAGTATACAATTAAATATAAATTAATATCAAAACCAATTGAAAATATAGGAAATATTTTTGTGAAGAACTATTTTTATAATTCCAATGGTGTTTTATCTTAATAACATAGATTAATTGATATTAGTGAATTATATTAATTAAATATATATATTATATTATATTCAATAATATATATTTTTTAAATTCATACAATATATTTTATAGTCATAAGATAAGAACAAACCCAATTTTACATATAAAAACCTATATTTTTATAAAGGCAATTTTACAGCCTTTTAATGGACCATCTATTTTAAATATGAATTTTGACACATTTATAAATTTAATATGATAGAATAAACTTCATTTTATAAATATAAATATCAAAACTAGGTTAGGGATAGTTTTTTTAATTTTTTTGAGAAGTTTCATTTTTTGACGAATAGTGAAAAATAATGCATTTTAATCGAAAACTACTTTTTCATGAAAATACATTATAGTGTAAAATTATATTTTATATTTGTTTTAAAGTTTAAATAGTTTAATTATAAATAAATTCATCCAATTTAGAAAATTTTAATAAATTTTACTTTGAAATTGAATATAAAAAGATAGAAAACATTTGAACATTTCACTTTAAAAACTCTCTTTGTCATCCTGTCTATGAGATTAATTTTAAATTAATTTATGACACTTATGTGATTCGAATTTGGAAAAATGGATTCCATATTTGTAATAAGAATAATTTCTAATTTCTAATACAACCAAATTATTTTTGACAAAAAATATTAGTGAATGTGATTAAAATTAATTACAGCGATTAAGAGAAAAATTAACTTAACAAAGGACCAAACCTTAAATTTTAGGCACAAAATGAGCTAGAAAATTTTCCATAAGTAATTTTATGTTCATTTTTAGACCCTATACCCCCTTTTTAATAATGTTTTTCATTATTGGGTTCACTTTAAATGGAAAAATGTCACACCACAACCACGGACGCCCATGTTTTTATTCTTTTCTCGGTCCCGCGACTCTGGGTAAAGTCAGGTTTGGGTCTGGGTTTGAATTTTTGAAGCTTTGATATTTTCGGTGGGTCTCGGGCTAGTGCGCAATCACCGAACAGCTAGCGGTCACCGCGCATTCGGTCCGGGTGGGTGCGCGGTCACCGCACATTCGGTCTGATCATGCGTTCGGACCTGGTGAGTGCGCGGTTTCTCACCTGTTTAGATAAATAATAAAATTAAATGAATAAATTAAATTGAAGAGAATTTTATAAAATGTTTAATAATAATAATAACAATAATTTATAATATTGTTATTATTATTATTATTATTATTATTATTATTGTTGTTGTTATTATTATTATTAGTATTATTATTAGTATTAATAATAATATTGGTATTATTATTGTTTTTATTTACTTACTTTATTTTATTTTATTTTATTTTATTTTATTTTCTTTCTTCTTATTCTTTCTTTTTTTCTTCTCTTTCTCCGCTTCTTTTTTTTTCTTTCCACACAGTGCTGCTTCCCACCTTGTCCCCCACGCGACCCCCTAGGTCTTCCCTAGGTCACACCTCGGATCCCTCTTCGGCTCCCTGTCCAGCCCTCCGATTCACATGTGCCTGCCTGCATGATGCCTCCTCCCCGTCCGATCCATAGAGATGCCCTACCTCTCTACCACCAGGCTCCGCCTCTGCCCCTCATGCAGCGCCTCGCCGCATGCCCTCTTCCTCCCATAGCAGCCATCCCACCAGCTGCGGGCTTCTCCTCCCCCCTATCGACTCCCTACTACCCAGCTCCTGTTCCCCTCCTTGCCGCAGCAGGACTGCCCAGCATCCCCCCCTTATTCCTCTCCTACTTCCGCCGCACAACAGCCCTGCATGCGACCTGGTGCCACCATCCTGTTCCTCACATAGCAGCCCGTGCAGGCCCCTGCTCCCTCCTGCTCCCCTTGCAGCGCGCATCCCTATTGCAGCACCCAGCTTTAGTGCGGTCGACCTCCTTCAACGCCGCACCCAGCCAGCCCGGAAGCCCCCTGCTCCCCCTTGCCCCCCTGTCCTATGCGTGACCCTGAGGTCTTCCCTGGGTCTCCTTCTGCACAACCCTCCTGGCTCATCTTTCCCTCTTCTGACAGCGCCTGCACTCCCGCTGACCGCCTGCAGTGGCACCCCGATCTGCTCCCCACACAGCAGCCCACCAACCGTGCCACCCTCCCATGCAGCGACCCACCTCTGCCAGGCCTCCTTCCTTCTCCTCCTGCCGACCCTGCTGCCCCCGTTTTGGCTTGTCGATCGCCAGTCGCGCCACCCTCCAAAAGCTACTCCATGTCCAGTGTTGTCCCCCTGCTACCCCCTGGTCCGACCCCATCTCGTCCGCCCCTTCCTCCTGGTTGGCCGCCTCTATCGCGTGCCCCGAACAACACCGCCCCATCACGCACCTTCCATAGCCCCTTGATGCGATCTGGCCGCTATCCCTGTCCATCAGTTGTCTCGCATCACCGTTGTCCAACGGCCCTCGCCGCACCCCCTGGTCGGACCACGTCCAGCCATGCGGATGCCTTCCTCTGTTCCAGCACGATGCTCTCTGGCGGTCCGTTTCAAGTCATGACCCCCCGTTGGTACCTATTTATTTTATGATCCATTTTATATTTTTATTATATATATATATATACCCTATTTTGATTAGAATTTTTATTAATTTAATTTTATTTGGGTCAGTTTGACTTTATAGGACCTGCGTAGGGCTTTTCCGAGTGAGCGTCATCGCCGTGCTTTGTTTCTAAGTTTGCGTCGTCGTCGCACTTCAAATTCGAGGTGAGGGTCTCTTCCCACCGCTTGGTTCCACATACTTTAATTGGGGTTTTTTTTTGTGTTTTGAGTTCTTAGTATTTTGTTTACAATAGGTTGGACCTTACTGTGTAGTGTTCGACGTGGGTCTTCCATTTCATCTCGGTCTCGAGGTAGGTCCCCAACCGCACTTGCCTTTAGATTTAGAATTTATTAATTGCTTGATTTTTTATTAATTTTAATAAATAGGAAATAATATAAGATAATTAATTTTTATATGATTATTTTGTGTAAAAAGAGCCGTTTATTTTATACATGACACTTGGAATATTTTATTGACGAACAGACACCGAGTAGTGAAAGAATGCTTGTTTGGCTTTCAAACATAAATCATAGAATTTAAAATGTAGTTTTGGTTTAAATGATAAATTATCTCTTCTGAATAAGTGTTTTGGGTTTTATTGAGAAATGATGTTTTTATTTAAAGTTGGTGAAGGCCTGTTTGGCACTTTAATAAAGTAAATTATTTTGGAAAAACTCACTTTGGTGTTACTCAGGGATGATACTTAGTGTTCGTTGATTGCATGAGTTGTGTGTTATATTTGTTGATCATGGATGATTGATTTTCATTTTGGACACACCTCTTTTTTATTGTTTGTATTGACATGGGAACCTAGCATAGTGAGTGAATATTTTGAGAACAATTGCTGCACTAGTTTAGATTACGCACTGGCTAGTAGCCCCATAGTAGGGGAATACTGAGTTATTGCTACTATGGGGATTGGGCCCCTCGGTTAGGCCTTGTAGGGATATGCCGAGCATTAGGCTGTTATGACATCATCAAGTTAGGGCATTCCTTTAGGATGAGTCAGATGTATAGTATGTTCTGGATTGTTCACGAGCTCCTAGGTTCGACCCATGTTTCATTTATTGTTTATTTGTGTGTGGTGCACGATTGAGAAGTCTATTTCGGTTGTTGGCTTGTGTGTGCCATTTTTTCAATTTCCCTTGGCATGTGTTGTGTGTTATGTGTGGTTTTACTTTTTGGATAATAACTGAAGTTTGGATTCCTAAATTGTTCACAAAAAATGTTTTAAAATGAAATGTACCTATTCCTTTCAAACATTAAAAATTGTTTTTAAATTAAAAAGGGCAATGGACTGATACTTGTTTTAGAAATGAAAGTGTGTGTGAAAACTAATATTTTATATAATTTAGTTCAAATATTGAATTGGTAGATTCTTTATTTAAATTTAGTGCATTGGAAATAGATATAGGGCTAGCCTACAGAGTTTTAATACTCACGCCTATAGTTCTTTTCTGTTTTTAGTGTTTGTGAAGGCTACAGTTTGGGTGTGTTCGCCTTGGGCGACGTTTGGTCATGAGTTAGAGAGTGACCTGTGAGGTCACACGGAGATAGTGGTTGTCTATTTCAGTTAGTTTTATTTTCTTTTGTTCTTGTTAGTTACTTCACTCTGTTTATTTATTTTTCACTGCTCTGTTTAATTTCTGCTTCTTTATTTATTTATTTCTACTGGGCAAAATCATTCCCACAGCCTCTGTTGATGCCCTGTCTCTTATCGCCAGCCTGGGAGGATCGGGAACGCCTCTCGGGCCATGTCGTAGACCGGCTCGGGTGACCGATTCAAGGTCGACCCGTTCGTGACAGAAAAAATGAGGGTGTGATTCCATTTTTAAAAAATTAAAAGAATTCCAATCCTCCTCCACTATAAAATGGAACTCACCCCTCCCACTTATTCAACATCTAAAGCCATTTGGATCACCCAAAATATAACTAAATAATCTCCCAAATTATATACCCTCATCCTAGGATCATCCCATTTGTAAGAAATCCAACCAAGGAAGTCTTTTAGTATAAACCAAAAGGAGTTACCCAAATTGGAGGTAACCTTCTTCAATGATCATTTTTGTTTCATTTACCTATCCACCCCTTAAATTATTTTTATATAATTATTATATAATAACCTAAGTAACTTAAATATACTTATATGTTTTTATTATAATATTTTGAACTAAAATTTCACACAAAATTCCATAAAATGGGTAACAAACTTGCAGTTTCTGTGTGCGGTGAATTACCACCTCACAAAACGATGTCGTTCATTTTTTCCTTTAACACATCTCATGGATGGGAAATATGATGGAAATGATATTTTTTATATGATATATATGGTATTTATGTTGTATTAATACTTATATAATTGGTATTTAACACATACCTTAATGATTTCCATTTTATTGGAATATGATAACTTTTTTTTGTGGAAGTGTGGACCACCACCACCTCAAAGCAATATGATTCGTTCAAGCTATACATGAAATGTATTAAGGATGGTATTAATAAATATATGTGAAATATATGAAATAAAAATGATAATATAATTATAATATACGTATATATATATATCATTTACTTTTCATTCTTTTAATATGATAAAGAGATGGATGTAGCGTTCATGCGTACGTTCGACCTACGTCTCTATGAATGATGCATTTCATACTGATGCATTTCATTTTTTTTCTCCAAATATTATGGATTATTATAAATACATATATACTAGTTATATATGATATTTTAATCATTTTTTAATTATATATATGATTAAATAATGTTCTAATTAATAATAACAACAAGTAACAAGTCAAAACATACTCGAAAAACTAGGAAATTAACACCCAAAATAGTAAAAATAATGAAAGATTGTTAAAAAATGTGTAATAATATATTATAAAAAGATAATATATGTTATTATAAATATTATTCTGGTTTTGGTATAAGTTATTAACATTCTTAGAACCCTTATATAGGAGGTTAAATGACATTCACCCAAAAGTAAACATAAAGTAAGGGTTTTTCATATCACTTTTTTACATATGTGAGATAAATGTCATATTCACCACTTAATTATTTTGTGTGGTGTATATATGGAAAATTTTGATATATTATATCATGAAATATTTTATATTCATGGTATTTTGATTTTGAGTTTAAATTATTTCTTCTAATGGTATTTGAATTAAAATTTACGAAGTGGTAACGAATTTCATAACCCAATTCCTTTTAACTGGGTTATAAAACTTCCTCGTTGCCATTAATATTATAAGATTGTATATGTAATAATTTTTTACTATCAATTTTTTTATTTAATATTTTTTTATGTGGATTTATATTTAACACACATAATCTAATAATTTATTGATTCTCACATAAATGTTATGGTCTTTTCAAGGTATTACTTCACAATCTCATTTTGTTTGGGATTATTTTCACTTGAATTTCCATTAGAGGGAATTATTGTATCATTTTTTAATAAATAATTTAATTTTATTCTTTAAACACACCTGTCATGGGGTGTGGTCAAAAGTAATTAAATTTTTTCATAGTGCAAAACTGAGGCTGATCAAGGTCGTCTCTCTTGAGGAGCCTTTTAGTGTGGTTCACTTACTTCTTCTATATCACCTAAACTATTTTTTTTATATTTTATGAATTTAATAAAAACAGTGAACATATTTTTTGTGTTTTTATTATTTAAAAAAATGACATGTAAAATTATAATTTAAAGTTTCATGAAAATCTAAACAGAATGAGTTAATAAGAAAGAACTTGGTTTTAGGGTTTGGTTTAATGTTCAATCATTATTATCCTTTATATGTTTTATTTAAGTTTGATAATATAAACATGAAATATCATGTTTTAATTACTACTCTTTATTTATGAATTGTGAAATATCATTGAATTCTTAAGAACTCTCAATTATACCTCCTCCTATAATCAAGGTGGATGACACACCCTGGTTTAGGATGTGTCATCTTCCAGGACCCTATTCAATCGAAATCGTTTCATCCATTGATTAGCTAAACTAAATCATGTGAATAACTATCCAATGGAGATATAGAAAAGTGCTAAAATAAAATAAAATAGATATATTGAGTTTTATGTAATTTGGGAAGTCACCAAATCAGGGTCATTCACCTCATTCGTACATGAAACTCAAAACTATCTACAAACATAAAATTAAAATTCAAATAAAATCCATTAACAACTTCACCTCAACTTGTGTTAAGTCTCTGGGTCAACCTATCATTTCTGAGAGTAATATATTAAAATGGTGGAGTATATAGAATTTTTGAGGAAGAAGAGATTAAGAAAGGATGAATGGTGGATGAAGAAAATAAGAATGGGAGAACAGAGGAAACACAAATGCATGGATTAACAATACTAAAATATGAATTAAAATTGAAATTAAAACTAAAATTAATAAAAGTAAAAAAATAAAGAAGAAATGGTGGATATTTGGGGATGGAACCCATAGGTGTATATCTCCTCCTTGGTGCCTTGGAAGGAATGGGATGGAGTGGAATAGAATCATTTGAGAGGTAGGATATCCTCTCCTTTTATAGGTAGAATTATCCTTCTAAAGTGGGTGTATTTTTTCCCAATTAATTACAAAAACACATGGTTAATACTTAATAAAAGTTGTTGCAAAACGTGTTTCACATCCTCCTTAAAACTTTCAGATCCATTGGCCACTAGATAGAGTTATGAATTTTTTATTGACTATTATTTTTTATGGACGAAGGTTCTAAGAAACTTCCTTCAAAATATTTAGTTCAAAGGCCACCTTTTTGAACTCATAACTCCTTGAAATTTATTTTCAAAATGATAATATGAGTCCTAGTTCCATTACAAGTGTAATAACTTTAATTTGAGATGTGTAGACTGATTTGTGCTTCTGTTATGGTTGTGGGGTCCACGTTATCCTCCCAGAAAATTTCTCCACTTCAATGATTTTTTCAGGCCTCTAGATGTTCGAATCTGCTCTTGATCTTGAAGAAAAATTTGAATAACATAATTTAAGGAATCAAAAACAAAAATAATCACTCAAAGTGAATTAATAATTTAAAATTTATGACCAAAATACCCTTGTGGTAAAAATATGTCAAAAATACAGAATTAAGAGCTTTTTACATTTTAGCCCATTTTCATTCTGTAATTCAAATTGCCCATTATTTTAATAAAAAAATTAAATACATGAGTTTTATCATTAAAACATAAAAAAATATTCATTATTTGATTAAAAATATGTGCATAAATTTTCTTTTTCAAATACCCCCACACTTAAACCATTTTTTTCCTCAAGCGTAAAATCTCAACATTGAAAATCAGAGGGCCTTAATGTTATCAATATTCAAATTTCAATGCAATATAATCAAACAATTTTTAATTTCAATTTGTTTTTTCAATTTTCACATAAAATATCAATTCAATTTTCCATTTTTCAAAGAAATAATCAAATCATGTATTTTACTTTTTCCATTTAAAAATTGATGGAAATTATCCTTTAATTCATTGAAGCTTCTCAATTCATTATTATTAAACATTCCATTTCACGATTTACCTCAATTTTGATTATTTTTTCTCTCATCACTCATGATACAGTTCAAGTAGAGTTATGATCATATCATGAGAACATGCTTCTTATCCATAGTCTTGTAAATGAACTACTTTCTCCACTTTGTAAAGATAAAAGACACATAAAATCACACGGACTTACAATAAAGGTTCAAATGACTATGAGGCTTAAGGTTGGTAGGATTTGATGCTTTAAATAATTGAGGATCAAGGAGGAAGTTTATCTATTTAGTACAATTCATGATATCAAAAAGTGTAATGTAATTATCCCCTTCAAAGTAGCAACACCCACATAGCCAAAAGTAAAAGTAAAGGTTATAAACAAAGTAAAGAATGATGAATGATTTGTGATCCCTCTTGAATATTTTTTTTACTTTTTTATTTTTTCTTTTTTTAAAATTTATTATTAGATCTAACCTCACATCCATAACCTTACCACATATGATCAAAAGATTATTGATCTTGAAAATTGTGATTTTTGGTTTTCCTAAAACCCAACCCATTTTTCTCAATTTTTGGTTCTTTTTGTCATTTTTTCATTTTTTTATCCAAGAGGGAAAAAAAATAAAGTACAATGAATGATTCCATAACCTTTTAAAATTCCCACAATATCACCCCCACACTTCTTTATTACAAATTATATCATCCCTTACACTATGATTCCCTTTACCCCCACACTTTAACTTTAAAATATCTAGAAAATACAAAGTGGAGGGTAGGAATGGATAAAAATGGCTTGAAATATGGATCATCCCTAAAAAGGTTATTCACAATCTCTATGGGATAAAAGAAGGATTGATGTAAATGTGGTATTTTAATAATAATTTTCTTTTTAAAGGAAACCTCAATCATTTCAAATGTGTTTTTGCATATCCATAACTTTGATAAGTTTCAATACAAGTTCTCACAAGTGGCATGTCCCAAGATCACTCAATAAATACGCTCAAGATAAAATAGGAAGTAATTGGTTTAGAAATCCACTCGATAATGATACATATGATATTGGACAATCACTCAAGCCATGATTAATAATAACAAATCAATTCGCATGAATTTCAGAAAATTAAAGCACGAAAAATGGCTTGGGAATTTTATTTACATGAATCAATTAATTACTTCAAATTATGAGTCATTATTTTAATATTCACAATTAATTTTAAAATTTTAATTCTCCATTTTATTCATTTAATCATATCAACTTTGAAATATAAAACAAGACATCATGGTATTCCTAAGAAACTTATGTCTCCTAGAAAATTCAATTAAAATATAATCCATATGTGGGTATGAAATTAAACTTTAAAGCTAAAAAAATGCTTTTGTACAAAAATGTAAGGAGTTTAAAAGATAGAAACTAAAAGTGGAATCCATTTTGAAATAAATCTTAGTCCTATTCTAATGTCTGAGGCTTACTTAAACCATCATGAACCTATAAAATAAAACAACTCAATTAAGAAAAAGGATTATGTCATTAATACTAAAAAAGATAAGAGGGAGGGGGATGCATGCTGGAATACTTCATAAGAAATGATATTGAAATATAAATTCCTAGAAAGCATGTAAATATAAATCTTGGTATAACCCCCCAATTGGGCCTTGAATTTTTAATACCTCCAGAGGGCAGTACTAGCTATTATCCATAATCATATAGAGGATGAAGCTTATTTGATTTGAACCACCACATGTGGATTTTACAATCTTTTTATTTATCCTTTTTCTTGAGAAAATATCCACGGATAGAGTACACCATATCCCCCATTCACAATGAGGTATAACTTGTATGGTGGGGGTAAGATGAAGTATAGACCATCCTCTTCCATTGTTTCTACCTATGCAACCTTCCTATCTTGTAGTGTTGGCTTCATAGGGGATTCAATAAGAGAAACCTATGTTCTTATTTCCTTAGGCTCAGCTATGTAGATTTACTGATGTGGCTCATCCAATGCATGTTTATCGAAATCAAGGAGCTCTACATGTTCCTCAATAGGTGTATGTCCAGTTTCTTGTTCTTCCTCCAAGGCATAGTAATGAATGTCTGATTTTGTATAATCAAAACAAGAGGGAGTGACATAAAATTATGATTCAATAAAATCAGAATAGATAGAGTCAAATAAAGGTTCAACTCCCTGATTTGGTTCTGTTTCAATCAATGCCTCAGTGGTAAGTGCCTCTTGGAGTTTGATGGTGGAAACTAGAGGCAGGTAGTATGACTCCTCCACCTCTAGTTTGTCCTGAAGTTCTTGGATTTCCTTAGAAAAATTAGGAAAGAGAAGTGTCACCTCCTTCTTGGAATCCTCAGGTAAGAAAAGTGGATCATCATCTGGTTTAGGTTCAGACTCAGATTTCTCTGATGGTTCTTATACATATGCAGTTATCCAATCTATTTTTTCTTGTAGATTTTTTACCATATCTTTGAGCTCTTGAATATAATATCTCACCTTGTGTTTTTCCACTTTATCCTAGAATATTTCTTTTATAAATTCTTCAAAAGTGTTGGGAGGAATTGAGGAGTACTCCTCTTATGTCTCGGCCACTTCTTGATAGAATTATGGGAAGTAATCACAGAATTCAGTGAGTTCTCTGGCCAATCCTTCAACAACTAGTTTCTTGAGGTTCTACTTAAGATCCTGGATGAGGTCCTTGAATTCCTCCTCTTTGAGAATTTGGCTCTATTCTCCCTTGATCTATCTAGACCATAATAAAACACTCTCCTTTTTACTTGGGTGGTTTGACTTCTGGATATGTCACTTGTGATTAGTCATTCCATGCATAGTAATAATCATTTGAATTCATCATGGAAATAATATTCTTTGTTTTATAATTTCATAAAAAGAAATGAAATCTATCTAGGATATGAAAATAAAAAAGTAAATGAATAACTGATTGACTCCCTGGAAATGATGATAGTTTTTACGCACACCTATCATGGTGCGTGGTCAAAATCAATTATATTTTTTCCTAGTGCAGTAGAGGGGTACAATGTTATTAGTATTCAAATTTCACTACAATATAATAAAAAAATTCAATTTTGAATAAAATTTTATAATTCCACATAAAATATCAATTCAATTTATTATTTTTCAAAGAAACAATCAAATCATGTATATCACTTTTTCCTTTTGAAAATTTATGGAACTTCTCCTTTCATTCATTCAAGATCCTCAATTCATTATTATTAAACATGACATGTCATGATTTACCTTAATTTTGATTCTTTTTTCTCTCATCACTCACTATAAAATTCAAGTAGATTTATTCTCATATCATGATAACATGATCCATATCCATAGGCTTGTAAATGAACTACTTCCTCCACTTTTTAAAGAAAAAAGACACATAAAATCACGAGGAATTGAAATAAAGGTTCAAATGACTTTAAGGATTAAGGTTAATAGGATTTTATTCTTTTAAAAATTAAGTCTCAAGGAGGAGTTTTATCTCTTAAATACAATGCATGATATCCAAAATTTTAATGAAATTATCCCCTTAAAAGTAGCAACACCCACTTCCCAAAAACACAAACTAAAGCATAAGGAATTAGTTGTGATCCCTCTTGATTTTTTTTTACCATCATACTTTTTTTGTTTGGAAGTTATGATTAGATAAAACCTCACATCCATCACCTAATCACATACGATCATAAGATCATCGGTCTAGAAAATAGTGATTTTTGGTTTTCCTAAATCAAAAAGCATTTTTTTCATTTTTTTGGTCCATTTTGTCATTTTTCCATTTTTTCATTCAATAGGGGAAAAACAATAGATTACAATGAATGATTCCACAACCTTTTAAAATTCCCACAATATCACCCCCACACTTTTTCCTTACAATGTATATTATCCCTTCCACTATGATTCCCTTTACCTCAACACTTCAATTTTAAAATATCATGCAAATACTAAGAGGAGGGTAGGAATAGATAAAAATGGATTAAAACATGGCTCATCCCAAACGAGGTCCTTCATGGTCTCTTTCACCTAAAATAAGGATTGATTTAAAGGTGTTATTTTAAGGATAAGTGGATTTTCAAAGGATGCCTCAATCATTTTAAATGTGTTTTTCACAGTCACAGCTTTGAAAAATTTCAATAAAAGTTCTGAAAGGTGGAATGTCCCAAGATCCCCCAAGAAATATGTTCAAGATAAAATAGGAAGTACATAGTCTAGAAATCCTCTCAGGAACGAGACATATGATAATGGACAATCACTGAAGGCATGATTAATAGTAAAAAATAAATACACATGAATTTCATAAAATCAAAGCATGAAACATGGTTAGGGAATTTCATTTACATGAATCAATTAATTCCTTCAAATCATGAGTCCTTATTTTAATATCCATGCTTTATTTTAAAAATTTAATTCTCCATTTTACTCTTTTAATCATATCAAAATTGAAATCTAAAACACATCATCATAGGATTCCTAATAAATTCATGTCTCCTAGACAAGTTAAGTAAAACATAATCCAAGTGTGGGTATGTAATTTCACTTTAAATATAAAAAAAGTTTTTGGAAAAATATTTAAGGAGTTTAAATGATACACCCTAAAGGTGGACTCCATTTTAAAATGAAGCTTAGTTCTATTCCACTGTATGAGGCTTCCTTATACCATCATAAAACTATAAAATAAAACAACTCAACTAAGAACAAGGATCATACCATTACTGATTATAAATATAGGAGGGAGGGTAATTCATGCTATATTACATCCTAAGAAATGAGATTAAAATATAAATTCCTAGAAATCATGTAAAGATAAATCTCTATACGATTCCCCAAGTTGGCCCTAAATTTTTACTACCTCCAGAGGGCAGTACCAGCTATTATCCACAATCAGATGAAGGATGAAGCTTCTTTGATTTGAACCACCACATGTGGATTTTCCTAGCTTATGTTATATCCTTATTCTCAAGGGAAGATCCATGGATAGAGTATGCCATATCCTCCTCATTTACAATGAGGTATATCTTTCATGGTGGGAGTAGAATGAAGTATGGACCATCCTATTCTTTTTTTGCTACCTATGTAGCCTTATTCTCTTCCAGTTCTAGCTTTATAGGGGCTTAAATTAGAGGAGCCTCTGTTCTGATTTCCTCTAGCTCAGCTACATGGATTTCCAGATAGGGCTCCTCTAATGCATGTTCATTGAAATCATAGAGCTTCATATGTTCCTCAACAGGTTCATGTACATTTTCTTATTCTTCCTCCAAGGCATAGAAATGAATGTATAATTCTATATAATCCAAACTAGAGGTAGTGAAATAAAATTTAGATTCAATAAAATTAGAAGAGATAGAGTCAAATAAAGGTTCAAATCCCTGAGTTGGTTCTGGACCAATCAATGACTCAGTGGTAAGTGCCTCTTGGAGTCTAACAGTGGAAAGTGAAGGTAGGTAGTCAGGCTCCTCCGCCTCTAATTTGGCCTCAAGTTATTGGATTTACTGAAAAGAATATGAAAGAGTAGTGTCACCTCATTCTTGGCCTCCTCAGGTAATAAAAGTGGATCATATTATGGTTTTGGTTCAGACTTGGATTACTCTATGGTGCTTGGACATATAAAGATATCCAATCCAGTTTTTCTTATATAATTTTGACCATCTATTAAAGCTATTGAATATCATATATGAACTTGTGTTTTTTCACTTTATCCTAGAAAATTTCTATTAGAACTTCTTCAAAAGTGCTGGGAGGAATTGAGGACCACTCCTCTTGTGTCTCAACCACTTCTTGATAGAATTTTGGGAAGTACTCCTGGAATTCAGTGAGTTATCTAGCCAATACTTTAACAACTGGTTGCTCGAGGGTCTCCTTAAGATCTTGTATGAGGTCCTTGAATTCATCTTCTTTGAGAATTTGACTTCATTCTCCCCTGAGTTGTCTCAACCATAATTAAAGAATCCCTTTTGTAGAATGGGGTACTTAAACTTTTGGCTATGGCACCTGTGAGTAGTCATTCCATACAGAGTAATAATCATTTGAATTCATCATGGAAATATTTTTTTAGTTTTATATTTTTATAAAAAGAAATTTAATCTATATAGGATGTGAAAATAGAAAAAGTAAATTAATAACTGATTGAATCCCCAGCAACAACACAAGTTTTGATGCATACCTGTCATGGGGTGTGGTCAAAATCAGTTATATTTTTACCTAGTGCAACACATGGGATAACGAGGCTCATCTCTCTTGAGGATCCTTTTAGTGTGGTTCACTTAATTATTCTATATCATCTAAAATATTTTTTTGTTTTATGAATTTAATGAAAACACAAACAATATTTTTTGGTTTTTTATTATTTAAGACAATGTCATGTAAAATTATAATTAAAACTATCTTGAAAATCTAAATAGAACGATTTAATAAGAAAGTACTTCGTTTTAGGGTTTGGTTTAATGGTAAATAATTATTATTATTTATATATTTTATTTCATTTTGATAATAAAAACATGAAATATCAAGTTTGAATTACTAATATTTATTTATGAATTGTGAAATATCATTGAATGCTTAAGAATTCTCAATTCCACCCCCTCCAATAATCATGGTTGATGCCTCACATTGGTCTAGGGTGTGTCATCTTCCATGACCCAGTCAATCAAATTCATTTCACCCATTGATTATCTAAACTCCATTGTGTGAAGAACTAAATAATGGATGTGACACCCCAAAATTTTATGGGAAAGATAATTTTTAATTTTATTGATGTATTGTGTTGTATGCTACACCAAGATTAGCTTGCGCTATACGCAACACATTATTATCTTGTAGTATACACAACTCTATTCTTGTCTTGTGTTGCATGCAAGAACGACCTTCCTCAATAGTGTGTGTTGTACGCAATACCGAGCTTCACTAAACAATGATATATTGTTATAATAATAATATGAACTAGCTGTTATGAATACTATTAACCAAATTTTGAATTTTATAACATTATCATTCATCTTACACATATTCTAGAACATGGTATGAGAATAAAACTAATTTTTCTGATAAAAGAAGTATTTTTCAAAAAATGCCGTTTTATCGCCTTTTGATGGCGCACCCATTTTAAATATAATTTTTTTCAAGTTTATAAGTTCAATTTGACAAATTAAACTTCTTATTTTGAATCAGGACATAAAAATTTACATTGGATAAATTTTTGACATTATTCTGATAGCCTTCATATTTTGATGAATAGTAAAAATATGCTAAATTTTAATTGAAAACAACTTTTTTCATAAAAATAATTTATATGGATAAAATATATTATTTAATGGTTTTAAAGTATAAATAGAATATATTTTTACAATTTAATATAATTTATTCCATTATCATTAATTTTACATTGAAATCATAGGCAAAAACATTTCAATCTTTTGTAATGTTTTAACTTTTAAAACCCATTTTCTCAACAGCAGGATTAATTTTAAATTAAATACTGCCACTTCTATGTATTGAATTTGGAAAAATGGATTCAATATTTGGAATCAGTAGGTCAAAATTATGTTAATAGGCTAATTTTTATTTTTAGGCGTTATGAATAGTAACTACGGTAAATTTTATTTACCACAGTTAAAGGTAAATCAGGAAATTAAGGGTAAATATAATATTATAAAATTAACCTAACACTTGTATTAATATAACTGGATGATTATAATTCATCCTAAAATATACTTTGGTTGAAGTGGTATCTTTTGGAACCCACTTGGATGTGATTAAGACCTTTAATTTATTTTATTTAAAGAAAGTGAAATATGTCTCACTCAAAGTTTAATAATTAAAGTATTTTAATATAAGGTTATACGGAATAAAAATTAGATTATAAATACTCATTTGAAATATAAAATGTTTTTCTTTGTTATGGTAATTTATTTTTAATTTTTAAGAAATATTTAATTACCTAAATAGCTTATACATTAATGATGTAAAAATTATTTATTTAGTGAAAAATCAATAATATAGTTTTTATTCAAATAATAATACCCATAAAAGGCCCAAAAACCTAACAAAAACTTATTGGTCGTGTATCTATAAACCATAATCATCAAATGGTATAATTTTGGACCATTTGGAGCCTTAAAAGTGATTATGACACTTATATTATTTTATTTTAAAAGATGTCAAAGGTGTCACCTTCATAATTTAATAAATATAACAATTTAAATGTTGTGATTTTAAGATTATAAATTCAATTAAAAGAATTATTATGGAATATATTAGATTTATCTTTATCATAGTATTTTATTTTTTATTTTTATGCAACAAATAAGAATATTAAATAATTATACATAAATGATGTAATAATTATTTTATTAAGAGAAATATCAAATAAATGTTTTTAAAAACATTAAAATAAATATTATGTGAAAACATTAATGTGATCCATGAATTTTTTAGATTAATATGACATGTTACGAATATATTAAATATTTTTGTTCGAATATATCTTCTGTGTGTATTTTATTTAAATTCAAATAATTGAATAGTGTCAAAATTGACACTATCGATATTTTATAAAAATAACATATTATTAAATTGTTTAAAAATCACAAAAAATATTTAAAAATTATAAATTGAAATTTACATGGTCGAAAATTTCATAAAGTATCCAATTATGTACAATTCCCAACACATAAGTAAGTATTTATAATAATTTAAAATTTAGAAAATTATTACCACAAATAAGATTAAATAGATTAAATAAGGATAAATCAAATTGATAAGGTTTAAAATAATTTTCAAACATGTATAAATTTTATTGGATGATGATATTACAATATTGTCTCATATACTCTTCTAATTTGAGTAATTTTGGAAGTTTTTAAGTGGGGTTTGAGTTTATTATAAATTAATATTTTTGAGGTTTCCAAAAGTGCCCCTCTCTTCTCTTATAAAATGGAACCTCATCCCTCTCTTCCTCACACCATTTTGAGCTTTCATGCTCGGCCAAACCCTGACCATTACTCTTCTAAACTTCCTTAGTAACATTTTGGAGATTATGGTCTTCTCAAAAGACCAACTCTAGTCCCTTAAGAGGAAGTTCAAAGGAGGTGGGTCGAAGAAGAGGTAATCTCTTCTACTGATTCTTTCAAGTTTCTTTATTCTTCTACTTACTCTTATTTAGTTGTTTCATTATAAAGTAATAACATCAGTATCAATCATATACTGATATGTTATTATAAATATGAAACAACCCTATTTCACCTTCTATCCATCCTACGAAAAATGAAATCACCATGCGTGTGTACGTATGGCTTACCGTCTCCACGCCGTGGTGTCATCTGTTTTTCCACCACCACATTAATTGGATGGGTATAATGGTGTAAATAATAACTATAGAATATTATTATAACATAATAATAATTCTGAGATATTATATCATCCACTCAAATTTTATTTAATAATTATGGGAACAATATCATCGCTCGTGCATACGTACGGATTACCGTCTCCACGATGCCATGAGATTCATTCTCCATGTTAACCATTCAATAATGATTATAAAGTATATATAATAAGTAATCATGAAATATATTACAAAATAATTATACTCGATTTATTTATATATATATTTCATTTACTTCCATTCAATTTAATAAGGAAACAAAAATAGCGTTCATGCGTACGTATGACCTACCGTCTCCATGAACGATGTATTTCATTCCATTTATCGATATATTGTATATATATATTCTGAATATATATTATATATAAATCATGATTTATATTCTGGAAGTAAGTAATCATGATTTAAGTAATCATATGAATAATTACAAGTCAAAATACGTACAATAAATGAAACAATTTTACCCAAAATGCTGCTTTAACATGGAATTGAAAAATGAAAGGGTAATATAAAGTCGTAAGTGAATCATATATGATATAATATATATTATTATGGTTTTTTATAAGTTAATAATATGTTTAAACCCACTATACAGGAGTCTCGGGTACATATGGAAGAAATTGGACATAAGGTAAGGGATAATTATTCCAATATCGTTCTAATCCGAGATTGTTTATTCATAAGTATTTACTGGGGTTATGTTTATCATCTATGTCCATGTTTTGTCAAAATGTTTTCATAAAATGTTTACTATTATTCTATGTTTGTTTAAAGTCATTTTTACCCTTTTATGACTTTTACCACAAGGTATGGAAGGAATCTTTCTTTTGTTTACCATACGAGGTACTTTTTGACTTTTTCAGAAAAAGTACGAGGAGAATGTTTTTTTAACTTATACGGCATGAAAAGATTTTTACGGTTTCATAACATCTTATTTTCGTGAAGCTTCCTCTACAATATTTCATGATTATTTTCAACAAAAATCATTTTCTTCTAAAATTGAAAGGCATTTTGTAAAAAGAAAATGATTTTGAAGAAGAAAGGATATTTTCCTCAAGAATTCATTTCAAGTGTTTTATCAAAACTATTTTCCATCTAAGACGACATTATTTAGTATGTTTATGTTTCAAGTATAATGTCTCTATTATTTACATGGTTTGATTTTTCTTATGATGAAATGATATCCATTTTTTTATATGGATTATGTTATGATGGGATGATTTTTATGAAACCCATATTATTATTTGGGTTATGATGAATGATTTATGTTTATTTTGTGGAACACGAAAGAATGATTTCATTATGAGATGGGTGGGACCTATATATACCTCCAATGAATTGGGTAAAGATTTATATCTCATGAGATAGACATGTCTAGAATGGAAAGTAAACCCGGTTTAGTAATACAGTGCTGGAACAACAAGTAAACCCGGTTCAGTAATGGACATTGTCCACAATGATGGTCTTAGAAACAATGCCTTGGCTATAATGTAAATCATATCATGTGCTTAATGGTTTTCCACAATTACAGGTTTTATTCCCATGCTATTTTATCATGATTGATGTTCCTTTATGATCTATGCCTTACGTACTGCCAAGATTTATTTCACAACTCAAGATTTTTATGTTTAAACTTTATGTTCATGTTTTTAAGTTAAATTTATATGGTTTGTTTTATTTTCTCCATGATTACCCTTACTGAGAATTTTAGATCACCCTTTATATGTTTTCTTTTCCCTAGGATATAAAGAAAGGTTTTAGGTATGAAAAAAAGGGGAATATCTTTATGGGATATGTTGAAGATCTTTCACCATGATTAAAAGATTATGTTCCAAGTTTCCAAAGACACTAAACTATTACGATCCTTGGGTGTCTGTTTTGTTATGTATTAAGTACTACTCAAAATTAATGTAATGTCCATGTACGTCAATCTTGGGTCTCTACAATGGAGAGAGGGAAAAGTGATTAAATAAAATAATAGAGATAGATTGAGTTTCATGCCATTTGGGCAGTCACCGCATCAGGGGAATTCGCCTCACCCATACATGTTGCTCAATTCTATATAAAAACATAAAATTAAACTTTAAATAAAATTAATTAACACCTTCACCTCCCCCCTTTCCAAGACTTGGGGTCAGCCTCTCATTTTCAAGAGTAAGAGATTACAATGGTGGAGTAGATGTAATAGTGTAGGAAGAAGAGGTTAAGAAATAATGAATAGTTGATGAATAAAATAAGAATGAAAGAATGGGGGGATCACAAATGCATGGATTAATAATACTAAAATATGAATTATAATTGAAATTAAAACTAAAATTAATAAAAGTAAAAAATTGAAGAAGAAATGGGGGAGGTTTGAGGCCAGCCTTCCTTAGTGGATATCTCATCCTTTGTACCTCGTAAACAATGAGACGGAGTGGAATTGAATCATTTGAGAGGTAGGAGCTCCTATCCTTTTGTAGGCATAATTATCCTATGAACGTTGATGAATTTTATCCTTAATTGGTGATATAATCATGCATTACAACCTTCATAAAAGTTGTTCCAGAACGTGTTTTGCATCCACCCTCAAAATTTTAGCTCCATTGGCCATCGTATATAAGAGTGTTGAATTTGTTATTGAATGTTACTTTTTCTGGATGAATGTTCCATGAATCTTCCTTCAAAATATTTCATTCCAAATACAACTTTCTGAACTCATAACTCCGTGAAATTTATTGGAAAAATATGTCTATGATTTCTTGTTCCATTAAAAGTGTAATAACATTAATTGAAGATGTGTAAAATGATTTGTTCTTCTATTGCTGTGGCGAGGTCCATGTTGTCTGCATGAAAAATTTCCAAATTTCAATAATTTTTTTGTCATCTATATGTTAGAATCCACTCTTGGTCCTAAATAGAAATTTAAGTAAAATAATTCAAGGAATCCAAAAAAAATATTCACTCAAATTGGATTAATAATTTAAAAGTTATGACCATAATACCCTTGTGGTAAAAATCTGTCAAAAATCTAGAATTAATCACTTTTCATATTTTAGTCCATTTTCATTTTGTAATCCAAATTTCCCATTATTTTAATAAAACATTTACATACATGGGTTTTATCATTGAAAAAAAAAATCAAAAAATATTTATTATTTGATTAAAAATATGTATGTAAATTTGCTCTGTCACTTCTCCTATTGTTATTAATGATCTTTTCCAAGTAATAGTACCATTTTTTCACACTTTGGTACTCAAAATATTTTAGAAAATGTTTTTAAAAAAAATTGGCTTCATTTATCTTTTTAGTCAGAGAACCTATTTTCTTCTAAAGACCCTATTTTCTTGAAAGGTTTCCCATTTTTTTTAACTTTTACAAAATGATTTATTAAATTAATTTTACCCTTTTTTTATTATATAATTTTTTTCAAAGGAATCTTCTTATCATTTTCCAAACATGGTACTTTTCTAACCTTTTTACCATGAAAAAGGAACGTTATTTTTACCTTTTATAGAATGTATAAATTTACTCACTATCATTTCTATGGATCTTTCATTACAATTTTAAAAGGAGACTATTTTAAAGACAATGTTTTAAAAATTAATTTTCAAAGAAAATGATTTTAAAAATGTTTTTCAAAATAAAAATGATATTTTCCTTAAGAATTTTTTTAAAGATCTTTTTTTATTATTTCTATTCATCGATGAAAGAAAACCTTTATTTTTAAACCACTTTGGATATGTTTTATTGATACCATCCTTATGCTTCCTTTAGAAGGTTTATGATTTCTTTGACCAAGGATAGTATTGAAATTCACTACCTTGATTACTTTTATCCCCTTGAAATATTCAATTTCCTATGCTCATTGAACGTTTAATTTCCCTTAATTATTCATATCATTTATCATTGATATGTTTTTTTCCTAAACCGTATATCATTGTTACATATGGTTTTTAATTTGAAAGTTATTTTATTTACTAGGGAAATATTGGTAAATCCACATCCTTTACTCAATATAGATATTTAATAAGGCACATTGTTTTTAAATCAAATCAATTATACAATATATGAGGAATTATTTGGATAGGTAAAACACAGATGGGGCCTGATTATAAATATCCCCTCGAGTCATCGATAGTCTTATGAGATGAAATTAGTTGGTGAAAAACCCTTTAAGTTTGTTTCCAAGAAGAATAGATGGGTTTCTACCCATAGATTTAAATTGACTTGTGATAGGTCTTGATAATTGTATGCTAAACCCTATTGTGAAAGGTCCTAATAGTAAAGGTATCATGTGCTTGAGAAACATAACATCTGATAATTAAGAATTTCCTTTATTAATATTCATTTTTTATTATCCATGTGATTTTTATTATGAAAAATTATATGGATGTATTTCATTCAAAGTTTATTGACTAAATGGCATGTGTTTTCTATTTCTCACTTTTCCATATTTTTTTTCCATATTCAGTTATTTATATGGAATGTTCTTTCTTTTATTTACCTTTCCATACTATTTATATACTTTATTATTAGTTTATTTATTACATGGAATGTGTGTTTAGTTATTTACCATTCCATAATGATTATTCTCATTTAGTCATTATTTCTTCCACTGTACTTTACCCTTACTGGGAATTTGAGATCACCTTTCTTTTTTTCCTTCCCCAAGAATATAAGAAGTATTCTAGAAAAGATATGTAAGGACATGATAAGTGGGAATAAAGTTATCCTTGAGGAATAAAAAATATATTTTGTAATTATTTTATTCATTTGTAATACAAGATTCATGTATGCATCTGGTTTACCAAGACTAATAAACTCTTTAATCCTTTGGGATTTAATTCCATTTAATCATGCCAATGTAATGGTAGTAGACACCAGCTCTGATATTTCTAGGTTTGGGTCACTACAAAAACTATAGAAGGGACTTGGAGTTTGGTGTTGGAGAAAAAGTTTTTATTCAGATATCACCATAAAAGAGATTCATATGATTTGGAAATAAATGAAATCTTATCCCTAGGTCATTGGCCCCTTTGAAATCCTTGATCTCTTAGGTGTAGTGGCATTTAGGTGAACATTTCCACCAAATATAGCTCAATTACATGATGTGTTCCACCTATATATCCTAATAAAGTATATACCCAACCCCTCACATGTACTGAATCCGAGGGTGGTACAACTAAAGAATGACCTCTCATATGAGATGTAGCATGTAAAGATATTATTCCATAGAGATAAATTTCTATGAAATATTAAAAGTCACATTGTAAAAGTGTTATAGAGAAATGATAAGTATAAAGAGGCGACATGGGAACAATACACTTTGGTAATAATTTTATTGTAATAATTAGTGTTTATAAGTAGTATTGAAAAGGGATAATTGATGTAGAAAGTAGAAATAATGGCCTTAACCAGTAGGGTAATGTCGTTTGAAACCCATTTTTCAGAACTTGGGAGGGAGGTAGGATCACTAGGGTTTTCCCTTGACCAATACTAAATCTAGATTCAACAATTTAGGATTGATAAAAATTTCCTAAGGGATAAGTTAAAGTTAGTATAGATTTCCACTCGGTCAATGTTAGCCAAGCCACCCCATGAAACTACCACCATTGCACACCTTACCCTTAAGGCCCACATAGGTGTAATAAGGGGTTAAGTGTCTAGGACTTAGTTACTTAAAGTTTAATTTCCTTAGTATAAATAAAATGGTTATTCCATAAATCTTATTTTGAAATTTTGTTAAATAAAATATATGTTTAAGTAAGTCCAATTTGATAAATAGATCATTGGATGAAAATAAAACATAAATGTATTTTAGGAGAATATATACAATTTTATAATAAATTCAGGTATTATGAATATTATTTTTTTAATTAAATAATCTTTTAAAACACTCTTATTTAAATATATATAATAAAATAATTTTATAATGTCTTAGGAATTTTTTAAAAGTGTCGAAAATATGATGGTCTTTAAAACTTCTATTTTTCAATAAATAAGGATGTTTATATTTTAAAGTTAAAATTCACATATTTAAAAAATTATTTTGATAAAATAAATATTATATTTTAAATCATCATGTTGAAATTAGGTTAGGGTAATTTTTTTTAGAATTTTCTAAAATATATTATTTTTCAGTGACTAGTAAAAATATAGTTTTTGGGTTTTCAGTATGTTTTATGACATTATATTTATGTTATAATGATTTAATAATTAATTAACCAAAATAAATGACCAGCAATATGATATTTTATTAATATTAATTATTTTAAAATCTATAAACTAATTTCCAAACCTATAAACAACTTTCCAATGTCTAAAATAGAAAAATTTATTTTAAAAACATTAATTTGTAGGAAATTTACTTTTATATGTCAAAAGAAGTATTAAAAAATATTTTTAGGTTATAATGAATTAAAATATCATATAATTTGACTCAAATATCCAAAAACCTAAGAAAAAACTTGGGTAAGCAAATGGTTTTTCATTTTCTACAATCTAGACTTCCAAGACCTATATTTGGAAATGATTAAACAAATCCTCCAATTTTTCTATAAATACCCACCCATTTAACCCTTCACCTTCACTCTAAATCCACACTCCATGAATTTATAGTCATTTTTCCTCCCATATATTACCCCTATCATGTTCTTAAGCATCAATTTTTCATCCTCACGTTTTAGGAGAAACTACTCATGGTAAGGGAATTCTCTTCATTTTCTTTTCCATTCAAGTAATTATTTTCTTGTATGTATCCTAAAGGGTATGTTACTTTATTTTATTATTATTTTTATAATACCCTTACTGATAAAATAATTTTTTCTCAAAGGCAGACCTTTGTTCTCTCCCATTTTACTCTTTTCAAACCCATATTTTACACTCATCATGTTACCGAATTTACTTCTCAAATTTATATCTTTCACATGAGAAATTAATATATTTTGAATACCCAAATCATTTCTTTATACATGGGTATTCAACTAGATGTTAATATAATTTATTGATTTGTGGATTTACATAAACAAACCCTACATTCCCTTTCTATAGGTTGAAAATGTTGTAATGGTCAGGCCTTTAATAACTTATGTACTCAATGCAGTTATATAAAACCCATAATTTATTCTCCTTGGGTTATATAATTGATTATGATCTATGTTTCCCACATGAAATTAATAAATATATAAGGGTTCAACCATATATAATTTTAAATAATTTTTTAAAGAATTTAATCTCTAGATATGATAGGTTTTACAATACGTTGGAGAATAACCATGGTAATTTTCTTTTATGACACCTTGGTGATAAACCACAGTGATATTATTAGGAATGCCTGATTTTATATTATATCCACATTTACATGTTATGATACATGTTATTTTATTATCATATGCCTCATGTTCTCTTATTCATGCTATATTGTTGTTCCTCATCTTTTTTTATGCCTCATGATCACATGCTAAATGTATCCCTTGCTTATTCCATTACCGAGATTCATGATCACCCCTTTACTTTGATATATGTACCTAGGATATGATATGTTATAAAATCAATTTAGGTAGAACCCATGAATAATTCTTTCAAGTTTATTATAATAATTATTTATGTTTTCTTGAATTATGTTCCTAATTTATAAGAAACTAAAATTTAAAAGATCTTGTGTTTTATTGCTTGCAATGTAAATTTTATGTAATAAAAAGGTAGGCTGACATAATGTATAAGGACCAGAATTAGATACAAATTTCTATCAGTAAATTATTTTGAAATCGATGGCCAATGAAAGGCTAGGATGGTCATCAAATTGGAATCTTCATCCCAGAGTATCATTCGGTCTAGAATAGGGATGAACTTTTTGGGTTTGGAAAATCTACAAAGAATTCATGGAAAAGTTGAAGGATGTAGGACTGTACATAAATGTTTGGGTAGAAGGGGCCTTTTCTCATTGTAAACAAACCATTACCCCTCACTTTATTATTCGGTGGTGCCTAGATACCAATACATTCGACCTGGTGTATGGGGAAGTTAGTATTAGTCCTTGGGATGTTTGGATGATCATGGGGTCACCCATAATGAGTGATATGTATGATTAGTTCTTTCCTCCTTATTTAGAGTGGTATGACACTGAGAGGACCCCTCAACTCATGAGGGTGTTACTTAACATAACATAAAATCTTCAGGAGGTTGATTCCCACCCCAGGTTGGATTCTCTCCTTTTTTTCTAACTAGATTCATGTTTTTACTACACCAAATGGTCATGATCTACATGCGAGGAGTCTAAGGATGTTTCATACTCACAACACCTAAAGATGCATTGGTTCTTATTGTCCAATGGTCAAGGAAGGTAAATTTGATTAATGGGATTTGAAATTTTCCCCTGGGGTTGATCTATTAGTTCGATTGGTAGCTTTCATGGAAATGTTTTTTACCAGCTGGTTACTACAAGTGTGTGAATCAAGAACTAGTGTCAGAGTTACAACCTTTTTAATGGAATCCTAGTTGGTGACTGGGAGACATGTTAACCTAGAGGTCCTAGTATTGGAACAAATACATTTTCTTTTGGGATGAATTAGTAGGGGGAAGTCCCCCTATAGGTTTTCATACCCCTTTTAACTCCTCTAGGATGGGTAGCAACTCCTATGGAGTATTATGAGTTTAGCAACGACTAAAAAATTTTGGATGCTCAATTCAAACCCTACTTACTATGTATAAGTTGGTTTAATCCATTGTTGTTGGGGTTAAATGATTTAATGAACAAGATCGACTATCATGACTATTTTTTAGACACCCATTACTCATCTCCTACTAATACCTTGGTAAATGATGCATCTGGTGATAATACAATACAAGGGTACTTAATTTCTTTAAGGGAGGATGTTCTAGTTATGAGAATTAAAAAAAAATATTTGTGAAGGGTATTCACCCTAATGATCTGGAAATCAATTTCATTACACCCAAAAGAGGTTTCCTTCCTTGATTAATAGTGAATTTCAATAAAAGCATCTGATGGCCACTCATCAGATTTGGATGATGTTCACATGGGTGTAAATGGGCTCCTGGATTGAACTACTTCCCACAAGTATCAATCCCAGGATCATGAAGTCCCTTGTTGAGGCTTGGATCCACTCATACCTAAATTGTCAACTAAAAAAACCAGTAACCATTATTAAGGGTCCATACATAACTATGTTTGGAGGATGCGAGAAGCACGCCATAGAGGCAGTTTGTCCTTGAAAGGGGATTGTACCGAGGAGACCCCTCATTTCTAAAATGTAGAAGAAGTGGTCTAATATCTATGGACCATCCACACAAAACACTAGTTTTCCCCCATGGAACAAGATAATGAACTATATTCCCAAGTTTTCATCCCCATAGAGGAAGTATATAATATATCTTGTAGGGAGTGGTACACCTAGAGAAGTTCAATGTCTATTAATGGAATGTGGCACTTTATTTAGGGGAAATAAATCATTTTGATAGGGTATGGAGGCATATCTTCACCAGAAATCATTTCATATAGAGAGAACCTTAACTTTATGGGAGATTATATCCCGGACTTTGATGCCTCCATTCATTTTACTTAAGGTCAATTTATATTTTCAGAATGGGTACTTGAGATGTTGATACCATATGAAAGTGAAAGTGAAGACGTTGGCAGTGGTTCACAGGGAACTGATGAGGCAGATTTTTTAGTTCTAAATGAACATGGAGATATACCTTTTTCCTTGCAATTGGGGACTCAGAAGTGCCCCACTCTAAGGGGAGTGGTACCTGAGAAGAAAAAGAAGCAGGTGTAGTGAGTTGATCTTACCTTTCCCATAAGGTCGTCCTCCCTTTTACTATCTATCCCTGTCCTAGTAGCATTTCCTAAGGCTTGGAGAGAATGGGATACTCAGAGAAGTAATATTTCTACCGAGGAAATATAGGGAATTATTCAAGAAGAGGAAATTTATTTTCCTAGATATGGGATTATTACTACACATTAACATATATCGTTTAAAGAAAATCCCAAGGAGCTCGGTTCACACTTTGAGGAGACGGAATCCTCAATCCATTCTTTGAAACGTATGATTGATTTCTATGATCAAGTGTAATAAATAATGGTGGTGAGGGAGGAAATGAATGATTCTGGTGAAAAGGTAGCATGAGTTCTTAAATAAACTCTCTTTTTTCTCTTACAATGATCTTTAACACTTCTTTTATCCCCTATTTTTTTAGGAGGTGAGGTGTGAGCCATCACCTATTCCATATCTAGAATATATGGAGGGAGGAACCATTGTTGGAATGGAAGCTTCTATAGGAAAAGGGTTTTTGGAAGAAGGATCTCCTGGAGAATTTGAGAATATATAGTTAGTGATTATAGACCCAAAAAGAGTATTCACACCTCCTCTTCCACCTACTATGTTCCCTATGAGATAATATTCATGAGAGATAACAAGGCGCAGTTAAGCGAGGAAGCTGAAAATTCATATCTGATCTAGGAAAATAAGTGAGCATTGCACCATTATCACTTAATTATCATGTTTTATGACCCATTTTTTTTACGAGACAAATTTTTTAGGGGTTTATATAGGTTACACGTGTTAATAAATACCAATCATTCAAGAGGACCAGATAAGGATTCAAGGCCTGCTGGTGATGTTATGGTGATTTCAAGCTCCAGGGTGTCAACTCCTTAAGATAAAATTAATTTTACCCCATTAGAATATGGTATTTATAGGATTGAAAATTATTTAGGATTCATTGATCTCATTAGTATAGAAGTTATAATTGTAAAGGAAGTAGCAACTCGGGCCCAAGAAGGTTTGAGCCTAACTGCTTATCTGATCTTACTGATGGTCATCCCTATGGGATCAATGTCTATGAGTGACCTTTTAGAGGTTACTGATATAGCTAAAGATAAACATGTTTCATGTGCCTCCTTGAAATAGTTGACTTATGAGGTCTACTCACATGCTAGAGATGTGGTGCCTATCATGCATGTCAGTGAGGCGATAACGACTGAGGAGGTTGGTGCCTCAGTAGGTGAAGGTGAGTCTCTCAACTTCTCTACCATATAATATTCTTCCCTACCAAGTATTGATTATTGGATACCCATTTTAGGAGCACTAGTAGAAGTATTTGAGGTCCTGTAAGCTTCAAATTTCCAATTATTTGAGGTTACCATGATTTCAACTACTGTTGAGCATTCTCATTTTGAAAATGTTGATGATAGATATCCTCTTATTGACCTGGTCCCAAAATATGTCCTTTCCTTTGAAATTTATTTTGAAGGATACCAAAAAACCCTGAAGAGTTTTCATGACAATTGAAAAATAGTATGGAGGGATATATGGAAATTTATTTCTCAGACCCCCTATCAAATCTTCCATCAAAATTTCCCAAGCTATGCTGCATGTTTTATGTGATTAGTTATGGAGACTTGACTACCGAGTTGTACATGCTAAGGTGAAAGAGGTGGTTATCGTCCAAGAGAGGGATAAAATGCTACAATCTCATCTAGTGATTATGGATCCTATGGAAGATTTTTCTACAATAAAAAAAATCCTACTTAATGAGGTCTATGAACAATCTGGAGTAGCATCCCGACACCAAATCCGAGTTGTAGAATAGAGGAACTTGGTAGAAAGACTTTGTAAAGAGTTAGATTGGATTAATTAAGAGTTTTCTTATGTTGAAGAATCAACTAATAGAGATCATAAGCTAGTGAAAGAGGCAAAGAAGGCAAAGCTTGATTATATTGAGAAGGCATAAATGCTACAAAATGACATAGAAATAGAGGCTAAATTATTGTATTAATTACGTCGAGTAGTAGAGGACTCTAATTAGGTAATGATTCAACTATATGAATCCATAGAGTATGACTTGTAATAGTATAGGTTATCACATGTGGGTAGGATAGTAAATAGTGAATGTTCCCCCCTTTTCAAACATTTTCAATGAATGAAAAAAATTTTGTTCTCAATTTCATATATGTATATATATTATCCTATCACTTCACATCAACTTGAAGTGCTTCAAAAGAGTAAAATCAAGAAAACCTAAATCATTCGGCTATCAAGTAAAAAAATTGACCGTAATCATGAACATTTTAACCGATGTAATCTATTTATTTTTCTTTTGGTGTGGATCACAGATGGGTGTAGGTATGATTACCACCACCATAACACCATAGTTGGATTATTTTAAATAATGAATGATCATTTATTGAGATTTTTGAATACATTGAATTGAAATGTTGTTAATATATGTTTGTTGTGATCTAATGTTTTCCTAGGTTTAGGGACTTAGTGTGCATAGTTTGACTATTTATAGGGTCACATATTGGAACCTACAAACTTTATGTCTCTACTATTACCACCAAAAGTTTTTATTAAGTCAGATGAGAAGAAGGCTTAGTGGGAGTGACTCAAATTTTACTTAGGTATTCATTTGTGGGGGTTCAAATTGATGACTTTTACATCTATTTCCATTGGAATTTTATGGTCTTGCATGCTAGACCAGTGCAATTAATGTTTTAGGTTGAACAA
Organism: Viscum album; assembly: GCA_963277665.1. Taxonomy (NCBI): domain Eukaryota; kingdom Viridiplantae; phylum Streptophyta; class Magnoliopsida; order Santalales; family Viscaceae; genus Viscum; species Viscum album. Next base: position 905,665,287 of record OY728139.1, read on the forward strand.
CTTAGACTAAGAATTACCCATAGAAAGCTTCTCAATAAAGAACACTTAAAAAAAATTTGGACGTGGGGATAGGGATCATAAAACATAATCTTGAGGATCTAAAATATGGAAAGGATAACATGGTTAAGGTACATAAGGAATTTATATGGACCATGTTTGAAAGGAGGACTTTATTATGATGTTGTCAAAGTATACAGAAATTAATGCATTCCCTCCTAAGAATAAGGATGCCTCTGGTTTATGGTCCATATTTCAGGAAATCATTATATAGATCCACATTTAGGAATATTATACATAGTCAGAGGAAATACATCCCTTAGAGTTTTAAGTTCTTACCATCGATAGCCAATGAATTTTTATGGAAATTTGAGTTTTCTCAGGATAATAGAGTGTGGTTTATGAAAATAGGGAATGCATCAAATAAGTATTATGCGAAGAATATTGGTCAAGATTGGACATGGGTGTAATATTTCTATAGAAACTTTATTTTAAGGAATGGAGGAATTTTTATCCAATAATGAGTTTTCAAGAAAGTGGAATCCATGCCAGGATTCCTTGCATAGATTGGGATATATATTTTTTTAGCTGGATGGGCCTAAAATAGGGAACTTGGGTGGCACTACATATATAATTGAGATGATAATAAAGTTACATGCATTGTTAAAGTCAATATGTGATGATAGGATACAACAATATGCAGTTTTACATCCTATGATAGTGATGTGAACCATGCAATTTAACATCATGATGAAAGGGTGTTTCCATACAATTTAACGTCATATGACAAGGATGTCTAGTGTTCCTTTTAAGGTCTTGCCTTAAGAACCAACCATTTCATAGTGATATAGAAAAAATTATTTGACATTCTCTTTGCGTGAAGTGGAAGGTTGTAAGTCATGGACTTGAGGTTCTCGAATTTTGGAAAATGATATGAGATAATTTCACAAGAGATAATCACATACCATGGTTGAAAAATGATTTACATTGTGATTTTTTCAGGGCATATAGAGGTAAAATAATTTCCACCTAAAGATGAAGGTGCCTTTGGTTTATGGTCTATTTTAAGGTAATCATTATGCAGATCCAATTTATGGAGTATTTTTCCTAGTCAAGACAAATTTGTTCTTCATAGTTGAGATATTTAATCACTGATAGACAAGAAAGCTTATGGAGATCTGAATTTCCCAAGGATCTGAGTATGTTTTGTGAAATAAGTATGACTAATATAAATGGATCATTTAGGTGGTTATTGAGTATGAACATGTATAGTTTTCCCTAAATAGGTATGATTTTTTACTTGTATATAACAAAGGGAACATTTGTGGATGGACCTAGGATTTTGAGACCCAGGTGTCACTACGTATCCTATGTTAAAAAGAATTAATCCATACATAGTTCTAGATGGAAAACTCCCATGAAGGTAAAATTATTATATAGGAGGGGTTTTTTGAATATGGGATCAAGAATGGGGTGAGATCCTATATTGGACTCTCCTATACAGATCTAGATCATACATAGGAGAGTAGGGACATTTTTTTATATTATGGATGTACCATGATATAGGATCTGGATGTCACTACATATCTCATTGAAATTAGAATCAAGACACACAAAGTTCTTGAGTGAAGGTGTGGTGGGAGACCAATACCAAGGATAGTGCTCCTCTCGGGTGAGGGCCATAATAATTTTCATTTTTATGTCATGTAAGAGATGTCAACCATATGGTTTAATATCATCAGGTAAAGAAATTTGGTGTTACTTTTAAGGTCATTCATATAGGACTATACTAACCTTGATGTGACTTGATACGTCTCAATCATGAGGGAAATCCCTTAATAAAATTCATAATCCCATGTGTGCTATGCTTAGTATGAAAAATAATAAATGGTAAAGGTTTCCTTCACTACAAAGAGGTGATTAAAATAAAGGATTGGATAATTTTTATTTTGTGATGGCTAGGAAAATATATAAGGTCTGGGTATCCCTTTTTATCTCATTGGAATTAGAATCAAGTCATACGTAGTTCTAGGAACATTTTAACATCGAATGAGAGGGATGTCAACTATATAGTTTCGCATAGTACGATAAGGATGGATGGTGTCTTGTAGTTCTAGGTCATATTAATAGGACCATAGATTCATGTGATTTAGATATAATTTCATTACATATAGAAGGTAATAACCCGACATGATGATGGGGGATAATGGAGGTCCAATGTCTTGTAAATTTATAAGGAAATTCAATAGTGAGGGGAGGGTCTAAAGGCCAAACATTAAGAGAATTTGTGGATGGACCAGAGATAAGAGGCCTAAATGTCACTACATATCACACTAAAATGGGAATCAAAACATACATAGTTCTAAAAATTATTCCCTACGTAGATTTTTCTCATTTTGAAAGAGAGGGAATTTTACTTAAAATGGGCCTATAAATGAAAGGAACAATGTTGGAGTCCCCTACATCAATTTTTTATATACAAGAGAGTAAGATTTTTATATTTTGTGTCTAAAACCAAGAAATAGAGTCTAGGAATCACTAATTATCTCAATGAATTGATATTATAGCCACAAATAGTTCTTAGTAAGGATAGGTTGGTGGTGCAATATGAGACCAACACTAAGAATTGTGGTCCACTCAAGAACATACCGAAGTATTACATAGTTTTACATTATAAAACAAGGTTGTGAACCAAGAATTTTTATGTAATGAAACAAGGAAATTTTCATATAGTTTAGATTCTTATGACTAGGATTTTAGGCTATATATTTTATAGTTTTACAGCTTAGGTTATGGTGTCTTATAGTTTTTGGTCTTAGAACTTGGACCATGGTGTCTTGTAGTTAAGGGTCTTACAACTAGGGGCATAATTTTTTTGGGATTATACCTTGAAGGAGTCCCATTGGGTTTGAGTCACGTGCAATATTTATTGATAAAAATTTAATTGGTAGGGGTCTTAGTACATTCAACATCCATGGTTGTCAATGAATACGCTTCATTGGAATAGACCTTATGGATGGAAAAAATGAACTTCTTATTTTTGTTTAAGATTAAGAGGATTCTTCTCAGGTATCATCAGGGTCTTAAGGAACAAAACCAGTTCCCATTACAAAAATGAATAAAGGAGAACCTTTTTGTTGAAGGATAAAGCTATTTGGTTTTGGTTCACTTCCAAGTGGTGCAAGGTATGAGACCTTTTCTCATCGAGTCACTCTAACTAGTTCAAACACTTTTGTGATGTATCATCATCTAAAAGCTATCCACAAATAACTATTTGGAGTGAGGGAAACTTGAACTCAATGGATAGAACTACCTATATTATGCAAACCAATTAATACAGGGTCACTTAAGTAACAATACGAGTGGTAGTGTGGTAGGTTCATTAGGCAGACAGGATCTTGTCAGGCCAAGACTTATTTGATCAATCCACTATTTTCTAAAAAATATTTAATAGAGTTTTATTGAAATCCATTATATCTCAATTTTACACTATATGATAGTGAGATTAATGGTTATACTCAATGTTATATTCCTGAAATAACCTCTTTAATTTAGTAGAACAGAAGTTGGCACTGTTGTCTGTGAGTACTATGTGAGGGACACCAAATCGGGTGATGATGTTGGTCTTCAAGAAATTGATAATTCTTTTTTTCTTGAATTATTTGAGGGGTATTTCTTCAACCCACTTGGAGAATAAGTCAGTACCAGTGAGGATTTATTTGAACTGCTTGGCTGTAGCATGAGGGTATGAATCTATAAAATCCATTCCCCATATGAAGAATGGACAGGAGTATTTAGCTGTGTTTAGAAACTATAGGGGATTATTGATGAAGTTTTAATGCACATAGAAGGAATGAAATTTTTTAATATATTGTGTGAAATCCTGCTTCATCAAAGGCCAAAAATACCCAATCCTCCTGATTTTGTGGGAATTATTAGTTCCTGACTGATGGGAAACATAAGCGTCAACATGAACTTCCTTCATAGTGGTCATTATCTCATCTTTTTCAATGAATTTGAGGAGAACTTCATCAAATATTATCTTATAAAGAACCCTATGATGACACAGGTTTTCATAGATAGTGAAATTGAATGATTATCATCAGATACACTCTTTTCTAGATCTGTATGGTAGAAGGGTCCCATTTCAGAGGTATTCCATGATGGGTGTCATCTAGATATTTTTAGAATTATGTTGTTCAATGTTGGAGTTAATATTGTTAATCTCTACCGTACTAATTTGAAAAAATGATGATATAATTATGTGATGGGAAATGTTGATGATTGTTTCATTCGGATTTGGATCCACCAGGGCCATAACAACATTTGATAATGCGTCATCCTGAGCATTCTATGAACACAAGACATGGGTTAGTGTTGGGTTAGAGGATAATTCTAACATTAACCCTTGAACATAATTGAGAAGGGGGATAAAATATTCTTATACGATGGAATATTCATCGTTTTTCTTCTTAATCACTAAATCAGAGTCACCTTTGATTACTAATAAATTTGTTGGTATTTGCAAGGAAAATTCTAATCCCACAACAAGGGCTTAGTATTTAGCCTCACCGTTACTATAGCCTTTTGATGGTAGGAATGAGTGGGGTAGAATCACATTTATTGGAGAAATGAGAATGAATCACAACATAACTTTTTTGAGCTTGAAGTCTTCCATCCTCCTTCCAGTTAGGATTTTGGATGAACCATCAAAGTACATTTCCCACATTTGGGTAGAGTCTTGAATAGAAAAGATATCCTTATCTGGTAATTCAGTACTCATTAGAAATTATTATGTATAGGGATATTCTAGAAGAAATTTTTTAAGGACTACCCTTTTATCACATTCTATATTATGAACTAGATGTCGAACTATTTAAGAATGACCACCCATTGAACCAAATGTCCTGTTAACATGTGATGATTGAGGATATATTTGTGCAGGTCATTTTGAGAGATAAAATGGACCTCATGGTTATACTGACAGTGCCATAATTTTTGAACAATGAAGATCATTTCCAAATAGTTCTCAACATTTGAGTACCAAGTCTCAGTGTCAATCTTAGTATGAATGAGATAATAAAGGCCATTTTCACTATCGATGTAATTTTTCTATGTGAGGAATGCCCCTAGTGATCATTGTAGAGCTGTCACATACATGATGAGAGGCCTTTCTTCAACTAGTGGAATCATCACTTGTGGGATCCAGAGATATTTCTTGAGGATATCAAATTATTCTTGATAGTAATTAGTCCACTGAAATGTGATCCCTTTTTTCATCCACCTAGTAAATGGAAAAAATTTACCTATGAGGTTTTTTATGAAGCATTGAATATTGGAAATGTGTCTCTATATCCTTCTAAACTCCTTCAGGTTTAGAGGGGGTTCCATACCTAAAATTTTCTTAGGCTTATCAGGCTCAACCTTTATGCCACAATGGTGTACTATGAAGCTAAGAAATTTCCCTAAGGTAACATTGAAAGCACATTTCAGGGGGGGGGGGTTCATTTTTAGACTATGTTATCATAGTTTGGGGAACAAATTCCAAATCAGAAAGGTGATTAGAACATTTTCATGATTTTACCACCAAATTGTTGACATATCAATTTACTAATTTTCATAATAAATGTTTGAAGATGGGATGCATGACACATTGGTATGTAGCGTCATTATTCTTTAAACCATAGGGAATCACTCGATAGCATAATACTCCTTGGGGAAACCTAATGGAAGTAACTTATTAATATTTTAGGTCCATTCAAATTTTATATCCTGAATAGCCATCCATGAAAGAGAGGGCTTGATATCTAGCTGTTTCATCATTCAAAAGTTCTATAATTGGAATAGGGAAGTCATATTGGATAGTTTTAACTACTTCCCTTGTAGTTATTATAGACATAACCAAAATTTTCCTACCATAATGTTTATGTCAAAAATATCATTTCTTGTAAATATCACAGAACTTGTGATTCATCCATCATATAAGAATATAGAACTAAACTCACCACTTTAATCTCATCCTATTATTATAAAAATCTTCTTGGTGATATATATGCCGTGTGAAACTGGTAACAATTCTTTCTCAAATTGTTCTAACTTGTATTTTTTAAAACCTTGTCAGTATATGTATGATTAACTAGGTCCAAGTAACCATTAGATCAACCTAAGTAGATCCTATTTTCTAGAACTTGGGTTTCTAATTTAATTAAATCTTTATATTGAATCAAAATATATTTTTTCATTTTATAAATAAACCACTTTCAGGTTTAGTGGGAACCTCAAAAACACAATTCCTACAAAAGATAGAATCCAACCCAATTTCCAAACTACCATACAAAGAAATTCAAATAAAAAATTTAAAATAAAAAATATATAACAAAAACATCCCCCAAATGAAAACAACATGATCGTGCCACAAAACACAAATCAAGATTCCAAATTCAAATTGAAAATTCAAACCAAGAACTATCACACCACCTCAGGAGCAATAATCACATGAGAAGATGAAACCTTGCTGTCACCTTGAGTCCACTACAAACCATTAATACCGCCTCGGTCCATAAACCTCCTTTAAATATTCAAATTTAAAATTTCAATCTCGATCATCATTATCACATTACCGTCATCAACAACCAATGGCCACAACCCAAACCACCATTGGAAGAAAAAAATCACTTGAGAGACCACTATATTCATTGTCACCCGATCACCACTAGAGATGATTTTTGAAAAAAGAAGAGTATTCATCCTTGCCATCATCAAAGCACCACCATGGGCATCATGGTCCAACACCGTGATCTCAGAAAACACTAAAGGGATAAACCCAACGAAGATGATCCACATTGAACCCCATAGACCACTTGAATGTCACCTCCCATAACATCTTAGAAAACACCACTTCACACTCATTGGGAGAGAAGCTATAGAATTATGAAGCCAGAGAAGATTGGAAGAATCCAGGACATCAACAATAAACCATGACCTACACCGGGAATGAAAAACCAAACATAGGACCTTGAAACTCTAAACCTAGGATTAATCGCACATAGAAAACAACAAATGAGGACCACCACATATCATATTGAAGAAAAAATTGGATGTGCCTCTTGGAACACTGTAAAACGGTTGAACACACATCCCAAATCCTCCATGAAACCACTCCTGCTAACCAAATGAGATAGAAATTAAGGAACCTAAATCCAGAGAAGTGTTTGAATCAGTATATGGCCTCAACAGAGAAGCTCATCCTTGACTGGCCGCCAACCCTGAACCTTGAAGCCATCGCTGTGAAAAAATCACACCTAATAAACTAGTGCAACTCAACTCGCACGTCCCAAATCTCCCTGAGAAAGGTAGTGAACCAAACCAGAATGTGGTAAAAAATGAAGCCACTGGGAGGAAAGGGTTGGGGAATAGAAAATAAGGGCTTCAATAGTAGTACAAGTCCACAAAAGGGGGAAAGCAGGAGTGAATAAGTATGGGGTAAAATAAATAATAAAATAGTGATAATAAATAAGGAAAGGGAGAAAATGGGTGGGATAAGGGAGGGGGAGGAAAATGGGGGGAGATAAATCCATAGATGGAGAATCAATCTCCCCCTTTGAGGCACCACTAAGAAAACCCTAGTGGAGAGCTCTAAGGAGGAGAATCCACTCAAATGCCATTAAAATATTCAATATTTAGAGTAATTCTTTTATTCTGGTCTTAATTAACTATAATACGAATAGCTGTTTTACATATGTCAACAAAAATATTTCACTTGGAAAACTATGACACCACTATTAACCACTTGTAGAAACATGGTGTTGATTCATTACAAATGAATATTTTATGATATTTATGATTAATTTAATCCTAAATTGTATTTTAGTAACTTTCACCCTTTACTAGAATTTCGTGGTGTCTTTATCCCTTTCTATTTGCATCGTATAGACACATTCCATGATTGGTGGTCATGAAATCCAATGAACAATAAAAGGATTATAGAAATTAGCTATGAAAAGTAAAATTATAATGGATTTAAGCATAAATACTTTGTGTTTCCAATCAATCCTTATGGGTACTTTAATTATACCATCCATTTATAGTCTCACTTAAATACCTACTGCAATATTCAAAATAATAATCCCTTATTCTTTGATATATAGAATCCATTGTTGAATTTTAATTGACCTTGTCAATTTTAGATACTTACCATATACTTCATTCTTGTATGAATTATTATTCTCAATGAATAATGTATCATCGACCATGGTTATTATAAAACCATCACCATGGTTTTATCCTTCCTACATAGTATGCTTCTCTAGGACATTCCTTTTCCACAAGCCTCTTGTATAACTCATTCATATACTTACTAGTTGTACATCTTAGGTATTGAATAAACCTGAGTCGATATTTCTCCCACTATCTCAAATAGAGATCTTCACCCTTTAATAGAAATATAGTCTATAACTTGACTATCTTTTTTATCTTAGGGTTTTTTGTAACATCATTAGAAACTTTAGTATAATTACTATAAACACACTTTGTGTTTTACTTGATGAAAGTTTGTTTATATCCCCAATGTAATATTTGTATCTAACACATGTACTTATGAAATAATGGATTTCCATAATACTATAATGCACATGATATCCATTTTTCATTATAGTTGGATCATTGTTATATGATAATGTCGTTATTTGGGAAGCATCTCTCAAAACATAATGGGAGTTTTTGCAATGATTATTGGTCTCTACATTGAAACTCATTTTACTTACATCATGAATCTAATGTGTATAAGGAAAAGTGAGTTTATAAATTACTCTATGCTACATTATATTGATCAATGTTAACATGTAAGAATCATCATTTATCATCCTTATTGGAATCATAGCTTTGATTTGGATAAGGTAATGTGTGTTTAGGAATTACTCCATGACACATTATATTGATGAATGATAACATGAAAGAATCATTATCAATCCTTCTTATTTGAATCATAATTTTCATGTGGATAAAGTAATGCGTGTTTAGGAATTACTCCATGCTATATTATCACGATCGATGAATTATTGGTGAAGATAGTCTTCGTTATACCAGCCTGAAGCAACTCATATCTTCTAACCATGAATATATCATACTTTAATTTAACAATACTTAATAAAAACTTAAAGGAATCTAATTATGTATATATTTACCACTAGATTACCCATGGAATAGTTCACACTCTTTAGATGAACTAATTACAAAATCTTTGTGGAATAACTATATTTATAAAGGTTTCTTTGTCCAAAAATAAGTATGTCAATAATACTTAAGGTCTTTAACTATAAAGAGTCTAGATACCTTACTGGATATACCCTTGACATCCACTTAGTTTTTTCTTTAGAAAGTATTATCTTTCCATGATTGGGTATATAATCCTTACATTTTATATTCATCATATATTGCCAATGATTCATGTATTACATAACTATTGTTTAAACATAAAAAAACATCCATTTCTAAACCAGAATAATGTATCCTCGTGTAAAAAGGACATGTGAGATAAATGTTTTGGTAATAATTAACAAAAGTTAAACTAGAATAATTAATATTAGAGATATATAAGTTTTTTACTTCTCACCATTGACTTAGGGACCACCCTTTCTCTGCCGCTTGGAGAACACACCTTACTTATAGTAACGTTTATATACTTACTTGGTTACTATATTTGAATACACATATATAGTAGGATCTTTTTATTTAATACCCAAAAAGTATAACAGAAACATTACTTATAATTGATGAATATACTTGAGGAAGAAGAAGCTACTTTCTTCTTCGATTTAGTTCATTTCTTGTGAACTTCTGTCGATTTATTTCATGGTATGTGAAGCAAATAAACTCATTTTTAATAGATCTTTCTATGAAGGATGTTATGAAGGTTTATTTGGTGTCACTCTTTACATTGGCCTTTTAACCTTGTATTTCAACATTTTCACCATAAGAACTAATGATGAATCTTTATTTAATTTTCTTATTGCTTGTAAAACCTAACCCATAAGGTAATGAAACATTTTCTCCATACTGTTTGTTTTATTATCTTAAATGAAATTGGAGTAACTGGGTGGAAATGATATATGAATGGGTTGTATTGAAAGATCGTGACCCATCTTTAAATTTATATATATCCAGTGTAATCATCAAGTTTCATATCTACACTTCACTTTCCCCTCGTAATCTTTATAGAGATGAGTCAACATGTGTAACTATCTGTGTCTTGATGTTGTATCCAGAACTCACATTAGACATTGATGATAGAATTATGATATTACCATCATATGTGTTATACATGAGCCTATTGTAAGCATTTTGACTCCCTCGATTCATGATATGACTTAACAAGTATTGGGGACATCAACACCTTGAATTTTCAATATCATAGTATTGTGTGCAAGAACCCGTACTACACTCAGAAATTCATTATAGTTTTGAAATTTACTTTTTCCATGATTATCATAGTGTATTGTGTGGTATTAATTTCCATTTTACACAAAAATAAAAATATACCAGATTGTACTTCTATCTTGAATATTTATTAGACATTTTTTATTAATTAATTAAATCATTAAATGTCTCTCACTATTTTATCAAACTCTAGGAACCCTCTATATTAGAATCGAAATACTCTGTCAGTTCAGTATTATAGTGGAAAAATCCTCAAACCCCTCCTCATAGTCTATAAGCTTTGGATATTCCACTTCTTAGAGAATTAAAGGTAGGCCTTTTTATAGCCAACCACATTAACTCGTGGCTCTTTGATCTGTTGAGTGAAGTCTCAGCTTCTAAAATCATAAAAATGATTTACTTAATGATTGCCTCTAAAGTATCAACAAGCTAGCTATGGCTGATCCTTTGTTTCAAAATTTAGTTAAGTCAACCCATCACTGTCATAAGAATTCCCTAGTGGTAGTAGTCACCTTAAACTATGGCTGATCAAGCACCCCGTACAGCTGGTTTTGTTCAAATTTGAATGATGGAAGACATTTGTGACTTAATATTTCTTTGAGATTTTTTATATTTTTCTTGAAAAATATAATCCATTTCTATTAATACTTGTTTATTCTATGTTGTCGCGCTCACAACTGAACATTAATAGAAAACCATCAATCAGTTATTTATTAATTTTTTTTATTATTTTATGTGTTTCCTACTATCATGAAATTTCATAAAATAATAAATAAATTCATAAAGGAAATAAACTACATGACTGGTCTTGATCATATATAATTGGTTGATCCATTTAAACTCAATGGATCAACCATGACCTAAGGGTATCATACCAGAGTCAGGATTAACTCATGATACAGCTCGCCCTCATCCAATATGTCCATTTCTCCTATGGATTTCTCCCAAACTTGGCATTGTCTCCATATTACACCATCCTCATGATTGTACAACAATACTCGTATATAGGCGAGGGGGTATTGGGAGTAAAAAATATAGATAACATACTTTTATCTAGGCATCCAGACTCTTATACATATTAAAAGAGGAAGAAAGATGATGTGTAAAGCATCTTATTTAATTACAATCATTGCACACAATTAAATAATTAATTAAATAAATAAATAAAACAAACATACATAGATCGGACAATGCTCAAGACCAAACAACAGAATTAACTGAAAGCGTGATAAAATTAAATGCAATAAATTAAAGTGCGAGGGAAATTTAGACAAACTAAATGAATTAATCAAATTTAAATAATTTAATTAAATATTTTATTTTATTTTTTCCAAATATTAATTTAATTCTAATTCCAAAAATTAAATTAATTAATTAAATTTAATACCTAAACTAAATTAATTTTCTATATGGGTATTAAAATAATATATTTTACATAAAAAATTAATATTTTAATTAATTGAATTTAATAATTAAATTAAATTTGGGCTCGGAAACCCCACCTAGCCCTATTGTAGGCCGAGCCGAAACCTTACAGACCCATATCGGGCTGTACAAACCCCATGCCGGGGGGTTCTGAGTCAGGAAAACCCACCCAGACCCGTACCTGGTCAGTCGGACCTACCCAGGCCTATTTCAAAGTGGATAAGTCTAACCGGACTGTGGAAGGACCTCATGAGTGGGGCTCTCCACCATAGGGATGTGAGGCGGATAGCGAGTTGGAAAGGGCGGTGAGGAAGCAGCGGGTGGCAGTCCACAATGAGGACCCTTCGGATCAAGTTTGGCTGGATAGTGGTGGGTGTGAGTCGTTGAGGAAGACAGTGTCCTCAGTCCGATGGAGCATGGTGTACAACTACTGGGATGACTGAACCGGCGGTAGGAGAGGCCCATAGAACAACAGAGGTCAGCGTCAGTGACCGAATCCATGACTTGGTGGTGGCTGCGCGTTGTACCAATCACCAGTGAAGGCGGAGGGTGGTGCGGTTGACCTGAGCACAATGGCAACAGGGCAGGAGGAGGTGGGCTATTGTGGGCTCCCAGTCATGGAGGAACCCACTGTGGGTGGTGGTTCTTGGTTCTCTCTGGTGGTTCTTGGTTCTCTCTGGTGTCACGATAGTCTTTTAATATAATAATAATATTATTATTATAATTAATTCCACCATCGATGGAACCTATCCCACTACGAGAAAACGGCCGAAACCTTGGCCCTAACAATTAATTTTTATCAGATAATGGTAGAAAACAATAACACAATCAATTTTATATATATACACACACACATCATTCTTAAAATGTTAATACCCACAAACTGAAAAAAGATTCGTATTAAAAATTTCAAATTTCCATAACTTTTCTGTACAAAATCGGATCGATGCACAGTGTTAGGATAGAAATTAAAACATGTACTTAATTTAATGAAAATTATTTTTTTTATTTTGGCTCAGAAAATTCATGTGATTGATCTGATACCAATTGAAATTACCAGAGTGCGCACCGAAAGTTGGTGGGTTGGGGATTTAAAATTTTTCATCATCTGATGTAGCTTATTATATCTGGAGATCCAGGCCCTGGTATAGTCCTGATGATCTCATATTAATTAAACAGAGCATATAAAATAAATAGAAAGTGCACCTCATTTCGAATCGAAGTGCTCACGAATGCAGCTCATCACCAGTGACTATTGCTTAAAGGACCCGAAGCTGAACCCCTCTAGATCATCCCCACATACTTCAAGAATCTATACACTTGTTTTTCATCTAATTCCAGGTGCTAGCACGAATCTTCGATGAATCCTTCAGTGTTACTTCAGTCACCTCGATCCAATCCCTTCGATTCGCTAAAGGTGCCTTGGATCAATCACTCGGAGAGACACTCTCTCTCTATAAATTGAGAGGGTACATAGGCTAACATTTATGAATGAAATAATATTACATGAAATGAGCCTATCCTCTTACTTATATAGTGGGAGGGGCTGATACCCAGAAAGGGTTTCTTAGCCCCCCAAAATAAAACATCCACTAAATAATCCATAAATAAACAATTATGATGAACTAAACTACATTATAAGTATTATTTATATTTTATCACATTATTTTAATATATATTAAATATATTATGTGATAAAACCAAGTCATTTAACTCGACTTCTAATTCTCGCTAATATTAAACGAAGTTGCAATATTAAAATAATATTCATTCGTATAATATTTTTTTTTCTTTTATTCACAAAATACCTTGTGAATAATTTTAATAAATAAATTCAACCCAATAATTCTGAACTATAATAATAATAAATTTATTTATTATTCGGTGTTCGATGAATTTGAAAACTCTTGGACCCCGTGGTGGGGCCCTGATCGTACCACGATTTACTGTTTTATTTCACCCTTATACCAATGTATTAAACTGGTATTGTATTGAAAATTACAAGTATAATAACAAATTTCAATCCAAGTTTGATTCAATTATTTTGTGTTTAACATTGTTAAAGAGGACAATGTTACTTGTTTTGATAATTATATTGTAGGTGGAGGTGATTTGGAGGACCCATGATGGAGTCCAAGAAAGATGGGCCAATCTGCACATGATCCAAGAACACTAGTGGACTAAAACGCATGTTTCTACTTAACCATGCATTTCAATGGGCTAGAAATGTTTGGGATGGTCCGAAATTTCATTAGCTTCATTTCATATGAAGGCAACGAAGCCCAATTCGTTCATTAAGAGGCCCATAAAAACTTATCTTTCCAATAAAGTGGATCTGCACGGGGTCAAAACTTTGCCTCTGTATTTCGACAATATCTCTTATTATATTCCATATACAACCTCCAAATTTGACAAAGAGGTATAAAAGGTATTTTTCAAAAACTTTTTAGTTTTATCCAAAGTGATTTACGACTTTCTTAACGGCCAAAACCATGGACCAAGAGGATTATCGAAATCAGGGTTCCCAAAACCACCTCCTACTTTGCCTATAAATTGGCACCTTGGGCACCCCATTTGGGAGTTCGAACCAGAGTCAAGGTGCTTCCATTTTGGAGTCCCAAATAGGTCTTTTCATCATCCCAAGAAGTTCTGTAGGATATGGGAAGTTCTAATTCAACATATTCTTCTTCTTCCCCTCCCATGGGTTTCTAAACCCCTTGTGATCACTCGGGGAGGAACGTGATGTAAATCCCAAGCTTCATGTTTGTAATATTTGAATGATATTTTTAATTCCAGGTTTTTGTGTTGTTTTTATTTATCCTCTATTCTTATTTTATTGAGTTATGTACTGGTATGTCATGCTCAACTCATATGATCATGTTTGGAGGTACCCATTCATGTGATGTTTCACACACCGTTCACCACTTTCTTTTCCCCCTTCCAATTGCGGTGTTTGAGTGGTTCATATTGGTCAATTGAACTCACATAAGAAATTTCAAGGTCATGTACATTTATGTCATGGTATCACAATGAAATAACATACAAACCTGGATAACACATTGAGTTCTTCATGTGTTTCCTTGGTGAGTTTCGGTTATGATGTCGAACACAAATCACCCAATCATCGGCAGTGTCCATTGAATCATTGTGTGTTTTTGACTGAACCCTAGGATGTATCCTAGTATAAACTCAGTAACATTCTGGTTCTAGGTGTTACAAACCAGGGATAAAAAGATCATAACCCTATATCATGAAGCGATGAAGGATGAACATCATGAGAGTACCCCGAGTCGATCACACTTGATTAATCTTGTTCATTTCTACTTTGTTTTATCGTTTTCATTTTTCTATTTTCATCTTTAATCATCAAACCCCCAAGTTTTATAAAACCTCATTCCACTTCTAATTTCATAATCAAAACCCTCTTTTTAAATTAATGATCTAAGGCTCTATCGAGAGACGACCTAGGGTTGCTGCTATACTGCAGAAATTCTAGTCAAAATTAAACAACTAATTTGATGTGCTCGACAATGCGTTCAAATTTTGGCACCATTACTGGAGATCCAAGACCATTTTTTTCTTTATTTCCTTTTCTTTATTTATTTTAGTTCTTAATTATTACTCCTTTCAATACCCATCCCCCATTTTATTGTTTTGTTTTGGGGTTTTGTCATTGTTTTTGTTTATTTTTGTGAGTTTTTTCTCTCCCTCTCTCTCTAATTCTGTAGTATAACATTCTGTTCTTCTTTCACCCTTCTTAAGTTATTTTTTTATCCATATCAAATCAAAAAAAAAAACAACAAACAATCAATCAATCAAACTGGACATCATTGTTGCATGACAAGATCTGGTAAAGAAACACTACTTGAATTTGATCCTGAAATTGAAAAATCACTCCACTCACAAATCAAGGCTTCTAGAGAATGTCAATAAAGTAACACCAAGGAAACCCTTGTGAAACCTCAAGTGGTCTTCAACCAATCAAAAATTGAACCTAATAAAACCCAAGAAAACATGGCTGAAAATAATCGAACCTTAAAAGAACTGACCACCCTGAATGTTGAGTACCAACCTGCGTACATCCAATATCCCGAGGAAGCAGCCAACTTTGAGCTGAGATCAGGTCTCATCCACCTTCTTCCTAAATTCTATGGTCTTCCTGGCGAGGACCCTCATAAACACCTTAAGGAGTTTCACATAGTGTGCTCTACCATGAAAACCCAAAATGTGTTTGAGGACTTAATTAAGTTTAGGGCCTTCCCTTTCTCCCTTGATGGTGTAGCCAAAGACTGGCTATACTATCTACCTACCACAATTGGGGACTGGAATGACCTTAAATGACTCATTCTAGAGAAGTTCTTCCCTGCCTCCCGAACTGCATCAATTAGGAAAGAAATATGTGGAATTAGGAAATCATAAGGAGAGACCCTCCATGAATACTGGGAGAGATTCAAGAGATTTTGCTCAAGCTGCCCCCACCACCAAATCAGTGAACAAATGTTAATCCAATACTTCTATGAGGGACTTGTCCCTTTGGATCGTGGAATGATAGATGCTGCAATTGGTGGTGCCCTAGTTGATAAAACTCCTTCCGCCACTCGTGACTTAATAGCCAAC
Source organism: Viscum album (assembly GCA_963277665.1). Lineage (NCBI taxonomy): Eukaryota > Viridiplantae > Streptophyta > Magnoliopsida > Santalales > Viscaceae > Viscum > Viscum album. Next base: position 905,681,760 of record OY728139.1, read on the forward strand.
ATGGCTCAAAATGCACAACAATTTGGTACAAGAGCAATTGCACCAACTCGAGGAGTTTATGAGGTAAGTCATTCATCCCTAGAACAAAAGGTAGATAATAAACTTGATGATATGCATACCCTTCTATGGCAATTAGATCAAGAACATGGTAACTCACAATCTCCTCCCGTTCCATTACATTGTGGTATTTGTTCTGAAAATACTCATTTTTCTGAATAGTGCCCACAACTTCAAGATTCACCTGAGTCTTGTGCAGCTGTGTTCCCAGGGCATCCATTCCAACAAGCACCTCCCTTCATGAAAGAGCCATTCAGGCCAAATCCAAACCCCAGGTGGCAAGTACAACCCCAGTACCGACAAGGAGGAGACTCAAGCTACCACAAGAAAAATTGGTATCAACAAGGCCAAGGTATGAAACCTTCGTATCCATTGACATCTCAAAAAAATTATTCTCCTCCTACCAAATCTGAACCAATCCTCAAGGATATAGTGAAGAAAATGGAAACCCAGAACCTCCAGTTCTAACAGACCACCCAATCGGCAATTCAAGACCTATGAACTTAAGTGGGGCAGTTGGAAAACACCATCGGTGAGCTTAAGATGTAAGGTTCTAGAAAACTACCATCCCAAACCATTGCCAATTCTAAGGACAAAGGTAATGCATGTTCAGTTACACTTCGTAGTGGCAAAGAAGTTTCTCGTTCTATTGATCCTGCACAACAGGTATGTCCCCCTCTTGAAAAATCTCTTTCCCAACCCTAACAAATTTCATGTAATGAAAAACAAGACAAAAAGGGTAATCGAGTTATCATTGATGATTCAAATGATCAATCTATTCCTCTTCCTTTTCCCCAAAGACTCTCTAAATACAAGAAAAATTCTGATAATGAAATTGATAAAGAAATAATGGATACATTTTAAAAAGTTCAAGTTAAAATTCCTTTATTGGATGTAGTTAAAAAAATCCCTCGATATGTCAAATTTCTTAAAGAGGTTTTCACCCATAGAAGGAGACTGAAGGGGAATGAGAGAGTCAACTTGGGAAGGAATGTCTCGGCCTTGATTCAACCAGCAATGCCAACCAAATGCAGGGATTTGGGAACATTCACAATACCGTGTACCATAGGGGAGACTTTCATTTCTGATGCTATGCTAGATTTAGGTGCTTCCATTAATGTAATACCTCACTCCATGCATACTTCATTGCAGGTTAGAGAGCTTAAACCAATAGGAATTTTAGTGAAACTTGCAAACCAGAGTACTATGCATCCAACATCAATGATTGAGGATGTCCTTGTAAGAGTGAAGAATCTCATATTCCTCGCTGATTTATGCATTCTTGAGATAGAAGATACCCGAACCCAAGGACATGCTCCTCTCATACTTGGGAGGCCATTCCTCAAAACAGCAAAGATGATCATCAATGTTCACATTGGCACATTTTCCATGAAGTTTGGTGGAGAAAAGGTAAGTTTTAACATCCTTGAGGCTATGAAACACCCCATTGAATAGAACTCCACTCTTCCTATCTATTTGATGGAAGTGCTCTCAAATGATGCAAAAACACACAATTCTATCCTCAAACCATACTCTGATTCATTTTCTTCTTCTTCACCCTTGGATGATTTGAGATTTGATTCATGTTTTGAGTGTTGTGTGGGTTTTGAAAAGTGTAAATTTTGTGCTTTAATTGATGAGTGTGTTCATTCTGAGGTACCCATGACCATTGATGATTCTGCAAATATCATTTCAATAGATTCTCTATCTTTATAGAATAAACATGAGTAGATAGATAGTTTGATGGACCTCACTCCCCCTAAATCCCATACCTCAATCCAAAACCCCCCTGGTGTTTGAATTAAATCCACTTACATCTAATTTAAAATATGCCTATCTTGAGGGTATTGACCAATTTCTCGTCATTATTTCCAATAACCTCTCTCAACAGCAGAAATCAAAACTTCTTGATCTTCTAAGAGAGTGTAAAAAGGCAATAGGATAGACATTGGATGATATTACCAGGATTATCTCATCTATTTTTATGTACCATATACTTTTGGATGACGAGGATAATACCGTAAGACAATCTCAATGCCGGTTGAATCCCACTCTCCTTGAAGTGGTAAAATTGGAAGTCAGTAAATTACTTGCGGCGGGGATCATTTATCCTACTTCTGATAGTAAATGGGTTAGCCCAGTGAAAATTGTGCCTAAAAAAACAGGAATAATAGTTGTATCAAATTAAAGGAATGAATTACTTCCACCACGTGTGAAAAACAATTGGTGAGTCTGTATTGACTACCGTCGACTGAATCAAGCCACACGGAAGGACCACTTTCCTCTACCTTTCATTGACAAAATGTTATAACGATTGGCTGGTAAGTACCATTATTGTTTTCTTGATGGCTATTCAGGTTATTTCTAAATCTATATAGCCACTGAGGATCAATAAAAGACAACATTTACCTATCCATTTGACACATTTGAATACAGAAGGATGCCTTTTGGTCTTTGTAATTCTCCTAGTACTTTTTAGCATTGTATGTTGAGTATATTTTCAGAGTACCTTGAGAATTGAATGGAAGTTTTTATGGATGATTTCACTGTTTACGGAAATTCTTTTAATGATTGTTTTTCACACCTAGGTTCTATCCTCCATCATTGCATAAAAAAAGATCTTGTATTAAATTACGAGAAATGTCATTTCATGGTTGAATGTGGGATAGTTCTTGGGAATGTTATTTCAAAAGAGGGAATTCAAGTGGATAAATCAAAAATTGAATTAATTTAAACCCTTCAATATCCAAAATGTGTTCGTGAGGTGCGATATTTCTTGGGTCATGCTGGTTTTTACCGTCGATTCATTAAGGACTTCAGTAAGATCACACTTCCCTTATCCCAGTTATTACAAAAAGATTCTGAATTTGTTTTTGATAAAAAATGTGAGGATGATTTCAATTCACTAAAAAGGAGTCTCACATCAACTCCCATCATCCAAACACCAAGGTGGGATCTCCCCTTTGAACTTATGTGTGATGCCTCTAACTTTGCAGTTGGGGCTGTTTTATCACAAAGGGTTGAGAAGGCTCCTCATATCATTGCATATGCCTCACGCACCCTTGACCCGACCCAGGAGAACTACACAACCACTGAAAAAGAACTTCTTTCTATTGTTTTTTCCTTGAAAAAAATCCGTTTATATCTTATTGGTTCTAAAATCATTGTCTTTTCTGATCATGCTGCCCTTCGTTTCCTCCTAAAGAAACCTAAAGCTAAACCCCACCTCATTCGGTGGATGATCCTCCTCCAGAAGTTTGACCTTGAGATTAGAGATAAGGTAAAAGTGTAAAATGTGGTATCTTACCACATTATTAGGATTTACCCACCATTGGACCATCATATTGACTCACCCCTCCCCATTGGAGAATTCTTCCCTCATGAGAACCTTTGTGATGTTGTGGACCTTACCCCCTGGTATGCAGACATAGTGAATTTTCTAGAAACATCTAGGGCCCCCACTGATTTCAGAACTTCACAATACTAGATACTTAAGCATGATTCTCAGTGGTATATTTGGGATGACCCATATTTGTGGAGAATTTGTGGTGACCACGTAGTTCGTCGGTGTGTCCCTGACCATGAGTTCACCTCTGTTTTGACCTTCTGCCACACCTTGGCCTGTGGGGGCCACTTTGGCTCTCAACGTACAGCTAGAAAGGTCCTTGACTCATGACTTTATTGGCCAACATTGTATAGGGATGCCCATAGATTTTGTAAGTCATGTAGTCATTTTCAATTCATAGGGAATATCTCTAAGAGGAATGAAATTCCCCAACAACCCACGTTATTCTATGAAATTTTTGATTCATGGGGCATTGAATTCATGAGGCCTTTTAAAAATTTATTTGGCTTTTTATACATTTTATTGGTTGTTGACTATGTATCTAAATGGGTGGAAGAAAATTCCACTAGGACCGATGACTCTCGTGTGGTTGTTGATTTTGTGAGGTCTCAGATTTTTTGTAGGTTTGGTTTACCGAGATTCATCATTAGTGATCAGGATTCACATTTTTGTAATCACAACATGAGAAATTTGCTTCATAAGTATGGGGTTGTTCATAAAGTCTCTAGAGCATATCACCCCCAAACTAACGGACAAGCAGAAATCTCAAATTGGAAAGTTAAACAAATTTTTGGAAAAACGGTACAACCCAATAGGAAAGATCGGAGTTTGCGCTTGGATGATGCACTTTGGGCGTACCGTATAGGTTTTAAAACCCCAATCAGAATGTCACCATACAGAATTGTGTTTGGAAATGATTGTCACCTCCCAGTGGAGGTAGAACACTGTGCATATTGGGCTGTTAAACATTGTAATATGAATCTTTTAGATGCAAGTGAGCATAGAAAGCTGCAGATTCAAGAGTTAGAAGAAATTCGATGTGATACATATGAGAACTCTCGTATCTATAAAGAGAAGACAAAATCTATCCATGATAGTATGATTCATCAGCGGAAGTTCCATATTGGTGATAAGGTTCTCATGTATAATTCTAGGCTAAAGCTCCACCCAGGTAAGCTTCGTTCCCGATGGCTCGGTCCTTATACTGTTACTGATGTGTACCCTTTTGGTGCTATATAGGTTTTTCACGAGAAGAGTGGAAAAAGGATTACTGTCAATGGGAAGAGGCTGAAACACTTATATGAGGATTTTCCAAAGCATGTCGTGGAGGAAATCCAACTGATAGATGCCACATATGACACCACTTAGCAGGCTGTCCCTTCTCCCTACCTTTTATTTACTTGTTTATTTATTTAAAATAATTTCTTTGAGGACAATGTAACTTTTAGGTGTGGGGGAGGGTGACATGTAATAGTTAGGATTAAATAAAAACAAAAAAATTTAAAATTAAACAAAAAAAAGTGTTTTCATTTTTGATTTATTTTTCCTTATTTTGTGTTTTTAGATAAAAAATGATCTTAAAAAGAATATCCAAAATCATTTTTCATGCTTGAGTCGATTGTGTTGAAAATTGCACTATTTTTAGAAAAATGTTTTTCAAATGAATGTTGATATGAATTATTTTTCTATAATTTTTATTTTCAAATCATTCTTATGTGTTTAATGGATTTTTGAAACCCATGCCTCATTAGCACTGACCAATATTTTAATCCCTTACCCGAGAGACATTCTAAGCACTTTATTGAATATTCTTCCTTTTAATAAATTTCTTGAGAGTCTCGGGTCATGTAGAGAAACTAGAACTTGACTTGATTTTGTTTGAATCCATAAGATCAAGTATTCTATATTCATGATAGAGGCAATAATTCATTAAAAATCCCTTTGTACAATTATCCTCTATTTTTGGCCACCTTTACATTTTATCCTTATAAATCCTTAGAGACCATGAAATTCCTATTGGGTAGCCACATTACAAGATAATTTATCCCTACCTACCCATATCTTGTGTATATTCTTGTTTATCTTCAACAAGTGTGGGTGAGAGGGTGTTTCTATTGGAATTATGGGGAGAGAATCATTGTTATGGGTTGATATAAAGGGTGCCTACATTTTCCATGGGCAATGGGTTCACAAGCCATATTACATCATTGTTTTATACATTTTTCCCTCTTCATCTCAAAAAAAAAGTTCTGTACATTGAAAAAAAATAAATTGAACAAAATAAAAAAATGGAGAAAGAGGATGTTTACTCATTATTATTCATTGTTTGGTTGTAACCCACAAAATGGACAACGGGGAGAGTGAGTTGGAGGTGATACACTTTGTGAGGTGTTGAGTGTGTATATTCATTGTGAACACTTTCTGAATTTTGAAATGTTTTGTATAGAATAGATTAAACACTTCTCTTCAGCCTCATATTTTTAAACATTAAATCCTACCGACCCTTGAACCTCAGAACAACCTGTTGAAAGTCCTCTTGAGTAGCGCACTAGTTTCTACCTCTAGAGAACTTAGAATCTTTGAAATCATATGGTAAGATCACATGAACTCTGAGAAAAGATCATAACTCCACTTTCATGTGTTCCTTGAGTAAAGAGGGAAAATTTTTAGTTGAGGTAGGTTGGGATATGTTGCATGGGTTAACAAATGTAGTTGAACAAATTTGAATGTGAGAAACGAAAAATGATAGGAAAATTGATTCCATAAACGAGAGATGATGAATTTAATTTCCAAAAAATATTTGATGTTTTCAAACCTTTTATTTAAGAATGGTATATTATTAGGATATTATACATTTCCCAGGAGTGCAAATGTTTAGGTGTGGGGGTGTGATCGTACCACGATTCATTGTTTTATTTCACCCTTATACCAATGTATTAAACTGGTATTGTATTGAAAATTACAAGTATAATAAAAAAATTTACTCCATGTTTAATTCAATTATTTTTGTGTTTAAAAATGTTAAAAAGGGAAATGTTACTTGTTGTGATAATTATATTGTAGGTGGAGGTGATTTGGAGGACCCATGATGAAGTCCACGAAAGATGGGCCAATCTACACATGATCCAAGAACACTAGTGGACTAAAACGCATGTTTCTACTTACAAATATACTAAAATAGGCTGAAACTTTGTGATATGGTCCAAAATTCCATTATATTTATTTCATATGAAGGAACCGAAGCCCAATTCGTTTATTAAGAGGCCCATACAAACTGATCTGTCCAATAAATTGGATTTGCACGGGGTTAAAACTTTGCCTCTGTATTTCGAAAATATCTCTTATTATATTCTATATATGGCCACTAAAGATGACATAGAGGTATACAAGGTGTCTTCCAACAACTTTTTAGTTTTTTAAAAAGTGATTTATGACTGTCTGATAGGCCAAAACCATGGACCAAGTGGATTATCGAAATCAGGGTGCTCAAAACCACCTCCTACTTTGCCTATAAATTGGCACCTTGGGCACCCCATTTGGGAGTTCGAAACAGAGGAAAGGTGCTACCATTTTGGAGTCCCAAAGAAGTATTTTCATCATCCCAAGAAGTTCTGGAGGCTATGGGAAGTGCTACTTCAACTTCTTCTTCTTCTTCCCCTCCCATGGGTTTCTAAAGCCCTTGTGATCACCCGGGGAGGAACGTGATGTAAATCCCAAGCTTCATGTTTGTAATATTTGAATGATCTTTTTAATTTCAGGTTTTGTTTTGTTTTTATTCATCATATATTCCTATTTTATTGAGTTATGTACTGGTATGTCATTCTCAACTCATATAATCATGTTTGGGGGTACCCATTCACGTGATGTTTCACACACCGTTCACCACTTTCTTTTCCCCCTTCCAATTGCGGTGTTTGTCTGGTTCATATTGGTCAATTGAACTCACATAAGCACTTTCAAGGTTATGTAAATTTATTTAAGGGTATCAGAATGAAATAACATACAAACATGGACAATATATTGAGTTCTTCGTGTGTTTCCTTGGTGAGTTTCAGTTATGACGTCGAACACAAATCACCCAATCATCGGCGGTGTCCGGTGAATAATTGTGTGTTTTCGACTGAACCTTAGGAGGTATCCTAGTATAAAATCAGTAAAATTATAGTTCTAGGTGTTAAAAACCTGGTATAAAAAGATTATAACCCTATATCATGAAGCGATGAAGGATGAACATCATGAGAGTACCCTGAGATGATCACACTTAATTAATCTTGTTCATTTCTACTTTGTTTTATCGCTTTCATTTTCTATTTTCATATTTAATCATCAAACCCCCAAGTTTTACAAAACTTAATTCCACTTCCAATTTCATAATCAAAACCCTATTTTTAAATTAATGATCTAAGGCTTCATCGAGAGACGACCTTGGGTTGTTGTTATACTGCAAAAATTCTAGTCAAAATTAAACAACTAATTTGACGCGCTCGACAATGAGATCAGGAACACTATTTACAATATACATTATTCAATATAATATACCAGATTCTAGAATATTCTATTTTGTGTGACCCTCTATGACCTTGTCTTAATAGCAGTGAATAATATTCATAGACCAAAAGAGGAATCTAGAAACCCATCAAGGTCCCTAAAGAGATAAGGAATAGTCATAGAAACAAAAACCAACCTATGAATAGACATCATGTAATATAATCTCTTTATATTTTGAAATCTCATAAAGAAGGATGAACACTTGTGGAATCATCATTTCTTGATTTATTGTTTTTTGATCAAAATAGAAAAATTTACCCATGACTACCTTATCCAAGGACTTATAAAGGTACTATTATCCTGGTCAACTAGGCCCAAGATATATTACTTCCTTAATTTGGAAGAAAAAAATTAAATCTTGACCATTCAACCAATGTCATACCACCAATGATGCACCCAACATAAGATACCTCACCATAATTTCATTTTCATGGTTTTTTACTTGAATCAAAGTATGCGATCAAATGGTAAACATTGATAATTATATCATGTCAGGAGACCAATACATATGTACATAGATTGGAAAAACTGATGACACCCAAAACATGTAGTGTTCCTATTTGCGGGTCTGTCCTTATGATATCACCTATGAGAAATCACCAAGTGCAAACTTCATGAAAATAAACCTCAATGCTTATGACCCCCAGCACCTGATAGTCCAAAATCTACTATTTTTAGTCAGCATGATGTATCTAGACTATATGAAATATATTTAAGATTAATGTCATAGTATCTCAAGGTTCTCATTATATCTTGGGATCTGCTATAAACTTTTGATATGATAATTAATCTATGAGAATTACAATTAAATATTGGATGCATACATTTATATACTATAATGGTAAGGGAAATTCATGCATATCTCTCTCTCTATATGAAATGATAATCAAAAGTACTGTATAGTTGGATCTAGGGTACCCACTATTACAAAACCATGACAGTTTGAAGTATAAAACACGATGTATGATACATATGATACATGATATGGTGGATCCTGAAAAATACATGGTTACTATATATATATATATGTGTGTGTGATATGGGATGATTTGATGCAAGAGGTGCATCTTGTGATACTTAGCCCAGGTGCCTACAAGCTGGCTTATTTTGGAGAGATATGGATCGTGACATATGGTGTTGAGATAATGAAGCAAACTAGTAGGGAAGTGGGAGCAGGGTACCCTTGATGTTTAATTATTATATTACAGTCTCTCCTATATTCAATACATTGTGATATTTATCCATGGCGAGGCTGGGAACTTAGTAAACCTGTTTAGGTGATGAGTTAGTTACACAATTGTTCACTATGCTTTTGTGTGAATTCTTTATCTTTTACATGAGAGGATCTATGGAAACTCCTACTATTTATAATGTTATTCTCACCCTATATATATAAAATATTTTTATTTTATAAGGGGAAGGTTAGAGACCACGATAGATATTACTATCTCTTGGTTTTTTAGGATCTTTATGGGTTTTGAAGTTACTATTGTCTTTAGCTTTTTGGTACTTGTAGTTTCTTTTTTATTTGTTTTAGTAATGTATGGAATTGCATGTTATCACTTTATAATTATTATATATGTCTAAGAAGGTTTTTATTCGTGTATATATATTATCTATCTCTTACACATATTTTCTTATAGGGTAATTCCTCCCATATGTATGTTTATTATACCCTTAGTTCTAGTCGCTAAACTGGGGATCACTGGAGGTAGGACTTGGGTAGTCACCATCTCCTTTTTTCTCATTTCTAGCCCATGAGGGGTACTCTTTAAGGGTAGGGTGTCCTGACAGTGTGGTATCAAAGGTTCAGGGTTGAGGGATAGGTTGGAGTATGGAGTAATATATAGGTGAGGTTTCATGTGTTGGTTGGGAAATGGTGTCATATAAGTTTAGTAATCAATGTAAACATGGGAGACTCATTGTGACGTGGGTATTTAGGCCTCCTATGATCTGATTCACAAACATTTAAGTTTATTGATCCCACTAAATGTAGTTATATTGGTTTTAGGGTTAAGACATAGGAAAGGATCGTGAATTATTATTCTTTTCACCTATGTTTGAAATAGGTAGATCTTTGGATAATTTAAAATCTTAAAAAGATAAAAAATAATTAATTAATTAAGACTAATAGAAAAAACCCTACACCAACACTTTGGAACCATTTTTATAGGTCTCCAAACCATTGGTATAGCCTATACAAATAGTTTGGAGGGTTTTTGGCTATTATGGCGTCAATATAGACCTATACTAAAGGTTTTGGAAAAAATGTTGGTATATACCTATACCAACAGTTTTATAAAACTATTGGTATAGTTTATATGAAAATCCTATACAAATGGTTTTTTAAAACCATTGGTATAGGTAATGTAAAACTTAAAACCTGAATTGGGTTTGGTCCCAAAACCTCCCATTTATAATCCAACATCCCAACCACTAACCTAAGATGACTTTTGTGAACATAATTTCATAAATATATATATGTATATTCATAAATACTTTAAATTTTTATTTATTTAATTTTATTTTAAAAAATAATCCATAAAAAATATGGGTACCTATACCAGTGATTCTCAAAACCATTGTTATAAATCTATACCAATTGTTTTGGGAACTATTGGTATATGTTTTTTGATATTTTGAGCTATACCAATGGTTTTGCTGAAACTGTTGGTATAGGGTGGAAATATACCACTGGTTTTTGAAAAAATGTTGGTATAGGGTCTCTATAACGGACCTATATAAATGTTTTTTTGAGAAAATGTTGGTATAGGGTGTCTACAAAAGATCTATACCAATAGTTTTGTCCAAAACCATTGGTATAAGGTCTCTCCATGGTACCTATACCAACGATTTCTTCAAAACTAATGGCATATGGTCTCTCTAAGGTACCTATTACAAATGGTTTTGTCCAAACCATTGGTATAGGTCCATTAGTATTGCTCCAATTTAAAGTAGTGTAATTTTAAGTATTCTATATTCCATGTTTAGGAGCTCTAATAATTGTTTCTTTTGTAGGAATGGATCTAGGTCGATGTCCTCATTAGGTTCACACTATATATTTTTAGTAGAATATTCTAGTCGATCACCAAAGAGTGGAGGTCTAAAATGATGACAATTGGAGGAGGAAACTCCAAGATTTTCAATTCCAGAGTCTGTATAAGTATGAGGGATCCATTTTAGATTCAATCATAGACGACTGGTTGGAGGAGGTTGAAGTAAGTATCCAACCATAATCATTATATATTCTAGTGACTTTAGACTATAATTCATTTTCTTAAAATCCTAGGGATCTTTTTAGTTTAGAGTTTTAGATAATTAGGAAAAACTCTTACATAATAAACCCATACAATACAAGTGAACACTTATATTCACAATCCATTTTCCCACAAAAAAAAACTATTAAAAAGAAACATGTTTTCTTTTCATGAAAAATATTCAGAATCTTCATATTGACATCATACTTTTACCTTATCTTCTATAAAGCCTATGAAAAACATTATAAAAACATGGGATGAGCACAAAAATATTAGTAATGGATATAAAAATAATAAATCCATTAGTGTAGTGAAAAGCATGAAAACCCATGAAATAATTTTCTTAAAAAACCATACCTTTTTACCCTTAAAGGGTATAATCATTGTTTAAAAAAATGATATTAATATTATGTTTTGAAACTAATTATTTTCATGAAAACTAATAAGAAATCGTAGAAAATTAATCTAGGTTCCTTGGTACATAATTTATATATCACTCTTACAATCACTCTTACAAATAGAATAACCATACGGTTGACTTCAATATCTAGAGAACCCAATTCATTTGAGCACTATCTAGGCACACCCATAGTATAATCTATTATAAGCTCAGTTTTGAGATATAATGGGGCTCAACCCTACATAAATAATACTCAAGGACTATATCCTATATAAAACCCTATAAAACTCTTTTAAACCCATTGCAAAACACTTTCAGATATCAAAAATACCATTTTCTTTAAAAATAAATTTTAGAATCTAAAAAACTACAAAAAATAATAAAGATACCATTTTATTTGAAAATAAATATGAAAACTTATAAATTAAGCTTCAAATCATAATGCGTCATGATGATGGGAAAAGTTTCTCATGTCATATAAGTTAAAAATCATTACTTTCACACTTTTGTATGAAAAATAAAAAAGTACTTTTTTAAAAATTAACAAGAATAATCCTTTTAAATTTTTTGGTAAAAAGTAAAAAAAAAATAAAAAAATAAAAAATGAAATTATAAAATCATAGAATAATAGTATGAATATTCTGTATTTTTTTAAAAAATATGGATATGGATGAAAAATATAGTTTTAAAGGAAACTTTAAAAAGATAAAATTTAAAAGAAATCCCATTACCTTGAGTCTAAATCATCACATACATTATCTATCATCCTGGATAATAAACATAGGACAATGTATAATTTTTTAAGAAACTTTTTAAATCTCATTATTTCATTATTTTATTTAATTCTATTTTATATATAATTGCTCAATTAATTAAGTTCACTTTGGATATTTTGATGATAATCAGTTCATAAGTCTAAAAAGACTTAGGTTTGTGGACTATGGTCAAAGAGATAAGAATTACATCATCTAAAGAATAATATTCACGAAATACTTATAATTTTTATATATCAATTATACTTTTAAATCTATCCATTAAATATGTTTATGAAAAATGTGGTACACTACAATCATGGAGATAGTTGGAAGTATGTACGCATGATAACATTTCCATTTTCAATGATTATTTTGAAAAGACGGTAAGTATTATTTAATATTTAAATAATGATAATAATATCATAAATATAATATTAATTATTCATATATACTTATATATATCATACATGTGATGCGGTGATGAAAAGAGAATCACATCGATTCGTGTAGGTGGCAACTCACACGTACACACGAATGGCGTTATAATTTTACTGTACATGGAAATATAAGAACATAAAATGTATATTATATTTTCATACTGATAAATATATCATGAATATCATATATAAACATTAATTCCATCAATTTAACCAATCTTGAGTGACGGTGATGGAAAAAGAAATACATCAGTTTGTGAGGTGGTAGTCTGTCGTACAGATGAACGATGAATTCTTTTACCATTTGATGGAAGTGGATATGGATATAGGTAATTAAAATAACATAATTGTAATGGAATAGATCTCTCTTGTCCATTAATTTGTCAAAATCTAGTGTTTGGGGTGTTCTGGGAGGCATCAATGACTCATTTCAAGAGTATGGCACATTTCTAGTTTTCCATTGGCGAGTTAGGCGTTGGTGAGTCGTGTTGGTAGCTCACATTAGTAACTAAGAATCAGTGACTTAGGGAATCAGTGATTCAGGGCGTTGGTGACTCAGGGTGTCGTTGACTCAGGGCACCAGTGACTCAGGGCACCAGTGACTCAGGGCATTGGTAGGTTGAGGTGTCGGTTGGTCAGGGCATTGGTAGGTCGAGGTGTCGATAGGTTGAGGCATCGGTAGGTCGAGGAATCAGTAGGTTGAGTCATTGTTAGGTCATGGAATCGGTAGGTCGAGCATCAGTGAGTGGCATCATTGAGTGGAATCAGTGAGATGCATCAGTGGATCAGCATTGGTGGCTCTTCCGCCGGAGATTCAGGCGTCGGTGACTCACGTCGGTGACTCACCCATTAGTGAGTCATTTCCATTTTTCCCAGTTTTCTAGTTTCACTCCTTTGGCATTTACTTTGATGTTAAATGTGTTGAATTACATATTTAATGAGTTTTTGGACCATTTCAAATGGTATTTATCTTCTAAAAACCTAAATCTTCCCTTGACTCTCAATCCGCGTGGTCTTGATCGTGAATCAACTTTAATGGCCTTTGAAATAGTTTTCCCTATAGATTTAAGATCAAGCCTTTCTAAAGCCAAAATACTCAATTCCTTTGAACCTTTCCTATTTCTCTTAGTGTTATGAGAACCTTTCTTCCCAAAGGAGTCATGTGCCTATGCTGTATGAGTCTATTCTGTTTTCGCTGGTAGCCTTCCTTATTACTCTCTCAACCCCCTATTTTGGTGCAAGGAAGAATTGTTGGTCTTCTGTTATTCCAAGTACGGATTTCCTTCATCTATCTTATAATTTTGTATCATTCAGGGTGGGTGTTATCATGTAACTGTGTGAATACAATTAGACCCAAATTTAATGAAGATAATAAGAAGTAATAAATAGGGGGTTGGGAGTATGATTATGATGATCATCTCATTTTATATGTTATCCTTGATCAATTTTGTGAATTATATGAATTGTTTTCTCCTAAAAATCATGGCTATTGGTGGTCTCTTTTTGCGCACCTGTATGCTTTGTGAATCACTACTGTAATAATTGGAATCTGGTTAATCATGTATATTTAGTTAATTATATGGATTCCACAGGATAAAACTTATTCTGTGATCATCCCTATTTTATCAAGTGTAATTAAAGAACGAGTTCTACTAAATTTGAATAAATCTTGCCTCGTTGGTGTGGATATGTACTGTGTGTGGTTCTGTTCGGCCTTGTGTCTGTGCTGGTAGTGTCGTGCTGTGGCTAGGAGTATGGTTGTGTGTATGGGGCTGTATGGGTGGTGAGATGGTATCTCACGATGAGATAATATTGATTGTGGAATGGATAAACTTGTTACGCAGTGGGACTACATCTGAGTAGTGGTGGGGCAGTGGGGCTATAAGACTGTGTTGTGTCATGATCATGTTTATGGGTGTGCTGTGTGTGGTGTTGTGGTATAATAGGGTTTCCAAGTGGGGTTGTGATGAGGTGTGTTGGGGGGGGGGGTTAATTGTTGATTGGAAAGACAAGTCAACATTACTTTGAAGAACTATGGTGGTAGTGGTTGAACGGGTTTCGATGAAAGGGGAGTGTGTAGTGGGACTACAAGCTGGTTGAGTTTTATTCGTTTTTATGAATGGGACTTAGAATATATTCTTTCACCATGGCCCTTATCTATTTGTTTTTCTTTGAGAGTGGTTGGTATGGTTTCTTCACCTTATAATGTTTACAGTTCTTGGTAGTTGCTCGGGTAGGGATGTAATAAATAAATAAATGAATGAATTGATAATACAGAGTGACAATTGGTTATATGAATTGGATGCAGGTATGTTTCAAGTTGTGTCTTGTAGTAAAGTGGAATTCATTTATCAACTTATATAAATGACCCTAATTTGTGGTGGTACGATAATGTAGGGTTGGAAACAAGGGTAGTTTTGGTGTGGGCTAGTTGTAATTTTGAAAACCCATAGGTTGGGATGAGTGTTTAGTACCTATATATATATGTGTAGTTTGTGATTTCTATACACACCCCACCCACGTTGATAACTACATGATGAAAACCCCCATTGTTATGGGGAGGGTGTCCTTTCCCAACATCCCGATGGGAGTATGGATGGATGGTTATTGTCTCTTCTCTACTCCCTCTTCTAGGAATTGATAGCCCTAGACTCTTTGGATAGGTTGTGGTGTTGTTGTGAGGCCTAGGTGTCTACGGGCGAGGTGTGATTCTGAGGTGTCTTTGGGATGATTTGTACGGTGATTCCCAGGTGTCTTCAGGATGGGTTTGTGGTTTTTGTCCCATGTGTTTGCGGGCAAGATGCAATGTGGTTTGTGTCCCAGGTGTGAGCGGGTAGGTTGTGATAGTGGGGCTTGTGGAAGAGAGTGGTAGCATCATGATGTTCACCATTAGGTATGTTTAGTTAACCATTGGGAAGTGGGGGCAGGGTACCCAAATATCGATGTTCTTATTAATTCACTTCACTTCACTTTACATGCATTATTTTGTGAGCATGCCTTGGTGTAGTTGGGGTGGATAGTATACCTTGTTAGGTTCTTTTAAGTTTCTATTATTTTCTCATAGGGTAATTTGTATGATTCTCCCACTTGTGCATGGGTGACTTTGGCTTTTCCCTATTGAGTATACTTGTATGCTCACCCTATGTATATAAAACTATTTTCAGGTTTCTAGGGAGGTTACACAGACCATTCTGGACCTTACTATCTCGAACATTGGGGATAGTTGTTGTGTCACTACTTATATTTATTTTTTGGTACTTACTTTGGAGTTTTCCTTCTATTTATAACTGTTTTACTTTAGACACGCTTGAGGGATTGATTTTGGTTTCTTTATATATATGTGACCTAGTGTTTTTTGAGGTTGATACATCTTATCTCCCAATCTTGGTTACTATAAAAAGGATAATGCCTCCCATGTTTTGTTATATTTATATGCCCTTAGTGCTGGTAACCACCCTGGGGCCCATTGGAGGTGGGACTCAGGGGTCATTATATCTCCTTCATCTTAAGAAAGTTAGGTCTAGGCATCTTTCTATCCGTTACCTCATTTTTAAGAAGGTGATTCATGACAGAATGGTATCAAAGTGACGGCTGAGAGATAGGATGGAGTTTGGAGTTAGAAACAGTGAGGATTACATGAAATGGTAGGGTAGTAGTGTTAGGTGATCTTGGTGAGTGACATAGGCTAGGGAAGAACAACTAGGACACAAGATTTTAGGCCCCCATGATCTGATTCAAGGAATCTGATCTTACTTAATGACCAAGTGAGGCTACACCATTTGTGGTGTAGAGAACCTAGTAAAGGTACATGCAACATGATTACTTGTGTTCTTGTTTTTTTTGGGAGTTTTTGAGAAATTAAAATAAATAAATAGTTAAAAGGAATATTAAAATAAAATTCCATACTACCCAGGCTTAGGAGTTCCTTATTTTTCTTTCAACTATGGTTCCCGGACATCACCCGCATGTGGTACGAGCAGTGGAGGGTTAGAAGGATGACTCAATTGATCAAAGAAGGGTTGATCTGGAGGAAGAAAATTAGTGGTAGAAGATGCTTTGTGATTTCTAACGGAAGACTCTGGGGAAGTACGAAGGCAAAATTTTAGATATAGAGATAGAGAGTTGGATTGAGGAGCTAGTGATCACTTTTAGCTTGATCCAGGCTTAGAAAGAGTTATGGGTTCCCCTGGTAGTGATACAGATGATGGGAGAAGAGCATTAGTGGTGGATGCTTTACCTTAGGGAGAGTAAGGAGGCATATGTTCTATGGGTTTACTTTGAGAAGGAGTTCTGTGTGGAATTCCTTTCTTCCATGATGAAGGATGAGAAGAGGCAGGATCTACTCTCCCTCCAATAGGGGAGTATATTGGTGAGGGAATTGGGGATCACGTTCAAGGATCTCCTTTGGTTTTCTCCGAATCTCTTTCTGGATAAGGAGTCTCTGGCAAGCCTCTTAGAGGAGGCCCTTCATCCTTCTATTCAATATGTGGTTACTCCCTCCATCTTATCGACATATTTAGAGGTTTTGAAGAAGGATGAGTTAGTGGAAATGATGAAATCATGATGAGGTATATTGAGAGAGGGAATACAACCGAGTTATTCAAAGGGGGAAGGCTATCAGTAGCTGGTCTCTAGTATCAGGATCTTATAGGTTTTGGACAGTGAGGAGCCGACCCCAGTAGTTTTAGCTCTGAAATTCTAGTCCTCACCATTTTACTGTGGGATTAGGGCTGATGTGTTTTTATTATGGGGGTCATGGGAACCTTCAGAGTCAGTTCCCAGTTCGAGCTCTGTGTTGTGGAGGTGGGCATGTCCAACACCAACCTCAGTAGCAGTTTCTAGCCATGCTGTTTCAGTAGAAGAGATAGTAGGGTTCTGATCCACCTAGGGGAGGCAGAGAAGGTGTGGTAAAACCTTAGGTAATTCCATAGGGACCTTGAATCAATCATGGTCATGGAGGTGGCCAATAACATAGGGGAAGAGGAGCTGGGCTTGGTCATTTTCACGCTGTAGAGGCAATTGTTCTAGTAGGGCCAGGGATCATTCGAGGTACAATCATTTTGTTCATTACTATTTTTTGCACCTTGTTTGATTCAAGAGATTTAAAATTATTTTTTGTGCCCAGTATAGCCCATGCTCTGAGACTGGATATATATAGACTTTCTATACTCTTGTTTTTGAGTATAACAGTTGGAGGTCAGACCAGCTTGTTTGATATTTTCTGGGGATGTGAACCGATGTTGGGGCCGCATCAGTCCAATGGGGACCTCTTTCTACTACAAATACAACTGTACTATGTTATCCTTGGTATATACTAATTTTACTCTATGCATGTTTTCATCTAATTATTATGAAGAAGAGTCATGTTTTCAGATGTTTGTGGACAACACGTAGCTTTTGTTGGCAAGTAGAGTTGTCTGATGGACAATCGACGTGTGGAGCCTCTTCTTTCCTTGTTGGCCAAGCTGTTAGTGGAATCAGTGGATGAGGAGGTGGTGGGGGCTCCCAGAGTTGTTGAGGGAATTTATTAGATGTTTTTACAAATTAGGTTGTGACTCTACCCCCTCAACACAACATTGAGTTCGGGATAGATTTGCGGCCCAATGCTTATATGATTTCGATGGCTTATTATCGGATGTCACCTTATGATCTACAGGAGTTAAGGATTCGGATTGATGATATGATGAATAAGGGATTTATCTAAAAAAATGTGTCATCAGGGGGTTCTCTGGTATTGTTTGTGAAGAAGGAAGATGGTGGTCTGAGGTTGTGTATAGACAACCAGAGGTTGAATCAGTTAACAGTCAAGAACCGTTACCCTCTCCCAAGGATATATGATCTTTTTGACTAGCTAAGGGGAGCATGTTGGTTCTCTAAGATCTATATGTGTTAAAGATATCAGAAATTGAGGGTGAATAAGGATGATATCTTGAAGACTTCTTTCATGAATGGGCACTTTGGGTTCAAGGTTATGTCGTTCGGTGTTACGAATGCACCAACCATGTTCATGGGGCTTATGAACTCCATCATTCATGAGTTACTGGATTGGTTCATCAAAAAATTCATCGATGACATCCTGATCTACTCAAAGTAAGAGGAGGAACATACCAAGTATCTTAAGATAGGCCTAGAGGTCCATTGACACAACTATATCTACAGAAAGCTGTCCAAGTGCAAGTTTGGGCACGAGAGGTAAACTTCCTTAGACATGTGGTGTCTTAGCAGGGTGTATAAGTGGACCCATTGAAGGTTGAGGTATTTGTTTCTTAGGAAGCACCCAAGAATGTGGAAAAGGTTCACAGTTTTATTGGTCTAGCAGGCCTCTACCGAATACTCATACATGATTTATCTTGATTAGCAGCTCCGTTGAGGGCTCGGGCCAGAAAAAGCCAAGATTTTGTGTGGAGTGAGCAATGCCAGGCATCGTTCGACTATCTAAAGGTGAAGTTGGTTAGTTCACCAATCCTCAGGTTTCTAGGGGAAGGGGTGATGTTCAAGGTGTTTTATGATGTTTCCCTTTTGGTCTTGGGGTGTGTGCTAATGCAGAAATGGGGAGTGATATTCTATGGGTATAGGTAGTTAAGTCCCCATTAACATAACTATTTCACCCATGATCTAGAGTTATCATCAGTTTTTTTCGTGATAAAGTTGTGGAAACATTACCAAATTGGGGATCTTATTTTGGTCTTCATAGACCAAAAGAGCTTAAGGTACATATTTTCCTAGTGATATCTTATCTTACGGAAGCGGAGGAGGATGGGGTTTCTCTAGGATTATGATTTTGATATCTCCTAAACCTCAGGAAAGGGGAATGTTGTGGATGATGATTTGAGTAGGAATTCACATAAGGAAGTGGTTCGAGAATCTGTGGACACTTGGAGAGAAACGGAGGAGTTGACTTCCTTGCACTTAGATATAGAAATAGAAGATGGAAGATGCTATCTATTTCAGATGATTGTGTAGTCATCTATAAGGTGGCAGGTGGAGGAGCCTCAGTGGGGAGACTCGGAGGAAGAGGTGATGTATGATCACATTGACCAGGGTGATGCTATGGAGGGATGGTCATAGGATGGTTAGAATTAGATGATGTTCTGTGGGAAACTATTTGTTCCCATGGTTATGCATGAGGGAGTTCTCCATGAGTTTCATAGCTCACCCCTAGTGGTACACCTGAGGGTTTTCAAGATGAATCATGGCTTGAGAGAACAGTTCTGGTGGCCTAGTATGAAGTGAGCAGTGACAGATTTTGTGGTAAAGTGCTTGGTGTGACAACAAGTGAAGGCTGAGCATCATTTTCTTGGTGGTTTGTTACAACCCATTATATGTCCCCAAGTAAAAGTGGGATGACATCTCAATGGATTTCATCACAGGATTACCCAAGGCCCAGGGAGGATGCGATGCAATCTGGGTAGTAGTGGATTATTTTACAAAATAGACTCATTTATTAGTGATCAAGGAGTTTAGAACCATGGATGCCTTATCATAGAGGTATGTGGACGAGGTGGTGTGGCTTCATGGAGTTCCCAGATCCATCATCTCATATCAGGATACACATTTTATGTCATGAGTTTGGAGGATATTTTAGAATTCTTTGGGCACCCAATTACACCCCAGCACTACTTTCTACCCTCATACATATGGGTAGATAGAGAGGACCATCTAGAAATTGGAGGATATGTTGTGATATTGTGTCTTGGACTTTAGTCGGTTTTGGGTGGAAACTTTTCCCTTAGTAGAGTTTGCTTACAATAATAGCTATCACTCTTCCATTGGCATGGATCTGTTAGAGGATTTATATGGAAGGTTGTGTCAATCTCCCTTGTGCTAGATGGAAGTTGGGAAGGGAGGTGTTCTTGGTTCAAACGTAGTGAAGAGTACAATAGAGAAGGTGTAGCTTGTTCATGAGAGGATGGAGCACTACTACAAATAAGGATTTTATCAGTGCTAGAAACCACCTTTAACAATGCTAGAAAATCATTTTTAATCGCAACGAAGATGGGGGGGGGTCCCCTTTAATAGCACTAAAAAAGCACTGAAAAGGGGGCCCTTTATTCATGCTAAAAAATCAACTATAAAGGGCCACCTTTATTAGCGCTCAAAATAGCATTGATAAAGGCCGACTTTCATGTGATGTGTTGTTTATTTAACAGCACACCCAACACCTGCACCTGCACACAAACATAACCTTCACCTGCACACAAACAACACAAAACAATACCTGCACACAAAACAGTTTCACAAAACATCATCTACACACAAACAAAGCATAGAAGAACGAAACAACGCACACAAGAGTTTCACAAAGAATGCTATATACATTTAATTGACATCATGAATAAAAAAACACACTGTTATATACATTTCAAACAAAATTTTATATGGTTACAATTACAACTATCCAACACATAGTTAAAAACATTAATGTTTCATCCTTTTTTCATTCGTGATCCCCTCTCAAAAATTGTCTTCTTGGTATTATTTTCCAAACAAAACATCCAAACTCAAGAAAACATTCCACCTATATAAGTAAACAAATATTATGTTATTAATACAATAATGAAATAAATTAAACATTAATATGAAAGAATACATTAATAAAATGTCATTTTTTAATAAAAAAGACACATTTAGAGTTATATCGATCACACCGTGCATCGTATTGAAATGTGGTTGATTCCTACATGTCAAAAATGATTCATAGATCATTGTTTTAAAATATTAAAACAATATGAATATTTTTTCTCAGTTTTGAGTATGTAATTTTTTCTTTTGAGTATGTTAGGATTAGGTACAGATCTTATGTTTGGGTGCTTTCATCCCAATGAACAGGGGATAAACTAAGTTTCCAATAGCAGTAAATTGATGTTTTACTTTTCTCTTATATAGTTGATTTGATTTCTACCTTAGGCGGCACACTTAGGTGTGATATTTAGCTATTATGTGGATTTTTACTCTTGGACCAGTATGGCAAGGGAGGTTTGATTACGCATCATGATAGGCACATAGGCTCATATGTTTTATGATTTCTTATGATTTTAATTGGGAACTTGGATTGAGGTAAGAGGTGTTGGACTATTTAAAGTGTCATAAAATAAGATAAATAGTTTTTTATTACTTATCCATTTTTTGTGGAATTCTACTCAACCAAACCAAACATGTGGTTCTAATGAGATCTGTATGTGACTTTATATGCATATGATATATGGTCCTGAACCTAATAAGGGTAGACATAGATGATGATTGGGAGTGAGTTGTTTAAAGTGTCAACAAAGAAACTAAATAGTGCTTTTGATGTATAACCTCTTCAGTGGAATTATACTTAGATAACCCAAATTGATACATAAGATTTGATATATTTCCTTATCATGGGTAGGCAAGGGTCCATGAAGCCGAATTATATGTGATGCCCGACTCTAATGTGGGTAGGTAGGGGACCATAAGACTAGATGATACTTGATAATTAACCTTGATATGGGTAGGTAAGTGACCTTGGGACCAGATTTTGTGTGACATGGTGTGGTAAGGGAGTGTAAGGGTGGTGAGATGTGTCACCTATTACGACCTTTTCTATTAGTGATATCTATATATATACAATGATATGGCTATTTGGACATCATGATTGGTATTCAGTGGGATGCAACCTAGATGGGATTTAATGGAGTGTCAGGAGGGTGTCGATATGGCGCTACTTAATTGTTCATGGGATGAGGCCCCAAAGGGTTGGGATGATCATGATCTCCAGTTATATGATTCGGTACAGGTGAGAAATCTGCAGATGGAAAACTTTGGGCCATGTATTTATGAGCATATCAAGGTGAGCCTACTTCATTTCATATTGGGAATCGATAGGGGATCCTATGGAGATGATCCATCTATAGACAAGGGTAATATTATAACTCTCTTAGAGGGAGGGTTATTGGGTTGGTTAGAGCTGTTGGGCTGGTGAGAGTGGTTAGCATGGGGAGAGGGATTTTTAAGAGGGGAATGGACATGGATAGGGGGAAATGATATTCTATTTTAGTGAGATGGATTCCAATCTTGGGTGGGTGATCCAAGGGGCCTCCCGAGGGTTTCTCGGTATCGTCTTCTAACTTCTTTCCTCTCTCTCAGAAGCTGTAATTCCAAGAACACATATTTGTTTTCCATTAATACAAGTCATTTTGCTGCTTGATCAGCGTGAGGTATTTATCATTTGGTCCGACCTACCGGAAAATTCTTCTTGGGGGAGAAGAGAAGATGACTAGGCTTGACATGGTGGACCAAAAAATCAAGGATATAGATGACACGCTTTGACAAAGCTTTGTGAGTTTACTAGAGTGGGAACGTGACCTGCGCATTCTCACGTTACTGGTGGAACGCCTAGAAAGGAAGCACCATCCAAAGGGGGCTAGCATAACAAAGAGATCCGAGTGCAATGAAGAAAATTGAATCAGAACTCATTTTCATAGGAACAATGAATTACATTCCTACACCAACAGATTAGAAGCTACCCAAGATGATTTCCTTGGGGGATTTCTTGACTAAAGGTGACAAAATTGAGTTATGGGTGGCGAATAAGAGTCTATCTCATAATTTGACCTTATCACAATGTTCTTTTATCATATCTTGGAAGTTGGATATGTTATTTTTTGACGTTTATGCATTATTTAGGAGGTTTTATAAAAAAACAGAGAGAAAAGGTTGGTTGATCAAACATTTCAGCCAAGAAACATCAAAATTCCTTTTAAAGAGGCTGGAACAGAGTACACCAGTGATGATACAAGTGAGTTCATTTATACTATTACGTCTGTCATTCAGTAGTGTTGTATCCAACTGAAGGATGAAATAATAAAGAAGTTCCAAGTGTTGGAACTTCATAAGAGGAAGATGGGGTTGAGAAAGAATAGTTGTGATGCCACGAGTGCGACAACTAATGTGTTAAAAGACTTGGCACAATCACACACATATGAAAAGATACACTATAATAGAAAGGAAGTTGAGGAACTGACTATGGTGTTGGATTATTTGATCATGCAGGACACGATTAATGACAAGATCATCCAACACGGTCTATAGGAGGGTTGAGAATATGTTTCTCAAAATGGAGTTCTAGATCACAAACATCTTGTGGAGGGATTGTTTGTTCCACCTAGAGTTCACCCAAAGAGAAAAATAGATGATGATCTAATGAATTTTCAGCCAAGTTTGGATGATGAACATTCCCATAAAATTGGTGGCCCGATTTATTATATAATAGAATTTTCTGAGAGGAAAAAGAAGGGTATGCTCATTTCTAATTTTCAAAATGAGCTTGTTCCGAAAGGGTGTAGGTGCCCTCAATTAGAACATCAAAATACTGAGTACATGAAGAGGGATTTTTTTCTTTATGTGGTAGAGCTACTGAAAGAGGGAAGTATAGGGCCAATCACATGACAAACAGATAAGGGTATAATCCATCGATGGGAGGAGTGTGACAAGTACTTGTCTGGATCAAGTAACTTCACTACACGGATGCTGAAGGATAGTATCCACCAAAACAATGGTGTTTTGATCAGATTAATCCATACTTATAAGAAGTTGATGACTAGGGGGAAGGACTGAGCTATCAAACAAGACCTTTATGATGAATAAAATTCAAGAAGGGGAGAGAAGGATAGAAAACAACATAGCGTATGGACAAATGATCAAGGAATGCAATATGTATCTGTGGTGACTCCTCAAGTGATTCATCATGTTTCTCACCTTGATGAGAAGGCGATTTTCAAGACAGAAACAATAATAGGTATTTAGGTGGTTGGCTTGGGTACTAATTCTGGTAGGGTTGAGTTGTATGCAAGTGGGTATGGGGTATTAATGGCCAAGGGTAATATTGTAACTCTCTTGGAGGGAGGGTTGTTGGGTTGGTTAGAGTTGTTGGGCTTGTGAGAGTGGTTAGCATGGGGAGAGGGATTTTTAAGAGGAGAATGGACGTGGATAGGGGGTAGGGATATTCAGTTTTGGTGAGATGTCTTCCAATCTTGGGTGGGTGAGACAAGGGGACTTCCGAGGGTTTCTCAGTATCATCTTCTATATTCTTTCCTCTCTATCAGAAGCAGTAATTCCAGGTACACATAGTTTTATTTCATTAATACAAGTCATTTTTCAGATTTATTGGTGTGAGGTATTTATCACAACACTTGTGGGATGTATAGGTATAGGTGGGAAAACACAAGGGACTATCTTAGAAGGATTTTGAGGCCAGATTCTTCAAGCACTTAGTCCAGAGACACTGATGGTCATAGAGGCATGAGGTTTTGGATGATGTGGATTAGGTTTTTTGTTGATTTACACTCATCATTTGTTGTTCGATGAGCTATTGGAGTCGTGTTAACATAGAAAAAACTTATGGATCATCTCCCTAAAGTATCAAAATAATTGAATGCATTTTCTCGATTTTGAATTGGCCAGTTACTCTGATACCAACAATAATGACCTAAAAATTTTAGACATTGATATCATATATGAGTAGATTACTATTACTTACATAAAATAAATACATTAAACATATATATGAAACAGTACACTAATTCTATGGAAAATGATTTTACTGTGAAAAAATCTAGATTACCTCTGTGATTGAGCAGACACAACGTCGTTTCTCTTCATGCAAAGGTATTCCACATGGACAAAAATCTTCTAAAATAAACAAACCCTGTAAGGAATAATGAAAATAAAATCAATGTTTCATTATATAATTTTTTGTTAAAACAAAGATAGTATATCATAACATTACCTTTACATCCTTCTAGAAGGTTTATTTCATCCAGATATAATCTAATAAAAAAAGTAATGATTCTTTGTTCACTTTACTACTGTTGGTTAACTACCGCTTAACATAGCATCTGATCTGAAATTTCGATCCGACTTCCCCATGATGCACAACCAATTTTATTCCAACACAATAAATCAGTAGAAACAACAACATAAATAACCAGAATAAAGAATATAAATGATCCATGCCATAATATTTTAGGTCTAGTTATTTTGGAAACATGGAAACATAAATAACTAGTTCATAAGAGTCACTCATTTAGTAATTCTTTACTAGAAAGATAAATCATTTACAAAACCATTATTCATAACCTAATGATATGAAACATAATAAAGGGTGATCATAGATTCTGAATAAGTGTAAGAAAGGGAGATATCAATGATCATATAAGGATAAAATAAGTTTGAGGAATTCACCTTCATTATATTTGTGTACAATCTTCAATCAGGTATAATACCCATTTGTTTCTAAACACATCTATATCATCTTGTGAATATGAGTTTTTGCGACAGTCATGGTAGTACTGAGAAAATATAAATACAAAAAGGATTAATAAATATTTTAAATGAACCAATAATTATTTTTGAAAATACCTCTCTAGGGATGCTATTTTGTTGATGAAATACGATCTCTTTCATAAAATTACAAACATAATAAGCATAGTACTTTCTGTTTATTCATTTTTCACACTGCGGAAACATTGAAAAAAATATGTAATTTGTTTTGATATATGTTAGGATAGTGCAATATTATTATATATACCAGTATACTTGTCCAGTTGTAGATCTCATGGGCATTCTTGTCCTTATCACTGGAAACATGCATCGCTTCAGCCACAAGTGTAACTCCACTATTCTTTATGGTATTGTCTTCATCATGTTCATTAGTATAGAATGTATAACCATTAACTACATAATCATTGTAAGATAATACATACAAACTTGGTCCTCCAGCTAGCCATCGAATTAGTTCTGAAATTGAGTTCAGATTTTCATCTAAATTCTTAAATATATAGTCTCGAAACCATCATATAAACTGTTGATTATGTATATCTGATATCCATTTTTCATCCCTAGATGGATTCAAATTCCTAATAATTTCTTTGTGGGTTTGAACATATGGGTCAACATCGAAACTGTTATGAAAAATGTAAAGGTGGGCCTACTCCCGATCTGTAATATTGATCGTGACAACCTCTCTTCTAGAAATTCCTTTACCCACAAGCCACCTAGTGTGATGATATTTTGGTAGGACATTGTTTTCCACACCAGATAGGTATTCAGTATCACTCTGAAATACAACCCTCTATAAAACTTTGATTTTTGACATACCCTTTCAAAATATTCATATACCATTCAATGGGGTACATTCATCTATAATGTACAGGAAAAAATAGTCGAATATATCTCAAAAAATGAACCATCAAATGAACCATCATATCAATGAATGTCGGTGGGAAGAACATTTCCAATTCACATAATATGATGACAATTTATCTTTCCATAGTTGGAAATTTTTCCAAGTCTATAACTTTTCTGCATGTAACTTTGAAGAAGAAAGAAAGCTTTGTTAATGTATGGAGGACATTATTGGGAAAAATACAATGTAAATATATAGGAATTATATCTTGCATAAAAACATGGAAGTCATGTGATTTCAGACCCTTTAACTTTAAATCTCTCTTTGACATGATGTTCTTGATATTTGATGAATACCCCTATAGAACCTTTACATCATCCAAGAAGTTGAAGAATTGATATCTCTCTTACCTGGAAAGAGTGTAAGAAGTAGGAGGAAGAAATATTCATTTTTCACTCTTCACTGGTGCCAACTATTCTTGTATTCCCATATCAACCATGTCCAACCTAGCCTTAATTACATCCTTTGTTTTGGAGGGTGAATTTAGCAATGTTCCGATGAAACTATCACATACATTTTTTTAACATGCATAACATCAAGAAAATGTCTCACATACAGACAATTCCAGTATGGTAATTAAAAAAATGATCTCATTTTCCAACTGTTTTTCATAAGGTTTTTCAAAAATAGTTTACCAAAATTAGTTTCCACATATTTTACTTTCTAAAAAAATTGATCACCTATTAGTGGAGACGGTGCTGTACGTTCCTTTGAACTTCCATTGATTGATGTCATCCAAGATAGGTACTTATTCCGCTGGGTTAGAAATCTGTCATTTCCTAGAAACACGGGTTTCAATGAATGTTTCAACCCAATTGACTGTGTACCTTGTTCGTAAATGGGACACACTTGAGTTTTTTTCCATAAAAAGGAAAGTCATTTATCTTCTCATACAACATGGCTCTAAAATTGAAATCTTCATTTTTGTAAGCATCATACAACGTAACACCTAAATCCCACAATAATTTTAAATCTACGATCAATGGAGCCAAATAAACATCAATACCATCACCCGGTTGTTTTGGGCCTCATATAAGTATAGATAACATGATGTATTTTCGTTTCATGCCTAACCACGATGGTAAGTTATAATTTACCAACATAACTGGCCATGTACTATGAAAACTGATTTAAAAACCAAAAGGATTCACTCCATCTGTAGATAAGGTAAGACGAAGGTTTCTCAAATTGTTTTCAAATTCAGGATACTCATGATCTATTCTCTTCCACAGATGAGAGTCTTCCAGGTGACGTAATTTCCCATATTTAAGTTTTGTATCTACATGCCATGTCAATTGTTCTATAGTCTCCTCACTTCCATATAGGCACCTAAACCTTGGAATTATTGGAAAGTACCATACAACTTTTGTAGGACTGGATTAATATTTATTGTATCAAGAAGCACCACAATTTGGTAATTATTTAAGTTATTTTTGGTTCCTATGAAATAGTATACAATCATTCGGGAATGCATGTATTCTTTCAGAGATCATACCCATCGACCGTAGAATTCATTTGGCATCGTATGTTCAGATTAGGATCTCATTATCTTCTGGGAGCATGTCATTCAGGAGAGAAAGTAGTTACGTAAAACTAGAATCACTCTACCTATTTCCTGCTTTCAAATTATACAACTTCAGTATGAATGACAATGATTTATATTTAGTGCAACCAGAATACAATGACGTCTTTGCACAACTCCTTAACTTTTCAATTTTTTTTGGAAATCACAAAGTTCATCTTCAACTGTCATTTTCATTTACTCAATACGATCTTCATTTCCATCTTCATTTGTAATCACATTATCTATGCGATCATCTTCATTGTTCACGCTTGTAATCATATCAGATGATCCATAAAATGCAGTTCTATCCCAACCACTACCTACATTAATTTTCCCCATGTTTATTCCAATATGTATAACTTAGATCTATTCTGTGATAGATCAGGTGTTCTTTTAACTTCTTTGGACTAACTTTTCTTGAATAACAATAGCGTAAACACAGACAATGGATTTGAGAAGGGTCATATGCATGATCTTTTACAAACTTTATAAACTCTTTCACACCATCTTCATACTCTTTTTTCAATCAATTGGAATTCATACAACAATTCTTTATTCATATTCATCCTATTTGATTCAGTAATATTAATATTTAACAAAATAATTACATAGAAGATGTTCAACTAGGGCCATCATCTAACTATAATCAATAGAACTAGCTATGGTAAACAATACCCTTACCTCTCCATGCATTACTCAGGACCAAATTAGATCACAACCATCTTCCCAACCACCTGATCAATACAACTATCTATGAGAATCCCTTGCATGAGAATGATTTAGTATCCCACATGTGATCTATATGCATTGTTTTAAACCAATTTTTTAGTGTTTCTATAGAAACATAATGTATCGAGTCAATAAATATGGTACTAAACTAATAGATGGTATGATTTTAAATAGTGTTCTTATGGTTGGAAGGATTCATTACATGTGTTGTTATGGTTATTTGACTAGGGTGTCCATAAAGTGTCCCATAGAGTCCTCTAGTGAAGTAGTTTTCTAAGATTTAGTGGAATTTCACTAGTAAGAAAGTGGTGGTGCCATTGAAATGGGCAAGGTTTGGATTTATATTTAATGGTAGAGGAACTACAACATGGAAAAAATGGCATACCAATCATGCCAACAAACACAAAACCATACAAACATACAATCGTTCTCACAATCGTAACATCATACAAACCAAACAAACATAATTTTAGATTTTAAAAAGAATCACTTATTCAATTACGTTTTGTTAATTCAGAGGTTATCATAAAAGTTTTATTATCATGGGGAATTTATTCATTAGCCAAGTATACGTAAATTACCAATTTGTATATTCAAATGTTCAATAGGAACCAACCAACATGCAATTCATTTAGTGCACAGACATGGACCACCAACGACCATAATTTTCAGCGGGGCATTTATCCCGTACATTTCACAACATAACCATCAATATCAAATAATAATAACATGTTAACAAGAGGAAACCAATGAGTAAGATGAGAAAACTCACCACGAAGGCATCGTTCAGCACACGACAGAGGTGTGTTCATGGCAGAGGAGAGGCACGTGGCAGAGGAGATTTCCAACTAAAAAGAAAACATAAAATGAGAAATCATATGTTATACCTATCCAAAATAGGTCCAATGAGATTTAGGAATGGGAAATGTCTAGTCGAACAATTTTACTGGTCAATAGTGAGATTTTATTTTCCATCTATGATATCTACTTCCTGTTTATTTATTTTTTGTGTATCTATTATTTTCCTAGATGTTCAACTTATGAATGAGACATATCTAGTTTTCAGGAGAAAGATCATTTTTAATTTACTCTAATTTAGGGGTAAAATATTCCAAATTAATTGTATCTTTTTCCCATAGGATCGTTCCTATCCCGTAGGGATCATGTACGCCTCTTAGGTTAGTGGAAAGTCAGGTTAGTTGTTGGTTATGATACTATCCTGGGAAATATCATTACATTTCCATTTTCAACTAACCCATGTCAATTTAAATATAGGATTGTGGGGGGGGGGGTTAGAAACTAATATATTCCCAAATCCACTAGAATTTCTATAGGGGTGGGTCCTAATAGTATCAAATCTGATAAATCATTTATAGATTGGACATTAGAGTAGTCACTGCTAAGGATTTCTTCATTAGTATGGTAGTAATGTTTGTTGAACCTAGTGTGTGAAATAGACATTAGAAACTATAAAGTGATTAAAACTTATTTGATGACTTCATAACCTATGGGAAAATATATATGAAATATCTTACAATCCTCAATGAATCTTAATAGGTTTGGTTTCATTCATCATATAGTTACAAATGATGTGGAATGTGTAAATGATAAGCTTGGGGGGGGGATGATGTGGAGATGTTGATGGACATAATCAGAAAGGACCTAAATATAAGGGAGAACAATACATGCATCACAACACAACAAATAAGCAATTTGGTAAAATGTGAATCACAACACAACACATAGGGCCATGCAACAATGGGTCCCAAATGAGAAAGAACTATGACACCAAATAGATGGACACACCATAATGGTTCCTAGTAAAAACACATCTAGAATCCACGTGCATAGTAAACAATGAGATCTTATAATCTAGAGGAAAGGGACTACGTTGCATTTTTCATCACTGCACCATAACCTCTAATCCCTCCCATACCAAATATCATCCTCCAATTTAGCCTAAAATGGGTGAAAATGAGAAACCATAAAAATGTAAGAAAATATGGCATATTAGCTTAACTGAGTGGAATAGTGTATAAAAATGAAATAAAACTAAAATAGAAGGAATAAAAGAGGAAAAATTATCCTAGGCTCTCCAATACAAGGGATGAATGATTAAACATACATTGGGTTAGGGAGAACCACCCAAGAGTAGAGGAGGGGGAGGGTGGCATAGTGGAGAGGGGTTAGTGATGAGAAAAGGGGAAAAATCTAGTAAAACATAAATGGTCCAGAGGGGAATTTTTGTAAAACTACACTTTTTAAAGGGGTTCAAGGTTTTTCCAATGGTTTTCAAAACCATGTGAAAACTTTATAGTCTTCACTATCCAGGACACACCATTTCACATGGTTAATGTGCATGGTTTAAAAAATAGTGTGCAAACCATGAAAAATGCCTTTAAAATTTGTTAATTAATTTTTTATGGTTTTCTAAGGCCCCTCACATTATTTAAAAAAACTGTGTGCCTATGAAAACCAATGTTCACTATTGTGGTGCATGGTTATCACTAATCTTGTGCAAACCATGATCCCTAGGCTGCTACCCCCAAAACCAAAATTTTAACTCTTAAAGCTTAATTTTATGAATTGTTTAATAACCTAAGGCACATCTCAAGCCTCAAACTATATAAAAAAACTTCTTTAAGATGTCCCAAATTCCACATTTTATATCCAAACCTCATTTTTAAAAATGGTTTGTCCACTAATTGAAATAAATTCCATATCCATTTGAAAATTAAAATTTTAATATGGATGAGGCATTAAAAACTCTCCACCATTGTGATTATCATACTTGATATGTCCTAGTGGTAATAATATTGAATCACCGCTATCATTTATCTATTTGAAGTAAAAAAATGCATTATATTTCTGAAATCCCAAATTCTTTCAAATCATAGCACCCAACAGAAGACACAATGCAACCTGATCCTGAGCCAAAGCTCATAACCATCACTTAGTCAATGAGATGGTACTCACTTAAGTTTTCCCATCATGAGAAAAGATCATGTCAATGTTTAGTTAATCACCCAGTCTAATACACTCCCCACCATAACACTTAACTCATGAAATCCAATTTTGATTTATGGTGCCTCCAACCTATAAAATTTCTTACCAAAATTCATTTTCATGTTTTTATGGCACACCTAGTGCCACTTACAATGAAACTTACCCAACCACACATGATAATTACAGTATAATGTCGGTCTTCTCCTTCATTCCCAGATTTCTGAACTCCACAGATACACCTCCACCATCCAAGTACAACCCAAATACAAATATTTTCCTTGTAAAGCCATAGATAGATCTAAAAACTTCCCATCACAAACAATATTAAATAATAAATGCATGCATCAAATCATTACATATAACATCACATGATAGCATAAGTCAAACATTCTCCACCTGAACTACCTCAAAAGGGTTGGTAACCACTAACATGTTATCTCACTTTCTAATCTAACTTACTAACTACGAAGGAATCCAAAAACCTACCAAGAATACACATCATAGTTAGAGCCAAACATCTTATGTAATTTTACAATTAAAACCTCAAATAACCAAACTAAATAATTCTCAACTTCCACCACCAATATTCCATTAATAACTAGAGCATGATTTTTTACTCATCGGGGGAATCCCATGCTCATCTTAACATATCACAGTTTAATCTGACCCCTGATGTGATTCTACAGTCAAACACTAACCCAATTAAACTAGCCATTATGCTATCACCTAAGAACCAGCGTGAAACCAATAGAATTCTTCCTAGACCATGTCATCTATCTACAAATCAAAATATGATCTCAAATTCTAATCATCACAAAAAAAAAACAACCACTGGGATTCCAAAAGGCATATAGATTTCATAATAACCACATATGCACTGGTATCCAGTTCTTTAGCGATGACCCAAAGACTAGATCTGCACACCAATTTCCTTTCTAATGTAGAAGAGTAAAAATTCATTACATAAGAGACTCACCAGTGGGAATCTATGTGCAATAGAGGAGGCTTCCAGGACAGATGTCGGATGAGGAGGGCATGTCAGAGCAAGTCATGTGGACAAGGGGACTTCATAATGAAGAGGAGGATAAGGAGGCAGAAGAGGAGGAGGAGGGGGAGGAGGAGGATGTAGTGGCGATAGAGGAGGAGGAGGATAAGGGTCACGACGGAGGAGGGGTCGCGGAAGAGGATGAGGAGAAGGCAGTGGTGATGGAGGAGGAGGAGGAGGGTTGTGGCGGAGGAGGAGGAAAATGTAGCGGCGATGGAGGAGGAGGAGCAGGAGGGCTCGCGGCGGAGGAGGGGTCAATGACGCAGGGTTCAGTTTCCGCGAAGGCTTGAAAGGGTGTGAGGGAGGAGGAGCCTGTTAGGGTTCTTTTATTAAAACTGTTGGAACCTTTATTAGTGCTAGTTAAAAGCATTGATAACGATACGTTTTATTATCACTAAAATAAAAAATCACTAATAAAACATACCTTTATCAGTTCTTTTTTAGCGCTGATAAAACGTACCTTTATCAGCGCTAAAAAAGTGCTGATAAAATACCTATTTATCAACACTAAAATTATTGCACTGATAAAGGCCTATATTTATCAGCGCTAAAAAAGAACTGATAAAATACCTATTTATCAACACTAAAATTATAGCGCTGATAAATATAGGCCTTTATCAGCGCTAAAAAATCACAGATAAAAGAATAATTTTAATAATTTATTTATATTCTTATATATTTATTTAAAAGGATACATAGGATAAATAAATTTTTATTTATTAATAATTATAACTGTAAATAGTGTATATAATTGTTAATATATATATTAATAAAATTATAATTACAAATGTATTTGAAAAGTATTTATATATATCATTAAAAATATATATAAAAAATATTATTTAATTTTTTTAATATAATTTTATAAGTTAGAGAATATATAGTTCAAATGGGTAAAATTATTAATTAATCAATATACCACATCAATAGGAAACGAGATGTAATGTATAAATGAATTCATGTATGATACATAACATATACGCATGATCAATATATTCGTTAACCAAATTCATTGGAAAACACATATATATTCAATAATTTTAATTATAAATATATATACTAAAAGGTATTATACATTTATAAATAAAATAAATATATTAAATATATTAAATATAACAAATATAATAAATACAACGAATTAATCTAATAAATCTAATAAATCTGATAAATCTATAATAAATTTAATAAATCTAATAAATATATTTATTATTTAATTTAATTTATTATAATATTATAATTATTTAATTATATATATATAATTATAATCTTATAAATACTTTTTTAATTAAAAAAGTATATATATATTTGAATTATTAAAAAATATATACCAATTATAAAAATTTGTTTTTTATTTAATGTATACAAATAAAAATTATTTTTGAACATAAATATAATAATTTTATATAAATTAATAATAAAAAATTTTATCAGCGCTAATAATAACACTGATAAATGTACCCTTTATCAGTGCTAAGAAAAGGGCTGATAAAGGGTACACCTATATCAGTGCTTGTTTTAGCATTGATAAAGGGGACATTTATCAACACTTTTAGCTAGAGCTCATAATGGACAACCCCTTTATTAGAGATTTCTGATTAGCACTGATAAAGGCAGTTCTTCCCTTTCCCTATTTTGTGGTAGTGAAGGAAGCACATGATCGACATAAGTTGTATTCTGATCGCAGGAGAAGGACCTTGGAGTCTGAGGTTTGTGACCATGTGTTCTTGAAGGTTTCCCCTTGATGTGGGTAGAGAATGTTCGATAGAGGGAGTAAGATTTCTCCTAGGTTCATCGGACCCTTAGAGGTATTGAGATGAGTTGGCGAGGTGGAATACCAATTGTCATTGCCACCATAGTTAAGGAGGATCCACAACGTCTTTCATG
Organism: Viscum album; assembly: GCA_963277665.1. NCBI lineage: Eukaryota > Viridiplantae > Streptophyta > Magnoliopsida > Santalales > Viscaceae > Viscum > Viscum album. The sequence goes on from OY728139.1 coordinate 905,716,997, forward strand.
ACTCCTATCTTCGTTGTTATCTTCATGATGACTCACATGTCATCGACTGTGGAGAGTTGGATATCAAGGATGACACAACATTCATGGAGTGGCTAGTGGAGATCTAGGACTGTTAAGATAAGGTGATGCATGGAAGGACCATTAATTTATTTCATGTGTTGTGGATGCAGAATGGCCTAAAGGAGAGTACTTGGGAAAGGGAGATTGAAATGTGTTCCCAGTACCCAAAGTTGTTTTGAGTTTTCCTTGTGTATTTTGATATATAATGTAGTGCTTGAACCTTGTTTGTTATAAGATGGATTTATTCCTTGTTCTGTAGTGTGTGATGAAGTCCTAACATGTGAAATGGGGAGACTCTATTCCTAATCTAGACACATTAATTGAGATGCGATTAAACCCATGCAGACGAGTTAGTGCCACCTAGAGTGGATAGTATCTAGATATGGAGGAAGGAATTCCCTAATTAATGTGTCCAAAGAGTTGGTGATTGTGTGGGGAATCTTATGGATGTTTGGGTTAGCAGATGTGAGAGGATGTCTCCTTGGATGTTGAGGTTTCACTCCATATTTCAAACAATAAGGGTGGTTTATCCTTGATAGGTATTTTGTGGGGTGGTTGTTTGTACCCCTCTTTCTTTTGGGTTTGGTTTTGAATTATCGAGGGAAAGAATAGTTTGAGAGGTATCTGATGTAATGGCCTGGACCTCCCCAGTGCATTAATTTGTGAAAATCCAATGTTTGAGGTGTTCTAGGAGGCATCAATGGATCATTTAAATAGTTTTCCAAATTTACAATTTTACATTAGTGAGTCAGGTGTCAGTGAGTCACATTGGTAGCTCACGTCGGAAGATCAGTGTCGGTGACTCAGGGCATCAGTGAATCAGGGCATCAGTGAATTAGGGATTTGGTGAATCAGGGCGTAAGTGACTCAGGGAGTCAGTGAATCATGGTGTCAATGACTCAGGACGTCCATAGGTTGAGGCATAGTAGGTTAGGATTTCCGTAGGTTGAGGCATACGTAGGTTGATTCAACTATAGGTCGATGCGTTGGTAAGTCGAGGCTTTGGTAGGTTGAGATGTCAGTAGGTCGAGGTGTTAGTAGGTTGTGCATCGGTTAGTGGCGTAGGTGAGTGGTGTCGGTGAGTCGCATCAGTGGCTCAGCATTGGTGGATCTTCCGTCGGTGATTCAGGCATTGGTGACTCATGTCGGTGACTCACCCATCATTGAGTCATTTCCAGTTTTTCCAAATTTTCCATTTTTTCCCCTTTGACATTTCCTTTGACGTTAAATGAGTTAAATTTTTTATTTAATGAGTTTTTGGACTATTTCAAATGGTATTTATATTCTAAAAACCTAAATCTTCCTTTGACTCCCAAATCACATGGTATTGATTGTGATCCATCTTTAATGGATTTGAAACAGTTGTACACATAGATTTAGGATTTGGACTTTCTAGAGCCAAAATACTCTCTTCCTTTGAACCCTTCTACTTTATCTTAGTGTACAAAGAACCTTTCTTCCCTGAAGAGTCATGTGCCTGTAATGTATGAGTCTCTTTTATTTCCCCCCTGGAGTATTCCTTGCTACTCGTGTGACCCCCTGTTTTGGCGCAAGGAAGAATCATTGGTCGCCTATTGTTCCAAGTAGGGATTTCCTTCTAATCTCTTTTAATTGTGTATCAAGTGGGGTGGGTGTGATCATTTACCCTTGTGAATATAGTTGGTTTCAGATTTAATGAAGATAATAAAAAGTAATAAATAAGGGTTTGGGAGCATAATTATGAAGATCAATTCATTTTATATGTTACCCTTGTTCCATGTTGTGAATTATATAGATTTTTTTCTCTTGAAAATCATGGTTGTTGGTGGTATCTGTTTGCGCACCTGTATGATTTGTGAATCACTACTGTAAGAATTGGAATCTAGTTAATAATGTATATTTGGTTAATTATATAGATTCCCTAGGATAACAATTATTGTGTTATCAACCCTATTTTATCAAGTGGAATTAAAGCACAAGTGTTACTAAATTTGAATAAAACTTGCCTTGTTGGTGTGGCTGTGCTGTATGTGGTTTTGTTTGTCCTTGTGTTGGTGTTGGTAGTGTGGTGTTATGGCTGGGAGTATAATTGTGTGTATGGGGTGGTACAGGCGGTGTGATGGTATCTCAGGCTGAGAGATTGGTTGATTGTGTAATGGATGAAATTATTATGTAGTGGGACTAAATCTGAGTAGTGGTTGGGCAATGGGGATGAAGGATTGGGTTTTTTCAACTTCATCTTTATAGGTGTGATGGGTGTGGTGTTGTGGTGCAGTGGGACTACCGAGTGTGGTTGTAATGAGGTGTATTGGGGGGTTTACTTATTGAGAGAAATGAAAATGTGAAATTACATTGAAGAATGATGGTGGAAGTGGTTTAACTAGTGTCCAGGAAAGGATAGTGTGTTGTGGGACTGCAAGCTGGTTGAGTTTTGTTCATTTTTATGCATGTGTGTTAGAATGGATTCTTTTACCTTAGACCTTCTTTATATGTTTGGATTTGGTAGTGGTTGGTATGGTTGCTTCTCCTTATAACATTTTCTGTTTTTGGTAGTTACTCGAGTAGGGATGGAATAAATAAATAAGCGAATGAATTTATACTGCAGATTGACAATTGGTTAAATGAATTGGATGGGGGTATGTTTTGAGTTGTGGATTGTAGTGATGTGGTGTTCATTTATCAACTTATAGAAGTGACCTGTCATGAACTGACCCTACCGGTCTCGAGCCAAAACTACCCCAAGCACGCCTTCATAGGCCAGGGGCTGACAACAAGCGTCGAAGGCGTAACGATCTCAGGGAGGCCTTTGCCTAAGTACCTGTACACACACACACACAACCCACTCAATGTAGAAGTGCAAAGTAAAAAGGAAACCAAAGTATGGACTATAGTATCCCAACCAAAGAATGAATTGAACTCTTAAACAGAACAAGTAAAGTGCTGAAAAGTAGATTGACAAGTAAAATGAACAGTAAAGGGAAAAACACACGCCCAACTAGAAAGGTGCCACAACCCGGCAACAGGTAAACGAAAGTAAACAGCTAGTGAGTCTCACACCTGAAAGTCCTACTACAACCACTGAATGCCACCCAAGATCTTGTGTCCTCTATGCTCCTCCATAGTCTCGATCGACCTGTCCATCATCTGCAAGGGAAGACCAAGTGTGGGTAAAGTCCAAATAGGGGTGAGTATGAAGATACTCAGTAGGATTCCCCAAAATCTCGAGGGAGCAATAAATGAGGTACTAAAACGGTGAACAACAGACAGAACAAAGAATAATGTAAGAGTACAGTAGAGAGAGTGCAACTCGACCCAACAAAAGAAAGGAAGTAGACTCGTCCCAATGCAAAGAGTTGGAAACGGTGAGAAGACGAACTTCTCATTGAGTCTTTGCTACATATATCAGGAGAGTAGACTCGTCTAACCAGGAGGAGCTAGACACAGAAAGCATGTGGCATAACCTGCACATCTTCGCCCCTCCTAGAAGAAGAGTAACTGAACCCAAGGAGTGGGAACAAAAGTAGGGTGTAGATATATATATGCTCAAAAAGAAACCCGAACAAGTGTGTAAGGGGATCTCCATCTCCATGATCATCCCAGGAAAAGTTGCCAATAGTTCTAACGATATCCATCAATGATTCCCAATTGTCCCGCACGTCAAAGCTGTCTCATCACTGAACCGTACTACCATGGGTCCCACTCTGGTAATCACGGAGAAAAGTCACTCACTAGCCTCATAGAAAGGGCTGAGTCTGAAAGAAGTCATCAGGTAACCCACTGCCTAGCCCAACTGGAGGGTAAATCCTAAGAGGTCATCGGGTAACCCACTGCCCAGCCTAGCTGGAGGATAACCCCTAAGGTCAATGGGTAACCCACAGCCGAACCCCACTGGAGGGTAAACCCTAAGGTCAACGGGTAACCCACTGCCCAGCCCCGCTGGAGGGTAAACCCTGATATGCTGGTGGGTAACCCACTGCCCAGCCCCGCTGGAGGGTAAACCATGATATGCTGGTGGGTAACCCACTGCCCAGCCCTGCTGAAGGGTAAACACAAAATTGGTCTGATAACTCCACACTAATCGTTCCATCATTGGGTGTCACTAACATCGCTACCGTGCATTGGTTCAGAGTGCGTCAAAGGAACCTCTGACCAACGCCCTTCCATGTTTCCATATTTAATGAGATCTTGAATGAGTCTCCGCACACACAAACAGATTACACCGTTGCAATCCTCACAGAAAAACATGTGAAATAGACTATTTACTCGCTTGAAACGGACTCTCGACGAAAAAGTTATTCAACACCGCTTTATGCCCATACGACATCTCGTGGGGCCCACACCTCAATTCTGAAAAAGGTTGGGCGAACTGCGCCATCGTGATGATCTCGGAAAAGCATGCCAAATCGAATATTCATTCGCCCCGAACGGACTTATGATGAAAAAGTCACAAAACGATGCATGCAACTTGAATGATGGCCCGTGGGCCCACACCTCAACTCCAGCTTCAATGCTTGAAACCACCCTGGATGACTTCATCTCGAAGCTAGGTTCACAACGCCGCTGATAGTGCCTAAAAAAGACTCCGTATGTGCTCATGCCATCTGAAACAAGAATCTTAGTGAGGTGCTAAATAAACACTTAATGGGCGTGTCATGCCACCGAGCCCCCGTCTCGGGAATTAAAAATCCCCGAGACCATCTCAAAACCTCTATATCAATCCAATGATTGATTTTCCGCAGACATAACGCAAATACAATACTCGATTTGAGATTTAGAGGCGTTTTAACACCAATGGACGGAGACGGGGTGGGCCGGACCGGTTTGGCTGGTCCACCCCTTTAGACCGACAGTCCGCGACTTGGCCGCCCGGACCGCCCGGTCCACTATGGCCCGCGGTTCACTGGGCGGGATGCACCGCTTCACCTGGACCAGTTTAAGCTGGTCTGACTCTTTTCCACGGGACACATGTTTCGCGGGTCTCAGTCTGCTCCCGGGGTTGCGCCGACCCCAGTCTTGCGCTGCATGCCGACCGGCGAAGGCGGCCGACACGTGACAGCTCGCCCGGACCGACGCTGCACCGGGCTGCCATTTCACTCACCTGTTCCAACCACCGATGAGCCCACACCGTCTCTTGGGGAGCCCGTGCTACCACTTGGGGAGCCCGCGCCGCCGCCATCACCCGCCAGACCTCCGCGCAGAGCCGCCAGACCGCCCTGGAACCACCGAAAAACATGGGTTTTGGCCAGAAAACTTCCGGGGGTCACCCCGGACACCTCGGTACTCAAAAATTTGATCTGAAAGAATCTCTAGAAATCTCAGATCGAGCCCTACTCAAATATGGAATTCTCTCCATAATTAAATAGGATTTTGATGATATAAATTGAGTTCAAAGAGGATGTGTGAATTTAAAACGAAAACACATCGTTCCTAACTCACAGGGCATAGCCCGATGCTCCATGATCGATCCGCCTTTGCTGGAACCAAAAATGCCTTGCTGGGGAAGAGGTGGAGCTTGAAGGAAGGGGAGGGGAGTTTTTGTTGGGAGCTTCCACTAGAGAACACAAATGGGGAAGAAGGAGAGTATTTCTGTTTAAGTAGGAAAGAAAACAAAAAATAGAATTAACTTTCAATTAATTTTTTTAATCACCCACGAAAAGAACCGCATCCAAAACTCTCAACGGGGCTGAGATTAAGCCACTCCTAGGGTAAAATCCATGCCTTGAGCGCAATAGCGGTCTCAAAATTTTAATTCAAGGTTCCCTTCGAAAGTTATAAAATTCAACGCCCGGGGCCGTGAAATTACGAAAACACCCCTGGTGGAGTTTTCCACAGAAGGCCCGCGCCCACAAAAGTTACACCCCTCCTAGGGTAAACAGAATGCTCCAGAATCAACGGTGACCTCTATTTTCTATTCTGAGCTACCGTTTAGGATTTATTCCATTTATTTGGAATGCCTAGTGTGACTGCACTTAAAATTTAATTTCATCCACAATGGGGCTCAGAATCGCACGCCGTTTGAACACCATACTCTGGAATAACATCAAGAAAAAAAAATTAAAAGTCTTACAGGCTCAAAACCTAGGTTCTTATATCATTCCCTCCTTCAAGTTTTTCATCCCCGAAAAACAAAACTACAAAAAACAACTCGGGATCCTGAGCCCGCATCTGGATCTCCCATTCCCAGGTGGTCTCCTGCACCCTCCCGTGCTTCCACAACACTCGAACCAAAGGAATGGTCCGTCCACATAGATTCCGCTCCTACCGGTCCTCAATCACCACTTGGTGCTCCGCAATGGTGGATCCATCCTCAATGTCTAACTCTCCCTAATCGATGATGTGCGTGGGGTCGTGAACGTATTTCTTTAGCTACGACACGTGGAAGACATCACGCACTCTCTCCAGCTATAGGGGTAGATCAAGATGGCAGGCAACCTCACCAACCCTGCGCGCAATCTCAAAAGTCCCGATAAACCTCAGGGATAGCTTGCCTCCCTGGCCGAGCCTCCGTGTTCCATGCCATGAGAAGACTCTCAAAAATACATGGTCCCCCTACTCGAACTCTAAAGGCCTATGATGACGGTCTACATAGGAATTCTGTCTACTCTGACTCATCCTCATTCGCTCACGAATGACCTGCACCTTATCCATCTTTGCCCGCACCAACTCTGGGCCCATGATGGGGGTCTCCCCGATCTCCGTCCAGCACAACGGTGACTTGCAGGGTCTCCCGTAGAGGGCCTCAAAAGGTTCCATGCTGATAGTAGAGTGGTAACTATTGTTATACGTGAACTCCACCAAGGGAAGGTGATTCTCTCAGCTTAGGTCAAAGTCTAAAAAAAATGCCCTGAGTATATCCTCCAACACTTGGATAGTGCGCTCTGTCTGCCCATCGGTCTGGGGGTGAAAAGCTGTACTCATCTGCAACTGAGTCCAAAATTACTCCTACAGGCCTTTCCACAAACGCTATGTAAACCATGCGTCACATTCAGAGACGATCGTTGGGGGTACTTCATGAAGGCGGATGATCTTCCGAATGTACAACTGCCCTAGACTCTCCACCGAGCTCTACTCCCTGATGGCAAGGAAGTATGCTGACTTCGTGAGTCGGTCTACTATCAACCAAACGGAATCATGGCCCTCTGCTGTGTGTGGAAGACCTATGACGAAGTCCATAAATATGCCATCCCACTTACACTCCAAGATATCAAGGGGCTGCAACAACCCTGTCGGAACCTGATGCACTGCCTTCACCTGCTGACAGGTAAGACATCGAGAAATGAACTCATCTACGCTCTGCTTCATGCCAGACCACCAAAATTGCCGCTGAAGGTCTCTGTACATCTTCCTCACACTGGGATGTATAGCCAAGGGAGAAGTATGGAATCCCGCATCACCTCTTCCCGCATCTCCACTGGTACTATGGCTCTCCCCGGGAACATGATCTCGTGATTACCTCCTTTAGAATACCCATCGGGTGCATCTCCCATGGAGATCTGATCATGCAGTACCTCGCTATCGATATCCCCCAGCTGGGACTCTCTCACACACTCAAGGAGTGAAGGAGTCAGCATCATCGACTGTAGAAAAGACGTACCCTCCTGCTCTACCAAGGTCAGCTGTAGGGAAGCCAACTACTCTGAAACTTCCCGCACTAGGCGAGCCTAGGACTTCCTACTAAGGGAATCTACTACTACATCGCCCTTCCCTAGAGTGTAGACTACCTAGAAATCGTAGTCCTACAGAAAATCCAGCCAGTGCCTCTACCTCAGATTCAGATCCCTCCGAGTGAAGATGTACTTGAGGCTCTGGTGGTCTGAGTAGACCACAAAATGATCACCTAGAAGGCAGTGTTTCCATAACCTCAAGGCGAAGACCACTACTACCAGCTCCAAATCATGAGTCACATAATTCTGCTCATGGGGCCTCAACTTCCTCGACCCATATGCAATCAATGCCCGATGCTGCATCAGCACGCACCCAAGCCCAGATCCTGAAGCGTCATAGTATACCACAAACTCAACCCCTTCCTCTGGAAACCTCAACACTGGAGAACTAGTATTCCTTTGGATTAACTCCTCGAAGGCATTCTGGAACTGATCAGTCCAGGTGAATGGTCGTCCCTTCTACGTCAATGTAGTCAAAGGGGAAGCAATCCTGGAGAAGTCTTCTATAAACCTCTTGTAGTACCCTTCCAAACCAAGGAAGCTCCGCACCTCAGACACATTCTTGGGTGGATCCCAAGCAAGAACTACCTCTATATTTGTGGGATCTATGGCTAAACCCTGTTCCAAAATTACATGACCAAGAAAGTGAACCTCATGAATCCAAAACTGAAACTTCAAGAGCTTCCCATACAACTGGTGCTTCTGAAGTAAGTCTAGAACCATCCTCAAATGATTGCGTGCTACTCCTCTGTCACAGAGTAGATAAGTATGTCATCAATAAGGACAACCACAAACTGGTCCAAGTATGGCTAGAAGATCTGGTTCATCAAAGCCATGAAAATGGCGGGGCATTCGTCATGCCAAAGGGCATCACCAGAAACTCGTAATGCCCATAACGACAACGGAAATCCAACTCTGAGATGTTATCCTCAAGAAACCGCAATTGGTGGTAGCCGGATCGAAGATCAATCTTGGAGAACCACTTCAAACCTCTCAACTAGTCAAAGAGGTCATCAATCCTCAGCAAAGGGTACTTTTTCTTTATCGTGCCCTAATTCAGGCGACGATAATCCACAAAAATCCATAGGCTCCCATCTGCCTTCTTTACAAACAAAACCGGAGCTGCCCATGGGGGACACACTGGGCCTGATGAATCCATTATAACAAAGGTCATCCAACTGAAGTCGTAGCTATTGAAGCTTTGTGGGAGTCATCTGATAATACACACATGATATCGGGGCAGTACCTGGCTACAAGTCATTGCAGAACTCCATCTCTTTCCTTAGAGGTAGTCCTGAGACATACTCGGGGAAAACATCCATGTATTCCTCTACAACGGTAGGGATATAGGTGCTTGTAGCGTCTGCTGCTCTGAGATCCATGCTCTCAAACTGATGAGAAAAAGGCCGTGGTCTCTTGCTCAGAGCACCCATATTCCCTGTGATGAGGTCTCGCTCACCGAGGATGGTGAACCTCATCCCATCATAATGCACGCATCTGAATCATCTGTGAAGACAGTTGATCTGGGCATGAACCATAGAATGCCAATCCATACCCAGGATGACATTGTAAGGTTCCATCGTGATGACCAGTAGGTCCCACATGAAACTCTCTCCTCCGAATGATAATTCTCACTGTCTGCAAACAAAGGTCCTTAACGATGCACTTCCCGTAGGAACCTTGAGGCTAAGCGCAGGTGTCAGCACCTCTACTGGGAGATCCAACTCCCGTACCAAAAGCAGTGATAGAAAAGAGTGGATGGAACCTGTGTCTACTAGTACCAAAGCAAGTGTAGAGTAAACAAAAAGCCTACCTAAGACCATCTCATGTGTTGGGGGGTCACAAACACCCATCGCCTAAAGCTGTCCACGACCCCTACCGCCACCTCCCTGAGCCTGGTGTGGACCACATGGTGGTGGTGGTGGAAGGATCTCAAAACGCCGTCCCCCACCTCCAGGTCCTGCCGCTCTTCCTGCGCTGCCTCTCTAAGGACCACCCTATCCTCACCTGGGAGATCCCTGGTCATGGTGTTGCCTCTTCCACTACGGTGCACCCACTGCCTGCCACAGCTGCTCGGTATTTCTGGTTGTCCAGTCCCATTCTAGGTGACCCCATCCATCACAAGCATCACACTGAATATCTCCTGACAGCCCCAGTACTCTACGATGCCACTGCGGTGTACGAACCTTCCCTTGAGTCTGATCACGAAAGGGTCTCCTCGACTGAGGCTCTGCTCTCTACCGCCTACCTATTACCGAAGAATTTGCTTTGAAGTGGAAACTGCTAGGCTCTGCCAACTGGAATCCCTCATCCAATAAGATCTCTATCACGAGAACCTGCTCTAGCACCCCGAAATAAGTTGGGATGAACAGGGGCACTAAACTATCACAAATCTCCCTTCGAAGACCCTTCTCAAACTTCCACGCCCGAAAGTAACTATCGCTGATCATATCCAGCGAGTAGCATGTCAGATTGGTAAACTGGGCCAAGTACTGTGCCATGGTTATCCCCCTTGCTTCAGCTCCAAAATCTATTGAATCCGAATAGAGCATAAACAAGAGTGAGAGTACTCATCATGGAAGAGCTGCTGGAAGCTATCCCACGTGAGAGACGACTCATCGTGGGTCTACGTAAGCAACCCCCACCAACACCCGGACATCCCAAGGAAAAGGCTGGGAGCTAGGGCTACCATCTGGTCCGTTGGTGTCTGTACCAGCCTAAAATTCAGTCCACAGACTCTAGCCAGTCTTCTGTAGCCTTGGGATCCGGGTCCCCACGGAACTTCTACGGCCACTGACGCTGGAAGTCTCGGAGTGCACTCATCCTGTGCTCAACCTCGACTCGTGCTTCCAGTACTAACTTCCACTCTCTAGAGGGAGGGGATACTGATGAACCACTGGGTGGAAGGGGATCACGTGAGGGTCCCTGAACTGATTCCTTGTCGCTCGCCAGGTCATCGTCATGAATTGGAGAGGGTAACCTGGCTGGCTACTGTCATGGGGGTATCCTAAAAATTATCAAGGATTACCGTGATAAGATGAGCATATATATATAATAGTAATCAAAAATGGGAGCTAACTCAAAAAGGGAAGTTAAAGACTAAATCCTACTGGATGCATGTTCCAATGTTCCCTGCAACAAATGTATCAGCGTGCTGAGTCGACAAGTGGGTTATCAGAGTCCTGGTGAATGGATACATCGACAGCCCATACCATCACTGGACTCGCTGGCCTGAGATCCACTCTCAAGACACGTCGACACTATTTCCCTAAATCCCAAGAAATTCCTTTTTAAGGATGTCTAAACAACACCCCAAGGAATGAACCATCCTCTGATACCACTTTGTCATGACTCGACCCTACCGGTCTCGAGCTGCAACCATCCCAATCCCGCCTCCATAGGCTAGGGTCTGGTGACAAGCACCAAAGGTGTAACAATCTCGGGGAGGCCTTTGCCTACGTACCTTCACACACACACACACAACCCAATCAGTGTATAAGTGCAGAGTAAAAAGGAAACCAAAGTATGGACTACAGTATCCCAACCAAAGAATGCATCGACCTCTCAAACAGAACAAGTAAAGTGTTGAAAAGTAGACTGACAAGTAAACAGAACAGTAAAGGGAAAAACACATGCCCAACTAGAAAGGTGCCACAACCCAAAAAAATATAAACCAAAGTAAATAGCTGGTGAGTCTCACACCTGAAATTCCTACTACGACAACTAAACGCCGCCCAATCTCTTGTGTCCTCTACTCTCCTCCGTAGTCTCGATCGACCTGTTCGTCTTCTGCAAGGGCACACCAAGTTCAGGCAAAGCCCAAGTAGGGGTGAGTATAAAGATACTTAGTATAACTCCCCAAAAGCTCTAGGGAGCAACAAAGGAGGTACTAAAATGGTGATTAGTAGACAGAACAAAGAACAGTATAAGAGTATAGTAGAGAGAGTGCAGCTCAACCCAACAAAAGAAAGGTAGTAGCCTAGTCCCAACCCAAGGAGATGGAAACAGTGAGAAGATGAACTTCTCATCAAGTCTTCACTATATATAGCAGTAGAGTAGAATCGTCAAACCAAGAAGATCTAGATAGAGAAAGCACGTCGGATACCCCGAGCATCTTCGCACCTCTTAGAAGAAGAGTAATTGAACCCAAGAAGTGGGAACAAAATTAGGGTATATATATATATTCTCAACCAGAAACCTGAACTAGTGTGTAAGGGGATCTCCATATCCAAGATCATCCCAGGAAAAGTCACCAATAGTTCTAAGGATATCCACTACTGATGCCTAAATGTCCCGCACGTCAAAGTTGTCTCATCGCTGAACCGTACAACCAAGGGTCCCGCTTCAGTAATCATGGAGAAAAGTCACTGACTAGCCTCATAGAAATGGATGAGTTTGAAAGAAGTCTTCGGATAATCCACTAACCAGCCCAGCTAGAGGGAAAACCCTAAGAGGTTTTCGGGTAACCCACTGCCCAACCCAGTTGGAGGGTAAATCCTAAGGTTAACGGGGAACCCACTACCCAGCCCCACTGAAGGGTAAACCCTAAGGTCAACGGGTAACCCACTGCCCAGTCCCACTGGAGGGTAAACCCTGATATGCCAGTGGGTAACCCACTACCCAGCCCCACTGGAGGGTAAACTCAGAACTAGTCCGATAACTCCGCACTGCCCGTGCCATCACTATGTGTCACTAATATCGCTACTGTACATTGGTTTGGAGTGCGTCAAAAAAACCTCCGTCCAACTCCATTCCATGTTTCCACATTTAATGAGATCTTTAATGAGTCTCCACACACCCAAATAGATTACACCGTTGTAATCCTCGCAGAAAAACACGCGAGATAGACTATTTCCTCGCTTGAAACAGACTCCCGAAAAAAAAGTTATTCAACACCACTTTATGCCCATAAGGCATCTCGTGGTACCCGCACCTCAGTTCCGAAAAAGGTCAGGTGAACTGCGCCATCGCAATGCTCTTGAAAAAACACACCAAATCAACTATTCATTTGCCCCTAATGGACGTCTGTTGAAAAATTCGCAAAACGCTGCACGCAGCTTGAATGACGGCCAGTGGGCCCACTCTTAAACTCTAGATTCAATGCATAAAACCACCTTGTATGACTTTGTCTTTACGCTAGGGTCACAACGCCACTGATGATGCCTAAAATAGACTCCATATGTGCTCGCGATATCCGGAACAAGAATCTCGGCGAGGCACTAAATAATACTTAACGGGCGTGTTGCGCAACCGATCCCCCATCATGAGAATTAAAAATCCCTAAGACCATCTCAAAACCTTAGTCTCGATCCGAGGATCACATTTCCACAGATGGAATAAAAATTCGATACTCGGTTTGAGAGTTAGAAGCATTTTAACGCCAACGAACAGAGATAGGGTGGGTCGGACCGATTCGACCGGTCCACCCCTTTAGACCGGCGGTCTGCGGCTCGGCCGCCCAAACCGCCCGGTCCACCGCGGACCACGGTTCACCACACGGGCCACAACACATCACCCAGACCGGCTTAAGAAGGTCCAACTCTTTTCCACAGGACCCACATTTCGCAGGTCTCGGTCTACTCCTGGGGTCGCGATGACCCCGATCTCACACTGCACGCCGACCAGTGAAGCCGGCCAGCGCGTGACCACTCGCCCGGACCACTGCTGCGCTGGGCCGCCCTCCCGCTTGCCCGCGCTAACCACCGAGGATCCCGCGCCGCCTTCTGGGGAGCCCACGCCGCCGCCTGGGGAGCCCGCCTTGCCGTCTGGGGAGCCCGCGCCGCCGTCGTCGCCCGCCAGACTGCCGCGCGGAGCCTCCGAACTGCCTTAGAACCACTGGAAAATAGGGGTTTTGGCTAGAAAACTTCCCGGGGTCACCCCAGACACCTTAAGACTCGAAAATTTGATCCTAAAGAATCATTGGAAATCTCATATCAAGAACTAGTCAAATATGGGCTTCGATCGATAATTAAACATCATTTAGATGCTATAAATTGAGTTCAAAAAGGATGCGGGGATTTAAAATGAAAACACAACGATCCTACCTCGTAGGGCATAGCCCAACGCTCCACGATCGATCCGCCTTCGCTGGAACCGAAAACTCCTTGCTGGGGAGGAGGTGGGGTTTGAAGAAAGGGGAGGGGAGTTCGTATTGGGAGCTTCTACTAGAGAACTCAATTGGTGAAGAAAGAGATGATTTGTGTTTAAGTAGGAAAGAAAAAAAATATAATTAACTTTTAATTAATTTTTTTAATCACCCACGAAAAGACCCGCATCCAAAACTCTCGACAGGGACGGGATTAAGTCACTCCTAGGGTAAGAGCTATTCCTTAAGCACAATGAAGGTCTTATAATTTTAATATGAGGCTCCGTTCAAAAGTTATAAAATTCAACGCCTGAGGCCGCTAAATTACAAAAATGCCCCTAGTGGTGTTTTCTACAGAAGGCCCACACCCGTAAAAATTACACCCCTCCCAGGGTAAACGAAACGCTCTAGTCTCAAAGGTGACCTCGATTTTCCAGTCTGAACTACGGTTTATGATTTATTCTATTTATTTGGTGTGCCTAGTGTGAACGCACTTAAAATTTAATTCTGGACACACCAGTTCTAAGATTCGCAAGCCGTCTAAATGCCATGATCTGGAATAACATCAAGAAAAAAATTGAAAGTCTTACAGGCTCAAAACCCATGTTCTTACATGACCATTGTTCATGGTGGTACATGCATGTAGGGTTGGTATTAAGGGTGGCTTTGGTGTGGGATCATTGTCGTTTTGAAAACCCATAGGTTGGGTTGATTTTTTGGTACATATACATATATATATCTAGTTCCTTGTGATTTCTATATTCACCCCACCTGTGTTGAGAACTATGTTCCATACACTCCCATTATTATGGGGGGGGGTGTCCTCTCCCAATATCCCGAGGGAGGATGGATGGCTGGTTATTGGCTCTTCTCTTCCCCCTATTCTATGAATTGGTATCCCTAGACTCTTTGGGAAGGTTTTGGTGTGGTTGTGAGGCCAATGTGTCTATAGGTGAGGTGTGCTTCCCAGGCATCTTCGAGATGATTTGTGTAGTGATTCCTAGGTGTCTTCAAGATGGGGTTGTGGTTTGTGGCCTAGGTGTTTGAAGGTGAGATGTGATGTGGTTTGTGGATCATGTGTGTGTGGGAAGGTTGTGATAGTTGGGATTTTGGACGAGTGTGTTTGTTTCAGGATATTCTCTATTAGGGATGAGTAGTTAAATAGTGGGAAGTGGTGTGGGGTGCCCAAATATCGACGTGATTGTTACTTCACTTTAATTTACTTGACTTTCATTATTTGGTGAGGACGTTTTAGTGAGGTTGGGGTGGATAGTATAACCTGTTAGTTTCTTTTGAGTTTCTATTGTTTTCTCACAGGGGAATTAGTATATTTCTCCCACTTGTGCATGAGTGACTTTGGTTTTTCCCTACTGAGTATACTTGTATACTCACCCTACGTATATAAAAATATTTTCAGGTTTATAGGGTGATTATGCAGACCATGATGGACCTTACTAGCTTAAACGTTGGGGATGGTTGTTGTGTTTCTGCATAGTTTTATTTTTTTTGGTACTTTGAAGTTTTCCTTGTGTTTATAGCATTTTTACTTTAAACATGCCTGAGGTATGGATTTTGGTTTCTTTATATATATATGACTTAGATTTGTTGGAGGTTGATACATATTATATCCTAATATTGGTTCCTATAAAAAGGGTAATGCCTCCCATGTTTTGTGAGATTTATATACCCTTGGTGCTGGTTACCACCCTAAGGCCCATTGAAGGCAGGACTCGGGGGTCATTATCTCTCCTTCATCTTGAGTAAGGAAGGTCTAGACATATTGTTATTCCTTACCTCATCTTAAAGAAGGAAATTCATGAGAATAATAGTGTCTTAGTATATGGAGGGTATTTTAGTTATTATTTTATCATGTTTGATTAAGTTTTTATCATTTTTTAAAGAATAATAAAAATAGAAATTTTTGATTAAAAACAATACCTCTTCATCATAGAATCTCCTTTTCCTATCACCTTAAGACCATTAGGGTTAGTGTTGTGACTAAAATATGACCTATTTAATCATTAGAGGGATTATATTAAGGTATTTGGGAAGGTATTGGCAAAATAAAAAATAGTTTTTAAGTGTGAACAAAAGAGAATAAGAGGTTCCCTTTTATAAGAGATGGTAGGGGTCCTTTTAGAATTTCTCAAAATATTAAATTAAAATAAATTAATTTTAAATTTTAAAAGAATAAAAAGTAATTTATTTCTAATATAATATGATTATGGGTCTAAATAACCGTGTATAATAAAAATTATACAATTTTTGACTATATTTATACACTTATCTTTTGGTTTTAACCCCAATTTAACTCCTTCAACTCTTACCATGACAACCTGAATTTTACTCATTGAGGGTCAATATAGTTATTATAAAATTCTAAAAGTCCCATAAATAGACCATGTTTAATATTTTAAATGATATTATAATCACTTGGATAAATTTAATATTTTTAGGAATTTTATATCATTTGATAGAATATTGTGTACTATAAAATATCCATAATGTCAATGTTAAGAACTATTCATTAGATTGACTTTAATAATATAAATATTACACTTATAATTTGAAAAAAATATTTTTATTATATCCTTAGAATGTTTATTTCATATATAAAATTAATCTATTATATTAAGTATCCCAAATTATATTTATTTTAATATTTTTAATATTATTTATTTTATTTTTCCATTAATTAAATAATTATTGTATCAAAGTTGTACAAGCATTTAAGGTATTTTTTTCTTAACTAAACATTGAAAATAAATTACCATAATTAATATTAATCTATTAGAGTTGAAAATAATATTTATAATTGAACATATCCATTGGATAATACCATATTAAAAATATTACACTTATTAAAAACAAGAGTGTGACATGTTTGATTTTTTTTTAAATAAAATACTATAAAGGTCATAATTTTATCCAAGTAGCCACAAAAGGTCATAATATAGAATATTGGATGATTATAGACTACATATACTTATAAAATAATATATTTTAAGTGTTTGGGTCATTTGATGATTCTTATTATTTTATTTTTAGGCTAAATTACCCGATTAGCCCTTTACGACGGTAACCAAAATTACTAAAGTTACTATTGATATTGGCCAAAAATAAAAGGTAACTATTGAATAAATTTTACCTCATGATTAAATATACGGAATAAAATTTTCATAATTAATAATACAAAATCTTCATAATTTAATTTAAAATTAATCCTGCAAAACGCAACAAAAAATTGTTTTCTTGAAAAATGCGTTTTTAAGCCTAAAAATGTAGTTATACCAAAATAAGGTATAAGGACGGTTAAAATGTAATTAATAATATTATATCTAACTAAAGAGTACTTTATTTACTTTTATATCAAATTAAAATCATAATAAGACCTTTTATTATAAAGAAAATGACAGTTTCATAAAAATCAATATTTTTCACTATTCACAGAAAAATCAATATTTTCAAAAAATTCTCAAAAAGTAATACTAAGATAATTCTGACATGATGGATCCAAAGATTAAATTCATTTTGAAAAATAAATTTTCAAAAATTTCTATAAATTAATTTTAATATTGACTCATAAAAATCAAGAAAACCCATTTTTGAAGAAAATGTATTTTTGAAGAATAATATTACTTGACTAAAAATTTGAGTGATTATTTTAAAATAATTAATTAATAAAATAGAAATGAGTATGGAAATTATATATTTTATAATTTCATTAGTACAATTCATTCCCTCTTATAAATAGCTTTGTTATAATGGTCACATTTAAATAATAATATTTCGTTGTTCGTTTAAACTCAGTGTGCAATATCTTGTATCCTATTAAAAATACTGTTTCCTTTTAAAATATCAAGATGTTACATTATACCCCTTATGAAAATGTATCCCCATAATTTTAACTTAGGTTTGGTAACTAAGGTTTGACTTTTCAAAATAGCTTTGTTGAAATCCCACATCTTAAAAATCATTAATAAAAATTTCACTTGATATGAGAGAAAAACGATGTACGAATATCATATAGAGTTAAATATACTAGGTTTCTAAATAGGATATGATAAGTGGAAAGTAAAAACATGGATATGGAAGTGAAAATTAACTCCCAAGGACTGATAGATAGTGATCAAGAACATGATAATGAGAAATTAGACAATTAAAAAATCATAAATCTATGATGGGTTAGAAGGCCATTGATTTATCAGTAAGAAAAATAAATGAATAACATTTTTTCTTTGAAATAATTTTACTAAGTTTGAATAATTACTTTACTCCCTAGTCTAATAACATAATAAAATACACTTACTTTACAATTATAATTTCATCCTTTAATCTATTTCCACTATAATCTTAACATTTTCTACAAATGATGGGTAT
The DNA here is from genome assembly GCA_963277665.1 of Viscum album. NCBI lineage: Eukaryota > Viridiplantae > Streptophyta > Magnoliopsida > Santalales > Viscaceae > Viscum > Viscum album. Next base: position 905,735,165 of record OY728139.1, read on the forward strand.
TCAAGATGATTTTTTTCATGCCTAAAACTTTAGAATAAACTTCTATGAATAATAAAATCCACAAAATAATAAATATCTATTCCAATTTTCTTTATGCATTAACCAAAACCAAAATGGTTTTTACTATATAAGATAATTCTACAAGAAGAATAAACCTTTATACGATGAATAACTACTCTAATTTATAAAATTCAACAGTAATACCAAAAGTACAACATAGATCATTCAATAAATAACTATCCATAAAATTACTAAAAAATAAATTCTAAACAAAGATTGAAACTCAAAAATCATAAGGATTTGATCATATAGTCTTCCAAGATAAATTTCACCAATTATCTCTAAATAACATCAATCACTCATAATGTCTCATACCAAAAATGAAATTTCCGAAATCACATAATCTTCTAGATATGCAAAACATTTCCATAAATAACCAACATCACAAAAAATTGATAATAAAATCATATTCCTGAAATAAAATTCCATATTATTTTGTTTAACTTAATCATATAGGGTTCCCAAAATAGTGAACATCTTCCGAAATAACATCACTTAATCACGAAATCTTTTTCCAATCCAATGTTTATATATTTGATAAAACATATATTCCAAAAATTAAAGGAATTATTCCTTAAATAACATTTTTAATAAAACCTATACTAAGACTAAGGGTTGTATTACCATAAATGTCTCTCAAAATACTATTAATCATCTTCTTTTTCCACCACTTAACAACTGGAAATGGGAGTCTAAGACATTGAACATAATATCAACCTTAATCTTGTAAATCCATTATGGTATTCGTAACTCATCAGATTACCACACCTAAAAATATCCCAATCTCTAAATTTATCTAAACCCTCCTCTGATTCCAACTATAAAGATCTGAACTTAATCATTACATATTCTAAGGAATTTAGACTATAATTATTTTTCATACAATTCTAAGGATCTTTTTGGTTTATAGTTTTACATAATTTGGAAAAATTCTTATATAGTAAACCCATACATTATAAGTGGACACTTATACTAAATATCCTTTTCCCACAAAAAACTATAAAATGGAATGTGTTTTATTTTCATGAAAAATATTCACAATTTTCATATTGAAATCATCCTTGTCCCTACTTTTCCATAAAACCAAGGAAAATCATTTTAAAAATGTGGCATGAGAAAAAAAGATCAGCATGGGAAATAAAAATAATAAATCTATTAGTCCAGTGAAAAACAAGAAAACTCGTGAAAAATATTTTCTAAAAAAATAATAACTTTTTTCCATAAATGGGTATAATAATTATTTTAAAACAAATTATATTTAGCATACATTTTGAAAAAATTTATTTCTATGAAAATTCACAATCCATCATAGAAAATTAATGTAGGTTCCTTGGTACATCATTACCATATCACCCTTACAATCACACTGACAATCACTCTTCCAAATGGAATAACCATATGGTCGACTTCAACCTTTGGAGAACCCAATGCATTCAAGTGCAATATGGGTTCACCCATTGTATAAGCTATAATAGTTTGACCCATTAGCTATAATGGGGCTCAACCATTAATAAATAATTATCAAGGACCTTATCATGAATAAAACCCTTGATTTTTTTTAAACTCATATGAAAAAAACATTCGGATATCACAATACCCTTTTCTTTAAAAATAACTTTTAAAATATAAAAGCTGTGTAAATAATAAAGAAACCATTTTTTAAAAATAAATACAAAAAATTATAAATTAAAATTCAAGTAATTAATGTGTTATGATTTTGGGAGAAGCTAGTCATACTGTATAAGTTAAAGAAATATTCCTTTCACACTTTTATAAGAAAAATAAAAAATCACCTTTTTTGAAAAATGATTAAGAGATTACTTTTATTTCATTTTCAAAAACTTAAAACAAGGATAAAAATGAAATTATAAAATTAATTAATAATAGTAAAATATTATTTAAAACATTTTTAGAATAAATGGATATGAAAGAAAAAGTGAGTTTTAAAGGAAACTTTAAAAATATGTTTTTTAAAAGAAAGTCCCTTACCTTGAGTCTGACTCATCAGGTACTTTTTCTATTATCATAAATAATAAAATTAGGTTAATTTATACTTTTTTAATAAACTTTTTAATGTTCATTATTCCTTTATTTTATTTAATAACATGTTATATACAATTACTCAATTAATTAAGTTCACTTTGGATATTTTGATGATATTCAGTTCATAAGTCCATCAGGACTTAGGTATATGTAATATGGTCAAATAGATCAAAATAAAATCATATATAGAATACAATTAATTAAATAATTATCATATTTATGTGTTAATTATAATTTTAAATCCACCTATTAAATCTGGTTATGAAAAATGAAAAACATTACAATCATGGAGACGGTAGGATGTATGTACTCATGAGTAATGTTTCCATTCTTCAATGATCATTATGAAAAGAAGATAAGTATTATTTTAAATTTCCATAATAATATTAATATCATAAATTTAATAAATATTATTTATATATACTTATATATATCATCCATGTGATGTGGTGATGACAAATTAATCACATCCCTTCATGGAGGTGGTAATCCACATGTACGCGTGAATGATATTATCATTTTTCTATATATGGAAAGGTAAGATAACAATTATTTATATTATATTTTAATAATTATAAATATTTAATTAATATAATATAGAATTAATTCAATCATTTTACCCAGTCTTTAGGGATGGTTATCAAAAATGAATCACAATAGTTCGAGAGGCGTTAGTCCGCCGTACACATAAATGATGAATTATTTTCCCATTTGATGGAAGTAGAGATGGATATATGTTATTAAAATAACATGATAAAATATAAGTATATATAAGATACCAAATTTATTATTTAATCATATTTTAATAAAATATTAATGATTTTTAATATTAAACAAAATATAAATGATCGATTTAAAACAATACTTCTTCAGACAATCTCCTTTTTTAATACCTTAAGACCCCTAAAGTTGATGTTATTCCTAAAACAATACCTATAAAATGATTGAATTTATCATAATAAGGTATTTGGGTAGGTATTGGACAAACCAAATTGGTTTTTAAGTGTTAATAAAAGAGAAGAATAGGTTCCCATTTATAAGAGAGGGGAGGGGAACTCTTGGAATTTCTCAAAATATTAAATTAATATAAATTATTTTTTAAATGAAAAAGTATCTAAATTTAGTTATTTATAAAAAATAATATTATGGGTTAATATAACCTCATAAAATAAAAATTATATAAGTTTTGACTATATTTATTCCCCTATCTTTTGGTTTTAACCCCAATTTAACTCCTTTAACTCTTACCATGTTAACAACTATTTTTACTCTTTGAGGGTCAATATAATTACTATAAAATAAAAAAAAACACTTAAATGGAATTTATTTAATATTTAAAACCTTAACCTAATCACTTGGATGAAATTAATATCTTTAGGAATTTTATATCATTTAATAAAACATTGTATACTATAAAATATTCATATTGTCAATTTTTTGAACTACTCATGAATTTGACTTTAATAATATCAAGATAAAACTTATAATTTAAAAAAATATTTTATTATTTCCCTAAAATGTTAAGGTAATATATGAAATTAACTTATTACATTAATTATCTCAAATTATATTTAATTTAATAATAATAATATTATTTATTTTAATTTTCCATTAATTAAATAATTACTACATCATTGTTATTAAAACATTTAAGGTAATTATTTCTTAACTAAAAATTAAAAATAAATTACCATGATAAAGACAAATATATTATATTTAAAAATAATTTTTATATTCAAACATATTGTCTGGATTACACTGTATTAAAAATATTACATTTATTAAAAACAAAAGCGTGACATGTTTGACTTTTCTTTAAATAAAAGACTATAAAAGTCATAATCTAATACAATTTTCCACAAAAGGTAATAAATTAGAAACTTGTATTTTTATTGTAGATATTTACTTATCCAATAATATCTAGATAAGGTTTTCAGTCATTTTATGATTATTATCATTTTATTTTTAAACAAAATTACCTAATTTACCCTTTACCATGGTAAATAAAATTACTAAATTTACTATTCATATTTACCATAAATAAAAGGAACATATTTACTAAATTTGGAGGTCCTAATTATAAATATGGAATAAAATTTTCAAAATTCATAACACATAAGTGACAAAATTTAATTTAATATTAATCCCACAAAATGCAATGAAAAACAGTTTACTTGAAAAATTTGTTTTAAGCCCCAAAATGTACTAATACCAAAATAAAGTATAATTATGATTAAGATTTAATTAATTTTATTATATATAAATAAATATTAATTTATTTAATTTTACATAAAATTAAAATCATAAAGGTATCTTTTTAATATAAATAAAATGAAAGTTTTATAACAAACCATATTTTTCACTATTTACTGAAAAATTAATCTTTTCAGAAAATTATCAAAAAACCACCCTAAGATAATTTTTACATGATGAATACAAAATGAAATTAGTATTTAATATTAAATTTTCAAAAACTTTCAGAAATTAACATTAATATTCACTCATAAAAATTAAGAAAAACCATTTTTGAAGAAAATTTATTTTCAAAGGAATAAAATTACTTTACTAAAAGTTTATGTTTTTATTTAAAAATAATTAATTAATAAATTATCAGTATGTATGAGAATTATATATTTCAAAATTTCATTAATAATATTAATTCCCTCATATTAATGGCTTTTTATAATGATCACATTTAAATATTAATATTCCGTTGTTCGTTTAAGCTCGGTGTGGCGTATCTTGTATGCTATTGAACATAGAGTTTCCTTTTAAAATATTATGTTGTTACAATTAAGATAGTTTTATGTTATATCCATTATTATAGATAGTACTAGGTTCCATTGGTTGTGATGATGTAGCGTGGGGTATCAAGGTAGTGGTTGATCTTTTTCCTTAGGGATCATGAGGAGTTAGCAGTCTCATGGGAGAAGTTACGAGACTAGTTATGAGAATAGTTTATTTATTCAATAATAGAGGCAACCAATAACCAAGATCTACTTACCATCTGACAGGGGAGTTACAATGTGTGAGATTTCATGATCCATTTAAGGACACTTCATTGTTATGCTTCAGACCTATTTCTAGATGATGAGGAAAGGTTGAGGTATTTTGAGAAGGCTTTTCATATAGAGATCTAGTGAAAAGTTACCCCATTTATATTGAAGATGTATCTAGAGGTTCTTATGAAAGTAGATGCTATTTAGAGGATTCCAGACTAAATTGGATGGTCATGAGAGTTGATTTTTCATGATTCCTCAAGAAGTAGAGCTGTGGTTTGGGGTTCCCAATTTCCTGGTCAGAAGAGTTTTTGGTCATCTGGGGGTAGGTCTCAGCTCTCATCATCTCATTTATATGGGGGAGGAAGATCCAAAAACATTTCCAAGACATAAAAAAATTCTTTTTCTTGTGGATGTTGAAATCATAAACAATGATATCTCCCAACCTTTCTGAGTAGTCAGTGTGCACTAGGTGTTCTGATTCAGCTTCCTCCATTAAGGCTATTTTAGCTGAGGCAGTGACAATAGAGTGTTCTATTTTGGGATCAGATGATAGGAGATGGGGTAGCCATGGTAAAAGCTCAAGAATCTCCTAATCCTTATATAGTAGAGCGAATCCATGGAGGTGGTCATCAGTAGGGTTATAGAGGTTGTGGAGTTGGTCGTGATCAACTTAATACTATAGGATTACTAGTTTTGGGAGAGCTTTACATAATTTGAGGTACCCTTTACTTGTTTTCTACATGGTTTCATGATTTTTTGATTTAAGAGACACACAGTCCTTTATATCACCTAACCTCATCCATTCTTTGGGATTTTAGGTAGAGAGGCTTCCAATTCCATCAGACTCAACTATTCCATTTAGAGGTTTTATAGAAACTGTGAGCTAGTGTTGGGAAAGCATCCATCTTGGGGAGAATTCATATGTTTATATATATATCCATATGACATGATCCTAAGAATGGATTGGTTGTATTCAGTTAAATCTATCATGGATTATTTTAGGATTTATATTGTGTTATATAATGATGATAGAGTACTAGCGTTGTTCTTTGGCGAGTGAGACCCTCAAATAGTTCTGAGGCATGTTCTATCCTGTTTATCTTAGATGACTGAGTTGATGCTGAGTTTATTGTAAGTTTAGAATTAAATATTTCCTAGTGTCATAGAATAACACCCTGATGTATTTCTAGAGGAGGTTTTATCATTACACCATCGATGGTATATCAAGTTTGGGATCGAGCTATAACTAGGAATGTATCCTATATTTATGTCTCCATATAGGATGAAACCTTTTGAGTTGTGAGAGCTAAAAGTACAAATCGATGATATGATGTAATGATGTTTTATTCAAATGAGTGTGTCTCCTTAGGGTGAACTGGTTTTTTTTCATGAAAAAGGCTGATGATGGTTTTTGGATGTGCATCAATTATTTTTTATTGAATGAAGTGACAATAGAGAACTGGTAACCTCTTCTGAAAATTGATGATTTATTTAATAATTTGAAGGGATTAATTTGGTTCTCAAAAAATGATTTACAGTCAAGGTATCATTATATGACTATGAAGGATGAATATATTCTGAAAACTACTTTTTTATATCATCATGTGCATTGATATTTTGTTGTGATTTCATTTGGTGTGATGAATTCTCTATCCATGTCAATGGGGTAGATGAATGAAGTGTTCATAGAGTTCCTAGATATGTTCATTGTGGTTTTCATCAACAACATCCTTGTATACTATACATCTAAAGAGGATAATGCAGAGTATCTTTATGCCATATTAAGAGTTCTTCATCCTCATATGTTGTTTGGGAAGTTGTCAAAGTGTGAGTTTTGGGCTCATGAAGTTCTTTTTTGTTTGTGAGGAATATGGTATCCCAATAGGGAGTAGCTATGGATCAATTAAATATAGGGGTAGTTGTTTCTTGGGAATCCCCCAATATAGTGGAAAATGTGAAGAGCTTACTTTGTCTTATAGGCTATTAAAATAGGTTCATAGATGAATTCTATTAGTTTTTGAATCCTCTAAAATTCTTGAATGGAAAGAATCAGGAGTTATTATGGACTGACTAGTGTAAATCATCTTTCAAGTACCTAAAAGAGAAGTTATTCAGCACTTAAGTCCTTTATTCTCTAGTGGAGGGAGTTCAATTTAATTTTTTATATGATGATTCATATCTTGGATTTTGATATTCTCTAATATAGACTTGATTGACCATTTCTTATGGTTCTCTATAGTTATTTCTTCATTAGCATAACTGTGCCACCCTTGATCTTGAGTTGGTGATAGTCATGTTTTCTTTGAAGTTGTGGTGGAATTACCTCATGGATAATCATTTTGCAGTTTTTACTAATCATATGATCTTTAGGCATGTCTTCCCCCAGTGTGACTTGAACTTTCATTAGCAATAGTGGATGGAATACTTGTAGGTTTACAACTTTGAGATTTAATCTATTCAAGGAAAGGGAAATGTTGTAGCCAATGCGCTGTGAAGGAAGTGACATAGTAATGCCATGCATGAATATAAGGATTCTTGGAGAGTGATGGAAGAACTATCAGTGACGCATCTAGATATGGGAGATGTTTGATGTATAGGATTTATTTTCAAGATGAAAGTGCATTCGTATTTAGTGCAGAAGGTGGAGGAGTCTAAGTTGGAAGATACCAAGGTAGAAGTTTGGAGAGATCAATTTGTTTTTGGTGATTCCCCTAATGGTTGGTTTGAGGATGGAAAACACTAGGTATTATTCTAAGTAAGTATTTTTATCCCTTCTGTGATGTATAAAATGGTTATCCTTGAGTTCCATATCTCTCCTTTGGTTATCCATCCCATCATGAGAAGGATGTACCAAGCTTCTAGAGGTCATTTTTGGTGGCATGGGTTGAAGCATGCCATTTTAGAGTTTATGTCTCAATGTTTGGTCTTCTAGAAGGTGAAGGCCAAACACCATGTTCCCAGGCTTTTTCCAGCCATTATATGTTTCCCAGTGGAAGTGAGAGGAAATATTAATTATCTTCATTACTGATCTACCTTGATATTAGGGAGTCTATGATTCTATATGGGTGATAGTGGATTATTTGATGAAATCTAGACTCTATTAAGATCAGGGAGTTGAGATTAGTGGAGGTTTTGTTGATAAATATCTAGAGGAGGTTGTGTGACTCTACAGAGTCTCACAGAAGATCATATATGATCAAGATCCTCATTTTACCACTATAGTGTAGAGAAGTGTCCAATATGATTTTGTCTCTCAGTTATGTTGGGAATGTATTGCCTCAATAATATTATATAAATCTTATTGATTTTGATGCTAAAAAATACCCTTGTTTGTTTTATTGATGATATAACATTAAGTGAATTTCATGAAATTAATATTCCATGCAATATTTATTCAATAATAAAATTCACATTATTAATCCACAAGGATTATTCATTAAAATGTTCAAAATGTATTTTAGCATATTCTAGAAATACAGTTCCTACCCTACGTTTGTAAACATAATATAAGGAATCAACATTGTGATTGGAAAATCACTTATGGATCATCAACTCTACGCTATCCAGAAAGCATTGTTAAGGAACCCTGTGTTAGAATGGAACATTATATTTAAAAAAAGAGAATGTATGGTTAAGAAACCGTAAGTAAGGAACCCTACATTTGAGGAAAAAACATATGGTACATAAACCACGATTTTGTATGAAACCCTACATTGTCAACCCTACATTTGATATATTTTTTATCACATAGAGGAACCCTGCAATATACTATTCAACTACAGAGATTTAAATCCAAAATTTTCTCCTTGATTTATGGAACAATATTGAAGGAATTAATGATCTGTTCAAATCAATTTTACAATCGATTCAAAGGATTGTTATGATTTATTCAAAGAATCATATTGAATTGAGTAAATCATTCATATTTATAAGGAATATTATGAATCTCCTAAAGGGTTTGAATTTGAATATCTGCAATCTTTTAGGATACATTCTTAGATCTGAAAAACTGAATCAAGTTATCTGTTCTATATATTCTATTAGAGTATCTTTTCAAAATATATGATTCATGACTGAATATTTGTGAATATATTTTTTGAATACAGAACTACTAAAAAGAATGAATTAATCTATTGTTTTTTGAAGAGGATACACTTTGAAGTTATATTTAACCTCATTCTTCTATAACTGCTACTATTTATTCGTTACGACTATTATTGAAGATTATTTTCAATCAAGATCTCTTCAAAGCTATTATTTCTTGAATACATTCATCTTTAAGCAAGAAGATCCATATTTTTTTAGTTCCCACTTTATGAATACAATATTATCTCACATTTTATAATATAATTAAATGTTTATAAACCCACCATAATATCATTTTATGATCAATTTTTATGTTTTTATCTTTTTGTGGTATTTTGAGCTTAAATGTAAAAAATGGTAAATTCTGGAATTTTAACTATTTTTAATCAATTTGATATTTCAAGAAATTATTTTTCAATATTGATCCAAATCAAGTGATTATTATTTTTAGAATAACCATGTTAACTGGATACATATTTTTCAGATGGAAAAAGTCTTGATTCAGACACCTGAAAGCCTAAATAAATCATTCTTTGTGGAACGTTGTTCTGTCCAATAGAGTGAACCCCACCTACATAATTAAGGTATAAATCCGGTTTAATGTTTCCAAATTCACTGATTAAATCTAGAGATGATATAATATTCAATTAGTCATTTCTTTTATTATTTTCAAGTTGAAATCCTCTCATTAAGGCATCATTTGAATGGTTAAAACATGTAGAATATGAAAGGTCTCATTAGGAAGAAATGGTTACATTCAGTATTTAATTCATACCATCTGAACCACATGTCCAAAATTTATAACATTTTCTGGAGGGACATAAAATTAATTATGGAACAAAATTTATTAAGTATGTAATGTGTTAATCGATATTATATAAGCTAATAATGGAATCACGATGTTAATATGTTGAATATGATGAGGCACATGGATAAAATTAATGTCTCAAAGTAAAATAGCCATAAATCCTTTGTCCTGTCATCAATGATGCTGAAATTTTAACGGTGAATGGATGAGACATTATTAAAAAATATTAATTAAGACACCTATTACAAATTCTTCCATTGAATGGGTAATCTACAAGGAAAAATTTGGAGGAGTCTTTGGAGTGAATTATTTCACCCCCTCTCCCTATAAATATTTATCCCTTCTTCCTTTCAAATTTAGAAACTTGGGAGTATCCTTTGTTGGGAATTTTAGTATCTTTATAGTATTTTACATTTTTTAATATTATTTTACTTTTAATATATTACCCTTATTATTAATTTCTCTTCTTCTTCTTCTATTTCTCTTCTTTTCTTATTTTGCGTCTCTCCCACCACGCTTTTTTTAACTCCATGTTTGTGAAGAACTAATCCTAATTGTTGTTCAAGGAGGGAAGTGGTGGAATTTGAGTTTATTGTGATTTAATTATTTCTCAGTTTTTATTATAAGGATTCTTTAGTGGTTAAAATTATTGTAGTGAGTGGTCTCCCCACTATCTCTACTAATGTCTTCTTCCTCCTCATTAACTCAATTCCCTTCTTGTTGATATCTAATTCATTCAAAAAGTGGAGTTTGGATTCAGTATTGATGTGGAAGAGATTACTCCTATATAAAAAGGTCTTGGTGTTGGGCAATACCATCCAAATTATAGGGTTTATAGTGAATTGTATGGATCTCTATATTGAAAAAAATAATGAGAAATATATTTTGAATAATAAGGATAACACCTCCACGAAACCCTGAGAACAATGATTTTCTTCTACTGACTTCTTTATTTATTCTTTATTTTAGTTATTTTTTAATTTTAATTATTATATATATTATATTAGATTTAATTTCATAATCAAAATCCCCCATATATATTACTATATATGTTATTTTTATATTAGTTAAATTATAATAGCGATGATAGAAAAATAGTGCGTGTGAGCGGCCTCCTCAAGAGATCGATCTTGGTGTGCATACTATATTAAATACTTCAGTAAATAAAATATTTAGTTAGGTAAAATTACTAAAACCACTATCATCAAATTTTCCACCATTATCAGGGAGGCCAAGTGCTTTCACAAACTATTTTTCATAAAAAACCCAAAAAAATAAAAATAACAAATTTCAAAACAAAAAAAGGAGCTTCATTGAATATCATTAATTTCTTCAGAAAATATGGATATAATTATTGGACTGTTGAAAAATTTGTTGATGAGAATAGTAGGGAAGAGACATTGAATACTCAAATGAAACAAAATTCATTGATGCTTCAAGATAATTAAAAAGTTTTTCAAAAATAAAGCACGATGGTAGCATTGCTGGCCGCTGAAGTTGAAAAACGTAAAGTCTCATGGATAGAACGAAAACAAATAAAAGATATAAAGAATGAAATTTTTATTCCTACTAACTTTAAAGAAGAAATTGGTGTGGTTTAATCCATACTTTAATATTCAATTCCATCTCTAACAAATGCATTCCCTGTTTCCTTGTTTGATGAAAAAGAGTTTGAAGTTAAAAATTTTGAGGGAGATTTAATTTTAGATCCTTTTTTTATTAAAATATTATTAATTTTGAATTGAAAAACAATATCCCTTATTATAATTTTGTTAATTCAGCACCATTTTTGTAGGCCATGGATGAATAATATGAATAAGTTGTTTGTGTTGACGTGAAGTTGGAGGAGATGGTCAAGTTGTTCATCGGTTAAAATGAGGATGATGGCACCAAAGAAGAAATACCTAAAGAATTATTTAATGAACCTAAACTAGATGAGAAGATATATTATATTATACTACTTTCACCACTATTGTATACCACTCCTCCATATAAACAAAACAAGGAGCACCCCTATATTCTTTTCCCACCCCCTCTTGATCTCAAATTATTTCTTTCATCTTATCTGGTGGTTGGAGAAATTTTTCCTTTCTTTGGGGGTATCACTCCTCTCATCTAATAATGGATGTTGGGAGAAATAAAATATGATGGTTTCTAAGTGATAAATCTCATCTACCTTTTGATTGGGGTTAAACTGCTAGAATTTCCAGATTAGGGGTAATAAAAACCCAACACCCACTTGGGGGTGAAACCAATAATTATCCATTTCCTTTCACCTTTCTATTTAGTTTTCTTTTATATTTATCATTTTTTTTCATTTAGGTTTAATTTGGTAGAATCTAAGAGATTAACTCAAATATTCCATTGAAAAATAATGTCAGGTTTTATATTTTATTCTCTTTAGTTTTTCTACCCATATTTATATTTTGTTAAGATAAAATGAAGGGTAGTAAAATATAAGTGTCTAGGGAGTGTCAACCACGTAGTAATATTTTTTGTGTATTTTCTTTTTTATTTTTAATTTTTTAGTAAACTTGAGCTTCAATGAATATTCTGATCATTTTTCACACATTAATTTATTTTGATAGAGTTGAAATGATTTTTGAAATAATGGATTTTAAATGATTGTTGATGTGAAAACTTTTTCCTTGAATTTGATTTTGAAGAATTTTTATAAGTTTGAATGATTTATGAAATACATTCCCATGAAACACTGAATAAAAAATACTTTCCCCTCCTATGAGGTATTCTAGTCCATTTTGGAATATTATTTATTAATACCCACACTTTCCTAAGAGAAACTTGGATTTTGTGTGAGAACCAGAATTTGTGATTTTTTAATATCAAAGATTTGGATTTAATGAAAAGTTTTTGATATGATTTAGGCACTACTTTTTATAACCACATCTTAACATAAGACCTACCCTTAAATTTATCCATAATTATCTTTTAGATTCCATGAATTTTTTTATAGTTTTAAGCTACATTATAATCCAATTTTTCTATACCTACCCTCACTCTTAGTATTTTTTCATGAATATTTCAAGTTTGAGTGTGGAAAAAGGGAATCAAGTGTGCATTATTTGGTATGTGTTTCATTTTTGGGTTATGTGAGGTATGTTTCAACATTTTGGTCAGTTTAGAATGATAGAATTGGGCTTGAGTCATCATTTCATTATGCTTCATTTATTTCATCCAGTTCTCCTTCAAGAAAAAATGAATAAAAAGAGATGAGCTTGAATTCCTAATTGTAAATTTTTTTATGACTCCTGTACCTCTAAAAAATAAATAAAATGAATTTTAATTCATCCATTGTATTCAATTTTTAGCTTATCCAAAAAAATAAAAATAAAAAAATTAAAATTAAGTTGTTCCTTTCTAGAGATTTATAAAAAAAGGAGAAATTTAATGATACCATTCTTTGTAACCGCTAATTGTCTCATGTCCCATGTCAAAAAAAGGGTTGGTGTTGTTTTTAATATTTTAAAAGAGAATTTATTGAGGTTCATCTTGTGTTTTCACTTGATTATTCATGCATTGTACTTAAGAGTTAAACCTCCTATTTATAACCTTTAAATTTTTAATCATTTTTCCACCAACCCTAATCCATATAAATCACACAGAAGAAGTCCTTAATAATGAAAATATTTTCATGTTTCATGCTATGGAGAGATGATAATTTTCACAAGAATATGGTGATACGTGCAATTTCCAAGTATTAGAATAACTCAATATTTAATTTTTTTGAGTGAAGAGTGATATAAAATTCAAAATGAGGTAGGTTTTGATTGGGACATGGATGGATTTATGAGTTAGGATGAATATAAATGTGAGGAATTAAAATGATATAGTTTTTTTCATATACAAGGCATGATGGAATTTTTTTCTGTAAAAGATCGTTGATTTTTATTATTTTTGATTGTTCTGTGAATTTTGATTTGAATATATGGAGATTACCCAAGAGTGCAATGGTTAAGTGTGGAAAAGTGATTAAAACAATATTTTCACACATTTTATACTTTAATTCAATGTTTATAAACCTAAAATAATATTATTTTATTGTAAATTGTCATTTTTTAGGTTTTAGTGGTAATTTTCATTTAAATGCAAAAAATGATCAATTATGGAATTTTAAATGTTTTTAATCAATTTTATATTTCAAGAATATATTTTTAAATATTGATCAAAATAAAGTTATTATTTTTTAGGATGCACATATTCATTGGATACAAATTTTTCAACTGGGACAAGCCTTGATTCAAATATCTGGATGTTTAAATAAGTTCTTCTCTGTGAAAATTTTTTCTATCTATCAGAGTGGACCACACATCTATAATTTAGAAATAAGTCTGGTTTAACATGACAAAATTAATTAATTCAAGATGTAGATGATATAGACTTCATTTATTGACGTTCTGGATGATTTTCAAGTCAAAATACTCTTTTTAAGGCATCTTTTAATGGTAAAACATGTGGAATATTAAAGGTCTCATCAAACATAAATGGTTACATTCAATATTTAATTCATAAAATCTGAACCACTAGTCCAAAATGCCTCAAGTTTTTTGGAGGGATGTAAAAGGAATTATGGAATAAATTTTAGTAAGTTTGGAATGTGTGAATAGACCGGATATAAGGTAATAATGGAATTGGAATGTGAAGTTATGGAATATGATGAGGCACATGGAAATAATTAATGTCTCAGAGTAAGACAACCATAAATCCTTCGTCCAATTGTTAATGATGCTGCAAATTTGAGGGTAAATAGATGAGAAATTAGGGAACAACATTAAATAATAAAAATCTTAAAAACTAGGCCATTTAATGGGTTATACTCATGGAAATATTTGGAGGATTATTTTGGAGATAATTCTTTCACCCCCTCCCCCGATAAATATGTATCCCTTGTTCCTTTCAAAGTGTAGAAACATGGGAGTATATTTTTTTTGGGAATTTCAATAAATTTTTAGTATTTTAAATTTTTTAAGAGTAGTTTACTTTTAATATATTTTCCTTGTTCTTTATTTCACTTTTTCTTCCGTTTCTCTTCTTTTCTTATTTTGTGTTTCCCCCATTATACTTCTTTTTAACTCCATGTTTGTGGAGAACTAATCATCATTGTTGTTCAAGGGAGGAAGTGGTGGAATTTGAGTTTATTTCAATTTAATTAGTTCTCAAATTTTATTCTAATGATTCAATATTGGTTAAAATTGTGGTGATCAGTCTCCCTATTTTCTATACTAATGTCTTCTTCCTCATTGTGCACTCATTTACCTTCTCATTGATATACAATTCATTAAAACAATAGAGTTTGGATTGGGTATTGATGTAGAAGAGGTTACTCCTACATGAAATGTTCTAAGTGTAGTGTAATACCATCTAAATGAGAGGGTGTAGAGTGAAAGGTTTGGATCTCTACATTGAATAAAATAATGAGAAATATATTTTGAAACTAGGATAACACCACCATGAAACCTCAAGAACAATGGTTTTCTTCTACTGACTTCTTTGTTTCTTCTTTATTTTCATTAATTTTTTAATTTTAATCATTATATATATTATATTAAATTTATTTTAGTAATCAAAACCCCTATCTCTATTACTATATATGTTAATTTTATATTAGTAAAATTATAATAGTGAAAATAGGAAAACAATAGGTGTGGGTGTCCTCCTCAAGAGATCAACCCTGGTGTGCAGACTATATTGCATACTTTGGTAAATAAAATATTAACTAGGTTAAAATGACTAAAACCCATATCATCACTGCTATAACTATATAGTTCAACCCATACCATCAAAAAATCAAACATTATTGATTTATTAGAGTTTTGAATGCTCGAACTCAGTCATGGATTAAGTATTAGCTTCTTACACTAAACTATAGATAACTAATTCCCTATAAAAGAACCAGAAGGCTCTATAAAGACTTGTTGTAAAGGTTTCAACTTCCTGTAATTAGTTTTGGATTTAAATTTATTGTGATAATATGTCATTTTATTGTAAAAATTACCAAGTTCACAGAGAGAGTGTTGGTGGAGTGGACTAGTTGATCTATGTGCCCGGAACCACTATAAAAATTTTCACGTTCATCTTTACTATTAACCCATTACTCATATTACTTGATGAATAGAATTATTCATATATGCATAAACCAAAAATATATTTAAATGCTAAAATATTTGAATATTATCAAAAGACATGATTCACCCCCCTCTTGTGTATCTTTGTATTATTTTGAACTAACAATTGGTATCAATGGAGATATTTTTTTGTTATATCAAATAAATATATTGAAATATTAAAATAATAAGGTCTATTGAAATCATATGTCAATAGATGATCAAAGAGAATATATGACTATGATTCGTGATCTATATTACAATGGTGACAACTATGGATGCTGGAAATCACACATGATCATATATATAAGGAATCTGGGATTCAAATTTTATTCAAAGATCACCAATACTTATGTAATTCCTAAGAATATAAAAAGTTGGAATACTACCTAAGAAGATGAATATGATATCAACTCAAAATAAATGAATTATATTATCTATAGACCTGAACCCGATGAATTCAATCGAGTATCACAATGTACCACTACTTATAGAATTTGGTATACAATCACTGTTGCTTATAAAAGAACTGATAATATCACACAAATGAGATATGATATCGTAAAACTAAAATTTTAAAAATTTATATGTATGATGGAGATAACATCACAAAAATGAACAAATGATTGATATAAATTTTTAAAAATATTATTACCCTGGGAGATCCAATTTCATAATCATATCAAGTGCTGAAAGTACTTAGAGTACTACCCACAAAGTGGAATGGCATATCTGAATCTATTTGAAAATAATCACCTCTAAAAAATTTGAATATAAATTAATTAATTGTAAAATTTATGATTTATGAAGAAGAGATTCAAGTATAAGACGAAGATCATAAGATAATAGTAAAAAGGGAAAATAGTTCCCTTAAAGTGACTAGACATAAAGTTTAGTAAATTTCATAATAAGAAAAGAGGATTCAGAAAATACTTTAGAAAATTTGAGAAAGGATCCAAAGAAGTTAGATTCTATGAATGAAAATATATGGGTCATATCAGACCTGATTACCCCAACTAAAGGAAAGAAGAAGAAAACTATAAAATAAAAATACAAGGAAAGATGATTAAGAGAATAAAGGGAAAAGATCCATGAAATCTTTGTGGAGTGTATTTGAATACTCCATTATCTCTTAGTAATCTGATTTATAAAAAGAGCCACAAAATATAAAATCAAACATGTTCTTTATAGTTAAGGAAGAAAAAGAGGTACAATCCTATTACTATTCTACTTATGACTCTGATAGATGCTCAAATATTAAATTGGATTCTTACTATTCAATTATAGAATATAATTACGATTCTTTAATAAATAAACACAAATCATTAAAAAAACTCACAATTATATTTTAGGTGAAAGGGACACAATGATAAAACAACATAAATACTTAATTGAAATATTCAATTCATATACATCAAACTGTATTGTTCATGAAAAAAGGATAAAATAATTTTAGGATGAAGCATAATAATATAAAAGTGGTGATGGTATTTTAACTAAGGAAGAAAAAACATTGAATGCCATTCTTAGAAATAATGTTATTAAAAAATAAAAATACAAAATAGGAAGCAAGGGAGAAAAGACAAAGTTATATAAAAACCACTTCATGACCGATACTAAAAATGCTACCTTCTTTTATTATGGAATAAAATGACATCACACTAACAATTTTTTTGTAAGAAATCCCCAAATAAGTGTTATTAAAAAATATTTCATTTCTAAAAATATGTTTGAAGAAAATAATATAAATTATGGAAAATAAGGAATATCTAGATTCTTAGATCATTATTTTATGACACAACTAGACTCAAGAAAAAATGGGTACAAAAAAAGTATAAATTATTTTGTAGGTAAAAGATCACAGGAAAAAAAATTTATATAGTATATGGATGGTAACTACTCAAGAAATATGAGTGGAGACTCTACCAAATTATATACACTCACAAAAATGGAAGGAGGACTATTCACCTTTAGAGACAATGAAAAACAAAAAATAGTTGGGATTATAACTATTAGAGATGAAAATATAATTTCAATCAACAAATTAATGTATGTACAAGGGCTAAATCACAACCTGATAAGTATTTCTTAACTTTTCTAGGACGGATTTTTTTATTTTTCTAACTATTCCTGCTCAATTTTTAAGGATAAACTACTTAAATTTAGAGCACCTAAAATTGAAAATGTTTATACTTTGGATCTCAATTCCTTGTGTAAACAAAAGTGAATTGTTTAAGTATTAAGATAAATGAGTCCTGGATCTAGAATAGGAGACTTGAACATTGAAATATATTTTCTTTATATAAATTATCTAAGAAAAAAATTAGTTTCTAATCTTCTAAGTCTTAAGTTTGAAAATTGTATATTCTATGATGCATGTCAAAGTGGATAACAATAAAAATCATCCTTCAAATAAATTAACAAAATTTATACATCTAAACCATTATAAATTATATATATATATTTGTTTAGAACATCAAGAGTATCATGTTTGGCTGGTAAATTATATGTTTATGTTTTAGTTGATGATTTTTTAATATTTACTTGGATTTATTTTCTAAAACTCAAAAGTGAAGTAATCACTATTTTTAAAAGTTTTTGTAAATTTTTTCAAAATGATAAAGATTTTTAAATAATTTCATTAATAAGTGATCATGGTGGAGAACTTGTGAATCAAGAATTTAATTATTTTTTCTCAAATATGGGTATAAAACATACCTTTTCTACACCAAGAACAACTCAACAAAATGGAATTGTTGAAAGAAGAAATAGAACTATTCATGAAATAACAAGGACTATGCTGAATGAATACAACCTTCCTACCTATTTTTGGGTAGAAATTGTAAAACATTTACTATATCATGAATGGAGTTATAATAAGACCAATTATTAAAAATACACCCTATGAACTTTTATATAATATAAAACATAAATTAAAATACTTTAAAGTTTTTGGATGTAAGGTATATATCTGGAATACTAAGGATAACCTTGGTAAATTCGATCCAAAAGATAATGTAGGAATATTTTTATAATATTCCACTACTTCTAAATCCTAAAGAGTGTTTAATAAAAAGTCAAGAATTGTTTCATGTGAATTTTGATGAAAGTGACCCTTTCATTAAGAAAGATTAAAGAGATGAAATTATTAACACTTTTGACAACACAAGACTTAAAACTCCTAAAATTGATTTAAAAAATATAATTAGTGAAATTTAGTCTAGTTTATAAGAACATGAAACTAAATAACCTAAGAGTATCCTACCCAGATAGTCTAGAACCTTAAATGAAAATCATTTTGAATCTGTTATAGGAAATCTAGACAAAGGAGTTAGAACTAAAAAAATGTAGAAAACCTAGCTGATTTTTATTTCTTTATATCCCAGTTAGAACTTAAGTCTATTGAAGAAGATTTACATGATATGAGTTGGTTATTATCCATGAAATAAGAGATCAATCAATTCAATAGATATAAAGTTTGGGAATTAGTAGAAAAACCATCCAATTATCCAGTAATAGGAACCAACTGAGTTTGTAGGAATAAACAGGTTGATCAAGGGATCATTAATAGAAATAAAGATATATTAGTATCCAATGGTTTCAATTAATAAGATGGAATAGAATTTGGTGAAACCTTTGAACCTATTTCTTGATTAGAGGCCATTATAATCCTTCTAGATTATGAAAATCATATTAATTTTAAATTATATCAGAGTATGTTAAATATAACTTTTTAAATGGATATTTAATGAAGGAAGTTTATATTAAACAATCCCAAGGTTTTCAAAATCATCGTAAACCAGATTCAGTTTTTAAACTTACTAATGCACTTTATGGATTTAAATAGACACCTAGAGATTAGTATGAGATATTAAGTTATTTTTTATTAGAAAATGTTTTTTAGGATTGGAAGATCCTACTATTTTTAAGAAAACCATTCTCTCAAATATATTATTTGTGAAAATTTATGTTGATGATGTTATTTTTGGTTCAACAAATAAATTTTTTTTAATGAATTTTCAAATATAATGAAAAAAGAATTTGAAATGAGTTTGATGAGAGAACTGAATTTATTTTTAGGATTTAAAATTTTTCAAAAAGATTATGGAAATGTTTTAAATCAAAGCAAATATTTTATTGATTTATTAAATAATTTTGGAATAGAAAATAGTAAGACTTATACAACTCCCATGTGTACTAATAAAAAACTTCATTTGGATGAAGTAGAAAAACCAGTTGACAATAAGCTATATAGAGGTATGATTGGTAGTTTATTATATATTACAGCTAGTAGAATAGAAATAATGTTTTCCATGTGTCTTTATTCTAGATTTCTGTCAAACCCAAAATAATACATTCTTACCATAGTTAAAAGAATTTTTAAAGATTTAAAAGGTACTATTTTTTAATCTAAAATTTACCCCAAAACCACTAATTTTAATTTAATTTTATATTCAGATGCTAACTTTAAAGGATATAGATTAGATAGAAAAAGAAATTCAGTGACCTCTCACTTTTTAGGGAAATATTTAGTATCATGGGAATGTAAGAAACAACATTTAGTCATTCTTTCAACAAGTAAGGTAGAATATATATCTACTGGTAGTTGATGTTCACAAGTATTTTGGATGAAACACACTTTATTGGAATTTGAACTTAATTTTAATAATATAACTATTATATGTGATAATACTAGTACAATTAATATTTACAAAAATACTATAAGTCATTCTAGGAATAAGAATATTGATATAAGTCATCATTTTATAATAGATCATTTTCTTAAAAAGGATATATCTTTAGAATTTATGAATACCGATATCAGCTAGCTAATATTTTTACTAAACCACTTCCCACTGCAAGTTTTAATTTTAGTAAGGGGGAGTTATGAATATTTAACTTTAAATAAGTGTTATTAATTTATTTCTTTAATTTCTCAGTTAATAAATTTTATTCATTAAATTTTTTGACCATCTAATTATTTTTTAAGTAAAATATATTTACTTTATTTTTTGAAAGCACATATTTTCAAAATTAAAATTTAATGTTTACCCAACATAATCGGCATGATAAAAATGATCAAATAACCAAACCATCAGAAATATCTTCCTCAATCCTTACCATTTTATTTCAAACCATTTAAACAACAAAATATTCTGTCTTATTTTTAAACCCTAGAATCCGAAAACCTTAAATCTTTAGATTCTTAGAAATAATGAAGACAAAGAGAACATATGAAGGTGAAGTAAGTGATCTAAAGTGTCAGTGTGTCCCCTTCAGGAAGATTCTTCAAGGAAAGGTCATTGATTTTGAATTTTTGTATCAAACAAATATTCTACTCAAACAAGCTCTTTCTTTTCAAGGTTTGGAGTTTTTGTTTAAAAAAGAAAATATAGAATTTATTTTTAAAATAGAACTGAATCATTTATATATGAATGTTCAATTTAGATTTGGGGAAACAGAGGATATAATATCTTCACGAGTAGATGATAATGTGTTTTCCATCTCTTCTGTAACACCTCAATATTTCATAGTAAGTTATTTTCTTTAAAGTAATTCAATATATTGCATTACACACAACATCAAGTTCGAGCACACCATGACTTACCAAACTAGCCGTTCAAAAAGTGGTTATGAATAGTATTAACTGAATTTTAAATTTTATACACTTCATATAATTTTAGAATCTATATTATGTGTTTCTTAGACATAATATAAGAAGAACATCATTTTTTCAGATAAAAGAAGTAATTTTCAAAAAATGAAATTTTACCACCTTTTAATGGAAAACGGTTTTTACAAAAAATATTTGACACTTTTATATATTCAATTTGATGAAATTAAATTCTTCTTTATAATTGAGACATAAAAATTTATTTTGGATAAATTTTTGATAACATTTATATTTTGATGAATAGTGAAAAATACTAAATTTTTATTGATAACATATTTTTAATAGAAATAATTTATAGTGTTATATTATAAAATTGAATGGTTTGGAAGTATAATAAGATTATATTTTTGTCATTTAATACAATTTAGGTCGTTATAAGTAATTTTAGATTTAAATTTGACATAAACACATGTCAATCTTTTGACAGTTTTTACTTCGTTAAAATTCGCTTTTTGGTTTGGACAACGAGAATTAATTTTAAATTAATTAATGATACTTCTATGTTTTGAGTTTGTTAAAATATAATTCATTTTTTAATTTTTAATATCAAAATTATCTTAGGGTAAAGTTTTGATATTTTTCTCAAAACATTCAATTATTGATAAATAGTGAAAACCACTGCGTTATTGTTATAAAAAAACTTTTGATTTAAATATTTATTTATTTTATTTATTTAAGTCAATATAGATACATAATACCTATATTAGTTAAATGTGATTCATTGGAGTTATTTTTTATAATAAATTTAGATGTATAAACCTTTATTGAACTTTTTCCCGTCTTTTACCCACCTTCTAGGAGCATTTTCAATTTTTCATAAAACTTAATTTTACCATTTCTGTGAGTTGAATTTGAAAAATCCGGGAAACACAATTAACATTAGTAACTAAAATGTTGTTCAATAAGATGAAAATAGTTTTTGGCGAATAGTAACTTTTGACTTTTATTTACCACAGTTAAAAGTAAATAGGGTAATTAAGGGTAAAAATGATATTATAATTACCCTAACACATGTACTAATTATATTGGATAAGTGTAGTTTGACAAAAAACAACCTTAGGAATAAAATATGATCCTCTTTGGTCCACTTGGATTAGATTAGGACATTTATTATTATTTTATTTAAAGAAGAGTTAAAATAGTTAAATTCAAAGTTTAATAACTAAACAAATTTTAATATAGTATTACACACAATATAAATTAAGCAATAAATATTCATTAGAAAGATAAAAATATTTACTACATAATGGTATTTTATTTATAATTTTTATACATTAAATAATTTAATTTATTTATGACACAATGATGATGCAGTAACTACCTTAATAATGAAATATTAAAATAATTGATATTATAAATATCCAAATAAATGTAAATTGAGACTTATTATGAATTAAACTAATTTTCCAGGTTAATATGACATTATAGGGTTGATTGGATAAATTTTATTCTAAGTGATAAAGCTTTTATGGCTTAAAAAAAATCAAATACTAAATAGTTTTAAATTTTACATAATTGAGTTTTTAAAACAAATACTATATTATTAATTGATATAATATTTTTAAAAATCTATGGTTCGAACAAATTACTTATATAAGGTTATATATATCAATAATTAACCACTTGGAATTTTATTAGTAGTTTATAGTAAGTTTATTCACCATATAATATAAAAATACAAAGAGACATGGTAAATGTTAAACTATTTATCTAAGAGTTAAATATAAAAGATGAGGTTAATATGGTGACCTAAATCTGTCTAAAACCTATTGGTTGAGAGTTTTTCGACCCATACCCAACTTATTATTAAAATAAATCATTTTGGAGGCATTATAAATCGAAAATTATTTTATTATAAAATAATATTTTAAGCATTTCCTAAAGTTACCCTCACCTCTCTTATAAAAGGGTACTTCCCCTTATCTTAATTTCACACCTCAAAATCCATTTCGATCAGCCAAACACTGCCGAAATATCTTCCCAAATTATTTCAATTCAACCTAGAGGCCTTACTTTGATCAGAAAGCCAACCTAAAGATCCCTTTTGATCAACCCAAAAGGAAACACCAGAAGAAGAGGTAATAATTTAACCACCCTCTTTCAAGTTATTTTCTTCTTCCACTTAATATTTCTTTATTGTTTCCATACCAAAATAATAACTCCAGTACCTTATATATACTATGATGTTATTATAAATATGGTACAACCATATTAGTTATTCTATCCATCCTATAAAGGACAAATTCACAGTACGTGCGTACGTACAACTTACCATCTCCACGTCGTGGTGTAGTTTGTTATTCAAACACTTCATTATTTTGATGGATATAAAAATCAGTATAACTAATTTAAAAAATAAATATAACATGTTAATGATTCTGTATATATTACATACCATCCAATTACATACTATTTCACCATCAATATAATGATATTGTCGCTCTTGCGTATGTACGGATTACCGTCTCCATGAATGCGATGAGATTCATTCCCCATCACAATAATTAAAGAATAATTTTCAATTTTATGATTAAAAATAATGTCTAAGAACTTAATATAATTCTGGATATGAATCAAATACATCCTATTCATAACAAACATGTAATACTTAACTAAGCATATAAAAGAAAACAAATCAATTAACACTTGAAACGATGATACTACTAAAATATTATTAAGGTAATATTAAAAGATCATATATGATATCATATTTATGTATATGATTATTTTATAATTTAATAACAATGATTTAACTATTATACATAAGGTTAACGTACCCTTGACCAAGGAAAAGTACAAGGAAAGGGGTTTCTTATCTCACTTTTAATTTTGTGAGATTTCCATTGTTCCCCACTTATTTACTGCATGTGGTGTATTGTGTGCTTGGATTTGATGTACATTATAAATATTCTATTAATATTTTGAGTATTATGTGATTAATTTGGTGGTTATTAAATTTTGTTCATATTAATCAATTGATTACAACTTGGTAAGTGGTTTTCATCCCACTTCTTATTCCCGTGAGATTCATGCTATATTGCCACTATTTCTTTTTGTGTGGGGTATGTACTTCCCATGATTGTATTATTTTTGTAATATAATTTAATTTATGGGTATTTATATCTTCATTGTATGATACTTCTTTCATGGGGTGTATGTTTCGTAAGTTACCAAATCAGTAAGAGAATTTCAAATTTCAATTTCCACTCATTGGGCTTTATGCGTACTACATTGATTATTTTACTCCAGGATTATGTGTGAAATCACTATTTATTTATTTATGTAGTAATTTCCACTCCACTTTGTTTGGATATTATTTTGATACACATAATCACTCCATTGATAAATTCTCAAGTCATTGATATGAACTTGATAAGAGTAATCTTAATTCAATTTCCATTCATTGAGTTAAACATACATGTCATTGGTGCTATTCTTACAAGAATATGTGTGAATGTACTCTGATTGTTTTACACTAAATATCCAATCATATTTAGTGTATTTATATTTGTCACACATAATTATGTTATTGATTTATCCTTAACCTAAGGATACAGTCTTTATAAAATATTTCATCTCAATTTACATTCTATTGAGACTTCATTATTGTTATGCACCAATTCACTTTTATATGGTGTATATACTGTACTTTTACATAGTATATCATGAATCCCATTATTCTAAAGATATTATAAATTTTATATTACCTCAATTATCTATTTTCAAACGTCTCTCTTTTGGTTAGGAACTCTTACTAAAATATCATTTTAAATGTTTAAAGATTTATTCTTCTAAATATTTCTCATTAATGTACATGTTTTAAAAATAATTTTAAGGATTCATTTATATAGGAATTAATGTTTTAAAATTAAAATTCCTTTTAAAAGTTTCAAATTATTATGGGACACTTTGATTCAGAAATATATTTTAAACAACCTTTTGATAAATAGTGAGACTTTTAAATGTTTTCAAGAAAAAGGGGGACATTTCTCTCATATAGTTTTGATGATTTTTGTCATCTATGTCAATATCATTAATTATTATTTATTAAGGTTAATTTATTATAATAAAATGTTCCATATTGTATTGAACGAGTTATGTTTGACTACGGATGTGCTGTTTTTATACCATTCATGATTTGTGGTTAAAATATTAACATTTCGTATGCTAGTTTTAATATGAATGTTTAGATTATGTTTAAAAATTTTCATATGAGGAATGCATTGGACTTAGTAAGTGATGGGTGGAGTCTGATATAGCTCCTCAATGCATCAGTAGGTCTCATGAGACAAACTAGTGTCTTGGCACAAGGCCTTGACAAAATATTATTTGTAGTTTTGTCATGAGGCCTTGACTAAATGGTTATGATGTTCGAAATTATGCATTCCATCATTATGATAGTGGTTATTGATATTTCATGTGATTATTCAACTAGTAGGATATCCATGTGAATAATTAAATGTAATTATTTGATTTATATTGGCCATATTACGCAGAAGTTTATGTTTACAAGTCTTATGTTTTAGTCTTATACATTGCCTTAAATGTTTATGTTTATTTATGAAAGTTTTTTCTATATTGTTATCCTTATTGAGCATCTGATCTCACACCTTTCTATGTTTTATTTTTCCCAGGATGTGAAGAAGTATATTATGACTTACCTGCAGGGATAGTCTAAGGGATATGAATGTGGTCAATGGAGACAATGTTGTTGTTGTTTTTTATTTTGTAATGAAATTTAAAACTTATGAATGTATATAGTACTTCCAATTCTACTAAACTGATCGGTCTTTCAGGACATGATTCCTTGTATCATGTCAATGTTATGTAATAATGCACCGAATCTGGGTAATTAGGGTTGGAACATTATAGTTGGTATTAGAGGAAGTTTTGTACAAACCTTGGAAGCTAGATTTAGAAAAACTCTGATTAGAAAACACTACCCTAAGATAGACTTTGAGGATTTGTATAGAAGAAAATCCAAAAATTTTGGTAATGTAAATATTATGCAGGTTTTATAAGAAAGACATCCTTGTCTGGATATGAGTAGGTAGAGGCGGCTCTGGCACAAATGTACCTAGGAGTGAAAACTCTGATAAGGAGTTTCAGGCTTGACCTGGGGTATCATCGTACATGACAATGGGGCTTGCTACACTTTTGGTTATGAAACTCCTAGGGGATATGCTTAGGATAATTCACATTTTCTTTACAAACAAATTTGATGGATTTTAATATAAGATGAGAATAAATATCCTTGGTAAATCTTAAGGAGTTTTATATTGAAAATAAGGTGTTATGATATTCTCTAAATGATTTTATGACTCACACTATTCTTTCTTGTGTTAGTCAATGGCTAGATTCGAAGGAAGTCATAGTAACATTTAACATGATGTACAAGGTGGGAACAATGGTGTAAATGAGAAACAAAATGGAATGTTGATAGCTGTAAAATATATCATATTTATGCCAAATCATTTTTCCAAAAATATGATCAACAAAATATATATTAA
Source organism: Viscum album (assembly GCA_963277665.1). NCBI lineage: Eukaryota > Viridiplantae > Streptophyta > Magnoliopsida > Santalales > Viscaceae > Viscum > Viscum album. The sequence continues at coordinate 905,762,470 of OY728139.1, forward strand.
CCAACTCACAGACTCAACAAAGAAGATAAAGCTGGTGAATGATAAGAACTCAAGAAGTGGAGACCATGGAGATATGAACGCTCAATTTCCATCATGCAAGAAATGTGGAAGGAGAAACCTAGGAAAGTGTCTCAATAGAACCAATAAATTATTTATGTGTGGGAAAGGACATAAATAATGAATTTCCGAGGAAAAATGAAGAGTACTATGGAAGAAAATAAAAGTGATCCCAAGAATCCATTTATAGTCATTTTCCGTAAATGTAGGGGATCTGGGAATTACCAAAGTGAATGCCCTATTCTATAGGATAACCTCTTGGTCAAGGAAGAACCTTTGTGGAAATAAATGGATGATGAAATCTTTAAAAGTATTAGTGCTATTTGTTGATGGGATTACTTTGAATACTTTTCTCTTGTATGTGCAACCATGTAGTTTGTTATGTAGAAATGCTATTTTAGGAAGAATTATCTTTTTTATTTTTGATATAGTTAACTATTTCGGTTTATATGATCCTTTAATTTGAGGTAATTAAATGTTATTAAATTTTGGGATGAAAATGCGAGGTATGAGATTACATTTGTTGGGAAATTATGTTATGTTTATTTTGAGGAAATTTATCTCATTTTGGGAATTTTATAAAATATAGTTTTTGAAAAAGGGAAACACATAGTCCGTGTGAAAACCTGTTGCATCGGACAAAACTACGGGAATCAAACCCACAACCAGTGTGCGATTAGGATTTATCACCTACCAATGGACAACGTGAAGTCCTTAGTTAGTGTGACAAATTACTTTTAGTTAAAAGATTTTATTGATCAATAATAAGTTGATTTTTGATCTTATGTCTTATCAAATGGATATCCTTAGTATAGGAAAATGATTTGGTGATTAAGTGATAAATGTTATTTTGGAAGATTTTCACTATGGTCGAAACACTATATGTCTAAAGAAAATTGAATACTATGGGATTTCTTTTGAAGAGTAATGGTGGATTCTTATCTATTTTTTTATTATGGATTTATAACAATTTGGGTTATTTATGGAAGTGATTAACCTATCATAGAGAATATGTGATTATGTTAATTAATTTTAATAATGCGACTTTAAGAGTAGTCGATGTTATTTGGAGATAAAATTTAACATGGAAGACTATGTAATAAAATTATTTTAAGTTTTGGGTTTCAATATTAGTCTCTATTATTTTAAAGGATTATTAGGACAATTGTTTATTGAATGGTATTTATTGAAATTATGGTTTTGTTGGTTAAATTTTAGAATTTAAGATTAGTATTTCTTTCTCTAAAGGATTATCCTTTTTGGGGATCATATGATATTGTGCTAACCATTTTGTTTTTGGTTAATATCTAAGGACAAGAGAAACATATAGTTTATCCTCTGTGATAATGTGATTCTCTAGAAGTTGATTCTAGCGCTTCAGGTGTGACCAAGTCATCTTGAATACTCATCATTTGAAAAAATATGAGTTAGTGGTAGAAATTTATTAAAGGATAAAAATATACTTAAAAAGTAAGTATATATATTTATGTTCTTAGTCAATCTCATAAATAAATTCCTCAAATTTATGAAATGTATCTTAAAACAAAAAAACGTTGTCTGTTTACTTTTCCTACTGATAAACTAATGACCGTTTATCCCATCACAAGTTTGTGGTTTTCTTGTTGTTAACTTTCCCCTGATCATGTTTTATATCACTATCCATCAGAACTTGACACTTATTTTATCTTCCATATCCATGTTTTCCTACATGGAATCCTAGTATGGGTTATCTCGAGTGACCTTTATACTTCTCTTTCGTTCTTTTAAAGTGATAATTTTACTGAATCTTTTTCGGAAGTGGGAATTTAAATGAAGTTCCCAAGACCAATTTTAAAATTATGAGGGTGGAATTTCAAAAAATTGGGAATAATATAACACCCAAAGATTTCATAGTAAGTTATTTTCTTTAACGTAATTCAATAGCTTACGCTACACGCAACACCGAGTTCGAGCGCACCACGACTTACCAAACTAGCCGTTCAAAAAGTGCTTATGAATAATATTAACCGAATTTTGAATTTTATATACTCTATATAATTTTATAATCCATAATATATGTTTATTAGACATAATATAAGAATAACTTCATTTTATCAGATAAAAGAAGTACTTTTTAAAAAATGAAACTTTACCACATTTTAATGGAAATCCTTTTTTAAAACCAATTTTGACACTTTTATATATTAAATTTAATGAAATTAAATTCTTCTTTATAATCGGGACATAAAATTTTTTTTTGGATAAATTTTTGGGACTTTTCTGATAACATTTATATCTTTTTGAATTGTAAAAATACTAAATTTTAATTGAAAAAACTTTTTTCAATCGAAATAATTTATAGTGTTAAATAATGAATTTGAATGGTTTTTAAGTATAATTAGATTATATTTTTATTATTTAATACAATGTAGGTCATTATAATTAATTTCATATTTAAATTTGACATAAACACATGTCAATCTTTTGATGGTTTTTACATCGTAAAAACCCGCCTTTTGGTTTTGACAACAAGAATTAATTTTAAATTAGTTAATGCTACTTCTCTGTTTTGAGTTTGGTAAAATAGAATTAATTTTTGAATTTGGAATATCATAATTATATTAGGGTGAATTTTTGATATTTTTCTGAAAACTATCAATTATTGATGAATAGTGAAAAACACTACGTTATTGTTTAAAAACTGAAGATTTATTTAAATATTTATTTATTTTATTTATTTAAGTAAATATAGATAAATAATACCTATATTTGTTCAATGTTATTCATTGGAGTCATTTTTTATAATAAAATTAGATGTATAAAATTATATTGAACTTTTTACTGTCTTTTATCCACCTTCTATGAGCATTTACAAATTTGCATAAAACTTAATTTTACTGATTCTGTGAGTTGAATTTAAAAAATCCAAGACACATGGTTGAAATCACTAAGTAAAATGTGGTTCAATAATAAGAAAATAATTTTTGGTGAATAGTATCTTTTGACTTTTATTTACCACAGTTAAAAGTAAATTGGGTAATTAAGGGTAAAAATGATATTATAATTACCCTAAAAAATGTCCTAAATCTATTGGATAAGTTTAATTAGAAATAAAACAACCTTAGGAAGAAAATATGACCCTCTTTGGTCCACTTGGATTAGATTAGGATATTTATTATTATTTTATTTAAAGAAGAGTTAAAAGAGTCAAATTCAATGTTTAATAACTAAACCATTTTTAATATAGGGTTACACACAATATAAATTAGACTATAAATATTAATTAGAAATATAAAAATGTTTCCTTCCGAATGGTATTTTATTTATAATTTTTATACATTAAATAATTTAATTTATTTATAAAACAATGATGATGCAGTAATTACCTTAATAATAAAATATTAAAATAATTGATATTATAAATATCCAAATAAATTAAAATTGATTCTTATGATGAATTAAACTAATTTTTTAGGTTAATATGACATGTTGAGTTTGATTAAATAAATTTTATTCGATGTGATAATGTTTTTATGTCTTTCAAAAAAATCAAATACTAAATAGTTTCAAATTTGAAATAGTTGAGTTTTTAAAACAACTAATACATTATTAATTGATATAATATTCTTAAAAATCTATGATTTAGACAAAGGACTCATATAATGTTATATATATCAATAATGAACCATCTGGGGTTATATTGGTAGTTTATAGTATGTTTATTAACCATATACTATAAATATAGAAAGAGACATGGTAAATGTCAAACTATTTATCCAAGAGTTAAATCTAAAATATAAGGTTAATATGGGGACCTAAACCGATGTAAAACCTACTGGTTGAGAGGTTTTAGACCCATCCCCACCTTATCCTTGAAATAAATAATTTTTGAGTCATTATAAATTGAAAATGATTTTATAATAAAATAATATTTCAAGCTTTTCCTAAAGTGACTCTCACCTCCATTATAAAAGGATACTTCCCCTTCTCTTAATTTCACACCTACAAAGCCATTTGGATCGGCCAAAACCTACAAAAAGTTCTTCCCAAATACCCTCACGTCAACCTAGAGGACTTATTTGATCAGAAATCCAACCTAAGTAGCCCTTTTGATCAACTCAAATGGAAACACCCGAAGAAGAGGTAATAATTTCACCACCCTCTTTCAAGATATTTTCTTTTTCCATTTTCTCTTTATTTGTTGTTTCCGTACCAAAATAATAACTCTAGTACCTTCTACATATTTTTATGTTATTATAAATATGTTACAACCATATTCTTTATTCTATCCATCATATAAAGTACAAAGTCACCATACATGCATACGTACGACTTACCGTCACCACATCGTGGTGTATTTTGTTATTCAAACACTTCATTATTTGGATGGGTATAATAATGAGTATAACTAATTTAAATAATAAATATAAAATGTTAATGATTCCAATTACTTATTATTTCACCATCAATATAATGATATTGCTGCTCGTGTGTACGTATGGATTACCGTCTCCCGTCTTCATGAATGCGATGATATTCATTCCCCATCATAATCATTAAAGAATAATTTTCATTTCATGATTAAAAATAATTTTTAAGAACTTAATATAATTTTTTATATTAATCAAATAAATCCTATTCATAACAAACATGTCTTACGTAACCAAGCATATAAAGGAAAATGAGTCAATTTACACCCGAAACGATGATACTACAAAAGTACTATTAAAGAAAAATTAAAAGATCATATATGATATCATATTTATGTATAGGATTATTGTATACTTTAATAAAAATTATTTAACTATTATACAAGAGTTTAACGTACCCTTGACCAAGGAAAAGTACAAGGTAAGGGGTTTCTTATTTCACTTTTAATTCTATGAGATTTCCATTGTTCGCCACTTATTTATTGCATGTGGTGTATTTTGTACTGAAATTTGATATATATTATCAATATTATATTTATATTCATGGTATTCTGTGATTAGTTTGTTGGTAATTAACTTTTCGTCTTATGAATCGATTGATTACAACATGGTAAGGGGTTTTCATCTCACTTCTTATTCTCGTGAGATTCATGCTATATTGCCACTATTTCCTTTTGTGTGGTGTATGTACTTCCCATGATTGTATTATTTGTGTAATATAATTTAATTTATGGGTATTTACATCTTCATTGTATGATAATTCTTTCATGGGGTGCATGTTTCGCAAGTTACCAAATCGGTAAGGGAATTAGAAATTTCAATTTCCACTCTTTGGGCTTTACACATACTTCATTGATTATTTTACTCCAAGATTATGTGTGAAATAACTATTTATTTATTTATGTAGTAATTTCCCCTCCCCTTTGTGTGGATATTATTTTGATACACATAATCACTCCATTGATAATTTCTCAAGTCAACGATATGAACTTGATAAGAGTAATCTTAATTCAATTTCTATTCATTGAGTTAAAAATCCAAGTCATTGGTGTTGTTGTTACAAGAATATGTGTGAATGTACTCTGATTATTTTACACTAAATATCCAATAATATTTAGTGTATTTATATTTTTCACACATAATTATGTCATTGATTTATCCTTAACCTAAGGATATAATCTTTATAAGGGATTTCATCTCAATTTACATTCTATTGAGGCTTCATTATTGATATGCACCAATTCACTTTTATATGGTGTATATACTATACTTTGACATATTATATAATGAATCCCTTTATTCTCATGATAGTATAAATTTTAGATTACCTCAGTTATCTATATTCAAACGTCTCTCTTTTGGTTAGGAACTCTTACTAAAATATCATTTTAAATGTTTAAAGATTTATTCTTCTAAATATTTCTCATTAATATACATGTTTTAAAAATGGTTTTAAGGATTTATTTATATATACGTCAATGTTTTAAAATTAAAATTCATTTTAAAAGTTTCAAAGTGGTGTGGGACACTTTTAATCAAAAATCTATTTTAAATGGCTTCTTGATAAATTGTGAGACTTTTAAATGTTTTCAAGAAAAAGGGAGATATTTCTCTCAAATAGTTTTGATGATTATTTTCATCTATGTCAATATCCGTCATTATTATTTATTGAGGTTAATTTATTATAATAAAATCTTCAATATTTTATTTAATGAGTTATGTTTGACTGTGTATTTGCTATTTTTATACCCTTCATGGTTTGTGGTTAAAATATTGAAATTTTGTATGCTAGTTTTAATAAAAATGTTTAGATTATGTTAAAACCTTTTCATATGAGGAATTAATTAGAATTAGTAAGTGATGGGTGGAGCCTTCTATAGATCCTCAATGCATCGGTAGGTCTCATGAGAAAAACTAGTGTCTTGGGACAAGGCCTTGAAAAAAATCTTATTTGTAGTCTTGGCACGAGGCCTTGACTATGTGGTTATGATGTCTGGCATTATGCATTCCATCATTATGAAAGTGGATATTGATATTTCTTGTGATTATTTTACTAGTAAAATATCCATGTGAATAATTAAATGATATTATTTGATTTATATTGGCTATATTATGAAGAAGTTTATGTTTAAAAGGCTTATGTTTTATTCTTATACATTGCCTTAAATTTTTATATTTATTTATTAAAGTTTATGCTATATTGTTATCCTTACTGAGAATCTGAGCTCACCCATTTCTATGTTTTATTTTTCCCAGGATGTAGAGAAGTATATTATGACTTACCTATAGGTATAGTATAAGGGATATGAATTTGGTCAATGGAGACAATGTTGTTGTGGGTTTTCATTTTTTAATGTAATGTAAAACTTATGAATGTATCTAGTACTTCCAAGGCTACTAAACTAATCAGTCTTTCGGGACATGATTCCTTGTATCATGCCAATGTTATGTAATAATGAACCGACTCTAGGTAACTAGGGCTGGGGCATTACATCCTCGGTATAAATATCACAAATTTTAAAATTCCCCCATGAAGGAGTATTCCACTTTGATCTTCGATCAATTGGAAATAAGAACCATAAGTGAGAAGATTTAATGTTGTTTCTTTTTGGTTCAACCAATATCAGAAAAATGTTTATAAAGGATCTTGAGGATGACAAAAAGGTATGATTTAAGTTTATTATAATAGCCATAATTATAAGAACTGTAGAATTAGAAATTATTTTTTTACCCTAACTTGTATATCATGTTTTTGTTACTAAGTGATATTATGTTTAAATTCCCCAGATATACGATGAAATATCCTAATCACTATTACCAATCAGATTCTAGAATGTTACTGTGATGACATTTAGATTGAGAATAAATATGTCGAATCTTATTATTTTTTGTACAAAAAAATTTAATGGAAAACTATTTGTAGTCATTAAAACTGACCAACAATAATCCAGACCATTTTATAAAGGGGAACCAGGCAATATCAAGTATGAAGGATAATTTCATTTGAGAAATGAATAATTTAAAGAATCTAGAATAGAATATGTTGCTGAACCAACTAAAATAAATATACTCTACGATACTATAGATCAAGATGAGGAAACACATATAGACGTTTCCAATGAGGAACTTGTCGCAAAGCCTAAAACTAGAAAAGATACTCAACATGAGAACCCATAAGTAAAAAATATAGACCCAGAGATGCAAATCCATTAATACCTTTAGAAGTAACAGATCTACCTAAGGAACAAAGGGATGATAGTCATGTTTATGAACTACAAGTTTCCTCTCGACCATATCATATAAAAGAAATTTCTCCATGAAATGAGAAAGTTAAGAAGCCCATAAATGAAACCAATCAAATCATTTAAAATCAAAATTTCTATACTATTGATCAATCCAAGGAAAATAAAAAATTCTATACCTTTAGAAAGTATATAAGTTATTTAAGGTGTTTCTTTTTCAAGTGGAAAGTATTTAGTTAAGTATTTATCTATTGTGGAAGAATATCCTCAGTTTAAAAACCCATATTATAGAACATATTATTATTTAACAAATCAAATAAAATATCTATTAATAATGTTTAACAAGGAACATGAGGAGAACTTCAGTCTTTGAAAAGAACTGGAATCTGTAAGAAAGTATTTTTATGACTTGATAAAATCGTATATTCAAAGGTGGGAATTAGAGTCTATTCAGACTCAAATTCAAGACATTAATGAACATTCTATGTCTAAAAGATATTTTGATGCATTCAAAAGAGATATGCTTGATAATTTGGGAAAAGTAAAATCAGAATATATTTTTAAAACATATTTCACAGATTTGAAATGGTATTTGGGAATCTACTTTGAATCAATAAAAGGAAGTATCAATCAATCTAGAGATTCCACCTATTCACCCCCAACATCACAAGACTTAATCAGAATATTTCAATAAATAACTTTAGTAATGGATGATATGAATTAAATACTTCAGTATCTTCAATGTAACAGTGAACCTATTCATGTGCTGTTGGATAATCAAAAGGATATTATCAAGAAGTTTACTTCAAGTGAACCAAGAATTAGACTACTTACCAATCTTTTAAGTGATAATCTTACTCAGTTTCTTCAAATAGAGAAAAATGTGGATGAATTTATGAAAGTAAATTTGATTTAAGGTTTGAAAAGTAGGTCAATATTTAATAATTTTGATAATGTAGCTGGCTAAAAATATTAACAAAATTTACAAGGACATATGGTATAGTTAAAATAAAATTTTCAAGATTCTCAGGGTTCTCTATAAATAGAAACCTCTCCTAATCAAAACCTTTAATCCTCTACCAACCCACCTATTTAAATATTTTTCATTAGACCAATACCACTCATGTATTTATAAAATCCTTATAATAAAAATTCTATTTTTTATTGATATTCATTATATAATTTCTAAGTTTTATTGTTAGATCATCTCCACTTCCAGATCACATGTCTTATTTTTATTTCACATAGACTATTACATTCACCTGATGTTATGTGCTATATTGAATGTGTTTTAATCAATTTTCATATTCTTTCTTTTTGATATCACAAAAGGGGAGAAAATTGGGTAAAAAAATCATTCTAAAATTAAGAGAATATATTTTTATTTCATAGAAATTGTACTATAAATTCAAAATAATACTTTGATTTTTTTTGAAAAAAACAAATGTTTTTTTTAAAATATTTTTTCATTAGAGTTTAAAAATATTATATTTTTTATAAATTATTTTATACATTTTTTGATCATCAAAAAGGGTGAGATTGTTGGGAATGTATTATCTCAACAATACACTATAAATCTTATTGATTTTGATGCTCACAAATACCATTGTTTATTTTTTTGATGATATTACTTTAAGTAAATTTTAGGGAATTTATATTTGTTTCAATATTTATTCTGAATTATATTCAAGTTATTAATCCACAAGGAATATTCATTAAAGTGTTTAAACCATACTTTAGTGTATTTTGGAAACACTATTCATACCCTACATTTCTAAACATAACTTAAGAAATCAACCGTACATTTGGAACAATGATTATGTATCATGAACTCTATACTATCAGGAATGTACAGTTAAAGTACCTTATGTTATTATGGAACCATACGTTTTTGAAAAGAGAAAGTATGATTAAACAACCCTATGTAAGTAAGGAAACCAACATTTAAGGAAACAAATGAATGTTAGATAAACCCTAATTTTTTATGAAACACTACATTTACAACCCTACATTTGATATTTTTTCATCACATAGAGGAACCCTACGTTTTACTATTCAACGATGGAGATTTAAATCCATGATTTTATCTGTGATTTTTGAAACAGTCTTGAAAAAAGTAAAGATCTGTTCAATGTGATTTTATGACCGATTAAAAAGATTGTTATTATTGATTCAAAGACTCATATTCAAAAGAGTACATCATTCCTATTTATTAGTTAGGTTATTAATCTTATGAAGGATTTGAATTTGAATATCTGAGATCTTTCTCGCAACTTTATTGGATCTGAAAAAACAAATCAAGATATCTGTTCTTTATGTCTTATCAGATTATCTTTTCAAAATATACAATTAACAAATGCATATTTATGAATATATTTTTTGAATACAGAACAATTGAAAAGAATGAAAGAATCTATTGTTTTCTGAAGAAGATGTACTTTGAAGTTATATTTCAACCTCATTTTGTTGTAATTATTTCTATTTATTTATTAATTATTTTATTGAAAATCATTTACAACCAAGATATATTCAAAGATATTCTTTGTTGAGGACATTCATATTTGAATACAAAGATCCATATTTTTTCAGTTGTTTCTATAACTTTATAGTTCAATCCATACCATCAAAAAATCAAACTCTTTTGATTCACTGAAGTTTTGATTGCTCACACTCAATGGTAGATTAAGTGTCAGCTTCATACACTAAGTTGTGAATAACTTGTTCCCTATAAAATAACCAAAAGGATTTATAAATCCTTTTTGTAAATATACCAACTTTATGTACTTAGTTTTGGATTTAAAGCTCTTATGATAAGAGGGCCTTTTCTAGTAAAAATCACCAATCTGGAAGAGAGAGCGTTGGTGGAGTGGACTTGGGGATCTTTGTGCCTCGAACCACTATAGAAATTATTGTGTTTATATTTACTACTAATATAATGCTCATATTACTTACATAAGAGAACATTTAATTTTTTTCATAAATCCAAAAGAGTGTTAAACACCAAAATCTATGAATATTATTGAAAATACACAATTCACCCCCCAATTTTGCATCTTGGTATTGTTCTAACCTAACAAGTTGTGCCTTATTATTTTTCTTCATCCATATATAGATAGTTAGATAGAGTAGAACATACAAAATCTGGAAGATATGTTGCGATCTTATGTATAGGATTTTAGAGGTTTGTGGACGAGGCATTGGACCTTGGTAAAATTTTCTTAAAATAATAATATCCACTCCACCATTGGTATAACTCTATTTGAAGATTTTTATGGCTGAAATTTCCATTCATTGGTTTGTTAGATTGGGTTTAGAGAGGCAATAGTTCTTGGACTATAACTAGTAGATAATAAAATAGATATAGTTTAGGAAATTCATGAGAAGATGATGGTAGTTAATTATCATCATAAATCTTATAATGATCATAGGAGGAGACCTCTAGAGTTTGAAATTGGATTTATGTGGTCACTTTTTTAGTCATACGATCAGTTATCATAATCACCTATTTGTTCATGTGGTAGGTTGGTTGGTCATACGATCAATTAGCACAGTCACATCTTTGTTCATATGGTAGGCTGGTTGGTCATGAAGTTGGGTGGCATGGTTAGTTGTTTCTTCTCATGGCCAGTCGAATCAGTGACGTGGATGATTCAACTACATGGTTGTATCGTCTATTTGGATGGATCAGCTACATGAATTAGCTATGTGGATGGATCAACTATATGAATTAGCTACATGGATGGATTAGCTATGTGAATCAGCTATGCGGCTGATCAACTACATGAATTGGCTATGTGGTTGGATCGACTATGTGAATCAGCTACATTGATGGATCAACTTTGTGAATCTACCATGTGGCTATATCAAATAAATGAATTGGCTATGTGGATAGATTAAATACATGAATCGGCTATGTGAAAATAGTTACATGGATATTTTAGCTATGTAGGGATTTCATTTATCTTGGATTGACCCCATGTAGTTTTCTTCCAGTTATGAAAAAAAGTCCATGCGGGTCTTCAAATAGTATAAATCAAGGGAATTCAAAGGCAGTTCATCAAATATAATTATATCCTTTATTATCAATGAAGAGTGAGGCTATAAACAATTCCTTCCTTATGGAGTTTAATGAGATCCACAATAATTGCTTAATTATCTCTTATGATCAGAAATTCCAATCATACCATATCAGTTGACTTGAAAATTAAGATCATTACTTCGTTCCTTTCTTATTACTTTCACTAGAGGATGGAGGTTATGAAGTACTTCCCTTGGATTCATAGATCTCTTCTGTCGGTGTCTTGAGTTCTTTCCCATGGTGAGTCCATATTGCATCCACCCCCATTTTAGTGTAGTGAATCATGTAAATCTTCTCTCTTCAAGAATATTATAATCCCTTCAATAGTGATTGATTCATGGTTTCATGTGTTCAACATGTTGTAATCCAATATCTTATGGGAGGGGTGATCATGATCTATGCTATTGAACTATTATTGTGTGAATAATGTTGACACCTTTGAGGTAGGGTATTCATTGATTCTCATATTTATTAATGTGAAATAATAAAAACAGTATACTTTATCCCTTTTTATGATAATGGAATTAACCTAATAAATATTTAACTAGATTAAAAATGAAATGGATTGAGATCAAAGGCCAATGTTTGATACTATGATAATAGTTTGCCTATGTATTTTATAGATAGTTTTTTATCTTAAGTTTGGAGTTATGATAGATTATTTTTGTGTGAAGTATAGATGCCTTTATAGGGCCTTGATTTCCCAATTGGATGTGGTTTTTTATTACTTTCTTCTTATAGGATGTGATCTAGATTTGATCTTCACTTTGTGATGTGATATGAACTGGGGAAGGAAGAGCCTGGGATGGTAGATGTGATGTGGTTAGGGTGGCCCATATGATGGGGTATAAGTTGATGCCTATGATGGTGAGATGCATTAGGATATGCATGTGGGTGTCGGGGATGCAACCAATGATGATGAAACTGGCTGATGATGGGATTACCCATTGATGTGATAATGTTTAATGCTTTATTGAAATGATTTGTTTATTGGACAATTACCATATTTCTTGTTTTATCTACTTTCTTTTACCCATTAATTGAGGTAGGTGGATGTACTTGGTTGCACATTTCCTTTTTGTGGTAGCTTTGGATGCTTTTCATAGAGTACCTGGTTTATGGAATGATGTTAATAATGAATATTAAATTTTAAAACCATGGGGTTTGTGTTGATGGAATGAAAATGATGAAAAATGTTAATCATGAGTAATCATGGACTTGGTTTGGAATTTTATAGGAGGGAATGTAATTTAACTTGATGATTTAAATTAATATAATTTGGAATAATTTTATTTTTTAAATTAGCAACTAATAATTAATTTACATAATATAAATTATTAAAAGAAAATAAGTAATTAATGTACCTCTTTAAATGATTGTGTGCTTATAGGATATCTAGTCCCTAGTAGTAGAAGTTGAGTGTGTGAGTGGAAATAGCTACAGTTGATCTTAGGACTAGGTTATTCCTAGAGAGTGGTTGTGAGCTTTGTTAGATCCTATATATTCCATGATTTAAAATGATACCACACCCATGATATTTATTATGGTTGATACCTAGGGGATTTTGTGTGGGTGTCTTCCCTAATATCCTGGTGGAAGAATGGATGGATGACTACCCCCTCTAGCTCCAATCTCTTTTCTTGGTAGGTATATGTGTTGGTATACACATCATGTATTTTTCCTATATATGTGCATAGAGGAATGTGATGGTTTGTGGTTATTCACACACCTGTATCCTTAGATATAGTATCCAAAGTATTATTATAGGTATGATGTGTATAGGCTGTGATTGTTTGAGTTACCTTAATCAGTGTATGGGCTATGATGAATTGAGTTATAAAACCCAATATATGATACACATCACACGGGATGTGGGGAATCCTGGAAGATACCTGTTTACTATATGGAGATGTGATATGGGATGATGTGATGCATGAGGTGCATGTTACAATACTTATCCTAGGTTTATGCGGGCTGGCTTATTTTATAGAGAGATAGACCAGGATGTACAAAGATGGGGTAGAGAAGAAAACCATTATGGAAGTGGGAGCAAGGTACCCTTGATGTTTCATTATTAAATTATATTCTCTCTTTTATGTGATACTTGGTGAGAGTTATCCATGGTGAGGATGAGAACTTAGTATACATGTTTAGGTGATGAGTTAGTTTCACTATTATTCTCTATGCTTTAGCATTATTTCTTTATCTTTTTCACGCGAGGTTCTAATGAGGATTCCACTGAGTATACTATTAAGATCACTCTATGTATATATAAATTTTTTTCAGGTTAGTAAGATAATGTTGGAGATCATTATAAATATTACCATTTCTTGGTTTTTCAAGAGTTGTATAGGCTTTATGGTCACTGTCATCTTCACCTTTTTGGTACTTGTAGTTTCATTTTATATTGTTTTATTATTTTATGGACTTTCATGTTATCACTTGGGATTTCTTTTATATTTCTAAGTAGGTTTTTATTGGAGTATCTATGTTTTCTCTTTCTTATGCATGTTATATTAGAGGGTTATGCCTCCCATATGTATTTTTATTATACCCTCAGTGCTAGTCTCCAACCCAGGGCCTATTGAAGGTGAGACTCAAGAAATCACCATCTCCCTTCTCTAATTGTTGGCCCTGGAGGGGTAGTATTTTGGGAATGGGGTCATTTAACAAAGGATTCAAATTTCATTTGCATGCTTATATGTATACCATGTCTGTGTGATTACTTAGCCTGATTATCTATATATCATTCTTGTGTGATTATTTAGCATGATTATTTTTATACCATGATTTTGTGATTATTATCATGCCTACCTATATCCCATACTAATATGATAGTTCTCATTGTAAAAAATTATCATATAAGGTTGGTTAAATAAAGTATCTACATCAACCTAAATAGTGTTTTCTTATATATCTTGATGTTGGAATTCTATCTAATCAACATGAGATTAATTAATGCAATGAAATGGTTTTTAATTAGTAAAATAATAAATCAGAATAGAATCCTGAAAATGGAAAGGAAATGGTTAGATTTTAACAAATTCAAGGCATTTTTTATGGATATCAGTTAAATAGTGTTTCAATTTCAACTTATCAAGGATTATACCCTCATAACTTGGGAATATAGACCCATACAACTGAATCCTCTCATACTTGATTCATCCCTTTTAGGTTAGTTTTAATATCACATGCCTATGAGATAAATCCACAAAGGGCATATTAAAATTATAATAAATTGACTATTAATGGGTTGCACTTAAATAGGATTAAAATCATAATTTATTGAGCATTTTATCCATATATTGGGAATGGATTCCCATATAACCAAACATAGGTTGGCCTGATTAGACCAATTTTGGTTTCCTTTATTCTTACGTTCTTAGTACTTAACCCCTTGGTGGTATATTTTTGATAAATGGGATGGTAATCTAAAGTGTCTGCATCCACTCATATGGTGTTGTGTATAAGTGTATGGTGGTATCTTACACAGCTGATCCCCATTAAAAGATAAAACCCCTGTTGCCTATAAACAATAATATTTTAAATTAGATTATCAACCCAAATGATTATCTAGGAGAAATACTTATTCTAGTACTCATCATGGAAAGAAGTTAATAAATTGAAATTCCATGGACAATACTCGAAATAAGAGAAACCATATCTCTAAACACGATGATTTATCATTACAAGTTAGTGGTGAACAATTTAAATTCAATATTCATCAAGCAATAAGGAATATGGATGATTTAAAAGCATATTTTAGTTTATGGTAGTATATGTATAGTTATATAAATAAAGCTATAAAAAACCCCTTTAACACACCTTTTTTAATAGTAATAAATCTATATTTCATGAAAATGAAGTTGAATATTTTATATTTTAAATTATATATTCTTGGTAATGAACCAGAAGAGAAGTGTGTCCAAGAATGTGAATGTATTTCATTAAAATTTTATTTATTTTATTTATTACATACTTCCCCTACAAAAAAATATTATATATTTTTATTAACATCAGAAAGAAAGTAATTTATACTTAAAAAATAATTTTCAAACCAAATAAATTATTATATATAAAAATTTAAATAATACCTTAAACTCTAAACTCTTTGAATACCTGATCACCTCTTTATACTGTTATATTAGTAAAATAGGAATGATCAGTATTTATTCAATATCGATATTAACTCTCTCTTTACTACCATCATACTAGTAATACTTGAATTCTCTCAACATTTCACCCAACTCCATTAACCTTATAGCCCTAGAATTTCTTCCAATAGAAAAAGTATATCAGAGCTGCATTGGAAAAATCTATGGGTTAAAAAAATATTATAAATTAATATATATTAAATTTGACTAACATTATTTACCCAAATCTCTTCCCAAGAATTTTCCTTTATTTGGTCTCCAACTTACCTCCAATATATTGGTTGAACATGAACAATATTAATGTGTTTATAAAGTGTCCCCATAAAATTTATATATCCCTTTAAACATTTCCCAATGATGATGTTTCCCTCATTGTATTGAACCATGATCCATGTGGGTCAATTTCTGACCTCACACATTTTCATGCAACCAAATCATATAGTAGAGGATGCAGCAAATCATGAAAAGAAGTTAGTAAAGTAAAATAAAATATATAAATTTATCGTTAATAACTATCATTAATGTTTAAACACATACTAGTGGACAGAGGATATTATGACCCCTGGAGTTCTATATCTAGAGGAGGAGGGGGAGTATCCTCTATGGAATGTGTGATATTTATAGTAAGAGTAATATATATAGCTGATAAAGATAAAATTACTCATGGAGGGGAAAAAACTAATAGATCACCTAGTATAGATGAAGGTGTATTTGAATATGGATTTGGAAGTGGGATACATGGTGGAGACATTCCTTGCATAGTGGATTGTGGGAATGGGTAATAAAGAGGCATGAGACCCTGATATCTACCATATGGCATAGTTGCAGATGGAAATGTATATGGAAAAGGTGTGTATGGAAAATGTGGAGATGGAATAATTGGAGGATGACCACCTAGTGACTAAAGAGGGATGACGGGAGGCAGAACTAAATAACCTCCCAGTGACTAAAGCGACATAGTGGTAGGATAAACTATAGAATCAGTCATACCGGTACCCCATTCCATACTAGAAACCTCCACAATATAATCCAATCATATCCTTGATGACGTTGCCTAAAATAACATGGATTATAAAATAAAATGAATGATAAAAAGATAAATAATATTAATGAACATAATATCCAAACATAAAATGTACATATAATGGTGATCATAGGAGAAACACCTAAATATCTAACACATTGTTCATTTCTCTACATTATACTCTTTTTAACAATATCATAATCAGAAATTTTGACATAGATATTTACAATAGTATTCCAAGATAAATATAAACAATGAAAATGTTAAATAATACAACCGCTCGACTTCAAAAACAAATGAAAATATGTAAAATTTTATTTAATTCAAAGAGTTATCAACTTTAAAATAATAATTTCATTACATTTTGATATTCAGTTAATACAATATCAACTAATTTGAATTTTTTTGAACATATTTAATAAAATTAATTTGATATCATGTATGAAAGTAAAAAAACACATACAATATTGTAATAATATTAGGTAAATACATACAAATGTGTCAATGCTATGTGTTATATATTATAATTAATTGTTCATAGTCCATTCTAACAATTGAATCATTTATTTATTTAAGTGAAACTTTTAAATAAATACTGGTAGGTTCATCCAAAATGTCATTATCATCTATGAATTTGTAAAAAATATTTCTAGGAATAACATCAATAGTAACACCAAGTTTTTTAACAAGTTAGTTACATAAAAAATCAATCTATCTTGTGATGAAAGAGTATAAGATTCATCGATATGAAGCTGATGGTTAATATCAATCACTCTAAATCCACAATTATATATATTCATGCATTGAATTTTCATTAAATCCAAACATTTTCATTTCATTATTGTGAAATGACCATGTGCATAATAATCTAATAAAATGATTCTTTTGAAAACCCTATAATATGATATATTTTCTGATCAAGGTTTCTTGTTTTGATGCACTCACATAAAAATCTGTTTTCTCACTTATCATGAAAATGTCATGATACATTTCCATTGTCTTTCAAAACTATTTATATTGAATTTAAATCAACTGATAACCATTAACTTAAAATCATGTACCACATTATGTTGACCAAAATACAATGATCTTATTTCATCAGACACACCATTCATTGGTAAATATAGAACTTGAATGATACCAACATCAAATAATAAATAGATACCTGTTAGTGATAAAAAAAGAAATAAATTTCCTTTGACTTTAAGCAAGCAGTAAATTCTTTGCTGTGAAATTGTCTCTTCTCCTTAATAGATAGAGAACAATGTCTGTTTTTTATAATTTCTAAATTTTGTCTACAAATATGAAAGCTTTAAAATTACAGAATATATAAATAAATTAAATAATAAAAAATTCATTTTTATTAGTTTACTTACTTGATGTAATATTTAAGCACACCACAATTGAAAAATATTGTACAATGATCCATTTCCCACTATTCACAGCTTAAAGTACACATTGAGTAAGATCTAAATACCCCCTATTTGAAGAATTTAAAGAAATACAGCCTCAATGGTATCATATTTCTCATATTCTATTCTCATTAGTGAGTTATACCTTTTAGTGACATTATCAAAGTATATGTACATGCATTATTATGATAAGTAGGCCTTCAAAATAGATCCTTTGGGATGATATTTATTTCTCGCATAAGATTTAAATATAGACATAATTATTTCTATCAGATACATTGACCAACTCAAAATAGAACCACCAAATGAACTTTTGTGGGAATATGCACAGTCATATGTAACATGTGAATAATGATGGTGAGAAAACATTATCTATGTTGTAAAGAATAATCGGTGCATCTATCTATAATTTCTAAAAAAAACATTTTCTTAGTCTTTTGGAATAAAGATCTCGATAAAATGACATAACTTAATAATAATAACTATAAAATTATGTGAAAGTAAATATCGAATAGAAATGGGAATCAAATTCAGGAACAAGACATGATATTCATGGGTTTTAATATATTTTAGTTTCACATATTGTTTTTTCAACATTTTCAAAATATTACTTGAATAACCATCTGGAACCTTTAAAATTTACTAGATCCAATTTTTTTTCTCTGCATCTATAATTAAATAACATGAAAACGTGAATTTCCACTTATTTTTACTAATTAACTTAGGATAACTTCAGGATCTTATACCGCAATCCATCAAATCCTAAAGTGACAGTAAATTGTTTTATTTTTCCATTTATAATGAAAATAAAAATAAGGAACATGTAGGACCCTCGAACACCCTGAGAGGGTAGGGGTGAATCAGGGTGTAAATTTTTTTCTTTTAAATCAATGATCTTGTTCCCATGTTGGTAGGAACTCATTAAACCAACAAGACTGATGAGAATAGAAAGCAAACAATCACATGCATAGAGACCACACAACACTTTTACTTGGTTCACCATTAAGGGCTACATCCAAGTAGAATACACCGAAAGTGTGTCAGTCATACCTAAATCCACTAATTTTCACTAGTTTATGGATTACAAGGTTCATTCATAGTCACTCTATTCCAGGCATAATTCCTTTAAAAAGGTTCAGGGAAAGCTCACTATGTCCCTCATATCACTTCTGTCGACTCCCCCTAGCTCACTACCTTGTGAGAAGTCTAACTCAGTTTATCAACATGAATGTCGCTTCAATAGATTTTCATTGAAGTGTTTATCTATATTAATAATGAGACACTTATTGCATCGAAATCCAGATTTGATGCACTTGAAAGCGCTGAACCACTGAACCACTGAACTGAATATTCAGAACATGTATTCAGCCTACACTGACAATTGTGCACAACACCAACCCTGTGCATGTAAGATATTACTTTTGCATGAAAGATTTTATTTCCACATAGAAAATATTTCATGCAACTACACCCTTTACACACAACTTTTACTTTTGTGTGCAACTTTAGCTTTTACGTGCAACCTTAAAGTTTCCGCGCTACTCTAACTTTTCTGTGCAACTTTAACTTTTCTGCGCAACTCTAACTTTTCTTTGAAACTACATTTTTATGCAACTTTTATGCGCATTAGAACTAAGATCTTTTCTAAGTATTCATCCATGCTGAATGATGGGGGTCACATTATATTTATAGGCATTGCGAACCCCCATGCACAAAACCCACCATGTCTTGAAAAACCTCTCATTCTGCCCGCAATTATTTTCATGCAAAAACCTTTTTTCACGCACAAATCCTAATATTTCATGCAGCTCATGCCTTTAATATATTTAAACGTTTTTATCCCAAAATATTCCTTGAATTCATGTTTCCATAACACCAACAATCTTGCGCACAACTTCCTTTTCCAAACACACTTTTCTCCATTTTCTGATTTTCAGGCCTAAAAATTTGGCAAACACTGGGAAATGATATAAGGCCCCAGCCTTAAACCTTACTTAATCTTGAGTTATTACAAGATTACACATTGAGGATATTTTCAGGTTTAGAGTTTTAGAGAATTAGATCATGAAACATTCATTACATTCCACATTTAAACCAAGTGGTTACATAAAAGACAGTATTCATTCTTCCCATCAACAGAAACATATTTAAAATGAAACATGGATTCTTTCTTGACACATCCTCAACACTATCATCACATCATGTACCTTTCCCTTGACCTGTGAAAAACATTTCAAAAACTTGGGATGAGCATAAAAAGCTCAGTAAGGGTTATAAAAATATGGAAAGGAAACATGAGTTCGTATATACATAAGAATGAAATCATACTTTACCCATAAAATATAGGCATATCAAATCATGAATAAATCATAGAAAACATAAGACATAAAGGTAACTTGAGGCATTCCTAACATTCTTACGTAGGGAGTAACCCTCTTGGTTACGTTTGGAATACCCATCACAGTATATTCCCTAAATCTCTTCGGAGAAACCTTAACGTTTCACTCCTTCGCGTTACCCAATGCATTGGAGAGCTATATCGGGATCACCCGCCCTTAGTTTATCACGGAACCACCCGTTCTTCATAACAATGACCAAGAACCATAACATAATCGTATCACATAAACATGAATAAAGGAAACTTAACATTTCCACATTTCAATCACAATATAACATTTCAGGATATTGAAATAATGAATCTACTCAAAAAGAAACCATTTCCAAAACCATTTAAAACATTTAATAACGAGATTTTTGATTCAAAGTGTCCCATACCACATTGAAGCTTTTAACATTTTAAACCATTAATATCCATATAAATAAATCCTTAAAACCATTTTGAAAACATGGATATTAATAAGAACAAATAATTAAAACATTTAAAATGATATTTTGGTTAAAGGGGTTTTACCAAAATTAGAGACACTTGAATACAATAATCGAGGAATAACATTTAGTCATAACTTTATAATATCATGAGAATAAAAGGATTCATGATATAATACTCCAAAGGATAGTATATACACCATATAAGAGTGAATTGGTGCATAACAACAATGAACCCTCAATAGAAATGTCAAATGTGATGAAATCCCTTATAAAGAAGGTATCCTTAAATTAAGGACAAATAAATCTCAAAAATATGTGTGACAAATATAAATACACCCAATATAAGTGGATATTAAGTGTAAAACAATAAAAGTTCAATCACACATATTCAATGGATGACATATTCAATGACTACAAGTTGAACCCAAAGAAATCGAAATTGGGTTAAAAAGTTCCCTTGACAGCCTAACGACATCACATCAAAAATGAGTTGATGAGAGATAAAAAGTGTATCTAATAACTTGGACATAAAATTTACATCAATAAGGATGTATGAGAACATATCCCAACATAGAAATATGTAAATTAAAAGACCCAATAAAAGAAGTCTTTTAAAAAAAAGAGGAGGGTGAAAGGTTCCCTTACCGACTTGGGTATCTTTCAAAACATACACCCCATGAAAGAAAGACAATAGGTCATTGATGTAAATACTCATAAACGAAATTATATTACACAAAGAGTAGAATAATGGGCAGTACATACACCACTCAATGGAATTTGTGGTGAATGTAGCATAAATCTCACAGGAATAAAAGTGAGATGAAAAATCCCTTACGAAAACTCGGCAGCCTAACGGTGCCACATAAAACTTCCAAAATGGATTGATGAGAGAGAATAGGGTCTCTCATCACATGAACATAAAAATTACAGTAAGTGTAATATAAAATATCATCCCAATAACAAGAAATATGAGCTTTAAAAGGAATGACATAAAAGTGTATACTTAAAAAGAAAGAGAGGAGTAGGATCCCTTACCTCGGGTCCGACTTGACTCGATCGTTCCTTAATCTCCTGAATAATAAACTTGAGTTAATTTATAATTCCTTAATAACCTTTTTCAAGTTAATTAGTACTTTTATACCACTTATTACCATGTCATAAACATTATGTAATCATTTAAGTTAATAATATTTGTTTTGCCGATATTTGGTTCTTAAGTCGAAAGTGGACTTCTTACAATTACATGTTGTTCGTGTGGCCAAATGTTTATTATATCCAGAATTGTATTAATTATGTAGATATCATATATGTCATATATATCCAGTACATTCATGCATTTATAACATTACATAATCATTTAGAGGTAAGAAATGAAATGCACCGTTCATGGAGACGGTAAGCCGTACGTACGCATGAACGCTACTTTCATTTCTATTTCGTATTTTATAGAATGGAATAATAATTATATAAAGGTATATTATAATTACATTATAATATCATATATAATATCATATTTCCATCCTTTATACATCCCACATATGGTATTTAACGAATCAAATCACTTTGAGGGGGCGGTAGTCCGCACTTCCTTAAATGAAGATATCGCGTATACCCATAATGGAAGCCATAAAGGTAAGAAAAAAAATGAAAAATACAGAATCATAAATAAAACATAAACATATTATATATCATATATAAAAATAGTGACATCATAATGGCCACCTTTGAAGGTGTTAAATGAGTATTGAACAATCATCGTTTCGGGAGGCAGAATTTCACCATCCACGGAAACCGTATGTTCTTTAACCATTTGATGTAGTTGTGTGAGAGTGTAGCTCGAATAAATATTATAACAACATCCTAGTATATTTAAGATACTGATGTTGTTACAAAAGAAGTAAATAAAAAGAGTTTAGGGGGTTGGAGAAGCAAAATAATACAAATGAACATGAGAGAGTGAATTACCTTTAAAAGTGTAACTCCTTTTGATTGGAGCCTAAAGGCTTCCTTTGAAAGGATTCTGCCCAAAGGGAATCCTCTAGAATGAGGAGAGGGATGTGGAGAGAGTAAATGGGCAGGGGTTGGCCGAGCCAAAGTCTTGAGGAGTGTGTTAAATGAGGTAGAGGTGGAGGCCTTTTATAAGAGGAGAGGAGGGGCACTTTTGGAAAGTAAAGAAATATTACTTTATTTGAAAATGTGTTTCGGTTTCAAAAGGTCCCACATTGATATAATTAGTGGATAAGGTGATAAGTCTTTGAAATCCACTCATCCAATTGGTTTTGGACATGTGTAGTTCATATATTTTACATTATCTTTCCATTTTATTTAAATCGTCAAATAATGATGTCATCGCTGCATCATTATTATGTCATAAATAATTTAATTTATTTAATGTCTAAAAATTATAAAAAAAATACTATGATGTAGGAAATATTTGTATCTTTCCAATGACTATTTATAATCAAAATCTGGACCTGTGTAACCCTACTTAAAAATTGTTTTAGTAAAACAACTCATGTTTGTGTCAATTTAATTTTAACATTAAATAAAAAGTTATTTATGTCATTTCCCAACCAAAGTGGATCTATGGGGTCCCCAAGTTGACCCATGGATTGTCTTGGTCGTCCATGATACAACCAATAGGTGTAGGACAAGTGTCATGGTGTTTTCACATTCTTATAATATCATTTTTACCTTAAACTACACTAATTACCTCTAATCGCGATTAAAAACTTAATAAGTTACTATTCACCAAAAAAAATTATTATAATCTCATTGAACCACATTTTACTTCTTAATGAAAACCATGTATGTCGGATTTTTGAAAATCAAAACACAATGATGGCAAAATTTCATTTAAACGGAAAATCAGTTTTTATAAGTACCACTTAGTGGTTTCACTATTCATCAAAAATTGAAGTTTTTCAGAAAAATCCAAAAAATTCACCCTAAGCTATATTTGATATTCTAAATTCAAAAATGAATACCGTTTTACAAAATTCAGAACATATTAGTCACATTAATTAATTTAATAATTAATTCCCACTGTCAGAGCAAATAGCGTGTTTTTATAAAACAATAAGTATCAAAAGATTGACACTAGTTTAAGTCTGATTTCAAAGTGAAATTAATTCCAACGACCACTATTGGATTTAATGGTAAAAATATTTTCTAATTTCACTTTAAAACCAATTCAAAATATAATCTAATCATATAAATAAATTAGATTAAAAAGAGGTTTTGAATTAAAATACAACATTTTACACTATTCATTAAAAAAATGAACTTTATCAGAAAAATTCCAAAAAATTACACAAAGTAAAATTTGATGTCCCGATTCTTAATAAGAGTTTTATTCGGTCCATAAGAATGTTTAAGAGTGAAAAAAAACTATATTTAATGACAATTCTCCATTAAAAGGTGATAAGTGAACCTTTAGTGAAAACTAGGGCATATATGCCTAAAATTGAATTCTTTCCGTATTTTAAGCCTTTAGCTTTTATTGGATAAATGTAAAAACATTTAAAAAACATATATAATCATATTTAGTTATTTCTATCCATTTCTGCCAATACAGCGGCTACATGTTAACTACCATTTGAATTAATATTATTTTATTATTAGAGTGCAACGTAAGATTCCCAAGAAACTCGTTGTTGCTTGTTGGGTACGCCATCGAGCATAGCGTCCCATTTAAAGTCATATTAATATTTTATTCACAAATATGGATAAATATGAAAATTCCATATTCATTATTTACCTGGGGTGTTACATCCTTCCCCCCTTTTGGGAATTGCGTCATCGCAATTTTAAAATTGCGCTTGGAAACATCCTTGAAAGTCCCACATCGGAACAAAAGTCGGTAAAAAAAAATAAAGAAAGATAAGTACAAAGGTCACCCGAGTTAACCCATACTAGGATTCCAAGTATGAAAATATGGACATGGAGGAGAAAACATAGGTTCATGTTCTCATGGAGAGTGATAGAAAACATGTTTAAGAGAAAGTTAACCATGAGAAAATCACAAACTTGTGATGGGTTAAAAGGTATTCGATTCCCCAGTAGGAAAAGTTAATAGACAACATTTTTGTTTTAAGTTACTTTTTATTGAAGAATTTATTCATAAGGAAGCATAATCACTTATCATGTTGACTTTCAACTTTTACTAGATTCCTTAGTCAAACTCATATTTTTTTCCAAAAGACGAGTATTTAGGGAGACTTGTTCGCATCAAGAGTACTATAATCAACTTCTAGAGAATTACCTAATCCCCAAAAGAGAACTATATACATCCCATGAATTTTGGCTTTAACCAAAACCAAAACCAAAAAGGTTAGTACAAGATCAGATAATCCAGAAAAGGATAACCCCTTATAAAAAAGAAAATCTATTCTTAATCTCCAAAATTTGTCCAACAAAACCCAATGTTCAACGAGGACCATCCGATAAACAATTTGTCCATAAAAGTCTTCAAAGTAAACCAATATAAGATTGAAACCCAAATATTTGAAGGATTTAGTCACATAGTCTTCCAAGTTAAATCGTAACATTTATCTCCAAACAACATTAGTCGCTCCTAAAGCCTCACATTGAAAAGTAATTATCCTAATCACATATCCTCCAAAATCAACTTACTCTTAATTCATAAAATCATATAACTAAAAAGAATCAGTCAAACTAACCAGGGACTTCACGTAGTCCAGTGGTAGGCGATAAATACCAGTCGCACTTTGGTTGTGGGTTCGATTCCCGCAGCTTTGTCCGACGCGACGGGTTGTCACACGGTCTGCGTGTTGTCCTTTTTTCAAAACTATATAATTCTTAAAACATTCCCCAAAATGAGATAAAATCTTCAAAGATGATCATAACATATTTTAACCTCAAGTTTATCTCATGCCTTTCATTTTCCATCAGAACATATAATAACCCATAATTACCTCAAAAGTAAGGATCATATAAACCCTAATGGTTACCTTAATAATTATTACCTGAATTTCCACATCGAGTTGTCCATCTCGTACATGATGCACTAGAGAACTCACCAAGGTTAAAGTGGTTGATCATGACTCCTTGATAGTTGGTTTAGAACAACCATGAGTTTCCTCATCGAATCCTCCATTTTACCTAGTATCTTAATCATAGATCCACCACAGTTTCCTTCAATCCAATTGTCACATTGGTGCCTGCGAGATCCAGCCATTCACTAAAAATAGAAATGTCAGTGTGAGTATATCAACAAAATCATCATGTACTAATGAGTAAGATAAACACTAATATATACTTACTCATTCACTTTATCTAAAACTAGGACTCTTTCTGAAATCCTAACCATTATGGTAATGTCACTTATGCTTAAAGAATACCCTAACCTCTAAAGTTATCTAAACCGACATTTGATACCAACTATAAGGCCCCATCATTAAACCTTACTTAATCTTGAGTTATTACAAGATTACACATTGAGGATCTTTTCAGGTTTATAGTTTTAGAGAATTAGATCATGAAACTTGCATTACATTCCACATTTAAACCAAGTGGTTACATAAAAGATAGTATTCATTCTTCCCATCAACGGAAACATATTTAAAATGAAACATGGATTCTTTCTTGACACATCCTCGACACTATCATCACATCATGTACCTTTCCCTTGACCTGTGAAAAACATTTCAAAAACTTGGGATGAGCATAAAAAGCTCAGTAAGGGTTATAAAAATATGGAAAGGAAACATGAGTTCGTATATACATAAGAATGAAATCATACTTTACCCATAAAATATAGGCATATCAAATCATGAATAAATCATAGAAAACATAAGACATAAAGGTAACTTGAGGCATTCATAACATTCTTACGTAGGGAGTAACCCTCTTGGTTACGTTTGGAATACCCATCACAGTATATTCCCTAAATCTCTTCGGAGAAACCTTAACGTTTCACTCCTTCGCGTTACCCAATGCATTGGAGAGCTATATCGGGCTCACCCGCCCTTAGTTTATCACGGAACCACCCGTTCTTCATAACAATGCCCAAGAACCATAACATAATCGTATCACATAAACATGAATAAAGGAAACTTGACATTTCCACATTTCAATCACAATATAACATTTTAGGATATTGAAATAATGAATCTACTAAAAAAGAAACCATTTCCAAAACCATTTAAAACATTTAATAAAGAGATTTTTGAATCAAAGTGTCCCATACCACCTTGAAGCTTTTAACATTTTAAACCATTAATATCCATATAAATAAATCCTTAAAACCATTTTGAAAACATGGATATTAATAAGAACAAATAATTAAAACATTTAAAACGATATTTTTGTTAAAGGGGTTTTACCAAAATTAGAGACACTTGAATACAATAATCGAGGAATAAGATTTAGTCATAACTTTATAATATCATGAGAATAAAAGGATTCATGATATAATACTCCAAATGACAGTATATACACCATATAAGAGTGAATTGGTGCATAAAAACAATGAACCCTCAATAGAAATGTCAAATGTGATGAAATCCCTTATAAAGAAGGTATCCTTAAATTAAGGACAAATAAATCTCAAAAATATGTGTGAAAAATATAAATTCACCCAATATAAGTGGATATTAAGTGTAAAACAATAAAAGTTCAATCACACATATTCAATGGATGACATATTCAATGACTACAAGTTGAACCCAAAGAAATCGAAATTGGGTTAAAAAGTTCCCTTGACAGCCTAACGGCATCACATCAAAAATGAGTTGATGAGAGATAAAAAGTGTATCTCATCACTTGTACATAAAATTTACATCAATAATGATGTATGAGAACATATCCCAACATAAAAATATGTAAATTAAAAGACCCAATAAAAGAAGTCTTTTAAAAAAAAGAGGAGGGTGAAAGGTTCCCTTACCGACTTGGGTATCTTTCAAAACATACACCCCATGAAAGAAAGACAATAGGTCATTGATGTAAATACTCATAAACAAAAGTATATTACACAAAGAGTAGAATAATGGGAAGTACATACACCACTCAATGGAATTTGTGGCGAATGTAGCATAAATCTCACGGGAATAAAAGTGAGATGAAAAATCCCTTACGAAAACTCGGCAGTCTAACAGCGCCACATAAAACTTCCAAAATGGATTGATGAGAGAGAATAGGGTCTCTCATCACATGAACATAAAAATTACAGTAAGTTTAATATAAAATATCATCCCAATAACAAGAAATATGAGCTTTAAAAGGAATGACATAAAAGTGTATACTTAAAAAGAAAGAGAGGAGTGGGATCCCTTACCTCGGGTCCGACTTGACTCGATCGTTCCTTAATCTCCTGAATAATAAACTTGAGTTAATTTCTAATTCCTTAAGAACCTTTTTCAAGTTCATTAGTACTTTTATACCACTTATTACCATGTCATAAACATTATGTAATCATTTAAGTTAATAATATTTGTTTTGCCGATATTTGGTTCTTAAGTCGAAAGTGGACTTCTTACAATTACATGTTGTTCGTGTGGCCAAATGTTTATTATATACAGAATTATATTCATTATGTAGATATCATATATGTCATATATATCAAGTACATGCATGCATTTATAACATTACATAATCATTTAGAGGTAAGGAATGAAATGCACCGTTCATGGAGACGGTAAGCCGTACGTACGCATGAACGCTACTTTCATTTCTATTTCGTATTTTATAGAATGGAATAATAATTATATAAAGGTATATTATAATTAAAGTATAATATCATATATAATATAATATTTCCATCCTTTATACATCCCACATATGGTATTTAACGAATCAAATCACTTTGAGGGGGCGGTAGTCCGCACTTCCTTAAATGAAGATATCGTGTATACCCATAATGGAAGCCATAAAGGTAAGACAAAAATGAAAAATACAGAATCATAAATAAAACATAAACATATTATATATCATATATAAAAATAGTGACATCATAATGGCCACCTTTGAAGGTGTTAAATGAGTATTGAACAATCATCGTTTCGGGAGGCAGAATTTCAACATCCACGGAAACCGTATGTTCTTTAACCATTTGATGTAGTTGTGTGAGAGTGTAGCTCGAATAAATCTTATTAAAACATCCTAGTATATTTAAGATACTGGTGTTGTTACAAAAAAAGTAAATAAAAAGAGTTTATGGGGTTGGAGAAGCAAAATAAAACAAATGAACATGAGAGAGTGAATTACCTTTAAAAGTGTAACTCCTTTTGATTTGATCCTAAAGGCTTCCTTTGAAAGGATTATGCCCAAAGGAAATCCTCTAGGATGAGGCTAGGGATGTGGAGAGAGTAAATGGGCAGGGTTTGGCCGAGACAAAGGCTTGAGGAGTGTGTTAAATGAGGTAGAGGTGGGGGCCCTTTATAAGAGGAGAGGAGGGGCACTTTTGGAAAGTAAAGAAATATTACTTTATTTGAAAATGTGTTTCGGTTTCAAAAGGTCCCACATTGATATAATTCGTGGATAAGGTGATAAGTCTTCTAAATACACTCATCCAATTGGTTTTGGACATGTGTAGTTCATAGATTTTACATTATCTTTCCATTTTATTTAAATCGTCAAATAATGATGTCATCGCTGCATCATTATTATGTCATAAATAATTTAATTTATTTAATGTCTAAAAATTATAAAAAAAACTACTATGATGTAGGAAATCTTTTTATCTTTCCAATTACTATTTATAATCAAAATTTGGACCTGTGTAACCCTACTTAAAAATTGTTTTAGTAAAACAACTCATGTTTGTGTCGATTTAATTTTAACATTAAATAAAAAGTTATTTATGTCATTTCCCAACCAAAGTGGATCAATGGGGTCCCCAAGTTGACCCATGGCTTGTCTTGGTCTTCCATGATACAACAAATAGGTGTAGGACAAGTGTCATCGTGTTTTCACATTCTTATAATATCATTTTTAACTTAAACTACACTAATTACCTCTAATCGCGATTAAAAACTTAATAAGTTACTATTCACCAAAAAAAATTATTATAATCTCATTGAACCACATTTTACTTCTTAATGACAACCATGTATGTCGGATTTTTGAAAATCAAAACACAATGATGGCAAAAGTTCATTTTAACGGAAAATCAGTTTTTATAAGTACCACTTAGTGGTTTCACTATTCATCAAAAATTGAAGTTTTTCAGAAAAATCCCAAAAATTAACCCTAAGATATATTTGATATTCTGAATTCAAAAATGAAGTCCGTTTTACAAAATTCAGAACATATTAGTCACATTAATTTATTTAATAATTAATTCCCGCTGTCAGAGCAAATAGCGTGTTTTTATAAAACAATAAGTATCAAAAGATTGACACTAGTTTAAGTCTGATTTCAAAGTGAAATTAATTCCAACGACCACTATTGGATTTAATGGTAAAAATATTTTCTAATTTCACTTTAAAACCAATTAAAAATATAATCTAATCATATAAATAAAATAGATTAAAAAGAGGTTTTGAATTAAAATACAACATTTTACACTATTCATTAAAAAAATGAACTTTATCGGAAAAATACCAAAAAATTACACAAAGTAAAATTTGATGTCCCTATTCTAAATAAGAGTTTTATTTGGTCCAAAAGAATGTTTAAGAGTGAAAAAAAACTATATTTAATGACAGTTCTCCATTAAAAGGCGATAAGTGAACCTTTAGTGAAAACTAGGGCATATACGTCTAAAATTGAATTCTTTCCGTATTTTAAGCCTTTAGCTTTTATTGGATAAATGTAAAAACATTTAAAAAACATATATAATCATATTTAGTTATTTCTATCCATTCCCGCCAATACAACGGCTACATGTTAACTACCATTTGAATTAATATTATTTTATTATTAGAGTACAACGTAAGATTCCCAAGAAACTCGTTGTTGCGTGTTGGGTACGCCATCGAGCATTGTGTCCCCTTTAAAGTCATATTAATATTTTATTCACAAATATGGATAAATATGAAAATTACATATTCATTATTTACTTGGGGTGTTACATCCTTCCCCCCTTTTGGGAATTGCGTCCTCGCAATTTTAAAACTGCGCTTGGAAACATCCTTGAAAGTCCCACATCGGAACGAAAGTCGGTAAAAAAAATAAAGAAAGATAAGTACAAAGGTCACCCGAGTTAACCCATAATAGGATTCCAAGTATGAAAATATGGACATGGAGGAGAAAACATAGGTTCATGTTCTCATGGAGAGTGATAGAAAACATGTTTAGGAGAAAGTTAACCATGAGAAAATCACAAACTTGTGATGGGTTAAACGGTATTCGATTCCCCAGTAGGAAAAGTTAATAGACAACATTTTTGTTTTAAGTTACTTTTTATTGAGGAATTTATTCATAAGGAAGCATAATCACTTATCATGTTGACTTTCAACTTTTACTAGATTCCTTAGTCAAACTCATATTTTTTCCAAAAGACGAGTATTTAGGGAGACTTGTTCGCATCAAGAGTACTATAATCAACTTCTAGAGAATCACCTAATACCCAAAAGAGAACTATATACATCCCATGTATTTAGGCTTTAACCAAAACCAAAACCAAAAAGGTTAGTACAAGATCAGATAATCCAGAAAAGGATAACCCCTTATAAAAAAGAAAATCTATTCTTAATCTCCAAAATTTTTCCAACAAAACCCAAAGTTCAACGAGGACCATCCGATAAACAATTTGTCCATAAAATTCTTCAAAGTAAACCAATATAAGATTGAAACCCAAATATTTGAAGGATTTAGTCACATAGTCTTCCAAGTTAAATCGTAACATTTATCTCCAAACAACATTAGTCGCTCCTAAAGCATCACATTGAAAAGTAATTATCCTAATCACATATCCTCCAAAATCAACTTACTCTTAATTCATAAAATCATATAACTAAAAAGAACCAGTCAAAATAACCAGGGACTTCACGTAGTCCAATGGTAGGAGATAAATACCAGTCGCACTTTGGTTGTGGGTTCGATTCCCGCAGCTTTGTCTGACGCGACGGGTTGTCACACGGTCTGCGTGTTGTCCTTTTTTCAAAACTATATAATTCTTAAAACATTCCCCAAAATGAGATAAAATCTTCAAAGATGATCATAACATATTTTAACCTCAAGTTTATCTCATGCCTTTCATTTTCCATCAGAACATATAATAACCCATAATTACCTCAAAAGTAAGAATCATATAAACCCTAATGGTTACCTTAATAATTATTACCTGAATTTCCACATCGAGTTGGCCATCTCGTACATGATGCACTAGAGAACTCACCAAGGTTGAAGTGGTTGATCATGACTCCTTGATAGTTGGTTTAGAACAACCATGAGTTTCCTCATTGAATCCTCCATTTTACCTAGTATCTTAATCATAGATCCACCACAGTTTCCTTCAATCCAATTGTCACTTTGGTGCCTGCGAGATCCAGCCATTCACTAAAAATAGAAATGTCAGTGTGAGTATATCAACAAAACCATCATGTACTAATGAGTAAGATAAACACTAAGATATACTTACTCATTCACTTTATATAAAACTAGGACTCTTTTTGAAATCCTAACCATTATGGTAATGCCACTTATGCTTAAAGAATACCCTAACCTCTAAAGTTATCTAAACCGACCTTTGATACCAACTATAAGGCCCCAGCCTTAAACCTTACTTAATCTGGAGTTATTACTAGATTACGCATTGAGGATCTTTTCAGGTTTAGAGTTTTATAGAATTAGATCACGAAACTTGCATTACATTCCACATTTAAACCAAGTGGTTACATAAAAGACAGTATTCATTCTTCCCATCAACGGAAACATATTTAAAATGAAACATGGATTATTTCTTGACACATCCTCGACACTATCATCACATCATGTACCTTTCCCTTGACCTGTGAAAAACATTTCAAAAACTTGGGATGAGCATAAAAAGCTCAGTAAGGGTTATAAAAATATGGAAATGAAACATGAGTTCGTATATACATAAGAATGAAATCATACTTTACCCATAAAATATAGGCATATCAAATCATGAATAAATCATAGAAAACATAAGACATAAAGGTAACTTGAGACATTCATAACATTCTTACGTAGGGAGTAACCCTCTTGGTTACGTTTGGAATACCCATCACAGTATATTCCCTAAATCTCTTCGGAGAAACCTTAACGTTTCACTCCTTCGCGTTACCCAATGCATTGGAGAGCTATATCGGGCTCACCCGCCCTTAGTTTATCACGGAACCACCCGTTCTTCATAACAATGCCCAAGAACCATAACATAATCGTATCACATAAACATGAATAAAGGAAACTTAACATTTCCACATTTCAATCGCAATATAACATTTTAGGATATTGAAATAATGAATCTACTCAAAAAGAAACCATTTCCAAAACCATTTAAAACATTTAATAAAGAGATTTTTGAATCAAAGTGTCCCATACCACCTTGAAGCTTTTAACATTTTAAACCATTAATATCCATATAAATAAATCCTTAAAACCATTTTGAAAACATGGATATTAATAAGAACAAATAATTAAAACATTTAAAACGATATTTTGGTTAAAGGGGTTTTACCAAAATTAGAGACACTTGAATACAATAATCGAGGAATAAAATTTAGTCATAACTTTATAATATCATGAGAATAAAAGGATTCATGATATAATACTCCAAAGGACAGTATATACACCATATAAGAGTGAATTGGTGCATAAAAACAATGAACCCTCAATAGAAATGTCAAATGTGATGAAATCCCTTATAAAGAAGGTATCCTTAAATTAAGGACAAATAGATCTAAAAAATATGTGTGACAAATATAAATACACCCAATATAAGTGGATATTAAGTGTAAAACAATAAAAGTTCAATAACACATATTCAATTGATGACATATTCAATGACTACAAGTTGAACCCAAAGAAATCGAAATTGGGTTAAAAAGTTTCCTTGACAGCCTAACGGCATCACATCAAAAATGAGTTGATGAGAGATAAAAAGTGTATCTCATCACTTGGACATAAAATTTACATCAATAAGGATGTATGATAACATATCCCAACATAAAAATATGTAAATTAAAAGACCCAATAAAATAAGTCTTTTAAAAAAAAGAGGAGGGTGAAAGGTTCCCTTACCGACTTGGGTATCTTTCAAAACATACACCCCATGAAAGAAAGACAATACGTCATTGATGTAAATACTCATAAACTAAAGTATATTACACAAAGAGTAGAATAATGGGCAGTACATACACCACTCAATGGAATTTGTGGCGAATGTAGCATAAATCTCATGGGAATAAAAGTGAGATGAAAAATCCCTTACGAAAACTCGGCAGCCTAACGGCGCCACATAAAACATCCAAAATGGATTGATGAGAGAGAATAGGGTCTCTCATCACATGAACATAAAAATCACATTAAGTTTAATATAAAATATCATCCCAATAACAAGAAATATGAGCTTTAAAAGGAATGACATAAAAGTGTATACTTAAAAAGAAAGAGAGGAGTAGAATCCCTTACCTCGGGTCCGACTTGACTCGATCGTTCCTTAATCTCCTGAATAATAAACTTGAGTTAATTTCTAATTCCTTAAGAACATTTTTCAAGTTCATTATTACTTTTATACCACTTATTACCATGTCATAAACATTATGTAATCATTTAAGTTAATAATATTTGTTTTGCCGATATTTGGTTCTTAAGTCGAAAGTGGACTTCTTACAATTACATGTTGTTCGTGTGGCCAAATGTTTATTATATCCAGAATTGTATTCATTATTAAGATATCATATATGTCATATATATCCAGTAAATTCATTCATTTATAACAGTACACAATCATTTAGAGGTAAGAAATGAAATGCACCGTTCATGGAGACGGTAAGCCGTACGTACGCATGAACGCTACTTTCATTTCTATTTCGTATTTTATAGAATGGAATAATAATTATATAAAGGTATATTATAATTACAGAATAATATCATATATAATATCATATTTCCATCCTTTATACATCCCACATATGGTATTTAACGAATCAAATCACTTTGAGGGGGCGGTAGTCCGCACTTCCTTAAATGAAGATATCGTGTATACCCATAATGGAAGCCATAAAGGTAAGAAAAAAATGAAAAATACAGAATCATAAATAAAACATAAACATATTATATATCATATATAAAAATAGTTACATCATAATGGCCACCTTTGAAGGTGTTAAATGAGTATTGAACAATCATCGTTTCGGGAGGCAGAATTTCACCGTCCACGGAAACCGTATGTTCTTTAACCATTTGATGTAGTTGTGTGAGAGTGTAGCTCGAATAAATCTTATAAAAACATCCTAGTATATTTAAGATACTGGTGTTGTTACAAAATAAGTAAATAAAAAGAGTTTAGGGGGTTGGAGAAGCAAAATAAAACAAATGAACATGAGAGAGTGAATTACCTTTAAAAGTGTAACTCCTTTTGATTTGAGCCTAAAGGCTTCATTTGAAAGGATTCTGCCCAAAGGGAATCCTCTAGGATGAGGAGAGGGATGTGGAGAGAGTAAATGGGCAGGGGTTGGCCGATCCAAAGGCTTGAGGAGTGTGTTAAATGAGGTAGAGGTGGGGGCCTTTTATAAGAGGAGAGGAGGGGCACTTTTGGAAAGTAAAGAAATATTACATTATTTGAAAATGTGTTTCGGTTTAAAAAGGGCCCACATTGATATAATTCGTGGATAAGGTGATCATTCTTCGAAATCCACTCATCCAATTGGTTTTGGACATGTGTAGTTCATAGAGTTTACATTATCATTCCATTTTATTTAAATCGTCAAATAATGATGTCATCGCTGCATCATTATTATGTCATAAATAATTTAATTTATTTAATGTCTAAAAATTATAAAAAAACTACTATGATGTAGGAAATCTTTTTATCTTTCCAATTACTATTTATAATCAAAATTTGGACCTGTGTAACCCTACATAAAAATTGTTTTAGTAAAACAACTCATGTTTGTGTCAATTTAATTTTAACATTAAATAAAAAGTTATTTATGTCATTTCCCAACCAAAGTGGATCAATGGGGTCCCCAAGTTGACCCATGGCTTGTCTTGGTCGGCCATGATACAACCAATAGGTGTAGGACAAGTGTCATCGTGTTTTCACATTCTTATAATATCATTTTTACCTTAAACTACACTAATTACCTCTAATCGCGATTAAAAACTTAATAAGTTACTATTCACCAAAAAAAATTATTATAATCTCATTGAACCACATTTTACTTATTAATTACAACCATGTATGTCGGATTTTTGAAAATCAAAACACAATGATGGAAAAATTTCATTTAAACGGAAAATCAGTTTTTATAAGTACCACTTAGTGGTTTCACTATTCATCAAAAATTGAAGTTTTTCAGAAAAATCCCAAAAATTCACCCTAAGCTATATTTGATATTCTGAATTCAAAAATGAATTCAGTTTTACAAAATTCAGAACATAATAGTCACATTAATTAATTTAATAATTAATTCCCGCTGTCAGAGCAAATAGCGTGTTTTTATAAAACAATAAGTATCAAAAGATTGACACTAGTTTAAGTCTGATTTCAAAGTGAAATTAATTCCAACGACCACTATTGGATTTAATGGTAAAAAGATTTTATAATTTCACTTTAAAACCAATTCAAAATATAATCTAATCATATAAATAAATTAGATTAAAAAGAGGTTTTGAATTAAAATACAACATTTTACACTATTCATTAAAAAAATGAACTTTATCGGAAAAATACCAAAAAATTACACAAAGTAAAATTTGATGTCCGGATTCTTAATAAGAGTTTTATTTGGTCCAAAAGAATGTTTAAGAGTGAAAAAAAAACTATATTTAATGACAGTTCTCCATTAAAAGGCGATAAGTGAACCTTTAGTAAAAACTAGGGCATATACGCCTAAAATTGAATTCTTTCCGTATTTTAAGCCTTTACCTTTTATTGGATAAATGTAAAAACATTTAAAAAACATATATAATCATATTTAGTTATTTATATCCATTCCCGCCAATACAACGGCTACATGTTAACTACCATTTGAATTAATATTATTTTATTATTAGAGTGCAACGTAAGATTCCCAAGAAACTCGTTGTTGCGTGTTGGGTACGCCATCGAGCATAGCGTCCCCTTTAAAGTCATATTAATATTTTATTCACAAATATGGATAAATATGAAAATTCCATATTCATTATTTACCTGGGGTGTTACATCCGTCCCCCCTTTTGGGAATTGAATCCTCGCAATTTTAAAATTGCGCTTGGAAACATCCTTGAAAGTCCCACATCGGAACAAAAGTCGGTAAAAAAAATAAAGAAAGATAAGTACAAAGGTCACCCGAGTTAACCCATACTAGGATTCCAAGTATGAAAATATGGACATGGAGGAGAAAACATAGGTTCATGTTCTCATGGAGAGTGATAGAAAACATGTTTAGGAGAAAGTTAACCATGAGAAAATCACAAACTTGTGATGGGTTAAACGGTATTCGATTCCCCAGTAGGAAAAGTTAATAGACAACATTTTTGTTTTAAGTTACTTTTTATTGAGGAATTTATTCACAAGGAAGCATAATCACTTATCATGTTGACTCTCAACTTTTACTAGATTCCTTAGTCAAACTCATATTTTTTCCAAAAGACGAGTATTTAGGGAGACTTGTTCGCATCAAGAGTACTATAATAAACTTCTAGAGAATCACCTAATCCCCAAAAGAGAACTATATACATCCCATGTATTTAGGCTTTAACCAAAACCAAAACCAAAAAGGTTAGTACAAGATCAGATAATCCAGAAAAGGATAACCCCTTATAAAAAAGAAAATCTCTTCTTAATCTCCAAAATTTGTCCAACAAAACCCAAAGTTCAACGAGGACCATCCGATAAACAATTTGTCCATAAAATTCGTCAAAGTAAACCAATATAAGATTGAAACCCAAATATTTGAAGGATTTAGTCACATAGTCTTCCAAGTTAAATCGTAACATTTATCTCCAAACAACATTAGTCGCTCCTAAAGCCTCACATTGAAAAGTAATTATCCTAATCACATATCCTCCAAAATCAACTTACTCTTAATTCATAAAATCATATAACTAAAAAGAATCAGTCAAAATAACTAGGGACTTCACGTAGTCCAGTGGTAGGCGATAAATACCAGTCGCACTTTGGTTGTGGGTTCGATTCCCACAGCTTTGTCCGACGCGACGGGTTGTCACACGGTCTGCGTGTTGTCCTTTTTTCAAAACTATATAATTCATAAAACATTACCCAAAATGAGATAAAATCTTAAAAGATGATCATAACATATTTTAACCTCATTTTTATCTCATGCCTTTCATTTTCCATCAGAACATATAACAACCCATAATTACCTCAAAAGTAAGGATCATATAAACCCTAATGGTTACCTTAATAATTATTGCCTGAATTTCCACATCGAGTTGGCCATCTCGTACATGATGCACTAGAGAACTCACCAAGGTTGAAGTGGTTGATCATGACTCCTTGATAGTTGGTTTAGAACAACCATGATTCTCCTCATTGAATCCTCCATTTTACCTAGTATCTTAATCATAGATCCACCACAGTTTCCTTCAATCCAATTGTCACTTTG
This sequence comes from Viscum album, assembly GCA_963277665.1. Lineage (NCBI taxonomy): Eukaryota > Viridiplantae > Streptophyta > Magnoliopsida > Santalales > Viscaceae > Viscum > Viscum album. The sequence goes on from OY728139.1 coordinate 905,801,380, forward strand.
GTGCCTGCGAGATCCATCCATTCACTAAAAATAGAAATGTCAGTGTGAGTATATCAACAAAACCATCATGTACTAATGAGTAAGATAAACACTAAGATATACTTACTTATTCACTTTATCTAAAACTAGGACTCTTTCTGAAATCCTAACCATTATGGTAATGTCACTTATGCTTAAAAAATACCCTAACCTCTAAAGTTATCTAAACCGACCTTTGATACCAACTATAAGGCCCCAGCCTTAAACCTTACTTAATCTTGAGTTATTACAAGATTACACATTGAGGATCTTTTCAGGTTTAGAGTTTTAGAGAATTAGATCATGAAACTTGCATTACATTCCACATTTAAACCAAGTGGTTACATAAAAGACAGTATTCATTCTTCCCATCAACGGAAACATATTTAAAATGAAACATGGATTCTTTCTTGACACATCCTCGACACTATCATCACATCATGTACCTTTCCCTTGACCTGTGAAAAACATTTCAAAAACTTGGGATGAGCATAAAAAGCTCAGTAAGGGTTATAAAAATATGGAAAGGAAACATGAGTTCGTATATACATAAGAATGAAATCATACTTTACCCATAAAATATAGGCATATCAAATCATGAATAAATCATAGAAAACATAAGACATAAAGGTAACTTGAGGAATTCATAACATTCTTACGTAGGGAGTAACCCTCTTGGTTACGTTTGGAATACCCATCACAGTATATTCCCTAAATCTCTTCGGAGAAACCTTAACGTTTCACTCCTTCGCGTTACCCAATGCATTGGAGAGCTATATCGGGCTCAGCCGCCCTTAGTTTATCACGGAACCACCCGTTCTTCATAACAATGCCCAAGAACCATAACATAATCGTATCACATAAACATGAATAAAGGAAACTTAACATTTCCACATTTCAATCACAATATAACATTTTAGGATATTGAAATAATGAATCTACTCAAAAAGAAACCATTTCCAAAACCATTTAAAACATTTAATAAAGAGATTTTTGAATCAAAGTGTCCCATACCACCTTGAAGCTTTTAACATTTTAAACCATTAATATCCATATAAATATATCCTTAAAACCATTTTGAAAACATGGATATTAATAAGAACAAATAATTAAAACATTTAAAACGATATTTTGGTTAAAGGGGTTTTACCAAAATTAGAGACACTTGAATAAAATAATCAAGGAATAACATTTAGTCATAACTTTATAATATCATGAGAATAAAAGGATTAATGATATAATACACCAAAGGACAGTATATACACCATATAAGAGTGAATTGGTGCATAACAACAATGAACCCTCAATAGAAATGTCAAATGTGATGAAATCCCTTATAAAGAAGGTATCCTTAAATTAAGGACAAATAAATCTCAAAAATATGTGTGAAAAATATAAATACACCCATTATAAGTGGATATTAAGTGTAAAACAATAAAAGTTCAATCACACATATTCAATGGATGACATATTCAATAACTACAAGTTGAACCCAAAGAAATCGAAATTGGGTTAAAAAGTTCCCTTGACAGCCTAACGGCATCACATCAAAAATGAGTTGATGAGAGATAAAAAGTGTATCTCATCACCTGAACATAAAATTTACATCAATAAGGATGTATGAGAACATATCCCAACATAAAAATATGTAAATTAAAAGACCCAATAAAAGAAGTCTTTTAAAAAAAAGAGGAGGGTGAAAGGTTCCCTTACCGACTTGGGTATCTTTCAAAACATACACCCCATGAAAGAAAGACAATAGGTCATTGATGTAAATACTCATAAACGAAAGTATATTACACAAAGAGTAGAATAATGGGCAGTACATACACCACTCAATGGAATTTGTGGCGAATGTAACATAAATCTCACGGGAATAAAAGTGAGATGAAAAATCCCTTACGAAAACTCGACAGCCTAACGGTGCCACATAAAACTTCCAAAATGGATTGATGAGAGAGAATAGAGTCTCTAATCACATGAAAATAAAAATTACAGTAAGTGTAATATAAAAGATCATCCCAATAACAAGAAATATGAGCTTTAAAAGGAATGACATAAAATTGTATACTTAAAAAGAAAGAGAGGAGTAGGATCCCTTACCTCGGGTCCGACTTGACTCGATCATTCCTTAATCTCCTGAATAATAAAATTGAGTTAATTTCTAATTCCTTAAGAACCTTTTTAAAGTTCATTAGTACTTTTATACCACTTATTACCATGTCATAAACATTATGTAATCATTTAAGTTAATAATATTTGTTTTGCCGATATTTGGTTCTTAAGTCGAAAGTGGACTTCTTACAATTACATGTTGTTCGTGTGGACAAATGTTTATTATATCCAGAATTGTATTCATTATGTAGATATCATATATTTCATATATATCCCGTACATGCATGAATTTATAACATTACAAAATCATTTAGTGGTAAGAAATGAAATGCACCGTTCATGGAGACGGTAAGCCGTACGTACGCATGAACGCTACTTTCATTTATATTTCGTATTTTATAGAATGGAATAATAATTATATAAAGGTATATTATAATTACTGTATAATATCATATATAATATCATATTTCCATCCTTTATACATCCCACATATGGTATTTAACGAATCAAATCACTTTGAGGGGGCGTTAGTCCGCACTTCCTTAAATGAAGATATCACGTATACCCATAATGGAAACCATAAAGGTAAGACAAAAATGAAAAATACAGAATCATAAATAAAACATAAACATATTATATATCATATATAAAAATAGTGACATCATAATGGCCACCTTTGAAGGTGTTAAATGAGTATTGAACAATCATCGTTTCGGGAGGCCGAATTTCACAATCCACGGAAACCGTATGTTCTTTAACCATTTGATGTAGTTGTGTGAGAGTGTAGCTCGAATAAATCTTATAAAAACATCCTAGTATATTGAATATACTGGTGTTGTTACAAAATAAGTAAATAAAAAGAGTTTAGGGGGTTGGAGAAGCAAAATAAAACAAATGAACATGAGAGAGTGAATTACCTTTAAAAGTGTAACTCCTTTTGATTTGAGCCTAAAGGATTCCTTTGAAAGGATTATGCCAAAAGGGAATCCTCTAGAATGAGGAGAGGGATGTGGAGAGAGTAAATGGGCAGGGGTTGGCCGAGCCAAAGGCTTGAGGAGTGTGTTAAATGAGGTAGAGGTGGGGGCCTTTTATAAGAGGAGAGGAGGGGCACTTTTGGAAAGTAAAGAAATATTACTTTATTTGAAAATGTGTTTCGGTTTCAAAAGGTCCCACATTGCTATAATTCGTGGATAAGGTGATAAGTCTTCGAAATAAAATCATACAATTGGTTTTGTACATGTGTAGTTCATAGATTTTACATTATCTTTCCATTTTATTTAAATCGTCAAATAATGATGTCATCGCTGCATCATTATTATGTCATAAATAATTTAATTTATTTAATGCCTAAAAATTATAAAAAAATACTATGATGTAGGAAATCCTTTTATATTTCAAATTACTATTTATAATCAAAATTTGGACCTGTTTAACCCTACTTAAATTTTTTTTAGTAAAACAACTCATGTTTGTGTCAATTTAATTTTAACATTAAATAAAAAGTTATTTATGTAATTTCCCAACCAAAGTGGATCAATGGGGTCCCCAAGTTGACCCATGGCTTGTCTTGGTCGGCCATGATACAACCAATAGGTGTAGGACAAGTTTCATGGTGTTTTCACATTCTTATAATATCATTTTTACCTTAAACTACACTAATTACCTCTAATCGTGATTAAAAACTTAATAAGTTACTATTCACCAAAAAAAAATTATTATAATCTCATTGAACCAAATTTTACTTCCTAATGACAACCATGTATGTCGGATTTTTGAAAATCAAAACACAATGATGGCAAAATTTCATTTAAACGGAAAATCAGTTTTTATAAGTACCACTTAGTGGTTTCACTATTCATCAAAAATTGAAGTTTTTCAGAAAAATCCAAAAAATTCACCCTAAGCTATATTTGATATTCTAAATTCAAAAATGAAGTCCATTTTAAAAAATTCAGAACATATTAGTCACATTAATTAATTTAATAATTAATTCCCGCTGTCAGAGCAAATAGCGTGTTTTTATAAAACAATAAGTATCAAAAGATTGACACTAGTTTAAGTCTGATTTCAAAGTGAAATTAATTCCAACGACCACTATTGGATTTAATGGTAAAAATATTTTCTAATTTCACTTTAAAACCAATTAAAAATATAATCTAATCATATAAATAAATTAGATTAAAAAGTGGTTTTGAATTAAAATACAACATTTTACACTATTCATTAAAAAAATGAACTTTATCGGAAAAATACCAAAAAATTACACAAAGTAAAATTTGATGTCCCGATTCTTAATAAGAGTTTTATTTCGTACAAAAGAATGTTTAAGAGTGAAAAAAAACTATATTTAATGACAGTTCTCCATTAAAAGGCGATAAGTGAACCTTTAGTGAAAAATAGGGCATATACGCCTAAAATTGAATTCTTTCCGTATTTTAAGCCTTTAGCTTTTATTGGATAAATGTAAAAACATTTAAAAAAAAATATAATCATATTTAGATATTTCTATCCATTCCCGCCAATACAGCGGCTACATGTTAACTACCATTTGAATTAATATTATTTTATTATTAGAGTGCAACGTAAGATTCCCAAGAAACTCGTTGTTGCGTGTTGGGTACGCCATCGAGCATAGCGTCCCCTTTAAAGTCATATTAATATTTTATTCACAAATATGGATAAATATGAAAATTCCATATTCATTATTTACCTGGGGTGTTACAAATGATGCCACCTTCAATACTGTTGTCCACTCAAATTGTATGATCCCTTTCATAGAGAAAATTCTGAACTTCCAATGAGAATTGAAAACAAACACAAACCAAAATCCATTTATTTCATAGAACAGTCGTGGTTCCAACAATCTCCCCCTTTGGGTTTGTTGGCAATCCCCAAATAAATTCAGTAGATCACTTTCCATAAGAAAATATTGAAATGAAATAATCAACTCAGACGAAACTCTAAGTCTATGTGAGCAATGAGAGATATAGAAAACATGAGGGGAAGCTTGAATTGGGTTCCCATGTTTTTTGAATTCTTAAAGATGCCCAAGAAATTCTCTTATAGTGTCACAGAATCATTACATGCCCTGAATGTTTTCCTTCTCATCCTAACACCGAATTCTCATCATGTCATAGAAGCATTACTTGTCCATCACATGTAATTCTCTTACAGTGTGACAGAAGCATTACATAACCTAAATGTATTCATACTCCTCCTAACATTGAATTCTCATCGTGTCTCAAAATCATTATATGTTTGTCACATGTCCTAAATTTATTACTTCTCCCCCAATGACAATGAACCCAAAGACCCATTTTTGTTCATTGTACAACTCAAAAAACCCTTAGATAGTATCTCACCTATAAACCTACATCATATCCACAAACTGATATAAAAAAAATTAACATAACTTGGGAGAGGGCAATTTCATAACCTCTTTATGCATTGGGAGGTGGTTGAACACTGAGGTTCAAATGATGTTTCTCAAATACAACCATTGATAGTGGCTTAGTCAGGAAATCAACCACTTGCTCATCTATTCCCACATGATCCATTTTAATCATGCCTTTTTGAAATTTTTCATTGATAAAGTGATATCTTATTTCAATATGTTTTGTATGAGAATGATGAATATGATTCTTCATAAGATAAATTGTGCTCTTTTTATCACAGTAAATCACCATTAGTTGTTTCACCTCATCATAAATCTCTGTTAGTTGTTAATTCATCCATAGAAGTTGATTTCATGCCTTTATAGTGGATATATACTTAGATTCAGTAGTACTAAGAGAATCACTATCTTGTTTCTTGCTCAACCAGCCAACACATTGTTTCCCAATATAGAATGCTCCACCACTGGTGGAATTTCTGTCCACTACATCTCCAGCCCATTCAGAATCAGAAAATTCTGATAATTCACTGTCCCTTCCTACAATAAAGTATAACCCATAATTTTGAGTACCTTGAATGTACCTCATGATTCTTTTTACTATTGTTACAAGTTCTTCCTTCAGATTACTCTGAAATCGGGCTGCTAAAAAATTTATAAAGACAATATCAAGTCATGTTTCTATTAGGTATTGTAGGATTCCAATAATCCTCATGTACATTATGGGATCTACAGAGGTCCCATCCTCATGATTCCCAATTTTGGTTCCAAACGCAATCGAAGTTGACATCGGTTTGGAGTCATGCACATAAAATTTATTCAGAAGCTCTCTTGTATACTTTTCCTGAGAAATGAAAGTGTAATCCTTCTTTTGAATCACCAAAATCCCCAAGAAATATGTGAGCTCTCCAATCATAGACATTTGAAATTCGGATTTAACGTGATTGGAAAATTCATCCACCTATTTCTGCATGCTTCTACCAAATATAATGTCATCAACTTAAACTAAAAACATGAACTGATCTTTAGAAAAATTCTTCACATAGAGATAGTGTTCCACTTCTCCTATTTTGAATTCAATATTCTTGAGATAAGAATCCATCCAAAAAATACCATGCTTGTGGTTCCTGATTCAAACCATAGAGGGACTTCTTTAGTTTTCAAAACTATGTTTCATTAGTACCAAGAAGAAAACCCATAGATTGTTTGATGTAGACTTTTTCATCATGAACACCATTCAAGAATATTGTCTTGACATACATTTGATATAATTTATATCCTATTGGATTTACATGGGAAGAAAAAGCCTGATTGACTCCAAACTAGCCGTAGGAGAAAAGTTTTCTTCAACATCAACATCTTCAATCTGTGAATATCCTTTACATACTAGTTGTGCCTTGTTTCTGATAACACTTCCATGATCACAATATTTGTTCTTAAAGATCCACTTTGTACTAATAACATTGTGATATTAAGGTCTTTTGACCCGATCCCATGTCTGATTCTTGTCAATTTTATCTAAATCTTCATTCCTGGCCTTCACCCTTGATTCATCCTTTGCAGCTTATTTAAACAAGGATGGTTCCTCAACTGATAGAAATGCATATTGTGCATTACTCCTCATTCTCCTTGTTTATGTGGGTGCATTAAAATCCCCATTGATGTTGGATTGATCAATTTCTACACTTTGATTCCTCTGTTGAGGTTTATATGAATTATCTTCAGCTATGGTTTCAATTTCAGATTCTTCCTCTAAGTCAACAAATCGATGTGACTCTTGAGAGTTTTTTACAGCCTTCTCAATTTCTATATTTTCATTTTATCTGTGTTCACATTCTTCCTCATCTTATATCTCATCAGAATAGGAATTCCTTGAAGCATTCAGGGTTTTGTATTCATTGATCTTGACATCACTGCTTTCCACAATCCTTACCAATCGCTTATTGAAACACTTATAAGCTTTGCTGTTAATTTGATATCCAAGGAATATTCCTTCATCTTCATTGTCACCATTATTCCCTTGATTCCCTTATTTGTTTCAGATGAAACATTTACTCCTAAAAACACGAAAGTATTTCAATGAAGGATTCCTTGCATGCCACAGTTCATATGGTGTCTCTGTTTCTCCCATATAAAGCCCCGTTCGATTTTGAATGTGCACTACTGCTTGAAAAGCTTATTTCTAGTAATGGAAAGAGATATGACTCTCAATTAGCATAGTCCTAGCCATGTTGTTGAAATGTTGATTCTAACGATAAAAAACTTTGTTTTACTTTGGAGTTCTCACAACAGCTACCTCATGCTGTATTCCGTGTTTTTCTAGGTAATTATCAAACTCAATGGACACGTATTCGCCTCCATTGTCAGATCATAAGACATTTATTGCTTGTCCAGTATCATTATCAGAAATTCAGCGATAATTTTTCTTGCAATCAAGCACTTGTCTCTTCCTGTGAATAACCATTACACATACCATTCTACTATAATAATCAATGAAAATGATGAAGTACCTCTCTCCATGAGTTTTGAAATATTTTATCCGTCACATATATCTGTATGTATGAGATCAAGAAGGTGTGATGCCCTTTTCTTCTTCGGCTGGTATGAACTACTGAATAGCTTCCCTCGTATGCAAGCATCACAAGTCTTTTCCCATTCACATTTCAGAATGGGGATATCCATGAATATATTTAGCTTATATATCTTTTCCATGTCCTTTTGGTTAATGTGCTCCAGCCTTCAATGCCACACTTTTTTTTCCTCTTCAATATATAGATAAAAAGAGTTCTATTTACTCTCAACCTGATATAAGTTTCTATCTGTTCTGCATCATTTCATGAGAGAATTTTCTATTTTAACCTTTATAGTGAAACCTTTTTGATTGAAAGTTACTATGAGACCTAGGTCACAGAGTTGACTCAACCTGAGGAGATTGTGATGTAGACTGTCCACATAAAGTAATTTAGTATTCTTTAGATATCTATTGACCAATGCAGTATTTTCACTGCCTTTAATCTTCATAACACCATCATTACAAAACCTCACTGTTCTATCAACCTTCTTCATAATGTTCTTTAAAAGGCTATCATTTCCTATCATATGGGATGAGAATACACTATAAATAATCCAGGTTATGCTACTTTTCTTAGCTTTGAGAGCTACTTCTTCAAGATTGGATTTCTCAATTTGTTTCTTCTCTTTACATGAGATGTTGGATTGAGCGTAGGACACTGATGGCTTTACAATTATTTATTCTGCATAATTAGATTCTTCATACCCATACTCTTCTTCTAGAGGGGAAACACTGTTTGTGAGAACAACACCATCAGGAGGGTGAGTATTTAACTGTCTCTGAGAGTTGTATGAATTTATCCTATCATACATCTGCCTGCAATACATTTCTTTATGGACAAAGTTAGAACAATGAAAATAGTATCCATAGAAACTATTTCTTTTATAAGATGTAGGATATGAAATCGTTCTCCATTGTTGACTTCCTAGATCTTCCCCATTCAAATAGCTCCTTGCCTCTTTGTAATATGACATGGTATGACTCAGATCACCACAGAATTGACACTTTATGAAAGGAAATGTCTTCTCACTTGTATTTCTCAGCATGTGTTCTTCCTTGGGAAAATAATTGGGATACCTGTAATTTCTGAAAGTTTGAGGATAATCTTTAGTTATTATTTTATTTTTGATTAATGGTTTCTTTTTTAGAACTTCAGGAAACATTTCAACGTGACCAAATTTCATCTTGTTTTTCTTTTGGATATCTCTACTTCCAGTAGTTGATGTCTCAGCTTCACAAATGATTCCACTGTTTCACATGCAAGCGGGTCTTTTATCACTAAATATTTTTTAAACCCCATATGAATGACACTTGGCTCTTACAAGTAATTCTGTATATGAGAATATTCCAAGATGAATTTTCTTCTTTTTCTATTTTGTGTTTGATTGACACTCAAGTTTACTCTTAAGAGTAACAACTTCTTTCTCAAGACCCTCAATAGTCTTGGACTTCTCTTCCAGTCTAGATATAAGGTCATTGATTACATTTGATTGTTCATCAATTATAAGATTAATTTCCACAACTTCATCTGTGATTTCAAGGATTTAAGACTGTACTCTCACTAGTTCCTCTAGTCATTCAATTTCAGATTCAAGATCATCAACATATTCTGATGATTCTTCCACCATTTCGTTCCACTTACTACATCTCTTACATTTATTTTCAATCTTGGAAAATGAATCCTTAATTTGAAACATTGGATCACCATTAAGAGTTATCTGATTATCTTCATTTTTATCGATCAAAGGTTCGGACCTTTCAATGGTATCCATCATGGAAGCATGATTTCCAATTTTAAATTTTGGTTCTTATTCTTCACAGAATTCAATAACATCATCTTAATATTAATAGAAAAAACTCTTCTTATGAAATTTCTTTCCATATTTGAAGTCTCCCTTTCGGAAAAACCTTTTCTGAGGCTTCTCAGTGTCTTCCGCTTTTCTATCTTTATCATCAAAATTTATTTGACACTGTGAGAAAATGTTCCCAAATCTTCCACAATGAAAACACACCAGAGGTAAATTACCTTTAAATTTACCTTTTCCCTTCTTCATCTTCTTTTCAATGAGAGACATAATTTCATTTTCCTCATCATCTTCACCACCACTATCTCCTGAAATTTTCAGTTTTTCCATGGATTTGAACGCCATTTACTTGCTAACACAAGTCATAACACCTTCTGGTTTGAATCTCATCTCATATTCCAGTAAACTACTTAGAAGATCATCTATAGATAGTTTAGATAAATATCTTTCTTCAAGGGATTACACATTTTCATCGTACATAGGTAGAAGTCTTCAAAAGATTTTATTTACGATATCAATGTCTTTGATTTCCTCTCCAAGACCTCTAATTTCTCCCACTACTTCAGTAATTTGATTGAAGAAGGAATTTGCATTCTCATCATGATGAATCTCAGATCATTGAACCTGTTGTGCATGACTTGAAGTTTTACCTCCTTAACTTCGCTATCTCATTCATAAATATTTTCATGTTTATCCCACATATACTTTGCTGAGGTGAAACTCATTACCTTTTGATAGATCAAATCAGAAAGAGCTGTAGTGGTAGCTTTTTGAGCTTTAGCATACACATCAAGGACTTTTATATCTGTATAAGTTATATCAAGTCCAATTGGATTAGTAACTTATATTCAATGCACATTAAGAAAGAGGACTTCCATTCCAAGGGATCTTAGTTGAGATCTCATTATATTCTTCCAAATCTAATAATTACCTCTATCGAAGAGATGAATTCCCCTAGCATTGGATTCATTCTCCATGATGACAAAGAATTTTTTTTACCCTAGTAACCTTTACCCAATGATACCAATTGTAGGACCCTGAGACACCCTAAGAGGGGAGGGGTGAATCAGGGTGTCAAATTTTTCTTTTAAATCAAGGTTCTTATTCCCACGCTGAAAGTAACTTGTTAAACCCGCAAGACTGATGAGAATATAAAGCAAACAATCACATGCATAGAGATCACACATAACTTTTACTTGGTTCACTACTAAGGGCTAAGTCCAAGGAACAAATGCCGAAAGTGTATCAGTCATACCTAAATTCACTAATCTTCAATAGTTTATGGATTAAAGTTTTGGTCACAATAACTTTCTTCCAGGCACACTTCCTTTACAAAGGTTCATGGAAATATCACTACATACCTCAAATTACTTCAGTCGACTCCCCTAGCTCACTACCTCGTGAGAAGTCTAACTCAGTTTATTGACTTGAAGGTCGTTTCAATAGATTTTCATTAAAGTCTTTGTCTCTGTTCAGCATGAGACACTAATTACATAGAAGTCCTGAATTGATGAACTTGAAAGCACTGAACCACTGAATGGGATATTCAGAATATGTATTCAGCCTACAATGACAATTGTGTGCAACACCAACCCTGTGTACACAAGATCGTACTTTTTCACCCAAGATTTGATTTTTTGCGTGGAAAATATTTCGTAAAACTACACCATTTACATGAAAATTTCACCTTTTCACTCAACTTTACCTTTTACGCACAACCTTAACTTTTCCACACAACTCTAACTTTTCCACGTAACTTTAACTTTTATTCACAACTCTAACTTTTCCATGCAACTCCCTTTTCGCACAACTTTTATGAAAATCAGAACTCATATCTTCTATAAGTCTTCAATCATGAAGAATGAGGGGGGTGGGGGGTCAACTATTATTTATAGGCGTTGTGGACCCCCGCATGTAAAACCCACTATGTCACACAAAACCACTCATTCTTCGTACAATTCTTTTCATGCAAAAACTGTTTTCCACGCACAACTCCTGATATTTCACACGTCTCTTGCCTTTGCTATTTTTCAATGTTCTGATCCCAAAATATGCCTTGGACCCAAGTTTCTATAGAACCAACAATCTTGCATGAAAATTCCTTTTCCAAACAAACTTTTCTCTATTTTCCAATTTTTAGGCCTAAAGATTTGGAAAACACTGGGAAATGATGCCACCTTCAATACTATTGTCTGCTCAAACTGTATGACCCCTTTCCTAGAAAACATTACAAACCACTAATGAGGGTTGACAACAAACACAAACCAAACTCCCTTTATTGTATTAAATTGTTGTGGTTCCAATAGAATATCTCAAATTTTTTTCTCGATATGCATTACATCCAAACAATGACCCAATAAATTTGATGACCAAATAATAAATTTCAAAGAATATATTTTTATTTCTATAATTTCTTTTGAAATTTGAATTAATTTTATTTATTTATTTTAATTGATTTAATTTTCTATGAACATAATTCAAACAATTAATTTCTTTAACATTATCATTCCCAAATATTTATTATAGTGTTTTATTAGTCTCGATATCATTATAGAACAATCTCAAAATTATCCTATATAGATGATCCATATATTAAAATAATTGATTCCCCATGAAGCTAAAAGTTCATAAAAACATTAATCTATGGGTACTTGTATTTATTATATAAATATATCAGGATAATTTCCCTTTATTACTCCAACCATTAATCATTTCATGTGTAGGGAAATAATTTATCATTCATAATAAAGTTGTATGAAACATAAATTACACTTTATTGAATGTATCACACGCTTGTGCACCAATAATAAAAATCATATTTAACTCATATATTAATTTTTTAAATTATATGTCAATATCATTTCTAGGATCATTGGGTCCAGATATCAATATACTCATCATAGTTAATAGCTTATTCACACAAAACTATGATGGAAAGTTTTAAAGAGTAATGAAAATAGGATATGTTTGGTGTACATTATACATTTTAAAAAATGGGTTGAAACCATCACATGATAATACCAATCTTATATTTCATCGTTCAACAGAAAAATTAGTATCTAACCAATAAAATTTATTCTAAGATATCATATCTATAAGATTAAATATTTCATTATTATCATTATTTATTTCAAATTCACGCCATCTCATATTTATTTCTTTTTGTTCTAACAAAAAAGGTTTATGAATCCTAGGAATTAAAGGGAAGTGCCACATAACTTTATTTATTATGTGAGAGTGAATTTTGTTTTTGTTAGTCTTCCACCTTGATGTACTACACTATTTTCACTGACTCAACTTTGCGTTTTCCTTCCATAATAAACAAAAATCATTAGGGGTAAGAATCGATCTTAGTAGATAAAAGTCCAAAATTTTCAAACAAATTTGATTCCATGTAATCATTTTCTAGAATACATGCATCATCTGGTAGTAAATAGTATATATATAATTAAATATTCAACCATAGTATTACTAAATCCATACATTTATTTCCCAATATATAATCACATTAAAAAAATCAACTTTGTTCATTTTCCACATGCCTGATATACTAAGGAATTCACATATTCCATAAGAATTCTAACACTGTCACCATCATCATCATGATCAAAAAATTAAAACTCTGTTATAATATTCATTTCATATTTCACTGGTCAATATGAAGATATTGATTTAGAAACAAATTGAAACTGATCAAAAATGAATTTTTTCAAACCAATCCTTTCAGTTGAATAAATGTCATTATCCAATTGATTTTTTCTTCATCATGATACCTCATATGATATTTTATTTAGAATTCATGTTTAGTGATATGTTAACTCACTTCCTCATGAGTTAACAATGGTCTTCAAATATAATCAAAACTTGGGCATCAAATCTGTCTGCTGTCAGATCCATTATTGAATGAAAAGTCCAAAAAATATCATAACTCCTTCTGAAAATCATCAGTGATCTGATCAATGTTGTACATATAACTTCCATACATTATAATGTAAATAAAAATAAATTAAATAAATAATCTTTAAAACTAATTAACATGATATGTATTGTTTTATATAATAAAAACTAATCATTATTAACATATTATTTTATAAATCATAAAAAATATCTTAAATGAAAAGTAAAATAATATATTATATATTGTAAAATTTTAATTTATAGTCAATTTTATATCCATAATCTACATTATTGATTTATTATTTGTTTTCAAATAATCTATAGTACAACTTCGTCATAAATAATCTTGTGAAACTATTTTTTAAATACATATTGTTAAAATATTCTATTGGGTTATTATACCCAATAATATATGTACACACTCTTAGGAGATATCATATGTTTTTTATTTCATTCTATTTTTCATATGAATTAAATAATTTATATTTTTATCTAATGAAATAGTTATCGATATTGTAGTATGGTATCCCTATTGGGGAGATTTTCTTTGTCATTTGAATCTTTTGGTGATGATTCTATGTATAAATTAATTAGCCATTTTTTGTTTGGTATTTATAATTTAGTTATTTTGTATATTTATAGAAACATAATCTCAAAAATGGTGTTTAAAACCATGGTTTTAGTCACCATTCATTGATATTCCATAGAACATGCATGAGGTTAGTGGTAGTTAGGTATGTGGATATATCATTATATTGTATAGTTCATTAAAACATCATTATCAAAATTTAATGACTTGGTTATTGAATAATTTAATCCCATGAGAAAATAATATTTTAGTTACACAACCCATAAATTACATACTTGATTAGATTATTAATGTTTTATTAGTATAAAATGGTAATCACATAATTCCTAGTGATTTTATTATCCTTAATTTAAGATGTTATAAAAAGTATCACATAATAATCTAACATACCCTTTCAGGGTTCATATTTAACAGAGTAAAAAGAAAAATCATTTATATTCCATTAAATATTGATAGAGGAATCATGTTTATATTAAAATAATCTCACTTATTATAACATGTAATCAAACATGACCTCAAACCCCAAGGTAACACACAAAACTCTATAAAATTATCAAATACCACTCCATCAGATCTCATAAAGATATAAAAGATCCAAATTATGGGAAAAATCCCTTATATAGATTAAATTACATATATGGGATCCCATAATTTCATGAAATAATAAGGTGGAAAACACAACATAAGACCCATTGAAGGTGATATTCCATTTAAGGTCATTATTTGGGTCACTCAACTATATATGAATACATTGAGATCAAATGGAAAATTTTTAAGCCATATACATGAAAATTCCCCATAGATTTATCTATCCTATAAAAAAATAAATACAAATCAAGGGAATATTCTATAGAAACAAAGAGATATTTGATATACTTGAAAAATATTTAGAGGTCCCTTAATGGGAAAGGTATCTTCACTCTAATTATCCATCATAAAACACTTCATTTAATAAATGGAAGAAAGAATAAAACTTATCAGGTTCCATAACTCGGAATACAACACATCCTATTTTGTTCATTCAATAAACACATTAAATTAATCTTCAAATACACGTTCAATAACTTTATAATTGATTATATCTGATGGACCATGTAGTAGATGATGTGGTGGTAGAGACAACTAAAATAACACACTATATTGAGTGGAATGTTTACTCAAACTCGTGCATAAGGATACTGTGGTAACATATCCTCATGCTATTAGAATCATATGAACATAATTTTAGTGAACACCAAAAATATATTATTTATATACACCTAAAGGGAAATATATAATATATATATTCAGGGTTCATAGTGTTTTTTCAAATATTTTATTTTAATGATGTTTTTTAAAATATCCCAAATTATTATTAATATGATAAAAACTTATACTAAAAGGAAATAACCTATTTTCATAAACTAAACACATATAATATCATCCAAATAATTATATATTTATCAAATTTTAACTACTATGACATCTTCTCTGATTATCATCAAATTAAATAAATGATTAAACCAAGGGATATATAAATTTTATTATACCTATCAGCATTTATTTTACTTTAGTTTACCTTTTTATTAGTGGTATTATGTAATTTATTATTATTTATAACATATTTTAGGGTATTTTACATAATCAATAATTTATATCATTTAATATTGTTTCTATTTTAAGTACATGAGTAATAACTTCTATAAAACACAGTGTAGATGGTCCATAAGCTATCAAAAACTTTCTTTCTTCTTTTCTTGGTGCGTACACAATTATTTTGTGTTGGTGAAATGTGTTCTTGACCTAAAATAGAAATAAATGATATAAAAATTTATTTATTATCAATGAACCCACATTTATTACATGTGTAATTTTTTTTTAATGTATGATTAGACCTTTGGAAACAATGTAATGTGAACAATATTTTTGTGAAAATAGGAAATTCAAAGGAAACCCAATTGCTTATCTAAATATAAGATTGATATAGTACAAACATTATAGTTTCCTTGGGATATTTTCTAGAATATGTTGTGTGATATGGTAAAGGATACATATAAGAAAGTATCTATTCCCCTATATTAGGTTTTTTAGATATATGATGTGGGTTATAAAATAATTAACTAATTTAATTTAAAATTTAAAACAACCATACTAGGTACCAAGTAACCCTCTACTAGGTGCCTAATTGTCCACCTAGTACTGTACATACTTGGGAAAACTATCATGGCACCTGGTTCTATCTCTAGAAAAATTCATGAGATCTATCCAAAAATTCCTTAGAGCCTCTCTTTAACCCCAAAAACAATTAAACATCTCTAAAAACTCTCTAAATTTCATTATCTGACAAAAATATTCCTATTAAAATATAAAAAAATATCCATACCATTATCAGGGAATAATGTAAAAACAAATGACTAAACAAAAACATGAATAAAACATAAAAAATAATAAAAAATAGAAATTAGGATTAATCATAGGATGATTCAACAAAAACAAGGACACTGTAACACAATCATGTAGATGAATGAATAAGGATGACTATAAGAAGCAAGAGGAGTCTAGATCATAGAAAATGTAGGGGTCAGCCCATAAAAGTCCTACCCATAGAAGGTCTCGACTTTAGCATTTTTGTGTAACCCAATCATAGAATGAAAAGTAATCAGCCAAAACATTTATTGAAGGATAACTCAACTATATTGGTCCACTTGTAAAAAAAATAAGGTTCATATGACTTACTAAAAAGATGATCAATTCATGACGAAGGGGATTATGGAGGGGAGGACCACGAGATTTAGGGGATGGGAGGAATTGTATGAGAGGGAGAGAAACAAAATAAAGAATTTTCAGTGGATTAGGGAATTCTTGGGAGATGATCTAGAGGGATAAGAGATTGAGTAATGGTATGTGGTAGAATAGAAATAAGACATGTACTAGAGGAGCACTGTATGAGGGGTTGAAAAAAATGATGAATCATATTGCCACAGACAGAGTAACCCATCGATTTAATGAAAATATAGCCATGATTGTTATAAAACCATGGATATGAAGAAATATATTTACATGTACTTATAAAAATGTGGCTATAGGTCTTTGACGATAGATCATTTTTTTAGAAGCGTGTTTTAAAATTTTTTATAGAAGAAATGTTTTTCCCACCATTATAAATATTCTTCATTATTTGTCTTTTTTACTATATTTTGATGGTTTTACAAATTAAAATCAATTTTCATTATTTTGTTTAATTCTTTAAAAAAGGATATTATTTTATTAAATTTTATTAAAAGGTATTTTGTTCCACTTATATTTATTTTTTATCTTCTACACCACATTTTCATACTTAAACATAATTTATTTTAAAAATTAATTTATAAATTATTTTAAAAGTAATGATTAAAAATTATCCATTAAATCTCATGAAAAGATATTTTGAGTTAACTTTTATTTTTTTGTAATAATGTAACAAAAATATTTTTGTAAAATTCTATTTAAAACCATCACATACATTTCTCTCTCTATCTCCCAAAATAATTTTATTGACTGCAACACCTTTATTTCTGATAAGTTGATCGTATTATTTATATCAATGTTCAATATTATCATATATGTATTATACATAATCTATAGTATGGAATTATACATATAATATTAAACTATATAGTGTGAATACCCTATCATAAATAAATCAAATTGGAGTGTGTTCATCAAGAAAGTTAGTTTAGTTATTGATTGGGAAAATATTGATAATCCACATACTTGTTAGTTATATATGGATTTTTATTGACTCAGAAGGTAGGATAAATATATATTGAGGAAATATTGAAATCAAATATACTTAATTCAATATATATATATATATATATATATATATATATATTTATTATTAAGGCATATTGATGATGTATTTCTGATTTAATATATAATAAATTCATTGCACATTTTTTAATTACTGTTGGGTCCAAGAATTATATAATTGATCAATGCACCGGTTGGTCTCATGAGACAAAAAATAATGGGTATTATTTTTTTATAGCTACCTGTATATTTATAGTACCATGGAAATGATTATTTGGTGATGATCAGGTCACAAAATTATATATCTCTTTGATACATTGGGTAGGTATCATGAGATAAAATAGAATGGGAATCACTTGTTGTTTTACAACCCATATAATGATAATGTTTTGGCTGAGGATTTGAGGACATGTAAGGTGTTTTTACATGAGGCCTTTATGGTATGTAAGATGCCTTGTAATGAGGCCTTTAATTTATATAATATGTCTTAGAATGATGCCATGGTGTCAAGATTAAGAGGTCTAACATTATGAATTCCATCACCATGAAATTAATTATTATTATCCATGTGATTATTTATGTTTCTGTGTCAACCCTGGATATATTTGTTTCTCATGTTATTGCCTATATGAAACATTTATTGATTAATTAACTTTTTATATTACTAAATCTTTGTTTCTCAATGATATATTCCATGGAACACTACCCTTGCAAAGCATTTGAGCTCAGCCTTATTATGTATCTATTCCCCAAGGATATGAAGAAGAGTAATACAAGTGATATGTATATAATAGAATAATGTGTGGAAATTTAATTGGAGATATTAAATAATAATTATGGAGTAATAAAATCGTGGTACAATTATAAAAATGTCCAGTGGGTGAGAAAGATATGAGTTTTAATAAGTAATGGTTTTATTAATTCTATGAAGATTTAAACCTAAAAAGGTATTGGTTATTTAAGTTCCACAATAATTTATTTTGATGTTTTAATTATTTATGTTTAAAATTTGGTCAAACTAGTTGGAATCAAATCCAACATGTAAATAGTAAGTTTTTAGCACTGGATCGAGGAGTGTGAGTCAAGGGTTCCTCAATTGGTATTTGAGAAGGGTCTATATAAATTTAATGTTTATGAAGTTATAAAATAAAGAAAAATATAAGAGTTTTAGATACAATTATGGGTACATATGTTTACAGTTTTTCCTAAGTTTAAAGGCATATATAACTTTTGAGGTATTTATGTGATTGTATTTTTAAGTGGTTGATGGAATTTTTGGAAATATTTCTTATTTTTTAAGAAGAAGACATAATTGTGGTATACATTACCATTAGAGCTAATATGTGATTTATTTTTATTTAATTATGAAAATGGGATAACTAATTTTTGGGAATTTAAGTTGAGTAGTATGGTTATCCATGAGGATTAAAGAGTAATTTGACTTCAAGTAAATTCATGTAGTTTTGGAAAAATACTAATATATTTTGTGAAGCATATATGATTACGGTATATATAAAATGATATGTGATTTTAAATTGATTAATGTTGTTTGGGAATGAAGGTTAAGTTTAATATTGGGAACATATATTTCCATGATTTTTGAGTATGGGATATAATTAGTAATATTTTTAATGATTATCATGGTTTAATAATTTTTGAGGTACAAGTTATGTTGATTTTGAATGAATATGTGATCAAATATTTATGATTTTTTACTAATTTGTTTAGTATTTTAAAATAAAATAACTTAATGGTTAAGTGAGAACCAAACAAGGAAGAAAAAAGGTGAAGCAACATGCCCAAGAGGATCCACCATTGCAATCATGAGATAGACCAAACCCCAAAAAACTAAAAAGGGCCCGAGAATGAAAAAACCACCTCAGGCCGACAGAAACCAAACTACAGTCATCAGTTCATGAACCCCTAAAGCACCTAAACACTAACATCAAACCACACCATATATATATCAGACATCAAGAAGAACACCATGACTCACCTTCACATCACACCACTACAATTAGCTACGTTAGAGACCACTGTTGACACACCAAAAAAGTCGTGGGTCTGAAGCCACCACACCAAACCAACCGCAACGCAGAGCCCCAAACGGCACCACTATTACAGAGGTCACCAACACAACCAAAATAGTCAAGGAATTATTCAAACCAATAACTATCATGAGAATCAATTGTACACATGATTTCACTGTAAATGTCTTTTATGTTTAAAAATATATTTTTTTCTTCTAAAAACATGTTTTTTGTTTCATTTGTATTGCCTATATTAACATTAGTTTTTAAGAACTTTATAAATTTAATCTTGTAAAACTTTTCCCATATTTTGAATCCTCATATTAAAATTAGGCATCAAGTCCCATTTCATTTTTAATTATTAAATTAATTTACCATGGTAAAATATTACCAATGCAATAATGTAAGAGTTAAAAAGAGGATTAAACTAAGGAATATGGACCCAAATATAAAAAAATCATATATAAATTTAATTATAATGGTATATTTAGATAATAAATCATATTATATTTTAATTTTGGATTATTTTACTCCACTTTACCAAAAAAAGACTTTATTTTATTTTAAATTTAAGAGTATTTATCGGTGTGCCACTACCGTCAATTATAAACGGACCCCTCCTATAATCACTTATACAACCACTTTGAGCACTTTAGATCAAAAACTATCTACCAAAATAACTTAAAAACTATTGTATACATGACTTATAGATTTTTTTATCATCAAAATACAAACCTAAGAAGGATTAATGATAGATCCAAAGGATGATTCCCAAGGAAGATATAATCATCTTAGCTGAGTTCTTTCAAGTTTCATTCTTCTTAAATACCATTAAAATATTCTATAACCTTCTTAACATAGTAACATAGATATAATTAGTTTAAAGAAATATTATTATTTGGATGGAACTACCATTATCTACCTTCTTTATATCCATTATAAAATGAAAGTATCTTCTATGTGTACGAGTAGACTACTGCCTTCATGAACGACATATTTAACTTTTCATCCCTGACATACATGAATCATTATAAAATATTTATTTAATGAATAATATGATATTTATGATTATGTAAAGATAAATCATTAAATACCTTCCATATATTCTATTTAATAGACAATGAAAACATCACTTAGGTGTATGTGCATACTACTGCCTCCATGAATAACGTTTTTCATTTTCCATCATTTCCATACAAGTGGTGTTCTAAAATTTTGTTTTATGTATTAATATAATATTTATAACATTATTAATGGTTTTAATGGTTATATAAAAATTTTAATTTATTAATAAATATCAATTCTATTTATGGAATTGAAATTTATAAAAAAACAAGATTTTTATGCTTTCTATGTACATAATCACCATGAGTTCCATAAAGTTACCATGTGACATCATAAATATATAAAACAATTAATATAAAAATTCCTAAACATTGTGGAGACGATTTAACCATGAAAAATGTGCATGTATTGAAACAACTAAATCAAAACATGCATGGAAAACTTAACATTTTACACAAAACATTGTTTTTAAAAAATAATTATTAATGAATGGGTAATGTGAAATTAGAAGTGAATGTTATATAATAATATAAATGTATATATATATATATATATATTTATAATAAATAAAAATTTATAATACATATACGTTAATACACATCTGAATAAATATAAATTGAAGGTAAGGGTTTCGCATCTCAAACATCGTTCTTTTCTATATGTTTTGAATTATGAATATATTTGCATTATATATTATATATGATAACAATTTGAATTATTATGTAAAAATACAATATTTATTAATTTTAATTAAAGTCTCATTTTTTTTTCAACTCTTTCAATTAGTTTTGATGAATGTGTTATAAAATCAACAAGGTTTATTGGTCTCAATTTTGATTTTTTTGAGATTATTTCATATTAGACACCATAATTTATTTTATATTTGGTAATTAATACAACATTATTGTATTTTAAAATATTATTTAATTTAATTAATTCTATTTATATAAATATATCTTTTTCTAAATTTCAATGGATTCTTATTCAAAAATTTCCAATCTCGTAATGGTTTATTTTACAATCTCACATTTTATCAGGATTGTTTATGTTTCAATTAGAAATAGGAAAATTTTATTTTATTCATCCCATAAAATCCATTTTTTTTATTATCATATGGTAATTAATATATGTTTTAATAATTATATACATTTTACATCACTTTGATACTGAAAACTACCAAAAGAATGTTTATAAGAAAAGCTGACCATATTTATCATTTTTGCTCACGAATCTTTCTATTGCATGTCTATATTATTTATTTTATTTAAATAAAGTTATTTTATGTACTTAAATGATTTATTAAGTTAAATTTTAAAAAATATATAACTTTACATTCAAAATTTTTTAAATTAACATTTTTTACTTTTTTTTTGAAAAAGTCAATTTTGACCTTCTTTACAAATGTGTGAAAATATTATCTTTTAGACATTTTACAAATGAGAGGTTTTTACCCCATAATGAAAATTATTTATTTATTATATTCCTTTCTATGTTTTGATGGTATTATTAAGTAATATATATTCTCATTCTTCTATGATTTTTTCAAAAGAAAAAGAGATTATTTTCTGTAAGTCTTTGAAAATAGATTTCATTTCACTCATGTAAATTTTTATCTTCAACTCCACATTTTAATAATTAATAATATTTTATTTTCAAGGTTCATTTTTTATAAATTAATTAATTTTTTTAGTATTCTTTAAATCTATTGATTTTTTTAAAGTGAGTTTTAGCTTCTTTTTTGTGTCATAGTTACAAAAGCCTTATGTAATATTATTTTTAAAAAATTCATGTAAATTTTACTCTTTATCTCCGAGAATACTTTTGTTTTCTATATTGATTTAATTTTTTATGAATTAATGGAAAACTTCATGTCCAAGTTCTTTATTATTATGTATTTATTATACATAATTTCTAGTATTTACTTTTCCGTATAATCATTAATCTATACAGTGTGAATACCCTATCATATATAAATAAAATTATTGGGGGTTCATCAAGAAAGGTAGTTTATTTATTTTATAAGAAAGTATTGATAATCCATTATACAGAAGATTATTGACCTCTGAGGTATAATGATAATGTATTGGGGAAATATTGAAATTTTTCAATCATAATTCACTATAGATACATATTGATTACTAAGGTATATTAATGATTTATTTTTTATTTATTATATAATGAATGATTTGGATAATATTTAGTGACGGGTGGGGTAAATAATTGTGTATCCTGTTGAGAAATTGATATGTATCATGAGACAAACAAGAATGATATTATTTTATGTATTCCTACCCATATATTTATGATTTCATAGTCATGATTATTTAGTGATGAGAGGCATATGAAATTATATATCCTCTTTATGGATCAATTAGATCTCATGAAAAAAACTTGGTCGGGTATTTCATGATGTATTCCAGCTTATACAATGATAATATCTTGGATGAAGAGTTGATGGTATGTAATATTTCTTAGTATATAGCCATGATAGTTTGTAAAATGTCTTGACATGAGGCCTCGATTGTACGTAACATGTATTGGAACGAGTCCTTGATAATAAGATTAAGATGTATGGATTTTTTTATTCTAGAACCATGAAATTAGTTATAATTTTCTATTTGATTATTTATGTTTATATGACATCCATGGATATATTTTCTCTCAGTTTATTAAATCTATGTAAAATTTATTAATTGTTTACTCTACTATATTGTTTATGTTTTTTTCTCCATTATATCTTCCACTGAAAACTACCATTACTAAGTATTTGACGTCACATCTTTTACATTTCCATTTCCCTAGGTTATGAAGAAGATTATTTTGTGTGAAATGTATTGAAGGGTATCATGTGTGGAAATTTTTTTGGGAGATGATGCAGAATTTTATGGAATAATAAAATTTAGTTGTAATAGAAAACATTTATAATGGATGAGAAATATATGTGTTTTGATAAGTAATTGTTTTCCTAATTCTCTAAATATCTAAACCTAAAAAGGTTATGGGTTTTTAATATACTTAATAATTTCTTTTTATGTTGTAATTATGGACGGTTAAAATTGGGTCCCATTAGTTGGCATCAAATCTATTTTTTAAAGAGTATTTTTTAGCACTTGATCTATGAGTACAAGTCTAGGCCATATCAATACAGCAAAAAAACTCTTTTTTATATATCATGAGAATATTCTGTATCTATATAGAAAATAATACCAACACTGAACTTAATAATTCACCACAACCTGTAATACTCAATAACAAGCATCAATTAGATATAACTCAATGTTGTATTTTTAGTGGTAAATTATCATTTCACTTCATGAAATATATGAAACCAATGTGAAAGAATGACAAAGTGTAGAATACCTTCAATATAACATGAAATGTTTTCTATTCTTAATCCCATTTTTAAATACTAATGAAACTATATATATGAACTCTTATAATCATATACCATAAAATAAACCACTAGAGAGGCCATATGTTTTCCGCACTTTTGGAGTCATGTAAAACTCATTAAATCCCTACGAAATTCCATCCACATATATATATGTGATGATATAATAAATCCTTCCCACTAGGATCATTTAGTGAGTAACATTTTTAAGGAAATAATGTTTGAATAATGATGAAATATAATAATCATATTTCTAATGTTCAACTCTTTGAACATAATTATCATATTATTTTACTTAACAACATAAAATGTTACGATATTAATAATTTTTTTACATATAATTATCTCTAAATTTATCATCCTCACCATAAAACCTATCCATTCAATCATTTCCTTTGAGATCATTTACGTAAAAAAATTAACTCTTTACATTAATATTTCCCTTTACCAATACATCCTTAACTATTTTAGGATATAAAGATAATTTAAATTTGAATTAGATAGGTATAATATTTTATTTATTATAACTTAAAATTTTCTAAGTGAAAAAAAACTCCCACTAGCCTCATATAAACAATATTCTATCAAAAATATATTGTTACGATAAACAAACTCTTTTGTGTTAGGAAATAACATTTATTTTTTAGTGGGAATATTTTACAAATAAAATAAAATATCCAAACTATGTATGATATTATATGTGTTTGGATTAGCATTCCAAAATTAATAATTTATTATTTAAAATATTCCATCATTTGAGAGGTGAGAACTCTTTCCATCATAGTTCAAAAAATACGGATAAATTTTTTTATCCAAAATAACTCTTTTATTCATATATTATATTAAAATAATGTTATAGAAATTAATGAATAATAATCCATGTGAATTGAATCCATCTTACCATTTTTTTATAAAAACTCTTATTTTAATAAAAAACATATATTTTCATATAATTTAAAATAATATGAGAACATGAACTATTTATTTAGATTCATTTGAGCTTGAAATATTCTTTTATATCCATCTCTATGATTTAGAAACCCTTTGTTTCATCACATTAATTTTCCAAAAAGATCAACAATTTCAATAATTTTAAACTTCTATATATTTCTAAAAATCATAATATATATATTTGGTAATATATACACTTAAAAAATTTAATAATTTAATTATATAACATTAATACCAAATTTTGAATCGCTATAGAGTTTCAAAAACCCCTTTAAGTATTTTAGATAATTCTATATCATTGGGAAACATTGATCCTTCCGAACAAATTTATAAGTTTTAAGGAGTGAATCTGACTATTAGACCATCCATTTTTCTTTATTAAGATTAAACAATTTCCCTTTTGTATTATAAACACAACTATAGAGCTTTGAATTTCCATGTCCTGCTCAACTATCCTCAAAACTTAAAAGTAACCCATTAATTTTCTTTTAAAACTCATTCCTATTATCAAAACGTTTTTAGAAATATTATACAATGATATTTATTTCCAGAAATTTAATAAAGGTCTTCAGTCTCTCTAAGTCATTAACATACTCAATTATATCGAGTACATGAGTGGAGAATAAATATCCTTAGGTAATGTTATTACTATACATTTTAAACATTAATTGAATACTTCTACATTTCTTATAAGAATCTATATTCTCTTTTTGATTGTATTCACTAGTTGGTTACTCAGGATGGGTTTTCTCTAACCCATAGATTTTACCTTCTTTCTTAAGAATAGTTCTTAATATTTCTGTATCCATATAAGATGTTGATTCTGTTTAGCTTCTAATAATTATATTTTGATCTCAATGTCATGTTTGATGATGATGATTCCATTTTATATACAAAAAATATTTTATTAGATGAGTATCTTGTTTTTAATTTAATTTAATATAATATTTTATTAAATATACTCCCACTAAAATGATGACTCATTTTATATTACCTAAAATCCATTAGCGTTAAAAGATCCATATTTTACTACAACTTGGGTTGATTTATAATTTCTTCTATTAAATAGTAATTTATGCTGGTTATCATGCTAATCATATCATATATAACTCTTGGATATTTAAGCATAAAAATACTTTCCCAATCATTATATGGATAAAATCAACTTTATAAGTCTTATATCCCAACCTTTAGAGCTTCCAACTACATTTAATCAAAATTATATTCCAAATATGGTCACTTAACACTATTAGGGTCACCAATAAAATAATTTTATTAGATAAGATAATATTTAGACACCAAGCTTGTGAGAAACTTAACCTGTTGGTTAATCGAGGTTGTGAAAAGTGTCACTTTAAATAGGATCTAACACTTAGTATTTTATGGTGATTTTAATATCTCACTATCGTATCTCTTGTATTACCTTTATATGTATGCATACTTATAATGATTTAGTTTGAAATAATTTTTACTTTTAACAAATAATTATGTTTAAACCATATTGTTGTGTAACTCTTTACACAACTCATAGATTTTGTTACTAACCCAAATTAAAATCCATCTATATTTATACATTTATAAATATGTCACATGTATAAGTATATGAAACCCTTTCATGTAAATTCATTGAATCATATTAAATAAACAATACACATATGAGTTTTCTTAGAGTGACAAGGAACTAACACCAAAATTTATAGACAGAGCCTAAACACCTAGTCCAGTGAGAATTCAGTTCCCGAGTCTTACTACCGATGGTTCTTTATTCAAGATAGACATCAATTACATCACTATTATAACACATAATATGTATAAACTATTATCATGACCCAAACCACTAGGGTGTTTCCTAGACCAACAATACACTGAGTGTAACACCCCAATCCCACCTCTAATAGGACAAGATAAGGTGACTAGGGACTTTGGGCCATAAAATGCCTTCGGGCCTCAGAGAATTTGGGTCATTTAACACCATTAAGTAGCCCAGTTTACACAAGATCAGGCCCCGTAAGAGGATCAGAGCAACAATACCAGTCACCAGAAGCAGAGCTGACCGGATTGGAAGAATGAGAGGGTATGTGAACTGCCATCGGGACCAGGCACCGTGCATCTTTCTACGGGGCAATGCTAGCCAATCAGCAATTCAGGTGGGGAGCTAAAAATGGTGATCAATGATGCATAACCTGGGGAGAGTCAGTTCTAGTAGTCTATGTCTATGGGTCATGTATGGGCATGGTATGCCTCTGGGCCTTCGGGTCATGTTTTACGGGTCATGACGGGCCTTGTGCCTTGGACCTACAGGTCATGTACGGGTAACCCTTCAACCCTTAAAAGGGGGATTATCTATAATAAAATAAAAAAGGCCTTTGGGCCATTTGAAGTCATAAATGGGAGGCTTTCGACTAATGAAACTTCATACAGACACACACAAACACACACAAAAATCTATAAGTACATCACAACCATACAGTATAAATAAAATTTA
Organism: Viscum album; assembly: GCA_963277665.1. Lineage (NCBI taxonomy): Eukaryota > Viridiplantae > Streptophyta > Magnoliopsida > Santalales > Viscaceae > Viscum > Viscum album. Next base: position 905,829,460 of record OY728139.1, read on the forward strand.
CTAACCTAGTAGGAAATAATACATGGAATAAACACTAAGGATAATCAAATTTAATCGAAAAAATACATCCAGTAGAAAGGGAAAAATATATTCCCAATGAAAACGAAAAGATTTACAAAATAATATTTGAAGAGGGGGAAGAGTTTTTCTCATGATCACCAGAACTAACCACTACTTGTGACCACCACCACCCTATACCAATAATCTCTACTAACACCATGCTCACTAAATTTATCGTCTAACTATTTTTCATCTTTATATGACATGACACATGTAGGAAAATCCCATATAGGGCTAAGTATATACATACCCAATTGGAAAAATCAAAAAACAAAGGGGAAGTAAAATAAATAAATGGTTAGCCTAACCAACATGAAATATAATGGTGAAGAAGACCTGAGAAATAGATATACTTAATGGAGAAACTAAATAAAGAGATTGAGAGAGCGAGAAAAATCTCTCGATCTTCACAGCCAACTTAGGATAATGAGTATATCCAAAAATTCAAGATCCAGTACTATCCCAATGATAGTATCCCAATGTTACCTCAAAAGTTTTATATTTTAGGAACCATGAATCACTATAGGAACATCACAACCAAGGGGGTACCAACCTCAGTGGGAGACCCATGCCTTTTCAGAACTCAAATGAGGGGGTACCGACACTACAGATTGGAGACCCACACCCTGAGTGGGTATGGGGGAGTATTGAATCTATCTATACCAAGAATGTGGGGGAACCATTCCAATATAGATACACACCACGAGGGGGGTTTACAACCCATATTTATCTATAGATATCACACTCAAGTCTCACTATCAACCACTATGTTGGAAAGAGCGATCAGACCACGCCACCTCATTTCATATCCCTAGTGTCAAAAAAATCTTAATATCAAGGTTTATGTATAATTTTACTCAATAAAGAATACTCATGGGTATGATTTTTAGTTCTAATGAAAGCGATACATAGGTTAGAACCTTCAACGAAAAGTACATGACATGTCCTTGGTGTACATGGGGTGTACTCCAAAGTCTATCTGTGAATGTGTCCAACTACCCCACTTAGCATATGAAGATTCACATACATGGAATGTGACCAGAGGCACATGGAATATGGGACCACATAGGGTACTAAAAATGTATCCTTATATAAATATTAGCTGGCCAGGTAAGGTAACATGAAATGTGGTCCTTTCACTACGTGTGATTCATAACTCTGGTATGAAACCCTAGCTTCCATAGATGATAAAATACAAGTCATGTGTTTCTATGAAATACATAGTGTGTAGTCTATTTTTTTCATAGAAATATCATATTATTCATGAAGAATTGCTGTAATGAAAAGATCCACCTCCATCATCACTTAGTAATCCACCATTAAAACTGACCATGCATAAATCTTCACTAGTAGTTGGATTCCATACATATTTCACTCTAAGAATATGATTTCATTACCCTAAATGAACTATTTTCATGGATCCTTATTGTATACCAAGATATTTTACCAAATATTTCAACCATGATCCATAAATTATCCTCACCTCCTTTACAAATCACCATCTCCATCAGTGATCACAAAACATCAAGGTTATAATGTTTGATCACACTTCAAACCAAAATAATAGTTGAATTTATAGCCTAGAATAGGCTAATAAAGAATATAAAAAGAAGGAGGGATATAAGGAATAATAAAAAAAGTGAATCCCATCATTACCATTATGAACTCGACCATCAATCATAATCAGGAAAAAAATGAAATCAAATAATTCCAATGAACTAGATATAATTAGGGCCAATAGAAAATAATTATATTGACCTGGCCATGCTTTAACAAGGTAGAAGCATAATTCCAAACCAGATAAATAATCCATGTTCAAAAACAATAATGGGAAAATAATCCTTAAATAAAAAATATCTACAAAAAATTTGGATATATTATTGATGAATAATAGGTCTACAAGATCCATGTCGATATCTATGTCAAGTTATGATGAATTTGATCATCGATCTGTGATCCTCCCTCATTTTTACATCAAAGATCCTCTCAACGGTGGATCTCTCAATCACTAGGGTTATAAAACAAACCCTAAATAATTTCTATAGTAGAGATTATATAATGTTGTATCTTGGTTAATGTATTAATTTAGACAATTAAATTTATTAATTAATTCATTTAATTTATTTCATACAATATATATCCATGACTGTGCATCATCCAAAGGTATGATGTGAACAAATCTTACATCAAGCCTGTGTAAAACCTATGTTTTGAAACCAACAATTTTATCAAATTTTCCAAAAAAATATATGAATACATGGTTTAATATATTTAATATTCTTAATATATTAATTATGGGGTCTAGTTATACTAGTATCCCCATGAAAACTATTAAGAAATTCCCAGATTTATAAATATAAAAAATATAAATGGACCACACATTGCAATTATAGTCATTGAATTATCCCCTTGTTTACGAATTTTCACCCTTAAAATCAAAAAACTACTAAAACTTGTTAGGGTACTAAGCCCAAATATGCCTTTAGTACTCCCATGGGCTCTCCGAGAGGTTCATATACTACCAATTAACTCACACCAGTGAGATATCTCACCCAAGAAGGATCCTCTCAGAAAGATGCTCGATGGCCATCAAGTACTATGAAAATATGGATCTATATTCCACTTACAACTTACCCAATTCAATAATGCGTGATTATATGCGAACAAATATTCTCAACTAGAACACATGTAACAAGTTATGCAACTAAAAAAACTATGGGGGTAAGGTTATAAAGTAAGAAACCTCTCTAACCCTATACAGGACTTGGAACGACTTGATGAACCTCAAGGACTGCTTGGTACCTTGACCAAAACATTGTAAACTTCATTTTAGAGGGACCTTTAGGAACAAATGGTCTCCATAATAAATCTCTATGAGTCTATAAAATTAGTCTATTTAATATTTCTTTTGACATAAAGTGGTCTTCATTCAGCTAGGGTTCACTTATACTTTCTTTATTCTCACATTCACTAGCTCTGGTCCCATAAGAGATGACTCACCTATGTATTTCGAATACAAGGATGAACTACATGGCCTCATATAAAAAGTTTCAAATGGTTATATACTTATTTTAGAGTGATTACTATTATTATTAGGAAATTACGCTGATAGAAAGAGATCCAACCAACTCCAACCAAAGTCCAACACACCGACTCTCAACAGATGCTCTAAAATCTAGATGGTTCATTCTATCTGAACATATATCTGGAAGTGAAATTCCATTTTCCTCTGAACATTAGTACCAAAATTCCTATTTTAATCCTCTCTATAACCACGATGTTAATTGAGCATCATGATCATAAACAATCGTCTTGAGTACCCCATTAAGTCATATGATCTCCTATATGTACAAACTCCCCAAACTCTCCACAGAACCCTAATAATTGATGTAAAGAAAGTGTCTCAACTTGGGAAGATGATAAAAAATAACCCAAATATTTTCTTTCCCTATCTCTATCAGTGAAATATCTATCAAATAATCCATCTATATGATATCCTGCTTCCACTTGAGGATCTCAAGAGACTGAGTTAAAATAGTTTGAACTTGATGCCTTTCCTTCACCTTTTGGAAAGGTTGGAATAAAGAAGGAAAATAAGAAACACTTCAACTTATAACTATCTATCACAACTACTAACTAATTATTTGGTACATATTCATCAGTCTTGGATTTATTTTAAAGGGGGAGGTATGAAACTACATCAATACCTCCTCACAGAACACAATCTGAATCTCTACCATCGTTGGAAAATAATGATGTGTTCTCATCCTTCAGAAAATATATTTGGTGCATCTATTAAAGATATCTATTTAAATAGAACATAATAACTTATCTCCCAACTAATCCTCTCTCGAATTCAGTATGTAATTATCCAAGATTTCATTATATAATTTCCTTAAATAAATAATGTCTTTGATTACTTTCTCAACACGAAACACCAAACTAAAATGAAAGCATGATATGTTTAGGCCATTAAAACGTGGAAAATGAATTATTAGGTACGAATTGGAGTAACAAAATTAGGAAATTTATTAATCTTTATATTTATATAAGGGTTATTTTATTCACATTTAATTAATTCATATTTTTTTTAAGATTCTATATTTTAAGTGTTATAATTTTTATTAAATAAAACTAATTATATTATTATTAAAATATATTTTTAACAAAATATAACATTTCTTGATTATTCCTATATTTATTAGTGTTTTATAAATTAATTATAAGAATAAATTGTATTTTAAAAATTTATTCTTTTATAAAAATAGTTTTTCACTATACTTTATAATTTTATTTAAAATTAATTTTTTTATTTTAAAATGTTAAGTTGAAAAAATGAGCATAATTTTTTTGATTTAACATAAGAATATTATATTATGACAAAATTTTAGGTTTTTTAAATGGATTTATTTTTAAATGAATAGTGTAAAATACCATTTTTACAAATAACATGGATTTTATGACATTATTAATATGTAAGTATAAATTATAAATTCATGAAACCTTTTTATAATACATAATATTTATTTTATAAGGTAAATTATAATTTAATAATGTTTTTTAATTTAAAAACCCATATTTCACAATTTATAGATTAAGTAACATTTTTCTAAAAATGTTGTTTTTAAAACATTATACATTTAGTATTTTTGAATTATTTGGTTCTCACGTTTATAAATAAAATAAAATAAAATTAATTTTTAATTTTTAATAATTAGGTAAAAATTATATAATAAGGACCATTTTATTTTTGGGAATAAAGGATAAATTATGTAGTTTAAAACTAGTTACTGTAGTGAAAACCAAAATAGTAAAAATAATTAAACTAAGAGAAAAAGGGGATTACATATTAAAAAATGATTTTAATTGAGTGGTTAAGGTGTTTATTAACCTTATATCTTCCATAATTCATTATTTCTTAGTTTTGGAGCTACTTTATTTGATATTGACTTCACATTATTAAAATGTTTTGGGTTTTTACAAAAATGTCATCCCTTTTCACTTATAAATGGGTAATCCTCTAATCACTTCCCCTAACACAAAAAACCCACTAATTTTAGCTAAAAATATATAAAACCCCCCCCAACATATATATCTAGCTTTAATATGTACTTTTTTCTCGAAATACCATCCCTCAAATGATTAACCCACTTTTCAAATGAGACAATCAAATTACTGAAGTATAAATTTATAACTATTCATTTCTCATTTCAATTAATCTATGTTCACTTATTATTCATAAAATTTAATTAAACCATATTAAAATGATAAAATTATTATAATTATTATATTGGTATTTTATGACAAGTATTATACAAGAATTAACCACTTTCCCATTTTCTATTAAGAAAAACAAAACTATCATTTGTGCATTGTGGGGACTACCACCTCCACAATACAACATGTTCCATTTTACATAAAAATATTAAAAGGATGGTAATAATAGGTAATTTTATATATTTTTATGATATTTATGAAATATTTTATATTTAAATGATAAAATATATTACCCCTTTTAACCATTCTATGGAAAATGAAATCATCATCCATGTGTACTTGAGGACTACCACCTCTACAGCAGGTATTGTGAAGTACTGTAGTAGGTACTCTAGCGGGAAATGCAGCATGCACTTTTTGGCACTGTAGCAGCCAGGAATATGCCCCCGTTTGGGACTTCGGGCCACCGATTTGGACCCTGAGTCCTGTAAGGCCTTCGGGCCACCCAGGACATCGGGTCAGTAAGGCTGTTGTGCCACCTCAAGGCCTTCGAACCACCTTAAGTGCAGATGAAAACCTGACAACCTACAAGGAACAAGCTCTACATGAAGGATGAGCAAGGAGCTTTCACCACAACAGTAGAAAAACAGATTGTAAGAATGAGAGGGTATGACACCAGCCATCGGTACAAGCCTGTGAATACATGGGAATGCCTAGCCAAACAACCATGCGAAGGTGGAGAGCTGATTTCACGATGAAGATGATGGGGAGGAGCAGTTCCAAGTAGTTAGTCTGGGATGTATGTAATGTTTGAAGCCTACGAGCAATGAATTCCTCTAAGGCCTATGGGCCATGTAATACTTATGCCTACAAGCCTTGTATGGGTTCCACCTCACCCCTTGAAAGGTGGATTATCAAAAAATCAATAAAAAATTAAGGCCTTCAGGCCATTGGAGATATTATAACTAAATAACTCCATAATCATCTATTAATTTTGACATGTTATTATTTGGGTTACTTTAATAACCAACATGAAAAATTCTTGGAACTTATATCATGGATTAATATGGAAATGTAATTTTTGGTAATATATTATATAAATAAGTAAATAATCATTTTATTTTGGTTCTATAATGGTGAAATTATTATTAATCTCATCAATTATGATACCAAAAACCATCTCTTATGAACCACCGAAACATTCTCATCACCGATTTCACCTTTGAGTATAATGAGAAAAACTCCCATAGAATGAAATTGTAACATTATAAATAATTAAAAAGAATAAATTACAACAAATTTATGATCAAGTAATTATGAACATAGGGATAATAATGAATAAGAACACTACTTTATTAAAAGTAGTTCAAAATGATCAAGATTACTCACATCTCATACTGAAAACAGATAAAAAATAACTAATACACATATATAGAATAATTATTAATGAAATAAATAAAAGAATATATATATGAAAAGGGGTTTTAAATAGTTTATTATGATATTTATGTTTGTTATAAATGATCAGGGTAATATGATAAGGGTTTCGTTGTCTCATTTTTAACTCCATGGGACATATCCAATATTGTGAACCATAATTTCTTTATAGTGTATTCACTTATAAATTGATTTCATATATGAAAATATCTTAAATTTAATTATATTTTAATGTCTATTTCATTATATTCCTCTCAATAAACTTTATTTATTATGTTATAAATTCTGTAATAGTTTTATCGACTCAATTTACGATTCATTGGGTCATAGTATTGCTTACTTGAATATAATTTTAAATCTATATTTAATCTTAAAATTACCATATTTTATATTACATTTCCTTTTTTTACTATAGGGAAAGAACATCTCATCATGAATAATAATATTTTAAAAAACGTTTTTCCAAAATTAAAGTATAACATTTTTAAGAATAACTACCATTCTTACAAAGGAATGATTTCTTCCATGCACATATTTTATTTGTCACAAATGTTATCCTATAATTTTTTAAATATAATATGCATTATTTTCTATGATTCTTGTAATTATATTTTTATATGAAAAAATTAATACTGTTTTTATGATGTGGGTTTTCAAACAAAGATATTTCAAAATAATTTTAAAAGGTGGATTTATATCCTTTAAAAATCAAATGTTCAATATTCTACCCCACATTTCATTAATAATCATTAAAAAATTTTAAGGAATAATTTATTGAAGTTTATATTTAAAAGGTAAATATTTTCCAATGTTTTTACTTCACCTTTTTGAAAATTACTTTTGAGAGTGACTTATAACTTTTTCAATTTACGAATATGCTGAAAATATATTTTAATAATATCTTTTATTATTTTACATGTGAGAAAATATTTTGGAAACATTTTCAATTTTATATGAAACTTACACTATATGATTTCATGGTTTCCAAAATAAATTAATTTTCTCCTAGTTTTATAAAATATTTCTTTTAAAATGATTTCAAAATATCAAGGATATTTATTATTTCCAAATTTAATTTTCCAAAACTCCTTAAATTTTTTTCTCATATAAGTCATTGTCCTTTTAAATATATTATATTTTATCAAGGATGTTTTTTAAATGTAACCACCCACCTTCTTTCTTGAGATGGATTATGTAATACCTCTACCTTTTTCGAGCACCTCTCTCTTTAATTTCATTCAATCCTCTTTAATTTTTATAAAATGAGCTTTTTTACAATTTAAATCGGTGTTTTAATGGTTATCAGAAGGTAAAATAAGGAAAAATAGAAAGGGATAATAGTGGAATGAAATAATGGGACTATTACAATGCAGGAATATAGCTAGTGGATGAGACAATAGCGAAACAAGGCTATAGAACGTGCACTTGCTATATGGTGTCACCCACTGGCCAGCTGGTGGTATCTGGTAGAGTGGGATGCATATAAGAATCCCAAAAACTAGTTGATGGACACCTAATTAACATATGGTGGGGTTTCAAAGGGTGAATATTTTTTTTGGCATCCCTGGCTAGCCAATAGTAGCTAGTGGCTGGCTGGTGGTACTGTTCAGGGCGAGGAAAGTCAGGGTTTGAATCATATTTTATCCCCTCTAAAACCCTGGTAAACTTTTCTAATCATCATTTTCAATAAAAACAAAGAATTAATAATATTTATGGGTTTTTCATGTATTCCTATACTTTTATACTATCCTACTTTGACCCCTATATCCATGGATTGACCCATATGTCAATATTCATTAAGTCTTGAAAAAAATTGATGAATTCTTCTTGTTCTCTCCATGAATCCTATTATTCCATATCTGATCTAGTGAATCTATTTATGTAATTCAAGATTCATTTTTTTCATTGAACAATATGCTTTGGTCTTGGGATTCTTCTTATCTTCTCTTAAGTTAGGGGGTCCAAAGCATCTCCCTTTGATATGCTTCAATTTATATTATATTTAACATGTGATACCCTGTTGGAATGTCGTTCGTGAAAACACATATAATTGGAATCCATGATTATTTATTGACATATTTTACTTATACCTCTAATAGATCTAGTTGGGTATGTTGATGATTTAAACCTTGTACTTTTGTCCACTATGGGTGTGCCCATATTTGAACATAAGTTGAAATCTGGATTACATGAAACTAGTTCCTTAAATATGATTTGTGGAATTATGGTCTGATCATTAAATCAAAACTTATGAAACTTTTAACCCTAGGGTATTGAAATTGGATATTGTGACTTGGCTCTAGCATAAGAGCCTCAAACCAGTTGGTGAGGACTCTACAAGTGCATCCAAGAGACCCGAGTTCAAAACTGGGTGGAGACATAATATCTGGGTACTATAGGAGTACTGTAACATGCATTGTTTAGTACTGTAGTTGCCAGAACTATTCATTTGTTTGAGATTTTTGCCATTTTTCTAGGCCTTGGGTCTTTCATGGCTTTCGAGCCACCCAAGGACTTTGGGAAAGTAAGTTTTTCAGGCCACCTCAAGGCCTTTGGTACACCTCAAGGCCTTCGGGAAACCACAAGGCCTTCAGGACACCTCATGGTATTTAGGCCACCTAAAAGTTGGCTTAATGACTAGGTGAACTCTATAAGAAGTAGACTCTAGATGAGGATTCAGAGCAGGCACATTCACTAGAGCAGAATCTTAAGTAGATTTGATAGAAAGAGAGGGTATTCCATTTTCCATTAGGACAGGTCTGTGCTTGCATGGGAAGCCTACCTGAACTAGCCATGTGAAGGTGGAGAGATGACATCATGATGAAAAAGTTGGGGAGGAACAGTTCCATGTAGTTATATCTTGTATATTTCCTAATACCTACGGGTTATGTAATCTCTTCACATGTGGGCCTTGTAAGGGTTCCCCCTCATCCCTTGAAAGGGAGGTTATCAAAAATAAATAAAAAAATAATTCCATCAGGCTAATTAGGGGAAATGGAAATCTATCATAAAAATCATGTAAATTTTTAATTGTAAAAATTTTATATATAAATGTGTAACTTAGAATGTGATTGAATCTTTGAGTAATGGAATATTTAAATTTAACATTTATTATCATGATATATACATATGGTCATGAATTAACTGAAGTGGAATATAGTTATCATGTTTGGAATGTTTTTGGAAAATTGGTATGATTTGGATATTTCTTTCATTTGATACCTATAATATGTAATTGGACATAGAATGGAAATTAACCTTAGCTCCGCTATAACTGAATATGTAAATAACCCGTGGCATGGGAATTCACATTGGGTCTATTGTGCATCATGCTATCATATATGGTTATATTGATTATTAAGGCAAAATTTTTTTGAGGGTATGGATAGAGACATCCGACATCATACTGTAGTGAGTATAGATAATCTTGGGTGTCACCTTGAAACTGAATTGGTGGAAGGTTTATTTAGATGTTTTGAATTTTAAATATAATTGATGAATTTATTCATCACACTATTTTCTGCACTATTACTTAGAATGGATTTGTTTTAGACACTCTTGGTGGTGGTCTATTTAGTTTTATAGAAACCCTATTCAAGACAATGTTTACTACCTTGGAAGACTTCATGGATGTATTTATGGACAAGGGAATGAGGATCTCTACCTGATTGGTCATTTTTCTAGCTGGTACTGGAGCTTGGAGATCAGTCTAAGAATGGGATTCAAGAAAAATTTTGGGAGTCTTTATTTTTTTATTCTTCATTATGTTGACTAATTATATGACATTTAGTATGGAATTTATTATGACATTGAATATTTTGATTATATTGTATTTATTTGGAATTTCACATATTTCTCTATGGGATTTGATTTATATTGATTTTTTATCATGTTTTTTACTGTGTTTATTATTATTTACCTAGGGTTATACTCTCCCCACTATACTTATTATACCTTTACTACTAGTTGTAAGCTTCTGGCATACATGGAGACATTCTTGGGGAGTTATGGTGACCCATCTTAGTAACATGAGGGAGAAAACAGCTAAGGAAATTACAAAGTGGTATCACAGACCATGTATTTTCTATTACATTACTATTTGAGAAAGGCATCAAGGATAATAATATGTGTTAGGGATTTGTAATGAGATCTTTCATGTGATTATCTAGCCTATGTTTAGGGTAAAACCATGTTTCTAGGGATGAGATTAGCTAGCCCATGTATGGGAAAAAAAATGTTTCTATGGATGGGATTATTGTTCTTAATTTTATCTTGTTATAGGTGAGATGTTATTTTACCTTGGGTGATACAATTGTGGGGTGATGTTATTGATTTTTGAAATTTTACTCATGGAATGACATGGAATGAGGTGTGTGTGAATGAATCATAGTAGGAATATATGGAAATATGTTATCATGCATGGTTCATGATAGCAATTTAATTATTCATATAAGAATTCTAGCCTAAATTTTATGAAATTTATGATACGTGAAATAAAATAAATATGTTTTAACATGATAATTGTCTTGTTAATCCAAAAATTGAAGTAACCCTATAACAATGGTTATCTGTTGTATCTTTTTTCTTTATGAGTTTTTTTATGTTATGTGACCTGTGATATAAGGAGTGTTTTGACTCTTTATATAAATGATTCTTTATAATCCTCCTATAAATCATCAAGAGAGTGGTAATGAGTAAAAACCTCAAAAAAAATCTAGAACCCCTTATATCTCTAAAGAATCCAATATATAATCATTAGCATGATAGTTTCTTATGGGTCATGTGATCTATGGAGAGGGTGATTAATTGAATTATTCTTTCTATGTTAGACCTAATGAGGGTGTTCTAGTTGCAGTACCCAACTAAATTTACTGAGTAGGGAGTGAAAAATCATATTTGTAGATTATGTCTATACATAAAATCTTTAGTCACCTAGAGATTGTTTCGTAGTTCCTTGAAATGTGTGTGCTAGTTTTAAGAATCAATGCTTCTAGGTTGTTTCCATTGGATTTATTCATGGAACTAGAAACTTATAAAAGTATTTTTTATCCAAAGGGGACCTACTTTCCAAAGGCAGGCATTCATTAAGTTTGAAATTTATGATGCTTGGGAACATGCATTGGTCAAGAGGATGAGAGGTCGGATTCATCACACCATTTTCGGGGGAATTATTTTCTACTCCAAGACTCTCTTTATAAATTTAATACATTTTCATGAATCCTTATTAATTTACCATGTATAGCATAAGTTTCCCTTGGAATTTCCAATCATTTATTAACATGCGTAAAATTTAGAATCCTCAGTATGTATTCAAGGTTCTTCATTAATGGAGATATCCGTATGTATTCAAGGTTCTCCATCAATGGTATCCTATCATATAAAATTTCAAGATTCTTTTAATCATCGTTATGATGATACTGGTTTTTTAAGACACTCAACAGGGCACTATGGAATTTACAGTCATCCAGGGAGAGAAATGTTTGTTTTGATATTGGGATCATACCCATAAAATGGGCTACCTACATATCCTTGTGAAAGGAATAATAACCCTCATAGTTCGGTGCTTCTTAATGGGACACATCATACCTTTTAAAGTGATGTGATAAGGAACTATCTAGAGAGTTTAATGTCATGTGATAAGGACATCTAAGCGAAAGATTCTTAGTCAATGTTTGGTGTGGGACTTATGTAGAATCATCCCAATGAACATGGAAAGGATTTGGGTTTCAATGTATGATTAGGCCCTATTGGGAATATGACCCAAGGAGAACAGGGTTAATTTCAAGTTTTGGGTTTGAACCTCAAATAAGAACCCTACATATCCCATGTGGATAGAAATAAAGTCCCACGTAGTTCAGTATGTCTCATAGGATAATGTAGTCCTTTGAGAGAAATGATTTTGGAATTACATCCGGAAAAAGATGACTTGAGGATTTGGGGGATTAATTTGAGGATTATTCCTAAAAGGTATTCCCATATTAAGGGAATTATGGTTGGATTCTTGAAGAGGATATCCACTGATCTTGGGCTCTAAGAAGGCTTCCTACTTATCCCGATTATGGTGGGAATCATAATTCTCATAGTTCATTATCTGTGAGTGTTTATTCACATGTTGTAATAATCACAAATCTCTAATCCCACATGAGTCATGCTTGGTGTGAGAAACAAGATAATGTGAAATATTCAAAAATGACCCGTACACTTCTCCTCCTATACTGGTGGAGGAGGGAGAGCCTATGGTTGCTAGGATGGATGAGGGTGATATGATGAGCCCTATATTTGTTCTCCTCACATTGGAAAAGGTTCCAATGAAAGGATGAAGGGATGAAGGCTATGGGCTTACAACAGGATGACTACCATAAAATTGATTTTAGTAGAGAAGGGAGACTTCTCTTTGGATTTTATGGAAAATCAAGTGGGAATCGTACCTTCCCTACCAGAGAACTGAGTTTCTGGGTCTTAGAGATGTAAAGGGGAGGACAAACCCCAAACCCAAATAGGAGACACGCTGATGTGCCTTTCCCAAGGGTTTGATAAGTCAAGAGGTTTTGGTGGAGGCTTCAAATTATTCCCTTTCAGATAAACTAACCAAGGAAGGATATACCCTTCCATGAAGGGCTTTAAATAGGGCACTTAAGTTGGTATGTAGGCTTTATTCCAAGCTCATACGTGTAGGTACCTCACACAAGTGTGCCGCGTAGGTACCCCATGTTGCTGCAATGCACATCTATACCGTGTAGGTGTGTCATGTAGGTTTTTATAATGACTGAAGAATATATTTCACATAGGGGAACCAAAACTATGTTAAAATTGGGAAGGACTATCAAAACATGATTATCCCATTTAATTATCTCTTCTCTTCTACTTTAGAGAGCTACCTGAGAAAAATTGATGGATCTGGGAAAAGAGCTACACAATGGGAGCTTCATAGAGTTATTAAACTTTTTCATTCCTTTAAATGGGGAGCCCAAGGGTCCTATATATAGTCATGGATGGGCCTGGTCGATGGGATGTTTTCCGCACAGGTCCTCTGTGCAGGTCCTCTGCGCAGGTCTGTCACGTAGGGGTATAGAAATTATGCTGCCACGTAGGTATTCTGTGCAGGTCTGTCACACATCCCTTTGGAGGGTTTGTAGTTCCTTTGAATTATTTTAACCTCGACTTGGTATTTTGAAATATCCAAGGATATCTTCATAGTATTTTTTATTCTTAAGTAGTGTTAACAAATCCCCCCCCCCTCAGGATTGGATCTGATTGGAAAGAGGGTCGAGTGCTGAGGTAAAATTGCGGGGAAAGACTATGAGTTAATTACTAGAAAACATAGGTTTTTCGTGGAGCTACTTCACGTAGGTATGCCATGCAGTGTTTTCATGTAGGTGTGTTGTGTTGGTTCACGACTGGATAAAAATAAGTTCAGTCCTTTGCGATTTTCTTCATCCGTGCCTTCAAATTTTCCAACTCTTATTACATATATCTTTTGTCTAGACTGAATTCATTGTGCTCTCATGTAGTCTCCTTAAAATCTTCTCAAGGTGAAACTACTTTAGCGATGGATCTATGCAGAAGGACTTTGTCGAAGGAGTTGCGCTTGGATCCTTGTCGAAGGACCTGCACGACGGATCTCATCGAAGGACCTACGCGAACAATTTTCTTTGACAAATTTTTGATTTCCTTTTCCTTCAAGTTGAAATTTAACTCCAAATTCTAGTCTAATAGCGAAATTTTGGTAATTTTTTTATAGGGAAATGACTTATTTGATAACCGCCTCTAAAGAAGCTAAGGCTTGTCAAAATGAAACGACGAAGATCGTCGGACCAGACTAACATTGTTGAAAGTACTCTTCCTTGACTATGGAAGGGTTTAATTTCATATCAATGTGAATATCCACAAAATCTTTACCTACCCCTGTATGGGAATGGAATTTTACAAGATGACCATGTCCCATCTGTTAAGAAGTACTTCTTAAAGAATTGGTTTCTTCAAATCTCTAACTGTAACTGCATGAATATTAGTGCAAGGGGGTTCCAATACATGATGGAACAATCCCTATTGCTTTCATCCTGCATCATAGTGGTTGTAATCCTAATATGAAGGATCATGTTCTAGATCCAAGGCCCCATTTCTATGATTAAACTTTTCAGGCTTCCCAGATAGATCAGTCTAATGGATGAAAGGAAGATTGAGATCTTCGTTCTGGAGGAGGTGTGAAACCTGAATGGATGTGGGCATTTTGGGTGAACCAGACTTGTACTGAATTCAAGAAAGAGTTATCAGATGTTTATATTTATGAATCTTTCTAGATGGAACAAACATATGTTTGTAAAAATTATTTTATTTATAAAATTCTGATCCAATGGAGTTCGCAAACAAATTATTTCCATTTGATGCATGGTGAAGTTGGCATTAGTTTGCGGGATATCTACAATATATCTAGGATTCCCATTCTTAGGGAAATGTATGATGAGTTTATTCTACCAACTACAAAATGGGGTGATGTTACTAGAACACTGCTATTAGCTCAAGAACTATTCAAAATAGTAAATAAATTACCCAAAGACAAGAAATATATTCATGCTAGGGTGTGGATGGAAGCCTTTTTAGAACTAACAACAGAGAAAGGTCCCACTAGTGGACGTCCTACTATTTTTTATTCTACAGATAACCAGGGTATCTCAGGCACATATTGACCTACATTGGAGAGAGGTGACTATAAGAATTGGGGCTACAAAGTAAAATCTGATATTGATTAAAAGATACACTTACCTGCCTTCTTTGACATGTGGCTAAGCATTTATTTGCTTCTAGTTTGTGAGTCCGAGGGCTGTGTAAGGCCAGAGACTTTTTTTATCGCAACTAAATTAGTATAGGGTAATTATATTGGGTCAGAAACTCTTGTATTGGCAAGAATTTACTATTCCCTACTACATTTATACAATGACAAGGATCCATTTAGAATTGTATGGCCATTCCAAGTGTTGTTGGGCTATATTGCAACACACTTTTCTTCATACTCAGTTTTGAATTTAGTTAGATTCCTTAATGGTCAATTCACCCCATTTTTATAGAAAGTTTCAGGTATTAATCCTCAAAATTTGAGACTTGATGTAGTGCTAAAGGCATTTAATGTCTTAGGGGAATTCAGTTTCTTTCCTTTTGGTAACCCACAAACTGGAATTTTTATTGATGATGGTAAAGAAAAGAATTATGATTTGAGGTCTTATATGATGGAAATTAGGGATGGTTTATTATCAACTAGGATTTATGGTGAAATTATCTGTGAGGCTTACATCCCCTATAGGTTTTCTCGTCAGTTTAGATGTCTTAAACAATCAAATAATTTTCTACCCATGTATGTTAGACATGAGAAACAACCAATGGTAGGGAGACAATTATAGATTATAATAGCTTTATAGGCATCCAAATTGTCGATTACGTTACCTCAATTAGATGCATCAATTGGATTGGAAGCTAGATATGCCAAAGCTTGGGATTATTTATATCCTCTAGTGGATTTGACGAAAGTAATATATTGAGTGGTAGCTACAACGATTGTTGTACATGGAAATCGTGGTAAGAAGTACAAGGCCAGAAATGATGTTGAAGTTTCAAAGGTTTTAGAGCATTCCAAACATTTTTACAGGAGGTATACCAAGAAGACTAGGGCTAGAGAAGCAATACCTCCGACACCAAGGTGATCCAGTCACTGTCATAAAAAAGAGATTCCTAAACCATATGTTGAACATTTTGAAGAAGAAGGGAGGCCTGAAGAGGAACACCAGTTAGAAGGTGTTGAATCTTTTCCACAATCAACCATACCAAGATTGAATTATGTGAAACCTTCAGCCATTCTCCATTGGGAGAGTGTGACACGTGATCTTAGGGATGCATGGGCATTCCTCCAACATGGAATTTGAATACCAGATGTGGGTGTCATTAATGCATATTTTGATTGAGATCTGGATAATAACCTTGCTGAAGTACATGAGTATATTATGGAGCTAGAGGCTTTTATATATGCAACTGATTAAAAAATCACAACCTCTCAATGAGTATCTCATATGATGGACTTAAGAGTACACGAAGGGGGTAATTATTGACCTTGAGGAGGAGTGGGATATTTATGTTAATACTGAGAATTTATTTTCCATTTCTTTTGTCTCAACTCTGCTTTACCATTCATTATCATTAATCTTGATGAAAATGCATTTGTCCAGCTTGAATGTAGGGAAGGAAACTCTGGACTATTTCTTGAAGCACCAAATTACGAGCCTGTAGGCTCTCCTATCAACACATCAAATGATCCTCCCAGGTCTCTAGAACTCTCTCTAGGAGTGAGAATCATGACTAGGGTAATGGAAATGGATAATCATCAACCATTACCTTAAGTTTCTCATACCAAGAGGAGTGTATCGATTTCTCCCCAAGCTTATGAAAATAAATGCAAGAGAGCCATGAGATTGGTCCGTAGTGTTCATCGAAGGAGTAAGTATTTGTATTGTCCTAAGGGCATTATAATTTTATCAATACACTCCAGTAATCACATTTATACTCATACAGGATATGTGTCTCTCTCTTCTATGAAGGGACTAAGAGCTGATTCTTCATGACCAGAGAAGGAAACCCTAGGAGAAACCCAAGTTCATGTTGATGAATCTATTATATTAGCAGATAAATCATCAAAATATTCATCTATACCCTCTCTCGGCTCTACTGAGAGAGGGAAAATCCATGGTAAGATCAAATACATTTCTTATGAATATTAAAAATCTTTGCTAATATTCTTCTTTTTAAACACATCTCAGATCAGTTTCCTTTGTTAGTGGATCCTGAAATAACCAATGCTGATATTCCTATTTCTCTAGAAGAAAGGAATGAAGACCTAGGGAAATCTGAAATAAATACTAATGTGGGACCAAACCTTGAAATATCTGATGATGCTGTACCAATTGAAGAACCAATGGAACATAATGTCAGTAAATCCAATTTGGGAATCAAACATCATTTGTTGCATACCTTAAATGGTGAGGATTCAAAAACATTTCAAGCTGCATACACTGAAATGATGGAATCCCTTAATCCAAATATTGACATTCCAGGTTCCATCAAGGAGTTTGGGAATTTTCATAAAGAATTACAAGGATGTAATTCCTTATTCTTGTATTTTCCATACCCAATTGTTCTTATTTATTTGATACATTTCATCAAAGTTCACCTTATGCAGCTTTATCTAAAGAAAATGTTGCAATGTCTCTTCAGGAACGAGGCATTCCACTATATCCTTCTTCTATTGGAGATGGAGAAAAACCTACAAAGAAACCTTTGTCAATAGATGTTCTAGATCCTTCAATTATGACAATTGGGAAAAATTAGGAGAGTTCCCCTTATCAAGAAACATCTACTCAAAATGTTGAAGCTGAGAATACTGGGGATGAATCCAATTAAGTGGACAAATTATTATTGGGTAAATACTATCAGCTGTCTAGATCATACTCTGTTTTCTACCATTTTGTTTTCTGAAACTGAAAATGACCTTGATTTATCATTTAGGTTTATCAGCTCCCACAGTTAGATCAGAAGGTGAAGCTTCCATGTAGGCTCAGGCATCAGTAGAAGGTGAAGCTCCTACTATTTCGAGAGAATCAGAACAAGGAAACTCTTTAAGTGATCTATTTCTAGAGTACATTTTACCTCATGGGAGTGAATCAGATTCAGACATAGACATGAAATATTCTCTTGGCATGGCACGTAAGAAGATGCGACAGCATATATGGAGCATAATTACTGAGAACCCATTAGATAAACTACTGTCCCATTTTTTCAAACTCCCATCATTATTCGGCATATTGGTATTTGGTGGATTTAATTATCGACTAGTCTATGATGTAATGAAAGAGACCAATCGCCAATGGGAGAAGGAGAATAAGCTGTAGAAAGATTTTAAAAAGGCTAAATGGATTATCAATATTGAGATCTTCCAAGCTGCAGTAGCTGAGGAAGAGTCAGATCATAAAAATAAATCAATCAAAATCTCTCAAAAAATTAAATAAGCAAAGAAGGAGTCATTATATCTTCAACAAAAAATGGATTTTGTTCAGAAAAAAACTTGAGAAATTGAACCAGACATTGGGAGAAACACAATTGGAGGAGATAACCACCATTTCAACTACTATGGAAGCACTTTTTTAGGTCGAGGAAGCTAGAGTTGCTCAGCTATCTCAACTTCAACAGGAATCTGATAGGGCTCATGAAGCTGTTCTATAAATGAGGATTCATGTTGAGAGTTTATTTTAAAACATGATAGAGAGAATAGATTTTGTGGATGTCTCTCTGATTTCATATGAATGAAAGAAATTTTTTCTTGAATCATATATGTTCTCATTATTTTTTTTATTTAAATATTAAAGGTAATGATGATGATGATTTTTTTTTTAAAACATCAAGACTTCATGTCAGATAAACATGATTACAATAAAAATAATGTGGTGCTAAAAATTTTCTTATCAAGCCAATGAGACTAATGAAAATAGTTTGATTTTTTCTAGGGTTATATGTAAAATCCCACAAACTTCATATCTTTTGACTTTTTATTGCTCAATATTACCCAAATCTTACAAAATGTACATTTAGTGAGCTATGGCTCAAATTTTTTTCAGAGTGCCCTTTGTGGGGTTTTAATCTAGTGAGTACTACATCTTTTGTTATTGGGAGTTTAGAGTCATGAATGATGGTCTATAAAAGGATAATGTTTAAGGTCGAATAGTTTTAACCATAAATTTAGAAATTAGATCCCAAAAAAGTCTCATAGACTAAGAATTGGTTTAATATTCTTTATATATTTCGAAGGGGAATCTTGAGCCATAATTTTTATGGTCACAAAATTTAAAACTTATATCAGTGTAAGTGGATTCTATTCCAAGAACGAAGTTACCATTATCTGTCACACCTGTTATGGGGGTTGTGTTATGAAGGTCCAACTGGGGCATATGCTGTAACGCCCCGGATTCAGAAGCCACGCAATGGGTGCCCCGAACTCAGGTGGTCACATGACCTCAAGCGCATTTCCCCAAATTCCAGAGGATTCCGACTAGCAGCGAGGGCCCAAGTATGATATTGGGGACACTATGCCCTCATTTGTCAAAGTGTAGCGCAGCAGAAAAGTAATATATCATACAACAATGGAAGTAGTAAATAATAAGAACCAGAAATAAACAACTGTAGTAAAAGATAACCAATAGTTATATAGATAATGATTAAGTATGTAACTAATTATATGTAAGTAGCCCAAACAGGACACACTGCAATACAATACAACTCAAAGTACAAGGTACAACAAAACAGAACAAATCAAAGTGAACAGAACGCAGCAACATCGCAAGCCTAAGCTCGGTCCCATGCTCTCTTACTCCTCTGCTACAATCATGTACCTATATAGGGACCCTTTCCCATGTCGAAACCTACAACAATATAGTCTGTTTGGGCCGAAGACATGACCCAAATAGGGTGTGAGAAATAAATCCCAATAGGCACCCACCAAAGGCCCATGCCTAACTATTAGTGAAAATGTGCAACAATAGTGTGAAAAAGTAAATGCAGTAAACTTGTAAGTACTCAAAAGTAACTATTGATACCGGTTTGATTGCCATTTTAATTATTACTTATCACCTCCAAGCTTGTGATTTAGCTTGGCAGGTGCAACTTAGAAAATCACCATAGTGAATATTCTAAATATCTGTGTACTCAGAAATACTATCCTTAACCTCAGGTAACAGAATCAAATACCTGCAGGTGATTTCCCTTAGGTATAATGATCATTTCCCTCAGGCATACGTGATATTTCCCTCAGGCATAGAAACTACTGCCCACAAGCATAAACAAAGGTTACCCTCAGGCTAACCAAACATTGCCCACAAGCTAATAGAACACTGCCCTCAGGCTAAAGGAATCAAGCCGATCCCAAAGCATAAAAAAGAAATATATATAAAATTTCTCTCAAGAAAAATCAATGCACAATACAATCATGGCATACCCTCGGGTATCCTGGCCAAACAGCTAAATAGAGGAATGCACCCTCGGGGTGGTCCTGGATCCAAGCAGTGATCCCAAAAAATAGTTTAAAATTATCATTAGATTATCTATAAAAATCTAGATATCTTTTCAGCGAAGGCCTTATCCATATGACACCCCAACCATGGGCACGTAGACAACAATACACAATTACAACACAAAAGTTGCAAATAAACATCAGACCACCTACCTCTATTTCCCCTGATCGATATACGTGAATGACGCCTATCGAATTGCCCATGAACGATGTAGATCTGGGATAAACATTCACAGATTCAACCTCAAATAACTTCACCTCGGAAAATAATTGGTAATAACTACTCAAGGATAAGGAAGGGATTACCCGTCTAATTCAAAGGAGATCGACGACGTAGGAATTGGGGTCCCGGTGTGCGGTCGGGAGATCCTCCAAGGTCTGGACATCTCTCCCGTGCTCCAAATGAACCCACTGCCTCCTCTGCCAAAAGAGGAGGCTACTGCCCATTTTAAGCAAAAAGAATATACAACACAGCGTGTACTCTCAAGTACACGACGTTTACTTTTCATTTTTTAACTGTTCCTCTAGTGGATTATTTCCACCACGACACTGTTTATCTGTCGACATGAGTACACGACATGTATTTTTGAATACACAGAGGGTATTGTCTCTCCATTGGCGACTGCTTACAACACCTTAATATTCATCTTCCTACTGATTACATGGCATTTAAATACTATGTACACGACGTGTAGTCAGTTTTTACACCCTTCATCGTCGACATGCCTACATGCCATGTGTACTTATCCCACACAGCCAAAGTACACGACGTGTGGAAAAGTACACGATGTGTACACACAAAATTTGGGATTTCCCCCCATTTTCCTTATTTTCTAAAAAACACTTAAGGAAAGAGGAAAAGAAGAAACCCATACCTCATGAATAAGAACTGGGTTCTTACAAACTTCCCCCCTTAAAGCAATTTGTACCCGAATTTCCATTCCAATGGTGGCGAAGATAAATCTCAGAACAACTCTGGACACTGAGCATGTACGTCGGTCTCACACTCCCAAGTTTCGTCCTGCACTCGGCCATGCTGCCCTAGCACCCGTACGAGAGGAACTGACTGTCCTCGGAGAACCTTCGTGCTCCTATCAACAATACGAATTGGATGCTCCTCAAAGGATGCATCGGCCTAAAGCTCAACCTCCTTGGGATGAAAGATATGAGATGGGTCTGAGTGATAATGGGGCAGCTGAGATACATTGAAGACATCGTGCATGGCCCAATACCTCTGGGGTAACTGCAACCGATAGGAAAACGAACTGACTCTCTCGAGAATCTCAAATGGCCCCACAAACCTCGGTGAAAGTTTAACCTGTCTCTTGATCCGTTTGTGTCTCAACCTCAGTGAAACACGCAAGAACCCCTGATCCTCGACCATGAACTCCAAGATTCATCTACAGCGATCAACATAAGATTTTTGATGATACTGTGTGGTAGCCATCCGCTTTTGTATCAACTGGACCTGCTCTGAAGTCTCCTATACGAGACATGGTCTCAGTAAAGCATCCTCACCCTCCTCCAACGAGCACAAGGGTGATCGACAGGGCCTTCCATACAAACCCTCATGAGGTGCCATCTCAAAAGTTGCCTGAAAACTGTTATTGTAGGAAAACTCGACTAGGGGTATGTGCTTCTCCCAAGAGCCCCAAAAGTCCAGGATGCATGCACACAACATGTCCTCTAGCACCTGTATTGTACACTCTGATTGGCCATGAGTCTGAGGGTGGTAAGATGTGCTCAGAAGCACCTGTGTACCCAGATCCCTTTGAAAACTCTGATAGAAACAAGATGTAAAATGAGCATCCCTATCTGAAACGATAAAACTAGGGACCCCATGAAGGCGTAATACCTCTCGGATATACAAATTCCTAAGCTCATCAACACCAAAGGTCTCCTTGTTCGGAAAAAAGTGAGCTACCTATATAAGTCTGTCCACAACAACCCACAAAACATCACTACCTCGAGGTGACCTCAGCAACTTGGTCACGAAGTCCATCGCGACATCATCCCATTTCCACTCCAGAATGGGTAACTGCTGTAACAGTCTAGCTGGCCTCTGATGCTTCGCCTTCCCCTGCTGACAGGTGAAACATCTCACAATAAAACCAGCTACTTTCTATTTCATACCTGACCACCAATACTGACGTCTCAAGTCATAGTAAATTTGGGTAACTCCAGGATGCACTGCCCAAGTTGAAGCATGAAACTCCCACGTCAAATCCTAGCGTATATCCCCTGGAACCCACAGTCATTCTTGGATACGTAGTACCTCATCATCGTCTATCGTCCAACTAGTAGGAGGATACTCACTTGCTACTAACTCTCGTAGAACTAGGCCTTCCGAATCTGATAGCTGTCTCATCCACACTCTATCCAGGAGGGTAGAAGTAACAACTAAGGAAGAAAGATATGTTTTCCCATGACTGTCGTGATTCTCCAAATGCATCTCATAGAACAAAGCCATAAACTGCCACTCACCACTGGCCTCCTGCACGACCTGTATCTAAGTCCTCCTACTCAGTGCATCAGCAACTGTGTTACCCTTACCAGGTTTATTGGCAAGATCAAAGTTGAAGGACTAAAGGTATTCAACCCACCTTTGCTGTCTCAAATTCAGGTCACGCTAAATAATTATATATTTGAGACTTTTGTGGTCTGTAAACACCATAAAGTGTTCTCCCAAAATATAATGTCTCCAACAGCGTAACGCATGAACAACTGTAACCAACTCGAGATCATGCGTCGGGTAATTCCTATCATGTCACCTCAACTGCCAAGAAGTGTATGCCACTACTCGATCGCCTTGCATCAACACTGCTCCCAACCCAATACCTGATGCATCACAGTAAACTGTATAGCTCTTCCCTTTCTCTAGAAGTATCAGGATCGGTGCTGATGTCAACCTACCCTTCAGCTCCTAAAAGGCTGTCTCGCAAGCTTCTGACCAAATGAACTTCACACCCTTCTTAGTGAAACCCATCAATGACGCTGCTAAGTGGGAGAAGTACCATATAAAGAGCCTATAGTAACCAGCCAACCCCAAGATACATTGTATTTAAAACATGTTCTTAGGATGCTCCCATGAAACTACTGCTCTCACTTTCTCGGGGTCTACCGCAACTCCTACCTCTGAGATAATATGACCCAGGAAGTGTATCTGATCCATCAAAAAGTGGCACTTTGAGGTCTTATCATATAGCTGCTGCTCTCTCAGTGTACATAGAACAATCTCAAGATGGGTAGAATGGTCATGTCGAGCATTAGAGTACACCAATATATCATCCATGAAGACTACCACAAAAATATCCAGATAAGGATGGAACACATGATTAATCAGATCTATGAAAACTGCTGGAGCATTCATGAGTTTGAACGACATAACCAAATTCTCTTATAGACCATATCTGCTCTGAAAAGCTGTAAGCGGTATGTCTGATGGTCTAACATGTAACTGATGATATTCAGATCTCAATTCAATATTCAAGAACACTTGTGCTCCTTGAAGTTGATCAAAAAGATCATAAATCATATGTAAGGGATATCAGTTCTTAACCGTCAACTGGTTCAGCTTCTAATAATCCATGCAAAGTATGAGGGTACCGTCTGCCTACTTAGAAAATAGGATAGGCTAACCCCAAGGAAAAGTATTGGGTCGAATAAAATCCTTTGCCTCCAAATCCTCTAACTGCCTCTTGATCTCCTGCAACTCTAGAGTAGCCATCCTATAAGGAGTAACGGACACCGGTGCTGCTCCTGGCACCAGCTCAATAGAGAAATCCACATCTTTCTCTAGATTAAGACCTGTAAAGTCATCCAGGAAGACATCCCTGAAATGATCAACCACTGTAGGTAAATCCTTTTGACATGTTCCCTTGTAATCCAGATATAAACTCACAATCTGAGCTATCGCTCCACCTCACCCACGATGCTCGGGTCCAGCACGGTTCGCATGGACAACCCATTCACCCTTGTATAGAAACTCTCTGCCCTCTGGTGATGTGAAACTCACTCTAGGACGATAGCAATATACAATGGCTCGAAAGGGTACTAACCAGTCCATCCCAAGAATGAAATCATAACTCTTCATCTCTAAGACATAGAGGTCCCATGGAAAGTGTCACCCACCAACCTCTAGGGGGAACTCCCTGTACTGACGCACACTAGCCGCTCTAATCCCCAACGGGGTGTCTAGCATCATAACATCAGAATAAAAAGAAACAAAAATCCCAAGGCTCTCCACAACAGGAACAGATATAAATCTATGTGTAGGACATGTATCAAAAAGTATAGAAGATAAAACAAAAGCTACTAGAATAGTACCTCTGACAGTAGAAGGTCCGGGATCCTACACCTGTTGGGTCTGTTGCACTGCATATGCCTGCCCAGTGCTGTGGCTCTATGACACAGCCTGTCTACCCTAAGATGACCTGCCCAACTGTCTCTGAGATCTTGGTGTCTGGCTACCACAACCATGACCACCATCTCGGCCTGCACGCCCTGACGTATTCCAGTTTCCCGACTGATAAGAAGATGGTGGTCCTGCACTTGGACGCAGAGTCTACAAATAAACCCTCTCACTAGAAACTGGTGGAAACGCCCTGCCAAAACACTGGAGATGACCCATCTTGCCGTAATCTCGACACTCAACTGGGTCACGCAGACACTGAGGTCTCTTATGCCCATCTCTACCACACTGGTAGCACATGACCTAGCCACATGAAGAAATCTTCTGGATAGTACTACCACTGTGAGGGAAATCCATCTGCCTCTTCCTCTTACTGGTAGAAATAGTACCAAAAACTGGTGTCGAATCACCCTGGCCCGCACCACTAGCTTCCCATAGGTTCCTCTGAGTAATCAGTGCCGAGTTCACAATAGCATTCACTATAGGAAACCTAAAAACATTCACCAGTGCATGGATTCCACACCGAAGACCATCGTCAAAGCGTTTATCTCTCAACGTCTCATCACCCACCAAAACTGGTGAAAAATGCTGAATCTCGGTGAAGTGGGAAGAATAGTCCATCACTAACATGGTTCCCTACTGCAGATTCATGAACTCTTGAGCTCGATCTTCCCTTAGCGTCTCTGGGAAGAAGAAGTCATTGAAGGCTGCCTGAAAATCTTCCCACACCGTGTTCCTGTGATGCTCTGTCTAGGTGGTAACATCCTACAACCTCTTGGAGGAATCACACAACATGTATGTAGCAAGGTTGACCCTCCACCCAGGAGGCGTCTCAAGATGCTCAAAAATATTCTGTAATGAATCCAGCCATGTCTCCACAGCCTGTGGTCCGCCATCCCCTAAAAACATAGGCTAATCTTACTGCTGGAATATACGAGTCAGCTCTGCCATGGATGTGGCAACTAGAGGTGCTCCCTGGAAGGTCTGAATGAACCTCATGAAGCCTTCACAGAACTACACATCTGCGCCTATGTCCAGTATAATGGCTGGCGCCACATCTGGCACTGCTGGAGGATCCACTAGTAGCCCAGGGCCTACCATCTCTGGAGTATAATCGTTTCCGCTCTCTTGGAGAACAACCAATGGTCGTCTCAGTGGCATGAATCTACAAGGTCAAACGTATAGCATAGATCGATATTTATCAAAGACCGCAACTAGGAGACTAAGAAGGGAATAAGAGAAAGAAAGCATTCAAGATTCACAAAACTTGACTACACGGTGTGTATAAATACTACATGGTGTGTCCTTAAAAACCATCCACATGGGCATGTACTCCAGCTTAAACTGGCCATGTAACACCCCAAATACACGACATGTATTTCTGACCACATGATGTGTACTTGAATCATTCTTCCCTGCCCAAGTCCTTCTACACGTCTTAGCCACACAGCTCGCCCAAGATAAAACTACACGGTGTATCCCACAGGTACACGACCTGTACTCTAAAAGTGCTCACCGACCCGTGTTGTTAGTCCCATGGCCTGTGTACCCAGGTCACACTACACGTCATGTTCCAAAAGGACATGGCATGTACAAGGAATCCCCAGACCGACCCGTGTTTCTTTTTACATGGCTGGCTACACGGATGACAGTACACAACGTGTTACACCCACACATGGTGTATACACCACCCTATTTCCCCAGCCACATGGCCAAATTCACACAACCTCTCACTGGTCAAGACTTTACAGCATGTCCCTCAGGTACACGACGTGTTTAAGAAGAGGTAACACTGACCTGTGTTTGTTAGTTACATGGTCGGATCCCCAGTTTAAACAACACGGTGTGTACGTCATTGAAACAGCGTGTATATGGTCAGATTTCTCCGCCTGTGTTGTTATTTACATGGAAGACACAAGTTCAACACAACATAGTGTGTATATAACTACACGATGTGTGTCTTCAAGGTTTCACTATCCCTTGTTCCCACCTACACGGCCTATGACATAGGTAAAAACTACACGGTGTGTACATACAGTACACGACATGTACTTAAAAAAATTATTTTCTTCCTGAACAGAAGAGTAAACAGCATGTAATCATAATTACATGGCATGTATTCTGGGTTTTTCTAGACCGTAAGCCTCCAAAACTACATCATAGCCTAGAAAAACACTGAAATAAACACCTAACTTCCAAATTCCGATCCGTGAGGGCCCATAATCCCCACCAATCAAAGCTTGGCATCTTATACATGTTATAATAAAATAAACAGGTCAATGATCCACTAAATTCCAGTCAATGAGGGCCTGTACTCCCCAAAAAGCAAAGTTTGGAATTCATTCACAGAACCTTATATAACAATACCCTATCAAATAACAAGTATTTATCAAAGCAGCTATCACAACAACATGCTTTTCTCACACAACAACTATCACAACAACATGTAATCTCTAATGCACCTACATGGCATGAAAATAATGAATGACATGTGATTTCTAGCATGTGCCTAAATGATGCATGAGATGGAATACCTTCATCTCATCGGGTTGTAACTAAATAGAACCTAGGTATAAAAATATAAACAGCACACAACAAGTGCGTCACCCAACGCTGAAAATCAAATCAACTGTAAAATCAAAAAATTAGAAAAATTGCAACATGAGGTAAATTGGCCTTTCCCTATACATAGGTTAGCTACTCCCGGACACAACTTATTACCATTTACCTATTCTTTCCTATCTCTCACTATAGGCTCTAAATAGTAATTCAAAGAAAAGAACCCTTTTGATACCACTTTGTAATGCCCCGGATCTGGAAGCCACGCAACGGGTGCCCGAAACCCGGGTGGTCACATGTCCTCAAGCGCATTTCCACAAACACCAGAGGCTACCGACTAGAAGCGAGGGCCCAGGTCTGATAGTGGAAAAACTATTCCCTCATTTGTCAAAGTGTAGTGTAGTGAAAAAGAAATATATCATAAAACAGCGAAAGTGGTAAAGAATATGAACCAGAAATGAACAACTGTAGTCAAAGATAAACAATACTTATATAGATAATGATTCAGCATGTCACTAATTCTATGTAAGCATCCAAAATAGGATACACTGCAATACAATAAAACTCAAAGTACAAGGTACAACAAAACAGAACAAAACAGAGTGAATAGAACGTAGCAGCATTTCAAGCCTAAGCTCGGTCCCATGCTCTCCTACTCCTCTGCTAAAATCATGTACCTGTATAGGGACCCTTTCCCCTGTCGACACCTGCAGTAATATAGTTTTTTTGGGATGAAGACATTACCCAAACACGGTGTGAGAAATAAATCCCAATAGGCACCCACCAAAGGCCCGTGTCCAACTGTTAGTGAAAATTTACAATAGCAGTGTGCAAAAGTAAATGCAGTAAACTAGTAAGTACTCAAAAGTAACTATCACTACTAGTTTCATTTCCATTTTTATTATTGCTTATCACCTGCAAGCCTGTGCTTTATCTTGGCAGATAAAACTTAGAAAATCACCCCAGTGAATATTCTAAATAGCTGTGTCCTCAGACATACTATCCTTACCCTTAGGTAACAGAATCAAATACCTACAGGTGATTGCCCTCAGGCATAATGATCATTTACCTCATTCATACATGATATTTCCCTCAGGCACAGAAACAACTGCCCCCAAGCATAAACAAAGGTTACCCTCTAGCTAACCAAACACTTCCCACAGGCTAATCGAACACTGCCCTCAGGCTAAAGGAACCATGCTGAGACCAAAGAATAAACAAGAAATTTATATAAACTTTTTATCAAAAAAAAATCAATGCAAAATATAATCATGGTATACCCTCAGGTGTCCTGGCCAAATAGCAAAATAGAGGAACGCACCCTCGGGGTGGTCCTGGATCCATGCAGTGATCCCAAACAACAGTTTAAACTTATCATTAGATTATCTATACAATTCTAGATATCTTTTCAGCAAATGCCTCAGCCATAAGACACCCTAACCATGGGAGCATAGCACAATAGTACACAAGTTCAACACATCTGTTTCAAATAAACATCAGACCACCTACCTCGATCACCCTTGATCGATATACATTAATGACGCCTCCCGAAACACCCGTGAACGACGTAGATCTGGGATAAAAGTTCACACATTCAACTTAAATAACTTTCCCTTAGGAAATAATTGGTAATAACTACTCAAGGAGAAGGAAGGGCTTACCCGTGCGGTTCAAAGGAGATCGACGACATAGGAATCGGGTTCCCGGTGTGTGGTCGGGAGATCCTCCAAGGTTCAGTCGTCTCTCCCGTGCTCCAAATGAACCCACTGCCTCCTCTACTAAAAGAGGATGATACTGCCCATTTTAAGTGACAAAACAGACTACACGACATGTACTCTCAAGTACACGGTGTGTACTTTTCATTTTTTAACTGTTCCTTTGGAGACTTATTTCCACCGCGACACTGTTCATCTGTCGACATGAGTACACGACATGTATTTCGGAATACACGATGTGTATTTTCGCTTCGCTGGTGACTACTTCCACCACCTTACTATTCACCTGCTGACTGATTACACGATGTGTAATTACTAAGTACACGACATGTAGTCAGTTTTTACACCCTTCATCACTGACAATACTACATGCTCTTTTTAATCATCCCACATGACCAAATTACACGATGTGTGGCAAAGTACATGTCGTGTACCCACAAAATTTGTGAATTTTCTCCATTTTTTTTGTTTTCTAAAAAAAACATAAGGAAAGAGGAAAAGAATAAACTCATACCTCAAGAATAAGAATCGGGTTCTTACATATGCTGTAGAGACCCAAATCCTGATGTATGTGGAAATTACATTACTTCAGCAGAATACTTAATACATGAAAAAAACAGACGCCCAAAGACTGTGTTAGTTTAGTGTATTTGGAAACACGGAACGTAATCTTCTAATCATGGTGAACGATCTTCAACATCTCCCATAAAGATCTTCCCCTTTTTTTTCTTACCTAAAACCATTCTTTATATCCTAGGGAAAGGAAAACATAAAAAGGGTGAGCTCAAATGCTCAGTAAGGGTAAGCATGGAAAAAATAAAATAAACCATACACATTTGAACTTTAAAAAAACATGAACATAATGTTTAGACATCAAATTCTTGATCAATGAAATAAAACATGGTAGTACATATGGCATAGATCATAATGGAACATCAATAATGATAAAATAGAATGGGAATAAAACATGTAATTGTGGCAACCATTAATCACATGTTATGATTTCCATAGTATCCAAGGCATTACTGCCAAGACCATCTTAGTGGACAAAGTCCCTTTCTGAATCGAGTTCACTCCTCATTCCAGTCCTGTATTACTGAACTGGTTTAACTTGCCATTCCATCCATGTCTATATCATGAGATATAAATCATTACCCAATGCATTGGAGGGAGATATAGGTCCCACCCATCTCATATTTAAATCATTCTTTCATGTGCCACAAAATAAACATACATCATTCATAATAACCCAACAAATAAAATGGGTTTCATAAATATCATTCCATCATAACATAAACCATATAAAACAAATGGATATAATTTCATCATAAGAAAAGTGAAACCATGTAAATCATAGAGACATTATACTTGAAACATACACATATGAAATAATGTCATCTTAGATGGAAAATAGTTTTTTCAAAACACTTGAAATGAATTCTTGAGAAAGATATCCTTTCTTCTTCGAAATTATTTTCTTTTCACAAAATGCCATGAAATTTTAAAAGAAAAATATTTTTTTGAAAATAGTCAGGAAATATTATAGAGGAAGCTTCATGAAAATAAGGATTTATGAAACCGTAAAAATCCGTTCACACCGTATAAGTAAAAAAACATTCTTCTCGTACTTTTTCCAGAAAAGTCAAAAAGTACATTGTAAAAGAAAGATACCTTACATACCATTTAGTAAAATTAAAAAATGGGTAAAAATTACTTTAAACATACAGGAAAACTTTTTTAGAAAACAGGGACATGGATGATAAATATAACCCCAGTAAATACTTACGAATAAACAATCTCGGATAAGAACGAGATTGGAATAATTATACCTTACCGTATGTCCGATATGATTTGTATGTATCCGAACCTCCTGTATAATTATTTAAATAGTGTCATTGACTTATTATAGAATCATATTCATTGTTATTATGTCATATATGGTTTACTTATGACTTTATATTACCCGTTCTTTTGTAAATTCGAAGTAAAAGCAGCAATTTGGGTAAAATCGTTTCATTTATTGTACGTGTTTCGACTTGTTGTTCATGATATTATTACTTATATCCTGATTTACATAATTCAAGAATATAAAACATGATTTATATATAATATATATTCATCATATACATATATATATATATGATAGATCGATAAATGTAATGAAATACACCGTTCATGGAGACGGTAGGCCGTACATACGCATGAATGCTGTTTTCATTTCCTTATTCAATTGAATGGAATTAAGTAGATGACATACATATATATATATACATAAATATAGTATCATTATTATGTAATATATTTCATGATTACTTATTTTATATACTTTATAATCATTCATTAATGGTTAACATGGAGAATGAATCTCATCGCACCGTGGAGACAGTAGTCCGTACGTACGCACGAGCGATGATATCATTCCCATGATCGTGGAATTGTATTGAAGTGTATGTATAATATTTCAGAATCAATATAACTGTACAAAAATCATATATAATTATTTATTTACACCATTATACCCATCCAAGTAAGGTGGTGGTCGGAAACAGATTACACCATGGCGTGGAGACAGTATTCAGTACGTACGCACACACGGTGATTTTGATTTCCGTAGGATGGATAGAAGGTGAAATAATATTTTTCATATTTATAATAACATATAAGTATATAATTAATACTGATTTTATTACTTTATAAAGAGACAACTAAAGAAGAAGAAGTAGAAGAAGAAAGAAACTTGAGAGAATCAGAAGAAGAGATTACCTCTTCTTCGACGCACCTCCATTAAGCCTTCTCTTAAGGAAGTAGAGTTGGTATTTTGAGAAGACTAGAACCTCCAGAATGTTTCTAGGGAAGTGGATAAGAGAAATGGGTAGGGGTAGGCCTATATTCAATGCTCAAAAGGGTGTAAAGAGAAGAGGGAAGGGGTTCCCTTTTTATAAGGGAGGAGAGCGGCACCTTTGGAAAAACATAAAATATTATTTTATAATAAGGTAATATTCGGTTTTTAATAGATCAAAATTGATTTATTTCTAAGATAAGGCAGGGATGGGTCTAAATATTCTCAACCAATAGGTTTTAGACAAGTTTAGATTACTATTTTAACCTTATCATTTAGATTTAACTCTAAGTTAAATAATTTAACTTTTACTGTGTCTTCTTGTTTTCTTTCACTATATGGTTAATAGACTTACTATAACAAGACAAAAGAACCCAAAGTGGTTCATTATTAATATATATATATCCTAATATAAGTCATTTGTATGAACCTTATATTTTTAGGAATAAAGTAAAAAATTAATAATATAATATTTGTTTTAAAAACTATTTTATGTCAATTTTGATACTATTTGGTACTTGATTTTTGTGAAAATCATAACAGCATGATTAGTTCGAAAAAATTTAATTAAATCAATACTAACATGTCATATTAACCTATAAAATTATTTTAATTAATAAAAACTCTCAAATTACATTTATTTGGGTATTTATAATATCAATTATATAAATATTTCATTATTTAGGTAATTACTTCATCACCAATATGTCATAAATAAATTAAATTATTTAATGTCTAAAAATTATAAATAAAATACTATTACGTAGGAAATATTTTTACCTTTCTAATTAATATTTATAGTAGATTTTTTCTTATGTATAACCCTATATTAAATTTTTTTTAGTTATTAAACTTTGATTTTATCTATTTTAACTCTTTTTTAAATAAAATAGTAATAAATGTCCTAATCTAATCTAAGTGGACCTAAATGGTAATATTTTATCCCTAAGGTTGTTTTTGGTTGAATGAAAATTATCCAATAGAAATAAGACATGTTTTAGGGTAATAATAATATCATTTTTACCCTTTATTACCCTATTTACTTTTAACCGTGGTAAATAAAAGTAAAAAGTTACTATTCACCAATTTTTTTTATCTTATTGAACCAAATTTTACTCCTTGATATTAACCGTGTCTCTCAGATTTTTGAACTTCCACTAACAGAAGCAGTAAAATTACGTTTTATGTAAGTTTGCAAAAAGCTTCTAGGAGGTAGTAAAAGATGGTGAAAAGTTCAATAAAATTTTTATATATCTAAAATTGTTATAAAATGAATCCAATGAATTACATTGAACTTATATAGGTATTATGTATCAATTTTGACCTAAAATAAATTTAAATAAAATAAATAATTATTTAAATAAAAATTCGGGTTTTAAATAGAAACCCAGTGTTTTCTCTATTCATCAAAAATTGAATGTTTTTAGAAAAATACCAAAAATTCACCCTAGGCTAATTTAGATATTCTGAATCCAAAAATGAAGTCCATTTTGAAAGATAAAATTTATAAAATTTTAAAAAGTGGGTATTACTATTAATAACGGCTAGTTCATAATAATATTATAATAATATCTTGTTTAGTGAAACTCGGTATTGTGTACTACACACGCTATCGAGGAAGGTCATGATTCCATGTAATGCAAGCCAAGTCAAGGCTGCATGTATTGAAAGCTCCGTTTGGTGTTGTGTATAACATAATCAAAACTTATTTTATTTATACATTAAAAAAAATCTATACTTTATGTTGCGTAGAATAATTTCCACAAAACAAACTTGAATTTGTGTGTAACACAAGACAATAATAGTTTTGCATATACTACAAGCTAATACGGTGTTGCATATAGTAAAAGCTAATCTTGGTGTAGTGTATAATAGAAGATATCAAAGAAATTAAAAATAATATATCTCATAAATCTCTGGGTGTTACATTCTACCCCCCTTAAAATGAATTTCGCCCTCGAAATTCGTCGGGGTTATAAATGGTTTACTACTTGAAAGTTTCTTTTATAGAAACCCACATCATAAAAAAGAATACTAAAACATAATTTTAAAAAGGAAAGTTATAAATGTAACGGTTACCCATATTAACTCATCACTGGGTTTCCACATAGGAGAACATAGGTGGAAATATGGATATGGAAGAAAAATCTAACCATCATGTTCTGATGGAGAGTGGTAGAGGACATGGCTATGAAAAATCCAACAATCACAAAACCATAAATTTGTGATGATCTAAGATAACATCTGATTCATCGGATATAAGGGAAGTAGGACAAAATTTTTGGTTTTCAAGATCATTTCCCTAAAGTTGAAGAATTTGAATTAGAAGAAATACTTACTTTATTTCGGTATAATATCACCATTGTTCGTGCCTTGAAAAATTTACACTTCATCTCTTAATGAAATGAAGTTGAATTTTTCATTCGTGAAGCTTTAGCAGATCTTGTGATAGAATGATGGGTCATTCCATATGTCTGAAACAAAAGGTTTGAAAAAATTATCAAATATACATAAGTCCATCTATGGTGAGGTTAATCGTATATGATTCCAAAAATGGACTTATACCTCATCTATCATACCTCTTAATAAAACTAGTTTCTACTAACCAAGGACTTCTTGTAGGCCAGTGGTAGGAGATAAAGGCCTGTCACACTTCGGTTGTGGGTTTGATTCCCACAACCTTGTCCGACACGATGGGTTCTCACCCATCCTACGAGTTGTCCTTTTTCTAAAACTATACTATTATAACATAACAAAATTTCTAGCCTTAAACAATACTATCTGATATCCAACTTAATCTATTCCAATCTTTATGTTTATCCAAAATACTTCTGTCCAATCTCATAGTATAAAGATAACGATTACTTGAAATGCCATCTAATGAGCATGTGAATACCATCATTTATCATACAATATATCTTGTTGGTCACATTCCAAACATGTGAATACCCTAATCATGCATTCTCATGAAACATGAATTACCATAGAACCTAAGTGAAAACATGAGTGCTGTCAAAAGTTAACTCTTTCCATATACCAAAGTCCCAAAAATTATATATACTCAAACCATGATATCACTTAGTCCTTATATCAATCATGAGTTCATGAATACTATCAAACATCTCATTATCTCTTTATCCCTTAATTATGCCCATATCATCTAATTTCCAAAAATATCTGAATAAACTTTTATGGTTACCGGTACCATTCAACATATACTTTCAAATACTCTAGGAAAAAAAATAGTGTAACAATCCTAAGATGTGTCTTTATTCCATAGCACCATTACCTATACAACATAACTCTTGATAAACATAAATCATTCCACCACCTTCTTAACCATTTAATGAGATTCAACAATTCTTTCATCTCACATATCATTTGTAGTATCTTAATCATCATCAACATAAATACTACCCATACGACCATGCCGATTCTCTTCATGAGAATTTCCCTTAGGGCATTGGTTTGCATAATGCCCATAAATACCACATTGAAAACATTTAATCATTATTGATGTCGTAGAAATACCATTATCCTTGTCCATGGTGTTGACTAAACCTTTTCCTTTTCACTTAGTGGCTTTGTGTCCTTCTTTTCCACACCCAAAGCATCTTCCAGTTCCTTTGAAACAATCTCCCTGATGCCTCTTACCACATGATTTACATGAGGGAAAGTGAACTTTCTTTCCTTTATGATCATCATGAAACGCCATCTTTCCCTTATTATCTGAGTCAGGAAACATACCAAAGTTGAGATTATTGATCATATTATGAGATTGATGATTAGGCATAATAATGATATGTGGACTTCCAGGTACAATTTAATTTGGTTTCTCATGAATAATATCATTCCATTGTCCATCATATCCTCCGTTATCGTGAATCTTCCTGTTTCCAGCCATTTTCTAAAACCCAAAAATAATAGTCTGAGAGGCAAAAATCATGCTAGAAAAACAACATAATAAAGGGGGAGTACCTTTAATATATAACATATCAGGTTTAATTCTAAGATTTTTATCGTAATTCTAGGACTATAACCTATACGTATACTTATCCTCAGAGACATCCCTTGACATACCTTAGAAATATCTCTAGGGATTTCACTAAAGTTTTTGCATCCTAGTTTCCTAAGGTTAACTAAACCTTTGCTCTAATACCAACTGTAGAGACCCAGTGCCTGACGTATATGGACATTACATTAATTTTTTTGGAATACTTAATACATGACAAAAACAGACGCCCAAAGACCGTATTAGTTTAGTGTCTTTGGAAACTCAGAACGTAATATTCTAATCATGGTGAAAGATCTTCAACATCTCCCATAAAGATCTTCCACTTTTGTTTTCTTACCTAAAACCATTCTTTATATCCTGGGGAAAAGAAAACATAAAAAGGGTGAGCTCAAATGCCCAGTAATGGTAAGCATGGAAAAAATAAAACAAACCATACACATTTGAACTTAAAAAAACATGAACATAATGTTTAAACATCAAATTCTTGAGCAATGACATAAAACATGGTAGTACGTAAGGCATAAATCATAATGGAACATCAATAATGATGAAATATCAGGGGAATAAAATTTTTAATTGTGGAAACCATTAATCACATGTTATGATTTCCATAGTAGCCAAGGAATTGCTGCCAAGACCATCTTAGTGGACAAAGTCCCTTTTTGAATTGAGTTCACTCCTCGTTCCAGTCCTATATTACTAAACCGGTTTAACTTTCCATTCCAGCCATGTCTATCTCATGAGATATAAATCTTTACCCAATGCATTGGAGGGAGATATAGGTCCCACCCATCTCATATTGAAATCATTCTTTCATGTGCCACAAAATAAACATACATCATTCATAATAACCCAACAAATAAAATGGGTTTTATAAACATCATTCCATCATAACATAACCCATATAAAACAAATGGATATCATTTCATCATAAGAAAAGTGAAACCATATAAATCATCGATACATTATACTTAAAACATATACATATGAATTAATGTCATCTTAGATGGGAAATAGTTTTTTCAAAACACTTGAAATGAATTCTTGAGAAAAATATCCTTTCTTCTTCAAAATTATTTTCTTTTCAAAAAATGCCATGAAATTTTAAAAGAAAAATATTTTTTTTGAAAATAGTCATGAAATATTATGGAGGAGTATTCATGAAAATAAGGCTTTATGAAACCGTAAAAATCCTTTCATGTAATATAAGTCAAAAAAACATTCTTCTCGTACTTTTTCCAGAAAAGTCAAAAAGTACCACGTAAATAAAAGATTCCTTACATAGCATGTACTAAAATTAAAAAATTGGTAAAAATTAATTTAAACATACATGAAACCATTTTAAAAAACAGGGACATGGATGATAAATATAACCCCAGTAAATACTTACGAATAAACAATCTCGGATAAGAACAAGATTGGAATAATTATCCCTTACCTTATGTCCGATATGATTCGTATGTATCTGAACCTCCTGTATAATTATTTAAATAATGTCACTGACTTATTATAGAATCATATTCATTGTTATGATATCATATATGGTTTACTTATGACTTTATATTACCCGTTCTTTTGTAAATTCGATGTAAAGAAGCGATTTGGGTAAAATCATTTCATTTATTGTACTTGTTTCGACTTGTTTTTCTTGATATTATTACTTATATCCTGATTTACATAATTCCAGAATATAAAACATGATTTATATATAATATATATTCATAATATACATATATATATGATAGATCGATAAATGGAATGAAATACACCGTTCATGGAGACGGTAGGTCGTACGTACGCATGAATGCTGTTTTCGTTTCCTTATTGAATTGAATGGAATTAAGTAGATGACATAAATATATAAATAAATAAATATAGTATCATTATTATTTAACATATTTCATTATTACTTATTATATATACTTTTTAATCATTCATGAATGGTTAACATGGAGAATGAATCTCATCGCGTCGTGGAGACGGTTGTCTGTACGTACGCACGAGCGATGATATAATTCCCATGATCGTGGAATTGTATTGAAGTGTATGTATAATATTTCAGAATCAATATAAATTTAAAATAATCATATATAATTATTTATTTACACCATTATACCCATCCAATTAAGGTGGTGGTCGAAAACAGATTACACCACGGCGTGGAGACAATATTCCATACGTACGCACGCGTGGTGATTTTGTTTTCCGTAGGATGGATAGAAGGTGAAATAAGATTGTTTCATATTTATAATAACAAATAAGTATATAATTAATACTTATGTTATTACTTTATAATGAGACAACTAAAGAAGAATAAGTAGAAGAAGAATGAAACTTGAGAGAATCGGAAGAAGAGATTACCTCTTCTTCGACGCACCTCCATTAAGCCTTTTCTATAGGAAGTAGAGTTGGTATTTTGAGAAGACCAGAACCTCCAGAACGTTTATAGGGAATTGGAGAAGAGAAATGGGTAGGGTTTGGACGAGATTTAAGGCTCAAAAGGGTGTGAAGAGAAGAGGGAAGGGGTGCCCTTTTTATAAGGGAGGAGAGGGGCACCTTTGGAGAAACTTAAAATATTATTTTATAACAGTCATATTCGATTTTTAATAGCTCAAAATTGATTTATTTAAAATATAAGGTGAGGATGGGTCGAAATCATCTCAAAAAATTGGTTTTAGACAAGTTTAGGTTACTATTTTAACCTTGTCTTTTAGATTTAACTCTAAGTTAAATAATTTAACTTTTACCGTGTTTTCTTGTTTTCTTAACCTATATGGTTAATAAGCTTACTATAACAAGCCAAAAAAACCCCAAGTGGTTCATTATTAATATATATATCCTTATATAAGTCATTTTTCCTAACCTTAGATTTTTAGGAATAAAATAACAATTAATAATATAATATTTGTTTTAAAAACTATTTTATGTCAATTTTGATACTATTTGGTACTTGATATTTTTGAAAATCATAACAGCATGATTAGTTCTAAAAACGTTCATTAAATCAATACTAACATGTCATATTATCCTATAAAATTAGTGTAATTAATAAAAAGTTTCAAATTACATTTATTTGGGTATTTATAATATCAATTATATTAATATTTCATTATTTAGGTAATTACTCCATCACCACTGTGTCATAAATAAATTAAATTATTTAATGTATAAAAATTATAAATAAAATACCATTAGGTAGGAAATATTTTCATATTTATAATGAATATTTATAGTCGATTTTATCTTACCTATAACTCTATATTAAAAATGTTCTAGTTATTAAACTTTGATTTTAACTATTTTAACTCTTTTTTAAATAAAATAATAATAAATGTCCTAATCTAATCCAAGTGGACCTAAAGGGTAATATTTTATACCTAAGGTTGTTTTTGGTCGAACTACACTTATCCAATAGAATTAGGACATGTTTTAGGTTAATAATAATATCATTTTTACCCTTTTTTACCCTATTTACTTTTAACCGTGGTAAATAAAAGTAAAAAGTTCCTATTCACCAAAAATTATTTTTATCTTATTTAACCATATTTTACTCCTTTATATTAACCGTGTCACTCATATTTTCGAAATTCCACTCACAGAAGTGGTAAAATTAAGTTTTATGTAAGTTTTCAAAAAGCTCCTAGGAGGTTGGTAAAAGACTGTGATAAGTTCAATAAAATTTTTATATATCTAAAATTGTTATAAAATGACTCCAATGAATTAAATTGAACTTATATAAGTATTATGTATCAATTTTGGACTAAAATAAATTTAAATAAAATATATAATTATTTAAATAAAAAGTCGGGTTTTAAATAGTAACCCAATGTTTTCACTATTCATCGAAAATTGAGTGTTTTCAGAAAAAACCAAAAATTTACCCTAGGATAATTTTGATATTCTGAATACAAAAATGAAGTCCATTTTGAAAGATAAAATTTATAAAATTTTAAAAAGTGGGTATTACTATTCATAACGGCTAGTTCATAAAAATATTATAATAATATCTTGTTTAGTGAAACTCTGTATTGCGTACTACACACGCTATCGAGGAAGGTCTTGATTGCGTGTAATGCAAGCCAAGTTAGGGCTGCATGTATTGAAAGCTCTGTTTGGTGTTTCATATAACATAATCAAAACTTATTTAATTTATACATTAAAAAAATCTATACTTAATGTTGCGTAGAATAATTTCCACAGAACGAACTTGAATTTGTGTGTAACACAAGACAAGAATAGTGTTGCATATACTGCAAGATAATACGGTGTTGCGTATAGTACAAGCTAATTTTGGTGAAGTGTATAATAGAAGAAATCAAAGAAATTAAAAATAATATATCTCATAAATCTCAAGGTGTTACATATGCTGCATAGCCAAATAGTGACATCTTTTTACTAACATGCCCATTATGTAGGAAACTTATACAATGCCACCTAAGGGCACATTGTTTATATTCAAGAAAAATAGTTCTTAGGAATTTAACATTTTACTACAGATATATAGGGGAAAATAATATTTGGGTGAATCAAGACCACAACGGGAGGTTTTTCCAAGGAAAATAATTTTAATAATGAAAGGGCTATTTTATGCCGACATATGTCATGAATAGGAAAAACATTTCCATACAAATTTGGTATATGAGGAATGGTTAAAATTTATTAGAAAGGGTAATTTATGTTATCATATAGTGAGGGCATTATACTGTGCAGTTTTAAGTCATGTAGTGAGGACATTATGTGGCTTTAATTCATGGTCTTTAGCTTTGACCAAATTGATGAAACTCTCCCAATTTATTGATAATTTTTTTTGGAAACACACTACCATATTCAGGTATGTAAGGGAAAATTGTAGACTGTGATTAAGGAATTTGTAGATCCGAATAATGATATGGAAAAAGGGATAAAGGCATTAGTGGAAGTATTTTCCATGAACAAAGTTACCATTATTTGACAAACTCGTTATGGGGGATGTATTATAAAGGGCCAAATGAAGCATATGATGCATAGAAAAATAGTGGCATCTTTCTACTGACATTCTTGTATGAAGGAAAATTATATGCAAGGACAAATAGGGGAACATACTGCATAGTCAAGAAAAAGAGCTCTTAAGAATTTTGATATTCTATTGCTAAAAGTCGAAGAAAGTTTATGGAGATTAAAATTTTCCAAAGCACAGAGTTTGGTTTATGGAGAAAGGTACCTTAATATAGAGAGGGTATTTCCA
Organism: Viscum album; assembly: GCA_963277665.1. Lineage (NCBI taxonomy): Eukaryota > Viridiplantae > Streptophyta > Magnoliopsida > Santalales > Viscaceae > Viscum > Viscum album. The sequence continues at coordinate 905,871,038 of OY728139.1, forward strand.
ACCAAGATTTCCAAAGTATCGGAGGAATAGGAATTCTACAAAGGCCTGACCCAAATGTAGGAGGTATGGTGTCTATAGTTTTGGGTCATAAAACTAGGATAAAAAATGGAAACAATATATGATATGTGGCCAAGTGATTCCAATTTTATTTCATATTGCATTGAAAACATGGAGAGGGAAATGTGTAAACCGTGGTCTTGAAGACTTTTAGATCGAGATAAAGATAATGGGAAAAATATACCTGAATGACCATTTTAAAATACATATTTTTGTATATTTCCATCAAAGTTTGAAGGGAAAAAAGACACTATAACCAAGAATGAAATTAACATCATTTGAAAAACCTTTAATGGGGGATGTATTATATAGGGTCAACTGGGGAATATGCTGTATAGCCAAATAGTGGTATCTTTTGACTAACGAGCCCATTATGTAAGAAAATTATGCAAGGAAACCTAAGGGAATGTACTGCATATTCAGGAAAAAGGGTTCTCAGTTATTAGAAACTATGTCACCATAAATCGTAAAAATGATTGTGAACATCTAGAAATATTCAAGATTAAGAGTGTGAAATATAGAAGGGGGGTTATTCTCAATAAACATAGGAAATATTGGAATCTATATTGGCTAAGAGTTTTACACCCTTTAAAAATATCTTACTCATATGTAAGATGGATACTTTATTTGTTTCTATTTGAATTGACATTGTGATGTGAATTTTTAAGTCATTGAGTGAGGAAATTGTTCTGTGCAGTTTTAAGTTATGTAGTGAGGACTTTATACTGTGTAGTTTTAAGTCATGCCGTGAGGACATTATACTGTGTAGTTTTAAGTCCTATAGTGAGGACATTGATAGCCCCATAAGAAATTGAGACACCTTACTTATATAAAGAATCATTTTACCCAATTCCTAATCCCACGTGAGTTATGCTCGATGTGAGAGACAAAGAACGGTAAGGGTTTCTTCTAAAAAACAAAGGTGACACAAGTGAAGAATAGGGGTGTTAGATTTCCATGAAGTTTAATGTCATGTGGTAGAGATGAAGATGAAATTTTGTGAAAAGAAAGACATATTATAACTGGACTAAGGGATAAAACCCTAGTGTCACTATGTTTCTCGCTGGGTGTAAAAATCAGGCCATATGTAGTTCTTTAAACATTACCTATGAAGGTTTGATTCTTATATAAATAATAAAGGGGGTTTTTTTTATCGTGGATGGGACCAATATTGAAGATCTTGGGGTCTCTATGTATCTCTTATAGATTAGAATCAATCCGTACATAGTTATTTAAACAATCATTTCCCACACCAATCAAGTTTGACATGGTAGATGAGGGGCTTTAACACATTCAAGAAGAATGATTAAATTTTAGACACAAGATGGTCTGAAAATTAAATCATGTATCTTAAAAGAGAATTCTATATAGATCTAGTTCATATACAAGAGAAGAAAAAGGGAAATAATAATTTTGTGGTTACAGCTGGGCCCAATATTAGAGATCCAGGCGTCTCTACATATCTCATATAGATGAGAATCAAGCCGTACATACTTATTTAAACAAGGTCCCTATGAAGATCTGACACAGATATAGGGAAGAGATGGAATCATGTGCCACTAATGAGTAGCATTGATGTTCATGATTATTGGTTATGGAAGACCTTAATGTTAAGTAGAATAGATGTTAACCATACAATTTAATGTCGTGTAACAAGTAAAAATGGTATTATGAAGTTTAACATCGTGCGACAAGAAAAAAGATGCTATTCAGTTTAACATCGTGTATCATGGACGTTTATGGTTGTTACATAGTTTAACGTCTTTCTACTAGGACTTTGTATAGTGCAGTTTTAAGTCTTGCAGTAAGGACTTTAGGGGATGTGAAATTTTCAGTCTTGTAGTGAGGATGACTTTGCAACTACACAAAGTATTTATTTAAGAATCTCACATTGGTTGGAGTTTTAATAAGCTCTCTATCCATTGAAACTAAAGCATAATCTCCATTTTATTAGACCTTATATATGGAATAAGGTCCTTCCCACTTTGGATCAAGATTTGGAGGTTTATTTCCTGGTATCATTGGAGTCCTGAGGACCAATACCAATTCTCCTTGAAGAAATGAATAGAGGAGAAATTTCCTGTTAAAATCTCACTTTATTAAGTTTTTATAGACTTCAAAATGATGCAAAGTATGAAATCGTTTTTCATCTAATTGTTCCATATCATTAAACCATTTTTGAGACCTCTCATTTGTAGACAATTGATTACAGACTGCAACTCTGAGTGAAGGAAATTTCATTTCAATTGAAAAACTACTTCTATTCCATATACCAATGAATAAGGGTGGCCTGGGTGGCAGTACGAGTAGTAGTTTGATAATATGATAAATCATGAAAAAGTTTATCAGGCCAAGATTTCTTATCTTTACCTACTATCTTCTGTAGTATATTTGATTGGTTGTTATTGAAATATTCTATCTATACATTGGCTTCAACATGATATGAATTTGAATGTTTATATTTGATATTGTGCTACTGATATAACTTATTTACCTCAACAAAATAGAAATTGGTGCCATTTTCTGTTAATATAGTATAAAGGACACCAAATATAGTGATGAGGTTAGTTTTGAAAAAAACTAATAATGATTTTAGCTCTGACTTCTTTGAGAAGAATTTCCTTAGGCCATTTGGAGAAATATTCAGTAGCAGTAAGGATATACTCGAACCGCTTAGTTGTATTTGGAGGATAAGGTCCTACTACATCCATTACCCATGTGAAAAATGGACAGGAGTATTTAGCTATATGTAGCAACATCGGGGGTTGATGAATGAAGTTGGAATGTACTTGGCAGGGATGAAACTTCTTAGTTAAATATGTGAAATCCTGTATCATTGATGTCCAGAAGTATCCGAGCCTTCAGATTTGATCAGAAATCCTATGCCCAGACTGGTGAGCACCACAAGCTCCTGAATTTACTTCTTTCATGATAGCTATAGTTTCTTCTCCATCAATACATCTGAAGAGAATTCCATCAAAAACTTGTTTGTATATAATTTTTTGGTGATTTGGACTATTATAAAGAGTAAAATTGTCCACTCGTCTTCAGATCTATTATTTTTCTACCCTATTTGGTTTAAGTACTCCATTTTAAAGATATTCCATGATGGGTGTTATCTATCCTATGGTATGACCATATGTCTCATAAATAGAGCTAATTTCATTAATTTATTCCATTCTAGTTTTAAGAAAAGCTGAGATCATTTGATGATGAACTATGCATATGATTGTCTCATCCCAATTGAATCTTCCAAGGCTATAACTGCATTATCCAGTGAATTAGCTTGGGCATTTTTTGATCAGAAGACATAAGAAAAATTCGGATCTGAGGGAAATTCATCCATTAACCCTTTTACGTATTCACACAAAGGGATGTACACTTATTATCTGATAGAATATTACCCATTGATATGTTTGATTACCAATTCTGAATCTCCTTTAACTTTTATGCGATTCACTTGTACTTGAAGTGCCAATTCGAAGCCTGTGATGAGATATTGATATTTTGTTTCACTGTTCATACTGACTTCTGGTAACAGGAAATAGTAATGCAATACTACCTTTTCTAGGGATATAAAAACAATTCCTAACCCAACATTGTTGAGATTAGGGTTTTCCATTATCTTCCCTGTTAGACTTCTAGAGGCACCATCAAAGTATATTTCCCATATTTGGGAATTATCTTTAATGTAGAAAATATATTCATGAGGTAGTTTAGTATTCAATGTTTTATCTTCTACAAATGGATGTTCAACAAGGAAGTCGGACAAATCTTGGCCTTTTATTTCCTTCTGAGGCACAAACTAGATTTCAAACTATTGCAAAATAACTGCCCACTTTTTCGAACGACCTATAATAATTTGAAAATTGAGTATAAATTTGATCAGGTTATTTTAAGATATTAATTGGACCTCATGACGTTGTAGGCAGTGCCTCAATTTTTTAACTGTAATGATTAATGCCAGATAGCATTTTCCAATATTTGAATATCATGTTTCTGCATCAATCATAGTTTGATTGAGATAGTAACAGCTATTTTCATTCCCAAAATCATTCATTTGGCAAGGAAAGAACCCAATGATTTCTCTAATGATTTCACATAGAGAATAATTGGTCTTCCTTAAATAAGTGGAATTAATTCTGGTGGACTCAGGAGATTTTTAGTGAGTGTATCAAAAGCTTCTTGACTATCTTCATTCCTTTGATATGTGACTCCCTTATTCATTAATCTGATGAAGGGAAAACACTTTCCTACCAAATTGTAGATAAAGAACCGAATATTGGAAAAGTGTTGTTGGATCCCCTTAATTATTTCAAATTTCAAAGAGGTGACATGATAATAATTGATTTTTTTTCTGAGGAACATCTTCGATACCACGATGGAATACAACGAAGCCAAATAACTTTCCCAAGGTTACCCCAAAAGAACATTTCAAGGGGTTCATCTTCAAATTGTGTTTTCGAAGTTTATTTAATGTGGTCTCCAGATCAAACAAGTGATTGGAACATTGTCTATATTTGACCACCAAATCATCCACATAACATTCAACAAATTTCCATAAGAAGAGTTTGAAGATATGGTGCATGGAACATTGATATGTTTCACCTGCATTCTTTAATCCAAATGGCATTAACAGATAGTAAAACAAACCTTGAGGGGCTCTAAAGGATTTATATTCTCCATCCTATGGGGCCATATAGATCCAATTATACCTAGAGTATCCATTCATGAAGGAAATAGCTTTAAAGCCAGCTGTTGATTCAATTAAAAGCTCTGTGATTATAACTGGGAAGTCATCTTTAGGACAATGCCAGTTAAGATATCTGAAATTAATGAAAACCCTAATTTGTCCATTCTTATTTTTCACTGGGACAATGTTGTCCATCCATTTAGGATATTGACACCCCATGACAAATTTATCCTTTATAATTTTATCAAATTCAGCTTCAATTTTAGAGGCATGAGTTGGATGTGTTCTTATTACTACCTACCTGAATCCTCGATTTTCTTCTGGAAAAAATAAATGATGAGTGGCTACATTGGGATTAATTCCTAGAATTTCTGTATAATTACAATCAAATATATCTCAATGTTGCTTTTAAAAGTGATGTATACACCTCCTTCTCTTCAGAAGTCATGGACACACTAATTAGAGAGGGCTGTGAATCTTCTTATGTACCCAGATTTATTTCTCTAAGCTCATCCACAGTGGAAGAGAAACCTTCCTCAAATGATGGAGGAGTGTCCCTCATATCTTCCTCTTCTTCTTTATTATGTGTTATTTCTTCTATTTATACTTGTATAGCATATGAGGAATTTTTTTTTCAGAGTTTGGAGAGGAGTCATTATTTGAACATCCTGCAGAAGAGGCCACCATTTCTGACCCTACTGATGATGAAGAGTATTTCTGAGTTAATAAAAAGGAGATTATGGATTGGGAATCAACCTCTTTGTCTTCTTCTATCATTACTACAACTTATTTTATTCTGATTAACAAAGTAGAGGCTTGCTTTAGATCAGTGGACGAAATGAATACATCTCCATTTAAGCTTCCATCACTTCTTAGTGAATCAACAATTTCTCCCATTTTTTCAGGATCGATTTCCACAATTGATAGTATGAATGTTATTTGATTAATGCTTGTATTTTGGTTTACCTTTTCAATTTGATTAATAGGTAACACAGAATTTTTACTAAAATGTATGAATGGGTTTGTTGGGATATTTTCCAATCCATTCAGAGCATTATGTTTGGTTATCTCTTTTGTCATGGACCTTATTCCCATTGTGTGATAAAACTCTGCTTCAATTTATTGAGATTCAAACGTTTTAAATAGAGCTTTTTCACCCTAAAATATCCCAATTTGACCATTGAAACAGTACTTAAGACATTGGTGGTATGGAGAAGGTATGACCACATGTTGATGTAGCCAAGGCCTTCCAAGAAGAATGTTGAAGGCTGTGTCCTAACAAACAACCATGAAATTGGAATTAAACACAAGATCTCAAAACTGAGTTCTGAGTTTAATCGCACCCAGAGGTTCTTTCTCATTCTTTTAATATTCCTGCAATATTAAAGTAGAATGAGATAAGTTAGATTCAATAAGGCCCAATTGATGAAGTGTGTGAGTGGGAATGAGGTTTAATTCGGAGCCATTATCAATGAAGGATTGTCATATGTCTATGTCATTGACCTTCCCAGATAGATACAAGGGTCATAATTTCCATGTAAAACATAATCTTCATATTCATTCATAAATGATATGACTACATGACATTCTGCAGGATCATTCTATATATGGTAAACTTTAGCAGCAACAACTTTGGTTTCAAACTCTTGAGGACTTAAAAAATCCTCAATAAGTGATTCTCAATGATTTTTTTGTAGAATTAAGGCATCCAAAATTAAAAACATGGCCAGTACTTGGGCCAATTGTTTCAAAAAATAACACATTTGGTCCAAAGGTCTACATTTCCCAGAATGGAGATGCAGTTTTGTAGGTGCCTTGGAAGTTTATGCTTTTGATGTAAATGTACCCTCGGTCAGAGAAAAAGATAGAAATACTCTAAGTTTTGGTATATTAGACTGATTAGGTCTATTTACATGTTGATATAAATATGGTGTGACTTCTAATTGGTCCTCCAAAATAATCTTGTTAGGACCGAACCTGTCTTGTGTGGAATAATCTCTTTGTTCTTATTGAGCCCGCTGAAGGTGTCTTCCACGAGTTTTCGCCACATACATGGTTTGATAAGGGGTAGAGTTAAACTAGTGGATTTTAGAATACCCACATCTTCCCCTGTATCCTTGAACTTGACCTATTCATTTGGATCCCCAATTAGGTACAGGGAACTCATGATCATTATAATCATAATTACCATTGGCATAAGGATCCATTAGGTGAATAACATTGATGGAACCAATAATCAATTATTCATCTGATGAAGGTTCTTCTTGATAGGTTAGTTCTAGTGTTCCATTTGGTGGGGTGGTTCCCGTGCGTTTGAAGCAAATGGCATGAAATATTCCATTGCCAAGGATAACTTTGGCCTTAACATGAGATGGTCTTTTTCCGACTGATCTTTTTTCCTTCAGATCATCTCATTTTTTGAGGATTTACCTTTTGATGAAAGCGGTTTTTTATGGAAAGAGTGGCAGAAGACACAATTGGTTGTTTCAACTGTGTTCGTAGAATGGTATGAGTTCGGTTGATCGTTTTCCTAATCATCCAATCATTATATTCCTGCACATTTTTATATTTAACTTCTGTCCATTTGACATATTTTTCTATATCACTAGCAGTAACACATGCCACTAGAGCTGGTGAAATTTTCAGTTTCACTTGTCCAAAGTATACCATTTTTTCTAGGAGATCATTGAAAAAAAAATCTTGAATGGGACGCCCCAACATCTGTTGAAAGGGATAATAATTCAAGAGATATTTGTATCCTTCTTTTTTTTTGGTTTATTCAGCCTTGGAAACTAATCCAAATTGTTCTCCAGAGCTGAGATTAAGTAACCGTGAACCTATTCATTCCAGAAGGAATAATGTTTTCTTTTTAATTCTTCAAACACATTCTAACTTTGATCTATTTGATCATCTTGATGAGGCGGTCACTGCTGTTAATGCTCTAGAGGTAGATCCCTTCAATATGATGATGGTTTTGAAGTGGAAGTAGGTAGAGGTGCTTTCTTGAGTTTAACGGTAGCATCCTCTAATTTCTCTACTCTTCTTCCTAGAGCTGATGGAATTACATGAGTTTTAGCCTTAGTTTCTATAATAGAATATTCTATCTATTGAGAAATTTAAGCAAGGTCTCAAAAACATCTTGTGTATTTTACAGGGATAAGTGGTGTGCCTAACTCATCATTTAGATTTGGCACACAAATTGGTAGAAACTTATCTTGAGGGAGTTCTAGAATTAAATAATATTTTAATCATTTCCACCGAGTACTGAAATCTGAAACTCTTTTATTCTCCCTTTTTTTCATTTTTTATGATAAAAAACTATAGTCTTTTGTAATGTTGATCCGAATTTAAGAAGGAATTTCTGACATAGATATTCCCATCCATTAATTGATCGAGATTTAAAACTTTCATACCATACAAAATTCGGTCCTTGTAATGACTGCAAAAAACATCAAATTTTTACTAATTCTTATTGTTGAGGAGTTCCCATCATGGGATCAAAATAAGAAACAAAATTTGTTAAGTTTTGTTCTGGATATCTTGAACCATTAATGATTGGAAGTGCATTATTCACAAAATTTGGTGGGGGGAGGAATCAGGTCCACCCACTCGGGGTAAGATTTATTTTCCAACTGAAATGGCACACGTCATTCCCCCATAGCTTCCAATTGAGTCGTTAATGACTCAATTGTGTTCATAAGCATTTGGGGAATATCTAAATGAACTAGAACCTATGTTGGTATAGAAACTGGAGCTTGAGCTGGTGCAATGACTAGAAAAACCACTGGTGATGGTGCTGGTATTTGCCTTGGATAACCCACGGGAACAGGATTCTGAAGATGTGTTTGATCCTACCTTGGCTGTGTACCCAATGGAAGGAATTAATTATCCTCATATGTAGTTACCACAAATACTCTTTGCTGAGGATCTCCTACAAGATGTAAAAGTTGAGGATCTACCTAGTGAATACGTCTAGCATAAATATTGCTTCCAAGTAAATCTGTATTGATTATTTTCAAATATTTCATCTCCTCTTCGTATTGTAAAAATCTCTCTTTCGGAAAAAGATATTGACCTTCTCTAGTGGAAAAGTGAGATGCAATTTGACTTTTACCTTTCCCCTTGTTAGATGCCTTTCGGAGGGGTGGGAGTTGGTTATTTGAAAGAATACCTAGATTCTGGGTAAGCCTCTAATTTTGGGTATGTACTTTTTCTTTATTTGCCTTAGTGTGTATTGTATTATGGACAATAACATCATCTTATGATTATCTTGAACTAGAATCATTTTCTGGAGGGTCTTCTGCAATGGTGTTAACGACATTTACTGAAGCATAACGCATTGATGGTATTCTGTCAATATCTTTGTGAGATCTTCTCCCTCTGTATCTTCCATGAGACTCTATTCCCATATATGATGAGTCACTAGAAACTATTTGGCATATAGTAACACCAAGGGAATCCTCATATAGTTTATTTTGGCGCTCTCTCTATGGATTCTTCTCTAATTGGGAGAAAATTTACTTCCGTTGAGGAGGGGATTGTAGATGTGAAACCCCCCCATCCTTGTCAGACGAGGTTGTTCCTATTCTTCATCTTCAATCTTCTGAACTTTTTTTAATGAATTTTAAGGTTGAAGTAAATGATCCCCCAACCCTAAAAGCTGGGGTGGTTCTTGAACTATTATAGCTGATATTCATACAACAACTCTTCTAATTTTGTGAATTTTGGTTCAGACATTAGATGGGTGCATTATCCGAAAACCACTAAAATCACATGTTTCAGAAGATCACTATGCTATTTCAGACATTTCTGTTATCTGATGGATGGAATCCCCTAAGTGGGATGCCTGCTCAAGATTTTCAGATGCTTAATGTAAAAGTAACTCAAAAATTTATTTTCTTTGGGCCTAAATCTGATGAGATCTAGTTGAGGCCTGTTCTTGAACATACATTTGATTACATACAAAATCTGTTGATTGTAGATGGCAGTGGGAAATAACATTGCATGAGACCACTTTTGGAGAACGTTTTCTAATTATGGATTGTAGTGAAATTCAATTTTCCATGTTCACCCCATACTCTGATATGAACACCAGATGGGGAATCATAAATTAACAGACATAGACTCTTTAGAGCATTGAGGTATTCATGCTGAAGGGTTCTCTGCTATTTTTCAACCTTTGGATTTCAGAAAAATAAGGGAGACTCAAAGTAAATTTGGAATTGTATCCCATCAATTAACTTTACAAGATTTTTATATTCATCATATGATAGTACTTTGGTTTTCAAATGATGAAGAGTCTTCCATAAGTTGAGTTGGATATCATGAATGCAATCTTCTTCCATCAATTCTGGAATGTTATACTGAGAATTTTTCAAAGGCAAAAACATGACTGATATTTATCCTTTAGGAACTTTTTTCTCATGTTTAGCACATCTTTATCATCTTTCACTAGAGATTTTCCACTTGGTCTGACCAATGTGGACACATTGTATTAGAAGATAAATTACCCAATGGAGGTTCAGAGAATAACCGTTCCCTTAAGATATAATCTGGTTGATAAAGTGTTTCACCCATCAATGAAAAGGAATTATACATGATTGGTCTTGTGTTTGAAAGAACCTCAAGATAGGAGTGATTTCTCATCGCTACATTTTCAATTAGATAAACATCTTTACAGTGATAAATACTACTATGGAGAAGACTTTCACAATGAATGACATCATGGGGAGGACCACCATGGTGGATTACTGCAAGGTATGAATCATCTTACTCCTTGGTCTTCTGGAACATGGATGGTTGTCGTCGCTCTCATTCAGAGATAGGCTCTCTAGATTGACTGAATTTTTAGGAAGCAAGCCTTCATGATGAAGTTTCCGATGGGGAACTTCATAATTACTACTACTACTCCCATAATTTGATAATGAGAGGGTATGATCTTTTGCTGAAATAAATAAATGTCCGAGGGCTTCTAGAACTCCTGCATTAAGAGGAGCGAAATTGTAGTTTGAATCTTTATTTTATAATCATGTTTGATGAGACTTATTCATGGATGTTATCTTACACTTAGTTGGGGATACTTTCTGGGAGAAGTGGTTATCCTGGGCAGGTTTATGTGACTGCCTTGGATTGGTAACCAGAATGGACCGATTACCTCCAATTGGAAAAGGTGTATGTTCCCGATCCTGTTGTCTGTATGATATGAGGGATTATGCCCCATAACCCTCCTATATTGGAACAGAGGTGTGTATCTGCTCAGAGATGGCATACCTATGTTTCATCCCATGTGTGGGGATATATTTATGTGTTTGTTCCCCTGGTACTGCTGAAGTAGTTGTTATAATATCCTGGCGTGCTTCCAGAATATGGGAAGGAATTTGTGTTTTCCCTTTCACCATTGATAAGATGTGTTTGGTGACTTCAGCGGACAGAATGGAAATATACGTCCATTCTATATCTGGAGTAGGTGTATGTTCCTACTCCTATCCTCATTTTCCTGTCAATGGGTATTGGCAGTACTCATGCATGGGAGAAGAGAGTTAGGTCTGCCCCAGATTTGTCATCGGAGTTTTCCAACTGACTTCTCTGGGTTCTTCCAAAAGAGTCTATTGGCATTCTTGATGAACACTAACAGGTGTTTGTGCCTTCTGGCTGTTTCCCATCAATTATGGTTAACAAACTTCCTTCAATACTGGCAGACGAGACTGCTGGTAGAATTGGGTATTGTAAGCAGGTGTATGTTCCTATTTACCAGTTGCCACTACATTGGATTGGAGGTCTTATTTAAATACAGTTATATGATCTTGTTGAATGGCTGATAACTTGTAAAGAAGGTTTATGTGCCTATTGATGGTACTCTACCAAATTTATCTAGTGGTGCTGGTGTGTTGCTTCTAGATGAGTCCGCTGGATAGCAAAATTAGGACGGATGGGTGTTTGTGCTCGCTCGTTGTTTGCCATCAAGATAGGTTTATGGACTTCTACGAAGGTGGAAGAGGTAAGAAAAAACTCCCTATTTACCAGACATTGTCCCAAGAGGTTCTTCTTGCATGATCGGGTCTAAGATACCTAAGAAGAACATCCATAGGAAACACCCCCATCATGATGGCGGTTCACTACCGCACAATTATACTGGTGGTGATTGTTGGTGGGTGTCCTAAGGATCCATACATTCTTGAATTGAGCCCCTGAGTGACCTCTTGATCTACCTCTCTATAGTATTGGAGGGACTGGTTGTTCTGATTCAGGGTTAAGGACCCGAAATCATTGAAAATGTGGGTTGGAAATCTCTGCTTCTTGATCATCAGTCATTGTTGGCTATATGATCGAGGATTTTTATTGACCTAGAGGGCCTATCTAGAAGCCTCCAAAGTCTAGATTGTTCCATGTTGGTGATACTCATTTTCCAACACATTGAAGACCCAGTGTTAAAGATGATGGGTGCGTGATAACCTCCTTCCCGTGGATGGGGATCCAACCTGAGCAGTAGTCGGGAAGTTCAGAGATGTCGTCTTGAAGAAATCCTTTTTGGATTAAAGGGATTTATAAGGAAAACATGAAAACAACAAGAAAATCTATTAAAGAGGCATCTTTTAAATAGATACATGTGTGGTTGGTTCCATTGTCTGTCCTTCCTTTATTAATTCATATGGGTCTGACAGGTGGGTAACGTTAAGGATTCATGTTGAGTTCACCATTTTTGTTTTTTAGTTCCTTGAAACATGTGTTCTAGTTTTAAGAATCATCGCTTCCAGGAGGTTTCCCATAGATTTATTCTTGGAACTAGAAACATCCAATAGTTATTTATCAAAAGGGGAACCGCTTTCTAATGGAATGTGTTCGTTAAGTTTTAACTTTAGGATACTTGAGAACGTGCATTAGTCGAGAGGATGGGAAGTCAGAATCATCACACCCTTTTGGGGGTAATTATTTAATACTCTAGTACTCTATTAATAAATTTTCATGAATCTTTATTAATTCACCAAGTATAACATAAATTTCCTTTGGAATTTGTAATCACTTATTAACTTGTGTAAAATTTAGAATCATCAGTATGTATTCATGGTTCTTCATTAATGGAGATATCTATATGTATTCAAGGTTCTCTATCAATGGTATCCTCTCATATACTATTTCAAAATTCTTTTAATCATCATTATCATGATACTGGTTATTTAATCCGCTTAGGGGGGCACTCTGGAATTTATTGTCATCCATGGAGACGAATGTTTGTTTTGAAATAGGGATCATACCCATAAGATGGGCTACCTACATATCCTTGTGAAAGGAATCAGAACCCTCATAGTTCGGTTCTGCTTAATGGGACACATCATACCTTTTAAGGTCATGTGATAAGGACCCACCCATACAGTTTAATTTCATGTGTTAAAGGAATCTAAGAGAAAGATTCTTAGTCAATGTTTGGTGTGGGACTTGTACGAAAGCAGCCCAATGACCTTGTAAAGGATATGGGTTTCCGAGTAAGATTATACCCTATTGGTAATATGGACCAATGAGAATAGGGTTGATTTGAAGTGTTGTGTTTGAACCTCAAGTAGGATTCCTACGTATCCCATGTAGATGGGAATCAAATCCCACGTAGTTCGATACGTCTCAAAGGAGAATGTAGTCCTTTGAGAGAAATGAGTTTGGGCTTAATTCTTGAAAAGTATGCCCTGATGATTTGGGGGTATAATTTGGGGAATAATATTAAAGAGGATTCCCATATTAAGGAAATTGTGGTTGGATTCTTGAAGAGGATATCTAGTGAGCTCGGGCCTTGATAAGGCTTCCTATGTATCCCAATTATGGTGGGAATTAGAGTTCTTGTAGTTCATTCTCTAAAAGTTTACGTGTCATTTTTGAATCTTTCACATCCTCTTGTTTATCACACCGATCATGACTCACGTGGGTTTAGATAATTTTCATGATTACAACATGTGCACAAACAGTCATAGAGAATGAACTACGTGAACTCTGATTCCCACCATAATTGGGATACATAGGAAGCCTTCTCAGGGCTTGAGCTCACTCGATATCCTCTTCAAGAATCCAACCATAATTCCCTCAATATGGGAATAATCCTTAATAATAATTCCCAAATTAAACCCCCAAATCATCAAGGCCACGTTTCCAAGAAGTAATCCCAAAATCATTTCTCTCAAAGGACTACATTCTCTTATGAGACATATTGAACTACATGGGATTTGATTCACATCCACATATGATACATAGGAAGCCTCCTTGATGTTTAAACCCAACACTTCAAATCAACCATGTTCTCCTTGGGCCATATTCCCAATAAGGTTTAATCTTACATGGAAACCCATATCATTTCCATGTTCATTGGGCTACTTTGGCATAAGTCTCAAAAAAAACATTAACCAATCATCTTTCACTTAGATGTCTTTACCACATGACATTAAACTATATGGCTAGGTCCTTATTGCATGAAATTAAAAGGTATTATGTGTCCCATTAAGCATCACCAAACTATGAGGGTTCTGATTGCATTCACAAGGATACATAGGTATCCCATTTTATGGGTACAATCCCAATATAAAAACAAACATTCGTCTCCCTAGATGATAGTAAATTCCAAAGTGAAACACTGAGTGGCTTAAAAAACCAGTATCAATATAAAGATGAATAAATGAATCTTGAAATAGTAAATGAGAGGATACCAATGATGGAGAACCTCAAATACATACATATATATCCATTAATGAAGAACCTTGAATACATATTGGATGATTCTAAATTTGAAAGATGTTAATAAGTGATTGAAAATTCCAAGGGAAACTTATGTTATACTTGGTGAATTAATATAGATTAATGAAAATATCTTAAATTTATAAATATAATCTCAAAGTAGAAAATAATTCCCCCCAAAGGGTGGGATAAATCCAACCTACCATACTCTCAACCAATTTATGTTCCCAAGTATCATAAATTTCAAACATAACGAACACCTACCTTTGGAAAGTAGGTCCCCTTTTGATAAAGAACTCTTGGAAGTTTCAAGTTCTATGAATAAATCTAGTGTAAACCACCTGGAAGTAGTTATTTTTAAAACTAGAACACACGTTTCAAGGAACTATGAAACAAATACACTCAAAAATAGGATGTTGAAGCTTGATGCTTATATGATATGAGGACCATCTTAGGACTGGTGGGAAATCATAGTGATGGATATTGAGGATCTGACCTATAACTACATCAATAGGGAGTTCCTGAGAAACTTATACCTAGAGAAACTAAGGGATGTAAGAGATAAAGAGTTCATACACCTTACATAGGGGGATAATGTCTATGATGGACTACGCTATCCATTTCATGGACCTACATCATTTTATCTTTCCTCGAGAGGGGGAAACATATCCAGGGAGAATCACTTCCAAGTTGAGATACATTATGAAATAAAGTTAGAGGTAAAAAATTACACCTAAACAACTTCTTTGACATGGTGAATGATGATATAACATCTTAATGGAATATTAATGAGGCCCTAAGTTGTGGGAATGAATTTATTTTAGAATAATTGTGAAGTTCCTATTCATGAAGCAATAAGCACTACTTCAATAATTTTGACCAAGGAAGTGGTGGGTAGAAAATCCAGGGGAGTGGAACTCCATATTAGGACCACATCCAAGTGAAATGATATTAGTGTGGTAGGGATAGACACAAGAATTATTAGTTTTCTTTCCCTATAATAGAGTGTTGAGCTTTTGGTAGTATGGGCCACCCAAAAAAATTCTATAGAGGCACATAGAAATCTAGTGGTGGTGAAGGGTCATAGTATACATCACAGTTTAGTAGGGACTTAGCTACCCATTAGTATAAAGGTAGTTGCACCTCCATCAGTTGCTTAGACTGGGGTAGGGGGAGTGGTACTTGGATACAGGAGTAACAATATCAGTAGTAAGGAGCATGACAAGTGGGTTATGCTATATCACATGGTAGAGGTGTGAGTAATTTTCACACAATTCAATCCACTCCCCCTAGTTTGGATACAAGTCCTTAACATAGGTATGATTGTTATGGAATCTACCCTTTCTTGTGTTTGTTTTAAGAAAGGGGAAACGTATTCATTTATATCTTCTCAATTATACAATTACTTGGGTTTGGTCATGGAAGGAATTGATGGAGTTATGACCCTAGATACACCATTATGGGTACGGTATGAGGTCATAAAACACTATATGGAGTTTCCTCTTGAAATTGGTAGCTACCCGTTTCTATGGGATCTATTTATTCTAGAAATGGATTCATTGAATTTGATTCTAGGTATATATTAGCTAGTTTTGTACCCGGAACATGTCAACTATTATCAGAGGAGAGTAACCCTTATATCTATATAATGGTGAAGAAATGTTTAACATGATAAATGAGAACGTATGATGGTCATGCATGACTAATTTATTGAAAATTTATTGGATCATAGACTATGTATTAATCCTTATTCTTGATTTTGGAGAGTCATAGAAGAATACCTTTCATCCAGTGGTGTAATACTTTTAGGATGTTTTTCGTAATGATTTCTCTAGCTTACCACCTGAGCGAGATATTGAGTTCACTATAGAGTTGGAGCTAAATGTTGAACCTATTTCTATCTCGACCTAGAGTATGACACTATAATAGCTTCAAGAGTTGAAAGATCAGTTGGAGGATCTGGGAGATAAGGGACTCATATAGTCTAGCACGTCACCATAGTGTTACCCAGTGTTATTTTCTAAGAAGGAAGATATATGCTTGCATTTATGTGACTATTATTGGAGGCTACACCAAATGAATTTAAAGAATCAATATCCCATTCCATGCATCAAAAATCTCTTTGATCAACTGAGTGGTGATCATATTTTCTCTATAATTTATTTGAAGGTTAGGGAATCATCAAATTATGGTGATAACATCTCAAATAACCTAGTATACTTTTTATAGATTCTATGAATTTTATGTGTTCATGGTAATATTTTTTTGTCTAATGAACATACTGATGGAATTCATGGACTTGATGAATCATATCTTCCATCTATTCCGGGATTAGTTTTTGTTGGTCTCCATCAAAGACAACCTGGTTCACTCTTAGTCTAGAGATGATCATGACCAACATCTTGAAATCATCCCAAGTATCATAAGTGGGAATAAACTATATTAAAATCTATCTAAATTTCATTTATGGATTATTCAATTGAACTTGTTAGGACACACTATCTCAGAGGATAGATTTTTAATGTACCTAAAGAAAGTGTAAGTCATGGTATCTTGGGAGAAACCCATTAACATCTTTTATATTTATAGATTCCTGGGTTTGGAATGATATTATTGGTGATTTATCCAAGATTTTTCCTATTTGGAAGAATCAAATTAATGTTTGAACCAGAAATGTGTGAGGTTTTATTGGGAATATTCTTGTGAGAAATATTTCTAGTAATTGATTAGTTGGTTAACATTAACACTAATTCTAGCCTTACCTGAGCTGAGTAATAAGTATACTATATTTTGTGATGAATCAAGAGTTTGGATCAGAGTAGTTCTGATGCAAAAGTATTGATTGGTTACGTATAAATATAGTTATCTAGGTCCACATGAGAAGAATTATCATACCCATGACTTGGATTTAGGTATGGTGGTACACAATATGAGATTATAGAAGTATTATCTATTAGGAATGAGATTCATGGTCTACTTGGATCTTAAGTGATTGAAGATAAAATTTTCCCAGAATCACCATATCCTTTGATGAAGGAGGTGGGTAATTATCTATAGTCATTTGAATTCTATTTGTAATAGAGTATTGGAAGGGGAAACATTGTTGTTGATACCATCAGTAAGAAGACACAGACTTAGGCAGTCTAGAAATCTTGTGATGAGTGGTGGATAATGGTGATTTTTGTAGATATTCATTTGGATCTTCAGGAGTCTCAGGGGTGAGAAACTCTAACATATAACTCTATCATTCCTTTTTTTTGAATCAGATCAATATGATTCAACTATCTGATCCAAAGGGTTTAGCCCCAAGGGACAACATATATGGGGGGGGGCACCATTAAGATAATCCTTTAACAGAAATGAAAATTTTCATGTCCATGTCCATATATGGGTAACTATGACCATTACAGAAGATTTGATGAGGGAATTCCATGCTTTAAAATGGGTGGTACACCCTGGGTTGAAAAATTTGTATAGTGAACTACATATATAGTACTGGTGGATAGGGATAAAGAAAGATATGACATGATTCATGGTATGATGCTATGACTTTTAGCAGGTGAAGGCTGACTATCAATGATATGATGTGATGTTGAAACATTCAACCATAATAGATTGGCAGTGGGATGATATCATGATAGATTTTGTGATAGGTTTAACAAGGATGCCTCTGAAGAATAATTTCATGTGGGTGAGCATAGATTTACTGATGAAGGTATCCAATTTATTTACTATTAAAGAGACCTTCACCATTGATTATATGGGTAACCTATATGTACATAATATAGTTAAATTACATTTTTTCCCATAGAGAATAATTTCTAATTGAGATCCTTGTTTTACATCATGTTTCTAGAATGTCCTTCAGAAGGTTGTAGTTTTGTAAGTTCTTCTTAGCACAACCTATCATCCTCAGACTGACAAACAATATGAATGGACAATTTAAAATCTAGACTACATGTTACAAAACTATTTTTTTTGACTTTGGTGGTTCTTGGGAGAAACATTTTTCTTTTATAGAGCTTTCTTAAAATAATATCTTCTAGGTATGGATTTAGATGACTCCGTTTGAGGCTTTATATGAAAGTTTATATCCTTAAACACTATACTAGTTAGAGGTAGGTGAGTCAACACTCACTAGACCTAGTCTTTAATAGGAGAAATATGAGTAGGTTTAGTTGATTAGAATGTGGTTGTTATACATGTAGAGTAGGTATAAATATTATGCTAACCATTAGAGACAACCTCTATAATTTGATTTTGGTAACTAGGTTTCATTTTAGAGATGTTTTCTAGGTTGGGAAAACACCATATCTAGAAGTAGGGGAAGTTCAAACCTATCTTTTTAGGCATTTTGATATAGTTTAAAAGATCGTTCTAGTGGCATAATGATTGGAACTTTCACAATTCTATAGTGCCATGAATGGTGCATTTAAAGTGTCACATCTTTGGAGATTTCACCCTGATTATTCTCACATGATTGATATTGATTATCATGAGCTTGATGCCGATGGATCCTTTGAGGAACATTTGATCTGTATTTTACAACTTAATGAGAAGAATATCTAAGGGAATAATATTACTAATGTGTGATTGTAGTGGTAGCAAGGGCATGTTTAAAAGGTGACATGGAAGAGGTATTTGGATATATAGGATTAGTGGCTCAAGGTATTCACTGATATATTTCAATTATTCATGGGAAAATAGATTAGGTATGAGTTTTTATATAGTGTGTATCTTGTAATACCCCTTCCTTTTTCCAGGTATCTCTCTCTTTAATTTCAGTCAAACCCCTTTAATTTCCATAAAATGAGCTTTGTGCCTAGTTAATTTGGTGTTTCGAAGGTTCTTAGTGTATTGGAGGAGGTGAAATACCAAGGAATAGTAATGGAATGTAGTAGAGGGAATATTGTAGTGACAGTATCTAGCTGATGGATGGTGAATTACTTTAGTAAGGTTATATGAAGCATATCATCCATTCAATTGAACCATGGAAGAATATGATTCCTACAAGAATCCCACTGACTGTCCGCTGGGGTTTCTAGAGTTTTTGGGATAGTAATGTTAAGGGAATGATTATATTTTCTACCATTAAACTACCTGTATATGTTTTATAATCCATTATTTTGACCCTAACTAGATATTTACAATATTTAAGGGTTCTATAGGGATTCCTCAACTTTTAAAATTTCATCCATCAATCCTTTGATTGGTGGTTTGATACAGATGTCTTGTTTTGGTAATTCTTTCCCAAAATTGATGACTTCCTCTCAGTCACTCTATGAATCTTTTTATTTTATCCATGATGTAGAAATATATCAATTTACATAGGCGATCTTGGTGTTTTATGTTCCTATGGAAGCTTGGATATTGATATTCTTCATCTCCATTTGGTTTATTTTTGTTAAAAATATATGTAACATGTGAGATTAATCTAGCACGCTATGCATCTAACCTTTTCTAATCAGATTCAATGACTATTGCATGAAACATCTTACCCACACTATCTATGAATCACTTTAGGTATATTGGTGATTGAAACCTTGGAGTTTTGGCCACTATAAGGTGTGATTAGCTTTGACCCTAGATTGGAATCTAGATTTTATGAACTTAGTGGAATAAATATGAATCGTGGAATTATAGGTTGATTGTTGGATAAAATCTTGTGAAACTTGTCACCCTAGTGGTTTGAAATTGTAAATTAAGACTTAGATTGAAATGTGAATTGGTTTTGGTAAATTTTGGTATGTGAAATAGTAATTTGGAATAAATGTCATGTAAATTGATAATTGGGAATATTTTATATGTAAATGGATAAATTGTCATGTGATTAGAACTTGTAATAATAAAATATTGTAATGTAATGGTAATTATAATGATAATAAGATCTATGAATGAATTAACCAAAGTGGCATATAGTTAACATGTTTGGCATGTTCTTATTAAATTAGTATTTTTTGGATCATGCTTATATTTTATACGTAGAATATGTAATTTTCTCTAACATGAGGATTTTCATTGGATTTATTGTAACCAAATATATAATTAACCCATGGCATGGGAATTCACCATGATTATGATATGAAATGAATATTTAAATTATCCGTGACATGGGAATTCAACATGTGCCTATTGTACATCATGATGTCATATATGTTGGATTGGGTTATACCAAATATGCACAAGAGGGGTGGGGGGGGGGGGTGGTGAATTGTGACTTTTAAAAATTATTCATGAATAGAGATGATGATTGAGTATGTCCTTTTATCTTTATCAGATTGTTTATGCAGCGGAAAATAAACAGTTAAAGGATGCATGGATGTATAGTGGTTCGGGGAATAGAAGTCCCCTAGTCCACTCCACCGACGCTCTACTCCATGAGCTTGGTGATTTTCACTAACTGGTCTTCTTATCAACAGAATATTCACAACTGAGTGGAGGAATTTGACACCTTTACAAGTTATGGTTAAAAACAGACCCTTTAAGTTCATACATAGAATTGAATACACTACTTAGTACTAGAATCCGGTTAATCAAAATAAAAAGTGTATTTTTCTTGAAATACTTTCTAGTTGATCTTTATAGTTGTAACAGTATGCAACTGATAGTAGATAGATCGCCGTCTTTAGAAAATATTTTCTTCAGATAAGGGAAGTTCGGAGTCGATCCAGTAGTAATAGTTATAGAAATAAATTCAGAAACTCCAACAACACTGGATTCACGAAATATCTTCGATGTAAAAACAATGAATCTTCAATGTGTTACTTATTATTCCTCTTCTTCAGAAAAACAAAGTTTGATAGATGATGGTAGCAACAGATCTGTAAATCTTGAATGAATCTGTAAAACTTTAGTCATGAAGAACATAAGAGTTTATTTCAAAATATTACATATATATATAGAATAATGATGAGATTTTTCCTTAAAAATTTAGATCCAAAAAAGTCACCTTTAGAATCGCGATATTTAAATGTTTTAATAGCAAAGAAATCATAACTCCCTTAAATATTCAACATGAAAAGATCCTCTTAAATCGATCCTTTGAATAAAAAACAAACTGCTTTGAACCAGTCAAAGACTTACTTTAAAATCGGGCTTTGAATTTGGCTTGAAATCAGCCTAATAATCTGTATAAAGATCATTTCTTAATAAGTTCATAATTTAAATATACAACGCCAAATGTAGGGTTAAACTACATAGAATACATTGTTTAAACGCAAGTCTCACAACTTAAGGTTGACAACATAAGGTTTCAATGTAACGTTGATAATGTATGGTTGATAACGTAAGGTTGATAACACAAGGTTGATAACGTAAGGTTGATAACATAAGGTTGATAATGTAAGGTTGATAACGTAAGGTTGACAACGTAAGGTTGATCAACCACACTTTTCTCTTCAACTCTCAAATGTATGGTGAAATATCCATAAATTTATTTTTATCAAAACATTAGATACATGATCTGTAAGGTTCATTATAAAATTAAGGTTGATTATTCATAATTTTATCAGCTTCTAAACGTAAGGTGTATGATCCATACATTAACAAACTTCTAAATTTAAGATATATGATCCGTAATTTTTGATAAAACGTAAGGTTGTTTTCAAAAGTAAGGTTGATGAACCATACTTTTATGAAAAAAATTAATGTTCCATACTAACGTAGGGTTCCTCTTCCATAATTTTTTGATATCCTGAATGTAAGGTTCCTTCCAAACATAGGGGTCTTCTTCCATACTTTTTTCTATAACGTATTGTTTCTTAACCATACTTTTCTGATATTTCGTAAAATAATCAATGGATTCCATCCTTACGTTATGCTAATAAATGTAGGGTATGAATAGTGTTTACAGAACACGCAAAAGCAATTTCTTAACACGCAGATCCTGAATAGTGTTTCTAGAACACGCTAAAATGATTTCCGAACACTTTTTCAAGTATTCCATGCGGATACAATTCTTTAATATTATTCCAAAATAGAGAAATAAATATTATTAATTTCCCGAAATATAATAAAAGTAAAATCATTAGAATAACAAATAATGGTATTTGGGAACATCAAAATCATCTTAAAAAGATAATGTATTGTTCTCAATGATATCCTCTTAATAAAATAGAGTGTTTTTAAAAACAACACTTGCTCAAAAATCTCCCCCTTTTTTATGATCACAAAACCCAAGAAATAACCAATGAAATTATCTTAAAAAATTAATTGTATATAGTTTAGATTTTTTAAAATATTATTTCTTAATTTTTACATTTTCTCCCCCTTTATAAAGTAAAATAGTATCTCCTCCTTTATAAATAAAGAAAATAAAATTTGTGTTTATCCAAAAATTTCTCCTAAAAAAACTTTAAGAAATTAATCCCCTCTGTGTAAAAAATATGTTGGTTTTATCCATATTTCTCCCTAAACAAAATATTGTGTTTATCAATATTTCCCCTCCCTTGTGTGATATTAAAAATAATGATAGAATAAGGAATATAAAACATTTTTAGGTAGTACTGAACTTATGTAAATACTATGATAAACTGTTTATCAATATTTGAAACTGGATTATTGGCATTTTAACACAGTCAGTTTAGTAAAAAAACAAACATATGAAATTGAGATGAAAGTATATTTTATTGAAAATATAATTACATGTAGAGTAATGAAAATGAGAATCAAGGTTGGGATAAAAAGGTTTGGGAAACATGTTTCAGTGCCTTTGAATTGCTTCCTTGAGCTCTGACATCTACATGCGCCACATTTTCATCAGACCATCGCCTAACTGGACTGTGAGATCCCTTCCTTCCTGAGTCAGATGGATATACTCAATCAAATTGACTCTAAATGACTCATGTAACCAATATTACATCTCTATAAATTGATTTATCTTTTCTGTGAATCCATTCAATAGAACATTGACCCCTAGTTCATCTGTGGTAAGTTGGTCAATAAGATGCTTTTGATTATCCCACAGAACAGATAATGGAGCACTGTTACACTAAAGGTCCTGAAATCTGTCATTCATATTGCTCATTGATACTGTAATGACCTGAAATATCCTTTTCATATCAGGCTAAGTACATGAAGTACCTTTTTGACTGTTCCTAATAGTTTCAAATTGTTACTCCATGAAAAGCTTAAAATCTACCAACTCTGACTTCATTACCATCTCAAATTTCAAATTTTCCACTTCAGCCAACATATCCATCTTAAAAACTTCAACTTCTTCTTTTGAAACAGAACTGAATTTTAATTTTTGAAATCACTGATGTTACTTTTACAATGCTCTTCTTAAAGCATGATTTTCTAATTCAACTCTGGTTAACTTTCTATATAGATCCTCAACTTCTGCATTCATAGAATTAGTGGCACCATGTGCTTGATTCTCAGTCTAAGCTTCCACTGGTTTTAACAAAACTAAAGGTAGATAATCAGCATCTGATTTCTCTTCATCTTCTCTTTGTATTGGGTTCTCAACTAATTCTTCCTTTGAGTCCTTCCTTGACTCATCCACAAAAAAAATCCTCATTAAGAACTTTAGTGTGAATTTCAGAAGGATTCTCTTCTAAATTCACATCAGTAGTATGTTTCTCTTCTTAAGAATCTTCTCCATTGAGTTCCTCCAAGACTAGATCCTCTAAAATAGGTTCCTCTTGAGCTAATTACTCTTAAAAAATCTCAGGTCTATCCACTTCAACTTCTGTAGGATTTTAAATAGTTTAAGGAACAATTTATTTTTCTACTTGAGGAGTCACCTCAATCTGGGAAACTGTTGGTTGTTCAATTTACTATAATGTAGGTTCTCTAATAAATCTATAGATCAGAATAGGTTTAGTTGCATCAGTAGTTTCTTGAATAGGCTCCCCAATAGTTGAAGCCACTCAATGTCTTTTCTTCTGAAGTCCCTCTTGACTTTACTCATCAACAGATAGATCAACTACTTTAAATCTTAGTCTTCTTGAGGTTACACTTGCTCTTGATTTATCCATGCCTTCCATAGACATAGCAGGTTTCTCCCCCTGAGTCTAGTCTTGGTCTTCCTTAGCTTCAACAAGCATAAGATTTCATTTCATAGTACTCTAGAAGAAGCCAATATTCCTTAGAGTTCCAGCATTGAAAATATTGTTGTGATGGAATCTTACTATGGCGTCTATTAATCTCACCATATATGACTTAAACAGTAAATTTCAAATGAACCTTCCATAGGGATAGAAGTTAATTCTAGCCTCTGGTTGAGAGTAGTATTAGAGATATATTACCATATATATCATAAAATTCAACTTGATTTCACTCATTAGAAAAAACATTATGTACATGTCACGAAACAAAATCTTCTCCATTTCTAACATCCTAGGTACAATCCCTGTTTGCACAAACTTAGAAAGAATCTTCTGACCAGGTTCTAAATATTTCACTAATATTTTCACAATACTTGTAGATCCAAATAAAAATGACATAATGTCCTATTAATTATGTTCATCATATTAAATATTCATTAAGTCTAAATGATAAACTCCCTTATGAGGGTAGTATAACATTCTACCTATTTCTACAGATGATATTGAAAAATCTGGATCTACATTTTTTGAAACTATGGTATCCTCTATATCTCCAAGACTGAACTCAACAGATTTTAAAAACAGATGAAGCTCTACCTCATATAGAATTTATGTATTTTCACTTTTGAAAGTCTGCTCGTGATTCTGAAAAGCGAGGGCTTGCCGCAATATGAGATCCATTTGATACAACCGTTCCAAGTTGATTATTTTTCCCTATAGAATCTTTCTTCCTGTTGTGCACCGACGCTTGTCATTTCTAGCTTCTCCTTCCTTGATTATCTATGTATTGGAATTTTTTGTTTCAAAGTTCTAAAGGCTTGATGGTTAAGGGTTTCAAAGGTTTAGCGAAAGGTAGATGAAGGCGGTAAGGGTTTTTGGTGTTTCGAAAGGTTTTGAGAAAATGAATGGGTTTGGAATTTGAAATGTTTTATGACATCCTTGATTCCTGTGTCATTTAATTACATAATAATCATTACATTATAAAATAAAATAAAACGTACGTGGTAAAAAAACAAATGAAATTTTAAATTATTCTAAAAAAAATTAAATTATTTAAAACAGTTAAGATAAACGTATAAAAAAATTACTATTTCATTTAATATCAAATAAACCTAGCTCCCCCTTAATAAAATCAAACCTCATAGTGGGAATTGGTTTAGTAAAAATATCTGATAATTGAATTTCAGTGCTTACAAATTCTAAGAATATAACCTTTTTAAGAACATAATATCTTAGAAAAATATGTATGATATCAGTATACATAGTTCTAGAATGATTAATAGGGTTTTTTGAAATATTTATAGCACTTGTATTATCACATAAAATAGGTGTGTTACTAAAATTTAGTCTAAAGTCCATTGGAGTGTTTTTCATCCACAAAACTTGTGCATAACAACTTCCTGCCAACACATATTCTACCTCGGCTATTGACAGAGAAAGTGAGTGTTGTTTATTACTAGACCATGACACTAAAATTTTTCCTAAAAAGTGAAAATTCCCTAAGGTTATTTTTCTATATAATCTACAACATTTAAAGTCTGCATCTGAGTATGAAATTAAATTAAAATCAGAAGTTTTTAGATAGATAAGAGATTGAAAAACAGTTACTTTTAAATATCTAAAAATTCCTTTAACAACACTTAAGTGAGATTCTTTTGGATCAGATTTAAATCTTGCAAAAAGACATACTGAATACATTATATCTAGCCTTCTAGTAGTAATATATAATAAACTAACAATGATACATCTATATAACTTGATGTCAACTGATTTTCTAGTTTCACCCAAATAAAGTTTTATATTAGTACACATAGGAGTTGTATATGTCTTGCTGTTTTCAAGTCCAAATTTCATTAGTAAATTAGTATTGTATTTTCTTTGATTTAAAATATTTCCAAAATACTTTTGATAAATTTGATGTCCTAAAAAGAAATTTAATTCTCCCATCATACTCATTTCAAATTCTTTTTTCATTAAATTTGAAAACTCATGAATTTTTTTTATTTGTTGAACCAAAAATTAAATCATCAACATAAATTTTAACCAATAAAATATTTGAGTAAACAGTTTTCTTAAACAATGTTGGATCAGCCATCCCAACAGTAAAATAATTTTTCAAAAGAAAAGAACTTAATCTTTCATACCAAGCTCTAGGTTCTTGTTTAAGGCTATAAAAAGATTTAGTAAGTTTATAAACAAAATCTAGTTTTTTGAGTTTTGAAAACCCAGAGGTTACTCAACATAAAATTTCTCCAATAAGTAACCATTTAAAAAGGTAGAATTAACATCCATCTGATATAATATAAATTTCACATGAGATGCATAAAATAAAATGATTCAAATATCTTATAATCTAGCTGCGGGTGTAAAGGTCTCATCATAATCTATACATTCTTCTTGATTATATCCTTTAGCTACTAGTCTGGCTTTATTTCTAGTTATTACTCCTTGATCATCTTGTTTATTTCTAAAGACCCATTTATTTCCGATAACTTTATAGTTATGAGGTCTTTCAATTAAATTCCAAAATTCATTTCTATTGAACATGTTTAGTACTTCTTGCATTGTCATCATCCAACTTTCATCAACTAAGGATTCTTCTAATATCTTAGGTTATAATTGGGATATGAAGGCAGAGAATTGAACAAGATTTCCTTTATTTCTTCTAGTTTTTATTCCAGTGTCTAGGTCTCCTATAACTATTTCTAATGGATGAATATTTAGGGTTCTAGACTATCTAGGTAGTACACCGTTAGGTTCTTCAATGGCATGTTATTCTGAACTGGACTGAATTTCTTTTAAATATTTTTAAAAATCATCTTTTTTTCTCTAATCTAATGTTATCATTAGAGCCAGATTCATCAATTTGGTCTTTCCTTTTATGAAAGGGATCATATTCATTAAACTTCACATGAACTGATTCTTCAACAATCCTTTACTTTTTATTAAAAACTCTATAAGATTTGGAAGTAGCAGAATATCCTAATAAAAACCCCATCATCAGATTTTGGATCAAACTTAGAAAGATTTTCCTTGGTCTTTATGGTGAACACCTTGCATCCAAAAACTTTAAAGTAATTTCCTTTAGGTTTTCTGTTATTTCAAATTTTATAGGCTGTCTTTTTAAAAATTGGTCTGATTAAAACTCCATTCATTATTTAGCAGGATTTACTTACAGCTTCTGCCCAGAAATAGGTAGGAAGACTGTATTCATTTAGTATAGTCCTATCCATTTCATGAATAGTCCCATTTCTTCTTTCAATAATTACATTTTGTTGTGGTGTTCTTGGTGTAGAGAAGGTGTGTTTAATACCCATATTTAAACAAAAGGAGTTAAATTACAGATTCTAAAATTCTCCACCATGATAACTTCTTAATGAAATTATTTTAAAACCTTTTTCATTTTGGACAACTTTGCAAAAAATTTAAAATATAGTAAAAGCTTAATTTTTATATTTTATAAAATAAATCCAAGAAAATATAGAATATTCCTCAACTAAAACATATACATATAATTTACCAGCCAAGCTTGCTATTCTAGAAGGTTCAAAAAAATCCATATGGATAAGTTCTAGAGGTTTAGATGTTTAAATTTTGTTAACAGATTTGAAGGATGATTTGTGTTTCTTGCCATGATTACATGCAGCATAGAATCTATCACTTTGAAATTTGAGACTAGTAAAATCAGAAACTTATTTGTTTCTTATATAATTTAAGTAAAGCATATACATTTCAATGTCCAAGTCTTTTATACTAGATCCATGATTCATTTATCTTAGCAGTTGATCAGTTAAATTTTAGTTTACGTAAGGAATTTAAGTCTAGAGTATAAACATTATTACTTCTGGGTGCTCTAAATTTAATCAATTTATCTTTAAAAATAGAACAACAATTATTATGAAAATCAAAAAAATAACCATCATCCCATAGTTGATAGATACTAATCAGGTTGTGTTTTAATCCTTGTACATTGAGTAATTTATTAATTTAGATAACTTCTGGATCTCCAATAGTTCCAATGCAATTATTTTACCATTGGCATTGTTACAAAATGTGACTAATCCTCCATCCTTTTGAGTTAATGTTTTAAAATTTGATGAATTCCCACTCATATACCTGGAGCATCCACTGTCCACATTCCATATTTCAGTTTGGCTTCTATGTCCTACTTCTTGTAATGGAATTTAAACAAAGGTTTATTTTGGTACCCATATTCTGTTGGGTGTAGCAGTGTTATCCATCAAAGACCCTGGAATCTAGACTTGTTTTTTTCTATAATAAATAGAATCATATAAATTTCTTGCAACAAAGGCTTTCTTAATCCCACTTATTTTTGGTTTCCTTAAATAACAGTTTTTAGATATGCGAACTTTCGTTGAACATTAGTTTCAAATTGTATCTTTTGTACTTGGAACAAAATAGTTTTTATACAGTTTGGATTTCTCAACTTTACTACATATTCCATATATTTTCTTTTTAATAAAATTATTTCCAAGAATTTCATTTAGTGTATTTTTTCTTTTTGTAAAAACAAGAGGTTCAATTTTATTTTTTTCTACATCTGTTTTTAGTGTTTTTATTTTAGTTTCATTATCTGTACATTTTATGTTTGATGAGTTATATTTTTCAATTAACTTTTGATGTAGTTCTATCAGAGTGTCTCTTTCTACTAAAATAGTAGTGTGAATATTTTTCAGTGATTTATGCTTCTTAAATAAGGAATCACATATTTTTTACTGCTTGTTGCAGTAGGCTAAAAGTTTATTATTTGAGAAACTAGAATCAGAATCATATGAGTAATAAGATTGTACCTCATCAGCTTATTCCATAAATCGCATATTTTCTTTTAGATTTGATTCTTCTTTTTTCAGATTCAGACTTAGATGAGATGCTGGAGTCTTCAGAAACACTCCAAGTAGCTTTCATTGCTCTTTTTTCTTTCTACTCATAATCATTGTTTTTAAAAAATTTCTTTTTCTTTTCTCCTTTTAAATGAGGATTGTCAGGTCTAATGTGACCAATATTTTTTGCATTCATAACATCTGACTTCCCTTGGTTATTTGTCATCCTTTTGGAATGATTTTATAAATACCTTCTTCTTTATGTAGAATTTACAGAGCCTTCTGGATAGCTGTGCCAGTTCCACATCAGAATTAGATGGATCAGAATTCTCTAATTTTATTCTAATTTTTTTCTTCAACTTTCTACTATTATTTTGGGATGTTACTTTCAAAGCATTATTTTCTCTCTTGATCATGACTTTATGTTCATTTTTTTCATCTTGCATCTCAGCTTAATACATAATAAGAGTTCTAATTTACTATCTCATTGTATGATCTTTGACTGGTGATGATTGTATAATAGCTGCTGATATCCCATTCCATTAAGATGGTAGTACACTCAGTACTTCTAGGGTTTGATATGCTTGTTTGATAGGATCTCCCAAGGCAGGGATGTTATTAACAATTTTTGTAAGCCTTCAATTCATTTGGGTGATGATTTCTCCTTCAAATATTCGGAATGTGTCGAATTTCAATTTAGCTGTGGCATACATCATCTGTCTGACATTTTTAGTTCCTTCATAAGAAACTGCAATTGTCTGCCACATTTCATAAGCATTCAGGCACTGAGATAATCTGTTGAATTCATCTAGTTGAAGACCACATATAATAGATTTCATAGATTTAGAGTTTATGTCATACTATACTTCTATATCAGTAGTCCGTTTTCCAGGTTTCTCTGGAATCACATAGGGAGTTAGAATTTTTGAGTAGACTTTGTATCCAAGGTTCTTTAAGTAAATGATCATCCTTGATATCCAGTATCCATAATTTTCACCATTGAAGTAGGGAGCTCGAACCATTAACATACCCTCTCATGTATCAGCCATTATGCACTGTATAAACAAAAAAATTTCAGCTTGTTATAGGTTTGACAAAATTTCATCCTTTGGTATGAATTTTAGGATCGGGTTATACCGAATACGCACAAGAGAGGGGAGGGGTGAATTGTGACTTTTACAAATTCTTCATGAATAACGATGATGACTGAGTCTGTCCTTTTATCTTTATCAGATTGATTGTGTAGCATAAAATAAATATTTAAAGGACATAAGGATATAAATTTGTTCAGGGAACAAAAGGCCACTAGTCCACTCCACCAATGCTCAACTCCACGAGCATGGTGATTTTCAATAACTGGTCCTCTTATCAACAGATCGTCCATAATCGAGTGCAGGAAGTTGACACCTTTAAAAGTTAAGGCTAAAAACATAGCCTTCTAGTTCATACACAGAACTAAATATACAGATTAGTATGAGAAGCATGTTACACAAAATAAAAAGAGTATTTGTCGTGAAATACTTTCCAGGTTATCTTCATAGTTGCAACAACACATAACTGACAGTAGATAGAACGTCGTCTTCAGAAAATATGTTCTTCAGATAAGGGAAGTTATGATTCAATCCAGTTGCAATAGATATAGAAATTAATTCATCCACTCTAACAACAATGGATTCAAAAATGATCTTCAATGTCGAAACAATGAATCTTCAACATGTTTCATCTTCTTCAGAAAAATAGAGCTTGATAGATCTTGGTAGTAGTAGATCTACAAATCTCGAATGACTCTATAAAACTGTAGTCATGAAGAAATCATGAGTTTTTCTTCAAAATATCACATATATATAGAATAAGACGAGTGTTTTCCTTAAAAATTTAGATCCAAAAAAGTCACCTTTAGAATCGTGATATTCAAATGTTGAATAACAGAGCAGTTGTAACTCCCCTAAATATTTGGAATGAAAAGCTCCTATTAAATTGATCTTTTGCATCACAAATAAAATAATTTGAATTATTCAAAGATGTGCTTTTAAATCAGGATTTGAATTTTGATTTAAATCAACCTAATAATCTATATAAAGATAGTTTCTCAAAAAAGTCATAATTTAAATCTCTGACGCTAAACGTTGGGTTGAACTGCATAACATACATTCTCTGAACGTAAGGTTCACAATATAAGGTTGACAACTTAAGGTTGATAATGTAAGGTGGATAACATAAGGTATATAACATAAGGTTGATAACGTAAGGTTGATAATGTAAGGTTTATAACATAAGGTTTATAATGTAAAGTTGATAACGTATGGTTTATAATGTAAGGTTGATCAACCATACTTTTCTCTTCAACTCTCAAATGTACGATAAAATATCCATACTAAAACATAAGATATATTATCCATAAGGTTCATTATAAAAGTAATTTGGATGATCCACACTTTTATCATCTTCTAAATATAAGGTATATGATCCATACTTTTATCAGCTTCTAAACGTAAGGTATATTATCCAAATTTTTTTGATAAAATGTAAGGTTGTTTTCAAAAGTAAGGTTAATGAACCATACTTTTAATAAACAAACCTAACAATACATACTAACGTAGGGTTCTTCTTACATACTTTTATGATATTCCAAACGTAAGGTTTCTTCCAAACATAGGGTTCTTCTTTCATACTTTTTGCTATAACGTATGGTTTCTTAACAATTATTTTTTGATATGTCGTAACGTAAATGACAGATTCCATCTTTATGCTACACTCCTCAATGTAGGGTACGGACAGAGTTTCTAGAACAAGTGAAAGTGATTTACGAACACGTAGAGCATAAACACTGTTTCCAGAACATGCTAAAATGATTTCCGAGCACATTGTCAAATATTCCATGTGGATAAAATGATTTAATATTATTCCAAAATAGAGAAATAAAGAATATTAATTTCTTGAAATATACTCAATGTAAAATTATTAGAATAAAAAATAAGGGTATTTTTGACCATCAAAATCATCATAAAGAGATAGAGTATTGTTCTCAACAATATCCCCTTAATAAAATAGAATGTTGTTGAAAACAACACTTTCTCAACAATATATGGATATTTTGATTACTGAAAAATTAATTTTTTGTGGGTATGGATAGAGAAATATAGAATCATTCAATAATAGGTATAGATGACTCCATGCATCACCTAGGAGCTTGAGGGGTGTCAAGTTTATTTAGATGTACAATATTTTAATTATAATTGATGCCTTTATTCATCAAATTATTTCATGAACTATTTAATAGAACTTCATTGTTTTAGACACAATTGGTGGTGGCCATTTGAGTTTTACTCAAACCCTATTGGGGACACCACTTAGTACTTAGACAGAATTCATGAAGGCATGTCTGGATAAGGGCATGAGGCCCTGTGATTGATTAGTTGTTTTTATAGATGAGACTAGATCTTGGAGATTAGACTGATCATGGGGTTTGGTACTCATTTTAGGAGTCTTTATTTTTAGAGTCTTTCATTCTGTTTACTTCTTGCATGTCATTTAGTATGACATTCATTTTGATATGTCATGGTTTGATTATACTATATTGATTTTTAATTTCACGTGTTTATCCATGAGAGTTTATTTATATTAAATTTTTATCATGTTTTCTACTATGGTTATTATAATTAACCTGAGTGTATAGTCTCCCTACTATACTTATTAGAAACACGCTTCTAGTTGGAAGGATATGGAATATGTGGAGGTGTATTGAATGTCTCATGGAAACTTTTATAAGTCATGTGATTGAGAACTGAGCTAGGGACATTACATATTATATAATTTACTTCTCTTTTGGAAAAATAATCAATAACTACATTTTTATTTAGTAATTGTATTCATTCTATAACTGTAATTTTTATTGTAATTATTTTCCTCTATGAATACCCTATTTTTGTTTCCTTTGATTAACGAGTGTTTAGTTAGATAGCCATTCATCAATTGATTATGGAAATTATTGTCTTACTCATATAACCATTATCACTATTATGTAAATACAATATTCCTTATTGTATTGATTGAATGGTGTTTACATTGAAAGGTACTTGATTCCATTGGATACCCATTTTTTCCATGGGTATACCATGTTATGATTATTAATCTATTTATGAATGATTTTCTTATGTAAATCCATTTGAAAATGACATGAAACCCATTTCTTTCTATGGGTTCTTTGATCCCTAATAAGTTAATTGTATTCGTTGTAATTTTTTTAAACCCATATTATTATTGGGTTTTATTTATGATAAGGTTATATGTTTTTTATGGCACACATGCTTATATTTAATATTTAAGTAACAAGTGGTCCTTTAAATATCCCTCCAATGCATTGGTTAAATATTTATATTTTTTATGAGATAATGGTGAAACAATTAGAGATTCTTGATCCAAAATGGGAAACATACTATGATGCCTGATTATCTATGATAAATAAGTGAGTGAATCTTAATCCACCAAGGTAAATATAAGAGCGAAGGATAATCCACTAAGGAGAAAAGTTTGTGACACATAATCCACCATGCTATGATTTCTAGGCTTATAGATGTGAAACAATTCTCAATTATGACTTCTTACTATGATATGCATTATTTTCATCATATATATAATTTTCTTACTATGAATTAGATATCACCCTTCTCTAATGTTTTAATTTCTCCAAGTTATGATGAAAAGTAATGTATACAATTTCTAGATGATTATTCTTATGTATATAATTATTAAGAGATTTTGAAGACTTGTTATGAATTAATAAGTTGATTATATTGAGTAGAAAATATCTATTAGTTGAAAAAATTATTTGTTAATATTTTTCCAAATTCTCTAAACCCCAAAAATAAAATATTTTTGGAATTTATTATAATTAAATATTTGGTTTAAGTTATCTGGATAAGGATAGCGCATCTACAGCCTACCTTAGTTGGTATTAGAGAAGGGGTTTGCTAACTTTGGAGATTGTAATGATATTGGTTGAGGATAAATTAGGAGTTATAAATGTCATTAAATGTTGATATGTCAAGGTTGATTATAATTTCAATAGTATAGATAAATTTTTAATTCAGTTGAGGTAATATTTAGGAGATTAGGATAAGATAAATATAGGAAAAACCCAATGGATTAGTCTAAGCAATAAGTATAATTGTATGATATCATCATGAAGTTTTGCTAAAGAAGTGTCTATTTGGTTTTCTTGGAAATAACATCCTTTTCCAGATACCAAAAGTGGATGAGGGATCTTGAAAAGATGTACCTATGGATAATAACTCTAAAAATGATGTATTGGGTATTAACTCAATCATAACTTGGTGAATGAAAAAGAGACCTAACTATTCACCTAGTTTGACACTGCTTGAGGATATGATTTGGCCAATTATATTATATTTATGAATCATTTTAAAAGATTTATTTCTTAACTACTCCAAGGTAATAGGTTAAAAAGTACCATATAACCTAACTTAAAAAAATAAATTTAAAATAAAGTATATAAGGATAAAATTAAGTCATCATTAGAGAATATTGGGTTTTCATATTCACAATATCATTTACTCTAGTTTTATTGATAACCATTTTAGGTTTTAGTATTTGGTTGAAATAAGATAAGAAAAATGAAGCTAAAAAGGTATGTATCTATAAACCAATATGTCTTATAACCAAATGAGGGGACATAGTTAAATGGATGATAATACTAGTGTATTCCTATTATGATGAACAATTTGGATTTCCTAGTCCAAACTTAGGTAGTGAGGTTGATATCAAAATATAAATTAAATCCTTATAATTTTAGATATTTTCATTAGTGAGTGATTTTTATATGGAAAACTCTGATATGCCCTTAAATTTACAAGTATTATGTGAAATATCTAAACATTTTTCTTCAATAGTTTTTATTTAATGTTTTCAAAACATATATTAAATGGTATCAATAACCTTGAAAAATGATTTTATGACAAGGTTATATTTTTGGGTATAAATAATGAATAACACATGATTTATGTATGGATAACTCATATATTTAATATATTCTTGATGTTGAGGTACTAATGTGTTTATTGATTTTGAAAAAGCATGTTAGATAGTATTAGTAACCATATAATTGATAATTGATAGATGATATTTTTAGTGAATTTTATATAATATTTATTACTATGAAAGTGATTAATACCTTTGATGTTTAATGATAAAGTTAGATTTTAAAGGAATATATAATCTCACTATGGTTAAATATCTTATAGATTTAAATGGTTAGGGTATATAAATACTTGGGTATATGATTGCAATAATGATTAATTTTATGAAAGAAAGTAACTTGATATAGCCTTAGAGAGTAAGGTATATGTCATATTAGATGCAATACCAAAAATGATTAATATTTTTTGAATTACCTCACCAAAATTATTCAATGAGTAATAATTAATAATACAAGGATTCAATTTATTTGGGGGGGGGGGGGGGGTAGAATGTAACAACCTGAGATTTGACTCTATATTTTCCTCAAATAAATAATGTATTTGATCGATTTCTCCACACACAACACCAAAATAAAATAAAACCAAGATAGGTTTATACCATTAAAACATATCCATTGAATTAGTAAGTATTAATTGGCGAATGAATATTATGAAATATTTTAATATATATTTTAAATAAAGATTATTTTATACAAATCTACTTATTTGATTATTGTGTTTAAGAATCTATAATTTTTTATGAAATGTACTTTTTTATAAAATAAAATGAATTATATTATATATAAATGATTATTTTAATATTATATAATACTTATTGATTAATTCTATCACTATTAGTATTTTATAAATTAAGAATAAGAAAAACATGTCTTTTAAAAAGTTATTTTCCTTGAAAAATAATTTTTATCTTTGATTTATAATTTTATTTTAAAGTTTAATTAATATATTATATAATTTTAATTAGAAAAAAATATCTAATTCAGATTCATTATAAAAATATTATGTTAGGATATTTTTTTTTCATTTTTCTAAAATGATTGATGTTTAGGTGAATATTTCAAAATACCATTTTTTATAAATAACAATAATTTTGTGAAATTATTAGTATATAGATATAAATTTTAACTTCATGAAACACTTTTAAAATATAATAAATTTATTTTATAAGTTACTTTATGATTTAATAAATAATGGTTTTAATTTGATAACCTATATTTGTCATTTAAGAACTTTAGTTGTATTTCACTAAAATATTGTTTTTAATAAAATACTCATTTACGATTATAAATTATTTTTTATCAGTTTTAGAAATTGAATAAAATAAAATTATTTTTAAATTTGGAATCAGTATGAAAAAATTATATAATAATAACTATTTAATTTTTGGAAAAAAAATAAATTTTCTAGTTAAAAACTATTTACTATTGTGAAAAAAAAAGTTAAAAATGTGTAACCTAAGAGGTAAAGTGAATGACATGTTAAAAAAATATTTTTAAATGAGTGTTGGAGGTTTTTATCGACTTTATCTCTAACAAAATTCATTATTTATCACTTTTTAAGACAATATACTTGATATTGACTACTCATTATTAAAAGGTTTTGTCCATCAACAAAAATGTAATCCCTTTTATGTTATAGAAGGGGAACTCCTCTCCTAAATTCCTCTCACATTAGAACCGAATTAGTTCTACCCAAACACTAACAAAAAATCTCTTTAAAATTTCTACACACATTTAATAGGTTTTTTCCTTCTCAAAATACCATCCCTCATACACTTAACCCCCATTTCAAATGAAATAATCCGATTAGCAAGGTATAAATTTCTAACAACACCTTTCTCATTTCAATTTATTCATATGAAATTATTCTTACTCAAATTCAATTACTCCATATTAAAATTATAAAACCATATCATTAAGATAATATTATTTTATTATAATTATGGTTCAATCCTTAACTACCGTTCCATTTTCTATTAATAAAAACTAAACATTATTTCATCTGCTGTGTTGAGTATCTCCTCCACGACACAACGTGTTTAATTTTCCTTAATTTCCTTAAAAGGATGGTAATAATAAAGAATTTAAAATATATGTATGATAATTATGAAATATTTTATATTCCTAAATGGTAAACCATATTAATTCTTTTACCCATTCTATGTAATATGAAATCATCATCTCTATGTTCGTGTGGACTACCACCTCAATGGAATGATTAATTCCAATGTTTATTTTCATCATTTCCTTTTATGTATGGTCATTATAATGGGTTTAATGTGTAAATTATACTTTTATAAATTATTAAGTTTATATAAATACAAATTTGACAACCTATTAACAATATGTGCAATAAGAAATCATTGAAAATCCAACCATACAAAAGAGATTTCTAAGATAGAAAATATTTTCGTCCTAATATGAAATTACATTATTTAGGTTAAATTATTCATAAAATTATTTATTGTTTTGATATATCACACTAGTAAATATAATATAATTATTATTCTTTAATATTGATATTACATCTAACTCAGCTCATAACCCTCCTTTAATTATGGAATATTTTTTGTTTGGGATGGTTTAACCACTAACATGATTAATGATATGAATTTATATCATGGATTACAATGGAAATTAAAATTATGGTATTATTTGGTATAAATAATTAAATAATGTTTTTTCTAGAATTTTCAAATTAATATTAATCTGATTAATTTAGATACCAACATTCATTTTTTTAAAAACCACTTAAACATTCTCATCACCGATTTTAACTTTAAGTATTGTAAAAAAATACCCATAGAATGAAATTATAAAAATATAAATATTTAAAAATAACCAATTATAGTACCTTTATTAATTTTTAATGATGAATTTTTTTTAAGAATT
Organism: Viscum album; assembly: GCA_963277665.1. Classification (NCBI taxonomy): domain Eukaryota; kingdom Viridiplantae; phylum Streptophyta; class Magnoliopsida; order Santalales; family Viscaceae; genus Viscum; species Viscum album. The sequence continues at coordinate 905,909,276 of OY728139.1, forward strand.
AATAACAATAAAACATTTATGAAACTATTTTAAAATGATCAAGATTACTCAAATGTGATATTGAAAATAGATAATAACTAACTAATATAAATGTAGAGTAAAATTATTAATGAATTATATAAAATTTTATGTATATGATTTTTTTTAAATATACTATTATGATGTTTATGGTTTTTTATATAGGAGATTAGATTACATTTTTCTAGGTGGGAAATAATGTAATGGTTTCAATGTCTCATTTTCAACTCCATGGGACGTGTTTGATATTGTGAAGCAAAATTTATTTTATATGGTGAATTTACTATAAAATTTATTTCAAATAAAAAATTTCTTTAATTTCCTAATATTTTAATTTCTATTTCCTGATCTTTATCTCAAGCTCCTTCGATTATTATGTTACAAATTTCATAACAGTTTCATCATATCAATTTTTGATTAATTGGGTTATTTTATTTCTTACATGAATATACTTTTAGATATTTATTTAATCCCACAATTTCCATATTTTATATGGTATTTCCTTTTATTATATAGGGAAATAAATTTCCATCATTAAAAACTAGTTTTTTGATAAAATGTTTGCTTAAATAAAAATATCACATTAGTAAAAATAACTTTATTATTATTAATGAATCTTTTATTCCATGTTTATATTTTTCTCCCCACCATTGATATCCAATATTTTTAAGAAATATAATATATATTATTTTCAATTATTATCATAATTATATTTATCATTTTTTTTCAATAAAATTTAATACTCTTTTTATGTTATTGGTTTTAAAATAAATTTATTTCAAAATATTAAAAATGGGACTTTGAAACATTTAAAACCAAATGTTTCATATTACAAACCACATTTATTTTATAATAAATATGAATTTTCCAAGAATAATTTATTAAAATTAATTTTTAAAAGGTAAGTGTTTTCCAAAGTTTTCACTCCACATTTTTAAAATAAATTTTTAAATTTACTTATAACTTTTTAAAATTATGAATATGTTTAAAATGTTTTATAAAAATATCTTTTAATGTTTTATGGGTGAGGAAATATTTCAACCTCATTTTTCATTTATATGAAACTTTACCTATAGATTTTCATGGCTTATAAAGGAAATTATTTTTCTCACAGTTTTATTTTTTTAATTATTTCAAAAGAACACATATATTTTTTATTTCTAAACCGATTATTCTAAAACTCCTTGAAAATATTTTTAATTTACGTAATTTTCCATTAACATATCTTATTATTGATCAAGTATTTTTTTTTTCAAATTTAACCATGCACATTATTTTCCTATATAGATTATGTAATGTCCTTCTCTTTTTCATAAATGATCCGCCACTACCTTTGTTTTTTTAATTGACTTTGATGTATAAAAATAATGTTTTTTATAATTTATTTCCATTGAGATACCCTATTTTGAATTCATTTTATTTAATTTTGTTTATCTAGATATACTTACATTGATTTATTGTGAAAATTATCATCTTAACCATATACCCTTTATCTATATGATATAGATAGCATGTGATTTATTGATATGATTGAATGGTGTTTTCCTAGAAACATTATTGATGTCATTTTATACCCATTAATTATCCATGGGTTTGTCATTCTATGATTAATGATGTAATTTTGAATTATTTCCTTATTTAAATCCATTTTAAAATTATATGAAACTCATTTTATTTCTATTTTTTTTATGATATATTGAATGAAACCCTATTTTGTCCTTGAATGATGTGTGGGGTTGGGATGACAGTTTTTTGGTGTTGGTGGAACAAACTTCACACATTAAACATACACACGCATGCATTTTGGGTGGTTTACAATGGGGTTTATTCATGGAACTAGCAATGCCCAAAGGTTCACATATCTCTGATGAACCATGGAACTAATTTCCAAAGGTAGGAGCTTATTAGCTAACTTGACCAATGATACTTAAGAACTCACATTGGTCGAGAGGATGGAATATTGGGTTTATCATACCCTTTAAGGGGAAATTATTGCCTATTGATGGAATATATTATATATTTAAGACATGTTTTCAAATTCTACATTAATTCACAAATATAACCTGTAACGCCCGACCCTAGTTACCTAGATTCAGTGCATTATTACATAACATTGGCATGATACAAGGAATCATGTCCCGAAAAACTGATCAGTTTAGTAGCATTGGAAGTACTAGATATGTAAATAAGTCTTACATTACATTATGAAAAAAACATTGTGTATCTATAGAACTTACTCATATCCCTTAGTCTATCTCTCTAGGTCAGTCATAATATACTTCTTCACATGCTGGAAAAAATATAACATAAGAAAGAGGTGAGCTCAGATGCTCAGTAAGGATAACAATATAATGGAAACTATCATTAATAATCATAATAATTTAATTCAAAGTATAAGACTAAAACAAAATCCTTTTAAACTAAAAATTCAACATATTATGGTAAAGATAATTCAAATAATTCAATTTACTTATTCACATGGATATTCTACTAGTCGAATAATCAAATGTAATATCAATATCCAATTTCATTATGATGGAATACATAATACCGGACAGTATAACCACATAGTCAATACCAAACACGAAGAATACAAATAATATTTTGTCAAGGCCTTGTCCCAAGATGATAGATTGTCTCATGAGACCTATTGATGCATCGAGGAGCTATAACATGCTCCACCTGTCACTTACCAAGTCCAATGCATTCCTCAGATGAAAAGGTTGAAACATAACATAAACATTCATATTAAAACTATAAAACCAAATGTTAACACTTTGACCATAAAACATGAATGGTATAAAATTAACACATCCACAGTAAAACATATCACACAAACATCAATAAAATATGGAAGATTTTATCATAATAAATCAACTTCAAACAAGTGTAAAATCCATCAAAGGATATTGACATAGATGAAATCAAAACCATTTGATAGAAATATCACTTTCTATTGTGAAATCATTCAAAAGTCACATAATTATAAAATAAAACATTTATTTTGAAAATATTCTTATAATATTTTAAGGGAAGATTCGAAGGTGTTATTATGATGGAAAATAACCACACTCACCATATAAGTTAATAAAACATTCTTTCCTTAATTTTGTCGAAAAGTTCGTAAAGGAACTTGTTTGGAAAACTATGGAAATATTAATTCCTAAACATACTATAAAAAGTCAAAAAAGTGTATAACTTATTTTAACCCATAGTTTTGGAAATAGTAAAAATGTTTTGAAATATTTTTTTTTAGAAACACAGATGTAGATGATAAAGATGTCTCAGTAGATACTCACGTATAAACAACCTCAGATAATAAAAAGATTATAGAATTAACCCTTACCTTGTACTCTTTACTTGATAGAGGGTATGTTAACCTCATGTATAATAGTTAAATAATTTTTATTAAATTATACAAGAACCACATACAAAAATATGATATCATATACGATCCTCTAATATTGCTTTGTTAGTAAATTTTTAGTGGTATCATCATTTCAGTTGTTAACTGATTCATCTTCATTTATATGATTAGTCAAGTAAGCCATGTTTTTATGGATAGGATGTATTTGATTCATATACAAAATGATATTAAGTTCTTAAAAATTATTTTTAATCATAAAATGAAAATTATTCTAGAATGGTTGTGATGGGGAATGGATTTCATCGCGTTCGTAGAGACGGTAATCCGTACGTACACACGAGCAAAAATATCATTTTATTGATGGTGAAATAGTCTGCAATTGGATGGTATATAATATATAAAGAATCTGTAACAAGTTATATTTATTATTTACATCAGTTATACTTATTATTATATCCATCCAAATATTTAAGTGTTTGAATAACCAACTACACCATGACGTGCAGACGGTAAGCCGTACGTATGCATATATGGTGACTTGTAATTTATAGGATAGATAAAATAATGAATATAGTTATACCATATTTATAATAACATCATAGTATGTATAAGTTACTGGATTTATTATTTTGGTATGGAAACAACAAAGAAAGAGGAAGTGGAAGAAGAAAAGAACTTTGAAAGAGGCGGTGAAATTATTACCTCTTCTTCGGTTGTTTCCTTTTGAGTTAATCAAAAGGAATCCTTAGGTTGTATTTATGATAGATTTAAGGCCTATAAATCTAATTGAGAGTATTTGGGAGGATAATTTAGTATGGTTTGGCCAAGACAAATGGATTTGAAGTTGTTATTTTGAGTGAAGGGGAAGTACCATTTTTTAAGAGAGGTGAGGGTCACTTTTAGAAAAGCATGAAACGTTATTTTATTATACAATAATTTTGGATTTATAATGGTTCCAAAATAATTTATTTCGAGGATGAGGTGGGTATGGGTCTAAAACATATCAAAAAATAATTTTTAGACAGGTTTAGTTCAACTTATTATCCTTACCTTTTAGATTTAACTCTTAGTTAAATAGTTTAACTTTTACCATGTATTATTGTATTATTATAATAAATGGTTAATAAACATAATATAAAATGACAAGAAAACCCCAAGTTGTTTATTATTGATATATATAAGCTTATATATGTTCTTTTTTCCGAACCTTATATTTTTAGGAACATTATATCAATTAATAATATAGTATTTTTTTTAAACTCAATTATGTCAATTTTGAAAGTATTTGGTATTTTTTTTTGGTGAAATTCATAAAAACATTATCACATAAAAAAAACTTATTTAATAAACCATAAATTGTCATATTAACCTAGAAAATTAGTGTCATTCATCATAAGTCTCAATTTACATCTATTTAGATATTTATAATATCGATTAGTTTAATCTTTCATTAATAAAATAATTACTACATCATAATTGTGTAATAAATAAAATTAATTATTTAATATCTAAAAATTATAAATAAAATTCCATTTTTTAGGAAATATTTTTATCTTTCTAAATAATATTTAGATTCTAATTTATCTTATGTATAACTCTATATTAAAAATGGTTTAGTTATTAAACTTTTAATTTAACACTTTTAACTCTTCTTTAAATAAAATAATAATAAATGTTTAATGTAATCCAAGGGGACCAAAAGGATCATATTTTATTAATAAAGTTGATTTTGGTCGAAATAAACTTATCCAATTGAATTAGTACATGTGTTAGGTTAATTATAATATAATTTTTTTACCTTTAATTACACTATTTACTTTGAACCATGGTAAATAAAAGTCAATGGTTACTTTTCAACAAAAATTATTTTAATCTTATTGAACCAAATTTTACTTACTGATGTAAATCGTGTCCCTCGGTTTTTTGAAATTGAATTCACAGAAGTGGTAAAATTATGTTTTATGCAAATTTTCAAATGCGCCTAGAAGGTGGGTAAAAGACGACAAAAAGTTCTATAAAATTATATATATATATATATAATATTATTATAAAATGTCTCCAATGAATTAAATTGAACATATATAGGTATTATGTATATATTTTTACCTAATTTAAATAAAATAACAAAATATTTAAATAAAAATTCGGTTTTAAACAATAACATAGTGTTTTTTCACTATTCATCAAAAATTGAAAGTTTTCCGAAAAATACCAAAAATTCACCCTATGATAATTTTGATATCCCAAATCAAAAAATGAAGTCCATTTTGAAAAATAAAATTTATAAAATTTCTAATAGTGGGTATTACTATTTATAACGACTAGTTTGATTGGTCGTGGTGTGTTAGAACTTGAAGTTTCGTACAACGTAAGCTATTGTATTATTCAAAGAGAAGCATACCGTGGAAGCTTGGGGTGTTAAATTCTTCCCTCCTTAAAATAATTTCATCTTTAAAATTTCTAGAATATTAGTGCATAAAAATATTTGGGTGGTTCTTCATCACAAGTTCTTCAGGTTCCCACATTGCCTCTTCTATATTTTGGTTTCTCCATAGAACATTCACTAGATGAGTCGTCCGGTTTCTCAAAACTATTTATCTAATCTCAAGAATACTGACATGCTCTTAACAATAAGATAGACCTGGTTATAGTTATATTTCTTTATAGGTGAGTACATGCGTTGGGTCGGGAATGTATTTTCTTAACAGTGATACATGGAACACATCATGAACTTTGGAGAGACTTGGCGCAATTTCCAAACAATAAGATACAACCCCAATTCTATCTATAATTTCAATAGGTCTGATGTACCTGAGACATAGTTTTCCCTTCTTACAGAAACATATAACCCCCTTACATGGAGATACCTTCAAGAAAACATGATCTCCTATATGAAATTCAAAATCTTTCCTTTGGTTATTGGCACAATTCTTTTTCCTACTTTGAGATGCTTTGATGTGGGTTTGGATAATCTTTACCTTTTCCATTGTTTCCTCAACAAGGTCTGGGACTAAGAGTTTTCTTTCACCAACATCATCCAAACAAGCTGGTGTGGGACATCTCTTTCCTTATAACCCTTCATATGGTGCCATATGAATATTTGAATGGAAGATATTTTTATAAGAAAATTCTACCAGAGGTAAATATTGATACCACCTACCTTGTGTAAATCCCCGACCCCAAAATCCTGGAACATGTGCATTATTTTAATACAATGGCATGATTACAAGGAATCAAGTCCTGAAGGACCGATCAATTTAGTAGTCTTGGAAAATGAATTACATAATTGAACATTGAATTACACATTCAAACATAAAACATAAAATAATTAATCCATTGAGAACCCCATTATTCCCCTAGCTTAGCTCTACATATCAGTCATAATACAATTCTTGGAATCCTGAAAAAAAACTTAAGAAATGGGTGAGCTCATATACTCAGTAAGGGTGAATAATTCAGCAAAAGCTATAGTATGTTAAGGAAAGATGTGTAATAAAATCAACATCCATTTAAAAATAAACTCGAACATAATATGGTAAAAATAAACAAAACATTACCATATAAACATGCACCTAGATATTCTACTATCCTAATAATCACATGTAATATTTAATTTCATAATAAGGGAATTCCTAATGAAAGACATCATTACCACATAGGCAAGGCCTCGTTCCAAGACTAAAAATAAATTTTTTGTCAAGGCCTTGTTCCAAGACACTAGTTTTTATCATGAGAACCACCGATGCATCGAGGGGCTATAGAGGGCCCCACCCATCACTTACTAAGTCCACTACATTCCTCATATGAAAATGTTGAAACATAACAAAAACATTTGTATTAAAAATAGCATACAAAATGTCAATACTTCAACCATAAACCATGAAAAATATAAAAACATCACATCCATAGTCAAACATATCATAACTCATTCGATACAATATGGAAGATTTTATTATAATAAATCAACCTTAATAAATTATATTATTTAGTAAATAATGTTGACATAGTTGAAAATGATCAGTAAATTTTTTTTGATAGAAATATACCTTTTTGTGAAATCATTTCAGATTCACACATTTATAAGGAAAGTAATTTAAAAGAGACTTTTGAATCAAAGTGTCCCATACCACTTTGAAACATTTTAAAGGAATTAACATTTTAAAATATTCATGTCCATATAAATAAATCCTTAAAACCATTTTGAAAACATGGACATTATTGAGAATGATTTAGAAGAATAAATATTTAAAACTTTTAAAATCATGTTTTAGTTAAAGGGTACCTTAAAAGAATCATTTTGAAATGTCTCTTATGAAACATAGACATATATAATAAATATTTCCCAGAAAATACTTACACATAAGCAATCTCGGATAATAATGAGATTGAAGAATTAACCCTTACCATGCACTTTCATTTAGTCGAAGGTACGTTTAACGTACTGTATAATGACCATAATATGTTATCAAATTACACCAGAACTATATTCATATTTATTATATCATACATGTTTCATTTATGACTTTATACTTACCATTTAATGATTATTTCCATGTTAAATTAACATTTTGGGTGACAATTGATTTATTTATCGTTCATGTTTTAACTTGTTATTCTTGATCATATCATTTAGATCATGATTTAAATACTTCCAGAATATAAAAAATTATTTATATGTGATATATATTTAGTATATAAATATGTATAATATATAGCTATATGTAATGGAAAACACCATTTATAGAGACGGTAAGCCGTATATACGCATAAATGTTGTTTTCTTTTTCATATCGTATTGAACAAAAGTAAGTGAATAAGATATATGTAAGTACATATATATATATATATCCATTAGCATTATAATTTAATATATTACACACTTATTAATAATATATATTTTTATAATCATCGTTGAATGGTGAACCTAGAAATGAATATCATCGCATCGTGGAGATGGTGAGCCATACATACACATGTGCAATGATATAAATGTGTCAAATATTAGTTTTAAAAAGGGTTCACCATTAAATGGTGATAGAATTTTATTTTTTAAAAAATACTTCTTTTATATGAAAAAAATGAATTTTTTCTTTTATTATGTCTAAGAAACACATAATATGGATTCTAAAATTATATGGAGTATATAAAATTCAAAAATCAGTTAATACAATTCCTAACTGCTTTTTGAATGGCTAGTTTGGTAAGTCATGGTGTGCTCGAACTCAGTGTTGCGTGTAGTGAAAGTTATTGAATTACCTTAAATAGATAATGTAATAAGAAATATTGGGGTGCTACATTCTCCCCTCCTTCAATAAATTGCGTCCTCACAATTTGAAATTGTTTTTCAAATATAAAAGTTTAAAAATAGAAATATATCTTTGTGGAAAAATCACATTGGAATTTGGGTTAATAAAATTTAGTCTTAATAAGAGGGAAAGGGAAATGAAAAAGTCACCAAAAAATTACGATCTCTATTAGGAGAACATTGGTGGAAATTAGAGACACATAATTGGATAAAAAACGTAAATATTTATAAGGAGTGATTGAGGTCATCAATCAAAAAAAAACATTAAAATTGAGGGCCTTAAAGTCATTAATCTATGATGATTTAAAATATCATCGGTTCAACAAAACGTAAGGCATTAGGATAACACATTTTTTATTTTAATATCTCTTACCTAAAGTTTAAGAATTAATTTATTTATAGAATAAGAGGAAAAAAATACATGACAATTAGAGTTTCATCCTTTAACTAATTCCCACCACAAACCCATCTTTCACTCCAAAAGATTATTGAATTCTAAAATACTATATTTATCCTAATTGTATAGGGTTACAAAAATAATTAATATATAATTCATTTGTTATAATATTTAAAAAAACTACATTACACAAACCAGAACTTCACATAGGCAACTGGTAGGTGATGCACAATTGTTTCCCTTCGATGCGGGTTCATGTCTCGCTGCCTTGCAGGATGCGACGGACTATCGCCTGACCTCAAGGTTGTCCTTTTTATAACAATAAAAAAATAATCATAAGAAATTATTTAACCTTAATAATAGTATCCAATGTCAAACTTAATCCTTTCCAACCTTTAGACTTATCCAAAATACTTCTGTCCAAACCCACAATCCAAAATTTATAAGGAAGGTACACACAATGAAGATCTTTTTTCAATGTAATAACATGTGAATACATTCATCATGTATTATTTTAAAACACGGTAACACCCTGAATTACCATAAAACCTTATTGATTACATTAATTCTCCCTTATTCCTTATATAATACTGGATATACTATTTATATACAAAAATGTTGTAAAATCCAACAATAATGGAATAAGAAAACAATTAATTAGTTTCAAAGTAGTCAAGAATATAGAATATAATTTATCAAAATCAATAATATCTTATTCCAAAATCACTACCTCAGTATCAAAACCATAATAAGGTTTATATTTCATTAAACCATATATTTTCCAAAAATTTTAACTTGATATTGAGTCACTTTTCTTAGAACCATATAATCTCAAATCCTCAATGAAATAGTACCGCAGTACATTCCTTATTTACTTCCTTAATTCATATAACCAGTACATCGTTGATACAACACTCAAATGAAATAATTATTTAATAACAACATAAGAACACTAGTCATTCCTCTTCATCTGTGGTAGTATCATAACTTTATTATTATCCAATAACATCATATTGGGCACACTCTGATGATTTGGACATTGCTTCACATAGTTTCCCAACTCCTTGCAGAAGAAGCATTGTACATTTGAATCTTTTTTCATACCCTTACAATCACATACTTGGTGTCATTTTTCTCCCACTTATAAAAAACACCCATTACCTTCATGCATTTACCAAGGTGATTCTTTTCCCAATTATCACATATGGGAAAATCCTTCTTTCCCCTCTTCCGTTTATCCATATTTCTCTCTACCATCCTTTTCTTATCTTGCTTCCCTTCAAAACCATATGACTCAGATAATTAATTACTTATCTTATTAACACATGATACTATTTATTCAAATGATGAGAATACATGGGAGAATATTTCTATTCTAAATGTTGTCTTAATTCCATGAAAGATACGATCCTTCTTACTCTTTGGATCATGCGTATTGCTGGAGTTCTCATTCATTCTAATGGGTGCTCTTTCTAAACAATGGCATACACTAGGTTAGTTTATGAATCACAATGCATAATTACAAACTTTTAGAATACTTAACGTAAATTGAAAAGATTATGCATATAATTTATAATTATAAAAAAATGTTTTCTTTAAGGAAGTATTTACCCCTAGATCCTTCATAATGGATTTTAAAGAAAATTTGAATTATCCTTAGCATATCCCCCAGGAGTGTCATAACCAAAAGTGCAGTAAGACCCGTTGTCATGTACCAGGATACCCCAGGTCAACACCGAAACTCCTTGTCAGAGTTTTCACTCATATTTATATATTTTACAGAGTTTCCTCTACCTGCTCGTATCCAGACAGGGATCTATTTCTTCTAAAATACACAAAATCTCTACATTACCAAAATTCCAGAATGTTATTCTATATAAATCCTCAATGTCTATCTTAGGGTAATGTTCTTTAATCAGAGTTTTTATAAATATAGTTTCCAAGGTTTATACTAAACTTCATCTGATACCAAATATAATGCCCAGAACCAAGAATCCTAGAGCAGGTGAATTATTTTAATAAATTAGTATGATTACAAAGAATCATGTCCCGAAGGGCCGATTAGTTTTGTAGCCTTTGAAAATAGATTACATACATGAACATTAAATTAAACATTCAAACATAAAACATAAAGAAATTAATCCATTGAGAACAACATTTTTCCCTAGCTTAAGCCTTCATATAAAATATAATACACTTCTTGGAATCCTGGGAAAACAAAACATAAGAAAGGGGTGACCTCAGATGCTCAATATGGGTAAATAATTTAGCGAAAGCTATAAACTTTTAAGGCAAGATGTGTAATAAAAAAATCCTTTTAAACATGAACATGAACATAATATGGAGAAAATAAATCAAACATAACCATATAAACATGCATTGGGATATTATACTAGTCGAATAATCACATGTAATAATTAATTTCATAATGATAGAATTCTTAACATCGGACATCATTACCACATAGTCAAGGCCTCGTACGAAGACAACAAATATTTTTTTTTCAAGGCCTTGTGACAAGACACTATTTTGTCTCATGAGACCTACTGATGCATCAAGGGGATATAGTGTGCCCCACCCTTCACCTTCTAAGTCCACTTCATTCCTCATATGAAAATGGTGAAACATAAGAGAAACATTCATATTAAAAATAACATACGAAATGTCAATACTTCTACCATATACCATGAAGGGTATACAAATAGAACATCCACAATCAAACATATCATAACTCATTTGATACAATATGGAAGATTTTATTATAATAAATGAACCATAATCAATAATAATATTTAGTAAAGAATTTTTACATAGTTGAAAATGATTAGTAAAACTTTTAGAGATAAATATCCCTTTTTGTGAAATCATTTAAAAGTCACACATTTATAAAGAAGTCATTTAAAATATATTTTTGAATCAAAGTGTCCCATACCACTTTGAAACTTTTTAATGGAATTAACATTCTAAAACACTAATGTCCATATAAATAAATTCTTAAAGCCATTTAGAAAACATGGACATTAATGGGAAATATTTAGAAGAATAAATATTTAAAATAGTTAAAATGATGATTTTATTAAAGAGTACCTTAAAATAATCATTTTGAAATTTATTTTATGAAACATGGACATGGATAATAAATATGTCCCAAAAATTACTTACACATAAACAATCAATGATAATAACGAGATTGAGGAATTAACCTTTACCTTGCACTTTCCTTTGGTCGAGGGTAAGTTTAACCTCTTAAATAATGATCATAGTCTGTTATTAAATTATAACAGAACCATATTATTATTTATTATACCATACATGATTCATGAATGAATTTATACTACCCATTTAATAATGATTTACATGTTAAATTAACACTTTGGGTAATAATCTCTTTCCATATCTTACGTGTTTTAACTTTTTATTATTGATCGTATCATTTAGATCATGATTTAAATACCTCCAATATATAAAAATGATTTATATATAATATATATTTAGAATATAAACATGTATTATAGATAGATACATGAAATGGAAAACACCATTTATGGAGATGGTAGGCCATAAGTACGCATAAACACTGTTTCCGTTTTCATATCATATTGAACTGAAGTAAGTGAATAAGATATATGTAAGTATAGACACACGAACACACACACACACACAGATATATATATATATATATCTAGTATAATTATAATTTCATATATTACATACTTATTAATAATATATATTTTTATAATCATCATTGAATGGTGAACCTAGAAATGAATCTCATCGCGTCGTGGAGAAGGTAAGTCATACGTACAGACGAGCGACGATATCATTTCCTTAAGGATTAAAAGGTGTGTATTTGGATGGTATATTAATTTTAAATAGAAATTAGAATGTTATTTTCATTATTTATATACATATTACTCATCATTATATCTATTCAAATAACATTGTGTTGAATAACAAATTACACCACGACGTGGAGACGGTAATCCGTACGTATGCACGCCTGGTGAAATTATCATCAGTAGGATGGATAAAATAATTATTATGGTCGTACCATATTTATAATAAAATAATAGTATTTAGAAGGTATTTTTTTTATTACTTTGGTATGTAAATAACAAATAAAGAGAAAGTGGAAGAAGAAAAAAACTTTGAAATAGTTGATAAAATAATTACCTCTTCTTTGGGTGTTTCATTTTGATTTCAACAAAAGGGCTCCGTAGGTTGGATTTATGCTCAAGGGAAATAATTTATGTTAAAGTGATGGAAGTTGGGAGGAGATTGGGACTAGGTTTATCCAAGTCAAATGGATTTGGAGGTGTGATTTTGAGATAAGGGGAAGTACCCTTTTATAAGCAAGGTGAGGGTCGCTTTAGGAGAAGTTAGAAATATTATTTTATTATAAAATCATTTTCAGTTTATAATGGATCCAAATTGATTTATTTAGAAGCTAAGGTGGTGGTGGGTTCAGATACTCTATACCAATAGGTTTTAGACAAGTTTATGTCTCCATATTAACCCTATCTTTTAGATTTAACTCTTAGTTAAATAGTTTAACTTTTACCATGTCCTCTTGTATTATTATAATAAATTGCTAATAAACTTACTATAAAAATCCAAGAGAACCCAAAGTGGTTTATTATTGATATATCGAACCTTATCTAAGTTCTTTTTTTGAACAATATATTTTGATAAATATTATATCAATTAGTAATATAATATTTGTTTTAAAAACTCATTTATGTCAATTCTAACACTATTTGATATTTTGATTTAGTTAAAGTCATAAAAAATTTATCACTTCAAAAAAAAAATTTAATGAACCCTAACATGTCATATTAACCTATAAAATTTTTGGATGGAATCAAAAGCCTCAATTTACATTTTTTCTATATTTATAATATTAATTATTTTAATCATTCATTGATAATGTAATTTCTGTATCATCATTGTGTCATAAATAAATTTACTTATTTAATATTTAAAAATTATAAGTGAAAGACCATTATGTAGGAAATAGTTTTATCTTTCAAATGTATATTTATTGTCAAATTTATCTTATGTATAACCATATATTAAAAATGGTTTAGATATTAATCTTTGAATTTAAAACTTTTCACTCTTGTTTAAATATAATATTAATAAACAACTTAATCTAATCCAAGTGAACCAAAAGGATCATATTTTATTCCTACGGTTGGTTTTGGGTGAAATACACTTATCCAATAGAATTAGGACATGTGTTAGGCTAATTATAATATCATTTTTACCTTTAATTACCCGATTTAATTTTAACTGTGGTAAATACTAGTTAAAAGTTACTATTCAACAAAAATTAATTTCATCTTATTAAACCAGATTATACTTACTGATGTCAACCATGTCTCTCATATTTTTGAAATTTAGTTCACAGAAGTGGTAAAATTACGTTTTACTCAAATTTGCAAATGCGCCTAGAAGGTGGGTAAAAGACGTTAAAAAGTTCAATTAAATTTTATATATCTAATTTTATTATAAAATGACTCCAATGAATTAAATTGAACTTATATAGGTATTATATATCTATTTTTAGTTAAAATAAATTTAAATAAAATAAATATTATTTCAATAAAAATTTGGTTTTAAATAATAACGCTGTGTTTTTCTCTATTTATCAAAAATTGAAAGTTTTCAGAAAAATACCATAAATTATCCTAAGCTAATTATGATATTACGAATTAATAAATGATATCTATTTTACTAAATAAAAAACATATAATTTCCATTAATTAATTTAAAAGTAATTCCTGTTGTCAAAACCAAATGGTGGGTTTTTAAAAAGTAAAAACTATCAAAACATTGACACATGTTTATGTAAAATTTAAATGTGAAATTAAATATGATGACCTAAATTGTATTAAATTATAAAAATATAATCTAATTATGCTTCCAAACTATTCAAATTCATAATTTAATACTCTAAATTATTTCGATTAAAAAAGTTTCCTTCAATTAAAATTTAGTATTTTTCACTATTCATCAAAATATGAATGTTATCAGAATAGTACAAAAAAATTATCCAAAATAAAGTTTTATGTCCTGATTCTAGAAAATAATTAATTTAATTTAATTAAATATATAAAGGAATCAAATATTGGTTTTGGAAAGGGTTCTCCGTTAAAAGGTCGTAAAATTTCGTTTTTTTGAAAAATACTTCTTTTATCTGAAAAAATGAATTTTGTTATTATATTATGTCTAAGAAACACATAATATGTATTATAAAATTATATGGAATATATAAAATTCAATTTTCAGTTAATACTATTCATAAATACTTTTTGAACGGTTAGTTTGGTATGTCGTGGTGCGCTTTATCTCGGTGTTGCATGTAGCACAAGTTATTGAATTACTTTGAAGAGATAATGTACTGTGAAATCATGGAGTATTACACATTGAATGTCAAGTGAGAAAGATCTAAACATGTATTCTAAGGTTTGAATAGTCCGTTTTGATAGTCCATTAGTTTGAGGGTGGTAGGAAGTGCTCAAACGAAGTTAAGTATCTAAGGCCTTCTGAAGACTTTTCCAGAATCTTGATGTAAAATGGGGATCACGATAAAAAAAATTGATATGGATACTCCAGGAAGTCTTAAAACTTCATTTATATATAGTATTTCTATATGTTCAAGTGGTAAATCATCTCTTATGGAAAGAAAATGTGCTGACTTGGTAAGATGATCAACAATGACCCATATTTCACCATTTATTCTAGGAGTCTTTGGTAGAACCATGACGAAGTCCATTGAAATATCATCCCATTTCCACTCAAATATGGGAAGAGGTTTCATGAATCCTCTAGGATGTTGTCTTCTAGACTTCACTTGTTCAAAAACCATACATCTTGACACATAAACAACAATCTCCCTCTTCATATTGTCGCACCAAAAATGTCCCTTCAAATATCTATACATCTTAGTGCTACCAGGGTGTATAGAGAAATTGGAGATATGAGAGTCATCCAACAATTCCATTTTTAGATCAGGTATATTAGTAACACAATGTCTCTTACCAAATTTCAGAATTCCATCATCATATACGAAGTCAATCAGTCTCCCATCATTCACATATTTAATTTTCTTTTGAATCTCCTCATCATCAGTCTGAGAACTTTTTATCCTTTATTGTAAAGTTGTATTGGAAAAAATTTGAAAAAGTATAGATGTTTCACCTTCTACGATTATTCCCATATCCATATTTACTATATCCATGAACATAATATCCCTTTCAACTCTCATCTTGTACAAAATTCCACAATCATTTCTGCTAAAAGCATCTTCCACATTATTTTCCATCCCCAGGTGGTAGTGTATAGTGAAATCATAATCTTTGAGTAGTTCAAGCCATCGTATTTTCCTCATGTCGAATTATTTTTGTGATAAAATATACTTCAAACTCTTGTGATCGGTATATATCCCACATTTTTCACCATAGAGATAGTGTCTCCATATCTTCAAAGCAAAAATTACAACTGCAAACTCAAGATCATAGGTGGGATAATTTTGTTCATGAATATTTAGCTATCATGATGCATAGGAAGTAACTCTATCATTCTGAATAATGACACAACCAATTCCTTTCTTTTAAGCAGCATTATAAATAACAAACCCATCATTCCTCGATTGTAGAGGGAAGATAAGAGAATTGACTAATCTTCTTTTTAGTTCTTCAAAACATTATTTATACTCTTTTGTCCAAACAAATTTAAGCCCTTTACATGAGATATTGTTTAATGGGTTTGGAAATCAGGCAAAATTCTGGATGAAATGTCGATAATAACCTGCTAAACCAATAAAACTGTGTACATCAGTTATAATCATCGGTGTTGGCCATTATTGTATTGCTCTTATCTTAGAAGGATCAACATATATTCCATCTATAGAGACAATATGTCCAAGAAAAAAAATTCCCTAAAGCCATAATTCACACTTGTTAAACTTACCATATTATTCATTTCTTATGAGGGTTTTAATTATAGTGAGCAAGTGATTTTTATGATATTTGTAGCTTTTTTAGTATACCAAGATATCATCAATAAATACTACTACAAATTCATCAAGATATTACTTGAAAACTCTATTCATTAGATCCATTAAAATAGAGGGTGCATTAGTCAGTCCAAAAGGTATTACTGTAAACTCATAATGCACATACCTGGTACAAAATTTTTTCTTCGGAATGTCTTACTTCTTCATACACAACTGATGATATCCAGATCGAAGGTCAATCATTGAAAAATATTGATCTCTATGAATTTGATCAAATAAATCATCAATTCAGGGTATGGGAAACTTGTTATTTATTGTTATAGCATTGATCTCCCTGTAGTCAATGAAAAACCTCATAAAACCATCTTTCATTTTAACAAAAAGAATAGGGGCTCCCCAGGTATAAACACTAGGGTGAATAAATCCTTTATTAATTAATTCCACTAGTTGTTTCTTTAGTTCCTCTAATTCCATGGTGGCCATTCTATAAGGGGTCTTCGATATGGGCCTTGAACCAGGAATTTAATCTATGGAAAACTTAATTTCTCATTCTAGAGGATGTCCAGGTAAATCCTCGGAAAACACATCAAAATATTCTTGTACAATAGGTACGCCCTCTATTAAAAAATTATTTTCCTCACCCATAGTTATTTAATTATTTCCCCCCCAACAATTGAATTTAACAGAGATACTAGGGGTGGATTTAGATAAGAATTAGATGGTGATATTTCTTCTCTAAAGATAAGGTATTCCTTATCATCATCAAAAATTGTAACCTCTTTCTTCTTAAAATAAATTTTTGCATCATGGTCTGGAATCTAATCCATACAAAAGATTATATCAAATTTAAAATTGGGTATGACAATGATATCAACAGATAAAAAACATTAATATACCATAATAAGAACTGATTCAAAAAACATTGTTGCAATGATACTTACCTTAGGATTTTTGATTGAAAAATCCCTTGTTAAATAAAATTGGAAATATCTATTTTTTTTAGAAAACTGGTAAGATATGAAATAATGTGATGATCTAGAAGCAAATAAAGCATTGGCTAAACATGAGGAAAATATTAAATTACCTACCACCACATCTTTTGGAGCTTCAACCTCGGTAGTAGTGATCATATAAACTTGGACTTTCTCCCTTGGCCTTTTATAAGGCAAGTTTTCTTGGTACTTAGTAAATTAATTTCCATAATACCCCATTTCTCTAAAATTGTAGCATTCAACATTGATAGCCTCTTTCTTTCCCTTTCAGTCACGATCTTGGGGGCCTTTTTTCACCATACTTGTAACAGACTCCCATTACTTTCAGGAAAGTACATGGGTGTTTCCTCCCAAATTTACCACAGGATGGAAATTCAACTTTTCCCTTATTCCCCTTATTTCCATTTCCAGAGTGTTCATCAAATATCTTCTTCCCTTATTTTTCTTTAAAGTCGTAAGACTGACAGAATTCCTTTTCTATCTTGATAGCACCAGAGACAATATATTTTAATGATGATAATGATTGTGAGACTAATTCTCAATGGAGAAATGGTTTTAACCCAAAAAATAATTGATCAATCTTACTCCTTAGGTAACATATAAAATTTCTTGCATGCCCTGTTAACCTTGTAAAGTTATCCTCATACATTACGACATTATCATCCTCCTTTTACGTCAAACTCAGAAATTATCTTTCCATATCTGCTCGATAGTCACGAGGAAATTATTTTTCAAATAAAATATCTTTAAAAACACTCAATTATATATTTGATACATATTCATCCTCCTTTATGTTTTGAATTAATGGACACCATTGATCTGCTTATCTCATGAGGTGATAAACTGCCATGACAATTTTTTCCCTTTCACTACTCCCCAAAGAATGAAAATTTTTCTAAGTAACTTATATATTTCTTAGCTACAAATGGATTTGTAGTCCCATTGAATGTTGGTGGTTAGTTCCTCATGAAGTCTTCTAATATTGATCCCCTGCGTTGTGGATCAGGGTGCTCCATACGGGTATGGTTATTATTCATAACCTGAGTGAGTTGTCCCAATATGGTGATAAGCTGATCAGAACTAGTTTCATCACCATCTCCACTATATTATCTTGAGTAGGAGGTAAATCCCTACATGAATTTCATGCATTAATACAGTTTCCATCCCTTCCACTAGGTTCCATTTCTAAAAAATGGAATACACTATATTAGTTTCTGAATCACAATACATAATTCTAAATTTGTAAAACACTTAACATAAATTGATAAGTTCATGGATATAATCCACAATCATAAAAATGTTTAAATTTGTCAGGTATATAATTATTAATACTTTATAATGGTTTTTAAAGAAAATGTGAATTATCCTAAGCATATCCCCTGGGAGTGTCGTAACCAAGAGTGCAGCAAGGCCCGTTGTCATGTACCAGGATACCCCGAGTCAAGCCCAAAACTCCTTGTATATGAGTTTTCACTCTAAGGTACGTCTGTGACAGAGTCGCATATACCTACTTGTATCCAGATAGGGATGTATTTCTTGGAAAAATCACAAAATATCAACATTATCAAAATTCTAGAAAGATCTTCTATACCAATCCTCAAAGTCTATCTTAGGGTAATGTTCTCTAATTAGAGTTTTTCTAAATCTAGTTTCAAAGGTTTGTAAAAAAATTCCTATGATACCAATTGTAATTCCCTGACCCCAATTACCTAGAGTCAGTTCATTTTTACATAACATTGGCATGATACAATGAATCATGTCCTGAAAGACTGATCAATTTAGCAGCCTTGGAAGTACTAGATTCATACATAAGTCTTACATTACATTATGAAATAAGAAAACAACGTTGTGTATCCATAGAACACACTCATATCCCTTATACTATCCCTGCAGGTCAACCATAATATACATCCTCACATCTTGGAAAAAATAAAATATAACAAAGGGGTGAGCTTAGATACTCAGTAAGGATGACAATATAATGGAAATAATCATAAATAAGCATAATCATTTAAGGCAATGCATAAGTGTAAAACACAAGACTTTTAAATTTAAACTTTAGAATAATATGGAAAATATTAATCAAATAATTCCATTTACTTATTGAAATGGGTATTTTACAAGTCAAATAATCACATGTAATATCAATAACTAATTTCCTAATGATGGAATGCATAAAGCTAGACATCATAACCACATAGTCAAGACCTCATGCTAAGACTAAAAGTAAGATTTTGTTAATGACTTGATCCAAGACTCTAGTTTCTCTCTTGAGACCTACTGATGCATCTAGGAGCTATAGCAGGATCCACCCATCACTTACAATGTCAAATTCATTCCTCATATGAAAAGTATGAAACATAACATAAACATTCATATTAAAACTAGCATAAAAAATGTTAATACTTTAACCATAAACCAAGAATGGTATAAAAATAACACATCCACAGTCAAACATATCAAAAAAACTTCAATACAATATGGAATATTGTATCATAATAAATCAACTTTAAATAAGTGTAAAATCCATCAATGGATGTTGACATAGATGAAATGAATACCATTTCAGAGAAATATCTCTTTCTATTTTAAAATAATTTAAAAGTCACATAATTATAAAAGAAAACATTTATTTTAAAAATATTCTTATAATATTATAAGGGAAGATTCGAAGGTGTTATAAGGATGAAAAATATCCGCACTATCCGTATAAGTTAAAAAACATTCTTTCCTTAATTTTGTCAAAAAGGTCATAAATGAACTTGTTTGGAAAACGATGAAAGGATTCCATTATAAAAATATTATAAAAAGTAAAAAAAGGGTATATATGACTTTATACCATAGTTTAGGAAATATTAAAAATGTTTTGAAATATATTTTTAAGAAACACAGATGTTGATGATTAAGAGGTCCTAGTAGATACTCACATATAAAAAACCACATATAATAAAGAGATTGTAGAATTATCCCTTACCTTGTAGTTTTTTCTTGATCAAGGGTATGTTAGCCTCCTTAATAATAGTTAAATCATTGTAATTAAATTATATAAGAACTAAATACATAAGTATGATATCATATAAGATCCTCTAATATTTCTTTTTTTTATAATATTTCCGAAGTATCATCAATTATGGTGTTAAATGGTTCATTTTTTTATATGATTGGTTACGTAAGCCATGTTTGTTATGGATAATATGTATTTGATTCATATCCAGAATGATATTAAGTTGTTAAAAATTATTTTTAATCATATGTTGAAAATTATTCTTGAATGGTTGTGATGGGGAATAAATTTCATCACGTTCGTGGAGACGGTAATCCGTACGTACGCACGAGCGACAATATGATTTAATTTATGGTGAAATCATATGTAATTGGATAGTATATCATATATATAGAATTCTTAAAATTCTATATTTATTATTTACATCAGTAATATTCATTATTATTCCCATCCATATAATGAAGTGTTTGAATAAAAAATTACACCACGACGTGGAGACAGTAAGCCGTACGTACACACGTATGGTGACATGTAATTAATAAGATTGATAGAATAATGAATATGGTTGTACCATATTTATAATAACATCACAATATGTATAAGGTTCTGGAGTTATTATTTTGGTATGGAAAAAAAAGAAAGTGGAAGTGGAAGAAGAAAATAACATTGAAATAGGTGGTGAAATTATTACCTCTTCTTCAGCTGTTTCCTTTTGAGTTGATGAAAAGGGCTCCATAGGTTGTATTTATGATCAAAGTAAGGCCTGTTGGTCACAGTGAGGATAATTGGGAGGATATTTGAGCAGGGTTTGTCTTATCCAAATGAATTTTGAGGTGTGATTTTTGAGTGAAGGGGAACTACCCTTTTATAAGAGAGGTGAGGGTCACTTTAGAAAAAACATGAAATATTATTTTATTATACAATATTATTGGATTTATAATTAATCAAAAATGAATTATTATGATTTTATGGTTGGTATGGATCTAAAAACTTTCAACCAATAGGTTTTAGACAGGTTTAGGTATCCTTACTATCTTTATCTTTTATATTTAACTCTTTGTTAAAGAGTTTAACTTTTACCATGTATTATTGTATTATTATAATAAATTGTTAATAAACTTACTATAAAAATCAAAGAGAACCCCAAGTGGTTCAATATTGATATATATAACCTTATATAAGTCATTTGGATGAAACTTATATTTTTAAGAATATTATATCAATTAATAATATAGTATTATTTTTAAAAACTCATTTAGGTAAATTTTGACACTATTTGGTATTTTGTTTTTGTGAAAGTAATAAAAACCTTATCAATTTGAAAAAAAATTATTTCATCAACCCTAACATGTCATATTTACATATAATTTTTTTTTAATTCATCATAAGTCTCAATTTACATTTATTTGGATATTTAAAATATAAATTATTTTAATCTTTCATTAATAAGGTAATTAATGCATCATAATTGTGTCATAAATAAATTTAATTATTTAATATCTAAAAACTAAAAACAAAATACCATTATTTAGGTAATATTTTTATCTTTTTAATTAATATTTATAGTCGAATTTATCTTATGTATAACCTTATATTAAAAATGGTTTAGTTATTAAACTTTGAATTTAAAAATTTTAACTATTCTTTAAATAAAATAATAATATATGTCATAATCTAATACAAGTGGACCAAAAGGATCATATTTTATTCCTACGGTTTATTTTGGTCAAAATAAACTTTTTCAATAGAATATGGACATGTGTTAGGGTAATTATTGTTGAGTCAATAAGGTTTTCCTTATGACTTGTCCTTAAACTCTTTTTTAAAATTACAAAGGGGGAGAAGGAAAAAGAATTCTAAAGAAGAGAAGGAAAAACTTCTAAGCATAAGAAGATACATCCCTATATAAGGGGGAGTTTATTCAAGGGGGAGTTCTCATTACGAAGATTTCCACATCCAAATGAAATTTCTCATTCCGGAAAACTAGAATACGATCCTTTGAGTTCCAAAGCCTAAGGGGGAGTTAGTCGTATTCACCATTGTCCATAAACAAAGTGTTGGAACTGGGCGTGCAGTGGAAACCCCAAACAGGTGGGTTTTTTTAAAATTTTTCCACCGACGGTCGATGTAAACTTGTCGACGTCGGAGAAGAGCAGTCCGGTCTTTGCCGAGGACCATGCGTGGAGGAATTTAAGTACAAACATAAACTGTAAAATACCTGGTTCAGATCCGAAGCCGCATACGACATCTGCTCATCATTGGCGATCGCTGCTCCAAGAATCCGAAGCCGAATTCCTCTAGATCGTCTACATGCGCTTTAAGGAATTTGCTGGAGCACTATTCATCGTAATCCGTGTGCTAGCGCGGATTTGCGACGATACCTTCAATGCTCCAACGACCACCGCATCGCATCGCCAGCGATGCCCGAGAGAGATCTCCATCTGAGATCCTTGGATCCAGAGCATCTCTCTCTAGAATGTGGGAGAGAGGATAGGAGAGATAAGCTCCATGAATAGTGTTTGACAAATTCCCCTCCTCTTTTATTTATAGTGCTCAATTAAAATACCCGGTATCGCCTTGCCGACCCTGAATACTTAACGCACTATTAATGACATTTTATGAGTACTAAACTGAGCCATAAATATTATTATCACTTACTTATAATATATTAAAATATATTACATGATAATAATTAAGTCATTAACCCAACTTGTCTCTCCCATAAATATTAATTAAACCTTGAATAATTTAATATTCGTCAATTAATATTTTTTCATGTATTTACTTAAAACTCGTAAATAAATTTAATAAATAAATTCAATACTCATTATTCTAAACTCAAATAATACAAATTTATTTATTGCATTGGTGATCGTTTAACTCTGGAAAAAACCCGGAACCCTATGGCGGGGCCCGCCAGGTCCAAAACTCCTTTTCAACTGAATAGAGAAGATTCTTGATTACACTATTGTGTGTGACCCTCTAGGCCCTTATTTCGATAACCGTGAATAGTATTCATAGACTAAGAGTGGGATATAGAAACCCATCATGGCCCCTGAAGAAATAAGGATTGTCACTACAGCGAAAACCAACCAACTAACATGCACAATGTAATATAATCTCTTTGTATATAATATCTCATAAAGCAATATGCACTCTCGTGTCATCGCCCTTTTCTTGCTTTATTGTTTGTTGATGTAACTGGATGGATTTACCATCGACTACCATGTCCATGGTCTTATAAAGGTACTGCCATCCATGTCAACATGGCCAGAGATATATTACTTCCATAACCCGGAAGCGACAAATCCTTTCTTGACCATTCAACCAATGCCATGCCACCAACGACGCACCCAACAAAAACTACCTCGCCATGACTTCATCGCCATGGTTTTCATCTTGCATCAAAGCATGTAATCAAGTGAAATACATTGGTAATGATCTCAAGCCAAGATTCCATTACATATGATCGTAGATAGGAACATCCAATGACACCCAAAACATGTGGAGTTCCTATTGGCAGGTCTGTCCTCATGATCTCACTTATAAAGATCACCAAGTGTGAACTTCATGAGAAGAAGTCTCAATGCTTATGAGCCCCCAGCACTTGATGGTCAGACATCTACTATGTCTAATCAGTAAGATGTATCTAGACCATAGAACATATATTTAAGATTAATGTCATAGTATCTAGAGGTTCTCATTATAGCCTGGGAACTGATATAACCTTTCGATACGACAATTAATCTTTGGACATTACCATTTCAATAGTGGACGCCAAAAAGTCTACACTATAATGGTAAGATGAAATTATGCATAGTAACTCTATACACAATATGGTAATCAAAACAACATAATAGTTGGGTCTAGGGAACCCACTATTTCAACACAAACAGAGATAAGATTTAATTTCAATGTCTAGAAATTTATACCAATTTCCTACATTCTTTTTCGTAAGGATGTTTGTGCTTTCCAAAAAGGGGGAGATTGTTGAGTCAATAAGGTTTTCCTTATGACTTGACCATCCCTCTTGTTTTGAAAATTACGAACACCTTATCTTAAGGAAAAATTTATTTTACCCCTATAAAGAAAATTTCCTTCCCCAAGGAAATTTACCCTTACCTAGATTTCATTGGTTCATATTATTTTCTTTCTAAGTGTGAAAATTGGATTGAAACCTGAAACCTCGAAATCATATAAAACTTAGATATGAGGCATTCTGTTTAAGACTCCGAATTCTGGATACGAACTATTATGAAGTTCAACATCAAATTTTGGATATGAACTTATGAAATGATCGACTATGAATTCTAGTCATTAATTCTGATTACAAATTCCGGATACGAACTCTTCTAATTTCTGACTCTGAATTCCCATTAAGAATTATGATTATGAAATTTTCCAAGTTCTTACTCTGAGTTTTCTGAATACAGACTCCGAAATCTTATGAGTTCTGACTCTGAATTCTCATGAACTCTGAGTCCGAACATTGTATGTTCAGGTTTCGAATTCTAGTGAAACCAGATTCTGAATTTACTTGAAATTCAAACTCCATATTTATACAGAATTTAGGTTTTTAATTCCTACAAAATAGAATCAGAATATCCTTGTGTTGTAGAATCCAAATTCAGTTTTTGACTTAGACTTCGAACTTTTATTTACCTTCATTCCGAATATCAGTTTTTGGTTATACTTACACTCATCTTGTTATTAAATGATGTCGTGATTTCAGTTACTCACTAACCATTGTTTGAGTGAAACGTGTACAGGTCCCTCTGGAATTAAAGGAAAAATATGACCATTGTAGGAGGGAGCTAACCGATGGAGCCACGCCTATAAATAGGAGCTCATTTGAAAGGAGCTCAAAACATTGAGAATAATTTTTTGAGACTTTAGACCAAGTTCTAGTGAAGTGATTTCTAGAGAGAGAGGATCTTATAAACTCTCAAGCTTCATGAAGAAAGTTTTGAACTACTTGTTTAATCTTTGCTTCATGCAGACTTTCTTAGTGCAGAGGTTCAATTACCTTTAAAATCAGAGACTTCGAGATGTGAAGTCAGAGGTGCCGATTTCCTTACAAATCGATGGCTTGTTGGGATAACAAGACAGATACCGATCTTCAGATTTAGGGATTACCTGGGTTTGGGTAAGAAAGAATTTATTGAAAGTATAAATCAAGGGACCTCTTATCCAGGGTTGTTGGATACCCTCCTCTTTGGGTTAAAAGTGCTTGTTACTAGTAGTTTTACAACTTTTTTTTCCGCTGCATTTGTATTGTTGAGGAAAGTATAACTTTCTTTATACCTCCTCATATTTGTACTCTGATGTAGTTAAATTCTATATGCTTTAAGGTAGAATATTATCTATTGTAAACATTTATTAAGTTTCATTTCTGGAGTCACTTTTCCGGAATCAAGCAAGTTATTAGAACTTAGATGTTTTGTGAATTACTTTATTTAACCTTGTTAGACTTAACTATATTTTAAAAGTTACAATGGGAATTTTTAAAAGCATACAATTCACCACCCTATTGTATTTGTATCTCATTTTACATATTCAATCCTACATTTTGTATTATTGAGTATATCATACTCACACATACCATTCTAACAATTATAATATCATTTTTACCTTTAATTACCCTATTTACTTTTTACCGTGGTAAATAAAAGTCAAAAGTCACTATTCAAAAAAATTATTTTCATCTTATTGAACCACATTTTACTTACTGATTTCAACCATGTCTCTCGAATTTTTGAAATTTAATTCATAGAAGTGGTAAAATTACATTTTATGCAAATTTGCAAATGTGCCTAGAAGGTAGGTAAAAGATGGTAAAAAGTTAAATAAAATTTTATATATCTAATATTATTATAAAATAACTCCAATGAGTTACATTGAACATATATATGTATTATGTATCTATTTTTACGTAATTTAAATAAAATAACTAAAAATTTAAATAAAATGTTTTTTTAAACAATAACATAGTGTTTTTCTCTATTCATCAAAAATAGAAAGTTTTTAGAAAAATACCAGAAATTCACCATGAGCTAATTTTGATATTTTGAATCCAAAAATGAAGTCCATTTTGAAAATTAAATTTATAAAATTTGAAAAAGTGGTTATTACTATTTATAACGGCTAGTTTGATTGGTCGTGGTGTGTTAGAACTCGAAGTTGTGTACAACGCAAGCTATTATTTTATTCAAAGAGAAGCATATAGTGAAAGCTTGGGGTGTTACATAACACGAGTCTCTCTTGAATTAATAATTGATTATTAGAATTCATGGAATTTAAAATAATTTTTTTGTATCAGGCGATCTTCATAAATGGATCCATATATATATGTATCTAAGGTTATCCATTAGTGGAACCCTTTTACGAATGAAATAGAGATTATTTTATTGTTTATTGTTACGAGGATGGTTTTAATCCATGTGGTGGGGAACTCTGGAGTGTATCATGATCTAAGGATATGATAGTTGTTTCTATATTGAGATTAGAACCATGAATGGGATTCCTTTTTATCCTTGTAAAAGGAATTAGAACCCATAGATTTCAGTTCCATTTAATGAGACACGTTATATATTTTAAATTCATGTGAAAATGACAAAACGGTGCAACTTAATGTCATGAGACAAGGACATCTAGGTGAAAGGTGCCTAGTAAAAGTTTGGTGCAGTGATTATTCTGAGGCATCCAAAGGAACATGGAATAGATCTTGGCATAAAATATTGATAAGACCCTACTGGGAATGTGGCCAGAGAGAATAAGGTTGATTTTGGATGTTTGGGTTTGAACCTCACAATGGATTCCTATGAATCCCATTTGGATTGGAATCAAATCCCACATAGTTTGTTTATGAGGACCCACACCTATAGAGGAACTATAATGTTCTGTATCTCAAGGGAATATGTCTTTTTAAGAGGATTGAGTTGGGGCCTACACCATATAGGATAATTCCCTTAGGTTGTACTGTGACATGGTTGGGGATTATACCAAGTAGGAGGCCCATGGTTGGTTGGGACATACTCTTGGAATGATGAAGAAAGGTATGGGATTATGTGGATGTCATAACCACTCCCAGCCTCTAAGCCCACCAGAGTTAAGATCGGTGTGAGAAACAAGAGGAAGCCGAAGATCCATAAAAATACAAAATATACTTTGTTCACAGGTTGATGAGGCCAAAACACAAAGGGAGTGGGAAAGAGACCAGGATTTGGAACCTCCCTCCCATCATTGTACCTTGTGTCCAAAGTGACAGAGAAAGGGATTTTAAGTACTGATATCACCACTTATTTTGGTAACAGGGATAGCCACATATAATGATCTATCAAAATACATTCCATGGGTATGGAAAAGAGGAAGGAATGAAATAGGATATGTCACGCAGGAATGGCTAGGGGCTTACTCTATGAGGGATTCCCTTGTCTTGGTTCAAAGGGAAGAAAGAAGGATAATCCTCTACACCTCCAAGGGAAAGGTAAGAATGATTATTTCCCTCCCCACTAGAAAATAAGGTCCCTAGTCTTAGGGGTGATGTGTTAAGGACATGGAATTAACCCATGTAACTAATATTGGGATATCCCTTTCACTTCCCCTAGGGTAGGGGTCCTCATGAACGAAGTAATTCATATCCACATGCACCCCAAGTAACCTACAGGTTAGGTAGGACAAGTGAGGGACCCCTCTGACAAATGGAATGCATATCCAAATGGGACATAGACCACTATTCCTCTTACCATGGGGTTCCAAGTCTGAAGGATTCAATGGAGGTTTCAATTTGGTGCCTCTCAAAAAAGGGATCCAAATTAAGAAGGGAACTACTATTGGTGGCTTGAAATAGGGATTGAGAGGTGGCTCACACAATGTAGAGGTAGGGTGATCTAAAGGGGGTCTCACATTGGGTAAACCAAGGTAGAATAAGGGATTTACAATGGTAGGCCTACATTATATAATGGTGTTAAGGTGATGGACCACCCAAGGAACAATACTTGGGAATGGGTTTTCTCTATGGATCAAGGGTCTCCTTAAGTGACCATTGAAGGATCTCGTGCATTCCCTCTATATATTATGGGGTATTCATGATATTTCCTGTCAAATATGGGGGAAAGGTATACTCATGAAATTTTATTTTATTTTAGACCATGGGTGGACATTAATTCCACTACTCCATTTAATTCCCTCTTCTCATTGAATTTGGAGAGCTTCTTTGAAGGTTTATAAGGGACTAAGTGAATGAGTAGGGTGAAAATATCTTAAATAGTTCTTTCTTTTTTATTTTCCATCTTCAAAATGAGAAGAACTAGGGTCTTATTTATGGGAAAATATAGGGCCCTATGTGAATAGGATTTCTTGAGTAGGATTATAATGCATAAAATTGAACAGGTGTGTCCTTTGCGGTGCCACTAGGGGACCAGATTGTCTAGGACTGTGTAGTGACAATAGATGTGTAGGTACCCTGTGTGTTGATGATCTTACCACTTCGTACCACTATTATCTTCATGATAGTATCCCTAATAGAAATTATACTTAATATTTATTTGATAAATCCTATTTCACATAGAAAAGTTATACACTTATCTATGGAACTAATACGTCTGGGTGAGATACCCACATGAGGTTACTTGGGAAAATGACTTATGTGGGGTCACTTGTGCGAGTACCCTGTGTGGGCTCATTCCCTTTCCCATTTTCTAATTTTCCGAAATTTTTTCAAAACCAGGACAGTTTCTAATGAAAATATTTGCGCTCCCTGGTAGGTAAATGGACACTCATAATACTAAATATTTTGATGAACAATATAGAAATTGAATAGAGGATATGGAAAAAACAGTTGGTCCAAACTACTATGATGTACACGATACTACTCTACATGACGTGTCAAATAGTCAAAAGTATTTTCGCAAATACCATAAGATAAATTACCGGCCTCTCTATGGACATTGTCATATGAAAGAGGTATTTGCGTCTGAGATTAATAATTATACTCCTCTTTCATGGGTTCAAGATTAAATGAAATTCACTTATGCCAACATCTCGAGCATGGTGACATAAATTAATGTAGTAACATCGTCCAAAACTTGTTTCATGACTCACAACCAGTGGGCTCCATATTTGAAGCCACATACACCTCAATTAAATTCACACTATTATTCATATATATTTTTTGATTCTAAGATAGACCAATCGAAGGGATAGAGAGAAGTTTGGGACCTCTTCCTAGGAGGTGGTGTTAGACCATAGTGCAAGTGGGAATACTTGGTGCGTAAAACCTTTACTGAATTTTAAACTGATCTGAAAGGGGTGTCCATTTATAAAGCCATTTGGGTGGCACAAAAATACATATACACGAATTATGACTTTATCACTGAACTGATAATATAACGGAGCCCACAAAAAAAAGTTTTCCACCTAATGAATAGATAAGCCAACATCAACCTCTAGGATTCTTATAAGAACTATGGGGATCCAATCCTTAGAGAGATTTATGGAAAATTCATCCCACTGAAAGTGACCTTAGATGATGATGAAAAGATGCTAATTGTGGATCAGGATATATTGAAGATAGCTCAAGGCATTAAGAAGGAATACCCCCCCCTTGATGGGGGATATACATACTAAATAATGGATGAGTCATTTTCTAGAGCCATAGGTAAATGGTACCACCTACAAATATACCATGGGGTGTCCCAAGATGGAATAGAGGGGAATTCCTAGTAAATACTAGCTACATTAGAAATGGGTGATTATGGACGATGGGGGTAAAAACCCATGTATGAAATACCTAAAAAGACATGTCTTGTAGGATTCCTAAACATGTGGAAAAGTGTCTACATTATACCTATTCATGACTCAAATGGTGGTGTGAGGCTGAGAACATTTTATATTATAGCCAAGGTAGCATAGAGAAAACACATAGGGTTACCAGTCTCTATCATGGAGAATATCAACAAATTTATACTACATATTCACATAGGTAAGGTCCATTATAGAACTGTAGGGATATTCCTGGTGATGTTGGTATGGGTCACAACCCACCTAAGATCCTATACCGTGTTAAATGGAGTTGACGTTCTTGGTGTCCAATTTTGACTATTTATTCAGGCCATTTCTAGAATTCATCCACTATTCTTGAAGCCTGGTGAATCCTTGAAGAGGATAAACCAATTCAAAGAGTTTAATTTCATTTCATATAAATATCCACTTATTGGGGCATTTTATAATGATGGAAAAGCTGGAGGTAAGTGGAGATTGTACACGATTGACTTTAGATATGGCATGCTAGTTACCTGAATTTATGGTGAGGTTATCTATGAGGCCTATGATCCATATAGGTTTTCATAATTTTTCATGTTACTCTATAAATATAATTGTATCTCCTCAGGTGCATGTTCTATTGGAGAGACCCAATTTTGGGCCGTTAGTTGTGGTCAATAAAAGTTTTAGATATTTCTCGAGTGGCAATTAAACTTCCTCCAGCAAGAACATCCACCAGGTTGACCTCTTGGTATACTGAGGATTAGATTTCAACATACCCTTAGAGAGTGTTGATTGAATTATTCTCTAAATTTGGGGGTGTAATAACTTCTTGTCATGAGAAGTGAGGTATAAATTCTATTCCCCCACCATAATATGCTTTGACACCTATAGAAGATATAGATTAAGTGGTCTTGAGATCATCCAAATGAACCCTTTCTTGGTATATTCTACCGATTAGTATCAATAGGTACGTTCCTATTGAGGTTGAGACTATATGGTCTTGTCATCGTCATTAAGAAGAGATATGGGTTCCATTTTCTCATCCTTTAAATGTGAAAAAGAGGGACAAAAATACCCTTAAACCAAATATTATCAAAATAAACATCACAACATGCAATAACAGTCTAAAAATACATGTGACTAAAGGCAGTCTAATTTTAGAAAAGCATGCCTTCTAATTCTATGGGAATATGGTTGTTCCATCATGTTGGGTTTCGTATTCTAGAAATTGTAAATGTTTGAGCTTTAGTGAATCTTCACATTGTGGATGATCCTTCCAAGGTGGAAATATATATCTAATAACTAGAGATTATTATTTATAAAACTAAACACCATATTCTTTCCATAATATAGTGGAGGACATGTTGGAATATGGGGATGGTGAAGGGGATGACCACCCATCCTAAGAAGAATGCGAAGACTATGTAGATCCTAAGGATGGAATCTATCCTTTCTTTATTTCCTATTTTGTGTTTAATTTCTTTTATTTCAAACAAATTATTTTTTTGAGGGAAAAATTCACCATGGTTTACAATGAACAAAGGGGAAATTGGATGAAGTCCCATCACCAATGTATGCCCCGAATGGCACTCCACACAGGACTGAAAAATCAGCTCTTGAACCGGGAGAGATATCCTCATGAAAATAGACAATAAAGGATAATATAGTGGGAGAATCTCTACTTTTACCTTTGAAACCTATGCTTTAGGTGGCTGGTGCTATCTTACTTCTGCTAAAAAAGAAGGATCATTGGACAATGAATTCCTTGTCCATGAACTTTATACATGATGGTAAGTCTCCATGAAATTATTTATCTTTTTTTATCTAGAAAAAATGTTCAATCATGCCTATGTTTGAAGTATCTAACCTCTCTCTTCTCTCAGGTGGTTTGGAGATGTGGCCCCAATAATTGAGGAGGATTCTCCAGATGAGGTGCATATTCTTGCAGATGAGTCAACTAATTTAGCATGGTAAGTGTCAAGAGTTTAGGACACCTTGTCTACTCCTACCACTATATAGAGGGAGGAGTATTATGTTATTTTCAATTTTACATAATAAGGTTTCATATGTCAAATATTTACTTTTATTTATTATGATATTTCAGATTCACATCAAAAGCTGGAAGTCCCTGCGGTGACTGATAGTAACCTTACGACAATATCCAAGGATGCTGTTCAGGATCTTAGGTCATCAAAGTAGGGTAGTATGCTAGGTCATGTTCCCAATTCTTTAGACATACCCATAGGTTAAGATACCATGGGGATTAGGGTGTTAATACATTCCATTATATATCATGACATGAAATTTCAAGAAATGATGGAATATATTAATATTTCCACCTCTTTAGATGTTTTTGAGGAATTTGATGGACATGAGTTTTTATTATTATGCAATTTTTTTTAATGTATGATGTTTTAACCATGACTGCTTGAATTATGAAGTATTACTTGTGGAGAACATTGTAGTGAAAATGTCTCAATAAGGAATTGAGGTCCATATCGCTCCCAATATTAAAGGAGCACTGACTCAAGGGGGCCCCAAAATAGGCAGTCTTCATGATCCTCCATTGGTGAGCCCTAGGAAGGGAATTGAGAATGCCCCTTATTAAGAGATTCTATATCAAACTTCCATCGCTAGGGACATGAGGGAGGAATCCATCTTAGCCGCTAATACTTCAATGGGAGGGAGAAAACATCATCTTTAATCATCACTTGATTATTTTATTTTCTATCCTTTTGAAGTTAAAAATGAGCCTTATCTATTATTCAGGTCCATCACCTTCTATATTAAGGCCTAAGGGAGGGGATTCCATGCCGATTCTACCCATATCATAAATACAAATTAGAACTATCACGGAGGGAGAGGAGAAGGGTGCCTCATTGAGTGAACTAATTACCCAATACATTCTCCCTCTAAAAGTGTCTCTATGTCAGATTTAGAGACACAATATTCCATTCGTATGACACATCATACTACCTGCTGGGACATCTGGAAGATAATCTATGATACACCTTTTGAAGATCTACCCTCACTATTCCATAAACTTCCATTATTGTTCGGAATTATGAGATATGTAGGATTTGATTATCATTTGATTCATTCCTCAATGATGGAGATCATTCACAAACATGAGTGAGAAAATGAGCTAAAATATCACCTTATAAAGGCAATGCTTTTTTTAACACTGATGATATCTAGGTTGAATTATCCCAGTAGGAGGCCAACCACACCGATAATTTTTCAAAATTTAGTAAATATACTAATTATAGGACCATTAAAATATCATGACTTCATCATTAACTGGATACTTTTCAGGGGGAGCTCATAAAACTTTATTATTTACTTGAAGGAGTTCAGATGGAGGGGTTAACTGTCATTGTGAAGGTAGTGAGAAATCTTCACCTGGTAGAGGAGACTGAGGCTTCTTATATGGTTGAGCTTTGACATGATATTAATTGGTCTTAGGATATATTTCAACAAATGAAGTGTTATTTTGACGGTCTTTTGTAAATTGTGTCCGATAGATATCAACTTGTGGATGCTTCTATGATTTTTTCCTTTATAAATGAAAATAATTTGGTTTCTAATCATCTAATTCTTCATCACTATTTTACTTTTTTGATTATAACATAATATCGAATATGGTTTTCATATCAAGATGTATTTGTTTCAAAAAGTAGTAACCACAGTGGTAGGGATTGGAAGACACTCTATTTTTTACCTAAAACATGGGTCATAGTGAGAATAGTTCGACTCTTTTTATGTTCATAAGGAAAACCCTAAAAATATTGTGTCTTTTGTGACATCACCCTAATTTTTTCCAAATTCCAATATAAAGATGACTTAGTGGGAAATACTTATCTTTTTAATAGTCCAATATCTATGGGTTTTTGGCCAAAAACGTTTTGTGCCTTTAATATTGTCATTGCTCAATTATTTCCTAAAACATGTAGTGCGTAGGTCTAGAAAGACGAGACTAAACTTTTTTCAAGATTTAACTTTGAGGGTTTTCAACCTGTAAAGTATTGTGTCTCTTTTTATGGGTGTTTTGAAGTCAGGAAATATTAAATAATGTTATTAGTGTTTTAGGTCGAAAAAATTTGACTATTAGTTTTGAAATAATGAGCCCAACAAAGGTTGTGGCCCATGAATGTTCTGACATTCTTCAGATACATGATGGAGATTTTTGAGTCATGATTTTCTGGTTATATAATCTAAATCATAATACCATACAAATATGTGAGGAATATCCATAAACTATCTTCAAAAATAAGTTTCTAGCATAATGTTTTCAGGGATTATGGGAATAGAGGAGGTATCTCCTGCGGATGAGTCTGCTACTAATTGACAAACATGTGTTGTGGGTGACTTTATGAAAATAAAAAAATGGTGGGTTACTGCTTATTCAAGTAATGGAATCCTCTATATGATATGACATTATGTTTTTTGTGAGAATTATGTAATGAAAATTGGATCATGTTACTTCATAGTTATACAACTGTATCCTCAGTAATTCTAACATTATACCACCCACGGTCAGGGAGTTTGCGAAGATCAAGATTTCTCAAGACAATAAAGGGTGGTTGTCCATGGGAAATTGTATATGAATGAAGAGAGTATCTATATTAAAATTATCCATGAATCTGAAATAGCTCATACATGAATTTGGCTTGTTTTAAAGGGGATACATTCTATTAAGTGACTGATTCGAGAGGGAAATGCCCCTTCATGAAAAGGGTCGCATTGTGAAGTTTAATGACATGTGAATAGGAAATAGACCATTCTTTTTACCATCTTATAGTAAGAATGTTGTTTATGGTTTAACATCTTCTGACTAGTATTCAATTCTATGTAGTTTAATGTCATACAACATGGTAATGGGGATAAAATTTATTCTCCTATAGATTTGAACGAAATATTAATAATTATCTCTTTCATGGTATTCTGTTAGGTAATGCACTATAATGTTTAGGTTTGAAGTGGAAGGGTTATAAGGTATAATCAAGGGGGTTTAAGATCCGATGATTAATATGGAGTAATGTTCTTATAGCGATATATGAGGCATCTACTGAGGATGAAGGTACCATAGGTTCACCAAACCATTTTTGTGGGAGACTTTATGCAATGCCCACTAGGGCATGTTTCTGTATAGTCAAACAGTAGAATCCTTTTCCTGAAAGGCCCTTTATGTGGGTAACTTTTACATAGTCAACTAGTAATTGTTACTACATATTCCAGAAAATGAGATCTTAGGTATTAAATCATTTTATTTCTAATGGCCAAAATAATATCATGGAGATTCTTATTTCTATAGACACAGATATTGGTTCATAGAGGGAATGTTCCTAAATATGGGAGGATAATTTGTAGTCAAAATTACCAATTAATGGGGAAGAAATGTTTCTACAAAGGTATCACACAATGAAAGGAAGGGGGGGGGGGTTCTTTTCTTTTGTATGTCGCCAAAAAACATGCCTCAAGCATCACTACTTGTCACATTTGAATCAGAATCAATCCATATGTAGTTCTAGAAAACTATGTAGTTTAAAGTCTTGTTGTTAATAATTATTGTGCATTTTAACATAATGAAAAGGGGAAGATATGTTTCCAATAGTTTTAGTTCATACAACTGGGACTATGGTATTATGGATATGATGAGTATTATGAGGCCTATTGACCATATTTGTTCTCACATACTTCAAACACAAGGGATGAAATTGTATACCGTAGTATTTAGAGTTCTTGGATTGGGAGAAATGATATGGGGAAAATATGCAAGGGATGAACATGGACCAAATTTTAATCACATGTTTCAGTGTAATGTCATCAAGGATTATATAGACATAATATGATTCTCCTGAGGAATAAATGTGTCACTGGTTTTCAAACCCATTTCATTGGAGACATTATGAAAAAAACAAGGGTGTTTTAATACATAGTCAAGTAGTGGAATCCTCTAGACAAGATTCCCTTTTTGTGGATGACTTTTAAAAATCCAAATTTGGTGTGTTACAACATAGTCAGACAAAGAAATCCTCAGGTATCAGACATTATATCTCTAGTATATGGGAAGAGATTATGAAGATCTAAATGTTTTCAATATTATGAGTATGGAATGTGGAAGGGATTAGTAAGAGAATAAAGGATTCATTTGGACCTGTATATTCCAGAAAGTGTGGAGTTATTTGCATATATTGTACACATATGTAGGAGGGGAACATATCTATTTCATTAGGGGACCCCATGAGGGGACCCGAATTATGAGTTTATACATAGATCTTTGTTTTTATATAAGATAAGGGGAGTTTTTCATTACCCTGTGGCTAGAACCAAGACACAAGGTCTAGGAATCCGCATGTTTATAAATAGGATGAGAACCAAAAAAAAATATATTTAATAGGGAACCATGCATTTTAATGTCACACAGTAAGGAAATAAACCATACAATTTATCATTATGTGGTAAAGATGAAGGTGAATTGATGAGAAAAAGGAATATTGTGGTTGGACATGGGGACAAGAATAAGGTGTCACTACATATCTTGTTTGAGCATGAATCAAGCCATGTTTAGTTCTAGAAAGGATTCCCCACATTTATTTCAGTCATGTGTGGAGATAATTTTTTTTAATACAGACTCACACATGGAGTGAGAACCCATATTAGATCCTCTTATAGAGATCTGACTCATACATAATAGATTTGGAGGATTTATTATAGCTAGACCAATATTTAGGATCTAATCATCATTGCATATATCATGGGAATAAGAATCAATCCATACATAGTTCTTACAAAATAAAATAGTTTAAAGTCTTACTTTCAAATAAATCTAGTGTGTCTTCTTGTGTCTTGTAACAAGGACCATGATAATCCCAATGTGAACTTATATGAATTACTTATGTAGGGAAATTCATTACCAAAACTACTAATCCCACATGAGCTATGATAAGTGTGAGAAAAAGGGAGTGGAAAAGGTTTCCACCACCATAAAAAGGTGATACAAATGAATGATAGGGAAATTTAGATTTTATGGTGGTTAGGCTAGGGTTTATGATCCATGCATTACTATGTATCTCATTATAATGAGAATAAAGATATATATGGTTCTTAAAAGGATAGCTATGTAGGTATGGCCCATATAGAGAGAGGGTGACATTTTTTTACTGAGGATGGGCCCATGATTGGAGATCTATATGTCACTATGTATCTCATTAGATCGAGAATCAAGATACACATAGATGGGTAGTTTAACATCTTGTGGTATGGATATGGGTCACATAACATGGAAGGGAAGTAGTATTTTGGGTGGGAAAAATATTAGTAGTTTGAGTATCACCGTGTGTCCAATGATAACAAGAATCAAGGCACACATCATTCTTGAAAATAGTTCCCTACATCAATCAGGTATTGACTTGGGGAAAAGGGTACTATTACTTTCCATAATAATGGTTGTGTCCAAGACATAAAGTCTAAGAATTATTATGTATCTCATTTAGATTATAATGAAGTAGAACACAATTCTTGAAAACAATTCCCTATGTGGGTCTGATCCAGCACACTGGGAGGGGACATTTTTTTACTATGGATTGACCCTGGATTAGAGATCTAGGTGTCACTATGTATCTCACTAGAATGAGAATCAATCCACATGTAGTTCTTCAACAGAGGTGTGGTTGGAGTCCAATACTAATGATTATGATTATCTTAAGGATGGATCGAAATATTATGCCATTTTACATCGTGAAACAAGGACATGGACCATGAAGTCTTACATCATACTTCAAGGATGTTGTCATAAAGTTTAACATCTTGTGACCAGTGCATTGGTTTTATACAGTTTATCATCTTTTGATATGAACGATATGTCATGTTTTTCATGGTCACACAACGAAGAACAACTATGAAGTTTAATATTAGCTAGATGTGCCATATACCATGCATTTTAATTTCATACGGCTAGGAAGACATTCTATGTAGTTTATAATAATACAACATGGACTATATAGTTTTTTGAAATTTAATATCCTCCTTCTTGGTTGATTATCATGGGATTACATGATATATTTCATAAGGAATTTTTAATTTGTTGGGGTCATAATTATTATTCTATCCCATGAGATCAAGGAATGAACTCTGTTAGAGTGGACCTTGTGTATAAAATAAGGTCCCTCCCACTTTACCTCATGTTTTGGAGGCTTCTTCCTCAGTATCATTAGATTCCTAAGGACCAATACTAGTTCTCCTTTGTGAAATTAATGAAGTCATACCTTCATGTTAATTTCTTTCACTATCCAATTTTAATGGGCCTCCAAGTGGCAAAATGTGTACAATCTTTTCTCATTGAGTCAATCTAGTTTGTCCAGTCATTATGTGATTTCTCATCTATAGAGAGTTTACCACATATGGAAATATAGAGTGATGGTAATTAGAACCCAATTAATAGGACCAATTTTGTCCCGTTGACAAGTAAATACATGGTTTCCCATGTGGTGTTTTGGGTTGTAGTTTGGTAGACCCACAAGGCATGCAAGATCTTTTCAGGACAAGAATTTTTTATTTTTATCCACCATATTCTTTAGTATGTTTTATTTGGACTTGTTTAGGTCCTCTATCTATCATTTATCCACTTCATGAGAGTGGGATGAGTGGTTGGATTTGATATCATACTCCTGATATAGATTCTAAAATTTCTCAAAATATAAATATGTTCCTTTTTGTATCAGTATTTAATGGGGGATACCAAAACTGGTAATGATGTGAGATTTAATAAAGATGATGATATTTATAGACTTAACTTCTTTGAGGGGTATTTCATCATCCCATTTGGACAATAAATCAGTAGTGGTTAAGATGTATTTGAACTTATTGAATTTAGATGGAGGGTATGGTCCATCAACACTTGTTCCCCACTGGGAAAATGTCTTGGAGTATTTGGATGTATGTAGAAACTTCGGGGGTTTATGGATGAAGTTGACAAGAATCTCACATGAATGATATTCTTGTATTAAATTTGTGAAATCCTATATCATAGTGGTAAAGTAGTACCCAAGACTCCAAATTTGAAGAGAAGTCATGGACCCTAAATGGTGGGAACCACATGATCCTAAATGTAATTATTTCATGATAGAATCCATCTCTTCTCCATAGATTCATATGATAAGGACTCCATCAAATACTTTTTTATAGAGTACAATTTAGTGATTCGGTCCATAATAAAGACTAAAGTTGGTTTCTCTATTCTTTATTTTCTCTTTCCCAGCTATGTACAATGGGAGTAATCTACTTTCAAGGTAGTATGTGATTATAATTATCCACCTAGTGGTAAGACCATATGGTTCAGGGATTAGACTAAATTAATTTATCTCTTATGGGGGGACAAGAGAAAAAGGTGAGACCATTCAGTGATGCACAATTCTAATGACCATTTGATCTTGGTTTGGATATTCCAAATCTATAGTTGATTTTTCTAACGAATCTACCTGGGAATTCTGAGATTGTGGGATGTGAGTCAATGTT
The DNA here is from genome assembly GCA_963277665.1 of Viscum album. Lineage (NCBI taxonomy): Eukaryota > Viridiplantae > Streptophyta > Magnoliopsida > Santalales > Viscaceae > Viscum > Viscum album. The sequence continues at coordinate 905,949,660 of OY728139.1, forward strand.
GGCACTAAGGGGAACTCTCCCATTAATCCCTAGACATAGTCAAGAAGGGGTATTAGATATTCTATCATGATAGAATAATTTTCAATGATCTATTTGATTACTATCTTTGAATCTATATTCACATCTAGGCGGTCCACTTATATTTGGAGTGCTAGTTATAGGGCTTCAATGAGGGCTTGATATTTAACTTCATTATTTATACATCCTTCTAATAGTTGGAAAGATTAATGAAAGAATTATTTTTCTGGTGAGATAAGTATGATCCCTAACCCAACTTTTTTGAGCTTAGAGACTTCTATTATCTTCCCTATTGGGATCTTGGACACACCATCCAAATAAAGTTACCAATTTTTGGGGCCTTCCTAAATATAAATGATATCTTTTTTAAGAAATTCAGTATTTAGAGACATTGGTTCTGTATATGGGTGTTCTGTAAGAAAATATGCCAAATCCTATTGATTCACTATTTTCTTATGCATAGAGTGTATGCCAAACTAATGAAAGAAAACCACCCACTATGCCAAACATCCTGTCAAATTGGGAAAAAATGAGGTTCTATTTGAGTGGGTTATTATAGAAGAAAAATGGACCTCATTGTGTAGAAATTAGTGCCTCAGTTTTGGAACAATACAGATTAGTGATTGCGATCTCTTCTCAATATCTGAATAATGAGTCCTAGTGTAAATAATGGTTTGAATGAGATAATAAAGGCTATATCCATTCACTCCTTTATTCTTTTTTTATGAAGAAATTTAATAGTTTTATAAATACTTCAGATTTTTTGAATTATTATTTTTTTCCAAAATAATTTAACCTTTGTGATATTTTTCATTTCATATAACACTAAAGATAGTTTATTTTATATGTTTGGATTATTTTATATGAACCCCCAAGTTAATTGTGCACTGAAAACAATATAAATTTTATCTTTATCTAAAAATAACACTAAGGTAATCTTGTGTTACATGTTATAATGAATTTCCTTGATGTCTTGCATAACATGCATGACCGAGTTTTACCAAACAATAATATATTACTAAAATATTATTATTTAATATAATAAGATATAAACTAGCTGGTAAATTGGATGTTATGAAAAATATTAACTAATTTAAGAAAAAATATGGTTTTAAAAAATATAATATTAATTCATAGTTTATCAATTAATTAGAAATTAATATGAAAACCGATAGAATATAAAGGAAAATATTTTTATTTTTATGTTCACAAAGCTATTTTACCCTAATAAATTAAATTAATTAAAATTAGTGAGTTATATTAATGTAATATATATGTTATATATTCAATAATATATTTTTGGTATTCATCCAATAGATTTGATAGACATAATATAAGAACAAACCTAAATTTATGCATAAAACCTATATTTTTATAAAGGTAGTTCAAATGCCTTTTAATGGTGAAAAAATTTTAAATATAATTTTTTAAATTTTATATATTTAAAATTTCAAAATAAAATTTATATTTGGAAGTTAAACATAAAAATTATTTTAGGTTAATGTTTTTGTATTTTCTGTAAGGATTCATATTTTAACGAATAGTTAAAAACATTGGATTTCAATTCAAAATTGGATTTTCCTCTAATTTATTTATATGGTTAAATTATATTCTAAATTGGTTTAAATTTTAATTAGATTTTATTATTATAAATTAATCAAATTTAGGTCATTTTAATAAATTTGAAATTTAAATTGGACATAAAAACTTAGCAAACATTTGAATGTTTTTACATTAAAAACACGCATTAACGACCTGACAGTGGTATTAATTTTAAATTGATTTATGTCACTTATGTGATTGTAATTTTTAAAAAATTGATTCCATATTTGTAAAAATAATAATTTATAATTTATAATATGTTGAACTTAGTTTTTTTACCAAGACTATTGGTGAAATAAATTAAAATTAATTACATCGATTAAGGTAAAATTAAGCTCAACTATGGACTAAACCTTAAATTTAAGACCCCAAATTACATAGAAACATGTAAAAAATCCATTGTATGAAAATATTTCTACCATATACTCCATTTTATATATTTTTTATCCTTATTGGATCCACTTTCAACATGAAAAATATTGGTGAATTTCTCTCTTCAAATATTTACAAGAGTGCCACTCCTCCCTCCCTATAAGAGGCCACCAATTCCCCTCTTCTTCAAACCTATAAAACCACTTATGTTCAACCAAGATCTACCTAATACTCTTCCCAAAATCCCAAAATTCCTACTTTAAGCGTCTATTTTCTTATAAAGTCTTACAAGGATTCCTTTTGGTACAAAAAAAAGAAGTTACCTGATTAAGATTCTTTTATTTTCCTTTGACACCCCTAAAATATATTTATTCCAAGATTTTATAACGAAAAAATAATCTTAAATATACTAGGATGTTTTTATGATATGTTTTATACCTACAATTAAATACAAATCCATCTAATGGGTAATGAACATATTGTTTGGAAAAGCACCGCCTCACTAAACGATGATTGTTCATTTTTCCTTTACCACCTCCCATGGTAAATATTATGATGTAAAATCTATATATATATGTAATATATTATATTTATTATGTATTTGAGATTATGTAATCTTTTTTACAACACAAATATTTTGTACTTTCCATTTTATGTTAATACGATCATTTATTTTGAGGAAGTGTGGACTACCGCCCCCTCAAAGCGATACGATTCATTCATACACTGCATGGATTTTTTTAAGGATGGTTTTAATGATTATATATGATATATTTGATATAATAAAGATAATTTAATAATGATATATATATACATATATTTACATATATTCCTTTTACTTTCTTTCTTTCAAGATGACAATTAAACAGAAATAACTTTCATGCGTACGTACGACCTACTATCTCCATGAACGTTGTATCTTGTTACATAATTATATATTATATAGATTATTATAATATAAATATTATTTATATAAATTATATTTATTTAATTCTTTACATTCTATAAACCGTGATATAAGTGTAAGGTGCAAGGATATAACAAATTAATACACATGCAAAAAAGAAATCAAATATTACCCGAAGCGTAACCTTAACATGAAATTGTTGACAAGGGGGTAATATAAAGTAATAATAAATCCATATGTGGTATTATATATAAGAATATATTTCTTTAAAATATTTCTAATAAATTTATTTTTATTATACATGAGGTTTTAATGACTATGAAGAGAGTAAATGAACAAGGTAAGTTGATTTAATCTCACTTTTTATTTGTGTGATATAAATTCTATGTTCGATACTCATTCCTTTTGTGTGTTATATGTACTTACCATGATCGTATTATATTTATATTATACTTAAATTTATGGGTATTCATGTATACATTTTACTATATTTATTTCATGGGGTTTGAGTCTCAAAATTTACCAAATCAGTGAAATAGTTTTTCCTCGATTTTTCTTCTTTGAGACTCATGTTTTGTTATGAAACTAAATTCTCTTTTGTGGTGTATATAATTCCATTTTACAAGTTATATCATGAATTTAATTCTTTTTATGATATTTTATGTTTCATTTTACTTCCTTTTCTTTCAGGGATAATATAATCTGATGTTACCGTGTTATAAGAGTTTATTTAGATAAACTCATCTCTTTTAAAGATTATTTATGTTTATGATTCATTTGATGAAATATTATGAAACATATCTCAAAACAATTCATGAAATTTATTCTCCTATATTTATTAATGATTTATTCATATATTGGTACAATTTCATCAACTCTTTGGTACATAATATTGTTATGAAAGTGTTTTTAAGAAATCCCGACTTTACCCCCTCTTTAGTCAAAAATATATATTCCTTGAAAACCATATTTTCTAAAAAGGGTTTCCAAGAATATTGTACCATTTCACTTTAATATTTAAAATAATTTTTAACTTTTTTTATTTTACCAATATATTCAAATGAATATTCTTTTCTTTTTCTTAATATGAAATTTTTCTAACATTTTAACCGTGAAAAGGGAATATTCTTTTTACCTTATACGCCATGTATATATTTTTCCACTGTCATTTTATTGAAGATTACTTTTAATTTTTTAAAGGATAATTTTTATGAAAATGATTTAAAAGTTATTTTTAGGGAAAATTGTTTTCAAAATGTTATCAAGCCATATTTATATGTTTTCAAATTATTTTCAAATAAACAGTTTTCAAAATAATTTTAAGCTCCATTAATATATTTTTAAGTAAAATGTTTTTCAAAACATTTTCAAGATTTATTTATATATTATTAAATTTTTTCAAAGAAAAATATTTTTAAAATGTTTTGAAGATTATATTATATATTTTCAAGGAAAATGTTTTTCAAAATTATTTTATTTCTTCTTTATATGTTTTCAAGTAATTTTTTTATGAAAATTATTTTGAAATGGTATATGTATTAAAAAACTTTTTTTTAAAGAATAATGGATAAATTTATCAAGAAACCTTTTTGAATGATATTTCAAAATTATTTTCCATCTAAGCTGACACCTTTTGATGTTACTCATTCCCTTATAATGAATGATCTAAAAGTTCCATTAATATTATTTATACGAGTCAGTTCTTATTAATTTCATGGTCTGTATGAAACCCATTTCTATTTCATTGGTTATATATTTATGAAATTTGTATCTATTTTATAGGTTATGCTTTTTATGAAATGATTATCAAATCTATTTTTTCCACAGGTTATGCTATTATTACATTTTTATGATACCCATTTCATTTCATTATTTCGGGTCAAATTTATGTAGTATTTCATTATGAGATGGGTGGGACCTACATCTCCTTGAAATGAATTATTTAAATATTTATATCTCAGGATAAAGACTAATATGGTCTTGGGAATGAACTTTGACTACTAAGATGGCTATGGGAGTGAACCAAGACTACCAAGATGGTACAAGGAGTGAACTCATGCTACTAATATGCCCATGGGAGTGAACCATGACAACAATGATTGTATGAGGAGTGAATTCATGCTACTAATATGGACATGGGAGTGAACCATGACTACCAAGATGGTATAATGTGTGAACTAATTCTACTAATATTGCCATGGTAGTGAACCATGACTAGAAAGATTGTATGGGGAGTGAACCCACATTAATAAGATGGTCTTGGCAGTGATGTCGTAGCTACTATGAAAATCATATTATATGCTTTTGTGTTTTCCCCAATTCCATTTTTTATTCTTATGTTGTGCTTTCATGACATATTATTTTAATTCTAGTATGATGTAGGTCTTATGAATTGAAAATATTTATTATGATCTCTAATATATAGGGTATTATCTTCAAATGTTATTATCTAGTTCCATATCCTTTGTTAATGTTATGCTTAAAGATTTCATTTGTTTTCCTTTAATGAGATTCTGAGATCACCCATTCTGATGTTTCCTTTCCCCATGTTATTAAGTAAGTTTTTAGATAGAAGTACTAATGGTGGATATCTTTGTGGGAGATGCTGGAGATATTTCAACAGGATAGAATATTTTTTTCCACATTTCTAAAGTCACTAAACTATTACAGTCCTTAGGAATATATTATAGTAATTTACTAAATATTAATATAAAATGGTGTAATATCCTTGTTTGTTTATCCCAAGTCACTATAGTTGGTATCAAAGTAAATGTTTATTCAAAATTTGGAGACTAGGATGAGAAAAATTTAGTGAGAACCCTTAGTATATTTATAAGGATATTTCTAGGGATGTATATAAGGATAAGTATAAGGATTAGTTAACATTTAGGAAAATGTCTTGTAATATTTTTAAAGGATTGAGTGATTGGTTTATTAGAAATAAATCCTTGTATGGATATTAAATGTGTATGTGGATTTTGTTCAAATGTTATTAGGGGTAAAATATTTGAAAATATGTTCTGGGCCTGACTCGGGGTAATCTGGTACATAAAAACAGGCCGTACTGCACAACTAGTTTGACACTCCAAAGGGATTTTCATTGGGAGTTCACAAACTATTTAAAAATCATCATCAATGATTTAAATATAATTTATAAATGAATAACCTACGATAAACCTATGGATTTATAGAATAAGGAAAGTTTCATGATTTATACATCCTTTAAGTAATTCCTTTCAAAACTATGTGGTTTCATACTAAGATAAGTAATAATAAAACTATGCTTTTGGTTTTATTTAATGGAAGGAATAGGAAGGAACATGATTAATGTTGAATTTGATGTACAATTTGATAATGATAAGTCAAGTGGGATGATAACTAGAGTGAAATATGTTTTGATCATTCCTAATTTGTTTTTATGAAACATGATTAACAATGTGTACCTTAACCAACTCTTATACAAACCAAGGAAGAGAAAGAAGGAATTCACTGAGAGTTTGGGTAATGCAGACATTAGAAGAATGAATATCTAATTTATTTTGTGTCAACAATGTGGAAAGAATTTCCTAAGTGAATGTATTATATGAATTAGAAGATGTTTTTATTGTGGTAAAGAAGGACACAAATAAAGTGACTACATAGGAAAAATAAATAGTTCGGTTAAAGAAATAGATTAGAATATTGGACCCCCTAAGGAATCATAAAAGTTTACATATTTTAAGTGTAGAATAAATGGTCATTATGCTACTCAATGTCTCAATAGGTGATCTTTTGAAGAGGATCAACAAGGTGATATGAGTAATGGTTACAAAAATGATGATGAATATACCACAAATGAATTGTGAATAGAATGAGGTATAGTTTAGTAGGATGAGGTATCGTTTTTTAATTACATAAGGATGTACTGGGAAAATTAAATATTTTATGTGTTTGGATTAAATAAGTATTTTATATTAAAGTTTAACTATATAAGTATTGTATAGTTTATGTTTTTCACTACGGATTTACAAGAACACGTTTATGGATCTAATGGAATAAAAAAGTGATATAAATGGAAAGGTTATGTCTGTGGAAAACACATGACTAAGGGAATGATAAAACATAATACATTACTTATGTTATGATAATGTTGTTTGGATAACGATTTGTGGGATATGAATAAGTAATTTGGAAAGTACTAATTACCTTGGAAATAATTAATGAAGCATGCATGTTTTCTAGATTTATTTATGGTAATTCAGGTTATTAGCATTTTTCAAGAGAATATATGATGAGGGTATTCACATGTTTGGAATGGGGCAACCAAGAGATACTTTGGGATATAAATGGGAATTAATGATAAGTTGATTTCGTGACTCTCTTTATAATGTTTTTGATTTTAATCTTTGATAATTGTTATAAGGTAAACCATTCAGGAACATATTATGTTATTATTTGGAGGAGTTATTTATGAAATGAGTTTGTAATGAAAGCCTTGGTTAAAATGCTACTTAGTGACTACCCTTATTTCAAGTTTGTCCATCATTCTTATTTTAGAAATTATATTATTATGGTTTTAGAAAATGGCATCATGTATTTTGGGTGAAAACCAATAAAGTTTTGAAAGACCTAGGGTCTGGAACCCTTGACCGAAGGATGATAACGGTTTTATGCCTACCACTGGCCAACACAATGTCCTGGTTAATGTAAAATTATTTTTTGATGAATAAATGTTTTTTATGAAACAGTAGTGTTACTTTTATGTTTAGAGATTAGTTTATTAACCATATTTATTTTTTAAGAATATTTAGAGATATATAGTTATACATTTCATTCTTTTATAGGCATTAAGATATACTAAAAGTTTATTTTAGCACTTGAGATATCAATGTAAATTTATTGATGTCCATTACACGAAGTAATGGATGACTTAGAAATTGATAAAAACACAACTAAAGAATAGATTTTTTAGGAAAATATCAAGTAAGTATATTTCATTATATTCTTGGTCAATAAAATAATTACTCAACATTAGGATAATTATCAAAATAAAATGTGTTGTCCTAATACCGTAATTTTGTTTAACCGATGTCCTCTTAAATCATCTTAGATTTATGACTTTGAGGCCCTTAAATTTTCTATGACGATTCACTTATTTGTGATCGATGAGCTCAATACCTCCCTATAGATATTTATGATTTTACTCCATGTTCAAGATTCACTCCCAACCTATGTAATAAAATGTGGAAACCTATTTATATGTTACTTTGGGTAACTATTATGGTTCCAACTTTCCCTTTTTAAGGGAAGTTTCAGTATACATATATATGATGTGGGGTTCTTTGAATGAAACTTTTAGGTATTAAAAATTTGATAACCAAGATGAATTTCAAGGGTGAAATTACTTTTTTATGGGGGGGGGGGGGTAGAATGTAACACCTAGAGATTTTGTGAATTTTTTCTCAAATTAATTTACCCTTTGCAATATTTTTCATTACACATAAAACTAAAAATATTTTATTTTTAATGTTTGGATTATAATATACACATCATAATGTTTATATATCACTAAACACAATATAAATTTTATCTCTCTCTACATTGATCACCGAGGTTATCTTGCGTTACAAGCAATAATGACTTTCCTCAATGGCTTGCGTAACACACATGATCGAGTTTTACCAAACAATAATATATTATTAATATATTATTATTTAATATAATAAGATATAACCTAGCAATTAAATTATATTTTATGAATATTATTAAAGATTTTGTTAAAATATATGTGTTAAACAAATAAAATATGAATTCATTGGTTATCAATTAATAATAAGTGAATATGAAAACTAATTGAATATAAAGGAAAATATTAATATTTTTATGGTCATAAAGCTGTTTTACCGTAATAAATTAGATTTATTAAAATTAGTGAGTGATATTAATGTAATATATATGTTATTTATTCAATAAAATATTTATAGTATTTGTCCAATATATGGGATATAAATAATATAAGGATAAACCTAATTTTATTTATAAAACCTATATTTCTTATAAAGGTTGTTTAAACACCTTTTAATGGTGAACACATTTTAAATCAAAATTTTTGAACTTTTATTGATTTATTATGTCAAAATAGATATATTTTTATAATATAATCATAAAATTTAGGTTATGATAATTTTTTGGTCTTTTTCTGTAAGGTTTCATTCTTTAATGAACAGTTAAAAATAATGGATTTTAATTCAAAATTGCCTTTTTATATAATTTATGTATATGGTTGAATTATATTTTAAATTTATTTAAAATTTTAATTAAATTTTAATTATATAAATTAATACAATATATGTTATTTTAATCAATTTAACATTGAAATTTCATATAAAACCATAACAAACTTTTGAATGTTTTTACTTTAAAAACCCGCATTAACGACCCAACTGCGGGATTAATTTCAAATTATTTTATGCCACTTATATGAAGGGAATTTTAAAAAATGGATTACATTTTCGTAATTATAATAATTTATAATGTCTAATATGTATAAATTATTTTTTGACCAAAATTATTAGTGGATGTAATTAAAATTAATTACATCGATTAAGGTAAAATTAAGCGTAACTAAGGACAAAAACATATATTTAAGAACCAAAATGACTTAGAAACTTGTCCAAAATCCATTGTATGGACATATTTATACACTTTAATCCCATATATAAACTTTTAATCATTATTGGATCCACTTGAAACATGAAAAACTTTAGTGGATTTCTCTCTTCAAATATTTACAAGACTGTCACTCCTCCTTCCCTATAAATGGCCCCCATTTCTCCCTCTTCTTCACACCTCTCACGAAAATTAGTTTCATAAAATATTGGAAACATAAACTAAAAAACATCACTAAATTTATCCTTTAATACAACCTTTGTGAATAAAGTCATCCAATGAATCCTTTTTCTACAAACCAAAAGGAGTCACCCGATTAAAAGGTAATGCCTTCTCTCAAGCTCCTTTATTTTATTTTCCTTATCCACCCTCCACTCTCTTTATTAAATGATTATATAAAAAAATAGTATCTTAAATATACTATAATTTTTTTAATATATGGTTTATACATATGATTACACACACATCTATCTCATGGGTATCGGACAAACATTTTATATGTACATCGAACTATCGCCTCACCAAACATTGATTGTTCATTTTTCCTTTACCGCCTCTCATGGTGGACATTAGAACGGAAAATATTTTTATATATGTAATATATTACATTTATTTTTTTATTTAATATTCTTTATTACTTTTTAAAACACAAAATTTTTTTACTTTCCATTTTGTGTTAATATGATAATATTTTTTGAGGAAGTGTGGATTACTGCCCCCTCAAAGCGATATCATTCTTTCATACACTACATGGATTGTATTAATGATGGTTTTAGTGAATATATATGATATATATATGATATATATAATATATATATTATATATATATGTTATAATAAACCTACTATAATAATTATATATATATATATGTCTTTTACTTTCTTTCTTTCAATATGATTATTAAACGGAAATAACGTTCTGGCGTACATACAACCTACCATCTCCATAAACAGTGTATTATGTTTCATAATTATATATTATATAGATTATTATAATAAAAATATAATTTATATAAATTATATATATATATTGTTTTAAATTCCTGAAATCATGATATAATTATAGGGTCCGCAGATATAACAAATTAATACACATGTGAAAAACAAAGCAAATATCACCTGAAGCACAACCTTAACATGAAATTGTTAACAAAAAGGAAATATAAAGTCAAAATAAATCCATATATGGTATTAGATATAATAATACAGTTCTTTATAATATATATAATAAATTTATAATAATTATACATGAGTTTTTAACAAGTACGATGAGAGTAAAGACATAAGGTAATGTGATTTCATCTCACTTTTTATTTCTATGAGATACATTCTATGTTCACCACTTAGTCATTTTGTATGGTGTATGTACTAACCATGATCATATTATATTTATATAATGATTAAATTTATGGTTATTCACATATACATTTATGATCTTTCTTTTATTGGGTTTAGGTTTCAATGTTTACCAAATTGATGAATTAGTTTTATCTCAATTTTTAAACTTTGAGGATCATGTTTTGTTATGCACCTAAATTCTATTTGGTAGTTTTTATAATTAAATTTAAAATTTTATATCATGACATTAATTATTTTAATGATAATTTGTGTTTCATGTAATTTCTTTTTCTTTCATGGAGAGTATGATATGAAGTTACCAAGTTATATAAGTTTATTGAGAAAATCTCATCACTTTTCAAGATTGTTTATGTTTATGATTCCTTTGATGAAATATTATGATCCGTATCTCAATAAAATTCATTAATTTTAACATCTTATAGTTATTAATGATTTATTTATATATTGGTACCATTTCTTCTCCTCTTTGGTACATAAGATATCTAAGAAAGTTTTTTTATGAAAGCCAAAATTTACAATCTCTTCACTCGGAAATGTACATTCCTTCAAAACCATGTTTTCTAAAAGGGATTTAATAGAATATTGTACCATTCTAATTTAATATTTAAAATAAAATTTTCCCTTTTTTTCTTTTACCAACATCTTTAAAGAAATATTCTTTTCACATTCCGAACAAGGAATTTTTCTATCCTTTTTACTGTGAAAAATGAATGTTCTTTTTAGCTAATAAGACATGTATGAATTTAACTTATGTAATTTCATTGAATCTTCCATTTCATTTTTAAAAAGTTAATTTTTAAGAAAATATTTTTAAAATTTATTTTCATTTAAAATTGTTTTCAAAATATTTTAATCTTTATTTTTATATTTTCAAAGTATTTTCAAAGAAATGGTTTTCAAAACAAATATAAGATCCTTTAAAATGTTTTCAAATAAAATGGTTTTCCGAACATTTTCAAGGTTTATTTATATGTTATCAATGTTTTTTAAAATATATATTTTAATTTTTTTATGAATATTATTTTATAAGATTTCAAGGAAAATGGTTTTAAAAATTATTTCAGGTCGTATTTATAAGTTTTCAAAGAATTTATTAAGAAAATGATTTCAAATGGTTTTATTTATTAAAAACCTTTTTTTCAAAGAAGAAAGGATATTTTCTTCAAGAAACGTTTTTGAAAGATATTTCAATATTATATTCCATATATGTTTTTATATGTTTTTATATGTTTATGTTACTAATTCCATTCTATAAAAGGATCTAAAGGTCCCATTAATATTATATTTATGAATGGGTTATTCTAAATATCATGGTATATTGAAAATCTGATTCTCTTTGACAAGTTATATGTTTAGGAAATTCTTTTCTCTTTTATGGGTTATTCTTTTGATGATACAATTATGAAACCTATATTTTTACCTAGGTTATGATATGAATACATGTTTATGAACCCCATTAATTTCATGGGTTATGATATGACTTTTATGATTTTGTGGAACATGTATGTAGAATTTTATTATAATATGGGTGAGACCTATATCTCCCTCTAATTAATTGGGTAAAGATTTATATCTTATGAGATTGACTAATATGTTATTGGGAATCAACCTTGACAACTTAGATGTCTATGGGAGTGAACCATGACTATGAAGATGGTATGAGGAGTGAACTTATGCTACTGATATGGCCGTGGGAGTAAAACATGACTACCAATATGGTATGTGGAGTGAAATCATGATACTAAGATGAAAATGGGCGTGATCTATAACTACCAAGATGATATGATGAGTGAACTCATGCTATTAAGATAGCCATGGGAGGTAACCATGACTACCAAGTTGGTATGTAGAGTGAACCCATACTACCAAGATAGTCTTGGCTGTGGTGCCTTGGATACTATAGAAATCATATTATATGATTATGTGTATGTGATAATTCTATGTTTTATTCATATGTTACTCTTCTATGAATTATTCTCTTAATTCTATTATGATCCATGTCTTATGCATTTCCAATATTTATTATGATCTCTAATATGAATGGTATGATCTTCAAATGTTATTCTCAAGTTACATACCTTTTTTTCATGTTTGTCTTACCCATTCCTTTTATTTACCTTTACTAATAATCTTAGCTAACCCCTTATTATGTTTCATTTCCCCAAGTTATGAAGAATGGTTTTAGGAATAAGTACCAAAGGTGGAGATCTTTATGGGATATATTTAAGATCTTTCACCAGGATAAAGGATTTTGTTTCCAAGTATCCAAAGAAACTAAAATATTATGGTCCTCAGGAATATATTATTGCAACATACTGAATATTCATCTATAATGGTGTAATATTCATGTATGTTAAGTATGATTTGCTATAAGTGATCTCTACAGGTCCATCACATATAGAATTAGTGTTGTTCCCTCAGTGGGAGACATTCAAACTAGAGGGTTCATGAGATATTTCTTGAGATTTTTAAATGATTCATGACAGTAACTGGTCTATTGATATGTGACCCCTTTCTTCATCAATTTATTGAAAGGAAAATAGTTGAATTTGAGGTTATATATAAATATCCAGATCTTGGACAAGTTTCCATGAAGCCCTCTAAACCCTTTAAAGTTTTGAGGAGGTGAAATGATAAGGATAACCTTTGTTTTATCATGTTCAAATTGTAAGGGTTGGAGTCCTGAGAACCGACTGTTTTGTACTTTGATTACATGAATGTTCACTTATTATATATTGTTCATTGTTCTGCATAACTATAATATAATAATGTTCTGGAATATTTTTTGCATTGATAAGGTCATGGAAGATCCCCGGTATGATGAGAACCTTGAAATTCTATAACAATATTCTTAAATAAAGTTCTATTGTTGGATGACATACTATGATAGGACACATAGTATGCCTACCGTCATGTGTGAGTACTCGTAAGAAGACGAGACTCTCTCTCATGGAGTTCGCACTTGGTAATCTCCAAGATGGTAGATTATGAGAACAGACCCACCAATAGAAATTCTTCATGTCTTGGTGTCATCGTACATTTCTATCTACAAGCATGTGTAATGGTCCATAGACTATAAGATTATCATTAACTCATGTCATGACTCGCACACTTAGATTTACTGATGAAAACCGTCACGCTAATAGTTGGCAGGAAGTAGGGTACGTTGGGTGCGTCACGAGTGACATGTTGTTAATGGATAAGTTCGGGAAGGATTTGTCCCTTCCATTTATGGAAGTTGATATCTCGGACCTTTGATTGAAATAGAACTGTCACATTAAATTCCATGGCCATGGTGTGAACGACGAGTTTATTTCAGGTAGTCAAAGAACGACGAATCAATCATATAGGTTTATGACACTACCATGAAACTTTCTTGATGAGATATCGAGAAAAAGGGATTAAATTACACAGTAAGCATTCGTATGAGGTGATAAGTCAATGCATCGTCAACTTCTTTCTCTTGGGTGCCTTGACCCATTGCTAGACAGTAATCTTGGACTTTAGGCAAGCTCGCCTAATGCCAACGAGAAAGAGGCCTAGAGGGTCACACACTAAGTGTATTCAAGTATCTCAGGTAGAATAAAGATTATTCCCGCACGTGGTTTAATAATTATTCAAGAAAGGCTAAATAATTTTAATGATGGAGGAAGAAGGAAATGAAAAACAAGATATACACGACGTGTATTAAAGATTACACGCTGTCTAGTTTTTCTTGGAAAACAAGTACACACCGTGTATTAATAATTACACACCGTGTAGTTTTCTTTATGGAAAAGAAATGAATAAATGAAAACAAGATATACACGCCATGTAAATTTAATGTACACGTAGTGTAGTTTTCATTGAAAAACAAGTACACGCCCTGTAATTATTAATCTACGCCGTGTTGTTTTTACAGTCTTTATTTTGAGGATATAATATTGTTTTAAATGATATTTATTATAATCAGCTTGGGCGCATGTCAATGAATTAATTATTCGACCTGGGGGTTTTAAATAAGTGTCAATGAAAGAAATAAAATGTGTAACACGTTTATTTGTTGTCATAACTCTACAACCTCAAACCTGATTATAAATATCCTCACCACCCCAACTCTTTTCCCACCCCGTGTGAGACACACCAATTCTGGAGAATTCTTTCAAGGTCGAAAGAACCTCTTCCTCCAAGAACGCTCTCAAGACCGAGAGAGATCCTCTTCCATCGGATCAAGACGATCTATGTCGGACAACGCAAGAAAAGGCTTCTCCACGCTAGCACCTGGAGAATCCTTTGGCAACATCCAGAGATACAAGGTACACATGTGAATCACCACTAGAGGGAGTTTACACATGGATTCTGCGACGCAACAATGGATCACATCGACAACATGATCAAGAACATCAATGAATAAAGAATACCCAAAAGGTATTTCTTTATAATTAATTAAATTAATTATAATCAACCTGTAATGATCCTTGTTTGTGGTTCTGGGACAAACTTTCTTCTTTGTCTTTTTCTGTTATTCGATCCTTGGAGACTGGAATTTATCGTCGTATTGATCCCGGATTGATCATTTCTAATGACAAAAATCCAAGTGGGCACATCCACCCACGCGCTTCCGCTGCGCCCGAAACCTTTAATTGGTATCAAAGTGAGGTTACAACATTGATTATAGTTATTTAATTTTCGTTGATAATTTACGCATTTATATTTGATTCAATTCGAAATATATCATTCTACAAATCTGAATAAATGATATCTATTATTCATCCTTCGTTTCTCGATTCATATCACAAAAACGACCTTTTAATTTTAATTTTGATTAAAATAAAAACAAGGAACTCATACGGAGGAGCCGCTCTTTCTGTCTTTAAAACATGGGATTACACGGCATGTACTTAAAATTACACGCCATGAACTTAGGTTCAAAGAATCGGCACTGGTCTGCCAAACCACACCGTGTGAATTGATTATACCTAAGTTTTAATCATGCCGTGTTGACTATAATTGAACAGCACGTGGAAATCGGAATACACGGCGTGCATGTTGGAGCAACACGGCGTGTAGTCTGTTCCGCCCCAAGTGAAACTGTGTACAAAGATAATCCGCATACCACGTACACGGGATCGCCAGGCCAGTTACCGTGTAACAAGGAAGTACACGCCATGTATGATTCATCTACACGCCATGTACTCCAAAATTTCTAAAGTATAGAAAACACACCAAAGCCCTCGACGTGTACTTTGAATAAAGGGTGAAAATAAATACACAACATGTAATTATAAACTACACACCATGTACTTTCCAGAAATGGAATTTCACTAGGTTTCCTCCAATGTACAAAGACCCGTACAAGGAATATGGATGAGAATAGTCCCAAGGAAATTCAGAAAGGAATTTAAGATAAAGAATTGATTAATTATAAGATCATAATTAATTGAATTTGAGCGCGACATATCTTAAATGAAAGGGTGATTAAAAGAATTTGAATTCTAAATATGTGTAAATGTCGTTTCATGCTATGGATGATCATGAGCTAGACCAAAGACCATTTTGTATGTGTATGGTTTCATTTAAATTTATTTAATTTAAATTTTCTAGCCTATGATCCTTCTTCCAATAAAATGTAGGGCCCACATGCCCATGGTTTCTTTAATGTAAATCCATGCAATGGAGGATCTCCTAAGCTAGAGGAGACGATTCAAATCCCGAAGACGAGGAAAAACCGATGCAAGAAGATAAAAAGGTGGATAGGTGGGAGCTGCAAAACACGAACCAACAGGTTCAAGGTGTTTTCCCTAGGTCAGGGTTAGCTTATCAAAACTGATAGATAAACTAACCAATATAAGCTCATGACCATGCCATCTTATTTTATTTCTGTCTGATTGCATGGTTTATTTATTATGTATGTGTTTTCGCAATCCCATAATTAATAAGCATGCAAAGATGTAATAAAATAAAAACCGGACTATGCGTAAACATTATCAGAACATGGTTAATCACTTAAGAAAGCATCACTTAATATTAACAAGCATGTGATAATGTGAAACTATGCATAAAGGAATAAAATCCCTCAATACCATATTAAGTCAAACCAAGCCTTCCCTTACCTGATTAAGGGAAAGACTCAATAAAACTATGTGTTTGACCAACCCTTGTTGGGACACTTACTTTTATAAAAAAAGACCTTATGAAAGGTTTCGAGTTGACTTAACCATATTACCTCAAGAGAAGTAGCCCTTTCTAGACTTGGTGTAATATTGGAGGAAAGAGTTGAGGAAATCCAAGTCAGGATTTCAGGATTGGGGAGTCCACTCAATAGATCAAGGAACTGTAAGCTCACAGTTGGAAAAGAACTTCCTACCTAAATACCTTCAAATATCTTGACCAACCCTTGTTGGGGTTATGCGAAGGGGAATACGGATCCTTGCCACTAGAATGTCAAAGAAACTGAACATTACGAGTTAAATGATGAGGGCCATTGGGACTTGATAAAATAGTGGGAGAATTAATTAATTAATTTATTATTTCTCGTAAAATGTAATCAAGAATGTATTAATAAATCTGCTCTTTTAAATTGTAGAATCAAGATGAAAAACTCGTCAACCACCTTTTCTCTACAATCAATTCTAGATAAAGACAATATCCTCACCGGAAGTAACTTTCAGGAATGGTTTAGGTGCCTTCGGGTTATCCTAATCCATGAATGAAAGTTTTACGTGCTGGAGTCCTCGCTTCCTGATTCTGCTGCCCCAGGGGCGAGTGATGAAGATTTACTGGTCTATGATCAACATTTGAATGACGCTCTTGACGTTCAATGTTTGATGCTATCATCTATGTATAGTGAGCTCATGAAGTATCACGAAGACATGGATGCCTACAGCATGCTCGAGCACCTCCGTGGTCTATACCAGGAGATATCAAGAAAGGAAAGGTTTGAGATCTCCAAGGCTCTATTCCAGAGAAAGCTTGGAGAGGGTGCCCCAGCTGGGCCTCATGTAGTCAAGCTCATTGGATACATTGAGCGCTTGGAGGTTCTAGGGTTTAAACTCCCCGAAGAACTGGGCACCAATCTCATTCTTGCATCATTCCCCCAGAGCTTCCTGAACATTGTTGTGAAATTCAACATGAACAACATTGAGAAGTCTCTTTCTGATCTTCTTATACTTATTCGCCAAGTGGACAATGACCTAAAGCGCGAAAAGCCTTATGTCCTCATGGTGAATAAAAGTAAAGGGAAGGCGAAGAGCTTTATGCCCAAAGATTCTTCAAGTCCTTCCAAGAAAAGAAAGATCAAAGGGGAGGCAAAGGAACATGATGTTGTTTGTTTCGCCTGTGGCAAGAAGGGCCACTGGAAGAAAAACTGCACCCAGCCAAGGAAGCAAGGGGAAGCTTCAGGTGCGTTTGTTATTGTAACAGCCCAAGATTTTATAAAAAAAATATTCTTTTTAATTTTATTAATGTCTTGTGTTGTACGCTACACCAAAAGGAGCTTGCACAACACGCATCCTTGTCTTTCCTTGCATTACACAAAATCGCGACCTTCCTCGATAGCGTGTGTAATACGCAATACCGAGTTTCACTAAACAACAATGTGCTATTAAAATATTATTAAAACTAGCCATTATGAATAGTAATAACCACTTTTTAAAATTCTGTAAATCTTATTTTTCAAAATGAACTTCATTCTTGGATTCGGAGTATCGAATTTAGCCTAAGGTGAAATTTTGGTACTTTTCGGATAACTTTCATATTCTTATGAATAGTGAAAATTACTAAATTATAATTAAAAACAACTTTTTTAATCGAAATAATTAATAGTGATAAATTATTAATTTGAGTGATTTTAAAGTATATTTAGAATATATTTTTACAATTTAATACAATGTTGGTCATTGGTTGTAATTTCACATTTAAACCAGACATAATCAAGTGTCAATCTTTTGATATATATTGTTTCCTAAAAACACGCTATTTATTTTAACAGCAGGATTTAATTATAAAATTAATTAATGCAACTTCTATGTTATGAATTTGGTAAAATAGATTTCATTTTTGAATTCGGAATATGAAATATAGCTTAGGATGAAATTTTGGCATTGTTCTGAAAAACATCAATTTTTGATGAATAGTGAAACTACTAAGTGGTAGTTAAAAAAACTAAATTTTTCATAAAACATAATTTTGCCGCTTTTGTGAATGGAATTTCGAAAATCCGAGAGACATGATTAATATCAAGGACTAAAATGTGGTTCAATGAGAAGAAAATAATTTTTTGGTGAATAGTAACTTTTTACTTTTTTTACCGCGGTTAATAGTAAATAGGGTAACTAAGGGTAAATATGATATTA
Source organism: Viscum album (assembly GCA_963277665.1). Lineage (NCBI taxonomy): Eukaryota > Viridiplantae > Streptophyta > Magnoliopsida > Santalales > Viscaceae > Viscum > Viscum album. Next base: position 905,968,898 of record OY728139.1, read on the forward strand.
CTATTACCCTAACACATGTCCTAATTCTATTGGACAAGTTTAATTCGACCAAAAAAAACTTAGGAATAACATATGACCATTTAGGCCCACTTGGATTAGATTAGGACATTTATTATTAATTTATTTAAAGAAAGGTTAAAATAGTTAAAATCAAAGTTTAATAAGTAAATCATTTTTAATATGGCCTTATACATAAGATAAATTCGATTGTAAATATTCATTAGAAAGCTAAAACGATTTCCTACATGATGGTATTTTATTTGTAATTTTTAGACATAAAATAATTTAATTTATTTATGACACAAGGATGATGCAGTAATTATCTTATTAATGAAATATTGACATAATTGATGTTACAAACACCAAAATAAATGTAATTTGAGATTTTTTATGAATTACACTAATTTTATAGGTTACTATGATATATTAATGTTGATTTAATCAACTTGGTTTGAACATTTAATTCTGTTATGACTTTCACAAAAATCATATATCAAATAGTGTCAAAATTGACACAAAATAGTTTTTAAATAAAATATTATATTATTAATTGTTATTGTATTCCTAAAAATCTGAGGTTAGGCCAAATGACTTAGATAATGATATATATATTAATAATAAACAATTTGGGGTTCGTTTGGCATGTTATTGTAAGTTTATTAACCATATAGTGAAAGAAAACAAAAAGACATGGTAAAAGTTAAATTATTTAACTTAGAGTTAAATCTAATTGATAAGGTTAAAATAATATCCTAAACTTGTCTAAATTCTATTGGTTGATAGGATTTCGACCCATCCCCACTTTAGCTTCGAAATAAGACCCTTTGGAACCATTATAAACCGATTTTGACTTTAATATAAAATAATATTTTGAGATATTCCTAAGGTGCCCCTCTCCTCCCCTATAAAAGGACACCTCCTCCCCATCCTCCTCACACCAATTTGAGCACTCAAGCTCTGCCAACCCCTGCCAAAATCTCTTCTCCACTTCCCTAGCAACATCCTAGAGGTTCTGGTCTTCCTCAAAGACCAATTCTAGTTCCCTAAGAGGAGGTCTCAAAGAGGCACTTCAAAGAAGAGGTAATTACCGTTACCAATTCTTTCATCTTTATTTCTTCTTCCACTTCTTCTTATTAGGTTGTTTCATTATGAAGTAATAACATCAGTATCACTCATATACTGATATGTTATTATAAGTATTAAACAACCCTATTTCACCATCTATCCATCCTATGGAAAAAGAAATCACCGCGCGTGCGTACGTACGGAATACCGTCTCCACGCCGTGGTGTAATCTATTTTCCACCACCACCTTACATGGATGGGTATAATGGTGTAAAGAATAACTATACATAGTTATTACAACATCATATTGATTCTGATATATTGTATAATCCACTCCAATTCAATTCAATATTTATAGAAATGATATCATCGCTCGTGCGTACGTACGGACTACCGTCTCCACGACGCGATGAGATTCATTCTCCATGTTAACCATTTAAGAATGATTATAATGTATATATAAGAAATAATAATGAAATATATGACATTATAAAGCTACTGGATTTATGTATATATATACATATGTATGTCATCTACTTACTTCCATTTCAAGACAATAAGGAAAGAAAAACAGCGTTCATGCGTACGTACGGACTACCGTCTCCATGAACGGTGTTTTTCATTTTATTTATCTATCTATTATATATATATATATACTGAATATATATGATATATAAATCATATTTTATATTCTGGAAGTAAGTAAATCATGATATAAGTAATAATGATGTCAAGAACAACAAGTCAAAACACCTACGATAAATGAAACGATTTTACCCAAAACGCTTCTTTAACATGGAATTTACAAAAGAACGGGTAATATAATGTCATAAGTGAACCATATATGATATAATAACAATGAATATGATTCTGTAATAAGTCAATGACATTATTTAAATCATTATACAGGAGGTTCGGACACATACGAAGCAAATTGGACCTAAGGTAAGGGAAATATCACAATCTCATTTTTATCCGAGATTGTTTATTCGTAAGTATTTACTGGGGTGTATTTTATCATCCACATCCATGTTCCCTCAATATGTAATATTGTTTCCATCCACTTGAAATAGTTTAAATCCAATTTTACCCTTAGGTGAGTTTTTAGTAAAGAATATGAAAGGAATCTTTTGTTGTTTTTCCGTACGAGGTACTTTTTGACTTTTCCGACAAAAGTACGAAGAATGTTTTTTTTAACTTATACGGCATGAATGGATTTTTAAAACATTACTTCAAAGAAGCTTCCTTTACATGTTTTCAAGTTTATTTTTAATCAACTTCTTTTATTTTAAAGTTGTATGACATGTTATGAAAGGAAAAATGTTTTTGAAGAAGAAAGGATATTTTCCTCAAGAATTCAATTCAAGTGTTTTATCAAAATTATTTTCCATCTAAGATAATAAAGGGTTCTGTTTCTATCCATATTTTTACATTGGTTTGACTATGTTGTGATGGAATTATGTTTATGAATTCCTTTATCATATATGAATTGATTTATGATGTCATGATGTTTCAAGAATCCCATTTTTGTTATATGTGTTATGCGATGATGTATGTTTTATGATTATGTGGCACACATAAGAAAGGATTCATTATAAGATGGGTGGGACCTATATCTCCCTCCAATGCATTGGGTAATGATTTTATATCTCATGAGATAGACATGGCTGGAATGGAAGGTTATTTCGGTTCAGTGATACAGGACTGAAACGAGGAGTGAACTCGGTTCAGAAAGGGACTTTGTCCACTAAGATAGTCTTGGCAATGAGTCATGACTAACAAGAAATGATTTTCCATGATTATGTGTGCATGCCACAAAGTTTCAAGTCTTATGTTATGATTATGGGGATCTCATTTTCACTTCTATGATTTATTCCATGTTATGATATTATGATCTCTTTTGCAGGTTTTGATTTTCAAAAAGATATGATATGATTTTTATTTCCTTTATTTGCCCTTGCTGAGCATTTGAGCTCACCCTTTTATGTTTTCTTTTCCCCAGGATATAAAGAAAGGTTTTAGGTAAAAAAAAAGAAGATCTTTATGGGAGATATTGAAGAACTTTCACCACGATTAGAAGATTACGTTCCGAGTTTCCAAAGACACTAAACTATTACGATCCTTGTGTGTGTGTGTTTTTGTTATGTACTAAGTATTCCGAAAATGTAATGTAATGTCCATGTACGTTAGGATACGGGTCTCTACAGTTATCGAATGCAATCTATCTGTTTCTACTAATTGGGTATTAGATAATTCTTGTGGTGCTCACATCTCTATCCAAATACAGGAACCAAGTAGATTCATGAATATTGATCGAGGGGAGGTCGATCTACGAGTAGCCAACAGAGCCAGACTTGCTGCTGTAGCTGTCCGGGACTACCACCTCACATTGCCTACTGGGATGGTCTTGGTTTTGAAAGGATGTTATTATGTACCCTTTGTATCCAAAAACATTATTTCAGTATCGAGATTAGATATTTATGGATTCATCTTCAAGTTTGGAAGTTGATGTTGCTATTTTTATAAAGATAAAATTTGTTTTGGTAGGGCACATTTATATAATGACCTTTATGTGTTAGACTACACAAACCAAGTAATGGAAATCGATGACAAAATTAATTCACATGACTCATACCACACCCAACTTTGGCATCACTGGCTAGGTCTTGTCAATGAGAAACGTTTGACAAAATTACATCAAGATGGGTATTTAGATTCATTCGAACTAAAACCACTTGGTGTATGTCATGTGTGTCTACAAGGAAAAATTAACAAAGCCCCATTTAGTGGGAAAGGTGAAAGAGCTAAAGAGCTTCTAGAATTAGTTCACACAGATGTGTGTGGGCCATTTCTAGTTGATGCAAGGGGTTGGTTCTCATACTTCATAACTTTTACGGATGATTTCAGTAGATATGGATATATCTACTTAATGAGGTATAATCTAGATTCTTTTGATCGGTTAAAAGAATACAAGAATGAAGTTGAGAACCATCTTGGTAAGAAGATTAAGAAAATCCGCTCATATAGAGGAGGAGAATATCTTAATCAGGACTTCATTGATTTCTTACGGGAGTTTGGGATTCTATCTCAACTAACTCCTCCTTACACACCACAATGGAATGGTGTAAGAGAAAGGAGGAACCGCACCCTGTTGGACATGGTGAGATCAATGATGAGCCATGTGAGTCTTCTATTATCCTTTTGGGGATATTCATTACAAATAGCAGCGCACATACTAAACCAAGTACCATCTAAATCGATCAATGGTATTCCATACGAGTTATGGAGTGGACGCAAAGCCATGTTATCGAATTTACATGTTTGGGGTAGCAAAGTATTTGTTAAGGCCTCTTCAGGTAAATAAACTTGCACCCAGTGGCACAAAGTGTATATTTATAGGATATCCCAAGGAAGCAAGGGGATATTACCTATACAACCCCTCAGATAAAAAGGATACAATGGAAAGACACACCATATTCCTTGAGAGGGAGAACATCTCCAAAACAGATAGTGGGAGTGAGATAGACTTCGATGAAGTCATGCCTCAAGATACACATGAGTTGGTACAAGAATAGATTCCACAAAGCCCCATGGAAGAACAATCTGTTCCAGAGACACAAGAACTGCGTAGGAGCATGAGAGAGGTGAGAGAACTAGAATGATATGGTTTCCTTGTCACCAAGGATGGTGACTCATTATTGATTGACAATGATGATCCTCTTACCTACAAGGAAGCATTTTAAGGCACAGACGTTGCCAAGTGGCAAGAATCCATGAATTCTAAAATGGATTCCATGTACTGAAACCAAGTCTGGATTTTGGTAGATCCTCCAGTTGGTGTAAATCCTATTGGTAATAAATGGGTATTCATGAAGAAACTAGATATGGAGGGGCAAGTTAGTACCTACAAGTCACGACTGGTTGTAAAAGGTTTTAGACAACATCAAGGAATTGACTATGATGAAACCTTTTCACCGGTTGTGATGCTAAAATCTATCAGAATACTATTGGCCATTGCCGCTTACCATGACTATGAAATTTGGAAAATGGATTTCAAAAAAGCATTCCTTAACGGGAACCTCCTGGAAGATGTCTACATGACACAACCTAAAGGGTTTGTGACTCCAAATGATGCCAACAAGGTATGAAAGTGGCAGAAATCCATTTATGGATTAAAGCAAACATCAAGGTCCTGGAACATTCGTTTTGATGAAGCCGTAATGGAATTTGGATTTGTTAAGAAAGAATGTGAGATTTGTGTCTATAAGAGGTTTAGTGGGAGTTCAGTCATTTTCCTAATAGTATATGTTGAAGACATATTACTAATTGGTAATGAAGTAACTATCTTACAGTCAGTTAAGGCATGGTTGCATAAATTCTTCTCCATGAAATAATTGGGCGAGGTAGAATATATTCTTGGGATCAAGATCCAACATGATAGATCCAAGAGAATGCTGGGCCTGAGTCAAGGTACATACATTGACAAGATACTGAAGAGATTCAGTATGGAACAATCCAAGAGGGGATTGTTTCTAGTGTCACATGGCATTCATCTTTCCAAGAAAATGTGTCCTCAGACACATGAGGAAAGAAAGAAAATGGCAAGGATCCCTTACACATATGCGATTGGGACAGTCATGTATGCTATGCTATGTACAAGGCTAGATTTTTCTTACGCATTAAGTGCAGTAGGCAGATATCAAGCTGATCCTGGAGACCGCCATTGGATGGTAGTCAAGACTATCCTTAAGTATCTGAGGCATACTAAGGATATGTTTCTGGTTTATAGAGAAGATGAGGAACTAGTCATCAGAGGACACGTAGATGCTAGTTTCCAGACTGATCAAGATGACATGAAGTCGCAGACTAGATACATATTCAGTTTGAATGGAGGTGCAATGAGCTGGTAGAGCTCAATGCAATGTGTGGTGGCAGATTCTACAGCAGAGTCTGAGTATATCGCAGCTTCTGAGGCAGCTAAAGAAGCAGTATGGATGTGAAGTTTCATCTAAGAGCTAGATGTAGTACCGATCAGTAAAGATCCTATCACACTCTATTGTGATAATACTGCAGCGGTGACACTTGAAAAAGAGACAAGGTCACATAAGCGGACAAAGCACATACTTCAGAAGTATCATCTCTTGAGGGATTTTTCTCAGAGAGGTGAAGTTGTAGTGATCAGTATTTCCACGAAAGACAACGTGGCTGACCCCTTGACTAAAGCCTTGACTCAGCAGAAACATGATCATCATGTGAGGTCTAGTGGACTAAAAGTCGTAGGCAGTTGGCTCTATTCCAAGTGGGAGTTTATAAGGGTCGGTTTCCTGAGAACCAACTATTTTGTACTTTGATTACATGAATGTTCACTTATTATATATTGTTCATTGTTCTACATAACTATAATATAATATTGTCCCGGAATATTTGTTTCATTGATAAGGTCATGGAAGATCCCCGCTATGACGAGAACCTTGAAATGATATAAAAATATTATTAAATAAAGTTCTACAGTTGGATGACATACTATGATAGGACACATAGTATACAGACCGTCATGTGTGAGTACTCGTAAGAAGACAAGACTCTCTCTCATAGAGTTCGCACTTGGCAATCTCTAGGATGGGAGATTATGAGAACATACCCACCAATAGAAATTCTTCATGTCTTAGTGTCATCACACATTGCTATCTATGAGTGTGTGTAATGGTCCTTAGACTGGAAGATTATCATTAACTCATGTCATGACTCGCTCACTTAGATTTACTGATGAAAACCGTCACGCAGACAGTTGGCGGGAAGTAGGGTACGTTGGGTGCGTCATGAGTGACATGTTGTTAATAGATAAGTCAAGGAAGGATTTTTCCCTTCCATTTATGGAATTTGATATCTCATCCCTTTGATTGAAATAGAACATTCACATTAAATTCCATGGCCATGGTGTGAACGACGAGTTTATTTCAGGTAGTCAAAGAATGACGAATCAAGCATATAGGTTTATGACACTGCCATGAAACCTGCTTGATGAGATATTAAGGCAAAGGGATTAAATTACATTGTAAGCATTCGTATGAGGTGATACGTCAATGCATCGTCAACTTCTTTCTCTTGGGTGACTTGACCCATTGCTAGATAGTAATCTTGGACTTTAGGCAAGCTCTCCTAATGCCAATGAGAAAAAGGCCTAGAGGGTCACACACTAAGTGTATTCATGTATCTCAAGTAGAATAAATATTATTCCCATATGTGGTTTAATAATTATTCAAGGAAGCCTACATCATTTTAATAATGGAGGAAGAAGGAAACAAAAAACAAGATATACACGCCGTGTATTAAAGATTACATGCCGTGTAGTTTTTCATGGAAAACAAGTACACGCCGTGTATTAATAATTACACGCCGTGTAGTTTTCATTATGGAAAGGAAATGAATAAATGAAAACATTATATACACACCATGTACATTGAATGTACATGCCGTGTATTTTTCAATGAAAAACAAGTACATGCCGTGTATTTATTAATACACAACGTGTAGTTTTTCCAGTCGGGATTTTGAGGATATAATATTGTTTTAAATGATATTTATTATAATCAGCGTGGGCGCATGTCAAGGAATTAATTATTCGACATGGGGGTTTTAAATAAGAGTCAATGAAATAAATAAAATGCGTAATGTGTTTATTTATTGTCATAACTCTACAACCTCAAACCTGATTATAAATATCCTTACAACCCAAACTCTTTTCCCACCCCGTGTGAGACACAACAATTCTGGATAATTCTTTCAAGGCCAAAAGAACCTCTTCCTCCAAGAACACTCTCAAGATTGAGATAGATCCTCTTCCATCGGATCAAGATGATCTAAGGCGGACAACGCAAGCAAAGGCTTCTCCACGCTAGCACCCAGAGAATCCATTGCGGACGTCCAGAGATACGAGGTACACGTGTGGATCACCGCTAGAGGGAGTCTACACTTGGCTTCTATGACGCAATGATAGATCACATCGACAATGTGATCAAGAACATCAATGAATAAAGAACACCCAAAAGGCATTTCTTTATAATTAATTAAATTAATTATAATCAACCTGTAACGATCCTTGTTTGTGGTTCTGGAAAAAACCTTCTTCTTTGTCTTTTTCCGTGATTTGATCCGTGGAGACTGGCATTTATTGTCGTTTTGATCCCAGATTGATTATACTTATGAAAAAAGCCAAGTGGGCACATCCACCCACGCACTTCCGCTATGCCCAGAACCTTCATGAATTTGATGTTGGGATTGAGTATGAAAAAGCCACGAAATTTTCCGAAGGTAACATCGAAATCACATTTAAAGGGGTTTATCTTCAGGCTATGCTATCATAGTTTGTTGAAGATAGCCTCAACGTAATCCAATTAATCAGATCATTTCCAAGACTTAACCACTAGGTTTCTGACATAGTATTCAATAAATATTCCCAAAAAGGGTTCGAATATGTGACTCATTACACATTGGTATGTAGCACTGTCATTATTTAAACAAAGGTAAATTAATCGATAGAAAAATACTCCATAGGGGGACCTGAAGGCAGTGTAATCCTCATATTATGGGGAAATTCATATTTTATTATACCTTGAAAATTTGTATATAAAGGAGAGTGATGGATATTTAACTGTTGAATCAATCATTGGTTCTATATCCGGAATAAAGAAGTTATCTTTTAGAAAATTCCAATTGAGATCTATAATGTCGAGACATTCCATGATTAAAAAATTCTTATTATTTATAAGGATGATATTGGTGAATCATTTCAAATACTAAAATTCTTAGATGAATTCATCGTTGATAATATTTTCTACTTCAGCCTCAATTTTAGAAGTGTGAGTTGGGTGTGTCCTTCTAGAAATACAGTTGTATCATTAGTGGTCTTTAGGGAAGACCAAATGATTAGTATCCACCTAGGGATCAATGTATCAAATCTATATCTAATTCTAGGGTAACATGTCCTGATGTTTCTTCAAGAAGGAGGTGTATACATATTGTACTTTAGGATTCATGGTGACACAAATCAATCTAAGACATGTAACATTTTCTGTACCCAAATTTACTTCTCTCTGTTTTTCAATAGTGGTAGAGGTACCTTCCTCAAATGATGGAGTGGAATCCATATGGTCTTATTCCTCTTCCACTTTCTCCTATTTCCCTCTTTTTCCTCTTCCTTTGTCTTAGGGGAAGTAAGAGATAAATTGAAATACTTGGAGTCTAAAGAGTATTCACCATTTAGAAATTCAGAAGGTTAAACAACTACTTCTAAATTGACTATTGATGAGAGGACTTTTTTTTCTCTGAATGGGAGAGGAGGGATATAGAATTAGTGTCTTCATTTTCTCCCAATTACATGGTGACCTCTCCCCACCCATCGGACGAGACATGTATTTTTTGAAGCTTGAGGGATTGGATGAAGTCATTTCCATCTAGGATTTCACTAATATATGGATAATCTAAAACTTATCCAGCAATTCCAGGTTCAATTGTCATGAATTATATCACAGAAATTACTAAATGAGTTATTGAATTTAGACCCATCACTTCAATTTGATTGATGGGTAGCACATACACCACACTGAGATTCTTGAAAGAATTATTTTGGATCATTTCTATACCATTAAATGAATTTATTTGTGCAATATAATTGGTCATGAACTATTTCCCATCCTTCTGGGAGAATATTTCTTCAATGTATTGTGATTCACAAGATTTAAATGGGGTTTTTTCACCACGAAATGTCCAAATTTGACCCTTAATGAAATATTTTAGGCATTGATGGTATGACGATGGAATGGATGATTGTAGATGCTACCATGGACTTCTTAGTAGAATGTTGAAGGTCATATATTTTTAAACAACCAGGAATTACGATTCGAACACGAGATCCCCAAACTGAGTCCTGAGTTTGATCACACCAAGAGGATTTTGAGCATTCTTATCATAAAATTATGCATTTAGATCAGTGGGGGAAAATGAGTTTTGTTAAGACCCAGTTGATGAGGTGTTTGAACCAGAATATGGTTGACTCCGGAGTTATTGTCAATTAAGGATCATCAGGTATCAATGTCATTTATCTTTATAGATATATAAAAATGTTTTATGTTTCCTCTTTGAAGGCATCTTATACTATGTAAAATATATTATCACATATCATTCTAAATGATCATTCACTACATTTTATACTTCATCAATAGAAACATCGACAATAAATTATTGAGATTTTGACAAATACTATAAGAGTGCTTCATGAATGTCTTTCGATAGACTCAAGGAATCCAAGATTGGAAACTTGGTTGAAAACATGGATAACTGTTTCAATATGTCATACTTTTAGTCTAAAGGAATACGATTCCCTATAAGGGGAGTATCTTTTATAGGCTATTTAGGGATTAAAGTACTTTCTGTGGATCGATCAACCCTTAGAGTAGGAGTTGAAGGCGCTTCTACCCTTGGTCGATTTGGTTGATTGAGTCTAACTACACGTTGTTGCTGATTAGTGATGGAGTCCCCTGTAGTCAATCTTCTAGGAATGTTGTGTTAGGAAAAACCATGGCATGTGTTGGGTAAACTTCTTGTCCTTACTAAGCTATTTTAAAGAATCTACCATGAGTTTCAACCACATAGAAGGTTCAATCAGGGATGTAGTTAGAGGAGTAACTCCTAGAATGACCACATCTTCAGTTATATAAATGGATATGACGACCTATTCCCCTAGTTTCCTAATGAAATTCAGGTAATTCAAGATCATAGTTGCACTCATCATTTGATAAGGGATCCATTAATTGTATAATATTAATGGAATTTAAGATCAAATCTTCGACTAATGAAGATTTGATTTGGTGGGTCAACACTTATTGTACCATTTGGTGTGGTTATTCCCATCCTTATGATATAATAGGCAAGAAGTATACTTTTTAAAATATATATTTGGCCTTGGAACAAGTTAATATTCTTATTTTTTCTTCTTTATCTTCCATACATGTGGTTTTTTGGAGGACTAGATTTCAATGTGTTGAGAAGCCAATGAAGTCAGTTACAACACAACAAAAGAAGATGAGGTCATATTTGGATGTTTCAATTGTTCTTATAGGATATCAAGAGTTTGGTTGATCTTATTTCTGACCATCAATTCACTAAACTTTAGCATACCCTTTCTATTAAATTCCAAACATTCTTTTTCTTCCTTGTCGAGATCGATGGTAGAAACACATACTACTTGTGCAGATGGCTTTCCCAACTTCACTTTTCCAAAGTACACCATCTTATATTGGATGAGTTTGAAAATTAAACATTCTTGGATGTTGTTTCCCAATTATCAATGAAAGGGTAAATATTTTGAGATATATTCATCACCATCCTTTCTAGGCTTCTGGGAATTTGGTAACTTGATTAAGTTGTTCTCCAATGCTGATATGAAGTAGACATGAACATGGTTATTTTGGAAAGAATAAAAATTATTCTTAATATCCTAAATTTTTTTACTTTTCTCCCTTTTCTCATCCTGATGAGGTATACATTGTTACGGACTCTAAGGATGGGTGATCGCATGATATTATGTTAGATTTGTAGGTATACCAGGTTTAGGGGCCTACCTATGTATAACAATGACAACCTATGTTTCACCATTATCTTCCCTTGAGTAGATGGAATTATTTAGTACTTTGACTTGGTTCATGCGATGGAGTCCTCCACCCATCGAAAAATTGAAGAAAGGTCCTAAAACCCTCCAATATATTTCATAGGGATGACTGGCATGAACAACTCATCAAAAATATTCTCTATAGAAATTAAAAAAATCCTCTTGGGGATGATATATATTTAGATAGTATTTCAACCCTTTCCACGGAGAAATAAAACACGCAACCCTCTCATTCTCTAACTGTTTTAATTTTGGGAGTTCAAGTACTGTTTTCTTCTACGTTGTTGAGCAAAATTGAAAGAGAAACTTCCAATGGAGGTCTCCCCACCCTATAATTGACCTATATGCAAACTAGTGCACCATGAAAAGGATGATCCCTATAGTGATTTCATTAATTAAATTATTTTTACTACCTATTTTTGTTCATTGGTTCCCATAATGGGATCACGGTGGGATACAAAATGTTTTAAATGCTTCTTAGGTCACTCAGTCCATTGAAAATTTGAAATATAGGGCTTTTAAAGTTTGGTGGGAAGAGTCAGATCAACCAATTTAGAATAAGGATTTTCTCCAAATATATTAGAACATGCCACTCCTCTATTAATTCTAGTCAAGGAATTAGTGACTAAATAGTATTCATGAGACCTTGAGGAATGTCTGGTTGAGCATGATCTTGAACGGGGGAATTAGTATGTAGGGAAAACTATGACATCCTTGCTGGTATTTTCCATTGGTGACCTATAGGGGAAGGTATTTAAGGATTCACTTGGACATATTCTAGTTGAGTAACCAAGGGAGGGAACTAAAAATCAGCTACATTGGGATCTAGTTATATTTTTTTGGCATCCCACATTGACAAGATATTCTAATTCTAATTCAATCACTATAAAAAATCTTTTTGTTGAGATATGCCTATTAGGAGTGCAAGTTGAGGATCTTATTTTTGAAAAAATCTAGTAGGAACACTACCTATGATTAATTCTATATTGATTATTCTCAGTTCTTTCATTTCTTTATCTTACTAAGATAATAATTTATATATTCCCAAGGGATCATTCTCTCTAGAAGGTAGGTGAGGCACAATCCCTTTTTGAATTATATTTGAGGTGGTAATTATGGATTGGTTGAGAGAATTACCAAATTCAGGGGATGTATCTAGTTCTGGGTGTGCACACCTCCTTAAATTATTTCAGTGTGAACTATATTATAAACTAAAACTTCCTCCTCCAGCTCACCCTTATTAGTATCATGATTTATAGTGTATGTAAAGGTAGTGTTAATGGAATTCACCAATGTATAGTGCCTTTCAATAATTTTCTCAGTGTCATTATGTGACTGAGTTTTTCCATGACCTCTTTGAGGATTCATCCTCTACTTTAATAATTATCTTGGACCCATGTTTTGGATGGTAATCTAAATGGAGTCTTCACATAGTTTGGTTGGGTATGTCCCTTATGAGTGTATTGAATCCTGGGATGTGAAAAACTGGAAGGATTTGTTTTATAGAGTTCCTCTTAATTGGGAAAAGACAGAATTCCACTGTGGAAGATGTTGTTGGGATAAAAACACCCCATCACTGAGGTATGGGTATTTTCTTGTTCCACCTTTACAAATAATTGGGCCTATTTTTTAACCATGAATAATATCTTAAAAAATACCCTAGCCCCACAGGAGTGGGTTTCTCCTAGATTGTTGTGGTGCCTTCTTCATTTTCTAGAGTCATGCTTAAACATGAACTGGGTGCATCATTTGTGTTTCACCTGAACCACCTACTTTAGAATAGCTTTGTGATATTTGTAAAATTTTCATTATCTTGATGGCTGACTTCCCTTAAGAAGTAGGTCTGCTTGATACTTTTAGATACCTGATGTGAACTAATTTAATTATCTTTCTCTCTTCTATCCCAACATTGGTGAGAGTCTTTGAGGACTTTGTTTTGTTAAGAATGTCATTAGTTGTTAATAGAGTCCACATGTTGAAGCCATCCAAATGTCATGAAAGTGAATGATTTTATCTTTGGAGGGTATTTCTGATTGGTGATCATGATGAAATGTAATGCTATATGTTCATCATATCCTATGATATGTATAATGGATGGGGTTACTAAGAGAAGATAATTAAATTATTTTCACATGCCACAACATGCATTCTCAAGGGATCCTTTCTAATTTCTATGTTCTAGATTTCATGCATTTAGGAGAGATGCCACGTTAATTTGGTGGTGTACCCCTTCTGTTACATTGATGTGAACTTGATAATTGTCAAAAGGTAATACCTTTTCTTTCAAGTTATTGATAGGGTTTCATATATTGTGGTAGATTTCATGCACAAAATATTCAAAAAATGCCTCTATAATGTACCATTGAGGGATTTTTAAAAGGCCAAAACATGTATGGTACATCATCTTTAGCTTATTATTTTTTCATGTTTATCATATCCCCTTAATATTTTTCCAGAGGATCCTCGACTTGGTCCAAAAAAATTTGATGACTTCTATTTTCTTTATCAGAAATAGAAATATTTTTGGGGACTTCTTCTATCATATTTTATGGTTGAAAATACAATGGTGGTTTAGATAATGACTGTCTCCTTGGGATATGTTCTATCCGAGAAAGGATTTCACTTCTCTGTGACAATACACCAGTCATTACTGACCTGTTTTCCAAAGTGCCTCATAGTAGTATGGCTTTGTCATCATTAAATCAGTAAGGGGAGGACCTTATTGATGAGGATAAAAAATACTTAGAAGAAAAATTTTATAGAGGATTAAATTATGGGGATGAATATCATTATGGATTTAAATTTTATTGTAAGAAGAATTCCTGTAGTGTATACCCTGTGAAGGACCTTTAGGGTGGACAATAGCAAGGGGACTTCCCTATTTCTTTTTCATCTTCTGGATATATAGAGGGATGTCGTGACACTTACTAGGAGATGATATCTTGAGATCAATTAGTTTATGGCCATGAAATAGGCCTTCATGTTGAAGGATATGAAGAGTGACTTCAGAATTACTGATATTGTTCCCAAAAATTTTGTAATGGGAGAGTATGATCTTGATATACCAAAAATAAATGTTTGAGGGATTGACGAACTTTGACATTAAGTAGAGTAGGATCATAATTAATATCTTCACATTCCAATCATTTCTAGTGAGGCTTCTTTTTGTACGCCTTCTTTTGAGAAATTGGGGACACATTCTAGTGAATTTGGTTTTGGGGTATAAAAGATTTTTTGAATCTCTCCAAAGTCACTATTGAAATTTGTCTCTAAGAATCAGTAATTTCAGAAAGGGTTTGTTCCTACCTTGGAGTATCCATTATAATAGGTTGATCATCTTTAGTTGGAACGATAGTATAGGCTTGATCAAATTTTCTGTTTATCATGAGGGAGTTTTCCCCATGACCCTCATAGACTTAGTAGAGGTATGTGTCTACTCTGGGGTGACAAGTTGACGAGTCACTCCAAGTATGGGGATATAGTTGTGTATTCATCCCTATGACACTACTGTTTCTATTTTAATATCATTACAAGTCTGTGGGATGTGGGAAGGAATTTGTGTCTGTCCTTTCACCATCACTAGGATGTGATTGATGACTTTAGAAACTAGAACCAAGATATATTCCCATTCTTGGTTTAGAGAAGGGGTGCATGCCTATTATCATCTTCTATTTCATGCCAGAGGATATTGATAGTACATAGGTGTGGGGGCATAGATTTGAGTGTTCCATATATATTTTTTGGGACTTTCTGATCGAACTCTCCAGATTCTTCCAAATGAGGCTATTGAAAATCCTGATACACGCGGAAATGTGCATGCGCCTTATCATAGTTTTATGCTGAATTTGTTCCACATGCTTCTTTGGATATTACTAGAGGAGGCTACTGGAATGTTTTGTTGATATGGGAAGGTGTTTGTTCTTGCTCATTATTGACACTACTTAAGAAAGGAACCCAAAAGATCGGCAGACCATTGGATATTTCAAATCTCAAAGAAATATTAAAAGTGTACAAGTAAAAATATCAAACAAATAATCCCAAAATCTACACGATGTAGTAATATCCAGCAGCTTCGTGAGCGAGCTACGCGGCCGAGATTTGCAAGAGAGCTATGCGGTTGAGCTACATGCGAGAAGATTTGTGATGCCCCTATACAGAGCATCGGTGTGGTGGACCTATTCGGAATACCTATGTGGGCAACGTTTCTTCGGCGATGCCGCATCCATGCCTATAAATAGTACCCTTGGGCTCCCCATTTTGGAACCTAAAAAAGTGAAAGAATCTTTGAAGCTCCCATTGCGTAGCTCTTTAACCTATATTTCTCAAATTGTCTCAGGTAGTTATCTAAACTAAAAAATAAGGGTTAATTAAAAGGGAGAGGCATGTTTTTGAATTCTTCCCATTATGTAGTTCTCATCCATACCTATGCGCTGAACCTACGCAATGTATCTGCGCACCGCACCTGCGCGATAAGGCAACATGGGGGTACCTATGCGGCATACTTGTGCGAGGTACCTACACTGGTAGCTCAGGTACCCTTCTTTAATGCCATCTATGGTAGGGTATCTCCTTCCTTGGTTCCCTTATCTAAAAGGGGATAAGTTGAATACTCCACTGAAACCTCCTGATTTCTCATAGCTTTGGGTAAGGCACATTAGCCTGTCTCCAATTTTGGTTTGCATTTCCACAGTCAGAAGTTTCCCACATTCGTTTCATGATGGGATTAAGATTCATGGGATGTTTGTGGGTTTTTATATCAGCACTCACTTATAATTTTCTCCTAGAAATAGTGTTGGGAAGTTCTCAGTTTTGAGGATGGTTGGTTAATGGCCTCACCCTTTTCAAATAGGTGACCTGGGACCTTAGTTCTCCGGTAGGGAAGGTACACTTTACACTTTCCATTCTGCTCAAGTATTGGAGAAGTCTCCCTCCCCTGCAAGAACTAATTTCAGTGAAACCATCCTGGTATAAGCCCCACACCTTCACCCCTTCTTCCTTACATTGGACCCTTTTCCAATGTAAATAGAACAGAGGGAATGCTAGTCGCCTCGCCCTCTTCCATGGTTGACGTGCCCTCTTCCATCAGCATGGAGGAAAAATTTGGAAGTGTGAGTGTCATTATTGAATCTTTTACACCCTCTTGTTTCTCACACCGAGCATGACTCACGTGGTCTTAGAGATACGTGATGATTACAAAATATGCACAAACACTCATTAGAAGAAACTATGAGAAATATGATTCCTGTTTAAACTAGGATATGTAGGAAGCCCTTTCAGGTCCTTAGCTCACTGAATATCCTCATCAAGAATCCAACCCTAAATTCCCCCAATTTGGGAATCCTCCGTAGTAAATAAGTCCGAAATTCAATCCTTAAATCACCAAGGCATTATTTTTCAAGAAGTAAGCTGAAACTCATCTCTCTCAGAAGACTATACTCTCCTATTAGACACATTGAACTATGTGGGATTTGATTCCCATCCGTATGGGATATGTAGGAATCCTCCTTGAGGTTCAAATCAAACACTTCAGATCAACCTTGTTCTCTTTGGGCCATATTACCAACAGGGTGTGATACTATTTGGAAACCCATATCCTTTCCAAAGTTCCCTGGGCTGCTTTAGCATAAGTACCACACTAAGTTTCAACTAAGCACCTTCCACTTAGAGGTCCTTATCAGATGACCTTAAAAGGTATGATGTGTCCTATTTAGTGGCACCAAACTATGAGGTTTCTGATTACTTTCACAAGGATATGTAGGTATCTCATTTTATGAGTACGATCCCAAGATTAAAACAAACCTTCTTCTCCCTGGATGACACTAAATTCCAGAGTGCCCCAATTAGTGGATTAAAAACAAGTATCATCATAATGCTGATTAAAATAATCTCTAATTTGTATATTAGGGGATACCATTGACGGGAAACCTCGAATACATACATATATTTCCATTGATGAAGAACCTTGAATGCATGCTGATGATTATAAACTTTACACATGTTAAATAAGTGATTGTAAATTCCAAAGGATAATTATGATATAATTTTTGAATTAATAATGAATCATGACAAATTATTTTAATTTTACAAATAGAGTCCTGAAGTAGACAATAATGTCCCCCAAAAAGGGTGTGATGAGTCCGATCTCCCATCCTCTCGACCAATGCAAATTCTTAAGTATCGTAAAGTTAAAAACATAATGAATGTCTGACTTTGGAAAGCAGGTCCTCTTTGGATAAAGAACTGTTGGATGTTTTCAGTTCCATGAACAAATCCAATGGAAACCTCCTGTAAATAGTGATTCTTAAATTTATATCACACATTTCAAGGAACTACGGAACAAAAATAGTGAACCCAACGTGAATCCTTAGACAGGTTAATAATGTTACCCACATGTTAGGCTTATATCAATTGATAAAGTATGTACATACAAAGGAATTAATCATTCATGTATCCATCTGATAATATTTCACTTTAATTGAACTTGTTGTTGTCTCAGTTTTCTACAAAATTCCCTTAAATCCAAAGAATGGCTTTCTCCAAGACAACATCTGTGAACTTCCTGACTGCTGATCAAGCTAGATCTCCACCCACGGGAAAGATGTTATCACCAACCCAACGTATTCAGCATTGGGTCTGTAATGTGTTGATAAAGTAATATCACTAGAACAGTACAATCCCAACTCTAGAGGCTGCTCGACAGTCCCTCTAGGTCAACAATAATCCTTGATCATCTGGCCAACAATGACCAATGATCAAGAAGAAAATGGTGCCAACCACCACCTTCAACCGTTTCGGGTCTTTATCCCTGGAACACAATAACAAATCTCTCCCATACTATATGTAGGTGGATTAAGAGGTCCCTGAAGGACTCAATTCAAGAATACAAGAGTCTTTCCTGAGGACTCCCACCAGCAATCACCACGAGAATCATGCGATAGTGTATCCCCAACATGATGGGGGTGTTGCCTCTGGATGTTTGGCTCAGGTCTCTTAGACCTGGGCACGCAAGATGAACCACTAGGGACAACATCTGTTTTACAGGAAGAAATTTCTCACCTCTACCTCCCCTGTAGAATTCCATCGATCAAACTTGATTGCAAACAACGAGTGTGCACAAACACCCGTTCGTCATAATTTTGTTTCTCATCAGTCTCTTCTGATGGAAACCCACCAATACCACTAGATAAACCCAGTGGAGTACCATGAACAGGCACATACACCTGTTTACAAGTTATCATCCAATCATCAGGCTCGTCTGACTGTATTTAAAGAGACCTTCCAATATAATATTGTGGAAAATGGTACACAGGAACATACACCTACTTACAATCACCAATTCTGTCAGCATTATCATCTACAAGTATTGATGGAAACCCTCCAACTATACTTGATAGAGAATATCCAGTAGGCACATACACCTAGAAATGTTTACCAAGCCTGCCAACAATCTTGTTTGGTAGCACTCAGAGAAGTCAGTCGTAAAGCTCCGATGACAAATTTGGGGAATACAAAACTCTCTACCCCTATAAAAGAGTACTGTAAATATCTTTTGACAAGAAAAGGAGGACACGATCAGGCACATACAGCTACTCTAGATGTGGAATGGACATATATTCCCATTCTGGCCGCTGAAGTCACTAAACAAATCTTGTCAAAGGTGAAAGGGCAGACTCATATCCCTACCCATATTCTAGAAGCATGTTAGGATATTTTAACAACTACTTCTGTAGTATCAAGGGAACATGCACATAAATATACCCCCAAACATGGGATGAGACATCATCATGCCGTTCTAGAGCAGATACATACCTCTTTTTCAGTCTAGGAGGGTCATGGGGCATACTCCCCCATATCATACAGACAACAAGATTGGGAACAGACACCCTTTCCAATTACAGGTAACCGGTCTGTTCCAGTAACTAATCCAAGGCAATAACATATACCCGATAGTGATAACCACTTTTCTCAGCATGTGTCCACAACTTAGTATAAAAGAACATATAAGAATAAATATCACCAAATACCATTGGAAAATCAAGCGTCAAGCTGTAATTTAGCTCCTCTTAATGATGATGTTCTTGAAGCCCTTAGACATTTATTTGTTGCTGCTCAATATCCTACCCTCTGATTACCATATTTTGGGAGTGGTAGTTGTAATTCTAAAGTTTCTCACCTGAAACTTCATCATGAAGGCTTTCTTCATGAATATTTGGTCAATCCAGAGTGTCTATCTTTGGATAAGAGCCACAACAACCCTCCATGTGGCCAGAAGACCAAAGGGAAAGAATATTTATCTCTTTCTGTAATCCCTCATGGTGATCCTCCCCCTGATGGAATTCACTGTGAAAGTCCTCTCCGCAATAGTTTTTCGCATTATCAAAACAATTCTATAATTGAAAATGTAGTAATAAGAAAGCGCTCCTATCTCAAGGAATTTTCAAACACAAGGCTAGTCATGTATGATGCCTTGTCATTTACAGGTGAAACACTTTCTCAATCAAAATACATCTTAAGGGAACAATCATTATTCAAACCTCCCTTGGGTCATTTATCCTCTAATGCAGAGCATCCACTTTGGTCAGACCAAGTGGAGAAACCACTAGTTGAAGATGATGAAGACATGTTGAAGATGAGGAAACAATTAGCTAAAGGATAAATACCAGCCATGTTCTGGCCTTCAATAAATTCTCAGTTTAATATTCTAGAATTGATGACAGAATATTTCACTCATGAAATTCATCTCAACTTATGGAAAACTATTCATCATTTGAAAACTAATTTATTACCATATGATGAATACCAAAATCATATAAAGGTAATAGAAGGATTATAATTCCAAATTGAATTGTCATCTCTTTCTGTTTCCCAACATCCAAGGGTTGAAAAACAACAGATAAACCTTCAGCATGCATGTCTCAATGCTCTAAAGAGGATACACCAATTAATTTCTAATTCCCCATATAATGTTCGCATCAGAGGATGGGGTGAATATGGAGCATTGCATTTCAATTCACTCAAAAATAAAAAAAGTCCACCCAAAGTGGTTTCATGCAATGTTATTTCCCATGGACGGCCATAGTAAAAAGGTCTTGTGTGTAATAAAATGTACGTTGAAGAACATGCCTCAAATAGTTCTCATCAGAATTAGGCCCAAAGAAAATAAATTGTTGAACTACTTCTACATCAAGCCTCAGAAAATCTTGAGCAGGTGTCCTGTTTGGAGAATTCCAGGCGTTATAGGATGAAAAAGTCCGAAATAGAACAACGATCTTCTGAAATAGGTGATTTAATTAATTATCAGATGATGCATCGAGCTAATGTACGAACTAAAATCTGTAAAATCAGAAGATCAGTTGCACGAATTTCATCTATATCAGTTCAAGAATCACCCCATCTTGCCAGGCTGGGGGATCATTTAATGAAACCTTTAAATTCACTAAACAATGTTCAAAGATTTGAAGAAGAAGAACATGATCAACCCCAGAATACAAGGCTGGGGGCTATTTCTCATCTTTAATCCCCTCCTCAATAGAAGTTAGTTTTCTCCCGATTAGGGAAGAAGCCAAAAGGAAAGCGTATAGCTGAACTATCCAATGATTCCCTTCATGTTACTATTTTCCAAATAGTTCTAGGGAATTATTCATATAAGAGAACAAAGTTTCGTGAAAGAAAAAAAGGAAGATGATCTACCAGAAACACCGACAGGATGCCATTAATTCATTATGAATTGGTGAATGTTATTTGTACCATTATAGAAGATCCTACAGAAAATAATTATAGTTCAGGGGAATTAGAAGATGATGTTCTTGTCCACAATGTAGTACACACTGAGGAAAATGTAGAAGGTGTGCATACATGAAATCAAAGGCTTACCCAAAATTTAGGAATTCCTTTAAATAACTATATCCCCACTCTCTAAAAGGCGTCCAACAAGGGGAAAGGAAAAAAGTCAGATTGCATCTCACTTTTCCACTGGAAAAATTAAAACTCTTTCACTTGAAGTGATACATTCACATCAAGAAGAGGAAATTAAGGAGTTTAAAAGACTCAATGTAGAGTTACTTCGAAACAACATTTCTACTAGACAGTATCCCCAGGAAAGTCCTCAAATTGAAAATCCTGTAGTAGCTCCTCAGCAAAGGGGATTTGTAGTAACTACAAAGGTAGATAATGAATTCCCTCCATTGGGTTCACAATAAAGACAGGATCATGAACACCCATATAGACTTATTTATGGGGGTTATCCAAGACAGATATCATCACCACCATCAGTGGTCTTACCGGTTATTACACCAGCCAAAGTTACAGTTGCAATACCTGCACAGAATCCAGCTCATCCAGATATTCCCCAAATACTTATGAACAAAATTGAGGCATTAACTACTTTATTGGAATCTATGGAGTAATGACGTGCACCAGTTCAATCGTAAAAGAGATCTTACCCTAAATGGGTGGATGCAATTCCTCCCCCATCAAATTTTTCGAATACCGCATTCCCAATTTTTAAGAGTTTAGGAGATCTGGAACAACACTTAACACATTTTTTTTCTCATTGTGATCTTATGACGAGAACTCCTTAACAAAAAAATGCAGTTAAGCTCAGGTATTTTGTGCAGTCATTATAAGGAACTTCTTTTGTCTAGTATACAAGTTTGCAATCTTAATCAATTACTGGGTGGGAAGATCTCCGTTAGAAATTCCTTCTTCAATTTAGCTCAACATTACCAAAGATGATAGTTTTTTATCTCACAAATTTTAAAAAAAGGGAAAATGAAAGAGTTTCAGATTTCATTTCTCTCTGGAAGGAATTAACATATTCCTTAAGTTTAGCACTCCCTCAAGAAGAGTTGTTGGCTACTGTGTGGAAAATCTTCCTGATGAATTATGCACACCATCGATCCCTGTGAAATACAAAGGAGGGTTTCAAGACCTTACTTTAGTCACTTAACAGATAGAAGACTCTATTATAGATACTAGGGCTAAAACTCGTGTAATTCCATCACTTCTAGGAAGTATAATAGGAAAGGCAGAAGCTGCTACAATTACACTCAAACAGGAACCTGTACCTACTTCTACCTCATGACCTTCATCATATCTAAGGGCTCCACTTCCTAAGAATCAGCAGCAACGACCAACTCTTCAAGATGATCAAAGAGATCAAAGACAAAAAAATTTGGGGAATTAAAGAATA
This sequence comes from Viscum album, assembly GCA_963277665.1. Classification (NCBI taxonomy): domain Eukaryota; kingdom Viridiplantae; phylum Streptophyta; class Magnoliopsida; order Santalales; family Viscaceae; genus Viscum; species Viscum album. Next base: position 905,991,820 of record OY728139.1, read on the forward strand.
AAATATATTCTTTCAGGAATGAGCATGTTCCTAGCTACTTCATCTCAGCCTTAGAAAACAAATTGGTTCAGTTTCTAAGGCTGATGAATCCAAATAAAGACATAGATTAAGATCATCTGAATTATTCTCCCATTCATCAGATGTTGGGACACCCCATTCAAGAGTGCTTTGTTTTCAAATACCTTTTTCAAAAGATGGTAGATTCTGGACAAGTGAAATTGAAAAGTTCATCAACTCATGTTTCATGTGTTACTTCCACGAATCCAGAGGAATAAGGGGAATGGAAAGAAGTTAAAAGTAAAAATGTGGAAAAATATGATGATTGGATGATCAAGAAAATGATCAACTAAACTCATGCTATTTTATAAACATATCTGAAACAACCAATTGTGTCTTCTACCACTCCTACCATAGCAAAAACATCTTCATCAAAGGGTCATTCTTCAAAGAAACAAGGTGGGCATAAGGATAAAGAGTATTCAGAAGAAGATGAGCTCGTATCAAGGACAAATTTATCCTTAACCCTGGAATATTTCATGCCATATATTTCAAAATCATGGGCACCACCCCAATAAATGGTACAACCAAAAGGAAATTTTCAGGCAGAATATTCATGAGATGAAGAATTGATCTTTTGTTCTGTTAATGTTATCCATTTAACAGATCCTTATGCCAATGGTGGTTCTAATTGTATTGATCCAGAATTCCTTGTGCCTAATTGGGGAACTAGAGGAAGAGGCCAAGGTCGAGGATACAATGGAAGATGTGGGAATTCTAGAAATCATCATTTTAACTCTACCTCTCCTCAAATCATATATGCGGTAGAAACTTGTGGAAGAGCCCTTTTGTGAGATCAACAAGAACAAGTGGTTTATTCCATGAAAAAAAGTCTAGTTATGGAACAATTATTCTAGAGGACCGATTAAAAGCTACACCATCTTCTTATTAGAAGATGAATAGACTTAGTCAGTCTAATTTACCAAAGTCACCGGTATTTCCCACTTATGGTTGAACACAGAATACATCTATAACAGAAGCATCAACTTCCAAAGCATCTGCAAAACCACACCTCCATGCTGGGAAACACAGATATTTGGATCAAAAATATGATTTATTCAAACAATTGTCCCAATTACTGACCAAGTTATCAATTTTGGATTCTTTGAATCTGTCAAATGATCTTTGAGAAGCACTCATTGAGGCCTTGTTATGTCCTAAAGAATTTGAAACTGAAGTTGCTGCTGCTGAGGTTTACCGTATAGAGAATGATTCTGCAGAATGTCATGTTGTCATATATTTTGTAGATGAAGATGAAGACCATGTGGTACATGGACACATCAGACCTTTGTATCTGTTTGGAAAGGTCAGTGACATGGATATCTGACGAGTCTTCATTGATAATGGCTCCGGGGTCAACCTTATTTTTGTTTGTACACATCATCGATTGAGCTTGACTGAATCTGACTTATCTCCTTTTAACTTAATGTTGCAAGGATATGACAATAATGAACAAGAAACTATGGGTAGAATTACACTCAGAACTTAGTTTGGAGATCTTATGTCTAATTTATATTTCATGGTTGTTCGTCAGGACACAACCTTCAATATTCTGCTTGGAAGTCCTTGGTTTCATCAACATGCAGCCATAACTTCATCATACCACCAATGTCTGAAATACTATTTCAATGGTAAAATTTAAACATTGTATGGTGATAAGGGTCCATTAAAAACATGTGAATCTCAATATATTGAGGAAGAGTTTTATCACACAAAAGGAACGAAGTCCATGACCAAAGAGATAACCAGAGTTAATGCTCCAAATGGGCGGGAAAAGATTATAGAAAATCCATTCATGCATTTGAGTACATATAATGTTCTACCCATCAATCAAGTTGAAAGGGTAAATCCAAATCCATGCACTCATACAATAATTACCATAATGTGAATTACGACAATTGAGCCTAATAACATGGGAGATGTTTTTATTTCATCTGCTGAAATACAACGAGCCTCTACTTAATTAATCAGAATAGAAGAAATTTTAGCAATATTAGAGGAATAAAAAGATTTCGATTCTCAATCCACCAATCCCTCCTTACCACAGGACGACCCTTCATTTTCAGTATGGTCAGATATGGTGGCTTCTTCTTTGAGATGTTCAAATATAGATTCCTCCTCTAACATTGGGAGCTTTGCCTTGTCATCTTCCAGGCAAATGGAAACAGAAGAAGTGGCACATAATGAAGAAGAAGAGGAATATCCCGAGGATGATCCTTTAGCATTTTAAGAAGGTGTTTCTACCAATGTGGATGAACACAGAGAAATAAATATGGGTACAAGAGAAGCTCCACGCCCCACCTTAATTAGTGCGACCATGACCTCTGAGTAACAAGAGGTGTATACTTCCTTTCTAAAGATAAATCGATATATATTTGCTCGGAATTATACAGAAATGCTAGGTCTTAATCCTGATGTAGCCACCCATCATTTGTTTTTTCCAGAAGAACATCGTGGGTTCAAGTAAGAAGGAAGGAGAACACACCAAACTCATGCCTCTAAAATTGAAGTTGAAGTTGATAAGATTATAAAGGCTAACTTTTTCAGGGATGTTTAGTATCCCAAATGGCTGGAAAATATTGTCCCAGTGAAAAAGAAGAATGAGTAAATTAGAGTCTGCATTGATTTCAGAGAACTTAACCAGCATTTTCCTAAAGATGATTTTCCAGTCCTGATTATAGAACTTCTAATTGATGCAATGGCTGGCTACGATGCAATTTCCTTCATGTATGGATATTATAGGTAAAATAAAATTCTAATTGCCCTAGAGGATGAAGAATCTACATCCTTTAGAGCTCCTCAAGGTGTATTTTTCTACCGGGTAATGCGCTTTGGAATAAAGAATGCAGGCATGACATACCAACGTGCCATGCACCATATCTTAAAACCCTTTTTATTGAAATATATTTAATGTTATGTGGATGATTTGGTAGTCAAATCCAAACAACGTTCCAATCACTTGGTAGATTTGGAAACCATATTTCGCAAACTTCAGCAACATAATTTAAAGATGAACCCTTTAAAATGTGCTTTCGGGGTAACTTAAAGAAAATTACTTGGCTTCATTGTATGTCATCGTGGTATCAAAGTTGATACTAAGAAAACAAAATCAATCCTTGGTATTTCACCTCCTCAAAATTTGAAATAATGGAGAGGACTTCAAGGACACTTGGCCTATATTCGGTGATTTATCGCCAATTTGGCAGGCAATTGTTTACCTTTCATCTGATTAATGAAGAAGGGAGTCACCTATCAGTAGACCGAGGATTGCTAAGAATCATTTGATATAATCAAGAAGTATCTCTTGAGTCCACTAGTATTGATGCCACTTATTGAAGGAAGACCCCTCATTCTCTATGTGACAACTTTTGAGCAATCACTAGGTTCTTTCCATGCCCAAAAGAATGGTGCTGGAAATGAAAACAACCTTTATTATCTCAGTCACACTATGATTGATGTGGAAACTCGGTATTAAAGTATTGAGAAGTGATTCCTGGCATTAGTCCTTGCTTTTCAAAAATTGAGACATTACCTGCAACATCATGAGGTCCAATTGATATCTTGTAATAACCCACTCAAATTTATCCTCAGTCATCCTATGCTTAGAAAATGTATAGCATGGTGGGTGGTTATTTTGCAATAGTTTGATATGCAGTTTGTGCCTAAAAATGCAACAAATGACCAAGCTCTAGCTGATTTCATTGCTGAGAATCCATCTGCGGAAGATACGTCTTATAATACTGAACTTCCGGATGAAGAGGTCTTCTTTATTCAAGATAATTCCCAGACATGGGAAATGTATTTTGATGGTGCTTCTAGAAGTCCAACAGGGAATAGACAGAAAAATCCCAAACTAAACAAGGTTAGATTTGGAATAGTTATTATTTCCCTAGAAAAGGTAGTATTGCCTTATTATTTTCTATTATCAAAAGTCGGTACCAACAATAAAGCAGAGTATCAAGATCTCATCACAGGTTTGGAATTTTCCCTTCAGGTGAAAATCGATCATTTAAAGGTAAAAGGTTATTCATAATTGGTGATTAAACAAATCCATGGGGGGAATACTCTATCAGAAAAGAATAGTTAATACCTTTGTGTGATTACGTCAGAGATTTAATGGTTAAATTTCCCTCAGATCCGACATTATCCTATGTTTTGTGATCACAAAATGCCCAAGCAGATGCACTAGATAATGCAGCTATATCCTTGGAAGATCCAAATCAGGATGAGACAGTTATCAGTATAAGCCATCACCGCATGGTTTCACCTTTTGTTCAAACCATAAGAGAATAAATTAATGAAATTTTCCCTATTTCTGAACCATATGGTCATACCATGTGTTGGAGAACATCCATTAGGGAATATATTCCATGTGGGATACTTCTACCAAATAGGGCTGAGAAAGAGCAGATTCGGTGACGAGCAGTTAATTTTACTCTTTATGATGGTCCAAACCACCAAAATATCCTTTACAGGCGAGGCTTTGATGGAATTATATTTAGAGGTATTGGTGGAGAAGAGACTGCAGCTGTTATGAAATAAGTCCATTTAGGAGCTTGTGGTGCCCACCAATCTGGGCATAGACTCTCCGATCAGATCTGAAGGCTTGGATACTTTTGGACTTCAATGATAAAGGATTGTACAAACTTCAGAAAAAATTTCATCCCTATCAAGTGCATGACAACTTCATTCATTAACCCCTATATTTTCTACATACAGCTAAATAATACTGGCCATTTGCCACATGAGGAATGGATGTAGTAGGGCCTTATCCTCCAGCCACGACTAAACAATTCATGTATATTCTCATTTCTACTGATTTCTTCTATAAGTGGGCCGAGGAAATACCTCTCAAGGAGGTCGGATCCAAAATCATCATTATTTTTTTAAAAACTAATTTCATCACCAGATTTGGTGTCCCTTATACTATTTTGATGGAAAATGGCACCAATTTTTGTTCTGTTGAAGTAAAAAAGTTATATCAGGAATATAATATCAAATCTAACCATTCATCTCACTATCATTCGGTGGAAATTGGATAAATAGATGATTTGAACAAAACCCTATCAAATATACTCTAGAAGATGGTGGATAATGATAAGAAATCATGAACTGATAAACGTTTGAATACTTTATGGGCTTATCAGACAACTATCCATACTGCCACCCAAGAAACTCCTTATTCATTGGTATATGAAACTGAAGCGATTTTTCCAATTGAAATACAATTTCCTTCACTTAGAGTTGAAATCTGTGATCAGTTATCTATAGAGGAACACATTTTTGAGTGAACATAGATTATATGTGGGTTGAAAAGGGGGGTTTTCCCATATGAATAGTTTAATTGAATATGTGTCCTTGTTGTGATAATTTTATAGGGGTCCATGAATTAATTATGTAATGGGAAAAACATATCGTTTTTTTGGGTTAATTGAAATGAATACTTGTTTTGTTAATAGAAAACAATGATTTCATAGTGTTTTTATAACTCTCAAGTGTATGTGAATGTGCTGATACGTGTGACATGAGATCTAGAATTGAGCCTAAATGAAATCTCATGTATGGTGGTAGGAATACTAGAACTAGTTCACTAGTGATACAGATGTGGATTATCAGTATTTCACATAGTTGGATTGATGATTACAACACTAAATAAACAATTTTTATTATTTATATCCTCTATAATATTACGATTTTATCTTCTTTAGTGGATATTTCATGAGTAATATTTTGGTTGTGGTACTATACTTCATTTCATCCAGGTATGAAGTTCTAGTGACTCACTCAAGCATTATCACCCTTAGATATTTACCCATGGTTCTCTCTTGTGACATGAGACTTATGTGATATGGTTCCATCTATCAGAATATGGAGGAAATTTAGTGTATTTAAATTTAATGAATGTTTATATTAGTAAATATTTAATTTTTTAATTTTACTTTTATAAGTGTTGTTCTGAAAATATTTCCTTGAAAAATGGTTTTCAATGAATGTGTTCCATAAGAAACAATTTTACATTTTAAATGTTTTTGTAAAAATAGACTAATAAATATGGTTTCTGATGTTCATGTTAATATGTATATTAATGTTTTGAAAGGAACCCTCTCTTCTTGGTGGAATCCTTTTGGGATTTTCATCACACACTACATACACCTTTGGTAGTTTTTATGCTTTGTTTGTATGACTCAGGTAAATGAAATATATGTCATGGATATCGGTGGTTGGGATTCTAGTGCTCCTCTTGTTGTAGGTACTGGGGGTGGTGGCTTGAGTGTGATAACCTTCATGTCTAAAGGAGGTTTTTGGGACATTTAATGCTTTATTTTCCATTTTAGTAATATTTAATTTAGATAAAACTGTAAAGCACTGAATCTAAAAATGTTTATACTATGATTGAATTTGTTTATTCTATTATATTTCATGTATTTTTTTGGTCATTTATTCTTGTGAAAAACGGTGAAATCATTCCCAAATTCCTTTTCTGATACATAGGAACTAGTTATGACTTGGGTTATTAGAAAGAACAAATCATGATAGTACATGTGTCACCTTAGATTGTTGGGTTTCATTTAGTTTCATTCATTCTTATAGGTGGTTTTGTGATTGGGTAATGAAAAGAGTGTTGGGCCAATTGTCTTTTTTATCTCGCAGAGCCTGGACAACCATGATGAGATAAGACATGGCCCTAAAATACTCTCGGTGATGATATTGATATTGGAATATGGCCAATTACTATATGGCTGAGTTGACCAATGATGCTAGTTTCCACATGAATATTATGGTGTGTCATCATTTATTCTAAAAAGACTTTTATGAAAACCGCCCTTTTAGAAATTGTGAAAAACTATATTTTAAAATGGTGACAGTTTTTTTTATAAGATGGAAAATGGATTTTTATAATCACATTAACGAAATCTTATGAAAATTGGACATTAATTAAAAAAAATTTATTAAATGAGGATTATATTTTTGAGATTGGAATTTTTAAATTTCAAAATGTGGGTAAAAAAAATTGTTATTTATGATACATAGTCTACAACAAAGTGGACATTAGAAAATTTATATTAAATGGGATTTTCTAAACTAATGAAAATTGTTTTCAATGGGATAAATTTTATATTTAAAAAGATTTATAATGGGATGAGATATATATTTATTGATGTGTGGAGTTTAGAAAAAAGAGTTTTTGATTGGGATGATAGGGAATAAATTAAATGTTATCTGAATTCCTGAAATGGGAATTAAATTAAGAGGGTGCAAGTCTTTGTATACTGTTATTTTTTGGAGAGTGGATTTTTTTTACCACTAGTGTTATCATGAGTGATTTCATGCATATAAAATGTGTGGAACGTAGATAAGTGCCCAGTTTTGTAAGAAAATATGCATGTGTGAGACTCCATGGAATAACATTGGGTAATGAGAAACCCACCAATAATTTTTTATTTTCATTGATTTCTAATATAAAATTTAATGTTCTGATAAATAGTTATTTCTTGATGTGTCTTTTCATAATTTGGGAATATTAATTTCGAGGTGTTTTGATTTTGATAGCTCTTTGTGTTTTGGGGGTGTTTAATGTTTTCATTCATGTTGATAAATTGGTCTTGAGATAATCATTAGTGGGTAAATTTGAAATTTTATTTGAAAAATCCTCTCACTTTTTTTACTTTGTGTGTTTTGTGTTGGTTACAACATGTTTTGGCTGATGGATTAATTTTATTTGGTCATCGGTTTCCTTGTTAGCTAGTCTTCGCCCCATTAATAATTGGTGTATAACTAATGTGTGGCCATGGGTGATTCACTATCAGTAGATCCTCCAGTTGGTTAATCCACAGATATGTTTTATGAGTTTTAGATCATCAATCCTCTCATCTTTAATGATCACATGATTACTCCTGATGTGGAAGGGTGGATGATGAAATATGAAGGAAAACATAGTCTACTTGAATTTTTTGAATCATTAAATATGAATTCTCTCACCTTCATTCTCAAAGGTATAGTCTAAAAGTGGTGAAAGGAATTCTAGTGATGATAGTGGAAAAAATCCTATGAGGTTTGGTACTGGATATGGTCTTTAAAATGCATCTTCCTATTTCATTGGATTCTTAAAAAATGGTATCATGATAGGCCACCAGTGTGGAATATATAGTCATAAGAAAAAATTATAACCACTTGCATAAATCATGTGTTGTTTAGGCTCATTTTAAATTCCATTTCATTGTAAGACCTGATAGAATGTAATTGGAATGTTCTTTAGCATCTTTAAATATCATGATCTCATTCAGATTCAAATGTGTATGTTGTGTAACCTTTAATGTTGATTCATGTTATAGGTTAAATGGATGATGTGTGTGCATGTTCTATTCCCTTATCAGGGTGAAGTTTCATGTTTAGGTGAAGTGGGACCTGGGGTGTGTTTCGTTCTATTGGTACTGAATGTGTTTCTATGTGGATGCTTCTGGAACCAAAAAGGAACGTTTCAATAGGGTGTATACAATGCATGAATGTGAGGAAATAGATTTTTCAAATATCATGGATCCAGCCTTAGGCCTCTGAGGGGATCTGAACCATAGTCTAGAACCCATAGGGGTGTAAAGGACCCTAGTCTAACATATATATTTTGTATCGGAGATTGGGTTTGTTTAAGCCTACCATGTATCTATTTCGTTTTCAATGGGCCTGTTTGGTGGGTTCTGTCATTGGGACCTCATCCCCATGTTGCGACCCACTTGTGTGGAAGGGTAGTTCCTAGATTATAAGGAAACCTGACTATATCATTTTTATAAAATCTCAATGTTTGTGCCTTATTAGATGCGAGTCTCTATATTATGGTCCTTGTATCACAATATTTTTGAATCATTCTTGGTTATGGTTTGGGACTATCTAAGGATGATATTGTCCTATAGTTGTAGTGAACCATATACTACATTATATTTGGTTTAGAGTTTCTCTCACCACACCTCTTGTGGTGGGGTGGGGTGTCCATTTGTATTGGGTTTCCTATAACAGTTTATATTGGTCATTTTATATGATGGGAAGACCCACTATGGGTATCGCTAAAATTTCTTCTGGAATAATTCGATAGCTGTTCTTTTTAAATAGTGGGGGTCAATTCAGGCCTTCTAATGTTGAGAATCCAGTTTGGTTTTTGGTGTTTTCTTAGCAGTGAGTAGTCTCATTTGGAGGTATACAATTATTTTTCCCCCTTCATGTAAACACTAGGGTAGGAGGGCTCCCGGTAGTTTTTTGAAGTAAGGTTGTGGGATTATTTCATGAGAAGTAGTTTTAGTTATTTTGTTCATTTTTGGTAAATGTTATTAGTTTGGGTTGGTAAGGTTTTTATTAGTCTTATATTAGAGGGAAGTATTATCTATCAGTGAGAATCCATTTTATTTTTATCGAACAATTGGATGTGTTTTTCCATTGTAGTATAGAATGCGTATGGTAGGGATCACATTCTGGCCTCCCAATTTCAAAATTTTGAAGAAATTTATGGGTTATGGGTGTTCTTGTTTTCTTCTCATTTGATGTTCATTGGGAAACTCCATGATACCTGAAGGTGTTTTGTTTTTGACATTATATCAGGATACATTATGGTTTTGTGAGGGTATAAAGAGTTTTGGTGTCGAGAATTATCACACTAGTATTTTTAATTTCACTATGGGGTTTAGTTCATTAATGGTTCGTAGATTTTATCATGGGAAATGATTGTGAGGGGTCTTAGTTATTAAGGAATTTCCTGAATTAATTTTTAGTCTATCATTTTTCATATTGGTTTAAAATGTGTGTCTGGAGAATCAAATGAAGAATTTGGTATTGGTAGTAGGTGGTGCGCAGTTTGCACACTATTATAGGAAATGGTGCACCTTTTCCAGGTGACCATATGACCAAGTATGTGTTCAGGAAAATGTCTAATGCATGGTTATCACAAGGTTTTTAAACTATTGGGATTGTGAATCTTTTACATTTCATGGCATATTTCTTCCACACTGTTTTTCAAACTGTTCGAGATAACCGTATTGGGTAATTGTGCACACTATCCACATTATTAAAAATTTAAAAATACATGTTGATTCTTTTTGATATCTATCCATAATCTCAATCCCACTCAACCCCCATGGAATTTTAAACCATGAGAGCATCCAACAAGCACTTATAGTCACCTTGGGTGATATATCTTTGATGGATTGAACCCCGATTCATCATAGTATATTCAATTATGTGGTTGATCCTCTTATTCTTCCCTCTTTTCTCGGGTTTCATCTCTTCTCTATTCAGGTATCATTTTATAGTATTCAAGATGATGGGTTTTTGGGTTGAATATCAATTATTAGGGTTTAATATAGATGTCTTCGGTTTGATCATTCCTTGTTAGGGTGTTGTGGTGGTGTAGTGGCAGTTTGACCCTAAAGTTCTAGAAGATTTTCTATTATAGGTAGGTGGTTTCATTCCATAACAATGTTATATGATTTCAAGATTATTTTTTTGTATATTTAAATTTTTTATATTGATCATTGTTATGCTGAAAAATATATTTTTGAAGTATTTTGACATGAATATATGATGAAATTGGATTTTCTAAAGGATATGGTTATGTTGAAAGGTGTTTTCATTAGGTTTCTTCTCGGAAATGTTATTATGATTATTCTAAATCCGTGGAATTTGTTTTTCAAGGAAATTGAGATTTTAATTCATTGAAAGTGAATTTTTATAGAGGGAATGCATTATTTTGGAATGTTTTCTTTTTTATAATATTTTAATGTGGTTTTTAAATTAGGTAAAGGATATAGAACAACTTTTTTACATAACATGGCTTCTGTGTTCGTTTAAAAAGGTGGATTTTCCAATAATAATGGTCAAATTGATTATGTTTCATTTATGTGATAATTTAAAAAGGGTTTGATGAATTTATTATGTACTATGAAATGAATTAGAAATTTTTTTGTGTATGTGAAATGGAAAGTCTTTTTTCTTAGGAAAAATGGTGATTTCCTTATTTTGTATAATTCTTGACATGTGTATGGGAATGTGGAGATAAATGTGACATGTGAATATGAAATGGTACTAAACGGAATCCCACATATTTAGGTGCGAATAATATAACTAGTTCTATAGTGATACATATGTGGCTTGTCCTGGTTTTAATTAGTTGGATTGATGATTACAACACTAATTACTAAAATTGGAATGGAAATTCTCCACAAGAATTTTGGAAATTTTGCCTCTTTCGTCGCTCATTATTGAGGACACTGATGGTTGTGGTTAGTATACTATTTTCACCAAGGTACAAGGTTCTAGTGAATCACTTGATCAAGATCACCCTTAAAGATTTACCAATAGCGCTCTACTATGACATGAGACATATGTCATGTGGTTCCATCCATCAAAATATTGTTCACCTTGAGTATATTTAATTTTATGGTAAGTTTATTTTAGTAAATGATTCCTTTTGAATTGTTAAATTTAAATATGTGCTTTTGAAAATGTGCCCTTTAGTAAATGGTTTTCTATATAAGTGTTCCCTTGAAAATGATTTTCCTTTTTAAATGTTTTATTTAAAATATTCAAAGGACTTTTGTTTATGGTGTCCATGTTAATATATCTATTAATGTTATATCACGTAACACTCACTTTTGGGTGGCATCATATTGGTATTTGGATAACAACCAACATACACCTTTTTTCTACATATAGACATTTTTTTATGGAATAGGTAATGGAAGGATGTGTCATATATTTCAGTGGTTAGGATGATAGGGCTCCGCTTGTTGCATGTACTGTTCTCTGTGAATTGAGGGTGATTATCATCTTGTTTCAAGGAGGTTATTCCTATTTTTATCATTTTCCATTCCTTTATGTCAATATTTTTTTATGTTAACATTGAAATTAATTGAATCTGAAATTTTTTTGTTCCATGCTTGGATTTTTTTATTCTGATTTTCCTCATTTATTTCTGTGGGTAATTTACACTTTTACAAAATGGTGAAATTGTTACCAAAGATTTTTTTTGATACCAAGACAATATTTTCCATCATGTGGGTATCAAGAACACCCTATGGGTTGTACCATGTATCGGGTCTGGTGTCGGGTTAGATGATACTATGGCTTGGTTCTTGAGAAAATGTCATACCCAGACAAATCACATATCATTTACACCATTTTACCCTATAAATATCTAACAACTAAAATATTATCCCTTACCTAAAATTCTTCTCCAATGATTTGTACCACTTTTTATATATAAATATATTTCATTTCCCCCAAAAAATTATACTCCTTGAGTTAATCTTTTCATGAAACTATAACCTATGTAATTATTCGATATCCCATTAACAAGTTCAGAATCACATACCCTCATCAAAGTTCCTCATTTCCTTCATTTTCAAAGATACATCAAGAGAGTATCCAAATTCTCAATTTTAATATTACCTATAGTATTATTTTTATTCTTTCCCCATCCCATATTCTATCTTCTAAACAAATTCTTAAAATATTTATATAAAGACATTGTTATAAAAAATAAACAAAAAAATTTACATATTGATTGAATAACTTTTAAATTTTCCCCTCTCATTCAATCGACAAAAATAAAAAAATCCTCATTCACGTTTGCATACTACCACCTCTATGAAAGACACATTTCAATTGTCCTTAAAACTATTAAAGAAAGTTATTAGAAATGGGTTTAATGAATATATAATTTTTTATGTGAGGATTAATATTCTAAAAGAGTATATTAGGAATTAGATAATTAATATTTTAAATAATCAATCATTGTAACATGTATCTTTTTAAACCAGACTACTATGAGAAAAATCTATTTATTCCTACTACATAATGTTTTCATATCCAATTAGAATTCTTCTAACTCATTTAAATTTTTATATATCCCAATAATAAACACTAAATATTTTATTTTTTATTTTTTATAATGATATTACAACAAACCCCAATATAATATTTCATTAAATATAACTGGTTTATGATTTGTGTGGATTTAACAAACAACATGATAAATACAATTAATTTATTTCAGGGATTGTCATAAGAAAATATTTACATATATAAAATGGTTAAGAAAGAAAATAATTATTTTCAGATTAGATATAGTAATATTAACATTTAACTCGTCAATTTAGAAATAAACCTTCATTCATTAATAATCACCAAATGATTCTCATCGCTGATTTCAACTTCGTGGATCATAACCAAAGAAAATATTAAATGATATTTCTTATTTATAAAAAATCATATGACAAACAATATTGTAAAATAGTTTATCTATGAACTATTGAATTTCTAAAAAGAATATATAGCAACACAAAATTTATAAAAACATGTTCATTCCAAAAAATTTAAGTAAATGTAGTGTTTAAATAGTTAAAAAATAAAAAAACATTCAAATGTATAGAATGATTGAAAATGAAGTGTATATATTATTATAGTTATGAATATGGAACATTGTTATGTATTTATATAACATAATTTAATTACATAGGCTCATTGGTCCATGTCTTGAATGAATCTGGGATAATTTAATGGGTTTTGCAGAATATTCTTATCATTGAGACATATTTGGTAATCTTTGAAATATCAGTAATTAATATTGTATATATACCAACTCATTGAGATATCATATATTGAATTATATTATAATATGGTTATTTAAATTTCAATTATAATACTTATTATTCATGGGGTTTTTGTTAATGTCTTACTCAATCGGTAAGAGTTTTCATGGTCTTAATTGTGATTCATTGAGAAATTTTATATATTCTGATGCATGTTTCAATTTTACAATGTCATATTGATTTATTATCCTATATATTTTCTATATATTTTTTCATTATAATTCATTATATAAAATAATATAAATCATGATACTTTTATCATATGGATTTTATCTCAATTGATAACCCATTCATAATTTTCGTGGAAACTAATTTTTTCTTCACTAAGTTATAATCCTTCATATAAAATTTTTACATATATGATGGGTAAATAATTATCCATTATTGTATAATTCCATATTATCTTATTTTATACTTGATTAACACATAAACACTTTTTCATATGAATCATATTTCATATATTGTGTTATCAATTATAGATATTCATAGCTCTAGTATCCTTTGTTGAGTTCTAATGTTTTCCTAGAAATTATTCCATAAATGTATGGGATATCCAATACTAATATTATATAATATGGTATTACCTAATTAAATTTATAGAAATTTAGTTTTAATACAAATTAATTTGTTTTTAATCTTTTTATAATGTTAGTTTTAAACCAAGGTATATTAAAAAAATTAAAAATGATTTTTTTTCATTTCACTTTCACTTTTCTCATTATACTACTCATTTCTCTAATATAAACATTTACTCATTTCATGGATTCATAATTTGTGGAAATTTTTTAAATGTAATGGGTTTTTAATGAATAAAAATTTCTATTGCATAATTTACCTTTGATAATGATATATAAATATTTATTTTAAATCATTGATAAAAAAATTCTATTTCTGATATTTTATGTTTTAACTTCAGTTTCCATTGTAATATACAAATAGATTTTCCTTATTGGGGTTTATGTTTCATGATTCATCCTCTATTACGTAAATTTATCATAGGGATGATAGAACTCATTATATAAACAAAGGTTTTCACGATCCCATATTTTTTTATCCCATTTGAAGCACTCTTTTATGTTTGTGTTTTTAATTTATGTGAACACCCTTATATGATTCCATTTTTGAACTGATGGAATTTTATTTCAAAACCACCAACCATATTTATAGAGATTTATTATGACTATGTTATTTAAATATTGGATTAACATTATATTCATGTATCCATTCCATGTGAACACAACTTTTTTAGATAATTATAATTGGATGATGTTAACATATAAATAATCTTATTCTTCTATATATAGAAAAATCTTGGCATTCCATATATTGTTTTTCTAAAATGGAGGAATATTAGAAGGTTGACCGTGTATTTTTTGGCAATGCAACATCATTATATTAATATATTATGGACATATTATTCATTTTATTGAGATGAGGAATGTTATTTATACTCTTGAATATTATTGAATTAAAATTTATGATGATAAAATATTGATATTTTGTATCTGTCATTATATGTATAGCCATGTTTTTTCATTTAGAGGTTCATTATTGAATTTTATAAGAATTCAGTTTGACTCTAATGGGTAATTATTTGGATATATGAATATCACTATTGGGCATATAATTTTATATATATTTGATTCATTAATATTGTTCTTAAGAAAAAATTGGTTTGTGTATTTGTTTAATGCATGCCCAATTTAGGAAGATGTCAGGAGTAAAATCTTGAAGGAATATAAATTTCTTAGTAATATTACCTCAGTGTAGGGTTTTCTTTTAAAAAATTTCCATTTCAAAATTATTATATTCGTGTTACTAATATCATTATTTCCAATTAAGTCATTGATATGGGAAGCTCTTAATTTCAAATTGATTATAGATTCAGGTTGTTTTCATATTCTTAAAACAACTTTTATGAAATTTTTATGTCATTATTGGATCAGTTATATAGATTATAGGTTAAGAATTTGTGCAAACCCATTTAGTATATATGAAATCCTCATGTTTCTAAGACAGGTAGTACATGTGTTATGTTTAAAAAGGATCTCTTGGGTGGAAAAATTTAGGAGACTTGTCAAAGGCTTATCTTGAAAATAATTGTTTCTTATATAAATTTGAAACAATTTCAATTAGTTGAGATAGACATGGGATTTATAATATTATTATGTGTTCAAATTATATAAATCTATAAATTTGAAAATATCCATAGTAATTATGTTATTCAATAATTGTTATTGATTCTTTAAATATAGAAGGTTATATCCAGGATTTTATAGTTAGTATTAAAAAATTGTGTAAATTATGAGTTTACAAAACGAAATCTATTGGTGTGAGTAAATAGAATCACAGTTCCTATAAATATTCAGGTTTTCATAAATTTTAATATTGGAATGCAATGTTATTATAATTATAGGAAAATATGTTGAGGTTGCTGACATTATCAACAGAAAAGAAAACTAATGTGGATAGTGTAAGATTTATTTTTTAGTAAATAATGAATATTTTATTTTTGTATTTTCTAAAGATAACATTGGTGAAAATCATTTTAATAATTTTATTAATCAATTCTAATTTTAGTATAACTTCTTGATATTTTTGAATCTTTTGTGAATATGGTTTTCCTAGAAATTACATCCCTATCTAGATATTATAAGCTCATGTTGGCACAAGAAAAAGTGTACACAAGGTTAATGAACCTGAAACTGTATTATTCGGTATCAAATAAATAGTAATTAAGTTCCTGATAGGGAATACCAACTGTAATCCCGGTTTAACACTCACAAGTGATATTTTTTATTTTATTAAAATTCTCTCTATTGAACCATTATGTTGTATTTGAGTGTAATGTTAATTAATTAGGCTAGATAATAAAATAAAAATTAAATTGTTGATAACATAGATTGAATCATATATATTCTTCTATTATTGAACATATTAATTGATGTTTCATTCATAGATAAATGAACATTTATATTTTTAAAAAATTCCATTAAATGAATGTTTTTGGTTTAAAATATTTTAACAAAATAATATGTAATTTAATATCACTATTTTGATGATTTAGTTGAGATATATTTGATAACCCAACATAATATATACTGTGATGAACAAATAATTATATAGGATAATATGAGAATGATATTTTTATAACTAAGTATAATATGTGTTGATTTTTTTGAACTGTTATCTAAAATAATAGCATTTTAATGATATACATTATGAGGTGAAATTTTCATATGTTTATCTATGAAAATTATCATATAAATATTATCAATCAAATTAAATATTATAGTTATTTTTGTTAAAAGAATCAAAAACTAAAATGATTAAAAACGTATTCTATGGAATATGGGGAAACTATCCTAATGAAAAATGTAATGAGATAAGGATGGAATCTTGTAGTAAATTAGATGATTAAGAAAATAATATAAAAAACATTATTTTTTATGTAAAAAATATTATATGAAAAATGATGGGATTTTCAAATAAATATTATTAAAGTTTATAAGTGTGGAAATGATGTCCCTAAAACTAAAATGTGCAAGGTAAATAGGGAATATTCATAATTATTTTGTGTTAATTATAAAATCATTAGGTATTATGCGACTCAATATCCAAATCCAATTGTCCAATAATGGTTATAGTCACCAAGATCGATGCGATCAATGAAAACTCCCGTAAAATACTTCTAATTATAGAGAATATGATTTTTCACACAAGATTTTTTAATTTACTATGTCATATAAGTTTTAACTAACTACACGATTTTGAGTTAAAAATAAAAACCCCATGTTGTATAATTATAATATAAATACTTTTATGTCATTTTTGGAATTTATTAAATATATATCTCGATATTTTTTGCTATGTAAAACTCTATGTAAAAATATAAATGGGAAAAAATTCATTATAAATCACATTTTTTTCAAATTTATAAATATATTTACACATCATAAATAAACCCTTTACGTTCTAGAAGTGTATGGTCTCTTATGAGTTCTCAATTTTCATTATTACTATCTCATTAGTAAAATTACGAGGAAAAAAATTTATTTATTGGAGGATAATTTAAATCCATTAAATTTTATTAAATTTATTTAGAAATAATTCAATGTTATTGGTAACATTATTCACACCCAACATTAAGCTTAAAAATCCTTGATATATTTTGGTAAAATATAAATATATTCGTATAATTATTAAACAGTAGAAATTTATTTTTTTACAGTTAAGAATACAAATTAATTAAGGGGATATATGTATAAAGAAAATAATATATTTTTTTATATAAATTAAATAAAATTAGATTACCAATATTAAGAATGACATTATTTATTTTTTGAAAATTAATTTTCAAAAATATATTTTTTATGTGAAGCTCATTTCCATTTCCAAGAGCACTTAATTTACCATGATAAAATATATTTCATATGAAAAATTTATTAATTGTAATCTTATTAGTAAATAATATGATTTATTAATTGGAATGGTTAATATTATGAAAATTCTATTTTCTTATAAGAATATATTTCCATTATATCCCACATTATTATTGAAATTTTAAATTTAAATATTTTAAATTTCAATTAGAAAAAAATAAAAATATTTTTGTTAAAAAATAGTAATCTTAACATAAGCTAAATTTTGACATTAATGAAAAGAATAGATTTTATGTGTGTAATTGCTAAAATTAATTTTCTCTCCACATTAATTTTACATGATAAAATAAAATTTATATTTAGAATCAGTAGGTCCAATTTCTATAACATTATCAATATTAATAATGGTTATTGAAAATTAATTATTGTGGATAAAAATTACTTTCCTCATTAAAAGTAAAATGGTTTTTTCAATGACATAATTATAATCAAAATTTTTTAGATTAAAATAATTCTAAATGGGAATAATATATTTTTTAAAATCATGAATGAAAATTTATATAATACTTCATGTAATTATTATTATGAAATTATTATAAAACACTTATGATATATGAGTACATTTATATATAAAAAGTCTCCCATATACGTTATGTTTTATGATAAAAGTGACTTTTTAGTATCTATAAATTAGATTATTATAAACATATCCAAAAATCAGATTAAATACATTTAAATTTTTATAAAAGTTCCTAATTATAAATTTACTAAAAATATATTCCCCATGGGGATATTTTTATCATGATTAATTTGGGTAGAATGTGTAAATAAGGAATCATATATTTTTAATAACTAAAGAAACCCATATCCATCTAGAAATAATTTTTTTTGTATGAATGTCATTCCCAAATTTCTCATGTTCCTTTTCCCCCCAAACTCGCTTAACTCTCATCAAATTCAACTCAAATCCCCTAGCAATCAGTTTTCTCTAAATATTTTCCCCTCTTGTCACCTATAATGGTAGATCTCTTCCTCCTAAATGATTCCACTCTAAAAGTTCCAAATTCTTATAAAACACATCCATATTTATTTTGTCCTATATACCCTAGGTAAATTTGGTTATCTGTATAATCCCCAAGTTATTCAATTCCTTTATTTCCAAAGTAATCTTAAATATGAAATCAAAATCCTCAACATAATTATCATACACCCATTTACTTATATTCTATTCATTTCCCATTAACCCTAATTAAAAATTATTTTATCAATATTTTTAGAATTACAAAAGAATAAATTATATAATGAATTATTATTATTATATTTATTGTATGAAAATTATAAATTTATATCCCATTAAATGGAAAAAATGAAAACATTGTTAATCTTATTGTAAAGACAACCACCTCCATGAATGACACATTTAATTTTTCCTAGAAATAATTCAAGAATGGTCCCTAGAAATGAATTTAGAGAATAAATATGCTATTTATATCATGATTTACACTATGTAAATATAAATTAGGAATTTAATAATTAATTTTAGTTATAATAGTTGATTATTACAATTAGAATCATAATCAATCAAACAAGGTGTAATTTTATTTATTCATAATATTTAGTATTTTGATATCAATTAATTATTCTATTACTTAAATTAAATTTAGATATTTAAAACTAATGAACAAAAAAATACAATCATTGAACTTATTTTAAATGATATTACAACTGAAACACCTCATAATAATCCCTTAATCATGTTAATTTCATGTTTTGGACTGTTTAACAACCGAATTCAATAATACTATTAATTTTTCATTGTTGACAATGAGGAATAAAATGTTTGTATAATATGATATGAATAATTAGAAAATTTTATTTGATAAGGTTATATAAAAATTTAATTCATCTATTAAGAATTCACTATTAACACATTATTAATCATCGAGTCCTGATCATTTCTGATTTTAACAAAAAGGATCAAAACCAAACTATAATGAAATATGATTATTTATTTATAATCCATATTGGAACATATATTCGAATGATTTAAATTATATAATAACGATATAATATGGGAAATTAATGTATACAAGCACCACTTTTATGAATATAGTTCAATTAAATAAATATTACCAACAAGATGTTTAGAAAATAGTTAATATTTAACTAATATTAAAACCTATATAATAATTTTATATTAAGTGTATAATTTTTTATATTTATGAATAAGATTATTTTTATATATTTAATCGACTTACTTAAATTATTCAGTATATTCGGTGACAGTGTGGAAAAATTCAGGACTAAGGTCATGGTATGATATCAAATTCTTATCTTTAAATAACATTTTTTTATTATGAACCAATTTCTTTTATGGGGTGTATATATTGGCTATTTGAGATATCACATATTGGTTTATAATTTACTATGGTATTTCATGTTTAATTACATGACCTATAAGTTTCAACCCCTATATACAAAGGAACCATTAAGGCCTGAGAATGAAGTAAGATAGATGAAGAAAATTGAGTCCCTCCCCTACTAGGAACCACGTGGGAGAATATCAATGAGGGTATTAAAATATTTCATATATAATGAATTTACCTATATACGTATTTTACAATCAATATATGAGATACCAACAACAATGAAAATAAATGTCAAAAATAAAATAATCAACTAAAACCATTCTATAATGAATGTATTAAGTAATAAAATACATAGAGTAAAACAAATACAAAAGAAAACCTAAGTTATTTACTCAGAAACATTTCCAATGTATCATTTAGATATGTCTATATCGATCATAGAAGTTACAAGGTAAATATCAAAAATAAATCTATATACATAGTGTGAGAATAATACTTACAATTATTTGGATAAAACCTCATGACTATTGTCTACATGTGGAAAGTTCATACTAATTCACAGTTTGATAGACAACATATCCCACATCAGCTGAACTGGTCATATAACTAATATAATTCTCACCATATCATTATAAATAGTTAATGCATCCAAATTTAGTAAAATAATATGAATCATATTGTTAAAGTCTAGTCCACATCATATTCCTTACTGATATGTTGTTCTGATGCCTCAATTTTCAATGACAACAATTTTTTCATAACATCAAAATAATTTCACAAGAAAACACATGAAAAAACACATCATACCAAGAAAACATGATTCTACTCTTCATCCCATCCCAATCAATGAAATAATAGATACATCATTATTCCAAGAACCCTATGTCAAACTGATCATAACACTTTTATCCTAGCACAACCACTAACATTTATATATACTTATAAGGTTTCATATATATGAAGGACATCATCAATATTCCCTCTTCCTAAATTGCAAGACCCCCCCCCACTATGTACCACCTCAAGAAAACCTCTATCCCAACCATAAGTTATATGTATTTGTAAGACATCACAGCCTTTGGGTGCAAACCTCACATGGATGATAGTGGGGAAGAGTGGGTAGCTATCCATCCATTATCACCGTCTTGGATATGGATATCCCCCACACACAAACAATCATTTGTGTATGATAATATAATACTATATGAGGGTTTGGTGTATATAGTAATAACATTGAATATATGAAATATAATAGTCATAAACATAATACCACCCAATGGATTTATGACTAGATAACTATTATAAATCACATAATCAGTAAATTCCCCCAACAAAATCTTCCACTTTCACTTCCACCTCTAATTGAACATATGCCAGCATCTAATAAATACCAACAAGTGTCTAATATATATAATGTTGGGATACTATAAGTTCTATATTAATGATTCTGAAAATGAATGAAAATAAAAAATAACCAATTGGTATTATCAATTACTAGAAAAAACAATATCCAATATAGACCAGTGAATGATGATGTCCAAAATGTGAAATAAAAAATCCAAAACAAATTAGTAGATAATTAATTCCATATGTGTTTCATGTTTCAATATGGAAACCTATAATAAATGCCCACTATCAACTCCCATGTTGGTTCTAATATCACATTTTGTTCCTTCCTCCTTGCCTTATCCCAACTCAGAAATATTTCATTCAAATATTTATTTTTTCATATCCAACAATAATAAATTCTATTTGGGTTTAGAATAAGAAGCCTATATTTGGTTTGAGAATAACTAAGTAGGTCACCACCAATGGAATATTAAACATTATCAGGTCTACAACATTATATTTTAGTTATATAAAGAATAAAATATATGTGATATAAGAACCATAGGTTCATGATGGCACCCTAATGTACAATAGATGATTCGACCCTTACTAGAGATCGAACTATTCTTATGGGTGATCACATATAAAAAAACTCATAGGTTTTTATTTTTATTTTATTTAGATTTTTAATATCATGGATACATGGAACCATAGTCCAATGCCAACATTTTGGGACATGAATTAAATGTCTAGTAACCCCTAGGTAATTGAAGAATCATTCAATGTATCATAACATGTTTATCATTCAAAAAGATATGGGATTTTGAATCATCCATCCATGTCCCACACTCCAATATCATTCAATAACATAGGGGATTTTGAATCATCAGCCCTTTTCCCAAACATATATACATATTATTCAAACATATATCACATAAATCACATATCTCACATATTTTCACATTAATTATGGTCATTTAGTAGTCACCACCTTATCAATTACCCATGAAATCGTGCACCATTTGTATTTATCAAAATTGTCACGGTTCATCAATTTAATCACATTCAATAATATGAAAAAATCATTATTAAACAATTTATGAATTTATTTAAGATAATCCAATAACCCATTACGGGGAAGCCAAATGTACCATAATTAAATTTATTAACTAATTTATAATCACATTAACTAAACAATTCCATTATCAACATTTAAACATTTCTGATTCCCTAAGTTCTACCAATTCCATTATATCATTTAAATTCAATTTAATCCATCAATGTTCAGATGAAATTTTATAATCTTGGAAATTTTAATTGATTAATTATTTATAGTAAATTAAATTGATAATAAGAGAATTGATATAACCGACCATGTACCTCAAGATAGTTGATGGCCATTCATCAAACCAAAAAACCCCATATTGAAGCAGAATTATCAAATCCAAAATGGAGAAAGATATTTTGAACCAAAAACTAGATCTAATAAAAAAAATCAAAAAAATGAATATCTAATTCATGATCAATGTGTAATAAAATAATCATCTTCACTAATAATAATAAATATGATAAAGAAAATCCACCTGGGAAGAAATCAATTATCTGAAGAAGTGAATATCGATCAATTAGATCATTGATTAATTAAGAATATATTTCAAAAATTCTAGGAATCCTCTAAGAAACCTAAAAAAAAGATAACTTCTTATGTATAGTAGTTGATAATGAGGTTAAAAACTAGGGGTTTAGTGAATTTTAAAATTAATTTTCAGAGAAAATAATTTTGTGCACATGGTTTCTGGGGATGGGGTTTACATTTTTTCAAATTGTAAACCCTTACCTTTTGCCTCGTCATAGGGTAACATGGTTACGAAAATAAGGGTACACCATTTGAAAAATGGTTCACTAACCATTTGATTCAAATATATTTTGGAATGCCTTTTTTATGGATATAGAAACACAGTTTGGGAAAACTGTGTGCCAACTGTGTGATTCCCATTCTTCATCTATATTTAACAATTTTCACCAGATATTCCCTGAGAAAACCCACCCAAGATATACCAAAATAACTGTAAATGTGTATATGTAAATGAGAAGGAGACATTTCTATAAAAGGTCATTATCTTACAATCCCCCTATATATAACAACCCGTCCCCAAGCTGTACTCCAAAGAATCTAAATGATTATAAATTAAAAATATCGGGACAATAATCCCATATATATTATCCTCTCCCCCTCATTTCATCATTAACATTTCCATTCTACAACAATAACTAATATACCAGAATAATCATTCCCTATATGAATTTATCACTGTTATCCATGAGACATATCATTTTCTCCTCAAATGACTCATTGGTCTCCAGATCAATATCATCATTATGGATCTCATGAGAAGGGCTAGTGTGATTCCTTTGATGTTAAAAAACATGAATGTAATAATTCATAACAGTATACCTTTGTGGATGATCTATAGGTAATCCCATTATCCTGATTCTTTCCAAAAATTCAAAATGTCTAACAAACTTTGGTGCCAACATTCCCTACCACCAAATACTACAGGGACAAAATATAGGTTACATGTGATGGAACACATGACCACTGAATTTATAATCATATTTTTGTCAACATCTATGAGAATACAAAATTCTATCTACTATGACCAGTAGTTCGATATTTTCAAATAATCTAAAACTACTCTGATTTATCCTATATGAGACTCGATCTGAATATGTCTGACTCACCCAACTCCATCTAATGAATAATTCATCGACATAGCCTACCATATAGTACCATATATAGTGCCACGTGAATAGTTCCTTAATAACTATTGTTAAATGATAACATAATGAGGGAAAAATGATTCCTATATGACCCAACAATGTAACTAAAACAGATCAAAAGAATATCCTAAAAAACCAAAATTGTATACTCCAATTGCCCATATGTCTATGGGTGGAAATAAATACATATAAACACATGTGTACCCAATACTCTCTATAAGATCTTCTAGATGCACGAAGTAAAACCGTAGTCACAGTCTGAAACTATACTCTAAAAAACCCCATGTAGAGGGACAATATATTGAATGTGCATATCCCCCAACTAATCCAAAAATAAATTATTCCAAATTTTCAATAAATTTACTACATTATTCAGTAGATCAATAACCACCAAAATGTCATCATTCTTCTAAGGGGTCCTCAGGATAACCACAAAAAATTCCATCGTAACATCATACAACATCTTTTCCAGAATGTGAAATGGATGAATTGAACCACCAGGTTATGGATTCTCAATTTTCACTACTTAATAGGGGTAACATCATGTTAAAACCCATAAATTCCTCCTTTTTTGGCCCAACCCAAAATACTATAGCGACACGAGCCTTTTACATAAAACATTTCATGATTTTAAGCATAATTAATCATCATAGTACAAGCCATGGATCGTTAAGTCAAGTGTTTTCAAAGACTAGGTAATTATAACATAAAACATGGGGAAAACATATTTATTTAATCTAAAAAAGAGCTTCTAACTACAGTTGAACCCTTACATCTACATAGGGTATCCTGGGGAACACATAGGAAAAGTGATGAGATAAAAATCCTTGTAAGGGAATGAATATAAAGATACATCTCAAGAACATGAGTTAGGAGGCATGATATAATGATATCCAGAGCATGAAACTCATTAAATCATTTAATATAAGCATGGGATCATATAAACATGGAATCATATAAATGTGGAGGAATCATAAATCATATCTATAGTATGGGTCAAGGCTAACCGCTAATCCCGTTTCCCATTTTAGTATGGGTCCAGGCTAACCGCCAATCCTGTTTCACATCGCATCTCATGAGACTTAACCTTACAAAATTCATTGAAGTGCTATCTGGGCGCACCCATCACAACATTTTCATGAATTTTCTTTCTACATAAATACTGTTACCACATATACAATCATACATAATCAACCATACACAAACATAAGGGTACCCATGGAAAGAATTGCGTACCACAATAATGACATAAATCATAACCAATGGGCGTATCAAGAAGGTGTCCATGAAAGGTAAGAATTATAAAATACATGGACGTTCATAGGGTAAAATAGGAATATAACATGGAAAGTGGTGTCAAACATAAGTGAAAATATATGATAAATGTATTCTAGAAATGATAGCATTAAAACATTTTTGTGTGGTTTTAAGGAAAATACTATAGAGATTTTAAAATAATAAAAAAGATATTCTTATATATAAAAAAATAATTTAACCAAGAATTTTTTAATAATAAAAATACAAAATTTACTAAGATAATGGTGTATTAAAATAGAAGATATAGTGCACTTGAAATTGGGCAAAAGTTCAAGAATTTCCTTTAAAACGAATGTGCTTATAGGAAAGTATCGAAGAGAGATTCACATAAAAGAATGTATATCCCCAAAAGTGAATGAGAGATGGATCTTGGAACATGAGTTTGGAGAATATAAACATAATTTTGATGTTCTAAAAGAAAATAAAACATCATTTTGGTAAAAATAAAGATAGAGCGACACGTTGGAATAAAGGAAGTTCGGGTAAAATCCATCATGGTTTATTGGCATGGTATCAGGTGTAAGTAAGAGGGATTGATGAGAGAGATAAGGAGTTTCTCATCACTTATAAATAATTAGGGATATATGGGAAATGTGTATAAATGTACCCCATCACATTGTATTACACAAAAAGGCATAACACAGAGAACAATCATGATTATGAGTAAAAAGGGGAGGATCCCTTGCCTTATATCTGTTGGTGTTATCCAATTTTTATTAACCATAAGAATAAACAAATTTGGATTTTTAATTAATAATTCCATAACCTATTCTATATTAAATATATTTATTATAACCCTTTTTAGTTCATTCAAATTCTATACGATTAGTTACAAGGTTCAGTTTCATTGTTCTGGCTCGTTTGTTTACATGGATTATAAAAGATCAGTTCACTTATATTCAAGATTGGATTATATGCAAGATGAAAGTGGATGTACAGAATTGAAGTGTTATTATTTAGTTAATATCCAGGAGATTACATGGTTTTAATTTTAAATATGTTACTTAGAGTGAATCCTAATTATTATATATATAACCATACCGATAACCATTTTTGTTAATCAGTGGATTTGATTACAAAGAATGTGATTTTCTCAATAACTTAATTCCATTTGTACCAAAGGATTACAGAACCAACAAAATAGGGTATATTACATATATAATAATCTGGTTAAACTATAAAAAAAATGGTTTCATGACCATAATTAACATTAAAAATAGAAATTGATAAACTGTTGTCCTTGAATGTGGTAATTTTTTACATCTCAAACACTACATTCATTTCAATCAAAATAAAAAAATGAAAGGATAGAAGATAATGAAATATACCACTAGTATGAATAAAGCCTAGTAAATGTATTTTAAAGGATTTATCATAAAATTATGGTGATGGGAGGTGAAGAAAGAAAGAAAAGAACATAAAAGAAAAGGAGAAATTGGGAAGAGGAATTTACCTTTTTAGACTTCCTCCTTTGAGAACCTCTTAAGGGGATAGGTTTTGGTATTTTGATTTTGGAAATGGGGGAGGACCCTGTGGAGATATTTGGGCAGAATAATGGAAATGCACAAGGCTTGAGAGGAGTGGATAGAAGAGGGAGTGAAAGGGGGTTTTTTATAGTCGATGAGAGTAGGGATTTCATAAAATTATAATCATTAATTTGTTATTTCTTCACAAGACAAAGAATAGTAAGTATTCCATAACCAAGAATAGTAAATGGTTCATGTGAATTCTACCCATGGGTGGTGACATCAGCCATGAATCTTCTAATAGTTTATTTTTCTTATAATGTGTATATACGATAAATTATCATATTTTACTATTCATCAAAATTTCATGTATTTCAGAAAAATCCCAAAATTTCACCCTGATCATTTTTCAACCTGTTGAATCCAAAAATGAAGACCATTTTTCAAAAATAAATTTCTAAATATGATTATTTTAATTTTTAAGTAAAATCATAATTTATTTTCAAAAACAAGTTTTAAAATACACATTAACTGATTCTAAAATATAGGTATATCGTAAAAACAATATGAATATTATTTTTATACTATAATAGATGAGGTTAATATTCATTAGGGTATATAACTATTCATAAGGTTATGTTACTATTCATAAGGGTAGGTTATTATTCTCCAAAAATTAATTTTCTCTTATCAGACTCTAAATAACTTACTGATTACAATCGTGTATGCCAGATTTTCGATATTCCAAACACAGAAGTGACAAAATTATGTTTAAAGATAAATTATCAATTATTAGTTCATTATTATGTGATTTTATGGCATATTTATAAGAAGGTAATTTCCATTAAAAACATTGGGTCGTTACATTCTTCCCCCCTTAGGAAATTTCACCCTCGAAATTTCATTTTACATTCTTGGTCCAAAATAGATGTGGGTACTTTTCCTTCATTTCTTCCTCAAATTCCCATGTTGCCTCTTCATATATATGGTTTTTCCATAGTACCTTGACCAAATTAGTACTCTTATTGCGTATAATATTGTCTCTACAATCCAAGATCTTCACTGGCTACTCCTCATAAGAGAGATCATCCTCCAACTATACCACCTCTGACGAAAGTACATCTGAAGGGTCTGGTATGTACTTCCTTAAAAGGGTTACATGAGAGAAATCATGAACTAGAGCCATATTCGGTGGAAGTGCAAGATGATAGGCCACGGCTCCTATTCATTCAAGTATCTCAAAGGGGCCAATATACCTTGGTCTTAGCTTCCATTTCTTCCCGAATCACATGCCTCTATTCTCTGGAGATATTAGATGGAAGATTTTATCTCCATCGTAGAACTCCAAGTCCCTTCGAAGGTTGTCAGCATAGATATTTTGCCGACATTGAGCAGATTTGATGTGTTTCTGGTTGACATAAACCTTCTCTGTCATCTCTTGAACAAGATCATGTCCAAGTAGCTTTCTTTCTCCAACTTCATCCCAACAGGTTGGAGTTCTATATCTCTTTCCATACAGAGATTCATATGGAGCCATCTGAATACTCGAGTGGAATATATTTTTGTATGAGAACTCAAAAAATGGTATATGTTGATCCCATCCACCTTTTAATTCTAGAGAGTATTCTCTAACCATATCTTTAAGCATTTGAATAGTTCTTTCAGATAGGCCATCAGTTTGGGGGTGATAGTTCATGCTGAAATTTAATTTTGTACTCAATGAATGTTGGAGGATCCTCCAGAATTTAGATGTGAACCATAGATCATAGTCAGAGACAATTAATAGTGTAACACTGTTCAATCTCCCCACTTCCTTCACATATATCATTAAAAGCTGTTTAGGTGATAGATCTTCCTGAATAGCGATGAAATGGGATGTCTTGGTGAGTCGGTCAACCACAACCCATATCGTATTATTTCCCTTCGACATCGTTTGGAGACCTTTGACAAAGTCCATAGTAACATTTTCCCATTTCCACATGGGTATTGGAAATGGATACATCATACCTTTGGACTTTTTTCGCTCATCTTTAACTTATTGACATACTAAGAACCTTTATATATATTACGCAATCTCCTTCTTCATGTTATGCCACCAGAAGTGCTCTTGGAGATCACGGTACATTTTGGTACTCTCATGATGGATAGAGAAGGTAGAGATATGTGCATCATTCAATAGATCCTTATTTATCTCTAGATTAGACAGTACACAAAATTGTGTACCAAATCATACGATTCCTTCCTCATCAATTTTGAAATCAGAGGATTTCCCATTTTTAACAAATTCCACCCTTTTCTAAATTTCTACATCCCTTCTTTGAGCATCCTTTATTTTATCCAAGGGGGATGGTTGAGAAATAATATGAGAAATAATTGATGTTGTTCCTTGCTTAATGATTCCAATGTCCATCCTTTGGAAATCTAAGAATATCAGATCCTTTTCAATTCACATCATTGATAAAGATGCAGGATCCTTTCTACTTAGAGCATCCACCACCGTGTTTGGATTACTGGGATGGTAGTGGATTGAGAAGTCATAATCCTGGATGAGCTCTATCCATCTTCTCTGGTGCATATTAATCTCTTTCTATGTGAATATATATTTGAGACTCTTGTGGAAAGTATATATCTCACATTTTCCCCATAGAGATAATTCCGCCCGATTTTCAATGCAAAGATCACACCCGCCAACTCCAGATCATGAATGGGATAGTTTTTCTCATGGATTTGTAGCTTCCTTGTGGAATAGGATATCACTTTATCATTTTTCATTATCACATAGCCTAAGCCTTTCAAAGAATCCACACTATACCCCACAAAGAGTTCTTCACTTAAAGGTAGTGTGAGTACCGGTGCAATGATAAGCCTCTTTTTCGAGTCCTTGAAACAGTATCTACATTTCTATGTCTAGAAGAACTTTACTCGCTTCGGTGTCAGTTTGGTCATTGGGTTTTACAAACGTGAAATGATTTTCATGAATCTTCAATAATACCCAGCTAGACCTAAAAAGCTTCGGATCTCCGTTTTAGATGCTGGCCTCGGCCACTCTTCAATTACATTCATCTTGGAAGTGTCCACAGATATCCCTTTCCTTGTGATAACATGCCCCAATAATGGTTCTCCCTCCATCTAGAACTGACATTTACTGTACATTGCATAAAACTTCTCCCATCAGATAGTCTTTAACACAGTTTCCAAATACTCCTCATGTTCCTCCATTCTCTTGGAATATATTAGAATATCATCAATAAGGACCACTAAATTTTTTTGAGGTAATATCTAAAGACTCTATTCATTAAATCCATGAAAATTTCTAGAGCATTAGTGATTCCTAAGGGCATAACTATGAACTCATAGCATCCATACATCATTCTAAAGGAAGTCTGGGGAATATCTTCCTTCCTCAACTTTAGTTGGTGGTATCCTGACCGAAGGTCCACCTTAGAGAAATAACAGGCCCCACGAAGCTAATCGAACAAGTCATCTATTTGTGGAAGGGGATACTTTTTCTTTATAGTGATTTTATTGAGCTCATGATAATCAATATAGAGGCTCATTGATCCATCCTTCTTCTTGACAAAGAGGACTGTAGCACCACACAATGAAGCACTCGAGCGTATAAAACCCTTCTCCATATTCTCTTGTAACAGCTTCGTTAACTCTTCTAGATCTATAGTTGAAATTTTTTAATGTGACATTGAGATAAGAAGATATCCAGGGATAAGATAAATTTAAAACTCAACCTCTCGGTTAGGAGGAAGACCATACAACTCTTTGGGGAATACATCATCGTAATCCTTCATGATGGGCATGTCTTCAAGAATGA
Source organism: Viscum album (assembly GCA_963277665.1). Taxonomy (NCBI): domain Eukaryota; kingdom Viridiplantae; phylum Streptophyta; class Magnoliopsida; order Santalales; family Viscaceae; genus Viscum; species Viscum album. The sequence continues at coordinate 906,022,978 of OY728139.1, forward strand.
TTCTATCCTTTGTCCCAATAATTTGAGCTAGATATGCTTTCTCACAAGGAATAAGTATACAAACATGAGAATAATATTGAAAAAGGAGACTCATATTCCTCCTTACACTTGAAATTAATTGAAGGATGCTTCGGGATGTTAAAAGTGATCTCCCATTTCCGAAAATTGATGATTGCCTAGTACACAGATAGCCAATCCATGCCCAAGATAGCGTCGAACTCCACTAAAAGAAGTATATCAAGATTTTATGGGAGGATCAGTCCACAAAAATAAACTGGGGAGGATTTATAAACCATGGATGCAATAATTTCACCCTTCTCTATTCTCACAGATAAATTTTCCTCCAAATTTTGAGGTGGTGTTTGTATATTTCAACTAAACTTGCATGATATGAAATAATGCGTAGAAACAGAATCAAGTAGTACATTTTATATTCTTGAATTAATAACAAGAGTACATATCACCACATTGTTTTCTGGCTCCACCTTAGTAGTATTGATAGCATAATCCCGTCCTTGTTGATTTGGAGTATGTTGCTAATTGCCTCTGAAAACCCTCGGCTTAGGGAAATTTTTCACATAATTCCAAAGATCCTTGCAGTTATAACACTACACTGTTGGCTGAATGTTGATCTAAACCGTCCTTTTTACTTCAACATTAGGGGGATTTTTTATATCCTTAGGCATTTCTTGGATAGATGACCAAACATTCGACATTTGAAGCAATTTTTGGTTCCCTTGAGACATTCACAAATATGCTTCTTACCACAATTTTTTCATATGGGAAAGTGAGGCTTCTTTATATCATGGGATTTGTTTGATGAACCACCCATGTTGTTCTCCATTTTCCACATCTTTTCACTAGGCCCATGAGACCACTAAGAGTCTCCATTCACCATTTCAACCTTGAAGGCACACCAGACAATCTCCTCATAGCTGTCGAAGTCTCTTATCGCCAAAACTTTTTGTAGACTCGACTTTAGTCCTCTAACGAAGTGATCCACCTTAATATTAATTTTCATGACAAATCCAGAGGCGTACCTTGAAATTCTTGTTATGTTCACTTCATATTCCCCGATAGACTCATCTTCGTTCTGCTTGATTCCAAGGAACTCTCTTTCCATCCTAAGACAAAGTGTTTGAGGAAAATATTTGTTGAAAAACATCCTCTTGAATTCCTCCCATTCTATGGAATCAATTTCCTATTAGGAATTTTTATTCTTGACCATTTTCCACCAATGATCAGCTTCCCCATCAAAACTATATACATCCAGTACAACTTTCTCTTTTTCTGAGCACTGGAGGATGGAGAAAATCTTTTCAATGGAGTTAATCCATTGTTCTGCAAGGAGAAGATCAGAAGACCCACTAAACATGGGAGGCATTTGAAATATAAAAGATTATACGACAACATTCTATTTACTAGGATGAGTGTGAATTTCCACATAATTCAAGTAATTATTCATAACTCGAGCCAACTGATCATGTACTGCTATGATGTTTTGAGCACCTGCTTTCGTCACATCAGGCATTTCATTAGGTAAATCATAATATTTCCTATCACATTGGTTGTTGGAATGTGCTCTTATATTTACCGCCATTTACTATGAAAAATAACTTATAATTAGAGGTATTGAATACTTAGATATTGTGCATAATAATAAACTTTGATCATAAAAGTATGAAGTTATATAGAACAATTACATCCTAACTTGTGATTTCTTAGGATTATATCTAGGTTATCCTCAATTTATTTTATAACGTATATTCTTATGGGCATATTTTTGTCCCTTAATAATGGGTTTTACTATGCTCATGAATTTACCGAAGCATATCCCCAGGGAGGGTCGTAACCCAGAGTGCAGTAAGGCCTATTTTCGTGCACCAGTTCCCATTTGAGTCTTGATCAAAGCGCTGTTTTCGAGTATTACACCTTGATACATCTGTGCCAGAGCCGCATCTACCTGCTCATATCCAGACAGGGATGTTTTTTATTGATAAACCACTAACTCTATTTTCACCAAATTTTAGGGCAGTTTTCTTATACTTAGTCTCATCCTTAAGGTTCTCACTATGGTGCTCTATTCCTAATCTCCAAAAAACTAGACCTCCCTCTGATACCAACTATAGAAACCCGAGCATTTTATATAAAACATTTCATGATTTTAAGCATAATTAATCATCAAAGTACAAGACAAGGACCATTAATTCTAGTATCTAGGAAGAATAGGTACATACAACATAAAACATGGGGAAAAAACTTCTATATTTATTCTTCACAAAGAGCTTCTAACTTCATTTTGGGCCCTTACATCTGTATAGGATATCCTGTGGAACATATGAGAAAAGGGATGAGATAAAAAGCCCAGTAAGGGAATGAACATAAAGATACACCTCAAGAACATGAGTTAGGAAGCATGACATAATGATATACAAATCATGAAACTCATTTAATCATTTAATATAAGCATGGGATCATACAAACATGGAATCATATAAATGTGGCATAATAATAAATCATATCTTTAGTATGGTTTAAGGATATCCACCAATCCCGTTACCCATTTTAGTACGAGTCAAGGCTAACCGCCAATCCTGTTTCACATCGCATCTCATGAGACATAACTGTACCCAATGCATTGAAGAACTATCTAGGCACACCCATCTCAACATTTTCATGAATATTCTTTCCACATAAATACTCTTACTACATATAAAATCATACATAATCAACCATACACAAACATAAGGGTACCCATGGAATGAATTGGGTACCACAATCATGATATAAATCATAACCAATGAGCGTGTCATGAATGTGTACATGTAAGGAATGAATTAGAAAATACATGGACGTTCATATGGTAAAATAGGAATATAACATGGTATTTGGTGTCAAACATAAGTTACAACATATGAGAAATGTATTTTAGAAATGTTTGCATTAGAACATTTTTGTGAGGTTTTATGGAAAATACTATAGCGATTTTAAAATAGTAAAAAAGTAATTCTTTTATTTAAAACCATAATTGAACCAAGAATGTTTTCAAAATAAAAATTCATTATTTAAAAATATAATGGTGTCTTAAAACAGAATATAGAGTGCACTTGAAATTGGGTAAATGTTCGGGAAGTTCCTTTAAAACAAATATGCTTATTGGAAAGTATCGAAGAGAGATTCACTTAAAAGAATGTATATCCCCTAAAGAGAATGTGATATGGATCTTGGAACATTAGTTTGGAGAATATAGACATAAATTTTATGTTCTAAATGAAATGAAAACAACATTTTGGTAAAAATAAAGATAGAGCGACCTGATGGAATAAAGGAATTTCGCGTAGAATCCATCATGGTTTATTGGCAAGGTATCAGGTGTAACTAAGAGGGCTTGATGAGAGAGATAAGGGGATTCTAATCACTTATAAAACATTATGTAATTATGGTAAAGGTGTATAAACATACCCCATCACATGGTATTACACAAAAACACATAACATAGAGAAAAATCATGATTAAGAGTAAAAAGGGGAGGACCCCTTACCTTAAATACTTTGGTGTTCTCCAATTGTTATTACCGACCTGAATAAAAAAATTAAGATTATTAATTAATAATTCAATAACCTCTTCTCTATTCAATTTATTTATTATAACTCTTTTTAGTTCATTAATATTCTTTTTTATTAGTTACAAGTTCAATTTCATTGTTCGGCCTCGTTTGTTTACATGGATTTAAAAGATCAGTTCACTTATATTCATGTTTGGATTATAGGAAAGATGAAATTGGTTATACAGAATTGAAGTTATATTATTTAGTTCATATCCAGGAGATTACATGGTTTTAATTTTAATTAGGTTACTTAGAGTGAAGTTGAATTATTATATATATAACCGTAGTGATAACCGTTTTTCTTAACCGGTGGATTTAATTTCAAAGAATGTGTTTTTCTCTATAACATTATTCCATTTGTACGAAAGGATTATAGAACCAAAAAATAGGTTATATTACATATATAATAATATAGTTCAACCATAACACAAATGGTTTCATGACCAGAATTAAGGATAATAATAGAAATTGATAAACTGTTGTCCTTGAATGTGCTAAATTTTTACATCTCAAATTGTGCATTCATTTATTTTAAAATAAAAAAAAGGGAAATGAGAAAAGATAATGAAATATACCACTATTATGAATACATTATAGTAAATTTATGTTACATGATTTATCATACTATTATGGTTAAGGAGGGTGAGGAAAGAAATAAAAGAACTTAAATGAAAAGAAGAAATTGGTAAGAAGAATTTACCTATTGAGACTTCCTCCCTTGAGAACCTCTTAAGGGAAGAGGTTTTGGTATTTTGAAAAGGATGAGAGCTTTTGGACGTGGGGGAGGACCTTGGGGAGATATTTCGGTGAAATAATGTCAACGAACAAGGCCTGAGATGAGTGGAGAGAAGAGGGAGTGAAGGTGGGTTTTATAGTGGATGATAGGAGGGATTTCACAATATTATAATCATTAATTTGTTATTTCATCACAAGATAAAGTACAGTAAGTATTACATGACCAATAATAGTAAAGGGGTCATGTGAATGCTAACCATGGCTGGTGATATCATCCATGATGCTTGGAATAGTCTATTTAGCTTATAATGTATATATACAGTAAATTACATTATTTTAATGTGCATCAAAATTTAAATTATTTCAGAAAAATCCCAAAATTTCACCCTGACCATTTTTCAACATGTAAAATCCAAAAATGTAGTCCATTTTTAAAAAATAATTTTCTAAATATGATTATTTTGATATTTAATTAAAACCATAATTTATTATAAAAAACCAGTTTTTATACTGTCATAGGTGAGGTTACTATGTATTAGGGTATATAATTATTCATAAGGGTACGTTACTATTCATAAGGGTATGTTACTATTCACCAAAAATGATGTTTTCCTTATCAGACTCTAAATAACTTACTGATTACAACCGTGTATGCAAGATTTTTGAAATTCCAAACACAGAAGTGAAAAAATTATGTTTAAAGGTCACTTATAACTTATTAGTTCATTATTATGTGATTTTATGGTATATTAATAAGAAGGGTATTCTCATTAAAAACATTTGGTCATTACAAATACTATCTATATAAGTCATTGTACTTTTCAGTCAATGCTGGATAAATCACCCTATTTAGAGAATGATAAACATGGACTAAATCCTCCCACATAATCATAGAAAAGTTTTTTTATTAATAACATATACGATCCAATCCTCACATATAGTCCAATCTGAAGGTGACTCCCCACCTTCTTGGATTTCCATCAAGGAAAATCACTCTAGATTCACATAATAAATTTCCTGAATTATATTCAAAATGGTAGACACCACTGAAACTGATATGAGGGCCATCCAATTATATACATCACAAATATAGATTTCCTCTCAACTAGCATGGTAATCTTATTCCACTCTAAACTAGTGTCTTGAACTACCGAAATCAGTGTCTTTATACTCAAAGCAGCAACAAAACTGTTTCAATTACCGAGTGTATATGCTAGCTCAAAATCAAATGAATACTTTTATGAAACACACATCCACTATTGGAGATTAATGTCTTGATGTGTAACGATATAATTTATCATCTTTTTGTATGAATACATAGTAAAAATTTCTATCAAAATTTAATTTCAACAAAAATATCAATGCATAAACCACATGAACTAAATTGAAGTCTTCTTTTGGGTAATTAAGTGCTTGTGGCCCCATAATTCATGCCCAATATGCCACCACATGATCTCACTCATTATCATTGATCCAATCATGATCCTAGATGATTTAGAAAACCCAGTATACTCTTAACCAGAATTTTGTAGGATTAATTTCGGTGTTGATGTCAACTACTTCTTTAGCTCTGGGAAAGTAATCTCACATGCTATTGACCAATGAATCTTAATCCCTTATTTGGTAAAGACCAAATCTGTTTCTTCCAAGAAGTAAAAAAGTCATGGATTCACCTTTGACAATATCCCACTAAACCAAGGATGATTTTTATAGGAAAATTATATTTTGATGCACCCACGAAACAACTGTGTTCACCATAACATGGTCCACTGACACACCATCCATTGAGATGATCTTCCCCAAGATGTGTATCACATTAATCCAGGTATGGGTGAAATATTATGTTCATCAAGGCCACAAACATTATTACAGAATTAATCATCTGAAATGGAATCATGATGATTTCTAAAAGTCCATACCTTCTAAAAGTATTCCATGGAATAATAGATTTTCAAAATATCAAATGATGATACAAAGATCTCAAGTTATTTCTAGAGAACACAAAATCCCCCCATAGCTGGGCAGAGAGAGATTCAATATCTAAAATGTGATATTTATTTCTTTATTTCCATTAATTTGAACTAGTGTTAATAAACATATTTTTTTAAGGTTCAATTTTCCTAATTTGAAAAAAAAATAGAGAAATCCATGGTGATATACTCGGACAGATGAACCCCTTAACCATAAACTCGTCATATTTAGTCTTAAACTCATGAAGTGTTTGTGATTCGATTCTGTATTCTAAAATAAAATCATTCTCATCCCCTACCATGATTTCAATTGTCAATTCCACATCTATCTTAGGTGGTATCCTAGAGAATTTCTCATAAAAGACATCCTAAAATAGTGCCACTATGTGTGGAATGATATCATGATTCACACCCATGTCATCAGAAAATAGACTTGAAACCTGAATGGTGATCTCCCCTTGTTGTGGATAAGTTTTCCATGCATGACATACCTATATATCCCACCCTCCATGATGCACAAAATTTTTACTCTTAGTATATCAAAACACCACTCTCCTATGGTAACAAAAATATGTGGGATTGGTATATAATAAAACATAATTTATCCAAGAGCATGTCAACTCCTGAAATGTAAAATATGTATTTATCGAAAAAACAATACCCCCAAAACATAAGAGAACACCCCTTATATAAAAGGATTTTTCTCAACCATACACCTAATTGTATATCAATCATCATAACCCCACTCTCAAAATTGATTTTCAGACAAAAAATATTCATAATTTATATGTACATAAAATAATGAGAGGATATTGTATCAAATAATTAAATAGAATGTGAAGGAGCTATAATGATAGTCCCTATAGTTTCCTATGGTCTAACCATGATATCCAATAGTGTAAGACAAACTGTATGGAAATGTCTTTCTCATATTCACTATGATGTAGTATGAGTATTCTGAGTTGCATCACTCTATTGATATGGATTACCTTAACTCTATGTACGACATCGGCTTCCTCGACTTCTCTAACCATTAAGACTCTATCTACTAGACTGATATGGGGTACAAGACCCACTTTTGGAACACTTATTGAGCCCGCATCCTCCATCATTATGAATATTTTAAGGGTTCCTATATAAGTGATGTATATATACCATCCTACATCATGATCTATATAATATAGGTGGTCAGATTAATTGTCTATAAATGTGACCAGGCCTACTGAGCTGTTGGATGATCACATAGGTAATGTCATGTGTAAAAGACCCTTACCTCGGGCCACTGTTTTGTCTATTAACCTAGTTGTAATTTTTAAAATGATGTTTCCTATTCATGGAAGTTATAAATCTTATTTTTCTAATAAAATGTCCATATACTACACTAGAATCATTGTACAGGTTCCCCGTAGATATGAGATCTGGATTCACAACTTCTGAAAACATATTCAGCCTAATAATTTTCACCCAGGACTTAAACTCACATGTATATTCATCCAGAAATCTTTTCATCAGATTAGCCTAATCAATTTCCAACACTATAAAAAATAACATCAAATCAGTAATACATTATCTATAGTTCATTTCAAACATACTTACCTTGGTTAGCCACATGAACTCAGATTCCCTCTCTGGCTTGAGTGGCATAGGTTAAAAGTGCTCCATGAACTTCTCTTGATAGTCCTTCGACAATAATGTTCCAAGATTTCCATCCCTATTCTAGATGTACCATCAACTATTTTACTGAATACACAATATATAAACATATAATTTATGTCTCTTATCATTAAGAGTCTCTATGTGGTCAATGATTTTATATAAATACTCAATTTAGAACTCAGTTACCTCATGTCCACCATTTTAAGTGAAATTCAATGGGTGATATAACGGGAACACCCATTTTGAGTCAGACACGTTCCACACAACCCATCTTGGGAATCTTTTAGTAAACTAAATAAACCGATAAATGTTGTTATATAACTTCACAAGAGCATCCTCACTCAGCAATATTATATTTTCAGGTTCCACTATTGGTGGATTATTTATATCCATATCTGGATGTCCTCCTCTAAACAAGTGTTGTTGTGGAGGAATATAACTACAATTCCATACACACAGATTTTAACACAAAACACACCATTATAACATTTACATAACATGGGTTCATATAAATCCTTAACAACTCATCCCCATACCCCACCACATGGTCAAAACGGAGGCACTAACACAACCCTTAATAATGCATCATCTAGGTCATGGATATCAAACAGTACAAACCTTTTGTTATTCAATTTTCTCATTAGAAACCCATTATAAATTTTAATACACCACATTAAGCATAAATTAAAATTTTCAATATCATATTAGGAACCTTTTTCATTTAATTTACATAAGAAACAAAAACTATTTCATTTAAACAAATCACCCAGTATAATCTTTTCTATTCATGCCTAAAATGATATGTGTCACAAAATAATATATATTCTCTATCATTTTTCAGGTCTATTTAACTCTCATACAATACTAGGCCCAAATAAAATCCTCTAAAATCATAAAAAAGAGACATCACGAGACATGTTCATTACTCAAGGTGAAATAACTTTCAAGTGTAACAGAAAAAATCAATAATATCAATTCCACCATAGGTACATGGATTTTAACCCCACACATGGGTTATGCACTCCCATGAATTAGATCTTAATAAAGGATTGAATTATCCTAATATCAGGTCTACCATCTCAAATTATTAAGAAAAAAATTATTGAAATCACCCTTTGATACCACTTTTTGATGCCTTATCTGGGTTCCACATGCTGGTTCCTTGTGTCGGTTAGACACATGACCTTAAGCATTTCTCACCATATGGAAAAGGCATGAGACTAGCAGTGTGGGTCAAATATATATATAATTGGTAAACGATAATATCAATATCAAAAATATCAACCATGTAAGTAAATAAAAAATATATGAAAACAATATATTCCATAAAAAGAAATAAACTATAACCAATATAGACCAGTATCACATGATGACCAAAATAGGAAATTCAATATCCAAAGAAATTAGTAGATATGCCATGAAATATGTGTTTCAAGTGTCAATATGAAAAAACCAAAATACAGACACCCGAATAACTCCCATGTGAGTTCTGACATCACATCTAGTTCACTCATCAATTTTATATCCCAAAAATTCCATGTAATTTTGGAAATTTTCACTTATCATGTCATTAAAACATATAGTCTATTCATGTATAGATTTGGTTACTCCTATAGTTTGTTATTAAATCTATGAAGGACAGTAGGAAAAAAATAATAAAAATCTAGACTATAACTGTATTTCCATTTTATCAAGTATATAATACATGTCATAATGTAAGAATTTTAGAAATTAAATTATAATTTATCTAACAAAAAATAACCCCAGGTTTACAATGAAACCTGAATAAATAATACACCCTTTGTCCCATGTGGGAGTGTGAAAGATTTCTATAGGATATGATATATCACATAACTCATAGGTTTCGATTATTCATTTTATTTTCATTTTAATATCATGGATACTTGAAAAAATAGTCTAATTCCAACTATTTAGTCTCAAAACATCATTTATAGAACCCTATGGGAATTTGAAGCATCCGTCTGCATCCCAAAACCTATTTATTATTAAATCATATATAGGATTTGGAAGCAGCTTTCCATTTCCCACACTCAAATATTTATAAATTACATATAATATTTTGAAAAAACCATCCTTGTCCCACAGAAATATATAAAACATTCATAGATATATCACTTATATAAAATATATATCCCATTTATCAATGTTAATAATCATTAAACCGTTATCAATTATTCAGAACATGGTTCACTACATTAATTTATCAAAAAAATTGGTCCCAACATTAAACTTATTGTATTATATGGACAATTCACCATCAAACCATTTATGAATATTTAATTATATAATCCATTAATACTTCAAGGATAAGACAAAAAATACTTAATTCCAATTATAAACCAATTCATACTAAAATTTATCTACGAATTTTAGTATCTCAATTTAACTTATTCAAATTTGCCATCTCCTCCCACTATTATTTATCACATGGAAATTCAATTTAATCAATCCAATTTTATATTAAAATACCAAATCAGGGAAAATAAAATTTGAAAATTACATATATATAATTAAATTAAGACTGTGAGAATTTATATAATATAACAACTTCCTCAAGAATGTTGATGCGTGTTCACAAAACTAGAAACCCTAAACTGAACCAGAACAATAAATTGCACTACATCAAATGGTATAAAGATCCAAATATAGAACTAATACCAGTATAAAAAGACCATAAAAACATAGATCTAATCATTGGAAAACTACTAATAAAACATTCTCCATCATCTATAAAGAGTTAAAGGAGAGATATACATCCACATGGGAAGAAATCAATTATTGAGAAAGGTTTAGATGTGTCAATCAGATCTTCAATTTGTCAAGAATATAGTTTTTAATTTATTTTTATTTCATTCTGGGCCTCTAAAAATTAGATAGATAATATTAGGTTTATAATTGGTGAATATGTGTGAAATTCAAGGATTTTTTTTAATTTTAATATATTTTTCAGTGATGATAATGCTGCATGTATGGTTTCCTGCGTAGGGGCACACTTTTTTCTAACTCGCGATCCCTAATAGAGATGTTCTTATAGGGTTATCATGATGACTACTAAGATGAATCATTTTTATTAAAATAGTGTTCCAACCATATAATTCCCCTCTTTTTGGGAATATGTGGCTAACTAGGTGTATGTGCACTGTTTGAGAAATATGATAAACTAACTGTATACTGGACCTTTACCATCAATGTTTCTCAATTTTCACCTCAAACACATCGAAACGTAAATAAAACCCATGATATACTAATATATGGGTAAAAGGGTACCTATAAATGAAAAAGATACAACTCTATAAAATTTTGAGATCTTACAAACCCATAAGACACATTGTTAATTTTCTATTCAAGTTAGAGCACTTCTAAAATATTCTAATTATCAACCATTCCAATTAATTAATCATATTTAAATTATTTTTATCAAAATATTATTTCACATAACATAACATTATATGATAAATGGGTTATTACCCAATAAAAACAATTCCATTTCCATTCCACCATTATCTCTTAATTCCATCAGTATCTAATAACTAACATTGTACAACAGATATGAACCGAAAACGACACCTTTTAATATCATGATGCCTCATATTTCAACCAAAATCACTTCACCACCACCTCATATCACATTTCTTCCCACTTATTTTTATCAACATTCCCCATGTATCAAACATAATAAAATATATCCATTCACACACATCACTACCACCACACATCACTAATTTTAGATTTTGATAAATGGATTTCACCACAATTTATTATTTCAAGGGTATTCACAAAAATACGAGATTGAATGGGCCACCGATTTATTAGATTAATATATCATCATAGTATTTTTAATTTATGTAATGTCCATTGAATAGTAGATATAATGTTTAACAATTCTATAACTAGAAAAACATGAAAAAATTCAACAAAACGATGAAGCTATTAAAATAAAACCACTATCCACCAAATTAGAATAATCAAAAGGACAAGTAAAACACATATGATTTCATTAAAAATCCTTCAATTTAAATTAAAATAATTAATTATCTTCATTAGTCCAGTTATTAGTATTTAACTATACGGAAAAATGATATATCCTCTTGTAAATTTAATGGAATGGACATTGGATCCTCTCTCCAAAATATATCATTCTAATATTGAATGTGAGGTTTAAATAAGATGGAGATGACTGCCAATAACTACCTAGAAAGGAACCACCTTGAAAAAACTGGTTCATTACGAGCACATAAACCTCCTTTTCTAAGACATCACCAAAACTAGTGGCTCCCCTAACAATAATATTCTCTAGATGAGTAATCAATGGAGAAATGGAAGAGAATGGGAATGTGAATAACCTAAAGTAATTATAGATTTCTCTCATAATATCATTGAAGGATATTAATAAAAAGTTCATCATATAGAACATTGGAAAGTACTCAAATTTCATAAGGATCCAATGGAAATATGGATAAATACTGTGTTTTAAGGGATATCATGAATTTATACGTTAACTAAATATTGAAAACCATAACAAACACAATTTAATATGGTGAAAATTCATTGAAATATGATATAATAATAATTTTCATTGAGGTATTTCTTTTTTTTGTAGGGTTGTTCACTGAGGAATATGAGAAACATAGTGGGGTCCACACCATATATATGATAAAATGGGAAATAAGTTATGCATTACAGGAACCCACATTGACATATATATATATAATTATTAAAGGATGTCTACTTTGAAACAAAAATACATCTATCATCTACCTCTAAAAGGATTGATACTTAATTATCCCTCATTCAGGGCACCATTCCATAACATATCTCTTTATGTCACATTTATGTATAAATGGAATAACCACTAAATCTAAATATACAATGCCCTATTCCGTAGGTGAAATATCGATAACAAATTTGTCCAATATATAAGGAAACAAATTCTTCCAAACCATAAAATAATTATCCATGTGAAATATCACCTATAAGTCCACCATCCACTCCTAAAACACCATATAATTTCCCTTAAACATCACCACTATTTGAATTCTCATATGTTAATGGGGTGGGAAGATCAAACTATAACACTAAATACCTATCAAATGATTCTTTCCATTGAGAATAAAATATAAACAAGAAATTTATGGAATGGTTTTAAACAACAATCCCAATGGATACCTCTCAAGGATCGCAAAACATTTGAAACACTCCCACAAACATATTATAGACATAAGCCTTACTTATTACATATAATAATTTAAAAAACCATTTCAACCTCCACACAACCTAATCCATCAAAAACATAATATGTAAAAAAACACCTCCCAAAATATACAAATTAAGTAAACCCAGTCTCCATTGCATGATATTGTCTTATTTGGGTGGCATTGACTTACCCAAATTTTTGTTGAATGTAAAAAAATGAAACGTCTATTAATTATGAAGTTGTCTTCCCTTATTCATATAATTTATTGTTTTATAAAATATTACCCCTATGGGGAAAGGATAATTCCATAAACTAGTAATATTTACACATCAAATCATTATTGAAAAAACTAAACAATTAAGAACTAAAAAATACAGGGGAACTAGATACGATAATTGTCTCCTTCTCACATGTTCTATAACACACTAATATTTTGTGATTGTTATCACCTTAATATTATATTGAATAGTATTAATAGTATTAACCACATTTGGGAAAATATCTATAAAGGTTTTACATAATGAAAAAATAGTGATTATTTCATAATAAATAAGCACACAATATTTTTAAAATTCATTTTATTCTTAAAATATAAGGTTTCTTAAAAGTTATGTTTCATTACATTTTGTGAAATAATATGATAATAAATGAATATCAATTTAGAAATTTCATTTTATAAAAAATATATCATTTTAAAAATCATAAGATCAAAATTATTTTATCATGAATTTAATATAATATGGTTAAAATATTTATTTTTAGATGAATAGTTAAATAATAATTTTTAAAGATAAATATAGTTTATTCTATAGAATTTGTGAAGCCTGGTTTTTATTTATAAGGGTTATAAAAATTATTTTTTAAGGTTATTTTTAAATTAAATTAAATTATTATATTTTTTACTAATGTTATAGTTTATCTTTTTCAAAAATACAATACGACATAAAGAATGAATATCGCTAAAAATATATTTTCACCACATTTCATGTGTTTGTTAAAAAATAAATTGCTTAAAATTATTGTAATTGAATTTAATATCATGGATTAGAGACATGGTATTATAATTTCCAATTATTTTATTTTTTTTCACTTTATTTTTTGTTCACAATATATAATAACATTTGTAATCATTCATTACATGGGTTGAAGATAAAATGGGATTACTGATGGGGGGTCTTACCCATGATCTAGGATAAATATATTCAATTAAATTAAACTAAATTTTATTTTATGAACATATTTCAATGAAATATTTTTATAACATAAAAATCATTTTCATATTGAATCATTTTTCTTTAATATGACATAATAAAATTATAATTCATTCATATACTAAAGGTGTGTCCCTCCCCCGCTTATAAAAGACACCCATCTATTATTTTCTTAATCAGCTTTGAACCACCTAGATCAACCAAAACCTACCCAATAATATTCTTAACATCCCTAGAAACCATGTATATGTGTTCTTTTTAAAATATCAATCTTCAAGAGGCTAAGAAGGTATTTAAAGGAGGTATACTAATGAATCAGTAATTATCTTAACCTAACACTTCAATTTATTTATCTTTCTATATATGGACCTGACCTTAAAACATTACATAATGAAGAATTAAATGAATAATTCACATTGAGGATCTTTTATGGTTTATTGTTTTATATAATTAGGACATAACTATTACATCTCCAAGATTACAAAGTAAACACTTCCACTCAGTTTCAATTTTTTCATAAAATAAAAACACTTACAAAAAGAAACATGACTAGTTCCATGTGTTTTACAACATGTCTTTCCTTGATTCCATCCTTGAACCTATTCATCTATATGTCCTAAGGAAAACATTTCAAAAACATGGGAGGAGCATAAAAAGCTCATTAATGGTTCACAAAGATGGAAAACTGTTAGTTTTTCAAAACAACAAGTAATCCTTGGATACTTAATCATAAGTAATACTTTTCACCATTATGAAGTAGTAAATAATGTTCAATGAAAAAAAGATCCATTTCTTACCATTTTGTAACAAAAATATCACCATAAAACCCATATAAATAACACATATCATATAAAGGTAACTTATGAGCTAAACATACTTAAATGGAATAACCATACAGTCTACTTCCACACATGTCACTAAATGGAATAGCCATACGGACAACTTCCATACCCAATACATTGAAGGTTATAACGTAACTACCCATCCTGGTATTCATGGCACCCCCTGTCATATGGTTTATTACATAACCACCTGTCAAATTTCCAAGTACAATTATAAAATCGTAAGACACAAGACAAATATAAAGGAAAGAAAACATTTCCACATTTCAATCCCAATATATCACTTAAATATATTGAAATAACAAATCCATTATCAAAACCATTTTTAATTCAAAAATAAATAAACGAGTATATGGTATTTATTTTCTTTTAAAAACATTACGGCTTGTTGAGGAATCCAAAGGTCAAATAATACTCGCAGTGGTGGAAAGGTTATTGTCACCGCGTACGTTAAAAGATACATTCCCATTTGTCATTTAGTAAATCAATTCATAGAAAAATGTTCCCTTTGAATGAAATGAAAATTCAAAGATGTTTATATAGTTTATAAAATAATTTCTTGTTTTAAAACTAGATATTCCTCAATGAAAGGGGATTGAGATGATGGCCATTACAAAGACGGTATTCCTTAGATTAAGGTTAAATCAATTACGTAATTATGTTTGAAAAATATAAATACACCCAATATAAGTGGATATTATGTGTAAAAAAATAAGAGGTCATTAACACATATTCATAGGAATACATATTCAGGAAGTACATGTTTAACCCAAAGAATTGAAATTACGTTAAGAAGTTCCCTTGCAAAAAATTGAAAGCCTAACTGTGTCACTTAAAAATTCAGAAAATGATTTGATGAGAGATAAAAAGTATATCTTGTCACATGGACTTAAAATTTATATCAATAATGATATATAAGAACATTTCCTAATATAAGAATATGTGAATTAAAATACATAACAAAAAATAATCCTTTTACAAAGAGGAGGGATAACGGTTCCCTTACAGATTTGGTAACTTACGAAGCATACACCCCATGAATGAAGGACCATACAATGTTGATGTAAATAAACATAAATGAAAGTATATTACAAAAACAGTAGAATAATATTTAGTAAATACATCACTCAAAAGAGATATTGACAAATATATCAAGAATCTCACGGGAATAAAAAGTGAGATAAAAACCCATTATCCCGTAGTAATAAATCGAGTCGTATGACCAAAGGATAATAAGAACCAAATGAATCACAGAATAACATGAATATAAATATAATAATGGTAATATATATCAAGTGTAAGTACACAATACACCACATTCAATAAATAAGTGGCGAACAATAGAAATCTCAATGAATTAAAAGTGTGATAAGAAATCCCTAACGAAATTTCGGCAGCCTAATAGCGCCACTTAAAACATCCAAAAATGGATTAATGAGACCAAAATAGGGACTCCCATAATAGAAAAATAAAAATTACAGTAATATGAATATAAAATAACATCCCCCAACATAATAAATATGAGATTAAAAGAAGTGACACAAAAGAGAGTACTTAAAAAGAAAGAGAGAGGTAGGATCCCTTACCTCATGTCTGTCTTGTCTTGTTCGTTTCATTATAATCCTTGATAATAAACTATGGTATGTTTATAATTTCATAAGGACCTAATTTAATGTTTATTATTCAATTAATATCACATATTATAATGTTATAATAATAAGTTAATTATGTGAGTTCGTATCAGTCATTATTGTCGATGTTCGGTGTATGAGTCAAAAATGAACTAGTTTGAAAAGAATTGCCTATGTAGTTATAAGTATATCATATCCAGAATAGTATTAATGATTTTAATACCATATATATCCATTATATATTCATTTTATACTATTCCATAACATTTTGAGAAAAAAATTGAAATGCACCAATCATGGAGACGGTAGGCAGTACGTACGCATGAACATTACATTCATTTATTTGTCATATTAATGGAAATAAAACTAAATGAGAGATATATATATATTATAATTACAGAATGATATTCTGGATTTACAAGTAATATATATCATATATATCCATTATGTTTATATACTTATAATAGTACATAACATTTGGAAATAAGAAATGAAATGCACTGTTCATGGAGACAGTAAGCCGTACGTGCGCATGAACGCTACTTTCATTTCTATTTCATACTTTAATGGAATGAAAACATAATGATACATAATCATATTATAATTAAATTATAATATCATATATAATATCATTAACTCAATCCTATATACATCCCACATATGGCATTAACAATTCAAATCACTTTGAGGGGGAGGTAGTCCACACTTTCTAAAAAGAAATTATCGTGTTTACCCATTATGGAAGCCATAAAGGTATGGAATAAATGAAAGATACCAACTCATAAGGAAAAAATAAACACAATATATAATATATAAATACAATGATATTTTAATGTCCCCCATGAGAAGTGTTAAAAGAATATTGAATGAACATCGTTTCGTGAGGCAGTAATTCTATGTCCACAGAAACAGTATGTTTTTCACCAAATAGATGGTGGTGTGTGTAAGTTTAGCTCTAATAATTCTTATAAAATAATCATAGTATATTTAATATACTGTTGTTCTTACAAAATAAAGGAATAAAAAGAGTTTAGGGGGTTGGAGAGTCAAAGTAAAACAAAAGAACATAAGAGAGGACATTATCTTTAAACCAGGTAACTCCTCTTGGATTGAACCAAAAGGGTTTCTTGATGTACTTTTTGACTAAGGTAAGGCATCTAGGATGAATAGAGGTATATTGTGAGATTATATGAGTAGAGTTTTGACGAGCTAAAGGGCTCGAAGAGTGTGAGAAATGGGTAGGAAGTGGGGTCTTTTTATAAGGGAGAGAACGAGCTCTTTTAAAAGTCTTGAAACAATTATTATATTTTATAATGGTTTTCTTTTTATAAATGTCAAATAATAATTAAATTAGAATATAAGCTGTCCCTTGTTAAAAATAAAATCATTGAATAATTATTGGACAAGTTTTGGATATTTCTTTAAACTTTATCTTCTTATTAATTTAACTTATTCATTAATGACGTAATCATTGCATCATCATTGTGTCATAAATAATTTTATTTATGTGATGTCTAAAAATTATAAAACAATTACCATTATGTAGTAAATATTTTTATATTTCTAATGAATATTTATATTCTAAAAGATAACTTGTATAACCCCTTGTAAAAATTGTTCTATTAAAACCATACATGTTTGTTACATTTTTATTTTTTACTTTAAATAAAAGTTATTAATATCATTATCTTACCCAAGTGGCTCCATGGGGTCCCAAAAATTGGCCCATGGATTTTATTGGTCTTCCATGACTCATCCAATAATGGTGGGACATGTTTCAAGTTAATTTCATATTATTATAACATTATTTTTACCTTAATTTACCTTAATTACCTCTAATCGCGGTTAATAAAACTCAAAAGTTACTATTCACAAAATATTATTTTCATTAAATTGAATCACATTTTACTTACTAATGACAATCATGTATATCGTATTTTTAAAATTCAAATCATATAAGCGGTAAAATTTCATTTAGATGAAAAATTTGTTTTTTATCTACCACTTAGTGGTTTCACTATTCGTAAAAAATTATTGATTTTCAGAAAAATACAAAAAATTCATCCAATGCTATATTTGATATTCCAAATTAAATAATGATGTCTATTTTACCAAATTAAAAACATATAAGTTTTATTAATTAATTTTTATAATTAATTCCCACTGTCAAAACAACTGGCGTGTTTTTAAAAAACAATATCTATCAAAAGATTGACACTTGTTTATGTCCAATTTCAAAGTGAAATTAATTCCAATGAAAGAAAATTGATTAAATGGTAAACATATATTCTAATTACACTTTAGAACCAATTAAAATGGTAATCTGACCATTTAAATAAATTCGACTAAAAGGAAGTTTTGAATTAAAATACAACATTTTTCACTATTCATTAGAAAAAGTACTTTATTAGAAAAATACCAAAAACGTACAAAAAGTAAATTGGATATCTTTATTATAAAGTAGTATTTCATTTTTTCAAATATAAAATATAAAAGTGACAATAATTACAAAAAAAGTTTTCCATCAAAAGGCGGTTAATCGACCTTTTAAAGAATATTATAATATTTATGCTTAAAATTGTATTAATTCTCATTTAAAGCCTCTATCATTTATTAGATAAATGTAAAAATATTTAACACACATATATAATCATTTTGTAGTTAATTTTGTTCATTCTCGCCATTATAATGTCTAGGAGTTAACTACCATTTAAAGTAATATTATTATATTATAAGTGTAGAATTTAGGGTTTCAAAGAAACCCGTTGTTTCATATTGGGCATGCAATCTAAAATAGAATTCCAATTAAATTAATATTAATATTTTATTAAAAAATATTAATGAATATGAAAATGCCATATTCTTTATTTACCCGGGATGTTACATTCAAGCTCTTGTAAATCTAATGTAAAAATCAGAAAAAAATAACATCAATACCATAAATATTCAAAAATATTATTATGTTAATATAATCACCATTTCCAACCCCATATTCTATAAAATGTTAAATGAATGTATCACTTGTGTGTATATGTGGACTACTACCACCACATTGTGATATAATTCATTTTCTTTTATAATCATTAATGTTTGGTTATTGTGATGAATTTAATAATTATATATGATATATATGTATATATATTTTATAAATATGTTCTTGTAATTATTTATTATTAATTAACTTACTATTTATTTTTGTTAGAAAATTGAAACAACATTTATGTGCATGTAAAGACTAATCTCTCCATGATCAATGTAATACATTTTTCAATCACAAAATTTTATTAATGATGGTAATTTTGAATATAATTTAAATTTATTATATATATATATATCACCATTAGCACTATTACTGTTTTCAAATCACTATCTAGGAACAAGGATTGGAACTTTCGAAATGAAGCTTCACTAAAATATGAAAGAGTTAACTACTAGAAATGATGATTTTAATAAGGAATTATTAACAAATTTTTGTTGTATTATTATGAATAATATATATATATATGATATTATATTTATTATCATATTATTCTATAAAATTTTAATTTTTTAATAAAAATTAAATAGGTTTTGGGATTCCTTTGAATGAAATTCTAACATGAGGTATGGGATTAATGTATCAATATTTTTTTATCGATATTATTTCTGATTAGTTTTTATGATGAAATATTATGATATATATCTCAAATTTATCATGATTTATCTTTGAGTTTTTACTTATAATATATTTTTTCCATTAATTTTATTCTATTTATGCATATAATATACCAAAATAATTTTTTAATGAAAAAAAATTTATTTTTGTGTTTGGAAAAAAGAAAATTTCCATCCATATCCCTATTTTTTAAAATTGATTCAATGAATTTTATTATTATCATAATATATTACCTTAATTCAATTTTTTCTATTTTTATTGTTATATAATTTTTTAATGGAATCGGGTTTTTGTTTTAAAAATTATTCACCTAAAAATTTTCAGAAATTGTGAAAAGAATAATTATTTTGAAAAAATTGAATGAAAAGAATATATAGTTTACATGACCTATCAATGTTGTGATGCATCAATTACAGGTTTACATGATTCATTACAATTTTTTTAGCAATATATTATAAATTTTTAGATTCGAATAATGTTTTTTCGAAATGAAAATCATATTTTATTCAATAAGCATGACATTGTAAATTTAATATAATATTTCATCCATCATAACATACTTTGATGTTACTTATGGTTTAATCGGGGTATGATTCAATAGTAAAATTATTAATCTTTAACATGATAGATTATTGTTGTTTTGATGAGATGTTTATGAAACAAATTTTTTTGATGAGTTATTATCAGATGAAATAATGAAATATTTATGAAACAAATTTCCTTTCAATGGGTTGTGATATTTTGATATAATTAATTGATGATAGATTTATGGTATTTTGGAACACATATTAATGTTTTTCATTAATTTATTGGTTATCCAAAACTATATATCCCACCAATGCATTTTGAATGTACGGATATCTCATGAGATAATATAGACAAGAATGGGGTGTGTACCAAGCCCAGTAAGGTACTTTTCCTACTATGATAGTCTTTAGAGTGACTATTGACAATGAAAATGATGGAATTATTAGTGAACCCCATAAACTATGATATTATTGTCCATAATCATTGACTATTAAAATAATTTTCAATTTATATGTGTAAGCCAAAAACTAATGTCTTATTCTTATAATATATTCTCATTGATCGCATTCTTGTATTCATTTATGGTTATTTCTTATGATCTACTAATTTTTTTCCTTATCTCATGTTTATGATATATAATATTATGAGTATTATTTTAGATGTTAG
Organism: Viscum album; assembly: GCA_963277665.1. NCBI lineage: Eukaryota > Viridiplantae > Streptophyta > Magnoliopsida > Santalales > Viscaceae > Viscum > Viscum album. The sequence goes on from OY728139.1 coordinate 906,044,694, forward strand.
ACTCATGTTCTGATATACTTATGAAAATTTTATGATTACATGAATATAGACATATTAATTATTTCCGTTACATAGTATCTACGATCTACCATTATTATGTATCCCATTCCCGGGAAAAAAATAATGTTGTTATGTATGATATATCTAATAATAGTGGTAGTTGTGAATAAATAACAATGAGATGACTTAGTTTTTTTATGATCATGTTTCTAATGTATTCATGTTTTTAAACACAATAAAATAATAAAATTAATTTTTAGATCACAATTTTATGGATTAGATACTTATTTAATAAGATTTAATATTTATATATGATATTTTGGGTCATAATAGTTGGCATCATAGAAGGGTTCAAAAATGTTTGGAAACTAGGATGAGAAAAAATTAATAAGACCCCGAAGATAAGACATTGTATTAAATAATATCAAATATTATGGTAAGGAAATTGAATTTTTTTATCAATGAAATCACATCATTGTATGGGTTCTAGAAAGTGGATGTGATCACGGAATAGATTATCCTTAGTGGAAAAAATAGGAATCTGATTGATTTGGTATTTAATCGATCATCCCCAGTCATGTTAAATAGGCCTAAGACTACACACCTGGATAGAAACACACATGTGATCATGTGTTAGATTCTCTTTAGAGTAAAAAATAGTTTAATCCAATGTTTTCATAGATTGAGAAGATGGTGTTAAAAATTATATATCTAATGAATTATATCCACGATTATATGGTATTTTACAATTATAATTGTTTCTCATATTAAGTTTTATTATTTTATAAAATGGCTAGAAGTTTAAGAATTCATGTTTACACTAAATGTGATGGAAAATAAAAGGATTTTCATTATGAGAAATGAAATATTATTGGATATGTGATGAAATATATAATTTATATTATTAGATTAATTATGAAATCTATGAATCATCCTATTATGATAAATGAAAAAGAAAAAGGAATTTTTTTACCGAGTCCTTGATTTGGAATCATCTAACTTATTTCCATGGGTCGTATAAACTAGTAGTTAATATGACATGGAAAATTAAAATGGAATATATATTTTACATCTTCTAGTGTTTAGAACATGAAAATTTTATTTTATATTTTTTATCATTTGCAAGGAGAAGTAAATCAATTGTGGGCTCTTATCTAGATCATAATGTAGTGGGAATAAATTGAATATATAGGGTTTGATGAGTCTAGTGGGTTTTAACATGAATTTTTTTCATAACATTCCCATAAATATATGTGAAGTATTTCCATGAGCTAATTATGATGTTTTATAAATCCATTATTACCTTAGAATAAAATTATATATGGCATCCCAATTATTCTTTATTATTATCATCATTCATAATATCAGATTGATCAATTCCTTAGTGTCTTAAAACCATGTCTCTAAAGGGATTTATTCATAAGGAAATTAATTATTTATGGATAAATTGTTTTATTTTCTATAAAGGATCCAATAGAGAATGTGGTTTCCCATGTTATTGATAATAAAATAAAGATAAAATTAAAAAAAATTATAATAATAAAAACTATGGAGATAAAAATACGTTCATTGAATTATACATGGAAGATGGAATAAAATTTGGAGAAAATTGTATTATAGAGACAGATAAATTATTTATGTGTGTAAATAAGGGTCCTATGAAAATAAATTGATGGTGTAATGAGAATAAGAAGGTGGTTAATGATGAAAATGGAGAGAAATAACCATATAATACAGAACCAACACTCTTAAGTTTTACTAAAATATGTGTGGGGATTATTCTAACAAGTTATATACTATAGATTTTAATTTAAATGAATAATGATAGCAGCATATTATGCCCATAGAAAAAGTAAGCCCTAGGTGATCACTATAACCAATTTGGGTTTCGACAATGATGCGGTAAAAGGTACACAAACCATTCAAACTAGAACGCCTAAAGTATTATTTGATTATAGATCGATCCACACTTGTATAACTGAATAATTTACTATGGGTGTCACAATATAAAATAAACAATTTCATGTTCAGTTAGTAATGAAAAATCCTAATGGAATGATGATAGAATCACAAGACTATTAATATACTCGAATTGATTTTTTTAGGAACGTTTAACTTTAAAATCTCCACATTATCCATGTTGAGGAATTTGATACTATTTTATGCATGTATTTTTGGATTCATATATATCCCACATAAACATTCATGGAATCTATGTCACATATGATATTTCAAAACAAATATGTGTTTATCTCAAATGGTTGGGGAGATTCTCAAAATCCAATAAAGGCTTATTATATAATATTTTATTGATGTCTTTCCAAATTATTTTTTTACCCTACCTCTGAATTCTGAGGAATAAATTTCAATATAAATCATTCATGGTTCTATATCTATCTCAAACACTCAATATTTAATTAACCCAATTGAGTTCTATGAATTGAAGAAGAAACTCTTGGAGAATCATTATAATAGTTTCATTTTTCAAAGTGTTTCACCATGGGGTGGTCCAGTTATTTTTATTAACAATAAAAGAATATTGATATTTCTATACATTATTTATTATAAAATTTAAATATATAAATCATGAATAATAATAATCTCCCTCGTGATAGTGATTTTTTATGCAATTTGAAAGGCACAATATTATACCTTGATTGATCTTTCATCTGGATAATATTTTTTTATTGTCAAAAATGATGCCATATACAAGAAACAATTTCATACATGGTACATACACTATGATATATTTAGATCCCATTTTTCTTTACAAATTACCCTAATATGTTCATGGATTTAGATAATATTGTATTTTGATATTACCTTTACCAATTCATTATAGACCTTATTGAAAATGTTCTTTTATATTACAAGATTTAGGAAGAGCAGAATGATCACTTGAGAATTGTATTGAATACCCTATAGAAGTAGAATCAATATGAAAAATTTATCAAGTGTTAATTTTGGATACATAATTTTTCATTTTTAGTTCATATAATTCCAAGTGAGTGTATATCTATTGATTTATCAAAGGAAAAAATTATTGAACATTTTCCCAAACTATTCTAAGTGAATGAGATTTTTAGTTTTCCTAGAACATATGGATATTATCAAATATGTTTAATTAAATTATTAAGTATATAAAATATAATATTCATGTTAACTTATAATGGATCCAATTTCATTTATATTGAAGAATTTGAATAAAATTTCATTGATGTGAAAATAATGTTTTTTACAAAACATAATCCCAGATTACCCATATCTGTAGATTTTTTTTGATATATAGTGATGCATCATATAATGGAATGGGATTATTAATTTTAAAAAATTATATGGTGATAGATTATGCCTTACGTTTATTGATGTTTCATGAAACTGTTTTCCAAATAATGATTTGGAGTTATCTGTGGTAAATTTTTAAATAATTATATGAAGGAATTATCTTATTAGAGAAAGGTGTGATGTATATACTGATTAGGGATGATTAAATAATGTATTCTCTCAGAAAGATTATTATTTTCAATGGAGAATATTTTTGGAGTTGATAAATATTATCAATTACTTCTATATTTCCAATATGGGAAAGAGAACCATTTTGATGATGATTTGATATGAAAGGATTATGTATTATAACCTAATTAAAGGATCACAAAATATCAAATATTACATTTTTAAAAGCATATTCATGAAAATAATTGTGTAATTAGATAAATATTATCTTTTTATAATGGGTGATAGACCAATATTCCATGAGAACAATAAAGTGGAACATAAGAAATATTTAGAGCTATAAAAGATTCAGAGTAATGTACCTATGATCATCCTTTATTATGATGTAATGATAAGTTTTCATAAAATTTTGTGAGTCCCAACCATACTAGAATTGGATACTCGTATATTGGATAATGTGAATAGTTCATCATTCTCTATGCATCATGGAAATATGATGATGTATAGTGATCTAGAATGTTATTTATTATGGAAAAACATGAAAATAGATTATTAATGTATGTGTCTTCATTCATGGTTTGAAATAATGTTCATCCTAAGGGATAGATGTCTAAGGCTATGTTATTATAATTACACATCTTAGAATGCAAATGGGAAATTATTCCCAAATATTCATCTTTAGACTATATAAAACATATAAAGGGAATAATTATATTTTTGTTGTATTTGATATCTCTATAAAGTTATCACATATCATTTCCATCATAGAATATTTCTCTCGGGATCATATTTACAGGATTTATATAATATGAGTGGATATATTTCATAGGGTATCACTATTAATTGTATTTGATCTATAACTAAAGATTAAATAATGTTATAGAGATGTAATTTTTAGTATTTGGATACAATATTGAGTTTCATTACTGCATATTATCACTCTAAATATGTTCAGTCAATGATAAAAATTTAAAATATATAATACATGTTGAATTAATAATCAATAAATTTCAATAGTGGTTGGTATCAACACCTTTTTAGTGGGTTTTTTATATTATCGCCACTTTCACACAAGAATTCATGCAGCCCATTAGGAATCCCTTTATTGATGGTTGTGTATATCATCAATGTTCTGGGTTGAAGATAGATAAAGAAATGTATTATAACCTAATCAAGATGAGAAAATGACATATATGATTAGATACATTGAAAATTAAATAATAGAATATCATAGTAGAAAAATTATTCTAACAATAATTATCGAGGATATCTAGTGTTTGAAGTCAGTGATAACGTATTACTATGAATATCTCTTTGAAACTTGGTTATAATATTTGGAATAAAGGTAATTTTAGTCCATAAATATACCCGTACCATTGAAATTATAGATTTTATTGGGACAACAACACATCACTAAGGGCTTCTACTGAATCTATTTTAATTTCACGATGTGTTCCATGTATCCCACATGTGAAATAAAATAGTTAATATATAAAATTTATAGAACACATATTTCATACCATTAGATAAAAAATCATAATTGAAAAAATATGTGGCTATTTTGGTCCATTATTAAAATTTTCTCTTGCATTAGACCACTCACCTTTTTAATGTTTTTTATATAATCCATAAAATTGAGGAAGCTACATGGGAAATTTAGGATGCGATGTGGTAGATGAACCATTACTATTTTATATCAGAGTAATATAACATCATGAATGAAATTATGATAAAGGGGAGGAAGTTTAATACCATAATATATTATGATATATTTCCAATTATATACATAGAATTTCATTGATAGGATTATTTACATGAAACATTTGGTTAAAACAAACTATGATATATAATTAAAATGTTATTATTTTATGTGATAGTTAATGCCAAACCATTGGATTGGAAGTCATAAATAGAATAAAAATTAATGATATATATTTATGAAAGGAGCAATTAATTCATATTTTTATATTAATTAATAATATATAATAACTCAATTTTTAGTAATGTCATTTTATGCTTCAGAAACATGGTATCTTCTAGACATGTTTTTATTGTATTTTCTGAATTAATATATTAAATAATTTACATAAATTTTAAAATGTAAACATTATAACGAGGATATAATTTTTTAAATTATCATTTCAAAATTAACATATGGTGAACTTTTGAGAAATGTGTTAAAATGTTGATTTATATATGAAATGTGAAACAAATATTTTTAAATAATACTATCTTTCCATTACTATTCATTTCAAATCCATAATTGGGATTTTATTTATTTTAAAATTAGTTTATTTTATATTTTTAATTATACCAAAAGTTATTCCCTTTAGATCCATATTACACTTTATCTTCATATAGAAATACATCAATAATTAAAAAGGATATTTCATAAATATATTGGTTCCATGATTGAAATTTTTGATTAGAAAGAAATTTATGCTACTTGTGTAGGATGATATTGTGAGAATGAATTCATTTTTTGAATTAACATGTCAAATTTTGTAATGAGTAATCTTACAATGTCTTTCAATGTAAAATTTTAAAATAGTAAAATTATATTAACATGGTTAATGTTAAAACATGTTTTACCTAGTTTTAAACTAATAGAAAAGGGTAATATGTAAAATTAAAATTATCTAAATTAGATTTTATTTCCATATTTAGATTTCTTGTAACCACAATTTAAAATAAATGTCCACGTGGAATCATTTTTTGGGAAAATAACTTAATTTTTTTTAATAATTTAAAATATTCATGGGGTGACCTTTTTAACACCGCATGATTTTATAGTACGTTATTTCAACAAAGTAATTTAATAACTTTCACTACACGCAACACTGAGTTCAAGCACATAAAGACATACCAAATTAGACATTAAAAAGAGGATATGAATATTATTAACTGATTTTTTTAACTTTATATATACCTTATTATTTTAGAATACATATTATGTGTTTCTTATACATAATGTAAGAACAAATTCCTTTTTTTCAACTAAAATAAGTATTTTAAAAAATGAATTTTTACAACCGTTTAATAGAGAACCCTCTTTAAATCCGATATTTGACACTTTTATATTTTAAATTTGACAAAATAAAAATTTTATATATAATAAGTATATAAAAATTTATTTTGGATACATTTTTGGTACTCTTATAATAACTATTATATTTTGATTAATAGTGAAAATTACTAAATTTTAATTAAAAACAACATTTTTAATTGAAATAATTAATAGTGATAAATTATGAATATGAATGATTTGGAAGTATAATTAGATTATATTTTTATAATTTAATACAATTTAGGTCATTAAATGTCATTTTATATTTAAATTTTACATAAATAAGTGAAGGTCTTCTGATAGTTATTATGTCATAAAAACACGCTTTTTCTTTGGACAACAAGAATTAATTTTAAAATAATTTCTGCCACTTATGTGTTTTGAATTTGTAAAAATGGATTCTATATTTGGAATCAGGAGGTCCAAATTGTTTAAATAGGTAGCTTTTATTTTCAGACATTAGGAATATTTACTTCAGTAAATATTATATTTACCGTGGTTAAAGGTGTAAATCCAATAAATAAGGTTAAAAAAATGATTTTATTATAATATTAAATTACCCGAACACGTGTCCTAACCCTATTGGATGATACATGTCTGACCATGGTAATCCTTGGGTCGATTTTAGGACCCGATGAAGCCACTTGGAAGTGATAATGACATTTCATATTAAATAATCTAAAGTAAATACAAAAATAACAATAGCATATATATTTTAGTAATAAAATTTTTATATGATGTTATATAATTGATCTATTGAACTATAAATATTCATTAGAATGATAAAAATATTTCCTATCTCAAGTTATTTTATATAATATTTTTAGACCTAAAAAAAATATATTTATATATTGGCACGATAATGGTGCAGTATTTTCCCTATTAATGAAACAACCAAATAAATGAAAATAAAAATACTAAAATAAAAATAATTTGAAAGATTTGATTCCATAAACAAAATTAATTGTCGAATATGTCAAGTTACGGTTGAGTAAATGTATTTATTTTGAATTAATGATTTTCTTATTAATTTATCAAAAATAAATTATTAAATAATGTAAAAATTGACAGAGCTGAATTTTTAAAACAAATACAATATTATTGGTTGATATAATAATCCTAAAAATATATGTTTCAGAAAAAGTACATATATTATGATAAGTGTATCATTAATTAACCACTTGGGGTTATATTTGGAGTTTATAATAAGTTTATTAACCATATAATATAAACATACAGAGGCATAATAAATATCTAACTATTTAACTAAGAGTTAAATCTAATCGATAAGGTTAATATAGTAACCCAAACCTGAAAAAACCTATTTGTTAAGTGGATTTAGACCCATCCCCACCTCAGAATTTAAATAATTTATTTCTGAGCCATTATAAACTGAAATCTTTTTTATTATAAAATAATATTTCAATCTTTTTTTAAAGTGCCCCTCACACATCTTATAAAAGGTCACTTCCATTTCTCTCAAATTCACATCTTCAAATCCATTTGGATCGGCCAAAAGCTACCCAAATATATTCCCAATATACCTCCTTTCATCATAGAGGCATTCCTTTGGTCATAAATTCATCAAATGGACCCATTTTGATCATATCAAAATTAAGAACCCGATGAAGAGGTAAATATTTCATAACATCTTTCATTTTCTGTTCATCTTTCACTTAATCTTTATTTGTTGGTTCAATTCTAACATAATAACTCCAGTATCATATATATAAATTTTTGTTATTATAAAAATTATACAAACATATTCATTATTCTATCCATCCTATAAATGGAAATGTCACCATACGTGTGTACGTATGGATTACTGTCTCCAGGTCGTGGTGTGGATTTTTATTCAAAGACTTCATTATTTTGATGGGTATAATAATGAGTATAATTGATTTAAATAATAAATATAACATGTTAATGATTATGTATATATGATATTCCATCCAATTACATACTATTTCTCCAATAATATAATGATATTTTCGCTCCTCTATACATTCAGATTACCGTCTCCACGACGCGATGAGATTCATTTCCACGTTCACCATTAAATGATGATTATAAAATATATATCATTAATAACTATGTAATATATGACACAATACTTCTACTGGAGATATATATATAATTTTGTGTGTTTGTGTGTGTACTTACATATATCATATTCACATAGGTCTGTTCAATACGATATGAAAACAGAAACAGTGTTTATGCGTATGTACGGCCTACCGTCTCTATAAATGGTGTTTTCCATTTCATATATATATCTATTATATGTATTTATATTATAAATATATATATTATATAAATAATTTTTTATATTCATTATGTATTTAAATTATTATCTAAGTGATACAATCAAGTGTAACAAGTTAAAACACGTACGATAAGGAAATCGATTATTAACCGAAATGTTAATTTAACATTAAAATTTTTATTAAATGGGTAATATAAAGTCATAAATTAATCATGTATGATATAATAAATATTAATATGGTGCTATTATATTTTAATAACATACCACGGTCTTTATACAAGAGGTTAAACGTATCCTTGATTAAAGGAAAGTACAAGGTAAGGGTTAATTTCACAATCTCTTTATTATACGAGGTTGTTTTTACATAAGAATATACTGGGAAATATTCATAATCCATTTCCATGTTTCATAAAATAGTTTTATAAGGGGTTCATTTTAAGGTACTTTTTTACTGGAACATCATTTTAAATGTTTTAAATATTTATTATTCGAAATCATTCTCATTAATTTCCATGATTCCAAAATGGTTTTTAAGGATTTATTTATATGGAAATTAATGTTTATTAAATGTTAATCACTTTCAAAAGTGTCAAATTGGTATGGGAAAATTTTATTAAAAATGTATTTAAATGTATTCCTTTCTAAATTATATGACTTTTAAATAATTTTATGAAAAACCTTTATTTCTCACAAAGTGTTTTACAAATAATTTTCATCTATATCAACATCCTTTGAGGAATTTTAAACTTGTTTGAAGTTGATTTATTATGATACAAATATTTCATTTTGTATTGAAGGGTTTGTGATATTTTTAAATGTGGATATGTTATTTTTATACCATTCATTGTTTATAGATAAACTATTGACATTTCGTATTCTAGTTTTAATACGAATGTTTATGTTATGTTTAAACCTTTCATATGAAGAATGCATTGAACATAGTGAGTGATGGGTGGAGCTTGATATATATCCTCAATGCATCGGTAGGTCTAATGAGACAAACAATGTCTTTCCAAAAATCCTTTACAAAATATTAGTTGTAGTCATGGAAAAAGGTCTTGACTATGCAGTTATGAAGTCTGGCATTATTAATTCCATCATTATAAAAGTGTCTATTGATATTGCATGTGATTATTAGACTAGTAGAATATCCATGTGAATAAGTAAATGGAATTATTTGATTTTATATTTTTCATATTATACAGATGTTTAATTTTAAAAGGATTTTGTTTTAGTATTATACATGTTCTTAAATGATAATTCTCATTTATAAAGGATTCCACTATATTGTAATCCTTACTGAGGATCTGAGCTCACCCCTTTCTATGTCTTATTTTTCTCAGGATTCCAAGAAGTGTATTGTGATTGATTTGTATGTTTAAACTATGGTAATAATGGAATTCAAAAAGGATTATTTATGTTGTGCTGTATGTTATAAAGTGTAATGTAACATTCATGTATGTAATTTATTTTCCAAGACTGGTAAACTGATCAGTCCTTTGGGACTTGATTCTTTGTAATCATGCGAATGTATTGAAATAATGCACCGACTCTGGGTAACTAGGGTCACGGTGTTACAGTTGGTATCAGAGAAATTTTAGTAATATATTTGGAAACCAGATTTAGAAAAACACTGATTAGAGAACACTACCCAATGAGAAACGTTGAGGATTAGTATAGAAGAACTACTTAGAATTTTCCTCCTGCAGATATTTTGGGATTTTTCCATGAAATGAATCCATTTCTGCATAAGAGTAGGTAGAGGCAGCTCTTTCACAGATGTACCTATGGTTAAAACATGAGAACACCACTTTGAGAAAGACTCAAAGAGGAATTGGTGCATGACAATGGGCCTTGTTGCACTCATGGTTACGAAACTCCCGGAGATTTGATTTGGATAATTATCGTTTTCTTTACCAACCAATGTGAAGGGTTTAAGAATTTATACCTCCTCAAAGAAACCTTTTTTTATGATTATAGATTATATCTATAAACTATTCAATTTAAGGTAGTTGTTTTACATATTGGGAATTATGAATTGTGATTCATAAACTGACCTACTGTATGCCATTGTTTATTAATGGCGCCTAGTATATGGAATGAAAACTCCATCAATATGTATGATCCAATGAGTAATAAGGGTCATATCATTCATGGTCTCAAGACAACATTTAAAAGAGAAATAGTCTCCCATGTATTATTTACATATTAAGAAATAATATCATGTGATAGTAAGATATGTAAAGAATTCTATGAGTCTTATTTCTTTGAAGGGAAGCAAGATAAGAAAATGATGGTAGAGAGAAATATGGATAAAAGGGAAGAGGGGAAAAAAGGATATTCCCATATTTGATAAATGTGGATATAATCACCTTGGTACATGATTGAAGGGAATGGGAGTTTGTTATTAGTGTGCAGAAAAAGGACACCATGTACGTGATTGCAAGGGTAAGAAAAAGGTTTCACAAGTAAAATGATTCATCTGCAAGGCATTTAGACACTACGCGAATCAATGTCCTAGACATCAAAGTATACCAAAAATGATGTTATTAGATAATAATCATGTTTGATACTACCTCAGATGAAAAGTAATGAATAGTGTTCTTATGTTGTTATTATAGAAATATTTCATTTGAGTGTTGTATCAATGCTATACTGGTTATATGAATTATGGAGATAATTAAGGATTGTACTGTAATAATATTTTATTGTGGAATTGAGATTATATGGTTCTATGAAAAGTGACATAATAATAAACTACACTTTTTGGATAACATATGGTTATATGAAATGTAATCTTTAATATGGTCCTGATAATGAGGTAGGGATTTTGGAATAGAATATGGTTGATTTGAATAAAATATATTAGATATTTCTGACTAACATGGAACTGATTAATATTTTGTTTATTTCAACATTGTTCGAATATTCAATTTTTTTTATATATGTAATATATCCAATATTATATAAAGTATAAGGGAGAATGAATGCAATCAATAAGGTTTTATTGTAATTTATGGTGTTACCATGTTTTAAATTAATACATGATGAAGGTGTTCACATATAATTACATAGAAAGAGGATCTTCATTGTATTTAACTACCTTATTAATTTTGTAATGTGAGTTTGGATATATTTATTTTGGATAAGTCTAAAGTTTGGAATTTATTATGTATTAAATTGGATACTATTTTTAATGTAATTTTGGGATTGTTATAAAAAGGACAATAGGTTGACCGTGTGAAAATCTATCATGTCGGAAAAAGCTGCGAGAATCGAACCCAAAACCATAGTGTTATTGGGATTTATTTCCTATCATTAGACTACGTGAAGTCCATAAAGTGTATAATATAGTATTTTTAAAGAGTCTGATAGGTGAATAATAAATTCATTATTTTTGGAATCCTATATCATTAGGATAAATTGAATATTTTTTTGAAATCTTTTGGAGTGAAAGATGAGTTTGTGCTTGGAATAAATGAAGGATGAATCTGTAGCTGTCCAATATATATATATATAATTTTTTTACTCTTATTGTATTAGTAAATTAGTTCTTAAACATTAGTGAGGGGATCTTAAAAACAAAAATGTGTTATTCCAATACCATATGTTTTTTTTGAACTGGTGGTATTTTAAATCATCATAGATTGATGGATTTGAGGCCCTCAATTTTACACTTGTTTGTGATTGATGACCTCAATCACTCCCTATAAATATTTACCTTTTCCTCAAATTATATGTCTCTAATTGTAACCAATTTTTTCATAATCGAGATCATAATTTGGTGGTGACCCTTTCATTTCCCTTTTAATCTTATAAAGACTAAATTTTATTAACCCAATTTTCGATGTGTGATTTTCCACAATGGTATTTTCTATTTTGAACGTTTTATTTTTGAAGAAATATTACAAATTGTGAGGATAAAATTTATTGATGTTGGGGATAATGTAACTCCCCATGATTTCATAGTACGCTATTTCTTCAATGTAATTCAATAACGTTCACTACGTGAAACACCGAGTTCAAGCACACAACGACTTACCAAACTAGCCGTTCAAAAGTTATTATGAATATTATTAACTGAATTTTGATCTTTATATAATCCTTATAATTTTAGAATCCATTTTATGAGTTTCATAGACATAATATAATAACAAATTCATTTTTTTCAGATAAAAGAAGTTTTTTTTTCAAAAAATGCAATTTTATAACCTTTTAATAGAGAACACATTATAAATCTAATACATGATACTTTTATATATTCAATTTGACAAAATAAAAATATTCTTTTGAATTAGGATGTAAAAATTTAGTTTTGGATAAATATTTGGTACTTTTTTGACAACTTTCATATTTTGATGAATAATGAAAATTACTAATTTTTAATTAAAAACAACTTTGTTAATCGAAATAATTAATAGTGATAAATTGTGCATTTTAATTTTTTTGTAGTATAATTGGATTATATTTTTATAATTTAATACAATATAGGTCATTATAAGTAATTTAACATTTAAATTTGACGTAAATATGTGTCAATCTTTTGGTAGTTATTCTTTCATAGAAACATGCTTTTTTTTACAACGAAAATTAATTTTAAATTAATTTCATCCACATATATGTTTTGACTTTGGAAAAATGGATTCCATAATTTCAATTAGGAGTTATAAATTGTGTAAATCGGTGACATTTTTTTAGAAATTAGGAATATTTACTTCAGTAAATATTTTATTTATTGTGGTTAAAGGTGTAAATCCAATAAACAAGTTTAAAAAATAATATTCTAATAATATTAAATTTCTCTAACATGTGTCCTAGACCTATTGGCTGATACATTTACGACCATGGTCATCCTTGGATCGATTTTAGGACCCCATGGAGTTGCATGGGAGTGATAATGACATTTTATATTAAATAATCTAATGTAAAGAAAAAATTACAAAGACATATATCTTTTAGTAAAACAATTTTAATATGAGGTTATATTAATGATATATTCGACTATAAATAGTCATTGAAAATATAAAAAGAGTTTCTATCTCAGGATATTTTATTTATAATTTTTAGACATAAAATAAATATATTTATATACCAGGAAGGTGCAGGACTAGGCCGAATGCCCAGCCCCGAATATATTTATATATGATACAATAATTATTAAGTATTTTCCATATTAATGAAACAATCAAATAAATGATACTATAAATACTTAAATAAATATAATTTGAATGTTTTGATTCCATACAAAAATTATATATGTTAATATGTCATTTTAGTATTGCTTAAATTTATTTAATTTGAGGTAATAATGTTTTTTTGAATTTAACAAATAATATTTATTATATAAGGTCTAAATTGACATAAATGGGTTTCTAAAACAAATACATCATTTTTGGTTGATATTAAAATGCTAATAATCTAAGGATCCGAAAAAAGACTTATATAATGATAGTTGTATCATAAATGAAAAACTTGGGGTTCTATTGTATGTTTATAGTATTTTTATCAACTATATAATATAAAAATACAAAGAGGCACAGTAAATGTCAATCTATTACACTAAGAGTTAAATCTAAAAGATAATTTTAATATAGTGACCCAAACCTATCTAAAACCTATTGGTTGAGTGTTTTTCGACCCATACCAACCTAAAACTTTAAATAATTTATTTTACAGACATTATAAACCTAAATTTATTTTATTATAAAATAATATTTAAATCTTTTGCTAAGCTGCCCCACACCCCTCATATAAAAGGGCACTTCGCCTTCTCTAAAATTGACACCATAAAAGCTATTTGGCTCATAAAAACCCTACCCAAATATCCTCCCAACATTCCTGAATTAATACTAGTGGCCTTCCTTTGTTCATAAAGACATCCTATGGATCCCTTTTGATGAAATAAAAAATAAGAACCCGGAGAAGAGGTAAATATTTTATCACCTCTTTCAAGTTCTATTTTCTTCCACTTCTAATTTCATTATTGTTTCCATTATAAAATAATAACTATAGTATCTTAAATATACTTTGATGTTATTATAAAAATGTTACAACCATATTCATTAGTCTATCCATCCTAACGATGAAAAAATCACCATACATGTGTAAGTACGGATTACAGTCTACACGTCGTGGTGTGGTTTGTTATTCAAACACTTCATTATTTGGATGGGTATAATAATGAATATAACTAATGTAAATAATACATATAACATGTTAATGATTTTTTATATATGATATACCATCAATTTACATATGATTTCACCATCAATATAATGATATTGTCGCTCGTGTGTACGTACGGATTACCGTCTTCACGACGCGATGAGATTCATTTCCACGTTCACCATTCAATAATGATTATAAAATATATATCATTAATAAGTATGTATTATATGAAATAATAAATATACAGGAGATATATATATATATATATATATATATATATATATTTGTACTTACATATATCTTATTCACTTAGTTCTGTTCAATAGGATATGAAAACAAAAAGAGCGTTTGTGCGTACGTAAGGCCTACCGTATCCATAAACGGTGTTTTCCATTTCATATATATTTCTATTATACATATTTATATTCTAAATATAAATGATATATAAATAATGTTTTATATTCGGGATGTATTTAAATAATGATATAAGTGATATAATCATGAGTAACAAGTTAAAACACATACGATAAGGAAAGCGATTAATAACTGAAATGTTAATTTAACATGAAAAGTATTAATAAATGGGTAGTATAAAGTCATAAATTAATCATGTATGATATCATAATTATTAATACGGTTCTTTTATAATTTAATTACATACTACAGTCTATATACAGGTAGTTAAATGTACCCTTGACTAAATGAAAGTACAAGGTAAGGGTTAATTTAACAAACTCTTTGTTATCCGAGGTTGTTTTTATGTAAGTATCTATGGAGACATATTTATTATCAATGTCCATGATTCATAAAAGCGTTTTCAAATGGATTATTTTAAAGATAATTTTTTACTAAAACATCATTTTAAATGCTTTAAATATTTATTATTATAAATCATTCTCATTAATGACCATTTTTATTAGGTAAGTATCTATGGAGACATATTTATTATCCATGTCCATGATTCATAAAAGCGTTTTCAAATGGATTATTTTAAAGATAATTTTTTTTACAAATCATTTTAATCTATATAAACATACATTGATGGATTTTAAACCTTTTTGAAGTTGATTAATTATGATAATAATATTGAAAATTGTATTGAAGTATTTGTGATATGTTTGACTATGGATGTGCTATTTTTATTCAATTCATGGTTTATGGATAATGTATTGAAATTTCATAAGCTAGTTTTAATATGAATGTTTATGTTATGTTTAAACCTTTTGATATGAGGAATGCATTGGACTTAGTAAGTGATGGGTGGATCCCTCTATAGCTCTTAGATGCATCGGTAGGTCTCATGAGACAAACTAGTGTCATGGCACAAGGCCTTGAAAAAATCTTATTTGTAGTAACTAAAAAAGGCCTTGACTATGTGGTTATGATGTTTATAATTATGCATTCCATCATTATAAAAGTGGATGTTGATATTTCATGTGATTATTCAACGAGTAGAATATCCCTGGGAATAAGTAAATAACATTATTTGATTTTATATTTTCATCATTATGCTGATGTTTTATTTTAAAAGTATTTTTTAATAATATACATTACCTTAAATTTTTATTCTTATTTATGAAAGATTAGTCTATATTGTTATCCTTACTGAGCATCTGAGCTCACCCCTTTCTGTGTTTTATTTTTATCAGGATTCCATGAATTGTATTGTGATTGACATACGGGGTTAAACTAAGGGAAAATGGCATTCATAAAAGATTATTTATGTTGTGTAGTATGTTATAAAGTGTAATGTAACATTATTGTATGTAATCTACTTTCTAATACTGCTAAACTTATTGGTCCTTTAGGACTTGATTTCTTGTAATCATTTAAATGTATTAAAATAATGCACTGACTCTAGGTAACTGGGGTCGGGGCATTACACCCTCTACTCACTTATAAAAGGCAACCCATCCTATATATTTTAAAAAAAACATTATCCTACATAGATTGACCAAAAACTAAAAACATTATCCTCTAAACATCCAAATATTTTTTAAGAGGTTTATTCCAACAAAAATGAATATTACAAATATCCTTAAGAAGGGATTTGTAGGAGGTTTACCAAATTTTATCTAATTGTCTAACCCAACCTCATTAAATATATTTCTTATTTTAACTCATATAAATAATTTTTTTATATAATAAAATTATAAATTCAGATTAATTATCATATTGAAAAAATATTTTGATAATTTGACCACAATTATACATCTTATATTATATTGATTAAGTACTAAATGTATCACTTGTGCGTTTGTGTGGATTATCACATCCTCATACTAATATATTTATTTTTCCATCACCATAACTAATGGTTGTTTACCAAGATGTATTTAATGATTATATATGATATTTATTATATACTTTCCATTTTATATCAAAAAATTTGTTAGCCTTTCATTCAATATGATTATTTGAAAATGAAAACACCGTTCATGCGTATGCACAGACTACTATCCCCAATAAGGGTTTAGTTCATTTTTTATATCAACATTTGATGAATAATTATAAATATTTATATAAAAAGTATACATTACATTTATATCACTAATAAAATTTTGTATATGATAAAATCATGATAAATTTAAAGATAATATTACTTTTGAAGGAAATCATTCTTAAAAAAAATTAAAAATTAATTTTTAATAAATACAAGTTTAAATTTTATTAATGGATAATAAATGATATTATATGTATGAAAGTTATGATATTATATAATGGTAATAATTTTAAATCTATTATAAATGATGTGATATTTCATTCAATAATCATCTAACTGGAGTAAACAAATTTATTTTACAATACCAATGTTTACTACAATTATTTATGATAATGTTAATATTGATATACATTTATGATGTATCTCTCATTAATATCATTATTCTTTATATACTATTATAACTTCAGGATAATATATTTCTTCCCATTAATTTTTATTTCTTTATGTACTCAATAAAATAATCGATTGTTTTTTAGGGAAATAAACTTTACTAATCTTTTCAGTTGAATGTCGGACTACTTCAATATCCATGTTTTCTAAAAATTTTACAAATAATGTTTTCAATATTTGTTTTTTTATTTTATAAATTATATTTTCAAATTTTTTTAATATCCATAAAAATTAACTGAATGATTATTTTTTTCAATTCTGCAATGAGTTACTTTTGAATTCTTTCCAAATAAGTGAAAAAAATCTTCATTTTAATGTATATAACTTGATCTTAATTCCAACCTTATTGTCCTATTAATGTTTCAAAGATTAATTTACAGGTTTCCATTTATATTTTAAATCAAAATTTAACCCATAATATTTTTAAAATAATTATATTTTTGTAATGTTTTTTAAAATGAATTGGTATTTTCCTGAAAAATTATTCTCGGTATATTTTAAAGAAATTTTTCATCCATGATAACATTCTTTGATGTTACATTTGATTTACTAGTGATCATATGTAATAATTACATCCTTATTATTTTATTTGTTTTATGATTATTTTGTTGAGATGTTAATGAATTTATTTTATTTTATTAATGGTTATTATTTGATACAAAGTTGAAATTTTTATAAAACAAATTATATTTTCCAAGGTTATAATATAAAGATATTATTATAGGATTAATTTGTCATGATCTTATATCACACAAATGTATGGTTTTTAATATGTGATGGGTGGGCTAAAATTATATGACCCTCCAATTCAGTGGATAAATATGGATATCTCATGATATAATATAGACTATAATGTGGATTGATCCATACACAGTAAGGGGAATTTTTGACTGTGATAGTATTGTAAGTCGTCATTGACTATGATAATAATGGAATAATTATTGAACCCAGTTAAAAATGATTTCCATAGACATGATTCATGACTAATGAATTGTTTTTTATTTTTATGTGAATTCTGTACATATATTTACACTTATAACATGTTCCTATGTTTCATTTTCATTTATTTTTTATTATTCATATCCTATGATCTACAATGATTTCTTCCATGTGTCATTTTTATGATATTTTATTTTTTGGGTATGGTTTTCTGATGTTATATTCATGTTATCTTACCCTTATTCTAATGTTGTTATTCTATGGTAATTAAAATCTACCATTTCCTCCACTATTGAGTATTTATGCTCCATCATTATTCTATTTCCATTCCCAAGGTTATGAAGAATGTTTTTATGTATGATATTTATAATAAGGGTTCAAGTTGTAAATAAATATATGGGATATAATGTAAATCATCTGTGTTCATGATTTTTTTTTTCAAATCCCCATTCCAAAATATTTTAATAAATTATGATTCCAACATAGATCATAATGTTATATGCTGAAAATTAATTTAATAATGTGTAATGTTTATATATGAATATTCTTTAGCCACTGTATGTACTCTCCTAAAAATCACCACGCCTCCACATGTCACAAACAAAATGTTGATTTTTTCACACAGTAACTTCTGCCAATATTCTTAGATTTATACAAGTCACTCAATAAATATTTATGTATAAACTGATATAAAAATATCCCAAGCCAATGAATTGGGATCAATAATCCAAATATCGATAGATGTGTGATGCATAAATGAATTCATGGACCCTTTATAGAAACGATTCAAGAACTAATAAATATTACACCATTCCAATATACTCAAACACCTCCAAGGTTCCAAAAATCCTTTGGAAATACTACTCACCCTAGAAAATATTTCACACAAATTAAGATGAATAATCCATTAAGAACATGTGGTCCCTTACCTTCACCTCCATGTGTCTCTAGTTATGATTGAAATAAGATTCATGTTAGCCTCAGGAAACATTGAACCTCTTAAAAACTACCTAAAACTTCTCTATTGTGCCCTAAACCACATTAGGGGTGAGAAATGATTATTCCCCATCCTAGGACTAGAGAAATGAAGAGTGAAATGACCTCCCATAAAAAGCATCAAATGTGTCTAGGCATATTGATGGGTGGTAGAAGTTATTATAAGTGAACTCAATTGAAAGCATTTTTTTCCCATGATCCATGAAATCTAGGATGCATGCTCTTAAGATTTCTTAATGTTTCTTGATGGTTAGCTCAATTTTTCTATTTTTTTACAAGGATGGAATGTATTTATGTGGTTTATTGTATTCCAAAAAACATACAACAATTCTCTGTAAACTACTAAGATAAAATGATTATCCCAATATGGGATGATTTATAATCGAACTACATGTAGGATTATGAACTCATAAAAATACCTCCTTAAATAAAAACTCAAGGTGCATAACTCCTTGATTTCCTAGAACATTGATGACATCTTCAGTCAGTCCATGAATACCCATATGGAATAATATTCTCCCTAATCCTATGGAAATTTTTTAGTGGGTCCATCCATATGTTGTACATCGTTTATTTATAAACTTGTAGGGGATGTAATAATCAACCACAAACATGATGTTCTACTTTCACATACTAGAAAACTAAATAACGATCCATGAACACTACCGCCACCAATTTCATACTAGGACACCAAAAATTATTCCTAAAATATATTATATTTTATATAGTATTAATTGTAATGATAATGGTATTATGTGAAAATCATGAATGAATAACTCATGTATCTTCATCATAACAAGAAACCTAACATAGAGAAATATCAGATAATGAATATCCTTTGACCCCCGCTCTGGTGTTTCAACATGGCCAACAGAATTATGAATCAAATCTACTTATGAATATCCCTACTAAGGATCCTCCACATGAGGAATCTGGTGACACTGCATTTCCAATTTAAATAAGAAACCACCATCATTAATCATCAATTCATCAATCAATAGGGCTTATAACATATTTACCACTCTCTTTTCATATTCAGACTCATGGAAACAATAATTTGGTGAATTCCTCCTCGGTGTTTAAGCCACACAATCCCACTTTATTAAGGTATAATTGATGATAATGTTATTATTATGATTGAAATGATTCTACCCCATTTTTCATAGAACGTGGTAAGATTGATAAAATATATACATCATTCTCTTATAATTTGTAAAGAAGAAAAGTGACACCATGAAAATATAATGTTACCATCTCTTTATTAAAATAAATTCTAATTCAAGATCCCAACCATAGATTTCATAATTTCTCTCATGGGGTATGACTACCTTTAACAATAAGAGATCACTACCAACTACTGAATAATGCTGGAACCCAAGATTATATTAGAATATTCACTTAACACCTCAGACATCACTCCATTATTTGGGAACAGAATCACTAGAGGACTTCTAAATATCAACATTAGGAAATAAAAATTTATTATAAATGGTTAGTCTAGATAAAATCATTTTTATTCTTGGTCAATGATGTGAAGAGGTTTCTACCCCAAGAGAAATTATACAGGTAGCCTACATGGATGAGGAAAATACAATACTATACCAAATTCATCGGTGTTTACCAAGATAAAACTCCCTTGATCATTAATATCTGAATGAACATAGTCAATGAGACACTATATTTTCATTATAATTCACCGCCTATGAAAAAAACGTATACATTGATAAATTTTTGAACTGATAATGGTGTTAAAGAACTTAAATGAGAACTCTGAGATGGTCTAAATTCTTCATCCATGTTCCATGGGTAGATCATGATTTTATCAACGAAAAAAACTGAAAAATGGTCCATGATCTTATAGAACCAAGTTTTTAGGATCCCCAAACAAAATATGGGGCATTCGTAACATTGAACAACATGACCATGAACATGATGTTACCAAACATTCACCATAAATAATTCTTGGGGACATCTTACCCCATCACATTAAAATGGTTCTCTCCAAATCATTGATCAATCATAGGGACCATATAACTCTTATAAAATGGTAAAATAGTTCATTATTCCTTTGGAAATTGTGAGTATTCCTGATCTCTACCACATTCAACCTTTGAATGTCTATATACAACCCCATGACACAATACAGCATCCAAGAAAATAACAATGGATCAACCCCAATGACACACTAAGATAAGTAAAACCAGTCACTTTCAGATCATGTATCTGGATCTTAGACACCCATAGTATAGAAAGTTTCATTCAATAATGATCCATTAAAATTATATTGACACTTAAATATTAATCTGTCCCATAGATTACATCATGTTGAGTTGATAGTTTCAATAAATCCTTGAGGAAAAAGTTCTGAAATTTATCGACCAATATATGAACATCCACAATCCCGAAACACATTTACATCACTGAATGTACATCTATCAAGGAGAGAGGGGCCTCTAGATGTCTATTTTCCTTCTAATAACCCCACCCCCAAAATCCTTTTTTTTCTCATTTTCAGAAAACCACTTTTGGGTGAGTGGGAACCTCACAAAGTCACCTGTTTACATGGCTCAAACCAATTCAAATTCAAATTCGAAATTCAAATTTTGAAATTGGAAATCTCAAAACGCAGGTAAAACGAGCCGCCCAAGAAACCCTTCATCGAGGAAAGCCACGTCAACGGGCCGTCATCATTACATCACCGGCCTTCACGTTCCATCACTGACACCATTATACCCTCCTCACATCACCGCCATCATCAATATCAACAGCTGATCATCATTAGCATAATCAGAATCTGTCATTGCTGATGGAGAAGGCCATCATCATCGTCGTTGACACACATCACCGACGATGATCGAAGTGTCCTAACCCAACCTCTGGTAGTAGATCGCTAGAAAATAAAGAATGTCACAGATACGAACAAGGCCAAACATCACACCAGATGAAACCATTGTAGAATCAATCGAGAATAGGAAACATAAACAAAAACCTTCAACCTTGCCGGATGCTCCAAGAAAACAAACCAATAGAACCAAAACCATAAAACCATCGCCATCATCACCACACACCAAATTATTAAAAGGTAAAAAATCAGAAACAACTATGTCGCCCGAAGAAGGCCCCATTCCGTCACCAAACCACCAAAGCAGAAACACTAACTATAGAGAAATCATCACATCAACTAACATAATCCTTCATGAGCCAAGAAACGGGCCTCGCTGCCGCTTTCAGTACCGCACCCAAAGGCCAGATCTATAAAAAGCACTCTCAAACATTTCTAAAAGAAAATATGACAAAAAATCGCTGCATCTGAAACCCGCACACTGGTCCGCATCACGCTAACTTGAAAAAACCTAGCCGAAACCACATGCTAGAGTGGGATGGAGGCCGAACGACGATGCTGAACACTGATGATGCCAATGAGTCAGTGTGGCACAACCACTGGGAGAAACAGTATCTCAAGCGTGTTGAGAGGAATACTGATTGGAAGACAGGCCTACCGGGGACCGGGGAGAAGTAAGCGGCGGTGAGGGGAAACCTAGCGCCGCATATCCCTTTACGGGCTCATCGCCTCATGGAACCCCATCCAATAACCCCATTATATGATGACAACTGCATGGTAAACATATATATCTATAATTTTGACATTTCTCTATATGTAATCAATAATTGTACTCATGAAATACATCCAAAAAATGAAATCGATGGAATCATACTACTTTATCTATATATATATAGAAAGAGAATATCCCTCCAAAAATAGTGATTCCCTACTATATATATAGACCCCTATAACACATCTAACAAGAAATTATTGCTAATAAATGGATTATTCCAAAATAATGGAATCAGAAGCCTATTTATATCTTCTACTATATAAGGAAAAAAATTGGTTTTCAATAATGGTCTATGAGTCTCTTAAATTAAACAAGTCATAAACAAGTGTACATTACAAGCTGATCATTCCTCTGACATTATCTAGACCATCTATAGTTGGAACTTCTCCAATAAAAAACTGACAACTTATAGCTTTCCGAATTCAATGCTTATGAGAACCTCTTCAACTATGCTCAGGTTGAGGTCCCTCAAGCTAGGGAAAATTCTGCGGGTTTTCCATAACTTCCCCATCTCTTCTTGGTTGAGTATTGTATTACTATCAATAATATAAATATGAATTTTATATATATTTGAATGAGTTTATTTCTAAAACTAATCATAAAAACCCCCTATTAGATCCAATAACCATTTAGGTACTAATGATTGGTAAGACCACAAACCCCATAAGAATAACAAAATTTCCCAATTCCTAATGGAAATGCACAAAAACTACTATAGCTAAAAGGTGAAAGGAGAGTTTCTGAGACTGACTTCAAACTGTTATAAACCATGAATGACTTGATGTCTTAGATATAATAATCTATATTTTACATAAGTATACATTCTGGTTTCCATCCCATAGAAAATATATTCATGGGTGTATACACTCAATCAGAATTATCATTATATATTTTAAAATATGTTGGAAATGTAAAAAGAGTAACTGCATAGTGTATAGTAGGGAAGTGTGACTCTTTAAGGTTCCACACATAGGACACCATATCAGCGAATATCATGGGGTGTCATATAAAAGATACATAAACATGAATCTAAATACTCACATATATATTCTCCATTTTTGGATAGAATGAAACTTCAGAATCCTTACTGACGTCATGGTCAATGATAGAAACTTCCCTCAGAACTCTTTCATGATGTCTATCTCAAAAACATATACACCATTACTATATATGAGTTAAAAATGCAACAACTGACCAGGTATAATTCTAATACGACCAAAATCCAACAAGACATAGTACTATTCCTAAGATCAAATTAGACTAGAGGAGATCTCATGATCCTGAAACATTCATCATATTTCTATATCAAATACACTTCCTTCAAAACTCACTCAATATTTATATTTAAAGGAACATAATTTCAAATATAAAGGAATATAATTATCATCTAGACCAACCCTTTATGTCTAACTAGGTCAACCAGTTAAACATCACCAGCCTTATCCATGCATAGATTATGTGTAGGTTCAATAACTACAAGAGAAAAAAGTCCAATTTCCCAATTGGGTAAAACATTATTAAGGTATATTTAATTAATTTTAATTTACCACGATAACCAAATTTAGATAGGAACAAAAATGATCAAGATACATGTTCTTCACCAAGGTATGTACCATACAATTGGAAACACCACACTATGTTTTTTATTAAATAATATTCCCTTGATCGAATAATGGAGGTCTAAATATCTCTGCATCATAGACTATCTCCCTGTGATATGTAATGCACTGTGATTAACTAAAACTGCTACACTGACATCCCATGAAAACCACACATAACTTAACATTAACCTATATATTATCCTATATCATATCCATTTATACAACTCTCAAAATGACCCCCCCTCTACATGTACCTCTTCCAGGATAGCAATGAAGAAAGAGAGATAATGACTCTGGATTCTTACCTTAATCTGATCTTAGGATGAAGAATAGCATCAATGATAAAAACAATATAATATATAGAAGCAATTACACTAAATAGAATATGTAGGATCGATAGAAATGATAATAATCACCAATAAAACGTTGACATAAATAACATGGGAATCATAAACCATCACCAAATTCATTTAATATGTAAATAAATATAAGGATCCTAAAAAATAAATACCATATGAAATCATAAGTTAATGAAAAAGTAGTTAATCTAATATATGGGCTAGTAATGTCAACATAAATGACCAAAATTCCTATAAAAACTATAAATATTGTTGGAATATTTATGGGGTGATCATAAAAGAAGAAACCAAAACAAACATACCCAAGGCCTTTTTTCACATTTTAAAATACCATACTAATACATTAGTAGACAAATATATGAACCAACAATAACTAAAAATGTAAAATTACCATCCCAGCAGTATCATCACATCCTAACCATATAATTTATGAATGTATAGTAATAAAATATGAATTATATATATAAAGGGTACCCTCACAAAATTATATTACAATTTTACACTATCTCACAACAACATCAAATGCCATGGTGCTCCAATACCTCTCATAGAATCATTACTAAAAACACATGGGATATAACATCATACCACGAACTGCACATGAATCTTTCCATGAAATCTCATCATAATACAATAAGAAAAACATGGACTATAAAGCACTCTATGTGAAACTGGTCACCACGTCCACATACTCCCCTAACCACTGAATGATCTATGAGATAGTATGTATTATACACATGAAGGAAATTAACATTGGCCTCTCCTTATATCATGAATGTACCCCACTATGCACCACTATATCAATGTAATTAGTCCATTCATAAGAATCATATATCTATAATCCATCACTTCTTATACATAAGAATAATTCTCAGAAGAGAGAGTGTAAAAAATGGGGTATCCATCTATCCATCATCAAGATCTTGGTTCATGGGAAGGAAATTCCAAAAACAATTGTCTTTCGGCACATTGTGCTTGATGTGGGTGGAGTCTATATAGAAATCACAATAAAAATAAAATATATAATAGTCACAGACACAATCCAAACCATGTTTTTTATAATAAGAGAATATTCTCAAATAAAAATAACTCCACAACCCCTCACAACCTCAAAAACATTCACTTCCACCACTAATTGAATCAAACCATGGAAGAGTGAGAATACTCTATGCCATATTAATCAATTATTTTTTATGTAAATCCATTTTTAGATTTTTAAATTTATCAACCATTCAACTTTATCAGTCATATTTATTTCCTAGTTATTAATAACAACATTATCCACATTTCCCAATATAAATTTATGAAACCATTATCCCATCAAACTCATGAAAATTATTTTTCTCTATTATCATTTTCATCCATCAATACTATGAAACAAGATTATCTTAGAACACACAAAATCAATCCATAATAAGTCATTATTTTCACACCAATAATCCCCACATTTCAACAATCCATCACATTAAAATTTAGTAACGTCACAATCATTCCATCTTCCTCATATAAATAAGTTACATGTATTAACAAGCACACAACCAAACCATTACACCATATCACAACCAACAATAATTAGCAGATTAATTTTTATTGTAGGGCTTTGACCACAATTTAATATTTCATAGGAATTATCATAAAAATATTATAATCTATATTAATCGTATTTATTAGAAGAATATGTATTCATAGCCCTTTTCATGAAACATGATTCAATTAAACAAGCATAAAAATGTTAAAAAACTCAACATCCACCTCAACAAGATAAAATATATATTATAATCCAATGATGGTAAAAAAGATAAAAATATATAGGATAAATCACAAGGAGTTTTAAAAATAATATTATTTACTTACCACCCCTTAAATTACAATTAATACAATTAATTTTCTTATTTAAATGGTGTGAAAATTTACCTTTATGAAAATATGATTATTTATTAACATTTATATCTAAAGGAGGAGATGCATGATCCACAAACCTATATATATACTAATTTTAGGTTTTTTCCACAGCCATGTGTCACTCTCACCTTCTTTCACATCAGTTTTTCTATACGTGTCCCCCTCCAATAAACCACGTCACCCCACGGTGCAATATCTCATATTCTCCCTACCTCCATCTCCCACTAAGGTTATCGTGGGTCATGACCTATCCTACCCTCGAACCCCCACCTGCATCGTCCTCCCACTCTCGGTCAACCCACAGTCTACCGATATCCTTGCGATTCTACTCCTCTCTTTTGTGGGTGTGTGCCCGTGATAGCCCTCATCTCCTCCAATGGTTCTCGCATCTCCAACTTTCAGTTCATCTTCAACCAGGTACTCCTCTGTCAAGACAATATGTACCCTCCCACAAAACAGCGACCATTACCACCCACCATCTTAGGGTTCTCGCTGTGAGATCTTCCACTACTCCTAGAGTCCCTACACATCTTTTTACCAGTAAGGTCGGGTTTTCGGTGAAGGAGGAGTTGTGCATTCTCGGATCTGAAATATCCTTCAGCTAAGAACCCCTTCACTAAAACCCCACTATCATGTCAATCGGGTTCTGGATAAAAAACTAGTACTCCATATTTTCTATCATTTACTGCAAAATCCTTGACGACCCTCTCCTACTCCATCTCCTTATTCTCAGGATCTCCAATCAGTACTCTTCCAACTCATGACTTCCATCGACTTGTCCATCATTTCCCCTACCGCATACCATTTCATTTTCTACTTCACCAACCACCGTTGTGGACAATGCCGAAAAATTCATTGTGAACCTCTTACCATTCACTACTGGAAAAATACCCTATACAAATGGTTTGTAACCATTGGTATAGGTCCCCAAACCGTTGGTATAGGCTATACCAACGGTTTGGAGGACCGTTGGTACGTAAGCCATGACAATAGGTCTATACCAACGGTTTTTGGAAAACTGTTGGTATAGGGTCAATACCAATGGTTCTGAAAACCGTTGGTCTATGTAATTAGAAAATCTATACTAACAGTTCTCAAAACCGTTGGTATATGTATTTCAAAAAAGAAACATCCGGTGGGATTTGATCCCAGGACCTCTAGTTTATAACGGAATGACTTAACCACTAACCTAACATGACTTTTGTTAACATAATTTCATAAATATATATATATGTATTGATCTAATTATTTTAAATTTTTATTTGTATAATGTTCTCCGTAGGTAGATTCCAAAAAAAAAATCAAAGGACCTTTCCCAATGGTTTGCAAAACCATTGGGAAAGCTCTTGTTTTTTTGGGTATTCTGGCCGAAGGTTGAATTGTGGACACCCTTTCCCAAAGGTTTGGGAAAACCGTTGGGATAGGCTACCCTTTCCCAACGGTTTGGCCAAACCGTTGGGATAGGCTAACCTTTCCCAATGGTTTGGCCAAACCGTTGGGAAAGGGTGTCCAGAATTCATCCTTTCCCAATGGTTTTGCCAAAACATTGGGAAAGGTGGCCTATACCAACGGTTTTTACAAACCGTTGGTATAGAAGCGTTGGGAAAAATCATTTTTTTAGTAGTGATTAGAGATACCTAATTCAAATATAGTACACATCAATACCTCCACAGTAGGTATGTATTCCATAAGTCATCGAAGTATTCTCCCTAAGGTCCTACATCATTTATTTACAATTAAACACGATTATACAACATTGATTTCATTTTCCTTTTGTTCTTTTTTTGGCTGTGCAACTTTGTGTTTGGGAAAATGTTTTAAGATCATGTATAAAGGGAGATTTGAATGTGTTTAGTGTCATAACTAAATGGCATTATTTTTTGCTGGGCTGCAGGTATGGGATTCTAGAGATCATTGATTTTCTGAAGGTATGTTTCACAAACACTATAGTTGTTTTCCCACTTTTAGATACATGTTATATATGGTGTTTTCGGTGTTTCTTAGGTGGATGTATACTTCATCGTATTTTCAGGATCCTGTTTGAACATGAAACAATTCAATAATTGTTTCTTAGTTTTGTTTTTTTAGTGACATTAATTGTACATGGTTCTTTGTTTGGATAAAAGGAATTTGAGGATGTTTTTCCATTTGAGACATAAAGTCTGTATGTATTACTCAAATCATAATCTATATATTAAAATTTTAAATATGGAACTTGAGGTTCTTTCATTCATAATTTTTTCTTGACTAATCATAAAAAATAATCATATGGACTCAAAACATTTTATCCAATACAAATTTTTTGTATATACATGGAAGAGTTTGTGTTGCTCATATTATAGGGTTCACTGGTTCTAAAATTATATCTGCAAAAACATATGGTAACAATAACACGAAATTCTACTTAGCAGAAAAATGCATCCTTATTAACTTTAATGGAATTCATTTTGTTTATCATTTAAGACAAAATGCAGAAATTTTTAAGGAAACTTTAGATATTTTGGCAATTCATTTGATCTTTTCAATGCCCTAAAGTATAAGGTTCGTGATGGGAAACTGAGATTTAGAGGTAAATAATTATTAGAGGTAATGATTTTTATACAACCTTGATTTATTTTTCCTTTTGCTTATTTTTTGCTAATAATCTCTGGGTTCATTGAAATTTTTTTTCTCGTTTATGAATGGAGCTTTGAATCTGTTTGGTGTCATGAATGAATGATGCTATTGGCAGTTGGGTCGCAGATATGGGCTTCCAAGGGACATTTCTTTCCTGAATGTATGTTTCACAAAACCTATAGTTGTTTTCCCCCTATCACATTCATGTTATGTAGGGTGTTTTCAGTGATTCATATACTGAAGTATATGTCATGTTATTTTCAAGATCATGTCTAACCTTAATATAATCCATGAATTGTTTTATCTTTTTTTAGTGACGTGAATTGTACATGGTTCATTCATTGGATAAAAGGAATTAGAGGGTGATGTTAGTTTGTTCAATGTTAATATGTTCTTTTCCAATAAATATGTGTTTTTATACCCGTCCATATTATTGTATTCACTGTTAGTTTGTTCAATGTTAATATGTTTTATTCACTGTTTGTTTTTTCAACGTTGATATGTTATTTTCACTATTAGTTTCTTCATTGTATTCACTCTAATTTTGGTCATTCTTTGGTCTATTTTTTGGAATGGAAAGTCTTTAAGGTTGATTCAAAATCTATCATGATAAATGACTATAGAGATTCAGTTTTATTGATCTGAATTAATTTGTGCGATTGATAGAGAATAACAGAAGTGATGATTTTTTTCAATTAAATTGCACTGATAAGAGCAATGATTGAGGTAAATCCTACACCAATTAGATCCCAAAATGATGAGGTAAACCATACAATGTTCTGAGCCCTAAATATTTATCTATATTATTATTATGATGTTGTATATGCCACTGGTGGCTATATGTTTCTCCATTATTATAGAGAAAATGGTACTCTTTCCTTATAATTTGTTGTAATCAGACTGTTACTAACTATATAACATATGAATATGTCTTTAGTGATATACAAGAGAAATTTTTTCTTTCTGACTACGTGGTTCATGCTACACATATTGAAGATGACATCGAGGCCCCACGGTTCTCCACTTCTTTATATCAGGCTTGGAGTTGATTGTACTAGACATCATTTATAAAATGCCTCAGTGAACTCAGGTTGTGATCCCAGTTTTTGTATTTGATTATATGTTTCCATTCATTGTTGTCATGTTGTGCACATTTAATATTTCCAATACACTATATACATGTTTCTGGTTATTATTTTATGTTCACTATTTTTTCATGGTTGTAATGTTTTGTTCTCTGTTATTATGTAGTGCACCTTTTCAAATTATTATCAACAGCTGAAAGTATGTCTTCTTTTCTGTCTGGGTAAACAATAGATCACTTTATGGATTGGCATAAAATAGGTTAAAAAAATTCATATTTTCATCCTGTTATGGGTATACTGCACGAGAACCTTTTAATATTCACCAGAATTCAAGCAAGAAAATTTCAAGATTCTCAAAATCTATTGTGAAAAGATTTTCCTTTTCTCATTAATCATGAAATATTGTCTGGTATCCTAATTTAGGAGATATGATAGATATGATATTTTGTCATTTAATAAAACAATATTATTGATCTATTCCAGATTGACAGATTAAGTGTGTAGGAAATAGGAGGACTTCCATGAGTATGAGTAAAACAGTAAGAGGAGCTTGCTAGGATGATTCTACGTTAGGAAACTGTTTGTTTCTTTCCTTGAGTCATCTAAGATAAATTTTTAACAATTAATTTTTTTAATGATGAAATATATCGTATGATAAGACTCACCCCTTCTCACAATTTCTGTAATATATAGTTTTGGTTCTCACTAACAATTACCCTCTGGTCAACCTATGGTACCTGCACATCTATAATGGCATCGTGCTCCTGCTCAAGTTTTTTTTCACTCATGAAAGGTTTCTCAAAGGTAAATTGAGGCTTCATTCTTCAAAAAACCTCTACATTGTCCCCCTTTCGTTCTATCACTACAGAACCACTCCCACATGTGATTTTCATTATCATATCCCACTCGCAAATCCTCTCTGCTCATCTTAGGGTTCCTGTAGAATAATGTTGGAAAGTTTGTAACATATCTGTCATGCTCACATTAAAATGTCCTATTTATTATCATTGATTCAATAGTTTTAAGTTCCCTATTTTTTATAATGTATTGGAATTTTAGGCACTTAAATTAATGGTAAATGTAAATATAGAATTTATAGTTGGAAAATAGATGTAGTTGAGTTTTTATTCTACGCACTATAACCCAATAGTGAATGATTTTGAGAAGACGTGTTAAGTAATCATATGGCATGAAAATGATTTTAACTGATGGTAATGATACCATCCTTAATCCCTAATTATGTTATGACTCTTTGAATAGAGTTAAAGGGGCTTATGCTCAATGTTATCAGCTGAACTGATACATAAGGGATTCATTTATAATTTTGATCAATTTGTTGGATTAACACAGTGTTACAATTTTTTTTCATCTAGTTTTTCCCCAGAACTCGTCAGTTACATATTCAATGAATCACACATAAAATGTGTAATTAAAAACCCTTTGAATTCACATATTGGTTGGGTTATATTGGGACCACTAGCCTGATGTGAGATAACCAAAGAGCGGTTCTGAATCAATATGTTAATTTATGGTTATCCATTAAAGTAGATACCTCAAGCACAGGAAACTGTAACAGATCTTTACATATGATAGATAGTCACTCCACCTACATTTGTTTATTTACATTTATTATCTTCTCATGATACACTAATATTTTTTTTTGTTTTCAACGAGAAAGGATGTTGTGCATATCAGTGGAATACATGGGCTATGTAGATTCAACCAGCCATCAATCATATTATCCATCATAGGTAGAGGATGACCAATGTTTGAAAATGTTGACTATATTAGTGGAAAAATGAGATTCATTTCACATGTTGTTTTCTCATATGTTGTTTTCATTCATTTATTAAGTTGTATAGAATGAAACACAACAACTTTTTTAAGAAGATATCTTATATGTACAATGAATATAGTTACAAATTTTAGTACATGTATGTTTACCCCTTATATATGTATGCAAGAAAACAGAATATGCCCTCTTTAGTATTTATTTTTTTAGCATTTCTGATTTTTTTAGGATATAATTATTCTGTCTATATCCCTAATAATGTCACCATTTGTCTTGGATAATACTATGTCCACACTGAATTCTCACACATACTATTTTTACACATTTCATATGCATAACCATTTCTGTGTTTCTTATGCTTAAGTGTTTCTATATTATTTATGATCACCATTTTTGGATGATATAGATAGATTGATATTCAAAATTATTATATACTAAATTAATATTTATAGGCTATAAATTTAGACTACTTTAATATGGAAAAGTTAATATATAAAAAACATGAGTTTCAATATTGGAGGAGATTAGTTTTTATTATTAATTTCATCAGAATAAGTGTTTCCATATTTATTATGGAAAATTGTTTCCCGATTTCTTATGATCACTATAGGAGGTTGATATGGATAGTTTGATACGTGGTATTAGTATGTACTGATTGAATCTATATAGGATATGAGGTTTGACTACATAATATGACCAAGCTAATCTTCATTAGTATGCCTTCTTATTTTGAAGCATTACTTTATCTATAGGTAAACATGTTGGATGTTTTTGTAGGGGCTAAAACTCCTGAATCATTGCCTCTTATTCCACAAATATATCACAGAAATAAAAATCCAGATAAAACTACAGCTTTATTTTGGATGATTTTCTAGGTGCTAAAACTGCAGTGGGTCAGCCATTTTACAATCCTAGCATTGGTAGAAGGTAGCAACTAGGTGATGGTTTGGAAATATGGTGTGGAATCCCAATTAAATTTACTTTACTATAGGTATGTCAATTTATTTTCAATGATGTACTAAAATATTGTTTGTCATGGTAACATTTTCAACGTTCTTAGTGAACATATCTGACTATTTTTCCTTTTTTCAGCGATGTTATACTACTGATGGATATACAATGGAATTGTTTGGTATGATTTGGAATATGTATGTATGTTCTAGCATAGAGATAGTGAGTTTTATACAATTTCAGTGTCCCCCCTCAGACAACTAAATACTCTACATAAGTTTTTTGATATGGAACTTGCATCAGCTAACTAAAATAGTGACTACCTCATTGAAGTCTCATGTTCATTCATTTTTTACTCGTGACCTCTAAATATGGCCATTCATAATGAATTTTATATTCTATTAGAATTTTTGTAAATGATTCTCTTTCAATGTTTGTTGTTTTATAAATACATTTTTCATGATAAGAGAAATGTGAGGTGGAAAACATATGTTTTTACTATAATAGTTCAGTAGTACATAGTTTTCAACTAATTTATATTCTACCAACATGTATTTTCATCCTAATTGTTTATTAATTTCTATTTCTCTATGACAAAACATATATTGAGAGATGTAGATTTTTTTTAATCACTAATTAAATCCTTATTTAATTTCATAATCCCTATAACAATAATTTCTACTTTAAAATCTGCTAATTTTTAACTTTTATTTATAAATATTAGATTCTTAACTATGAAAATTATTATTAATGAATATATTGTCATATGATTGCAGAGATGACACACACACCTTCAAAAAATAACAAATTATTCCGGAAAAGTAGGCTGTAATGTGTAATATTCCTATCGAGAGGTATGTATACTATTATTTTTAATTTTATTTCATGTTATTTTCTGCATGATATATAATTTGTTTAATTGATCACCCACTTTACAATTTTATCTATTAACTCAACTACCATAACTTTTTATTCTAAAAAACAAACATCCACATAAAAGGAGTTGTCTCCAGAAATCCTATGGCTACATATCAATCCTCTAGGGAGCTCCAATTCTCCCTTTTTCAAGAGTTTGTATCAGAGGTACAATATCCCTTTTCTCGAAACATGGAATGTCTGCTGATTTACAATATTTTTTACTATATTCCATTAGTTCTATTATAATATGTCAACTGTAGACATTATATATGAATTATTTGGTGTTAGGATTGTTGTAATACTCCCAATGAATACATTTTAGGCCTGAAAGATCATAATAGGATATTTTATGTTTTCCATGTCGGATATGGTTTCTGCCGTCTAAACTTGAGAATGTATACTGCATATTAGATTACAATGCCAATAATAATCAAATGTTGGCCCTTGTTGTCTGAGAATGAAACAGATATGATCATCGATTGTGAGTTAACATCAGCTTTTCAATGTATAATGTGGGGGTTTCAGTACCACTTACAAATCTTCAATAGGCCCCAAATGTCAGGAAAATTTATGTGGAGTAAAGGTATGATTCCAGAAATTATTTTTTTGAATGTTCAGTCCTATTGACCGATGAATATAACCTTAGTGGATTGGTGGATTTGGTTTTTCCTCATGTAGATTCATCAGTCTTCTCTCTGTTTTTGGTGTGATTTAATGCCACCATCACATTTACAGTTTCTATGTTTGTTGATGTGCTTCCCCTAAAGGGAAAACCTCCACTATGTTCTATCAGAGGATGTATTTTTTCATTGAATGCTAAATTGAGACGTAATAGGAAGTCAAACCTAGTGGATTTGGTCTCCCATGTCATGCGCTATTGGTTCATCCAGTTGTTCTCCCTTTTTTTTGCGGGTGGCAGATCTATTCTGATTTCTATTTGGGATGTATATGTATCAACATTTTTTTAACCATTTATACCCATTAATGGTTCTATTATTTCCCCATTTATATTATTTATTCATGTCCCAATTTATTCACTTTTTATTCAAAATTATTATTTATTCTCAAATTTTTTAAATACTATTGTCTTGATAAATGAAAAACCAGTAATTGAATACACCATGCAATAGCACGGTCGAGTACTGGTTTTAATGAGATTGTGAAATTTACAAGGAAGGTTGAAATAAATATGATACCACCACAATGAAAATGATGAAAGGAAACACATTGATCAATATATAGAAAAATTCCCCATAAACCCATCTAACAATGAATCACGAAAACCCATAGCTGCCATGAAAAACATCTTCTCTAGATAAAGAATCCGTTGAAAACATGGAAGATTTGGGAAGGGATGTCACCTAGAATAATGTTTTTAATCTACCTTGGTTTTGGGGTTGGGGATTATTAAAATGGGATAAATAAACAACTAGTTACAAAATTAGATTGAGAAAGGAATGATATAAAATGTGGATTAATGATGAATTTTGAGGGTGTTTGGTAATTTTTAGGCCTAATAAAATTATAACACCATAACAAAATTCACATTACTATGGTCTAGGAGATACACAATATGGAATGTTTATTATGTATGTGGGTGTGATCATATTATAGTGGGGATAGTTAAATATACAACCATGAAATAAGATGATGGATATATTTCGAATACGATAAACTCGGAAAAGGACCCAGATGCAAAGAGAACCAACACACTATAAACTTATGATTATGAAAGGATAGATATTACAAAACACAACTCAATAAAAAATTTCCAGTTCAATAGATTAAATTTGGATAATAACTTATATGGTTTTCCATATTAAAACTAATCTATACATAACCCTAAAATGATAAAGGTAGAAGAATGATAAGAAATCACCCTCTAAGGCCCTACATCACATCCGACTTCTCAATTCTATAGACACCCACTTTATAGCATATCATATTCCTCTATTCCACAAAATACTACTCTAGTTGAAATTTCATCTACACATCCACCTTCAGCTCCCTAACTCCAATATAATTTCCCATAAACACTACCGCTACCTAAATTCTCACAAGTTAATTGGTTAGAAGGGTCTAAATTATACACTCCATTTCAAGATATTTTTATTAAAGTGTAATTCAAGCTGGTAGAGTTTTCTAGGTATCGATTAATATTAATTGAGATGTGATACATCTTATGGAACATGTTTCCATTGTACAAAATAATGACTATTTTTTATATCTTGATTCCACCTTTCATTGTTGATTTATTATAATTTAGTTGAGCTAATTAATTTTATTGTTAATATATTATTCACATAAAATTATATTATGAGGTACTCTCTCATTGGATATATTTTTACTATATAATCACACATTCATATAACTTAATCCAAATTGATTATATTTCATGGAAGAGATATTTATATCTCAATTACCATTCCTTGAATTATAATAATTTTTCATAATGCTTTTTGTTATATGATTGGGCTCTCCAACCCTAAAATTTTCTTAAATATATTTTTATTACCCAATTTTGGGAAAAATGTTTTTAATACCAATTAATGATTTTCAACTCTTCATATAATGTGATTTTAAAAAAAAATTATTTTGAAAATTATAAATATTTTTTCCTTTTCACTTTTATATGTTACGACTTCTTCTCCACATTTCTATAGGATTTTTTTATCATTTCATGGACATGTTAATGTATATTCTTTTTAAATTTAATTATATTAATAATAGTTCCTATAGAGAATTGAAATTTTTTCATTTAATATAACATATATATTAATATCATATGTCATTGATAAAAAGGTTTTCTCAATTTACACATTTTTATTCTATTTACCTTATCATATTAAAAATGATTTACATTAGTGGGGAATATGATTTCTAATTTCTCCTCTAGTATACATATTTGATATTTAGGGGATTGAACATGCGGAATAATTTTTTTTATTCTTGATCCATTATTTTTTGACACTATTAAAAGTATTATTTTCTAATGATGTTTTAATTTAGTTAACACTAAATTATTATAATAGAATAAAATTGTTTTTAATAACATATAATTCATGAAACATTAAATTTAATAAATTTTATAATTTTATAACCTACCTGTTAGATTAGAAGATATGTACAAGAGTAACTAAATTAAAAAATTATATGGTTAACACATGCAAAAATTAAATTCAATCTTTAACTTTTTATTTTTAACTAAAATTTGACTCACATGAATGAAAAAGAAATATTTTCTCAAAAGCATTATTTCATTAAAAGGATTTCCTGTTGTGATTTTTACATATAGATTAAAATTAAAATTTACAAAATTTATGAAATATATTTTTCATCATGAAATTTTTTTATCATATTTTCAAAATTATGATATTGGAATTTTTTTGTGAATTTTTTGGATGTAATATTTGTTTTATGAATAGTGAAAATACTGGTTTTTATTGAAAACCCACATTTCATTTACATAATTTAGTAGATCCATTTTGAATAGTAACATTAGTTAAATTATATTATATTTAAAAAATAGGTCATTGGATTCAAAATCATTTTGATTATTTATATGAATGTTTTTTAATTATTCATATTGTATATATCAAAACCCCCTTTTTCATCTCATATTTGTGTTTATAATTGAATTAAATTCTAGAGGTTCGAAAATGGAATTAGGAAAAATGGATTTAAATTAATTTATAATAATTTTTATTATATAGAATGTAAAATTTAACATTTGGTCATACTAATTAGTAAAAATAGTAAAAATTAACACCTATAGTTATGGTTAAATGAGATTACGATGGGGGTTTTAGTAAAAAAGTTAAGGCTGAGTAATTATCTAAAACATGTCTAATTTCTATTGAATATCCATATATTGACATTTATCATAATAAGATATATGTTTATGAGTTTTGGTATTATTTTACTAGAAAGTGACCTATATATTAATTTATGTAAATAAAAATACGATTTTTTAGTCATTGATACAAATTTAAATTATATGTTCAAAAAGGGAAAAATGCTTTCTTTTCAGTGAATATTGATCATAATATTTATATTTATGAAATTATTTATAGTAGAGTAATTTATTTTAAATGTTTAATATTTATATAATTACCTTATTTTCTATGAAACATCGATGAAGTAGTTATTTAATTAATATAAAAATAAAATAAATGATACAAAAAATATTAACATTAAAAAAATTGAAATAACATTTATGTTACATGATTTTTTTAGATAAATAATTAAATTCATACCTATTTGAAAATTATATATTTTAATTTCAAAAATATTTTTATAATCATTAATGTCAAATTAATGGAATAGTGTCAAAAATGGCAATAATTTTATTTTATAAAAAAATGATATTTTTTTAAAATTATTCTAAATTACTAAAAAAAATCTTCCATTTAGTTTGAAAATTATTAAAAATATAATATATGGCCCATTAATGGACCAATTGTTATTTTATTTGACTATATCAAACCCTAGTGTGTAAAAACAGTATTACTATGGTTAAGGTTAGAATGATGTATTGTGTGTTACATACACATGTGTTTAAAATAACATTGAACACAAAAGTATGTTAATTTAATAAATTGGATTTATATTTATAATGAGGGGTCTATATTATATTATAATTCTCAATTTAATTTAATTTCTAAATGATAAATTACATTTCTAATTAAAATGATACTATTTATCAGGGTGAAAATGAAAATTGGAAAAGTTACGGAACATAGTGCCACACCAGGACGTAGTTCCATTTTAATTTAATTAATTTCTCAATATTGTATATTTTGGTTTAGGGTTGGGATGAGTGTACAACAACAGTCATTGGGTTATGGTCATTTTTTTCTGGCCTTCTTCATGGTTATAGTTAAATATATTGAGAGAAAGGGTCATGGAGTATAGGTTGTGACACCCACGATGTCACATAATTTTGTTTCAATCATTAAAGGATATTTTGGTGGACCCTCATATTTTTTGGGGTGTCATTTTAAGGGTTTTGGATATTTTTTAGGCCACATGGTTTGAGAACGAGTTTCCAAAACTATGTTACATAAATCATCAATTTTAGAAAGTTTTAACTATATTTATTGGGTTTAATCACGATTTAGAAAACTATAATGAAAAATCATGCATCCCATTGAATCTTAAATACCATTTATTTTAAAAACATGGATTATGTGATTATACCTCCCATTTGATTCCCTATCAGTTGGGTATCTATCCAAGACCCCCCCCTTATTTCCCATTATCTTGGGACACTTTATGGTTAATTTATCACCACGTGATAGTTATTATTCATGATTTATTCATCAAATATTCCCCTTTCATCATTGTATCTCTTTACTGGGTTTAGTTATTAGTTTCCCTTGGTGGGGTTTCCTTGTTGGCTAAACCCTATGTGTTGGAGTTGATGTGTGGCTTGAGTTTTGGATATTATAGGGTATAGGGTGTTACTTGGGGTGTATTATTTCTTCTATAAATGTATAATGACATTAAAATATCATTAAGGTAGGTGTTTCCATCCAATTCCTTTTAAAAAACATTCCATTATTTCTTGAGATTTTGCCTAATGTAATAAAATGTTATAATATTTCTTCTAATTTATTAGTATAAACAATTTTGGTTTTTTCCTAGTGGAAAATTGGTGGGAATTTTTTTCAAGGGATTTATTAAATATGAATATATATATATGTGTGGAAAATGTGTTTTATAAAATTTTAATTGG
This sequence comes from Viscum album, assembly GCA_963277665.1. Lineage (NCBI taxonomy): Eukaryota > Viridiplantae > Streptophyta > Magnoliopsida > Santalales > Viscaceae > Viscum > Viscum album. The sequence continues at coordinate 906,085,054 of OY728139.1, forward strand.
GGTTTTGAAAATATTTTGGTCAATTTGGGGATTTTTTTTCATTAGTAATGTATAATTTCTATGAGATGATTGTTATATGATCCTTGAGTGTGAGTTGTGATGATTTTTATGATTGGTGAACATGTGTGGCTTATTGTGTTTAATGGTAAAGAAAGGGGTTTTCATTAAAAATGGTTTTGGGAAGATTATTGGTTTAGCATGGATACTAGAAGAGTTTTGTTGGATTTTGGAACATCAATGGGAGCACGGGGTTCACACATTAATGGGTTTTCCAATGATGATTGTATTTAGAAATGATCTTTCCTTGAAAATTAATTTTTCAAATGGTTTCTACTTTCTTTCATAATTTATTTACCAATATTGATCATTGATTTCTAAGTGATATTATTGTGCATTGAATGAATTTAATAGTAGTTTAAAATGTATTATTAGAATTGTTTAAAATATTATATGTTTTTTTATCATGGTTTTTAATAGGTGATGTGAGTGGAATTGCTTTTGTAAATTTGAGTCATGTATGAATGTTATGATTTTTTAGGAGTTTTATTTTTATAACTCGTGTTATTTGATAGTTTTTTGGTGTTTAAAATTTATTTGGAATGTGTTTTTTAAAACTCAAATGATGTGGCACCCAAATTGGAGCTTTTGTATGACATATTGGTAGTAAGTAACAAATTTGGGGGATTGTCGGTGATGTGGGTTATCACATGGGTGGTCTGGGTGGAGGGGGTATGCAATTTCGGTGGTGGCATGTTAGGTGTTCCACAAATGAAAGGGACTCTATTTCATCTGTGTATAACTACTACTATAATTGGTTTCAAAGACATATTTTAAAGGGATGAGTGACTATTTCTTATCGAACCCAATAAGATATGGTATTACACATTGGATTTTTAAGAGGCCATGTGGTATTCTTCCACTGGACATGAATTTAGAACAACTAGTGAGTTATTATCTATGGAGATTCACCATATGTCGGTAGATGATTATTATCTATGTATATATATAGGTATCTATTTTGAGAGATTTAGAAAATTCCTATGACTATCTATCTATATATTCTAATTTTTCAGCTGCTTGTGATATTAGCCTACAAGTATATATTTTCTATTTTCATCACTTACATTTCGAAACTCCCCTCTTGGTTATTTGGTTTAGCTTTTGGATTAGGAATGGGTTGTGGAAATTGAAAAGTTTTTTTTAAATGGATTGTGGTGTGTTTTTTACAATCTAATTTGAGGAAAAGAATGTTTAATTGTCAGAAATGATTTATAGGCTTATTTTCTAAATTTATTTCAAACAAGTGTTTGTATAATATTTCAAGAATGAAAATTAATGGACTATATGGTGATTACCTACTAAGGTGTTTAATCTCACACCCTACTAGTGCCACATGGCATTGGTAGACCCATGTTATTTTAAAAGATTTGGTTTTGGGTTTGGTAGTTTCATAAGGAGTAGGCTATTAACTTGGTTGGTAGTGACTAATTGGTCATGTGGATATTGTGGAGGTGTGGTCCAATTTTGGTGTGGTATTCAGTTTTATATTTTCAGAATCATTTGTATTTGGTTTAGTTTTTATATTTATTGAGTTTTAGTTATTGATGGTTCTCTGACATGTTGAGTATATTTATTTGGTCTTGGTTTATTTGGGTAAAAGTATTTCCATTAGATTATATTGATTCCCGATACTAGAATCTAACCAATGGGGATCATGAATACACCTTTGGCCATGCATCAAACCGGGTGGGATGTATGGATGGATAGAATATCATCATGTTTCTTGACAAAATGGTATCTGAGAAGGCCATTTCATTATGTGGTGTTAGGTCGATTAGAGATTAGTATTATTAGGACTTGATTGGTAGGTACAAGAATATCTTTATTAACCCCTGCTTGTTATGATACTCGATATTGCAAGCGATTTTCAGGATTTGAGTTTGTTTTGTATTTTTGGATGAGGAATGAAAATGGAGGAGAGCTAGTGTCATGTTGTGATCTCACATGAATTAGTGACCATTTTTGAGTCTGAGTGAATGTTTCAATGTCCTTTTAGTTTTTTATTCTTATAAGGGACATGGACCAATATCCATGTTACTATGTTATGAATTTACCCTAGTTTCTTTTCCTAATTTTTTTGTGTGAGTTTATATTTTGTTTGATTTTGGTCTTTGTGGGTTACATTTGAAGGGGAATAGGATTTTCAGAAAAAAGGGGTTTCAAATGGAAAATGATTTTAAGCATGATCATAGGTCTAAAAAGAGAATTTTATAATCTAATTGGATTATAAAAAGGGATTTTCATAGTTACGTAGTGTCATTTGATGAAGGTAGTTTTTAAATTGGAACGATATTGGTGGGTTTAAAACATGGGATCTGGTATTTGTTAATGTTGTCTTAAAGGAAATTTGTTTTGATTGGGATATTAAAATTGGTTGTGATTTTGTTTTTATTTTGATTTTAATTTTTTCTTTGATGTTGTTATGAATACTCCTCCCAGAAAGGTCCCCATGGATTTTAGTGGGTATCACCATGTTTCTTGTTTTTCTTACATTCCATAATGATTGAGGAATGTTAGAGGATTTCGAATGGTTTGAGGATGTTGAGTGTGTCTTCCCGTTGTTGGTAACTCCTGGTTCTTCTAGAGTTAGTGATATTCAGGGTTTGTTTTAGGGTCTATCCTTGGATCAGTGGAAATTTATTGGTCCATCATCAAGTAAAGTAGAAACGAAATGGGAATGGTTTATGTCCAGTTTTTTCTAATGGTTTATACCTAAAGAGGTGAATATGAAGAAAGTGGAAGAGCTCCAAAGTATTTAGTAAAGACAACTAACAGTGAAGTCTTGTGTTGAACATGTCAATGAGATAGTTGCTTTTTATTTAGATAAAAAATCAGAGGATATTCTAAAGGCTTATATTTTCATCAGGGGTATTTTTCTAGATATCGTTGAGAGAGACCTCTCCTACATGGAACGACATTTTGATAAGATAGTGGATGAAGTGTTTTTAGTTGAGATAGTTTCTGAAGTGTTCGATGTCAAAAATCTGATGAATCTTGTTTCCTATGATGATTACCAATTTGGTGAGAGTAATGTGCTAGATTAACCTTATCCATAATATTTCCCCTAATTAGTGGCATCTTCTTGATCCTCATAACATTATATTGTTTTATTCCAATTTGGTTGGTTTGGGAATTCAAATATATAGTTTTTATAAAACATTATAGACATTCTATAATTATGGCAGTTTAGGACATTCAAAGAGGTTTTTTATGAATAATTTCTTGAAGAATAATTCTGTATAAGAGGATTCTAGTTACTGACTGTGAGAGAGTAGATTATTTAGTAACTTGAACATCGGCAACATGCATTAGAGTTAAGCTTGCACACAGTCAAGAATTTTCAGGTGGTGTAGAGAACCATTCCCCAATTTTCGTCTCTAATGTAGGAGTAGTGAATATTTATGTACAATTTATATTTCATTCTTATTTTGAGTTCCTATTATAAACTTGATAATATTGTTGAACCTGTTTTCTCATAGTCCATGTTTGAAATTTTATGTTTTGGGAGAATTTGGGTTTTTTTTGCTGAAAAATTAAATATTACCGTCATGGAAGCAGGTGGAACATAGTTAAAGCATAAATAGGTAAACATTAGGTATTTTCCTAAGAAACTATGCAACTATATATTGGTTTTTGAGGCTTTATGCACGACCAAGACATGTTTATAGTATCCATGTATAAAGTCTATGATATGGTTCTAGAATCAAGAAGAGTCATATCTCATGGTTAGATCATGGTGTTTTGAAACCATGTGAGTTTCCCAGATCAGAAAAATGAGATTTTCTTCTTTGCCTTTTTAATTTTTAAACCCAAATACAGGTGTCCCTTATTATTGGGGGATCATTTTTTGTGTCATGAGTTTTCACATTGGTCTAGTCTGAATTATTTGGATGATGTTTTTCTGGTTCTTGTGGTGAGGAAAATATATTAGTGTTATCCTATTATCTATCATGTTATTTATTCTCTTAGATTTTGTCATGTGTGACGTGTGAAGTGAATGGTCACCCTAAGGTTCATGGTTTCATTTGGATTCTTCCATGTTGGGATATGAGTGCAGTTTTCCATTTGTCTAGGTGACTTTATAGGGATAGAAACTATTTGTGGTGGGGAGAATTTTCACACCCCGACAACAATTTTTTCTTTTTTTCTTTTTTGATGATAGATATTTTGGTTGAGGGTTGGGTTGAGTTTCTGATGGATGTAATTGGTTTCAGGTGGTTTTATATTGTTTCTATTCCTTTTCATGGTTATTCTGAAAGGCATTCGGAGAAAGTGGCAGGTTGAGGATTTTCTAACACCCACCCTATCATATAATTCTGCTTTAAAATTTCAAAGATCATTAGGGAGACTCTCCAATTGTTTGGGTGTCATTTGGGGGGTTTGGAAGATATTTTGGGTCACGCTGTTTGAGAATTGGTTTTCCAAACTATGTAACATAACATTACATGTTCACAGAATGCTTTCTGTAGAATTCCCACAGCTTAAACGTGGTATACATAACTTTGTAGCAAAAATAAGCATCAAATTAAAACCTAAATATGATTTCACATATAACCCCTATTTATGTGATTCCACCTCCCATTTGAAGCCAAACCAGTTTTTTATGAACCGTGGGGTTACCATCCTTTCATTCATATTCACCATGGAACACTTTTTGGAATATTTCACACCAAATGATTGTGATTCATCATGATTTCTTCATAAAATCTCACCCTTTACTAATCTCCACTCATTACCCTATTGATTTATTGCATTACCTTGGTGGGGGTTCATTTTTAGAAAAACCCAAAGGGTTATGGTTGATATGTGGATTGATTAGTCGATGTTAGGGTTTGTACATATTTTATTGGGATGTATTCTTTTTTCTCCAAAATTCTAGTGGCAATCGTACATCATGGAGGTAGATGTTTAAGCCCATTTTCTTTCAAGAACATTCGGTTGATGATTAATGTTTTCCTAAATGATATAAAATGTTATAATCCTGCTTATGATGTTTTTATATAAATTGTGAGAGTGTTTTAATGCTATAAAATTTGTGTGAATTGGAGTTTAATTTTATTAATTAATTATGTATATAATAATATGAATTCAAAGTGTTTCATAAAATTATAATAGGTATTTTGAAATGAATTTCACAATTTGAGGGTGTGTTTGGGGTTTTTTTTTATTTTTCATGGTATGATGGTGATATGAACTATTAGTGTGAGTTCTGGTGTATTTTAGGATTGGTTAATGTGTGTGCATTGGCGTGTTTAATGGTAAAGCAATGAGTTTTCATTAAATAGGGTTTTGGGTACTTTAATAGATTAACATGTATGCTTCAAGAGTTTCACTGGATATTGGCATATCCATGGGTTCAAAGGGTGAAAATAAAGATATATTTTCAAATTATGTTGGAATTTAGAAATTAGGTTTTCCAAGAACCAAGAATGTTTAAAAGGATCCTCCTTTATTCCCATTATTTTCCCCAAACTAGACCATTGATTTCTAAATAATATGTTAGTGCAGTAAGTGAATTTAATGGTTTTTTTGAATGTGTTCTTAAATTTTAGGCTAGTTTGGAAACATATGTGTGTTGTATGATTTCATCTTGGTTTTCAAGAGGGGTTGGTAATGGAATTGGTTTTGGAAATGTGAAGCATATTTATAACTTGAGGTTTTTTTGGATTTTTGTTTCCAAAACATATTTGATTTGAAATCCGGTTGGTGTTTAATTTTTTTTTGGAAGTTCATTTTTTAAACTAAAATGATGTGGGGGCCAGATTAGACTATGTGTTTGAATTATTGGGATATGGGCACAATAATAGAGTATTTCTCGAGATGTGGGTTACCTTGTGGTATGTGTTGGTGGTTGGGGTAGGTAAGACTGGTGGTGTTAGGTCAAGTTATCCATGCATGTGAGGGATCCTCTTTCTTCTGTGAATAGGTATTAGTATCATGGGATTTATAGTGGTATTTTAGTGGATTGAGAAGTGGTTTCTTGTCTACTGTGATTAGATGTGATGGTACCCTAGGTGTTTCTTAGATTCCATGTTGTATTATTCTACTAAATTTGTAGTTAGAATGGCTAGTGGGTCAATTACTATAGAGCCGCACAATATGTCAATAGGTGAGTCTGATTTGAGTAGGTCTATGAATCTCTCTAGGAATATCTAGTAAAATCACAATATTACCAATATATATGTTCTATTTATTTTATAAATCATGTGATATTAGTCATGTTAGTTTATATTGTCTATTTTGTTTCACTTACATTCTATACATCCACTCTTCCTTATTTATCGTGGATTTGTAATTTGGGTTTTTTTATTTGACTTGGGTTGTGGAAAGTGAATATATTTACAAATGGAAGGTGGCATCTATTGTTTCAAAAAGGAATTTGTGGAAATCTATGTTTACATGAAAGAAATGATTTAAAGGATTATTTTTTATCTTTACTTCAAAATATTTTCTGTGACTATTTAGTGAAATTAAAATCATGGACTATATGTCAATTACCTTGTGATGTTTTTGAGATCACACCCTACTTGTGCCACTCGGCATCATTAGAACAATGTTTTTTGTAGGTTCAATTATATGGTTTGATTGTGACTTTGGAGAAGGTTAGTTATTTTGCTGGTAGTGACCAATCATAGATGTGAATATCATGATATCATGGTGCAGTTTTAGATTTTTATTTATATTTTCATTTTCAGATAGTTTTTATTTTTGAAAAAATTTGTATAATTAATGAGATGCAATTATTATTGGTCCTTCAAAATTTTCATTATATTTATTACATCCTAAATTATTTAGGATTAATTTTTCCGATTGGATTATTTAGATTCCTGACACCAATTTAGAGCCTGTGGGGATCATGAATTCACCTCGGGCCATATCTCTAACCGGATCGAATCCCGGTTTAGTTGGAATCTAGACTTGGTTCATGAAACCAAATGTTAAGGAACAACAGCCTCAAAATATATATTTTTCAGGTGTATATCGACCATATAATACATCAAAACCTTACATTATAAATTATTGAGGAACATGGGGTGAGATTGGTTTCCATTATTGAATAGTTCTTATTTTATACAAAAATTCCACTCCTCTAAAATTATAAATGATAACCTCTTCTTATCACTTAAAACATTTGATAATTCATTTATAACCTTCATACCCTAAAAAAACATCGAGAAAATACTTATCCATATTATATTACTATGTTTTTTCAAAAGTACCAACCTAGGGGTCTATAATAAGATATCCAATTAATGATTACTTATGTGAAGTTTATTTTATTCACTCGGATCGTTATTTATTCATCTTCAATATCCATATTCATTCATGTAATAATAATTAATATATAATAGAAAACTATCTAAAATATTCTTATTTTTCCTTATTTTTAGGTGATTATTCATAACCATCTTCTCCTCCTTCAAATGGTAAATGAAACCATAGAATAGTTGTATGGAAGACAACCACATTGCGAACTGATGTAACTGACTTTCCATCATCAGATTTCATAGATGGATATACTGAATTATTGAACATATTTATAGGATATTTATGAAATTATTATAATTTTGAAATTTTAATATTACATATATCTTCTTACATTCCAATTTGTTCGAAAAAAATAATATTGTTCATGCATATGTGTGGACTATCCTTGTAGCACTGTAATTTTTTTTTATTTCACATTTAAATGGATGGTAATAATGAAAAATATATTAAAAATTAGTAAAATATATTCTATAATAATTGATATGGAATGGTGATATTTTATTTTCATTTCCTAGGTTATATCTATTGGAAAATAGAAACAATCTTCATGCACACACACTACATAAAATCTACGTGAACAGTTTAACTCACATTCCCAACTTTAAATATTATGGAATATAATAAATACATATAAAATTATTTTATATGATATTTATATCATTTAAAAATTATTTATATAATTTAAAAATGGTTAAAGTAAAGTGACTGAATTTATCGAACCAAAACATACATGAAAAAGATAACAATTATCACCTAAAAACTGCATTTATCAGTGTATTGTTGATAAACAAGTATCAAAAGAAATAATTAAGTCATATATGGAATTATATATGTGATAATATTTATAAAATATATTTATAATAAATCTAATTATTTTATAAAGAATCTATGGAAATGATTTAATGTATCCAGACCTTAAGTAAGGGTTTCTCATCTGACTTTAAACGTATGCCATTTTCACCACTTTGATATTTTCTATGGTGTATATATTTACCCATCTTAATTTTATATAAATAATACATTTATATTCATGGTAATTATTTTTTCATTTAATTTTATTCATTCATGGGTTGTATGATTAAAAAGTTATTAAAGAAGTAAGGGGTTATTTTACAATCTCATCATTATTTGAGATTGGTTATGTTTAGGTCTCTTTTGGGGTACTTATTTGAAATATCTTTCTTAATCCCAATATATATTTTTAATCTATGTTCATTCATAAACATTTAACAAAATTTTACCATTTTCCTCTATTAGGTACTCAAAATGATCGATGAAATGAATTAAGAAAATATGTCTCCATTTCTCTCTTCTGTTAGAAGTACTTTTCCTCCAATTACATTTTTTATAAATATATATTCAAATATGTTTCTAACATTATCCAAATTATTTATTATCTAGTTTTTTTTCTATATATTGGATTTGTAATACCCAGACCCTAGAATCCTAGAGCTGATGACTTTTTAATTAAATTTCCATGATTACGAGGAATCAAACCCCAAAGGACTGGAAAATTTTGTAGTTTTTGAATACTAGATTACATTAACAATACCCATATTTTATTGTAAATTGAAAATAAAACATTATATATATTACAATTTAATGAAAAGAATCCTCAAGTACTTAGTAGATGATTTATTCTTCATATTATTGGGAAATTAAACAAGAAAAGGGTTGGATAATACACTCAGTGAGGGTAAGTACACCAAAAGCAGTAATAAATCAATGATCATAATCAACATAGTATATTAAATTTAGCACACCATGATTTTATGGTATGTATAATTTTAAATTAAATATTTATGATAGATTACATTTCATGCAACCCCAAGAATACATTAACAACGACATACTATTAAAAATATTATTTAAAATCAAATTATATCATAGGTGTAAATTTGTAGTGATGAATAAGACTAAAAAAATTATGAAAATATATTAATAAATTCATTGGTTACCAATAAATTATAAATAAATATAAAAAACAAATTTAATATAATATGAATTATTTTATAAATTCTATATAAATGAAAAAGTGTCAGTTTTATAACAATTAGATAATCAAATCACACTTTATGGATTATATTAAAGAAAAAAATATATATAAATATATATATATATATATATATATTAATATAATATTCTATCTAATGTTTAACATTCCTCTTATGTATTTTATGGGAAATATATAAGAACAAGTATAATATTATGCATAAATGACATTTTTTTATAGAAAAACACTTTTACCGCCTTTTAATGGTGCACATGTTTTAAATATTGTTTTTGAAACATTTCTAAATTTTAATTGAAAAATATATTTGATATTATAATAAAAAAAATTTACAATGGTTGAAATTTTATTATTTTATGGAAATGTTTCTAGTTTTGATTAATTGTTATAAAATATTTCATTTTATTTGTTAACATATTTTATATCAAAATAATGTATTGTGATAAATTATATTTTTTATTCATATGAATGTATAATTAAATAAATATTAACTGTCATTTAATCCAACTTAATAAATTTGAGTCAATTTTAGATTGAATTTGGATATAATATTATGTCATCCATTTGAATGATTAATCTTTTAAAAATCATATTCTTGTTTTGTGAATGGGTTTCATTTTTAATTAATTGCTGAAACTTATATGTTTTAAATTATGGAAAATGGATTCCATATTTATAAATATTGGGCCCATTTTATTAAAATAGGTTTCTTTTATTTTTGGACATTATGAATAGTAACTTTATTAATTTTTTATTAACACCATTGAAGGTAAATTGAAAAATTAATCTTAAAAATAATATAATAAATATTATAAAATTAACCAAATAGTAGTCCTAATTTTATTTTATCTTTTATTTTAAAATAAACCATCATTGGGCCAATTTCATGGCCCCTTAGAGTCACTTGGATATCTTTATACCTATTTAGTATTTAAATTTAAGTAAATTACAATATGTCATCCACATGTTATTAATAAGTATTTCATTTTTTATATATTTTTATTACAAGTATGTCTTAAACTATAAATAATTATTTGAAATTTAAATTTTATATCTATTTTATTTTTATTTAATTGTAATATTTACCTAATAAATGATTAGCTTGATTTCTTACATAATTATTATATAGTAATTTTTTAAATAATATAAATATCAAATAAATGATATGAAAAATGTTAAAATTAATTTAATTTTTGATATGAAATTTCATCCATAAATTATATAGGTTATATAGAAATATTAGTGTTGTAATATTTTTTTGATCTTATCTTGTTTATTGATATTTTTAAAAACTCACAAAATTAATAATGTCAAAATTGACATATATGATATTTTTAAATAAATAAAAATTTATTAAATTATATAAAATTCAATAAATTAAAAAATATGGGCCAATTATTCATATAAAAATTAAAATACCATATGTTACTCATTTATGTTTTTTTTGTAATTTTATTGTTACTGTACTATTCTTTAACGAGTAAAAAGCTAAGTTTTCATGGTAATAGTTATTGGTTTGTGTAGTAGTTAAATCCAAAAGAGAAAGAAAAAAGTGGACATAAACATGTCTAATAATTATTTATTGAAATTATATTTATCCATAATCATATTAAAATCTAAATAACTCACTTTGGAGCTATTTTTAATATAGAAATAATTTATTTTAGTTTACTATTTTTTGAGTTTCCAAATGTACCCCTCACCTAAATTATAATAGGTAACCTCCTCCCTAACAACATCACACCTCATTGATCATTCTAGATAACCAAAACATAAACAATTTCCACCCCCCATTCTTATCCATGTTATAGAGATCGTGGTATATCAAAAATATCAAACCTATATTCCTCAAGGAAAGATCTGAGGGATGTCTTCCAAAGAAGATGTAATCTTTTTTAAAAACTCATTCAAGTTAAAGTATTCTTATACATACAATTCACATGTTTTATAAATTATAAAGTAAACAAATCTTGTAAAATATATGTAGATATGTTATTATCATTCTGGGAAAATAGTAATCCACCTTCTATAAATTGTATGATAAATGCAAGCATCGCACGTGCATCCATACAGATGACCCCCTCCATGTCATGGTTAAATATGTTTTTCATCAACACATTACATGAATGGGTATAAAGATAGAAATAACAGATATATATATATATATAATAAATGATATCTATTCTAGAATAATTAATATACCTTACAATTACTTACCAGTTCACCAATAAAGGAATTATATCACCACTTGTGCATACGTATTGCCTACCATATACATGACATAATGTGATTCATTTTCATTGTTAACCATTCAAGAATGATTATATTAATATATACAATAAATGAATAAGATATTTATGCACTTAATATCATTTTTTAGATTATTTATATTTATCATATCCAATATAAAAAGGTCTTTATTAAGAGAATAAGAATGAGAAAACATGGAAGTGAGTACCCAGAAAAAGGGTAAAAACAAAATATTTTTAACAAATGAGTGATAATATACCATAAGAGGATTATATATGAAATAATAAATATGATTATCGATTTTTATTAATTAATAATATGTTTTAAACCCTTATAAGATGTATGGTTACGTGCAAAGGAAATTGAACATAAGGAATGGGGATTTTTTTCTCACATGTATTTTTGTGGGATACATTCCTTATACCCTAATTCTTTCTTTTGGTTGGTGTATATAAGTCCCTAGAATAAAATTTAATTGTAATATTTAATGAATATGGTGCATCCATATTCATATAAATTTCATTTATCCAGGGGAATACTATTATACTTATTATAGAGTGTTAGGGGATTAATAAACAATCTCATCATTAATCAAGATTATTTTTGGTTAAGTCTCCACTGGGGAATATTTTTCTTCAATTTTCCTATTTTATAAAAGTATATTCATAAATTTTTTACTATTATACTAAATTTTTTAATGTTTTTTACACATGTTTTAGTATTAATAAAATAGTATCAAAGGAATATATTTTTTTCCAAATGAGGTAAATTATGAAAATTTCGACAAAAAATACGAATGGAATGTTTTTTTAACTTCTGCGACTTGAGTAGATTTTTCAATAAACATGAATATTTTATGTTTCTGAGCATCCTTAACATTTTTAAAATGACATTTGAGATAATTTTTTTTTTAATTTTTTTTTAATTTTTTATAAATTATTTACAAATAAAAATAGATTTTCTCATAAGAACTTTTAAAGATTTTATGAGATTGTTTTTATCTATATATACCTCCTTTGTTGGATATTATTATTGATTGATTATGATATCTTATGATACCATTGGTCATTTGGAACTGAATATTTTATGATTTTTTTGACTATGTTTGAGGTGTTTTGATTCCATAATGGTTTATGCTTAAATTATAAACATTTCGTATGGTAGTTTTTCAATGTGAGTGATTATGTTGTTTATGTTTCACCATTTTAATAGGTGGAATGAATTAAACTTATTATGTGATAAGAAATTCCCTATATATACCATCTATTCATCGTTAGGTATCATGAGAAAAAATAGTTTGGGCATTAGACAAGTCCTTACTAGTTTACGTATGTTGTTTCAGTCAAATCCTTGATAGTATATCTATGATGTCTATTATTATGCTTTAAATTATTTTGAGATTAGTTATTGATATTACATGTGATTATTATACTAGTATAATATCCATGGTTTTGTTTCATTTCCATTTCATTGTTTACATGGAATTATTTTATCGTATTTTTTTCCAATCATTATTTATATCCAAGGTTACATAAACGGGAATAACGGAAGACTCAATGAAGTTTTATTTTTATTTTATAACAGAAAATGCAATATGAATTTCATTTATGTATCTTATTTACCAAGACTACAAATATATTTGTTACTTTTGGATGTGATACCTTGTATCTATTTTCAATTTAATAAATTAACCATAGACTCTGTGTAACATGGGTTTAGGTCATTATAGTTACTGTTAGATAAAGTTTTGTTTAATTATTGGGAACTAAATTAATAAGAAAAATATATTGGGGATCCAAAAAAATTGTCTTACTGTGGGAGAAAAATCTATTTAAGGAATAATTCAAATTCATTTTATGGACAAATGTTTAATGTTAATGATAACTATTGGGGTTTATATGATCCTTAAAATTCAAATAATTATGGGTATTTATATTATTTATAATAATTATTTCAAAGTATGAGATAAATGTTTTTGTAAAAACGTTTATTTAAGGTAAAATATTATTAAGTTATTTTGGGGATTCTTATCACATTTTTGGATAATATCAATATATTTTTAGAAAAAGGAAAAATCAAAGGATAGGTAATAACTCGTCACGACTGAAAAGGTTGTGGGTGTTGAACTCACAACCAAATGGTGAAATGGGTGAAGTGACTAGAACTATCCTACATGATGTCCTGATTAACAGGGAATTTTTCAGTTAAAATTTCTAATGGATAAAGGTTATTTTAATATTAAGGAAATTTGTATTATAAAATAGATAACCATAGGTTTTAAATTTTATTTGACTATGTGATTAATGTTATTTCTAAATATGGTTGTTATTTTTAGAATCTTATATGATTTTGTTAAATAGAATATTTTATGGAATAAATGATTAAATTTATTCTCGATTAAAAAATGATTTTATATTGTACTTTTGGTGATTCGGGTTATTTTTGGAAATGGTTATTATATCATTGAAATTATTTTTTTTAGTAAATTAATTTTTTTTTCGTACGACAAAAAGAGTTATTTATGTTTTTTCAAATAATATATGAAAAAATACTTATAATTTTTGGGTTTCAATATTAGTATATAATATTATATTTTGGTGATAGTTCTTTTCAGAATTTTCTATTTTGAACTATGAGTATTTCATTTGAATTTTAAAGATTAAATTTGGTTTTCATCATATAACATTTTATTTGTTTTCTGGAATTATCTTACTATGTATTTGGAATTTTATTTTTGCATAAGGTATAAATACATGAGGAATATCTAATTAAATATTTTTAATTATTTTAATCTATATAAGTCAATTTGAAACCTTTATTATAGAAAATATCTTCTGAAATACTCATTGTTTGTAGAAAAAGATGTGTTTGTTGTTGAAATTGAGCAAATAATGAAACTCTTCATTTTAAGAAAGTGTGTTTCCTTAGGTTCATAGTCTAGGATGGAAATTATTTCCTTTAGCTTAAAAACAGTTTCTGAAAAAAGATGATATTTGTTTACTTTTCATACTAAGAAATTAATATGATCTTAACCTATTACAGATTTATGGTTTGGTGAATGTTAACTTTAACAGGAAAATGTTCATAATCACTTTCAATCAAAACATGATAGTATCTTTGCATAATTTTACATGTTTTCATACACGGAATCGTAGTTTGTGTTATAAAATGAAACTTTCGAACTTCCCTTTCTATAATTTAGTATGAATGTTTTTTCAACCGTTGTTGTGATTAGGATTTAAATAATAGTATTTTTAATATTCAATCCTTAATTTCCAAACCAAAAAAATAAAAAAAACTAAAGGATAAAATTTATTGAATGATATGAAAATGTAACAACCCAATATTTTATTCTATGTATCTTTTTAAATTTTTTCTCCTACATTTCTTATGTTTCATTCAACACTAGTCATAATAACACCACGATATAGTATTAAAATTATTATTTAGAATGCAATTTCCTCTATGACATTAAATTGGTGTCTATGAAGAGTAATAACTAAGTTATTAAAATTTATTTTCGATTTTATTTTTTTACCAAACATATATAAATTAATATAAAACCAATTTAATATAAAGGAAATTATTTTATAAATACTATTTAATGAGCACAAGTGTGGTTTATACCGATAAAATAATCAAACCACACATTTTGGATTATATTAATGAAATATATATAATATAATCAATATAATTTTTAAAATTCTTCCTAGTTTTTATCTAGACTACATATTAGAAAAAATCCAATTTTACCCATGGAAAATGTATTTTTTATTATAGGACATTTTGATAGCTGTTTAATGGTGCACTTGTTCCAAATCATGTTTTTGAAACATTCAGAAACTATATTTGAAAAAAATTAACTTATTATTTTAGATATTAATATTGAAATTTATTTTGGATGAATTTTTGGTTTTTTATGATAATTTTTATATTTTAACGAATACTGATAAAATATTTCATTTTAATAGAAAAAAAATTTTCGAAAAAATATTTTATAGTGTTAAATTATAATAATAATTAGTTCTAAAGTATACATGGATCAATTTTATTTTAATTTAATACTATTTAGTTCATTAACATCATTTTTATATATAATTTGGATTAAAATACAATTCAATCTTTTGAATATTTTCACATTAAAAACATGTTTTCTTGTTTCATCCAAGTGATTAGTTTTAGATAAATTATTGAATATTATATGATATAAAATATAAAAAATGGATTCTATATTTTAAATCAATGGGTAAAAAGTATGTAAATAAGTTCCATATTTTTGGACACTATGAATAGTAATTTTCGTAATTCTCTTTTAATGTGGTTAAATGTAAATTCATTAATTAAGTATAAAAATAATAATATATATATTTCAAAATTACCTTAAAGCATATAATAATTTAATTATATGAGTTATTGTAAAACAAAATAATCCTTTATGGGATTTAATTTTTTCTTGGATCCACTTGGATGTCTTTAAGCTCTTTTTATAATATTATTCTATGGAACGTGCAATATATCATACTCATGATTTTAATTAGTATTAAATTTTTTAAATGAAGGTATTTCAAATATATATTAGACTATAAATTCTAATTTGAAATATAATATGATTATTTTGTCAGATTTTTTTATTATTTTTTTCGAATGAAATAATTATCTCAAACGCTTACACAATGATGTTGTCATAATTATTTAATTTATAAACATATCAAATAAATGATATGAAAAATACTAAAATAAATATAATTTTCGATAATAAATGAAGTAAAGGAATTTTAAAAATTACCAATAAATATTTTGTATGTATTTGATGTTTTTATTTTGATTTAATGTTGAGTATTGATATTTTCTACAATTTTATGAAATAAATAGTGTCAAAATTGACATTAATGATATATTAAAATAAATATTATTTTATTAAATTATATAAAATTCATTAAATTGATAAATTTTGAAATATTATTGGTATAAGGCTTAAAATTGTATCCATAACTCATTTATGTTTCTTTTTTATTTTTAGTATAACTATATTACCCTTAAAAAGTAAAAAAGTCATGTTCTCCTATTAAGAGGTAAGGGGTTTAACTAATGGTTAAATACTAACGATAAGGGTAATAATGTGACCTAAAAATGAATAAAATTATTTTTATTGAGGATTTGGAACTATACTCATCTTAATGTATAAATAACTCACTTGGTATCCGTTTTTAATTGAAATTTAGTTAATATTAATCTAATATTTGATGTGTTTTATAAAGTTCCCCTCCCCTCAATTATTAAAAAAATATCCTCCCTCACTTCATAAAAACAAATTTAACATTATACGTAGAGAAAAACCAGAAAATTTATCTTCTTAATATCCATAAAGATGTTATGGAGATCATGGTTTTACAAAAAAGCCCAATAAAAGATCCATTAATAATATATCTAAAGGAAGTCCACCAAAGAGGATGTAATCATTTTTTCCAGCAATTACACATTCCATTAATCTTCTCCTTCCACTTCAAGTGCTTATTAAATTTTGAATTAATAATTCCATTATAATAAATATTTTTAAATGTATAATTTTTATGGGACCACCATATTCTTCATTTTACCAATCCTATGATAAATGAAAGCACTGTGTGTGTGTGTGTGTACGTAAGACTTACTATCTACATGGCATTGTGTAAACTGTTTTTTCATCACCACATTACTTATATATATAATGATGGAAATAATTGATATAAATAATAAATATTACATGATATTGATTCTTTGAAAATTAATATACTTCAAACTTCCTTACCATTTTACTATTAAGGGAAAGATACTGTCGCTCATACCTACATACGACCAACTGTCTCCCCGATGCGATGCGGTTAATTTTTAATGTCAACCATTCAATAATAATTATAATAATGTTTATAATGAATAAATATGGTATTTAATATCTTAATATCATTCGTTAGATGATTTATATTTATCATATCTTATGAGAACAATGGATTTTAAGATAAAAAAAGTATGAGAAAAAAAGGTAGTTAACACCCCAAACAAGGGTAATAACAAAATATTATTAATAATAGAGTGATAAGATAACATAATATGATAATATATGATATAATAATTGTGAATAAATTTTTGGTATAAATTAATAAGATGATTTTGACTATTATACAAGATACTCAAATTCATTAACATGAATTGGACCAAATGTAATAGATTTTGGTCCCACATTTATATTTTTGGGACTCATGCCATATACCCTACATGTTTATTTTATGTGGTGTATATGAATACAATTAATTTATTTTATGTGTAATATGATAATTATTATGTAATGTTCATATCCATATAATTTTATTTCATTCATGGGGTATATGATTCTACAAATTATAATGTGGTAGGGGTTTAATTCACAATATCATCATTAATCCAAAGTGTTTCTATTTAAGTACCCAATACAGAATATTTTTAATTCATGTACATGTTTTCTAAAAATATTTTCAAAATTTCTTTTCATATTATCCTACAAATTTTTATTGAATTTTTTACCATGTTATACTTTTTATAAAATTGCCTGAACAAAATCTTTTTTTCATTTTAAAAGTTATGAATATTATGGAATTTTCAAAAAAACATGAAAGGAAGTCATTGTTTAACTCATGTGGAATGAGCTGATTTTTTCACCATAATGATACTATAAGTTTTTGAATAATACATTAAAAATATAAAATTATAGTTTAAATTGAAATATCTTCTTTGATAATCATGTTTATTTTCATGAAATGATTTTAAAATAAAAGGGTATTTCCAAAAAAAAAATTAGTGATTTTATTAGAAAATTTCCATCTTTTTCAACACTATTTTTTGGATATTATTATTGATTTATTTTGTTCTTTTATGATCCTATCAAAAAAATTTCATTTAAGGGATTATGATTATTTTTAATGAGTATGTTCAATTTTTATATCATTCGTGGTATATAATTAAATTATTCACATTTTGTATGCTATCTTTTCAATAGGAGTGTTTATATTGTTTTTTGTATTACCCATTTAAATGAGTAATGAATTGGACATACTATGGGACCCTCGGGGCCCACTATATCCCCTCAATACATTGTTATGTCTCATGAGAAAAACAAATCTGGGTATTATTTGATTCCATACCCGTTTACGTGTAGTGTCTTGGACCATGTATTGATAATATGTTTATGATGTACGATATTATGCATTCACTCATTTAGAGATTATTTTTTTATATTCCATTTGATTATTTGACTTTTATAATATCCATGGTTATGTTTCATTCCCATATAATTATTTATATGTCATTATTTGACCATATTTTATTCCATATAGATTATTATAAGGTTATTGATTAAATAGAATTTATTATAGATGATCCCCATTCCATAGTCATTTATGCTTGTTTATAGAATCTCTAGGTGCATGTATAGACTTACTGAGAATCTAATATCAAACCTTACATATGTTTTATTTTCCATCATATTTGATGAATTAAATTATTAGGAATATGTAGGGTATCAAAAAGGGGGAGTAAGTGTACAATAGATGAAATTATTAGTGTTTATTATGTTTTAAAATATATTGGGAATTTCAAGTATGTATCTAGTTTTCCAATAATAATAAACAATTTGGTCCCTTGAAACATTGTTACATATATCTAAAGCCAATGTATAATTCATACATCGGGTCTGGGAAATTAGGTTTCTGGTCATTATAGTAAAAAATGAGAATAATTGGAATTTGTACAACTATATAAAGAAATATAAAAAATGTAAACCTAAGTAACTGAAACACATTCCCTTTAATAAAAAAAATATTAATGTAATAAATACATAGATAATGTAAAAAAGATAGTATCCTAGATACATTCAAAAAATATTAATGAAGGAAATTTTTAATTATTCTATGAATATTCTGTTCATAAAAATGGTTTGCAGTTTAGTAAATAATAATAGACATCGCATAATATTATGGATATTTAAAATAAATTTTATTTCCAATGGAATATATTCATAAAGAATTGATTGTCTCAAGAGAAAGTTATCAATCATAAATAAAAGTGAGGTTCCAAATATTACTATTAATTCTTTGTAATTATTAGGAAAAATAATTTGATGGGATAATTAAAATTGATATAGAATGTATCATTAATTATGAGTTCATAATCATATTAATTTACAATTTGGTAGTATATAATCATTTTTAATGTTATTTTGGTAAAATATAACCAATAATTCTCAATGTAATGTAAATTTTGATAAAATATCTAACCCTCTGTCTTAATTGGCATGTGTGTCATTATATTCATAAATAATGAACTTGGGTTAATTATTTACCTATTTAAATTTTTTTTCATGTTTCTTTCTTTCTTCATATAACAAATTAACATCTTATATAAAATTACTTAATCGTTTATGTTTAAGTTGGTTGTTTTGACCATATTTAGTTTATGTGTCAAAAACAAATTGGTCAGACTACTATGGTCAAAATTTCCATTATTTAAACATATCTAGAATAATAATAATGGCATAATTACCATATTTATAATTCATTTATTATTTTAATAATATTCATTGAATATGGTTATTAAAAATATATCAGCGTTATGATTATGAAAACACTCGGGCATACATACACATAAGTAACATTTCCATTTTTCATTGACCTTTATTGAAAAAAGTAATGTAAATATTATGATTAATTGATAATAATTATATCATAAATAATATATTATTTATTCATATATACATTTATATATAGTTATTTTTATGAAAAAATAATCACATCTCTTCGAGGAGGCAGTAGTCCACACGTCCACCAATGATGTTATCACTTTTTTAGTGTGTTAAAGGGTAATAATGAAAAAGATATATTATTTTAAAATAAATTTAATTGTGTCATTATTATAATAATGATTTATTTCAAATCATGTATAATCATTAAAAATATATTATACATTCCATTTAAATAATGAATGAATCACATCACATTGAAGAGGTGGTAGTCCACATGTCAACAAATGATGTTATCATTTTCTCAAAAAATGGAAAAAATGAAAAAAAATGTGTTATATAGAAATTATGGGGTCATAAATAAATTATAAATATAATCCATTTCATATTTGAAATAAAAACACATAATTATAACAATCCATTAAATGAAGATATGGAAGAATGAATGATAGTGATTGGTGAGTTGGTAGTCCTCCATACACATGAATTATGAAGTCTTATCCCATGTGATGGATGCATGAGTGAGTGTAACTTGTAACCATTACATAAAAAATATATAAATATTTATGATAATGAGGTTATTTTATAAGAAATATATATTAATAATTTAATAGATGTAGAAATAAAAAAAGTGCTCATTGAAGAATGATTCCTTTTTTTGGTAACTAATTTTTCTTTTCCTAATGCATTTTTTCATGGGTTTCTAATGATAATGAGACTTCTGGGATGATGGGTCGGATATTGGTGATAATTATGATTGTTTTTTAGTGAGCTATATGGAATGAGTGGTGTGAGAAAGTTATGTGGTGGAAGGGTGAGGGCCTTTTTATGTTGGAAAATGTTCAACATTCTTGTAAATATAAAAAGGTAAACACTATTGTGTTTTCTCAGTGAAATTATATTTCTCCAATTATTAAAAAATTCATATTAAAAAGTTTTAATGGTATAAATAAGGCTATAAAATTCTTTTTTCATTTGTTTATTGGTCATTTTTGATCCTATGATTAAGGCTAGTCCCTTGATAAGATAATTTTTGTCATAATCACTCTATTTAATTTTATTTACCTTTACTAATAATTTTTGTAAAAAATTAAATTGAAATAATATAAATTATAAATATTTTTTACTCTAATTTTGGAATCCATTTTTTAAAATCCCATAATAGAAGTGGAAAAAATAAATTCTAATATTAATCCTACTAAAGAGATCACAAAGATGCTTTTTAAATTGGAATATTTAAAAGTTAATTATATTTATATATATAAATATATCATTAAAATGATTCCAATGGAATAAATTGGATCTATAAGAGTTCAATTGATCTAATTTAAATTTATACACAATTCAAAACATAATTTATCTTTATATATTTTTTAATTAAAAGTCCGTTTGCAATTAAAAATTAGTATTTTTCAGTATTCATTAAAAAATAATCCTTCACAGAAATGACCAAAAAATAAACCTAACATAATTTTGAATTTTTTTATTCGAAAATTAATTTCATTTTATTACATAAAACATTTAAATGTTCCATTTTTTTTTGAATTTGTTTACCATTAAAAGGTGGAAATTTTTCTTTGCAAATATACAACTTCTTATTCATAAAATTTGATTTTATCCTATCCAATGCCTACCAAACATATTGGATGAATGTAAAAATAATTTATTTAATATAACACACATATATATATATCCATAATAAAATTTATAAATATAAATTAATTTAATTTATTAAAAAAAACTACATTGGGTTTATAAAAATAATTTTTTATAACTACATTTCCTTCACATTCAATTGGTTTTTATTTTAAATTATAATTAATTAATATCCAAAGAATTAATTTTATATATGTGTAATCCATATATTTTTATAAGATATATATAATCTTGTTCCAAACTACTTATCTAACATCTAGGAGGTAATTATTATTATAAATAATAATATTAATAGTTCTTGGTAAGACCTATTCTATCATGTATTAAAAGATATCAATGAAATTTGTTGTTGCATATAATGCAGGATAACTAAGTGTTTCATTTATTGAAAGCTTATTATATATTTAATTTATTTAAAATTTTAAATATATTGTAATTTATTGTGATGTTATATTACATGCTATACATTTTGTTGCATGTAATACATGATTTTAAACAAAACGTTATTCTTATAGAATATTTGGGGTGTTAAATTTTCTTCACATTAACTAAATTGTGTAATTTTTAGTTAAACATGATCTCGGTAAGATAGGGTTTGAATTATAAAATTCAATATTTTAAAAATCCACATGGTAAAAGTAATAATATAATACCCTTTTAATAATATAGAAAGGGGGTCAACATGTTTTGTAGAATTATAAAATTACTAGGATTGGATGTAGGAGATAAATTGTGGAAAGTGAAAAATTGGAGATTTAAGAGAAAGATAAAACTCAAATGATGAGTGAGATAGGTAGAGAACATGTTCATTTGAAAATATATTACCAAAAATCATTAAACCTAAGTCATGAAAATGGTTATTGATATCATCAAAAATTATGATAATAGGAAAATATTTTTCTTGGAGGTCCCTTTTTTATTGAATTGAGGAATTATTTAACTCTCTATGAATATTAAGAAATATAATTAATTTATACATTTATCTTTAATAACAAAAAATTATACTTTAGGTGTTCATTGAACCATTTATAATTCATTTCTTATAATATGTTTCATTATATGATGGAGTAATACATTAACCACTAAAACCTTTTAGAAATATCAAAAAAAACCATTTCATAAAGGGTAATCTTTTCCAAAATATTATGATCCAACACTTTAGATGTAAGATCACTGAATTTCAAAAATGAACTTACAATTGACCTTTAATCAACATGAAGGATCTATTTATTCATCACAAACCAAACAAGGGAACACCTTTATCATATATTCACTTAAAATATGGTAATTACTAGAGTTACCATAAAACCAAAATAAAAACATGAATTCTCAATTATTCCTTAAATAGAAAATATTTCATTGGATATATTACATAAAAAATTAATTTTTTCCACTCCATAAATGATTGAATAAACCACATCGTCAAAAAATATTTAATATATTCCATGGTATTTAGTAATATAAAATTTAATTTATCCATATATATCATCTATTGATCAAAAAATATTTATCTCAACAAAAAACATATTATGAATGGTCATTACCTCAATAATAATTTATCCAATAAATCCAACATGTCGCTGAATAATTCATCTTATTCATCGATACAATTCATCACATTATTTTAATTATTTAATGAAAAAGTACTCTCTTAAAATACATATATATTTCATAAAATCATCAATACAATACTCTTTCAACATATATCATGGATCCCAATATAGAATAATAGTAATCATTTATATTCGATATAATCAATTGAATAATATTGGATGCTAACCTTTTCTTATTTTTTTCTAGAGCCTCCGAATACTTAGGGAATTCATTGTCATTGTCTCCCATATCATTACTTTTGATACACTCAATAGAAATGTTTTAATTTTTATTATTTAATTATTTTTCTTAGTGATGCTTCTCTCCACCCATATAATATACTACCGATCCTTTGAATCATTTTTCATGTTGATTCATTACACAACTATCACATGGGGGAAAATACTTCTTTCCCTCATTTGATTTATATTTTTCTCTATTCAGTCATATTCATCTCTGGATTCCATTTGAATCCAAAAGACATAGAGAATTATTTCTCTTTTTTTGATAGGATATAAAACTATTTCATAATAAAGGGAAATTTTTGAGACACCAGTTCATTTTAGGGACATTGATTAATCCCTTCAAAGAAATGACTAATCATGTATACATTGTTTTTTATGAAATATATTTCAGACATTTCCCACATTGTAATGGTAGATCAGTACTATGTAACAATTTCTTCTACCATTTTCATTTAAATAATGAACTTCCTATTTATCTTAGTTGTTTTATCATGAGGGAATTATTTTTTAAATAACATCTCCTTAAAACATTTTCGTTGATTGAGATATATTTCTTATTCTACCCTAGTATTATGGATCAACGACCACCATTGTTCAACATCGCTATTGAGAAAATACACAACAATTTTATCATTTTCCTTTTCACAACATCATAATTTTATATATATCTCCTCCAAAGGCTCATTCTATTACTCATTATCTATTTGATTAGTAGTGTTACAAAATAATTTGGTCCCCTATCATATAAATCAATCCTATATCAGAAAATATTGCGGTTTAATAGTTGATTATTAAAAGAAAGCATTTGTTTCATAACCCAATTTAGCTTCCCTATTATATCAATAATATTCTCAGATCCAATACCATATATATCGTCATTCTCAGTAGAAAAAAATATCCATTTCCCATGAGTATTGATATCATTCTTATTCCAAGTGCCTTTTAAAAAAATGTTATAAACAAGCTTATATCAGAACATTATGTAACATAATTTGTAATCCTAAAACTAGTCAAATACTTATCATAAATTGTATAATTTATGCATATCTAATGTCATAATACTAAACATGGTTCCTTTGGGATGTTATTCTATTCATATCCTGTATATAAATCTTATGGTTATGTTCCTTAATATATGTATTAGAAAATATAGTTTCTATGTTTTCTAATAAATATCCTTAGATACCAACTCTAACACCTCGACCATAAAATCCCTTATTACTGCCTTACTTTATTAAATTTTCATGATTACAAGGAATAAAATCCTAAATCACTTACTAACTAAGTAGTTCGAAGAAACCATATAACATGCATGGTACCCATATTAAATTGGATAATAGAAAAAAAATCATGATATATAATAAAATGAAATTAATAATACACTTTAAAGATTATTCAAATATTTATTATTCATATGTTATGGAAAAAAACGAAAATAAAGGTGAACTCATATGGTAAGTAAGGGTAATAAATAAATATTAAAGAACTAATCAATGAGAATAATAAACAAATAATGTTAAATAACTAGGAACAAATTACATTTAAATATATAGAAAATGGAAAATAAATATGTAAAGGTAAGTAACTGAAGAACATAAAATTTAATAAATAAAATGAGAATGAACTACATTCATAAAGAACATAAAATCTAAAATATAACGAAAAAAATAAATGATCTTTAAAGAAATATATTCTTAATTATTGGAAACTATGTCTACTAGTTACATGGTGAATTTACCTTTAATATCATTCACAAGATGTTTCAGCATACCTGGTAGAATCCCAACTAATTTGGATCTAATTTGGCCAATAGATTCATCTGATAAGACTATCAGGGCATCAAGGGGATTACATGAAATGGTACCAACTACTGTCAAACCAATCTTAATCATTCCTTATATATCAATTATTAAATTTTGATAATGGATAATTTCCCTTATCAATTATTCTTATTAATTAAAGGATATATATTCACTAACATTTCTTCATTTAATAGAACAACATTCAAAGTAGAAACATTATGTAAAAAAGGTATATGATTTAGGAAATAATTATAAAAATGACATAAATGTATAGATATATAAAAAAAATTAAATATAAAATTTAAATTGGTCATAGGGATGATATTTTTTCAATATAATGTTATCAATCACAAAATAATGTGAGATTGGAATGTTAACTTTTACCACTTTGTAATTTTCATGTCAAACCCCTTATTTGAGATAATTCAATGTGAAACATAAAATACCATGAATTATGATTGAAACATTATATTAAATGGTAAGAAGAATTATATTTATCACATGAATGTGAATTGGAGCATAATAATAAATAATTCTCAATAGAATTTAAACTGAGACAAAATCACATACCATAAGTAAAACGTGTCATGAGTGTCTTTATATTCATTAATAACAATATAATGTTTACTATTTGATTATTGAGAACACTTTTCGTGTTTATAATTACTTTTATCTCACATATTATTAAGTTATATACCGTTACACAGTCAATTATGATTATATCAGATGTTTGGACCATTTTCAGTGTATGTGTCAAAATGACTTTCGTAGAACCACTATAGTCAAATGGTTTATTATTGAAATGTTTCAAAAATAAAAATAATTTAATAAAGACTATATTTATAACTTTTTTATAATTATAAAACTAATAATTTATTATGTTAATAAAAATGATCTTACATTACGATCATAGAGATGGTAGGTCGTACTTACGCATTAGTAACATTCCCAATTTTTGATGATCATTAAGGAAAGAAAAAACATAACATTTATCATTCATGAGTGATATTTATATATAGAATACAATATTATTTAGTCATAAGTACCTTTAAGTATTTTTATTTAGATATAATAGGTATCACATGTTTTTAAGGAGCCAGAAATCCACCTATCCATGAATAATGTTACCACTATTTTAGTGAGTAAAAGTGTAATAGAGAAAATTTTATATTATATTTATAGAAAATTTATTATGTCCCAAATATCATAATTATATAATTTTTTTCATATATAACCATTAAAAAATACATAATAAATTCCACTTTTTTCTGAATGAATCATTTCACATTGAGGAGGCGGTAGTCCACATGTCCGCACATGATGTTATAATATTATCATAAAATGGAAGTCATGAAGGAGTGTGTTATATAAAAATTAAAAATTGAAATATATATTATAAATATATTATAAATAATATATATAAACTAAAAAATAATCATTATTCCCAACTTTAAAAGATTGAAATAGAAGATTTAACAACATTAGTTGCCGAGGAGGTAGTACTTAGTATATATGAATGGTTGTTGTGTATCCAATTTAATAAAATTGTGTGTTAGTATAGGTACTACCTATGAAATAATAAAATTTAGTATATTTAATATTTTTTGGTTTTTAAATATGATATATATAAGAATAATTTATGGATGGAGAAATAAATTAAACAAAATGGATAATTGAACATTGAGGCCATTTTTTCAGGTTACACATTTTTCTTTGTACCGAAAGACTTTATTGGTTTTGTTTTTGCCCAGGGTGATACTTCTAGGGGGAGTTGGGGGATTTTGGGAAGCAAATTTTTTCACATTTGGGATAATCCAAAGGTCTTTAGATGTGTGAATATTTTAGTGTGTGGGGTGAGTTTTTTTTATAGTAGAGGAGTGTGATTCTTGTAAATACAAGATGGTGAATACTATTGAGAAGTATCCATTTCATAATATATTTCAAATATTGATCTAAATTATATCGAATGGAGGATATAGTTTATATTTTTCACTCCAATATTTTTTTGGCTAGTGTTTATATTTTTTCCCCGTGTTTTTATGGTTAGTCCCTTGTTAAGATATTTTATCCCATAATCACTGTAATTAATTTTATGTTATATTTTAATTGAAAAATTAATTTGAAATTATTATAAAATAAAAATAAGAATAATTACAAATATTGAATCATTTTTCAAAATTACTATAATAGAATCTGGTTAATTTAAATTTAAATTAATCCTATAGATGAGATGACAATGCTGGGTTTTAAAGATAAAATGTTCAAAATGTCACACCATTTTTATATCTAAATTCGTTATAAAATACTTTTTTTATTTCTTTATTTGAAATGTATATATAAATATTGTTTTTAACTATTTTATCAATACTACTAAACAATTTGTTCATTTGGTATGTGATCAATTATATCTAGTTCTAATAGAATAATGTAACCAAGGACTTTGGGCGCTTAGGGTTAGGGAAATCAAATTTGATATCAAAATATGTTTAGTAGAAAACATGATAATTAGATTTTGGAAATAATAACTTGGTGAAAATAAGAATATTATTCACAATGAGGATAAGATAAGAAAAACGTATCAATGTTTTGGAAAGGAATATATTTTGTGTTTTCTCCTTGAAATAAATCTCTGTCAGTATTTTCAAGTGGATGTTGTTCTAGAACATATGTAAATTTGGGTAATAAGTCCAAAAAAGGAATGTCTATATTGACTCAAGCGTTACATGGTATCTGAAAACTAGAGTTACAACACACCTATATTGACACTCTTTGGGATAATATTATGGTTAATTTATACTTCCATTACACTCCATCCTAATAGATTTAATTATATAATGACAATGAATGACCTAGATTAATAATAAGGCATTATAGATTGAAAAAAATGTTTTATATATTAATATACTAAAATTTATTCTTCATGAGTATGTGATTTATCACTGTGATTAGTGCATCTTATACTATTATTTTTTTAATCAATGGATCATATAATATAGAATTAAGTTAATGTTGAATTTGAAAAAAAAAACACTTTTGATGAGAAACTAATTTACATTATTAATATAATGAACGATATTGTGATTATTCCTAGTTATATATAGTAATAAATTATTAAAAACTTTAAATTTATCCTAATATAAAACAAACCAAAGAATATAAGTATAGAGTTCACTATAATCACATGTGTTGGATATAATGGAATAAATGAGATTTCTTATCTAACATGTCAACAATGTGGGATGCAGGAGTCAAGGAAATACCTCAAAGGAACATGAATATTGTTAATGTGTGGGGAAGAAGTTAAAAGAGTAAAAAATTCATTAGTTAAAATTAAAAGTTTAGTAAACCCATTATATGGGAATAATAGTCTATGTATGGTATTTTAAAAAGATGAAGGCTTTGAATGTTGAATGTATATGGATTATTAAGATAAATGTATTATGGGGATAGGTGAAGAAGGTGACAAGAAATGTTTTACGATTTTTTAATTTTGAAGATGAAGAGAATATGAATTTAATATTAATGGAAATATGTGTTAATAAATAAGAATTCAAGTCATGGTTAATTTTGTAAGAATAAAGTGGAATGAGTGAATTATTTATGTAATGGGATTCTAGGAATTATGTCATAGATGTATTTTATTAATGATATTGTGATTATAAGAATAGTGGTATAAATAATGATTGTACTAAAGTAGTATTTATTAATGTATTTTAATGAATGTGTCGAATGCTATGAGTAAAAGTGTTTTATTGTAATGTTTAATATTTTCCAAAAAATGATTTAGGGAATATAAATACATATTGGTACATAATTTTTGGACCATAATGAGATATAGTGATGTTTTTTTATGAAAAAAAAGGGATAGTTCAGGTGACATTAAAAATGATTATATCCTTTATAACATAGTGTATTATGACAAATTTTTGGGGATTTTACATATCTTTGGATTTATGGGACATATTTAATTAAATTCAATTTTATTTATGTTATTTGTGAATATTTTATTTTTGATATGATGAATGTTTTCATTAATTTTTTCTGGTAATTTTGGTTATTATCACGATACATTAAAGTAAATAACCAAGGTATTCACATAATTTTTATTTAACTTTAAGAAAAACTATTTTTGAAACATCCTTATGATAAGATGAATTAGGAAATTTATTGACATTCATTTTAAACACATGGATTTTTAGTTTGTTTAGAAATATTTTGGAGGATCATAAAGGATAACTATTCATAGAATGGATATGATTAATATTTGGGTGTTATCAGATAAATTTTAATTATCTAGAGATATGATTAATGTATTTTCATTCATTTATTTACCTAATGATCTATTTAATATAAATTTTAGTTATTGAAGTAGAAGAGAATTCAGATTTGATATTCAATTTCGTAGAGAAAGAAAATATATATGAATTGATTGAATAAAAACTAATGGATGAAACATAGTCTAAGAAATCAGAATGCATGATGTATAAGAATTTCATTATCTTCTTTGTCTATATGGTAACAGAATTTCTGAACTCTAGGAAAAGGATTTTGAATAAAAAAATTATCTTATTACCAAATTATCAAATGAATCAATAGTATTTTAACTTATCATATATTTACAGCACTATTGTTTTTAACATTCTATTTATCATTAATTTTTTAAAAATGAAATTTATCAACATGCTTATATATTTACAATTGTCCTCTATATCCCTATTTTCAATTCCCACTATAGTTTTTATATAGGGGAATTTATTTATCTCTAAATGACCTCTATAATTATTTTTCTCACTTATCAATATCATGTTTGTTTAATAATTTTTCAGATGGGGGTTTTCAACGAATATTAGGCCTACGATGAAAAAATATAATTTTTATGGTAAAATTTAATTAATTGGGGTATGATGTAACAACCCAAAATTTAACAAGTGGAATATTGTGTTTGATAGATTACGATTCATACAACCCTAATGATAAATGAACCCTTTACCATTATAACAAATTATTCTTATTTTTAGTTTTGAATAGGTCTAACTAAATTTCAAAAAATATATTGCTTACACGCGTATACAATATAGTTAATAGTTATCTGTTTATTATATATAATTATTAATCATTTGAATGAATAAGATTTGTTTTTGAAAAAAATGTATTTTTCTAAAAGGTGGCATCATCAAGAATTGCATACATACATTAAAATAAAATTTAAAAAATGATAGAAATTTTATTTTAGAAAAGAAACATATATTTTACAATCATCATATCAATATTATATAACAGTTATTTTTTATAATTTTTTGAAAACATTAATTTTCAAATGAATAGTTATAAAATAATTGTTTTTATTTAAGAAATATATTTTTTTTAAAAATTAATTTCGAATTTTGATATACATTTTTATCAATTTATAATTAGTTCAAAAAAATTCATTAAATAAAATCCTGGTCATTATATTCAAATTAAATAATAATTTTTATATTATAACATCCTTTACATATGAGAAAATTTAATTTGGACACCAGTTGTTTCATCTTTTTTTCATGTATAATTCTAAATTCAAAATTTCCACCTTTATAAATAGAATATAAACAGAATGTAATAAATTTTTGGAATTATAATAATTAATAATATAAAAAAATTCATCTTATTTTTTGTCTCAATTATTAATGAACCTACTAAAAATTATTTATTGTGGTTAAGGTTCAAGAGACTTTACGGTGGGGTTAAATTTAACAGATAAGTGTTACAAAATGACCTAATTAGTGTATAATTTCTATCATATGACCATATTTTAAAACATATCATATTTGGTTCTATTTTCATAATTTTATTAGAAATTATTCCACAAAATTGACCAATATAAATATTTATTTAACAAAAAAGATAAAATGTCACCATCTTGCTTTAATATTTCACTTATGTGATGAAAAAAGATGAAATAAACAATTTAATTAACGTTAGAATGTTTTTATATTAATGAAATTTTTTCATGGTATTAATTAGTTCTTAATTTTTATTAATTATATAATTACATTAAATGCTAGAGAAATACCAAAATAATTAGTATTAAATTAAAATAAATGATTGAATCTAAAATAATAAAATTAATATATATTTAATGAATTATTTTGTTCCATTAATTTTAAATATAAATCTATCATGATTTACAGGTGTGAAAATATTATATTCGAATTTGATCATTTTCATAGATTTTTTTTACAAAATTAAATAATTATTTTTAAAATTAATATTAATATAAATTTATATAAAATAATATTTTATTAATTGATTTAAAATTCCTAAAAATACTATATTATTCCATGTTATTTTTAAATGTGTAAATATATATTCTGTTATCTATTCTGTTAACTGATTTTATTTTTTAGTAACTATATTGACCCCTAAAGAGTAAAAATATTGTTACCATGGTTATGAAATTTAGCTCAACCAAAACCAACCAAAAGCACTGAACATAATATTTATACACATTATATAACTACTTTTATTCCTAAAATAATAACTGTCGGGTCCATAATTTAATATCTGAAGTAGGTTTATCTATGTGAAGATAATTATCCCCATTAAGCGCATTCTTCTTTGTTTTATCATACCAACATCATTAATGTTTTAATAATTCAAATATACTATCATTGGTATATCATATATACTAGGATATTATTAATTTTATGTAATAACTAATTTCATATCCACTTTCATTGATTAGAATCAAAATGTTAATACATTATACAAAGGACTACTGCATGGTGAACCTATGTATATTGTTTTCAATCATCACCTATAAAGGAAAATTATAATTATGAATTTAAAATATTAATATAATATTTATTACATTGAAAAACTTTTTTAAAAGTTATATAAATAATATATTATCATTATACAACATATTAGAAAACAATAATGTCGATTTATCGAAGATTGTGGAATACCAACTCTACGTTGAAATGTGAAATGTTTTATATTTTATATTATCATGGAATGTAATAAGGATGTATTTATTGAAAAAAATTACATATATGAAATAATAATTATTCTATCATTACAAGATACTATTTATGTTTCTTCTAATCCATATGTTGAAAAACTAGAAACATCGTTCATGCTTATGTACGACAAACCATCTCCCTTAATGTTGTTTCCCATTTTACCATCTCTAATATCTCTACATTATTATAAATAATTATATAATTATTATATTTTACACTAACATCATGTTTCTAACTTTAGAGATTATAGAACCCTAATCATTATAAAAATACTAAAAATCCATAATTAAACCAATCATAAAAACTATAAAATTGCCTCCCAAAACAACAATTTTAACCAATACATTTTAATAAATGGATTAAAATACACTATAACTAAATAATATATCTTGTGAGATATATAATTATGGGTCTACAATATATTGATAATAAATATATATTCATTATACAATTAGTACCTACATGTATGAATGAAATCATACTCGATGTATGTGTTTCTCACCTAACATTGACATTCATGAGATGTATTCCATATTCACAACTATGATATTTTGGGAGGTTTATATATTTACCCTTTTTATATGTTATATCATGAATCTATTTATCTTCATGGTAATAAATTTATAATTTCTTTCCTGGGTTTTTGATTCAAAAGTCACCAATGTAGAGGGGGTATATTTTACCAACACATGATTATTGGGAATTTTTATAATGAAGTTCCCTATGGGGAAATTATTTTACATAACTTTATTAATCCTAATATATTTTATTATCCTCAGGGTTTTATGAAATTTTCACATAATTTTACCATTTCCCCTCTTGGTACATAAAATTTCTGAGAAGATTTATTTAATAAAAGTTGACTTCATATCCGTCTTCGATCGAAAAACATTTTCTTTAAAATACATTCACTCCATATATATTTTCAAAAATATTTATATAATGATCCAAATTTTTTATTGAATATATTTTTACACATTACTAGATTTAAAAAAATTATAAATAATTTCCTTGTTTTTTTAAAATAAGGTACATTTTTTATTTTCTTACAAATATGTTAAAGGAGTCATTTTTTAATGTATACAATATCAAAATAATTTCCTTACATCTTCATAAATAGTTTTTTAAAATATTATATCAGTTTTTATAAATTTATTTTTAATGAAAATGATTTCTAAAATATTTTTTGAACTTTTAGTTTTGAAAGAAATATTTTAAATGTCAGAATATCATTTTCCATAATAATGTTTTTATGGATCTCCTTATGGAATTTCTCTTAATAAACATCATAAAAACATACACTACCTATGATGCACTCGGAATATATTATCATTACACTTCAACTTTTTATTTCATTAATTTTTTTATGATCATATTTACTTGGTATGTAAAATTTTCATACCTTTCTCTATATTACTTTGAATAGTTTATGTTTATGTTTATTGATTAGGGAATGTAATATCATTTATTATTATATTTTATTAATATATATTTTTCAACTACATTCCACCCATTTTATATAAGGAATACATTGGACTTAATAAGTGATTGATGGGACCTATTATAGATCCACGATGCATCTGTTGGTATCATGAGACAACCTTGCATCAATTTTTATAAGATTACATACCCATTTTATTAAAATACATATCAATGGTAATTAAAATTATTTTAGAGTTCTTGTTACATGGTATTGAAAATATTTTAGATTTATTCACAGAAGGACTCAATAGTGAGAATCTTTTTCTGTAATTACTAATACTATCATTATGAATTCAGTTATGGGTGTGCCTATGATTATTTTATTTTTTATGAAATCCATGGATGATTTTCTAGCTCATGTTATTATTTATATGGGATTATTTGGTCAAAATTTTTTCCATCCATATTTTTGTTCATGATCAAGATATTGATTAAATGTAATGGTTTTTAGTTATTTATCATTGGACACTGATTTTTTATTATGTATTTATGATTGATTTCTCCATAAGGATACCATTACTGAGAAGAAAAGATTACTAATTTCTGATTTTTCTCTTCCCTGGTAGTCTATAAAATATTATATAATTGATATGTCAAGGAATGACAGAGGAAATAATGATTATATAAATTAAGATACATTTTGTGTATTAGGTTTTCAAATGAATTTAAAATTCATTCATTTATCCAGTTTTCCATGATTACCAAACTACTAAGTCTTTTGGGACGAGATAACTTTCATTCAGTTTCAATGTAATAATGTGAACACCAAATCGAGTATATTCATGTAGTGCTCCTTAATATATGTTCCAAAACCCTTATATGATCCCTTTTTTTGATTTGGATATCTTATTTTGAAACAATCCATCTTTAATGGACCTATTATAATCATGTTATTAATGAATTATCTTTTTCATATAAACATTTTTCTTTTTTATGTGAACATAACATTTTTACATAATTTAAATAGAATTTTTTTGAATTATAAATAGTTTTACTCTATTGAAAATAGATACATTACTAGCATTCAATACATTATTATTACAATAATGATGATTATGGGAATGTTGGGGATTTATTTTTTGAACATCCAACTTATTTCTTAGGATTAGTTATGAAAATGTTATAGAATTTATTGAAATGGGAAAAATATCAATATTTATTTTGAATATAAATTTCTAAAAAACTTTTCATAGGTATTGAAATTTTGTATCCATCATTGTACTGATTTTAATATTTTATTTTGTAAGTGAATCATTATAAAATGTCATGAAAATACTATTGAATATTCTAAAGAACTAATAGGGAATAAACCAGAGATTAATGGGTCAAAAAATTATATATAACCCTGATGAAAGGAAATGTATCATGAGAAAAAATATTTTTTGGTTTCTCAAGGTTTTCATGTTCTAAAATTTAAATTACATAGTTATGAGATCATTATTTTTGATATCAATATTCATATTTTTTATTATGGGTAAAATATGCTCCCAAAATTATTTTATATTATGTAATTATGATGATTACCTATTTAGGGAATACTAATTATGCCATGCTTATTCCATGATTTTATCACCTTTATGTTTCCTTAACTGATCCTTCGATCACGCCAATTTCTAATATATCAATCCATCAGATTATGAAGTAAATTATTACACATGACAAGTTTAGAATGATATGATATATGGATGAATATATGAAATATTTTGAATATTAATAATAAAATAAATATTATCTTATCTATAGTGATTAAAATGTCAATTAGTTGAGAAAACAATAGATTTATTATTTTATTATTTCCAAAATTATATAATTATATAAACATGAAATGATTCTATAGAGTTATAAAATTCAATAATTTTTATTAATTTTTTAATTATAGACTGTACAATAATGTCTTATACATCTGGTATCAAAGAATATGTGTAATGTATGTGTTTATAACACCATATCTGAGTGTGTGGGTCCGAGGTGTCAAATACCAATACATTATAGTTAATGTTAAATCATTATTAACATTAATATAAAAATCATCAACATTAGTCACCATGTAATTAAATTTTTATTAGTGAATTAATTTTTTTATACATTTCTCATCCCTACATTAATATGCATATGTGAATTACATGTCAGAATCATCCTAATAATCTATATTTTCACAGTCAATTGTATTCTCCATTATAATATGACACACCATCTATTATCTATGAGAAAAAACAATTATCCATATACACACGAATTTTATTCACATGTTGACTAGAAATCATATCATAACTAAATCCATAGGGTACAAAAAATACAATTTTTTTGTTTTCTGTGATAACACATTCAAATTTATTCCCAGACAATTTTCTCAATGACCAATGGCAACTAACTTGGAAGCACCACAAAATATATCCCATCATGTATTATTGAAATAAATACCATTTTTATTACCCATTTTTTTTTAATGTTTCTTGTTTTCATATAAACTAAAATGTTAAATTATTCATATTTTATTGCATAATATATAAATTCATTTTAAACCTTATTCATTTCATATCTTCTGAAATACACAATTCATTATACAGAGTTTCTTCCATCACTTAATTATAATAAAACTAAAAACTATGATTCATAATATTTCATTTAATATATTCATTTTATTTTCAATGGAATCTATGATATAATACATTATATCCATACAACTTTATATGATCTTGTATTAGTTGAACTACATATTCTAGTCGCGACTTATAATATTGATATCCAATTTAATTGAGAAAAATCACTATTTATTAATTAATGATTTATGTTTCACATGATACGGTATAAAAATCACAGTATCTATTAATGAGATTTCTTATTGAAAAATAGAGATTTATTGGCCACAAAAGATAGTCTATAAATCCCTATAGTGACTATCATGTAGCCAAAAAAATCCAAACAGTAAAAGGATGAATTATCAATGTTTAGAGGCCACCAAAGGATCATGAAATTGTTTTTGGGATCCTATATAACCCAATATATTTGGTAAATAAATATGAATTATTGATCAACCCACAACAATCGTTATACTGTCCACGAAAAAACAATAAAACACTTTAGTTAATATTTTTTAGTGGTCATTAATGTTGGAATATTTAACATTATAAATTATAATATCTACACGATTTTATCTAAAAACCAAAACTATATGAATATTTATATTTTGATTATATATTTATGTAATAATTTTCTATTGTTCATTCAATTAGTTCACTAATTATTCAATGATTGCTATATTATAATTTCAGAACAATTCTATTTTCATTACAAATTTAAAAAAAAAAACACTTATTTTAATAACTTTTTTAAAAAAAAATTCCTTTTTATTATTTTCAATAACAACACATCACATTAACATAATTTTCAATTGTTCATCTCAGTAATCAATTACTAATCATTTTCAAAGAACAATTTAATGATCAAATGTTATTTGATTTATTTCTTCCATTTAATACATGTGTTTTGAGGAATTTATTTATATATTAAATCATCCAATAATTTTGACTTAACCACACCACATACTTAAGTGTTTATAACTAAAATATGATTTCATTTAACAAATAAATTATAAAAAAAATATACAATATCCAAGGTTGATTTCATGATTTTGACCATGTCGTGTGTTTTTAAAAACATTATAATATAAATATAGATTTTTATTAACTCCAATTAGGCCATATATTAGATTGATGGTCCATTCATCCTTGCATGTGAATAATTATTTATTTATAATTTAAATAATGTTTATTAAAAATTCTAGGCCTTTTGTTCAGTTTTCCCTATTTCATTTATAATTAATTTTTATTGTAAATTAAATATTTTGGTATGTTTGATGTAACTAGGAATTTTATTAACAAGTTTTTCATTATATGATACTATATATTAAAAAAATAATTAATATATATTTTCCTAATGATCTAGGTCTATTATAACATTTTTGATAATTTTTCCTACATTTTATAAAATTCATTAATCAATAGAAAAGAATATTCATACATTTTTGGTACACCATAAATCAATTTTTTTCATAATAGTATTATCTTAATGTAGGATTACTTAGCCTTATTATTTCATTAAAATTCGTGATCATTCCCTTGTTTTCCTATATGAAACATGTATCTTTGTTTTATAATGTAATTTTGGACATTGTGAATATTGAAAATAATTTATTAATGTATGGTGGGGTTTTATAAATATAAAATAAATCAATTATTCATTCCAATATTTCCATATTCTTTAGAAAAATGTTATTCAGAAATATCCTGAAAAAATACATAAATAATATATACTTAGTATATATTTAGAACATAGGGATAATTTCTTGATTATTTTTAAAATGACCTAAAATGATAAATTTTATTTATAATTTGATATTATATGATTTAGTGTAATATATAGATACCATTTATGAGAGATTCCGAGGATCTAGGGGACAAAAGTAGAAACCTTAAATCATGCATTATTGATGAATGTACAATAATTGGTTTGGATGAAATATCAATCAGTATTGATCCATCCCTCACCCAGATTGATCATCTTTGACATAAGGATATTTTTCAGTTCTGTGAGACAATGAAATCTAATTTGGTGGAGCACGCCTCCCATGAACATTCTGTCCCAAATAGATGTTTTTTTGATATTTTAAGACTAACCACAATTATTTCTTCCATTAATTTGGATATGCATTCCACAGGGAGGGTTATAAATAAGGGTTTAATATCACATGAGTTAGTTAATCATTATATTGTTAATGATATTTTAAATTAATTAAAATACTCCATAATAATGAAATTATTAACAGTAACAGATGATACAGTCTATAATATTAGTGATCACACTTAGAGGATTGTGGAAATCTGGGGTTTTGATGACTAGATAATAAAGACAATGGGATATTGATAATATCATGTTTTCATTCCCATGAATAAATATAAAATTAGGCCATGTAGCCTGGTATTGGGGCCTCTAAATACTACCTTCTTGATAATTC
This sequence comes from Viscum album, assembly GCA_963277665.1. Lineage (NCBI taxonomy): Eukaryota > Viridiplantae > Streptophyta > Magnoliopsida > Santalales > Viscaceae > Viscum > Viscum album. The sequence goes on from OY728139.1 coordinate 906,124,186, forward strand.
AAGAATGTAATGTTAAATTTTACCCCAGAAATGTATAGAATAATCATATTCATATTTATATTCACATCATGAAGCTTAACTGGATTTAATAGAACCCATGAATTCTAGAATACATCACATCATTAGTGGGAAATCCTATCAGATGGATTTAAAACCATACAACTAATGATTTTGGAATTTCTCTAGGATTCCCGTGGGGGTCTATACGGTACCACAATAGATGTGGAGGCAGAGTTAATTAAGAGAGTTGATAGTTTCAGTCATGAATTATAATATGAAAAAAACCTAAATTATTTATTAATTAATGTTTCATTGGTCATCATAATACTGAATTTAATCTGGATAAATATTGTATCTTTTGTAAGGAAAAGGGTCATGATGATTCTTCTTGTGTAATGACATATGGGATGCATAATTCATCACATTATTGTATTAATTCAATTTTTTAATGAATCATCTAATAATGATAGGGAAAATGAGGCCATATTAGTGTATGGTTAGGAAGGTATTAAATTGGGGTAATTAGATGGAAACACTAATCAGATTCTAACACTATTTATAGTTATAGTGGAAGATGAGTATATGGATATCACACAGGGGACTCATATCCAAGTGGAACCCTCTTATGCATTATTGGAATCAAAGGAGGACTCACATTGCTTCTCTATGATGGCCGATAGACCCATAACACTTCTTAATGATGGGAATATATCATGGTATCCCCACATTCCTTTTAAGGATCGCATATATGTTTATTTACCATATCATCTAAATGAATCTGGGAGAATGTTTTCCCTATGTAGAAGGTTGATGTAATTAAGTTGAAATCGGTGGATGCTACCAAATGTATTACTTATAAGCAATGTGGTTACCCGAGTACAATGATTTTTTTTATTGAAAAAAATCGATTGCATGTTACCCCCTTATTTGGTAATCTCATTTTAACTGATGTTCAATTTTAAGTTACAATAACTCATCATGATGGATCTGGTTCCAATTTGGATGTTCATGATGGTTGTTTTTATACTTTTATTATGTATGATGGGCCCCTGAGTGTTCCTTATCTTATTTTGATAGCATAGGACTACACATTCTCACCCATTTAGGATGGGGATGAAAAACTCACATGAAAATTTTAACATGATATGGAAATCCCTTTTATGTAGGTTTCGTACTCTAAATCTGAAAGTCATAATGCTAATGAGGATATTCCAACTATTATTTTGAAATAATATAATAACTTCACCTAATTTAGTGGTGCTTTTTTGGATGATGACATTGAAAGACCAATCCTTCACGAACAAAATGAGGTTGGGAAAATTCTAGAAAATTACGGTGGTAAATTAGTGGGATTGTTTACATATAAAAGTAAAAATAATAATTTAAAATATCTAAAAAATAAGGTTTAAAATAACATTCCACATAAGGGAGGCCATCAAATAAGAGAAAAAACTCCCATAAAATAACCATGTTTTTTGAACTATTAAGGGCTTGGGATCTCTACCGTGGTCACAACACTTAGAAACCTTTTTATGAACCATAACCCCCCATTAATTGGGCTTCTTAAACTCAAAATGCTGTTTTACAGGTGGAGATCCTTTAATTGAGATTCTGTTGGGTATAACCTTATTTAATTGAAATCATACAACAATACGATGGATCACCTTTGAGTCCATAAACATGAAAGGATCCAACTTCTATAATATGAAATAGGGTATCAGATAATCTCAGTGTCCCTGCTAAATCATGGTACTTCAATCATGACCTCCAACATTTATTATTTCAATTCATACATTGATAGAAGATATTTATTGTGGGAGTTAGAATATAAATTTCTAAATAGGAGAAAAAAATTGATTATTGAATGGTACATCAATACCATTCTATGTCCCAAGTATAAAAAGTCCTCTGAATTCAATAGGTTGTCTAGGAATGATTTTACTTTATGAATGGGTCAATATAATCTACTTGAGGAACATATTGTTGGTGATTTTTTCACTTGTAGTAGATTCACTCTGAATTGAGGGATGGATAGTAAGATGGATAGATTTTTTGTTCAACATTATATTAGAGGTGCTTCCACCATGGTCTCCACATTCCCCATCACAATATATCATTAATATCACACCCATTTAATGATTTGGGATTTTATGTGTCATCCATGGTTACCCCTTCTCCCTTTAATTTTTAGAAATGGATGAATGGTCACACTGGGAAGTAAGGAAAGTGTGATTGATGCCTATATATAGATATTCACAAGAAGAACAATATTATTTCATTAATTTTTGAATAATTAACCAAATTATTCCAATGGATATGGATAAAAAAAATCCATTTCAAGTTTATAAAATGAAATAAATTTTTTTTAATGTTATTTGTTATGTAGTAAAATTTTTAATGAGGGACATGAAATCAGTTCTTGAGATGATTTTCACTATTTATCTGAGATTTATGATATCTAGGAAGCCATAGTGATACTGAATATAATTCAAGTTAATGCATGATGGTTTTGATGTGGTGATTTGAATAGTATGTTTTTCCATCATTTGGAAAAAGAAAATGGAGTCTTAAGGGGAAAATTTTCCCTCACAATTAACGGCCATATTCTCAAATCGGAAAATGAAAAATCCTCTATAATGGTAGAATTTTTTCCAGCGGTTATATTTTCATGATGGGGTTTAATACACCAAAATGTTAATTGATAAAATTTTACAATGAAATTGTGATAATAAAAATCAAGGGCTCATCATAGATCCATATGAAGTGTAAGTGAAAAATAGTCTCTTTTCACTCAATATTGGAAACATTGTTGGTCTTGACAGGTTTACCAAAAAAATGCATCATGTTATATTGGGAAATTCCTTATAAAGAGGTGCTAAATGTTTAGAGGGAAATATTCTATCAGAAAATCATGACATATAGTATTAAATCAAACCTCATTTTACTTATTATTAGAAATGTTAAACAAAATTATATTAAGAAACTCAGTATGGTTAAAATTACGAATATTATAACTTAAATTATTATAAAATTTATTCCATCCAAAATAAGAACTTTTTCAATGAAATTATCACTCTGAATTGATATTAAATTGCACCAGGATGGAGACTTCTATAATTTATTTTAATTATATTGAATTTTTTCAAAATGATGATGGATAAAAAGGATAGTAATTTATATCACAAAATTGTCACATCAAAAGAATTTTACACCATAAAATTGAGTTTCACTGTGGTTATTTTAAAGATATATGTATTCACATCTTCATTCATTAGGCTTATCAGAGCCTCACATACATATACAAGGATATCCATTCACATTAATGGATCTCCCATGGCAATATTGTAATTCTTGTGGGTTTGAGGAAAGGTGACCCACTCTTTGGACTTCTATTGGAAATGGTTGAATACTGTATAATAATATGAATTAATTATGTTTTAAATATTGGACGTACACATGAATCATAGAGAACATAAGTATGTTCAAAAACTCTAACATACCTTATGTTTATAATATCCTCATCCTTGGATAGGCCTCCAAAACAACTCTGTCAGCTATGGAAGCTCTTTTAGTCATTATGAGGATGTGGATGGGCACACAATAAGATGTAGTAAATATTTTATCATCTATGGTAATGTTTTATTAGGTAAGTGGAAAAAAATTGTTGTAAGGATTCTTAGAGTGAATTTTAAGTTTCCACCATTCATTTATATTAGTTACCCCTATTTTAGGGGATATCATATGTTTTTTTCTTGAGGTCATCTCTTCTAGAATTAGCAATCAAAATTCAAGATTGAAAGGAAAGTACATGTCTGATGACAAGAGAGTGTGTTTGGTCAACTTGGTTATCAATTCCAACTTTTTCTGTTAATTATCTTTGTAAGAATGACCTATAAGTGTAATTATGAATTTTCAATAATTGATTATGAACATTATATGGTCTGGTTCATTTCCTAAGAAGAATATTTTCCTAGTGGAATGGAATTATTTTTTTAAAACCATGACCATTGTGATCCTTGGTATTATGTATAAAAAAATGTGCAATGATGCTCTAATTTCCAAATTCACATGGAATCTTATAACCTTGAAAGATATTTCAATAAAATTACTATCATCATGGTTTGATAAGAAATTTGTGAATATGTACTCCAATTATCATTCTTCCTCAATGTGGACATAAATATGGCCATTATTCAATGAACTCATCAAAAAATAAAAATAGATGATCTACATGCAGCCTAATCACAATTTTTGGAACCTTCCTAAGCTCAAAAAACTAGTTATATACAACATGGTTGGTCCCCTAAATAACAAGTCTCTCTCTATTTCTATCCTTATATATATATGTACCATTCATGATGTGGTCGTCCCACCACACATCTCTCTTGAAATATAGAGGTACGTTTTAATGGATATGGACACCCTTATATGGGCCCCATGAACTAATGATGATTTCAAAACAATATAAATCTTTAATTAAAATATAATGGAATTACATGACCCCTTGTTAGAATATTAAATTAAATTTCTTTTTCATTCAGCTTGTATTATTCACGCTTCACTAGAAAGTCTAGAGAGACCGGTTGTCCAATAATGATCAGCATGAAAGGGATTGGATCTATCTAGAATTGTATTGTCCTCTATATTGGGGGTATTTGGAATGATATACTGATATATTTTTTAAATGTGCTTTTAATTCCCTATTATGGGAATATTTATATTTATCTTTTAGTTTTTGATTCAATATGGAGGATATAGTTGGAGATATTATCACCTCCATCACTTTGGAAGCCCACAGTTAACAATTCGGTAATCTTCATATTGCTTCTAATTCATCTATAATGTTTCACACATAGAAATTATAGAATATAGTAATTTTTTAGAATTATTCACCTTATTTTCATTTGGGGAATATGGCCATTCACTGGGGTGTATTTTTCACCTCCTGTGTACAAACAATTTCTATTAATATATTTTTTTGATCTTAATGTGATATGGATACATTAATTTAATGATATGGAATGAAGAATCACTATTATTAAATACATTGATTGTGTTACACAAATTACTCTTTGTATAAAGGTGATTTTTAATGGTCCACCTTCTAGAATTCCTATACACTTGGGGTGTGGTGGTGTGTTCCATACGCATTGTTGATTCATCATGATCTTATTAACTCATTATATAATAATTGGTATGACTTATGAATCAAAACTATGTCTCTCATTCATGGTTTTTAATTTTATGTTCGACATGAATGGATGATTCATTAGGATGTACCTGACTTAATGATGGACATTAATGATTTTCGGGCTAAAAGTAAGAATGTACCTTGGAAGGTTCTACCTTATCCCATTGAATTTATTTACAGTATCATAAATAATTATTTCAAATTCTATCAATTCTATATGAAGAATAACATGTTTATAGATATCTGGTTAAAGAGTGATATTATGGAGACAATATTGATGTGGTATTTACCAATCCTAGTGTTATGTTTCTCATATATTTGATGTGGATATGTATCGTGTGATCCACTCTCATATTTTTAAACCCCATTTCAATTTTTAACCTATTGTTTGTTTTTTTATTAAAAAAATGTTGGGCATGTCAGAGGTCCTGAGATTTTTTAGGTATATACATTTTATGAAGTATTTTATTGATTCCATCGGGGTATAACATATTAAAACTGATGGAGATAGATTTATTAAATGTGTTTGGAGGAAAAATTGAGATCAAGACAAGACACAATAATAAAACAATTGTGTCACTATTTGTTCTTGAGAAGGTGTCACTTTTGAATAATAGACACATATAATTCATCAAACATGCATTACCATGACAATGTAAGGTTGTGATAAATCCATAGTAGTCATATAAACACAATCTACAAACATTTTGGAATACTAACACTATGAAGACTTTCAATGAATGTTTCCAAGACATGGTAGGAAAGTTCCATATCATAATATATCCAAGAGAAATAACATAATACCAAAAAATTTTCCAAAAAATCCCATTAAAACCTGTCATTGTTTCACAAAAAGTCCATTTATTCCATGTATACCAACACACATTACAATTCTACACTAACATGGTCTTGTGTTATATGATTATGTTATGAACTAAACATAACATATACATTATTTTGATTTCCAATTATTGGGAAAGTGAATCGATGCATAGAATACATCATACACTAAATAATATCATGTTTTTAAACCTCTAGAATATCTTTTCATTCAAAAAATTTATTCTCACATTCCAATAAACACTTATTTCAACAATAAAAAATATCTCAATCCGAGGCCTGTGATTTCATTCTCATCTCAGTGTATCCTTTAATGCTAAGGAATTCTATATTGGAATTCTATTGATGCAACATCATTCTTGGCTCTGATAGATTCTATTCTTAATACTATATCGTGAGGAAGTATATAAGTTCAAAATAATTTAATGGAAATTAATTACATGTATTTCTTATGAATGTCTAGAGGGAACCACATTGGATCCCAATATAAATAATATAACCAATTGTATAATTTCCCAATGATATGATGGAATGGAAATCATATAATAAGTAATAATTTTATCTCTCACAGACATCATATTTAGTTATTCATTCTTTGTGAATAATGGAAGGTGAATTAATTTCAAATACATATAAGATGGATTTCCACTATAAATGGGTTCTATTCATAGTATTGGTATATAATTATTAATCTAGGGTTTAGTTTAAAACACCGAGTTATTATAAATTATTATTTTTAAATAAATTTAATTTTAATCGATGAATTTTATTATATGTAATACCATGTTAATAATTTTTTATAAGAAAAACCATGACAATCATGTGATATAAACAATTTTTTTTTTCTTGTGTTACACATGACACTCATTTTTAATAAAACCATGATATAATATTATTTAAATGTTTCCATTATAAACTATCATTTAAATTTATTTATATTAATATTTATAACTATTATTTAAATAATATTTATATTGTTTTTAAACAATGAAAACCCATTGATAATAAAATAACAAATTTTCTATAACGTCCTTATATGTTTCAATAATAATACTTTCTAAAAAAAATAATTTTTTGAAAAAATTTAAATAAAATTTTAGAACATTTAAAATTTTAATATGATAAAATAAAATCCATTTTTCAGTTCATAAAATAAAAGTCAATCAAGCTTAATTGTTGAAATTGTTTAGAAAAATCATAATTTTTTTTGATGAATAATGGAGAATATTGAATTTTAAGTGAAAGCTACATTTAAATTTAATTTTTATATTCTTATATAATATTAAAAATATAATTTAATCATAATTTAGTTCAATAATACATCCTATAATCCAAACTAGGTATGTAGATTCAATTTCATATTGAATATTGATATAAAAACACATTAAACCCTGGAAAGGTTTGTCTCTAAAATCATGCATTTTTATCACATCTATAGGAATAAAATGTTGATAAATTATTCGGATAATTTAAATTGATTTCAAAAAATGGATTTCATATTTTTAATAATCAATATAAATATTATATAATCTGGCCATCATATTTTTTAGTAAAATTAATCGATACTTTATTAATTTTTATTTTCTATTGTTAAAGTAAAAGTAGTTTAACCAGGGGTTAAACTAAAAGGATAAGGAAAAATAAATATAAATAAGTATAAAAACTATTTTCTGGAGAATATTTCACTATTACACCACTATCATTTTATAATTGTTCATTTTGGACCATTTTAACATAAAAAAAATGTGGGAGAACTAAATTCATTTAAAAAATACAATGTCTGTCCTCTCAGCCACTTATAAAATGGAACCCCTATCCTCCCTTTATCAATAAAACATCCTTATTGGGTTTGGATTATAAAATCCCAAATAAATTCCCAAAATATGTAACCTAATATTATAATGCTAATTTTGGGATGAAATCCATCTTATGAATAGTCTTAGTGAAATCCTAAGGAGGATACATGAGGAAGATATAACATTCATCAATAATAATATTTGTTTTATTTCTTCCTCCACGAATATTAATTATTATTATATCATGTTTACATAATAACATCAGTATCATACAAATAATTATATATTTTTATCTTATGCTCATTACCTAAAACCACCACCACAGACATCAAATGGTTTATAAAATCAGCATTCCTGTGTATAGAATACTAATGCCTTGTGATATGATAATTATCATTTTTCTACTAGAATACCTCGAGTATGGACATAATGATTGATATATTTATTATATATGATAAAAAGTTTTGTAAATTTTATTATGATTCTTTAATTATTATATTATACATATAATCATATTTTACATTTTGTTGTAATATGATAACGTCGTTATTGTCTATGACAGACTACTGTTTCATGATTCTTTTACATTTATTCATACAATACCTAGAAGGTTATAAGTATATTTTTAATTAACATATGTGATATATATAATATAAAAATTTATTCTTTAATGATAATATATATCACTTAATTTTCTTTCTTTCTAATAAATAATATAATATAAATATCATTAATGTGTACGTATGACCTACTTTCTCTATAAATAGTGTATTTCATTTTTCATCCCTAAATTTTATTTATTATAATAAATAAATATATTATAAATATATATGATATTTATGTCACGGTTATCATTTTTTAGATTATGTAACCATGATCAACTTAAAAGGACCAAGACTAAAAATTCAAAACAGACCCGAAAAACAAAGTATTTGTTTTCTGAAATGTGACATTAAAAAAATAATTGTTGATAAATTGGTACTAAAAGTGATATTAATATGTTCCGTAATATATTTACAGTAAGCTTATAATTTTATATAGGATGCTTGAACAAGTATAACATAATTGAAGACATATGGTAAGCGATTTTTTTCCCAATTATTTTTCTTTGAGATGTAAGTTATATTAAAAAGAAATATCCTTTCATAAGGATTATATACAATAAATTTGAAATTTAATATCATGAATATTTTCATCCCCATGATATTTCATGTAAAGTTTAATTTTATTCCTTCATGGTTTTTATTACTCAATGTTACCAAATAGGTAAATATTTAATGTAACAATCTCATCATATATCAGAATTTCTTATGATTAGTTATCCAATGATGAAATATCACCATATAAGAATTAACATGTATTTTATTATCTACTTTTTATGAATGAAATATTCATGTAATAGTTCAAATTATCTACAAATTTATATTCCAAATTTGTTTTATTTTGGATGAAAATATGATATTTTTTTCCACTTTGGTGGGGAAAATGTTTTCTTCCAAAACATTATTATATTAGAAAAATTATAAAATATTTTATTACACTATAATTATTTTCCAATGTTATTTTAAACCTTATTTAATTTTTTTAAATATTTTTCCTTGAATATTCACGTCATTTTCCAAACAACTATCATTTGGATTTTACAGACAATGTGAAAGGATTCTTATATTTGACGTGTGTGTCATTGAAACAATTTAATGATTCTATAAAGAATAATTGGGTTTAATAATCCAATATTTTTTAAGGATATTTTGAAATAAAGTGGGTTTTAAAAATTTATGATAAACAATATTTTTTAATATAAGAATAGAAATATTTCTCAAGAAATGTTGTAAATGGAAATTCAAAATAACTTTCCATCTAATATGATATTCATTGGGGTTACCTATGCCTTACTGGGGAAATTATACAACAATACCATTCATATTATTTCTCATAATGGACTATGTTTTTATGAAATAATGTTAATGAAACCTGTTTCTCTTCCACAGGTTATACCATGTGGAAATGATTATGAAGCCCACTTCTTTTCATTTAATACTCAATGATAAACTTATTATTAATCCTGTATTTTTTTAAGAGTTTTAGAATTGTTGAAATATTTAGGATAAATTTTTCATTTCATGGTTTATGAAATGATTGATGTTTATGATCTTGTGGAACACCTATATATAGTTTTAATTATGTGATGGGTGAGAACTATATATCCCTCCAATGAACTGGAAATGGTCTATATCTCATGATATTTTATGGGTTGTATTGTGAAATGAACCCATTATAGTAAGATAAAGATAGAGTTTGGTGGGAACCAAGTTTATCAAGAATGGGATGGAACATAGGGTAAACCATGTTCTGTAATAAAGGTTAGGAATGGAGAGTGAACCTGGTTTAGTAAGTGAAATTTCACACTAGGATGTACTTGGTAATAATCTTTGGATAATATGGAAATTAGTTTCTATGCTTATTAGTTTTTAATAAATTCCATATCTTATTCCAGTTTTATTCTCTCTTCGATTATGTTATATTATTCACTTTAGATGCTTGTCTTATGAACTGCCAATAATTTTTCCATGACTCAGTATTATGATCTTTTATTAAAATAGTATGGTTTTATAATGTTATATTTATATTCTCATACCATTATATTCATGTTATTATTACATATATCCCTTTTTTACACTGTTGAGCATCAGAGATCACCATTTCTTATGTTACCTTTAAACATTTTTAGGACATGTATAACGTATGATATGTCCTAGAAGGTTACAAGTTGTAAAGAATTTAGCTTGAAATCATGTAGCTCAATTATGGAATAACGATTATGTTTCTATTTTTCCAAAGGAAATCATCTATTATTTTATTCATGCATGTTTTTTTTCATGTAATAAAAATTCATAAAAAAATAATTTCTATCTATGAAAACCATAGTTCATTATTTTTAGTATTAAATATAGGTTTATATATCCTTTAGAAACTAGTATGAGAAAACCATAGTGATATCCTTTAGGTAAAGTCTAAGGATAAGTCTATGGATGATTCAATGTATAAAAAAATTTGGGGAATTTATTTATGGGATAGAGCTTGTTGTTTTTTAGGAATACAACACATCGTGGATACTACATATAGATATGTCCCTATAATAGATGTAATTATACGAAACAACCACAATACCCCATATTGAAGAAGACTCAATTAGTAATTTATTCATGAAAATGGGCCTTTATACACACTATGTATTGCACTCCCAATAGGTATGCATTAAAATATTACAAAATAATTTGAAACCATCATGAGGGATTTAAAAAAAATATGGCTATGAATTCCCAAGAATAAACATGATTGTCTATATATTAATATATTTTTCATGATTTGTACATCTTCAAAGTTTTTACCAGTATTATGAGCATCCCCAAAAATGTTATTGTTTCTTACATAATTCCTTTTGTTTTTTTCAATGGATTGAACCAGATGGAACCATATTAATATATAGATAAATTGAAAATACAATAATTTCCCCCATGATAATCAAAATATTGCAGAATATGTAAAGAAAAACCTCATTAATATAATCATACTAATTTATCAGGCACTGAATCTTATAGGACTTCTAAACCAAAAAAGGAGGGAACAACATTATACTTAGTCCTTCATGGGGAATGTCCCACTATCCATTTGTGGATTTAATTTTTAACAGTTTGTTAAAAAGGGTTCAGTACCACTAAAAATATAGTTTTCATTCTCTATTGTTTGGAACATACCAAATTAATATTTTTTCCTACCATTTGCATAGTGAAGCGTAAAATGATGGAATATACTCAATAATACAAAGAAACATGATGAAATTAAATTCATAGGTTTAGAAAAGTTATATAAATTATTTTTTAATATATGTTTTCCTCATATTCTGATAATTAATATGTTTTTGGAGTTCCTTGACCTAAATAAATTTTGTGGTGAATCTGTATGTACCTTTGAGAAAATTTTACGATACATGTGTGGTAATATCTAGTTATTATCATCTAAATTGAATGCATGATTCATTGATTATTCTAGTGGTTAAATCCATTTCTCCAAAATATGTTATCTATAAGAAACATTGTTAGCTATGAATATATTTCTTTTAATTTTTTATCGACTTCAAAATTAATCATTGAGTTACTTATCAATATCATTGGATTTAAAATAAAATGAATATGTTGTTCAAAGAAAAAAAATAAAAACCATGGAAATAAAAGGGAAATATTTTCATTAAGATAAAAATTTAGGAATAATCATGGAGTACATTCCCTCAAGGGAACTGTAAAACTTATTTATTGGAGGGGGAAGTTCATGAAGCTCTTTTTTACCGATGTGATGTGAATAAGTTAGCTAATGATTTGAATAGAGAAAAAAACTACACATAATGAACCAACCATAGATTATTTCTCTATGTTTAAGGATAGTGTGAATTATTTTAAATAGTTCCTAATTCCTAGGGTTTATAATGATGATCTATGTAAGAATCCTCTTAAGTTGAGGTACAAGGGTAAATCTCATGTGATCACTATATTTGAAAATGGCTGAAATAATTACAAGGTTAAGGGTACAGTTACCATTCAATCTAGAATCACTACTTTTTTATATTGAATTTATATTTACTCAGTTACTCAAATATAAATAATTTGATAATTGTATGATGATTCCAACAAAATTAATAAATATGGAATTAGTAGTAAAACCCAATAACGGTATGTTGATCACATATCATTTTTTTCTTCACGTATAATGTTTATGGAAATGTTTCTCCTAAAAGTACTATCATTCTCTTTATGGTGGAATTTTATAACATCATATTCATATATTGGATTTCTCTATATAAATCCCAAATAAATGTTTGGGAATGAAAAGTGAAATTTGATATGATAAACATTCATATGAGAATTTATCAATGTGATTATAATTATTAACATCATATGGAAAATATATACATTTTATGAGCCATAACTCCAATTTATATAGATGGATTATCTAAAATGGTTAGTGAGAAACTTCATATAGATGATATTAATATTTTTGATTAATTTGATAATGTATTTCTGTAGGGGTTTCTAATTTTCCAAAAAAATTAAGGTTGAGTTCTCGATATAAATCCTATATGGTGCCACAAAAATTTTAATGATTATTGGTAGAAAATTATCGACTAAGATACAAGAATTAAGGAAAAATCTATAGGAATGAATTTAGTAAGGATTCATTTGGCCATGTGTATCACCTTACAGTGGATATGAACTTGATTTTAGAAATAAATATTGATCAATGGGACGTTGAAATGATTATTATGAGCTTAAGAGTATCACAATTAATAATAAGTATCATCTTCCTAGTATTGAAGACTTGTTTGACGAATTGTGTAGTTCTAAATACTTTTATAGGATAGATCATACATCTACATATATTAAATTAATGGTCCAAAAGGATGATATACCCATATTGAAATTCCATTCATGGTTTAGAAACAAGGATTATATAGTGATTCAATTTGGCCTAAATAATTCTCTATATATCATTATTTATATAAATAATAGAATATACAAATATTACATTCATTAGTTTTTGTTTTTCTATAAATAAAATTTATTATCTTCTAAATGAGAAATTCATCTCATAAATAACACTTCAAAATTGTGTTAAATACAAAAAAAAGGGATAACTATTTTAAAACAAAATTAAAAATCATTTGTGGCAGAAAAGGTTTTTCATTTCTTGGTAATATAATCTCAAAAGAGTGTATATGAGTAATTCTACATAGTAGATAGGCTATTGAATATTATCCCAGACCATCCATAGTGACTGAGATCTATAGTGTCCCTGTTTTAGTTATATATTATGAATGGTATGTGGATAATGTTTTATGATTATATTATCATCTAACCAAGTTAACATAGATGGGTGAAAAGTTCTTCTAGATAGATGAATATAAGGAAATATTCTTGAACTGAAGAGAATATTAGTATGTGCACCTGTGATTACACAACCCTATTGTGGAGAATGTTTTCCACACATATTGATTCAACCAAAAAGATATTGGGATGACTTTTTGTGAATAATGAAATGGGTATAGGTTATACTTCATGAAAATTAATGTTTTGTTTCAAAAATGACACTACTCATGAATTTTACTTAACTACGATAATTTTTTCATTAATAATATAACGGAAATATCTTCATGTATAAAAAATTGAAATATATACTAATAAAAAAGATAAATGTATATATTCATGCCGAATTTGATTAAAATGATTAAGAGAATAGAGTTAGAGATGATTTTATATTATGAATACCAAATACATTACCACCATGGGAATGTGAACAAGTTGGATGATGTTATGAGTTTAAAGGGCCAGACTAGCTTATCCATGATAATCATTAAAAAAGATGCAATATTTATAGATTTTCAAAGGATTGGTCTGAAAATTTTTAACGAAGGAAAATTTTATTATATTTTTGAATTAAATGTTCAGTCATATATCCAAGTGATAACCCACCACTAGAAACCATCTTGTCCTACCTGGATTCGTGTTTTTTACAACATATGACTTCTTTTCCTTATCCCTCCAAGTATTCTTTTTTACATTCTTCTATTTTTAGGGAATATTTTGTGCACTCTTGGTCTAGAGAATATCGTCAATGGGGGGCTTAGTTCTTAATCGTATCAGATTCATATCGAGAATCCCACTATGAAAATTATTATTTTATGTTGGTGGTAAAGAACAATTTCCCAACCATCCTATTCTATTTCAAAACCTTGCCATCCTTCAATCGATTGGTGATATGGTGAGATCCTTTTTATGAATGGGTTATTATACCTATCATATTAAATCCATTGGATGTCCTCGAATCTATGGGGATATGGAATTATACATTAAATTAGCTACTAGATTTCTAATCGTGGACGTTGATTATTTCAAATGGTGAAAACACCTATATTCTCAGTCGCCTCCAAGGTACTGTGACGAGTTTGGGTTTTAAGGACATTCAATGGTGTTTTGATGAAGGAGGAATGAAATCATTCATTTCTTACTGAAGAACCTAGTTATTCCTCTAGGGATGGTGTTGATGTCTGTTCATCTTCTACTTCTTAGGGGATTTAGGAACTGGCCTACTTGTTTGTCTTATAGGCCTTTTCCACCTCATTATTGGGATGTAGAGGTGGATCTAGAGTGGGATATTCTTTTTCAAATTTTAATTCTCTTGCAGAATTCTCTATTAGTGGGCCCATCATCAGCTGAAAGTCACTGAATACTCCTCAATGGTCACATACACCTCTTACCTATCCCTTAACCACTATACACCCATACTGCCTCAGCTGACATAATATTTTTTCCACCCCCCTACTGCCCTGGGAATCAGTGTTTAGGCTTCATATAAGGACCAAACCTTAAACATTACGTAATATTGAATTATGTTAATAATTCAAATTGAGGGACCTTTTAGGTTTAGAGTTTCAGATAATTATTCCATTCCTATTACATTACATCTCAAACGTTACAAAGTAGACACTTCTACTCATTATCCATTTTTTACTAAAATAAAAACTATTAAAAGAAAACAAGAGTTTTTTTATAAAAATCTTCTTGAATTTGTCCTTTCTCTTTCCCTTCCTTATATCATGTGAAAAACATTTCAAAAACATGGGATGAGAATAAAAATCTCAGTATGGGTTATAAAACAAGGAATGAAAACATTAGTCCATCAATACATACAAATTAATGAAATCACAATTTTCAATCATTATCTTACCACAAAAAATCTTACGATTGATGAATTAAAAATATAAATCATATATCATAAAGATAACTTCTGGAATCGATAACATAATTATGTTGTGGATTTCACAGCTACATAGGGAGTTACATTTGGAATACCCATCATAGTATATTTCGAAAATATCTTAGGAGGAACATTAATGTTTTTCTTTGTCACATTTCCCAATTCATTGGGGATCTATCTTGGGCTCACCTGCCCAAGGCTTATCACGGAACCACCCATATATATAAACAATTCCAAAGAACCATAACATATTCATAACACATAAAACAAACATAATAAAATGATAAAATTTCAACATTTCAATCAATATTTATCATTTCAAGATATTGAAATAATCAATACATTCTCAATACCATTTTCAATACCAAAATACATAAAAATAGTATGATTTATTTTTTTCCTTTTAAAAAAATTATGGCTTGTAAAGGAAGACAAATCTAAAATACTGCTCGTGGTGGTAGAAAGTTCATTGTCCCCGCAAAAGTTAAAAAGAAACATTATTTTTGTCATTTAGTAAAATTATTCATAGTGAAAATATTCCCTTTGAATGAAGATAAATGTAAAATTGGTTTATAGACCATATAAAGGAACGTTTTGTATAAATCAAAGTAAACCTCAATGAAAGGATATTGAGACGAAGTCCTTTAAAAAGATATTTTTGTAAATAAAATAGATTGATTATGTGTATTCATTATATGCACAAAAAAGTCAACTATATATACATAATAAGATATAAAAATTCATTTATCACATAATCAAAGAATGACATAAATATGAAAGAAAAGATCAACCCCAAAAATGGGAATTGGGTTAAGAAGTTCCCTTACCTCCTGTCTGACATGACACATTTGTTCTTTAATCTTCTTGATTAATGAACTAAAGATAATTTCTACTTCTTAAGAACCTTTTTCAATTTTATTATTCTTTATATATTACATATCACCATGTTATAAACATTACATAATCATCTATGTTAATATCGGTCGTTTTGTCGATATTTGGTACTTGAGTCAAAAATGAACTTTTTATAATTATTTTCTATCCCTGTGGTCAAGATTCCATTATATTTATAATTATATTGTAGATTTAGATATCATATATATCATATATATATAATAAATATGTATTTATAATAGTAGATAACATTTGGAGATAAGAATGGAACTGCACCCTTCATGGAGACGGTAAGTTGTACAAACGCATGAACACAACTTCAATTACTATTTCATATTTAATGGAATGAAAAAATAATTATACATAAGTGTATTATAATTAAATTATAATATCATAAATAATTTCATTAATTTTATCTTTTATACATTTTATGTATGGCATGAATGAGTCGTATCACTTTGAGGGGGCGGTAGTCCGCACATCCTCAATTAAAATTATAGCATTTACCCATTATGGAAGCCATAATTATATGATATAAATGAAAACTTAAAAATAATACAGAGAATATCATATATATTTATATATATTACATATAAATACATCGAAATCAGAATTTCCATGATGAGAGGTGGTAGGAGGTTATTGAACAATCATTGTTTTGTGAGGCAGCAGTTCATCGTACACAGAAACAATATGTTCGTATCCATTAGAGAGAGGGGTATGTAGGTGTCGTTTGAATACTTCTCATAAAAAACCTAGTATATTTAGGATAATAGTTTTGTTATTAAAAGAGATAATAAGAGTGCATAGGGAGTGAAGATGTAAAATAAAGAAGAGAACTTGAGGGAAGATGTTACCTTTTAAATCGGGTAACTCCATTTTGTTTGAACCAAAATGATTCCTTGAAGTGCCTTAATATTAATGTAAGTATACTACAAGGAATAGAGGGATATTTGGAGCTTATTTGGGAATTGTTTTGACCAGAAAAGTGTCTTTAGAGTTTTTTAATGGCTTACAGTTGATGGCCTTTTATAGGAGAGAGGAGGGCCTCTTTAGGAATGCTTGAAAAAATTATTTTATTATAAACTGACATTCGGTTTCAAAAGGTTTCATACACTTTCAATTCAAAGAAAAGAGAACTATTATTCAAAATCCTCTCATCCAATAGGATTTAGAAAAATTTTTGTTTCATTTTTAACCTTATAATTTATCTTTAAATATTAGTTAACTAATTTATCTTTTACCATGTCTTCTTGTATATTCAAACTATATTATAAATATAGTTACTATAAAATTCCAAGAGACCCAAAATGGATTTTTAATTCAATTTTTAATAGAATATATATCATTTGGAAAGAATATTTTATTTTTAGGGATATTTTATCATTTAATAAAATATAAATTTATTTAAAAACTCATTTATGTCAATTTCTATTCTATTCATAACATTACATTTTAAAAATTCCAATCCAAATTGATTATTTCAAAAAACATTCATTAATTTAACGATAAAAAGTCATCATTACAAGTTGGAAATGATTTTATATTTATAATTACATGTTGGAAATGATTTTAGATTTATAATTACTTTTTATAGTAAAAGATATTAATTATATAACCCCACATTAAAATTATTTTAGTAAAGAAATACATGTTTAAATTTTTTTTATTTTTACATTTAATAAAAATTTATTAATGTCATTATCTTACCCATGTGGATTTCAAAGGAAAAATGTATCACCCAATCATTTTCATGGTTGACCATTACTCATCCAATAATGTGATGACAAATGATATGGTAATTTTGTATTATTATAATATTATTTTTACCTTGAATTACCAGATTTACCTTTAACCGCGGTAAATAAAAGTAAAAACATACTATTCATCAAAAAATATTTTCATCTTATTGAAACACATTTTACTTAATGATGACAACCACATATGTATGATTTTTTTAAATTGAAATCACAGAAACAATAAATTTTGATTTAAATGAAAATGTCGATTTTTAACTACTATGTAGTGTTTTTTCACTATTCATCAAAATTTGGATGTTATTAGAAAAATATCAAAAATTCACCAAAAGATAATTTTGATATTATGAATTAAAAAATGATATGTATTTTACCACATTAAAAAAGTAGAACTTTCATTAATTAATTTAATATTAATTTTTTATTTCAAAACTGGAAAGCGTGTTTTTAAGAAATATTAACTATCAAAAGATTACAATTTTATTATATCCAATTTCAAAGTGAAATTACTTCCAACGACAAAAATTGGATTAAATGGTAAACATATAATCAAATTACACATTAAAACCATTTAAAAAGATAATCTAACGATATAAATAAATTTTATTAAAAGCTAGTTTTGAATTAAATTGCTATATTTTTTACTATTCATTGAAAAATGAACTTTATCAAAAACAAATACCAAAATTTCATCCAAAGTAAATTTTTATGTCCAGATTCTATAGAAGAATTTTTTGTCAATTAGAACATATTAATGGGACGAAATATATATTTAAAAAGAGTTCTCCATCAATAGATTGTAAATCGGCATTCTAAAGAATATGAGTGTATTTATGCTTAAAATTGGATTCATTTACATTTTAAGCCACTAAATTTTATTGGATAAAGTAAAAAACATTTAAAAACATGTATAATCATATTATATTTTGTTCTTTTAATTCCCTCTAATACGACGGTTAGGCGTTAACTACCATTTAAAATGACATTATATTATTATTTTTCAGTATGACTCAACCCTGTGTGCAACATGAGATTTCAGAGAAACCCATTGTTGAATGCTAGGTACGCCATCGAAGATAGAGCCCAAATTAAAGTAAAATTAATATTTAATTCACAAATATTAATAAATAGGATAATATCATATTGTTTATTTACCTGGGAAGCTGCATCCTTCCCCCATTTAGATAATTACATCCTCTCAATTTTAAAATTTGGCACAAAAACTTCATTGAAAGTCCCAAATTGAATAAAGAGTCAATAAAAATATCACATTAGTATAAATAAATGGAATTACAAATGTCACCCGAGATAAACCATACTAAGATTCCATGAAAACATGTATATTGAGGAGAAACTAGGTGTCTTGTTCTGATAGTGAGTTATAGAGAAAATGATCAGGAGAACGTTAACCACCGGAAAACCCCAAACATGGGATAAGTTAAACGGTCTTTGGTTTCCCAGTAAGAAAAGTAAATGGGAAACATATTTTTTTAAGATTAATTTAATAATTTTTGAAAATTTATTTATGATATTGAATAAGGACATAAGGAAATATACTTACTTTTCAAGTAGAGTTTCATCCATTAATAAGTTTTTACTAGAAACTCATATTTTCTCCAATTGATGAGTATTCAAGGTGACTTGGTCACACCTCAAGCATTAGAATAAACTTCTATATAATCACATAATCCAAAATAGATGAACTATATATTTATATTTTATGTAGACAATAACCAAAACCAAAATAGTTAGTAAAAGATCAGTTAATCCCCATTAAATTATAATACTTTATAAATATAAATACTACTCTTAATCCACAAAATTCGACAAACAATACCCAATTTTCATCAAAGACCATTCAATAGACAACTATACATATGATTATTTAATTTTAAAAAATAAATATTGAAACCCAAAACTCAGAAGTATTTAATCTCATATTCCTCCACAATAAATCTTAACAGTTTTCATAAAATAACATCAACTACTCTTAAAGTCGAATACTAAATAGTAATTAACATTATAACATATTCTCTATGAAAGGATAATGATTTCCCAAAATAACACAAATTTAAATAGGTCCATAATAATAACATAGATTCTTCTAGAATAATATTTTAAATTTTATTCCACAAATTAAATCCTATCATATTATATTTTTCGTATGTATATAATGTTTCCTTAAAATGGAGAACACCTTCTAAAATAACCTTAATCACCAAATCAAGAAATAATTTTCTTATACTAATGATCTCCATTAGAAAAAGCATAATTTCATAGAATCAACTTATTATTTATTCAAACAATCATCTAATTAAAAATATTTAGTCATAATAAACAGGGACTTCATGTAGTCCAATGGTAGGTGGAAATCCCAATCTCACTTTGGATGTTGGTTTAATTCCCATAGCTTTGTCTGACAGGATGGGTTGTCACACGGTCTGCATGATTTCCTTTTTCAAAAACTAAAAAAATTTATAACATTCCAAAAAATGTGGTAAATTCCTCAAAATAACCATAACATATTTTAACCACAAATGTTATGTCATACCTCTCATTTGCATCCCAAAAAGTAATAACCCATAATAGCCTCAAAATAAGTTCACATGAACACCTATGGTTATCCAATATGTCTCCAAAAGAAAAGATAATTCTTCTTGAATAATATTTTCACATATCCAACTTCATAGTCACATATACTAGAAATTTATTCTAAAGTAATCCCATCATAAAGAGAGCCTTAATAATTTTAATCCTTTCATCAAGCTGAACTTCACCGTAACTATGGAATCAATTAAATGTAGACTTATTACTCATTCAAAGTTCTTCATGATCCATTAAATATTATTTTCCATCTTGTACTACAAAACATCATTATTATAAACAAAAATCGTGAATCATTCCCTAAGATCCAATAATATAAATTTAACAACTAAGAAATAATCCATACCTTTTGTTGGTCATTTTCAGTTTTATCATTTTCAATTGGAATGACATTAAGAATTGGTAATCAAATAATTTCATGATCCTGCTGATCCCATTCTCGAACCATCTTTATAAGAAATCCACTTGTATAATGACCATGCATGCCACATTTAAAACAATCAATTGATTCTTCGGATAGATGTTATATCCCTTTCCTAGAGTAAACTAGATGATTCTTTTTCCCATGTTATGTTCTTACTTTATGACCTTCATTACCAAATCTATTGGATCTCGCTGTCCCTTTGAAACATTTTCATAGGTGTTTATTTCCACATCCTTGACACATTAATTTTTTAATACACATATGTTTATTCTTATTACCTTAACTCCCATTTTGTTTAATTTCATTCATATATGATTCCTTATAAAAATCACAATGGTTCAGGTGGTCAATCATGACCCCAGATAGTTTGTTGAGAATTACCAAATGAGTTTTTATTGCATATCCCATTTTCCATTAGTTGATTATTCAGAAAACCTTCAATGTTATCTCCACATCCATTGTTACTTTGGTACATGCTAGATCCATCAATTTGTAAAAACCAAAAATGTCAGTGTGTGTATATTAGTTTAATCCTCATAAAATATCTTATGAGGAGGGTAAGAACTAAGATATACTTATTCATTTCATCTTAAAATTCATTCAATTTATCTAAAATAACTATTACTCTATATTATGATAACCATTATGGATATGTCAGTTATGCTTAAATAAAAACCGATCATCTAAAGTTAACTAAACCGACCTCTAATATAAACTATATGGCCCTATCCTTTACCATTACATAATGATTATTTAAGTTAATAATTCACATTGGGGATATTTTCCAGTTTAGAGTTTTAGAGAACAAGGCCATAACTATTACATGACATCTCAATTATTACAAAATATTCAAATCTATCCAGTATCCATGTTTTCAAAAAATATTAACTCTTAAATGAAAAAATAGTTCTTTTCTTGATAAAAATCTTCTGGAATTTTTCCTTTCACTTACCCTTCCTTATATCCTATGAAAAAAAATTCAAAAACAAGGGATGAGCATAAAAAGATTAGTATGGTTTATAAAAAAAAGAAAACATCAGTCCATCATTAAATACAATCAAATAAATCATACTATTAAAAAATTATCTTACCACACAAAATCCAATGATTTATGAATAAAAATGGAAATCATAAATCATAAAGGTAACTGGTGGTATACAAAACATACTTACATTGTAGCTTTCATAGCTATGTAGGGAGATACATTTTGAATACCCATCACAGTAAATTCCATAAATCTAATAGAAGAAATAATAAAATTTTCCTCGTTCATGTTACCCAATGGATTGGTGATCTCTATTGGGCTCACCCACCCTAGGTATAGCATGGAACCCCCCGTATACATAAATAATTCACAAGAACCATAACATATGCATAACACATACAACAAACATAAAGGGAAGATAAATTTTCCACAATTAAATCACAATATATAATTTCAATATATTGAAATAATCAATCCATTCACAAAACCATTTTCAATACCAAATTATGTGAAAAGAGTATAAGGTATTTAATTTCCTTTTAAAAACATTATGGCTTGTTAAGGAATCCAAATATGAAATAATGCAAGCAGTGGTGGAAAGTTAATTGATGACACATACATTAAAAAGAAACACTATTTTTATCATTTAGTAAAATTATTAATAGATAATAGACTCCTTTTTAATGAAATAAAAAGTAAAAGGGGTTTGTACAATGTATAAAGGAATGACGGTTATAAATAAAAGTATGCCTCAATGAAAGGTGTTTGAGACGAAGTCCCTTACAAAGTTCATTTTTGAAATAAAATAGATCAATTTTGTGTATTCAGTATAAGAAAACACAAATCAATTATAAGTAAATTATAAGATAAAATAATTCTTTATCACATAATAAAATAATGACATAAATAAGAAAGTGAATATCAACCAAAAGAATGAGAATTGGGTTAACTGGTTCCATTACCTCGTGTTTGACTTAACTGGTCTATTTTTTAATCTCCAAAATAATAAAATAAATTTAATTTTTAATTTCTTGAGAACCTTTTTCAATTGTATTATTCCTTTTATATTACTTATTACCACGTTATAAACATTACATAGTCAGTTAATTAATTAATCGTCTTCTTTCAATATTTGGTACTTGAGTAAAAAATGACAATATTATAATTATAATTTGTCCATGTGGTCCATATTAGATTATCTCAAGAATGATATTCATGATATAGATATCATTTATATCATATATATACAGTATATATATGTATTTATAATAGTACATAACATTTGGACATAAGAAATTAAAATCAGTGTTCATGGAGACGGTAAGTCGTACTTATGCATGAAGGCTACTTTCATTTATATTTCATATTTAATGGAATTAAAATATAATGAATCATTGGTATACTATAATTCCATTATAATATTTAAAATAATTTCATTAATTCCATACTTTATACATTCCATGTATGGCATGAACGATTCATATCACTTTGAGGGGGCGGTAGTCAGCACTTCCCCAAATGAAATTATAGAATTTACCTATTATGGAAATTACAAAATGTTTGAAATAAATTATAAATACATAATAATAGAGACAATAAAATATATAAATAATTTTAATATAGTTCCATAATAATGGATACCATGCGAGGCTATAAGAGATAATCAACTTACCATCGTTTCATAAGGCAACAACTCATCGTACAACGAAACAATATGTTCGTATCGATTTGATGGAGGTGTGTTTATGTGTGGTATGAATACATATCATAACAACAACATACTAAATTTAGGATACTTTTTTTCATGTAAATATAGAATAATAAGTGCATAGGGAGTGAATATGTAAAATAAAATAAGAAAACATTAGGGAATACATTACCTTTAAATCAGGTAACTCCCATTGGTTTTATCCAAAGGTATTCATTGATGTGTATTATACCTAAGGTAAGGATTCTACGAGGAAGAGAGGGATCTTGGGAGCTTATTTGGGTATATTTTGGATGATCCAAGGGGCTTGAGAGGTATGTCTAATTGGTTTGAGGTGACAGACTTTATAAGGGATATGAGGGGATCTTTAGGAATGTTAGAAAATATAATTTTAATATACAGTTAAATTATGTTTAAATAGTCCCAAACTCATTCACATATTAGATAAGATGACTATTATTAACAATAGTCTCATAAATAGGTTCTATAGAAGTTTGGGTTTCATTTTTTACTTTATAATTTATCTTTACCTCTTATTTAACTAATTTAACATTTACATGTCTTCTTATATATTCTTATTATATGGTTAATATAGATGCTAT
Organism: Viscum album; assembly: GCA_963277665.1. Lineage (NCBI taxonomy): Eukaryota > Viridiplantae > Streptophyta > Magnoliopsida > Santalales > Viscaceae > Viscum > Viscum album. The sequence continues at coordinate 906,148,796 of OY728139.1, forward strand.
AAAAAGCCCAATGACCCAAAATGGATCATTAATAATATTGGTAACTTCATATGTGTCATTTTCCCTATTTTTATATTTTTAGGGATATTTTATCATTTAATAAAGTATTAATTGATTTAAAAACTCATTTAGGTCAATTACTATACTATTCATATCATGACTTTTTAAAAATCTAAACCAACTTTCTTCAATCGATAAAACATCATTAAGATATATATTAAAATTCATAAGAATCTATAAAATTCGTGTATGTAACAAATAGTCTCTAAATAAATTTATTTTAATATTTATAATGTCATTTATTAAAAATATTCATTAATGATTTTATCATTACATCATAATTATGTCACAAATAAATTTATTTATTTGAAGTCTAAAAATTATAAATGAAATACCATGATGTAGGTAATCTTGGTATCATTCTAATGACTATTTATAGTCAAAGATATTAATTATAGAAACCACATTAATTTTTTTAGTAAAACAATACAAGATTAAGATTTTTTTATTTTTTATTAATATAAAAAGTTATTAATGTCATTATCATACCAAAGTGGATTTCAAAGGGAATAGTTCTCACACAAGTATTTTCTTGGACATCCATTACTCATGAAATACAGTTACAACAAGTGTTAAGGTAATTTTAGATTTTTATAATATTATTTTTACCTTGAATTACCCTATTTACCTTTATCCGTGGTAAATAAAAGTCAAAAGTTACTATTCCCCAAAACTCATTTTCATCTTATTGAACCACATTATACATTTTGATGACAACAATTTCTATTATATTTTTGAAATTAAATTCATAGAAGAGGTAAAATTTCATTTAAATGAAAATGTCAGTTTTTAACTACCATGTGATGTTTTTTCACTATTAATAAAAAATATAACGTTTTCAAAAAAATAACAAAAATTCACTCAAAGAAAATTTTGATATTCCTAATTAAAAAATAATTTTTATTTTACAAAATTCAAAACATATATGTTTCATTAATTAATTTAAATTTAATATTCATTGTCAGAACTAGAAAGCATGTTTTTACGAAATAATAGCTATCAAAGATTGACATTTGTTTATATCCAATTTCAAAGTGAAATTACTTAAAATGACCAAAATTGGATTAAATGGTAAAAATATAATCCAATTACCCTTTAAAACCATTTAAAATAGAAATATATTCATATAAACAAATAATATTAAATGGTATTTTTATGTAAAATGCAGTATTTTCACTATTCATTAAAAAATGAACCTTATTAAAAAAATACCAAAATGTCATCCAAAGTAAATTTTGATTTCCTGATCCTAATTAAGAATATTATTTTTTCAATTAGAATATATAGAAGTGAAAAAAACTATATTTAAATTGTGGTCACCATCAAATGGCGACAAAATCAACCTTAGAATGAATATTATAGTATTTTACTTATAATCTGATTCATTCACATTTTAACACTATAAATATCATTGGATAAATGTAAAAACATTTAACAAACATGTATAATAATATATTAGAATGTTTTGTTCATTTCCTCCAACACGACGGTTAGGCGTTGACTACCATTTAAAATAATATTATATTATTATTTTTCAGTATGGCTCAGCCTTGGGTGCAACATGATATTTTAGAGAAACACATTATTGCGCGTTGGTTACTCCATGGAACATAGCATCCCCTTTAAATTAAAATTAATATTTATTTCAAAAATATTAATAAATATGATAATATAATATTCTTTTTTTACCTAGGATGTTACACTTTATGAACCAATGTGGTTCTTTCCTACTTTGGTTGTCCTCTCTCTCATTCTCTTCGCATCAGCTTTAGACCTCTAAATCCATCTCCAATGAATATATCCTTGGCTTTTGTGATGGTTTCTAAAGCCTAGAGACACTATATTTTTGTTTCCCTACAATAGTGCATTGGGATGGAAATTAATGAGGCTTGCAGATCTCCCACAAGAATGATCATCTTGTCTATGCTATGAGATAATGCTCCATGAAAATCCAAGTAGACTCTCTATAATGACTCTAATCGATTCTCATTTCTAGAGAATAATTCATAAGTTATTGAGCTCATTTCTCCCTCGATGTCCAAACCCAATATCTCTTCATCTTATTTGTCTTCTAGAAAATCATTTGGGATCATCACCCGTTCTAGATAATAATAAGACTCTAAGACTATGTTATAATTTAGTTTAGTATCCTTGAATTGGGATACCACCCCAACTTTTTTAATGATTTTATCGGTCATCATACGGAACGATAGAATTTTGGGGAATCATTATCAAAGAACCTTTGTTAGCTCTAATTTCAAGAATTATATAGCATCAATGGTAGTTATTCTTGAGCCTAAACTAGAGGTTAACCATCTGGCTATTTTTAAAAAAATGATGGGTTTCACTAATCAAATTCATGACCTACATTATAATACCCACATCATGGTCTTCTAGAAACATGGGATATATGTGGAAATGGTGGTTATTTTATCTTAATGCATCATTTCCAAAAACACTTTGAATGGAGTGGATATCACTTTCCTTTTTTATCCATGTTTTGATACTTTGGAAGGACTCCATCTTTGTAAACATCACGGAAATTTTCAACCATTAAAAAATCCTTGGATTGTTCGGGGTGATTTTAAAACAATGCCAGAGGTGACTGAAAAGAAAGGAGGGGTAGGGGTTGTACTAGTGATATGAATGATTTTAATACCTCATGGATATTAAAGGTATCATGTACATGGGCTTAAAAAGAAATAAATTCACATGGTGTACCAATCACAATGGAATCCACCACATTTGAAGATGATAGGATAGATTCATTTCAAGCCTTAAAGTAATTAATTCATTTGTAAAGGCCACAATTTCTCATCTCAAAAAATTATAAATCTAAAAATAACCCTCTACAGATTATTTTGAAAAGAATATTTACAATGTAGTTTCAATTATTCTACTCTAATAATTGGAATAACTGTTATGACTTCTATCAAATGATCAAGTCTTTCTAGTTGATTGAAATTAATGTAAATGCATGGGTGCGTGTTTTCAATTAACATAGATGGCTCAAAAGATGAATCTAGGATTGGATGCACAATAACCATATTTATTAACAATCCTTGATGATCTCAAGGTTGACATAGATAATATTGAGGTATCCCTTTAGGAATATTGGGGTGATTACATCTTCAATCTTCTTAATGAAAAAGGCTCTATTATGGACAGAAAATTCTACAGTTAGGGAGGTTATATTATGAGAGTTCAAGGGCCTTATGGATATGGGAGGGGAAAAAATACCATATGTTTTCATCCCTTCTTAAAAATAAAAAAGGAAAAAGTATTGAATAAGTATTAAGCTGGTGGATGTTTATTTTAATTTGAATATTGAATTTGATAGAAACCTAGTAATATAATATATAACATACCTACTGGATAACTTGTTCCCTCCAAAAATGGGTACCCTCTCACCTATAGTAGGTAGAATGGTTTTATACAGGCCATTCAGGAGATAGTGGGAAACGCAGACAATGAATCCTTAGTGGAAATCCAAAATGATAGTGAGGTTAAAGACAATACCTTTAGTTTTAGCAAGGATAGGGTTCCTAAACCGAATGGGTTCCTTGGTGATTTTAATGTGGAATACTCAGATTTTGTGAAGCCTTAGGTTGTTCATGCAGTGTAATCCTTTTTCATGGTGGGATATCATCCAAGAGGGGTATGAACTTCAAGAATCGTTATCATTCCCATGTTCAATGATCCAGTGGCTATTAATCATTATAGACTAATATTCCATTGTAACTTGTCTAACTATATCCTTTACATCCTGTTGTCTAGAATATTTAGCTACAACATCCCATGGATTATAATTTTTGAACAATATATTTTTTGGAAGGAAGAAGCATCCAATTGGAAATTGGTATTGAAAAGGAATTTTTGGGAGACATCAAAAAGAGGAAATAAGGTTCCAAAAATATTACACAAGTTAACATTGAAAATACTATTGTAGACTCAGTTGGGGCTTTCATCATTTGTGTGATGAGGAAACATGGCTTTGAGGAATGGATTTTTCACTTATTATTCATAATTTGACATCTCCTTGGATCTATATATTGTTTATGAGAAAGGGGTTATGTTTTTGTTTGAAACACCAAAGGAGTGAAAAAGGAGATCAACTGTCTCCTTATTGCTTTCTTTTAGATCAAGGGTCCTTATCAAGGAACCTTCACCTATGTTTTGAGGTTGGAAAGATTTTCCCCTTCGCCACACAATATAGGGGAAATTCTATATCCCACCTTATGTTTTCTGAAAATGTATTAATATTTATTAATTTAAGGTGCTAGTATTTTCAAAACATCATATAAATTATCGCATCATATGATGAAGAAAATGGTCATCATATCCACCTAAGGAAGAAATTTTCTTTATTTCTTACAAATTTTCTGAAAAGCGATGCAATACATTCCAAGACATATTGAGAAATAATAGAAGTCCCATACTAATGAATAACCTTCTATTATCTACCTCTAATGGGAATATCAAAAACAACATATTTTATGACATTACTAACTGAATTACAACTAGAATTTGAAACTGGAGGAACCAATTAATTTCCTTCAAATAAGGGTCACCCTTATCAACAGTGTATGTACTTGGATTCACATTCACTTCCTTTCTATCATAAATCCACCAAAGGGTACTATCAAATGTATTGAAAATATCATGTCATATTTCATAAAGGATGATAACCAATTGTGGTTGTCATTGGGCTTCTTGGATTCTCATGGATAAAACTATTGATGATGGTGGTTTGAGCCATTTCAATGTTTCCCAAACCATGCACTCTATGAATCCCTAAATATCATGGAAGACCACTTATGGTTATTCTATTTTGACGAAATTTATCAAAGATAGAAATTGTGAGAGATTATATGATTGGAAATGAAGTAGGAGGATTATCTCAAACCTCTCTAAATGCATGTTCAACTGTCTATCAGAACTACAAGCTCACAATCGTTGGTCTGTGAGAAGAGAAGACCTAAAATAATTGATAGAAAATTTGGCTAGTGAAAAAAATTTCTTTTCAAGGTACCTAGTACTGCCAATCACATTCAAAGTGGATCACACTCACTTATGCATGATAGATTTAATTCTCAACATAGGAAAGAAAAGTTTTTTATACAATATACATCTTGTTGACTATAATGAAAGATGATTCTTTACTGGATTTTCTACATGTTATACTTCATGTAGTGGATAAAGATCTACCATTCATGTTAAAAGACAGCAGGATGAGCTATCATTGATCCTCTAGTGAAATTATATTCCCACTAAGCTCAATTTACTTATCTGGCACAACAAAAAATAAGAAGATATGATGGAAGTGAATATTAAATGAAGAGGGATGATAATTTTATCCCATTTAATTTGTTGCAATAGCCCACAAATGGAGTCCACAAAACATCTTCTTGATCATAATTAATTGGAGAGGATCCTATGATTATACATTGGGTCATGAATGAATATAGTATGTGGTGGGAATTCTTTATAAGATATCATCACGAGCTAATTTTATAGTTATAGGACATAAGAAATGGAGTTCAAAATTCATGTAATCTCTGTGGAATCGATTTGTGGGATCTTTTTGAATTCTAGAAACATGGATATTAAAGGCATGAAACATTCCTCTATCTCTCTCTAGGTTCAGAAGCAATCTATATTGGAAGAGTTGGTACAACTCCATCATGGAAGAGAGGGACCTCCCTCCATTAAGAGTATACTGTGAAGGCCCCAATCTACTACAGGTCTGAGGCACAACAATTCCGCAAGATGGGTTAAATGTTAACATTTACGTAGTTGATTTAAACTTAATTCTAATAGATACTATATAGAATAGGAAATGAGGGGTGGTAGACTGGTAATAAATCGTAATTGAATAATAATTTTTGGATTTTGTGCTTTCTAGAGTCAGGGATCTACCTTGGATGAGAAGATAAGAGATATAGATGACAAATTATCCTTGTGTGACCATTAAAATATTAGGGTGGATAAAATTGAATCCGACTATGAAATTTCAGTACATTTTTATAAATGGAAAGTTGATCCCCCTTCAGAATTATTATATCTCATTATGAAATGAAGAAGTAAAATTAGTAAATGAAGTTCTCTCAAGGATACTTGGAACAAATGTAACATTATGATGATCAATATTGATCCTACAGGATGCAAAGATGATGAACATATTATATATAACTATATAGTATCTATTATAGAAAGTTTCAATCACATCATTCTTCACGACTCGCTTTCCCTTTACTATTTTAGGAATCCATGATCATTGTTGGGTTTGTCTGTTTGGATTATGTATGTTTCCCTTTCTATTTTAATAAATAACAAATTTTTAGTCAAACTGTATTTGATGAAGGATTTATTAAGAACACTATTATAGTTCTTCATTATCTATCTATCTGGAAATGACAATATGTATGTAGATTTTATTGAATAATTCTAATGGGATAGAATAAAGTGATATATCACCATGTTTCTTTCTCAGTGCATAGTATGTCAAAATCATATGGATAAAAGAAAAAATTAAAAAGGGGAATTTACATTTATTATCCATATTAGAATGGATATGGGAGAATAACACCATAGATTTTGTGATTGGATGTACCAACACTTCTAAAGTGAATAATGCTAAATTTGTTATTATTTATCTCCTAACTATGATAGAAACCTTCATCCCCAAAAGAGAAGACATATCTCAGGATTATCATTCTATGTTATAAATTTAAAAATTGGAATAATTCCATAGATTACCACATTCCATTATGTCAAATCTTGATCCAATATTTAACTTAATTATATGTAAAATTATTTAACAAACATATGATAAATATTTGAGTTCCCTCACTACGTATCATCCCCAAATAAATTTTGAATCAGAAAGAACAATTCAAACCCATGTGGATATGTTGTGATCGTTTTCATTTCATTTCAATGGTTTTTTGTATCCACACCTTCCTATAGTTTAGTATTCATAAAAATTATCTTTTACTCTAGATTTCAAATGTCTCCTTATAAATCCCTCAATAGAAATTTGTGTAAGGTTCTAATGGTCGTAAATAAAATTAGAGAAATAATGACATTTGGTTTAGAGATATCTAATAAAATTTCATAGAAAGATAGATCCATTTACAATCACATCAAGGATGCTCATGTTTAGTAAATATTTATGGTAAAAATCAATAGTGTTATAGAGAATATTTATTTGGTAAAAAAAATTTCTATTAATTTCACTATTGTAGAAGGTTACGAGACTAGGGAAGAAAGGGAATCATGGCCCAAGGTATATCAGTCCATTTGAAATTATTGATCGCATATAGATGATATCCTATCAGATAGGACATAAATATAAAATATATCTAGTTATTTATGTGTTCCATATATCTCTTATATGGAATATAAAAATCTGAACCTACACATGTACTATACAAGCAGGTCATACCACTAATGATTGACCTTTTTATGAGGAACAACTCGTGGATTTTATGGATGACACATAAGAAGTTCTATGAATCATGATCACTCATCATGTAAATTTTTTGTGCTGAAACCATTAGTTTTTAGAAGATTTTTGGGGAGTTCAAGATATTATTAGATATAATTATCCTCAATTGCTTGTATCAGAATAAAAAACATTTACAGGGAAATTCAATTTTAAGGGGTAGAATGAAACCTGTTGAGTTTTTTGAATTATTGATTTTAGAATTAATAAAATTTCATTTTATGGATTGAATTATAAGAAACATATTGTTATTATTTCTATATACACAACACTATGTTATGCCTCCCCTTTATGCAACACTAGGTTAGCTTTTAGAACACAAAATTATAATTTTTAACAAAATAATTATATATTATTACTTAAATTTGAACATTAAAAACTATTTGTCAAAAAATAGATATATATATAGAAAAAAATACCTTTTAAAAATAATTAATAAATATTTTATACACAGAATACATATTGATAATAATTATTTTTTTTGGTAAAGTCTTTATATACATCAATAATAAAATTTTCTAAAAAAATTATTTTTAAATATTTTTATGATAAATAATAAAATTCAATTCTGGAAACATAAAAAGAATAATTTTATAAAATTAAATAAATATTTAATTCATACTATCAATGTTACCTTAAGGTTTATTTTTGAGATTTTTCATAAATGTTTCATTATATGAGGAATAGTTAAAAATAATGATTTTAAAATGAAAAATACCTTTTATATTTATTTATATAAAATAGATAAATTAAACTTTTAAAGATATATTAATGTTCAATTAAGTAAATAATTATTATATTAATCCAAAAAAATCATTATAATCAATTCAATAATTATTTTTGATATAAAAACATTGTAAATGTTTGATTACATTCCCTTTAAAAACTTGTTTTTTCCCATCTGTGGGATTAATTTAAAATTAAATATATCCACTTTGGTGAATGGAATATAGAATTTTTTAATATATACATGGAACATGGATAATTTATATTATTCAATAATTTCGATGTAATTTTTGACTAAAATTAATAATTATTTCATTAATAATTATTTACTGTGGTTATGGTAAAAAAGTGTTTACATTCAGGTTAAACTAAATATTTTAGGGTAAAAATAACCTATATACATTAAAAAATATATTTTTTAGGGTTATTTAAATAATTAAAAATATATGGTTTTATAATAGTATATTTTGGACACATTCAACATATAGAAAATGTGGGAAAACACTATTCATTTCAAAAATACCATGTGTGTCCTCTCTCTAACTTATAAAAGGGCACCCTCTTACTTTATTATATAAACCGTAAAACCTCTTTTCATCTTCCACGATCTCGTATAAACAATTATAAACCTCCCTATCCTCAACCTATAATTCTTTTTTTTTGGAATATGTACTTCCTAAGATGATTTTTAGTGTAAGCCTATGAATGATATATGAAAAAGAGGTAGTATTCAGCAATGTGTGTTTTTGTTTTATTTATTAATCAACCCCAGAAAATTATTATTATATCATGAATATATAATAAAAATATAATATTAAATGTATTTATATGTATTTATTTTAATTGAATGTCCTATAACCATATTTACTTCTATTAGATGGTTTACCAAATCATTGTTCGTGTGTACTTTGGACTACCACCTCACGGACCGTTGTAGTTCTTTTTACGTCAGACCATCACAATGTTGGAAATAATGAATCATATATTGTTTATATAGGATATATATGATATATATGATTTTATTGTTAGTCATTAATTTTTATATAACACATACCTTCACATTTTTTATTTTGTGGGAAATACAATAAATGTGGGCATCTGTATAGATGATTTCCACATCACAAGGTGATGTGATTCATTAAAACCATACATGTATAGTAATAAGGATGGGTTTAATGAAAATATATCTTATTTATAAAATAAAAATAGTTCTTTAATTGTAATATATATCACATAAATTCCATTCTTTCAATCCAAAAATAAAATGTAAATACCCGACGTGTGTACGTGTGACCTACCATCTCTATGAACAATGAATTTCATCTTCTATCACAAAATTATATGAATTAAAATAAATAAAAATATATATTATATATATTATATTTATATCAATTATATACTTATATAGATGATGTATCCATGATCAATGTATGGTGAGAAAAAATACCTTGTCAAAAAAACATGAAAAATAGTGTATTCACTACACGAAACATAAATTTAATGTGGAATTGTTATGAAATGTGTAATAAATATAATATTTATATAATATATTACATGAAAAATATGAATATGGTTACAAAATGTATTAATATTAATATTATATTTATTATAGGGGAGTGTTAACGAGTATGACGAATGTCCAGACTTATGGTAAGGGATATTTTTCCTAAGTTTTACTTCTTTGAGGAATATGTTCTGTTACGAACAAATATATATTTATGAGGTGTATATAAAGACAATTAAAAATATAATATCATGAATATTTTCATCATATTTATATTTTATGTTACATTTTTTTAATTCCATAATGGTGGATATGACTCAATGTTTCCAAACTGGTAATATTGTTTAGTAAAAATCCTCTAATTTGTCAAGATTTTTTATGATTATGCCTAAAACATAAAAATATCATGATATAAATATAAATAATTCATATTAATTTTGGTATAATCTGGTCATTTATTTTTTATTTTGGTAATTATACCATTCATATACTCTTTGGTACTAAAAATTATTAATTAAACATGTTTAAGTACATATGATATTATTTATCTCTTTGGTAAGAAATTTATTTTAATCCAAAACTATGTTTTCCAAAATTTTAATTTTTTTTTATTAAAATCTTATTATTTATATAATAAATTTTTAACCATTGTTACATATTTTATGAAATATTTAGAAATGAATCTTCTAGTAATTTTCCAAACAAAAGTTATTTGGGTTTTATATAAATTTGAATTGTATTATCATTTTAAAGTGTATGTCATGAATGGAATTTTTTGATGTCCTTAAAAGTTATTACATTTAATATTAAAGTATATGTTTTCAAATTTATTTTCAATTAAAATAGTTTTTAAATGTTATATCGGATAATATTGTTTTTCAAAGATGAAAGTATATTTTTCCCATAAAATTTTCTAAATGATATTTCTAAATTATTTTCCATCTAAGATGACATCCATCAGTGAAAAATATTACCTACTAAGGATATTATACAAGGGTACCAATAATATTCTTTCGATTAATGGTTTATATTTTTAGAGTAAGATATTAGTGGAAACTATTTCTCTTTCAAGGGTTCTACCATAATTAACTTTATATGAAATCCACTTAATTTATGGGTACATTATATGGTGAATTGATTATGAAAAATATGTCTTTTCCAGAGATTATGATATTATGAAATTTTTATGACACCCATTTTATTTCATGTCTTATGATATGATAATGTTTATAAGCTTCAAGAATAGGTAAATATGGTTTTCATTATGTGATGGGTGGGACATATATCTCCCTCCAATGGCTTGGTTTAAAAACAATACCTCATGAGAGAGAGACAATACTAGAATGGGGAGTGACCTTGATTTAGTAAGATAGGGTTATAATGGGTAGTGAACCTAGTTTATTACAAAATCGATGGAATTGCGAGGGAACCTGGACAGTAAAATTGGGATGGAACTAATAGTGATCCATGTTCATATATGGACTTTGTCCACTATTATTTCCATGGAAATGATCCTTGAATAATATGGAAATGATTTTTTATTCTAATGTTTATTCTAAAAAATCTACATATTATGCATATTTTATACTCTCAAGTGTTGTATTATTTGATTTCGTTAAGATTCATGTATTATAAAATATCAATATTTATGTTACGACTTATGATTATGATCATTGATATTCATGTTATGGTATTAAAATGTCAGGCTCAAATTCTCATACCCTTATATTCTTGTTATGATTACATATCTCCCTTGTTTACCCTTACTGAGAATATGATATCACCTTTTTTATGTTTCCTTTCCCAAGTTTATAAATATATTTATAATTTATGATATGTTTACAAAAGGTTCTTGATGTGAAGAATTTAGTTGTATATGGTGTAACTCAATTTTGGACCAATAGTTTTGTTTCTATGATTCCAAAGTCACTATAATATTATGTTCCATAGGCATGTGTTTTTTTATTGTAATTAATACATGTAAAAATTGATGTAATATCTATGTATGAATATCATATGTTGTGATAAATATAATTTTCATTTTCTATTCATGTAGATAATTTTATTTTATAGTAATTCTATTTTCATTTTATATATTAATTTTTTTTATTTTTTATTTTTTTTTCATTTATATTCTATACATATTATATCCATGTCAATAATAGTGTACAAATTACATGATGAATCAATCATTAGAGAGTATGTGGTTACCCAAGATAAAAATATCATTTTCTTTTCTATAATTTTATTTAATAATTGAATAGCAGGGAAATACAGGTTTTGTGGGGAATTAGAATCATCTCCGCAAAAGTATTCCCTCACTTATTTCTCTTCCAAAAAAATTATATATTATAGAATGTATTAATAGATTATGGAATTCGAGTAATGAATTAAAATAATGGCCTTTCATCATTATGGTGGTGGTTTACTAAGATAATTATTTCCCATTATCAATCAGATTAGTGTAGGATGAATATATTTTATGAAATTAATCTATATAGTATTATGAGTTTTTGAATATATAACTAGAGAAAGTAGGATAATGGATTGCACTAGGATTTTCAAAAAATGAATTAATGGAAATAAATAATCCAAGAAGGATTAGATCTACTGTCACATTTTATCATTCCATTTTATCCAAACCTATGTTATCATAATCATCATGATTTTTTAAATTTTTTCATTTTCTTATATATAACCTAATAAAATTTAAATGTTTCAAATTATCATAATATAAAAATTAAATCAATAAAATATAATCCCATTGAATTTAAAACAAAAACACCTTGAAGATTACCGTATTTATACATTTTCGGATATTTAAGAGTTCCAAAAACGTAATTGAACTAGGAAACGTGACTGGTGTGAGTTAATTTAGAATAGTTTTTTTATAAGAAACCATGTTACTAGAGTTCAATTATTTCTCTTCAAATATAAAAAATTTATTCCTTATGATGGGGTTATAAGATAATTATTATTTTTAATAGAATTTTAAGAGTCAGATCACCCTTATTATGTATTTTTATGCCTGTATGGATTTTTTCATGAGGATATACAGAAGATATATGTGTTTAGGGAGGGATGTGATAGGTGGTAATATTTATTACTAGTGTAGGTACCCCATAAAACATGGTAGTGAGTCACTAAGTACATGGTTGTTACGGTAGAGTGATTGTAGCCATAAGAGTTCAACTACATTTTCACTGAGAATCATATGGTGTTTGTTTCCCAACCGGGTCATGGTAGGTTATAGTGTGGTTTTTATAGTGGATGGAAAATTTTCATTTCCAATTCCCCCAATTTAATTTCTAGTTTGGAGTATTCATTCCCCAACTGTTGAACCAATAAGGGGATCTCCCCCTTGACTATCCTTCCCTCGACCTATTCTAAATCGATATATAAAGAAATGTAATTATTAATCATTTCATTTTAGTTATATTATCTATTATTTATTTCAATATTCATCATATTTATAATTTTTATTTGATTTTTTTGTGTTTATGGTATGACATGGGTGATGATTCCACTAAATATTGTATGTATCATCTGAAAAAATTGGGATATCACATGCTATGGGTAGAGGGTATCAAGGAATGATTAAAAATCATAATAATTTTTTTATTTGAGTAATATCATCAATAATATTTATTTTTGGGTTTTTCCAATTATTTTTAATTTTCAGATAATCAAGTGTTGGTTGATATTTAATTTTCTCATTATTGTGTTTATATTTCTCTATAGACCATCCATATTTGGTTGGTAAATTTTTTAAACAATGAGGTGTATTAGTATGTTTTCATAATCAGTTTCATGTTGATTTTAAATTTTATAATTGAATAAAAATTATTATAATTAATTATTCGATGGTTTTTTTGGTTGATAGGGGCTCCATATAATATTGTGGCTCAGTTCAATATATGGTTGAACATGAAATGGGCATAAAATATCCTATATAGATGATTTTGGTCCCTATGTCACACAACCATATTCAGGTGGGTTCATGAATATAAATGATTTATTGGGTTATTCAAGTTACGGTATATTCGATTTTGAAAATGAGTTCCCTAAGTCATGAAATATGTGGCATAATATCCAAGGGATTAGAGCTATTGATCACTACTAAGATGGGAGATTGGAATAGTTTGGAGACTATATCATTTAGGGGTGAGGTTGTTAGTTGATTTTTAAAGAGTCCCAAGATGAGTCTCATGGCTAATGATGGGTTTGGGATAAACTAGGATGATTCTTCCTATCACTATTGAAAAGGGAATCGAGGGTTATACCTATATATAATATAGGTGGGATAGATGTACAACTCACATATAGTTGACAGTTGTAGGACCCTAGAACAACCCGAGAAGGGAGGGGTGAATCTGGGTGTAAAATTTCTATTTTAAAGATATATAAAATTTCCCCACATTTGTAGGAACTAGTTAAACCTTTCTCATGTAATAGTTAATTAATTAAACATTCACATGCATAGAGAGATGAAAAAAATTACATGTTTCGTCACTAAGGTCTTTTCCATGGAGCATACATTGATAGTGTTTCGATTATATAAAAAATCATTTACCATCACTAGTTGTGGAATACATTAGTTCATACATTGTCACTTTGCTCCAAGCACACTACCTTTAAATGTTTTGAGGGATAGAAAACTACTTCATTTAAAACACAACCTCCGACATCCCCTAGATCACTGCTTTGTGTAATGCCTTTATCTATTTTAATGACATGAATAGTGCTTCAGTAGATTGGTATTCAATTCTTTTTACCTATCCTGCATGAGACTCTGAATTCCTAGAAGTCATGAATTGATTCACTTGAATGTACTGGTCAATTTAACAAATTAATCTAACCTTGATAGAAGTGTAAATAATTCACCAGTGTTTAACACCTATTCTTTCTTGAAACATTTGGTCTTTCCAAGAATGTGAAATTTCACACAACCCTTATTTTTGTGCAAACAAACCATGAGTTTAACAAGATCTTGATAGAAACTATGAACACTCTATCTGTGAAATTTACTACATGCAAATCTTATATGGTAAAATATTTCATCTATTAGAAGTACCAAATATCCTTTAGAGAAAGTTATTTTAATATAAGAGTTCACACATATTTAAAGGCCTAAATAACCCTGAGTGAAAGTTCCATGCGCATCATCCCCTGTACACACAAGCCTATTTTTTCATCTTTTTTGTGCCTAATTTTATTTCATGAAATTCCATCTTTTGAACATAACTAACCCATTTTCATCATTTAAATGTAAATATATCCAAACATAACTTTCACAAATTCATTTTTTAAATCAATATTTCTATGATAGATTATTTTTCAAATTTTCATCTTTTCTGTGAAGCTCATTCCTTTTCTATAATTTTTTATGCGAATATCGAAACCCAAAATTCATTGAAGATATTGAATAATGTTATTTCTTATTAGAATATTCCTTTCTATAAAAAAAATTTCTTCTTGATTAAAAATATAGACCAAAACAAATTGGATAAAAGTGGGAGAAGATGACACATTCAACATTGTAGTCACCCTGTAATATAAGACCATGTTCCATTCAATCTCCATTATTATCCTAGTGTGTATTGGGAAAAAAATAAACTCTATTTCCATTAATTAATGTCCTCATATTAAATAATATTAACATATTGAGGTATGTTAGTATCCTTAGTTTGTGTGCTGAGTGGATTATGTTCTTTGAGGTGTAGTGTGGTGTGGTAAGGATAATTTACTCTGGATAATGTTTTAGAGATCACCAGTATAAGAGATTTATAATGAGACATATGTGATAGATTAAGAGAATGTATTACGGATTTGAATTTGAATTTTATATCCATGGGAATTGTAGCTTGGTTAACTCAATATGGTCTTTGGTTAAAGGTATTAGGTTTTTGTTTTGGGAATTATAAATGGGGATTAGACATATCTATTGAGGTTGGGTTCAAGAAAATATTTTAAACCAAGGGATAACTATAGGGTGGTGGGTAAAGATTGGTATTATTGAATAGAGACTTGGATGGGTGTTAGTAAATAGATGGATGTCCTTATATTCATGTTGGTAATGGATATGAGGTTATCATATTTAGAATGAATGATTTATTTTGGGATGATATTTTAGCCTTTGAGTCATGGTGGATGGTGTGTATTGATTCATGATGTGGGGACTCTTCATAAGAAACTCGAATTATGTTATATATATTGTGTTTTGATGAATTTCACAAATAAATAAGATATAAGGCCTAGCTATGTGATCTATGGTGTAAGTATGTGTTGAGATATTTTTTATGGTGTTGTCCTAAGAGGGATGAAGGAGGTCATAACATGGTGAAACTAGGCTAATATTATGTATAGAACAATACCATTAAAAATCATTTATAGTATGACCTATGTTTTCATACATCACCCAACATGAGAGGAAGGTAATATTATATATGATATATGATATGGTATGAGAACAAGACATAAATTCGAGGGTGGTGTTTTGTGGGGTCAGATATGTGACATAGTATGAGACCTTACCCCGAGTGAGATCGATGTTCATGGAATTGTAGTATGTGACTTACTGTTGGGACTTGTCTTGAGTGATATAATAGTTATATGATACAAGGTCTATGATTTCGTTTGAGATGTCACCCTAATATGTATATTATGTCATATGATATGATATATATATATATATATTTATAAGGCCACAACCTAGGGAAGGGGGTGGAATATTTCTATGTAATATAATATCAGATAAGATATGAAACCCTACCTTGGGTTAGAATACAATAGTAATTACTCAATTATAAACCTTTTCCCCTTGCGATTGGGTATATGATGGGTTGTTCATGAGAAAAATACTTCCATCAGTATTGGTTGAGTTGGGTGTGGTAATGTGTTATGGTGGTATAGTTTCCACACAAGGACCTAATACAATTGTTTGTTTATCATATGTTATATGAATTATTTCATGGATGAATAAACATGTATAAGATCTTCTATAATTGGGGAACATAGTGTGACCCTACAGTGAAAAGTTTTATCAATCACCACATGATCACCTAGGTTTATGTTTAGACCTCATTTTTAATATGTTGTTAATCAAATTTTTTAGAACTTTTCAGTCTTGAGAGACTCGAAAAGATATAGAGATAGTGTTTTATGAGGATTAGGTTTGGTGGTAGAGCCTATTTTTTATTTATCAATATAATCATATTTTATTTCATTATCATAATATGTTTTCTATTGAAAATTAAAACTCGATTTTTAAAATAATAAATTTTTTATGTAATGGTGTATAAATAATCACTTTTTCTCTTCGTGGCTATTTTTTTTATATCAATATATTGTCATAACTGATATTTTAGTTATATTTTTATTTAGATTATAAATATTGATATGATATTCTCCGAAACAATAAACATAGTAACATATATTTAATCCGAAATGTATGGGGTATAAGGAGGTGCACATGACATCATTTGGTGTTTTTAGATAGTGTATATATTTTTTATTTTAGTCGCATGTTTATAAAATGGCACCATAAATTTTTTTATTATTCATTAAGTACTTATCATTTTAGGATAATAATTTTTTAGTGATTTTAATGGACCTTGATGTGTAGAGTAATGAACACATATCCAATTGGAGGTCAAATTTACTAGGGTTTTCAAAGTATTTTACTTTTTTCATTTTAATTATAGGGATGTTTCTTAAGTAATATGAGATAATTTTATATCATTATTTATTATTTGAATCATGGACCATAGTGTAAAAATATTTCAATATATGCTTCATATTTTCCATGTATAATTCTTAAATAAATTCTTTTTATTTTGTATGATTGATGCGTTTTTTGTGATATAGGGTTTAATTTTTTATGGTGTCCCCAACAACTTATATAGAATTATTCTATATAACCATTGTGTCATTATTATATTTAGATGGACTATATATTTTTTTATGAAATTATGATTTGATCTTATCATGATAAATTGATGGATATTGATTTTTTTTTCCAAATATGCAGTTCAAGCATAATAACCCAAGGTGGATTGAATTAAGAATTAATTCCATGAGGATTTTTTTGTAAAGATAGGTTATAATTAAGTTGATATTCAATGTGAGAATGAGTTTAATTGTTGATTTTTGAACCCTTGATAGTGTAGTGGAAATTATTATGGGGTTATATGAGTTATTGTTATAGAATACACAACATGTGATTTTGGTTATCATGATTATATGCATAGGGATAGTTCAGTTGGATTCCATAACCATTTCAACTTAGTTGTCATTTAGGTGAGATAATGGATATTATTCTTATATGTTTATTTATAATATGATCATTGTGTGGATAAATGAATTTTATTATAACATTTCATATGTAGCAGGTGATCGTGTTTTTTCCTTACCATGAGTTACATTCTATTTGTGTTTTTTTGAAATATTACTTCTAGAGTGATTCATATATCTTATGTTGACATAGAATTGGTAAATGTATAGTTTATTAAGAATTATATCTTAGTTTTATGTGATATATCTTATTGAAAAAAAGTATTTTTTTCCTAGTCAAGTGGGAGTGTATACTAGTTTTTATTTGTATTAGAGAAGAGGTAGTAGAAATGAACATGAGAGAGGGTTCCTCAAAGATTTCACTACATACTTGGAAGGAGAACGATGGTTGTTGTTGTATATTTTAAATGAAATTAAAGATATGTTAAGGTAGGTAGGTGTATGTCACACAAAAAAACTATATTATTGTGTTGAATTACATTGGATCATTTATATGATTCTTTGGATTATTGTGGGTTGTAGTGGATACAAAGTGATTCAAAGATGATTTGTGTACCCATTAGTACTAACTAATTATATAGGAAAAGGGAAATGAGTACAATGGAATGTGATGACCTTAGGGTTGAACATGTATGAAAACTAGAGTTTCTTTCATAATGGTAAAACTATAGTAAATATATGGGACAATGTGGAATTGAATATTCAATTTGATCATGGGACCTGATAGGGTTTTTAGGATTTGGATGAGCATATATAGAGAATAATTACGTGTAGGTGTTCTATGATCATATTAGGGATAGTTATTGAGAAGCAACATGTGGGTATTAATACAGTGGGGAATAAATAATTACCTATTGGGATGTCTGAACCTCATTAGAGTTGAATATTAAGGGTGTCTAAGATGATTTTCAAGTATGAAACAAATGGGTTTTAAATGGTGGTTTAAGTTCCCTCTTGGTTAATGTATGATGAGTAATTATATTTGGTATTTCATAGGATTAATGTTTTATTTATTAGTTGTTTTTGTTTAGTATAATTATGAAAATGGTACTTATATTGCATAGAGAATCTGAGGAATCATGTGTGTGTTCTCCTTATGTCAAAATGGTCATGGTCAAATTAAAATTGGTAGGCTTGATGTGAGGGAAATTCCCCAAATACTAGCCTATAAGAAGAAACATTTGATCTACCCCCTCCATATACAATAAAAATATATATTTAATTTTCAATGATTGGGTAGAGTTATTATATTTATAGGCTTTCTCGAATAGGATTTGATTCCTTGTATATGAGGGACTCTGATTTGTATATAGAAAATCACCAATGTAATGTGACTATGTAATCTTCTCGATAATTTGAGGGAATAAATTATCAATAAATTTGAAAATATTCAATATATTTCCATGATTTCATCCACGATATTCTAACATTAAATGTTAAATAATATTATTAGAATAATAATATCAACAAAAAAAGTTTCCATACCTAACATTCTTTTCTTCTTTTCTTCCTTCCCCCAACGTAATTATAATAATGTTTATAGAACCATATTGTCCATGAGATATGTTTTCATTCAATAGAAACTATAATTTATGTCTACATACAAAAATATCATGGTAGCATAACCTTCTTATCTAAAAGAAAAAAAATCATCTGATTGAGATATCATCATCTTTTATTTTTTTCATTTGTAATCATCATGATGTTGTCCTACCATTTAAGGTGTAAAAACTAACATCATCTCTAAATTTATCATGAACGAGAATATCCCACTGAATATTTATTTTTTTAAATAAATCGAGGGTAAGCTTTATCATAAAAAAATATAACATCAAAATAAGTATTTTAGAATTCCGTCAGCATCAAAAAATTTCTAATGAAAATAAACGTTATTTAAGAAATATATTTTATTATTTATCCCAATGATGACTGTAAATCATTGTCTGTAAAGACCCGGAAATTATATGGAACGTTTTTTTTCAGAAATACATTGGAATTTCACGAGTTCGTATTTTTTGATGGTGCTTGATTCCAAGCCCCGGTGTGCCTAGAATCAATTTCTGAAGTTTTGTTTGGGTACGTTCAGTAAACATATGAGTGGGATTTTATATCTTTTTAACCAGTGCTTGGAATTGAATTCCTAGGACACTGTTGAACTCGCAGCATCGGTATTCGCTTAAGGAGACCATTACTGTAGTTTCATTTTATTGAGATTAGAAGTTAATTTTTGGGGATTGTAAATAAATTTAATAAAAATAGGTGTTGCATATTTTATTTGAGTGGTGGTTTAATCCTCTAAGGGGAGGTTGGAGGTGGGTCCCACCCACGCATAACCTCCCTTGGGAGGATATTATGTAGGGGTCCCACATGACATTCTTACCCCCATTAACTCCCTATTTATTAATTTGAAACCCCACTTAATTAATTATAACTCTTCAAATTCCCCTACTCTTTTTGAATTTGAACCATTCCACCCATTAATTGGATGAGTTGTTGCATTTAATTAAAATAGTGGAATTTGAATTGTTTTCCAAAAAGTAATAGACAATTCATCTATTATTTTGGGATGGGAATTATTTCTTTTTGGTGGTGATTGGTAGATTATTGGATAACGACATCCTCTCCAATGAATAACTCCCATCATCTTCGAAGAATGTTGAGAGTCAATTTCTTCCTTCTTCAACTAGGACAAGGAAGGGAAGCACCGCCACCCACGAAGTACACTGATGATGTAATCTAGACTCGCCTTCAATGAGATCTACCTCCTCTGACATTGACGGAATGATGTTTGTCTTCCATAACGTCCGTCTTCTATGACATCCATCTTTTGAAACTCTGTCATTGATCACCGAAATCGATGTAGGGGTTTACGTTTTACTCTTCGTTTTATGTTGTATATATTGCGGATTGAGTTTTTCCTCTTGTTATCATCATAATGAAGAGGGTGTGGGACGCACGTACACAGCCTGACCTTCCCATCGGTTATCCTCTCTTTATGGCGATGGTGGTGGAGAAACACATAGCGACTGGCAATGAGCCGTCTGCGAGAGGAACTTGTGGCGCAGGGGATGCTGGGTCACTAGAGGGGTGTGGCGGTGTCGCGCCATGCTGAGGAACGAGTCGTGGCCAAGCGGGTCACGACTGTGCCGGAGGGGCGTGGTGCCGTCACACTACACCGAAGGAAGAAGTCGTAGCCATGATGTCTGTGGCAGTCAGACAGAATGGGCGCGGTGTCGTCGCGCTGCGCCAGGGTGGATCCGTGGACTAACGCCGCGAGGGACAGAAGAGGGCAGTCGGCTGAGCCTGCCACCGGAGGCGTTCCACAAGGCGAGACCCGAATTGTCCTGTGAAAAACTGAACCGACACCTAGCGCGGGTTCCTTTAGGAGCCAGGGGGTGACACCTCCCCCCCCCACCCCACGGCGTGGCCGGTCTGGCCCCATGACTGGATAGGCAGGCCCCACCGACAGGCCATCTGGGCCATGCGGGCCAACCGGTCGGGCCACCCGTCGGACCAAGCCGACACATCGTGATGGACCGTCCCCATTACTCAGGCCACTTCTTCAGACCAGGATAGATCCACGGACTGGTTCGGAGCCTAGTACGGACTAGGTAGGGCTTGGTCGGTCCGACTGGGTCAGACTGGACCCGGACCCATTTGGAAATTTTAGACATTTTCTCCCCTCTCTTAGGCTACAGGTGTCCGATCGACGAATCGTCTGTGGCGATGGAATTCATGGAGCAAGGCAATTTTTTAGCATACTCCACTTGAGGTTTGGATGCTGTTGGGGTACGGTCGGGGTTTTTTTATCCTAAAAACCATCTGAGCCCCTGGAATGGAAACGCCAATAACTCACAGACCGGGCATCTGAATTACGCCTTGTCTATTGCTTTGGGTTCCATATGATGAGACAGAACTATGGGATAGATCAACATGAGACTTCATGATAGATTATGTATCAACACTTGGCTAAAAGATCAGACCATCTCGGAATCGAGCATGCTATGTGTGGGAACCATATGGCTGGCTGTGACAGAGATGACAGGATCCTCCGTGGAGTCGACTGCGACGATAATATACCAGGATCCTCCGTGGGTTCGACAGCGATGACTTATATACCCCGATCCTCCGTGGGATCGACTATAGTGACTTATATATTGGGATCCTTTGTGGGTTTGAAAGAGAGGAATTCTGAACCGGGATCCTCCGTGGGTTCAACAATAGTGAATTTTGTACCGAGATCCTCTGTGGGTTCGACAGTGATGAATTCTATACTATCATCCTACATGGGTTCGACAGCGCTGATATTGTTCCAGGATCCTACGTGGGTTCGAAAGAGGAGTTGATTCAGAGGCTATAACTAATCACTTCTACCACTCTTCATGTGTTGTATATCTATGTGATCTGAGTCTTGACATTCAATCATTATCATCGAGGTGATTGAATTTACATCCTTTTTGTACAAGGTTGTGCTTGGGCTCGATAGTTGGAGCTGGACTGTGACTGATAACTTTGGTATATGTATGGGCATATACCTAAGTAGTGTTTATTGATACTTCATGATTTTATCTTTCTTATTTGGTTTATCCATAGTGGATTCTGGGAGACCTTTGGGGGCCTCGGGGTCCCCTACTTAGTATTTTTATACTCACCCCTTCATGGGCTTCGCCAACACCTTGTTGTGTTCTGTCCAGATAACGTTCAGCAGTAATCGAGGTTGAGGGTGACGTATGGGTGGCTGATCGGAGCTGGAATAGATGAGACATACTTCACGGAAGATTTTTTCGAGTTCTGTACCTACCGTTCAGGTAGGATTCCCCGGTGGACGATCTAGGATCTGTTTTCCCTTTTTACATGTACTTGTACTTGTTGTTCAGATGAATTTGTATTCTGGTCCACTTACTTTCATCACACTTTTCTTCTCTATATTAGTAAATTTTTCTCCCACTGTTTGTGGTAATACTATGTGTGTTATAGGTTTAAAGTCAATGCCTTCCATTTTTTATCGGGGATTCCCCTTTGCTGCTATCGCCAGCCCTTGGCCTATGGAAGGCGGTCTTGGGGTAGTCACGACATGGGCCCCGAGGACGGGTCATGACAAATTGGTATCAGAGGAGTTAGTTCTACTGCAGAACATGGAGTCAGATTATTTTAACCGAAATAGTGTTAAGTGTTGTGGGTGTAGTTATCAGATTCAGGAAACCAGTGATGGTGCGGCGGCCGACATATCCATACATTAGGACTCTGACTTCTGATTTCCGACTCATTGCACGAAAAACACTGATTGTGTGTGTATTTCCTTTGAAAATGTTTCTTCGTGATTAATTTGAGTCATCTCACAAGGTAAACTATTTTGA
The DNA here is from genome assembly GCA_963277665.1 of Viscum album. Taxonomy (NCBI): domain Eukaryota; kingdom Viridiplantae; phylum Streptophyta; class Magnoliopsida; order Santalales; family Viscaceae; genus Viscum; species Viscum album. Next base: position 906,172,242 of record OY728139.1, read on the forward strand.
CTATGGAACACCTGTTTCTTTTCAATATGGCCCCACGAAGTCATCCAGCTAGGGTTCCGAGTTTCGTACGAGATGGTAGCCAACCAAGCGACGTGGCCTCGGTGTAGGGCCCCATCACAGCGGAGGTACCAGCGGTACCACTACCCGCTGGGCAACCGATACCACCATCTCTAGGAGAAGAGACTGCATGTCGTCTGAGTGCGTTGCACGAGTTATTGTGCCAGAGGTCGCCCAGGTTCTCGGGTGAAACATACCCACATGCAGCTGAGGATTTGTTGGAGGTTGTCATGAGAGTTTTCAGATTGGTAGGGACACCAGCTGACCTTATGGTGATCCTTGCCGTGAGTCTCCTGCATGCACCACTAGGAAGATGATGGAGCCTGATGCTCCAGGTGCATGATGAAGCATCATTACTCTAGAAGGTGAGAGCTTTGGCTGGGAACTCCTCATAGAGGCATCGAGGCCTTATGACGTCATCTTGGGTATGAACTGGTTATCCATAGTTCCTACTCAAATTGACTGTATTAGGCGGAAAGTGCAGTGTTTTTGTGAGGATTGGATGAGGTTTACCTTAATCGGTGAAATGGAAGCCTTTGCAACGCAGGATGGACTTACCTATAGAAGGGGTCATCCAATCACACATCAGTTAGCTAGCTTAATTCTCGGAGCGGTTGATATGAGGAGTCCGAGTTTTTCTGTTGTGGTGGATCAGTACGCGAATGTTTTCCCTGAAAATGTTCCAAGACTACCTCCTCACATAGAGGTAGACTTCTACATTGATCTATACCCAGGGATGGCACCGATATCTACTCCAGCATATCTGATGGCCCCTACCGAGCATCGTGAGCTGCAGGTACAGCTGGAGGACTTGCAGGGGAAGGGATTTATCTAACCCAGTGTTTCTGTCACGACCTGACCTAACGGGGCTTGAGCCGTGACTCTCCAAGCCCACCTCCAATAGGCCATGGGCTGGCGTATAGCGCCAAGTATGCTGTCACACACATGGGAGGAATTATCCCAATCTACTTGTACACACGCACCCACATACACCTCCATACAACAGTGCAGATATATATAAAACTGAAAAGAAAACGCATTCACACAATCTATCCCAAACCAGAGTTCAACAGAAAAAGTATAAAAGTGAAAAACAGGTCCCCTCAAAATAAAACTAAAAAGCGCGTCCAACCTACTCTGAAGAAGGGGAATGTTTCCACAAGGACCCATCAGAAAGCTCCCTGGGCAGCGCAGCAGTAAACACCCCAGTCAGTCTCGCTCACTCAGCTCCGCCTGCTCTCAGTTCTCTTGGGACTCCGTCGAAAGGCCTGTGGTCTGCACAAGACACAAACACGTGCAGGCAAGGCCCGTGCAGGGGTGAGTATAAACATACTCAGTAGGAACCCCAAAACACAAAACAAAAGAGAGAAACTAAAAGGAAACTGTCCGCTCATCCCAGCCATAGGGAACCCAGATGAGAGAGGAACTCCATATTGTTTCAATCCTCGGCTAAACACAACTATTTAGCTCAGCCCAGGTGTATTCCCATACATACACCTTGAACAATTCAGATATACCAAGATCACGCACCAAGCCACAATAGGTACTGAACCCATCACCAGCAATTTTCCATAACCAGGAGAGTAAACCACACAATCGCTGTCATCTAAGATGACACTCATCCGAGAGATACACTCCATCGGGTTTCTCACAAACCTCTCAAATGATCACCCAGGAGATCACGCACATTGGATAGCATCACTGCGGAAACATCGCTTGAAACAACATAACCACCAAACTCCTCGGATCGGGGATTGATCCTAGGGTCCTCAAGGGGATTCTAGAACTCACTCCAGTAGACGAAGATATCACAGATAGGGGATCACTCCCAGTGTCCACTGGGGGATACCAAAACCTGATCCGGAATTCGTAGATCTCATAGATAGGGGATCACTCCAAGGATCTTCTAGGGGATACCGCAACCTGATCTGGCACTTGACAGAAGCACGTCACTCAAATAGAAGATCCTCCCCCATATAAAGGTGGTCACGACGATACCGGAACCCTATATAGTATAACTCGCGATGTAGGGGATCGAACTGACGATGTCCAACCCTACAGAAACAAAACGCTGAGTAGGGGATCACATAACCCAAAATACTGCAACCCTACTATAAACCTAATGCTGATCAGGGGATCATATACCCGTCGATGCCACAACCCTACTGAGCATGGACCACTATGTAAGGGATTATATTCCAGATGATGCCGCAAACCCTACGGGGTTAACCTGCAAGATAGGGGATCACAGCCCGTGGATAAGCAGTCACAACGATACCAAGAACCCGATCTATAGAAACGATGCTAGAGGATCCCGCTCTAGCACACCGGAGGGATGCTACAACTCTAACGGAATAAACATCCCATCAAGAGGACCGCAAACTGAGACTAGGGCTGTGATGTCGAGCGAACCATCACAGGAACGAACCAAGGGAGTACCCTCAACCTCTAATGGTTCAAACGTCACTAACCTGAGTGACCCCCAAAAACACCACACTGCGCATCACCAAGGCCAATACCGAGTCCACCATCGCGATCAATGCAGAAAAACACGCAGGATAGGCTACTTACTCACCTAAAAACCTACCAGTTAAAAAAAAACTATTCACCGTAGCTAGCACATGCAGGGCCCACACAAAGATCCCAAAACTCACCAAGAGGATCATACCACGGCGATCCCCTCGGGAAAACACATGGAATCGACTACTCGTATGCCCGAAACGGAAACCCAGTGAAAAATGCATTATTCACCGGAGCCAGCCTAGGTGGGGCCGACACCTTGATCCTGAATCACCTCGAATAGATCGCACCATTGTGATCCTCTCAGAAAAACACACAGGACCGACTATTCAAATGTCTCAAACGTTTACCCGGCAGGCGAGTTTTGTTACACCAAAACGCAAAAAACCCGACCTTGTGCGGCCCGCACCCCGTTCTCAGTCCCAAAACCCGGAAACCATCTCAAAAGGTTTATCATACCATCATGGTATTTTCACCACTGATGTCACATCATTCAGACGCCCCGGGTAGAAGTTACAATGACCCAAAGTCGTAAAATAATAATATATTATTATTTTATATGACGTTTCAAACTCCTGGGACATGATCTAAAAACATTAAACCCCCGAAAACACATTGTTGGGTTCGACATGTCTCATAGGCCGTGTCGCCTCAAACGACATGTGAATTCGACTCCCGGTTTGCAAGAAACGGGGGTTTAAAAACCCTCGTGTGAGAAAAAGTGGATGGACAGGCCGGCTTGGACCAGCCCGCCCTCGCTGTCAGCCCTCTGTCGTGCGGCGCCCCACGCTGCCGCACTCCGGTGGCTGGACCAGCGCACCGCGCGCTGTCGTGGCCAACTGCGCGCCGCCGCGGTTTGGATGACGCCGACGCCGCCGCTCTGGGGCCGCGTCGGCGGAGCTTTCGCGGACCGCTGGGGGCACCCCGGTGGTCCGTTTTATGATCTGAACGTACCGACGTGATCCTCAAGTCGCGATATTCCCTATGATGGCATCAAAATAAATAAATTCGCATCTAAAATGGTATCCGGGGATTAAAACTCAAACCGCCTACCTCGCGGGCGGAATGTTGAAGCATCTGGAGCAGAACGACACCGACGACGCCCTAAATCTCGATCTGCCGATGATCTATGCAGAAAATAGATGATCGGGGCTCGAATTGGCGTAGAACGGAGGTCGGGAGGAGGGTCGTCATCTGCTGTGCGTAGGAGGTGGGGAGGGGGAGGAGTGAAATGATTTTCTATTGTTTTCATTTAAAAACCTCCAGTTAAAGCAACACCCCCAACTCTCCGCCCGACGCGGAGAAAGTTAAGGTCACCCCTTGGGTAAACGGGTCATTTTGAATGCAACAACGGACTCAGATTTTCATTCCAAGACTCTGTTCAGGAGTTATTCGAGCCGACACTCATAAACCAACTTTTCCACTTATTTACAAAAACGCTCCTGGTGGAGTTTTCCACAGCAAGCCCACGCCCGTGAAGTTTACACCTCGCCTAGGGTAAACTGCACGTTCCGGACACAACTGTGCCCTCAGATTCTTTTTCTGAGCTACCGTTTAATAGATATCACACCCCTATAATGTGAATAGTATAAAAAATACTTAATATTTTTATAAAATTTATTTCAGGCACACCGGGCCTCGGAATCGCACCCTGTCTTTGCACCAATCTCTGGATTTATTCATAGAAATAATCAAAATTCTGATAGGGCCAAAATCTGACTCGCTACATCCTCCCCCCCCCCTTTGAACATTTCATCCTCGAAATTCCATAAGAACAAGGAAAGAGACTGGACTCTCAACAGGCTCTCCCACGCCAGTGTGTTCTCCAACCAACACCCATGCCCGAACACATATGTCAAAGGGAATCATCCACCACACCTCAACACTATCTGCTTTGGGCAGCAATGGCTCTCCCACATGGTTTTAATAACGTCACAAAATATCATCTATGTGGGGGAAGGATCCCTCTTTGTCATGTATTTGATACACGCCGATCAACACCCACATAGGGTCTTACCAATTCCCTGAAAAAAACTCGAGCAAACAATGGAAAGTAAAGAGTACCCCTAAAAAATGTCTATCAAACTACTACAGAAAGTAGAAAAGACACAAATCATACCTATATCCATCTACGTAGCCTCTGGGTCAACAGCCTCTAGGGCATGCAGCTATCCTCGCCATCGGCCACCCACTCCCTGAACTAGGTGTGGACCGCCAGGGGGTGAGGATGGTGGAAACTAATACTTCCTATCATCGCCTCCTACTACACCAGCTCTGTTGCCACGTCCACCGCCCTGCGGACCTCCTTGGTCGAGAGGCTGCCTTTTCCAAGGTGGACCATTGACCGGCTCCCTCTCAGAAGCATTATGGTTCAGAAAATTTCTAGAAATATTTCGCTGACCGTCGCATGAATAATACCGCCTCTCCTGTGGCTGACCAAAACTGGCCTGCGAGCCCTATGAGACCTGAGCCTCAGATCCTCCATCTTGGGGTACCCTCTTGAAACGTCTACCACATCTAGACCCCTGAGTCTGTCTTCAACTACCAGATGCGACGTCTCAGCTCTTACATGCCCAACACTAACAGGGGGATCTACTCAGCCAGAATGCTCTCCACCACCAAAGCTCGCTCCACCACTCCAGCATAGGTGGGCAGGCACAAGGAAACCACAATTTCTTGGATGTCCCTATGTAAGCCCTGCTCGATGGACTGATCCCTAAAGAATGGGTCTCGAACCATACCTAGGGAGAAGCGTGACAGGTCTATAAACCTCGCTGAGTACTCCGACACGGTCATGCCCTCCTGTAAAAGCGGTAGGAGCTCCTGGATCCGCACTAACCTCAGCCTCATCGGATTGAACTCCTCCTTGAAGAGCCACTCAAACTCTACCCACATGAGCATCTCCTAGTCAAGGGACTGCGTCACCAGGCTCCACCATCGCCCGACCGAACCATGCAAAAGGCTCTCTGCAAAGACCACCATTTGATCTGGAGGTGTCCTAACTAGGCGGAAAACCCTGGTGACTACCTCAAGCCAGTCATCAACTACCTGGGGGTCTAGATCACACCAAAACCATAGAGGTCACTGCACCTGAAACTCGTGCATCACACTTAGCCTGCACACAACCTCCTCTTGCATTTTCGGCACAACCAGCTGCTCAACAGGTGGTGGCTCAACTTGCAGACCACCTGGAGGTCCAGCCTCAGAACCTGCGCCCTGGTCCATAGCCTCTGCATAGGGCGGATCATCACCAAAATCCCGTTGTGGAACCCTTGCTGTCAGTTGCCATGGAGCCATCCTGAAATACATTCAATATGCAACACAGTCAAAGAGTATATCGGGATAGCTGACTCAAGAAGGACAAGGAAAAAACCCAAAAACCCAGTTTTATATGATGCATGTACCATTTGGTTCCCTACAACCATTTTATGAATGTCCCGAGTCTAAAGGCAGGTTATCAGAATCCAGGTGTATGGATAGGTCGGACGTCGCACCAACACTGGAGTCCCTGGCCTGAAATCCAAACTTGAAACATCTTAACACTACCGCTATGCAACCCAAACCAAACTCACAGCTAGACCAGCTATGCTCTAAGATCCCCAAAGGTGTCACCTCCTCTGATATGACTCTGTCCTGAGCTGAACTAAAGGGGCTCGAGCTGCGACTCCCCAAGCCTGCCTAAAATAGCCCAAGGGCTGGTATCTTGCGCCGAGTAGGCTGTCACATACATGGGAGGCATTAGCCTAAATTACCTGTACAAACACACCCACAAAATCCTCCACGTAACAGTGCAGAGATATATTAAACTGAAAAGAAAAATAATGTGCACAATCTATCCCAAACCAGAGTGCAATAGCAAAGGTAAAAAAAGGAAAAAACAGGGCCCACCAAAAGAAAACTACAATGTGCATCCAACCTGATCTGAAGAAGGGGAACACTGCCACAAACCCTTTCCGAAAAGCTCCCTCAGCACCGTACCGGTAAACACAACATTCAGTCTCACTCACTCAGCTCTGCCTGCTCCGGGTCCTCCTGGGACACCCTTGAAAGGCCTATGGTCTGCAAAAGACATAAACATGTACAGGAAATGCTCGTGCAGGGGTGAGTATAAACATACTCAGTAGGCACCCCAGAAACCCAAAACAAAAGAGAGAAACTAAAAGGCAAAATTCCACTCATCCCAGCCAGAGGGAACCCAGACGAGAGAGAAACTCCATCTCATGACCATCCTCAGCTAAACACAACTAGTAATCTCAACCCAGGTGTATGCCCATACAAACACCTTGAACAATCCAGATATACCCAACTCACGCTCTAAGACACAAGAGGTACCGACCCCATCACTAGAAACTGTCCACAACCAGGAGAGTACACCACATGATCACTGTCATCCCAGATGAAACGCATCAGAGAGATACACTCCATCGGGTTTCTCACAAACCTCTCAGACGCTCACCTGAGAGATCACGCACGTCGGATAACTTCACTGAGGAAACATTGCTTGAAACAACATAACCACCAAACTCCTCGAATAGGGGATCGCTCTTATGGTATACATGGGGATACTAGAACCCACTCCGGTAGATAAAGATCTCATAGATAGGGGATCACTCCCAGGGTCCGCTGGGGGATACCACAACCCGATCTGGAATTCATAGATCTCATAGATAGGGGATAACTCTCAGGATATTCTGGGGGATACCACAACCCGATATGGCGCTCGACAGAAGCATGTCACTCAGATAGAGGATCGTCACCCATAAAAAGGTGGTCACGATGATACCGAAACCCTATCTGGTATAGCTCGCGATGTAGGGGATCGAACTGATGATTTCAAACCCCTATAGAAACCACGAACTAAGTAGGGGATCACATGACCAACGATACTGCAACCCTACTATAAACCTGATGATGAGCAGAGGATCGTATAGCTGTCGATGGCACAAACCTACTGAGCACGGCCCACTACGCAGTGGATCATATTCCCGATGATGCCACAAACCCTAAGGGGTTAACCTGGTAGATAGGGGATCACTGCCCATGGATAAGCGGTCACAGTGATACTAAGAACCTGATATAGAAAAACGATGCTAGAGGATCCAGCTCCGACACACCGGAGGGATTCCACAACTCTAACAGAATAAACATCCCATCGAGAGGACCACAAGCCGAGACTAGGGGTTGTGATGTCGAGTGAACCCTCGTAGGAGTGAACTAAGAGATTACCCTCAACAACTGCTGGTTCAAACATTGCTAACCAGAACAACCCACAACAATGACACACTGCTCACCACCAAGGCTGATACTGAGGCCACCATCGCGATCCACATGGAAATACACGTAGGATAGGCATCTTACTCACCATAAAAGAACTACCGGTGAAAAAACACTATTCACCGTAACTATCCCGTGTGAGGCCCACACAACGATCCCAAAACTCACCAAGCAGATTATACCACGGTGATCCCCTCGGAAAAACACATGGAATCAACTAATCGTATATCTGAAATGGACAACTGGTGAAAAAGGCATTATTCTCCTCAGCCAGCACAGGTGGGACCCACGCCTTGATCCCGAATCACCTCAAACGGATCGCACCATTGTGATCCTCTAGAAAAAACACAGAGGATCTACAATTCGATCGTCTCAAACGGACAACTGACGGGAGAGTAGCATTACTCCAAAAACCAAAGAAACTCAGCCTAGTGGGACCCACACCACGTTCTTAGTCCAAACACCCGGAAACTATCTCAAATAGTCCTTCGTACCATAAGGGTCTCAACACCACTGACGTAACGTCATTTGGATGCTCCGGGTAGAAGTTACAACAACCCAAAGCCGTCAAATAATAAAATATTATTATTTTATACAACATTTCTAACTCCCGGGCCACGATCCCGAAGCTTTAAACCCTAAAAGCCACACCAAAGGGTTCGCCTCTTCGCCAGGGTCGCATCTCCACAAATTCCATGCGAATCCGACTCCAGAATTGCAAGAAACGGGGGTTTAAAAACCACCGTGTGAGAAAAAGTGGCCGGACTGGCCCGCCGCTGCTAGTCCGCCCTGGCTGGTGGCCCCCGCTGCGCGGCGCACCACGTCACCGCACTCCGGCAGCTGGGCTACTGTGTCGTTGCAGACCTCCGTGCTCCGATAGAGCTTCTGTGGACCGCCGGGGACACCCTGATGGTCCGTTTTACGATCTGAATGTTCCGACGCGATCCTCGTTCCGCGATCTTCCCTGAGACAACCTCAAAATGAAGAAATTTTCAAAAAGAATTACATGAACTAGGGATTAAAACTCAAATTGTCTACCTCACGAGCGAAACGCCGATGCTTCAGGTGCAGAATGATGCCGGCGATGCCCTAAAGCTCGATATGCCGACGATCTGTGCAGAAAACAGATGATTGGTGCTCTAATCGGTGAAGAACGTAGGTCGGGAGGAGGGGCATTGTCTGCTGTTCATAGGAGGTGGGATGGGGAGGCGTGAAAAGATTTTTTTTTAAACATCCAGTTAATGTAATTCCCCCGACTGCGCGCCCGACGCGGAAAAAGTTAAGGTCACCCCTTGGGTAAATGCACCATTCTGAACACAACGGTGGATTTGGATTTTTGATCCAGGACTTCATTCATAAGTTATTCGAGCCAACGCTCGTAAACCAACATTTCCACTTATTCACTAAAATTACCCTGGCGGCATTTTCCATAGCAGGCCCGCACACGCGATGTTTAAACAACACCTAGGGTAAATGGCACGTTCCCAATGCAACCATGCCCTCAGATTCCTATTCTGAGCTACTGTTAAAGAGATTTCACACCCCTTCCATGTGAATTGTATAAAAAATACTTAATAGTTTTATAAAATTCATTCTGGGCACACCGGGTCTCAGAATCGCATGTCATCTTCACACCTAGCTTCGGAATTATTCGTAGAAATAATCCAAAGTCTGAAAGGGCCAAATCCGAGTCACAATAGTTTCACCCTGGGCATCCCCAATTTTGTTTGCCAATAAAGCGGATGGGAGCATGCGTATATGTGTTGATTATCGGCGCCTGAACCATCTAACAATGAAGAAAAAGTTTCCACTCATGAGGATTGACAACCTATTTTATTATCTCAAGGGAGAACTATGGTTCTCGAAGATAAACCTTAGGTCAGGCTATCACCAGCTCAGAGTTTGAGACAAGGATGTGCAGAAGACAGCCTTCAAGTGTCGGTATGGCCACTATGAGTTCTTGGATATGCCTTTCGGCATAAACAACGCTCTAGTAGTGTTCATGAGTCTCATGAACAGGATCTTCCAGCCTTAACTCGATCGCTTTCTTGTTGTATTCATCGACGACATATTGATCTACTCACTACTGAGGAGGATCATGACTACCATTTGCGGGTAGTACTGAGCACACTCTGAGAGCACCAGCTTTATGGTACGCTCTCGAAGTGCCAGTTATAGATCCGAGAGGTACACTTTCTGGGACAAGTCATCTCAGAGGCTTTAGTTGTAATTGATCCAGTGAATATTGAGGTCGTGCTTGCTTGCGAGACACCCAGGAGTGTAACGGAGGTATGGAGTTTTCTGGGACTGGCTGGGTACTATCGGAGATTTCTCCCAGACTTCTCCAGAGTTGCAGTACCACTTTCAGCATTGACGAAGAAGGGACAACCCTTTTTGTTGTTTGAGAGATGCTTGCAGAGCTTTCAAGATCTGAGGCAGAGGTTGACTAGTGCGCACATCCTGAGGCTACTGGAGGAGGCCGTAGGGTATGTAGTTTACTGTGATGCATCAAGGACCGGACTCAGGTGTGTCCTGGTGCAAGAGAGAGTAGTGATTGCATATAGTTCTCAGTAGTTGATACAACATGAGAATAACTATGCTACCCATGACCATGAGTTAGCAATAGTGGTCTTTGGCTTGAAGATGCGGTGGCACTATCTTATGGTTGAATGTTTTATAGTCCACTCTGACCACAAGAGTCTCAGGTATATCTTCTATCAGAAGGACCTGAACCTGAGACAACGATGATGGATCGAGTTCCTCCAAGACTATGACTTCAAGATAGTCTATAATTCTGGGAAGGAAAACATTGTAGCAGACACACTTGGTAGAATATTAGGCATTTAGCTTCTAGGAGAGGTGATAGTGTAGCTGACCACGTTGCAGATTTCCTTTGTGGATAGAGAGAGAGCAGCCTTTCTGCAGTCTTTCACAGTCACTCTTCTACTTCTTCAGCAAGTTAGGGAGGAACAACTTAGAGACGTTGACTGTGAGACGTGACGTGCTCTGATATCCACAGGGCATGCACCTGATGGAGTTTTTAAGGGTAGATACCATGTCATTCTCTTTAGAGGGCATACCATAGTACCAGTTGCACATCAAGAGGAACTATTGCTGGAGTTCCCCACATCTCCTTTAGCGGTATATCCAGGAGTTGTAAAGATTTATTAGGACCTCTGATGATTTCCCTGGTGGCCAGGTATGAAGAAGGCAGTAGCAGAGTTTGTCTCATGATACCTCACTTGTCAGCAAGTGAAGGCGGAGCACCGGGTTCCTGTAGGATTATTTTATCCATTAGAGTTCCCAGAGTGGATGTGGGATGGGATATCCATGGATTTCGTGATGGGACTTCCACATACATCTAGAAGACATAACTCTATCTAGGTGATCGTAGACCAACTTACCATGTCTGCCCACTTCCTGCCGATCAGAGAGCATGGTTCAGTAGAGAGCCTGGGAATCCTCTACAGACAAGATATCGTATGTCTTCATGGTGTGCCATCTATGATCATCTCCGATTGAGATGCTCGTTTCTCTTCAGGGCTATGGAAGGGGTTGCAGGAGGCTTTCGGGACACAACTTCGCTTGAGCACTGCCTTCTATCCTCAGACGAATGGTAAGACGGAGAGGACCATTCATAATCTCAAGGATATGCTCCGTGAATGCGTCCTTGACATTGCTCATAGCTAGGAGGATCACATACCCTTGGTGGAGTTTTCGTATAACAAGAGAAACCACTCCACCATCGGGATGTCACCCTACGAGGCACTATACGACTGACCTTACAGATCGTCTCTGTGTTGGACTGATCCATGAGAGTCAGCACTTGTAGGACTAGATATGGTGCAGGATATGATAGATAAGGTGCATATCATCGAGGAGCTAATGAAGACTACAAAGAGAAGGCTGAAGTCCTATGCCGATAGGAGATGGATACCACAGGAGTTCAAGGATGGAGACCACATCTTTCTAAGAATCTCACCTCAACAAAGTCTATGGAGATATGGCTGAGGCAGAAATTTATCTCCGCAATTTTTCGGACCTTTCCAGGTCCTCAGAAGGGTAGACGGGTTATATTACATCTTGGCTCTTCCACCTCAGTTGCACCGGGTGCACGATGTCTTCTACGTCTTTCAACAGATGAGATAAGTGTACGACCCATCCCACATCGTCGACCATAGGGAGCTAGACATCAATGACATAGAAACATTCACGGAGGTTCCATAGGATATTGAGTATCTACAGGAGAGGTTCCAACATGGATGGTTGATTCCATTGGTGTGCATTCGCTGGAAGCACGGGAACCTCTAGGAGAGCACATGGGAGTGGGAGGATCAGATTCGTGCTAAGTACACTCATTTGTTTCTTTAGTGAGAGTTGTATCTTACGGGGACGTAAATACTTGAGGTGGGGAGAATGTAATGACCAGGAAATTCCATGGAATTTTTTTCTTAAATACATTGGAATTTTGCGAGTCCGCAGTTTCAGACGAGGCTTGATTCTAAGGACTGGTGTGCCTAAAATCAATTTTTGAGGTTTTGTTTGGGTACGTTCAGTAAACATATTAGATGGATTTTATATCTTTTTACCCGGTGCTCAGAATTGAATTCCTAGGACACCGTTATACTCGCAATGTCGGTATTCTCATAAGGAGACCTTTACAGTAGTTACGTTTTATCGAGATTGGAAGTTAATTTTTTGGGTTTGTAAATAAATTAAATAAAAATATGTGTAGCATATTTTTATTTGAGAGGTGGTTTAATCCACCAAGGGAGGTTAGAGGTGGGGCCCACCCACGCATAACCTCCCTTGGGAGGATATTATGTAGTAGGTCCCACACAAGCTTCTTACCCCCATTAACTCCCCATTTATTAATTTTACACCCCTCTTCAATAATTAGAACTCTTCACCTTCCCCTACGATTTTTGAATTTGAACCATTTCACCCATTAACTAGATGAGTTGTTTCATTTCATTAAAATATTGGAATTTGAATGGTTGTTCCAAAGAATAATAGAAAATTCATCTATTATTTTTTGGTTGGCCATTATTTCTCTTGGGTGGAGCTTGGGAGATTCTTGGAGAAAGACATCCACTCCAACGAAGAACGCCCCTCATCTCCGAAGAACATTGAGCATAAATTTCTTCCTTCTTAATCTAGGGAAAGGAATGGAAGCACCGCTACCCACGAAGTACAACGACGACATAATCATGACTCATCTTCACCGAGCTCTACCTCATCTTACATTGATGGAACGACGTCCATCTTCGGCGACGTCCGTCTTCCATGACTCTGTCATTGATCACCAAAATCGAGGTCGAGGATTGAGATTTACTCTTAGTTCTACATTTTAAAAATTGTGGATTGAGTTTTTCCTTTTATTATCATTATAATGTGTAGGGTGCGGGCTGCAAGAACACAGACCGACCTCCCCTACGCTTGTCTACTCTTGATGGCGACGGTGGCGGTGATACGCATGGCGACCGGCAATGGGGCGTCCATGAGGTGAACCGGTGGCGCAAGGGCCGCTGGGTAACTATAGGGGAAAGGTGTTGGCATGTGAAGAAGAGGAACGGGCCACGACCAGGGGGGTCGCAGTAATGATGGAGGGGCGCGGCAACGTCGTGGCGCGTTAGAGAGGAGCTACGGCCAAAGGCCGCGGTCGACGGAGGAGAGCGGCCGGATGAGCCGCCCGTAGGCCGCTCTCTATAAGGCAGGACCTGAAGGGTCCCGCGACACCCTGAACCAGTACCTAGCACCAATTCCTTCAGATGCCGAGGAGGAGCGGCACCCCCCCCCCATGTCGTGGCCGGCGTGGCCGCGCGGCTGGTTAGCCAGGACACGCGGGCAGGCATGCCAGGGCACGCAGCTGGCTCGCCAGGCCACACGGACCGGCCAGCAAGGCCATGCTGGCCGGCCTACTGGTCGGGCAGCCTTTGTCTAGGCCACTTTAGGTCGGGCCTCCTCGGGCCGGGTCGCCCGTCGGATAGGGGCGAGTCTTCGGGCAGGGCCGTCCCCACAACTCAGGCCTCTTTTTTGGACCTGGTTGGATCCGCGGACCCAGTCGGACCCTGGTGCAGACCGGGTCGGGTCGGGTCGGTCCGACTGGGTCAGACTGGACCTAGACCAGTTTGGCCAGTTTACACCTTTTCTCCCCTATCTTGGTCTACGGGTGTCCGATCGACGAACCGTCTACAGAGATGGAATTCTTGGAGCGAGAGGATTCTTTTGGCATACTCCACTTGAGGTTAGGATGTAGTTGGGGTACGGTCGGGTTGTTTTGAGCCTAAAAAACAACCGGGCCTCTGGAATAGAAATGCTAATAACTCACAGACTGGGCGTCCAAATGACGCGTCGTCTATCGCGTTGGGTTCCATATGATGAGACGGAAATACGTGATACATCAACTCGAGACATTGTGATAGTTGATGTATCGACACTTGGCTCGAGAAGCATACCCTCCTAGAATTGAGCATGCAGTGTGCGGGAACCCTATGGATAGTTGCGATAGAGATGACAAGATCCTATGTGGGTTCAACAGTGACGATACTATACCCGGATCCTCCGTGGGTTTGACAACGATGACTTCTGTACCGGGAACCTCCGTGGGTTCGACAAAGGTGACTTCTGTATCAGGATCCTCGGTGGGTTTGACAGCGATGACTTCTGTACTAGGATCCTCCGTGGGTTCGATAGAGGTGTCCTCTATACCGGGATCCTCCTTGGGTTCGACAATGATGACTTCTATAATAGGATCCTACGTGGGTTCGACAGTGATGTTATTGTTCCAGGATCCTGCCTGGGTTCGATAGATGAGATTATTCAGAAGCTACATATAATCATCTCTACCCCTAATAATGTGTTTTATATTTGTGTGAGCTATGTCTTGACTTTCAATCATTATCATCGAGCTGATTGACATTACTTCCTTTGTGTATTGGGTTGTTCTTGGGCTCGAGAGTTGGAGCTAGACTGTGACTTGTATCTTAGGTATATGTATGGTCATATACCTAAGTAGGGTTGGTTGATACTTCGTGATAGTATCGTTCTTCTTGGGTTTATACTTAGTGGATTCTGGGTGACCTTCGGGGCTCTCAGGGTACCCTACTGAGTATTGTTATACTCACCCCTGCATGGGCTTAGCCCGCACCTTGTTGTGTTCTGGGCAGTTGATGGTCAGCAGGGATCGAGGCTGAGGGTGAAGGACGGGAGGTTGCTTGGAGCTGGACTACATGTGACATACTTCAGGGATGAGTTGTTCAAGTTTTGTACCTACCCTTCAGGTAGGATTCCCTAGTGGATGATCCATGAGTTGTTTTTTCTTTTTTACTTGTACTTGTACTTGTTGTTCAGTTGGGTTTGTATTCTGGACCACTTAGTTTCAGCACACTTTTCTTTTATATATTAGTACTTGTTTCTCCCACTTCTTGGGTTTAGACTATGTGTTTTACAGTTTTAAAGGCAGTGTCTTCCCTTTTTATTGGGGATTTTTCATTGATGCTAGTCGCCAGCCCCTGGCCTATAGAAGGCAGGCTTGGGGTAGTCACTGCACGAGCCTCGATGATGGGTCGTGACATTGTCATATATCAATAGAGAAACACCAATATAAATATTCATTACTCTTACGTATTACATAAGGATTTATCTCTGTTTTATTTATTCTAGAGTCCCAGAAAATATATTGCACATGATTTAGAAAAATTATATATCCTGATAACAACATTCAATTTCCATATCCTTATAGTTAGTATCCTCTACGTGAAAAATATCTTACATACTAATGTATAATTATTTTTAATATAATTTTTTACTAATATGAGAATCTTAGTTATGGATTTTGTTATGTCTACATATCACATAATATTTCTACATTTTATATACATTATTCAATTGGTGATATATAATAATGGAATTTCCCTTCACCAGTTTCCCAAATTTTCATTACCAAATTTGAACCATATTAATTTCTATATATTTCCCTTCATTTTATGAACACTATTTTTTCAATTTTTAGTGTAAAAAATTTATATGCATACCATAATTTTTGTGATTATGAGTATACCTAGCTTGTGAACATCTAACCCTTCAATCATTAGTATTTAGAAAATGAATTTTAATAAAACAATATCTATGATTTAGTAATCTGGTAAATTTATGAGAAACGACTAGGTTGTCTTTCATAAATTCATATTTGAGAAATAATTCTTCATAACCCAATCCCTATATAATTTTTTTATATCATAAACCATATTAATCAGATGTAAAACATCATTTTTCTAGTTTATTTTAGATACACTTTAACACTTCACCATAGTATATTATTTTAATATATTGATAATTCACTTCCATGTCCTCTTAACATTAGTATATCTTTTGAATGGATTTCGTAATGAAATTACATATTCTATAATTTAACTAAAATCTAGTTTTTATATTATATTTATACATGATAACCTATCATTATATTCTCACTATCATAGCCAACAATGATATTCAACTTAGATACATTGTTCCCCGTCAATAAAATTGTTATTATAATACTGATCATGATAATATAGTATATAATGGTATTTAAAACCATAAACACTAGATATACATTCTTATTTATAGTAGGATTAAATTAATTATATATATAGGGAACTCCCTTCAATTTATTTATATAATACCACACAATAGAAATAATCCTTTCCAACAATTAGGGATAATTTTTTTTTTTCATATTCATTTTCAATATATGAATAAAAATTCTTAACATACATTAAGTTACATAGATTATTCCAATAAATATCTGATAGTTGTTTACATAATTTTTATACCACATTATTCTTTATAAATTAATTTTAACTAATTCTTATAGTATACATTTTTCAAGGATGAATTGAACTTTTTTTACCACCACCATCTAATTTAATGTTGTCATGTTTTATGCTCCATTCACTATATAATTATGATCACTTAATGTTCATATAGTTCAGACCAAACAATGTTATATATTTTATAATTATATAAATAAGATTATTATATTAAGGATCTTTGGCTATAGAAACATAGATCATATGCTTATAATGTATGATATTAATTTCTGGATACACATATTTGTTATATTATAGTAGTATATTATATGTCATTTTAAAAATATATTCAATTAAATATCTCTAGGTTAGTAAGATATTCTAGATACTGTAACACTTTTCTATAAGGATACTATTAAATTTATTTTTATATTAGGATGTAATTTAATATTACATTATTACATTTTAATATCATGTGACATGGTTAGACAAAGTTATGTGCAGTTCAATATCATATAGTGATAAATATATCATATTATAAAGTTAAATGTGAATTAGTAGAGTTCAATAAAATTCTTTGTAGCTTAAATTGACGAGGTTATGATAATTTTCTATGTAGTTAAACATCATGCTGTAATTATTATATTATATTTTATTTATAATCATTTTGGATGAAAAATATTTTTCTTTATTATTTAATGATATAGAGCATGTTTTGGTGAAATTTCATTCAATTTAATATCATTTAATGACGAAGATAATATGAGAAGTTGTTTTTTTATATATTTTGAAAGTGATTCCATGTTTTTTAATCTCATTTAGTGATATAAAATTTCTTTATTATATTTTATATAACACTTTGAGGTTTTGAAATAACACTACATTTGATAGAATATAAGAAATGCAATTTTGAGACTAAGAAAACCAGAAATATTATTATATAAATGTTATAATTATAACATATCTATTCAATTGGTGGGTATGAATAAGGCTTTATAAATTCTGAAAAATATATAAATGTCTTATTAAATTAAAATTTATTTAATGATTAATTGGATATAATCCATTAATGTTAAGAAAGTTAATTTTATTTTTCAAAAAAAAAATAATTTTATTCAAAAAAATTATTTATTGTTTTGGTGAACAAAATATACATACATTATTTAAACATTATAAATAACATGTAATAAAAATAATACCATTTAATTAATCGATATATAAAGTATATTTTGGATGCATTTTTGGGATATCAATGAAATGAATGAATTTCCATTGAATATTAAAATATAATTCTTTTTATGGAAAAATTATTTTTTTCATTATTTTAAAATGTTATATATAATATTAATACAGATTTAAAAAAAATTAGTACCTATTATTATAAATTTTAAAAATAATTACAATTTAATAAGTTTAATGATTTAATTTTTAATAAAAATTTCAAAGTGAAATGGATATTTTTCTGAAGACCTTTTTTCTATAATTATTTGATTTTATTTTTAAATAAATATATTCCCATTGTATAAAGAGAATAATAAAAAATTGATTCCAAAATTTTAATTAAGATATTCAAATATTTTAAATAGGTCCCTTCTTTTTTTCATTACTAAGAGTAACATTAGTAAATAATTATACCCATGGTAAGTCTAAAAATGGTAATTCAGATTTAAAATATTATAATATGGGATAACATATGAGTATAATAAATGACAATATATTTTATTATGATAGGATTTCAGACATTTCCATTCATTTTATGAAAATGGATTCTTGGTTCCATATTTCCTACATTTTGGTATTTATATACTTTTTTAAATAAATAAATTAAAAAACATTATTTATTTTAATATCTATAATATTTTATGATAGGGGTAAAAATAATATGTTTGGTTATAAGAAATTATTTAAAAGATAATTATTTTTTATAATAGTAATTTATTTTATAATTTTAGTGATGAAATAATCACCTTAAATGCTTATGAAACGTTGACATAGCACTTGTGAAATTAGTATAAAAAAAGTAAATTAATTTAAAATCCATAAAGGTAATATTTTTGGGATAAATAACGTGTACCATGAATTTTAAACATGAAAATAACATAGTATATATTTTTTAATGGCTGAAATTTTTAATTCATTTTACATCATGTTGTTTTCAAAGTCAAATAATGTGAATAGTTTAAATAAAGACATAAAAGGAAATTTCAAATAAATTTATTATATTTAAATTAATAAATATTATTAAAATATATATATAAGTCAATTTGTAATATTTAGGGTCTACATTTCATCCCATGTCCATTTTTAATCCAATATTTATCATTAAAAATATTAAATCCCATTAAAATTAAAAAAGGCATTACAACAATTAATGATATAATTTGTTAACCAACATGATAATTGAAATGAAAAGATATAAAATGATATATAAAACTATATAAATATTATGTGGTTATTTTATTACAAATATTTATTTATTATCATCAAATGAAATCCAATTTTAAAAAATTATACATCAATTAGATGTATATTATGTTATACAATATCAGGTATTTCCAAATAAAATACATACATTTAATAATAAATAATATTTTTTCAATGATTTAAAGTTCACAAAATTATAATATTTATAAAAATGAATGATTTATGGCTTAATATATTGACCATGGTCCATTTATTATCCACATATCCTTTTATTGTAACTTTCATGACTCTATTATTGTAAGAAAACATTAACATCTTGTTAATCATCTAATTGGATAACAGAGTGTTAAAAAAGATAATGCGAACAAATCAACCAACCATGGACAATTTTATTGTATGAGGTATTTTAGAGTAATACTCATCTAATAATCGTATTATGTCAATGTTGTTCAGTTTCATACTAAAAAATACTTTATATTAATTTAATACATAGATAAATTAAAGAATGTATCTTCCCTCACTATTAAAGGACACCATATACTCTTTTATTACCACATAAATACACATTTAGATAGAATTTGGATACAGATTCACTTCCTAAAATGCCATTACACATTATATAGAACATGGTTAGTGTTGAATATCATCATTAAAGTGATTTAGGTGAATGAAAATTGATGTTTTCTAAAGAAGAGGTGTAGATTATGATTAATGTTTTGTTTCAATTCTTATTCTACATACTAAAAGTTTTATTCATACAATATTAGCTATTAAAAAAAGTATCTGAAATATAATTTTTTTTATTAATGGAATAACATTTTATAATAAAATCTTATATCAAATTTCAATGAGAACTATTTTTCATGTTTATGGTAGACTACAGCCTCGCGAATCAATGTAATTCATTTCCCATAACCACATTAAAATATTATTATGATGAATATTTAATGTTTATATATGATATTTAGGACATATTTAACATTATAAAGAGATAAAATATGTTATATTTTTTTACATATCCATATATTTAATTTGATTGCATCGCTCATGCATAAATGTGGACTACAATATCCATAAAGTGATGTGATATGTTTCCCATCACCACATAATTAGGATGATATATATAATTTTATAAAATGAAATAATGTTTTATTTGTGATATCATTTTAATTATATAAATATAATAAAATAATTAACTCCATTCTATCATGGTGATTGACAATGGAAATTCTACTCATGTGTATGTATGGCTTACTGTTTCCCTGTTTTTTAGTTAGTTCATTTTGGTTAACCATCTTTCATGTATGGTTTTAGAATTATAGTTGATATATTATAATGAAAAGTATTTTATGATTATTATTATGAAGATACTAGTGAAGTGAAATCATTTCCCGTAGTCAACATAAAATTGTCATATTAGAAATATGAACCAAAAATCTTCAAAATTGATGACATGAACATAATTTATTAAATAAATAAATATAACATAGTAATATATTAAATAAAATTAATAATAATCTTTTATAATTTCATGATAAATGAAATAATTTACATAATATTATTATTCATTATGATTAATATTGTTTGTGACTAGTCAGACTTGAGGTCAGTGTTAATATAAATTTTAATTCATTGTGGAATATTTGATGTTATACAAAAATTAATGATTATGAGGTGTATAAAAAGATCCATTACATGAAATATTATTATTATATATATTTTCATGATATTTTATGATGAATCTATATTTATTTTGTATTTGGTTTTATGATTCCATTGTTACTAAAGTAGAAAGTGATTATTTCACAATCTCATCATTATTTGGGGTTGTTTATGTTCAAGTATTCAATACTTATATTGATTAATATTTGTATATTATACACAATATATTAATTTAAATGTTGTTTATTTCTAAAAATGTAACGTGTTTCATTGATTTTCAAATTTTATGTACTAAATAGATCAAAATAATGTTTACATTGAAAAGTTACAATGTTTTCTCTTATCTTAAGTATATTTTTTCCTTTCCATGTCCATATTTTATGTGAAATGTTTTAAAGAATAATTTTAATTTTATCTAATGATGTGTAAATGGCATTTTTACCCTATAATGCTTTTTTCAATTTTTTTAAAAGGAATGTTCTTTTAATTTTTTGAACATGGTACTTTTTCATTTAGTAGAAAATGTGAAAGAAATAATTCATTAACTTAGACGTCATAAAAATAATTTATTTCCATAATTATCACTCAATTATTAGATGGTTAAAGTAATCATTTTCATTTCTCATTTCAAATAAAAATATTATTCATAATATTTAATGAAAAATTTTGTTTTTAAAAGTGAATTTCAATGTGAATGTGGTATTTTCCTTAGGTAAATTTTGATTATAATTTGATGGTAATTATATTCATTAATGAAACCACCCATTTACATTACCTGTGATCCATTATGGATATGTTATAAAATTTCTATCTTTATTCCCTATATAGATAGTTAATGATCACATGAAGTACTAAAATTCTAGATAATATGTCCTGAAATATAGAAATCTCTTGGATAATAAATAATTTTGATTAATATGTATATATCATATATATAGTTAATGCAATATTGTTTTTAAGTTACATAATGGTCTTTCTATTGTCGGTAAATTATTTAGTAGCTGTCGTTTGACAAATATTTTTTTATATAGATGCATCCTTATTCCATTAGGAATTAATTCATGTAATGTGTCTTCAATAGAATAATTTTTATGTCTAAAATTATGAATTCAATACAAATTCATATGTAATTGATATCAATGTAATTATTTTAATAATTATGACATCAATTGGTATGTTTCTAAGTTGTATCAATATTTATATGTGACTATTTGAGAATCATTTATTCCTTCAATATTAATCCTAATGAAAATTTTACTGATTAAATGACAACTATTTTATGTTACATATAATTCCATATGTATAATGACTTTTTTAGTCATGATAACTTTTGATGTCTATATCCCTTAATGGAAAATTTTTCTAACCCATTATTTTGTTTCCTTTACCCAAGTTATAAAAATATAATATTTGATTGAGTTAAAGAAATGTGAAAAATTACTTTCATTATGTTTTATAATTCATACTCCAATTTAAAATGTAGGGAATGTATATATCAACTTTACCAATACTGCTATAAGATTCGTTCCTTTGGGATGTGATCATATGTTTCTAATACCTATTGAATAATGTAACCACCACCTCTAGGATTCAATGGTTATAGTCTTAATAGTTTTTATCAAATAAGGTTTAGTATAATTATTGGGAACTAAATTTAATATATGCAATATTATAAAGCATAATCCATTGAATAACATTGTGGATAGATCTAAGTATATAAAAATATCATAATTAATTTCTTATGGAAATTATTTTGCTTTTTGTTTTAGAATATACCACTATATTGATATTATTAGCAGACATGGATTTAGAATTTATGAATCTAGGGATAATAACCAAAAAATAGTTGTATATTGGATATTATTATATTGTATGGCTGGATAAAAATAATAACATCGAAAATATGGTTAATTACATGGGTGAAACCGTTGATAATTTTAGTGATAGGAATTTAAAATAATAAAGGATATTGTTCAATATAGTTATTGGAGTTTAGCAATTTAATATAGTATATATTAAATTGAAAATTATATTTTAGAAACAATGCTATTAATTTTATGGAAATTATTTTAAAGGTATAGATAATTTTTATAGATAACATTATATTTGATGATGATTTCATTATGTTTCATAGAAATTAAGTAACATATGTTTTATTATATGGATAAACACTTGATTAAAATCTGATTTGGTGATTAAAGTTACTCATTATAATAATCATCATATTTTTGATTACATTATAGGTATTTAATTATTATTTTTTGTATAAGGCCAAACCATATGCAAGGAGGCACCTGTTCAATCTTAAAAGCCCATGGGGTTTTAACTCATTACTAAAGGGTGGAATAGTTTTAGCCCTTAACAATATCATATATGATTTAGTGGTTATTATGAAATAGTTTATAATTAAATGGTTTTATGGATTAATGTCACTCCTAAAACATAAAATATAGGGTCTATTCCCGTGACCTATATAATATTCATTATTACAATGAATTAAATGCTAGAGGATCAATTAATTTAGCAATTTTGGAAAACTAGTTTACATACATGATACCCATATTAAATTAGGAAAAACTAAATAAAACATGATAAATAAAAAAATTCTATGAGAAAAACCTTTAATTTCCATTCGAGTATTTATTTTTCATATTATGGGTAAATGAAACGAATCATGGTTGAGCTGAAATTATCATTAATTGTATGTACAATTAATCAGTAACGAGTCAATGAAAATAATCATCAGGGAAGGGTAAATAACTGATCACACATGAAATTTATATGACTAGATAATGAAAACAAATCAATTGGTAAATTTAATTAATTAATTAATAATTCATTTAAACAATTTATATAACTAGATAATGAAAATTAAATTTGTAAATTTATGTAACTAAAACACACTCCATTTAATCAATATACTAAAAATGACCTACACAATAGATAATGTTAAAGTGAAAACGTTGTGGATAAATAATAATTAAATATTAATGAATGAAATTATTAATGATTTTATTCCATGTTTCCTAGGTACATGGTAACATTATTATTATGACATTTCACAGGATAGTTCAACATTCCATGTAGAATACAATCTAATTTGTCCCACTAAGTCATCTCAAGAGACTACTAATGCACTGTGGGGATTATAATAAATGGTCTATAACTTATCATAATTCTTCAAATAATTCCTTATATATCGAATACAATATTTAATTCATAAACAATATTCCATAACAAATATCTATATTATGTAAATGATATAGATTTAACAATATTTCTCTAGTTAATAACATTCAATGTAAAGACCTGATATAAAAATGATATACGGTTTAAGAAATAAATATACCAATCACATAAGAATACAGATGTTTAACATAAATTTTATTTATAATGGTAAATTTTCATAACGAAGTGGTTATTTTAATATAATGTTAAAAATCAAAAAATAAATTGAAATTGCGATGATAACATTTACCTCTTGGTAATTCTCAAGTCGAACCCCTTGGATGAGATAATTTGAACTGAAACTCATAATTTTATGAATAAATATTGAGTCATGATATTAAATTAAAAAATTATTAGTATATATATCACATTATATTTAATTGGTGTAAAATAATAAAATATATCAACATTATTAAAATTAAGACAAAATCAATTAACTTACGCTCTATTTTTGTTGAATTATCCTTATCATACTATATAATGTGTTTAGGAAGGTTATTAACTTATAAAAAACATTATTAATATTGATTATATCATATATAGTTCTTTTATAAAATATTTAAACTCTTTCATTATTAATCATTCATTATTTCTATCGTTTCGTGTCTTAATTGCCTTATTCTTCAAGTATGTTTTGATAAGTAATATTTTGTTTCTATTGCACAAATCATGATGTAATTACATTCAGAATTTAATCCGTGATTGAAATTTACTATATATAAAATATATAATTATTTATAATATTCTATAATGATTTAATATAGGAAATAATATACCCTATTCCTGGAGACGGATGGTCATATGTACGCCTGAACAATGCTTCCATTTTCTTGTCAATTTTAATGATATAAAAGTAAATGATACAAATGTGCATCGTAATTATAGTATAATTATACTATCATATTTATCTCATATTTAATTAAAACCATACTTAATTCATTCTATGTAGAGAACAAACAAATAAAATCACTATAAAGAGGTGGTAGTCCACATGGCCACAAATGAAGTTATCGAATTCCCCCAAAAATGAAATCATGAACGTATGTGTTTTTGAAAAACAAAGTTTCATAATGATATCATAAATATAGTTAATATCAGTATAAAATATTAATTAATAATTATTCAAAACATTAATTTATGTAATCGAATAAATAACGATATTGGTTTAATGAGGTGATGGTCTATCTTACAAACGAATGATAAAGAAAAAATTAGAGGAGCAGAAAATGAAATAAAATAAAAGTTATTTTTGAATAATGATAACTATTCTTTTATTAACTCAAATGTTTTTATACTAAAATATGTCATTCGATATAATTCTTCCCAATTTAAGCCTTATATGATTAGCTGAGGGATTTTTTTGAGATAAATAGGAAGGCATTGGATGATTAAAATAGCCTTATAGTTGTAAATTTATAAGGGGGGTGAATATTACATTATAGTTGAGGGGGAGTTACATTATTGTAAATATAAATTGGTAAAAACTATTGAGAGGTCTCACTTACCTCATGTGACTTATAAATTTATAAATAATTTATTAATGTTAATTTATGATCATTGATGTCTTCTATGAAACAGAAAGAACAGTATTACTTTCATTTTCAAACTCAACTTCTTTGTTTCCCTATTTTTACCATTTAATGTTTTCACTAGGACAATTAATTTTCGAACAAAGGTATTGTAACTATTTAGACTAAATTGAAGATATATTTATTATAAAATTTTTTCTAAATTAATTCTATATATGATATCGAATTTGAAAAAATAAAAATACAATGTGTGAGGAAAATTCATTTTAAGAGAAGTGCATGTAACTCATAAAAAATACTTTAAACTAAATAGTTATAACAATTTTTTTAATATTTAGGGTCATCATGTTCATTATAAAAGTATAGTTATTATATAAATAGACTATATTTTATATTTTTTGACATTTAGAAATTAATTTTCCAAAAATAGTGTTTTTTGAAATTATATGTCTTCTAATAAAATATCATTTATTATAAAATAATAGTATTGTCGATTTGTACATTGTTTACATAATTTATATTTCAAAATAACATGAAAGTTAAGTAAATTGAATATATTAATTTCACCCATTTATTACATGATATATTCATAAAATATTTTAATGGAATAATTCAATGAATTTACTTAAATTTTAATGTTTTAGTAAAATTTGTTTAGCTTATTATTAACTAAATAATTAATGCATCGGCATTTCATTAGCAGTTAGATTAGCTACATAATCCCAAAAAAATTAAATAAAAATTAAATTGTTTATGATAACTCTATTTTTTTTAAAAATAATGTGTATAACTAAACTAATGTGTTTTTTACATATCTTAAGCCTTTATAAATGTTAAATGTTAGGAAGGTTCTTTTTTCTATCTTTCTTCCTCACCTGAATTATTATATACCTAAATTTTCCGGAATAGTATCCCAAAAACTAAAAATATTATATAATAGATATTATATAGTTAGAATATGGAAAAACATTTGTTTTAGACAATTTCATAGATCATTTTTCCCAATAAGATTAATGTTTATTCACAAAGTAAAGTAATATTTTTACATACTAACTGTAATTAATTTTAGCTACATTCAGTAATTATTATGGTCAAAATTAATGTTCATATTATTATACTACAATACAATAGGTATTAAAACTATGTGTATTTCTTTCAAATTAAATTCACAATAGTGAACAAATTAAATTTAAAGCTAATCTCACATGCATGGCAAGAAAGGGGTTTTAAAAGTGAAAATGGTCAAAAGGTAACTTATTGTTAATATCTAAATTCAAAACAAAAATGATTCAAAAAACCAAAAATGGATTAATATACATGTAATTTATTTATTTATTCTTCAAACCCAATTATATATAATTTATAAATAAATATTTTTTAAATGAAAAGGCAGTTTTCAATTAAAATTCAGTATTATTCACTATTACTAAAAAATGATACATATTATAAAAACAAAAAAAATCACCTTAATATAATATTGATATTATGAATATAAAAATTAATTTTATTTTCAATTATAATATTTATAATAGTGAGAATATTTATTTTTAAAATAGTAGTTCAAATAAAAATAGGCATTACTAGTTTAATGAAAATACAACATTCTATGCGTAAAATTGGATTTATTTTTATCATATTTATGTCAAATATATTGGATGAATTAAAAAACATTCATTAAATATATAATAAGAAAATAAATATCATTGAATCGTGAGGTGTTATGTATATTTATTGTAATTTTCTTGTGTTTTTTATACGCTATCAAAGGAACATGATATTTTGTGAATACAAGAAAATATAGTGTTTCTTATAAAGAAAACTACGAAAAAAATTAAATTTAATCTAAAAGTAAAGTAATATTAATTATTAGGGTGTTAATTTCTCCCAATATTAAATTAATTTATTCCTCATAATTAAATCATGATATCGTTAATATAGGGTTTGATAATTCAAAATGTTATTGTTAAAAAACAAACATTGTAAATGTGTTATTATAATATCATATTACTAAGAGAGAACAGTAAGTAAAATGGTAATGAAACTAGGTTCCCATAAAGGATATCATATGTGGGAAATAGAAACATAAGAATAGATGAAATGTCAAACTATAGTGTTTTGATGGAGAGTGATAGAGAACATGTTTATTTAAATGTTGTGAGCATATAGACATAAGGAAATTGTGTGAAAAAAGGTCATTTATATCATAAAAAATGATTATAATAGGAAAAAAAATTTATTTAATGATAATTTTTCCTTGTAAAGGAATTAATTCACTCTATTAAAATTTAATTAATCATACTTTTCTATCATATAAACACAATATTATACTTGTTTTTTCCTTGAACTATTTTTAAATTATATCTTAGTATAAGTTGCGTCATATGGTGAAGTAATAGATTAATGTATAAAACCTCTTCCAATGATCCAATTAATCCATTTAGAAAATGGTTAAAAATTCCATAATCTTATGATCCATAATTTTAGAAATAGGGTCATTAAATTTAAAAATGAACTTTTAAAACTACATGAAGTGGATCTCTATAACCACATACCCAAATGTGAATATATACTTCATGTATTCTCTTGAATTATGGTAATAAAATGAATTACTACAAAGCTATTTTTAAAATAGAAATTATTCTTTATTCATTTTATAAAACATTTTATATTAGAAATATTAATTAAATTGAAAATTTTATAGACACTATAAGTGATTACATAACCACTTTTCGAATAAATAATTATTCAGTTTCTGTACTGTCAAATTTACAATATATAAATAAATCATCTGTTTATTCCAACATCAATATGTCCATATAAGGAACATATTAATGGTTGTAATTCCTATAATCATATGTTTTTTGAGAAATTCAACATGTCAATGAATCATTTTTTATGGTTATTGGTACTATTCAGCATACCTTTGAATATCCATAATAAAAAATCATTGTATTACAATAGTTATATATTAAATTATTGCCATAACTAGTACATCATTTATACAATAATAAAATAACAAAATTATTTAATCCAAATATATGTAAATTAATTATTCATCTATATATGTTTTAATAGAATAATTATGAAAATGATCCATTAACATCATTTGAGGTATATTCCATGAGTCTTAGATAATTTATTTGTGTAGTTACCCATTTCACTATACTTGAAACTGTGAGAAGAATTCATTCCATTATTCCCTTTAAATTATTTTTTGGTCATAATTTTCTCCAAACTTATAATAATATATTGATTTTTTCAATCGTTCCCTGGGGTTATTCCATTCAAAAATGATCACATGTGGGAAAATACATCTTTTAATTCATCCAATTTTCTATATTTTCACAAGTTATCTTATTATTCTAATTTTTATCTATGAATCATTAATATGTAGATAACTATTTATATTTCCCTTTATTAGATGATATTATAGCCTCATAATACGTAAATGTTTTGGATACTAGTTCCCCTCAAAATATTACTTAAAACCATAAAAAATATGATACTTCTTACACATTAGATCACATTCATTGGTGAGGTTCATATTATTTATATTAATTTAAATTTAAATATATGTAAATACACATAATTACATTATCTAAATATGAAACATAATGTACAAAACCAAAACTAATAAAATACTTAAATCAAATTGAATAAAATTTACGCATATCTAATCTCAAAATAATTAACCTTATTAATTTGGAGAATTTTTATATAATTATCATCAATATCAATATTATAGTTATGATCATTAATATATGGTTTCCTAAATTTACTTTACATGGTTTATATTATCATTTCATTGATACCAACTACAATTTCCTACCCCAAATGTATAGAGTCCGTGCCTTTCAAAATTAAACTGTCATGATTACATGGAATAAAATATTGAAGGAACAATTAGTTTAGAAATTTTGGAAATCCATATTACATAGGTTATATCCATATTATATTGGAAAATTAAATATAATACTTTAAACATTTTAAAATTAAATGAACATCATCCTTGAAATCCAATTCATATAAATCTTATTCATATCCCTAGGAAATAAAAAATATTGGTGTCCTCAAACTCTGACTAAGGGTATGTAAAACAGAAGCAGTAATTAATCAATGAGAATAATAAAAATGTAAATTTAAATAAAGGATTAGAAATTTAATTAATATAATTGGATATGAAAATATCAATAAGTAAAGGTATGTAACTAAAACACATTTCATTTAATAAATAAAAATACAATGACCTACATTAATTGATAATGTCAATGAGATGATTTTAAAGATAAATAATATTAAAATATAACTAAAGTAAATTCATCATTTTTGGAGTAAATGTTTCCTAGGTATATGTTACCTTTATCATCAAGACCTTTCACTATATCATGTAGCATACTAGGTAGAAACCCATCTGTTTTTGACCAATAATTCATTTCGTTAAATTACCAATTCATCAAAGAACGTAGATTGAAGGGCCGCCATCCCATGTCATACCAGAAAAAAGTAATCATTACATATCGAATAATTTATTTAATTCATAAACAATGTTCCCTATCAAATATCTGAATTTAGTAATGGGGAAATATTTATCAATATTTCTATAATGAATCAATTAACATTCAAGATTTTCACTCATGTAATAATGGTATAAAGATTATGAAATAGTTATACCCATCACATACAAGTATGTTTTTTTAATATAAATGCACTTTCTTATGTAAAATAGTTATATGTAAGGTATTCACTTCATGCTTATTTTAAATATCACAAAACATATAAGATGGAAAAGATAACTTTTACAACATTGTAATTTTCATGTAAAACACCTTAAAGAGAAAATCCAAAGTGAAAAATAAAATACCATGAATTATGAATTAATAATTATATTAAAGGACTAATGGGAAGAATATAAACCACATTAATGTTAAATCGTTTATAATAACAAATAAGTCTCAATATAATGTAAATTTGGATGAAAACTCTCACCATTAGATCTCTTTGGGTTAAATGCTCTTTAAAATAATGTATTATTTTTTAATCATTTTATTAAATGATAAATGAACCATTTTAATATTTATGATATCATAGTTAGTTTCATTATGACATATTATATCACATTCATTAAAACAAATTCATCATTTTGATCAATACATGTGTAAATTCCCTTGTTATTCGAGTATTTCATGACATGTATTTTATTATAACTATTAAAAACATCATGCTTTGATCATCTCTGAACGGTAAAAAAATAAATTAGATATTATGTTTGTTAATTATATATTTATTTATTTTAGTTAACAATGTTTTGATAAAAGAAATGAAATACAACGTTCCAGGATATGATATTCCATATATATGCATAAACACTGCTTCTATTTTTATATCATATTTAAAGAAAGAAATGTAAATGATATATCTCTATATTATATCTTCAGTATCCAATTAAATTAATATTTATCACAAAAGTTAATTAAAACCATCCTTAATAAATTTCATGTTGTGTGGGAACAATTCATATCACATTGAGGAGGAGCTAGTCCATATATCCACAAACGAATTTATTTTATTCCCAAAAAATGTAAATCTTGAAGGTATGTTTTATGAAAAATGAAAGAAGCATAAGTATATCATAAATATCATAAATATTGTTTATAAACAATAAATCATGCTTCATTATAACCTTTAATGGTAAAAATTTAAAACCAAACGACAACATTTCGTAAATAGGTAGACCAACATACAGACGAATGATGACTGCATAT
Organism: Viscum album; assembly: GCA_963277665.1. Taxonomy (NCBI): domain Eukaryota; kingdom Viridiplantae; phylum Streptophyta; class Magnoliopsida; order Santalales; family Viscaceae; genus Viscum; species Viscum album. Next base: position 906,203,490 of record OY728139.1, read on the forward strand.
CCCATTTGATGGAAGTGTGCGAAGGTGAAAGTCATAAAATAAAAAAATAAAAAAAATATTGATATTAATTATTTTTTAATATAATCATGATATTGAATGTATTAAAGAAAAATATAATGAAATAAAATAAAATTTATCATTGAATAACATTACCTATTCTTCAGGAATCTCCATTTGTTTTATGCGAAGAGACATGCATGGTTTTATTTACTCTTAATTTGAGGTATATAGTGTTAGTGGAGGGATGTCGTGGATGTATTTGGGAAGGTTTTGGATAGTGAATGTGAATTATAGGATTAAAAATGTTAGTTGAGTGAATGCCTTTTTATTGTGAGGGGGGTGTGCATTTAAATATTAAAATGTAGGCACAATTGGGAGGTATCTCGTTACTCACATGACATTTAAATTTAAAAATAATTGATTAATCTGAATATATTGTCTAGAAACCCCTTCAACACCCAAAAAACAAAGGATTATCATTTTCCCTTAATATTATAGTTTCCTTATGGATGCCTTTTAATGTTTCACTAGGGTAATTAATTTTCAAACCTATATTATTTAACCCTTTAGACTAAATTAAATTGAGATTTATTATAACATATATCCCCATTTAATATTAATTTTTATATATAATTAAAAATTTAAAAATCACTTTTTTGTGTCTGAAATTAATATTAGCATTAGTGCATGTAACTCATAAAAACACTAGAGGAACATGAATAGTTCTAAAACTATTGTTACTATTTTGGGGGTCAATATGAACATTATAAAAGATTAATTGGTCCATTAATAGAATATATATGATATTTATTAATATTTACAAACAATGTTTTATAATAAAATCTTTTTGGTACTATTAAATCTTTTAATAAAATATTATTTTTGATAAAATAATATTATTATTAATTTTTAAATTGTATAATTAATTTAAATTTATAATTACCATGAAAAAATTATAATTGGAATATATTAATTTAAAAACTTTAAAAAATAATATATTCATCTAAAATTAATAATTAAGATATTAATTCAATCATTTTACATCATATTAAATATTTTTAGTATCATATATCATAGATAATTATTAACTAAATAATTACCACATTGGAATTCTTTAAGATGTTTAATAAATGAATTATCCATAAAAATAAATTATAAATAAAAATGATAACAATTAATCCTTTATAATTAAAAATTATTTTTATAATCTAACTGAATGAAATTTTTCATATCTCTATGATTTATAAATGATTATTGTAATGAATGTACCATTTTTGTCCTTTTCCTTATGTTACATATTATATAGGCTACTTTAATGTAATAATATCCCACTGACTCTGAAAATTCAACATAAGATGGAATACTGTAAGAATATGGCCATTAAATGTGTTTTGGATTATTAATTAGGTTAGTTGTCCCCTAAAAATTAATTTTTGACCATTATGTAAACACATTTTTGCCTTAATCATTGTATTTAATTTTATCTCGTTTCACTAATAATTATTTTAAAAAAATTATCATTTTAGAATATAAATATCATAATGATTCTAAATATTGATATCCATTTTTTGAAATTCAATTCATTGTTTTTGAAAATTAAATTTAATGCAACTCCTATAGATGTGAAAAAAAAACATGGTTTTAAAGATAAAATATTCAAAAGATCAATATGTTTTTATATGTAAATTCAATATAAAAATTATAACAATGAAATTAATTGTATAAATAGTTGTATAATTGATCTGGTATGAAATTAAACACAACATAAAATATAATTTGATAATAATAATTATCTAAAATCAAATGGAGTTTTCAACTAAAATACAATATTTGAAACCATTGTACAAAAAATGAAATTTCTCATAAAAATAAAAAAACCACTATAAGCTGATTTTTAAAATAATAATTCTTGTATAATGATAAATTTGAAAATTACTATTAAAGGGTCAAAATTTGGTTTAAAAATTGATTCACCATTAAAAGGTGGTAAAAATATCGTTAGAAAAAATATATATTTTTATGCGTAAAACAACATTTCTTCTTATAATATATCTATCAAATCTTTTTGATGAATGTCAAAAAAATTATTAAATAAATAATATAAAAATAAATATTCAATAATCTATTAGCATTTTATATACACTACTAAACGTGGACATGCATGTGCTATATGATGTTAGAGGAACTCCGTATTGTGTGAAACACAAGCCAACACAGTGTTGCTTATAAAAAAGATGGAAAACATTAAATTTATTCTAAAAACAATATTGTAAGGTCTTGGGGTTTTTTATTATCCCCAACTAAATTAAATTGTATCCTTGAAATTCAAACATGATCTCAATAATCAGGTGTTCGATACATGAAAACTCTATTGTTAAAAAATCAACATCATAAAAGTGTAAATAATATATCCTTTTAATAAGAGATAAATAAAAGTACACTGGTAATGATATTGGGATCCCATATAGGGGAATATAAGTGGGAAATGGAAAAATGGACATGGAACAAAAATGAAACTATCAATTTAAGATCAATTGTGATAAAAAATATTTTCATGAAAATGTTTATTACCACAAATACATAAACAATAGGTGTGAAATGTTATTGATATCATAATAAATTATGATAATATGAATAAAATTATTTCAGGTCCATTTTTCCTAGTTTAGTTATATGTTCACTATATACGAATGTTTGTAAACATATGTTTCTATTTCATAAATACAATTTTATCCATTTTTTGTGTTGTGAAATATATGTACTTCGTCTGTTAGCACATGTTGCATGATATGGTGAATTAATAAATCAAGATAAGAAACCTCATCCAAAGTTCTTTTTAGACCATTTTATAAATGGTTAATTGTTCCAAAATTTTATGATCAAAATCTACAGAAATAAGGTCACTATATTTCCAAAATGAACATATCAAAAAAATGAATTGGATTTTATTCATCACATACCAACCTATTAAAACATTCTTCATTTATTTTCTTGATGAATGGTAATAACATGAATTACCATAAAACCATTTTTACGACATCAATTATTCCTTATTCCTTATGTAGAAAAAAGGATACTAGATATATGACATAAATAAAAAATGTTGCAGACTTGATAAATGATAGCATAAAAACATTACTAATAAATCATTAATCATAATAATAGTAGTTAGTACTATGAAATTTACTTTATCCACATAAATTATCTATTTGATTCCATATTTATTTTCCCATTATCAGAAATATATTGTGGGTTTTATTTCTATTAACTATATTTTTTCAAACATGATATACTTTTTACTGAATCATTTTTCATGATCATCGATTACAATCAACATACTCTTTCAAATCCAAAATAAGAAATTGATGCTGCACAATCCTCATAGATTCCATGAATATTATAACAAGTATATAATCAATGAATACCTGAATGACATATTTTTTCTTACCAAAAATAAAAACATTAATCATTACTATTCCTCTATGGTAAAAACATAATCATGGCCATGATACATCAGATTTAGTTAAGGAACATTCCTTTGAGACTTGGGAACTTTATTTGTGTGGGTTCGTATTTATATACAGTTGAATCAATGAATATTAAAATTTTCTTTATTATATTTTAATTTTTTTTCCTAGGGACAATATTATTTAAACATATAAAAACCCACAATAATTTCTATAATTTCACAGTGTAATTTCTTCCAAATTATCATATTTAGAAAAATACTTTTTTCTCTTCATCTATTTTGCATATTTTCTTTAACTAATCATTTTTTCTATTCCTTCCTTACAAAACCACAATACATAGATAACTATTTATCTATCTCTTTAACATATGATACTTTAGCCTCATAAGATTCAATTTTTTTGGATAATTGTTCCCTAAGAAATGTTAAAATGATTCCATAACATATATGATCATTCTTTCTCATTGGATCACATGTCTTGTTGAGTTTCACATTATTTCTTCTATGTGCCACTTCTAAATTTCCTCCTACACTAAATTAGATCATATCACTGTGAATTATAATGTATAATAACAAAATATTTAAAAAACATAAAAATAAAAAAAAAATACATGCATGTATTTCAATAATAATAAACATTGTTTCATAGAGATGTACTTTTATAATTATAATAAAAGTAAATCCTATGGTTATGTTCTATAATCTAGATTTTCCTAAAAATATTTTCCAAGGATTCTACTATTTTTTCATTGATACCAATTATATCCCCACGACCTTATAATCTCAGATCTGGTGACATACTTTATGAAATTGGTTTGATTATAATGAATCAAATCATGAAGAACTGGTTAGTTTAATGTTTTTTTAGAAAACCATATAAAATACATGATATACATATATATTGGTAAATAAAATATATAACTTTATAAATAATAAAATGAAATTAAAATCATCTGTGAAATCTCATTCAATTAATTCTTATTCATATCATATAGAATGAAATTAAAATAAGAGTGACCTCTAATGCTATTATAATGGTACGTAAAATTGGAGTAGTAATGAATGAATGGGAATAACCAATAAAGAAAGGTAAATAAATTATATCACATTACAGTTTTACATAAATATAAGAGAATATAAATATGGAATAGAAGTTGACTGAAACACATTAAATTTAGTTAATAAACTGATAATGAACAATATTCATGGAAAATGTCAAAGTGAAAATTTAATAGACAAATAATAACATAATCTAAATGAGGGAGATTCATAATTATTTTATGCAATTCTTCTTACGAACATTTTTCCTATAATATATATACCTTTCATAATACAGTTTATCTTACTTGATAGAACATCGTCTGATTTTTCCTACTGATTCATCTCGCAAGACTACTGTTGCATCTAGTGGATATTTTAAATATTCTAAAACCCATGTATTACCAATAAAAATAATTCCTTATATATTTAATAATTGGTTTAATTCATAAACAATATCCTTATCAAATATATTTATTGAGTAAAGGATATATATTTAATAAATATTTTCTCGGCTAATCAAGTTACATTCAATGAAAAAACCTTAAATAAAAAAAGATTATTGTTTAGAGAAAAATTATATCCATCACATAATTGTAATTTTAATTAAAATAAATTTAATTCCCAATGGAAATTTTCATATGTATGTGATTGTATCAAGAGAACATTAAGAACCACAAAAAAACATGACATAACAAAGATATCATCTACCACAAGGTATTTTTCAAGACAAACCCCTTTAATGAGATAATTCAAATTGAAAAATAAAATAAACTTATTTATGATTGAATCGTGATATTGAATGAAAAATTAGAATTATATACACCACATTGATGTGAATTGGTTCATAATAACAAATAAGCCTCAATAAGATTTATATTGAGAGCAAATCACTTACTTTACGCTCTCTTTTGATTGAATGCTCTTCAACATCCATTAAAATGGTTTTAGGCATATTATTAACTTATTATATAATAATATAAATATATTTGATATCATATATTGTTTTATTTATCATAATATAACACGTTAATTAATAATCAGTCGTCATTTACATCATTTCATGTGTCAATAGGCTTATTTTTTTAGTATGTTTTGTCTTATATTTTTTGTTACTGTTACATAGATCATGATTTAAACATTAAAAAAATTTAATACACAATTTAACTACTATATATTTTCATTTTATATTTATTTATATTAGTCTATAATATTTGTATTTATGAAATTAAATACATTATTCATAGAGACGCTAGGCCATACGTATACATAAAGGCTTCTTACATCATCATGTCATATTAAAATATTGAATATTAAATGATATGGTTATATTTTATAAATATATTATAATATTTTTTTCTTATTTAAATAATATTTTAATTAAAACCATGATTAATACAATCCATGTAGTTCATGAATGAGTCATAACATTTTGAATAGGCGGTAGTCCATATATCTAAAAACGAAGTTATCAAATCCCCACAAAATAGAAACCATAAAGGAATGTTTTATATAAATTTTAAATAATTATAAGGGCATCATAAATTTTATAAATATCATATATAAACTATAAATCCATAATTTTATCCATCATTGAGTGGTGGTAATGGAAGAACAAATGACATAAGTTTGCGAGGAGGTAGTCCATTGTACACATGAATTATGATTGTGTATCCCTTTTGATAGAAGTGTGTGAAGTTGTAATCCATAACTTTAATATTAAAAAACACAGTATATTTATGATTCATATGTTATTATATAATGATTATAAAAAAATAATTAAAGTATTACAGAATAATATAATACAAAATTGATCGTTGAAGAATGTTACCTCTTCTTTGATTAACTCTTTTTTATGGAAAACTTCATCCTTAATTTGATTTAATCCTATTGTCAGTATGATAGGATTATAGTAGAGATATTTGGGATCCATTTAGGAATGTTTTTCATGTGTTAATGGGCTATAGAGGTGTAAATAATTGAGGGTAGTGAATTTCTTTTTATATTGGAGGTGGAGGTGCATTCCTATAAATATAAATAGAAAAACACTATTGGGAGGTCTCCCTTACCTAATGTTCCGTCCAAATTGAAAAAAATGGATTAATCCGACTTTTTTTCATAAAAACTTCCACCAAAAAATCATTTTTATCCTTATTTTCCTTAACTTCAATGTTTCTTTAGTTTTTACCCTTTTATATTTTCACTAGGGTAATTAAATTTCTAACGAATGAAATTTAAACATTAATAATATATCAAGTTGAGTGTTATTAAAAAATATATCCCCACTAAATTATAAATATTATATATAATTTAATAAATAAAAAATCCCATGGGTGTTGGATATTAATTTTAATAGAAGCACATGCAGCGTCAAAAAATATTTAATTAACCCGAACCATTCTAACATTATTTATACTATTTAGTGGTCAATATTTAATTATGAATGTAAAACTGGTCAATAAATAGATTATATGTGATATTTATTAAGATTTAATAATAGATATGTAGAATATCATATTTTTAGTAATTTGAAATATTTTAATAAAATATCCTTAAATTAAAATTACATGATTGTCAATTTTGAAATTATTTATCTAATTAAAAACTAAAAATATCAAGAAAATATTTTAATTTTAATATATTATGTTTAAACCTCTATATAATGAAATATTTATTTAAAATATTTATAGAATACAAAATTTCAATCAATTTACATAACTTTTGAAATTATTTGTATCATTTGTTTTAGTTAATTATTAACTACATAATTACAGCATTGGATTTCTTTATCATGTTTTACTATATAATTAATCATGAACGATTAAATATAAACTAATATGATAACAATAAATCTGTTACATTTCAAAATAATTTTTATAAATTAACAAATGGTTTTTATTGTCTATATCTGAAGGGTTTAAAAATTCAAAAGGTAAGAATGGTGATTTTATTCATTTTTTATTAATATATTAGTATATATGTCACTTTTATATATATTTATCACAAGAAAACATACAAGTGGATCCATGATGTGATATGGTCAAAATATGTCGATCCAATTGGTTTTGGAGAAGTGTATAAGTCATATTACCGCATAAGATTAATGTTTAACTAGTTAGTAAACACATTTTACTTTAATCCATATAATTAATTATAACTTGTGTCTCTAATTATTATGATAAAGAATTATTTTTATATTATTTTAATATAAATATTATACTTATTCAAAATACATATATATGTTTTTCTAATTCAATTCATAGATGTGGAAAAATTAGGCATATATCTAATCACGTAGACCCTGAGAGAAATGTGTTCTTAAAGTGAAAATGTTCAAAATTTCACTTAGTTTTTATATATAAATTCCAAATTAAAATAATAAAATGACTCAAACTATATTAATATATTTATAATTTATCTATTTTTTCATTAAAACAAATTTAAAATATAATTTAACATTAATAATTATTGAAAATATAAGGTAAAAGTAATATAAAATACAGTACAATATAATAAAAATAAAATAAAAAATAATCATTTTAGAAAAATATAAACAATTCACCAATAGTAATATTGAAAATACTAATTACTAAATTATTTTTATTTAGAAAAAAATTTATAAAATAATCAATATGTTGTTTTAAAATCATAGAATCATTAAAAGGTGGGAAAATATTTAGAAAAATATAGCATTTTATGGGTATTACTTGATTTGTTCTTATCATATGTCTACCAAATATATTTTATAAATGTAAAAACAAATAATTAATTATAATATATATATATATATATATCACAATTTCATAAGATGTTATATACACATATAAGCATGATCTTTCTTGTCTTATACGGCATCAATGTAACTTGGTATTGTTTGTAACATTAGCCAACATAGTATTGCGTACACAGGAAGCTTGAAACAAAATCCTATTTGTTATAAAAGGAAAACATTTTTTTATCCTAGTGTGTAAAAATAAATATTTTATTTATTTTCAAAAAAAATATTATAGGATCACATATTTTTGAATTTTTATTATTTTTAGGTCATTAATAATATTTCTGGATGCATTTTATTGATATGAGTAATATATAACCATTATGTTCAATATAAAGTACTATCTATGAAGAGTTATATTTTATTTTGGAGGTCTAAAATAAATTTTATGAGACAAAAATTAAGGTGAAACATTATTTAATATTTATTTCATTGGGGATAATACAAATATTGGGTTATTTTTTTAAAGAATTATTAATGTAAAAAACATGGATTTGTCATTGAGTCTTAAAGAATATAGATTTATTTTTCCACATAATGATATATTCATTTTGTATATTATATAAAATTATAATAACAATTTTGGTTATAATATATACATGAGGAATAATTTTTTTTGTTTTTAGGATTATGTGATCTAATAGAAGTTGATTTTATTGCTTTAGGTATGAAAAATTCATATTGAATACTCATAGTTTGGATCAAAAGATGGATTATTATTAGAATATATATTTACCAAAGTTTTCATTTCACAAGTATACCTGTCATCTCCTTATACATCCTCATCACCCAAACTATCTAATTATCCATTTAAAGTAAAAAAACTCTATGTATATTGTACCTGATCAGGATTTTACTTGTGTTTTCTAGGGTTGTTGCACTACACAACGACTCTCCAATCCTGCTCTACTTCCATAATCTCATCTCCAGCTGACTACACCTCCACCGTGTGCTCCTCCTCCGTGTACTCTGCCTCTTCATGCTCTGACTCTACTTCCTCAACATCAGCGTGCTCCACCTTCACCTGCCCCAACTCTACATCCTCTATCTTTTCTAACTCTGCATGCTATGAACATGTGTCCTCCACCTCTACATCCTCTGAAACTGGAAACTTCACTATAGGATCATCCAATTATAGGTCCTCTAATCCCCACTAGCTATTTTTTATATATTTCTCAAATGGATCATTTGATTTTTTCCATTTATATGGCATCCATTTTGCATGCCACTATTTATTCGCCTGTTATATGTTTCTGTGGAATGATATCTCTACTTCTTTATCTCATTACCTTTGATAGGAATCTCTCATTAAATTTGGTTTGTCGTTGACTGATTGCATACAAGAATTCATGTTTTTAACAATATCTCAATTTAAGATTAAGTGGGTGTTTAGCTTACAAATTGGGAATTTTCTCCTCAATCTTTATCATGCTGAACCCAATATCAGTTTTTATGATTTTACGTGAATATAAATCATCAATTTATTTGACTAATCATGTTTAAATTATGGTATTTCAGTGGATAAAAGGGTTTGATGGAGATCCTATGTAAACCACACACCCCTATATATTTCTTAATAATATCATCCATTGAATTTCTCATGAATCAAAACATTAATGTGGATGTCATTTGGATGTTCCTCATCATTCCAGTAATATTATATTTCAAGGGAAATTTTTTCAATAAATTATAAGGAAGTTCATTTGACTCCAAATATTTTCATTGGTGGAAATAATATTGTGAATAATTGTTTTGAACACAATGGAAACCCTATGAATTGTTTTGGAAGAAAGAGCTGGCGGATTCAAGATTTAAGCATGCCAGCAGTAGCTTATCGTCCATTGGGAGTCATGAACTGTCCCAGATTCAAGTGGTAGGCCTCCTGGAGCTTGATATTTGTTTATGTTTATGAACTATCCCAGTATTCAAAAATACCCTGGCATTCATAATTTCTAATCTTATATGCGTGAAATAAGAAAGAAAGGATAATAGAGCAATATGTTCTATTTCACGTAGTTATATTTTTTTTAAATGTATCTGAATCATTTAATTTTACCACCTGAATTAATTTTTTTGTAGACTACTTGTATCTTTAGGTTATCCAATTTTATTTTATAATATGTTATTTTCTTAGAATTTTTGGTTGTGTGTGGTTATAAAAAGGTTTTATGTTTTCATTTTCCACAAATATATTCAAAAATGAAATTGATTATATATGTTGAAAAATTATTTTCGAAAATGAAAATTGAAATTATACTTTCTTAGACATTTTATTTCATTTTTCGGGAAAAACATTAGACAGCATAAAAAGTTAATTCACTTTCACAGGCTTAAAATTTCAATTAATGGTGCATTTTTTTGGTTTAAATGTTGAAGAACTGCTTTTTTGGCACCCCATAGGGACAAATATCAGTTTTGATTTGTATTTTTGTATATTGTGATGTGAAACAGTTTAATATTATTTGATGTAGAGTTGAGGATTATATGGTTCTTCCAAATACAGAGGTGCATTGTTCGTGCCCAGGAAAGGGGAAATGAGTGGAAGGGGGTTATTTCGTCTAACATGGTCTATTATGTAATATAATATATATATAATTCTTTTATCCCATTTAGCTGGTGTGCTCTATTATATATAGTATCATTAACCTTTTTCATTTAAATTATTTTTCCATTTTTATATTGACATGTTGCTATGAAAAATATATTTGAAAATAGATAGTGTTCTATCGGTTAATGGCTTTTCCTTATGTATTGAACTTCTAAACCCTATTTTCACATTATTAGATTTCTAGGTAATGTTACTGAAAAAAATATGTCTTCATTATTGTCTTGTTAATTAGGGTTTCATTTGGTAAAACTAATCAAAAAAAACTTTTTCACTTGTCATTTATAATAAATTCTTCCATAGAAATGTTTTGGGATTTCTAATTGATAAGGTGTGTTTTGACCTTTTATTAAAATGGTTTTCTTATGTAGAAGGTGTTAAAAATGATGGTATAGGGGTTTTGGTGTCTGGATGGTTGGTAAAGGGTGTTCACAAGTTGTGTCCTCCACAATGAAGTATGGTAGCACACTGAAATATCATCAGTTATTAGTTTCTTTTACTTCAATTTAAGGTGACCTAACTTGTATGAAATCTTATTTGGTTGTTATTTGGCTTATTGTTCCCATCATTTTTTTTCTCCTATATATATTTTGTTCTAAATGTAACATAATATGTTCTGAAATCCATCCATTTATTCCATGGTTTATCGTTAAATTTATTATGACCGAAACTACAACATTATTTATTATAATTAACAAAATTTAAAATGACAATTTCAATGTTCTTTTTTTTCATGTAATTCAAATCTCTATGCTGAAAATAATAATTTATTTATTCTAGATTCTCTTATATTTTTTAAAATTTATTTATTCAAGATGATATATATTACATGATAAATTCATCCTTATTACATAGGATTGAACATCATAGAATTTCTTACCGTATGAAGCATAAATGATTATAGATTATTTATATGTATGTGTTTCTCTATTAATTGTATATGAATATTTAAGGATTTATTATTTTATAATATCTCTATAGTGAAAAAAATGGGTTTTTAGAGATATTTTATAAATATTTCATGATTTTTTATTAATGTGTTCCATTTTAGTCACACATGGTAAGTTTTCATAAACATTAATGTTTGTGAAGGTAAATAAATTGGATCAATGTGTAAATCCTCATCTCTTAGATTATTACATGTTCTTTTTCAACTATAACTCATCTTAACAACTACCAAACCATGTACAACAACATATTTGTTTTTTGGAAATTTTTTCTTATTGGTGATCAAGAATTTAACATCCAAATAATAATATTTACTGTTAAATTTACCAAATATGAATCATCATGTTTTAGAGAATAAAATATTTTTAAACAACATAGAGTCTTCTATTTTCTTTGATTACAGGCTCATGTATTTTATTTCTGTAATGGATAACTTTTTAGAGTAGTATAACATGTTTGAACGTCTAAATATTGAATTGTTTTTCAGTACTCGGTCATGTTATTTGTTCGAGATGTGGATCATGTGATTTAATAGATCAATGAATCATTTTAAGATAAAGAAATCAGTAATTTTAGAGCAGTTTATGCGTTATGTAACTAATATAGAATTTTTTTTAATAAATATTAATGTCTCAACATGTGGTGAATGTAGAAACCATCAATTTATAGTATTTTTATTCACACTAATATCTTCATTTTATATATTTTATTCCCATATTGTAGTAGTAAAAAATATTAAGTCTCTCAAAAAGTTTTCAATATATATAAGAACAACATAATGTAGCAATGTTATCTATAAATATTTTCATATCATGATTTAGTATGTACAAATTGATTCTCTATAGGATATTATGTTTGATTACTTAATATTATTAATATAACCTTAAATACACATAGTCTTAGTATGGTTGGAGACGATGTTGGATTATGTATCTAATTTTATGTTTTAATTGTCCATCATGTTTTTAAGAGTATGTAATATAATCATGGATGAATTTATGTTTCTATAATAGGTGAACTTGTGGGAATGGTAGAACTTTGTCACTTTCTATAGGAAAATAAGGATATTACAACATAAAAAATTATTATTTGAGGTGTGATTTATTTTACTGCATGTCAAATGTATTACTATTGGTATTTTAATGAAGTTGTGCTGAATTGGTCATAATATATTTATATTATTGATAGGTGTATTAATGATCCATTTGACATCATTTTTTATAATTTCATGTCCTACAATGATTCTACTAAATGTTTATTACATTATGTTGCACCTACAATTTCTCAACTTGAAAGGATATGTTGTATTTGAATTTAACATAAGAAAGTACTACTATTTTTAATTTCTAAATATTAATTTTTTTAGCAAAACAACACCAAATTATTGTAATATTCATTTTTTCCTTAGATTACATGAAAATAAAATATGTGGAGGATTAGGAGTGTCTTGCAACAATAACAATGGATTTTTTATAACAAATAAAACTATTTACTGTACTTAGGTATATGTTCTATATATTCATTGAGTGTTACTTTCATGAAATCATTGGATGTAACAAAACATCATATTTTCGTGTCATTTTCATTTTTTCTATGATTAATAAATTCAATTCATTTATTCTTCTCAATTGTCTACTGTTGAATATCATATTTATAGTTATATGATTTTAATTTTCAATACTATTTTGTAGATATTCTTTAATGTCAGTTCATTTTGTAGAAATATATGTTCATTGAGTTTGATGCTGATGATTCGGTCTAAATGAATGATGCAACTTCTCGATACTCAATGGAAACAATAATAAATGACAATGAACTATATCCCTATATAAAGGAATAAAAGATACAATGAAAGAGGAATATGATTGAAATTTTGTAATGCAATGGAGAGGTAATACTCACAATTTAATTATTTTATTATTTTTCAAATTAGCAATTCAATATTTTTTTACAATATAAACTCTTTATTTTAGTTTGTAAAAGATTGTTTGAAGATGTTTTTATACATGTTTTTCGTTTCTGATTCCTATCCCTTTTCCAAAAAATAGATTACATGGTTTCTTTTGTCACTATTTTCACTATTACATGGATCGACAATGGATATGGGATGTCTACTTGTGCTAATAGTCCCCTAAGGGTTTTATGGGCCTTTTGTGATCTATATTTCATCCTATTTGTGAATACTTTTGGGGGTTTAAATCCATGATGTTGTGATTCGTGATTTCATTTTTGTTGTTTATTTTATGGATGTATTATCTTGCTTGCACTAGAGAGAGCCTTTTGCTCCCTATTCAGTGATATTCTATGAGGTCTTCATGCTATCTTGAAGTTGCATCTCTGTTTTATTTGATGAAATAACATTTTTATGGTTTTCCTAGGATGATTTATCAACTGGAATGCCCTCTATTTTTTGATTATCAATTTCACGTCATTATAGAAGTGCATTGATGTAACCTTGAGATTTTAGTTTTGAAGAATTGAAAGGCATGTTGTGTTTGACCAACTCCAGTACAAGCTTCCCAGAATGAATTTACTTGTATGAACCTTTTCACTTTCAATTATTTCTTCTATAATTTCATGACTTTCAATGGGTAGTGCATGACCTATGAGGTTAGGATGATCCTGATGTATCACTTTATGGTGTTTGTTTTATGAATATTGTGTTCAATGAAGCATATTGGCATAGTAATTGTTTTATAAATTTTTAACATGTGGTTTTTTTAAGCTATATCCTTAAACTGAATCATGTAAAGGTTATGTTGCAATGCATGTCAATATTCTCAATAGCTAATTGATACAACCTTTAATTGGTTATCATTTCTAAATGGTGGTTTCAGTATATTAATGAATTTAATAGGTTGCATGTTAGCCTTCATTTTAAAATGAAAATGGTATAGCAGCATGAAGATCAATCCTTAAGTTGATAGAGAATAAATTATGAGAAAGCATTGGATTCCCTTCAGACCTGGATTGTAGGAGTCCCTATGAACAATACATGCATTTTTTCTGATCATGGAATAGTTTATTGTAGGTTATTTTGATCAATGTTTTCTTCTTGATATTTTTATGGATTTTCCTCAATGTTTTTTTTGTTTTTAATTCTATCAATCCCTACTTTTATTAATTAATTACACCTTGTTTTTGTACTACTATTTCAGTTTTTTAATGAACTCTTTTTGGGTTTAAATTGAGTGAACAGTTCATGTCCCCCCCTTATTAAAAAAATACTCAAATTTCGGATAGTCCCCACTTCCCTTATTCTCCTCTTCACTATTCACATTGAATATATCAATGACAAAATTTCAATAATAAATGTTCTTTTATCTTATATAATTTTAATATAACTTATGTTTTATGTTTCTCCATGGTAAAAATGAATTATGATTCCTTCACATTAATCATTAATGTTTTCTACTATTATAATGATTTCATTATTCTATAAATGTTTCAATGTGACCTACTGCTAACTTCTATAAAAAAATATATTTTATTGTTCATCTATAAATTTTTAAAATATGAATCCCTTTTGAAAATAACAATGGATTTATAGGGTCGTGCGAATACACAAGTGAGGTTTTTGTTTATTATAAGAATATATTATTCTAGTCATCTAAACATATTTACTTATTTTATTATCTTTTATGGTAATATAATTCCTAAAATCTATGAATATGATCATGAATAAAATATGTATTCTTATTTACAAAAAATTTAGTGAATTTATAGTCCTTTTTGTATAACTTTGGTTTATAGTTTTCTCATCTATTAAATTCTCATGATAATTCAATTTCATATTATAAATTATATTTTTTAATTATAAATAATTATTTATAAATTAATCCATATCTGTATCTTCAATTCTTACAAATGTTATGTAGCATGGAAACATATTTTTTTAATATTCCACATAACCTTCATTATCCTTCTTTTCACAAGGTTGTTTAGTTAACCCCCTTTAGATGTAGATATTAAATAAAGATATTTTCAAATGTTATAACCCAAATTAAAAGATTATTTACATATTTTTAGTATCTAATTTATTAAATAGGATGTCAGTAATGTAACACAAAGTGATATTAAAAGGACAATATATTTTATTGCAAATATAATATGCAATACAATTCCCAAACGAACAAAAAAATTATTTTTTAAATTTAAAAGTTATATCCTATAAATTGCATTTATGGGTAAGGATCTGATTAAATAAATTATAAAATAAATAAATATATACTACTAATTAGAAAATTTTTGATTAATTCATTGAGAATAAGTAATCAGTTTATTTTAAATTCATTTTATTCACAAAATAATACATTTTCTCAAGAACATGATTTTATTGATTTTTTTGACAAAATGTTTCTATAATTATTGGTTTTTTTAGAAATTTTATTTGATATAATTATAAATTTTTTTAATCAAAATACAATTATTTTTTATGGTCAATTTGTTTGATAGTTCAAAAATGAGTTATCATACTGTGAATGCTAAAAATAATATTTATTTATAAAAAACTATAATTCACTTTGAAGAATATTCAAATTTCCTTTTCATTTTAAAATGGTTTTTATAAAAATTATTCCTATTATCGTATTATTGATTCAATTATGTTAATTATAATTAATTTTGTTGCTGAAATTAGAATCAATACATGTTTCTTCATTAAATGTTATTTTCCTAAAATCAATTTTTTGTTGTATTTTGAAATGTAATCATTAATTAATTTTTAACAAATCTAAAATTGAATCTACAAAATGGATTCAATATTTGGATTTATAAATTCCAAAATTTGCTAAACTTGATCCTATATTTTTATTATAAATAGTAATCATCATGAATAATTATCACCATTGTAATGGTAAATCAGATAATTATTGTTAAACATTATATGATAAGAAATAATAATACATTAAAACATTCCATTTCCCTATTGGATGAGTTTGGTTCAAAAATTTTCATCCATTATTATAATGTATAGAATCTTGGTTCCATATTTCAATGATTCTAAAATTTATAATATTTTTGTAAAATATAATGTAAAAAAAATTTCTTTTATGATTTGAATATATATATTTGTATATGAAAAATATAAAACAAAGTTTATGTTTTATAAATAGATATTTAGTAGTTATTTTATTAATCATTTTAATTTTTAAAAAAACATTATTACTAAAATAATTATCTTAAGAGGATAACCAATACCAAAAAATTCTTGTGAAATCTATATAATAAAAAAAATGATCTGAAAAACTCTAAAAGTAATATTATATATGGGGCTTACAGTTTCCCATGAATCTAGAAGTTAAAATAACTTATTTATTAGGTTTTAGATGATTAAATTCAAATTAAATTTTTCCCTATAGTTTTTGAATTCAAATATTTTAATAGTTTCAAAAAAGACAAAAATGATATTTTATATTGATTTTTTAAAAAATAACTAAAAATTTAGAACATTAATTAAATATGATTGATTTGATGATTAATTGAAAAAATCATCATACCTTCACTATTTATGAAACAATTATAAACATATATGTATAATTAAAACCTATTCATATTGCATAGTTCATCAATATATTAAATGTTAAAAATAGTTAACTAAGTGGTTAAACTAATAGTTAATGTTTAATATGATATTTTCACCTATATAAATTCGATTTAATGGTTGTGTTAGAAACATTTAATCCTTATATTTAGGGACAAGTTATTTTTGAATTATTTTAATTTACTTGGAGGCATATTATATTATAAAATTTCATGTATTTATTAATATATCATTATTGTTATTTTATAATAAGACATATTTGATTAAATGATTTAAAATTGACAAAAAAAATTTCAACAAAGAAGAAAGAAATATTTTTGAAATATAATAAAGTGTCAATTTATTGTACTCTTTCTCTTTTAATGAAACTTTGATGATTTTTTATAAAAAATATTTATATCACAATAATTATCAAAAGGGATAACTATAAAAATATAGAACCCACACTCTCATATCCTATGCTAAAATCTGTATCATTACATTCTCAACATTGAGGCAGATAATTGGGACCCAAATTTTTCTCCCACTACATAAAACATAAAATGTAAAACACATATCACTTACATTATGTAGGATCTCTAGTGTTTAGATTTTGATAAAATTAAGTAAACTCCTTAATAAAAAACTACCCTCTCTTTATATGATAATTTCTCCCCTTTAACCTATCTTTTCTTTTATTAAAATAGGTTTTTAACAACATCCTTGTGAAATCCTACATAGAAATAAATCATTCAAGTTATTTATTTGTATCCCAAGGAAAAACAAATATAAGAAGGGTTTCCTCAAATTATCAGTTAGGAAAAACATAATAAATTGTAATTTAATTCTATCAATGAGATTAAGATGTGCATAAGGGTTTGATGACATAACCAATTCCCATGAGGTAATTAACAATGTAATCATTCCCATAAATACATGGATAATCAAATATTAAGACATGGGAAATAAATTTGTCATCAAAATCAACAATCATTAGCCATGGGATATCAATATTTATCATGAGACACATTATAAACCCATAATAAACAATTAATTCCCTTTTGGTAACTTGTATCATCACATTCATAAAACCATTTACAAAACCTTTTGATTGGAATAACCATGAAACTGACATCCTAAATTACCATTACCTAATGAAATGGAGACCTATAATTTAACACCCCAATCTTCCACAGTACGCTTCTCTTAGAATAATACAGTATCACGTGTTGTATGCAACTCTCAGTTCAAACACACACCACAACCAATCAAACTAGCTGTTATGAATAGTAATATACACTTTTTTAAAATTTCATACATTTTATATTTCAAAATGGACTTCATTTTTGGTGGTTTAATATCGAAATTAGTTTAGAGTGATTTTTTTGGTACTTTTCTGATAACTTTCATATTTTGATGAATAGTGAAAATTGCAAAATTTTAATTAAAAACTTCTTTTTTAATCAAAATAATTAATAGTGATAAATTATGAATTTGAGAGATTGTAGAGTATAATTATATTATATTTTTACCATTTAATCCAATGTTGGTCATTGGATATAAATTCACATTTAAACTGGACATAAGTAAGTGTCAATCTTTTGATAGTTATTATCTCTTAAAAACATGCTTTTTGTTTTATCAACAGGAATTAATTTTAAATTAATTACTTCCACATCTGTGTTTTGATTTTAGAAAAATGGATTCCATATTTAGAATTATGAATTCCAAATTGTGTAAATATGTAACTTTTATTTTTATACATTTTGAATAATTACTTCGGTAAATAAAATATTTACCGTGGTTAAAAGGTAAATCTGATAAATAAGCATAAAAAATAATATTATAATAACAATAAATTACTCTAAAATGTATCCTAACCCTATTTGTTGATACATGTACGACCATGGGAAATTTTCGGTCGATTTTGGGACCCCATGGATCCACTTGTAAGTGATAATGACACTTTATATTAATTAAGTTAATGTAAAAACAAAAATTACAAAAGCATATATCTTTTAGAAACACAATTTTTACATAGGGTAATATATGTTATATTTTAAACTATAAATATTCATTATAAATATAATATTATTTCCTAAATAATGGTAGTTTATTTATATTTTTAAACATTTAATAGTTAAATTTATTTATGACACAATAATGATGCGGTATTTTCCTTATTAATGAAAGAATCAAGTAATAGGTATTATAAATATTAAAATAAATATAATTTGAACGTTTTTATGCCATACAAGAATTTTATTGATTAATATTACATGTTAGTATTTATTAAATTAATTTATTTTGAATTAATAAATTTTCAAAGACTTTATCAAAAATCAATTATTAAATTGTGTCAAAATTAACATAAAAGAGTTTTTAAATAAAATATTATATTATTAATTCATATTATATTCCTAAAAATGTATGGTTCGGCCAAAAGACTTATATAATGATATTTTTATCATTAATGGACAACTTTGGTGTCTCTTGGAAGTATATAGAAAGTTTATTTACCATATAATATAATAATACAATGTGACATGGTAAATGTAAAACTATTTTACTAAGAGATAAATATAAATGAAAAGGTTAATATAGTGACCCACACCATCCTAAAATCTATTGGATGAAATTACTACTACCCATACTCTCCTTAGACTTTGAATAATCAACTTTTGAGCCATTATATAATGAATATGAATTTATTATAAATGAATACTTTATGTTTTTTCTAAAGAGCCCCTCCTCCCCCTTATAAAAGGAGACCTCTTCTAACCAATTATTTATACCTTCAATGCATTTTGGTTCGGCCAACCCCAACCACAATATCCTCTAAAATTCACTCAATTCATCCTAAAGGACTTAATTTAGTCAGAAAGCCATCTTCAGAATCCCTTTTGATCAAATCAAAAGGAAGAACCCAAAGATGAGGTAATAATTTCACCACCATCTTTCAAGTTCCTTTCTTCATCAAATTTTTCTTTCATTATTTTTTCCATTCTAAAACAATAACTCCATTATATTCTATATACTGTGATGTTATTATAAATATGGTAAAACCATATTCAGTATTCTCTCCATCCTTTTAATGACATGTCACCATACGTGTGTATGTAAGGCCTACAGTCTCCACGTCGTGGTGTAATTGTTATTCAAAACATTTTTTATGGGTATGATATTGATGTGTAATTGAATTAAATAATAAATATAACATTATAATGATTCTGTATATATGATATACCATCCTATTATATATTATTTTAATATGAAAAGAATGATATTGTCTCTCGTGTGTACGTACAGACTACCGTCTCCACGAACACGATGAGATTCATTCCCCATCGTATCCATTCATGTATAATTATTATTTTATGATTAAAAATAATGTTTAAGGACTTGGTATCATAATTTATATGAATAATATACAACCTATCCACTAAAAACATGGTTTATGTAACAAAAAATATTAAAAAAACGAGTAAGTTATCACCAGAAAAGATGATAATACTAAGATATTATTAAAAAAGCAATGTTAAAAGATCATATATGATATCATAATTATGTATATGGTTCTTGTATAATTAAATAACAATGTTTTAACTAATATACAAGAGTTTAACATATCATAGTCTAAGGAAAAGTACAATGTAAGGGTTTATTTCACAATCTCTTCATTATCTGAGGTTGTTTATACGTAATTATCTAATGGGACCTCTTTGTCATCCACATCCATGTTTCTTAAAAATGTATTTCAAATCATTCTGAATATTTTACAGACTATGGTTTAAAGTCATTTATACCATTTTTTTGATTTTTTTATAAGAATTTTATAAAGAATATTTCTGTCGTTTTCCAAACAAGGCCCTTTTTAACATTTTCGACAAAATTAAGGTAAGAATTTCCTTTTTTAACTTATAGAGTGGGTGCAGCTATTTTCTGCCATTATAAAATCTTCAAAGTTTCCCTTACAAGCTTATAAGGATATTTTCAAATTAAATGTTTTATTTTATAATTATGTGACTTTTAAATGAATTTAAAAAAAGATATATTTCTCTCAAATAGTTTTTATTTCATCTATGTCAACATCCTTTGATGGATTTTAAGCTTATTTGAAGTTTATTTATTATGATACAAAACATACATATTGTATTAATGTTTTTGTGATATGTTTGAATGTGGATGTGTTATTTTTATACCATTCATGGTTTATGGAGAAAGTATTGACATTTCGTATTCTAGTTTTAATATGAATGTTTATGTTATGTTTAAACCTATTTATATGAGGAATGCATTGGATATAATAAGTGACAGGTGGATCCCGCTATATCTCCTCGATGCATCGGTAGGTCTCATGAGACAAACTAATGTCTTGGCACAAGGCCTTGAAAAAATCTTATTTGTAGTCTTGGAACAAGGCCTTGACTATATCGTTATGATAGTCTGGTATTATGCATTCCATCATTATGAAAGTGGTTATTGATATTGCATGTGATTATTTGACTAGTAGAATATCCATGTTAATAAGTAAATGTTAATATTTCATTTTTTATTTTCCATATTATTCTAGTTCAAGTTTAAAAGGCTTTGGTTTTATTTGTACATTTCCTTAAATGTTTATGCTTATTTATGAAATTTGCTGCTATATTGTTATCTTTACTGAGCATCTGAGCTCACCCCATTCAATGTTTTATTTTCCCAGGATGTGAAGAAGTATTTTATGAATGACAAGAATGGATATTATGAGGGGATATGAAGAAAATATGTTGTTTTAGTTTTTCACTTTATGATGTAATGTAAGACTTATGAATGTATCTAATGTTTCCAAGGCTACTAAACTAATCGGTCTTTCAAGACATGATCTTTTTTGTGATCATGCAAATGTTATATAATAATGCACCGACTCTGGGTAACTGGGGTCGGGGTATTACAGTCTGTATCATATTAATTTCAGTACAAACATTGGAAGCTAGATTTAGATAATCTCTAATTAAAGCACATAGCCCTAAGATAGAATTTGACTATTAGTATAAAAGAATTTCTTAGAATTTTGGTATTGTAGAGATTTTTTTGAGTTTTTTGAGAAATACATCCCTATTTGGATACGAGCAGGTAGTGGTAGCTCTGCAACAGGTGTACCTAGGAGTAAACCACAAAAACACCGCATTGAGCTAGACTCAAACGGGAACTGGTGCGTGAAAACGGGCCTTGCAACACTCTTGGTAACGACACTCCCCGGGGATATACATGGGATAATCCTAATTTTCTTTACAAAACATTATGAAGGTTTTATGAGTATATACTTCCTCAAAGAATATTTTTTTGTGATTATTGATTATATCAATAAGCTGTTCATTTTATGTTATGTTTTTTACAAGTTTTGAATTATGTATTTCGATTCATAAACTAATCTAGTTTATTCTATTGTATAGAATTGGCACCTAGTGGAAGTAATAGAAACTGTATCAATGCACGCACTCCATACCATGATTTCCCTCCTGGTCAAGATAATTATAGTGGAGCTGGTGATACAACCAGTGTTGATCATCTTATCATTATTCTGAGAAAACTCACTCAGGTTATGAATAATAACCTTACCCTTATGGAGCACAATGATCTATAGAATGGAGGATCAATGTTAGATTTTTTCATGAGGAAACAACCACCAACATTTAATGGGAGTACAAATCCATTAGTAGTTGAGAAATGGATAAGTTACCGAGAGAAAATATTTTAGGCTTTGGGGAGTAGTGAAAGGGAAAAAGTTATCCCAGAAGTTTATCGCATCACTGGAGATGCTGATCAATGGTGTTCATTGATACTAAACATGAAGGAAGATGATGAAGTATCAAATATGGAATGGAGGGAGTTCAATGAGCTTTACATAGAAAAAAATTTCCTTGTTACCATCGAGCAGATATGGAAAGGAAATTTCAGAGTCTGAGGAAAAAGGAGGATGAGAATGTCTCAATGTATGAGGCTAACTATACAAGGATAGCGAGGCATACATCAGATTATATATGTAACCCAAGGAGTAATATTTATCATTTATTTTATGGGTTAAAACCATTTCTACGTCGAGCATTAGTCGCATAATCCTTCTCATCGTACGAAGATATTGTCTCAAGTGCTATCAAGAATGAAAAGGAATTCACTAATTCTTATGACTATAAATCAAAGCAAGAGAAGAAGAGATTTGTCGATCACTATGGGAATGGAAGTAAGTTGAATAATGTAGATGTTTAATATCCATCATGTAGTAAATGTGGTAAGAAACACCCTGGTACATTCTTGAATGGAATGGGAGTCTGTTATAAGTGTGGTTAAAAAGGCCACCAAGCATGTGATTACTAGGGGAAGAAAGAAGCTACCAATGTTCAATGCTAAAACTGCAGGGGGATGAGACATTAGGCAAATAAATGTCCTAATCATCAGGGGAACATACCTCAGAAAATGCCAAGGGATAAAGACAAAGATTATGTTTTCACTACTGCTGAGGTAGAAGCTCCGAAAGACATGGTGGCGGGTAATTTAATGGTTTCCTCAAGTTTAGAAAAAGGATTATTTGATTATGGATCATTGTATTGTTTCATATATTCCCAGTTTTCTAAGAAAAGTAGATATTTCCAATTTTCTTTAACAAGACAGTTGTTAGTTAAAACTCCTAAGGGAAGTATCATTGCAACAATGTTCTGTGAATCAGTTCCCATTAGAGCATATAATTTCTCTTTATCTGCTCATATCATCGTCATACCTATGATTGAGTTTGATATAATCCTCAGTATGGATTTTCATTTAGACCAGGTTGTGAAGGTTTATTATAAGAATAAGGAGGTTATGATTTTTGATGAGGATGATAAGAAACACCTTATCTTTAGTGAAGAATCGTCTCCACCTAATTCTTATCTAGAACCACCACCAGTAGCTCAATTAAATTCAATTTTTAGGGAGGAAGAGAATGAAATAATGGTGTGTGATGAAAGGAATATTCAAATAGAGGATGTACCTATTGTGAAAGAATATGTATATGTGTTTCCGGATGATTTACCTAGACATCCTCCAAAATGATAAATTGAGTTTTCCATTGATTTAATTCCTGTTTCAAGGCTTATATCTAAGACCCCTTATAGAATGGCCATTTTGGAATTAGTTGAAATAAACAAATAACAAGAGGAATTGAGTAATAAGGGATTTATTCACCCTAGTGTTTCTCCATGGGGAGCCCCTGCCCTTTTTGTTAAGAAGAAAGATGGATCTATGAGGTTATGCTTCGACTACACGGAAATCAATGTTGTAAAAATAAATAACAAGTATCCCCTACCTTTTATTTATGATTTATTTGACCAACTGCATGGATCTCAATACTTTTCAAAGATTGAACTTTGATCTGGATACCATTAGTTGTGTGTTAGGAAAGAAGACATTCCAAAGACAACATTTTGAACTAGGTACGAGCATTATGAGTTTACAGTAATTCCTTTTGGATTGACTAATGCACCCTCTATATTCATAGATCTAATGAATAGTGTCTTCAAGGAATATCTTGATGATTTTGTGGTGGTATTTATTGATGATATCTTGGTATAATCCAAAAGCTACGAATATCATGAAAATGACTTGTGCATTATTCTGAATACTCTAAGAAGACATGAATTATATGGGAAGTTTAGAAAGTGTGAATTCTGGCTTCAAGAGATCTCTTTTCTTGGCCATATTGTCTCTACGGATGGAATCTCTATTGATCCTTCTAAGACAAGGGAAATATAAGAATGGCCAGCACCGAAGAGTATAACTAAGGTATGCAGTTTTATTGGTTTATCATGTTATTATCTATGTTTCAACCAGAATTTTTCCTGATTGGGTAACCCATTAACGAAACTCACAAGAAAAGGAGTTATATTTTTTAGAAAGAAGAGTGTAAATAATGTTTTGAAGAACTAAATAAAATTTTATTCAATGCTCCGATATTGACTCTACCATCAGGGAATGATGGGTTTGTTATTTATAGTGATGCATCAAAGAAAGGACATGGTTGTATCCTTATGCAGAATGATAGAGTTATTGCATATATATCACAACAACTGAAAATTCATTATCAAAACTATCCTACTCATGATCTTCAGTTATCTGCTGTAATCTTTTCTTTCAGGATTTGGAGACACTATCTCTATGGTGAGAAATTTGAGATTTATACTGATCACAAGATTTTGAAATATATTTTCTGACAAAAAGAACTCAACATGATGCAAAGGAGATGGCTTGAATTACTCAATTATTATGATTTCATGATACACTACCACCTGGGGAAGGCAAA
Organism: Viscum album; assembly: GCA_963277665.1. Lineage (NCBI taxonomy): Eukaryota > Viridiplantae > Streptophyta > Magnoliopsida > Santalales > Viscaceae > Viscum > Viscum album. The sequence goes on from OY728139.1 coordinate 906,229,163, forward strand.
TAAAGTGGCAGATGCTTTGATTAGAAAGGATCATGGAGTTTTGAGCAAGATGAGAGTTTAAAAGGCTCCTATATACATGGATCTAGTGAAGATGGATATGGGAATCACCATAGAAGGTGAAAAATCAATACTTTTTCAAATGGTTTCCAACCGTATTTACTAGAAAGGATTAAGATTTCTCATAGCAATGATAAATAGTTTCAAAAGAAGATTAACGTTGTGAATGATGGGATATTGAGTGACTTTTTATATGTAGATGAAATTTTTAATGATGGGAATATATTTCGTTTTCCCGATATACCTGATCTAGAAATGGAATTTTTGGATGATGCTCATAATTCCAAATTCTCTATACACCCTGGGAGCACCAAAATGAATAGAGATTTGAAGGAAATTTTGTGGTGGGATAACATGTAGAGGGAGATTTCTGATTTTTTTCCAAGATGTATGGTTTTTCAAAAAGTGGAAGCTGGAAGGAAACAGACTAGACGAGTCATTAAAACTCTTCCCATACCTGAGTGGAAATGGGATAATATCACGATGGACATTGTCATGGGACTACCAAATAATCCTAGAAATAACGATGAAATATGGGTCATTGTTGATCGTCTTACCAAGTCTGCACATTTTCTTTCTATAAGGGAAGATCTACCACTTGAAAGTCTAGAGAGACTATATATTAATGATGTAGTGAGACTTCATTGCGTACCCCTAACAATTTTATTGGATCGTGACCCCGTTTTACATCAAGATTCAGGACAAGTCTTCAGAAGGCCATGGATACTGAACTTCGTTTGAGCACTTCCTACCACCCTCAAATCGATGGACAATCAGAATGGACTATTAAAACCTTAGAAGACATGTTGATATCTTTCTCACTTGACTTTCATGGTACGTGGGATCAATATTTAACTATGGTAGAATTTTCCTATAACTATAGCTTCCAATTAAGTATTTGAATGGCACCGTATGAAGCATTATTCGAAAAGAGATGTCGCACACCAACCTGTTTGGATGATGTTGGTGAAAGAATACTCATATTCCCTGAACAGGTGGAGGAAATGATAGAAAATGTGAAGGTAATCCAAAACCACATCAAAGCTACTCAAAGCCGGCAGAAGATCTATGCTGATAATCGAAGGATAGATTTGGAATTTCATGAAGGAGATCATGTTATTTTGAAGGTATCTCCATGGAAGAGAGTTATACATTTCGGTAAGAAAGGTAAATTGTGTCCCAGGTACATCGGACCTTTTGAAATTCTAGAAATAATAGGGGATGTTGCTAATCATTTTGCAATACCGCCAAGTCTCTCCAAAGTTCACGATGTGTTCCACGTATCACTATTGAGAAAATACATGCCTGAGCCAACGCATGTACTCACTAATGATGAAGTTGAACTAGAACCTGATCTATCTTATTACGAAGAGCCCGTCAGGATTCTTTATACAAAAGAACAAGTACTGAGAAATTGGACATCTTGTCTGGTAAAAGATATATGGAAAAACAATAAGATAGAAGAGGCAACGTGGGAACCAGAGGAACGTATGATGAAGAACCACCGAAGTCTTTTTATCTAGTAAGAATCTATAAATTTCAAGGAAGAAAGTATTTTAAATAGGGGAGAATGTAACACCCCAAGCTTCTACGTTAAGCTTCTCGTTGAATAATATAGTAGAGTGTGTTGTACGCAACTTCGAGTTCTAACACACACCATAACCAATCAAACTATTTGTTATGAATATTAATACCCACTTTTTGAAATTTAATACCTTTTATCATTCAAAATGGACTTAATTTTTGGATTTTGAATATCAACATTAGCTAGGAGTGAATTTTTGGTACTTTTCTGATAACTTTCATATTTTTATGAATAGTGAAAATTACTAAATTTTAATTAAAAACATATTTTTTATTTGAAATAATTAATAGTGATATATTATGAATTTGAGTGATATTAGAGTATAATTAGATTATATTTTTACCATTTAATCCAATGTTGGTCATTGGATATAAATTCAAATTTTAACTGGACATAAGCAAGTGTCAATCTTTTGATTGTTATTGTCTCTTAAAAACACGCTTTTTGTTTTAACAACAGAAATTAATTTAAAATTAACTACTGCCACTTCTATGTTTTTAATTTAAAAAAATGGATTCCATATTTAGAATCAGGAGTTCCAAATTTTGTAAATAGGTAACTTTTATTTTTAGAAATTTTGAAATATTATTTCGGTAAATATTTTATTTACCGTGGTTAAAGGGTAAATCCGGTAAATAAGGGTAAAAAAATAATATTATAATAATAATAAATTACCCTAAAACGTGTCCTAACCCAAGTGGTTGATATAGTTCTGACCATGGAAATATTTGGGTCGATTTTGGGAACCCATGGATCCACTTGTAAGTGATAATGACACTTTATATTAATTAAGTTAAAGTAAAAACAAAAATGACCTAAGCATATATCTTTTTGGAAAACAATTTTTAAATAGGGTTATATATGTTATAATTTTGACTGTAAATATTCATTAGAAAGCTAAAAAAATTTCCTAAATAATGGTATTTTATTTATATTTTTTAGACATTGAATAATTAAATTTACTTATGAGATAATAATGATGCAGTATTTTCCTTATTAATGAAAGAATCAAATAATTGGTATTAAAAATATTAAAATAAATATAATTTGAACATTTTGATGCCATCCACGAATTTTATTGATTTTTATGACATTTTAGTATTGATTAAATTAATTTTATTGTTAATAATAAATTTGTTAAGACTTTAACAAAAATCAATTGTTAAATAGTATCAAAATTCACAAAAAAGAGTTTGTAAAACAAATATTATATTATTAATTCATTTTATTTTCCTAAAAATATAAGGATTTGCACAAAGGATGTATATAATGATATTTTTATCATTAATGGACCACTTTGGGGTCTCTTGAAGTATATACTAATTTTATTAACCATATAATATAAAAATACAATGTGACATGGTAAATGTCAAACTATTTTGCTAAGAGTTAAATATAAATGATATGGTTAATTTAGTGATGAAACCTATATAAAAGCTATTGGATGAAATTATTTCGACCCAGAATCACCTTAGACCTTTAATAATAAACTTTTTAGACATTAGAAACTGAATATGAATTTATTATATATTAATACTTTATGTTTTTTCTAAAGAGCCCCTCCTCCCCCTTATAAAAGGACACCACTTCTAACCATTTCATCATACCTTAAAAGCATTTTGGTTCAGCAAAACCATGCCTAATTATCCTCTCAACTTCCCTCACATTATCCTAAAGTCCTTACTTTAGTCATAAATCCAACATATGTAGCCCTTTTGATCAAATCAAAATAAAGAACCTGAAAAAGAGTTAATAATTTCACCACCCACTTTCAAGTTCCTTTCTTCTTCAACTTCTTCATTATTTGTTATTTCTATTCTAAAACAATAACTACAGTATCTTCTATATAATTTTATGTTATTTTAAATATAGTACAACCATATTCAGTATTCTATCCATCCTTTGAATGACATGTCAACATGCGTGCGTATGTACGGCTTACCGTCTCCACGTCTTGGTGTAATTGTTATTCAAAACATTATTATATGGATGGGTATGATATTGATGTATAATTGAAGTAAATAGTAAATATATAGTTATAATGATTCTGTATATATGATATACCATCCAATTATATATATTTTTAATATCAAAATAATGAGATTGTCGCTCGTGTGTACGTATAGACTACTGTCTCCACGAACACGATGAGATTCATTCCTCATCATATCCATTCAAGGCTAATTCTCATTTTATGATTAAAAATAATTTTTAAGGACATGATATAATTCCGGATATGAATAAGATAATACTGATCCACAATAAACATGGCTTAGGTAAAAAAACATATTAAATAAAATGACTAAGTTAACACCCAAAGCGATGATAATACTAAGATATTATTAAAAAAAGAAATGTAAAAAGGTTATATATGATATAATAATTATGTATATGGTTCTTTTATAATTTAATAACAATATTTTAACTATTATACAAAAGCTTAACATACCATCAACTAAGGAAAAGTATAATTTAAGGGTTTATTTCACAATCTCTTCATTTTCCGAGGTTGTTTATACGTAATTATCTACTAGGACCTCTTTATCATCCACTTCCAAGTTTCTTAAAAAAGTATTTCAAATCATTCTTACTATTTTAAATACTATGGGTTAAATTCATTTATACCCTTGTCTTACTTTTTATAAGAAGTTTATAGAGGAATGTTTCTTTCGTTTTCCAAATAAGGTCCTTTTTAACCTTTTTGACAAAATTAATGTAAGAATGTCTTTTTTTTAACATATACTGTGGCTGCAGCTATTTTTTCCATTATAAAATCTTTGAAGATTATATTACAATCTTATAATGATATTTTAAATGTAAATGTTTTATTTTATAATTATGTGACTTTTCAATGATTCCAATAAATAGAGATATTTCTCTAAAATATTTTTGATTTCATCAATGTCAACATCCCTTGGTAGATTTTAAGTTTATTTGGAGTTTATTTATTATGATACAAAACATCCATATTGTATTAATGGTTTTGTGATATTTTTGACTGTGGATGTGTTATTTTTATACCATTCATGGTTTATGGAGAAAGTATTGACATGTCGTATGCTAGTTTTAATACGACTATTTATGTTATATTTAAACCTATTTATATGAGGAACGCATTGGAATTAATAAGTGACGGGTGGAGCCTGCTATAGCTCCTAGATGCATCGGTAGGACTTATGATACAAACTAGTGTCTTGGAAGAAGGCCTTGAAAAATCGTATTTGTAGTCTTGGAACAAGGCCTTGACTATGTGGTTATGATAGTCTGGCATTATACATTCCATCATTATGAAAGTGGTTATTGATATTGCATGTGATTATTCGACTAGTAGAATATCCATCCGAATACGTAAATGGCATTATTTAATTTTAACATAGCCAAATTATTCTAGTCCATCTTTAAAAGGCTTTTTTTATTTATACATTACCTTAAATGTTTATGCTTATTTATGAAAGTTTCCGCTATATTGTTATCCTAACTAAGCATCTGAGCTCACCCCTTTCAATGTATTATTTTTCTAGGATGTGAAGAAGTATTTTATGAATTACATGTAGGGATAGTATTAGGGGATATTAAGACAAGATTTTTTTGTAGTTTTTCACTTTATGATGTAATCTTGGACTTGTGAATTTATCTAGCGTTTCCAAGGCTACTAAACTAATCGGTCTTTCGAGACTTGATCTTTTTTGATCATGCTAATGTTATGTAATAATGCATCAACTCTGGGTAACTGGGGTTCGAGCGTTACATATAATGGGTATCACCTTTTGTATATGCTATATCGAGCCCACCGATTTTCCATGAGACATAATGAGGCTTAACACATCATATAAGCTATATCAGGACCACATGTTTCATATAATTCTCAAGTACCATGAATAAAAAACATTAATAAAATACTCATAATGACATGATAAAAATAGTGAAAATAAATTCTGTTCATATCAATATATTTTAAACATAATCAAACCATTGAATAGAATCAGGTTCCATAATAATCTATTTAAATCATAGTGAACCAGTGGCGAAATCTCGTTGAGATAATCATTATTCATATAGAAAAATAGTGATGATGGTATCATTAAAAAATATTCACCTTAGATAATAACTAAATATTATGGTTTTTTACATTTAGGAATTAAAATACCATAAAAAATATAATTTTTTGATGAAAATAAACTATTTTTTTGAAAATCACATTTTTTTAAAAACCATTTCGAAATCTATTAATTTGAAAAACAAAAAACAAAATGTATAAATAAATATTTGAAAATAATTTAATCTAATTTTTAAAATATAAAACATTTTGAAAATACTGTCTAATTAGAATAATCTTAAAAGAACATTTAAAAACATCTTGAAAACATTTTTAGAACAAATTGTTTGGAAATAACACATATTTACGACCTAAGAGAGAAATAAAGTCAGATTTTATTAATATCACATTCTAAAAAATATTAAATACCAAATACTGAAATATAGGTATAATTGATTGAAAATATCATGCATAAAAATAAAATAAGAAAATTCATTCGAATTATAATATTTCATCATTGTAGACTTAATCCTTAACTTCCCCAATAAGCCTTGAGATTGTAACAAAAGACTCTTACAATTTAGGTGAATTGAATCAAAATTACCATAAAGGAATTAAATAAAAAAAATTATAACAACAATTGAATAAAGATATCAATGCTATAATATGCTAATGAGTATTATATAACCCACATAATTGAAGATTGGTGTACATCATAACTAACGTATGAAAGAATGAAGTTGACAAACAAATCCCTTAATTATTTGGTTACATTAAAACCATATAAAACAAGAAAGAGATATCAAAAAATTGATGTAAAAACCCTCATGTAATTTAATGATATTAGTAATAAAATAAATCCATGTTCATTATAAATGCAAAATATAAAAAAATTATTTATGAATATGGAATATATTTCCCAGAAATATAAGTCAAACAATAAAACCCCTTACCAATTGAGTAACATTTTAATCTTGTGATTATTGAAGGAATAACATTAATTAAAACAATAAATATCATTAAATAAATTAAATTCTAGATATATTATTTTTTAGGACTTTATGTACACCATATAAAATTGATTATAAGCATAATAAAAAATAAGTTTCAATAGAATTTAAATTGTGACCAGAAACCTTATCTTTAGTTCGATTCCTCAAGCATGTTCATTATAATCCTAAATAATAAACTTATTTTATTTATTTTATTTATTAGGTGATTTTTTAAATTTTATTAATTATTTTATTTCACTTATTATCATTTCATATATATTTACTTAATCAATTAAATTTATATCGGATGTTTTGACCATACTCGGATTATGTGTAAGAAAACTAAGGTTGGTTAGAAATAGTCATCGTGTTTATTATATAAAAATCTCTAGAATAATTAAAATAAAATAATAATCATATTTATACATAAATTTTTCTTTTGAAACCCACCAATAAAATTTGGTTATGAAAAAATATCCAATGTAATAATCATGGAGATGGTCAGTCGTAGGTACGCATGAGAAATGTCCCAATTTATCAATGATCATTTTGGAAACAGTGAAAGAAATATTTATATTTAAATAATGATAATTATATCATTAATAGAATTTTATATAATCATATATACATATATATAATACATTAGATGTAAAAATAATTACATCGCTTCGAGGAGGAGGTAGTCCACACATCCATGAAGGACATTATCACTTTTATAGTGTGTGAAAAGGTAATAAATAAAATAATAAATTATATTTAAAGAATATTAATTATGTGATTAATATCACATATATAGAATTTATGTAATATAAATTTATTATATTTTTCCTTATTATCTTCCATGTAACAAGTTGTTGACAATTGATTCACATCACTTCCTGAGGCAGTATTCCACCGTACACATGAGTGAGGTTCTAATATGCTATTTGGTTTGAAATGTAATTTTTTTATGTGATATAATAACTAAATAGGATTTAATATGTTATAAATATCAAAAAAAATCATGTATAAAATATATAACCATCATTATTTAAAACCATGAAATATGGTAATCGAAGAATGAACAAAATTGTTTTGCGACATAGTAGTCTATCGTACACACGAAAAAGATGGTGTATCCCACTATAGGGATGTGTCTGATGTTTTACGACATATAAATAATATAAATAATAATAATAATGATTTATATACATATAATAATATATACTAATTATATAAAAAGAAATTAATGGGTCGATAAATAAATAATAAAAAAGTGATCACGGAAAACAATTACCTCTACGTTGTGTAACTCCTTTTGGATTTCCCCAAATGAATTTATTAATTTCATTGATTACCCAATGATAGTATTTTAATATGAGAGTATGGATTTATATAGTTCAATTATTCTGTTTTTGGATGATAAAAAGGCTTCAGAGGTGTGATGTGAGGAGGATAGGGGGAGGTCGTTTACAACGGCGGAAGATGACACACTTGGTATTATTGAAAGGAATTGTGTGCTAACCTATTATTACTTGTTCTCATTGGTTATAAAGTGTAATATTATATATCCATACATGTTTAAGGTTCTAAATATTCCAATTAAATATATTTTTTACAAACTTATGGTTGTTAATACTACTTATGTTCTAACTTAAAATATTATATATGCTAGTTTTTACCTTACTGTCTATAATTACTTTTATATTCTTCCACTAATCACATTGTTAAAAAAATTAAATTAAAATTATTAGAAATTTAAAATTGTTATTATTAAAAATATGGAATCTATTATTAGAAATTACAGTCATATAAGGGGCATAATATAATTTAAAATTAATCATGTAGATAGGATGAGAAATCTGGGTTTTATTGAAAAATAGTTTTAATGTATAAAATGTTTTATATCCAATTTCTATGTGGAATTCATTAAATTGAACTCAAATTGTATTTATTGATGTATTATTTAAATAATAATACTTTAATAACAATTTAAAATATAATTTATTATTATAAATTATTTAGACTAAAATCTATTTTTCAGTTAAAATTATGTATTATTCAATATTAATCAAAATAGGAATGTTCTCAATAAGATATAAAAAATTCACCGAGTTTAAATTTTTATATTGAATATTAAAAAAATTAGTTTTTTTAAATAAAATATATTGAAGTTTTAAATTTTAGTTTTAAAATAATCTTTCCACAAAAAGTCAGTAAAATAGCCTTTTAGGAAAATACATTTTTATGGTTAATTTTTTTATTATTTTATGCCGATAAAAATTATAATATGAAATGATAACTATTTTGTTGAATAAATAACAAATAAATTTCCATTATATTGTTCACCAATAGTTATTGATTTAATTTATTAATCCAAAATTATGTTGGGGGCATAAAAATAGTTTTTTATTAAAACACACCATTTTTATTCAATTGGTTTTTTTATTTATATATAAATAATTAGTCACCAAATAATTCATTGTATATACTATTTTAAAATGTATTTTCAGAATTAAGCTTATACTATTCATTCCCACCACTATAATAGATAGGTTACAACTATCATAATATTAATAGTATTATGTTTTCTGGTAATAATTGACCATGAAAATAACACAAGGTATCAAAGAAACTCATTTTTACATGAAATACATGATACATTTGATGTATTATATAATGAAAGAGTAATGATTAATTACGTTTAAATTAATATACAATTGAATTAAAATTAATTATAAATATGATATTTACAAATATCTCACTATGTAACATCCTACCCCCTTAAAATGATGTTCTCCCCCGATATCTGTATTTGTTATGAAACGATTAACAATTTTTGTATTACTTTATTTAAACCCACATCATTCAAAATAAATTAATAAAACATAACAAAAAAGGGAATGTGGGAAACATAATAGTTACCTGAATTTAAGAATAACTTGTATTCCACATAGTGTGAACATATGTAGGAATAAATAAAAATATTAAACAATTATGGGGAGTGATTGAGGTCATTGATCATAAACAAACAAATGATAAATTCAAAGTTGTGGGCCTCAAATTCATTAATCTATTACAATTTAATGTGCCATTGATTCCTCATAAATGAGGGTTCTATGGGAATTCTTTTGTTAAAGATGATATTTCAGGAGTTAGTGAATTATCTTACCTTCTAGACCAAGATAAAAAAGGAAATATACATACATGATCAGTATAATTTCATCATTTTATCTTATTAAAAAAATATAAAATTTTTCACCAAAATACATGTATATAATATGAATTTTTAATTCATTAATCCCTATAATCAGCTTTTAAATACCAAATAACAATTAAATATATAATAATTAATTTATATATATCACTAAACATTGACAGAAATAAAAATGGGTATCACATTGTAATATAAGGTCCCAAATGATTAAACCTTCACACGATACATAATTCCTCATAATTAATACCAGAATTTTAATTTTTTCCCATAAAATAGAATCCTTATAATTATTCAAACATTTATTGATTATGTTTGTAACCAAATGGTTAGAAGCATTTGATTATATATTCTTCCTAGATAAATCATCCATTATTCCTCTAATAAAATACCATATGTTTCTGTAATAAACATAATCATTATTTATTAAAAATATCATTCTATGAAAGTAATCAAATTGTCTAGTGGTATTGCATAAAACCCTTATTGTCTTTTGGTTATAGGTTCATGCTCCACAGCCTTACTATATGCGACATGTTTCCAATGAGAATATGAGTTGTCCATCCTATTTATTTTAATCAAAAAAAGGTCCCAAAAACGTTATGTTGATCCTAGGTGTTATAAATACAGAATCCAAATAAAAAATTTCTAAAAAGTCCTTAATCACATTAGGTTATTCTCAATTAAAACCTTAGGAGGGAGTCTAAGACTATGGACATAGGATAAAACTTATTATTTTAAACCTATGATATTATACATAACTCATAATATAACCTCAGATAAATACCTAAAAATATTCAAATCTATCGAAACTAATCTCTGAAACCATCAATAACATCTATGAACTTACACTCCCACATTTTATACTGAAATCCATAAATTTACATTCCCAAAAATAATGCTAATAATTGTGACTGATGTTTTTCACTGAAAACATAAAACATCAAATGTTAAAAATATATCCCACACATTCTTGAAGATATTTTATGTTTACAGTATATATAATTAGGAAAAAATAATACATAAAAAACTCTTATGACATTAAATTATAATTACACCCATTTAACCTAGGTTTTATTATTTTATAGTATTTCATTGAAATCATCCTCATGAAATCATTTATAAAAATAAAACATTCCATATATTTCATTATAACCCTAGGGAAATGAAAACTATGATGGGTGCGATAATCATTAGAAATTTAATGTCATTAATGATCATAAGAGGTGCATAACGGTATGAATATATAATCAAAGTGTGTGAGAGAATCGTTAAAGAACTCATACCCATCAATAATATGATCATGAAATATAAAAACATGGGAAAACAAAAAGCCATTAGAATCAATAATCATGAGACATGTGATATCAATATCAATCACGAGAAACATTATAAACCCATGTTTATTCCTCTATTTTAGGATTTCTCAAATGTGTTATTACCAGATGAGTTGTCTGAGTGCTTTAAACTTGTTCTCTAGTATCAAGAATCTATATAGGCTCTACATAGTAAGAAAAATCTTGTTCAAATTCAATTTCGTCATCAGTGAGAAAATGTGATTTTCACAACATATACATAAATAGAAATTAGATATAGAACATTTCATATACATTACAGAGGCATGGTGGAATTTATAAATTTTTGGAAATTACACTATTTATTTCCCTAAAATTATAATGTCTAATGTACATGCCACTCAATTTTCCCTTATTCTCAAGCCTTATAACATAATTCCATAGAGGTAATGTCAAGAAAATTTTATATCCCACTTGAAATTACTAATAATTATTCCATTTATCAAGGTAACTAATTTTCCTACTCTAAGACACTTTAATTTCTGTCTAATTTTTTTCTCACATATATAGTCTCATCAACACAATCTACTCCAAAAGGTATTCTTCCAATATCTCCATCCCCACATGTTAAAGAATGAAATCCCATAATATACAATTCTTCAAATATAATTATTTGACTAGTTGAAAAGGAGAAATATTTATAAGAAAATATAACCAAGGAAAATACTGATCGTAGACACATTGATAGTCATGTGATAATAATTTCATAATGTCTTATAATTTTTGGATCAAACATTCATAAATGCATTATTTTTTAAATGGTAGGCAGTGGTCAAAATAAGATCTGTATCTAAATCCTTTAGGAGGTTTCCCCTTAATTTCAATGTAAAATTGAGATCATGATAATGATCGATTTAATGTGGTACACCATGAATTAAAATAACTTAATTAAAATTAATCTTCTCATGGTCCTAATGATGAAAATATTCTCTACTTTTATAAAAATGTGTATTGTTAGGGATGGTGTCCAAAAATAACATATATAATATCTTTTTTCATGGGAGCCTCTATTAGTATAGTGAAAATGACTATAATAATATCATACCTTTTTTTAAACTAAAATGGTACTGTTTATAAGACTCCTCTAGGATTTTGTCTCTGAACCTTGACCTATAGACTATTGAAGATTTTTTACACAATGTATGAATTTTATTACTGTATATTATGTTAGTAAAATTTTTACTTTATTTATCTATACATATTTTTTCAACCATGGTGTATTGAGAAATTCAATCTATGATAATCGTCTAATAATTCTCCTTTCAGATGAGGTTTAGTGGGAAGACAAAGCATCCATAAATATTTCAGAATGAAATCTTCAATTATGGTTTATATGAATTTTCAATAATCTACAATAGTAAATTTCTTATGAAAATTATCATTATAAGGGTGATAATTTTTTAAATTTTAATATAAATATGTTTTACCATTTAATTGAAAATTTATTTGTTTTTCCCATTCAATAATAATTCCTACATTTATCTTTACTACATCTATGAATATAAGAACCCTTTCAGTCAAAATTTTGGAACAAAATATTTGATTTTTCATTCCGAATGGATCTTCTACAATATGTTCATTCCCCCATTTATAGTGTATTGAAAAATGATGATCATTTAGTTACTCGATCAATCTTATTTTCCTTAAGTTGAGTTCTTTCTATGAAATGATATATTTTAGATACTTATTAATTGTGTATATCTCATGTTATTCACCATATGGATAATGTCTCCATGTTTTATAAGAAACTTTTATGACTGATGATTGAAGATCACGACTAGGATAGTATTGTTCATTATTCATTAATAATGTGGATTTATATAAATTACATTATCATTCTAAATAAGGTGACAAAAATTTCCATTCATGGATGCATCAAGATATATAATATATAATTTTGAGATTATAGAGAAAAAATTGATGCATTGACCTTTTTCATTTATAAATACTCAAAAAAATATTAACATTCCTTTCTTCCAAAAGTATTAAATTATGTAACATTTAATATTGGATAATGGCTTATCGAGTCGTGAATATTTTTGAAGAAATCAGTTATAGTTACATGCTAAAAAATGATATTTCATACGTTATTTGTGTTCATTTATGCATGGAAATATTTTAATACCTCTTTCATCAATAGATAAACATAGATTCCATCAATGGATACAATATTTACATGAAATAAAACAAACTTGAGTTAGAAATAAATCTTGATAAATATTTTATATTACTCTTTTCTCCATATAGTTTCAGGAATAATAATAAATTTATTCTCATAGGCCTCACAAATTTTATAATATACATAGTTATCATTTATAAATAAAAAAAATATAATTTTATTCTTTGTATAATAAGTTAATTATATCATTATAAATAGAGGGTTGGTTATTAAATTGAAATGTCATTACTGAGAACTCATAATGTTCATTCCTTGTTTTAAATACTATCTCCAAAATATCATCCTTTTTTAGAAATAATTTATTATACCCATTACGAAGGACAATCTTTTAAAAATTGTTGTGATCCATGATGTTGATTGAGTAATAAATTATATGAGGAATAGGTTACATGTTTTTTGTAATTTAATTTATTTCCCTATAATAAATTCATATCATCATATATCCATATTTCTTTTTAATGAAAATTATAGAGATCCCCAAGGTGATGCACTCTAGAAAATAAACCCCTTACAAATAAAATCATGTAGTTGTTTCCTCAACTCGAGTTACATTGCATGGTCCATTTTAAAGGGATTAATTGATATTATGATTTTATATGGGATTAAATAAATGAAATATTCAACTTCCTCCTCTGGTTGATGTCTATATAATTACTCCTAATATATATCAATGTATTCTTATAAAATTTGTATATCCTCAATTGGAAATTTATTCTTTCATGTATTTGTTGTGTTTTAACTTCTTCTACTAGAATCTCTTTTAGAAGATCCACTATAATTGAATATATATATATATGACTGAGATGGTTATTTTTTCCTCTAAAAATAAAATATTCCATATATTCATCACGAATGAATATTTTTTCCACTTGTAATAATTATTTTGCCTTATATTTTGAAACACAATTCTTTCCATGGAATATATAAACATCAACAACATGTATGATAAAAAATTTAGAAAATAAAAAGGATTTATGTGTCATGTTGGTATGATATTAACATTTCTTTGATGAAGTGAGGTTTCTAATAAGAGTTTTTTCCGGGAACTATTTTCTTAAGGTTAAAGGAAAATATATAATTTTTTATGAACCAAATATAGATATAAATGACTATGATAACCCATAATCAAAAAACGAATCCTCTAAATATGAATATAAGATTAATTTATGTACCATCACATAATTAGGTAAATCCATATTATCTTTGTTAATTATATATTTTTGGACTTAACCCTTAACCACTACTCTCATAGGTTCCCCATAGGTTCAGGACATTGGTTTGAATTATTCTAGATTTAATTGTTGTTTATGCACTGGAGAGTCATTGTATCATTCTTAACCTGACATTAATGAGAGATATGACCATTTTCACCACACTTATTACACACTCACATTCCCATCAATAATTTTTCATGATGTTTCATTCTATATATTTAACATGAGATAAATGTCTTCTCATTATTCCTCTAGGATGAACTCTCATTTACATAGTGTTTATAATAACTCTTATTTTATTTATTCCCATTAAATATATAGGATCAATAGATATCCACTTCTCTTATGATTTAACATAATAAAAATTATCATATGATCATATTTTTGGTTGAAAATTTCTATTTAGTGACATGTATGAAGATAATTAAAAATGGGAAATATGTCATTCCATATTATGAAGGTAATTTATATCATGTATTTATCATCAACTAATGGTACCCTAATAATATAAAAAAATTATCTATAAATTTTCATTAATAAAACTATCTTTTTATTCATTTTAGTTGTAGTGGCCTAACCCTAGAAACCTGAATCCAGTGTCGTAAAACCATTACATTGGTATAAGATACAAATAATTACATCACAAAGAATCTAAAGATTTGGTAAAAAATAAACATACCTGTGTCCTTAATTAAAATTTAATAAAAAAATTATAAAATAATTTTTTTGTTGATAATAAGATCATTTCTTCTAGAATATCAATTTATATCAATCATTGTATTCTTCATGGAATCCAGTGGAAGGGAAAAAAATAAGGCAGATCACAAATTACCTAGAAAGGTTATGTATATAATAAGAAATCATGATCCAATAATCATAATCAATATGTGATTTTAACAAAACAAAACATATTCTATATAAACAATAAATTAATAAGGGTATGCATCCATAAATAATATATGTGTGAAAATCTTTTCAATAATTAGCAATATGGTAAGTAAAATAAATGACCAAAAATTATATTTAAATAACAAAACAGAATGAATAGATAAGGAATAACTAATATATTAAGGTAAATAATAGAAACCCATTTATATTAGTCAATAAATGATAATAAAATTCATTTATAGATAATTTCATAGTTAAAATATTTTGGATTATAATAAATAAATATTGAATGAATGCCATACATAATTATTGGACACCATGGTCCTATGAATCATGAAACATCTACTCTCCCACAAATTCATACGACAGTCCAGATATTATAAGTAGAAACTCTTTTAATTTTTTTAAATTAATTTGTCTCAAGAGACCCACTCTGGGTTCTAGGGGTTATCTTATAGCATTCCTCACCTAAAAATTTGGGTCCAAATAATTTCTCATATTTCAAATAATAGATTTAATTCATGATTCAATAACAATTAATG
The DNA here is from genome assembly GCA_963277665.1 of Viscum album. Lineage (NCBI taxonomy): Eukaryota > Viridiplantae > Streptophyta > Magnoliopsida > Santalales > Viscaceae > Viscum > Viscum album. The sequence continues at coordinate 906,245,204 of OY728139.1, forward strand.
AAGAATAATATCATATTAAATATCATATATGTCATATATAAAGTATAAATACATCATTATTTTCATCAAGTAATGGTGGTAAGAAATAATGATCGACATCAATTTTTGAAGAAGTGGTATGTCATTAACACAAATGATAATATCATAACCCATTTGATGGAATTTTGTAATTATTTGGTCATAACATTAAGATAAAACAATCACTGTAAATTTAATATTTTTAGGATATTATATAATTATTTTATAATAATAATTGTAGGAGGTGGAGAAGGAAAACAAATCAAACCAAGTTTAGAAGAACATTACATATAATTCATGTATCCTCGTTTAGTTTGAAAGAATTCATTCTTAAGATGCTTTTCTAACCAAGATGAGGCTTATAAAATATGGTTTTGGAAGTTAGGGATTGATTCATTATTTTCTGATCCAAATTAGTTTCATTTTATAATAGATAAGGTTATGGTTATCTTTTTCCTTGTAGGGTGAGCTCCACACCTGTAATTTTTTGAAATAGTGATTTTCACCCCTATTTATTTTATTTCAATAGGAATAAATATTATCCATTCTCAATAATATAAGTGATAAGTTGAAAATATGTATAATTACTGGACCTAATATTCCTACAGCTGGTGTATTAATTTCAAACATTGTCATGATCATAAGAAATCAAATCCTAAAGGACCGACCAGTTTAGTAGCCTTGGAAAAACTAGATATAAACATATGTTTTAAATTACATGATTATATAAAAAACATAGTATCTACTATGAAATCAATAATATCTCATATAATATCTCTATAAGTTAGTCATAATATAAATCTTCACATCTTGGGGAAAATGAAACATAAGATAGGGGTGAGCTCATATTATCAATATTGATAAAAAAATAGAGTATATCATAAATATGCATGAAATATTATGGAAAGGTATAAAACTGAAACAATATCAATTTAAGCCAAATATTCAAGATAATATGTAAATAATAAAAAAATCCCATTTAAGAATTCACATGAATATTATACTAGTCAAATAATCACATGTAATATCAAAATCTATTCTCATGATGAAGGAATACATAATGCCAGAAATCATTACCGTACCATCAAGGCGTCATCCAAGACCATACATAAGTTTGTAAAAACGCAAAATAGTTTGTCTAATGAGACATACCGGTGCAAAAAGAGGATATCAGTGTCCCCGCCTTTCATTTATTAATTCCAATTCACTTCTCATATGAAAAGTGTAACATCCCGGACCCGGGTGCCACACAACGGGTGCCCTGAGCCCGGTTCGCCACATGACCTCAAGCGCATTTCCCCAAATGCCAGAGGCTACCGACTAGCAGTGAGGGACCTGGTCTTATAGTGGGGAAACTATTCACTCATTTATCAAAGTGTAGTGCAACAGAATTCAAATCAAACATACAACAAATAGTAGAAGTAGTAAACCATACACATCTGAAATAAAATACAGTATAGGATATAACCAATAGTATATAAATGATGATTCTACATGTCTCAAGTTCTAAGAAAATAGCAAGAGCATGTTATACATCAATGCAGTACAACAAAATTAGAGTACAAAAAAGCAAAAAAACAACTGGCAGCGACATTACGATATTAGGCTCGGTCTCATGCCCTCTTACTCCACAGCAAAAGTAAAGTACTTGTATAGGGACTCTTTCCCCTACCCACACCTATAAGAAACGTAACCTATTTGGGCAGAAAAGCATTACCCAAACAGGGTGTGTGAAATATATCTCAGTAGGCACCCACCAAAGGCTCATGCCCAACTGCGTGTAAGCATACAACAACAGTGTGCAATGGTAAAATGCAATAAAGTAAGCAGTACAAAAAAGTAACTAACTTAATAGTCAAATTTCCATTTAATTATTCATTTAATTCATTAAATATTAGAAATCACCACATTGAATTTCTATGTAAACAGTCCACGTCCTCAAACAAGCAGAATCTTACCCTCAGGTAAGCAGAATCCAACCTGCAGTTATATCCCTCAGGTGTAATAGAAGTTTCCCTCAGGCGTAGGAAGTGTTTCCCTCAGGAACAGAGTCTATTTCCCTCAGGCATGGAATAAGTTTCCCTCAGGCCAAAAATATCTACTACCCTTAGGCTAAATAGTGCAGTTCCCAAAGGCTAATCACAACAACGACCTCAGGCTAAACAGGTAACTGGGCCATGCCCAATAGTTAAATTAACAAAAACAAGCAATTCCTCTCAAGTAAATTCTACAATTACTACATTAAAATCATACCCTCAGGTATCCTGTCCAAACGGCTAAACAGTGGAACACAGCCCCGTGGTGGTTCTGGATCCAAGCCACGATCCCAACCAGTAGTTTAATATCATAATTAAATACCTAATAAATTCTATGTGTTTAATATAACAATGGACTCAGCCACACGACACCCCAATATGGATTCGTGGTGCAAAAATGCAAAAAACACATGGCAGTTGGAAAATAAACACTAAGACACCTACCTTATACGCCGACGAACGTTATACCTGAACGCCGACTCCAAAAACAACCTTGAACGGCATAGATATGGCGAAGAACAAAACCCAATCAAATGTAAATAACTCCAGTTAGGAGAATAATTGGTAATAACCAACCAAGGAGGTGGAAGCCCTTACTTGTGTGGTTCCAACGGGATCATCTGAGGCAGAAACTGATTCTAGACGAACACCTGGTGGATCTTCAAAGGTCTGACCTCCTCCTTTGGCTCCAAATCGGCTCAAGTGTCTCCTATGCCAAATGAGGAGGCTACTACCTATTTCAAACCGAAAAAACAAAGTACATGGCGTGTACTTATGAGTACACAACATGTACTTCTTTCATTTAACTATGCCTCTAGTGGCATCGCCAGACTGTTCATCTATCGACATGAGTACACCGCATGTACTCCCAAGTATACAGCGTGTACTATCGCCCAGCTGGCGGCTGCTCCACCCCCTTACTGTTTAGGCGTACCGACGGACTACACGGCGTGTAAGAACCACTACACGACATGTAGTCGGTTCCTACACCCTTCGTTGTCAGCATGGCTACACGCCCCATGTACTCATCCCCACACGGCCAGAAGTAAACGGCGTGTGGAAAACGTACACGACGTGTAGTTCCAAAATTTAGGATTTTCCCTATTTTCCATATTTTCTCAAAAACACTTAAGGAAAAGGAAAAAGAAGAAGACCGTACCTCAAAAATAAGAATCGGGTTCTTACAAACTTCCCCCTTATATAAATTCGTCCTCGAATTTCCCTTCCCAGGGTGGCGAAGATAAAGCTCATAACAGCTCTGGCCACTGAGCACGTACGTCGGCCTCCCACTCCCAAGTCTCATCCTACACTTGTTCATGCTGATATAGCACCCGTACGAGAGGAATTGACCGGCCTCGGAGAACCTTTGTGCTCGTGTCAATGATACGGAGCGTATGCTCCTCAATGGTTGCATCATGATGAAGCTCAACCTCCTCTGGCTGAATGGTGTGAGATGGGTCTGAATGGTAGTGATGCAACTGAGACATGTGGAAGACGTCGTGCATGGCTCAGTACCGCTCTGGTAATTGCAACCGATAGGCAACCAGCCTGACTCTCTCCAGAATATCGAATGCACCCACATACCTCAGTGAAAGCTTACCCTGTCTCCTGATCCGCTTGTGTCCCAGCCTCAATGAAACACGCAAGAAAACATGATCCCCGACCACGAACTCCAAGGGTCGTCTGCGGCGATCAGCATAAGATTTCTGACTAGACTGTGCGGTATCCATCTGCTACCGAATCAACTGGACCTGCTCAGATGTCTTCTACACGAGCTGTGGTCCCAGTAAAGCTGCCTCACCTGCCTCTAACTAGCAAAAATGTGATCGGCATGTCCTACCATATAAAGCCTATTATGGTGCCATTTAAATAGTCTCTTGAAAACTATTGTTATAGGAAAACTCGACTAAGGGTATGTGCTTCTCCCAAGATCTACCAAAGTCTAGGACGCATGCATGCAACATGTCCTCAAGAACCTATATCGTATGCTCTGACTGGCCATCGGACTGAGGGTGGTAGGCTGTGATCAGAAGCACCTATGTACCCAGCGCCCTCTGAAAACACTTCCAGAAACGAGACGCAAAGTGGGAATCCCTATCTGAAATGATAGAATGAGGGACCCCATGAATACGTACGATCTCTTGGATATACATCCTTCTGAGCTCTTCAACACCAAAGGTATCCTTGATCGGCAAGAAGTGATCTCCCTTCGTGAGTCTGTCCATAACAACCCACACAACGTCATTGCCACGAGGTGACCACGGTAATCCCGTCACGAAATCCATCGCGACATCATCTCATTTCCACTCTGGAATGGGTAACTACCATAATATCACAGCTGTTCTCTAATACTCCGCTTTCACCTGCTGACAGGTGGAACACCTCATAACAAAACTAGCTACATATCTCTTCATACCCAGCCACCAGTACTGGAACCTCACGTCACGGTACATCTTGGTAACCCTAGGATGAAATGCCAAAGCTGAAGCATGAAACTCCTACATTAGCTCCTTGCGTATATCCCTTGTAACTGACACTCGTCCATAGAAACGCAGGACCTCATCATCGCCTATCATCCAACTGGGAGGAGGGTCCTCACTTTCCACTGACTCCCGTATAACTAGGCCTTCTGAATCCGATAGCTGCCTCATCCTCACTCTGTCTATGAGGGTAGAAGTCACAGCAAATGAGGAAAGGTAAGTCTTCCCCTGACTGTTGTGCATCTCCAGATTCATCTCAGAGAACAAGTCCATGAGCTCCCACTCACCACTAGCCTCATGCACCACATGTATTTGTGACATCCTACTCAGTGCATCAGCTACTACATAACCTTTAACAGGTGTATAGGCAAGCTCAAAATTGAAGTACTGTAGGTACTAGACCCACCACTTCTGCTTCAGATTCAGGTCACGCTGAGTAATGATATACTTCAGGCTTTTGTGGTCGGTGAAAACCACAAAATTCTCCCCCCATTGATAATGTATCCCACAGCACAACGCATGAACAACTACAGCCAACATGAGATCATGTGTCAGGTAATTACTCTCATGTGGCCCTAACTACTGTGACCCATACGCAACAACTCGGTTGCCCGGCATTAAAACGGATCCCTGCCCAATCCCTGATGCATCACAGTAAATTGTATAGCTCTTCCCCTGCACTAGGAGTATTAGGATCGGTGTTGATGTCAACCTTCCCTTCATGTCTTGAAAGTCTATCTCACAAACTTCTGACCAAACGAACTTCATAGGGTTCTTAGTCATTTCCGTCAACGATTCTGCTAAGCGGTTGAAGTCCTATATGAATCATCTGTAGTAACCAGCTAGCCCTAGGAAACATCGTATCTCAAACACGTTCTTAGGATGCTCCCAGGAAACTACCGCTATCACCTTCTATAGGTCTAATGCAACTCCTGCCTCTAAGATGATATGACCTAGGAATTGAATTGGGTCCATCCAAAACTGGCACTTTGAGAGCTTAGTATATAGCTGATTCTCTCTCAGTGTACTCAGTACGATCTCAAGATGGGTGGCATGGTCGTGTCGAGTGTGAGAGTACACCAAGATGTCATCCACTAATACTACCACAAAAGAATCAATATACATATGGAACGCAAGAATAATCAGATCCATGAAAACTTTTGGCACGTTCATTAGTCTGAACGGCATAACCAAGTACTTGTACAGACTATATCTGCTCCAAAATGTTGTAAGTGGGATATCCGATAGTCTCACGTGTAGCTGATGATATCCCGATCTAAAATCAATCTTCGAGAACACTCGTGCTCCACGAAGCTGATCAAATAGATCGTCAATCCATGGAAAGGGATATCGGTTCTTTACCGTCAACTGGTTTAGCTTCCGATAATCCACGCAAAGTATAAGGGTACTGTCTGCCTTCTTTGCAAACAGGACTAGAGAACCCCAAGGAGAAGTATTGAGTTAGATAATGCCCTTTGAATCTAACTCCTCTAACTACCTATTGAGCTCCTGCAGCTCTAGAATAGTCATCCTATAAAGAGGAATGGACACCGGTGCCTCTCCTAGCACAAGCTCGATAGAAAAATCCACCTCTCGCTCTAGAGGTAGACCTAAAAAGTCTTCCGGGAAGACATCCCTGAAATGATCAACAACTGTAGGGAAATTTGTCTGACAAGTCCCCTAGTCATCCAGATATAAACTCGCAATCTGGGATGTGACTCCACCTCTCCCATGATGCTCTGGTCCAGCTTAAATCGCCTGAGCACTCCATTCGACCTTATATAGAAACTCTCGGCCCTCTAGTGACGTAAAACGCACCCTGCGACGATAGCAGTCTACAAAGGCTCGAAAGAGAACCAACCAGTCCATCCTGAGAATGAAATCATAGCTCATTATCTCTAAGACATAGTGGTCCCAAAGGAAGTTACACCCACTAACCTCAAGGGGGAACTCCTTGCACTGACGCACACCAGCCGTCCTAGTCCCCGACGGAGTGTCTAGCGTCAAGATATCAGATGAATTAGAATCACAAAGCCTAAGGATCTCCACAACGGGAACACATATGAAACTATGTGTATCACCCGTATCGAAAAGTACTGAAGATAAGACATAAGCTACTAGAATAGTACCTCTGACTATCGAAGGATCAGGATCCTGCTCGTGCTGGGTCTGTTGCACTGCTTATGCCTGCCCAGTGTCGCGGCCCTACGACACAGCCTGACAACCCTGAGCTATACCATCCTACTGCCTCTGATATCCTGGTGTCTGGCTACCACAGCCACGACCACCATCTCTTCCTGCATACCCTGTCATATTCCAGTTCCCTGACTGGTAAGAAGCCACTAGTCCTGGTCCCGCACGCGGAGTCTGCACAGAACCCCTCTCACTAGCCACTGGTGGAAACGCCCTACAAAAGCGCTGCAGATGAGCCATCTTGATGCAAGCTCAACACTCCACTGGGTGTCGTGGACACTACGGTCTCTTGTTCCCCTCTCTACCATACTAGCAGAACCAGAGTAGACCCCCTGAAGAAGCTTCCTGGATGGTACTGGCACCCTGAGAGAAATCCATCTGTCTTTTCCTCTTGCCAGCAGAAATAATACCAGTCACTGGTGATGAACCGTCCTAGCCCACACCACACAATTCCCATAGGTTCCTCTAAGTAATCAACGCCTGGTTCACAATAGTGTGTAATGAAGGCAACCTGAAAACATTCACCAGTGCTCAGATGTCATAACTAAGACCATCCTAAAAACGTCTGGCTTTCAATGTCTCATCACCAACTAGCATGGGTGCAAAACATTGAAGCTTCATAAAACGAGTAGAATAGTCCATCACCGACATGGCGCCCTGGTGCAGATTCATGAAATCGCGAGATCTATCTGCCCTCAGCGTCTCGTGAAAGAAGAAGTCATAGAAGACTGCCTGAAAATCATCCCACGCCATGTCTTTGTGATGCTCTGACTGTGTGGTAACATCTCACCACCTCTTGGTGGAATCAAACAGCATGTAAGTCGCGAGCTTGACCCTCTACCCTGTAGGCTTATCAAGATGCTTGAAAATAGTCTGCATCAATCCTAGGCAACACTCTGCAGCTTGTGGTCCACCATCCCCTGAAAACGTAGGCGGATGCTGCTGCTGGAAGATACGAGTCGGCTCATCTATAGATGTGTCAGCCTCTGGTGCTCTCTGATAGGTCTACATGAACCGCATAATGCCTTCACAGAACAGCGCCTCCGCGCTTGTGTCTGGTATAGCAGTTGGCACCGCATCTGGCTCTGCTGGAGGATCAACTGGTAGCCCATGGCCCGCCATCTCCGGAGTATAATCGTCTCTGCTCTCCTGGCAAACAACTTGTGGTCGTCTAGGCAGCATGACACTACAAGGTCAAAATCACGCCTTAGATTCAAGATTATTATGACCGAAAAGAGAAGGAACCACAAAGGAAACAAGAGGAAGAAAGCATTCAACATTTTCAAAACAAGGCTACACGGTGTGTACACTAACTACACGGCATGTACTTGACTTCTTTTCCCCTTCCCAGGTCCTTCTACACGACTATGCCACATGGATTCCATTCAGCAAAAAATACAAGTCTTGTAAATTATCTACACGGCGTGTATGGTGTTATTTCCCAACTGCCCCTGTCGTCTGTGACACGGCCGACTACTCACCTTGATACTACAAGGCGTGTTACACCCACACACAGCGTGTAAACCATCATGTTTCACTACCACACGGCTAACACCACAAGGTCTGTCCTTGGACAAGACTAAACGTCGTGTCCCCAAGGGTACACGACGTGTTCAGGGGGGATGTAAAACTGGCCCATGTTGTTCGTTACATGGCCGAGTCCCCAGGTCACACTACACGATGTGTTCATCATTGACACGACATGCTCTGTACAAGAGCTCACCGACCCGTGTTGTTAGTTACACAGCCGGACACCGGGTCACACTACATGGCGTGTTCATCATTGACACGATGTGTTTTAACCAATCCTTTCCCTACCCTGTGTAACCGCCCACGTGGTTTGTGACACGTGGTGAGAATACATGGCGTGTACTTAGGGTACACGATGAGTACTCAAAAGGTTCATTTGTATTCCTGAACGGAAGAACATACACGGTGTTTATAAAAATAATACACGATGTGTATATTGTGTTTTCAGATAGTATGCCTCAGAAACTTCCCTGGAACCCAGAAAATACTGAAACACAACACCTAAGTGTCAAATTCTGACTCGTGGAGGGCCATACTCCCAACGAATCAAAGTTTGACATATTATCTATGTTATAACCAATAAAAAGTCAGTGATCCACCAAATATTGGTCGATGGTGGCCTATACTCCCCAAAAACCAATGTTTGGAATCCATTCTATAAAAAGGCTCACATAAGAAAATACCCTATCAAATAGCAGTTATTTTATCAGGGCAACTATCACAACAACATGCTTTTCTAGCACATCAACTATCACAACAACATGTAATTTCTAATGCACCTACATGGAATAGAAACAATGCATGACATGTGATATCTAGCATGTTCCTATATGATTCATGAGATGGCATACCATCATCTCATCGGGCTTCAACTGAATTGAATACACAAATAAATTATAACATCACAATCTCAAGTGAGTCACCCAACGGTGAAAACATATCAACCGTAAAATTGAAAAATCAGTAAAATTTTCCACACGAGGTAAATTGTCCTCTCCCTATACACGAGTTAGCTACGCCGGGGAACAGCTTATTACCAACTACCGTTCATCATGTCTCTGACTACGACTCCAAATAGTAAGTCAATGAAAAGAAACCCCTCTAATACCACTTTGTAACATCCCGAACCACGATGCCACGCAATGGGTTCCCCAAGCCTAGTTCGCCACGTGACCTCAAGAGCATTTCCACAAACACCAGAGGCTGCCGACTAGCAGCGAGGGCCCAGGCCTGATAGTGGGGAAACTATGCCCTCATTTATCAAAGTGTAGCACATCAGAATTGAAATCAAACATACAACAAACAACGGATTTGGTAAACCATACACATCTGAAATAAACTACAGCAGTGGATATAACCAACATTATATAAATGATGATGCTACATGATTCAAGTTCTAAGAAAATAGCCAAAACATGTTATACATCAATGCAATACAACAAAAGCAGAGTACAACAAAGTAAAATTAACAGCTGGCAACAGCATCACGAGCCTAGGCTCGGTCCCATGCCCTCCTACTCCATAGCAACAGTCAAGTACATGTATAGGGACTCTTCCCCTACCCACACTTGTAGAAACGTAATCTGTTTGGGCCGAAATGCATGACCCAAACTGGGTGTGAGAAATATATCTCAGTAGGCACCCACCAAAGGCACGTGCCCAACTGCGTGAAAGCATGCAACAATAGTGTGCAATGTTAAAATGCAATAAAGTAATTAGTACTAAAAAGTAACTAACTTAATAGTCAAATTACCATTTAATTATTCATTTAATTAATTAAATATTAGAAATCACCACAGTGCATTTTTAAGTAAACAGTCCACGCCCTCAGACAAGTAAAATCATACCCTCAGGTAATCATAATACAACCCGCAGGTATATCCCTCAGGCATAACATAAGTTGCCCTCGGGCATAGGAAGTGTCGCCCTCGGGCACATAGTATATTTCCCTCAGGCACGGAAGAAGTTTCCCTCAGGCCGAAAATATCTACTGCCCTCAGGCTAAATAGTGCAGTGCCCATAGGCTAATCACAACAATGCCCTCTGGCTAAACAGGTAATCGGGCCATGCCCCACAGGTAAACGAGAAGTAACAAGAAATTCCTCTCAAGGAAATTCTACAATTACTGCTTTAAAGGCATACCCTCAGGTATCCAAGCCAAATGGCTAAACAGTGGAACACACCCCCAGGGTGGTTCCGGATCCAAGAAAAGATCCCAACCAACAATTTAATATCAAAATTAAATACCTAATCAATTCTAGTTGTTTAATATATCAATGTCCTCATCCACAAAACACCCCAATATTTGTTTGTGTTGCAAAAATGCACAAAACACACGGCAGTTGGAAAATAAACACTAAGCCACCTACCTTATACGCCGACGAACGTTATACCCAAACGATGACTCCAGAAACGCCCAAGAATGGAATAGATCTGATGAAGACCAAAACCCAAACAAATGTAAATTCCTCCTGTTATGAGAAGAATTGGTAAGAACCAGCCATGGAGGTGGAAGCCCTTACCCGTGCGGTTCCAACGGGATTGTCCGAGGCGGAAACTGATTCCAAACGAACACCTGCTGGATCTTCAAAGGTCTGACCTCCTCCTTTGGCTCCAAATCGGCTCAAGTGTCTCCTCTACCAAATAAGGAGGCTACTGCCTGTTTTAAGCTGAAAAAACAAAGTACACAGTGTGTACTTTTGAATACAGGGCGTGTACTTCTTTCATTTAACTGTGCCTCTGGCGGCACCGCCACACTGTTCATCCATCGACATGAGTACATGGCATATACACCCAAGTATATGGCATGCACTATCTCCCAGCTGGCAGCTACTCCACCTCCTTACTGTTTAGGCCTGCCGACTGACTACATGGCATATAAGAACCACTACGCGGCGTGTAGTCGTTTCTGACACCCTTCGTCGCCGGTATGGCTACACGCCCCGTATACTCATCCCCACATGGCTAGAAGTACACGTCGTGTGGAAAAAGAACAATGCGTGTAGTTCCCAAATTTAGGATTTTTCCCCATTTTCCATTTTTTCTCAAAAAAACATAAGTAAAAGGAAAAAGAAGAAGCCCGTACCTCAAAAATAAGAATCGGGTTCTTAAAAAAGGGTGAAACATAACATAAACAACAATATTAAAAAAATCATACAAATGTTAATAATTTAACCAAAAACAGTGTATGGTTTTAAAATTGAACGTCCTTAGTCACACATATCATAAAAAAATTAATAAGTATGGATGCTTTTATCATAAAAAATCAACCTCAATTAAGCATAAAATCTGATAAATGATGCTCACTCAGATGAAAATAATTTAATAAAATCATTAAAACAATTTGGAGAAATACCCCTTTTTAATATGAAAATAATAAAAGGACATTGAATTATAAAATTGAAAATTAATTTTAAAAATAAAATTGTATAATTGTATGTCATTCTTTATAATTATAAGGTTTCATAATGGCATAAAATAACTATTCATTCCATATAAGTTAAAAAATATTCTTTCCTTCATTTTTCTAAAAGTTTATAATGTACCTTGTTTGGAAAATGATGGAAAGATTCCATTAAAATTGAATGTAAAAATTAAAACAAGGGTGAAAATGACTTTATAAAATTTTAGATAATATTTTGAATTAAATTTTAAGAAACAATGACATTGATGAAAAAGATGACCTAGTATATAATTACATATAACAATCTTGGATAATAAATATATTGTGAAATTAACCCTCCCCTGGAATGCACCTTTAGTTGAGGGTGTGTAAACCTTATTAATAATGCTTAATGTATGTTATTAAATTATTACAAAACTATATACATATTTATAATATAATATATTATCCTCTTATATTTCTTTTGTTAATAATATTTCAATATTACCTATGTTTTGGGTGTTAACAACTTACGTTTCAAATTCAGGTTTTGTCAAGTGAGTCATGTTAATTATAAATAAATTTCATTTTCTTCATATAAATAAAGATTCTATGTTCATAATTATTATTTTTACTCTTAATAAAAATTTTATAGTAATTTTTGAGTGGGTAATGTGGGCACGCATTGTGGAGACGGTGGACTATACATACGCATGAGTGACGATATCATTCCCTTAATGTTTAAATGGTATAAAATTGGAAGGTATATAAATTATAAAGAATCATAAAATTGTAATATTAATTATTTATATATATTATTATCTTAATTATACCCATCCAAATAAATTTGTGTTGTGTAACAAATTACAACATGTTATAGAGACGGTAAGCCGTAAATACACACAAATGGTGATATTGTTATTTGTAAAATTGATAAATTGAGAATTATGGTTTCCCTGTACCTATAAATACATATCATCTAGTATATTAAGTCATATTTGTTAATTTATAATGGTAAAAACATTGAAAGTGGATGTATAAGAGGATAAGAACAATGAAAGAGTTAATAAAATAATTACCTAAATTTTAGTTATATCTTTTTGTTTTTCATATAATGGATCCTTAAGATGGACTTATGACCAAATTATTGTCTCTAAGATTATGTGAGTTAATTTTGTAGGATATTTTTTATGTTTGTTTCCAAGACAATGGGATTTATAGGTGTGAATAAAAGATAAGAAGAGGTACCCTTTTATAAGAGAGGGGAGGTGACCATTAGGAAACTCCAAAACTATTAATTTATTATAAATCGATTTTATATTTAAAATATCTCCATAATGAGTTATTTCACATCTATGAAGAGGGTGGGTCATAACAATCTTCACCAATGTACTTTAGACATGATTATTTCAAAAAATTAACTTTATATTTTTTTCTTTAACATTAGTTAAATAATTTAACTTTTACCACATTTGATTGTATTTTTATATTATATGCTTAACATATCTCTTATAAAAATCCAACCAAACCCAAATTTGGTCATTTAATAAATATTTTACTATTTAAAAGTTATTTGGAAAAATTATAATTTTTTATTACGTTTATATCATTTAATAAAATATTATTTATTTTAAAATCTTATTTATGTCAATTTTTAAAATATTCAATATTTACATTTTTAAAAAATAAAAAAAAATGATAAATTTGAAAAAATACTTCCAATATGACACTAACATATATAGGATATATTTAAAGTTAGTTTATGTCATTAATTATATAAATTATATTTATTTTAATATTTTTAATACTATTTATTTGATATCTCAATTAATTAAACAATTAATGTATCATTATAATACAAGACTTTAAACAAGTAATTTATAACCAAAAATATTGTAAATAAATTATTATGATGATAATAAATTTATTATATTTTGAAAAAATAATTATAGTAGAATTTATCTTACATATATCTTTATATTATAAATGATTTAGTTATTAGTATTTGAATATAACATTTTTAAATCTTCTTTAATTAAAATATATTAAGTGTCCTAATCAAACTGAACAGGAAAAAATGTACCATATTTTCAACCTAAGGATTATTTTGGATGAAAAAAATCCCATATAATTAAATTAGATAGTTTTTTGGGTAATTAAATATTATTATAATATTTTTTTATATTCAATTACCCTATTTACCGTTAACTGTTGTAAATAAAATTCAAAAATTACTTTTCAAAAAAAATATTAATCCTATTAGATCATATTTTTTATAAATATTAAACACACACACAAACAGATATATATATATATATTTATTTAAAAATTAATTTCATTAAAGTGGTAAAATTAAATTCCCATCAAATTTGCAGAAGTGGTTAGATGGAGAGAAAAAGTAACTTTAAAACCTTTGATAAATTATTATAACTAATTTTATAAAAACATTATTCTAATGAAACAACATTTTTTGATAACTGTATTATTTTTCAATTGTGGCTTTAAAATAAATTTAATGAAAAATAATTATTTAATTGAAAAATTCGATATTTGTCAACAATGTAGTAATTTTCACTATTCACAAAAAATTGAAACTTTTTATAAAAATAAAAAAACGCAATAAATTAATTTTTATATTTCAATTTCATAAAATGAAGCCTATTTTTTGAAATAAAATTAATAAATTTTGTAATGTAGTATATACTATTTAAAAACTATTTTCAATTGTAACACCCCAAGATTTCATAGTGTGTTATTTCTTCAAAATAATTCAATAACTTTCACTACACGCAACACCGAGTTCAAGCGCACCATGACTTACCAAACAAGCCGTTCAAAAAAGGTTATGAATAGTATTAACTAAATTTTAAACTTTATATAATCCTTATAATTTTAGAATCCATATTATGAGTTTCTTAGACATAATGTAAGAACAAATTCATCTTCAGTATTGTAGTTTTACCAAATTTTAATACTGAACCCTTTTTAAATAAAATATTTTAAACTTTTTGACTAAATGGGGACATCAAAAAATTTAAAATAAAACATCCCAAGCTTCCACGGTACGCTTTCCTTTGAATAAAACAGTAGCGTGTGTTGTACGCAACTTCGAGTTTTAACACACACCACAACCGATCAAACTAGCCGTTATGAATAGTAATACTTAATTTTTTGAAATTATATATATTTTATATTTAAAAATGGAATTCATTTTTGGATTCGGAATATCAAATTTAGCCTAAGGTGAAATTTTGGTACTTTTCGGATAACTTTCATATTTTGATGAATAGTAAAAATTACTAAATTTTAATTAAAAACAACTTTTTTAATCAAAATAATTAATAGTGATAAATTATGAATTTGAGTGGTTTTAAAGTATATTTAGAATATATTTTTACCATTTAATATAATTTTGGTCATTGGACATAATTTTACAATTAAACCGAACATAAACAAATGTCAATCTTTTGATAGTTATTATCTCTTAAAAACACGTTTTTTGTTTTGACAGCGGGAATTAATTTTAAATTAATTTCTGCCACTTATGTGTTTTGAATTTAGAAAAATGGATTCCATATTTGGAATCAGGATGTTCAAATGGTGTAAATAGGTAACTTTTATTTTTAGACATTTTGAATAATTACTGCGGTAAATATTTTATTTACCATGGTTAAGGGTAAATCCGGTAAATAAGGGTTAAAAAATAATATTATAATAATACTAAATTACCCTAAAACGTGTCTTAACCCTATTGGTTGATACATGGTCGACCATGGGCATCTTTGGGTCAATTTTCGGACCCCATTGATCCACTTGTAAGTGATAATGACACTTTATTTTAATTAAGTTAAAATGAATACAAAAATGACACAAGCATATATCTTTTAGAAAAACAATTGTTACATAGGGTTATATATGTTTGATTTTAGATTATAAATATTCATTAGAAAGATAAAAAGATTTCCTACATAATTATATTTTATTTATAATTTTTAGACATTAAATAATTTATTTTATTTATGACAAAATGATGATGCAGTAATTACTATAATAGTGAAAAATTAAAATAATTGATATTATAAATACCCAAATAAATATAATATGAAACTTTTAATGAATTAAACTAATTTTCTAGGATACTATGATATATTAGGATTGATTTAATTTACTTTTTTCGAAGTAATAAATCTGTTATGAGTTTCACAAAAATCAACTATTGAATAGTGTCAAAATTGACATAAAAGAGTTCTTAAAACAAATATTATATTATATTAAATTCCTAAAAATCTAAGGTTCGGCCAAGAGACTTATATCATGATAGGTTCATCATTAATGGACCACTTGGGGGTCTCTTGGATGTATATAGTAAGTTTATTAACCATATTATATAAAAATACAAAGAGACATTGTAAAAGTGAAACTAATTAACTTAGAGTTAATACTTCAAGATAAGGTTAATATATGTACCCAAACCTATCTAAATTCTATTGGTTGAGTGGTTGTCGACCTATCCCCACCTTAACCTTTAAATAATCAACTTTGGATCCATTAGAAACCGAATATGAATTTATTATAAATTAATATTTCTAGCTTTTCCAAAGGTGCCCCTCACCCCTCTTATAAAAGGGCACTCCTCCTTATCATTTATTCACACCTTCAAAGCCTTTTGGTTCGGCCAAACTCTGCCCAAATACTCTCCCAACATCCCGCACTACAACCTAGAGGCCTTAGTTTGATCAGAAAGCCAACCTAAGGAGCCCTTTTGATCAAATCAAAAGGAAGAACCCGAAGAAGAGGTAATGATTTCACCACCCTTTTCTAAGTTCCTTTCTTCTTCCACTTCCTCTTTCTTTGTTCTTACCATTCTAAAATAATAACTCCAGTATCTTACATATACTGTGATATTATTATTAATATGGTACAACCATATTCAGTATTCTATCCACCCTTTGAATAACATGTCACCATACGTGCGTACGTACGGCTTACCGTCTCCACGTCGTGGTGTAATTGTTATTCAATATATTATTATTTGGATGGGTATAATAATGATGTTTAACTCATGTAAATAATAAATATAACATTTTAATGATTCTGTATATATGATATACCATCCATTTATATATTATTTTAATATCAAAAGAATGATATTGTCGCTCGTGCGTACGTACGAACTACCGTCTCCACGAACGCGATGAGATTCATTCTCCATCGTATCCATTCAAGTATAATTATCATTTGATGATTTAAAAATGATGTTTAAGGACTTGATATCATTCTGGATATGAATAATATACAACCTATCCTTTACAAACATGTCTTACGTAACAAAACATATAAAAGAAAACAAGTAAGTTAACACCCGATATAATGATAATTCTAAGATATTATTATCAAATCAATATTAAAAGATCATATATGATATCATATTAATGTATATTATTCTTGTATAATTTAATAACAATTATTTCACCATTATACAGGAGGTTAACCTACCCCAACCAAGGAAAAGTACAAGGTAAGGGTTATTTCACAATCTCTTCATTATCCGAGGTTGTATTATACGTAATAATCTACTGGGATCTCTTTATCATCCACATCCATGTTTCTTCGAAATGTATTTCAAAACATTTTTACTATTTACAAGAATATGGGTTAAAGTCATTTATACCCTTGTTTGACTTTTTATAAGAGGTTTATAAAGGAATCATTCCGTCGTTTTCAAAACAAGGTCCTTTTTAACCTTTTCGACATAATTGAGGTAAGAATGTTTTTTTAACTTATACGGCGGGTGCGGTTATTTTACGCCGTTATAAAATCTTCAAAGCTTTCCTTACAAGATTATAAGAATATTTTCAAAGAAAATGTTTTATTTTATATGGATCTTAAATGATTTCAAAATAAAAGGAGATATTTCTTTAAAAAGAATTTTGATTTCATCTATGTCAACATCCTTTGATGGATTTTAAGATTATTTGAAGTTGATTTATTATGATACAAAACTTCTATATTGTATTGAAGGTTTTGTGATATGTTTGACTGTGGATGTGCTATTTTTATACCATTCATAGTTTATTGTGAAAGTATTGACATTTCGTATGCTAGTTTTAATACGAATGTTTATGTTATGTTTAAACCTTTTCATATGGGAATGCATTGGACTTAATAAGTGACGGGTGGAGCCCGCTATAGCTCCTCGATGCATCGGTAGGTCTCATGAGACAAACTAGTGTCTTGGCACAAGGCCTTGACAAAATCTTATTTGTAGTCTTGGCACGAGGCCTTGACTATGTGGTTATGATAGTCTGGCATTATGCATTCCAACATTATTAAAGTGGTTATTGATTTTTGCATGTGATTATTCGATTAGTAGAATATCCATGTGAATAAGTAAATGGCATTATTTCATTTTTACTTTTTCCATACTATGTTGAAGTTCAAGTTTAAAAGGCTTTTGTTTTAGTAATGCATTGCCTTAAATGTTTATTCTTATTTATGAAAGTTTCCGCTATATTGTTATCCTTACTGGGCATTTGAGCTCACCCCTTTTCTATGTTTTATTTTTCCCAGGATGTGAAGAAGTAAGTTATGAATGACCTGCAGGGATTTTATGAGGGGTTAATAGTGTGGATTGTGGAAACATTATGTTGTTGTATTAGTTTTTCATTTTATGATGTAATGTAAAACTTATGAATATATCTAGTGTTTCCAAGACTACTAAACCAATCGGTCTTTCGAGATTTGATCTTTCTTGTGATCATGCCAATGTTATGAAGTAATGCACCGACTCTGGGTAGCTGGGGTCGGGGCGTTACAGTTGGTATCAGAGGAAGTTTAGTACAAACCTTGGAAGCTAGATTTAGATAAACTCTGATTAGAGCACGTAGACCTAAGATGAACTTTGAGGATTAGTATAGAAGAACTTCCTAGAATTTTGGTATTGTAGAGATTTTGTGAGTTTTCCGAGCAATACATCCCTGTCTGGATACGAGCAGGTAGAGGCGGCTCTGGCACAGATGTACCTAGGGGTAAAACCCGAAAACACCGCTTTGAGCTAGACTCGAACGGGAACTGGTGCACGACAATGGGCCTTGCTGCACTCTTGGTTACGACACTCCCGGGGGATATGCTTAGGATAACTCTCATTTTCTTTACAAATCATTATGAATGGTTTATGAGTATATACATCCTAAAAGGAGACATTTTTATGATTATGGATTATATCCATAAATAGTTCAATTTATGTTAAGTGTTTTATAAGTATGGGATTATGTATTTTGATTCATAAACTGATCTAGTGTATGCCATTGTTTAGAAATGGCGCCCAGTAGAAGGAATGAGAACTCCAGAAATACACATGATTCAAAGAGAAGGAAGGATCATATCTTTCATGGTCTTAAGATAGAATTTATAAGAGAAATAGTCTCCCATGTATTATCATCATATGAAGAAATAATATCATGTGTTGATAAGATAAGTAAAGAGTTTACTGAGTCCTATGGCTTTGAAGGGAAGCAAGAGAAGAAACGGATGGAAGAGAGAAAGATGGATAAAGGGAAGAGGGAAAAGAAGAATTTTCCCATATGTGGTAACTGTGGAAAGAAACACCCTGGAACTTGCCTGAAAGGAATGGGAGTTTGTTATAAGTGTGGAGGAAAAGGGCACAAAGTATGTGACTGTAAGGGTAAGAAAATGGTTTTAAATGTACAATGCTTCATTTGAAAGGAGTTTGGACACTACGCGAACCTATGTCCCAGTCATCAGACTATGCCGCAAATGATGTTATTGGATAATAATCAAGTTATGATACTACCACAGATGAAGAGGAATGATTAGAGTTCTTATGTTGATTATGTCAATTGAGTGTTGTATCAACAATGTACTTGTTATAATAATTATGGAGTATATAAGGATAGTACTGCAGTACTATTTCATTAAGGACTTGAGATTGTGTGGAACAAAGAAAAGTGACTCAATAGAAGCATAAATTTTTGGAAAATATATGGTTGAGAAAATGATAAATAATAATATAGTTCTGATACTAAGGTAGTGATTTTGGAATAATATGTGATTGTTTTGGATAAATTATATTGGATATTCTTGACTCCCTTGGAACTGATTAATGATTTGTATATTCCATCATTGTTGGGGTTTAAAACATTTTTGGATTAATGAAGTATATCCAGCATTCTATATGGAATAAGGGAGCATGAATGTAATCAATAAGTAATATGGTAATACATGATGAAGGTATTCATATGCTATTACGGGGTAAAAAGGATCTATATTATGTTTACCTTCCTTATAAATGTTGGACTGTGAGTTTGGACAGAAGTATTTTGTATAGTTCTAGTTTGTATTATTTTGGATTGCCATAAAAGGACAACCCGGAGGTCGGGCGGCAACCCGTCGCGTCCGGCAAGGCCGCGAGACTTGAACCCGCAACCGAAGGGTGACAAGGGTGTATCACCTACCACTGGCCCACGAGATGTTCTGGATTAAATAATGTAGTTTTTATTAAAAGATCTTGTAGATGAATTATAAATTCGTTTATTTTGGAACCCTATACGAATAGTGTAAATAGAATTTTTTTTACATTCTATTATCTTTTAGAGTGAAAGATGAGTTTGTGGTAGAAATTTATTAATGGATAAAACTCTAATTATCAAGTAAGTATATCTCCTTATGATCTTAGCCAATCTCATAAATAAATTCCTCAATATTAAGAAAAGCAACTTAGAACAAAAATGTTTTCTTAGATGGTACCTTAAATCGTCACTAATTTATGGCTTTGGGATTGTTGGCCTTTTCATAGCCATGTTCTCTACCACTCTCCATCAGATAATTGATAGTTAGATTTTTCTTCCATATCCATATTTTCCTACATGGAACCCTAGTATGTGTTATTTTCGGTAATCTTCATACTTTCGACTCTTTATAGAGGCCTCGTTAATTCATTTTTCGATGTGGGATTTCAACTAAGATATTTTGAAACGTCAAAAATGTGTTATCCCAATACCCTATATTTTGTTGAACCGATGGTACTTCAAATAATCATAGATTGATGAGTTTAAGGACCTCAATTATATACTTGTTTGTGATTGATGACCTCAATCACTACCTATAATATTTACGTTTTTTCTCCAATTATATGTCTCTAATTGCCACCAATGTTCTCCTAATCGAGATCATAATTTGGTGGTGACCCTTTCATTTCTCTTTTCCTCATATTAAGACTAAATTTTAGTAACCCAATTTCTGATGTGGTATTTCCCACAAATATATTTTCTATTTTCAACCTTTTATTTTCGAAGAACAATTTCAAATTGCGAGGACGCAATTTATTGAAGGAGGGGAGAATGTAACACCCCAAGATTTCATAGTGTGTTATTTATTCAAAATAATTCAATAACTTTCACTACACGCAACACCGAGTTCAAGCGCACCATGACTTACCAAACAAGCCGTTCAAAAAAGGTTATGAATAGTATTAACTAAATTTTAAACATTATATAATCCTTATAATTTTAGAATCCATATTATGAGTTTCTTAGACATAATGTAAGAACAAATTCATCTTCAGTATTGTAGTTTTACCAAATTTTAATAGTGAACCCTTTTTAAATAAAATATTTTAAACTTTTTGACTAAATGGGGACATCAAAAAATTTAAAATAAAACATCCCAAGCTTCCACGGTACGCTTTCCTTTGAATAAAACAGCAGCGTGTGTTGTACGCAACTTCGAGTTTTAACACACACCACAACCGATCAAACTAGCCGTTATGAATAGTAATACTTAATTTTTTGAAATTATATATATTTTATATTTAAAAATGGAATTCATTTTTGGATTCGGAATATCAAATTTAGCCTAAGGTGAAATTTTGGTACTTTTCGGATAACTTTCATATTTTGATGAATAGTAAAAATTACTAAATTTTAATTAAAAACAACTTTTTTAATCAAAATAATTAATAGTGATAAATTATGAATTTGAGTGGTTTTAAAGTATATTTAGAATATATTTTTACCATTTAATATAATTTTGGTCATTGGACATAATTTTACAATTAAACCGAACATAAACAAATGTCAATCTTTTGATAGTTATTATCTCTTAAAAACACGCCTTTTGTTTTGACAGCGGGAATTAATTTTAAATTAATTTCTGCCACTTATGTGTTTTGAATTTAGAAAAATGGATTCCATATTTGGAATCAGGATGTTCAAATGGTGTAAATAGGTAACTTTTATTTTTAGACATTTTGAATAATTACTGCGGTAAATATTTTATTTACCATGGTTAAGGGTAAATCCGGTAAATAAGGGTTAAAAAATAATATTATAATAATACTAAATTACCCTAAAACGTGTCTTAACCCTATTGGTTGATACATGGTCGACCATGGGCATCTTTGGGTCAATTTTCGGACCCCATTGATCCACTTGTAAGTGATAATGACACTTTATTTTAATTAAGTTAAAATGAATACAAAAATGACACAAGCATATATCTTTTAGAAAAACAATTGTTACATAGGGTTATATATGTTTGATTTTAGATTATAAATATTCATTAGAAAGATAAAAAGATTTCCTACAAAATTATATTTTATTTATAATTTTTAGACATTAAATAATTTATTTTATTTATGACAAAATGATGATGCAGTAATTACTATAATAGTGAAAAATTAAAATAATTGATATTATAAATACCAAAATAAATATAATATGAAACTTTTAATGAATTAAACTAATTTTCTAGGATACTATGATATATTAGGATTTATTTAATTGACTTTTTTCGAAGTAATAAATCTGTTATGAGTTTCACAAAAATCAACTATTGAATAGTGTCAAAATTGACATAAAAGAGTTCTTAAAACAAATATTATATTATATTAAATTCCTAAAAATCTAAGGTTCGGCCAAGAGACTTATATCATGATAGGTTCATCATTAATGGACCACTTGGGGGTCTCTTGGATGTATATAGTATGTTTATTAACCATATTATATAAAAATACAAAGAGACATTGTAAAAGTGAAACTAATTAACTTAGAGTTAATACTTCAAGATAAGGTTAATATATGTACCCAAACCTGTCTAAATTCTATTGGTTGAGTGGTTGTCGACCTATCCCCACCTTAACCTTTAAATAATCAACTTTGGATCCATTAGAAACCGAATATGAATTTATTATAAATTAATATTTCTAGCTTTTCCAAAGGTGCCCCTCACCCCTCTTATAAAAGGGCACTCCTCCTTATCATTTATTCACACCTTCAAAGCCTTTTGGTTCGGCCAAACTCTGCCCAAATACTCTCCCAACATCCCGCACTACAACCTAGAGGCCTTAGTTGGATCAGAAAGCCAACCTAAGGAGCCCTTTTGATCAAATCAAAAGGAAGAACCCGAAGAAGAGGTAATGATTTCACCACCCTTTTCTAAGTTCCTTTCTTCTTCCACTTCCTCTTTCTTTGTTCCTACCATTCTAAAATAATAACTCCAGTATCTTACATATACTGTGATGTTATTATAAATATGGTACAACAATATTCAGTATTCTATCCACCCTTTGAATAACATGTCACCATACGTGCGTACGTACGGCTTACCGTCTCCACGTCGTGGTGTAATTGTTATTCAATATATTATTATTTGGATGGGTATAATAATGATGTTTAACTCATGTAAATAATAAATATAACATTTTAATGATTCTGTATATATGATATACCATCCATTTATATATTATTTTAATATCAAAAGAATGATATTGTCGCTCGTGCGTACGTACGAACTACCGTCTCCACGAACGCGATGAGATTCATTCTCCATCGTATCCATTCAAGTATAATTATCATTTGATGATTTAAAAATGATGTTTAAGGACTTGATATCATTCTGGATATGAATAATATACAACCTATCCTTTACAAACATGTCTTACGTAACAAAACATATAAAAGAAAACAAGTAAGTTAACACCCGATATAATGATAATTCTAAGATATTATTATCAAATCAATATTAAAAGATCATATATGATATCATATTAATGTATATTATTCTTGTATAATTTAATAACAATTATTTCACCATTATACAGGAGGTTAACCTACCCCAACCAAGGAAAAGTACAAGGTAAGGGTTATTTCACAATCTCTTCATTATCCGAGGTTGTATTATACGTAATAATCTACTGGGATCTCTTTATCATCCACATCCATGTTTCTTCGAAATGTATTTCAAAACATTTTTACTATTTACAAGAATATGGGTTAAAGTCATTTATACCCTTGTTTGACTTTTTATAAGAGGTTTATAAAGGAATCATTCCGTCGTTTTCAAAACAAGGTCCTTTTTAACCTTTTCGACATAATTGAGGTAAGAATGATTTTTTAACTTATACGGCGGGTGCGGTTATTTTACGCCGTTATAAAATCTTCAAAGCTTTCCTTACAAGATTATAAGAATATTTTCAAAGAAAATGTTTTATTTTATATGGATCTTAAATGATTTCAAAATAAAAGGAGATATTTCTTTAAAAAGAATTTTGATTTCATCTATGTCAACATCCTTTGATGGATTTTAAGATTATTTGAAGTTGATTTATTATGATACAAAACTTCTATATTGTATTGAAGGTTTTGTGATATGTTTGACTGTGGATGTGCTATTTTTATACCATTCATAGTTTATTGTGAAAGTATTGACATTTCGTATGCTAGTTTTAATACGAATGTTTATGTTATGTTTAAACCTTTTCATATGGGAATGCATTGGACTTAATAAGTGACGGGTGGAGCCCGCTATAGCTCCTCGATGCATCGGTAGGTCTCATGAGACAAACTAGTGTCTTGGCACAAGGCCTTGACAAAATCTTATTTGTAGTCTTGGCACGAGGCCTTGACTATGTGGTTATGATAGTCTGGCATTATGCATTCCAACATTATGAAAGTGGTTATTGATTTTTGCATGTGATTATTCGATTAGTAGAATATCCATGTGAATAAGTAAATGGCATTATTTCATTTTTACTTTTTCCATACTATGTTGAAGTTCAAGTTTAAAAGGCTTTTGTTTTAGTAATGCATTGCCTTAAATGTTTATTCTTATTTATGAAAGTTTCCGCTATATTGTTATCCTTACTGGGCATTTGAGCTCACCCCTTTTCTATGTTTTATTTTTCCCAGGATGTGAAGAAGTAAGTTATGAATGACCTGCAGGGATTTTATGAGGGGTTAATAGTGTGGATTGTGGAAACATTATGTTGTTGTATTAGTTTTTCATTTTATGATGTAATGTAAAACTTATGAATATATCTAGTGTTTCCAAGACTACTAAACCAATCGGTCTTTCGAGATTTGATCTTTCTTGTGATCATGCCAATGTTATGAAGTAATGCACCGACTCTGGGTAGCTGGGGTCGGGGCGTTACATCAGTCATCTAGTATGATATGTCACGGTGCACTCAAACTCAGTGTTGTGTGTAACAGAAGATATTGAATTTATTTAAAATGGAAACATATAATGGAAACATGGGGAGTATCATTTACATCATAAAAATATTCTGGTTTTTCTTCATCATATGTTCTTTTAGTTCCCACATTCCATCTTCCATTTTATTATTTCTCAAAATAACCTTTACCAGTTGCGTCATCTAATTCCCCAACACATATTCTCTAGTATCAAGAATCTTGATAAGCTATTAAAAATAAGATAGATTGGGTTCCAATTCTATTTCTTCTTAGGTCATTACATTCATTTCATATATCATATATTTATTTAACTGTGATATGTGGAACACATCATAATCTTTGGAGAAAAATGGCATCATTTCCAAATGGTTTTCCACAACTCTAATTCGTTCAAAATTATCAAAATTTCTGATACACCTAGGACATAATTTACCATTATTTCTAAATATTATAAAACCCATCCAGGGAGAAACCTTCAAGAAAACATGATATCCCAGTTGAAATTTAAAATCCTACCATCAGTTAACTATATAAATCATTTTCTTATATTTAACAATTTAGATATTGGATTTAATAAATTTCTTCTTTTCCATTGTTTTCACATCCAGTTCTTGTCCTGTGAGTTTTATTTCATCAAAATCATCCCAAATAATTGTGGTACAACATATATATCCATAAAATCCATTATTTGGTGCGATATGAATACATAAATTGAAGAAATTATTATAGAAATATTATACTACAGGAAAATACTGATCCCAAATACCTTGATAGTAAAATTAAAATGATCTCAACGTTTCTTCTAATGATTGAATAGCCCTTTCTGATTGTCCATCTGTTTGAGTGTGGTTGGTTTTTATCAAAACAATATCATTATCTACAACATTCTAAATAATGAACATGAATTTTGATGTAAAATGGGGATCATGATCAGAATCATTTTATAGGGTTACACACTAAAGTCTTACAACTTCATTAATATATATTCTTGCAAACTTTTAATGTGGAAAATCTACTATTATAGTAAGAAAAATTGTTGTTTTTATAATATGATAAACAGAAACCATTATCACATTACTTCTTTTGGGACTCTTTGGAGCCCCTTGATAAAGTCCATAATAATATCATCCCATCTCCACATAGGTATATTAATAGGTTTCATTACTTCTCTATGATGCTTTCTTCCATCCACGACCTGTTGAAAAACCCATAACTCTTGACACATTATTAGAAATCTCCCTCTTCATTTTATCCCACCAAATTGTTCTTTGAATATCTATAAAACCTAGTGCAACCAAGGCATATATTGAAATTGGATCTATAAGAATCATCCAATAATTCCATTTTTATCTTATTTATTGCAAGAATGAAAAGATTCTTCCAGACATTCAAATTTCCATCTTCATATAAGAAATCAATAAATCCCCCATCATGGACAAATTTAATTTTATTTTAAAATTAATCATAATTACTATTAGAGCTTTTTACACATTATATTAAATTAGTTTTGGAGACCAATTGAAAAAGTGGTGACGCTTCACCTTCTATGAAAATTCACATCTCCATATTTACTAGATCCAAGAACATAGGATCATTTTCAACACTCATTTTGTTTATAACACAAGGGTCCATTCTGATCAAGGCACCATCAACCTTATTTTACATCCCTGTGAGGTATTTTATTATGAAATAATAATCCTTATGTCTCCAAAACCATCTCCAATGTCTCATGTTGATTTCATTTTGGGAGAAAATATATTTAAAAATATTATAATCATTATATGCCACTAATATTTTAATATATTTATATTATCTATATTTTATCAAGGAAAATATTACTACTTATAACATAAGATCACAAGATGGAATGTTTTTTTCTTGAATTTTTAATTTCCTTAACTAAAAATAAATTACCCTATCATTCTACCTAAGGACACAACCAAGTCCTACCATTGTTGCATCACTATACTTGAAAAACCCATAAATCCTAGATAGTAGTGTCAGGATAAGAGAATTGTAACATAATCTCTTCAATTATACAAACCATACTTCACACACTTTTTTCCAAATGAATGTGACCCCTTTACATGTGATCTAGGTTAATGGGTTATCCAATATAGAAAATTTTCAATGAAACACCGATAGTAACCTTTTAAACCAACACCACTATGTACCTCAGTTATGATCATTAGTAATAGTCATTCTTAGATTTCCTTTTACATTGTATGATGAACAAATATTCCATTCTTCGAGATAATATGGCCAAAAAAACAAATTTACTTAACCCAAAAATCACACATTATGTATTTCCCAATAAGTTAATTTTTTCTAAAAGTCATTAGAACAATCTAAACATAGATCAAATGGTCTTCGTATATTTAAGAGTATACCAAGATATCATTAATAAATACTATGAAAAAATCATCAAGATAATCCTTGAAAACATTGTTCATTAGATCCATGAAAACATAGAATGCATTATTGATTCCAAATCACATTATTATAAACACATAATATCCATAACTAGTGAGGGATTCTATATTTGGAATATATTACTCCTTTACAGATAATTGATTATATCCATAATAAAGGTAACTCTTTGAAATAAATTTATCTCTATAATGTTTATCATACAATTCATCAATGAGATAGAAGGGATATATGTTCTTTATTGTAATATCAGTCATTTCTCTATAGTTAGTGTATAGCCTCATTGATATGTCGTTATTCTTAACAAATATAAGAGGACTCCCCATGGAAGAACAATAGGGTGAATAAATCCATTATTAATAAAATCATCTAGTTATTTTTTAAGATCATATTATTCCAATGTGCCCATTCGATAGGGAGTTTTTGATATTGTCATTGTATCATCGATTAAATAAATAGAAAACTCAAGTTCATACTCTAGAGGATGTCTGCATAAATCCTTCGAAAATACATCTATGTTTTCATGTACAATAGGTATACATTCAATTTGAATAATTCATCCTTCATCCAAGGATGGTGTTTTCTCTTCCACACATATAATTTCATTTATAAGAGCTATAGGTGTTCGATATAGGTAAGAATCAGTTGATGATGTTTTTTCTCCAAAGATAATGAATTTTTCATCTACCTAGAAAACTATAAATTCCTTCTTCTTGTAATATATTTTCAAACATATTTTTATATTTTATCCATTAAAATGATTATATCAATGTAAACCATAGGTATGGTGATAAATTTATCTTATATGAATCATTTATATCACCTAATGTGAACTACCTATCACATATTTGTTGAAATGATACTTCCCTTAGATGTTTTGACTGACAAATCCCTTGTAAATGTGAATTAGAAGTATTTATTTTTAAAATAAAAATGGGAGGATTTAAATGAATGTGATGATAAAGAATCGTATAAATCATTAGTTAAATTTGAGGTGATAAATAAATTACCTTTCACCGAATCATTAATGACATCCACCATAGTAGTTTTGATCATAAATCATGGAATTTCTCCCCTACCCTTTTCTAGGTCCAGTATCCTTAAGTCATATAACAATAATTTTCATAATGTCCAATATCATTACATTTCTTACATTAAAAATTGGTAACTTATTTCGTCCCCTTTAAATCATGAGTTTTGTTGCCTTTTTCTCCACACTTGTAACAAAATCACACCCCCTTTTGGTAAGTACTTGGGTGTTTCATCCCACAATTAATTCCGGGTGGAAAGTTAACTTTTCTCTTCAACCCCTAATCTTCTTTTTCAGAGTATTTTACATCCCACTTATTCTATTGATGTACATTATAATCATAGGACATATAGAATTACTTTTCTATATTTATGAAACATAATACTACATCTTAGAACGATGAAAAATATTAAGAGACCAATGTCGTTCTGATGAATGGTTTTAACCATCAAAGAATAAATCAATATTACTTCTGAGGTTATGTATGTATTCTGCACCATGCCAGGAAAACCATGTGAAATTAGCTTAATACATCGAAACATTCTCATCCTCCTTTTTCCTCATACATAGAAATTTCCTTTCTAAATTAACTTGAGGTTCATAATGAAATTATTTTTAAATGAAATGTTCATTAAATTCCCTCCATTAAATATGTTCTAATTATTCCTCCTCATTAATTTTTTAAATTAATGGCCTATATTGATCTGCATATCTAGAGATAAGATAATTATCCATGGAAACATTGTCTCTTTCTTTACCCCCCAAAGAATGAAATATTTTCATTAAGTAACTTATATATTTCTCGACCACAAATGGATTCATAGTCTCATTAAAGGTTTTTTTTTGTTTTATCATAAAGTGTTATAACATTGATACTCCACATTGTAGATCAGGATATTCCATATGGGATAGGTTATTATTCATACCTCAGTCACCTATCCCTGTATAGTTAGAAGTTGTTCATCACCAGTTACAGCTCCTACTACAACATCATTATCTTTCATAGGAGGTAAATTCATACATGGCTTACATGTGTTGATATTATTTCCATTTCATTAACTATGAACCATTTTTATATAATTTAATACACTATATTATGTTTTAAATCATAATAAATTATTCCAAAATAGTAAAATATTGAACATAACTTGAAAAATTTATGAATATCTAATCAATAATAATAAAAATTGTTTCTGTGGGTACATATTTATGAAGAAATAATTCACAATGGTCTATAAAGAAAATGTGAGTTATCCTAATAATATACCTTGGGTGTCTTAAACCAAGTGGGAAGTAAGGC
Organism: Viscum album; assembly: GCA_963277665.1. NCBI lineage: Eukaryota > Viridiplantae > Streptophyta > Magnoliopsida > Santalales > Viscaceae > Viscum > Viscum album. The sequence continues at coordinate 906,275,093 of OY728139.1, forward strand.
ATGTTGTCATGTGCCAAGTTACCCCGAGTCAGGACCAGAACACCATGTTAGAGTTGTTACTCACAGGTACTTCTGTTACAAAACCATTTCCAATTACAGTGTCTAGATAGGAAATTATTTCTTCAAAAATCAACATAATTTGTTTTTAACAAAATTCTACGATTTTAATTTATACTTCATCTCTAAGTCTATATTAGGGTAATGTTCCCTAATCAATGTATTTCTAAATATATTTTTCAAGGTTTAGAATATAGTTCCATTGATACCAACTGAAACATCCTAACCCTAGATGCCTGGAGCATGTGAAATAATTTAGTACGTTATCTTGATCATAAGAAATAAAATCTTGAAGGAGCGATCAATTTAGTATCCTTGGAAAAAATACAAACAAACCTATGTTTTACATTACATCATGAAATAAAAAATAGCATAGTATCTCCTTTGAAAACACATATATCACTTAAAAAATCCCTGGAGGCCAAAAATAATATACATCTTCACATCATGGGGAAAATGAAATATATGAAATGGGGATCTCATATGCTTATTAAGGATACACAAAATAGTGGAATCTTTCATAAATAAGAATAAACTTTTAATGAAAGGTATAAAACCTGAACAGATGCCTTTAAAACATAATATTTAGCATAATATGTTATAAATGAACAAAATAATTTAATTTAAATATTCACATGGATATTCTAAAATTTTTATAATAACATTTAATAAGAATAACTATCCTTATGATGAGTGAATGTATAATGTCAGACATCATAACCATATCATCAATGTCTTGTGCCAAGTCCATATATAAATAGGCAAATACCAAAATTTTCTTATCTCATGAGACCTAAATATGGATCGTGGGGATATAGTGGGAACCGCATACCAATTACTATGTCATATTCATTCCCCATATGAAAAAGGTGAAACATAACATAAAAATTCATAGAAAAACTGACATACGAAATGTTAATACTCTAACCAGAAATATTAAAGGGTAAAAAAATAGCACATACCTAGTCAAACATATATTAAGAACTTCAATAAAACATGAAATATTGTATCATAATAAATCCAAATCAATTAAGGATGAAATCCAACATAGTATTTTGACTTATATAAAAATAATTTAATAAAATCCGAAAAACTATTTTTAAGAAATATTCCTTTTTTAATTTGAAAACTTTCAAAAGATATACTATTATAAAATAAAACATTTATACTTAAATTATGATTTTATGATTATAAAGGAAGAATAAAATGTTAAGGCATTATAATGGTGTAAAATAGATCCTCGTTCAATATAAGATAAAAAATATTCTACCCTTAATTTGTGGAAAAGTTCATAAAGTATATCGTTTGGAAAACAACAACAATATTCTTTTCAAAAAAATTATAAATCATGGGTTAAAATGGCATTGAAAAAATAATGATAATATTTTTACGAACATATTTAAATACATTGAAATGAATTATAAAGATGTCCTAGTAGATTCTTAGGTATAAACAATCTCAAATAATAATGAGATTGTGAAATAAACACTTAAATTGTACTTTTATTTGGTATATGGTGATATAAACTTCTTTATATTCATTTATTTATGTTATAAAATTGTACGATAACCATATAAATGTTTATGATATCATATTTTATCCTATTATATCCTTCTTTTAATAATTTTCTCAATATTACCATTGTTTCTTGTGTTAGCTATTTCATTTTCTCATTCCTCTTTTGTCATATAAGTCACGTCTAAAATAAATACAGTGTATTTATTCCCTATATTAATGATATTAAGTTCATAATTATTATTTCACTCATCATATAAATTTTATAATCATTCTTTAATGGTTAACGTGGATAATATTTCTTATCGTACCGTGGAGACTATAGATAGTACGTATGCACGAGCGACGATATGACTCCCTTAATGGTTAAATTTTATAGAGTTGGATGGTATATTAATTATATTGAATAATTTTAATTTCATATTCATTATTTATATCAATTTTCTCATCATTATGTGGATCCAAATAATGTACTGTTCCATAACAATTACACCACGATGTGGAGATGGTTAGTTGTACGTACACACGAATAGTGATATTGTTATTTGAAGGTTAGATAACATGAGGAATATGGTTTACCCATAGTTATAATAATATGTAATCATTTAGATGATAGTGTATATATTAATTTATTTTTTAAAAGACATAGGTAGAGGATGTAGAAGAATAAAATAACTTTGAAAGAGTAGATAAAACAATTTCCCTTTTTTCGGGTATATCCATTTTATTTTCACAAAAGTACTACATATGATAGACATATTCAATAATTAGGGACTCTAGAATTATTTTAGGTAATTTTAGAGGAGATTTAGGTAGGTTTCAGAAATGACAAAGGTCATTTGAGGTTTTAATTAAAGAGAAGTAGAGGTGTGCATTTAAAATATAGGTGAGGGATCATTAGGAAAATCCAAAATGATGAATTTATTATAAATGGACTTTTGATTAAAAATATCTAAAAAGTGATTTATTTAATTTATAAGATAATTATGGATAGAATAAATCTCATGAAATGATATTTAGACATTATAAGGTAACAAAATTATCCTTATCTTTTATCTGTAACCCTTAATTAAATAATTTAACTTTTTTTTGTTTCTACTTGCATTTTTAATATAGGGTAAATATAGTTACTATAAAATTCAAAACGAACACCAATTGTGTAATTTATGAAATATTTTTTACTATAGTAGTTATACTTCTGAATAATAGTTTTTATATCTTTTATATCATTTAGTAAAATAGTATTTATTTTAAAATATTTCTTTTGTCAATTTTGTAACTCTTCAGATTTATCATTTTTTAAAATATAAAAGAAGAATTATAAATTCGAAAACATAGTTCGAATGTTTAAAAAACATATCAAATTTTTCTATAAAATTTTTGGATGTTATTTATTGAGAAAAAATATACTTATTTAAATACTTTTAATATAATTTATTTGAATTATCAATTAACTAAAACATAACTGTATCATTATTATACAAGCCTTTAATTATGTTATTTATTCACTAAAAATAATAAATGAACTATTAAGATGAGTAGAATTTTATTATATTTCAAATTAACAATTATAGTCGAATTTATATAGTGTATAACACCATATTAAAAATGAGTTAGTTATTACAATTTGAAAACAAAAATTTTAAATTTTCATTAAAAAATATAATGAATGTCACAAAAAATCCAAAGTGGCATAAAAGGATCCTATTTTTTAAAAAAAGTATTATTTTTATAAAAAAATATCAAATGAAATTAGGATAAGTGTTAGGGTAATTTAATATTTTTGTAATATATGTGTTACATTTAATTATCATATTTACCTTTAATCATGGTAAACAAAATTCAAAAGTAAATATAAAAAAATATTTTAATTATATTATACAAAATATATTATACTTATTACAACCATGTATTTATATTTTAAAAATTAAATTCATTGAAGTGGTAATATTATGTTTAATTATAATCTACACATGTGGTTTGAAGGAGGGTAAAAGTGACTCTCAAAAGATCGATAATTTTTTATATTTTATTCAATTATAAAAATGCTTCCTATTAACTAAATTGGGTTAAAAATGTATTCGTTATCTATTTTTAATTTAAAATCATTTAAATCTAAAGTAAGTATTTAAATGAAGAATTCTGTTTCTAATAACAATGCATTATTTTTTACTATTCATCAAAATTGAAACTTTTCAAAAAGACACTAGAAATTCACCATAAGCTAATTTTGATATAAAAAATTCCAAAATTATGTTTATTTTGAGAAATAAGATTTATAAATTTCAAAATTTCGTTAATATTTTTCCTGATATGTTTTCAAACAATTAGTTTTATAGGTCATGGTGCACTCGAATTCAATGTTGCGCACATCAAAAGATATTGAATTTATTTAAAATTAATCATACAGTTGAATCATGGGATGTTAACATGTGGTTATCCAATTTGTTTGGAATATTTTCTAGGTAATTTTCGTCCATAAGTTTAATGTTTTCCCACGGTGAACATGTGTTTCTTTTAACCGTTGTAACTAATTTTAACTTTGTTCACCAATAAATTAGGTATAAGAATAAGAAGGTCTTATTGAAAAGTATAAATTATTCTGATTATAAATATAGAATCCATTTTTTCAAATTAAATCCACATAATTATAAAAAATAATTTTAAATTAATCTCATAGACAGGATTAAAAAGTGGAGTTTTAATGTGAAAATGTTTAAATGTTTATAATGTTTTTATATCATATTTATGTATGAAATTAATTCAAATTAACGAAATGGTATTAGTTTATATAAATATGATCTAGTTTTTACTTTTTAAAAAATATAAATATATTTCAACAAAATAAATCATTTAGATGAATATTTATTTTTAAATTACAATTCATTATTTTTAACTCTTTATAAAAATGATTCTTTTTAGAATGATTCCAAAAATTAACCCAAATATAATTTTTAAATTATTCTCTATAAATAATGTATAGTTTTTTACAATGAAATTTTATTAACTTATAGACATTTAGTTTTAAATAATATGCCCCATTAAAATACTTGAAATTTCCCTTAAAAACTACATCCTCTTACACATTAAATTATATTTGTTATTATCTTATTCATAACAAATATGTTAGATGAATGAAAAATAACATTATATAATATATAATATAAAAAATAATTATGATAATTAAGTAATATTAATTAATTAAATATATGAGGATGACATTCAATTGGGTGCAAAGAAAATTTTAAGAAAACATTTTTTATTATCAGTTAGGAATTTATTTATAATTTAGTTATAACAAATAAAATAAATCATAATTTTTCAGGATTTTTTTAATCCTAATCATGAACACCAAATTAATGCATTGGAAAAAATTATCATTTAAAATGATAATATTACTAGTATTCGGTATCATTCAGTCATGCATATAATGCAAGCTATCTTAGAATGTTGTTGTTGCTTGTAACACAAGATGGAACAATTCCTTTTACATTTCAAGATATATCATGCATATAATTCCTTTAAAATAGTAAATATATTTTAAATTCTAGTGATGTTATATTCCATATTATCTTGGTGTCTTATATCATACATGATGTTAGATGTTATACTAATATTTTAAAATATTGTACAGTTAAAATCTCCCTACCTGAAATAAATTATTTCCTCGACATTTGAAAATTATATTGGAAGTATAGAATTTAATATTTAAGAATTAAATTATTGATTAACCTAAATAGTAAAATGGTTAATAAAATATCCTATTAATAATATATAAATAGAATTTTAAAGGTTATATAGAATAACAAATATCTATGTTTCTATAGAGGATAACATTAGTGGAAAGTGATTATATGAAATTTGAGGAAATATATAAATAATTATAGCATGTTATTAAAGTCATTGATGAAAATAAAGTGCATTATCAATAGAAAGTGTAGTGCCTAAAAACCATAAATATGGGATGATCTAAAATACCATTTGATTCATTAGATATGAATGAATTAGGTTATCATTGTTGTTTCGATATCATTTTCATAAAGGTTTGTATTTCTTTTATTACCTAATATTATAATGAAATGTTCAGACTATATGTATTTATATTTTACAAATTCAATTTTATCCATTACTTTTTCCCTAACCAATTTAAAATATATTCCCCTTAACCCACGAAATGGTTAACTGAAAATGAGTTTGAATGCTTGAAACACTAAAATTTACTTTAGCAAATCATATTATCCATAAACAAATATTTACATTTCACTATCACATTTTTAAAAAAATCGTATTGTTAAAAAATTAATAACTAAACCTAAAAATTAATACTACTATTTCATAATTGATATTTATTTTTCAAATTGTTATATAAAAATGATGAAATATTAACCTAGACATTACATTGGTCTGTGGTTGGTCTGAAACCCTTATTTTCTGTTTGTAAGAGGTTCAACCCCCCACCATCTTGTTGGATGTGATGAGTATACACCCTTCATATAGTTTGTCATGTTACATTAATATAATTATTATAATGTTATCAATATTTTATTAACCTCCTTGAAATAACATTAAAAATTAAATAGTCTTGTTTAATACAGTTTTCAATGAATTTTTTTTCCAAAAAGTCAAAAAAAAAACATATTCTACTATAATCATCATAATAAACCTCAATGTACTCAAAAATATTATACTTATTTTTAAAATATTTTTCTTACATTATTCCAAAAATAAACATTCCACCAAAACGTAAAAATTTCATAAATTCAATAAAAATTTCATAATCATGGTTTACTTCAATTTCATAAGACCTAAAAGTGGGTATGTTAGATTTTTTATGTATGGTCAATCTTAAACTCAAACCCCATCATGGTATACATAAATCATAAGTTAATTAATAAAAATTTTCTTAAAAAATGTGTTACAATCTACTGATTCATCATAATTACTACAACCAAAATACCATTAATAAAATTACCTCTAAAATAAAATTCATGAGTCCTAATAAATAACTAGTTCTTCTATTTTATAACATCATATGTCCTTTGTTGGTCAAGGGATTATAATTGGTCATTCATTTGACATTATCTATTTAAATACTTTTTATGCTATTTAATGAAAATGTAAATTTTACTAAGAATATACCTCATGATTTTCATACCATTGGAACAGTAACGTAAGATGTTGAGTACCATGTTAAGCTCGTGTCATGACTAACATGATATTTTCAACGTCATTACCCATAGGTACATCTCTACCAAAACCACATCGACATTTAATTTACTCACAAAGATGTTTTTATATAAATTCTAATATAATCTCTATCTTACCAATATGTTAATATGTTCTTATATATTTATCTAAAAATTCTATCACGGTTTTCAGTTCCATAGTCTATGTTTTTCTATATCTAGTTCCCTGGTTTCTACTAAACATCCATTAATACCATCTATAGTTACTTGAGCCCCAGAAGCACATATTCAGTATCATGATAAAACTACACTGGAATAATATTAATGAAATTACATCCTAAAACAGGGAATTATTTTGTACTCTTTCTAAACTAGATACACACATGAGTCTTGAATTATAATTTAATAGAGAAAATAAAAAATAATATTATTTCATGATAAAAATAAAATCCATCATGTATATCTATGAATTTAAAGCATTTTATTTTTAATAGAATCCATTTAAAGTGGGAAAAATAAGGGTGAGCTCAAATTTTCAGTTTTTGTTGATTAAAATTGATGACATCATGAATGAAAAATTATTATTATTATGGAAATGAAATAATTGAACACATATAGCGTATAATTAATAAAATGAGAAGTAAGATAATACAAAGATAATATCAATGTGAAAATCTCCTGGATAATAATACCTATAGAAAGTAAATAACTTATCACACATCCCATTTAAATTACATAAAAACATTAATTTATAGGGAATAAACAATATAGCAAGGAAAATAACTGAAAAACCATTTCATTTAATAAATAACTAATAATGAAATTGATATGGATATAATTTAATAGTAAAAATCACATTAGTATTAATAACTAAATAATTAATGAATGAAATTCCTAATTATTAAATTCCATGATCTCATTAATCATGGTACAAATAATTTCACGACATTTCACAAGGGAGTTTAAGTGTTATATGTACAAACCTTTTCAATTTGGCAAACATCATTTGTCTCATGAGACCAACTGATGTATCCAGGTTTTATATTATGTCAGATCCCATAGATAATTTTTTGTTCAAATGATTATTCTTATATAGAACAATCTATTATATTTTTGGATCTAAATGCCTAATAATTTTATATCTATATTGAGTAAGAAATAACAATTTATCAATATTTCTCTACTTAATCAAGTATCAGTCAATGTAAACACCTTATTTAAATCCTGACACATGGTTTTCGAGATAATCATGAAAATAATAAATGAATATTAATATTTAATAAAAACCAATTTCCATTGAAAATCGATTACAAGAAATTGATTGTTTCTACCAGATATTAAAAATCACAAAATAAAGTGAGATTGTTGAATAACTTTTTCCACTTGGTAATTTTCAAGTCAAATCACCATAGATGGAATTACTCGAATTATATATTTAAAAACAATTAATTTTGTATGAATCTAGATATTACATGTCAATGGGGAAGTATATACACTACATTAAATTGAATAGGTGCATTATAACATCTAATTATCAATGGAATGTAAATTAAGATGATGTATCTTACCTAGTTCTTTACATATGGATGCACTTTCATTAAACTCATGTATAGTTGTTTCAAGAAAGTTATTGACTTATAAAAAACCCATATTAACATTTATGGTGTCAATTTTGATTATTTTATCATATCTTAGGTCTTGTTTCTCAATAATATTTCATTATTTCCATTGTATCAGATATTAATTGCCTTATTTTTAGTATCTCATTACTTATAATTATCATTCCTATTTATAATATTTTTATTTAAGCATCTAAATAATGTAATACATTATATAAATATTATATATATTCATTAAATATATATATATATAGATTATTCTATAATGTTTATGGATAAGAAATCAAATAGACTATTAATGAAGCTGGTAGGTCGTATGTTGCATGAATGACGTTTCTATTTTATTGTCATATGGATCGAATGAATTCTATACCTATAGGTATTATCTTTATAGTATAATTTTTATATCACATATTTCTGTTAAAACCATTATTAATTCATTCCATGTAATGCGTGAATTAGCCATATCGTTTAATGTTACTGAAATACACCATACACAGGAGCGATGACATCATATGGCCACAAAATGGAAGGAAGGAACTTCTTCTAGATATTATAATTTAAAAAGCATAATATAATAATAAATATTTTATATATCATATATCAACTATAAATTCTTCATTATTTCTAAAAATAAAATGTTGTAATTGGAAAATGAGCGGCATTAGTTGTTGAGGGCATTGTCCGCTGTACACACGAATGATTATTTCTTAACCAATTTTATGGAATTGATTGTTGTTTTCATGAAATAACCTTAATATAACAAAATATAAGTGTATTTACAATACATAGGTTACTATATAATCATGTTATAATAATAATTGAACGAGGTGGTGAATCAAATAAAATAAAACCTCTTTTATAAGAATATTACACGTTCTTCAAGTATCATCCTTTGGGTTTCACTAATTCCTTACTAAGATGGATTTTTTCCCATAAAACAAATTATAAGATGATTTAAGGGTTTTTAGATATGGATTTTGGTGGCTTTTATAAAATAATATGGTTTAATAAATAAAGAAATTATGACAGGGTGTGTACATTTATATGTTGGGTGAGTGGCACACATGTAATATTTTGAATGAGTGAATCACATCAAAAATTTTTCATTTAGAAAAGAAAAAAATAATTCTCCATTATAGATACAAAAATCTATGATGTATAATTTTTTCATTTAATGAGTGTTTTACAAGTTTATAGTTTATTTTCACCCTTATGTTTATATTTATGTTCTTTAGTAAACATGATTTGAACTTAATCGATGTAATATTTTTCAATGTTTTCACTAATCAAAATTTTTAAAAAACTACATCAGTCTTATTGAATAAATATTGTTGTGTTTTGGTTAAAAATGTTTTTTATTTTTTTGACAAATAATGTTTTTTGTAAGAATGTTTTTGAGTTACAGAATTTTGAAGTTTCTGGTTGTTGACGATTTCAAAAAAGAAGATTATGTTGAAGAATAATAAGTTAGGTGTTAAGAAAGTGTCTCAATATTTCTAAATATAACCAAAAGATGATTTTATGATCTTAAATTTCTCACAGATCATGAAACATTTCATGATAAATGATTTTTAAGAATTAGTGAAGTGGATTGAGGTTTTTCACTAAGAAAAATTATGAGGAAATTCGAAACCAGTTTTCCTGAACAAGTTTTCCTGAACCAGTTTTCATGAACCAGGTTTCCTGAACCAGTTTTCATAAACCAGTTTTCCTGAACCAATTTTCCTGAACCAGTTTCTTGAATCTATTTCATGAACCTAAAATTTTGAATCTACTTCTTGAGCTAGAAATTCAGAGTCTACTTCCTGAGCTATAAATTTAGAGTCTACTTTCTGAACCTGAAATCGGAGTCTACTTCCTGAACCTGAAATTCAATGACTGTTTCTTGAACCTAAAATTCAGAACATTTTTCCTGAACCAGTCTTCCTAAACCAGTTTTCTGAACCATTTTTCCTAAACGGGTTTTGCTGAACCAGTTTTCGTGAACCAGTTTTGCTGAACCGGTTTTCCTAAAACAGTTTTCCCGAACCTGTTTTCCTAAACCAGTTTTCTTAAACCTATTTCTTGAACCTAAAATCATGAACCATGATCCAGCCTTATCATTTTGAGGAAGATTTTAGGAGTTCAAGAAACCTCTAATTTCATCTTTGTATAAATCTCTTATAAATTTATGGTGATTTGAAGAAGTCAAAGATTGAAGATTAAATGCAAGAGATTTGTGGAGTTTCTGAGATTTGAGGAATTGGGAATGATTTTCAATATTCTTGCCTATAAATATTTTCTTAGATCATTCATTCATATACAACTTCAAAAAATGTAGAAAAGGTAGAGCACTGGAGAATTCTAAGTGAAAATTTCATACCATCTTGAAGAAGATTCCTTGAGTGTTTGAGAAGAAGAGAATAAGAATTATCTTATCTTGCTGAGAAGATCGGTTTTAGAAAATCAGATTGAAGCTTCTGAGTGAGCACTTGTGCAGAATCTTCTTATCTTACTGAGAAGACTGGTTTCAGAAAATCAGATTCAAGAAATCAGATTGGAGATTCGTAGTGATCATTGTTGAGAAGCTTAACAATGTTCTTATTCATGAGTTTGGATCATTTTTTCTTTAATTAAACATTGTAAACTAATGCGATTCAGTATAATATTTATTATTGGAAGATAGAAGGTGTCCAATGGGATTTGGAACAAGCTGTATTCACTTTTTCATTATAGTGGATTTCTATAGACCCACGGGAGTGGATATGGAAAGGACTTATGTTCTCTTATTGAGGCTGAACCATATAAATCTGGTGTGCCTTTCTTGTTTTAGATTTCTTGCATTCTTGAGTTTCTTTCTAAATGTTGACAAGGAATTAAATCCTAACAGGTTGCAAGGGTTAAGTTTCTTAATGTTTTGAAACATATAAATTGTCAAACTAATGGTTCCCCCCCCCCTCACTGTTGTTATTCGATCCTTGGAACATCAAGTGGTATCAAAGGCAGGTTCCATTGTTTAATCCTTATCATGGAAAATATCACTTCTGTCAACAATAGAGGAATTCATATGTTCGATGGAAATAATTATTTTGGATGAAAAAATAGGATGATTCCTTATCTCTTATCTCTTGTCCTTGAAGTTGTTGATGCTGCTACTATTGGTTTTCCACTTATTGATAAAAAATGCTCCTATGACGTTTGCTGATAAGAGAAACATAGAAATTGATTTAAAGGATAGAAATATTATTCTCATAAACTTATCAGAAAATTTTTATCAGATGGTGATGGGTCTCACAACATCAAAAAGCTTGTGGGACAATATGGAATGTGTTTTCTAAGGAAACACAAAAGTCAAGGAATCCAAGCTACAAATATGGCATTGTAAGTTTGAAGACATCAATTTGAGAGATGATGAAACAATTGATGAATAATTCACCAGAGTTAATGAAATTTTATGCAACATCAGAGGATTCATAGAAGACATGGATGATTATACAATTGTGAATAAGCTTATGAGATACTTTCCAAACATGTTTGATTCTAAAATTTCAGCTTTATAAGATAAGGATGATTTAACTCTTGATGAACTTCATAACATTCTTGTTGCTTATGAAATGAGAAAATCTCTAATATTTAAGAAGATGATAAAAGATGAAATGTCTTTTGAAGCTATGAGAAAGATGAAAATCAAGGATGATGATGAATCTCATCCTTGTGAGTCCATTGATAAGGAAGATGAAGAGTTGAATGAAAAAAATCATGTCTATCATATCCATGAACAATCGAAGAGGAAGAGGGGAATATGGAGGGAAACTTCCTCTCAAATGTTTTGAGTGTGGTGGAAATAGAAACTTTTCTATGAATTTTCCTAAGAAAAAATCTGGAGAATAGAAAGATGTTTCTAAGGAGAATCCTTGATGGAATAAGTATAACAAGAATGAAAAAGAACATAAGACTTCTAAAAACTCAAGAATAAGTATTATGGAATGAAAATAAGTATTTTGAGAGATAAAGTTGAATCTGAATAATCTGACAATGATTCCTCAGAAGATGAAAGCAAATAAAGATTCAGAAGATTCATTGAAAAAGTTGAGAAAATAAATGTTTACTCAGAGAGTGAAGAAGGTGGTGAAGAATCTTATAGAGAATATCAACTATGATCCGAACATCTGGCATGTCTTGAGAAAAACAAATCCTTCAAGAAATAAATTTGTATGATGAAGAAAAATCATGAAGATGTTCATGATGGAAGTAGAGATGTCACCATGAAGTAAGATGAATACATTCAATAAATTTTATGTCACAAACTTAAAATTTCTAAACAAGGAAAGATGATTGAAGATCATATAAATAATCTATAAACAAAAAAAGAAGAGGTCAACAAGGTGAAATCAAAATTTATTGAGTCCATAAATTTCTTAACGAAGATGAATGAAAACTTCCACAAAGTCGCTGAAGTAAAAGCTGAGGTATCGAAGATTTCTGGAAAGGCTTACCATGAGAATCAGGGGAAATCCTCTCCTATCAAAAATAATGTTTTATTTGATTCTTCTAACATTTCAGTTTATGGAAGAAGTATTCTTAAATATTGGGTGAATAAAGGATGTCAGAACCCTATCAATACTACAAAAGTAGAAAACTCACTCTATAGATGAGATGACCTATATCCTGGGTTTTCTTGAGCTAAAAGAAGTTATCATCCCCAACAAAATTTCTATAAATAAATATCATTGTTTAATAGAAAATCAATATTTTAGGGATATTAATGGTGTTGTGGAATATATGGGCATAGAGTGTATAATTATTGGAAAAGTTTATCTCTACCCAAAAGAAGGTTTGAGAAAAGTGGAAGAAATAGTGAAAGAAGAATGAGTAACTTTCCATACTCAAAGAAAGTTGAAAAGGTTAATTCTCAAGATGTCAGAAACATTCCAACAAATAATCAATTTGAATTTTTTAGAAGAAGTTTTTGGAATATGTGATCATTATAGTCAACATGCCAAATGATGTATGACACTTCTTCCATAATATGTTTCTTATGATTAGAAAGAAAAGAGAGATAAAAATAAGAAGGATGATGAGAGAGCTTTGGTTGTTTAGATATCTTTGAATGCAAGTAAAAGAATCAAATGATGGATTTTTTATAGAGGTTTTTCATCACACATGATAGGTGATATAAAAATCATGGAACATGTGAAAGTCAGGATAGAGGAGAGGTTACGTTTGGCAATGATAGTTCCCTAAAAATTAAGTGAATCGGAACGCTGTATATTGAATATGGGAAACTAAAATCTAAGTAATTCTTACTTGTTGATGTGATAAAACATTACATACTTAGTTTAAGTCAACTTTGTGATGATGGAAAAGAAGTTATCTTCAAAAATAATTCTTGTATCATCAAAAGTGTGAAATTGGAAAAGTGATTACAAATGGAGAAATAACCAGTGGGAATCTCTTTCAAACTGTAGAATCAAATAACTCTTGTTATTTGAGTACTGAAGATGAAAACTTGTTTTGGAATCAATGACTTGGCCACCTTGGGCAGAAGAAAATGAATAAGCTTTCTAATGTTGATGTTGTTCAGAATTTTACCAAACTTAAAAGAAGAGATTAAGATGTTATTATAACTTTCTAAAAAGGAAATATTACTAAAAAAGTCATAAAATAGTTGAGATACAATCCAACAAACCTATTTATCTTATTTGTTTCGATATATGTGGGCCAATGAGAAATCAATCAACAAAAGAAGATTTATACATTATCGCTTTTATTGAAAAAATTAATTGGATGACAAACATCATGTTCCTGAAGCATAAGTCGGAGGATATTGAAACGTTTAAATTCTTCAAAAGAGATGTCGAGAAAGAATTTGGAGCTTCTATAAAGATGTTGAGAACAAACAGTGGTACCGAATTCACAACCAATTCTTTTGAAACTTATCTAAAGAAGCATTGTATCTTCCTATGCTCCACAACAAAATGGAGTAGCAGAAATCAAAAATAGAAGCCTCGTGGAAATGTGAAGAAGTATGTTATCAGAATACAAAATTTCAAAATTTTTCTGGATTTAAGCTATTAGCATTACTGTACATGTTCAAAATAGATGATTTTTGAGATCGGAAACCAACATGACTCTTTACGAGATGTGGTATAACAAAAAACCTTCTCCTTATTAATTCAATGTTTTTGGAAGTCCATGCTTGCTCAAAATAAAAAATCAGGACTTAGGAAAATTTGATGAGAAAGATGTAGAAGGAATATTTATGGTTTGTTCACCAAATATAAGAAGTTACAAATGTTGGAACAAGCATTTACAGAAGTTGGTGGACTCATATGATGTGAAGGTAATTGAAAATACTAGTTCCTTCACAAAATTTGTTTAGAATACTGAGGAAGATAAATCAGATAATCCCCACCAGAGTGAACGTGACTTAGATAAGTCACATGGGGAAGAAAGTGATGCTGGGAAAGGATATGTGAGTTTTCCTACTTTACAAAAACATGTTGAATTTGAAAATATAATGGGGATCAGAAGGCTCCAGTTCAAACAAGAAGGAAGTTAAGATTAGAAAATCAGACATCCATTATCTCAAAAGTTGAACCAGAATCAGTTTTAGAAGCTATTTAACATAACGAATGGGTGGATTCTTTTAATTAATAACTGGATAACATTGAGAAGAATGAAACATTGGAAGTTGTTCAAAGTCCAGTAAATAAGAATGTTATCAGAACCAAGTGGGTTTATAAAAATAAATTGAATGAGAATGGAGAAGTTATAAACAACAAAGCAAGGATTGTGTGTAAAGGATATTCATTGGTGGATGTTTTGGATTTTGATGAATATTTTTCCCCTATTTAAATATTGGAAACTATTCAAATGTTTCTTGTAGTAGCTACTCATCGTAATTAAAAGGTTTATCAGATAGATGTAAAGTCATTGTTCTTAAATGTTGAGATTGAGAAAGATGTTCACATTGAACAACCTTGTGGGTTTTTAATTTATGAAGATGAAAATAATGTTTTCAAAAATAAGAAATCCTTGTATTGGATGAAACACGCTCCACGAGCATGGTATTCGAAGATTGACAATTCTTAGATAAAGATGAAATTTTCTAAAGGAATGGCTGATAGAAACTTTTATATTAAAGATGCCAACTCGAGAACATTAATTGTAATTGTTTATGAAGATGAAAGAATTATTGCTGGAGATGAAGAAAAGGTCTGTGAAATGTTTTCTAAAGAGATGAAGAAATTTTTTGAGATTTCAATGTTGGGAGAATTAACATTGTTCCTTGTACTACAAGATCAACAAAAAGAAAACTACATTTTCATATCTCAAAAAAAGTATTCCATGGGAATTTTTAAAGATGTTTGGGATGGAACAATCAAAATAATTTTCAACCCCTATCTCAGTGAGCACACAATTGAGAATAGATGAGTCAAGGAACATTGTGATTTAGAATGACATTCGATAGTTGATAGGATGGCTTATTTATCTTACAGCCTCAAGGCCTGATATTGCTTATGTTGTGACTCTTTGTTCCCAATATCAATGTAATACAAAAGAATCATAGATGTTGGCAGTTAAGAGGATTATAAGATATGTTAATGGAAAAACTTCCCATGGGTTTTCATACAAGAGAAACAATGAGATTAAATTTCACGGTTGTACTAATGCTGATTGGGTTAGTGATTGTAATGATAGAAAATAAACATCAGGAGGAACATTTTTCTTAGGGGAATGTTGTGTGAGTTAGCACAACAAGAAAAAAATGTTTAGTAACTTTAAGTGCACCTGAATCCGAATATGTTGTAGCTACTCAGGCTTGTATGAAAATGATGTGAATAATTGTTCAGTTGGAAGATTTGAAAGTGAATGTTTCTAAACCTTTTAAAATACTCGTTGATAATCAATTTTCCCTTGATATTTCCAATAATACTATTCAACATTCAATATCAAATCATATTGATAAAAAGTATAATTTTTTAAAAGAGAAATATGCTACTGGAGAAGTCTTGGTGGAATATATTTCAAAAAAGTTTCAAATTGCTGATATTTTTACAAAAGCAATGTCAAAGGAAATTTTTGTTGAACTGAGGTTGCAACTCCATGTTCAGCCTCCTCCCAAGACTTACTAAAACTCATAAGGAAATCAACCCCCACCATGGTTTGGATTATATTGAAATTGGGGGAGAGTAAGTTTTCTTTTATGAATCTAAATTTTTGGTTATCATATAATGGGGGATAGAGAATGAAAATTGAGAGTGGAAATATAAAGAGAGAAATATGAAGATAAATGTTGAGGATGAGTTTGAGTAAGGTGATGTTAATCTTTATATGGCCGCAAAATATTCTTGTCACTAGGGGATAGAAATTCTTCCAAAACATTACATTATCCAGTACTATGGTTTCAGGACACTCTTTTTGAGAAAGGATTTATTTTGGAAAAATTAAAGAACATGAAATATAAATGTTTTGAAACATGAAATCTTTTTAACAAGGGTTGACAACAAATTCAAAGGGAGAGATTGAATAACCTTTGTGGTGTTTTTGTTTAAAAAGAATTTGTATTTATTGAAAACTATTCTTTTTTTTGAAAAAAATTTTGTGTTACAAAAATTTGAACTTGCTGGTTGCTAATGATTTCCTTAAATAAGATTATATTGATGAATAAGAAGTTAGATGTTAAGAAAGTGTCTCAAATGTTCTAAATATAATCAGAATATTCTTTGTTGATATTAATTTTCTCGCATATCATGAAAAGCATCACGATAAAAGCTATAGAAGAAATGGTGAAGAGGATTGAGGTTTTTCACTAAGAAAAATTCTAAGGATATTTGGAACCAGTTTTCCTGAACCAGTTTTCATGAACAGTATTTTCTGAAGTAGTTTTCTTGAACCAGTTTTCTGAAACTAGATTTTTGAATATATTTCATGAACCTAAAATTTGGAATCTACTTTCTGAGATAGAAATTCGTAGTCTAATTCCTGAGCCATAAATTAGGAGTATACTTCCTAAACCTGAAATTTGGAGTATACTTCCTGAACCTGAAATTCCGAGTATGTTTCCTGAACCTAAAATTCAGAACCTTTTTCCTGAACCAGTTCCCTGATGCAGTTTTCCTGAACCAATTTTCCTAAACTTGTTTCCTAAGCCTAAAATCAGAACCACGATACATCCTTATCATTATGAGGAAAATATGAAGAGTTCAAGAAAACCTGAATTTCAACTTCGCATAAATCACAGAGAAATTTAATGATATTTGAAGTAGTCAAATATTGAATATTAAATGTCACGAACCGAATCTGGTCACCGCCAAAACCGGCACCAAACTCAGCTCGTGACATGACCCTAAGGGCGTTCCCTATCCCCACGGGTTGGCACAAGTTCTCGGGTATCATTTATTTTTGTTTGGGAATGATTTACCCGATTATGAAGGAAAAACCCATTAAAAACAAACAATAAACTGAATCTGAAAAATTTATACCAAACGATGATTACACAAAAACTAGAACTAAATACATTGGTTTAGAGTCAATACAATACGTCTATAAATAAATGAAAACATTATCAAAACAACCACCAAGACTCCACATGACAAGGGGTCATCACCCCCGAGCCGTCTCTACAACACCGCACAATAGGAGGGGGCTAACAACCCGAACCGCCTTCACCTGAGGCCTTACCTTTACTTGATTCAAACATAACCTAGTCTAATTAAACCCAAGGGGTGTAATTTGGGTGTGAGACTAAGCCCAATATTATTCCACCCAATTAATCTAAAGTGCATACAATATAATGTGAAGAAGCAAACTGTTTTAATTGGTAAAGAAAAACGATGATCAAATTCCAAGAAATTCAATTTTCATTTAAAAAAAGTTTCCAAACTAGAATTCCCAGAATGTTAACATATTAAAATGGAAATGATAGATACTATAAATTACTGAAAAACACACCCAAAGAAAAGGGTAAATACTAAAAATTCAGTGAGCAAAAAACCAGGAACACCCCTAGGCACTAGGTTGTCTCGGTCCCTATGTACCTCGTAACTCAGTTTAAAGAAACCATATTGAAATCCACTCTCATTCACGAGACACTTTTAGGAAACATACCCAAAACATAGTGGTTTCCAATCGTCATCCACATAGTTTAGTTTGAGTTGTCGTTATCCAAATGCTAGGTGAAACAGGGACAACACTGATCCGGGTCCACTAGCCATACTAGTACAAATCCACCCACCTAAGTACATGGGCTTCCCCTTTTGTTCTCAAACAATTTCAACATGCAACATAAATCCCTTTACAAATTAAAGACCACTACTGGTCACACACAATCAATACAGTATCTATCACATTTTTATACCACTTAAAACACACAATAAAACAATTTGATTTTTAATAAAACAATCCCTCAAAATCCCGTAGAGTTTTGCACAAAAACAGCTTAAGAACCCGAATTGCACACTATGTGCACCTTTTTGAGTTACCAAAACATAAAGGGAATCCCATTAAATTTAAATTAAAACAACAAATCATTTTTAGGGAAGCCTCATATGGTTCATGAAGTGACATCATTGTAAAACCTCCATTTATACACAACACGGCTCTTAAAAAATCTTGTGTTTCACAAACACCATTAAACCCAACATTCACATCATCAAACACATGGTACAATAATCAAAACAGTATTTTCAGTCCTTTTAATGTTCATTAAAATCAACTAATTACTTAAAGGGAAGCCCCAAATAAAGTAATAAAACATTTCTATAAAAAACCCAATTTCACATGAAATTGGCATTTAAGATTCATTTGAAATAAAAAAACCACAAAAAATATTTTTTTTCAGCAATAATAAAATTCCATAAGCATGAAAATACCATAACAACAGTAGAAAATTCAAAAAAACTTCATACACAATGGAATCACCTACCAAAACCAAGGAAACCCTTGCGAAAACTCAAACGCACCACCGTCGCACCTCAAGGAAGGTAAACCAGACCTAAAACCAGAATTTCAGATCATGAAACACAAGATAAAATCCTAATTTTTTAAACCTACATTCTGGACATTAGGAACCTCAATGATAATAGAAGATTACCTAAGTACATTGGATGTAACCCTAAACAAATTGAAAGAATAAATAAAGAGAACAACTTACTTAAAATATCTTGTAGAAATCGCCCCCAAAAATACCTGTAGCTGATTTTAAAAATACTCAAACCTTAAAGGGTGGTTTGAACAAGGATAAGGATATCATTTAGGCATTTTAATGGAGGAAAAGAGTAATAATTGAGAGTTGTGAAGGAATGAACTTACATCTTCAAATCTGGACATATTGAGAAACCTATGAATATATGCCCCAATTTGCGATTTCCAGGACCTCCAAAGAGGGGGTTAATGGAATGGTCACGTGATTGGGTTAAGTGGGCTTGGGATCCACTTTTAATCACCAAAATACCATTACTATTGAATGATATATGAAATAAACAATTTTTTGTTTTAAAACTGGAAATGGGCCTTCGGGCTGGCCCAATTCCTTAAATAAAAACCCAATTTCACCATTATTATGGATTCCTAGAGGGTAAAAATTGAAATGGTGGTGTTAATAGGTCAGGGGAGGTCATTTATAAAGTTGAATGGGTGAATAATATTAAAAAATGAAAAACTTATAAAAGAAAAAAAAATTGGTTTTTAAATCTGGAATTGGGCTCACGGTTTGGCCCAATTAATGAAAACTCTCCCATTCCTCCATAAAATATTTGGAACCCCACAAAACAAAGCATGAATTGAAATTAAATTAAATTTACCCTTAAAATATTCATGGATATGATAATTCTCCCCACCATAAAGAATTTTCCCCCCAGAATGCCACAACAACACCATATGCAAAAGCAAAGCCCAAACGATAGACTATGATAGAATTACTTGCCACGTTTTCACCCGTTTAAAAAAGGACGAACATCTCCAGTTGATCAAAAAAAGGAAGATAATACTCCCACCAACCAAAAAGTATCCCACTTTCTTAAAATTATGAAACACATTCAAAACACATCCCAAAACAAAACACGTCAAACACTACAAGACGATGCTCAAGGAATCCACTTGAAACGAACAACGAAATCGAATAACACTACCACAACATTATGTAAACAAAACCATTGGGTGTTCTCCAACCCCCAATTTACCCAAGTAACAAATTTGTGTATAGATAGACTTGAACGACACTACCTCCTACCTAGAATACACCAAGGGGAAAACTGATTCACTAGTACGTGGTGACCCAATCTGCACATCCCACCAACTTGGAAAACTCAATTTCTAAGACCGAATATGAATAACAATTGGGGAAGGAATGAACGGTCTCACCATCATAAAGGTTAAATTAACATTATTACTTTTCCAAGAGAACATACATAATTCCCATGATGGGTCTCCCCACCATAATAAAGAACACAACATTCCTTATGAGAAAATCAAGACACTAACAGGGGGCCTCGAACGGACTTCCCAGCATTAGGGGTAGATTAATATCAGAATTCGTCCAATGAAACATACATGAGACCCATTTTGGGTATACCCAAAACAAAATCCAACCATATTAACTAACTAGTATGGCATAACAACAACAAAACAATAGAATTTTAAGGAGCTGGCATGGCAGCATGGTTGGTTCACATGGTTTGGGAAACCATGAGTAAACTGTGCGGATCATTATGTCGAAAGAGGAAACTTCACACAGTTTCCTTGGAAAAGGATCATTGACGTGTAGAGACCATGCGGTAGCTACTGTATCTTATCAAATGGTTCCCTGGGATGGCACACGGTTTCTTCTAAATGCGCACAAACTATGCACTTCAACCTGCCTAACCCAAATTTTAAACTTTTCTCCAAAAATACAAGCGAACCCAAAGGGGAAAAATCAACTCAGGGCATGACATGGGAAAAAGGTACTAACACCTCTTTCCACCAAATGTGTGAAATTGGAACAAGACGATGACACCATAGGTTTAATCTATTTCTATCTTTTATATTGATGATATGACCTTGATAAAAAGTTTGAACGACTCTAGGATTTCTCCTAACTATGTGTTAGCTTCTCTCCGGGGCCTATGGCTGTAGCTTAATGGATTGAAGCATCTTCGGCCTCATAGTTAGGATTTGGAAACCCCTAAATTTAACATCTCCTTCTAGTTAAAAAAAATTATACTGTAATCTCAGATGGTCCCATTGAGACATGACACACTTCATACCCTCTTTTCCCCAACCCATCATTTTACCAAAACAAGAACTCAGAGGATGCACACACATCGACCCTTTTTTTCTTCAGATTCTAAACAACGGAATGAAAGGACATATAGAAACTCATTCCTCTAGAACATAGGATTTATAATTTCATATAGGGAGACACACATCCAACAAAATAGTGACTCTCCTAATATTTCACAATCATCACCCTTATAGTCAAATGAACACATGACATCGCAAGGCGTCACCAAACATGACCATTGTGGATAAAAAAAACAAGGATATGGACCTTGTACTGATTCCCAAATAGCACATGATTCCAGCAAGTGTCCATAATATCCACTCTTGGCTAGATATTGCACATTGGTGGCCTAACATGAACTCTTGCTTCAATGAGACCGACGAAAGACCCAGAGGCCCTTTAAGACATGATTCTACATAGACAACCCTAAACATCATTGACCTTCAACAACGTAGGAAAAATAAGAATCTAAGGTCTATTTAAACCTCCCACAAACACTCTCCCACTATAGGGGGATCTACATAATTGAAAAAGAAGAGGGTTAAACTCAATCTCCAAACCTCAAGAATAAAGTCATTATGTTGATCAACTGGAGGATCATCCAATGGTGAATCCCCATAGGCCAAACATGAATCATACATTAACACTTTATGGGGGAATACCCTAGCCTAAAAGAAAACCCAAGGACCCAATAGATCTGTTCATTTGGTCACAACAGACCACAAACCCGAACCGAACGCATGAGGGGAGCCACAACATTGGCCTCCCAAACTTTTCCTCAAAAGAGACCAATGACCAACACTTCATTCCAACATATCAATGAATCACAAACCCAAAACACCATTCAAACAAGAGGGTTTATTGAACTCGAAACATCCCACAATAATAATCCCGAAAACACATAATCCGTACCTCCGAACCATACATTATCAAAACACAACACTTTCCTTCAAAAACATTATTTAAAAAAACTGTGTTGGTGGGTTGCACATTTACCAATGGTATCTCATGAGCCTCACACATGCATGTTTACATGCCACACTAGGAACCCACCTCATATCCATACATATTCCCAAATAAACATAAGCATGTGGTCACCCTTGAGAACAACAATTACCAAAAATCAAGCATTTCATCTTTGTAAAATCAAAACTTTTAACCACACTTTCCCTTTCTAAAAAACAATAACCATAATATCAAAACCCAATTTTTCATCTCACAAAACAATTTAGAAAACAATCCATAATTCAATAAAAGCACATATTCATGCCTTTAACAATCATTTAAAAACATTTCAACCCATTTCAAAACACTTCAAATTTCCTGACAAACACCATTTCATAAATCTCCATTTAATTAAGAACTCAACTCTTCTCATTTCAGGACAAGGTTCTAAAAGTTCATAATTAATTTTTTTGTTCAGTAGTCTCCAAACCCAAAATACCTCTTCAACCCACACACAAAAATTATAGAACACTTAATTCAATCCAAACCAATTTTCCATGGTTTAAATAAATTCCACTAGAAACATATTTTCAAAACCCCAATTAACATAGTTCATACTTTCAAAATAGGAGTAAACACATAATTTACCGGTTTAAAATTATTCTGAAATTTAATTTATAAGAATTAAAAAAAATACCATTTTCACATTAATAAAAAATAACTTCCCAAAAATTCACACTCTTTTAAGTGAAGTAATTTTTTTTCTTAAAAAAAATCAATGTTTCCAAGATTCCAAAACAAAGAGACACATGACAATGTGAAAGGAAACTGGTTTCGATGGGTGACTTGGACATATGGTTGGCAGCCATATACCAATCACTTCGTCGTAATAGAGAGTATTCTCGGGAAATATCCACGGCTCCACATGGCTTTCCAGGTCCTGCGAGCTCACTGAGATTATTCCCCCAGCTCTCTTTTCATTTCCCATAGTCATCATAAAACCAAGAAAACTAAAGGACTCAGATAAATCCATACTTCCCTTGGTGAATTGAATCCCATAATGAGGTGTTCTAGACAACCACACTACCCATGACTAAAATGTAAAGTCCCGACAATCCTAGATCTAGACTCTCCTGACTCTTCCCGAAATTACATGACCTAAGGAGCAAACCTCCTCTGATACCATTTTGTCACGAACCGAATCTGGTCGCCGCCAAAACTGGCACCAAACCCACCCCGTGACATGACCCGAAGGGCGTTCCCTCTCCCCACGAGCTGGAACAAGTTCCCAGGTATCATTTATTTTTTTTGGGAATGATTTACCCGAATATAAAGGCATAAACCATAAAAAACAATCAATAAATTGAATCTGAAAAATTTATACCAAATGATGTTTACACAAAAACTAGAACTGAATAAATTGGTTTAGAGTCAATACAATATGTCTATAAATAAATGTAAACAATAGTAAAACAACCACCAAGACTCCACACTACATGGGTTCATCACCCCTAAGCGGTCTCCACAACACTGCACAGTAGGAGGGGGCTAACAACCCGAACCGCCTTCACCTGAGGCCTTACCTTTACCTGAGTCAAATATAACCATGTCTACTTACACCCAAGGGGTTTACGTAGGGTGTGAGCCTAATCCCAATAGGATACCACCCAATTATAACAAAGTGAATGCAATATAATGTGAAGAAGCAAACAACTTTAATTCGTAATGAAAAACGACGATGAAATTTTAAAAAATGCAACTTTCATTTAAAAAAGGATTTCAAACTAGAATTTCCATAATGTTAACATATTTAAATGGAAATGATAGATACTTAAAGTATTGAAAAAAACACCCAAATACATGGGTAAATAATAAAAATACCGTGAGAAACAAACCAGGAACACCCCTAGGCACTAGGTTGTCTCGGGCCCTATGTACCTCGTACCTCGGTGTAAAGAAACCATAGTAATATCCACTCTCGTTCACGAGCCGCTAGTAGGGAACATACCCACAACATATTGGTTTCCAATCATCATCCACATATTTTAGTTAGAGTTGTCATTATCCAAATTCTAGGTGACACAGGGACAACACCCATTTGGTCCACTAGCCGTACTAGTACAAATCTGCCCACCAAAGTACCCGGGCTACCCCTTTTGTGCTCAAACAATTTCAGCATGCAACATAAATCCATTTTCAAATAAAACACCACTAATGGTCACACACAATAAATACAGTATCTATCACATTTTTATACCACTTAAAACACACAATAAAACACTTTGATTTTTAATAAAACAATTCCTCAAAATCCAGTAGTGTTTTGTACACAAAAAAACACATTAAGAACCCGAATTTCAAAGCATGTGCACCTTTTTGAGTTAAAAAACATATAGGGCATCCCAATACATTTAAATTAAAACAAAAAATCATTTTTAGGGAAACCTCATATGGTTCATGAAGTGAAATCATTGTAAAACCTCCATTTATACACAACACGGCTCTTAAAAACTCATGTGTTTCACAAACACCATTAAAGCCAACATTCACCGCAACAAAAACCTGGGACAATCATCAAAATAGTATTTTCAGTCCTTTTAAAGTTCATTAAAATCACCTAATTACTTATAGGGAATCCCCAAATAATCTAATAAAATATTTCTATAAACAAACCCAATTTCACATGAAATTGGCATTTAAGATTCATTTGAAATAAAAACACCACTAAAACTATTTTTTTCAACAATCATAAAATTAAATAAGCATGAAAATAACATAAAAACAATATAAAATTCACAAAAACTGCATACACAATGGAATAACCTACCAAAACAAAGGAACCCCCTGAATCCTTGGTGCGAAAGCTCAAACGCACCACCGCCGCACCTCAAGGAATGTAAACCAGACCTAAAAGCAGAATTTCAGACCATGAAACACAAGATAAAACCCTAATTCTTAAACCCTAATTTCAGTAAATTAGGAACCTCAATGATAATGGAAGAAACCCTAAGTACATTGGATGAAACCCTAAACAAATTGAAAGAAGAAAGAAGGAGAACAACTTACTTAAATTTATTGTAGAAATTTCCCTCCAAAAAAACCAGTATCAGACTTTAAAAATACTCAAACCTTCAAGGGATATTTGAACAAGGATAAGGAGATAATTTAGGAATTTGAATGGGGGGAAAGAGTAATAATTGAGAGAGTTATGAAGTAATGAACTTACCTCTTTAAATATAGATGTTTTGAGAAACCTATGAATATATTCCAAAATTCGCGATTTCCAGGAGATCCAAAGAGGGGGGTAAGGTAATGGTCGCGTGGTTGGGTTCAGTGGGCTTGAGCTCCACTTTTAATCACCGAAATACAATTATCATTGAATCAGATATGAAATAAACAATTTTTTGTTTTAAAACTGGAAATGGGCCTTCGGGCTGGCCTAATTCCTTAAATAAAAACCCAATTCCACCATTATTATTGATTCCTAAAAGGTCCAAATTGAAATGGTGGTGTTAATAGGTCAGGGTAGGTCATTTAAAAAGTAGAATGGGTGCAAAATATTAAAAAATGAAAAAGTTATAAAAGAAGCAAAATTGGTTTTTAAATCGGGAATTGGTCTCAAGGTTTGGCCCAATTCATGAAAACTCTTCCATTACTCCATAAAAGATTTGGAACCCCCCAAAACAAAGCATGAATTGAAATTAAATAAAATTTACCTTCAAAATATGTCATGGATGTGACATTAAATGTGAGATATTTGCAGAGTTTTTGAGATTTGAGGAAGCATGAATGATTTTCAAGATTCCCGCCATTATTTTCTGATATTCCTATAAATATGTGCTCAGATCCTTCATTCATTTACAACTTCAACAAATGCGGAAATGGTGCAGCACTGAAGAATTATAAGTGAAATGTTCCTACCATCTTGAAGAAGGTTCCTTGAGTGTTTGAGAAGAAGGGAATCAAATTATTTTATCTTGCTCAGAAGATCAGTTTCAGAAAAATGGATTCAAGAAATCGGATTGAAGATTCAGAGTGAGCACTTCTGCAGAATCATCTTATCTTGCTAAGAAGATCGGTTTCAGAAAATCGGAATCAAGAAATCAGATTGAAGGTTCAGAGTGAGAATTTGTGGAGCAGCTTAACAAAGTTCTTATTCTTGTGTTTTAATTATTTTTTCTTTAAGAAAACATTGTAAACTGACTGGAGTTAGTATAATCTTTCCTATCATGATATAGAATTTTTCCAATGGGAGTTGGCATAAGTTTTATTCGCTTCTTCACTATAGTGGATTTCCATAGACCCATGGGAGTGGCTATGGCAAGGATGTAGGTTCTATTATTGATGCCAAACCATGTAAATCATGTGTTACTTTCTTGATTTACCTTTCTTGCATGCTTGAGTTTCTTGCAAAAGGTTGATAAGGAAATAAATCTTAACAGGGTTTCAAGGGTTATGTTTCTTAATGTTTTGAAACTTATAAAAAGTTAAACAACTGATTCACCGCCCACCTTCTTAGTTGTTATTTGATCCTTGGAACTTAACTTATTAATAATTTATAATTTTTATTCTAAATATCTATTCAGTTTTAGTTTAATTCAATATATAAATGTGGAAAAAATATTTTAAAATTCATCCTAGATATGGGATGATAAATAGATGTTTTAAGGTAAAAAAATTCAATAGATTACATTGTTCTTATATCAAAATTCAAAATGAAAATTAATAAAATTAGTTACCTTAAATTGATATATTTATTATTAAAATATTTTTTTATTTGAAATAGAATTAAAATATATTTTAACATTATAATTATTTTATATGAAATGTCATTCTTGAATAAGAAATCATTATTTTCAATACTCATAAAAAATGGAATGTTATAGAAAGACACAAAAAAATAACCCTACAAAAATTTTTATTTTAAATTCCTAAAAAAAGTATTTTCTTTATATAAAATATATAATGGTGTTGAAATTTAGTTTTAAGTCGAGTGTACCGTTAAAAATCACTGAAATTATCTTTATTGAAATATAGCTTTCTTTGAGTAATACAAGATTTTTTCTTATGATGTGAATATCAAATGTATTGGATGAATGTAAAAGTATTTTATTGAATATATAATATATAAATTTCATTTATATCATTGAATAATATATTCTAATCTATTTTATTACGAAAACAACACATTGGGCTAATTAAAAAAATTGCATAAAAAAATTCCCTTTAAACTTAATTGGTTTTTATTTTAATTTGTAATTAATTGGTAAATAATGAATGAAAACATATATTTTAATACATTATGTCATATTATACATAACCACCACTTTAACAAATATGATATAATTAATTTTTAAATAATAATATTATTTGTATTTGTTAAAATTCAGTCATGCATTTAACGTAAGCTATCAAAGAAAGTGGTTGTTTCATGTTATGAATGCTTACACATGGTTTCATTCTTTGAAATCCATACCATATATTTAATTTATTTAAAATATTATATATTATATGTTTTAAATATTATATTACCTTTTATTAACTATGTTTTGAGTCATACACGCTATTAGATGTGATATATATATTTTAAAATTTCAGGGTGTTAATCAAATCAATTATATGGAGGGAAACACTTAATGAAAAATATTACATTAAAATACCTGCATTAAATACGATATATTTATTCCTTCACATTGATCTTTTATATCAATTTCCACTATAAGTCCATATCCTTAAATATTAAATAATTAGTAATTAAGTTAATAATTCATATTGAGGATCTGTTCAGGTTTAGAGATTTATATTATTAAGTCATAACTTATACATATCAATTTGAATATTACATGTAAACACTTATGCTTACTATCCATTTTTCATAAAACAAAAACTCTTATAAAAGAAATATGTCTACTTATATTTTTTAGACAACATTACTTTTCTTTTATACCGTCCTCTTCCTTATTCATCATTAAGTCATATGAAAAAAAATTCAGAAAAATGGGATGAGAATAAAAATATCGGTAAGGGATATGTAATGAAGGAAATATGTTAGTTTTCAAAACAACATGAAAACCATGCATACATAATATTAAAGTAATACATTTCACCATAAAAAGGTAGAAAACACTTTACTAAATATATTCTCATTTAATATCATTTTTTGTAACCAAAATATTACTATAAAGTCAATATAAAATAATGTATATCATATAAAGGTATCTTGGTACATAAACATACTTCTATGAAATAACCATACGGTCTACTACCAAACATATCACTAAATGGGATATCCATATAGATGAATTCCATACCCAATGTATTGGAGGTTATAACGTAACCACTTATCCATGGTTCTTCATAGAACATCCTGTCATTTGGTGTATCACGTAACCAAACATCAAATTTTCATGTACCATTATATAATTTAAAAAATAAAATATTTCAAATATCAACATATCAGTAATAAAATTTAATCTGCAATCACAAGAAATAATTTCAAGATATTTATATACTCAACCCATTTCAAGAACCATTTTCAATACCAAAACACCCAAAAATGGAATAAGGGGTTTCTGTTTTTCCTTTTATAAACTTTAAGGAAAGTAGAGAAAACCAAATAATGATTACGACGATAGAGTGGTCCTTGTATCTGCATTTGTTAAAAATGTTACTTTTGTCAATTAATATAAAAATTAGTAGATAAAATATTCTCATATAATTAAAACACAAGTAAAATGGGTTTATTATACATTGTGTAAAAGAAAGTGTTGTATATTATCAAAACATGCCTCAAAGTAAAGGTATTGAAATGAAGTCCCTTACAAAGATAATTTTGTAAATAAAATAGATCGGTTAAGTGTATTTAATATATGTACAAATAAATGAAGTATAAATTAATGATAAAATAAAAAAAATTATTTCTCAAATAATCATAGCATGACATGGTCAAGAAAAAGAATATCAACCCAAAGAATGGAAATTGGGTTAATAATTTCCCTTACCTTATGTCCGACTTGACTCGTCTATTATTTAGTGACATGAATAATAAACAAAATTTAATTTAAAATTGATTCCAATTTTTTTAGAGCTAATTATTTCTTTTATATCACTAATTACCTAGCTATAACCATTAGTTAATTATTTGAATTCACATCGAACATTTTGTCGATGCTCGGAACATGAGTCAAAAATGATCTTGTTATAATTTTAAATTGCCCATGTGGTCAAAATGACATTATAAACAAAATTATATTCATGATTTAGAGATCATATATATCATATATATCCTGTATATATGTGTATATATATACAATTCTATAGCATTTGGATATATGAAATCAAATGCACTGATCATGGAGACGATAAGTCATACGTACGCATGAACACTACTTTCAATTTTTATCATAATTAATGGAATAAAAATAAAAGTATAAATATATATATTTGAATTATATTACAATATATATGTTATATATGTTATATAAGTTCATTTATTATATCTTTTATATGTTCTGTATAGCATGAATGAGTCATATCACTTTAAAGAGGCAGTAGTTTTTACTTCCTCAAATGAAATTAATAAATTTATACAAAATGAAAAGCATAAAAGTATTTTATAAATTATAATTAAATAAGTATTGAGTTTAAATAAATATCATTAATATCATACATAAATATAGTTCTATCATAATGCCCACCGTATGAGGTTGTAGGAGAATATTGAACAATCATCATTTCGTGAGGTAGTAGTTTGCAGTGCACAGAAATAGTATATTCTGTACACATTAGATTAAGGTGTGTGTAAGTGTACATAGAATACATCTCATAAAAACAACATATTATATTTATTATTATGATGTGTTTATGAAAACAATTAATAAGATGAGCATAAGGAGTGTATATGGAAAAATAATGGAAGGAAACTTGAGATAAGATGCTACCTCAAGTTGGGTAAATTCTTTTGATTTCAGTGAAAGGGAACTCTTGAATTTCCTTCTGCCTAAGAAAAGGATTGTAGGAGGAATATAGGTATTTTTTGAGTTTATATGAGTAGATTTTGGAGGATCCATGGGGCTTTAGTTGTGTGAATAATGGGTTATAGGTGATGACCTTTTATAAGGGGGAGGAGGGGCTCTTTAAGAATGTTTCAAAGTATTATTTTATAATAAAATTATTTTTTGATTTAAAAGGTCCAAAAATTGTTCAATTATAATATAAGATGACAATTTCGCAAAATAAAATCTTCCAAATATAATTGGAAAGGTTTGGGATATTTTTTAATCCTCATGTTTTTTATTTAATCTTTTTTTACTCTTACTATTTTATCAATCACGTAACAGATTGAGAATCAAAATAGTTTACAAAAAATGAAAAATATCCAATTAAAGAGTCCATAATAAACTTTAAGACTTATTATGACTATTTTTCCAAATAATATTTTTTATTTTATAATGTTAAATAAAATATTTTATATTTTAAATTTTTAATAATTTCAATTTGGACTCAATTCATATCTTGCCTTTTTCTAAAATCTTTAACAACCATTTTGATTTGAAGAGACATCATTAATACAAAGATAAAATTTATATATCATCTATAAAATTTGTTTATGAAATAAAAATAACCAAATTAAATTTATCTAATCATTTATAATATCATTTATTTGAGTCCTTTGTTAATGAAGCAATCACTACATCATCATTGTCTCATAATTAAATTTATTTATTTACTCTATAAAAATTATAAATAAAAAACCATGATGTATTAAAAAAATTAAAATTTATAATGAATTCTTATAGTCGATGTGATAGATTATATAACCCCATATAAAAATTGTTTTCCTAAAAGATAAATGTTTATGTTTCATTTTCAATAAAATTAAATTAATTTTTATAAAAATTCATTTTTACATACAAGTGGAACCATGGGGTCGCAAAATCGACCAAAAAAATCCCCTCTTCAAGCATGTATCATAAAATAGGGTTAGGACATGTTTTAGGTTAATTTAATATTATTATAGATTTATTGTTTTACCCTTATATACCGGATTTACCCTTTAACCATGGTAAATAAAATATTTACTAATGTTACTATTCATAATATCTAAAAAAATAACTATTTAGAAAATATAGGCCTCCTAATTCCAAATATGGAATTTATTTCTCCAAATTCAAAACTCAGAAGTGGTGTAAATTTACTTAATATTAATTCCTATTCTTAAAACCAAAAGATTAGTTTTTAAGAAATAATAAATATCAAATGATTGATATGTGTTTATGTATAATTAAAAATTAAATTTATTTCCAATGAAAAATACTTGATTAAATGGTAAAAATATAATCTAATTTCACATTAAAAAAATTAAAATGATAACCTAACCATATAAATAAATCAGATGAAATTATAGTTTTGACATAAAATGTTGTATTTTTCATTATTCATTAAAAATAAATTTTATACGAAAAATACCAACAATTTACCCAAAGTTAATTTTAATGTCCCAATTTTATATAAGAAGTTTATTTTTTCAAATGAAACATATAAATGTGAAAAAACAACTATATTAAAAATGGGTTCGCTATTAGAAGGTGGAAAATCTACCTTTTAAAGAATATTAGAGTATTTTATGATTAAAATCAGATTCATTCTAATTTTAGGCCACTAAAATTTATTGGATAAAAGTAAAAACATTTAATAAACATGTGTAATCATATTTAAGTTGGTTTTGTTCATTCCCACCAATACCATGGCTAGTTGTTAACTTCCATTTAAAATAATAATAATAATATATTATTTTTTTGGTATAACTCAAAGTTGTGTACAATGTATGATTTCAAAAAACACATTATTTTGTGTTGACTAAGCTATCATACATAGAATACCATTTAAAATTCAATTAATATTTCATTCACAAAAATTTATAAATATAAAAATTTAATATTCTTTTTTTACCTGGGATTTTACATCCTTCTTCATTTTTGGAATTGTTTCCTTGCAATTTTAAAAATGGTATCAAAAACATCATTAATAATTCCACATCCAAAAAAAGTCAATAAAAATATATCTTTATAAGAATTAAAGATTTATATAAAGGTCACCCAAGATAACACATACTATGATTCAATGAAAACACTGATATAGATGATAAAATATGTGTCACGTTCTGATGGAGAGTGATAAAAAACATGATTAAGAGAACGTTAACCACCAGAAAAACACAAACTTTTGATTGGTTAAATGGTATTTGATTTAATAGTAGGATAAGTACATGAAAAAAGTTTTCATTTTATTATCATTTTAATAAATTTGAGTAATTTATTTATGAGATTGAAAAATAACATAAGGAAACATACTTACTTGTCATGTAAACTTTCATCTTTTAATAAATTTCTACCACAAACTCATCTTTTATCCAAACGATGAGTATGAAAGATGACTAGCCACATAAAAATCACAAGAATAAACATCTAGAGAATCACATTATACATAAACGATGAACTATACATTTCCCCTATAATTAAACATGTACCAAAACAAAAATGGTTAGTATGAGATCATGTAATCCTCAAAAGGATAATCCATTATATAAAAATACTACTCTTAATCTCCAAAATTCATCAAATGGTAGACAATGTTCAACAAAGACCATTCAATACAATATTCTCCCCAAAATTATCCATTATAATTCAATCTATGATTGAAACCCAAAACTAAAAATAATTTTAACACATAGTCTTCCACAAAATTCTTATCATCTATCTCCAACTAAAATTTACTACTCTTAAAGTCTCATAATAATGAGTAATTAACATAGTAACATATTCTCTATGATAAGTTAATCATTTCCATTAAGAACCAAAATATCCTTCTGTCAATAATAAAAACATAGATTCTTCAAAAATAAAATTTCAAATATTACTTCAAAAATTAAATCCCATAGTATTATATTTTCCTTAGGCATATAGTTTCTCAAAAGAGAAAACATCTTCCAAAATAACCCTTATAACTTAATAACCAAATAATTATCCTATATTAAGGATATAAATTTTATAAAAAATAATATCCCAAAATCAACATATTATTGTTCTATAATGTCATTTAACTAAAAATAATAAGTCATACAATCTAGGGATTAATGTAGGACAATGGTAGGTGACAAATCCGAATATCACTTTAGTTGTGAGTTTGATTCCCGTAGCTTTGTCAGACATGATGGGTTGTCACAGGGTCTACGTGTTTTCCTTTTTCAAAAACTATATATTTATATAACATTCTAAAAAATGAGATAAATTCCTCAAAATTAACCATAATATATTTTAACCACAAATGTTATCTCATAAATCACATTTTCATCCAAAAAATTAGTAACATGAAATTGATTCAAATTCCAGGATCTTATAAACCCAATTGGTTCTTTATAAACTATAACCACAAAAGAAAAGAAAATTATTCATTGAATAACATTTTCACATGTCAAACATTAGGGTTACACATACTAGAAAAAGTATTCCAAAGTAATCCCATCATCAAAATATCCTTAATACTTTTAGCATTTAATGATCCTAAAATATTACATAACTCTTTAATCCCTTATATGTAGACATATTACTCATTTAAATTTATTTATTATCCATTAACCATTCTTTTCTAACTAATTCAATAATACTTCTTCCATAAAAAATTTATAATGATTCATATCCAATGATTCAATAATGTCAATACATCAACTAAGAAATTATCCATACCTTTCATTGGTCATTGTGAGTTACCTCATCCTCAATTGGAATGACATTGGGAATTTGTAAAAATATATATCTAAGGTACAACGGATTCCATTCATGAACCTTCTTCATAGGACATCTATTTGGGTAATGACCATGTTCCATGATTTTACAACATTCAATTGTTCCATCAAAAAGAACTTCTTTTATTTTTCTAGAGCTAACTGAACACTTCTTTTTCCACAATATGTTATTGTTTTTTGAATTTCATTAAAACATATATAACATCTTCCTATCCCTTTGGGTTTTGGCCCGGCCCACTAGGCCCAGACCAACTGGCCCCAAGGGCAGTTCGAGGCAAATGGCGCCACGTAGGCAGCTCGGTCTGGTGGTGTGGAGCCGGTTTGGCCTCGAGCACCATAAGGGTGTAGCCTATTCTGCTGGGGGCAGTGTGGCTAGGTAACAACCAGTGGGACAGCACGATCGGGGTAGTTGCAGCTTGGGTGTGGGGAGTGGTTCAGCTGGTGGTTGGAATGTTGCGGGGGCAGCATGGGTCACGGAGGCCACGGGTGGCGCGGACGTTACATTCGTCGCCTCCATTGTAGTTTTGAAGAACACTGTAAAAGATAATGTCGGAGGGGTGTGTCCATATTGGTTTGGTCTGCACCCTCTACGTTTAGGGTGGTAGAATTTGGCCTACTTGAACAAAGCACAACAAACCCTCCCGTAATGATCAATCCCAAAAACTACAAAAGGAAAACATATGAGGATTAACTAGTTAGAAGTTGATCCATGTTCTTTGTTTTTGAAGAAAATAATAATAGGATTATAAAATCATTCAAAAAAAATCCCCTACTTTTTTTGATGTTCGTCGATGTTGGAGTGAGAAGGCAGAAATCGATTCATTGTAGATGAACATGTTCTACATCGAAGGTGGTTCTGAGGAATAAATTCTAAGTTGAGGTCGTTCTTCGTCAGTGGAGCATTCTTCATAGGAAAATGAATTTCCTTGTTGGAGAACTTTATTTCTACCAAGCTTTCCCCTCTCCCAATATTTTTCCCATGTTACACCAAAATGAAAATTCCATGCCAAGATAATAGCTTAAGTTATCTAATATTTAATTATTGATACAAATTTAAAAATTGCTATGTTGTCATAATTAAATGTTAGAGGAATTGGCTCATTTAATTTTCATGTTCGTTGGAATAATAAATGTGGATAAGTTCAAGAGTTTCCCCCTCATTTATGAGGGAGTTGGGAGGCTTTCATCTCCCACCATTATTAGGGGGTTTAGTCCCGGGTGGTCGCCCACACTGTAACATCTCATGTGAGATTAGGTTCAGGTGGGCCCCACCACCATAGCCTCTCATGGGAGGTTATGGTGTGGTGTTCCCCACCAATAACATCAACATGAATGGTTATAATAGAAAAAATAAAATAAAACATGCGTTTATTTTATTTTCTTATTTCCCTTAAAAACCCAAAAACTAACTTTCACCCTCGACCAACTACTGTCGAGGTGAAAGTCTTCTTAAGAGAAAATCGGAGTTGTGAGTTCAACGGTGCCTTTGGATTTCAATTATGAGAACTGGTTTAAAAGATAGAAAAACTCACTAATACGTTTACCAAACATACCCGAAAAAAACATCATAAATTGATTTCGGGTACACTGGGCCTCAGAATCACACACCGTCAATTTTAACAGACTCATAAAATTTCCATTTAATAAAAAAATTACAAGGAAATTCCGAGTCTTTACATTCTCCTCGCCTCAGGTCTTTACATCCCTATAAGATACAACTCGAAAAAAGGGAATAAGTGGGCGTACTGAGCACGCATCTGAGCCTCCCACTCCCATGTGCTCTCCTGTAGGTTCTCGTACTGCCATCAAATTCACACCAAATGTATTTACTATCCACGATGGAATTTCCTCTGTTGACCCTCAATCTCTACTGGAACCTCCATAAATGTCGCCCCATCGTCAACGTTCATCTCTATATGGTCGATGATATGAGTGGGGTCGTGCATGTATCTCCTCAGCTGGGATAGGTGGAAGATGGCGCACACCCGGTGCAACTGAGGTGGAAGAGCTAAGATGTATGCCACCTCACCAACACATTTGAGTACATGGAAAGGTCTGATGAATCTCGGATATACCCTGCCACCTTGGCCAAATCTCTATAGACCCCATCGAGGTGAGACCCATAGAAAGACATGTTCACCATACTTGAACTCTTGGGGTCTCTATCTCTTGTCGGCATACAACTTATGCATGCTCTATGTAGTCTTCATCCACTCCTGGATAATCTTCACCTTTTTGTGGTAGCTTTTATCATCTATGGTCCCACTAGTGCTAACTCCCTTTGGTCATTCCAGCACAAAAGTGATCTACATGGTCTCCTGTATAACGCCTCAAATTATTCCATCTCAATGGTGGAGTGATAGATTTTGTTGTAAGAAAACTCCACCAAAGTTAAGTAATCCTCCCAGTTTGGAAAAAATTGGAGGACACATGCACATAGCATGTCCTTGAGGGTCTAAATGGTCAGCTCAGTCTAGCCTTCTGTCTGAGGATGGAAGGTGGTGATCAAATGAAGCTGCCTCCCAAAATCCTCATGTCACCACTTCTATAGTCGATAAGTAAAACGTGTGTCACGATCAGAGACAATCTTCGTTGGTACTATATTTAGCTGCACAACCTTTTGTACATAGAGGCATCTCATGCTCTCTTGGGAACTCTACTCTTTGATTGATAGGATGTGGGCCAACTTGGTGAGTCGGTCAATGATCACCCAAACCGAGTTATGTCCCCTATATGTACGTGGAATTCCTGTCACGAAGTCCATGGATATCCCATCCCACTTCAACTCTGGGACCTCTAAAGGCTAAAGGAAGCCTGCTAGTACCTAATGATCTGCCTTCACTTGCTGAAATGTGAGGCATCGAGAGATAGACTCAGCAAATGATTTCTTTATTCCGGGCCACCAGTGATGTCGTTGAGGATCCTAGTAAATCTTCACCACTCCTGGATGTACCGCTAGAGGTTTTTGGTGGAACTCCCTCAACAATTCCTCCTGAAGTGACACGTGTACCAGGGTACATCCACTAAAGAGGATAACGTTCTCCCTTACTTTTGAAAATCCATCATGTTCCTGCCCATTCGATATTCGAGAACGTCGTGTCTCGCAGTCAGCATCCCCACATTGCATCTCCCTGACTCGCTGATGAAGTGGGGGAGTGATTGTAAGATACTGAATGAAGGATTCTCCATATCTATCTACAAAGGATATATGTATAGTAGCCAACTGCTCTGTCACCTCTCCAAGAAGTTATATACTAGATCTCTTATTGAGAGAATCTATGACAACATTCCCCTTTCCAGGAGTATAGACTATCTCGAAGTCAGAGACCTGGAGGAACTCAAGGCAAGTTCTATGTCTTGAGATTAGGTCCTTCTGGGAAAAGATATACCTGATATCTTATTATCATAGTACATGGTAAAATGCTCGCCTAACGGATAGTGTAGTCACATTTTCAAGGAAAAGACCACCACTGATAACTCCAGGTCATGGGTAGCGTAGTTCTGCTCATGTTGTATCAGCTTTCGGGAGCCATAAGTGATCACTTCTTGATACTGCATCAAGAAACATTTGATTCTAGTCCCTGATGCATCGCAGTAAACTACATAGACTACACCCTCCTCCGGAAGCCTCAAGATGGTGGCACTAGTCAGCCACTGCCTCACCTCTTGAAGGATCTTCTGGAATCTATCCAACTGCACAAAGGGATTCCCCTTCTTCATCAATGTTGATAGTGGTGTTGAAATTCTAGAGAATTCTGACACAAACATCTGATAATAACCAACTAAACCCAGGAAACTTTGCACTTCCATTACACTCATGGGTGACTCCCAAGCAAGAACCACCACAATACTTGCTAGATCCACTAAAACTCTAGCCTCCAAGATGACATGTCCTAGAAAGTGAACCTCTCGGATCCAAAATAGGAACTTAGGGAGATAACCATAATACTGGTGCTCTCGGGGTGTGTCTCGTACTACCTGAAAATAATAGGCATGCTCCTCCTCAGTAGTCAAGTAGATCAAAATGTCATTGATGAAGACTACGATAAAGAGGTTGAGGTATGGCTGAAAGATCATGTTCATGAGTCCCATGAACATTGCTGGAATGTTGGTTATGATGAACGGCATAACCAATAACTCATAGTGGCTATACCAACATTTAAAGGCCATTTTCTGTAAATCCACATCTCAAACTCTGATCTGGTGATAGCATGATCTGATGTCTATCTTCGAGAACCATTGTGCTCCGATTAGATGATCAAAGAGATCATTAATCCTTGGTAGCAGTTAATTATTCTTCACAGTCACCTGGTTTAGGCACCTATAGTCAACACAATGCCTCAAGCTTCTATATGCCTTCTTGGAAAACAGAATTGGGGCTGCCCAGGGAGAAACAGTGGGATGAATGAATCCCTTCTCCTGGAAGTCCTCCATCTATACTCGTAGCTCGTGAAGCTCCACAAGATCCATCTGATACTCTGGTGTAGATATCGGTGAAATCCTGGGGTACTAGTCAATGTAATAGTCTAACTCTCAGCGAGGGCGTAGACATGGGACATAATCAGGGAAAACATCCGCGTACTATTCCACCACTACAGGATAAGTCGAACTCTCCACTTCAATCGCTCTGAGGGTAAGCCTAGCCAACTGATGAGTAATCGGATGCAATCTCTTCCGATCAAGTCCATCCTATGATGCAAAGGCTCCCAACTCACCGGTAAAGGTTTACCTGGTCCCATATGTGCATACACACTTTTCTTTGCATCTAATACAGTCAATCAGACTGTGGACTATAGATAACCAGTCCATACCCAAGAAAACTTCGTAAGGCCTCGACGCTGCTACTAGGATAACTCAGCAGAAGCTCTCTCCTCTTAGAGTAAGCTCACACTTTCATCCCCAGTGCGTAATCTTCAAATCTTCTCCCATAGGAGTCTCTAGCTGTAAGGATCGAGCCAACGGCTCCGTCGGAATCTTCGAGCTCAAAACAAGGGTGGTGGCAATGAAACAGTGACTAGCACCCATGTCTGTATGTACCGTAGCTATAGTGGTGTAGAAACAGATCATGCATCAAATTATCTCTGGAACACCATGAGAACTTTCCTCAGCTTCTTTGAGCTGAGCTCTCTCCTATCCACCTACTCCATGTGGTCGGGGTGGACCTCCAAGTGGTGTTAGTGGTAACGCCTCGAAACATTTCCCACCGTAAGTTGCATGACCAAATCCTCTGCCACATACCCATGTGCCCTGCATACCGCATTGATAGAATCTTTATCTCTACATGTGTTGTCCTTCGACCGTCTTCTGTTCATTTGAATGGTAGGTCAGTCAGTCACGAGCCATTTTAGCCATCACATAGCATGCATAACACTACCCACTCCTGGAATGTCTAGCTCTGTCTTCTGTGCCCCACACAACTAACACTAAGTCATGAGGTCATCCACCCATGGTTCGGGTCCTCTTGGACCTCTATGTCG
Source organism: Viscum album (assembly GCA_963277665.1). Taxonomy (NCBI): domain Eukaryota; kingdom Viridiplantae; phylum Streptophyta; class Magnoliopsida; order Santalales; family Viscaceae; genus Viscum; species Viscum album. The sequence continues at coordinate 906,314,944 of OY728139.1, forward strand.
ACTATCTGCTGCCAGTTTCAGAAGACTCCACAACGTGATGATGGGTAGTGGGCCTCGCTTCTGGTGACTGCTCATCAAGGAAACACTCCACCAAGAGGTCTCTCTCTAACACCCATGTCTGCATCGGTATTCTGAGTGAGATAAATGAAGCCATGATTTCTTGCCTGAGTACTTGATTGAATGTTTGGGCCATGGAGAATGGGTCCTGCACCATATCGGTGGAGTTACATTGTAGAGACCCGTATCTTGACGTACATTGACATTACATTACTTTTTCGGAATACTTAGTACATAACAAAAACACACACACAAGGATCGTAATAGTTTAGTGTCTTTGGAAACTCGGAACGTAATCTTCTAATCCTGGTGAAAGATCTTCAAAATCTCCCACAAAGATCTTCCTTTTTTTTACCTAAAACCTTTCTTTATATCCTGGGGAAAAGAAAACATAAAAGGGTGAGCTCAAATGCTCAGTAAGGGTAAACAAAAGAAATATCAATCACATAATTTTCATAAGAACATAACATTTTTGGAAATCTTAACCTGCAAAAGAGAGCATAATTTCATAACATGGGATAAATCATAGTAGTGAAAATGAAACCCTTACTTAAAACATTACTCATTGTGGCATACACACATAATCATAGAGAATCATTTCTTGTTAGTCAAGACTCATTGCCAAGACTATCTTAGTGGACAAAGTCCCTTTCTGAATCGAGTAATCCTCGTTTCAGTCCTGTTTCACTGAACCGGTATAACCTACCATTCCAGCCATGTCTATCTCATGAGATATGAAATCTTTACCCAATGCATTGGAGGGAGATATAGGTCCCACCCATCTCATAATGATACCATTCTTATGTGTGCCACAAAATCATAAATCATACATCATTTCATAACCCATGTAATAAAAATGGGATTCTTAAACAACATGACATCATAAAACCATTCATATAAGATAAAGGAATTCATAAACATAATTCCATCACAACATAGTCAAATCAATGTAAAAATATGGATAGAAACAGAACCCTTTATTATCTTAGATGGAAAATAATTTTGATAAAACACTTGAAATGAATTCTTGAGGAAAATATCCTTTCTTCTTCAAAATCAATTTCTTTTCACAAAACATCATGCAATTTTAAAAGAAAGAGATTTTATTAAAAAAAATCATGAAATCTTTTGGAGGAAGCTTCATGAAAATAAGGCTTTATAAAACCATAAAAATCCATTCGTGCCGTTTAAGTTAAAAAAACATTCTTCGTACTTTTGTCAGAAAAGTCAAAAAGTACCTCGTACGAAAAACGAAAAAAAAATATTCCTTTCATATCCTTTACTAAAAACTCATCGAAGAGTAAAATTGGATTTAAACTATTTTAGGAGGATGGAAATAATATTACATATTGAGGAAACATGGATGTGGATTATAAAATACACCCCAGTAAATTTCAAAGTATAAACAATCTCGGATAAAAATGAGATTGTGATATTTCCCTTACCTTAGGTCCGACTTGCTTTGTAAGTGTCCAAACCTCCTTTATAATGATTTAAATCAGGTTATTGACTTATTACAGAATCATATTCATTGTTATGATATCATATATGGTTCACTTATGACATTATATTACCCGTTCTTTTGTAAACTCCATGTTAAAGAAGCGTTTTGGGTAAAATCGTTTCATTTATCGTAGGTGTTTTGACTTGTTGTTCTTGACATCATTATTACTTATATCATGATTTACTTACTTCCAGAATATAAAATATGATTTATATATCATATATATTCAGTATATATATATATATAATAGGTAGATAAATAAAATGAAAAACACCGTTCATGGAGACGGTAGTCCGTACGTACGCATGAACGCTGTTTTCCTTTCCTTATTGTCTTGAAATGGAAGTAAGTAGATGAAATACATATGTATATATATATATAAATCCAGTAGCTTTATAATGTCATATATTTCATTATTATTTCTTATATATACATTATAATCATTCTTAAATGGTTAACATGGAGAATGAATCTCATCGCGTCGTGGAGACGGTAGTCCGTACGTACGCACGAGCGATGATATCATTTCTATAAATATTGAATTGAATTGGAGTGGATTATACAATATATTCAGAATCAATGTGATGTTGTAATAACTATGTATAGTTATTCTTTACACCATTATACCCATCCATGTAAGGTGGTGGTGGAAAATAGATTACACCACGGCGTGGAGACGGTATTCCGTACGTACGCACGCGCGGTGATTTCTTTTTCCGTAGGATGGATAGATGGTGAAATAGGGTTGTTTCATACTTATAATAACATATCAGTATATGATTGATACTGATGTTATTACTTCATAATGAAACAACCTAAGAAGAAGAAGTGGAAGAAGAAATAAAGATGAAAGAATTGGTAACGGTAATTACCTCTTCTTTGAAGTGCCTCTTTGAGACCTCCTCTTAGGGCACTAAAATTGGTCTTTGAAGAAGACCAGAACCTCTAGGATGTTGCTAGGGAAGTGGAGAGGAGAAATTGGCAGGGGTTGGCCGAGCTTGAGTGCTCAAATTGGTGTGAGGAGGAGGGGGAGGAGGTGTCCTTTTATAGGGGAGGAGAGGGGCACCTTAGGAATATCTCAAAATATTATTTTATATTAAAGTCAAAATCGGTTTATAATGGTTCCAAAGGGTCTTATTTCGAAGATAAAGTGGGGATGGGTCGAAATCCTATCAACCAATAGGATTTAGACAAGTTTAGGGTATTATTTTAACCTTATCAATTAGATTTAACTCTAAGTTAAATAATTTAACTTTTACCGTGTCTTTTTGTTTTCTTTCACTATATGGTTAATAAACTTACTATAACATGCCAAACGAACCCCAAATTGTATATTATTAATACATATATCCTTATCTAAGTCATTTGGCCGAACCTTAGATTTTTAGGAATAAAATAACAATTAGTAATATAATATTTGATTTAAAAACTATTTTGTGTCAATTTTGACACTATTTGATATATGATTTTTGTGAAAGTCATAACAGAATTATATGTTCAAACCAAGTTGATTAAATCATCACTAATATATCATAGTAACATAGAAAATTAGTGGAATTCATTAAAAGTCTTAAATTACATTTATTTTGGTATTTATATTATCAATTATGTCAATATTTCATTAATAAGATAATTACTGCATCATCTTTGTGTCATAAATAAATTATATTATTTGATGTCTAAAAATTACAAATAAAATACCATCATGTAGGACATCTTTTTATCTTTGTAATGAATATTTATAGTCTAATTTATCTTATGTATAACCCCATATTAAAAATGATTTACTTATTAAACTTTGATTTTAACTATTTTAACCCTTCTTTAAATAAATTAATAATAAATGTCCTAATCTAATCCAAGTGGGCCTAAATGGTCATATTTTATTCCTAAGTTTGTTTTTGGTCGAATTACACTTGTCCAATAGAATTAGTACATGTGTTAGGGTAATATTAATATCATATTTACCCTTAGTTACCCTATTTACTATTAACCGCGGTAAAAAAAAGTAAAAAGTTACTATTCACCAAAAATTATTTTCATCTCATTGAACCACATTTTAGTCCTTGATATTAACCGTGTCTCTCGGATTTTCGAAATTCCATTCACAGAAGCGGTAAAATTATGTTTTATGCAAAATTCATTTTTTAACCTACCACTTAGTGGTTTCACTATTCATCAAAAATTGATGTTTTTCCGAACAATGCCAAAATTTCATCCCAAGCTATATTTCATATTCCGAATTCAAAAATGAAGTCTATTTTACCAAATTCATAACATAAAAGTTGCATCAATTAATTTTATAATTAAATCCCGCTGTTAAAACAAATAGCGTGTTTTTAAGAAGCAATATCTATCAAAAGATTGACACTTGTTTATGTCTAGTTTAAATGTGAAATTACATCCAATAAACAACATTGTATTAAATTGTAAAAATATATTCTAAATATACTTTAAAACCACTCAAATTAATGATTTATCACTATTAATTATTTCGATTAAAAAAGTTGTTTTTAATTATAATTTAGTAATTTTCACTATTCATCAGAATATGAAAGTTATCCGAAAAGTACCAAAATTTCACCTTAGGCTAAATTCGATACTCCGAATCCAAAAATAAAGTTCATTTTGAAAAATAAGATTTACTGGATTTCAAAAAGTGGTTATTATTATTCATAACGGCTAGTTTTAATAATATTTTTATAGCATATCGTTGTTTAGTGAAACTCGATATTGCGTACTACACACGCTATCGAGGAAGGTCGTGATTGCGTGTAATGCAAGACAAGTCAAGGATGTGTGTTGTGCAAGCTCCTTTTGGTGTAGCGTACAACACAAGACATTAATAAAATTAAAAAGAATATTTTTTTATAAAATCTTGGGCTGTTACATTCTACCCCCCTTAAAATGAATTTCGCCCTCGAAATTCGTCGGGGTTATAAATGGTTTACTATTTGAAAGTTTCTTTAATAGAAACCCACATAGTAAAAGGGAATACCAAAACATGGCTTTAAAAACTAAAGTATGAAATGTAACGATTACCCAAATAAACTAATCACTGGGTTTCCACATAGGTGAAAATATGGATATGGAAGAGAAATCTAAGCATCATGTTCTGATGGAGAGTGGTAGAGAACATGGCTATGGAAAAGCCAGTAATCACAAATCCATAGATTTGTGATGATATAAGGTACCATCTGATTCATCAGGTATAAGAGAACTAGGACAACATTTTTGGTTTTCAAGATCATTTCCCTAAAGTTAAAGAATTTGAATTAGAATAAATACTTACTTTATTTTGGTACAATCTCACTGTTGTTCGTGCCTCTAACAATTTCCACTTCATCTCTTAAATAAATGAAGTTGAATTTGTTATTCGTGAAGTGTTAGAAGATCATGTGATAGAATGACGGGTCATTCCATCTGTTTCAAACAAAAGGTTAGCAAAATTATATACATAAGTCGATCTATAGTGAGATTAATCACATATGGACTTATACTTCATATATCATACTGCTTAATATAATAAAACTAGTTTCTACTAAACAGGGACTTCCTGTAGGCTAGTGGTAGGCGATAAAGGCCAGTCGCACTTCGGTTGTGGGTTCGATTCCTACAACCTTGTCCGAAGCGATGGGCTGTCGCCCGTCCTGTAGGTTGTCCCTTTTTCTAAAACTACGTTACTATAACATCCCATCAATAATATCGAAAATCTTCTATCCTTAAACAATACTAACTTATGTCCAACATAATCTAGTCTAATCTTTAGGCTTATACATAATACTGCAGTCCACTCTCATAATATAGTGACATCGATTACCAGAGATTTAATACTGTCGTTGATCCCCACATATCATAAGATATGTCTTGTTGGTCACATTCCAAACATTCAAAGTCCTTAATCGTGTATTCTCTTGAATACCTTAGTGAAAACATGAGTGCAGTTAAAAGTTAACACTTTCCACATACCAAAATCCTCAAAATTCTATATACTCAAACCATGATATCACTTAGTCCTTATATCAATCATGAGCTCATGAATATAATCAAACACCCCATTATCTTATTATTCCTTCATTGTGCACATATCATCTAAATTCTAAAAATATCTGAATAACCTTTCATGGATAGTGGTACCATTAATCATACACTTTCATAACTCAAGGAAAGACAACAGTGTAACAATCCTTAGACGTCTCTTTATTCCATAGTACCATGAGATTTCTTATACAACATTACACATGATAAACATGTAATCATTCCACTACATTCTTAAACCATTGACCGAGCTTCAAAAATTCTTTCATCTCACATATCATTTGTAGTCTCTTCATCATCATCCACATAAATACTACCCATATGACCATACTGATTCTCTTCACGAGTCTTTCCCTTAGGGCATTTGTTTGCATAATGGCCATACATTCCACATTTAAAACACTTAACCATTTTTGATGTCGTAGCAATACCATTATCCTCATCCATGGTGTTAACCGACCCTTTTCCTTTGCACTTACTTGCTTTGTGTCCTTCTTTTCCACACCCAAAGCATCTTCCAGTTCCCTTGAAACATTCTCCTTGATGCCTCTTCCCACATGATTTACATAGGGGAAATTGAACTTTCTTTCCTCTATGATCATCATGAAACTCCATCTTTCTATTATTAGTCGAGTCAGGAAACTTACCAAATTTTACTTTATTGATCATATTATGAGATTGCTGATTCGGCATAATAATGATCTTTGGACTTCCAAATCCCATTTCATTTGGTTTCTCATGAAGAATATCATTCCATTGTCCATCATATCCTCCATTATCGTGAATCATCTTGTTTCCAGCCATTTTCTAAAACCCAGAAAAGAATAGTGTGAGAGGTAAAAATCATGCTAGGGAAAACAACATAATAAAGGGGGAGTACCTTCAATATCCAACATCTTAGGTTTAATTCTATGATCATTAGCGTAATTCTATTACTATAACCTATACGTATACGTATCCCTAGGGACATCCCTAGACATACCTTAAAAATATCTCTAGGGATCTCACTAACGTTTTCGCATCCTAGTTTCCAAAGGTTGACTAAACCTTTCCTCTGATACCAACTGTAGAGACCCGTATCTTGAAGTACATTGGCATTACATTACTTTTGCGGAATACTTAGTACATAACAAAAACACACACACAAGGATCGTAATAGTTTAGTGTCTTTGGAAACTCAGAACGTAATCTTCTAATCCTGGTGAAAGATCTTCAAAATCTCCCACAAAGATCTTCCTTTTTTTTACCTAAAACCTTTCTTTATATCCTGGGGAAAAGAAAACATAAAAGGGTGAGCTCAAATGCTCAGTAAGGGTAAACAAAAGAAATATCAATCACATAATTTTCATAAGAACATAACATTTTTGGAAATCTTAACCTGCAAAAGAGAGCATAATTTAACAACATGGGATAAATCATAGTAGTGAAAATGAAACCCTTACTTAAAACATTACTCATTGTGGCATACACACATAATCATAGAGAATCATTTCTTGTTAGTCAAGACTCATTGCCAAGACTATCTTAGTGGACAAAGTCCCTTTCTGAATCGAGTAATCCTCGTTTCAGTCCTGTTTCACTGAACCGGTATAACCTACCATTCCAGCCATGTCTATCTCATGAGATATGAAATCTTTACCCAATGCATTGGAGGGAGATATAGGTCCCACCCATCTCATAATTATACCATTCTTATGTGTGCCACAAAATCATAAATCATACATCATTTCATAACCCATGTAATAAAAATGGGATTCTTAAACAACATGACATCATAAAACCATTCATATAAGATAAAGGAATTCATAAACATAATTCCATCACAACATAGTCAAATCAATGTAAAAATATGGATAGAAACAGAACCCTTTATTATCTTAGATGGAAAATAATTTTGATAAAACACTTGAAATGAATTCTTGAGGAAAATATCCTTTCTTCTTCAAAATCAATTTCTTTTCACAAAACATCATGCAATTTTAAAAGAAAGAGATTTTATTAAAAAAAATCATGAAATCTTTTGGAGGAAGCTTCATGAAAATAAGGCTTTATAAAACCATAAAAATCCATTCGTGCCGTTTAAGTTAAAAAAACATTCTTCGTACTTTTGTCAGAAAAGTCAAAAAGTACCTCGTACGAAAAACGAAAAAAAAATATTCCTTTCATATCCTTTACTAAAAACTCATCGAAGAGTAAAATTGGATTTAAACTATTTTAGGTGGATGGAAATAATATTACATATTGAGGAAACATGGATGTGGATAATAAAATACACCCCAGTAAATTTCAAAGTATAAACAATCTCGGATAAAAATGAGATTGTGATATTTCCCTTACCTTAGGTTCGACTTGCTTTGTAAGTGTCCGAACCTCCTGTATAATGATTTAAATCATGTTATTGACTTATTACAGAATCATATTCATTGTTATGATATCATATATGGTTCACTTATGACATTATATTACCCGTTCTTTTGTAAACTCCATGTTAAAGAAGCGTTTTGGGTAAAATCGTTTCATTTATCGTAGGTGTTTTGACTTGTTGTTCTTGACATCATTATTACTTATATCATGATTTACTTACTTCCAGAATATAAAATATGATTTATATATCATATATATTCAGTATATATATATATATATAATAGGTAGATAAATAAAATGAAAAACACCGTTCATGGAGACGGTAGTCCGTACGTACGCATGAACGCTGTTTTCCTTTCCTTATTGTCTTGAAATGGAAGTAAGTAGATGAAATACATATGTATATATATACATAAATCCAGTAGCTTTATAATGTCATATATTTCATTATTATTTCTTATATATACATTAACATCATTCTTAAATGGTTAACATGGAGAATGAATCTCATCGCGTCGTGGAGACGGTAGTCCGTACGTACGCACGAGCGATGATATCATTTCTATAAATATTTAATTGAATTGGAGTGGATTATACAATATATTCAGAATCAATATGATGTTGTAATAACTATGTATAGTTATTCTTTACACCATTATACCCATCCATGTAAGGTGGTGGTGGAAAATAGATTACACCACGGCGTGGAGACGGTATTCCGTACGTACGCACGCGCGGTGATTTATTTTTCCATAGGATGGATAGATGGTGAAATAGGGTTGTTTCATACTTATAATAACATATCAGTATATGAGTGATACTGATGTTATTACTTCATAATGAAACAACCTAAGAAGAAGAAGTGGAAGAAGAAATAAAGATGAAAGAATTGGTAACGGTAATTACCTCTTCTTTGAAGTGCCTCTTTGAGACCTCCTCTTAGGGCACTAAAATTGGTCTTTGAAGAAGACCAGAACCTCTAGGATGTTTCTAGGGAAGTGGAGAGGAGAAATTGGCAGGGGTTGGCCGAGCTTGGGTGCTCAAATTGGTGTGAGGAGGAGGGGGAGGAGGTGTCCTTTTATAGGGGAGGAGAGGGGCACCTTAGGAATATCTCAAAATATTATTTTATATTAAAGTCAAAATCGGTTTATAATGGTTCCAAAGGGTCTTATTTCGAAGCTAAAGTGGGGATGGGTCTAAATCCTATCAACCAATAGGATTTAGACAAGTTTAGGGTATTATTTTAACCTTATCAATTAGATTTAACTCTAAGTTAAATAATTTAACTTTTACCGTGTCTTTTTGTTTTCTTTCACTATATGGTTAATAAACTTACTATAACATGCCAAACGAACCCCAAATTGTATATTATTAATACATATATCCTTATCTAAGTCATTTGGCCGAACCTTAGATTTTTAGGAATAAAATAACAATTAGTAATATAATATTTGATTTAAAAACTATTTTGTGTCAATTTTGACACTATTTGATATATGATTTTTGTGAAAGTCATAACAGAATTATATGTTCGAACCAAGTTGATTAAATCATCACTAATATATCATAGTAACCTAGAAAATTAGTGGAATTCATAAAAAGTCTTAAATTACATTTATTTGGGTATTTATATTATCAATTATGTCAATATTTCATTAATAAGATAATTACTGCATCATCTTTGTGTCATAAATAAATTATATTATTTGATGTCTAAAAATTACAAATAAAATACCATCATGTAGGAAATCTTTTTAGCTTTATAATGAATATTTATAGTCTAATTTATCTTATGTATAACCCCATATTAAAAATGATTTACTTATTAAACTTTGATTTTAACTATTTTAACCCTTCTTTAAATAAATTAATAATAAATGTCCTAATCTAATCCAAGTGGGCCTAAATGGTCATATTTTATTCCTAATTTTGTTTTTGGTCGAATTACACTTGTCCAATAGAATTAGAACATGTGTTAGGGTAATATTAATATCATATTTACCCTTAGTTACCCTATTTACTATTAACCGCGGTAAAAAAAAGTAAAAAGTTACTATTCACCAAAAATTATTTTCATCTCATTGAACCACATTTTAGTCCATGATATTAACCGTGTCTCTTGGATTTTCGAAATTCCATTCACAGAAGCGGTAAAATTATGTTTTATGCAAAATTCAGTTTTTAACCTACCACTTAGTGGTTTCACTATTCATCAAAAATTGATGTTTTTCAGAACAATGCCAAAATTTCATCCCAAGCTATATTTCATATTCCGAATTCAAAAATGAAGTCTATTTTACCAAATTCATAACATAAAAGTTGCATTAATTAATTTTATAATTAAATCCCGCTGTTAAAACAAATAGCGTGTTTTTAAGAAGCAATATCTATCAAAAGATTGACACTTGTTTATGTCTAGTTTAAATGTGAAATTACATCCAATGACCAACATTGTATTAAATTGTAAAAATATATTCTAAATATACTTTAAAACCACTCAAATTAATGATTTATCACTATTAATTATTTCGATTAAAAAATTTGTTTTTAATTATAATTTAGTAATTTTCACTATTCATCAGAATATGAAAGTTATCCGAAAAGTACCAAAATTTCACCTTAGGCTAAATTCGATACTCCGAATCCAAAAATAAAGTTCATTTTGAAAAATAAGATTTACTGGATTTCAAAAAGTGGTTATTACTATTCATAACGGCTAGTTTTAATAATATTTTTATAGCATATCGTTGTTTAGTGAAACTCGATATTGCGTACTACACACGCTATCGAGGAAGGTCGCGATTGCGTGTAATGCAAGACAAGTCAAGGATGTGTGTTGTGCAAGCTCCTTTTGGTGTAGCGTACAACACAAGACATTAATAAAATTAAAAAGAATATTTTTTTATAAAATCTTGGGCTGTTACATACATGATAGGTCTATGAACCTCGCAGAGTACTGATCTACAGTCATGCTTCCCTACTATAGATGAAGTAACTCATGTATGTGCAATGTGGGAAGAGTCACTGGGAAAAACTCTGCCTGAAACATTCCCTCTATGTATGTCTAGAGAAGAATCATCTCATCGTGGACCTAGAGCATCAGGGACTACCATCTGCCTACTGCTTCCTGTAGAAGGCTGGAAGAAATAATCACCATGAGGTCTACTGGTGTCCCTACCAGCTGGAAAACTCTCACTACAGCCTCCAGCCAATCCTTACCAGCCTGTAGGTTTTTCTCGACCCTAATCCTGGGTGTTCTCTGGCACTATAACTCATGTAATTCACTCAAGTGGTTTGCACCATCTGAGTCCAGGGCTGCTGGAATCGGTGGCCCAATGGGGAGTAGTACTATTGGAAAAGGGCCATGCACCGAGGCCTCATCGCTCGGTGGGATATCTGTGTGAATAACTCTCGGGACTCAAGCTGGTCTTCCATGTGGAGGCATCCGTAATGTAACAGATGTAACACGGTCAAAATTTATACCTGGTCAGCTGACTTGGTTGAGCTGACTTAATGAAAAATTTTGAAAACACACATGCAATTAGTGTTTTCATGCACTGAATCAGAAATCAGAAGTCAGGGTCGTGGTATATGGATACATCAGTCGCCGCACCAACACAAGACTCCCTGAACTGAAAATCACACTCAATAAAATTAATAATATTGTTAATAGAAAAGATCATATTTCTATGTTATGCGGTAGAACCGACTCCTCTGATACCAATTTGTCACGACCCATCCCCCAGGGCTCGTGCTGTGAACACGCCAAGCCCGTCTTCCATTGGCCAGGGGCTGACGACTAGCATCAAAGGTGTAATTCCCTAAAATTGGGAAGGCATTGACTTTATAACCGAAAAACACACACATAAATATACAAAAACGAGTAAACTATATAATCAACAAGTGGGTACAGTAAGTAAAAAGGGGCTAGAATACAAGCCCAACTGGAAAGTACAATGAACTAGAATAACAAGTACAACTGAATAAAGGAAAATTAGTTGTTGGGTCGTCCTCCGGGATTCCTACCTAAATTGTAGGTACATATAGATTCTTTTGCAGTACACATTCGTTAGTCTCCCCTGTGTACTGACTGGTCATAAGGTCCACCTCTAGGTACCGTCCAGTCCTGGCACTCTCAACCTTAGTCAGTGTTGTCCATCGTCTGCATCCAGCACAACAAGGTGCGGGTATAACCCATGCCAGGGAGAGTATAAAGATACTCAGTAGGGACCCTAAGACCCTCAAGGTTTCACAAACTACATCAAGGATAAAACACAAAGTATGAAATCATTAGAAAAAATAACTTAGGTATATGCCCATACATATACCTATGTTGTCAAGTGATCCATCTCAATCATTAGAAGAAAAAGGAAAATCTGACTCAACTTAAACCAGAATTTAATCTAGGTGTAAAAAATTTCGAACCCTCAGCTTCTTGAGAACTCATCCTCTATCGAGTATAGTGGGCATGCTGCAAAAACTAAGCGCTTCCCACTAAACATGGACTACTGAGGTACTCCTCCTATCGAGTATTGTGGGTCTGCTGCGTCACACAGAGGTGCTCCCCACCAGGTATGCCACCACAACTAGGCGCTCCCCCTCATATCCTACAGATGTAGTCCTCCTATCGTGTACATCGGGTCTCCCGACACAACCAGGCGCTCCTCCGTCATGATTATTCCTCTAACTCTAGGAACTCCCCACTGGGCTAGTCGAGTCAGTCTGAGTCAGTCGGTCAGTAGTCGTATAATCTCATCTAGCTACTAGGTTCCCACACAAATGCTCGCTTGTCTCGGGTAGATAAGCGCCAAAAGATATTTTCGATTCTCTAATTTCCATGAAGTACCATGAAGACATATCCCAAAGGTATGACACATCATAGGGGTCTCCATGCAACTGACGACACATCAATCGGATGCCCGATCTGTGAGTTATTAGTGTTCTAGTCGCGGGGGCCCAGTTGGATTTGTGCACGATCCAACCTAACCATATCTCAAATATACCCCAAACTCTAGTGGGGTATACTCAAATGGACTGTAACGCTCCAAGAATTCTTTTTCCGCTAACGGTTCATCAAACGGACGTCTGGATCCAAAGATATGGCCAAGAGAAGAGAAAATGGGTTATAGTGGGCCCTGGTACTGTCCGACCCGGCTCGACCAACCCGGATCAACCCAGTATGTTCCAACCCTCTTCGAGTCGACCTGGACTGAACCGTTGGGTCTGGCCCTGCACGTTGGGCAGACCAGCCTGTTGGGTTCGGCCCGGAGGGGGCCATGTCAGCGGCTGGGTCCAGAGGGTGCTACGTCGGCGGCTCGACCCAGCGGCACGGAGCTGGTTGGCCCGGAGTGCCGCGAGGGCGTGGCCAGTTCAGCCGGGGGTAGTGATGACGGGGTGTGGGGGTGTAGCCGGTGTGGGGGGGGGGGGCGACCGACTAGATTGTTCGCTCAGCAGGGCTGCGCGGTCGGCGGTGCGGTGCAGCACGGCCGGGTGCTCGGGGCCGGGGCGCGGTGTGCGGTTTAGCCGGCAGTCGGAACAACGTGGGGGGCGGCGCGGGTCATGGAGGCCGCAGGTGGCGCGGTCGTTGCCTTCATCACCTTTATCACTGTTTTGAAGAATACCACAAAATAGAATGGTGGAGGGGTGGGGCCATGTTGGTTTGTTCTGCACCCTCCACGTTTTGGGTGGTAGCATTTGGCTCACAAGAACAAAGCACAACATACGATCCTGGTATGATCAATTCCAAAAACAACAAAAGGGAAACATATGTGGATCAACTAGTTAGAAGTTTATCCATATTAATTGTTTTTTAAGGAAATAATCACATGATTATAAAATCATTCACAAGAAATCCCCTACTTTGTTCGTTGTTTTTCAACATTGGCGTGAGAAGGTGGACATCATTTTGTTGTAGACGAACATATCCTACGTCGAAGGAGGTTCCGAGGAAGGAAGCCAAATTTGAGGTTGTTCTTCATTGGTGGAGCGTTCTTTGTCGGTAAATGAAGTTCTTCATTGGAGAACCTTATTTCTCCCAAGATTTCTCCTCTCCCAATATTTCTCCAAAGTTCCACCAAAATGAAAATTCCAATCCAAGTTAATAGATTAAGTTATCTATTATTTAATGGTTATAACAAATTTCAAAATGGTTACGTTGGCATAATTAAATGTTAGAGGAGTTGGAACATTTAATTGGAATGTCTATTAGCACAATAAAGGTGGCGAAGGTAAAAAGTCTCTCCATTATTTATGAGAGAGTTGAGAGGTTTTTCTCTCCCACCATTATTATGGGGTTTTAGTCCTAGGTGGTCCCCCACACCGTAACTTCACCTGGGAGGATAGGTTCGGGTGGGCTCCGCCCCGAAAGCCTCTTAGGGGAGGTTAAGGTGTGGTGGTCCCCACCTCCAACTTTTACATGGGTGGTTATAATAGATAAAATAAAATAAAACCTGCATTTGTTTTATTTTAATTATTTTCATTAACAACCCAAAAACTATCTTTCACACTCGACCAACAGTTGCTGAGGTGAAAGTCTTCTTAAGAGAAAACTGGTGTTGTGAGTTCAACGGTGCCCTCAGATTTAAATTCTGAGCATCGGTTCAAAATTTAGAAAAACCTACTCGTACGTTTACTGAACGTACCCAAAAAAACATTAGAAATTTTTTTCGAGCACACCGGGCCTCGGAATCACGTATCGTCAATTTTCATGGATTCATAAAATTACTATTTAATAAAAAAATTACTGGTAAAATTAGGGTCTTTAAATTCTGAAAATTTTTCTCTCTTCAAAAACTATCCCAAAAATTTAATTATACATAAATATCATATGAATAGTTTAATTCTTCAATGCTTTCCAACACTAATTGACCGTTCTTGGATCTTCTCATGACTTTATGACCCTTCATATTTTTAAATATTCTTCCACCTGATTACAATTCTTATGACCATTATGATTTCATCATTATGATTATCCATATCAATTCCAAATATTAATCTACCAATCATGATTTATTCATTATGTTGCTCCTCACAAAATCATAATCATATAGAAAACAAATTTCTTCTCATTAGGATGCTCCATTCAAACCGATGAAATCCAGAAACTCCATGAATACATTCAGATCTCCTTAAATAGAACATTCAATGCTCTTGATAGAAGTATCATAATTTTCATATATATGGATTGATAATATTATATCTTATGAAGTAATTAGTGTCATTTTACATACAATTATATCTCTCAGATAAACTCTGATGATTCATTTTATCATGCAGTTTGATGGTTCTTTACCCAAAAGAAAATGACATATTAGAGCTCATCTACATTCAGGCATAACATTCTGGAAAACCCCCAGCAATGTTTCTTGATAAAAATTGTTTACTATATTGTTGATCTTCATACAGGTTTTTGGTCTCTGACTTCCATCATCTATATTGGTCCCCAGAATCAAGACATATTTTCCATCCCATTAGTCTTGACATCTCCAAATTATATTATTTCTTCCTTTTAAGATCGGTGGAAAACCACGTCTGATGAAACGGTACCCAAAGCTTCAAAATTTAAAAATTCATTCCTTTTCTAATTATGATACCAATAAACATCATTATCTTAAAATTTGTTTCTTTATTATTATTGGTCTAATTGAAAACCACCACCTTTTTTTAACATTTCCAATCATCCTTCTCTGCCACAAAATACCTCCTTGTCCAGTGATCTCACGCTAATAGTTTGAGACTAGAAGTATTTACTTTTTCCGAAACATTCTTCTAAAGATTTCACCTAGTATCCAAACATCCATCATGGCATTTGATACATTGAAGAACTACTTCAGCAATATCATAATAAAAATGGAAGGTATTGTAACATTATATCCTGTCAATAGATTCTTTCATTCAATCCCATCATAAATATAATTGGTCGAAGTAGTATTGGAAGAAACTATTGTACCTCTTTATTTCATCAATCTAGAAAAATAATTTTTTAGAAATGTTTTAATTTTTTTGAATTAGAAAACCATAAAGCATCATCATATTCATATCAGATCCATTCATATTATAATTCATATCCAAATTATGTTCAAAACTAAAATCCTAACCCAAGGGTTCTCAAATAAACCATATCTTCAAGAAAAATTCTTCCCTACCCATTGGTATTTATTATTTAATTTGAGTTAAATCTTATGAATATAGTGACCCGACCTTTTCTAACATTACTATTACATCATTTTAAAGATAAAAAACAAAATAGTATTACACATGGAGGATCCAGAGGTTTAGTGTCTTGGGAAAACTAGGACCATACATAACAAATAAAACATCAACCATAAACATTTATTTAATTTCTTCTTCTATAGCTTCTTAGTAGCACGTGTCCTCTCCTTAGTACATGTAGCCACCTGAGGATATGAATCAAAAGGGGTGAGCTAAAATTCCATTAAGAGGATAGATAAGAACAATACATCATTGGGTGAGCATAATCATAACATAGGCAAAATATCATGATCATGAGCGGAGCATAAGTAAAAGACTTGAAATGTGGAAATGCATAAAAATGAAACATCATGTCTTAGTGGTTAAATACCACACATACATGTGAACAAATCTGGAATCATGTTCACACATCATTTCACATTTACTCATGAGATTCATCACTTTACACAATGCATTGGATTGCTATATAATTCCAGGCGCACCCGTCACATTTAAACATTCATATTGCGCTATATAATTCCAGGTGCACCCGTCACATCATAACATTATCATTATCATGATTGCCACATAGAACACATATAAAACATGTACATAAATAACCCATGGAAAGGAATGGGTTTCATCTCATAATAACACATTCATAATCATTGGGTTCCCAAAAGAAAGAGGGAACAACATACTTGATACAAGAACCATCAACCTTGAATGAGTGTTAAAAGGTGATATCTTGAAAGAAGAGTTCTTTTGGAAAACATTTTGATGGACATAAAAACCAGTGACAAACATGTATATCCCAGAAAATTAACATAAATGATGAACAAATGATCTTTGAGGAGTAACCATATCAAAAATGGAGTGAAAGAGGGAGAACCCGAAGGAAGAAAATTGGGTTCGAGATTTCCCCATACCTTGTACTTGAATGCCTCCTTCTCTTTAATGTCCTGCATAATGACATTATATTCATTAATTAGAAATTCCAGAACCTTTTATACATTAATAGGGTTCATTATGGTTTCATTATTTCATATTATGTTCCTTTGGATGACTTATAGAGTTTAAAAACATTGTTCGGAGATGTTCGTTTTTATAGTTTTCTTGAGCGGTCCACTTGTATTCTTAAATTGATGTTTGGGTAGATCATGGGTAAACATCAAGACCTCATACTACATGTTATTAATGATATTACAGTACCTTTAATAATTTTATAGTCAATTATAATAGATCCAAGTGGATGAATCATTAGATAAAAATTTAATGATGGTTATTTGGGTTAATTTGGGCGGGTTTTAGATCACAACGAGCTTGTTTTAACATTTAACGTAGTAATAAGGCCATAGGTTATTTCCAAAACTTAAAATAGAACATAATACATATAAAATATTCTATTTCAACCATAAAATGGTTTCATGACCATATTGAAGGTATAAATGGAAGAAGAGAACATGTCGTTTTTGAAGGTTATAAATTTAACACCTCATGAACAACGTTCTCTTTAACAAAATAAGTGGAATAGGGAAAGGGTGTGGGGTGATATAATATAACATTAGAATCCTAACATTACAGTATATATATAGTACTGGATTTACAGAACAATTTGGATGAAGATAGATAGAGAGAGATCAAGAAGAGAACTTGAACTTGAAAGGAAATTAAAGGAGAAGAGAGAGAGAAATTACCTTTAGAATCCTCCTCTTGAGATCCTATTTAAGGAAGCTAGTCTTGGTATTTTGATGAGACCAGAAGATTTTGGACGTGGGGGATGATCTAGGGAAGGTGTTTGGGCAGAGGTTAGAGAAGGCATGGAGCTTTAGAGGTGTGAGGAAAAGAGGTAGTGAAGGGTGGCTTTTATAGTGGAGGGGAGAGGGGTTTCCTTAATATAATATTGATTAGTTTATTAATTTAACCTAAGACAAGGAATAGTGAGTCTTGGATAACCAAGAATAGTAAAAAATTTATGTGAGTTCGGGATTTGGGTGCTTAAATCCCTTGTGATGTCAAGAATAGTGGGTTTTTATTAAAATGTATTTATATGGTAAATTAATGTATTCTATTATTCACAAAAAATTCAAGTACCTCAGAAAAATCCCAAAAATTTACCCCTAACATTTTACGACGTGTATAATCCAAAAATGAATTCCATTTTTTCAAAAATAATTTTCTAAATATTATTAATTTAATATTTAAATGAAACCATAATTTACTTAAAAAACAGCTTTTAAGATTAAAACTGATTTTATAGTTCTTTCAAAAATTACGTAGGGTCTTATAAAATTATCTAAAAACTCTTAAACATTGATTCAATAATTTATGAATACATTACAAGAAAATAAATATTCTTTTAAATTATTTAATTAATTATAATTAATTATTTATGACTTATAAAATACCAAAAACGTTTACTAAGTTCAAATTGTCACTTTCTAAGATGTCTAAATTTTATTTTATTATTCATAGGTAATGTTACTCTTATTTACTATTCATTAGGTTCATATTACTATTCATAAGGATATGTTACTATTCATAAGGGTAGGTTACTATTCACCAAAAATTATTTTTGTTTCATTAGACTCCAAAAACTATCTTGAACACAACCGTGTATGTCAGCTTTTTAAAATTCCAAATATAGGGGTGACAAAATTATGTTTAAAGGTCATTTATCACTTAGTAGTTCACTATTTTTTTTATGACATATATATAAGAAGGGAATTTTCTATTTAAATACTTTGAGTCGTTATATTCTTCCCCCCTTAAGAAATTTCACCCCTGAAATTTTTCTTTACACAAACAGGTGTGGGTACTTCTCCTTCAGTGCCTCTTCTGGTTCCCAAGTTGCTTCCTTATACTTATGGTTCCTCCACAACACTTTGACAGTGCGGGTTGTCTTGTTGTGTAGAACCTTATCACTTCGGTCCAAAATTTTTACTGGCTGCTCCTCATAGGAGAGATCATTATCCAGCTGTACCACCTCTGAGTTTAGTACATGTGAGGGGTGTGGTATGTACTTCCTCAGTAGTGATACATGAAACACATCATGAACTTGAGAAATATTCAGTGTAAGTGCCCGACGATAGGCCATGGCTCCTATACGATCTAGGATCTCAAAGGGGCCAATGTACCTTGGGCTTAGCATCCCTTTCTTCCCAAATATCATGACTCTCTTCCATGGAGATATTCGAAGGAAGACTTTATCTCCAACGTCGAACTCCAAGTCCATTCGATGATTGTTAGCATAGCTATTTTGCTGACTTTGAGCAGCTTTGATGTGTTTCTGGATGACTTGAACCTTCTCGGTCATCTCCTGTACAAGATAGGGTCCAAGTAGCTTTCTTTCTCCAACTTTATCCCAACAGGTTGGAGTTCTACATCACTTCCCATAAATAGCTTCATACGGAGCCATCTGAATACTCGAGTGGAAGCTATTGTTGTATGAGAACTCAACCAATGGAAGGTGCTGATCCCATCCACCTTTGAATTATAGAGAGCATTCTCTTAGCATATCTTCAAGTGTCTGAATAGTCCTTTCAGACTGGCCATTGGTTTGGGGGTGATAGGTCGTTCTAAAATTTGATTCAGTACTCAAAGCATGTTGAAGGCTCCTCCAGAATTTAGATGTGAATCTTGGATCACGGTTAGAGACAATCTAGAGTGGAACACCGTGAAATCTCACTACTTCCTTCACATATATCCTTACAAGCTTTTCAAGTGAGAGTTCTTCCTAAATAGCGATAAAATGGGAAGTCTTGGTGAGTCGATCAACCACAACCCATATCGCATTATTTCCTCTTCACGTTTTCGGGAGACCTGTGACAAGGTCCATAGTAACAATTTCTCATTTCCACATGGGTATAGGCAGTGGATGTATCATACCTTTGGACTTTTGCTGCTCAGCTTTAACTTTCTAACATACCAAGCACCTTGATATATATTCCACAATCTCCTTCTTCATTTTATCCCACCAGAAGTGTTCTCGAAGATCACGATACATCTTGGTACTTCCAGGATGAATAGAGAAAGTTGAGCTATGTGCATTATCCAATAGCTCCTTCTTTATCTCGGGTGATGAAGGCACACAAAGCCATGTTCCAAACCGAATCACACCATCATCATCAATATGGAACTCTTGTAGCTTCCCTTCCATTACTGCATTCACCCTCTTTTGTATCTCCACATCATCAATTTGTGCTTCCTTAATCTCTTGTTGGATGGATGGTTGCGCAATCATTTGGGAAAGGTAGGATGTATCCCCTTCCCTTACGATTCCAAAATCCATCCTTTGCAAATCCATGAAGATAGGGTCTTTCTCAATCCTCAACATGGATAGAGTAGCAGGTTCTTTCCTGCTTAGAGAATCAGCTACCTTGTTCGCCTTTCCAGGATGATAGTGAATAGAGCAATTGTAATCCTTGATTAGCTCTAACCATCTCCTTTGATGCATGTTGAGCTCCTTTTGTGTGAATATATACTTTAGGCTCTTGTGGTCGGTTTATAAGTCACACTTCGCACCATAAAGGCTGTGCCTCCAGATTTTCAAGGAAAACATCACAGCTGCCAGCTCTATATCAAGCATCTGTTAGTTCTGCTCATGGATCTGCAACTGTCGTGAGGTGTAGGCTATCACATTATCATTTTGCAAGAGTACACAACCCAAGCCTTTCATTGAAGTGTCACTGTATACCACAAATCATTCTCCTCTTTTTGGTACTGTGAGTACAGGTTCAGTGATCAGCCTTCTCTTTAGCTCCTTGAAGCTTCCCTCACATTCTTCCATCCATACATACTTTACCCCTTTCCTTGTTAACTTAGTTAGCGAGCTTAAAAATTGTGAGAAGTTTCTCACAAAACGTCAATAGTACCTAGCTAATCCAGGAAAACTACGGATTTCTGTGACACTAGAGGGCCTAGGCCATTCTTCAATCGCCTGGTATTTGAAGGGTCCACAGAAATTCCCACGCTTGTGATCACATGTCCCAAGAACGTGACTTGATTCTTCCAAAAGTCACACTTGCTGAACTTGGCATACAACTTCTCCTTTCTCAATGTCACCGACACAAGTCTTATATGTTCTTCACGTTCCTCCTTTCTCTTGGAGTAGATGAGAATATCATCGATAAACACTACCACAAATTTGTCGAGAAAATGTCTAAAGACTCTATTCATCAAATCCATGAAGATTCCAGGGGCATTAGTAAGTCCGAAGGGAATCACCAAAAACACATAGTGCCCATACCTTGTATGGAAGGCAGTCTTCTGAATATCTTCCTTCTTAACCATTACTTGATGATATCAAGAATGAAGATCCACCTTTGATAAGTATTGAGCTCCTCTTAACTGATCGAACAACCCATCAATCCTTGGGAGAGGATACTTGTTCTTTATGGTGATCTTGTTGAGTTTCCAATAATCGATACACAGCCGCATGGTACCATCCTTCTACTTCACAAAGAGTAATGGCGTACCCCAAGGTGATGCACGAGGGCGTATGAACCCTTTGTCCAGATGCTCTTGCTGCTACTTCTTTAACTCCTCCAGTTCGATAGGAGCCATCCTATAGGGGCAATTCGAGATAGGAGTAGCTCCGGGTATGAGTTCAATTGATAACTCTACCTCACGATCTGGGGGAATTCCGGGTAACACTTTGGGAAATACAACGTTGTATTCCCTTACGATGGGAATTTCCTCAAGCTTAGAACTTTCCTTTGACTCAAAAATTTGGGAGAGTTATGCTTCTTTATAGGGAATCATCAGCCACACTATTGAAGGATATTTCAAAGGATATTCATGATCTTCCTTTAATTTTTAGAGGAGCATGGGATGGTTCGGAATATGAAAATATATTTCCTTTTCCCGACAGTTGATATGTGCTCTATATAACGAGAGCCAATCCATTCCCATTATAGAGTCGACTTCCACCAAGGGAAGTATTACGAGATTTTCCAGAAGAATATTCCCACATACGTCAACAGGAGAATAGTCAAACACTTGGGTTGCAATGATTGCACCGCTTGGTGTTTTTACAGATATCTCTACTTTAAGGTTTTAGGGCTTCGATTCTATAGTTCTAGCAAACTTGCAAGATATAAAAGAATGTGTAGAACCAGAATCAAATAAGACTTTTTCCATTATTGAGTGAATAGGAAGTGTACCTTATATGACTTCATTATCATATTCCACCTCCGCAGTAGTGATGGCATAAGACTTCCCTTGTTCCTTTGGCTTTGGTGGTTGTTGGCGTTGATTACCCTCGAGAGCTCGAGGTTTAGTGCACTGGTTTGAATAGTACCCTAGCTCCCTACAGTTGTAGCATTGAACCACGAGCGGTTCTCTCCTTTCATCGGCTACATTATCCTTCCTTTTCATGACTTTTAGACACTCTTCAGAATGGTGTCCTTCCTTCCCACACATAAAGCATTTAGTCGTACCTTTGAGGCATTTCCCATGGTGCAACTTCCCACATTTTTGTCATGTGGGTCGTTGTGTTTTCTTCCCATCATTATCATTAGATCTACCAGCTTGAAACTCCATCTTTCTTTTCTTATCACCATAGACATGGGACCATTCTCCAAACTCCATCTCCACATTTAGAGAACACCGAAAAACTTCTTCATAACTCCCAAAGTCTCAAATTTCAAGAGCCTTTCGAAGATGTGGTTTTAATCCACTAAAGAATCTATCAATTTTTCTATCATTGTTGATAACAAAACTCGAACCATACCTTGCGAGCCTTGTGAAATTTGCTTCATAGGTTGTGACAGATTCTCATTCTTTTTTCTTGAGCTCTATGAATTATCTCTCCATATTCGTGTGAAGAGTTCTTGGGAAGTACTTGTTATGAAACATTATCTTACAGTCTTCCCATTCCATCTCTTCAATTTCCTTCCTTGGCTTGGTGTTCTTAATCAAAGTCCGCCATTGATCGGATTCTTCATCTAGACGATAAATGGCTAGAGTCACCTTCTCCATCTCAGAACAGTGAATAATAGAAAATATCTTCTCCATGGAGATGACCCACTATTCCGCAACTAGTGGATCGGAAGATCCACAAAACGTCGGTGGTCGTTGCCGCATAAAACATTCGATAGCTATTTACTCCCTCTTTGGTGAAGGAGGAAGTTCTCCATTATTATTGTTATTATTCATAACCCGAGATAATTGGGTAAGCATCGCCATGATGTTATTAACTCCACCTCGAAAATCATTGGGGATGTCGTTCGGGCAATCATTGCATTGGCCCTCGCAAGATTTGTTGGCCTGATTTCTCCTGGTTCCCACCATTTTCTAAAATAGAAAAGGTTAGAACAAAACATAAGCAAACAAGTCATGAATAACTTATTCATTTAAACAATTATACCAAAAACAGAACATATGGGATCCCTAGGTAAACATTCTTCTTGTACATATTTGTACTTATTCTCATGCTAGAGGTTTTCTCTAGGGTTTACTAATCCAAATTCCCAAATTAACTAAACCTTTCCTCTGATACCAACTATAGAGACCCGGACATTTCTTACATTAATATTAAATCATTTTAAAGATAAACAACACAATAGTATTACACATAGAGGATCTCGAGGTTTAGTGTCTTGGGCAAACTAGGACCATACATAACAAATACCACATCAACCATAAACATTTATTTAATTTATTCTTCAATAGCTTCTTAGTAGCACTTGTCCTCTCCTTAGTACATGTAGCCACCTAATGATATACATAAAAAGGGGTGAGATAAAATCCCAGTAAGAGGATAGACAAGAACAATACATCATTGGGTGAGCATAATTATAACATAGGCAAAAGATCATGATCATGAGAGGAGCATAAGTAAAAGACTTGAAATGTGGCAATGCATAAAAATGAAACATCATGTCTTAGTGGTTAAAATACACACATACTTGTGAACAAAGCTAAGATCATGTTCACACATCATTTCAAATTTAATCATGAGATTCATCACTCTACCCAATGCATTGGAGCGCTGTATAATTCCGGGCACACCCGTCACATTTAAACATTCATATTGCGCTATATAATTCCGGGTGCACCCGTCACATCATAACATTATCATTATCATGATTACCACATAGAACACATATAAAACATGTACATAAATAACCCATGGAAAGGAATGGTTTCATCTCATAATAACAAATTCATAAGCTTTGGGTTCCCAAAAGAAAGAGGGAACAACATATTTGATACAAGAACCATCAACCTTGAATGAGAGGTAAAAGGTGAGATCATGAAAGAAGAGTTCTTTTGGAAACATTTTTATGGACATAAAAACCAGTGATAAACATTTATATCCCAGAAAAGTAAAGGAAATTATGAAAAAATGATCTTTGAGGAGTAACCATTTCAAAAATGGAGTGAAAGAGGGAGAACCCGAAGGAAGAAAATTGGGTTCGAGATTTCCCCTTACCTTGTACTCGAATGCCTCCTTCTCTTTAATGTCCTGTATAATGACATTATATTCATTAATTATATATTAAAAAACCTTTTATACATTAATAGGGTTTGTTCTAGTTTCATTATTTCCTATTATGTTCCTTTGGATTACTTATAGAGTTTAAAAACATTGTTCAGGGATGTTCGTTTTTATGGTTTTCTTGAGCGGTCCACTTGTATTCTTAAATTGATGTTTGGGTAGATCACGGGTAAACATAAAGAACTGATACTAAATTTTATTAATGATATTATATTATATTTAATAATTTTATAGTGAATTATATTAGATCCAAGTGGACGAATCATTAGATAAAAATTTAATAATGGTTATTTGGGTTAATTTGGGCTGTTTTTGGATCACAACGATCTTGTTTTAACATTTAACTTAGTAATAAGGCCTTAGGTTATTTCCAGAACTTAAGATAGAACATAATACATATAAAATATTCTGGTTCAACCATAAAATGGTTTCATGACCAGATCGAAGTTAGAAATGGAAGAAGAGAACATGTCGTTTTTGAAGGTGATAAATTTAACACCTATGAACAACGTTCTCTTTAATAAAATAACGGGAAGAGGGAAAGGGTGTGGGGTGATATAATATAACATTAGAATCATAAAATTACATTATATATATAATAATGGATTTACAGAACAATTTGGATGAATATAGGTAGGGAGGGATCAAGAAAGGAACTTGAACTTGAAAGGAAATTAAAGGAGAAGAGAGAGAGAAAATACCTTTAGAATCCTCCGCTTGAGGTCCTCTTTAAGGAAGCTAGGCTTGGCCTTTTGATTATACCAACAGCGTTTGGACGTGTGGGATGAGCTAGGGAAGGTTTTTGGGCAGAGTTTAGAGAAGTCTTGGAGCTTGAGAGGTGTGAGGAAAAGAGGGAGTGAAGGGTGTCTTTTATAGTGGAGGGGAGAGGGGTTTCCTTAATATAATATTGATTAGTTTATTAATTTCACCTAAGACAAGGAATAGTGAGTCTTGGATGAACAAGAATAGTAAAAAAGTCATTTGAGTTCCGGATTTGGGTGCTTACATCAGTTGTGATGTCAGTAATAGTGGGTTTTAATAAAAATGTATTTATATTTTAAATTAATGTATTCTACTATTCACAAAAAATTCAAGTATCTCAGAAAAATCCCAAAAATTTACCCCTACCATTTTCAGACGTGTAGAATCCAAAAAATATGTCCATTTTCCAAAAATAATTTTCTAAATTTTTTAATTTAATATTTAAATAAAATCATAATTTACAGAAAAAACAGTATTTAAGATTAAAACTGATTTTATAGTTCTTTCAAAAATTATGTAGGGTCTTATAAAATTATCTAAAAACTATTATACATTGATTCAATAATTTATGAATACATTAAAGGAATATAAATATTCTTTTAAATTAATTAATTAATTATAATTAATAATTTATGACTTCTAAAATACCAAAAACGTTTACTAAGGTCAAATTGTTACTTTCTAATATGTCTAAATTTTATTTTATTATTCATAGGTAATGATACTCTTATTTACAATTCATAAGGTTCATATTACTATTCATAAGGGTAGTTTACTATTCATAATGGTATGTTACTATTCACCAAAAATTATTTTTGATTCATTAGACTCCAAAAACTATATTGAACACAACCGTGTATGTCGGATTTTTAAAATTCTAAACATAGGGGTGAAAGAATTATGTTTAAAGGTCACTTATCACATAGTAGTTCATTATTTTGTTTTTTTATGACATATATATAAGAAGGTAATTTTCTATTGAAATACTTTGGGTTGTTACAATGAATATGATGGTCATTATGATTTTCAACTTTTACCAAGTAAATTTATTTATTTATTATTGACAACAAATGGAAAAACATTCTTCTGAACCATATTTCATCTTCCAAAACCAACATATCCTACCAACTTGGTCCTAATATATATTTTCCTTGAGTAACATAGCAATATGAACCCATAATATATTAAAATAGACTTCATATTGCTAAATATAATTTATATTAGTGGTATTCAAAATTTCATCTGGTGCTGGGATGGATATATCAACCCCATTCAACTAATCAATTGATAAATCACATCATATAGGTGGTAGATATATATCTATAATATCATTGAGAAAATGATCCTTCCATTGATGTCAAGTATACATTTATTCTTCATATAATTCAGGGTGGGTAATATTTTGGATGATGTATCGCCATTCTATTTATTTATATCAATGTCATAGTCTGGGATACATATTATGCTTCTTCGAAAACCATTTATTGATGAAAATAATGTATCATTGATCATATCAAAATTATAATTATAAAGTATTTTATCATCCTCTAAATATCCTTCATGATGAAAATGATAACACAATTTTATATATCCCTTCTTTGAATACTATCTCATATTATATCCCCTATGATGATTGGCTTTCTGTCTATCATAGATTTTGATCATGAGGGATTTAGTGATGGAATTTAATGATCATGATCCTAATAAATGATAAAAATAATGGAGTTTTTTAATTTACGAGGATGGCTCCATTGTAGGTAATCATAGATTAAAAATGTATTATTTTCCCATAGTATTAGAGGTTAATAATACCATATACCCATGGGTTAGTGTAAAAATGGTTCTAAAAACATCACATATTGGATCTTCCATGTATATTACAATATTAGTTGTGCTGGTGGATATAATAATATTACAAAACCTAAGGGATGGGGTTTCTACTACAATATTATTATTGGAGATTCTACCACAATCATCATGAACCTTTGAGATTATATTCATGAATGGTCCACACACAATATCATACCAGGGTGAGTGTTCATGTTAGTGGGGGATACACTATAATTTTATATCTTTTGTTCCTTAAATTGGTGTCCTACATCATTTTCTATGAGGTATAATAGAAGAATCTATATATTTATACTTATTATGTGTTATGAAACATCATATACATATGATATTAGTGGGTTCTAAAGAACTTACTCTTATAATATATTGATCTATGGTTGAAAACATGAGTTAATATAATGATGTTTCATAGTATCTCTAACAATCATCATTGTTAGATCGTTGGGTGGAGATCACTATATTCCCCCTCCTATTAATACACACTTTAAATTGGGTGTCAATTATTATATAGAATAGCTCCCTTAATGAATTTAGGAAACCATAATGGAGGAACTTGTGATACTTCTGTGAATTCATATATTAGGATATTGAAAAGTCTACCAGATCAACAGTGTGACAATACTCATATAATATCGTTATCTGATTAAATTATTGTTCTTGGTATCTTGCTATCAAATATTTTTGATTTTTATGTGTGTTATGGTGGAAATATGTTATAAATTACAATATTAATACATTGATATTTTTATATTGAGTGGTTCATATGGGAATGAAAATGTATGGTTTTGTTTATTTGAAAAATTCATTTGAATATTTATAAATATTTATCCACTTCCATGATGAAGGATTCTTGACCATATTCTAAAATCATTGTACAATTATCTTAAAAAATATTTAAGGGGAGAATCATTATTTGGAAAGTCTTTGGGATTTTAAGAGATTCAGTGATGTGCGGGAAGTTAAAATGATGATTGTAGCCATAGTAAATCATCTAACCTTGATTAGAAAATTTCAATCACTTATGAAATAATTAATGTCACAACCTTGATTTTCTAAGGGTACCTCTATATAAGGGAAAAAAAGATTATATATAACATGGTTACTTCCATCATTTGAAATTATTAATCCTTATGAGTATTTCCTATTAATTGAGAACCATGGGGATGATATCTGTAGATTATTTCCCTAAACACATCATTATTATATTACATTTCAAGGATAATTCATATGACATATAAAATATGGAAGACATATATATCTTTCAACATGATTACCAAAGGGAGGGCCTCCATGGTTACCATTTGATGGTAATTAATCAATGTGAGGACAAACTTGTAGGTTTATGCTCATTCTGAAAGTAATACCTACATAACCTAAACCATCGGTAGGAACTCAATAGATGATCTCCATATTTTCATGGGGTAGACCTCATTGGTGATTACTGTGTGGTTGAGCTTCATATTTTCTCATTCGAATGTGGTAAAGACCCGTAAATTTCAAGGAACCTTTTTTCGTAATTTTATTTGGAATTTTACAAGGACGCAGCTTCTGACAGCACCTGATTCCAAGGCCCGGTGTGCCCGGAATCACTTTCCAAAGTTTGGTTCCGGTACGTTCAGTGAACGGACGAGCGGGTTTTTCTATCTTTTGAACCGGTGCCCGGAATCAAATTCTGAGGGCACTAATGGAATCGCAACGCCAGTTTTTGCTTAGAAACACCTCTTCCGGAGTTGCGTTTTCTCGGTTGTGGTTTTAAATTTTTGGGTTTTAAGTTATGAAATAAAATAATGTTGTGCGACAATTTTATTTTTATTTCTCTTAATGCCGCTTAAAGAACACTTTAAGTTGTCTAAACTCAGTTGAAACGAATAGGATGCTATCCAAAAATATCCTACCCCCATGGTAGGATATTTGTGAGGTGGGGCCCGCATGATCTCCACTGTTTCTTTTCCGCTAAGTAATGCACCCACGAAAACCCGTCATTATGAAAGTCAACTGATGTGTTTTCTTAAATTCTTAACGCACCAATTAATTGGGCGGTTTTCTTTGTTGAATTAATTCTATGAATTAATTTAATCATTTCTTAACCTGTTTGAAATCCGTTGGTGTAATAATAAAATAAGACCAACGCATGACATCTTGAGGATTGCTCGTTGAGAGGCTTTTGATAGAAATCTTGTGCCTTCATCCTCCTTCGCGAAGAATGTGAAGAACGCGAAGAATGCCAACTTCCGACGAAGAACGCCGAACCCGCGGAAATCGATGATGTGATGCCATGTGTCACGATGCTGAAGTTTCCTCTCCCGTGACGTTCTTCTGCGACGTTCCTTCATCCGCAACAAGTCCTTCGATCATCTGTTGAGGTGATAGGATGCGGTTCTTTAAATTTTCTTTGCGGATTATATCAAACACAAAGATTTAATCGATATAATTAAATATGTTGTTTCTTGATCCTCGGAGATCATCGACATGACGCCCTTCCGCGACGACGCGACGCCCTTCCGTGACGCGACGCTCCACTTGTTCCGCGACTGTCAATTCCGCGAAGAACGCACGTGTGACAACTTGACGAGGTAGGGATTTTGTTTGGAAATGACTTTTTATTCCTGTATTTATTTTCTTATAAAACAAAAGTACCTGGATCAAGTGCAATTTGAAATTATTAAAATTGTATTTTGTTTTTTTCCTTGTGTGAATTATTCTTCCCGATTGTTATCGCCTAATGCGGAGGGTGCGGGCCAAACAAACACAGCCCGACAACCCTCCGCAGTTCTTCGTTGTTGTGCGGATTTGGCGAGCGGCGACAAAACGTGTCGAAAAGGCGATTTGTTGTTTCCGTAGTGATGAACGGGACACGAGAGGAGCCGCAGCCCAGACGAGAATGAAAACGAACCACCGGGGCAACTTCAGTGGCCCGCGGAAGCTTCCACTGGCACGGCAGCACCGACGGCCGGAAGCAGCGCCCAGCGCGCCGCCGGGAAAAACCTCGCCACGACTTCAGCCACGGCGGCGAGGCAGTTCTGTGGCTGCGCGGAACCGCGGTTCAGGGACGTGGCGGCCCGGCCGTGTCCGGGTGGTTCGGGGCAGCCCCACGCGGGGCCGCGTTACATTGACACCGCGGGGGCAGCGCCCACCCCGCGGTTCCTCCGCTCGGCCGGCTCGGGCGAGCCGAGCCGGACCGACCCACCTGGCCTGTTCACGCCCAGGCCGGGCTGGGTCGCGCCAAACCAGGTCGGACCCGGACCCTGTTCGGGTCAACCCAGTTCGGGCTGACCCAGGGAGGTTGGGCCGGGTCGGTCCGGGCCCAGACCCCCCATCTCCCGACGTTTTTGGCCTTTTGCTCATAAAATGAGCTACGGGCCTCCGAACGACGCGAAGTCAGCAGCAACGTGATCCTTGGATCGAGACGGTCTTTTTGGTATACTGCACTCAAGGTTTCGGAATACTTTGGGTTTGGCCGGGTTGGTTCGTCCACGAAACCAACCGGGCCCTCGGAGTGGAAACGCTCATATTTTGAGCTTCGGACGTCCGCTTGACATGCCGTCGACTTTTTTGGTTCCTCTAAGTGAGACGGATCTTTTTGGAATACTCCGCTTGAGGTTTGGACGCATGTGGAGTACGGTCGGGTTGGTTTTGCCTTAAAAACCATCCGGGCCCCTGGGACGAAAAAGCTAATAACTCTCAGACCGGGCGTCCGATTGACGCGCCGTCTGCGGCGTTGGGTTCCTGTTGACGATACGAAACTTTTGGATACATCAACTATGGACTTTGTGTCAGTTGATGTATTAGACTCTCGGCTCGTGGAGCGGACCCTCCCAAACGAGCTTGCTGTGTACGGGGACCCTAGTGCTGGCTGTGACTTCGACGACGATGACTATACAGAGATCCTCAGTGGATTCGACTGCGACGATGATGAAAAGAGTACGGGAATCCTCTGTGTTTTCGTCAGTGACCACTACGGTACATCTTAGGATACATCAACTCCGGACTACATGTCAGTTGATGCATCGACCTCTTAGCTCGTGGAATGGACCCTCCCGGAACGAGCATGCTATGTGCGGAAACCCTAGAGCCGATTGAGACTTGACGACTGCTTATAGAATGACTCAGTGTGTTACGGATAGCCTAATGGGGAGAGCTTGGTTGTAGCGGAAGACCCACGGCGGAGGAGCGCTTGGTTGTAGCAGCAGACCCGCGGTACTCAGCAGAAGGAGTACCTCTAGAGGCTATGAGGGGGAGCGCTTGGTTGTAGCGGTAGACCCACGACAGAGGTGTGCTTGGTTGTAGCGGCACATGGGAGCGCTTGGTTGTTGCGGAAGACCCACAACAGAGGTGCGCTTGGTTGTAGCGGCATAGGGGAGTGTTTGGTTGTAGCGGCAGACCCACGATGGAGGGGGCGTTTGGTTGTAGGAGGAGGCCCACAGTACCTGATAGGTGGAGTACTACAGCAGTCCAAGGTAAGAGGGAAGCGCTTGGTTATAGAGGCATAACCACTGTACTTGATGGAGAAGGAGTTTCCCAATAGTTATGGTTTCCACTTCATGATCGATCCAATGTGGGTCATTGCGGGGGTTAGTACCTACCGATCCTTTGTGGGTCCGACGACTTAGATGAATTAGTGGCTACATCTGATCATCTCTATCATCTTACGAAGAAGTATATCCTGTGTGAGCAGAATCCTGTTTTGCTTTCCTATGTGGATTGTGTTGTGCTATCCTCTGTGGATTTATGTTTTTCTTTCCTATGTGGATTGTGTTGTGCTATCCTATGTGGATTTAGGTTTTTCTTCCCTGTGTGGACAGGGTTGTACTTGAGCTCGGATGTTGGAGCCGAGCGAGAATTGATAACTTAGGTATATGTATGGGCATATACCTAAGCTGTGTCGGATGTTACTTCGTGATTGTATCGTTCCTTGGTGGTTTATCCTTTGTGGATTTTTGGAGACCCTCGTGGGTCTCGGGGTCCCTACTGAGTAGCTTATACTAACCTCTGCACAGGCTATGCGCGCACTACATTGTGTTGGTTGCAGACGACAGACAACGCTGATCGTGGTGGAGGTTTGCGGAGCAGGACGGTACCTGGAGGTGGACCACTGGGCGGGGTGTACTCGGAGCGGACGGCTGGACCGAGGAGCTGTGGAGGCTATCTTTACTCACCCTTCAGGTAGGACTTCCAGAGGACGGCTTGACGCGACAGCTTTTCCTTTCAGTTTTTTTCCCCTTTCAGTTGTACTTTACAGTTGGGCTTGTATTTCCGGCCCCTTTCTACTTTTAGCACAGCTTGTTACAGTTTTTACTTAGTGTTTACTCTTTCCTCTTTCTTAATCTATGGTGGTTGTGTACTTTACAAAGGCAATGCCTTCCCTGTTTATCAGGATTTACGCCTTGGTGCTAGTCGCCAGCCCCTGGCCTAGGGAAGGAGGGCTTGGGGTAGTCACAACACGGGCCCCAAGGACGGGTCGTGACAAATTGGTATTAGAGGAGTTCGGTTCTACCACAGACTGTGATCTTTCTTCTATGTGAAGCAATAGTGTTAAGTGTATTGAGTGTGGTTATCAGTCCAGGGAGCCCAGTGTTGGTGCGGCGGCCGACGTATCCGTACACCAGGACCCTGACTTCTGATTTCTGACTTAATTCATGAAAACATTGATTGCATGTGTGTTTCAAGTTTTCTTTGTGATTACCTGTATCAGCTCACCAGGTATACTGTTCTGACCATGGTGCACCTGTTTCCGTTCAGTATGGCCCCACGACGGCAGCCATCTAAGGTTCCGAGTGTTGTACATGACGACAGCCCGCCGAGCGACGAGGCTTCGGTACAGGGTACTTTGACAGCAGAGGCACTGGCGGTACCTCTACCCGTCGAGCCACCGATGCTTCCAGTCCCATCCGCTGACAATGCACGTCGCCATAGTGCACTGCATGAGTTCTAGCACTAGCGACCGCCTAGGTTCCGCGGGGAGACGGACCCCCAGGCAGCCGAGGACTGGCTGGAGGCAGTTGTTCGAGTTTTCAGGATAGTGAGGACACCAGCAGACCTTATGGTGGTCCCTACAGCGAGCCTCCTACATGCGGCAGCAGGAAGATGGTGGAGCTTGATGATAAAAGTGCACGACGAGTCATCACTCATTTGGACGGACTTTGAGAGCCTTTTTCGCTCAAAGTTTGTCCCAACCACCCTCCGAGCGGTGCACATTCAGGAGCTACTATAGTTGCGGCAGGGCAGCATGACAGTAGCCCAGTACACGGCGAGGTTTACCGATCTCTCGCGATATTCCACGGACATGGTATGAGACCCATTCTTCAGGGCCCAAACCTTCGAGCAGGGGCTCAGGCGAGAGATCAGAGCTTTAGTTGTTTCTCACAGCATTCCGACACAGACAAGAGTGTTGGAGCGAGCCCTCTTAGTGGAGAGTTTCCTTGATGAGCAGTCTCCAGTAGCATGACCCACCACTAGCTGGCATGTGGCAGAGTCTTCTACAGTGAGTAGTAGACAGATGACGCAGGGGTCCAAGAGGACTAGACCTACCGGTGGTCGACCGCGTGACACATGGTCGATTGTGCGAGGCACCCGGGGTGGACAACGACTTACTATGAGCGGACAGTGTTACTCATACGGCAGGGTTGGTCACATGGATCGTGACTGTCCGACCAGCCATACGGTTGACCAAAAGATGAACAAAGGACCTCCTAGGCAGAGGCAGAGGTTCGATCGTGGCGGATCGCATGGAGCAGGAGACCGTGGCAGAGGAGCTGGCCGAGCAGCAGGTAGTGGACGACGCTTCGAGGTGTTTCCACCACCACCACCACCAGGAGGTCCACCCCGACCGTAGGGAGTTGGTGGACATGTGAGAGCTCAGCTTCAGGCAGCTAAGGCCTTCGATCATGGAGCTCTGGGAGCAGATTGAAAGGAGCAGAACTAGTGGATATGTCTTTTGTGATTCTAGTTCCTTGTTGATGTTGTGTAGTGTCTTTGTATTATGAGCTTCAATAATAAAAGACACATACCTTTGTGATGTTTTGATTCATTTCCTCTTTTGTGTTGTTACTAAGAGGTTCCAGTTTAGACTGTTGACTTGACCCTCACTTGTGAGACATCTACTGGAGGATACCTAGTTACCACACACTGATGTCGAAAGTGTGGCTCAACCCTTAGAGGCGAGAGTAACGGTTGGATCTCTTGGTAGTAGCGTCGAGGCCTTACGACGTCATCCTTGGTATGGATTAGTATCATCAATGTCAGGATTGACTGTATTAGGTGAAGAACATGGTTCATCCAGGGTATGAGACCAGATTTCTCTTATCAGCAAAGAAGAAATCTCATCAACTCTTGTAGGACCAGAAAGATCCAAGTCATCCATGAGCGGATGAGGACAGCTCAGAACCGGAAAAAGTCTTGTGATGAAAGGAGGCGGAGGCCACTAGAGTTCGAGGATGGTTACCACGTCTTCTTGCGTGTCTCACCTCGACGTGGATTACAGAGATTTGGCCAAGGCGGCAAGTTGTCTCCACGCTTCATCGGACCTTTCATGGTCCTCAGCAGGATTGGCGAGGTGGCTTATCGCCTGGCTCTACCACCTCAATTGCATCAGGTGCACAACGTCTTCCACGTATCTCAGCTAAGGAAATACGTGCACGACCCGTCACAATTCATTGACCATGGGGAGCTGGACGTTGATGATGGGGCAACCTTTGCGGAGGTCCCGGTGGAGATCGAGGATCAACAGGAGCGGGTCCTACGTGGATGATCGATTCCTCTAGTGCGCATCAGATGGCAGCACGGGAACCTCCAGGAGAGAACTTGGGAGTGGGAGGTTCTGATGCGTTCTCAATACCGCCTTTGTATCCCTAAGTTTTTGGTGAAGCTTTTCGGGGACGTAATGCGTTGTTGTGGGAGTAAGGTAAAGACCCGTAAATTTCAAGGAAATTTTTTTCTTATTTTCCTTGGAATTTTACAAGGACGCAGCTTCTGACGGAACCTGATTCTGAGGCCCGGTGTGCCCGGAATCACTTTCCGAAGTTTGGCTCGGGTACCTTTAGTGAACAGACGAGCGGGTTTTTCTAACTTTTGAACTGGTGCCCGGAATCGAATTCCGAGGCCACCGATGGAATCGCAGCGCCGATTTATTCTTAGAAACGCCTCTTCCGGAATTGCGTTTTCTCGGTTGTGGTTTTAAAATTTTGGGTTTTAAGTTATGAAATAAAATAAAGTTGTGTGACAATTTTCTTTTTATTTCACATAAAGCCGCTAAAAGACCACGTTAAGCTGTCTAAACTCAGTTGAAACGGATAGGATGCTATACAAAAATATCCTACCCCCATGGTATAATATTTTTGAGGTGAATCCCGCACGATCCCCACCATTTCTTTTCTGCTAAGTAACGCACCCGCGAAAACCCATCATTATTAAAGTCAACTGACGCGTTTTCTTAAATTCTTAACGCACCAATTAATTGGGCAGTTTTCTTCGTTGAATTAATTCTATGAATTAATTTAATCGTTTCTTAACCTGTTTGAAATCTGTTGGCGTAATAATAAAATAATACCAACGCACTAAATCTTGAGGATTGCTCGTTGAGAGGCTTTTGATAGAAATCGTGTTCCTTCATCCTCCTTCGCGAAGAACGCGAAGAACGCCGACTTTCGACGAAGAACGCCAAACTAGCGGAAATCGACGACGCGACGCCGTGTGCCGCGACACCAACGTTTTCTCTCCCACGACGTTCCTTCATCTGCAACAAGATCTTCCATCATCCGTTGAGGTGAGAGGATGCGGTTCTTTAAATTTTCTTTGCGGATTATATCAAACACAAGGATTTAATCGATATAATTAAATCTGTTGTTTCTTGATCCTCGGAGATCATCAACGCGACACCCTTCCGCGACAACGCAACGCCCTTCCGCGACACGACGCTCCACTTGTTCCGCGACGGTCAATTCCACGAAGAACGCGCGTGCGACAACTTGACGAGGTAGGGATTTTGTTTGGAAATGACTTTTTATTCCCATAGTTGTTTTCTTCTAAAACAAAAGAACCTAAATCAAGTTCAATTTGAAATTATTAAAATTGTATTTTGTTTTGTTTTTCTTGTGTGGATTATTCTTCCCGATTGTTATTGCCTAACGCGGAGAGTGCGGGCCAAACGAACATGTCCCGACAACCCTCCGCAGTTCTTCGTTGTTGTGCGGATTTGGCGGGCGACGACAAAACGTGCCGTAAAGGCGATTTGATGTTTCCGTAGTGAAGAACGGGAATCGGGAGGAGCCGCGGCGCAGAAGGGAATGAAAACGGACCACCGGAGCAACTCCGGTGGCCCGCGGAAGCTTCCTTCGGCGCTCCTCGAAGGCACGGCGGCGCCGGCGGCAAAGAGCGGTGACCGACAGCTGTCGGCCGCAAGGCGGTGGCGGAGCCCAGCGTGCCGCCGGAGAAAACCTCTCCGCGGCTTCAGCCATGGCGGCGAGGTGGTTTTGCGGCCGTGCGGAACGGCGGTTTAGGGACACGGTGGTCCGGCCACGTCCGGGTGGATCGGGGCGGCCCTACGCGGGGCCACGTTACTTTGACACCGCGGGGGCAGTGCCCACCCCGCGGGTTCCTCCGCTCGGCCGGCTCGGCCGAGCTGAGCCGGGTCGACACGCCTGGCCGGGTCGCGCCCAGGCTGGGCCAAGCCGTCCAGGCCGGTCTGGGTCGCACCATACCGGGTCGGCCCCGGACCCGGGTCGGGTCGACCCGGTTCGGGCCGACCCATGGGGGGTTGGCCCAGGTCGGTCCGGGCCCAGACCCCCCCCGTCTCCGGATGTTTTTGGTATTTTGCTAATAACATGAGCTACAGGACTCTGAACGATGCACTGTCAGCGGAAACACGATCCTTGGATCGAGACGGTCGTTTCGGTATACTGCACTCTATGGTTTGGAATACTTTGGGTTCGGATAGGTTGGTTCGTCCACGAAACCAACCGGGCCCTCGGAGCGGAAACTCTCATATCTTGAGCTTCGGACGTCCGATTGACGTGCCGTCGTCTTTGTTGGTTCCTCTAAGTGAGACGTATCTTTTTGGCATACTCCGCCCGAGGTTTGGACGCAGGTGGAGTATGGTCGGGTTGGTTTTTCCTTAAAAACCAATCGGGCCCCTGGGACAAAAAAGCTAATAACTCTCAGACCAGGCGTCCGATTGACGTGTTGTCTGCGGCGTTGGGTTCCTGTTGACGATACAAAACTTTTGGATACATCAACTCTGGACTTTGTGTCAGTTGATGTATCAGCCTCTCGGCACTTGGAGCAGAACCTCCCAAACGAGCTTGCTGTGTGCGGGGACCCTAGTGCTGGCTACGACTTCGATGAAGATGACTATACAGAGATCCTCGGTGGATTCGTCTGCGACGATGATGAAAACAGTACGGGAATCATCCGTGTTTTCGGCAGTGACCACTACAGTACATCTTGGGATACATCAACTCCGGACTACATGTCAGTTGATGCATAGACCTCTTAGCTCGTGGAATGGACCCTCCCGGAACGAGCATGATGTGTGCGGAAACCCTAGATCCAGTTGAGAATTGACGACTGCTGATCGAACGACTCAGTGTGTTACAGATATCCTAATGGGGAGCGCTTGGTTGTAGCAGCAGACCCACGACAGAGAAGCGCTTGGTTGTAGCGTAAGACCCACGGTACTCAACAGAAGGAGTACCACTGGAGGCTATGAGGGGGGGGGGGGGGGGGGTGCTTGGTTGTAGCAGAAGACCCACGACAGAGGTGCGCTTGGTTGTAGCGGCACA
Organism: Viscum album; assembly: GCA_963277665.1. Lineage (NCBI taxonomy): Eukaryota > Viridiplantae > Streptophyta > Magnoliopsida > Santalales > Viscaceae > Viscum > Viscum album. The sequence continues at coordinate 906,352,985 of OY728139.1, forward strand.
AGGGAGCGCTTGGTTGTAGCGGCAGACCCACGACAGAGGTGCGCTTGGTTGTAGCGGCATAGGGGAGCACTTGGTTATAGTGGCAGACCCACGACGGAGGGGCGCTTGTTGTAGCAGCAAGCCCACATTACCTGATAGGTGGAGTACTATAGCATTCCAAGGTAAGAGGGAAGCGCTTAGTTATAGCGGCATAACCACTGTACTTGATGGAGAAGGTGTTTCCCAATAGCTATGGTTTCCACTTCATGAACGATCCCATGTGGGTCATTGCGGGGGTTAGTACCTACCGATCCATTGTGGGTCCGACGACTTAGATGAATCAGTGGCTATATCTGATCGTCTCTAGCATCTTGCGAAGAAGTATATCCTGTGTGAGCTGAATCCTGTTTTGATTTCCTATGTGGATTGTGTTGTGCTATCCTATGTGGATTTACGTTTTTCTTTCCTGTGTGGACTGGGTTGTACTTGAGCTCGGATGTTGGAGCCGAACGATAATTGATAACTTAGGTATATGTATGGGAATATACCTAAGCCGTGTCGGATGTCGCTTCGTGATTGTATCTTTCCTTTGTGGTTTATCCTTTTTGGATTCTGGGAGACCCTCGGGGGTATCGGGGTCCCTACTGAGTAGCTTATACTCACCCCTGCACGGGCTATGCCCACACTACGTTGTGTTGGTTGCAGACGACAGACAACGCTGATCGTGGTGGAGGCTTGCGGAGCAGGACGGTACCTAGAGGTGGACCACTGGGTGGGGTGTACTCGGAGCGGACGGCTGGACCGAGGAGCTGTGGAGGCTATCTATACTCACCCTTCAGGTGGGACTTCCAGAGGACGGCTCGACGCGGCGGCTTTTCCTTTCAGTTGATGTTTTCCCCTTTCAGTTGTACTTCATAGTTGGGCTTGTATTTCTGGACCCTTTCTACTTTTAGCACAGCTTGTTACAGTTTTAACTTAGTGTTTACTCTTTCCTCTTGCTTACTCTTTGGTGGCTGTTTACTTTACAAAGGAAATGCATTCCCTGTTTATCGGGATTTACGTCTTGGTGCTAGTCGCCAGCCCCTGGCCTATGGAAGGCGGGCTTGGGGTAGTCACGGCACGGGCCCCGAGGACGGGTCGTGACAAATGTTGATAATATTATCATTGTGAGCATAGTTTATTTTTTTCTATTGATGAGTATTTTATAGATTCCTTGGTCATTTTTGCATTGGGATAAAGAGACATAAGAATAACAATGGGAACAAAGACATGAATATGTTAATGAATTGCCTTATCACTCTGGTTATATGTTTATGATGTTTATCATGAAAGGGTGAATATGGTGGGAAAATCTATCATTAGAGTGATCGCACAATGTGTGAAATTATTTTAATGTTAATGATCCCTCTAAGGAAGAATCATATTTATAACTAAAATATACCAACAAGTTTTCTTTATATGATCTAGGAAAAAATCCTTCTCTTTTATTTCTACTAATAATTGTAAAAAACTACTCAGATGGGGATTGGGATATGATATCATTCTTATGAATCTTCCAGAATATGAAATTACTTATTAATGACATTTATGGGACCAAGGATATAGGAATGAACACTGGACTATTCATCTATTTCCCAATGAACCTTACATGTGAGGGTATGGATATGGGCCTTCAACATCATTCATTTTGAGGTATGATGAAATCATTTTATATGGTTAAAATGTATATGGTCATTCTATTTATATACTTAAATTATATAATGGTTGCCTTTTTGAATTATAGTAGGAGTTTAGGTATTTTTTGTGGTTAATTTGAGAAATTTCTAGAGAACATAATTTATATAGACATGAAATTAATAATGTCATATGGTTTCTAGAATGATATGATTATGGGATACATATAATTGAGTTTCAATATAATAATGGTTTACTATTTCAATCATATCATTCCAACATGAATTTTTAATGTGAGTAATGATTCATGCATATATTTTATCCATATCCATGAAAAAAATGAGAAACCTCTTGACTGGGATAAGGTTTATTCCCCATTTCTAGGGCCTCAATCATTTGTTTCTTCTAGAGAGACCTCCTTTTTGGTGTCTTGGTTTGGAATTATCTGATCATAATATATTATTGTTCTACACATGTACATTTATGAGGGTCAGAGTTTGTATTGAATTGTAGATGAAAATGACTAGCCTGATCATTCCGGTGAGGCTCCCTAGAAGATGTGGGAATTATTCTCATGTCTATCTATACTTCCACATAATATGGTTGTTCTATATTTTAATAAACTAGGTAAATTATACCTAAGTTAGTAAGAAAGGTAGTAGGGACCAATTTCTACTCAATAACATGTCACTAATAAGATGTCTTTGGTGGATTCTTCTCATGAATGATTTTGTAAGCTACTTATAGGGTTATGATAGATTCATTATGATGATAATTCTATACCAATGTGTTAATTATCTATTGATGGAGTAGAAAGTTACCAATAACATCTTCCATGGTTGCGAGGCCACATCCTATGTCTTGGTTGAGTAATATGTATGTATATGGCATTCATTATAGGCCAATGCATTCTACTAAATTTCCATTTTGATTAAAGGGAACCCTAAAATTGGTTCCTTGAATGTATTCAAGGAATCACCAATTTCTATTAAGAAACCTAATAATGCATCATCTCAAGTGAGATTTTATGGTCAATTTATAGATTTCATGGGTTATAAAATCATGTTAGTTTCACCATTTTATTTTAAACATAGAACTCCAGAACATTGGAATTTTTGGCATGACAACTAATGTTACTGAATTATTTGGTTAATGATATTTTACATTATTATCAAAGTTCTATTTATTATAAACTATACTCCACATTGTTTTTTTAAATGATGTGGACAAACTTTTAAAAGGAAAGCAATAGCTGTGACTATAACACCTAGATATTTTTGAAATATTTTTTTTTAAATTATTTAATATTTTAAAATTTTATACAAGAAAAATAACCATGTTAATCTTACATTACATTAAAAACTGAGTTTATCTTATATTACATGTAACACAAATTTATAACAAAAACATACAAAATATTAACACTAATATTTAAACACTACTATAATTAAATTTATATTAAAAATAGCCGGGTAATATGAATAAAAAAACATTAAATAATAATAATATTTTTTTATAAAAAAACCATTTTGATATAATTTACATAATTTTTGTTAATTTTTTAATTATTTCAAAAATAAAATAATCACAAAAAAGATCTTATTAAAATTAATAAAATTAAAATTTTGAAACCTTTAGAAATTATTTTAAATATAATAAACATTATTTTGGTAATCATCATGTATAATATGGGTATTTTTTTTGTATTTTTCTGAAAATATATTTTTTTGATGAATACTGTAATAAATAGGTTTTTATTGAAAATTTTCATTTCGTTTAAAGACTTTATAATGTTACATTCATTTTGAAATGATTTTAAAAATAAATTATTTAAAAATATATATATATATATATTTCCAATTTATAACATTGAAATGAATTTTAGATTGAATTATTATGTTGTTTTTTATTCTTCAAGGGGTTTTCTCTTTACAATCTGTTTTTCATTGCTTTTTTGTGTTTTTATTTAAATTAAAATTTATCAGTTCTTTATTTTAAATTTATAGAAATGGATTATATATTTTCATTTAGGAAAATTTATATTATATTATAATTTCAAATTAATTTTTACAAATAATTAATATTGAAAAATAAAAGTTAAGGTAAAATGGTATTTATCGGGGTGGTAAACTACGATGATTAGAAGGAAAATTACTAAAAATATTTTCCAATCATTGTTTAGGGTCCAATTTAAATATTATACTTATGAAGATCGAATATATTTTCATTTTGAAAATTTTAACTTGGAAATTAATTTATTATTTTTTATTCATTACGGAAATTTCCGAGTAGTTTCGAAGTGGATTCATTTCCAGAATTTATAAAAGACCCCCACCACCTATTAGATATACACACCACTAAAACCATGTAAATTATAAAAGAAATACCTAAATGCATCTCCATCATCCTTAACCATGTTTTAGAGTGGACGATTCTCCCAAAATATCAACACTAGGGATATTTAATGGGTGTTCTAATTGAGTTTCATCTAAGAAAATGTAATTGACTTAAATAAGATCATTTGATTTCATTATTTTTTTCCACATAAAATTTTCTATTAACACATAAAATATAATATATAAAACATTTACCATGTAATTTTAATTTATTGTATTAATTTAATAAAATATATTTATCTCCATTTCAATCAAATGGAAAACAAAACTCTTGATCATGTATACGGTGGACTACCATATCACAAACCAATATAGTTTGTTTTCCATAATCTCCATTAATGGATGTATTTAATAATGGATATATCATATTATTATGGTACTTATTACATTAATATATTTATGGAATTATTAAATAATTGTTATATTTTTACATTCCACTATGTGTAGGACACGATAACGTCGCTCGTGTGTATGAGAAACTACATCTTACAGAAGTGATGTGATTAATTTTCAGTTACACAATAAATTAATGGTAGTAAAGATAAATTTAAAGAAAAAAAAGATATTTATTCCAATATAATTATTCTTGAAATATAAAATAATATTACATTACATTGGTTAATCTGTCTGTAAAATAGAAACTGTATTCCTGCGTACACATGACCAACCGTCTACATGGACCGTGTATTTAATTTTCACTCTCTAGATTTTATGGATTTATATTAATATATTTTTATCATGGTTAAAATAATTAATATATTGGAAACACATTTATATTAAATTTTCTTAAAATACAAAATAAATCATATATAAAAAACAATGTAGTTACTACATAAAACCTGATGCTAACATGTATTTCATTACAAATTCTTGATAGAAGGACATATGTAAACATTATATGTTATTATATATATATGGGTATTTAATATGTGTATGATAACTATACATTTATTATAATTTTTTTATATGTACTATGGAATTCTGGAATTTTGTTAAGGGGTTTCCTACTAAATTATTACATTGAGAGACAAAAGTCATATTCACCACGTGTTTCATTTATTTGGTTTATATACATACAAAAACCTTATTTTAAAATTATTATAATTAATGTCATTTTATTTAAATATCCATTTTTTATATCTAAATCATGGGGATTGCTATTCAAATTTTTCCAAATCAATGAGGGGTTTTATCTCAATTTTATAGCTTTGAGACATATGTCATGATATGAACATATCTTCATTAATGAGGTGAATACACAGACCATTTATCATGTGATTCCATGAATTTATTTATTCAAATTATATTATATATTTCATTTAGAATTATTCATTCATGGGTTTTATGATTCAATGTCACCAATGGTTTATGTTTTTTATGATACAATCTCATCATTTATTAGGATTGAATATGATTACATTTTTGATGATGAAATGTTTTTATATTTCTGTCATGAAACTAATGAATTATCTCCTCCACTTATTATTTCATGAGAATAAATTTCCCACTTCATTTTTCTATATTTATCTACTCACTAGGATAAAATAATGTATAAATAAAAATCATCTTAATTTGCTTCTTCAGACAAAAATTTAATTTCATCCATGATCATATTTTATAAACAAAACTAACGAGTGTTTTTAAATCCCCTAAATGCGTTATTAATAACAATTTATCATAGTTGTGACCTTTTTGGAAAAAAATTGATGAAATCTTCATGTATTTTTTCAATAAATGTTGATTTTGAGTTTAATGAAAATATGAAATGATAAATTATTATAACGCGTAAAACATGAACAATATATTCCATCTTCAAGACAAAATAATATTTTTAATGATTCCTTCATAAGTTTCAATTTTTTTCGTGATGAAATATTTTTCAAAAATGTATCAACCCTGAGCCCAGTAGCCTTGTATCGGTGAATACTTTTTTACATTTTCATAAGTCACATAGAATTACATATAGAATAATAGAATATTTTTGTTTTATTGGAAAACTAAAAATAGATTTAAATTTACATTACATTTTAAAACATAACATGCTCAAAGAATATTCATTGATAATTCCATTATCCACCATAACACATCCCTGTATATTAATAACCAAACACATCCTCTTATCATGGGGAACATAAAACATAATATAGTTGTAGTCACTAATGGTCAGTAAGGGTATACATACAATGAAAAGTTTGAATAAATTATAAATAATTAATATGGAAAGGTAAAAACTGAAAAAAAAAATTAATAAATAACAATGTCATAATAATAAAGTAATAAATGTCTTTTAATAATTTTATATAAATAATAACATGACCATGAAACTTGACCATGTATATTCAAACTAACTGAATAATAAAATGTAATATAAATAAATCATTTCACAATGATGGATTGGGTAATATTGGATATCTAAAACATAACATAGATGCCTTATTCAAATACATAAAATACCATAGATTCCTTCTGCAAAGATATCTATATAAATGGGTAAGTCCTAGGGTATACACCAATCAGGTTTGTCTCATGACACCTAGAGACGCATCGAGAAGATATAGTGGGACCCACATATAACACACTAATCTAATATATTATTCATTTGTAATTTCTAAAAAATAATTTATATAAATATTTTTATTTAAAATACAATATGAATTATTAATACATCATCCAAAAGATAAATACTATCAAAAACCATACAAGGTAATTTTAATGGTATATACATAGTGAATCCCCAGTTAAACTGATCATAGATCATTCGAAGAATTAATAAGGGTGGAATCATTTAATTTTAACCCCATTAAATGACATGTAACATAAAATTATTTATTATTATTTTGAAAATTATTTATCAAGAAAACTTTAAACATTCCTTGTGGAAAATAACAATTGTTTCAAACGAACAGTTTTTAAAACTATAGAATTCATAGAATATTTTATAAACAAATTTCATAAAATACTATTAAAAAATATGAATTTAAATAATATTAGGTATATAATATATTTAAATAGAAAATTATAAACAAGAAAAATAATCGTCAAATTAATGATGGTCCAGACGACAAGTATTTCTGTATATTCCTTAAAAGTGAAAAAGGTCATTACTTTTCCATTTTAAAAATGATAAAAAAGTGTGTTTTTAAGAAAAATACAATATGATTCATTTGAAAATATTTTAAAAAATACAATATTGGAATATTTTAATAAATAATTTTTTTAATATTAAAATATTTTTGAAAATAGTTATAGAAAACATCGTTTTGGATAAAAATTGATTTTAAAACCAAATATAGAAATAATGGATGGTTTTCTAAAAAAATCATAATAATTGTAAATATGAATGTGAGGAGATAATTTTAATATTTCATGAAATGTATCATTAGTAAACACAGGAAAAAGAAAATATATTAATTTTAATATAGAAATATAAAATTATTTCCACAATGATATATAATTAAAACAATATTTATTAATGATGGGATCGTGAAATAAACCCCTAGATTTTTGGTATCTTTTGAATAATATTCCTCATGAATTATATATGAATAAATGAAACATTTAATACCATGATGATAAATTAATTCATAATATATAATAAAAAAGTACAATATGTACATTCCTTAAAATAAATAATTAGAGAATATGGTTTATGTCTCATGAAATTAAAAGTGGGACAAAAAAACACATTACCTTTATTTATACAAGTAACATATATAATTTTTCATCTCTAACAATAAATATTTGTTCATTAGATAAATGTTTATGAAAATTTTTTAGTTTTATTATTCTTTTTATTTAACTTTTTACCATGTAATACATGATTACTTAATCAATTATTTTTATGTCGGGTATTTCATCATTATTTAGTATACTTGTCATAAATTAATTTGGTAGGATGAAAATGGTTAATGTTGTCATAATGTAAACATGTCTAAAAATAATCATATTATAATTATCATATTTTCAAAACAATTATTCTTTTGAAGCTAATCATGAATGTTGGTTATTAAAAGGAACTATGATGCAATCATGGAGACAGTAGGTTGTACGTTAGCATGAGTAATGTTTCAATTTTTAAATGTTCCTTATGGAAATATGATAAGTAACATTTTATAATTTTAGAATGATAATTATATAATAAATAACATAATAATTCCTTTAATATTCTTATATATTTCATCAATGTAGTGTTGTTATTAAAAATAATCACATAACATTATGAAGGCCATTGTCCATACATACACAAACATTGTTTTCATTTTTTATTATATGAAATAAAATTATATATTATCTTTTATTAATGATATATATATCATTAACATAATATTTATTTCATTTATATAAAATATATTCATTAAAATTATCTTTTTTACCTTCCATTTAAGCATTAGTGAAAAATGAATCACATTTCATCATGAGACGGTATCCTGACGTACACACGAGTGACATATCATATTATCTATAGAATTAAAAGTAAAAAAAGGTATATATGATTTAAATAATAAAAAGGATTTTTAATTTCATAAATATCATATATTTAATCTTTATATACATAATCATACAAAACTATGGGATGTTTTGATAAAAAATGTGTCACATCAGTTTATGATGCGGTAGTCTGTCGTACACAAGGGTAATGTTCTTGTATCACATTTTAGGGAAATGGATATGGATATATTTGATGAACCTAAAATTATAAAATATAATTATATGGGAGATATTGGTGTTAAAATATAATACTAAATTAATATTTTTTTATGAAGGTTAAAGGAAAAAAATGCATAGTTATGAATTTTACATTTTCTTGGACCACCTATTTAAGTTTATACATAAAGTATTTATATAATGGATTTATGAACAATTCATGGATTCTTGGATGATGTAATTAGCGTTCATAAGTAATTTTTTGATGTCTTTGGTGATGCAAGTTTTTTAATGTCTTCTGAAAATATGAGAGTGGACCGCCATTTTCTCTGATGTGAGTTACACACTTGAAATTTCTAAAAAGAAATAGGTGTAACCATATTTTTTACATACCTAAAGGGTCAGTAATATATTATTATTGACTAAAATATATTATATGGTATAAATTTGGACACCCTATAAGTTGTATGAAATTTTTTTTGGTCATTTTTTCCATTATCATATTCGTTTAAACCCCCATATAAATCAGTTTTTACCTTAACAACATAAAATAAATATTATGATTTTTAATAGTCATTATGGTGAAAAAATAAAATTAACATATTATAGAATATAACATATTATGATTCAAAATATGGAATCAATTTATACATTTTCCAAAAATAGATTTGTAAAATGTTAATTTAAAATTAACCTCATAGTTGTGTCGAGAAAGAATGTTTTCAAAGGGAAACTATTCAAGAGTTTACAATGTTTTTATAAAAATATAAAATTTTGTAACTAGTATGATGAGGAAATTGGGATAAATAGATATAAAAAATATATTTTACAATGTGACCAATATAATATATATTCATAATATTTAAATAATTTTACCTGGGGTTTTTTAATAATTCATTATTTATCACCATTCGTCAGAAAATTTAAACTATCAAAAAAACACTAAAAAATTACCCTATCATGTTTTTCAAATATATATTTAAAAAATTATTTGTATAATTTGTGATAATATTTCTAAATTATGAAAACATTTATAATAAATCCTTTTCACCAAATGTGAATAGACAACTTTATTAAAATAGTTTTTTATAAAACAGTTCTTTTTCTTTCAAATTTTTCTTCTTTAATATGTAATAAATAGATATAAATTTATATTATTTTATAAATTTGTATAAAATATAATTTTCTTAATTTAGATATAAATATTTATAGCTTACAATTATATGGTTAGGTTATAGTGGTAATGTGTAAATAATAATATTTTAATAGAGTATCTTATTTCATTCAAACCTATGATTGCAAAAATTAGAAGATATCGAATAGACTGAATTTATTTAAAAATATAAATAAAATAATATCTCAATTAACAATATTATATAAAACACTTTGTGTATCTAATATTAAAAATTATAAAATATGATGTTCAAATCTTAAAATATTTTGTTTTTATATTCTACCACTTAAATAAATTGAATCCTCAAAATTAAATATTATTATCAGTAATCAATGGTTAGTAATTTGATAATAAAATTCCTATAATATCAATTTATGAGTAGTGTCATTAGAACATCATTTCGATAATATTGAAGTTGATTAAAAATTTCATATGGAATCACATATAAAAAAGTTTCTATGATGGAGAAAATTTTTGGAATACGAAGATATTGATAAGGAATAAGATAGTAAATAGTTATAGGGAGTGATAATGGTAATTAATCACAAGGAAGTGAATGATCAATTGAAATTCAATAACATATTAACCAAAAATCTATGATGATTTAACATACCATCATTTTCATATAAAAGACAGAATTATGAGAGACTTGTTTTTCAATATCCTTTTCATAATGATAATGAAATCCTTTACCGTATAGTGTTAGATTATATGAAAAAATACATACTTCAACTATCTCGATTTAATTATAACAATGTCATATTTTTGTTGTTGTTCGATGGATTTATAATTCTTTTATTACTATATGAAATGAATATCCAATATTAATTATTTGTTCCTGAAGTAAAAAAATTAACATTTAATCAATCATAAGATCCTTAAACGAGTTACAAGTGTTTCCATCTATAGAAAAATACATTATAAAACCAATTAGGCTAAAAAACATTTTCCAATATAACACATGATTATATAATCCAAAACAGTAACCACACTAGTTTAACATTAATATTTATACATAAAATTGTTTAACTAAAACCAATTACATATTAACCAACCCATCACATAGGCCAGTGTTAGGTTTTAATCCCTTATTTTTCCTTGGTAGTGGGTTCAAGACATATGGATTTACCAAATGAAACAATTTTTTACCCGTCATGTGGGTTATACATTTTATAAAACCTTATGAATATAATTCATAAAGTTTTAATAAATTGTAATATCCCATTTCTACCATAAATCAATGATATATTAAACTTAATGGTTACCAATACATTCATAAAGACCTATTTATATTAATTATCTCAACATTACGAAAATATTAAGTGTTTTCATCCATAAATCAATAATTTTACAAGAGGATAAATAATTTATTGAATGAATTTTATTGTACATTATTTCCATCAAAAACATTCAATTGAATACATTAATATGTGATATTATTTTATAGTCCTTATAATATTCATGTTTTTTATAATTATAATATCATTACTTAAAAAAATTCATCTTGTCAATTTTACCACAATATAGAATAATAGTAACCATTTCACATCAGCTATATCAGTGGAATAAGCATGACCTTGTTCAATTATCTTCTTTTATGGTATATTCTCATAGGGATATGGTCATTAATTTTATTTGTACCCCACATCATTATAGTGAAATAACATCACAGTTAATATTATTTATTTCCATTAGATTCATTAGCATGTTACCCTTTCTCCCTACACTTGAAGAAAACTAATTTTCTATTTATGCATGTACCAAGGTGTTTCCTTCTGCTTGTATCAAATATTGGAAATCATTATGTACCATCATCCAATTATCCATATTTTTTGTAACATCCCTTTCTTCACATTCATCCATTATAATTCATGATACTTGGATAACTCATTCTCTATCATGATAGAACATTTTACTATATCTTCTTATAATGAGAAGATTTGGGATACTAGTTCCCTTAAAAGTGTTGTATTAATCCCATCAAATAAAAGTTCATTCTTTCACTTCTGATCACGTATGTTTTCTATATCATTACATTCTATCATTATAATTATGAATTCATAAATAGTGTAATTTTCCACTTAATTATTCTTAAATTAAAGATATGGCTTTCCAAATAGAGTTATTTATCTTGATAATGATATGTTTCCAACATGAATATCTTATAATACTTCTATTCCATATTTTTACTTTCTTCGTCATCTATAGTGGTTTCAAATCCTTAACATCACTTGTCTTAATATCATGAATTATTCTAAACATCCATCAAAATGTTCCCCCTTTCATTATGTCCCTGAGAGAGTAAAATAATATTTATGTTTATAAACCATTGGTCAAATAAAAATAGAATTTTATTTCTATTGAATGATAGAATTTTTTAATTCATGAAGTTGTATGACATTATTACATCATGTAGTGGATGTATAGGATTCTCTATACAGGAAACTTTATTACTCATAAACTGATATATACAAAGAAATGGTAATATTTTGATCATTTTAAACTACATATCCATCTCCATCTTCATTATCCTTATCTGTAAGGAAATGACTATTTGGAGTACCTGCATTGATATGGTTCACATTCCATCCTTTATGATGAATTTATAAATAATGGAATACATATGATTATATCATAATATTATGAAACCTATTCTATAATCCCAAAACATCTGAAAAATATAATTTAAATTAATAAAATGTAATCATAAATAATCTCAAATTTATAAACATTTTTTAATTGGGGATAATGTTATTTTACAGTCCTTTATAATGGTTTGTAAATAAAATGTGATTTTTCCTAAGATTATCCATCTGGTGTGTCCAAAAAAGAGTGAATTTGGGCCTATTTTCATGTACTAGGTGAATATTTGGACAATCCTAATGTGATCATTTTAAAGTTTTTATCCCTAGGAAGATCTATTATAAAACAAAATATACTAGTACTATCTATAAATGGATTTATTTTATAAGAAAACACAAATAATTGTTTCCATATAATTACATTATGATATTTTTTACTTATACTCAATTTATATAATTTGGTTATATCCCATAATCTATGAATTCCAAAATCTTGTTCACAATGTTTTTATTGACCATGTTCTGATACAATATATAGGGACCCCACCCTAGTGTCCCATATTTTATTCCCTATTTATTAAATTGGATTATTATACAATAAATCACATCCTGATGGAATGAATAGTTTAATTTTATTTTTTAACATGATACAGACATAAAATTAACATTATATTTTAAATCATAAATTGAAAAATTCTTTTTCTTGGATAGTTCCATTAATACCATTAGTGTATCCTTTCTTATCAATAACAGAATCCTCCTTGTATCCATGGAAAGTAAAAAATAAGAAAATGGTGAGCTCTAATTCATATTTAGGGTAAGCATATAATATAATCTATGAATAAATAAAAAATAATAATTACTATAACATTCATAACTGAAATAGATACTATTTAATCATTAACATGGAAATAGTATGGGGGGAATAAATAGATATCAAATAATTCAATAAAAATGACAACATGAGAAATAATTCTAACCAAGGTTATTCTAACTAGTTGAATAATACTGGGGAAAATCAACAAATGAATTCATATTGATGGAATTTATAATTCATGACATCTAAAACATATCACAATTTCCTTGTTCTAAGACATATAATAATTTTGATGCTTTAAAACAAGACATATATATAAATGGGTAAGGATTTCAAGAAAACCCATTCAATATTGTCTGATGCGTCCCATTGAATCATCTAGGGGAAAAAACTGGAACTTCCCATCACATATTAAGTGTAATGAAATCATCATAAGAAATAGGTTAAACATAATTCACATAAATGTTTTAATTTGATCTATCATATGAAATGTAAATACTTTTCCAAAAAATCATAATCATATACCATCCTGATTAATGTGAAGGGTATCAACATTGCATATCCCCAGAAAAACTGATCATAAATCATCTCGAGAAATAATTAGGATATTATAATTTTATTTTATCCCTATTAAATCATAAGAATTATAAAATGTTGTCATCTTATATAGAAAATTATTTGGAAATATCTATTGGAACATTAATTGAGAAAAACAATGTTTCATTGAAAATAACATTTTATTAAAAGATATAAAATTCATAAAATAATGTGAAAATCCTTATATATTAAAATAAATTTAACAAAATAATAATTTCTTGAATATTAGTGAAAATATATTATATAGAAAGAGCCACAAAACATTCATTGGTAAATTCAAATAAATTACTCTCATGAAAACATACCATTTCATTCATGTTGTATAACATGAAAAGAACATTACCTTTTCACTATAAAATAGTCAAATGTTCCTTTTTCCAAAAAATATATGAATGATAAATTAATTTAAAAAAAAGTAATAATTGGTTATTAATGGTTTAATATTTCATTTTAATACTGTTAAAATAATAACAGAACTTTTTTCAAACATGGTTTTTGAAGACAAAGTATTTTCAACTTAAGAAATTAATATGATCAGATATTAAGAAACACATTTTTGTAAGAATTTTAATTACTTTAGAGAGGAAAAAATTGTATTCTTAGTTGAATGTGTTCATTAATAACCATAGGAAAAACAGATCTATTTTAATATACAAATATCAAATAGTTCCCCCATGGGAGACATGTAATGATGATCTTAAATAATTAAGAGATTGAGAAAAATACCCTTACCACTTCAGTGAATTGTGTATCATAAGTTTCATAGAAAAATAGAATTAAATAATATATTAAATAACATGAAGATAAATTAATTCATGTTACAAAATAATGAAGGTACTCTTATACACCATAAAAAATAATCTCTTAATATGTTTTATATGTCATGGAAGTGAATATGAGACGAGAAACCCCTTAATGTGAGATTTTCTCCTCAAAAACATTCATTATCATATTAAATAGTAAAATTATGATAATTATATAAATTAATAATATCATTATTCTTTTTTATTATTATTTTTATATAACATATCACTACGTTATGTAAAATTCTTTATCCAATTATGTTTTCATCTGTAATTTTGATGATATTTGAATTATGTCTCAAAAATCACTTTAGAAGGTTGATTATAATGAAAGATATCATCATTTAAACATATATTTTATAATAATATGGAACAAAATATCGTTTTTATGGATCAATTATACTTTTAAAAGCAATAATGCGATATTTTTATGAAAAATGAATCGTGTTACAATCATTGATATTGTAGGCTATATATATGCATGAGTAACTTTTTAATTTTTTATGGTAATTATTGAATGATTTCATGAAAACCTTCTCATTAAATAATGTTTATAGTGTTATATGTACCAAATTACTTCTTAAATATACTT
Organism: Viscum album; assembly: GCA_963277665.1. Lineage (NCBI taxonomy): Eukaryota > Viridiplantae > Streptophyta > Magnoliopsida > Santalales > Viscaceae > Viscum > Viscum album. The sequence continues at coordinate 906,368,243 of OY728139.1, forward strand.
ATATATATATATCATCTATATGATGTTGTGATGAAAGTAGATTCATATCGCTATATAAAGGAGGTAGTCCACAAAAACACGAAAGATGATATAATTTTTTGGAATAACAAAGAAAATGAAATATTATATCTTGAGATTGATTAATTTTTCAGGAATATTAAAATTATCTAATTTATAAAAAATTTATTTATTTACATTAATATTATTACCATTGATATATAACATGACTGAAAAAATCAGATTGCTTTATGAGGATGTGGTGTTTCCTACACACGATCGGTGTTATCATATCCCTTATAGAATGTGAAGAAAATATTTATATATGATATAGAGAATAAAATGTTATATTGATTTTAATGAATATCATATATATGATTTATATCCATCATAATACCCAACCATGAGAGGTGTTTATTGAAAATGTGTCACATCATTTCGCGAGGAGGGAGTCTACCATACACATAAAGACATTATTGCTTCACAATTTAGAGAATAAAATATGGATATATGAAATACCCATAATATAAAAAATAATTAAATGGGAGATAATATTTTGGTCATATAACTGTAAATTAATATCATTTTATTGATTTGAGTGAATAAATAAAACAAAAATCACAAATTTTGGAAATTTATGCCTTCATAGACCACTTATTTAGTATAATACATAATGAATTCCTAGAATGGATTTATGACAAAAATGGGATTATAGCATGAGATTATATAAGTTAAGAATTTATTTTTATAGGTATTGGTTAATAAAAAAATGGATTTAATGTGTGTTTAATAGAGGAGATGGGGTGTCATTTTATACGTGATATGAGTGGTAGACATGTAATTATTGGAAAGAAAAAATGGTAACCAATTTTTTCATATACCGAACGAAAAATATATAGTGTAAAAAACCTTATAATTTCATAAAATATATAGAATTTGTTATTTATATTTTATAATATAAGAGTTTTATGGATTTTTTTTTGAATTAAAATGTTTCATAATGTTTTTTTAAAGTGGAAAGGCTATGTTCCCAAATAAATGTTCCAAGAGATCTTTCACAAAAAATTACAATCTAAGATGACCTAATTTTATATAAATTATAATTTAATGGGTATAATATTTAATTATTCCATACTCATTCACTATCTATATAGATAATGATGATATAGATTAAACTTTTATGGACCAAAGTTATTTTTCAGGGGTTACGATATGTTGAATTTATGAAATGTTTAATGAATATGTTTTGTTTACATGTGTTACGATATGATGGTATGAATAATATTTTATGATATTATAGAACACTAAAAAATAGTTTTCAATATGATATTTTTGAGATCAATATAGCCCCTAATGCATTGGGAATTACATTATAACTCATGAGGTTAAAATGGGAAAAATGTTAATGTTCTTGATCCACTGTTTGAAATAAGTGTGTCTGGATAAACATTTAGAAAAAGGTGTGTATTGATCCCCACTAGAAACCTGGAGATAGGAATTCAACTACTCTGTTTCTGGTCTTGGTATTTAAATTTATCATTTGATATGACTTTTCTATATATATCATAGTGCCACACTTTTATAAAATGTTTTTATGGTTAGGGATTTATTTTTGACGATTTATCAGTTTTATGGGCCTTGTATTCTGAAATGATAATGTATTATACCAGGAACAATGTTTATTATATATTATTGGTTTGGTCTGAACATACATGTTTATTTTGGTAATAAGAAATCCATATTATTATCTTATTATTTAATATGATCATAGATTGATATCTCAATTTTTTACCCTCGTTGAGCATCTGATCTCATCCTTTTTAATTTTTTCCGTCCCCATGTTATGAATAATGGTTTATGCAATGTATGACTAAGATGAGTAATATTTGATAAAATCATTATAGTATGTCTTGGTGATATTTCATTAAAGAATAATATTTTTTTTATTCTCTAACAGAAAAATTCCATTATGATCCCCAAACATGTGTATGTTTCTTATAAGGAACATTTATAGAGATCATGTGATATTTATGTATAAAATCATGGATCATCACAGTTTTTATTCGAGTAAACTATTATTTAACCTTATATAAATAATATAATAAATATTATGTGAGAAAGTTAAGGATATTTTTAAAGATAATAATAAGGAAGAGGAAATTTATAAGAAATTTCATAGTCATTTGGTTTAGGATTGACTGAGTGGTTCCCATGAAATTACATCATTGTTTCGATACTAATAGTGCATGTCACTCTAAAATTAAGGTACTAAGATGTAATAACTCTAAAAAGGTTTCATTTTGATACACTCATTAATCACCAAGTTCATAACTAAATTGAAATTATTGCATACCCATTCTGATAATCCTGGCGGATAATCATTGGAAATTCCAGAAATCTTTTTGAGCCATCTTCAAAATATTTAATAGATTATTATTATGAATGTACTAGAATAAAACAATGGTTTTATTGAAATAAAAATTATTTCATGATTAAGATTTCCTATATTTAATTTATTATAATTATGTGTTTTTCAACTATGATTATTGTTATTCAAACATAGTTTGGTTTTAATCAATTATTGGATGAAGAAGAAATAATATTAAAAATGGATTAGTTTTAAAAATTGGTAAATATGATAAACCAAATTGGATGATATCTAAATATTATTATATAGAAATTATTCTTAACCATTCATCCTAATAAAAGATATACAATGTAAAGTTGGTGTTATTTCAAAAGAAATAAATAAGTGGAAGTTGAACTTTTATGAATGTTCATGGGGTGCAGAGTACTTTGGAAATATGATTATTATTCATATATGACATTAAAGTTGGAAGAAAACCAAAAACTAATAAGTCAAATGGAGGGAACTATGTAAGAATTTTACAATGGGAGACCATTTTGTTTCAAGTTGTTAAGGTGGTAAATTTTTTATGTGTGGGGAACGTGGGAATTATACAGTAGTATTCCTTGACCCAAATATTGAATTTTAAATGAAGGAAGATATTATTAAATATTAATCACTAAAGTAGAATGATTGAATTATTTAGGTAATGGTATTCAAAGAATATATTATAGAATTATTTTTATAATTTTAGTTGGGTTATATGAATCATGAAACATCTACGGATTGCATCAATTTTAGATGAATATATTTATCTATGTATGATTAACATAAGAATTACGAATTCTCTAAATGTTTAACGATAAAAATAATTTCCATGTCATTGAAACCCATTTTGAGGTTTATATATTAGTAGTATATCAATATCAATGATATTTTGTGAGATAATTATTCAAATACAACATTCTGGTTTGTATATGTTTTAGTGAAAAAGTTATTTGAAGAGTAATTCCAATAAAAATTATTGAAAAATAATTAAACGTACTGATTACTTTTAGGTATTATTTTATCATTGATGTTTAGTAAATAATAGGTTTGAGTAAATCATTATACAAAGTTAGTACACTTTGTTGCTATTAGATATGATTTATCTTTGGATCCTCTCAGCATAATATACCTTAAGGAATTTTTAATATTATATGGAGTTCAACAATGACTTGTGTATTATTGAGATCTGAATATTACCTTTTTATGTTGTAAAATAAGTCATAAATATCATGATATGCGGTAGATTTTCAACACTATGTATCATCCTTATACATATGGTTGGTTTGAGAGATAAATTCAAACCATAGTGTATATGGTTTGATTGTGTTATATGGATTTAAATGTTTGTTTGTATAAATATAATCATGTATTTGAGATTTATTAGAACAATTGAATTAATTATAGAATTCAGATGGCTCCATAAGAATCCATTTATGGAAATAAGTATAGAAAACAAACATACTAGAATAATGTTGGATAAAGATTCCCATTAGGACACGAGAAAGATAATGAAATGGAAGAGAAAGATAGATCCATTCTACAGCACATATGGGAAATGATGGAAAAAATTATGTTGATAATCATTGATGTGATCTACAATATGATGTTCATTATTAGGTGTCTCTATGAATTTCTCCAATGTAGAAAAAAGGGAAAACATTACATTAGTTATATCAGTACCTAAAAATTAGTGATCATATTGGGAAAATATCTTATCAATTAGAGCTTCAACCAACCAATTAACATATCAAGGATGATTTTATATTATCTCTCTGGAAGAAGAAAAATGCCTTACCTATAACATTCCTGAAACTCAATGTCGTACCATGGTAGGATTATCGTTTTTAATGGAAAAACTAATGGATATTTTGGATCGAATATATAAAGTTATATAGAACAATACCACTCACCAAGTTATTTATTTTTTGTGAAACCACCATCTCGATGAATCTATGTGGGACCTGCAGATTTAATGAGGAAGAAGATTAATCAGTTTTTGGTACTAATGATATGAATATTTAGGGAGAAATATGTTATAAGTTTTCTAAATTCCAAGCACCGAGATATTGTGAAATATATTTTTTCAAATATATTTAACTTTTCTGATATTTTTTTTATATAAAACTTAAATTTCATCTTAAATTACATGAAACACGAGTTTACAGTGGGAGATACACAATACTGGGTATAAATGAATCATGAAAAAAATCAATATTATTATTAAAACACAACTGTTATTACCAAAACAATAATTATGAAGTCATGAATAAGAATAAATTTTTTAAAAATATTAATGATAACAGTTTTATATAATGAAAAAATATATAAATAAATTACAATCATTTTTTATTGTATGTATATATGTATCGAAAATACTATTTTCTCAAGAAAAATGTTTTTTTGAATAATAATTTAATTAAACATTTACACATTTATAAAAAGAATTTGAAAAATGAACATAAATATATTTAAATGAGAAGCTCAAAATTATCTTAAGAATATTTTTTTGTTTTTAATGAAAATTTTATTTATTCAATGAATAGTTAAAAGTTCTAGTTTTGATTGAATATTGAATTTTGATAATTAATTTATATGGTTAAATTATTTATTATATGATTTTAAAAATATAATTATTTAAAATATTTATATATATATATAATTATTAAATTTAGATCATTTTATTAAATTTTATCTTTAATTATGATATGAAAACTTTTTAGAGTTTATATGTGTTTCTCTTTGGAAAAATGTTTTTTATCACGTCTACGAGATTAATTTTATTAATTAATTTTCATATATAAGAGTTTAATTTGGAAAAATTGATTGTATATATGGAATAATAATAATTTCTATTATATTATTATTACAATTAATTACATACTACAATTAATAGTTATTGCAGAAAAATATTAATCATCATATTTACTTTAAAATGGGTTTTCTGGGGTCGTTAAATTAAGAAGATATGGGTTAAAATGACTATAACACTTGTCAAGATCCTATTTCATGGACATATTTAAACATGATTCATCCAAATATATAATATATGGTAATTATTAATACTTTTTATTTTCAATTACTATATAATTTCAGATTCATTTAAAAAAGTTCCATGTAGTTATAATTTTGGTACCATTATACCACTTAAAAAGGGAACCACCACGCTTTAGATCATAAAAAATATCGTGACATAAAATTTTTAAAAACCCCATCCAAGATAATACCCACAATCCATATCATTCCTTGAGATAACATTTCTCCAAAAAATGAAAACACAAGGGCCCTTAATATAAATACTAAATGAGGTGCTTTTTTGTGAGGATAATTGACTTCACTGAGATCCTTCTTTTGCGTTCTTCTTTTTTTCCACAGTCAATTTTATATAAAAAATCAAATATAACATCCAAAATTAACTATCATATAATTATGTATTATTTCATTAATTTAACAACCTATATGAATATATGTTTCCATAAAATGGAAAATGAAATCGTCGATGGGGTGTACGGATGACTACTAACTCATAGATCGATGTAATTTAGTTTTCATCAACACCTTTCATAGAAAGATGTAATTATAATATTAAAATATTTATATAATATTAATGGCATTAATATTTTTTTTATTAATATATTATATATAAATTACTATTTTCCACTCCTTGCCGGAGATGATAATGACACCCATGTGTATGATATCATTCCACCCCATGAAGCGATGTGATTCATTTTCACTTAACCATTTCGTGAACTATAGTATGGAAATATTTATTGAATAATGATTCTATATATAACATAATAATTATTCTACAATGATTATATAATATATAATTTCATTTAATTCCTTCCATCATTAAAATCTAAACATCATTCATTCATATGTACTACCTATCATCTATATAAAGGATGTATTCCATTTTATATTGTTATATTTTATAGATTTATATAAATAAAAATATACATAATATTTGTGATTTTTAAATCATGGTAGACATTCTAGATATTATTTAACCATGATCAAATTAAAATAATATAAAAATTCCAAATAAAATAATACATGAAAAATGGTGTAGTTATTACCCAAAACATGATTTTAAACATATATTGTTAATAAAATGCTAATAAAAGGTAATTAGTAAACCATATACGGTATTACATGTAAATTTATGGTTATTTAATATATTTATAATAAACAAATATTTATTATATTGGTGATTATAATGTGTATAAAATAATTTTCAAACTAAGGTAAGAGATTTCAGTCTCACTTTTGACTTCTATGAGACAAATGACGTATTCATCACATGTTTCATTTATGTTGGGTATATAACTCCTATCAATATATTCTATTATTCTTATCATTATTTTTTTAAGATTTATACATCCATTTTTTATCTCTGTTTTTGGTTTTTACAAATCATATGTTACTAAAGTGTAAGGGATTTTTGTCACAATTGTTTTTTTAGACATGAGTTTTGTTACAAGCCTGTATTTATTTTTTGCAAGTATTTGAAGTCCATTTTGAGTTTAATATCATAAATTTATTAATTATCATGATATTTTATATTTTATTTAATGTTATTAATTCATTGTTAATATAGGTAAATTTTACCAATTTTGTATTCTTTTTAGGATACAATCTCATTTTTATTGACATTATTTTCGATTGTGTTTCCAATGATAAAATATGCTGATAAATTTCATAATAAAATATTTTAATTTCTCCTCTAATGGTTATTTTATGAGAATAAACATTTCCCTTCATTTTCTCCTATATGTTTACTCTATATTTTTCACGAATTGTTTTAAAAAAATCATATTTTTTTCTCTGTGGTCGAAAATCAATTTCCATCAAAATTCATTATTTATAAAAACGTTTAAAAAAATATATTTTGATAGTAAAAATTAATTACTAAATAAATTGTATACATGTGTTAACATTATAAAATTTTTAAATAGAATCATCATGTAATTTTTGCAAATAATGATAATTCTGGTTTTACCAAAATAATGATAGAAATAATTATTTTCATGTGTATTACATTAACATCATTTTTCATTGTCAGGAAAAAATCAATGATCTAAAGATTACATTATAATTTTTATATATTATTATAAAATAAATTATAACCAAAATTGTTTATGAATATTAATATTTAAAATTTTATTTTTAAAATTGACGGCATATCAACCTCCAGAAAATTTGTATGTGATATTTAATGCATCCTTTAAACAAATCCAAAATTATTTTTATTGGAAAGTATTTTCAAAATGATTAATATGATAAATAGTGTTTTATATGTAAAACACATATATTCCTAAAAAAAGTTTCCATGTGATATATAAAAATAATATTCCATATGTTATAAAATATAATTGTGTTACTTATTCTTTTTTGGGGACAAATTCAATGATACATTCCATATTTTTTTATGTATGTTCGGTATATTTATTGATTAAATTTATATAAACCCCTTTTATTTTCCATTCATGATTATATGGTCAATTGATGAAATATTAAACAAAGTAATATTATTTACATGTGTTATAATGTGATGATGTGTTGATATGTTGAATATTTTATGATAATATGAAACACTTAAGCATGGTTTTCATTAAGATACTGGTGGGGCCTATATCTCCCTCCAAGGAATTGAGTAAATATTTATATCTCATGAGATAAAAAAGGAAAACACAGTGATCAATATGATCCACCATGGGAAACAAGTGTGTCATCCTCCATGATTGTAAATATGTCTTTCCAAATCCACAATGTGGAATAAGTTTTAATTCATGATCCACTATATTGATGGAATTTCTAGTTATCATTGAAATATGAAATTGTTTTCAATATTTATCAATGTTTCATACATTTATGAAATGATATTATTCTTAAAGATTCATTTTTATGATTATTTATCATCATTATGGTCCATTTTTTCAAAAATGACTATGTTTATACCATGAATAATTTTTTTGATCTATAATAGGTTGGGTATGAATTATCTATGCGATGTTCATGACTAGATACTCGTATAATTACATTATGATTTCATAAGATTATGCATTAATAAATCACATAATTAACATTAATAATAGCCTTAGTTCATGCTTTTTTTTATCCCTTCCCCATGTTAGGAAGAATAGTTTAGGTAGAGTACACGTAATAAGAGTACTATATAAGAAAATCTTTATGGGAGATATTGATGTTCATTCAAAAAATAAGAAAATTTTTTTCCAACTCTCTAAGAGAAAAAATTCATTAATATCATTTGGTGTGAGATTATTTAATGTTATGATTATTTTTATAAAATATGTGATATTTATGTATAAATATCTTAGTCAGTACAAGGTCATTAAAAATATTTCACTAGTTTATTAATTGGTCAAGTTGATGGATGTTTCATAATCATCTTTCTCATTTTAGGGTAATTATTGGCAAAACATTAATCTATACTATTGATTTAAGAAATATTAATGAATCCTTTATAGAAATAATGTCACTAAAAGCTACCAAATTTAATATGATTGATTAAATCTCTGTGTTGAAATGAAAATATATATATATGATTGGTGCTCCATCACTCTTTGACTGGGTGATTATATCATGGATTAAATAATAATTTCTAGGAACTATAGACACTATCAACATCATGGATTGTTATAGGTTTTTTGAAGTTTATATTGGGCCGATTATAAGGAATTCTTACATATATATGAATTGGGAATCAAAGCCATTATAGTTTATTTCCACCTACCTAAATTTTTTTTCCTTATCAGGTAGAGTGACAAATATCAGTGTGGTATCATTTATGTTCATACATATATATCTTTTTCATGTTCCTTTTATGATCAATTATATATAAAATATTTAATGTTGGTATATGACAAGAAATATGAATCATATATATCTTATTTAATTAGAATAAGTTATATCATAGTTTTCACTGAACAGATTAGATTGTGGGATGGTAGAATCTCTTACAGTTTTTCATCGTGCTGTATAGAATTCATTGTCATTAAAGTGGTCAAAATGATTGATTGAGTGGGTATTATACATGGTTTTCACATTTTGGTTTATCATATATGATGGTATATTAATAAAATATTCTATAAATGAACAGATAAATAATATGGACCATTAAGATAATGAAACCAATGAATAATATATATTATTCCGAAAAAATGGCTTGTGTGTGATTTACATAAGTGATAATAAGGGTTCCATGGGGGTATATGTACTTGTAACGATAAATATATAATAGATACTATGTTCATGTAATAACAAATGTTTCATAAGGAATGTGGACTAGTGTGGATAATGGATTAAAATAGAATAAGTGTAACACCCAATGATTTTTTGATATATTTATCTTCAAATAAAATTAATATCTACGATAACATGAAATACATGAAAAAATGACTCCAAATGAATTTTAGTGTTTTATTATGTTAAAAAATTACATTAAATTTGAATTGTGAATAATAATAACCATGTGTTAACAACTCTACGTGAACGTTTTATATCATGGAAATATAGTGGTAATGAAGTGCTCAATTTTCTTGTAAAGAAATTCAATGGTTCAAAAATATATTTTCCTAAAAAATATACTATTGTTTATAAAGATAAATTATATGTAAATTTTAATCTTTTTAGACATTTTATATCAAGTGTTTAGAATAATCTTATAAATTATCAGTTCAAAATTTCCTTTTAGAAAATATTTGGTACTTATATGTAAGGGTTTTTATTAAGGTAAATGGTTACAATATTGATTTTCAAAAATAACTATATTTTCAATTATATTACTGTTGACGCTCCTTTCGTCACAGAATCTAAGGATCGGAAAAGGGGAATATCTGAGCATAAAGTGATTTATCCTTTGAAGAAACATAAAAAATCGACAAAGGGATGAACAAGGAGAACATTGCCCATAGGTCCTGCAAGTTCCCTCATGGTCGCGCAAGTACACTTGCGCGCCGCCTAGTGGTCGTGAAAGTACTTGCGCGACGCCTTATGGTCGTGCAAGTGACTTGCGCGACCTAAGTGATAACCGCCCGGTAACCGCCCAGTAACCGCCCAGGGTCTTCTTTTGCCTATAAATAGACCCTGTGGGCCCCCCATTCGGGAGGATCTTTTTTCAGAAACTCGGATTGATGCTCCCGACGCCCAAGTCTCTTCTCAAAGCTTCCGGAACACTTATAAGGTAATTTCTTACCTAGAACGGAAGATCTAAAGAGAAGAAGGAAGGCCTAAGTGTTGAAACTTATCAAACACTTGCGCGCCGACTTATTTCCTTCAATATAACATGTACGTCCCTTTTCTGGAAGAACCTTAAGAAAATTCTAAAGGGTTTAAGAAAGAGTCTCTCAAGTATTTCAATGCTGGTTGAAAATCGCGCAAGTACACCATATGTCGCGCAGGTATACCTGCGCGACCATACTTGCGCGCCCACGGAAGACTTGCGCGCCTTGCAAGACTTGCGCGCCCCTATCTTTTTGGGTGCCCATCTTGCCCATTTTTACCCCTCTTAAGCCATCACACCTTTCCTTTTCAAGATTCAGTTTCAAGGCACTCTTCAAAGCCATTTATGGCATGATTTCTTGATTTGACTTCCTTATCTGAAAGGAATTCTGTGGAATATCTCTCAAAGTCTAGTGATTTAAATATACTTATGTCACTAAATATGGATAGTTCATTCATTCAACCTCATCCTTTAATATGAGAGAATCCTAACCTGGGTCTCCTTTTCAGGAATAATCCCCAGTTATAAATCCTTTAATCTGGGCATCTTCCTCAGGAGTAAGCCCCAAATTCTTAAAGTTCCCAAACTTGGGCATCCTCCTCAGGAGTAAGCCCCAAACCTTAATTCCATAACTTGGGCATCCTCCTCAGGAGTAATCCCCAATCAAGTCCTCTAATTTTGGGCATCCTCCTCAGGAGTAATCCCCAAACCTTAATCCCTAACCTGGGTCTCCTTTTCAGGAATAAGACTCAGTCATAATCTTGGGCTTCCTTTTCAGGAGTAAGCCCCAAGTCCCCTAACCTGGGTCTCCTTTTTAGGAATAAGACTCAGTCATAACCTGGGCCTTTTTTTTTAGGAGTAAGTCCCAGTCATAATCTTGGGCATCCTCTTCAGGAATAAACCCCAAGCCCCTTAATTTCTCTTAACCAGTCCTAAATTATGTTTGATATGGGGTTCCTTCTCAGGAGTAAAACCCAAATATCAGTCCCCTCCAAACTTGGGCATCCTCCTTAGGAGTAAGCCCTAAGATTAGAGTATTCAAATCTCCATAAAGCACATATAACTTTATGGACCCTCTTCATGGATTTTCTCCCTAAAAGTAAATCCTAAACCTTCATTTATCTGGGCAGTCATACATACATAAGCCCCAAACAAATTCTTATGATTGCATCTTTCATGGCACAATTGTCTAATTTTTACCAATACCTCTTGTTTCTCACACCGAGCATGACTCACGTGAGCTTAGAGTGTAAAAGTAATTATGACATTCTTCATTCAGCCATCAATCATAAACATCATACTCCATTACTCGAACTACGTGGGTTCTGATTCCTTTTCCAAAACAAAGGATACGTAGGTAGCCCATTTATGGGTTTGATCCCAACTTTGAAATAATCCATGTCCTTCTGAATGATGATAAACTTCAAGTGCCCCACTGAGTGGCTTTAAAACCAGCCTGGTCATCATAATGACCAAGAGACTTTTATATAAATGTTTTGAAGGATACCATTGACCAGGAATCTCTAAACAGATATAGATGATTCTCTATTGATGAAGAACCTCGAATACATATAAAATATTCTCTAAATTTATTGAATATTTAATCATTGATTGTTAAAACTAAAGGAAAGCACATTTTATACTTGGTAATGTAATAAGGATTCACGAACATAACTTAAATCTATAAAGAGAGTCCCAGAGTAGACAATAATTCCCCTCAAAAAGGTGTGACGAGTCCGACCTCCCATCCTCTCGACCAATGAAAATTCCTAAGCCTCATTAGTCCACAAGATAATGAGCGCCTGCCTTTGGAATGTAGGTCCAAACGGATGTGGAATCATTGGATGTTTCCGGTTCTACGAACAAACCCGTTAGAAACCAATCAGAACGTTTGAATCTCCCGTCCAGGAGGTCATCCCCGGATTCCGTGCGAAACAAAAATGGTGAACCCGACGTGAATCCTTAACCAAGTTAAAGTGATGTTATTCTTATTTATTAGGCCCCTTGGGCCAACAAAGCAATCATTGACACATGCTCATCCAAAAGATGCAGTGGCCGGATTCATCTTGATTATGTCTATTATATGGAATAGGCACTCTTTTCTCAAAATCTTCTGCAAAATGGCTTTACTTAAATTCACCCCTGTGAATACTGCTGCTGTGAACACCTCTATTGTGAGGTCTGCTGCTATGAAAACCAATGCTACTACTCCTGCTAGAACGTCGTTCGCTCTGAGGATGACATCACCAACTCAGCGTCTTCAATGACGGGTTTCTAATGCACTGGTTAAGGAGTACCGTCGCAACGGTACTATCCCAAATCTGGAGGCCGCTCGTCAAGCCCTCCAAGTTAACAACTCTACCTGGTCGTCCGGACAACGGCATCCAGCAATCAAGAAGCAGGCGGTGCTGACTACCGTCTCCAATCGTTTTGGGTCGTTATCCCCGGAACTCAATTTCCATTCACTCCCTTACTCTGAAGAAGTGAATGAGCAGGTCCCTCGGGGCCTTAGTTCAAAAATACAGGAGTCCTTCCCGAGGGCTCCCATCAACAATCGCCGCCAGACTCGTGCGGTAGTGCACCCTCAACATGATGAGGGTACCGACTCCAGGCATTCAGCTCAGGTTCCTCAAACCCGAGCAGGCAAGATGAACCGCTAGAGACGGAATCCGGTTAACAATAGGTAGGTTATCATCCCTGCCATCTCCGGAGAAGTCCACCAACCTAACTTGGTGGCAAACAACGAGCAGGCATACACACCTGTCCGTTTTAATTCCGCTGTCCAGCAGACTCGTCTGGCAGCATCAAGCCGATCCCGCCAGGCAATTCCGGCGGAGTACCATAGGCAGGAACATACACCTGCTTATACATCACCAGTTAGTCAGTAGGCTCGTCTGACTACATATTATGGATATCGTCAACCGCGTTTGGCGAAGTGTAATCAACAGGCACATACACCTGCTAATACTAATCAAGCCTACCAACAGTCTCGCTTGGTAGCGCACGGAGAAGTCAGTCGGAAAGTCCCGACGACAAACAGGAGGCAGACTCAACTCTCTACCTCCACACTTGAGTACTGTCAGGATTCACTGACAGGAAAAGGAGGACAGGAGCAGGCACATACACCTACTCCAAACCTGGAATGGACATATATCCCCGTTCCGGCGACTGAAGTCACCAAACATATTTTGTCAATGGTGAAAGAGCAGAAGAAAATTCCTGCTCATATTCTGGATGCTTTCCAGAATATCATAACAGCTTCAGCATCGTCACAGGTACAGACACGTAAATCTATCCCTAGCAGTGGAGTGACACATCAATGATTAACTCCGGAACAGACACACACATCTGTTCCAGTCCAAGAGGGTTATGGGGCATACTCCCCCATATCATACGGACAACCAAGTCAGGCACATACACCTAATTTTAGTGGAGATTGTCAGCCTAACCTGACCATCTTTCCTGATCAGGCACATACACCTGCTCAGAGCAATCACTTTCGTCATCAAGTGGTTTCTAAAGCGAGTAAGAAGGCATCTAAGAAAAAGATCCGCCCAGCACAGTCAGGAGATCAAAGGTCAATCTGCAACAAGGCCTTGCTCGATGCTGGAGTTCTTGAAGCGCTCAGACATTTATCTGTCGAAATTCAAGATTCTACTCCCTCAGTTCCCAATAACAGGAACATTAATTCTGAAGGTCTTCAACAGACACTTCCTCATGAAGACTTGCTTCATGAAAATTCAGTCAATCTTGAAGTTTCTTCTTCAGATGAGAGCCACAGAAACCCTCTGTGTGGTCAGAAGACCAAGGAGCAAGAGATTTCATCTTTTTCTATAACCCATCATGACGGTCCTCCTCATGGTGATGAACTTCAGTGCGAAAGTCCTCTCCGCAGTAGTGATTCACGTTGTCTCGAAAATTCTTCAGAAGGCAATGTAGTGACGAGAAAGCCCTCCTATATCGAGGCACTTGCAAACGTAAAACCCGTCATGTCTGATGCTTTACTATCGGCAGGTGAAACTCTTTCTCCATCAGAAGATAGCCTAGGGTTCAGTTTATTCTCCGAACCATCCCTAGGTCATTCATCTTCCAGCATGAATAGTGATATCTCTACCAGTCTTGTTGAATCCGATGAAGCAACAAGGAAACACCAACTCTGGTCAAAACAGGTAGAAGAATCTTCATTTAATGATAAAGAGGAAATGCTGAACATGAGGAAAAAACTGGCAACAGGTGAAGTACCAGTCATGTTTTGGCCTTTGGCTGACTCCCAGTACGACATTCCAAAGATGTTGACGGATGATGGAATCCATCATATTCGTCTCAACATATGGAAGACTCTTTGTCAATTGAAGAAGAAAGTATTATCTTACGGTGATTATGAAAATCATATTAAGATAATAGAATGGTTACAACGCCAGATTGATTTGGCATTTATATCAGTCTCTCGGTATCCGAAGGCTGAAAAGAAACAGAGAACCCTTCAACGTTCATGCCTTGGCGCACTAAGAAGATTGCGTCAGTTAATTTCCAATGATCCATATGATGTTCATATCAGAGGATGGGGTTTTCACGGAGCACTACATTTCACAGTGCTTTCCAGTCAGCAAAGCCCGCCGAAAATGGTCTCATGCAATGTTATTGCCAATGTCCGGCCACAGTCAATGGGCTTTGTTCATAATCAAAAGCTTGCTCAAGAACAGGCTTCAACTAGTTCCTCTAAAAATCAAGTATATAGAGAACAAGTTGTTGAATTGCTCCTACATCAAGTAGGCGAGAATATTGCACAAGCCTCTCGTCTGGAGCAAACACGTCATCAAATGACAGAAGTGTCGGAAATCATCCAACGATCTGTTGAACCAGGTGATAAAAGTGGATACAGGTTAATGCATCCAGCTAATTTCCGAACTATGATTCGCAAGATCAAGAGAGATTTTAAGAAGATCTCAGACATAGCATGTCAAGAGACACCCCAGTTTGTCAGACTGGGGACTTCTCTAACCCAACCCTCAGAGTCAACAAATGGGATTCGAGGAGTTGAGCGGAAGCAGCAGGAACATCCCCAGTCCACCGGACTGGGGACTTTTTCAAATCCTCAATCTCTCCCTTAGAGAAATTCAGTATTCTATCGATTAGGAAATAAGCCTCAAGAGGAACGAAGAGCCAAGCCATCAGGATATTCTCTCCAAGTGACGGTTCTCCAAGAAGTTCCTGAGGGATCAAGTCAACGGAATGACATGTCTCATCATGGACATAGAAGAAGACAATATCACGGAAATGCTGATAGAAAGGATTCCATGCAATATTCATCCATTAATGTCATCAATGTCGTTGCTGCTGATTCACCAGATGAGGCTCAATCAGAGGGATCAGACGAAGAGGTTCTTGCTCAAGAAGTTGCGCACACAGACCTAAATGAAGAAGTTGTGTGCACACGTAATCAAAGGCTTACCCAAAATCTGGGTATTCCTTCAAGTAACCCACTTCCCCCTCTCCGAAAAGGATCCAATAAGGGGAAAGGAAAGAATCAGGTTACTTCGTACCCTTCCTCTGAAGGAGGTCAATCGCTCTCATTAGAGCAAAGGTTTGCACAACAGGAGGAAGAAATGAAAGAATTAAGAAGGTTGAATGCAGAACTACTTCAGAATAGTCTTCTTCTTAAGAATGATGAAGTCCGACAGCTGAAGGAATTTGTTGTAACTACTGAGATGGATCAAGAATATCCTCCTTTATCAGTACACCCACAGAGGTCTAATCCTACGGGTCAAACGCAACAACGGTTGGCCGCACTACCATCAGTTACAGCACCAACCACCACGTATGTACAAGCTCCATTCATTGCACCTACCCAAAACCAAGTTCAACCTGATGTTTCTCAAAAGTTAATAACTACTATTGAGTCATTAACAGCTCGGTTAGAAACTATGGAAGGGAAACGGGCGCAAGTTCAACCTGAAAAGAAAGTTTACCCTGAATGGGTAGATTCAATTTCTCCTCCATCCAGTTTTGGAAACCCTGTTTTCCCTACTTTCAATGGATCAGGCGACCCCGAACAACATTTGACGCATTACGTGTCTTGTTGTGATCCTATGATGGGAACTCCATAGCAGCAAGAAGCAGTGAAACTCAGATGCTTCGTGTGAACCTTGCAAGGACCAGCTTTTTTCTGGTATACAAGCTTGCAATCCCGGTCAGTCATCGGATGGGAGGATCTTCATCAAAAATTCCTTCTTCAGTTTAGCTCAACTTCGCCAAAAATGACAGTTTTCGATCAAACAAACTACAAGCAAAGGGAGAATGAAAGAGTCTCTGATTTCATTGCTCGTTGGAAGGGATTAACGTATTCCTTGAGTTTAGCACTCCCTTAGGAGGAATTGTTACCAATCTGTGTGGCAAATTTGCGTGCCGAATTACGCACGCCATTGATCCCTGTGAAATACACAGGAGGGTTTTGAGACCTTACTTCAATCGCTCAGCAGATTGAAGATTCCCTTATACAGGCTAAGGTTAAATCTTGTGTAATTCCATCAGCTCCAGGAAGAAGAATGGGTAAAGCAGAAACTGCTACAGTTATGCTTAAACAAGAACCTGTACCTATTTCTACTTCAAAACCTTCATCTTCTCGAATGGCTCAACCTCCTGAACGCCAACAACAAAGGCTGTTTCGTCCAAATGATCAAAAAGATCAACGACGAAAACAATTTGAGGATATGAAGAGTAAAACTTACTCTTTCCGAAGTGAGCAAGTTCCTGGTTACTTC
The DNA here is from genome assembly GCA_963277665.1 of Viscum album. Classification (NCBI taxonomy): domain Eukaryota; kingdom Viridiplantae; phylum Streptophyta; class Magnoliopsida; order Santalales; family Viscaceae; genus Viscum; species Viscum album. The sequence continues at coordinate 906,385,641 of OY728139.1, forward strand.
ATTTCATCTCTGGAAAATAATTTGGTTCAATTACCAGTGCCCAAGAGGCCAAACAAGGAAGGAGATGAAGACCTTCCCAATTATTGTCCCTTTCATCAAATGTTGGTGCATCCCATCCAGGAGTGTTTTGTCTTTAAAGAACTCCTGCAAAAGATGGTCGACTTGGGACAAGTCAAATTGAAGGGTTCTTCAGCTCATGTAGCGTGTATTACCACTACAGATCCAGAGGAAGGAGGTGAGTGGCAGGAAGTCAAAAGCAAAACTGCGAAAAAATATGATGATTGGATGGTCAGAAAGACAATCAATCGGACCCATTCCATTTTGCGAACACAATTGAAGAAGCCAATTGTGTCTCCTACAAAAGCTGCAGTAAAGCCTCCATCAAAAGACAAATCCTCAAAAGGGAAGCGAAATTCAAAGAAGAAAGAGGAATCAGGAGAAGATGAGTATGTATCAAAGCCTAAATTGTATTTGACTCTGGCATATTTCATGCCATCTACTTCAAAGCCACGGGCACCGTCCCACCAAACGGCACAGCCTAAACAGGTTAACCAGGCAGAGTCTTTATCAGACGAAGAGTTAATCTTTGGTTCTGTTAATATGATTCAATTAATAGATCCATATTCCAGCCTTAATGAGTCTAAATTCCTTTTATCAAATAAGGGAATCCGAGGAAGTTCTAGAGGTTCAGGATACAGGGGAAGACGTGGATCTTTCCGAAGCCACTACTCTAATTCTACCCCTGCTAGCACTGTATATGCAGCAGAAACTCGTGGTAGAGCCCTTCAGCGAGCTCAAAAAGAACAAGAAAGTTCTTCTGCCAATGGCCAACTCAGTTTTGGCACAGTTATTTTGGAAGACCGATTAAAGGTTCCATCTTATTTATCTCAGAAAGTAAATGGATCTAATCAGTCTAATCTGCCAAAACTAAGGATGTTTCCAGCTTCAATACAAGATGCATCAGCTTCCAAAGCATCTGCTTCCAAGGTACCTACTAAACCGCATATTCCTATTGGGAAACGCAGACCTCTAGATCAAAAGTATGATATATTGAAACACTTGGCCCAAGTACCATCCAAGTTATCAATTTTGGATGCTTTGATTCTGTCAAAAGATCTTCGGGAAGCACTCATCGAAGCTTTGTCAAGTCCTCAGGAGTTTGAAGCTGAAATTGCTGCAGCTGAAATCTATCACATAGAGAATAATCCTGCAGAATGCCATGCAGTGATATCTTTTACTGATAAAGATGAAGATGATGTTGTGCATGGGAACATAAAACCTTTGTACTTATCTGGAAAAGTCAATGGTGTAGATATTCGAAAAGCTTTCATTGACAATGGTTCAGGAGTCAACCTCATGCCCATTCGTACACTTCGTCGATTGGGCCTCACGGAATCTGATTTATCTCCTTCTACCATGATGTTACAAGGATATGATAAAAATGAACAAGAACCCCTGGGAGAAGTTACACTCAGAACTCAGTTTGGAGATCTTGTTTCCAATTCGGATTTCATGATTGTTGATCAAGACTCAGCTTTCAATATCTTTCTTGGAAGACCCTGGCTACATCAGCATGCAGCTATTCCGTCATCATACCATCAATGTCTCAAATACTATTTCGATGGTCAAGTTGGAACATTGTATGGTGATAAAGCCCCGTTCAAGACATGTGAGTCTCAATACATTGAGGCGGAATTTTATCACATGAAGGGAAGAGAAAAATCTACAATGAAGGAAATTACCAAAGTTAATGCTCCATATGGTTTGGAGAAAATTCCAATAAATCCATTCTCACATGTGAGTACAGATTATGTGTTACCTATCAGTCAAATTGACAAAATAGGCCCAAATCAAAATACTCTTATGGAAAGATCCATAATGTCAATTACGGCAATCGAGCCAGACAACATGGGAGAAATTGGTAACTTACCAAGTAGTGATGAAAGCAAAAGTGGTGACGTTTTAATTTCATCTGCTGAAGTCCAACAAGTCTATACTTCGCTAATCAGGCCAGAAGAAGTTATAGCAACACCAGAGGTGAATAATGATGTCAATTCTCAATCCATCATCTCCTATTTATTTCCCATAGAAGACCCTTTATCATCAATAGGGTCGGAAATGGAATCTTCTTCTTCAAAATGTGAAAATTTTGACATCTCTTATGATCATGAGAATTTAGTTTTTTCATCTACTTTGCAAGTAGAAATGGAAGAAATAACACATGATGAAGAGGAAGAGGAAGATCTTAGAGATGCTCCTCTAGCATTTGAAGAGGGTATCTCTACCACTGTGGATGAACTCATAGAAGTAAATCTGGGTACAGAGAAAGATCCACGCCCCACTTTAATTAGTGCGGCCATGACCCTTGAAGAGCAAGAGATGTATATTTATTTTCTAAAGTAAAATAAAGATATTTTTGCTTGGAATTATACAGAAATGCCTGGGCTTGATCCTGATGTTTCTACTCATAATTTGGGTTTACCAAAAGAACATCGAGGATTCAAGTAAGCCGCGAGAAGAACACACCCAACCTATGCTTCCAAAATTGAGGCTGAATTGGATAAGCTTATCAAAGCTAACTTCATCAGAGAAGTTCAATATCCCAAGTGGTTGGCTAATATTGTCCCTGTAAAGAAGAAGAACGGACAAATTAGGGTTTGCATCTATTTCAAATATCTTAATCGGTATTGTCCTAAAGATGATTTCCCAGTTCCGATTACAGAAGTGTTAATTGATGCGACGGCTGGCTATGAAGTACTTTCTTTCATGGATGGATATTCTGGATATAATCAGATCCGAATGGCCCCAGAAGATGAGGAATATACAGCCTTCAGAGCTCCTCAAGGTGTGTTTTGTTACCGGGTGATTCCCTTTGGTTTAAAGAATGCAGGTGCAACATATCAACGCGTCATGCATCGTATCTTCAAACCTTTTTTAGGGAAGTTTTTTGAATGCTATGTAGATGATTTGGTGGTTAAATCCAAACAACGTTTTGATCACTTGGCTGATTTGGAAGTCATACTCCACAAGCTTCGACAACATAATTTGAAGATGAACCCCTTGAAATGTGCTTTGGGGGTAACCTCAGGAAAATTCCTCGGCTTTGTTGTATGCCATCGTGGTATTGAAGTCGATGCTGAGAAGACCAAATCAATCCTTGGTATGTCACCTCCTCGGAATTTGAAAGAATTAAGAGGACTTCAAGGACACTTAGCCTATATTCGGCATTTCATCGCCAATTTGTTAGGCAAAAGTTTACCCTTTAACAAATTATTGAAGAAAGGAGTCACTTACCAGTGGACTGAAGAATGTCAATATGCATTTGATGTTCTCAAGAAATACCTCTTGAGTCCACCAGTACTCATGCCACCTGTTGAGGGTAGACCTCTTATCCTCTATGTGACAGCTTTAGAGCGATCATTGGGTGCCTTTCTCGCTCAAAAGAATGATGCTGGGAATGAAAATAGTCTCTACTATCTTAGTAGAACTATGCTTGAAGCAGAAACCCGGTATTCAAGTATTGAAAACTGCTGCCTAGCATTAATCTTTGCAGTTCAGAAACTGAGACACTACCTACAACATCACGAGGTCCAATTGGTATCTCGTAATAATCCGCTCAAATTCATCCTTAGTCGTCCAATGCTTACAGGACGTCTGGCAAGGTGGGCGGTTATTCTACAGCAGTTCGACATTCAGTATGTGTCTCAAAAGGCAATTAAGGGCCATGATCTGGATGATTTCCTAGATGAACATCCTTCAGTGGAAGACACGTATTCAGATATCGAACTCCCTGATGAGGAAGTTTTCTCTATTCAAGAGAGTCCTCAAACATGGGAAATGTATTTTGATGGTGATTCTAGAAGTCCAACAGGGAAGAAAATGGAAAATCCTAAATTCAACAAAGTTGGTTTAGGAATTGTGCTCATTTCTCCAGATAAGGAAGTGTTACCTTATTCCTTGTTGTTGTGGGATGGTGGTACCAATAATGAAGCTGAATACCAAGCTCTCATTACAGGCTTGGAATTAGCGCTTCAAGCACAAGTGAATCACTTAAAGGTGAAAGGTGATTCAGACCTGGTAATCAAACAAGTCAATGGGGATTATGACATCAGAAAAGAAGAATTAATCCCTTTGTATGATTACGTCAGAGAGTTAATGTCAGAATTCCCTTCAGAACCGACATTTTCTTATGTCCCAAGATCACAAAATGCTCAAGCTGATGCACTAGGTAATATAGCCACAGCTTTAGCAGATCCAAATCGGGACGAGAAAAACATCTGTATTGCCCACCGTCGTGCAATTTCACCTTATGTTCAAGTCAGAACAGAGGAAATTAATGAAATTAGTCCCATTCCTGAACCGTATGGTCATACTATAGGATGGATGTCACCTATCAGGGAATACCTTCAAAATTGAACACTTCCACCTGATAGAGCCGAGAAAGAACAAATCCGGTGACGTGTGGTCAATTTTACTCTTTATGATAGCCCAAACCACCTCGAGAAAATTCTCTACAAATGTGGTTTTGATGGAGTTCTCTTTAGATGTATTGATGGTGAAGTGACAATGGCTGTCATAAAAGATGTGCATGTAGGAGTCTGTGGTGCCCACCAGTCTGGACATAGACTATCTGATCAAATTCGAAGGCTTGAATACTTTTGGCCTTCAATGATACAAGATTGTGTTAATTTCACAAAGAAGTGTCATTCATGCCAAGTATATTCCAACTTCATTCATAAACCTCCAGAGTTGCTTCATACAGCTAAATATTCATGGCCATTTTCCACGTGGGGAATGGATGTGGTGGGACCTTACCCTTCACCTACAGCCAAGAAGTTTAAGTACATTCTTACTGCTACTGATTTCTTTTCCAAATGGGCAGAGGTAGTACCTCTCAAAGAAGTCAGTTTTAAATGCATTGTTAGCTTCATCAAGTCTAACATCATTACTAGATTTGGTGTCCCTCATACCATATTGACGGACAACGGCACCAACTTCTATTCTTCTGAGGTAAAGAAATTGTATCAAGAATACAACATTAAGTCCAACCATTCATCTCGATATCATGCAGCGGCTAATGGCCAGATAGAGGCCTTCAACAAGACTCTTTCAAATATACTGCAAAAGATGGTGGATAAAGATAAGAGGTCATGGCATGATAAACTCTTTCATGCTTTATGGGCTTATCGGACTACCACTCGCAATGCAACGCGGTCAACTCCATATTCATTGGTATATGGAACAGAAGCAGTCTTTCCAATTGAAGTTCAATTTCCCTCACTCAGAATAGCCATTTGTGATCAGTTATCTACAGATGAGCAATCTCAAAAGCGGTTGAATGAATTGGAACAGTTAGATGAGAAAAGATTGTGCACTTTTCACCACTTGGAAATCTATCAGAATCGAATAACACGAGCTTTTAACAAAAAAGTTCATCTTCGTTCATTCATTCAGGGAGAATTGGTATTGGTTCTCAGAGCACCAATGATACCAGGAAAGAAGCCTCCCAAGCTTGAACCAAAATGGGAAGGACCTTATTCAATACATAAGGTCTACTCCAATAGAGCATATTCTCTAATCTCAATGGATGGAGAACACATCACGACTCCAACTAATGCTAGATTTCTGAAGAAGTATTTTGTATAAACACAAAATATTGTTCCCAGATCCAAAAACAATCACATTGGTTCATGATTTTGTCCGAGATGACATTAAACTATATTATGTCCTATCTACATGACGTTAAACTGTACAGAAGTTCCTATATTATGTCTAAGATGACATTAAACTATATTATGTCCTATCTACATGACATTAAACTGTACAGAAGTTCCTTGTTTGTCCTACATGACACTAAACTGTATTATGTCTTATCTACATGACGTTAAACTGTACAGAAATTCCTATATTTTTTCCGAGATGACATTAAACTATATTGTGTCCTAGCAACATGACATTAAACTGTGTGGCACTTTCATCGTCCAGCATGATGATAAACTGTAAAAAGTCCCCAGAACTGATATCCTCGTATTGGTTCACCTTAGTCCTAGCTACATGACTTAAAACTGTATAGCACCAGTTCGTCCTTTCTATATGACGTTAAACTATACAGCAATGGTCCAGTATGACTTTAAACTACAACTTCGTCCCACATGACATTAAACTGTGAAAAAGTTCCATGAACCGTCCAGCATGACCTTAAACTGCATCATCCCTGGTCTATGTATATGACCATAAACTATTTGAAAATCCCTTATGTCCAGCAAGACGTTAAACTGTGACGTCCTAAATTACATGACGCTAAACTGTATAAAAGTCCCTCACATCTGAAAAGACGTTAAACTATATATTCATCAAAATTCCAGTATGACATTAAACTGCACCATCCACGGTCCATGAATATGACCTTAAACTATTCGCACTTTCGTCCAACATGACATAAATGGTGTGTTATTTTGTCCTTACTGCATGACATTAAACTGCACAATCCCCCTTTCGTCCAATATAACATTAAATTATATTTTCCGAATCGTCCAAACTACATGACGCTAAACTGTACAGAAAATACTTGATAGGTCCTACATGACATTAAACTGTATTTTGTCCCTGCTACATGACACTAAACTGTGCAGCACCAATAGTCCTAACTGCAAGACTTTAAACTGCATAGTCCATTTTTTATTATGTCCTACATGACATTAAACTGTGCATCGTTAAGGTTGTTATTACCTCTTGTTTCTCACACCGACTATGACTCACGTGAGCTTAGAGCGAACAGCAACCATAACACTCCCTTTGGGCCACTAACCATGTGTAAGTCCCAACATCTTTTATTTTAGATCATTGTCCACAAGAACAACTTGATCATTAATTCATTCTTTAATTGAACTACACAGACTTTGATCCTTTCCCTCCAGGCTGGGTATGTAGGCAACCTCCCAGGGTTCAAGCCCAAAAACAATCTCTTCACATCGGTTCACCACCATCTCATAGGATGTTGATTTGTGAAACCGCCCCTGGAATAAATATCTTTACATTGATTCACTTTCGTCCTTGTTATATGACGTTAAACTATACAACACTTTTGTCCGGTACGACAATAAACTAAAATATTCTTTGAATTCATCATTTGAGAAGGAACCATTATTTACATTGATTTTTTCAGTCATGTTTCATTTGAAAAGACTGCGTGCATACATGGTAATGCCTAAACTTTTTATCTCAGGTTAAACCATCATTGCACTAAAGTCCCCTTTCACCCTTCACATGTACGAACCAAATTTGTACCAAGGGTAGTTCTAGAACTACGTGGACTTGATTCCCATCCTTATGGGATACGTAGGAACATTCGAGTGTCCCTCGAATCCAGTCCCAAGTCTTTTGGGCCTAACCCCAAATTTCACTTTCAGTCCCTTGGCTGAAAAGTCCTCATAAAAACACACACTGTGTATTCATTATTATGGTCCGAATTCTATGACCCTAAACTAAGATCACTCATACTTTCGTCCTGCACGACGTTAAACTACATTTCAAGAACTACGTATGGCTTGATTCTAATTCTTATGAGATACGTAGTGAAGTCCAAAATTTCAATTCAGGACCCAGCCACAACATGATTATGGTTATCATTGACCTATGTATCTCTACATACATTGGACAATACCCATATTTATGTGTTATAATCCTAACCTTAAAATATTTTCAGATCTTCATAACCCTTTTCATGACTTCTAGTCACAAAAATGTCAAACTTCTGAGAATTCTTTTTGCCTGACTATGCAGCATGTGCCCATAGGTGGCCTTGCATAAACAGTCCACATAACAGACTTGTCAGCCGAAAGATACTATTTATTTGACCATGCAGCCAATGCCCATAGGTGGCCCTGCATATTTCAACCCCCTAACGGGTTTGTTAAATAATGGTAACTTCATTCTTGGGAAGAATGCCTCTTTTGTCCTTATTTGTCTTAAACGACAGTATGTAGGGATCCGCAAAAAAATAGCAATCCTTAACATATTTGTCCCATATCCTTTTTCATGATCTGAAAGTATTCAATTCTATGGTTTATTCTTCTTCCCTACGTTTGGGTCAGACCTTCGTAGGAGTGATATTCATCCAGTTCTTCGATATTCTTGTTCGGAAATATCTTCTCCATATTCAAGTACCTCTTTCCATACAACAAACTCTATACTTTAGAAAATTTGAATCTCCATAAACTTTCATTGGCTTTAAGCACTAGGAAATTAAATTTCTAAGAGTTCTTTCGCCTGACTATGCTGCACGTGCCCATAGGTGGCCTTGCATAAACAGTCCACATAACAGACTTGTCAGCCGAAAGATACTATTTATTTAACCATGAAGCCAATGCCCATAGGTGGCCCTGCATATTTCAACCCCCTAACGGGTTTTGTTAAATAATAGTAACTTAATTTTTGGAAACTACTTTTTCTAATGCCTTTTAGATCTTTTTCATATCATTCCTCAGATTCAAATATTCTTAAGCCATAGTTTACATATTTTCTCTCATACTTGAGTTTGGTAATTTGTTTTCAGATAAATTTTCAAGGAATTGAATCAATTTTAATCCATTTCATACAAAGCTATTTCGACCTTAAACATTAGCCCCTTTATGTCTGACATGCATGACTTTAAACTGCTCACAAAAGACAAAGGAACATTGAATAAAAGTCAAGTTCCAGCACACTTGTGCACTGCCCTCTGTGCCCTAAAGTCTTGCGCGCCCCCTTTTCCTTTGGATGGATTCAATTTCCTTAGAGTCAAATCCTCATTTCTCTCCGGATCCAACTCTGAGGGGGGGCTTTTGTTGACGCTCCTTTCGTCACAGAATCTAAGGATCGGAAAAGGGGAATATCTGAGCATAAAGTGATTTATCCTTTGAAGAAAAATCAAAAATCAACAAAGGGGTGAACAAGGAGAACATTGCCCATAGGTCGCGCAAGTTCCCTCATGGTCGCACAAGTACACTTGTGCGCCGCCTAGTGGTTGTGCAAGTACATGCGCGACGCCTTATGGTCGTGCAAGTGACTTGCGCGACCTAAGTGATAACCGCCCGGTAACCGCCCAGGGTCTTCTTTTGCCTATAAATAGACCCTGTGGGCCCCCCATTCGGGAGGATCTTTTTCCAGAAACTCGGATTGAAGCTCCCGACGCCCAAGTCTCTTCTCAAATCTTCCAGAACACTTCTAAGGTAATTTCTTACCTAGAACGGAATATCTAAAGAGAAGAAGGAAGGCCTAAGTGTTGAAACTTATCAAACACTTGTGCGCCGACTTATTTCCTTCAATATAACTTGCGCGTCCCTTTTCTGGAAGAAACTCAAGAAAATTATAAAGGGTTTAAGAAAGAGTCGCTCAAGTATTTCAATGATGGTTGAAAATCGCGCAAGTACACCATATGTCGCGCAGGTATACCTACGCGACCATACTTGCGTGCCCACGGAAGACTTGCACGCCTTGCAAGACTTGTGCGCCCCTATCTTTTTGGGTGCCCATCTTGCCCATTTTTACCCCTCTTAAGCCATCACACCTTTCCTTTTCAAGATTCAGTCTTCAAGACACTCTTCAAAGCCATTTATGACATGATTTCTTGATTTGACTTCCTTATCTGAATGGAATTCTGTGGAATATCTCTCGAAGTCTAGTGATTTAAATATCCTTATGTCACTAAATATGGAGAGTTCATTCATTCAACCTCATCCTTTAAGATGAGAGAATCCTAACCTGGGTCTCCTTTTCAGGAATAATCCCCAGTTATAAATCCTTTAATCTAGGCATCTTCCTCAGGAGTAAGCCCCAAATTCTTAAAGTTCCCAAACTTGGGCATCCTCCTCAGGAGTAAGCCCCAACCCTTAATTCCTTAACTTGGGCATCCTCCTCAGGAGTAAGCCCCAATAAAGTCCTCTAATTTTGGGAATCCTCCTCAGGAGTAAGCCCCAAACCTTAATCCCTAACCTGGGTCTCCTTGTCAGGAATAAGACTCAGTCATAATCTTGGGATTCCTTTTCAGGAGTAAGCCCCAAGTCCCCTAACCTGGGTCTCCTTTTTAGGAATAAGACTCAGTCATAACGTGGGCCTTCTTTTTAGGAGTAAGTCCCAGTCATAATCTTGGGCATCCTCTTCAGGAATAAACCCCAAGCCCCTTAATTTCTCTTAACCAGTCCTAAACTATGTTTGATATGGGGTTCCTTCTCAGGAGTAAAACCCAAATATCAGTCCCCTCCTAACTTGGGAATCTTCCTTAGGAGTAATCCCCAAGATTAGAGTATTCAAATCTCCATAAAGCACATATAACTTTATGGACCCTGTTCATGGATTTTCTCCCTAAAAGTAAATCCTAAACCTTCATTTATCTGGGCAGTCATACATACATAAGCCCCAAACAATTTCTTATGATTGCATCTTTCATGGCACAATTGTCTAATTTTTTCCAATACCTCTTGTTTCTCACACCGAGCATGACTCACGTGAGCATAGAGTGTAAAAGTAATTATGACATTCTTCTTTGAGCCATCAATCATAAACATCATACTCCATTACTCGAACTACGTGGGTTCTGATTCCTTTTTTAAAACAAAGGATACGTAGGTAGCCCATTTATGGGTTCGATCCCAACTTTGAAATAATCCTTGTCCTTCTGAATGAAGATAAACGTCAAGTGTCCCACTGAGTGGCTTTAAAACCAGCCTGGTCATCATAATGACCAAGAGACTTTTATATAAATGTTTTGAAGGATACCATTGACCAGGAATCTCTAAACAGATATAGATGATTCTCTATTGATGAAGAACCTCGAATACATATAAAAGATTCTCTAAATTTCTTGCATATTTAATCATTGATTGTTAAAACTAAAAGAAAGCACATTTTATACTTGGTAATGTAATAAGTATTCACGAACATAACTTAAATCTATAAAGAGAGTCCTGGAGTAGACAATAATTCCCCTCAAAAAGGTGTGATGAGTCCGACCTCCCATCCTCTCGACCAATGCAAATTCCTAAGCCTCATTAGTCCACAAGCTAATGAGCGCCTGCCTTTGGAAAGTAGGTCCAAACGGATGTGGAATCATTGGATGTTTCCGGTTCTACGAACAAACCCGTTAGAAACCAATCGGAACGTTTGAATCTCCCGACCAGGAGGTCATCCCCGGATTCCGTGCGAAACAATTACCTTCAAGAAAACGTATTATTAAAATTTATTCCAACATTTAATAAATTTCTTATTGTTATAAATAATTCATTATATTCCATTTGGATAAAAAAATATACTTGATCTTGGTATTGAAAATTTAGACATAAAAAGTAATTATTCAAAACACCATTTTTTTGTTTCGAGTTTTAAAATTAAATTAATTACAAATACTTTAAGATATTTGTTGTAAATATTAGTTTAAATATTTTGATTCATATTCTAAAAAATTTATCAATATTTCAAATTTTATTTTATGACATTATAAATATCACTATTCAAAAAATATTGCTACCTTTATACATGGTTAAAACTTTTAAATTATGGTAAATCTAATTAATTATGAAAAACGTTGTTCATATAAATTATTATTGGATGAATTTATTTTAGATATTATAAATTAAGGGTATAAATTTTATTTATATTAGATACATTTCCCTGAATATAAATTAATAATAATTTTATCCTTGAAATTCATTGTGTGCCTCCCCCAATTATAATAGAATAAACCTCATATATCTTTATTATACAACATTGAGATTCCTTGATCGACCAAAATCAACCAAATTTTATTCATAACTTCCCTATCTATGTTGTATAATTCATGGTAATCATTAATTACTATTTCCTCGATCTTTATGAAGGGATTTAAATAGGGTCCATCTAAGAAAATGCAATCATCAAACACAGCCTCTTTCAATTTATATATTTTTATACCATCAATAAATATATGGAATTCATTTTAGAATAATATATTTAGTAACTTAGATATAAAAATGGTTATTATAAATATATATCATCAATTTTCCACATAATTTCCATAAAATGAGAAATAAAAAATATTACTTATTTGTACATATCGACCACTACCTCCATACACTAATATGAATCATTATCCCTAAGAATAATTCGTTATTATTTCTTATATTGTATTTAATGATCATATATGTTATATATTACTTAATAATTATTATATTAACTTATGTATCTTGTTTATTTTCTGTCTATTTGATGACTGATAATTTCACTCATCCATTCATGTGAGATAGGACCTCCATGAAGCGATGCGATTTATTTTTTGTTTTTATTTGGATACATGTTAATAAAGATATATTTAATGAATTTATATATACATATACATGATATAAATATTAATTTAATTATTTTGTTTATGGAAATTATTATATACTTTTCTTTCAATCCAACCATCAAAAACTCGAAACACCACCTATGTGAACATACAAACTACCGTCTTCATGAAGTGATTTAATTCGTTTTTCAACACTGTATTATGTTATTATATATACTATTATATATGAAAAAATATTATAATTATTCATTTATTAATATATTTTTTTTAATGAAACTATTTCCATGGAATATTTACTAGAATCATCTAACCAAAATATAAAAATGGTATTAGTTATCACCTAAATGAGTGATAAAGAATTCGTAACAAATTTTTTATAATATTTTATATGTAATTCATGTTTGGTATGTTATTTATTAAAAATTTAGTTTAATATAGATATATATTAAAAATATAATTATTGTACAAGATATTTGAATTCGAATGAATAATCTTGTTACGTTATGTAATGGTGTTTTTTCAAATCGAGTCAAATAATGATTATTTATTATTCAATTTCCTTTGAGAAAATTATATAAATCATTGTTGAAAAAAACACTTAATTTTTTTCCCTTTTTTATTTCTTAAATTTTGGGGTTTTATAACCATTTTTTACACATTGGTACTCAAAATGGTTCAGAATTTTCTTTAAGAAAATACAACAATATTTCTCACCATTAGATTGAAAATACTTTGTTTTCATTATCTATTTTTTAATAATATGTTTTCAAAAATAGATTTTAAAACTAATAAATTAATATATCAATATTTCAAAATATTTTTATATTTATTGTTTTTTGAAAATTAATCATCATATTATATTCTGAACAAGGTAATATTATCGATGTTGTGAATAAAATCATATTTCTAACAATAATGGTGTGGATTATATTTTCCATTTTCATGACCACTCAATTATGTGAGGATTACTATATAAATATACATGGTTATTTTAAAATAAATTTTTATCATTAATTGTATTGAAATATTTGTGTTTTTTATATATTATTTCAAAATGAAAACATTTTTTCAACATGAATTGTTCTAAGTGATATTTTAAATATTGTTTTTATCTTTGATGAATGGATTTGATGTTTTGTTTTATTCATTATGGATATGATACTATGATTCCAATTGTATTTTATTATAGATGGTTTATTATGATGATGATGAAATATGGAAAAACTAGTTTTTCCAATTGGATACTTTATGACGAAATGTTAACTATTTTCACGATAATGTGGAATTAATATTAATGGATTTTCAATATGTGATGGCTTGTACAGTTATATCCCTACAATTCATTAGGAAAATAAGGAATAAAAATGATTTAATTTTGTAATGTGTGAACCTGATTACAAGTCCACAAAAAGATTTTTTGACCTGGATTCATATCCATAGGTTTATGTGTGGACCTAGTTTCATGTCAAATATTTTATGCAAGGACCCGCTTTCATTTCCATAAATTAATGTCAACACCTAATATCACATCGATAACATTATGAGTAAAACTATTTATATTTATACATATTCTAAATATTATAATGTTATTTATTTACAATTTATAATTTTCACTTCTCCCCTCATGGATCATAATTGATTGATGATGATTGAGCACAATTATGAATACGGTATTTTTCATAATAATGCTTTATTCCATGAATTATGGATATTAATATTAAGTAAAGTTTTTATGAAATCCTTATGTAATTTTTTAGACCCTTATTATAATTTATAGGAATTCACTTGAATCTTTTACCATTACACTTATTGTGTATTTTAGATCACCCTTTCTTCATTACCTATGATTGTTATTAATGTTTATAGGTATTATTTTTCAATAATGGTATTAATTTTAAGATCATTATGGGATAAATTAACTATCATTTTTGAAATAAGATAATTCTGTATCTAGAATCAAAATATACTAAACCAATATAGTAATGGTATGGATAATAACTATATTAATATAATATTAATATAAAATGACTTAATATCCATGTATGATTTTTATAGGTCTTCAAAGATAATATCAGGGAAAGGATTAGATATATTTGTAGTCAAGGATTATATAACCATCGTAAAAACCTCTAGTATAATCTTATGTATAATATAATATCATAAACATTGAAAAGTGATATATTATGTGTTTTAATTGAAATATATATCCAGCTTGATATAATATGTGGATCTATTTTTCAAAAATATAAATATGGGGATAATAACAACAAAAGTGATTGGTCGAGAATATCTCAGAAATCATTCTTGTACATAGTGAATGTGTCATCAGTAAAAACATTGGTTGATAAAAACTAAAGTGACCTACAAAAAACATAAATAAAATGGGAAATTTCATCATTGATGTAATGTTATTTTCTCTTCAATTGAATTTGATGTGATATTAGGAATAAAATATGTATATATATTATATAAATTTATAACTAAGTGAAGTAGTATTTTATATTATTAAGGAATCTATTATTATTAATAAATTAGAAGAAAATATAATCTTCTAAAGGAAATTTCATCCATTGTTTAGGACATGATTCATAATCAATGAGGTTATTTATATTTTGTGGTTGGGGAGAATCTCAACATCAATGATATTTATATTTTACAAGAATTAATTGATTTTTTCCCTAAAGAGTAACCTTTTAATCCTTTAAAACTTGATAACCATTTTTAATAGATCTCTTACCCTATATTATACAAATTAAAAGAATACTTGTTGAAGGTCACCAATTGATATGCATGAATTAATGATATAAATTTAGGATAATATTGATAAGAAATTCATTTAGATATGGGCATCACCATTGGGTGCCCCTATTCTTGTAATTATAATGAAAGGGAGATCAACATAACTATGAATTGATCATTAAGAACTAAACAAGAAGATAAAATAAAAAT
The DNA here is from genome assembly GCA_963277665.1 of Viscum album. NCBI lineage: Eukaryota > Viridiplantae > Streptophyta > Magnoliopsida > Santalales > Viscaceae > Viscum > Viscum album. The sequence goes on from OY728139.1 coordinate 906,400,888, forward strand.
ATTTATCCTCTTCTCATATTGATTATTTTATCAATCCACTATTGGGAGATCAATATTTTTCCAAGATTTATCATTGATCTGGATACAATAAATTGAGAGTAAAATGTGAAGGCATACCAAAGACATCCTTATGTATTAGTTATGTACATTATGAATTAAAATTAACTATATATCATCATAGTAATTCCTAATATCAAGATATATTTAATTAATTGAGTATTTAGAGACTTAATTGATCATTTTATATTGGAATTTATAGATTATAATCTTATATATTCCTAGATAATGGTAGAAAATTGAAAGCATTTGAGGATTATGGTGATTACCCTGATAAAGTATATTTTTAATGCTAAATATAACAAGTGTGTTATTTTTATATTGAAAGTAAAAATATTCAGTTATATACTCTTAGTTGAGGGTATATTGGGTGATCCATCAACATAAGATGTTATTGAATAAATTACCATACCAACCATGGTAATTGAGATCCAAAGTTTTTTGGGTATTATAATACTAATGGAAGTTCATGAGTGATTTTTGATGGTTATATTATCTGACTAAAAACCTTTCTAGGATGGGATCCAAATCCTTTGAGCATATGAATGTGAGGTAAATTTCAAGGAGATGAAAGGAATGTTGGTCAATACACCAATACTAACACTACCCTATAGTGGAATTATTTTTTATCTTTATTAATTCATAATAATATATCTCCAAGATTAATAATCATGTATAGTGATATGGGTAATTTTTATTCCAAGTTATAATTGTAAAATACTTAGGAAAATTACACGACTCATGATTCCGAGTTGTGAATAGTAATTTTTCACGGATAATAAATATGGATTTTCGTTGTGGTGAATGTTGTGACATTTATACTAAACATTAAATCACTAAAATATATTCACATATATATATTTGAACAAGTGAAAATGTATGTTTTTAAATTTTATTATTGATTAGGATTGGTCCATACACCACCACTGGAAATGAAACAAAGGTTGACGACGAAGTTATTTGGAACGACCGTGCTAGTTTCCTCAAGATGAGGATTTAATGATAAATTTTTTTATGTATTTGAATATGATCTTAAAAACATGAGTATTTATGAAAAATCAACCCTCTCTAAAATTATATTTCAAATATCCCATCATTTTAATTTTAAAGGGGGGAGAAAAAGTTATTGAACTTTAAAAGAAGGTGGGAAATTTTCATGAGTTAAATTGTCTTTATGATAGAATGATATGGTTTAGGAAATGATTATGTGTTAATAGTTGGGTTGGAACCGGATTGGTAAACCTCATAATCTTACATCCAAGAGATAAGGGTAGAAATCATGGAAGTTCCAATGGTGGATTTAATATCCAAGCATGATGTAGGAAATAAGTGACACGTGCATGACATAGGCTTCATGGTATAGGAAGAATGATGTGGGAATGAAACTACACTGGTTATTAGGAACTTTTTCATGGGCTACATGGTCTTGGGGATATAGGCAATGTAATGGTACTCTCTCTACACAAATCGAATCAGGTATTTTATTTCATAATAAAAATAGACATCGATAGAGTGTTTTTTAGAAAAAGAAATGGGTTTGTGTCTCTTCATTACAATATATAAATAAGTGTATATTTAAAGATAAACATAATTCCTAATTTCATATTAATCATAGTATTATGAAGATTAATAGATATCTAAATGACTATTAATTGTGAAAAAAATGATTTGTGATATTCTACATTTTGTATCATGATGCCTGATATTTTTTCATTTTAAAGCTATGTGATAGAAGTCTAATTTAATGTTACAACCATTACCCATTTTAGAGTGGAAATATAAATACATTACCTTTTATTTTTTATCTAAATACCTCAAAAAACTAAAGGGAACAATTTTATATTTATTATATTCTATATCCTCAAAAAATTAGTCTATTTCATTTCCATATGAGAAGATGTCAGCCCTTTCTATCATTTAATGATATAAATGAAGGAATTTTTAATCGTTTATAGTGTCCCACATTATGTTGTATAAAATCTAAATATGAGGTTTACTTCACTTTTCCAAATAATTCATCAGTAGGATTTCAATATAGAGATGATTTTTATTACTAAAAATCTTCCCCATAGATATATTCAGTCTAAGATGACTTTTCAAACTTTATCAATTATGTTGATAACTTTAGATATGGATTGCAGTGGTTGTTGGGATAAACAATATTATTTGGCTTAATGTTCCCAAAATAATATCATTCCCTCATACATTATGATGTCTCATTATGAATCCATATATGGTTGAAAGTGTGTAACTTAAATGTGTATGGATGAAGTTAGATAATGAATTATATTTAGACTTTATATAGTTAATTAAATGGAAATTAGTATAAAATCTATTCAACCACACATATGAAAATATAAATGTTGAAAAAAATTATATGCTAAAAATTGTTGGGACAATCTATAGTATGAGGTTATTGAGAAGGTATTCCAATAAATATCTACATGTAATATGATTATGATATATTTAAATAATGGCCTATTGATCCCATGATATATTATTCCCTTTTTTTGATTGCATCGGTCTTGCTCTTATCATTTAGAATTTATATGAAATCCCTTTCATATTCATGATGTAGTTCTTGTATATATAATATGGAAAAACATACCTAATTCTTTACATGTACTGAACTCAAATTCCATACATATAGGGAATGATCTCACTTATGACGAAAAACCCATTTTAGATTATGGATCAAAGAGAGAATATTTTATGATATTAGAAAAATCAAATGGTAAATTTTTTACATATTATTAATATATTTAAATATGCTATGGGGGAACCTGAATATTTGTTTCTTTGGATTTATCCTTAGTTGTTTATATGTGATGTATTATTAATGAAATATTTCTTATTTTTCGGTTTTAGAATTTTACTCCCTATGATTTTAGGATATATTTTTGATCAAATTATTTTAATTTTTTTATAAGATGAGATAAATGCAACACTAAGGCTCAGTGAACTGTAATATATTATACCATTATAGCAAAGAAGATTAACTGGTAGTATGAATCTGAATAAAAACATGTTTAAAAATAATAATAAATGTTTTATAAAATTAAAATATGTTGATAAATATGTAATCAGTTTTTAGTAATAGAATTTTATGTTTCCAAAATTCATTTTTATCCAAAATGATATTTATTTATTTTTTGCATGAATAATATTTTTAATTATATTCATTTTTAGAAATTTTATATAAAATGTTAGTATAATTTTATAAATGATCAGGTATTACATATCTTACAATGGATATGTTAGAATTTTCTGAAAAAAAAATAATTTTTGGGTGAATAAAAAACTCTATATTTTAAAAGATAACTATATTTTATTTTGTAGTATTTTCAAAAATAAATATTCATCTATATTTTAATAAAAATTAAAAAAAAATTATTTCATAGAAAATATTCAATTTAATCATTTTGGATCAATATTATTCATGATGTTGTTATAAAAATTATTTTATACTTAAAAATTCTTTTTCATAATGAACATAAATTTTGTTTTATTTATATTTATAAAATTTATACTATTTTTATATATTGAATCATTTATAATGGATTGAAAATTTTTAATTAAAATGTCCAAATTTTTTATTATAAAAAATTTATTTTTTATCATTGTGAATATTAACTATTGTTAAACTATTACTATCTTGGTAAAAAGGTTTAAATGGGTAAATTAAAGATATAATAATTGATAACGCCAGAAAATTTCATCGTAATAATTATTTAATGATGGGAGTTCAAATTTATCACTTTAGGATCTAATTTATACTATATGTGGGAAATTAGTCAATGATTATTACTTGATAATATTATATTCTTTAGAAACATGAACATGTGACCTCCCCTACTTATAAAAGTATCCTCACATCTCTCTTATCTATACAGCATTGGGAGAACTAGATTGACAATTTCTTGAAAAATTATCTTATCAGCTTCCATTTAAAAGATTTAGAGGTGTTGTTCTTCTCAAATGATCATTCTTAGGGTCCTTAATACTGGGTATAAAGGTGTTTTACTGAAAAATAGGTAATAATATAACCCAAAATCATTATATATATTTCTTATTATACCTCTATCAATGTTATATGTTCTAATATATTGAATTTAGATTTTTCAATATACTAAATTTTGACTATTATTTTGTATCAACAATTTTAAACATTTATTACATTAAATACAAAATGAGTATCATCGCTCATGTGTACGTGTGGACTACAACATTCACATACAAATATAAATCATTCTCTATTAAAATAATTCATTCTTTTTTCATTATTGATTTATTATTTTTATATTATAGTTATCACATAACTATTCTTATATAATTTTTATATTTTTTCTACTTTATTAATTTCTATATATTGAATAATGATAACGTCTCTTATTCATACATGTAGACTACCACTTCCATAAAGTGGGGTGATTCATTTTTCACTTTCAAATTACATGGTGATAATAATTATTTATTATAAGAAAAAAATTATGTGAATGATATTATTATGACTCTTGAAAGGGGAATTATTATTTACCAATATTTCATTCAAACCATTGAAATTTGAAACATCACTCATGCGTATATAAATATATTTCTAAAAAATTTATGAAACGATTGTTTTTGGGGGGATTAGTATAATTGTAGAATATTTCACATCAGGATAAACTTTTTAATATCCCCCAAAACCATGTGAGGTATGAATGGAGTTTTTTTATAGTGGTGGTTGAAATCACCTTTACATTAAATGCAAATTTAGATTTATTTCTTGTTAATGTTTCAATAGGTTTACTCCTGGAACTGGAAACACCCAATGCTTTACCTATTTGAGATATTTCACCTAAAGTTTTCGCAAAATATGGTGTTCATTTGGAAATTATTCCAAAAATTGTTATGGAATTACATTGGTCAATTGTATGGGTGGTTAAGTTCATCATACCTTTTTTGGGGAATTATTTCCTTCTCTGGGATGCACATACAAATTTAATAGAAATTCATGAATATTTTTTTTAGATAAAAAATATATAATCGGTCAACATTAATTTAATTGTAACTTATTAATATATACCCTCTTTAGAATCATTTTTATGTATAAGAAGTTCATCATTGACAAAGACATATTTATGTATTAAACATTATCTATCTCTGGTAACCTCTTCTATGCTAATTTTTTATTCTTATATCATTTGTTATTTTGATTCTTGTTTTAAGCCACATATTGGGGAACTATGGGATTTGTTTTCATTCTTGGATAAAGTAGTCATTTTGATGTTGGGATCAAGCCCATGATATAGTCTTCCAACATATCATTATGAAATGAATCTTAATTCACATAGTTTGATTATACCCAACAGGACACAACATAATTTTTAAGGTAATGTTATTAGAACTAAACCATGTATTTTAACATCATAAAACAAAAATCATTTAAGTGAATGGTGTTTAGAAAAGAAGGGTGTAAGATTTTAGACAAAGAGTTATAAGGTAATAAGGAGGTCTGTATCCTCTTGGGATGGATATGAACCTAATTATAAAATGGAACAAATAATATTAGGTTTGAATATGGTGTTGGGTTTGAACCTCTTGCTGGATTCCTATGTATCACATTAGAAAAATAAAGAAATCCCAAATAGTTGAAATTGTTGGGCCTCGCACCTATGGCAGAGGCCCATGTCCTAGAAATAAGAAGATTCATTATATGGAATCTCGAGATTGACAGGTATTTGATCAAGAAGATGTCTTGATCACCATTATCCTCTAATCCCAAGCAATTAATACTCAGTGTTAGAAACAATATGAAGTGAATTATCTTGAAAACCACACAATTTCATTCTTTTTTTAGTGGATTATGTAGGTTATATGGAGGAGGTGGGGTGTAGATGATCCTCCACCTCTCTGTTTTTGGACCCTATATGAAATAATATAGTCTTAATATTGGAGGTATTTTATAAGGTATAGTATTAGTATTATCCTTAAAATGTCTCCCTTAGTATAAAGTTTTATCCAAGTCTAATGGTATATATTGATAAAGTCACATGGCAGAATTAAGGAGAGATAAATGGATTTTATTTGCACATGTCCACCATTATTGCCATCCTTAGGGACCTATCATTATCCATTTGTTTGAGATCCTCCTTACCCAATAAATTTAAAATTGAAAACCATCTATGAACACTACCTATAATGTAGGATAAATATAGTACCTCCATTACAACGAGAATATATAATCGAGAGGACACATTGATGTACCATATTCTCTGAATATACAAAACTAGAGGTATTTAGGGATACCTTATCTCAGCCCCTTGGATGAGGTATACAAGGTATTAAATTACATGAAATTGGGTGAATGAAAAAAGGGGGGAATGTATGGCTCATGTAGTTGACTTCTTGGATATATCGAAGGAGGCTTGTGTAGGGAAGACCTGGGAGTGTAGATGGTCTTTCATACAGGGTTAACTTCGGTGAGATGAAAAGGTCTCATTGTGGGTAGACCTGGGAAAGCTGAAAATTCTTAATGAAGGGTAAATATAAATGATATGAAAAGTAATTTAGGAAATTGAAAACCTGGGTAAAACACTAATTAAAGGTTTTTATCTAATATTTATGGTTTTATTTATATGTCATTGGAAAAATAAATCTTATGACCTATAATGCCCCAGCCTTAAACATTACTTAATCTTGAGTTATTTCAAGAATACACCTTGAGGATGTTTTCAGGTTTAGAGTTTTAGAGAATTAGATCATAAATCATGCATTACATTCCACATTTAAACAATGTGGTTACATAAAAGATAATACTCATTTTTCCCATCAATGAAAACATATTTAAAATAAAACATGGAATCTTTCTTGACACTTCCTTGACACTATCATCACATCATGTACCATTCCTTTGACCTGTGAAAAACATTTCAAAAACATGGGATGATAATAAAAAATATTAGTAAGGGATATAAAAGTACGAAAAGAAAACATTAGTCCATGTATGAAATTATACTTTACTCATAAAACATAATCATTTTAACATATCTCATCAAATCCTGAATAAATCATAGAAATAATAAGACATAAAAGTAACTTGATGCATTCATAACATTCTTACGTAGGAATTAACCCTCATGGTTACGTTTGGAATACTGATCACAGTATATTCCCTAAATCTCTTAAGAGAACCCATAATTTTTAACACCTTCGCGTTACCCAATTCATTGGGGATCTATATTGGGCTCACCCGCCCTTAGTTAATCACGGAACCACCCGTCTTCATAACAATGCCCAAGAACCATAACATAATCGTATCATATAAAACATGCATAAAGGAAACATAACATTTACAAATTTCAATCATAGGATATCAATACAACTCATTGATATAATAAAAACATTATGAATCCCATTTTCAATACCAAAATAAAAGAAAATTAATGCATGGTATTTATTTTCCATTTAAAAAAAAGTTATGGCTTGTAGAGGAAGCCGAAACTCAAATAATGGTCACGGCGGAAGAGAAGTTTTTGTCGCAGCATACGTACGACAAAAACATTCCCTTTTGTCGTTTAGTAAAATGATTTGTATAAAAATATTTGTTTTGAATAAACATAAAAGTTAAATGGTTTTATACACTATATAAAAGAAAGTTGTGTGTAAAACAAATTATGCCTCAATGAAAGGATATTGAGACGAAGTCCCATACCCCATATCTGACATGACTTGATCGTTCTTTAATATCCTGAATAATAAACTTAAGTTAATATATACTTTATTAAGAACCTTTTTAAAGATAAATATTCCTTTTATGTCACTTGTTACCATGTTATGAACACTATGTAATTATTTAAGTTAATAATCGTCATTTTGTCGACCATTGGTACTTGAGTCAAAAATAAACTCCTTATAATTACAATTTGTTCATTTGGTAAAATATCCATTATATCCAGAATTATATTCATGATGTAGATATCATATATATCATATATATCCAGTATATTCATGCATTTATAATATTACATAACATTTAGATGTAATAAATGAAACGCACCGTTCATGGAGATGGTAAGCCGTACGTATGCATAAACTCTACTTTCATTTCTATTTCGTATTTTATGGAATGGAATCATAATGATATAAAGGTATTATATGATTCCAGTATAATATCACATATAATAACATTAACTCCATCCTTTATACATCCCACATATGGCATTGACGAATCAAATCACTTTAAGGGGGCGGTAGTCCACACTTCCTAAAAATGAAGATATCGTGTTTACCCATAATGGAAACCATAAAGGTATGCCATAAATGAAAAATACAGAATCTTAAGGAAACCATAAACATATTTTATATCATATATAAATATAGTGACATCTTCATGGCCACCTTTTAAGGTGTTATAAGAATATTGAACAATCATCGTTTCCTGAGGCAGAAATTCACCATCCACGGAAACATTATGCTCTTTAACCATTAGATGTAGGTGTGTGTAATTGTAGCTATAATCAACCTTATAACAAAATCCTAGTATATGGAAGATACTGGTGTTGTTACAAAATAAATGAATAAAAAGAGTTTAGGGGGTTGTAGAAGCAAAATAAAACAAAAGAGCATTAGAGAATACTTTACCTTTGAATCGGGTAACTCCTCTTGGTTTGAACCAAAAGGGTTTCTTAAAGAGATTCATGCCTATGGTAAGGATTATAGGATGAAGATATGGATGTGGAGAGACAAAATGAGTAGAGATTGGCCGAGACAAAGGCTTGAGAAGTGTGGGTAAGGAGGTAGAGGTGGGGGTCTTTTATATGAGGGGAGGAGGGGCACTCTTGGAAAGGTATAAAGTGTTACATTATTTTCAAATTAGTTTCGGATTTTAAAGGTCCCAAATTGATGTATTTCGAGGATAAGGTGATAAGTGTTCTAAATCCACCCATACAATAGGTTTTTTACATGTTTAGCTCTTAGATTTTACATTATCTTTTCATTTTATTTATATCGTTATATAATGAGGGAATTGGTGCATCATCATGGTCTCATATATAATTTAATTTATTTAATGTCTAAAAATTATAAAAAAATTATATGATGTAGGAAATCTTTTTAGATTTCCAATTAATATTTATAGTCTTAGAGATCATTTATGTAAAAAAAATTTGAAATTTATTACTCAGGTGATACATTCTTTGTTATATTTACTTCCTTTAAAAAATAAAAAGTCATTATCACACAAAAGTGATTCCATGGGGTCCCCAAGTTTGGCACAAGGCATCCCATGGTCAGCCATGACACAACCAGTATTATTAGGACACATGTTGGTGTCATTGTTTTATTATTATGATATTATTCTATTATCCTTAACATCCCGATTACTAATTAATCAAGATAATTAACGATAATTACCGTCATTACTATTCACAAAGTCCAAAAACAGAAAAAAAAAATCTTAATTACATAATTTGGACCTTCTGATTCCAAATATGTAATCAATTTTACCAAATTACAAACACATAAATTGTAATAATTAATTTAAAAATAATTCATGGTGTCAACACAAGTAGCGGGTTTTTTTGAAACAATATCTATGAGAAGTTTGGCATTAGTTTATGCCAATTCCAAAGTGAAATTAATTATAATGAACACTATTGGATTAAATGGTAAAACTATATTCTATTTACACTTTAAAAAAATTAAAAAGATAATCTAACTATATAGTTAAATTATATGAAAAAACATTTTTGATGTAAAATGCAGTATTTTTCACTATTCATTAAAAAATGAACATTGTCAGAAAAGACGAAAATTTATCCAATGTAAATTTCTATGTCACAATCATAAAGAATCAGTTTATTTTGACAAATAGAGATTATAAAATTGCCCAAATATTTATTTAAAAATGGATCTCCATCAAAAGGTGGTAAAGAAATCTTTTAAAAATATTAGTGTATTCCATGCTTAAGATTGGATTTATTCTCATTTTAAGCCACTAAAACACTATATAATTCATAAATAGACATAGATAAGAATATCTATTATTCATTACATACTTGTTATGTTACATCCTTCCCCCCTTTAGAAAATTGCATCCCCACAATTTCTTTGCTTATCGAATTAGTGGGGGTATTTATCCCTCATTGCATTTTTAGATTCTCATGCTACCTCTAAACTCATGTGGTTCTTCCACAAAACCTTTAGTTGATGAATCACCTTATTCCGCAAAACTTTCTCCATGTGGTCATGAATCTGGACTGGTTGTTCCTCATAGGATATATTCTCTTCCAACAGAACCACCTCTGGACTCCAAACATGACATGGATCTGGCATGTACTTCCTTAACATTGAAACATGAAAAACATTGTGTACCTGAGATAAACACGGAGGTAAAGCCACTCGGTATGAAACTAATACAACTCTCTCTAGAATTTCATATGGTCCAATGAACCATGGACTCACCTTTCCTTTCTTACTAAATCGCATAACACTTTTCCATGGTGATACTTTGAGAAAAACATGATCACCTACCTCAAAAGAGAGATCCTTCCTCCTGTTGTCCGCATAACTCTTCTGCCTGCTCTGAGCTGTTCTCATGTGTTTCTGTATCAGCTGAACATCTTCTCCCATATATTCTACCAATTCGGGTCCCATCAAGTTCCTTTAACCCACTTCATCCCAAAAAGCTGGATTTCGACACTACTTCCCATATAATTCCTCAAATGGTTCCATTTTTATACTAGAATGAAAACATTTATTATAATAAATCTTAACCAAAGAAAGATGTTGGTCCCAACTTCCCTGATAATCCATCGAACAAGCACATAGCATATCTTCCAAAGTCTGAATTGTTCATTTTGACTGCCCATCTGATTGAGGATGAAAATATGTACTAAAATTTAATTCAGTACCCAACGACTTATGAAGGCCTTTCCAAAGGTTAGAAGTAAACATGGGATCACGATAAGATAAAATGGAGAGAGGAACACCATGTAACCTAACTATATTTTTATAATACAAATGGGAAATTTTATCTTGGGAAAAAGTATCTCGTATAGCAGGGAAATGTGCATATTTAGTCAAGCAATCAACAATAACCCAGATTGCATTATTACCTTGAGGTGTTTTCGGCAATCCCACAACAAAGTCCATGGATATATTTTCCCATTTCCACTCTGGAACTGGTAAAGGCTGAAGCATCCCTTTCAGTAACTAGTGCTCTACTTTAACCTATTGACAATTAAAACACTTCACAGTAAAATCAGTAATATCTCTTTCTATTCCGTCCCACCAGTAATACTTCCGAAAATCTCTATACATGTTAGTACTACCTGGATGAACTGAAAACGGAGAACTATGAACTTCATATAACAACTCTCTCTTCAACTGTGAATGACAAGGAATACACAATATCTTCCCAAATCTCAAAACACAATCATTATTAATGTTGAATTCAGGCAACTTACCCTTCCGAACCATCTCTACCTTTTTCTACAACTCATTGTCTTGCTTCTATGCTTTCTTAATTCTATCTGATGGAGAATATTTCACTGATAACTGAAACAAAACAGAAGGACATCCTGCACTAAAAACTTCTATTACAAAGTTAATAAAACCATTAACCAAAGGATCACATTCCAAATGAAGCATTTTTAATGAAGCATTACTTTTTCGACTCAAAGAATCAGCCACTTTATTTTCTTTTCCCGGATGGTAATGAATTGTACAATCATAATCATTGATTAATTCTATACATCTCCTCTTTCTCATGTTCAATTCTTTTTGAGTGAATATATACATTAAAAATTTGTGATCGGTATATATTTCACACTTTACTCCATACAAATTATTCCTCCAAATTTTTAAAGCGAAAACAACAGTAGTTAATTCCAAATCATGTGTAGGGTAATTTACCTCATGAGTTTTCAACTGTTGTGAAACATAAGCAATTACCTGATCATTCTGCATTAGGACACAACCAAGTCCTTTCATTGAAGCATCACTGTAGATAAAAAACTCCTCATTCCTAGAAGGTAGTGCCAAAACTGGAGCATTCACCAATCTTCTTTTCAATTCATGAAAACAATCATCACATTATTTTTTCCAGATAAACTTAACACCCTTCCACGTTAGCTTAGTCATTGGACTAGCTAACCTTGAAAAATTTCTAACAATCCTTCAGTAATAGCCTTCATTGGACATTCTTCAACAACCATTGTTTTTGCAGGATCAATAGTTATCCCATATTTAGAAACAACGTGACCAAGGAAAGAAATTTTCCGCAACCAAAACTCACACTTTCTGAATTTCCCATACAATTTATTTTCTTTTAAGGTTTGAAAAATAACCCTTAAATTTCATTCATGCTCCTCTTTAATTTTAGAAAACACCACAATATCACAATGAAAACAACCACAAACGTATCCAAGAACTCATGGAAAATTCTATTCATTAAGTCCATGAATACAGTAGGTGCATTGGTTATCCCAAAAGGCATTACTAAAAATTCATAATGGCCATATCATGTACGAAACGTGGTATTTGGAACATTTGCTTCCTTTACCTTCAACTGATGGTACCCCGATCTCAGGTCAATCTTTGAAAAATATTGAGCTCCCTGGAGCTGATCAAACAAATCATCGATATGAGGAAAAGGATATTTTTTCATAACAGTGACATTATTCAAGGCTCTATAATCAATGCAAGGTCTCATAGAACCATCCTTTTTTTAACAAATAAAACAGAATCACCCCATGGTGATGTGATAGGTCGAATGAAACCTTCCTCCAATAAATCTTTCAATTTCTCATTCAACTCTAAAAGTTCTGTTTGAGTCATTCAATAAGGGGGGTTTGAAATTGTCTTAGCATCAGGAAATAATTCAATAGTAAACTCAACATCTCGATCTGATATTTCTCCAGGCAACTCATCAGGAAAAACATCAGGATAATCATTTACCATTGGCACATCATTAATCTGAATAGTTCCTTTGTTTTCAACAATATGTGCAAGGTAACATTCATTTGCATCTTTTACAAGTTTCTCAGCCTCTTGATATGTTATCAATAGTAAGGGTTCATTCTTGTACACAAACTGAAAGTATTTCTAAAATGAAACTTCTTTAGCTCTACAGTCAATCTTATCATGGTAAATAGAGATCCAATCTATACCTAGGATAACATAGAACTCTACTCGAGGTAAAACAATAAGGTTTGAATGTAGGTTCTTTTCACGGATAAGGATAGTAAGATTCTTATAAATTATTTTTTCCTCAACATTTCCCCCCGATTTTTTACCACAAGTTCATGAGTCATTTCTTGAGACGGTATTCCCATTTTACTAGAAATGTTTTTAGAGATGAAAGAATGTGTAGATCCTGAATCAAAAAACACACTGGCATAATCTGAAAAAATAAAAAAAAATACCTGATAAAACTTCATTTGATGGTCTAACATCTGCTGAAGTAGTTGCAAAGGATTTCACTACCCCTTTCTACTTGTAGTCGAACTACATCCCATCACTCGAGCTCTTTTTCGGACACTCGTTTTCATAGTGACCCATCTCATTGCACTTAAAACATTTCACTAACTATAAATCAAATTTGGTCTTACCATCACCCAAATCATTTTCAGTGCAATCACGAGCATTATGTCCCATCTTACCACATCGGTAGCACTTCCCAAAATTCAGATGACATTCCCCCAGCATGCCTTTTACCACATTTATCATAAACTGGAAAATTAGTTTTCTTACCGTCAGAAAGTTTTGATGAATTATTCCCTTTCTCCTGCCACCTCAGTCTCTTCTTCTTTTGGTTGTTATAGGACACTTGATCATCGGCAAATTCCATTTCCACTTTCTCAGCACATCGAACAGGATTTTCATAACACTTGAACTCGCGAGAAGCTAAAGCCATTCGATATTTTGGATTTATTCCTGAGTAAAAATGATTGATTTTACTATCAAGGTCTCAGATAAATTTGTAGCATACCTTGCCAATCGAGTGAACCTTTCTTCATAAGAATCCACTGAGTCTTCCTCTTGCCTCAATTCCAAGAATTGTTCTTCCATCCTAAGTCGAACAGCCTTAGGAAAATACTTCTCAAGAAACATACCTTTTAATTCCTCCCAATCGAGAGCATCAATCTCATCAGCGTCCCTGATATTTTTAACCATCGACCACCACTGATCTACTTCAACCTCCAAATGGTAAATATCAAGACCAACCTTTTGATTTTCTGAGCACCCCATGACATTGAAAATCTTCTCCAGTACATTAATCCACCCTTCAGCTAGCACAAGGTCAAATGATACTCAGAATGATGGGGGATGTTTCCTCATGAAATGTTCCACCACTGACATGTTCCTCTGCGGTTGATCTGGATGATCTCGTGAATGGATACCACCACCTTTTATCGCTTCATTAAACTGCGCCATTACTACAAAAAATTGTTCAGTGCTAATTCTGACCATCTCAGGATGCTGATTCAGAATGTCATTTCCTTATGTATGCCTTCCTAGCACTGCTTCCATGTTTTCTCTACGGAAAGACATTCTGAACAAACATGTCTTAGATGAAGCAACATTGTAATCTTCAAATGCTATATCATTTCAATTTGACCATAAAAAAATATTTTTGGATAATAATTTAATATAATTATTACTCCAAAATTTATCTAAACTGGCCTTTGATACCAACTATAGGGCCCCAACCTTAAAAATTACTTAATCATGAGTTATTTCAAGAATACACGTTGAAGATATTTTCATGTTTAGAGTTTTAGAGAATTAGATCATAAATCGTGCCTTACATTCCACATTTAAACAAAGTGGTTACATAATAGATAGTACACATTTTCCCATCAATGAAAACATATTTATAATAAAACAAGGATTCTTTCTTGACACTTCCTTGACACTATCATCACATCATGTACCTTTCCCATGACCTGTGAAAAACATTTTAAAAACCTGGGATGAGCATAAAAAAGCTCAGTAAGGGATATAAAAGTACGAAAAGAAAACATTAGTCCATGTATGAAATCAACATTACTCATAAAACATAATCATTTTAACATACCTCATAAAATCATGAATAAATCATAGAAATCATAAGACATAAAGGTAACTTGAGGCATTCATAACATTCTTACATAGGGAGTAACCCTCAGGGTTACGTTTGGAATACCCATCACAGTATAATCCCTAAATCGCTTTGGAGAAACCTTAACGTTTAACTCCTTCATGTTACCCAATGCATTGGATAGCTATATCGGGCTCACCCGCCCTTAGTTTGTCATGCAACCACCCGTCTTCCTAACAATTCTCAAGAACCATAACATAATCGTATCACATAAAACATGCATAAAGGAAACATAACATTTACACATTTCAATTACAAGATATCAATACAACACATTGATATAATAAAAACATTATGAAACCCATTGTCGATATCAAAATAAAAGAAAAGTAATGCATGGTATTTATTTTTCATTTAAAAAATAGTTATGGCTTGTAGAGGAAGCTGAAACTCAAATAATGTTCACGACGGCAGAGAAGTCTTTGTCGCCACATACGTACGACAAAAATATCCCCTTTTGTCATTTAGTAAAACACTTCGTATAAAAAAGATTCCTTTTGAATAAATGTAAAAGTCAAAGGGGTTTATACACCGTATAAAAGAACATTGTGTGTAAAACAAATTATGCCTCAATGAAAGGAGATTGAGATGATGTCCCATACCCCATATCTGACATGACTCGATCCTTCTTTAATCTCCTGAATAATAAACATACGTTAATTTCTACTTTCTGAAGAACCTTTTTAAAGTTTATTATTCCTTTTATATCACTTTTTACCATGTTATGAACACTATGTAATTATTTAAGTTTATAACGGTCGTTTTGTCGATCATTGGTACTTGAGTCAAAAATAAACTCCTTATGATTACAAGTTGTTCAAGTGGTAAAATATCCATTATATCCAGAATTATATTCATGATTTAGATATCATATATATCATATATATCCAGTATATTCATGCATTTATAATATTACCTAACATTTAGAGGTAAGAAATGAAACTCACCGTTCATAGAGACGGTAAGTCGTATGTACACATGAATGGTACTTTCATTTATATTTTGTATTTTATGGAATGGAATCATAATTATATAAAGGTATATTCTGATTCCAGTATAATATCACATATAATATCATTAACTCCATCCTTTATAAGTCCAACATATGGCATTAACGAATCAAATCACTTTAAGGGGGCGGTAGTCTGCACTTCCTAAAAATGAAGATATCGCGTTTACCCATAATGGAAACCATAAAGTTATGACGTAAATGAAAAATAAAGAAGCTTAAGGAAAACATAAACATATTATATAACATATATAAATATAGTGACATCTTAATGTCCACCTTTAAAGGTGTTAGAATAATATTGAACAATCATCGTTTCGTGAGGTAGAAATTCACCATCTACGGAAACAGTATTCTCTTTAACCATTAAATGTTTGTGTGTGTAAGTTTAGCTCAAATAATCCTTATAAAAAAATTATAGTATATTTAAGATACTTGTTTTGTTACAATAGGAATGAATAAAAAGATTTCAGGGGGTTGGAGAAGCAAAATAAAACAAAAGAGCATTAGATAATACTTTACTTTGAATCGGGAAACTCCACTTGGTTTGAACCAAAAGGGTTTCTTGAAAAGCTTCCTGCCTAAGGTAAGGCTTCTAGGATGAAGAGAAGGATGTGGAGAGACAAAAGGTTTAGTGATTGGTGGAGCCAAAGGCATGAGCGGTGTGGGTAATGAGGTAGAGGTGGGGGCCTTTTATAAGAGGAGAGGAGGGGCACTCTTGGAAAGGTATAAAATGTTACTTTATTTTCAAATGGGTTTCGTATTTTAAAGGTCCCACATTGATGTATTTAGAGGATAAGGCGATAAGAGTATGAAATAAACCTATCCAATAGGTTTTTGACATGTTTAGGTCTTATATTTTACATTATCCTTTCAATTAATTTAAATAGTTAAATAATGAGGTAATCACTACATCATCATGGTCTCATAAATAATATAATTTTTTTAATGTATAAAAATTATAAAAAAATACTATGATGTAGAAAATATGTTGAGATTTCCAATTACTATTTATTGTTTTATAGATAATTTATGTAGACAAAATTAAAAATGTTTTACTCATGTGATACATTCTTTGTTATATTTACTTTCTTTAAAAAATAAAAACATAAAAAGTCATTATCACACAAAAGTGATTTGATGGGGTCCTCAAGTTTGGAAAAAGGCATCCCATGGTCGGCCATGACACAACCAGTAGTATTAGAACACATGTTGGTGTCATTTTTTTAATATTATGATATTATTTTATTATCCTTAACTACCCGATTACTAATTAATCAAGATAATTAACGATAATTAGCGTCGTTACTATTCACAAAGTCCAAAAACAAAAAAATATCTTAATTACATAATTTTTACCTTCTAATTCCAAATATGGAATAAATTTACCAAATTTAAAACACATAAAGTGCAATAATTAATTTTAAAATAATTCCCATTTTCAAAAAAATAGCGTGTTTTTTTGAAACAATATCTTTGAAAAGTTTGGCATTAGTTTATACCCAATTCCAAAGTAAAATTTATTAAAATGAACACTATTGGATTAAATTGTAAAAATATATTCCATTTACACTTTAAAACCAATTAAAGAGATAATCTAACCATATAGTTAAATTATATGAAAAAGCAGTTTTGATGTAAAATGCATTATTTTCACTATTCATTAAAAAATGAACATTGTCATAAAAATACCAAAAAATTATCGAATGTAAATTTCAATGTCCCAATAATAAATAATAAGATTATTTTGAAAAATAGAGATTATAAAATTGTCTAAATATTTATTTAAAAAAAGTTCACCATCAAAAGGTTGTAAAGAAATCTTTTAAAAATATCAGTGTATTCCATGCTTATGATTGGATTTATTCTCATTTTAAGCCTCTAAAACACTATCTAATTCATAAATATACATAGATAAAAATATATATTATTAATTACTTACTTGGTATTTTACATGACCCATGCTCCAGAAAGGGACTTTACCCTAGTTCTCCTACCTACATTAATGTGGCTCCGTACATATGTATTTTTTGTTTAATAATCAATGGTAAATATAATCCCACTACCATATTTAATTTAATCATATTTTTAAAATATGATATCTACCTAGAAAATTATTTGTACCTGGGAGAAGAACTAGGGAGAGTAGTGCTTCTAGGAATCTTTTGGTGTTTGAGTTGTTGAAAATGAGGATCCAAATGGTCATATTCATAAGAAAACATGAAACCCCTGTTTAATGAGGCATATAGTGGAGGTTACTCACACATGTCCTATAATATGTGTTGTAACACCACATTAGTTCATGACAAGTCACATTGTAATGTAGATTTAATTTATTCGATAACTTATATTGTACGCAACATCGAGGGTAGAAAAACCATGATATAGAATTAAATATTATTATTTTAACACTAGAAATTGAGTTCTCATTTATGAATACGATTTAATAAATTAGGAAAATATAGTTTACGTATTTTTACATAATTAAGTCATTTATTACCATTTGATTTCAAAATAATATAAAAACCAGTTGATTATTAATGATGTGTTTTTATTAAAAAACTATTATTACGCGCAGAATTTTATTTTATCATAATAAATTATATTAATAATTATTATTAAATTATATTTATGAAATATAAATTTTATATATTTAAAAAATGTTTTTAAATTCATCTAATAAGTTTTATATTCTTATGGTAAGAATGAAGTCAATTTCCAACATTAAAAGGATTTATTTTTCCAAGTAATTTTTGCTTCTATTTTATGGTTCACTTGTTTAATATATATGTGTTAATACATTTATAAATATTATTTGAAAAAAATAATTTTAAAGAGTAATATAAAAATTTACATTTGGTTATTTTGTTTTAATTCTTTTAGGTTTCATGTTTTAATTAATAGTAAAAAAATACTGAATTTTAATTGAAAATAGATTTTTCATCCTAATAATTTATCATTTTAAATTATATTTCAAATTGGTTTTAAATTATAATTAGATAATTTTTTTTGATATTCGTATTTAGTATATTAAAATCAATTTATCATTGAATTTTGATATAATACATTTCAATATTTGAATACTTTCAAATTAAATCCACTTTTCACATGTTGTAAACGAGTTTTTTTAAAATTAATTACTTCATATTTATTGTATTAAATTTTGAGAAATGGTTTCCATATTTTGAATTAGTGGGTACAAGTTATTTTAATAGGTTATTTTTATTTTTGAACATTGTGAATAATAATTTTAGTAATCCGTTATTAACATGGTTAGATGTAAACCATGTGATTAATGCTAAACATAATATTATAAATATTACTCAATTTACCTAAAACTAGTAAAGATTTAATTAGATGAGTATATTTCGACCATTAGAATCCTTGGTCTATGATTATAACCATTTAGATCCACCTGGATGAGATTATGATAGTTATAGTATTTTACTTAATGAAATGTAAAAAGATGTCATACTAATAATGTTTATAATTTTATCATTTTTAATATATGTTAATATAGTTGATAAATTAATCATTAAATATTAATTGGATATCTAAAACATTTATCTTAAATAGGGTAATTTAACATCAATTCTTAAGAAATATATAATTACATTAAAGGGTTTCATAATAATGATGCGGTTATTTTTTAATTTGCGGTAGTACAAAAAATTGATTATAAAAAATATTACAATAAACACAATATTACATAATTAATTTCATACAAGGATTTTATAGTTAAAATTGACATTTTTATGATATATTAGAACTTTTTGTTTAATGATATATTGTTTTATTTATTTTTCTATTAGTTAATGTAATGAATAGTATCAAACAAGCCATTAATGTTACATTAAAATAAATAATATTCCATTAAATGATATAAAATTCATAAAAATACAACATATGTCCAATATAATGTGAAAATGGAAAATGTTGAATTAATTATCCTTTTATGGTTATTTTATAATTTTATAATAACTATATTAATCATTACAGAATAAAAACACATGTTGTCATGGAAAGGGTTAAAGAGATCAATTATGGGTTAAATCCCAAAAATAAGGGTATGAATGTGACATAAACATATATAAAAATTATTGGATGTAATGATTCGAACCCATCCAAATCCTAAATTCAAAATAACCCACATTTTATCTATTTTAAATTGAAATTTAATTTATTTTAATTCAATATTTTGAGGGTTTACAAAAGATCTCATCGCCTAAATTATAAATGGGAACATCTTAAATCCCTTATTCACATAATTTTGAGACATCAATATCAATATAAACCTCTGAATTTCCCCTCTAAACATATTAAACTATTTTATTGAGTTCTTTTTTAAAAAAAATTCTAATCCTAAATCCATTAAGAATACATCTAAATGGACACCGGCAATGAAGAGGTAATCGTATTTCCCAACTCTTCTAAGTTCATATCTTCTTCTACTTTATCTTCATGAGTTATTTCCATTATTATTTAATTTCTATATTAAAATATTTATTTTTTGATGTTATTATGATTATTTTATAATCATTTTCCATTACTTTTTCATCCTATAAATAATGAAAGCACCACACGTAGGTACGTATGGCATACTGTCTCCACACCATGGTGTAATTTTTTTCATCACCACATTACAAGAATTGTATAAATATATGAATAATGATCACATATAGTAATTATTACATGATATGTATTCCTTATAATCATCCCTTCAAATTTCATACCTTTTCACCATTAATGTTATGATATTGTCACTCATGTGTACGTAAAAACTACCGTCTCTATAATAATGTCTTGTTTATTTTCCATGATAACAATTCAAAAATGATTAAAAGATTTATATAATGAGTAAATATGGTATTTATAAAGATTATATAATTCTGGAAAAGAAAAAAAAATTCTATTTATATGAAATGGGACATACATGAAAAAAACATTCATAATAAAATGAAGCATTTAACACTCGACATAAGTGTAATAACAAAATATTATTAAATGTGTTATATAAGTGGATAGTATATGATATAATTATTTTTTATATGTTTTGGGTATAAATAAGTAAACTTATTTAAAATATTTTATAAGAGATTAATGTTTTTTCAACTAATGAAAATTTCATGGTAATGGTTAATTTCATAATCTGACAATTATTCGGGTTTATTTTAATGTAATTAGCTATTGAGGAATATTTATAATAAATTTATCTATTTATCATCTTAACTAATATCATAAAAATTCTTAATCTATTATTAAAAATTTTTACATTTAATAAAATGGTTTTTAATAGATTTATTTTTATTCTTTTACAAATGATGTAATTTATTAATGGTTCAATAAAATAATAAAGGGATGTACTTTTTTAATTATATAAAAAGGGAGTATATTTTTTCCATCATGAAACCTTAATGTCTTAAAGAATAATTTAATAGTTTACCATATTATTTTCAATAAAAAAAATTTACTATAAAATTTCTTGGAATTTAAAAAAACTATTTCAATATAAAAAAGCATTATTCTATCAAAAAACATTAATGATTTTATAAGTGTATTTTCATTTATGTGATTATAATTTATTAGATATTATGTTTGATTGATTCTGATCTACTATGATACCATCTACCATGTCTTATTGAATGGTTTTGATCAATTCTATTATAGATTTGTTATTTTGATAACATTCATGTTTTATGATTAAAGTATACGCATTTCATATTTTTTTCAATATAAATGTTTATATTGTTTATGATTTTCATATTTTGTATGAGGAATGCATTGGAAATAATAAGTGATGGGTGGTCCCACTACAGCCCCTCGATGCCCAACTAATTTGGTCATTTCATGAGGCTTTACCCATTTCTGCAAGGTGTCTTTGCTAATGCTTTTACGGTATGTTTAGGATTTATGACATTATGCATTCACAGAATATGAGATTTGTTATTGATATTAAATTTGATTATAGTATTATTTGAATATTAATGTTATTATTTATATGGAATTACTTAATTTAGATTTATTATTTTTAAATTATGCTCAAGATTATGTTTAACTGGCTTGTGTTTTAGTTATACTTTGTTCCATAATGTTTATAATTATTTATTCATAATTTATTCTGCTATACGATTACCCTCACTAATCATCTGACCTCACCCATTTCTTATGTTTTATTTTTACAAGGTTTCTAGGATGTATATTATTACTGATATTGAGGGTAAATATTTAATAACAATGTTGTTATCAAATGATTGTATATATTTTATATTAAATTTTAAATTGTAATGTATGGTTTGTGTATGTAATATGGTTTCCAAAACTATGAAACTGATCGAACTATCAGAATGTGACTTACATATATAATATGACAATGTACCAAATTAAGTCACCATCTATATGCTACTGGGGTCTGGGTTGTTATATTTTGGGTCAAAGGAAGTATTGTAGAAACCTTGTGAACTAGATGTAGGAAAACATTGATTAATGAATGAATCATTATTAAAAAAATAATAAATATATCCAAATAACCCAATATTATGATATAGAGATTATTTATAACTAAATTTTTAATTGGGTTGTGTACATCATAAGTTTTTCTATTACATAATATGATTCATAATTTCATGATTTAATCTAGTATATTGGGTTTTTTATATATAGATCTGAGGGGACAGAGTGGAAATCATAATAAAATTGTTAATCCAAAGATGGATATATATCTTTTGAAAGAAAATGATGTTGTTAATTGATCTTCTAATAGTGATATAATACTTATAACTATTCCAGGACAACTGATTTAGGTTAAGAAGAATGATCATACCAATATAGAGAACCTTGATCCACACCATAGAGGAACAATATTATTTCGCTTCATGAGACAATAACATCAATCATTTAATGGGACTACAAATCAATATGTAGATGAGAAGTGGAAACGTTTCCTATAAAACATATTTATCACTATGGGAAGTAATTAAAGGGAGATTTTTTTCATACAATTTTATTATCTCTCAGGGAATATGGATCAATAGTGGTCATTGATTCAAAACACAATGGAGGCGGAAGAAATAGAAAACAAGGAATGGAATGATTTTAATAAGCATTACTTAAAAAATTATTTCCTTGTGAATACTGATCATATATAGAGAGTTAATTTATATATCTGAGGAAAATGGATGATTTTAATGTATTAATGTATGAATCCAATATTAAAAGTAAACAAGGATTGTTTTGGACTACATACACGAACCAAGGAGTATGTTTAATCATTTATTTGATTGGTTAAATCCAGTTATCTAGAATACATTTTTCTTCCAAGCATTATCCTCATAAGAATTTAATGTCTCATGTACTATCAACAAAGAGAACATATTTTCTACAACTTATGATATTGAGGAAAAGAAATAATATAAGAAAAAAGTGGGAAAAATATAGATAAATGAGGAAAAGGAAAGACAAATTTTTTCAAATGTGATAATTATTGGAAGAAAGAACATAGTACTTGCATCTATGAAATGAGTTTTTTACATGTGTGTAGAGAAGGATCAATAGGATAGTGATTATAAAGAAATAATGAAGTTGTAACTATGGAAATATTTATCTCTAAGAAGATGGGAAACTACGCAAATGAATTCCACAATAATTAAATAAATATATCTCATAAAATACAAAGGAATCATGGTTATGCTTATTAAATTACTACAGTACAATTGGAAGAATTAATATTTTTGTGTTTATGGATTCATTAATTATGTTATTCTAGTTATAATAATAATGAGATATATAATGTTTTTACTACAGTACTTATTCTTTATGGATTTGAATGTATGAATCTTTTTCATTATGGTTTTATGTTTATAAAGGAATACATATATTCGGTAGGTGATAAAAAGATCTCCATTATGTTCTTTGGGGAATATTTTAATTTAATTTTAATGGGAACTTCAGTGACCATCATTATAAACATTTGGACTGTGAATATGGACAGATGTAATTTGGATGAGTATTAAAGTAAGAATTGATTACGATTAAAAATGGATATTATTGTTAGATGTTAATATATGATTTATAATATTTGGTAAAATGTGTTAAATATATTTTTTTTATGTTGACATTTAAAAGGTGAATGAATGTGTCATGGATATTTTGATTCATAATCCTTCTTCATCCCTGAAAAATAATTTGAATCATTCCTTACTTTATGAATGGGGTGAAGGGATAATATATCAAACACATCTAAATGATGAGAATATGCTTATGACATTGAAATAAATCAAGTAAGTGCTTATATGAATAGAAAAAATAATCCATCCACTCTGGGGATAAAATATTGAACAGAAATTTTATCAGTTTTCATTCCATTTTGAGAAATCAAATGTCTTTTAACTAATGACAAGTTTATGGTTTTGTGATTGTTAACTGTATAATGATCATGTTATATATCACTATCCATCATAACTTGCTGGTTATATTTTTTATCCATGTCATTTTTTTCATTTTCCATTACTGTTATCAGATTCAAAATCCAAATTTTTTATTAACCATTATATTTCCATTTCCCTCTTATCAAAGGAATGTTTTATTAAACCTATTTCCAATATGGGGTTCCCATAATGGAATTTTCAAGTATCAACAATAGATTTTGGAAGTGAAATTTCAAATTTTGGGGGAATAATTTATTGGAGGAGGGTATTATTTAACACCATTTTATTTTATGATATGTCTCTTTTTAAAAAAAATTAATTTCATTTATACCTAACATTGCACACAACACTGATCTTTAATGAACCATGATAAAATATTAAATATTATTATTTTAAAACTAGTTGTTAAGTAGGAAATTATGAAAAGGATTTTCCAAATTATGAAAATATAGTTTACATATGTTTATAAAATGAATTCATTGGTTACAAATTAACTGAAAATTAAAATAAATGGAGAGTTTTTATTAAACAAATAATTTAATTCCCATAATCACTTTTTATTATAAAAAAATAAATGAATCAACTTTAGTGATTGAATGTAATAAAATATATGTGTTATATATTATAAAATATTATATTATAATTTCATCCATTATTTTTTAATGGCTTAATATAAGAATAATCCACATATTAATCATTTAAAAGAAGTATTTTTTTAAATTCATTTATACCACTTTTTAAGAGTGATTTTTTTTAAATCTAGTTTTTTAAATATTTATAAATTCCATTGACATGATAATTTTTTTAAAGAATAATATCAATATTTATATTGGAACTATTTTTAGTATTTTTCAAATAGGTTTATGATTTTGATAAATAGTAAATAAGTGCTAATTTTAATAGAAAACATTAGTTTTGTATAAATTATTTATAAAATTAAATTAAATTTTTAATTTTTTTATTTTAAAGTTAGGTCTATTTTTATCATTCAATCTAATTTAAGTGATTATAATTTATATCATGTTGAATTTGGATATAAAATAATTTCATGCTTTTGAACATTTTCATATTAAACACCTTTTTTCTCATTCTGTCAATGGGATTAATTTTAAATTTAATTAAATCAACTTTTGTGTTTTTAGATTTAAAAAAATGATTCCATATCTTTAATAAGTGGGAAAAACTTTTGTAAATATGTTTCTTTTATTTTTTAAAATTATGAAATGTAACTTCTATAATTTTTTAGTTAACATTGTTTAATGTAAATCGAATATTTAATTGTAAGAATAATATAATAAATTTTATTAATATAACCAAAAGCTTTCGGAGACCAATATTATAACCTTTTGGAGAATTTTTTATTATAGTTTGACATTTGTTTTATTTTATTTAATGAAAAGTTATAGATGTCTAATTTACTCTTTCTAAAAAGTATCAAGAATTTATTTTTGGATTCTTTTCATCATGAAATTTCATTTATTCAATCAACCTTGATGAAAATGGTGGGGGTAAGTCTTTCATATCCTTTTTTCCTTTCCATTGGAGTTTCTCGTCTTTTTGTCCTTGGTCAATCCTTCTCCTCCTCCACTTTCTTTTCTTATTCTTGGTGGATTTTCAAAATATTTTATGAATTGTTTACATCATCTCCCCTTGGAAAAAGGGCTCAGGTTCATGGTTTGATGGAGGTGGGAGTTCTCTTCCACCACTTATTATTATTTCATTGACATTATCTTTATGATTTTGAACTT
Source organism: Viscum album (assembly GCA_963277665.1). Classification (NCBI taxonomy): domain Eukaryota; kingdom Viridiplantae; phylum Streptophyta; class Magnoliopsida; order Santalales; family Viscaceae; genus Viscum; species Viscum album. The sequence continues at coordinate 906,427,252 of OY728139.1, forward strand.
TCTAGGATGGAAGATTCCCTAGATTATTTGTTAGAATATTAATAATATTATTTAACTAGTTGGATAGGATATACACATTTTATTTAAGCCGCTCAACATCATAATATAGTAATTGGTTCTCAATTTATGGTTATACACTAGTGGACAGTTTCTCTTATGTAATTCTTTCGAATGGTGGACGTTGAAATGGTTGTTGATGAAGAAAGGGTTATTTATTGGACAGTTGGAATAGAGGAGGGTTCTGGTATTGCTATTGAAAAGTGGTGTATCTTGGTTCTGTTAGAATCCATATATGTGTTGGGTATCGGGATGACGTGGTGGATCTGGCTGGAATTTATTTTGTAGATAAGTTGTATAAAAAAATTCGATTTCATGTACTTATGGACAATAATTGGTGTAACAATAATTATAAGAGCATAAACCACATACCTGATCTCGTCCTTTTTGTTACTTCACATGGTTCATTTCCTTTTGTGGCACTAACTTGGTGATTTCTCCCATTTTACTTCTAATTAATACTATTGAATTAGATATTCCCACCTCATTGATTTCCCTTGATTCCAACCCACTTGTTCTTAATTATTGTGTGTTTTTTAGAAATCATCTCAATTAGTACATTGATATCTATAGGTCACTTTTCAATCCCAAATCCCCCATATTAGGATTATAGACTATTTTAATCATTTCGTATAAGTAATTGGTTGATGAAAACAAGGAATTGGTGTTCCATTATATCATTATATTGGAACATGGAACATAGATTCTTGAAATGCTCCCAATAATCAGAGAGGGTTTATCCAGTTTATTTTCATATGATTTAGGTTGGTCAGAGTAGGACACTCAAGAGGGGGTGAATTGAGTTCCTATAAATATATTTATTTTAGAACATTTATTAAAAAAATCCCCCAATTAAATTATAAACAACTGAACTAAATGAATTAGCGGATTAATAATAGTTTTGAATGATCAATTAATTTCTCTAATGGTTTATTTATTATCTGTTATACCAATATAAATTATAGATATAACATTTTAAAATAATTTAAAAAATCAAAAACATTTATAAACACAAAATAAGATTAACTATAAATGTATTATTTAGTTTTTTTGAAATATGTGTCAAAATAGAGAGAACTAAATTTGAAAAACATAGTGGATAAAAACAAGAGATTTTTTCTCAAGTAATGACCTAGTCCTCCCCTATTTTTGATCATCTATAACCAAGGATTTTATATTTTTATACTATATTGACATCCTATATCAGGGTTCACTATAGAACATATGGTTATCTAGGTCAATAAGATATCTACCACAGTTAGTTATGGGAAAAAATACAACCATGACATAGAGGGACCTCATTAATAATTATTCACTAGAGAAAAATTATTTTTAATGATGATTGAGTGATGATATATTATATCCTATAGATTATCTCATGAGACAGTGTTAGTTTATGATACAGATACACAAACTTCTTGAAATGTAGTGAAAACGTACACAATAGAGAAGAAATGATGAGAAAGGGTTTGGAATGATCTGTGTGGTGTGTATGATGATTCTGAACTTCATAGATGTAGAAAATGATAAGCTCAAGACCAATTTTTTAGAATCATCACAAAAATAGAGTATTATGAATTATTTATGTTCTAGTTTCCAACTAAATGATATGATCTTTAGAAATACTATGTTGTTGATTTTTTTCTGAAGGGATGTTTTCACTTATGTTTGTAGAATTTTCTTTTTATTCACTAAAATATGAATGAGTATTTTTTTGTTTTTTATTGCTTGATACAAAGTGTGTGTCACATAATTTAATCTACTTTCACACCACATTTTATTTGTTCCTCGGTGTTTTCCTTGGGCCATAAAGTAACACGATATCCACCACATGTGGGTACCTCATACCTCATACCGCGTACTGATCAGGCTCCCAAAGATCATTAATTTTACATTTATTATTAAATATTTCAAATATGAACATCAATAATAATTTTTTATTTAAATAGTAAAGGAAGAAAAGAATATGTTTGGAAGGGTTCCATAGGATTGGTGGCTTGTTCTTTTTCACTTAATGGTGTATTCAGAATAGTATCTTATACATTGTTTGAATTATGGAATTTTGGAATGGTTACATAGGAATGGTATCTAAAAATATACTAAAATTCTAGTCGGGTTGGTTGATGAAAATATGTGTGGTCCTTTTTGAAAATTCCTGACTTATTGGAATGGTGTCTTGTCCTTTGTTAAAATTATGTACTTCAGGCACACTGTCTTAAGAACATTGACAGAGACATTGAAAAAATTTAGAAATTCAGGAATGATGACTGGTCCATATTAATGGTGTATGTTCCTTTGTGAAATTTCTGGACATGTGTGTTACAACAATAGTTATTAGCCAATATCAATAGTGTATGGATCTTTATGAAAATTCTGGACCAGTGGGATACTGCTATAGTGACTCATACTTTACTGATTTTCAAAGTGAATAGTGACATTGAATCCTCTTACTGGTGACTATGAGTTCAACATAATGGTGACTAATACATACTCAGATATTTTAAAATTATCATGTGATGTAACACTAAAAAATTGATTATGATTATAGATAAAAATATTTAAACATGATGTTAAAAGATTAAACATGATTTGTGAGCATTAAAACAAGAGGAGTCCAACGATCTCCTATTTTTTGATGATCCCAAATCATGGAATTTACAATGAAAGATATGTGTTTTTTTAACATATTAGGCACATTATATGAAATAAGATATCAATTAAATTCATCATAGAAAGAATAATACCATAACAATCCATTATAGTATCCGAGAATATATATGAAATATCAGATCTCATACTCATATGTTTGTATCATAACATAGATTATTATATATTCTTGTTATCTAAATTGCATATTTGAGTTCTCACCCATTTTGGATTATCAAATGGAAAACTAGGAAATGAAAAATAAGAATAAGAAAAAAATTTCATCAACAATTTAATAAAAGTGTGAAAAAATTTCATTGAACACATCAATACAATAAAGTCTAAAAAAATACATAATAACCCTATAAAAATCATCCAATCACTTCAGTTCTAGGTCCACCAACTCTTTTCACTTGTGAGAGACATTAGTTGTAGAAGCAGTAGGTGCATATGTGGAAGAGGTTGCTGGTTCAGAGTAGATAAATAGAGAAGGTAGAGGCACTCCATCAAGAATAGAAAGAGAAAGGCTCAGTCTGGAGGAAGATCAGGGTAAAGGATTATCATTTGTGACTGCTATGATCTAGATTAGTTCCTGAGTAGGGTTCATGGTTACAAGTGAAAAGGAATCCTAGGTATAAGGAATCATGTCGTGTATCATAGGGGAATATATTGGAGAAATAGTTATTGTGTTGTGATAATGTATATAAGGCCTCGATAGATTGATGTAGTCCTTGATGGCCTCAACACCATACTCCATAGATTTCTGAAAGTCATCCTTGTTTTCGATGAGCTTCTCAAGGCCAGGAGTAATTTCTTTCAAATGGTTGACATGCTCCTTGAAATATTTATTGACTAGAGGTAGACTCAAATTCTTTACTAAATACTTGAAATGATTGGTCAAATGGTTCTAAGTATAGATCTTCTTGAAATATAAATCTGCTTTATTTGATTTTTTTTCCTCATCATCAGTGTAATATTTTTTGTGAGATCTGAATATGTTACACACATGATCACTGTGCTTTTGAATATTACCAATGATTTGTTGATCAAAACCACCAATCATAGCTTAATTCTCTTCTTTAATAATGGATCTGATCATTGTACTATTTGGAGACGAATATTTTTTTGCATAAGCTAACTGAGATAGAGTATCTGAAGAGAAGGTATTAATACTTTTAAAAAATGTTTCTAAATTCCCATTATATCATCTTTATATTGATTCATATTAGAAACAAGCCCACACATTTCATTTTCAGTTTTTTTTAAACTTCATCGACCACTAAAATCAAATTAGGTTCAATATGATTTACAAACATTTTTGATATCACATTAGCAATAACCTCACATAGACTAGAAACTAGAGATAGAATAGAATCAGTATGAAATTCATTCCACATCTCCTTAACCATTTATTTTACAGTCTCAAATTCATCATTTGACTATTTATTTTTGAGGATTGCATCTTGTATCTCAGGAAGTAGATTGTATTGAATTTTCAATATTATCTTCTCCAGAAGATTTCCAACATCTCGTTCACTAAGGATGGTTACAGGATCATGTCACGACTTCAAAAAGATTTCCAATACTAGATAACAGATTTTCAATAAGAGCATTTAAATTTTAATGAATCTCATAGTTTTGGGTTTTTTGAGAACAAGAAGGAACATGTACTGGCTCCTGAATAGAAACCACTTATCTAGATGTGATAGGGTTGAGTTTAAACATAGTTGAATGACCCATTTCTTTAACTGAGGATCTTTGAGATACATCAATATCAATTTAGTATGGAATATTGTACCAGGAATCTACAGATGTTGGATCAAGTAGATTTGGAAATTCAATCTTTTCCCAAATGTATTTCTTCTTCCCCTCTACCGGAACTTCCCTTTAGGAATTAATAGACTCTATATCTTGATATCTTTTTATAGAATCTTATATAACTTGATGAACTTGAGTATTAGATATATTTCCTTCTAATTTCTCCTCATGTTCAATACTCCTTTCAGCAGGTAAACAGACTTCTTGTTTATCAAATTCTTTGGATTTCCCAATAGTAACTTCTCCATCTACAGTTTCTACTTATACATATTTTTCATTATTATCGTTTTCTTCCATAACTGTCTATTATTTATTAGAAACATCACCCTTATATATATTTTCATCACCTTCACCATCATCACCTTTAATGCCTCCCTTATGAGAAACATTCACTTTTTCAAAAACTGCTTCCATTTCCTCATTTTTAATATTCTACTATTTCATCTAGTTCCAAAATATGGTCAGTGATATCATTAGGTCTCGATGGATATTCAACAGGATTAAAATACTCATAAATATTTTAATTTCCTTCTACCCATTTCTTCTTACATGGAATCCAATTATTCTTCATCTTCCTATATATTTCCTTAGAAAATCAAATATCATAATCCTCAACAGTTTCTTAATTTTATCTTACATGTCCTTTAGCTTCCATAATTTCATAAATAAGCCTTAAATAAAATAGTGAAGTTTATTTTGAGGTGGTTTTCATCATATCACATATGTAAAGGGTAAGATATTTTCACATGTTTATCTTATGGCCATTTCCCAAGAGATGTAGCAATAACACATATTGAAACATCGAGGTATAAAAATCATCATTCCTTGGATAGATGTAGTTCCAAAATAACATAAATAGAAATATTTTTCCCCATAAAAATGGTATAAATTAGACTTCTCTTTATTCCATTTCATTTTAAATCACCCAAAGCCTCTTCTAGGATGAATATATCACTTGGATTTGGAGGACCCACTTTATGATCTTCAACGATAACTTCATAATGTACTTTTAAACAAGAATCCCAAAGCCTCTATGAAATTGAAAATCTTTTTATATTTACCCAACTTCTGACTATGAAATCATCATTGGAATGGAAAGAAAACTCAATGTACTAATAATACTCAAAATCAATTTTTTAGTTTAAGGGTTGCTTTTCATTGGTAATCCAATATATCCAACCCTGATCTTCCAATACACTAAGAAAAATAAACTTAATCACAAGAATCCACATTGTACAGACATCATTTTTAGGCATGATTACTAGTTCTACGAGACCAAGATTCTGTGGTTCGTCAAGAATTTTAATTAGAGTTATTTTCAATCTCTTAGTCGACCAGTGTTTCTCTATAGTCAAGGAAGATGGATCCTTTATTATCCACATTCCAAATATGTTGAGAGGGTTCAACATAGAATGAAAAGTTTGGGTGAAAGAGGTTTGGTTTTAGGATTTGAAACTAAGAGTGATGTGAGAAATTATTTGGAGTGACATATTTTTATCTTTTAGGGATTTTAATGATGTAAATAGAAAATGCAGTATAAAATGAAATAAAATCAAATAATAAAAATAGTGAAGCATGAAAATTTACTAGGTATAAAATGGTGAGTCCTTACAGTATTTCATCAACGGTGTCATCACAATGGTGTCACATTGAATGTCGATACTTCAAATGTTGAGACCACTAAATGTGAGGCAAAAATTGATAGAAAGAAAACAGTTACTCAAAATTGATCATTACAAATTCATGTTTGATCTAGCTTATTCTTTCAAAACATAGTGTCTTAGTGAAAATATCGGCCAGTTGATGTTCAATGCTAATTAATTCTCAATCAATATCACCTTTTTATAATGATCTCTAAAAAAAAGATGTATTACATAAATATGTTTTGATATTTAGTGAGAAACTATATTTTTAGATATGTTAATAGTACTTCTGTTATAACAGTTTATGGGGACATGTATAAATTAATATCCGTAATCTAGAAAAGTGTGTTTCATCCACAAAATATGAGAACAAAAATTAGTAGCAGCTATGTATTCAACTTCAGTTGTATAAAATGCAACATTATTTTTCATTTTCATTATTCCCTGATAATAGCGCCGTTCTCAAATAGTGACATATTCCATGGGTGATTTTTCTATCTAACATGAAACCACCAAAATCATAATTAGAGTAGATAACTAAGTAAAATGAATTTCCTTTAGAATAAAGTAGTCCAAAATTGGTAGTGCGATTGAGGTTTTTGAAATTTATTTTTACAATAGGAAGATGTGACTCTTTAGGATTTTCGTAAAGATGATCTCACATACATACACTAAACAAAATATTAGGTTGGATAGTTGTTAGGTAGAGAAGACTTCCAATCATACCTCTATAATTGGTTTGATCAAAAAAATCATGTTTCATCAATATCCTATTTATAGGTGGTATTCATTGGATCATCACAACCATTATTAATATCAAAACCAAAACTTTTTAAAATATATTCAACATATTTTCTTTGATTTATGATAATAAATTACATATTTTAAAATATCTGAAATCCTAGAATGAATCTGACTTCACCCATTGAACTCATTCCAAACTCATTTTGCATCATTTTTTAAAAATCAACGTATAAAAAATTTTAGTAGATCCAAAAATAATTTCATCATCATAGATTTGAACTAATAAAACATATTTAAAAAATATTTTTATAAAAAGAGCAGGATCAGTTATAAATTTTGTAAAACATTTTCAAATACAAAATGTGATTAGCCTATCATACCAAGATTTTGGATCATGTTTTAAACCATACAAAGCATTTGTTAATTTAAATAAATTATTTAAAAATTGAGGGATTTTAAAACCAAGGGTTTTCCCAAAAAAAACCTCATCAACTATGTACCCATTATGGAATTCATTCTTATCATCCATTTGATATACCATGAAATTCAAATATGCTGCATAACCAAACAATATTTTAATGTCTTCAAGTATGGATACCGGTTCAATGGATTATTCATAGTCAATACCTTATGATTTTTTATATAATTGTACAACTAATATTTACTTATTTCTTATTATGGTTCCTTCTTTATCCAATTTATTTCTATGTACCCATTTAGATCCTATGGTTAAGAAATATTAGGGTACTCTGTCGGTTTCCAAAAATTATTTCTTTCAATATAATTTAATACTTTATTTATATCGATCACTCAAAAATCATCATTGATTGCATCATTGACATTCTTAGGATCAATATGTGACAAGAAGGCATGATGTTAATCTTCGTTCCGAAGAGAATCTCTAGTATGTGTCACATTATCTAAGTATCCATCTACAACATCAAAGTTATGGTTCTTAAGGGATCTAAAATATTTAAAAAGGGAAGGGCTATTCACTTCATGTTCTTCTATAGCTTCATGTTCTCTATGGTTAGAGTATGGTGATTTTCTATAATAAGAGGATTTAACATATTTATTAACAGTATGATCATGTGATTTTTCATTAATGTTCAGAAAAGAAAAATCATCCTGAAGGTTTTATAAGAAGGTTTTATATTCATGTGAATTTGTTTCATAAAACTGGATATATACAGATTCTCTTATACATTTAGTTCTTTTATTAAATACTATGTAGTTTCTGCAATAAGTTGAATAACCTAGAAATATTCATTCATCACTTTTGGATGCAAATTTTTCAATATTATACTTATAATTGATAATATAAACCTTGAAACCAAAAACATTTAAGTAAAAATCTTTGGGTTCTCAACTATTTCACAACTCATATGGGTTTTTATTAACTATAAGTCAAATTAATTATCAATTAATAATATAAAAATATATATTCATAGCTTCTTCCTAGATGTAAATAGGTAAATAATATTCATTGTTCATAGTCCAATCAATTTCTTGTAGGGTTTTATATTTTCTTTCTAGAACTCCAATCTACGGGTGTGTCCTAAGAGTAGAGAAGTTAGTAATATATCCATTTTGTGAGAAATAATATTCAGACTCTTAATTTTCAAACTCATGGTGTAACAGCCCGAGATTTTATGAAAAATATTCTTTTTATTTCACTAATGTCTTGTATTGTACGCTACACCAAAAGGAGCTTGCACAACACGCATCCTTGACTTGCCTTGCATACACGCAATCACGACCTTCCTCGATAGCGTGTGTAGTACGCAATAACGAGTTTCACTAAACAACGATATGCTATTAAAATATTATTAAAACTAGCCGTTATGAATAGTAATAACCACTTTTTAAAATTCTGTAAATCTTATATTTCAAAATGAACTTCATTTTTGGATTCGGAGTATCAAATTTAGCCTAAGGTGAAATTTTGGTACTTTTCGGATAACTTTCATATTCTGATGAATAGTGAAAATTACTAAATTATAATTAAAAACAACTTTTTTAATCGAAATAATTAATAGTGATAAATCATTAATTTGAGTGGTTTTAAAGTATATTTAGAATATATTTTTACAATTTAATACAATGTGGGTCATTGGATGTAATTTCACATTTAAACTAGACATAAACAGGTGTCAATCTTTTGATAGATATTGTTTCTTAAAAACACGCTATTTGTTTTAACAGCGGGATTTAATTATAAAATTAATTAATGCAACTTTTATGTTATGAATTTGGTAAAATAGACTTCATTTTTGAATTCGGAATATGAAATATAGCTTGGGATGAAATTTTGGCATTGTTCTGAAAAACATCAATTTTTGATGAATAGTGAAACCACTAAGTGGTAGGTTAAAAAAACTGAATTTTGCATAAAACTTAATTTTACCGCTTCTGTGAATGGAATTTCGAAAATCCGACAGACACGGTTAATATCAAGGACTAAAATGTGGTTCAATGAGATGAAAATAATTTTTGGTGAATAGTAATTTTTTACTTTTTTTTAACCGCGGTTAATAGTAAATAGCGTAACTAAGGGTAAATATGATATTACTATTACCCTAACACATGTCCTAATTCTATTGGACAAGTTTAATTCGACCAAAAACAAACTTAGGAATAAAATATGACCATTTAGGCCCACTTGGATTAGATTAGGACATTTATTATTAATTTATTTAAAGAAAGGTTAAAATAGTTAAATTTAAAGTTTAATAAGTAAATCATTTTTAATATGGGGTTATACATAAGATAAATTCGATTGTAAATATTCATTAGAAAGCTAAAAAGAGTTCCTACATGATGGTATTTTATTTGTAATTTTTAGAAATAAAATAATTTAATTTATTTATGACACAAAGATGATGCAGTAATTATCTTATTAATGAAATATTGACATAATTGATGTTATAAACACCAAAATAAATGTAATTTGAGACTTTTTATGAATTCCACTAATTTTCTGGGTTACTATTATATATTAGTGTTGATTTAATCAACTTGGTTCGAACATATAATTCTGTTATGACTTTCAAAAAAATCATATATCAAATAGTGTCAAAATTGACACAAAAGAGTTTTTAAATCAAATATTATATTATTAATTGTTATTTTATTCCTAAAAATCTAAGGTTCGGCCAAATGACTTAGATAAGGATATATGTATTAATAATATACAATTTGGGGTTCGTTTGGCATGTTATAGTAAGTGTATTAACCATATAGTGAAAGAAAACAAAAAGACACGGTAAAAGTTAAATTATTTAACTTAGAGTTAAATCTAATTGATAAGGTTAAAATAAGAACCTAAACTTGTCTAAATCTTATTGGTTGATAGGATTTCGACCCATCCCCACTTTAGCTTCGAAATAAGACCCTTTGGAACCATTATAAACCGATTTTGACTTTAATATAAAATAATATTTTGAGATATTCCTAAGGTGCCCCTCTCCTCCCCTATAAAAGGACACCTCCTCCCCCTCCTCCTCACACCAATTTGAGCACTCAAGCTCGGCCAACCCCTGCCAATTTCTCCTCTCCACTTCCCTAGCAACATCCTAGAGGTTCTGGTCTTCCTCAAAGTCCAATTTTAGTGCCCTAAGAGGAGGTCTCAAAGAGGCACTTCAAAGAAGAGGTAATTACCGTTACCAATTCTTTCATCTTTATTTCTTCTTCCACTTCTTCTTCTTAGGTTTTTTCATTATGAAGTAATAACATCAGTATCACTCATATACTGATATGTTATTATAAGTATGAAACAACCCTATTTCACCATCTATCCATCCTACGGAAAAAGAAATCACCGCGCGTGCGTACGTACGGAATACCGTCTCCACGCCGTGGTGTAATCTATTTTCCACCACCACCTTACATGGATGGGTATAATGGTGTAAAGAATAACTATAAATATTTATTACAACATCATATTGATTCTGATATATTGTATAATCCACTCCAATTCAATTCAATATTTATAGAAATGATATCATCGCTCGTGCGTACGTACGGAATACCGTCTCCACGATGCGATGAGATTCATTCTCCATGTTAACCATTTAAGAATGATTATAATGTATATATAAGAAATAATAATGAAATATATGACATTATAAAGCTACTGGATTTATGTATATATATACCTATGTATGTCATCTACTTACTTCCATTTCAAGACAATAAGGAAAGGAAAACAGCGTTCATGCGTACGTACGGACTACCGTCTCCATGAACGGTGTTTTTCATTTTATTTATCTACCTATTATATATATATATATACTGAATATATATGATATATAAATCATATTTTATATTCTGGAAGTAAGTAAATCATGATATAAGTATTAATGATGTCAAGAACAACAAGTCAAAACACCTACGATAAATGAAACGATTTTACCCAAAACGCTTCTTTAACATGGAATTTACAAAAGAACGGGTAATATAATGTCATAAGTGAACCATATATGATATCATAACAATGAATATGATTCTGTAATAAGTCAATAACATGATTTAAATCATTATACAGGAGGTTCGGACACTTACAAAGCATGTCGGACCTAAGGTAAGGGGAATATCACAATCTCATTTTTATCCGAGATTGTTTATTCGTAAGTATTTACTGGGGTGTATCTTATCATCCACATCCATGTTTCCTCAATATGTAATATTATTTCCATCCACCTACAATGTTTTAAATCCAATTTTACCCTTTGGTGAGTTTTTAGTAAAAGATATGAAAGGAATCTTTTGTCGTTTTTCGTACGAGGTACATTTTGATTTTTTCGACAAAAGTAAAAAAGAATGTTTTTTTTAACTTATACGGCACGAACGGATTTTTACGGTTTTATAAAGCCTTATTTTCATGAACCTTCTTCCAAAATATTTCATGACTATTTTTAATAAAATCTATTTCTTTTAAAATTGTATGATGTTTTGTGAAAAGAAATTGATTTTGAAGAAGAAAGGATATTTTCCTCAAGAATTCATTTCAAGTGTTTTATCAAAATTATTTTCCATCTAAGATAATAAAGGGTTCTGTTTCTATCCATATTTTTACATTTATTTGACTATGTTGTGATGGAATTATGTTAATGAATTCCTTTATCTTATATGAATGGTTTTATGATGTCATGTTGTTTAAGAATCCCATTTTTATTACATGGGTTATGCAATGATGTATGATTTATGATTTTGTGGCACACATAAGAAAGGATTCATTAAGAGATGGGTGGGACCTATATCTCCATCCAATGCATTGGGTAAAGATTTCATATCTCATGAGATAGACATGGCTGGAATGGTAGGTTATACCGGTTCAGTGAAACAGGACTGAAACGAGGATTACTCGATTCAGAAAGGGACTTTGTCCACTAAGATAGTCTTGGCAATGAGTCTTGACTAACAAGAAATGATTCTCTATGATTATGTGTGTATGCCACAATGAGTAATGTTTTATGTTATGATTTCATTTCACTACTATGATTTATCCCATGTTATGAAATTATGCTCTCTTTTGCAGGTTAAGATTTACAAAAATGTTATGTTCTTATGAAAATTATGTGATTGATATTTCTTTTGTTTACCCTTACTGAGCATTTGAGCTCACCCTTTTATGTTTTCTTTTCCCCAGGATATAAAGAAAGGTTTTAGGTAAAAAAAAGGAAGATCTTTATGGGAGATGTTGAAGATCTTTCACCAGGATTAGAAGATTATATTCCGAGTTTCCAAAGACACTAAACTATTACGATCCTTGTGTGTGTGTTTTTGTTATGTACTAAGTATTCCGCAAAAGTAATGTAATGTCAATGTACGATAAGCTTCGGGTCATTACAGTTGGTATCAGAGGAAAGGTTTAGTCAACCTTTGGAAACTAGGATGCGAAAACGTTAGTGAGATCCCTAGAGATATTTCTAAGGTATGTCTAGGGATGTCCCTAGGGATAAGTATACGTATAGGTTATAGTAATAGAATTACGCTAACGATCATAGAATTAAACTTAAGATGTTGGATATTAAAGGTACTCCCCCTTTATTATGTTGTTTTCCCTATCATGATTTTTTCCTCTCACACTATTCTTTTTGGGTTTTAGACGATTGCTGGAACCCGAAGGAACCGTGTTGATCAATGCAATGGACAATGCAATGATTGCCCTCCTGAACAAACAAATGTTATGGGAGATGGAGTGAAAAATCTTATTGCTATACTTACACAAGCTATGAATCATTCTGGACTTCCAAATGAGCAGAGAAGGGAACAATATTCTATTGAGTCCTTCATGAGGCAACGTCCACCTTCTTTCAGTGGGTCTTCTGATCCACTTATGGCTGAACAATGGATCAGTACTACTGAAAAGATATTTTCAGTTCTTCAATGTTCTGATCATGATAAAGTCATCTTAGCAGTATATCGTTTGGAAGGTGAAGCTGATCAATGGTGGAATCTTATCAAGAATACGAGGCCAAGAGATGAAATTGAGTCCATGGAATGGGACGAGTTCAAGAACTTGTTTTTCAGTAAGTACTTCCCTCGTATTCTTCGAACAAAGATGGAGAAAGAGTTTCTTGAACTGAAGCAAAGGGACGATGAATCTGTTGGTACCTATGAAGCAAATTTTACAAGACTTGCAAGGTATGCTTCTGGAATTATCATCCAACCTGAAAGTAAAGTTGATCGATTTTTCAGTGGCTTAAAACCAAGTCTTCGAAGGGCATTAGCTATAAGAGACTTCAGTAGCTATGAAGAAATTGTGCGTTGTGCTATCAAGGTAGAAATGGAAGTTGGTGTTACATATCCATCTCATGGTTTTGACAAGAAACGAAAGATGGAGTTCAAGGAGAAATCTCAGAATAATGGTGAAAAGAAGATGAATGTTTCCTTATGCACAAAGTGTGGAAAGAAGCATGCTGGAGATTGACTTAAAGGGACTAGAAAATGTTTTAAGTGTGGAAAAGAAGGTCATCGAGCAGCTGACTGTCGAAGTAATGGAAAAAGGGTTTCTAATGATGTGAATAAAGCAAACACTGTAGAGAACACACCGCCAACACTTCAATGCTTCAAGTGCAAGGAAATGGGGCATTATGCTAATAATTGCCCTAATCCAAGGGTTAGTGATGATCAACATGAGCAACCACTGAAGGCAAAGGACAAAGGGAAATCACATGCGATCACTATTGGCAATGTTGAATATGACAACGATGTGGTGGAATGATTAAGTGTTTATGTAATGGGATAATGTTGTATCATTGAGTATTGCAATATTTATTGATGTGGTATTCAAAGTGATTGAGATATTTTTTGGAAATAAGATGATATGCGCATAATGAAGACGAGAAAATGAAATGTTTAATAGTATTCATGAGCTCATGATTGATATAAGGACTAAGTTATATCATGGTTTGAGTATATAGAATTTTGAGGATTTTGGTATGTGGAAAGTGTTAACTTTTAACTGCACTCATGTTTTCACTAAGGTATTCAAGAGAATACACGATTAAGGACTTTGAATGTTTGGAATGTGACCAACAAGACATATCTTATGATATGTGGGGATCAACGACAGTATTAAATCTCTGGTAATCGATGTCACTATATTATGAGAGTGGACTGCAGTATTATGTATAAGCCTAAAGATTAGACTGGATTATGTTGGACATAAGTTAATATTGTTTAAGGATAGAAGATTTTCGATATTATTGATGGGATGTTATAGTAACGTAGTTTTAGAAAAAGGACAACCTGCAGGACGGGCGACAACCCATCGCTTCGGACAAGGCTGTAGGAATCGAACCCACAACCGAAGTGCGACTGGCCTTTATCGCCTACCACTGGCCTACAGGAAGTCCCTGTTTAGTAGAAACTAGTTTTATTATATTAAGCAGTATGATATATGAAGTATAAGTCCATTTTAGGAACCATATATGATTAATCTCACTATAGATCGACTTATGCATATAATTTTTGCTAATCTTTTGTTTGAGACAGATGGAATGACCCGTAATTCTATCACATGATCTGCTAACACTACATGAATGAGAAATTTAACTTCATTTATTTAAGAGATGAAGTACAAATTGTTCAAGTCACGAACAAAAGTGAGATTGTACCAAAATAAAGTAAGTATTTATTTTAAGCAAATTTTCAACTTTAGGGAAATGATCTTGAAAACCAAAAATGATGTCCTAGTAATCTTATACCTGATGAATCATATGGTACCTTATATCATCACAAATCTATGGATTTGTGATTACTGGCTTTTCCATAGCCATGTTCTCTACCACTCTCCATCAGGACATGATGGTTAGATTTCTCTTCCATATCCACATTTTTACCTATGTGGAAACCCAGCGATTAGTTTATTTGGGTAATCGTTAAATTTCATACTTTAGTTTTTAAAGCCAAGTTTTTGTATTCCTTTTTACGATGTGGGATTCTATTAAAGAATCTTTCGAATAGTAAACCATTTATAACCCCGACGAATTTCGAGGGTGAAATTCATTTTAAGGGGGGTAGAATGTAACAGCCCGAGATTTTATGAAAAATATTCTTTTTATTTCACTAATGTCTTGTATTGTACGCTACACCAAAAGGAGCATGCACAACACACATCCTTGACTTTCCTTGCATACACGCAATCGCGACCTTCCTCGATAGCGTGTGTAGTACGCAATAACGAGTTTCACTAAACAACGATATGCTATTAAAATATTATTAAAACTAGCCGTTATGAATAGTAATAACCACTTTTTAAAATTCTGTAAATCTTATATTTCAAAATGAACTTCATTTTTGGATTCGGAGTATCAAATTTAGCCTAAGGTGAAATTTTGGTACTTTTCGGATAACTTTCATATTCTGATGAATAGTGAAAATTACTAAATTATAATTAAAAACAACTTTTTTAATCGAAATAATTAATAGTGATAAATAATTAATTTGAGTGGTTTTAAAGTATATTTAGAATATATTTTTACAATTTAATACAATGTGGGTCATTGGATTTAATTTCACATTTAAACTAGACATAAACAGGTGTCAATCTTTTGATAGATATTGTTTCTTAAAAACACGCTATTTGTTTTAACAGCGGGATTTAATTATAAAATTAATTAATGCAACTTTTATGTTATGAATTTGGTAAAATAGACTTCATTTTTGAATTCGGAATATGAAATATAGCTTGGGATGAAATTTTGGCATTATTCTGGAAAACATCAATTTTTGATGAATAGTGAAACCACTAAGTGGTAGGTTAAAAAAACTGAATTTTGCATAAAACTTAATTTTACCGCTTCTATGAATGGAATTTCGAAAATCCGACAGACACGGTTAATATCAAGGACTAAAATGTGGTTCAATGAGATGAAAATAATTTTTGGTGAATAGTAACTTTTTACTTTTTTTTTACCGCGGTTAATAGTAAATAGGGTAACTAAGGGTAAATATGATATTACTATTACCCTAACACATGTCCTAATTCTATTGGACAAGTTTAATTCGACCAAAAACAAACTTAGGAATAAAATATGACCATTTAGGCCCACTTGGATTAGATTAGGACATTTATTATTAATTTATTTAAAGAAAGGTTAAAATAGTTAAATTTAAAGTTTAATAAGTAAATCATTTTTAATATGGGGTTATACATAAGATAAATTCGATTGTAAATATTCATTATAAAGCTAAAAAGATTTCCTACATGATGGTATTTTATTTGTAATTTTTAGAAATAAAATAATTTAATTTATTTATGACACAAAGATGATGCAGTAATTATCTTATTAATGAAATATTGACATAATTGATGTTATAAACACCAAAATAAATGTAATTTGAGACTTTTTATGAATTCCACTAATTTTCTAGGTTACTATGATATATTAGTGTTGATTTAATCAACTTGGTTCGAACATATAATTCTGTTATGACTTTCAAAAAAATCATATATCAAATAGTGTCAAAATTGACACAAAAGAGTTTTTAAATCAAATATTATATTATTAATTGTTATTTTATTCCTAAAAATCTAAGGTTCGGCCAAATGACTTAGATAAGGATATATGTATTAATAATATACAATTTGGGGTTCGTTTGGCATGTTATAGTAAGTGTATTAACCATATAGTGAAAGAAAACAAAAAGACACGGTAAAAGTTAAATTATTTAACTTAGAGTTAAATCTAATTGATAAGGTTAACATAAGAACCTAAACTTGTATAAATCTTATTGGTTGATAGGATTTCGACCCATCCCCACTTTAGCTTCGAAATAAGACCCTTTGGAACCATTATAAACCGATTTTGACTTTAATATAAAATAATATTTTGAGATATTCCTAAGGTGCCCCTCTCCTCCCCTATAAAAGGACACCTCCTCCCCCTCCTCCTCACACCAATTTGAGCACTCAAGCTCGGCCAACCCCTGCCAATTTCTCCTCTCCACTTCCCTAGCAACATCCTAGAGGTTCTGGTCTTCCTCAAAGTCCAATTTTAGTGCCCTAAGAGGAGGTCTCAAAGAGGCACTTCAAAGAAGAGGTAATTACCGTTACCAATTCTTTCATCTTTATTTCTTCTTCCACTTCTTCTTCTTAGGTTGTTTCATTATGAAGTAATAACATCAGTATCACTCATATAATGATATGTTATTATAAGTATGAAACAACCCTATTTCACCATCTATCCATCCTACGGAAAAAGAAATCACTGCGCGTGCGTACGTACGGAATACCGTCTCCACGCCGTGGTGTAATCTATTTTCCACCACCACCTTACATGGATGGGTATAATGGTGTAAAGAATAACTATAAATATTTATTACAACATCATATTGATTCTGATATATTGTATAATCCACTCCAATTCAATTCAATATTTATAGAAATGATATCATCGCTCGTGCGTACGTACGGAATACCGTCTCCACGACGCGATGAGATTCATTCTCCATGTTAACCATTTAAGAATGATTATAATGTATATATAAGAAATAATAATGAAATATATGACATTATAAATCTACTGGATTTATGTATATATATGCCTATGTATGTCATCTACTTACTTCCATTTCAAGACAATAAGGAAAGGAAAACAGCGTTCATGCGTACGTACGGACTACCGTCTCCATGAACGGTGTTTTTCATTTTATTTATCTACCTATTATATATATATATATACTGAATATATATGATATATAAATCATATTTTATATTCTGTAAGTAAGTAAATCATGATATAAGTAATAATGATGTCAAGAACAACAAGTCAAAACACCTACGATAAATGAAACGATTTTACCCAAAACGCTTCTTTAACATGGAATTTACAAAAGAACGGGTAATATAATGTCATAAGTGAACCATATATGATATCATAACAATGAATATCATTCTGTAATAAGTCAATAACATGATTTAAATCATTATACAGGAGGTTCGGACACTTACAAAGCAAGTCGGACCTAAGGTAAGGGGAATATCACAATCTCATTTTTATCCGAGATTGTTTATTCGTAAGTATTTACTGGGGTGTATCTTATCATCCACATCCATGTTTCCTCAATATGTAATATTATTTCCATCCACCTACAATGTTTTAAATCCAATTTTACCCTTTGGTGAGTTTTTAGTAAAATATATGAAAGGAATCTTTTGTCGTTTTTCGTACGAGGTACATTTTGATTTTTTCGACAAAAGTAAAAAAGAATGTTTTTTTTAACTTATACGGCACGAACGGATTTTTACGGTTTTATAAAGCCTTATTTTCATGATCCTTCTTCCAAAATATTTCATGACTATTTTTAATAAAATCTATTTCTTTTAAAATTGTATGATGTTTTGTGAAAAGAAATTGATTTTGAAGAAGAAAGGATATTTTCCTCAAGAATTCATTTCAAGTGTTTTATCAAAATTATTTTCCATCTAAGATAATAAAGGGTTCTGTTTCTATCCATATTTTTACATTGATTTGACTATGTTGTGATGGAATTATGTTTATGAATTCCTTTATCTTATATGAATGGTTTTATGATGTCATGTTGTTTAAGAATCCCATTTTTATTACATGGGTTATGCAATGATGTATGATTTATGATTTTGTGGCACACATAAGAAAGGATTCATTAAGAGATGGTGGGACCTATATCTCCCTCCAATGCATTGGGTAAAGATTTCATATCTCATGAGATAGACATGGCTGGAATGGTAGGTTATACCGGTTCAGTGAAACAGGACTGAAACGAGGATTACTCGATTCAGAAAGGGACTTTGTCCACTAAGATAGTCTTGGCAATGAGTCTTGACTAACAAGAAATGATTCTCTATGATTATGTTTGTATGCCACAATGAGTAATGTTTTATGTTATGATTTCATTTCACTACTATGATTTATCCCATGTTATGAAATTATGCTCTCTTTTGCAGGATATGATTTACAAAAATGTTATGTTCTTATGAAAATTATGTGATTGATATTTCTTTTGTTTACCCTTACTGAGCATTTGAGCTCACCCTTTTATGTTTTCTTTTCCCCAGGATATAAAGAAAGGTTTTAGGTAAAAAAAAAGAAGATCTTTATGGGAGATGTTGAAGATCTTTCACCAGGATTAGAAGATTATATTCCGAGTTTCCAAAGACACTAAACTATTACGATCCTTGTGTGTGTGTTTTTGTTATGTACTAAGTATTCCGCAAAAGTAATGTAATGTCAATGTACGATAAGCTTCGGGTCATTACACATGGCCATGTACACTTCTTAAGGATTTAATTATAACACCGCTATGTTTTTAAAGTGCTCTAGAAGACTTGATAAACTGAAAACTATCTTCACTTTTGTGACCTAAGAAAAAGGCCCTAGTATATGTAGAAAACTGAAATACTAGAACATAGACATAGTGGTTTCCCATTTAGACATGAAACTATAGATGGTCCAAACAATTCCATGTTAACCAACTTGAGCATTTGGGAAGATGAAACTAATTTCTTTGGTTTGAAAGTTTTTTTTTGATGTTATCCTTTTTGACTAGGATTTCTGACTTTATTGTCTAGAAATTATATTTTCGGTTGATCATTGACTAACCCTTATCTATTAGGATTTATATGGGAGTTTATGTTACAACATATTAGTTTCATATTCCAGATCCAAGAGTCCTTGTGAAAAGAACATAAGAATGAACAATTTTTGAGAAAATAATGAAATAAAAATTAACAACCTACTCATGTTCATTTCTAAAATTTATAAAAACTAAATCATTTTTAGAATTGAATACATAGAAAGCATAATTTTCAAATTTAACCTGAAATACATCATTATATAACTGATTTATGATAAGAAAACATTATTTTAAACCATCAAGAAATATAAATTTACAAATTAAAAATGAAATAGTGTTACCAATTTTTCTAAGGCCAATTATTTTTCAATTTTAATTTTCACCAAAGGTGAAATTTCAATCATCAACATTGACAATATTTTTGAAGCTCATATAGTCCCCCGTCATGTGCCTTGAACTTCCACTTTCCATGTACCATAATATTTTACATGATATATTCAAGTATGCTTCCTAAAAAGAAAAATAAAACAAGAAAACATTTTAGTGCCCCAACATTATTTGGTCCAGTAACATTATTGATAAAATTATTGACAACCCAAATTTGATTCAGGGGTTTCCTAGAAATAGTTTGTAATGATTTTGGATAATAAAATTTTCTTGGTCTAAAAATACTACAAGTAGTGAATGATTTACCATTTTGGAATCTAGAAGAATATTTAAGGGTTTTTGGAACAAAAATTGTTTTTCTAGATTTTGTTGAAAATTTCCTATATCCGAGTAGGTATCCAATACCAGTAGTATATTTTGGTGAATATTTTTTACAAATTATTTCTGTGGGATTATTCCTTCTATTTTTAAATTTTCAATGCCATTTTTTAATTGTTCATTAGATATTTCGAGTTAATTGGTTTCTTAATGAAATTGATCATTCTTTTATTTCTCTACAGTAAGCTCAAATTTAATAGTAGAGATAAGAGAATGTTGTTTATTTTAAAATTTATATTTATCTTTTAACTAATTACATGTATGCTCAATAATTCCAAAATATTAAAACATTTCTATATTAGTCACATTTTTATAATTAGATTTATCTCCATAATTTTAAGAATTATGTATGTGAGTTTCTAGTGTTACCTCCAATGTGCTTTTAATAAAATAAATGTTAACTTTTTCACCTTTTTCATCATGTGAATACTATATATAACTGGATATATCCTTAGAAGAACTCAAATTGGACTTTATTGCCTTGTTATACCTTTTATTATTGTCCATATATTTCTTCTTATACATTAACATAGAAAAATCAGATATTAGAATTCTATTCTCTTAAATTCATAACAAACTATTTCATTAGTATTTTAAATTTTTTTCCACTAATTTTTTCAGTTTCCCTTATCATCATTCATTTTTTTGTAGCGGTGATTTTTGAAAAACAACTTATTTCTATATAATTTTCTGAGTCATCTAGCTATCTGAGTTTTTTTTCATCATTATCAGATGATGAATCTTCATTCCATGAACTTTCATAATGACTTTTTTCCTTCTTCTTTTCATTATGTATAAGAAGCAGAGGTCACAAAATCCACTAACTTTATATTTGTTTTATCATCCTCTTTCTTCATGAACTTTAATGCTTCCTCGTACATCATTATCTTAAATATCTTCTCCTTTGCCTACAAAATACTAATATCAAAAGATTCTCTAATTAACATTGTGGTTCCACTCCATCTGTTTGGTAAACATCTGAGAATTTTCATGATTTGTTCCTTAACAGTAACATCCTTTACCAAAGAGATCATTGTGTTTACAATATCATTAAACCTAAGATACATGTCATAGATAGGTTCATTAATCCTCATTTTGATGTTAAAATATTTAATTGATTATGTATTTATCCTCATTTTTATAACATTAGAGGTTCTTTCTTGTGAAATAACTAATGTATCCTAAATTTCAAGGGCTATTTTACAGATCAAAATCATATTAAATTAATCATCTCCTGAATAAAAATATATGGAATTCATTGATTGGTAGTTAATATTATAATATGTCTTAGTTGGGTCTTCCCAAGTATTTCAGGAAGCAAGAGGAACTTTATATTCATCTCCAATGGATAAAAATTCATCAAAACACATTCATTATAAATTAATTTTCATCTTAATTTTCCACTGATCATAATTATTTCCAATGAAAAATAGAGGACTATTGGTATCAGCACCTTCCAATCTATTATCCGTAATAAAGAATAATGAATAGGTTTAACAAAGAGCTAAAAGTTTATAACTTATAGAAATCTAGATATCTTTAAATATTACAGAATTAATAGTTGAATTTTTTTTAAAAATCGTTGAAAACATTGATAATAGATGATTAAAATCAACATATGGTAGTAAATTTTGGTCAGATTAGAACCCTCAAGAGGCTATGTGAATTTATTTCCTATAAATATTTTTAAAAATAATTGATTTAAAATCCACCAATTAATGTATAAATAGACCTGTTAACAGAATTATAATATCTGTTATTTGAATGATAAATTGATTTCTCAAAAGATTGATTAATTATTATTTAAACTATGATGATATATTGATATAATGTATGAAAATAATTCATGAAATCAAAAACATTTATAAATTATATGTTTGAAAAACTATCATATAATATTTAGTTTTTCTGAAATATGTGTGAAATAGAAAAAATTGTATTTGAAAAACACATCGGATAAGAAATTCAGTTCAATATAATGATTATACCTAGTAATCACTACTTATTGATCACCTTCCATAAAGAATATTATATTAATAAACATTATCCACACACTAGATTGAGGTTTACAATAGGACACAAGGTTTTACAGTTCAACAAGATCTATACGACAGTTATTTGTGGGATACAAAATATAACTAGGCCACAATGGGACCTCTTCCACTATTATATGAGGGAAAAAAATGATGTAGAGAGACGAGTGAGTGAGGATATATTATATACTCTAGCTTAGCTTAAGACAAAGTGTTTTTTGTATCATACAGATACACACACTGCTTGAAAAGTTATGAAAATGTACACAATAGAGTATAAATAATAATAAATGTTTTAGAATCCTCATTTTTATTTTCTTGATGGTTCTTGACTTTATAGATGTAGAATATGAGTAGATCTAGTCCACTTATAAAAACTAACACACATAAAATGAGTCATGAATGCTTTGTTTTCTAGTTCCCAGTTATATGAGATACACTTTAGAAATCCACTATAGTTGATTTTTTGTTGAATGGATGATTGCACTATGGTTCACAGAAATTTCATTATTGTTCAATTCAAGACTGATGAATATATTCAATGTTTGTTACTCCTTTTACTAGTGTGTGAACCATTTACATTAATCTACTCAAACACCACATTTTATTTATTCCAAGGTGATTTCCATTGGCCAAAAAAGAGCATGATCTCCATCATGTGAAGGTACCTCATACCTTATACTGCATACTCAAATGGCTGTAAAAGGATATTAATATTATCAATATCATTAAATAGATCAAATTTTATAGTTAGTAATAATTTTTACTTTAAATATAAATGAATGATACTAAAATGTCTGGAATGGTTCCACAAGAGTAGTGACTTGTAATTTGTCTATGAATCGTGTATTCAGAATGGTGTCTTATACATTGTGATAATTATGGCGTTTTGGAACAGTTTCTTAGGAATGGTGTCCAAGACATTGCAAACATTTTTGTCTCTATGGTTAATGAAAAAATTTTTTGTCCTTTGTGAACATTCTAGACTAGATGGTAGGGTGTATTGTCCATTGCGAGAATTCTCAACATTCTGAATGGTGTCTTGGGAATAGTAACACAGACATTGTGAAAATTATGAAATTCAAGAATGGTGACTTTTCCATGACAACAATGTCTCATCCTATATAAAAATTAAATACTGGTGGGTTACTACAATGGTGACTGGTCCATATCAATGGTTTTTATCCTTTGTGAAAATTTTGTACTCGTGGGTTACTACAATGGTGACTCATACAGTAACGATTTTCAAACTGAACGGTGATTGTGAGTCCTCTGACCAATGACTGTGAGTTCACCATAAGAGTGAATCATACATAGTGAAATATTTTCAACCTGTATTTTGAAGTAACACTTAAAATAATATATTATGATTTTATATAAACATAATTAAACATGATTAAACAAGATTAAGCATGATTTCTGAGCATTAAAACTAGTGATGTCTGAAAATTTAAAACCCTTTTTGATGGTAGTTCTCTTAGATCTGGGATATGGTATTTGAAAAGAACAACTTTTGATGTCTTCCTATCCTCTGATATCATCTATTTGTAGATTTTACAATCATTCATTCGCTACTCCTTTGAGTGGGAAGGATAATCCCCTCCACTTAAATTGATCTTTTGGTGCTCCTCTAACATTGAATATTGAGAAGATGTATTTCAATTTGTGGACATGAATATTTGGATCTTATCTTTCAATAACATGAAAATTTGGAAGCATGGGAATCATATTTACAATAAATAAAATATCATTTGGTGCAGTGGGTGGAATGATTTAGTTATTCTGAATGGAAACTCTGGGTTCACATATATTACATAGCGTTGGGTTGGGGTTTTCTGACATGATTTTATGTTTAGAGTTAACACTATGAGTTTCACTTGAATATGAGAGATCTATTTCCTCAATGATTATTGTGAGGTTTATTATTCTTTATTGGGTTAAGGTTCCTCAATTTTTATATCAAATTCAATTAACTGTTCTTTTTTTTGTGAGTCATTCAATTTTGAAAATCTATTTTTTATGTTGCACTGCCTCCCCTTCAATAGGGCCAAGTATAAAGAACGCATATCATAGGGAGTGGGAAAAAAATTATATTCCACGTGTATATTCTAGTGATTAACTGTAGAGACCCGAATCATGACGTACATGGACATCACATTACTTTTACGGAATACTTAATACATGACAGAAACAAACACACAAGGATAGTAATAGTTTAGTGTCTTTGGAAACTCAGAACATAATCTTCTAATCTTGGTGAAAGATCTTCAACATTTCCCAAAAAGATCTTCCCCTTTTGTTTTCTTACCTAAAACCATTCTTTATAACCTAGGGAAAAGAAAACATATAAAGGGTGAGCTAAAATTCTCAATAAGGGTAAGCATGGAGAAAATAAAACAGAACATATACATTTGAACATAAAAAAATGAACATAATGTTTAAACATCAAAATCTTGAGAAATTACATAAAACATGGTAGTACGTAAAGAAAAGATCATAATGGAACATAAATTGTGATAATATAGCTTGGAAATAAAACATTTAATTGTGGAAAAACATTATGTACATGATATTATTTACATAGTAGCCATGGAATTGATGCCAAGACCATGTTAGTGGACAATGTCCCTTTATGAATCGAGTTCACTACTCGTTTCAGTCTTGTAACACTGAACCGAATTAACTTAGCATTCCATACATGTCTATCTCATGAGATATAAATCTTTACCCAATGCAATGGAGGGAGATATTGGTCTCACCCATCTAATAATGAAATCATTCTTTTGTGTGCCACAAAATAAACATACATCATTCATAATAACCCAATAAATAAAATGGGTTTCATAAACATCATTCTATCATAACATAATCCATATAAAATAAATGGATATCATTTCATCATAAGAGAAGTGAAATCATGTAAATCATAGAGACGTTATACTTGAAACATACACATATAAAATAATGTCATCTTTAATGGAAAATGGTTTTTATAAAACACTTGAAAAGAATTCTTGAGGAAAATATCCTTTCTTCTTCAAAATCATTTTATTTCCACAAAATGCAATGAAATTTTAAAAGAAATGGATTTTTTTGAAAATATTCATGAAATATTTTAGATTAAGATTCATGAAAATAAGGCTTTATAAAACTGTAAAAATCCATTCATGTCGTATAAGTTAAAGAAAAAATTCTCCTCGTACTTTTAACGGAAAAGTCAAAAAGAACCTCATATGGTAAACAAAATAAAGATTCCTTCCATACGATGTGGTAAAAGTAGAAAAGGGTAAAAATGACATTAAAAATACATGGAAGAAAATTAAAAATTTTATGAAAACATTTTGAGAACATATGGACATGGATAATAATCATAACCCCAGTAAATACATACGAATAAACAATCTCGGATAAGAATGAGATTGAAATAATTATCCATTATCTTAGGTCTGATATGCGTCGTACGTATCCGAAAATCATGTATAATGATTTAAATAATGTCATTGACTTATTAGAGAATCATATTAATTGTTATGATATCATATATGGTTCACTTATGACTTTATATTACCCGTCCTTTTGTAAATTCCATGTTAAAACAACGTTTTGGGTAAAATCGTTTAATTTATCGTAGATGTTTGGAATTGTTGCTCTTGATATTATTACATATATCCTGATTTACTTAATTCCAGAATGTAAAATATTATTTATATGTAATATATATTCTGCATATACATATATATATGATAGATCTATAAATGGAATTAAATACACTGTTCATGGAGATAGTAGGTCGTACGTTTGCATGAACGTTGTTTTCTTTTCCTTATTCAATTGAATTGAATTAAGTAGATGACATGCACATATATATAAATAAATCCAGTATCATTATTATGTCATATATTTCATGATTAATTATTATATATACTTTATAATCATTCATGAATGGTTAACATGGTAAATGAATCTCATCGCGTCGTGGAGACGGTAGTCCGTACGTACGCACGAGCGACGATATCATTCCCATGATCGTGGAATTGTATTGAAGTATATGTATAATATTTAAGGATAAATATAAATTTAAAATAATCACATCTATTTATTTATTTACACCATTATACCCATCCAAGTAAGGTGGTGGTCGAAAACATATTACACCACGGCGTGGAGACGGTATTCCGTACGTACGCACGCACGGTGATTTCATTTTACGTAGCATGGGTAGAATGAGAAATAGGGTTGTTTAATATTTATAATGACATATCATTATATAATTAATACTGATGTTATTACTTTATAATGAGAAAACTAAAGAAGAATAAGTAGAAGAAGAAAGAATCTTGAGAGAATCTGAAGAAGTGATTACCTCTTCTTCGACGCACCTCCTTTAAGACTTCTCTTAAAGAAGTAGAGTTGGTATTTTGAGAAGACCCAGAACCTCCAAAATGTTTCTAGGGAAGTTTATAAGAGATTATTGAAGGGGTTTGACGAGATTCAAAGCTCAAAAGGGTGTGAAGAGAAGTGGGAAGGTGATCCCTTTTTATAAGGGAGGAGATGGGCACCTTTGAAAATCTTAAAAATATTAATTTATAATAAATATAACCCCACTTAAAAACAACCAAAAATGACTCATATTCTAAGATTATATGAAATAGGGTTTTAATCTCATCAACCAATAAAATTTAGACATGTAGGGAATTTATTTTAAACATTATCAACTTGATTTATCTTTATTTAATCGATTAAATTTTATTTGTGATAATAAGATTCTAAATTTTAAATTGTCATATATAATTACATATGTTCTGTGAATTATCCATAATTACATAATATATGACATTTTGGACTATATAAATTTCAATTTATAATTGTTTAATATTTTTTTGATTTTTAAACAATTTAATAATATGTTATTTTTATAAAATAACAATAGTGTCAATTTTGACACTATTCAACTATTTGAATTTAAATAAAATCCCCAAAAAGGATATATTCAAACTAAAATATTTAATAGGTTCTTAAAATGTTATTTAGTCTAGAAAATTAGTGGAGAACATTAAATAGTTCATATAATATTTATTTTACTATTTGTAAAACCATTTATTTGATATTTCTCTTAATAAACTAATTACTACAGCATTTTTGTATAATTATTAAATATAATTTTTTTTGTATAAAAATTAAAAAAAATACTAGGATGAAGATAAATCCTATATATTTTATAATAATACATTTAGTCGGATTTATCTTCTAAAACACCCAATGTTTAAAATGTTATATATATTAAATTATGAGGGTGACAACTTTGACATCATATAAAATAATATAATATAAGTGTCATAATCACTTTTATAAGACTACAAACGGTCATATATTCGGTAATTGGATGCGTATTGTGTATATATACACTAGCCATAAGTTTTTTTTCAGGTTTTTGAGCCCTTTAATATGTATTACTATTTCTATAAAAACAATATTGTTGATTTTTTTACTAAATAAATAATTTCTGCATCATTAATGTATAAGATAATAAGGTAATTAAATAACTCTTAAAAATTACAAATAAATAAAAATGATAAATGAAAACATTTTATCATTCAAATGATTATTTATAATTAAATTTATATTCTATATAACCGTATAGTAGAAATACTTTAATTATTAAAGTTTGAGTGAGACATATTTCACTTTTCCTTAAATAAATTAAACTAAAGGTCTTAATCAACTCCAAGTGGGTTCTAATGGATTCCATTTAGACCCAAATATGACTTAGGACGAAATATAATCATCCAATTGTATTAAGAAAAGTGTTAGGATTATTTTAAAATATTATATTTACCCTTAATTACCCGATTTACCTTTTACTGTGGTAAATAAAATTTACACTAGTTACAATTCATAATGCCCAAAAATAAAAATTAGTATATTAATATAATTTTGACCCACTGATTATAAATATGGAATCCATTTTTCCAAATTCAATACACATAAGTTGATGAAATTTAATTAAATTACTCTCGTTGTCGAAAGAAAACGGGTTTTTGTTTAAAACATTGTAAAAGACTGAATTGATTTAACCTATGAATTCAATGTAAAATCAATCCTAATGACATAAATTATATTAAATGGTAAAAATATATTCTATTTATATTTTATAACCATTATATATTATAATTTAACCACATAAATTATTACAATTAAAAAATTTGTTTCTAATTAAAATATAGCGTGTTTTTACTATTCAAGAAAATATGAAAGTTATTAGGACAATATGAAAAATTTATCCAAAGTAAATTTTAATATCCTCATTCACAAGAAGAAATTTATTTTTTCAAATTGAACATATAAACATGTTAAAATCTATATTTAAAGTTGGCGCACCATCAAAAGGCGGCAAAACTACATTTTTGAAAAATACTTATTTTACCCGAAAAATTTATTTTGTTCTTATACCGTGTTCTAGAAAATGTGTAAGATGAATAATAATGTTATAAAATTCAAATTTTAGTTAATACTATTCGTAAAGGCTAGTTCATAGTAATATTTTAATAATATATCGTTGTTTAGTAAAACATGGTATTGCGTACAACACACGCTACTGAGGGAGGTCGCGATTGCGTGTAATGCAAGCCAAGTCAGGGTTGTGTATAGTGCATGACTTATCTGTTGTTTCGTATAACAAAATCCAACCATATTTCATTAATACATTAAATATATATATATATACTCAATGTTGCGTAGAATAACTACTATCAAACAAACTTGAAATTGTGTGTAACCCGATCCAAGATTAGTGTTGCATATACTGCAAGCTAATATGGTGTTGCGTATAGCACAAGATAATCTTGGGGTATCATACAACACAAGACATCAAATAAATTAAAAAAAATACTTCACATAAAATCTTGGGGTGTTACATTCTACCCCCCTTAAAATAAATCTCGCCCTCGAAATTCGTCGGGTTATAAATGGTTTACTACTTGGAAGTTTCTTTAATAGAAACCAACATCATATAAATAATTACAAAATCCAATCTTTAAGAACTAAAGTATAAAATGTAATAGTTACCCAAAATAACTAATCAATGGGTTTCCAAATAGGATACCATAGATGAAAATATGGATATGGAAGAGAAATCTAACCATCATGTTCTGGTGGAGAGTGGTAGAGAACATGGCTATGAAAAATCCAACAATCACAAAGCCATATATTTGTGATGATCTAAGGTACCATCTGATTCATCAAATATAAGGGCACTAGGACAACATTTTTTTTGTTTTCAAGATCACTTCCCTAGAGTTGAAGAAATTGGAATTATAAGAAATACTTTCTTGATTTTGGTACGGTCTCACCGTTGGTCGTTCCTTGGACAATTTCAACTTATCTCTTAAGGAAAAGAAGTTGAATTTGTCATTCGTGAAGTGTTAGCAGATCATGTGATAGAATGATGGGCCATTCCATATGTTTCAATCAAAAGGTTAGAAAAAGTTATCAAATATACATAAGTCCATTTATAGTGAAGTTAATTGTATATGAATCCAAAAATGAACTTATACTTCATCTATTATACCAGTTAATAAAATAAAACTAGTTCCTACTAACTAGGGACTTCCTGTAGGCCAGTGGTAGGCGAGAAAGGCATGTCGCACTTCGGTTGTGGGTTCGATTCCCACAGCCTTGGCCGACGTGATGGGTTGTCGCCCGTCTTGCAGGTTTTCCTTTTTATAAAACTACATTATTATAACGTTCCATAAATAATATTGTAAAACAATTCTAGCTTTAAACAATTCTATCTGATGTCCCACTTAATCCATTCCAACCTTTAAGCTTATCAAAAATACTTCTGTCCAATCTCATAGTGTAAAGAAAATGATTACTTGAGAGGTCACATAACAAGTACGTGAATACCATAATTTATCCCCCATATATCATACAACATATCTTGTTGGTCACATTCGAAACATGTGAATACCTTAATCTGGAATTCTTTTCAAACATGAATTACCATAGAACCTTAGTGAAAACATGAGTGCTGTCAAAATTTAACACTTTCCACATACCAAAATCCCAAAAATTCTATATACTCAATCCATTATATCACTTTTTCCTTATACCGATCAAGAGCTCATTAATACTATCAAACAACTCATTATCTCCTTATACTTTCATTATGCACATATCATCTACCTTTCAAAAATATTTGAATAACCTTTCATGGTTACCAGTACCATTCAACATATACTTTCAAAAACATTAGGAAAAAAATAGTGTAACAATCCTTAAATGTTCCTTTATTCCATAGTACCATTAAATTACCAATACAACATAACTCTTGATAAACATACAATCATTCCACTCCCTTCATAAAACATTGACCGAGCTTCATCATTTTATTCCTCAACACTTCATTCATCTCACAAATCATTTGTAGTCTCTTCATCATCAACAATATAAATACTACCCATACAACCATTCTTATTCTCTTCATGAGATTTTCCCTTAAGGCATCGATTTGCATAATGCCCTTACATTCCACATATAATGCATTTAACCATTGTTGATGTATTATAAATACCATTATCTTTGTCCATTGTGTTAACGGATCCTTTTCCTTTGCAATTACTGGCTTTGTGTCCTTCTTTTCCGCACCAAAAGCATCTTCCAGTTCCTTTGAATCATTCCCCTTGATGCCTCTTCCCACATGACTTACATGAGGGAAATTTAACTTTCTTTCCTCTATGATCATCATGAAACTCCATCTATCTCTTATTAGCTGAGTGAGGAATCTTACCAAAGTTGAGATTATTTATCATATTATGAGATTGCAGATTAGGCATAATAACGATGGTTTGCCTTCCAAATTCTATTTCATTTGGTAGATCATGATTAATATCGTTCCATTGTCCATTATATCCTCCATTATCATGAATCTTCCTGTTTCCAGCCATTTTCTAAAACCCAAAAATAATAGTGTGAGAGGAAAAAATCGTGCTAGGAAAACAGCATAATAAAGGGGGAGTACCTTCAATATCTAACATCTTAGGTTTAATTATAAGATCGTTACCGTAATTCTAGGACTATAAACTATACTTATACATAACCTTAGGGACATACTAAAAATACATTAGAAATATCTCTAGGGATTTCACTAAAGTTTTTGCATCCTAGTTTCCAAAGGTTGACTAAACCTTTCCTCTGATACCAACTGTAGAGACCCGAATCTTGACGTGCATGGACATCACATCATTTTTGCGGAATACTCAATACATGACAAAAACAAACAAACAAGGACCGTAATAGTTTAGTGTCTTTGGAAACTCGGAACATAATCTTCTAATCATGGTGAAAGATCTTCATCATTTCCCATAAAGATCTTCCCCTTTTGTTTTTTTACCTAAAACCCTTCTTTATAACCTGGGGAAAAGAAAAAATACAAAGGGTGAGCTCAAATTCTCAATAAGGATAAGAATGGAGAAAATAAAACAGAACATATACATTTGAACATAAAAACATGAACATAATGTTTAAACATAAAAATCATGAGTAATGACATAAAAAATGGCACTACATAAAGCATAGATCATAATGGAACGTAAATCATGACAAAATAGCTTTTAAACAAAACTTTTAATTGTGGAAAAACATTAAGTACATGATATGATTTACATAGTATCCATGTAATTACTTCCAAGACCATGTTAGTGGACAAATTCTCTTTCTGAATCGAGTTCACTACTCGTTTTAGTCCTGTAACACTGAACTAGATTAACTTACCATTCCAGCCATGTCTATATCATGAGATATAAATCCTTACCCAATGCATTGGAGGTAGATATTGGTCCCACCCATCCCATAATGAAATCATTCTTTTGTGTGCCACAATATAAACATACATCATTCATAATAACCCAACGAATAAAATGGGTTTCATAAACATCATTCCAACATAACATAATCCATATAAAACAAATGGATATTATTTCATCATTTGAGAAGTGAAATAATGTAAATCATAGAGAAATTATACTTGAAACATACACATATGAAATAATTTCATCTAAATGTAAAATGGTTTTGATAAAACACTTGAAAATAATTCTTGAGGAAAATATCATTTCTTCTTAAAAATCATTTTCTTTTCACAAAATTCCATGAAATTTTAAATTAAATGGATTTTGTTGAAAATAGTAATGAAATATTTTATATCAAACTTCCTAAAAATAAGGCGTTATAAAACCATAATAATCTGTTCATGCCATATATGTTAAAGAAAATATTCCCCTCATACTTTTCATGGAATAGTCAAAAAGTACCTCGTATGGTAAATAAAAGAAAGATTCCTTCCATATGATGTGGTAAAAGTAGAAAAGGGTTAAAATTACTTTAAACATACATGGAAGAAAATTAAAAATTTTATGAAAACATTTTCAGAACATATGGACATGGATAATAATCATAACCCCAGTAAATACAAACGAATAAATAATCTCGGATAAGAATGAGATTTGAATAATTATCCCTTACCTTAGATCTGATATCCTCCGTACGTATCAGAAAATCCTTTATAATGATTTAAATAATGTCATTTACTTATTATAGAATCATATTCATTGTTATTATGTCATATATGGTTCACTTATGACTTTATATTACCCGTTCTTTTGTAAATTCCAAGTTAAAGCAGAATTTTGGGTAAAATCGGTTTATTTATCGTACATCTTTGGACTTGTTGTTCTTTATATTATTACTATATCCTGATTTACATAGTTAAATAATGTAAAACGTGATTTATATGTAATTTATATTCATCATTTACATATATATATATGATAGATCAATAAATGGAATGAAATACACCATTCATGGAGACGGTAGGCCGTACGTACGAATGAACGATGTTTTCGTTTCCTTATTCAATTGAATGGAATTAAGTAGATGACATACATATATATATAAATAAATAAAGTATCATTATTATGTCATATATTTCATGATTACTTATTATATATAAATTATAATCATTCATGAATGGTTAACATGGAGAATGAATCGCATCGCGTCGTGGAGACGGTAGTCCGTACGTACGAACGAGCGATGATATCATTCCCATGATCATGGAATTGTATTTAAGTGTATGTATAATATTTCATAATCAATATCGCTTTACAATAATCATATATAGTCATTTTTTTACACCATTACACCCATCCAAGTATGGTGGTGGTAGAAATCAGATTACACGACAGCGTGGAGACAGTATTCCATACGTACGCACGCGCGGGGGTTTCATTTTTCATAGGATGGATAGAAGGAGAAATAGGGTTGTTTCATATTTATAATAACATATCAGTATATAAGTAATACTGATGTTATTACTTTATAATTAGACAACTAAAGAAGAAGAAGTAGAAGAAGAAAGAAATGTGAGAGAATCCGAAGAAGTGATTACCTCTTCTTCGACGCACCTCCTTTAAGCCATCTCTTAAGGAACTAGAGTTGGTCTTTTGAGAAGAACAGAACCTTTAGAATGTTTCTAGGGAAGCGGAGAACGGAAATGGGTAGGGTTTTTCCGAGATTCAAAGCTCAAAAGGGTGTGAAGAGAAGTGGGAAGCGGTTCCCTTTTTATAAGGGATGAGAGGGGCACCTTGGGAAATCAAAAAATATTAATTTATAATAAATCTACCCCAACATAAAAACCACCAAAAATGACTAATATTCGAATATTATATGATATATGGTTGACATATTATCAACCAATAAAATTTATACATGTAGATAACTTATTTTAAACATTATCAACTTGATTTATCCTTATTTAATCTATTAAATTTTATTTTTGATAATAAGATTCTAAATTTTAAATTGTTATAAATAATTATATATGTGCTGTGAATTATCCATAATTAGATAATTTATTACATTTTAGACTATATAAATTTATAATTTATAATTTATAAATATTTTTGGGATTTTTAAACAATTTAATAATATGTTATTTTTATAAAATAACAATATTGCCAATTTTTCATTATTCAATTATTTGATTTAAAATAAAATCCACATAGAGGATATATTCTAAATAAAATATTTAATATGTTCCTCACATGTCATAGTAATCTATAAAATTAGTAGAGAACATTAAATAGTTCATATAATATTTATTTTACTATTTTTAAAACCATTTATTTGATATTTCTCTTAGTAAAATAATTACTACAACATTTTTGTATAATTATTAAATATACTTATTTGTTGTATAAAAATTAAAAATAAAATACTAGGATAAAGAAAAATCTTATATATTTCATAATAATACATTTAGTAGGATTTATCGTCTAAAAAAACCAAATTTTAAAATGTTATGTTTATTAAATTATGAAGGTGACAACTTTGACATCATATAAAATAAAATAATATAAGTGTCATAATAACTTTTATAAGACTCCAAACGGTCATATATTCGGTAATTGGATGCTTATGATGTATATATACACTACCCATAGGTTTTTGTCAGCTTTGCGAGCCCTTTAATATGTATTACTATTTCAATAAACACAATATTATTGATTTTTTTACTAAATAAATAATTTCTACATCATTAATGTATAAGCTAATAAGGTAATTAAATAACTCTTAAAATTTACAGATAAATTACCATGATAAAGAAAAACATTTTATCTTTCAAATTATTATTTATAATAGAATTTATATTCTATATAACATTATATTATAAATAGTTTAATTATTAAAGTTTGAGTGAGACAAATTTCACTTTCCTATAAATAAAATAAACTAAAGGTCTTAATCACCTACAAGTGGGTTATAATGGATTCCATTTCGACCCAAATATGACTTAGGACGAAATATAATCATCCAATTGTATTATGACAAGTGTTAGGGTAATTTTATAATATTATATTTACCCTTAATTACCTGATTTACCTTTTACTATGGTAAATAAAATTTGCCGCATTTACTATTCATAATCCCCAAAAATAAATAGTATATTAATATAATTTAGACCCACTGATTACAAATATTGAATCAATTTTTCTAAATTCAATATATGTAAGTTACAGAAATTAAATTAAAATTAATCACGTTGTCGAAAGAAAACAGGTTTTTGTTTAAAACATTGCAAAAGATTGAATTGATTTAACCTATCAATTCAATGTAAAATCAATGCTAATGACATGCATTATATTAAATGGTAAAATTATATTCTATTTATACTTTAAAACCTTTCAATATTATAATTTATCCACATAAATTATTACAAAGAAAAAAACTTGTTTCTAAGTAAAATATAATGTGTTTTTACTATTCATTAAAATATGACAGTTATCAGAACAATATGAAAAATTTATCCAAAATAAATTTTAATATCCTGATTCCAAAGAAGAATTTTATTTTTTCAAATTGAACTTATAAACATATTAAAAACTATATTTAATCTGGGTGCGCCATCAAAAGGCGGCAAAACATCATTTTTGAAAAATACTTATTTTACCCGAAATGTTTATTTTGTTCTTATACCATGTTCTAGAAAATGTGTAACATGAATAATATAAAATTAAAATTTTAGTTAATAACATTCATAACGGCTAGTTCATAGTAATATTATAATAATATATCGTTGTTTAGTAAAACCCGGTATTGCGTACAACACACACTATCGAGGAATGTCGTGATTGCGTGTAATGAAAGCCAAGTCAAGGTTGCGTATAGTGCATGACTTCTTTATTGTTTCGTATAACAAAATCCAACCATATTTCATTAATACATTGAATATATATATATACTCAATGTTGCGTAGAATAAATAATATCAAAAAAACTATAAATAGTGTGTAACACGATCCAAGATTAGTGTTGCATATACTGCAAGATGATATGGGTAGTGTATAAATTACAAAAATATGGAAAAGAAAATAAATAAAATGGAAATATGAGAAGTTCTTCTCTTTGGTGTCCCAAAATGAATTGGATTGAATGATATGTTTTGAGATGTAGGAGCTCCTCTCCTTTTATAAATGGATTTTTTTCATTCAAAATTTGAATTGTATTATCTAAATAAATGATCAAATCAGGTTTTTTTCATCAATAATGTTTTTTATTAATTAATTGGCCCCCTAACCTAAATATTTCACTGTCTTTGGACTTGTGTCAAGGGACTTATGTATGTTTTACTCTGAAAATATATTATTCCCCGTAAGACTATAAATTTCAATCCCTTATATAAAAGAGCACTAATGGCCATGAAAATGGTAGATTAATGCGTATCCTTTTTTTAATACTTGTTCCCCAATATCTTTTTCATCCACCCTCTTAATGTCAGATTATTTGGGCCCCCCATACACTAGATATAGGCCCACACCAAAAATAGATAGATCAAGAAACAGTTTTCATGGCCCAACGTGTAAGAACCTTTTGAGCTTCCATACAGTTGGTTCAGCCTTTTGTCCCAAAAGACTAAATAAATACCTAGATGTGTATACTTTTTCAAAAGAATGAATTTAACAATATAGATAAATATAGAAAATTTTATGACAAAAAGATAGAAATAATTTAAAACAAACAAAAATACAAAATGCTTCATTTTTACAATTAATCCAAAAATACCACCAATTTCATAAGATGTGACAATTTATCATAATGTAACAATTTTTTTGGAATTAAAAAATGAAATTCAATGTACATTTATTCAAAATATTTTCTCTATCAGTTTCATTCAAATAATTTTAATGACTACGTCACTTTTAATATAGGTCTATCTAAATGATATATTCAACTATAAATAGAAATTTCTAAGATCAAATTTAATATTCGTAAAATTAATTTAAATTAATTTTTTTTTAAAATATTTACCTGAATGGATTACACAGTGAGGATGCATAATTGTTTTAGTTAATTTGAATATCCATTAAATGATTATATATATATATATATATATATATATATATATATATATATATATATTTGATGTAATTAATTTCATTCCTAGATTTTATTGAAACTTTTGACATGTTAGTGATATACTAAAAGTTTTTTTTCAAAGATATATTCTCTTATAGATTTTTTTTAAAGTCAAAGTAATGAATATTTTCATAATTTTCATTAATTTTACATCAAAATAAAAAATATTTTATTAAATGATATAAACATCATAAAAATATAACATTCATTAAACATATTTTGATAATTATAAATATTTCATCAATTATCTATTTAGTTTTATTTTTGAATTTTATAAATAAAATATTTACACTTGAAGAATAAAAACACATTTTTCAAGAGATGAGTTAAAAGGAATAATTAAGGGTTAAATAAAAAAAGATAAGGGTATGAATGTGACCTAAACTTATCTAAAATTAATTTTTGAGAGGATTTAGAACCATCCACATATTATGTTAGATATTTTTATCTTTGGAGACATTTGGAATTGTAACGTAATTTAAATAAATTTAGTACTTTGGTGGTTTTAAAAAGTGCCTCTCACCTTAATTATACATGGTCATAATATCCCTCACTTGTTCATAACACATTCATCCCACTACATTAACCAAAACCTACCAATTTATCCTCACAACATCTTTATCCATGTTCTTGAGTACATGGAATTCCAAAAAATACCTAGATTCCATAAGAATATATCTAAAGGGGGTCCACCGAAGAAGATGTAATCGTTATACCAACTCATCCAAGTTCATTTCTTATTATAATTTATTTTAATGAGTTATTTCCAAAAATAAATTAATAACACCATTATCATAAATATGGTTTAATTTTATTATGTCCATGAAACAACCATATGATATGACTTATCTGTCCAATGAAAAATAAAAGAACCCCGATGGTGTATGCATGATTTACCATCTTCACATAGTGGTGTAATTGTTTTTCATCACCAATATAATTTAATGGGTTTTATTATATTTAAAAATTGATATATTATTTAATTATGAAATGAAATTTATTATTTATAATTAATATACCAACCAATTTTTTACCCTATCACCATTAAGGGAATGATAACGTCCCTTTGTTCTTACATACAACCTACTATTTCCATGATGGGATTTTATTCTTTGTTTTTGTTAACCTGTCAAGAATGATTACAAATTGTATATAATGAGTAAATATGATATATGTGTACTTAATATAAATATGGATTTATAAAGACCTTAAAATTCCATATATATATTTTAAATTATTTGGGATTATTACAAGACTATGAAAGGTGATGGAACCTGTTTCCAAGGCCCCAAGAGACCGGAAGGGAATTTTGAATATTTTTTAATGTACATTTAGTACACATGTGGTTGGAGATTTCTATCTTTTGAACTGGTGCTTGGATTAAAATTTCGAGGGAACTGTTGAATCCACACCGCCAAGATTCTTTTAAGGGTTGTTTGGCTTCAACCGAAAAGGGTCAGACGAAAAAGTAAATTTCTTGGACTTTAAAAAAATAATAAAATAACTAAATATTTTTTTATTTTACTTTTTTTTTCTGTTGGAAAAAGGTTGTGGGACCATGGTGAAATGTCAATCCATTTAATGTCTTTACTCTCTTTTTGTGTAACTACACCATTGGCGGAAATTAAAAGAATGTGTAACCGCACCACTGAGATAATTTAAGAGGTTCTTAATTATACTCATTAATGGACCTACTAAATTATGTGGTATGTTGATCCTCTCCACCCCTCAATTTAATTTTACCTCATGCTTTTGTTTTGGGAGAGCTATGAGAAGAAGCTCTGATGAAGCACCGACGACATTTTTCTCCGATGAAGAAAGTGATCGAGTGACAGATGTTAGGGAAATCGATAGGTGATGACAAACACCGACGAACACCTTCGGACGTGAAGAATCTCTCCTCTTATTAAGAACCTTCCAATGTATACCAATTAAGAGGTTATATTCTTATTTTCTCCCATTTACACCATTCATGAATATTATGAAGAACATGGATCAACCATCCAACGAGTTGATCTGTGTTTTTTATTTAAGGCAGGAGGATATTGTGGGGTTTTCTTTATTGGATTTTATATAATTCAAATATCATTACCATGTTGTTATGCTAACCAGAAGGGTGCAAGAAAATAAGGAAGGCTTGGACCCTCCACCGAACGTGGATCCGGGGGAGTTCTTTGTGGAAAACTGGAAGTTTTGGTGGTAAGGTGGAACCAAGGGTCGTGCAACCCAGGAGCCATCGTGGGAGGGTTGTAGGAACAAACATGAATAAAAGTGGACCACCAAAGCTTCAATGGTGGCCCACGGAGGCCTATCAAGTACAGCAGCACCAGGGACTGTGGGAGGCGGTGGTCGGCACCCGCAGGCCGTGATTAAACGACAGCGCCCGAAGGTAGTATCATGGACAAGGTGGCAGACGGCCTTCGCTGGCTAAGTTGAAGGAGGGAATCGTGCTGCGGCAGCACACACCAGTGGAAGGTTGCATCGTCGAGCCGTGATAGAGGGCGGACCTGTGCTCGTAGGTCCATTGTGGGCTGGTCCATGTGGACCAACAAGGGGAGTGCAGCGCCATCTGGCACCGTTGTTGATTTGGGTAGCACTCTATAGTTGAACACCATAGAGAAAGGTCACATCTTCTATCTGAAATGGAGGGCGGACCTACGGTCTGTGGTTCTCGTGCATTACCGGTTTAGTGGACCGTCCAGGAGAGGCGGAGCCAACCAGTGTCGCTGCCTTGACGAACTGAATGGCTTCGGCCATTCGGGAGGGGTGCAGACCCCCTGTGCTCGACAGCAGGCCCAGCGATTCCACGGCCCGGTGGGCTGTGCCCATGTGGGTGGTTCGGGACACACCTGCAGCCTAGTGGGTTTGGTCAGGTTGATCTGACTGGTTCAGACCCCTTATGGCCTAGTTACATTTAATTGGGTGTAACTCCTAAACCAGAAGGTTTTTTTAAAAACCGTCAGCGGTACTGGAACCCTTAGGACGAGGCGGTCCTTTTAGGATAATCCACATATCTTTCTTAGAATGTTGAAGTTTGGCCAGGTAGGATTGTACCTGAATCCAACTGGGCCCTCTGCACTGTAATACCTATAACATACAGAACGAGCGTCTGGTTGTTGTGTCGTGTGTTGCGTTGGAACCCCTATGACATGACAAATCATAGAGTAACTTCTTTGTGAAACTTTTTTCCAGTTGAAATATGACCGATGTCCTGAGGATAGGCTCTCCCAAGTGCGCTACTTGCGAAACCATATGAATGGATGAGACCTAAAGACTGCTGATTTTCAACTCTATGTGACTTAACAGCCTAGTGGGAAGTACCTATATGTGAATTTGTAGGCCCAATGCAGGGAGCACCTCTGTGTGACTTTGAAAACCCACAGTACATGACAGGAGATGTACTTCAGCACGACAAGGTGGGGAGCATCTCTGTGAGACCCAGAAGACCCATGATACACGATGAGGAGGAGTACTTAAGTAGTTCAAGTATTGTGAGAAGTATCTTGGTGTGACCCGGCAGACCCACCTTACTTGATAAAGGAGGAGTTCTCCAGTAGTCGAGGTGTTCGACAATGTGAATAGTGATTATATTTTTACTACTTTAAAAAATATTAAGTTTGAGCTTTATTTTCTTTGTTATTATGATTGAGATTATGCTAAATGGTTTTTCCTTTGTGGAATTCTAAGAGGCCATTGAGGGTCTTGGGATCCCTACTGGGTATTGTTATACTCACCTCTGCATGGGCTTCACCAACACCTTATTTTTTCTTCTGCAGACGACCGACATCTTTGACAAAAACTTGGGGAGCTATGACCTGATAGTGGACGATGATGATTATAAGGACCCAGCCTTAAAACATTACATAATCATGAATCAAGTGAATAATTCAGATTGAGGATCTTTTCATGTTTAGAGTTTAAGAGAAATAGGAAATAACTATTACATCTCAAAGATTGCAAAGTAGACACTTCTACTCAGTTTCCATTTTTTTCATAAAATAAAAACTCTTAAAAAAGAAACATGACTACTTCCAAGTTTTAGACAGCATTTCCTTCCATGATCCCATTCTTGACCCTATTCATCTTTAATTCAAGTGGAAAGCATTTCAAAAACATGGGATGAGCATAAAGAGCTCAGAAAGGGATACACAAAGAAGGAAAACTGTTAATTTTTCAAAACAAAAATTAAATCATGAATACTTCATCATAAGTAATAATTTTCACTTTTATGAAGTAGTAAATACT
Source organism: Viscum album (assembly GCA_963277665.1). Taxonomy (NCBI): domain Eukaryota; kingdom Viridiplantae; phylum Streptophyta; class Magnoliopsida; order Santalales; family Viscaceae; genus Viscum; species Viscum album. The sequence continues at coordinate 906,469,240 of OY728139.1, forward strand.
CTTCATTTAATAAAAGATCATTTCTTACCCTTTTATAACCAAAATATCCCCATAAAACCCATATAAAGAACACATAACATATAAAGGTAACTTGGGACATAAACATACTTAAATGGAATAACCATACGGTCGACTTCCACACATGTCACTAAATGGAATAGCCACACGACCATCTTCCATACCCAATGCATTGGAGGTTATTACAAAACCACCCATCCAGGTATTCACGACACCACCTATCATTTGGGTTATCATGTAACCACCAGTCAAATTTCCAAGTACCATTATAAAATCATAAGACATAAAACAAATATAAAGGAAAGAAAACATTTCCACATTTCAATCACAATATATCACATAAATATATTGACATAAAAAATCTTTTATAAAATCCATTTTCAATACCAAAATACATAAAAGTGTATATGTTTTTTATTCTCTTTTAAAAACATTTTGGCTTTTTGAGGAATCCAAGGATAAAATAATACTCGCGGCAGCGGAAAGGTCATTGTCACCGCGTATGTTAAAAAAAGAAACATACTTTTTGTCATTTAGTAAAACCCTTCGTATAGAAAATACTCTTTTGGAATAAAATTAAAAGTCAAAGGGGTTTATACACCATATAAAATAAAGTTGTGTATAAAACAAAATATGTCTCAATGAAAGGAGATTGAGACGAAGTCCCTTACAAAGATGATATCCTTAGATAAAGAATAAATCAATTTCATAATTATGTGTGAAAAATATAAATACACCCAATATAAGTGGATATTAAGTGTAAAAAACCAGATGTCATCCACAAATATTCATAGCACGGCATAATAAAGAGGTAGAGGTTTATCCCAAATAATTTAAATTTGGTTAAGATGTTCCCTTACAGAGATTCGACAGCCTAATGACGTCACTTTAAAATTCCGAAAATGAGATGATAAGAGATAAAAAGGGTATCTCATCACTTGGACATAAAATTTACAGAAATAGGGATATATATGAAAATATCCGAACATAAGAAGATGTAAATTAAAAGACCTAACAAAAAGAAGTCATTTAAAAAAAGGAAGGTGAAAGGTTCCCTTAATGATTTCTGTAACTTTCGAAACGTACACCCCATAAAAGAAGGGTCATAAAATGAAGATGTAAATACCAATATATAAAATTATATTACACAAATAATAGAATCATGGGAAGTACATACACCACACAAAATTAAATAGTGGAATATGTAGTATGAATCTCACGGGAATAAAAAGTGAGATAAAAACCCCTTACCTCGTTGTGATCAATCGAGTCATATGACCAAAAGAAAATAAAGACCAAATGAATCACATAATTCCATGAATATAAAGAGAATAATGATAATATATATGAAATTGAAGTACATAATACACCACACGCAATAAATAAGTGGTGAATAATGGAAATCTCACGGAATTAAAAGTGAGATAATAAATCCCTTTCAAAAATTCGGCAGCCTAACGGCACCACTCAAACATTATTAAAATGAATTTATGAGGGCAAGACGGGGTATCTCATCATATTAACATAATAATTATAGTTGTGTGAATATAAAATAACATCCCCAACATCAGAACATGGATCTTAAAATAAATGACATAAAATAGAGTACTTAAAAAGAAAGAGAGAGGTAGGATCCCTTACCTCAAGTCTGACTTGTCTTGTTCATTTCTTTATATTACTGAATAATAAACATTTTTCAATTTATAATTGATTATGGAACTCCTTTAAAGTTTATAATTCAATTCATATCACATATTATAATTTTATAACAATTAGTTAATTATGTGAGTTCAAAACAGACGTTTTTGTCGACGTTCGGTACATGAGTCAAAATATTGAACTTGTTTGAAAAGAATTGTCCATGTAGTTATAATTACATCATCTCCAAAATAATATTAATGATTTAAATATCATATATATCTAGTATATATTCATTTTATACTATTCCATAACATTTGGAGATAAAAAATGAAATGCACCGTTCATGGAGACGGTGGGCCGAACGTACGCATTAATGCTAATTTCATTTCTTTGTCATATTAATGGAATTAAAACTAAATGAGATATATATATATATATATATATTATCATTACAGTATAATATATATGTTATATAGGTCACATAAGTTAATTAATTTTATTCTTTATACATTCCATGTATTGCATGAACGAATCACATCACTTGAGGTGGATGTAGTCCACACTTCCTCAAATAAAATTATCGCATTTGCACAATATTAAAAGCATAAAGTTATGTTTTAAATATAATATACCGAAACATAGAGAAGACTTAAATATAATATATATCATGTATAAATATAGTTCCATCATAATGGCCACCATGAGAGGTGGTAGGAGAAGATTGAACAATCATCATTTCGTGAGGCAGTAATTCACCATCCGTAGAAACAATATGTTCATTCCCAATTAGATGGAGGTGTGTGTAAGTGTAGCTCTAAAAATTATTATAACATAATCCTAGTATATTTAAGATACCTTTTTTTACAAAATAAAGGAAGAAAAATATTTTAGTGGTTGGGGAAGAAAATAAAACAAAATAACATAAGAGAATACATTACCTTTAAATTGGGTAACTCCTCTTGGTTTGAACCAAAAGGGTTTATTGAAGAGATTTCAGCCTAAGGTCAGGTTTCTAGGATGAGGGGAGAGATATTGAGAGATTCTGTGAGTAGATGTGGGATGATCCAAAGGGCTTGAGAAGTGTGTGAAATGGGTAGGAAATGGGGACTTTTTATAAGGGAGAGGAGGTGATCTTTTAGAAATCATGAATCTATTATTTAATTATATACCTTTTTGGTTTATAAAGGTCCAATAATTATTAAATTATAATATAATATGTCCCATTTTTGAAATAAAATCATCCAATAATAATTAGCCATGTTTTGGATATTGTTTTAAACTTTATCTTCTTTTTTATTTAATTTATTCATTAATGACATAAAAACTACATCATCATTGTCATAAATAATTTTATTTATTTTATTTCTAAAAAATTATAAACAAATTAACATGATGTAGGAAATTTTTATAGATTTCTAATGAATATTTATAGTCGAAATGATAACTTGTATAACCCCTTGTAAAATTTTTTTTAGTAAAACAATACATGTTTGGGACATTTTTATCTTTACTTCAAATAAAATGTATTAATAACATTATATTACAAAAGTGGCTCCATGGGATCCCACAAATTGACCAATGGATTTTCTTGGTCAGACATGACTCATCCAATCAGGGTAGGAAAGGTGTCAAAGTAATTTCATATAATTATAACATTATTTTCATCTTAAATTACCCTAATTACCACTAATCGCGGTTAATAAAACTAAAAAGTTTATACTCTCCAAATATTATTTTTATCCCATTAAACTACATTTAACTTACTAATAATATCCATGTATGTCGGATTTTTGGAATTAAAATCCCAGAAGTCGTAAAATTTCATTTAAATGAAAAACATGTTTTTTATCTTCTACTTAGTGGTTTCACTATTCATCAAAAATTGATGTTTTTCAGAAGAATACCAAAAATTCATCCTAAGAAATATTTGATATTCCAAATTAAAAAATTATTTCCATTTTACCATATTCAAAACATATAATTTTCATTAATTAATTTTATAATTAATTCCCGATGTCAAAAAATAGCGTGTTTTTAAGAAACAATATCTATCAACAGATTGACACTTGTTTATGTCAAATTTCAAAGTGAAAGTAATTCCAGTGAACAAAATTTGATTAAATGGTGAAACTATATTCTAATTAAACTTTAAAACCAATTATAAAGATAATATTAACATATAAATAAATTATACTAAATGGAGGTTTTGAATTAAAATACAACATTTTCACTATTCACTAAAAATGAACATTATTGGAAAAATACCAAAAACTTACAGAAAGAAAATTTTGATGTATTGATTCTAATTAATGATTTTATTTTGTAAAATATAAAATATAAAAGTGAAAATAAGTAGATTAAAAAATGTTCTCCATCAAAAGGCGGTTAATCGACCTTTTAAGGAATATTAGAATATTTATGCTTAAAATTGGATTCAATTGCAATTTAAGCCTCTATCATTTGTTAGATAAATGTAAAAATATTTAACAAACATATATAATAATTTTTTGTTAATTATGTTCATTCCTACCATTACAACGGCTAGGCATTAACTACCATTTAAAATAATATTATTATATTATTAGTGTGCAACGTAAGATTTCAATGAAACTCATTGTTGCGTATTTGGTACGCAATCAAACATAGCATTCCTTTTAAAGTAATATTAATATTTCATTCACAAATATAAATAAATATTGAAATGTAATATTCTTTATTTACCCAGGATTTTACATCTTTCCCCCATTTTGGGAATTGTGTCCTCAAAATTTGAAAATTAGGCTCGGAAACTTCATTGAAAGTCCCACATCAGAAAAAGAGTCAATAAAACTATCACTTTAAAAGAACGAAAGAGAAGTAAAAAAGGTCACCCGAGTTAACCCATACTAAGATTCCATGTAAGAAAACATGGATATGGAAAAAAACAAAGGGTCACGTTCTGATGGAGATTAATTGAATACATGATTAGGAGAAAGTTAACCACCAGAAAATCAAAAACTTGTAATGGGTTAAATGGTATTTGATTCCACTATAGGAAAAGTTAACAAACAACATTTTTGTTTTATGTTACATTTCATTGAGTAATTTTTTTATGAGCTTAACTAAAACATAAGGAAACATACATACCTGTCATTTAGACTTTCAACTTTTACTATATTTCTAACACAAACTCATATTTTCTCCAAAAGATGAGTATTTAGGATGACCTGTTCACATTAAGAGCGCTATAACCAACTTCTTGAGAATCACCCAATCCACAAAAGAGAACTATATATTTCCCATGTATTTAGACATTAACCAAAACCAAAAAGGGTAGTACAAGATTATATAATCCCCAATAAGGATAATCTTTTATAAAAAGAAAAACTACTCTTAATCTCCAAAATTTGTCAAAAAAACCATAGTTCATCAAAGACTATACAATAAATAGTTATCCATAAAATTAATCAAAGTAATCCAAACTAAGATTGAAACCCAAGTCTATGAAATATTTAATCACATAGTCTTCCAAGTTAAATCTTAACATTTATCTCTAAAGAATATCAGTTACTCTTAAAGTCTCATATTGAAAAGTAGTTAACGTTATCACATATCCTCAATGATAGGTTAATAATTTCCATAGATAACCCAAAATCAACTTATTCCTGATTCGTAAGATCATTTAACTAAAAATTAATAGTCACACTAACCAAGGACTTCACGTAGCCCAGTGGTAGGTGATAAATAGCAGTCACACATTTGTTGTGGGTTTGATTACCGCAGCATCATCTAACGCAACAGATTGTTACACGATCTGTGTGTTTACTTTTTCCAAAACTATATAATTCTTAAAATCTTCCCCCAAAAGAGATAAAATATTCAAAAGTGACCATAACATAATTTAACCTCAATTTTATCTCATGACTTTCATTTTCCATCATAACATATAGTAACCCATAATTACCTCAAAATTAAGGATCATATAAACCCTAATGGTTACCTTTATAATTATTACCTGAACTTCCACATCGAGTTGGTTCTCTCGTACATGATGCATTAGAGAACTCACCAAGGTTCAAGTGGTTAATCATGACTCCTGAAAGTTGGTTTAGAATAACCAAGATATTACTCATTAAATCCCCGATTTCATCCATTCTCTTAATCAGAGAACCACCACAGTTTCTTTAAAACCCATTGCCACTTTGGTTCCTTATAGATCCATCCATTTACTAAAACAAAAAATGTCAGTGTGAGTATATTAACAAACTCATCATGTACTAATGAGGAAGATAAACACTAATATATACTTATCCAAGTTATCTCAAACTCATTCCAACATTCAAAAATAACAATGACTCCATATATAATACTAACCATTGTGGTTATACACAACTAATCACTTAATCTTAAACAACACTCTAACCCTTAAAGTTATCTAAATCGACCTTTGATACCAACTATAAGGACCCGGCCTTAAAGCATTACATAATCATGAATTAAATGAATAATTCACATTGAGGATCTTTTCAGGTTTAGATTTTTGGATAATTATGACATAACTATTACATCTCAAATATTACAAAGTAGACACTTCTACTCAGTTTCCAATTCTTTTTTTTTCATAAAATAATAACTCTTCAAAAAATAAACAAGACTAGATCCATGTTTTAGATAGAATGTATTTCCTTGACCCATTATTGACCCTATTCATCTTTATGTCTTCTGGAAAATATTTCAAAAACATGGTATGAGCCTAAAGAGCTCATTAAGGGATACACAAAGAAGGAAAACCGTTAGTCTTTCAAAACTACAAGTAAATCATGAATACTTAATCATATGTAATACTTTTTACCTTTATGAACTAGTAAATACTCTTCAATGAATAAAATATCATTTATTACTCTTTTGTAACCAAAATATCACCATAAAACCGATATAAATAACACATAACATATAAAGGAAACCTGGGACATAATCATACTTGAATGTAATAACCATACAGTCGACTTCCACACATATCACTAAATGGAATTGCCACTTGGCCGACTTCCATACCTAATGCATTTGAGGTTACAATGTAACCACTCTTCCTAGTATTCACAGCACCACCCGTCATTTGGTTTATCATGTAACCACCTATCAAATGTCCATGTACCATTATAAAATCATATGACATAAAATAAATATAAAGCAAAGAAAACATTACCACATTTTAATCACAATATATCACTTAAATATATTGACATAACAAATCCTTTATCAAAACCATTTTCAATACCGAAATGCATAAAAGAGTATATGTTATTTATTCTCTTTTAAAAACATTTCATCTTGTTGAGGAATCCAAAGATCAAATAATACTCCCGGCGGCGGAGAGGTTGTTGTCAATGCGTACGTTAAAAAACACACTTTTTGTCATTTAGTAAAATGCTTCGTAGAGAAATGATTCCTTTCGAATAAAATTAAAATTTAAAGGGGTTTATACACCATATAAAATAAAGTTGTGTGTAAAAAAATATGCCTCAATGAAAGTAGATTGTGACCAATTCCCTTACAAAGATGGTATCCTTATATTAATGATAAATCAATTGCATAATTATGTGTGTCAAATATAAATACACCCAATATAAGTGGATATTAAGTGTAAGACAATCAGATGTCATCCAAAAATATTCATATCATGACATAATCAAGAGGTAGAGGTTTAACCAAAATAATTGAAATTGGGTTACAAAGTTACCTTACAAAAATTCGACAGCCTAACGTCGTCACATTAAAATTCCGAAAATGAGATGATGAGAGATAAAAAGGGTATCTCAACACTTGTACATAAAATTTAAATCAATAATGATATATAAGAACATATCCCAACATAAGAAGATGTAAATTAAAATACCTAAAAAAATAAGTCTTTTAAAAAGAGGAGGGTGAAAGGTTCCCTTATCGATTTGGGTAACTTTCAAAACGTACACCCCATGAAAGTAGAGTCGTACAATGAAGATTTAAATACCCATAAATTAAATTATATTACACAAATAATACAATAATGGGAAGTACATACACCACATAAAATGAAATATTGTAAAATGTAGCATGAATCTCACAGGAATAACAAGTGATATATAAACCATATACCTCATTGTGATCAATCGAGTCATATGAACAAAAGATAATAAACACCAAATTAATCACATAATAACATGAATATAAATAGAATAATGAAAATATATATTAAATGGAAGTAAAAAATACACCACACACAATAAATAAGTGGTGAAAAATGGAAATCTCATGGAATTAAAAGTGCGATAAGAAATCCCTTACAAAAATTCGGCAGCCTAATGGTGCCACTCAAACATTCTTAAAATGAATTGATGAGAGAAATTGAGGGTCTCTAAGCATATGAAAATAAAAAGTACAGTATGATTAATATAAAATAATATCCCCAACATAAGAACATGGAGCTTAAAATAAATGACATAAAAGAGAGTGCTTAAAAAGAAAGAGATAGGTAGGATCCCTTACCTCAAGTCTGACTTGTCTTGTTCGTTTCTTTATATTCTTGAATAATAAATTTTTTTCAATTTATAATTGATTAAGGACCTCATTTAATTTTTATTATTCAATTATTATAACATATTATAACGTTATAATAATTAGTTAATTATGTGAGTATATATCATACGTTTTAGTTGATGTTCGGTACATGAGTCAAAAAATTGAATTTGTTTGAAAAATATTGTCCATGTAGTTATATTTAAATAATATCTAGAATAGTATTAATGATTTAAAAATCATATATATCCAGTATGTATTTATTTTATACTATTTCATAACATTTTGAGATAAAAAATGAAATGCATTGTTCATGAAGACGGTAGGACATACGTACGCATGAACGCTACTTTCATTTATTTGTCATATTAATGGAATTAAAAAGAAATGAGAGATATATATATTATAATTAAAGTATAATATATATGTTATATAGTTCACATAAGTTAATTAATTTCATTCTTTATACATTCCATTCATTTCATGAACGACTCATATCACTTGAGGGGGTGGTAGTCCACACTTCCTCAAATGAAATTATCGCATTTGCACAACATTAAAAGCATAAAGGTATGTTTTAAATATTATATACATAAGCATATAGAGGACATAAATATAATATATATCATATATAAATATAGTTCTATCATAATTTCCACCATGGGAGGTGGTAAGAGAATATTGAACAATCATCATTTCATGTGGCAGTATTTCGCCATCCATAGAAACAGTATGTTCTTTACCAATTAGATGGAGGTGTGTGTAATTGTAGCTCGAATAATTCTTATACAATAATCCTAGTATATTAAAGATGCTATTTGTGTTACAAAATAAAGTAAAAACTATTTTAGGGGGTTGTAGAAGCAAAATAAAAAAAATAACATAAGACAAGACATTACCTTTAAATCGGGTAACTCCTCTTGTTTTGAACCAAAAGGGTTTATTGAAGAACTTAATTCCTACGGTCAGGCTTCTAGGATGAAGGGAGGGATATTTATAGCTTATTTGACTAGAGTTTGGACGATCCAAAGTTCTTTATAAGTGTTTTAAATGGGTAGGAAGTGGAGTCTTTTTATAAAGAAGAGGAGGGGATCTTTTTGAAATCTTGAAACTATTATTTTATTAAATAATTATTTTCAGTTTATAAAGGTCCAATAATTATTACATTCAAATATAAGGTGTCCCTTGTTCGAAATAAAATCATCCAATAATAATTGGTCAAGTCTTGGATATTGTTTTAAACTTTATCTTATTATTTATTTAATTTATTCATTAATGACGTAAACACTGCATCATCATTGTGTCATAAATAATTTTATTTATTTGATGTCTACAAAATCATAAAAAAATAACCATGATTTAGGAAATATTTTTATCTTTATAATGAATATTTATAGTTGAAATGATAACTTGTATAACCCCTTGTAAAAATTGTTTTAGTAAAACAATACATGTTTGTGACATTTTTATTTTTACTTTAAATAAATGGTATTAATAACATTATCTTACCCATGTGGATCCATGGGGTCCCACAAATTGACCCATGGATTTTCATGTTTGGCCATGACTCATACAGTAAGGTTAGGACATGTGTAAAGGTAATTTCATATTATTGTAACATTATTTAGTTCTTAAAATACCCTAAACACCTTTAATCACAGTTAAAAAAAGCCAAAAGATACCATTCTACAAAAATTATTTGTATCTCATTGAACTAAATTTTACTTACTAATGATAACCATATATGTTCGATTTTTGAAATTCAAATCATAGAAGCGGTAAAATTTCATTTAAACTAAAAATCTGTTTTTTAACTACCACTTAGTGGTTTCACTATTCATCAAAAATTGATGTTTTCCAGAATAATAACAAAATTCATCCTAAGAAATATTAGATATTCCAAATTCAAAAATGATTTCTATTTTACCAAATTCAAAACATAGAAGTTTCATTAATGAATTTAATAATTAATTCCTGATGTCAAAATAATTAGCGTGTTTTTAAAAAACAATATCTATCAATAAATTGACACTTGTTTCTGTCCAATTTCAAAGTGACATTAATTAAAATGAACAAAATTGTATTAATGGTAAAAATATATTATAATTAAACATTTAATCCAATTAAAAAGATAATTTCAAAATATAAATAAATTTTACTAAAAGGAGGTTTTGAATTAAAATAAAACATTTTTCACTGTTCATGAAAAAATTAACCTTATCGGAAAAATACCAAAAACTTACACACAGTAAATTTTGATGTCATGACTCTAATGAAGGATTTTATTTTGTCAGATATAAAATTGAATAGTGACAATAAGTAGATTTATAAAAGGTTCTCCATCAAAAGACAGTTAATCGACCTTTTAAAGAATATTAGAATATTTATACATAAAATTGGATTCATTCACAATTTAATCCTTTATAATTTATTGGATAAATGTAAAAATATTTAACACACATATAAAATCATTTTTTTAGATATTTCTGTTCATTCCTTCCATTACAATGGCTAGGCTTTAACTACCATTTAAAATAATATTATTATATTATTAGTGTGTAACGTAAGATTTCATAGAAACTCATTGTTGCTTATTGGGTACGCAATCGAACATAGAATTCCCTTTAAAGTAATATTAATATTTTATTCACAAATATTAATAAATTGGAAAATGTCATATTATTTATTTACCCGGGATGTTACAATTATGGTTGACGTGGAGAGCTGCAGTGATGAGATGTACCTACCATTCATGTTGGATCCTAGGAAGACGACCTAAAGAGTTGCCTTACACCTACTTATTTTTTCCATTTCTGTTGGGATTGTATTCTGGACCATTTACTTTCAGCTATACTTGTACTTAGTTTTTCATTGGTGCATTGTATCCCTTTTGTGATATGGGACTTGGTTGGGTGTATGTGTGCGAACAGGTATCCCAAAAAATGCCTCCCACTTGTTGTTTAACGCCTTCAGCACTTGTCACCAGCCACTGGCCTTCAGGAGGTTGGTATGGGGTAGTTACGGCACGAGCCCCATGGGACAGGTCGTGACAAATTTGATTCATAGGGAAATAATTTCACCCTCAAAGACTGTGAGTTTATGTTTTTGATTGGAGAAACAGTGTTAAATGTCGCAAGTCCAACTTTCAGATTTGGGGAGTCTAGTATTGATATAGAGGTCGTTGTATCCATACACTAGGACCATTAATTTTTCTTTTCAACTCAATACATGAAACATTTGGCTACATAAGTGTCTCATGATTTTGAATAAGAGTCAGTTCACCGGGTATAATGTTCTAAACCTGGTACATCTTGATCTATATCAGGATATGTCCACGTGGATGACTAGAGAGGATCCCGTTATGAGGTTGTGAGGACAGACTGCCTAGAAAAGAGGCGTCCGTTCAGGCATCAGTGTTTTGGATGGACACACCAAGTGGTGCCCCAATGCTACCACCACCTGATTGTCGGAATATACTACTAGATGTTCTGTAAGAGGATGTTATTTGGATCATTTTCATATATGAGTTTTATATATAGTGACCTCCCAGGTTTAGGAGATAGACAGATCGTCATGTCGCTGAGAACTGGCTAAAGGTTGTGGTGCAAGTCTTCCTCTTAGTGAGGACACTTCTTGAACAGATGGCAATCGTGACGGTGAGCCTTCCTCATGGATCAGCCGGGATATGGTGGAGCTTGACCATATAGACTCATAAGGAGGAAACCATCACATGGGTTGACTTCAAGAGGATTTTATGGGATGTGTGTTTTCCCATGACGTTTGTCTCTTTGTGCATTATGGAGCTGCTTTACCTACATCAAGGTAGCATGAAACTGGACCAGTACTCGGAGATATTTACTGACCTATAACGATACTCCACGTACATGGTTTCAGACCCTTTCTTCAAGGATCGAGCCATTGAGAAGGGACTCATGTGGGATATCAGGTATTTGGTAGTGACTCTTAACATCACTACCCAAGCCAGGATGAAATAATTATCCCTTCTAATAGAGATATTCTTGGGGAATAAGGCGCCTACAACAAGAGTTTCCAGCAAACCCTAGGCAGTAGAGTCATCTACATACATTTGATAGAAGATTCATGGGCCCAAGTGGTCCATGTCTTTAAGAGGATGACCCAAGGACACATGGTCAGTAGTGCGAGGCTCCCAGGCATGTGGGAGTTATACGGGGTCCAAGCATTGCTTTATGTGTGGTGGGATGGAACACATCACACGGGACTACCCGAACCGCCAAATAGATGAACAGAATATGGTCGAGGGATTGTCGAGGGATCATCCGAGGATCAAGCATAGAGGTATGTAGGGTAGTAGATCTGGAAAAGGAGAATGTCTGGCAGTAGGTGGCGGATGACGATTTGAGGTTCTACCACCACCACCCCCAAGAGGTCCCCCCCCGACAATAGTCAGTAGGTGGAAAGGGGCGAGCATAGCTCCAGGCAGTAGAGGCCAATGACCATGAAGCTCTAGAGATGATTAGATGTATGATATGTCTATTACACCCTAGTTTCAATTCTAATAGATATAGGTTCCATTCACTCTTTCATTTCCATTGCACTCATTTAGAGCTCGGAGATTTCGATGGAGCCATTGGCTTGATCATTCCATTTAAAGACTCCTATGGGAGAGGATTCGACAATAACACACTAGTGATGGCAGTGTGAGATCACATTAGGAGGTGATAGATTCAGCTGTGATATCTTAGTAGCATCGTCGAGGCCTTACGATGTCATCTTGTGTGTGGGCTGGCTATCCATAGTCCATGCTCATATTGAATGTTTTAGGCGCAAATTATTGCATTTACAAGAGGATGTGATCAGGGTTTCCTTCACTGGTGGGGATAAACCTTTGCATTACTAGATGGTCTCTCTCAAAGGAGGGCACATCTGATCAATCATCAGTTGGATAGCCTCACCCTCGATGCAATTTACAATAGGATTAGAAGATATCATGTAGTAGTGGACCAGTATTTTGATGTCTTACCTAATAATATTTTGGGACTAAATACTCTTAGGGAGGTAGGATTTTACATCAACTTGTTTCCTGGGATGACACCAATATCTACACCATCATATCTGATGGATCTAGTGGAGCTTTGTGAGATAAGGGTAAAATCGGAAGACTTAGAAACAAAGGGTTTCTTAAGGCCCAGTGTTTCTCCTTGGGTAGCCCCGATTTTGGTCGCCAATAAGGCAGATGGGTGTTTGAGGCTTTGTGTTGAAAATTATTGCCTGAACTAGGTGACCGTGAAGAACACATATCCTCTTCTGGGGATTGTTGATCTCTTCGACCGACTAAAGGGATCATTGTGGTTCTTGAAGATAAACCTTAGATCATGTTATCATCAGCTCAGAGTATGTGAAGAGGATATACTGAAGACAAAATTCAGATTTCAGCATTTCCATTATGTGTTCTTGGTGATTCCCTTTGGTATGACCAATGTTTCGATAGTGTTAATGGGGCTCATGGACATGATCTTTCAGCCTTACCTAAATCCCTTAGTTGTAGTCTTCATTGACGAAATCTTCGTATACATAGCATCAGATGAGGAGCACAAAATGAACCTGTAGAAATTTATGGATACACACCAAGAGAACCAGCTATATGGAAATCTCTCTAAGTTCCAGTTCTGAATACAAGAATTCCGCTTCATTGGGAAAGTTATCTCTGAGGCTAGAGATGAAGTGGATCTAAAAAAGATAGAGGCAGTGCTTGATTGGGAGCCACCCAGTAGTGTAAATGAGGTTAAGAGTTTCTTGGGATTGGTTATCTAAGATTTGTACCTGACTTTGCCAGGGTAGTGACACCCTTCTCAGCTTTGATGAAGAAGGGGGCGCCTTTCCTATGGACGAAGATGTCCTAGCAGAGTTTCCAAGAGCTCAGTCAGAGAATGATGAGTTCCCCCATCATGAGACTACCAGAGTATATCATTGGGTTTGTAGTATATTGTGACACATCATGGACAATAATAGGTTTTGTGATGATGTAGGTTTGAGTTGTGATCACCTAGGGCTCACAGCTGTTGAGACATCATGAGAAGAACTACACTACCCATGACCTGGAGTTATAAGCAGTGGTCTTTGCACTGATGATGTGGCGACACTAATTGATGGGTGAATAATTTACTTTTTAATCCAATCACAAGAGTCACAGGTATATCTTCTCGTAAAAGAACCTGAACCTAAGAAGGAGGTGATGGTTGGAGTTACTCCAAGACTATGACTTTGAGATAGTCTACACCCTTGAGAAGGGGAACGTAGTAGCAGACAAACTCTGCAAGAGATCTGGTCTATAGTTGTTGAGTGAGGTGACATAGCATCTAGACACATTTTATATTTCCTTCGTGGATAGAGATGGAGTGGTATACATCCAGTCTATGAATCTAAATCCTTCACTCCTTCAATGAGTTTGGGAGGCTCAGATTTGGGACATTGACTGAGAGGCCAGACGTGCTCATATATCCTCAAGGATGTCTCTTGAAGGATATTTTGAACGAGGGAAGCATGTCATCCTCATCAAAGGATGCACCATGGTACTAGTGACAATATGAGAGTAGGTGTTGAGGGAGTTTCACACAACCACTTTGGTGGTACATATCGGTGTGAAGAACATGTATCGGGACCTTCGACATCAATACTAGTGGCTAGGGATGAGGAAAGTGGTGGTAGGATTTGTATCATGATGCCACAATTTTCGTCAAATGATGGATGAGAATCAGGTACCAAAATGATTAGCTCTTCCACATGAGGTGGTGAAATTTAAGTGGAATGGTATATCAAGGGACTTCATGATAGAGATACAAAGTGCCTATAGGGGAAACAATTCCATATGAGTGATCGTTGACCAACTCACCATGTCATCCCATATCCTACCCATCCAAGAGCAGGGATTAGTAGAGATATTGGGATGCCTCTACGTACATTAGGCTGTACGACTTCATATGGTTTTATTGACGATTGTCTTAGATCGTGATGCACATTTTACATCTCACTTGTTCCAGAGATTGAAAGAGGATTTTGGGGCTGAACTAGGCTTGAGAACTGCCTTTCATCCTCAAAGATAAGGTCAAACAGAGCAGACCATACAAAAACATAAGGACATGATTCATTCTTGTGGCCATGATTTTGGATCTAGTTGGGAGGACCACCTGCCATAGGTGGAGTTCTCTTACAAGAACATTTATCACCACACCAACGGAATGGCTACGTTTGAGGCCTTGTTTGGGTGATCTTGTAGATCACCACCTTGCTAGATAGACCCATGGGAGTCTGCAGTTTTGGGTCCAGAGTTCATATAGGCTACCACAGAGAAGGTGCAGATCATCCAGGAGAGAAGGAATACTGCATAAAGCTGTTAGAAATCGTATGGAGACAGAAGACTGAGACCATTGGATTATGAGGAGGTAGAAAATTTATTCCTAAAGGTATCACTCCAATGATGATTATAGAGTTTTGGCTGGGGTGAAAATCTATCTCCAAGGTTCATCTGTCCATTTCATATCCTTAATAAAGTAGGTGAGGTGGCGTACCTTCTAGCTCTTCCCCCAATAGATGCACCAGGTGTATAATTTTCTCTATCTATCGTAGATGAGGAGGTTTGTGCATGATCCATCACACATTATCGACTGGGGTGAGTTAGACATCGATTATGGGGTGACATTTGTGGAGTTCACAGTGGACATAGAGGATCGATAAGAGCGGGTCCTTTGTGGGCGGTCGATTCCCCTAGTACAAGTTTGTTGGCAGCACAGGAATCTTCAGGAGATCACATGGGAGTGGGAGGCTTAGATACATGCTCTAGTACCCTCATCTGTTCCCATAGTTTTATGATAGCTTTTGGGGTCAAAAATCCCTAAGGTTTGGAGAATTTAAAGACCCATAATTCCATACAATTCTTTTATCTTATTTGGGATTATTACGAATCTTCAAAAACTGACAGCAAGTGTTTCTGGGGGCTCGAGATCACGGAACAGAATTTTGAACTTATTTTTAAGCTACATTCAGAAAATGAGTGGTCATCATTTTATATCTTTTGAATCAGTTCTTGGATTAAACTTCTGAGGGAACCATTGAATCAACAACCCCTGGATTCGCTTAAGGGATGCCTAACTTCGACCGGATGGGGTTGGATGAAAAAGATAATTTATTAGGCTTTAAAAAAATATTAAAATTACTGGAGATTATTTTATTTATATTTTTGGCAACTATTGGAAAATCAGTGGTGGGACCATAGTGCAACGTCATCCATTTAATGGCTTCACTCTCATTTTGTGTAACCACACCTTTGGGGGAAATTAAAGGAATGTATATCTGCATCGTTGAGATAATTATATAGGTTTATTAATGAACCTCATTAATTGTGTGGTATGTTGATCCTATCCTATCCACTATTTTATCTTATATCAGTTTTGGGTTTTGGGAGAGGTATAAGAGGAAGCTCTGACGAATCACTGAAGACTTTCTCCTCGGACAAATAACATGATCGAGCGACGGATGTTGGGGGAATCGATGGGTGGTGGAAAGCGTCGATGAACACCTTCGGATGTGTACACTCTCTCCTCTTCTACAACACCATCTAATGTATACAAGGTAGGGGTTATATGTTTTATTTATCCCCTTTACCTCATTCATGAAAATTAATATGAACAGAGATCAACCGTCCAACAAGTTGATCCATCATTTGTATCTTTAACACAAGAGGATATGTCAGGGTTTTCTTATGGGAGATTTTATATTTAAAATATACTTACCAGGTTTTTATCCTTACATGGAAGGCACTGGCCTAATAAATAATTCCCAGACCCTCCACTAAACATTGTTTTTGTGGCGTTCTTCATGGAAAACTGGAGGTTTTGGAGGAAAGGTGGAAACAAGGACCGCACAGTGTAGGCGCCATCGTTGGAAGGTTTTAGGTGAAACAAAGAATAAAACTGGACAACTAGAGCTTCATCGGTGTCCCACGAAGGCTTCTATGGCATAACCACACTAGTGAACATGGGAGGCAGTGGTTGGAACCTATAGGGAGTGAAGGAAAGGCGGTGCCCAATGGCACTGTAAGAGACAAGTGGGTGGCCGACATTCTCTACCTACGTTGATAAAGGGAGGCACGCTTTGGAGATGCACCAATGTGTAAGGCCGTGGATTCGATCCATGGAAGAGTACAGACCCCTTCCCATGGGTTTGTTGTGGTTCGGTCCAAGGGGACCATCCAAGGGAGAGTGGCACCATCTGACATCGTTGTTAAGCCGGACGGTGCACCACGGTGGTGCATCCTGGAGGAAGGGTGTGGCTTTTAGCCGTGGCGGAGGGTGGACATGTGGTTTGTGGGTCCGAAACATGACCAGTCCAACGGGACTTGTTGGAAGGGGTGGCACCAACCGGCGCTGCTTCCTTGATGGCCTAAAGATCATTGGACATTCGGGAGGGGAGCAGACCCCCTGCGCTCCGCCATCAGGACGAGCGATTCTGCAGCCCAGTTAGATGCACCAAGTAGCTCCTATGGCCATTGGGCCGCGACCATGGACCAACAGGCCAGACCAGGTTGACCCTAGCCCCTTTCGGCAGGGCCCAACAGGTCGTGTCGGTCCTACCTGGTCAGACCAGACACATACCCATTTTGGCCCAGTTATGTTTAATTGGGTATAACTCCAAAACTGAATGATCGTTTTATGAACTGTCAATGGGACTATAAAACTTAGGATGAGGTGTTCCATTTATGATACTCCATGTGAAATTTAGAGAATTATAGAGTTTGGCTAGGTTGGATCGTACCTGAATCCAACAAGGCCCTCAGTAATAAAATGCATATAACTTACGGAATGGGTGTTCAATTGATGGGTCGTCTGTTGCATTGGTGCCCTTATGAAATTACATATCATTGCATTACTTAATTGTGAGGATTCATTCCAGTTGAAATACGACCGATGGATTGATGAGCAGTTCTCCCAAGTGTGCTACATACAGAACCCTGCAGCTTGCTGAGTCCTGAAAATTACGGATTTTTTACTCAGTGTGACTCGATGGCCTAAGGAGAAGAATCTACGTGTGACTTGGCAGGCCCACAGTGGGGAGAACCTCTTTGTGACTTGGCAGACCCATGGTACTCAACAAGATGAGTACCTCAGTAGGGCACGGTTGAGAGACACTCTCTATGACCCAAAACATCCATGGTACATGATGGGTAGGAGTACATAAGAAGTTCAAGGTTAGTGGGAAATATCCTTGTGTGACACAACATTTCCACATTACTATATAGAGGAGGAGATCTCTGGTAGTTGAGGTGTTCAAAAATGTGACTGGTGATTCCACTGATACAACCCTAGAATATACGTGGTGTGAGCTGTCTTTTCATTGTGCTTGTGATTGAGATTGTGATACGTGGTTTTTTTGTTGTGGAAGTCTAGGAGACCATAGGGGGTCTTGGGACCCCTACTGGGTGTTGTTATACTCAACCCTACATGGGCTTCACCCACACCTTGTTGTGTCTTGTGCAGAAGGTGGGTATCTTGGACTGGGACTTAGGGAACTAGGAACTGATGGTGGATGAAAGTGACAGTTGACGTGGAGTGTCGTAGTGACAATCTATACCTACCCATCAGGTAGAATCCTTGAAAGATGACCTAAGGAGTTTTTTCCCCTTTTTTGTTTTCCTATTTCTATTGGACTTGTATTCTAGCCCCTTTACTTTCAGTTGTACATGTTCTCAGTTTGTCAGTGGTATGCTATTTATTTTTTATAATTTGGGACTTGGTTGGGCTTGTGTGAGCATACAGGTATCCAAGAAAATTCCTCCCACTTGATGTTTGATGCCATTGGCGCTAGTGTCCAGCCCCTGACCTTCAAAATGTGGGCTTGGGGTAGTGACGACATAGGCCCGATGGGACAGGTTGTGAAAGGTTATGGATGAAATATATGTTATTCACAATAAATGTGACATACAAGACAAACATTCATAGGAAAATGAAGTAGTTAACACTCGAAAAAGGTTAATAATGGAATATTATTAAAAATGATATAAGAGGATAATATATGATATCATAATATTTATATGGTTCTCGTATATATAAATAACATTATTTATAACATTATTTTAGATCATAAATAATGATAAACTAAAATAATGTTCAAGGTAATAGTTAATTTCACAATCACATTATTATTCAGGATTTTTTGTATGTAATTATCTACTAGGGGAATATTTATCATCCATGTACAGGTTTTTTATTATTTCAATTATCACACAAAATATTAATGCCTTTTTTTTCAATGTTATATTTTTTATAAAATGGGGTTGAATGGGTTATTTTTCTGAATTCCTATATAAGGTACATTATGTCTTTTTTGAAAAAAAATACATAAGGAATGACTGTATTTTTTCCCATCATGAAACAATAATGTATTAAATATTACTTTATAGGTTTAAAAATTCGATTCAATGAAAATTTTGTCCTTCAAAATTTATCGACATTTTAAAAAAATGATTTTAATTTTAAAAAGCAGTATTTCTTTAATGAAAATTTTAATGATTTTATTAGAGTGATTTAATCTATGTCAACACACTTTTTTAGGTATTATACTTGATTTTAGGTTGATATATTATGTTACCATCTACAATATTTTATTGAATGTATTATGAACAATTTAACTGTGGATGTTTTATTTCGAAACAATTCTTGGTTTATGATTAATGTATTCCAATTTCATATGTTAGTTTGTCAATATGAATGTTTATGTTTATTATTTTTCACCCATTTTATATGAGGAATGCATTGGACATAGTAAGTGATGGGTTAGTCCCTCTATAGCCACTAGATGCATCGGTAGGTCTCATGAGAAAAAATAGTTTGGGTATTGGTGGAACCCTTATTAATGTATAGTGTATTGTTCAAAGCATATATAGTATGTTTATAGTATAAAACATTATGCGAGGTGAATTAGTATGAACATGAAAGGTAATTCTGGGAATGAAAACTCAACATGTGTGATGATGCAGGCACATAGGCTTCACTTATATGGACATGAATAATCTGATATGTGTAAGTATACAAGGGAAAATGCATGTGATCCATGATGTATTCTTCTTCTCCTATACAAGGTGTATTTCCCTTTGAAATTTATCACTTTTGTGTGAAAAGGGGCTTCCAAAAAGCCCCCATCCCTATCGAGATTGATTTATAACCGAAATAAAGGGTTTGATATTGAGGTATACAAATTTGTTGTCTTTAATTCAACATCCGCCACATATTTAGGTACATTTATGATACTCCATTGATTATAATTAAAACATGATTACTACACATGGTAGGAATGAATAGTTGGGATTCACATGTATTCCATGAAGGTATGTAAAATAAATGGATCACTTAGGTGTCTCATACCAGTCAACCATGTAGGTACCCCTGCATCTAAAATAATCTCTGAATTATCATGTGGATCCTCTATCATTCACAAAATATTTCCTCATACCGGCCTCATCACACTAGTTGTTCTCTACACCCAAAAATTGTATCCACTCCCACACATCACACTAACATAAATAACGTTTCAATTTATATGTTCAATATTAATACATGGGTGACTGATTGGTTTAAGTTCATCTAGGAACGTTTCATGCATGGGGTCACCTTGGTGAGTGACCTGTGCATGGTCACCTGGGCGATTAACCTGCATGAGGTCACTTAGGAGAGTGACCCATGTGATTTCACCAAGATGAGAGACCTATGTGAGTTCAATCATTTTCCAATTCCAAAATTTTTAAAACTATTCTTTAACTCTAATGGAAATTTTGGTATTTCATTATTTATTTTTGATGGATACACATAATATTAGGGATTATATTAAACTAATGGTCAATATTTCATAGAGACTTTGGATGGAATCA
The DNA here is from genome assembly GCA_963277665.1 of Viscum album. Lineage (NCBI taxonomy): Eukaryota > Viridiplantae > Streptophyta > Magnoliopsida > Santalales > Viscaceae > Viscum > Viscum album. Next base: position 906,490,331 of record OY728139.1, read on the forward strand.
GGCTTGATTATTATGAAGTATGTGAAACTACACTCCTAGACATGGTGAATCATATAAATTAGCATCATTATGAATACCTTTAGAGTAATTATCTGCCACATTATGGACATGGGCTACTAAATTATATACCCATTACAAAAATAAATAATTACCTTTCAATCTCTTATTTTGAGGAATAGATGAAAATTTCCACTAAAAACATCTCTATCAGGGGAATATATATCAACAAGGGAACATCACCCATAGCCATCTTCATGAATAACAACAACTCTGGCATGGATTTATACTTGTACACAACTATGTTGAAGCTATACTACTAATCATATATTTTTCATTCTTACATGACAGATAAATTGAATGGTTCTAAGAAATATTGGCACATCCACACTGGAGGGGTTGTCAAACAAGGTTGGGTGTGGGCATACTGGGTACACCAAACGTTTAATGATTTTGGGGTTGATACAAAGGATGTTATCATTTATGGGTCAATATCGGTGGCCCATATATATGTATATAGGAACCCAAATATTATTCAAATGTTATTAAGCTAAAAGAGACCACATAAGAATGCCTTCCATCAAATGTATAAAAAATTTTGTATCAGCTAATTGGATTTCTATAAGATCTCATGAGCACCAATTCATTAACAGATTTACAACGAATTTATCCCACAAAAATCCAAATGGTATTATGTTCAATTGAATCCTATTTGGGATTGTTTTTTAGTATGGATATTCTGAGACATTAGGAGTGAATAACCTCGCCAAGGTGGGATTTCCAATTTGAGGCATGGATGTATTCTTTGTTGAATCATAAGGGTAGGGGACTTTTATGAAATCATCACATGGGATTTCCTGCATTACAAATTTGGGATGTTTCTGGAAATTTAATGCCCACATTGTAACAATGATATTTTTGACAATGGGGGTATATAGTCAAGTATGAAATACCAAAAAAGACACATATTCCTATCTTTTTAGTGATCTGGTTACGCATATATGTTCTACCGATTGAATTATGTTATAGAGGAATAAGGATGGATAAATTTATTTTTGGAGACATTATTAGCATACGGGAGGCATATAGGGTTGGAATCTTCCATCATAGTGAGGCTTCACCGGTCCATACTACATGTGTATTTTATAAAGTGCCCTTTTAATTTTCTAGACACATTATTGGTACTATGGGAATTGATTACAACAAATTTTTATTATAATACCATGTTTAGTGAAATAAGTGTCCCTAAAGGCTTGTTTCATCCATCTGTTCAGGACACATAAGGAATCCATAACATGTCCAAATAGTATGGTGAATCCTTGAAGATAATTAATATATTAAAAGAATTCAACTTCTTTCAAAATGGGGACCACCCACTGGGATATTCACTTATGATAAAAAAATATGGTGATGATGTGAGATATTACATGATTGATTTCAGGTATGGAATCTTAGTAGTCTAAATTTACGGTGAGGTTACCTGTGAAGCCTATTATCATATATATTTTCCGGCCATTTTATGTTCTTAATAAATCCATCCATATCTCTTCCCAAGGATTTATTATTAGTGATTCTTCTAATGGTGGACCAAATATTCTGGGTCATCATGGATGTAGAGGTAACTCAAGCAATAATTAAACATCCCCCACTAAGGGCATCCATTTTGATGACCTCATGGTATGTTGAAGCCTGGATCTTGTTTTACCCACTTGGGATGTTTGTAACAAGCATATCATTATTTGATGTTATGAAAACCTCTTTAAGTGGTAGATTTGTTTATAAAAATAACCATATATATATATATATAGTAAAGAGTACCCAAGCACATACAATAGACCCCACTAATAGGATAGTGAGCCAGTAAATATTAGAAAGGGAGTTCCAGTTTAGGTTGATCCAAAACAGTTCATCCACCATCATTAATAAGAAAACCATGATCATGTTTTCAGTCCTTTCAATATGACAAGTAGAAAAATGAAGCTATTGAAATAGAGGAGTGTTAGGTCTAATTCACATCATACCATAGCATCCATGTATTATTTGTGATTAAAGTCGGGTTAAGTTTAGAATAAAAATCCTTCTAATAATAAGGACATGTGGTCATTCGATCATATTGGATTTATTATTCAACTGACTAAGGTTGTTGGATACCCACCCGAACACCAAATTTATTCTACTATGGTGGTTGTACACATCCTCGAACAAGATATTCTCATATATTCCACCAATTATTAGATCCCATATATGAAGGAATTGAAGGTTATTATGAATCAGGGTTCCATTGAAGTGAATGATGAATAGTATAATGGTGATTAGGATGACTTCATTAAACCATATGACGTAATTTTTCCATTATCATGTTATACCTTCTGTTTTTCATTTCATTATGCTGATGAAGGTTTCATTGATATTGAAAGGGTGACCTTGAATTGTAGCTGGTGGAGGGAGAATTGTTATGGATCCAGTGTTTAAAATACTCCCCGATAGGAAGCCCTATCGGGGATGACAAATCAACTCCTGAATTGGGGGATATTTCTCTAGAAAAATTATGATGATAGAGGTAGTGCAAGGATAGTATTATCGACTAACACCTCATGTAAATTTATTTAAGGAGGAAAATTTTATCCTCCCTCCATCGAGATTTAAGGGATAGTAGAGAAAAAGGTTCATGAACAAGAACATTATAATTCATCATAAGTTTTCTCAACATCATTTTATTTTCATTCAACTAAAATAAATATTAGGTTATTTGTTTTGGATTTCAGGACCCACTCCCCTCTCATAACATAGGGTGCATAGAGAAGACACTCCAATATATGATGAGGATATTTTCGATGAGGTGTACATTCTTACTTTTGAATCCATCCCATAAATAAGAGAAGTGATAAGTGATGTTAACACGTTAATTATTAGTACTATATAGAGGGATTATGATACTATTAATGTCAAATGTAAATTATAATTTTCCATTTTCCAATTTTGATGTATTATTCCATTTGAAATCTCTAATTTATCGCATTCATTGTTGGACCTTGAGACCACCATTTTCAGTCTTTTATCTACCCCATAAGGGGTATCACGGACCCCTCACCGTATAATGATGTTTTAAGTGCTGATCAATATTTTGTGGCACCATAAATTGTTGTGCCTAAATAAATAAAATTATATTATGATGATGGTAGAGACAATTTGTTTTGTTATCATAAAATTTTAGATACCTATAATATAAAGGATTATATGAGATTTGACGTAAAATACACTAAAATAATGGAAGAAATTTTATCATGATATTGACATACTGGACTCCTAATAGGAGTTTTGTGATTTTAATATGTATCTAGAGAAAAGTGAGTTTTTATCTTCAATTTTTTCTTACATGACCATCCATCTTACGTCTAATGAATTAAATCAATGACCTTGAATTGTATATATTTTTCTATAGAAAATGTTTATAATGAAATTAAATAAACTTCGAGATTCATCATGATAATGTTTATATGGGAATGATAATTGAGGACACTGAAGTGGTAGACTCTCACGTATTTCTATCCTAGGCCCTAATAAACCTCAAGAGTAGTTTCCTCATTATGAAAACCCGAATAAATCTTCTTTTCCTAGATATTATAATGAAGAGTCTAACCAAAAATTGATCTATCAATGTGTGATCGCCCTAAACTAATTTTATCTTAGTTTTCATTTCCCATTTATATCTTCTGATATCAATGACTGATTTTATTTTCCCTTCAGTTCCATAATTCCCGGTTGTCAAACCCCTCTATGAGGCCACCTCCCAAACTCAAATTACTTTTCAAGGCCATAGTAATATTTTTCCCATAGTGATAATTCATGTCACCTACAGAAGATTTCAAATTCATGAAAACACATCTCCTCTTGAGACTAGATCCACAACAAGAAAGGAGATCAAGGATGATTTTAGGAATTCAACTATTTCATATGGAGAGACGTCTATGAGTTACTATAACAAACTACAATGGAATATCTACCTCCAGAACTCCATCACCTAGGGGAAATTTTTGGCATGTTAGGATATGGTTTATTTTTCTATCATACGTACCATATTAACATTAAATAGATCATACTAATATGAGTGTAAGAGAACATGTCACCACAGTGAAAAATCAAAGCAAGAATGTGTGCCAAAACTGATTATATATGAGTTACTTTATTCTAGGAGATTAGTCAAGCTAGGAAATTTTAGGGGTGTTTAAAACAAAAATAAGAGAGGTCTCGTTAGATATTTCTGCTCCAACAATATATGGGTACTTTCAGAGAAAACTCATAAAAATACACCATTAATTTGAAGAAGAGTAGGATTATGGGAACAATACCATTGCGACTATTGATAAATATATCATTTTTAATGAGGAGCATGAGCCAATACAACGTTCCAAAAATAAAGAGTCCTTCGATAAGGAATTAGTGACCCTTAATCAAATCATGAGTTATTTTTATGGTCTTTTGTAAAATATGACTGAGATACACCAATTTGTGTGTGCTCAAAAAAATATATCCATATTGATAAAATGAATTTTTTTTCCAATCATCAATGTCTTCATCCCTAATTTTCACTATATTTCGAACATTAAAATTAATATTGATCAATTAAAAAATATTATTCGTGATAATGTGTTTCAATAAATATGATGAAAATAGTATTGTGATCTAATATTTACATATGCCTTTAGAGATAGTAACCATTATTATATTTTTTCTCGAGTTATATGAATTACTCTATCATATTTTTTTCATTTGTTTCATTTCCCAAATTTTTTTACAATTCTTATATGAGAAAGGATTACTTTTAAAGGCTTCAATTTTTCTTTTTCAGCCCTTTGTTATTTTTGAAACTAACACATTTTATTCCATTTACATATCATATTTAAAATATTTTTTAACTAAACCATGTGGATTCAATGTCTTATGAGATAAAACATGATTGATTCTCAGGGTTCTCTTTTATTGGTTTTCAACTGGGGGAGTACTATTACGATTTTTTCTATTTGTATAGAGTCTTCCATGTTGGACTAATTCCACTAGTGTTTTAGGTTTAACAACTATGACCATGTGATTTTGGATGTTGAATCAAACATATATTATTGGATGAGAGTGATCCAAAATTATTTTGATATATAATGGGGATTGCAATCCATGATTTTTGGATTTATAGGTCTCTAACATTATATGATAAAATTATGAAAGCATCAACCATAGACAATGTTTGAAAAGTGGGTTACAAAAAAATATTTCTAGGGAGTACATCAATATAAGAGGTTTATCCTATGGACCAAAGTGCCTTTGGTTGACAGGCCTTTTAGTATTGTAATATTCAAATCTAGATTGAGCCGTATCAATGGATATTAAAAAATGGAGTCCTTAGGAGTCAGAAATTGTATCACTTTTGGATGGAGTGTTTATGAGCTTTTAGATTTCTTATGAAAATGGAGGGTTGTTTGGGAAGAAAATTTTACTAATAATAAAGGGTATATTTGTTTCAGCACTATCCAGGAATGATAAACCTCCCATAAATTATTTAGTTTGTATATATAGGAAGGAAATTCTATTTTGTTTTAAATATTACAAATGTGGGGTCTTGGGATAAATCCATAACATCCCTCCAAGAGAAGGTTTGTCTCCTAGAATAGAGGAACATAATAATTTTGGATAATATAGTAGCAGTGTATAGGATAGAGAATCTAGGCATCAATAAATGTCTTGATGGAATGGGTATCAAGTTATACACAGTTCTATGGGGTTATTTTTTTGATGGCCAACATTAGGAGAAAATATTCATCCTTAATGAGGTTTGAAGCATCATATATTTTAATGTATTATGACCAAGACATAGAATTTTCATTAGAACAGCTTATAGAAAGTATTTTAATAGATATAATTTATGTCCAATTTTTTTACCAAATGATTCATGATTTTCCATTTCCTAACGATATGAATAGGAAGGATCCATCATTTTCATGTGTGAAAATGGAATGTTGTAAGATATAATATATAGGCTTCCTTATCAGAATAGTGTTGTGGATCAGGTTTGTAAGGAATGATCACATATAATGTTGAAATTTTTTTACCATGATAATTTTATTGAGGATTACATATATAAAAGAGGTTTATTCTAAGGATGAATGTGCCTCGAGATGATATCCTTTTGTGGAAACTAATGAAAAGATAAAAATCAATGTATTAATTCATAATCAAAAAATTGAGTTCATTACTAATTATAAATTATATTTCTAATGGATAGGGAGAGATTATAGAGATTTAGAGTTTTGTAGACACAACATTTGGTTTGTTTAAGGACATTTACATAGAATAGATGGAGGCATTCAAGTAGAAATAAATCAAGATGGGAAGAAATGTTTATTATGTAGGTCTGACTCATACACGAGGTAGGTGGTTTATATTCTACATGGGACTAAGAAATAGGATGTAGGAATCGCTATGTATCTTCTAAAATAGGTAATTGAGGAACACATATGTTGAGAATTGATTCCTTACATTGGGATAAAATTTTGGTGGGTGAGTTTTGTTTAATACGGGCTCACCAACATGTTAAGAACCCATATGTGACCCTCATATGTAGATCCATTTCATACATGGGAAATTGGGGTAATATTTATATTGAGGTGGTTTTATGATGTAGGATCTAAGAGTTACTACGTATCTCATCATAGAGATAATTATGCCACACATATTTCTAAGATGAACGGGTAGTGTGTGACCAACACCCAAGATAGTGTTAATGTATATAAGGGATATAATAATGCAAGATATTTCTTCATGTTAGATAAATCATAAATATATTTTTACATCACATGGTATAGTATTTTTGTGTGCATTTAATGGTCTTGCCTATTATACCGTGTTAATCGTGACCTGAACTAATACAATATGACCATGCAAGTAATCCACAATGAAAAATCCAAATACCATGGGAGATATGATTTTTGCGAGACACAAGGTGTGGACAATGATTATATTAAAAAAAAGGATATTATAAGGAATGGAAGAGGTACACCATTTATGTGGTGGATGGTCCAATGTACAGGATCTGGTTGTCGCTATGTATTTTAATGGAATGAGAATAAACACATACATAGTTATGGGAATCCTGATGTTTAGTATAATGTGGAATGAAAACATTGTTTCTCATAGTATTAAGTCATAGTACAAGGACCATATGAATGATAATTATGACCGATGTATGTCTTATCGAGCCATGGTTGATCTGAAATGTTTAATACATGAGGAATGAAATTGAAATATAATATCTTAGGGGTTCTGGGATCATGAAAAATGAAATTGTATAAGTATGAAGTTATAATCATGTACAATGTTCAATAACAAATTTCTTGCATGATATGTTTTGGGATTATAATGGAAAAAATGGTTTATCATGATGATGAGGTTTCTACAGGTTGTTATGCCATTGTTGGTAAACATATTACCAGGAAAACATGTGACTATTATTCAGAGTATAAACATATGTGTCCTCATGAATCATAAATTCCTTCATGAATGTCTATGTAATGATTATATAGATCCTATATCTTCCAAGATAACTATAATTTTGCATGGAATTAATGTATCTTAGTACAAAGGAAGCATCTGGATCAGCACTAGACCTAGAGTATGAAGTCCCTTACATAAATAATTATTTTTTTATAGGAGATAATGGATTTTATTTATTTGATTCACTGGCCTAGTAAATACAGTTTGGGTTTCACTAAATATGTCAATGAAATAAGATTCAAGGAACTTGTTGAAGTGGTGGGAAACCATAAATAAATATCCTGATCATTTAAAGAAGGGTTCGAATTGTAATTAAATTTTATATTATGGAATTGAGATGCTTAACATGCAGTTTTATGTTATCTGGATCAGATGTTAGGCTATGTAGTTAAATTTTATAAATCTTATTAGATGATATATTGTAGTTTTATGTCCTATAACTAGGTCCATGTGTTATTCCTTTTGTGGTAATGTGAAAAAGACTATTTGTTGTTCCATTTATGGTCTTGAAACTAGGACCATATGTTGTATATTATTTCATCATGCAATGGGAAATAATGGGGTGGATTTATTACATGAATTATTTTTCATTAAATAATTCATTTAATTGGGATATAACATGATCTCAATAAATAAATATCATAGAATATTCTACATTGGAGTGGAACTTATGTGTCACCAAATGTACCCCCCCCCCCCCATTTTTGGATCAAGATTTGGAGGTTTCATTATTGGTATCATTAAGGTCATGTGGACCAATACCATTTATCCATGGTTGAATGAGATGAGTAGAACATTATTGTAAAATCATATGGAATCTAATTTTGGTATATTTACATGTGATGTAACGTATGATTTCATTTCACATCTATTCACTTCAATATATCCAATCATTTCATGGATTTCTATTTGTGGATCTTTACTTTTAGATGGAAATGTGAAGAAAAAGAAATTTAAACTCACTAGAAATAAATATTTAAATACTATATAATAGTGAATACATGGTCTCTAATTTAGTTGTGCATGTTATGTTATGGTAGGCCCATAGTGATTCCAAGATCCATTTAGGCCAAAAATGATTTTCATTATCCACCAACATCTCAATAATATTGGATAATGTCATGCTCAAAGCCTCTATATTCCCATTATTCACAACATGATAGTGATAAAAAAATTAGATTTGATATTATTCTCCCAATATTGCTTCCCCAAAATACCTGACTAGAAATTGGTACCATTTTAAATCAGTATCATATGAAGGAAATCAAAGATCATAATGATGTTTGATTTCATGAAGTTTAAAATGAATTTGTTACCATATTCATTGAGAGGTATTTCATTATACAATTTGGAGATAAAGTTAGTTGTTTTGATACTGTATTTGATTTTATTAGACATATCTATAAGATATGGCCCTACAACATCAATTCTCCATATAGAAAATGGATACGAGTATTTGTATGTGTGTAGAAACCATGGAAGTTGATGGTTGAAGTTGCAGTTCACTTGGAATGAATGTAAATCATTCATTAATTTAATTAAATCATGCTTCATTGAAGTCTAAAAGATTCCTAGAATCCTTATTTTCTGGGAAATATTAAACATTGACTGGGGGAACTTTAATCCCCTACATAAAATTCGTTCAGGATAAAAAAAACGGCTTTCCCATCAATTCACCTGAAAAACACTCCATAAAAACCCTATTTATTGAGGACTTTAAAGTGATTTTGGGCATCATAAATATTTAATTTGGTCATTCATTTTTGGGTTTTCTCTTTAAGAACAATATCTAATTAGATATACCCACATTGAAGGCAATTCAAAAATTCTATCATCTAACATATTATTCGACCATCTAGTTCATGGATACAATTAAACTCACTAATTTGTCACATGTATACTTGAGAAAAATGTGACACCATTTGATAGTATGAAATAGTAATGAATATTTCATCTCATTATATATTTCCATTGTACATAGTTGCATGTTCCAATGCATTTTCATGGGCATTCCATGGTCATGTAATGTGATTAAATGTCAAATCCTAGAAAAATCCTTCAAATATTCTACATAAATACTAAATCATTGGTAATAGGACATCCTTTACAATATAATAATCACCATTGATATTATTGATTATTAATTTCTAATTTCATTTTAATTACATGTGGTCTGCTATTTTTAGGTGTGTGAGATACATCCTTGCAATTACAGCCTCATATTCTACATCGTTGTTTTTAGAGCCTTCAGATGACATGAAGGAGTATGTAAAGACTAACATTTCTAGAGATATGAGAAAAATTCCCAATCAATATTTACTATTCCTAAGGACTTCCATTCTATTCTATAATGGGGTTTGGGATGTGCCATCAAAATATATTAATCTGTATTATGTCATTCTTCAATATATAAGTCTTATTCATTTGGAAAATTCATTATTTAATGATGTTGTTTCTATAAATTATTGTTCTTCAATAAATTAAGAAAATTGAATACTTTTTATTAATATTGAGGGATTAAATTATTATTTTACTATTGTAATATTACCACCCACTCTTAAAAATATCATGTATCATAGGAAATGTGATGAAATTTTTGAGTGGGTTATTGCATGAGTCCTAATGGACCTCATAGAGAGAAAGGTAGTACATCACCTTTTGAACCATGAATATTAATAATAGGAAGCGCTTCTCAATATTTGAATAATTAGCCTCGATAATGATTATGTTTTTAGTGAGATATTAAAGACGTTTTTCATTATCAAAATCATTATTTTGTGTGAGGATATAACCTAGTGATCGTTCTAGAGATCTTAGATAAAAAAATTAGTAGATTCCATTAAAATAAATAACATCATCACATGTGGAATCAAAATATATGTATTGAAAATGTCTAATGATTATTTACTTCCATCAATACAAAGATATATGACCCCATATTCATCAACATGGGGAAGTTAAAACACTTTTCTGTGAGTTTTTCTATATAGGGTCGAATGTATGAATAGTTCCCCTATAATCACATAAACACATTGAGGTTTTATTGAAGTGACATATTAGGGATATCCATTTCCTTCTCGAAATATATTTCAATTAAATTATGTTTTACCGCATATCTAATGAAAATTCTCAGAGTAACTCTATATTGGAATTTCAATGGGTTCATATTAAAGAAATATTCTCCATATTTATTTAATAGCATCCCAATATTAGCCAGATGGTCAGAACACAGTCAAGAAATAAACCCTAAGTATTTTGTTTAATATTAAACTGAAATTCTCAAAAAGTGTTTGAATATTTGATTCATTACACATTGGTTTATAGATCAGATATTATTTTATCCAAATGGAATTACTTAAATGAAATACACCCACTATGGATAAATGAAGGTGGTGGATTCCTATCCTTCATGGGCCATAATGATTTGGTTATACCATGAATATCCATACATTATAGAATTATAATGTTATCCTTTTAATGAATCTATCAGTAGATCCATGATCTTAACCAAGAAATACTCTTTTATAAAATATTAGTTGAGTTCATTGATGTCAGTAAAGATATTGATTTTCTCATCCTTATTCTTTACCAGTACTATATTGGAAACCCATTTTTATATTTGTATTCTTGAATAAATTATATTTTACATATTTATTATCTTCTACATTAACTTTGGCTACATGAGTTGGGTGTGTCCTTCTAGATTCATGTTAGTATCCTCAGTGGTTTTCAAGAAAGGCAAGGTAGTGGGTTGCGACAACAGGATAGAGTCCCAAGATTTTTGAAAAATTCAAGGGAATCACTTTTCAATGTTTCTATAGAAATGAGTTAGGAATCTCTTATTCTTAGGAAGTCATGTCTACAACAATCATAGTGGGCAATGTGTCCTCCTATGAAACAGTTGCCATTAGCAAGATTTTATAAACAGTGGTAGAGAATCCTTCCTTGAATGAAGAAGGGGAATTTATGAGTTCCTCCTATTATTCAACTTCATATTCAACTTCCTTATCTCTTTTATCTTCTTCCTCACTTTTAAATAATGTAGGAGATGAAGTATTGTTTTAGAGTCAGAAGAGGAGTTAACATTCTGATATCAAAAAGATAATTCTACATCCTTCTAACTGACTAATGATGTAGGGTTTCTATAAATTTTTGATGGGGATACAATGGAAATAAAAATTATATCATCACTTTATCCTAGTGACATGACATCTTTTTCCAGATTAGCTGACGAGGAAGGGATCTATTCAATCTCTAATGATGGAATGATTCAATTTTCACATGAGATTTTAAAACTATCTTGAAAGTCCACATCCTTTTATCCACTATTGGTATTTTTCTTCATGGATGATATCATAAATATTTTCTAAAATGAGCACAAATTAGAGCTCATTACTTCTATTTTATTGATGGGAAACACTTAATCTTCAATAAATATTTTTATGGTATTGATTGTTAAAAAAGCTAGAACATTCGGGGAAGTGACTCGGGAAGCAACATCATCTATGTTTTCTTCCACTTCACTCATATAGAATCATTCATATATATATATATATATTGATTCACATGACATGAATATGTCTTTAACGCAATAATGCATCCCAATTTCACTATTATTAAATATTTGAGAAATTTGTAGTAATATTGGGGGATGAACTCATGTTGATACAACCAAGGTCTTCCTTGAAAAAAAATAAGTTCCATATCTTTCCAGATAACCAGAAATTCAGACTCAAATATGAGGCCTCTAAACTATTCTATAGTCATGATTAATTTGAGTGGATTTCCTTTCATTCCACATAATTAGGATGTGTGAGAGCGAAAGGGGAAATGATCCATAACGTAACCTATTAAATGATGTTTAGATAATATAATTAGGTTAAATCATGGGCCATTATCAATGAATGACCTTTGAATATAAACATAATTTAGCCTATCAGACATATACAATTCCCTTATGTGTCCTTTTGTAATGGAACATTTTTTATCTATTACAGATATAATATTATGCATTTCTATCTGATCGATCTCTACACAATATACTTCACTAGTGGTAGCCTCAGTTTCATACTCCCATGGGCCAAGAAGACCCATCATTAGTGGATTCAAAAGTACCTTAGATAATTATAGATTATTCTAGATCGAAATCATGGTTGACACCATGGTAAATTTCATTAAAATTTTGTACCTCTAATCTAAAGGTCTTCACATCCATGAATGATGATAGTTATTCATAGGAAAATTTTTTTAAAATGTTCATGAACTAGACATACAGACCCTTGGAAAAGGAGATAAATACACTCATATCTTCTATTAGTTTGCCTGAATAGGCCTGTATACATATCAAGGTAAATCTGATAATTTTATCCCCTCTAACCTATCATTTATAATGATTTGGTAATAGAAACACCTATAATTTTTACGAATATTACATTATCCTTTTTTGTTATTTATATTCCTTTCTCAAAATTTTCAATAGATTATACAGTTTAGGAAGGGTCATATCGGAGTGTTGAGTTTTATCATGATTACATCTTCAATTTTATCCTCTCTCTGATGGTCTATTCCTTAAGGTCAACAATTAGGAGTAGGAAATTTGAGTTTAGGGCCATATTTATCATTAGATAATGGAACAAATATGTGAATTAAATTAATGGATCTAAAGTTAAATTCATTTTATAAAGAGGATTACATCTCACATGTGAACTCTTATGGTATAATTTTTATGGTCCAATAATGGTAGTTTTAGGACTAAAGGATTGAATTATGAGAGATTAAAATATAACATAATAATTTTTAGGGGGTTATCTTCCTTCATTCATTTTTATCTATTTTTTAAATTTAATTTTATTGAATATATTTCTTTAGAGGATTTTAGTGCCAATAGTGTTGGTAGTGTCATAATAGATGCGAATTGCGGGAATAGTTGGTTGCTTCAATTTTGATTAGTGCATAACATGAGTCCAATTAATTGATTTTTAATTCATCTAATAACTAAAATTCTATGAATAATTATTGGTAACTTCTTACAATCACCCACTTCTTCCAGATTGGTGGTACATAGACATGATAATTGAAAAGGTGGTTTCCCTAGATTCACTTTAATTATGCCAATTATGGTTCTTCATGATTCATTTGGAAAAAATAATTCTTCGATAGTGATCACAATATTATATAAAGGGGGAAATACTTTGGGTGGTCTTCAAGAACAACCTGGTCATACCTCTTGGGATTCAGAAATTTGAGTAAATTATTTTCCAAATCCCCTATTTGGTATCCATGGACATGCAGATATATATATGATTATACTTTATTTCTCTGTTCCTACAATTGGTTTCACCTCCACCCCATCCATTTTATTGAAGAGGAGAGTGTTTTTGTTGATTCTCCGGATGTTGTTTCATGCAATTTGTTGTATCATTGGTAGTTGAAGCAGATGTTGGGTATGTATTAATTGTTATTGTTGTATCTTCAACATTCCTTCTTTTCATCCCATGAACTGATAGAATTATTCAAGACCTAAAATTGGTTCACAAGATGTGATCTTACAATCATTAAGAAAATATAACAAGATCCCAAAATTGACCTATATATTTTTTGTGGATGATTAGAGTTTAAAGCTCAGTGCAATGATTCAATATATAAAGGGACATTAAATTTTATTAGGCAAGCATTATGATTATGGGGTAGGTTGATTAGTTCCTCCACGAAGTTAAATCTGACACACCCTCCTTCTCTTATTTTTTCATGTTGGTGAGGAATATTACTATTTTCTTCTTCATCATTATGATTAACTGAAAGACAAACTAGTGGTGGATAACTTCCCATTATTTGACTAAGTGATTCAAAAAAAATAGTGTACCATATAATGGCTATCCATTACAGTTTTTTCATGAAGATCAAAATTTTTACTATTATTTTTGTGTGTAGGGGTTCCAATCTTGGTATCAATGTGAGACGTTAATTGAATAAACATCTTCTCTAAGTCCCCGGATACATTAAATATTTGAAATATTGTTTTCTAATAGATTATAACAGGAGGGTTCAGATACACCTATTTGGGTTAAGGCTTCCTATCCGGATGCACTATCGCGTGTCGTTATTTCATAGTGTCCAATAGAGATTCCAATGGCACAATATTATTAATAAACACATGGGGAACTTTTCAGCCAAAAGGATCATGATTGAGGGTAGGAATAGTTAGGTCCATCTCTGGATTCTCTTCTAGTTCCCATAGTGGGTATCTGATAGGATAATGTTTATGATTATTTATCTTACCAGCTATGGTTGTGTACCCAATACTAGAACACCTAATCCCATTCTATTATGGGGTCCAAATATATTGGTTTTCAATAAACCATGATTATTGGGTATTATTACTCTATTATAGTTACATTGATGATCCCTATTTGTTGATTCCTGTCAACTGGGAGTGTGAGATAAGAATCTACCTGTAGAATATATCTAGTAGTGTTTTTCCTTGGAGTAGTTCATTTAATTTTCTCAACTCCTTCATCTCTTATGGATGCATATAATATTTTTCCTAAATTGAGAGGATTTCAAACTATTTTTTTGGTGGGTGAGGTATGGCCAGAACATTACACTTTTATTTCAACGATTCTCACCTAGGAGGTAGTAAGGGTGAGTTTTATGGAATCCTCATTATCATATATATCCCACAGTTTCAGGGATGAACAACATTTTAAATCATTTCAATATGGATTGTATTATGACTTGAATCATTATCTCGTTATTCTTTTGTTCTTTCCTCATGTTCTATATCATTTATAGGAGTGGTCCTAGTAATTTACACCAATTGTAACACAATTTAGGAGTTTTATCAACCTCCTTGGGAGATTATATTTATTTTTACTACAATGTGAAAATACCCTATCATTTCTTGGTAATCTATGAATCATTTGAGAATATTTGTGCAAATAGAATATCTATAAAATTTCATTATGCGTGTAACTGGTTAAGATTTTGGGTTACATGATAGGAAAAACTATGAGTATTCAGTCTATGTTACTCCCCCAAAATGATAATAGACTTTCTTCCACTGAGGATGCTCTTAAGTTAAAAAAATCATCCTTGTTAGTTAAGGGTATTCACTTTCCATTTTCACAGTATTTTGAGATATTTTTGTCAACCTCTGTGTTTGTGATATAAAATTCCCTAGCCATATTGGTTGGCGTTCAACCCGGATTGTGATGGATGCTGCTTTTAGGGAATCTTTTTTAATTTTTATAGATCTCCGTTCAGACATGGGTTTAGTGAATTCTATGATTTTAAATTTAGCAACCTACTTCCAAATATATTGGTAATGTCCAATAATTGGAATCCATAAATAATTATTAATTCTCTAAATTTTTTGATTCATAATTAATTAGTATTTTGATGGATAACTCTCCACTATCACTAAATTTTCAAGTGTCCTTTGGTTCTAGTTTTGAACGAGTATACCATATTTTTTTAATATATCATGTTTCTACAAGATGTCCTAAGGGTATGAAATTACACTAGTTCACCTTTGATGGGATTTTCTGATTAAGGAGAGAGGTTAATCGAAAAAACTCATGTCCACCCAATCTTTTTATAAGAATAATATATTTTCCATCGATAATGAATTGACATAAGTATTTTAAAACATAATGAAATTTATATTGAAAGGTTCTTTTATTATTTTTAACATTAGGGTGTCATGAATCTAAGAGATACTCCAAGTTCATTTGATGGTTTATCCATTCTATTACATTGATAATAAATATTTATTTATTGTAATCCAACACTATTGTTTTACTATGATGAAGAGCAGTCCATATATTCATGGGATTCCATGTGTACAATATTCTAAAAATACCTATGAAATTATTTAGTGGGGAGTGGATAAAGGCCTTATCATGAGGGGTTTTTTGTATTTTTTTCAACAACCTCCTCATTATAAATATGTCTTATCAATATTTGAGAAGATTATCCTCAAATTGATCCAACCAATTATGATTCTTCCAAGATTATTTACTATAAAACAATGATTGGAAGGGATTTTCATTATCATAATAGAAGGAAACAATGTTATGGTTCTTTAGAGAATTACTATTTTCTAATATTTTCATGAAGATGAAAAATATTTCTCTTTTAAATGGAAAGTCATCAAGCATGGATAGCCTCATTTTATAATGTTCATTATGATAGGAGGGATTTATTATTTTTATTTCATTAATTAGAGTATTTTCTGGATTAAATAAAGTTTCACTTTGGGGTGTACCTTTGTGGTGAATTCCATAATGGGGAGTACAACCATCAGGGTATTACTTCTAACTACAAGGAGAATACCACCAGTTTTTACCTGGGGGATGAGCTTTGGGGAAGATAATAACTAGGTGAGGAACATATTTTTTATTAATATTTTATCAATTTAGAGGGTTTTCATGGTGATCATATGATTTGGGATCTCTTGATAGCTTGGATTATGTGGAATAAGTATCTATTCATGTTAAGATATATGGGTAGGAACATAGAAATTACATGTTACATTATTGTGTGGAGTGACTTCACGAGTGAAACTACTATTTTTGTAATTTGGTAATGGATGAGTAGTACACTGACACACTCTATATAACCTCATAAGGTTTCAAGGACCCCTTAATTTAGTAGATTTGGATCACATACAAGATATTTCTTTTTAAATCACCATTGAATATGACTCTTTTTGGATACTCTCATGCGGGTGACTGGGTCCTCTTTCTATAAATATAGGCTTTCAAATATGCAAGTTTGTTTGATTGGATCCCATGTTATTGCAAGAGATTTTTGATATATTTCATTAATTTTGGATGTGTTTTATGTATACTCCATAGTATCCAAAGGGATATACTGATGACCTTTAGTTGTAAAGGGTGTATGGACAGTATTTGGTTGTTCATATATTGTGGGATTTGGCCCATAACCCTCCTAGATGGGGGAAGGGATATGTGTCTACTATAGAGTAACTCTTGGATTATGTTGAGGATTCACCCCAATTGATTGAATAGAGTTTCATTTCCACCCATTTACTATTTTCACTATCATTATTATATGATGATAGGTTTGTAGGATTTGGGTAGGAATTTGTGTCTTCCCTTTCAGTATTTTCCATATATTGCATGTGACATCAATTTTGGGAAAGATGATACATATCCATTCCATGGTGGGAGAAGGGGTATAGGCCTAATAGATTCCTCCACTTCCTATTGTTATATAAAAAATTCATGTGGAGGGGTGGAGATATGGGTATGACCCCTCATTATTGTTGAATCCAAACTATTTGTTTCTCTAAATGATGTTAAACATGGATGGTAGGCTTCGTAGATGTGGAAAGGTTTGTACTCTTGATAATGGTTTTCCACTGGATTTCATTTGAAGGCTTCTCTAGAGGTAAAAATGTTAGGGTACTATTCCCTTTGTACTGGCCACTACCCTTGTAAATTTGTACGGATGTTTTAGTTCAGAGGGACATATGGTGAACTCCGGAGGGAGACTCCCTCATCATGATGAGGGTATGTTTCCAGATGACGTTTTCAATAGATGATGATACAAGGATACCCTTTGTGGGACCCCTGTGTTATCTTCATGATGTATTTAGTGAAAAAGTGATCTTCATACCTAATATAAGGGAGAATCCTGCAGTAGAATTACTGGGATAGGCCCCCGAAACAATTTGAAAAATATTCTACTTTCATATAATTCGGGGCCACAAACATTTGTAGAGTGGATGGATAGTGAGGCTTCATGATATGTAGGGCTTTTCAAGATGCTGACAAACTCCCAAACAAGTGAATTCAAACCCTATCAATGAAGAAGCTAAGTTGGTGAATGTTTTTTTATGTTAGAAAAAGTCCTAGATTGTGTAGTAGCCGATGTGTACATTTGTGATACTTGGAAGAATGAAAATTTATTAAATGGGGTTCTTTATAAACTTACATGGATATAAATTATAAGAAAACAAGATGATCCAATAAATATAAAATATTAATAAACTAGAACATGTTTTATATTTTTCCTCTATGTTTGGCCACCATCCATTTTATGAGAGCATAAAAGGGGTGTAACATATGGGAGACTTGATCATTTTGGTCTCTTTTTCCTAAAAAGTGTTTTGATAATAAAAAGGCTAATTTTAGTCAAGATTATTTTGTTTAAGAATTGACCTTGGGATCATCATTTCTATTTTTCGAAAAAAATATCAATTATTGATTGTGGGGGTTTTAGTATTTTTGTAAAAAAATTCTCATTAGATTAACCATTTGTTTCCTCAAAAACCATGTTGGGTACAAATAGTGTTTTTTGGTAGTGGTGGTATAACACTTCATGTGAGACAAATATTTCCATATCATTCATGGGTTGTTTCCAATGAGTATATTCTAGGAACCAGAAAGTCAAATTGGTTTCATTATTTGAGATGTTTCATAAAAACAATTGAATGGAATGTGGTTATTAGTAAGTGGCTACGATAACAATTAGGAATTGGCATTGTTTGAAAGGATAGGTGGTCAGGGTAAATGTGATTTTTGAGGGGAATTTAGGCATATTATTGGACTCTGTTGTATATTTAATACATATTCATGAATCATTCATTAAATCTAAAATATTTCATGGATCACCCATGAATAAACAATCAATTATTATCATATTCTATCTTTAGAATCATTTATTTACATCTGAGGATCCTCATCGGTTGATACATACTTATGTATCTAGGGTTCTCAATTGGAGGTAATATATTATATGAAGATTAAATATACTTATATTGTATTTTATTGTGATGTTGTTTTTTATCCTATTATTTGGGTGCTCTGGTATTTATCATCTTTTAGGGATACGTGAGTTTTTTTATGATGATATTGGGCTGATTAGATGGGATTCCAACATATCCTTATCAAATGAATCAGAACATATGCAATTCAATGCCACTCAAGGATAAAACAATACCATGTATGGTCATGTGATAATGACCCAACCATGTAGTTTAACATTATAGGGAATGGATGCCAATGTGAGAAGTTCCTAATCATGGATTGTGTGGGACATATGCAGAAGAATCCCAATGGACCCATAAGGGACATATCCTTTTATGGTAGATGCGAACCTACTCGAAATATGGAATGGAAGAAGATGTGGGTTTATTGGGGAGTTGGAATTATGCCTTACTGCTTATTACTATATATCCCATTTAAATTGTAATAAAACCCAAACTGTTAATATTATTGGGTATTACACTAATAGAGGTGGCCCATGTCATGAAGAGAGGAATACCCCTTATAATATATCTTTGTTCTGATATTTATTTGACCATGAAGATTCCATGATCATCAGAAAAATCTAAAACTATATGAGTCATGATGATTGAATGTAAAAATAGTAATCAGATCATCTGCAAAACTACACACTCTATTTCATCCACTAGTGGATGAGGCTAGGGCTTTCAAAGAGATTGAGTTAGATGTTCTTATCACATCTCTAACATTGGGACCTTTTAATAAAGATTAGTGGATTACTACAGGAGGTATTCCATAAGATAAACTAAGATGAAGATCAATAAAATGACTCCTTCATAGATATTTTACTCTTCTTCTAGTAAACATGGGTAGAGTCACATTGAGGAATCAAGGAGAGATAATGTATTTGATGTTCCCCTATCCTCTCTTATTTTCAACCCTGGTGTCTTTTCATTATCCTTAATGTTGAGATCCTCATTACCACATGAATTTATAATATAAACAACTCAACAAATCCAAATTATTATGTATGATAAATACCTGACATCCATTAGCATGGGAATGTATAATGAGAGGATACATGGATGTTCACTATGCTCTGATTATACATATCTAGAGGATTTTGGGGAGGCCTTAGCTTCATTCCAGTTTTATTAGGGATCCATAGGTAAATGTTCCCTAATTTTTGTAGCATGAAAAAAGGAACTAACAGACATCCCAAAATGGTAAGTCCTTGGTGGGAAGAAGAAAACTCGCACGAGTAATGATTGGGTGAGCAAAAGGTCCTCCACATAAGGTACACCTATGTTGGCTGAAAATGTCCTGAATTGGTTATGACAAGGAAAGATGAAGATATCTCACACAGTCCTGACCTTGATGACCCAGAAAGCTTAAATGGAGATGGAAAATATTAGAAAACACTTGGTAATTTCCTTTATCTACACACTGAGGGACTCATCAGGTGTTATTGCATGGCCGGTTATTAGGTCCTTGGGTTAAGAAGGTTACATCTCTATATTGATATTATGAATGGGGGAGGTGGATTCTCACACATCTCTATTTTGTTTCTGACACTAGGGGAACTCAAATTTCACTACTCTCTAAATATTTCTCCTATTTAGATGCGTGGAGAACTAAAAATAATCCTTTCAAGACATGAAAAATGGAAGAGTCTGATGATATATATTTGGATTCTTCTGGCCTTCTAGTCATTTCCATTTAGGAGCCCAAGGGTTTTATTTATAAGAAAACATGGATCATTGGCCAAAGGAGGATACACATGTTGGTCACTCGAATAGGTTTTATATCATGTGTGAGAAACATGTGGGGTTGTTGGAATGTGTAGGGACCTGCATGATGGTACTATGCCTACCTTTGGTTCACAATTTCGAGACCTACATGGTGACGTTGGGTGCCTGGGTATGAATCTGGGTAGTACTTCTAGGAACACATACTCGACATGTACAATGACACTTTTTTGTAGTCCTGGCATTCACAGTGACACTATTTGGGCCTTTTTGAGGTTTCATGGGAGATCTCATCTGATCCTCGAAACATTTCACTTCTCTATTACATGGGGTATTTTCTTGTAATCTTAACACCCATACGTGAAAAAGGGAGTTCCAACAATGGACCACTATCTCCATAATGTGATATAATTCATTTATCATCACCATTTTCATGAATAATTTAATATGTGTTTATCATGAATAAATATCATTCTTATTTCATGATTATGATTATATATATTATTTAACCATTAATGATGTCCATTTAATAGAACAATGAAACCAAAAAAATAATGAAATGTGACACATTTATCACCTATAATGGTTATAAATAATTGTTAACAAATAGATCAAATGATGTTATAATTAAATCATTTTTTCTATGATATTAATTAATATGTTCATTGTATATATGTAAAATAAACCTAAAAATATAAAACCACATATTTGAATGTGTGTGAATGAGAAGAGACTTGAGGTATGTGGTTATGTTTCAATCCCATTTTATTAAGAATTATTATACTAGAACTCAAATTGAGGAAATTATATATTAAATATTTGATAAAAAAATAAATTCTTCCTCCTCTATATATATTTCTATAATATTTATATTTTACTAAAAATTTTCTCACTTTTGTAATCAAAATAATTCAAAATGTGTTTATGTAAATCCAACCATATTTCTCTTCATTCAGATAGAAATACTTCTTATTTAATCTATTTATTTTCTAAAATACATTGAAGAATGTATGTTACTATTATTAAAGGATGGTTTAATTAATTTTTACCCATGATTTAATTTTTGTAAAAACTAATAATAATTATATTCTTATATATTTCTCAAAAAGGTACTTTTACCGATGGTTTGAATAAAATATTTTTTAAAGACTATGTAATGAATGAAATATCTCACCACCATGACCACCCACTGGTTTGATGAATCATTAGATTTTTTATATTTTTCTTTTCAAATAAAATTTCTTCAATAAATTTAAAAAATTGTATTTAAAATAAGTTATTTCAAAATGAACTGATTATTTTCCCTAATAAATGTTCCAATTGATATTTTAATGGTTTATTATCTATGATGAAATCCTTTGATTTAAATTATGATTCAAAAGGGATATGATTCGATGATAACATACTTATTATTTCTTATTATGGTTTATAGGTATTATTATGAAATATTTATTAAAAACATTACTTTTTTTCCATACATTGTGTAATTATGAAATTTTAAATGTCTTCATGATCGGTGGTGTATATATGAGTGGATAATAATTATGTTATGGTTTTTATTCATTATCCATCCAATAAACTTGGTAAATATGGATAAATCATGTAAAATATTATGTATGTATGAATAAAATTAACTATTTTCAATAAAAAGTATGGAGCTGGTTTCATGTCTATATGTCTATTTCTAGACGTGGTTTTTTTTCCAAAAGTTTATGCAAGAACCTGGTTTCATGTCTATAAATTTTGAGAGTAATTGATTTCTTTTACTCAACCAAATGAATGAACATGTTTATATTTATAAATTAACTCAATTTTATTATATTTTTTTTCCACATTACTATGTATATGTTATGTTCTAGTCACACATGGTTTATTATTGATGATTACTCACAATTATGAAAAAAAATTATATTTTGAAAATTTATAACCTATGAGTCATGATTAAACTTGTTAATTTAAATATTTTTTACTTCTTCCTCTTTTTTTATCATTATACCATTGTATGATCACTGATTCATATCTCTAATGTTTACCATTATTGGGAATCTAACCTCACCCATTATTATGTTTTCCATCCCTAGGTTTTGAGGAAAGGATACATGATTGATATCTATAAGGGTATTAATATGATGGACATTTTTAGTGATGTTGAGGATTCATTATGAAATAAGATGACTATATATCTTGTCTTCAAGTAAAAAAATCATTACAGTTTCTGGGAAGGTATAATTTTGGTATAATTTTTATATTCATTTCATATGAATTAATATTTTTATATATTTTTCAAGGGTAAACACAATATAGACCTTTGAGGATATATGATTCATGGGGAATACAAAACCATGGGGATATATTGAGTATAAATCTAGGGTATTCGATAATGTTTCCATGGATAATGAATTAGTTATATAGATGATATGATTGATGGTTGTATGAATAAGGATTAAAACAAGTAGGAGGTCAATATTTAGGAATCTAGTTCATATTTATGGTATGTATTCAAGAAATAATGAAAAACCTCACGGGAAATATATCCTAATAAAAAATACAATAGTCTTATAGCTAATTAGAATCAAATAAACTGGAGTAGGATGGTTACATGCTGTAATTTTGTATATGATTCTTACAGATTCCTGACCAAGTCATAACATTGGTGATGGTAATAAGGGTTTAGGATTACACATACTATGAGTCCCTTGATATGTCACATTCTAATTGAGTATAATAAAAAGGTACAATGGGTTACTAGGCATTTAAGACACCATAAATGGGTCATCCATGATGAGAATCCCGATCTAAAAGAGGATTCACTTCTATCATCATTATACGGACAATCATTGATAAGGTAATACATTACCACCCATATAGTTCTTATTTTATGGAAGTAAAAACTAAGAGCAGCGTAGTTATGAGACCTAGGGAATTTTTGTGACCAGTTAAGAGACATGGGTGTATTATTACTAGGACAGGTGGGTATATAAAATTGTCATCGTAAATTGAGGATTATGAACTAGTGTAGAAAACAATTTTTATGTTGGTTATTTTTTATTTTTTACATCATTTTTAGCTGAATTTATTAAATGCGGCATTATAAATACTTTTTCTATGTCGTTTATTTTAAAACAAACGTAAAAAACATAAATCTGAACCATTTTTTCACTTTGTTTCTTAAATAAATGATATAAAAAAATCATCAAAGACGTGATTTATTACATCAGTTATTTAAGTACTGATGTGTTATATTGTTTATTACGTCAGTTATGTAATAATAGAGGTAATAAATTGCACCTTAGAAGCGTTTTTCACATCGGTTATTTAATAAATAAAATGAAAATTGTATTTTAAGGATAGTTATTTTTATCACCGACTAGAAAAAACATTCTGTGAAGCATTTTTCTCATCAGTTATACAATAACCGAGGTAAAAACTATTCCCCATGAATTTTTTACGTCGGTTATTAAATAACGGATGTAAAAAACCATTCTCTAGGAATTTTTATGTCGGTTATTTTATATCTAACTGAATGCCCAAATTTATTTTTAATAAAACTGTGAAACCATTACTATTCTCTTCCAAATTAGACCATAAAAAAGTAGAAACCAGACCAAATGAAAACCGAAACATGACCAAAATCCATACCATAAAAACTTCAAAACTAATCCAAAATAAGATGAACTACAGAAAAATTAATCATTCAAATTTATAACATTAAAACCATAAAATTCCAAATAAAAAAACTAAATCCAATAAAATAACTACCAAATACAAAATTAAAATTACAATATTAAAAATTACATTTTACACTACAAACAAAATCAAATCAAATCAAACTTGTAAAATAATTTCTACATTCCATATGTAAGTGTTTAACCTCTTAAGCACTATTGGTTTGATGGTCATAAAATAGATACAAATTAAAATGAATGTAGTAAACATGTATAATTAATAAATCAAATTAAATATTATGGCAATGTTTATTAGGAAATCTAACCTGGTCAAACATCACAAGTGTTCAAGTTGTAATTATTTCATTCATAAATCATAACATATAATAACTGTATTCACTGACGCCTTTTTCTTTATGACATTTTTTTTTAAATGAGTGTTAGTTCAAAATATAATTTTTCTATAAAACATCAAATAGGACAAATTATACAGAGATATTTACCTTTACTTTTACATATTTGATCTTGGAACTCATTATCTTTTTGTATTTTTGAAATTATGCACATCCCCTGTTATAAAATAATATGGATGGGATAAATTTAAAATTCATTATTACATAAAAAGTTTGATGAAATAAAAACCTACGTTTCCAATATATTTTTAATTATTCCCCACACATCTCCATGGATAGAGAATATCTAATAAATTGTTTTCTCCCTTGAATAAAAAACTCTTAACGTCCAATGATCACTGATATAAAATAAATTTTATGGTTGGTGGGTTTTTATGTTAAATGATAAAGAATGTAACGCCCCAACCCCAGTTACCCAAAGTTAGTGTATTACTACAGAACATTGAATTGATCACAAGGAAATCATGTCTTGAAACACTGATCAGTTTAGTATTATTGGAAACAAGATTCATACATAAGTTCAACATTACAACATGAAAATAAATACAACACTAATTTATTCCCTTAGATATAGCCAATAATCTAAGATTATGCCCGCAAGTCACTCAAAACAAACTTCTTCATATAATGGGAAAATGAAACATAAGAAAGGGGTGATCTCAAATGCTCAGTAAGGGTAAGCAATACAATAGAAGATTGCATAAATATTAGTCATGGTGAATAATTGAAAACACATTCCTTTACAAATAATAAACATGAACACTTTTATGGTTGGATTATGAGATGAGTAAATAATGACATAGTTAAACAGATTCATGGGTATTCTACTAGTCGAATAACCACATGACCTGTCTATATTATTTTCATAATGAGGGAATGTATAATTCCAGACATTCTGAAACAACTTTGCAAGGCCTCAGCCAAGACGTCTAAAAATGATTAAGGCCTCGGCCAAAACCATATATAAAAATTTGGAAAGGCCCTAGCCAATTCCACATCTAATTGTCTCATGAAACATACCGATGCATCAAGGAGCTATAGCTGGCTCCACCCGTCATTTGCTAAGTCCAATACATTCCTCATATGAGAAGGTTGAAATATAACATAAACATTCATGTTAAAACTAGCATATGAAAAGTGAATACTTTAACCATAAACCATGAATGGTATAAAAATAACACATCCACGGTCAAACATATCACAAAACCCTCAATACAATAGGGAATATTTTTTTCATAACAAATCTACTTCAATCAAGTATAAAATCCATCAAAATATGTTGACATAGATGAAATAAAAACTATTTTAGATAAATATCTCTTTCTTTTTTTTCAATCATTTAAAGTCACATAATTATAAAAGAACACATTTATTTTGAAAATATTATTATAATATTGTAAAGGAATCTTCGACAATGTTATAATGGCGAATAATAACTGCACCCACCATATAAGATAAAAAAAATTCTTACCTTAATTTTGTCAAAAGGGTCGTAAAGTACCTTGATTGGAAAAAGATGGAAAGATTCCTTTCAAAACATATAAGTTTAAATAAAGATATAAATTCCTTTAAACAATTTTTTATTAAATATTAAAAAAAAATTTGAAATACATTTTTATGAAACACGGATGTGGATGATAAAGTGATCCCAGTAGATACTTATGTAAAAACAACCTCAGATAATAAAGAGATTGTGAAATTAAATCTTACCTTGTTCATTTCCTTAGGTCAAGGGTAGGTTAAACGCCTATATAATGTTGAAATAATTGTTATTAAATTATAAAATAACCATATACATTAATATTATATCATATATGATCTCTAATATTGCTTTGATAGTGATATTTCAGTAGTATTGTCATTTCGGGTGTTAACTGATTCGTTTTCCTTTATATGTTATGATACATAAGAAGTATGTTTTAATGGATAGGATGTATTTGATTCATATCCATAATTATAACATGTTCTTTAATTGTTATTTTTAATAACCAAATGAAAATTATACTTGAATGGTTACGATGGGGAAATGAATCTCATCGCGTTCGTGGAGACGGTAATCCGTATGTACAAACGGGTGACAATATCTTTATTTTGATTTAAAAACATTATTAAATTGATGGTATATCATATATAAAGAATCATTAACATGTTATATTTATTATTTACATCAATTATAAATCATTATTATACCAATCCAAATAATAGTGTATTTGAATAACAACTACAGCACGACTTGGAGACGGTAAGCCATACATACACACATATGGTGAAATTTCATTAATAGGATGGATAAAATAATGAATACGGATGTACCATATTTATAATAACATCATAGTATATAGAATATACTGGATTTATTATTTTATAATGTAGAAAACAAAGAAAGAGTATGTGGAAGAAGAAAAGAACATAAAAAGGGTGGTGAAACTATTACCTCTTCTTCATGTTCTTCCTTTTGATTTGATCAAAAGGGCTCCTTAAGTTGGATTTATGACTAAATTAAGACATCTATAATGAGTTTATATATGTTGGGAGGATATTTGGGTAGGTTTTTTACGAGCCAGAGGCTTGAGAAGTGTGAGAAATTGGTAGGAAGTGAGGGCTTTTTATAAGGGGGATGAGGGGCTCTTTAGGAAAGTTTGAAACCATTATTTTATTATAACATCATATTCAGTTTCAAGAGGTCAAATATTCGTTAATATCAAATTTAAGATGAATCATGGTCGAAATAAAATAATCCAATAAGAATTGGACTGATTTTGGATATTTTTATAATATTTATAATCTTATTTATTTAAATCATTTATTAATGAGGTAAATATTGCATCATTATTATGTCATATATAATTTAATTTATTTGATGTAAAAAAATATATTAAAACTAACATGATGTAGGAAATTTTTTTATATTTCCAAATAATATTTATATTCAAAAGGATAACTTATATAACCCCATGTAAAAATTCATTTGCTAAAAAATATTTTTTTATTCCATTTTTGTCATCACATTAAATTAATTAATATAAAATGTTATTATCACACCCTTGTGGCTCCATGGAGTCCCAAATTATACCCAAGGATTCCAATGGTCATATATTCATCATACAATAGTATTACGACACATGTTTGGGTAATTTAATATTATTATAATACTATATTTTACCCTTATTTATTATATTTACCCTTTACTCAAGGTAAATAAAATATTTACTGAAGTAAATATTTCAAATGTCAAAAAATAAAACAAACCTATTTACACAATTTGGACCTAATGACTCCAAATATGGAATCCATTTTTCCAAATTCAAAACACCGTAGTGGCAGGAATTTACTTAAAATTAATTCCCGCTGTCAAACCTAAAAGCATGTTTTTAAGAATTAATAACTATCAAAAGATTGACACTCGTATATGTACAGTTTAAATATGAAATTACATCTGATGGACAAAATTATATTAAATGGAAAAAATATAATCTTATTATTCTTTAAAACCACTCAAATTTATAATTTAACAGTATAAATATTTTGATTAAAAAAGTTATTTTTACTTAAAATTTAGTATTTTTCACTATTCATAAAAATATGATAGTTATCATAAAAGTGCCAAAACTTCACCTGAAGATAATTTCGATATTAAAAATCCAAAAATGAAGTCCATTTTGAATGATAACATTTATAAAATTTCAAAAAGTGGGTACTACTATTCATAACGGCTACTTTGATTGGTCGCGGTATGTTAGAATCTCAAAGTTGTGTACAATGCAAGCTATTACATTATTCAGAGGGAAATGTACCATGGAATCTTTGGGTGTTACCTTATCCCCACATTCAAATAATTTATTCCCCATAATTTCAATAATACTACCAAATAAAAAAATTTGGGTGGTTCTTTATCATATGTTCCTTGGGTTCCCACATTGCCTCTTCCATCTTATTGTTTCTCCATATAACTTTTACCAGACGAGTTGTCTTGTTTCTCAACACTTGTTCTCTGGTATCAAAAATCTTGACAGGATCTTCACAATAGGATAGATCGGGTTCTAGTTCTAATTCCTCATAGGTGAGTACATGCGTTGGGTCAGGCATATATCTTCTCAACAATGATACGTGGAACACATTGTGAACATTAGAGAGACATGGCGGCATTGCCAAATGGTAAGCTACAGCCCCAATTCATTATGGAATTTCAAAAGGTCCAATATACCTGGGACTCAATTTACCCTTCTTACTGAATCATATAACTCCCTTCGATATATATATACTTTCAAGAAAACATCATCTCCAACCAGAAATTCCAACTCCTTTCTTCGGTTATTGGCATAAACCTTCTGCCTACTTTGAGCTGCTTTGATGTGGGTTTGGATAACCTTCACCTTTTCCATCATTTTCTCAAAAAGTTCTCAGCCTATGAGTTTTCTTTAACCAACATCATCCCAATAAGTTGGTGTCAAACATCACTTTTTGTATAACGCTTTTATGGTGCCATCTGAATACTTGAATGGATGCTATTGTTATAGGAAAATTCTACCATAGGAAAATTTTGATCCCTCATACCTTGAAAGCTGAGTGAGCAAGATCTCAACATGTATTCTATGGTTTGAATAGACTATTTTGATTTTCCATCTGTTTGAGGGTGGTTGGAAGTGCTCAAACGAAGTTCAGTATCCAGGGCTTCCTGGAGACTTTTACAGAATCTTGATGTAAAATGGGGATCATGATCAGAAACAATTGATTGGGGTACTCCATGAAGTCTTAAAAATTCATTTATATACAGTCTTTCTAAACATTCAACTATTAAATCTTCTCTTATATCATGAAAATGTGCTCACTTCGTAAGACGATCAACAATGAACCATATTACATCATTCCTTCTA
The DNA here is from genome assembly GCA_963277665.1 of Viscum album. Taxonomy (NCBI): domain Eukaryota; kingdom Viridiplantae; phylum Streptophyta; class Magnoliopsida; order Santalales; family Viscaceae; genus Viscum; species Viscum album. The sequence continues at coordinate 906,520,323 of OY728139.1, forward strand.
CGAGTTTTTGGTAGTCCCATGATAATGTCCATCATAATATTATCCCATTTCCACTCAGATATGGGAATATGGTGCATGACTCCTCTAGGATGTTTTCTTCTAGCTTTCACTAGTTGAAAAACCATACATCATGTCACATAATTAGCAATCTATCTCTTCATGTTGTCCCACCAAAAATGTTTCTTAAAATCTCTATACATCCTGGTGCTACCTAGATGTATAAAGAAATTGGAGCTATGATCATCATCAAACAATTCCATTTTTAGATCAGGTATATTAGGAACACAATTTAGCTTCCCAAATTTCAAAATTCATTCTTCATAAACGAATTAGATCAATCTCCCATCATTCACAGATTTAATCTTCTTTAAAAATTCCTTATCATTAGTCTGAGAACTTTTTATCCTTTCTAGTAAATATGGTTTTTCAACCATTTGAAAAAGTATTGATGTTTCACCTTCCATGTTTATTACCCTATCCAGCATTACTAGATCCACGTATATTGGATCCTTTTCAACTCTCATCTTATTCAATAATCCATGATCATTTCTTCTCAAATCATCTTCCACATGATTTTCCTTCCCTAGTTGGTATGGTATCATGCAATCGTAATCCTTGAGTATTTCAAGCCATTTCCTTTGCCTCATTTTGAGTTATTTCTGTTAGAGAATATACTTCAAACTCTTGTGATCAGTATATATCTCACATTTTTTACTATAGATATAATGTCTCCAGATTTTCATAGCAAAGATTACAGCGGCCAACTCAAGATCATGAGTGGGATAGTTTTTCACATGAATTATTAACTATCATGATGCATAGGAATAACTCTATCATTCTAAATAAGAACACAACCAAGTCCTTTCTATGATGCATCACTATATATAACAAACCCATCATTACCTGATGGTATAGTCAAGATAGGAGCATTGAATAATATTCTCTTTAGTTCTTCGAAACATTCTTCACACTCTTTTGTCCAAAAACATTTGACCCCTTTACGTGTGAGCTTGGATAATGGGTTAGACAATCAGGAACAATTTTGGATGAAATGTTGATAATAACCTACTAAACCAATTAAACGACATACCCCGGTTATACTCTTTAGTGCATGAGATTCTTGTATTGATCTTGTCTTAGAAGGATCAATGGAGGCTCCATTCTTAGAGACAATGTGGCCAAGAAAAGAAATCTTATGAATCCATAATTCACAATTGCTAAACTTCCCGTATAATTCATTTCTTCTAAGGGTTTTCATAATGGTGCACATGCTTTTTTCATGATCTTCATAGATTTTGAAGTATACCAAGATATCATCAATAAATAACACTAAAAAGGCATCAAGATATTCCTTGAAAACTCTATTCATTGGATCCATGAAAACAGAGGGTGCATTAGTCATCCCAAAATGCATTACTATAAACTCGTAATTCCCATACTTGGTTTGAAAAGATGTCTTTGGAATGTCTTCCTTTTTCACACACAACTAATTATATCCATATCGAAGTCCAGTCTTTGAAAAATATTGAGCTCCAAGAAGTTGGTCAAATAAATCATCAATGAGAGGTAAGGGATACTTTTTCATTATTGGTATAGCATTGATCTCCCTATAGTCAATGCACAACCTCAGAGATCTGTCTTTCTACATAAAAAAAAAGGAAGGGGCTCCCCATAGAGAAACACTGGGGTGTATAAATCCCTTATTACTCAATTTCTCTAGTTTTTTCATTAGTTCCACTAATTTCACAGTGGCCATTTAATAAGGAGTCTTTGATATGGGCCTCGAACTAGGAATTAAATCAATGGAAAACTAAACTTCTCACTCTAGAGGATGTCCAGGTATATCCTCTGTAAACACATCAACATATTCTTGCACAATAGGTACATCCTATATTTGAACATTCCTTTCCTCACCCATTGTTATTTCATTCTATTCCTCCCCGATAATTGAATATACTAGAGCTACTGGGGGCGGATCTTGATAAGAATTGGATGGTGACGTTTCTGCTCTAAAGATAAGGTACTCCTTATCATCATCAAAAATTGTAACCTTCTTCTTCTTATAATAAATTTGCGCATAATGGTCCGAAATCAAATCCATAGTGAGGATTATATCAAATTTGATCGTGGGTATGATGTTGAGATCAGCAGATAAATAACATTTATATAACCTAATGGAAACTGACTCACAAAACATTGTTTCACAGATACTTCCCTTAAGAGTTTTTACTAACAACTCCATTGTAAAATCCAATAAAAAATATATAATTTTCATAGAAAACTGGGATGATATGAAACAATGTGATGATCTAGAATCAAATAAAGCATTTTCTAAACTTAAGGAAACCATCAAATTACCTGCCACCACATCTTTTAGAGCTTCAAACTTAGCAGTAGTGATCGCATAATCTTGGACTGGATCCCTTGGCCTTTTTTGAGGTAAGTTTCCCTGACACTTTGGATATTCATTTGTATAATTTCCCATCTCCCTGAAATTGTAGCATTAAGCAATGGTAGCTTCTTTCTTCCCCTTACAATCACCAGCAACATGTCATTTCTTTCTAAATTTGTAGAAAACTACTTTTTCATTTAAATAGGCACTAGGGTGCTTCCTTCCTCAATTATCACAGGGTGTAAATTCAACCCTTCCCTTCTTCCCTGTTTCCTTATTTCATTTCCCATAGTGTTTAGCAGATCTCTTCTTCTCTTGATTTTCTTTAAAGTCATAAGATAGAGAGAATTCCTTTTCTGTCTTGATAGCACATGAGACAATATCTTCATATGTTGAAAAGGATTGTGATACTAATGCTCGAAGGATAAATTGTTTTAACCCATCAAAGAAATGATCAATATTACTTCTTCGGTTATGTATATAATCTGCAGCATGCCTTTATAACCTTGTAAAGTTGGCTTCATACTTTGCGACATTCTCATCCTCCTTCTACCTCAGACTCAGAAATTACCTTTCCGTATCCGCTCGATGGTCATGAGGAAATTTTTTTTCTATGAAAATATCTTTAAACTCTCTAAATTCCATACTTGATACTTCTTCATCCTCCTTTGTGTTTTGAAACAATGACCACCATTGATCTGCATCTCCCGTGAGGCGATGAACTTCCATGACAACTTTTTCCCCTTCGCTACTCCTCAAAGCTTGAAATATTTTCTCTATAGAATTTATCCATTACTCAGCTACTAATCGATTTTTACTCCCATTTAATGTTGTTGGTTTTTTCATAATGACGTGATCTATCATTGATATTTCGTGTTATGGATCAGGGAGCTCCATTTGGGTAAGGTTGTTATACATAACCTGAGTGAGTTGTCCCAGTATAGTGATAAGTTGATTTGCACCAATGGCATCACCAGCTCCGCTATAATTATCTTGAATAGGAGGTAAATCCCTACATGGATTACGAGCATTGATATGGTTTACATTCCTTCCACTAGGCACTATTTCTAAACAATGGCATAAAGTAGATTAGTTTATGAATCTAAATACATAAATCAATACTTGTAAAATACTTAACATAAATTGAAAAGTTTATGGATATAATCCATAATCACTAAAATGTTTTCTTTGAGGAATTATATAATCATAAACCCTTCATAATGGTTTATAAGAAAAATTAGAATTATCCTAAGCATTACCCCCGGGAGTGTCATATCCAAGAGTGCAGTAAGGCCTGTTATCGTGCACTAGTTCCCGTTCGTGTCTAGCTCAATGCGGTGTATTCGGGTTTTACCCATAGTTACATTTGTGCCAGAGCCGCCTTTACCTTCTTATATCCAGACATGGATGTATTGCTTGGAAAACTCACAAAATCTCTATATACCAAAACTCTAGGAAGTTCTTCTATACTAATCCTCAATGTCTATCTTAGGGTAATGTGCTCTAATTAGATTTTATCTAAATCTAGTTTCCAAGGTTTGTACTAATATTCCTCTGATACTGACTATAACGCCACAACCCCAGTTACCTTGAGTCGGGACATTATTATATAACATTGGCATGATCATAAGGAAATCATTTCCTAAAAGACCGATCAGTTTTGTATTATTGGAAACAAGATTCATACATAAGTTCAACATTACAACATGAAAAGTAATAAAACACTGATTTTTTCCATTAGAAACATCCAAGCCTCCTAGATTATGCTTGCAAGTCACTCATAACTAACTTATTCATATCCTGGTGAAATGAAACAGAAGAAAGCGGTGAGCTCAAACGCTCAGTAAGGGTAAGAAATATAGTGTAATATAACCTAAATATTAGGCATGATGAATAATTGAAAACAAATGCCTTTACATATAATAAACACGAACACTTTTATGGAAAGAATATGAGCTGAGTAAATAATGACATAATAAAGCATAGTCATGGGTGTTCTACTAGTTGAATAACAACATGACCCATCAATATTATTTTCATAATGATGGAATGTATAATGTCGGACATTATGAAACATCTTGTCAAGGCCTCGGCCAATATTTCTATAAATGATTTAGGCCTCGGCCAAAACCATATATAAAAATTGGGAAATGCCTCAGCCAATTCCATGTCTTGTTGTCTCATGAGACCTACCGATGCATCGAGGATCTATAGCTGGCTCCACCAATCACTTACTAATTCCAAGACATTTCTCATATGAAAATGTTCAAATATAACATAATCATTCATATTAAAACTAGCATACGAAATGTCAATAAATTAACCATAAACCATAAAAGGTATAAAAATAACACATACATTGTCAAACATATCACAAAACCTTCAATACGATATGTAATATTTGTTTCATAATGAATCGACTTCAAACAAGTATAAAATCCATCAAAGGATGTTGACGTAGATGAAATCAAAACAATTTGAGAGAAATATCTATTTGTTTTTTTTGAAATCATTTAAAGTCACATAATTATATAAGAAAACATTTATTTTGAAAATATTCTTATATTAATGTAAGGGAAGCTTTGATGATGTTATAATGGTTGAGAATAATCGCACCCACCATATAAGATAAAAAAATATTCATACCTAAATTTTGTCGAAAGGGTTGTATAGTACCTTGTTTGGAAAAACGATTGAAATATTTATTTCAAAACATATAATGTTAAAATAAGGATATAAATTCTTTTAACCCATTTTCTATTAAATATAAAAAAAATTAAATACAGTTTTAAGAAAGAAGTATTTGGATGATAAAGACGTCCCAGTAGATACTTATGTAAAAACAACCTCGGATAATAAAGAGATTGTGAAATTAACCCTTACCTTGTTCTTTTCCTTAGGTCGGGGGTATGTTAACCTCCTGTATAATGGTGAAATAATTGTTATTAAATTATAATAGAATAATATACATTAATAAAATATCATATATGATCTCCTAATATTTCTTTAATAATGATATTTCAGTAGTATTCGGGTGTTAAATTATTCATTTTCCTTTATATGTTTTGATACAGAAGACATATTTTTTAATGGATAGGATGTATTTGATTCATATCCAGAATTATATTGTGTTCCTTAATCATTATTTTTAATAACCAAATGAATATTATTATTTAATGGTTATGATGGGAAATGAATCTCATCGCGTTCGTGGAGACGGTAACCTATACGTATGCACGAGCGACAATATCATTATTTTGATTTCAAAATGTATGTAAATAGATGTTATATTATATATAAAGAATCATTAACATTTTATATTTATTATTTACACCAATTATACATCATTTTTATACCCATCCAAATAACGGTGTATTTGAAGAACAACTACACCACGACGTGGAGACAGTAAGCCATACGTATGCACATATGGTGACATGTCATTCGTAGGATGGATAGAATAATGAATATGGGTGTACCATATTTATAATAACATCAATGTATATAAAATATATAGGAGTTATAATTTTAGAATTGAAACAACAATGAATGTGAAAGTGGAAGAAGAAAAGAACTTAAAAGAGGGTGGTGAAATTATTACCTCTTCTTCGGATTCTTCATTTTTATTTGATCAAAAGGGCTCAATAGGATGGATTTTTGACTAAATTAAGACCTATATAATGAATTGATGTATATTGGGAGGATATTTTGGTAGGGTTTTATGAGCCACAGGCTTCAGAAATTTGAGAAATGGGTAGGAAGTTAGGGCTTTTTATAAGGGAGAGGAGGGGCTATTTAGGAAAGTTTGAAATAATTATTTTATTATAACCTCATCTTCGGTTTCAAAAGGTCAACTATTCATTAATATAAAATATAAGATGACTCATGGTCTAAATAAAATAATCCAATAAGAATTGGAAAAGTTTTGGATATTTTTTTAATATTTAAAATATTATTTATTTAAATCATTTATTAATGAGGTAAAAAGTGCATCATTATTGTCTCATTAATAATTCAATTTATTATATTTACAATAAATATAAAAAAATACAATAATTTAGGAAATCAATTTATCCTTCCATAGAATATTTATAGTCGAAAAGATAACTTATATTACCCCATGTAAAAATTAATTTACTAAAAAATATTTGTTTATGCGATTTTTGTCTTTACATTAAATTAATTAATATAAAATGCCATTATAACACACATGTGGCACCATGGGGTCCCATTTTCGACACAAGGATTCCCATGGTATGATATTTATATTCCATTATGATTATAACACATGTTAGGGTAATTTAATATTATTATAATACTATATTTTACCCTTATTTTTTATATTTACCCTTTACTCATGGTAAATAAAATATTTACTGAGATAAATATTGAAAATGCATAAAAATAAAAGTTACCTATTTACACAATCTGGAACTACTGATTATAAATATGGAATACATATTTCCAAATTGAAAACAAATAAGTGGCAGAAATTAATTTAAAATTAATTCTCGTTGTCAAAACGAAAAGCGTGTTTTTAAGAAATACTAACTATCAAAAGATTGACACTTGTTTATGTACAGTTTAAATATTAAATTACATCCAATGACCAAAATTAGATTGATTTGTAAAAATATAATCTAATTATACTTCAAAACCACTCAAAATTATAATTTAAAACTATAAATTATTTTGATTAAAAAGTTGTTTTTAATTAAAATTTAGTATTTTTCACTATTCATAAAAATATGAAAGTTATCAGAAAAGTGCCAAAACTTTTAGCTAAGATAATTTCAATATTACGAATCCAAAAATGAAGTCCATTTTGAAATATAAGATTTATAAAATTTCAAAAAGTGTGTATTAATGTTCATAACAGTTACTCTGATTGGTTGCGGTGTGTTAGAATCTCGAAGTTGCATACAATGCTAGCTATTGTATCATTCATGGGGAAACGTAGCGTGCAATCTTGGGATGTTACAATGAAAACATTTCTAGATAAATGTTTCATACCTTTAACAAAAAGGCATCATCCAACACTATGTGATTATATTCTGTTCAAATCCTTCAGTAATATAAAGTGTTCTTTGTTCCTCATCTAATGCTTGTGATTTAGGGGAAATCATATGTAGGTCCATGAATCCATATACATCTTTCTAATCATTCTTCTCTCACATGTTATAAATATACCTAATACAAAATAGACATAGGTATACATTTTTAATAAATTTAAAATGGGGAATGTTTTTACAAGTAACATGGGAAAAAATGTATAATGTTGATTCCCAACTTATCTCTAGTAACAAGCTCCAGGATATCATTTTTAAAAGTCAACACATTGATTTAACTTCCACAAACATGATATTTTAGTGGAAACGAATAATGATCTTCCAAAATAATTGAATATCTTGAAAAAAGTTCAAGAGTAATAGAATTTGTATCTGATACCATATCCATTTGTCTTTATTTTTGTCTATATAGTATTTCTTTTCCATTGAAGTATTACAGAAAATAAATAAAAAAATATAGTAGTTTGAAAATATTCAATAAACATTAATATAATATAAAATAAAATATATAAAATACATACCACTATAGTAATGAGTCGTAGATGTCTGGATGGCCAAATTAAAAAGTGACTAATACTATGTTCAACTGATATCACATCATCTGTATGTAATGGTACTTGAGAAAATCTATCTATATTATCCTGTATAGTGACCCTATGATGCACTTCCTCTAACTATTGATGATGAACTATATCTCCTATACAATATACCAACACCTATGCAACTATATGATATTAAGTATCATCAACATACTACTAACAATAATTAATAAGCTATGTTGGAGGTGAAGGATCAAAAATGGGGTCTATAGGCTTAGGTGGAAAATAAATAAAAGCCTATGGATGTAGGAGAGTGGGAACTACTAGCGGATGTGGAGGATAAATAAGGGGGTTTGTAGGGGGAGGTGGAGGAGTGGGAGCTGTAGTGTGAAATTGTCTCTGCATTTATGTAATCATAGATTGTATAGATGTGGTAATATTTTCCTCCATCATTTCATTAATGTTATGAACTTCTGCCTCAAAAGATTATATTTTTTATAAATACCCTTAAACGAAGATATTGAAGAATGTGGCAACATTTTTCTCACTGATTCACCTGACGGGTATCCTCCTACATAACAGGGTTTTCGGGCTTTCCCAATGCTGCAAATAAAATATCATTCCTCCCACAAATTGTAAATAACCTATATGGGCTCTAGTCCTCAAGATAATCCTTTATTAATTTATTTAACATTTCTGTAATGATTCAATGTATATAAATAAAATAATTAACATAAATAAATAAAATAAACATGTTACATTCCTCTCAGCTATGATTCTTGATTATTATGAAATACATTTCCCTTTTTCCAATCTGAGCTCCCTCCCATATTCATGTCTAGATAGAGCGGAAGGAGGAGAAACCTCTCTAGAGCTTGAAGAATAAGCTTTATGTTTTTGTAATTTTTTCTCCATAATTTTTTCTTCAAATGAATGATACCCTCCCAGAGAAAAACTATGAGGGTGTACATTTTTTAGATTGGATCTACTATTGAGATCTCTTGTTTTCTATAAATTAAGAATAAAAAATCATTAATAAAACATTAATAATATCATTTATATAACGAAGCTTATAAAAGTTTACATTTACCTTAAAAATGATTGTTTTATTCTACATTCAACAAATTTTTTCCATGTGTATTCATATCTAAAAGGATATAAAGGGAATGTATTGTCATGTTTCCTATGACCAAAAATGAAATCATATGTGGGGGTTGATTTGAAATCCCTCCATCTCCTAGAAGGAATCAATAAAAATTTACTCTTGAATCCTCAAGTGTCAGGAATATCAAATGGCATCTGATATAGATATGGTAAAACATATTATACTATAAACATTTAAAGATTAGTCATAAAATAGAAAAATATATTACCAAAATTGTCTCTCAAAACTGAGTTATTATCACTTCTTTCAAACATCTCCAATCATTATACACAATTCTTACTTTTAATTTACCCTAAGTCGATACAAAACTCTTAAAATCATTTTCATTTGGACCTCTAGGAATATCATTCCCATCTATCTCAACGAGTATCTTCTAGGCCTATCTATGGCCAAGTGATAATTTTGGTAAATGTGTGCTACCACATTAACCAACTTTTGAACTCTTCGTTTTCATTATGGGATAACTTGTGGAAGATTGGGGAACATCAAGAAGACCATGTGAATGTTCTTACCTAGAGGTATGATCATGATGCTCATATCTAGAATCATGTGGTTGATCAACTGATTGATATTTCATTGTCCTTAAAATAAAAAAAAGAGCATTAGTTTACAAATAAAAAATTCACATATTATAATACTAATGTATACAAATAATATAAAATAGAACTAATTTATGTAATAGTAAACATTGTAAATATAGTAAGCAAGTTAAACAATGGTATATATGGTAAACATGGTAGTTTAATTGGAATTCAACAAAATCAATAAATATATTGGTTACATAAAGGTAAAATATGATATACTATGGTAAACATGGTAAAGATGGTAAACATAGTCAAAATTGAAAAGTAATTATCATTCAACAATAGATATTTAAGTTACGTAAAGGTAATCATGATAAACAAAACTAAACCAAACTAAAATAAAAAATCACATTTCTATTTATTTTTTTAATACGTGTTTTAATAAAGAAAAAAATTACAATATATAACATTTTATGAAATTAATAATTGTAAACAAAAATAAACATATGTTACCTATAATATTGGGAATTTAAAAGTGGATTATTTTCCCAAATTCCTTCATCATGATAATTCCTTATGGACCAAACCATGTCTTCATCATGCTCATCATTATTTTCTTCTAATATTTCCATGGAATTATGGATCTCACATAAATCATAATCTTCATCATGTTAATCCTCACCAAAATATTTTTCCACTTTTAAAACAATAGACAATTGCATATCTGATTGATCAACAACATCTCATATCTTTTTTTCAGGTGTTTCCATTGTAAAATAATATGTTTTGTCTTCTAACCTATTCTTATTAATAACTATCATTCCAAATTCATCGTTTCATACGCATTTGTTACCGTTAAACCATTTGTAGTTAAAAATAAATTTTAATTTTAATGTAATCAACCTCCCATATTTCTTCAATGACTCAATAATATGCACTTGATGAAGAAATAGGGTTTTTATCTTTAGAACTCCAAAAATGCATCGCTTCTGCTAACACCAATACACCATTATTCTGAACTACACTTATATTGTCTTGAGATTTCATATGAATTTTATATCCACTAATATCATACACAGGCCTTATTATCACATTTAATCATGGACCACCCACAAACCATCTTAATTTCTCTGATAAATCTATGCTACCAAGCATGGAATTTTAAATCCATGGAAAAAATGTTTTGTTCTGCATATTCAAAATCCACATTTCTTTCTTCATTAGATGAGATTGTTTAGAAACATTAATATACAATGTGATATATAGTTGAGCATCAGCTATGTTATTAAATATGTATAAGTATACCTTCTTCATCTGTTCTGTTGAAAATGATTTGACATTCAAGCCACTGATCCCCTTTCACTCATTATTAACTAATTCATGGAGAGTCAGAGGAAAACCTATGTGCTCCATCAAATCCATGTACCTTATAAAAAACACTACAACCTCATCAAAATTATTCTTTTCAATAATATAGGCTTCACATCTATATGGATTCTTAGAATACCCCTTCAATATTTTTATATACCCATCAAAAGGATACATCCAATGAAGATACATTGGTCCACAAAGAATTATATCTCGAACCAGATGAACCATTAAATGCACCATTATATCAAAAAGAAATGGAGGTTAAAAATTTCCAATTTAAAAAGTATAAAAATTTCATCATTTTCAAAAATGTTCAAAATATTCACATTAATCACCTTATAAAAAATTGAATTGATAAAATATCACACCTTCATTATTGTCTTTCTGACATGGATGATCAATATTCCATTGAATGAAACTAGTAGAAGTTGTTGCATCATGACATGACAATCATGACATTTCATACCTATCAACTTCAAATCCTTTAAAGAGACAAAATTTTATGCATTTGATTAATTACCTTGAGGCACTTTGATTTCAATAATACACTTACTAAAGCTAATTTTATCCCTCTTGGATAATGTATGATAAGTCGGGGGTGAAATGTTCATCTTCCATCAAAAGTGGGGGATAACTCCAAAATTATTCCCATTGATATCTCTAATATTATAGCTTAAACAATATTTACCTTTTCTTCCAAATAGGTATATCATTACCGGATTTGTGTGTCTTTCCAAACTTCACATCAAAAAATTCAACCATATAAAAATACACATATAGGGATAAAGGTTTTGAAGAAATATAACATTCTTGTGAGTTACAGAATTCATTTTTAGTATTCTATAAGAGTGATCCATTAGAAATCACTTTCAAAGAACCATGTATATTGTTTTCCTCCCAAGATGCAATTGATAATATGAAGTATGTTATTTAAAAATTTGACATGCTTTATTCTCCTTAACACTGTATCCAGAAATATTTCCATACATAGGGAAGTCATTTATAGTGAACATATGCACTGAATGCAGTTGAAAATATTTCATTTTATAAGAATCATACAAACTAATATCATCCTCCCATAAAAGCATCAAATAATCAATAAATTATGATAATAAAACATTAATATCATTTTTGGGCTTCATTAGACTTGAGATCATTATACTCAACATGAAATATTTGTGATTCATTCAAACATCAAGATAGATGTTGAAAATTACAAATAAAACTAGCCATGAACTATGTGTACTACTGAGTATTCGATATGTATTCATTCTATATGTGCACAACCCATGTATGAGATTTATAATTTCATTTTTGATTGTAGGATACTACTCATCAATTTTCTTCACTTGTGGACAACAAGCTAGATGACGTATTTTTACATCACATATCATTTCATCAGATTGCCATAATATCCTTTTTGGATCATTGAATTTGAAAATAGACATGTTAAATGATTAATTATAGAAATATACCAAAATACCTTGACAGGGATCTCTATAATCTCTACATCATCCTGTGATTAATATTTCAACTTGTACCATGATGTTCCATATTTAGGACAATATGGAAGAAATTCATAATCCTTCCTATATATCATTCAGTTATTCTGACATGCATCATTTTTCTGGTATCCCAATCCCATCAAGTATAATATTTTCTTGGCCTTATAATGTGAATATGGAAGATCGTTGTGTTTTGGAAAAATTTATTCCAAAAAATATAGCAGCTCTGTAAAAATTTTGTCACTCCATACATGTTTTTCCATTAGTTTAATATATCTTAACACAACTGAAAAAACTGAAAAATCCCTACAACCAGGATACAATGGTTTTTAAACATCACCATATAGACGCAATACTTTCGGTTCTATCACAATTTGTTCTGGTGCAATATCACAAATCATTTCATTAATTCCATCGGAGTTACCATCTTGAAAATCAACATCATCAGTAGATATTACATTATTTCCAATTTCACCATACCCATTACAAGGGTAGTAACATGGATAAAAACCATGACCAATTAGATGATCTTTGATCTCTCTAATTTTCAACTTCTTCATATTCAAATATTTCAAGCATAGATAGAAAACAATTGTCATGCATGGAACATTTTCTTTAGGAAATTCCAAAAATGCATCAACACCTTCCTCATATTCATTACTTATTCGATATTCCATAATACAGCATTGATATATTAGTACCTATAACAAATATAGAATTTAAACATCTTGTTAAGGTAAAGGAATTTTATATTTATATAAATGGTATCATAATTTTATTGTAAAAGAATTTTGAAATATAAAAGAAATATTTGAATATTTGAAAAATATATGAATGGAAATAAATTTAAAAGGAAAATATTGTTAGATATAATTGTTTTATATTTATATGAAAAATGACATAATTTGAATGTCAAATAATTTTTTAAAAACTGTTCGGAATAGATCTGTTCGTAATCAGGGATTGGGGAACATTCAAAGGAAATATTCTACATAGTTTATATTGAAATATAAAAGTTATTCAACTCATAGAAAAGTGTCCAATGAAATTATTATATGATGATGATAAAAAAACCATGAAAAGGTTTTTAAGGGGAGTGATATGAAAGTGTAGTTTAGAATGGAAATCCTTCAGAAAGAATAACTTTCATTCATAAAAAGATGATATCTCCATTTAAGTTTAATTAGAGTAATACAAAAACTATGAATAATACTTCTAAAAAATTATTACCAATATCATAAACAAAACATCCGTTGAGAAATTAATTATGTAATCACAGATGTTGATGGAATATTAAAAATTGCTGTTAAATTATATTATTCTCTTAAATAGATCAATGTTTGGATGTATAATATGAAAATAATTTTAGGATTACATATCTCTCCCATATAGATCATGATATAATAGTATAAATCCATCTTGGATCCTTTCTTCTTAAGGTACAGAAAGAATACATCCTTGTGAAACTGGATACCAAATTCACCCTTCCATAAACATGAAATATGAAGTATAAATATTAAAATATGTATACAACACCATATTGAATAAAAGCAATAAATATTCAAGGGTAAAAATATCTAGTAAGCTCTCTATGATATTATTCAATAAGAATACTTGTATGTACAATAAATCAATATCCCTGTAAATATTTATATACTCTTAAATGTTGAATTTAAAATCACCTAACCCATTCATTCGATGATATTATGAGATCTTATCCACAAAAAATAAATTATTTTTCTCTTAAATTTATTTAAACTCATATTAAACATTTAAATATATGTAAACATTAGTCTATGGTAGAATGGTATATCATTATTAGAGAAAAATATACATATCCTTATCATTTAATGACTACTCTCATAAGAAATATTTACAATCATTCACATTCAATTTATTTTTCTTGAATAACTATCAGAGACAACAAGAAAAGATTACACAGCTCAATATAATGACTATATTCACCTCTATATCTCTTTTTTCCAACCAATTTTATTTTTAATGCTAATTTTAGAGTATGTTAGTTTAGATTCAAACACTGAATATCGAGTTTTATCATTTAAGGAAAAATAAAATATTTAATATAAAAGGAATATCAATTCGAATATATTACAAAAATTAATAACTAAATAATGGTGCAATTATTGGTAGTAAATGAAGTATTGAATAACTTCCTTTTGATTTATTGTTTTAGGGAATAACATGAATGATAATGGTTTCATGGTAGCACACACATAGAAGTACATGCACACACACATGATAGAACACACATGGTGGAAATAAAAATTGTAGAACATGCATGATATCACTCCCATTGGTTTATTTTACAATAAAATAACATATAATGTTATATAATAACACTATGATACTTACCATGATAGAAATAACTATGATAGAAAAATAATATCTCAAAATAAAAATTTTGTGCATCACGAAAAATAATGAATGCAACTGAGGTGTGTGAGGATTACTTGAGTGTTAAGAGTCAACCTAATAGATCTCATGATAATAAAGATGATGAATGATGTGGGAAAAATTTGGTTGGAGGTCACAACATTGAATAATTATTTCTAGGTTTTTTGTTCGAGAGATAGAATTCATAGGTCTACCAATTGAAGAAAACATAATGGCAAAATACGAGGCCCAATAAATCATTTAAAAGATTTATCACGTTGGTTATTTAATTACTAACATGATAAATTGTTTTTTATGTTTATCAGGTTGGTTATTAAATAACCAGTGTATAATAGTGGATTTATAAAATCATATATTTTATAAATCACATGATAAATCACTGATATTCGATTTATCATGCTAGATATTTTATAACTGACATGATAAAGCATCGAGATTCGATCTTTGACATCAGTTATAAAATAACTGACGCGATAAATTAAATCACTATATTTTTTACATAATCTATAAAATATATAATGTTATAAATTGATTCAAAACATTTATTAAATCTATTGAAAAATAACCGATGTGGTAAACCAAGTTTTACATCTTTTCACATCAGTTATATATAACATACGTAAAAAACACTGATGTGGTAAATTTGTTTTCACTAGTGTGGGAAGCCTTTCCATATTATAGAGTAGAAAATGAAGTATCTCTCTTTTTATTCCCTAATTATATGTTAATCCATGGGTTAGGGTAGGGTCTCTATTACCTAGATATAGGTTTGGGTGAAGTGTAACCATATTTATAGAATAGAAATAATTATCCCCTTTATTATTGGGTTTGGATCATTTTCCCCTAGTTATTTGGAAGGTAGAGTTATATCCCTATTCTTGTTCTCCTATAATGACTTTAGTGTGAAGCACAATATTATATAATCATAGATGGGTTCATTAACTATTGTTTTTAGAATAATTGTTATGTAGTATCTCATAAATATTTTAATTTTTTAAACATTCATGGAACTCAATTAGACACATTTCTTATAATTTTAACGTATTTGATTCACATGGTAAGTCTGGGGAGGGATATGGTATGGCTTGAATACAATAAGGGCCTTATTGCTTGGTCTAATTGAATCTTATTTATCATTATAAATTGGTTCAAAAAGAAGATGAGTGGGGTCTGTTAATTTTAAAATAAATTGATTAGGTCTCATAATGGTCATGTTGGATGGTATATCATGTAAGTAACATGGCTGGGAAACAGGGAATGTATGTACAATCATGATGGCTAGATTCATGAAGGGATTAAGAGAAATAATTCACTCATATATGTGTAGTTATTCATGGTCACTATGGGGAACCGAAAATCCTTCAAATATTGATATAAGTGTCTGGTTAATCCATAGTTCTATTGAATCCTTTATACATTTTGAATTTTCACCACCTGAATGTGGATTTATTTCTTCCAAAAAATGATCACTAACAAACCTGTTTTATTTTTCATTCTTTCTTATCCATTTTATGATTATATATTTATATATATTCATTTTATGATTTTTCTTTCTCTATGTGGAATACATGATTGTTAACATATTATAATGTGATGGGTTTCAATGAAAATATATGGCCCTCTAATGAATTGGTTCAAACATATATCTCACGAGATTAAATTTATAGTGTATGGGATGACGTCATATCAAATTATGATGTAGTGTCTCAAAAATGGTCCTTGAATTATGTCTATGGTGCTTCGGTAATATGTTTGTTCAACATTAAAATTATTTCCACCACTTAATTTCATTTTCTATCATTATAATACATGTTTCATTAATTATGATATGATTTAACCACTAATCTCATGATTTTAAAATTTTATATATGATCTTATTTTACCACGTCCAATACATGCCCCATCTTTTTACCCCATGATATAAATTATAACATCTTTTTATATCACATTAATTATGTATCACATTTATCCATTTCATTCCCTTTATAAAGATTTTAGATTATAATGTTTGTTTCTTTATGCCCTCGTGGATACATTTTCGAAGAAGGATTATGTAAATTTATAAGATATCTATCAAAAATTATTTAATTTAATTATATATTGGATGACATAGGTTTATGTTGTAATAAGTACGTAGTTATCAAATTCAATAATAATTGGCTTCATGAAATGTTTTAATATAGTATATATTTATGTTGTTTATGAATATATTATTTTTGTGGAACCATATTTGAAAAATTATTTCAAGGGGAAATTTTATTTATGTGTATTTAATTATATATTGTTTAATGAATTTTCCATCAAAACCTTTTTGTAGTAATCGAGACACATCCATGAGGTTTATACAAGAAATGATGGGTTTCTAAAAACCATAAGATATTATATTCCAAGAATCTCGTTGATAGATATATAACATTATCACTGACATCATAATGAAAATTACTAGAGTAAAAAATATAAATAGGTTATTTAAATATAATTGAAAAAATGATGAGATGGAATTTTTGAGGACATGTCTAGGATTCATACCCAAAATAGGGGTTCATAATTCATTTATGTTATTGAGAAAATGATGTGTTTTAAATGATTAAATAAATAAATTCCTTTACACTAGACATAAAACTAGATATAGAATTGTACAAGAATGGATTTTGGGATGCATTTTGAATAACATTTAATTAACCCTATAGGATTTCATATGTTAATGGATAGAAATATGGGACATTTTTTCCATGCTATATAATATCAATATTATGACACAATATGGCCATAATAGAAAATACATATATGAATATCCATAACAGGGAATATTTTATATATAATTTAATCACCCACAATATATGCAATTTATAAATTCTTGTGTTCACTTTTGAATGATTATATAACTTTTTAATTATTTATAGATTATAAAAATATTTTTGTTTAATATACATAAAAACATATAGAGAGTACATTAATTAAATATAATTATAAATTTTCCATAATTTATTATTCAATATTTATTAAATATTACGAAAATAAATATTTTATTATTTTTTATAAATATTTAATCTCCAAAGTCTTAAAAAATTGTGTGCTAATAAGACAATACAAAATATATTTTAGAAGTTACAATCTAAATATAAAGTCGTTTTACAATGAGATTAAAATATTTACTTCAATAAAGTTTTTTCATGGTTAATGTATATTATTAATACAGTTAGAATTATAAAAAATAAATATTTAAAACAAAATATATATTTTAATAATTTTTATAGAGTAAATAATCTAATATGAAATAATAAATTTGAAGATTTCAGGAGGCCGTGTAAATGTTTTTTTTTTCATAAAGATATGTTATGAAATTCTTATACAAGCATGTATATATTGAAAATTATATAAAATTTATATATTTAATAAATATTAATACATGTTTATCACATGATATAAATTAAGTATTTATTTATTTATTATTATTTATCTATTATATATCTTAGTTAATTATTAAACATATAGTGTTTATATAATTAAATGAAATATTTTTTGGAAAAATACATTTAAAATTTTAAATATAAATATCATACAATTTATATAAGATGATACAATGTAAATATGATATATGATTTAGCTATTTTAACCAATAATATGGCTTATTTTGTCAGATAAATTATATAATGAACTATTATTATTATTCAAATATATTAGCATTCATAATTATATTGTAATTTATATCTCTTTATAATTCCAACCTACGAAAAATTTTCCTTTAGGCATGGATAAAATAGTTTGTGAAAATGGTTATATTTTAAAATTATTTTTCTAGCTACATTACATTCCATATGTGTACTTGATTAACATTACTATTTTATATAATTTTAATATTTTACATTAAATAGTTTCATGTATACTATAAAAGATATATATTCGAATATGTTGGGATATAATTATTTTTTATTTTTTGTATGTAAAAAATTATTCAATATTATTTTAGAAATTAATGAGTTTATAAAATATTAATTTTCATACAATTATCATAAAAATAATAATTTCATAAGAGGAAGTTTTATATGTTAGAAATACATAAGATAATACATTGAGGTGAAATTGAGGTCCCATAAAAATATATAGGTATATTATTTACAAATTGATTATTTTTCAAAACATGAATTATCTTAGTGGGTATGTTATGGATAAATGGTATTTTAGGATATCTATATTTCTAAAAAGGTTGTTCTCAAAGCCTCCATTTAATATTAATGAAAATACTTCCTTTTTTAGGGGTAGAGGGAGACCCATTAGGTAGCCTAGAGGCCAAAGGCCATGTGGCCTGAATACTCGGCTTGAAAACCCATTTTATAACCCAAAGGGCCCATCCATGAATTATAATACTACAGTTCCTTGACTGCTATAGTACCACCACCACTGTAGTGTTACCCCTACTACAGTGACTTCTACAGTGCTGCTATAGTGCTGCTACAATACTCAAGAATTCCACCCCAGCATAAAATTAATCCTTGGTATTTTGGAAGTCAAGCTAGAACCTTTATCACTTGGGTATTTTAGGATATCTATATGTCTTATAATATAATTTATAGAAATAAAAATCAACTAAATAACTGATTCGAAGATAAAGTTGTAAAAGAAGTGACTAATTAACCATTAATACTTTATTATTAATTATATTTAATTCTTTATTAGCAAGTATAATTTTAAACTATTGGTGATTAAATTGATTTTATCATGTTAGTATATATAAAACGATCAAATGGAATCGTCAAATGCTTTGGTGGTAGATTTTTTCATCTAAAATAATATTCTATCATTAACTATATATTTGTAGGATAAGATGAATATGAAGATATTTATTTTAGGTTTATATTAATAATCAAAAATTCAAAAATGAGTTCCCTATTTTTGTAACACCCCATGATTTCATAGTGTGTTATTTCTTCAAAATAATTCAATAACTTGCACTACACGCAACACCGAGTTCAATCACACCATGACTTACAAAAAAAAAGCCATTCAAAAGAGGTTATGAATAGTATTATCTAAATTTTAAACTTTATATAATCCTTATAATTTTAGAATCCATATTATGAGTTTCTTAGATATAATGCAAGAACAAATTCATTTTCAGTATTGCACTTTTATCAACTTTTAACAATGAACCCTTTTTAAATACAATATTTTAAACCTTTTGACTAAATGGGGACATCAAAAAATTTAAAATGAAACATCCCAAGCTTCCACGGTACGCTTTCCTTTGAATAATACAGTAGCGTGTGTTGTACGCAACCTCGAGTTCTAACACACACCACAACTAATTAAACTAGCCGTTGTGAATAGTAATACCTACTTTTTGAAATCATATATATTCAATATTTCAAAATGGACTTCATTTTTAGATTCGGAATATCAAAATTAGCCTAGGGTGAAATTTTGGTACATTTCGGATAACTTTCATATTTTGATGAATAGTGAAAATTAATAAATTTTAATTAAAAACAACTTTTTTAATCAAAATAATTAATAGTGATAAATTATGAATTTGAGTGGTTTTCAACCTATCCCCACCATAAAATTTGAATAGTCAACTTTGGATCCATTAGAAACCAAATATGAATTTATTATAAATTAATATTTCTAGCTTTTCCAAAGGTGCCCCTCACCCCTCTTATAAAAGGGCACTCCTCCTTCTCATTTCTTCACACCTCTCAAGCCACTTGGCTCGTCCAAACTCTGCCCAACTAAGCTCCCCACATCCCTCTCCTCCTCCTTGAAGATTACCCTTAGGCAGAAATCATTTCAAGAAGTCCTTTGGTTCCAACCAAAGTGAGTTACCTAAATTAAAGGTAACGATTTCTCTTAAATTATTTTCATTTATTTTGCTTCTCCAACCCCAAAACTCTTTTTATTTCCTTTCTTTTGTAACAACACCAGTATCCTCAATATACTAGGATGTTGTTATAAGAAGGATTCAAACTACACATACACACAACTACATCTAATGGATGATGAACATAATGTTTCTGTGGATGGCAAACTAACGCCTCACGAAACGATGATTGTTCAAATACATCTTACCGCCTCTCATGGTGGCCATTATGATGGAACTGTAATTAAATATGATATTAATAATATATATTTTATATATAAGCTTCTGTAATTCCATTTTATTTCATACCATTATTCGTTTCATGTTGTATATACATACGATAATTTCATTTGAAGAAGTGCGGACTACCGCCCCCTTAAAATGATATGACTCGTTCATACCACACATGGAACGTATAAAGGATGGTGTTAATGAACTTAAGTAACATGTATAAAATATTATATTATACTGGAATAGTAATATACCTATGTATCATCTGTATTTGATTCTTTTAAAATAAAAATTAAATGGAAGTAGCGTTCGTGCGTACGTACGGACTACCGTCTCCACGAACGCGATGAGATTCATTATCCATCGTATCCATTCAAGTATAATTATCATTTGATGATTTAAAAATGATGTTTAAGGACTTGATACCATTCTGGATTTGAATAATATACAACTTATCCTTTACAAACATGTCTTACATAACAAAACATACAAAAGCAAACAAGTAAGTTCACACCCGAAACAACGATAGTACTAAGATTTTATTATCAAATCAATATTAAAAGATCATATATGATATCATATTAATGTATATGATTCTTGTATAATTTAATAACAATTATTTCACCATTATACAAGAGGTTAACCTACCCCAACCAAGGAAAAGTACAAGGTAAGGGTTATTTCACAATCTCTTCATTATCCGAGGTTGTATATACGTAACAATCTACTGGGATCTCTTTATCATCCACATCCATGTTTTCTTAAAAATGTATTTCAAAACATTTTTACTATTTACAAGAATATGGTTTAAAGTCATTTATACCCTTGTTTGACTTTTTATAAGAGGTTTATAAAGGAATCTTTCCGTCGTTTTCAAAACAAGGTCCTTTTTAACCTTTTCGACAGAATTGAGGTAAGAATGTTTTTTTTAACATATATGGCGGGTGCGGTTATTTTCCGCCGTTATAAAATCGTCAAAGCTTTCCTTACAAGCTTACAAGAATATTTTCAAGAAAATGTTTTATTTTATATGGCTCTTAAATGATTTCAAAAATAGAAAGAGATATTTCTCTAAAAAGTGTTTTGATTTCATCTTTGTCAACATCCTTTAATAGATTTTACGCTTATTTGAAGTTGATTTATTATAATACAAAACTTCTATATTGTATTGAAGGTTTTGTGATATGTTTTACTGTGGATGTGCTATTTTATACCATTCATAGTTTATGGTGAAACTATTGACATTTCGTATGCTAGTTTTAATCTGAATGTTTATGTTATATTTCAAACTTTTCTTCAGATGAATGTGCTAAACAAGTATGTACCGGGTTGGGGACCGGTAAAAGTAAGCCCTCCAGGTTGGGGACTGGTTAAAGTAAGCCCTCTAGGTTGGGGACTGGTTAAAGTAAGCCCTCCAGGTTAGGGACTGGTAAAAGTATGCCCTCCGGGTTGGTGTCCGGTTATTAGAGGCACTCCGGGTTGGTGTCCGGTTATTAGAGGCACTCCGGGTTGGTGTCCGGTTATTAGAGGCACTCCGGGTTGGGTTCCGGTTAGAAGTAACCCCTAGGTCTTGGGATGAGGCCTAGACAAAGAAATTAACATTTAGCATTATGCATTCCAACATTATGAAAGTGGTTATTGATTTTTTCATGTGATTATTCGATTAGTAGAATATCCATGTGAATAAGTAAATGGCATTATTTCATTTTATTTATGCCATACCATGTTGAATGTTCATGTTTAAAAGGCTTTTGTTTTAGTTATACATTGCCTTAAATGTTTATTCTTATTTATGAAAGTTTCCGCTATATTGTTATCCTTACTGGGCATTTGAGCTCACCCCTTTTCTATGTTTTATTTTTCCCAGGTAGTGAAGAAGTAAATTATGAGTGACTTTCAGGGATATTATGAGGGGTTAATAGTGTGGATTGTGGAAACATTATGTTGTTGTATTAGTTTTTCATTTTGAAATGTAATGTAAAACTTATGAATATATCTAGTGTTTCCAAGGCTACTAAACCAATCGGTCTTTCGAGATTTGATCTTTCTTGTGATCATGCCAATGTCACGAAGTAAGGCACCGACTCTGGGTAGCTGGGGTCGGGGCGTTACAATTTTTTTTAAATACAATTCATTAATTTAATGAATAAATCATGTGACATTAAAATTTTCATATTCTAATATATATAATATTATTAACATTATTTGAATAATTATTTTAAATAGATGAAAATTTTATATTGATATGGTTTAAAACATTTTAACATCCACTTGATAATTAATGAAATAGCATACAATGAATTAAGAGCCTTAAATATCATGAAAATCATTATATGAAAAGTGGATAAATTAAATCTCATATGATTGATAATGAAGAACATAATTATTATATATTTAAAATCATTCCATTGAATAGGCTATATAATACCCCAACCCAAAAGAAATCAGTTCCAAGTCGTAATTCTATATGACCTCATGTGCACCTCCACATACCTAAGAGGTTGTTGACTAGTAGTGATGGTATGTATCTTCAAGTGGGGCTGTTATACCATAATTATTGGGTAATGAAATATATATATATATATATTAAAATTACATGAAGAAATCACAAGATGGAATACATGATATATAAATAAATGGGATCCCAAATTGGAATTTAAAATGAGTGTAATAATTACATTATATAAACAAATTAAATATAAGACCATCAATATCTATCTCAGCCTACATGCATATCCCTTATCCAATGATCATTTTTCTATCATAGGTCCCCTTTCATCAATGGATATCTGGTAGTACAATGTATAAGGGGACTAGAATGCATGATTACGGTGTGTGTACAAGACACTGTAGGACAACAAAACATTTTCCATAAATATGTGTTCTAATGTAAAAAATAGGTACTCTGTGATAAAAATTAATGAATAAAATCATAATAACAGACAATAACAAACTATTAAATCATGTGTTTACCAAGCTATCACAAACCCCAAAATATATATATTGTGTGTCCATACAAGAATAATGGATGAGAGTGTTAGATGTAAAATGACTAACCTAAATGATCTCATTATGTCACATAGATTCTATAGGATATCATGTGTTGGGAAAAAACCATAAAGGTAAAATTTCATCATTTTTGGGTTGTTTGTGTTTATTGAAAATGTAGGATTCCATGGATAATTGTCGAGTTTCAGATATTTTTTTTACAATACATGTTGAAAAAAACTAGGAAAAACGAATAGAATATTTTGGGTAGTATAAAAAGAGGATATTCAAGGTGGCGTCATTTTCCAGTGTTTGCCAAATTTTTGGGGTCCAAAATGTGGAGTTTGGTGAGCATCGCAAGAAGATTATTTCTTTGAGGATCTAATCAAAATATGGTAAAGGAATGAGTTTTGTGAATATGGGAATCTTTATTTATATTTCATGAAGTCATGAAGAAATTCAATGGTGTTCTATATTATTATTACGAGCTTCATGAACAACAACGTTGAAGAGTATTGTGGTGGAAAAATGAATTGTGAGTTGAACTTCACGGCGAAGGCGCAAAAGAATTGATGGAATGATCTGCAATTATGATGAGCTCCATGATCTCAAAAATTCCTTAGTTCTCACTATATAGAGAGAAATTTAGTGGATATTTCATAGCATTATGATTTTATCTGATGTGGCACTGACTATGCGTGGATGGATCAATGGTCGGTGGAATAGCCTTTAAATAAGTCTCGACCCCCTCGAGAGAAGAATAGTGTTTTCCAAGAAAAAATTGTTTCTATTGAATCTCAAAATAGGTTTGCAGAGGTATTGTTATTTGCGAAAGGCATGAACATCAAGGGGGATAATCTAGCTCCATGAAAGTGGTGTGTTCCATGTTGGGTCAGTGAGCATTGTGAATGAAGATGCTTTGCGATTACTTGAGCTCTAAAATGGACTAAGATCTGTGAAGGCTTGAGCTTTGAGAAGTATTGATCTCTACAAAGCATGTTTATCTGCGAATTAGTAATATTTGTGAAGTTGTGTGGTTTTCAATGTGTTAGGGACTTCTCGAAGGCTTGTTTGAGCTTTGCGAAATTGGGAGATTTGCAAATTAGGGTTCTTTACGAAGGTATTCCCAATGGTTTATGCCCAGTGAATTGTGGAAAAGTGATATTCATCTGTTGATGAAAGTGGAACTTAAATAAGGCATCTATATATAATTGAAGATGCTTGTATTCATTAAAATAATAGAAACTATAATTCCATAAATTATGAGTTGATCCATTACATGTGTAGTGAGAAAAGGAAGTGGAAGAAGGTTATACTTTCTACTAGCAAAGAGCCAGAGAGATGAATAGGGAGTGACCCTTGGGAAAGTAGTTAGCTGACCCTAAACATTGTAAAGGTAGTGAGTCTGGGCATAGAATTGACCAATCCTGATCATTATTAATAGTGATCTTTAGTGGATTTGATACATCATCACATTGTCTTTATATACACCTTATAAGTAGCCTAGTGAGGGTGAACCAAGTAAAAATATTTTTTATGTTTTAATTCCTACATCGGAATCAAATCATCATCATAATCACATGAATAGTTGATGAATAATATCAATAGTAACACATAAGTAAAAACAAAGTGACCCTTATAATATTGAGGTCAAGATCTAGTGAGGCAAAAAGGTTTAGAAATAGAATATCCATTCCACGATTCACCCCCCCCCCCCACTTAGGGTATTTAGGCCCCTTTTGGCCCTGACATCATTTCAACAGGCTACTAAGAATCCATGTGGAATTGAGTTAGTGGAAATCATAGAATCCTCAAATAATTGACTATCGACATGTCTCCTCAAAATCCTCAAGGCATAGAGTAATTTTCATCCCACAAGGATAGCATTATCTATTTCCATCAACATCATCACACATTAATAAAACATTTCTTATAAGATATAATCATTCCATAGCAGTCACATGTCACATGTAAAGAACACAATTCATCCAAAGGAATGATGATAAACAACATGGCATAGCATGATAACATAAAAAACATAACATCATGAGATAAATAATAGAACCAATGACAATTTTCGGATCATATAAAAAATTGAATATATATTTTTTGATAAATATCAGCAAAAATACATAATAATGGGTCTTTAGGCATAAACACACACCCACATGTGATCATATGTAAATAACATTTATCAATTATGATATCACATAAATTATGACATGGAAACAAGTGAAACATAACCCATAAGAGGTAAGGAACTTCATACAACTTGTCATTGATGTCTATTGTATAGATAAACCACCCAATGTGGTTCTAATGATGGAGTAGAGACCTCCATTGTAAAAAAAACTCATGATCCCATGTCTTATTATCATTATCATTTTTACATCAGTGTTTGAGGTTCATCAAGGGTTCCTAGATCCAAAAAATAGTTTTATTTCAAGAAGAAATAAAATATCAGAGACGATGATATTGACAATATCATGGATAATTTCATAATTGCCATTTTTTCCCAATGCATGGGTTTAGAATCTTCTCTTCATGAATAATTACAAAACCAAACAGAAACACATAGAGAGATATATATATATATATATATCTAGGTTAATATGGCATTATAAGTGGTAATTATGTTAAATTTGTATTAGGTAAAAGTATATAATTATCATTGATAATTTTAGTAATTTTCCATTGATAACTATATTATGAAAGTTTTTTCATTAGTTATCCATCAAATATTATATTTGATAATATTTTTTAATTTATCTGTTGATTCTATAATGAAAATATCCATTATAATTCAGGATAATTAATTTGGGAAAAATATCTTAGTTATAAATTTATAATTCAATTTGATTATCCGTTTATAAGTATTTATAATTATATTTTTTTAATTTTATGAAATCATTAATTTAAAATTAATAATAATTGACATTTAACAAATGGATTAAATTATCATATGATAAATCTTCATAATTATATTGTGATAATTTCACTTATTTATTATTTGATAATATTTTAAAATATTCACTTTGATAATTTATTGGAAATATTAGTTTCCAATATGGGGTTTTATCAATTTAATTTAAAAAACCTTATTTCAAAAAATTTATAAACGGAAAAATGAAAATAAATTTAATATAAAATTAATCCAATAAACCATTATGTCTGAATCAATTGGGAAAAAAGTATGTGATAACTTTCAACCAAAAAATTAATACTGAAAATGTCAAGAAAGGCCTCCCAATTATATTTAAGGAAGATATGGGGTTGTTCAAACCTGACTGAATCAACCTATACCAAAGAAGAAATGGTCCATATATTAAAAATAAAAATTTATGAATGACTTGGTGTTAACCAGAACCAGAAATCCAAATCCTATTTTAGTTGGTGTTCCATAAAATCTTGAATACAATGCATTTAATTTTACACATTTATGGTGTTGTTAATTTTTAAATAGTCAAAAATTGGTGATTTAGTGTGTTTTGGAATGAATCTGTTTATTGTTGGAAGTTGACATACCAGCTAGTGTGAAGAAGAAAATTTAAAAATAAAAGAATTTAACAAATATTTCAAATAAATGAAATATGTGTAAACACATCACCCTTACATTCCATAAAACTAAACACATGATACACAAAGGTCATGTCATTCTAGGGGTCAAACCCATATTCTAGACCTAATAGAGGTCGCCAATCTCCATCCAAGAATATATTTAATGGATATCCCAATATTTCACAAAAAACATTCTTACGTGAAATAATATATTTAATGTTTTTAGTCGGTCAACATCGCAGATCTATATGCCCCATAATTTCATAATGATTGCGCACATAACACTAAAAATATTGAATTCAACCGTCTATGTTGTTAATAGAGATTTTACAAACACTAGAAAATGACGCCACCTTGTATCTGTTCTTTTCTACCACCTCCAAATATTCTATTCCTTTTTCATTGTTCTTTTTCAATATGGATTGTCAACAACATCTCTGGAACTTGGAAATTCACCATAGAAAGTTTCATTGTCAACAAACACAAACAACCCGAAAATGATGCAATATTACCTTGAGGAATGTTTTCCCAACAATTGTCAACCAAATTCATCACATCAAACCATTAAATAAAACATCACAAAATCTCCATGTAACAAGTGGATCACATGCTCCACTGATCACCACCAACTCCAAATATCCAACTAATCCAGAATATCCATTGCCTCCAAGCCATTACTTTCTTTTTCTAGACCCGACATAAGAAAGTCTGCAAATTCCCATAAGAAAAAGTAGGTTGTGAGCAACAAAGCACAACAGGATTCCACCAATCATTTCATAAGCATTTCTATATCAAACAAACAAAATTTTCTCAATTTTTAATAAATTTTTAATCATAATATTTTCACAAAAAACATATCAAATCATTTCAATGAATAATATAAAATAGTTAAAAAGTTCATTTTCATCAAAATAAGACGATATAAGAATTTTTAAAAGTATGAATAAATAATTATCACAAACCCCTATATCCAAAGGTGTACCACATGGTATGGTAATGAAGGAAGAGAGATATTGACCCCTGAGTCCCACCTCTAGTAGGCAAAAGGTTGGATACTAGCATCAGGAGTACAAAAATCACACATATGGGTGGGATTACCCTCTATATAATATAGGTCCATGAGATAGGATAATAAACCAATAACAAAATCCAATTAATAAAAAAAAGATAAAACCAAAAAAACACAATGTGTGAACAATGTCAATAAATACAAATAAATGTCTCCCAGTAAATACCAAAATACATTCTTATGAAAGTGACTCAACAAAAACTACAAAACCTGAGCTAGTAGTGTCCATCTCAGTCCTCAAAGACCACTTCAAAATCTAAAACATATATACACATAGAGTGACCATAACATGTATAATTAGTATCATCACGCATAAGGCCTCAAATGAATGTGTAAAAAGAACATACTAATGTACCAATGAACAAGAAACATAACCAACTTACACCTAAATAGGTCAAATAATGAATCCCAGTCTCACCAAGACATGCTTACCATCACATCCAATATAATAACATAATATCAAAAGAACACAAGTCATATATTCCCTACAATAACATCCCCACTGATTTACTACTCTCATGCACCAACATCAAACATCATATTCCCCCATCCCTTCCATACATATCATATCACATATCCTATCATATATGTTGCTAGTGGGGATGCATCCCTACCTATCCCAACCTTGTAATGTATAACATCCAGTTTTATCATTAGTCACCATCACATCAAATCCACATCACATCACACCATAACCACATCAAATAACCAAGACAGTAGGGTATCATGAACCTGAAGGACATCAACCTCGTGCCCTCCTCCTACCATGCATGACCCCCACCACATATCACATCCTCATCCCCACTAGGTAATCTCTAACACCAACCCAACATTGGATAATCATTAACCCCAATATATATTGTAACATCTTTCCCCTTACCCATTTTCTTGGGGAGAGAAAAAGTTCCACTAACCTTAAGTGACAGACCCAAGACACAAAATAACGATAAAAAAATTTATGGGATTAACAAACTATTGGGGGAAACTTTTCCTTAAAGAACCAACACAACCAAATGAGAAAAAATACAAATAACCAAACAAACTATATGGTGTGTGAGTAATAAGAATATAACTCAAGGGAAACCAAAAAACCATAACATCATAGTAGTAATGGAAAAGTCACAAATATGATAGAAGAAACCAAAAAGACATAAAAACTCACTAAAACCAATGTGGAATCACTCCAATGATACCAAGAGTGATCTCTAAGATCTGAAATACAATTGAGAAGGAATCATCATGATGTGACAATTGAGAAATAAAATACATTTATTTACCCATATCCCGGTATACCATATCTATAATCAAACCAAATTACCCAAGTATAGGGTGAGTATAAAATCAGAAGACATTTCTCAAATAATTTCAAACACGATCCCTTAGACAAGAACAAGTTATCACAATTATATATAAAATATAAGAGAAGATGATAAACAGTTTTCTAAAAATCCATAATAAGTTCCATGTATGAAAAACATTATACAATGATTCACAATAATTTATTACCGCCAGAAATAATAATCACATGTCCACAAACACACACACAACCATATGCATTCATACCATGGAACTCGCTATACATGCGAGTGGGGAGTCATTTTGTCACCAAGACATTACTTGGTCACCCCCCTCTGACGATGGTAATTAATAAATATATTCCATCCCACATTGATAGTGGTGCGTCATGACCTTAATCCATCCCAAATACACACAAACACATGCCACCATGTAGGCCAAGATCTCATATCAAATTCTTTAACATAAAACATTTCTTTGGAAGATCATTTTCTTTAAAGAATTTTATTAAACACCCTGTGTAAACCATTTCAAAACCAATTATTTTGGTACTGAAACATAGATATTTTTTCAAAAAAAACATAGAGAATGAATTTTAAACACTAAGAATCCTAATTATATTACAAGTAGTATGAGATAGAATCCACCTGCCTATCAAATAATGATGATAACATATAACAATAATAATTACAAGATCACAACACCTTCCCTTAAATAGATCCAACAAGATCTCATAAATATTCACATCATAACACATAAATATATCTATAATATATTAGATCTATGGCTCTAAGAGATAAGAGAAGAGTATTTCATAGAATAAAATGGAAGAGGAGGACTTATTATTGATCCTAGATCTCTAAGCTAGTAATATTTCCAAAACGTTTCTTCTAGATCAAAGGGAAACATCAAAGGATCCTAAGTGAGGATAAGAGTTCAAGAACCTGAAAGACAAATGAAAAATGAGGGTTATGGGGCATTAATTCGGATTGAAACTGGTTTTTTGAGCTTTAAATTCATGTCAAACAGTTTGGTATCATAGTTTAACAAACTATGTGCATGCTATTGTACATCACCCTTAATTCTGCATGGTTAAGATGC
The DNA here is from genome assembly GCA_963277665.1 of Viscum album. NCBI lineage: Eukaryota > Viridiplantae > Streptophyta > Magnoliopsida > Santalales > Viscaceae > Viscum > Viscum album. The sequence goes on from OY728139.1 coordinate 906,551,403, forward strand.
ATGGTTTGACAAACTGTGAGCTAAACATTTAGTGTTATTATCTCATGATTATCCCCCCACATGGTTGGCTAGAATGGTTCGAAAAATCATGTTCCGGTCATTCTTTTCCCTCTTCCTCTAATCACTCTTAGACTTATCATAGTTTGGATAAAATTTTCTCCAACTATGCACATGCTTAGTGACTCCCAGCATCAAATTTCACAATTTCATAGAGATAGTTCATGATTTACCCAAACTATTATAAAATCGTGAATCCATTAAAATACTTCCAAAACATTCCAAAAACTTTCAAAAACCCCTAAAAATATACCCAAGTATTATATAATATCAAATAACATAATAAAAGGGTGTTGTAACTAAAACTAGTTGTGTTGAATTCTCCATATTATTGGTCTTTCTGTCCTTAGAAAGTAGGAGACTAATGTTTTCTTCAAAGAGTTTGGGCCACTACTCCAACATTTACTTTTCATGTTCCCATGTATCTTCTTATATCTAACCACGCATCTATAAAACCCATACCAGATTGATGCATTTTCCCCCAAAATTTATTCTCTTACCTATCCACAACTTGTATCGCCACATGAATCAACTAAGCCTGTACTTTGAGATCAATATGGTCTCATCAAATCATATGGTCATGATCAGGATCATACTTCTTCAATTCAAATACATGAAACACATCATGAATAAAACTAAATCATGGAAGTAAATTGAATTGATAAGCCACATCATCAACTCATTCAAGTATCTCAAAAGGGCCAATGTATTGAGGAGAAAACTTGTATTTATTTCCAAAACAATGATGTCCTATCCTTGGAGAGATTATCATGAAAACTTGACCAGCCACATCAAGTGATAACAGTCACTGAAAATAATTAAATTATTTTTTAAAATGACTTTGATCTATCACCATAATCATTGTAATCATTTGATTATTCTAATTCATATCTTGCACAATTCTAGATCCAAAAATTTTTGTCCCATATGTTTACACCAAACAAATTTGAGAACGAAAAGGATGACAATACAATGATTTGAAATGATCCATATGTATCAAGTCATAAAAAATGTTATTGTATGATGAACTAAACTAACAATATATGCTCCTACTATAAGCCTCCAAAATCCCTCACACAATCTATAAACATGTCTTATAATGTATGGATATTCTGTTTTAATTAACCATCCATTTGAGGATTATATGATATTCTCATGATCAACCGGGTTCCAAGTTATTTTTCTAAGAAACTCTAAAATATAGATGTAAATATTTGATTCTTGTCAGACACAATTGAAACTAGATTGTTGTGAAAATTTAAGACTTCATAGATGCATATTTTTGACAAGTCATCCACTATATTGTACTCATGAATAAGTATGGAGTGAGCAAAATTTCTAAGTCGACTTCAAGAGAGGTTCCACAATCTCCCATATGGAATAATATTTTTGAGCTTTTCTTTGTATAACTGTAACAAAATCATGAATCTAATCCCATTTTAGAATTGAAATGGGTAATTATTACAACATATTAAATTTCTTTTGGTGCTTCTCCATGAACTAGAAATAGTTGAGGAATCTTAAGACAAACTCCCTCTCTTTCCTACTTATGTCATCCCACAAAAACTATACTCTTAATGATTTATAAATTTTTGTGAATGTTAGGATGAACAAACCATTTTAAATGGTGGTAGAAAGAAAAAATATGTTCCTGATAAGTTATATGAACTGCAATCCAATCTTAAAAACATATCATAGATCTCCCATATAGAATACATCCCTCAATGATCTCCCTACCATTGAGTTTGGATCTCATAGTTAGAAATTCAAGATTAGATGTATTAGAATATTTAACCTTCTAAACCAAATCAAAAATAAAAGAAACCAGAAAGAAAAGAGTAACATCACCATACTTAACACAATTATAATTCATATTAGTTATGGTTGACATTATCATTAATTGATCTAAAGCCTCTTTAGAAAACTGATTATATGAATTCCTACTTAATTAATAAACCACATAATTACCTTTACTTGTCATGTACATTGAGTTTAAGGAAAACATCTATACATATTCCATCCATTTGTGATTACTCATATTCAAATCCATTTATGAGAAAATATGATTCAAGATTTTATGATTTGTGAATGAAGTGAATTTATCACAAAAAAAAGGTAATGATGCCAAGTATTCCAGTCATGGACTACAACAACTAATGCTAAATCATGTGTCAAGTAATTATTAACATGAACCCATAACCATCGTAGTCCATATTCTACAACATGATATCCCTCCATGAGAACACATCCTAATCTAGAACCAGATCAAACATATTAGACAATATATCCATATCTTAACTCCAAAAATGTAAGGATAAGTGTCGATGTAAGGTGAAACATAAGTTTTTTAAAATATTTTATTCACTCATCTCTCCATCTGAACAAAAAAAACTTTCATTATCATTGTTTTAATAAATGAGGAATGTTGTGAAAAAACCTAAACCAAGCATCGATAATATCCTAATAAGCCAACGAAATTACACATCTCAATAAAATTCTTTAGTGGTTGCAAATAAAAAATAGTAAATACATTTCAAGAACTAATAAAAATACTTTTTTTGAAATAAAATGACCAGGGAAACATACTTCTTGTATCTAAAAATCATACATTTAAATCTTTGTGTAATGTAACGCCTCGACCCCAATTACCTAGAGTCGATGCATTATTACATAACATTGGCATGATCACAAAAGATCAAGTCTCGAAAGACCGATTAATTTAGTTGCCTTGGAAACAATAGATACATTCATAAATGTTACATTACATCATAGATTGAAAAACTAAAACAACATAGTCTACATAGTAAACACTCATATCCCCTCAGACTATCCATGTAGGTCAGTTATAAAATATTTCTTCACATCCTTGTAAAAATAAAACATAAAAAGGGTTGATCTCAGATGCCCAGTAAGGATAACAATATAGTTGAAACATTCATAAATAATCATAAACATTTAAGGCAATGTATAACTAATACAAAAGCCTATTAAACATGAACTTCAGCATAGTATGGAAAAAATAAAATGAAATAATCCCATTTAATTATTTACATGGATATTCTATAAGTCGAATAATCAATTAAATATCAATAACAACTTTCATAATGATGGAATGCATAATTCCAGACTATCATAACCACATATCGAGGCCTTGTGCCAAGACTACAAATAAGATTTTGTCAATTCCTTATGCCAATACCTTATTTTGTCTCATTAGACCTACCAATGCATCGAGGAGCTATAGCGGGCTCCACCCGTCACTTACAATGTCCAATACATAATTCATATGAAAAGGTTGAAATATTACATAAACATTCGTATTAAAACTAGCATACAAAATGTCAATACATTAACCATAAACCATGAATGGTATAAAAATGGAACATCCACAGTCAAACATATAATAACTCATTCAATACAATATGGATGATTTTATTATAATAAATGAACCTCAATCAAAAATAATATCTTGTAATGGATGCTGACAAAGTTGAAAATGCCGAGTAAAACTTTTTGAGAGAAATAACATTTTTGTAAAATATATTTAAAGTCACACATTTATAAACAAAGTAATTTAATAGATATTTTTTAATCAAAGTGTACCATAGAAATTTGAAACTTTTGAAAAGAATTATCATTTCCAAACATTCACGTCCATATAAAAAAATCCTTCAAATAATTTTGAAAACATGAACATTAATTAAAAAGATTTAGAAAGATAAATATTTAAAAAAATTAAAATTTTGATCTTGATAAAGAGTAACTTTCAAAAATCCTTAAAATATTAATTTTGAAATCATTTTTATGAAAAATGGGCATGTATGATTAAAATGTACCATTAAATACTTACACATAAACAATCTTGGATAATAATTAGATTGGGGAATTAACCCTTACCTTGTAGTTTTCCTTGGTCGAGGGTAGTTTAACCTCCTGTATAATGGTGAAATAATTGTTATTAAATTATAAAAGAATCATATAAATTAATATGATATCATATATGATCTTTTAACATTGTTTTGTTAATAATATCATAGTATTATCGTCGTTTCGGGTCTTAAATTACTCATTTTATTTTATATGTTTTGTTACATAAGATGTGTTTGTTATGGATAGGTGGTATCTTATTCATATCTAGAATTATATCAAGTCCTTAAACATTATTTTTGATCATCAAATGAGAATTAGACTTGAATGGATATGATGGGGAATGAATCTCATCGTGTTCGTGGAGATAGTTGTCTGTACGTATGCACGAGTGACAATATCATTCATTTAAAATAATATATAATTGAATAGTATATCATATATACAGAATCATTATAATGTTATACTCATTATTTACATCAATTACACATCATTATTATCCCCATCTAAATAATAATGTATTTAATAACAATTACACCATGACGTGGAGACGGTGAGCCGTACGTATGCACGTATGGTGACATGTCATTCAAAGAAGGGATAGAATAATTAATATGGTTGTACCATATTCATAATAACATCACAGTATATAGAAGATACTAGAGTTATTATTTTATAATGGTAATAACAAAGAAAGAATAAGTGGAAGAAGAAAGGAACTTGAAAGGAGGTGGTGAAATTATTACCCCTTCTTCGGGTTCTTCCTTTTGATTTGATCAAAAGGGCTCCTTAAGTGGGATTTTTGGATAAAGGATGGCCTTTAGGATGAAATGAGGAAAGTTAAGAGGATATTTGGGAAGGTTTTTTCTGAATCAAAAGGCTTTAAAGGTATGAATTTGAGATAATGGGGAGTGCCCTTTTATAAGAGGGGTGAGGGGCACCTTATAAAAAACATAAAATATTATTTTATAATAAATTCATATTTGGTTTATAATTTCTCCAAAGTGAATTCTTTCGAGGATAATGTGGTGATAGGTTGAAATACTTTCATCCAATAGATTTTAGAAATGTTTGGGTTACTATATTAACCTTATCATTTATATTTAACTCTTAGTTAAATCGTTTGACATTTACCATGTCTCTTTGTATTTTTATATTATATGGTTATAAACTTACTATATACTTCCAAGAGAACCCCAAGCAGTTCATTAATGATACACCTATCATTATATAAGTCCTTTGGCCAAGCATTAGAGTTTTAGAGATATTATATAAATTTATCTTACAATATTTGTTATAAAAACTCCTTTATGTCAATTTTGAAACTATTTAATAATTGATTTTTGTAAATGTCTTAACAACTTTATTAATTCGAACCAAATTCATTTAAGCAATCCTAACATGTCATATTAACCTATAAAATTTTTGGAATTTATAAAAAGTCTTAAATTACATTTATTTAGATATTTATAATATGAATTATTTTAATATTTCATTAATTTGGTAATTATTGAATCACCATTGTGTCGTAAATAAATTAAATTATTTAATGTATAAAAATTATTAATAAAATACCATTATATGGGAAATATTTTTTGATTTTTAATTAACATTTATAATCGAATTTATCTCATGTATAACCTTATATTAAAAATATTTTATTTACTAAACTTTGATTTCAACTCTTTCAACTTTTCTTTGAATTAAATAATAATAAATGTCCAAATATAATTTGAGTGGACTAAAGAGGTTCATATTTTATTCCTAATCTTATTTTGGTCGAATTATACTTAGCCAATATAATTAGGACATGTTTTAGGGTAATAATAATATCAATTTTTACCCTTAATTACCCTTAATTACACTATTTACTTTTAACTATGGTAAATAAAAGTAAAAACTTACTATTCATCAAAAAAATTATCTTATTAAACCACCTTTTACACCTTGATATTAACCGTGTCTCTTGGATTTTCTAATCTCCACTCACAGAAATGGTAAAATTATGTTTTATGTGAATTTGCAAATTCTCCTAGGAGATTGGTAAAAGACGGTGAAAAGTTGAATAAAATTTTTATATATCTAAAATTTTTATAAAATGACCACAATTAATTAAATTAAACTTATATAGGTATTGTGTATCTATTTTGACCTAAAATAAATTTAAATATAATAAATTATTATTTAAATAAAAATTCGGTTTTAAACTATAACTTAGTGTTTTCACTATTCATCAAAAATTGAAAGTTTTCATGAAAATACCAAAATTTAACCCTAGGCTAATTTCAATATTCCGAATCGAGAAATGATGTCCTTTTTGAAAGATAAATTGTATAAAATTTCTAAAAGTAGGTATTACTATTCATAACGGCTAGTTTGATTGGTTGTGGTGTGTTAGAACTCGAAGTTGCATACAACACACGCTACTGTATTATTCAAAGAGAAGCGTATCGTGGAAGCTTGGGGTGTTACATTCTCCCCTCCTTCAATAAATTGCATCCTCGCAATTTGAAATTATTTTTCGAAAATAAAATGTTGAAAATAGAAAATACGTTTGTGGAAAACCCATATCAGAAGTACAGTTAATAAAATTTAGTTTTAATAAGAGGGAAAGGGAAATGAGAATGTCACAACCAAATTAGGGTTTCGAATAGGAGAACATTGCTTGAAATTATAGATATATAATTAGAGGAAAAACGTAAATATTTATAAGGACTGATTGAGTTCATCAATCACAAACAAGTGTAAAATTGAGGGCCTCAATGCAATCAATCTATGATGATTTAAAATATCATCAGTTCAACAAAACATAAGGTATTAGGATAACACATTTTTTGTTTTAATATCCCTTCCCTAATTTTTAAGAATTAATTTCATCATATAATAAGATATATATATATTTATATATACTCAAGAAGTATAGTTTCATCCTTCAACTAATTTCTACCACAAATTCATCTTTCACTCCAAAAGATAATAGAACTCAAAAATATTATATTTATCTGAATCTTATAAGGTTCCAAATATTAACACATTCTATTAAAATGAAGAAAAATATTTTTAAATAACCAGGGACTTCTTGTATAATAGTGGTAGTTAATAGAGGCATGCCGCACTATAGTTGTGAGTTCGATTCCTACAGATTTGTCCGACACGACTGGTTATTGCCCGACATGCAGGTTGTCCTTTTCCTAAAACTATAGTATCCTAATATTCGAAACATTAATCATAAGAATAGTTTTAACCTTAAACAATACTATCCAAAGTTCAACTTAATCCACTCCAAACATTATAGTTATCCAAATTACCTCTGTATGGACACTCTGTAAAAGGTATCTAAATTCCAAAATCAATTGCCACATCAGATTCCCCAGACAAAGTAAAGTTTATCTTATTGTCACATAATGAAAATATGATTACCTTAGTCATATTAAAACCTTAATGAAAACAAAAAGTATTACAGTATAATCCTTATATATATCACATTATTCTTATAACTAGAATATAATACTTGAGTCCAAAAACACAAATACATTGGTTATTCCACTTCAAATGTAGTAACAACATAAGTTTGTCCTTGATCCCTTAGACTTTTATGAGGTAATTTTCCTTGGCGCTTATGGCATTAATTTTCATAATTCCTCATCTCTCTACAATTGTAGCATTGAACATTGACATCCTCTTTCTTTCCCTTGCAATCATGAGCCTGGTGACATTTTTCTCCACATTTGTAACAAACTCCCATTCCTTTTGGGCAAGTACCGGGGTGTTTCTTCCCACAATTATCACATAATGGAAAATATTTCTTTCCCCATTCCCCTTTATTTGTCTATTGCTCCACCGTTCTCTTCTTCTCTTTCTTTACTTTGTTGTCATAATATTTAGAGAATTTTTTTTCTGTCTTTATAGCACATGAGACAATGTCTTCGTATGACGAGAAGGATTGTGAGACTAATGCTCAATGGAGAAATGACATTAACCCATAAAAGAAATGATCAATCTTACTCCTCGGGTTATGTATATAATTTTCTGCATGCCTTGAAAACCTTCTAAAGTTATCTTTACACTTTGTGACATTCTCATCCTCCTTTTTCCTCAGACCAAGAAATTTTCTTTCTATATCTGCTCGATAGTCAAAATGAAATTATTTTTCTAAGAAAATCTCTTTAAAATACCTCAATTCCATACTTGATGCTTCTTCATCTTCCTTTGTGTTTTGAATTAATTTCTACCACTGATCAGCATCTCCTGTGAGGCGATAAACTGCCATGACATCTTTTTACCTTTCAAAACTCCCCAAATCCTGAAATATTTTCTCTAGGGACTTATCTATTGCTCAGCTACTAATGGATTTTTACTCCCATTTAATTTTGGTGGTTTTTTCCTCATTAAGTGATCTAACATTGATCATCCACGTTGAGGATCAGGGTGATCCATATGGGCAAGGTTATTATTCATAACCAGAGTCAGTTGTCCCAGTATGGTGATTAGCTGATCATCACCAGTTGTATCACCAGCTCCACTATAATTATCTTGAGTAGGAGGTAAATCCCTACATGGTTTTCATTCATTGATACAATTTCCATTTCTTACACTAGGTTCCATTTCTAAACAATGGAATACACTAGATTAGTTTATTAATCGTTATACATAAATCCAAACTTGTAAAACAATTAACATGAATTGAACAGTTTATGGATATAATCCATAATCATAAAAAACATTCTTTGAGAAATTATATATTCATAAACCCTTCATAATTGTTTGTAATGAAAATGATAATCACCCTAACAATATCCCCTGGGAGTGTCATAACCAATAGTGAAACAAGGTCCGTTGTCGTGCACCAATTACCGTTCGAGTCTAGATCAAAGCGGTTTTTTCGGGTTTTACCCCAAGGTACATCTGTGCCAGAGCCGACTTTACTTGCTCATATCCATACATGGATGTATTGCTCAGAAAACTCACAAAATCACTACAATACCAAAATTCTATGATGTTCTTCTATACTAATGCTCAATATCCATCTTAGGTATATGTTCTCTAATTAGAGTTTATCTAAATATAGCTTCCAAGGCTTTTACTAAACTTTCTCTAATTACAACTATAACTCCCCAACCCCAGTTACGCAGAGCCGGTGCATTATTACAAAACATTGGTATGATCACAAAAGATCGTGTCTCGAAAGACCGATTAGTTTAGAAGCCTTGGAAACACTAGATACATTCATAAATGTTAAATTACATCATAAAGTGAAAAGCTACAACATCATAGTCTCCATAGTCCACACTCATATCTCCTCATACAATCCCTACAGGTCAGTCATAAAATATTTCTTTACATCCTAAGAAAAATAAAACATAGAAAGGGGTGAGCTCAAATGCCCTGTAAGGATAACAATATAGCTGAAACTTTCATAAATAAGCATAAACATTTAAGGCAATGTATAACTAAAACAAAAGCCTTTTAAACTTGAACATCATCATAATATGGAAAAAATAAAATGAAATTATTCCATGTACTTTTGACATGGATATTCTACTAGTCGAATAATCAATGCAATATCAATAACATCTGTTATAATGTTGTAATTTATAATTCCAGACTATCATAACCACAGAGTCAAGGCCTTGTGCCAAGAATACAAATACGATTTTGTCAAGCCCTTGTGCCAAGACACTAGTTTGTCTCATGAGACCTACTGATGCATCGAGGAGCAATAGCGGGCTCCACCCGTCACATACTAAGTCCAATACATTCCTCATATGAAAAGATTGAAATATTACATAAAAACTCGTATTAAAACTAGCATATGAAATGTCTATACTTTAACCATAAAACATGAACGGTATAAAAATATAACATCCACATTCAAACATATCATAACTCATTCAATAAAATATGGATGATTGTATTATAATAAATCAACCTCAATCAAAAATAATATCCAATAAATGATGCTAACAAAGTTGAAAATGACGAGTAAAATGTTTTGAGAGAAATAAACTTTTTGGAAAATCTATTAAAAGTCACACATTTATAAAGGAAGTAATTTAAAAGAGATTTTTGAATCAAAGTGTACCATACCAGCTTGAAACTTTTGAAATGAATTATAATTTCAAAACATTCATGTCCATATAAAAAATCCTTAAAATCATTTTCAAAACATGAACATTAATTAAAAGATTTATAAAGATAAATCTTCAAACCATTTAAAATTATGATCTTTATAAAGATTGCCTTTCAAAAATCCATAAAATATTCATTTTGAAATCATTTTTATGAAAAATGGACATGTATGATTAAAATTGTCCTAGTAAATACTTACACATAAACAATCTCAGATAATAATGAGATTGGGGAATTAACCCTTACCTTGTAGTTTTCCTTGGTCGAGGGTAGGTTAACCTCCTGTATAATGGTGAAATAATTGTTATTAAATTATACAAGAATCATATTCATTAATATGATATCATATATGATATTTTAACATTTCTTTGTTAATAATATCTTAGTATTATTGTCGTTTCAGGTGTTAACTTACTCATTTTCTTTTATATGTTTTGTTACAAAAAGTGTGTTTGTTATGGATAGGTTGTATCTTATTCATATATAGAATGATATCAAGTCCTTAAAAATTATTTTTAATCATCAAATGAGAATTATACATTAATGGATTCGATGGAGAATGAATCCCATCACGTTCGTAGAGACAGTAGTCCGTACGTACGCACGAGTGGCAATATCATTCTTTTAAAATAATATATAATTGGATAGTATATCATATATACAAAATCATTATCATGTTATATGCATTATTTACATCAATTACATGTCATTATTATACCCATACAAATAATAATGTATTGAATTACAATTACACCACGACGTGGATATGGTAAGTCGTACGTACGCACGTATGGTGACAAGTCATTCATAGGATGGATAGAATAATTAATATGGTTGTACCATATTCATAATAACATCACAGTATAGAGAAGGTACTGGATTTATTATTTTTGAATGGTAATAACAAAGAAATAAGAAGTGGAATAAGAGAGGAACTTGAAAGAGGGTGGTGAAATTATTACCTCTTCTTCGAGTTCTTCCTTTTGATTTTATCAAAAGGGATCCTTAAGTTGGATTTATGACTGAAGTATGGCCTTTAGGATAAAGTGAGAGACGTTGAGAGGATATTTGGGCAGGTGATGGCCGATCCAAAAGGCTTTGAAGGTATGAATTTGAGAGAATGTTGAGTTCCCTTTTATAAGAGGGGTGAGGGGCACCTTAGGAAAAACATAAATAAATATTTTATAATAAATTCATATTTGGTTTATAATGGCTCTAAAGTGACTTATTTAAAGTATAAGGTGGGTATGGGTCGTAATACATTAATCCAATATATTTTATATTGTTTTGTGTCACTATATTAACTTTATCGTTTACATTTAACTCTTAGTTAAATAGTTTGACATTTACCATGTCTCTTTTTATTTTTATGTTATATGGTTACTAAACTAACTATAAACTTCTAAGAGAACCCCAAGTGGTTCTTTAATGATACACCTATAATTATATAATTCCATTGTCCAAACCATAGATTTTTAGGGATATTATATCAATTTATAATATAATATTTGTTTTAAAAAACTCTTTTATGTTAATTTTGAAACTATTTAATAATTGATTTTTTTTAAAGTCTTAAAAACTTTATTAATTCAAAAAAAACATTTAATCAATATTGACATGTCATATTAACCGATAAAATTAGTTTAATTCATAAAAAGTCTTAAATTACATTTATTTGGATATTTATAATATCCATTATTTTAATATTTCATTAATTAGGTAATTACTGCATCACCATTGTGTCATAAATAAATTAGATTATTTAATGTCTAAAAATTATAAATAAAATACCATTATATAAGAAATATTTCTATCTTTCTAATGAGTATTTATAATCGAATTTATCTTATGTATAAACCTATATTAAAAATCTTTTTTTATTAAACATTTATTTTAACTCTTTTAACTCTTCTTTGAATTAAATAATAATAAATGTCCTAATCTAACCCAAGTGGACCAAAGAGGTTCATATTTTATTCCTAAGGTTGTTTTGGGTCAAATTATACTTATCCAATAGAATTAGGATATGTTTAGGGTAATAATAATATCATTTTTTACCCTTAATTACCCTGTTTACTTTTAACAGTTTTAAATAAAAGTAAAACGTTACTATTCAAAAAAATATATTTTTATCTTATTGAACAAAATTTTACTCCTTGATATTAACCATGTCACTTAGATTTTCAAAATTCTATTCACAGAAGCAGTAATATTATGTTTTCTGTGAATTTTCAAATTCTCCTAGGAGATGGGTAAAAGATGGTGAAAAGTTCAATAAAATTTTTATATGTCTAAAATTATTATAAAATGAATCCAATAAATTACATTGAACATATATAGGTATTATGTATATATTGTTTCCTAAAATAAATTTAAATAAAATAAATAATTATTTGAATAAAAATTCAGTTTTAAACTATAACTCAGTGTTTTTCACTATTCATCAACAATTGAAAGTTTTTAGAAAAATACAAAAATTTCACCCTAGGCTAATTTCGATATTCCAAATCTAAAAATGAAGTCCATTTTGAAAGATAAAATTTAAAAAATTGGGTATTATTATTCATAACGGCTAGATTGATTGGTTGTGGTGTGTTAGAACTCGAAGTTGCGTACAACACATGCTACTGTATTATTCAAAGAGAAGGATACCGTGGAAGCTTGGGCTCTTACATGTAAAGGAAATGTTCTAGTAAGATACCCAACACTATGGCCACATGTTCTTCATGATCATCCTTAGATCTAGAATTTAATAAAATATCATTTACAAACACTACTAAAAAAGAGCTCATTTACCATTGTAAAATCCAATTCATTAATGTCACAAACACTATTGGTGCATTTATAAAACGAAAGGCATAAACACATATTCCTAGTGACCATAACGGCTACAAAAGTCTATATATGGAATGTCCTCCCTCCAAAATCATAGTTGCTGATACTATGATTGTATGAAATATTTTAGGAACCACTTAGATCCCCTCAATATATCTAACATATCATCAATTCATTGAAGAGGAAATTGATTCTTTATCGAAACCTTGTTGATCTTAAGATAATCCACATAAATTCAAATTGTTCCATGTGATTTATTAACAAAAATAACTAGTGATTCTCATGGAGATGTTCAAGGTCAAATGAACGCTTTGTTATTAAAAAATATGTATGATGTATATGTATTATTACCCTATCATTCTAACAAAGCTCCATTAATAGTCAGTTTACTCACCTTTGATGAATTTTTTAATTCATCAAATATCATTACTTTCATGTTTTGTTAGTTTTATTTATATAAAATGAGAATATATGTAATTTTATATATTTGTATTTTAATGAACTAACCTAGGTTTACCTAACATGCATAACGTACCATTACCATTATGATAGGTACACCATGAACCTTGTCATGGTTTTTCATTTTCATTGACTATATAGGATTGATAAGGAATTAAGAGGATACCTCTAATGGTGAAGTCATAGACTTGTTGGATTTTTTATGCTTTAACCAGGGTCTTATGCAAACTTCTTGAGAATTACATGCTTTGAAACAATGTTACATGTCGTGTAATGGTTTGAAGATACAAGTCATGCAAGGAATCACTCTGTGAAGGATACACATCATGAAAAGACATTTCACATTGAGAATGTTTTACCAATTCATTTATTACTCAGAGTGTTGACTTTTAATGACAAAAAATACGTGCTTCAATGGTTACAAAACTCAAATTTTTCATGATGTGTATTAGTATTACATGTTGTGTAATACCCCAACTGTGGTTTTTTAAACTAGTAGTATGACTAGTTTTTTCCATTGGGATCATCTCCATTTTCATCTCCCTCAACCTAAGATCTTCCCAAGGAGATCTTGAATCCTACCAACCCTTCCAGATCCATTTGTTCGACATTCAATCATCGTTTCACTTGCGGTGGTATTCCCAAGCAAGCATTCTTCATTATTCTATGTCTTTATCTCTTTTTTCTATCATGGGTTTTGAATGGATCGTTCTTATATTGATGTATCTATAAAACTTTGTGATAGATCTCACATATAGTTTGTTCTTCAAGGTCTTCTACACCTTCATTCTCATTGACGGGTGTCGTTGTGAGTGTTGAGTTTTGGGAAAATCTTGGTTGGTCCATCCTATATGGCCAAATTGATTACCTTTGAATTTGTTGGTTTATTTCAATTGATGATTTGAAATTAACTTCTCAAACTTTCTTTCATATGATTTGATAAAACCCAATTCCAGTGGATTGGGGGCTTTTAAATGGTTTTGGAATGGATATTGTGGAAACTACCCCATTCTATTTAATATGGTTGTGTTTATAGGAATTAGTTAATTTAAACTGTTCAATTTAAATTGTGGATTTGATGGAAATGATTTCAATTAAATTGTTGAATTTAATTGTGGAAATGAATTGTAAAAATTGATGGAATTAGATTTGAATGGATTTCAAACTTGAAAAAATGTCTTAAAAGGTTTTGATAGAAACCCAATCATTTTATCTTATGAAAAAGGCATGTTTTTTTAATTAAATCCCAATTTGTATTTAAATGGAAAATTCGTATTTTGAAATGGTAGAATAGGATTTAATAGTATTTTAAGTAGTCTTAAAATAAATTTCTCATCATTTATTGTATAATAGAACATTCAAGACTTAGGAATTTAGTGAGTATTTAGACACACTTATGCCCTTACAACATGCCAGAACATAAATTTGGTGAATCACATCCTTTATTAGAGGGTGAAGAGTCACCTAAGGATGGTTTTAGGGGAACATGAATATACACATATTTTTCAGATCACTTAGAGTGTGTTGATTCCTATAGTCGGAAATGCTTTCATACCTTTTGGAAAATGACCATTTTTCTCACTTATTATTTATATTTGAGATATAAATGTATGCCAATGTTGTAAAATTTTTTTACATGACCTATATATAAATTTATAATATTTTATATAAATATTTTATTTAATCCATTGTTTTTGAAATATTCCATCATTTGTAAAGCCTTTTCTTAAAGTACATTCCATAATTTGAAATGTATATCATGTTTTGTTGAAATATAATTTAAAATTCCAAACATGTTTACTTTTAAAATTTAAACCATTTTTTGGGTTAATCTATATTTGGAAACTGTTATTAAATTCATGGTGATTTTCTACTAGGCTTTTTAGCTCGCACCCTACTTGTGCCTTCATGTGTTTGTAAATTATCTCTTCCCGGTTTTGAGAAAGAGGAAAGGATATCTTGGAGGTGGATCTAGTTGTTGAGCCTTGGACTTGGTGAGTTATGTTCTTAGGTACTTGGGGTGTTTTTCCTTTGTTTTGGTACTTGGGTTGATGTACTTTAGGATTTTATGCCTTTTTGAATTCTGGTACATTAATCCCAATGGAGGTTCCCTTGTTATGCATACTATATTATTTCTTTTTCTTGCACTATATTTTGTAGAAAATTCATTCCCACTCGCATGTTGTATTATGTCAGGTTCTTGTTGCCAGTCCATGGGGATAAGTAATACTATTAGGGAAATGTTAGGGTTGACTTAGTTATCAGGTTACGAGGGTACCTGGGCTGGTTTGTGAAAAAGTGGTATAAGTGGAGGCTGTTGAAATTTTTTCTTGAATTCAGTATGCATTTCTTGAAATCCTATTAGGACTTAAGAGGTAGTTATGATTGAGTACCTAGCCATATCTCACCACAATTAACCTTATATTGCAAAAGGTGGTTAGGGAAATACATCTTATGGATGAGTTCTAATCTTTTCCCCGTTATGATTTAGATAGAGTGAAATATAAATAATGTTTGTTCCATTTGTTGGGAATAATTTCTCTTATCGCTTAGTTTGAATATGAATCTAATGTATTCAATTATTTCTTCTAATGTTGAGTAGCATAATGTCTCTGAGAAGACGTTAAAATTGGACCCAGTAGGATGATACTACTGAACTGAAGCGATCGAATCCTCCAGTGGACCCAAATTTGGTTGAGGTTATAGTGTGCATTGTCCAGTCTTTGGGACATGCACTACCTCCAGATGACATTCAGGCTCTAGTTTTGGATCCTTAAGGAGATGTTATATGAAATATTTCTCAAGAGTTCCTTCTCTAAAATCCACCAGTTTTTAAAGTCTCAACTGATCCTCAACATGTAGAGGAATGGTTGGGTAAGATATAATGTTCTTTTGAGTTCTTGAAGACATCAGATGAGATCAAGGTGAAATGTTCCACCTTTATGCTGGAAGGACCAGGCATGAAATGGTGAGACACAATGGTGATTGAAAGGAAACATGAGGTATTAGCATATACAGACATCAAGGTTCTTTTCACTGATCAGTTCTATCTAGATTCAATTATGTTGGCTACGGTTGTGGATTTTTTCAAGCTTGATACGGATGACAGAACAACGATTGATTATTAAAATCACTTTTCTATGATGGGGTAGTTTTCACTTGAGATTGTATCAAATGAGAGGATAAATGCTTTACAGTTCGAGTTGGTAATTCGATCAGATATATGTTCTCATGTTTTCTTGCTAAATCTTCACACTAATGTTGATGTACGAGATAGGGAAATGATAGTTGAGATGGACTTGGATGGCAAGCCAGTGTTATCAGGAGTTTCTTTTTTCTCCCAGTGGAAGCATTAGTTCCATTATGTGAAAACAGATGTGTGAGGACTATTGTGGTAGTTCTTGATGGTATAGTAATTTTATATATCCTACAGTTATAGGAGGAAATCATTTGATTTTATACCAGTGTGGAAAGCGTGGAAACTCTAGGAGGGTTTACACCGAGGCACCCAAGAACTATATCTTATTCGGACTTTCTGGACACTTATAGAAATTCTTCCAAAACATTTCTACTCAGTGTAGTGGAACATGATCATCAGCGCCTCCTAAAACTGCGGGGAAATCAGATGCTTCACGTACATATGGGTTCCAACCATATGCATTTGAAATAAAGCTTCTTTATGTAGAGTTAGAGTCTTCAAAGGAAGAGGAAATGGGTCTAGTGACTCTGAGAGGTACTGTTACTATAGCTTTGTCACTAGTAACTGCTCTTTTTGATACTGGTGCACCTCACTTGTTTATTTCAACCCATATTGATACAATTCTAAATCCTCTTATGGAGATTTTATCTTATACAATGGATATTACTATACCCTTTGGTATGAAAAGAGAGCAGGGTCTTTATAGTCCTACTTGTGTCTCCAATCTATAAGATGTCAATATTTCTTTGATTTTTCTGGTTCTCGACATGAAATATTTTGATATCATATTCATGATGGATTGGCTCATTGCCAATAAATTATTAATTGAATGTTATCTTAAATGGGTCTACCTTACTACACACAGTGGTGTGACTATTTTCATTCAAGGAGAATCGGACCCAAGTTCAAGCAAAGCTATACCATCTTATCTAGAATTGGGGAAAGTGATATCAGTGTTTGCTTTTTACCTAGAGCATGAATATTTGAATGGTGATCTCCCTCCAGTCATCGTCGATTTTCCCAAAGTTTTTCCTTATGATTTCTATGGTTTACCACAAGTAAGGGATGTTGAGTTTTCCATTGACTTAATACCTGAAAATCAACCAATTTCAATTCCCTCTTACCGCATTGAACCAGATGAACTAAAATAGTTGAATCCCCAATTGGATGATCTTCTTGTGAAAGGATTTACATGCCTAAGTGTGTCACCCTAGGCGCCGCCGGTTTTCTTCACTAATATGGCTGATGGTTCCCTTTTCTTACGTCTTGATTAATGAAATATTACTCAAGTTATATTGAAGAACAATTATTTGTTTATACAGATTGATGGTGTATTTGATCGTTTGAGTGGTTAAAAGTGGTTTTCAAATATCTAACTTTGATCCGGTTACCATCAGTTGAGGATAATGGAATCTAACATTCATAAAAGAACCTTTCAGAGAAGGTAAAACCATTATGAGTACCTTTTTATGCTCTTTGGTCTGAAAAATGATCCTATGGTTTTCTTGGATATAATGAAAATGATTTTCCATGAGTATCTTGAGAATTTTCTGGTAGTCTTTGTCGATGAAATACTCGTTTAATACAAGTCTAAGGGGAGTCATGTGCATCATCTGAGAATAGTTATGAGTCTGTTGAGAGAACATTGACTTTATACCAATATTTTTAAATGTAATTTCTAGATTTGGTAAGTGAAATTATTAGGACATGTGGTGTCAGAATAGGGTATATCAGTTGATCCTGTAAAGGTAAAGGTTGTTACGACATGGGAGCAACCACGTAATGTCTTTGAGATTCAGAGATTTTTGGGCATAGATAGATATTATCATAGTTTTTAAGGACTTATCAAATATGGATTCTCTTATGACTACTCTCACTCAGAATGTGGTGAATTTTACCAGGAATGATAAGTGTCAAATTTATTTTGTTGTGATGCAACATCTTTTGACTACTGTGTTGCTGTTGACTCTTCTAGAGGATGGGCATGGCTATGTTGTTTTTTTGCGATGCATTGGGCTCAGGCTTGAGATGTGTTCTTATGCAGGGAGATAATGTAGTATCTCATGGATCTCATTAGATTAGGCCACATGAAAAGATTTATCCTACCCACAACACTGAACTTACGGCTATGATGCACGCGCTTAAGAGTTGGCAGAACTACCTTTTTTGAGAAAGGTTTACTATATATTCAGACCACAATATCTTGAGTTATATATTCTTACAAAAGGAATTGAATCTTCAACAGAGGTGTTTGGTGGAGTACCAGCAATCATTCAACTTTTAAAATGCATATACCCTGGGGAAAGGGAATGTCATTTCTGATGCATTAAGAAAGAAACTTCCAACCCAAGTAGTAAAAGAATCATCGAAGAGTAGAATTTGATGGATCTCTTGGAACAGTTTCATATTTGAGTTTATGAGAAAGGGGTTGAAGTTTCTTTAGCCATCATTCAGTTGACATCCTCTCTTCTCGAGATGATTCTTCAAGATCAAGAGCTTGATAAATAATTCTGCATCATTTGTGGCTCTCTTTTTGGCGGGGGGATAGTTTCTGAGTGGTTATTCTCTAAGGAGGGTGTTTTATGCTATCATGATCACTTCATTGTGGCATTAGTAGAAATGAAGGCTGTTATGGGGATTTTTATAATTTCTAGTGGGTTTTGCACCCAGGAACCACTAATATGTTTTACAACATGAGGCGGTAGTTCTGGTGTCCTGGTATGAGACAAGAAATTGACGAGTTTTTCTACCATTTCTATATATGACAATAGGTTAAAGCCGAGTACCATAAACCTTCATGATTACTTCATCCATTTCCAGTCCATACATGGAAGTGGGATGAAATTTCTATGGACTTTGTGGTTGGGTTGCCTCATACCTAGAGGATGAGGAATGTGATATAGGTTTTGATTGATAGGCTGACTAAGTCGGCTCACTTTATACCCATTTGAGATACAACCAAAGTTGAGGAGTTGGGAAATATCTATATGTAAGATATTGTATGTTTTCATGGAGTTATTTCTATTATATTTTATGATAGGGATCCTCAGTTTTCTTCTCCCTTTTGGAGATTCCTTAAGGAGGCACTGGGATCTCAGGTCCGTTTGAGGACGACCTACCATCCAAAGTCAGATGGCCATAGAGAGAGAGCTATATAGATTCTTGAGGATATGATTCACTCTTGTGTTATCAACTTTGGTGGGGCTTTAAATTATAATTTGGGTCTAGTTGAGTTTTCTTGTAACAATAGTAACTATCATATGATTAAAATGACATCTTTTGAGGCCTTATAATGTTGACCTTGTAAATCTCCATTATGTTGGTCAGATATTGGGGAATGTTCCTTAGAAGGATTATGTTTGGTTCAAGTGATGGAAAAAAAGTTTCGATTAACCCCTCAGAGAATGTTGATAGAGCATGGGCGATATAAGTCTTATGTTGATCTTCACTCTAGGTATTTGGAATTTTCATTTGGCTACTAGGTATTCTTGAAGGTTTCACCCCAATTGGGTCATCGATGGTTTATGAGATAAGGGAAACTTTCTCCTTGTTTTGTGGGACCTTTCGAGGTTATTGATAAGGTGGGGAAAGTTTCATATCGTTTAGTACTTCCACCATAGCTCATGTTGATACATAAAATGTTCCGTGTATCCCAGCTGAGAATGTATCTCTTTGATCCATCTCATGTTTTCAGTTTGAGTGATATGGATATTGGTCCTAATTTATCTTTGACTAAGTGGATAGTTAAGATAGATGATTATAAAACCAAGGCACATCATGAGAGGATGTTATTTTTTATTTGGGTGCTATGGAAGCATGGTTATGATAGTCCTGAGATATGGGAACATGAGGAACTGATAAGGGATAAGTGGACTCATCGTTTTTTCATGGAATCTTCTATAGAGGCCTTTTAGTGATAAAAAGTTGTTATGGTGGGGAGGTTGTAACATCACATTACCATTATGATAGGTATGCCATGAACATTGTCATGGGGTTTCCATTTCATTAATTGGATAGGATTGAGAAGGAATTGTGAGGATACCTGTGATGGTGAAGTCACATACTTGTTGGAGTTTTTCTACTTTAACTATGATTTTCTATAGATTTCCATAGGATTACACGTTGTATAATGGATTCAGGATACAAGTTGTGAAATGATTCATGCTTGGAAGAGTACACATTGTGAAAATCCATTTCACATATTGAATTTTTTACAAACCCAGTTTTAACTCAGAATGTCAGC
Source organism: Viscum album (assembly GCA_963277665.1). Lineage (NCBI taxonomy): Eukaryota > Viridiplantae > Streptophyta > Magnoliopsida > Santalales > Viscaceae > Viscum > Viscum album. The sequence goes on from OY728139.1 coordinate 906,572,192, forward strand.
TTTTAATAAAAAAAAATTGCATGTTTTGACGGTTACAAAACTCAACTATTTAAAATTATGTATTGGTATTACATGTTGTGAAATACCTTTATTGTGGTTTTTTAAACAGGAAATGAAGCTAATCTTTTCCTTTTGGACCCTCTCTAGTTTCAACTCCCAAAACCTAAGGCCTTCCCCAAGCAATATTGACGCCTTATAACCCTTCCAGATCCATTCATTTGTCATTCGATCATCATTTCACTTGTGGAGGGATTCCTAAGTAAACATTATTCCTAATTCAATGTCTTTCCCTCTTTCTCATCTCTTGGGTTTTTAATGAATCATATTTATATTGATGGATTAATAACCCATTGTATTAGATTTCAAATCTAGGTTCTGCCTTGATGACTTCTAGACCTTCATTCTTGTTGAATGGTTCTATTATCTTGGAATCACTTGATTTATTTAATTTATTGATTTAAATCAAATTTCTCAAAATTTCTTTAAATTGATTTTATAAACCTGATTCCATAGAATTGAGATATTTTAAATGGTTCTGGAATGATAAATGGGGGAAACCCCCAATTCCAATGAATTAGGGTGTGTTTATGGAAGTTAGTGAATTAAAATTGTTTATTTTAAATTTTGTATTTCATGGAAATGATTTCAATTAAAATTTTTAATTTAATTGTGCAAAAAATTGTAAAAATTGATGGAATTGTTTTTAAATGGATTTAAAACATGTGAAAATGGCTTAAAATATTTTGATAGAAACCTAGTTTTATTATCTTGTGGAAAAGGAATGTTTTTTTATAAAAACACATTTTTGTTTTAAATGGAAAATTGGAATCTTAAAATGGGATAATGAGATTTAATTGTATTTTAAGCAGTCTGAAAATAAATTTCTCATCATTGATTATGTAAGAGAATATGCAATCCTTAGGTTGTTGGGGCGTTATTGGGACACACTCTATGCTATTACAGCATTATAAAACATACATGTGGTGGGTCACTTCATCTATGGAAGTGTGATGAGTCACCTTTGGATAGTGTCAAGGGGAAGTGTGTATACACATATTGTTATGATCACTTAGAGATTGCAGAGTCCTATAGCCATAAATGCTATTGTACCTTTAAGGGATGACAATTTTTCTCACTTGTTGTTTATATTTGATATATAAATGTATGCCAATGTTGTAAAAAAATTATATTCCTTATAGATTTATATAAATTGTATTATATACCTTTTTTATTTAAGACCTTTTTTTATAGATATTCCCTCATTTTTAAAGCTTTTTCTTAAAGTACATTACATGAATTGAGTTGTATATCATTTTTTTAAATATTCTTTAAAATGACAAACTAGTTTACTATTAAAATTGAAATCATTATTTTGGATAATCATTATTTCGAAACTATTATGGAATAATTAGTGAGGCCCTATTGGGATTTTTAGCTCACACCCTACTTGTTCCTTCGGGTGTTTGTAGATTATCTCCTCCCATGTTCGGGTAAGGGGAAAATACCTCATGGTGGAGGATATAACTGTTGAACCATGTACATGGTGAGTTATATCCTTAGGTACTTGGGTTTTTTCCCTCTATTTTTGTAGTTCGGTTGTAGTACATTGGGGTTTTATGCCTTATTGTATTTTGGTGCATTAATCCCAATGGAGATTCCTTTATTATGCATGGTATATTCTTTTTTTTCTTTTTCTATGTTTTGTGTAAAATTAGTTCCCACTTGAATATTGTACGATGTTAGGTGATAATCATCAACCCATGGGGATTAGGAATTCCCATCAATATATGTTAGGGTAGGCTTCATTATCCGATTACCAGGGTACCCAGGCTAATTTGTGACAACCCATCACCTGAGCCAGCTCACCACACGATCCCAAGCATGTTCTCGATTACCATGGTTTGAAAAGAAGACCCAGACATGACCAATTATCTCCTAGGAATGGTTTTTCCATTGATTAACTATTATAGACCATTCATAAAATGGTACAACCAAAAAAACACTAGATTCAACAGAAAAATATAAGAACATATTATAAATTGAAACATATATCATAGTAAAAATGTGCTATAATAAGAAATATACATGGTATCTCAAAATAAAACCAAAACCCAAAAGGAAGGGGATAGTTCCAAATAAGGACTACACATACAACCTAACAGGTAAAAGAAATACCATAATGAATCCACATGAGCCAATATCTATGATACCATGTCTCCTCCACAAAATTATGGATGATGGTAATCATGAAGAGACACCCTAAAATATGGTTCCCATTTATATACAAGTTTCCTACAAAATGAAAGTTTCAAATTCCCAAAGGGACCAAGCTGTGTGTGAGTAAAGGATCCCATTAATATACCACCACGAATCTACTTAAATATTTTACCAATGCAAACCAATAAACTTTTTTGAAGACATTTTAAAAACTAAACCACTTTTAAAACGTATTATTTTTGTTGGGGAATAATCCATTTAGGTGTCCTCTTGGTATGTTTTGGGTGTGACTGTGTTTTTAGAAAATCCCAGATGACCAAGACTGAGCATGAAGAGTGTTTGTCATAGCAGGTTTTTAAGTTGGCACAGTTTCCTAGTGTTTGCCAAATTTTTTGAGCCTCAAAATAGAGATTTTGGTTTTTGGAAAAGTACGGTTTTTTCATAGGAGGGGAAAATATATGAACCATGAAGTAAAGTTCGAAAATTGAAAAGGAGGTACACATAATGGTTCACCGAACGAAAAATAGTTCACGAGGAGGCTTGCAGTTCGCAGAAGGAAAAGAATTCAAAAAAGAGGTTTACAGGATAGCATGCCATTTACAGAAATATGGCGATGATTTGATAAACTACAAAGGGTGTTGTGCATGAAAATGTGACGGTCATTTGGGATGTTATAAAGGAGGAACTACAGTATGCGAACCATATAGGAAAGAATGGTTCATCGGTGAAGCGGTACATGGTGAAGGCGGTACCACAATGAAGATTTGGAAAGATAGAGAAATTTTCATAGGAAAACATCTTTTCTTCTAGAATTACGCTAAGTATGAAGGTGGTTAGTGAGTAAGGATTCTGCGACGGTTGAAGGAGTTTATGGAAGTAATTATATGGAATGATATTGTGAGGCACTAAATCCCAACAATGAAGAAGTGGTTTGCAGAAGAAGGAACTTTGTAGGTGTTATGTAGAAGAAAAGTAGGTACAAAGAATATGGGATAATACGCGAAATTAGTAAGTGGAAGCAGAGGAGAAGCAGTCTGCGAAGGAGGTCGGTTTTCTGAATCATAAGCTGTATGCAGAATAGGAAATCCACGTAGCATACCCTCTACAATGTAAATGTATGAAGCAAGGTGGTATGCAGAGGAATCTAGGTGGTTCACATTGGAATCAACGAAACTTTAAAAAGCTCAAAAAAAGTTCGTGAAGGAAATATTTTCTAACTAATAGAATGAAAAAAGAGGAATTCATCTATGGGTGAAAAAGAGACTTCAACAGAGAATCCATTTACAATCGAGGATGAGTTATTTCATTCAAATGAAGAAACCTAAAATCCCATAAATTGTGTTTGGATCCATTCCAATAATAGTGATTAAAAAAGTGGAAGACAATGATCCTTCCCACTGGCAGTGATTCAGAGGAAGAGACATAGAGAGTAACCCTTGGGAAGTAGTGAGAAAATCCTAAATATGTTAAATGCAGTGAGCCTGAGCATAGAAAATCTATCCCAAACCTTGTAATTGGCAGTGATATTTAGTGGATTTGGAACATTGGCACATCACCTTTGTATTCTCCATGGACGTAGCCTAGTGAGGCTGAACCAAGTAAAGTCATTTTGTCATGTGCATGATTTCATTTATATTCATGTAATGTTATGTGAGATTGAGAGAAGTGTGTTTTTTTAATGAAGAAACAAGATCAAATGTGGTAGTAGTTTTAGTCTTTCATACCAATATCCACCCCCCTCTCAGGGTATTTGACCTATTGGACCTAACATTTTTCAAATGAACCTTTGAAATCCTTTTTTTCGATTTCAAATCAAACTGATTTCATAAAACAAATCCAACAGAGTTCATGTAAATAAAATTATCCACAAATAATAACATGCTCAATATAACAATGATGAAAAAACAAGGATGAGAATGACATTAATATCAACAACCATATAAATGGAAATGAAATAAAATGGCCATGACATCTAATCACATCAAAATAGCACTAATTAAATGCATAAATCATATAAACAAATCTGACATGATTAATGTGAACCTAGGTATCTAACCATCAATCATATCATGATTTAGTAAACAAGTATTCTATCTATATAAGAAAATGTAAGCTCTTGTGATCTTCTTCATTCCCAACATGTAATCTCACATGATCTTCTTATCCAAAGGCTCTCACGGTCCCTTAGAAACCATGTTGGAGACTTGAGTGGTCCTCCCTCCAAAGGCTCACATTGACTCTTGGACAAACAACAATGGAAGATCGCATGATATTCTCTCCTAAGGCTCACATGGTACCTCAAAAAACCCCTCACTCACACCCTAGTTAACCCATGTGTTACTCCATGTCAACACATTCACAAATGATTGCCCATGTCAATCAGGATTAAAAATAATCCATTTCATTAACATATAATTCCATTTTAACAAAACACCATTTTACAAGGTAAACCCATTTCTAAACCCAATTTATAAATCCTTTTAAATCCCTAAAACACCTATTATCCATTTTAACAAACACGTGGTGTGCAGACAAGCCACACCGATTTGGAAATCCGACTTTAAACCTTCGAATTTCCAAAAAATCTATGAAACACATCAAACATGGATATAAATCAATAATAATTCATTTTAATGGGAATTTAAAGAGCACAAACCAAGGTAGAATCATAATATAAAGGGAACTCATAGAAAACACTCTTAACTTGAGACACATAACTCAGAGTCTGTCCAAAACTCGTCGCCCTTGATAATGACTAAAAAAAAGAGGAAGAACAAGGCCTCACACACCTAATACATAATTAATCAAACCAACCCCCCAATTATATACCTATATTCATCCAACATCAATCCTAGGGCTCCACACTTCCAAAAAAATGGAAGAAAAAGTCTTAGAATGGGGAAAAGAAGAAGAAACCAATAATAAATTAACTTAACTCAAGCCAAAAAATGATGATCTACAAGATAAATACAAAAAAATAGGAGGATATGATGCTCCAAGCCAAGGGAGAGGGTCTGTGTATGGAGGAGGAGAGAAATAGGGTAAAAACCCCTTAAAACTATAGGGGAAATGGTAAAAACACACTTTTTATGTGATCTAGAGAGGCCCCATGATTTGTATGAATGGTTAGGTAAAGCATGTTTCAACATTGAAGGTGAAACTGTACACCCAAAATGGGTCACATGATGTCCCCTAAGGTGTAGTACAGTATTAAAAACCAAACTCAAACTTTGTGAAACCCCATTATCAAAAACTACAACACCCTTTCACGGTTAGCCACACAGTTAGACAAACCAAGAACTAACTGTGTTCTTGGGTTTATCTTCCCAAAATCTCTTGGTATTATCCCCAAACATTAAGGACATATAAGAACAAATAAAAAGGTAAATAAAACTCAAAATTAGACATACCCATGATCCAACTGGTGTTACAAACTCCCCATAATTCCACTTTCCCCCCAGAAAGTCTCAGGCTTCACAAGAAGAAAACATGTAAGGAAATTACTCACTCATTTAACTATCCATATCCCATGTCTCATGGTTATAGCCAATATGTTTCAATTTCAAACAAACCAACTAAATCACCTTCCCATAGAGCACCTTGTTCTAAATATCCATCATACAAATAGGCTGCTCTATGGTAGTGAAATCAAAATCTAACCCCAAATATTTCCACTCCATCACAAGAGATGGGTTAAGGTGGTGTCTATTTAGTTGGGAAACATGAAAGATGTCATGGAATGAAGTCAGCTATAGTGGTATCTCTAACTGATAAGCTACCTTCCCCACGCACTTCAAAATATGAATCAACCCTCCATAATGTGACACTAACTTCCACTGCTTTCCCAAATGATGAAGACCCGACTAAACGGATACCTGAAGAAACATCTGATTACCAATATGAAACTCCAATGGATGATAATGATGATAGTTAGAATGAAACTTATGAAAACTATAATCTTTCACTAATCATTTATGAATCATCTATACTATATCAGTTGTCTACTAGATGAGGTTCATTCTAGTAAAAGAACAATTTCCTACCTCAGACCAAAACAAAGGGGATTACTATAACCATCCAAACATGTCCTAAATTGGGGATGTCCTGATTGAGGTCTGATACCTGATTTTATAGGAAAACTTTTCTAGTGATAGGTTCCTTTCCCATTAAACACTGAAAATAAGTGCACCCACTTACAATATATAATCAAGATTCTAGATGGTATGCTCAGACTGGCCATCTATATCTGGGTGATAAATAATGTTCAATTATAGCAAGGTTCCCAAAGCCTCATAGAGTCACTTCTAAGAATGATATGTGAAACTGATAATTCCCAGCCATGATCAATTTATCACTTTGAGGGGGAGGGGTTGATTCAGTGATATCATTCCTTTTTTATGTTTCCTTTCCACTGAAACAACATTAACCTCGTGTTAAATATTTAGCACTTTACTAAAAACAAAACCAATCACACATCCATAAGAACACAAGTATTTAGATGTTTCAAAACTAAATAAGGTTATATGTGTCCTTTATAAGGTTTTTAAATAATATAATACCACAAAATCCACTAGAATACAATCCTTTTGTGTGGATACAAAAAGTGATATATACCGTTACACTTGTGTGGAACTATGATCAATACAATAGTTCATGTTCTTCATTTAGCACAAATGATGTAAAAAACGTTTGTGTAACAAGTAAGGGAACATTTACCTATTATTTTAAAACATGTTTATGTTCTACCTTATCAAATTTCATTATAAAACCTCGAAAACACAATTTTTAACTTTCCTACCCAGTAGTAGGTAAGAACTTCACTTCTGAACTTTATACAAATACACATCCCAATGGATCAATAGGATTCCTCTCTTATATACCTATATCCAATAATTCAATCTGGAAAACAAATTATAAATAATACTCTAGAAACAATTCTAAACAATTTTCAACTTTCCTTGGAATACTACATTCTAATGGCTCGATCTGATCTGGTGACCTTTTCATCTTTTTGTTTTTTCTGGAAACATTCCTCAGGAATGTTTTGTTTGATAAATTTTTATTTCCTCAAAAACTATTAGCACAATATATTTCTTCACACATGAATAGTAACTCTTCATTAGTAATAAGTATAAATTTAATTTTTTCTATTTATAAGTGTTCCAAGAGAGGAATGAGAAGGAAAGTAATTCCAATTTCCTAATCAATAAAAAATTTAGAATCTGAATTTATTTTTCATTTAAAATACATATTTGAATTATTCAATGCTCATCAACTCTTACTGATTGTTCTCAAACCTTCTCAAATCCTATCACAAGTTTATCGATATTTGAAATTTCTAACCATTCTTTAGTCCGATATTAATTATCATTCAGATAAATCTTTATTAAAAAGAAAACATATTCATTATACCAACTGAAACACACAAATACATGGAAAACTTTTGTCCATAAAATTTTTTGAAACTTCTATAGAATTCAAAAAAAAACCCCTTTGAAAATACATTGGAAGAAATATTCAATTTTATAACACATCCTGAATATTTTCAAATTATATATCCTTTCTTTAAATAATTAAAATCCTCCTCAGACCACATTTGATAAAGTTTAGTGTCTGATGATTTATCAGTGTCATCCTTCATCTGATGCAACAGTCTCTGCTTCACTCTGATGGATTAGTCTCAGGTATTGTATGATGAGTCTTTACACACTTGAGAAACAAAAAACATTTTTTTATTTCTCTCATGATCTAGTTAAAAATAAACAAAACATTACATCTTTATATTCTTACCCAAATAAAGAAAAACAACATCGAAATTTTGATTTATGAAAATGGATGAATAAATTAATGATATTAATTTGATTGATTAGTCCCAAAAACTCCCAATTTTTCTTATTCAATTTTCATGACAATCTCTTCTTACATAACCATTCATCCTTCAATAGATTGGTAGCACACCACATCTGATAGATCAGTGTCAAAAGTGACTTCCTTCATACATTTTATTTGCAACTATCAATTGATCCTTAGGATAGGTTCATTATGATGGATTAGATAGTTTGATAAATCAGATCATATAATGGATCAATAAATTTTCACTTCAGAAAAACTTTGACTTCATCACATTTATTTGTCTCGGCCTTCAAACAATTAAGCATCCAATGATTCTCACATCGATGAACTGATACCGGAAGTCTTTGTCTTTGAAGAAAATCTTCTTCTATTAACATATAATTTAAATCATGAATACCACATGACTTTTTGAATTTTATGATAAATATATAATCATCTATATTAAATTATAAATTATAATAAATTATTAGTATTCTAATATCTTAATTCATTACAACCAATATGCAAATTGATTGAAATACCATTTCTAAATTTTTTCATAAAAATTGGATCACAAGTATATCAGACTAGTTATGATTTATGTGAAAAAAAAGATCAGAAAAGAATTATTATATTTAGTATGGGTACATTCATACTCTAATACATTTATCTACATAGATCAAAACTCTTTCTTTTCATACCCAATGTGAGTTTGATGATCTTTTTCACCAAGAAAACTTCTTCACAAAATGATGGAATATATTAAGAATTTTGAGTCTCATATTCTAAGTCCAGTGCCTCTGTGTCTGATCACCAAATATTATGAAGTAAGGTTATTTCATTTTCATTACACTTCTTGACAACAAAATACATAATAATGCAAAACAATCAGCAGAAACTTCTTTCAACATCCAAAATAACATTCAGCCAGCTTGGTATCAACAATCTCCCCCTTTGTTTTTTTGTTAAAAAGGTTCATAAATCACTAAAATTTTTGACCACAAGTTTTAGGTTACTTATCAAAAATTCTAAGCATACGTGAACTAACTCTTTATAGGAAAACATAATCATTTATAGAAAAACAATTCTGCCTACAAGTAGTGACTCATGAAACTTCATCAGATTTACAACTTTTTGTCTTTTATTTTTTAAAACTTCTTTATCTTTCACCTTTTAATTAGAGAAAATTTTCCTATACACTTCAAAAAACTATTAAAACTATTCACAAACTTAGATAACTCTCCCTATATACATGCTTCCATAAATGGTTTATCATGTATGAGTGAATATATTTATTAATCAACATTACCACTTGACAACACTATCTAATGACTAGATGAGATAAGGGACAAAAACAAAAACCTCAAGCTCGAAGAGAAATAGGAGGGACACCCATGTTCAATCTCAATTTGAAATTTTTTTCCTTTGGTAAAGTGTTTGTGAATATCTCAGAAACTTGTTCAGATTTAGGAACATACTCAAGTATAAGTTAATTCTTTAGCACGTGATCTTTTCTGAAGTGGTATTTTATATGAATATGTTTTGAATGATAATGTTGTACTGGATTTATAGTTATTTTTATAGAACTCTGATTATTACAACCCAAGAGAAGAGGTTACATCACATAAACACGTAAGTCTTCCAATCGAGTCTTCATCTACATAAGTTGAGTAACAACTTGATTAGAAACAACATAATCATCTTTTTTCCTGATAAGAGTTACTAAATTTTGTTTCTTAGTATGAGAATTTAAACCAAATTCCCCCAAAAATAAAACTACATAATATGTGGATCTTCTAACATTAAAAATTCCTTCCAAATCAACATCTTATTACCCAAAAAATTCAATTATTTATGAGCTGTTATATATAATTCAAAAACCCAATGCGCCTTTGATATATCTACGAATTATTTTTCTAGCCAATAGATCTGATTCTTTTGTATCACTTTGGAATCTTTTACATAAGTAACAACATAAAAATGTATGGTCTTGAGAAATTCAAATACAAAAACTTCATATCTACTTCTAAAACTCTTTGGAGTCAACTTCCTTAACTTCTCCATATCTATTAAACTTGGTTCCCACTGAATGTTGTGTGGAAACTAGTTTTTAATTTTCTATTCCAAACTTATTGAGAAGTTCCTTAGCATATTTTTCTTAAGAAAAAATATGAGTTTATTATTTTGTGAGATTTGAAACCCATGAACGTATTTCATTTCACATAGCATAGAAATTTCAAAATAAATCATTTATCTCATCAGAAAAACTATTAAAAGTTCTTTAATATTTTATAAAAAACATCAAATCATAAAAATATACAATTACAATGAGGGAAATATCCTAAATTAATTTTATGTATAGATTACTATCAACCCTTTATTAAAACATAAATTCCTTATGCAGGTATCCAATTTTGAATCCTAATCTCTCAGGGATTTCCTTATCCCATACAAAGATTTATTAAACATTCACACATACCTTTAATCCTTACTAATAACGAAATCACATAGTTTTTCAATATAAACTTCTTCATCAAGTTCTCTATTGAGAAAGTATGAATTTACATCCATCCGAAAAAAAAAATTATATTCATTGTGCCACAATATCAAGAAGTATTCTCATTTTTTTCTAACCATGAAGCTAGAGAAAAATTATCATCAAAACAAATACCTTCAATATATGAATAACCCTGTCACACCAATATTTCTTTATTTATAATCACTTCACCGTCTTCATTAAACATATTCTGGAACACCCATTTTTTACCAATTACATTTTTTTTAGTTTTCATAGGAATGAGTTCCCAAGTATCATTTTTATCAATATAATTAAACTCTTCATTCATATCCTAAATCCATTATGTCTACTAAAAAGAATGTCTAACATATTTGGGATCACCTTTTGAATATAAAGAAGTATTAGCAACCAATTTTTTTTTATTCTTGTTTTAACCTTTTGATGTTGATCTCCAGTGATGCTTTGAGCATCCACTTTCTTTCACAGCCTAGGATGATATTTTCTAGGTTCTTCCTCATCACTAAAAATAGTTGAGTTTGATTCATCCATTTTCTAGCCATCACAACTATTATAATGATTATCATTTTTCGTAACAACAATTATTCCATCCTCTCCATCTTTATTATGTGTATGAGTTTGTGTAGTATCTTCCTTAGCTTTATTAAGATATGTTACATAAAAATAATCAAGTAATATTCCTATTTCATTATTAAAACATCTATATCCTCTTACATATAAAGAATATCCAATAAATATTACATCTTCACCTATTTGATAAAACTTTACAAGGTTTCCACCTTTGTTCTTTTTGATACAGGGACTCCCAAAAACTCTTAAGAATTTACAAATTGATGTTATTTCATAAAAAATTGCATAAGGAGTCATATGATAATATTTAATATATAAACATTGGTTTTGAATATAAATAGTTGTGCTTATAGATTAACTCCAAATGTAATGAGAAATACTATGTTGAAGTAAAATAGTATGTCCCATTTCAAATAATTATAAAACAATTATCTTTTGGAGATAGGTACATTATTTATTTCATTTATTATTTTACTTTTATTACTTTTTTTATGTATTTAAAACATAATTCGGATGCTCTAAAGAATTTTAAAAGTTTCCACTTTCTTAAGAATAGATCTGTAATATTTCCTTTCTGAGAAAAAGTTCAATACCAAATATCTTGTTCCTAACGTATTAGGAATACCATGAAAACTATCTTTCTTTGATAACATGATCATGGTTCTATACAACAAATGTCCCAAACATTTATACCATATTTGATTTTTTTTCCATCATATTTAAATAACAAGAGTTTTGAACTTCACCAACTTGAAACAAGTTTCCTTTTGTATGTTAACCTCACGTAAAAACTTTTCCATATCCCTCTATTTTCATAAAAAACCATATTTTCGAAAAATAAATTTATTTCCATCATCACAACGTTGTGAAACAATCAATAGATTGTGTTTCAACCAGTAAAAAGACAAGGCTTTCTTGGATCTCAACTTTTCTTCTCCAATAATAGTAGATCCCACACCTTTGATTCTGAGAGATTCTACATTTCCAAATGTCACTATTCCTTATTTGAAACCATTAAAATTTTACAACAATTTCAATTCTCCTATCATATGAGAAGATAACCCACTATCCAACACATAAAGTCATTATCATATTGTATCTTTGAGAGTGGTTTCTACATCATGAGCCTTTTATTTCTATTTATCCTTCATCACATTTGACTTCTAATAATTGTTATATACAATTTTTTATGCTGTTAAAAAAATAAGACATCATTTTTCAAGGTGTACAGGTTTCCCACATATTTCAGAAAGAGTTTCCAATGGTTGGAATCTGTTCTAAACTTTTAGAATATCCTTCTAAGTATTCTTTAAAACATCCTTTTTATATTTATTCTTTTGAGATTATTAACTCCTCCATCAAAAATTATCTTCTATAATTCATGTTTTACTTTTAATAATGTTGGTTAAACCAACACATATATTCTATATGGCTAAATGCACCATAATACTAGTTGTAGTCATAGAAATAATATTTTACTCTATAACTTACATACTATTTGGAATTGTTAGCACATTTCTAAAAAACATTTCCTATATATCAACAAAACATTTTTGAGCCAAAACATTTCTATTATTATCTGAAATATTCTTCTTTAATTCATTTTATCCTCATTATTATCAGAATAAGAATTAATATAAACCTTTTAGGACACAAAAGTTTTAGAAACTTTTGAATTCTATACATTGTTAATTTTGTACAGAGACATGAATTTCCCATATTTCTTCCTCATAAGAACATATTAAACTTTCTTCTCAACCTTAAAAGGTTAATTTTGTTGATCTTTATCAGGTTTACCATTTTTAGAACATTCACCAACTTCAGAGATAATATTCTTGAATCATGTAACTACCTTATTAGATTTAATATGTTTTTATTGAACAAGTCCCTACTATTCTTCCATTGCCTTAATATTTAATTCAAGATGTTCTTTCCAATTCTTTTCATTCTCAAGATACTTCTTCAAAAAATTAACCTCATTAAGTAACTTAATTTTCTCTTTAGGAGGGAATTCTTGAATGTTTGCTGTAGTAATTTCCTTCTTCAACTTCTTGATTTATTTTTCGATTCATAAATTATTTTGACGAAATTCATCAAATTTTTTCTTTAGATGAAAATATAACATAGTACAAGAACCCAGACCTTCTTTTCAGGTATGTTTTTCCTTTTTCTGAATTTTTTGAGAAAAGAGGAGTTTCTAGAAAAACATTAAGTACACACCATGTTCTTCGATGCTGCACGAGGCTGTGAGCTGGCCGTGTCTGGGCCACACACACGGTCGTGTGGGGGTATGTGGAGGCCATTAATGCGGAGTACAAAAAATCCTAGTAAACACTGTGTACTCCAAAAGTACACACCATGTATTTTCTTTTTTTCATTAAACGGATTGGGATTGTGTCTGATCGCCATAAACATCTTCTTGTAGGTCTCGTTCGACCAAGAGAAGTCGTACGGCGTCGGAACATATCCAAGCCCCTGAGCCTCCATCTGTTCTCTAAATCGACCGTCGTCGACTGCGTTGGAACCGTAGCGGTAATCTATTTCTTCTTCAAGAGCATCGATTTCTAATTCCTCCAATTTTACATGTTATCGTGGGTTGAATGTTTTGTGCGTTTTCGTAGATCTACGATGTTCTAAGGATATTCAAGCCTCGTGGTTCAAGTATATTGATCTCCAAAATCCAAGGTAGGTGGTTTGTTCCTTTCCCTTCAAGATTTTTGAGTATTATGTGCAAATTGAACCAATACCCTTGAATGGGGTATTGCATATTTACTCTTTTTCCCTTGTTGATTTCCTGCCTTTCTTGTATGCTTATATATATGTAATTTGGTTGTGTATAAGGATAACTTCTATTCTTTGATGTTTTCTCATGCCTTGTTCGGTTTACGACCTTTTGGTATTTTCAGTCTTTGGCTGTTATACCTACTTTCCATGCCTTGTTATTATAGGATGGAGTGTTGTTCCCTGACATGCTTATTATGTTGTATACTGGTTAGCCAAGTAACTCTGTAGGTTTAATTTGGCCTTATAGATTTATTATGCTCTGACTAACATGAGGCTGTGAGAACTTGGTGCTATAGACTATAAGAGGATAGACTGAGTGATCTTCCTCAGAGATTCTTTGACATTATAGACCACAAGAGGATAGACCGAGTGAGCTTCCTCAGAGAGTATTGAGATTTATAGACTATACAAGGATAGAGAGAGTGAGCTTCCTCGGAGAGTCTTTGTTTTGTTTAAATATCCTTAAACCATTTGAGGCAATAAGAGTAATTGACTGGGTGATCTTCATTAGAGAGTCTCTTTACCTTGGGTCTATAAGGGGAATTGACTGTGTGATCATCCTTAGAGAGTCCTTGACTACCTTAGACTATAAGGGGAATTGACTGAATGTGCTTCCTCAGAGAGTCTATATTTTCGTATGACCAAACCAGAAGGGTTAGGCTGAGTGTACTGCCCAGAGGGTTGTTTGTACTTTTTAGATAGGACCAGAGGGGATGGCTACGTGTACCTCCCATAGGGGTTCTTTTTTGTGGTTGGTCGTTTGCTTCATTTCTGATTTTAGATCTGTGGATTGTTTACTATTGTGTATCATCATGTTTACTGCTTACTGTTTATTGCTCACTATAATATTACCTTCCATATACTCATTGACTGTTAGGAATAGATCATTGGGTGGTTACCTAAAGGGATTTGTCTCACACCCTATTTGTTTCATGCTTTTGGGCCCAAAAAGATTATATTGTTGTAGGTATAGACAAGGTAAAGCGCACTTCAACTTTAGGTACTTGACTTGCTGTGGAGATGGTGAGAATGGGACCAAGCTTAGGCTTGCGAAGTTGAGGATTTGTTATCTTTATTTTGTACTTGATTTTAGTTCTATTAGTATTTCTAGCATTGTTACTTGTTTGGATTTTTTCCTATACACATATGTATCATGCATCATTTCATATGTGTGTGTGTGTGTGCTCTAGTGGTTTATTGTTTTAGTCTTATGTTGTTGGATATTTACTTCTTCCGCTATTATTTATTGTTTTCTCATCTGTTGTGTAATCTTCCAAGGAGGGCATAGTTTCCCCACTAACACACCCAAGGCCCTCCCTTCTAGTCGGAAGCCTCTGGAATTTGGGAAAATTCGCTTGAGGCAATGTGACCAATCATGTACGGGGCGCCTCTGGGTGGCTTCAAGAACCGGGATGTGACAAAGCGGTATCAGAGGGTTTTTTTCTCTTGACTTGTTGTTTGGAGCCTATAGCCAGGGATATGACAGAATTTGTACATGGTTATATGTTGTCCTTGGGAGTAGCTAACCTGTGTATAGGTAAAATCCATACTACCTCATTTATTTTAATTTTTCTACTTTGAAATTTTATTGTTGATTTGATTTCACCATTGGGTGATTCACATACTTTATTTTGTTACCATTTTTGTTATTGAAGTTCTATTTCTGTCGCAACCCAATGAGAAGAGGGTATTCCATCTCATGCGTCATATAGGAACTTGCTAGAAATCATATCTCATGCATTCTTTCCATTCCATCTAGGATGAATTGGAAAATGAATTTTGTTGTGATAGACGTTGTGTAGATTATGCATGCTGTTGTGATGGGTGCTTTCATAGAATCTCTGCTATTCGAAAGAGAATTTTTTTGTATAGTAGTTGCTTAGATGGATTCCAAATTGTGGCTCTTGAGGTGTTATGAGCCATCATGGATGGAAATTTGGTGTATCATTTCCTGATTTCCTTGTTAAAACTTGTATAATATGCCAATCTTTGATTCGCAGGGAGTATGGGCCCTCACAGATCGGAATATGGCACCTTAACTCTTGTTTTTTTTTTTGTTTTTTGGGATTCGGAGTAGTTTCTGAGCTACTGCCTGAAAAAACCTAGAATACACGGTGTGTACATTATTAATACACGTCGTTTATTTTTTAAACTGTTTCACTGACTGTGTGGGTAGAAACACTAATTTGTGAAAAATCTTTAGGAACACGTTGTGTACGGTAAGTACACGCCGTGTTGTAATGACTGTGTGTCTACCTATGTGACTAACAACATGTATGGATGAAACTTCGACTATATACACCATGTCTTGTTATCAAGAGTCATTCCATGTGACCTAAGTACCTGACTATGTCACGAACAACATGGGTCAGGTAAAACCTTCAAGTACACGTCGTGTTCTCATGGAGCATGCCATGTAGAGTGAACCATGTATTCGGCCATGTATCTAACAACGTGGGTAGTTGAAACCTTTTCTATTATAGGTTGTATCCTTCATGAACACTCCATGTAGTCTAGGATAAAGAGGACCATATGGGTTAGCTGTGCAGGGAGACTCGGGCAGGGGAATAGAGTTCAAGCACATGTCCTGTGTTGGAACAAAACCTCGTGTGGTCGGGGCGTTACACGACCAGTTGTGGAATAATTACACACCAATGTTAATGGATTAAAAGAACATGTCATGTAGTCTGTATACACACCATGTAGGCATGTTTTCCAAAACTTAAATGTTTATTTCTCATGTTCCCCTCTTATACTCTTGTGTTCTCGGTCTTTAATAATCCTGATCTAAGGTGTACTTTTTACCTCTCAAAATTATGCCACCGAGACGTCCTCTGGGTGTACATTAGCTTCCAGATAGTGATCAAACACCGAATATGGATGATCAGGGAACTCCTACAGATCCTCTTGTTGTGCCAACCTTGGCACCAGTAGTTATACCAGTTGCTGGAGCAGATGCATAGTTTAGGGAATATTTTCTGAGGATGATGCAGAATATATTGGGTGTGCCTCCTCCTACCCCATTAATGGAAGAGTTGACAATGGTTTTCTAGTGGAAGTATCCTCCCATGTTCTCAGGGGAAGGAGGACCTCAACATACAGAGTCATGGCTCAAATCCACACTGACGATATTTGAGCATCTCAAGGTACCACCAGAGAGGAGGGAGAATCTCATGACCTACATGCTCCGAGACTCCTCCAAGAGGTGGTGGGATGGTATCTTTTGCACCCCTCTCTCTTGGATTTTAATGATCACAATCACTCTAATTGTATTCTAACTTGTTTTCAAGTGTCTTTGATGATAGGAAATAGGGTGCCTAGAAGCTGGCCCAAGAAGAATTCAAAATGGACTGTTTAAGTCCACCGGCCAGCCGGTGTGAGACCACCGGCCAGCCGGTAAGGGCACCGGACAGCCGGATCCAGCCCATCGGCCAGCCGGTGGACCAGGCAGAAGGCCTTGCCCTCTGCCAGGTGCCACCGGTCAGACGGTGTCTGGCCACCGGCCAACCGGTGGGTCCAGACAGAATGGCATACCTTCTGTCCAGACCACCGGCCAGCCGGTGCCTGACCACCGGCCAGCCGGTGGAACCCAGACAGAATAGCATGCTTCTGTCCAGACCACCGGCCAGCCGGTGGCTCATCACCGGTCAGCCGGTGGATCCAGACAGAAATCCCTTGCTTCTGTCTGGTGCACCGGCCAGCCGGTGGATCAGCACCGGCCAGCCGGTGTGCTCAGTCCAACTAGCCGTTAGGCTTTGACCAGGCTGGCCCACTTGATCCCCAACGGCTCCGAAAGCCCTCCAACGGCTATTTTGAAGTATTTGGGAGTATTTATCCTATAAATAGACGTCCATGGATGCCGGGAACATCACCGATAAAATACCAAAGCATACCAAAGCTATTTTGATCATTTGAGGCTCCTACGACAATTCTCAAAGGCTACTTGAGATCCAATTGCCATCCTTGAAGCTTGGGCTGCCTCTACATCAACTACACTCACCTCTTGGCGCTCAAGGCTTCCTCTAGTTTGTTCTAAATTATTTACTTCAATTTTTTAGTTCTTAATTGGGTTTGTATTAAAACAAACCACCCTTTTTCTTCCTTCTTTCAATTTGGGTTTCTTGCTACAACCATAATAAAAAAGCAAGCTGTAAGAAGGTGATCTAGCCTACCTTAAAACGGCTAGTGGGTTTCTTGCTATGACCATTAAAAAGCAAGCGGTCGTATAAATCTCCCAACGGTTGAGTTGGGAGCGGAGACATAGGCTTGAGTTTAAAGCCGAACTCCGTTATCAATTGTGTCTTGCCATTTTACTTTCCGCTGCATTTAAATTTGTTTTAAATTGTTAATTAATTTTAAAAAGGCAATTCACCCCCCTCTTTCCATCACCTTCGACCCAACATTTGGTATCAGAGGGAGCGTTTGTGTAATACCTTAACCAGTTACAAACGAAAAATCTATAGTGATGGCTTCTTTCTCACAAGCACCCGAAGGGTATTCCATGACTCGGGCTCCATACTTCGATGGAACCGATTACACATATTGGAAAAAACGAATGATTACTTTTCTTAGAAGCATTGGCTATCCTATATATAGAATTGTTATGCAAGGCTACACTCTTTCTAGTAAGGATGAATCTAAATGGACCCCCGAAGACATTGCCAATTTTGATCTTGATGGAAAAGCCATGAATGCTCTTCATTGTGGGTTAGACCGTAATGAGTTTAATCGTATTTCTACTTGCACCACCTCACACGAAATTTGGAAACTTTTGGAAGTAACCCATGAGGGCACTAACAAAGTCAAAGACACTAGGTTAGATATGTATCGTCAAGACTTTGAGAGTTTCACAAAGCACCCACATGAGTCAATCACCGAAATGTTTACTCGTTTTACTGATGTTTGCAATGGGAGAAAGTCCCTTGGTGATGATGTTTCAGCAGAAACAATGGTCAAGAAAATTCTTTGGGTCCTACCAAGCTCTTGGGCACCAAAGGTGACGGCAATCCAAGAAGCGAAAGATGTCAAGAAGATGCCGGTTGAAGAACTCATAGGGTCACTCATGACTTATGAGATTACCATGAAGAGGCAAGCCGATAAAGAAGGAAAGATATTCAAGGAGAAAAAGAACATAGCTTTCAAGGCAAAGGAAGAAAGCTCCTCCGATGATAGTGAATCCGAGATGGCTCAACTAGCAAGGAAAATGAGCAAGTTCATGAAGAAAAAGAAGAAATTTCAAAAGGCACGAAAGGAAGAGCCAAAGGCGGAGAAAGAAATCACTTGCTTTGAATGTGGAAAGAAAGGCCACATCAAACCGGAGTTCCCCATTTTCAAGAAAAGGTTAAAATAAAAGAAAAACAAGAAGGCCTTCAAAGCATCAACATGGAGTGCAAGTGATGACTCCATGTCTTCAAGCGACTCAAGCGATGAAGGTGGAAAATGCCTAATGGCATTTGATGAGGAATCCTCTTCTCACTCTTCTTCTCACTCTTCTTCCTCATCTTCTTCTTTTGATAATGATATGTCTTATGAAGAACTCCAAAATGCAAGAGATCAATTAGAGGAAGGTTTTCACGAACTTACCTCTAAATTTTTGACCTTGAAAAAGAAAAACAAAACTCTTATTTCCGAAAAAGACAAACTTCTCAAAGAGAATGAGGAGCTTTCCCTTAAAGTCAAAAGTATTCCAAATGTAGATTTTTTAAATTCTACCATTAAGGATTTGAAGGAATCTCTTTCCAAGTTCACCCAAGGTGAACAAAACTTAACTAAATTGCTAGGTTCTCAGCGTTCGGCTAGAACCACACATGGACTTGGCTATAACAAGCAATCCACTTTTTCTAGGGCACCCACTACTTTTTTAAGGGGGAGCTCTCAATACAAATTTTGTAATTATTGTAAAAAGACCGGTCAAATGATTTATGAATGCGATTTTAAAAATGCTAGATACGGTTGCCCCAAAATCATTACCTACTCGGATGAATATCTTAGGATGTATCCCTCTAGACAAGTATGGGTTCAAAAGTCTCTTTTAGCTAATCTTTCCGGACCCAAACTTATATGGGTACCAAAATCTATTATTTCTTGATTTTGTAGGATAAACACCAAAGAAGTAGGCCTTCGAAAGGCTCGTGGTATCTCGATAGCGGATGCTCGAGGCACATGTGTGGCAATCCCTCCGAGTTCAACTCCCTTGAAGAATTCGATGGAGGATACGTCACCTTCAGTGACAATTCAAAAAGCAAGATCGTCGGAATAGGTACCATTGGTTTTGGTAGCACCTCGTTTATTAAAGATGTTTTATTAGTTAAAGGTTTAAAGCATAATTTAATTAGCATTAGTCAACTTTGTGATAGTGGTTTTTCAGTCAATTTTCAAAATGATTTATGCAATGTGTTTGATTTTCAAAACAAGTTGATATTTTCTGCTTCCCGTTTTCAAAATGTTGACATTATTGATTTAAAATCTCTAGCTAGCCAAAATGTTAAATGTTTAAGTGCTCTTGACAATGAGTCTTGGCTTTGGCATAGAAGATTGGGGCATTGTAGCTCTCATTCACTTCTAAAGCTTAATAAGAACAAGCTCATTCGTGACCTTCCTAAACTTAAATTTAAGAAAGATTTGATTTGTGAGCCATGCCAACTTGGTAAGCAACACAAGTCTTCTTTCAAATCTAAGAAGGAAGTGTCCACCTCAAAATCTCTTTAACTCCTTCATCTTGATCTTTTTGGTCCTACTCCCATAGCAAGCTTAGGTGGAAAATCCTATACCTTAGTTATTGTTGATGACTTTTCTCGTTTTACTTGGGTTTTCTTTTTAGCCCATAAGAATGATGCTTGTAAAACCTTTTTGAAATTCTCTAGGAAAGTAGAAAACAAAAAAGGATATAAAATCATATCTCTTCGTAGTGATCATGGTGGTGAATTCGAGAACAAAGAATTCGATGAATTGTGTTCATCTCAAGGATACAATCACACCTTCTCTGCCCCTAGGACTCCTCAACAAAATGGAGTGGTTGAAAGGAGAAACCGAACTCTCCAAGAAATCGCTCGAACCCTCCTTAGTGAATTCGACCTCCCTCAATATTTTTGGGCCGAGGCGGTAAACACTGCTTGTTATACTATCAATTGATTCCTTGTAAGACCCCTTCTTAAGAAAACCCCCTATGAACTTTGGAAAGGCAAATTGCCCAAAGTAGGTTATTTTAAAGTGTTTGGTTGTAAATGCTTTATCCTTAACACAAAAGATAACCTAGGGAAATTTGATGCCAAATCCGATGAAGGTATTTTTCTTGGGTACTCCAACTCAATAAAAGCCTATCGTGTCTTCAATAAACGTTCAAAAACCATCGAAGAATCATCTCATGCCAAATTTGATGAAACTCTTCCAAAACCTCACTCGGTCATTGAAGATGTTGAAGATAAGCTTGATAAGCTTCATTTGAATGATTCCTCTTCTCCTCCCAAGGAGGATGACCATCTAGAACCCTCTTCACCTTCTTCGCCTTCCACCTTGCCTAAGGTTTGGAAGCCTTCTAGAGACCATCCTTTAGAAAATGTTATAGGTGATCTTCAAGCCGGTACTCGAACTAGAAGATCAATCCTCAACGAGGTTGAACATCAAGCCTTTCTTTCTCAACTAGAGCCTCAAACCATTAATGATGCTATTAATGATGAGAATTGGGTTCTTGCAATGAAAGAGGAACTAAATCAATTCTCTAGAAATGATGTTTGGACTCTTGTTGAAAGACCCAATGATCATCCAATTATTGGCACTAAATGGGTTTTTAGGAACAAACTTGATGATCAAGGAAATATAACCCGGAACAAGGCTCGCCTAGTAGCTAAGGGCTATAATCAAGAAGAAGGAATTGATTATGGTGAAACCTTCACGCCCGTCGCTAGATTGGAATCCATTAGAATCTTGTTGGCATTCGCCGCTCACTTAAATTTCAAACTTTTTCAAATGGATGTTAAAAGTGCTTTTTTAAATGGTTTTATTTCAGAAAAAATCTTTGTTGAACAACCCCCCGGTTTTGAAGATCCAAAATTTCCAAATCATGTTTTTAAGTTAACCAAGGCTCTTTATGGCTTAAAGCAAGCCCCTCGGGCTTGGTATGAGCGGTTAACAAAATTTCTTTTAGAAAATGATTTTAAAATAGGTCAAGCCGATTGTACCCTCTTTTTAAAAAACACTTCAAAAGATCTTTTAATAGTCCAAATTTATGTTGATGATGTTATCTTTGGTTCTACCAAAGAATCTCTTTGTACTGATTTTTCAGATTTAATGAGAAAAGAATTTGAAATGAGTTTTATGGGAGAATTGAAATTTTTTCTTGGTTTTCAAATCTTTCAAAATTCAAAAGGTATTTCTCTAAGCCAAAGCAAATACACAAACGAGCTTCTAAGTCGTTTGGGTATGGATCAAGTAAAGGAAATTAGTACACCCATGAGTACTTCATGTAAGCTTACGTTAGACGAAGCCGGGAAACCGGTGGATAACAAGCTTTATAGGAGTATGATCGGGAGTCTACTTTACCTAACTGCGAACTGTCCTGACATCATGTTTAGTGTTTGCCTTTGTGCTCGTTTTCAAGCCAATCCTAAAGAATCCCATCTTAAATCGGTCAAAAGAATTTTTAAGTATTTAAAAGGATCCAAAAATCTTGGTTTATTTTATCCCTCAAATACTTCTTTTGAACTATCTTCTTATTCGGATGCGGATTTTGGCGGATGTCAATTAGATCGTAAGAGTACTAGTGGAACCTGTCATCTGCTAGGCAAGTCCCTTGTTTCGTGGAGTAGCAAGAAGCAAAATTGTGTTGCTCTTTCTACTGCCGAGGCCGAGTATGTAGCCGCTGGCAATTGTTGTGCCCAAATTATTTGGATGCAACACACTCTCTTGGATTATGGTCTTTTCTATGATCATGTCCCTATTCAGTGTTACAACACTAGTGCCATTAGTATCTCTAAGAATCCAATACAACATTCTAGGAAAAAGCACATAGACTTAAGGCATCATTTCCTTCGTGACCATTTTCAAAAAGGAGATATCACTTTGGACTTCATTCCTACTAATTTCCAATTAGCTGATATTTTTACCAAACCGCTCCCGGTTGACCGTTTTGATTTTATTAAAGGGGAGTTAGGAATGATTCGTCAATGAGCACTATTAAATATTTGACTTTCTTGGCTTGCTTATTTTTTTTTATTAGAATTTTTTAAACACCTTTTTTTTAATTCTGTTTTTTGTATTTGTATTTTGGATTCTCCTTGTACCATTTCATCTTATTTAAATTTCAAGTTGTCTTGTCTATCCATTCCTTTTTATCATTGTTTACCTCTTTGATTGTTTTTCTTATTCTCTCTCATAATTTTCCTCCTATTTTGATAATCCCAAAGGGGGAGAAAACCTCTCTATTACATAGTTATTTATTAAAATGCTCTTTTTACAAGTTCCATTTTAAGTTATTGATGTCATCAAAATCTGTTTTAAATGGTTAAGTTATTGTTTTCAATTGATTTCTTTAAAAAATGGCATTTGGTTGCAATTTCAAAAAAATGACCCTTTTTCAGTATTTCAATGCTTTCATGATCATTATATTTGGCACGTCTCTAAGTTTTCCAAGTTCAAATTGTTTATTTATGTTTTCAATTGACATACCCTTTTTTAAAGCTTTCATACCTTTTTTTTAAAGCTTTCTCTTTTGTGATTGTGATCATAAAAATAGGGGGAGATTGTTGCACCCCTCTCTCTTGGATTTTAATGATCACAATCACTCTAATTATATTCTAACTTGTTTTCAAGTGTCTTTGATGATAGGAAATAGGGTGCCTAGAAGCTGGCCCAAGAAGAATTCAAAATGGACTATTTAAGTCCACCGGCCAGCCGGTGTGAGACCACCGGCCAGCCGGTAAGGGCACCGGCCAGCCGGATCCAGCCCATCGGCCAGCCGGTGGACCAGGCAGAAGGCCTTGCCATCTGCCAGGTGCCACCGGTCAGACGGTGTCTGGCCACCGGCCAACCGGTGGGTCCAGACAGAATGGCATACCTTCTGTCCAGACCACCGGATAGCCGGTGGATCCAGACAGAAATCCCTTGCTTCTGTCTGGTGCACCAGCCAGCCGATGGATCAGCACCGGCCAGCCAGTGTGCTCAGTCAAACTAGCCGTTAGGCTTTGACCAGGCTGGCCCACTTGATCCCCAACGGCTCCGAAAGCCCTCCAACGACTATTTTGAAGTATTTGGGAGTATTTCTCCTATAAATAGACGTCCATGGATGCCGGGAACATCACCGATAAAATACCAAAGCATACCAAAGCTATTTTGATCATTTGAGGCTCCTAAGACAATTCTCAAAGGCTACTTGAGATCCAATTGCCATCCTTGAAGCTTGGGCTGCCTCTACATCAACTACACTCACCTCTTGGCGCTCAAGGCTTCCTCTAGTTTGTTCTAAATTATTTACTTCAATTTTTTAGTTCTTAATTGGGTTTGTATTAAAACAAACCACCCTTTTTCTTCCTTCTTTCAATTTGGGTTTCTTGCTACAACCATAATAAAAAAGCAAGCTGTAAGAAGGTGATCTAGCCTACCTTAAAACGGCTAGTGGGTTTCTTGCTATGACCATTAAAAAGCAAGCGGTCGTATAAATCTCCCAACGGTTGAGTTGGGAGCGGAGACATAGGCTTGAGTTTAAAGCCGAACTCCGTTATCAATTGTGTCTTGCCATTTTACTTTCCGCTGCATTTAAATTTGTTTTAAATTGTTAATTAATTTTAAAAAGGCAATTCACCCCCCTCTTTCCATCACCTTCGACCCAACATTTGGTATCAGAGGGAGCGTTTGTGTAATACCTTAACCAGTTACAAACGAAAAATCTATAGTGATGGCTTCTTTCTCACAAGCACCCGAAGGGTATTCCATGACTCGGGCTCCATACTTCGATGGAACCGATTACACATATTGGAAAAAACGAATGATTACTTTTCTTAGAAGCATTGGCTATCCTATATATAGAATTGTTATGCAAGGCTACACTCTTTCTAGTAAGGATGAATCTAAATGGACCCCCGAAGACATTGCCAATTTTGATCTTGATGGAAAAGCCATGAATGCTCTTCATTGTGGGTTAGACCGTAATGAGTTTAATCGTATTTCTACTTGCACCACCTCACACGAAATTTGGAAACTTTTGGAAGTAACCCATGAGGGCACTAACAAAGTCAAAGACACTAGGTTAGATATGTATCGTCAAGACTTTGAGAGTTTCACAAAGCACCCACATGAGTCAATCACCGAAATGTTTACTCGTTTTACTGATGTTTGCAATGGGAGAAAGTCCCTTGGTGATGATGTTTCAGCAGAAACAATGGTCAAGAAAATTCTTTGGGTCCTACCAAGCTCTTGGGCACCAAAGGTGACGGCAATCCAAGAAGCGAAAGATGTCAAGAAGATGCCGGTTGAAGAACTCATAGGGTCACTCATGACTTATGAGATTACCATGAAGAGGCAAGCCGATAAAGAAGGAAAGATATTCAAGGAGAAAAAGAACATAGCTTTCAAGGCAAAGGAAGAAAGCTCCTCCGATGATAGTGAATCCGAGATGGCTCAACTAGCAAGGAAAATGAGCAAGTTCATGAAGAAAAAGAAGAAATTTCAAAAGGCACGAAAGGAAGAGCCAAAGGCGGAGAAAGAAATCACTTGCTTTGAATGTGGAAAGAAAGGCCACATCAAACCGGAGTTCCCCATTTTCAAGAAAAGGTTAAAATAAAAGAAAAACAAGAAGGCCTTCAAAGCATCAACATGGAGTGCAAGTGATGACTCCATGTCTTCAAGCGACTCAAGCGATGAAGGTGGAAAATGCCTAATGGCATTTGATGAGGAATCCTCTTCTCACTCTTCTTCTCACTCTTCTTCCTCATCTTCTTCTTTTGATAATGATATGTCTTATGAAGAACTCCAAAATGCAAGAGATCAATTAGAGGAAGGTTTTCACGAACTTACCTCTAAATTTTTGACCTTGAAAAAGAAAAACAAAACTCTTATTTCCGAAAAAGACAAACTTCTCAAAGAGAATGAGGAGCTTTCCCTTAAAGTCAAAAGTATTCCAAATGTAGATTTTTTAAATTCTACCATTAAGGATTTGAAGGAATCTCTTTCCAAGTTCACCCAAGGTGAACAAAACTTAACTAAATTGCTAGGTTCTCAGCGTTCGGCTAGAACCACACATGGACTTGGCTATAACAAGCAATCCACTTTTTCTAGGGCACCCACTACTTTTTTAAGGGGGAGCTCTCAATACAAATTTTGTAATTATTGTAAAAAGACCGGTCAAATGATTTATGAATGCGATTTTAAAAATGCTAGATACGGTTGCCCCAAAATCATTACCTACTCGGATGAATATCTTAGGATGTATCCCTCTAGACAAGTATGGGTTCAAAAGTCTCTTTTAGCTAATCTTTCCGGACCCAAACTTATATGGGTACCAAAATCTATTATTTCTTGATTTTGTAGGATAAACACCAAAGAAGTAGGCCTTCGAAAGGCTCGTGGTATCTCGATAGCGGATGCTCGAGGCACATGTGTGGCAATCCCTCCGAGTTCAACTCCCTTGAAGAATTCGATGGAGGATACGTCACCTTCAGTGACAATTCAAAAAGCAAGATCGTCGGAATAGGTACCATTGGTTTTGGTAGCACCTCGTTTATTAAAGATGTTTTATTAGTTAAAGGTTTAAAGCATAATTTAATTAGCATTAGTCAACTTTGTGATAGTGGTTTTTCAGTCAATTTTCAAAATGATTTATGCAATGTGTTTGATTTTCAAAACAAGTTGATATTTTCTGCTTCCCGTTTTCAAAATGTTGACATTATTGATTTAAAATCTCTAGCTAGCCAAAATGTTAAATGTTTAAGTGCTCTTGACAATGAGTCTTGGCTTTGGCATAGAAGATTGGGGCATTGTAGCTCTCATTCACTTCTAAAGCTTAATAAGAACAAGCTCATTCGTGACCTTCCTAAACTTAAATTTAAGAAAGATTTGATTTGTGAGCCATGCCAACTTGGTAAGCAACACAAGTCTTCTTTCAAATCTAAGAAGGAAGTGTCCACCTCAAAATCTCTTTAACTCCTTCATCTTGATCTTTTTGGTCCTACTCCCATAGCAAGCTTAGGTGGAAAATCCTATACCTTAGTTATTGTTGATGACTTTTCTCGTTTTACTTGGGTTTTCTTTTTAGCCCATAAGAATGATGCTTGTAAAACCTTTTTGAAATTCTCTAGGAAAGTAGAAAACAAAAAAGGATATAAAATCATATCTCTTCGTAGTGATCATGGTGGTGAATTCGAGAACAAAGAATTCGATGAATTGTGTTCATCTCAAGGATACAATCACACCTTCTCTGCCCCTAGGACTCCTCAACAAAATGGAGTGGTTGAAAGGAGAAACCGAACTCTCCAAGAAATCGCTCGAACCCTCCTTAGTGAATTCGACCTCCCTCAATATTTTTGGGCCGAGGCGGTAAACACTGCTTGTTATACTATCAATTGATTCCTTGTAAGACCCCTTCTTAAGAAAACCCCCTATGAACTTTGGAAAGGCAAATTGCCCAAAGTAGGTTATTTTAAAGTGTTTGGTTGTAAATGCTTTATCCTTAACACAAAAGATAACCTAGGGAAATTTGATGCCAAATCCGATGAAGGTATTTTTCTTGGGTACTCCAACTCAATAAAAGCCTATCGTGTCTTCAATAAACGTTCAAAAACCATCGAAGAATCATCTCATGCCAAATTTGATGAAACTCTTCCAAAACCTCACTCGGTCATTGAAGATGTTGAAGATAAGCTTGATAAGCTTCATTTGAATGATTCCTCTTCTCCTCCCAAGGAGGATGACCATCTAGAACCCTCTTCACCTTCTTCGCCTTCCACCTTGCCTAAGGTTTGGAAGCCTTCTAGAGACCATCCTTTAGAAAATGTTATAGGTGATCTTCAAGCCGGTACTCGAACTAGAAGATCAATCCTCAACGAGGTTGAACATCAAGCCTTTCTTTCTCAACTAGAGCCTCAAACCATTAATGATGCTATTAATGATGAGAATTGGGTTCTTGCAATGAAAGAGGAACTAAATCAATTCTCTAGAAATGATGTTTGGACTCTTGTTGAAAGACCCAATGATCATCCAATTATTGGCACTAAATGGGTTTTTAGGAACAAACTTGATGATCAAGGAAATATAACCCGGAACAAGGCTCGCCTAGTAGCTAAGGGCTATAATCAAGAAGAAGGAATTGATTATGGTGAAACCTTCACGCCCGTCGCTAGATTGGAATCCATTAGAATCTTGTTGGCATTCGCCGCTCACTTAAATTTCAAACTTTTTCAAATGGATGTTAAAAGTGCTTTTTTAAATGGTTTTATTTCAGAAAAAATCTTTGTTGAACAACCCCCCGGTTTTGAAGATCCAAAATTTCCAAATCATGTTTTTAAGTTAACCAAGGCTCTTTATGGCTTAAAGCAAGCCCCTCGGGCTTGGTATGAGCGGTTAACAAAATTTCTTTTAGAAAATGATTTTAAAATAGGTCAAGCCGATTGTACCCTCTTTTTAAAAAACACTTCAAAAGATCTTTTAATAGTCCAAATTTATGTTGATGATGTTATCTTTGGTTCTACCAAAGAATCTCTTTGTACTGATTTTTCAGATTTAATGAGAAAAGAATTTGAAATGAGTTTTATGGGAGAATTGAAATTTTTTCTTGGTTTTCAAATCTTTCAAAATTCAAAAGGTATTTCTCTAAGCCAAAGCAAATACACAAACGAGCTTCTAAGTCGTTTGGGTATGGATCAAGTAAAGGAAATTAGTACACCCATGAGTACTTCATGTAAGCTTACGTTAGACGAAGCCGGGAAACCGGTGGATAACAAGCTTTATAGGAGTATGATCGGGAGTCTACTTTACCTAACTGCGAACTGTCCTGACATCATGTTTAGTGTTTGCCTTTGTGCTCGTTTTCAAGCCAATCCTAAAGAATCCCATCTTAAATCGGTCAAAAGAATTTTTAAGTATTTAAAAGGATCCAAAAATCTTGGTTTATTTTATCCCTCAAATACTTCTTTTGAACTATCTTCTTATTCGGATGCGGATTTTGGCGGATGTCAATTAGATCGTAAGAGTACTAGTGGAACCTGTCATCTGCTAGGCAAGTCCCTTGTTTCGTGGAGTAGCAAGAAGCAAAATTGTGTTGCTCTTTCTACTGCCGAGGCCGAGTATGTAGCCGCTGGCAATTGTTGTGCCCAAATTATTTGGATGCAACACACTCTCTTGGATTATGGTCTTTTCTATGATCATGTCCCTATTCAGTGTTACAACACTAGTGCCATTAGTATCTCTAAGAATCCAATACAACATTCTAGGAAAAAGCACATAGACTTAAGGCATCATTTCCTTCGTGACCATTTTCAAAAAGGAGATATCACTTTGGACTTCATTCCTACTAATTTCCAATTAGCTGATATTTTTACCAAACCGCTCCCGGTTGACCGTTTTGATTTTATTAAAGGGGAGTTAGGAATGATTCGTCAATGAGCACTATTAAATATTTGACTTTCTTGGCTTGCTTATTTTTTTTTATTAGAATTTTTTAAACACCTTTTTTTTAATTCTGTTTTTTGTATTTGTATTTTGGATTCTCCTTGTACCATTTCATCTTATTTAAATTTCAAGTTGTCTTGTCTATCCATTCCTTTTTATCATTGTTTACCTCTTTGATTGTTTTTCTTATTCTCTCTCATAATTTTCCTCCTATTTTGATAATCCCAAAGGGGGAGAAAACCTCTCTATTACATAGTTATTTATTAAAATGCTCTTTTTACAAGTTCCATTTTAAGTTATTGATGTCATCAAAATCTGTTTTAAATGGTTAAGTTATTGTTTTCAATTGATTTCTTTAAAAAATGGCATTTGGTTGCAATTTCAAAAAAATGACCCTTTTTCAGTATTTCAATGCTTTCATGATCATTATATTTGGCACGTCTCTAAGTTTTCCAAGTTCAAATTGTTTATTTATGTTTTCAATTGACATACCCTTTTTTAAAGCTTTCATACCTTTTTTTTAAAGCTTTCTCTTTTGTGATTGTGATCATAAAAATAGGGGGAGATTGTTGCACCCCTCTCTCTTGGATTTTAATGATCACAATCACTCTAATTATATTCTAACTTGTTTTCAAGTGTCTTTGATGATAGGAAATAGGGTGCCTAGAAGCTGGCCCAAGAAGAATTCAAAATGGACTATTTAAGTCCACCGGCCAGCCGGTGTGAGACCACCGGCCAGCCGGTAAGGGCACCGGCCAGCCGGATCCAGCCCATCGGCCAGCCGGTGGACCAGGCAGAAGGCCTTGCCATCTGCCAGGTGCCACCGGTCAGACGGTGTCTGGCCACCGGCCAACCGGTGGGTCCAGACAGAATGGCATACCTTCTGTCCAGACCACCGGATAGCCGGTGGATCCAGACAGAAATCCCTTGCTTCTGTCTGGTGCACCAGCCAGCCGATGGATCAGCACCGGCCAGCCAGTGTGCTCAGTCAAACTAGCCGTTAGGCTTTGACCAGGCTGGCCCACTTGATCCCCAACGGCTCCGAAAGCCCTCCAACGACTATTTTGAAGTATTTGGGAGTATTTCTCCTATAAATAGACGTCCATGGATGTCGGGAACATCACCGATAAAATACCAAAGCATACCAAAGCTATTTTGATCATTTGAGGCTCCTAAGACAATTCTCAAAGGCTACTTGAGATCCAATTGCCATCCTTGAATCTTGGGCAGCCTCTACATCAACTACACTCAACTCTTGGCGCTCAAGGCTTCCTCTAGTTTGTTCTAAATTATTTACTTCAATTGTTTAGTTCCTAATTGGGTTTGTATTAAAACAAACCACCCTTTTTCTTCCTTCTTTCAATTTGGGTTTCTTGCTATAACCATAATAAAAAATCAAGCTGTAAGAAGGTGATCTAGCCTACCTTAAAACGGCTAGTGGGTTTCTTGCTATGACCATTAAAAAGCAAGCGGTTGTATAAATCTCCCAACGGTTGAGTTGGGAGAGGAGACGTAGGCTTGAGTTTAAAGCCGAACTCCGTTATCAATTGTGTCTTGCCATTTTACTTTCCGCTGCATTTAAATTTGTTTTAAATTGTTAATTAATTTTAAAAAGGCAATTCACCCCCCCCCCTCTTGCCATCACCTCCGAACCAACAGTATATCTTAGCTGGTACGCCACCATAATATGTCTTGGAAGGAGTTTCATCATTTATTTTACGATTACTTCTACCCGGAGACCTTGAGGGTTGACCGATCTCGGGAGTCCATGAGTCTGGAGCAGGGTACTCTTTTTGTGACTGATAATTCCTCTTGTTTCGTGGAGCAGCAGCCTTTCACACCTACCCCAGTAGGTGATGAGTAGTTCCTGGCTAGGATGTTTGAAGATGGTCTCAGGTAGGAGATCTCTTCCCAGGTGAACATCCTCAGGTTGACATCG
The DNA here is from genome assembly GCA_963277665.1 of Viscum album. Classification (NCBI taxonomy): domain Eukaryota; kingdom Viridiplantae; phylum Streptophyta; class Magnoliopsida; order Santalales; family Viscaceae; genus Viscum; species Viscum album. The sequence continues at coordinate 906,603,664 of OY728139.1, forward strand.
ATATCCCCAATCATCAACCAGGGACTGATCACAGAGCGCAATATGAGGGATTCTGGAGCAGTGAGCTAGGGCGGTTCGACATCCAGTGTTAGTGTTCCTCCTACTGATAGCAGTAAGGGCCATAGGGAGCTTTCTCTAGGAGATTATAGTATGCAAGATGCACCTTCTGGTAGCCACGTGGTGTGCTACCAGAGTGGGATGGGCAGGCATACGAGGCCATGATTCCCGAGAGACCCGATAGAGTGCTGATCTTGGGGCAGGATGGGCCATCTCCACCATTTCTGTTAGTTTTTTCCTCCTGAAGCTAGAGACATGGGTTCGTCCATGACTCCTTGTTCGGGAGAATCACCACCATCTTCTCGCTAGTCTAGGAACTAGAGTTCTTCCAGCTGTTCAGGCCGAGGGGGAGGTCGTGGATGGGGTGGTTAGTCGCCAGCCTATCAGCGACAGTAGGTTTGATGAGCTCAGAGCTGTCAGGTAGGGTCACAGGGTCGCGGTATGGTCCAAAATTTTGCAGTAGATCACACCCTATAGGAGAAGTATCTAGGACCCTCTACAGTTCGACGTACGATCTTAGTAGACTAAGTTTTATCTTCAACCCTTTTCTATGCTGGTGCTACACATAACTTTATCTCTGTTTTTTTCTGTGGAGAGCCTTGGGATCTACATCTATTCCTTTGTTGACACTTTGACTCTAGACACACCGTTGGGGACTAAAGCGACTAGTCTAAGCTAGTGTAGAGAGTTCCCTCTTAAGGTTTTAGGGTGTCACTTCGTATGGGATCTCTATGTCCAAGAGATGACGAGCTATGATGTCATTTTCGGAATGGACTGGTCAGTCCCCTTCTAGGAATTCATCGATTGCTATCACCACAGGGGGAGTTTCATATCACTAGAAGGTGGATCTTTTCATCGTCGGGGTGAATGGGATGTCCAGGAAAGTCGAGTAGGACCCAGGCATATAATGTTGGGAGGAGTTATAGTCCAGATCGCTAGTCATTGTCTGGATGACCAGTGGAATTCACCGTTAGTCGTTCCTCCAGTGGTGGATCATTTTAGATATGTCTTTATAGAATAATTTTTAGGTTTTCCTATTGATCGTGAGGTAGACTTTTCTATTGAGCTTGTTCTAGGAGCGGCACCAGTGTCCATTCCTCCTTATAGGATGGCTACACCTGATTTGTAGGTGCTCAAGAAGCAGTTAGAGGAGTTGGATAAAAGGGTTTCATCTGAGCCTGTACTTCTCCTTGGGGTTCGCCTATCCTATTTGTGAATAAGGTAGACAAAACCCTTAGGCTTTGTGTGGATTATCAGAAGTTGAACTAGTTGATGGTCAATAACCGATATCCCTTTCGGAGGATCGATGATCTCTTTGATCAGATTTATGGAGCCCGAGTGTTCTTGAAGGTTAATTTGAGATCCGGTTATCATCAGTTGCATGTTAGAACATCTGATATACCTCTTACATCCTTCGGGAGAAGGTATGGTCCATATGAGTATATGGTCATGTCATTCGGTCTCACAAACGTGCCTGCAGTTATCATGCCACTGATGAACCAAGTATTCCATCCATACATGGATTCCTTCGTAGTGGTTTTCGTGGACGACATCTTGGTGTACTCACACACTCGACACGACCATGATACTCATCTTGAGATCATTTTGAGTCCACTGAGGCAGCATAAATTATATGCTAATCTCTCAAAATTCCACTTTTGGATGGATCAGATTCACTTCTTGGGTCATGTTATCTCAGAGTTAGGAGTATCAGTAGACCTAGAGAAAGTGAGAGCAGTAGTTTTTTTGGGAGCATCCAAAGAACGTCTTTGAGGTACGGAGTTTCCTAGGGATGGATGGATACTACATACATTTCATAGACGACTTTTCACGCTTAGCAGCACCACTGACAGGTTTGACCAAGAAGGGTGTGAAGTTCTTATGGTCAGATTCTTGTGAGACAGCCTTTCATGAGCTGAAAGGGAGGTTAACTTCAGCACCAATTCTAGTCTTTCCAAATCCAAGCAAGAGCTGTACTATTTACTGTGATTCTTTAGGTATTGATCTGGGCGTTGTTCTTATATAGGGAGATGGAATCATTGCGTACAGGTTTCAGAAGTTGAGGACACATGAGAGGAATTACCCGACGCTTGATCTAGAGTTGGCAGTTTTGGTTCATGCCTTATGTTGTTCGAGACATTATCTTATAAGAAAGAATATTGTGGTTTTAACTAACCATAAAAGGCTCAAGTACATCTTCACTCAGCGTGATCTGAATCTGAGACAGTGCAGGTGGGTCAAATATCTTCAGTCCTTTTACATTGAACTTTCCTATACACCGGGAAAAGGCAACGCAGTAGGTGACGAGTCGAGTAGAAGAAATCAGATACAGGTAGTTCAGGAGGATAGCAGTGAGTGTCAGCTTATGGTTCTATTCTATGAGATGCATTTGGTGGTGCACGACAGTTAGGGGTAGACATTTCTTTCTTCTGTAAATGTTACCTCTACATTTTTTGATCGGGTTTGAATGAGGAAGCTGTCAAATTATAAAGGCCTAGTCCTATGGGAAAGTGTGTCAAGAGAGAACCATATTCCTAGACGGACTGTAGGCAAGGATGAGATATTTCATTTCCAAGGACTTGTATGGGTTCCAGCAGACATACGCGAGGAGTTGATGTGGGACATTCAATCCTCAGTTTGGGCATTTCATCCTAGCGTCACCAAGATGTATTGTGATCTACACCACCAGTACTGGGGGACAGGTATGAAAAAGGGTGTTTCTAGTTTTGTCTTCAGGTGTTCCACTTTTCAGTAGGTGAAAGCAGAGCATCAACGACAATCAGGTCTTTTGCAGTAGTTACCCATTCACGAGTGGAGGTGGAACGATGTCGTGATGGACTTCATGACCGATTTTACAAGGTCACATTGAGGGAATGATGTTGTTTGGGTTGTCACCGACAGGCTTACGAAGGTTTCTCACTGCTTTACAATCAAGGATACCTTCAGTGTTGATGAGCTGGGATGGTTGTATATCTGAGAGATTGTACATCTACATGGAGTTCCAAACTCCATTGATTCAAACAGAGATGCATGTTTTACTTCTCGGGTCTGGAAGGGGCTTCAAAAGGATTTGGGTACATAGGTACTTTTGAGTACAGAATACCATCCTTAGATAGATGTCCAGTCCGAGCATAAAATTCAGGTGCTTGAGGATATGCTCCAAGCATGCATTATGTATTTTGGAGTTATTTGGGAGAAGCGTATACCACTTGTGGAGTTTTTCTACAATAATAGTTTTCAAAAAAATATTCAGATGGTACCTTACGAGGCTTTGTATAATAGGCCATGTCAATCACCCTTATATTAGCTGGAGGCTGGAGAGGTAGCTTTGTTGGGACCTCGTCTTGTTCAGGAGACCTCAGAGCAGATAGAGTTGATTCGGAAGAGGATGACTATAGAACAGTCTCAAAATAAGTCTTATACATATCAGCAGATATGACCTCTAGAGTTAGAGGTCAAGATCAGGTTTCCCAACATGTCATACCGAGGTTGGGGCACAAGAGGATTCATTGACAGGGTAAGCTTTCATCAAGGTACGTCGGGCCATTTGAGGTGTTGGAGAGAGTTGGGCCAGTTTCCTATCAGTTCCAGTTACCTTAGAGTTGTCAGGATATGCATGATGTCCTCCACACTTCTCAACTCCGATGTTACTTTTCATACCTATATCATGTATTTCAACATGAGGAGGTTGAGCTCAAAGCGTATGCATTGTTTGAGGAGAATCCTATCCATATTATCGATCGTAGTACGATGGTTCTCCGTGTCCGGTCTATTCCTCTGGTAGGGATGCTATGGAAGCACGGGAGAGTGCAGGATGAGACTTGGGAGAGGGAGGCCGATGTACAATAGTAGTGGTCGGAGCTGTTTGGGGTTTCTTCTTCTACGCCTCACTTGGGAAATTCAGAGAATAATTTCTTTAATGAGGGAAGTTTGTAATAACTCGGACCTTCTTTTCAGGTATGTTTTTTCTTTTTCTGGAGATTTTGAGAAAATATGAGTTTCTGGACATTTTTGAAGTACATGTCGTGTACTTTATAAGAACACATTGGTTACTTCGATACCGCGCGAAGCCGTGTGCTGGCCGTGTCTGGGCCACACACACGGTCGTGTGGGGTGATGTGGAGGCCGCTTAAAGTGACGTACGGAAAATCCTCATACACGCCATGTACTCCAAAAGTACACACTGTGTATTTTCCTTTTTTTCATTAAACAGACCAGGCTCGCTTCTGATCACCATAAATATCTTCTTCTAGGACTCGTTCAATCGAGAGAAGCCGTACGGTGTTGGAACCTCTTCTATTCCTTGATCCTCCATCTATTATATGAATTGAACACCTCCAATTTCATTGTAACCACAGTAGTAAGCTCTTTCTTCTTCTAGAGAATCATTTTCTAATTCATCCTCTTTTCCAAGTTATCGTGGGTTTAATTTTTTGTGCATTTTTGTAGATCTACGATAGTTCTAAGGAGATTCAAGCCTCGTGGTTCAAGTTTATTGATCTCCTAAACCCAAGGTTGGTGGTTTGTGTCTTTCGGTTTAAATTGTTTGGGTATTATATGAAAATTCCACTAATACCCTTGAATGGGGTATTGCGTGTTTACTGTTTTTACCTTGTCTCTTTCCTGCCTTGCTTTTATTATTGTGTAGAGGTAATTTGGATGTTTATAAGGATAATTGTTATGCTTGGATGTTTTTTAAATGCCTTGTTCGGTTTACGACCATTTGGTCTTGTTCAGCCTTTGGCTGTTCTACCTGTTTTCCATGCCTTGTGACCGTAGGATGAAGTGTTGTTCCCTTACGTGCTTTTTATGATGTAGACTGGTCAGCCAAGTAGCTTTGTAGGTTTACATTGTCCTTATAGAATTATTATACTCTGACTGGCATGGGGTCATGAGAACCTGGTGCTATAGACTATAAGGGGATAGACCTAGTGAGCTTCCTCAGAGAGTATTGGATATTATAGACCACAAGATGATAGACTGAGTGAGATTCCTTAGAGAGTCTTGATCTATATAGACTATACGGGGATTGACTGAGTGAGCTTCCTCGAAGAGTCTTTGTTTTGTTTGAATTTCCTTAAACCATTCCATGTTATAGAAGGAATTGACCGAGTGAGCTTCCTCAGAGAGTCTGTGATCGACCTGAGGCTATAAGGAGAATTGACCAAGTGAGCTTCCTCAGAGAGTCTCTAGAACATGGGGCTATCATGGGAATTTAATGCGTGATCTTCCTCAGAGATTTCGTGACTACCTTATACTATAAGGAGAATTGATTGAGTGTGCTTCCTCAGAGTTTCTATATTTTTATATGACCAAACCAGAGGGGTTAGGCAGAGTGTAATGCCTAGAGGTTTGTTGGGACATTTTGGATAGGACCAAAGGATATGGCTGTGAGTACCTCCCATAGGTCTTCCTGTTTTTGGTTAGCCATTTGCATCACTGCCACTTGTCAATCTATGGATTGTTTACTATTGTGTATCATCTTGTTTACTGCTTATTGTTTATTTCTTACTATACGATTACCTTCCATATACTCACTGACTATTAGGCACAGATCTTCGGGTGGTTTCCTATTGGGATATAGTCTCACACCCTTTTTGGGTCATGATTTTGGGCCCAAACAGATTATATTACTGCAGGTATAGACAAGGGAAAGTGACCTTTGACTTCAGGTACATGGCTTCCTATGGAGCGGGAGAGCATGGGAGCAAGCTTAGGCTTGCGATTATGAGGAGTTGTTATCTTTTTTTGTACTTGTTTTTAGTTCTATTTGTATTTCCAAAATTGTGACTTGTTTGGCTAATTTCCTAGACACATATTTATCATGGATTATTTCATATATATATTTGTGCTCCAGTTGTTTATTGTTTTAGTCTTCTATTGATGGATATTTACTACTTCCGCTATTATTTATTGTTTTCTCTTCCATTGTGTACTCTTCCAAGAAGGTCATAGTTTCCCCACTAACACATCCAAGTCCCTCGCTGCTAGTCGGAAGCCTCTGGAATTCGGGGAAATGCACTTGAGGCCATGTGACCAATCGGGCACGGGGCGCCTCTAAGTGGCTTCCAGAACCGGGTTGTTACAAAGTGGTATCAGAGGGTTTCTTTTCTCTTGACTTACTGTTTAGAGAATATAGATAGGGATAGGATGGAATAGCTACTTGGTAATAATTTGTGCCCGAGAGTATCTAACCCGTGTACAAGAAAATCCAAACTACCTTGTTTATTGTAATTTTACTAGTTTGCAATTTTACAGTTTATTTTATTTCACCATTGGGTGATTCACATGATTTGTGATGTTACAATTATTGTTATTGCAGTTCTATTTCTGTCGCAACCCAATGAGAGGAGGGTATGCTATCTCATGCATTATATAGGCACTTGCTAGAAATCACATGTCATACATTCTTTCCGGGACATCTAGGATTCATTAGCCATTTCACGTTGTTGTGATAGACATTGTGTATATTATTCACGCAATTGTGATAGGTGCCTTTATAAAATCTTTTCTGTTTGATAGAGAATTTTTTTGAATAGTAATTTTTTATATGGACGCCAAATTGTGTTTCTTGAGGTGTTATGGGACCTCATGGAATGTAATTTGGTGGATCATTGCCTGGTTGCCTTGTTATAACTTGTATAAGATGTCAAGATTTGATTCTCGGGGAGTATGGGCACCCACAGATCGTAATTTTGCACCTTAACTCTTGTTTATTTCGTGTTTTCTGGGCATCAGAGCAGTTTCTGAGCTACTACCCAGAAAAGCCTAGAATACATGGCATGTACTTTATTAATACATGCCTTGTAGTCTTTAAACCTTGTCATTGACTGTGAGGGCAGAAACACAGAGTTGTGAAAAATAATCAGGAACATGCTGTTATGGTAAGTACACGCCATGTAGTAGTGACCGTGTGTCTACCCATGTGAATAATGACACATATGGATGAAACAGTGACTATACACATTTTGTATTGTTATGACACGTCGTGTCATGTGACCTATGTACATGACCATGTCACGAACAACCCGGGTCGGGGAAAACCTTCAAGTACACACCATGTTCTCTGGGAGCATGCCATGTAGATTGAACCATGTAGCCAGCCATGTAACAAACCACACGGGTCATTGAAACCTTGTCTAGTACACACCGTGTCCTTCGTGAAGACGTTGTGTAGTCTATGATTGAAGACCATGTGGGTTAGCTGTGCTGGGAGACTCTGGAAGGGTAATAGATTTCAAGCACACACTGTGCGTTGGGATAACACGCCATGTCGTTGGGGCGTTACAAGACCAGTCGTTGAAGAAGTACATGCCCATGTGAATGGCATAAAAGAACACGTCGTGCATTTTTTATACATGTCGTGTAGTCATGTTTTGCAAAACATGAATTATTATTTCTCATGTTCCCCTCTTGTACTCTTATTTTCATGGTCTTTAATAATCCTGATCTAATGTTTACTTTTGACCTTTCAAAATTTTGCCACCGATATTTCCTTCGGTTATATGTTAGATACCAGACGGTGATCAGACATTGGATATAACCAATCAGAGACCTCCTGTAGATCCTCCTGCTATTCCACCCTTGGAACCAGTATTTATACCAGTTGTTGGTGCAGATTCGTATTTTAGGGAAGTTTTTATAAGGATAATTCTGACCTTATAGGGTGCGCCACCTCCTACCCCGTCGATGGAAGAGTTGAAATGGGTTTTCCATCAATAGCATCCTCCCACCTTCTCAGGGAAAGGAAGACCTCAGGCTGTAGAGTTGTGGCTCGAAGCTATGATGATGATATTCGAGCATCTCGAGGTACCACCAAAGAGGAGGGTGAAGCTCATGACCTACATTCTCCAAGACTCCACCAAGAGGTGTTGGTATGTCGTCTCTCATGCGGGACGCCACCAGAATATGTCTTGGGAGGAGTTTCTACATATCATTTATAATTACTTCTTCCCAGAGACTTTTAGGGCTGACTGAGCCCGGGAGTTCATGAGATTGGAGCATGGTACTCTTTCTGGGATGGAGTATTCCTCTTGTTTCACGGAGCTGCAGAATTTCACGCCTATCCTAGAAGGTGATGAGTAATTCATGGCTAGGAAGTTTGCAGATGGTTTCATGTAGGAGATCTATTCCTAGTTGAACATCATTAGGATGACTTTTAAATCCTCTATCACCAACTAGGCACTAATCATAGAGCACAATCTGAGGGAGTCTAGATCAGTGAGCCAGGTCGGTTTGACATCCATATTTAGTGTTCATCCAAATGATATCAGGAAGCACTGCAGGGATCTTTCTTGAGTAGATCAGAGTAGGAAGTATGCACCTTATGGTATCCACGTTGTGTGCTACAAGTGGAGGAGGGGCAATCATACGAGGCCATGTTGCCCGAGAGACCTGATGGAGTGCTGATCTTGCAGCAGGATGGGCTATATCCAGCGTTTCTGTCAGTTTTCCCCTCTAGTAGTTGGTGAAAAGGGATCTTCTATGACTCTGCATTCGGGAGCATCACCAGCAGCTTCTCACCAGACTGGGAATTGGAGTTCTTCTGGCTGAGGTGGAGGTCGTGGCTAGGGTGTTCAGTCGCCGGTCAATCGGTGACAGTAGGGCGGATTAGCTTAGAGTGATCAGGAAGGGTCACAGGGACGTGATACAGGCCAGAAACTTGCAGTGGAGTAGACCCAGTAGGAGTAGGATCTGGGACCCTCAACAGTTTGAGGTACGATCTTAGTAGACTTTGTTTTATCTTCATCTCTTTTCGATACTAGTGCTACGCATAGCTTTATCTCTGTTGCTATTGTGGAGAGTCTTGGGATCTTCATCTTTTACTTTGCCGATACTTTAACTCTAGACACACCGTTTGGGACTAGAGCGGTGAGTGTACATCAGTACAGAGAGTTCCCTCTTGAGGTTACAGGGTGTCACTTCGTATGGGACCTCTATGTCCTAGATATGACGATCTATGATGTCATTCTCGAAATTGACTAGTTAGTCCCCTTTCAGGCAGTCTTCGATTTCTATCACCGCACGGTGAGTTTCATGTGACCAGAGGGTTGAAATTTTCTTCATTGGGGTGAGTGGGATGTTCAGGAAAGTCTAGTTGGACCCGAGCATCATAGGTTGGGGGGAGTTACATCCCATATCACTATTCTTTATCTAGATTACTAGGGTACTTCATAGTTAGACTTTCATCTAGTGGTGGATCGTTTCAGAGATGTCTTTCCAGAGGAATTTTCATGTTTTCCCCTGGAGCGTGAGGTAGAATGTTTGATTGAGCTTGTGCTAGGAGCGACACTGGTGTCCATTCCTTCTTATAGGATGGCTACAACTGAGTTATAGGAACTTAAGAAGCAGTTAGAGGAGTTGGAAGAAAAGGGTGTCATCTGACCCAGTAATTTTCCTTGGGGTTCGCCTGTCCTATTTGAGAAGAAGGTAGATGGTACCCTTAGGCTTTGTGTGGATTATCAGATGTTGAACCAGTTTCTTGTCAAGAACCGATATCCCTTGCCTAGGATCGATGATCTCTTTTATCAGCTTCGTGGAGCCTGAGTGTTCTCGAAGATTTATTTGAGATCTGATTACCATCATTTGCGCATTAGATCATCTCATATAACTCTTACAGCCTTCACGAGTAGGTAAGGTCTATACGAGTATATGTTCATGTCGTTTGGTCTCACGAATTCACCTACAGTTTATATGGAACTGATGAACCGAGTGTTCCATCCATAATTTAATTCCTGCATAGTGGTTTTCATGGACGACATCATGGTGTACTCACACACTCAACACAACCATGCTACTCATCGTGAGATCATTTTAAGTACACTAAGGGAGTATCAGTTATATGTTATGCTCTCAAAATGACTCTTTTGGATGGATTATATTCACTTCTTGGGTCATGTTATCTCAGAGGCAGGAGTATCAGTCGACCTAGAGAAAGTGAGAGCAGTAGTATCCGGGGAGTAGCTGAAGAACGTATTTGAGGAACGGAGTTTTCTAGGGCTGGTTGGATACTAAAGAAGTATCATATAAGACTTTTCACACTTAATATCACCACTGACAAGTTTAACCAAGAAAGGTGTGAAGTTATTATGGTCAGATTCAAGTGAGTCAGCCTTTCAGAAGCTGAAAGTGAGGTTGACTTCAGCACTGATACTTGTCTTGCTAGAGCTGGGAAAGATCTATACTATTTACTGTGATGCTTTAGGTATTTCCATGGGTGCTATGATTATGCAGGGAGATATAGTCATTGCGTACGGGTCACGGAAGTTGAGGCCACATGAGAGGAATTATCCAATGCACGATCTAGAGTTGGCAGCTGTGGTTCATGCATTACGCTAATAGAGACATTATCTTTTGGGAGAGAATTTTGTGGATTTCACTGACCACAAAAGTATCATGTACATCTTTGCACAGCGTGATCTGAATCTGAGACAGTGTAGGTGGGTCTAATATCATCAGTTCATTGACTTTGATCATGCCTATACACCAGGAATAGGCAACGCCGTAGCTGACGTGTTGAGTATGAGAACACAAATACAGGTAGTTCAGGAGGCCAGTAGTGAGTGGAATCTTATGGATATGTTCTCTGAGATGCATTTGGAGGTTCACAGCAATTAGGGGCATATGTTTCTTTCTTCTGTAGTTGTTACCTATACCTTTCTTGATCGGGTTTGAATGAGGCAGCTATCAGATTCTGAAGGCCTAGTTCTACAAGAAACCATGTCTAGAGAGAACCCTATTCCAAGATGGACAGTAGGAGAGGATGAGATCTTGCATTTCTAGGGACGCATATGGGTGCCAGCAGATATACGCGAGGAGCTAATGCAGGACTTTCATTCCTCAATTTGGGTAGTTCAACCTGCTGTCACCAAGATGTATCGTGATCTACACCCTAGTAATGGTGGCCAGGTATGAAAAAGGGTGTTTCTAGTTTTCTATTGAGGTGTTCCACTTTTCAGCAGGTGAAAGAATAACATCATCGATCATTGGGTCTTTTGTAGTAGTTACTCATTCCCGAGTGGAAGTGGAACGATTTCATGATGGACTTCATGACCAGTTTTCCGAGGTCACCTCGAGGGAATTATTCTGTTTGGGTTGTCATCGACCGGCTTATGAAGGTTTCTCACTTCTTTCCAATCAAGGATACCATCAGTGTTGATGATCTATGATGGTTGTACATCTGAGATATTTTATGTCTACATGGAGATCTATACTCCATTGTTTCAGACAGAGATGCATGTTTTACTTCTCGGGTCTGGAAGGTGCTTCAAAATTATTTGGGTATACAGGTACTTCTGAGTATAGCATACCATCCCCAGACAGATGGCCAATCCAAGCATACAATTCAGGTGCATGAGGATATGCTTCGAGCATACATTCTGGATTTTGGTGGTTCTTGGGAGAATCATATACCTCTGGTGGAGTTTGCCTACAATAATAGTTTTCAAGAAACTATTTAGATGGCACCTTATGAGTTTTGATACGATAGGCCATGCCGATCGCCCTTATGTTGGTGGGAGGCTGGAGAGGCAGCTTTTCTGGGACCTTGTCTTGTTCAAGAGACCTCAGAGAAGATAGAGTTGATTCGGAAGAGGTTGACTACAACACAGTCTCGACAGAAGTCTTATTCTGATCAGCAGAGATGACCTATGGAGTTCGAGGTCGGGGAACAGGTTTTCCTACATGTCTCACTGAGGTTGGGGAACAAGAGGTTTGAGAGACAGGGTAAGCTTTCACCGAGGTATGTCGGGACATTCGACGTGTTAGTGAGATTTGGGCCAGTTGCCTATCAGTTGCAGTTACCTCATAGGTGTCGGGCTATGCACAATGTCTTCCACATTTCTCAGCTCCGACATTACTTTTCAGACCCATCTCATGTCTTTCAACCTGAGGAGGTTGATCTTGAATCGGATTCATCATTTGAGGATCATCCTATCTAGATTTTAGATCACAATGCAAAGGTTATCTGTGGTCGGTATGTTCCTCTAGTAAGGGTGATATGGCAGCATGGGCGAGTATAGGATGAGAATTGGGAGAGGGAGGCCAATGTACGATCGTAGTGGTCGGAGCTGTTCAGTGTATCTTTTTCTGCGCCTCGCAAGGAAAATTCGGGGACGAATTTTTTTAAGGGGGGAAGTTTGAAAAAACTCAGACCTTCTTTTCATATATGTTTTTCCTTTCTCAAGAGTTTTTGAGAAAAGAAGAGTTTCTGGAAATTTTTGAAGTACACGCCGTGTAATTCGATGTCATGCAAGGCCGTGTGTTGGCTGTGTCCAGGCAACTCACGCGATCATGTGCGTGATGTGGAGGCCGCTTAAAGAACAGTATGGAAAATCCTCTTACATGTTGTATACTCCAAACGTACACACCTTGTATTTTCTTTTTTTCATTAAATGGACCGGGCTTGCGTCGGATCACCATAAATGTCTTCTTCTAGGTCACATTCGACCGAGAGAAGACGTATGGCACCAGAACGTCTCCGAGCCCCCAAGCCTCCATCTGTTCTCTGAATTGACCACCGTCTATTGCGTTGGAACCGCAACGGTAATCTCTTTCTTCTTCTAGAGCATTGTTTTCCAATTCCTCCTATTTTCTATGTTATTTTGGGTTGAACATTTTTTCTGTTTTTGTAGATCTATGAAATTCTAAGGAGATTCAAGCCTCATGGTTCAATTATATAGATCTCTTAAACCCAATGTAGGTGGTTTGTGCCTTTTTGTTCAAGGTTTTTGGGTATCATGTGCATCCTCCGCCAATACCCATGAACGGGGTATTGCGTGTTTACTTTTTTGACCTTGTTGCTTTCCGGACTTGCTTGTATACTTGTGTAGAGGTAATTTGGCTGTGTATAAGGATTATCAGTATGCTTGGATGTTTTTCCCATGCCTTGTTTGGTTTATGACCTTTTGGTCTTGTTTATCTTTTGGCCGTTATACCTGTTTTCCATGCCTTGTGACCATAGGATGGAGTGTTGTTCCTTGACATGCTTGTTATGCTATAGACTGGTTAACCAAGTATCTATGTCGGTTTAATTTGGCCTTATAGAATTATTATACTCTAACTAGCACGGGGTCATGAGAACCTGGAGCTATAGACTATAAGGGGATAGACCTAGTGAGCTTCCTCAGAGAGTCTTGGATGTTATAGACCATAGGAGGATAGACCAAGTGAGCTTCCTCAGATAGTATTGAACTTTATAGACTATACGGGGAAAGACCGTTGAGCTTCATCAGAGAGTATTTCTTTTGTTTGAATTTGTTTAAACCATTCCAGAATATAGGAGGAATTGACCGAGTGAGCTTCCTCCGAGAGTCTATGATCGACCTGAGGCTATAAGAGGAAATGATGGAGTGATCTTCCTTAGAGAGTCTCTAGACCTTGGGGCTATAAAGAGAATTGACTACATGATCATCCTCAGAGAGTCCTTAACTACCTTAGAATACAAGGGGAATTTCTTGAGTGTGCTTCCTTAGATAGTCTATATTTTCATATGACCAAACCAGAGGGGTTAGGCTAAGTGTACTAGCCAGAGGGTTGTTGGTACTTTTTTTATAGGACCAGAGAGGGTGGTTGTGAGAACCTCCCAGAGGGATTCCTGTTTGTGGTTAGCTGTTTGCTTCACTGTTGCATATCGTTCTGTGGATTGTTTACTATTGTCTATCATCTAGTTTACTGCTTAATGTTTATTTCTTACTGTACTATTACCTTCCACATACTCACTAACTGTTAGGCACAGATCTTCGGGTGGTTGCCTACTAGGACTTAGTGTCAAACCCTATTTGGGTCATGCTTTTGGGCCCAAACAGATTATATTGATGCAGGTATGGACAAGGGAAAGTGTCCTTTGACTTCAGTTACTTGACTTGTTGTGGAGCTAGAGAGCATGAGACCAAGCATAGGCTTGCGATGTTGAGGAGTTGTTATCTTTATTTTGTACTTTTTTTAGTTCTGTTTGTATTTCCAGCATTATGACTTGTTAGGATATTTTCCTAGACACATATGTATCATGAATCATTTCATATATATATGTCTACTCTAGTTGTTTATTGTTTTAGTCTTTTTCTGTTGGATATTTACTACTTCCGCTATTTTTTATTTTTTTCTCTTCCGTTGTGTACTCTTCCAAAGAGGGAATAGTTTCCCCACTAACACACCCAAGGCCCTCGCTGCTATTCGGAAGTCTCTAGCATTCGGGGAAATGAACTTGAAGACATGTGACCATCTAGGTACGGGGTGCCTCTAGATGGCATCCAGAACTGGGACGTTACAAAGGGGTATCAGAGGGTTTCTTTCTCATGGCTTTCTGTTTTGAGCCTATAGCCAGGGATAGGAAGGAATAGGTACTTGGTAATAAGTTGTGCCTGGGAGTATCTAACCCGTGTATTGGGAAAAGTCATACTACCTTGTTTATTGTAATTTTACTGGTTCTCCATTTTTCAGCTGATTTGATTTCACCATTGGGTGATTCACATACTTTGGGTTGTTACCTTTGTTTTTATTGTGGTTCTATTTCTGGCGCAACCCGATGAGATGAGGGTATTCCATCTCATGCATCATATAGTCACTTTCTAGAAATCATATTTCATCGATTATTGACATGCCATCTAGGATGCATTAGCAATTTCATGATGTTGTGATAGATATTGTGTAGATTATGCATGTTGTTCTGATAAGTGCTTTCATAAAATATTTTGCGGTTTGATAGAGATTTTTTTTCTATAGTACTTGATTAGATGGATGTCAAACTGTGGTTCTTGAGGTGTTATGGGACCTCATGGACCGGAATTTGGTGGATCATTTCATGGTGTCCTTGTTATAACTTGTATAAGATTCCAAGCTTCGATTCGCGGGGATTATGGGCCCTCACAAGTCGAAAATTGGCACCTTTACTCTTGTTTATTTTGTGGTTTCTGGGATTCAGAGTAGTTTCTGAGCTACTACCTGGAAAAACCTAGAATACATGGTGTGTAAATTATTAATATACACCATTTAGTTTTTAAACCGTGTCACTGACTATGTGGTATGAAACACGGATTTGTGAAAAATCTTTCTGAACATGTCGTGTATAGTAAGTACATGTTGTGTTGTAGTAACTGTGTGTCAACCCGTGTGACTAACGACATGGATGGATGAAACATCAACTATAAATGTCATGTCTTGTTATCACATGGCGTGCCATGTGACCTAAGTACCCAGTCGGGTCACGAACAACACGGGTCGGGTAAAACCATCAAGTACACGTCGTGTTCTCAGGGAGCACGCCGTGTAGAGTGAACCGTGTAACCGGACGTGTAACTAAAAACATATGTCGTTAAATCCTTGTCTAGTATAGGTTGTGTCCTTCTTGAACACACCGTGTAGTATAAGATTAAGAGGACCGTGTGGGATAGCCGTGCAGGGAGACTCGGGCAGGGGAATAGAGTTCAAGCACACGTCGTGCGTTGGGACAACACGCAGTGTGGTTGGGGTGTTACACGACCAGTTGTGGAAGAATTACACACCCATGTGAATGGCATAATATAACATGTCGTGTAGTTTGTCAACAGAACGGGTAGTCATTTTTTTTGACAAAGACGAATTTTTATTTCTCATGTTCCACTCTTGTACTCTTGTGTTCTTGGTCTTTGATAATACTGATCTATGGTGTGATTTTGACCTTTCATAATTATGCCACTAAGACATCCTCCGATTGTACGTCAGCTACAAGACGGTGATCAGACACAGGATATGGCCAATCGGGGACCTCCTACAAATCCTCCTGCTATGCTACCCTTACCACCAGCAGTTGTACCAGTTGCGGGCACTGATGCACAGTTTAGGGAAGATTTTTTGATGATGATGCAGACCTTCCAGGGAGAACCGCCTTCTACCCCATCGATGGCAGAGTTGACATGGTTTTTCCAGCAACAGCATCCTCCCAACATCATAGGGGAAGGATGACCTCAGGATGTAGATTCGTGGCTCGAATCCACGCTGACGATCTTCGATCATCTTGAGGTACCACCAGAGAGGAGGGTGAAGCTCGCGACCTACATGCTCTGAGACTCTGCCAAGAGGTGGTGGGATGTCATCTCTTAGGTGGGACGCCACCATAATAAGGCTTGGGGGGGTTTCATCATATCTTTGACGATTACTTCTACCCAGAGACCTTGAGGGCTGATTGATCCTGGGAGTTCATGAGTCTGGAGTAGGGGTATTATTTCTGTGACAGATTATTCCTATCGTTTCATGGATCTGTAGCATTTCATGCCTATCAGAGCAGTTAATGAGTTTTTCCGAGCTAGAAAGTTTAAATATGGTCTCAGGTAATAGATTTGTTCCCAGGTGAACATCTTCAGGTTTACTTCGATATCCTCTATCATCAACCAAGCACTGATCGCAGCACACAATCTGAGGGATTCTGGACAAGTGTGCCAGGGCGGTTCGACATCCATAGTTAGTGTTCCACCTAGTAAAAGCAGGAAGCGCCGTAGGGAGCTTTCTTGAGGAGATCATAGTAGGAGGGATGCACATTCTGGTATCCATGTAGTGTGATACCAGTTCGGGAGGGGCAGGCATATGAGTCCTCATTTCATGAGAGACCTAACAAAGTGCCGATCTTGCGGCATGACGGGCCATCTCCAGCGTTTCTGTCAGTTTTTCCCGCCAGAAGCTGGAGATTGGGGTTCTTCTATGACTCCGCGTTTAGGAGAATCACCACCAGCTTCTCACCAGTCTAGGAACTGGAGATCTTCCGGCCGTTCAGGCTGAGGTGTAGGTCGTGGCCGGGGTGGTCAGTCACTGGTCTATCAGCGACAGTAGGGCGGATTAGCTCAGAGCGGTCAGGTAGGGTCACAGGGCTGCTGTACGGGCTAGAATATTGTAGTGGATAAGACCCACCAAGAGCAGGATCTGAGACACTCTATAGTTCAAGGTACGATCTTAGTAGCCTTGGTTGTATCTTCATCTCTTTTCGATACTGGTTCTACGCATAGCTTTATATCTGTTTTTGTTGTGGAGATCCTTGGGCTCTTCTTCTTTTCCTCTGCCGATAATTTTACTCCAGACACAGTATTGGGGACTAGAGCGGTTAGTGTACATCAGTGCTGAGAGTTCCCTCTTGAGGTTGGAGGGTGTCACTTCGTATGGGACCTTTATGTCCTAGAGATGAAGATCTATGATATCATTCTAGGAATGGACTGGTTAGTCCCCTTACAGACAGTCGTCGATTGCTATCGCCACAGGGTGAGTTTCATATCACCATAAGGTGGATCTTTTCTTCATAGGGGTGAGTGGGATGTCTAGGAAAGTCGAGTAGGACCTGAGCATCATAGGTTGGTAAGAGTTACAACCTAGATTTCTAGTCTTTATCTAGATGACTAGGGGACTTCACAGTTACAATTTCCTCTAGTGGTGGATCATTCCAGATATGTCTTTCCAGAGGAATTTTGAGGTTTTCCTCTAGAGCGTGAGGTAGACTTTTCGATTGAGTGTGTTCCAGGAGAAGAACCAGTGTCCATTCCTCCTTATAGGATGCCTACACCTGAGTTGCAGGAGATCAAGAAGGCATTGGAGTAGTTGCAGGAAAAGGGTTTCATCTGACACAGTACTTCTCCTTGGGGTTCAATAGTCTTATTTCTGAAGAAGGTAGACAAAACCCTTAGGCTTTGTGTGGATTATTGGAATTTGAACCATTTGAATGTCAAGAACCGATATCCCTTGCCGAGGATTGATGATCTCTTTGATCAGCTTCGAGGATCCCGAGTGTTCTCGAAGATTGATTTGTGATTCAGTTATAATCAGTTGCACGTTAGACCATCTGATATACCTCTTGCAGCCTTCAGGAGCATGTATTGTCTATAAGAGTATATGGTCATGTTGTTCGGTCTCACGAACACGCCTCCATTTTTCATGTCACTGATGAACTGAGTGTTCCATCCATACTTGGATTCCTTCGTAGTGGTTTTCGTGGACAACATCTTGGTGTACTCACACACTCGACACACCATGATACGCATCTTTTTATCATTTTGAGTACACTGATGGAGCATCAGTTATATGCAAAGCTCTCAAAATTCCACTTTTGGATGGATCAGATTCACTTCTAGGGTCATGTTATCTCAGAGAAAAGAGTATTAGTAAACCCTGAGAAAGTGAGATCAGTAGTTTCATGGGAGCACCCGAAGAATTTGTTTGAGGTACAGAGGTTCATAGGGTTGGTTAGATACTACAGACATTTCATATAGGACTTTTATGCTTAGAATCACCACTAGATGGTCTAGCCCAGAATGAGTCGAAGTTCTTATGGTCATATTCTTGTGAGTTAACCTTTAAAGACCTGAAAGGGAGGTTGACTTCATCACCGACCCTAGTCTTGCTTGATCCAGGCAAGAGCTATACTATTTACTACGATGCTTTAGGTATGAGGCTAGGATTTGTCCAAATGTAGGGAGATGGGGTCGTTGCGTACGGGTCTCAGTAGTTGAGGCTACATGATAGTAATTACTCGATGCATGACCTGGAGTTGGAAACTATTCTTCTCGCCATACGCTATTGGAGACATTGTCTTCTGGGAGAGAATTTTTTGATTTTCACTGACCACAAAAGTCTCAAGTAAATCTTCACTCAGCGTGATCTGAATCTGAGATAGCTGAGTTGGGTCAAATATCTTCGGTCCTATGACTTTGAGCTTGCTTATACTCTAGGAAAAGGCAACGCAATAGCTGACGCGTTGAGCAGGAGGACTCAGATATAGGCAGTTCAGGAGGCCTGTAGTGAGTGTCATCTTAAGGATCTATTCTCTGTGATGCATTTGGAGGTGCACGACAGTCAGGAGCAGGCATTTTTTTCTTTTGTAGTTGTTACCTCTACTCTTCTTGATTCAGTTCGAATGAGGTAGCTATCATATTCTGAAGGCCTTTTCCTATGGGAAACTTTTTAAGAGATAACCCTATTCCTAGATGGACAGTAAGCAAGGATGAGATCATGTGTTTCCAGGGACGCATAAGGGTGCCAGCTGACATACGCGAGGAGCTGATGCGATACTTTCATTCCTCAGTTTGGGAAGTTCATCCTAGAGTCACCAATATGTATCGTGATCTACACCTCTAGTACTGGTGGCCAAGTATGAAAAAGGGTGTTTCTAGTTTTTTCTTAAGGAGTTCCACTTGTTAGCAGGTGAAAGATGAGCATAAGAGACTAGTGGCTCTTTTGCAGCAGTTACCAATTCTCAAGTGGAAGTGGAACGATGTCGTGATGGACTTTTTGACCGGTTTTCTGAGGTCACCTCAAGGGAATGATGTTGTTTGATTATCATCGACAGGCTTAGGAAGGTTTCTCACTTCTTGTCAATCAACGAGACCTTCAGTGTTAATGAGCTGGGATGGTTGTAAATCTGAGAGATTGTACGTCTACATGGAGTTCCACACTCCATTGTTTCTGATAGAGATGCACATTTTACTTCTCGGGTCTCACAAGGGATTCAGAAGGCTTTTGGTACACAGGTACTTTGGAGTACATCATCCATCCCTGGACAGATGGCCAGTATGAGCGTACAATTCAGGTGCTTGAGGATATGCTCCGAGCATGCATTCAATATTATAGAGGTTCTTGGTAGAGGCATATACCTCTTGTGAAGTTTTCCTACAATAATAGTTTTCAAGTAACTATTCCGATAACACCTTACAAGGATTTCTACGGTAGGACATGTCGATCACCCTTATATAGGTTGGAGGTTGGAGAGGCAGCTTTGTTGGGACCTCGTCTTGTTCAGGAGACCTCGGAGCAGATAGAGCTGATTCGGAAGAGGATGACTATAGCACAGTCTTGACAGAAGTCTTATGTAGATCAGCGTAGATGACCTCTGGAGTTCAAGGTCTGGGTTTAGGTTTTCTTGCGTGTCGCACCGAGGTGGGGGAACATGTGGTTTCAAAGACAGGGTAAGCTTTCACTGAGGTACGTCAGGCCGTTCGAGGTGTCGGAGAGAGTAGGGACAGTTTCCTATCTAGTGATTCTCAAATCAATTAATTGAGACCAACAGTCTTTGACTTTGTATAATTTATTTATCTACAAAAGTTTTCTTGTAATAACGAATTCCTTATGACTTTGAGAACTTTAAGGTAAAAATAGCATCATATGACATATGTTGGAAAGTATTATGACTTCCCAGTATTCCAACATCTTCTTTCTTTCCAACCAATACAAAAACTGATTAAAAATCATTTCCCCACTTTATTTCACAAATCTTGGATCACAAGAATATCATATTAATTATGATTTATGAGAACAAAAATATTAGAAAATCATTGTTAGATTTATTATGTATAAATTAAAACTCTGATATATTTCATCAAATCAATCAAAAATTTCACTTTTTAGACCCACAGTGAGTCCGATGAACCTCTTTCACCTGGAAAAATTCTTCACAAACTGATGGAATTTCTTAAGCATTTTGCATCTGATCTTTTGAGAATGGTTCACCTTAATATGATCAAAAATGAATAAAATGTGATGTGATTTACTTTTATTTAATTTTTTTAACAACAAAATACAACACAATGAAAAACAATTATCACAAACTTATTTCATCATCCAAAATTACATTAAGAAAACATGGTCCCAACAGAAATGAGCATCCTGATTTGAAATTATCATTGAGGGAACTCCATGAATACAAATAACCTCTGAACATACAAGAGTAAAATTTCCTATTCCTTTTTCATCTCCATGATGAGAATAAAGTGGGATGACTTCATCTGATGATCAAAAATCACCCGTATAGAATATTTTCCATTCAGAGTATGAGGTAGTCCAGTCATGAAATCCATATATATCTCATCCAAGTTTGACCCTACCATGAGAAGTAGTTGCAACAACCTGACTGGTATCTGATGCTCAGTTTTGATCCTTTGGAAGGTTATACACCTAGAAACAATGTCTGCTACTTCCCATATCATCCGAGGACACCAATCATGATGACTCAAGTAATAAAACATTTTGTTTTTCCTGGTGTGAATGACCCAACTAGACTGATGAAACTCATGAATCGTCTTCTCTCTGACGCTCATTAGAACAGACAACCACTTATATAAAATAATAGAACCATTGGGACACTGAAACAAATCACCCAAGGCCTCCCCACCATTTAATGCACTGCTAATCTGTTTCCACTCAAAGACAAATGTCTTATCAATCCTGACATGATCAATGAAAGAGGGAATACCCTACATTCTGACTAAGAATACATTACCTCCATCATCTTGCATATTTACTATAATTCCCCGACCCTAGGTACCCAAAGTCGGTGCATTATTACATAACATTATAATGATCACAAAATATCAAGTCTTAGAAGACCGTTTAGTTTAGTAGCCTTGGAAACACTAGATACATTCATAAATGTTACATTACATAATACAGTGAAAAAATTCAACAACATAGTCTCCATAGTCCACACTCATATCCCCTCAGACTATCCCTGCAGGCCAGTCATAAAATATTTCTTCACATCCTGGGAAAAATAAAACATAGAAAGGGGTGAGCTCGGCTGCCCAGTAAGGATAAAAATATAGCGTAAAATTTCATAAATAAGAATAAACATTTAAGGAAATGTATAACTAATAAAAAATCCTTTTAAACATGAACTTCAGCATAATATGGAAAATATAAAATGAAATAATTCCATTTACTTATTTACATGGATATTCTACTCGTTGAATAATCAATGCAATATCAATAACAACTTTTATAATGATGGAATTCATAATGTCAGACTATCATAACCACATAGTCAAGGCCTTGTGCCAAGACTAAAAATAAGATTTTGTCAAGGCCTTGTTCCTAGACACTAGTTTGTCTCATGAGACCAACCAATACATCGAGGAGCTATAGCAGGCTACACCCCTCACTTATTAATTCGAATTCATTCCTCATATGAACAGGTTTAAACATAACATTAACATTCGTATTAAAACTAGCATAAGAAATGTCAATACTTTCTCTATAATCATTGAATGGTATAAAAATAAAACATCCATAGTCAAAAATATCACAATTCCTTCAATACAATATGGAAGTTTTGTATCATGATAAATCAACTTCAAATAAGCATAAAATCTATCCAAGGATATTGACATAGATGAAATCAAAACTATTTGAGAGAAATATCTCTTTTTTTTAATAATTTAAAACTAACATAACTATAAAAGAAAATATTTACATTGAAAATATTCTTATAATATTGTATGGAAATATTCGACGATTTTATAATGGTGGAAAATAGTCGCACTCGCCGTATAAGTTAAAAATGATATTATTAACTTAATTCTGTCGAAAAGGTTAAAAATGACCTTTTTTGGAAAATGACAGAAAGATTCCTTTATAATCATCTTATAAAAATTCAAAAAAAGGTATAAATTACTTTAACCCATAGTCTTTAAAATATTAAGAATGTTTTGAAGTACATTTTTAAGAAACATGGATATGGATGATAAAGAGATCCCAGTAGGTAATTGCATAGAAACAAACTCAGATAGTGAAGATATTGTGAAATAAACACATAGCATGTAGTTTTCCTTGGTTGAGGGTAGGTTAACCTCATGTATCATGGTGAAATAATTTTTACTAAATTATACAAGAATAATATACATTAATATGATAACATATATGATCTTTTAACATTGGTTTGTTAATAATATCTTAGTATTATAGTCGTTTCGGGTGTTAACTTACTCATTTTATTTTATATGTTTTTTACATAAGTTGTGCTTATTTTGGATAGATTGTATCTTATTCATATCTAGAATGATATCAAGTCCATGAACATTATTTTTAATAATCAAATGAGAATTATACTTTAATGGATACGATGTGGAATGAATCTAATCGCATTCATGGAGATGGTAGTCTGTACGTACGCACGAGAGACAATATCATTCATTTAAAATAATATATAATTGGATAATATATCACATATACAGAATAATTATCATTTTATACTCATTATTTACCTCAATTACACATCATTATTATAACCATCCAAATAATAATGTATTGAATAACAATTACACCACGACGTGGAGACGGTAAGTCGTACGTACACACGTATGTTGACATTTCATTCAAATGATGGATAGAATAATTAATATGATTGTACCATATTCATAATAACAACACAGTATATATAATGTACTGGAGTTATTATTTTATAATGGTAATTACAAATAAAGAATAAGAGGAAGAAGAAAGGAACTTGAAAGAGGGTGGTGAAATTATTACCTCTTCTTCGGGTTATTCCTTTTGATTTGATCAAAAGGGCTCCTTAAGTTGGATTTATGACTAAAGATAGGCCCTTATGATGAAGTGAGGGAAGTTTAAAGGATATTTGGGCAGGTTTTGGCCGAACAAAAAGGCTTTTAAGGTATGAATTTCAGAGAATGGGGAGTGCCCTTTTATAAGAGGGGTGAGAGTCACCTTAGGAAAAACATAAAATATTATTTTATAATAAATTCATATTCGGTTTATAATGGCTAAAAAGTGACTTATTTAGGGTATAAGGTGGGGATGGGTCGAAATCCTTTCATCCAATAGATTTTAGATCGGTTTGTGTCACTATATTAACCTTATCATTTATATTTAACTCTTAGTTAAATAGTTTGACATTTACCATGTCTCTTTGTATTTTTATATTATATGGTTAATAAACGTACTATATACTTCCAAAAAAACCACAAGTGGTTCATTAATGATAAAAAAATAATTATATAAGACCTTTGGCCAAATCTTAGATTTTTAGGGATATTATATCAATTTATAATATAATATTTGTTTTAAAAACTTCTTTATTTCAATTTTGACACTATTTAATAATTGATTTTTGATAAAGTCTTAACAACTTTATAAATTCGAACCAAATTCATTTAATCAATCCCAACATGTCATATTAACCTATAAAATTATTTTAATTCATAAAAAGTCTCAAATTACAATTAATTTTGATATTTATAATATCAATTATTTTAATATTTCATTAAAAAGGTAATTACTACAGAACCATTGTTTCATAAATAAATTAAATTATTTAATGTCTAAAAATTATAAATAAAAAAACATTATGTAGGAAATATTTTTATATTTATAATGAATATTTATAATCGAATGTACCTTATGTATAACCCTATATTAAAAATGTTTTAGTTATTAAACATTGATTTTAACTCTTTTAACTCTTCTTTGAAATAAATAATAATAAATGTCCCAATCTAATCCAAGTAGACCAAAGAGGTTCATATTTTATTTCTAAGGTTGTTTCTGGCTGAATTATACTTATCTAATAGAATTAGGACATGTTTTAGGATAATAATAATATCATTTTTTACCCGTAGTTACCCTATTTACTTTTAACCGTGGTAAATAAAAGTAAAAAACTTACTATTCACATAAAATTATTTTTATCTTATTGAACCACCTTTTACTCTTTTCTATTAACCATGTATCTCGGAGTTTCGAAATTCCACTCACAGAAGAGGTAAAATTAAGATTTAGGTGAATTTGCAGATTCTCCTAGGAGATGGGTAAAAGACGGTGAAGAGTTCAATAAAATTTTTATATATCTAAAATTATTATAAACTGAAAACAATGAATTAAATTGAAATTATATAGGTATTATGTTTCTATTTTGACCTAAAATAAATTTAAATAAAATAAATAATTATTTAAAAAAAAAAATCGGTTTTAAACTATAACTCAGTGTTTTTCACTATTCATCAAAAATTCAATGTTTTCAGAAAAATACCAAAATTTCACCCCAGGATAATTTCGATATTCCAAATCCAAAAATGAAGTCCATTTTGAAAGATAAAATGTATAAAACTTCAAAAGGTGGGTAGTACTATTCATAACGGCTAGTTTGATTGGTTGTGGTGTGTTAGAACTCGAAGTTGCGTACAACACACGCTACTGTATTATTCAAAGAGAAACGTATCGTGGAAGTTTGGGGTGTTACATTCTTACCTCCTTCAATAAATTGAATCCTCAAAATTTGAAATTGTTTTTCGAAAATAAAAGGTTGAAAATAGAAAATACCTTTGTGGAAAACCCATATCGGAAATAGGGTTAATAAAATTTAGTTTTAATAAAAGAGAAAGGGAAATGATAATGTCACCACCAAATTAGGGTTTCTAATAAGAGAATATTGGTGGAAATTAAAGACCCGTAATTAGAGGAAAAACATAAATATTTATAGGTAGTTATTGAGGTCATCAATCACAAACAAGTGTAAAATTGAGGGACTCAAAGCAATCAATCTATGATGATTTAAAATATCATCATATCAATAAAATATTAAGTATTAGGATAACACATTTTTTGTTTTAATATCCCTTCCCTAAAGTTTAAGAATTAATTTATTCATAGAATAAATATATATATATATATATACTCAACAAGTAGATTTTCATCCTTCAACTAATTTCTACCATAAACTCGTCTTTCACTCCAAAAGATAATAGAACTCAAAAATATTATATTTATCCTAATAGTATAAGGTTCCAAATATTAACACATACCATTAAAATAAAGAAAAATATTTTTAAATAACCTGGGACTTCTTGTAGATTAGTGGTAGCTAATAAAGCCATGTCACACTATGGTTGTGGGTTCGATTCCTGCATCTTTGTCCGATGCGATAGATTATCGCCCGACCTGAAGGTTGTCCTTTTCCTAAAACTACAGTATCATAATATTCTAAACATTAATCATAAGAATTGTTTTAGCCTTAAAAAATACTATCCAAAGTTCAACTTAATCCACTCCAAACATTATAGTTATCCAAAGTACCTATGTCCAGACTCTCTATAAAAGGTGTCTAAATTCAAAAATCAGTTGCCACATCAGATTCCCCAGACAGAGTAAAGTTTATCTTATTGTCACATAATGAAAATATTATTACCTTAGTCATATTAAAACCTTAATAAAAAAACAAGTACTACAGTACAATCCTTATATATAACACATTATTCTTATAACCAGAATATAATCCTTGAGTCCAAAAACAAAAATACAGTAATTATTCCACTGCAACTGTAGTAACCGCATAAGAATGGCCTTGATCCCTTGGCCTTTTCTGAGTTAAGTTTCCTTGGAGCTTAGGTAATTCATTTTCATAATTCCCCATTTCTCTACAATTGTAGCATTCAACATTCACAGCCTCTTTCTTTCCCTTGCAATCACGAGCCTGGTGACATTTTTCTCCACATTTGTAACAAACTCCCATTCATTTTAGGCAAGTACCAGGATGTTTCTTCCCACAATTATCACATAATGGAAAATCCTTCTTTCCCTTTTCCCCCTTTATCTATCTCTTTCTCCACCGT
Organism: Viscum album; assembly: GCA_963277665.1. Classification (NCBI taxonomy): domain Eukaryota; kingdom Viridiplantae; phylum Streptophyta; class Magnoliopsida; order Santalales; family Viscaceae; genus Viscum; species Viscum album. The sequence goes on from OY728139.1 coordinate 906,630,069, forward strand.
TCTCTTCTTGTCTTGCTTTACTTTATTGTCATAAGATTTAGAGAATTCCTTTTCAGTCATTATAGCACATGAGACAATGTCTTCGTATGACGAGAAGGATTGGGAGACTATTGCTCGATAGAGAAATAGTTTTAACCCATCAAGGAAATGTTCAATATTACTCCTCAGGTTACGTATATAATTTTCTTCATGCCTCGCTAACCTTGTAATGTTATCTTCATACTTTGCGACATTCTCATCCTCCTTTTGCCTCAGACCGAGAAATTTCCTTTCCATATCTACTCGATGGTCATGAGAAAAGTATTTTTCTAAGAAAATATCTTTAAACTCCCTCCATTACATACATGATATATTTTCATCTTCCATTATGTTTTTAATTAATTCCCACCACTGATCAGAATCTCTAGTGAGGCGATAGACTTCCATGAAAACTTTTTCCCTTTCACTGCACCCCAAAGCCTGAAATATTTTCTCTAGGGAACATATCCATTGCTCAGCTACCAATGGATTTGTAGTCTCATTGAATTTTGGTGTTTTTTGCCTCATTAAAATATCTAACATTGATCCTCCATATTGAGGATCAGGGTGTGCTATACGGGTAAGGTTATTATTCATAACATGAGTGAGCTTTCCCAGTATGGCGATTAGCTGATCAGCACCAGTTGTATCACCAGCTCCACTATAATTATCTTGAGCAGGAGAGAAATCCCTACATGGAGTTCTTTCATTTATTGGGTTTCCATTTCTTCCACTAGGTTCCATTTCTAAACAATGGGATACACTAGATTAGTTTATGAATCAGAATACATAAATCCACACTTGTAAAATAGTTAACATGAATTGAACAGTTTATAGATATAATCCATAATCATAAAAATGATTGCATTGCGGAAATATATATTTATAAACCCTTCATAATGGTCTGTAAAGAAAATGAGAATTATCCTAATCATATCCCCCAGGAGTGTCGTAACCAAGAGTGCAGCAAGGCCCGTTGTCGTGCACCAGTTTCCGTTCGAGTCTAGCTCAAAGCGGTGTTTTTGGGTTTTACCCCTAGGTACATCTGTGCTAGAGCCGCCTCTACCTGTTTGTATCCAGACAGAGATGTATTGCTCAGAAAACTCACAAAATCTCTACAATACCAAAATTCTAGTAAGTTCTTCTATATTAATCCTCCAAATCCATCTTAGGTCTATGTGCTCTAATAAGAGTTTATCTAAATCTAGCTTACAAGGATTGTACTAAACTTCCTCTAATATCAACTGTAATTCCCCGACCCCAGTTACCCAGAGTCGTTGCATTATTACATAACATTGGCATGATCACAAAAGATCAAGACTCAAAAGACCAATTAGTTTAGTAGCCTTGGAAACACTAGATACATTCATAAATGTTACATTGCATCATAAAGTGAAAAACTACAACAACATAGTCTCCATAGTCCAAAATCATATCCCTTAAGACTATCCCTATAGGTCTATCAAAAAATATTTCTTCACATCCTGGGAAAAATGAAACATAGAAAGGGGTGAGCTCAGATGCCCAGTAAGGATAACAATATAGCAGAAACTTTCTAAAATAAGCATAAACATTTAAGGCAATGTATAATTAAAACAAAATCCTTTTAAACGTGAACTTCAACATAATATGGAAAAAATAAAATGAAATAATTTCATTTACTTATTTACATGGATATTCTACTAGTCGTATAATCAATGAAATATCAATAACAACTTTCATAATGATGGAATGCATAATGTCATACTATCATAACCACATAATAACGGCCTTGTTCCAAGACTAATAATAAGATTTTTTCAAGGCCTTGTTCCAAGACACTAGTTTGTCAAATGAGACCTACCGATGCATCGAGGAGTTATATCGGGCTCCACCCCTCACTTATTAAGTCCAATGCATTCCTCATATGAACAGGTTTAAACATAACATAATCATTCGTATTAAAACTAGCATATGAAATGTCATTACATTGTCCAAAAACCATGAATGGTATAAAAATAATACATCCATAGTTAATCATATCAAAAAACCATCAATATAATATGGATGTTTTGTATCATAATAAATAAATTTCAAATAATCTTAAAATCCATCAAAGGATGTTGACATTGATGAAATCAAATCTATTTGAGAGAAATATATATTTTTTTAAATCATTTAAAAGTCACATTATTATAAAATAAAACATTTACATTGAAAATATTCTTATAATATTTTAAGGGAAGCTTCAAAGATTTTATAACGGCAGAAAATAGACACACTCGTCGTATATATTAAATAAGACATTCTTACCTTAATTCTATCGAAAAGGATAAAAAGGACCTTCTTGGAAAATTACGGAAAGATTCCATTATAATCATATTATAAAAAGTCAAACAATGGTATAAATTACTTTAAACAATATTCCATAAGATAGTAAGAATGTTTTGAAATACATTTTTAGGAAACATGGTTGTGGATGATAAAGAGGTCCCAGTATGTAATTACGTATAAACAACCTCGGATACTAAAGAGATTGTAAAATAAACCCTTACCATGTAGTTTTCCTTGGACGAGGGTAGGTTAACCTCCAGTATAATGGTGAAATAATTGTTATTAAATTATACAAGAATCATATACATTAATATGATATCATATATGATCTTTTAACATTGCTTTGTTAATAATATCCTAATATTATCGTCGTTTCGGGTGTTAACTTACTCCTTTTCATTTATATGTTTTGTTACATAAGCCATGTTTGTTATGGATAGGTTGTATATTATTCATATCCAGAATGATATAAAGTCCTTAAACATTATTTTTAATCATCAAATGAGAATTAGACTTGAATGGATACGAAGGGGAATGAATCTCATTGTGTTCGTGGAGACGGTAGTCTGTACGTACGCACGAGCGACAATATCATTATTTTAAAATAATACATAATTGGATACTATATCACAAATACAGAATCATTATCATTTTATAATCATTATTTACATCAATTACACATGATTATTATACCCATCCAAATAATAATTTATTGAATAACAATTACACCGCGACGTGGAGACGGTAAGCCGTATGTACGTGCGTATGGTGACATTTCATTCAAAGGATGGATAGAATAATTAATATGGTTGTACCATATTCATAATAACATCATTGTATATAGAATATACTGGAGTTATTATTTTATAATGGTAATAACAAATAAACAAGAAGTGGAAGAATAAAGGAACCTGAAAGAGGGTGGTGAAATTATTACCTCTTCTTCGGGTTCTTCCTTTTGATTTGATCAAAAGGGATCCTTAAGTTGGATTTATGACTAAAGGAAGGCCGTTAGTATTAAGTGAGGGAATTTGATAGTATATTAGGGCAGGGGTTTCCGAACCAAAAGGCTTTGAAGGTATGAATTTGAGAGGATGGGAAGTTCCCTTTTATGAGAGGGGTGAGGGGCATCTTAAGAAAAACATAAAATATTTTTTTATAATAAATTCATATTCAGTTTATAATAGCTCAAAAGTGACTTATTTTTAGGATAAGGTGAGTATGGGTAGAAACCCTTTCATCCAATAGATTTTATAAAGGTTTAGGTCACTATATTAACCTTATCATTTATATATAACTCTTCGTTAAATAGTTTGACATTTACCATCTCTCATTGTATTTTTATATTATATGGTTAATCAACATACTATATACTTCCAAGAGAACCCCAAGTGGTTCATTAATGATACACCTATCGTTATATAAGTCCTTTTCCCAAAAATTATATTTTTAGGGATATTATATAAATTTATAATATAATATGTGTTTTAAAAAAACCTTTATGTCAATTTTGACACTATTTAATAATTGATTTTTGTTAAAGTCTTAACAACTTTATTAATTCTAACCAAATTCATTTAATCTATCATAACATGTCATATTAACCTATAAAATTAGTGGAATTCATAAAACGTTTCAAATTACATTTATTTGGATATTTATAATATCAATTATTTTAATATTTCATTAATTAGGTAATTATTGCATCACCATTGTGTCATAAATAAGATAAATTATTTATTGTCTAAAATTTATAAATAAAATAAAATTATGTATGAAATGGTTTTATATTTCTAATGAATATTTTTAATTGAATTTATCTTATGTATGACCCTATATTAACAATGTTTTAGTTATTAAACTTTGATTTTCCCTCTTTTAACTCTTCTTTGAATTAAATAATAATAAATGTCCTAATCTAATCCAAGTGGACCAAAGAGGTTCATATTTTATTCATAAGATTTTTTTTGGTCTATTTATACTTATCCAATAAAATTAGGACATGTGTTAGGGTAATAATAATATCATTTTTTACCCTTAATTACCCTATTTACGTGTAACCATGGTAAATAAAAGTAAAAAGTTACTATTCACAAAACAAAATTATCTTATTGAACCACCTTTTACTCCTTTACATTAAACTTGTCTCTCAGATTTTCAAAATTCTACTCACATAAGCGGTAAAATTATGTTTTATGTGAATCTACAAATTCTCATAGGAGATGGGTAAAAGACAGTGAAAAGTTCAATAAAATTTTTGTATATCTAAAATTATTGTAAACTGAATCCAATGAATTAAATTGAACATAAATAGGTATTATGTATCTATTTTGACCTAAAATAAATTTAAATAAAATAAATAATTATTTAAATAAAAAATCAGTTTAAACTATAACTTAGTGTTTTTCAATATTCATCAAAAATTGAATGTTTTCAGAAAAATACCAAAATTTTACCCTAGGATAATTTTTATATTCTGAATCCAAAAATGAAGTCCATTTTGAAATATAAAATTTATAAAATTTCAAAAATTGGGTATTACTATTCATAATGGCTAGTTTGATTGGTTGTGGTGTGTTAGAACTTGAAGTTCCGTACAACACACGCTATTGTATTATTCAAAGAGAGCATACTATGGAAGCCCGGGGTGTTACATTTAGACTCAGATCAATAAACAAACTCATCAAACCCCACTCATTCACTTATTCTCGAACAACCTGCACTGGAAGTTTCCTACTCAATGTGTCAGTGACCACATCCCCCTTTCTGGGTGTATATGCAGTATCAAAATTAAAGGTCTAAAAGAATTCCACCCAGCATCTTTGCTTGAGGTTTAGGTCCCTATGAGTGAAAATATAATTTAAATTGTTATGATGCTAATACACTAAAAAATGCTCCCCGAATACATATTTTTGCTACATTTTTAGCAGATGTATAACAACTGCCAATTCTAGGTCATCGGTTGGATAATTCCACTCTTGTGGGTGTAGCTATCATGAGCCATAGGCCACCACATGGTCATCCAAGATTATCACACACCCAAAAACAACAAAATAATCATCATAATACACAGTGTAAACTCTCATAACGTCCAGAAGAATCAAAATAGGCATGGATGTCATACAGGTATGCAACTACGTAAAAGCACTATGGAACTTCTAATCCCACTCAAATTTTACCCCTTTCTAAGTCAAGGATGTCAAGGGAGAATATAGCTAGGATAATTCCCAAATGAAATACCTATAATACTAAAACCAACCTAGAACATGGAGGATATCGAACAAATTCTTAGCTAACTTAGAAGACATGAATGCTAAATCTATTTTTGGATCCACTAAAATTCCTACGTAAAAATCATGTGACCCAAAAAAATTACTTCCCATATCCAAACTTAGCACTAGGGAAAATTATAATATAGACTATTCTCTATAAAAACATAATAAAAAACCTCATTATGGTTAAAATTATTCTCATTCACTTTGTAATATACCAAGATTTGTTCCACAAACACAACTATGAATGAGTCAAATAATAGGTGGAAATCAGGTTCATCAATTCAATAAACATAGTTGGACCATTGGTAACTCCAAATGACATAAACAAATACTCAAAGTGTCTATATTGGATTAAAATTATGGTATTTGGAATATCATCCTCCTGGACCCTCAACTGGGGGTACCCTAATCATGGATCGATCTTTGAAAACCAATGGGCTCCCCTAAGATGATCAACCAGATCATCAATTCTATGTAGTAGGTATTTATTCATTACTATAACCTAGTTACGAATATGATAATATATGAAAAGTAGTAGGTTACCATCCTTCTTATTCACAAATAGAGCTGGTGAATCCCATGGTGACAAACTAGGGTGAATAAAACCCTTTATATCAATATCATCTAGCTAAACTTTCTGCTCCTTTAGCTCAGTTGGATCTAACTGGTTATACGACATGGAAATTGAGAATGTCTCATGGAGAATATTGATTGTGAAATTGACCTATCTTTGGGGTGAATATCCTAAAAAATCTTCTAGAATATTTAATGGGTATCGTGACCACTGGAATATCTCATTCTAAGAAATTTTAAATAGCCTTGAGAAAAAAACATGACAACTAGAACAAGATCTAAACCAACTATAAAGCTACTAGTTCGGACCACCTTGAATGAAAATCCCACTTACCCTATTATACATGAGTTCTCCCATCATGAGTAAGGAACCGGAACCTACGATGATAACATTCAAGAATCACCTTAATGCTAATCAATCGATCCATACTAATAATGAGGTCGAATATGTCCAGGACAAAAGAAGGAAGTCCCATATGACTTCCATTGTAGCTACCGAGAAATGACAGTCATGGAACTTGATAACATTATCCTTCATACCTAATGGGGTTAGAAAATCCATAACATGCAACATCAACTAAACCTATATAACAAAATATTCATTCATCTTATGTGAAATGAAAAAATGAGTTTTATCAGTTTCAATTAAAGCTGATTCCTTAAATGAAGCAATAAACAGCATACCTATAATAGTGGTTGACCCAAAATCTGAGTCCTTCGGTATAACCTATGTTGTATAAAGACAGACTAGATCAGACCTACCCCATGCCTTCTTCCCATTTTTAGAATCTCCCATACCACGAGGGTGAGATCCTTCGCCTTTAAAAGCCTATGACTACACCTTACATACCTTCAAGAAAGTGGATCCCATAGTGATCCACTGTGAAGCCAATTGATAGAACTGCTGGACATGCACTAGAATTCCAAATCGGTAGAGTATCTAGGCACTTTATTTTGGTATTATATTCTTTTCCACACTGATAAAATTCAATCCTTATAGGATCCATAGAATTTGAACCTATCAATTGTTGAACACCCTTGACACTACCCTTGTGATAATCATCATGCTTCCTATTCTACCCTGATGAAGAACTCTAGCTTCTATCCATAGAAGAAACAACATTAATACTTGTCTTTCAAGTTAAATATAACTCTACCATAGATTAAATTTCAATAACCTTTGATATATAGAGGAATATTTACATATCTAATCACTAGCCTCAATCCCATCTCAAAAAGTTAATCATTCATGTGATCATTCACGGAGATATCTAGAGAGACATGAACCAACTCAGTATTTCTGGTAGAATACTCTATCACCAAATGATAAAACCTATCCAGTTTTAATAACACACATGTGTTTTCTACTCCCAAGGACTCTGGGTAAAACTACTGATTAAAATCCACCTTAAAAGTGGTCTATGTGATATCCTTGTACTTCCCCTAAATTACCAACAACTTCTGCCACTTCATACCAAGTAATTACATCACATAAGTGGTAAATCCAAAATTAGATGTCTCATTGGTCTTTAATAAATAAAATAACCACTCAATACAATAGAACCACTAATTAAGATCATTGGGTCCCTTGTCTCTATGGAATACCATTGGATTTTTCATTGAAAACACTTGATCATGTTCCACCATCAATGTCTTCTCATGAACACCCATTTAACCCATGGTTTGGATTATATGAATCACAAAATCCAATAAATCCAAATTAAAAGTTAGGTTCATCTATGGTGTATTCTCCATTAATCTGTCTCTCTCTCTATGCTTGGATAAGGTCCTTCTTAGAGGCATTATCTACAAGACACAAAACATGAGCATTAAGAACAATTTTACCTCAAGCCAGAAAAAAAAGAGTCAAAATAAAGCATCAAAAAGGGTATCAACAAGAAGTATAAACATCACAAGCCAATCCAAATGAAAAAGGATCATAAAAATCATAAAACAACCCATATCTAAACTCAAATCATAACCCAAATCTCAAACCACCCAGGGAAACTTGAGGTTAGACACAAAGAGGAGTTGGCTAGGAAATCCCTCATTACTGAGTCCCAAATAACATCCTCCTTTTATCAAATTTTATAACAAACCAAACTTGTTTTACATAACATGACACGTTATCCAATATACCACATGACCCAAAGTATGTTCCTAATCACCACAAGATTATTAAAAGAATTAGAAATGAACAATTATTCTATGGGAACAGTGTACGATCCCAAACTTCTTGAAGCTGTGAACTTTTTTAAATTTTGGTTTAAATCTATTAATTGTGGTTAATGAAGAGATTAACATATGTGTGAGGAGGTTTGAGGGTGTTATAGGGATTACTGACAAGAAGGAAACGGAATTTTGGTCATCCAGTGCATATTTCATGGTTGGCACATGGTTAGGGATAATCAAGCGCCCAAACCATGCTAGCCTAGAGGAGGGGTGCAAGGTTAAGAAAAATGTGCAAGGGGACAGAATTATTTTGTGGGATTGGGAAGAGGAATCCACATAGTTGGTGCATGGTTTGAAAACTTTTTTGTATCTCCCCAGGAAACTGTGCGACCTCAGCCCCTCTTGGATAGTGGTTGGCACATGGTTTGTTCACAGTTTGGAAAAGTCTGCGGTCAAACCAGGTGTTCCATTAGAAAGTTAAAAATTACAACACTACACCCTTGGAATTTTTCCGATATTACCTGATTTTCCTCCCCTTTATTCAACCACTATCCCTTAAGATGAACCTAAATCATCAAGAACTCCCAAGGATATAGCTCTCTTGTCTCTAGGCTATTTGGAGCACCGTTGGTTGCAGATCGAAGCTTCGGGTGAGTGTAGTCTTCTTCATGCTTCTCTTTTCCAGATTACAGCTTGTATATTACTTCATCTTATTTTGAAGCCCTAAAACCCTATTTTTCATGTGAATATTATATTAGGGGTTCAAAGAGTGATTAAATATGGATCTAAGGTAAAGTTTAAGGGTGCATTCATCATTGGATTCAAGGTAGGTGGTCTACATGTTATATCCCTTGGTTTTGTTATATATTTGTTCATGTATGACTGCGTTCTTGGTTTTCTATTATTTCAAATTCGGTTCCTTTTTTGGGGTTTGGTAAAATTGTTGGATAAATGATAAATTTAACCACCTTATAATCCCCATGGGATGCATTGAGGATGATTTGACTGGTTAGGCCCCCTATGGGGTGTGCTACTATTTCCAAAGCATAAATCATGGTAGTGTTAAGCATGAAAATTACTAATATTGAAATATAACCCATCATAAAAGTGTTTACATGTTACTTTTAATTATAAATAGAACCAAAAGTGGTTATGAATAGTTATTGGAAATTATATAAGGGTTCATTTAGCATAATGTGAAAAATGAGTTAAATGGAATAGTATGAATAAGACAGATAGATTATGAAATTAGAAGGGAAATGATTATGTGAATGAAGGCATCTAAAATGGATAATGTGTAAATAGATCAGTTCATGGGTAGTGATGAACAAGTTAAATGGGTTAATGTGTGAGAATTGTTAAATATGACAAATGGGATACTGTATAGAAATTGTGGAAAATGTGAAATGGGATAACATATGTGTAGTGTCAAATATGCTAAATGGGTTATGTAATTGAAAGGGGAAAGGGTTAAATGGGTTATTCTGAGTAAATTATAAATGGGATAACAGGTTTAAGAATAAGGATGAATTATCTGTTAAATTAAAAGTGAAATGTGATTGTTATGTGTTTTTATTATGTATGTTTTGTGATATGGTATATGTGGTAATTGATAAACAAGAATGTGCACATGGCTTGGTTGTTATGGGGTATTGGAATTGAGGGTCTACACCCACAGGTCAAGTTATAGTGAGGATCTTAACCCCACCCCATAATCTATATGTTAGATAAGGGGATTGAGGCTCTATACTTATAATGGATACATTTAAGGATACTAACTAGACCGAGGCTCCAAATTAAGTGTGATGTAAATGTTTGTGAAATATTTATCTCTATAGAGATAGGTAACTTGATCTACATCCTTATTATTAGTGATTGATTTTATTATTTCATTGTGTAAATAATGTAAATTTCTAACCCATGAAACATGTAAGGAAAATATATTAAGTTATGATTATTGACTAAATGATAAGCATCAAAATAATGTTTTAAATGGGTTAGGTAAACATGGTTACATAATAGAACCTAAGATGTATTGTTTACTTTTTTATTTATTTAGTTATTGCATGCACTATATATTTAAAATCCATATTTCTTAGACATCATTGGTGGTGCTCTACTGAGTTGTACTCACACCCTCCTCTGGGTGCTGTTAGGTACCCAAACAGATCTCATGGTTGCAGGTCAGGACAAGGGAAAAGGCCCTATGATAGGGAGTTGATTTGGGATTTGGGAGTGCATGTATAAGGATCCTGACATGGATTCAGGACTCATTTTAGTAGATTCAGCTATTTGTCTTTATTTTGGATTTTCCTTTACTTTTCTCACAATTATCATGACATGAAATATTTATCATTTGTTGTGATTTGTACCATGTTTGGGAACTGGTTGGAAATACATGTTTTGGTTTTTGGCATATTATTTAATTTATTTCACATGTGATCAAATATGGATTACTCTATTAAGGAGGTTATAGTCTCCCCATGTGAATTATCATACCCTCACATCTAGTCAACAACTTATAGGGTACAGGGAGGTGCACTTGAGGTCATGTGGTGACCGAGCTCGAAGCATTGGTTCAGTCTCTTCCATGTTGGGGATGTTACAAATGATTTCTCCCCTGGTAAACTGGTATGACCCATCAATAAAATGGTATGTCCACACCAAAAATAAAATTAAATATTAAAATATAAGAAAATACTATAAACCCAAACATATATCATAGTACAAACATGCTATAACAAGACATATACATTGTATCTCAAAATAAAACCCAAAACCCAAAATGAAGGGGATAGTTCTAAAAGAGGCCAAAAAATACAACCCAAAGGGTAAAAAACACCATAAGTAATCTATAAAAACAATACCTATGATACCACATCTCTTAAAAAAATGGATGATAGTAATCAAGAAGAGACACCATGGAACATGATGCCATTTACTTTACCTTTTTCCTACAAAACTAAATCTGTAAATGCCTAAAGGGTCCAAGTAGGGTGTGAGGATCAAATCCTAGTAGGATTCCACCATGAATATAATTAAATATTTTACCCATATAAACCAATAAATTAGTTTGAAGACATTTTCAAAACCAACCCAATTTGAAAACAAATCATTTTCAAATGAACCTTTGAAATACCTTGGGTTTTTTATTTGAAATTTAAATTATTTTCCAAAAAAATCCAACATGGATCAGATAAATAAACCAATCCATAAAACATAACATGATCATGATAACAAATAAGAAAAACCAAGGGAAATCATAGAAACAATATTAATAACAATATAAATATAACTGAAATAAAATGGGCATAACATCTCATCAAATCAAAATAAAACTAATAAAATGAATAAATATATAATCCAATCCATCTTAAGTAATGTGCACACATGGATCTAACCATTAGGCTTACCATGAGTGAGTAAAGAATTATGTCAGCTAGCTAAGAAAACAAAATCTCTCACGGTCTTCCCTAGGACAAACAAGGAACCTCATATGGTTTTCCTACCGAAAGGCTCTCCCAGTCTCTTGAAAATAATGTTTGAGGCACAAATGATCCTCTATCCAATGTATCATACAGCTGATTGACCAAACCATATTGAAAGATCTCATGGAATTCTCTCCAAAGTCCCACAAAGTCCCTCAGAAAAACCCCTTTCTCACACCCCAGTTAACCAATATGATACTCTATGACAACACATTCACAAATTAATTCACAGATCTATCAAGATTTAACACAATCTATTTCATGAACAAACAATAACATTTTATTAAAATACCTCATTCAAAGGTAAATCCATTTCTAAAATCACTTTAAAAATTCTTTTAATTTCATAAAACCCCTTTGATCCATTTTAAGAAACACTTGGTGTGCATATAAGACACGCACAGTTGAAAATCCCCTATTAAAACATCAAATTGATAATAAAAAATCAATGAAACACATCAAACATAGAATAATCATCAAGAATAAATCATTTTAATGAAAATTTAAACAATATAAACCTAATTAAATTCATAATTTAATGGTAATCCATGAAACAATCCCTTAAATAGATACACCAACCTCGCATTCAGTCTAAAACTCATCACCCTTGATAATGAACTCTCAGAAGAAGAAGAAAAATGTCTCACACAGCTAAGACACAAGAAAAAAAATCAAAACCCAAAACATGTACCCTATATTCATCTAAAACCACCCTAGGGTTCCACACTTGCAAAAAAATGGTAGAACAAGGATTGAGAAGGGGGAAATAAGTAGAGATCATGATGGAATTAACTTGAATCATGTAAAAACTCCCTGATCTCCAAGATTAATCCATCAAGGATGAGGGATAGAGGATCCAATATAAGGGGGAGGGGGTATGCATGATGTACGATAGAAATGGGGTAAAAAACCTTTAAGAAATATGGGACTATAGTAAAAAAACACTTTTTAAGTGGCATGGATAGGTTAGATTCATTGGTTGTATGGTTAGGCAAACCATGATCCAACCATGCAAGTGCCACATTCTAACAAAGTGTAGCATCCACCAATAGCATAGCTAACCAGATTGGTATAATGAGAGGGTATGGAAACTACCATCGGGACCAGGCACTATGCGGCTTTGTACATGTCAATGCAAGCCGATCACCAATTCAAGGTGGGGAGCTAGGTGATCAGTGCCGCAGAAGCTGGGGAGGGGCAGTTCAAGTGGGTTGGGCCTACGGGTCATGTATTTGGCATGGTATGCCTCTAGGCCTTCGGGTCATGTATTGTGGGTTAGTCGGGCCTTGTGCCCTGGGCCTATGGGTCATGTATGGGTTCCCCTTCAACCCTTAAAAGGGGGATTATCCATAATAAAATAAAACTATGAAGGCCTCCAGGCCATTCGGGCCACATTCTACCAAATATGGGTCACATTTTTTGAAAAACCATTCTAAAAAAAATGTAAAATCCCTAAATCAAAAATGGTATCACCCTTGTATGGTTAGCTGCACAATTAAAAAAAATTGTGCACCATCTATACACCCTGGTCTATATTTCCAAAATCCATCAGTTTTGACCCTTGGAACCTGGGAAATCCAAGAATGAATAGAAATGTAAATAAAACTCCAAATTAAATTTACTAGTGATTCTATTTGTTTCACATTTATACCTATGAGGGAAATGTTAAAATTAAATAAATAAAATTGAATAAAAATGGAATCAAAGTGAAATAAGATAATATAAATAAACATATCATTGAATAATTTTATTTTCCCTGAAATATTAATGACTAAATTTTGACTAAAATGAATCAAGAATAACATAAATATATGTAATATATCTTAGGATAAATTTTATAATAATCTTAATGTAGTTTTATAGAATTTAAAAAATGTGATGATATAAATCATGACATAATTCAATGGGACTCTCATACTATATAATGTATCTTTAGGGATTGTTTAATATGCCATAATTGAGGCATAACATCATCCCTACACTAGGAGGATGAAATGGTACTTTCTTTTGGCCCCAAATTCTCACTTCCTAAATGCGACTGAATTTCATCACATTCATCAGTGATTTCTACTCCTTGGTTGAAATGGGGTGATGAGATGTTAGTTTCTCCTTTAATGGATTCTTCCTTAGAGATTGTTGCCTAGTTTTTGTATACATATTATATTTAATTCATGTTTGTGATACTCATTCCCAATGTCATCCTGAGGTGGACACTGGTTAACTATACTACTTCTGTCTCAATAGAGCAGTAAACTTCATCCAAGGGAGGTAGTAGCTTTGGGCATGTTGGGAATGTCTGGATATTAGGTAGGATGGGAACCTATAAAGTCTTTCTATTTTGGAAGGAATCTCGCATGTGAGGAATCTTACATGCAGAACCTAGGGAATCCCATGTTGATCATGAAGTAATTGATTCCATGTACATAACTCTTCCAAAGAGTTTTACCACAAGCATCCCATGTTTATTTCATAGGGTAGAGATTCTAGATTAGGGAAAGATTTTGACATCTTGTAGCGATGGGAATGGGGTTAAAGTCTTGTGATGATAGGTTGGGAACTATCTTAATCTATTTCAAGGATATGATGGGTGATGTAGTGTTTCCCTTGGAGGTAATATTTTACAATTGAATGATGTTGGGATTGAACCTCAGGGAGGCATCCTACATTCCCTACTTATGAGACAGAGATCAAAACTCCCATAGTTTGATGCCCCAATTTAAGGTAGTATGAAAGTTCCATTCCATATAGTTTAACATCATATTGTAAGGATCCTCATGTCGCTAAAGGAGAATTAGTGAGGGATGGTGTTGGGCGTACGTGTACAAGCTTCTTGTGTTAAGTGTTTCATCCGACATGGAGGGAGGATAGTGTGGGGATTACACATGGAAGATTCTCATTACGAGTGTCTCATAACTTGGTAGGGAAGGATGGTGTGGGGATTATTAATGGAAGATGCCTTGGTGTTAGGAGTGGAGTACCATTGTTTATTATACATGGTGATTCATATGTTCATCGCATGTGGTAAGGCTATAATTTTACAACATGTTCTGAGGATGTTTCATCCAGTTTAACCTCGTATTACTAGGATGTGGAGTTGGGTATTTTTACATCTTGAAGCTCAGATGTGGTTGGTAATTATACACAGTGGGGGACTACATAATGATTATTTGAATATCCATCATAAGGACACTCTCCCATCTAAGGTTTATGGTTTCCCATGATGATTCCACCTCTAGGGATTATTTTACCACCACTCATGTGCATCTTGGTGGGACATGGAATTTGAACATCTATGGAGGATTGAAAATCAGGATCCCAAATGTTAGGGTACCAATTCTTAAGAGAAATAGGCATTATGGTACCTATTCTTTGGAGAAGTATGTATTATTATGGCCCAAGTGTCACTTGGACCAATGTTGGAAGACACAAGGGTAGGTGATAATAGTTTCACATGAATTTAGGGTGTAGTTGAACCAGTTATAGATGATCATAGAGGACCTGGGAACTCAAATTTTTCAAAATAGTATCATCTAAAAGGAAAAATCATAGAGAGTCATATAGGAGAGGTTTTGTTAATGTTGGGTATTCATGTATGTTTTGATCTTTTAGAAGCCCAAGGATCTCATTGAGGTTAGAGGTCTCACAAAAGAGTATGTTTCTTGAAACATGGGGACCCTACCTTAGGGTAAATTCTTGGTTACCATGGGGTTGGTTTCATGAAATATAATGATCTCATGAAACCCCAATATCCTCCAATAGATTTATTCTTATGAAAATTCCGTGGACCTATATGAAATTCATCTATAACATGGGATGAGGTTCTCAAAAACCCATGGGATTTGGTTTCATGAAAGATAGCTACCTTTGGAGGTCCATCAATTCTCTCACACATGAAGCTTCTAAGTATCGTGATCTCAGAGATTTTTTTTAAACATTAAAGGTCATGTACCCCAAAAATTTATAAATAGGAGGTATTTATATGCCATGTGGAGGTAGGGGAATTGGTTTCAAGAATGAAGGATTACTTCATGAAAATTTATGAGCTACAAGAACATGAGAGGTTTCATGAACATGAGATATATTGTGTGTATGTTACCATCAAATCTTCACGCATCTGGGTACATTCATGAAAAAACACCCTATGAGCCAAAAAATACATTTTGTGATGGTTTAGGACTTCAAAAATCCACATTTACTCACAAAGGAAGCGAATTTTGAGAATCCATTCCCTTAGAAGGATTTTTGGGTTGTTGTGGCCCGAATTTGTCCCAAACTAGTTCTTCCTTTCTTTTCCTAGCCCGTGACATGCGTATTCCAGTGTCAAAAATTTCCAACCCTTATAATTGGATTTGAAGAAGAAATGGAGTTTCATATTCTAAGATAAAAATGCTAAAAAATGGTTATTGAATGTCTCATTGGAAAAACTCAATCAAGAAGCTCATTCAAGAAACTCGGGTCCAACATTTTTCGATAAATAGAGGTAGGGATCCCTTAGGGGACCATGATATTTTCTCAAAAGATAAAAATGCTCTTTATTTTTATGAAACTCAAGACCTTTGTGAGAATTTTTTAATTCTTATCATCACCACTCATGAAACTGCACCCTTCTTCAAACTAGATTTAGTTAATAGACTTTCACGAAAAAAACATCTGTGAATAGACTTCCACAAAAAACTTCTGAAAATCGACATTCATGAACAAGTATCAAAAAACATTCAATCTCTTTGATACAATGTTTACCAAAGTTGAAAATGATAATAATAATCATTCTGGGAAGATGGATGGGAACATAATGATTGGAGAGAGAATCTGAGGCACCTCAGATTGTGAAACGCTTACTGTACTGCTAATGTGGGATAAAGAGGAATAGCCACTTTAGAAGAGGATACCATTGTATGGATTCAAACCAAGGGAAAAAGTGTTCATCCCTAATGTTAACTGAGATGATCCCAAATAGATGTTTATGAGCTCACCTAAACAATAACAGTTTTATAGGTATATTAGAGGACACATCTTAAGGACCATGAATATCTTACAACACACACTCTCTAAAACCACATGAACAACATCAACAAGGATGTGTTAGAGGTAGAGGCATCTCCTCCTCAGTATGAGAAAATTATCAAAGCGGGATTTGGGAATCCACTCAAGTGGTGGAAAGTTAGCTGGGACTTATGCTAGGGTTAAATGTATTGATGAATGGTAATGGGAATACTGAGCATTCTAGTCATTCCATAAGTTTGAGTTAGAGGTAAAGAATTTCACGCTTTATGAGGTGGCATGGTCATCATAGTTACACATATACCACCACCTAGAAATCATGATAGAGTTTCTAAGTAGGTGGTCAATAGGGACCAAAACCTTCTAGCTTCACAATGGGGAGGTCAACACTATTTTATGGTATCGTTAATAGATTATTGTGATCCTACTCCAAGGAGAAATATATGAAGAATTATTCAATAAGGAGAACATTTAGTAGGACTATGAACAAATTACTTCCATGGAAAGATATCTGCGACATTTCATGAAAGGGATGAACAAGCATAAGCTGGGGATAATAGGAATTCAAGTAGTGGTTCAGGTACTTTCTAAATGAGAGATCAGACATGCCAACTAGGAGGACATCTTAATAACCCATGGAATTCCATAAACCCAAGTTGTACTCTTACTAGATGATTCTAGTGGCGTACTAGTAGCCATTATGGGTCTATAGTGTGAATCCTAAACCTCTCATGGTTATGTTTTCTGGGTTTACCACCATGTTAATATGTGGATGGATTCTCCCAACAAGGTATACATACATGGGGGTGCGGTCGAGTACCATTATAATGGAAGTGATGTTGGTGATGGGGAATCACATCAACTTTGTTGTCCTGGTATTGACAATGTTGTACAAGGTTATTCCCAACATCAGCCATGGGAATACTTCTCCATGTATGTGAGGGCCCTTCCATATTCTATAAAATTGGGTTTCCTCACACATAATGGGATATGAATATCCAATCCCCATTTATCCCCCCAAGACAATCTTTCGATCATCGATACTATACATTTTTGGGAGTCTCCTTCTCTACTAAGGCTCATTAGATTCACTAGAGATGATTGGGTTAGAAAATTACTTTATATTCCACCCATTGCCACTTCTTATGAGAATAGTGAACAATGATAGCACAAGGACCATTTAATAGTGGTTTTACCACCTATCCTTTTGAGGTGGGGTACTGGTGGTGAGGGTCAACTACAATCTGATTGGTGAGTTGTATTCCCCACATTAGTTCATGAGGCTATTTTAATGCCTCCATCAATTGACCTAGAAGGTGTACACAATGGTGCACTACATGATTAAACCCTCTATTCTCATATAGATCTAGCATATATTCACCTGTAAATATATAAAAGAGGGAAATGAGTTTCCACCATATATAACCACTTATGGGCTCACCCATGACTATACAAAGAGTTGGTAGAGGGCATATCCCATGGAGATGTTTAGGAGGTGAACAACACGGGTTGAAAAAGGAGAGGCCTAAAAAATATAGAGTTGGGGATGAGTGAAATTTGGAACATGCTATGGAGGTAGGGTCATTCTAGTGGGTAGGGAAGTAGTTGTAGAGCTAGAAATACCTAGCTCAACACATATAGAGTCTATAAGGTGAGAAGAAAAAACAGGATTGATTCTCATAGGAAATCTATCGGGGGTGGAAGGAAACAATCTCTAGGGTAGTCTCAAGGGAATTTGTAAAAGGTCTGGGAAAGTATCTATGACACCCGAATGTCCCCAGTGGTGTTTTTTTCCTCAACACATGGGAAATATATGGGTCTAAAGACAAATTACCAACCTCTATATGATATGGAAGCTCCTCAACAGAGATGGGATATTTCTCATTGGGTTGGGTCATTCAAGGGATGGCTTCCATGTGCCCAAGGATGAAGTGGTGAAATTTATAAGGGATATGGAGGATTTGGTTCACTCTCAGGGCATATTTCATCCTCTGACATGCTAAGTAAAGGTTTTACTAGGTTTTCCTTCTCCCCTGGGTCTCTCAAAAAGTGTTTGTCTACACGTATGCCTCGGCCAGAGGGGTTATAGGAGTCTTGGGGAAGAAATGTGTACTGGTATTTTCCTAGGGGAGAGGTCCTGTTTTTGATTAGGTAAATCTTATAACCTCATAAATTTTGGACACTACTAAACCCTAATAATAACATATAAATCCTCTTTACTTATACATTAATAGGTGAGAACAAAAAAGAGGGGTGTTCATGATGAACCTTAGGTAGAGGGTGAGAGAGCCTCAATCCTTGAAGGGGTGATCATGGGGCCACACATTTATTTCATGGCCATGGGTAGCCAATCTTAGGCTAGAGAGACACCAATGACTATGTAAATGACCATTGGGTAAATTTCATCCCTGAGTGGATCGCTCATGAACCTCTCGGAGATTCTCACATGGTTGAATTAATCATGTAAGATCCCCCATACCATTTTTTATTAATGATTTTCATTTGTATGTCTGACTGTATTATTCTTAAATGGAAGTTCATGTCATGTTTGGGGCTTATATTTAAGCACTAATTATCAATAAATTAGTTCCAAGATTTGAGGCAGTGATATTAAATGCTGATCTCTAGGCGGAGATAGCCGAGGAGGTCATAGGGGTCGGACCAACCACAAAGGTGTTGTAACGCCCCGAACCCAGTTACCCAGAGTCGGTGCATTATTGCGTAACATTGTCATGATCACAAAAGATCATGTCTTGAAAGACCGATTAGTTTAGTAGACTTGGAAACACTAGATACGTTCATAAATGTTACATTACATCATAAACTGAAAAACTACAATAACAAAGTCTCCATAGTCCAAACTCATATCCTCTTCTGACTATCCCTGCATGTCATTCATAAAATACTTCTTCACATCCTGGAAAATATTAAAACATTGGAAGGGGTGATCTCAGATGCTCAGTAAGCATAAAAATATTACGGAAGCTTTCATAAATAATCATTAACATTTAATTCAATGTATAACTAAACCAAAAGCCTTTTTAAACATGATCTTCAGCATAATATGGAAAAAATAAAATTAAAAAATTCCATTTACTTACTCACATGGATATTCTAATAGTCGAATAATCACATGAAATATCAATAACCACTTTCATAATGATGGAATCTATAATGATAGACTATCATAACCACGTAGCCAAGGCCTCGTACCAAGACTACAAATAAGATTTTGTCAAGGCCTCGTGCCAAGACACTAGTTTGTCTCATGAGACACGCCGATACAATTTTTTTAGAAGATACTTATTTTTAAAACTTCTCAAATATACTCCATTATTTTTCTGAAAAAATTATGCAAGCTTCTGAAAACAAAATAACTAATTCTGAGACATCTCGACTAATTACAGGCCATGATGGGTCCACTCCCAATCCCTTCCTGTCTACCACACTCGAGAGTCGGTTTTTCGGAAAACATTTTTAAGCTTGCATTAAATACGTATACATTTGAACTGGATTTCCATATATTCGAGATAAATATCTCTTTTTTTAAATCATCTAAAAATCACATAATTATAAAAAAAACCTTTTGAATAAACGTAAAATTCAAAGGGGTTTATACACCGTATAAAATAAAGTTGTGTATAAAACAAAATATGCCTCAATGAAAGGAGATTGAGACGAAGTCCCTTACAAAGATCATTTTTTAAAATAAAATAGATCTATTATGTGTATTCACTAAAATTACACAAAAATAAAGTACAAATACAAGATAGGACATAATAATATCATGACATAATTTGAAAGTAGGATATTAACCCAACTAATGGAAATCGGGTTAAGAAGTTCCATTACCTCGTTTCCGACATGACTTGACCGCTCTTTAACCTCCTGAATAATAAACTAGAGTTAATCTCTACCTTCTTAAGAACCTTTTTCAAGTTAATTATTCCTTTTATATCACTTATTACCATGTTATGAACATTATGTAATTATTTAAGTTAATAACGGTCGTTTTGTTGATCTTAGGTACTTGAGTCAAAAAATAAACTTCTTATAATTACACTTTGTTCATGTGGTAAAATATCCATTATATCCATAATTATATTCATGATGTATATATCATATACATCATATATATCCATTATATACATTCATTTATAATATTACATAACATTTAGAGGTAATAAATCAAATGCACCGTTCATGGAGATGGTAAGACATACGTACGCATGAATGCTACTTTCATTTCTATTTCGTATTTAATGGAATGAAGTTATAATTATATAAAGTTATAATATAATTCAAATATAATATAATTTATAATACCATTTAATCCATCCTTTATACATCCCACATATGGCATTAACGATTCAAATCACTTTGAGGGGGCGGTAGTCCGCACTTTCTAAAATGAAGATATCGTGTTTACCCATAATGGAAACCATAAAGGTATGCCATAAATGAAAAATACAGAAGCTTAATTAAAAAAATAAACATATCATATATCATATATAAATATAGTGACATCTTAATGGCCACCTTTGAAGGTGTTATATGAGTGTTGAACAATCATCGTTTCGTGAGGCAGAAATTCGCCATCCAAAGAAACAGTATGTTCGTTAACCATTATATGTAAGTGTGTGTAAGTGTAGCTCGAATAATTCTTATAAAAACATCCTAGTATATTTAGGATACTTTTTTTGTTACAAAAGAAATGAATAAAAAGAGTTTAGGGGGTTGGAGAAGCAAAATAAAACAAAATCACATAAGAGAAGCCATTACCATAAAATCGGGTAACTCTTTTTTTGATTTGATCCAAAGGATTTCTTGGGAAGAATTCTGACCAGAGTGAGGCTTCTAGGAGTAATAGAGGGAAGTTGTAAGAGTATTTTTTCAGAGTTTGGCAGAGCCAAAAGGCTTTGATGGTGTGAGTAAAGTGGTAGTGGAGGGGGCCTTTTATAAGAGGAGAAGAGGGGAACTCTTGGAAAGATTGAAATGTTACTTTATCATGAAATTATTTTCAGATTTTAAAGGACTCACAATGATATATTTTGAGGCTAAGGTGATACGGGTTCGAAATATGCTCATCCAATAGGTTTTAGACAAGTTTAAGCCTTATATTTTACATTATCTTTCCATTTTATTTAAATCGTTAATTAATGAGGTAATCGCTGCATCATTATGGTGTCATAAACAATTTAATTTATTTAATGTCTAGAAATTATAAAAAATTTATCATGATGTAGTAAATCTTTTTATCTTTCTAAATAATATTTATAGTCAAAGATATGACCTGTATAAACCCATTTAAAAATTGTTTTAGTAAAACAACTCATGTTTGTGACATTTTTATTTTAACATTAAATAAAACGTTTTTAATGTCATTTTCCTAAAAAAGTGGCTCCATGAGATCCCCAAGTTGACCCATGGATTGTCTTGGTCGTCCAGGACTCATCCAATAGAGGTAGGGCAAGTGTAAAGGTATTTTTATATTTTTATAATATCATTTTTACCTTAAATTTCACTAATTATCTTTAATCGCGATTAATTAAACTTAAAGGTTACTGTTCACCAAAAAATTATTTTAATCCTATTGAACCAAATTTTACTTCCTAATGACAACCATTTATGTCGGATTTTTGATAATAAAATCACATAAGTGGTAATGTTTCATTTAAACGAAAAATCAGTTTTTTAACTACCACTCTGTGGTTTCACTATTCATCAAAAATTGAAGTTTTTCAGAACAATGCCAAAATTTCAACCTAAGCTGTAATTGATATTCCAAATTCAAAAATGATGTCTATTTTACAAAATTCTAAAAATATATGTTGCAATAATTAATTTTATAATTAATTCCCTCTGTCGCAACAAATAGTGTGTTTTTAAGAAACAATATATAACAAAAGATTGACAATTGTTTATGTCCAATTTCAAAGTGAAATTAATTCTAATGACCACCATTGGATAAATTGGTAAATATATATTCTAATTATACTTTAAAACCACTCAATAGTATAATTTATCACTATAAATTATTTTGATTAAAAATGTTGTTTTTAAGTATTTTTCTCTATTCAAAAAAAATTGGAAGTTCTCAGAAAAATACCAAAAATTCAACATAGGCTAATTTTGATATTTTGAATCCAACAATGATGTCCATTTTTAAATATAAAATATATATAATTTCAAAAATTGGGTATTACTATTCATAATGGCTATTTTGATTGGTCGCGGTGTATTAGAATCTCGAACATGCGTACAATGCAAGCTATTTCATTATTGAAAGAGAAGTGTATCGTGGAAGCTCGGGGTGTTACATTCTCCCCTCCTTCAATAAATTGCATCCACACAATTTGAAATTTTTCTTTGAAAATAAAAGGTTGAAAATAGAAAATAACTTTGTGTAAATCCCACAACAGAAATAAGGTTAATAAAATTTAGCCTTAATAAGAGGGAAAGGGAAATGAAAAAGTCACCACCAAATTATGATCTCGATAAGGAGAACATTGGTGGAAATTAGAGACATATAATTGGAGGAAAAACGTAAATATTTATAGGGAGTGATTGAGGTCATCAATCACAAACAAGTGTTAAATTGAGGGCCTCAAAGCCTTTAATCTATGTGGATTTAAAATATTATCAGTTCAACATGACATAAGGTATTAGGATAACACATTTTTGTTCTAATATCCCTTTACTAAAGTTTAAGAATTAATTTATTCATAGAATAAGAGATAGGTATATATATATTTATGCTCGACAAGTAGAGTTTCAACCTTCAACTAATTTCTACCACAAACTCATCGTTCACTCAAAATATAATAGAACTCAAAAATATTATATTTATCCTAATCGTACAAGGTTAAAAATATTAACACATACCATTTAGATTAGGAAAACTATTTTTTAATAACCAAGGACTGCCTGTAGGCTAGTGGTAGGTAATAAAGGCATGTCGCACTATGGTTGTGGGTTCGATTCTTCCAGCTTTGTCCGACGCGACGGGTTATCCCCCAACCTGCAGGTTGTACTTTTCCTAAAACTATAGTATTATAATATTCCAAAAATAATCTTCATAAATGTTTTAACCTTAAACAATACTATTCAAAGATAAACTTAACCCATTCCATACTTTATAGTTATCAAAAATACCTCCATCCGGACTTTCACTAAAAGGTCCTTAAATTCCAAAATCAAATGTAACATCAGATTCCTCAAACAAAGTAATGTTTCTCTTATTGTAAACTACTAAAAATATGATTACCTTCATCATATTAAAACCATAATGAAAACAAAAAGTAATTCAGTACAATACTTATATATATTGCATTATTCTTATAACCACAATATAATCCTTGAGTCCAAAATCACCAATACATTAATTATTCCACTTCAACTGTAGTAACAGAATAAGATTTTCCTTGATCCCTTGTCCTTTTCTGAGGTATGTTTACCTGACTCTTAGGACATTCATTTTCATAATTCCCCATTTACCTACAATTGTAGCATTCAACATTGATAGCCTCTTTATTTCCCTTACGATCACAAGCCTAGTGACCTTTTTCTGCACATTTGTAACAAACTCCCATTCCCTTTAGACAAGTACGTGGGTGATTCTTCCCACAATTATCGCATAATGGAAAATCCTTCTTTCCCTTTTTCCCTATATCTGTATCTTTCTCCAACGTTACGTTCTTCTCTTGCTTCACTTTATTGTCATAAGATTTAGAGAATTAATTTTCTGTCTTGATAGCACACGAGACTATATCTTCGTATATTGAGAAATATTGTGAGACTAATGCTCGATGGAGAAATGGTTTTAACCCATCAAAGAAATGATCAATCTTACTTCTTGGGTTACGTATATAATCTGTAGCATGCCTAGATAACCTTATAAAGTTAGCCTCATACTTTGTGACATTCTCATCCTCCTTCTGCCTAAGACTCAGAAATTGCCTTTCTATATCTGCTCGATGGTCATGTGGAAAGTATTTTTCTAAGAAAATTTCCTTAAACTCTCTCCATTCCATACTTGATACTTCTTCATCTTCCTTTTTGTTTTGAATCAGCGACCACCATTGATCGGCATCTCCAGTGAGGCGGTAGAATGCCATGACAACCTTCTCACATTCGCTACTCCCCAAGTCATGAAATATTTTCTCTAAGGAGTTTATCCATTTCTCAGCTACTAATGGATTTTTACCCCCATTAAATGTTGGCGGTTGTTGCCTCATGAATCAGTCTAACATTTATCCTCCACGTTGCGGATCAGGGTGCTCCATATGAGTAAGGTTACTATTCATAACCTGAGTGAGTTGTCCCAGTATGGTGATATGTTGATCAGCACCAATGGAATCTCCGGCTCCACAATAATTATCTTGAGCAGGATGGAAATCCCGACATGGAGTGCGTGTAATTATACGGTTTCCATTCCTCCCACTAGGCGCCATTTCTAAACAATGGCATAAACTAGATTAGTTTATGACTCAAAATACATAATTCCATACTTGTAAAACACTTAACATAAATTAATATATTTATGGATATAATCCATAATCATAAAATGAAATGTTTTCGTTGAGGATGTATATTCTCATAACCCTTTATAGTGGTTTGTAAAGAAAATGAGAATTATACTAAGAATATCCCCCGGGGGTGTCGTAACCAAGAGTGCAGCAAGGCCTGTTTTCGTGCTCCAGTTCCCGTTCAAGTCTAGCTCAAAGCGGTGTTTTCGGGTTTTACCCTTAGGTACATCTGTGCCTAAGTCGCCTCTACCTGCTTGTATCCGGACAGGGATGTATTGCTCGGAAGACTCACAAAATCTCTATAATACCAAAATTATAGGAATTTATTCTATACTAATCCTAAAAGTCGATCTTCGGGCTATGTTCTCTAATCAGAGTTTATCTAAATCTATCTTCCAAAGTTAGTACTAAACTGACTCTGATAGAAACTGTAACGCCCCGACCCCAGTTACCCAGAGTCGGTGCATTATTGCGTAACATTGGCATGATCACAAATGATCATGTCTCGAAAGACCGATTAGTTTAGTAGCCTTGGAAACACTAGATACATTCATAAATGTTACATTACATCATAAATTGAAAAACTACAATAACAAAGTCTCCATAGTCCACACTCATATCCTCTTCTGACTATCCCTGTAGGTCATTCGAAAAATATTTATTCACATCCTGGAAAATATTGAAACATTGAAAGGGGTGAGCTCAGATGCTCAGTAAGGATAATAATATTTCGGAAGCTTTCATAAATAAACATTAACATTTAAGGAAATTAATAACTAAAACAAAAGCCTTTTTAAACTTGAACTTTAGCATAATATGGAAAAAATAAAATTAAATAATGTCATTTACTTACTGACATGGATAATATACTAGTCTAATAATCACATGAAATATTAATAACCACTTTCATAATGATGGAATGCATAATGAAAAACTATCATAACCACGTATCCAAGGCCTCGTGTCAAGACTACAAATAAGATTTTGTCATGGTCTCGTGCCAAGACACTAGTTTGTCTCATGAGACCTGCCGATACAATTTTTTTAGAAGATACTTATGTTTAAAATTTCTCAAATATGCTCCATTATTTTTCTGAAACATTATAAAATCTTCTAAAATCAAAATAACTAATTCTTGATACTTCTCGACTAATTACATGCCATGATGGGTCCGCTCCCAATCCCTTCCTGTCTACCACACTTGAGAGTCGGGTTTTCGGAAAACATTTTTAAGCTTGCATTAAATACGTATACATTTTCCCTGGATTTTCATATATTCGAGAGAAATATCTCTTTTTTTGAAGTCATTTGAAAATCACATAATTATAAAAAAACCTTATGAATAAACGTAAAAGTCAAAGGGGTTTATACTCCATATAAAATAAATTTGTGTATAAAACAAAATATGCCTCAATGAAAGGAGATTGAGACGAAGTCCCTTACAAAGATAATTTTTTTAAATAAAATATATCTATTATGTGTATTCACTATAAGTACACATAAAGAAAGTAAAAATACAATATAGGACATAATAATATCATGACATTATTTGAGAGTAGGAGATTAACCCAAAGAATGGAAATCAGGTTAAGAAGTTCCCCTACCTCGTGTCCGACTTGAATCGACCGCTCTTTAACCTCCTGAATAAAAAACTAGAGTTAATATCTACCTACTTAAGAACCTTTTTCAAGTTCATTATTCCTTTTATATCACTTATTACCATGTTATAAGTATTATGTAATTATTTAAGTTAATAACGGTCGTTTTGTCGATCTTAGGTACTTGAGTCAAAAATAAACATCTTATAATTACACTTTGTTCATGTGGTAAAATATCCATTATATCTATAATTATATTCATGATATAGATATCTTATACATAATATATATCCAGTATATACATTCATTTATAATATTACATAACATTTAGAGGTAAGAAATGAAATGCACCCTTCATGGAGACGGTAAGTCGTACGTACGTTTGAACGCTACTTTCATTTCTATTTCGTATTTAATAGAATGAAGTTATAATTATATAAATGTATAATATAATTCCTGTATAATATAATGTATAATACCATTTACTCCATCCGTTATACATCCCACATATGGCATTAACAATTCAAATCACTTTGAGGGGGCCGTAGTCCGCACTTTCTAAAATAAAGATATCGCGTTTACCCATAATAAAAACCATAAAGGTATGACATAAATGAAAAATAAAGAAGCTTAAGTAAAACACAAACATATTATATATCATATATAAATATAGTGACATCTTAATGGCCTCCTTTGAAGGTCTTATATGAGTGTTGAACAATCATCGTTTCGTGAGGTAGAAATTCGTCATCCACAGAAATAGTATGTTCTTTAACCATTAGATGTAAGTGTGTGTAAGTGTAGCTCGAATAATTATTATAACAACATCCTAGTATATTAAGGATACAGGTTCTGTTACAAAAGAAATGAATAAAAAGATTTTAGGGGGTTGGAGAAGAAAAATGAAATAAAATAACATAAGAGAAGAACATATTGTTTCTGTGGATTATAAAGGTCCCACAATGATATGACCACTAATGTCTTGGTGGTATTTCCACTCTATGGTCTTCTTCCACCTAATAAATTCAAGGATTATATCTCGGATGTTATCAATGATAATCGAGTCATTTATAGAAATTCAATTAAGTATTTGCATATTTTATCACTCAAACCCTGATGGTTGAACTAAAAAACTAGGTAGGATTTCTCCTCTATTATCTAGTTAGCCTAGGGATTGGTGGGGTGGACTCTAATGACCTCCACACACTGTATCAGGACTTCCTCACTGAACATAGCACATGCCCAGTGGTAGGATTTAAATGTTTCATTAAACAAACATAAGGCTGAGGGAAACAAGGTTCTTTAGGAAGATAAAGATGATATTTCCCATTTAGAAGGGTAGGCACAGGAGCATACAGCTATAATTACCATCCAATCTGAGATCATTGACCATCTAATGGCTTAAATGGCAGAATTTGAGGTTAAGGATGTGGAGATGGCGTTTGTGGTGGCTAAGTGTGTGGTTGAGTAGGAACAGGCATGGATAAGGGCTAAAGAGGTTATTTCTAAAGATGAGTAAGGGGTGTCTAATATATCAGAGAAAAAAAGACTTTGGAGGATACTCAATAGAGTTTGGATGATCTGGGTGCTTGATCGTCAGGGTTAAACCTTAGGGGAACCTTGTTTTATCACAAAATAAAAGAGAGGATCCACTATATGGATGACCCTCCCAAACATTTAGTTTATTTATTTTAAATTCCCAACATGAATGAATTTAATTATTGCATATCAGATCAGATTTATGAGATAACCAATCATCAATTACTAAGCCCATGTGAGTCATACTCGGTGTGGAAACATGAGAAAAATAGAAGATTTATCATTTATATAAGAGTACTGGGAATGGTTAGAATGCTCAGGGTCTGAACTTTTTTTTTGAACACTAGGAGTTTCATGAATGATAAAGGATATGGATGGAGAATAGAGATATTTTAATAAAATAATTTCTTTATCAACATGCACTAATTCATGAATGGGGTAACGCTAAGGGTGTTTAAATTTACTTGAAAAACGGGGAATGAAGAGAGTGAATAGATATTCTCAAGATGTGGGACAATGGGGGTGGTGTAATTATAGAGGATAATTGATGATCATGTTTGAAACATAGAATCTATTGTCATTTTGTTTTGGATGAGGATAATAAAATGCGGTTTGACCACTAACCATGTTTCAAAATCATAACCTATCTCAAAATATCATGAAAAGACTGTTGAGGCATGTGCCCAGGACGATAGGTGATCCAATGTAGAATAGGACCATAAGTATCATTTATGTCCTATTAAAACATAGAAGGGGATGGGGATACAATTCATGGGATATACAAGTCATGGAGATGAAGTGATGGAATGTTTAGGTGGAGTTCAATACTCTTGGAATTATTCCATTATGGCATCGAGCACCTCAGGTATGTATATCGGTCTAGATAAAGGTCAACCTCATCATCCAAGAGGAGTTTTTTCTTGGATTCCGATCAATTATTGAAGAACATTAATGGTTCAGTAAGTGACTAACCCCAAAAATAAAAAGGTATTCTCATTTGAGAACCCAAGATGCTCCATAGTTTAACATTGTGTAATGATGATTACGGAAACACAGGTTTTTACCATACAAATATGAAAATGGAAACATAGTTTAATTTAATGTGGTTAGAATGATAGACAAGTAGTTTATCATCATATGGTGGGGATAATGGAAATGAATTTTTATCATCATACAATGAGGATAATGTATCACATAGTTTAACATCATGTGATTGTGACTTCAAGTCATACAGTCTAAGGTATTATGACCAAGATGTTGGGATCTTAGTTTATGGTTATGGATTTCAGACCAATAAAATATAGTTTAAGGCCATAATTATTAGATCATAGGTCTGTGTGTCTAAGAGGAACATGCAAAAAATCTAAGGAAGGTTGTACAATTTTAAAACAGGGGCCTAGGAGTCCACCTGATGTCGTAGGAAATGTTTCTGAAGCAACTTGGACACAGTTTAAGGTTGTGATGCTTGAACCTAAGCAACTAGTTTAAGTTCAAAGAGTTTAAACTATGGTGTGAATACTCCAAATTGACAATTCAAGCATGAACGGGTGACAAAATGATGTTAATTTAGTTAAAAAAAACCCCTAATGATATAGAACACATTCCTAGGGTGACTCACATATAGTTTAATGTCATGATACCTAGAATTGGGATCATAGTTTAATTTCATAGAGTTTGGAACATGGGGTATTTATGTTTCATAATATTTCTTGATGAAAAATCCCCCCCAACTCCTGGTACTATGTGATCCATAATCAATGCGAGAAACAAGAGAATTATGGAGTTCTCATTGTTTGTGGGGGAGAAAACAACGAGGGGTTAAGCTGATCAAAAAATACCATGAGTTCAACCGTGAATTTTAATACCTGTATTGTGAAAGGGGAATAAATGATGAGTTGGTAACAATTGTTGACAATGTTCTAAACACAAGTTCTGTACACATGTCTGTTTATGAATGAGTGCACAGATACAGTATCAACCATTGATCAATTTTGAAATGTCGTATTTTATATTTGATACCAATTATCCTTAGAGGTGTGATTCCATGATTCTAGGTGATCCAATATGTCATAGGTTAATTTCTATTAGGGATCTTATTCAGATTGTGAGAATAATGATTTACCAAATCAAATAAAGTAAACATCATGGAAGTACAAATGGGGAATGTCCTGGAGGGTATATTAGGTGCCTTGGGAAATATTTTTTCATACACTCAAATGTACTAGATGTATGTGTGAGTAGGAGAGAATCAATCATGAACTAGATGGAAAATTTCTAGAAATGAATTTATGGTAGGTCTAGGCCCAAGATTAAATATCCAGGCATCACTATTTATACCATGGGGATGAGAATCAAGAAACACATAGTTCTAGGATTCGGTGTGGTAGGAGACCGATGTCGGAGGGGTGACATCCTCTTTGAGGAGGATATAAAACCATCTCATATTATGAGGCATCCCTATTTTTTATGGGATAAAGTTTTTCAATCATCCCATTCTATTCGTAGGAGAAATATTGATTTTATAGGGGTATGTTTTTTTGGTTCATCCTATACTTATCATATGAGGCATCCTGATTTCATACAGGGTAAAGTAATTTTTGATCATCCCATATTTATCATATGGGGAATCCCGGTTTTGTATGGGGTAATGTTTTTTTGGTTATCCCATACTTATCATATGGGGAATCTCAATTTCATGTAGGGTAATGCTATAGTTTAACATCATGTGTTGAGTGTTGGATTGATAGCGATGGACAATAAATACTAGAGGGGGTGAAGAGTCATTTAAAACATTTATTAGAAATAAACCAGAGTTTATAAAATTATGACATGTAGTGAGTGTTGTGTTCTTAAAATAAATTGAAGTGTAAATAAAATGAAAAAACAAAAACATTTATAGTGGTTTGAATCACAAATATCCTAGTCCACTATTCAACCTTCTCTAATTTGTGATAAGATTGTTACCCACTATGAACCTCACTTTTAAAGGTGTGGGAACCTATTATGGAAACTACCTTTTACAAATACATGAAGGCACAACCCATTAGTTTTACAAGAGACTAAACCTAGTCCATGACCTGAATTTTTATTGGGAGTCACAACTAAAACATCCTTTTTTATGGTGGAATAACATGATAATCCATTTATTTCTTTTGATCGGAAAAAGCATAAACCATACTGAAACAAAAAATAAATAAATAAAAGATTAAATGAAGAAAAAAATAAAAAGAAACTAACATATGGTCAAAATATGTCTAATTTGATGAAGCCTGATGTTTGTTGATAACTTTAATAGAATAAGGTTGAATGTTGAAGTTAGTTTGTGATCATATCCATGGAACAGAAGTTATAGTAGATTCTTGATTGTATGAGAGAAGTAAGAATTGTGTCATGGTTTAATAAAAAAAATCTATAAAATGATATGTGTAGGAATTAATTTTGTGTCTTGAAGATATATTTAGGGAATTAATCTCAAATCATTAAAATAAATATCTTCTAAGATCATCGTTAAAACCAATAGCTGCATGGAACTTGTTAGAGAATAATAATAAAATAATATCACTATTACCTTCATTTTTGAATGTCGCATTGAAAAAAAAAGAACAATCACACTCTTTATTTCTTAATGAAATATCAATTTAAAATAGTTAAAAAGGTAAGTATAGAAAATATTTATAATTCATAATTATAAAACAGTTTAAATAAATTGAATGAACATATAGTTTTTTCTGGAAATAAAAATGATGTAAAAAAGATCATCATAAGAATATATATACATCATGCATATATGTACATAAAATATGATCATAATTATTTTTACATAACATATAATCATATTTTAACAAATATAATAAAATATTTATCTAAATATTTATTCTAATAACGTCAATTGAAAAATTAATAAATATAATTATTTAGAAAAATAAATTTGAACTAATGGTAGATTTAAATACCTGGTGGAAGATTTATCTATAATTTTTCTGTAGTAGATTGATCTGACGGTGGTGTTGAGTGTTAGAAAGATATACATTTGGTTCATGATCTACTCATAGTGTGTAATGGTTGATCGATCTACCATTGGTGCAATGTGATCTACCGGTGTGCAAGGTGATGCTACTATTGAAGAAGGATACTTCCACCATTGTGAATGGGTGAAGCTACAATGAATCATG
This sequence comes from Viscum album, assembly GCA_963277665.1. Taxonomy (NCBI): domain Eukaryota; kingdom Viridiplantae; phylum Streptophyta; class Magnoliopsida; order Santalales; family Viscaceae; genus Viscum; species Viscum album. The sequence continues at coordinate 906,662,746 of OY728139.1, forward strand.
AAGATGCAAATCTCATTCCAGTGTGTAACTGGTAAATAGAGAAATACCATTGCAACCTGAAGATTAAACCAATGAAACAATGGTCTTCCAATGATGAGAGATATATCGGTGGTCGAACAGTCAACCATTGGAGAAATTTATAGGTGGTACATGATCTACTAGTGTCCAACTATAGATACTAAAATGGATAAGAAAATACTATTGTGGTTCATTCCACAACAACCTCTATGCAAGGTGCTCAACATCATGTCAAACTGAAGAATTGGTGCTTCCATTGAAACATGATCTATCATAAAACAAGGATCTTCCATCATGAAATAATAGGAAATAATCCATTTAAGAATAAATCTATTAATAGTGTAACATTTATCTACCAATGAAGGGTAAGAGCATCAAGATTAACTTGAACCTTCGCGTATGAACACACTCAATTTGACCATGGAATCCTCATTATGTATAGTTTCAATGAACACCAATGAATAGTAGTACTTCAAACTAACTAGAAAAAAAGATGAATTAATTTGAAAAGGAGATACATAAGTGATCAATGGAGGTGTGAGAGACCAATTGGTTGACTAGAAGATTCACATGAAACCGATCAAAAGGACAAGGTAGTATATATATATTTTTATAATGGATAAAAAATGTGAGAAATTCCCTATCCCACATCAGATACAGGATGTGGTGTGTAAGGTCCTGGATTCTCCATGTATTTTTTTAATTATATGGATTTATTATGAGTCTGTGAAAATTAACGGTGTGTGATTCCATGGCCCGGTGCACCTGGAATGAATTTATGAACTTTTTTTAATGTACGTTCAGTAAACGTGTGAGTAGGAAATTCTATCCTTGAACCGGTGCTAGGAATTAAAATATGAGAGCATCGTCAAACTTGTAGTGCCAGGATTCACTTAAGGGAGGCTTAATCATGATCGTAGTGGGTTGAGAGAGGGATGCTAGATTTGATGTTTTTTGGTATAAAATTAATAAAATAAATTCATATTTCTTTTAATTTATTTCCTCCTCTCTTTAGGTTTCAGTGGTCGATACCACAAGGGGGGTGGTCGGGCATTTAATGTAGAGCATTAAATGCCCGGTAACACAAAATGTAAAACCACCAACCACTTTAATTAATAATGTTCATTAGTTTTAAATAAATGAACCAACTATTAAATTAAGAGTTAATTTGAATCTTCCTCTAGTGGGGTTTTGGAATTTTTCGTTGGAAAAATGAGGAGGAGAATCTGGAGGAGTCTCTCGATGAAGAACTCTGGTGAAGAACGAATCCACCAAGCAAAGGCTGAATATCGTTGTTCGAGCGGCATCGTTGGAGGCTAACTTCGGGATCGATGAACACCGATCTGGCTTCAAACATGGGAGATCATAAATTAAGCATGAGGTAGGGATTATCTCATTTAAAGGATTATTGGATATTTATCTTTTTCCTCTAGTTCAAAATAATGCGGAGGGGCGCCCCAAACGAATAAGGTCTGAACCCTCCACTACTTGTTTTACCAATGTGTTCTTCATGGGATATTGTTCGGATTGGACAGATTTTGGAACAAAGCGACAAGAAGATAAAAGGGAATCCTAGGGAGGACGTTGTTACCTTCAGATAGAAGAACTGGTAACCAAATCTCACCTGGTGACCCGCATATGACCACCGGTGCATTAATAGTATAGCAGCACTGGTGACCGGTGCCAGCAGGTGACGGTGGTGGCCAACAATGACCAGCCATGGAGGAGATGGCGGTGTGTTGTTGCGTGTTGTTGGTGGAGAAGGTTGTGGCCGTAGCTGCGGCGAGTGAAGACGACTGATGGATCGGGCTGGATGCAGAAGAGGAGGCGGTACGAGTGCACTGCCAAAGAGGGTGGCAGTAGATCTTCAGCCACAGCGGATGCAAAGAGCGGCTGACACCAGCCGACTGTATGAGGTGGAGTGGCATATAACGGCGCACCCCAAGAAAGGTTGGTCACGGATCTGACGCTGCGGCAGCAGGGACCTACTCCCTATGGGTCCCACGGGGATACCAGAAGAAGCCACACGGTGTCGCCGCATGAACCGAATAGCCTTAGCGATATGGGAAGACCGTGGGCCACTCTGCCTATGTCAGCTAGGGACAGCCACGATCCAGTAGGTTGCACCTCCAACCAGCCACGCTAGGCCAAAGGTATGTGCGAGCCTAGCGGACAGTGCCCTCTGCGGGCCACGCCCTTCGAGAACTAGGCCTCGTGATCCCAGCGGCCAACACCCTCCGTAGGCTAGGCCGCGCACCCCTTGCCGACCGGGCCGTGCCACACTGTGGATCGGGCCGGACCGTGGCCCAGCGGGTTGAGCCCGATGTGGTCCCACCCAACCAGGTATGACCCGGACCGGGTTGGTTCAACCCGAACCGGGTTCGGTCGGCCCAGACCTGGTTAGGTCGGGTCGGTCTGACTGGGTCGGATTGGACCCAGACCCCACCAGGCCTAGTTTCACTTAAAGGTCCATAACTTGTGAACTGAACCTTCGTTTGACGAACCGTATGTGTAGATAGTATCCTTGAAGTGAGAAGTCCCTTTTTTTATTCTACACTTGAGTTTTGTAGAAATATGGATTACTACAAGGTTGGATTGAACCTGAATCCAACCGGTCCCTCGATATTGAAATTCATATAACTTACAGACCGGGCACCTGATTGGCGTGCTGTTAGTCATGTTGGAACCCTTAAAACATGGCGGTCCTTTGGGATACATATTCATGTATCGTTGTGGATATTGATGTGCAACCAATTTCCTGATTATAGGATCCTCCAGGAATCAAGTGTGCTTAGTCCCAGAATCTAGTGGATGGTTGTAACGTGAAAACCAAACATTAATCCAATCCGGTTCAGCATCTATCGATCCCATGTGGGTCAGTGTTCCGCAATCCTAAGTTGTTAATCACTCATCGATCCTATGTGGGTCAGCATTTACCAATCCTATGTGGGTCAGCAGAAGATCCTCTCAATAGAATAGGATAATCTAGTTGCACGTCTAATCATCTCTACTTATGTACATAAATTATTCCTTGTGTGAGTTGAGTCTTTACCTTTTTGGTACTTTTACCTTTTTGGGGTTACCCTCATGGTGTTACCTTGGTGGTATTCTTCTCTCATGGATAAGTTGTGAAAATTTCTTAAAAGTTGGAGCCTTGTGTTTCTTCCTGAATGAGACACGTATATTTTGATAACTTAAGAATATGTATGGGCATATACATAAGTAGAGTTGATGACTACATCATGATTTTTGATTTAGTTCTTTCTTTGTGGGTTTTTCTTTGTGAAACTCGAGGAGACCATAAGAGTTCATGGGGTCCCTAATGATTATTTTTATACTCACCCCTTCATGGGCTATGCCTGCACCTTATTGTGTCTTGTGGAGATGACAGATAGCATTGATCGAGGTTGAAGAAGCTAGGACTGGACGGTGCTCAGTGGTGGACCATTTGACGTGACATATTATAGTGAATACTAATTATGAGTTGTACCTACCCTTCTGGTAGGATCCTTAGTGAATGAACCCATGATCTATCTCTATGATGTAGATTTACCTCCTCAGTTGGGCTTGTATTTCGGCCTCCCTTTACTTACAGTACTCAGTATTTTAATATATAGTTTTAATTTGTTGTTTTCTTCCTGTTGTGTGCTTGGAATATGTGTTTGTAGGTTTAAAAGAAATGAAATCACATTTACAGGGATATGCTTATCCGGTGCTAGTCTCCATCCCTTGGCCCATGGGAGGTGGGCTTGGGGTAGTCATGACACGAGCCCTGGGGAAAGGGTCATGAAAAATTTGTATCAGAGTAGTCATTTCTACCAAAGAACTACGACTCTTATATTTTCAATGTGTCAATAGTTTTAAGTGATATGAGTGTGGTTTTTAGTTTGGGGAATCTTTTATTGGTGTGGTAACTGACATATCTATACACTAGGACCCTGAATTCTTATTTTCGACTCAGTTCATTAAAACACTGATTGCGTGTGTTTTTTGAAAAGTTCTTTTCTTCTGATCTCTTTGAGTCAGCACACCAGGTGTAACTTATTGATCGTGGTGCATCTCTTTTCTTTCAGGATACCACCACGTTGACAGCAAGCCAGGGTTTCTGTGATAGTTTATGATGATGGACCACTGAGCAACAAGGCATTGGTTCAAGGACCTCTTTCAGCGGTAGTACCATCGTGTGGTGTACCAGCATCGCCACTACCCGTTTGGAAGCCATTTTCACCAGCCCCACCAGAAGATAGTGCATTCTGACTGAGAGTGTTGCCCAAGTTCCAGTGTCAGAGGCCTCCGAGGATCCGAGGCAAGATAGATCTTCAGGTGATTGAGGATTGGCTGGAGGCTACGGCCAGAGTTTATCACTTATTTGGGACACCAGCTGATCAGATGGTGATCATATCCTCTAGTCTCTTCCAGAAAGTATTTGGGAGATGGTAGAGTCTGAAACTCTAGATACACTATGCGTCATCCCTCACCTGGGTGGACTTCGAGGGCCTTTTCAGGGTAGAGTTTTTTCCAACGACTCTATGCTCGATGGGTATACAGGTGCTGCTACACTTACAGTAGGGAATCATGATCATGGCCCAGTACTTGGTGAGGTTCACTATTATCTCCCACTACTCCACCGACATGGTACGAGACCCTTTATTCATGTCCCAGGACATTGTGTAGGGTCTCCTATTGGAGATCAGAGCATCGATGATATCGCTCAGCATTTCGATGCAAGCTGGGGTGCTAGAGTGAGAACTTTTAGTTGAGATATTTATATCTGAGCATGAACCAACAATGAAAGCCACCACTAGACGTCATGTAGTAGATTTATCCGTAGTAGGTATTAGACAGATGACGTAAAGGCCCAAGTGAGATAGAACTTATACTGGACGACCTCATGATACAGGGTCAGTGGTGTGAGGATCACAAAACATAGTAGGATAGATGTGGAGCATGCAGTGCTACTCATTTGGCGGGTAGGGTCACATAGCTCACGACTGCCTGACCCCCAGCACGGAAGACCATCAGAAGGTTGAGGGACCGTCGAGGCAAAAGCGGAGATTCGATCGGGGTGGTCCGCAAGCAGCAGAAGATGTAGAAGAAGAGTTGGTCATACAGCAGGCAGTGGGAGGTGATTCGAGTCTTTAACTCCACCACCTCCAGGTGGTCCACCCCGACCACAAGGAGCAGAAGGATAGAGATGAGCTTAGCTCCAAGCTACTGAGGCCTATGACCACGACACTCTAGAGATGATTCAAGGTATGATTTGTGCCTACTCCACCCTAGCTACTCTACTTTTAGACACAATTTTCGGTCACTATTTTATTTCCACAACCGTCATTTGAAGCCAAGAGATTCTGGTGGATCCATTGGCTAAATACTTATAGCTAGAAACTCTTATGAGAGGGGATTAGATGATTAAACACTGGTGACGATAGTGAGAGATTACTCTAGGAGGTGAGAACTTTGGATGGGATCTTCTAGTAGCGCCGTCAAGGCCTTACGACTTCATCTTAGGTGTGGACTAGTTATCCACAGCCCATGCTCGGATTGACTATATTAGGTGCAAGGTGTGGTGCATCCACGAGGATGGGACCATATTTTCCTTCACTGGAAGGAAAGAAACATTTGTAGCACAGGATGGACTTACTTGGAGGAGGGTGAAGTCGATCACTCATCAGTTGGCAAGCCTTATCCTTCGAGTAGTTGATGTTGATAGTCTGACTTATCCTATAGTGGTGGACCAGTATGTTGATGTCTTTCTTGATGATGTTCTAGGACAACCTCCTTGCAGAGAGGTGGACCTTTACATCGACCTATACCTCAGAATGACACCAATGTCTACACCAGCATATTGAATGGATCCTTTATAGCGTCGTGAGTTACAGGTATAGTTGGAGGACTTAGAGAGTAAGGGGTTCATAAGGCCCAGTGTTTCTCCATGGGCAGCCCCGATTTTGTTTTCCAAGGAGTATTGGAGTTTGAGACTCTATGTAGACTATCAGCGCCTAAACCAGGTGACCATGAAAAAAAAGTTTCCACTTCTAAGGATTGATGATATTTTCAATCATCTGAAGGGAGATCATTGGTTTTCAAAGATAGACCTCAGATCATTATATAATCCACTCAGGGTAAGATATGAGGATGTGCATAAGATGAACATCAGATTTTGGTATGGACACTATGATTTTTTTGTTATTCCATTTAGTTTGACCAACTCCCCATCAATTTTCATGGGACTCATGAACAAGATCTTTCATCCATACCTCAATAGCTTCATGGTGGTCTTCATTGATGGCATCTTGGTGTACTCAGCAATGGAGGAGGAGCATTCCTATCATCTGTAGATAGTTACAGATACACTTGGAGATCACCAGCTTTATGGTAAGCTCTCAAAGAGCCAGTTCTAAATAAGGGATGTCCACTTCTTCAGACACATTGTATTAGAGGATGGAGTCATAGTCGATCCAGAAATGATAGAGTTTCTTCTTTCTTGGGAGTCACCCAGGAGTGTGATGGAGTTGAGGAGTTTCTTGGGGTTGGTTGGGTACTAACGGAGATTCATACCTAACTTCTACAAATTTTTGGAACCCTTTTCAGTTTTAACAAAGAAGGTACAGCCGTTCGTGTGGACGGAGAGATTCCTGCAGAGTTTTCAAGATCTGAGGAAGAGGCTGACGAGTGCTCTCATCTTACGAAAACCAAAAGAAGGTGTTGGGTATGTAGTCTAGTGTGATGCATCAGGGACCATACATGGATGTGTCTTGATACAGGAGTCAGTAGTGATCGCATATGGTTCACGATAGCTAATAAAACATGATCAGAACTACACTACCCATGACCTCGAGCAAGAAGTAGTAGTCTTCGCCTTGAATATGTGGTGACACTACTTGATGGGGGAACGGTTTACTGTTTACTCTAGTCACAAAAGTCTCAGTTATGTAATCTCATAGAAGGACCTGAACATAAGACAATGATGATGGCTGGAGTTCCTCCAGGACTGTGACTTTGAGATAGTCTACACTCTTGGGAAGGGGAACATAGTGGAAGACACAATCAACAGGTGGTCTGTTTTATAGCTTCTGAGTGAGGCAATAGAGTAGCTAGCCACATTTCAGATATCATTTGTGGATAGATATGGAGTATCTTATCTCTAGTCTATGACTGTCACTCTCCCACTTCTTCAGTGAGTTCGGGAGGCACATCTTGTGGACATTAACTTTGAGGCACAACGTTTCTAGATATCCTCAGGATAGGCACTTGATGTATTTTCTGAAGGTAGGGAGCACTTCGTCCTATTTAGAGGATACACCATGGTACCAATGGCACAATGGGGGGAGGTGTTGAGGGAGTTCCCTATGTCCCATCTAGAGGTACATCTTGGTATGGTGAAGATATACGAGGACCTCTGATGTTAGCACTAGTGGCCAGGGATGAAGAAAGCAGTGGAAGAGTTTGTTTTATGATGCTTCACTTGTTATCAAGTGATGGCTAATCATCAAGTTCCAGTAGGCTTAGCGCCGCCACTATAGGTTCAAAAGTAGAAGTGGGATGGTATTTCCAAGGATTTCATGATAGGACTACCTTGTACATCCATGGGACACGATTCCATCTGGGTGATCATTTACTGAATCACCAAGTGGGCCCACTTCCTACCCATCGGAGATTAGGGATCAATAGAGGGCTTAGGATGCCTCTACATACAAGAAGATTTTACGACTTCATGGGGTTCCATCGCATATTGTCTGTGACAGTGATGCACATTTTATATCTTGGTTTTGGAAGGGATCACATGATGTTTTCGGGACTCATCTATATTTGAGCACCACCTTTCATCCACAGATAGATGTTCAGATGGGGCAGACCATTCAGACACTAGTGGACATGCTTCGTGATTGCGTACTAGATTTTGGTCATTGTTGGGAGGATCACTTTCCCCTGTTGAAGTTCGCATAAAACCACATCTATCACTCCACCATCGGTATGGAACCATTTGAGGCTTTTTACGTTTGACCTTGCATATCACTTCTATACTGGACAGACCAAGGGGAGTCATCACTTATGGTTCCATATTTTGTACGGGCTACCACTAACAAGGATAAAATCATCTAGGAGTAGATGAAGACTACACAGAGCAGGAATAAGTCTTATGTTGATAGAGGATATAGACCTTTGGAGTTCGAGGGGGGTGACCATGTCTTCCTAAGAGTCTCACCTCGATGAGGTTTGTGGAGATTTGTCTAGGGCGATAAGCTATCTCTGATGTTTATCAAACACTTTCAGGTTCTTAGTAGTGTTGGTGAGGTGGCGTATCACCTAGATCATCCCCCACAGATGCATTGGGTGCATGGAATTTTCCATGTGTCACAGCTTAGGAAGTACGTGCATGATCCATCACAGGTTATCGATTGGGGTGAGCTGGACATTGATGATGGGGCGACATTTATGGAGGTTCATTGGTGATTGAGGATTGACCAGAGTGGGTCCTTCGTGGATGATCGATTCCATTGGTGTGTGTTCTCTGGCAGCATGGGAACCTCCAGGAGAGCACATGGGAGATAGAGGCTCATATTTGTGCTTAGTGTTCTTATTTGTTTCCTTAGTCTAGGTTGTGACAGATGCAACCGGCCGCCCTCTTCACTTTCCATACAAAAGGGTGAGTTTAAATGCTCATTAAGGGTAAAAAAAGAAATATCAATCATATCATATTCATAAGAACATAACATTTTGAAAATCTTATCCTGCAAAAGAGATCATAATATCATAACATGGGATAAATCATATTAGTGAAATGTAATCCTAAAAATAATAACTTAAAACATGAAACTTTTGGCATACACACATAATCATATAAAATCATTTCATATTAGTCAAGGCTCATTTCCAAGACCATCATAGTGGACAAAGTCTATTACTAAACCGAGTTCACTCCTCGTTCCAGTCCTGTATCACTGAACCAAATTAACTTGTCGTTCCAGCCATGTCTATCTCAGGAGATATAAATCTTTAACCAATGAATTAGAGGGATATATAGGTTCCCCCCTATATCATAATTAAACCATTCTTATGTGTTCCACAAAATCATAAATAATAGCATTACCCATGTAATAAAAATGGGATTCTTAAACATCACGCCATCATAACATAATCCATATAAGATAAATGGACATCATAAAATTAATTACATCATAACATAATCAAATAAATGTAAAAATAGGGATAGAAACATAACCCTATATTATCTTAGATGGAGAATAATTTTGATAAAACACTTGAACTCCATTCTTGAGGAAAATATCCTTTCTACTTCAAAAATATTTTTCCGTTCTTAACATGTCATTCAATTTTTAATAAAAAGGAATTTGATTAAAAATAAACTTGAAAACTTGTAAAGTAATCTACATGTAAATAATTTTCTATGAAATCATAAAAATCCATTCATGCCTTATAAGTTAAAAAAACATTCTTCTCATACATTGGCCGGAAAAGTCAAAAAGTACCTCATACTAAAAACGAAAGAAGATTCATTTCATATATTTTACTAAAAACTCACCAATGGGTAAAATTGGATTTAAACAATTGTATGAGGATATAAATAATATTACATATTTTTGAAACATGGATGTGGATGATAAATATTCCCCAGTAAATTCTTAAGTATAAACAATCTCAGATAAAAATGATATTGTGAGATTTTCCCTTACCTTAGGTCTGATTTGCTTCGTACGTATCCGAACCTCCTGTATAATGATTTAAATAATGTCATTTACTTATTAAATAACCATATTAATTTTTATGACATCGTATATGGTCAAATTCTTATCTTCTTATTAGTAATATTCTATTGCTACTTGTTATTTGGGTGTTCATTGCTTTATGTTATTATGCATGTTTTTTCGAATAAATTTTTATTATTATTTTTAGGTTATAGATACCTCATTTACAGAATGTTATTAGTGTAATATATATCATATTTATTCATTCAATTCATTTATATAATCATTATTCAGTGAATATCATCTACAACAAGTCGCATCACATCGTGGAGACGGTAGGTCGTACGTACACATGAGAGATGATATCGTTCCCATGATCGTGGAATTTTATTGAAGTGTATGTATATTATTTCAGAGTAAATATCACTTTAAAATAATAATATATAGTTATTATTTACAACATTATACCAATCCAAGTAAGGTGGTGGTGGAAAACAAATTACGCCACGTCGTGGAGACGGTATTCCGTACATACGCACACGCGGTGATTTTGGTTTCCATATGATGGATAGAAGGTGAAATAGAGTTTTTTAATATTTATAATAACATATAAGTGTATGATTGATACTTATGTTATTACTTCATAAATAAACAACTAACGAAGAGGAAGTAGAATAAGAAATAAATTTGAAAGAATCGGTAATGGATATTATCTCTTCTTTGACACGCCTCTTTGAAACCTCATCTTAGGCCACTAAATTTGGTCTTTGAAAAATACCAGGACCTTTATTATGTTTCTAAGGAAGTTTATAATGGAAATGAGGAGGGTTTTTTTGAGCTTGAAGGCTCAAAGTTTTGTAAAGAGTAGAGGGAGGAGGTGCCCTTTTATAAGGGAGGAGAGGGGCACCTTAGAAAAAACATAAAATATTATTTTATAATAAAGTCATATTTGGTTTATAATAGCTCCAAATTAATTTATTTCGAAGCTAAAGTGGATATGGGTCGAACTCATCTCACCAAATATTTATTTTACAATATTAGGTTACTATTTTAACATTTTCATTTAGATTTAACACTAAGTTAAATAATTTAACTTTTACCGTGTCTTCTTGTTTTCTTACACTATATGGTTAATAAACTTAATATAACAAGAAACACTAATCCCAAGAGGTTTATTATTAATATATATATCCTTATAAAAGTTATTCGGCGAACCATAGATTTTTAGTAATATAATAACAATTAATAATATAATATTTTAAAAAAACTATTTTATTTCAATTTTGACACAATTTGGTAATTGATTTTTGTGAAAATCATAAAAGGATTATTACTTCGAAAAAAGATAATTAAATCAATAATAACATGCCATATTAACCATTAAAATTAGTTTAATTAAAAAAACGTCTCAAATTACATTTATTTGTGTATTTATAATATTAATTATGTTAATATTTCATTAATAAGGTAATTACTGCATAATCATTGTGTCATAAATAAATTAACTTATTTAATGTCTAAAAATTACAAATATACTACTATTATGTAGGAAAACTTTTTATCTTTCTAATGAATATTTATAGTCGAATTTATCTTATGTATAACACTATATAAAAAATGATTTAGCTATTAAACTTTGATTTTAACTCTTTTAACTCTTCTTTAAATAAAATAATAATAAATGTCTTAATCTAATCCAAGTGGACCTAAAGGGTATTATTTTATCCCTAAGTTTGTTTTTGGTCAAATTACACTTATCCAATATAATTAGGACATGTGTTAGGGTAATAATAATATCATTTTTACCCTTAATTACCCTATTTATTTTTAACCGTGCTAAATAAAAGTAAAATGTTACTATTCACCAAAAATTAGTTTTATCTTATTGAACAACATTTTACTCCTTGATATTAACATTGTCTCTCGGATTTTCTAAATTTAACTCACAGAAGTGGTAAAATTATGTTTTATGAACAATTATAAATGCTCCTAGGAGGTGGGTAAAAGACAGTCAAAAAGTTCAATAAAATTTTTATATATCTATGTTATTATAAAATGACTCCAATGAATTACATTGAACTTATATAGGTATTATTTATCTATTTTGACCTAAAATAAATTTAAATAAAATAAATAATTATTTAAATAAAAATATGGTTTTGAACTATAACTCAGTGTTTTTCACTATTCATAAAAATTTGAAAGTTTTCAGAAAAATACCGAAAATTCACCACAGTCTAATTTCGATATTCCGAATAAAAAAATGAAGTCCATTTTGAAAGATAAAATTTATAATATTTTAAAAATTGGATATTACTATTCATAACAGCTAGTTTTAATAATATTTTAATAGCATATCATTGTTTAGTGAAACTCAGTATTGCGTACAATGCAAGCTATCGAGGAAGGTTGTTCTTGCGTGCAATGCAAGCCAAGATAGTGTTGTGTGTAGTGAAAGATTACTTTGGTGTTTCATATAACATAATATATAAAAACAAAATATTTCCCATAAAATCTTGGGTGTTACATTCTGCCCCTCTTAAAAAGAATTTTTCCCTCGAAATTCGTCACTTTGTAACAAACTGATGGGGATACCTCTCCCTCATCATATCCTCAAGTTCCCATGTAGCTTCTTCTAATTTGTGATTCCTCCATAAAACATTCACCAAGAGAGTGGTATTGTTCCATAAGACTTTTTCACTACGATCCATAATCTATATCAGCTATTCTTCATAAGAAAGATCTTTCTCCAACGGTACAACTTCTGATCATAGTACATGTGACGGATCAGGTATGTACTTTCTCAGGAGATATGCATGAAAAACATCATGAACTTGAGAGAAATTTGGTGGAAGCGTCAATCGGTAAGCTGCCTTCCCAACACGATCCAGTATTTCAAAAGGACCATTATACCTAGGCCTCAACTTTCCATTCTTTTCAAATATCATTACTCTTTTCCAAGGAGTTATTCGTAATAATACATTATCACCCAGTTCAAACTCAAGGTCTTTTTTTCGGTTGTCGGCATAACTTTTTTGTCAAATCTGAGAGTCTCTTATGTGTTGTGGAATAGATCTGAACTTTTCTTCCATATCATCAATAAGATCAGGTCCTAATAGCTTTCTTTCCCCAACTTCATCCCAACATGTTGGAGTCCTGCATTTCCTTCCTTAGAGATCTTTATAAAGAGCCATCTGAATACTGGAGTGAAAGCAATTATTATAAGAAAATTCCACCAAAGGTAGGTGTTGATCCTAACCACCTTTTAAATCTATAGATCAAGCTCTCATCAAGTCTTATAGAGTTTGAATTGTCCTCTCAGACTGACCGTCTGTCTGAGGATGATAAGTAGTGCTGAAACACAACTCTGTATCTAGAGTATGCTGAAGACTTCGCCAAAACTTCGAGGTAAACCTCAGATCCCGTTCAGATATAATGGGAAGTGGTACTCAATGCAATCTTACCACTTATTTTTCATCTATCCTCACAAGATGATCAAGAGAGAAATCCTCTCTAATAGTAATGAAGTGTGCCGACTTCATAAGACGATCAACTATGACCCAGATAGCATTATTTCCTTTGGATGTTTTAGGAAGCCCGGTGACATATTACATAGTGATGTTTTCCCATTTCCATTCAGGTATAGGTAATGGTTGTAACATCCCCTTAGACTTCGGTCTCTCAGCTTTAACTTACTGAAAAACAAATCATCAAGATACATATTTAGAAATATCAATTTTCATTCCATCCCACTAGAAGTGATCTTTCTAGTCCCTATACATCTTCGTACATCGAGGATGAATAGTGAATGAAGAACTATGAGCCTCATCCAGTAGCTCCTTCTTTAATTTTGGGATGGGAGGAACACAAACCTGATTCCTGAACCTTATTATCCCATCACAATCAAGGATGAATTCAGGAACATTTCACACCTTCTTTTGTAACTCTACATATTATTTATGTGCCTCTTTAATATTCACATGTATAGATGGTTGAACAATCATTTGAGAAAGATATGATTTTTCCCCTTATATTATAATTCCAAGATCCATCCATTGTAAATCCATAAATATTGGATCTTATGTGATCCTCATCATGGATATGCTAGAATGGTCTTGTGGATTTAATGCATCTGCCACCTTGTTTTCTTTCCCAGGGTGATAATGAATTGAGCAGTCATAATCCTTAATCAACTCCAACCATCTTCTTTGGCACATATTCATCTCCTTTTGTGTGAAAATATACTTTAAACTTTTATGATCAGTATAAATATCACACCTTTCACCATAAGGATAATCCCTCCATGTAGTTAATGCAAAGATTACCTCCGCTAACTCCAAATCATGAGTTGGGTAATTTTTCTCATGGATTTTCAACTGTTGTGAGGCATAAGCTATCACCATATCATTTTTCATGAGAACACACCCTAGCCCCTTCTTGGATGCATCACTGTAGATCACAAACCTTTCTCCACTACATGGCAGTGTGAGCACATGTGCACTGGATAATCTTCTTTTTAACTCCTTGAAATTCTCTTCACATTCCTTTGTCCAAACAAACTTAACTCCTTTCCGAGTCAAATTGGTTAGTGGGTTAGAAAATCTTGAAAAATCTTTCACAAAACGTCGATAGTACGTAGCTAAACCAAGAAAACTTCGGATCTCAGTTACTGTTGTTGGTCTCGACCATCTTTCAATAATCTCTGTTTTTGTTGGATCCACAAATATCCCAAATTATTTGATTATGTTAACAAAAAATGCAACTTTTTTAAACCAAAATTCACACTTGGTAAATTTGGTATAAAGCTTATCCTTTCTCAGGGTCTTCAATACAATTATCTAGTGATCTTTATGTTCTTCCGTGATCTTTGAATAGACAAGAATATCATATATAAAGACTACCATTAACTGATCAAGATAGTATCTATGTAGATTCCCAAAGCATGAAGTACATGGACATCACATTACTTTTTCTGAATACTTAATATATAATAAGAACCAACACTCAAGTACCGTAATAGTTTAGTGTCTTTGGAAACATGGAATGTAAACTTCTAATCATGTTGAAAGATCTTCAAAAACTCCCATAACAATCTTTGCCTTTTTGTTTCCTTACCTAAAACCTTTCTTTATTTCTTGGGGAAAATAAAACATAAAAAGGGTGAGATCAAATGCTCAATAACGGCAAACATAAAGAACATAAAACAATCCATAAACATTTGAATGAAATAACATGAACATGAAATTTAAAAATCAAAATCTTGAGCAAAGACATAAATCATGGAAGTACGTAAGGCATATATCATAATGGAACATCAAACATGATAAAATATAATGGGACTAAAACATGTAATCGTGGCAACCATTCAGCACAAGTTATGATTTCCATAGTAGCCAAGGCATTGCTGCCAAGACCATCTTAGTGGACAAAGTCCCTTTCTGAATCGAGTTAACTCCTCATTTCAATCCTGTAACACCGAACCGGATTAACTCACTATTCCTGCCATGTATATCTTTTGAGATATAAATCTTTACCCAATGCATTTTAAGGAGATATAGGTCCCACCCATCTCATAATGAAATCATTCTTACTTGTGCCACAAAATAAACATAGATCATTCATAATAACCCAATAAATAAAATGGATTTCCTAAACATCATCCCATCATCACATAATCCATATAAAAGAAATGGATATCATTTCATAATAAGAAAAGTGAAAACATGTAAATCATAGAGACATTATTCTTGAAACATACACATATGAAATAATTTCATCTTAGATGAAAAATGGTTTTGATAAAACACTTGAAATGAATTCTTGAGGAAAATATCCTTTCTTCTTCAAAATCAATTTATTTTCACAAAAAGTCATGCAATTTTAAAAGAAAATGATTTTGTTGAAAATAGTCATGAAATATTTTGGAGGAAGCTTCATGAAAATAAGTCTATATAAAACCGTAAAAATCCGTTCGTGCAGTATAAGTTAAAAAACATTATTCTCGTACTTTTGCCGGAAAAGTCAAAAAGTACCTCTTAAAAGAAAGATTCCATACATACCATGTAATAAAAGTCAAAATGGGTAAAAAGGAAATTAAACATACATGAAAACATTTTTATAAAACAATGACATGGATGATAAATATAACCCCTTTAAATACTTACAAATAAACAATCTTGGATAAAAACGAGATTGGAAAAGTTATCTCGTACCTTAGGTAAGATATGCTTCGTATGTATCCGAACCTCCTGTATAATGATTTAAATAATGTCATTGACTTATTACAGAATCATATTCATTGTTATCATATCATATATGGTTCACTTATAACTTTATATTACCCGTTCTTTTATAAGTTCCATGTTAAAGTAGCGTTTTGGGTAAAATTGTTTAATTAATCGTACATGTTTGGACTTGTTGTTCTTGATATTATTACTTATAACCTGGTTTACTTAATTCAATAATGTAATACATGATTTAGATATATTCATAATATACATATATATATATATATGATAGATCAATAAATCGAATGAAATACACCGTTCATGGAGACGGTAGGCCGTACGTACGCATAAACGTTGTTTTCGTTTCCTTATTGAATTGAATGGAATTAAGAAGATGAAATACATATATATACATAAATACAGTATCATTATTTTGTTATATATTTCATGATTAATTATTATATATAATTTATAATCATTAATGAATGGTTAACATGGAGAATGAATCTCATCGCGTCGTGGAGACGATAGTCCGTACGTACGCACGAGCGATGATATCATTCCCATGATCGTGGAATTGTATTGAAGTGTATGTATAATATTTAATAATAAATATCACTTTACAATAATCATATATAGTTATCTATTTACGCCATTATACCCATCCAAGTAAGGTGGTGGTCGAAAATAGATTACACCATGATGTGGAGACGGTATTCCGTACGTACGCACGCGCGGTGATTTCATTTTCCGTAGGATAGATAGATGGTGAAATAGGGTTGTTTCTTTATTATAATAACATATCAGTATATGAGTGACACTGATGTTATTACTTAATAATTAAACAACTAAAGAAGAAGATGTAAAAGAAGGAATAAAGTTGAGAGAATCGGTAATGGGCATTACCACTTCTTTGAAGCGCCTCTTCTTAACCTCCTCTTAGGGAACTAAATATGTTCTTTTAAGAAGACCGAAACCTCTAGGATGTTTCTATTGAAGTGGAGAAGAGAATTTGGTAGGTTTTTTCCGAGAGTGAAGGCTAAAATTGGTGTGAGGAGGAGAGGGAGGAGGTGCCCTTTATTAAGGGAGGAGAGGGGCACCTTTGGAAATATGAGAAATATTAGATTATATTAAATCCCAAACCCACTTAAAAACATCCCAAATGACTCATATACGAAGATTAGATGAGATAGGGTTGTAATTACATCAACAAATAAAATTTAGACAGGTTAGGAATTTATTTTAAACATTATCAACTTGATTTATCCTTATTTATCAATTTAATTTTATTTGTGGTAATAATATTCTAAATTTTAAATTATTATAAATAATTACATATGTGTTGTTAATTTTCCCTAAATTGACTCTCTATGACATTTTAGACCATATAAATTTAAATTTATAATTTTTAAAAAAATTTGTGGTTTTTAAAAAATTTTATAATATATTTATTTTATAATATAACAATAGTGTCAATTTTGACACTATTCATTTATTTGAATTTAAATAAACAATATACAGAAGATATGTTCTAACTAAAATCTTTAATATATTAATAACATGTCATATGTATCTATAAAATTAGTGGAGCACATTAAATAGTTCATATACTATTTATTTTAATATATTTAAAACCATTTTTTTGATATTTATCTTAATAAAATAATTTCAACATCACTATTATGTCACCTATAATAGTAATTATTTAATCCCTAAAAATTCTAAATAAATTCATATGATGTAGATAATTTTATTACCTTTATGGAGACTATTTATATCCGAGATTTCATGAAGTTTATCACTAAACTAAAATTATTATACTTATATGATTTAAGAAGGTGACATGTTTTCACTTTCTTTGGTTTTAATTATAATTAAATTATTTAATGGAAAAAAGTCCATTAAATAAATCTAATCCGACCCTTAGGTGATTTGGGTCGACTTTTAGTCATACAATATGATTTTGGTAGGTTTTAGGGTAATTTTATAATCTTATATTTACCCTTAATTACCCGATTTACCTTTTACTATGGTAAATAAAATTTACCGTAGTTACTATTCATAGTGCCCAAAAATAAAAGGTAGACTATTAACATAATTTATACCCACTGATTCCAAATATGGAATCCATTTTTAGAAATTCATAACACATAAGTTTTAGTAATTAATTTAAAATTAATCTTGTTGTCGAAAGAAAACAGGTTTTTGTTTAAAACATTGCAAAAGATTGTGTTGATTTAACCTATGAATTAAAGGTAAAATAAATTTTAATGATATACATTCTATTAAATGGTAGAAATATATTCTATTTATACTTTAAAACCATTCAAATTTATTATTTAACCATATAAATTATTATGATGAAAAACGTTGTTTTTCATTAAAATATAGCGTGTTTTTACTATTCATTAAAATATAAAAGTTATCAAAAAAATATCAAAACATTATCCAATGTAAATTTGTATATCATGATTAAAGAGAAGAATTTTATTTTGTAAAATTGAACTTATAAACATGTCAAAAACTAGATTTAATGTGGGTACGCCATCAAAAGGCGGAAAAAATGTATTTTTAAAAAAATACTTATTTCACCTGAAAAAAATTATTTTCTTCTCATAAAATATTTTATAAAATTTATAAGATGAATAATAATGTTTTAAAATTCAAAATTTAGTTAATATTATTCATAACGGCTAGTCCATAATAATATTATAATAATATATCTTCGTTTAGTGAAACCTGGTATTGCGTACAACACACGCTATCGAGGAAGGTCGTGATTGCGTGTAATGCAAGCCAAGTCAGGGTTGCGTGTTGTGCATGACTCCTTTGTTGTTTCATTATAACAGAATCCAACCATTTTTCATTTATACATTTAATATATATATATACACTCAATGTTGCGTAGAATGACTATTATCAAATGAACTTGAAATTGTGTGTAACACAATCTAAGAATAGTGTTGTGTATACTACAAGCTAATACGGTGTTGCGTATAGCATAATATAATCTTGTTGTAGCATAAAAAACATGACATAAAATAAATTAAAAAGAATACTTATCATAAAATATCGGGTTGTAACATTCTACCCCCATTAAAATGAATTTCTCCCTCGAAATTCGCCAGGGTTATACATGGATTTCTACTCGAAAGTTTCTTTAATTGAAACCCACATCGTAAAATGAAATACCAAAACTTAACATTAAAAACTAAAGTATGAAACGTAATGGTTACCCAAATTAACTAATCACTGGGTTTCCACATAGGAGAACATAGGTGAAAATATTGATATGGAAGAGAAATCTAACAATCATGTTCTGATGGAGAGTGGTAGAGAACATGGCTATGAAAAATCCAACAATCACACAGCCATATATTTGTGATGATCTAAGGTACCATCTGATTCATCAGATATAAGGTCACTAGGACAACATTTTTGGTTTTCAAGATCATTTCCCTAAATTTGATGAATTAATAGAAATACTTACATGATTTTGGTACAATTTCACTGTTGTTCGTGAATTGAACAATTTCCACTTCATCTATTTAAGAAACGAAGTTGAATTTGTTATTCGTGAAGTGTTAGCAGATCATGTGATAGAATGATGGGTCATTCCATCTATTTCAAACAAAAGATTAGAAAAAGTTATAAGTCCATCTTATGGTGAGATTAATCATATATGGTTCCCAAAACGGACTTATACTTTATTTATCATACTGCTTAATAAAATAAATATACTTTACACTAACCAGGGACTTCCTGTAGGCCAGTGGTAGGAGATAAAGGCATGTCGCACTTCGGTTGTGGGTTCGATTTCCACAGCCTTGTCTGACACGACGGGTTGTCGCCCGTCTTGCAGGTCTTCCCTTTTTCTATAACTACATTATTATAAAATTCCTGCAATAATATCGAAAAAAAATTCCTAGCCTTAAACAATACATTCTGATCTCTGACATAACCCTTTACAATATTTAGACTTATCCAAAATACATCTGTCCAATCTCATATTGTACATAAAATGATTACTAGAATGGTCACATAACAAGAACGTGAAAAACATCATTTTATCATATGATATATCATGTTGGTCACATTCCAAAAGATAACTCTTTCCACATACCAAAATCCCAAAATTTCTATATACTCAAACCATGATATAACTGTTTACTTTTGTCATTCATGAGCTCATTTCATTTTCCCTTTATCCCTTCATTATGTTATTATCATCTTCTTTCCAAAAACTTTTCAATCACTTTTCATGGTTACCGATACCATATTCTTATAGAAAACCACAATGGACCAATACATAAATATTCCAATATTCCACGATACTATATACAACATTATTTTGGAATCCCATTACATAAACACTTAATCATTCCACCACATCGTTGTCATATTAAACATCGCCAATATTGATCGCATGTGACATCCCTTTGTCCTTTTCCTTAAGTGGTTTCTCATGTCGATCACCATTAACCCTTGGATTAGGGCATTGATTATAATAATTCCCCATTTAATTGCACTTGAAGCATTGAAGTGTTGGTGGTGTGTTCTATGTAGTCTTTTCTTTATCATTAGTAACCCTTTTTCCATTACTTCGACACTCAGTTACTCGATGACCTTCTTTTCCACACTTAAAAAATTTTCTAGTCCCTTTAAGACAATCTCCACCATGCTTCTTTCCACACTATGAGAATAAGGAAACATTCATCTTCTTTTCACTATTATTATGAGATTTTCCCTTGAACTCCATCTTTCATTTCTTGTCAAAACCGTGAGATGGATATGTAACACCAACTTCCATTTCTACCTTGATAGCACAACACACAATTTCTTCATAGTTACTGAAGTCTCTTATATCTAATTCCCTTCGAAGACTTGGTTTTAAGCCACTGAAGAATCGATCAACTTTACATTATGGTTTGATGATAATGCCAAATGCATACCTTGCAAGCCTTGTAAAATTCGCTTCGTATATACCAACTGATTCATCATCCTTTTTCTTCAGTTCAAGAAACTTCTTCTCCATATTTGTTCTAAGAATACGAGGGAAGTACTTATTGAAAAATAAGTTCTTGAACTCATCCCATTCCATGGACTCAATTTCATCTTTTTTCCTCGTATTCTTGATAAGATTCCACCATTGATCAGCATCACCTTCCACACAATATACTGCTAAGATGACTTTATCATGCTCAGAACATTGAAAAACTGGAAATATCTTTTCAGTGTTACTGATCCATTGTTCATAAACAAGTGGATCAGAAGACCCACTGAAATAAGTTGGACGTTGCCTTATGAAGGAATCAATAGAATTTTGTTCCCTTATCTTCTCATTTGGAAGTCCAGAATGATTCATAGTTTGTGTAAGTATAGCAATCAGATTTTGAACTCCATCTCCCATAACATTGGTTTGTTCCGGAGGACTATCATTGCATTTTCCATTACATTGATCAACAAGGTTCCTTCGGGTTCCAGCCATCGTCTAAAACCCAAAAAAGAATAATGTGAGAGGCAAAAATCATACTAGGGAAAACAACATAATAAAGGGGGAGTACCTTCAATATCTATGATCTCAGGTTTAATTCTATGATCGTTACCATAATTTTAGGATTATAACCTATACTTATACTTATCCTTAGCGACATCCCTAGACATACCTTAGAAATATCTATAGGGATCTCACTAAAGTTCTCGCATCCTAGTTTCCAAAGGATGACTAAACCTTTTCTTTGATACCAACTGTAGAGCCCCAAAGCTTGACGTACATGGACATCACATTACATTTTCGAAATAATTAATATATAATAATAACCAACACTCAAGGACCGTAATAGGTTAGTGTCTTTGGAAACTTGGAATATAAACTTCTAATCATGTTGAAAGATCTTCAACAACTCCCATAACGATCTTCCTCTTTTTGTTTCCTTACCAAAAACCATTCTTTATTCCCAGGGGAAAATAAAACATAAAAACGGTGAGCTCAAATGCTTAGTAAGGGAAAACATATTGAACATAAAACAATCCATAATCATTTGAAAGAAAAAACTTGAACATAAAATTTAAACATCAAAATCTTGACCAAAGACATAAATCGTGGAAGTACGTAAGGCATATATCCTAATGGAACATCAACCATGATAAAATATAATGGGAATAAAACATGCAATTTTGGAAACCATTCAGCACATGTTATGATTTCCATAGTAGCCAAGGCATCGCTGCCAAGACCATCTTAAGGGACAAAGTCCCTTTCTAAATCGAGTTCACTCCTCGTTTCAGTCCTGTAACATTGAACCGGATTAACTTACCATTCCAGCCATGTCTATCTCATGAGATATAAATCTTTACCCAATACATTGGAGGGATATACAGGTCCCACTCATCTCATAATGAAATCATTATTACTTGTGCCACAAAATAAACATACATCATTCATAATAACCCAATAAATAAAATGGGTTTCCTAAACATCATCCCATCATCACATAATCCATATAAAAAAAATGGATATCATTTCATAATAAGTTAAGTGAAACCATGTAAATCATAGAGACATTATACTTGAAACATACACATATTAAATAATGTCATCTTAGATAAAAAATGGTTTTGATAAAACACTTGAAATGAATTCTTGAGGAAAATATCATTTCTTCTTCAAAATCAATTTATTTTCACAAAACCTCATGCACTTTTAAAAGAAAAGGATTTTTTTGAAAATTTTCATGAAATATTTTGGAGTAATCATAATGAAAATAAGGCTTTATAAAACTGTAAAAATCCTTTCGTGCAGTATAAGTTAAAAAACATTCTTCTCGTACCTTTTCCAGAAAAGTCAAAAAGTACCTCGTAAAAGAAAGATTTCATAAATACCATGTAGTAAAAGTCAAAAATCAGTAAAAAGGACATTAAAAATACATGAAAACATTTTTATAAAACAATTACATGGGTGATAAATATAACCCTAGTAAATACTTACGAATAAACAATCTTGGATAAAAACGAGATTTGAAAAGTTATCCCTTACCTTACGTCTGATATGCTTTGTACGTATCCGAACCTCCGGTATAATGATTTAAATAATTTCATTGACTTATTACAGAATCATATTCATTGTTATGATATCATATATGGTTCACTTATGACTTTATATTACCCATTCTCTTTTAAGTTCCACGTTAAATTAGCGTTTTGGGTAAAATCGTTTTATTTATCGTACATGTTTGGACTTGTTGTTCTTGATATTATTACTAATACCATGATTTACTTAATTAAAAAATGTAAAACATGATTTATATATATTCAGCATATACATATATATATATATGATATATCGATAAATGGAATGAAATACACCATTCATGGAGATGGTAGGTCGTACGTATGCATGAACGATGTTTTCATTTCTTTATTAAATTGAATGGAATTAAGTAGATGACATACATATATATATATATAAATCCAGTATCATTATTATGCCATATATTTCATGATTACTTATTATATATACTTTATAATCATTAATGAATTGTTAACATGGATAATGAATCTCATCGCGTCGTGGATACGGTAGTCCTTATGTACGCACGAGCGATGATATCACTCCCATGATCGTGAAATTGTATTGAAGTGTATGTACAATATTTCAGAATAAATATCACTTTAAAATAATCATATATAGTTATCTATTTACACCATTATACCCATCCAAGTAAGGTGGTGGTCAAAAACAGATTACACCACGACGTGGAGACAGTATTCCGTACGTACGCACGCGTGGTGATTTCGTTTTCCGTAGGATGGATAGATGGTGAAATAGGGTTGTTTCATACTTATAATAACATATCAGTATATTAGTGACACTGATTTTATTACTTCATAATGAAAAAAAAATAAAGAAGAATAAGTAGAAGAAGGAATAAAGTTGAAAGAATCGGTAATGGACATTACCTCTTCTTTGAAGCGCCTCTTCTTAACTTCTTCTTAGGGCACTAAAGATGGTCTTTTAAGAAGACCAGAACCTCTAGGATGTTTCTATGAAAATGAAGAAGAGAAATTGGAAGGGTTTTTCCGATCTTGAAGGCTCAAATTTGTGTGAGTAGGAGAGGGAGGAGGTTCCCTTTTATAAGAGAGGAGAGGGGAACCTTTGGAAATAAAAGAATTATTAGTTTATATTAAATCCCAACCCTACATAAAGACTTCCAAAATGACTCATATGCAAATATTAGGTGAGCTAGGTTTTTAATCTCATCAAAAACTAAAATTTTGATATTTTAGGAATTTATTTTAAAAATTATCAACTTGATTTATCCTTATTTATCTATTTAATTTTATTTTTGGTAATAATATTCTAAATTTTAAATTATGATAAATAATGACATATGTGTTGTGAATTTTCCATACTTTAACACTTTATGACATTTTAGACCATATAAATTTAAATTTATAATTTTTAAATATTTTTGTGATTTTTAAACAATTTTATAATATGTTATTTTTATGAAATAACAATATTGTCAATTTTGACACTATTCATATATTTGAATTTAAATAAACAATATACAGAAGATATGTTCTAACTATAAGGATTAATAGATTAATAACATGTCATATTTATCTAGAAAAATTAGTGGAGAACATTAAATAGTTCATATAATATTTATTTTAATATTTTTAAAACCATTTATTTGATATTTCTCTTAATAAAATAATTTCAACATCACTATTATGCCACCTTTAATGGTAATTATTTAATCCCTAAAAATTATAAATAAATTCATATGATGTAGATAATTTTATTATATTTCTGGAGACTATTTATATCTGATGTTTCAAGAATTTTATCACTAAACTAAAATTATTATACTTATATGATTTAAGAAAGTGACATGTTGTCACTTTCGTTGGTTTTAATAATAATTAAATTATTTTCATGGACAAAAGTCCATTAAATGAATCTAATCTAACCCTTAGGTGATATGGGTCGACGTTTAGTCATCCAATATGATTTTAACAGGTGTTAGTGTAACAGCCCGAGATTTTATGAAAAATATTCTTTTTATTTCACTGAAGTCTTGTGTTGTACGCTACACCAAAAGGAGCTTGCACAACATGCATCCTTGACTTTCCTTGCATTACACGCAATCGCAACCTTCCTCGATAGCGTGTGTAGTACGCAATACTGAGTTTCACAAAATATTATTAAAACTAGCTGTTATGAATAGTAATAACCACTTTTTAAAACTCTGTAAATCTTATTTTTCAAAATGAACTTCATTTTTGGATTCGGAGTATCGAATTTAGCCTAAGGTGAAATTTTGGTACTTTTCGGATAACTTTCATATTCTGATGAATAGTGAAAATTACTAAATTATAATTAAAAACAACTTTTTTTAATCGAAATAATTAATAGTGATAAATTATTAATTTGAGTGGTTTTAAAGTATATTTAGATTATAATTTTACAATTTAATACAATGTTGGTCATTGGATGTAATTTCACATTTTAACCGGACATAATCAAGTGTCAATCTTTTGATAGATATTGTTTCTTAAAAACACGCTATTTGTTTTAACAGCGGGATTTAATTATAAAATTAATTAATGCAAATTCTATGATATGAATTTGGTAAAATAGACTTCATTTTTGAATTCGGAATATGAAATATAGCTTAGGATGAAATTTTGGCATTGTTCTGAAAAACATCAATTTTTGATGAATAGTGAAACTACTAAGTGGTAGTTAAAAAAATTAATTTCATCATAAATCTTAATTTTACCGCTTCTGTGAATGGAATTTCAAAAATCCTAGAGACACGGTTAATATCAAGGACTAAAATGTGGTTCAATGAGATGAAAATAATTTTTTGGTGAATAGTAACTTTTTACTATTTTTACCGCGGTTAATAGTAAATAGGGTAACTAAGGGTAAATATGATATCAATATTACCCTAACACATGTCCTAATTCTATTGGACAAGTGTAATTCGACCAAAAACAAACTTAGAAATAAAATATGACCATTTAGGCCCACTTGGATTAGATTAGGACATTTATTATTAATTTATTTAAAGAAGGGTTAAAATAGTTAAAATCAAAGTTTAATAAGTAAATCATTCTTAATATGGGGTTATACATAAGATAAATTCTATTGTAAATATTAGTTAGAAAGATAAAACGATTTCCTACATGATGGTATTTTATTTGTAATTTTTAGACATCAAATAATTTAATTTATTTATGACACAAAGATGATGCAGTAATTATCTTATTAATGAAATATTGACAAAATTGATAATATAAATACCAAAATAAATGTAATTTAAGACTTTTTATGAATTACACTAATTTTCTAGGTTACTATGATATATTAATGTTTATTTAATCAACTTGGTTCGAACATTTAATTCTGTTATGACTTTCACAAAAATCATATATCAAATAGTGTCAAAATTGACACAAAATAGTTTTTAAATGAAATATTATATTATTAATTGTTATTTTATTCCTAAAAATCTAAGGATCGGCCAAATGACTTAGATAAGGATATATGTATTAATAATATACACTTTTGGGTTCGTTTGGCATGTTATAGTAAGTGTATTAACCATATAGTGAAAGAAAACAAAAAGACACGGTAAAAGTTAAATTATTTATCTTAGAGTTAAATCTAATTGATAAGGTTAAAATAATATCCTAAACATGTCTAAATTCTATTGGTTGATAGGATTTCGACCCATCCCCAATTTAGCTTCGAAATAAGACCCTTTGGAACCATTATAAACCGATTTTGACTTTAATATAAAATAATATTTTGAGATATTCCTAAGGTGCCCCTCTCCTCCCTTATAAAAGGACACCTCCTCCCCCTCCTCCTCACACCAATTTGAGCACTCAAGCTTGGCCAACCCCTGCCAAAATCTCTTCTCCACTTCCCTATCAACATACTAGAGGTTCTGGTCTTCCTCAAAGACCAATTTTAGTTCCCTAAGAGGAGGTCTCAAAGAGGCACTTCAAAGAAGAGGTAATTACCGTTACCAATTCTTTCATCTTTATTTCTTCTCCCACTTCTTCTTCTTAGGTTGTTTCATTATGAAGTAATAACATCAGTATCACTCATATACTGATATGTTATTATAAGTATGAAACAACCCTATTTCACCATCTATCCATCCTATGGAAAAAGAAATCACCGCGCGTGCGTACGTACGGAATACCTTCTCCACGCCGTGGTGTAATCTATTTTCCACCACCACCTTACATGGATGGGTATAATGGTGTAAAGAATAACTATACATAGTTATTAAAACATCATATTGATTCTGATATATTGTATAATCCACTCCAATTCAATTCAATATTTATAGAAATGATATCATCGCTCGTGCGTACGTACGGACTACCGTCTCCACGACGCGATGATATTCATTCTCCATGTTAACCATTTAAGAATGATTATAATGTATATATAAGAAATAATAATGAAATATATGAAATTATAAAGCTACTGGATTTATGTATATATATACATTTGTATGTCATCTACTTACTTCCATTTCAAGACAATAAGGAAAGGAAAACAGCGTTTATGCGTACGTACGGACTACCGTCTCCATGAACAGTGTTTTTCATTTTATTTATCTACCTATTATATATATATATATACTGAATATATATGATATATAAATCATATTTTATATTCTGGAAGTGAGTAAATCATGATATAAGTAATAATGATGTCAAGAACAACAAGTCAAAACACCTACGATAAATGAAACGATTTTACCCAAAACGCTTCTTTAACATGGAATTTACAAAAGAACGGGTAATATAATGTCATAAGTGAACCATATATGATATCATAACAATGAATATGATTCTGTAATAAGTCAATAACATGATTTAAATCATTATACAGGAGGTCCGGACACTTACAAAGCAAGTCGGACCTAAGGTAAGGGAAATATCACAATCTCATTTTTACCCGAGATTGTTTATTCGTAAGTATTTACTGGGGTGTATTTTATCATCCACATCCATGTTTACTCAATATGTAATATTATTTCCATCCACCTAAAATTGTTTAAATCCATTTTTACCCTTCAGTGAGTTTTTAGTAATACGTATGAAATGAATCTTTTGTCGTTTTTCGTACGAGGTACTTTTTGACTTTTCCGACAAAAGTACGAAGAATGTTTTTTTTAACTTATACGGCACGAACAGATTTCTACTGTTTTATAAAGTCTTATTTTCATGAAGCTTCCTATAAAAGATTTCATGACAATTTTCAATAAAATCTCTTTCTTTTAAAATTGCATGATGTTTTTTGAAAAGAAATTGATTTTGAAGAAGAAAGGATATTTTCCTCAAGAATTCAATTCAAGTGTTTTATCAAAATTATTTTCCATATAAGATAATAAAGGGTTCTGTTTCTATCCATATTTTTACATTGATTTGACTATGTTGTGATGGAATTATTTTTATGAATTCCTTTATCTTATATGAATTGATTTATGATGTCATGATGTTTCAAGAATCCCATTTTTGTTACATGTGTTATGCGATGATGTATGTTTTATGATTATGTGGCACACATAAGAAAGGATTCATTATAAGGTGGGTGGGACCTATATCTCCCTCCAATTCATTGGGTAAAGATTTTATATCTCATGAGATAGACATGGCTGAAATGGTAGGTTATACCGGTTCAGTGAAACAGGACTGAAACGAGGGTTACTCGATTCAGAAAGGGACTTTGTCCACTAAGACAGTCTTGGCAATGAGTCTTGACTAACAAGAAATGATTTTCTATGATTATGTGTGTATGCCACAAAGTTTCATGTTTTAAGTTATGATTATTGGGATTACATTTCACTTCTATGATTTATCCCATGTTATGATATTATGAGCTTTTTTGCAGGTTAAGATTTCCAAAAGCTATGTTCTTATATATATGATGTGATTGATATTTCTTTTGTTTACCCTTACTGAGCATTTGAGCTCACCCTTTTATGTTTCCTTTTCCCCAGGATATAAAGAAAGGTTTTAGGTAAAAAAAAGGGATGACCTTTATGGGAGATATTGAAGAACTTTCACCACGATTAGAAGATTACGTTCTGAGTTTCCAAAGACACTAAACTATTACGATCCTTTAGTGCGTGTTTTTGTTATGTACTAAGTATTCCGAAAATGTAATGTAATGTCCATGTACGTCAAGCTTCGGGTCTCTACAGTTGGTATCATAGGAAAGGTTTAGTCAACCTTTGGAAACTAGGATGCGAAAATGTTAGTGAGATCCCTAGAGTTATTTCTAAGGTATGTCTAGGGATGTCCCTAAGGATAAGTATACGTATAGGATATATTCCTAGAACTATGGTAACGATATTAGATTAAACCTAAGAAGTTAGTTATTGAGGATAATTTCCCTTTACTATGTTGTTTTCTCTAGCATGATTTTTGATTCTCACAAAATTATTTTTGTGTTTTAGTTAATGGAGGGAACCAAAAGGAATTCAATTAACATTGAATCCAATGGACAAATTGGTGACTATGAGCAACAAAATTGTGTAATTCCTAGAGAGAAAGATGTTGTGATTATGCCGAATCAATCATCGCGATATATGATTAACAAAGTGAAATTTAGTGGTATGCCTAATTCATCAAAGAAGAGGAAGATAGACTATTATGCATGTTCGCATGTTGAGGAGCATAAAGAAAGGAAGATTGAGATTTCTAAAGAAGGGAAGAAGAACCTTGAGGAATACCTCAAATGGAGGGACCGATGTTATCTGTGTGGAGAAAAGGGTCATAGAGTGACAGACTGTTATGGAGTTCAATGTCTTATTTGTGGAGAACATGGGCATTACCCAACTCAATGCCCTGACCTAAAAAGTTACTTCTAAATCAAGGAAGGACTTATTCCAGGATAATCATTGATGTGGATGGACTGAAGTGTTTTGGAATTCAAGAATAATGTTGTTGAGGTACTTTTATGGTGTGTTGAAATATTTAAGTATTGGTCTATTGTGGTTTTCAATAATTTTAAGGTACCGGTAACTATGAAAAGTGATTCAAATATTTTGGAAAGTAGATGATAAGTGCATAATGAAAGGATAAGAAGACAATGAGATGTTTGATTGTATTCATGAGCTCATGATTGATATAAGGACTAAGTGATATCATGGTTTGAGTATAAATAATTTTGAGGATTTTGGTATGTGGAAAGAGTTAACTTTTAACAGCACTCATGTTTTCAATAAGGTTCAATGGGTATTCAAGAGAATACATGATTAAGGACTTTGAATGTTTGGAATGTGACCAAAAAAACATATCTTATGATATATGGGGATCAACGATGGTATTAAATCTCTGGTAATCGTTTTCACTATGTTATGAGAGTGGACTGTAGTATTATGGATAAGCCTAAAGATTAGAATGGATTATGTTGGACATAAGTTAGTATTGTTTAAGGATAGAAGATTTTCGATATTATTGATGGGATGTTATAGTAACGTAGTTTTAGAAAAAGGACAACCTGCAGGACGGGCGACAGCCCATCGCTTCGGACAAGGCTGTAGGAATCGAACCCACAACCGAAGTGCGACTGGCCTTTATCGCCTACCACTGACCTACAGGAAGTCCCTGTTTAGTAGAAACTAGTGTTATTATATTAAGCAGTATGATATATGAAGTATAAGCCCATTTTAGGAACCATATATGATTAATCCCACTAAAGATCGACTTATGTATATAAATTTTGCTAACCTTTTGAGACAGATGGAATGACCCGTCATTCTATCACATGATCTGCTAACACTTCACGAATAACAAATTCAACTTCATTTATTTAAGAGATGAAGTGGAAATTGTTAAAGGCACGAACAACAGTGAGATTGTACCAAAATAAAGTAAGTATTTATTCTAATTCAAATTCTTTAACTTTAGGGAAATGATCTTGAAAACCAAAAATGTTGTCCTAGTTCTCTTATACCTGATGAATCAGATGGTACCTTAGATCGTCACAAATTTATGGATTTGTGATTACTGGCTTTTCCATAGCCATGTTCTCTACCACTCTCCATCAGAACATGATGGTTAGATTTCTCTTCCATATCCATATTTTCACCTATGTGGAAACCCAATGATTAGTTTATTTGGGTAATCGTTACATTTCATACTTTAGTTTTTAAAGCCAAGTTTTGGTATTCCTTTTTACGATGTGGGTTTCTATTAAAGGAACTTCCGAATAGTAAACCATTTATAACCCCGACGAATTTCGAGGGCGAAATTCATTTTAAGGGGGGTAGAATGTAACAGCCCGAGATTTTATGAAAAATATTATTTTTATTTCACTAATGTCTTGTGTTGTACGCTACACCAAAAGGAGCTTGCACAACATGCATCCTTGACTTGCCTTGCATTACACGCAATCGCAACCTTCCTCGATAGCGTGTGTAGTACGCAATACTGAGTTTCACAAAATATTATTAAAACTAGCCGTTATGAATAGTAATAACCACTTTTTAAAACTCTGTAAATCTTATTTTTCAAAATGAACTTCATTTTTGGATTCGGAGTATCGAATTTAGCCTAAGGTGAAATTTTGGTACTTTTCGGATAACTTTCATATTCTGATGAATAGTGAAAATTACTAAATTATAATTAAAAACAACTTTTTTTAATCGAAATAATTAATAGTGATAAATTATTAATTTGAGTGGTTTTAAAGTATATTTAGATTATACAATTTAATACAATGTTGGTCATTGGATGTAATTTCACATTTTAACCGGACATAATCAAGTGTCAATCTTTTGATAGATATTGTATCTTAAAAACACGCTATTTGTTTTAACAGCGGGATTTAATTATAAAATTAATTAATGCAAATTCTATGATATGAATTTGGTAAAATAGACTTCATTTTTGAATTCGGAATATGAAATATAGCTTAGGATGAAATTTTGGCATTGTTCTGAAAAACATCAATTTTTGATGAATAGTGAAACTACTAAGTGGTAGTTAAAAAAATTAATTTCATCATAAATCATAATTTTACCGCTTCTGTGAATGGAATTTCAAAAATCCGAGAGACACGGTTAATATCAAGGACTAAAATGTGGTTCAATGAGATGAAAATAATTTTTTGGTGAATAGTAACTTTTTACTATTTTTACCGCGGTTAATAGTAAATAGGGTAACTAAGGGTAAATATGATATCAATATTACCCTAACACATGTCCTAATTCTATTGGACAAGTGTAATTCGACCAAAAACAAACTTAGGAATAAAATATGACCATTTAGGCCCACTTGGATTAGATTAGGACATTTATTATTAATTTATTTAAAGAAGGGTTAAAATAGTTAAAATCAAAGTTTAATAAGTAAATCATTCTTAATATGGGGTTATACATAAGATAAATTCTATTGTAAATATTCGTTAGAAAGCTAAAACTATTTCCTACATGATGGTATTTTATTTGTAATTTTTAGACATCAAATAATGTAATTTATTTATGACACAAAGATGATGCAGTAATTATCTTATTAATGAAATATTGACAAAATTGATAATATAAATACCAAAATAAATGTAATTTAAGACTTTTTATGAATTACACTAATTTTATAGGTTACTATGATATATTAATGTTTATTTAATAAACTTGGTTCGAACATTTAATTCTGTTATGACTTTCACAAAAATCATATATCAAATAGTGTCAAAATTGACACAAAATAGTTTTTAAATGAAATATTATATTATTAATTGTTATTTTATTCCTAAAAATCTAAGGTTCGGCCAAATGACTTATATAAGGATATATGTATTAATAATATACACTTTTGGGTTCGTTTGGCATGTTATAGTAAGTGTATTAACCATATAGTGAAAGAAAACAAAAAGACACGGTAAAAGTTAAATTATTTATCATAGAGTTAAATCTAATTGATAAGGTTAAAATAATATCCTAAACATGTCTAAATTCTATTGGTTGATAGGATTTCGACTCATCCCCAATTTAGCTTCGAAATAAGACCCTTTGGAACCATTATAAACCGATTTTGACTTTAATATAAAATAATATTTTGAGATATTCCTAAGGTGCCCCTCTCCTCCCTTATAAAAGGACACCTCCTCCCCCTCCTCCTCACACCAATTTGAGCACTCAAGATTGGCCAACCCCTGCCAAAATCTCTTCTCCACTTCCCTAGCAACATCCTAGAGGTTCTGGTCTTCCTCAAAGACCAATTTTAGTTCCCTAAGAGGAGGTCTCAAAGAGGCACTTCAAAGAAGAGGTAATTACCGTTACCAATTCTTTCATCTTTATTTCTTCTCCCACTTCTTCTTCTTAGGTTGTTTCATTATGAAGTAATAACATCAGTATCACTCATATACTGATATGTTATTATAAGTATGAAACAACCCTATTTCACCATCTGTTCATCCTATGGAAAAAGAAATCACCGCGCGTGCGTACGTACGGAATACCGTCTCCACGCCGTGGTGTAATCTATTTTCCACCACCACCTTACATGGATGGGTATAATGGTGTAAAGAATAACTATACATAGTTATTAAAACATCATATTGATTCTGATATATTGTATAATCCACTCCAATTCAATTCAATATTTATA
Organism: Viscum album; assembly: GCA_963277665.1. Lineage (NCBI taxonomy): Eukaryota > Viridiplantae > Streptophyta > Magnoliopsida > Santalales > Viscaceae > Viscum > Viscum album. Next base: position 906,696,353 of record OY728139.1, read on the forward strand.
GAAATGATATCATCGCTCGTGCGTACGTACGGACTACCGTCTCCACGACGCGATGAGATTCATTCTCCATGTTAACCATTTAAGAATGATTATAATGTATATATAAGAAATAATAATGAAATATATGAAATTATAAAGCTACTGGATTTATGTATATATATACATATGTATGTCATCTACTTACTTCCATTTCAAGACAATAAGGAAAGGAAAACAGCGTTTATGCGTACGTACGGACTACCGTCTCCATGAACGGTGTTTTTCATTTTATTTATCTACCTATTATATATATATATATACTGAATATATATGATATATAAATCATATTTTATATTCTGGAAGTGAGTAAATCATGATATAAGTAATAATGATGTCAAGAACAACAAGTCAAAACACCTACGATAAATGAAACAATTTTACCCAAAACGCTTCTTTAACATGGAATTTACAAAAGAACGGGTAATATAATGTCATAAGTGAACCATATATGATATCATAACAATGAATATGATTCTGTAATAAGTCAATAACATGATTTAAATCATTATACAGGAGGTTTGGACACTTACAAAGCAAGTCGGACCTAAGGTAAGGGAAATATCACAATCTCATTTTTACCCGAGATTGTTTATTCGTAAGTATTCACTGGGGTGTATTTTATCATCCACATCCATGTTTACTCAATATTTAATATTATTTCCATCCACCTAAAATTGTTTAAATCCATTTTTACCCTTCAGTGAGTTTTTAGTAATACGTATGAAAGGAATCTTTTGTCGTTTTTCATACGAGGTACTTTTTGACTTTTCCGACAAAAGTACGAAGAATGTTTTTTTTTAACTTATACGGCACGAACAGATTTCTACTGTTTTATAAAGCCTTATTTTCATGAAGCTTCCTCTAAAAGATTTCATGACAATTTTCAATAAAATCTCTTTCTTTTAAAATTACATGATGTTTTTTGAAAAGAAATTGATTTTGAAGAAGAAAGGATATTTTCCTCAAGAATTCAATTCAAGTGTTTTATCAAAATTATTTTCCATCTAAGATAATAAAGGGTTCTGTTTCTATCCATATTTTTACATTGATTTGACTATGTTGTGATGGAATTATTTTTATTAATTCCTTTATCTTATATGAATTGATTTATGATGTCATGATGTTTCAAGAATCCCATTTTTGTTACATGTGTTATGCGATGATGTATGTTTTATGATTATGTGGCACACATAAGAAAGGATTCATTATAAGATGGGTGGGACCTATATCTCCCTCCAATGCATTGGGTAAAGATTTTATATCTCATGAGATAGACATGGCTGAAATGGTAGGTTATACCGGTTCAGTGAAACAGGACTGAAACGAGGGTTACTCGATTCAGAAAGGGACTTTGTCCACTAAGATAGTCTTGGCAATGAGTCTTGACTAACAAGAAATGATTTTCTATGATTATGTGTGTATGCCACAAAGTTTCATGTTTTAAGTTATGATTATTGGGATTACATTTCACTTCTATGATTTATCCCATGTTATGATATTATGAGCTTTTTTGCAGGTTAAGATTTCCAAAAGCTATGTTCTTATATATATGATGTGATTGATATTTCTTTTGTTTACCCTTACTGAGCATTTGAGCTCACCCTTTTATGTTTTCTTTTCCCCAGGATATGAAGAAAGGTTTTAGGTAAAAAAAAAGGGATGACCTTTATGGGAGATATTGAAGAACTTTCACCACGATTAGAAGATTACGTTCCGAGTTTCCAAAGACACTAAACTATTACGATCCTTTAGTGTGTGTTTTTGTTATGTACTAAGTATTCCGCAAATGTAATGTAATGTCCATGTACGTCAAGATTCGGGTCTCTACAGTTAGGTTAATTTTATAATCTTATATTTACCCATAATTACCCAATTTACCTTTAACTACGGTAAATAAAATTTACCGTAGTTACTATTCATAATGCCCAAAAATAAAAAGTAGTCTGTTAACTTATTTTGGACCCACTGATTCCAAATATGGATCCATTTTTCAAAATTCACAACACATAAGTTTCAGTAATTAATTTAAAATTAATCCCATTGTCGAAAGAAAACGGGTTTTTGTTTAAAACATTGTAAAAGATTGAATTGATTTAACCTACGAATTCAATGTAAAATCAATGCTAATGACATACATTGTATTAAATGGTAAAAATATATTCTATTTATATTTTAAAACCATTAAATATTATAATTTAACCATAAAAATTATTACGATGAAAAAAGTTGTTTTTAATTAAAATATAGCGTGTTTTTACTATTCATTAAAATATGAAAGTTATCAGAAAAATATCAAAACTTTATCCAATGTAAATTTTTATATCCTGATACATAAGGAGAAGTTTATATTTTAAAATTTAACTTATAAACATGTGAAAAACTAGATTTAATGTGGGTGCACCATCAAAAGGCAGCAAAACTGCATTTTTTGAAAAATAATTATTTAACCCGAAAAATTTATTTTGTTCACATAAAATTTTTTAGAAAAGAAATAAGATGAATAATAATGTTATAAAATTCAAAATTTAGTAAATACTATTCATATTGGCTTGTCCATAATAACATTATAACTATATATCATCATTTAGTGAAACCTGGTATTGCGTAAAACACACGCTATCGAGGAAGGTTGTGATTGCGTGTAATGCAATCCAAGTCAGGGTTGTGTGTTGTGAAAGACTCCTTTGTTGTTTCTTTATAATATAATCCAACCATTTTTCATTTATACATTGAATATATATATATATACACTCAATGTTGCGTATAATGACTATTATCAAATTAACTTGAAATTGTGTGTAACAGAATCTAAGAATAGTGTTGTGTATACTACAAGCTAATACGGTGTTGTGTATAGCACAAGATAATCTTGTTGTAGCATAAAACACATGACATCAAATAAATTAAAAAGAATACTTATCATAAAATATCGGGTTGTTACAATTTAAAGACTCTATTCATTAGATCCATGAAGATAGCAGGGGCATTAGTAAGACCAAATGGCATCACTATAAATTCATAGTGTCCATACCTTGTACGGAAAGCCGTATTTGGTATATCCTCTCTTTTGACCCTTAATTTATGATACCCTGAACGAAGATCAATCTTGGAAAAATATTGAGCTCTGCGTAGTTGGTCAAATAAGTCATCAATGCATGGGAGAGGATATTTGTTCTTGATAATGATCTTGTTAAGTTCTTGATAATCAATACAGAGTATCATTGATCCATATTTCATCTTAACAAATAGAACAGGTGTGCCCCAAGGTGATGAACTAGGGCATATGAATCCCTTATCATGATTCTCTTGGAGTTGCTTCTTCAATTCCTGCAACTCAATTGGGGCCATTCTATAAGGTGTCTTTGAAATTGGTAAAGCACCCAGTACGAGTTCTATTGAAAACTCAACTTCAATATTTGGTGGAGGACCAGGAAATTCCTCCAGAAAGACATCATCAAACTCCCATACAATGGGAATATTCTTAATTGTGTGTTTCTCTCCAACCATAAGATATAAATAAACTTCATTTGGTGTAGTCAATACCCATAAGATGCAAGAAATTTCCACTGGAAGGTTATGTTCATCCTTGAATAGATAAATGATCATAGACTGATCTGAAATATGAAATGTGACTTCCCTTATTTGGAAATTTATATGATCTCTATATAAGGAAAGACAATCCATGCCAAGGATCACATCAAATTCCACTATAGAAAGGATCTCAAGATTTTCAAGAAGAACATTCCCACAAACAGCAATCGGAGAAGAATTGTAAACTTTTTATGAAACTTTTGTGCCATTAGGGGTTGTCACAACTAACTCAATATCTATCTGCAGAGGTAATATGGCGATACCCTTAGAAAATTCTTCAGAAATAAAAGAGTGGGTGGATCCAGAATCAAATAAAACATTTTCTACTATAGAGTGGATGGTAAATGTACCTTTCACCACATTGTTATCGTAATCCACATCGCCGATATAAATTGCATTGGAATTTCTATTGTCTTTGGCCATAAGAGTTTTAGGACGTCGATCATCATCAACAACCCTTGGATTAGGGAATTTATTGTCATAATGACCCATTTACATTCACTCGAAACATTGAAGTGTAGGAGGTGCATTCTGTGTATCCCTTTGTTTCTTCACATCGTTAGACATCTTCTTCCCATTATTTTGACATTCAACTACCTGATGACCTTCTTTTCCACACATAAAACATTTACTTGTCCCTTTAAGACAATTCCCTCCATGTTTCTTTCCACACTTTGAGCATAAGAGAAAACTCATCTTTTTTTCAGTGTGGTCTTTAGATTTTCCATTGAATTCCATTTTTCTCTTCTTATCAAACCCATATGATTGATGGATTACTCCAATCTCCATCACATCCTTGAGAGCACATCGAACAATTTCCTCGTAGCTATTGAATTCCATTATGGCTAATGCCCTTTTAAGACTTGGTTTTAAGCCACTAAAGAATCGATCGATTTTACTCTCAGGTTGGATAATAATTCTGGAAGCATACCTTGCAAGTCTTGTAAAATTCGCTTCTTAGGTACCAATAGGTTCATCATCCTTTTGTTTCAGTTAAATAAACTCCTTCTCCATATTTTTTCAAAGAATACGAAGGAAGTACTTATTGAAAAATATGTTCTTGAACTCATCCCATTCCATTGACTCAACTTCATCCCTTTGCCTCGTATTCTTAATAATATTTCACCATTGATCAGCTTCACCTTCCAAATGATATACTGCTAAGATGACTTTACCATGTTCAGAACATTATAGAACTGAAAATATCTTTTCAGTAGTACTGATCCACTATTCATCCACTAATTGATCAGTAGACCCACTGAATGAGGGTGGACGCTGCCTCATGAAGGATTCAACAGAATGTTTTTCCATGATTTACTCGTTTGGAAGTCCTGCATGATTTATAGATTGAGAAAGTTGTCTGAGTATGACTACAAGATTTTTCATTCCATCTCCCATAACGTTTGGTTTCTCAGGGAGACAACAATTCCATGGTCCATCGCATTCTGCATTAACACGGTTCCTTCGGGTTCCATCCATTGACTAAAACCAAGAATAATAGTGTGAGAAAAACTAATTATAACAGGAAAACAACATAATCTATAAAAAAAATTCACACTTTAGTTATTATAATAAGTTGTTCATGGACATTTCTAAAACACTAATTTTGTGTTCTATGTTTAGATATATCCTTAGAGCTCTTACTAAGGCTTTCACATCCTAGTTTCCAAAGGTTGACTATACCTTTCCTCTGATACCAAATGTAACGACCCATACATTACATACATGGTTATTATTTTAGAATTGAAGCATACTTATTACAACATATAACAAAACCATGATAGGACCATATAGGTATAATGTCTTTAGAAACTAGGAAACATAAATAACTTGTTCATAAATCATCTACATTGTCTCCCATTTATTTCATCATATCTAGAGTCCCTTTTGGCATATCCTACTAAATACCCTTCTTCTTGACCTGGGGAAAATAAAACATACAAAAGGGTGATCTCAAATGCTCAGTAAGAGTAAACAAAAGAAATATCAATCATATCATATTTATAGGAACATAACATTTTGAAAATCTTAACCTGCAAAAGAGATAACAATACCATAACATGGGATAAATCATAGTAGTGAAATGTAATCCCAATAATCATAACATAAAACATGAAACTTTGTGGAATACACACATAATCATAGAAAATCATTTCATATTAGTCAAGTCTCATTTCCAAGACCATCATAGAGGACAAATTCCATTACTAAACTGAGTTCAGTCCTCGTTCCAATCCTGTATCACTGAACCGGATTAACTTGTCGTTCTGGCCATGTCTATCTCATGATATATAAATCTTTACCAAATTCATTGGAGGGAGATATAGGTCCCAACCATCTCATAATGAAACCATTCTTATGTGTGCCACAAAATCATAAATCATAGCATAACCCATGTAATAAAAATGGGATTCTTAAACATCATGTCATCATAACATAATCCATATAAGATAAAAGGACATCATAAAATTAATTTCATCTTAACATAATCAAATCAATGTAAAAATAGGGATAGAAATAGAACCATATATTATCTTATATGGAAAATAATTTTGATAAAATACTTGAACTCCATTCTAGAGTAAAATATCCATTCTACTTCAAAAACATTTTTCCTTTCTTAACATGTCATACAATTTTCATCTATAAGAAGTTGATTAAAAATAAACTTGAAAACCTATAAAGTAATCATCATGGAAATAATTTTCTATGAAATCATAAAAATCCATTCATGCCGTATAAGTTAAAAAAACATTATTCTCGTAATTTGGCTAGAAAATTCAAAAGGTATCTCTTACTAAAAACAACAAAAGATTCCTTTCATATATTTTACTAAAAACTCACCAATGGGTAAAATTGGATTTAAAAACTTATATGAGGACAAAAATAATATTACATATTGAGGAAATAAGTATGTGGATGATAAATATTCTCTAGTAAATTTTGAAGTATAAACAATCTCGGATAAAAATGAGATTGTGAGATTTTCCCTTACCTTAGGTCTTATTTGTTCGTACGTATCCGAACCTCCTGTATAATGATTTAAATAATTTCATTGACTTATTAAAGAATCATATTTATTGTTATTATATCATATATGGTCATATTATTGTCTTTGTATTAGTAATATTTCATTGCTACTTGTTATTCGGGTGTTCATTGCTTTACGTTCTTAGGCTTGTTTTGTCAAATAAATTCTTATTTTTCTTTTTAGGTTATAGATACCTCATTTAAATAATAGTATTACTGTAATATATATCATATTTATTCATTCAATTCATTTATATAATAATTATTCAATGAAGATCATGTAGAATGAGTCACATCACATCACGGAGACGGTAGGTCGTACGTATGCACGCGCGATGATATCGTTACCATGATCATGGAATTGTATTGAAGTGTATGTATACTATTTCAGAATCAATATAACTTTAAAATAATCATATATAGTTATTCTTTACACCATTATACCCATCCATTTAAGGTGGTGGTGGAAAACAGATTACACCACGGTGTGGAGACGGTATTCTGTACGTACGCACGCGGGGTGATTTCATTTTCTGTAGGATGGATAGAATTTGAAATAGGGTTGTTTCATATTTATAATAAAATATCATTATATGAGTGATTCTGATTTTATTACTTCATAATGAAACAAAAAAAGAAGAGGAAGTAGAAGAAGAAATAAATTTGAAAGAATCGGTAATGAATATTACCTCTTCTTCGACACGCCTCTTTGAAATCTCCTCTTAGGGAACTAAAATTGGTCTTTGAAGAAGACCAGGACCTTTAGAATGATTCTAGGGAAGTTGAGAAGGGAAATGGACAGGGTTTGGCCAAGATTGAAGGCTCAATGTTGTGTAAAGAGGAGAGGGAGGAGGTGCCCTTTTATAAGGGAGGAGAGGGCACCTTAGGAAAAACATAAAATATTATTTTATAATAAAGTAATATTTGGTTTATAATAGCTCCAAATTGATTTATTTTGAAACTAAAGTGGGTATGGGTCGAAATCCTCTCACCAAATAGGTCTTTGACAAGTTTAGGTTACTATTTTAACATTATCATTTAGATTTAACTCTAAGTTAAATAATTTAACTTTTACCGTGTCTTCTTGTTTTCTTACACTATATAGTTAATAAACATGCTATAACAAGCCAAAATAACCCAAAGTGGTTCATCGTTAATATATATAACAATAGATAAGTCATTTGGAAGAACCTTAGATTTTTAGGAATATAATAACAATTAATAATATAAATATTTTTAAAAACACTATTTTCTGTCAATTTTGACACTATTTGATAATTGATTTTTGTTAAAATCATAACAGCATGATTAGTTCAAAGAAAGTTAATTAAATCAATAATATCTTTTCATATTAACCTTTAAAATTAGTTTAATTCAAAAAAGAGACTCAAATTACATTTATTTGGGTATTTGTAATATCAATTATGTTAATATTTCATTAATAAGGTAATTATTGAATCATCATTGTGTCATAAATAAATTAACTTATTTAATGTATAAAAATTAAAAATAAAATACCATTCTGTAAAGAATCTTTTTATCTTTCTACTTAATATTTATAGTTGAATTTATCTTTTGTATAACCCTATATTAAAAAAAATTAGTTATTAAACATTGATTTTAACTCTTTTAACTCTTCTTTAAATAAAATAATATTAAATGTCATAATCTAATCCAAGTGGACCTAAAGGGTAATATTTTATCCCTAAGGTTGTTTTTGGTCGAATTACACTTATCCAATAGAATTTGGACATGTGTTAGGGTAATAATAATATCATTTTTACCCTTAATTACCCTATTTACTTTTAACCGTGGTAAATAATAGTAAAAAGTTACTATTCACCAAAAAAAATATTTTTATCTTATTGAAACACATTTTACTCCTTGATATTAACCTTTTCTCTTTAATTTTCGAAATTCAACTCACAGAAGTGGTAAAATTATGATTTATGTACAATTAAAAATGCTCCTAGGAGGTGGGTAAAAGACGGTCAAAAAGTTCAATAAAATTTTTATATATGTATATTATTATAAAATGACTCAAATGAATTACATTGAAATTATATAGGTATTATTTATTTATTTTTATCTACAATAAATTTAAATAAAATAAATAATTATTTAAAAAATCTATTTTAAACTATAACTCAGTGTTTTTCACTATTCACCAAAAATTGAAATTTTTCTGAAAAATACCAAAAATTCACCCTAGGATAATTTCGATATTCTGAATCCAACAATTAAGTTCATTTTGAAAGATAAAACCTATAAAATTTCAAAAAGAGTGTATTACTATTCATAACTGCCGGTTTTAATAATATTTTAATAACATATCGTTGTTTTGTGAAACTCAGTATTGCGTACAACACAAGCTATTGAGGAAGGTTGCTCTTGCGTGAAATGCAAGCCAAGACAGTGTTGTGTATAGTGAAAGATTAATTTGGTGTTGTGTATAACATAATACATTAAAACAAAATATTTCTCATAAATCTCAGGTGTTATAAGGGCGGGACCCGCTCCAGTGGACCACGCCTCCAGTAGGCCTCACGGGCCCAGTGGGCCACACCCCTCCATGGGCTAAACAGCACGAGCCTAGTGGGCCATGCCCTGCGCAGGCCAGGTCACGTGAGCCCAACGGGCCGCGCCCTTCACGGGTTGGGATGCACCCCCTGTTGGCTGGGTCGTGCCCCCCTTGCGGACCAGGCCGGGCCCCCCTAAGGGTCAAGCCAGACCGGGTTAGGTCGGCCCTGACTGGGATGGTTCATCCCAGACCAGGTCAGAACAGACCCAGACCGAACCTAGCCCAGTTTCACTTAAAGGGCCATTACATGTGAATCAGACATCTATTTGATGAACAGTCTACGGCGCTAGGATCCTTGAAGAGAGACTGTCCTTTTGGTATAATCCACATGAGTTTTGGAGAAATTTGATGTACATCCGGGTTGGATCGAACCTGAATCCAATCGGACCTCGGCATTAAAATGCATATAACTTACACACCGGGATCCTGATTGATGTGTCATCAGTCGCATTGGAACCCTTATGACTTAGTGGTCCTTTGGGATAAATCTTCATGGAACTTCATGTAAGTTGAGGTATGACTGATGGCTGGAGTGTTGGATCCTCCTAGAATCAAGTGTGCTCAGTACGTGAATCTAGTGGCTGGCTATAACATGAAGAAAGAACATCAATCCTGTGTGGGTCATCATCTATCGATCCTAGGTGGGACAGCACTCAGCGATCCTAATTGGGTCAGTTCTCACCGATCCTATGAGGGCCAGCATCTATCGATCCTGTGTGGGACAGAAGTAGAGATAATCGATAGAATAAGATGATCCAGCAATATGTCTAATCATTTGTAATTCTGTACTTAAGTTATTCCTTGTTTGAGCTGAGTCTTTAACTTTGTGGTACTTTTACCTTCATTGTGTTACCTTAATGGTGTTACCTTTGTGATAATCTTCCCTCATGGTTAAATTGTGAAAATTCTTTAAAATTTGGAGCCTTATGTTTCCTCATGAATGAGATGAGTATATTTTGATAACTTAGAAATATGTATAGGCATATACCTTAGTAGAGTTGATGAATGCTTTGTGCTTTGTGATGGATGTATTAATTTTGTTTCCTTTGTGGAACTCGGGGTGACCTTTGGGGGTCTCAGGATCCCTAATGAGTATTTTTATACTCAACCATTCACTGGCTACGCCCTCACCTTGTTGTGTCTTATGCAGATAACAGGAAGCGTTGATCGAGGATGAAGAAGCCCGAACTAGAAGGTTCTCAGAGGTGGACCATTTGACATGACGTTCCACAGTGACTACTGATCTTGATCTATACCTACCCTTCCGGTAGGATACTTGGTGGATGAACACAAGAGCTATCTCTCTGTTGTAGTTGGACTTCCTGATTTCAGCTTGAATTCTGGCATACCTTTACTTATATTACATACTCTTTTTTGTATATATTTTTACTTCGTGGTTTTCTTCCTATTGTGTGATTGGATTGTGTGTTTCCAAGTTTAAAGGCAATGTCTTCTCGTTTAAGGGGATATACCCATCTGCTACTAGTTTCCAACCCTTGGCCTGTGGGATTCGGTCTTGGGGTAGTCATGGCATGGGCCCCAGGGGACTGTTTGTGACATAGTGATCCATCGCTATATCATTGAAGTCACACCAATCCACCATTGAGATGACAGTAGAGGATCAAAACCCACACCCCATCGCACATTTTATGGGTCAAGACCTAGTGTTTTTACAAGGCCCAATCGATATACTCTTCCAAGATCGATTCAACAGGCTATATACATGGGCCCAGTTACATACTAACCTGCCTCTATGCATGCTTTAAGGGAATGTCCTCCCATGGGGTAGACCATTAGTCCCCTATGAGTGGTTGCAGGGATGGCCTAATATGCTTGCATGGATTGCTATATTTTTACTGAAATTCAACACCAATATTTAATTAACCAATATGGAGTAAATTTTAAAAAACAAAAATCATTAAATAATTAACAAAATTAAAAAAAATAAATCAAAATATTATTTTTCAATTTTTCGTTGAATTTAATTAAATGTGATAAAAAAATAATATTTCAAAAAAAAAAGAAAAATCATTCAAGTATTAAAATCTATTTCAAATACTAATATTATACCCCTTTTTTAAATTATAAAACAAAACATTTACTAAATTTTCAAAAATAATATCCATCTTTTTGAAATTTATAAAAAAAATACATTAGTGTTTAATATTTAAAAATAGTCTCCTTTTTAATTAGAATAAAATAAATAAAAGTAATCAGAGTAATATATTTCCATAACATTAAGCATATATTTAAAACATTCAAGTAATTAAAATAGAGTTATAGTTTGACAATAGTGAATATTTTTATAAAAACAATAACTATACTAAATATAAATTTTAATCTTCTACCATTCCCAACTCAAATTCATTTTTTAAAATTTAACAAAATCAAAAGGTGTAGTGAAAGTTTCAACAAAATATATTTTAGTAGGAAATAACTCTAAACTTATCTCAACTTTTTTTACAAGATCCCTAAGAAAATAAATTCATAAATCTTTGTGTTTTTTTTAGATTGTTGATGTGGTTTTCTAATGTAGTTGGGTTTTGGCTTAGTGTTAAGCACCCCATAATCCTACATGAAAAATGGGGGTTCAAATGTCATTGGGCACAGGATACTATAGCAGTACTGTAGTGATACTATAGTAGTGGGGGTACTGTTCATTGGTGGGTACTGTAGCAGCAGTAAGACACTGTAACATCGGCGGTTAATGTAGCATCCGGGCAACTATTCACATAATGGGTCTTGGGCCAAAAATTTGGGCCTACTGGCTATGTAATGGGATACATTCTCACTGGGCCTTCGGGCTATGTAATGGGTCTCCCTCTACCTAGTTAAAAGAGGCCTTTTCTTTTCTTTAATGATAAAATGAGGCTTCAGCCCCAACCTTTAAAAAACGTTGATGTGGTTTTCTAAAAATTGAAATAGCACTTTAATTATAAACTTTTTTTATATTTTTAAAAAATAATATTAAAATAAAATAATGTTTATTTAATCAATATAATTTTTGAATAAAAACTAGAAACATCAGCATTTTCAACGTTAGCAGTTAATGAAGCTACTTATTAAGGTTTCTTAGTACTCCATGAAATTAAAATTTTACCTAAAAAATGACACATACCTGTGGTGTTTTTCCGATCATGTCTACAACCTCCAAAATCAGAATCGGAGTAAGATGGTAAATCAAAAGAATTCTCATTAAAATAAAATAATCTAGTACAAAAATTACCCTTAATATAGCTAATTAAAATTTTAACAGCTTTAACATGACTTTATTTAGGGTGGGACTGAAACCTAGTACACAAACACATTGAGAACATTATATTTGGTCTAGATACGGTAGGATACAATAGACTACCTATCCTACCTCTATATGGTTAAATGTAAATTTTATTACTTGATTCATCTAAATACAAGTTAGAATTAGTAATCATTGGTGTTTTCGAAGATTTACTAGAATTTAGACCAAAACTTTTTATAAGTTCTTTATCAAATTTTTCTTCATTTAAGAAAATACCATCTTTACTTTGATTAATTTTTAAACCAAAAAAAATTATTTTCCCCATTAAAATCATATCGAAATAATTTTTCATTAATTTAGAAAAATCATTATAGAGTGAATATTATTTTGAACCAAATAGTATATCATCAATATATATCTGTATAATCAGTATATCATTTGAAACATTTTTTATAAATAAGGTTGGATCAACCATACCGTTATAAAAATAATTTTGTAATAAAAAGAGTTTCATTCATTCATACCATGTTGTTGGAGATTTCTTAAGACCATATAATGTTTTATTATGTCTAAAAAAAGATTTTAAAAAAATTATTTTGAAATCCATGTGGTTTTATAACATATACTTCTTCTAAAATAATTCCATTTAAAAGGAACTTTTTATATTCATTTGAAATAATTTTAAATTTTTAAAACAAGTATAAGAAAATATAATTCTAATTTCTACTATCCTAGTAATAGGAAAAAAACTTCAAAGTCAATTTTCCCTTCCTAGGAATAATCTTGGGGTACTAGTCATGATTTATTTTTAGCTGTGTTTCCAACTTCCTCGTGATTATTATAAAAGATTCATTTAGTTCTTATTAACAGTGTGTCTTTATGAAATTCAACTAAATCCCACAATCTTTTTCTTTCAAATTGATTTATCTTATCAGGCATAAAATTAATACAATTTGAATCAATTAAACCATTATCAATATTTACAAGAACAAAATCATCAAAAAAATAAATAGTTCATACCGTAATGTAAAATAGATTTCTTTGTTTGTATTCTAGATTATACATTACCAATTAATTTTTTAATTAGAGGACCATTAAGTGTTTTCCATTATTTTGGATCAGTTTTATAATATATTTTCTCCCCCTCAAATAATGAATTATCATTTTATTGGTCATTTTCTTCACCAAAATTAAATTCCATAAATTCGTCATTATCTTTTCTGGAATTTGAATCCTACTTGTTAGAAGTATTTTCATTAAAATTAATATGGATAGACTATTGAATAAATAAATTTTTCTTATTATATAATTCAAATTATTTTATAGAATTGGAATATCCTAAAAAATATTCCTCCATATAGCTTAGAATCAAATTTTTCTAAATTATATTTTGTATTTAAGATGTAGACATTACAACCAAATACCATAAAATATGAATCTTTAGGATTAATCCCTTAAAATATTTCATAAGGGGGCTTATTTAAAAATTTTCTAATAGAAAATATTTTTAAAACATGGAATGACGTATTAATATGTTATATCCAAATTATTTAGGTACAATAAATTCTATTAGCATCGAACTAGACATTTCTCGAATAGAACCATTACTTCGTTCCATTAAAACAATATGTTGTGGTTTCCTAGGGGCCAAAAAATAATGACTATATCCATTTGTTTTATAAAATTTATCAAATTCAAAATTCAAAAAATCACTATCTATATCACTTATAATAGATATGATTGAAATATTTTATATTTCTTGAATAATCTTACAAAAAGAACATAATTTGGTTCATGTTTCATTTTTACAAGATAAGAAATAAATACACAAGAATATACTATGATCATCTATATTTACACATACATACTTATTTCCACAAAAAACTAATAGGCTATATAGGTCCAAACATATCAAGATATAACATTTATAAACATCTAACATTACTAACACCATTTATATATTTAAATCATTCTTTCTGATGTTTACCTTTTAAATAGGAATCACACATAAAGTAAATACTTGTATATAACTTGGGTAGTTATAGAACCTATTCATGCTTTGAAAGTTTTCAAACCAGTATGAAATTTTCATTCCCAAGCCTCCAATGACACAAAATTCCATCTTTTTCTCTAGAATTCAAACACTTAACTTTTTGTTTGTTTTGAGAAAAAAAATATGTATTTTATACATTTTATTTTCTATTTTAAAAAAATAAAGATTATTTATTTTTCATATAATATATTTATTATTTTAAAAAATAAAATTTAATTCATCATCACATAACTATGATATAATTATAAGATTTTTTAATACAAATTACAAATAATAATTTTGAAATAATAACTTTTTTAGAAAAAATAACTTCACAAATACCATTAATAATACATTTAGAGTTGTCTCCAAACATGAAAATGCCACCTTCACATGAATTAAATGAATGAAATTTTTAAAAATCACCTATCATTTTACTAGACAATCCAACGTCTAAATACCATGATTATTTGAGACTTATAGGGAATATTTCCTAAAATTAAACAATCAAATAGACTGTTTGGGTACCCATGTTAACTTGGGTCCAAATGGATTAATAGTAGAAACTTTTGGACCCCAAATGGTTTTAAATAATTTATTAATGGGTTATTTATAAATTAAATATATAGTAATGAAATATCTAGTACATAAAATTATTGTTTAAATCTTAGTGAACACTCATTGGTATAACACTATTCCATTCTACATTTAAAATAGGTGACACTAGAAATATATTTTTTTGAGATTTTTACAATGTTTTTTATTTATACTTGTCGTTAAAATGTTATAACCAAATCCATTATTATTGATGTTTAGCTTAATTATTGAAATTATATTATCATATTGTTATTTAAATTTAACAAAAGTAGATAAATTCTCTTTCAGATTGAGAATATTGTTTTTCAAAATCATATTATCTTTTTTAATAAACTCTAAATCTGTACAAACTTCCTAATTAGATCCAAAAATTTTGTATCTTATTTTATTATTATATTATTTATGTTTATTATATTCATTTAAAAAAATTAAATCATATAGAAATAAATATAATCTTCTTTCATGATATTTATCATTCACTTCCAGAAAGTTTTTAACCTTTTAATTTTCCTCTTTTATTTTTAACAACTCAAAATCATAATTTTCTTTAGATCTGTAATTATGAGAAATACATATTTTCTAATTTTCACATTCCATTTTTAATTTTCCATTTTCTTTAATCAAATTTTTAATTTTATATTTTATGTTAATATGATTTTCAATCATCTGGACTCTATCATTTCTTAATTATTCATTTTATTTAAGTAGTTGTTTAGACAAGGAATTAACAAAATAATAATTAGAACATGAATTATAATAGTTTTCATCATCATAAATAGAATTTTCATAAATATTTATATTATTTATTAACTGAGTAAAGAGTGAATCATTTACCTCGCACTATATACCCCTAAGGAAAAGATTCCTTGTCTCTTGTTAACTTCCAAAATCACTGTTTGATTCAGAACAATCTGAGCACTCCCAACCACCAAACAAATATTGTTTTTTTTCTCATATTCTATTAGTATTTCTTTGGATGTTTTTGTTTAGGGTAGTCGGTCATTATGATACCTTTCTTCCCACACATATAACATGTTAATTATAAAACATTATTATTGTTACTAGTATTATATTTCTTGTAGTCCTCTTTGAACTTCCTCTTGAACTACTTATTTGCACTTTTTTCATAAACTTGAAAAAATTCTAACTAAAGTGGTTCGTTTACTTTTCACATTATTTGAACTCGTGCTCAAAAGAATCATAGGAATCAATAAAAATGTACTAAAATTTAATAACACTACTATTTTTAGACTCTTCATAAAAAAACTTTGTCATCCCTAATTCATACTACAATAGAAATCCTATTAGTTCATCTAAGGTATACTCTTTAAAATTTATACTCTCTTCGATGACCATATTATCTCATTATATATTTCTAGAAGATCTCTCAATTCACTTTTCACTCTACTTATGTTATCCAAAACTTCTCTAAGAGATCTCATACCATTATTGATACTTGTAAACTAATGGGACATATGATCTATTGATTATTCATCTCCCATATCAGTGTTTGGGTATTCTGCTCGAAGCATTCCCATCTTAGTTCTACTAAAATTTTAAATCCCATAGTTAGTCACTTGAAGTATTCTCTTTATATCATGGACTGTATTATAAGATGAGACAAGGATAAAAATAATTTTACTTATAGCACAATACAATTTTTTTAACTTTATAATTCAAAAAAAATTTACCATGTCATTACTTATAAGCGTATCAGGATAAACATTGGGAAGATCATATGGATTATCCATGATAGTCTAGTGATTCACACTTAACTATTTTAAGTAGGCTTCCATTCTATATTTCCGGTAACTGTAGTCACTTCTATCATAGAATGGGGGTTTTGTGGAATCCATCCATCATTCATATTTACAAATTTCATATTAAAATAAACATTTTCTTTTATTCCTTATAATGTTATGTCTAAGATAAAATGTTATCATAGAGTTAAAAATAAATAATAGAAAGAACATGAGACTCTAAATATAATTTTAATGGAAGTATCCCCTGATTCCAATTATTTAGTATCATATTAAAATAAACAGAGAGTCTAACAGTCCTTCAAGAAAGGTCTTACCCTCAGATACCAATTTGTGGATTAATATTTATGGAATTAAAGAATAAAGGAGGGGGTGAATAGTTGTAAAAATATTTTATTATAAATAAATCAGAGTTTTTAAAATAATGATCTATATCAAGAACTATATTGTTTAGATAATTTACAGAAAAAATAAAAAGAAAGAACAAAAATATTTTTAGTGGTTCAGAAAAAATATCCTAGTACACACCTTAATCTTTTATACTCTGTTAGAAAATCAGTACCCACTAAGAACATCCCTTTAAAAGCTGTGAGAACTTGTTACAAACACTTTCTTTTACAAATACCCATAGGAAGAAACCAATATTTTTTAAAGGAGACCAAACCTACTCTATGACCTGAATTTTGATTTGGAGTCCCAACCCTATCTTTCTTTTTGGTGGTTGAATAAATAGGTAATGAAAGAATTTTGTTTGATTGGGAAATTCATAAACCATATTTGAACAAATAAAAACAAAAGAAATTAAAGATTACATAAAGAAAAATAAATACAAATAAACTATAAGATGATAAAAATATGTTGAAGATGATGAAGCTTGATGATCTTTGATCACTAGAATAGAAGAATTTCAAATGTTGTTGTTATTATATGATCACAACCAATACTAAATTCACCATAGTTTCTTAATCACATGAGAGCATCATGAATTATGACACAATTTTATCACAAAATATTCTAATGAATGATTTTTATAGGAATTGATTTTAGGGAATTATGTTATATCTAATTAATTAATATCACATCATTAAAATAAAGATATTATAAGATTATATTCAAAACCAATAGCAGCATTCCACTTTTTAGAACATAAAAATAAAATAATACCATCGTTAAGAACATTTTTGAGTGCCAAATTGAAAAAAAAAAGAACAATCATGCTCATTATTTCATCATGATATATCAATATAGAACAGTTAAAAAGATAAGTATAACAAATATACAAAATTCATTATTATAAAACAGTTTAGATAAATTGATTAAACATCTTATTTATTAAGATAGTAAAAATGTTTTAAAACAGATCATCATGAGAATATATATACTTCAAGTATATATGTACATAAAATATGCTCCCAATTATTAATACATAACATATAATTTATTTTTAAATTTTTTAATAAAACATTTTTCTAAATATTTATTCTAATAACATCAATTAAAAAATAATAAATATAATTTTTTAGAAAAATAAATTTGAACTAATGCTAGATTTAAATACCTTTCGGTAGATTCATCCACTATTGTTCATTGGTATATTGATCTACTAGTGATGTTTTGTAGTAGAGAGATCTATTATGTGTTTATGATCTATTGGTGTTGTCTAATGGTAGATTGATCAAACACTAGTGAAATCTGATATACTGGTGTGCAAGGCGATGTTACTATTGAAGAAGGATGATTACACCATTTTGAAAGGATAAATCTACTGTAAATCATGAAGATGATACTTTTACACCATTTTAAAATGATTAAAAATAGAACTATCATTCCAACATGAAACATTAACTGATGAAACAAGGATCTACCAGTGATGAGAGATATACCGATGGTATATTAGTCAACCGTTGGAGAGATCTATCAGTGGTTCATGATCTACTAGTGTCGAACGGTAGATGATACTATGAAGAAGAAACTACCATTTTGGTTGAAACCATGAAAACCACTATAGAAGGAGCTCAACATCTTGTGACACTGAATAACTAGTGATTTCGTTGAAACATGATCTGCCATCGTACAAGGATATTCCATTGTGAAATAGTAGGAAATATACCATTGCAGAATGAGTATGATATTGGTGAAACATTGATCTATCAGTGAAGGGGATAAGCATTAATCTTGACTTGAACCCTCAAGTACGAACACACCCAGTTCGACCATGGAAACATCATTAAGTTGAGTTTCAACGAACACCTAGAAACAATTTATCTTTGAACAAAATATAGGAATACGACAAATTAACATGGAAAAGATATGTATGGGAGTTTGGTGGAGGTTTGGAAGATCAATCAGATGATTGAATGGTTCATGTGAAACTAATTACATATCCAAGGTAATATACATGTATTTTTATAATGGATAAGAAATTATATAAGTTTTATATCCCAGATTGGATATATGATATGATGATCCAAAGCTATATTATTGAAGACACGCCAATCCAACATCAAGATATCAATGAGCGATCAACACCCAAACCCCAGCACACATTACACAGGACATAACCTAGTGGGATTATATGGCCCAATCCATACACTCCTCTAGCCATGATCTAGTGGGCCTTATACTCGGCCCTAGTTGCCTACTAAATTACCTCTGTGCAGGTTTCAATGGCATGTCCTTTCAAAGGGTAGACCATTGGTACCCTATGAGTGGTAGCAAGGCTGGCCTAATAGGCTTTCATAGATGGATAATTGTTTACTCAAATTCAACCACAATATTCATTGAAAAACATTAAGTAATGTTAAAAATAAAACAATCAATAAATAGTTAACAACATTATAAAAAGTAAATGAAAAATATTTTTTTTGAATTTAAATAAATGTGATAAAACTATAATTCATGAAAACAAAGAAAACTATTTAAATTATTGAACTCAATTTCAAATACTAAAACTGAGGATGTTGGTGGGGCATATGAATTTTTTATTCCTGTTCTTACCTTCCCCATATAGGGTTATGATGGAATCTCGACCCACTAATTGGTTAATGAATATTAATGGGGATTATTACTAAATTCGAGGCCCATGGGGACATTTTAGGGTGATAACTCCATGGGAAATAGTTGGTTTTGAGGTGATTTTATGGTGAGTCCTGGAGATAAGAGGTATATGAATCACTATGCATCCCTTTGAAATGGAATCTATTCCACATGTAGTTCTTAAAAGAGGTGGGGGTATATGATTGATGAAACACCGTGGATTAAGTAAACCATGTGTATGAGTGGTAAAAGAGTCTAGATTCACATAGTTTAAGATCATAATCCTTAGACTAGGGATCCTAGTTTAGGGTCATTGAGATTGGATCATGAGCTCTTATATTGAAGTAATAGAGTTTATACCACATTCAAGTGGTTAGAAGATGTATGGGTGGAATCAAAAATTTAAAAACCACATAAAAGGATCCAATAAGGTTTTTTCCACAAGAAGTGATCCTAAAGCTAGTTTTTCATAGTGTATGATTATAAGGCGTGAACTAGGGGAATGTAGAAAAATCTGTAAAGTCATGTTGCTTAGAATAAAGGGGGGTTTCAAGGTTATTTTCATGGTACAGAAAAGATAGATCTGGACATGAAAGGAGAGAATCCAATCTCACATACCACATTGACACCTTGAAAAATTGACACATAGTTTAAGGTCATAATTATTTGATCGTAAGTGGAGGAAAATTTCCAAATGTTGTGGAATTTATGGCGCACATGAGCCTTATCCCAGTTCGTGAGGAATCCTTTAATGAATCTAAGAGACCCAAGATCAAATCCAGATGGAGGATAATTTCCAATTACTATAGCAGTACGGTAATGGAACTGTAGCAGGTACTGTAGCAGGAACTATGTTGTACTGTAGCAGGTATTATAGTGGGAACTATATTAGGCACTTTTTCACACTATAGAATCTAGGAATATTCCCCTATTTGGACCTTCAGGCCACCGATTTGGTCCCCAAGTCATTTAAGGCCTTCGGGACACCTAGGCCTTTGAGTCAGTAAGGCCTTTGGGCCACCTCAAGGCCTTTAATCCACCTTAAGTGAAGATGAAAACCAGACAACCTACAAGGAACATGCTTCAGAAGGAGGATGGGAAAGTATGTTTCACCATAGTAGAAGCTAAACGGATTTCAAGAATGAGAGGGTATTGCACATGCCATTGGGACAAGCCCGTGCATGCACGAGAAAGCCTAGCCGAACAGCCATGTGAAGGTGGATAGATGATTTCATGATGAAGATGATGGGGATGAGCAGTTCCAAGTAGTTTGTCAGGGTTGTTTGTAATGTTTTAAGCCTACATGCAATGAATTCCTTTAAGGCCTACGGGCCACGTAATACTTATGCCTACGGGTCATGTAAGGTTTCCACATCACCCCTTGAAAGGTGGATTATCAAAATCAATAAAAAATGAAGGCCTTTGGGACATTGGAGTTTGAGGAATTTGTGGCTAGTCTTAGAGACAATATGTCTATGTTTCTCTATGCATCCCATGTAAATTTGAATAAATCCTCACATAGTTCTATAAAGAAGTGAAATAGAAAACCAACACCTAAATTAGGGGAAATACTCTCTGATGAGGGAATTAAGGCATCCCACAGTTGTCATGGGGCATACCATGCTTATGAAATGGGGTGAGGATACTATTTAATGTGGTGTACTAAAGAATATTTTCCTTCTTGGTTATCTAACACTCATCATATTAGTCATCCTACATTCATTGAATAGGGTAAGGCTACAGTTTATCATAGTGAATTGGGGATGTTAGCTTGTGTTCATCTCATACTCATCAAATAAGGAATCACAATTTTATATAGGGTAATGTTTTTTCTTTTTATTTTCATCACATACATATCATATAAAGAAACCCAATTTCAAATGGGGTAAGATCACAGTTTAACATCATGAAATGGGGACATTGTTAAAATAGTGGGTTCCCTAGACAGAACTATTCAGTGCTTTTGATTACCATATTGTGTATACAGTTAGATATACATGACTTCATCTTACTATTATAGTGTATAATTTTATGTGCCCACTATTGAAATGGTAATGTCAAAAGGTTAATTGTTGTATAGAATGCTTATAGAAGTTCCCTAGTTATAATGATAACCTCTAGATACTATGAAATTAATCATAAATACATGTTCTATAGTCTAGATACATCATACTGATTGGACACAACAGATGTATGACTATCAGGTGCTGGGGGCTCAAAAGCATTGAGACTTCTTCTCATGAAGTTCGCACTTGGTGATCTCTAGTAGTGAGATCTTGAGGACTGGCCTGCCAATAGGAACACCACATGATTCGGTTGTCATTGGATGTTCCTATCTATGATCATGTGTAATGGTATCCTAACTTGAGATCATTACCAATTTATGTAATTTGATTGCACACTTTTATGCTAGATGAAAACCATGGCAATGAATTCATGGAGAGGTATTTTGTGTCGGCTGCGTCATTGGTGGCATGACATTGGTTGAATGGTTAGGAAAGGATTTGTCGTTTCTGGGTTATGGAATTAATATATCTCTAGCCATGTTGATATGGATGGTAGTGCCTTTATAAGATCATGGCCATGGCATTAGAGGGTAAATCCATCCAGTCACATCAACAAACAATAAAGAAATAAAAGGGCGATGACAGGAGAGTGTGTCCTACTTTATGAGATATTATAGACAAAGAGATTATATTACACAGTGTATGTTTGTAAAATGGTTGTCGCTACTATGACAATCCTTATTTCTTCAGGGTCCATGATGGGTTGCTAGATCCTACTCTTGGTCTGTGAATACTATTCACGATTGTCGAAATAAGGGCCTAGAGGGTCACACACAATAGCGTATTCAAGAATCTGCCCTATTCAGTTGAATATGATTTTTGGACATGGTGGGCCCCGCCATAGGGGTCCCGGATTTGTCCAAAGTTAAATGATCACTAATTAAATAAATAAATTCATATTATTAGAGTTTAGAATAATGAGTATCGAATTTATTTATTAAATTTATTTTTGAGTTTTATGTAAATACATGAAAAAATATTAATTGATGAATATTAAATTTTTCAAGGTTCAATTAATATTTATTGGAGTGACGAGTCAATTTAATGACTCAATTATTATCATAGAATATATTTTAATATATTAATTTTAAGTGATAATAATATTTATGTCTCATAAAAGTAGTCGTAAAATGCCGTTGATAGAGCATTATGTATTCGGGATCGGCGAGGCAATACCGGGTATTTTAATTAAGCACTATAAATAGAAGAGAAGGGGAATTTTAAAAACACTATTCATGGAGATTATATCTCCTCTACTCTCTCCCACATTCTATAGAGATATTCTTTGGATCCAAATAGCTTGGATGGAGCTCTCTCTCGGGCATCGCTAGTGATGTGATGCGGTGGTCGTTGGAGTGTTGAAGGCATCGTCGCAAATCCGCACTAGCACCTGGATTATGAATAACGGAGCTCCCTCAGATTCCTTGAAGTGTGTGTGGACGATCTAGAGGAATTCGACATTGGATTATTCAAGCAGTGATCGCCAATGATGAGAAGACGTCGTGCATGGCTTTAGATTTAAACCAGGTATTTTACAGTTTAATATTTGTGCTTAAAATCCTCCACACGTGGTCTTCTGCTAAGACCGGGCTGCTCTTATCTGACTTCGACAAGTTTACGTCGACCGTCGGTGGAAAATTTTTAAAACCCACATGTTTGGAGCTTCCACTGCATGCCCAGTTCCAACGGACATTAGGTTTTTTAGTTCTAAGTTGTATAACTTAAAATATGGTTGCTAGTAGTTTACGACCATGGAGCTTGGACCAAAGGGGATATAAATATTTTATGTTCATAATTCTTGGACCATGATTCCTAGTTTAAGGATGTATAGTTTTAAAAGATTATAAGTAGTTTAAGGATATAATATCCAAACAGTTTGGTTATTATTAGTTTAAGGTCATAGAGCTCAGACCCTGGCTTTACATGAAGTACTTATTTAGAAAATTGGTGTTGGTGGGATATGTGGAACACTCTTCATCCATGGTGATTTAAGAGTATAATCCATTAGAATAGACCTTAGGGATGATGTAATTTCCTTCTTAATTAGTTTCCAAATTTTGTGGATTTATTTTTTTTATCATTGCAATTATGATACCTAGTAACATATCACCCTGGAGGAAGGAGAAGAAGCAAACCATCTTGTTGAACTCTATTGTTTTCATATTATGGCACCTCACTAAGTTTTGCAAGGTATGAATCATGTTATACATGAGGTATTAAAATTTATATACATAGACTTCTTCCATTATATACAGTGTTTACTGGTTATAGACAGCTATTCTATGAAACAAAAACAAAACCTATATTGGTAATACTACCTATATTTCATACATGAGGGAGTATGGGGTCACCTGGGTGGAATTTTGGGTGGTTTTATGATAGTCCCATAGGAAATTAGGGATCTTGTCGTGCCAAATATTTTTAGTATAGCCCACGATTTTTTTACAAAATATTAGAAATGGTCTTGTTAAATGACTCAAACTTCTCATTTTCTTTTTCATGGTAGTGAGAGTTATGGTTGGACCATATTTTATATTTAGAGTGCAATTTATTCAACTCGATATCCTAGAATATCATGCAGTGATCTATGTGAATAACATGGGGAATTCCAAACTGATGGATGATATGTGAGTTAATGAACTCAATCACAAACCAAGTTTTAAATTCCTTGATGGGAACAACTTTTTCCCATTTTGAAAAGAATTATGTTTTGGTCAAGAGGAACCTATAATGGTGAGCTGTCACTGGTGGGTATGGACCCACAATATCAAGTCCCCATATTCCAAAGGGATTAGAATACATTGTGTTTTGTAGAATCTATGATGGTCAATACCAAAAGTTAGCATGTATCAGACACTCATGTCACATCATGGTGAACTCAACATAGTCATGGACCATGGTGGTATAGAAGTAGTCCAACCTCAAAATTTTGTGGGAGATCTTTAATCATTCTTGATGGGAACCATAGGACCTGAAATGGACCTCTCACTTGATATGAGTTATCTCATATCCCTGGATACAACAGAGGATAACACCATTAAACCCATGATTGTAGAGGGTTTTCTCTAGGTTAGACCCACTCTAATGAGTGAACTGTGTTTCACGCCAGTGGATTCACTCACAATCTACTCAGTCTGATGGGAGACTGCCATGATATAGATAATTTTTGAAGATATTGGTCTAATTGGGTGTTTCTTTGGATATGGGGGGACTTAAGGGTTCTAATATAGAAATACCAATATCCAGTTGGTTTACCTTCTATTTTCCTTCATCTGAAGTGGTGGGGGAAATGACCCTCCAATGTGCCACATAAATGACCAGATAATCTTGGTTAGGTTCTTCATGTGATGCATACAAACATTCAAAGGCATAGGCTCATCCATTCTATCACTGAGGAGCTCAAGTCACATTTTCATGGGAAGGGAACTAGGCCATCAGTGGATGGGTGCATTCCACCAGGGGAACAATATCTTTCTTTTTGATGATGCAGTAACCCTTGATCTACTTGATGAATAAATCAAAGACTCCTTTCACATGTAAACTGGGGAAATCAATCTCAAGGGACAAATTGAGACTAGTAATGAGAGCTTTAAACTCTTCTCCATTTTTGGTGTATCCTTCTGATAATAGGAAGAAGTATGATAAGGCAAATTGTGTTAGAGTGATGAAGATGATTCCTATGCCTACCTTGTTAAGATTGGGTTTTTTAAGTATTATATGTGCCAAGATTTGGGAGGAACCATCAAGATGAATATTACAACATGGTTTATCTTGATCATCTAAGATAATAAACTTATCTTGTAAAGGAATATTCATGGGTAGTTCTTCAGGTGTTGGATGTGCAGCCTGGAAGTCTTCCAATGCCTTCACTTTGATGATATTATGTTGGAAAAACCTGATGTTGAACTTCTAGAGAATCACTACCCAATATGACAATCATCACATCAGCATGGGGTGATTGATTATATACTTTAGAGAGTCTACTCAAGACACTATATGTATCTCATGATGCTTCAAATAATGTCACCACTTCTGCATTGAAAAAATAACTATGATGAAACTCTTCTTGATGGGTGAATATATGGTCTCCAGATTGAGTAGTATGAGAATGAGATAATATTGGTTGTTTCTCCCACCCTCATTTTCATTCTAAGCTAGAAGGGTACTGAGGAACTATTCTGGGGAACTCACATAGAGGACACAAGGATTTCTTGAGATGGGAAACATAAGAACTAGAGGCAATATTAGGTACCTCTTGATATCCTGAAAGGAATTCTGGCACTCCTCATCACATTGGTAATAGGATCCTTTCTTCATGATCCTCAAAAAGGGGCTTACACTTGCTATCCAAATTTTTCAATAAATCAGTGCATATATGATAAGTGGATTTGGAGGACTC
Organism: Viscum album; assembly: GCA_963277665.1. NCBI lineage: Eukaryota > Viridiplantae > Streptophyta > Magnoliopsida > Santalales > Viscaceae > Viscum > Viscum album. The sequence goes on from OY728139.1 coordinate 906,722,722, forward strand.
GCAACTCCCAAATATTTCATAGGGGAGGCATTTAATTAGTGGCCTTTATTTTTATGGTTTGATCTCGATGCCTCTATATCTTATGAAAAATATGATAAATTTCCCAAAGGTAACCCTAAATGTGAACTTCAAGGGGTTCATTTTCATGTTTTGGGAGTAGAGTAAGTCAAACACATTGTCAATATCCTTGATATGGTTATAATGATAGTGTGATTTTATAACCAAATCATTTACATAGCATTCTACCAATGTTCCAAGAATTGGTTTGAAGATGTGGAGCATAGACCATTAATAAGATGCTCTCAAAATTTCCAAGCTAAAAGTCATCACCTAAAAGAAAAAAATTCCCTTGAGGTTCCCTAAAGGTTTTGGTCTCCTCATATTTAGAGGATAACTATATTTGATTATTCCTAGAGTATCTGTCCATGAAAGAGAGCTTCTGGAACCTTATGGTGGAATTGATCAATAGATCTATCGTTGGAAGAGTAAAATCATTCTTTGAATAATGGTGATAAAGGACTTGGAAGTTGATGGAGTATCTGATCTTTCCATTCATCCTCTTGATTGGGACATGCGGTATTAGACATCCCTGAATATGTTTTCATTGATAAGCTTGTCAACTTCGGCCTCGACCATAGCATTGTGAGATTGGTGTGTTGTTCTAGGAGTCTTTTTGAACCTACGATGGATCAATGGGAGGACAAGGTGGTAAATGGTGACCTAAGGGTCTATCCCTGACATCTCGTCATAACTCTTGGTGAAGATATCATCATGATATTTCAATAAGGAGATGTATTTCTACTTCTCCTTTAGATAAATGGCTGTATTGATTAGTGTCAGGCTCATATCTTCTAAAGTACCAAGGTTTACCTGGGTTAACTCATCAATGGTAGTGGAGACACTCTCCATGAATACAAAATGGATGTCTTATAGATCTTCTTCATCATCTAATATATGAGAATAATAGAGATGAGAAATCTCATCTAGTCCAATCAAGTTATGGAAATCACTACTATCTGCTCCAGTGGATACAGAATCCTCAAGGAGGGGTTCCCATTATGTAGGGACTGACAACATAAGATGTCGATCCAATTTTATCTAGATTTTGACTATGAGTTCCACTCTTAATGTCAAAGTAATGGTTATGATTCGCTATTCATTGATCCATCCATAATTTGTAGAGCTTATGAGAATACCAGGGTTTGGTGAACATTGGAAGAACTTCTTTGTACTTCATAGAGTAGGGTATTTCAGTGTCAGCTAGGACAACCTGATATAGGAGTATGATTTGGTCTGTGGGCACCCTTTTTTTGTAGAGACATTAAAACCTTTAATCTTGTAGATAACAAAACAAACCCATAGGTTCTATATTATAGGATTTTTTCAATGAATCAGGAGAAAAATATACTCTTTAATTCTACCCAAGGATCTAATTTAGTATCCATTTGATCGTTGGTTTCATTGATGTGATCAACCCCATAAGTATGAATCTACTTACCTTCCCTTTTTTAGTATTTGACATCTAAATAATAGGCCTAACATGAGTCAAATGGGGACACTTTACTTTTGATTATCCCCACTCAACCATTGATGGAGTATTTGAGGCACCGGTGGTATGAAGAGGGGACTGCTATATGAAAATGAAGCTAGGTTCTTCCCATAAGATTATTTCTGGAAGTATCCTATGAGACTATGATGAATTTGGTTCATTATATCAGACCACTAAAGTAATTATTCAGCTGAGTATTTTCATGGGGTTTCTAATTTCCCATATCATACTCCTATATTCTAAAGTTGGATGGAGTCAGATCCTCTTCTCTCATTCCCGATTATAGAGAGTCTGGGTCAGGATGAGGTTGATCCCATATCTAGTATCCACTAGGCATTATCAGATCTTCCCATCAATGAACTGGAATGTGATGTACAACAAGAGTTTATTCCCTTACATGATGACACCCTAATATTTATCAAAAAATGAGATGATGGATCGAGATTCTTCTTACTTTCCTCCTATGCATAGGAGGCCTTAGTGGTAGCTACAACATATTTGAACTGTACGGGTATTTTCAAGGCTTTAGTTAGGGACCCACAAATATACTTCGATAATAATTGATCCTTGATGATTGAAAGCCTCATGGGTATTTTGAAGGTGTGATTTAACACATCGTACATCTGTTTCAAGGGAATTATTCTTCTTGTAGAGGGTCATTCCATGCTAGGGAGTACAATGAATGTTGTGGGATGAAGCAATAGGGTTTGGATATTATTGGAAATGTTTCACTGCTAACTAGCTTGACTACATTGAGAAACTTATAGATGACTGTTGGTTGGATGATGTCTGGATTTGGTTGGACGTAGATTATCATGGTGTGTTCACGACTGAGATGCATGATCAACTAACCCAACCAGTTGTGAATACATACATTATGGTGTGGAATGGGATGGATATGCTTGATGTGCATGATAATCTTTGTGAAAGGCATGATGGATAGTATCAGTAGCATGAATATCCTGGTTGGGATCAATGGTTTGCTCATTCTGGCAGCTCATATATCCTCTACCACTGCTTTTATGAGGTCATCTAGATGCACCTAAGGCTTTTACATGGTATTACCCACCATTATGCACTTTTAAGTAGTCAACTAGCTCAAAATCATTCACAAAGGCATATCCATGATCCTTCTTTGTGAAATAGTCTAGATTTGGGAGAACCTTGGGTGCATACCTTAACTCGGAAAGAATAAAGTATCCAAGAGTGAAATATGGATTCAACACCATTAAGGGACTCTAATTTCCCTTATTTTATCGACATCCTTTATTTTGATACTTGGAATATTGTGACACAGATGTGGAGGCAGTGGTCGGAGGAGACTAGGTGACCATAATGTTGGGCGGAGAGTGATGGAAAGAGGGGGGGTGAATTGCCTTTTAAAAAATAATTAACAATTTAAAATCAAAGTTAAAGTGCAGTGGAAATAAAAGAGGAAAGACACAAAACTTGATAACGGAGTTCGGCTTAAACCAAAGCCTACGTCTCCGCTCCCAACTCAACCGTTGAGAGATTTACTACCGCTTGCTTTTTAATGATTTTAGCAAGAAACCCACTAGACTTTAAGGTTAGTCTAGAACCTATTACAGCTTGCTTTTAATGGTTGAGCAAGAACCCACTTGCTTTCAATGGTTGAGCAAGAACCCACTAGCCTTCTTACAGGTGAAGGCTAGCTCACCTATGACTCAATCCTTTTAAAGGGAAGGCTTGACTAACCTCTTCACACCTTGAAGGTGGTGTGAAAACCCAAAGAAAGAGAGGATGAGAGAAAGAGGGGTTTGTAGGCACAAACCCAAAATAAAGATCAAAATGATAAAACAAGAAAAACCGTAATGGGGAGAATCCCTGGGCACCAAAGGATTGATGAAGTTGATGAAAAGCGCTCCCAAGCTTCTTTGATGGTGCTCCTTGGATGTGGAAATGAGTTGGAGCAAGTGGGGGTTCCTTGAAGGAATGCGCCGGAGGTTCTCCAAATGATCAAAAATGTTCCCGTGGGCTTCCGTACTTTTCCGGGGCTTTCTAGTCCTTTATTTATAGAGGGGGAACCCTCAAATGGCCTTTGGGGGTCTTCGGAGCCGTTGGAGAGGCCTTCGGAGCCGTTGGGAGTCAAGTGGACAAGTCTGGTCAAAGCCCAACGGCTAGTTTGACTGGCTCCACCGGCTGACCGGTGCTAGGCCACCGGTTGGCCGGTTCTTTGAAAAAGGGAGAGGGCTCGGGCTCAGGTACCACCGGCTGGCCGGTGAGGAGGCCACCGGTTGGCCGGTGCTGAGACAGTAGCTGACCCTTCTGTCTGGGTTCCACTGGCTGGACGGTGATGAGACACCGGTTGGCCGGTGGTCTGGACAGAGGGGACGCCTTCTGCCCAGGCTCTATCGGCTGGCCGGTGGTCATCCACCGGTTGGCCGGTGGACTGAAAATCAGTCCACTTTTTCCTTATTTCTTTCTTGGCCCAATTCCTTGGCAACCTGAAATCATGCCTATCATCCAAACACACTTAAAACAAGATTAGATAAAAAAGAGAGTGATTGTGATCATGAAAATTAAACCACGAGGGGTACGAGAGGTACAACAATCTCCCCCTATTTTGATGATCACAATCACCAAAACAAGCAATGTAAAAGATTGAAATGAGAGGCATGCTTTAGAAGATAAATTGAAAAGTAAAGAAAAGCATGAGAGAAAGATTTCTCCCCCAATCAACCAAGAATTTCTCCCCCTTTGTGATTATCAAAATAGCACGGGGCATAAAACTTGATTGAGGGAAAGGGTTGAAAAACAAGATAGAGTTTTTTAAACCAATTGAAATTTTTGAAATTTGAATTGAAGGTTTTAAATGAAAATTCTAAATTGAGAGTTTTGAATTGAAAGTTTTGAATTGAAAGTTTTGAATTGAAAGTTTTGAAATTGAAAGTTTTTAATTTGAAAGCAAAAAGGCTTAAACGATCCTAACTCCCCCTAAATAAAAACAACAAATCACTAGGGAGAGGTTTTTGAGACCAAGACAAATTTTGGTCCGGTGAGACTCGCTAAAAGGGATTTTTCAATCCATACTTGTCTAGTGGCGGGTCTTCTCCTGTGAAATTCATCATTAAAGAAAATAGTTTTGGGCCTTCCATACCGGGCATTTTTGCAATCACACTCATAAATTAAGTGCCTGGGTTTTTTACAATAGTTGCAAAATTTATATTGGGAGCTCCCCCTTACAAAAATAGTTGGAGCATGGGAAGAGGAAGCTTGCTTGGAATAGCCAAGCCCTTGGGTGGTTCTAGATATGCATTGGGAACCTAACAATTTGGTCAAATTTTGTTCACCTTTGGTGAACTTGGAAAGAGATTCCCTTAAATCTTTGATTGTTGATTCCATAGAATCAACATCGGGAAGGTTTTGGACCTTGAGGGACAACTCTTCCTTCTCTTTGAGAAGTTGTTCTTTTTCGGAAGAAAGTTTTTTGAAATTCTTTTTTAAAGCAACAAATTTGGAAGAAAGTTCATGAAATCCTTCCTCCAATTGATCTCTCGCATGTTGGAGATCCTCATAAGATAAATGATTGAAAGAATTAGAAGAACAAGAGGATGAGGAGTCGAAAGATGTTACCTCATGAAATTCCATTAGACATTTTTTACCGTTGTCACTTGAGGAGGAGGAGGAGGAGGATGTGGAGCTATCACTCCATGTGGCCTTGAATGCCTTCTTCTTTTCATTTTGCTTGGCCTTTTTCTTGTTGAGTGGACAATCGGGCTTGTAATGGCCTTTCTTGCCACACCCGTAACATGTTACCTCGGGCTCGGATTTTTCGTTGGGTTGAGCCTTGCGGGATTTCTTCTTCTTGTGCTTCTTCATGAATTTGTGCATTTTGCGGGCAAGATTATCCATTTCGGAATCGCCTCTTGAAGAGGACGACGATGAGGAGGAGGAGCTTTCTTCTTGTTGAACTTTGAAGGCGATGTTCTTTGGAACATTGATTGGTTTGCCTTCCTTTTCAGCTTGCCTCCTCATGGTGATCTCGTGGGTCATGAGGGATCCGATGAGCTCTTCGACCGGCATGTTCTTGATGTCTTTTTCTTCTTGGATTGCCGTGACTTTCGGTGCCCATGAGCTTGGTAAGATCCAAAGGATCTTCTTGACCATCGTTTCTGCAGACACATCATCTCCAAGAGATTTTCTTCCATTGAAAACGTCAGTAAAACGAGTAAACATTTCAGAAATTGATTCATGTGGGTGCATGGTGAAAGACTCAAAATCTTGACGGAACATATCCAATCGAGTATCCTTGACTTTGTTGGTCCCCTCATGGGTAACTTCCAATAGTTTCCAGATTTCATGTGATGATGTGCATGTGGAAACTCGATTGAATTCATTACGATCAAGGCCGCAATGAAGAGCGTTCATGGATTTGCCATCAAGCTCGAAATTTTTAATATCGGCTTGGGTCCATTTGGATTCATCAGGAGAAGAAAGAGAGTAACCATGCATGACAATTCTATATATAGGATAGCCAATACTTCTAAGAAAAGTGGTCATGCGGTTTTTCCAATAAGTGTAGTCGGTTCCATCAAAGAATGGAGCACGACCCAAAGAATAGCCTTCCAGGGCGAAAGAAGTTGAGGCCATCACAAAGGATCTTGAATTTGAAACCGGTGAAGGTATTACTCAAATTTTGCCTCTGATACCAAGTGTTGGGCGGAGAGTGATGGCAATAGGGGGGGTGAATTGCCTTTTAAAAAATAATTAACAATTTAAAATCAAAGTTAAAGTGCAGCGGAAATAAAAGAGGAAAGACACAAAACTTGATAACGGAGTTCGGCTAAAACCAAAGCCTACGTCTCCGCTCCCATCTCAACTGTTGAGAGATTTACTACCGCTTTCTTTTTAATGGTTTTAGCAAGAAACCCACTAGACTTTAAGGTTAGTCTAGAACATATTACAGCTTGCTTTTAATGGTTGAGCAAGAACCCACTTTCTTTCAATGGTTAAGAAAGAACCCACTGGCCTTCTTACAGGTGAAGGCTAGCTCACCTATGACTCAAGACTTTTAAAGGGAAGGCTTGACTAACCTCTTCACACCTTGAAGGTGGTGTGAAAACCCAAAGAAAGAGAGGATGAGAGAAAGAGGGGTTTGTAGGCACAAACCCAAAATAAAGCTCAAAATGATAAAACAAGAAAAACCGTAATGGGGAGAAGCCTTGGGCGCCAAAGGATTGATGAAGTTGATGAAGAGTGCTCCCAAGCTTCTTTGATGGTGCTCCTTGGATGTGGAAATGAGTTGGAGCAAGTGGGGGTTCCTTGAAGGAATGCGTCGGAGGTTCGCCAAATGATCAAAAATGTTCCCGTGGGCTTCCGTACTTTTTCGGGGCTTCCTAGTCCTTTATTTATATAGGGGGAACCCTCAAATGGCCTTTGGGGGTCTTCGGAGCCGTTGGAGAGGCCTTCGGAGCCGTTGGGAGTCAAGTGGACAAGTCTGGTCAAAGCCCAACGGCTAGTTTGACTGGCTCCACCGGCTGACCGGTGCTAGGCCATCGGTTGGCCGGTGCTTTGAAAAAGGGAGAGGGCTCGGGCTCAGGCACCACCGGCTGGCCGGTGAGGAGGCCACCGGTTGGCCGGTGCTAAGATAGTAGCTGACCCTTCTGTCTGGGTTCCACCGGCTGGCCGGTGATGAGACACCGGTTGGCCGGTGGTCTGGAGAGAGGGGACGCCTTCTGCCCAGGCTCCATCGGCTGGCCGGTGGTCATCCACCGGTTGGCCGGTGGACTGAAAATCAGTCCACTTTTGCCTTCTTTATTTCTTGGCCCAATTTCTTGGCAACCTGAAATCATGCATATCATCCAAACACACTTAAAACAAGATTAGATAAAAAAGAGAGTGATTGTGATCATGAAAATTAAACCACGAGGGGTACGAGAGGTACAACACATAAAAGGTTATGGCATGCTATAAAAGTCATAGATAATTCCATGAGAGTGAGAGAATACCTTATTATCCAACCAGTCATCTTATTTCTAGGTCATGTAGTTGGGATCCTATTTCTACTCACCAGAGTCTTCATTTCCACTATCAGGGTTAGTAGATACGTGCTTCACCTACACGAGAACATCAACCAACTTGATTAATCCATGATCCACTTGGACCTAGAGACACTCTCTGGACATGAATAATTCATTTATGGTGTGTCTAAGGATCCTTTAGTATGGGAAATGATCAGGAAGTCTAGTGATCCTTGCCTCCTAAGGAATCCCCAACTCTAGAAATTTTATATTTCCCTTCTCAAGGGTGGGGATGAAGTACCTCGAGGCCTATGAATTCTTAAAGTAATAGGTCATGTTTCTTATATATATGGGAAATATGCCCTATGATCTTGAAATTAATGGGGGTAGAGTCACATTTTCTCATCTAGGTAGATGCACTTGGTGAGGTTATTCCAGGCGGTTCTATGCTAGGTAATGCTACACTTGGTAGGGTTGTGCTTGGTGAGGCTCATCTAGAAAAGGGGAATGTAAGTGTATAGGCTCAGAAACCTCTACATGCATGATGGAAAAAGTATCTACTTTAATAGGTATACTCATGGGAGATTGAAGGGGTAATGGGTGTGATTTTTGTCTAGTCTATTGAAAGGCCTCTTCCAGGCACTAAGACTTTTTAGAGAACTACTGAAATCTACTGGGTTAGTTTAAGGAGATGAGGGTTGGGAACAGATCATTCCTAACCTTGTTCACACAAACCATGAATAACTATTTCTTAGAAATCAAAATATTGAGTTAGTATGTGAGGCCTTTATACTTGGATATGAAGTTGGAAACTCAATCATCATGCCTATTGTTTCTTTTAAATAGTTTGGTGATGATCGTCTTACATGTGGTGGAGCTAAATTGGTAAAGGAATTTTTTTTGAAGATCCTCCCAATCAGAAATGATCCCTATGGGAAGATGGTTGTACTAGATGAACATAGGACCTTACAAAGTATGAATTAAGATTCAGAGATGACGTACTTATACTATTCTAGAGTCCATAATAAAGGTCCACACCTTGAGGAGAAGTGGGTCAGATAATGTAATGGATCACCCATTCTATTGAACAGGGTGAATCTAGTATTACCAAAATTTGGGGGCACTCACACATTTTCTATCCATACCGAGTATAACTTTACATCATGTGGTATCTCCACCCATTTTTTTTTAGGGAATTGGTGAATGAAGTGACAGAATCTATCATGTCATCTTGACAAGGTTCTATGTCCACCAATATGGTGATAGGTTCATCGAATTAGGGAGTAGCACTACCTTGATCCTAAGGTGGGTAATTTTGTAGATCATGTGGGGCTAAAGACTCATATCTTGGTCAATTTATATATCCTTCAGTTTCTTCTATAACCATATATACAAGGTCATCATGTTTGAATAGGGGTATCTAGTCTAGGAGGAATAGATTCCACACCAGAGGGGAGGCATGTTCCCTTAGGTAATTTTTTTGGAGTTTGGGGTTTGCTCGGTGATGAGATCAATGATGATCATCTTTTATTCCCCAATCTACTAGAGCAAGGTGGATACCATGGGTTCCATCTCTAATTTTGTTGTAACCTTAGATAGGTTGGAAGGTTTGACTTATCTGTTTCCCTTCTAGACATACCAATGGATCTGCAATAACATTTTATTATGAGGTGGAGTTCCTATCTCTACTGATGAGTGAGGACACCTTTCTGAGGGCCTTCTGGATACCATGCCACCCCATTATGCGGGTCTTCCCTGTTGTTCCCTACATCAATGGAAATGTTCCTCTAATCATCTAGTGGGTTATTGATGACCATATTTACCATGGAATTAGTCAAAGGGGAACATTCATTATTATAGGATAGGATGTATTGTTGGTCCTATTACCTCTATAGGATAGGGATGAAATGGAGGGAAACATACTACCCCAAGTCTCTAATCTTTATGTGTGTAGATGCCTCTTACATAACCCCATAGATCATAGTAAGTCTCTTAACATAGGTTTGTTAGAGATTCTTGTAGTATCCATATGAATTAGGGTGTTGACCTACCAACGTCGCTGCAATCTAAAGATTCTCACATTACTAGTTGATGGAATTGAGGTGATCGTGGATCCCTAGGTATGTTAAATGCTGATCACAGAGGTGGTGGTGTGCCTTCCAGATGATATGGTGAAAAATAACTCCCTAGCCCCTTGTAAGTGACTTTGGGATGGAAACATATGGAGTTGTAGGAGGCCAAAACACCACTAATAGCTCGATAATAGAAAACGATTCCACGTGACCTCTTTCTCAGAGGAAAGGTCCTTCTCTTGGTTGGACGAATCCCAAATTGGTGTAACTCAATATACAAGTGATGACACTAATGTAGACTTGTTTGGCAGAGTATCTATCTAAATAGGGAGTTCCACCCATGTCAAATAGCTGATGTATGTTGGGACATCTCTTGGATGTGGATCCATCTTTAACATCATGTCCATATAGGATAGGGTGTTCGCCACTTCATTATGTTTGAGGTTAGAGGAATCAATTTTTGGCTCGATGGAGTTCTCACAATCATCTAAGGGCATCAATACAGACCCGTATATCTCCCCTACTTCTTATGTGGAGGTAGATGGGAGGAAAACTGTATGTGAATGAGACCATCATACTTTGAGTCCCTAGAGGGGGGATAGAACATCCACCACATATAGGTATCTATATATGGATCTAGGGATCCTTTGGACCTTGGTTTCTGGAATGTTAGGCCTCAATTTCATGGATTATTCCCTGAAATCATCTAATCTAGGAGAATTTTCACTCATTAACTCATCCATCACCTCAAAATATGAGATTTCATTGATAAAATGATGCTTCATAAGGTTTTTCCTCTGATGGAGGATATTCAACCTCCTTCATTGGGGTTGTTCTTCAAGGAATGTTTTTTCTTTGGAATGTAGAGGATCACTATGTTGGTTGGTGGTAGTGCGAGGAGTTCCTCCACGTTGATTGGTGACAGAGTGGGGAGAACCACCACATTGATTATTGGGATAATAGAGAGGACCTCAATGTTAGTGGTCGATGGATTGGGGGTGACCTCTACTTTGGTTGATGGTACCACAGGGAGGACCTCCATGTTTATTGATGGGTGCATTGGGAGGACCTCCTTGCTAGTTGATGAGATCCTGAAAATGAAATCCATCATGGTTGATAGAAGTGTGAGGAGGACATCTGCTTGGATTTTAATCATCTGGCGATGGATCAAAATTCCTATTAGTGGTTTCGGTGACTAAGAGTGTCAGCTTGACTTACCTATGAGGTATATGGGGTCTCAATCCCTAGTCGGAAAGGAATAATTTCTATTCACCTATTGCAATGATCTATTGGGATACACTGGAAGTGGTAGGGTCCATAAGAGCTGTTGAAAATTCCCCTTATCTGAAAGTGTCTTGGGTATTCCCATGGAATTGGTGTTGAGTGATCTAGACCAAGTCCTGTGGAGTAGGATTAATTCAACATGCTCTTCAGCCCGTGATACCAATCAATTAACGAACTAAGGTGTACTGGAGGGATCCCTCCTGGGAAACTCACAAGCAGTGTCTATGGAGGGTGTGGGTCGAACATACCCTACCAATTTAGCATAGGAAAGTGATATGTTAGATAACTATGAGGATATGATCCTAAATCAGTCCTCCATTAGAACTGGGCATGGTTTCTCCATGTGAAACCCTTGGAGATGATGTTGTTAGTGAGGAACTAAGGCCTTGAGGTCTTAGAGGTCCATATCTTTGCTAGGAATGACCCCTTCCTTCTCATACTGACACACAATGATTTCAATCAACCTCATATGGATAATATCATATGGTAAGATGGGGTATGGGCACCTAACGACTAAAGATGTGGTGAATTTCATGGTGGAGGTGTATTTTTTGAGATTTTCTTATTAATTTCCCACCTCCCCCAAAATAATTTGGTGAAATATCACTAGTTTCCTACAGATTGAGGCCTTTAAGGCATATTTATTCATCCATCGATAAAGTTATAGTGAAATCGATTCCCGATTACCAATCATCATTCTTTTCTTCTCTAATAAGGGACGGATCCATGCTAATGATATTGCAGATTGTGGATGCCAAATGTTAACTACCCCAATCCACTAGGTAGTTTCACAAAGGGCCCATGGATTTCATAGTGGGATCTAGAAATGAATATCTTGATCCGATAAAATGAAAATACATTATTTCCCCAATTGCTACTAGTCCCCTTGGTTGAAAATAAGAGTTTCACATTATGTTAACAATTTCTGTTTTTGATTAATTCATTGGGGTGAAGCGTCGTCCCTCTTCCTGGTAGATGATGCACTACTTTCTTATTTCCCACCTTCCTATTTTCCAAATGTGGGTGATTTTTATCACTTTAATTTTGCAATGTTTGATCCATGATCACAATGGGATGATGCGATGTTAGTTCCTCTTTACACGGATTCCTCCTTGGAGATCATATCCTAGTTCAGGTCTTCATAATAGATTCAATTAATGTCCATGAAACTCATTCATAGAGCCATCTTGAAGTGGACACCAGTTAATTACACTACTTATATCTTGATAGGTTTGTAACCTTTGGTCAGGGGAGGTAGTAGTATTGGGCATGTTGGGAATGTCTAAATGTTGGGTAGGTTGGGAACATGTAAAGTCTTCCTCTTTTGTAGGGAATATCATGTGTGAAGAATATTAGTCATGAAACCTAGGGAATACCATGTCAATCATGAGGTAATTTATGCCATGGGTGTATGTTTTCTAAGGATTTTTACCTCATTCATCCCATGTTAATTTCATGGGGTATAGATTCTGGATTAGGTCACAAGTTTAACATCTTGTAGAGATAGGCACAGGGTTAAAGTCTTGTGGGGATAGATTGGGAGTTGGATTAAAATCTTTTGGTGGTAGGATGTTCCAAGTAGTGTGTCCCTAGGATGGAAGATTTCACACTTGAATGATGTTAGGATTGACACTCATGGGTGCATCCTACATACCCTACTTATGAGAAATGGATCAAAACTGACATAGTTTGATTCCCCAGTTTAAGGTCATATAAATGGACCGGTCCATAATTTTTAACATCATGTAGTAAGGAATCACTTGTCATGGAAGGAGTTTCAAAGAGGGATGGTGTAGAGATTACATGTAGAAGCTACCCATGGGAGGTTTTTTATCCTACATGGAGGGAGTATAGTGTATGGATTACGCATGGAAGTTACCTGTTGTGGGTATCTCATCCCATTATGAGGAAGGATGGTTTGGGTGTTACGTATGGAAGCTACCTGGTGTTGGGGGGTGGAATCCCATGATGATCATACAAGGGGAATCATGTGTTCATCACATAGTGTAAGGCTATAGTTTTATATCATGTGTTGAGGACTTTTACATGTAGTTTTATGTAATATAACTAGGGAATATATCTGTGCAGTTTTACCTCTTGGATATCATATGTGGTTGATAATTATACCTAGTGAGGGACCATGTCAATGAAAGAGGAAGATTCTTAATAAGGACCATGTAACAAGATGGGTTGAAAGTTTCATGTGATCATGAAACCATTATAGATTATGTGACCATAAATCATGTGCCTCTAGGTGGGACTTGGGGTTGGCACTACTTAAATGGAGCGTAAATTAGGAGGCTTTAAATTTTGTTGCCTCTGATAAAATGAAATAATCATTAGGGTTCCTATGATTAGGAGTAGTATGTAGGATGAAGGCCTGGGATGAACATGGAGAAAATTGGTTGGACACAAGTGTAGGTGATACTATTCTCATAACCATTCATGGCGTAACTTAATTGGTCCTAGATGATCACATGGGACCTTATAACTCAAATTTCATGAAAGAGGATCAACGGAAAGGAGGAATCATGGCAAGGCCTAGAAAAGGGGTTTTGTGAAGATTGGGGATTCATGGAAGTTTGTTGCTTCATGAAGTATAGGGGTCTCATGGATGTCAAGGGTCTCATCAAAGATTATGTTTTGATAAACATGTGACCCTACCTTAGGGTAAATTCCTTGTTCCCATGGGTTTTGTTTTGTAAAATATAGTGATCACTCGAATCCCCAATAGCCTCGAAGGGATTTCTTTTAATACTATGGCCATGACACTTCATTAAATGAATTTCCACCATCGGTTGAGGTTCTCAAAAACCCATGGGAGGTGGTTTTACAAAATATGTCTATCTTTGAGGGTCATTCTCTTTTATCCTTCATAAGGCTTTGGCGTATCATGAATTCAAATATTTTCTCAAAAGGTAAAAGTTTGTTCCCAACTAAAAGTTGGACATATGGGATATTTTAGGCCCTAATTATATGGGGTAATTGGTTTCATGAAAGTTGGAGTACCTCTAGACGCTATATTATCCTCAAAAATAGGTGGGGGTCCATGAATTGAAGTTATGATGTGTGAAGGTTATAGTCAAAGCACTGTGTGACTAGGGATATTCATGAAACGATTCTCCATGAGCTTAGAATTGTTCTATGTGAATTTTACCATCAAACCTCAACACAGTTGAGACTTTCATGAGCAACATTCATTCTCGAAGGTGGATAATTTCATGAATCTATCCCCTTATATGGGTTTTTGGTCAATTTTGGATCAATTTTTTCCGAAACAATCCATTTCATTCCCTTCCTCTCCTATGACATGCATATTTTGGCATCAAAAGGGATAATAAACCCATTATATCTATTTTACCTATGAATATTCCGAAAACGCATCTAAATGTCTTCAATATAACTTTACCTTTTATTTATTATGGATATATGTGGATTTATTTATGGGTTTGTAAGGATAAATTATGGCTTAATCAACACAGTGAAATAATCTAGAGACCTAATAAGAAAAAATCTACCCTATATTGAAACCAAAATCATGAAATGAAAAAAATAAATAAAACAATGTACCTTTCATAATAGATGCCACTACTTTAGTATCCAATAACTATGATTGAGTTTTATCTCTTAGAGAGAGCTGACAAACTCCATCCTCTGTAGGGTATTCATAGGCTAAAGGAATCACTCGATGATTGGGTGAGATCATAATTACATACATGGTATTCTTGTACCTCAGAAATAAAAGGGTGAGGAGTGAAGATATATTTAATAAGGTGGAAGAGATCACATCACAATGCCAATGGAGATGACATAGTGTTAATGGGATTGGAACATTATATGGCCCATTGGGATACTCTCGGGTGATAAAAAATTTACTCCTGGGTTGAAAAAATGCATGGGTGAAGCTTCATCTTTTCATAGACCCTTCACATGAATGAATTTTTTAAACCTCGAAATGTTTTATCTAAATAAATATTAATAATAAATAATATACTTATAAAATATCACTATAACATTATCACATATCATTCGACCACTATATCAATCATAATATAATGTTAATCATATTTTAATATTAACCCCACTATGATTTCATCATATCCTTTGATATGATTGGATAAGGAAGAAGCATGATATTAAAAAATAGATACTTTATGATATATCCTAACTATACCATTTTTTATTAACAAATAAACATTAAATGTGAAAGGATTTAGGAAATATCTCTATCAATATACCACCTTCACTAAAGACTCATAGTATCTATTCCATTTTACATTATATTATATCATATATAATAAATTGTGGAAACTATATCCAAACCTTATTTTGGATATCTTCTAAAACAATTTTGAATAGTTACCATCCACACCATTGTGCATCACATTATATGTAATGCCTTATGATTACACATCCAAAAATATTTGAGGAGAAACTCTATAACATTTTTATAGATTCTCCCAAAGTAAAAAAATATCCCCATTTCTCCACCAAAAGTGTAAACTCGTGGGCCTTTGTAGAATTGAAAACAAATATGAATTCCAAAACCCATAAATGTATAAATGGATTATCCCCTTGTAAAACATAATTGAAAATCAATTTACAAAGGGATATTGTGTGATCTATGTCAAACAAATATACCTATGTATTTATGTACAAAAACTCCATTATATGGAAGAATACATTTTCATATGATCATTATTTCCAAGAAATCATGTTATTATGAGATACATTGTCATGAACTAACCCCGATAAACAGCCTGAATAGTACTTGAATTAGTCCTGACATGGACTGAAGGGTGTTTCTGATCCCCATGGCCTGATAACTAGCATCTAGGTAGAAGAAAATAATAATAAGGAATTATTTTTCACGAAGAATAACTAATCAAAACAAATAAGTAGATATAAATCAATAAATAGTAAAAATTCCAAACACCACTCAAGAGAAAAGTACCAAATATAGACATATACATGTCCCAAAAATGTAATGTCAACTAAACTCATCACATGAAACCATCAAAGACAACACCACAATATCTCCATGTAAAAATTATATCACATGCTCCACCAGTCACCACTAACTCCCAAGGTCCTACTAATCATGAAAATCTATTACCACCAAGACTTGGCTTCCTTTTTTTGGACCTAACATAAGAAATTATTCAAATTATTATTATAAAAAGTATGGTTTTAGATAAAAATCTTATTAGGATTCCACCAATCATTTCATAAGCATTTATATATCAAATAAACCTAATTTTCTCAATTTTAAATAAACATGGACTGATAATATTTCCAAAAAAATGTTTTTCAAAACATTTCAATGACTAATATAAAATTGGTAAAAAAGTCAATTTCTTTCATAATAGGAAGATATAAGAATATTTTTATAAATAGGCTTGAATAATTGTCATTCCCCCTCCCTAAAAAGTTATACCTCTTAGTCTGGTAATGAAGGAAGAGAGATAATGACCTTGAGCCCTGCCTCTAGTAGGCCCTGAGTTGGTGAATAGCCCTAAGACTATAAAAATCTCACATATGGATGGAATTGCCCTTTATTTAATATAGGACCAAGATAGAGAATAATCATCCACCTAGAAAATCCAATGCATAATATAATAATAAACCCAAAACATCCAACAATGCATGAACAATGTCAATAAATAAAAATAAATGTCTCAAAATATATACCAAAATACAATCCTTTGATAGGGACTAAACAAAAACTCTAAAACCTAAGTTAGTAAAGTCCATCCACATCCTTGAATACCTCTTGGAAACATAAAAAATAATTTATATACAAAGGTTGAGCCTAAAAGTTTTACACAATAGGATCATACCTAAAGTCTCAAATGTACATGTGAAAAGAGTATACTAATCCTCCTGTGAACAAAAAACAGAACCAACTATCACATAACCATGTCAACTAACCAATACT
Organism: Viscum album; assembly: GCA_963277665.1. Classification (NCBI taxonomy): domain Eukaryota; kingdom Viridiplantae; phylum Streptophyta; class Magnoliopsida; order Santalales; family Viscaceae; genus Viscum; species Viscum album. The sequence goes on from OY728139.1 coordinate 906,739,546, forward strand.
AGTCTCACCATAGCATGATAACCAAATCAGGCATCCATTATCATAATATAGTATCAAAAGAATACAAAGCACAGATTCCCCACAATGACTTCCCTATTTATTTACCACTATTATGCCCCAACATCAAATATCATGTTCTCCTACCTCTTCCATACATATCACGTCACATATCTTATCATATCTAATGATGTTCAGGATGTATCCCCACCTACCCTACCCTAATAATGTATAGCTTCTTGTGCTATCACTAGCTATCACTAGATCACATCCTCATCACATCACATCCCAACAACATCACATCACGACCACATCACATTACCAAGATGTTAGGGTATCATGAATGTGATTAAAATCAACCTTATTCCATCCTCCTACCACACATTACCACCAACACATATTACATCCTCATCACTACTAGGAAATCTCAAACACAAAACCATTATTGGGAAATCTCCAACACCAACTTGAATTATAACATAATTCCACTCACCCATTATCTCAGGGAGAGGTGGAGTTCCACGATACTGAGGTGACATCCCCAAGACACCAAATATCCGAAATAAATGCTAATGTATTAATAAAAATTGGGGGATGATTTTCCTTGAAGAACTAACACAACCAAATTATAAAAAAAATAAAAATAACAAAACAAACTATATGATGCATGATTGGTTTAGAGACTTTCGTAACTAGGGCATACATCATAGTAGTGATGTGTTTTTCTTTACCTCCATCCCATCTTTCAAATGGTGGGAGACCTCTACCACCATGGATGGTGATATTGGCTTGTTGATTGAAACAGGATGATGGTATGTCAATTAATCCTTCCATGTATTCTTGATTGGAGATCATCTCTTATTATGGGTCTCCCTCATAGATTTCAGTCACGTTCATGGAACGCATTACTTGTGCCATCTCTATGTGGACACCAGTTAATGATGATACTTCTGTCTCAATTGGGTAGAAAACTTTTGTCGGAGAATATTGTAACATCAGGAATGTCTGGGAATCACTAAATGTTGGGTGTACTAGGAACTTGTAAGTTCTTCCTCTTATGAGGGAATATATTATGGGGAATCTCAAACATGAAACCCAAGGCATACCATATCAGTCATGAGGTATTTGATTCCAGGGGTGAACTTCTACTTTTAAATTTGGAGGCATATCATATAAGGCATCTTAGGCATGAAACCTAAGTAATACCAAGTTTATAGCATGGGGTAGGAATTTTGGATCAGGTCTTGAGTTTAACATCTTTCGGAGATGGATCAGAATGTCTAGTTGAGACATATTAAAGAATGAGTTTAATGAATTATGGAGATGAGAACATGGATAATGTATTATGGGATAAGATGGATGGATCAGAACACCCTGTGGAGATGGATCTGGGAGGTGTGTCCCTAGGAGGGAAAACATTACACCATCATTTAACAATGGATCAAAACACCCCATGGATGTGAAATCAGAGTTCTGGATCCAAACAACCCATAGAGGCTAATCGAGGAGGTTTATTCCTAAGAGGGAAGATGTCACACCTGAGAGTTTTACATTAGATTAGAATGTACTGTGGAGGTAGATCCAGGAGGTGTTTTATCACTAACCCCTTCCTAAAAAGATACCACAATGAGCGGAGAGAGATAATTACCCACCGAGTCTCTCCTCCAGTAGTCAATGAGTTGACCACTATAACCGAAGTTATAAAAATCATATGAAATAGGAGTTATTATGCTTTATAATAAAATAATATTGATAGATAAGATGAATCAGCCACAAAAAATTCCATGAAAAAATATAAAAAGAAACCCAAACCATCGCACAATGCATGTTTAAATAGAATTGATATAGATAAAACTCTCTAAAGTAAATACCCAAAATTAAAGCTAAAGAAGTGAAACAACTGTCAAGGACTGAAGCTAGTAATTTCTAGCACAACCCATGTAGTCCTCCTGGAAAACTAATAACAATTTTATATATGAAGGGTGAGTATAAAAGTATGCATAAGAAAACCAAGGTCTCTCAAGCACATGAAAAAGAAGAATACTAATTACCATGTGAGAAAATAGTAGAACCAAACACCACTTATCATGGTATACTTACCATCCTAACCTCACCATGGCATGCTCAACAAATAACACAAATGAAGTAATATAATATAATAGTTTTCATGTCGATAATGGTACCCCACACCACTTTCCCCTCAAAATGATGCTTACACACCCACTGTTGTACATCGAGGCGCTTCCATCTCTTCCATATACCAAAATTCCCCACAAGCATGATCAAAAAACACCATGCTCAAAGACACCTGGGCTCATCTCCCCACAACCATGACCATGTGACCCCTCGCTCGAAGACACCTAGGCTACCGTCCCACAATCCCTATCATGTCTCTCCTAAAATCCCATCAGACATCACACCTCACCTAAATACACATGGGGTATCATAATAACCATATAATGACCCAACATACCTCTAACCATCACAGTATATGAAATACTTACTTCAGGTGGAAGAGAGAGTAAGAAAGAGTGGGTACCCATCCATCTGTACTCCTCACCAGATATCAGAAAAAACACCCCCACGTGACAATGCGGGTGTCAACACATAGTACACTACATGGGTGGGGTGTGTATAGAAATCACAACAATATAAAAGTATATATATATTACCAAACACTCAATCCCAACTTATGGGTTCACAAACACACTCACAACACCATCACTTTTGTTGCCACCTCCAAATCCATTACACCACACGATAAGACATGATCCACAATCCCATTTCCAACTAATTTCATTTAATCACCTCATTTTTTTCATTATTTATCATCAACCACATTTAACCACACAAACCACCATTTAATTATTCGTTATCCATTTTCATTCTATTAACCAAACCAACCCATGTCATTTCAAAAATTATTAAAAAATTATTTCATCACTATGAAACCATCTAGCACAAATAAACCACCACCTCAATTCCCCAAAGCATGGACCAAAAACCACCTCACCACCCCAAAATCATGGCCCCCAAACCACCTCATTTTCCCAAATGAATGGACCACAAACCATGACACCCATATTCCCCAACCACACTTCATCATCCCAAAAGAACGACCAAACATAGCAACACATCAATATCATTTTACATATTAGAAAAGGGGTTTTTATCACATTACAGTTTCTTTTAGGGGTGTTATTACACAACCCATAATCCTGGGGAAACCATTTCATTAGAAAAATATAAGGGATTAATGAATTTCTATTTTAGGGTGATATCACAACAATCACAACCAAAGTATAAATCACAAAACATATTATCCAACCCAAAAAAGCCCACCAAAATCTATAATTCTAATTAGGGCCACAAGACCATATAATCCACAATATCACAATAATACCAAGTATGTAAAAGAATGTGAATAAAACTCCATTTACCACTTTAAAAATCAATTTAACCAATTATTTATCTTGTATTAAGCTATAAAAACCATAAACCAGAGATAAATAAAAGAAAACCCCTCCCACATGACAAAAAATGCAGATAAATGAGGGAATACCTACCTCAAAAAGCTTACTGACTCATTGTGCACCACATGGAAGAGAATAATGCCTAAAAACCAGAACCACGTCACAAAAAAATAGTGATCAAAATTCACTATAACCGAAGGAAATCAAAACACAACCCAACTCACACCCCAAACCATGAAAACAGTGTAGTAGTGAATTGACTTGAGAAAAACAGAAGAAACCCTACCAAGGAGAAGGAAGGGCTTACCATGGATTACCAATAAACAACCACCAGGACCAATAGATCAAAGAGGAAGGAAGAGGGAATAAAGAACTTCTTCGGGTTTATAGGGTTCTTTCAAAATGATAGTAATTAGAATCCATGGATGAAAAAATGAATATTAGCCCATAAAAGAACTTTTAAAACTTCACTACATCTGGGATTTGCATGGCATGTAATACAATTTCCCGTCATGTTATCCTCGGGGTTTGGTTTCACCAAAAAATATGTCGCCTTTAAATAATTTAATCACAAAAATATACACATTAAGAAAAGGGCCCATAAAATCCATGAATCCAATATTCATGTCATGTAATACACTTACACAGATTATATTTCTTGTAGTACCTCTGTTGCAACTCTAGTCTTCATGGAAAACTTCTGAAACCTCCCCTAAGAACCTATAACCATCAAAACCAGAAAATTAGCAAATTGGGAAGGCATAGACCTCTACATCAGATAACTCTCAAATGATTCTCTCCCTAGAGAATTCAAAACTAATATTTTAAGGAAAGTGGTCTAAAAAACACCCAATGAGATACCCCTCAAGGATCTCATCATACCTCAAACACTACCACCATCCAAACACACCAACCCAAATGAGCACAAAAAACACTGAACAAGCACATTACCATAGCCACAATCCACCTCCTCTAATACATTCACACTACCACACAACCATTGCACAATAATTTCAACCTCCATGAAATCCAAACCAATAGCAACGACAATCAACAAACCACATCATCCCGAACACACAAATCAGGTAATTACATCCTCTAGGTCAAGATACTATTCGATCTTGGTGGCAATGACTCACTCGCATGGGTTTAATTGAATTGAAGTTAATGTGTCTTTATTAGGAATTAGTTCCTCACCTTTTCATATGTTCTGAGTTTATCACACCCATCACACCACACACATCACAAAAAAATGGAGAATAGATCACCTCATAAAATAAATGTACCCAAAAACCACATCACAAAGAAAAACATGGAAAATAAAACCTAAAAAAACTCCAGGTACTAGGTACACATATGAATCTATTTCCCCTAATTAATCTCCTCTAGGTCACCATGCCACCACAACACACAAAAAAATTAAATGGACCATCCATGCAAAACCTTCTCTTTGTGATCCTAGATCTCTACTGGTCATTCCACAAATTTCACGTAATCCTCAATATCTAACTCTCCCCATTCAGTGAAATGGGAGTCATCGTGAAGATATTTAGGAAGTTCAGATATATGGAAGATGTCATGGATCATATCTAACCATAGTGGAAACCCCAAATGATACGCCAACTCACCAACTCACCCAAACACCTCAAAGGGCCCAAAAAACCTGGGGGTAAATATTACCCCCTCTTCAAAACTCCACTACCCACGTCAAGGGGAAACATTAAATAACATGTGGTCCCCAAACTCAAACTCCAAGGGCCTCCTTCTGTTATTGAAACAAGAAATCTTCTAGTCCTTCGATGCATTCATCCTCTCACGAACAAGATGTAACTTCTATGTCTTGTTCGGTACCACATCGGGATTAAGAACGACTATTTCCCAACCACTTTCCAACACAATGATGAATGAAATGGTATCCTATAAAAAGGCTCAAATGAGGACAGGATAATAGAGGAGTGATAGATATTATTATATGAAAACTCTACCAAGGGTAGATGTCATACCCAAGATCCAACAATTTCCAAGATGAACACCCACAATATATCCTCCAATGTATGGATATTCCTCTCCAAATGACCATTTGTATGAGGGTGGAAAGCAGTGCTGAGGAATAACTAAGGGCCAAAATCATGATGTAATACCCTCCATAATAACTAGATAAAACATGTGTTCTAATCCGTGAAAATCGACCTTGGAACTCCATGAAACAGCACCACCTCATCCATGTACCTCTTAGCCAAAGCATCCACTATTCCCAACTCCATGATCGCTAAGAAGTGGGCCGATTTCATCAATCAATCCATGGCCACCCGGATAGCATCACAACCTCCCTAATCTTAGGGTAACCTTGTGAGGAAATCCATCAAGATGTAATCCCATTTCCACTATAGAATATACATGGGCTACAAAAAACCACCAGGAATATGATGCTTGACCTCTACCTATTGGAAAACTATACACTAAGACACAAAATCTATCACTACCCATTTCGTCCCAGGACACCAAAACTTCACCATCATTCCATGAGAAATCTTGGAAACATCTAGGTGTACCGAAAAAGGTGAGTTATGAAACTCAAATAGGACTCCCCCATGAATTGCTAATAGAACAAACAACCTCCCACAAAACAACATCCAGTTCTAACTATCACTCTAGAGCATCACCATGGTTTGCACAACCGCACATCATCTCTGCCTTTGAGTCTCCTCATTGAGACTTCTCTACATTCTACAATAGAGAATATTGTACTATCATCTAAAAAAACACCCTCTAACACTTGACACATTTTCATTTAAGCACAATTCTACCAAATCCTCCATTTCTCTCCTAATATCCCCATACTCCCAAACAACACCCTAACATGACTTCTTATTCAAGGCATCAGCAATAACAATCCATTTTCCTGAGGTCTAGGATATCTCAAAATAAAAATCCTAGAGAAACTAGATTCACCACCAATACCACAAGTTAAAATCACATTGGTAAAAGATATAGATCAAGATATTGTGATCTATGAAGACCAAAAAGCACTCTCCAATGAGGTAATGTTGTTGTAGATTCAGCACAAACAAAATAGATGCTAGCTCTAGATCATGGGTGGAATAGTTATACTCATGGGGACATAACAACATAGACTCATATGATATCACTACCTACTACTAAATTAGTATGCATACTAATAAAAAATGGGAATCATCACAAAACACCTCAAACATCACCCCTTCCTCAGGAAACCAAAGCACTAGAGCACCAACCAACTTCCCCTTATGGTAACTGAATACTACCAGACACTGATCACTCCACATAATATTATGATATTTCATAGTCAAATTTGTTAATGGGGCTGCAAGTCATGAGAAATTGAGTACAAACCTCTGATAATATCCTTAGAGAACAAGAAAATTGTGGACCTATGCCACATTCTTGGGTGCTACCCAAGAAATAACTACTCTAACCATCAACAAGTCTATTTCCATGCCTTGATGGGACACCACATTCTAATTTGAATGAACTTATCATGTCAAAAAAATAAACTTTGAAAAATTTACATAGATTTAGAGGCATCTAAGAACATGCAAGATAGTTCTGAGATGTTCAACATACTCCTCCTATGACTCTGAGTAGATTAAGATATCATCGAAGAGCATGATGACAAACCAATCCAAGAACTCATGAAACATGGAGTTCATAATCCCCATGAACATGGATAATGCATTTTTAACACCGAATGAAATGACTACAAACTCTAAGTGATCATACTTTCATCTTAATGAATTCTTCAAGACATCACCCTCCTTCACCCTCAAATGGTGATACCTAGAACATAAATTGATCATAGAAAACCAACTCTCCTCTATTAGTTTGTCTAAAAGATTATCTATCCTTGGAAGAGGGTAATAGTTTTTGACCATAACATAATTTAACCTTGGGTAGTATATACATAACCATAGACTACCATCTGCCTTCTTAGAGAGAAACACTAGAGAGCCCCCACAATGTCACACTGGGATAGATAAAACCCTTCTGCATCATACATCTATCTTAATCCTCAACTCTTGCAACTCATAAGGTTCCACTCAATAATAATCCATCAAAATTTAAGTCACTGGGCTACAAGTCTATCCCAAACTCAAAATCACATCTAGGGGTAGCATCACAACCTCCTTAAGAAAAATATCTAGGAACTCCCAGACAACCCTAGGAACCTCTACTATCCTAACATCCACTGATTCTACTAAAAACTCAGCCAACAAAGAAAGAATGGTCAATAAAACTAAATTACCCACCTAACAACCCCACTCTCCAATAAAAACCACACATTGTCCATCCACATTTGAAAAAATGATTCTCCTCCAGAAGAAGTTGATAACGACATATATAGAAGTCAACCATTCGATGTTGAGTATGACATCATATGAATGCATATGTAACAAGAAAAGATCCTCATGTGGCTAATTCATCCCCATCATCAGTCTACACCCCCATCTCACATAGAAAACGTTGGTCTAGCCTCTGTCTGGCATATTCAACACTAAGGGCACAGGAAGCCTTTATATATTTTGTCCCAGAGAACTGGATAAAGTGGGTGTAAAGAAGTAGTGATAAACTCATATATCAAACAAGAAAAAAATCATACTAAACAAACTGATCGTACCTCTGATGATCTTTGGACCCTTTAGAATTGCTACCTCCACTACATGCAACTGACCAATACCAACTCCTCTAACTCTATACTAATGACCACCACCACAACCACACTCATTTTATGGTCCTTGAATGTGAGGAAAAAATTGAGTTAGGCCTCTAACTACTCAATCTACCCTTGGTGGAGAAAAAACATGCTTCCTTTACTACTGAAACGACCTCACTGGAATCTTCTGGTGAGGCTGGTATTGAACTTTTCTACCTACACCAAACTGATCTTGGGGAACCACTATAACTGGTTCTGGTGATTTCCATGAATCCCACAACCAAAACACACTAGAACAATCTCCCAGTAAAATTATACATGAACATACTAAGCCTGGTAGTGCGGAAATTTTATTAAGATTAAATTTATTTTTTTATACATTTTGTTATCCATTTTAGTCTTCCTAAAATAAACCAATTAAAATAGGAACATAATTCATCATGATGAATGTACCTCTCCTAGGTCTCTACCCTAAAAATAGTTCTACCTCACTTGGTTATTCAACAAGCTCAGAGTCTGTGCACTATATCATGGGGGCCTAAAATCCCATGTCCTAGCTAGTATCCTTAGCCTATGTCATGCACCAAGTTCAACTAACACTATTTCTATACCACCCCATGAAATCTTCACTATTTATAAATCCAATGTCCATAATATGTCTCAACCACCATCCCTTTGATACCATTCTATCGCAAATTCCCCCTTCTAGAGATACTTTAATAAGGGGTTAGAGACAATGACCCCTAGTCCCTCCTCTATTAGGCCTCAGGTTGGTGAATAGAACTGAGGGTATAAAAATCTCATGAAATGGGAGGCATTACACTCTAAATAAAGTAGTATTGGGAGATAATATGAATCACACACAAATAAATCCAAGACATAATATAAAAAGAAAGCCAAAAAATCCCATAGTACATGTATTTTTTTAGAAGAGTGGTCACATCAACTCTTATTATAAATAAAACAAAAAGATACATCAGACATAAAGAAGGGATTTTATATTTTTCATTTTCTTGAATAGGAAAAATATCAACAGGGGGTTCATCCGCATGATTAAAATCAACTTATAAAACTCCTTTGTTTTCAAGTTCATCGGCAAGAGTATTATCTTTATGAAAGGTATGGATGATAATATAGTTCATTTTAGATAACTTGTTCATGAAATTAGACCATAATGCAATGAGATCCCATGACATATGAATGATACAAAACCTCACTTCTTGAATGATACCGGTCCAGTCACATTTAAACCAGACCTCATTCCAATTATTTCTCTTATCCATATGGAAAAAAATAATGAAGGAACCCATTTTGTATTAAAGGGTATTTCAATGACCACAAGTCCCATAAATGAAATCAATAACCACTCCATTATGATCCTTGGTGACAACCCCAAAGCCCGCTAGACCATGGTTTCATTTGGAATAACCATGTATGTTGTACTTTTTCCATCCAATAAATGGGGAAATACAAAAAACATCAAGCATGCCACAAGTAGTTACCTGGGATATTGAGGTGGTTGAGTATAAAAAATTCACAAATGGAGTTATTTCATTTCCCTTTTTGAAGATGGTTGGCATTTTAAATGGTCACTGTGATTTCTAAAAATTAATATTGAAGAATAAATGGGATGTGGTATTGTATGAGTTTATTTCTACCATGCCATATCACAAGGATCAATTCTTCACAATAAATGTGAAGAAGATTTTTTAGTTTAGAGAAATTTAATTTCATCACATCCTATAGCAGGTGTTCAAATTTTTTTTGGAAACATGAATGTCAAAAAAATCTAACAATGAATTCCATAAATATAAATTCATATCACAGGATAAGAATAGATGTTTGATTTCTTCCCTGTTTTGGTGGCATAGAGTGCATATAGAATAGAGTGTACTAACTCTTTATTGCAGACAATCATCTACTGGAACACAACATGATTCTATTCTCCAAAGTAGAGAAAATTTGGATAGTTGCATCTAGATGCTGTTAAAATCTCCAATTCAGCTAGTGTTTCCTTGCATCTACTGATAGTAGAAGGTTCTAGAGTCTATAAAAACACTTGGGGCTAGTTACCAAACCAGGAAATCATCTTGATCCATGAAAAACAAATTTGATATGTTATCTTAAATATCATTCAGTAGGTGATCAAACAAGTATACATAGCGAGAAAACCAAGGTCTCTCATGAACATGTGAGAAAATCGTACTAATGAACCCGTGAGAAAATAGTTGAATTAAACAACACCTATCACGGTATACTAACAATACCAACCTCATTAAGTAATTATCACCAAATAATTCAAACCATGTAATATAATATAATAGGAATCACATCAATAAGGGTACCCCACAACACTTTCCCACTGGTATATCACTCTCACACCCAACATCATACACCTTGGAACCCCCATCACTTCAGTATTCCACACCGTCCATAAGAAGGGTCACAAAAAACCACTCCCAATGACACCTGATCACTCTACACCATAATCATAGCTATATCACACCTCTCTCAAAGATAGTCAGGTAACCGCCCCATAAGCATAGTCACATCTCACCTGAAAACACCTGGGTCATCACACCTCTCTTGAATACACTTGGGATTTCAAAATCACCATCTAATGCACTAAAAAACCTCTGGCCATAACAAACTCTGTAATACCTACCTTTCCTAGAAGAGAGAGGGGGAAATAATGGGTACCCAACCATCCATACTCGTCACCTAATGTCGAGAAAAACACCTCTGCATGACTATACGGGTGTCAGAATATAATGATCAATGTAGGTGGGGTGTGTATAGAAATCTAAAGAATATGTAAGTTTTTATATATATATATATATAATATCAAACACTCAAGTCCAACCTATGGGTTCAAAAAAAAACAACCAACTCACAACACCCCCACTTTTGTTGCCACCTCAAAATGCATAACACCCCACAATAAGCCACAAGATACATTCATGTTTCCAACCAATTTTATATAATCAGCTCATTATTTTCATTATTTAGCATCAACCACATTTATCCACACAACCCACCATTTTATTATTCATTAACCATTTTCATTCAATTAAACAAACCAAACCATGTCATTTTAATCATTATTGAAAAATTATTCCATCATTATGCTGGCATATATCACAAAGATACCAACAAATCTATAACCCAAAATCATGTCCCACAAACTGCCTATATTCCCCAAAATCGTGTCCCACAATCCACATCACCACCCCAAAATAATGACCCACAAACCACCTCTCCACCCCAACAGTACACCCCAAGAATGACCTCACTGCCCCAAAAGAAAGACCCACAAAACATCAGCCCCACATGCCCCAACCACACATCACCATCCCAAAATAATGTCCAAACATTAAAACACATCAAGATAATTATAAATATTTACAAAGGGGATTTTTACACATTCCACTTTTTTTAGGGGTGTTATCTCACAAGCCACAATCCTGGGGAAACCATTTAATTATCCAAATATAATTGATTAATAAATTTTTATTTGTGAGTGATATCACAAAAAAAAAACCAAAGCAGCAATCAAAATGCATATCATCTAGCACAAACAAATACCCCAATAGACACCATTTTCAGTGGGTACACAAGCTTGTACAATTCACAATATCACAATAATATTAAATTTGTAATGGAATATGAATCAAAACCCATTTAACCCTTTAAATTTTAATTTAACCAATTATTTATCTTTGATTAATCCAAAACAACCATAACGCAAAGATTAAAAATATCAAACCCTTCCCACATGATACAAAATAAATATAAATGATGGAATGCCTATTGTAAAGAATCTTATTGACTCACTGTGCACTGCAGGGCGAAGAAGAATTCCCACAAACCACAACTGCACCACAAGAAATCATTGATCGACCTATATCGCAACCAAAGAACATAAAAAACCAAAACAACTCATACCAAAAACCATAACAACATCTACACATAATATAATCATGAGAATAATGGAAAAAACCCAACCAAGAAAAAAAGGGCTTTCCATTGACTTCCAACGAACAACCATTGAGATCAAGAGATCAAAGAGTGAGGAATAGGGGTTAAATAACTTCTAAGGGCACCTAGGGTTCTCCCAAAATGATTGGAAGGAAAATCCATTGCTGAATGAATGAAAATTCAACTAAAAAATAACATTTAAAACTACATTGTATCAGGGATTTACATGACGTGTAATACCTGTTCATATCATGTATTTCTCGAGGTTTGGTTTCACCGAAAATACAAATTAACATTTTTATTATTTAAACCAAAAACTATACACATATTGAACCGGCCTTGTAAAATTCATGAAACAAACATTCACATTGTGTAATATGCTTACATGACATATATTTCTTACAGAAACCCTATTGCAACTCTAGTCTGCACTGAAAACTCCCTGAACCTCCCATGAACCCCTCTATCCATCAAAACTAGACATGTAATGGAATGAGACGGCATGAACCATTGCATATGTCCCTAAGAGGTAATATGTCACACCTAAGTTTATCAATGGAACAAAATTCCCCATAGATATGAACATAGAGTTGTGGATCATAACTACTCGTAGAGGTGGATCTGGGAGGTGTGTCCCTAGGTTGGAAGATGTCACACATAAAAGTTTACAATTGGATCAGAACGCCCCATGGAGGTGTGTTTCCAACACTGTCACTGAGGCGTTTGCATCTATCACGTAGAGGACGTACCGCTATTAACCTACATTCCTGCTTTCCAAAGGAAGGTAGCATTCACTCCTTATTCAAGGACGTCTGCTCCTTATTCGAAACGGGATAATGAGATGTTGGTTCTTCCTTCAGTGGATTCTTCCTCGGAACTCGTCACCTACTCCGGTTCTCCCTTATAGATTTAAGATGTAGTTCATGAAGCTCTTCCCGGTACTATATCTTCATGGACACCAGTTAATTAAGCCACTTCTATCAGGAGATTCTAAGGAGTTCGGTCAGGGCAACAACCTTTGTTTAGGAGAGTAGCCACATTGGGGCATCACTAGTGTGTATTGACACTAGGGATTGACATGTATGTCTTCTCTCCCTTATCATAGGGCTTCTTGAGGGTTCGGAAGCCCGAGGCATCCTACATCGAATGCGGGGAATTATATGTCATTGGAATGTATCTGAGGTTTTCCTCAACTTCCCATGTTTAACACAGGGTATGCAGCAAGTTTAACGTCTAGCAGATATGGATCAGACTGATCGAAACACTGGCTAGAGTGGATCAACTTGAAGAACCCCCAATAGGGAACACTGATGTTCGGGCCACCACGTGGGCAGCTTCCTGAATGCTCTGACATGGAATGGGGAATAGAGTGGCATGATCCCACCGAGATGTGGTGGCCTGGGTTAGAATCGGGATGGATGATGACTTTGGGATTGAGCCACGAAGAGACTTCCAACATATTACCGTGGTAGGGAATCAAAGTCCGCATAGTTCGATGAAGCTATTGGACACCTGAAGAGATGACCCGTGAGAATGGATGCATGAATGGGACCTAGAGGAAATAGAACCTCCAGTTTAGGTCATGTGCTTCCCGAGACGCGTGGGATCAAGGGAGAGGTCTGGACATGACATGGGTTATGGGATTGAACCTCGTGGAGGCCTCCTACGTATCCCTGTGGTGGGGAATCAAAGTCTTCATAGTTCAAGTAGCGGATATTGTTTAACATCATGTGGGACGAGTATGGGGATTACACTCTGAGGCAGCCCATGGTGGTGGGGAACTAACATGAATGGGGTCAGGAAAACTGGGTGGTGGGCTTGAACCTCGTGGAGGCTTCCTACGTACCATGCCTTAGCACAGATCAAAGTCCCCGTTGTTGGGGATGGGTTGGGGCTTACACTCTGAGGCAGACCAAGGTGGTAGGGCTTAAACCTCATGGAGGCTTCCTACGTACCATGCCTTAGCATGGATCGAAGTCCCCGCAGTTCAAGATGGGTTGGGGCTTACACACTGAGGCGGCCTAGGATGTGTCATGGTCGGTGCCCACTCTAAGCTCACGGGATTCATGCTCAGTGTGAGAAACAAGGGACAGCAGAGACATGATGATCACGTCATGAAGGGTGCGTCCGTGGGAAATGAGGAGGGTCTTACGCGTTGAGCGGCCCATGGTGTCGGGACTTACTCCAGGATGGAGGCCCACAGGCAACAAAGCACAGTGGGAGAGGGATTTGGCACCCAGGAAAAGAGGAGGAACCATGTTCCCTATCATGCCCTCCACTGTCTTTTGGGACCGAAGATGAAAGGAGGGAGAATCGTTCCCCACCACGCCCTTGGCTGGCCTTGGCGCCGAGGGAGTGGGGAGGAACAGGGGTGATGCCTCCTGCAAGAACTGTCAGGGGATTACACCGGGGTGGCTACCCTTCCTCACGGAAAAACACCACTCCAATAAGGTGGAAATCACCCCCTGAGGGTTGATCCTATCCTCGTGGAGACGAGTGGGAATGGGGAATATTTGAGGCGAGGGGACCCTGCGTGCGAGGCACGAGGTCGGGTCATAGTTTATCATCATGTGTTGAGGATGAAGGTGCATGGTAGTTTAACGTCCTCTAGATCGCACGAGGTGGGTTTGCTCTGAACGCCTAGCACTTACATAACTGGTACCCTCTACTCCTTGTGGGAGGTAAGTCATTGGAAAGGCCGTACTGAGGGGGTGTTGCGGAGCGAACCATCGAGGGGGCCATGTTAGCGTGGCTATGAATATAAGCAATAGCTGTTAGCGTGCCTATGCGAAGAGGCATGAGGTAAAGCAACGCAATAGGTAGAATTGTACGAGGGACTTTTAAGTTACTTCGTATAAGCCTAGATGGTTTCATGGTAAAACCATGTATGATTCAGATGCCCAGGGTGCACAAGACACCAACGAATGGAACCCATAAGAAGGTCATCAGGCATTCGCGCAAGAGGGTGCCCGGGGAGCACCGAGGTGAAGGGCCCCGGGGGATTTCACGCAACCCTTGAGTTTTGTGCGAAATAAAAGGGGATCTGCATTAATAGCCCTGGGATGGCACGAAATAAAGTATGCTTTCAAGAAATAGGGGGTTGATGTTTTGCGCGCGACTTGAAGGGGTTGCATTCAATGGAAGGGATTGAGCGCAAAGGAAGGGATTGCGTGCAAAGGAAGGGTGTTGGAGTTTAGTCTAAGCCATGGGGACCTCGTGGGAAGGCGGATCCCAGGGCGACTTGTTGTGAAAAAGAACCATACATGAAGGCCATATTGCATGAGTGTGAAAGGCGGATTTCGCGCACGAGAGGCGGTTCAAATTTATCCTTCTATTTATAGGCATCCAATGGCATGTAATTTAGGGTTGCGCGATAGAATTGCACGATGGAGGTGGTGGCACAAAATATCAACAGTGCAGGGCATGGGCACGAAATGATTTCGCACCAGCACCGGGGATCTTCAAGAATCTCGGTACCTTCTATGCGGGGAATGTTTTTTTCATGCAGTTCGTCCTTTTTTCCACGCAGCACCTCTGGGCCCTTCGGACCGAGTCTCTGGGTCCGAATATGACTTCACTTTTTCACTTAAGAACTTTCTCCGACACTTAATTACTTTTCGTCGTCTACATGGTGGATACAGAAGGTGTGTCCCTGAGTGGGGGGACTGATGTTTACCATTATTGTTGTTAAACCTCAAGGAGGAATTCTATATACCCTATTTAGAGGGTAGGGATGAAACCCCATATATATCAATGTTGTAGTTTAAGGTTGTGTGACAGGACTAATCCATGCAGTTTAACTTCACGTGGTATGGTCTCTCATGTTGTGAAAAGAGAATCAATGAGTTATGGTGTAGGTCTTATGTAAAGAATATTCCTTTCGAAAGAGGATCTCTCTTGGGAGAATGGTGTGGGGATACACATGGAAGTTGCATGGGAACTGCTTGGAGTAGCGGTGATGTGGTTGGGTTTTATTCATGGGTGTGGCCTAATTGTTGCTATGGAGAAACAATGATGTGAATGGGGATTACGCAGAGAAGTTTCCATCATTTATTCCTTATGTCAGGTCATAAAAGAATCCCATTTCTATTTCATGGGGTAATATCATAGTTTAACGTCATTTGAATGGACATGGTGTGTGAGGATTATGCATGGAAGTTTCCCAATTAGTCTCCCTCATTTTAGGTCATGAGGGGATACCATTTCCATTACATGGGGTAAGATTATAGTTTAAATTCACATGAAACGATTTAGAGTTTGTGGGGCTTATACATTTATCTTCTTATTGTGTCTTCCTCATGTTAGGTCATGAGGGAATCTCTAATTTATAGTGGGTCAAGGTATTTGAATGAGTCTTACACTTTAAGAGGAGGCCCATGTTATACTATTTAGTGGTCCTATTATGATCATTGAATGAGGAATATTATGCTTGATTCATATGTAATCTAATGTTTTTCATAGGATACATCCTATCATTCCATATAGGTAATGATAAATCTTAAAGTCATCTAGTGAGGACTATGGAATCTTTCCACATGATCATGGTATGTGTCAAGAATCATCCATCGAGGGTCATGTCGTGACTAATATAATCCTACCTTTCATAGGCCAGGTGTTGGAAACTAGCAACGGAAAAGAATATCCCAAAAAGGGAAGGCATTGCCTTTAAACCTGTACACACACAGACTAGGTACACAACCAAAGAAAACCAAAAAGTGGAACTGCTGATAGTAAAAGTTTGAAAAAAAATAAAAAGGGCCAGTATAAACCAAAATGAAACAAAAGTACTGCAAAAAGGGAAAAATTTACTCTGGAGATCATCCACCAAGGATCTTACCTGAAGGGTAGGTACAAGTCATCATATTTCAGCACTACTGCTCCCCATGCCTATCAATCACCTTCGAGCACCATCTAGTCATGGATCCCCAAGTCTCAGTAAAGCGACATGTCATCTGCACAAGACACAACAAGTTTTGGGAAAAGCCCATGCAGGGGTGAGTATAACAATACCTAGTAGGGACCCAAAGACACCCGAAGGTCTCCCAGAATTCCACAATGGAAAAACCACAAATCATGATCTCAATCACAAAGCATAGAGTAAAAGAAAACTCACACTAAGTATACCACTTAGAGAACATGAATAAATATGATTATTGTTAAACTATATCATTTTATTCTGTTCATAGGTTCTGCTGATGATCCACGAAAGGTCGCTATACTACTAATCCTCAAAGTGTCGCTCTACTCCTGATCCACAGAGGGTCATACTACTACTGATCCATAGAAGGTTTCTCTCATGTTGATCCATAGAGTGTCTCTATATTACTGATCTACATAGGGTGTCACTTCTTCCAATCCATGGAGGGTTTCTCTCATGCCGATCCACGGAGGTTCTCTATTCACTTGACAGCCAGACACAGGATATCCTAACTTGGTGCGCTTGAGTTTCAGAGTTTCTTCTCTATAGCACCCCAAATATTTCAAGACTTATAAATATTAATTGTGTGTTTAATTCCATTAATGTTTTCTCCATTTAACCAAACAAAATATAAAAGATAAAACACAGAACTTCTTAATTAAGAACTAAACACCGAAGTGTCTTACAACATTCGGAGTTTACAAGGAAAGCTCACTAACTGAAAATGACTAATAAAAACTCTAGTAAGATCACTGGAAGGATACCAAAGATAAAAACAATCCCAACATCATAATGTGGATAATTAGGAACCATCATGAGAATCATAATAGATAGCACCACCACGCCCATGCTGAGGACCAGTTGGATGATGAGAACCATTTTCCTTCCTAAGAAACTAAGACACCCTAAGGTTCAGCTTTATAAAGAACCGAAGCAATTGTTGCCTTCTGACCATTAGACACCAACGAGTATAATTATAGTTGTTGGCTCCCTGATGATCTGATAACTTATAATGTTTTTATTTTCAAACCGAAACATTGAAACTGAGAGATGAATATCCCAAGAGGTTAAAAATGGTTAATTGTGTTATTTTCTTTAATGTTTAAATGATGATAACAATAATAATAATAATATAACTAATTTATTGTTTGTTTTCCAAAATTTGAAATATATATGTGTGTGTATCGGATTTGAATTATATGAAAACGTTATAAAAAATTATAATTTTATACATGTCATTGAAAATTAATATTATTTTGTTAAAATAATCCACTATTAATATTCACATTTTAATTTAGGCCAATAAATATTTAATCTAACACCTGAATGACTATATTGAATTTAGTTGGGTTTTATATTTTCATTTATGAAAATATGATATATATAAAGTAATAATTATACAGATAAACCCATGGAATATATATATATATATATATATATATTATGTCAAAATTTAAATATATTATACATACCATTAAATAAAATATATTTAATAATAACTCTACAACAATAATGTAAATTTTTTATAATTTGATCTTATAAAATTATAATTAATAGTTTTGAAATATAAATTATGATTAGATTCTTTTTGTCTTATGATTTTTCTTTAATGAAATCCTTATAAAATAATATGAATTTTTTGTATTAATTTTAAGCATAAAAGATATTATATAAATCTTTAAATTGTATATATAATGATAAAAATATTATAATAGTAATGATAAAATGATTTTAACTTTTGACTTATAATAATATATAATAATATGAATTATGATATATTATTGAAATAATTATAATAAAAAAAGAAAAGAAAATCCTAAAAGGGATTAGGGTATCCATGAAGAGGGGTCCCGATTTTGGGAATCCTGTGTAGGCTATCGCGGGGTCTCCTTCGAGGGCGTCGGGGAGTGTGTCGCGATGCGAGGCAGGGAGGTCAAGGTTCCTTGGTGTCCACCATCTACTTCATGGGAGAAGATACTAGTTCAGCAGCCGATGGGGTGTCACCGAATGGTGGTCCTGTGCCTGACATTCAAAGACGAGGCACTAGATGAGGTCCTAGTTGAGCCGATCCAAGATGTAGTGGCTTTCGCGAGGAAATCGTTTGCAGTCCAAGTCCTGAGTTCCAGATCGAGTCTATATCGAGGATTATCGGTGTGATGCCGAGTGAGTCCTACCGGCTAGGGTTTTCAAATTCCCAGACCTAGATCGAGGTTTGTTCTTTTTCATAGATAGGGTGTTGACTGAATCCAATATTTTAGATCCTTTATTTTTTTGCCATACATTACTGCTTATTAGCACGCAGTTGTGATCAGATTGTTTTTTTAGCCCCCTTTCACTATCACACGGCTGCTTACCATATCATATTAAATTCATCGGTTTTCTTGCACTGAGATTATGAACTGCATATGGATAATTGGTGTGCATTATTGCATCTTTAGTAAATTAAAGGCATTGTATATTACTTTATTCACATGGGAGGTCCGTGTTTTGGGAATAGTTTAATCTTTGACTCGTTATGGCTTTGCCAAGACTCTGGTACCCAATTGGCTTCACTATTTACTTGATTATTATTTTCTCATCCATAGATTATAAGATTTAACCATTATTTATATCACTATTTCTGACTTTTTTGGGGATAGGAAGAGTAAGGTGAAGTTGTGAGAGACCAATTTTATTGTCCAGAAGGAGTCCGTAGGAGTCCGTAGTAATAGAACACCTTCTGTTTGGCTTCATCAATCCAGTTAAGGGGCTGTTTCCACTTATTTTTTAAATGAAAAAACTGGTTATACAAGCACTGTGTATAATCAGATATACTATATATGTTTATATATATTTCAGTACTATATCGACCCTTGTTACTTTTAAAAAAATATAGGGTGTTTGGGTTTGTTATTATTTCCTTTAAATGCTATAAGGGTTTGTTTATAATCAGTTTTTATTTTACAACCTTTATTACACATTTTTTATATATAGTTTTATGATATATATATATATATATGTATACTTCAAATCCTCCATGCTTAAAGGTTTTCAAAGGAGATCATTTATGTTTTATATATTCAAGTAATCTATGTAAAGGTTTAACTTGAAAGGTTTTCATTAAGCAAAATCCATTATATTCATTAAGAAAAACCCATTATATACTTATGTATATTTGGTTATAAAAGTATATATTTAAATATATAACCCAAGTCCAATCCATTTTAAAGGTTTCCAAAAATGATTAGGAATGATTTACCAGGAATTATATATTTATTTTGAATCTGTTCATCATGCCAACCCCTTTCTAAACATTGTATATGAAATTATATACTTATATATATATATATGTAATTTAATACAAATCAAATTATGATTTTTAAGAAATGAATACCCATCTTTCAATAATTTTTTAGATGCGAACTAAGTTCTGCACTTAAATGGAATTATTTTTATAGAACAAAACCTTAACTTCTATATATGTATGTATGTATGGTTACATATGCAATACGCCTTATATGGATTTAGTTTTCAATCAAGTAATTGATTAATGGTTTGAAATATTCTGTTCTTAGGAATTAATGGACCTTGTTTTAAGTTGTGTAGAAACCCATATATTCATTTCGTGTATATATGGTTATGTATATATGTATTTAAAAGTTAAATTTCCAAAACCCTAATTTAATGTAATAACTATCAGAACGTAGTTATTGTTTTGATACATGTATGATTTTAGTGTTTTCTTAACCAATTTGTATTTTGTATATGAGTATACACTAATGATCTTGTTTAATTAAAGAATCCATTATAACATGGACCCTCAATGTAATTTATGATTTAAAAGAATGTGCTTTGGCCAGATTTAAATTTATATTAAAGGACTAATAATTAATGGGTTTATGTTATCATGTAGTATCCATTTATTATTTGATGTTAAACCTGCTATAGTGTCTATTAGTGGTTGATCTGGTTATGGTTTAGTTACAAGTTCAAAGACATGTATATCACAATAATTAATGGAAAGCATTTTCTTTAAGTGTTTCATTTTCATGTTTTGGAATTTTAAAGAGTTATCATTTAACACCTCTTGTGGAAAACCCTACCATTTGATGTGCTTTAGTAATTATCCTATGTACATAGAATGTTTACTAAACCATGCCATATTTTGATTAATTATTCCATATTTTCAATGTCATCTATCATGTCACATATTTGTAGATAAATTGTAAAATGGTTTACTTGTCAATATTATTGATCATCATTCATGCATATGACACATCATAATAATGACAAAAGAATCAAGTTACCCAAAGTGGTATGGGACACCTTGGGTAATGAGAAACAAAATTAAATTACCCAAAGCAGTATGGGACACCTTGGGTAATATCAATTGAAAATTAAATATTTAAAGTGGTATGGGACACCTTGAATATCAGACCTTATTGGAATATGAGAAATGTATTGGACTTTTGGGTTGGGAACTGTTTAAAAGAAATCCCTCTAGGTTGGCGACTGGTTAAAGTAAGCCCTCCAGGTTGGGGACTGGTTAAAGTAAGTTATCGAGGTTGGGGACTGGTTAAAGTAATCCCTCTAGGTTGGAGACCGGTAAAAGTAAGCTCCTCGATGCATTGAAAGTTCTCATGAGACAGTTTATGTGGGTACATACCCTTAGGTCATGGCACAAGGCCTTGACACAAAGACCATGAGTCCTTCAGTATACATTTTCTCATTATGTTTTAGTATATGACTAACCAAGTGATTATTTTGACTTGAGGAATATCCTTGGTTATAGAACCATTACCTATGAGTATTATATTAAAGTGAACTTGGCATATGATGAGATAGTGATGATTCATGATCAGTTTACCTTTCCATAATTTTAATGAAAATATTTTGATTACATTTATCATGTTATATTGTTCATTTTTATAAGTTGTAGTGAATTTGTTTATGCGCAACTCTGATAATGTTTATGCACAGTAGTACTTGCATACCATGCAAGTTATAAATATTTTACTTGGTATAATTCGTGAATTTTTATACGAGAATGCTTACTTTGTTCATCTAGTATAATTCAGCTAAAAGTTCCATTACTTATGTATGAAGTGATTTAACGGTATTATATTAACCTTTGAAATGTTTTTTTGTTTTCCTTAAAGGAATTATTTTAAGTTATAGAAAGTATTTTTGAAAGCAGTTTTTTTAAATTTGTGTTAAGTATTTTTTTCAAACTCCTTATTGATTATTTCAATTCTCACCCAGCGTTTTAAATGAAAAATTTTCAGGTAACAACTTTTAGTAGATGAAACATTTAAGCATCACCTGGTTTCTTAAAGCCTAAACCAAACTCAATACTCTGTGTGGAACCGGCTCCAGTTACTCAGGAGCTGGGGAGTGACATTTTTCTCAAAATATCGGTCATACATGAACCTCCACAAATTCCCCCGAAGATGTAACCCAACAGACCACCTTTTCCTATGGGTTCCAATGCGATAGACGTCACATCAATCAGACGCCTGGTTTGTATGATATAGGCAAAAGGTATATAAGGCCCTATTAGATTTGAGTCTGATCCACCTTGTAAATACTCCAAATTTTTATAAAACTAAATTGGTGTATCTCAAAAGGACAGCCTCATCAAAAGGGTCACCACGCCGCTAACAACACATTAATCGGACACCCGGTTTGCGAGTTACTCATTTTTAGTGAAATGGGACCGGTCAGATCTGGGTCTGGTAGGGGTCCAGCCTGGCTGGCCCATTGGGGATATGGATTTGGCCTGACTCATGAGTCCAGCATGGCTAGTAGGTCTAGCATGTCCATCTTTTCTGTCCTAGCCGGCGAGTCTGGGCCGTCTGGAAAACCTAGCCCACATGCAGGCTAGTTGTGTTGGACCAGATGCAAAGTGTCCGATTTTTTCCACCCAGCGGTGCCCGCGGGGTAACAAACCCTTTCCCAAACGGCCATATGGAGGTAGTAATTGTGTCCAACCAAGTGACTCATGTGTGTTGCTTCTCTCCTCTGCAGCACACCGTGCCGCATCTCCACTCACTACAGCCCGACTTGCCACAACACTTGATGTCGTGGCACCAACGGGCGCCGCCGTTTCCACACAGTCAACTCAAATTGGCTACCACCTTTAGTCGTTGGTGCCACTACGCCAGTGGTACCACACTGGCGGTTACTTACACATGCCACCGAAGATGCTCTGGTGGTCCGTTTTCCTTCATGTTTGTGCCTACGGGCCTCTCGAGACTCCTCCATTACTGTGATGCTCTTACATTCATCTTTCCACCAAGTTTCCCAATCGCGCACATAAACCAAGAATGGTGGGGGTCTGAGCATTGTTTGGATTTTCATGCTCCCTCCACACTAGTATTATAACATGGGGAAATCACCAATCATCACTTGAAAGAAGGAAATTCCAAAAATGAAATCTCTAAAATAACCACCCACAATAAAGAAATAACTATGGATCATCTTGTTGGTTTGTTGATCTGTGTTCTTTATATAATTCAATTACAAAAAATAGGATTATTTTTTAAAAAAAATAAAACAATTAAACCCCCTACCTAGATTCATTGGAAACCATTGTGGATGAAGGAAGGAATTCCGCATTTTTTGTCGTTCTACATTTGTCACCGCTTGTCGATCCCCAGATCGATTCCTCCAACGATCATCATTCGTTCACCATTCTTCATTAAAGGTGAAAGTCATTGACTCTTCTTTAGAGGTTTCCCCATGATTTCCATATTCGTTCACCAATGGTTGGATTAAAAAAACCACTCCATGTTTTGTTCATTAATGTGGTTCATTAATGAACCGTAATTAATAAACCAATTAATCATACAAGTGTTGCAGTTACACAACCAAAAAAATGAGTCATTAAATTTTATTCAATTAATGACCATTATTACACTACGGTTCATGAAACTGTCAATAAACGGTGGAAGAAAATAATAAAATAACATATACTTATTTTATTAATAATTTTTAAAAGTCCAAAAAAAATCTTTTCCATCCAACCCTTGTCGGTTCTAGTTAAGCTTCACCTAAGCGAATCTTGTTGTTACGAATTCAAAAGTGCCCTTAGATTTTCAATCCAAGCATCGGTTCAAAAGATTAAAAAACCCATTCGCCCATTTACAGAACATATCTTGAAAAATGTTTAAAAAAAATTAACAGTCACCCTTGACCTGCATCGTTCGAGGTTAGGCTCCACATGAGGGGAAAATTACATCACAAGATCAACGGTACTCTAAAATTTCCAATCCAAGTTACCATTTTGATGTTATAAGGATTTGAGAATAATATAATTGTTACTTAATTATTTTACTTATGGCCAAAAACTAACTTCCACAGTTGTCTCGTGCCGTCCAATGTTAGGATCTTTCTAAGGAAAGAATACCCCAACGAGCTCAGCGGTGGTCTCCGATTTTTAATCTAAGTCACTGTTAGGGAGTTATAATCATTTTGGAAAATAAAATTATTTAATTTAATTATTTTATATACAGTTATGACATTTTTTGGGTTTCTCACTAGAGTCATGTGCCGACTAAAATTAAGTCACGCATACGGTCAACCTACCATCCTAAACACAACAGTGCCTTCATATTTTTGATCTGGGCACCAGTTTAACATTTATTCCACTTTTTCTGGAAATCTTTTCAAGCGTGCTATTTAAAGCTTAATATATTTTTGACGAATCATTCTGGGAACTTTGGACCTCGGTATCACATGCCGTCAAATTTCTCAGTCTTGAAATAATTCCATATAATTGAAAAAAAATATATATAATTTCTAGGAAATTACATTCTCCCCACCTTAGGTCATTATGTCCCTGAAATCCAAAATGAAGACTAATCAAATAAGAATGGGTACTGAGCATGAACCTAATCCTACTGCTCCCTTTTTCTCTCCAAGAGATTCCCATACTGCCACCGAATACGCACCAGAGGAATTGAATGTACATGAAGGATCTACTCTTGTAGTTCCTTTATCTCCACCGGGAACATCGAAAATGTCACCCCATCGTCAATGTTCTGATCACCCCAGCCAGTGATGTGCGATAGATCATACATTTACCTCCTCAGTTGTGACACATGAAAAACATCATACACCTGATGCATCTATGGGGGAAGATCTAGGTGGTATGCCACCTTTACAACCCTTTTGTGGATCTAAAAAAGGTTTGATGAACCTCATAGATAGATTTACACCATGGGAAAATCTCTGTAATCCACATCAGGGTAATACCTAAAGGAAAACATGGTCACGCTTCTTAGCCTCCAAGGGTCCATGTCTCCTGTCAGCATAAGACTTTTGTCTGCTCAATGCAGTCCTCATCCGAACATGGATGATCTGCACCTTCTCAGTCATAGTCCATACCAACTCTAGACCCATGAGTGTTGAATCACCAGATTATGTCCAGCATAGAGTTAATCTGTATGGCCGCCCATACAAGGCCTCAAACAGTGCCATGCCAACAGTGGACTGATATATATTGTTGTATGCAAACTCCTCTAGTGGTGGGTAGTCCTTCGAACTATGACCAAAATCTAGGATATAAGCACGAAGCATATCTGCAATGGTTGTATGGTCCGCTCCATCTGACCATATGTCTGGGGGTAAATCTATTCTCAACCAAGATAGAACCTAATTCTCAACTTTCACATGCTGATAAGTGAGGCTTCGTGAAACAAAATCCTCCACCACTTTCTTTATCCTTGGAAACCAGTACTAACATCAAAGGTCCTAGTACATCTTAGCCACACCATGATGTACTGCCAAAGGGTATGTATGGAATTCCCTCAACACCTCCTCCCATAACATCACATGTTTCATGGTTCGTCCTTTGAAAAGGATGAAACGCTCCCCACCTATCAAAAAATCCATCAAGATCATGCCCTCAGTATATCTGAGCACTTCAGGCCTGGAAGTCAATTTCCATAAGATGTGCATCCCAAACTCACTAATGTATTGGGGGAGTGATAGTCATAGATTGGAGTTAAGCTGTTCCATCATCATACATGAAGGATAATGGAATCGCGGATAGCTTCTCATTCACCTCACTCAGAAGTTGTAAACTAGACCTCTTGTTGAGTGAATTTTCCACCACATCCCCCTTCCCAAGAGTATATACTATCTTAAGGTCATGGTAATAGAGGAACTCCAACCATTTTCGCTGTCTCAACTGCTAAAAATCCTATAGTCACCTTTTCATACATGCGAAAGGCTACCCCCTTTAACTGATTGATGTTCCCATCGACCCATTGGTAGTCGGTATTCTCTCTCCACGGTCACTTGGTTAAGGCGCCGGTAGTCCACATATAACCTCAAACATTGGGTCTTACTAAGCCCTTCTTCTTCAATTCCTCCACCTACACACTCTACTTGTGAATCTCTACAAAAGTCCACAGATATATTGTTGCTGATATCAGTTCCATCAAGGGGTGTAGAATGATAAAAGCGTCCCTACCCCTATGGGGAGGTAAACCTAGAAACACATTTTGAAAGGACTTTCCAACACTCTGCAACTATTTTTGGGAACAAAAAACTAAAAACACCTATGACCATGAGGGTAAGTCTAGTCGACTCAAGAGTGATCGGTTGCACTCTCATATGCATGAGTTTATCCTGTGATTCATGGGTTTACCTCTTCACTGAACAAGTAAAACTGCATTCTAATGTTGTAGATATACCGCATCCTTTTTCCTAAAATAGTCAATCTGAACATGAACAGTGTTTGACTAGTCCCTACCCAAACTAACATTTCCAGGCCTCAACACTTCCACCAAGAGGTTCCAACCAAAACACTCACCTCAAGGTTTAGATCACATCGTCAGAATAAGTGTGATTATTGTGTCTCCTCCCATTGGTATCTCCAGATGTAAGGATCAAGTCAACTCTTTAACCAGAAACTCTAGGTATTGACCAATATTCATGACAAGAAAAAATGATTAGTACCTATGTCTATTAATAAATTAGCTAGTAGTAGACATAGATAGTACCTCAAATCCTTCCAAGAGCCCTTGGGTCATACTCCATGACTGCATGCAGCCACCCCCTTCCCCAATCCTCTTTCTCCCTGATCATGGTGGGGACCACATTAGGGTGATGGTTGTAATATGTTGAAATGTATACCACCTGGTGCTTCTCTCCTAGATCCTCTTCCATGTTTACTGCACTAAATATTCATTTTTTCCTATTAATTCATCTTCTCAAAACATTTTACACATCCAAGTCTTTGAGATTGACGTCGGTTTTTGGAATTCCCACTTCTGACATTCACTAGTTGTATCTATTGAGCCAAAGAATTTTCAACCACAAAAGTGTCTCTCTAGCACCCTAACATAAGTAGGAATGTACAGAGGAATATAGATGGCTTGGATACCCCTAAACACATCTCACTCAAAGGTCTAATCCCGGAATAACTAGACATATCGTATTCATCGAGTACCGGGGATGGTTGGTACACCTCGATGAGTACTCATCTACCGACATGTAATCTTGCCAAAGCTGTAGAATCTCTTGGGAACACATAACCCTTATATTTTTATGGAAATATACCCCTTCTATGAGAAAGGTTCTCAAGCTCTATCTATGGAAAATTCACCTCATCATATTATATGGGTAATCTAAATCATGACATCACCCTACTTATCCATGTAGAATGCTCACTTTCAGGACCACCATCTGATCTAATGGTGCCCTGGCTAGAAGGAAATTTGGTCACCACCTCAAGACAATCCTTATCTTCCTGTGAGTCAGGATCCACTTGGAACCTGAGGGGTATCTGTCACTGAAACGCGTTTAAGGCATTGTGCCTACATGTTTCCTCTGCTGGTAGTTTCGGTTGTAACTTCCGACCAATGGGAAGTGGTATAGTTGGGACACTTCCCAACAGTGTTGTCTCATGAAACATTCCTTGTACTAAAGCCTCATCACTCTGTGGACCATCCCCATGGTCACACATTGGAATCCTGGACGGCTATCTGTGTGGAGGCATCTTGAAAGAGAATCAAGATGAACCACGGTCAATAAGTAATACCTAGTGAGACGACTCAAAATATATCAAGAGAAGAACATTTTGAAAAGACATGCAACTAGAGTTTTTGTATACTGAGTCAGAAACAGAATTTAGGGTTCTGATGTGTGGATATGTTAGCCACTACACCAACACTAGACTACCTGGACTAAAATCCAAACTCAAGACACTTAACACTATTTCCCCCATGGAAAATAAATATTCTTAGTTCTTTTGGTAGAACTGAACGCCCTTTGATACCACATTGTCATGACTCGTCCCCCGAGTCCTATTTCATGACTAACCCAATCCCACCATCCATTGTCTAGGGTTTGGAGACAAGCACTGGAAAGGCATATCCCAAAAATAGATGGCATTTCCGTTAAACCGGTACACACAAGGACTAGGTACACAATAAAAGAAAACCAGAAAGTAGAACTATCAATAGTATAAGTGTGAATTGAAATTAAAAAACGTCCAGTATACAAAGCCAAATGAAATGAAAGTACTAAAAAAAGGAAAAAATATGCTCTAGAGTTCGTCCAACAAGGATCCTTTCTGAAGGGTAGGTACATCTCGTTGTCTATCATCACTACTGCTCACTATGTCTATCAATCACCTCAGAGCACCATTTTGTCCTTGCTCCCCAAGTCTTAGTCAATTTTTCCATCATCTGAACAAGACACAACAAGGTGTTGAGAATCCCATGTAGGGGTGATTATAACAATACCCAGTAGTGACCCTAAGACCCCCGAAGGTCTCACGAAATTCCACAAAGGAAAAACAACAACGCATGATCTCAATCACAAAGAATAAAGTAAAAGACATCTCACACTAGGTATAAAACATAGAGAACAAAAATAAAGATGATTAATCTTAATCTAGACCATTTTATTCTATTGAGAGGATATATTTTTGATCTACAAAGGGTCACTATACTGCTGATCCTAAAAGGGTCATTCTACTATCGATCTACAAAGTGTCGCACTACTGTCAATATATAGAGGGTCTCTCTCATGCATATCCAAAAGGGTCTCTCTATTTTTTATTCATAAAAGGGCGTACTACTGTCTATCCAAGGATGGTCTCCCTCATGAAGATCCATAGAGCGTCTTTCTTCACTTGACAGCCAGGCCCATGATTTCCGCACTTGGTGGGCTTGAGTTATAAAGGTTCTGATCCTTATACTATCAGTCATACCTCAACTTCCTTGAATTCCCACTATGAAGTAACCCAAAATACCTCCTTGTCATAGGGGTTCCAATGTGATAGACAATGCATCAATCGGATGCCCGGTTTGTAAGATATAGGTAAAAAGGTAAACAGGGCCCAGTTGGATTTGAATCCGATCCAACCCAGACATACTCTAACTTCTGCCAAAACTAAAGTATAGTATCTCAAAAATACCACATCATCACAAGGATCATCAAAATATTGAATACACATTAATCGGATGCCCAATTTTCGATTTATTTAATTTTTTGTGAAATGGGATTGGTCACGTCCGGGTTCGATAGGGGTCTGGCCCGGCCAATAGGTCAAGCCTGCCTGGAAAACCTAGCTCACATGTGGGCAAGTTTTTCTGGATCAGATGAAAAGTGTTTGGTTTTTTTCCAGCTGGTGGTTCCATCAGGGCACCACCCCTCCATCTGAAACGGCCAGCTGGAGTCCCTCATTGTGTCCAGCTGAGCGGCCCAAGGGGCCCCTCCTCTACCACGCGGCGCAGCAGCGCCGCCTCTCCACCTGTCGCAGCCCCACTGGTCATGATACCTGTGGGCATCGTTGTCTCCATACAGGTATCTCAAACTGGCTGCCACCGCCACACCGGTGGTGCCGCACCGGCGATTGCTTCTACGGGCCATCGGAGATGCTCTGATGGCCCATTTTCCTTTTATTTTGTTCCTACGGGCCTCTCAGGTCTCCTCCATCACAGCGAGGCTCATACATTCATCTTTCCACCATGTTTCTTGGTTTCACACAATGAACACACATAAACCAAGAACTATGACGGTTTGGGCCTTGTCCGGATTGGCCAACACCCTCCGCGTTAGCATTCTAACATGGGGAAATCATCAAATATCATTTGAATGAAAGAAATCCCCAAACCAAAATCCTATAACAACCACCGGTAGTAAGGAAATAATCATAGATCAACATGTTGGTTAGTGGATCTGCATTCTTCATATTATTAAAGAATGGGAAATAAGAGTCTTTTAAACCCATTACACAATTAAACCCCCTACCGGGATTTAGTGGAATCCATTGCAGACAAATAAAGGAATTATGCATTCTTTGTCATTCGATGATCATCACCACTCTTCAATCCCTAGATCGATTCCTCCAATGATCATCATTTGTTCACCATTGTCTATTGAAGAGGAAAGTCATCGGCACTTCGTCATAGGTTTCCCTGATATTTTCAATCTGTTCGCCAATGTGTTGATTAAATAAAAAGAAACCACTCCATGTTGTGTTCACTATTGTGGGTCATTAATGAGTCAATATTAATGAACCAATTAATTATATGAGTATTGCGGTTACAAAACCAAAGAAATGAAACATTAATTTTTATTCATTTAATGACAATCTTTACATTGCAGTTCTGCTAACTGTCTCTCAATGGTGGAAGAAAATAATAAAATAAATTATTTTTATTTTATTATTTTTTTCCAAAAGTCCAAAAATTATCTTTTTTGTATGACCCTTGCTGGTCGAAGTTAGGCTTCACCTAAGAGAATCTCAGCACTTATAATTCAACAGTTCCCTTATATTTTCAATCCGATCACTGGTTAAAAAGATAAGAAAACCCATTTGCACGTTTACCGAATGTACCTTTAAAAAAAGATCAGAAAAAATTAATCTTCACCCTCGACCCACGCCGGTCGAGGTTAGGAATTACCTAAGAAGTACACACCCTCACAAGCTCAATGGTACTCTCAGATTTTCAATCCGAGTTACCGTTTAAGAGTTATAAGTATTTGACAATTAAATAATTTTTTATTTTTTTGTTTACAACAAAAAACTAACTTCCACTGTTGGCCTGCGCCGACTAATTTTAAGATCTTCCTAAGAAATTCATACCCTCATGAGCTCATAAGTGGTCTAATATTTTTAATCTAAGTCACTATTCTTGAGTTATAAGCATTCAAAAAGTAAAATAATTTTATTTAATTATTTTATTTATGGTTATACCATTTTTGTGTTTTCTCACTGGTGGCATATGCTGACTAAACATAAGTCGCACCTAGGGTAAAACTTCCATCTTGAATGTAACTGTTCCACTGGATTTCTGATCTAGGAACTCGTTTAAGAGTTATTCTACTTTTTTCAAGAAAATTTCTCTCAGGCACTATTTAAAGATTAACATTTTTTGACGTATCATTCCGGGCACTCTAGGCCTCGGAATCACGTGCCGTGAAATTCTACGATCTCAAAATAATTCCATATAATTAAAAAATATGGAAATTTCAAGACATTACGGTATGAGGAATGTTATACTTTATGCATAAGAAATCCTATTCTTGAATGATAGGGTATACAAAAATTTAACATCATGTAGTGAGAACTATTGGGAATCTTAAACTTGGTACATAAGGTATCTCTTGCTTTTCACAAAAGGCATCCTATATTTTTCATATTGGGTATTCTATAGTTTAAAGTCATGTGTTGATGACTATGGAATTTCTTCTCATGATTGTTTCATGATTCATCTTCTTCTTTATGAAAAGGAATCCTATTCTTGACTGATAGGGTATGATGCATTTTAATGTCATGTAGGAAGGACTATTGGGAATCTTACTCTTAGTGCATAAGGAATATCATGTTTGTCACATGAGGAATCTTATATTTTTCATATAGGGTATGCTCCAGTTTAAATTCATGTAGTGAGAACTATGTAATTTTGTCTCATGATCATGGCATATGGCATATTATGGTTGATGCATATGTCATCATATTCATTAATGATTGGGTATACTACAGTTTAACATTATGTAGTGAGGACTATTGGAAATATTATGCTTGGTTCATAAAGCATCTCATGTTGGTCAATGGAGTTATCCTATATTTTTTATATAGGGTATTCCATTGTTTAAAGTAGTTTAGTGAGCACTATGGAATGTCTTCTCATGATCATGTCATGAGGGATATTATACTTGATGCAAAGGAATCATATTATTGTATGATAGTTCATGCTATAGTTTATATTCATGTGGTGAGGACTACTAGGTGGAAGAGGCCTAGAAATGGGTAGTGCAAGACTTATGAAGGAGTGGCCCTTGTGGTTCATCCTTACATAGGAGTCAGGTGATGGGGTTTCAGGAGTTACCTAAAGAATGATTCAACTTAAGGTACTCTAGGAATTTAATAGGAGAATCTCAAATCATGAAATAAGAAAGAGACTGAGTATAATAGGTCAAATCAATGTATTTCATGGAGTAGAGAGGGGTATATTGACTCATGGTATTCTAGGGGTGTATTTTGGGCCATATAAGTATGCAACCCAAAATGTTATCAACTTATTGTGAAAAGTTTTTAGTGTGGCTCTATATTTTCTTGGAATTAAATGTTGTAAACAAAGGGATTAGGATGAAGGTAGGATATTCATTAAGGATAGGGGTAGCACAAAGGATGGGACATTGTGGAGCTTAGGGTCTTGTGAAGGCCAGAGATTTACCGAGATCGGGTTATTACAAAGGTTGGGGCTTCTTGAATCTTAGTGTCTTGTGAAGGTTTGGGATTCATAGAGCTTAGGGTCTCATGAAAGTTGGGGATTTGAAAAACAGGATTCCCCTGGCTCATAGAGAAGTCTCGGTTCAGTGGGGGAGTGCTTCATGAAGGCCAGATGCTACACGAATCCTTAAGTGACTCAAAGGGTGTTCTTCTTTCGTGAAGAATGTAGGCCTTTATGAAATGAATCACCACTTTAGATGGAGGATATAAAGAACCCATGGGAGGTGGTTTCATGATGGATATGGATTTATGGAGGAGTATCCTGTGAATCCAAGAAGCTTCACGAATTGAGAGTGTGATTTAATATCTTGAAATCTCCTCTACCTTTTATAATAAAGTGAAGAAGGGGAAAAATTTATAGGTTGTCGTTTTTTCAAAGTTTGGATTCCCTTATGAAGCTTCATGATCTACTTGAATAGTCAAGGCTCTACAAGTCCTAAGGGTACTGTGTGAAGGATTACCATCAAGTTTTCCTACATGCGTGAATGGAACTCTGTGAATGAGACCTAAATGGACCAGAGCTCTGTGAATGGGACCTCCATGAATGGAACTCCATAAATGGGACCTTTACAAATAGTCCTTCACAAATGGAACTCCACAAACCATTTTTGTTATCCTAACTTCAAAATTCCATAACTTATAATCCATAACTTCTTTTGGGATCTATAACTAGTAAAATTAAAGAATATGAAATGTGAGAAACTTTTGAATCAGGATCCTCAGCACTTGTGGAATTACTAGAGGCATTTTTTCAATACCAACAATTAGTAATAAGAATAAAACTCAAAGGAAACCAACAAACCAAAATATCATAGTAGAACAAAAAAATTTATAAAGTGAGTATAAGAAACTAAAATATATCCAAACACACCAACACAACTATGGAATCACTCCAATGATACCAAGAAATAACTCCAAGATCCGAACACCAACTGAGAAGAAATCATCATGATGTGTCATTTAAGAAATGAAACACCTTTTCTTTACCTGTATCTAGATATACAATATTTTAAAATAAACCAAAGTTCCCATCTAGGGGGTGATTATAAACTCAGTAGACATTACAAATATAATTCCCAACACATTACCTATTATAAGAACAATTTATCACAATTTTATATAAAACATAAGAGAAGTAGGTAAACAGTTTAATAAAAATACATAACAAGTTCCATGTAGAAAAAACATTTAACAAAGTTTCATAACCATTTATTATAATATTACATAATTATCCCATGTTAAAAAACACACACACACACACACCCATATTCATGAATTCCATGGAACTCCCTACACTTGTGAATGATGAATCATCCTATCACTAAGACAACACTTGGTGACCCCCATTTGACAGTTTTACTTCATGACCATATTCTATCCCACATTGATGGTGGTAATTCATGAATATGATCTATCCCAAATGTGCATAAACACATTCTGCCATGCATGCAATGTTATCATATCAAATTATTCAACATAAATTGTTTCTTTTGATGGGAATTTACTTTTAAGAATTTTATCAATCACCTTGTGTGAACCATTCCAAAAAAAATTATTTTGGTGTTAAAACTAGGATATATTTACAAAAAAACATCGAAAATTGAATTTAATCACCAGGACTTAAAGTTATAGAATGATTAAAATGAGATATAAGCTATATACCTCTCAATGGATAATGAAAACAAAGAACAATACTAATTACTTCTAGATCTGGGCTCACAGCACCTTCCCTTCAATAGATCCAACAATATCTCATCAATATTAAAATAATAAAACATAAATATATCTATAACATATTAGATATATGGATAAGACAGATAGGAGAAGTGTATATCTAATAAGAATAAGTAATATGGGGACTCACTGTTGATTCAAGATCTCCAAAACACATAGATTTTCTAAAAGTTCCTTCAAGATCAAAGGGAAATTCCAAGGGAGCCTAGGAGAGGAGAAGAGTTCGATATGCTGTTAGAGATTTGAAACAATGAGGGCTCTGAGGACTTAATATGGATTTAAACATAATTTTTTGAGCATTAAATTCATGTAACATGGTTAGGTCACATAGTTAAACAAACTATACACCAACTGTTCATGCTACAGAACATCACCCTAGTAGTCGGACGGTTTTACCACATTTTTTGAAAAATCATGAACCAACTGTGTGGTTCTATTGTCTCTGGACTATCCCAACACATGGTTTCCTAGAACTATTTTAAAAATAATTAAGCAATATTTATTTTTTCTAATTCTCAAATAACATAATTTCTATTTGAATTCATATGGTTTAGAAAAACCATACTTCAACCGTACCCCAGCTTAGTGACTCCCAGCTTCCCCTTGCACGGTTTCTTAATGATAGTGCACAATTGAAAATTATTTTTTTATTCGAAATAAATAAAACATACAAACAAGGATATCAAGTAGGAAAAAATTAATGGAGATAGTGCACAGTTTCCCCTAACTATTTGAAAATTGTGCACCCTCTAGAAACATCCAATACAATCCAAAACATTCTAGAAATTCCTAAAACTCAACCCAGTATCATACAAGATCAAAGTACATAATAAAAGGGTGATGTAACTAAATGTGGGGGTGTTACATTCTCCCTATTACTATTACGTCCTTCCTCAGAATGTGGGAGACAATTATTATTTTAGAAGATCTCGATCCGCTACTCCAATATTTCATTTTCATGTTCCTATGTCACTTATTGAATATGACCATGCTTTTATAGAACCCATACCTAATTGATTATTTTCATATAAAATGTCTTATCATTCCAATCCACAACCCATGTAATCACATGAATAAATATAGTCTTCATTTTGAGATCAACATGGTCCCATAAAATCATATAATCTTGAACAAGTTGATACTTATTCAATTGAGATACATGAACCACATCCGAAATAAATCTGAATCTTATATTTAAATCCAACCAATATTCCACATCACCAACTCATTAAAATATCTCAAAAGGGATAATGTATCAAGGAGAAAACTTTTATTTCATACCAAAATGAAAATTTACCAGCATTAGATAGACTCTTAATAAAACATGACTAGCCATGTCAAATGATAACGACCATCTATGTTGTTTTGAATATGATTTATAATGACCTAAGCCATCACCATCCTTTTTTGATCATCTAAATCTTATCTATCATCTCTTGTATAAGGGTAGATCCAAAAAGTGAACCATAAACTATTTCCAACAAAAAAAGTGGAGAATGAAAACGATAAAGATAAAATGTTTTTAATGGATCCATATGTATTGTGGCTTAAAAATTGTTATTTTATGAGGACTCTACTAATGGTATATGATCCTCCCATGAGGCTCTGAAATCCACCGCAGAAGCTCTAAGAATGTTTTCCAACATATAGATATTCTGTTTGGATTAACCATCCATTCGATGATGATAAGTTGTGCTCATGATCAACCAAGTTTCAAGGGATTTATATAAGTACATTGAAAATAGAGATGTAAATCATGGGTCCCAGTCTGACACAATTGAAACTGGTATATTATGAAACATTGCAACATCCTAGATATTTATTTTTGAAAAGTATTCCACTATTTTGGATTCAAGAATATGGATGAAGTGACCCTTATTTTTAGTTGAATTTATGAGACTTTTTACAATAAGCAATGTGAGATTTTGTTTCTGAACTATTCTTGGTAGAACTGTAACAAAATTTATGTCTATATTCTTCCATTTTAAGATGGTAATAGGAAAAAATTTCAACATGCAAGATTTCTCGTTGGTGATCCACCATGAAATGTTGATAGGTGAGTCACCTTAAGAAAAACTCCACCACTTTCCACTTTATGCCAGACCATGAAAAATATTCTTTCAATGACTTATACATTTTATGAATTTTGGGATGAACATCCCATATCGAATGGTGGTAGGAAAAAATGATGTTCTTAATAAGTTAGAGTATGCTCATTACAATATCTAAAACATAGTATAGATCCCCTATATGGAATCCATCCATCAATGATCTCCCCACCATTGAGTTTTGATTTCATAATTATACATTCAAGATCATATATATGAGCATATTTAACCTCCTCAACCAAATCTGGAACAAAAGAAATTGGAAATAAAACCACAAAAACACCTTACTCATCACAATACATTTTCATATCCACTATGATCGACGTTAAATTCCATTGATCTGAAGCCTCTTTAGCCAACTAATTATATGAATTCCTACTTAATGCATCTACTATAGAATTTATTTTACATCATATATACATAAATTCCGAGTAAAAAAATCTATATATATTCTATCCATATGTGTTTCCTTAGATTCAAATCCCTTTGTGAGAAAATATGCTTTGAGCTCTTATGATTCGTGAATTATATAAATTTCACACAAAAAAGGTAATGGCAGTAAGTCTTCAAGTCATGTACTATAATAGATAATTAGAAATCACATGACAAGTAATTATTTACATTCACCCATAAATATCATGAGCCATAGGATTCAAAATGATCTCCCTCCATGAGAATATAACCCAACCTAGAACCAGATGTATCACAATATACAATATATCATTGTCCTAACTCAAAAAAATGTTAGGATAAGTGTAGATATAAGGTGAACCTTAATCTCTTGAAAATATGTATATCACTCATAGCTCTCTTATAACATAACAAATTTCTTTTTCAATGTTTTCATTAGTGAGGAATTGTTTTTGAAAACCATGGACAAAGCATCAATAATATCCTATTAATATAAGGAACTGCGTATCTAAAAAAACATTCTTTGATGATTTCCAAGAAACAATAGATTCAACCTTTTTAAGATCCACTGAGACTCATATCTTAGAAATGACATAACCAAGGAAATGCACCTATTGTATCCATAAATAAAATATTGAAAGCTTATTATAAAGCCAATGTTCTAGTAAGATACCCAACACTATAGACACATGTTGTTGATGATCAAAATTATTCCAATGATATAATAGAATATCACTAAAAAACCACTTAAAATGAGAATATATACCTTTTAAAAAATATAATTCATCAATTTCACAAACACTGCAAGTTCATTCATAAGAAAGAATTCCATAACCACATATTACCAATGAACATATTGGATCCTGAAGTCTATCTTTGGAATATTCTCTCTTTGAATTCATAGTTGGTGATACCCTAATTGTAATTCATTTTTTAGGAACCACCAGTCTCCTATAAATTGATAAAATATATCATAAATTCATGTAAGAAGATATAAATTATTTATAATAACCTAGTTGAGCTTACGATAATCCTTACAAATTCAATGAGTTCCATCTACTTTCTAGACAAAAATAACTAGCATTTACCAAGGAGTAGTACTTGGCCAAATGAACCATTTTTTTAAAACTCTTACATATAGACTTTAAATTCCCTTAATTTTGTTGGTTCCATCCTATATGAAGAAAGTGAAATAGTTTTAGTCCATGGTAGGAGATCTATCATAAATTCCACTTCTCTTTCAGTTGGTAACCTTGATAAATTATAGGGAAAGACATCAAGAAATTGGTCAATGATGGTTGGAAAATATCTATCTATGATTTAATCAATATATTCTAAACTAACTACTACCAAATAATAATATATATTCCCAACCACTGGTACCAAAGGTCCTAATCCTCTTGTATTCACATCCCAATATCCTTTAAAGATATTCATAACACTATTAGAAGATGTGAAACTAACCTACTGAGAATAACATTCAATGGGAACCTTGAAGGTCATAAAACAATCTATTCCCAAAATTAGGTCAAATATATCCATATCAAGAATAGAGAAATATTAAACCAATTCTAATGCATTGATAATTATAGAACATGTTGCACACATAAAGGCTTGACATTCTTGTTTGCCCAGAAGTGTTTTAAATTTTAATAAAAAAGTCATCATCTCAACATGTAAACCCATATGATAAACAACATGATAAGAAATTAAAGAGTGGGACACAACCGTAACAAAAATTTCATAAGAGTGTAATTCAAAAGAATAGTTCCTCACACCATTTAAGGATCATATTGATCCTTTGTGATCATATTCTCAACACCAAAAAAGTTATTACTCACACTTACTTTATCCTTACTTATTGAGATTGAATTGATTGATATGTCATGGTGTTTATTGAATTAGAATGTATTTCTCAGTTTTTAAGAAAAGAGTTATTATGATGAGATTTCCCTATCAAATAATATGAAGTATGAGAAGCATGATACTGATTCCCAACCATTGACTCTGTAGCACTATGATAATAACACTATAGATGTCCCATATTATTATATTCGTGAAATTATCTAGGATTTTTCGTAATGTTTCTCTTGATATGATCAAGTTAACCCTACTAAAACACCTAGGCCTACTCTTGGTCATGGAGGAAAATTAACTGATCATGTTGATGCTCTACCACATTGGAAGTAGGTGTCCCTATGCCACTTATTCCTAGCATTTGAGTTCCCACTGATTCCCATATAGATAAATATACTTCTTAAAACACTATTTTTATTTATATCTCATTCCACCACCATCACTTTATTTACCCTCTTTCTATAATCCATAATATAAAGAAAAACTTTCCAAAAGTGAATCTCTGATCACAACCCAAAATCAAGGATGAATGCCTTCATAGAAAAAACTAGAAACAAATTTTGGGGAAAAGTATAATATGTTTAGAAAATTAGATTCATAATCTATCCCATACAGATTATATTGTTTCATGCTCATGAAAGTAGTGGTTCATGTGATCTTGATGTTTGAGGATAGAATTGTTCGTTGAAAAATTCATCAAATTCCTCTAACATAATGCCTTGTTGAAATTTAATTTGGAATGATAAATCACAACATTGGTGCACAAGATCCTATAAAATATAAGTTTCTAATTTAACATTCTTATAAACTAGTGTACCAAAAATGTTTAATATTCAATTCATTCTATTCAGACACACCTTCACCTTTTTACTCTCATAATCCCCCAGAAAATGGATGGATTCTATTTCTAAAACTGTATGGAGTGAACCACTTTTTAGGGTTCATCATTTTGATTTCCACCCTGAATGTATTTAAAGTATTTAACAATTATTTTGAAAAAAAATTATTCACCTAGGGATCAAGTGAAACCACATTTTTTCATAGCCTCTTCTTGATGATTTCTATGATGCCTGCCCATTCCCATTTTTTATAACTAGAAAAAAATATTACTTAGTCATCGGTCACTAGAAACTGAAAGCTTAAAAAATTCCAAAGCACCACAAGAAACAATAATTATTACTAACATTGAAAAAATCAACTATTTATCCATTTCCAAAAAATCACCAAACATTAGATGAACAATGTAGTTATAGTGGGAAGTTTCAATACTAATGCATGAAGTGCTACAATCATTAGCTAAACCCAAGATGAAGAGTTGAAAACACAACTAGAAGTTTTTTAGAACACTTTTGTACCCAAACCACTCTGATAACTTGTATTTTAGCATAAAAATGTTAATTACATCCTTTTAAGATTTACATTTACATTTTTCATTTTCCCATCTCCTTTCTCCCATCCCAAAAGATAGATGGATTGTCCAAGATCGATACCATTTGTGATATCTTACCCCTCACTCATTAGCTTGGGGAGAGTAAAAGTGACACTAAACTTAGGTGAAATCCTAAAGACACCAAAAACTGACAATAAATACCAAGGGATTGGTATTTATTTGGGTAACCATTCTCCCTAAATAACCAAAAAAAACCAAATGAGACAAAATACAAACCTAGACAACCTATATCATGCATGAGTAATAAGAATACAACTCAATGGAAACCAACAAACCAAAACAATAAAGTAATAAAAAAATTAATAAAGTTGATAAAAAACCAAATTATACCCAAACACAACAACACAAATGTGGAATCACTCCAATTGATAACATGAGTTATCTCCAAGATCTGAACACTAACCTAGAAGGAAGAGTTATGAAGAAACACTAGAGAAATGTGACACCTTTACTTTACCTATATCTCAGTGTAAAATATCTTCAAATAGACTAATGTTCACAAGTATGGGGTGAGTATAAACATAGAAGGAATTCCCTAAAGACTTCCCAACACATGATAGTAAGACATGAAAAAGTTAACAAAATTTTATATAAAACTAAAGAGAATTAGATAAATATTTTACTCAAATCCTTAACAAGTTATATTTATGAAGTTTCACAAGAATTTCTTAACACCTAGTATAACCCTACCATATTCACACAAAAACACACACACAAACACATGCACACACCGCCATATGAATTTTTACTATGGACCTCCATAAGCCCATGAGAGGTGAGTCATCCTGTCACCAAGCCATCACTTGGTGACCTCCTTTTATGGTGGTACTTCAAAACCATAAAACTTACCGCATTTATGGTGGTATGTTATGTCCATGATCCATCAAATTTTCACATTAATACACATCACCAAGTATTTCATGTTATCATATCAAATTATCTTACATAAAAAAATTATCTTGAAAACTATTTTATTTCATATTTATTTCAAACAACTTGTTCAATCCATTCCAAAAACAATGATTTTGGTAATAAAACCTAGTGAGTTTCCCAAAAAACAAAGAGAATAGAATATAAATACTATGCCTCAATGTTATAGAATGCGTAAAATGAGAGAGAATCCTCTTACCTATCAACAGATGGTGAAAATGAAGAATGGAACTTAGAAATTATACATATAGTATCCAAACACATTTCCTTAAATATATTTAACAATATCTAATAATGATTCACTTCATAACACACATATATATATATATAATATTAGATCTATGGATATGAGATAGTGGAGAAGAGTAGGTCTAAGAATAAAAACGAAGTGTGAGGTCTTATGGTTGATTCTGAATCTCCAACACACATATATTTTCAAAAAGTTACATCTATATCAAAGGTAAATGATAAGGGAGCCTAGGGAAGGAGAGGATTTCGATTGATTGAGAGAGAATGAAAAAAAGGAGGGTTTTGGGGCCTTAATATAGATTTAAGCTTAATATGTGGAGCATTAAATACACATCATGTGGTTTACAAAAACATACACCAACCATGCACATGCTACTAGACATCACCATGGTAGTTGTATATTTTTCCAAACCGTGTACCTACCATGTGATGATACTATCTCAAGGACATCCCCTCACATGGTTTTCTAGCACAATTTTAAAAACCATACACCAACTATGATTTTACCTCCATCTCCAATCGTATAGTTTTTTCTAGAATGTGCATGATTTTTACAAACCATTCTCTAACTGTGTGAATACCCAGTGACTCCTAGCACCACCTTGCAGGGTTTACTAGAGTTTTTGAAT
This sequence comes from Viscum album, assembly GCA_963277665.1. Lineage (NCBI taxonomy): Eukaryota > Viridiplantae > Streptophyta > Magnoliopsida > Santalales > Viscaceae > Viscum > Viscum album. The sequence goes on from OY728139.1 coordinate 906,781,706, forward strand.
GGTTTCCTACAGTTAATGCAGGGTTTCCCCTAACCATGCTCAAACTGTTTACCCACTATAACACTTTCCATACATTACCAAACCTTGTGGAAACTCCCAAAACTCAACAAAAATATTTTTAAATCTCAAAGTACATAATAGAATTATATTTCTAGAAACTAGGGGTGTTACACATATCATCATTGGGTATTCTTTAATACTAACCCATATCATCACTAGGTAATCTCTGACACTAACCTATATCATCATTGATAGAGAATGAAGAGTATGGAAGAGGGGGTATCCTGCCATCTATTTCACCACTAACCTGGATGTTGTGGAAAACATCGAGAATACAAAACATTTGGGAATTGGTAAGGTTATCCAAATCGAGTGGGACATGTATTTAAATAACATAAAATACATGATAGATAGATATCAAACAAGACCCAAATTATGGGTTCACATAAACTACACTAGTGTACACCACTATTTTAATGCATGCTACCTGTCACAATTGACACCGCCACTAAATTAATTACACCACAAAACTGACACACATAACCACCCAATTACACTTCCAATTATAGGTTCTAACATTTTATATATTTTAATGGGTTTAAAATAACTCCCATTTAATAAGTCATTCATTCATATTTAAAAACCCCTTTTATTAATAATCCAATTAATTTAGTCCAATTATTACACATTAATTATATCCTATTCTTATTCATTTACCAACCCATGATTTTTTTATTTTCAACATTATTATTTATTCCAAGGGTAACTAAGAAAGTAAATAAGCACACCACAAACAATAGATTTGCTATCTCACATCAACCACTTCCACAACAAAATGTATACCAAACCATATCACTAAAACCACAACCATATCACTAAAGCAACCACTGATCAAATCCACTATAACTCAAACTACATCACATCCACTACTCATCACAAAAATTGCACATCAGAACCACTACAAAACCATCCATATCATGTCCCATTCAAATAAAACATCACACCAAAAAACAACACAATGAAAAAAAATATCATCTTATATAATTTAGATTCCATAGGGTATTTATTTACTTTACTTTATTACATAGTAAAGGTATACTCACACAAATTTCAGATTTTCAGGGGTAACCAAACCATTAGAGAGATATAAGTGATTAACTATTTCATTCAGGGTGATATCAAGAAATCACACAACAGGTGTCACACAACCATATAAAATACCACATAATTAAGACTCTAAATAGTCTTGATTTTCATCAATGAGAACATGTATGTAAAATCTCATCGACAATAACATCAAAGGCATTAAAGCATGCAATTTATCCTAATTCCAATTAATTTTTGTTTTGAAAACTCATTATATCCATTACTTCGATGCTTACTATATACCTAATGGAAGAAAAAAAACATGAAATCCACACACATGCATATAAATAAGGAGAGAAATGGGATTCCCTACATAAAAAGATATTTTTAAATTACCATACACGATAGGGTGAAGGAGAAACAACCATAAGACCGCAAATTCAAAAGGAAAACATGAATCAACCTAAACCATACTAACATGTCATAAAAAATACATCTAAATCACTCCTTGAACAAGAAAAACAACACCATTACGTATGCCCAAAGAGGAATCGAATAAATCAAGGAATAAAAAAAATTAATTACAATGGATTGAGAGAGATCAAACTTTAGAATCAAAGTATTAGAGTTGATAAGGGAGGGATTAAAAGTATCCCAAAATTCCCTAGTATTTTTCTATAAACCGAGAGGGATAAAATGATTTAGGTGAGACTCGATATTTATATACAACATGGACCATGACACACTCATGGAATGAAACCCAGATTCATCTCACGAGTTTTCATGAGGCCCTCCAATTTAGACCATGAAATATATTCAGGCTGTGAACCCCTAAAACTCAAAAACTTTATAACATCCAACAATTTTCATTTCACCTAATCCTTGAATTAATTCACATAATAAATTAATATTTCATGTCGGGTGTCTTTTGGCATAAAACCCTCATTTGAACTTCAAGTCGTAAATCACCAACCTCTAAGCCTTGAGTATAATGTCACACCATGAATGCATTTTCACATCGTTAACCATATTCTATAATATAATTTTATCTCCAAACTTCATCAAACCCTCCTCGAGGATCATTCAAGTACCTCCAACTCCCAATTTATCAAATTAATAGGTTGAGAAGGAATAAACATTTACATTTGATACTATCAAATTATTCTCATCTTAGAGAATTAGAACAAAATCAAATGGAAAAGTAAAGGTCAAAAAAACCATCCCACGAGATACTTATCATGGATATTGTTACACTCCAAATACTATCGCCAACCAAACACATCAAGTCAAGAAAAAAATCTACAAAACACCCAAAAAACCACATCACTAACCTTAACTAGACACAACATCACACCACTTCACTCCAACCACAAGCCACCTCAATCCCACATTACCACTTAAAAACCCATTTTAACATCCACACAACCAATGACAACAACCACCTCAACTATCACATGACACTATCCCAAGATCACAAAACAAGGAATGTTACCCTTCAAATCATGATATTATATGAAATGGGTGACACTAAATTTATTACCCAGTTTTAAAACATGTTGTAAATATAACGCATCATGATTTGGAAGGGTTTTCCCCTTATTACTATACTTGAATCCATAATACACTCCATTAGCAAGGTAAAAAGGAATATCTTACTAATCAACAATGTTCAAATGTAACATTATCATGGTAAAATAAAACAAGGAACAAATCAAAACAACTCCGAGTACTAGGATCACATCTACATCTCATGATCCTAAGTACTATTCTATTAGACACCATTCCTCCACATCACACGAACTGGGTGGATGGTTCATCCATACAGAACTTTCTCTTGATAATCCAAGATCTTTGTTAGACACTCCATGAATGTCACATCATCCTTGATATAAAACTATCCCTATTCAATGATGTGGGATTCACCATGAAGATGTGATGAAGCCGATACACATGGAAGAAACTTTGAATCCTATTTATCCATGATAGAAGGTCCAATAGATATTTCACTACACTAACATTCTCTAAAACTTCAAATTTCTAGACAAACTAGGGAGAAATCTGACTACCCCTTCCAAAACTCTGCTACCCATATCAAGGGGAGACCATTAAAAAACATGATATCTAACCGAAAACTATAGAGGCCACTACCTATAACTAGAATAAACCTTATAATGGTCATATTCCACCCCCATCTAATCTCATACCATATGAAACTTCGTGGTTATGCTCTACACCACAACAATTTTATGAACCATTGTCTTCCCAAACTTTTCCCTTCACAACAGAGAATGAAATGACCACCAATAAAATGCCTCAAATGGATCTATGTTGATGGATGAGTGGTAACTATTTTTGCAGGTGGACTCAACCAAAGGAATATGATTTTCCCATGAATTGTCAAAGTACAAGATACAATATTGAATCATATCATCTAGTATCTAAATGTTCCACTCCATCATCCCATTTTTCTGAGGGTGGAGAGTAGTTTAGATGTGAAACTATGAGCCAAAGGAATACATAAATCCCCTATAGACCCAGGAATTTAAAATAGGATCTCGATCAGAGATAAAGGTCCCTGGTACCTCGTGATTCCTAACAACATCATCCAAATACCACCATTCCAAAAACATACACAAAATTCAAATCAATGATTGATAGAAAATGAGTTGACTTTATCAGTTGGTCCATAATCACAAAAACTAAATCACATCCCCCATGAGATCAAGGTAATATGGTTATAAAATACATTGATATTTCCTCCCATTTTCACTCAGGGACATCCAAGGGTAGTAACTGTAACACCCTGAGATTTTATGAGAAATATTTATATTTATTTTTTTTAGGTATTATGTTATATGAAACACTAAAGGAATCCTTACCTACACACAACACTGGCTTGGCTTGCATTACACGCAAGAGAAACCTTCCTTGATAGCTTGCGTTGTACGCAATACTGAGTTTCACTAGACAATGATATATTATTATAATATTATGAACTAGCAATTATAAATATTATTAACTGAATTTTAAATTTTATAACATTATTATTCATCAAACAAATTTTCTAGAATGATATATGAAAAAAAATCAATTTTTTGATAAAAGAAGTATTTTTCAAAAAATGCAGTTTTACCACCTTTTGATGGCGCACCCATTTTAAATATAATTTTTTGACTAGTTTATAAGTTCAATTTTACCAAATAAAATTCTTATTTTTAATTAGGATATAGAAATTTACATTGGATAATTTTTTGATACTTTTTGATAACTTTCATATTTTGATGAATAGTAAAAATAAGCTAAATTTTTCTTAAAAACCACTTTTTTCATCAATATAATATATATGGTTAAATGATAAAATTTAATGGTTTTAAAGTATAAATATAATATATATTTTTAGAATTTAATATAATTTATTTCATTACCATTAATGTTACATTGAATTCATAAATAAAAACATTTTAATCTTTGACAATGTTTTAACTTTTAAAACGCATTTTCTTAACAATGAGATTAATTTTAAATTAATTACTGCAACTTATGTGTTTTGAATTTTGAAAAATGGATTCCATATTTAGATTCAGTGGGTCTAAATTATGTTAATAGGTTAATTATATTTTTTGACATTATGAATAGTGACTACGGTAATTTTTATTTACTTCAGTTAAAGGTAAATCGGGTAATTATGGGTAAAAATAAGATTATAAAATTTTCCTAACACCTTAAAAACTTTTATTGGATGAATAAAAGTCGTCCCATATCACATAAGTGTCATAATGGATTCATTTCCTGGACTTTTGACCATGAAAATGATATAATTATTGTTAAAACCAAAAAAAGAGACAACATCTCACTCTCTTAAATCTTATAAGTATAATAATTTTAATTTAGTTATAAACCTCATAAAACTTAGAATATAAATAGTCTCCATAAATCTAATAAAATTATATTCATCATGATAATTTATTTATAATTTTTAAGGATTAAATAATTATCATTAATGATGACACAATAGTGATGTAGAAATTATTTTATTGATTGAAATATCAAATAAATGGTGTAAAAAATAATAAAATAAATATTATATGAACTAATTAATGTTATCCAAAAAATTTATAGATTAATATTATATTTTATTAATCTATTAATTTTTTTTATTATTTTCTTTGTGTGGATTTTATTTAAATGCAAATAAATGAATAGTTTCAAAATTGACACTATTGTTATTTTATAAAAATAACATATTATAAAAGTGTTTACAAATCAAAAATATATTTAAAAAATTATAAATTGAAATTTATATGGTCTAAAATTTCATAAATTATCCAATTATGGAAAATTTACAACAAATAAGTAATTATTTATAGCAATTTAAATATTGGAATATTGTTACCACAAATAAAATTAAATAGATTAAATAAGGATAAATCAAGTTGATAAGGCTTAAAATAATTTTCCAACATGTCTAAATTTTATTCGTTTATGATAATAAAACCCTATATCACATAAGATTCGTATTTGAGTCATTTTTGGAGGTTATTATGTGGGGTTTGAATTTATTATAAATTAATATTTGTTATGTTGCCAAAGGGTCCCCCTCCTCCCTTATAAAAGGGAAGCTCCTACATCTCCTTATCACATCATTTTGAGGCTTGAATCTCGGCCAAACCCAGCCAATTTATCTTCTCCACTTACCTAGAAACATACTAGATGTCCTGGTCTTCTTAAAAGACCAACTTTAGTGTCGTAATAGGAGGTTTAGAAGAGGCACGTCGAAGAAGAGGTAATATCCTTTACCAATTCATTCAAACTTATTTCTTCTTCTACTTCGTATTATTTATTTGTTTCATTATAATTTAATCACATAAGTATCAATAATATACTGATATGTTATTATAAATATGAAAAAACCCTATTTCACTTCCTATCCATCCTACGGAAAACAAAATCACCGTGCGTGTGTACATACGGAATACCGTCTACACACTGTGGTGTATTCTGCTTTCCACCACCACCTTACTTGGATGGGTATAATGGTGAAACGAATATCTATATATTATTATTATAACATGATACTAATTCTGAGTTATTCTATCTTCCACTCCAATACCATTCAATAATTATGGGAACGATATCGCCGTCTGTGCGTACGTACGGCTTACTGTCCTCACAGTGCGATGTGATTAATTCTACATGATCTTCATTAAACCATTCTTATATAAATGTATTGAATGAATAAATCTGATATATATTATACTAATACTATTATGTAAATTATGTAGTTATAACCTAAAAATATGGATACGAATTTATTTGACAAAATACGCATAAGAACAAAAAGCAATGAACACTCGAATAATAAGTAGCAATGAAATATTACTAATAACGAGATAATAAAATGACCATATATGAAATAATAACAATTTATATGATTTTGGAATAAGTTAATAACATTATTTAAATCATTATACAGGAGGTTCGGATACGTACATAGCATATTGGACCTAAGTTGAGGGAAAATATCACAATCTCATTTTTATCTGAGATTGTTTATAATTCAGAAATTACTGGGGCATATTTATCATCCATATCCATGTTTCCTCAATATGTAATATTATTTCTATACTCTTACAATTTTTTAAATCTAATTTTACATATTGGTGAAATTTTAGTAAAATTTGTGAAAGGAATCTTTTGTCATTTTCAGTACGAGATACTTTTTGACTTTTCCAGCCAAAGTACGAGAAGAACATTTTTTTAACTTATACATTAATAAAGGATTTTTATGATTTCATAGAACATTATTTCCATGAAGCTTCCTTTACATGTTTTCATGTTTATTTTCAATTAACTTCTTTTATTTTAAAATTTTATGACATATTGATAAAGGAAAAAAAATTGAAGTAGAAAAGATATTTTCTTCAAGAATGGAGTTCATTTGTTTTATCAAAATTATGTTCTATCTAAGATAATATAGGGTTCTATTTATATCCCTATTATTAAATTTATTTGATTATATTATGATGGAATTATTTTTATGAAGTCATTTTATCTTATATGGATTATGTAATGATGGCATGATGTTTAAGAATCTGATTTTTATTACATGGGTTATGCTATGATGTATGATTTATGATTCTGTGGCACACATAATAATGGTTTCATTGTGAGATGGGTGGGACCTATATCTCCCTCCAATCCATTGGGTAAAGATTTATATCTCATGAGATAGACATGGCTGGAATGACAAGTTAATCTGGTTCAGTGATACATGACTGGAACGAGGAGTGAACTCGGTTTAGTAATGGACTTGTTCCGCTATGATGGTCTTGGAAATGATTCTGGACTAATATGAAATGATTTTCTATGATTATGTGTGTATTCAATAAATTTTTATATATTATGTTATGAATATTGGTATTACATTTCACTAATATGATTTATCCCATGTCTTGATATTATGATCTATTTTGCAGGATAAGATTTTCAAAATATTATGTCCTCATGAATATGATATGATAGATATTTCCTTTGTTTACCCTTGCTGTGCATTTGAGCTCACCCTTTTGTATCTTTTCTTTTCCCCAGTTCAGGAAGAAGGGTATTAATTAGTATATCCCAAAAGGGACGCAAGATATGATGAAATAAATGGGAGACAATGTAGAATATTTATGAACCAGTTGTTTATGTTTCCCAGTTTCTAAAGACACTATACCTATACGGTCCTATCATGGTTTTGTTACATGTTATAATAAGTATGCTTCAATTCTAATGTAATAACAATGTATGTAAATTATGGGTCGTTATAGTTGGTATTAGAGGAAAGGTATAGTCAACATTTGGAAACTAGGATGTGAAAGCCTTAGTAAGAACCCTAAGGATATGTCTAAGCATAAAACACAATCTTAGTGATTCATAAATGGCCATATATAACATATGATAATACCTAAACTATGAATTTTTTTTCCGGATTATGTGGTTTTCCTATTGTGATTAGTGTTTCTCACTCTATGCTTCTTGGTTTTAGTCAATGGCTGGAACCTGATGGAACCGTGTTAGTGCAGAATGCGATGGGAAATGCAATGATTGTCCCCCTGAGCACCCAAATGTTATGAGAGTTGGAATAAAAAATATTTTAGCCATGCTCACACAACTTTCTCCAGCAATGAATCATGCAGGACTTCTAAACTAGAAAAGCAGGGAGAAACATTCTATTTAATCCTTCATGGGGCAGCGTCCACTTTCATTCAACGGTTCTTCTGATCCATTATTGGCTGAACAATGGATCAGTACCACTTAAAATAAATTCTCAGTCCTTTAATGTTCTAAACATGATAAATTCATCTCAGCAGTATATCGTTGGGAAGGTAAAGCTGATCAATAGTGGAATCTTGTAAAAAATAAAAGGCAGATGGATGAAATTTAGTCCATGGAATGAGACGTGCTCAAGAACATATTTTTCACTAAGTAATTCCCTTGTATTCTTAGAACAAAGATAGAGAAGGAGTTTCTTGAACTGAATCAAAAGGATTATGAATCTTTTGGTACCTACGAAGCAAATTTTACAAGGCCTACAAAGTACTCTTCTGGGATTATTATCCAACCTGAGTGTAAGATCGATCGATTCTTTAATGGCTTAAAACCAAGTCTCCAAAGGGCATTAGGTATAAGGTACTTCAATAGCTATGAGGTAATTGTCTGATGTTCTATCAAGGTTGAGATGGATATTGGAGTAACCCATCAGTCATATGGGTTTGATAAAAAGAGGAAAATGGAATTCAAAGGAAAAGATAAAGACCACACTGAAAAGAAGATAAGTTTCCCCTTATGCTCAATGTGTGGAATGAAACGCAGAGGGAATTTTCTTAAGGGGACAATAAAATGTTATAGGTGTATAAAATAAGGTCATCAGGCAATTGAATTCAATAGTGATGGAAAAAAGATGTCTAGAGATGCAAACAAAGAAAAAGAAAAAGGGAATTCACCTCCTACACATCAATGTTACAAGTGCAAGGAAATGAGGAATTATTCCAATCAATTCCCTAATCCAAGGGTTGTTGTTGAAGATCAATGTCAATAAACTCTTAAGGCCAATGACAAAGGAAAGTCCCTTGCAGTTTCTATCATGGATGTGGAGTACGATAACTAAGTGGTGAAAGGTAAACTTATCATCCACTCTAAAGTAGAAAATGTTTTATTTGATTATGGATCCACCCACTCTATTATTTCTAAATAATTTTATAAGGGTATCATCATTCTACCCCAAAATTAGCTATTTAGTTAGCTGTGACAACTCATTATGGCACGACAATCACATAAAAGGTTTACCATTCTTCTCCAATTGATGTTTGTGGGAATGTTCTTCCTGCAAATCTTGCGATATTTCCTATAGTGGAATTTGATGTGATTTTTGTCATGGATTGGATTTCTTTATATGGAGCTAATATTAATTACCAAATAAGGGAAGTCGCATTTCATATTCCTAATCAATATATGATCATCTATCGATGGAAGAATGAATATAACCTTCCAGTAGAAATTTCTTCCATATTATGGGTCTTGATTCCAATAAATGAATGTTATTTATCTCAAATGGTTGGATAGAAACACACGATTAAGAATATGCCCATTGTACGAGACTTTGATGATGTCTTTCCATAGGAATTTTCAGGTTTTCCACAAAATCGTGAAGTTTAGTTTTCAATAGAAATCATACCGGGTGCTATGACCATTTCAAAGACACCATATAGAATAGACCAAATTGAGTTGCAGGAATTGAAGAAGCAACTCCAAGAGAATCTTGATAAGGGATTCATACGCCCTATTGCATAACCTTGGTGAGAACATGTTCTATTTGTTAAGAAGAATGATGGATCAATGGGACTCTACATTGATTATCAAGAACATAAAAAGATCACTATCAAGAAAAAATATCCTCTCCAAGACATTGATGACTTATTTTACCAACTACACGGAGCTCAATAATTTTCCAAGATTGATCTTCGATCAGGGTATCATCAATTAAGGGTAAAAAAGGAGGATATACCAAAAACAACTTTCTGTACAAGGTGTGGACACTATGAGTTTAAAGTGATGCCATTTGATCTTACTAATTCCCCTACAATCTTTACGGATGTGATGAATAGAGTCTTTAGAGACTATCTTGATTAGTTTTTGGTAGTCATTATAGAAGATATTGTTGCTTATTCAAAGAGAAAGGAAGAACATGAAGATCACTTAATAATTGTATTTAAGACCTTGAAAAAGGATAAGCTTTCTGCTAAATTTACCAAGTGTGAATTTTGGCTTTAAAAAGACTCATTTTTGGGTCACATAATCTCAAAAGAGGGGATATCTATGGATCCAGCAAAAACAGAGGTTATTTAAAGATGGTTGAGACCAACAATAGTAACTGAAATCTGATGTTTTCTTGGTTTAGCTGGGTGTTATTGACGTTTTGTGAATTATTTTCATGATTATCTAACCCACTCAACAGATTGACTCAGAAAAGAGTAAGGATTGTTTGTATGGAGGAATGTGAAGATAATTTCAAAGATCTAAAAAGGAAGTTAGCCAGTGCACCTGTGCTCACACTTCCTTATAGTGGAGAAAGGTTTGTGATCTACAGTTATGCATCCAAGAAGGGGCTGGGGTGTCTTCTCATACAAAATGATATGGTGATAGCTTATGCCTCACGACAATTGAAAATCCATGAGAAAATTTACCGAAATCATGATTTGGAGTTATTTGTGGTAATCTTTTCATTATAGATTTGGAGGCATTATATTTATGGTGAAAGGTGTGAAATTTATACTGATCATAAAAGTTTAATGTATATTATCACACAAAAGAGATGAATATGCTCCAAAAAGATGGTTGGAGCTGATTAAGGATTATGACTACTCAATTCATTACCACCCTGGGAAAGCAAACAAGGTGGAAGATGCATTAAGTCGACAGGACCATGCTAGATTATCAATGATGAGGATCACAAAGGATCCAATATTTATGGATTTACAAAGGATGGATCTTGGAATTTTAATGAAATGGGGGTTATCTTATCTTTCTCAAATGAATGTTCAACCATCTATACAAGTGAATATTAAAGAGGCATAGGAGGAGGATGTTGGGCTTCAAAAGAAGGTGAGAAATGTTGCTGAATTCAACCTTGATTGTGATGGGATAATAAGGTTCGGGAACTGTGTCTGATTCCTACCATACAAGAATTAAAGAAGTAGCTACTAGATGAGGCTCATATTTCTTCATTCTCTATTCATCTTGGACGTACAAAGACGTACAGGGACCGGAAAGAGTACTTTTGTTGGGATGGCATGAAAAGAGATATCGCCGAATATTTCACTCGATTCTTGGTTTGTCAGTAAGTTAAAGCTAAGAGACATAAGTATAAAGGGATGTTACAACCATTACCCATACCAGAATGGAAATGGGAAGACATCACTATGTACTTTATCATCGGACTTCCCAAAACATCCAAAGGCAATAATTCTATCTAGGTTGTAGTTGATCATCTTAGGAATTCAGCACACTTCATTGCTATTATAGAGGATTTCTCTCTTGATCATCTTGCCAAGATATATGTATAAGAAGTTGTAAGATTTAATGTAGTACCACTTTCAATTACATATGATAGGGATCCGAGGATTACCTCGACGTTCTAGAGAATTCTTTAGCATGATCTAGATACAGAGTTGAGTTTCAGTACTGCCTATCATCCTTACACAAATGGTCAGTCTGAGAGGATAATTCTAACTTTGGAATACATGTTGAGAGCTTTCTATATGGATTTAAAAGGTGTTTGGGATCAACACCAACCTTTGGTGGAATTTTCATATAATAATAGATTTCACTCCAGTATTCATATGTCTCCTTATAAAGCTCTCTATGAAAAGAAATAAAGAACTCCAACTTGTTGGGATGACGTTGGGGAAAGAAAGCTATTAGGACCTGATCGTGTTGATGAGATGGAAGAAAAGGTCAGATCAATTCAACAAAACATAAGAGAAGCTCAGAATCAACAAAAAATATATGCCAACAACCGAAGAAAATACCTAGAGTTTGAAGTGGGTGATAAAGTGTTCTTACAAATACATCCTTGGAAGAGAGTAATGAGATTTGGAAAGAAGGGAAAGCTAATCCCTTGGTATATCGGTCCTTTTGAAATACTGGATCATGTTCGGAAGGTATATTATGGATTGGAATATCCACCAAATCTCTCTCAAGTTCATGATGTGTTCCATGTATCTCTTCTGAGAAAGTACATACGCGATCCTTCACATGTACTAAGCTTAGAAGTTGTACCACTGGAGCAAGATCTTTCTTATGAAGAACAGCCGATAGAGATTCTGGATCATATCCAAAATGATCTACAAAAAAATACCACTCGCTTGGTAAAATTTTTATGGAGGAACCTCCAATTATAATATGCTACATGGGAACTTGAGGATATAATGGGGGAGAGGTATCCTCTTCTGTTTGTTACGAAGTGACGAATTTTGAGGGCAAAATTCATTTTAAGGGCGTAGAATGTAACACCCTAAGATTTTATGAGAAATATTTATATTTATATTTTTTTTATTTCTTATGTTATATGAAACACCAAAGTAACCTTTCACTACACAAAACACTGGCTTGGCTTGCGTTACCCGCAAGAGCAACCTTCCTCGACAGCTTGCGTTGTACGCAATACCGAGTTTCACTAAACAATGATATATTATTATAATATTATGAACTAGACATTATGAATATTATTAATTGAATTTTTAATTTTATAACATTATGATTCATCCTACACATTTTCTATAATGAGATATGAAAACAAAATGAATGTTTTGATAAAAAAATGTATTTTTCAAAAAACGCAGTTTTACCTCCTTTTGATGGAGCACCCATTCTAAATATAATTTTTGACTTGTTTATAATGTCAATTTTATAAAATAATCTACTTAGTTTGAATTTTAATATAAAAATTTACATTTGATAAATTTTTGATACTTTTCTGAGAACTTTCATATTTTGATGAATAGTAAAAATACGCTAAATGTTTCTTAAGAACAAATTTTTTCATCAAGATAATTTATATGGTTAAATGATAATATTTAATGGTTTTAAAGTCTAAATAGAATATATTTTCACCATATAATAAAATTTATGTCATTACCCTTAATTTTACATTGAATTTATATGTAAAAACATTTCAATCTTTGACAATGTTTTAACTTTTAAAACCTGTTTTCTTAACAATGGGATTAATTTTAAATTAATTAATAAAAATTATTTGTTTTGAATTTTGAAAAAGGTGTTCCATATTTGAATTCAGTGGGACCAAATTATTTTAATTAGTTACTTTTATTTTTTTGACATTATGAATAGTAACTACGTTAATTTGTATTTACTACATTTAAAGGTAAATCGGGTAATTAAGGGTTAAAATAAGATTATAAAATTACCCTAACACCTGCCAAAATTCCATTGGATGAATAAAATTAGACCCATATCAGCTAAGGGTTGTAATATATTCATTTCCTGGACTTTTGACCATGAAAATAATATTATTATTATTAAACCCAAAGAAAGTGACAACATGTCACTCTCTTATATCTCATCAGTATAATAATTTTAATTTAGTGATAAATCTCATAAAACTAAGAATATAAATAGTCTCCAGAAATAAAATAAAATTATCTACATCATGAGAATGTATTTATAATTTTTAAGGATGAAATATTTATCATTAATGATGACACAATAGTGATATAGAAATTATTTTATTGATTGAAATATCAAATAAATGGTTTTAAAAAATATTAAAATAAATATTATATGAACTAATTAATGTTCTCCAAAAATTTTATACATGAATATGATATTTAATTAATCTACTAAATATTTTGGTTTGATTATTTTCTCTGTGTGGATTTTATTTAAACTCAAATAAATGAATTGTGTCAAAATTGACACTATTGTTATTTTATAAAAATAACATATTATAAAATCGTTTAAAAATCACAAAAATATCTAAAATATTATAAATTGAAATTTATATGGACTAAAATATCCTAAATTATCCAATTATAGACAATTCACATCACATAAGTAATTATTTATAATAATTAAAAAATGGGAATATTATTACCACAAAAAAATTAAATATATTAAATAAGGATAAATCAAGTTGATAAGGTTTAAAATAATTTACCAACATGTCTAAATTTTATTGGTTGATGAGATTACAACCATATATCATCTAATATTCGGATTTTAATCATTTTTTGAGGTTTTTATGTGGGGTTTGAATTTATTATAAATTAATATTTCTTATGTTTCTGACGGTACCTCTCTCCTCCCTTATAAAAGAGAACCCCATCCCTCTCCTTATCACACCATTTTGAGCCTTAAATCTCATAAAAAACCCTGAAAATATCTCTTCTCCACTTTACTAGAAACATACTGGAGGTCCTGTTCTTCTTCAATGTCTAACTTTAGTGCTTTAAGAGGAGGGTTAGAAGAGGCGTGTCGAAGAAGAGGTAATATCCTTTACCGATTCTTTCAAAATTATTTCTTCTTATACTTCCTATTATTTATTTGTTTCATTATAAAGTAATAACATTAGTATCAATAAAATAATAATATGTTATTATAAATATGATACAACACAATTTCACCTTCTATCCATCCTACGGAAAACAAAATCACTGCGCGTGCGTATGTACGGAATACCATCTCCACGCCGTGGTGTAATCTGTTTTCCACCACTAACTTACTTGGATGGGTATAATGATGTAAAAAATAGCTATATATGATTATTATAACATGATACTAATTCTAGGATATTCTATCATCCATTCCAATACCATTCAATAATTATGGGAATGATATCGTCGCCCGTGCATACGTACGGCTTACTGTCCCCATGGTGTGATGTGCTTAGTTTTACATGATCTTCATTAAACCATGATTATATAATCAAATTTAATGAACAAATATGATAATTATTATACTAATACCATTTAATAAACTATTTATCTATAACCTAAAAATAGGAATAAGAATTTATTCGACAAAACATGCATAAGAACATAAAGCAATGAACACCTGAATGATAAGTAGCAATGAAATATTACTAATAAGGAGATATGAAAATGACCATATATTATATCATAAAAATGTATATCATTCTGTAATAAGTCAATAACCTTATTTAAATCATTATACAGGAGGTTCGGATATGTACAGAGCATATCGGACTTAAGGTAAGGGAAAATCTCACAATCTCATTTTTATCCGAGATTGTTTATACTTCAGAATTTACTGGGGAATATTTATCATCTACATCCATGTTTCCTAAATATGTATTATTATTTCTATCCTCCTAAAATTTTTTAAATCCAATTTTACCTATTGGTGTATTTTTAGTAAATGTTATGAAAGGAATATTTTGTCATTTTCAGTACGAGATACTTTTTGACTTTTCTGGCCAAAGTATGAGAAGAATGTTTTTTTAACTTATAAGGCATGAAAGGATTTTTATGATTTCATAGAACATTATTTCCATGAATATTCCTTTACTTTTTTCATGTTTATTTTCAATTAACTTCTTTTATTTTAAAATTGTATGACATATCGAGAAAGGAAAAATGTTTTTGAAGTAGAAAGAATATTTTCCTCAAGAATGGAGTTCATGTGTTTTATCAAAATTATTTTCCATCAAAGATAATATAGGGTTCTATTTTCATCCCTATTATTTCATTGATTTGATTATGTTATGATGGAATTATTTTTATGAAGTCCTTTTAACTTATATGGATTATGTAAAGATGGCATGATGTTTAAGAATCCTATTTTTATTACATGGGTTATGTTATGATGTATGATTTATGATTTTGTGGCACACATAATAATGGTTTCATTATGAGATGGGTGGGACCTATATCTCACTCAAACACATTGGGTAAAGATTTATATATCATGCGATAGACATGGCTGGAACGGTAAGTTAATCCATTTCGGTGATACAGGACTGGAACGAGGAGTGAACTCGGTTCAGTAATGGACTTTGTCCGCTATGATGGTCTTGGAAATGAGTATTGACTAATATGAAATGCTTTTATATGATTATGTGTGTATTCCACAAAGTTTCATGTCTTATGTTATGAATATTTGGATTACATTTTACTACTATGATTTATCCCATGTCATGATATTATGATCTCTTTTGCAGGATAAGATTTTCAAAATGATATGTCCTCATGAATATGATATGATAGATATTTACATTTTTATGCTTAGTGAGCATTTGATCTCACCCTTTTGTATCTTTTCTTTTCCCCAGGTCAGGAAGAATGGTATTAAGTAGGATATCCCAAAAGGGACGCTAGATATGATGAAATAAACAGGAGACAATGTAGACTATTTATGAACCAGTTGTTTATGTTTCCCAGTTTCTAAAGACACTATACCTATAGGGTTCTATCATCATTTTGTTAGATGTTGTAATAAGTATGATTCAATTCTGAATTAATAAAAATGTATGTAAATTATGGTTCGTTATAGTTGGTATCAGAGGAAAGGTATAGTCAACCTTTAGAAACTAGGTTGTGAAAGCCATAGTAAGAACCCTAAGGATATGTCTAATCATAAAACACAATATTAGTGATTTAGAAATGGCCATGAATGAACTATGATAATACCTAAACTGTGAGATTTTATTCCTGATTATGTGGTTTCCCTATTGTAATTGGTTTTCCTCACACTAAGCTTCTTGGTTTTAGTCAATGGCTAGAACCCGAAAGAACCGTGTTAGTGCTGAATGTGACAACCAATGAAATGATTGTCCCCCTGAGCAACCTAACGTTATGGGAGCTGGAATGAAAAATATTGTATCCATGCTCACACAACTTTCTCAATATATGAATAATGAAAGACTTGTAAATGAATAAAGAAGGGAGAACATTCTGTTGAACCCTTCTTGAGGCAGCGTCCACATTCATTTAGTGGTTCTTCTGATCCATTCGTGGCTGAACAATGAATCAGTACCACTGAAAATATATTTTCAGTCCTTCAATGTTTTGAACATGATAAATTCATCTTAGAAGTATATCATTTGGAAGGTAAATCTGATCAATGGTGTAATATTGTGAAGAATACAAGGCAAAGGGATGAAATTGAGTCCATGGGATGGGACGAGTTCAAGAACTTATTTTTCAATAAGTACTTCCCATGTATTCTTCGAACAAAGATGGTGAAGGATTTTCTTGAATTGAAGAAAAATGATGATGAATCTATTGGTACCTACGAAGTAAATTTTACAAGGTCTACAAAGTACGCTTCTGGGGTTATTATCTAACCTGAGAGTAAGATCGATCGATTCTTTAGTAGCTTAAAACCAAGTCTCTTAAAGGCATTCACTATAAGGGACTTAAATAGCTAAGAGGAAATTGTTCGATGTGCTCTCAAGATTGAGATTGAGATTGCAGTAAGGCATGAGTCATATGGGATTGATAAGAAAATGAAAATTGAATTCAATGGAAAATCTAAAGACCACATTGAAAAGAATATGAATTTCCCTTATGCTCAAAGCGTGGAAAGAAACATGGAGGGAATTGTCTTAAGGGGACAATTAAATGTTTTAAGTGTGGAAAAGAAGGTCATCAGGCAATTGAATGCCATAGTGTTGGGAAAAATATGTCTAGGGATGCAAACAAAGAAAAGGCTACAGAGAATGCACCTCCTACACTTTAATTTTACAAGTGTAAGGAAATGGGGAATTATCCCAATCAATGCCCTAATCCAAGGGTTGTTGATGATGATGGATGTCAACAAAATTTTAATGCCAAAGACAAAGGAATTCAATTGAAATTTCTATCAGCGATGTGGAGTGAAATAATGAAGTGGTGAAAGGTATACTTACCATACACTCTAAAGTAGAAGCTGTTTTATTTGATTCGGGATCCACCCACTATTTTATTTCGGAATAATTTTTTAAGGGTATCACCATACTACCCCAACAATTAGATATTGAGTAATATGTGACAACTCCTAATGGCACAATAATCACATCAAATGTTTACAATTCTTCTCTAATTGAAGTTTGTGGGAAAGTGATTCCTGCAAATCTTATGATCATTCCTATAGTGGAATTTTTTGTGATTCTTGGAATTAATTGGCTTTCTTTAAATGGAGCTAATATTAATTTCCAAATAAGGGAAATCACATTTCATATTCCTGATCAATCTATGATCATCTATCGATGCACTGATGAATATAACCATCCAGTGGAAATTTCATCCATCTTATGGGTCTTGATTCTAATAAATGAAGGTTATTTATCTCCAATGGTTGGATAGAAACTCACGATTTAGAATATTCCCATTGTACGAGAGTTTGATGTTGTCTTTCCATAGGAATTTCCAGGTCTTCCACCAAATCAGGAATTTGAGTTTTCAATAGAACTCATACCGTGTGTTATGCCCATTTCAAAGACACCTTATAGAACGGCCTCAAATATTGATAAGGGATTCATATTCCCTATTAAATCACCTTGGGGAGAACCTGTTCTATTTTCTAAGAAGAAAGATGGATCAATGAGACTATGCATTGATTATCGAGAACATAACAATATCATCATTAATAAAAAATATCCTCCCACGCATTGATGACTTATTTTACCAACTACGTGGAGCTCAATAATTTTCTAAGATTGATCTTCATTCAAGGTATCATCAATTAAGGGTCAAAACGGAGGATATACCAAAGGAGACTTTCTGTACAAGGTATTCACCCTATGAGTTTATAGTGATGACATTTGGTCTTACTAATACCCCTACAATCTTCATGGATATGATGAATAGAGTCTTTAGAGACTATCTTGATTAGTTTGTGGTAGTCATTATAGAAGATATTTTTGTCTAATCAAAGAGAAAGGAAGAACCTAAAGATCACTTAAGAATTGTATTTAAGACCCTAAAAAGGAGAAGAATTATGCCAAATTTACCATGTTTGAATTTTGGATTCAAAAAGATTCATTTTTGGGTCACATAATCTCAAAATAGGGGATAACTATAGATCCAGCAAAAACAGAGGTTATTGAAAGATGGTCGACACCAACAATAGTAACTGAAATATGAAATTTTCTTGGTTTAGCTGGGTATTATCGACATTTTGTGAATGATTTTTCAATATTATCTAACACACTCAACAAATTGAATCAGAAAGGTGTAAAGTTTGTTTGGATGGAGGAATGTGAAGATAATTTCAAAGATCTAAAAGGAAGGTTAGCCAGTGAACTTGTGCACACACTACCTTGTAGAGAAGAAAGGTTTGTGATCTACAGTGATGCATCCAAGAAAGATTTGGGGTGTATTCTCATGAAAAATGATGTGGTGATAGCTTATGACTCACGACAGTTGAAAATACATGAGAAAAATTACCCAAATCATGATTTGGAGTTAGCTGTGATAATCTTTGCATTATAGATTTGGAGGCATTAACTTTATGGTGAGAGGTGTTATATTTATACTGATCTTAAATGTTTAAATTATATTTTCACACAAAAGGAGATGAATATGCTCCAAAAAAGATGGTTGGAGCTGATTAAGGATTACGACTGCTCAATTAATTACCACCTTGGAAAAGAGAAAAGGTGGAAAACGAATTAAGTCGACAATACCATGCTAGATTATCCATGATGAGGATCACAAAGGATCCGATATTTATGGATTTACAAAGTATGGATCTTGTAATTTTAATGAAAGGGGGGATATATTATCTTTCTCAAATGAATTTTCAACCATCTATACAAGTGAAGATTAAAGAGGCACAGAAGGAGGATGTTGGGATTCAAAATAAGGCGAGAAATGTTCCTGAATTCAACCTTGATTGTGATGGGATGATAAGGTTCAAGAACCATTTCTATATTCCTACCATACAAGAATTAAAGAAGGAATTTCTGGAAGAGGCTCATAGTTCTTCATTATCTATTCATCCTGGAAGTACAAAGATGTACAGGGACATGAAAGAGTACTTTTTGTGGGATGGAATGAAAAGAGATATTGCCGAAAATGTCTCTCGATGCTTGGTTTGTCAGTAAGTTAAAGCTGAGAGATAGAATTCTAAAGGGATGTTACAACCATTACCGATACCAGAATGGAAATGGGAAAACATCACTATGGACTTTGTCACCGGGCTTCCCAAAACATCCAAAGGCAATAATGCTATCTGGGTTATAGTTGATCGTCTTATGAAGTCGGCACACTTCATTTCTATTAGAGAGGATTTATCTCTTGATCAGCCTACCAAGATATATGAAAAGGAAGTGGTAAGATTTCATGGAGTACCACTTTCCATTACAATTGATCGGGATCTGAGGATTACCTCGAATTTCTGGTGAATTCTTCAGCATGCTCTAGAGACAGAGTTGAGTTTCAACACTGCATATCATCCTCAGACAGACGGTCAGTCTGAGAGGAAAATTCAAACTTTTGGTGACATGTTGAGATATTTTTATATGGATTTCAATGTTGGTTAGGATCCACACCTACCTTTAGTGGAATTTTCTTATAATAATAGTTTTCACTCTAGTATTCAGATGGATCCATATGAATCTCTCTATGCAAAGAAATGAAGAACTCTCACTTGCAGGGATGACGTTGGGGAAAGAAAGCTATTAGGACCTGATCTTGTTGATGAGATGGAAGAAAAAGTCAGATCAATTCAACAACACCTAATAGAATATCAGAGTCAATAAAAAAGTTATACCGACAACCGAAGAAAATACCTAGATTTTGAAGCGGGTGATAAAGTGGTCTTACGAATATATCCTTGGAAGAGAGTAATGATATTTGGAAAGAAAGGCAAGCTAAGCCCTAGGTATATCGTTCCTTTGGAAATACTGGATCATGTTGGGAAGGTAGATTACCGATTGGCACTTCCACCAAATCTCTCTCAAGTTCATGATGTGTTCTATCTATCTCTCCTGAGAAAGTACATACCTGATCCTTCACATGTACTAATGTCACGAACCAGCCCGGGTCGAACCTGAACCGGTCACCCGAGCCGGTCCGCGGCAAGTCCCGAGGGGCGTTCCCGATCCCCCCGGGATGGCAACCAGTGCCGGGCATTAAAATTTGATCGTTGGGAACGATTTCAGCCCAAACAAAAGTAAATAGAACAGAACAAATAAACACTAACAGTGGAAAAGAAATAAAAGCCACATGACCACGTACCTCCATGTGACCTCTCAGGTCACCACCCAACCAGAGAGAAACCTCGCTCCAACACTGAGCGACTCAAAACAGAAGACCTGAGCAAGGGAAGACCTGCAACTAAAATGATAATATAGGCGTGAGCATTAAAAATGCCTAGTAGGTTAGCCAAAGTAAACCACTGAATCCAAATGTTTCCTTTCCCAAGCAATCCGTTGACACAGGTTTGAAAATACAATTATAAAAATAGATTTTTTTACATTTTTAAAACAAAACAACATGTTTCCCCCATTTGAAAATCCAACGCACACTATAAATCACTTTCAAAACCATTTCCTGTTTTTATAAACAAAACCAAATACAGATAATACTACGACTGTGCTAAAAAGGAATAGGTAAACAGTACAGGCTGAAAACAAACCAGTGAAACTGGAAGTAAACAAGCAATGAAAAAGGGACACAAGTAACAATATGAGCCGTAAAGAATAACTGTAAGTAAAAAATCAAGGAAGCAAGTAACCATGGGTGATCCTAAACATCCCTAGAAAACCCCTGGACGTACTCGGGTTCAAACTACCTGCCGACGTGGTACTCCATAGTCAATAACCAACTGGCCGCCCTAATAGCCAACCAGTGGCACATCCCACCTGGCCTGTCCACAACTCCAGGGGGTACTAACCCGCCTAATCAGGGTTAGCAAGCAATCGTCACTCGATAATCTACAAGACGCCCAGGAACCCATGGTGGTTTTTGTAACACTGTGTAAGTGCGAGACCCTCGCACGCGTGACTCATCTCACCGCACTTGCCAACCCCTTACACGGACATCGCTACACGACAACCCTCGAAGGGAAGTCCCCCTATAGAGATTCCCTCACAAGTACGTATATATATATATATATATAATCACTTCACATTTAATAAAGTTCCAATCGGGCCTTCACGTCATTTAATTATCAAAACCACTTTATAAAAATACCTGAAGTCGCCAAGCGAGCACTTTGTTTTTTTTACAAAAAATCAAATGACTTTACACGAACATTTCACAATATCTTTTTCAAAAACTCAAGCGCTGCTTTTGTATTAAAAGAAAGGCCAAACGGGCATATTTTCGTAGATTTCTTTTTAAACAAGATCGGTGTGTCTCATAAAGGGGCGAAAACATTTTGAAACCAAGAACCATTTAGAAAAGTCGAGATTTCGAGAAAATAAAAATAAATAAAAATAAATGGTAACAATTTCAAACACCATCTTCATTTGAGGGCACATCCATGTGTGCACCTGGTGAACCCATGGATGTGTCAACATCCAATGGTGCGTCAAACCTGCAAAGGGGCACGACAACACTTCCAAATGATACTAAATTTCATAAAACTAACCAGCACAGGATAATACGATCCAAGAATGATTCTTTCTTTACAAAAAGGAAACACTGCTCAAGACAACCAATGGTAACATAAGAGAACATAAGCATTTAGTTCCACGTTAGCTGGAAACGCCTAAACAGGTGCACTATATAAACAATAAAAAGTGCAGGACAATATCTAGTGCACAACTACCTTGGTATAAAATATAATTGCTTCAAACTTAACTTTCGAATAAAAACTATAGATTTTTAAAACACCAAAATAAGCCGCGCAAGGATATCATAAACACGCGAATCATGGAATAAAATTTATTTAAAACAATTCTAGCATCAGCAGAGTACCTCGGAAAGGAAACAGTTGAGTTCGCCTACCTCAAACAAGGAGAGGACGTGACGGAACCCCAACGGAAAGTAGGACAATCCTTCGCGGACAAACTGCGTACGCTGAACAGTGGAAAAAGTACATGTCACTCAACCCGCGACAGAAAAAGGATTAATATGAATTAAATATAAACACCAAGATGCCACGAAGGAAAAATAAATTAATTAATTAATTAATTAATCAATTAATTAATAAACAAATAAGAAATTAAACAAATATATAGATAAATAACACATACAAAAATAATCAAGAGAATAAATAAATAATAATAATAATTTGGCACAATAATAACATAATAGTAATGACAACATTAATATAATAATAATAATAATAATGATAGCATACCCAATAAATTAATGATAACCATAATAATATTAATAATAATAATAATATAATGATAATAAAATAATATAATAATAATAATAATATAATAATACAATAATAATACTAGTAGAATAATATTAACATAATAATAATATAACAATAAGGAAATCACAATAATAATAATATGATAATAATAATAATAATAATAACTATAAATATAATATGATAATACTATTAATATAATAACATTAACATAATAAATAAATAAACCAGAAAAGAACTCATGAGCGGAGGGGGAAATGCGGAGGAGAAGGTGGGTCGGGTCGGCGGCTAGGGTCGCCGGAAGCGGCGGGAACAGGGCCGGGACGGGAGGAGCAGGCGGCCGGAGTCAGGAAGGCCGGCGCCGGGGAGACGGGACGGGGAGGTGGTCGCCGGAAGGAGGTGGGGAGCGGGGCGGAGCGCCGGAGGGCCGGGAGCGACTTGGCTGGGTGCGGCCGTGCAGAGGAAGCCGGCGCGGCAGCGGGAGGACGGCGCGAGGCCGCGGGTGCCGGAGGTCGGGAGAGCCGGACGGCGAGAGGGCGGGGCGTCGGTGATGGGGTGCGGGTTGCGGACGTCACGGCAGAGGGGCAGGGGTGCGCTGGGGCTGGGCGAGTCGGGACGGCGAGCAGGGGGGTCGGGCGGAGGAGTCGGGGATGGCGTGACAGGCACGGCGGCGGCAGCCGCTGGGCGCGGCGAGGCTCGGGAGGCTGGGCTCGGCCGGAGAAGGTGCGGAAGGCTGGGGGTGCTGGGGTGAGCCGCAGGTCGGCCAAACCAGAGAGAGAGAAAAAAAAGAGGAAGAAAAACGGGGGAGAGAGAAAGGAGAGGGGAGAGGGTGGCGGCTGGGTAGGTTAGGAGGGGGAAAAGATAGGGTTTCAGTTCTTTTATATATATATATATATGGAAATAAGAATAATAATAATAATAATATGTAAAAATAATAAAATACTATAATCATAATAATATACTAATAATAATATTGAACATAAGTAACTAAATAAAACAATCCTAAAAATAATAATGCTTTATAGGAATAATAAAACTTTATAATAATAATAAAACCTTATAATAATAAAAATATTAATAATTAGAAAATTTATAATTATAATTATCTTTAATCAGAAATTCAAAATATCAAAACCATTTGAAAATAAATGCGTGCGTGCGTGCACACGCGCACACACGCATATATATATATATATAGACATATATACATATATTTTAAACATATACAGACATATATATATATATACACATGTAAACATATATATACATATATACCTATATATAAACATATACACATAGATACAATATATATACATATATGTATATACATATACAAACATAACGTATTAAAGTATATAAATATGTATACACATACACATATATATACATATATATATATACTTATACACAGAAAACAACTACAATAATAATGACGCAACTCAAATAGTAATAAAAATAAAATGTCAACATAAAAACATTAATATTTAAAACGCCGGGTGAACACACAACCACCCGGGCCGAACGCACGGTCACCGCTAGAGATGCGATGACCGTGCACCGGCGCAAAACCGCCAACACAACTAAACCTCGAAAAATTTTAAATCGGGACCAAGAAAGAAGTAAAATAAAGATATCTGCGGTCGGGGTGTGACAATTATCCCCACCACAGACACTTTCTGCCCCCAGAAAGTCACCAAGCCACATGTCAGCCAAAATCCAAGTCTATGCCCAGACAGAACTAAAGGAACTGAAGAGAACTGAGATTTTCAGGATAACCTTACCCCACACAGGTCACACCCGACCCATCCAAGAGAAAACTAGAGTCCGAGGTTGAGGGGAGAACATGAAGGGGTTCTCCCCACCACAAGAACTCAACTAGTGCAGAAAAGTTGACCATCTAAATAGAAAACCCTGGGAAAGGGGGGGGGGGTCGACGCGGGAACTCCCAACCGGTTTAAACCAACTCTCATAGCATGAGTGAAAAAAAACACCTTCGTCGAAACCTTGAACCCACGACTAGTGTCAACAACTTCAACACCAGGGAAAACCCATAGAAAAACATTTAACCAATATCAAATTGGAGATATGATTCACCGAAGTCCACGAAACATAACCACATCGACAACATAACTAAAACGAGGTCAACCCACACGAGGGTCAAACACACCTTTCGAAAGACACACGATTCAGAAACAACACATCCACATAAACCAGACTGCTTGGATTATAATAGAACAAGTCCATGATAACCCCATGGTAAAACAATGAACAAACAATATCGTCAAAACTTAACAGTAGAAAAACAAGTACTAAAAGATCTTGATTGTTCCACTGCTAACACGGAACTCAAAACCTGGACCAAGGCTTCACACCCCTGGGGACTCCTGACTGTGCGCGAGCTTCACCCCAAGACCTGTGGTTGGGGATCTGGTGGTTGAAGCATCTTCTGCCTCACAGTCAGGTACTAAAGTTCTCCCATCACGGCGTCCTCTTTAAGCGACGCTTCCGGCAAAACTTCTCCAGATGACCCAGACAACCGCATCTATGACACGTCTTTGGAGGGTTGTGACAAGAAGGCTTTAAATGCCCGAAACGACCACACTGATAGCATACCATCGAACGATCTGACGAACTGGAAGCTGAGACCAAAGGGGATAACTCCTTAGGAACAGGTATCTCTGGATCCTTTTCCTCACCAGAGGGGGAACTCTTACAAACAACAACAGGGGACGCTGAAGTATTAACCACCCGCACACCAGAAACTAACTCATCCAAGAAAGCTTCCTCCACCAGCTTCTCGAAACAAAGGTCTTTAGAAGGGAGGACTCGCTCCTTGATCTCTAGACGAAGACCCCCAGTGAAAAGAGAGACCTTCATGGGCTCATGTGACGCTACATCTGGATAAAAGGAAATCAGTTCCTTGAAATGGTCAACATATGCCTTCACCGTCCGTTGGCCTTGTTGAATATGCACAAGCTCTCTCTTTTTCTCCAGCTTCACTTCCTCAGGTACAAACCATTGGATGAAAACAATTCTAAAGACATCCCACATCATTTCAACTTGAGTCAATGGTGGGGTAACCACCTTCCACTGGTCCAGAGCTGGACCCTCGAACAACTTCATAATTGCACGAACCTTAACATTATCGGGAGTTCCCAACATTCTAAAGACACGTTCCACTTCCTCGAGCCATTTTACTGCCTCTAACGGACCCTGATCACCATGGAGAATAGGCAAAGTCTGAGGAGGACCAAAAACTGGGCATGACCTATCAGAATCCTTAGGGACCTTTCTGGGCGGCATTTCCGGAGCGACATATAAAACACAAGGCCAAAACCAACATCAAATCGAAGAAACATCAATAAAAGCGCCTTCATCAAAAACAGTCAGCACAAGGACCAAACAAATGCAACACAACCCAAAATAAAATCTTCTCTTTATAATTCCCTTTTCATTTTTGATTTTAAAACCACCCTTTTTCAAGATCACTTTCCAAAAACCAATCCACTTTCAAACCAAAAACTTTCCAAAACCATTTCCCCCTTTTTTTAAACCAATTGAGAAAACAAAGTCAAGACTTTAATTTCAAATACACACCCAGCTAATCTCATGAACCGTTGCACGTGTCTTTATCCACTATCCATTAATACTCACACCAACACGCATTTTTCATGCATTCTCACACATGTGCAAATGTTCATAAAGAGGAACTGGGGTTTCACCCCAAATCATTCTTAACCAATTCCACGAAACAACAGATTTTCAAATCAAGAGATTTCATCTTTAAAACCCACTTCATATATTTAAAGTCCTTTAAATGAAACTAGTCCAATTTTTCAAAAACCCTTTTTCATTTCAAACAACGTACTTACATAGACCAAAACAAAAGCAGCATCAAAGTTTGCATCAATCACTGAAATGAGGGACTAGTAGTCACGCTCAACCTGGCGACATGGTAGTGGGCCATGTCACAAGTCAGCGTCGACCACTAGGAGGAATTCAAACCATGTACTCGGACTCCACATGGGTCACTACTCCATGTGAAATCGCGATGTAGCGTCGTCTTGCCTCCATTATCATCTCTCAATCCAAGACAAACCAGAATAGACAAGGACACAATTCCCGAACTACCCCTGGTAACTCGAGGATCAGTGCGAGCAAGAGTTCGCGACGCTCTTCCCGTACTTACCCCTCGAGTTCCGACAGTCCTAATCTCCTTCTAACGGACAACCCAAATAACAAGAACCTCCCTTTGATACCATTTTGTCACGAACCAGCCCGGGTCAAACCTGAACCGGTCACCCGAGCCGGTCCGCGGCAAGTCCCGAGGGGCGTTCCCGATCCCCCCGGGATGGCAACCAGTGTGGGGCATTAAAATTTGATCCTTGGGAACGATTTCAGCCCAAATAAAAGTAAATAGAACATAACAAATAAACACTAACAGAGGAAAAGAAATAAAAGCCACACGACCACGTACCTCCATGTGACCTCTCAGGTCACCACCCGACTAGAGAGCAACCTCGCTCCAACACTGAGCGACTCAAAACAGAAGACCTGAGCAAGGGAAGACCTGCAACTGAAATGATAATATAGGCGTGAGCATTAAAAATTCCCAGTAGGTAAGCCAAAGTAAACCACTGAATCCAAATGTTTCCTTTCCCGAGCAATCCGTTGACACAGGTTTGAAAATACAATTATAAAAATAGATTTTTTTACATTTTTAAAATAAACAACATGTTTCCCCCATTTGAAAATCCAACGCACACTATAAATCACTTTCAAAACCATTTCCTATTTTTATAAACAAAACCAAATACAGATAATACTACGACTGTGCTAAAAAGGAACAGGTAAACAGTACAGGCTGAAAACAAACCAGTGAAACAGGAAGTAAACAAGCAATGCAAAAGGGACACAAGTAACAATATGAGCTGTAAAGAATAATTGTAAGTAAACAATCAAGGAAGCAAGTAACCATGGGTGATCCTAAACATCCCTAGAAAACCCCTGGACGTACTCGGGTTCAGACTACCTGCCGGCGTGGTACTCCATAGTCAATAACCAACTGGCTGCCCTAATAGCCAACCAGTGGCACATCCCACCTAGCCTGTCCACAACTCCAGGGGGTACTAACCCGTCTAATCAGGGTTAGCAAGCAACCGTCACTCGATAATCTAGAAGACGCCCAGGAACCCATGGTGGTTTTTGTAACACTGTGTATGTGGGAGACCCTCGCACGTGTGACTCATCTCACCGCACTTGCCAACCCCTTACACGGACATCGCTACACGACAAACCTCGAAGGGAAGTCCCCCTGTAGAGATTCCCTCACAAGTACGTATATATATATATATATATAATCACTTCACATTTAATAAAGTGCCAATCGGGCCTTCAGGTCATTTAATTATCAAAACCACTTTATAAAAATACCTGAAGTCGCCAAGCGAGCACTTTGTTTTTTTTACAAAAAATCAAATGACTTTACACGAACATTTCACAATAGCTTTTTCAAAAACTCATGCGCTGCTTTTGTATTAAAAGAAAGTCCAAACGGGCATATTTTAGTAGATTTCTTTTTAAACAAGTTCGATGTGTCTCATAAAGGGGAGAAAACATTTTGAAACCAAGAACCATTTAGAAAAGTCGAGATTTCGAGAAAATAAAAATAAATAAAAATAAATGGTAACAATTTCAAACACCATCTTCATTTGAGGGCACATCCATGTGTGCACCTGGTGCACCCATGGATGTGTCAACATCCAATGGTGCGTCAAACCTGCAAAGGGGCACGACAACACTTCCAAATGATACTAAATTTCATAAAACTAACCAGCACAGGATAATACGATCCAAGAATGATTCTTTCTTTACAAAAAGGAAACACCGCTCAAGACAACCAATGGTAACATAAGAGAACATAAGCATTTAGTTCCACGTTAGCTGGCAACGCCTAAGCAGGTGCACTATATAAACAATAATAAGTGCAGGACAATATCTAGTGCAAAACTACCTTGGTATAAAATATAATTGCTTCAAACTTAACTTTCGAATACAAACTATAGATTTTTAAAACACCAAAATAAGCCGCACAAGGATATCATAAACACGTGAATCATGGAATAAAATTTATTTAAAACAATTCTAGCATCAGCAGAGTACCTCGGAAAGGAAACAGTTGAGTTCGCCTACCTCAAACAAGGAGCGGACGCGACGGAACCCCAATGGAAAGTAGGACAATCCTTCGCGGACAAACTGCGTACGCTGAACAGTGGAAAAAGTACACGTCACTCTACCTGCGACAGAAAAAGGATTAATATGAATTAAATATAAACACCAAGATGCCACGAAGGAAAAATAAATAAATTAATTAATTAATTAATTAATTAATCAATTAATTAATAAACAAATAAGCAATTAAACAAATATATAGATAAATAACACATACAAAAATAATCAAGAGAATAAATAAATAATAATAATAATTTGGCACAATAATAACATAATAGTAATGACAACATTAATATAATAATAATAATAATAATGATAGCATACCCAATAAATTAATGATAACCATAATAATATTAATAATAATAATAATATAATGATAATAACATAATATAATAATAATAATAATATAATAATACAATAATAATACTAGTAGAATAATATTAACATAATAATAATATAACAATAATAAAATCACAATAATAATAATATGATAATAATAATAATAATAACAATAATTATAATATGATAATACTATTAATATAATAACATTAACATAATAAATAAATAAACCAGAAAAGAACTCACGAGCGGAGGGGGAAATGCGGAGGAGAAGGTGGGTCGGGCCGGTGGCTAGGGTCGCCGGAAGCGGCGGTAACAGGGCCGGGACGGGAGGAGCAGGCGGCCGGAGTCAGGAAAGCCGGCGCCGGGGAGCCGGGACGGGGAGGTGGTCGCCGGAAGGAGGTGGGGAGCGGGGTGGAGCGCCGGAGGGCCGGGAGCGACTTGGCCGGGTGCGGCCGTGCAGAGGAAGCCAGCGCGGCAGGGGGAGGACGGCGCGAGGCCGCAGGTGCCGGAGGTCGGGAGAGCCGGACGGCGAGAGGGCGGGGCGTCGGTGACGGGGTGCGGGTTGCGGACGTCACGGCGGAGAGGCAGGGGTGCGCTGGGGCTGGGCGAGTCGGGACGGCGAGCAGGGGGTCGGGCGGAGGAGTCGGGGATGGCGCGACAGTCACGGCGGCGGCAGCCGCTGGGCGCGGCGAGGCTCGGGAGGCTGGGCTCGGCCGGAGAAGGTGCGGAAGGCTGGGGGTGCTGGGGTGAGCCGCAGGTTGGCCAAACCAGAGAGAGAGAAAAAAAAAGAGGAAGAAAAACGGGGGAGAGAGAAAGGAGAGGGGAGAGGGTGGCGGCTGGGTAGGTTAGGAGGGGAAAAGATAGGGTTTTGGTTCTTTTATATATATATATATGGTAATAAGAATAATAATAATAATAATATGTAAAAATAATAAAATACTATAATCATAATAATATACTAATAATAATATTGAACATAAGTAACTAAATAAAACAATCCTAAAAATAATAACGCTTTATAGGAATAATAAAACTTTATAATAATAATAAAACCTTATAATAATAATAATATTAATAATTAGAAAATTTATAATTATAATTATCTTTAATCAAAAATTCAAAATATCAAACCATTTGAAAATAAATGTGCGCGTGCGTGCGCACGCGCACACACGCATATATACATATATTTTAAACATATACAAACATATATATATATATATATATACACATATAAACATATATATACATATATACCTATATATAAACATATACACATAGATACAATATATACACATATATGTATATACATATATAAACATAACGTATTAAAGTATATACATATTTATACACATACCCATATATATACATATATATATATACTTATACACAGAAAACAACTACAATAATAATGACGCAACTCAAATAGTAATAAAAATAAAATGTCAACATAAAAACATTAATATTTAAAACGCCGGGTGAACACACAGCCACCCGGGCCGAACGCACGGTCACCGCTAGCGATGCGATGACCGCGCACCGGCGCAAAACCTCCAACACAACTAAACCTCGAAATTTTTTAAATCGGGACCAAGAAAGAAGTAAAATAAAGATATCTGCGGTCGGGGTGTGACAACTAATCTTAGAAGTTATACAGTGGGAGAAAGATATTTCTTATGAAGAACAGCCGATAGAGATTCAGGATCGTAGCGAAAAATTTCTACGAAACAAGACCACTCTCTTGGTAAAAGTTTTATGGAAGAACCGCCAATTATAAGAAGCTAAATTGGAACTTGAGGATATGATGAGGGAGAGGTATCCTCATCGGTTTGTTATGAAGTGACGAATTTCAAGGATGAAATTCATTTTAAGGGGGGTATAATGTAACACCCCGAGATATTATTAGAAATATTTATATTTATATTTTTTTTATGTCTTATGTTATATGAAACACCAAAGTAATCTTTCACTACACACAACACTGGCTTGTATTGCGTTACACAGAAGAGCAACCTTCCTCGATAGCTTGCATTGTATGCAATACTGAGTTTCACTAAACAATGATATATTATTATAATATTATTAACTACACGTTATGAATATTATTAATTTAATTTTTAATTTTATAACATTATGAATCATCTTACACATTTTTTAAAATGTGATATGAAAACAAAATCAATTTTTCTATAAAAGATGTATTTTTCAAAAAATGCAGTTTTACCGCCTTTTGATGGCGCACCCATTTTAAATATAATTTTTGACTTTTTTATAAGTTCAATTTTACAAAATAAACTTCTTATTTTTAATTAGTATATAAAAATTTACATTTGAGAAATTTTTTATACTTTTCTAATAACTTTCTTATTTTTGATGAATAGTAAAAATACGCTAAATTTTTCTTGAAAACAACTTTTTTCATCAAGATAATTTATATGGTTAAATGATAAAATTTTATAGTTTTAAAGTATAAATATAATATAATTTTACCATTTAATATAATCTTTGTCCTTACCTTTAATTTCACGTTGAATTCATAGGTAAAAACATTTCAATCTTTGACAATGTTTTAACTTTTAAAAATCATTTTCCTAACAACGGGATTAATTTTAAATTAATTTCTGCAACTTATATGTTTTGAATTTTGAAAAATGGATTCCATATTTTAATTCATTGGGTCCAAATTATATTAATTGGTTACTTTTTTTTTGACACTATAAATAGTAACTACGATAATTTTTATTTACTACTCTTAAAGGTAAATCTGGTAATTAAGGGTAAAAATAATATTATAAAATTACCCTAACACCTGAAAAAATTATATTGGATGAATAAAAGTATACTCATATCACCTAAGGGTAGTAATAGATTCATTTCCTGGACTTTTGACCCTCAAAAGGATATAATTATTATTAAAACCAAAGAAAGTGACAACATTACACTCTCTTATATCTTATAAGTATAATAATTTTTATTTAGTGATAAACCTCATAAAACTTCGAATATAAATAGTCTCCAGAAATATAATGAAATTATATACATCATGATAATTTATGTAGAATTTTTATTTATTAAATAATTATCATTAATGATGACACAATAGTGATATAGAAATTATTTTATTGATTGAAATATCAAATAAATGGTTTTAAAAAATATTAAAATAAATATTATATGAACTAATTAATTTTATTAAAAAAATGTATAGAAGAATAAGATATTTTATGAATAAATTAAATATTTTGGTTTGATTATTTTCTCTGTGTGGATTTTATTTAAATGAAAATAAATGAACAGTGTCAAAATTGACACTATTGTTATATTATAAAAATGACATATTATAAATTTGTTTAAAAATCACAAAAATATTTAAAAAATTATAAATTTAAATTTATATGGTCTAAAATTTCCTAAATTATCCAATTATGGACAATTCACAACACATAAGTAATTATTTATAATAATTTAAAATTTTGGAGTATTATTACCACAAATAAAATTAAATAGATTAAATAAGTATAAATCAAGTTGATAAGGTTTAAAATAATTTCCCAACATGTATAAATTTTATTGGTTAATGAGATTACAACCATATCTCATATAATAATTGGATTTGAATCATTTTTGGGGGTTTTTATGTGGGGTTTGAATTTATTATAAATTAATATTTCTTATGTTTCCAAAGGTGCCCCTCTCCTCCCTTATAAAAGGGAACCTCCTCCCTCTCCTTCTCACACCATTTTGAGCTTTTAGGCTCAGCCAAACCCTGAAAATTTCTCTTCTCCACTTCCCTAGATACATACTAGATGTCCTGGTCTTATTTAAAGACCAACTTTAGTGCTCTAAGAGGAGGTTAAGAAGAGGCACATCGAAGAAGAGGTAATATCCTTTACTAATTCATTCAAGCTTATTTATTCTTATACTTCCTATTCTTTATTTGTTTCATTATAAAGTAATAACATAATTATCAATAATATACTGATATGTTATTATAAATATGAAACAACCCAATTTCACCTTCTATCCATCCTGCGGAAAACAAAATCATCGCACGTGCGTACGTATGGAATACTGTCTCCACGCCATGGTGTAATCTGTTTTCCACCACCACCTTACTTGGATGGGTATATTGGTGTAAAGAATATATATATATGATTATTATAACATGATTCTAATTCTGAGATATTCTATCATCCACTCCAATACCATTCAATAATTATGGTAATGATATCGTCGCCCGTGCGTACGTACGGCATACTGTCTCCATGGTGCAATGTGATTCGTTCTACATGATCTTCATTAAACCATGATTAAATAAACTAATTGAATGAATAAATACGATATATATTATACTAATACCATTCTAAAAATTATGTAGCTATAACCTAAAAATATTAATAAGAATTTATTCAACAAAACACGCATAAGAACATAAAGCAATAAACACCTAAATAATACGTAGCAATGAAATATTACTAATATGGTGACAAGAAAATGACCATATATGATATCATAACAATGTATATGATTCTATAATAAGTCAATAGCCTTATTTAAATAATTATACTGGTGGTTTAGAAATGTACAGAGCATATCGGACCTAAGGTAAGGGAAAATCACGCAATCTCATTTTTATCCGAGATTGTTTACACTTTAGAATTTATTGGGGAATATTTATCATCCACATCCATGTTTCCTCAATATGTAATATTATTTCTATCCTCCTACAATTTTTTAAATCCAATTTTACCTATTGTTGAATTTTTAGTAAAAGTTATGAAAATAATCATTTGTCGTTTTCAGTACGAGACACTTTTTGACTTTTTCGGCCAAAGTACGAGAAGAATGATATTTTTAACTTATACAGCATGAAAGTATTTGTATGATTTCATAGAACATTATTTACATGAATCTTCCTTAACATTTTTACAAGTTTATTTTCAATTAACTACTTCTAGTTTAAAATTTTATGACATGTTGAGAAAGGAAAATTGTTTTTGAAGTATAAAGGATATTTTCCTCAAGAATGGAGTTCATGTGTTTTATCAAAATTATATTCCATATAAGATAATATAGGGTTCTGTTTCTATCCCTAGTATTACATTGATTTTATTATGTTAAGATGGAATTATTTTTATGAAGACCTTTTCTCTTATATGGATTATGTTATGATGGCATGATGTTTAAGAATCTTATTTTTATTACATGTGTTATGCTATGATGTATGATTTATGATTTTGTGGAACACATAATAATGGTTTCATTATAAGATGGGTGGGACCTATATCTCCCTCCAATTCATTGGGTAAAGATTTATATAACATTAGATAGACATGGCTGGAACAGCAAGTTAATTTGGTTTAGTGATACAGGACTGGAACGAGGAGTGAACTCAGTTCATAATGGAATTTGTCCGCTATGATGGTCTTGGCATTGAGTCTTGACTAATATGAAATGAATTTCTATGATTATGTGTGTATGACACAAAGTTTAATGTATTATGTTATGTATTGGGATTACATTTCAAAACTATGATTTATCCCATGTCATGATATTATGATCTCTTTTGCACGATAAGATTTTCAAAATGTTATGTACTTATGAATATGATATAGTAGATATTTCCTTTTTTACCCTTATTGAGCATTTCAGCGCACCCTTTTGTATATTTTCTTTTTCTCAGGCCAGGAAGAAGGTGATTAAGTATGATACTCTGAAAGGGACTCTAGATATTAAGAAATAAATAGAAGACAATGTAGACAATTTATGAACCAGTTGTTTATGTTTTCCAGTTTCTAAAGACATTATACCTATACGGTCACATCATGGTTTTGTTACATGTTGTAATAAGTATGCTTCAATTATGGAGTAATAACAATGTGTGTAAAGTATGGGTCATTATAGTAACCAACCTCTATGAACATAGTTTTTAGCTTTCACCTGCTAAAAAAACCCCCTTCTCCATAAACTCTACCACTAACTGTTTCATCCAAGGACACCAAATATGCCTCCTAAATCCATGATAAATCTTAGTCATACTGGTATGAACCACTAAGGGTGATCGATGAAACTCACAGAGAACTCTCTTGTGTATTTAAAACATAAAAAATAACCTCCTTTGTAATAACATCTTATTCTGACCATCCTCAAAACATCCCGCTAGGGTATCACCATGGTTAATATAGACAAACATATCTGAAACCTCTGAGTCTACTCACTTTGACTCCTACACCTAATACATCAAGTATGACTTTGTGGTCGTCATATAAAGACAACCCCAGTAACTGATTCCTTTGATGTCAATATGCATCACTAAAATCTCTTCCACCCCTTTCCAAACATCTACAGATTCCCAAACCACATATCCTTAGGACATCCAATACAACACAATGATAAAAAATATACCCTTTTCCTAGGGTTTAAAAAATCTTAAAATTGTAATCCTTTAGAAACTCCATCCACCTTTACTATTGTAGATTAAAAACTCACTGTCAGAATACATATTTTAGGCTCTTCTGATCATTAAAAACCAAAAGGAATTCATCGATGAGGTAATTCCACCATATATTCACTGAAAACACAAACTTATGAAAATTACATATCATCAGTTGAAAAATTAGACACATGGGGATGTAACTACTAAGAAACATAAGAAATAACCTCCATTTTTTACATCAAGATGCATCCAAATATTAAATGGGATGCATCACAAAAAACCTCAAAAACCACACCCTCTTAATGAAACAAAATCACCATATCCCTGATCAACTTCTCATTTAAGTAACTGAATGATTTTACACAGAAAAATAAAAAAATTGTTTTCTTCTTACTAGAAAATGATATCAGTGGGGCCAGAATATGAGAGATATTGGACACAAACCTTAGATAATAGCCTATAAGACAAGGAGAATTCCAAATTATTCTAAGTTCATCAGTTCTTCCCAAGAAATAACAATATCAAACTTTTATGGGACTATGGAAACACCCTGTTGAGACTCCAAATTCCCAAGTAAATTCACCTCTCATATCCAAAACATAAACTTGGAAAACTTTCCATAGAGCTGTTTATGTCGAAGGACATTCAAGAAAACATTGAGATAATCAAAAATCTATAATTCTAACATCATGTAGATCATGATACCATCGATAAAAATGATGATTTGCTAGCCTAGTAACTCATTAAATATGGAGTTCATGAGCCCCATGAATATAGTAGGATTATTTTTTACATTGAATAACATGACTACAAACTCAATGTGTCTATATCTGAACCTGAAGGTAGTCTTTAGGATATCCTCATATTTCACCCTCATCTGGTTATACCTAGATTAAAATCGATTTTTTAGAACCAACCATATCCCTTTATCTAGTTAAAAAGATCATCAATCCTTGGGTGGGGGTAGTGATTCTTGACTCTCACATGGTTCAACCTCTAGTAGTCTATGCAAAACCTTATACCAATGTTTACCTTCTTGGATAACAACACAAGTGAACCATAAAAAGATACAATAGGTTATATGAAACACATATACATCCAATCATTAAACTCTATCCTAAAATATCACATATCTATAGGATCCATTCATTAGGTATCCATCAAAACTAGTGATGTTCCCAGTTGAAGCTTTATCCCAAAGTTGACATCACATTGAGGGGGTAGTTCCATAACCTCATCCAAAAAAATCTAGGAAAACTTCCAAAAACCTTTAAATATCCTCTATATAATATTACACTAACAACTACATCAATCAAGACAAAAGAGGATCCACTTTCCATCTAAGCATATGATAACTCCACTCATCAACGAACGTCACTCACTGGTCCTGCACATAAGAAAATGAAACTCACTTCTAGGAATAGTTAATGACTACATGCATGAAAGAAAACAAATCCATGATAAGGATAATATTTTATAACTATATCTATATAAAGATAATCTCCCACTAACTGGTACTGCTATATCACTAGACTACATCCTTGATACACATAAAATAAAATAAAAACATGACCTATAACTTGTGTAGATAATACCATAGGCACTAGAAGACTCTCTATATTTTTTCCCAAGGTATGAACCAATGTAGAATAAATAAAGGGGTATGAGGATCCTAAATCAGAGACAAAAAAATCAAGGGTAGATGATAAATCTATCAAACATTATACATCTTCTGGACCTACTGGTGATGCCTCCTCCATTGCATGTATCTGACCATGCCTAGCTTATATACCTATCTACTTTTAGCCTCCGTGAATACACTCTGAACTAGGTCCCTTAATATGGGGACTATAATGAGTCTCCCCTTTTCAAACTCCATCTTCCCTCATTTTCTAAATAACTTTCGGCTACCCCTAATACTAAAACTATCTCAGACGCAACTACTACTATTTATAAAAAGGTCCCTGAATTCCTATATGAAAATATCCTCATCAAGAAGTTGGACACTAAACCTAGTAGTGTATATGTCCCCACAAGACATAGTATGAAAATAGAAATCCCCTAAGAGTTGATTAGAAACCACTATTACCATAAGGACATGAAGGGATCTATCAGGGTTAGTTCCCTACTGGTCCAAACCCCAATAAATTAAACATCCACAAACCAATTCTTGAATCCATTCTCTTCAGGATACAATACTAGCCACTCAATCAAGACTAACCTCCCATATAAATCATCCACTCAATAACCTATACCTTATTATTCACCTCCATATATGTAGAGAGCATAAATGGGGTGACTGCATACTTTATTTCTGGTCCCAAATCCTCTTCTAGTCACTTCATTATGGACACCTTATTTGGCAAACCATTAGGAGAAAGGTGAAGTAGGTCCTTGAATCTGATCCCACACCCCTAAAAACTCAGGCTCCACCACTAAGGATAGAAAATATCCTTCCTCTTTTCTTCGTTCATCATTGATTATATAAATTCCAAACCCAAATCCTTCTTGAATTATGGATACAACACATCTTCCTATTTTCGGTCACCAAGATACAACGCCCACCATTGACATGAAACTCATCACATTTTCCTAACTTATAATAGTACCCAAAACTCATCTTGAGCTCAAATTAGTCTGAAAATGATCTCTAGATCCTCTAACCAGTGCTCTATCTCCATATCTGATATTCTTCCCTCATAATTTCCTAAACTCTACCACTGAAAGGCACACAAGCCCCTCTACCATGCCTTATCTTTCTCTTTCACATTGATCCACCAACGATAAGACGAATTAGCATGTTAAACCTTTACTAAATAATATTATCATTGATTATGAATAATATCCATTCCAAGAAATTAAGAATAAATGATAATTGCAATAGCATGGATGTTTGTCAAGGTTTATTTAATCAATTCTATTTTGATTTCCCAAAATCACCCAATTGAGACACAAATTTAATCAAGAATGATTCATATACCACTCTTATATGTCTACCTTGAAAACATGTAATCTTTAATTCAATGTTCAATAATCCTAGATTCCATTCATCAGATCATGAGTCCCCCTAAAAACTCATGTACTAGTTGGTCTACCTGTTATATATCACACACCATGGTCAACTCACACCGTTTCCCTAAAAACCCATGAAATAATCACCATGAATAACTTCAAACTCCATCATATTTCTAAAACAATCTTTAATATCACTTTGTAATGACCCCTCCCTCCAAAGGTACCCTTCTATGATGATAATGTAGTAAGAGAGACAATGAATCATGTGTCCCACCACTAATAAGACCTAAATTGGTGACTAGCACTGAGGGTATAAAAATATCACATATGGGAGGAACTAAAATTTATATAATATTGGATATTGATATTGGATAATCAACCATCATCCAACTCCATCACATAATATAAATATAAACCCAAAACATCCCACAATTTAGGATCAATGCCAACAGATACAAATAAAACTCACTCTGTAAATACCAAATGATAGCCTTATAGTAGAAACTCAATAAGATCTCCAAAATCCATTCTAGTAATGTCTAGATCAATCCTTGTAGTATACCTAGAAACCTAAAAAATAGTTTATATATTTAGGGTTAGCATAACATGTATACTTAGTAGGATCATACCAAATGTCACAAGTGCACATGTGAATAGTGAATACTAAAGCACCATTGAACAATAATTAGTACCAATATACAACTAAATAGGTTAACTGACCAATCTAAGCCTCACGGGTACATGCTCGCAGAATCAAGCATCCAATATAGTAACATAGTATCAAAAGAACACAAATCATATGCTCTCACGACCATTTCCCCACTAACTTTCTTCTCTCACACCCCAAATTCAAACATCCTATGCTCCCATCCTTTTTATACACATAAAATCACATAACCAGACATATCTGATGTGGATTGGGGAACATACCTACCCACCCATCTTCATAAGGTCTAGAATATGGTTCTGGCATCAGTCATCATCACATCACATCCTCATCACATCACATCACAACCATAACACATAATAAGGAAAGTAGTGTATCATGAATGTGAAGGATATAAAATTAATTCCCTCCACATAACATAGATGAACCCAAACCACACATGAAATTTTTATCAACGCTGGTTAATAGCCAACACAAACCCATACCATCATTGGGGTAATCTCAAACACTAACCCATAACATCACTAGGTAATCTTGAACACCAACCCACATCATCACTGGGTAATATTTGATGCCAACTAATTCCATCATTGGTTAATATCCAAAACCAACCCATATCATCACTACTTCAAAAGTAAGAGTGGGTAAGAGGGGGTAGCCATCCATCTGTATCACCACCAACCTATATGTTGGGTAAAATAAACGAAATCCAAAATATTTTGGCATTGTTCATGTTATCCCACTTGGATATGGAATATATATAAATAACAAAATATGCAAGATAGATAGAAAACACACAATAAACAACATATGGGTTCACATCAACTACACTAGCATACATCCCAACACCACCACTATACGGCACAACATCTATCACAACTATTGCCACCAATAAATACATTACACCACCCAACCACCATATATAACCACATGATTCGACTTCCAACTATATCTTCAACCATTTTAAATATTTTAATGAGTTGTTTCTAACTCTCATTTACTAATCCATTAATTCACATTTTCACAACCCTTTCATTAATTGTACAATTAATTTAATCTAATTATCACTCATAAATTCTAGTATATTATTTTTCATTTACTAGCCCATGACTTTTTATTTTCAGCATTAAAATTTATTACAAGGGTAACTAGGAATGTAACACAACCATACCACTTATAATAGCTCACCCATCTCACATTAACCACTACCACAACATAATGTATGAAAACCCATCATTCCACAACCCCAACCATATCACCATAATAACTTCACATCATAACCACAACAACTCAACCTACATCACATTCACCTCTGATTACAACCACCACACATCATAACAACCACACATTACAACACATATTGGTTTCCACAATTTAGACTCAAAAAGGGGTTTATTAAAATTATTTAATTACTTAGTATGGTTATTATTACAAAAATTACATATTTTGATAGGAAAATGATTAATTATATAGATATAAGTTATTATCCATTTCATTATAGGTGATATTAAGAAATCAAGAAATAAGGGTCTCACAACCATATCAACTACAACAAAAGTTAGACTGCCAATAGCAGTAATTTCATAAATGGAAACAAGCATGTATAATCTCATCGAAAAATGACATCAAAAGTAGTAAAACATGCAATTTATCACCATTACCAACAATTTTAGTTAATACAATTCATTATATTTACTAATTTGACCTTTACTATATATCCAATTGAAGGAAAAAGCATGAAGTCCCCACACATTCGCATAAATAGGGGAGAATAAGGATCCTATACCTCAAAGAATATTTCTAAATCTCCATGCACAATACGGTAAAGGAGAAATAATTAGAAGACCAAAACTGTTTACGGAAACCTCAAATAATACTGTAGTGTACCGAGGGATAATTAAAAGTGCATCACAAACACTGCCTAAACTATAACATCATCACATCTACATAATCACAAAGAGTAAATAGAGAAAACATGGATGAAAATTAATTTTATCACCACATATTTTAAAAGATAAACATTCAGAATCTAGCGATATGATTTGATAAGGGAGGGATATACATTCTCAGAAAATTACCTAGGTTTTGCCTAAAAATTGTGAGGGACAAAATAATTCGGTTGAGCCTCGGTATTTATAAACAAGTTGTACCTCAATAAATTCATGGAGTAAACCCTATATTCAAGTAGTGATTATTTTTGAGTCCCTCTAATTAAGGTCTTGAAACATAATACAATAATCAAATCCACATACTTAAAACCCGAAAAACATTTTTTGATTTTCATGGATCCCCATCCTCAAATTAATTAATGCTAGGAGTTCCTATTTCATGTTATGAGTCTCTTAGGAATAGATTCCTAATTTAAACTTCAAGACATTAATCATTATCCTCCAAGAGGAAAACACCATCTCATTTCATAAACACATGTTCTCACCATGAACCACATGTTGTAGAATAATTATAGCTCCAAACTCTGTAGAATCCTCACCAAGCCTCTTCCAAACACCTCAAACTCCCAAACTAGCAATTTTATTGGTTGAGAAGTAATATAATGTTACAATAACCACTTTTATCAAAGAATACATAAATAAACAACTCAATCAAACACTATCATGTATAATCATTTTCAATCATAAAGTCATTCTAATAACTCCCATGGGTTAGTTTTGTTCGAATGGTTTTTTAAAATCTTGGGGAAATATGTATCTAGGTTCGCACACACTTATTCGATCTCATGAATATGTAGAATAAGAGAATGCCCAAATGAATGAATTCCATACCCTTATGGTAGTTTAGTAACATTTTAATTATAATGTAATTATTAGAAATCAGTTTACCTAGTGTGTGTATCCTCCTGCCTAACCTACCCATGTTGTCATGTGCTTAATGGTAATCAATCATACTTTTCAATATCATTCATCTCAAAAATAATCAAATCATTTAAATCAATAATTTTATTTGACCCCAAGTTTAATTTTATAACATTCCATTCCATTTAAAAAACCAATATCAAATGGTTTTCATAAAAACCACATGCCTTAAAAATGAATTCATTTCATTTCAAATCATAAAAAATATCATGCCTTCTTTTTTCAAAAGTCATTATCAGAATATTTTTGGAAAAAGTTCGTTTCAATTCAAGGCCATTTTTCAAAATTCAATACTTTATTTTCAATTTAAGTTTCATATATATTTCATCAAACACACACACACCATGTCAAATTGAAATCATTTATCAATGGGTCTCAATTCAATCTTTGGAAGTAATTTGAAAATACAATACAAAATAAACAAGCATTAAAGGTTTTAGATGATAATAATTTCCTTACAAAGCCACATAAACAATAAAAATATGAACAGTCACCCAACCTAAGATCCAAAAAAGAGATTCGATGGATAGTATGATCAAGAGAGAACCCTAGAACCATAATTCATCAAATAAAAATCTAGATCCATCAAGAACATGAGGATCTTCCACTCTCAAAGAGTAATGGATAGAATGAAAGGATAATTCATGATCATATTTATATTATACTTACTAAAATAGTTCCAACTCACTATCCAACACTTAGATCCACAAAGAAACAAATTTTAAAGGGAAAAATTCACCTCTAGAGATCTTCCATGGTGATTAGGGTCGAATTAGATTCAAGGATGTGGTTTTTAGAGTTTAAGTGGAGATTAAAATAGAAACAATAATGATACTAACCTAACATTTCTCAACCACATCGGTGTC
This sequence comes from Viscum album, assembly GCA_963277665.1. Classification (NCBI taxonomy): domain Eukaryota; kingdom Viridiplantae; phylum Streptophyta; class Magnoliopsida; order Santalales; family Viscaceae; genus Viscum; species Viscum album. The sequence goes on from OY728139.1 coordinate 906,825,551, forward strand.
ACCGGCTATCCATTTTTTCCAGGAAGAATGCCTATTTTCGTAGTAATTCCACCAACTAGCTTGTAGAGTTCCAATGGGAACTGGTTTATTCCAGTGTCCCACTGGCTACATGGTGATATTCTTATTGTCGGACCCCACTTCAAGTTACCATCCCACAATACGTCCTTGATTCTTTATGGGCATGATCAAATTAGAAATTTAAATTGACTTAAAATACACTATATATAAAGGTGTAACTTATAGGTAGTAAGGGTTTGATGCCTCAATGAGTAGGGAAATCAATGACAAAATCTTGACTAAAGGTTAGGTTATCCTAATCTCAATTTTATTTTATTTCAAATAATTAATTGACACGAATTAAAAAATTAAAATGTAGATAGAAATGTAAGAAAGGCATAAAATATAGATTTGGGTTTCCAATGGTGGTTTATCTGAGATCAATTCAACGTCATTTACAGGGAAATCATATTTGATAACTATGGAATAATAAAAATGTAGAGACCCGAAGCTTATCGTACATGGACGTTACATTACTTTTGCGGAATACTTAGTACATAACAAAAACACACACACAAGGATCGTAATAGTTTAGTGTCTTTGGAAACTCGGAATAAAATCTTCTAATCGTGGGGAAAGATCTTCAACATCTCCCATAAAGATCTTCCTTTTTTTTTACCTAAAACCTTTCTTTTTATCCTGGGGAAAAGAAAACATAAAAGGGTGAGCTCAAATGTTCAGTAAGGGTAAACAAAAGAAATATCAATCACATCATATACATAAGAACATAGCTTTTGGAAATCTTAACCTGCAAAAGAGCTCATAATATCATAACATGGGATAAATCATAGAAGTGAAAATGAGATCCCCATAATCATAACATAAAACTTGAAACTTTGTGGCATTCACACATAATCATAGTGAATCATTTCTTGTTAGTCAAGACTCATTGCCAAGACTATCTTAGTGGACAAAGTCCCTTTCTGAATCGAGTAACCCTCGTTTCAGTCCTGTTTCACTGAACCGGTATAACCTACCATTCCAGTCATGTCTATCTCATGAGATATAAAATCATTACCCAATGCATTGGAGGGAGATATAGGTCCCACCCATCTTATAATGAATCCTTTCTTATGTGTGCCACATAATCATAAAACATACATCATCGCATAACACATATAACAAAAATGGGATTCTTGAAACATCATGACATCATAAATCAATTCATATATGATAAAGGAATTCATAAACATAATTCCATCACATCATAGTCAAACCAATGTAAAAATATGGATAGAAACAGAACCCTTTATTATCTTAGATGGAAAATAATTTTGATAAAACACTTGAATTGAATTCTTGAGGAAAATATCCTTTCTTCTTCAAAAACATTTTTCCTTTCATAACATGTCATACAACTTTAAAATAAAAGAAGTTGATTAAAAATAAACTTGAAAACTTGTAAAGGAATCTTCTTTGAAGTAATGTTTTAAAAATCCATTCATGCCGTATAAGTTAAAAAAAACATTCTTCTCGTTCTTTTGTCGGAAAAGTCAAAAAGTACCTCGTACGAAAAACGACAAAAGATTCCTTTCATTTCTTTTACTAAAAACTCACCGAAGGGTAAAAATGGATTTAAACAATTGTAGGTGGATGGAAATAATATTACATATTTATGAAACATGGATGTGGATGATAAAATACACCCCAGTAAATACTTACGAATAAACAATCTCGGATAAAAATGAGATTGTGATTTTTCCCTTACCTTAGGTCCGACTTGCTTTGTAAGTGTCCGAACCTCCTGTATAATGATTTAAATCATGTTATTGACTTATTACAGAATCATATTCATTGTTATGATATCATATATGGTTCACTTATGACATTATATTACCCGTTCTTTTGTAAATTCCATGTTAAAGAAGCGTTTTGGGTAAAATCGTTTCATTTATCGTAGGTGTTTTGACTTGTTGTTCTTGACATCATTATTACTTATATCATGATTTACTTACTTCCAGAATATAAAATATGATTTATATATCATATATATTCAGTATATATATATATATATAATAGGTAGATAAATAAAATGAAAAACACCGTTCATGGAGACGGTAGTCCGTACGTACGCATGAACGCTGTTTTCCTTTCCTTATTGTCTTGAAATGGAAGTAAGTAGATGACATACATATGTATATATATACATAAATACAGTAGCTTTGTAATGTCATATATTTCATTATTATTTCTTATATATACATTATAATCATTCTTAAATGGTTAACATGGATAATGAATCTCATCGCGTCGTGGAGACGGTATTCCGTACGTACGCACGAGCGATGATATCATTTCTATAAATATTGAATTGGATTGGAGTGGATTATACAATATATCAGAATCAATATTATGTTGTAATAACTATGTATAGTTATTCTTTACACCATTATACCCATCCATGTAAGGTGGTGGTGGAAAATAGATTACACCACGGCGTGGAGACGGTATTCCGTACGTACGCACGCGCGGTGATTTCTTTTTCCGTAGGATGGATAGATGGTGAAATAGGGTTGTTTCATACTTATAATAACATATCAGTATATGAGTGATACTGATGTTATTACTTCATAATGAAACAACCTAAGAAGAAGAAGTGGAAGAAGAAATAAAGATGAAAGAATTGGTAACGGTAATTACCTCTTCTTTGAAGCGCCTCTTTGAGACCTCCTCTTAGGGCACTAAAATTTTTCTTTGAGGAAGACCAGAACCTCTAGGATGTTTCTAGGGAAGTGGAGAAGAGATTTTGTCAGGGTTTGGCCGAGCTTGAGTGCTGAAATTGGTGTGAGGAGGAGGGGGAGGAGGTGTCCTTTTATAAGGGAGGAGAGGGGCACCTTAGGAATATCTCAAAATATTATTTTATATTAAAGTCAAAATCGGTTTATAATGGTTCCAAAGGGTCTTATTTCGAAGATAAAGTGGGGAAGGGTCGAAATCCTATCAACCAATAGGATTTAGACAAGTTTAGGGTATTATTTTAACCTTATCAATTAGATTTAACTCTAAGTTAAATAATTTAACTTTTACCATGTCTTTTTGTTTTCTTTCACTATATGGTTAATACACTTACTATAACATGCCAAACGAACCCCAAATTGTTTATTATTAAAATATATATCCTTATCTAAGTCATTTGGCCGAACCTTAGATTTTTAGGAATAAAATAACAATTAATAATATAATATTTGATTTAAAAACTATTTTGTGTCAATTTTGACACTATTTGATATATGATTTTTGTGAAAGTCATAAAAGAACTATATGTTCGAACCAAGTTGATTAAATCAACATTAATATATCATAGTAACCTATAAAATTAGTTGAATTCATAAAAAGTCTCAAATTACATTTATTTTGGTGTTTATAAAATCAATTATGTCAATATTTCATTAATAAGATAATTACTGCATCATCTTTGTGTCATAAATAAATTACATTATTTGACGTCTAACAATTACAAATAAAATATCATCATGTAGGAAATCTTTTTAGCTTTCTAATGAATATTTAAAATTGAATTTATCTTATGTATAACCCCATATTAAAAATGATTTACTTATTAAACTTTGATTTTAACTATTTTAACCCTTCTTTAAATAAATTAATAATAAATGTCCTAATCTAATCCAAGTGGGCCTAAATGGTCATATTTTATTCCTAAGCTTGTTTTTGGTCGAATTACACTTGTCCAATAGAATTAGGACATGTGTTAGGGTAATATTAATATCCTATTTACCCTTAGTTACCCTATTTACTATTAACCGCGGTAAAAAAAGTAAAAAGTTACTATTCACCAAAAAATTATTTTCATCTCATTGAACCACATTTTAGTCCTTGATATTAACCGTGTCTCTCGGATTTTCGAAATTCTAATCACAGAAGCGGTAAAAATAAGTTTTATGCAAAATTCAGTTTTTAACCTACCACTTAGTGGTTTCACTATTCATCAAAAATTGAAAGTTTTCAGAAAAATACCAAAATTTCACCCTAGGCTAATTTCGATATTCTGAGTCCAAAAATGAAGTCCATTTTGAAAAATAAAATTTATAAAATTTCAAAAAGTGGTTATTACTATTCTTAACGGCTAGTTTTAATAGCATATTGTTGTTTAGTGAAACTCAGTATTGCGTACGACGCAAGCTATCGAGGAAGGTCGCGATTGCGTGTAAAGCAAGCCAAGCAAGTGTTGTATAGAAAAAGATTCCTTTGATGATTTATATAACATAAAAGTCTCGGGTGTTACATTCTACCCCCCTTAAAAAGAGTTTCGCCCTCAAAATTCGTCACTTTGCAACAAACAGATGAGGATACTTCTCCCTCATCATATCCTCAAGCTCCCATGTAGCTTCTTCAAGTTGGTGGTTCCTCCATAAAACTTTCACCAAGTGAGTGGTCTTGTTTCGTAGGACTTTTTCGCTACGATCCAGAATCTCTATCGGCTGTTCTTCATAAGAAAGATCTTGCTCCAGCGGTACAACTTCTGAGCTGAGTACATGTGAAGGATCTGGTATGTACTTTCTCAGGAGAGATACATGGAACACATCGTGAACTTGAGAGAGATTCGGTGGAAGCGCCAATCGGTAAGCTACCTTCCCAACACGATCCAGTATTTCAAAAGGACCGATATATCTAGGGCTCAACTTCCCCTTCTTTCCAAATCTCATAACCTTCTTCCAGGGAGATATTCGTAAGAACACTTTATCACCCACTTCAAACTCTAGGTCTTTTCTTCGGTTGTCGGCATAACTTTTCTGTCGACTCTGAGCTGCTCTTATGTGTTGTTGAATAGATCTGACCTTTTCTGCCATTTCATCAACGAGATCAGGTCCTAATAGCTTTCTTTCCCCAACTTCATCCCAGCAAGTTGGAGTCCTGCATTTCTTTCCATAGAGAGCTTCATAAGGAGCCATCTGAATACTGGAGTGAAAGCTATTATTATAAGAAAATTCCACCAAAGGTAGGTGTTGATCCCAACCTCCTTTGAAATCCATAGAGCAAGCTCTCAACATATCTTCTAGGGTTTGAATTGTTCTCTCAGACTGACCGTCTGTCTGGGGATGATAAGCAGTGCTGAAACTCAACTCTGTATCCAGAGTATGCTGAAGACTTCGCCAGAACTTCGAGGTAAATCTCGGATCCCGATCAGATATAATAGAAAGTGGTACACCATGCAATCTTACCACTTCCTTTACATATATCCTGGCAAGCTGATCTAGAGAGAAATCCTCTCTAATAGGAATGAAGTGTGCAGACTTTGTAAGACGATCAACTATGACCCAGATAGCATTATTGCCTTTGGATGTTTTAGGAAGTCCTGTGACAAAGTCCATAGTGATGTTTTCCCATTTCCATTCGGGTATGGGTAATGGTTGTAACATCCCCTTAGACTTCTGTCTCTCAGCTTTAACTTGTTGACAAACCAAGCATCGAGAGACATATTCAGCAACATCTCTTTTCATGCCATCCCACCAGAAGTACTCTTTCAGGTCCCTATACATCTTCGTGCTTCCAGGATGAATAGAGAATGAAGAACTATGAGCCTCATCCAGCAGCTCTTTCTTTAATTCGGGGATGGGAGGAACACAAACCCGATTCCTGAACTTTATTATCCCATCACAATCAAGGTTGAATTCAGGAACATTTCTCACCTTCTTTTGTAACTCGACATCTTCTTTCTGTGCCTCTTTAATCTTCACATGTATAGATGGTTGAACATTCATTTGAGAAAGATAAGATTTTTCCCCTTCCATTATAATTCCAAGATCCATCCTTTGTAAATCCATAAATATTGGATCTTTTGTGATCCTCATCATGGATAAACTAGCATGGTCTTGTCGACTTAATGCATCTGCCACCTTGTTTGCTTTCCCAGGGTGGTAATGGATTGAGCAGTCATAAACCTTAATCAGCTCCAACCATCTTCTTTGACGCATATTCAACTCCTTTTGTGTGAAAATATACTTTAAACTTTTATGATCAGTATAAATATCACACCTTTCACCATAAAGGTAATGCCTCCAAATCTTTAATGAAAAGATTACCGCAGCCAACTCCAAATCATGTGTTGGGTAATTTTGCTCATGGATTTTCAACTATCGTGAGGCATAAGCTATCACCATATCATTTTGCATAAGAACACACCCCAATCCCTTCTTGGATGCATCACTGTAGATCACAAACCTTTCTCCACTACAAGGCAGTGTGAGCACAGGTGCACTGGATAACCTTCTTTTCAACTCCTTGAAATTCTCTTCACATTCCTCTGTCCAGACAAACTTAACTCCTTTCCGAGTCAACTTGGTGAGTGGATTAGATAATCGTGAAAAATCTTTTACAAAACGTCGATAATATCCAGCCAAACCAAGAAAACTTCGGATCTCAGTTACTGTTGTTGGTCTCGACCATCTTTCGATAACCTCTGTTTTTGCTGGATCCACAGATATCCCCTCTTTTGAGATTATGTGACCCAAAAATGCAACTTTTTGAAGCCAAAATTCACACTTGGTAAATTTGGCATAAAGCTTCTCCTTTCTCAGGGTCTTCAATATAATTCTCAAGTGATCTTCATGTTCTTCCTTGCTCTTTGAATAGACAAGAATATCGTCTATAAAGACTACCACAAATTGATCAAGATAGTCTCTAAAGACTCTATTCATTAGATCCATGAAGATAGCAGGGGCATTAGTAAGACCAAATGGCATTACTATAAATTCATAGTGTCCATACCTTGTACGGAAAGCCGTCTTTGGTATATCCTCCATTTTGACCCTTAATTGATGATACCCTGAACGAAGATCAATCTTGGAAAAGTATTGAGCTCCGCGTAGTTGGTCAAATAAGTCATCAATGCGTGGGAGAGGATATTTGTTCTTGATAGTGATCTTGTTAAGTTCTCGATAATCAATGCAGAGTCTCATTGATCCATCTTTCTTCTTAACAAATAGAACAGGTGCTCCCCAAGGTGACGCACTAGGGCGTATGAATCCCTTATCAAGATTCTCTTGGAGTTGCTTCTTCAATTCCTGCAACTCAATTGGGGCCATTCTATAAGGTGTCTTTGAAATAGGCAAAGCACCCGGTACGAGTTCTATTGAAAACTCAACTTCACGATTTGGTGGAAGACCCGGTAATTCCTCCGGAAAGACATCATCAAACTCCCTTACAATGGGCATATTCTTAATCGTGAGTTTCTCACCAACCATTTGAGATAAATAACCTTCATTTAGTGGGATCAATACCCATAAGATGGAAGAAATTTCCACTGGAAGGTTATGTTCATCCTTGCATTGGTATACGATCGTAGATTGATCTGGAGTATGAAATGTGACTTCCCTTCTTTGGCAATTGATATGAGCTCCATGTAGAGAAAGCCAATCCATGCCAAGAATCACATCAAATTCCACTAAAGGAAGGATCACAAGATTTGCAGGAAGCACTTTCCCACAAACTTCGATCGGAGAAGAATTATAAACTTTTGATGCGATTGATGTTCCATTAGGTGTTGTCACAGCTATCTCAACATCTAATTGTTGAGGTAGTATGGTGATACCCTTAGAAAAGTATTCAGAAATAAAAAAGTGGGTGGATCCAGAATCAAATAAAACATTTGCTACTTTAGAGTGGATGGTAAGTGTACCTTTCACCACATCGTTATCGTACTCCACATCGCTGATAGAAATTGCATGTGACTTTCCTTTGTCTTTAGCTTTAAGAGTTTGTTGACGTCGACCATCATCATCAACCCTTGGATTTGGGCATTGATTGGCATAATGCCCCATCTCCTTGCACTTGAAACATTGAAGTGTTGTAGGTTCATTCTTTGTATCCCTTCCTTTGTTTGCGTCATTAGACATCTTCTTCCCATTATCACGGCATTCAAATGCCCGATGACCTTCCTTTCCACATTTAAAACATTTACTTGTCCCTTTAAGACAACTCCCTCCATGTTTCTTTCCACACTTTGAGCATAATGGAAAGTTCATCTTCTTTTCAGTGTGCTCTTTAGAGTTTCCTTTGAATTCCATCTTCCTCTTCTTATCAAACCCATGTGACTGATGGGTTACTCCAATCTCCATCTCGACTTTGAGAGCACATCGAACGATTTCCTCGTAGCTATTGAAGTCCCTTATGGCTAACGCCCTTCGAAGACTTGGTTTTAAGCCACTAAAGAATCGATCGATCTTACTCTCAGGTTGGATAATAATACCAGAAGCGTACCTTGCAAGTCTTGTAAAATTTGCTTCATAGGTACTAACAGATTCATCATCCCTTTTCTTTAGTTCAAGAAACTCTTTCTCCATCTTTGTTCGGAGAATACGAGGGAAGTACTTATTGAAAAATAAGTTCTTGAACTCGTCCCATTCCATAGACTCAATTTCATCCCTTTGCCTTGTATTCTTAACAAGATTCCACCATTGATCAGCATCTCCTTCCAAACGATACACTGCTGGGATGACTTTATCATGCTCAGAACATTGAAGAACTGAAAATATCTTTTCAGTAGTACTAATCCATTGTTCAGCAACTAATGGATCAGTAGACCCGCTGAAAGATGGTGGACGCTGCCTCATGAAGGATTCAACAGAATGTTGCTCCCTCCTTTGCTCGTTTGGAAATCCTGCATGATTCATAGCTTGAGAAAGTTGTGTGAGCATGGCTACAAGATTTTTCATTCCGGCTCCCATATCGTTTGGTTGCTCAGGGGGACAATCATTGCATTGCCCATCGCATTCCGCATTAACACGGTTCCTTCGGGTTCCAGCCATTGACTAAAACCAAGAAGAATAGTGTGAGCAACACTAATTATAATAGGAAACCACATAATTCAAGAATAAAATTTTCATGCTTATGGTCTTATCCTAGGTTATTCAAGGCCATTTCTAAAACACTAAGATTGTGTACTATGCTTAGACTTATCCTTAGGGTTCTTACTAAGGCTTTCACATCCTAGTTTCCAAAGGTTGACTATACCTTTCCTCTGATACCAACTGTAGAGACCCGAAGCTTATCGTACATGGACGTTACATTACTTTTGCGGAATACTTAGTACATAACAAAAACACACACACAAGGATCGTAATAGTTTAGTGTCTTTGGAAACTCGGAATAAAATCTTCTAATCGTGGGGAAAGATCTTCAACATCTCCCATAAAGATCTTCCTTTTTTTTTACCTAAAACCTTTCTTTTTATCCTGGGGAAAAGAAAACATAAAAGGGTGAGCTCAAATGCTCAGTAAGGGTAAACAAAAGAAATATCAATCACATCATATACATAAGAACATAGCTTTTGGAAATCTTAACCTGCAAAAGAGCTCATAATATCATAACATGGGATAAATCATAGAAGTGAAAATGAGATCCCCATAATCATAACATAAAACTTGAAACTTTGTGGCATTCACACATAATCATAGAGAATCATTTCTTGTTAGTCAAGACTCATTGCCAAGACTATCTTAGTGGACAAAGTCCCTTTCTGAATCGAGTAACCCTCGTTTCAGTCCTGTTTCACTGAACCGGTATAACCTACCATTCCAGTCATGTCTATCTCATGAGATATAAAATCATTACCCAATGCATTGGAGGGAGATATAGGTCCCACCCATCTTATAATGAATCCTTTCTTATGTGTGCCACATAATCATAAAACATACATCATCGCATAACACATATAACAAAAATGGGATTCTTGAAACATCATGACATCATAAATCAATTCATATATGATAAAGGAATTCATAAACATAATTCCATCACAACATAGTCAAACCAATGTAAAAATATGGATAGAAACAGAACCCTTTATTATCTTAGATGGAAAATAATTTTGATAAAACACTTGAATTGAATTCTTGAGGAAAATATCCTTTCTTCTTCAAAAACATTTTTCCTTTCATAACATGTCATACAACTTTAAAATAAAAGAAGTTGATTAAAAATAAACTTGAAAACTTGTAAAGGAAGCTTCTTTGAAGTAATGTTTTAAAAATCCATTCATGCCGTATAAGTTAAAAAAAACATTCTTCTCGTTCTTTTGTCGGAAAAGTCAAAAAGTACCTCGTACGAAAAACGACAAAAGATTCCTTTCATTTATTTTACTAAAAACTCACCGAAGGGTAAAAATGGATTTAAACAATTGTAGGTGGATGGAAATAATATTACAAATTTATGAAACATGGATGTGGATGATAAAATACACCCCAGTAAATACTTACGAATAAACAATCTCGGATAAAAATGAGATTGTGATTTTTCCCTTACCTTAGGTCCGACTTGCTTTGTAAGTGTCCGAACCTCCTGTATAATGATTTAAATCATGTTATTGACTTATTAAAGAATCATATTCATTGTTATGATATCATATATGGTTCACTTATGACATTATATTACCCATTCTTTTGTAAATTCCATGTTAAAGAAGCGTTTTGGGTAAAATCGTTTCATTTATCGTAGGTGTTTTGACTTGTTGTTCTTGACATCATTATTACTTATATCATGATTTACTTACTTCCAGAATATAAAATATGATTTATATATCATATATATTCAGTATATATATATATATATAATAGGTAGATAAATAAAATGAAAAACACCGTTCATGGAGACGGTAGTCCGTACGTACGCATGAACGCTGTTTTCCTTTCCTTATTGTCTTGAAATGGAAGTAAGTAGATGACATACATATGTATATATATACATAAATCCAGTATCTTTATAATGTCATATATTTCATTATTATTTCTTATATATACATTATAATCATTCTTAAATGGTTAACATGGAGAATGAATCTCATCGCGTCGTGGAGACGGTATTCCGTACGTACGCACGAGCGATGATATCATTTCTATAAATATTGAATTGAATTGGAGTGGATTATACAATATATCAGAATCAATATGATGTTGTAATAACTATGTATAGTTATTCTTTACACCATTATACCCATCCATGTAAGGTGGTGGTGGAAAATAGATTACACCACGGCGTGGAGACGGTATTCCGTACGTACGCACGCGCGGTGATTTCTTTTTCCGTAGGATGGATAGATGGTGAAATAGGGTTGTTTCATACTTATAATAACATATCAGTATATGAGTGATACTGATGTTATTACTTCATAATGAAACAACCTAAGAAGAAGAAGTGGAAGAAGAAATAAAGATGAAAGAATTGGTAACGGTAATTACCTCTTCTTTGAAGCGCCTCTTTGAGACCTCCTCTTAGGGCACTAAAATTTGTCTTTGAGGAAGACCAGAACCTCTAGGATGTTTCTAGGGAAGTGGAGAAGAGATTTTGGCAGGGTTTGGCCGAGCTTGAGTGCTGAAATTGGTGTGAGGAGGAGGGGGAGGAGGTGTCCTTTTATAAGGGAGGAGAGGGGTACCTTAGGAATATCTCAAAATATTATTTTATATTAAAGTCAAAATCGGTTTATAATGGTTCCAAAGGGTCTTATTTCGAAGATAAAGTGGGGAAGGGTCGAAATCCTATCAACCAATAGGATTTAGACAAGTTTAGGGTATTATTTTAACCTTATCAATTAGATTTAACTCTAAGTTAAATAATTTAACTTTTACCATGTCTTTTTGTTTTCTTTCACTATATGGTTAATACACTTACTATAACATGCCAAACGAACTCCAAATTGTTTATTATTAAAATATATATCCTTATATAAGTCATTTGGCCGAACCTTAGATTTTTAGGAATAAAATAACAATTAATAATATAATATTTGATTTAAAAACTATTTTGTGTCAATTTTGACACTATTTGATATATGATTTTTGTGAAAGTCATAAAAGAACTATATGTTCGAACCAAGTTGATTAAATCAACATTAATATATCATAGTAACCTATAAAATTAGTTGAATTCATAAAAAGTCTCAAATTACATTTATTTTGGTGTTTATAACATCAATTATGTCAATATTTCATTAATAAGATAATTACTGCATCATCTTTGTGTCATAAATAAATTACATTATTTGACGTCTAAAAATTACAAATAAAATATCATCATGTAGGAAATCTTTTTAGCTTTCTAATGAATATTTACAATTGAATTTATCTTATGTATAACCCCATATTAAAAATGATTTACTTATTAAACTTTGATTTTAACTATTTTAACCCTTCTTTAAATAAATTAATAATAAATGTCCTAATCTAATCCAAGTGGGCCTAAATGGTCATATTTTATTCCTAAGCTTGTTTTTGGTCGAATTACACTTGTCCAATAGAATTAGGACATGTGTTAGGGTAATATTAATATCATATTTACCCTTAGTTACCCTATTTACTAGTAACCGCGGTAAAAAAAGTAAAAAGTTACTATTCACCAAAAAATTATTTTCATCTCATTGAACCACATTTTAGTCCTTGATATTAACCGTGTCTCTCGGATTTTCGAAATTCCAATCACAGAAGCGGTAAAATTAAGTTTTATGCAAAATTCAGTTTTTAACCTACCACTTAGTGGTTTCACTATTCATCAAAAATTGAAAGTTTTCAGAAAAATACCAAAATTTCACCCTAGGCTAATTTCGATATTCTGAGTCCAAAAATGAAGTCCATTTTGAAAAATAAAATTTATAAAATTTCAAAAAGTGGTTATTACTATTCTTAACGGCTAGTTTTAATAGCATATTGTTGTTTAGTGAAACTCGGTATTGCGTACGACGCAAGCTATCGAGGAAGGTCGCGATTGCGTGTAAAGCAAGCCAAGCAAGTGTTGTATAGAAAAATATTCCTTTGATGATTTATATAACATAAAAGTCTCGGGTGTTACAAAAAATATTTGAAGTAAATTTAGTTCATTTTATAAAAACTATCCAAAAATATTAATCCTCATTGTTAGATTAATTAAACGAATTTTGGAAAATTGAGGCTTCATTACAAACTCAAAAAAATAATCCAACCCAATTATCATGAATTAATTATCTTCTACCATGCTAGTCTTTGATCACCATTAGACATGCCTAGTCAGTGCTCCTATAGTGAATGTAATGACTAATTAAATTTAATAATGATACTAAATAATAAAATTATTCTATAAGTGAGTAGAAATCATGACATATGGGTACACACCCTCTTTAACTGGAATTTCTCCCTCCTATAGATCCAACTAACCATCGCCAGGGTGATCACCCATAATGAATAAACCCAAAAACATATAAGATATAATAAAAGGTAAATAATACGAAATATATTAAAGAAAACAAATTGGAATTAATATAATGAAAATCCAATGATACATAAAATGAAAATAAAGGAGAGTAGAAGGAAAACCTAACAATGATGATCAAACTCCGAGTTGAAACCCTAGTGGTATCCTCCTAGTGGTCGAACATATATTCCTAGAATTGATTCTTTTCATTTAGATAAATCCCCTTATTTTATCCCTATAAGTTTTACTATGGCTTAACAAGGTCAAAACCGGCATTAAATATTCATTCCAAATAATACGAATAGTCTCCCATAAAAAGATACGTGTCAACATAGTTTTTGGGAAAACATAGCATGTTTCACGGTGTGAAACTTGTGTTCACACAATGAAAACCATGATTTACCCTCAAAATTTGTTTTATTATCTTAACATTTTGTACTATGTTTACATGTTGTATGGTTTTCACATCCTGAATTTATTACACGATGAGAATCCACAATTTCAAGCATTATAACCTCTATTTTCCCTATTTATTTAGTTTCATGCCTCTAAAACATCATGTAGACATCCTACTCAGGGAAATCCATATTTAAATACAAATATAGATCTATTTTACTTTAATATTGAATCTCATCTTCATATTCAATTTCTATTATCACACTACACTACTTCACGTCGTGGTGTAAAGTGCCCATTTCTTCTTGAAATGTCATTATTTTATCCTTATTATTCCAAGTATTTGTCCTAATATAAGAACACAATGAACAATGAAATCATGAAATAATGTCATATAAAAGAAATTAATATCAAAGGGAAATAGATATAAAATTACATGAAAAAGTACATACAAAATAGAGATATAATCCAGCCTTCTACTGGTTGACCGGTGGCCTTCACCAACAAGACAATGGCCCTCCTATAGCTATTCCAACTACATGACCACACCCAATACTAATCTAAACCCCTTATCTATATCCCATCATCTCAAAAAATTATCAAAACAATCACCAACCCCTCTAAATTTTCAAAAAATGTGAAACAACCAATAATCAACAAGCAAATAAGAGATCAAAGTATAGAACAAGGAAATCCAAAATAAACCAATGTTCATACCTAAAATATAGTGTTGAGATGTTACAATTATCCCCTAAATAATTGATTTATGCACCTATAAATCCTATCAATAATAATCAAAAGTAAAGAGGTGAGTCCACTATTATCCTATTAAATCCCTACACTCCCACCTCTTATGAGAATCAAAACCATGTTATCATTGCACCAGTACCAAGTGTATGGAATTTCCATGAAGAAACTTTGTTTGAGGATAAATAATCATAACTATCCACATAATCATAGTAATTTATGATTCAAAAATAAGGTTATATGAACTCATTACATGATATAGGTTTGAAAGATACTTCTTGATCCATGACACATAAAACAGATTACGGATCTATGTCAATTGTGGTGGAAAATCCAAATGATATGCCAAATTTCCAATCCACTCAACACACATAAATGGTCATATGTATCTAGGTTCCAAATTCTTATATATTACAGTCCATAGATGATCCAATCTAGGTGGGAATATAAAAAACACATGGTCACCAACTGATAACTCCAAAGAGAATCGATAATTATCAACATAAGAACTATACCAACCCTATGTTGTTACCTTTATATGATGAATCAACCAAATCTTTACTGTAATCTCTTAGAACAAACAATGTACTAACATGTAAGCCTCACTAATCATTAACCAATATAGACTAGATTTATAAGGATAGAAATAAAAGTCCTCAAACGGATCCATCGTAATGGATGATTGATAGATGATTTTATAGGAAAACTCCACCAACCCCAAATGACTATCCAAAGAACCTCTAAAGTTAGGAACATAATCATGAAGAATATCCTCCAAAATCTATATAAACTATTCTATACAATGATCAATTTGAAGATTTTAGGCTGTGATAAACTTTACCTAGGACCCCATCACCTCTTAAAGGCCTATTTAAAATGATCAAGGAACTAGGGATCCTTATTAGAATATATTTAAGGAAGAACCCTATGCAATCTAACAAAATTTTAAACATATAGATTTCTTAAGTCCTCACATATGGGGGTATAAAGAATGGGAATAATGTGAGTTGATTTGGTTAATCAATCAATCAATTCCTAAATCCAATTATTTCCTAGAGGTGAATATGTTATACCAACAACAATATTCATTGAAACTTTATCCCCCTTCTAATTCAAAACATAAAGGGGAAGTAGTAGACCTAACGGGTTCTGATGCTCAATATTAATCTACTGAAAAGTATAATAAGGGAATATCAAATCAGAAATGTATTGTTTAATACATGGCCACCAGAAATTATTTCTCAAGAAAAGGATATCATTAGAATATGGAGACCATTCTTTCATGGTCTCCCCACCATATAAAGAATCTGTTATTCCTTATAAACCATCATTAAGATGCTATTTCTGTAGAATCATCTTGAGAATATAATATTTCAACTGAACACTCATAAAAACATGTTATTATCCTACTAGACTCCCAAATTCCTATAAGGAAAAAGATCCATCAAATTCTATTCCTCGTAAGATTATTTCACATCATGGTATAGAAGTTTCTCAGAATCTGTAAGAACATGTTCATTCCTAGGTGTGTAGGTAATTTCAAAGTAAAAAAAACTATAGGTACTCTACCCATCACATCTTCCTAAGGTTTAGGTAATTTGGTGAGAAGATATAACTCATGATTTTATGATTGTATTAGATAGAAAACCATTATTCAAAAAGTTAATGCCACCAACTATTAAGAGAATGAATCACATCTATGAGTTCAATATAATATGTGTTATAGTTCTTAAAATTTGGTTGAAGCCAATGAGAACTATAAGCCACCAAGTAATCACCTTGTATGAGAATTTAACCTAAACACAAACCTAATACATCACAAAAAACCACATCACCCTACCCATATTTTGGAAGACTCAATAGTGACACTGAAGTCAAATGCTTCTTCAAGAAGACAAAGTTATACCAAAATTTTAGATACCATACAATCATTAGTCCATTTCGAATGAGAGTTGTCAAAAAAGAATCCAAATATTATAAATATTTCACAAACTCGTAACAATACCCTACTAAGCCCAAGTAGATTTGAATATCATAGACGTTTTGTGGTTCCTCCAATGACATGAAAACATTCACCTTTTCAATATAAAATGAGATACTATATTCATACACCACATGCCCCAAGACCATTATTTGAATGAAGAAAAGGATTATTGGTAGATTTAAATATAGTCAGTGATTTATCAAGATACCTATAATTTCTCTCAAATGACACACATAATCCTCATTATTCTTAGAGTAAACCCTGATGTAATACACAAATTTTATAATTAAAAAAAATGAGGTATTACTAGAAAATAATATTCATCAATTCCATAATCACATTAGGAGAATTGGGAAAATAAAAAGGAATAACAAGGTACTCATAATGACTATACATGATCCTAAAAGTTGTTTTAGAGATATGAGACTCCTTGGTCCCAAAATGGTGATAACCAAACCATATATCAATCATTTTGAATCACTTATCCCCTTTCCGCTAGTTGAAAAAATCATCAATATAGGGAAATAATACTTGTTCATGACCACAACTTGATTTTCCTTCTTTAATAAACACATAGGTGGATGGATTCATTAACATTCTTAGTGAAAATCATTGGATCTACACAAGAAGACACACTAGATTGAGAGAAACCTGTAGACATCAAGTTATACAACTAAATATTTAACTTCATTAGTTTCACTGGTGATATTTAGTAAGGGTGAATAAACATAGGATGGTTAATGGGTACCAATTCAATATATAATTCCACCCCCCTCACTGATGAAAAAACAAAAATGTCTGGGAGGAACATATTGGGAATCTCAAAAACTACTAGAGGAATATAACCACATGAATATTCCTTCTATAGTTCAAAAGAAAATAGGGATATCATCCTACCCAAATATGGAATAGGTGGCCCATATTGACTCTAACTAAAGTCCCATTCTCCCTAAAATACCCAAAAATCCAATTGGGGTAATAAAGGGGACTATCTGAAGATAATGTTGATACTAAGAGACTATGTATTATTGGTGGAGGTAAAGAATATGGTAATCAGGAAATGTTTGCTTATTATGTTCCCTTTTTTTCTCAACTCTTGTGAAGCTTTTAAAAGGTCTTACCGATAGGTAATACCATGGGTGTGCTAGTGATTAGGTTATACCATCGCGTGTAATACCATTGAAGCTGAGGTGATACCTTTCTGTGTGATTCCATGGTAGATGAGGTGATGCTTTCATATTCCACTAGTAGGTGCTACCGCTAGTTTCCAACACTAGGTGGTACCACAGGGTGACATATCCTGATGAAAAAAGTAAGAAACTTTGATTTGTATGTTATTTGGTGCTACTATGAATTAAATATGATGTTGTAGAGTAATGCATTCTGCTTAGAATTAAATATCATGATGTAGACTATCATGATTATTTGAAAGGATCTAGTGAATAATGATAGAAGTAAGAAAAAGTGAGATCCAGTACAACCCTTCTGATGCACTGATGAAAGGATGAAAAGGAAAAATATATGTTTTAAAATTTAGTTAGAACATGAAGAAGGATAATGAAATGATATGGTTTTGAAGTTTTCCTTCACGAAAAGGTGTTTGAATATGGTTGAATGAAATATAGAAGAATACATCATGAAAATATTTATACTCTATTTTAAAGGATGTTTCACCATATTTCATGCAGGAATAAGTGAATGATTATTGCATGTGATGTGTAGTTATTTTTCATGGAAAGAATGTAGTTTATTTTTACTAGGATGAATTCTAATATTGAATCAGTCATGTTCATGTCTCTATATCATGCATAAGTCAATACATACATGGTGTTTTAATATTGAAAAACCATTTATTATAATAAGAGTGAAGAGGTTGTTTTATTTCTTCATAACCTGATGCAGATACAAATAGTTATGGAAGTCATTTTCTATGGAATTTTTTATGATGAACAAATATGTTGTTTTTGGGATTTTGAATTCAAATATATTAACATGGTATTGTTAATATTTTAATTAAGATAAAAGAGAAAAGTTTGATCATCAAAGATTGATAAATTGGTATCCAATGTTTTCATATTTGAGTTTAACATGCAAGTATGGAGGTTGAGAGAGATGTGTTGTCGAATAAGTAGTGGATTCATATAGTGTTGTAAATTTAAATTGAAGTCAATTATTTCTCAATAAATAATATAAGAAGAAGAAGAAGATATAAATACACTGGACAACAAGATTATTGTTTATTAAAGGAATATATGTCTATTATCTCTTTATCATTTGAATTTGGTATTAGTGTGATATACAATTGATGTGTGGGAAGAAAAAAATCAGGAGGCTTGTAAGTGAGCTCTATAGATTTTCCATTCTTGATTGTGGTTCACAAAGTTTTCAGTGGAATATTTGATCATATGTTTTACCAGATCATTCTAATGAATAACTACCCACATTGTGTAGTGAACCTAGTAAATTGTGTGTTCTCTCTCTGTGTTCACTTTTGTTTGACTTAAAATAAAAATTCACTCAAATTAGTGAAGAAGGTTTTTTTAAAATAAAAACATAAAATTTCCAAATCACATATATGGTCCCCTCTCAATGATTACTTATTCATGTGTTCCTATAAGAGGTATTAAAGGTAGGTTCCCTTCACTGTTGTTTTTTTATTAAAGATCTTGTTTTGGATGTACTTATTATTTTTATAATATCATTAATGGATAATATTAATGTAGTGAATATAAATGGGATTCCCATATTTGATGGGAAGGTATTTAATATATCATAAGATAAGATATTTCCTTGTATCTTTTCTATAATTTAAGATGTTTTATAAGTGGAAACTAATTGATTGTTCCCTGAAATGATGGTTTTTCCATTACTTAAGCAGATAAAAGGAATTTGGAAAATGATGGTCATGCTAAGAATTCTATTTTATCTTCTATTTTATAAGGTTAATTTCTAAAAGTTAAAGGGATCACTTCAACAAAGGAAATCTAGGATAAAATTTAAAATATCTATAAAGGGATTAATAAAGTGAATGGGGATATGTTTTAGTTCCATATACTAAAGTATGAAGATCTCCGAATGAATGATGATGAGAATATTGATAATTTTTTTACAAGGGTCAATGGAGTTGAGAGTAACATAAAATAATATGGTGAGTGGTTGGAATATTATATTATTGTTAAAAATATTTTACACATATTTTCAAAAAACAATTATGTTAAAGTCTCAAATTTGTATGAAAATTATCTAGGTGATACTCCTCTTGATGATATACATAGTGTTCCAATTTCGTATAAAATGGGTAAAGATGATACTGTTAAGTAAATTATAAAAATGAAATTACTTTTAAATACTCCAAATTTGAGAAAGGAAAAAATATTTTTACCAAGGAAATTAAAGAAGGATCTTTAAAATTAGACTCTAATATGGATGTGAAATTATATATGATGATGTCCCACATCTTGAGAAATGTCAGAAGATTCAAGGGAAGTTTTAACGTTAATATATAGATTAAATGCTTTACTTGTGGGGTTATTTGACATTTTGTCGAAAATTTCCCAATAATAATATAAAATGAGGCTAATGGAGAAGAATATAAAAGTTTTAAAAGAACTTTAGAAATTAATTAAACCAAGACAAAATCTCTTCTAAAATAAAGGATAAAAATTTTTATATGAATATAAGGAGAATTTTATTATCTATGAATAAGGAAAGAAAAATTATTAATGAGGATATAGAGGTTCATACTGAAATTTTTGTTGGTTAAAATCTTTTTATTATGGAATTTAATGATTAATACTTCACTGGTGATAAAGGTATCAAATATATAAGTGAAGAAAATGAAAAATAGATAAAGATTATTCTTAAGAGATAATTAAGAGAATATCTTGAAAATTTCAAAACATGAAATGGAAAATAAGAAGTCCAAGAAGTATGATTAGACTAATAACATTATGGGAACATCCAATGAAAAACAAATATTCTATTAAAGTAGATTGATAATTTGAAAAAATTTACTTTATACTGAGAAGAACTTCAGTATTAAGATGAAATAAAATATTAAAGGGTTGTAAAAGAAGTATATTCTTATTCAACTAAAGTTTTCAAAGTAGAGGAAGAGATGAAACCTTATAGATTTATATTTCAAAATTATATTCAAGAAGTTGGAGGATGTTTATAGAATAAACAAGTGTGAGAATATCAATAAAAATCATCTTCCTAGGAAGATATTTAGACTGAAATGGTTAGTAAGTGGTTAAAGAGTAATAATAAAGTCAAATGAATAATGTTTGTGATTAAGTCTATTGAGCCCCAAAAATATGGAAATTCTAGAATTTTTAACATTGATACAAAAATGATACTTATGGTTACTCAAAAAATATTCAAAAAATCTATTTTTAAGAGAATGATTCCAGGATTTTTCCAAAACATTGGTTTATAAAAGGATGTCAATATTATATATCAAACAAAGGAGAAATTCAGAGAAATTATTCTAAAAAACATTATTTTTTTCAAAGATAGATATTCCTTTTATAAGTATTTTTGTTTCTGTGTAGTATTCAAGAATACATCAAGGATGTGTTGGTTTAATTACTATCGTCATGAAGATTCTTGACTATTTGGAAGAAAATTTTAATGGGGATTCATTCCACTCTAAGAAGGAAGATCCAGAAATAACTTGGAAATTTTTTTTCTAAAGACAAAAAAATAGGTTTCAATTATTATAAAATTGTGTAAAAGAATAGATAATCTATGTGATTTTGAAAATAATGTCTTACCATGCTTCCATCCCAACAGGAAATGAAGTTTTATAAAAAGGTTAAAGAAAAGGCTCTTATTATAGAAGTTTATATTAAATCCTCAAAGGAAGAATGTATAATAATATTGAATAGTGGGTGCTCTTTGAATATTAAAAGGAGCTTAATTTTTTTGAATAATATTGTTAAATTAAAATAAGACTTGGTGACCTTTGGAAATTATCAGTCTATCAAGATTAAAGGGGTTGGTTTTTGTGGATAATGGAAAATAAAAATTTAAATACAGGAACACTAAATATGTTGATGGACTAGAACACAACTTGTTAGGTGTTTTAGAGCATTATAATGAAGGGAATGAGATAATCTTAAATAAATATGTTTTCAAGTAAAAAAGATTAAATATGGAACGATTGTTACAAAAGGGTAGTGAACAAAGTGATATTTAATTCGAATTGGAGATGCTCAGAATTTATGATATTTAAGCTGGAAAGATAAAAAAACTCAGTCATAGAAGGCTTGGTTATCTTTGCTTAAATAATATGTGCATGATTTTTCAAATTGAAATTTTTTGTGACTTTATTAAGATAAATACATATATTTACTGGATTATATCAACATATTAGAAGGGTAATATCTTTATCTCCTCATAAAATAGGGTTCGGATTCAGACATCACATCCTTTAGAACTAATCCTTTCATATATTTACATGCCCATGACAAATTAGTAAACATGTGGATATAAGTATTTCAATTCCTTCATGGATGATTTTACTCAAATTATATGTATTATTTTTTGGAAACATAAATCAGAGGCTCTAAATATGTTCAAGTGTTTCAGAAGAAGTACTGAAAAAGTGTTCACTTTTGGAGGTAAGTTGTTTGAGTAGTAGTACATATTAAAAATCAATTAATCTATAGAAAAAGTTCAAATATTACTCTATATAATAGGTACTAAAATAAAGATATATACTTTAAGTATATTCAAGTGTATATAATCCCTTTTATTATCAATATTAGAGGTAAAAATCTTGGAAAGTACAAGATAAGAGGTCCTACTGTAATATTTCATGGTTACCATCCAATTGAAATATGGTTTTCTACTATATTAATGAGGTTGGTATAATTATTGATACACCTAATATGAATATCCTCAAATTTTTATTAAAATAAATTATTCATAATTAATATAGTTTTATAAGTGATGTTACTGATAATTATTTTGAATGGATTGAAAAAATAACAGACAAAGATAAAAATATTAAAGATTTTCATACTGAAGGGGAAGATTCAAACATCTCAAGTGATGATGAATAATTACATTCAACTAATCCTAGTATGATGAGGCATGTTCAAGTTCAAAAAATGATTGTAAATAAATAAAAATAGGTACAAACCAGAATAACTCTAAGGACATCATATCATACTTATCTGTTCTCTCAAGTTCAACCTAAAGATGTTGAGGAAGCTCTAGATCATCAAGAGTGGTCTTATGATATGAATGAATAATTAGATCAAATTGATAATAATGAGACCATATAACTTGTTTCTAAACCTAAATATAAGAATTTAATTTGGAAAAAGAGTGTTTTCCAAAATAAATTGTATGAAAAAGGTGAAGTGGCGGGGAGTGAAGAAATATTGGTGTGTGAAGGCTATTCATAGATTGAAGGATTTGACTTTAATAAGACCATAACACTATTTCTATGGGTTAAAACCATTTTAATGTTCCTTGATATTGATACAAAGGCATTACAAAATCTACCAAATAGATGTCATGTCAATATTTTTCAATTGATAATTAGAGGAAGATGTTTACACTAAAAACCAGATGGTTTTCAACTTATATAAGTATAAAATTAAATTTTAATGTTGAATATAGCTTTATAGGGACTTAAATATACCCCAACATCATGGTATTATAAGCTCGACACTTTCTTGAAGAGGTTTAATTTTAGGAATGAAAGAGGGGAATACAGTATCTATATAAAATATGATAAAGATTTATCTCTCATATTTATTATTTATGTATATGAAATAATATATTTTATAAATGATAAAGAAATATATGATAAATATTCTAAATAAATAAAGTATTTATTTGAAAAGTTTATTATTGGTTAGATGAGGTAGTTTTTTGGTTTCAAAATCCACCAAGAGAAATATAACAGTTCTCTTTATAAAAAGAATTATGCAAAGTAACTCTTGAAAATATTTGGTATATAGGATTAAAAACTATATCCACACTAATTTAATTGGGAAAACATATTTCCAAATATGAATAGGAAAAATAAGTTAATAAAAGGGAGTTTAGAAAATTTAGTGGGAGTTTGTTATACCTTACAAATTTTAGAACAAATATTCTATATTCCACCACTCTTTTGGCCAAATATCAAACTTCTCTAAAGAATATCAATTTATTGTAGGAAACAATATTCTCAAGTATATAAATGGTACAATAAAATATTAATTGAAATACAAAAATGAAGAAAATTTGGATTTTTTTTAGGATAATACAAATTTTTTAGGATATATTGGTGATATAAAATCCACATTGGGTGGAGTTTTATTTCATAGTAATATATGTGTATTCCATAACAAAAAGAAGTAAATTTATACAATTTTGATCACTACTAAGGTAGAATATGTGATTTTAAATTATCCTATAACTAAATTGATATTGATGAAAACTCAGTTGAAAGATCTTGAGGTGGGTGTGAAGATATCACTTCTACTTTGATGTGATAATAATAGTGCTATAAATTTATCAAAGAATCATATACAACATTACAAGATAAATAAAATTAATTTTAAATATCACATCATCATGGATCTTGTGGAGAGAAATGAATTGAATTTAGATTTTTTTCTAATAAATGAACAAATTATTGATATGATCACCAAGCCATTGTCTAAAGATATCTTCAAAAATATAAGGTTGATGTTGGGAGTTTAACCTCACCCCAACAAGGATAAGTTTTATATATTATGTCCACTCTCTCCTCTTGACTTTGGAATTTTTTCTCAAAGGGGGAGAAAAATGAAAACATAATCTGTCTATGGATATATGGTTCACCTATTGGGGGAGAAAATATATTTCGAAAGAATTTTTAAAAAGGTAAAACTATGGTTTCAGTATGTTTAAACAATTTTAATAGTTTGTTTATGTGGATGTAGTTATAGGTTTATGTGAGTCTCTATTTGGAAGGTTTTCTATAGTAATTGTGGTTATATATCACTATTTTATAGACAACATGGAATAGTTGGAAAATAATTATTGTTTCCAACATCAGGGGCTCTCACATAGTCTTATAATTATTAGACAGAGATCCACTTATTGAGTGAAATAGATTTAGTAATTTGTGCTTCTTGGTTGAAAAAAAAAACCGAAGGTGGAGGATCATTGATACCAAGAAAATTTTTATTGTTCATTATGGTAAAAAAAGCTGGTAGGCAAGAAATTATTTTGGTTACGATGATGTATTTTGTTGTCAAATCTTGTGAAGATTATTCTAGGAGATACTACTAAGTGTTAATTTGGGTTTCTACCAATAAATTTCTACCATTGTGTGTGACACCATTGAGGCTAATGACCTATAATTAGGTATGATACTATTGAGGCTTATATACTACCTTTATATGCCCCCACTAGGTGTTATCATCGGTTCCCACTACCAGGTGCTACCATCAGGTGCCACTGAAAGGTTGTACCAATAGGTTCCACTGCTAGGTTCTACCTCTAGGGAGCTACTATCATGGTTCTAACACAAATATACTACCATCAGGGTTCTCCCATTAGGGTTATACTATTGTTTAGAATTTTCTTGATGAAAAGTCGAGAAACTTTTAGTTTCATGGTATTTGGTTCTACTATGAATTAAATAGAATTATATCGAGTAATTTATTATTCTTAGAATTAAATATCATGATATAGACTATCATGATTCTTGAAAAGCATATATTGAATGAATATAGAAGGAAGAAGAAGTGATATCTATTGAAACTATTCTGATTCACTGAAGAAGTGATGGAAAATAGAAAGATATTATGCTCACATTAGTTAGTACATAAAGAAGGAAAATTCATCGACTTGGTCATAAATTTAACCTTTCTGGAAAGGTGTTTGAATATGGTTGAAATAATTCTAGAAAAATACATCATGGAAATCATTATAACATGTTTTAAAGGAAGTTTCACTAGATTACATTCATATATAAATGCATGATTATTGCATGCGATTTGTTGTTTCTTTTTATGTAAATAAGGTGGGTTGATTCTTAGAGGAATAATACCAAGATTGAATCTATTTTTGGAATTTCTATGTATCAATAATGAATCGATACATACATATGGTTTTAATGTTCTAGAAAAATAGATTTAAAAAAGATTTTAGAGGTTGTGTTATTTCTCCATGACCCAGTGCAGTTACAAATAGTTATAGAATCCATTTTTGTTTGGATTTTTTTATAATGAAAGGATCAATTTTTTATTAGAGTTTGAATTAAAATATATTTAAAAATTATTATAAATATTTGAATTAAAAAGGAAGATAAAATTTTAACCATCAAGGATTTCTAAACTTTTAACTGATGTTTTAATATTTGAGTTGAATATGCTAGTGTAACATTGAGAGATAGATATTGTTGAAGATTGTTTGGTTTCATGTAGTGATGTGCATGAAAATTGATGTGAATAATTGTTCAGGAAATAGGATAAGAATGATTAAAATATATCAGCTCACTGGACAACTATATTATTGTCTATAAGAGTAACATGTATCAATTTTCTCTTTATCATTTGAATTTTTTATTACTGCAGGGTGTACAAAATAGTCGGTATACTTGTATGTGAGTTTTAAGGACTTTTCATACTCGTTGGGGTTCAAAAAATTCTTATTGTATCATATGATCATGGGTTTTACCTGTTCATGAAAAGGACAAGCGATAACATTGAGTAGTGAGCCTTGTAAATCACCATTTTAATCTCTGTGAGTTCTTGTGTTTATCTAAACATCAATATTATCTCTAACCAGTGACAGAGGTTGTTTTTAAAAATAAAAACCTAAAATTTTTGAATCACAGATTCACCTGTCTCAGAGATTCTTTTATCATTTATTACTTTAGATAAGATTCAATATGTGTTTTATGATTTATCGGCCAATCTATCCCAAGAATGATGTCTTGAGGTTCCATATCCAGAACCAAAAGGTCCCATATGAGATAAATTTTATAGTAAGGTAAAGTACAAGAGTGGAATCTATGACCCTACTCTCTATTATTCCTGAGGGGTATTCCAATATCTATTACCTAATGAATGAGTTCCATTTTATGAATCAATATTTCCACAATATGGGTTGATATAAAGGAATGAGAGGCACCAATATCAAATAAAGTAGTCACTAAATATGAAGAGATCATAATGGTAACTCTCACTATCATAGGACCTGCATTAGCTTCCATCAGGGACTCATCCACTATGTGAAGAAGCTTCATTACCAATTCCTATGGATGGAGCCCCTTTGTTATTGGAGAATATAACTACTCTGAAGATCCTCCATATACTATCAATCCCACGCCACTACACGGAGTGGTAAAAATTTGTAAAAACCTAAACATGTAGCCTGTGTATCCACAAGAGCTTTAGATCTTCATTGACTCCATGAAAGAACTCTTTGAGTGTCTAAATTTTCCACTTTGGAAACAATTTAGTAGTACTTTACCAAATACTATAGAATATTTTGAATAATTATATCACCAATATTAACAAGTGATATACTATGAGACTCATCCTATTTACACTTCCCTTTAAAGAGAAAACTAAAGATACCATTTTGAGTAGGAGGATATCTAATCAACCTTAAATTACTAGCTAACTCAAGTTCCAGGATAAGAGATTTATCCATAACATCAGTATATGAGGTGAGATTCATCATGAAAACTTGATATTAGATATCTTCACAAAGATACATCTCAATCCTCTAGGATTTTGGCTTCTCATTTGATACCATCTTAGGTGAGAAATAATAAACTTTATCAAAATACTTTGAATATTGAGTTATTGTGAATTCACTGTGATGAAGGTCAAATAAATCCGTTGACAAATCAAATACCATCAAATTGGGATAGAATTTTTCAATACAATGAGCCTTTAAATCTTTTCACTCCAATACCACATTATTCTCCTCCAAAACTATATAATCCCACCACCTTATGATATTCCCTTCAAGTTTTAGGAAAACAAATTTCACATTGACAAAGAATTATATCTCTTATAACTCAAAGAGTTTCTCAACTCTTTCAACCTAATATCCACCTCTTTATGATCATTGGTGTCCTGTAATGATTTTGGGTTTAGATTTAGAAACTCTTGGGCATGATCTCTACCATCATCTCCCCAATTTACAAAATCTACATCCTAAATGGGGTCATTTTTAATTACTATACCTAGAGCTTGGACTAAACAAAAAACAACCTCTACAAGGTTTTTATCAATTAGAGGTTTCACTTATTATTATTTTTTAGCATCTCCTTCCTAAGGTCTGTTCAAATTTATTTTCGGGGGAATGGTACTACACAAAATCAACAAAAAAACTAGGAAACATCAATCAAGAGACACAATATTATCAAATCTATCAATTATAATTAAACAGTGAAATAAAAATATAATATCAAGGATTTTGAATAATTATATTATTAGATCAAATAGATCATCAAATCCATGTTTTCCTTATAGACCATTGTAACTTAAGGCACGTTATGATGAGATATGACCAATCAATTTATTTCAGCATACCCCTTATTTATCAAAAATCATATCCCTAGTTTACCAAGACATCCAAAACTAAATAAAAACATCTATTAAATAACACAACCTCCCTAGGTTACTATTTTTTTTATAAACTGGCTTGGATAACCCACCTAAATAGTACCAAAATCAGTCCAAACATAGTGTGAAGTTCATTCTTGATTCCCATGGGATGGGGAATAGAAATCGGTCATCAAAAACAAACAATAGGGAATGATTTCACCAAATTAATAACTCATCAAGAAAAAATAGTTAATATAAACCAATAAATATTCATTATGGAAAACACTCCTCAATAGAAAAGTACCACATGTATTTAGCTACATGTCCGAAAATAGTACATAAACCAAAGTGACCACATCAAAACATAAAAGACAACACCATAAAATATCCATGTAATAAGAGGATCAAATTATCCACTAATCACTGCTTACTCACAAGATCCCACTAACCAAGAACACCTACCACCTCCTAGAAATTTCTTTCAATTTTTTGACATTGAATATGAATTTCTACAAATTCCCAAAGTAAAAAAGTAGGGTGTAAGAAAAAATCCCAACATGATTCCAGTAATAATTTCATAAGTATTTGCATATAAAATAAAACAAATTTTCTCAATTTTAAATAAACATGTAATGATAATATTTTTAAAAAACATTATTTTCAAAACATTTAAATGGATAATAAAAAATATGTACAAAATCAAATTTCCTTCTAAATAGTATGATATAAACATCTTTGTCAAAAGAATAATGAATAATAATTTTTATCAAAGAAGACATAAATAATATTTTCAACCAAGAAATGACAAATATAAAAATTTTCAATCCTAACACCATGGTAATAAAACTCAGGGGTTAGTTAGTTCTGGTTACAAGGTTCAACAAAATCTCAGTTCAATATGACTCCAAGTGCACACACACTCCCTAGATCTATGGCATAAGGGGAATATGAGAATACCCCAACGAATAAACTCTATTATCTCTTGGTAATTTAAAATCGTTGTCATCATCATGTCATTATTTGAAAAAATATATATATATCTTGCATATCCTCTGGCCTAATTACCTAGGATCCCATGTTCCAAAGGTTAATAAATCATAATTGGTGATATCATTAATTTCAAAAAATCTAAAATCATTTCAATAATTCATTTCATTAGGAACCATTTTTATGTTTCAAATATTCCATCCATTTCAATAACCAACATCAAAAACTTTTCATAAAAATTGCATGCCTTTAAAATCAATTCATTTTATTCCAAATCATATTACATTTTATGCCATATATTTTGAAAATTCATCATTATAATCATGCTTTAAAATATTCATTTCAATTTAATATCACTTTATATAAACGATAACATCATTTATATAGACCTTTTAAAAGAGGTTTCATCACACACACACCATGCCAATTATAAATCATTTATCAAAGGGTATCAAATCAAGATTTGAGAATAATTTGGGAATCAAATTAAAAATTAGCATGAATCATAGGTTTTGTTTGATAGTAATTACCTTCCAAAACCAAATACTTAAATCACAATATCAATAACAACCCAACTAGGGATCCACCAACGGAGATTATATGGCTATTATGATCAAGGGAGAATCCAAGAACCATAATTCATTAGGTTAAGATCTAGATCTATCTATTACATGAGGATCCACTGCTCTCGAAGAGAGAGAGGAGGGAAGGATAGAAGAATTATAACACCCTTTATTTCAAGTAAATTTACCTTTTATTGTGTATTTCTATCTAATATTATTATTGGATTAATTTTTAGGAGTTTATAAAAGGTTTTGGAGTGTTTTTGAAGTGTATCTAGAGGTTCATAGTTTAAGCATGGTTATATGAAACTGTGAACTATCTCTAGGAAACCTTGAAAGGGGATGAAAGGATTTAATGGGAAGGAACATAATTAAATCATGGATTTTAAAAACCATGCACATTCCAAGGGAAAGTGTGATAGTGTATAAATTGGGAGAATCATGATTGGTGGATAGTTTTTCAAACTATGCAATCCAACCATGTGATGTTTTGTCTTTAATATAGTAGCACTACATGGTTGAAAAAAAAAATCCAAACCATATGGCATAACCATATGACTACTTGGGTGATTTCTAATAACATTTACATAGTTGGAACATAGTTTTGTAAACTGTGTCACTTTACCATGGGACAGAAATTTAATGCTCGGGAAATTAATTTTAAATGCAATTTAAGTCCCTAAGACCCTCATTTTTATTTTATACTTCTAGGGTATCAAAATCCCAACCTCTCCCAGGCTCTCAAGTATATTCCCTTTGATCTAAAAAACATTTAATGAATAAAAGTTTTTTATAGATTCAGAAAAAATGGTATGCCCTTGTTCCTACACATTATTCCAAAATCTAATCTCCTAATTTTTATTGAAGGCATATATTTTTCCTATTATTGATAGATCTTTTTTTACAATGAGAATATTTATAGGATCTTATTGGATATATTAATGGGAATGTGTTCTGAGCCCAAATCTAGAATATCTTAGTTTTATTATTATTTCTGGTCATCCTATGAGAGGTGGGTGGCTACTCTATCATCTATACTTATTCTAAAACTTTATTGGTTTTATATAAATGTTTTATTTAATTTTATAAAGATTAATTGTGTGATTTATTAAAGGTTTCAAATTTATGGTATTATTTTGATGTGATAAAAATGTTTGATGAAATTATTTCAAAAGAATATATGTTTTATAAAAAAATTAATTGGGTTGAAATTCGATATAATTAGGTTTGTGTGTGTCCAAAGTGGGATACAGTCATGAAGTACCACCATCAATGTGAGATGGATCATGGTCATGAAGTACCACTATCAATGTGTGACACAAATATTGATTGTGTGTGTGAAAATGGAAATGGTTATTCTAAGTATTAAATAATAGTAAAAATATTTTATATTATTTTTATTACATGGATTTCATTTGTAGTTTTTTATAAACGGTTTAACTACTTTTTAATTATTTTATATGAAATGTGATAACTAGTTCTTATCTCAGTGGAATGTTTTGGGAAGTATCTGGGGATTTCCTACTATGTTTACACTCACCCCCTTCTTGGGAACTTTTATTCCTTGGTATATGTTTTAAAACGAGTCATAGGATAGGTAAATGTGTCATACTTCTCTAGTGATTCATCTTAACACCATAGGCATGGGAGGTGGTGTGGGATCTCAGAGCTAGTTAGGGTAGTGCTTGGGATTATTCCTCTTTGGTGACTTTAGGTCATATAGTATTTTTGTTTGTATTAGTTGGTTTTATTTATTTCATTGTCACTTTGATATTTTTGTTTCGTTGGTATTACCTTTTAGTTTATTTATTTTACTCATTCATCAAATAGATGGTTTGGAAGATTATATTTTATGTTATTAGGTTGTTGGATTAATAAAGGGAAAATCAGTCCGCAATGTTCTTATAATCCCTTTGAACATATTTTTGGCCTTCGTGTCTTGGGGTTATCATCTAAGGATATTATTATCTTTTCCTCCTCTCAAGAAAACAAATTGGATATAGGGAATTTATGACCATCATTGACTAATTTCTTGATGCCATTCCTCAAATTTTCATTGGGTTTTTACCAGAAAGTTAAATGAAATTTATGATTGATATCCTACTATAGAATAGTCCCATTTCTCTTTCCTCTTGTAGGATGATATCAATATAATTAAAGTAGTAAAATATTCAACTACAAGGGTTGGAATGAAAAGAGTTCATTCAACCGAGAAAGTATCTATTGGTTGAACCATTCCTTTTTGTAAAGAATAATGATAGGACTCTTATTCATTTTATGGATTATCATAAGCTCAATCATGTTATGATAAATAATTGGTATCCTATTCCATGAATTGATGATCTATTTGAATACTTTATAGGATACTCATGGTTCTATAAGATTTATTTACAATCAGGGTATCACCAACTATGAGTTCAGAAGGAGGATATTATGAAAATAGGTTCTCAGAGTCATTATAGTCATTATGGTCATTAATCCATTTAGTCTTATTAATTCACTACTAGTTATTATGGAATTGATGAATTAGATATTGTAGAGGTATCTTGACTCCTTTTTTGTGGTGTTCGTTGATTATATTTTGGTGTATTCTAAGAAAAATGCAGATCATGTATAGTCTAAAGTACCTTACATGAACATCCCCATTATGATAAGATTTTAATGTGTGATTTCTAGATAAAATAAGTATGATTACTTATCCATTTCATCTCTAAAATATGAGTTTTTATAGATCCTAAAAATGTAGAAGATGTTATTTTTTTATCAAACACTGAAGAATGATTTTTAGATACAAAATTTCCTTAGCTTGGTAGGATATTAATGATGCTTTGTTCATGTTTTTTCATGACTTCCCTACCTAATGATAGGTTTTAAAAGGAAAGGTTTTTATTTCGAATGGATTAAAAATTTGAATTATTTTTTTCAAGATATTAAGGCCCACATTACACCAACAGTGATCCATATATTGCTGAAGTCAAAATAGGGGTATATAGTCTATTGTGATGTATTGAGATCTGGGTTGGGTTGTGTTTTCATGCAGGGAGATCATGCTGTAGCTTATCAATCATAAAATTAATAGATGCATGAGAATAATTACACAAAAAAAAATTTTATAAAAGGTGGTGCCTCAGTCAATCACCAAGGAACATTTTATTGATCATAAAAGGAAAGGGATTACAAAAGTCTGAAAGATGGAACCTTATTACAGTCCTTGTGATAAAAGGGAGATATTCGTCTGGAAAATCATCTAGCTAGGTAACATCCTCGTTGACCCCCTTATTTACGAGACTATCAGCAACCATGTTCGCTTCTTGGAAAACATGTGTGGCAATGTAGTTGAGATTCATTAGCGAAGAAAGACATTTCATCCATCGAGAGGTGAGCGGCCAAGAAAGGTGAACCAATCCTTTCCAGATAGATTTTACAATAGTGGTTGAATCACATTCAATCCATAGATGGTTCCAACCCTTTTGTTTGGAAAAATCCACTACATGAATCACTCCTAAAATTTCCGCTTCCAAAGCTGAGGCCACACCACATCCACCAAAAAAGCATCCAAGGCATCTGCCAAGAAAGTCTCTGAAGATGGAACCACAGCCTGTCGAACCCAGATTTCCTCTAGAAGCGCCATCTACATTCACTTTGATCCATCCTATAAGCGGAGCTTTCCAAAATACCTCAAAGGTGTGTCGAGGTTGCCTATAAGATCCTTCAATCCGGAGACGTCGAAGGATCTCAAAGTCACCAACAGAGTTGTCACAATGATCTTTCTGAAGAGTGGAAACATCCTTAATGGCAATGAGAATACACATTTTACCTGTATTGAGACTAAATGAGTAATTATTATGAATAAAATTATTTCTATCATACTAGAGCCCACGCAGGAGTTCCGCCACCGCAGTCAGAAAGAGATTCTTGACTTGCTTAGAAGAGTCCCAATTAACACAAAGTTTCAATTGAGAACATGTCCTCATTACTTTTTTTGTGATAAATTTAAATTGTTCACAAATCATAAGAGATTAAAACACATTTTTTCACAAAGGGGTTTTATTTTAATGTAACATATATGGATGAAATATCTATATATTATTAAATTTTTATTTATTTATACATCTAGTAAATGAAATTATGTGGTTGATGTATTGAGTAGGAATTAATATAATCAGTTGGCTAGATATGTTTTAGATCAATGGAATCAAATATCAGTTATAACTAATATGAATTTGGAATTTGTTGATCTTGGTAATGTTTTGGTTTTTCTTTCCTGTTTCTCTTATTCTTTATTTAGTTTATCAAGTTAAAGATACTTTGACATATGATCTTGAATTTGTAACCATGAGGTCAAAAATCAATGTTTGGGAAACCATTGAGGTATGGAAGCTAGATGAGAGTTTAGTGTTGAATTTTAGAAATCATATCATGGTACCTATGGATTATCAAGAATAACTTATTTCTTCCTAAAACTATTTTATATGGGTTCTTAATTTAATAATTTAGATGATGTATAAGGTGTTATGAGGTTATTTTTTGGTGGGATGGAATGAAGATAAAATTGTTGAAGTTTGTTTCAAGATGCCTCGCATGCCATCAAATTAAGCCGAAGTACAAAAAACCGGGTGTTATGTTGCATTCTTTACCTATTCATTACATATTCTTTACCTATTCTTATATATTACTATGGATTTTTTCACAGGTCTACAAAGAATAGTTACTAAACATGAATCCATTTGGGTGATTATAGATCATCTCACGAAGTCAGATCACATTATCACTATTAATGAATTCAATATGGGAAAAGACTTGTAATATATATATATCTCTCATAAATTATAAATATTCATGGTTTTCTACTCTCGATTGTGTCTAGGGAGGACCCAAAGTATAAATATCAGTTCTCAAAGTCAATGAAAAAATCCCTTAGATCCTAGTTGATGATGATAGAAATGTATCACCCATAAATGTAGAGTCACTCTGATCAGATGATCCAAGCATTAGGGAACCTACCGCTCAAACCCAGAGTCCTTAGAATCTCTAAATATAATTACACCTTCAATCCATATAATTTTAGGAATAATTTGTCCCAAATTTGGGTTAGACTACATGGACTTAGCTGTTTTTTTGGAACCCCAAGATCTTGAACGATATAGTGTCTTGCATAGGTACTCCTCTCAAAATCAACCAGCATACCTTAACTGCCGAGATTGGATTATATGCATGAGTTATGGTTGAGTTTGATCTTGACTATAAAATCTAGAAGTATATTATATTCAATGAAAAAGTTTAAAAAACAGAGGATCATATTGAGTTTGAAAGTTATCCACTATTCTGTCAACTTTGTACGATTGTAGGACACTCATTGATGAATTGTAGAGTTATGAAAATCCAAGCTTCTCAGACAAGGGCTGATGGATGGACTGAAGTTCGAATGGGTAATAAGAACCAAAGTACTAACTTTGAGAATCCCGAACCCTCCAAGAAGACATATGAAGTTTGGGTTAAGAATACAACCTTTTTGGGAGATAATTCGGTACCACTTGGGATAATCTAGTGGAAGAAATAGAGCAGGACTCTTCTGATCAAATCATTATTGAGGAAATTGAAAATCTTGTTATGGATACCTGTGAATAGATGCAATATGCCACTTTTTCTAAAAACACTTGTGGTTGAAATTCCATAGATTCTGGTGTTATTACTTCAGGCCTTGCAGACCCATCTAGTGGGAGTGTTCCCGGTACTGCTTTGGAGATTAAAAATGGTTCACCTACAGAGATGAATCAGGCTCTTACAACAAGTTCTAGTCATATATCTGATAGCGTTATATAATTTGGTAAGGCATTGTCCATGTAGAGAAACCATGTTTCCTTGGTTAACACGGCTGAATTTGGTCATTCCTATGAGGAACCTGCTGTCTTGGTTTCCACGGATGGTAATCCAGGCATCCCTATAGGAACTATGATGGTTTTATCTTGTGACACCTTGGGGGCAGTGAGCATGCAGTAAGCTTCGGTTTCAAACACCATCATCCAGACAGTTCCCTTGGATAATAACTCAGGTATGGATAAAATACTAATAAGGATTTATCTAATGAGACTGTTATATAGGTGAGAATACAGTCTGCACCTATGGTTGACACTATCACTCAGGTTACAATTCCTTTAATGGATTAAGGGGATGTCCAATGGAAACCCTCATTAAAGGATAAAACACCTAAAACAAATCATATTTTTACTAATACAGGTTCTTCTAACAAA
This sequence comes from Viscum album, assembly GCA_963277665.1. Lineage (NCBI taxonomy): Eukaryota > Viridiplantae > Streptophyta > Magnoliopsida > Santalales > Viscaceae > Viscum > Viscum album. The sequence goes on from OY728139.1 coordinate 906,861,267, forward strand.
TATTCTATTTATCCTATATGTAAAGAAGGAAAGAAACTCAGTCTATCCTCCTTGAAAAATGTCAGAAGATCAAAGAGAAAGAATGGATCAGGTGGTTCAAAAAAAGGGGGTTTTATCCCCAAAACTAGGTTCCAATTAAGATTTTATTTTAGAATTGTCAGGGCATTATGAAACCTAATACAATTATTGTTCTTAAAATATTTCTTATGACTTATAGACCTAAAAAAATTTCCTTTACTAAACCTAAAATCAATTTTTCATTGAAATTTATGCATATTTGTTCTTATGGTAATAATCTTTTAGGTTCTTGTAATGATTGACTTGTTGTTGAAATGCTTTGGGTTTTTTACCTTTCTTAATTAAAGAATGTTAATCCTTTTAAAACATCTGAACAAATGTTTTATTTTGATTTTCCGTTGATGTCATGCATATTTTTTGTACCATGATTTATTATAAGAATATATATTAGTATCGAATATCTATTTGGTATGATATGTATGTTTTATCTAACAATAATAAAGACCCCTAGTTTATAACCAGTAAATTTAATGTGATTATTACTTCAAGTGAGAAAATTGGTCCATCTCACTCTGCCATCTCCTCAAGAGAATTTAAAGATTCTATTGAAGATTGTAATCTTGTCAAAATTAACCTCACTGGTGCTAAGTTCACATGGTATAGAATACACTACAACAAGGTAGTTCTAGTAAACTAGATATGTATTTCACGAACACCCTTTTTCTGGAAAATTAGAATAACATCACTAGAGTAACCTTACCTAAACATAATTCAGATCATAACCACATCCATGTAAGTCTTTTTAGCAAAATTGTTAAAAACATTCTTCCTTTCAGATTTAATAATATTTGGTCTGCTGATCTGGAATTCTTAAACATTATAAAAAAATGTTGGGAGTCTATGAGTCATCAAATTGATTATTTTTCTTATATCACCAAGTTAAAACATCACAAATAGTGCCTTAAGGGTTGGTGTAGTTTTAAAACTAAAAAAAATTACAAGGAAATATCTACTCTTGAGAATGAACATTTCCATATTCAAAATACTACTACTGACTCTAATTTCATTGTGGACCCCCAACCTAAAATCAACACCTTGAAACTCATCTATCTTCTTGGATTTAAAGACAACATACACAAAAAAAATAAAACTAAATAGCCTTCGGATGGTGATAGAAACACTAAGTTCTATAATTATCTACAGATAATCAGAAAATTTTTCAGACTTATCACATTCCTTAGGGATGAATACTCACTCTTTAACTCTAAATAGGATATTTCTAGTCATGTTGTTTCTTAAATTAATAATATTTTCAATGTCCCAAATTTCAATAAGGACCTACTTCCTGATGTGATTCTGGTCATGGTTAAGGAGGGAGGGAATTCTTATCTCTTAAATATCCCTCTTGATCATGAAATCAAAGAAGTTGTTTTTAGCATTAATCCTGATAGTTCCACAGGTCCTGATGGTTTTTACAATGGTTTCTTCCAACATCACTAAGAGGTCATTCACATAGATGTTTGAAAACTTGTCAAATCCTTATTTTTTAATGGTTCCTCCCCCATGGTATTAATGATAAATTTCTTAATTTAATTCCTAAAGTGGACAATGCCTATGAGATTCACTACTTTCATCCTATTGCCCTTGTTAATTCCCTTTGTAAAATCATTACTAATATTCTTGCTAATATACTTTCAACTATATGTAAAAATATTGTTTCATGGAATCAATTCAGTTTTATCAAGAGAAGGCCAATTCAATACTACATTTTCCTCACCTCAGAATGTACCAACAGCTTAAGAAAAGCTGTCAAAGGGGGAAATATTTCCATTAAACGTGATATTAAGAAATCTTTTGATACCATTGATTGGAGCTTCATCTACAAATTCATTCAGTCCTTTGGGTTTAATGATGCATTTTTAGTAGGATAAACCCTTTATCTAAACCGTCTTCCATCTATGCCCTTGTTAATGGTTCCCCTAAGCGCTATTTTAAATACACTAAGGTATTTAGAAAAGCTGATCCATTATATCCCATTCTTTTTGCTATTTCGGAAGATTACATAAGAAGATTCATCACTCACCTTGTTGATAAAAATATACTGAAACCCGTATAGGTTTCTAGAAATATAAATGTGCCTACTCATCTTTTATATGACAATGAAATCATCCTATTTTTACAAGGGGATAAAAGGAATATTCATTTTTTTTAAACTACTTTTTCCCTTTATGAAGAAATATCTAGTCAATCTATAAGCTGGACGAAATCATTTGTTTTCTTTGGTAAATTTTTCTTCTTCTTCTAGAAAAAATAATATCATCAACAATTTAGGTATTAAAGAAGGTTCCTTCCCTTTTACATATCTTGGTGTTCACATTTTTTGGGGAAGGCCTAAATCCATTTACATTTCCACTATGGTTGACCAGGTCATCAATCAACTGTCCATCTAGATGGGTAAATTCTTCTCTATGGTTGGTAGGGTGTTTCAGGTGAAATATTCTATTTTCTCAAAAATGGTTTACTCATTGATGGTTTACAAATGGCCTCCGGGTCTCCTTTATAAAATTAATGTTTACATCAAAAAATTTGTTTAGACTGGCAGTATTCTAGAAATGAAGCTTCTCACTGTTCCCTGGGCTAATTGTTTCAAACCATTAGACAAGGGTGGTCTTGGCATAAAATATATTAAATTCTTCAATGAATCCCTTCAAGATAGACTCACTTGGAATTTGATTCATAGTAAATCCGGTTTTATTTCTTTTTTTAAAAAAAATATACCTTACAAAGTTAAAGAAGGGAAATTTCAATTAAATTAACTCCACTATATGGCCATACATTAGTAGTTACTTTTCCAATATCATGAATAACTCTAGATGGATGTTTAACACTGATTCTTCCAGGAATTTTTTGCTGGAAAAAATGGACTGGAACCCCTCTAATCTCTATTTTTCCTCAAAATTATCATCTAGAAAAAACTATCTATACTGTAAAGGATGATACTCAATATCGTAACTTTAAATTTCTTGATAACATCATTCAAATTATAAAAAATTATTAATACTCTAATTTTGATGACTTCCTTATTTGGGAGCCTTCTCACAATGGTATCCTTGATTCCAAAAATTTTTACAAGTACAATTTTTCAAATTCGGATCTTAATTTTTATTGGTTGAAATCCTTTGATAAACCATGGATTAAACCCTCGAGATTACTCTTGTTTGGAGTATTTCTCCAACCATGTTCCCACTGAGGTTTGTATTTAGTCATTTGGGATCCAACTATTATCTAAGTTTCATTTTTTTCACCATTATAGATAAAATACTAACCATCTATTTATGTGTTGTTCTACGACATCAGCCCTTTGGAATTATATTTCTGATATTTTTTACTACATATGGTTACTCCTTGACTCTATCAGTGCCCAATTAAAGTGTTTTATGGATCTAAAAAACCTCACAAAAAATAAATAATCTCTTCTTAACGTATGTTTCTAAGCCTCTTCATGGGATCTGGTATGATAGAAATGTTATTATCAACAATAATTACTCCTTAAATCCTAATGTAGGTCAGACAAGAATTCTCATTGCCATTAGGGATTTTTCCTCGATTCAAAAAGCTTATTGTGACAACACCATTATAGACATTGAGATTATTCATTGACATTAGATTAATGGTCTCTATAAAAACTGAGACTCAATTTTGAGGTATTCTGGAAAGCCCTTCTCCAAGGATGGATCAAAGTGAATGTTGAAGGTGCCTCCAAAGGAAACCCAGGACCAACGAGCCGTGGTTCCATTTTCAGATATTTTCTTGACCTGTGTTGCAGATTCTTTTGTGGCTGCTAGGGTACCACCTAGTCTATGGAAGCGAAATGATGACTGTGATCCATGTTGTTTGTTTTTCCTAGAAAAAACGTTGGAACAATATTTGGATTGAAAGTGATTCAACCACTATTATCCACGCTATTTGGAATGGTATGGTGCACCTTGCCTATCCACTTACTACCCGTTGGATGAGCTACCTTGATTCACATTGGGAGATCAAATACATTGTCACTCATGCATTTTGTGAAGCGAACATGGTTGCAGACAGTATTGCTAACAAGGGAGTCAACCAGGATATAACCTGGTGGGATGACCTGCCTTTTGATCTTCTCCCTCTCTATGATAAATATTATAACAAGATTCCTTAATTCAGACTCACATAACATATTTTCTTATATTTAATAAAATCTGTATTGGTCTTTGACTAAGACACTACCTTCTTTAAAAAATGAATCAATATCTATGATGTTTGAAATTAGTTTATAAATTACTTAATGTGTTTAGTTTATTTTCTATAGTTTTTCAGAACTATTTTGATTCTATATTTAATCATAAATTGATTTTTATATATCTAATTAAGGTGATTACTAATTATTATGAAATATAATTAAATTTTCTAAATAAAATTAAAATCATTAGAATTTTTATTTTGACATTATCTATGACTATTCTATCTTTGAAACTTGAAAATTCAATCATTTTACAATTTTCATAAATTCAGATATGTAAATTTGTTACATGAATAATTCACTTACATGAATCCATTATGTGAATTGACAACATAGATTTAGTTATTTTTATTATCTTATGTGGATTTATATCCATCAATTCCCTTACATCAATTCACTTATATAGAGAAAAACACCTACATGAAAAACTCCTATATGAATTTTCCTATATAGTTCAATGGAAATTCTATAGGTTTTTCTAAAATCTAGGAACTTTATCTATTTTACATTTTATTTCATATACCGATTTGATTCATGTTAGTTTAAAAAATTAAAATTGTTCTAATGACTTTATAAAACCATATTAATTATGTAGAACATATGTGAACTGTTTATCATTATTTTAAACATGTTTTTATGAAAATTAAATGGTGTTATATTTTCATGCATAAAAATTATAGCTTGAAACTCAAAAAATTCATTTTAATTATTTGATATTTTTTTTATTCAATTATATTATTTATAAATTAATATTAGTTGATATTAGATCATCTAAAACTTATTTAATATATTTATTGTGGTGAAATTAATTTTTGATATTCTCTACATATTTACTTCTTGTCTTAGATGAAATGATTTTTTAATGTAATATTTCAAATTCAAAATTTATATTTTGATTGTATTATTCATAAAACTATTATTATATAGATCATATAAATTATTTAACTGATGATTTCAAATTGATTTGAATTATTCTATATTTTTTTTAATAATAGACATGATTTGTGTGATTATTATGAAATGAAAATTTCTCTCTATTTCGGATAATCCAATTTATCTCTTTTATTATTATAAATTTTTTTTCAAGGTGTAGTCTAAATAGATTTTTATTTAAAGGACACAATTTTTCTTGGAACAGATACAATTGTTGAAAATTATAATAGCTGATCTCATACTTTCATACGATTACAATTATCAAGTGACCCAATGCTCAACTATTAGCATCATTATGAAAAACTCTCTCAAGGGAGGAACAAATATTCTTCGAATTTATTCACCTTAAAGATACATTCTATAAATTTTTTGGAATTCATATACATCATCATTAAAATCCATTCATGGGGGCCTATATTAACTATTTAATCTACAAATTTATTTCTACAACTCTCTATTGGTTCTGTAGTTAGTGTATTTACTTCTTCTTAAATGGGTAGAGTTGTGTGCACTAAATTATTTCTCACACAGGTTATACTGCCTCTAAAAGATACTCCCATTTCTATTTTCACATGTCTAAAAGATAGTAAACTTATGCTAGGGATGAACTTTGTAGAATGCCTGTGTTTTTATCTGGTCCCACAAGAAGGGTGTGTGTAGGTTTGTGGCTACACCTAAAAAAGTCTTGGTTTGGGATTCATCCTAGTGTAAAAATACAGGTTTAGATTACTCCCATGTAAAATTATCTCTCACTTTAATAGTGGGATTCATACTCTATCAGTTGGGATATGAAGAGTGGAATAAGTCAATTAGACAGAACCACCATAAAAATTCCTTATGTTCTCTTTAATTTTTTAGATACACTCTTCACACATCCACTTTTATAATTATTTTAAGAAAGAATCATTTAATTTTTTAAACCAAAAATTTATGCATATATTTTTAATTTCTCTGATAATTTTAATAATGTGTCACGACCCGACCCAACGGGGCTCGAGCTGCGACTCCCCAAGCCCGCCTCTAATAGGCTAGGGGCTGGCGACTAAAGCCAAGTAGGCTATCAAAACATGGGAAGAATTGGAATATAGTACTTGTACACACACACCCAAATACACCTTCATGCAATAGTGCAGAGATATATAAAACTGAAAAGTAAATCCATGCATACAACTATCCCAAACCAGAGTGCAACGGAAGTACAAAAGGGGAAAACATGGCCCAATAAAGGAAAACCACAAAAGCTTCCAACTTACTCAGAAGAAAGGGGTACGCTTCCAAAAGCACCACCAGAAAAAACCTCGGCATTGCTCTGGTAAGACTCCATGGTTAGTCTCTCTCACTCAGATCTTCCTGCTCTGGGTCCTCCTAGGACACCGTCAAAAGGCTTGTGGTCTGCAGAAGACACAAATATGTGCGGGCAGAGCCGGTAAGGGGGTGAGTATAAAAATACTCAGTAGGCACCCCAAAAACCCAAAACAAAAGAGAGAAACTGAAAGGAAACAGTCCACTCATCCTAGCCAGAGGGAACCCAGTCGAGAGAGAAACTTCATCTCATGACCATCCTCGGCTAAACACAACTAGTCAGCTCAATCCAGATATACTCAGGTCACGCACCAAGCCACATGAGGTACCGAACTCATCACTAGAAACGGTTCACAACCAGGAGAACACACTCCACAATCACTGTAATCCTAGATAACACTCATCTGAGAGATACGCTCAATTAGTTTAAACACAAACACCTCAGACGCTCACCCGAGAGATCACGCTCATCGGATATCGTCACTGAGGAAACCTCACTGAAACAACATAAACACCAAATTCCTCGGATAGGGGATAGCTCCTAGGGTCCGCTAGGGGATACTAGAACCCACACTGGTATATGAAGATCTCACATATAGGGGATCACTCCCAGGGTCCACTTTGGGATACCACAACCCGATTTAGCATTCATAGATCTCACAGATAAGAGATTACTCCCAGGATCTGCTGGGGGATACCACAACTTGATATGGTGCTCGAAAAAAACACGCCTCTTAGATAATGGATCATCACCTATGTCACGATGGTCACAACGATACCAAAACCCTATCATGTACATATCGCGATGTAGGGGATCGAACTGTCGATGTCGCAACCCTACCGACACAATGCACTGAGTAGGGGTTCATATAACCAATGATACCTTAACCCTACTATAATCCTCATGCTGAGTAGGGGATTATATACCCAATGATACCAAACCCTACTGAACACATCACACTGCGTAGGAGATCATATTCCCAATGATACAACAAACCCTACGGGGTTAACCAGCTAGATAGGGGATCACTGCCCATGGATAAGCGATCAAAACGAAACCAAGAACCTGATCTAGGGAAACGATGCTAGAGGATCCCACTCCAGGCCCATCGGAGGGATGAAACAACTCTAACAGATTAAACATCTCATTGAGAGGATCACAAACCTATACTAAGGTTGTGATGTCACGCGAACCCTCATTGGAATGAACCAAGAGAGTATCATCCACCATTGTTGGTCCAAACGTTGCTAACCCAAATGACCCACCACAACGCCACACCGCGCACCTCCAAGGCCGATACCGAGGCCACCATCACGATCCACGGGAAAAAACACGCAGGTTAGGCTATTTACTCACTCGAAATGGACAACCGGTGAAAAAGGAACTATTCACCGTAGTTATCCCATGTGGGGCCCGCACTACGATCCTGAAACTCATCCAGCGGATCATACCACTGCGATCCCCTCAGAAAAACACACTAGATTGACTACTCGATCGTCCCAAACGAACACCCAGTGAAAAAGGTACTATTCACTAAAGCCATCTTGAGTGGGGCCCACACCATGCTCTCAAAACTTGTCAAGTAGATTACACTATTTCGATCCCCTTGTAAAAACACACAGGATCAACTACTCATTCTTCCAAAACGGACACCCGGTGTAAAAGTTGTGTTTCTCCAAAAACGCCAAAACCCGGCCTCATGGGGCCCACAACCTGTTCTCGGTCAGAACACCAGAAAACCATCAAGAAAAGTCTGACGTACCATCAGGGTCTCAAACACCACTGACGACGCATCAATCGGACGCTCCAAGTAGAAGATACAATGACCCGAAGTCGAATAATAATAAAATATCATTATTGTATTCAACGTTTCTAGCACCTGAGCCACAATCCCAACTTCAAAACCCCCAAACACACACAGAAGTGTTCGACTCATCTCCAGGGTCACGTCGCCATAAATAGCGCATGATTTGGATCTCCATGGAGAAAGATACGGGGGTTTTAAAACCCCCGTGTACAAGAAGAGGGTCGGACCTGCCTGAACCGTCCGGTCCGACCGGCCGACCCGCCCGCTCCGTCCGGCGGACCACCCCACCGCGGCATGCCATAGAGCGTGTGGCCGACCCCCCTCGCGGGGTCATCACTAATTGGAAGCCAGACCGCCACCCCTGCGGCGGTCTGATTTCATCCCCGCGGCCGGCCGTCATGCCGGTGTCGCGTCGGCGGACCTTCCGAGGGCCGCTGGGGGCACCTCAGGGGTCTAAACGTGCATCCGAAGGCATCTGTGCGCCCCCCGGGACTAGATCTATTCATCTGCTGGCTCAAAATAGAGAAAACCGAACCAAATCGGGATCCAAGATTTTAAAACTCAAAATTCCTACCTTTTGGCGGATCGCCGATGCTTTGGATGCAGAACGACGCCCGCGACGCCCGAAAGCTCGATCCGCTGACGATCGGTGCTAAAAACGGACGTCTGCGGCTCGATTTGATGAAGAAACAGAGGGGTAGGGGGGTTGTTTCCTCCAGCACATACAAGGTGTGGGAGAAGTGGGGGGGGGGAAGATGATTGATTGATGTTTATTATTATTTTAAATAAAAACTTCATTTAACTCACCGCCAACAAGCCTCTGACCCAGCACCCGGAGCTGAATAATGTTATGTCACACTTAGGGTAAACACGGCGTTCTAAACGCAACAGCAGACTCAGATTTTCAATCTAAGACTCCGTTCAGACGTTATTCATGATGACACTAATAAATAGACTTTTACATTTATTTACAAAAACACCCATGGTGGATTTTCTCACAGTAGGCCCGCGTCCGCAATGTTTACACCCCGCCTAGGGTAAACGACACACTCAGGATGCAACCGTACCCTCAAATTCCCATTCTGAGATACCCATTAGGAGATTACACACCCCCACCACGTGTATTGTATAAAAATACTTAATATTTTTATAAAATTTATTCCGGGCACACCAGGCCTCGGAATTGCATGTTGTCTTCGCGCCTAACTCTAGAATTGTTAATAGGAATATTCTAAAGTTTGACAGGGACAAAACCTGAGTTGCTACGTCCTCCCCACCTTAGAATTTTTTATCCCTGAAAATCCATAAGCACAAGGAAAGCAACTGGACTCTCAGCTGGGTCTCCCATGCCAGTGATTTTGCCAAGAAACACCCTTGCTTAAACACATAAGTCAGAGGGACTCATCCACCACACCTCAACACTATCCGCATTGGGTGGCACTGACTCGCCCGCATGGTTTTTATTGCGTCACAAAAATGCATCTCGGTGGGGGAAGGATCCCTCTTCCGCACGCATTCGAAGCACGATTAACAACACCCACACAGGGTCTTACCAATGCCCTGAACAAAACTCGATCGAGCAACAGAAAGGGAAGAGTGCCACTAAATAGTGTCTATCAAACTACTGTAGAATGTAGAAAGGGCAAATGGTGTATCTCTATCCATCCGTAGAGCCTCTGGTTCAATAGCCTCTAGGGCATGCAGCTGTCCTCGCCCACGTTCTCTAGCTCCCTGAGCTTGGCGTGGACCACCTGGGGATGGGGGTGATGGAAACTGATACCGCCTACCACCTCCTGTTGTTGCACCAGCTCCATCGACACGTCCACCGCCCTTCGGACCTCCTTCCTTGAGACGCTACCTCTGCCAAGGTGGTATGTCGACCGGATCTCTCTCAGCAGCATGACGTGTCAAACAATCTCTAGAAAGATGTCTCCGACCATTATAAGCGTAACACTGCCTCTCCTATGGATTACAAAAACTGGCATGTGAGCCCTATGAACCATGAGCCTTAGATCATATATCCTAGGGTCGCCTCCTGAAATGTCGGCCACGTCCATCCCCTTGCACCTACCGCCGTCTACTAGTTGTTGATGTCTCATCTTCTACGCGTCCAACACTGACGGTCTGAATCTGATCGGCCAAAAAGCTCTCCACCACCAAGGCTCACTCTATCACTCTAGCATAGGTGGGAAGACACAAGGAAACCAAACCTTCCCATATGTCTCTATGTAGGACCTGTATGAAGGTCCGAGCCCTAAAGAACGGGTCTCGAACAATATCTAGGGAGTAGCGCGACAGGTCTGTAAACCTCGTTGAGTACTCCGACATAGTCATGCGCTCGTATCGAAGCTACAGAAGCTCTTGAATTCATACTAACCTAAGCATCACAGATAGAACTCTTCCCTGAAGAGCTGGTCAAACTCTTCCCATGTGAGCGTCTCCTCATCGTGGGACTGCATCACAAAACTCCACCATCGCTCAGCCAAACCATGCAGAAGGCTCGCCGCTAGGATGACCATCTATTCTGGGGGTGTCCTCACCAGTCAGAAAACTTGGGTGACTTCTTCGAGGCAGTCATCAGCTGCATAAGGGGCTGGATCACCCCAAAACCTCAGAGGTCACTGCCTCTGGAACTCGTGCAGTGCACTCGGCCTACGTGCAACCTCATCTTGCAATGCTGACACAACTAGTTGCTTCATAGGTGGTGGATCAACTGGCGGACCACCTGGAGTTCTGGCCTCAGAACCTGCACCCTGGTTCACAACCTCTATACAGGGTAGATAATCACCACAATCCTGCTGCGGAACCCTCGCTGGCAGTCTTCGTGGAGGCATCCTGAAATACAATCAAGATGCACCATGGTCAAAGAGTATATCAGAAGAGCTGACTCAACAAGGACAAGGAAAAACCCAAAACCCAGTCTTATATGATGCATGTACCATTATTTTTTCCCTACGACCAGTGTAAGAATGGCCTGAGTCGAAAAGAAGGTTTTCAGAGTCCTGGTGAATGGATACGTCGGCCGCCGCACCAACACTAGAGTCCCTGGCTAGAAATTTGAACTCAAAACACTCTAAAACTGCCATTATGCAACCCAACCCAAACTCAAAGCTAGACCAGCTATGCTATGAGATCCCAAAGGTGGAACCTCCTTCGATACCACTTTGTCATGACCCAACCCCATGGGGCTCAAGCCACGACTCCCCAAGCCCACCTCTAATAGGCCAGGGCCTAGCGACTAGCGCCTAGTAGGATATCACACACATGGGAGGCATTACCCTAAGGTACTAGTACACATGCACCCACATACACCTCCATGAAATAGTGCAGAGATATATAAAACTGAAAAGTAGATACATGCATACAACTATCCCAAACCAGAGTGCAACAGAAGTACAAAAGGGAAAAACGTGGCCCACTAAAGGAAAACCACAAAAGTGTCCAACCTGCTCCGAAGAAGGGGGTATGCTACCAAAAGAACCTCGGCATAGCTCCCATAATACTCCATGGTCAGTCCCACTCGCTCAGCTCTGCCAACTCCGGGTCCTCTTGGGACACCGTCGAAAGGCATGTCATCTTCACAAGACACAAACATGTGCAGGCAAAGCCCATGTAGGGGTGAGTATAACAATACTCAGTAGGCACCACAAAAACCCAAAACAAAAGAGATCAACTGAAAGGAAACAGTCCAATCATCCCAGCCAGAGGGATTCTAGATTAGAGATAAAATCCATCTCATGACCATCCTCGGCTAAACACAACTAGTCAGCTCAATCAAGACATACGCAGTTTACACACCAAGCCACATGAGGTACTGACCTCATCACCAACAATGGTTCAAAACTAGTAGAACACACTCCATAATAACTTTCATCCTAGATGACACTCATCTGAGAGATATTCTCCATCGGTTCCCACACAAACACATCAGATGCCCACCCGATAGATTACACTCATTGGATATCATCATAGAGGAAATCTCGTTGAAACAACATAAACACCAAACTCCTCGGATAAGTGATCACTTCTAGGGTCCGCTAGGGGATAACAGAACCCACACTAGTATATGAAGATCTCACAGATATGGGATCACCCTCAGGGTCGGCTGGGGGATACCATAACTTGATCTGGCATTTATAGATCTCATAGATAGTGGATCTCTCCCAAGATCCGTTGGGGGATACCACAACCTGATCTAGCACTCGACAGAAACACGCCACTCAGATAGGGGATCGTCACTCATGTCACGACGGTCACGATGATACTGAAACCCTATAAGGTACATCTTACATTGTAGGGGATCAAACTGTCGATGTCACAACCCTACCGACACTATGCGCTGAGTAGGGGATCGTATAACCAACGATACCAAAACCCTAATATAATCCTCATGCTGAGTAGGGGAACATATACCTGATTATGCCACAAACCTACTGAGAATGGCCCACTGCATAGGGGATCATAATCCCGATGATGCCACAAACCCTACGGGATTAACCTGCTAGATAGGGGATCGTCGCCCATAGATAAGCAGTCACAGCAATACCAAGAACCCGATCTACGGAAACGATGCTAGAGGATCCCACTCTGGGACCACCATACGGATGCCACAACACTAACAGATTAAAAAACCCATCAAGAGGATCAAAAAACTATACTAAGGTTGTGATTCTGCACAAACCCTCATAGGAACGAACCAAGTGAGTACCCTCCACCACTGCTGGTCTAAAAGTCGCTAACCCGAACGACCTTCCACAACGCCACACTATGCACCTCCAAGGCCGATACCAAGTCCACCATCGCGATCCACGTGGAAAAACACGCAGGATAGGCTGTTTACTCACCCAAAATGGACAAATGGTGAAAAAGGCACTATTCACCATAGCTATCCTGTGTGGGGCCCGCACTACGATCCCAAAACTCATCCAGCGGATCATACCACTGTGATCCCCTCAGAAAAAAACATGGGATCGACTACTCGATCGTCCCAAACAGACACCTGGTGAAAAAGGTTCTATTCACTAAAGCAGCCTAGGTGGGGCCCACACTACCCTCCCAAAACTCGTTAAGGAGATCATACCATTATGATCCCCTCGGAAAAACAGACGGGATCGACTAATCATTCGTCCAAAACGGACACCCGGCGGAAAATTTGTGTTTCTCTGAAAACGCCAAAACCCAGCCTCATGGGGCCCACACCCTATTCTCGATCAAAACACCCAAAACCATCAAGAAACGTTCTCCATACCATCAGGGTCTCAATTACACTAACGGCACGTCAATTGAATTCTCCAGGTAGAAGATACAATGGCCCGAAGTCGAATAATAACAAAATATCATTATTTTATTCGACATTTCTAGCACCTAGGCCATAATCCCGAACATCAAAACCCTCGAACCCACACCGAAGGGTTTGTCTCATCTCCATGGTCGCATCTTCATAGACTTCACATGATTTGGATCTCCATGGAGCAATAGACAAGGGTTTTAAAACCCCCGTGTACAAGAAGAGGGCCGGACCGGCCCGCGTCGGCCGCTCCGGCCGGCGGACCGCGCAGCCGCAGCACATCATGGCACGCGTGCATGGCCGACCATCCTAGCGGGGTCTCCGCTAAATTGGCGGCCAGACCGCCACCCCTGCAGCTGTCCGATTTCATCCATGCGGCCCGCCGCTGTGCCGGTGCCGCACCAGCGGACCTTCTGAGGGCCGTCGGGGGCACCTGGGGTCTAAACGCGCATCCGAAGGCATCTGTGTCCCCCCAGGACCGGATTTACGCATATGAAGTCTCAAAACAAAGAAAAACCAACCAAATTAGGATCTAGTATTTTCAAACTCAAAATGCCTACCTATTGGCAGATCGCCGAAGCTTCAGGTGTAGAACGATGCACTGAAGCTCGACCCGCTGACGATCGGCGCTGAAAACGGACATCTGCAGCTTGATTTGGAGAAGAAACGGAGGAGGGAGGGGGTACGTCGCCTCTTGCATGTACATGGTGGGGGGGAAGGGGGGAAGATTATTTATTGATTTTTATTTTTATTTTTTAAATAAAAACATTATTTAACTCCATGCCAACTTGCCTCCGACCCAACACCCAACACCGAATAAAGTTATGTCGCACCTAAGGTAAACACGACATTATGAACGCAACGACAGACTCAGATTTTCGATCTGGGACTCCACTCAGAATTTATTCAATCCAATGCTCATAAATAAACTTATCCATTTATTTAAGAAAACACCCCTGTTGGCTTTTCTTACAGTAGGCCCGCGCCCGCAAATTTTACACTCTGCCTAGGGTAAAAGGCGCGCTCTGGATGCAACCGTGCCCTCGTATTCCCCTTCTGAGCTACCATTTAAGAGATAACACACCCCTTCCACGTTCATAGTATAAAAATTGGTAATACTTTTATAAAATTTATTCCGGGCACACCGGGCCTCGGAATCACACGCCGTATTCGCACCTAGCTCTGGAATTGTTCATATGAATATTTCAATGTTTGACCGGGCCAAAACCTAAGTCGCTATATAATGTTTTATTCAACCCCTCTTGAAATTCTTCCATTAGAATATATGACCTAACACATGGTATCAAAGGGTAAACATTCTTAAGTATTTCTTAACTCTATTATTATTTTTTTCAAATTCCAACAATTGTTTATATTTATTTGATTAGTTAAGCTAACCTGTATCAATTCCTTAACAATAGTAAGAAAATTTCTATTTCAGTGATGGAAACTTATGATATTGAATTCTTTAATCTATTGAGACCATATCATTTCAATGGAAGTGATTATAGATATTGGAAATACTGAATAGATATTATTTTTTAAAAAAATATAGGTATTAAATATTGGATTATCATGGATAGAGGTTATAAAATAACTGAATTTGAAATTGAAAATTTAATTGGAAATAATGCTATAGAATATGTTTTAAATTAAAAAATTCATGAATTATCTTTACTGATCTCTTAGTAAAAGTGTGTAAAATCATATATCTTAATGTCAAACTGCTTCTAACATTTGGAGGACATTGAAAGTCACTCATTAACCAACTAAAAAATTACAGAGAACTATGTTTGGCATTTAAAGGGTGGAATTTCAATAATCAAGAGTGACTGACTATGAAAGTGTCCATGATTTGTTCAATATATTCACAAATATTTTCAATAACATTTACACACTTGGTGAAACTATATAAAATTAAGTGCTGGTTGAAAGGATACGTTGAGCCTTACCAAAGTAGTGGCATTCAAATAATGTATCCATTAAAGAAAGAAATGATTTTGAAAAATACTCTATAGATTGGATGATTGGATCTCTATTACAATACAATCAAGAATAGACAAAAAATGAGTTTAATTCATCATAACAAATAAAATGGGTTGCTTTTAAATCTAAATATTTATAATAACTCTTCCAATGATTTCTTATATTATTATAGCTTAGATAATGATAATGATGTATGTAAAGTTTCTAAATGAATTCAAGGGATCATAATGAAAAAACACTACTAAAAAAGATGAAGGTAAAGTCAAGAGATATAAGAATTATTTCAAAATAAATGGTAATAAAGGTAAACCCACAATTATTTTTTATAAATGTATGAAACTAGGATATAAAAAATATGAGTGTATAAAGTTGAAAAAAGAAGGGAAATATAATAACTACATGAAATAAATGAAACATTGGTATCATGTCAGTTGGACCTCTACTAAAGAATCAGACAATAGTAAGGAATCTGGAAGTGAAAAAGAGACTAGAAACCTTAATCTGAGGGGAGAATATACTCAAGTAATAGATTCTTTTTATGGTAATGTAAAATCTTCTTGTTTATTGTTTTATTGAAGCATCAAATGAGTTTAGTAATTCTTCTAATAATGATTCTAATTATGATTATTATTTTGGTTCTGATTCTAATAATTATAAAGTTAAATAATTAGGTGATGTATGTGATTAATTTCAAGTGGAAATTTATGAGCTTCTAAAAATAATGAAATTTTGAATGTGGATCCTAAAAAAAATCCACAGAAAAGAAAAAAATTATTTTGTAAAATTAAAAGTTGAAAAATTATATTCATGAATTTGATAAATAAAAGAATAAAATTAATTTTATTAAAAATATTATTTCTAAACTTGAAAGGGGAAATCATAGTTTTAGGAATTATACTGATTATACTAAAGATAAAGTTGGTGATAATCTTGAGACTATTTAGAAGGATAATGTTAATATGAAAATGGAAATTGTGAATTTAAAGGAAATGATATCTATGTTTGTTCATGGAAAGGAAAAATATTATAATATGTTAGTTGGACATGTATTATCTCAACAATACTCTAGAAATATAATTGATTTTTATGCTCACAAATTCCCTTATTTGTTTTACTAATGAAATTATGTTAAGTGAATTTCATGAAATAGATATTTATAGAAAAAATATTCATACACTATATGTGAAATAGTGACATATGGAATAAAACCTACATTTGAAACAACATGTGTAGATCATATATCCTACATTGTGAAGAAACATATGGTTAGTCAAATCTATGTTTGGATGGAACCTTACATTTGATAACAAAGAAAGTATGGAAAATGAACCCAACTTTTGGAAGCAACACTACATTTGGGGAAACAAACAAATGGTACATCAAACCTATGATCACAATCAATCATACATTATCAACATATGTTTATAGTTTTTTCATTTTATGAAGGAACCCTACATTTTACTATTCAATGACGGAGTTTTAAATTTGAGATATTATCAAATATTTATGTAATGGTATTGATGGAAGTAAATATATATTTAAAGATATTTTATGAATGATTCAAAGGATCATTATGATCGATTAAAAGGATCATATTCAATGAAGTAAATCATTTCTATTTCAAAGGAATATTATGACTCTTTTAATGATTCAAATTTAAATGATTATTATCTATCAGGCGATATTTTTTGGATCTATTCAACCATAAAAAATTTGGGTGTTCTATATATGGCAAGATTATTCTATATTTGAATATACATGATATAAAATAGTATACTTGTGTGAATATGTTCTGAATATAGAACTTACGTAAAGATAAAATGACACTATTCTACTCTGAAGAGGCTACACATTGAATATATATATATATATATATATATATATATTTGAACCTCATACTATTGTTGTTTTTTACTTTTATTTTCTAATATTATTCACACCTATTATCTCTTTAAATCTATTATTAGTTGAATACATTAATCATTGAAGAATAATATCTATATTCTCTCATCTCCCTAATAAAAATGTGATATAGAACATATTCATTCAATAAAATCAAACTCATTTTATTTATTGGAGTTTTAACTACTCAGAATCAGTCATGGATGAGTATTATCTTCTTATACTTAGCTGTGGAGAAATTATTTCCCTATAAAATATCCAGAAGACTGTGTTTATCCTTTTTCTAAATGTGTCAACTTCCTACACTTAGTTCTGATGTTATTATAAAAAGAGGAAATTGTTTAGTAAAAACACCAAGCATGTAGAGAGACTATTTGTGGAGTGGACTAGGGGATATTTTGACCTCGAACCACTATAAAAATTTATTTTGTCTTCTTTACTATTTATCCATTTTTCAAATTACTTATAGAAGATAACATTTCATATCTGCCTAAATTGAAAAGAAAGTTAAAAGAGAGAATCTGTCAAATATTATTGGAAAGAAACAATGCACCCCATCTTGTATATCTTTGTATTATTTCAACCTAAAAATTGGTATCAAAGGTGAGATTTTTGGATAAAGAAGATAAATATATTCCAAGCATAAAAGTATAAGATCTATACAGAAGCATATGTCAATGGATGATCCTATAGAAGTTATGTCTATCATGCTCTATATTTCAATGGTGATAACTATAAATACTAGAAGTCATGTATAATCATATACTTGAAGAGTCTTGGATTTAAATTTTATATAAATATCATCACTTTTTATATAATTCTTAAGAAACCAGAAACATGGGATGCTGTAAAATAATATGAGTATGAAATTAAATAAAAATCAATAAATGTTATCATTTGTGGACTTGGTCCTAAAAATTCAGTCGAGTATCACAATGTCCGACTACTATGAAATGTTGAAGACAATTTTTGTTGCATATGAAGGAATTAATAATGCTAGATAACTAAGGTATTCCATTGAAAAACTAAAATTTGACACCTTTAGAATGTATGATGGTGAAAGAATCACCCAAATGAGGGGATGATAGACAGAAATAGTCAATCATTTTTCCTCATTGGGAGATCCAATTACTTAATCAAATGAATCACTAAAATTACTCATTGTTAAAAATTTAAAATAGAATTACATGTCTACAAAAATTTGATAATCATCACTTGTCCAAAATTTGACTATGAAATAATTGATTGGAACACTAATGATGTATGAAACATAAATTCTAGCTGAAGATGATGATCATATGATGGTGAAAAGTAAAAACACTTCCCTTAAATTATAATTGAACATTCCTAACAATAAATCGATAGAAGATGCCAAAATCTAAAAATATCCATACTGTTCATATTCTGAAATGGAACTAGCTCAGTTAGCAAGAAAATTGAGAAAATTATATAAGAAAAATATAGCCTTCAAAATATCCATAAATTAATATAGAAAAGGTTATAAATAATTAAGATACTATGAGTGTAATAAAATGGGTCATATTGAAACTGATTACCCCCAGATAAATGAATAAAGTATAAATATGAAAAATAAAAAACAGAATAAAATTGATTATGGGAATAAAGGTAAAATATCCATGAAGTCTACTTGGAGTTTTTCTAAAGACTCCAATAGATCTTCCAATTCTGATTTATAAAAAGATCCACAAAATATCAAAGTAACCATGTTCTTTATGTCTAAGGAAGAAATCAAGTTATAAACCTATTACACTTCAACCTCGGATTCTGATAGTTTATCAAATAGAAACAATTCTTCCTAATGCTTGATTATTGAAGAAAAATAAGATTCTATTTTAAAAAATAATTACTCATTAAAAGTATCCACAATTTTTCTTTAAGTGAAAGATATGCAATTCTAAAACAACATCAATAGTTAATAGAAAAATTTAATACATTTTCATCAAAATGTAATGTTCATGAAAATAAAATAAAATAAGTATTGGATGAAGTGTAATAATTTAAGAGTGATGATAGTATTTTTACTAAAGGATGAAAAATTATAAATTATATTCTTGTGAAAAAATGTTATTAAAAGTGAAAAATATGGAATAGGAAGCAATGGAGAAAAATGAAAATTATACAAAAAAAAATTGTGCCCAAATCTAAAAATGATACCTAATTATACTATGAAATAAAAGTACACTATTATAATAACTGTTACATAAGATATCCTCAGATAAGTGTAATAAAATATGATTTTATTTCGAAAATAATGACTAAAGAAAGTAATATAAATTTGGGTAAAATAAGGAAAATCTGGATTCCCAGATCCTTACTTGATGACACAGCTAGATCTAAGAAAATATGAGTACCAAAACAAACTTGTGTTTAAATATATTTTCTGAAAAAAAATATCATATGGACAAAAATACTATATGGTATAAGGAAATTGGATTCTCAAGACATATGAGTGGACACTCTTCTAATTTCCAAACTCTGATAAAATAAAAGGAGGATTGGTCACCTTTAGAGACAATACAAAAGGAAATATAGTTGGAGTTGGATTAGTTGGAGATCCAAAGTCAATATCAATCAACAAAGTAATGTATGCACAAGGTCTGAAGTATAACTTGATAAGTTTTTCTCAACATTGTGATGATGACTTTTATGTTGATTTATAAAACAATTATTGCACATTTTTCAAAGATAAACTCCTTAAATTTAGAGCACATGGAACTAAAAATGTTTATACTTTGGATTTAAATTCATTGTGTGAATAAAAAGTGAATTGTTTAATTATTGGGAGAAACGAGTCATGGATTTGGAATAAAAGACTTAGACACTATTATATAATTACTTTACATAAATTGTCTAACAAAATATATGTTTCTGATTGGCCTAATCTTACATTTGACAATGATAGATTTTGTGATGCATGACAAATTGGAAAACAACTCGAATCATATTTTATATCAATTAACAAAGTTGTTATATCTAAAACAGTAGAACCTATCTATATGGATTTTTCTATACCTTTAAGAGTAATAAGTTTGTCTGTTAAAATATATGTTTATGTTTTAGTTTATGATTTCTCAAGATTTACATGGGTTTATTTTCTAAAACTCAAAAGTGAAGTATTCACTATTTTTGAAAGATTTTGTAAAATAGTTCAAAATGAGAAATATTTTAAAATGATTTTATTAAGAATTAATCAGGGTGGAAAATTTGAGAATAGAGAATTTAAATTTTATTCCTCAAATATAGTAATTAAACACACATTCTATGCACTAAGAACACCTTAAAAAAAGGAATCGTTGAAATAATAAAAATAACTCTTCAAGAATTTGGAAGGACTATGTTAAATGAGTATAGTCTCCCTACCTATTTTTGGGAATAATCTATAAGTAAAACTTTTTATATTATGAATAGTGTTTTAATATGACCAATTATAAAAAAGACACCCTATGAACTTTGGAATAACAAAAAACATAATGTAAAGTACTTTAAAGTATATTGACGTAAGGTGTATATCTTGAATTATATGTAAAACCTTGGTAAATTAGATCCAAAGGATGATAAAAGAATATTTCAAGGATATTATACTATTTCTAAATCCTATAGAGTGTGTAATAAAAATTCAAGGATTATTTAAGAAGTAGTACATATGATGTTTTTTGAAAGTGACCATTTTGATAAAAGGAAAGATCAAACAGATGAAATTGTTCTCTTTTGACAACATGAGGCTTGAATCACCTAAAATTGATTTTGAAAATAAAATAAATGAAATATTTTCTAGTCTAGAAGAACATAAGATAAAAGAACTTGAATGTGTCTTAGCTATAAAATCTAAAATCTTACAGGATCTTCCTTTATAAACATTACAGGAAATAAAGATATAGGAGTAAAAACTAGAAGAAGTATAGGAAACATAGATGAATTTTCTCCCTTTATATCATAATTAGAACTTATGACAATATAATAGGTTTCAAATGATGAGATTTGGTTATTATCCATGCAAGAATAACTTAACTAATTCAGTTGAAATAATATTTGGGAATTAGTTGATAGACCAACGAATTATCCAATAATAGGAACTAAATGGGTCTTTAAGAATAAATAGGATGATCAAGGAATAATTACAATAGAAAAAGCTAGATTAGTATCAAAATGATACAACTAGGAATAAGGGATATTCTGTGATGAAACCTTTTCACTTGTTGCAAGATTAAAATCAATTATAATCTTACTAGCTTATGCATCCCATAGGAATTCAAAATTATATCAAATGGATATAAAATATTATTTTTAAATAGATATTTAATGGAAGAAGTTTATTTTGAAAAAAGTACCAGGTTGTAAAAACCCTCATTTACTAGATTTAGTTTTTAACCTTTCCAAATATCTTTATGGCCTTAAATAAGAACCTAGATCTTGGTATGAAATATTAAGCTCATTTTTATTAGAAAATGGATTTTTTTTGGGTTTGGAAGATCCTACTTTGGTTAATAAATTTTTTTCTCTAATATATTATTAGTAAAAAAATATGATGTTGATGTTATTTTTGGATCCGAAAATAAAAATATTTGTAATGATTTTTCAAATCATATGAAAAGATAATTCGAAATGATTATGATAAGAGAATTGATTTTTTTAATATTTCAAATCTATCAAAAATATTATGGAATTTTTTTAAATCAATTTAAATTCATTATTGATAAATTAAAAATATATGGACTATAAAACAACAATACATATACATCTCTCATGTTTAATAATGTAAAACATTATTTGGATGAAGCTGGAAAGCTAGTCAACAATAATTTATATAGATCTATGATTAGTAGTTTACTAAATCTTACCACTACCAGACCAGACATAATGTTTTTTATATATTTATGTGCTATATTTCAGTCAAACCCAAAATAATCTCATCTTACAGCTGTTAAAATAATTTTTTGATATTTAAAAAGAACTATTTTTTAATCTCTACTTTACCCAAAAACCTCTGATTTTAATTTAACTTCATATTTAGACGTTGATTTTGGAGGATATAGATTAGATTGAAAACCCGCATTGAGAACCTATCAATTTTTAGGAAAATATTTAGTATCTTGGTTGAGTAAGAAAAAATAATCATTTTCTCTCTCAACAACTAAGACAGACTAAATATCTATTTAAAGTAGTTGTGAACAAGTGTTATGGAGAAACACACCTTACTTGATTTTGGACTTAATTTTAATAATATACCTATTTTATGTGATAATAAAAATGCAATTAATATTTCCAAAAATACTATAAGTCATTATAGAACCACGATTATTGATATAAGGCATCCTTTTTTAAGATAACATGTCCTTAAAAAGGATATATCTTTAGAGTTTGTAAATACTGACTGAAAGTTAAATTTTTTATTTTAAAACACTTTTATGGAAAAAGTGTGAAACCATCAAGTTATACCAAGAGAATCAAACATTATAGCAGATGACAAAATTGTTAAAATCCAACTTAAATCTATTAGAAGTGTCTTCCCTATATAGTTTCTAGGAAAGATCTGTTACCTTTTTATCTGGATCATCTGTGATAGTATCTTCAAATTGATAGACCGCTTTTTCCCATGCATGTATGAACTCTTCCACTGTTATCTTCTTAGCGTTGAAGCCTCTGGTAAGGATTAAATGTTGATTTTCGATCCACTCACCCTGCTCTTTGTTTGTTTCCACTTGAATTGGGCTCTCGTTCATCCTTTCTGCATCCTCATGAGAGGCAAGAATAATTAAGACCTCCTCTAGAATCTCCTCATCAGAGTGCATAAGAAGGACCCATGGGTTTTACATGGTCTTTGCATCTGCATCCTGCTGCGCGCCAACAGTATTAACCAAATAAAGGTCACCACCATCAGCCTCATTACTGAACATATATCGATGATCAGTTGGGGGATCATCAGAACCCATAGAGACTTCCTGGATCTGAGATCGTTCTTCAATTGTAACATCCTTCTTCTCCAAAGTAATATCCTTATGAGAACAGCCTTCAAACGTTTCACTTCCACTCACCAAATTCAAGCTGACCTCCTTCACGTGTTCATTTTTAGATAGCTTGACCTCCTTAATCTTGGTCCCATATTTTTTAGCTGATCTTGTTTCCATAGGTCTTGGAAGATATTAGTAGTCCTTGCGGCCTTTGTATTTCTTACTCTTGCTCACAATGAAACTACTAGGGTCCCTGTTTTCTTTTTGTCCCTTCTTCCTCCTTGGACTATGAAGACCTCTATTGGACCCTCCCTTTGCACTATCTTCCAAGAGTTGGCCATCAATCCCCACCTCCAACTCTGGACCTGAGAAACACCCTGAACCATTTGGCTCCTGATCAGGAGTATCGGATCCCAAACCATTGAAACAATTACTAATGTTAATTGGGGACAAAATCAATTTCTGATTTGATCTTCCCCCAAAATTCACCCACTTCCCCAACCTGTATGGTAAAGCCTGCATCTGAGAATTGTGGCCCATGTTGTCAGTTTCCCCTAGTCCATTTCCAATTCGGAAAACATCATCATAAGAAGGATTCTTAGAAGAAAATTTCTCATCCTGTAAAGGATCAGCACCACCAGCATCCCCTGACCCCATAACAGCCTTCTCAGACAAATTACACTCAGCCATGTCGTTCCTCAACCTATTGAAAACGTCCACCACCTTTGGATTAGGATTGAGCGGTCTTGCCTCCTTCTGTAAGGGTATGGAACCAGAATCTGAGTTTTTCAAGTGATCCACCGGAAGATCACCAGAGCACTCTAGCATAAGAGATTGTCCAGCATCGAGCAACCTTTTCCAGTCCCTGAGTCCCCGATGGCAAGAGCGGGAACAATTCCCCAAGAGGTTACAGATCGAGCAAAACTCTGTCTAAGATTCAAAGACGACCTCCTGCTTATATCTAACTTCTTCCCCAGTAGTGATCCATAACCACTCCACTGGTGGTCTTGACACATCAACTTCCACGCAAATGGGTTCTGAAATTGGGTGACATACAGCGTCGGTCCTACTATCAGAGCACAAATATCATCCAAACATATTCCCAATCATGCGTAAAATTGGTGGATTTTGAAAGGGAAGTGAAAGATTTGGGAACCTTACCCACAGCTCCATCATGGGAGAATCACGATTCAGGTGCAAATAATATGACCAACAAAAGAGATAGAAGGGACACTCGTTGCAAACTTGTGGGGCTCTGGACCAGGAAAGAATCAGTTCTTCTTTCGAGCTAAAGTGGACCATCAAGTGACGTTTGTCAATAAGTCCCACAACCACACGATCCTGAAGACCCCAGGATCCAAATACGAACTTGTCAAAGGAGTCAACTGAGGGTCTACGTCTTTTGAAACGAGCCACCAAGGTAAGATTAAGAAGACCATAATCCACTAAAAACTATGAAGGTGAGAGCGCAAGTTGGGGAAATCCGTTGTACAGATCTGCAACCTTCATGCTGATAGAGATAGCGGGGAAAGGAGGAAGGAAACCCGGGTTAGAAAAGGGGAAAAAGGAGGTGGACGGGTAGGGATTGAGGGATGATGAGGCAAATCCCCCCACTTCGGAGGAGGAGGGGGGTATGGTAAAGTCGCCGCCATCAGCCTAGGTCATTGCAGAGCGGCGCCGTGGAATAGAAGAAATCCCCTAGAGTTTGTCAATACTGAATATCAACATTCTGATATTTTTACTGAGAAACTTCCCACTAGTAGTTTTGATTTTATTATGGGGGAGTTAGGGATATTTAATTTCTAATAAATGTGTATTATTTTATTTAATTAATTTCTCAATTAATTATTTATGTTATTTAATTATTATTCATTTAATTTTTTTTAAAATAAAAAAAATATTTTAATTTGATATTTGTGAAAAATTGCATCTTTTAAAAATAAAGAATTAATGATTACGCTACGTAATCAGCTTGAGAAACTAGACTGCATCACTCTCACCATCAAAAACCCCTTCCTCTCTCTATTCTCTTTTACCCTAATATTCTAAACACTTTCAAATCCTAGATCCCTTGTTTCTCTTTAAAAACCCTAGAATCTGAAACCATCAACTCTCAGTTTCTCAGAAATTTTTATGACTGAAGTAGGTGAGTAGATTGGAATAAAGAAATGTCTTACCTTAAAAAGATTGTACAAGGAAAGGTAATATATTTTGAATGGATCAATCAAAAAAATATTCTTCTAAAGAAATATCTATCTTTTCAAGTTCTATAAACTCTTTTTGTTTAAGTAAAAACTGAGTTTATTTTTGATATAGAAGTAAAATAGTTCTTTATAAATTCTCTATTTAAATTTGCTGATACAAAAGATGTAGTCATATATAAGATATATCATGATGATTTTTCATTCTATATGAAGGAAAGAACCAAAGTTTTATGGTGTCCCCGTGAAGGGGTTTTTCAATTTGATCTTCAATCAATAGGGAACCAAGAACATAAATTACATGATATTATGCCCTTTTTATCACTACCCAGATAAGAAAAATGATTATCAAGGATCATAATGATGACCAGAAGGTACTATTTATGTTTATTGAGACATCTATAATTCCAAGAACCATTGAACATGAGAATATTATTTATCCAAACAAATATAAAATGTTTTGGAATATGAGTGATGTCATGTTTGATTTTCTAAGATACATGTAATGGTACAGGAATCAATATTTCCATGAGGAGGACAGAATGTATTTTTATCCTTATGGGAGGATAATTTCAATAATTTCACATAAAAAAGGTCTCATTAGAAATGTAAAAGTAAATTCCAAATTTTATCACATCAATATTCTAAATGATAGAACTCTAAGTAACATAGTTTACATCTAGAGTACAGTATAATGAAAACTATTACCTTTTGGTACAAAAACCCAAGAAAGAACTAATTATACTGCTTAGGTGGAGCAAAGAATTGTGGGATTGGCTACTATGATCCAAATTCAAGAGGAAGAAGTCACAGGGTCGAGAATGGATTATTCAACTACAAAAAAGATAAATGGAATCGGGTACAACATCTCTGACCTAGATGCAACAAGAGATTTTCCTCCATCTCTGGAAGAAAATCTGAAAGACCCAAATGAGGCACTTTCCATCTATCCAAGAAATAGGGATGAACCTATAGTTCAAGAAACAATAATTCAAGAAATTGTATTAGAGTGTGTTGCATTTGGTGAAGTTTCCCCTCCATAAATTCAATTCATCAACAGAGAAGAGAAAGAGCCTCAAAATCTAGATACAAATCAAATTCAAATAACTCTTGATGATGTGAAAGTACAAGAAAATTCTTATGGAGATGATAAATCTCTAAAGCAAGTGCGCAACACTATAAGGTCAACCCAAAATCAATCAATTTAAATTATAATTGATTGTTTATACAAGGAAAACTTTTATCTTGCTGAGAACACAAACTTTCTTGAAGTGAAATTTTCTACCTACAGTGAAAGAAATAAATAAAAATATTTATCCTTGGTTGAAAGAGGCCAACCATCTCTAATTCATGAAGAATAATATTCTGATTCATTGAAAAATACAATTGAAACATTTGTTGATAAATTCAACTAACTAAGAGAATAAAATTCAAATTTTCAAGGTGAGTTAGTGGCTACAAGGAAATATTTAGAAGATTTAAGAAGTAAAAGTGTTCCTAGAGATGAAATTGAAACTGTTCAGACTCAACTAAAACATCTTAGAGAAAGTTCTGTTTCAAGGAGATATTTTGATGATTTTATATGAGGGATGGTTGATCAGCTTGGTAATATTCAAGAATAATCTATTTAAAAAAATATTTTAGTGATTTGAAAAGGTATTTGGGGACCCAATTTGAAACTGTCATAAGTAGTGCTGGTCAATTCAGAGCTTCTACCTCAGTACTAGAGACTTTTCCAGACATATTCAGAAGGCTTGAATCTATTACTGCAATTATGTGTAGTTTCAATGACAGTATTCATTCTCTATAGTGTGGTGATTCCCCTTTTAATGCCTTGTTGGACAATCAAAGTGGTCTTATTGAGAAGATAACTTCAGGGGATCCTACCATAAGGACTCCTCTAAATTAGTTGGGATCAATGATTTCTCAATTTATTCAAATATAAGAGATAGTTTATGAATTTTTGAAATTAAATTTGGTTGAAAGTATGATGATTGGTCAAGATTAAAATCTTTTGATGAGGTAGATGGCAGAAAATATCATTGAAAATATACGAGAATATATGGCAGAATTGAAAGAAGTTGTTCAGACTAGTCATGTTTCACCGGAATCCAAAAACTCTCTTGAACCAAACCATTTACATTCATTCATCCCTTCTATTTAAACATTTATAAAATAGTATTATTCTAATAAATATATTTTTATGAATTAATTTTTTAATATTTCATATTTTATCTATTTTCTATTTGTTTATATTTCCAGAACAAATATCTCTTTATATTTAGTAGGATGTAACATTCATTCATTGTTTTGTGATACATTGACTATGTTTTAATCCATTTTTATACACATTCTTTTTTATATCACAAAAAGGGGGATAAAATTAGGTAAACACAACATTATTAACTTGATTACAAGTTTTTATTATCAATTAACCAAAATAATACTATGAAAAATTAATTTTCAGAAACCAAAATCTTTGTATCTCTTTAGACAACATATATTATTTGTGTTTAAAATTCCTACATTTTTTTGTAAATTATTTTGTGGATTTTTTTATCATCAAAAAGGGGGAGATTGCTGGGCATGTATTTTCTCAATAATACTCTAGAAATATTATTTTTTTGATGCTCACAAATACCCTTGTTTGATTTACAAGTGAAATTATTTTTATTGAATTTAAGGAAATTAATATTCATCTAAATAATTATTCTAGAATTATATTCATGTCATTGATCTACAGGAAATATTTGTTAAAGTATTTAGAACATTGTTTTCACATATTCTAGAAACACTGTTCACACCCTACGTTTGCAAGCATAATGTAAGAATAAACCCTACATTTGAAACAAAAAATATGGATCATATGCCCTAAACTATTGAAAAACATATGGATAGTAAACCCTATATTTGGATGGAACATTATATTTGAGAATAAGGACAATATGGATAATAAACCCTATATTTGGAACCAACCCTATATTTAAAGAAAAAAATCTATGGTACATCAACCCTATGGTTTTAATTAATTGTATGTTTTCAACCATACATTTGGAGATTTTCATTATTTCAAGGAACCCCATGTTTTACTATTCAAAAAAAAAGTTTTTAATTCAAGATATTATCATAGATTTATACAACGATCTTCATAGAAGTAAAGATCGATTCAAATCTATTTTGAGACCGATTGAAAGGATCGTTATTATCGATTAAAATAATCATATTCAATGTAATAAATAATTCTTATTTCTAAGGGAATTTATGACTATCATGAATGATTCAAATTTAAAATATTTGGATCTATTAGGAGACAATCCTGGATCTATTAAACCAGAAGAAAGTTGTGTGTTCTATATATGGACAGAGTATTATCTCTTTGAATATATGTGATATAAAACAATATACTTGTGTGAATATCTTATGAATACAAAACTTCTATAAATATCAAACGAATTTGTTATTCTATAAATAGGGAATTCATTGAATATATATATATATAAATATATCAACCTCATACTGTTGTTTTTTGTTTGTTGCTATTATTTTTTAAGACCATTCGCTATCAGGATCTCTTAAAATCTATTCTTAATTGAATAAATTAATATTTGAAAAAAACATTTGTATTCTATCAGTTGCCTACTAGAACTATTATCTAGAATCCATTCATTCAATCAAATAAACTCTTATGATTTATTGGAGTTTCAACTACTCAGACTCAGTGGCAGAAGAGTATTATCTTCTCAAACTGAGATGTGGAGAAATCAGTTCCCTATAAAAGAACAAGAAGGCTCTGTTTATCCTTGTTGTAAAGGTTTTGACTTCCTACACTTAGTTGTTAATGTCTTATGATAAGAGGTCCTTATTATTAAAATGACCAAGATCATATAGATATCATTGGTGGAGTGGAATAGGGGATCTTTTTCCCTCGAAACAATATAAAAATTTATGTCTTCTTATTTACTATTTATCCACTATTCAAATTACTTATAGAATAGAACGCTGCATATCTGCATAAATCATAAAGGAAGTTAAAAACCAAAATCTATTGAAGGTTATCTAAAAGACACAATTCACCCCCCATCTTGTGTATCTTTGTATTATTTCAACCATAAAATTTAATTTACGATGAAACCAAACAGATAAAAATCTATTTTTGGTTATAATCATCAAATTCCTAAGATGTACAAGACTTATTTTTTTAACAGTTATATAGGGAAGCTTTCAAAAGTTACATGCTTAAAATTTCATTTGCAATGAAATTATGATGATGAATTTTCTATCACGTTGCTTCAATGTTTCATTATTACTAGAGTCACTATATTTAAGAATTCATATTCTCATGTACCTTACAACAAATTTCTTAAATATTATTGGGTAGTAAAAAATTATGTTACTAACCCAATTGGACCCAAATTAACATGGGTACAAAAAGTGTTTATTTTTTGATTTTTTATAGTACTCAGCCACATTTACATAAATGTTTAAATCAGTGGTGGTTAATTATCAAATAATATTTAAATTCTTGGAGATACATGGAGTATTTGAAGTATTTTTCTAATCATTTTATATTGGTGGATATTTTCATTGTGAAGAATAAATTCATAGGGGCATTCCTTCTATATTTATTTTATATTTCTTTTTGGGCGAGATTTTCCTATTTTATTTATCTTTAATGTGCTATATTATTTTATATAGAATAAAATTTTTGTGATTTTGAATATGTTTATATTCTGAAATTTTCAA
Organism: Viscum album; assembly: GCA_963277665.1. NCBI lineage: Eukaryota > Viridiplantae > Streptophyta > Magnoliopsida > Santalales > Viscaceae > Viscum > Viscum album. The sequence goes on from OY728139.1 coordinate 906,891,689, forward strand.
ATTTACATGAAATATGTAAAATCTTGATTTTTTTGTCATATTACTATTGCTAATTTATGTACATATTTATTACTTATATAAGTATTTTAAATAAAATCATGCATATTAAATGATTTTAAATTACTTTTTAAACCTTATATTAGTATACAATATTAATTTCTAAAAGTTTTGTCGTTATTTTTTTTGAAACATCCTTTTAAAAACTATGCTCACTGCATTTAAATCTAAGATTCAATAATGAATGAATTTACAGAGCCCCTCGATACATGTTTTTTCAAAAAAATCATGTTTAAGAAAAAGTTTATAAAAATTTTATATTAATCTCTATTTCAATACCTTATAACTTTTAATCCATTTATTTTATTTGAATCATTATTTTTTTATAATTTCAAAAAAGGGCATAAGTTTTTGAAATTATACCTGATTTTGAATTTATCAAAAAAGAGGGATAATTTTTAGTGGATCATTGGAAAACTTTATTTTTTTATAATTATAAAGTTTTATGTGTTTTTTATTCTTTTTAGAGTGTTAATAATTTTAATTGTTCATCAATTAATGTATACTTAATACTAGTCATATCAAAATATTTATACACTTAAAATGTTTTTAGATTTCCTGTTTTGATTGGTTATAACATGTTATTCAAGTTTTATTTTGATTTTCTTGGCTAAATAAGCCATTTGGGACCTTAAAATATCATTTATACATTTTTTTACTATACCCATACTAAAAAATCAAATTTCACTATGTAGCTAATTTCTTAACCATATAGTGAATTTGTTATTCACATAGCAGATTTGTAAACCATGTAGCTGATTTTCAAAAAGTAGTTAACCATTGTATTTCAACTATATCCTTATCTAAAAAAATATAAATGGTATGAATTTATTATAAATATAATAATATTATCTACATTTCATTAGAACACGTAAACTTATTAATTGATCTCTATATGGTCATAAATTAGTCTAGAATGTTTTAACTGATTTAAGTATATTATCTATAGTTTATCAGAATTTTTTTCTTCTATTTTTAACCATAAAATATGTTTTATAAATTCTATTAAGTTGATTCTTGATTATTTAAAAATATAATTAAATTTTATAAATATAATTAAAAAGGAAAAAACAATGATTATACCTCTCTATATGTATGTTTTAGCTCTGAAACTTGAAAAGTCATTTTGTTTACAGTTTAAAGAATATAGATATATAAACCACTTATGTGATTAATTCACTTATGTAAATCCCCTACGTGAATCTCATTCATAGATTCAGACATGTCAGTTCCCCTACATGAATTCTAAAATGTTTATTCCCTTACTTCAATTCACTTATATTGGAAAAAACACCAATATGAAAATCCCTTATGTGAATTTTCCTTCAGAGTTCAATGAAAATTCTATAAGATTTTCTAAAATCAAGAAACTTTCCATTTTTTATATTTTATTTTATATTCCAATTTTATGAATTTTATTTTTACATATTTAAAATTTTATAATTAATTTATAAATCCATATTAATTATTCATAACCTATGTAGACTATTTTTCATTATTTTCAATATGTTTTTATGAAGATCGAATGCTATTATATTTTCACGCATAAAACATACTCTTAAAACTCAAACATAAATTGTTAGTATTTTATTTATTTATTTATATTATATTGTTTATAAATTAATATTATGTTATATTAAACTCATTCAAACTTTTTTGAATATCTTTAATGTGGTGTTATTAATTTATGATATTCTACGCATATTTACTGCCAGTCTTAAGCATAATCTTTTTTTAATTTCATATTTTAAATTCAGACTTGCTATTTTCATGGGATTATTCATTTTCCTATTATTATAAAGACTATTAAAATGATTTGATTAATTATTTCAAATTTATTTGAATTTTTAGTTATTGTTTTAAATAATAGACATGGTTTGTGCGATTATTATATAATGATAATTTCCCTATCTTTTCAATAATTCATTTTTGTCGATTTTATTATTCTAACTATTTTCTAAAGTGTTTAGTACAAATATATTTGTATTTAAAGTTATCAACGATACTTGGAATATATAATATAGTTGAAAAAAATAATAGGAGATCCCGTATTTTCATACTCATACACCAATCAATTGATCCAGTGCTCAACTTTTTACATCATTGTGTTGAACTCTCAAGGGAGGAGAAAATATTCTTTGACTTAATTCACCATGAAGATACGTATTATACCATTTTTGGAACACCGATACTATATTATTCAAATCCATTAAAAGGTCTACATCAACTTTTTCATCTATTTCTTTATATTTACAACTCTCAAGTGGTTCTATAATTGTGTATTTATTTCTTCCAGGATAGGTATAGTTTTTTACACTTAATAATTTATCACATAAGTTATAATAACTCTAAAAGGTATTCCCTTGGTTATGAGTACTTGAATAGAAGGTAGTACAGCTAGCTTGTGAATGCTCCTTACAGAAATATGGGTTTTTGTTTTCGCTCGCTAATGGATGTGTGTTAGTTTGGAGTTTCTCCTCGTAATTTTCAGCATTGGGATTCATCCTGGTGTAAAAATTGGGTTTATATTGATCCCTTTAATAATTATATCTCTCTTTAATATTGGGTTCCATACGCCATCAATTGAGGTGTCAAGAGTGTACTAAGTAGATTAGACTAAACCACTAAAATATTCCTTGTGTTATTCTCTTTAATTTTCTAAATACACACTTCACACATCCACTATTTTTATTCATTTAAGAAATAATTTTTTAATTTTTTGTAAACCACTAAATTCAAAAATTATTTTTAATAACTATGAAAATTTTATAAAGGTATATTCACCCACCTCTAGACCTTATACCATCATCAAATCTGACCAAATAAGAGAATTTTTGTTTTGGTAGAAAGGAAATTTATCTATATGGTACATTGGCCCATTTGAGATAATTTAATAGTTAGTGATGACACTTATATGTTGGATTTACTACTAAGGTTCAGTTTTATGCAAAATGTATTTCATGTCTCTCAATTGATGAAATACCAACCTGATCGTGACCATGTCAATCGATGAGACTTTGTTGTCTTGAACTAATGCTACAATGATTCATGTACAGACAAGGATTATGAATAGGAAAGAGAAGCTCTTGTTTGGAAAAAATATAAGTTTTGTATGAGTTTTGTGGAAGAAATGTTAGATTTAGAAAGTGACATGGGAATATTGAAAATAAATGTTGGAGTAGTGACTTGATCCCTTCTATAAGAACAATTTCCTTCCACTTTATGAGGATGGAAAAAACAATGTTAGAGAGAATGTAATACCCATAGTTTAGAGTAATTTACCTATTTTTATTTTTCATTTTGAGCTTATATAAATATTTGGTTATGTTTCAAGAATTTATGGAAGTTGTGGAGTGCTTTGGATCTGTTTCTGAAGAAGAATAGTTTGATAAAGGTTACTATAAATTGTGTTATATCTCCAAGAATTAATGCAAGGTGATTGGAGCCATAGATCAGGAACATGGTTGGATCTTAGTTTTTTGAAAACCATACACATGACAGGGGATAGAGTGCAAGTGGAGATAGGGGGAGAAGAAAATTTTGAGCATGGTCTATAAAAATCTATCATCCCACTTTATGAGTTGGTAGCCTTGAGATATTAGCACCTCATGAGTGTCACAAAATTTTTGATCCATGCTACACAACCATTCAGCTACCTAGGTGATGTAAATTAGAATTCACATGGTCGGTGCGGATTTTGTTAGACCAAATGACCTAACCATGTGAATGAAATTTAATGGTCTGAAAATTTATTTTAAAAGTGGTTTTAGGTCCCACAACCCTCATTTTTCACTTATTCTTCCAAGGTATCAAACTCTTATCATAACCTAATCTCCTAAAGTGATTTCCTATCATCCATAAGAAACTTTTGGATGAATAATATTACATTGGAGATCCAGAATCAATGATAAGTCCTTATTATTCCTCATTGTTCTTAGATCTAATTTCCTCCTCTATATTAGAGCCATAGATCTGTCATATTATCCATATATCTATGTGTTATTATGTTATTCTTGATGTACATATCTAAGGGAATGATTGTGGTCTCGAATCTAGAAGGTCTTACTATTTTTGTTAATTTTTATTATCAATTGAGAGGTAAGTGGATTCTCTCTCATCCCCACTTGTTCTAGAACTTGAAAAGTTAGTTTTATTTAACGTTATTCTTGGATTTTATATGTAAATTATATGTGATTTATTAAAGATAACCATTTTATATTGTTTTTTGGAAATATGAGAAATTGAAATGCTTTTGGTTACCTCTTTTCTCATAATTTTAAAATAGTTATTTTAAAATTATTTAATGATTTTGATGTGTGTAAAATGGTTGATAAAATGATTTCAATGGAAGTGTTGCTTAATATAAATTGAATAGTAATATAATTTAGTATAATTAGGTTGTAATTTGTTCAAATTAGGATTATGTATAATCATGAAGTACCATCATCAAAGTGAAATACAGTATGGTTTCGAAGTACCACCATCAAAACGTGAAATAATGATTTTGTGTGTGTGGGGAGGGGTTAATCATGGGAATGGTTATTATAAGTATTAATGAATGGTTAAAAAAATTATGGTTTTTCTCACATGCATTTCACTAGAAGTTTTTTATAGTATTTTTAACTATTTTTTAGTTATTTTATATGAAATGTGCTAACTAGTTTTTATCCTAAAGGTGTGTGTTGGGAAGTCTTTAGGGATTTCATATTAATATTATTATCACCCATTACTTATTAACTTCATAAATTTAAAGAAGTTTTATATCAAGACACATGAAAGGAAATTCATCAAACTTTTCTAGCAATGAATCTTGATATAGTGGGTATTCTAGGTGGTGTTGGATCTTAGAGCTAGCTAGGTGGTTCTTGGGATTATTCCAATTTGTTGTCTCTAGGTCCTGTTGTTTTTTTTATTTGTGTTTTTTGATGTTACTTGTTTTATTTTCACTTTGATATTGTTTTTCCATAGGCATTACCTTTGATTTGTATTTATTTTACTCATGCATCATATCGATGGTTTGGAAGATTATATTTTATGTTGTTAGGTGTTGGAGTTATAAATGGAAAATCACCCTTGATGTTCTTCTAAGTACTTGGATTTTATTTTCATCCATTGGACTCTTAGAGATGTCACCTTGGGATAGTATCATATCTTCCTCCTCTCAATATAATGAGATCGAGTTGGATGTTATAATAATTGAGGATCAATTGAGATTACAATTACTAAAATATATCTAACGCACTAATCAACACTTTGATATGTGAAGAAATAATATTGGAAGGGCCAAATTCCACTTTACAATGACTATAACGTGATTATGGTTGAATTAGATTTTAGGTAGAGGTGTTTGGATTTTAATAAGAGATTAAAAAAATTATGATAGTACCCTACCATTTCTCAGCCATATGTAGTCCTCGGCAAGCCGTCGGCTCCAATCTGCTAGTTGGTGGAACCAAGATAAATGCCTATTTTTCTAGGAACCCCATCAGTTTTCTATTGGAGTAACTATAGGAAATCCTTTCATATAGAGGCCCACTATCCATCCTATGGGATTTATGTAGGAAGACCCCACTCCCATCCTCCCACTAGCAATCCAATATCCCTAACTGGCTAATTAGTGGGCCTCATGCAACTATTCCACCTACATTAGCATGCCCTCTCCTAAGATAAACCCCTAAACCATCTCCCAAACACAAAAAAAAAGGATAATAACATTCCCACGACCCCTATAAAGGTTCAAAAACGGTGAAACAACCAATACTCAATAATATAATGAGATTTTTATGTAAATAACAAGGAAATATAAAATAAAAAAGGTCAATTCCTAGAAGTTGTTTTCTGGATGTTACAAACATAGTATGTTTATCCGTTTTATGCACTCCTAAATTCTTGATTATATGACTATATATGGGAAAAATTAATGGATACCTTATATTTCATTCAAACTTATTAAAAAAACATAAAATTCTGATAACCTAATATATAATAACATCATATTTATTGTCTAGGTATGACTATACACTTCTTCTATCTATCTCATTCAGGGACCTAGATGTCATTCTCAACATATGAGAGGGAAAATATCATATTGGTTAAGATCAAACTGTTGAAATGATCAATAGTAGACCTTATAACCCCAGATTAGTTAAAACTCATGGATTGCTTAAAAAAGGTATAATGTATGAAGGTTCTCAAGATATGTATCTTTCCAACCATAGGTATTGGGGAAATTTAAATACAAAACATCCTCCCACTGTATACAAAAGACATGGTTTATTACAATCTATGTGGTATACATGGAGGCTCGTAAAACATATAAAACTCATTTTTTCCCCATGAGTATATTTTTCATGTCTATATAAAATCCTATTTATAGCAACCATAACATTTCATCAAAAAATATAATACTCCTTGGCAAAAAATATCTAGGGATAAATCAAATTCATATTTTAATAGTTTTATACACATAATAATGTATCCAATATGAAAGAAATGGTTACTTCCTTTTATATTCTCATGATATACTTTATATTATTAAACTACTTTAAAAAAATAAAAAAATTATACATAAGCACACATATTATCATATCCCATATGATAGACCACCGAAATGAACATATGTTTTCTACACTTTTAAGGTTTTTTAAACTCATTGCATATCAATATAAATCATACCAAAAATATATATGACTATTTGATAAGAACCTCTCAAGAAATCCCTTTATTGAGTATCATCTAAGAAGAAATCCATTTTTAATAATTATTAGACATTGGAATCATATTCCTAATGTTAAATTTTTTAACAAATTATTCTAACTCATTTACTTAAATACATCCAATGTTAGAATGCAAATTACTTCTATTGTATTCTAATTATTCATTTAAATTTCACTATAATTAAAATTTAGAGAACCATTTAATCAAACATTTTTAATGAGATCATTTTGGTAAGTAATATAACTTTTAATATTATTTTGTTCCCAATAAATCCTAAAATTCTATAGAAAATAAAGTGAAATTCACTTAATTAAGATTAATAAATTTTATATTGAACAATTTTATTTACAAACATACCCTAAAATATTTTAGGATATTATGTTTCAGTCACTGTGACATCTTACTTCTATAATAATTTATTTGTTACACTTTAAACTTCTATAAGTCAAAATATATTCACACTAACCTCTTGTAAATTTTTTTTTAAATATCCTGTTAAGATATAAAAATTTATTTATATTATGAAATAAAACTTATTTAATTTTAGAGGTAATATTAAAAACATAAACCAATTATTCATATCATATGTTGTAATATATATTTGTATATCATTATTCTGAAAATAATACTTTCTTCATTAAAATATGCCACTGACGGTGGGGTCAGATACACTAAATCAAAAAAATGTATAGATAATTTTATATCTCGCGTAATTTTTTTAATATTTATCTTATTATTGAACCATTTTTTAGAATCTTATGAATCATAAACCATGTGTTTTAAATGCTTTATATCATATTCATTATAACTACTCTTTGTTAATAAATAATTTTTCTTATCACATCAGATGAATGAGAAAACAATACAGGTCCTCTATATTGTTCTATCTGATCTAGATAAATTCTTTTATATCCCTTCCATGATATTAAAAACATTTACCTTATAAATCTAACATAAATGATAAGCTATTTCAATGTTTTATTTTATTTTCAACTAATTTATACTTATAATATTTGTAAAATATATAATTGGTATCATATACCTCTAAAAATATATTAACCAATTTCTATAATAGTGATACCTAGCATATACATTCCTTGGTGTTTCCCATACTCCTTCAAGAATCCTAAAAAAATTCCATCATATAAAAAAAATTTCCCTTATTTATAACTCAAACTTTAGAATTAAATGAACTTTAATGCCTACTAGAAAAAAGATTATTGGACTTTCCAACTAACATTTCATCTTATAGTTTGAACTTTTACCTATTTGTACTATCAATAAAGCATAATAACCTACACATCATATTCCATTATTTATTTATCCTAAAAACCATTAGAAAATGGGAAAAAAATTTCCGAAACACATTCATATTTCTATAACATTTCAGAATATTATTCTAGAATGAATTCTCTAATATGAATAATTCTTAGAGGAAACCATTATTATCTCCCTTCCATTAACACACTAAATCATAATGAGAGCATGATTTGAGACTAAATTTCCCATAGTCAATATGCATCTAATTAATTTTAATAATATAATTAGTCCTTATACACATCTCATAAGAATGTATTTTTGAATGATAAACAGTTTCCAAAATTGTGTACTCAGAAAGATGTTTTTTATAACACATATAATTCACCCTTTTTTCTAAAGTACAATTAATCTATTTGTACTATTCTCAAATTTTCATACCTTATGATATTCTTTTATATAAGACTAATCTCATAGTAAAATTGATTAATGATGATGATATTTATCTAAAACATAAACTTTTATCAAAAGAGTATTATGTTTTATATTAATTTTATAAATAGTTTTTTAATTGTGACCCCACTAAAATGATTACCCTTTTTTAAATCATCAATTCCATTAGTGGGAAAAGATCTATATTTCACTATGTAATGAGTCTACTTTGGTCTTTATATCACCAATTAGATAGTTTGGTAGATCTTCATACCAATCATGTCAAATGTGACTCTTGGATGTTTGAGATGAAAACTATTTATCCAATCCATCATGTGGATAAACTAAACACCATTTTCATTGTATAATTCCTATTGGTTTCTAGGCTAAGTGTAACAAAAATTAATTTCCAAAAAACAAGTCACATAACTCTTAGTGTCACCTCATTACTTAATTTCCTTACAAAATATAAGCTATGGGCACCCAACATTAGAATGAAACTTACCTGTTAGATGATTGAGGTCTTGAAAAATTTCCAATTTAGAAGGCATATAAAACAAAAAATATTAAAATGGATATAATATCAGATATTATCTCATGTATTCCACTTATATATGCATGTGACTAATTATTTATTTTGTAATCCTATTCCTTCCACCAATTCAACATGTTCAAATCAAATTGATGTGTAACTCTTTACACAACTCATAAATTTTGTTACTAACCTCTATTAAAATCTATTGATATTTTTAAATATCTAAATGAATCTCATGCATGAGTTATATGAAAACATCTCATTTAAAGTTTTAGAATAATATTAAATCAACAATCCCCATAAGAGAAATTCTAAAGTGACATATAGTTAACCCCCACTTTTCTAGACAATGCATAAGCCTCCTAGACAGTGAGCTGTATAACCAAAAGTGTATATACACAAGGTTACTTTACTCAAGTGATACATTAATTCAATCATAATTCTAACACAGAATATGTATAAACTATAATTAACTTCTTAATTTCAATTTCATAAACCAACATTAGCCAAACACAACATTGATTGAAATTCATCAATAATCAAACACATAATGTAACTCTCTAGATGAATGTATGATAATTTATAGAGGTATTTTAATAATTTAAACTAAAGTATACATAAAAGCTAATAATATTACAATAATATTTATGAACACTAAATTTGGGAATGAGAATAGTTATTGATTATTTTGTATATTAAAACATGATATAAATATTTTTGAACAATGGATAAACATAGAAATTATAAACACATTATAAATTTCCATGCATTATAGATATTTCATAATTATATAAATGTAAAAAATTTATATTTATTTATAATATAAAATAATTTATATAATTAATAATAAAAAATTTACTTTAAATATATGATATTAATTGAACTATATACATTTAATATTCTAATTTTATTATGTAAAGAATATATATAATCCAAAAAACATATATTTAATATTGTTTAAGAATTTTCCATATTAGTCATCAAAACTACTTTTGATATGCCCCTAGACCCGAAGGACATTGAATTTTTATTTATTAGATAATCCCCATTTTAATTGAATGGAGAGGAAACCCTAACATTTAATATATTCCAAAAAAACATCACTCGAAGGCATAAATACATATAAGACTTTTTATATTTTCACTAAAATGTTTCCACTAATACCACCCCTCCCCAAAAACTCTTACATATCTATGTCTATATCACTAATTGATGATGCATACAAATTTTCCATACCCCACACAGAGAAGTGCAAGGCCTAAACCCATTGTTATATCCACCTTATGCCTCTTTGTCCTCATTTGGCTATCTCCACCTGGTGAATGATACCACTTTGATTCATCTTCCTGAGGCTACTCAGGTATAATAGTACCATCCTACATTGATGGCCTAGATTCCCAGTGTCTTGGAGGCTAAATACATGGAAAAATTCAAATTTGAGTGAATATTATAGCTACTACAGTACCCCGCTATTGTACCTACTACAATAATGAAACTGTTACAATACTACTGTACTGCTACAAATACATTTATTAATTCACACCCACTCAGTTTTGAACTTGGATTTCATAAAGGATTGTGTGTATTCTTTACCACGTGGGTGAACCTCCAACTTTAACTCCTTTTGGTATAGTTTAAATAATTTCCTTTAATAGGGTGCAATTCAAATTAACTACATTATGATCAATTCATAAATTTTTTTATTTTTTAGTATTTAGTAATTTATTTTCTTTTTATAAATTTAAAATATAAATTCCATATAAACCATATATATCCATATTACAAGTCATTCCATATAATTTATAAAATATATTGAAATATTAATAACTATTATTATGGAATATTTATTTATTTTTTTCATAAAAATTTAATTAATTAATTATAAACAATTTAAAATTAATTAACCAATACATAATTTATAAATTAAATAAAATACTAAAATAAATTACCTATTATATATAAACTATTTAGAAACCATATAATTCAATCATAAATTGAAATTTAGAATATAAATATATATTTATATTTACTGATATCTAGTATATCGTAATATGAGGCTTCCTTGATTATCAATGTTATACTAAGATCGATAATTCTTGTGTGCGATATATGCTTCAACACCATTGAATAATTTTTTATATAACTCAATATTTTTTTGAGTAAAATATTATCATTTTTAATATTTAAAATAAAAGTACAGGACAAGGACAACAAGTAGAAACAAGAGAATGAATCATTCATGGGGGGTTGGAAAAGTGAAGACTAGGAGCATCTCTTCTAATAATAGTTGAACACTCACTAGAAAAGGATCCCATTCTATAGAAGGAGAGAAAACCTTGATCATGGGCCATCCTTGATGCAAGGAAATCCACTGCTCGGTTACCCTCTTCCCATATATGAAGAATCGTTATCTACTCATTGATGAGTTGCTTGTATCGACGAATATGATAAGTGATAATCCATGGAGGGGAGTTACGGACTAACAAAGACCCATGAATAACCTGAGAATCCATTTCAAATACCGACAACTCTATACCCTTCATGTAGCATATTTCAAGATCTTTGAGCATGGAGAAAGCCTCGACCATGAGTGAATCACCTCTCCTGAAGGAAGCTATGAAGGTGAGAATCACAGATCCTCTTTTATCCCAGATAACTCTACCACCATGCATGACACCCGATGCACATGACCCATCAACATTGTGTTTATAGCCTCGAGAAGAATGTTTCTAGAAAATCCAATGACCCTGATGAAGGAATATGCAAGTTCTATCATTGTAATTAGGGCTCGTCAAGAAGGTCATGAGGAAGAATGATGCTAGTGTTGGTGTTGTCCAGCTGGATGGTAGGTGGATAGTGCACCTACCTCACCAACCAAAGACTTCAAACATGGTTGTTGCACATGTAGTCCCTATTTATTTGGCATCAATGAGATAATTCCATGGTAGGTGGAGGATTAGTGGAAGTTGTGTTGAGAAAGAAACCTCCCACAATGTCTATTTAAGGAGGGAAAAGGGAGCTTCCTTCTAGATATCATATCCAAGCCAGAGATCATAATCGATCCAAAAGAGAGATATATTGTGAGAGGGCTGGGAGAGCTCCATGTGAGATAGAAAAATGGAGGTGTGGGAGGGTTACATTGTATCCTTTATTCTTGGTGTAATAAAAGTCTGGTTTCCTCTTCCATTCAACTCTCTTAGTGGTCAGAGAACCACAACAAGTGGTATGAGAGATGGTTATAGTCAAATGGCGACAAGCAGTGGAAATTTTCCGGTTACCGGAAAATTCAAGTTTCCTGAAATTATGTTTTGAAGGTATATTCTGAAATCCTGTATCAAGACAATTCCAACGGTGTAAACAATATCGAAATCGGAGCCAAAACGAGCTTCCTTGGGCCAGTAAACATTTGGTCAAATTTTGGGTGCTACAGTACCCCCTTGTCAGAGAAGAAAATACTTTTCCAGTGCCGAAAAATTTTCTAGCAAGTTTATCACCACTGCTCCGGCGAGCCACATCATCACCACGTCATCGACACATCATCACCATGTCATCAAACAATCTCATACATTGATATTATTTTGATCAAAACATGATCAATCAATATCATATTTCGATGATCTAGGAGTCGATTCCACTATTTTCAACCATTCTGGATGCAATAGTGAGCTCAATTTTTTCAAATTCTACGTCAATTCTAACTGAATTGAAATCTAGTGGAGGGATCATCTACATAAAGGATGATCATGTTGAATTCATTGAACTACTCCATTTGGAAGTCTCGAATGGAAGATCTCCTCGATGCTATGGATATTTTTTACCCCATTGAGAATGAGGGAGTCAACCCTGATGACACCATGAAAGTGGAGTGGAAGAAGCTGAAAACAAAGGTGATAGGTCAAATCTTCCAATGGATCGATCATAGCATTTACCACCATTTTTCTCAAGAGACTGACGCATAAGATATTTGGAAAAAGTTGGAAAATACGTACCAGTCAAAGACCGATCGAAACAAGATCATTTTATTGAATCAGTTGATGAGTCTTCAACTACAAAGTGGAAAAAATATAGCCAAACACACCAGTGAATTCCAAAGCCTGGTGAACCAGTTGGTGGCTACTGGTAAGACTCTAAATGATAACGATCAGGTGAACCACTTACTCTACACACTTCCTGATAGCTGGGATATGCCTTTCGTCTCATTCAGAAACTCAGCACCCTAAGGAAAACTTACCATGGTGATGATAAAGGATTCACTGTTCGATGAAGAGGCCCGAAGGAAGGATGAATGTTACAACCAGACGTAAGCTCTCATTCTGGAGAACCGATGGAGACAACAAAGGGGATGTCGTGGGGTAGGAACCAGAGGTCGAAGCAAGAATAGAGTAAGGTCCACAGATGATAGGAGGACAACATAAAAATTCTACCATTGTGGCATGGAGGGAAACATGAAGAAGAACTGACGATAGTTGTTACAAGAAAAGGGTCAAAGTAGCAACCAACAAATAATAAATGAAGAAGTGCATCTAAGAATCACCAGAGAAGTTATTCTATAAAACAAAGATGAAGAAGAGACATGTCTTTATACATCAGGACAAGACATAGAATGGGTGGTCGATACTGTAGCATCTTACCACGTCACGCCGCATCGTGAGTATTTCTTAACTTATCAAGCTGGTGAATTCGGTTTAGTCAAGATGGGGAATACCTGTTCGGCGGAGATTGTTGGAATGGGTGATATCCAAGTCAAGCCGAATGTTGGATACACAATCACCCAGAGGGATGTTCGGCATGTTCTAAGCCTTCGGCTCAACCTGTTATCAGGTATAGCCTTTGATCGACATGGCTATGACAACATCTTGAACAATGGAGCATGGAATGTGACAAAAGAAGCCATCATCATCACCTGAGGACACATATGTGGTACATTGTACAAAAATCATGTGAAGATATGTGTAGAAAGCATCAACATGGTGGAAGGATAAATTTCATCCAATGTGTGGAATAGAAGGCTCGGCCACATGAGTGAAAAAGGTTTGTCTACCCTAACGAAGAATAAGTACATCATTATTGACAATGATGCATCACCTGATCCTTGTAAATAATGTTTTTATGGGAAGCAGCATAGATTTTCATTCAATACTACTTCATCATAGAGACCAGAGGTGTTGGATATGGTTCACTCTAATGTATGCGGACCCATGGAGGTGGATTCACTCGAAGGTAAAAAAAATATTTGATATTCTTTGTTGATGATTCATCTCAAAGGGTGTGGGTGTTCTTCTTATGAATGAAGGACCAAGTACTAGACTATTTCAAGATGTTCCACTCCATGGTGGATCATGAAACTGGAAGGAAGCTAAAGTGTCTTCGTTCAGACAGTGAAAAAGAGTACACATCTATAGAATTTGATTTCTACTGAAGGGGTTGGGGAATCCAACATGAGAGGATGGTCCCTCGCACCCCACAACACAATGAAGTTGAAGAAATGCTGAATGAAACATTTATGGAAAATATCATAAGCAAAATGAGATTGGAAAAGATCCCTAAGCCATTCTAGGGAGAATTTGTTCCGGTTGCATGCTACCTCCTCAACCGATCACTGTTATTCCCACTGAATTTTGATATTCCACTTAAGAGATGGTCTAGTAAACATCCATCATACTCTAATTTACAAGTATTTGGATGTTTTTCATTTTCACATGTATCAAAGGAACTCAGGAAGAATCTATAAAGGAGATCTACTCCATGCATCTTCATCGAATATGGAGATGAGGAGTTCAGATACAATCTTTGGGACCTGAAGGAGAAAAAGGTGATCAGAAGCAGAGATGTTGTGTTCCATGATAACCAGACGATCGAGGACACCAAAAATCCTAGAATGTATCAAATGGAAAGTGTTGAGGTCTTAATTCATGATCCAACACCTATACCAGCACCACCTGTCATTGAATAGAAGGAGGTGTAGGAATACTCATCGACAGTATACCAGGAGGTGGTATAGGAGGATATTGATCATGGGGACTCAATCCCCTCCATAAGAAGTTTTATAACCATCACAGGAGCTAGGTGACGTTGTGTCTCCTAAACCTAACATTTCACAGGTTCAAAGATCTTCACGAGGAAGGATTTCATCAAAAAAATATTCGGAGTCAGATTACTTGTTGCGGACTGATGAGGGAGATCTTGAAGGATACTTGGAAGCAGTGTCTCATCCTAAAAAACTCAAGTGGATACATGCAATTGAGGATGAGATCGAGTCTTTGATGAAGAACCAAATTTATGATTTGGTGGAATTACCCAAAGGTAAGAAGGCACTAACAAACAAATGGGTGTTCAAGCTGAAGAAGGATGACAACAAAAGGGAGGTCAAGCACAATGATCGGTTAGTTGTCAAGGGATTTATTCATAAGAAAGGAGATGAATTTGATGAGATGTTTTCACCTGTGGTGAAGATGGCTTCAATCTGAGTATTTTTTTGGATTAGTGGCTAGCTTGGACATAGAGCTTGAATAGATGGATGTGAAGAAAACTTTTCTTCACGGTGACCACTCTGAGGAGATCTATATAAAGCAGCCTAAAGGATTTTAGGTTTCTAGATAATAAAACCTCATCTTCAAATTGAAGAAGAGATTGTACGTACTGAAATAGTCTTCCAGGTTGTGGTACAAGAAGTTTGACTCATTCATGGCGAGTCAGGGCTACAAGCGGACATAGGAAGACCAGTGTGTCTACATCCAATGATTTCAATATGGTAACTTTGTTACCCTTCTACTTTATGTTGATGATGTGTTGATCCTTAGGAAGAATGCAACGATGATTATCCATTTGAAGAAGGAGTTATCCAATTCTTTTGATATGAAATACTTGGGAGTAGCTCAAAATATTTTGGGGATGCAGATCATTTGTGATAGAAAGTGGAAGTTGTTATGGCTATCTCAGGAGAAGTATATTGAACATGATCTGAAACATTTCAACATGGACAAAGCCAAACCAGTGAGCATTCCTCTTCCCGGTCATTTGAATTTGAGCAAGAGTTCATGACTATTGTCTGAGGAAGAATTCAAGGCAATGGAGATGATTCTATACTCCTCAGCATTTGGAAGCTCTATGTATGCTACGGTGAGTACGAGACCTGAAATTTCCCACGCAGTGGAAATCGTGATCCGGTTTCTCTGTAATCAAGGAATGCAGTAATGGGATGCAGTCAAGTGGATTCTGAGGTATCTTAAAGGTACTTCAAAGTTATGTTTGTGATATAGGGGATCTAATCCTATCTTGGAGGGCAATATAGATGCAAATACAGTTGGATATCCTGATAGCCAGAAGTCTACATCAGGATACATCTATACTTTTACAAGAGGAGCACATGAGGCTTAGATCGGTTGGTAAGGACTATGCAAGTGCATCTGGGAGACCCAAGATCAAATCCAGGTGGAGACATTATTTCCGGTACTGTAGCAAATACTGTAGCGGGAACTGTAACAGGTACTGCTTGGCACTGTAGCAGCCAGGAATATGCCCCCATTTGGGCCATTGGGCCACCAATTTGGTCCCCGAGTCCTTTAAGGCCTTTGGTCCACCCAAGCCTTCAGGTCAGTAAGGCCTTCGGGCCACCTCAAGGCCTTCGGGCCACCTTAAGTGAAGATGAAAACCAGATGATCTACGAGGAACAAGCTCTACAAGAAGGATGAGAAAGGAGCTTTCACCATATTAGAAGCTAAACGGATTGCAAGAATGAGAGGGTATAGCACCTGCCATCGAGAGAAGCCTGTGCATGCACGGGAATGCCTAGCCGAACAGCCATGCGAAGGTGGAGAGCTGATTTCACGATGAAGATGCTAGGGAGGAGCAGTTCCAAGTAGTTAGTCTGGGTTGTATATAATGTTTGATGCCTACGGGAAAATGCATTCCGCTAAGGCCTACGGGCCATGTAATACTTACGCCTACAGGCCTTGTAATGGTTCCACCTCACCCATTGAAAGGTGAATTATCAAAAATCAATAAAAAATGAAGGTCTTCGGGCCATTGGAGTACAATAGGAGCAATATCATGGAAGTCAAGGTTGTAGAAGTGTGTCTCTTTATCCACAATGGAAGAAGAGTACATTTCTACTTCAGAAGCTGGAAAGGAGATTTTGTGGCTAAAGTGTTTCCTCCAAGAGATGAGATTCAGCCAGAAAGAGTACAAGGTTCATTGCGACAGTCAAAGTGCTTTGGACATGAGAAAGAACTCTTTTTACCATTCCCGGACAAAGCACGTCGGCATTCACTATCATTGGATACGTGAAGTGATGGATCAACAGCTACTATGACTTGTGAATATCCACATGAAAGAGAACTTGACGGATATGTTGACAAAGGTGGTTGCTTGGGAGAATCTAGACCTTTGCAGATGCTCTAGTGGACTGCAACTAGAGGGGGAGAATTGTTGGAGTTGTCAAGCTACATGGTATGTGTCTAGTGCACCTACCTCACCAACCAAAGACTTCAAACATGGGTACTGCACATGCAGTCCCTATTTATTTGGTAGCCAGGAGAGAAGTCCATGGTAGGTGAATGATTTGTAGGAGTTGTCTCAAACTTGACACCTCCCACCATGGCTATTTAAGAAGGGACAAGGGAGATTCCTTTCATATATCAGATCAAATCCAGAGATAAAATTTGATCCAAAGGAGATCTCTATTGTGAGAGGGTCAGGAGAGCTCCATGTGAGAGAAAAAAGGGAGGTGTGGGAGGTTTACATTGTAACATTTTTTCTTGGTGTAATAAAAGTCTGGTTTACTCTTCCATTCATCTCTCTTAGTGGTCAGAAAACCATAATATCTAGTTCTATCATTGTGTTTATACCCTTGAGAAGGAGGTTGCTAGAAAATCCATTAACCTTGAGGAAGGAAGATGCTAGTTCAATCGTTGGAATTATGACTCGTTAAGAAGGTCCTAAGAGAGGGAGTCTGATCACATCAATTTATCATAGTAAAAAGATCTTCCACCAAGAATTTTGTTCGTGCTACCAGTTCCAAACAGAAGCTTCACCAACCATCAATGCGGGCATTATTTCTAGCACTCCAAATGCACCCACACCCCACAGAAAGAAAAAGGAATCTCACTCTCAGTTCCTGAGAATTATTCCAGTCCTCGTCAAACCACATTTGAAAAAAATCATCAAAACTCGATGCCCGAATAGCCATGTATTTGATCACTCTAAGCACTCGCCACACAGTAACAACCCAGTTTCCTGTAAAAGAAAATAGATGGAGGGTCGACTCAGTATTCGGGTTAGTACAAAAGAATCTCTTGGAGGCAAGATGAACTCCTTTGCACATGATGGATTCCCTCATGGACACAACCTGATTATGAACTCATGAAACTAGAAAGTAGTATTTGGTGGGGATATCTTTACTCTATAATCACTCTCCCCGAAAATCATGACTATTGCTAGAATGGATGACTTTGTAATAAATTTTGGTCGAAAAATTCCCTACATATGAACCTTCTAAAATGAACTTGTCTAGTTTGTAATTCATATCAATAAGATTGAAAATATTTCATTGCTCGTCATTGAGGATAGCCTGTATAAATCTTGGAAAAGCGTTGGCCGGTTTGAATGTCATATTCGACACTGGACACCCTAGACAACCCAACATGGTACCCACCCAGTTATCATCCTAGAAGCTAATCTCCCCCAGACCTATGATCCACCCTTCAAGTCTCTGAAGAATTGGAATGTGTTTTTCAACCGTGCACCAGATATTAGAATAATTCTACCATGGTTTATCCAGATACCACCCATACCAGTCAAAAACAAGATTGGCCCAGAGGGAATGACCCTCAATGGCCTCCAAATCTAATCTTGCATGGAGATTATTCATGGATTCTCTAACACACCATAGATTAATCCCCTTATCATTGATCAGTTTGTCCATCTTTTCCCATGATGCCTAGAGGCAACACCCCTCATCATGCGCATCCCAAATAAAGGAACACAAAAGAGCTTCAATTTCCTTAATCATAGTCTTTGGATCTATTAGACTCTTAATGTATTACTCATGTTTTAATGATCAAAAATCTCTTTAGTTATCACATATCTTATTAATGATCACAAATCTCATTCAACCTAGTTCAATCATATAAATTATATTCAATCATGTGTATATATAATTCAATGTCACTCATGCTTTATAATGGTTAAGATCAATCCATTTCATGCATTTTACTATTTAAGTCTGAACACAATTATTTTCCTAAGTACAAGACATTGTGAGAAAAGACACCATGTAGCCAGACACAGTCAGCCAGACACCATGAAGCAAGACACCGTGACTGAGACACAGTGAAGCAAGACACTCTTACCAAGATACCGTGACCGAGACACCGTGACTGAGACACCGTGACCGAGACAACGTGACCAAGACACTGTGACCGAAACACCGTGACCGAGACACCATGATCGAGATATCGTAAGCCAAGACACTGTGAAGATCAGACACCGTGACACTCAGACACCATGAAGGAGACGCCGTTTTCTCAACTTACTATGACACTGTTTCTTAAACTATTTTGTAGTATTTTAATTTAATGTTTAATGGTTATATTTGATGGCTTTAATGCACTGACATAATTAATGTTTCTTTGTAAACATAGTACGAGGTAAGAGGCAGGAATCACATGGAACCATTCAGCAAAATCTCATGCATTCGAATATAAAATATTGTAGAGTGCCCAATGACAAAGTAGAAAATGAGCGCGCAATACTGAATAGGAAACAAGTGTTTGAGCATGAACATGAAGAACACTTTAAAAGATTTTCAAGGAAATCATTTTTCACATGTGTACAATCCGACTCTGCTGAAGAACATATGAGGTACACTACAATCCAGAGAACATCTTCACATTATCAAAGCTCATGGAGAACACAAGCTGAATCATGACACTTTGTTTTTCAAGACAAAAACCAGAGGACTCAGAAGCATTTCTACTAAATCAAAGGAGTCCAGAGCTACACCTCAAATCACTAGAGCCTTTCTAAACTCACATCTACTCTCTCTTAGTGATTCTTTTACTTATCTTTCGATCAATGTGTGTACTTTGTATATTCTACACACACTCACTCATATGCTAAACTGAAGGATTTCCAAATCCTTACACAAAACTCTCTATTTCTATTTACCCATGACAACTATGGAATAGGTCCCTGTGTGGCCTGGTTATTGTTTTTATCTACCCATGAAAACTATGGAAGAGGTCCCTGTGTGACCTAGAAAATCTGTGTACTGTTCTTAACCCCAATCCAAGGTGTGGATCAATGTTTATTTATATAAACTTCTTGCTGACCGGTGATCACCAAGTGGAGTGGATTAGGTCTCATCTTGAGACAGAACCACTTGTTTCATATCCGTTGTTCCATTTAAATTTAGCCTTCTTTATTTTACTGCTTTATTGAATAATCCAGAAAACTCTAAGTTCACATTGATAGTTAGTCTTGGAAAGAAGTTATAACTGATTTGTCTTAGTAGGATAAATTCGAAAAGTAATATTAATAATAAATATTAAGATTACTGAGAATTAATCAATCTTCTAAGATTTTGTTTAAACACTAAAAATAATATAATAGTATAACCTTGATTAATTGGGTTGTTTTTAAATTTGGGGAAAAACAATTCTTTTAAAATAATATTTTTTTTGTAACAGAAATTTTTATAGTCAATCAATTCACCCCTCCCCTCTTGAGTGAGCTACTCCGACCAAAATTTGGTATCAGAGGTTTCTTTATTAGGGCTCTGTGTAATTTTACTCAACTGTGATTGTAGTTTTACTTTAAAGATCTGTAAATTTCTGTTAATTATAAATTTCTTGCTCCTTTAAAGTAATTTGTTAGTATGGATAATAGATTGGAAGGTGCTGCAACCAATTGAACACCATTCTTTAATGTAACCAACTATTCTCAATGGAAAATTAAAATGAAAATGCATCTAGAGGGTATGAGCTTTGAAATTTGGTCATCCATGATAGATGAATACAAACTTTCTGTGACTGATAGAATTACATGGGATGAACCTTCGAAACTTGCCTATAATAACAATTGAAAATCCATGAATGCTTTATACTGTTATTTAGGAGATGAAGAATTTAATAGGATTTCTGCTTGTAAAACTGCCCATGAAATTTGGGATACCTTGTCTGTTTCACATGAAGGCACATCTAGAGTAAAAGAAATGAGACTTAATACTTATACTATAAAATATAATAATTTCAAGATAAAACCTGATGAGCCTATTTCTGACATGTATCTTAGGTTCAATGAGATTGTCAACACAATGATTTCTCTTGGAAGAGAAGTCACTGTCAAATAACAGATCATGATAATTCTTAGGTGTTTACCTGACAGGTGGAGGGGAACCTCTATCTCAATTAGATAATCATGTGACATCAGCAAGTTAGCTGTAAAAGAACTCATTGGGAAACTAATGTTGTATGATGAAGAGATACAAGACAAAAAAGAAGAGGAGGATGAACCAAAGAGGAAATCTGTAGCATTCAAGACCACCTTATCAAAGCACAATGACAAAGGGAAACTGGATGCTCTTGTAGAAAGTTCCACCAATAAACAATCATCACCTAACAGTGATGAGGAGATAGATCAACTGGCCAGAAGATTCAAACGATTTTACAAAAACAAGAACTTTTTCATAAAGCCTAACTTCAAGGGAAATTATGATCAAAAAGGAAATTGGAAAAAGGACTGTAAAATAAGTGATAAAACTGGTGAAATTGTATGCTATGAATTTAAACGCAAAGGACATATAAAGGCTGACTATCCAAGTCTCAAGTATAAGAAGAAGTATGATGATAAGGACAAGAAGTACAAAAAGGCAATGAAAGCAACCTGGAGTTACTCTGAGGATAGTTCAAGCGACTCAGAGACATCACATGATGAACAGGCTAAGAAATCCAATATGTGTTTTATGACAAACACATCTGAGGTAACACTAAACTATTCTATACATAATACATACTATTCTAAAGAGGAAAGTGACTCTAAAAATATGACTAATGAAGAAATGTTTGAATATTGCAACCCTATTGAAGATACATGCAATGAATTAAAAGCTAAATATAAATCATTGAAGAAACAGCATGCTCCCACGGAAAATGTTAAGTCCAAACTTACTACTGAAAAGGAGAAAATTTGTCAACTGCTCAAAGAAAACAATGATTTAAAAATGTCTAATGAGCAATTAAAACGTGACTTGGAAAATTTTACCAATGGGAAAAATACCCTTAATCAAATGCTAGGAAAACAAATTACCCCTAAATAAAATACTGGAATTTGTTATCAACCTGGTAAAAGAAACTTTGGTAGAACGAATTTTATTTCCTAGTCTAGGACATATAATTTTGTTCCCGGTTCTGGACACAACTCATCTAGCTCGAGTCATGATACAAACTCTACTATTTCATGTTTTTGTGGACCAAATACATTTTATTTTTCAAACACTTTACATAATGATTATAAGAAACCTATGAGACAAATATGGGTTCCTAAAGCACTTATTACTAATGTTACTGGACCCAAACAAGTATGGGTACCAATATCTATCTTTACTTGATCATGTTATAGGAAAGTTTCTTAAAGAGCTCCTTCAAGAATCTATGGTACTTGGACAGTGGGTGTTCAAGGAACATGATAGGAGACTACTCATGCTTCAAGAATCTGATAAAAGTAGATGGAGGACATGTCACAATTGGTGACAATGCCAAAGGGAAGATCATTGTCATTGTCTAGATTGGTAACTCTGATTTGATTTTAATTTCTAAAGTACTGTTTGTTAATGGCTTAAAATATAAGCTTCTTTGTATCTCACAATTATGTAATGATGTATATCATGTTAAATTTGAAAATTATTCATGTACTGTCTTTAATTCTAAAGATAAATTAGTATTTTCTGCATCAAGGAATGAGAATGTTTATTCTATTAATTTAGATTCCTTAACTTCTCAAAATGTTTCATGCTTAATTGTATTTCATAAAGAATATTGGCTCTAGAATAGGATACTAGGACACTGTAATGTTCACTCCCTTAGAAAGATAACTAGAAAAGGCCTAGTTAAAGACTTACCCAAACTTGAGTTTCCAAATTATAAAGTGTGTAATCCTTGTCAAAAGGGAAAACAACACAAAATATCTTTCAAATCAAAGAAATAATTTTCTACTTATCAAACTCTCGAATTGGTTCACATGGATATTTTAGACCATCTAGAGTTTCTAGTTTAAATGGGAAGAACTATGTTTATTTTCTAGTATATTATTTCTCTATATATACATGGACCTTTTTCATGGCTCACAAAAGTGATGTCTGCTCTTATTTTACTAATTATGCCAAGTCTATAGAAAACCTTAGTGGCCTTAAAATTAAATCTTTAAGAAGTGATCACGGTCATGAGTTTTAAAATCAAGAGTTTGAATCCTTTTTCTCACAAAATGGTTATATTCGCAATTTTTTATGCCCCTAGAACACCTCAGAAAAATGGTGTTTTAGAATGAAGAAATATAACCTTGCAAAAAATTGCTAGAAAAATGCTTAGTGAATATGACTTACCTATTTACTTTTGGGTTGAAGCTGTTAATACAACATGCTACATAATCAATAGAGTCTTGATTAGACCAATTCTCAAAAATACCCCATATGAACTCTAGAAAAATAGGAAGCCTAAGGTTAATTACTTTAGAGTTTTTGGTTACAAAGTCTTTATTCTCAACACTAAGGATAATCTTGAAAAATTTACATCCAAAAGTGATGAAGGAATTCTCCTAGGTTACTCAATGTTAAGTAAAGAGTATATAGTATTCAATAAAAAAAATAAATGTGTGGAAGAATCTGTTCATATCAAGTTTGATGAAACAGATCCACATGAGCCTAGAACCATCCTAGAAAATCTGGAGGATGATATATCAAACTTGAACATCAACTCAAATTCCTCAAATTCCTCTATGAAAGAATCTGTGAAAACTTCCAATTCTGGAAATTCTCTTCAATTGAATCATAATGAACCAGAATCTATTAATGAACCTAAAATCACTAGTCCCTCTTTTTCTAGAAAGGTTAGATCCCATAGAAACCATCCCTTATATGCTGTTGTAGGATACATAGAGAAAGGAACACAAAAAAGAGCTGCTCTTAGAAATCAGGTTGAACATCAAGACTTCTTGTCACAACTTGAACCTAAAAACATTGATGATTACATCAACGATGAATTTTGGGTAATGGATATGCAATAAGAAATTAATCAGTTTGAAAGAAATAAAGTTTGGAAACTTTTTGAAAGACCCAAGGACACTTTCATCATAGGAACTAAATGTGTGTTTAGAAATAAAGTAGATGAAGCTGGATATATAGTTAGGAATAGGGCTAGATTAGTTGCAAAAGGTTATAGTCCAGAAGAAGGAATTGACTGTGAGGAAACCTTTGCTCCAGTAGCCAGACTTGAAGCCATTAGAATCCTACTTGCCTATGTTGTACATATTAATTTCAAACTATAACAAATGGATGTTAAGAGTGCATTCTTAAATGGGTATAAAGCTGAGGATGTCTTTGTTGAACAACCCCCTGGATTTACAAATCCTCATTTTCCCAATCATATTTTCAAACTATCAAAAGCTTTATATGGTTTAAAACAAGCTCTAAGAGCTTGGTATGATAGATTATGTAATTTTATTATTTCCAAAGGTTTTACAAACCGAATAGTTGATCCTACCCTCTTTATAAAATGAATTTCTAATGATGTTTTAGTTGTTCAAATCTATGTAGATGATATTATATTTGGATCTTCAAAAAAATCATTATGTATTGATTTTTCTAAAATAATGAAAAACGAATTTGAAATGAGTTTAATGGGTGAACTAAAATTCATTCATGGATTTCAAATCTTTCAAAATATTGATGGAATTGTTTTAAATCAAATTAAATACACTAGGGATATTCTAAAACGTTTTGGATTTGATAGAACTAAAAGTAGTGACACTCCCATGAGTACCACCTGTAAGTTGGATCTTGATGAAGATGGAAAATCTATTGATCAAACCACTTATCGAGGAATGATTGGAAGTTTACTCTACTTAACTGCTAGTCGTCCTGACATTATGTTTAGTGAGTGTATGTGTGCTTGTTTTCAAGAAAATCCTAAAGAATATCATT
Organism: Viscum album; assembly: GCA_963277665.1. Classification (NCBI taxonomy): domain Eukaryota; kingdom Viridiplantae; phylum Streptophyta; class Magnoliopsida; order Santalales; family Viscaceae; genus Viscum; species Viscum album. The sequence goes on from OY728139.1 coordinate 906,916,879, forward strand.
TAAATGTTGTAAAGAGAATTTTCAAATACCTCAAGCATACACCCAATCTAGGACTGTTCTATCCTAAAGGACAATCATTTGAACTAGTTAGTTATTCTGATGCTAACTTCGGTGGCTGTAAGCTAGATAGAAAGAGCACCTCAAGAACATGTCACCTTTTAGGAAAGTCACTAGTATCATGGTGTAGTAAGAAACAAAATTTTGTTGCACTATCTACTGTAGAATATGAATACATAGTTGTTGGCAGTTGTTGTGTACAAATTTTTTGGATGAAACAAACATTACTAGATTATAGATATCAATTCAGACATGTACCAATAAATTGTGACAACACAAGTGCTATTAATATCTCCAAAAATCATATTTCACATTCTAGGACTAAACATATTGATGTAAGACATCAATTTTTGAGAGATCATTATCAAAAAGGTGATATTACCATGGAATTCATTAGTACTGAATATCAACTTGCTGATATATTCACTAAACCATTAAATTCTGAGAGAATAGACTACATCATACATGACCTTGGCATGATAAATCTCAAATAGATATCTTACCTGTCTTACTGTTCAATATTTACTATGTTTTACTTTACTGTTTCATGATTACGATTTCTAAGTTACTTTCTCTCACGTTTACGGTCTCACAGTTATCACTTTGCCTTCACGGTCTGACATTGACTGTCTCATCGTAACTCGCACTCACTGTCTCACCGTAACGTGCACTGGCTTTCACTTACTGTATCACCATGACGTTCACTCACTGTCTCACCGTGATAACTACTCACTGTCTAACCGTAACAATCATTCATGGTCTCACTATGAAAATTCCTTATAATTTTCTTTAAAACCTATATCGTAGTAATTTTTATTTTCACCTATTTTACTTTCCCGCATTTTTTTGTGACGTTTGACATTCTCAAATGATAAAACAAAGACTTTCACTCAGTTCTTCACCCGGACTTTTCCCTATTCACTCGATTCGAACCCTTTCTACCTTGCGACCCTCTTTCTCTCTCGCAACCTTCAGTGGATGCCAATAATGAAACATCCATCATCATCCACACCTGAGAAGTGCCGCTCGAAGAAGAAGAAGATTGATCCCAAGATGACACTCGAAGGGCCTCTGAATATGAACCTAGTAAATTGTAGTGTTGTTCCTGAAAAAGAAATCTGCCCTGAATGGCTGTTATCTAGAAAATCTCTATTTCTGAAAGTGTGAAGAGAACAAGGTTGGTTAGAATGGTTCTCAAGGGAGAATAGACCCATTTATCCGAGGATAGTTGCACAGTTCTACCAGTACGCTCAGTTTTCTTTTGATTCTGGTGAAATCTTTGCTGTGAGAAGCTGGATGAATGGCCAAATATGTTCCTTCTCATCGACGTTATGGGATGCATGCCTTAGGATACCTCATGAAGGAATTTGTGACGATTATCAGAGAGAACCCCCACCTAAAACTGATTTATTTGACCTCGAATATGCTCTGAAAACCCTAACCGGGAATGGAACCAAGAGAAGGGCCATAGCTAATGAACTTGATGGGGAAATAAGGATTTTTTTTTAAATTTGTTCAAAATCTGGTTAGCCTGAGGAAAGGTGAATTTTCTGCATTAAATTATCAAGATGTGTTTCTGATTCATCTTATGAAGAAGGGATACAAAATCAACCTGTGCAAGTACATTATTCACCATATGTTTGAGTTGATCAAGGTCACATCCAAATCCACCACTTTGTTCTACTCTCAGCTGATTTCATCCATGCTTGTTGCCAAAGGAGTAGTTGGACCCAATGAAGAAGTGCATGTGGATTGCGAGTATTGTCTCTCTAAACTAATCATAAGAAGAATGAAAATAAAATGGAAACCCTGGAAAAAGGAGTGGGTGGAAGACAATGATAAGATTTATGGAAAGATTAATCCTGTGGTTTATCCATCAAGTCCGAAGGAAATTTCTGATCCTGGTTTGGAACCAGATGAACTTGGTGAGTATTCAGAAGAAGCAGAAGAATATGTTGAAGTACCTCATGGGGGAGAATTTGTTGTCGAGGGAGAAAGGATTATTCTTCCTCCTGTTGTTCTTGAAGAAGAACCTCTTATCCCTAGAGTTGATATAAATATAGAAATCCAACCCGAGGCTGGAAAAGAATAAGGTGTGACAGAATCTGACTAGAAAGTCATAGAAGAACCTGTTCTGGAAATCCCTATTATAGAAGAAGTTGTAGTAGACGAACTCCCTGCTATGAAATAAAAAAATCTAGAAGAACATGTTATGAAAGAAGAAAATCTAGAAGAACTCCCAGAGGAACAACCTATTCCTAAGATAATACCCTCTACTGAAGAGAGGATGGAGATATCCTTTGAGTTGGCTAGACAAGTGATGAATGAGGAATTAAGATATGAATCTGTGAACTTATAAGTAGCTCCTAAGCCTCTAGATCCTGAAAACAAAGCATCTTTTGAGGGGGAGGAAACCCAAAATCTTGAGACTAATGAAGCATCTCATCCGGCTGAGTCTAGTCCTATGGAAACTCATTATAAATTCCCTAGATTTTATGATGTGAGTGAATCTCAGCAAGTTACTACCACTGGGCTTGATCTTTCCTCACTGTTTCAGTTGAAGTCTATTTCTATCTTTGTCCCTGCGAAGGAACCAGATCCTGGACCTACCTCTGCACCAATTCCTTCACCTGAACCTGCACCGGAACCCCTACTTGAACAGTTGTCCTTTCTCAGTAAGGATGATATTAAGGATTTTGGAGACACTATCTTGTCTGGAGTTGAGAAGCTTTTGAATTCCAAACCTCGTGTTGTGACACATCTGAGTGAGAGAGATGCTTCACTGCTTTTGGAGAAGATTATCTGGAAGATCCAACCTAAAATGCACCATTAAATTCAAGAAGTTCGAGTTGAAAATAAGTTGCTCAGTAGTGAAGTCTCAACCCAGAGAATCATGGTTGAAGATATGCAGAAAGAGTTGCATTCCATAATAGAACCTATTGTGGCCTCTCTAAAACCTATTGTGTCTCAAATTTATCGAGATATTGTGTCTTAGATTCACCCATACCTTTTATCCTTTGATGAAAAGATTTTAGAAAGGCACAAACAGTTGTTGAAAGAAATTAGAGAGCTTGTGGTGAACCTAAATAAACTCACTAATGAATACACTGCCTATCATCAAAAGGTACCGAATCATCTCAAGTCTCTAACCACAGCAGTCAAAGCCTCTCATACCTCTGGTGTATCCTCTACACCTTCCTTGGATAGTTCTTTGCTCAGATTGATAGTCCAAGAAGAGCTTCAGAATTCTTTATGTGGCTTCAATGTGACTTATTTATTTAAAGTTGTCAAGAACAGTGATAGAGTTCTTGACCTTGTGAAAATCCATTCCAAGATTTCCAATGATTCCCAGCATGATATTTCTATGAAAGTAGATTTCTATTTCAACCTTATTTTCTCCAAGACTGATATGACCAATCACTTCAAATACCTTGTAGAGAATCTAAGAATTCCTCCTGTAACCCAAGACTTTAATAACCAAGTCCAAAAGCTAACCGAGTTTACCATATTGTTGGACAAGTTCATGGAAAACAAATATGATTTTAAAAAGGCCATGCAATATGGAGGAGAGATTATTGCAAACTTCATCAAACTTCTGAGACTGTATCTTCATGTTCAAAGTACATCAATTGTTGCTCCAGCGGATGCTCCTCTCAGACCTGGATTACCTACTTTAACTTTTTCCTTAGCTTCAACAACCATGTATGTTGGCCATTCTCTTATTCAGATCTGGCCTATCATCCTTGATCAGCACCTACCGAGATCTTCTACTACTCCTACTTTGGCTCCCTCAGTCTTCGAAGGTCTCTCTTTACCTTCTTTATCTACCACCTCTCTGCCTTCTTCCACATCAACCTCTGCCCCTATGGCTTCCTCTTCTGCTGCTGATAAAGGAAAAGATAATGACAATCCCTGATTTAGACCAGTGCTTACTACTTTTTGATGGGGATGTCATTCATTTTTGTATTTCTACTTTATGATGTACTACACTCTGATTACATTTAATGGAATGTGCACTGTTTACCCTCTCTTATTTCAAATTTTTGATAATCCCAAAAGGGTGAGAAGTTATATGTTTTCTCTATATGTTATTTTCTCTATAGCTGCATCTAATTTCCACTTTAACTGTGTATGATTTGTGATCATCAAAAAGGGGGATATTATTGGACTCCTCAGGTATTACTCATGTTTTAATGATCACAAGTCTCTTTAATTATTACATATCTTATTAATGATCACAAATTTTATTCAACCTAGTTCAATCCTATAAATTATATTCAATCATGTGTATTTATGTTTCAAAGTCACTCATGCTTTATAATGGTTAAGCTCAATCCATTTCATGCATATTACTGTTTAAGTCTGAATACAGTTATTTTCCTAAGTACAAGACACTGTGAGTAAAGACACCCTGTAGCCAGACACAGTTATCCAGACACCGTGAAGCAAGACACCGTGACCGAGACACTGTAAAGCAAGACACTGTGACCGAGACACCGTGACCGAGACACCATGATCGAGACACCGTAAGCCAAGACATCGTGATCGAGACACCGTGACACTCAGACATAGTGAAGGAGACATCGTTTTCTCAACTTACTATGACACTGTTTCTTAAACTATTTTTTCGTCTTTCAATTTAATGTTTAACAGTCATATTTGATGCCTTTAATACATTGAGATAATTAATGTTTCTTTGTAGACATAGTATGAGGTACGAGGAACGAATCACATGGAACCTGTCAGCTAAATCTCATGCATTTGAAGATAAAATATTGTAGAGTTACCAACGACAAAGTAGAACATGAGCGCGCGATACTGAACAGAAAACAAGCGTGTATGAACGACCATGAAGAACACTTTGCAAGATTTTCAATGAAATCATTTTCCACATGCGTACAATCTGACTCTGCTGAGGAACATACGAAGTACACTGGAATCCAGAGAACATCTTCACAATATCAAAGCTTGTGGAGAACACAAGCTGAATCGCGACACTCTACTTTTCAAGACAAAAACCAGAGAAGGAATCAGAAGAATTTCTGATAAATCAAAGGAGTCCAGAGCTGCACCTCAAATCACTAGATCCTTTCTAAACTCACATCTACTCTCTCTTAGTGATTCTTTTACTTAGATTTTGAGAAGTGTGTGTACAATGTATATTCTACACACACACTGACTCATGTGCTAAACTAAAGGATTTCCAAATCCTTACACCAAACTCTCTATTTCTGTTTACCCACGACAACTAAGGAAGAGGTCCCTATGTGGCCTTGTTATTGATTTTATCTACCCACGAAAACTGTGGAAGAGGTCCCTGAGTGACCTGGATAGTCTTTGTACTGTTGTTAACCCCGATCCAAGGTGTGGATCAAAGTTTATTTATATAAACTGTGTGGTGGTATGTGATCACCAAGTGGAGTGGATTAGGTCTCGACTTGAGACTGAACCACTTGTTTCATATCCGTTGTGCCATTTAAATTTATCTTCTCTCTTTTACTGCTTTATTTCATAATCGAGAAAACTCTAATTTCACTTTGATAGTTATTCTTGGAAAGAAGTTATAACTGATTTGTCTTAGTAGGATAACTTCAAAAGTAATATTAATAATACATATTAAGATTACTAAGAATTAATAAATCTTCTAAGAAGTTTTTTAAACAGTCAAACTCTTTTAACAGTATAACCTTGATTAACTGGGATGTGTTTAAATTTGGAGAAAAATAATTCTTTCAAAATAATATTTTTTTTTTGTAACAAAAATTTTTATAGTCATTAAATTCACCCCTCCCACCTTGAGTGAACTACACCGACGAACAGGAACCTTAATGACTGAGATAATGTTCATTGGAATAGAGGATAGAACACAATTGATCAGATTAAATTGGAGAACCATGTAGAAAACCCCATATGGCCATAACCTTCCAAATAAAATCCCACTTCATTCTATCATATTCCTTATCCATATCAACTTTTATGGAAATGTTAGATCCTGTGATTTTATTGTTAATGTTTATAATCATTTCTTTGGAAATTCCAATAGCACCTTATATCAACTAGTGTTGGATGAAACCATGTTGCACTCATGAAACCCAGGTTTGAAGGTGCATAGAGATTCTCCTATTGATGACACTCGCTAGAACTTTGTAAGGGATATTACACATGCTAATTGGTATTTATTGGATCAGAGAAGAGGGATCAAAACCCATTAGGATAAGGACTAGAGTGGTAGCACTAAAATATCTAGGAAGATTTCCTCCCATAAAAAAATCCTGCATTCCTTCCATAAGTCCATCCTTCACAATATTCCATTAATCCACATAAAAGAATCCTAGGAAGCTGTCAGGTCTTGGAGTGCTATCCTAATTGATAGAGAAAATTGCCTCTTTAATCTCCTCCTCCCCCGACAAAGCAAAGAATTTCATTAAAACTATAAAAACTGCATATAGAATAACGTCAAAGAGTTTCGAGTTACCCATTAGACAATCATCCAGCAAGTCACGAACCAAACCGGGTTACCATCCGACCCGGTACCTGACCTAGTCCGGGACATGGCCCGAAGGGTGTTCTCGATCCTCATGGGGTGGCACAAGTTTCCGGGTATCGAGAGTAACATGTGGGAATGATTTGACCGAAAAAAAACTAATAAGATAAACAAACAAACGCTGGAAAACAAAACCAAAAAAACTTTAACATTGGACCAAACTTAAAGTTTACAATTCAACCCAAAACACTAAGAATACTGCAATGAAAAGAAAATGATGTATGAGGTTTAAAAAGTGTGGGTTGAATTTTTTGGTTTTAAAAAATGGAAAGTTCTGATTTTGATCTTCGGTGTTCTAATAAGAAACCACTTGCATGGGTATATATGGAAAGAGAAATGGTTAATGGCATGAGCGGGTGAGTGCCTGGATGGACAAGAGGTGGGTACCGGTGTGGCATGGGAACATGCATGTGTGAGGCCCATGGGACACCACTGGTGTTTGTGCAACCCACAAACTTCGTTTATTTTCAGAAAGTTTTGTTAAAAGAAAATTTAGTGTTCAAATAACCGGTGATTGTGTAGTGTGTCCTTGTGTTTTGGAAACATTGTATGTGAGTCATTTCAATATGAGATATCCTTTTTGACTGATTTGTATATTAATTTGAATTATTATTGGTAGGTTGGTGTGAATGCATGTGGTTAGTGGTTTCTTTTGAAAAGTTCTTTGGGAAGCCCTTGCAGTGGTTCCCCCTACAAATTTAGTGTTCACTTGCGGTATGTCTTGGCCATTGGACCAGTTTGATTGCATTAATGGTTTTCTTTATTGACAAGTGTATGCCCCCAAAAAGTCGTCAACATGCAATTAAAGTGTAGCCATGGGCAATTTTCCATTGGTCGACCTCCCGTTGATTTGAGTAAGGACTCTCCCTTTTGAGTGATAGTTCTAAGCATATCCCTTTTCCTTTTCAGTTAAGCGGATCCTCTTACGGTGGTATAATAGGTTCAAGAGGAGTTGAAGGGAGTTTTGGTCACTTTGTGATATTTGAGTTGTCAGGTATGAACTTTTACATTGTTGCGTCTAAAGGTTCCCCCTAGAAGCAGTGAACGGAATTCCAGCAGGGAAGGGTGAAGGCGATTCATAGTTATCGGTGCAGGCCGATGCTTGAAAGGCTTGTAGTGCTTTCATCGGCCGCAAGGGCATGTTTGGTTGTCTATTTTTAGTTTTAGTTTATTTATCTCATTGTTTTTTTGTGTTTATTATTTCGGTTAAATTGTTCCCATGTATTGTTTTTGATACTCATACACTTTTGGCAGCTCATGGGGATCGAGAATGCCCTTCGGGCCTTACCGTGGACCGGGTCGGCTGGCGACCCGACCTGGTTCGTGAAAAAATGGTATAAGAGCAGGTTTGTTCACTTGGATCGTGTTCCTTTGGAATAGAGTCAGGGTAAACCGGCATTAAGGATGTCAGAACTCGATGTTCTGGCTACGAGTAAGGTGCCTAGCCAGCACACCCCGTGGTGGGACTCGAGTTACCCGGGTATGTTGAGATTTGTCTGAGACTTTGGTCTTTGTGGTCAATCTTGTTTAGGGGAAATGAAAAGGGAGTAGGGTCAGTGGTTATAGTGAGCTCGCAGGGTTTGATAATCCATCTGAAGCTGGGAACGTTGGCATAGAATACTCTCTGTGGTGGTGGTGTGATTAGCGTATGGCCGCAAACCATATGTCACAGTCACCCCCTGACACTAGTTTCTCCTTGTATAATCCCCCTTCTCTTTGTTTTGGATTCAAGGAAATCTGGTCTTTAAGTAAACATGATTTGGACTTGAAAAATGTTTTGAAATGAAGCACTTTAAAAAGAAAATGATGTATGAGGTTTAAAAAGTGTGGGTTGAATGTTTTGGTTTTGAAAAATGGAAAGGTATGGTTTTTGATCTTTGGTGTTCTCATAGGCAACCACATGCATGTGTATATATGGAAAGAGAAATGGTTAATGGCACGAGCGGGTGGATGTATGGATGGCATGAGGTGGGTGCTGGTGTGGCACAGAAACATGCATGTGTGAGGCCCATGGGACACCTTTGATGTTTGTGCAACCCACAAACTTTTTTTATTTTCAGAATTTTTTGTCAAAAGAAAATTTGGTGTTTAAATAATCGGTGATGTGTGGTGTGTCCTTGTGTTTTGGAAATGTTGGATGTGAGGCGTTTCGATCTGAGAAATCTTTTTTGACTGATTTGTGTCTTATTTTAAATTCTTATTGGTAGGTTGGTGTGAAGGCGTGTGGTTAGTGGTTTCTTTTGAAAAGTGTTTCGAGAAGCCCTTGTTCCCCTTGCACATTTACTGTTTTCTTGTGGTATGTCTTGGCCATTGGACCAGTTTGATTGAGTTCATGGTTCTCTTTCCTGACTAGTGTACGCCCCCAAAAAGTTGTTAACATACAATTAAAGTGTGGCCATGGGCATATTCGCCGTTGGGCGGCCACCGGTTGATTAATGTAAGGAATCTCCCTTTTGAGTGATAGTGCTAAGTTTATCCTTTTTTCCTTTTCGATTAAGCGGATCCTCTCGCAGCGGGATGACAGATGCATGGGGAGTTGAAAGGAGTTTTGGTCTCTTTGAGTTATTTGAGTCGTCGGGTATAAAGTTTGACATTGTTGTGTCTGAAGGTTCCCCCTGGAAGCGATGAAAGGAATTCCAGCGAGGAAGGGTGAAGGCAATTCAGAGTTATCGGTGGTGATTGATGCTTTAAAGGCTTGTAGTGCTTTCATTGTCCGTAAGGGCATGTTTGGTTATCTGTTTTCAGTTTTAGTTTATTAATCTCGTTGGTTGTTTGTGTTTATTGTTTCGGGTAAATCGTTCTCATGTATTGTTTTTGATACTTGGGCACTTTTGCCAGTTCATGGGGATCAGGAATGCCTTTCGGACCCTACCGCGGACCGGGTCAGGCGCCGGGTCAGGTGGTGACCCGACTTGATTCGTGACACAACATGAATGGGTTAGGGTCCGCGAGAATAGATTTAAAATGAGCCTCCACTATATCTCCCACAACTTCAATTTCATTTGAGGAGTCGTCGTTCAAAAGAATATTTGGTATGCTACTCCGTTTATTTTCCTTAATACATGCGTGAAAATATGCCGTATTCTTATTACCCTATTTCACTCACGTTGCCTTGGATAGATCACATGTCATGCACTCTTGTCCCAGCACCAACTCAGCAAGCTTCTTATTATTGTCCACAAGAGACAAGAAAAGACCATCATCCGAATGAGCCTCTATCTTAGACTCCATTTGATCAATATCATAAATGATACTAGATATCTCATCGGGCCTCCAGGTTCGCATGATGGACCATTGAATCAATTTTCCTTTTAGCCTTCTTAATTTGATGTGAAGGCCTACCCATCCACTTCCTTGCACCATTCCAATGCACGACTCACTCACAAACGGGTGATATCCAGGAATTGTAGTCCAGCATTTGGATAAATAAAAACGATCACTTCTATCCCTGCCCCTTCCAAGGACACCAAAATCGGCGAGTGATCAGAGATAGGTCTGACTAAGTGGGTAACCTTGATGGAAGTGAAAGTAGAAATAGCTTGTAAGTTTGCTAGGCAACGATCCAAGCGACACCGAGTACGGTTGGTGCCCTTTTGATTATTGCATCAGCTGTATTTATCCCCAACATAGCCCAAGTCCGTAAGACCGGACTGGACCATAAATGTAGCGAAATCTTGCATTTCCTTTCAGGAAGAGAAGCAACCACCCCCACTAGTAGAGGAGCCCGAACTGAACCACCAGCACTGACTTGATCTGAAACCTTTGGAGAGAGAGCCAGAGGAGAGGAAGCCAGAGCTTTCGCTGACCAACACCATCACGACACCTCCCACAAACCGCTGACGAGTGTCCTTGAAGATGACAAAACGAGCAGAAGCGAGCCGAAGAGGGATAAAAAATCCTTTACCCGCAGGAAACCCGAATTTCTAGCCTGATGAATGCTGCGATCTGGAAGACGGTTGGAAATGTCCATCTCTACGCAAATCCGAGCCATCGAAGCATCCAACATGCCAAGAGTACTAGAATCCGCACAGAAGAAGGATCCAATAGAGTCTCCAATAGACCGAAGGAAAGAAACATTATGAAACAGTACAGGCAACCCAGGGAGGTGAACCCAAACCCCTGCAGTAGACGAGTCCCGAACAGAATGGACCTCCATCGTCCACCGGAAAAGATTGAAGCACCAATTGCCACAAGATCTGGATCCGGATGACCACGCCTTCACAAAGTCTTCTTTGGATGACAACATAACATAGAAAGCCTTTCTATTGTGGTTTGAAACCTTCGCCAGCGAAACCAAGTCCTAGGAGTTCACCAAAGCTAGAAACGCTGAAACAGGGGGTCTCTCCAAGCAGAATCTTTCCACCAAGGTCCAGTGATGCAAGGTAGAATCTTCCTCAAAAGCCTCCAGGGGAAAAGAAATCATCGGCGCCCCATTAACAGAAGACGAGAAAACCTGAGCCATGGGGGTTTTAGGGAGAGCAAGAAAAACAAAAGGCCCCGAAGGAGACGGATGTAGGAGATCGTCTTTCAAAGAGGGGTCGAGAAGCGAGGGACCCGCGGCCGGAGATGAGAGAAGACCGAGAGATGGAGGAGAAGAGCTCGGCGGCCGGATCAGGGAGGTCGCGGAGAGAGCTGGAAGCGAGGAATCGATAGCTTTGGACGATGCAACGGTCACATGCGTTTGAAATCTTGATGAGGTGCATTCTATGGATTTGAAAAGAACGCCATCCTTCCCTTATTATAACTCAATATCATGTCGTTGATTTGAGTCTCTATTTTTATACCATAGATCATCTCCATTGTCCCATATGATATCCAATCTCATACACTACAACACACTAAAAACGAAGGATTTCAATGAGTCACCACCTATTCATAGGTTTTGACCCAAACCGTAAATTATTTTATCATATGATATAATGAAAACTTCAATTCAAAATTGATATCATACTACATGACATTTTAAATAAAAAAACATTCTATTATTCATATTCAATATCTTCTTCAACGATATCTAAGAAAACATGAAAAACTATTTCAAAACATTTCATTTTTCAATATGAATTCTAGAATCAAAGACCATGGTAAAACTCTGATATCATTGATGAGAATCTAAGGATTGATTTACAATTAATGAATATAGAAAAAAAAAACTAGAAACCCAAAAATCGAAAATCTTCCATATATCGGTACTAAAACTATGAAACTATAAAATGGAGAAGGCCATATACCTTTCACCATAAATGCCTCTGCATTAGAAACCAATCACTATGATTTATGAATATCCATTTGAGTTAACTAAAATGCACCCACTTCAGTGGTGTATCCATGTGTTAAATAAATCACCTAATTCTTAGGTGGGATCATCATCACATCCATTGTATGTCAGTACCTCAATTGGAAAAGGAAAAAGAATAAATAGTGCATCAGTAGGTAGGAAGATAATTATCAAGGGAAATCATAAGAGAATGCATCACATTCTTAACTGGACTACCTCCATATATTGTCTATCTGGAAATTCCCACATTATTAATAATTTACTCATGCATTACAAAGCACATGAGTAAAGTATCACTCCTTTATTTATCAATCACATGAATATATAGTTTCAACCTCACAATGTGCCATCTAAGGAAATGATAATAGTAAATGATAGTGCATATGTAAGGCCACTCTCTCATTTACACTTATCATTCAATTTACATATCAACCTCAATATCCTGTCAATCGTATGTTATGATTAACCCCCTATGATATCATCATATCCTATGATACAATTGAATAAGGCAGAAGCATGATATAAATATATCCATTCCTTAGAATAAGCCCTTATTGTGTCATATGATATATCAAAATACATAGACAATGTGCAAGGCATTAGGTCATTTCTATACCATTTATTTCATTAAATTTCATTATTTTCTTCTTCTAATGATTTTAGATAAATAATTTATCTTATAAACATTTCAGTGATTTGATTTTGTAATCATATTCTTCTCATGGCTTATGCTATTTTATGATACAATTGTCTTTCCAAAATAATAATTTTCCACCTTATTTTGGGAACCTCTATGACTAGTCATTGTGATTTTCATTATAAAATCATTATGAAATCCATTCTTTTATTTGGAGTTTACTTCATAGATACACTTGATATATGTCTAATTTCTATGTGGAATGCATGATTATGAACATCTTATTATGTGAAAGGTGGACCCAAAGTTATATATCCAATAAATGAATTGGGTAAAGTACTACATATCATGATATATTTATGCATAGACATTATGTTGTGAGCTTTGTCTACAATTTTATTCATGGAAGAGATACAATAACCTTTATCTATAATATTATAATGTATTGGGTGTAACACTTGGATTATGTTACGATGATTCATTATTATGCATGTTCTACATTCTATGTCTTCTTTAATTGATTCCCATATACTTATGATGATGATTATATTATTTTTATATGATTTTTATGATTATTCTCACACATATAATAATATTGATTCATATCTCATGTTTAACCCTATTATTCATCCTCTTAGTTGGTCTTTTGTTCACCATTTATTTGATTTATGTCCATAGGTGATTACATATACTAATGTTATTATAAAATCCTTAGAAGAATTATGAATAAAAATTTAAATAATTTTTAAATGTTCGTAAGTATTCATAGTGTATGAAGCTAATTTGTCCAATAAATTAAATATATCGATTTTGGTAGTTGTATTATTATATATGTTCATTTTAAAAATGATGTATTAACCATGTATATATGTTATGGTACACAATAGTTAGTATTATAGAAAATTATAATGAATTTATGAATTAGTATAGCGATAAAAACCTAGGTTAATGTTGGAAATTTTAATTGGTTATGAGAAAAGAATTGATTTACAATTTCGATTTTTTTATAAAATCTTTATTAACATTTTCCTAATAATAGTTACTATTTTATTAAATTTTTGGAACTAAATGAAAGAAATACAACAACCCTTGTGATGGATAATACAAAAATTGTAGGAAATATATTACAAATGTTGTGGTGGAAAGAGTTCAAAACAATAAGTAGGTACTTAACCACTTTTACTATGTTATGAATAAAAACATGAAACATGTAGAATATCCATCTAAAACTACGAAGTATAAATCATCCATTGAACCCTATATGGTACAACTAACTCATTTATTTTGTATATTTTTTATTCACTTATTTTATAATAATTGGTTAACTCTATGGAAAATATATTTTTCGTGCATCATTATTTTGATTAAGAGAATGACACTTTGGGTGTATATAATTTATAAGAATACGCTAATAAATGGTTGAAGTTTTTCAATAATAAAAATATGAAGGATGAATTTGAAGTAACATTTTGGAGAAAAATTGAGAAAAAAATTATTTACATTTATTTCCCTTGAAGAATTTATATCATGTTTGGGGGAGAATATATAGAGATTAATAAAAAGGTTAATATTAAGTAATTTAAAAGGAAATTTTGACAAGGATTTAAAGGGACACCCCATTTTATGTTATCAACCATAATAATAAAAATATTCATTATTTAGTTTTTTAAAACCACAAATCCAAAAAACCATAGCTATTTGAATCTTTTGGAGTAGTAAATAATTTACCCATTCTTCCCTCTATATAGATATTTTAGTTTGTAGAATAGTCCCATGGACATGGAGATAATAAATTAGAGATGATTTTTCTTGATGAAGGATCAAATAAAAATGGAAATTTAGGTAATAAAATAAAAATACCAACATTTTAAAGATATGGTAATAAGAACAGTAGATATAACCTGAAAAGAAAAAAAATGAAATTCTTCATGTTTGGAAAATAAGGGTATTAAGAAAAATATAGAAAAAGAGACTTGAAAATTCCACACAATATAATTGATTAAAGAAAGGTACTACTCAATGAATTACTAACAATACAGTGAATCATATGCAAGGAACATGGGAACTACGTAACCTACAAAAGAAAACCAAGGGTCATAGATTGTAATAAAATTAGAATGGAGTAATGAATAATTCACTCACCTCATATGCTTTAGTTTCTATTGACATAATATTGTTATTGAATTTTAATCCCAATAGTCCCGAATATCCATGCCCCTCTTTAGTAGCGTCACTACAAAACTTATTTCTATTTCCCTAGATGCCATTATTATCTAATTCCAAACCCTAAATCGTGGAGTTGGTGTAAGGTATAGTGTCCTATTAAGTCCCTCCATTAATATCTATTCTGACCATACTTATTTTTTGAAAGCCTCCGGAACCAGTTGATGATGACTCCACCATTTCCCTATCATTAAAATGTACTCTCCTTATAAAATAACTTCCATAAATAGAACATGATATCCAAATTGAGAAAGGATTAGTCATATCGTCACACCATTAAATTCATTAATTCTACACGAAACTTATTTGGATTGATGATGATCTCCAGTTTCAACCAGTGAGCCTTCAACATACACATTTTCTCTGAAATGAACATCATGTTATTCTTGGATAGAGAATCTTGGTCTAATAATAAGAATAAATTCCATTTTTATAGGTGGTATATGGAGGTGAAAAAGAGTGGGATCTAGTTTTAGAATTTATTTGGGTATGTTTCCTAGATCCTTCACTCCATTTCATTAATCTAGATAATTTTAATAGCATGGGGGATTCCTTGGATAAATTTATTTTCATGGAAATACAACATTTATGATGAGGAAAATAATGGATACTATCATATATATTGAAATGGATCCCTCTTTTCTATTTACCAATCACAATCTTCTTTCACCTGACTCTAATGTATCCCACTATAAATATCCATTCTTCTATAAGAAGTTGGGTGTCTATATTCTAAGTCACCTACAAGTCCACTCTTATTAATTGTGAAGAATGGAGTCATAGCCTCAATTTCTAGATGATTCATCTGGTCTCATTAAAGGGAACAATGTGGAGGTTATCCCTTCCCTTTCTCCCTATTTATGTCCTCCAAAGGGTCTATAACTTCCCCTCCATGACCAGGTCGATATCCCTTTGTGGGGCCTCCTCCCTTCCATAACTCCCCTATGTGTTGTATGTCTTGACCCCCATGGGGAGAGAGATCATCTTTCTCCAAGAATCCTTATTTATATGGTTGTCTATATCTCAGACTTGGACTTTTGAAATAAGGGTGAAGTTAATCCACATCCTCATGATGATGATGACTACTCCTCCCCACTAGGACTTGAACATCACATAACTATTTCTGGTGAGACACTCCATGATCCCCTTTGTGAAGATTTGACTATATCAAATGTTATCCAAGACCCATTTCTCAAAATGTTACTTGGTTAGTAGGCTATCCCCTAACATCAAAATTTTGAATTTATGAGTTTCTTATACCGGTCCCTACAACTTATTCATGGGCTCCCCATACTGAATCAAATCTTATGATCTTTTTTAATTCCTTAATGTATTTGAGGCTACTGAATAAGTCACTCCAATTATTGTTTTTTAAAAGAGAATATGCATACCCAAACCCACTTCTTATCACATGGGAGGTTTATGTATATCTACTTGATCTAAGTGAAAATATTTTATGGAAGTTTTAGACACTTTTTAGGGGAAGATTGAAATCAAGGATCAAGGGCTTCTAGGATATTACTATAATGTTTTTATCCTATTCTAAAATTCTATTAGAGTAATGTCCAAACTCGAACCTCCAAGTCTGAGATATAATTCCACATGACCACATGCATGCCTCCACATATGCAAAGATGCTTCCAACTAATAATGAGGGTCTAAGTCTACAAATGAGGGTACCGTACCCTATACATCATGTCATAAGATCAATAAAAATAGGAAAGAATATAATTAACATCAGAATAATCATACAGAAGTAAATACATGGAATACATGGCATGAAAACAAAACAACTCCCAATGTGGAATGTAGGTAAAGAGTAATAAAGTAAGAGAATAAACTAAAAAAATAAACTATGGGCTACTGGAGTCCACTCACACCCACTACCTTCTCCATCCTCCTCTGCCCAGCTATCAACCATATGGACCATTACCTTCAGTGGGTCTCTCATAAAATCTACAAGCACACTAAAATTACTAAGTATGGTCTGAGTAAAAGACTCATTAGGACACCCAAAGTATGTACTTACATGATGTTCTCAAGTATAACAAGTGTATGCCAATAATGGAAGGAGCTGTGTAATAGGCATAAATACACAATACAAAATTGAGTGATTGTGAATTAACCAAGCTACTGAAAACCCCCATATCTACCTTCTTCAAATCCATGTCTGAAAGATAATGGATGATGTTTGTAGTAACCAAAATAGACCTTGTACGACGTCCTCATGGTGTCGTGGAGATGATACCCCGTGTCATTTATCTATTAAGGGGACCATGCTACCCAGGTCATCTAGAAGAGAGTATTTATTAATCACATTAACTAGAGTATCACATGGTGAATGAAACTTATTAAATCAAGGATACATTGATAACACCCTGTACATGAAACTATGGATACCTCATACATCCACCATGTGCATAGGGACCTCATTACCCTCGTCACAATCAAGTGAACTCCCCCACAAAGGGATAATTTATCAAGATAATCTACCTGTATTGGGTAACAATCAAACCCTCTAAGTAAATGGTAAAATACATATAGGGTGAGCACAAAAACATGAATAACATAACATCATGATTATATAGATTCATACATAACAACATGTGATCAAAATCAAACATGGAAACAAGCTACTCTAAATCACTCATGGAATAAATATCACAAAGGATCTCATGGGATAAACATGAATGCAACTATAATCAAGAAAAGTATAAAATGCCAAAAAATATAACCATGTAATGGAAATAGTTATAAACTCGAGACTAAGAAGGTAAGGACCTTCCTAACTAATGGTTTTAGTGTTATCACTTAGGTTCATCGAATATATCTTTTCTCAAACCATGATCTCACACCAAACATAAAATGATCACAAAAAAATGACTGTTAGAACCTCTAAATAATCACATCAAGGATTCCAGATTAAGGTGAGGAGAAAAAAGGCCAATGGGTAGAGATAATCTTAGCTATGGTCAAAGAAAAGCCTCTGTAAAACTGGAGTTCTCGGCTTATGGGGTAAGTAGATGACATATGGTGTAGGATTTGTCTCAAATATTTTATAGTGTAAGTGGTTGTATTACGAATAAAATCACATCACATTATTCTTATGATGTAATAAATGATTATGGTGTAAAAATTGAGTAGTTTGGCCTCCTTAGTGAAGGGTCAGCTACCATGGTATAGAGGTTGACTTTCACAGTGCTGGCTAATGATACCATGGTATAGAGATATGTCATAAAGAGTAAAGCCTCATAGATTCACATTATTCTAAAGTTATAAAGGAAGGGATTGTGGTAGAGGGTCTCTTCTATAGATTTTTAGACATCCTGTTCTTGGGGATGTGGAATGATGAGGGAGGATATGTATATGAAGTGTATCTCTAGGGTTCAATCCACATGATGAACATTATTACCCATATCATAAATTATTGAAATGGATTTCCTGAATTTAATACTTTAACAGGGGTTGTAACTCCCTATAACCGGTCTCCAAAAGTCCATCACATCCACCTATAGTGATAGACATGGAAAGAGATACTATGACATAAGACCCACCTTGTCACTCCTCTTACAACGTGATATAAAGTATTGTCGTGTAAGAATGTTGGGAAATGTAGTTTACAATGTAATAATTCTTTATACAATAATGTTTTATCCAATTATTCTATGAAAAAGAAATCAAGTACTTACAATTATCCCCCTTAAAGACTCCCCATTCATGAGAAGCATCTATACAGATCCAATTTGAGAAAATCCGGACACTGAGCTTGAACATCTAACTCTCACAACCAATAATCCTCTTGGATCATTCCATGCTAACAATAAATCTAGACTAGTGAAATATTATTTGATCTAAGTAATTTCTTTCTCTGATATACTATCTACACCAAATGCTTCTCATAAGATGCATCAACCTCCATATTAACATCCTCACAATCAATAACATGCACAAGGCCGAGTATGTACCTTCAAAGCTTTGACACATGAAACACATCAAGAATAACTTAGTAGTGAGGTGGATGGTCTATAAGATATTCCACTACACCTATATGCTCAGTGATTTCAATAGGTTTGAGGTGCTAGCCATCCATACATCCTCAAAAATCTGTGCCCTAAATGAGGAGTCACTCTCAAGAAAACCTGATCACCTATAGTAAACTCCAAAGGTATCCTCCTATGGTGTTTATAACATATCTTTATACTCTGAATGATGATCAAATGTTTCAGTATCAGATGTAATTTTTAAAAGGTATCCTCAACCATGTAGGTGTCAACAACTGTATCCTCAACCACATCATTCCAACATAGCGGTGAATGACATGACCTACTATAAAGAGCCTAATAAGGTTCCATATGAATCAGATCCTGTTAACTATTATTGTATGTGAACTAATCCATGGTTAGGTGATCATCCCATGATCCACCAAAGTATAGGATACAATTTCAAATCATATCCTCTAATAT
Source organism: Viscum album (assembly GCA_963277665.1). Taxonomy (NCBI): domain Eukaryota; kingdom Viridiplantae; phylum Streptophyta; class Magnoliopsida; order Santalales; family Viscaceae; genus Viscum; species Viscum album. The sequence continues at coordinate 906,936,081 of OY728139.1, forward strand.
GCATACATTTCACTCGGAATATCCATCGATCTAAAGATAATACACTATGCTAAACCACAATTGAGTCCCTAGGGACTCATAAAAGCCCTTTTAAAACTACAAAGAATAATATGCATCTTTTTATAATAAGATTATCAAGGGAAATCCATGAAAGCATATGATCTCATGGAAATATATATTTTCAAGATCCTCTATAGTGCATGTGTCTTTGATCAGTAAAAAGTGGTAATATTTTTTAACCGAACGATAACTACCCAAACTACATCATGATTTCTCGGAGCCCTAGGAAACCTCATTAAAACATCTATCACGACATCCCACCATTTACACATGGTGGATGGATGTGTCTATAGCAACCCACTAGGTCCCTGACACTCAACCTTCTCCCTTTAATAGGTAAATCATCGAGGGACGAACCCTTCAATGTCTCCCTTCATCCCTAGACACTAGTACTATCACCTGAAGTCATGGTACATCTTCATATCTAGAGGTATGCTAATCCCTCATATGATCCTCTCTGACGTAAGTATGGACTACACTCTCCCATGTACCATGATAACATTTTCATTGCTCTAGGACCACCCACGCATCAAATCTTCTCCAACTAGTTATTCCCTTATCACAACACATTCTAAGTCTAACTCATGTCAAACCTTTACCCGATACATAAGAGATAATGTGAATACTAGGGGAGAATAAGTCATGGACCACCAGTCCTCTAAAGCATCAATTTCTTGATTAGCCCATAATCTCATCAAGTTCCATAGCTCCTTGGATGTTTGGTCACCATGATCCTGCTCATTCTATATCTTACTACTAAGAGTATACACAATGATTCTACCTTTACCAGCTGAATATGAAATATCAAATTTGAATGTTTATAAATACTCAACCTATAACCTATATCTCAGGTTAAAATACCTCTATATGAATATATATAAAAGGATAATGTGGCATGTATAGACAATAAAGTTCTCACCAAAGAGATAGTATATCCAAAAATTTAGACAATGGACCATGGTTTCTATCTCTAAGTCATGTGTAGGGTAGTTCCTCTTAGGGGGGAAATAGATGATGAGACCCATAGGACACTACCTGTTCTATCTACATCAACACTATTACTAGGATAATGTTTTATTCATCATAGTACACAGCATAACCAATCCTAGTCTTAAGGAGAGTTAGTACTGGAGCTGTCATCAACCATCACTTTAACTCAAATAAAGACTCTTCACAATGGTCCATTTTTAATAACTTTACTCCCTTATTTGTTAGTGAAGTCATGGGTGATGAAAATTTGAATAAGCCTTAAATAAACAATTAGTAATATCCTAATAGATTTAGAAATATCCTAATATCAAACACAATTTAGGGATGACTCAAGGACATGATTTCCTCAAATTTATATGTGTATGTAGATATAACCATCTCATAAACCACATGTACTAGGAACTTCAAATATTGAATCCAAAATCCACACTTTTAGAATTTTTCATAAAGACAATGTTCTTGAAGCATACATAGGACTATTTATAGGTTCTTAGCATGATGTTATGGTGTAATTGTATAGATGAGGATATTATTAATGAAAATCATGAAAAACGAGTCTAAGTATGGGCGGAAGATCTTGTTCACGAGGTCCATGAAAATTTATAGTGCATTTTTTAGCCTGAACGACATCACTAAGTTCTCATTTAATCCACAAATAGTCCAAAAGGCTAGTTTTGGGATGTAATCGTCAATGAACATTAGTTGATGATAGCCTGATTAAAGGCATATCTTAGAGAACTACAGGGATCCCCATAGTTGATCAAAAAGATCATCAATCATGGGAAAGTAAAATTAGTTCATTAAAATAACTTGGTTTATATTTTGGTAATATATACAAATCCAAATACTACTATCCCCCTACTTGGAGAACAAGATAGGTGAAACCCATGGTGTAGTAATCAACTTGATAAATCCATTCTACTCCATTCCATACAACTGTACCTTGATCTCCTTTAGCTTGGTTGGATCCATATGATATAGTGGTATCAAAATGGGTTACACACTCGGTATGTGATCCCCCTCCAATTCAACACCAATATTAAGATGGAGTCATGCGAAGTAATTTAGAAATATGTACTAAAAAATATCCATGACTAGAGGAAAATATGTGGGGTTTTACACTGATATTTTTGATAGATAATAAACCTAAAATATATATTGTAATCATCCCAAGATGACTCAAGTTTGGTCCAAATATTACTGGTCCTAATTACCACTCTCCGATCATCAAACACTTTCCTTTCATTTGGTGAAGTAAATGAAACACTCATTTTATAGTAGTCTATGTGAGCTTGGCATATGGTCAGCTAGTCCACACTAAGAATCATGTCGAAGGTCATCATCTCTTGTATCATGAACTCCCATAGATTTATATAGTCTTTGATGACTATGGGAAAGTTTGGGCATCACTGGAGATGGTCTAATTTCATTCCCAATGGTTTGTCAATGGAGAATAACTCAGAAGATAACATAATTGGTAGGTCAAGTATGAAAAATACTTGTACAACTATTAAAGATTTAGAAGAACTATTATAAAAAAAAGTAGTTGAAATAGTTTTTTTGATCATGTTATTACCTAAAACTATAGATGGTACCTCCCCACTATATTCTGAAGACTAATCCATAGAATAAATACATCTCATCTCGGCTTCATGACTCTACCCTTGAGGCACATGGCTAGTAGGGGATCACTTCCAAGAACCCCAACCAAAACCCTGGTTCCTTGATCGTGGATGTTTCCACCTTCTAGTTGAAATTCCATTGATAAAATATTAGAAATTTCATATCCTACCACACTACTAGGATTTACTCTAGGGTTTTGGGTATACCCGACTGTAGTGTCCAAACATCCCATTGTTGAAACATTGTGGGTCTCCTCCTGATGGATCTGAAGAGACAAAACTCTACTCCATCTACATTCCACTGGTATGTTTCATGTCCCTAGCCTTTCTCTTACTACCATTAGAAGAGGCACTCATAATAGTTGTAGAGGTTCCACCCATTTGAGTAGTGAAGTGTATAAAAATACATGTTATTCGTCCATCCTAAAAAATCCTCTCAATGGCTAGGGGATTCCTAAGAACCTCTGGGTGTGAATTTAGATCAAAACTCTAGTCATGCTTTCTAAGGTCAGGTCACAGTCTAATTTTGAACTTCCTTGTCAACTAAGCCTCATTTCCTTCCAAAAGTGGTGTTAAACAGAGGAGTTAATCAAAATGTGTGGAGTATGATGATACTTTTATGGAGCTATACTGCCACTCTATGAACTCTTATGCTCAATTTATCTTTAACATGATGGGGAAGAACTCTCTAAAAAAAGTCCTTGAAGTTATCTAATGTGATCCCCTGATGTCGTATGGCCTGACCCCACCAAATCATAGCATATCCTTCAAACCTGAATTCTACCAGCTTCACCTTCATATCTGATGGTGTCTTGATAAGGTCAAATATGTTCTCTATGGTGTCCACCCAATACTCAATATCCCTTGGCCTACCAGTTCCTTGAAAGGTTGGGGGATTCATGATCTGGAGATCCTTGGTGTAGTCTACCGAGGATTTTGGTGGTTGTTGGTAAGGAAACACTCTTTCACCACTAGGGAAGGTGAAAAAATTAGATTTGGAGTACCATGCCTTGTCAGAAGTCCAACTAAGTGTATAAAAGGTGTATCTTCTGAATTATAAGGAACATTAATAATACGTCAATCAAATATTGTCTATGGGATAACATAAGGATTTTCTAAGAATCTACCCTCAACCATAGGTTTAATCTTCCTAGCACTAATCCTTGTTTCTATTCCTGCACATTAGTTATAGTCATCATATATATACTAACACAACATTATGCTTAGGTATACCAATAAATTATATGAAATATATATCATACATCATGGAAAGAGAAAAATATGTTACACAATAAAAGAAACTATCCCAAATAGATAGCACAAGTCAAATAATTTTATTAAAAAACTCTTACGAAACACAATAGCAAGTTTATATATATGATATATTAACCTTTTCGCATAGTAATGATGCATGAATACACTCGAAATCTAATAAATATCATATAAAAGTGGTATTAGAGCACCAGGATTTACTAACTTGTCTTTTCTTATGCCTTGACTTAGGACATGATAGATAAGAGTTAGGATGGTTAGGTATAATTCAGAGAAACTATGTCAGTGCCTAGTTATGGGTGAACCATGATTCCACCATACAACTTTGATACCACTTTTTAAAGCCCCAACCCGAACCTTTGGGTCTGAACCTAAATTCCACATGACCTCATGCATGACTCCCCATACATAAGAGGATTCCCACTAGTAGCAAGGGTCTAAGTCATCTAATGGGGAGACTATAACCTATGTATCATGTTATAGGAATGATAATAATAATTAATATAATAAAAAATTATAGTAATCATGTCGAAGTAAATATATGGAATACATGTCATATAAATAAAACTACTCCCAATGTGGAAAGTTTGTCTACAGTAATAAAGAAGATAAATAAACCAACAAATAAACTATGGTCAATTAGATTCTACTCTCACCCAGTGCTATCTCCATCCAACATGGCTCAGCTATCAACCATAGTGACCTCTCCCTTCACCAGATATCTCATGAAATCTACAAGCACACTAAAATTCCTATGTTGGTTGTGGGTAAAATAATCAGTGAGAAACCACCAATGCGTCCTTACTTAATGTTCTCATGTATTAAAAGTCTATACCAATAATGATTATAAATTCCTAACATACCTAAACATAAAATATAAATATGAGTGTTCTTGCACTGACCAAGCCACTACAAACCCCTAGTCATACATTTTTTAGCTCTATGCCAGAAATATAATGGAATATGTTAGTAGTAACCAATCCGTCCCCTATACAACATCCTCACAGTGTTGTGGATATGATAAATGACTTCATCTATTCCTTAAGAGGACCATGAAACTAGATTCCTCTAGATGATAATATCTATTAATCACATTGACTACATTATGATGTGGTGAATGAAACTCTGAAAACCAAGTCCACCTTGAGCACACCATTAACATGAAACTGTGGCTACCTCATACCTCTACCATATGCACAGGTCCCACATCTGCATCATCATAATCAATCACACTTCCCTACTAAGGGATAATCTTTCATGATGGTATTCCTATATCAAGTACCAATCATAACCTCTAAGGAAATTCTAACACCTATATACAGTGATCTCACAAGTAGACATAAAAATATACATGAGTATTTAACAACATACATACAACATGTGAACATAATCAAACATGATAGCAAGATACTATAGTATCATTGATGAAATCAATATCACAAAGGATATCACGACACACACACACAAATATGATAATAATAAAAAATGATATCAAATTCTTACAAATGTAATCATATAATGGCAATAAGTGTAAACAGGATCTCAAGAAGGTATCAAACATCCAACCTCATTATTATCAATGTCATTGCTTAGATGCATCAAATATTTCATCACCCAAACCACACTCACACACCAAATGAAAAATGATCACATTCCAATAACTATGAGTACCTATAAAACATCATATCAAGGCTTTTAGATAATGGTGAGGAGAAACACGATCAAAGGGTAGATCCAAACATACATGTAGGTCAAATAAAATCCTCTAGAAAACTAAAGGCGCATGCTTCTTATGGAATATGTAAGTGGATTATGGAGTAGGATCAGGGTATCACATTATATGACACAATTTGGTGTATTTTTGATTAAATCCAACCTCACTAATATTTTGATATAAGAAATGACTGTGGTGTAAAAACTAACCAGCGTGACCTCCATAGTACAAGGTCATCCCCCATGGTGTTGGGCTTGAACTCCACACTACAGTGTAAGGAAACCATGGTGAAGATATAAGTACAAAAACAGAAAACCTTGTAGAGTCATGTACTATTATATTGATAAAATAATGTCTTGTAGTAGGAAGTTACTTATGTGGCCTTTTATAGATCCCGTTCTAAGTGATTTTGAATGGTGATTGAGGATATATATATGAAGTGTATCTCTATTGTTCAATCCATGTGAGGAACATTAACACCCCTCTCATAAATTCATAAAATAAATTTAACACATGCCTATCAAAGGGTGCGGAAAAAGCAATATTATTTTACTAATGTAGCATAGAGGTTGACCTGGGATATATCACTTGAGGATCATCATAGTCAGTTTAATCACTAATTATTTTCCACGAAATCTAATTATTTTTGATTTTTTTTATTTAAGAAGACTTTTGTTTTAGGGTTTTTGAAAAATAAATGCAATGATGTAAAATAACACTATCGAAACATGCATATAAAAACACAATTAAATTACAGAGAAAGGTCTTGGTCCATGCTTTCATAACACAGGTTCATTCTTTATTTATTTTTCTTCTAAATTCAATTTGATAATTCATTTGATGAAACCTCATTAATGAGTTAATTTCTGTTGATTGATTGAGTGTGTGATTTTATCTTTCCTTGGCTGCACCAAACCCCACCTCCTCCAATAGTCAAATTGGATAACACCTCTACCAAGAATGCAATTCCTAAAATACCCAGATCTACAATATGGAATTTCATGCCTTTAGGAAAACCCATCTCTATAGTATGAATGGTTTTCCTAAGAGAAGGGAGGGAAAATGAATGAAATTGGAAATAATAATTGTGTGGATGACCATCACACCTTTAAAAAAAATCTTTCATCTACCAAAAATAGAATAAAAACTTATTTAATTGAAAAATAATAATTAAGAACATAGGAAAGCCTCCTCCCAGGGCTAAGCCCCAAGTTAGTCAGTTTCCATTATAATGTGAAAAGATATTAGGATGAAAGGATGGAAAAGAGAGTGAATGATATTAGAGTTAGAAGATAAAGAGGGATGAAAGAAGAAAATGGAAACACTTGAATTTAAAATATGTATATTTGTTAAATTACAAAATGAATTAAAAAAAAGAAAAATAAACAAATCCTAAAGTATCAGCATCCCTAGAGCACAATGTATTGACGAATCCTCAAGATCTAATTTTTTTGTCTTTAACGTGAACTTGTATTTATATGCTTTAAAATCAACACTAAGAGCCATTAATTGCATCATAAATGGGTCTCTCATGGTCCTATGTCATCAAGGGGTCCAAAATATAAATATTGGGAGTTTAATTTCGTAAAAGATGAAGTTTTTAAAACTTATCAAAGTATTTAGATCATATAAATGTTACATGTCATGTTAAGTTTGGGTTCAAAACATTTCACATCTTTATACACAGTTGGATTCTCATTCTGCAAAGATCGCTAGTTACACATCTTGTAAATGACTCAAATGAAATTTAATTTTGTTTTTCTATTCTTTTCACTCCAAACCAACCTGGTTCTTAATTTTTGAGCCTTCGGCTTGGTCCTTTACATGTCCTTTAATATAAGACTACATAAATATACTTTCAAAAATCCGATGTCACACCGTTCCATGAAATGGTGCAATGCGAAGTGTCTTTAGCCTATATAAATATAAATATTTTTCATCTTCCAATTTTATTTTGGTATCCTCCCATTAATCACAATAAAATTAAATACCTGTAAGAATAATCAATTAAATTATAAAAACATTATGTTTAATATAAAAAAGTATATGAAAAATATGAATATTTCATGATTTCCCTGATTTAGGATTGTAACGGTGGTTATATTTCTATTTGACTAGTCCCTTTAAGTACATTACTTCTATATTTTGTAATAGATGTGTGAATAGATACTATAGTGTAAGGCCAACCTTGTTTTACCTCTTATAGAGTTATAGGATATCTTGTAGTGTAAGTATATAGGGGTGTAATGTTTTCAATGTAATAATTATTTATGATGTAAAATTTTGGATGATACTTTCATGCTATAAAAAAAATATTTATGATTTCAAACAAGAGGAAATTATGGCTTTACAATGGGTCGAGGATCCAAGGATAAATTTTAGTTCCTAAGAAATGAGATTAGATATCATATGCTGGAGATCATAGAAATATTGGATCTCAAACATAATGTGGTATCTTTTCATGAATATACTAAATTGATTCATGTTAGATTAATTCTAAATGATATCCCGATAAATGAATATATCTGTTTTTTTTTTGGAAAAACATGATATCTATTGACCTCCTTAATCCTTTTAAACAATACATTACTTTAATCTTAACTCTTCAAATTGCTTCCCTTTTTTTATTCCTTTATCTATGAAAAATGTTATATTGTGGGGAGATCAACTATATAGAAAAATATTTCCTTTTTTGACCTAGGTTCCCTTGTGTGTATATTGAAATAGATTTTAACAATATTATTGATCAATATGAGAATAAATTTTTCTTCTAATATCTAAAAAAAATCCATGTTAGACTCATGATTCATTATATTAGAGAAAAAAACATCATCTTGGATTCTAAAGTGATACGTAAACCTAGTGAAACAAAAATATATGAGAATAAAGGTTCCAATGTATACTAGATAGATTCCTAGTCGACCTATAAGGGATCATGAATTTATGTAACTCCTCATTCATTCATTTAATGCGATATTTTTTCTGATCAAGAAAGCATACTACTTAAGATAAATTATCCATGAGAGAAACTCCAAAACATTCACCTTTATAATCTTTGGATATAATAATTTGATTTTATGCAAGTACTATACTAATCCTAGAAACTACCTAAGAATGAAAAAAAGTGGGATGTTTTCTAAGGAAAACATAGATATCTAAATTAGGACCTATATGGATAGGTGCAACACTGAGGAAATAGTCAAAGAAGGAAAATTTAATTGGAGAGTGAAATAAAAGTTCATAATGATAGTTGTTGACACTCTGTTTCGTCATATGGATGAAAAATTGACAAAAGGAAATGCCTTAGAAAAAGTAAGGGACGGTAGATAAAGAATTCCAAAGAATCTCAAATCCTCATAAAATGGTTCACCCAATGTATCCCAAATCACCATTGGCATGGAAGCACATGTGTGTCACCCGACTTTCACAACCAAATACCTTCACCCAGGGTCTCATATTTTCCTACAAATAGACCTTTGGGATGTTCATTTAGATGGATGAATTTACCTCAAGGCCGATTATTGCTCTTATTTTCATATTGATTCAATCAAGTCCTATGAATGCTCCAAGGTAGTTCCTAACACCTAAAGGGAGAGATTAAATTGGGGATTGTTAAGCTTAAGTCTCACGAGGTTTAAAGTAAATTACAATTGAATGATTCATTTATTGAAATCTCAAATTTAAGAAGAATAACATGACCTCCCTTCCTCAAACATGAACTTATGCTACACAATTCTAGGAATTCCTTTAGAGACTCTTTAAGGCTTGATCTATGCCTCGCCCAAGTCTAGTTATCCAAGTTGTTCATTTCCCAAGGTGAAATCAATTCTCCCAATACCACTTGCGCAGTGACCCATTGTGCGGTGTACCCCTTGCGCCGTCCTTCATGGTATGCCTCCACTAATAGCCTATATGAGACATCAATTAGGCATCCCTCAAAGACACTCATGGTAGGGAATATTCTTCTTTGGATCCCTTACTTAAAAGGTACCTTGTTGAAACCTCTACTAAAACTTCATAGTTTACAAAACCTTAAGGAAAGGCACATAAACATTTATCCCATTTTCATTTGGATTTATATTGGTAGAGTTTTACCTCACTAGTACTATAAGAAGTTAAATATCCTCAGAGAATCATTAGATTTGGATATCTATGGTCACATTGATCCTTACCTTAGGGATAGTGCTGAGGAGTTCCCAATATCAGATTCCGGGGATAGGAATCTATCCACCCCTTATTGTGTCTGAGATCTATAGCCTCCGATTTTTAGTAGGTAGGGTGAGTATTATGATTGATTTTCCATTTGATAGGGAATGAAATCCTCCTCCCTCACTACATGAACAATTTTTGTGAGACTATCATGGTGTAAACCCCTTGCCTTTCATGAATAAGGATTAATTCTTACTCCTCTCTACATCATTCACTTTCATTCCTCCCTTACCTTAGACTCTCATCTAATGTAAAGTGAATAGAAGGAAGTTTCATAACCCTAGCCTCTTCCTCTAAAGCCCCAACCTCTTATGCCATAGCCCCATCCTCTTCCAAAATTTAATGAAGGAAAGTGTGCGGTTTGTCAAATATTATGATTCTAATTGTTTCTCACACCAAGCATGACTCACATGGACTTAGAGGTTAGTAATGATCATGAAAAACACACAATACACCTCAAAGATTGAACTAAAAGAACTTTGAATCCTTTTAACTAGGATACCTAAGAAACCCACTTATGGTCTGAGCTCAATGGAAATCCTCTTTAGGAATAATACCAAAACATGATTCCCTTAATCCGGGTATCCTCATGAGGAGTAAACCAAGAATTAAACCCCCAAAATAACCATGACTGAAAACATCTATCATGGTCCCTTCACATGTAATATCCTTACCTGAAGTAATCCCCTACTTATCATCTCTAAGGGCCATACTCCCTACGAGACATTCCAATGAGGACCTCCATAGGCATTGGTCCTCACTGAATAACTACATGGGATTTGATTCCCATCCAAATAGGATACATAGGAAGCCTCCCTGAGGTTCAAAACGAACAACCTAAACCATCCATGTTATTTTGTGACATATCCCTAGAAGGGTATAATTGAACTTGGAAACTCATATCCCTTCCAAGATCCTTGGGATGTTTCAACATAAATCCCACACCAAACTCTGACTAGGTACCTTCCACCTAGATTTCCTTGCCACATGATTCTAAACTGTATCGTTGGGTCCTCATCACACTAACTTAAAATGTATGATGTGTGCCATTAAGTGGAATAAAAATAAGTGTGTTTTGATTATTTTCACAAGGATATGTAGGAATCCCATTAATGGGTTTTATCCCAATATCATAACAAATTCCATCTCGAAGGATGATGATAAATTCCAGAGTGACATTTATAAACCTGGATGACCATAAATTCTAGAGTTCATCGCTGTGTGGATAGAAAACCAGAATCGTTGTAATAATGACCAAAGATTCTATAAGTAGTATACAAGTAGATACCATTGATAGAGAACCTTGAATACATATAGACATATCCAATAAATGAAGAACCTCGAATACATATAGATAATTTTGAATTCCACACATGCAAATAATTGATTGCTAATATTGGGATAGCTTGAATCATACTTGGTAATAAATGAAGGATTCATGAACATATCTTAAATCAACAAGATATTCTTAATTCCACCATAATGTTGTGATGAGCCTTACCTCCCATCCTCTCAACCAATACGAGTTATTAAGCATCTTGGGTCAAAATCCCTAATGAATTCCTGCCTTTGGAAAGTAGGTCCCTATGGATACAGAACCATTAGGTGTTTCCAATTCCATGAACAAACCCATTGGAAACAGTTCATAAATAATTATTTTCTTAGAGAAGTCACATTTTTTAGGGAAACAAAAATGGTGAACCTAACGTGAATCCTTAACCAAGATGATAGTGTTACATACCTGTTAGGCCCCTTCCATTCTCAAAGGTAATGTGGTCTGAAATTGGAAATCAATCACTAATGTGTTCCATCCAAAAATTTTCTTCTTTAATAGGGTTTTATTAATTACTTATGTTATATATCTTCAAGCACATCCTTACAAGAACTCCCATCAATCCAGTGTATTCCTTAAAGTTTACACTACTGATCCCTCCAATCGCTGCTCAGGCTAGATCCTCATCTGCATGAAGGACACCATCACCAAATTAGAGTATTCATGGTGAGTATCTAATGAAATGGTCTAAGAGTACCAACAAAATAGTACGATACCAACCATAGAGGGCATCCAAACGTTCCTATAACACAACCAACACCATCAACAGTCTGATCAACGAAGACCGGTGGTCTTGAATTAGATGGATCCAACATCCATATTCAACTGTTTCAGTAGCTTATACCTAGAACCCAATGACAAATCCCTACCATATTATATGGAGGCGAATTAGGAGTCCTCCTATGACCTCAACCCAAAGACACATGGGTCCTTCTCAAGGGATCCTACCAAAAATATCCATCGCAAACACTGCATGGAAGTGAACCCTTACCCTGATGAGGGTACTGCCTTCAATAGTCCGACCCAAGTCCCTCAGACCTGAGAATGCAAGATGGCCCACTAGGGAGGACAACCTTCCAATAGGGAGAAGGTTCATACCTTTTACCCATAAGAAGAAGTCCACAAACCATGTATGGTGAAATATAGCAAGCGGGAAATACACATGTCTACCTTCACACAACCATCGATCAGACTCACATAGTGGAATTCAAAGAACCCCATAAACCAAATATGGTGACAACCTACAAGTAGGAACATACACCTAACTACATCCACCAAACCCACTAGCAGACTCATCTGGAAGCATTCAAGGAAGTCCACTGACCATGTTTTGTGGAAAACATCGAGAATACACACACACACATTCCAAAATTTATCAATCCTTCCTTCAACCTCATCTAGAAGCACCCACAGAATTCATTCGGAATGTCTTGATGAAAAGAAGAGGGTAGGCTCAAATCTCTTGCCATGAGTACTATCAATATCCAATGAAAGGAAGGATAGTATCATGAACATACACATACTACAAATACAGAATGGTTGTATATCCCCAATCTAATCATCAAAGTCCCCAATCATATATTGGAAATGGTAAAAGGGAAGACATAAATCCCTACACACATCCTACAAACATTCCAAGATATGATCACGGTGATGACAGTAATGCATGATGGAAATACGCATAACTCTATCCCCATAAATGGGGTGGTTAATCTTCATAGCACCCTAGAGCAGATACATACCTATACTCTCTTCTAGGATGGTCATGGGGAAAAATCCCCCATAACATATGGAAAATAGGATCAAGAACATAACATTGTTCCAATCAGAGGTAATTAGCATATTCCAATTTCCTCTCCAAGTTAGGAACAAAAAAATTCTCATGATGACCACTTCTCTTAGCAAGTGGCCCCAATTTCTTGTAATAGGACATCAAAGAAGAAGTATTATAAAAAAAGGTTGGATAATAAAAAGCTGATATGCAATCTGGATCCGCTTAATGCCTGTCTTCTTGAAGCCCTCAAACATTTATATGCTAAAGAACAAGATCCTACCCTTCTATTACCAAATTACAGGAGTAGTAATAGTAATTATGATGGTCCTCATCAGAAACTTCACCATGATGGATTGATTCATGTCAACAATGTGATCGATCATGAGAGCCTATCTCTTGATTACATCCACAAAAACCTTCCATGTGGATAAGATACCAAGGAGAAATAGGGTCTCCCCTTTCTATAATCCACCATGGTGGTCCTCCCCATGAGGGTGATCACCATGAAATTTCTATCTATAGTATTGATTCACATTGTCAGAAAAATTCTTTAATTGAAAATATAGTGACGAGAAAGCCCTCTTATCATGCGGTGCTTGAAAATACAAGGCTTGTCATGTCTGATGAATTGTCACTGGAAGGTTAAATCATTTTTCAATTAGAAGACACCCCAAGGTGAAGGTCTTCCTCCAAACCTCTTTTGGGTCATTTTCCTTCTAATATATTAGATGAAACCCTAACCAATACCATTTATTATGGTAAACAAATCGAGAAGTGTCCACTCTGGTCAGACCAGGTTGAGGAAACTATAGTGAAAGAAAATAAATATTTGCTAAACATGAGGAAACAACTAGCTAAAGATGATGTACTAATCATGTCATGTCCTTTAGCCACTCCTCAATATAGCATTCCATAAGTGTTGGTGGAAGATTGTATGTATAAAATCCACCTCAAAATATGGAAAACTCTTCATTACCTAAAAGAAAAGGTATTACCCTATGATGAATATCAAACTCACGTATAGGTAATAGAAAGCTCACAACACAAAATTAACATGGAATCTCTCTTGTATCTATGACATCCAAAGGTTTAGAAATAGTATAGAGCCCTTCAACGTGCATGCCTCAATGCATTAATGAGGTTGTGGAAGATGATATCAGATAATCCATCTGGTGTTCGCATTGGAGGATGATGTGTACATGGAATATTTCATTTCACTATGCTACAAATCCAGAAATTCCCACCACAATTAGTCTCATGAAATGTCATTACTCCCAAGATGGCTATAAAAGAAGGAATCTGTTCATGACCAGTGATATGATCAGTAAGAAAAATCCTTGATTGAATCTCACAGACGTTAGGCGATAAGAGAGCAAGCTGTTGATATTATTATGAATCAAGAATCTAAGAACACCAATTAGGCTTCCCGTTTAGAGGATATCATCCATATGATCGAGAAAATGTCATAAATATCTCAACAGTCTTCTAAAATGAGAGATTTATGTGAGTGGTGAATAATGAACCAACCAACTTTTGTACCAAAATCCGTAAAATCATAAGATCAGTTGTGGTAATATCATCCACAAAAGTTTGGGAACCACCCCAGCCCATAGGGCTAGGGGATTATTTAACACAAACCTCAGGATTAGCCAACCAAGCCTAAAGGGCTGTGAAGTCAATACAAGAATATCCCCATCCCTCAGGGATGGGGGGTTTTTCACCCCAATAATCTCCTCATCAACAAGAATTAGTCTTCTCCCAATTAGGGAAGATTCCACTAAATTAATCTTATCAATTTTTACCATCCTTTTATATGATGAAATCACTTGGAAATTGCATGACTAAACTCTTTGAGAATTCCATTCAGGTTACAGTTCATCAAACAACCCCCGACGAACCAACAAAGAAGAGGACAATGTCTCGTGGAGGATGCATAAGAAGGTTATCTTGTAGAGATTACAATAGAATTATTTAGATGCACTATGAATATGTGAATTTCATAAATCCCATCATTGAAGATCTTCTAAAACATAAGACCGATTTAGATGATTCTAGAGAATAAGTTCCTGTTCTTGATATAGTTCACACCGAAATGATTGTAGAATGTGTGCATACTAAAAACATGAGGCTCACTAGAAATTTGGGTATCCTGTAAAATAATATTACTCTACCTCCTCGAAAGGAACCTAATAGGGGAAAAAGTAAGGGTCATACCATGTCTCACCTTCCCCCTAGAGATGGAAAATCCCTTTTACTAGAGGAAATATTTTCTCAGAAAGAGGAAGAAATGGAAGAGTTGAGGATGAATCAATGCATATTTACTCTAAAGAAATATTCCTACTAGATATGCTTCTCAAGAATATCCTCAACTCGCACTTCCAGTTGGCACACCACGGTGAAGAATGTTTTCCACAAAAACTAAAGTAGACAGGGAAAATTTGCTCAATGCGAGACATCAACTACCAATATATTTGAATCCTGTAATAGTAGATCAATAATTACCACCATTGGGTACACAACTATAACATTTTTAGACACATATTTATAGGCCTACACCTATTGGTTACCCATGACAGATACCAGTGGTGCTACCACTAGTGGTCCTACCACTCATCGCACCCATTAAAGCTCCATTTTCCATACTTATTTAAGTCCTGGATCAAGTGGACATTCCTCAAATGATTATAAACATCATTGATTCATTAATAAATTGATTGGAATCCATTGAAGGATGGAATGAACTAGTAAAACTAGAAAAGAAGCCTTATCCTGAATTGGTGGATCATACCCCTCCACCGCCAAACTTTGGGAATCCTACATTTTCAACTTCCAATAGATCTGGAGATTTAGAGAAGCACTTGATGCATTTCATCTCTTTCTATGATAACATGATGGGAAACCCTACGAAACAAGAAGCAGTAAAACATAGATGCTTCATGCAGTCATTATAGAAGATATCCTTTATATGATACATGAGTTTGCAATCTTGATCGATCACTGGATGGGAAGATCTCCATCAAAAGTTTATTTTCCAATTCAGCTCAACACTATTGAATCCAACATTCTTCGATATCACAAATTGTAAGAAAAGGGAGAATGTAATATCCTAAAACTTCATTACTTAGTGTAAATTATTGAAATACTTGTTGAACTTACCGCTCCCTTAAGAAGTGTTATTACCTACATGTGTAGAAAATCTCTATGATGAGTTGTGCACACCAATGATCCCTGTGAAATAATCAGTAGGGTTTTGGTATCTGGCCATAATTTCTCAATAGTTGAAAAACTCCATCGTAGAGACCAAGGACAATTTTTGAGTAATTATATCAGCTCCGGGATGGAGAATAAGAAAGTCATAGGCCATTGCAGTTACACTTAATCAGGCCCCTATACACAATCCTACCTAAATGTCTGCATCGTACCGAAGGGATCCACCTACTGAGTGTCAATAATAACAAATGACTCATCTGGATGATCAAAGATATTAGAGGAAGAAGTAGTTTGAGGAGTTAAAAAACAAGGTCTATTCCTTTTGGAATAGCTAAGTTCTCAACAACTTCATCTTAGCTTTGGAAAAAAACTTATTCCAGTTTCCAAATCCCAAGAATCCTAACAAAGAGGGTGATGAGAATCTCCAAAAATATTTCCATTTCCATAAAATATTTGGGCATCCCATTTAGGAGTGATTTGTTTTCATGGACCTCTAACATAATATGGTTGATTCTGGTCAAGTGAAAATGAAAAATTCACCATCCTAAACCGCATATGTTTCTGTTACTGATCCGAAGGAGGAAGATGAGTGTAAAAAAGTTAAAAGTAATAATTAGTAGTAGTTCAGTGATTGGATGGTTAGATAAAAAATCAATCGGACTCAAGAAATTTAATGAAAACAGTTGAAATAGTCAACTACACCTCTTTTAGCTTCTACAACATCAAATCCAGCTTCATCAAAATCCCCATCCTCAGAAGTCCAATCTTCAAAGAAGATAAATGGCTAGAAGGATTAAGAATTAGAAGAATATGATGAGTTCATGTCAAGGCCAAAGTTCTCCTTGACCTTATAAGATTTCATTCTAACCATATCAAAATCATGAGCACCACCCCATAAAATAGTACAATAAGAATCAACCCCCATGAAGAATATTCATTGAATGAGGAATCGATATTCGTTTATGTTAATGTTATTTATTTAATAGACCCCTACTCAAATGATAATTTAGATTATGAACATGATTTTCCTACACTTGATTGTTTAATTTAGGGAAGAGTTTGTTAGGGACAATGATACAGAGAAGGTGTGGTTGTGCTAAAATTCAGTACTTCAACCAAACAACCTCTCAAACCATCTACATGTCCAACAATTGTTTGAATTATATCCAGTGAGATCAATAGGGATAAGGGAGTTATTCCTCCACACATGATAGGATTTTACCTGAAATAATTATATTAGAGGGCTATTTAGAGGATATTCCACCACCTCCTTAGTAGGTGGGAAAACCTAGATGGCATAATACACTGAGAGAAAGAGAAATTCTAATTCCTTCCCCAAGATATGGTCCATCTAAATCAGGAATATTGTCTCCTAAGGTGCCTACAAAATAGAATCTTCATTATATAAATCAAATACCTTTAGAACAAAAATATGATGTATTGAAGCAACTAGCCCAAGTGTTGGCTATGTTATCATTACTAGTAGCTCTGAGTCTGTTAAAAGACCTTTGTTAATTGTTCATTGAGGCATTGTCAAGCCCTTAAAAGTTTGAATTTGATGTTGCTAATGCTCAAGTATATCGTGTGGAAAATGATCTTATAGAATGACTTGTAGTCATTTCCTCCATCTACCAAGATGAGGATGTTGTCATACAAGGACTATTCACACCATTTTATATATACAACATGATAAATGAAAATGATATCCAATGAGCCTTCATTGACAATGGCTCAGGATTCAACATAATCCCAGTTCGGACACTTCGTCAACTAGGTCTCAGTGAATCTCAATTTTCTCCCTCCACTTAGATGTTACAAGGTTATGACAAGAAAGATCCATAACCACTCAGTGAGATCTCACTTAGGACTCAGTTCAGAGATCTTGTGTCTGACTTAGGGTTCATGGTGGTCCAATAAGACACAAATTTCAATGTTCTACTGGGAAGACCTTGACTACATCATCATGTAGCCAATCCATCATCATACCACCAATCCCTCAAATATTATCTCAATGGTAAAATTGGGATATTATATGGTGAGAAGACCTCATTCAAATCTTGTGAGACATAATACATCGATGCGGGATTCTATCACAATGAAGGGAAGCAATCAATGGATAATGATTCCACTTGAATCAATGCCCCAAATGGATTAGAGATGATCCTATCTAACCCTTTCAATAACCTTAATATATATTATGTTCTATCTATTATTAGAATTGAATATGTGGGATAGAATTCATGAATTCATTCATCAGATTCTATAATGTTAGTCACGATAGTTGATCCTAATGATGCTGAAGAAGTGAACAACCCTCCAAATGATAAAAAAAATTTGAATGAAAATGTCTTCATTATATCCCCCTAGATTCAAAAAATCTCGATTCCGATAGAAAATTTTGAATAAGTTGTCATGAATATAGGAGAAAGTGAATAAACTCGTTCTTAATCCCTTATTTCCCCTTCAGGACTCTAATATGGCTATATTCCAGTGAGTGAACCCAAAATGATTGCCTTATCCTACCAATGTCCAAATGGAGACTCCACTATTCCCTCAAAGGAACATTTTTTTATAATTTACTACTGAAGAAAAAGAAAAATAGTGGATCATGAAGAATAGGGAGAGGAAGAAGAAGAAGAACTCAAAGTCTCCCCTCCAGAATTTGAAGAAGGCGTCTCTAACACAATGGATGAACTAAGAGAAATAAATTTGCGTATAAAATAAGATCCATGATCCACTCAAATTAGTGCGACCATGATTCCAGATGAACAAGAGGAATATACTTACTTCATGATGCAACATCAGGATTTGTTTTCAAGGAATTACACAAATATGCCAAGCCTTGACTCCAAGTAGGCCACCCATCATTTGGGTTTTCTGGTAGATCATCAAGGATAAAATAAAGATGCTAGGAGGACACACCGAAATTATGCCTCCAAGATTGAGTCAGAAGTGGACATACTCATCAAGGATGATTTTATTTTTGAGTTACAGTTACCAAAATGGCTATCCAACATTGTCCGTATGAAAAATTAGAATTAGAAAATCAGGGTTTTCATTGATTTCAGGGATCTCAACCAGACTTTTTCTAAATATTACTTCCTAGTTCAAATTACAAAACTCTTGATTGATGCAATGATCAGTTATCAGGCCCTCTAATTCATGAATGGATAAAATGGGTATAATAAAATATGGATGTCCCTATATGATGAATAATTTATAGCCTTTAGAGCACCTTAATCCATATTCTACTATTGGGTAATGGCCTTTAGCTTGAAGAATACTAGTGCTACATACCAAAATTCTATACATCACATCTTCAAACCCTTCTTGGGAATTTTTTTGGAATTATATGTTGATGATCTTTTGGTAAAATCACAAAAATTATCTAATCACTTGAATGGCCTAGAAACAATTTTCAGTAAGCTTCGAAAGCATAATCTTAATATGAACCCCTTGAAATGTGTTATCAGGGTAACCTCAAGAAAATTTATCATATTTGTGGTATGAAATAGTGGCATAAAAGTTTATCTTGAGAAGACTAAAGATATATTTACCATTTCACCTCCTCGAAACTTGAAAGAGTTAGGAGGACTTCAAGGACACTTGGCCTATATTCAACGCTTCATAGAAAACCTCATAGGGAAGTGTTTACCCTTCACCAAATTGATGAATCAGGGGTCACTTATTAGTGGACCAATTATTTTCAAGAATCATTTGATTCCCTCAAGAAATACCTCTTGGTCACATCAGTATTGACGTCACCTATTGAAGGAAATCTGCTCATTATATACGTGACAGCCTTGAAGCAATCACTGAGTTTGTTCCTTGCACAAAATAATGATTCCGAGAATGAAAATAGACTTTATTATCATATTCAAACCATGATTGATATAGAGAAATGATATTAAGATATTGAGCATATATTCTTGGAATTAATCCTTTCTATTCATAAACTGAGGCACTATATGCAGCATCACAAGATCCACTTGGTTTTTTGAAATAACCCACTAAAATTTATCCCCAGTCACCTTATTCTAACAATATGTATGGAATGGTGGGAGGTTATCTTGAAGTAGTTTGATATAATGTTTGTGACTTATAAATTAGAGAAATTATAAGCCTTAACAGATTTCCTTGCTGAGCACCCATTTGCCAAAAAGACATTATTAAATACTAAACTACCTGATCAAGAAATATTCTCTATTCAGGAGAGCCCCCGAACATGGGAGATGTATTTTGACGGTGATTCTAGGAGTCCAGTGGGGAAGAGAATGGAAGACCCTAAACTCAAAAAAGATCGGTAAGGAATTGTTCTTATCTTCCCAAAGAGTTCGTGTTTATATATTCCTTCATGTTATTAAAAGGTGGTACAAACAATGAGGTGGAATATAATACTCTAATTACATGATTGGATTTAGGACTCCAAGTACCAGTTAACCACCTAGAGGTGAAGGGTGATTTAGAATTGATAATCAAGAATATCAACTAGGATTATTCCATAAAAAAAAGAGGAGTTAATTCCCTTATGTGATTATGTATGAGGGTTAATGGATGAATCCCCCTCAAATCCAACATTAACTCACATCCCACGATCACAAAATGCTTAGGAAGATGCATTGGTAATTGAAACTATAGATTTGGAAGATCCAAATTAGGATGAAAAAGTCATCAGCATTTCCCATCATTGTGTGGTTTCACCTTTTGTTCTGATCAGAGTAGAAGAGATCAATGAAATCAGTCCAATTCCCCTACTATATATCCCTACTATGGGATGGATGATACCCATCATGTAATATCTCCAATATAGAATACTTCCACCAAACAGGGTTAGAAGAGAGAATATCCTATGGTGACTAGTTAATTTTACTCTTTAATATGGCCTAAATCCCCATAAAATCCTCCACATGTGAGGCTTTGATGGAATACTCCTCAGATGCATCGATGGGGAAGATATTATGGTTTTCATGGAAGAAGTAAATTTTAGAGCCTACATTGCCCCCAGTTAGGTTGTAATATTTCTATTCAAATATGAAGTATTGGATGTGTCTGGCCTTCGATAACATAGGTTTTCACAAAATTCACTATGAAGTGTCATCCCTGCCAAGTGCATGCCAATTTCATCCCATCAACCCCCAAAGATACTATATACAACTAAATAGTCCTAGACATTTTCCACATGGGGAATAGATGTTTTTTTACCATATCCTCCATCTATAGATAATTAGTTCAAGTACATCCCTATTGATACTAATTTATTCTCCAAAAGGGATGAGGAAATACCTCACAAAGAAGTCAGATCCAGAAGAATTTTTAGTTTTTTTAAAGCTAACATAATTTCCAGGATTAGTGTCCCTCATTCCATTTTGATGGACAATGCCACCAATTTCTATTCTACTAAGGTGGAGAATCTATATCAAGAATATAATATGAAATCCAATCATTCATCCCACTATCATGCAATGGAAAATGGATCGATAAAGTCTTTTAACAAGACCCTATCAAACACAATTCTTAAGATGGTGGATAAAGATATAAAAATCTTGGTTTGATAAGCTCTTGCATGACTTATGGGATTATCGGACTACTTCCCATACTACTACATGATCAACCCCAAACTCATTGGTGTATGGAATAGAAATAGTCTTTCCCATTGAGGTTCAATTTCCATCTCTCCATATTTTGATTTCTGACCATCTATACACATATATGTAATCCCATAAATGAATGGACGAGCTTATGAAACTAGATGAAAAGAGATTTTACACCTTGCATCACCCAGAGGACTATCAGAACTGGATAACACATGCCTTTAATAGGAAGGCCCACCTTCATTCATTCCTATAAGTAGAATTGGTATTGGTCCTCAAGAATCTGATGATACAAGCAAAAAAGCCTCTAAAGCATGATCCAATGTGGGAGGGACCTTACTCCGTTCCTAAGGTCCACTCCAATATAACTTATTCTTTAATATAAATGGATGGAGAACTCACTAAAACTCTAACCAATGAAATATTCCTAAAGAATTACTTTGTGTAATCATATAATGTTTTTCTTAGATGAAGAATGTTAAACTATATAGTACTACTTATGTGCATCTTTCATGAAATTAAAATACATATCATCATCATTCTTTTCACATGATGATAAACTATATAACATATGTTCCAAGTCAGAAGACATTAAACTGCATAGAACTAGTTTTTCTAACCACATGACATTAAACTGTATGGTAAACATCTCCCTTATTTGACATTAAAATTCCATAGAATACCATGAGTAGACACTCCTTTTGGTCCCTCAAAAGAAGATTATCTTCCATGTGTAAAACTCTCTCACCTAATTTTCACTCCTTAGTGGGACTTGATCCCCATTTCTCCCCGTGTTTGGATCAAACTTACATTGGGTATAACTTTTGTGAACTACATGTGTCTTGATTATTGACCCAACAAGATATATAGTGACACCTAGATCATCTATCTCAGGTCTAGACACAATGTTTTGTTCACATCAGGTGACCTCACATCCTCACTGCATAATAATAAAATTCATAGTTCACCAAGAACTACATGTAGATCGATTAACATTTCAATGATATATGTAGTGATGCCCGGATCTCTAATCCTGGGTCCAATCATGGCCATAAAGAATCAATTTCCCTTTCCCTTATGCATGAACCATATATATAATGGGAATTATTTTAGAACATATTACATGATTCACATATCATTTTTTTGCTTGAGCACAACCATTATTTTAGAAAATATTTGAAAATTATTAAATCCCCCTTCCTCACATCAAACCTCAATTGGTGTGGATAAATTTGTCAAGAACTTTGTGTGGCTTGATTATTTTCCCAAAAAGATACATAGTAAACACTAGATCTCATATCCCGAGTCCATCCACAATGTTTACAAAATTTTCCTTCACCCCTTGTGTACATGAATCAAACATACATAGGGAGAATTTTCAACAGCTATGAGTGGCTTGATTCTTTCCCAAGCAAGATACGTAGTGACAACCATATTTATAATCATTTTTCAAGATGGGATTTTTGAAATGAAATTACCACTTCCTTTTACCCATGCATGAACCAGATATTCATAGATTACCTTTCAAAGACTTATGCCTTGATTATCATTACCTTCAGATGTGTAGAAATACCTAAACATCATGATTTAGGCCCAACCTGTAAGAACCTAAATATTCTTTTCAGGTATGTCTTTCTTTTCTGGCTGTCTTTGAGAAAAAGTGGAGTTTCTAGAATTTTCAGGAGTACACACTGTGTACTTATAAGTACACACCATTTACCCGGTTTCTATGGGTGACCATGTACTAGCCATATAATGGTCGAGTACATGTCAGTGTGTGGTGACCTAGGGACCGCTTAAATCAGAGTTCAGATAAGGAAAGTACACGCCTTGTAATTTTAAATAACATGAAGTGTACTTTATTATTATTTCATTAAATGGAAGGGGGTCACATCTAATTGAAAGAACCCTCTCCTTTTTTTCCATCTCATCCCAGAGGAATCGTACGAGACGAATATTCTACGAGTCCTCGAATCACCTTATGTTCTCTAAATTGACTGTCATCGATTGCATTGGGATCGCCACAGTAAGATCCTCATTCTTCTAGAGCATCATTTCTTGATTTCTCCTCTTTCATGAGATATTCTTGATTGAATGTTTTTATCATTTTTGATAATCTACAGTGTTCTAGGGTGATTCAAGGCTTGAGGTTCACATATATCGATCTCAAAACATCGAGATAGGTGGTTTTTTCCTTTCCATAGTTATTCTTTGAGTTATATGTGCAAAAGTTCCCAATACCCTTGTTAGGGGTATTGCGTGGTTATGGTTTTTTGACCTTTTTATTGCTTGTTATCCCTTGTTTGTTTATATAGAGGTTATTTTTTTTGTGAATAGTTTTATATTTTCCAAGATATGGTTGTATTTCCCATGTTTTCTTGTTTTGACTGTTTGGTATAGCTTTTCCTGTTAGACTGCTAATTTTCTTTCCATTCCTAGTATTGTAGGATGGAGTGATTTTACCTGATATGTTGTAGAATGTTTATCCAAGTAGTTCTTGAGGTTTAATTTAGCTACCACATATCGTTTGTTCATGATTGACTTACCCAGGGCTATGGGAACCTGGTGTAGTAGACCATAGGGAGAATGGACATTGAGGGATTCTTTAGAGTGTATGTTTACTTTTACGTTGTGAGACCATAGGGGGGATGGATGTAAGTTCTCCCTCAGAGTGTCTGTAGTTCCATGTTGCGATACCACATGGGGAATTTGACATTGAGTGCTTCATGAGAGTGTCTATATTTATCGATACGAGACTATAGGGGGAATTTGACGATGAGTGCTTCCTTAGAGAGTCTTTGCTAATGCTGAACCAATGGGTTTAGACTGTGTGTACTTCCTAGAGGGTTTCTTGTGTTGTTTGGTTAAACAAGAGGGGTTAAGCTTTGAGTAATTATCATAGGGTTACCTATTTGTGTTTAGTTTCTTACTTGACATGTGGAAATGATTGCAATTGAAACTATATGATTGTTTACTTTTGATTAATTCCTTGTTTACTACTACTTTTGTCTATTTTCTGCCTTATATATTCACCGACTATTAGGTATAGATATTAGGTTGGTTTCATAATAGGATTAATCTCACACCCTATTTGGGTCATTCTTTTAAGCCCAAACATATTATATTGTTGCACGTCTAGATAAGGGAAGGAACCCTTCTACTCCAGGTACTTGATTGCTGAGGAGATGGAGAGCATGGGACCAAGCTGAGGTTTGTGATGTTGCAGGATTTTATATGTTTTATTTTTTAATTTGGTTTAGTATTGTATTTTAGCATTGTGACTCGTTAGGACGTTTTCCTGGACATATGTATCATTCATCATTCATATATATATATGTGCTCCAGTTTATTTCTTCCAGTCTTTAGCTGTTTACTTTTGTACGGTATTATTACTACTTCCACTATTGTTATCTGTTTTACTTCCACTGTGTTACTCTACCAATGAGGGAATAGTTTCCCCACTATCACACCCAAGGCCCCCGCTATTAGTCGACAACCTTTAGAGTTTGGGGAAATGCACTTGAGGCCATGTGACCTACCAGGTACGGGGCACCATTGGGCGGCTTCCGGAACCGGGATGTGACGAAGTGGTATCAAAGGGATTCTTTTCATCTTAACTTACTGTTTAGAGAATATATCTAGGGATATTATGGAAATAGGTACTTGGTAATAAACTGTGCCTAAGAGTAGCTAACCCATGTACATGGAAAAGCCAATTTACCTCGTAATTGAAAATTGTCTAATTTTTCAATTATTACAGTTGATTTGATTTCACCGTTGGGTGATTCACATGTTTTGTGATTTTATTGTTGATATTATTGGGGTTCTATTTCAATTGAAACCCAATGAGACAAGGGTATTAAATCCCATGCATCATATAGGCACTTGCTAGAGATCACATGTCATGCATTCTTATCATGCCATTTAGGGTGTATTACCAATTTCATGTTGTTGTGATAGATGTTGCGTTAGATATACATGATGTTGTGATAGATGCCTTGATATAATACCTTCTTTTTGATAGGGTATTTAATTTTGTAATGTTTCATTTAAATGAACGCCAAACTTTGGTTTTTGAGGTGTTATGGGCCCTCATGGATCATAATTTGGTGGATCATTGCCCTGTTATTCCTTGTATATAACATGTATAATATTCCAAGGTTTGATTCACGAGGAGTATGGGCCCTCAAAAATTGGAATTTGGAACTTTAATGTTTATTATAGTGTTTTCTGGGTTCCGAAGTAGTTTCTGAGGCTTACTTTCCTTAAAAACCCAGAATACACGGTGTGTAATGATGAATACATTCCATGTATCCTTCTATTTGGGAAGGAACTATTTTTCTTAAGTACACATTGTGTACTATATGTACATGCCATGTAGTCTCTATCAGTGTCACTGGCTATGTGGGAAGAGACATGAGGTTGAAAAAATATTTGGGAGGACAAGCTGTGTACCGGTTGTACACACCATGTTTTAGATACTTTGTATCTAGCTGTGTGACTAACGACATAGGTGGATGAAAAATCAGGAAGTACATGTTTTTTCCATCTGTAACTTGGCATGTAGAGTGATCTTTTATCCTTCCTTGTGAATAGTGACACAGGTGGAAGAAAAATCAGAAAGTACATGTCGTGTCTATCTGGGACACACTGTGTAAAGTGACCCTTGTATCCGGCCATGTAACGAACAACACGGGGCTGTGGAAATCCTTATTGTACATGTCATTTTTGGAATAAACACTCTGTGTAGAGTCAGACGTGTGTCCTCCCATTTGACTAACAACATGGGAAGTTGAAACCTAAGTGGAACACACCGTGTCTGGTACAAACACGTCATGTAGTCCTGTCCTAGGAGAACCGTGTGGGTTAGTCATGTAGAACAACTCGAGTAGGGAAAAAAATCAAGTACACATCATGTCTTGGGAGAACATGCCGTGTGTATGGGGTGTTACGTGACTAGTTTGGTAGAGGTACACTCCCATGTGAAGGATTTTGGGTTCTGTATCTTTTCTTCCAATAATATCTTGATGCTAGACACTCCGTTGGGGACAAGAATGACTAGTGTGCATTAGTGCAAGGAGTTCCCTCTTGAGGTTGGAGAGTTTTACTTCTTATGGGAGCTTTATGTCCTATATATTATAGGTTTTGATTTCATTCTTGGAATTGATTGGTTAGTTCCCTTCCAGGTTGTTGTCAATTGATAATGACGTAGGGTGAGCTTCACGTCACCAAAAGGTGGATCCTTTTTACATAAGGGAAAATGGGATGTCCAGGTGAGAAGAGTTGGACCCAAGCATCATGGGTTGGGAGGAGTTACAACCCAGTCTATATCTAGATGACCAGGGGACTTCATAGTTGGACTTTCCTCCAGTGGTGGATCATTTTAGGGATGTCTTTTCAGCGGAATTTTTAGGTTAGCCTCTAGAACTAGAGGTATACTTTTCTATTGAGCTTGTTCCAGGAGCGGCACCGGTGTCCATTACTTCTTATAGGATGGCTACAGTAGAGTTACATGAGCTCAAGAAGATGCTAGAGGATTTACAGGCTAAGGGGTTCATCCGACCCAGTACTTCTCCTTGGGGTTCACCTGTCCTATTTGTGAAGAAGGCAGGAAATACCCTCTGACTTCATGTGGATAATTAGAAGCTGAACCAGTTGACGGTCAAGAAAGGATATCCCCTATCCAGGATTGATGATCTCTTTGATCAGCTATTAGGATCTGGAGTGTTCTCGAAGATTGAATTGAGAACTAGTTACCTTATATCCATTCAAAGCCGGTATGATCTATATGATTATGTGGTTATGCTGTTCAGTCTCACGAACGCACCTGCAGTCTTCATGGTACTGTTGAATGGAGTGTTCCATCCATACATGGATTTTTTCATGGTAGTCTTCATGGATTATATCTTGGTTCACTCTCACACTCGACATGGCCATGCCACCCATCTTGAGATCATCTTGATTACACTGAGAGAGAATTATTTATATGTTTAGCTCTCAAAATTACACTTTTGGATGGACCAAATTCACTTCTTGGGTTATGTTATCTCAGAGATAGGAGTATCAGTAGAACTAGAGAATGTGAGATTAGTATTTTCATGGGATAAGCCGAAGAACTTATTTGATGTAAGAAGTTTTTTTGGGCTAGATGGATACTACAGACGATTCGTACAAGACTATTCACACTTAGCTACGCCACTGATGGGCCTGAATAAGAATTGTGAGAAGTTATTATGGTCAGATTCTTGTAAGTCATCCTTTCATGAGATGAATGGGAGGTTGAATTCAGCACCGATAATAGTTTTTTTAGAGTAAGGCAAGATCTATACTGTTTACTTTGATGCATCAGGTATCGGGCTGGGAGTAGTGCTTATACAGGGTGAAGGAGTCATTGCGTACAGGTCTCAGTAGTTGAGGACACATGAGAGGAACTAACCGACACATGATCTCAAGTTGGGTACAGTTGTTCATGCTTTACACTGTTAGAGACACTAACTACTGGGAGATCATTTTGTGGTTTTCACTGACCACAAGAGTCTTAAGTATATCTTCACTCAGCGTGACCTGAATTTGAGATAGTGAAGGTGGGTTGAGATTCTTTAGTTATTTGACTTTGAGCTTGCCTACACACCTGGGAAAGGCAATGCTATGGATGATGCATTGAACATGAGGGCTCAATTATAGGCAGTTTATGAGGCCAGTAGTGTGTGGAAGCTTATGGCTATGTTCTCTAAGATGCATTTGGAGGTTTATGATAGAAAGGGGCAGATGTTTATTTCTTCAGTGGCTATTACCTCTACTCTTATTGATCGAGTTCGAATGAGGCAGCTATAAGATTCTAAAGTCCTAGTCCTATGAGAGAGTATGTTAGGGGAGGACCCTATTCTTGGATGGACAATAGGCAAGGATGAAATATTTCGTTTTCATGGGAGTGTATGGGTGTCCGCAGACATACGTGAGGAGATGATATGGGACATTCATTCCTCAGTTTGGGAAGTTCATCCTTGTGTCACCAAGATGTATCGTGATCCACACTATCAGTATTGGGGACTAGATATTTAGAGAGATGATGCTGGGTTTGTCATGAGATGTTCCACCTGTCAGCTGGTGAAGGCAGAGCATAAGAGACCATCAGGGATTTTTCATCAGTTACCCATTTCCGAGTGGAAGTGGAATGATGTTGCGATGGACTTCATGACAGGTTTTCTAAGGTTTCATCAAGGGAATAATGTAGTTATGTTGTAATTGACAGACTCATGAAGGTTGATCACTTCTTTCCGATCAAGGATACCTTCAGTGTTGATGACTTGGGAAGGCTGTATATCCAAGATATTGTGTGTTTACATGGAGTTACGCACTCCATTGTTTCATACAGGGACACATGTTTTACTTTTCGGGTCTGCAAGGGACTACAAAGGGATTTGGGTACGCAGGTACTTCTCAGTACAACTTACCATCCCCAGACAGATGGCCAATCTGAGCGTACGATACAGGTGCTGGAGGACATGTTTCGAGCATGTTTCCTACATTTTGGTGGTTCTTGGGATAAGAAAATACCTTTATTGGAGTTTTCCTACAATAATAGTTTTCAATAAACTATTCAAATGGCATATTATGAGGATTTGTACTGTAGGCCATTCCGATCACCCTTATCTTGGCTGGAGGCAGGAGAGGCAGCTACGCTGGGACCTAGTCTTGTCTATGAGACCATAGAGCAGGTGGATTAGATTCAGAAGAGGATGGATACTGCACAGTCAAAAAAAAAGTCATATGCTTATCGATAGAGATGAACTCTAGAGTTCGACATCAGAAATTAGGTTTCTCTACATGTCTCATCGAGGTTGGTACACAGGATGATTAGGAGACAAGGAAAGCTTTAACTGAGATATGTTAGACCGTTTGAGGTTTTGGAGAGAGTCAGGCTAGTTGCCTATCAGCTATAGTTACCTCAGAGGTACTGGGATATGCAAAACATTTTCCACATTTCATAGCTGCGACATTACTTCTCAGACTCGTCTCATGTTTTTCAAACCAAGAAGGTTGATTTAGAGGTGGATCTATCGTTCGAGGAGCATCCTATCTGGATTTTTGACCGTAGTGAAAAGGTTCTCCATTTCCGGTCTGTTTCTCTGGTACGAGTGCTATGAAAGAATGAGCAAGTACAAGATGAGACCTAGGAGAGGGAGGCTAATGTATAATCACAATGGCTAGAGCTGTTCGAGGTTTCTTCTTCTATGACCTCTTGCTAGGGAAATTCGGGAGAAAATTTAATTAAAGGGGGGGGGGAGTTTGTAAGAACCCAGATCTTCATTTCAGGTATGTATTTATTTTATGGTTGTCTTTGAGAAAAGGAGGAGTTTCTATAAATTTTATGAGTACACACCATGTACTTATAAGTACACACCGTGTACCCAGTTATCACGGGTGACAGTGTACTGGCCATGTAACATCCAAGTACATGGCCGTGTGTGGTGACCTAGAGACAGTCTAAAGAGGAGTCCAGATAAGGAAAGTACACATCATGTAATTTTAAATAACATGCCATGTACTTTCATTTTATTTCATTAAACAGACCGTGGTGTCGTCTAATCTACATAACCCTTTTCTTCTTTGTCTGTCTCATCCAAGAGTGACCGTACGATGCAAATTTTCTCTGAGCCCCTGACTCTCCATCCATTCATCAAATTGACCATCACCAATTGCATTGGGATTTCCACAGTAAGCTCCTTCTTCATCTAGAGCTTCGTTTCCTGATTTCTCATCTTTCATGAGATATTCTCAGTTGATCATTTTTAGTGTTTTTCTAGATCTACAATGTTCTACAGAGATTCAAGGCCTGAGGTTCACGTATATCGATCTCACAGCATCGTGGTAGGTGGTTTGTGCATTTATGTAGTTAGTCTTTGAGTTATATGTGAAAAAGTTCCCAATACCCTTGTTTGGGGTATTGCGTATTTATGGTTTGTATCCCTTTTTATAACATGTTATCCCTTTTTTGTTTGGATAGAGGTTAATTGTTTGTGAATAGGGTTATCTATGAAAAGCTATAGATGTTTTCCCATGTTTTCTTGTTTTGACCGTTTGTTCTAGATTTTCCTGTTAGACCGCTGCTTTGATTTCCATGCCTAGTATTGCAGGATAAAGTGATTTTATATTATCTGATATAGACTATTTAACCAAGTAGTTCTTGAGGTTTACTTTGGCTACCACATATCGGTTGTGCACGATTGACTTACCCAGGGCTGTAGGAATCTGGTGTAGTAGACCATAGAGAGAATGGACGTTGAGGGCTTCTCCAGAGTGTCTGTTTACTTTTATGTTTTCATACCATAGGGGGATAGATGTAAGTGCTACCTAAGAGTGTTTATAGTTCAATGTTGTGAGACAATAGGGGGAATTGGATATTGAGTGCTTCCCCACAGTGTCTATAGTTTCTGATACGAGACTACATGGGGAATTTAACAGTGAGTACTTCCTCTGAGAGTCTTTGCTAAAGCTGAACCAGAGGAGTTATACTATGTGTACTTCCCAGAGGTTTTCTTGTGTTGTTTGGTTGAACCAGAGTGGTTAGGCTATGAGTACATCCCATAGGGTTACCTATGTGTGTTTATCTTCTTATATGACATGTGAAAATTCTTTAAATTGAAACTGTAGGATTGTTTACTTTTGAGTACTTGCTTTTTTACTGATACTTTTGTTTATTTTTAGCCTTATATATTCATTTACTATTAGGAAAAAATCTTTGGGTTGTTGCATACTAGGATTCATCTCACACCCTGTTTGGGTCATGCTTTTGGGCCCAAAAAAATTATATTATTATAGGTCTAGATAATGGAAATATCCCTTCTACTTTAGGTACTTGATTAGTGAAGAGCTAGAGATCATGGGACCAAGCTGAGGCTTGCAATGCTGCTGGATTTTATATGTTTTATTTTTTACTTTGTTTTAGTACTTTATTTCAGAATTATGACTTGTTTGGTTATTTTCCTAGTCATATTTATGATGCATCATTCATATATATATATATGTGCTATAGTTTATTTCTTCCAGTCTCATGATTTTTACTTTTGTATGGTATTATTACTACTTCCTCTATTGTTATCTATTTTACTTCTGCTGTGTTACTCTGCCAATGAGTGCATAGTTTTCCCAATATCACACCCAAGGCCCTCACTGCTAGTCAGAAGCCTCTGGCATTTGGGGAAATTCTCTTGAGGCCATGTGACCAATCGGGTACAGGGCACCTCTAGGTGGCTTCCGAAACCGGGACATTACACAACCATTAGTCTAGAGGTTATCAAAATTCCCCTTTCCCACATCAAAGTCTAATTGGTGTGGGAAAAAAATTTCAAGAACTATGTGTGGATTGACTATCATCCTATTGAGATATGTAGTGATTCTTAGATTTCCAATCCAATTTAATGCCACTATTAAATCATAAATCCCCTTTACTTCTTATATATGAATCAGATATACACAGGGAGCCTATAAAGGGCCATGTGAGGCTTGATTCTCACCCCTATGAGATACAATGTGACACCCATAATTTCATTCTTGGGCCCAATCACAATATTTATATGACTTCACGTTATTTCAACTTAATCCTTACTATATGATGTTAAACTTCATGGAATTACAAGAACTATGTGTGGATTTATTCTCATTCTATTGAGATACGTAGTCACACCTGGGTCATATCCCTTGGTCTAGTCATAATTTAAAATACCCAACTCACTATGTACATATCATACATGCATTGGGAACTTCTTTATGTACTAAGTGTGTCTTGATTCTAATCCCATTGAGATACACAGTGATGTTCAGATATTCAATCCTAGGCCCAACCCCATCCCAAAATAGAAAATCCTCTTCTCTCCCATGAGCAACTCATAATTACATGGGATGATCTTGTATGATTTTTCACTTTACACATGAGACTGTATCTGCAGAACTACGTATGGCATGATTATTGCCCCAAGAAGATACATAGTAACACCTGGTTCTTATATGATGGTCTAACCATAAAATTCATTTTTTACATCATAATTGTCCTCATAATTTCAATAAGACATTAAACTACACGACCAACATCCTCAACATATGACTTCAAACTACAAGGTACCCCTAGAAATAAGTGTGGATCGATTCTCATCCCATTGAGATATGCAGTGAAGAACATTTCTTATATCCTATCCCCAGCAATGGGGTAAAATAAAATTCACCCTCTCCTACAAAAAATTAAAAATTTATCAATGAGACTTTATTTTGTGTCCTCTCCTTAGAGAGCCCACCAAGGAAACAAGATTTTTCCCTATTCTACATATGAGTCCGATCTATGCAAGGGACTCCAAATTGATAGACAATATCTATACAAATACTTCCCTTGCATATTGAAAATTACCCCTTTTCACATGTCATACTCCTAATCTTGAATACTTTCATATCTTGATAACCTTTCCATAGATACTAGTGGTAGAATATACAATACCCGAGAGCTCCTTTACCAAACTATGCAGTACATTCCCCTATTGTACTGGCATAAATCCACCCACATAATGGGTTTGTTAGCCTAAGGATTCCACTGTTTGACTATGCAGTACGTGCCCCAATTGTCCTTGCATAAAAAAACCCACATACTGGGTTTGTCAACCAGTGGTAACTTTGTTCTTTGGAGAAGCCTGTTTTGTCCCTTTAAGCTTTGATGACGGTATATTGGCACCTGTAAATCAGAGGTCATACCATATATATTAGTCCCATATCCTTTCTTATAACCTGAAAGCATTGAAGACCCTAGTTTAGACTTTCCCCCTTCACTTGTTTAAATCATACCAGAATAACCTTGAACCATTTAAGCATATATCATCCATTGTTTCATTAATATTATGGTCCTAGTAGTATGTCCTAAAATTATAGGCACCATACTTCCCATTCATGGGTCATACCTACACAGAGCATCCATTTCTAGGATTTTATTGGAAATTATAACTTGAAATACCCCCTCCATATTCCGGTAATTTCTCCCCAAACCAAACTCTATACTTGGGAAAATCAGAATCTTCACAAACATTCATTGGATTTTAATGATATAATATTTGAATTTTTGAGATCACCTTTAACTGACTATACAGTATGTGCCCTAGTTGGCCTTGCATAAGTCACCCAAATTTTGGGCATGCCTGCCTAAGGATACTAATATTGACTATGCAATGCGTTCCACAGTTGGCCTTGCATAAAATAACTCCCATAATGGGGTTTTCAATTTGTGGTAAATTTATTCTCAGGAGAGACCTTTTATAACATCATAATCCCTCTTTCCCATACCACCCATCAAATATAGAAATCCCCAAATCATATATTAAAACGTGTCCTTCCATACCTGAATATAGTAGCATATTTCCAGATAGATTTCCAAGAATTAGAGAATCATTAAACCTTTGTTCAAAGCTAAAGACCTTAAATTATAACCCCAAAATGTCTTTACATTATGACTTTAGATTGAACATCCCGTAATTTCCTTAATGCATGATTTTAAACTGCACAACCCCTAATGTCCTTGCTACAAGAATTTAAATTTCACAACTCCTAATTTCCCTGCTGCATGACATGAAACTACATAGACCCCAATTCCCTCACTACATTACTTGAAACTCCACAACCCCTAATGTCCTTGTTGCATGACTTGAAACTACGCAACCCCTAATGTCTTTGATGCATGACTTTAAACTGCACAAAAAATATCAAAAATCCCCTTTATGAAAAAATGTACCCTTCATCATACATGAAATTCATATAGGAATGGAATCATATTCATCACCTAAATTGGAACATATGAATACTTTATTCATAGACATATTTCCTTGGAAAATCCACCCACTATGTTTTAAGACGTCCAAATCTTAACCTTCCTTTGTTTATCAGTAAGAGAATGTAAAAATTCAAGAAAACTCATTTACCTAACTATGCAGTACATGCCCCCAGTTAGACTTGCATAAATCTTGCCACATAACAGGACTATCAGCCTGAGGATTCCATTACTTGAATATGCAGTACATGCCCTTGTTGTCCTTACATAAAATGTCCCTTATAAACGTTTTTTCAACTAATGGTAACTTCATTCTCAGGAGAGAACTTCTCTATTCTTTAATACCATGTCTTAGATTTGGAAATCATAAAATTGTCTCAATATTCCCCTTGTAAGTATATAAATAATATCAGAACATTCCTATCCATCAAGCCTTATTTAGGTTATAATATCAAAATTCATTGTCAATGATGTTGGACCTAAAACACAATACCTTTAGTCTAACATGCATGAATTTAAATTTCCCATAAAAAGAGATGTCAAACTCACCAGGATGAAAACCAACAATGGGAACTCTAGAAAAAAGTCGAGTCTCAACTCACTAGACCTATACTCTTTATGGTTTATGAAACATTGAGTAATAAAAATTTAAAAGGCACAAATCTTGTCAGGATAAAAACCTAAACAAAAAGGGGTATCCTAAGAAAAAGACAAACCTCACCTACTAAGTCTCTTCCATATCAAACTTATGAAAAAATTAGAGTGATTACACAAAATAAACAATGTTTATAGGGTTTTCCATACAACCCTAGTAACAGTCGAACTATACTCACTAGGACCTTTGGATTAGGTAAAATTTTAGAGAACCCCCATCCCTATCATAGTAATTATGATTAGTTTATATAAGAAGGAATTGCTATGAAAATCATCTTTGACATTATGATTATTGGAAGAAAGCGGGGATGAAGGTATATATGATTGGAAAAAATTATTTTCATTTATGGATCAAAATTAATGGAATATCTATAAAATGAAGCCTCATTATCTTATACTACAAAAGGATTTCAACATAGCTCTTCATCTATTATACAACCTCATCAGCCCCATCAGTTTCTTTTTAAAGGTCAATCAGCTGACTATGTTCAGTCACCTCAACCTGACAAAGTGCTTCCCTGGTAGTCACAATATCAGTCGTCCCTTCTTCTTGGATTTATCCTAATGAACAATGAAGTTGTTCAAGTTACCCTTGAGTGATAGTTAATTATTTATGAAGGCATGCAATTGGAAAAATCCTCTCCTTGATTCTCTATATGAATTATACTAGTTTCATGCTATGATTTCCATCCAATTGCGACAATAAAGATGGAAAATAATCAACGTTGGTAAGAATTTTCAAATTTGTAAGGTATTTTAAAAGCTTATTCTCTTTTTACCACTAAAAATAGTCTCTTTCACTACAACTTTTATTGGACAGTAATCAAATCCACTAAATACAAACATGATAAATAGATATAAATGTAGCAGGATTCTTGAATTTAGTTCCCCAAGGGTCACCTTAGATATTATCTTCCATATATCTTTCCAGGACATGAGATACAAAATACAGAGAGTGTTCTACAACTCAAGATATGAATCATGGTCACTTTTATAAGGAGGTATATATTCTAGAATTAATTCCCTTAAAGAAGTTCCTTGTTCTTCTCCCTCCTGAACTCTGGATGCATTCCCTTTTGATGTTGGTCGAGCTGATGTAGAAGCTTCACCCATAGACCCATAAATAGAAGATGATAATCCTATATGATGAATTAAAATCATTTTTAACTTCAAAAGAATAGAAAGAGTGGGGCACAATAATAATAGTTGGTGATCCTTACCCAATAGTTGGTTAGTAACTTGAGAAGATTCCTTCCTAGTATTCCCAACCTCAGTAGTTTGGATTGGCCCTTCCTATTGAGGAGCACTCCCATGGGTCTTCCCAGTATCTACCAGATGAGACTTATAGAGGCTTCCCATTTTGAGGTCTACCTGAGTTGGTTCTCCCTCAACAGTGGTATTGAGAGTGATTTCAACCTCTTATCCTTACATTATCATTGTAGCAGTTTCCATGGATAAAGCTGCACATTCCAACCAATCATGATTAGATAATCAGGCATAAGAAGATTCATTGGATGAAAAATAAATTCTCACATCCATGTGGTTCCATGTATAGTTCCCAAATACTTATAAATTAGTAGGGATATTAATATGTTCTCGTATTTCATCAAAATAAATGCGAAGATTCATCATGGATTCTACTGACATTTAAAGACCTGTGTTAATCTCACCCGTGGGAACACTTGGAGTAGTTTGTTCATGACCCTCCTCTAATGACTTGGGACTCAGAACAACCTCCTTGGTGACTACCACATAGTTATAATTATTCCTCATAGGATTTTATGGTACATGATATAAACATGATAAATTATATAAATGGAAGTCATTCATTGATATATAACCTCTCATGAAGCATTTATGACATATAAGACACCTCCTCTCTCTCTCCAGTAGTGATAGGAGCAGTGCTAGGAGTATATGATATATTATCTAGTCTAGACACCTCTGTAGTCAAAGGATCCATTTCATTAGAAGTAATATGTGATTGGTCCAAAGCGCCATCTTCATTTATCGAAGAATCATTCATAACATCATTAAGGGAATAAACAGAAGGAGTTACTGCAATTCCAAGAATTAAAAAACTTTATCTGGATAAAGATGAAATTTATGATGTCAGGAATACTTACCACTAATGAAAAAGTGATTATCGATGGATTTCACCCTTTGTAACTCTTTTTTATTCATATTCTTCATAGGAGGGCTTGCATAGAACTCCCCAAAACAGGTATCACAGGTGTGGATGCTCCCTCCATACCATCTTCCACGGCCTGTTAGCCTGTAGATAATTCTCCAAATATGAGGGATGACCTAGTAACCCTGATCATAGAACTGCTAGGGCTATACCATGGTGACAAAATCTCAGTTGATTTTCCTTTATCCATATTCAAATTTTAATGTTATTTTCCCTGAGTAATAACTCTTTGGATGAAATATAAATGAAAGTAGAAAAGAGTTTGAGAATAATATAACTTATGTATTTAGGGATGACAAAGTCATACCATTCCACAAAATATGAATGATCAATCCCCTCAGTAGCACCACGATCTATCATATCCTTCACCCGCCTTATGGAAGGGAACCAATTGTTGGTTTCATAAATGAGCATATCTATCTCCCGAATATAGATTACCACTCAAAGTGAATACCAGATGAGGCTCAGAGATCTCCTATCCCTGGAATATGAATCCCATCACATAGGAGTTCCCACATGGTTTTAGCATCTAATGACAAGTCCTGCCACATTTGGACCACCTATGGCCATAACTATTTAGAATACATATCAACATGATGTGATGATGATTCTGCAGCCCTAGATTTGATGGTGTTATCGATTATTACCATCACAGATGGTGGATGAGAAAATGGAACCCGATTCTATTCTTGGTGACGGAGACTAGACCGCCTGGGTGCAACCTCAGTCGGTGATGATGGTGTAGACTTCATGATTATGGTAGGTGGATTCTATCATACCCAAGGACATTTTAATGAATTAGGATCTTTGTCATCCTCTCTCTCAGACTCTAATGACTAATCCCCTGAAGTAGACGAATCACCTTCTAAATGAGAAGGTTATTTCCTACTCAAGCTCTTTATTCCAACCCGAGGAACAAAATTGTCTAAAACCCCTTCAGGATATGATTCAATCCAAGCTTCAAAATATGAGGTAGTCAATCTGATTTCTGCATCAGTTGTAGGTAGATTAATCACCACCCTTTTAAGTTCAACAACTTTAAGAAACCATAGTTGTCAAGCCACCATCGGATGTTGTTCTAATCTAACATGCATAGGAAGGGATACAGTAATTAGTTGTTGGAATTTCAATTGATGTGAAAATTAGTAAGGGCCATTGGTCTCACATATGATTTGGTTATCGATCCTGATTTCCAGCACACTATCCCTAAAATCTAGCATGTATAACCTCAACACTATGATGGAAATCCCATCATCAATAAACCTTCCTCTAGGAAGATTAACATAAGGATAGAAATTTAAATCCTTAAATAAACTCAGCATTGTTTGAATTTCCTGAGGTTTTAATGATAGGAGTGAAATACCAATGAAATCTTGAATGAAAGGTCAGAATAATCTCTTGAGGACCTGAATCCCACTATTCATAGAATAAGTCTTGAAATGAGTGGTGATAAATCCCCAAAAAATATCGAATGGTCCTAAAATACTGAAAAGATACTTCCCTCAATGATTATGAAACAAAATCTTGTGGAGTTTTTCCAAAACCAGGGTGGCTACCCCCACTATTTTCTTCTCTTCCTGCTTTTCCGCTATAATAAATGTTCTTGGCCTTATACCACCTTTAGTATCACAGACATACAATAGATTAATACTAAGACACATATCCAAAAAATCATGAGATACATCTCGTAAGATATATTGGGGTTGATTCCATATTCTCACTTGTCAAACTCTCCTTTTTATAGCATCATCCAAAATGTTTTTGGTGCACTTCTCTTCACCACTTTGGAACAACTCGTTGGATGCTTGAACATGGGGCCTTTCCCCTTCTTCTTCAATAAAATACACATCCATGTATCTTGATGAATATCCCCTATTGTGTGTGGATTTTATTTCTTGATATTGTGAGCTATTTTTAGATGCTCATGTGATAAAAATGAAATCCAATTGGTGTCATTCCACATCGCTATTAGAAAAATTAATTCATAATACAAGTCTATAAGGATTGGAGCCCTTAGGATCTTATTAATGAACCAAATGCTGATGGACACTTATCCATGCATTAGGTGGAAAGAATTCATGTGTGGACTCCACCAGCTCAGCAGTTCTAGAAAAAAATCATCATACTTATATAAATAGGTCTTCTCTACCCATAAATCCTTGTAAATCTAGATGCTTTATAGAACTTTTTTGAAGTCTTCAAAAGTTTCTCATACCTAATGTGACCACATCCATGTGGGATTAACACCATCTCCTGAGTGAAATTCCCAACCTTTCTTCCATCCCTTCAATGGATCTATCTATGAATCTCAAAAAATGGAAGAGTAATGGTGAAAATTTAGTTTGGTTGTATGTGGTTTTAGATCCGGGGAACACAATCTGTGATGCATAAAATGGGCCTTGGCTATCATCTCAGCATTAATATATGTGATTGGAAAAAAAATATTAGAGGATGAGAAGTTATTATTGTCTTGAAAGAAAGATTCTATGAGATAATTATTAAAATCCGACATATAAACGTCTCGCAGATGGCCGTAACTATAAAGTGGAAGATAAATACTTTTTCAAAAAATCGAAAGGATATTTCTTTAGATACCCTAACAGATTAAGAAGGGTGGTATCACAGAAATCATAGTAATCATACTCTATGATATTCTTCATTTCCTAAGTTTTCTTGCTAGCCAGTTCATCAACAGTTGTGGTCCTATTGGGAGACATTGAAATGGAAAATAAATATCAAGTTTATTTTAGAGTAGGATCATTTTTTATTTTTATTGAAAATAAGGAAAATTTGGAAAAGGAATTGTGGTGTGTAAGTGAAAGATCAACAAGAAAGTGTATCGATCAATGTACGACACAAAAGTATCTCTCTTAAATACGTAATGTATCTATATGAAAAAAAATATTCAGTAAGAAAGGCACTTGTGTGGAAGACTTGCATAGAGAGAGATATAATTTCAGAAACATGAGAGTCTTTTATTTATAGATGAGGAAGCCTACCTGTATGGCTAGCTTGTGTGGTAGACCAGTGCGATCAACTAAACATAGATGACTATGCAATCAATCTGTCATTTATATCCCATTTACCTCAGGACTAGACCCTCTTTCTCCAACCAGAACCAATCCTAAGGGGGGTCTTTTTTTGACACTATATTTCATCACATAACTAAAAAAGTGACAAAGGGTAATTCTATAGAAAAAGGAAGAGAAGTTAGCTAAATAATGATAAATAACCACAAATCCTCAGAAAATAGTTCACCAAAGGTAGCCAAAATTTCTATCAACGTGAATGAACTTTCATTCCACCCCACTTACGTGACAAAACTCCTTCGTCCAGGGTCTCATAGTTTCTTATAAATAGACCTTTGGCGTCTCCATTTATATGGACAAATTTTCTTGAAGGCTGATTGTTGCTCTGATCACCCTAGTGATTCAATCAATTCCTCATAACTTTCTAAGGTAGTTTCCTAACACCTAAAGGGAGATATTAATAGGTGGATAGTGAAGATAAAGTATCATGGGGTTTAATTTAAATAACACATACATGATTCATTCGTCCAACCCTATGATATAAGAGGACTAGCATGACCACCCTTCCTCAAACATGAACTTGCACTACACACTTATAGGAATACCTGTGGATACTATTGAAGGCTTAAGATAAGCATCGCCCAAGTCTAGTCATCTATGCTCTTTGTCGCCCAAGGTGGAACCAATTCTACCATGCCCACATGTGTGGAGAACCCTTGTTCAGTTTACCCCTTGCCAATCCTTCTTGGTTTACCTCCCCTTCTAGCCCATACGATCCATCCATTAGGACTCCATCAAATCCACTCACAAAAGGGCCTCTTCTTCTTTGGATCCCTTATCTGAAAGGGACCTCGTTGAAACCTTCATAAAGACCTCCTAATTTAAAAAACCTTATGGAAAGGAACATCATCAAGTCTCCCTTTTGGATTTGGACTTCTATGGTCATTGGTTTCACACACTTTTCATATCAGAGGGTAAGGTTCCTCAGTACATCATTAGATTTTGATATCTATGGTCACATGAAATATTACCCCAAGGAAATTTTTTAGGAGTTCTCGGTCTCAGATTATGGGGATAGGATAATGTCTATCCCTTCTCACCTATGAGATCTGGAGCATCTGTTTTGTAGTAGAGTGGGTGAGGATTATAGTTTATTTTCATTTTGATAGAAAATGAAATCCTCTTCCCTCATTACGTGAACAATTTTAGGGATACCAAACTGGTGTAAGCCCCTAGATTTTCATGTATAAGGTTGTAGTATTTCTCCTCTATACATCCTTCACCTTCATTCATTCCTTACCATGGAATCTTGTCTAATGTAAAGTGAGGAGTGGTAATTTCTTTACTTCAGTCTCTTCTACCATAACCCTAAACTCTTCCACCATATCCCCATCCTCTTCAACCAGTGAATGAAGGAAATTTTGGGGTTTGTTGAATCATTTTCTTCCTCTTGTTTCATACAATGAGCATGAATCATGTGGGCTTAAAGGTTAATAATGATAAAAAAAATTACACAATCCACCTGAAATATTGAAATATGATAAATTTTTTTCTTATTAACCAAGATATATAGGAAACCCACTCAGGGTCTAAGCTCAATGAGAATCCTCTATAGGAATAATCCTCAATCATAATTCCCTTAATACAGGTATCCTACTCAGAAGTAAACTCCGAATTAATCCACCAAATTACCATGAGTAAAAAAATACCTCATGGTACCTTCACTAGGAATATCCTTATCCAAATTAGTCTCCAAACTATCATATCAATGGACTATACTCTACTATGAGACATACCCTTGATAGCCTCCACGGGTGTAGGTCCTCACCGACGAACTACATGGGTTTTGATTCCCATCCAAACTGGATATACAGGAAGCCTCCCTCAGGATCAAACTAAACATCAAAAACCAACCATATTATTTTGGGCCACATCCCCAACATGGTATAATTAAATAAGGAAAATCATATCCCTTCCAAGTTCCTTAGGCTGTTTTGACATGAGTCCCACACCAAACTGTGACTAGGAAACTTCTACCTAGACGTCTTTGCCACATGACGCTAAACTGTACGGTTGGGTCCTAATCACAAAAAACTAAAAGGTATGATGTTCTCCATTAAGAATCACTAAACCAAGTGGGTTCTGATTCCTTTCACAAGGATACATAAGAATACCATTTATGGGTTTGATCCCAACATCAAAAAAACATCTATCTCCCTAGATGATGATAAATTACAAAGTGACATTTGTCTACCTGGATGACAATAAATTCTAGAGTGCCCCACTACAGCCTAGAAAACCAACATCATCGTAATAATGACTAAAGAATATCTAAGTAGTATATGAGTATATAATATTTATAGATAATCTCAGATATATATAGATTTCTCCAATCAATGAAGAAACTTGAATAAATACAGATGATTCTGAATTCCACACATGATAATAAATGATTGATAATAGTGGGATAAATCACATCATAACTGGTAATTAATGAAGGATTCATTATCAAATCTTAAATTTATAAGAGAGTCCTGAAAAAGGAAATAATTCCCCCCAAAAGGGTGTGATGAGCTCGATCTCCCATCATCTGGATAAATGAATGTTCTTAATCATCATGGGTCAAAATACCCAGCAAGAACCGAAATTTAGAAAGCAGGTCCCTATGGATACAGAACCATTTAGTATTTATAGTTCCATGAACAAACTTGTTGGAAACCATTTAGAAATAATAATTTCCACAACGAAGTTACATTTCCATGGGAAACAATAGTATTCAATAATTTTTAGTCAATGATACCTTTTATACTATATATTACTAATTAAAATAACTATTTTAAAATATCTTGAAGGAAGATAAGATAGATTTGGAAAAGTTAAGATAGTTTTGGATCAAATTAGGGGATAGAAATACTGAATATTTCTATGGTCTCATAAAAGATATAAAATACAATGGCAACCATAATATTCAGCTAAAGGATAGACTGATATCAAGCGACATGATCAGAAATGACCCTTTGATGTTGGATTAGATCTCCAAGATTATCATTGGTCTTACATAAATTTTGAGGGAGCCCAATGTATGTGAGGGAATACATTATTTTAATAAATCCATTCCCTATAGAATTTTGTAAAATGAAAAAGAAGAGATAAGTGACTAGTAATATGAACCTAGATAGTGTATCAGGTCTTGAAGGATTCCTAAGGCATTTTAGATAAAAAAAAATTTGATCATCTAAAAGGATACCATTTAGGTTATTCAAGACTAATTTATTTTAGGCTCATTTCACAGATCCACATGTGTTACCTCTATTGTTATTATTACAATAGAGAAGTACCCATATTATATTATTGATTGGATGATCCTTTTCCATTCTTAATTTCGATGGAAAACATGATTTTATACCAAATTGGGGAATCCAAGGATCCACAGGCCTAGCTCAAGAGATGCTCCCTAACCTAAATAGGAATGTTTGGTGTTCCAATATTATGATTATTATTGATATAGAAAAAGAATAAAATAAATTTTAGTGTAACTTCATCATCAATGTTATGCATGATTTTTGGTTCTCTGAGTGGTTTTATGATCTATTTTTTTGATGTTATTCGACTCCATGGTTCTCGATATCACTTATGGATAGGATATTTAGAATCTTCAAAGGAACATGAGGCATTCTTTAAGGAGATCCTCTTTCTATAATATTATTTTTACTCACACATGACATGCATAGTAGATCCATCTACTTGAACATAACTATTGGTTTCATCACCACTTTAGAAGGGAGGAATGGATCACCAAGAATCCACCATATCTTTTTAACTAATGAAATGTTATATTTAAAAAATGGAAAGCATAGATCTATATTTTTTTCATATAATCCCTTAACAAATATAGTGAAAGGAGCAATCAATCAGTTGCTCGTGCAGAAATTTTAATCTGATAATGGGAGATATTGGGTTTGGAAAAGGGTATTTTCCTAGAGAATATATTGGGGTACCACTATTAATGAGAAGAATCTAGATTCACCATGTAACGTCCATGAAATATTTTGGAAATGCAATTTCCCTTATTATTGTATAAATGTTTCACATTTAGCAATGTAGTATTATATAAATCACGTGCACCACAAGATTGAATTCACAAAATTTTATTATATTGACTTGAATGTTTTATCT
Source organism: Viscum album (assembly GCA_963277665.1). Taxonomy (NCBI): domain Eukaryota; kingdom Viridiplantae; phylum Streptophyta; class Magnoliopsida; order Santalales; family Viscaceae; genus Viscum; species Viscum album. The sequence goes on from OY728139.1 coordinate 906,980,708, forward strand.
ATGGAATATATATCCATAATAGTTGAAAATGTTATAATGAGATAGAAAATAAAAAATAAGATAACTAAAATATGAAAATTTTGATATGTTTGATCCCCTGGAATGATATCCCTCATAAACCACAATATATAAATGAAACAAAAATTATAAATGAAATATTAATTTTGAAAATGAATATGTATATATATATATATATATAATTGATAGAATATAGATGTGAATGAATAATGAATGAAATATAATAGGTTTATAGAAGGCAGGGAACCCATAAGACCATTACCAAATATACCATTAGAATAGTAATCTTGCTGTTGAAATACTACTATGTTTATTATGAATAGTAACCAAACCATTAGAATAGTAACCTAACTTATGTAATTTTAAAATAATATGTATTTATCAAATAAAATTTGAATATAGGAAATTTATATAATGATATAATTAATTTTTTTTAAATGATAAAATATATTTTTGGATTTTTGTAAAACACATATGTTTTATTTAAATTTTTATGATAAATATATAAATTGAAAATAAATTTTAATTTGATAAAATGGGTTTATAAAATAATCCACATGAATTTTCTATTTTAAAACCTAATCCAAGGATTTCATAAATTCATACCTTTTCAAAACCATCCTCCAATTTAATCCGTATCAAAACATTTGATCAAATCAATTTCCAAATCAAGCCATCAATTTTCTCTAATACACCCAACAATTCCAATTCAATCAAAAATATGGGTTTTCAATAATATTTATTACTTTTTAAAAATCATCCGTCAAAAATCTAAATTCTGGGTTTCTAATCATTTATAAATTCATTTCAAATAAATCAAGGAATTAAAGGTCTCAATTGTAGGTAAAAATTATACCGAACCACCTACCATTTATCAACGATAAAATCAACACCCACAATGTAGAAAAACCAATAAAGAAAGAAGATTAATGACACTAAAAAGAAAATCCTATATAATAAACATCCATATGAAACTCCAATTCCATCAAAAAAATGATATAATACCACCAATGAGGAGGATTAGTGGAGATAATTTGAAAACTAAACCGAGGGAACTCACGAGAGAACAAATGAAAAATTGAGATCTTTAGAAAGGAAGAAATATCTCATAAATATCATGGAGTTTCCATAGATATTGAGAGAGGAGGATGAATGAAAAAATTAATATTTTTCATGTTTCATCATAAAAAAATTATATCCCCATGGAATTAATGATGTGAATCCTCAGTTCATGATGTTAATATCTCGAGTGGCATATACACAAAAAAGGCACTGCCCAAGGATAAAAATCGTGATCCCGACCATTTCACATCATGAAATCCATTCATGATATGTATATATTTAATATCATGAATTATTTCATGGAATATTCTATGTGAAAGATTCACATCATTAAATACATTCTTTTTGTGAATCTATCTTGCACACAGTTCATAACCCGAGAATGCAGAACAAATTTTTAAAATTCCTTAACACAACCTGGACCCAAAGAGCATTTCTTAAATCCTTTGATAAATTAATACTTGGATACTATTAATTAAAAAAATATACATCCCAAGACATTAGATCATTTTTACCAACAAAATCTCCCCATCCTCGAAAGTCCCAGAACACACCTAATCAAAGGGGAATCAAAACAAGAGTCAAGAGGCACCTAAAACATGGTAACATGATGTTACAACCTCCCCAATAAAAACATTTTCTTTCCCTAGAAATCTTATCAAGAAGATTAAATAACAAATATATGAGTCCACAACACCCACATTAATGCCTCATGCTCCCACACATCATGTAGATCAGAACAATGCTTCCATAGCACATGGACCAAAGGTATCATCTTACCATGAATTACTTTTGTTTGAGAATCAACAATCTTGACATGATGCTCAATCATGGATAATTAAGCTTCAACATCAAGATCTTCCCAGAATAGAACATGAGAAGGGAAAGAAAGATACTTTCAATTATGTGATACATGAAAGTAACTATGGATTGAACTGAACTGTGGTGGAACTTTCAAAGGGTAGGCCACTTTACCTACTCACTCAATAATCTCAAATGGACTCACAAACATTGGTGCAAGATTTACTTATTTCCCAAAATTCACTACTATAAAATAAGTTTTTAACAGTGACGACCTTCAACAGTGCTAAAAAGAAATGGATAAAGGGTACCTTTTATAATTTCATTTTTAGCACTAATAAACGGTAGCCTTTATCAGTACATATAAAGGGTAACCTTTATCATCACTTTTCTTTAGCGATGATAAAACAAACCTAATGTCAATGCTTTATTTTTAGTACTGATAATGGTCCCAAATAAAATTGAATATATCAAAATATAAAAATATAAAAATTAAAAATTATTAAATTAAAAAAATATTAATTTTTTATGAATTAAATAGTTATTGATAAAAATGAATAAATTTAATATACTTATATATATAAATTATAAATACAAATAAATAGTACATATTAAATATATAGATAAGTAAAATGAAAAAATTAAATAATTTAACAATTAAAAATTTGAAATTGGTAAATTAAGAAAAATATTGAAAATTTATTAATTAATAATTATTGAAAAAATGAATAAATTTAATATACATATATATAAATTATAAATATTAATAAATAAATATTAAATATAGAAATATAAAATGAATAAATTGTAATATAATTAAAATAAAATATTAAAAGTCAATATATTATAATAATTAAACAAAAATAAAATAATAAATGAATAAATTGAAATAAATAAACAAAAAAATAAAAAATGAATAAATTAAAGAAATTATTAAAAAATTTATTAATAAAATAAAAAATAGTAAAAATCAATATGCTAATATATATATATTAATTATCAATATAAATAAATAATATATTTTAAATAAAAATATAGAAAATGAATAAAATCTACTAATTAAAAACAAATTATCATCTTATTAATTATTTCCAGTTTTTATAAATATTATTCATTAATAAATTTGATATTGAAATATATTCATATATATATATATATATGAATGTATATTGTATTTTATAGCCCCACCATTGGTGGTGGGGTGGTAAGGCTTTGGGGGGTGAGGGGCAGGTTTTGGGGTCAAGTCCTCAGGCCTGCGATTTACTATAATTTTCTTCCCTGCGTTATATTCTAGAGTGGAAGATGTAATCAGCATAGTATATAATATTTCATAAAATACGATTTATATAATACTAAATATTCATGATTTACATTAAATAATTTATATATTTAGTTAAGAATGGTTTATAATTAAAAATTATTATTAATTAAAAATACTGACTAATTGTATTGAGTAAAGGACATAATTGAACATCGTTTGATTTTTCAATTTATCACATCAAACATGTGTTACATTGATTTAACATACATATACATAATTAATGAATTTTTTTATACAACACACAAATATGTAACAATTTACTGAAATCTTATATAAAAATACACACACCTAATATTTATGTAATTTATTCATATTTTAGTATTCATTTTGGAATTTCATTATATCATGATATATTTTATATATTGTGTTTATAATTAGTATATTTTATTTATTTATTTTTAATATTATTATATATAGGTATTAATTCATTTTTGTTATTTTTTTTTATTTTTTTGGGAATTTAGTCACTTTCTATTATATATTTATGCTATGTTTTAATATTTTCAATATGTATTAATTTTTATTTCAATGTATATCCATATTTGTTTAGTATTTTATATTTAATTAATAAAACAAAACCTTTTTTTCAATATTTTTAAAGTGTACTCATTTTTAATGATTCAATTTCAATCATTTTTAACATGCATAAATTTATGATTATATATTCATTAATAATGTTAAAAATAAAATTGTAAATATTGATAAATAAATATATTTAAAAATTTATATTTACTACATTTATAAATTTATATATTTATAATTATAAATATACAAATAATATTTTTTAAAAAGTATTTATATAATTATTCATAAATAATTACAAATATTTAAATAATTATAAAATTATAACAAATTTACTTAAATAATAAATATATTTACACTATTTATATTTATAATTATATACATATTTTAAATATATATATATATATATATGTAATTAGCAAAATATGTACTGATATAATTATATAAATATATAAATATTATTTTTTAAAGTATTTAAATAATTATAAATAAATAATTATATATTTAAAGAATTATAAAATTATAATAAATATATTTAAATAATGAATATATATACTATATTTATATTTATATGTATTTATTATATATATATATATATATATAATTATATAAATATATATAATGACGTAAATATATTTATAATTAAAAAATTATAACAAATATATTTAAATAATGATCATATTTACTATATTTATATTTATTTATATTTATAATATATATATAATTAAATAAATATATATATAACGATATAAATATATTTATAATTATAAATAAGTAATTATAAATATATTTATAATTTACTATATCTATAAATTTATAAATTTATAATTATAAATAAAAAATATAATTTTTTTAAAAGTATTTATATAATTATAAATGAATAATTATATATTTAAATAATTATAAAATTATAATAAATAAATATATAATTATTTAGATATATTTAATTTTCTATTTATAATTATAATTATTATTCCTTTATCATTACTAATGTTTTATCACTGATAAAGATTTATTTTATCAGTACTTTTTCTTCACTAATAAAGATTCCTTTTTTCAGTGTTTATTAATTTAGCGATGATAATGGGATGTTTAGTAGAGATTTTTTCGAAGCACTGATAAAAGTGTCCCTGATCTTTTTAATGAATCCTAACCAGTTGCAACCAGTCATGATATATGAAGATTTTTGTGGAAGAAACCATCTATCGACCCTCATCCTCATCAAATCCATGTTTGAATCAAGGCACAAATCTTAGCTTAAACAAATCCAAGGTTCAAATCCAAGGCTTGAAAGCATCAAGGATCAAATGAATCCAATCTTTGGAGATATCTCTACTTTCTCTCAAACAAATCAAAGCTTCAATGCAAAGTATGCTAATTTTTATCCTCCTCTTTAGTTATTTATTGCTTGTTTAGTGGTATCATTTTTCATTTTTATGCATTATATCTTTCTATTCATTACCCATTACTTCTTTCCATTATAACCAGTGGTTTCTATGATTTGGGTTTTGTATTAACTCTTTAAGGGAATTTATTACTTCCTTTTAGCCTTTTAAGACTTCCACACACTAATTTCATCCATTATAGTAGGTGGATCCATTGACTTTCCTTTAGTAACCATGTTGATTCATAAGTGAACATTTGTTTTGGTATTATAATATGGATTGATCATGGGTCGTTGACATCATTATACACGGGTATTCTATTTGGAACGAGGTTGTTCATTAAAGGATGTTCAAAGGTGTGAGTGGATTTGCGTTTGTTGAACTATTTTAATAATTATTTTTATTATATTGAGATGTTTTATATTGTATTTTTCACCTCCACTTACATGTCATGAGAAACATTAGGCTTCTCAGTGGAAGATCTAGGGATGTGTATTGCACTAGTTTATGATAACGCTTTAATTTAAATAGTTCCTTTTATGGGGGTTTTCACAATTTATCTATTAATTTGTTTAATAATATACCTATATATATATTTTAAAAACATATCAACAGGGTTCTTATATGATTTTACACAAACAATTATTATGGAGCCATTTTATTGTAATTTCCTCACATATCACTCTTAAATGTAATATGTTTAGACTTTACATTGTACACGCAACTATAATCTACTCATATTGTTTCTTCACTTCCACAATTAATGGAAATAAGAGGCATTGGAATATTACATAACTTAAATTCCATTAATAAGTTAATGATTCATTTTTTTTCTGTTAAATAAATTGTTAAGTATTAAATTATGACTCTAATGTTGAATTTGAAATTCCTATGTATTTATCAACCTATAAATGAAATGATATTTAATAGTGAATATCCATCCAAATTGGGATTGATAATCTCCCATTATGATATTTCAACTTGAATTAGTGCATGCTTATTGTACTCAATTAATCACAATAAAATAAAATATAATTTTTATCCTTATTTAATTGTAAAAGGATTCTAATCGTACTTTTCTAGTGATCCATACTATCATTAATAGAATATAAATTCAGTTGAAAAACTAAAAAATTGATATTGGGTTTATTATTTTATATAACACGCATTAAAGAATAAATTGAACTAGAATGTTTATATTGTGATACAACTATGTCTATATTAATAAATATTTAACACTAGAGTCAAATGAAATATTTTTATCTTTGAAATCAATAGTATCAAATGTCTTCAACATATTAATTATATAATGAGATTGGAATAAATAATAAACCAAACTATATATTCTTACTTTAATAATTAGCCGAGTATCTATTATTATAATATTATTCATTTTAATCATAGAGGGAACATATTTATTCATCTCATTACTACTAGTAATTTGGTTTTTAAAAATTAATATGTCATCAAAATAAATACACATAATAAATTATTTTTTTATGAACATTAAAAAAGTACACTTATCAACATTATTATGTAAACATTTGTTAGATAAAATAACAGAGTCACACTTCTCATGTTTTTAGATGTTTCTTTAAGACCATAAGTTTATTTAACTAATTTACATAATTTATTTTAAATATATTATTTTGAAAAACATCATATTATTTCATGTAAATTTATTTGTTTAAATTTATATTTAAAAATATAGTTTTAACATCCAATTAATGAACAAACAAATGATTTATCCAATTTAAAGGAAAATAATATTCTTATTTTCATAATTTGAACTAAATGAGTTTAAGTATCAAAATAACCAATCCATTCCATTTTCCTGAAATATTTGATTAATAATCTAGATTAAAACACTTGAATGTTATCATTCAAGTCATATATTCTTCAAAATACTCATTTATAACTAATATGATTTGATTATTTTAGAAAATTTCTAAAAATTAAATTATAATTTCTCAAAAATATAATTTATTTCATCATTAAATGATTCTTTCTAGAATGCATCATATTTAGAAGATAATTCTTATTTATATAACTTGAGATCATCATCTATGGTTATCACCATAGAATATTTTCCCTAAATATTATTAGTTTGATTTCTATTAATATTATAAATGAAGGATTTGAAATATATTAATTCATTATATTAATGTTTTATCTTTATATTTCTCGTAATATATTTAGGTTCAAATAGAGAATAATCATTATTTTCTAGAATTATATCTCAACTAGATATGAAACACCAGATCTATGTCTATGAGGAACAATTTTATTTTAATCATCTTTATAAAATTTAATCTTAAAAAAGTATAAAACACTAGATTTAAAAATGGAATCAGCTTCTATATTCATTATTCTATATGATTTATAATATTTTCTATAGGGGATAAACTTATTTAATATTTTTGGATCCATTTTTAGTTCTTTTTGGAATAAAAACTCATAAAAATGATAAGAACCCACATTATTTATGATAAGAAAGGTTTGGTTTCATCCTCATTAGATTCATCTATCAAAAAGTTATTATTTAATTTTGTTTATTGATTCTCATCCCCCATCTCTTCTATGTTTATTGAATTACTTTGAGAAATAGTCATCAAAAAATTATCATAGGTACCTAGTATTATCTGACCAATACTCATAGTAGTTCAATCAACATATGTTCATGTCCATAAGTAGTGGGGGATGAGTGTCAAGTAACAAAATGAAATAATAATTGTTCATGAGATGAAGCTGATGAGGATGATAATTGTCTATAACATTCACCTTTGGATGAATTCATAGGATACACCTACCATAGTGGAGTAATTAGTTTCTTAAATTAAATTACCAATTTCCTTCAATATATAATGAAATTATTTAAAACAATCAAATGTTGGGTTTCCCTTATTATAATTGTCTATAACTTTCACTTTTAATAATGAATATCATATTTGTATTTATTTATTTATTTATGATATGTGAAAAATATTTTATAAGTTGAATAGGATAGATATGAATCAAAAATTAATTAAAGATAATCATTTGGAAAAAGAGTATGAATATAGAGTTAAAGATCTCATCATGTTTTTAATAAAGCATGCATATGACCCTTCTTAAATATTTTTCCTGTGTTTGCATTATATTTATTCAAGGAAAATTATCCTGGAAGAGTTGTAAGAACATTTTATTTATCAAGAAATGGATTATATATATATAAATTTAGGACTAAACATGGGAAAAAAATGAACTTGCACATAGATTGAGATAATACCGTAGTTTATGGATCATTTCATATGAATACCAATGTAATAGAGACCGCATGGAAGAAATGATAATGGAAATTGAATGTTACTTTCATGATTTTGAAAATTTGTTTGAGTAGTTAAATAGTTTTTCTAATATACCATTGTATACTGGTTGTAATAAGCACACTAAATTTTCAGCTATATTGAAGTTATATAATTTGAAAGCTGATAGTGGATAGTGAAACACTGACTTTATAGAACCACTTATTCTCTTTAATGATATGCTACCAGAATAAAATAAACTTCCATGTAAAACATATTATGATAAATGAGTTATACATTCAATGTAAATGATCACTAAAAATATATATGCTTGTCCAAATGATTTCATTTTGTTTTGTAAGGACCATGAATTACTCATAAAATTCCTTAACTGTGGTTTGAATCAATACAAGAAAAATGAATCATGTCCTGGGAAATTTGTATGGTAATTTCAAATTATTCTATAGATTGCAAAACTATATGGATGTGAGGAAACCATTAGAAAATTTTCATGGTATAAAAATACACGAATTAAATATGGGAACCAACATCCTCTAACAGATTCTCCTTAGTATAAGAAAATTGATAATGAGTATCTTGAATTTCTAAATGAGACAAGAAACATTCGTCTTGCGTTATCTATAAATGGAAAAAATATTTTTGTGTAAAGAGTAGTATGCACAGTACAAGGCCCATCATGTTGGTAAATTATAACTTTCCACTATGGATATTCATGAAGCATAAATACATAATGTTGTCTCCATTTATATCTAGACAAAAGAAACTCAATAATGATATTTATTTCTATTTGGATCCATTGATTGAAAATCTAAAATTAAAATGGGATAATGGTATTACAATTTATGATGCTCATTGAAGTGAAGAATTCACATTGAGGGCCATGTTATGCGAGATGATATGAATTTCATGATTATGGTAATTTTTTAGGCTACAACATTAATGAAATTTTGGGGTGTCCCATTTGTGAATAATTCACACAGTTAGTTCTGTTGAAACATTCTTCAAAGACAGTGTTTTAAGGGTATCATAAATTTTTACCTCGATGATATAAATATTGATCATAGACGACAACATTGGTTGAGAATAATGAAAATAGTACAATAATTTATCTAATAATGACTGATCAATTTTTTTATAGAGTAAAAGATATTGACATCATTTTTGAAAAACCTGATGAAATAAGTTTGTAAAGAAATTATCATTTTTCTTTGGATTAATATATTAGAATTATTTGTATGTCATATATTTTCTTGATGTCATGCATATAGAAAGAAATATATTTGATAGTGTTATTGGAATTTTACTAAATGTTCCAAGGAAAAAATGGAATCAAGGTGAGTTTGGACATGATTGAAATTGTGATAAAGTAATATTTGGCACCAATTAAGGGTAAAAGGCATGATATTCTTCCTCCAGCTGCTTAAAATCCATCCAGATTAGAAAATTTTCAATTTTTCCTTTTCTTTAATAGTATAAATGTTATAGATGTGTATTCATAAAAAATAAAGAATGTCATTTCAATGAATAATTTGAAGTTATAGGGACTAAATTTTCATTAGTTTGATGAATTATTTGATACTTATTTCTTTCCATTGCATTCTTCCTAAAAATTTTTGACATACATTTAACAGACTCTACTTATTTTTCAATTCCATATACAGTAAATTTATAGAATCAACAATGTTTCCAATCATGAATAAGGTGGTTACAATCATATTATATGAATTATGGATTTTATTACCACCATAATTCTTTGATATAATGACCTACCAAATGGTTTATATGGTAAGAGAGGTTGAGCTATGTGGTTCTATCCATTACAGATGGATGTACCCCATTGAACAGTATGTGATGATTTTGAAAGGGTATGTTAGATATCAAATACATCTAGAAGGTTATATTGAATAATGATATATTGTTGAAGAAACTATCTATTTATGTATTGATTACCTATCATATTTTGATAACATCTATCTCGAAATGTCTCATCATATTGGAAGCCTTATGGGAAAAGGGATTTATATAAGAGATGTTACAATTACCAACATAGTTAAAGAGCAAGATCACATTTTAATTTTATATAATAGTTATGATTTTGATCCATACATTGAAACCCAAAAATCAATTATTAGAGATTTTAATCCATCAAGGGATGAAAGTTGGATATAAAATACACATAATAAATATTTTATAGGATGGTTTTGAGAACACAATTTTAAGGTGTTATCTAATAATACAAATTAAGTTTCTGGATTAATTTGATGGCTAGTAAGGGGATTGAATTCAAGTGTTATATCTTACACTGGTTTTGTAATCAATGGCTATATGTTATGTGTAAAATAGCATGATGACTGTAGTATGATGGGAAACATTGGAGTTATTATTATGAAGAAAGTGATGCATATATCTAGTTCTAAACATTGGAATCTAATTTATGAAAATATGTTATATTTTGGAATTATCAAATTGATATATGACTTTGAATATAACACATTTCAAGAGATTATTTTCTATTGAAAATGGGTTGAAAATAAAAGTGTAGTAAACGTTTATAAAATGGACTTCGTGAAGGTGAATTTCAGTGTGAAAGGGGAAAAAGATGATCCATTCATAATAGTATCACAAGTAGTGTAATAATTTATTATCTCAGATCTAGAAAATAATAATTGGTCAGTTTTCCTATTGGTGACTACAAAAACTATAGGGTTAGATGAAAATTAAATTGAGGATGACCCATTTCATTGTTCGATCATAATCAGTCCATGTCAGTCCTAATATAGAAAATGTATTTTTTGTTATAGGGGACAATAAAGAGGGGATTTGGATCCTCAATGAAGGATCCAAATCCCTAAAATAATTTTAAAAAAGAATGAGTGTTCAATGATAAGGTAAAAGTGGATTTTAATATATTATGTTTTTCCTCATAATATAATCTATTCTCTAATGAATTAAAAAAATATAAATTAAATGTTTGACTACTTGTGGTTGTAATGTCTTCTTCACATGATGATGTTACCAATCCCATGGATGAATAGACTATAATAAAGGAAACCTTTTCGGAATATGTAAAGGTAATCTTACAATATACTTATTCTATTTTTCCAAAAAATTATATAATGAAATATTGATATAATTTTCATTATTACTTGTAAATTTCATTGATTTTAAAACATTTATATCCATATTTTATTATATTATTCACCAAAACATTCACACGCATCTTCTTCCTCAAAACCTTTTCACCCCAATAGTGTTGGAATTTTTAAATTTACTTCATGTTCATCAAATTAATTTACAGAAATAGAAACAATTCCACCTCTATTAAATGAAAGAAAAAATCACGATGCTTCCATAGTAAAATCATTATCCATAAAAATAACGTATTATTTCATATTTATGTTTAATTAATTTATTTTTAGTATTACTCACTCAATAATTGTTTTCATATACCTTTTGATTTTTTTTTTTGAGTTGGTGTAGTCTGTTCAAAGATTCTCATGATCAAGAGATATTGGACTTCAAGGATTCAAATTATATAATGATAGAAAGGAAATGAGTGAAGAATGTATACAACCATCATGAAAATGTTAATTCATACTACATATTTAATTAATTTTTGCATTATTTTATCTTATATTTGTAAGTTAACTTCCTTATCTTTTTTATGTAATACTGATTTAGTTTTTTTTCCTAGATCTTTTGGAACATCATATTTTTTATTTCAACTATCTGCAACAAGGCACAAAAGAGTTAACATGTTCTTTTGTGATGAAAGAGGAAACCCCATGCTTCTTTAAAAGTGAAGTGTTTAGGGGAGCATGGAGTTTCTATTACATCAGAATGGAACACGTTATCTCTTTTTTGTTTCTTTGAAGATAGTTGAAATTAAAACACATGTCGTATACTCAATCATATGCACCTCAATCCGATACATAGTGTGATCAGAATGACTTAAAATGTATGTTTTTTTATAATTTACATTTTAGTTAAAAAAATCACATACTAAAAACTAAAAAAACATAAATATTTATTTGATACTTTTGGAAAACAATCCATATGTCATTTTTAATGTGTAGGAATCAAACTCACCTAAATCCAATGCACTCTGTTCCCAGTATGACCCAAACTGTGTAATTTTATTTAAAATTGACATTAATTTTAGTTAAAAAGACAAGTGAAATATAGAATACCAAGATAATTCATTTATAATATTTCTATAATTTATGAAAATGATCTATAAGTCAGTTGTGATGTGTGGGGATTATCCATACCTTAATCTGATACATTCTATTCCCAGTATGACTCAAAGTGCATGTTTCCAGTTTATAAAGACATTTTAGTAAAAAAGACAAGTGACATACTAAAAACTAATAAAACACATTAATTTTTTTATAATTATTTACAATTCACTATAAGTCGTTTTTTATATGTTGTAATCATAAACACCCCTATCTAATGTATATTGTGACTGATACGACTCAAAGTGTGTATTTTTATTTAAAATTGACAGTAATTTTAGTAAAAAAGACTATTGAACTACTCAAAACCTAGAAAATAGATTCTTATTTTATTGATAATTTAGGAAAACGATCCATAAGTCATTTTTGACATGTAGTAATTCTCAATACCTCAATCCAATATAAGATGTTCCCTGTATGACTCAAAGTGTCCACTATCAGTTTAAAATCGACATTTTAGTTCAAAAAGTGGAACTCTTTGAAAACCTAGAAAACATATTTGTATTATCTTGATAATTTAGTTCAATGATTCATAATTTATTTGTGATGTGTAGGAATTAGTTTCCCTTCAAACTGAAACATGATGTGATTGTATGACTCAAAGTGCATATTTCTTGTTTAAAATGACATTTTAGTAAAAGAGATAAGTGACACAATCAAAAATGATAAAACAAATTTGGATTGATTTGATACTTTATTAAAATGATCTATAATTTTTATTATGTGTAGGAATAATCCTCACCTCAATCAAATGCATAGTGTGACTGATATGAATAAAAGTGAATCTTTTTATTTAAAATTCACATAAATTTTAGTAAAAAAGACAATTGGCCTTCTCAAAACTGAGAAAAAAATTCAGATTGTTTTCATAAATTAGGAAAATGATCCAAAAGTCATTTTTATGTATAGGAATCAGATTAACCTCAATCTGATACATGATGTTCTCGGTATGATTGGAAGTGTCCAATATCAATTTAAAATCGATATTTTTGTTTAAAAAGTATTACTCACTAAAAACCAAGAAAACAAACTCAGATTGTATGGATAATTTGAGAAAATGATTTGTAAGTAATTTTTTAAATGTAGGAATTAGTCTCATATAATAACAACACATGATGTTACCAATATGACTCAAAGTGCATGTTTCTTGTTTAAAATGAAATTTTAGTAAAAAAGAAAAGTGTCAAACTCAAAATTGAGAAAACATATTAATATTATTTTTACACTTTATGAAAATGATAAATAATTCATTTAATATATTTATCAATCATACAAATCTTAATCCATTTCATTGTGTGACCAGTATGACTCAAAGTGGATCTTTTTATTTAAAATTGAAATAAATTTTAGTAAAAAAGACAATTGACCAACTCAAAACTGAGAAAACAAATTTGGAATGTTTTGATAATTTAGTAAAATAGTTCATACCTAAATTATGATGTGTAAGAATAATCCAAAACTTAATCAGATACATTATGTTCTTGGGGTGAGTCAAAATGTCTATTATCAATTCAAAATTTACATTTTATCTTAGAAGGTTTTACTCACTAAAAACCAAGAAAATGAACACAAAGATTCTTGGTAATTTAGTAAAATGATTTATAAGTCATTTTTGATGTTTATGAATAATTTTCCTATAAAATTGACACTTTATGTGACTGGTATGACTCAAAGAGCATGTTTCTAGTTTAAAATGACATTTCAGTAAAAAAGAATAGTGACATACTGAAAACCGAGAAACCAAATTACAATTTTTTTGTTACATTAAGAAAATAGTTCATAAGTCATTTGGGACATGTGGGAATCATGCAAACCACAATCCAGCACACGATGTGACTATTATGAATCCATGTGTGTGTTTTTATTTAAAATTGACATTAATTTTATTAAATAAGACAACTAAATGAAAACCAAGATAAAACAATTAGATTTTTTTTTAATTTAAGATAATGATTATAAAGTCATTTTTGATATTTAGGAATCAGTATCTTATTAAAACGACACATGAAGTGGCATATATGACTCAAAGTATATATTTCCAGTTCAAAATGGCAATTTAGTAAAAAGGAAACTAACATACTCAAAATCAATAAAACACATTCATATTATTTTGATACTTTAATACAATGATATATAATGCATTTGGGGAATTTATGAATTATCCATACCTCAATCCAGTACATAGTGTCACCGGTATGCCTCCAAGTGATTCTTTTCAATATGTAAGTGTCATTTTAGTTTAAAATGCTCATCACATCGCCAAAACCCAGAAAACGATCCTAGATTATTTTATCATCATTGTATTTTATATTAATTAATTAATCTCCTTATCATTTTTATCATATTATTATTTAGTTAATTTTTATAGAGATAATGCAGGAAGATAAAGAATAAATGGTGTGACATGCATGAATGAACAACAACTGAATCTGATACACAATGTTCTTGGTATGAATAAATGTTTAGTTTAAAACTAATATATTTTATTTAATTAATCTATTTATATTATTACTAACATAATAATTATTTCTTATACAGGTGGATTCTTTTTCTCGAGTAGGGGTGATTTTTTTGGCAATAGAATGAGTCATGGTTAGGGAAAAAAGGCAAAGGACCATTAATGTTTTTGAATGTATGTAATAATATTTACTTACTCATTAAGTTGTATAAACCAATGTTTGAAATGTATATAATATAATTATTTTTATTGTATTTGTGTTGTAAATTTTATTTAATTTAAACTATGCATTTTTACTTGATTTTTCAATTTTCTAGTGATGTTTATTTTGTTGCATTGTAATTTTATAGAACACTAATGTATGGACCTTTACCAGAAATATTAAATGACCTGATAAAGGAGTATTTGTGTTGATAAAAGATCACATTTTTAGATCTAAATAAAATCACTAGTGAATTGGTTCTTTATCTGTGCTTTTATAGTGTTGATAAAAGCCAAGGGAGTTTAATCTTGCTCTGGTAGTCAGTGCTTTTCTAGAACTGATAATGGACAAATTTAGCACTATTAAAGGAATATTTTGTAGGAGTGACATCAGTGAACCAACCTAGGTGAAACTCTCATGGACACCAATCACCAACTAAAAAATATAGTGGTCGTTAACGATAATCCCATTAAGATTTACATTTTCTTTATGCTATCAACATTCTTTGATGAATCTAATGATTGCTCACCATCGTCACATGGACCAAAATCAACCCCAATAAGGAACTTTCAACAATCTATGAAAAAAATAGATCTACTAATTTGACCATATGAGACCCCCAAAAGAGCCATTTTGATAGAAAACTTTCCACTATTTTTGTAGAAAAACTCAACCAGTCTGAAATGGTCATCCCAACATCCACCAAAGTGAAGAACTTAAGCATGAAAAAAGTAATTAAGAATATATATTGATCATTATATCTTTCCATCCAACTACATATGATATTCCATGCTCAAACATACCTAGGATCCCATGTCCACCTATAGGCCTCTGCATAATCATGATGTAAAATAGTGATCACCATCTGAGACTATAAGAGAAGGAACTCCATGCTATCTAACAATCTCTTATACATAGAGACACCCTAGGTCCTCAACTTTTGTTACATCTTGAATGGGTATAAAGTAAGATGTCTTGGTCAACCTATCAATCTCAACCCATACCATATTCTTCCATTGAGGGGTTTGTTTAAATCCAATCACAATCTCCATAATGATATTTTCACACTTTTAAGTCAACATTGGAAGTGGTTGAAGCAAATTAAAAGGTCTATGGTGTTAGGATTTGACCTACTGATAGGTATAACAATGAGAATCAAAGTTAATGATGTTCTATATTATACCTATCCAAAATAATCATCACCAAATATCATAGAACATCTATGTGGTTTTGAGGTGCACCGCCCACTGGGAATTATAGAAATACCCCAACACAACATTTAACATATGAAAATATTCAACACACTAATTTTAAAAACATGGGATACTATATAAAGAGAAAGAGTACCCACTAATGATCTCCCCACCATAATTATATTCCATAATTCTGCATAATTCATCTTCAAATTGCTTCTCCAATATAATCACCTCAAGAAGATGGGAGGTCAACTGCACACTTGCCTAAATAACCTCGAACACATTTTTATGGACTCTCAAATGCAACTGATAAAAGAGATCCATTAGATTATACTATTTTTATGATTTTTCATGGAATGGGTTAGATATTTTCTATTCAAAGAATCATCAATGACATTCCCTTTACCAGGGGTGTGGGAAATGTAAAAATTAAAATACTATAGGTACTCTGTAAAGACCCATAAAATTCAAGGGAAATTTTTTCTTAATTTTCTTTGGGATTTTACAAGAATGAAATTTCTGACGGCACCTGATTCCGAGGCCCGATGTGCCCAGAATATTTATCCAAAGTTTAGCTCGGTTACATTCAGCGAACGAACGAGCAAGATTTTTTCTAAATTTTAGACCGGTGATTGGAATCGAATTCCGAGGGCACCGATGAAAATGAAGCACCGGTAATTGCTTAAGAAGACCTTTTCTGGGGTTGTGTTTACTCGGGAGGAGTTATTAAAAATTGTGGAAGTTAAAAATAAAATTGAGCTACAAATTTTATTTTTTCTATCTAAGTGGTAGTCCTTTGAGTGGAAGTTGGGGAAACTACCCAAGGGAGGTTATGAGGGCGGTGGGACCCACATGAACCCCACCCCTTCATATTACCTAACTCCCTTAACTTACCATTTAATTAGACAACTTATGTTAATTAATTAAGTGGGTTTAATTAAAATGTTTGAAATTCAAATACTTGGAATGAGAAATAAAATAAGACAAACACTTATTTTATTAGAGTTGTTAGGTTGTGAGAGGATTGGGGAAAAAGCTCTAAGGCTTGAAGTTATTCTTCTTCGTCGAAGAACGCAAATAATGAACCGCCGATGACGAAGAATGCCGACCTCCGATGATGGGCGACGGTGAGAGACACCTTCCTCGGAGATCGACGACGCGACGCCATCTACGGCGATGCCAACGAACCTCTCCTTCCACGACAAGCCTTCGTTCAACTACGCTCGAGGTAAGGGGTTTGAATAAATGTTCGTGAATATTTGGGTGTTCTTCATATTCTATGCCGCTTGCTATCGATTAACGGGAGGGGGCTGGACCACACAAACACAACCAACCCTCGTCCCTTAATTCTGTTGTTGAATATGCTGTGGTTTGGAACGGATATGGAACAGTTCCGTCGCACCATACGGGATCATGCAGAAAAGAAGTGTGGCACCGTCACGCCACACCGTTGAAGTCGAACAAGGTCGCGGCAACGTCGCGCCGCGCCGGAGAATCACGAAAACACAGCAGCCGGAGCGGGGCCGCGGCGGAGCAGGAAGCGGCGGCCAGCTTCTGGCTGACTGAGTCGAAGCTGGGGGACGAGACTGCACTGGTCTTGTGGTGGCAGCAGCCGTTTGGCCGGAGTGGGCCGGTCGGTCAGGGGAGAAACCAGGGGTTTGTAACCCCCGACTGGAAGGGAGGAGCGTCCCCCCACGTGGGGGCCACGTTTAATTAAACAGGGGGGCAGTGCCCTCCCTCCTTTTCCACCAAGCTCGGTCATGCCGAGCTAGCTAGAGGACTATGCTAGTGCGCTGGGCCAGGCCGCGCCCAAGCGGGCCGGACCCGGACCCGGTTCAGGTCGACCCGGTTCGGTCCGACCCATCGATCCGGGCCCGAAACCCCCATTTTCGGACCTCTTCCGATCTATTGCCCATAACATCGGCTACGGACCGCCGATCTATGCACCGTCAGCTACGATGTGATCCTTAGATAGATACTGTCGTTTTAGTATATTACACTTAAGGTATCAGAGAACTTTAGGTTCGGCCGGGTTGGTTCGTACACGAAACCGACCGGGCCCTCAGAGCGGAAACACTTATAACTTGAGTTCTGGACGTCCGATTGACGTTCCATCGACTTTGTTGGATTCCTCTTAGTGAGACCGACCTTTTCACTTACTCCGCTCAAGGTTTGAACATAGTTGGAGTACGGTTGGGTTGTTTTGACTTAAAAACCAACCGGGCCCCTGGGACGAAAAAGCCAATAACTCTCAGACCGGGCATCCGATTGACGCGCCGTCTATCACGTTGAGTTTCTGTTGATGACACAGAACTTTTGGATACATCAAATCCGGACTTCATGTCAGTTGATATATCATCCCATCGGCTCGTGGAGCCGACCCTCCCCGAACGAGCTTGCTGTGCGCGGGAACCCTAGATCTGGCTGCGACTGCGACGACGACGAAGACAGTATGAGAATCCTCCGTGGGTTCGACAGCGACGACTACAGCACTCAGCGATCCTTAGTGTATTAGTTCTACCAATCCTGTGTGGGTCAGATCCTATGTGGGTCATTGCGGGGGTTAGTAACCTATCGATCCTTTGTGGGTCATTGTGGGGGTTAGTACCTATCGATCATGTGTGGGTCTGACGGCTTAGATGAATAAGTGTCTACATATGATCATCTCTATCGTCTTACGAAGAAGTATAATCTGTGTGAGATGAGTCTTGACATTAAATCTTATCTTCGATAAGATTGACTTGATATCCTGTGTGGATTACATTATGCTTTCCTGTGTGGATTGGGTTGTGAATACCTATGTGAAACGGGTTATGTTTTCCTGTGTGGACTGGGTTGTACTTGGGCTCAGATGTTGGATCTGAACTGGAATTGATAACTTAGGTATATGTATGGGCATATACCTAAGTAGTGTCGGATGTTACTTCGTGTTTGTATCTTTCCTTTGTGGATTATCCTTTGGGGATTCTGGGAGACCTTCGGGGGTCTCGGTGTCCCTACTGAGTAGATTATACTCACCCCTGCATGGGCTATGCCCGCACTACTTTATGTTGGATGCAGACGATGGACAATGCTGATCGTGGTGGAGGCTTGTGGAGCAAGTCGGTACCTGGAGGAGGAACACTGGGCGGGACGTACACGGAGCGGACGACTGGACCCGAGGATCTGAGGTGGCTATCTGTACCCACCCTTCAGGTGGGACTACTAGTGGATGGCTCGATGTTGTTGCTTTACTTTCAGTTGATGTTCTTTCTTTTCGGTTGTACTTTACTTTCAGTTTGGGTTTGTATTCTGGCCCATTTACTTTCCGCACTTACTATTGTACCCAGTTTTACTTAGTGTTTACTTCTGCTTTCTTACTCTGTGGTGTTTGTTTACTTTTCAAAGGAAATGAATTCCCTTTTTATCAGGAATTATGCCTTGGTGCTCTTCGCCAGCCCCTGGCCTATGGAAGGCGGGCTTGGGGTAGTCATGGAACGGGCCCCGAGGACGGGTCGTGACAAATTGGTATCAGAGTAGTTTGGTTCTACCGCAGAACTTTGGAATCTGATATTTCTTCTATGTGAAGAAATAGTGTTAAGGGTATTGGGTGTGGTTATCAGTCCATGGTGTCCAGTGTTGGTGCGGCGGCCGACGTATCCGTACACCAGGACCCTGACTTCTGATTTATGACTTAATGCACGAAAACATTGATTGCATGTGTGTTTCAAGTTTTCTTTGTGATTACTTTGTGTCAGCTCACCAGGTATACTGTTTTACCATGGCACACCTATTTCTTTTCAGGATGGCCCCACGATGGCAGTCAGCTAGGGTTCCGAGCGTTGTGTGGGACGATAGCCCACCGAGCGACGAGGCCTCGGTACAGGGCCCTTTGACAGCAGAGGCACCGACAGTACCTCTACCCGCAGAGCCACCGATGCTACCAGCCCTAGCCGTTGACAGTGCACATCACCTTAGTGCACTTCACAAGTTTCAGCATCAGTGACTTCCCATGTTCCATGAGGAGACGAACCCTCAGGTAGCCGAGGATTGGCTGGAGGTAGTTTTACGAGTTTTCCGTTTGGTAGGGACACCGGAAAACCTCATAGTGATCCTTGCAGTGAGTCTCCTGCACGTGGCAGCAGGCAGATGGTGGAGCTTGATGCTCTAGGTGCACGATGAGGCATCTCTCCTCTGGATGTACTTTGAGAGCCTCTTCCGCTCGAAGTTCGTCACAGCCACCCTCCGTGCGGTGCACATCCAGGAGCTATTACAGCTGCGGCTGGGAACCTTGTCGGTCGCCCAGTACTCAGCGAGATTTACCGACCGCTCGCATTATTCAATGAACATGGTACAAGACCCATTCGTCCGGGCCCAGACCTTCAAGTAGGGATTGAGGCATGAGATCAGGGCATCCCTGATCTCCCTCAGTATTCCGATATAGGCAGGGGTACTGGATCGAGCCCTTCTCATCAAGAGATTCTTTGCTGAGTCTAAACCAGCGGTGAGACCTACCGCAGGGCGGCATGTAGCAGAGTCTGCAACTGGTAGTCGACGGATGACACATGGGTCCAGGCTGATGAGACCCTCAGGAAGATGACCTCAAGACACTGTCTCAGAGGTGCAGGGCACACAGCGTAGAGCCAGTCTTTCGAGAGGCAGATAGTGCTACACATGCGGTGGGTAGGGCAACATGGCTCGTGACTGCCCAACCCGCCGTGCCGAGGAGCAGCAGATAGTTGAGGGACCACCCAGTTAGAGGCATAGGGTTGACCGTGGTGGTCCGCAGGGAGCAAGCAGACGAGGTAGAGGAGCTGGCTGAGAAGCAGGTGGTGGGCGATGCTTTGAGGCTCTACCACCACCACCCCCATGAGGTCCACCCCGACCGCAGGGAGCTGGCGTGCAGAGACAGGCATAGCTCCAGACAGTGGAGGCCTATGACCACGGCGCACTAGAGATGATTAGAGGTACTATCTATGTCTATTCCACCCTTGATGTAGTTCTTATAGACACAGGAGCGAGTCATTCTTTCATTACCGCTGCCCTTGTTCGGAGCTCGGAGATTCCGACGGTGCCGTTGGCTCGATCCTTATGGCTGGAGACTCCTACGGGAGCAGACTCGACAATTACGCACTGGTTCCGGCAGTGTGAGATTACTCTCGAAGGTGAGATCTTCGGCTGGGATCTTCTTGTAGCGGCGTCGAGGCCTTATGAGGTCATCTTGGTCGTGGATTGGATATCTACAGTCCATGCACATATTGACTGCATTAGGCGCAAGGTGCGGTGTGTACGCACCGACGGGAGCTGGTTCACCTTCACCGGCGAGAAGGGAGCCTTCACAGCACTGGATGGACTCTCGCAGAGGAGAGTATATCCCATCACTCATCAGTTGGCTAGCCTCATCCTAGGAGCAGTTTCCGTGCGGAGTCCTGGTTTTCCTGCAGTGGTGGATCAGTATGCGGACGTTTTCCCTGACGACGTTCCCGGACTACCTCCTCGCAGATAGGTAGAATTTTATATTGATATGTACCCCGGGACAACCCTGATATCCACCCTAGCATATCAGATGGCCCCTATTGAGCTATGAGATCTACGGGTACAGGTGGAGGACTTGTAGGGAAAGAGATTCATCCGACCTAGTGTTTCACCCTGGGCTTCCCCGATATAGTTCGCCAAGAAGGTGGACGGGAGCTTGAGACTTTGTGTCAACTATCGTCGCCTGAACCATTTGACCATGAGGATCATGTATCCGATACTAAGGATTGACTACCTCTTCGATCAGCTCAAGGGATCACGGTGGTTCTCAAAGATAGACCTTAGGTTAGGATATCATCAGCTCAGAGTTCGGGACGAGGACGTGCAGAAGACGGCCTTCAGATGTCAGTATGGCCAATATGAGTTCTTGGTTATGCCATTCAGTGTAACCAAGGCTCCAGTAGTGTTCATGGGCCTCATGAATAGGATCTTTCAGCCATGCCTCAATAGATTTGTCGTGGTCTTCATCGACGACATTTTGATATACTCGATGATAGAGGAGGAGCACGCCTACCACTTGCGGGTTGTACTGAACACACTCCGAGAGCACCGGATTTATGGTAAGCTCTCGAAGTATCAGTTCTAGAAACGTGAGGTCCACTTCTTAGGACATGTCATCTCTGAGGTGGGAGTTGCGGTGGATCCTACGAAGATTGAGGTAGTGTTAGCTTGGGAGCCACCCAGGAGCGTGACAGAGGTGCGGAGTTTCTTGGGACTAGCTGGGTACTACCGGAGATTTGTGCCAGACTTCTACAGAGTTGCGGAACCACTCTCATCTTTGATGAAGAAGGGGAGCCCCTTTGTGTGGTTAGACAGATGTTAGCAGAGCTTCCAGGAGCTGAGACAAAGATTGACCAGTGCACCTATCTTGAGGCTACTGGAAGAGGGAGTAGGGTACGTAGTTTACAGCGATGCATCAGGGACCGAACTCAGATGTGTCCTGATGCAGGAGTGGTTAGTGATCGCCTATGGATCACATCAGTTGAGGCAACATAATCAGAACTACGCTACCCATGACCTGGAGTTAGCACCAGTGGTCTTCACTCTGAGGATGCAGTGACACTATCTGATGGGAGAGCGCTTTACAGTCTATTCTGACCACCAGAGTCTCAGGTACATCTTCTCGCAGAAGGACCTAAACCTGAGACAGTGGTGATGGATCAAGTTCCTCTAGGACTATGACTTTGAGATAGTCTATACTCCTGGAAATGGAAACGTAATAGCTAATTCCCTCAGCAGGAGGACGTGCATCCAACTACTTGGTGAGGTGACAGAGAAGCTAGCCACTTTGCAGATATCCTTCATGGATAGTGACAGAGAATCATTTCTACAGTCAATCACAGTCACTCCTCCACTTCTACAGCGGGTCAGAGAGTCACAACATGGGGAAGTTGACTATGATACACGGTGTGCTCAGATATCCTCAGGATATGCACCTGATGGATTCTCTGTGGGAGGAGAGCACGACATCCTATTCAGAGGACGTATCATGGTATCAGCTTCTTTACATGAGGAGGTGCTGAGGGAGTTCCACACTTCCCCTTTAGCGGTACATCCAAGAGTGGTGAAGATGTACTAGGACCTCAGACGATAGCATTGGTGGTCAGGTATGAAGAAGGTTGTGGCTGAGTTCGTTTCTCGATGCCTCACCTGCCAGCAGGCGAAGGCAGAGTACCAGGTACCAGCAGGCTTGGTACAACCCTTGGAGGTCCCGGAGTGGAAGTGGGACAAGATATCTATGGACTTCGTGACTGGACTTCCACACACTTGCAGAGGTCACGACTCCATTTGGGTGATTCTCGACCGACTCACCAAGTCGGCCCACTTCTTATCCATCAGAGACTAGGGCTCAGTGGAGAGTTTGGGATGCCTCTAAGTTCTGGAGATTGTACGGCTTCATGGTGTACCATCATCTATCGTCTCTTATCGAGATGCTTGCTTTACTTCCCGACTTTGGAAGGGGTTACAGGAGGCGTTTGGGACGCAGCTACGTCTGAGCACCGCCTTTCACCCTCAGATGGATGGTCAGATGGAGTGGACCATTCAGACTCTTGAGGACATGCTTTGTTCATGTATCCTCAACCTTGGTCGCAGCTGGAACGATCACCTACCCTTGGTGGAGTTAGCGTACAACAACAACTACCACTCCACCATCGGGATGGCACCATACGAGGCGTTGTACGGCCGACCTTGCAGATCACCGCTGTGCTGGACAGACCCTAGGGAGTAAGCACTTGTGGGATTGGAGATATTCTAGGCCACAACGGAGAAGGTCCATGTCATCCAGGAGCTGATGAGGACAGCTCAGATCCGGCAGAAGTCCTATGCTGATAGGAGGCAGAGACCACTAGAGTTCGAGGATGGCGACCACATCTTCTAACGGGTCTCACCTCAACATGGATTATGGAGATTTGGCGGAGGCGGAAAGTTTTCTCCGCGATTCATCGGACCATTCCTGGTCCTCATCAGGATTGGCGAGGTGGCTTATTGCCTGGATCTACCACCTCAGTTACACTGGGTGCACGACGTCTTCCACGTGTCTTAGTTGAGGAGATACGTGCATGACCCGACGCATATCATTGACCATGGGGAGCTGGAAATTGATGGTGGAGAAACTTTTGTGGAGGTCCTAATAGAGATCGAGGATCGACAGGAGTGGGTCCTACTTGGATGGTCGATTCCTCTAGTGCGCATCAGATGGTAGCACGAGACCCTCCAAGAGAGCACTTGGGAGCGGGAGGCTCAGATGCATGCACAGTACCCACATTTGTTTCCCTAGTTTTTGATGTATCTTTATGGGGACGTAAAGCCCTCAAGCGGCAAGGATGCACAGCGCCGTCGTGCCACGCCGTTGAAGTCGAACAAGGTCGCGGCGCCATCGCGCCGCTCTGGAGAATCAAGAAAACACCGCGGCCGGAGCGGGGCCGCGGCGGAGGGGCGCGGTGCCGTCGCGCCGTGCCGGTCAGACCAAGGCCGCAGTGGAGCAGGGAGTGGCGGCCGACTTCCGGCCGACGGCGTCGGAGCAGGGGGACGGGACCGCGCCGGTCCCGTGGCGGCAGCAGCCGGCCGGCCGGAGAGGGTCAGCCGGGCAGGGGAGAAACCGGGGGTTCGTAACCCCCGGCTGAAAGGGAGGAGCGGCCCCCCACGTGGGGGGCGTGCTTAATTAAATAGGCAGGGGGGGGGGGGGCGCCCCCCCTCCCCTTGTCTGCCCAGCTCGGTCACGCCGAGCTGGCAGCGGACCGCGCCAGCGCGCGAGGCCGGGCCCTGCCCAGGCCTGGTTGGGACGCGCCAGCCGGGCCGGGTCATTCCAGCCGGACAAGGACCCGGTTCAGGTCGACCTGGTTCGGGTCGACCCAAGGGGTCTCGGTCCGGGTTGGTCCGGGCCCGGAACCCCCATTTTCGGACCTCTTCCGGTCTTTTGCCCATAAATTAGGCTACGGACCTCCGATCGACACACCGTCAGCTGCGATGCGGTCCTTGCATTGAGACAGTAATTTCGGTATATTAAACTCAAAGTTTCAGAGAACTTTTGGTTCGGCCGGGTTGGTTCGTACACGAAACCAACCAGCCCCTCGGAGTGGAAACACTTATAACTTGAGCTCCGGACGTACGATTGACGTGCCACCGACTTTGTTGGATTCCTCTTAGTGAGACGGACCTTTTGGATTACTCCGCTCGAGGTGTGGACACAGTTGGAGTACATTTGGGTTGGTTTGAATTAAAAACCAACCAGGCCCGTGGGATGAAAAAGCCAATAACTCTCAGACCGGGCGTCCGATTGACGCGCCATCTGTCGCATTGAGTTCCTATTGACGATACGGAACTTCTGGATACATCAACTACGGACTTCTTGTCAGTTGATGTATCAGCCCCTCGGCTCGTGGAGAGGACCCTCCCCAAACGAGCTTGCTGTGTGCGGGAACCCTAGAGATAGTTGCGACTATGACGACGATGAAGACAGTACGAGAATCCTCTATGGGTTCGACAACGACTACAACAGAACTCAGCGATCCTTAGTGGATCAGTGCTACCGATCCAGTGTGGGTCAGATACTATGTGGGTCAGCGTTCAGCGGTCCTGTGTGGGCCAGTACATTCTGATCCTGTGTGGGTCAGATCCTGTGTGGGTCATTGCGGGGGTTAGTTACCTATCAATCTTTTGTGGGTCATTGTGGGGGTTAGTACCTATCGATCCTGTGTGGGTCCTACGGCTTAGATAAATTAGTGGCTACATATGATCATCTCTATCATCTTAAGAATAAGCATATCCTGTGTGAGCTGAGTCTTGACTTTCAATCTTATGTTTGATAAGATTGACTTGATATCCTGTGTGGATTACGTTATGCTTTCCTATGTGGATTGAGTTGTGAATTCCTATGTGGAACGGGTTATGTTTTCCTATGTGGACTGGGTTGTACTTGGGATCGGATGTTAGAGCTGAACTGGAATTGATGACTTAGGTATATGTATGGGAATATACCTAAGTAGTGTAGGATGTTACTTTGTGTTTGTATCTTTCCTTTGTGGATTGTCCTTTGTGAATTCTGGGAGACCATAGGGGGTCTTAGGGTCCCTACTGAGTAGATTATACTCAGCCCTACACGGGCTATGCCCGCACTACGTTGTGTTGGATACAGACGATGGACAACGCTGATCGTGGTGGAGGCTTGTGGAGCAAGTCAGTACCTAGAGGTGGACCACTGGGCGGGACGTACATAGAGAGGACGGCTGGACCCGAGGAGCTGAGGTGGCTATCTATACCCACCCTTTATGTGGGACTACCGGTGGACGGCTCGACATTGCTGCTATAATTTCAGTTGCTATTCTTTCTTTTCGGTTGTACTTTACTTTCAGTTTGGGTTTGTCTTCTGGCCCATTTACTTTTCGCACTTACTATTGTACCCAGTTTTACTTAGTGTTTAATTCTGCTTGCTTACTCTATGGTGTTTGTTTACTTTTCAAAGGCAATTCCTTCCCTTTTTATCTGGAATTATGACTTGGTGCTAGTCACCAGCCCCTGGCCTATGGAAGGCGGGCTTGGGGTAGTCACGGAACGGGCCTCGAGGATGGGTTGTGACATACTCCACCAAACACCTCTATCATAAATTCAATTCTTTTTAGAGTAGATATAACTAAATATTTTGTGGTCAGAATAAATTGTAAACCATTGTCCAGAAATTTAATGCTACTCACTCTTATGGGAATGCATCATACGTATGAGATCAAGATCATGAGTTAGATAATTCTTATCATATGTCCCAATTTGTTTGGAACTATATGATACCACATGATCACCCTATATAAGGACACAACCCAAACTCAAACCTGATGCGTCATAGAAGAAAACATAACCTAGACCAGCCTCTATTAGAGTAAACACTAATTTATAATTCAAAATACATTTCAAATCAAACAAATGACAATAAAATTTATCATACCAAAAGAACTTCCTTCATTTCCAAGGGAGAGCGGTCATCAGAGAAGCAAACTTCATGAAATATCTGACAAATTTGTAGTAATATATCTCCAATACCAAGAAGATCCATGACTCAAAAACATTACATAGATACACCCATACCATAATATCTTTCACCTTACTAGGATCAAATAAAATTCCATGTTCCAAGAGCATGCGTCCCAAGAAATTCTCATTATAAATCTAGAAATTATATTTCAATAATGTTTCATAGAGTCGATGATTTAGAAGTGTTTCCAAAACTACCCTAAAACGGTTTACATGGTCCCCCATAGTCTAAGATCAAACCAGTATGTATTCCACAAGTACCACCATGAAAAATTCAAGTTAATCATGGAAAATACCATTCACTTGATCCATAAAAACAATAGGATCATTTTTTGACCAAGTGGAAAAACTAGGTACTCATAATGTCCATAACTACTCTAAAAAGTGTTCTTATAAATTTATGATTCTTTTATTCACAAATGGTGATAAACTGATTGAGGATCAATATTTGAGAACCAATTATCCACATTTAAGTGGTCAAACAAATTTTTAATCCATGGAAAAAATTATTTAGTATTTACCATCACTCTATTGAACTTCTTGTAACCAACACATAGGAAAAGTGTTCAATAAATTTATTTTAAAATAGAAAAGAAACCACCAATGGTGACACACTCAGGAATACGAAACCTTTCTCTAGTAGATCATCCAATAGTGTCTTATACTCTGTCAAATATTCTAGTGACTTGCAGTAAGAATGAATAGACACTGGTTGAGTACTATGTACAAAATCAATAGAATACCCCACCACTCTCACTAGTGGAAAACTATATTAATCATAAAGAAACATGTTGGGAAAATTGACCTTTACTAGAGAGATATCATCACCAAAATATTTTCACTCCAGGTTGAAAATCTATTATATTACCTTTCTCAACTCTAGAAAAGAAGGCATGACTCTACATGACCTCAATCTCCATTCTCCATGAAATGCATGACACACACCATCATATGAAATATAAGAGAACTATTGACGATAAAAATCAAACTAGGACTTATGAGTTATTAACCAATCCATACTAAAAATTATTTTATGATCTTTCATGTTTAGAAACATAAATATCCATGTATGATCAATCTCTTATAGTGTAAAAACAAAAGGAGGACACCAAAGATCTTCCTCTGTCTTCATTTTGAGGGGTGAAGTAATATCCATCATATAAGATAGAATTTCCATAGGATGATTCAAAAAATTCACAATACAAGTTAGTATGAATGACTAAGATGAAGAAATATCAAATAAAGTACTTACTAGATATGAATATATAATGATGGATTCTTTTATCATCATGGGAATCACATCAAATTCATCTAACTGTGTGAAGAAGATTCGTTCCAGATGCCTACATCTAGAACCCCTTAGTTCTTGAAACATATGATTTCATCATAGTATTTATTCGTTCTAAGAATCTCTTGACACTATATGGAGTAGAAAGAAAATTTAATAATTTTGTAGGTTTCTTGAGCGATCCAATGAACTATAAATGTTGGGTGGATCAAGGAAAACCCATTTCAATTGCCTAACCTTGCACACCTGAAGTAACCAATGGGCCTTTTACAAGAACCACAAGTGGTCTAGATAATTCATACTTTCTATATCCACCATAAGACCCATCACACATTCTATTTACATTAAATCAACCAACATAACTATCACTAGGAGAAAAAGGAACTCCCGTCAACCCTAACTTACCAGCCAAGTCATGTTTATCAATCAACACTCTATCCAACAGATCAACATAAGAAGTGAGATTTTGTAAGATAATCCATGACCAGATATATTGTAAAATACCCATATCAAAATTTTGATGCTTCAGATTCTCATTGGATTCAACCTTAGTAAAAAAACTGAAAAATCAAAAAAAATAGTTCACATACTGCGTCACGGTCCGATCACCCTGCTGATGGATGATAAATTAAATGGAGTTAACCAAAGGCATTGATTCTAGATGAAATTAATTAGTGAAAATAAATATAAATAATTTTCAATCCAATACTGTATGATTCTTTACTTCCACCATTTAATCCGACCATATAACTCTAGGCCCCTCAACCTTAAAGCTATGATATTTCACCATTATAGCTTTTGGTGTTTCCATGTACTGAAAAGGAAGCTCAATATTTTTCAAACAATACCAAACCACTTGAGGATCATTAAAACCCAATAATGTTGGTTGTTTTTTATGAAGAAACTCTGGATCATGATCTCTTGATTCTTACCTTTGACATTTTAGTACCAGATCCTGAATGGGAATGGGTGCAGGTACCTCTCCCAAAGTATAGTCAACATACACCACTATCTCAAAAAGATTAAAATCAACCAGAATATTTTCATAATATGGTTCACTAGTGTCTTCCTCCCATGACCGATTCAAATGTGTTCTCAGAGGCATGATGCTAGAAAAAATCAATTGAAAACACTAAAAACATAAAAAAGGATACACATATCATTAAATCAAAAGAGATTAATAGGAATATTAATTCAATCCCGAAAAATTCAAGATTGGGGTTATAATATACTCAGATTAAAATATGGGTAAATTCTATAAAATTGATCAAAAAAATCCCTCAAGATAATTTTCCAAAACACCCATGGTGACTTAAGGCTTGTTACTATGAGATCTAGCGAGTAACTTTCACAAAAATACCACCTATATCCCATCAATTATACTACTTATCTACCAGGACAACCCATCTACATACTAAAATGAAGGAAATATGTGATACATACACATTTGATACCACATTTTCACAAAACAGATCATATATCCTAGTATCCTGATACTTGAGCTAGCTCATACATAACCCTAAGGGTGTTTATTATCCCTATAGGTTGGTGACTAGCAGTTTTCACCATACAAGAATCACAAGTGAATAATTTTTTTTCAAATAATAGTAGAATATAAAAAATACAAGTCAGTATTATCAACAATCCAAAGGGAGAAAGTACCAGAATCAAAATGGTAAAATAGTACCCAAGTAGTACTTCATCAAAATATAGAACCACTAAAAATATAAAAATTGATAAATATTCCATACATCAAGTGGATATCATCTAAAATTTCCCATACATTACTCAAGGTTGCAAGGATCAAGATCATCCACCAACTATAAGTGTTACTTCCACTTCTTCATTCATAGAATAATAAAATATAAAAACACCCGAAGTAAAACATAGGGTGTGAGCTATAAATCCTAGTAGGGTCTCAAAAGTTGCGCCACAATCAATTCCATAATAATTAATCCAAGTATAGTTACCTTTCAAATAATACTAGGTAGGTCATGGAATTTAAATATTTTCAAAAAAAACATGATTTCAATTCCAAGAGATAGAATATATATCAAAACTGGATTAAAAAAAAATTTATATAAAACATTTATACAAAACAACTGACATATTTAAAGATGTTCTATAAATCAATGGAATGTAATGATCATATAAATTATATCATAGAACCACATATCAATTATTTTTTGTATGTCAGTTTCTAGTGATAGGATCCTAAAACTACTCATCAGTGGTCTGGGATCAATGTGTACACATGTACCAGGACATAGAACATCAGGAATCAACTCACCATTGGTGAAAAAATTTATGATGTAGTATATTTATGTTATTGTTGTCATCATAAATCTAGTTCAAGGGTGTTAGATCCTAGAATTTGTTTTCTAATTACCCACAAACTACCCATGATCACATGTGATTTAGTCAATAAATCATTCAACCATTGAAAAATTAGTTCAATTTTTCCCACTTTTATATTTTCACATGACTTTATCATTTTAATAACAAATAATAAGATTCCATTATTTCATGAATTTTCAAAAAATATTTCTATTTATGTCATATCAAATAATTATATAAAATTAATTTCAAAATCAAGGGATCAATTTTATCAAATATTTCTAATAATTCCAATCCAATTAAAATTAGTGGTTTTTATAATCTCCATGTATTTTTCAAAATAATTGATCAATCATCTGAAATTTGGTTTTTTAAATCATTTACAAAACCATTTCAAATAAATCAAGCAATTATTAAATTCAATTATTGGAAAAAATGATATGGAACAACCTAAAATTTATTAGTGATTATATAAACACCCACAATGTGGAAAACACCAATGATGGATAAAGGTAAATGATACCAACATGTAAATCCTAGATAAGAAACATCATGATAAAACTACTATTACATGAAAAAAACTAGAGTTTATACCACTTCCCAAGAGGGGTAGTAGGGAAAAGGGGTAATCCAATATAAGGGAACTCATTAGAGATTATAAGGAAAACTAAAATTTCCAGAAAGGAATAAATCACTCCACAATCGGCTAGAGTCTCATTAGGGATTGACAGAAAATGATACATCTCAAAAAATATTTTTAGGCTTCACCATATAAAAACCCGTTTTCCATAATAAATTCACTATATGAATCGTCGATTCATGATGTGAATAACCCGGGTGGTGTATATTCCATAAATGGAACCATATCAGGTTAGAAATCCTAATCTTCACTATTTCACTTTGTGAAATCCATTCCCAAATTGTGTATATTTCACATCATGAAATATTTCATGGCTTCTCCCAAGCAATAAATTATCTCCATGAAATAGATTAATGTCTTGAATACTTCTATCAGATATTAAATATCCAAAATATGTTCAAAAAATTTAAGAAATCCTATCACTCAACCCAGACCCAATGACTGTCCTCTAAATCATCTGACACACTTATAACCAGAATCTATTAATTAAAACAAACATATATCTCCATAATTTAGGTCATTTTATTTAACAAAATATCTCCATCCTAGAAAGAAACAAAATTTACCCAAATAAAATGGGAATCAAAATAAGATTCAAGAGGTACCTGTAAAAGGGTAATGAGATGTTATAAAGTATCCATAAACGGTACCCTAATAAGAGAATCCCAAAGGAATAGTTAAATTCTAAATCAAACCATTGTCAATTGTGTTATTATTCAACCACCCCTATATGTTTTACATCCACCTTAACATAGTAACTTATGTATCCTTACCATATAGATATGTTATTATTATGGTGGAATATCCATTTTTTAGCCTACCCTCAATTGATTCTAAAATGAAAAGAATTATTCATATTGTGAGTAGTTCACTGCCTCTATGAATAACGTACTACATTTTCCACAA
The DNA here is from genome assembly GCA_963277665.1 of Viscum album. Lineage (NCBI taxonomy): Eukaryota > Viridiplantae > Streptophyta > Magnoliopsida > Santalales > Viscaceae > Viscum > Viscum album. Next base: position 907,013,424 of record OY728139.1, read on the forward strand.
GCTTCTTCATGGATGATCTTAATAAAATTATAATGGTTAAAAAATATATAAAAAATTATATTTTATTAGGTTTAATATTTTTAGTGGATTTATATCCATAAAGATAAAGTAAAAAATATAAGCTTAGAATTGTTGGAAAATCTTCCAAATGTAATTAATCGTATAATGATAATAATTAAAATATCTGTACATTTTTTATTTTTAATAATATTTGACTTTTAAAACCATTAGAAAGTCCTGTAATAAAATAAAAATAATTTTATTAAACTTCTAGAGTTTTGGAACCATTTCATAATGATCTTCCATTATCACCTACAAGTGATGCCACATTGGAACTGTGAAACGAATGATGTTAGGATAATAGAAATAGAAATTATATCCCAATAAATGGATCTAAATTAGAAAAAAATCATGATAATAAATAACAAATATAAGAAAAATATTATAAATAATTTATTTAATAAATATAATTTGATTAATTAAGTAATTAAATGAAATTTTTGGGTGAATAAATACCTAAGGTAAGGGAACTCTCTTAACAACCCTCTTTGCTTTAGTTTTTTCCTAATATCTCTATACCTTAGTTTTAATTTCTAAATTTGTGATGAAAACCTTAAATATTTTGCGTACATGTACCTTTCCTATATATGTAAGTTTTTATTATTATCTTTGTTGGGGATATACAATGTTTGATGTTCTCTTCCAAAATCATTCTTTTATGTGAACCAGATTTAAGGGAACATAATATTTTTTATTTAATGTTATAAATAACCCAGTGAAAAATATTTTAATATTGAAAGGTTTTATATAAATAATCAATATTTTTGGAATAATTCACCCAGGTTATTTATGGTTTTATGAAAAGTATGATGCACTTTCTATGTTTAAAGATTCCATACAATTTTCTTAAAACCACCTAATGATGTTCAATTCCTAAATTATGTCTCATCCCTTCCTCAGAAAATTTTATTCATATTAACTAGTTATTATATAACATTTATAATTTTTCAAAATACTAATAGTAAAAATATTTTACTCCTTTATCACTTTTGAATCCTTATGAGACAAAGTTTGATTATGATTCGAGGCAAGATTATCCAACATATTTCTTTTTAGTGGTATTTCTTATTTTTAAGTCATATGTTTGATTCCCTTACATAGAACACCTATTCATATACATGTTATGATATGTATGACAAAACATCTCTCCAATAAAATGGGTAATGTTTATATATCTTGAGGTTATATTTATGGGATTAGGGAGTAAACCTAATCCATTATGGGATTCTATCTACCATGTTATGAGTTATCAATAGCAAGCCTTGACTTTGTCTTATGATGTCATGTATTATGAAATTTTCACATCAATATAATGCCTTGTTCTTATGATTCCATATTATTTATTCCATGATTCCCTATGATTATTCACAAGACATTCCTTTTATGATATCATGCTATTCCATTTGACTCATATGTTATGCTTCATTATCATGCTCACTCCCTTACTGGGCTTTATTGCTCACCCATTTTTTCTTTTTATTCTGTAGGTTATACAAAGTATTTTTAGAAGCTCAAAGTGAATAAGGATTATATAATGGATATTAAAATTAAGATATTTTATTTTTTCTAGTTTCATGTTTATGTATTATGAATCCATTGTTACAAAGAGACTAAGCCTATGGATCCTTAGCTTGTGTTTATTGTCTATTTCAGATAAAAATCAAATAATAATATATATAAGAGTATTAGGTATATATATTTAGTATAATAACACGATATAGTTATTTTTTTTTGGATTTTTACAAGAATACATTATTAAAAAGCTCAAGGGATAAGTCCAAATATTAAAAAAATCCTAAATATTTAGTATAGTTTGAGTGGTCTTTATAAAATAAAATCACTTTCTAGATTATATATGGGGTTGTGAATTTGAAACATATTTACGAAGGGTTACTGAAACCAAATGGGATTATTGGGTATTAACTCGACCTATACCTGGTGCATGACAAAGAGGCCTTATTACACACTTATTTTGATACTCTTGAGGGATATGATCTGGTAACTTCAAAAATTCATTACAAATCATTTTGAGGGACTTGATTAGATTGTAAGGTTATAAAAACTAATATAAAAATCACCTAAAATTACATTTATTGAAAACTATAGACTCATAAGTTAGAATATACATGTCCTTTATAAGATATTACTTCCAAGTTCATAGTTTCCCTTTTTATAAACTTACTATTTAGAGTATTCTCAACCCTTATCTTATTATGGTTTTTGTAAATGATTAGAACTATTATCAAATAGATATAGTACACTTAATATCCATTAATAAATATCAAATATTTTATACAATTGTAGTTCTACACATTCTTTCATATCATTAATTTTTTTGATTACTATTCAAACACCATCTCAAAACATAGATGCTGGGTTAGGTGTGAGAACAAACAAAATATAAATTATTAAATCCCAAGTACATAACCCATCCCCTATCAATTTTTATAGATTTAACCTCCTAGAAAATATTTACATACTTATATTAGTATAATTTTATGCTATAAAAGTAATGCATTGGTTGTCATTATATAAATCCAACATCAAATGCTGGGATACAGAAATTGATCTCCATATCTCGAGTCATCCTCCATTTATGTAAAATTGTATGGAAGTTGATGAATCTCAATTTTAATATAATTCTAAAGAATTAATATTATTTCCATCTAAGAAATAATATATAGATCAAATGATTGAGTAAATAGAGAGGATCATGGTTGATGAAATCACCATTGTGAGGGACTATACTGATGTATTCCATGATGACTTTAATATTTTTCCTTATGATTGAGAGGTTGAGTTTTTCATTGAACTTGTACCCAGATATAATTCCATATCCAATACTACACATAGTATAGATACCATAAAATTGGATTAAGTGAAGAAGTAGTTATAGGAGAATCTATACAATGGTTTTATAAGCCCGAGTACTGCACAATTGGGTGTACCATTCCTATTTATCAGGAATAAAGAATGGTTTAATGTTCCTTTGAATTGATTATCATGAACTTAAAAAAATCACTATAATGAACTAGTGTCCCTTATCATAGTTTTATGGATTATTTGATCATCTATACGGGGACCATTACTTCTCTAAGGTGGAACTATGGTCTGAATATCACTAATTAAAGGTGAATAAGTAAGATATTCCCAAGTCATGCTTTATAATAAGTTATGTACACATTGAGTTAATTGATAAACCCTTAGGAATCACTAATATTCGAACAATATTTATGGTCTTAATGGATAGTGACTCTTTATATTTCTTCAAAAAAATGTTATAGTATTTATAGATGATATTTTCATATACTCCAAAACGAAGGAGGAGCATGTAGAGAATTTTAGTACCATGCTACAAACATTATGAAAGGATAGTCTATATACAAAGTATAGTGAATATGAGTTTCGGTTGGAAAAAATATCATTAATGGGGAATATTATCATTGAAAAAGGGATAACTATAGATCCTTTAAATATAATGGAGATTAATGAATTTCCAAGAATAACATATAATATGGAGATCCATAGATTCCTTAGACTATCTGGGAACTATTGATGATTTTTAAGAAAATTATTATGATTATAAAACCCAATAACTAAGATAACATGTAGGGGAGAAATTGTTTTGGGGAAAATAAATGAAATGAGATATTGAAGGGATTGAAAAGGAGGATTATTACCCCACCATTACTCACTCCACCCCACATGGGGAAAATTTCATGGAATTAAATGATGCTATAAATAAGGTCTTGAGCTGTATACAGATGCAGAATGATAATGTGATAAACTATGTCTCATGATAGTGGAAAGTCCATGAGAAGAGATATCTGACACATGATATAGAGTCAGTTGTAGTGATCATTGCATTTATTATTTGGAGGAATTATCTCTATAGGGGTAAATGTGAAATATAGATGGATCATAAGAACATCAATTATATATTAACATAGTAGAAAATAAATACACACCAATAAGTATTTATATAGGTGGTCATGAAATATAAATTATTAATCCATTACTATATTTGTAAGGTAAATAATGTAGAATAATCTCTAATTACAAAGGATCCTACATTGTTATCAACGATGATAATGGATAAAATTCCCATTTTATTAGAATTTCGAAGGATATACATGGAATTCACAAAGGAAGGAACAAAATCATACCTATCTGAATTGATTTATTAACTATCCATCATAGAAAAGATAAATGATGCTCAAAAGGATGATTTTTAAATAAATAAGATGTTAAAATCTATAAGAAATTAGAAATTATTGGAATTAAAAATAAATAAATAAGGAGTTTTATGATTTGGTTCATGACTATGTGTACTATAAAATCTTAAGATAAAGAATTAACTATTAAAATATGAACATAGATTTATATTCTCCATCCACCATGTGTGTACCAAGATATACTAGGATAAATGAGAGAACTATTGTTGAGAAAATATAAAAAATAAGATCCTAGAATATACATTAAAGATCTTAGCAATTAAAAATGTGATGTAGTAAAGGAAAAAGTATAAGGGTATGATGAAACCATTACACATACCTACAAAGAAAGGGGATAACATCACCATTAACTACTTTACAAGTCTATTGAAGAAATATTGAAGAAGTAATGCCACATTTGATATAGTGGATAATGTTTTAAAGACTTATTACTTTACTACCATTTGTGAGGACTTATCACATGATCAAGTTTCAAGGATTTACATTAGAGATATAGTGAGTCTATATGGAACAACACTATCAATTATATCTGATCGGGATTAGAGATTCACCTCAAAAATTAGGAAACTTTTACACCATTTTCTGAACCTAGAGTTAAACTTTTGTGTGATCTATAACCTCCTCACTAATGGAAAATCTTAGAAAACCATTCCTATGTTTATGGATATATTGAGACCATTTACAATAGACATCAATACAGTATGGGATCATTATCTTCCTTGGGTTCATGTTATCATACAAAATAGATTCTAGTCAAGAATCTAAATGGGCCTATATGAACAACTATATTGTAAGAGATGTAATATACCATTATGTTGGGGTGAAGTTAGTGAAAACAAGCCACTAGAACATGATATGGTCTATGAAATAGTATAAAAGGTCAATACAATTCAGCATCACATTAGGACAACTCAAAGTCGAAAACATATAAATAATGATAAATTTTGTAGACACCTAGAGTTTGAAGTTAGAAATGACGTTTTATTCTACATATCTCTATGAAATAGTGTCAAGAGAGTTGAGAATAAGAGAAATATAAGTTCCAAATATGTTATTCCTTTTGATATTTTTTTTTCATCATAGCTATAGCCAGTAAATTAAAACTCCCTCAAACCCTATATCAAGTAAATGACATGTTAAATGTATCCCTCTTGAGGAATTACCTACAAGATCCATAACATATACTAAATTTGAAGTTGGTATTGTTGGATCATGGTCTATATTAGTTAGCAGACATAACCCTTTCCTCTACATTATATAATACATATCTTTTATTTTAGGTATTTTCTCTGGATTATGATGTTTATTTTGGTTTTATATGTGTTGGAGACATTGCATTCTATTTATAACCCTTTTTGGTTTTAGTTTTTAATAATTTTTAAAAGGAAATATAATTTTTTTAATCTTTACCCATACGCAGGGAATGGGGTCTAGGTAAGGGTATGGACCCTCTACCCATTCTTTGGAGTTGTTGTGTAAAGGTAACCATTAATTTTCCAGGATTACATTAGGGTAAAATACCACTACAAAAAGGTAAAAATGAAATACTATATTATATGTAAGGGTAAATTTGATCTTTATAATGGTAAATCCCATTATCAATACACAATTTAAGGGAAAATCCTGACTTGCGTAAGGGTATCTGTGAGTTTCTAAAGGATACATAAGAGTACTTAGGTGCCATGTAAGGGAAACATGAGATATGAAAAGGTAATATAAACTGTGTGTAAGGGTAACCTACTACCATGTAAGGGTAATCCAATATTTTTAAAAGGACTTTTAAGGGTACAATCGAGTAGTGTAATGGGAAATCCTTTTTTCTAAAGGGTGCGTAAGGGTACCCGAGCGCCTCGTAATGGTATGTCACACTACAGAAGGGTAGACTATATTTTTCAAAGGATGTAAAAGGGTAAAACATATTACCCTTAAATAGAGGATATGATTTTCATAATGGTAAACTATACTACCATTATGAAACACCATTTTAATTAAAAATAATTTTTAAATACATGATTTGTATTCTTATTCTTCTGGAATGATTTCTATGACATTTTGTTTAATTTAAAAACCTAAAAACATAGGAAATAAATTATTTTGACCCATTAAAGGTTATAACTCTTTTCTAAAATGATTTTAGATCCTCAAAATTCATGATTATATCAAAAATAGAAAAAATAAAATTCAGGTTATAATTTGGGGTTTTTTGTTTTGTGAACCAAAACACCTGTGGTATTTTTAAAAATACAAGAACATATATTACATAGATTATGGTTATCCACTTGATCAAAGTTTAGGTGGATTATATTCTTCAATATTTACATAGTATTGTTTTTGTGGTATTCCTAGGATTAAGGAGTGTGGAATTCCTCTTGTTTCTTCTTATCGATCCCTTAGTATGTGTTTTTTTAATATTATATTTAAGGTTGGGGATTTCATATATAAATATTTATTATTTGAAAAAATTAATCTTATATATTTTAAATATATTTTTCAATCAATTTCTAAATATTTATTTCAGATTTTGGTAAATGAATTTTGAAATAGCATGGTGAGCATAACAAAAATTCTTGAGAGTGGTATCAGAATATTTATTTTTGATTTTTAGAAAACGGTCTTGAATTGAAATGATGACTTATTGAGGGATTTGGATAAAATAAAAAGTCATGATATGTTTAATTACTTTAAATGATATGATTTAATAATTTTTTATAAGAAATAAATTTATATTTTTTTTCAAAATAATGGAATTATTTTTCATCTAAATTAATTATGAAATGAATTCCATGAGTTTTTTATAAAAACATCATTGATGTTGGATTTTTAATTGGAATGTATGTTTTGAAACATTCATTTAGGGATAAATGAAATAACTATTGAAATTATTTAAGAATGTTTTAGAAAATTAAATCCCTTTTAATTTTTTATTTTCCTTGAATCACATGGGAGGCTGGGTAGTTTGGTGGGAAGAACAAAAACTATGCATGTATTGTCTTTACATAGAAATGGATTGATTATTAAAATATTAAATATACTACTATAATTTAGAGATATTATTCCTTAGGTATCTTCTCCTTTTTATCTATTCTTTGGAATATTTCTCCTTGATTAGGACTAGGAACATGTGCACACTAGGATTCATACATCACTAAGATGTGTGTGAATACTAAAATAAACCTACACATGGGTCTCATAAATATGGTTATATGATTAAAAATGATTTTATACACTAATGATATTAATATTTTATTTGTGAATATTTTGATAAAATGTTATATTTAGTAATTATTTCATAGAAATTATCTTTATAACTATTTAGTTATTAGCCATTGAGATGTTTCTTTATGAATGTTTTGATATGAAATGTGAAAATATATCTATGCTACGTTTTATTTAAAATTACAAATAAATTATTTATTTGATAATTATTTCTTATGAATTAATTAATGAAACCATAATGGTTTTTGTAACTCTCAACCTATGTTTTCCATCAAGAATGTTTTGATTTTATTATACTAGGTCTTGGAAAATGGAAAATAGCACTCGAAGGTGGTGGGTGTACCTAACTTACCAGACCACTTGGAGTAAGAAGAAACTTATAGAGTTAGTGATCCACCTATTGGGTGATGTTCAATATAACTTTTTTTTGACTTCTGTTAGGGTGTTTGTGGAACCCTTTCTCATGTGAAGTGTTTTTCATACTATATTTTTTATTTATTAATATCTTCTTATTTAATTTATTGAACAACTCTTGTGAAAACATAATTCCCTATTTGTTTTCATGCTACCCTGGTTCCAGTCACCAGCATATGTGGACTAGGAATTTTCTTTAGGTCAAGTCAAAATCATCTTGACTACCATTTATATGGGTTATTTATTGAAAAATTAGTATCAAAGACGGCTGAACCTCTTCCTTGGTGTTGGTATGTATTTCAGGATGTTTTGGTTGATTGGTGGGATGTTTTTCAGGGCATATGGGGTATATTATGAGTGATTTCCTATCCAGATCTCATCATTACAAGAATTAAGTTAGAATGGGTTATTGTGGACATTTTTCCTTTGAAGAAATTTGATAAAAGAATTCAATACTTTTCCTGATATTTATATAAGTTTTTTATGTCTCTATTGAATTCTACTTGATATATTTGATTATATATTGTCTCTTAAATAATTTTTACTTAACTGTATATTAATATTTTTTAGTACCATTCCCCTAAAAATATCTTTGAATAGAGCTCATGAATGATTAATTAATAAACAAGAATAAGTGAAACCTCTAGTTGATCATAACCTTACTATTGTTATTTTACGTGTAATTAAAGGTTTTGTCTAGGTATATTAACCTTATTCTTCTCAGGTTATAGAGGTTTTACCCTAGAGGGACTATTTTTTAGATCATTCCAAGGAATTTATTAATATAAATCCACCATATTTTTAGGGAACCAATAATACTCAGGGGGATGGGGATTGGTTAAATAATGTTGAGTATCTCTTTGAGTTATTTGAGATACTTGACTATGTTAAGATTCTAAGGAATCTTTTTTTCCTTTTAAAACATGGGAATATTTTAAATAATATTTTTTTTATTAAGGAACATAGTCATTATGGGATTATGGGGCCTAGAGAGGCATGGTATGGATTTAATATAAATATTTAATATATTCTATCACATACATGTAGTTTTTATGAAATAATAGAATAAATATAGAGCAGATTCAAGGAAGGGAAACATGATAATATAATTGAATCTAGAATTTGGGTTTCACCTAAGGCATGAAATAATATTTGTACACATCAAGTGGTCAACATGAGCACCATAGGGGCAAGAATAATAATTAAATAATTCAATATATATGATTAAATATTATAATTAAATCCTTATGTAATAATCCTATATGTAAATGTGGTTATGTAAAATACATAGGGTTTGCCTCATAACCATAGTTATTGAGAGAGGTCCGTTGGAGGAGGATTCTTGGATAACTTACAATGAATCATGGACTGACAATCGATACACTAATCAGAATGTGTGAATCTCACCAGTGATTGTGACGTGGAGCCATTCTTCATAAAAAATCGATCCAACCCAATCTTATGGTGTTTTTAATTGGTTAATACCAATTTTTATCTAATGAATAATGTGATTCAAATAAACTTGGGATTGAGAGTGTTCCATTTGTAGTGTTACACCATACATGGAGACGGTAAGCCGTACATAGGCTTATACGCTATTTCCATTTTTATGGATATATGGAACGAAATGAAAATAAATATCAATTAATATTTCTAGATTAATTATTATGTTATATATATCTTATATATTTATCAAATCCATACTTATTACCATCCATGTAAAAATAAAATTTAAAAGAATTCACATTTCTATGTGGAAGAGATAGTCTACACGTACGCATGAGCGACATTATTGTTTTCCAATGGATTGGAAGTTAAGAATTTATATGTGATATTATATTCTAAAAAGTATTTTTTTTATAAATATCACATATATTCCATTAAATTTATCCTTAACAACATCCATGTAACTAATAATATAAAATAAATCACATCAATTCTTGAGGTGGTAGTATTCCGTACACATGGGAAATCTTATCTTATCCCACCATGAAATAGAAAGTAAACATTTATATGTGATATTATAATTTTAGAAGTATAATAATTTCATAATTATCATATAAATATTTCAAATCCATCATTATATCCATCTTTTAAAGGTGGTTTTGGAACAAGAATTACATCGCTTCATGAGGTAGTAGTCTTTTGGACACACGATCGAATGTTTCATTTTCAATTTGATGGAGGTGGAGATGGATATAAGTTATAAAATTATCATAATAATATCTTATAATATAGTATATACTTGGGTTATTATATTATACTTATTGAATAATATTTTAATGACCTGTAAGAAGAAATAAAACAAATTCACATGTTAATATTTTGTCATCTTCTTCAAAGAACACTTTTTGGTTTATACATAAAGCCTTCATAGATCAGATATACGATCAAAAAAAGACTCTGAGATTTATATTTAGGATTAAGGAATGTATTGTTTTAGGTATAGGATGAACCAAATGGGGATTTAAGTGTTAATAGGAGAATATTGTGGTGGCCTTTAATAAGTGGGGTAGAAGAAACACTTGATATTTTTGAAAAGAAAATGAAATAACTACATTTTTATCAAGTCAAAGTCCACAAAAATTGGTAATTACCAAATATTAGTTGTTATATAGTCTAAAGTTTTCCATAAAATGGGTGTTTTATATGTTATAGGCCATTTTATCCATTATCTTATTAGTTTAATCATAGGTAAACCCATTTTTACATTAACCAAAATACTTAATTTGTATTATTTTCACTATTAATTATGATTAAAAAGTTGAACATATTAGATATTATAAATTATTATTATTCTAAATATGGAATCCATTTTTACAAATTATATTCAAATAAATGGCATAATTCAATTTAAAATTAAACACGTAGGCGTGTCGAAAAAACAAGGTTTCTATAGAAAAACATTCATAAGTTTAAAATGATTTAATATAAAAATTTAATATAAAATTAATTCTAGTGACCTAAATTAGTCATTTTAAATATAATTTAACTAATTTAAATTTTAAAATAATTTTTTATATAATTTACCTTTTAAAATAATTTTAATGAGAAGGTAGTTTTTAATAAAAATCAATATTTTCACTATTTATCAAAAAATTAATCTGTTCAGAAAAATACTGAAAATTCACCCAAGGATAATTTTTACATGTACTTTATAAAAATGAATTTTATTTTTTAATTTTTTTTTTTAAATTGGTAAAATTTAATTTAAAATTATTTACAAAAAGCATGACTAAACATCATTTTTGAAAAATACCATTTTACAGAAATCATTTATTTTGATTTCAAATGGTTAATATTTTATTTCTAATAAATATACAACAATTGAATTTAGTTTATAAATGTGTAAAACATATAATTTTTAATATTTAGTTATTCCTATTCATACCTTCTAATTCAAAAGCTAGGTTATAATGGTCTAGTTTAAATTATAATATTTTAATAGAGTACCATGTTTCATTCAAAATCAACCTTATGTGCATCACAAGATATCAAAGAGATTGAATTTATTTAAAAATAAATATTATAGAAAGTATCAGGGTGTTACATTCTCTTCTAATCTTGGTGTTTTGTGTCACAAACACTATTGAATATTTTATTTCTCCATTAAAACATACAGGTTCTACATTCTACCCCTTCAATAAATTGCATCCTCACAATTTAATATTATCTTGGTAATCAAGGGATTTAAATCTATAAATACCTTTCATGAAAAACCAGATCATAAAAATATTTAATAAATCATTCCCTTGATAAGAGAGGAATGTCATTATGATGGTCATCTAGAATAACACGTACATGGTTTCCAAATTTGAGAACACTGGTGGCAAGTAAATATATGGTAATCAAAGAAAATGCTAACACTTAAGGATTAATGGAGAGTGATATGGATATTTTACCACAAGAAAGTGAATGATTAAGAAAATTTAACGACTACAAATCCATAAATCTATAATGAGTTAAAAGGTAATTTTTTCATAAAAAATAAAAGTAATGGGATAATATTTTTTATTTCAAGATATATTTCTTAGAGTTAAGGAATTAATTTATTATCTTGACTGTGAGTGTAAGAAAATATAGATACTTTTCATCTTTCTAATTCATAGGAACAACTTCATACATTGATTTTCCTTTCATCAATTGTTTATTTATATCTTACTATAATAAATGAATATCCAATTGTAATTTTAATGCCAGAAACACTAAAATTAACATTCAAATTATCATTATCATATTAAAATAATAAAATGTCATTCCTATTATATTAATACATTCTCGAAGACCAAAATGGTTATCACATGTTATCCAATAACACCCAAAGTTCAATATAATATATTCCATAAATATTTAACCGTAATACTCATCCAAAATATGTATTACCAAATTTAAAGTCCAAAAATTTATAAAATATGTCACTAAATCTACATTATATTAACTATAAAATAAAAATAATATCTTAATGTCACATTAAACATATCGGAATACTTGTATCACCATAAAATATTAATGAAAACATTAATTCTTCCAAAAGTAAATTCTCTGGTTGTTGAATATGTTCTATAAATAAAAATGCATTAAACTTCAGCCTAGATTATGTAAATAACTAACTAGTTACAAGGTTACCTATAATAACCCATAAAGATCTATTTACAATTATTTTATCATCAATGAACATATTTTATGTGGTATTGACCCTCAATAATGTGTTTTCAAAGAAGTTCAACTTTCCACTGAATCACTTTTTCTGGTCATCAGTACCATTGAACATGTGCTATAGAATCCTTAAAGAAAACATTTTGTAGCATAAAAATTATACATTTAGTAATCATTTTATCCACAATATCATTGATAAAATAAACATATAAAATAATTATTTAATCCTAATACAATAAAATTAATCATTCCAATTTATTATTAAACTATTAACTAGGATTTATCATATTTTTTCCTTAAGATCTACTTCCTTTCCTAGGTTATTTGTTTTCTTTCATCATCATCAGTAAACAATAAATCATAAAAACATGTTGAATCTCTTTACAATTTTCCCACTAGGGAATTTTTTTTCATAATTCCCAAACTTTACACATTTAAAACATTCAACTATCAAAAATAATTTAGGGGTACCATTATTATCATCCATTACATTAAACCGATTTTTTTATTTTTCATAGAAATTTAATTTTTTTTGTGTCCTTATTTTCACTCCCCAAACATATTTCCATTCCAATGAAACATTAACTCAGTAATTTATTCCCACATTATTGAAATATAGTAAACTAAATATTCTTTCTTCCATGGTCTCCACCACATGATCTCTCAGAAAATTCTATCTTTTTCTTCTTTTTGGAGTCTAATAGTTGGTTATGCTGCATTTTATTAATCATATATTGTGATAACAGATTATGTCACACCAGGATTTTTATTTTCATCATATGATCCAATTTATCTTATAGTTCTTGGGTTTTCCCTTGAGTATTGTGTGTTACTTTATTTATTTATGGTTCATGTTTATTCCATAGTTTTCCAGAATTTATTTGGTGGAAAATAGAGATTTTTTTCTTGGTATAAGGTGGTACACAATTAAGGGAAAGAATGCACCATTCTCTAAGAAACTGTGTGGGTCCCTATTTTCTTCAGCTCAGGGGCACACGACCCACACACAATTAGTCAAACCATGTGGAAGTCACGAACATGGTTCTCCCATTTTGGGTAGAACCACATCACACGATTGGTGCACAATTTAATAAACATTGTAACCAAACAATGAGTGTTCCCAGGTTTTCCAGTATGTGGTGAATGGTTGGCCCATAGTTTTGGAAGTCGTGCAGTCTACCTTTGCAATGTTCCTAGGTCATAAAAAATTAGAAACTATTATTCTGACCTCTCATGATTTTAATCCCAAAATGAATCCTCCATTCTTCTCTTAGTTTGTATGACCACAGGGGAGCTCCCCATTCCTTCCCCAAGCTTCTCCCCCTATCCCATGGTGTGGATCTCGGGTTTCTTTAATGTTTTAGGGTAATTTCTCAAGGTAATATCCTCATCTCTTCTTCAACTACATTATTCTACCAAATTCTATTGAGTTCTTCTTCTCCATTGGCCTTCTGGATCTATAGTTCATGTTACTCTTCGTTTTTGTTTAGGGGTTTGTCTTATTAGGGTTTCTCTTGGTTGTTATTTCTTTTTGGAACTTTTTTGAGTTTTTTCGGGTTGGCGTTGTTGAAGCGCATGTGATTTGAGGTAGGTTTCCATTTTAACATTCCATTTAAATTTAAGATTAATTGGTTTCCTACTTTTCACAGCTTCTTAATAAGTTAAATAGTTATGTGTGATATTTAGAATACTTTTTGGATATTAAATGAGGTGATTTTCATAATTTTTTGGAAGTATATTCCATTGTTTTTTAAGTGTTGTACACCAAGTGTTTGATAAAATGACCAGTTGATTTTTATGAGTGATTTGTGATTTTTAAAGAAATGTTTTTATTTTTAAATGTATTTGTGGAATTTGAAATAATTTATTGGGTTTATTGAATGTGTTTTCAAAGTGGGTTTGGATTTAAAAGAGGTGAATGTTTGTTTTATCAAAAATGTTTGGCATATGAAGGAAATGTGTTGGTTTCCTTTTAGAAATGGGTGATTTATTAGTTGTGTGTGGCCCATTTGGAATCTTGATGAATGTGATTTTGGTTTGAAAATATAGTACGACTGTTTAAATTAAATTTGGAAAATTATTGAGACATGTAAAATGGCGCGTTTTCAACTTTTTAGAAAGGTGGATATGATTCATTGGAAAGATTGATTTCTTCAAGGGTTTTTTAGGCCCGTTTGATTTTTTTTTGAAATTTGATAATCTTGAAAACTCTCTTTGGATAATTATAATGCCTTAGTTATAATTATTTTTGTTGTAGGACCACATTGAGAGGATCTCTTATGATCGATTGGTTGAAAGGTAAGAGGATGTTCCTTGGGGTGGCTCGGGGGTGACTTGTTGTGTATGTTTCTCATTTTTGATACATGTGTATGTGATTGGCTACAAGTTTGGAATTATTGGATCTCCCCCAATTTTTTCTTGAAATGGGAACCTGGCATATATAGAATATTTTTGATGCACGGTTTTTGTACTAGCTTAGGATTACACTTTGTCTAGTGGCCCATAGTAGGTGATTTTTTTTGTTTTCTTTGATATGGGATAGTTCCACTCGGTTTGACTAGTTAGGGTGTGATCGAGAATGTGGAAAAGAATTGATTTCATTGGGTGATGCATGACATCAGGATGAGTCATGATGTATAGTATGTTCTAGATTATTCTATTGATCTCTTAGTTTTTCCCATGTTCTTCGACACTTAGTTATCTATAGTGGATGCTTCGTTGGTTGGTTACTCTTGTAAGATATTTTCCCATTACCCTTGTTACGTGAGCATTGTGGTTTCTTTCTTAAATAGTGTACTTATTGGATAAAATTAATGTTTTGGTTTTAAAAATTTTCTTGAAAATGTTTTGGAAAGGTTTTAAACTCCATTTCCCCTATTTTAAATGAAAACATCATCTTGGTCCTCCAAAATTTTAATGTCTGCACTATGGAAAAGAATCTGGGTTTGAATAGAAAAAGGGAAATTGACCATGTTTTATTTTAAAGTAGATATGTTTGAAAATAAAAGTTTTATATATTTAATTTCAAAACTAAAGTTGATTTTTCTTTTATTTCAAGGAATTAAATTAGGAATATATTTTTTTTGGGAACACCTATTGAGTTTTTAATATTCACACCTATAGTTATTTCTTGTTTTTAGCTTTTACTGCATGTTCTATCTTGGTTAGGATCACGATAGGTGATAGTTGGATTTGGTATTGGGGAGTGATCATGGGGACACATGGAGAAATTGTGTTTCTCAAGTTCATCTTAGTTTTTGATTTTTAGTTTTTGTATTTTTAGTTTATGTATAAACAATGTTCAGTTAGATATTTATTTATTTAGGGAAGAACTGTTTAGGTTTTGTTGTTCAGTTTATTTTTTATTGGGAGAAATCATTCCATTTTGTTTCTCTATTGATTCCCTGACACTAGTGGCTAGCCCAGGAGGATCAAGAACTCTTCTCAGGCGTTTTCAAGGATCGACATAGGAGATATTTTTGGGGTCAACTCGGGCAGGTTCATTACAAAATGGTATCCGAGTAGGCTAGTGTAACGTCCCGAGCCGGGTGCCACTCAACGGGTGTCCCGAACCCGGTTCTCCACGTGACCTCAAGCGCATTTCCCTAAATGCCAGAGGCTACCGACTAGCAGAAAGGGCCCATGTCTGATAGTGGGGAAACTATTACCTCATTTATCAAAGTGTAGTGTAGTGGAATATAATAAAAACATACATCAACTGCGAAAGCAGCAAAAGTATATGTAACTGAAATTGATAACTGATAAAAAAGGGGAAAACCAACAGTCATATATTTATGAAGATGTAGCATGTCACTATTCTATAAAATAGCCAGAACATGTTACACAATCAATACAATACAACTGAAGTACTAGTACAGAAAATCAAAATAGAACAGTCCGCGGCATCGCGAGCCAATGCTCGGTCCCATGCTCTCCTACACCCCAGCAGCAATCAAGTACCTGTATAAGGACCCTTTCCCTTATCTACACCTATAGAAACGTAATTGTTTTGGGCCAAAAAGAAAGACCCAAACAGGGTGTGAGAAATAAATCCAAGTAGGCACCCACCAAAGGCCCGTACCCAACTGTGTGGAAAACATGAAACAACAGTGTGCAGTAGTAAATGAAATTAACTAAGCAGTACCCAAAATTAACTAACTTAACCAGTTATATTGTCATTTTAATTATTCATTTAACCATTTAATTTAGTAACATTCTGTGCTGAATAGCACCAAGACCTCAGGATGACCAGAACCTAGCCCCCAGGGTAATATTGTAAAACCACGCCCTCAGGCTTTCCCTCAGGCTATACAAGATCCAACCCGCAGGTATTGACCTCTGACATAACAGAAATTTCCCTCAGGAATAGGAAGTGTCGCCCTTAGGCACAGAAGTCAAACCCTCAGGAATGAAAGGTTGCCCTCAGGAGAAATAGTATGTTGCCCTCAGGCTAATACAGTCATGCCCTCAGGCTATAGTAAAACACTTCCCTCAGGCATAAGTAACCGGGTCATTCCCAACATATAAACAGACACTTTACATACAATTCCTCTCAAGGAAAAAGTAATGCATAATTTAAACATGGCATACACTTGGGTGTCCTGGCCAAATGGCTAGACAGAGGAACACACCCCCGGGGTGGTCCTGTATCCAAGCAGCGATCCCAAAAAGAATTTTCACATTTTTATTAATTACCTATACAATTATAGGTATTCAATATAGCCACAGCCTCAGCCGCACGACACCCCAAATATGGGTTCGTAGCTCAAAAACAAGAAAAAAAGCATGAATGTTGGAAAATAAACACAAACCCACCTACCTTATATGCCAAAGAGCGTTATAAATGAACGCTGATCCAAGAAATGCCCAAAAACGACATAGATCTGATGAAGAAGATAAACCGTTAAACCACAAATAACTCTCCAAAGGGAAATAATTGGTAAGAACTACATCAGGAGGAGGAAGAACTCACCCGTGCGGTTCTAGGGAGATCGACGGTGTAGAAATTGGATTCCCGACGGGTGCTTGATGGATCTCCGAAGATCTTGCTTCCCTCTCCCTCTCCTCCTTCCCGTTCTAAGGCTTCCCTGTGAACAGGGGAGGCAACTGCCGATTTAAGAAAAAAAACAAAGTACACGGTGTGTACTTCCTTCATTTAACTGTTCCCCTGGCGGCATTTCCATACTGTTCATCCATTGACATGAGTACATGGAATGTACTCCCGAGTACACAGCGTGTACTGTCGCCCAGCTGGCGGATGCTCCACCGCATTACTGTTTTGGCCTGCTGACTGACTACACTGCATGTAAAGGACCACTACACGGCTTGTAGTTGGTTCCTACACCTTTCATCATGAACAAGGCTACACGCCCCATGTACTCATCCATACATGGCCAAATATACACGGTGTGTGGAAAAAGTACATGGCGTGTAGTTCCAAAATTTAGGATTTTCCCACATTTTCCATATTTTCTCAAAATCACTTAAGGAAAAGAGAAAAGAAAAATCCCATACCTAAAAAATAAGAACCAGGTTCTTACAAACATCCCCCCTTATATCAATTCGTCCCCGAATTTCCCTTCCAAGGGTGGAGAAGAAATAACTCAGAATAGCTCTGGCCACTGAGCACGTACATCGATCTCCCGCTCCCAGGTCTCATCCTGCACTCGGCCATGCAGACATAGCACCCGTACGAGAGGAACTGACTGGCCTCATAGAACCTTCATGCTCCTGTCAACGATACGAATCAGATGCTCCTTAAAGGATGCATCAGTCTCCAGCTCAACCTCCTCAGGCTGAAAGATGTGAGATGGGTTTGAATGAGAGCGGCACAACTAAGATACGTGGAAGACGTCGTGCATGTCTTGGTACCGTTGTGGTAACCGCAACCGATAGGCAACCATCCCGACTCTCTCTAGAATCGCAAATGGCCCCACATACCTAGGTGAAATATTACCCTTTCTCCTAAATCGCTTGTGTCCCAGCCTTGGCGAAACACGCAAGAAAACGCGATCCTCGACCACGAACTCTAAAGGTCGTCTACGGCGATCATCATATGACTTCTATCGAGACTGCGCGATATCCATCTTCTTCCGAATCAACTGGACCTGCTCAAAAGTCTCTTGCATGAGCTGTGGCCCCAGTAAAGCTGCCTCACCTGCCTCTAACCAGCACAAAGGTGAATGGAATGGCCTACCATATAAAGCCTCGTATGGTGCCATCTCAACAGTCACCTGAAAACTATTGTTATAGGAAAACTCTACTAGGGGTATATGCTTCTACCAAGAGCCCCCAAAGTCCATGACACATGCACAAAACATGTTCTCCAGCACCTATATGGTCTGCTCTGACTGGCCATATGTCTGAGGGTAGTATGATGTGCTCAGAAGAACCTGTGCACCCAGCGCCCTTTGAAAATTCTACCAGAAATGAGATGTAAAACGAGCGTCCCTATCTGAAACAATAGAATGAGGGACCCCATGAAGATGGACGATATCTCGGATATACAACCTTCTGAGCTCGTCAACACCGTAGGACTCCTTGATTGACAAGAAATGACCTACCTTTATGAGTCTGTCCACAACAACCCACATGGAGTCATTGCCACGAGGTGACCTCATCAATATGGTCATAAAATCCATCGCGACATCATCCATTTTCCACTCTGGAATGTGTAACTACTGTAACAGCCTAGCTGGCCTCTGGTACTCTTCCTTCACCTACTGATAGGTGGAACACCTCGTAACAAAACCATCTATCTCTCTCTTCATACCCGTCCACTAGTACTGACGCCTCAAGTCACGGTACATCTTGGTAACCCCGGGATGAACTGCCCAAGCTGAAGCATGAAAGTCCCACATTAGCTCCTTGCGTATATCCCCTGGATCCTACAATCATCCATGGAAACACAAAACCTCATCATCGCCTATCTCCCAACTGGGAGGAGGGTCCTCACATGCCACCAACTCCTGTAGAACTAGGCCTTCTGAATCAGATAACTGTCTCATCCTCCCTCGATCCAAGAGGGTAGAAGTCACAGCTAAAGATGAAAGATCGGTCTACCACTGACTGTCATGCACCTCCAAATGCATCTTAGAGAACAAGGCCATGATCTCCCACTCACTATTGTCCTCCTGCACCGCCAGTATCTGAGTCTTCCTGCTCAGTGCATCAGCTATCGCATAACCTTTACTAGGTGTGTAGGAAAGCTCAAAATTGAAGGAATGTAGGTACTTGACCCACCTCCTTTGCCTCAGATTCAAGTCACACTGAGTAAATATATAATTGAGACTTTTTTGGTCTGTGAAAACCACAAAATGCTCTCCCCAAAGATAATGTCACCAACAGTGCAACGCATGCACAACTGCAGCTAACTCGAGATCATGTGCCCGGTAATTCCTCTCATGTGGCCTCAACTGCCGAGACCCGTACGCAACAACTCGGTCACCATGCATCAACACTACTCCTAGACAAATCCCTGATGCATCACAGTAAATAATATAGCTCTTCCCCTACTTTGGGAGTATCAGTATCAGTGCAGATGTCAACCATCCCTTCAGGTCCTGAAAAGCTGTTTTGCAATCTTCTAACCAAACGAACTGAACACCCTTCTTAGTTAGAGCTATCAACGGTGATGCTAAGCAGGAGAAGTTCTGTATGTAGCATCTGTAATAACCAGACAGCCCTAAGAAACTCCTTATCTCAAACACGTTCTTAGGCTCCTCTCAGGGAACTACTACTCTCACCTTCTCTAGGTATACTGCAACTCCTGCCTCTAAGATGATATGACCCAGGAAGTGAATCTGGTCTATCCAAAAGTGGAACTTTGAGAGCATAGCATATAGATGATGCTCTCTCAGTGTACTCAATATGATCTCAAGATGGGTGGCATGGCCGGGTCGAGTGTGAGAATACACCAAGATGTCGTCCACAAATACTACCACAAAAGAGTCAAGATACGGACAGAACACATGATTCATCAGAGCCATGAAAAATACTGGCTCGTTCGTGAGTCCAAACAGCATAACCAAGTACTCGTACAGATTATATCTGCTCCGAAAAGCCGTAACTGGTATATCCGATGGTCTCACGCGCAGCTGATGATATATGGATCTCAAGTCAATCTTTGAGGACACTCGTTCTCCACGAAGCTGATCAAATAGATCATCAATCCTCGGCAAGGGATATCAGTTCTTAACTGTCAACTGGTTCAGCTTCTGATAATCCATGCAAAGTCTGAGGGTACCGTCCACCTTCTTCACAAAAAGGTCCAGAGAACCCCAAGGAGAAGTACTGGGTCAGATAAAACCCTTCGCCTGTAACTCCTATAACTACCTCTTGAGATCCTGAAGCTCAGGTGTAGCTATCCTATAAGAAGGAATTGACACCGGTGCTGCTCCTGGCATGAGCTCAATAGAGAAATCCACCTCTCGCATCGGAGGTAGACCATAAAAATCATCCAGGAAGACATCCCTGAAACGATCAACAACTGGAGGGAAATCCGTATGAGAAGTCCCGTGATCATCCAGATATAAACTCTCCATCTAGGCTGTGACTCCACCTCGCCCATGATTCTCTAGTCCAACTCGACTCGCCTGAACATCCCATTCACCCTTGTATAGAAACTCTCCGCCCTCTAGTGACGTGAAATGCAACCTGCGACGATAGCAGTCAACAAAGGCTCGATAGGGAACCAACCAGTCAATCCCGAGAATGACGTCATAGATCTTCATATATAAGACATTGAGGTCCCAAAGAAAGTGACACCCTCCAACCTCAAGGGGGAACTCCTTGCACCGACGCACACCAGCCGTTCTAGTCCCCAACGGAGTGTCTCGCATCATGATATCGAAAGAAGTAGAAACACAGAGCCCAAGGCTCTCCACAACGGGTACAGATATGAAACTATACATAGAACATGTATGAAAGAGTACTTAAGATAAGAAAGAAGCTACTAGAATACTACCTATGACTGTAGAAGGTCCGAGATCCTGCTTCTGCTTGGTCTGCTATACTGCATAAGCCTGCCCAGTGCCGCGACCCTGTGACCCAGCCTGACTACCCTAAGCTGTCTCGTCCTGCTGCCTCTGAGGTCCTGGTGTTTGGCTACCATGACCACGACCACCATCTCTGCCTGCACGCCTTGTCGTATTCCAGTTCCCCGACAGCTATGAAGCCACTGGTCCTGCTCCCGCACGTAGCGTCTGCACAGAACCCCTCTCACTATGCACTGGTAGAAACTCCATGCAAAAGCGTTGTAGATGACCCATCCTGCCACAAGCTTGGCACTCCACTAGGTCTCGTGGACACTGCGGCCTCTTGTTCCCCTCCTTGACACACAGGTAGCACCTGATCAGGCCACCTGAAGAAGCAACCTGGCTGGTACTACCACCATGAGAGAAGTCCATCTATCTCTTCCTCTTTCCAGCAGAAATAGTACCAGTAACTTGTGCTGAACCACCCTGGCCCACACCACTAGATTCCCACAGGTTCCTCCCTATAATCAATGCCTGATTTGTGATAGCATGTACTGAAGGCAACCTGAAAACATTCACTAGCACTCGAATGTCATACCGAAGTCCATCCTCAAAACGTCTGGCTCTCAACGTCTCATAACCCACCAGCACGGGTGAAAAACGCTGAAGCTCCATAAAAAGAGTAGAATAATCCATCACCGACATAGCACCCTACTGCAGATTCATGAACTCCCGAGCTCTATCTGCTCTCAGCATCTCCGGGATGAAAAAGTAAAAGAAGATAGCATGAAAATCTTCTCACGCCATTTCTCTGTGATGCTCTGACTGGGTGGTAAAATTCCACCACCTCTTGGCGGAATCACATACCATATATGTCACGAGCTTGAACCTCTGCCCTGGAGGCGTCTCTAGGTGCTCGAAAATAGTCTGCATCGACCCCAACCAAGAGTCCACAGCCTGTGGTCCGCCATCCCCTAAGAACGTAGGCGGATGCTGCTGCTGAAAGATATGAGTCAACTCGGCCATAGATGTGGCAGCCTGCGGTGCTCCCTGAAAGGTCTGCATGAACCGGTTAAAGCCTTCACGGAACTGCGCCTCCATGCCTGTGTCTAGTATAACAGTTGGCGCCGCATCTGGCTCTACTAGAGGATCAACTGGTAGCCCATGGCCCACCATTTCTATAGTATAGTCGTCATCGCTCTCTTGACAAACAATGCGCGGTCATCTAGGCGGCATGACACTACAAGGTCAAAAGCACACCTTAGATTCAAGATTATTAAGACTGTAAAGTGAAGGAACTAGAAAGGAAACAAGAGGAAGAAGGCATTTCAAGATTTTCAAAACAAGACTACATGGCTCGTATACTGACTACACGGTGTGTACTTGACTTTTCCTCCTCTGCCCGGGTCCTTCTACACGTCTAAGCCACACGAATCCCGTTAAACAAAACTAAAAGGCGTGTACATACTCTACACGGTGTGTATGGTGTTATTTTCCAAATGCCTGTGTTGTTTGTGACACTACCGACTACTCGGCTTACAACTACACATCGTGTTACACCCGCACACGACGTGTACACTACCCCGTCTCACCAGCCACATGGCTAATAACACATGGTCTGTCCTTAGACAAGACTACACGGTGTGTCCCATAGGTACACGGTGTGTTCAAGGGGAGGTGACACTAGCCCATGTTGTTAGTTACACGGAAGAGTCCCTAGGTCACACTACCCGGCATGTTCATCATTGACACGACATGTTCTATACAAGAGTTCACCGACCCGTGTTGTTAGTTACATGGCCGGACTATGGGTCAACACTTCACGGCATGTACAAAAGATACATGACGTGTTTTACCCAAGCCTTTCCCTAGCCCATGTCTCCGCCCACACGGTTTGTGACACGGGAAGAGACTACATGTCCTGTACTCAAAAAGTATATTTTTCTCCCCGAACAGAAGGTCATACACGACGTGTTTAAAGATACTACACGGCGTGTATACTGGGTTTCGGGACAGTATGCCTTAGCAAATTCCTCTGAACCCAGAAAAATACTGAAACCAACACCTAAGTGTAAAATTCTGACCCGTGGGGGCCCATAATCCCCACGAATCAAATTTTGGCATCTTATCTGTGTTATAACCAATAAACAGCTAATGATCCACCAAATTAGGGTCAATGGGGGCCCATACTTCCCAAAAACCAAAGTTTGGTGTCCATTCTATAAACAGGCTCACAGAACAAAATACCCTATCACAAAGCAGGTATTTATCAGAGAAACTATCACAACAGCATGCTTTATTTGCACAACAACTATCACAAAAACATGCGAAATTCTAATACACCTACATGGCATGGAACTATGCATGGCATGTGATTTCTTACATGTTACTATATGATGCATGAGATGGAATACCCTCATCTAATCGGGTTGCAACTAAATAGAACCCATAGATAAATTATAAACAACACAATCTCAAGTGCGTCACCCAACGGTGATAACAAATCAACTGTAAATTGCAAAATCAATAAAATTGAAATCACGAGGTAAATTGGCTTTTCCCTGTACGCGGGTTAGCTATGCCTGGGCATAGCTTATTACTAACTATTGTTCATCCTATCCCTGACTACAACTCCAAATAGTAAGTAGAAGAAAAGAAACTCCTCTGATACCACTTTGTAACGTCCCGAGGTGGGTGCCAGTCAACAGGTGTCTTGAACCCGATTTGCCACGTGACCTTAATCACATTTCCCCAAACACAAGAGGCTGCCGACTAGTAGCGAGGGCCTAGGTATGATTGTTGGGGAAACTATTCCCTAATTTGTCAAAGTGTAGCGCAACAAAATATAATAAAAACATACATCAACAGCGGAAGCATAAAAAATATATGTAACTGAAATGGATAACTGATAACAAAAGGGAAAAACTAGCAGTCATATATATAAGAAGATGTAGAATGTCACTATTCTGTAAAACAAAAAGAACATGTTACACGATCAATACAATACAACTGAAGTACAAGTACATAAAATCAAAATAGAATAGTCTGTGGCATCGTGAGCCAATGCTCGTTCCCATGCTCCCCTACACCCCAGCAGCAATCAAGTACCTGTATAAGGACCATTTCCCTTATCTACTCCAACAAAAACGTAATCTGTATGGGCCGAAAATCATGACCTAAACAGGGTGTGAGAAATAAATCCTAGTAGGCACCCACCAAAGGACCATGCCCAACTGTGTGAAAAACATGCAACAACACTGTGCAGTAGTAAATGCAATAAATTAGGCATTACTCAAAAGTAACTAACTTAACCAGTTATATTGTGATTTTAATTATTCATTTAACCATTTAATTTAGTAACATTCCGTGCTCAATAGCATCAAGCCCTCAGGCCAACCAGAACCTTTCCCTCATGCTAATATAGTAAAACCACGACCTCAGGATTTCCCTCAGGCTATACAGAATCCAACCCGTAGGTATTGCCCTCAGGCATAACAGAAATTGCCCTTAGGCATAGGAAGTGTCTCCCTTAGGTACAGAAGTCAAGCTCTTAGGCACGAAAGGTTTTCCTCTGGTGAAATAGTATGTTTCCCTCATGCTAATACAGTCATGCCCTCAGGAATAAGTAACCGGGCCATGCCCAACATATAAACATGCACTTTATATACAATTCATCTCAAAGAAAAAGTCATGCATAATTTTAACATGGCATACCCTCGGGTATCCTGGCCAAATGGATAAATAGAGGAACACACCCCCGGTGTGGTCCTGGATCCAAGCAGTGATCCCAAATAGCATTTTCACAATTTTATTAATTACCTATACAATTATAGGCATTCAATATATCCACGACCTCAGCCACACGACACCCCAAATATGGATTCGTAGCTCAAAAACACGCAAAAATGCACGATTGTTGGAAAATAAACACAAAGCCACCTACCATATACGCAAACGAGCGTTATACACGAATGCCGATCCAGGAAACACCCAAAAACGACATAGATCTGACGAAGACGATAAACCATTAAACCACAAATAACTATCCAATGGGAAAGAATTGGTAAGAACTACACTAAGAGGAGGAATAAATCACTTGTGCGGTTCCAGGGAGATCAACGGTGCAGAAATCGGATTCCCGACGGGCGCTCGGTGGATCTTCGAAGCTCCGGCTTCCCTCTCCCACTCCTCTTTCCCATTCTAAGCCTTCCCTATGAATAGGGGAGGCTACTCCTGATTTAAGCGGAAAAAAACAAAGTACATGGCGTGTACATATGATTACATGGAGTGTACTTCCTTCATTTAACTGTTCCCCTAGCGGAACCTCCATACTGTTCATTCGTCGACATGAGTACACGGCATGTACTCCCGACTACACGGCATGTACTGTCACCCAACTGGCGGCTGCCCCACTGCCTTACTATTTTGGCCTGCCGACTGACTACACGACATGTAAAGGACCACTACACGGCGTGTAGTCGGTTCCTACACCCTTCGTCGCCGACAAGGCTACACGCCCCGTGTACTCATCCCTACATGGCCAAAAGTACACGACATGTGGAAAACGTACATGGCATGTAGTTCCAAAATTTAGGTTTTCCCCATTTTCCATTTTTTCTCAAAAACACATAAGGAAAAGAGAAAATAAGAAACCCTTACCTTAAAAATAAGAACTGGGTTCTTAGAGCTAGTTTCTTTAGTGGACCTTTCTTTTAATGAGTCTTTTTTTATTTGGAATGTTAAGGAAGTTGGAGTAGGACTTTCAAAGATTGAGATGTTGATCTAGGGGAGTGTCTGGATAAAACCTTCTAGACCAAATCTTGAGTTTCGAAGGGAAGTTGGGTTTGGTTTGTTTTTTTGGTTCTTGTGGGAGGTTGTTTTCTAGGTAAATGAAAATAGAGTTGGGCTAAGGTATTAGTGAGAATACAGGGCCTAAAATGCCATGTGGAACTGGGTAAATGGTCTCAGAAGACTCTCCTTGATGGTGGTGTGATTGGAATTTTTCCACCACCCATATGGCCTAGTCAACCCTCGACACTAGTTTCCCCTTGTTAATTTTTTGGGGTCATCCTTGATTATGAAAATTGTTTTGAAAAACATTATTTTGGAATTGTGAAAACTGGATTTAAATTAGTAATGTTTTGGTTTTTGCAGGATATAAAATGAGTTTTTAGATTTATTTTGAATAATGATTTGGAAAATGGATTTTTATAAAATAATATTTGGGTTAAATGGTGATGTGATTATAGATATTGGGTTTTTATAATGAAATATCGGGGTTAATTGAAATTGTTTTTTTTGGAAACAGAAGTCTATTATAAATAGGGTTTTGGAAATCTATTTTAATAAGAAGAAATTTTTGATTAAATGAGGTTTAGTGAAATAGTTTTTTAGGGAATGAGATTCATGGATTAGACGGAAATGCTTTAAATGGGATGATTTGGGTTTTTGAATGGATGTCATGGAATTTCTATTTCTGAATGGAATAAAATGGATTTAAGTGTGGAGTTCTATTTTTATTTATTAGTGTTTATTGGTCTTTTGAATGGGTTTTTTTGAAATTTGAAATGGAAAATAATTTGGAAAGGTATTAGTTTTGGGAAAAGTGTTTGGTGAATTTTTGAGAAGTTAAAAACATGGGTTGAATGTTTTGTCTTTGTAAGTGGGAATGTTTTGTTTGACCTTTTGTATTCTCATGACAACTCACTTTCATGGATGTTTTTAAAGAGGTGGTTTTTTGATGGAATGGGTGGATGAGTTCCCAGATTGGAATGAGGGTATGATTTCCAGAAATGTAATGGGAATGTGTATGTGGCTGAGGATCTAAGTAATACCTTGGGTAATTATGTAACTTATCATATTTTCTTGCTTTTTGAAATTGTTTTTTGAAGATAAAAAGATACTGTTGCTTTTTTATAATTATTAGTTGTGAGTATTTTTTTCTTGTGGTTTGGGTATGTGGTTTGAGTGGTGTTTCATGTTTGATATATTGTTGGTGAATTTGTTTTAATTGAGTTCTTGGTTTTCTAGTTGGCTAGTGTTTTCTCTCACCAATTATTTGATGGTTATTCAATGTTCAGTTGTTGGCAGTTCACCATTAGTGGACCCTCCAATTGATCAACCCATATAATCCCTTCTTCAGTTTTAGAAGTCGAACCCTCCTTTATTTTATGGTCAACCATATCCCCTTGATATGTAAGAGTGGATGCAGAAAATTAAGAGAAAATTTAGTTTCCTTGAGTCTATTGAGTGTTTAAAGGTAATGTTTGTTACCTTTATGCTCAGAGGTCCAACCTGGAAGTGGTGGAAGTTATCATCTTGAACCAAGCATTGAGAATATGTTTCATTGGTAATTCATCCTGAAATATTTCTTTGAGGAAGGAAAGGCAAGTAAGGGGATTGAGATGTGTTGTCTGTAGTAGGGTGATGGATTAGAATTATATTTCTTTTATCATTTTGTGGATCCAGTTTCTTACCTTTTGATGTGGGATTCAAAAAATTCCCTGAAAGCTCTATGTTTTGAGAGAGAGATTCACACCAACCTACAATTAAAGGTATCAGAGTTTGGTATAACCCATTTTACTAATGTGGTGAGGAATTATATTCATGTTGAAGCTTTGTTAGAATAAGTTATTGAGGAAAACAACCCTCCTCTAGTCTCTGGAAGCAGTGGAGGGAATTACAGTAAGGAGATTGGAAAAGGGCCTAAAGCTAGTGGTTCTGGTCATAGATTCAAAATTACTCTAGATATTTCATCATCATATTTTAAAAATAAGATCATGGTTTTCCACCAGTATGGAAATTTGATAATAGAAAGTTTTCATGTATGAGTGATCCAAATACCATACATGCATGTAGATGCATAGGTCACTTGCAACTGTTCTGTCAGGTTGTTTACGGGAAGCATCATGGAGTAAGATACACCACTTTTAAAAACAACACAACCCAATTATATGAGTAAGTTTCTATTTTGGGATCAGTTTAAATTACATTTCTCTATAATGTATATATTTTTTTGTTAGTTTTTTCTAATGGTGTTTCCAGTGCTATCATTTCATTAAAATTTAAAAGTGGATGTTGTGGGTCTCTTATGAAATTACGTTCCAATGAATGAGTGTTTTTTTTGAAAATTTTGATTTTTTCGATTCTAAGTGGAGGTGTGTTCTGTGGGTACCTTGTTCCTACTATTTCTCATCAGGGTAAAAGTGGATGATGAATGCGTATCTTCTAAAACCCTATCATGGTGAATGTTTTTTTAGATCAATGTGAGTTCCATGGTGTGTCATGTTCATGGGGTTCTACTTGGGATGATTTCTGGATGCTCGTGATACCAAAAGAAGGTGTTCTAATCACAAATTGGAAGTTCGTGACTATGAGTAGACAAATGATTCAAGACATCATGGATCCATTCATTATACTATGAGTGAATAAATTCACATAGTTAGGAATCACCAGGGGTGTGGAGGTCCTTGGATCATCTCTTGTCACCACTACTGGGGAGTAGTTATCCTGCACATTGTTGTTGTATTGTTCTTTTCAATTTCAATTCCTCCTTGTGGATTAGTTTTGGTTTTGGTTTATTATCATTCCGAGATCGTTGCATCTTATGGAGATGATGAATTGAGGACTAGTTTTCTTATCAGATTAGAGCTTCTTTTGTTGGACCTATACTTTGTGGTGGGGGTTTGGTTAGTGTGGGGAGTTCTCAGGTTGGTCCA
Organism: Viscum album; assembly: GCA_963277665.1. Taxonomy (NCBI): domain Eukaryota; kingdom Viridiplantae; phylum Streptophyta; class Magnoliopsida; order Santalales; family Viscaceae; genus Viscum; species Viscum album. The sequence goes on from OY728139.1 coordinate 907,042,698, forward strand.
TGTTGGGTTTCTTTTGTGGTCTTTAATGGTGGGGAGACCACCACAGGTCTTGTTGTGGTTTATTATAGAGTTTTCCGGTGTTAGTTGGTTTCAAATAGTGGGAGTCCATTCTATCCTCCTATGTTGGTAATTCAGTTTATTCTATGGTGTAGATTGTAAATGGGATGTTTTTTTGGGGGTTTTGGTTCTGAGACTTCCCTAATGAGTGGAAATTAGGCATTTAGAGTATGTCCAATGGTCTTGTTTGAATAAATCCTATAAAATTTGTAGCTCTAGTTTTCTTTTTTGTTTCTTGAGAAGTGGTTTGTGTTTTTTTGGTTCATTTCATGTAAGAGGTATGAGTTTTGTTGTACTGGTGGTTAACATGTTCTTGGTTTTATAGGTAAGATCATGAATTTATGGGAATCCTTTTTCTTTGATTAATTAAATGGAAAATATTGTGCCTTTTGGGGGCGGAAGGTATTATGGTGTGGAGAATTTTCACACTCATATTTTTATTTTCATCCTCTATTCCACATTATATTTTGGTTCTTGGTTTTTCCATCAATTTCTAAGTATTCCTTTATTATTTTTGGTTCAATTTTCATTACTTAGTTTAACTATATTTTTGGTGAAAATGGATATATTTTGCTTGGAAATAGGTGGTACACTATAAGCATGTAGTTAAGGGAAACTATGCACCATTATCTTAGAAAAATACGGGACCCTGGTTATCTATGGTCTGGGGTGAACGACCCATTCACATTTAGTCAAACCGCACAGAAGGCATGTGCATGGTTCTACCAATTTGGATAGAACCATGTTGAAATTTTGGTACATGGTGTACCAATCCATGTAGCCAAACCATGAGAGTTCCCATGTTCTCTAGTAAGGAGTGCATAATTGTCTCACAGTTTGGGAAATGGTGCAGCCTAACTATGCACAATTCCCAGGTCATTAAAAATTTGAAATTACCCTTTCTCCCCTCTTAGTATTTTAACCCCAAAACACCTCCTCCCTTATTCTCCAGGTTCCTATGGCTTTAGGAGAGATCCTACCTCCTTATGGAATCTTCTCCACCTCTACCATGGTGTGTATTTGGGGTTTCTTCATGTTTTTTGGGTGATTTCTCATGGTAATATCCTCCCATCATATTATTATTTATTATTCTCCAATTTTATTTTGATTTATTCTTCTCCCTTTGTCTTTTGGATCTAGGGTTCATGTTTCCCTTGGTTTATGCTGGGTATTTTTTGTCTTTTTAGGGTTTCTATTTGTTGTATTTCCTTTTGGAACCTTTGTGGGGTTGTTTTTTGTTGGCTTTGTTGAAGGGCATGTGATTTTAGGTAGGTTTCCCTTCAAAATTTCTCTTTTAAATTTAAGAATATTTGGTTTCATACATTTCAAACCTTCCTTATATGTTAAACAGTGAGGTGTGATATTTAGAAAAAAAATTTGATACAAAATGAGGTGGTTTTCATAATTTTTTTAAGTATATTCAATTGTTCTATTAAGTGTTGCACACCAAGTGTTTGATAAAATGTCTAGTTGGATTTTATGAGTGACTGGTATTTTTTTAGTATAGTATGGCTTCCTAAATGTATTTTTAGAATTTTAAATGATGTATTGGGTTTCATGAATGGGTTTTCCAAGTGGGTTTGGATTTTGAAAAAGGTTTGACATGTGAAGGAAATGTTTTGGTTTCCATTTGAAAATGGGCGATTTCATGATGGTGTGTGGCCCAATTTTCATCATGATGAATGTTTTTTTGAAAATGTTGTGTGAGTGTTTAAATATAATTTTCTAAATGATTGGGAATTGTTAAATGGCGTTTTTTGTACCTTTTTTAAAGGTGTATCTTGTTCTTTGGAAAATTGTGATTTCTCAAATGGTGTTTAAGGCCTGTTTGGTATTTCTGAGAAATTTGAAATCTTGAAAACTATCCTTGGATAATTACCTTACCTTTTTTATGTTGACTATTGTGAGAAGACCACACTAAGAGTTTAACTTGTGATCTATTTGTTGAAAGGAAAGTGGTTGTTCATTGGGGTGTCTTGGGGATGAATTTATGTGTGATATTCTTGTGTATGATATACATTCATGTGATTGGATGCCTTTTTAGAATTGTGGGTTCACCCCCACTTTAGTCATGACATGGGAACCTGACATAGCTAGCAGTTTTTGTGAATGGTTGTGGCACTATCTTTGGATTAATCTATGGATAGAAGACCATAGTAAGGGATTTATTTTTTTATGTTTCTATGGGATAGTTCCCCTTGGTCAGACCAGGTAGGGTGAAATCAACCATGTGGGAGAGAATTTATGTCATTGGGTGAGGAATAACTTTTGGATGAGTCAATATTTATAATATGTTCTATATTATTCCACTAATCTACAAGGTTCTCCCATAGTCTTTGAAACTTAGTTTTCTATGGTGGTAATTGAGATGCTTCGTTGGTTAGTTACTCTTGTATGATATTTTTTTCATTTCCATTATTATGTGATCATTGGTGTTTCTTTATTTCATTTCATAATCTATGGATAAAAGTGATGTTTGGGTTTTCAAAGGTTTATAGAATATTTTTTGGAAATGTTTTACACTCCCTTTCCACCTTTTTAAATAAAAACCTCATTTTTCTCCTTGAAAATGTTAATATGTACTCCTTGGAAAAAAATCAGGATTTGAATGAAAAAAGGGAAATGGACCATGTTTTGTTTTAAAGAAGTAATGTGTGAAAAAACTAGTTTTATATATTTTATTTTAAGACTAATGTTGATGTTCCTATTATTTAAAGTAAGTGAACCAGTAATATATAAGGTCGAGCATGACTACTATGTTTTTAATACTATCCCCTATATTTTATTCTTGTTTTTAGTTTTTACTGAATGCTTTATCTTGGTTTAGATCACCATTTGAGATGATTGGTCTTGGTATCATAGAGTAAACCATGGGGTCACATAGAGATGTTGTGGTCATCAGGTCCAATTTGGGTTTTGTTGTGCAATTTTTTGTATGTTCAATTTATGTATAAACGACGTTTAATTGGATATTTTTTTATTTTGGGATTATTTTTATTTTCATTTTTCACTATCCAGTTTATATTATATTTGGTCAAATTTTTCCATTTATTTGTTTGTTCATTCCTAGACATTAGTTTCATACTTGGGAGGATTAGGAACCACTATCGATCCTTGTCACAGATCAGATCAGGTGACTGATTCAGTGTCTACCTGGGATGGTTCACGAAAGATTAGTCATAGTCACGATATCTTTAAATCTATTGATCATCCCACTTGGTATCTCAATAAAGAATTGTCGATTGTATGCAATGTTAACCCAGTTCCTTCTGGTTATAATTATTGACTAAAATAAAAGTATAGTATGATAAAAACTAATCATTTCGGAAAATAACATATTCATGATGAATCATTTATAAAATTTCTAAAATAGGAAAAATTATTTTCAATATATGACACCTTAGGTCTAACCTAGGTCATTCACGGACTTAATTTATTTAAATATTTCATGATAGTTTGTAAGGAAAATTTGAATTAACCAAATGTATCCCCTAGGAGTGTCAAAATTGGTGCCTATTAAGGCCCATTTTCATATAACATGTAACGCTTGAGTCAATATTGACAAAACTTTTTAGAGTTATTCCCCTAGGCACATATGTTCAAGAACCACATTCACTTTTAGTACCTAAACATAGATGTATTTCTTGAAAAAACCACATAATATATACCTTACTAAAACATTAGGATTTTATTCTATACTTATCCTCAATGTCCATCATAAGGTTTTTTATCTAATTTATATTTTAATAAATATATTTACTAAGGATTATACCAAAAATACTCTGATACTAACTATAAATACCCTAACCATAGTAGCCTGGAGTTAGTGGTAACTTTATTATATCGAAACTGGATACAAGGAATCATATCATGAAGGAATAAATTGTTTAGAAGACTTGGAAAAATTGATACATTTTGAATTTAATAGAAATTTGAAAACATAAAAAACTATATTTTATTTTCTTTGATAATCACTTTAATTCCCTTAGAATATCCCAACAAATAAATCAAAAAACAATTCCTAGTATTCTATGGAAAATAAAACAAATATGGCAGTGAGTGAAAATTTCTAATAGGTGTATGTGAAGAGTGGTAGATATCATGAATAAATATGAATAACTAATAAAGTAAGGTAAATGAATAAAAAAATCTATTTTAACAATAACTTAAGAATAATGTGGAAAGAATTATTGATGATCAAATAAATCTACATACATAATCACATGAGATTGAAATTTGTCCTAGGATATTATAACTAATTGAATAGTCACATGGACATAAATATATATTCTCATAATGAGGGAATGAAAAATTCCAGACATCTAGAACATATTATCAAGACCTTTCACAAGATAATTTAAATCTGTGGGGAAAACCCATCTAAATTTTCCATTTGATTTTTCTCATGAGACCTGTCGAGGCATAAAGGGGTTATCTGTAACAAGGACCCATCCATCACTTAATAAGTCAAAATAATTCCTCGTTTTAAAGGGGATAAATATTATAAAAAGTTATTAATATTTAAAAAGTAACATAATCTTTTTAATACTTATCCCAAAAAAAATAAACATAATAAAAAAGTTTTCAATGTAATATGGTGAATTGTAACAAAATTGTTCATCCTCAATCAAACTGATCATAAATATTCTAAATAAATATTAAATATTATATCAAACAACATATCATTACTGTATTATTTGTAATATTAATGGTTTATGTCATTGGTGAATAATAATACCATAAAAACATCATTAAAAACATTTTTGAGGAAAATAACCTTCGCTGTTTGAAAATATTTTTGAAAAAACAAGTTCAAAAAATATTTTGAAAATACCTTAATTTAAAAATACCCTTTTAAAACATATAAAATAATATTTTAAACATCAAGAGGTCATGAAATCATAAAATTCCAATGATTTCATACACGTTTAAAAAAGATTCCCTTTACATTTTTAGTAAAATCCAAATGAGAATTAGTTGAAAAATGAAATGAAGATTATTTTCAAAAAAAATTAAAAAAATATGTTAAATGGGTAAAAATATCTACAATAAATAATTTTTAGAATGAGAAAAAAAATTAATTTTTTTTAGAAAACATGGATTTGGAAGAAAAAGCTTTTTTGAATAAAGAGACAAATAAAGTTAGTTTTTCTTAAAACAATTTCAGAAATAATTTTAAGTACCAAAGAGTGTAAAAATGGTAATATTACCTAAAATTAATATTAATAATCATAGGATAAGAAAATATATTTAATGTTTTATATAAATATAAAATAATTTCTCTAATGGAAACTAAAATGTAAACAATCCCAAATAATTTTTCTATTGTAAAATACTCACTTACCAATTTGGTAACATTTGAATAATAAAATATATAAAGCAAATAACTTCAAATATAAATTTAAACAACATTAATAGAAATAGTTTCATTTTATAGCATATAAAAAAGGGCGTTATATACACCACACAAAGGAATAAATAGTGAATATGGTATATGTATCACAGAAGTAAAAGTGAGATGGAAAACCAATACCTAAGGTTTGAATTACATTATATGTTTTTGATCCTCTTGTATAATAAATATAAGTTTCTTATACAAATATTATAGAATAATAATCATAGATTTCATACCATATATGTGTTGGATCATATGATCTTCTCAAATAAAAGTACATATAAGAGGTGGTGGGGGTAAATGGTAGTTTAAAAACCAAGTTTAAGATAATTAAAACGAACAAACCCAAATCCTATTTAATGTAAGATTATCAGCCTCCAAACTCAGTATTCTTAACAAATTAAGAGAATAATAATCTCATTATGTATGATTATATTAGAGTTAAAATCATAATCACTATGTATCTAATTTAATAAAATATGCTTATTGTCATAATCTGTTTAGTAATGATAAAACTAAGTATAAAGATAAATATAATGAACATCAATATATTACATGCAGTGGAATAAATACTTGTAAAAAATAAGAAATAGAATAACTCTGTAAAAGTATGAATTAATAACAATATATTATTAAAAAGGAAACTCTTAAACTTATGAGAAAGGTAGTTAATAACATTGACCAATGATACCCCTTGTTATATACTTATAGGAAAGTCTATCATCCCTTACTAGGGAAGCCCTCGATATGAAGATTTCAATGCCTCTGTGTTCCTATACCATGAAACCCTTGATACAATGATTGAACATGTCTTAATATCCCCATAATATCTTAATATAATGTATTAGATTATCCATATTTTAATCCCTATAATCCCTCAATTGTAACAATGATCTATCATAGTAATAATTAAAAATGTTTACAAGGAGACAATCTAGAAAAGTTTCCTTAGAAAAAATATCACCAAAGAATTAAAAAAGGATAATAAAGGCTTGTTCAAACTATGTAATCTTCCAAAAATTAAAAATGGAATGTAATTGAACAGATCCAAACTATTCAAATGTCCTGGTATTTATAGGAATCCTCCTAGTAGTTATATTTTCTAGGTTGGTTACACCATCCTCAGACACCTAGAATTTGACAGCTCATCATAATTGAATGTCGAACATTGTATTGATAAACACCGTCATAGTGTTTAAAATATTTTAATAGATTAAAAACAAGTCTTCTATATTATAATATAAACATTAGTTAGTTCGATATACTTCCTTATGATTTTAATTACAATAATCACTGTGAGTAACAGTTCAATTTTACTCTTATTGGTATGAGTTAGATTGATAAGGCTTTTTTTAGTATGAATGATAAGACAGAAAGTATAATATATGGTTCAAATAAAGTTGAGTCGGATTTTATCAGACTCATAATCATTCCGATAAACATAATTATGAATGTAATGTTTATATTTTCCATACCTTAGAACTTATTCTATCTATTAAAAAAGATAATTTTTTCTAAAAAAACATTCTAAAAACACTTGGGAAATAAAAATTTTGAAAACATGTTTCAAAAAGGTGTTTATGACTTTCAAAACTAAATGAATGGAAAAGTAATAAGTAAAAAATTTGAATCAATAATCTCACCCTTTTTGGAAAGAATAAACACCAAAAATTAAATGAAAAAATAACTTTGAAAAACATACAGTCCATGTTCTTTTAAAAACTTCATATTCATAGTTAATAATTTAAACCTTAACTCCCCTTGAGATTATAACTCTTCTAAATACAATAAAGAGTATTATCTTGGGGATTATGAACTTCCCCTTAGGATTATATCATCCCCTTAGGATCGTATTCCCCCCTTAATCAAATCTTCCCCACCTTTGCTAAGAATTATATATCAAATAAAACTTTGACATCATTTATGAATTTATACCCTATATAATAATTTCTCCCCAAATTTATTTTCAAAAAGAATTGGGAAGGATCAGATGTTCCTAAAACATTAGAAAAACATAGGAAACAATATAATGAAAAAAATAATCATCCATAGAAGAAATATGAAAGAACATTAAACTTATAGTAATTAGAAAACATTAAAAAACCATAACTGGATGAAGAGGTAATTTATTAGTAACCAAACTTTCAATAAGTAAAAATGAGTGTTCAAAAGAAAAAATTAATCTATCTTCATCAGGGTCCTTACAAATGCCTTGATCTTCTTGAACTCATGATGATATTTCTCTATCTTTCAAAATTTCTCTTATTGAATATGATCATTAATACAAAACTATTATTATGGTCTCTTATAAAGATAACTTCATCTTCACAAGACCAGAGTCAATACAACTCTCACACCATGTCTCAAATATTTTTTTAAAGATTCAACTTTAATGGATATTTCAATTGTTACATCTTTTAACTCCTCTAAATTCATGAATATTTTATCCATGTGTGATGATATCTCATTGAATTAATTTTTTCATTCTACCAAGAACTCCATTATAACATCAAACTCATCATGCATTTTGATATCGAAATAAACTTGATGAGACCATTTAACCATCTGATTGTATGTATTTTTATGCGTCTTAGTAATTTCATCAAAAACTTTTAATTTTTCCTCATTCCAAAACGCCTTCTCTATTTAAATATTTATATATTCCGATTTGTAATAAAAAATTTCTTGAAGAAGGAAAAAATGGAACCGCACTCCCTAGGAGAGCAGCGCCCGTAGGGTTCCACGTTGTGCGGTCCCCCCAACTAAGCGTCGACGCCTTTGATCCGTCCTAGGATTATTTTCTCCAACAGTCTTCATCATATTTTCCTGCTTTTTTTCTTTATTCTTATTTTGTGACTTGCCTCTTGATTGATTCCAACACTACTGTCTCATCCCTTCTTCCTTCATTTGATGCGTTTTTTCGCCCCTCGTTGTCTCCTTGATCTGGCAGACTCCGGGTCTGATGAGGTTCGAAGCGCTCTTTCCCCTTTCCAGGTAATTTCGGGCTGTGTTTTCATCATTCTTGCAGTGGATGCTATTCATCCTTTCATTGCGATCTATTTTTAGATCTGTGCAACACCGAGCTCGATCTTCTTGCATTTTGCTTCTATGTTCCATGCTTCCGGTGGTGGAGTTTCTTCGAGATGCATCTTCAATTCTCCTCTGCACGAAGGTGAAGGACTCCGAGTGGCCTGAGATCCATTGAGAGGGGGTCATAATTGGATTAGTGGAGGTATGCAGATTCTATTTCAGGGGTCGGTTTCTTCATGTTTTCCATGATGGTTTGGTTGCTACCTGCTCGAGATGTGATGTTGTTTCTTCTTAATTGGTGACTTTGTTTCTTTAGAAGGTTTTGATATGGGTGATGGATGAAATCTCTTGGGATTGAGTTTTGGGGCTTGGTTTTCTTTGTTTTATACTATGCTGTGTTCTTATTTTGGTTTTCAGGAGTGATTTATTCGAATTTCGTCATGTTTTTAATCTGTACTCAAAGGTTTTGTTTTCTCTTGAGCAACTGATTTCTTTGTGAGCCCTTGCTTGCCTTGTTGTATTTGGTGTGGCACAGCTTTTCACGTGTCACTGGGTGGGTGGACTCAAATGATGGATGGGTGTGTTGACATCCATCATACAGCCATTGGTAATCATCTTGATGGACTAATGGATGAATTTCCATTGACTTTTTCCAAATGTTTTCTTATCTGGTCTCGCATCACAACAAGTGACATTGCTTGATTTCATTCTTTGATTGGGTGGACGACTCTTTTGAGAGAAATGTCTATTGGAAACTTTCATCCGGCTCTTCTCCATACTCATGTGTTGGTTGGAGAGGTGCTCTGACACATTGTACAACCATCACAGTGCATCTTCTTGACAAAGGGGGTGATTCAACATTTATACAGATCTCACTTTTGCACTATTTGGTATGGGGGAAACAAGGCTTTCACTTGTGCTTTCTTAGATGTTTGCTGCTTTCGAATTTATTTCCCCATTTTGACTTTCTGTCTTCTTTTTTTTTCTTGGAACTTTACCCTTCTCTGTAATAGGTTTCGTCTTACCCAGTTGTAAAAGTGGTTCTTTGTTATATAAAGAGGCTTGACCCTCAATATTTTATTAAAAAATTTCTTGAATTAACAATCCCTTTGCTTCAAGCATTAGAAAATATGGAATATTTGCTTTAACCCTTTTCAAAACATGAATAATATAATTAAATCCTCTAATACCAATTATTGGATCATATTATCTACAAAAATGGAAATACTTACAAGTGGGGGGATGTGAATTGTATTTTAAAAACTTAGTTTACGATAATTAAACTAAACAAACCTAAAGCCTCTTTAGGTAGGATTATCAGACTCTAAACTGAGTCCTATTAAAAAATTCATATAATCAAAATCTCAGTAGGTCAGATTATATCATAGTAAAAATCGTAATCAATATGGATACAATTTAAGATAATATGTTTATTATCATAATCATATTAATAATGATATAAAAATAAAGTAGAAAGTTTAATATGATGATCAACATTCTATTACATGCAGTGGAATAAAAACTTGTAAAAAAATGCAATAAAACAACTTTTTAAAATTTATAATGACATAAAATATATTATTAAAAATATAGATCTTTTATCCTTAATAGAAAGGTATAAAATAAACATGACCAAATTTATCCCATATATTATAATTATAATAAATTCTGCCTTCCCTTACCAGGTATTCCCTCGATATGAATATTAGAATGTCTATGTCCTCTTATATATGGAAGACCTCGATACGATGAATAGATTTTTAGACACACCCATAATCCCTAGATCCAATAGACTATATTCTCTAACTTTTTATCATTGTAATCCCTCAATTGTAACAATGATCAGACATAGTTACTATTTCAAATGTTCTCAAGGATACAACCTGACAAGGTTTGTTTAGAAAAAATCTCTCAAAAAATTATAAAATACTGACAATGAGTTATTAATGATAAGTAATATTCATATAATTTGAGAGATAATTTAATCAAAAATATCTAAAATCTTATGATGAACTACTATTTATAGACACCCTTCCAATGGTCATATTTTCCATGTTTGTTTGAATGGACTAATATAATTGGAACTTGATATATCATCACAACTGAGTGTTTGACATCGTATTGATAAAAACCTTCACAATTTTTAAAAGTTTTTCCTACATTATAAACAATTATTCCATATTACGATTATAAAAATTAGTAATTTCAATGTAATTAATTAATATTTTCATTCAAATAATATTTATGAGTATCAATTAATTGTTATCAATACCAATATCAGTTTGATTGTTAATACCTTTTTTTCATTACAAAAGATATGAAAAAAATTATAGCTTCTGGATCTGATAAAGGTATGTATGATTTTATCGAAAAAATAAACATTCTACTAATAATAGTGAATAATTTAAAGTTTTTATTGATAATAAATTAAAACTTATTCTAATTATGATAAAGAATAATAATTTCCTAAAAAACATTCTAAAAAAAATTGGGACATAAAAAGTTAGTAAACATGTATTAAGAAGGTGTTTAAGATTTATAAAAAAAAAGAATAGGAATATTAATAATTAGAACTTTTGACTCTACAATATTATTTACTTATAGTCTTTTATAACCCATTTAATAACAAATCATTAATAAAATTACTCTTTTGGGTGATAATTGTTTCATTTTTTCATGTATGTTTTGGATTGGTAATTTTGGTCCTTTTAAATTTACCATAAATAAATAATATATATAATGTTAAAAATGATATAAATATCATATATATTAATTATATATTTATTTATAGTAATTTAAAATAGTTATATATAGAAAATGGTTTACACTGTTCATGGAGATGGTAGGCCATACGTACACAAGAAAGTTATTTCCATTTTTCTCGATAGATGGAATAAGGAAAATAATATTAATTCATAAATAAAAAGTCATTATTATGTTATATGTATCATTTATATTAATTAAATTCAGCATTATTACCATCCATGTAAAAATAGAATGAAAAAAAAGTCAAATCACTACAGGGAGGCGGTAATCTAAATGTATACACAAGTGATGTTATTATTTTCCAATGGACTGTAAGGTATGAAGTTTGATGGGATATTATATTTATAGAAGTATTATCAGGTCATAAATATCCCATTTATTTCATTAAAATTATCCTTACTAACTTCCGTGTAAAAAGGAAGATAAAAAATGAATCATATCACTTCGCGAGACAATAATCCATAATACACATGAGCGATGTTATCGTATCCCAAAAAATAGAATATATATATATATATATGATATCTCAATAATATAAGTATAAAAATTTCATAATAATCTTATAAATATGTTAAATCCATCAATATATAAATCTTTTAAAGGTGTTGATGGAAAACGATTTACATCAGTTCACGTGGAGGTAGTCACACCCGATTTGAGATTTTATTTTCTATTTCATGGATGTGGAATGGATATAGGTTATGAAATTAACATAATAACATCACATTATATGTTATATAATAGTTTTATTATATCATAATTACTGAATAATATTTTAGGTAGGTGTAAGAATAAATAAAACATTCATATAGTATGTTTATAGAGGTTTAATTAAGGTATTTGTGAAGTTATTTTTGTAAATTAAGTGTTTTTTAAGTGCTAAGAGGAGAAAAGAGGGTGTGGCCTTTTATAAGTAGGGGATATGCCACAATTGATATTTTTGAAATGAAAAAATGATACACACATTTTTTATGAAAAACACCTAAAACATGGACCATTTAATAATATTAGAGGTTATAATGTAAAAATATGTCCAAATATTGATGTTTTATATGATTTAGGTCATTTTAACCCTTATCTTCTTATTTTAACACCCTGGGAAACCCATTTTACCTCAATCATGGTAATTAATTTTTTCTACTTTTACTATTAATTATCGCAAAATGTTAAGTTGATATTATAATATGATATAAATTATTATGATTAAAAATACAGAATACATTTTTCCAAATTAAATTCCTATAATTGGCTAAATTCGATTTAAAATTAAACTCATAGGTACGTCGAAAAAATGGTTTTCCTAAGAAAAAATTTCCAAAGATTAAAATGATTTAACATCATAATTTAATATTAAACTAATTAAAATGAACTAAATTAGTTAATATGTAATATAATTGGAATAAAATTACTTTAAAACAAATTAAAAATACTATTTAACTTTGTAAATAATTTAATAGAAAAAGAAGCTTTCAAGAAAAATCATTATTTTTCACTATATATCAAAAAATTATCCTTTTATATAAAATTTAAAAACATGATAAAAGGTTGATTTTTAAATATAGTTTTTAAAATGATGATTTTTTTTAAATAAATTTTTTAAAATTGGTAAAAATTAATTTTAAATAATGTGTGCAAATCACGACTAAACCAATTTTTAGAAAAATACAGTTTTTAAGAAAACATTTCTTTTCCATTAAAATGGTTATTATTTTATTTATAATAAATTAATTACCAATTAATTTATTTTATAAAAGTGTAAACCATATAATTTTTTATAATTTAGTTAATCTTATTACTACCAACTAAGTTAATCGCTAGTCTATAATGGTCATGCTTTAATAACAATATTTTAATAGAGTATCACAATTTGTTAAAAACCAGCATTGTGTGAATCAAAATATATCAAAGATATTTAATTTATTGAAAAATAAATATATAAAAAAGTTTAATGGTGTTACATTCTATCATAATATTTGTGTTTTGTGTCACATACACCATCAAATATGATGTTCCTCTCTTAAAATCTAGTGTTTTTATAGACAATTTGTGCTGGCCAAGGGAACATAGTTGCTGAGATAAAAAATTATTCTGGATAATGGAAGAAACATAGATCCATGTATGAAACAAAATTCATTGTATATTACCATGAAATAGGTTTTGTAGTTCGAGGATTTCAGGATGGTTCTTGTAAGTCCAGAGAGAGGTAGTGTTTCTCTAGCGAGGGATAAGGACATCTCACAAGGGATTGTCCAACCGATTGTAAAACTTGTATAAAAATGGTTAATGGGATACCAAAAAAAGGATTACTATAGGATAAGGGAGTTAAAAATTGTAGTTTATGTGAAATATGAGTCATTATAGTAGCAAGAGGTGGAAAATGGTTTGACCGGTTTCCAACAACAACCCCAGGTTGTCTACACCAGGCTTAGGAAGCTGATGGGTAGGGTTGTTTAAAGCTGAAGGTGGTGGTGGATTAAAACCCATAATATCTATGTATTATTGGAGATATTATCTATTTATTATCTACTTTAGATATAATACTTATAATAATAGGTTTTAGGCACTCTTTTCTTACCACTTATCTTGTTCGATAGTTATAAATTCTGGTTGAGCCTTTGGCTTATCCCTTACTCTTGGAGACTCTTATCAGGGGGGTTTTTCATTCACACATTTATAATAATAGTATGTTATAAATTTATGAGAATAAAAATTCACATGGTATCTCATTATAGTAGTGATGATCCCTTATAAAATCATCTTAGTTATGGAGTGACTATCCATAGTTCATGCTTTGATATACTATTTCAGGCTAAGGATGAGGTATGTATATATGGATTGGATGAGGGTTTCCTTAATGGGTTATAAGTAAAGCAATGAAGAGTAGGATGGGATCATATTAATGAGGATATAAATTATTACTCAATAATTGGATAGTATTACCCTTGGGTCAATGGAGGTTAGATTATTTTAACTTCCTGCGGTGGTGGTCAAGTTTGTGGATGTCTTTCTTGAGGGAATTCCTGGAGTGTCTCACCACAAAGGGATATAATTTATCATATAATTATACCCATTGAGTACATAAATATTTATGAGATCATATCATATAGATCTTGTTGAGATTTGTGAGTTGAAGTGGTAGTTGGAGGACTTGAAAAGGAAAGGTTTTGTGAGAACCATTATTTTACCATAGGGAAATCCATTTTGTTACCCAAGATGTTAGATGAGTGTTTGAGGTTATATGTTGATTATCAACACATGAACTAGGTAACTGAGAAGTATAATTATCAACTACCAAGGATTGGTGTCCTCTTATAATAGTTGAGAGTGGTGAGAAGGTTCTCAAAGAGTGACCTCAGACTGGGTTATCGCCGGGTCTGAGTATAAGATGTGGATATATCGTAGATGATATTATGATGTAGTTATGGTCATTATGAGTTATTGGTGATGCATTTCAGTAGAAATAAAACCCCAAAAGTGTTCAAGGGACTCATGAATCATTTCATTCAGCCTTTCATAGATAGGTTCTTGGTAGTCTTCATCGATGACATTATATTATACTCAGTATCTATGGAGAAGTACCTGAGACACCTGAGGATGGTCTTGAACAAACTATGAGATCACCATTATTATGGGAAGTTCTAGAAGTGTTTTTTCTAGATTAAATTGGTCTAATTTATTTGAAATGTCATCTTAGAAGAGGGTGTAGTAGTGGACTCTATGAAGGTTGAGACACTGTTAGCTTGGGAACCGCCCAATAACAAGATGGAGGTGCATAGATTCTTATAGCTTGTAGGATACTATAAGAGATTCATTATTGAATTATACATGATATTGTAACCCTTGAATACTTTAACCGGTAAGAAAAGAACTTTTATTTATAAGGATAGGTTCTAGAAGGATTTTGAGGTGTTATAGAAGAGGCCGACTAAAACCCCCATTTTAATATTCTCAAAGGAGGGTGTTGAGTATGTTATGTTATGTGATGCCTCTAGGACCATATTTTGATTTATCCTGATGTAGAGG
The DNA here is from genome assembly GCA_963277665.1 of Viscum album. NCBI lineage: Eukaryota > Viridiplantae > Streptophyta > Magnoliopsida > Santalales > Viscaceae > Viscum > Viscum album. The sequence continues at coordinate 907,057,969 of OY728139.1, forward strand.
TAGGTGGTGAAAACGTATAGGTCCTGAATGTTGAGGTATCATGAGTAGAACTATGTGAAACACAATTTAGTGCTGGCAGCGAAATTCATTATACTAAATATGTAGAAACACTAAATTATGGGTGAGTTATTTATCATATATTTTGAATACAAGAGTCTCAAGTAAATCATTCCATATAAAGATATTAACTTGATATTTAGAGGATGAATAAATTTACTCTATGAATATCAATTATAGATAGTCTACACTCCTAGGAAGTAGAACAAGGTGAAAAATTCTCCCAACAAGAGATCATGTTTGTAGGTTTGGAATGAGGTATAAGAGAGGAAAACCTTATTATAGATATTATTAGTAGATGAGGATAGTGAAACTTATGTAAAGTTGTTGTTTGTTACCCCACCACTTCTATAGTATGTTAGAGAGGCTCATCTTTGATATAATGATATAAGACCCTACATATTTAGATATCCCTTGGACATGCTCATGATGTATTATCTAAGGGTGGGAAGATCAGCTTCCTTTTTAGAGGATGGATGATGGTATTAGTAAGGATTCATGAGGAGATTAGTAGGGAGTTTCATATACCTCCATTTATGGTATATATAGGTGTGTTGAATATGAATTTGGACCTTTGGCATCAGTTATGGTGGCCATGGATAAATAAGCATGTAGAAGAATTTCCCTCTTAATGGCACACTTGTTAGTAGCTGAAGGCTAATCATTAGGTTCTAGTGGTTTTATCCCAAAACATTGAGGTTCAAGAGTGGAAGTGTGGTGATATCTATATAGAACTTCTGACGGGGTTCCCATCATTTTCTAGATGACATGATTCCATCTTGGTGATCATACACCGACTCACCAAATCAGGACACATACTAGATATCAAACAGTATAGTTCAATAGAGAGCTTGGGACGTCATTAGGTGTAAGAGATATTTTGGATTTTCAGATTCCACTAAATGATCATTTCATAGTGTAATTCTCTCTTCATGTCACAATTATAGAGAGTATTATAGGAGGTCCTTGGGACTTAGTTACTTTTGAGCGCTGCGTTTTACCCCCAGACTGACAACTAGACTTAACAAACTGTTCTAGTTCTGGAGGACATACTATGTGCTTTCAAGTTTTATTTTTTCTGTAGTTGGGAGTATCAACTACCATTTGTGGAGTTTTTTTTTTAAAATAAAAAACCCATTCCACCATCGTTATATCACCATTAAAGCCTTTGTATGGGAGACAACTACAATACTGGATAGATCCTGGGGAGTCACTACTCATGGTTCTAGATTTTGTGAGAGTGATAATAGAGAAGGTTAAGATCATCCAGAAGTTAATGAGGACTAACCATAGTTGTAAAAGTATTATGTAGACTAACTATAGAGGCATTTTTAGTTTAAAGAGGGAGACCATGTTTTACTTAAGGTATCACTGCAAGGAGGACTATGGAGATTTTTCCAAGGATGCTATTTATCTCCAAGACTCATTGGACCTTTCCTAATACTGTGTATGGTTGGTGAGGAGATGTAAAACTTTTCCATAGCATAGTAGTTATTCTGGGTACATAATGTATTCCATGTGTAACATTTGAGGAGGTATGTACATGACCCATTGCATAATATGAACTAGGTTGAGCTTGACATCAAGGATGGAGATAGCTTTTTATAATACTAAGTAGAGATCAAGTCTTGGTAGGATAAGGTCCTTCATGGGATATAAATTACCATGATCTGTGTCTGATGGAAGCATGATAATCTTCTAGAGATTTCCTAGGAGTACGAGAACCATATACATTCCCATCACCCTCATATTTTGGAGTATTAATTTTTCATTTTAAAACTATGGAATATTTTAAATAATTTTTTTGAAGATTGGTATAGATTCTTCATGGGATTATGGGGCATGGATATGATAGATATAGATGTAACATAAATATGAAATATATTATATAATGAGCGCATAATTTTTCTGAAAAATGGATTAAATCATGAATGAAGTCTAATATATTAAAACCCATAAAATTGTTGAATACATAAAATGAGTTTTACTATAGGCACAATATAATCTTTGTTTATGTTGGGTGTTCCTCTTGAGCTTCATCATGGGGGGGGGGGTTTACACAATCATTCTAGTAATGAGATAGTAAGAGGGAAGGATGTAAAGAAATGAAAATATATTGAGAAAAGAGAGATGAATTGGTGAGGACCCTACATAGGGAAATTTCTCACTAAAAGCTTTGGTCTCCAGGATCTCTCATTGGCGGAGCATCTTAAACCTCTATTTATTAACATTAGGTGGGATCGTGTAGGATTAAATATACTTAATTATAGGTAAAAAAGTGGTCCCCAAGATATTAAATAGATTAAAACCCCAAAATACATATAATCTATCCGTTTTTGGGATGTCCTAACCTTTTTAGATTTTGTAATGATTACATGACATGTAAATTTTGTACCATGTGTAATGAATTCATGAAGTGTAGGATTTGAAAATCTTTTTGGGAAATCAGGGCATGTTTCATGACATGACATATATGTGTCACATATTGACACAAGTTAACCTCACTTTGGTATAGTTTACTCTACTACATAGCTTGTATTTATTTCAAACCTTGTACTGGTTCATGGTGTGTAATGATTACTAGATGTGTAAAGTCACTTTTCTAATCCAAAATCCTCGTTTTTCCTGGTTCTTCAGTTTTGTGCACTAGAATTGTTCATTGATCATTAGAAATTGTAAAAAACCTTATTTGAAGTGGATAACATGATTTTTACACTCCTTTTATCATTTTCCATATTATTGAATCCTAAATAATGTGAAGAAATGATATAGTGTACATGAAATCATTTATAATTAAATTATCAGAATAAGTGCATTTTAATATCAAATATGCATAAAATAAAAGAAATTATTGAATAACCCCGCACTTTAATTCATACTTGTCCTAATGGATGTAATATAAAAATACTATAAAATATTTTTACCTTACAATGATTTAAATTCAAAGTCAAAAAATAAAACAGATGAAATGGAAAGTAAAATGTTTGAGAATCACACATAGAAATTTTTACTTTACCTCAGGTTTTAATGAATAGAAACAGAAAATGAATTTTAATTTTCTTCTTTATATATATCCAGGCCTTTTCATTAATCCATTTTCATTTTTCAATTAATTTTTAATATGCTTACCATTTATAATTTTCTTACATGCATTTTTATGCTCATCATCAACGTAAAAAAGAATAGAGTGATTCACAGACCTCATGAACATGTCTCTTACCATATGATTTAAAGGTATCTAACATATCAACCACATAAAGAAAAAATCACAAATAATCATGATGTATTATCCATTTAGGACCAAATGAATATGAATCTTAGTGAAGGTAGGTAAATGATGTATTTCATGTGTGGATCAAAAAAAGGTTTTTCTGTAAATTAATTTTCTAGATAATAAACAATATCTTAATGAAAGTATCCTATTTACCTAGTACCTCAAAGTAGGCTCATAGAGAGATGAAATGAAATAAATAAAAAACCTATTTTATTATTATAATATGTCTCTTTTGTTTTTATAAAGTTGTGATGGATAAAAGTCTCACAGCCACCACCCAACCCCAAATGGTCACCTCATGACACTATTTTTAATTGTTAAAACAATATCACTTTTCAATAAATGGTTATTTTTTAATTTACCTTTTCACAATCCTTTTATTTACAAGTGGGTGAAAAATAAATAAAATGAATGTTCCTTCCCTAAATCTAATAAAAATTCACCCCAAATTTATTTATTTAAAAATATGCATCCCTTCCACCAATCAGCACTCCCCACTCTTATTTTTGATAATCATGAAAAATATTTAGAGAATGAATTTAAATGATAATATAGTATTGTAAAATGGATCTTCCCAAACAATGATATTCATTGCATCTATATGATTTAAAATGGATTAATGTAAGGTGGTTCTAAGGATAAGGGCTAACAAAATATGACTTAATCATATTGAAATTGATACTATTTAGTTGCAAATTTGATAAGATGTAAATAATGTTCTTGAAGAGAACATTATAATGTTTCAATTGATATATATGATATAAGGAATGTAAAATATTTTCATAGAGGATTTAATGGAAATGAGATGAATGGTTGGGACAACAACTCATGAAAGTCCATATGAATAATTAAATTAATTAATACAAATATTAAAAATTCTAAATATTGACTAAATATTAAGAAATCATCATTTGAAATGATTAACAAGCTCCTCAAAACATGATTTTTCAAATCATAATCCACAGGCTTATCCCTATAAATTCATTTCCCATTTTTCTCATTCAAATTTATTAAAAAATTAATTTAAATTCATTACATGGTAATTTTATTATATAGTTTAAATCTCAATGTTTGGTTGATTAAAGAAATAATCAGATATAGGGACTAAAATTAGAAGTTAAAATATCTAAATAAATTAAATGTTTCTAATAAAGTAGAAAAATAGTGAATTGAAATGCATACCCCCTATAGATTATAGATTTCAAGTCAGCTACGTAGGTTCTTCCTACACATAATTAATGATGCGTATTTGTCCTGCAACCTCTTCTTGTGCATTCTGGTGATTTCTACTGTACAAGGTGTTTATGACCTTACAAATTAAAAACAAATATGTAAAATCCAAAGCTATTAAAAATGAATTTTGAAATACTTGGAGTGAGATCAGCTATGCCTAAAAAACTAAATAAAAAAATATATATAAAAATAAGGTTTCCTACCAAAAGTAATTTTTTTAATATAATTGGATTGAACATAACCCCATTACCTTTAGCATATGTTATAGATGATTAAAAAGTTTTTACCTCACAAGGTTATAGAAATGGTCTATGTTCTTTCATGTTCTCATAGGCCAGACCCTGTCCTTCTTCTCTAAATAGATTAATTCTTCTCGATAAAAGTACTTTATTAATCTCAATTGAATCAATTCATCATTTCTTCCACAATCCCGATGAACTAAATGGAGGTTTATGTACCATAAAACCTTTTTTTGTTTTCTTAAATGAGGAGGAGTCAATCAATCCTCTTATGGAAGTGGTCTGAACCTTCTTCTTCACTTAATTATTTTTAGTGTTTTTATGTTGAGTATCCTCTTTTATAATTAAAGATATATGAAGTACCTCTTTACTATTAGTGAAAAGCTCAAACTCATGTGCGATTTCTTCTCTGAACTAACTTTCTTATAACCAAATGTAGTTCTTCATTGATTTATAGTTGTTGAAACGTACCTTTTTACATCTAAATCTCTGAAAAGGTTCTCCACTTTTGACATTATTTATCACACACCCAATGGATAAAAATGGTATCTCCAAAATGATTGGATATTTCTTATCTTATATATCCAAAACTAATAAGTCTAAAAGGAATTATATTTTTTATATTTTGATTAAGATATCCTTAATAAGTTCTCTTGGGGATTTTATTATCAATTCTTATAATTGAATAAGTAATTCTATGGGCTTCATTACTTCTATCCCAAAAATATGGAAAGTCGTATATGACATTATATTGTCATTCAAACCTAAGTTACAATAATATTTTCCACATTTTCATCTATTATAAAGACAAGAATATAAAAAATACCTAGATCACATTTTTTATAGTTAGGTCTTTAGATACCACTTCCAAACACTCCCATGTGAGCAGAATTGTGAAAATATCTTCCAGAATCTCCTTTTTTGGTTAACGAATCCTTCATGAATTTCACATATATTGGCATATTTGCGAGATCCTATGAAAAAGATATACTAATATTTAAATATTTAAAGTGTTCCAAAAATTTAATTTTATGCATGTTGTTCTTTACTTGAACTATTATTTATGGAAAAGGAAGTCCTGGTTTGTACTATTGTGGTTCCTTTTTAGATTCTTGTTGCTTGATATTTTCAAATTATTTTTCACATTCTTCCACTAGTTGTATATAATTATGTAAGATAAATTCTATTACAATTACTTATGTCTTCTTAGAAATTATATGCTATAAAAAAATTTAAATCTTCCTATGGGTGTACTTTATAGAATCATGGTATTACTTCTTCAGTTCTATTTCTGAGTTGTTAATATTTTTTTCTAACTAGATTATCCATATTTCTCAATAATGTTTTTTAGATATTTGATTCTTCCTCTATTTACTTGAGTACAACCTCAGTTGTAGATGTTAATATAGCCATGATTTCCTATAATTTATGGACCTATCTTGTCTGTGTGGGCCCTTACAGTTCTTGTTGTTTGTACCCCTGTGGTGTTTTTTAAAATCATTATGCTTGTTGTTGTGGAATCCACCAAACATTAAATTTATTTACACGACTTTAACAAGAATAATTTGGTTTTTCTATAAATGTATCTTGTTTTTTTTTCAAATATACCATCATAAAGTTCATCTTCTTGGTCAATGATTGCGTCTGTTCAACCATCCAGTCATTTTTGTTGATTAAATGAATACATTTTAGTTGTGTCCCTTATTCTTTACACTAGAAAATATTGCTCACCATTTTATCCAAAAATCTAGATCAATTAATGAAATTTCTTCACCAGTGATCCTATAGCTATAACATCAAGAATCGATCTATTTATATATGAAAAAAACATATAAAAAGTTTGAATTAATATCTATAGTTCTAGACCATAATGTAAGAATTTACAAGACATATATTTTAAGTGTTCCCATATAGAGTATAATATTCTTCCTCAAATTGATAAAAGTTTATCATGTTTACCCGTATGTCCATTGATTTGGAAGGTTGGAAGAAGTGGGTCAGGATGTTTCATGCCAGCTGATCCCATGTTGTGGTGGAAAATTTTGGAAATCTTTGAATCCAATCCTGAGATCACTCTCTTAACGAAAATAGAATGAGAAATAGCCTTTCCATATTGCTTGAAACATTATGAAATTGGAATGTGTTTTACAGATCAAGGAACCTACAAAGATGTGAATTTGGATATTTATATGGTATTCTAGTAAATTTTACCAGGTTTAAGATTATAACAACTATTGCAGTCTTTATCTCGATGTGGTTTACAAAATAGAAGGTGTGAAGATTCCTGGTTGAAATATTGTATTTGATAGCCACCTGTTTTATGTGAGTGCCTGTAGCCCTGAATCTCTATAAGGAAGGTTTCCAGTTTCTTGAGTTTTCTTAGTTCCTACTATAGTCAAATTGACTTTACTCTCTAGTCTTGGTTCAGGATGTGGGTGGACCCAATGATACAATTTTTCTTTTATCGAGTGTTATATTTGTACATTAATGATTTCAATAAGAGAATTGTAGCAAAAAATACCCCAGATAAAAAGAGAAATTGAAATAAATAAACCAAATTAAAATTAAATTTGATAACCTAAAATCTAAAAAGAATATTTCCATGGTAACAGTGCTAGTTTTTATGGGCCCATAGGGTGTCATTATTTCCCTATGGTTATAATCAAAATAATTTTTTTAAAAAATAAAATTAGGATACTTAATTAATTAAAATAAATACCAGAAAATATCAAGGTCAAAACCATATAGATGGTGAATTAGTTTATTTAGGTTTTCAATTTTTTTATTTGTTTCATTTGAATAAAGAATTGATGAAAAGTTTGGTTTGACTAATTTTAAGAATGCAAAAGACTAAATAACTATTGATTTTTTTGGTTTGAAATTAGATTTGAAAGGCATGCTGGGGTTTTGTAGTTTTAGGGTTCATGTGTAGTTGGAATTTAAAAAATAAGTTGATTAATCCATTTTTGGCATCATATTCAAGATAAGTTGGATCCAAGGGTCATTGTATGCCATCCTCAACAAAATAATCACCTATTTACCTTGGTTTAATATTTTAGGGTTTTATCAAATCATGTATGCCTTGATACCATATTTAAACCAGATTTACCTAAATTTAACGGTGATCATACCACATTTAGGGTAATTAGATGTACAATTTATAATGGTCCTTTTTTGATTCAATACCAATGGGCATGATAACATTAAAAGAAAGGGATTTGAAATTGATTAAATAAACTATGGAAATCCAAATACATTAATTAGTAAAAGGGAATAAATCCAATAACAACTTAAAACTTTATCTATAAAAGCATAGAACAAGACAGGTTTACCCCTCATCCTAGTTATGAGAGAGTAATCCGGAAGGATGGGAAGAAAAGATAGAATATTGAGAAAATATAAATGAACTGGTGAGGAACCTACATAATGCAACTTATCTCTCTCCAATAATTGGTATTTAGGATCTCACTTTGTTGTGATAGCTCATCCCTCTATTTATACACTATAGATGAGCTCTTGTAGTATTTAAGAGATTTAAGGATGGGTTAAAATTGGTCATAAGTGTCCCTCAGGCCATAAAGCTTTTCAAAACCCAAAAATACATCAAATTTGGATGTTTTGGGACTTCTTATCCTTTTAACATCATGTAATGATTAAATGACATGTAAATGGTGCACCAAATGTAATTAATTCATGAACTTAAGTCTTACAAAATATATTTGGAAATCATAGAATGAGTTATGCCATGGAATATATGTGTCACATTATGACATATATGTGTCACATTGTGACACAAGTGAACTTTAATCCGAGCTAGTATCCTCAAATTATCGACATGTATTTTTTTCATTACTTACACATTTCATAATGTGTAATGACTAGATGATGTGTAATGTTAATTTTCTACTCAAGAAGCCTCCTTTCTCCTCAGTTTTTCAGTTTTGTGCCCCTGAATTACTCCATGATCATAATTATTTGTAAAAAACATCTTTTATGTGGATATCATGATAATTTTAATTCATTTTTATTATTTACAATAACATATAGAATACTAAAAAATATTACTAAAACACTCGGTGTACAAGAATTCATTAAAAATGAAATTATTATAATCAATGAATTTCAATATAAAAAATTTATATAATAAATACATTTATCATTATTCATTCAAAGATTTAATAGATTTTAATCAAGGAAAACCTAAAAAATATTAAAGGTATATTCTTGTTGTGTGTTTTTTGATTTTATTCCACCTTTCATTGTGCTATCATCATCTAAATTTCATTTGGTCAATGGTTCTCTAAATACCAGAAAATAGATCATTACACATCCAATCTTTGGAACAATATATCATTTCCATGGGTGTGAGATTGAGATTAATGGAATGATTGAGGTTTTTTGATGGATACAAAAGTAGGGATGGATTACAATAATGTTGGTATAACCCATTTTTATCTTTTTATATAACTTATGATATGGTGCTATGGGGATCATTTCCTTAGCATAGGATATTGATGAAATTTGAGCACTAGTTATAAAAAGAATCAGTCGATCCCAGATCCACTTTTATCAGTATGTATAGTGGAATAATAGATGGTAGAAATGGAATGGGAAATAAATATAGAATAGTCTAGGTTTTCTATGAAAATCATGACTATACTACATGTACACTAGAAGAACACATACCTTGTGGTCCCCTCCATCGGTTCTAGGGTTTATTTGCTGAAAAAGAATATCACACGCCATGTGACACATGTCACATGCCATAAAACCCATGACTAGAAGCTCAACATGTACCCTTAAGGTACATGGGAAAGGAAATGGATAGAAAAATATTCCTGACAAGAGTATATGGGAATGACCCAATACCTGAACACTACCATATACACGACCATGACCAGTGTACATGGGCACAACCCAAAGTACATGGGCACGAACTGAAGTACACCTACTCGGATAAGTGACACACATCGAGTCACCACATATACTCTACATGTTTTGATTCATAAAAGTAAAATTTTCATATATTTAGAAAGAAATGTCATGTGAGATGATGATAAATGAGCACACCTTTGGTGGAAAAGAAAAATTGTGCACTCCTAGTACATGATGTGTACTTCTTCCCGGGAAAGTTAAGGCCCTCTATATCATCATTATGAACAAAAATATCTTATTTTTTTCCATTCATACATTCCTACGTGGGTATTATAACACTCTAATAATTTAAAATATATTTATTATATAATAAAGTTAATTTTTTCTATATCTTGCGATGCACGCAACACCTGTTTTAAACAAAACACATTTTAGTCATGCCATACACTCATTATAGAATTAATTTTTAACAGTTTTAGAAAATTTATTTGAATAATAATAATAATTTTTAAAATTAGTATATAAAAATTATTTTTGGTGAATTTTTGGTATTAATCTAAAAAGTTTCTTTTTTGATGAATAGTGAAAAATACTAAATTTTCACTGAAACATGCCATTTCATTTATGCAATTTATAATGTAGAATTATATTTTGATTTGTTTTCAAAGTAAAATTAGTTCAATTTTATACCAATAATTCTAATTTATGTCATTAGAATAATTATTAAATAGAATCTGGATCTAAAAACATTGTAAAATTTTAGATTTTTTCTGTTTAAAAAACTGCTTTCTCATCACCTCTACAAGATTAATTTCAAATTAGTTTTTGAAAATTGTATATTCTGAATTTTGAAAAATGGATTCCATATTTTCAATAATAACAATTTATAATTTATAATATGTTAAAAATAAGTTTTAACAAAAATTAATAGTAAAAATAGTAAAAACTAATTTTAGTAGTAAATGTAAAAATGGGTTTACCTAGGGGGGTAAAATTAGAAAATAAGGGTTAAAATGACATAATAGTTTTTCCAAAAGACATTTTATGGATATATTTATAAAATTATGACCTTATTTTCTCTTTTTATGTGTTTTTGGGACACATTTCCATGAATGTGACCTATATAATTAGTTAAATAAAGAAAAATACAAATAAGGAATATCTCGTACTCGTAATATCAATAAAGATTCGGGATAGGAATAAAACATATGTTCAGTTATAGATATTATTTTAAAATATAAATTTGATTTTTATCGTGATAATTTTTTATATTTTTTTTTGGAAATGGAATAATTACTTTAAATGCTTAAGAAACACTAATATAGAAATTATTTAGTTAATAATTAAATAAAAAAATGATGAAAAAATATTAAAAGTGATTAAATTTGAATGAATGATTAAGTTCGACAAATTTTTTAGATGAATATATCATGTTACACTAGTGTGAACATGATAGATTCGAATTAAATAAGTTTAGTTAATTTTTTAAGTTAAATTTATGTCATAATGTCAAAGTTGACATTAATATTATTTTATACTAAATCATATTTTATTAAATGGTTTAAAATTAAAAATAATACAATATTATAAAAATTGATTTTTAAATATTAATAAATATCAACTATGGTACATTAATAGACCAATTTCACTTTTAAAATGAATATATTGACACATAAATAGTAAAAACTCTATCAGCATGGTTAAGGCTAATTCAATATTTTTTCACATTACATGAGCTTGTAGAAAAATTAATTTCCAACAAACATAATATTTATATTTTATAAATTAGATATCACATTTTTAATATATGGGATTAAATTATCTAGTAAGACTCATTTTATAATAGGCATAAAGTATAAATTAACTAGGTTAAACATTCTAGTTTCCATAGTGAAAAATAAAAATGGTATATATAAGGAAACTTATAAGTTAATGGGAAATTTTTTAGAAAATATGTTTCATTGTGTGGTGGCGGTGTGGTTTGACCATAAAATCCCTAAAAACCCTCAATTATTATTTTTTAGAAACTTTGGGTAATGTGTATTTACAAAAATACCATTCGTCCTCAACTATAAAAGGTAACTAACTTACTTCAATTATTTACACCTTAAAACCACTTTGATTTAGACAATAAATATCTAAATAACCTAAAAAATTCCCTCCTATAATAATATAATCCATATTTTGGGATGAAATCCAGCCTTGGAAGGGTTTAGTCAAAACCTAAGAAGGATACTCAAAGAAAGTTAGTGTTCTTATACGAGGATCTTTTTTATTTATTTATCCACCTCCTTCAATTATTATTAAACCATGAAGGTATAATAAACTAATTATATTTCATATAATGGGATATTTTTATAAAATGTTCATGATATGCAACCATTTACAGTTCAATCAAATGGGTTAAAAAATTATCATTCGTGTGTGTGGAAGATTACCGCCTCACGAATCGATGTCAGTGGTTCTTCCATTACCCCATTATGTGGTTGGGTATGATAATGGATATAAATTATATATATATATATATATATATATATATGATATTTATAACATATTTGTACATATGGGGTCATTATAATATATATATAATTTTTTAATTTCTATTCCATAGGGGATAAAATAACGTCACTCTTGGGTACAGTGGACTACTGCCTCACGAAGTGAGGTAATTCATATTTCACTAATGATTTGCATGAAATGTAATAATGTAAATGTTATTTATTATATGGAATATTAATTAAATTATTATGATTTTTTTAAAGGTTGGGGCCGAAGCCTCATTTTTATTATTAAATCAAAGCAAAGTCCTCTTTTAACGGGGTATAGGGAAACCCATTACATAGCCCGAAGGCCCAGTGGGCTTGTAGCCCATTACATAGCCCGTAGGTCCAAATTCAAAGGCCAATTCACATTCTGTGAATAGTAACCTGCTGCTACAGTACCACACAGTATCGTCGCCGCTACAGTGCCCTGTCGCCGCTACAGTGCCCTGCCACCACTACAGTACCCGCTGATGAACAGTGCCGCCACTGCTATAGTACCGCTACAGTCCTGCTACAGTACCTGCGCCCCATGGGTTTTGAACCCCCATTTTCCATGTAGCCTTATGGGGTGCTTACCACTAAGCAAAACCCCAACTTCATTATTATGATATTTATGAGATATTGAAAATTATTTAAATATCATATATATCATTTTATTTTTTATATTTTCACTCACTTAGGGTTGATAACATTGTTCATGTATGTGTGGATTACCAAATTCCCAAAGTGATGTGACTCTCCTTTTATAACCACACCACATGGATGATATATACAAGTACAGTTTAAGAAATAATATCTTATACGTGATATTGTCATAATTATTTAAACATAAAATATGACTTAAATAATTTCTATAATGTTTATTGAAAAACTTAAACAGTAATCATGCACATGTACCCCTACAATCTTGATGATCTTACCATGCTTTATTCTTCAAAAATGTACTTCATGATTGGTTTTAAAAGTATAATTGATGAAAAAATATGATAATTATTTTATAATATTTCTTCTTCTTATAATATAACTATATAATTTTCATATGAAAAAAACCATTCATGATGAAATACACATACGAAATCAAGGTAATTATCACTCTAAGAAATGAAAATATTGAAATATTATTAATTAATAGGTAATAATATGTTATAAAAGGATAATATATGATAGTATAAATATTTATATATTTCTTTTATAAATTAATAGAATGTTTCAACCACTATTCATACATTTAAAAAATGTTTTATCAAAAGTAAGCACAATGTAATGAATTTTTTCTCAATTTACATTCCAGTGATAATTATTTTTTATTAAACAACAATTAACATTTATGTGGTGTATATAATTCCCCTTGAAATGTAATAACTTGATTCCTTTTTAATTTATATTGTTTTAAGTTTCAGTTTGAATTATTTAATCTTTTGTTATTAATATTGAAAACCACCAAGTGGTAAATGTTATTGTATAATCCCACTTTCTTTTTGTGATTGTTAACTTTCTCTTAGAACAACCACTTCAATGTAATAATTTTTCACTATACATTAAATTTCTCTTATAAATCCATATTCATGTATATTTTGTATGATTGTTTCCTAGACCTTATACCATTTCTATTGATGATGTCTACTTTTACATTTATTTGATTAATGATAGAAATATGGATAAATCTATATCCTTTAATCATTATGGATATTTGATAATAAGGAACATTGTTCATAAATTTAATCTATTATTTGATATTCATCAAAAATAGATATCCCCTTAATAAATTGATAAGTCTCATGAGACAAAACAAGGTGTCCAAACATTACACATTTATAATCAGTAGTTTTTAACTGTCTTGAGGATAGATCTTGACAATAGTGGTATAGTTGGAAAAACTTGATGGGTTTGTCTCCAATAGTTTTAAACTATATTGATGATAGATCTTGATGGTAAATGTATCATGTTTTTGGGAAACATGATTTCCAATAATTAATAATTTTAATTATTTAGAATTTTGTAGTTTTTATTATTATCCATGATATTTTAACTATTATATTATATATGGATTCATTTCATTTTCAATCTATTGATTTACTGGAATGTGTTTCAGTTATTTACCTTGTAATTTTGATTCTTCCTTATCATACTATGATAATCAAGTTGTTTAAATGTAATGTGTGTTGTAAAACCCTGAATTTTTTTGAATCATTTTTTTTTGAATAAATGAAATTTATTTTATGGGTTTCATTGAATGCTACACCCTGTTAAACATGCACTACAGGAAACACTATATCAGATTACGTTACATGCAACATTGAGTTTTAACAAAACTATCATATATTATTAATTTAGTTATTTAAACATGACCGTTATAACCCATCCATTATACTTAGTGATATGAATAGTAATAACAAATTTATTAACATTAAGTATAATAGTTTTATATAAATAAAATATTTATAATAAAAAACATAATATTTGGTAATGTTTTTATGTGTTTCAAAAAAGATATTTTCTCAAAAAAATATATGTATTTCCATGATAAATTATAAAATTAATTTTTTACACTTTAAGAATATTAATTTTACAAAATAAACTTATTTTTTCATTTCATAATGTCAAAATTAGGTTACGTTTAATTTTCATGTTTTTTTAAAAGTTTCATTTTTGTTGAATAGTGAAAAAATATTGAATTTTCATTTAAAGATGCATTTTTGTTTAATTAATTATAAAAGTTAAATTATATTTTAAATTGGATTTAATGTATATATAGTTTAATTATACATCAATTAATCCAATATAGGTCATTGAAATCAATTTTATATTGAAATTGGTTATAAAAACATCATAAAAGTTTGATCATTTTCACTTTATAAAAAAACTTTCATATCATATATATGAGATTAATTTTAAATTATTTTTTCACATTATGTGAATAGAATTTGTCAAAATTGATTCCATATTTGGAATCATTAGAATTTTTAACTTATAATATGGACAACATAATTCTTGACCAAAATTAATATTGAATGCATGAAAAAATTAATTACTATGAATAAGGTAAAAATGATTCTACCATGGCTTAAAAAAAGGTAAGGGCCAAATTTACCTATAAAATTGTCTAAAAACTTTTTTATAGCCATATTTCAACCATTCCACCTATATGGTTTGATAATAGACTATTTTGGACCCAAATTACATATAGAAAATGTGGGTGTAATTTTATCTTTGATATGATAAGGGTCATATTTTAACCAAACCACCTATATGGTTGGTTTTTTTTAATTTAGACACTTTTTACATATGAAAAAAGTGGGTGAAATTATCTATCTAAAATATTTACCAGTTTTCCACCCACCTCACTTATAAATTGAAACATACTCTTCTCTCTTATTCACACCTTCAAATATATTTGGTTCAGCCAAGAAACTCCCATATCACTTCCCAAAATCAATTAAATCAACCTATAAGCCTTATTCTGCAAAGAAATAAATCCCAATAAGGAGCTTAGTGAAACCCTAAGGAGAATACCTAAATAAGAGGTAACATTCATCAATAGTCATCTTTGTTTATTTTCATCGTCAAACCCCAAAAATTATTTATGTATCATGATTATATAATAAACACAATATATTCCATATAATGAGATGTTTTTATGTTATGGTACTGACCTAGATCAATCTCCACTTTGATCAAATGGGTTATGAATTCATCATCCATTTGTACAGCGGAGTACCACCTCATGAACCAATGCCATTCGTTTTTCCATTACAACCTGTCAAGGATGGTAATAATGATATATTTATTGTTTATATACAATATATATGATATATAGGATTTTATTATGAATATATAATTGTTATATCACACATACTTTCATGATTTCTATTGTGTGGGAATATGATAACATCATTCCTATATATGGAGGACTACCACCACGTGAAGCGATGTGACTCAGTCATGCTTTACATGGAATGTATTAATGATATATTTAATAAACAGTTTCTATATATATGACATAATCATGATTCTATAATGATAATATATATCATTTAATTTTCTTTATTTCAATCCTACAAGAAAATAAAAAACAATATTCATGCATATATACGACCTAACGTCTCCACGAATGGTGTTTTTCATTCCATTTCCGTAAATATTAAAAATTATTTTAAACACATATATAGTGAATATACATGATATTTATGTCATGTTTATAATTTTTGAGATTATGGATCTATTATCAAAGTAATAGGATAAAAAATATAACAAATCAAAACTTAAATGAAAAACATAGCGATTGTTACCCGAAAAAAAAATTAACATGGAATTGTTAATAAATAAGTAATAAGAGATCAGAATAAAATAATATATGATATTATATATATGAATATTTTTATGTAATATATTTATAATAAACTCATATTTATTATATTGGATGTTTTAATGAGTACATTGAAAGTCATGAATTAAGGTAAGAGGATTTCTGTTTCACTTTTATTTTTCAGGATACCCAAGACATATTCTCTACCTATTTCATTTATGTGATGTATATAATGGATATGAATGAATATTAAGATTATTATACATTAAATTATTTTTATTTACATATCTATTTGGGTATTTCTCTATCACAGGTTCTATGGTTCAAATGTTTACAAATCAGTAAGGTAATTCTATCTCAATTTTCCTTCTTTGAGATGTATGTTATGATATGAAACTAAAATCCTTTATTATGAGTATATAAAAACCTGTTGAATTATAATATCATGAATTTATTTATCCTCATGATATTCTAAGTTCCATTTTATTTTATTACATCATGGGAATTATGATCCAATGTTACCAAAGTAGTAAATATTTTATGTTACAATCTCTCCATTTATTAGGATTGTTTATGATTGACTCTCCAATGTTTAAATATCAAGATATAAAAATAAAGAATATTATTGATCTTCCATCTCCTCTGGTTATTTATGATATCTTCAAGTAAGGACACCATTTTTCCACTCATTGGTACTTAAATATATTAAGAAAATATTTTCATGAAAATTAGACTTCATTTCTCTCTTAGTTCAGAAATTTATTTTCTTCATAAACATTGTATTCAAAATTTTCAAAATTATATTTTAAGATCATTTTGAAGAAAAATATTTTGAAAATTATATTTTTTTTAAATTTGTTTAAATTTGTTTATGAAGTATACTTTTTATGTTTTCAATATTATTTTCAAAGAAAATAGTTATCAAATTGTTTCATGTTTTAAAAATTATTTACAAAGTGTAGAGGATATTTTTTGTCAATAAATGTTTTAAATGATTGATAAAAATCATTTTCCATATAATATTTCATCTGTTGATTTTGCCTATGCCTTATTGGGGATATGATATAATGATTCCAATCTCATTATTTCCCTAAATGGATTATTTTTATGATGACATGGTAATTTTTTATAATGCTTATCTTCCATGGGTTACACCCCGAGTAAATGATTATGAAACTCATTTTTTGAATAAGTTATTCTATAATGAAATGGTAATGAAATATATCTCTCTTAAAAAGGATTAAATGTAATGATATTTTTATGATACCCATTTTATTTCATGGGAAATGATATGATAAATGTTAATGATCTTGTGGCACACATTTATATGATTTAATTATATGATGGGTGGGACCTATATTACGCTCCAATTCATTGTGTTATGATTTATATGTCATGGTATAGATAGTACTATAATGGGAAGTAAAATCCGTTCATTAAGAAAGGTATAGAATAGGAAGTGAACCCGGTTTAGTAAGACTTGGATATAATAGGGAGTGAACCTAGTTCAGTAATGGACTTTGTCAGCTATGATTGTCTTGGAAGTTAGCCTTGACTAATTTAGAAACTATTTTATATTCTTTTGTGTATGCTACAAATTACATGTCTTATGAAATTATTATTATCTCATTTGTCATGTTATTTCATTCCCTTATGATTTATGTTTTATGAGCTTCCAATATTGATGCCATGACATGATATTATGATATTTGATATGAAATTTGAGGTTTTTATATTTTATGAATAGGTTTTTATACCCCTATGTTCATGTTATATTTATGTATGTCACTTTGTTACCCTCGCTGATCTCCCAAGATCAACATTTTGTATTATTCCTTTCCATAGTTTATCAAGATATGTATGATGTAAGATATATCTTAGAATAGTGATAGTTATAAAGAACATAGTGGGAGATGATGTTTCTCAAGTATAGATCAATGTTTATGTTTCCATATTTCTAAATAAAATAAAATAATATTTTTCTCAAGCATTTCTTATTGTAATGTAATGAATATTTATAAAAAACTATGTAATATCTATGTATGTTAACTCTGAATCACTATAGTTGGTATTACAAGATTATTTTATCAAAACTTTAGAAACAAGGATGAGAAAACCTTAGTGAGATCCCTAAGGACATGTCTAAGGATAAGTCAAAGTATGAGACAAATTATAGGAAAATATCTTGGAACTTTGGTAAAGGATATAGCGAGTGCTTTCCTAGGAATACATCCCTGTCTGGACACTACAAGTGTATGTTTCTCTGGAACATATATAATTAGGGGTAATAACCCCAAAACACCATATTAAGCTATATTCGACTAGGAATTAGTGCAAAATAATGGGCCTTAATGCACATCTAGTTTGAAACTCCTTGGAGATATGTTATAGAAATTAAAGAACTATTTATAAACCATCAATAATGTTTTAAAGAGAAAACTACTATGAATGACCTTTGATAAACCTAAGTTTTCATCGATTAAATAAGAAGGTTTCATGATTTAGACAACCTACATGTGATTTCTCTAGATATTGTGGTTCCATATTATTATTATTGTTTATTAATCTATGTATTTTAATTTAGTCAATTAATTGAACCCAATGGAACCACATTAAAGTTGAATATAATATAAAATGAAATGTTTTTCTTACTGAGAATAAAAATTTTATGGTAGATGGAATGAAAAATCAATTTACTATTCTCATAAAACTTTCTCAAGATATGAATCATGTCAGACTTCTAAATGAGAAAATGAGGGGATAATTTTTTTAGAGTCATTCATAAAGAAATCCAACCTTCTTTGCACAAGTCCTATATCCAATAGTTGTTGGACAATAGATCGATACCACTAAAAATATATAATTTTTTTCAATGATTGGAACCCGAAAAATTCATTATGGATGTATAGTATTTGGAAGTTGAAGTATATCAATTATGGACTCTTATCAAGAATGTGATGAAATTGGATGAAATTGAATCCATGGATTGGAAAGAGTTCAAGAAATTATTTTTCAATGAGCAATTTCCTCATACTTCCTCTATAATGATGGAAAAGGAGTTCCTTGAGCTATATAAAAGGATGATGAATCCATTGGTACCTACAGAGAAAATTTTACAAGTCTTGTGAGGTACGATTTGGGGATTATCATCCAACATGATTTTAAGGTTGATATATTATTTAATAGATTATAACAACTTATATAATTTGAGTTAACCATAAGATAATTTATTAGATATGAAGAGATTGTTCTATGTCCGGTCAAGGTAGAAATGGAGGTTGTAGTTATGTATAAATATTATGGTTTTGACATGAAAAGGAAGATAGAATTAAAAAACAAATATAAGAACCATGGGGATAAGAATATGAGACATAATTTAGGAGGACTAGTAAATGTTTTATATGTGGAAGGGAAGTTCATTATGAAATTGATTTTCTGAAGTGACGGGAATAAGTTATCTTATTGTTAGAATTGATAGAAATATTTATAGATTGCACCTCCCATACTTTAGTTATTCAAGTGTTAAGAGAATGGGAATTATTCTAACTAGTTCCCTAACCCGAGAGTTAATGTGGATGATCGATATCAGTTACCTCTTAAGGTAAGGGATAAGGGGAAATCTAATACATCCACTATTTCTGATGTGGGTTGCAATAATTATGTGGTTAAAGGTACACATACCATCCATTCTATAACTACTTATGTATTATTTGACATTGGATCTACCCATTCAATCATATCTAATAAATTTTATAACCATATCAAGATTATAACTAAATGATTAGATGTGGAATTAGTAGTGAAAACCCCCATTGGTATAAATATATCATGTTATGTTTATGATTCATCTATGGTTGAAATTAGAGGGAATGTGCTTTCAGAAAATCTTATCATTATTCCACTAGTTAAATTTTACTTCATCTTAGGTATAGATTGGATTTTTCTACAAAAATCACAAACAAATTTTCAAGGAAGGGAAGTCATGTTTGATATTCTAGACCAACCTATGATCAACTATCAACATGATAATAAGTATGAACTTACAAGGGAGATTAAATCCATTGTATGGGTTTTAATTACCATTTATAAGTGGTGATTATCTAGAATTATTAGGGAGAAATTGGACATCAATGTTATTATTATTAGGTTGAAATTTGTGGATGTATTTCAAGAACAATTTTCTATTCTTCCACCAAAATGTGAATTTTAGTTATAAATAGAACTCATATCTAGTTCCTAACCAATACTAAATAATCCCTATAAAATTTACCTGATTATGTTATAAGAATTAAACAAGAAACTTTAGGAAAAAATGAAAAGGAATTAATTCATCCATGTGTGTCAAATTGGGGTGAAACTATTTTTTTTTGTGAAAAATAAATATGGATCAATGAAACTATACATTGATTATAGGGATATAAACAAGAAAAAAATTATGAACAATTATCATATTCCCTATATTGATTACTTGTATGATGAAATGTTCATAGATTAATAGTTTTAAAAGATTTACCTTCATTATATACATCATAATTTGATTATCAAGATGGAAGATATACCCAAGACAACATTCCATAAAATATATAGACACTGTGAATATATAGTGACTCCACTTAGTATTACTAATTCCTCTTCTATCCTCATTGATTTAACGAATAGAGACTATATAGATTACCTTGATTAGTTTGTGGTAGTATTTATAGATGATATAATTATGTATTTAAAGAGAAAGTAAGAGATTTAAGGCCACTATCTAATTATACTATAGACCCTAATGATGGAGAAAATATATGAAAAATTAACAAAGTATGAATTTTCAATGCAGAAGGTTCATTTTTGGGTCATATAATCTAAAGAGATGGTATATCAGTAGATCCATTTAAGACAGAGGCTATTTAATGTTCACCTAGACCAACCATAGTGACAAATATCTATAGTTTTCATGGGTTATCTAGATATTATTGATGATTTTTGGAGAATTTCTCACAACTATCTAATCCTCTGACCAAGTTAATAAAGAATTAAGTAATGTTTATATGGATAGATGGATGTAAAGAAAATTTAATGGAAATAAGGAGAAGATTATTCTATACACCTATGATTACATTACTTTATAGTGGATAAGGGTTTATAATATATAGTGATTCATCCAATAAGGGATTGATATGTGTCCTTATATAGAATGACATGGTTATATCGCATGCCACACAACAACTAAAGACTCAGGATCAAAATTACCCCATAGATGATTTAGAGTTAACTGGGAGTTTTGTTATTAATGATATCATGGAATCATCTTTATTGTGAAAATTGTGATATATATACTGATCATAAAAGATTAATGATTATATTAAAATAGAAGGTGTTAAATATGGGACCATGAAAATAGTTAGAGCTAATTAATGATTATGACTTCTCAATACATTACCAATATGGGTAAGAGAACAAGGTGGGAAATGATTTGATTCGAAATGATCATGATAACTTATCTATGATGAGGATAATGAAAGATCCAATATTTTTGGATTTTCAAAGGATGGATATAGAAATCCTAAGTTAAGGGGGAAACTTTTATCATGTTCAACTGAATGTTCGACCATCTACCCATGTGAATATTACTAACTCATAAAAGAAATATGTAGAGCTACACAAAAATATTATAAATGTTCCTATGTTTAATGTTGATCATGATGGAGTGATATGGTTCATGAACTATGTATATGGTCCATCTATACAAAAATTGAAGGAGTTATTACATGAAGCTCATAGTTCTTCATTATCTACTCACACTCGAAGTAAAAAAGATTTATAGATGTTTTAATGAATAATTCTAATGGGAAGGCATGAGGACGGATATCATAGTGTTTGTATCTCTGTCCATGTTATGTCGGCATGTTATGCTTGAGAGGAAAACGTTTAAGGGGATGTTTCATTTATTACACATACGAGAATGAAAATGGGATAAAATCACAAATAATTTTGTTATTGGACTCCCCAAAACAGCTTAAGGGCATAATTCTATGTTAGTGGTAGTTTACCGACTTAATAATTCAGGAAACATAATTTCTATCAGAGAAGAATTATCTCTAGATCAGTTTTCTAGGATATACATTAAGAAATTAGTAAGGTTTCATGGAGTACCACATTCCAATATATATGATCAGGATCTGATTGTTACCTCAAATTTCTAGTGAATTATTTAGTAGGATCTTGATATGGAGTTGAGTTTTAAGACTTCATATTATCCTCAAATATATGGTTAGTATGAATGAACAATTAAAAACCAAGAGGATATGTTAAGATATTGTTCTCTGGATTTCAAATGTGGTTGGGGTCAATAACTCCCTACATTTTTGTTTTCTAAAAAGAATATATTTCACTCAAGAATTATGATGGATCCTTATGAAGCCCTATATGTAATGAAATATAGATCTCTCACATGACAGGATGAAGTTAGAGAAACAAATTTATTAGGACCTGAGATAGATAAAGAAATGGAAGAAAAGGTTAAATCCATTGAGTAACACATCATGGAAGCTCAGAGTTAGAAAAACATTATGATGATAATCACCAATTTTATCTAGAATTTAAAGTTAGTGATAAGGTGTTTCTAATAATTCCTCCATGGAAAATGGTTATCATATTTGAGATGAATGGGAAAATAATTCTTAGGTATATTGGTCCATTTAAAATTGAACTTTCTATCTAGATGATATCTTATTTATTGTAACATCCTCCAAACCTCTCTTAATTCCACAATGTGTTCAATGTATCAATCATGAGGAAGTACATACCCAACCCTTCACATGTACTGAACTTGGAGGAGATATTGTTGGAGAAATACCACTTCTGAGGTATAACTGATGGAGATTCTGGATCACATAGAGAATGTTCTACGAAACAATACCACTCACCTGATAAAATTTGTTTGAAAAAACCACCAGTTTGACTAATCTATATGAGAACCTGAGGATATGATGAAGCAACAATATTCTCATTTGCTTGTATCAGAATAATGAATTTTGACGTTGAAAATCAATTTAATTTGGGTAGAATGTAACACCCTATGTTTTTATGAATTATTTTCTTCTGAATATATTAAATATATTTGATGTCTTGTGTTTCAATATAAACCAAGTTAATCTTTCACTACCTGCAACATTGTCTTAGCTTGCGTTACATGCAACACAAAGTTTTAACAAAACCATGATATATAATTAATTAAGCTATTTAAACATGACTATTATAACATAGAAGTTATACTTAGTGATATGAATAGTAATAAATACTTTTTAAATATTATGAATAATGTTTTTATATAAATTAAACATATTGACAATAAAATACACAATTTTTTTAATGTCATTATTTGTTTCAAAAATACTATTTTATAAATTTTTTTTGTATTTTTATAAACTATAATAAAATAAAATTTAACTCTTTATAAAATTAATTTTATAAAAATAATTATTTTTTTAATTCATAATTTCAAAATAATCATAGGGTTAATTTTCTGGATTTTTTCTGAAAAATTTCATTTTTTGATGAATAATGAAAATTAGGAAAATTTAATTAAAAACATCAATTTAATTTAATTTATTTATAAAGATAAATTAAATTTTATACTAGTTTTAAAGTATATTTAGTTCAATTTTATATATATCAAGAAAATTTAGGTCATTGGAATCAATTTCATATAGAAATTAGAGATAATTTTTTTAAATCTTTTGATTATTTTTACTAAAAAACCCGTTTTCTCATAACACCTACATGATTAATTTTAAATTTTTTTCTTCCCCTTATGTGAATATAATTTATAAAATTGGATTCCATATTTTGAATAATCTATATTTATACTGTCTAATAAGTCCAAATTAATTTTTGACCAAAATCAATAGTGAGTGCAATAAAAAATAATTAACACAGTTAAGGTAAAAATAGGTTTACTTAAACAAAAAATATAGGGTCAAATATATGTATAAAATTATCTAAAAACTAATTTTTATAATTATTTATAAAATTAAACAAAAAATATTTTAGGGAATTTTATTTTGGACCCTTTGGGGATATGAACAACATGGGTGGAATTTGGTCTTTAAAAAATTTACAAGTTTGGCACTCACCTCACTTATAAAAGGAATCCCCCTCTCCTCTATTCTTCACACCTTAAAATCTATTTAGTTCATCCAAAACCTTACCAAATTAATTACCAACTTCCCTTAAGAGATTATATAAGCCTTATCTTTCGTATAAATCTATCATGTGAAGGATCCTAAGGGGGATACCCTTAGAAGAGGTAACATTCATCAATGAGTGTCACAACCCAAGTTTTTGCTTTATTTTTATTTTACTGATTTGTGGCTCCGGGTCCTTGTGTTAAGGTCTGGGCAGGGTCCAGATTAAAAACATTTTTCATTTAATTTTTTATAGGTTTTCGGATTCATGCGTGGTCACTGCACGGTGGGCAGTAGCCACGCGATCGCCCAAGGTTTTGGTGAAGAGGCCCATGTGGTCTGGCTTGAGGTGCGTAACTTGCGCGTAGTTTATTAAGTCATGCGACGAGCGCGTAGTGACCTGATATTCAGAATAAGATTAATAGATGGTTTAAAATTAAAAATATAATGTTTTATAATAATAATAATAATAATTTGATGGTTATTTTCATTATTTTTATGATTATTATTAAGAAAATTTTAAAATATTATTAATGATATTATTATTAATTATATATTATTATTGTTGGCATTATTATTATTATTATTTATTTTATTCTGGTATTATTATTATTATTCATTTTATTAATATTACTAATAATATTATTAATAATATAATAGAAAAAAGGGAGAAACAACTCTAATACTCGCCCCCCTTTTCCCTATTCCATGACATGACCCGCACCCTTTCCCCATTACCTGCGCAAACCAGCCCCCTTCCTCACAGCTCTATACTGGTGCCCCCTGCTACTCCCCGGCTAGCCACCAGCTCACACCATGACCTCCGCAACACTTTGCCAGTGTTCCCTCAGCACACCCTGGCTGCTGTCCCACTCACGCCCCGACATCGCTGTCTTTTCTGGGTTCTGCCTCCCTAGCCTCCGTGCTTGTCCGAGACCCCGCATGCCCCCTGCCACCTCCGTCCACCCGACCTAGCCAATGCCACTCGACCAGTGATGCACCGAACCTCCGCGTTTCATCTTCTGCGCTCTAGCAGGGTATCGTGCCTCGCCCCTTTTGATCCTGGCCTGCCACCCTCCCAGCACCGGTAGCGCACCACCTGCTCAGCGTGCTCGACTGGCACCCCCTCCCCTCATTGTCTGACCGCGATGACACACTCTTCCCCCCGTCCGGCCACCACCACCCTCACCTCGCATCTGCCTCTCACCAGCACACCCCCTTCTAGTCGGCGTGACCACTGCTCGCCAGCGCGAAACCCTCTCCATTTACAAGTCCCTCCCTCTTTGTTAAGAGATGTTGTTTTAGGGATAAATCCTAATTTTGTGCATTCATTTTTGTTGGGTTAGGTTGTTTTTGGCTTCTCGCAGGTGCGGTTGCCGTGAGAACAAGTTTTAGCACCAGCTTCGGGAGCTCCGTCCACATTTGGGGTAGCATCTCTTTGCACTTTCCTCTAAGTATTCAAAAATGTTTATTAATTTTCTTTTTAGTTCATAAATATGAATTAATTATTTTAGTATGTGATGCAATTAATTTAGTTTGTGTAAATTTATTTTTTAAAATTATTTAGTTGCATTCGATGTTTTGTACCATATTTAGGTGAATTGGTGTAGTGTACACATCATATTTGTTAGAACATGTGGTCTGTGTGTGATGGGTATTTGCGAGCAATGGCATAATTAGTTCCATTGGCCCTTGCTCACAGTTTGAAATTTGTGGAATTAATTAGTTGGTACTGAAATTGTTTTAATGAGTTTTCAAACATCAATCGCTATTGTTTAAACACCCTTAATTAGTCAAACATGGCTCTTTTATATCTTTAGAACCTATAAAAAAGGGTTTTTAAATGCTTCTTTGTTTCTGACTCTGTAAGGTTAAGATTAAGATGTTCGATAAAATGTTTTGTTTGAAATTATGGTTTTTTCTGTGTTTGTAACCAGTGTTTTGGTTGTACATATATAATATTGCAGGGATCAAATGGTCCATTACCTATATATATATATTTTAAAATTTAAATGGTAAGGGATATTTTCGAAAATTATTTTATAAATGGTTAAAATTATTTATTGAAATATATAAGTGGCATGTGTTTTGTTTTGGTAAATAATGGGTGTGTGTTTGGTCAAAAATGTGTTCTTTCGATGAGTTGTGGGTGTGTGGGATGGGGGTTACTCTTTGGAAATCGTTTTATAAATTTTAATGTGGTTTATTAAATTGTACAAGTGGTGTGAGTTATGTTGTGAAAGTAGGCCAAGGTGGTTCTTTTGCGATGTTTGTTTGCTTGGACTGTATAAGTCCATGTTTATGTATTTTTGTTATCTTTGTGGTTTTAGCGTGTTGGCTAGGTTTTTCCATGATATTGCGGTCTTCATCATGTTGTGCGTACTTGCGCATGAGTGTGAGATGTGTCGCATCTTTGTAACAGATCTGCAAGTCAAGGTAGGTCCCCCGCTGCACTCGCCTTTAAATTCAGAATTTCTTAATTGCATTATATTTTATTAATTTTAATAAATGGGAAATAGTATAAGATAATTAATTTTTAATGATTATTTGGTGTAAAAAGAGCAGTTTATTTTATACACGACACAAGAAATATTTTCTTGATGAAGGGACACCCAGTCGTAAAAGAATCCCCGTATGTACTTTAAACACAATTCATGGAATTTCAAATGTAGTTCTGGTATATTGATAAATGATTTCTTTTGAAGCATGAATAAGTGTTTTGGTTCACTTGAGAAATGAGTATTTTCTTTAAAATTGGTCGGTTAAGGCCCATTTGGCACTTTGACAAAATAAATTATTTTGAGAAAACATTCTTTGGGATAACACATGGGTGATCATGTTGTGTTCGACGATTGTGTGAGATTCTTGTGTGTGATGTTTGTGCATTGGAATTGGTTGCTTGTTTGACATTTTTGACTCACCCATGTTTATTATATGTGTTGACATGGAAACATGGCATAGTAAGTGAATCTTCTAAGAATGATTGTTTCACTAGTTTAGATTACGCTTTGGAAAGTGGCCCTTATTATGGATTTTACTCTCCTAGGGGATTGGGCCCCTCGGTTAGGCCTTGTAGGTCTACACCAGTCATTAGGGAATTATGACATCATCAAGAATAGGAATACCTTTAAGATGAGTCACATGTATGGTAAGTTCTAGATTCTTCATGAGCTCCTAGGTTCGACCCATGTTTTGTTTAGTGTTTATTTTTATGTGGCAGATGTTTGAGAGGTTTAGTTTGGTTGTTGGCCCCTATATACCACTTATTTTACATTTCTCTTAGTGTGTGTAGTGTTTTGTTTGTGGTTTTCCATTTGACTAACAACTGAAATTTGAATTTCTAAATTGTTTGTGGAAATGTTTTAAAATGGAATGCACCTTTTCCTTTCAAACATTAAACTTGTTTTTAAATTAAAATGGGAAATGGACTGTTACATGTCATATAAATGGAAGTGTATGTCAGGAAACCCATATTTTGTATAATTTAGTTCAAACCTAGAATTAGTAAATTTCATTATTTAAAGGTAGTGCATTGGAAATTGTTTGTTGGGAACGCCTACTGCGTTTTAATACTCATGCATATAGTGTTTTCTTGTTTTTAGTTTTGTTGTAGGTTTTAATTGAGCTTGCTCGCCATGGGAAGGGTTGGTTTTGGACTGGGGAGAGACTCTCGATGCTGCGAGGAGTTTTGGTCATGGTTAGTTTAGTTTGCTATTGTTGGTTATTCCTCTTCTTTCGTGTCATTTATTTGCCTTGCGTTATTCTACTTTTAATGCTGCTTTATTTGTCTTTAATTTATGGGCCAAATCATTCCCTCTTATTTAGTTTTGATGCCCAAAACTAGTTGGCAGCCCGTGGAGATCAGGAATGCTCCTCGGGCCATGTCTCGGGCTGACTCGGTTGACCAGTTCAGGGTTCACCCGGGTTGGTTCGTGAAAAAATGGTATCAGAGGGAGGTTGTTATTTGAGGTGGCCGGTAGATGGTGATTTGGATTTTCGGGAGTCGAGAGGTAGATACATGAAGGACGTCATGAACCCTCACCTGCTCCAAACCTTGATACACCAGGGGTAGTTCAGGTTTTGAGTCTTCTGCTTGTGTTTTGGATTGAGGGATGACAATGGAGGCAAACCGATGTTGCATTTTGATTTTACAAGGAGTATTGAACCATGTGGAGTCCGCATACAAGATTTAAGTTCTTCCTAGTCATTTACTCTTACAAGGGGCATGGACCACTACCATTTCTGTAGGTTAATAATGACTATTAGTCCCTCTCTTCAGTGATTTGATGCAAGTTAAGTGTCATCATGGTTCTTGTTGGTGTGCGTTCTCTTTTGAAAAAGAAAAAGAATTTTTGGAATGAAAATGAATCCTTTTAAATGGATTAAAATTAGTGAAATGGGTTTCAAAACTGGATTTTCTTGGCCTAAAAATATTGTGTTTGCTTGGAACTGGTAGGGATATGGTTTGGGTGAAACCTCACGTACTTTTTATGAATGTTTTCACATGTGCAGGAATGCATGAGAAGTGTGTGTTGGTGCGTATCGATGAAAGTGGATAAAGACATGTGCAATGGTTTATGGGATTACTGGGGTGTGCACTTGGAATTAAAGGCATGACCTTGTTTTTATAAAGTAATTTTAAAAAGGGAAAATCATTTTTTTGGAAATTAAAATTGGTTTGAAAAGTGGGTTTAGTGTTTGGGAAATGGCCTTGAAAGAAGGAAGTTTTGAAATATAAAATAAAAAAGGGGGTTTTGAAAAAGTAATTTTTGACTTGTGTTTGTATTTGCTTAATTATTTTGAGCTGTTTTTTTTGGATGAAGGATTTTTCTTTGATGTTGCTTCGGCTTGATTGTTATATTTGTCTCTATGTTTTTTATATTGTTTAGAAAATGCCTCCCAGAAAGGTGGACAGTGTTTCTAATAAGTCATGCCCAGTTTTTTATCCTTCTCAGACATTGTATCTACTTAACGGTGATCGGGTCTGTTAAAGATAGTTATGTGGTTTGAAGAGGTCGAGTGTGCTTTTAGGATGTTGGGAACTCCAGTCTGTCATAGTTCGAGTTGTCTTGGGATTATTTGAGTGTTCGGATTTGGAAAAACAGGATTTTCTTGCCCCACCATCAATGCAAGTTGGGATGATGTGGGATGTCATTAAATATGTCTTCGTCTGATGGTTTGTGCCTGAAGAAGTGAAGACAAATAAAAGGGAAGAGATCATGCATATTCAAAAGGCCAACAGATAGTGAAGACATATGTTGACCATTTCAAGGAACTTGTGTCCTTTTCTCCAGAGGTAGCATCAAAGGATTTGATGAAGACTTCTCTCTTCATCAGGGGTCTTCGTCTAGAGATCATGGAGCGGGTCCTGCATTCTAGGGACCATCGTTTCGAGAAGTTTGTGGATGAGGCGATTTTATCCAAGTTGGTCTCTGGAGCACAGATAGTTGGAAATCCTGCGTATCCAGCTGCCTGTGAAGGTTCCCCATCGGGTTAGCAGGGTATGCCAGAGGGGCCTATTTCTAAAAAGTCCTCTAAAGTGGTTCTGGCTTCCAGTTCATTGGACCGTTTAGTGGTGTGCCACCAGTGTGGCCGCTTTGGTCACATGAGGCCGTCATGTAGCATCCCTTTGAAGAGGTGCAATCATTGCAGAGGTCTGGGCCATCTAGGGAAGTTCTACAGGAAGCTTCACCTTAAGAAGACACTATGACTGACGAATTCTGGTGCCTGACTATGAGGCAGGAGATGCTTCAGCCATCAGAGCCACAGCCACAGGTCTTGGGGTGAATCTCACGCACAGTCAGGAGTTACTAGGGGTGTAAAGCCTTGGTTCCAGTTTTGTGTTCCATGTTGGCAGTGGAACATTTAATGTCTTTCCATTATTTTTTTTGTTAAGGTTTTGATGTTGTAAGTTCATTTATTTTTCATGGAGTTATGACAGAAATGTTCTATTGTTATCCAGACAGTTTTGTTTGTCTAATCTTAGTTTTCGGAATCATGCGGTTTTCTAAAAAGTATGTTTGGCCCTTGCCTGATTTGATTTTGTTTAGATGCGTTCATTTGGTGATGTAACTGCCTATGAATATCCGATGTTTGTGGGTATGCTTCGGTTTACTACTTGGTTTAAGTTCTTCTAGGAGGTTTTTATCTAGTGTTCTGTCTTTCTTTGGTATGAGTTTTTGAGTTCCAAGTTTTAGCAGAGGTGTTGTTTCGCACGTTCT
Organism: Viscum album; assembly: GCA_963277665.1. Taxonomy (NCBI): domain Eukaryota; kingdom Viridiplantae; phylum Streptophyta; class Magnoliopsida; order Santalales; family Viscaceae; genus Viscum; species Viscum album. The sequence goes on from OY728139.1 coordinate 907,088,891, forward strand.
ATAGAGGTTAGTCTGGATTATCTGGGAGTTCCCGCGATGCCCCCTTCCTGGTATGGTATGTATCAATGTTAGATTTTCGCACTAGTTGAGTTCTTGTGGTGGGGAGAACCCTCTCATGTTCTCCCGTCCTCTTGTGTTTTAGTTTCTTTCCATTTAATTGGGCATAGATTCTTGTTTCATCTATTCTTTAGTTGGGTGAATTTCTGGGGGAAGAAGGCTTCTGTGGTAGGGAGAATTGTCACACACCATGTTTTGATTTATTTTTATTTTATTGATTCATGGCTCCAGGTCCTCGCGTTATGGTCCGAGCAGGGTCCCAGATTAAAAACTTTTGTCATTTATTTTTTTAGCGGGTTTCAGATCTATGCATGGTCACCACATAGTGGGCGATAACCACTCGATCTCCCCAGGTTTTGGTGCAGAGGCCCATGTGGTCTGGGTTGAGGTGCGTAACTTGCATGCAATTTATTAAGTCATGCGACGAGTGCACAATGACCCAATATTCAGAATAAGATAAATAAATGGTTTAGAATTTAAAATAGAATGTTTGATAATAATAATAATACTAGGATTTTTATTTTTTTTATTATTATGATTATTATTAAGAAAATTAGAAAACTTATTAATGATATTATTATTGTTTGCATTATAATAATAATAATAATAATTATTATTTTTATTTTATTATGGTATTAATATTATTATTAATATTATTAATATTACTAATAATTTTATTATTAATATAATAGAAAAAAGGAAGATTCAACCTTAATACCCACCCCCTTTTTCCCTATTCGGCATTGCGGCCCACACCCTTTCCCCATACCCTGCACAAACCATCCCCCTTCTCTACAGCTCTCTGTCGGTGCCCCCTACTGCTCCCCAACCGACCACATGATCGTGCCCTGGCCTCCGCAACACTTCACCGGCATCCCCTCAGTGCACCCTTGCCTCCATCCTACTCGCACCCCGACACTGCCCTTATGTCTAGTTTCCACCTCCCTACCCTCCGCGCTTGTCTGAGACCCCGCATGCGCCCCTTGCCGTCTCCATCCACGGAATCTAGCTAGCGCTAGTCAGCCAGCAACACATCAACCCTCCGTGTTTTAGCTTCTGCGCTCTAGTAGGGTATCGTACCTTGCAACTTTTGATCACGGCCTACAACCCTCCATGTACTGGCAGCGCACCCCCTGACCAGCCCGCCCGACCAGAACCCTCCTCCCCTCATTATCCAACTGCGATGGCACACGCTTCCCCCATGTCTGGCCACCACCGTTCTCACCACGCACGAGCCTCTAGCCAGTGCACCCCTTGCTGGCCAGCACGACCCTTGCTCGCTGGCATGAAACCCTCTCCATTTACAATTCTATCCCTCTTCGGTAAGGGATGTTGTTTTAGGGTTAAATCATAATTTAGTGTGTTCATTTTTGTTGCGTTAGGTTGTTTTGGGCTTCTCGGAGGTGCGATTGCGGTGAGAAAAAGGTTTCGCACTAGCTTCAGGAGCTTTGTCCACGTTTGATATAGGATCCCTTTGAAATTTCCTCAATGTATTCAAAAAAGTTGATTAATTTCCTTTTCACTTCGTAAATATTAATTAATTATTTTAGTATGTGATGCAATTAATTAAGTTTGTGTAAATTTAGTTTTTAAAATAATTTAGTTGTGTTCAATGTTTTTTACCCTGTTTAGGTGAATTGGAATAGTGTGAAAAACATCTTTGTTTGAACATGTGGTCTGTGTCTGATGGGTATTTCCAAGAAAAGCCTTAATTAGTTTCGTTGGACCTTGATCGTAGTTTGAATGTTTTGGAATCTATTAACTGGTACTGAAGTTGTTTTAATGAGTTTTCAAACATAAATCACCATTTTTAAACACCCTTAATTAGTCTAACATGGAACTTTTATATTTTTAAAACCTGTAAAAAAGGGTTTTTAAATTGTTTTTTGTTTCTACCTCTTTAAGGTTAATATTAAGATGTTTGATAAAATGTTTTGTTCAAAATTATAGTTTGTTTGATGTTTGTGACCAGTGTTTTGGTTTTACATATATAAGATTGCAGTGATCATATTCTCCTTAACCTATAAATATATCTATTAATATTTAAATGGTAGTGGGTATTTCCTAAAATTATCTTATAAATGATTTAAATTTTTTACCGAATTATATAAGTTGTGCGTGTTTTTTTGGTAAATAATGGGTGTTCATTTGATCAATTTTTTTTTCTTTAGTTGAGTTGTGGGTGTGTGGGTTGGGGGTTACTCTTTGTATATCATTTTATAAATATTAAAGTGGTTTATTAAATAGTATAAGTGGTGCGAGTTATGTTGTGAAAGTAGGTCAAGGTGGTTCTTTTGTGATGTTTGTCCATTTGGATTGTTTAAGTATGTGTTTATGTATTTTAGTTATCTTTGCGGTTGCAGTTTGTTGGCATGGTTTTTCCATGATATTGCGGCCGTCATCAGGTTGTGCGTACTTGTGCGTGACTGTGAGACATGCCGTGTCTTTATAACCGAGCTACAAGTCGAGGTAGGTCCCCAACTTCACTAACCTTTAAATATAGAATTTATTAATTGCTTGATATTTTATTAATATTAATATATGGGAAATAGCATAAAATAATTAATTTATAATGATTATTTGGTGTAAAAATAGTCGTTTATTTTATACACGATACTTGAAATATTTTTTTGATGAACAGACACCTAGTAGTGAAAGAATGCCCATTTAGACTTTAAACACAATTCACATAATTTCAAATGTAGTTCTGGTTTATTGATAAATGATTTCTTTTGAAGTGTGAACTATTGTTTTTGTTCTCTTGAGAAATGAGGATTTTCATTAAAATTTATCGGTTAAGGCTTGTTTGGCACTTTCATAAAATAAATTATTTTGAGAAAACTTTCTTTGGGATAACATATGGGTGATATTGTTGTGTTCGACGATTTTGTGTGATTCTTGTGTGTGATGTTTTTTCATTGGAATTTGTTGCTTGTTTGACATTTTTGAATCACCCCTGTTTATTATACGTGTTAACATGGGAACCTGGAAGAGTAAGTGAATCTTCTGAGAACGATTGCTGCACTAGTTTAGATTACGCACAGGCTAGTGGCCCTTAGTACATATTATACTCTGCTAGGGGATTGATCCCCTCAGTTTGTCCATGTAGGGAAACACTGGGAATTAGGCTGTTAGGAAGTCATCAAGAGTACGCATGCCTTTAGGATGAGTCATATGTATGGTATGTTCTGGATTGTTCACGAGCTCCTAGGTTCGACCCATGTTTTCTTTAGTGTTTATTTTTATGTGGCAGGTGTTTGAGAGGTCTAGTTTGGTTGCTGGCCCCTGTGTTCCACTTCTTTTCCATTTCCCTTAGTGTGTGATGTGTGTTGTGTGTGGTTTTCCATTTGAATAACAACTGAAATTTGAATTTCTAAATTGTTTACAGAAATGTTTTAAAATGCAATGCACATGTTCCTTTCAAACATTAAAATTATTTTTAAATTAAAATGGGAAATGGAATGCTACTTGTCTAATAAATGGAAGTGTGTTTGTGGAAACCCATATTTTGTATAATTTAGTTCAAGCCTAGAAATAGTAAATTTATTTATTTAATGGTAGTGCATTGGGAATAGTTTTTTGGGAACACCTACTAAGTTTTAATACTCACTCCCATAGTGTTTTCCTGTTTTTAGTTTTGTTGCTGATTTGACTTGAGATTTATCTCTGTGGGTGAGAGGTTGTTGTGGAATAGTGAGAAAATCTTGGATTCGCGAGGAGTTTTGGGCGTGGTTAGGTTAGTTTGGTATTGTTTGTTGTTCCTCCTTTTCGTGTCATTTATTTGCCTTGCGTTATTCAACTTTTTTTTTCCGCTGCTTTATTTGTCTTTCATTTATGTGAAAAATCGTTCCCTCTTGATTATTTTTGATGCTCGACACTAGTTACTAGCCCATGGGGATTAGGAACGCCCCTAGGTCCATGTCGCGAGCCGACTCGGGTGACCAGTTCAGGGTCGACCCAAGTTGGTTCGTGACAATGAGCATCTTTGTTTTATTTCATCCTAAAACCCATTCATTATTTTTATATATTTATTATATAAAAAATAATTATATTTTATATAATGATCTATTTTTATATTATGTTCATTACCTACAACCATGTACACTTCCATCAAATTGGTTATGAATTCACTATTCATGTGTATAGCGAACTACCACCTCGTGAACCGATGTCATTCGTTTTTCCATTAACACCCATCAAGGATTATCATAAAGGTAGTTTTATTTTTTTTATATGTTATATATGTTATATATTATTTTATTATTATTATTTAATTTTTATATCTTACATAACTTCATGGTTTATGTTTTGTGGGAATACAATTACATCGTTCATGTGTATAAAGGACTAACACCTCACGAAGCAATATGACCCATTCATGATTTACATGGAATTTTTTCATGATAGGTTTAATAAAAATTTGTGATATATATGAAATAAAAATTATTATGGAATTATAATATATATAATTTTATTATATTTCTTTCAAACTTCATGAAAATGAAAAACAACAGTCATGTGTTTGTACGACCTACCATCTCCGTGAATGGTGTATTTTATTTCCTATCACTAAATTTCATGAGTTACTATAAATAAATATTTACTAGATATATATTATATGTATAAAATGTTTATAATTATGAAGATTATGGAACCATGATCAATGTAATAAAAATATATATATAAAAAATCAAAACTTAAACAAAAAGAAAAGAGGTTATTACCTAAAAAGATACTTTAACTATGAATTATTAATAGACCAATAATAAATGGTTATAATAAAATAATATATTGTATTATATATATGAATATGGTTATATAATTTATTTATAATAATCATATATTGATTATACATGTGGTTTTCACAAGTAAAATGGAATTAAAGACTTAAGGTAAGGGGATTTCTATTTCACTTTTATTTTCCATGAGACATAAGTAATATTAACCACATATTTCATTTATATCGAATATATAATCAAAATTAATGTATCATACGATTATTATAAATATTATTATTTGTATTTCCATATCATTTTTAGGATTTATATTTCATGGGGTTTATGGTTTAAAAGATAACAAATCATTAAGGAAATTTTGTCCCATTTTTTATTCTTTGAGACATATGTTATGTTATGAACCTATATTCTATTATGAGGTGTATATACAGACCCTTTAAATTTTAATATCATGAATTTATTTATCATCATGATATTTTAATTTCCATTTTATTTTATTATTTCATGGATCTTATGATCCAATGTTACTAAAGTAGTAAATAGTTTATGTTATAATCTCATCCTTTATCGATTTTCTTTATGATTAAGTATATAATGTTAAAATATCCTTATCTACCACTAAATAATTATCATTAATTTTATTACCATATATTTATTCATGATATATTTAAGTAATGGAACCATTTACTTCACTCTTTGGTACTTAAATTAATAAATAACATTTTTTTATGAAAATCTGATTTTATTTCTCTCTTCTGTCATAAATCTTATTTCCTTCAAAAACTTGTTTTAATTTTTTTTTCAAATTATATTTTATTCCCTTTTTCAAGTAAAATGATTTTAAAAACATTTTACATTTTGAAAAAACTTTAATTGATCTTTGAATCTTCTTTTATATGTTTTCATGTTTATTTTCAAAGAAAATTATTTTCAAAATGTTTTATGTTTTGAAGATGATTTTCAAAGTGGAAAGGATATTTTCCTCATAAAATGTTATAAATGATTGATCAAAAAAAATTTCTCTGTAATATTTCATAAGTGTATTTTACCAATGTGTTATTAGGTAAATTATCCATGGATTCCTTTGTTATTCTTTTTTGAATGGTTTATGTTTATGATGACAAGTTGTTTATGAAAACTATTTATCATACATGTGATACAACTTGAGGAAATGATTATGAAACCCACTTATTTTCATTATTTATTCTATGATGAAATTATTATGAAAACTATCTCTTTTCCATAGGTTATTATCAGATGAAATATTTAAGATACCGTTTCATTTCATGGGATATGATATGATGAATGTTTATGATATTATGAAACACATATGTATGATTTATTTATATATTGGTTATGAATTGTATCTCCCTATAATGCATTGGGTAATGATTTGTATCTCATGATATTGAAAATTATAGAATGGGAAGTTATGTTTATTAAGTAAGATAGTGTTGGAATGGGAAGTGAACACGTTTCAATAAGACATGAATGGAATGGGGAGTGAACCCAGTTCAGTAAAAGACTTTCTCTAGTATGATGGTCTTAGTAGAGAGACATGACCAATATAGAAATGATTATATATGCTTATGTGTATGATAAAAATTGCATTTCTTATGGTTTTATTATTCTCTAATGGATCATGTTATTTTATTACCTTCTTATTCAGGTCATATGAACTACAAATCTTTATTCCATGACTCAATATTATGATATTTGATATGTAGGGCTTGGTTTTCAAATTTTATGATCACATTCCCGTACCCTCATGTTAATGTTAACCCTATGTATCTCCCTTGTTTATCCTTACTGATCATCTAATATCACCCTTAATTATGTTTCCTTTACATAGGTTATGAATATATCTATTAGGTATGATATGTGTAAGAAGGGTTCTAGTTGCGAGGAACATAGTTGGGGATGATTTAGATCACCTATAGACTAGTGTTTATCATTCCATGTTTTCAAATGAACTAAAATATTACAGCCATTAGGCATGTGTTTTTATAATGTAGTTAATATAGAAAAAAATAATGTAATATATATATATATAATAAAAGATTCGTTATATGAGTTCAGTTATTTACCTTTACATGATGATTATTCTTATTAATTCATGATAGCTTCCAATAAACATTACCCTTACTGAGCTTTGATATCACGTTATTTTCTTTCCCAAGGAACCCTTTAAGTTTACTGTGGTTGATATGAAAATATATTCTTGAGGGAATACTTTTATTTGAAACAAATACGTTGTAATTTTTATTTTCAAATTTAATTAATGAATCAAGTATGTATCATTTTTACCGAGACTGATAAACTATTCATTCCATCTAGATGTAATTACATGTATCTTATATTAGTTTAATAAATCTGGAACTTGCTCTAGCCTACTAGGTCCAGGGTCATTACAGTTGGAATCCGATGAAGTTTAGTAGAATCATTGGGAACTATATTTAGTAAAACATAGATTAGGGATTATAATCTTATGATGAAATTTTAGGATAAGTATAATAGAACATTCAATGGATTTGTTAAGGTAGAGTTTATGACTTTTTTATTGTAATGTATCCTTTTCTGGATACTACACGTGGACATGGTTTTGGAACATATATTCCTAGGGGTAATTACTCTAATTAATGTTCATTCAGAATTAACTAATCATTACCTGGTGCACGATAATAGGCCTTAATGTGAAACAGTTTTGTTACATCTATTTGACATGATTCAGATAATTCACATTTTATTTAAAAACCATTAAAAAATATTTGAAAATAAATATATTTTCAAATAAACCATGTTTATGATTATGATATTATATATGCATAATTTTTTAATTTTTTGGGAAGTATTTATATATTTTTGGGATTATAAATTCCATTTCATTATGATATGATCTAATAAAGTACATGAAATCAGTTAGAAATGTCACATAGAATAAGAAATTAGAACCTCAATAGTGCACATAATCCAAAGTGTAATAATGATCATTTATTTTATGGGATTAAGACAATATTTAAAAGGGAACTTGTTTCCAAAACATTATCATCATATGATGACACAGTATCATGTGATAACAAGATATATAAGCAATTATATAAGTATTATGGATTTTAACAGAAGGAAGAGAAGATGGGTACAGTTGAGAATAAATTAGATAAATGGAATATGGGAATGAAATATTTTCCCATATGTGATATTTGTAGAAGGATACACCTTGGTACATTCTTAAGAAGAGAAGGAGTTAGGTTAATGTGTGGAGAAAATGTAAACCATTCTCATTACTTTATGGGAAAGAAAGAATTTACCAACTTTTAATGCTTTAACTGAAGTATATAAGGTACTACAGAAATGAATTCCCAAAGAATTAAGGGAATATATCTTAGAAGAAGTTAAAGGATCATGCTAAATATTATGATATTGATACAACTAACCTGGAAGGATTAATGTGATCATGTATTTGGATCAAAGAAATATGTTTTGAATGTATTATTAATGATATTCTTGTTTTATGAATTATAATATGTATAAGTATTTTACTACAGTACTATTTCATAAATTATTTTAAAGAATGTATTGAATGGTACTAAGAAAATTTATTTAATGGAATGTTGAAATCCATGGAAAAATTTTTTAAGGGAAAATAAATCTTAATATTTTCCTAATATTAAGATAATTTTTTGGGAATAAATATATTATTTTTGTAGATGAATTAAATTAGATAGTACACACTACCTAGAAACTGAATAATGAATTGTTGACAACGGTATTTATGCAATAATTTATGAAGTTTATAAATTTTTTATTTTTAATGAATATATCAAATAATCTAGGATTTAATTAATGGAAGAAGGCATATTTTCAATGAGGGTTTATAGAAATTTTGGTTATTACCATATTTGAAGAGAATACATGATTAAATTATTAATATCATTCGTATGTGATGATTAAGAGATAGTTTATGTTGTTTGTGGGATTAATTAAATGTTCATTTTTTAAATTTTGTGGCCTTATTTCTAATTTTTTGGATCTTTATATTTTTGAAAGGGTTAAAAGTTTAACCATTTATGAAATTCTTTAACATGATCATTGGATGAGGTTTTAGATATTAGTGTATTACTTTAATATATAATTATTTCTACATATTAGATTAATTTTTCCTCCATATTAGTTTTGGAAAATAGTTTGAGATAGATAGAAATAATTTTCAATATTATTTGGGTCTTAAGAAAATTTAAAGGTGCATTTTAGTTCTTCAAGAATAAAAAATCCATTTGTACAATCCTTTCTTAGAGTAAGATATTAGTTAGGAATTGACCAAGGAATAACCAAAAGATTATATTGTGATTATGAAATGAAATAAAATCAAGTAAGTATATGTTATCATGAAAATTGATCAACTTTTGGAAGAAGGATATTAAAAAAAAATTTATCTTGTTACAGTCATTTTTGATGATATCAAAGACCTTTTTCACACCTATTTGTTTTTTTGGTTTTCTAGTTGATAATTGTCTCTCGAGCACCCACTTTCTTATGATTAATGATCTCTATCACTCTCTATTAATACTTGGGAATTATTATTTTACTTCATATCCATGTTTACAATTCCAAACAATTTTCTCCAATGTATAATCCTAGTTATGTTTTTTTTCATATGACCTTTTTACTTAATTTTCTCTCTTATTAAGAGGATGTTTTATTAACGCTTTTATGATGTGGGTTTTTTTGAAATGTTATTTTCAAATATGAAAAAATTGATTAACAAGATTAAGTTTAAATTTTGTGGGAAATTTTTAATTAATATGCTGAGAATATAAAAATATAAAAATTTATTATATATTTCTTTTAGAATAAATTTAATTTTATTGATAGCTTGCAATGAATATAACACCAGATTTATACAAAACATACTTTAGTCTCACTTTCCACAATAAATTTAAAATTAAATTTAGAAAATTTTAGAGAATTTATTCTAATAAATTAAACATTATTTTTAAAATCATAATTTCAAAATTATATTTGGGTGAATTGTTTGGATTTTTCTAGAATGATTCATTTTTAATGAATATTGAAAAATATTGAATTTTAACTAAAAAATACATTTTCATTTAAATAATTCTGAATTTTAAATTATATTTTTAATTGGTTTTAAAGTAAAATTAGTATAATTTTATATCAATTAATCTAATTCAAGTCATTTTGGTAATATTCATATTGAATTTTGATATAAAAGTTTGCAATCTTAGAGAATTTTTCTCTTTAAAAACCTACTTTCTCTTTATGTCTATGAGACTAATTTGAAATTAAAATTTTGAACTTATTTTAATTTAATTTAGAAAAATATATTCCATATTTTTAATAAGGATAATTTATAATTATTAATAAGTTTTATTTAATGTTTGACCAAAATGTATAGTGAAAAAAGTAAAAATTATTTACCGTGGTTAAGGTAAAAATGGGTTTACCGAGGGTTAAACTTAGAAGAGAACGGTTACCATGACCTAAAAATTTGTGAAAAATCCCAATGTATTGACATATTTATACCCTTATGACCTTAGGAGTTTTTTGGGTTTTGGGACACCTTTCCATGAAAGCGACCTATATACTAATTTCAATGAAAATAAAAAAACTGAATCTTTTAGGCTTTAAATATCAATAAAGATTTGAGATAGGGAAAAACAACATATATTTGGTTATATATATAATTTTTAAATAAAAATAATTTCCTTATCATGGTAATTTATTTTAATTTTTTGGATATTGAATAATTACAATAATTACGTAAGAAACACCAACATAGTAATTATTTAGTTATTAATTGATTAAAATAAATGCTATAAAAATATTAAAAGTGAAGTAAATTGAATGAATTATGGGATTACATTAATTTTTATATGAATATATCATGTTACAATGATGTTAAAATAAGATATTAAAATTCCATTATTGTATTATTTTTTAATTCAAAATAAATTAATATTGTCAAAATTATCATTAATATTATTTTATAATAAATGATATTTTAGAAAATAATTTAAAATTACTAAAAATAATATATTCAAACAAGTGTTTTTAAATAACAATATATATCAAATTTGGTCCATTTATTAACCAATTATTCTTTATAATGAATATATTGAACCCTAAATATTAAAAACTATGATAGCATTGCTAAAGTTAAAGCGGTGTTTTCGCACGTTGCATGTGCTTATGGTAAAATTAACTAAAAAAAACATAGGATTAATACATTATAAATTATTTATAATATTTATAATCTTTGGTTAAAAATTATATATTAAATATCATTTTATTTTAGGCTTAAATTATAAACATCCTAGGTTAAAAACACTAGTTACAGTAGTAAAAAACTAAAATGGTAAAAATAATGAAACATAGATTTGATGGAAACAAATTATAAAAAATGATTTTAATTGGGTGGTACATGGGTTTTTCAAACATATAATCTCCAAAAAACTTTAATTATCAATTTTTATCCTCTTTGGGAATGAGATACCTCCCAATAGTGAATAATTTTGGGTAATTACAAAAATGACACTCCTCCTCAACTATAACAGGGCACTCACTCCCCTACCTTCTTCACACATAATAACCATTTAGGTTCAGAAAATACCTATCTAAATCACTTAAATACTTACTTACCCTCATACTAGAGGCTTTATTTTGTGTAGAAAACCATCCTAGGAAATCATTAAGGAAAACATTATGAGGATACCCAAAGAAGATGTAATGTTTTCAATGAGTGTTTTTATTTTATTTCATTCTACAACTCCTTAAATTATCATTAAAGAAAGGTGATGTAAAAAAATAAGTATATTAAATATAATGTAATGTCTTTATAATAATTTAATGACTTAAAAACATCTATAATTCCATTAAAAGGGTTTTAAAATCATCGTTCATGTGAATGGAGGACTACCACATCACTAACTAATGTTTTTCATTTTTCCATTACAACCTTTCATGGTTTGGTATGATGATATATATAAATTATATATATATATATGACATTTATAACATATTTATACATATGGGTTCATTATATCATGTATTTTTTTTACTTTCCATTCTTTATGGGATATGATAACAACCCTCGTTTTTATTGCGAACTACCGCCTCACAAAGCAATGTGATTCGTCTTTCACTATTGATTTACATGGAATATAATAAGATAAAATTAAATAATTTTATAAGATATAAATTGAAAAATTATTATATTTATGATATATATATATATTAAAATATGTAAAGAAAATATATATTATTTATTTCTTACCTTTTCACTAACTTATTGATGATTACATCATTCGTGTACATGTGGACTACCTCCTTCACGAAGTGATGTGACTCTATTTTCATAACCAAACTAAATGTTTGATATATATAAGTATATATAAAGAAATAATATGTTATATTATATAGAATTATTATTTTTTAAATATAAAATATTACTTACCTCTTTTTCATAATGATCATTAAAAAATGGAAACGTCACTGACACATACATTTGACCTACCATCTCTATGATCGAAACATACTTCTTTTTTCATATCCATATTTATTTATTGGTTTTAAAAGATTAATTTTAGAAAAAATATTATAATTATGTCATGATTATTATTATTAATATTATATAACTATATAGTATACTTAATATCCAGATCATCCAAAATGAAATTCACATGAGAAAACAAGACAATTGACACTCAAAAAATTGAAAATAATGAAATATTCTTAATGAAATGATAATAATATGTTATAAAAGGATCATATATGATATTATTAATATTAATAAAGTTATTTTTTAATTTAATAACATATTTAAAACCACTTTATTAGAAGTTAAATATTGTTCAATCAAAAGGAAGAGTAAGGTAAGTGATTTTGTGTAACGCCCCGACCCCAGCTACCCAGAGTCGGTGCATTACTTCATAACACTGGCATGATCACAAAAGATCAAGTCTCGAAAGACCGATTAGTTTAGTAGCCTTGGAAACACTAGATACATTCATAAACGTTACATTACATCATAAAGTGAAAAACTACAATAACAAAGTATCCATAGACCACTCTCATATCCTCTTCTGAAAATCCCTGCAGGTCATTCATAAAATACTTCTTCACATCCTGGAAAATATTAAAACATTGAAAGGGGTGAGCTCAGATGCTTAGTAAGGATAACAATATTGCGGAAGCTTTCATAAATAAACATTAACATTTAAGGTAATGTATAACTAAAACAAAAGCCTTTTAAACTTGAACTTTAGCATAATATGGCAAAAGTAAACTGAAATAATGCCATTTACTTACTCACGTGGATATTCTACTAGTCGAATAATCACATGAAATATCAATAACCACTTTCACAATGAGGGAATGTATAATGCCGGACATTCTGAAACATTTTGTCAAGGCCTCAGCCAAGACGTCTAAAATGATTAAGGCCTCGGCCAAAACCATAAATCAAATTGGGAAAGGGCCTCAGCCAATTCCACGTCTAGTTGTCTCATGAGACCTACCGATGCATCTAGGAGATATAACGGGCTCCACCCGTCACTTATTAAGTCCAATACATTCCTCATATGAACAGGTTTAAACATATCATAAACCATAACATAATTGTATCACATAAAACATGCATAAAGAAAACATAACATTTCCACATTTCAATCACAAGATATCAATACAACACATTTATATAATAAAAACGCTTTCAAAACCATTTTCAATACCAAAATAAAATAAAAGTATAACATGGTATTTATATTTCATTAAAAAAAGGGGTATGGCTTGTAGAGGAAGCCAAAACTCAAATAATGGTCACGGCGGCGGAGAAGTCGTTGTCGCCGCATACGTATGACAAAAACATTCCCTTTTGTCGTTTAGTAAACGCTTCGTATAAAAAATATTCATTTTGAATAAACGTAAAAGTCAAAGTGGTTTATACACCGTATAATAGAAATTTGTGTATAAAACCAAATATGCCTCAATGAAAGGAGATTGAGATGAAGTCCTTACAAAGATCATTTTTAAAAGAAAATAGATCTATTATGTGTAATCACTATAGGTACACATAAAGAAAGTAAAAATACAAAATAAGACATAATAATATCATGACATAATTTGAAATTAGGATATTAACCCAAAGAATGGAAGTTGGGTTAAGAAGTTCCCTTACCTTGTGTCCGACTTGACTCAACCGTTCTTTAACCTCCTGAATAATAAACTAGAGTAAATATCTACCTTATTAAGAACCATTTTCAATTTCATTATCCTTTTTATATCACTTATAACAATGTTATGAACATAATGTAATTATTTAAGTTAATAATGGTCGTTTTGTCGATCTTTGGTACTTGAGTCAACAATAAACTTCTTATAATTACAAGTTGTGGATGTGGTAGAATATCCATTATATCCAGAATTATATTCATGATTTATATGTCATATATATCTTATATATCCAGTATATACATTCATTTATAATCTTACGTAACATTTAGAGGTAAGAAATGAAATGCACCGTTCATGGAGACGGTAAGCCGTACGTACGCATGAACGCTACTTTCATTTCAATTTCATATTTAATGGAATGAAATCATAATGATATAAATGTATAATATAATTCCAGTATAATATAGTGTATAATACCATTTACTCCATCCTTTATACATCCCACATATGACATTAACGATTCAAATCACTTTGAGGGGGCGGTAGTCCGCACTTCCTAAAATGAAATTATCGCGTTTTACTAATAATGGAAATCATAAAGTATGCCATAAATGAGAAATACAGAAGCATAAGTAAAACATAAACATATTATATATCATATATAAAAATAGTGACATCTTAATGGCCACCTTTGAAGGTGTTATATGAGTGTTGAACAATCATCGTTTCGTGAGGCAGAAATTCGCCATCCACAGAAACCGTATGTTATTTAACCATTAGATGTAGGTGTGTGTAAGTGTAGCTCGAATCATTATTATAACAACATCCTAGTATATTGAGGATACTGGTGTTGTTACAAAAGAAATGAATAAAAATAGTTTAGGGGGTTGGAGAAGAAAAATAAAACAAAACAACATTAGAGAAGACATTACCTCAAAATCGGGTAACTCTTTTTGATTTGAGCCAAAGGCTTCCTTGGGAAGCGTTCTGCCCAAAGTGAGGCTTCTAGGAGTAAGAGGGGGAAGTTGGGAGAGTATTTGGGTAGAGGTTGGCTGAACCAAAAGGCTTGAAAGTGTAAATGAGGTGGGAGAGGTGGGGGCCTTTTATAAGTGGAGAGGAGGGGCTCTTTTGGAAAAATTGAAATGTTACATTATTATACAATGCTTTTCGGATTCTAAAGGTCCCACACTTATATAATTCATGGATAAGGTGATAAGGGTTCGAAATCGCCTCATCCAATAGGCTTTGGACAAGTGTAAGCCTTGGATTTTGCATTATCTTCTCATTTTATTTAAATCGTTAAATAATGAGGTCATCGCTGCATCATAATGATGTCATAAATAATTTAATTTATTTAATGTCTAAAAATTATAAAAAAATACTATGATTTAGGAAATATTATTAGCTTTCTAATGAATATTTATAGTTAAAATTTGGACTTGTGTAACCCCACTTAAAAACTGTTTTAGTAAAACAACTCATGTTTGTGTCAATTTAATTTTAACATTAAATAAATATATATTAATGTCATTTTCCATCTAAAGTGGCTCCATCGGGTCCCCAAGTTGACCCATGGGTTGTCTTGGTCGTCCATGACTCATCAAATAGGAGTAGTACAAGTGTCAAGCTCATATCATATTATTAAAACATTGTTTTTACCTTAAACTACACTAATTACCTCTAATCGCGATTAAGAACTTAAAAGTTACTATTCACCAAAAAATTATTTTAATCTCATTGAACCACATTTTACTCATTAATGAAAACCATGTATGTAGGATTTTTGAAAATCAAATCACAGAAGTGGTAATATTTCATTTAAACGAAAAATCAGTTATTTAACTACCACTTAGTGGTTTCACTATTCATCAAAAAATTGAAGTTTTTCAGAACAATGCCAAAATTTCACCCTAAGCTATAATTGATATTCCGAATTCAAATATGATGTCTATTTTACAAAATTCCAAACATATAATTTGCATTAATTAATTTTATAATTAATTCCCGCTGTCACAACAAATAGCGTGTTTTTAAGAAACAATTTATATCAAAAGATTGACAATTGTTTATGTCCAATTTCAAAGTGAAATTAATTCTAATGACCACCATTGGATAAAATGATAAAAATATATTCTAATTATACTTTAAAACCACTAAATAGTATAATTTATCACTATAAATTATTTTGATTAAAAAAGTTGTTTTTAAGTAATTTTCACTATTCATAAAAAATTGGAAGTTCTCAGAAAATTACAAAAAATTCAACTTTGGATAATTTCGGTATTACGAATAAAAAAATGAAGTACATTGTAAAATATAAAATTTATATAATTTTAAATAGTGGTTATTACTATTCATAACGGCTACTTTGATTAGTCGCGGTGTTTTGGAACTCGAAGTTGCGTACAATGCAAGCTATTGCATTATTGAATGAGAAGCGTATCATGGAAGCTCGGGGTGTTACATTCTCCCCTCCTTCAATAAATTGCATCCTCGCAATTTGAAATTTTTCTTGGAAAATAAAAGGTTTAAAAGATAAAATACCTTTGAGGAAAACCCACATCGGAAATAAGGTTAATAAATATATAACATAAAAAGAAAGCAAGATAAGTACAAAGGTCACCCGATATAGCCCATTCTAGGATTCTATGAAAATATGGATATGGAGGAGAAACAAACCATCAAGGTCTGATTGAGAGTTATAGAAAATAGGATTAAGAGAAAGTTTAACCACAAGAAAATCACAAACTTGTGATTGGTTAAACGGTCATTGAATCCCCAGTTGGAAAAGTTAACCGACAACATTTCTGTTTTAAGTTACCTTTTATAATGTTGAGGAATTTATTTAGGAGATTTACTAAGAACGTAAGGGAATATACATACTTGTTATGTATACTTTCATTCGTTAATAAATTTTTACCACAAACCCAACTTTTACTCCAAATGGTAACGGAACTCAAAAATATTCTATTTATCCTAATTGTATAAGGTTCCAAATGTTAACACATACAATTTAGATTAGTAAAATTATTTTGTAATAACCAGGGAATTCCTGTAGGCTAGTGGTAGGAAATAAAGTCCTGTCGCACTATGATTGTGGGTTTGATTCCTGCAGCTTTGTCCGACACGACGGGTTATGCCCCACCCTGCAGGTTGTCCTTTTCCTAAAACTATAGTATTATAATATTCCAAAAATAATCTTCATAAATTTTTTAACCATAAACAATTCTATCCAAAGATCAACTTAATCCACTCCAACCTTTATAGTTATCCAACATACCTCTGTCCAGACTTTCTCTAAAAGGTCTCTAAATTCCAAAATCAATTGTATCATCAGATTCCTCAAACATGGTAAAGTTTCTCTTATTGTAACATACTAAAAATATGATTACCTTCATCATATTAAAACCTTAATGAAAACAACAAGTACTATAGTACAATCCTTATATATATATATATCACATTATTCTTATAACCAGAATATAATCCTTGAGTCCAAAAGCACCAATACATTAATTATTCTGCTTCAACTGTAGTCACAGCATAAGATTGGCCTTGATCCCTTGGCCTTTTCTGAGGTAAGTTTCCTTGACGCTTAGTACATTCATTTGCATAATGCCCCATTTCCCTACAATTGTAGCATTCAACATTGACAGCCTCTTTCTTTCTCTTGCAATCACGAGCCTGGTGACCCTTTTCTCCACATTTATAACAAACTTACATTCCTTTTAGGCAAGTACC
This sequence comes from Viscum album, assembly GCA_963277665.1. Lineage (NCBI taxonomy): Eukaryota > Viridiplantae > Streptophyta > Magnoliopsida > Santalales > Viscaceae > Viscum > Viscum album. Next base: position 907,106,617 of record OY728139.1, read on the forward strand.
AGGGTGATTCTTTCCACAATTATCACATAATGGAAAATCCTTCTTTCCCTTTTTCACTTTATCAGTCTCTTGTTCCACCATTCTCTTCTTCTCTTGCTTTACTTTGTTGTCATAAGACTTAGAGAATTCCTTTTCTGTCTTGATAGCACATGAGACAATATCTTTGTATGTTGAGAACGATTGTGATACTAAAGATCGACGGAGAAATGGTTTTAACCCATCATAGAAACGATCAACCGTACTTCTTGGGTTACGTATATAATCTGCAGCATGCCTGGCTAACCTTGTAAAGTTAGCCTCATACTTTGCGACATTCTCATCCTCCTTCTGCCTCAGACTCAGAAATTGCCTTTCCATATCTGCTCGATGGTCGTGAGAAAAGTATTTTTCTAAAAACAGATCTTTGAACTCCCTCCATTCCATATTTGATACTTCATCATCTTCCTTCATGTTTTGAATCAATGACCACCATTGATCAGCATCTCCAGTGAGGCGGTAAACTGCCATGATAACTTTTTCCCTTTCATTGCTCCCCAAAGCCTGAAATATTTTCTCTAGGGAATTTATCCATTGCTCGGCTACTAAGTGATTTGTACTCCCATTGAACATTGGTGGTTGTTGCCTCATGAATCGATCTAACATTGATACTCCACGCTGTGGATTAGGGTGCTCCATACGGGTAAGGTTAGTATTCATAACCTGAGTAAGTTGTCCCAGTATGGTGATTAGCTGATCGGCACCAGTTGCATCACCAGCCCCACTATAATTATCTTGATCAGGAGGGCAATCCCTACATGGAGTGCGTGCATTGATACGGTTTCCATTTCTTCCACTAGGCGCCATTTCTAAACAATGGCATAAACTAGATTAGTTTATGGATCAAAATACATAATTCCATACTTGTAAAACACTTTACATAAACTGAACTATTTATGGATATAATCCATAATCATAAAAAGAAATGTTTTCTTTGAGGAAGTATATACTCATAACCCTTCATAGTGGTTTGTAAATAAAATGAGAATTATCCTAAGCATATCCCCCGGGAGTCTCGTAACCAAGAGTGCAGCAAGGCCCGTTGTCATGCACCAGTTCCCGTTCGAGTCTAGCTCAAAGCGGTGTTTTCGAGTTTTACCCCTAGGTACATCTGTACCAGATCCGCCTCTACCTTCTCGTATCCATACAGGGATGTATTGCTCGGAAAACTCATAATATCTCTATAATAACAAAATTCTAGGAAGTTCTTCTATACTTATCCTTAAAGTCCATCTTAGGTCTACGTGCTCTAATCAGAGTTTATCTAAATCTAGCTTCCAAGGTTTGTACTAAACTTCCTCTGATACCAACTGTAACGCCCCAACCCCAGCTACCCAGAGTCGGTGCATTACTTCATAACATTGGCATGATCACAAAAGATCAAGTCTCGAAAGACCGATTTGTTTAGTAGCCTTGGAAACACTAGATACATTCATAAACGTTACATTACATCATAAAGTGAAAAACTACAATAACAAAGTCTCCATAGACCACTCTCATAGCCTCTTCTGACAATCCCTACAGGTCATTCATAAAATACTTCTTCACATCCTGTAAAATATTAAAACATTGAAAGGGGTGAGCTCAGATGCTCAGTAAGGATAACAATATTGCGGAAGCTTTCATAAATAAACATTAACATTTAAGGCAATGTATAACTAAAACAAAAGACTTTTAAACATGAACTTTAGCATAATATGGAAAAATTAAACTGAAATAATGCCATTTACTTACTCACATGGATATTCTACTAGTCGAATAATCACATAAAATATCAATAACCACTTTCACAATGAGGGAATGTATAATGCCGGACATTCTGAAACATTTTGTCAAGGCCTCGACCAAGACGTCTAAAATGATTAAGGCCTCGGCCAAAACCATAAATCAAATTGGGAAAGGGCCTCGGCCAATTCCACGTCTAGTTGTCTCATGAGACCTACCGATGCATCGAGGAGCTATAGCGGGCTCCACCCGTCACTTATTAAGTCCAATACATTCCTCATATGAACAGGTTTAAACATATCATAAACCATAACATAATTGTATCACATAAAACATGCATAAAGAAAACATAACATTTCCACATTTCAATCACAAGATATCAATACAACACATTGATATAATAAAAACGCTTTCAAAACCATTTTCAATACCAAAATAAAAGAAAAGTATAACATGGTATTTATATTTCATTAAAAAAAGGGTATGGCTTGTAGAGGAAGCCGAAACTCAAATAATGGTCACGGCGGCGGAGAAGTCGTTGTCGCCGCATACGTACGACAAAAACATTCCCTTTTGTCGTTTAGTAAATGCTTCATATAAAAAAGATTCCTTTTGAATAAACGTAAAAGTCAAAGTGGTTTATACACCGTATAATAGAAATTTGTGTATAAAACCAAATATGCCTCAATGAAAGGAGATTGAGACGAAGTCCTTACAAAGATCATTTTTAAAAGAAAATAGATCTATTATGTGTATTCACTATAGGTACACATAAAGAAAGTAAAAATACAAAATAAGACATAATAATATCATGACATAATTTGAAATTAGGATATTAACCCAAAGAATGGAAGTTGGGTTAAGAAGTTCCCTTACCTTGTTTCCGACTTGACTCAACCGTTCTTTAACCTCATGAATAATAAACTAGAGTTAATATCTACCTTATTAATAACCATTTTCAATTTCATTATCCTTTTTATATCACTTATTACAATGTTATGAACATAATGTAATTATTTAAGTTAATAACGGTCGTTTTGTCGATCTTTGGTACTTGAGTCAAAAATAAACTTCTTATAATTACAAGTTGTTCATGTGGTAGAATATCCATTATATCCAGAATTATATTCATGATTTAGATGTCATATATATCTTATATATCCAGTATATACATTCATTTATAATCTTACGTAACATTTAGAGGTAAGAAATGAAATGCACCGTTCATGGAGACGGTAAGCCGTACGTACGCATGAACGCTACTTTCATTTCAATTTCATATTTAATGGAACGAAATCATAATGATATAAATGTATAATATAATTCCAGTATAATATAGTGTATAATAACATTTACTCCATCCTTTATACATCCCATATATGGCATTAACGATTCAAATAACTTTGAGGGGGCGGTAGTCCGCACTTCCTAAAATGAAATTATCGCGTTTTACCCATAATGGAAATCATGAAGTATGCCATAAATGAGAAATAAAGAAGCATAAGTAAAACATAAACATATTATATATCATATATAAAAATAGTGACATCTTAATGGCCACCTTTGAAGGTGTTATATGAGTGTTGAACAATCATCGTTTCGTGAGGCAGAAATTCGCCATCCACAGAAACCGTATGTTCTTTAACCATTAGATGTAGGTGTGTGTAAGTGTAGTTCGAATCCTTTTTATAAAAACATCCTAGTATATTGAGGATACTGGTTTTGTTACAAAAGAAATGAATAAAAAGAGTTTAGGGGGTTGGAGAAGAAAAATAAAACAAAACAACATTAGAGAAGACATTACCTCAAAATCGGGTAACTCTTTTTGATTTGAGCCAAAGGCTTCCTTGGGAAGAGTTATGCACAAAGTGAGGCTTCTAGGAGTAAGAGGGGGAAGTTGGGAGAGTATTTGGGCAGAGTTTGTCCGAACCAAAAGGCTTGAAGGTGTAAATGAGGTGGGAGAGGTGGGGGCCTTTTATAAGTGGAGAGGAGGGGCTCTTTTGGAAATAGTGAAATGTTACATTATTATACAATTCTTTTCAGATTATAAAGGTCCCACACTTATATAATTCGTGGATAAGGTGATAAGGGTTCGAAATATCCTCATCCAATAGGCTTTGGACAAGTGTAAGCCTTGGATTTTGCATTATCTTCTCATTTTATTTAAATCGTTAAATAATGAGGTCATCGCTGCATCATAATGATGTCATAAATAATTTAATTTATTTAATGTCTAAAAATTATAAAAAAACTACTATGATTTAGGAAATCATATTATATTTCTAATGAATATTTATAGTCAAAATTTGGACTTGTGTAACCCCACTTAAAAACTTTTTTAGTAAAACAACTCATGTTTGTGTCAATTTAATTTTAACATTAAATAAATATATATTAATGTCATTTTCCAACTAAAGTGGTTCCATGGGGTCCACAAGTTGACCCATAGGTTGTCTTGGTCGGCCATGACTCATCCAATAGGAGTAGGACAAGTGTCAAGCTCATATCATATTATTAAAACATTGTTTTTACCTTAAACTACACTAATTACCTCTAATCGCGATTAAGAACTTAAAAGTTACTATTCACCCAAAAATTATTTTAATCTCATTGAACCACATTTTACTTCTTAATGACAACCATGTATGTCAGATTTTTGAAAATCAAATCACAGAAGTGGTAATATTTCATTTAAATGAAAAATCAGTTATTTAACTACCACTTAGTGGTTTCACTATTCATCAAAAATTGAAGTTTTTCAGAACAATGCCAAAATTTCACCCTAAGCTATAATTGATATTCCGAATTCAAATATGATGTCTATTTTACAAAATTACAAACATATAATTTGCATTAATTAATTTTATAATTAATTCCCGCTGTCACAACAAATAGCGTGTTTTTAAGAAACAATTTATATCAAAAGATTGACAATTGTTTATGTCCAATTTCAAAGTGAAATTAATTCTAATGACCACCATTGGATAAAATGGTAAAAATATATTATAATTATACTTTAAAACCACTAAATAGTATAATTTATCACTATAAATTATTTTGATTAAAAAAGTTGTTTTTAAGTAATTTTCACTATTCATAAAAAATTGGAAGTTCTCAAAAAATTACAAAAAATTCAACTTTCGATAATTTCGGTATTACGAATACAAAAATGAAGTCCATTTTAAAATATAAAATTTCTATAATTTTAAAAAGTGGTTATTACTATTCATAACGGCTACTTTGATTAGTCGCGGTGTTTTGGAACTCGAAGTTGCGTACAATGCAAGCTATTGCATTATTGAATGAGAAGCGTATCATGGAAGCTCGGGGTGTTACATTTTGTCTCAATTAACATTCTACTGAGTCTTATTTGTTATTATTCATCAATTCACTTTTATGTAGTTTATATAATTTACCTTTAAATTTAATATCATTATTAATTATTAATACATGGTATTTTATGTTTCAATTTAAACTATATCATTTAAGAGGATTTGACTTTAAAATTACCAAGTGGTAAAAGTTATTGTACAATCACACTTTCTTTTGTGATTGTTGACTATCTATTGATAAAATTACTTCCTTTTAATAATTTTTCATTATACATTAAATATCTCTTAAATATATATTACTCTACATTATATTTTATTATTTCATAACCATTATATGATTTTTATATATGGTGTTAACCTTTTTAGTTATTTGATAAACTGGGGAAATATTGATAAATATATAACCTTTACTCGATATGAATATTTGATTATAATGAATACGGTTCATGAATTAATTATATTATTTGATATATGTGGAATAATTTGCACATGAATATTAATGTGTTTCTCATTATAGATATTCCCTCGATGCAATGACATGTCTCATGGGACAATATAAGTTGTAGAATCCTTATGCATTTGTAACGAGTAGTTTTAAACAATCATGGGGACAAATATTAACAATAGAGTTATAGTTGGCCAAAAATGATGGGTTTATGAATAGAAGTTTTAAATTTTCTTGATGATATATCTTTATGGTAATTCTATCATGTTCCTAACAACACGATTTCCAATAATTAATCATTTCCTTAATTGATAATTCAGTTGTTGTTATTATTATACATGGAATTTTCACTATGAGGTTATATATGGATTTATTTCATTCTCAGTTTACTGAGTAAATGGAATGTGTTTTCAGTTATTTTCATTTCTATATTTAGTAAGAATTATATTACCAAGATAATAATGTTATTTTAATGTAATTTGCATTAACTTATTTAAATTTCAATAATGATTATGCTTATTGATTCTTGATAGATCATGTAGTACTTAACCCTTACTTAGAATTTGCGCTCACACTTATTTTTATACCTTCAATAAGAACCCAATAAATTCACTATGTCTGATATGAAAGGAAATTCTTTATGGAATAATTTTATTCTAAAATAATAATATTGTAATTTCTATTTTGAAATGTAATAAATGACTCAAGTATGCATCTAGTTTACCTATACTACTAAACTATTTGTCCCTTCAAGATACTATTCCTTGTATCTTATGCCAATTTTATAAATAAAGAATGAGATTCATCCTACTAGGGTAGGGGTTATTTTAGGTATAGTGAGGAATTACATCCTGATTAAAGGACTATGATCCCATATATGCGATTTTTCATGAATAGTGTTTGGGAATCCCTCAGTATAGCCAATGGTGTGATCCATAATCATTTTTTTTTCCTTCCATAGGTGGGGTTATTCCTGACTAACTGACATGGGACTAGTATTCCCTACTTATTAGGTTATTCTAGGTAGGGTATGTTATACCCCAATTACCTTAAGTGAGATCCTCTATCTATGTTTCAATATCTTTGGAGTTCTAGTGAGTACTTATTTTGTGAGGCCTTGTGAGTACAACCTATCGAATGAGTTCCATCAGTGATTTCATGGCTCATGGAGTGAGTTATCATAGATGATCATGACCATGAATCCTCAAGTAGAATCATGTGTCTGGAAGAATGATTGAGACCTCTTTGATACTTAGTGTTTGTTATGAGTATATATCGGTGTTCTTATTACTATGTATCATATTCTGGATGACACACCTTTGTGATGATGAGTTGACTATTCTCTTTATTATTTATGTTAAGTGATTTGAGGGCTACACTAATAGGTATTTTTACACTCATAAATTCATGGGATCTTCCCTCACATATTATTTCTATGTAGATGACACGCCATTAAATGAAGTACTAGGAGGACTAGGAGGAGGAAGGGAATAGTATCTTGACCGACCATAGTTTGAACAAAGTGTTAAATTTTATAATATTCCCCTCAATATTATAAGTTGGATAATTTTGTAGTTCTCATGGGGGTAATATTTTTTCAATTTATCAATTTTTTAATTGTTTCATACTCTGATGTGGGTAGATATTATGAATGAATTATGGTATCATTTATTACCTTTAATCATTGTTTGGGTGTTTGGGTGTATGTGTACTTAGGATAAGGCCTAAAATGTGTAAGAAATGCCTACTTGGTGCTTGCTTATTTCCCTTGTCCTATTGCAGATGTGTGTGGCGTGTCACACTCATAATACCACCAACTAGTTTGGCCTTGGTGGGTTGGGTTGTGATAAAGTTGAAATGTGTTCCCTTTAATTTTGAAGGTCCTATAAGGAGGTGGTGGGGATTGATAGTTTAAAGGGGAAGAATGTGGTCTTGGAGTTGAAAGGCTTTAGGGATCTTTTCATAGAGTTATTATATCTAGAGATGATATTGTGTGATAAATTGATGGAGATCATTAAAAATAAGCATGGAAATCTATCCACGACTCGGTATTAAAAACAATTTATTGATCTTGTTCACTTCTCACCCAAGGTAATATCAAATGAGAATCTGAAATCCCAGGCAGTTGAAATGGTTCTTTGAATTGATATTCAATATTATGTTTTTTTGATGAATCTAAAATTGTATACTAATTTTCTAGATAGATATTTTATGGGGTAACCTAACTTGGCTGGGAAGTCATGGATGACAGGAGTTCCTCATACCGTAAGTGGGAGTTTAAATTTCCTCTTTAAAGGGAATACAAAGCAAGATTGGTCTCATGGTAGATGTTATGGTGATGGATCTCAGTAAATGAACTCCAAAAAATAATTTTTAGTGTCCATAAAAGGCCCTCATACCTACTTTTAGTGTTGAATTTGTGGGCTAAAAAAGAATATTTTCATGGAGGATCCAAATAAATGCATCTCTTGTGGATGCTTAAGAAATTTGAGGAGAATTTTTCATATTTTACCACTCTCTATAGTGGTTTAGTCTCATCAACATTGAGAGGCTCTGCAATACCATCATATTCTTCAAAAATAATGGGATTCTAGAAAAGGTATTAGGAAAACAATATTCTTCACATAGTGGAATAGTCTCCAATGGAAGCTGATGTAGGTCTTATGTTGTTGAGAGGTACTGTTACCATTACATCATCATTAGTAACTACTATATTATAATATTCCACATATAATTCCTCCATATATTTCTATATTTTTTAATTGTTAAATATTCTAATGGAGCTAATGCCTTATGTTGTAGAGATTACTACACCTCTCTATATAAAGATAGAGTAGGGCCTCCGATTCCCTTATTGTAATTTCTCTTTTTTTTGGATTTTGATCTTGCTTGAAAATTTTTGGTTAAGGATATGAAACCTCTAGATGTCATTATCAGGATAGAATTATTTATTTATCAAAAATACCACATCAATTTTTACCATTATAGAGTGTAATTTACTGCCTCTGATGGGTTGTTATGTGTCTTCTAGGGAGGATGTCACCCAAGTTCGAGTCATTTTAGACCTCATCTACTTGTGTTTGATAGTATGATCTATATTATTTCTTATAAACTAGAAGTTTAATCTTTGATTAGTAATCTTCCAATAGTATATTTTGAGCTTCCTATTGTGTTCTTATTAAATATTTATGGGTTTAAAATGATAATATAGGTTGAACTTTATATCTACTTGGTACTAGGCACCCAACATATTTCTATTCCCTCTTACCATATCAGTATATAAAAATAAGGAATTGATAACTATATTGGACGATTAGTTATCCAAAGGCATCATTATCCCAATTGTGTTACCATGGGAAAGACCAGTGCTTTTTTCCAAGAAGGCTGATGGAAGCCTTGGAATTTTTGTTGATAACAGAAAGGTCAATTGGGCCATGGTCATGAAAAAATAACCATCTCCCAAAATTGAATGATTTGTTTTACCAGCTAAAAAGGGCGAATTGGTTCTCATTGATTGATCTTTAGTTTGGTTATCACTATCACATGATCATGGAGATTGACATTCCTAAGAATTGTTTTAGGATAATTTATAACAATTATGATTATCTTTTTATACCTTTTAGTCTAATAAATTTCCCTATAGAGTTCATGTCATTGATGAACATGATTTTTCATGAGTAATTATTACAGTAGTATATATGGATGACATTTTTGTTTACACTATGATGAAGGAGGACCATGTATGTCATCTGAGATTAGTATTGAATATCATGGAAAATCACAAACATTATTCAAATATTACTAAATGTAATTTATAGATATGGGATGTAAAATTATTATTATATTTTCTCTCTAAGAATGCAATTTTAGTTTATTTTAAGAAGTTGAATGTTATTTTGACCAGATTTGAATCATAAAATTTCTTTTTGATTTAGATATTCTTGGGATTAGAAGGATATTATCATTGTTTTGAGAAGTATTTCTCTATATTGGATTTTATGATAACTTATCTAAATAATAAGGAAGTAGAGTTTTTTAGGGATTCAAAAATTCAGGCTTCCTTTTACGATTTTTAATGTTAGATGGTGACCGCTCCTGTTGTAATGTCAGGAAAACTGAAATTTATTTGTTATTAAACTAACAAAGTAGCTAGCGATACTTCAGGTCGACCCCATAGGGAATAATGAATAAGACATTATAGGATGAAATTAATAGAGTTTTAGTTGATTCTATGGAAAAAATAATCAAAATTACATGGGAAGGGATGTGTGAAATGGTTTTAAAAAATTTAGTTTAAAAAGAAGAATGAAAATAAATGTGTTTAGGTTGTAACTTGACTTGGATTAAATATAGTAGTCATTATTACATTTTAAAATTATTTATGAAATCTGTTTCTCCACTATGATTCAAATGTATTACACTTACTTGGTCCGATGATAGGTAATTATTATCTAAAAACCAATCCTCTTGTTTGGTGATTGAGCATTCAAGTAAATATTTAAGAATTAACCCTAAAATAGTGGAAAATGGCTCAACTAATAACCATGGATTCTCCTATTATAACTACTTTAGTTCCCATAAATGTTGTATTTCCTGGCCTGATATTAAATGAACAATAAATATAACATTTATACATGAATGAAATTATAAGAAAAAGAGAATTATAAAAGTAATATACCCAAATTTCTATTACAAAACACCCATTATCTTATCACAATCCTCACATTATAAATTAAGCCTCTTCTGACCATGGTTACAATGCGCTACCTGAGCATAAAATCAACCCCTACCATGGATATGAGAGGAGAAAGGGTAAAGGGATGGATTAAAATAAAATTGAAATAAAATATAATAAAATAATGTATTTTTATTTGAGTGATATTGAACGGATGAGCAACAACACCCCCCTCTAATGAAAAACTTTGAACTTTTAGAGATCCCTAACTATTTAAAGAAATATAAATTACATAGTGTGTAATAAAAATAAAATAATATATACTTTGATAAAATTACTTTTAACTCATTTTCTCTGCTTTTAGGTGAACAACTATGCCAACCATTGAATTTAATGTGTTGGTGATCAGTTGGTGGATGTACAAGATGTTTAGAGCTGTCGTACATGGTGTGCAGAATATCTATTAGCCACTAACTACTTCTGGTTGGGTATACATGTAATTTGAATGGGAAGTACATGGAGTGTTGTTCTTGGTTGGATACATGGGCATCTACTCAGGTTGGATGAACCATGCCTGGGCATGGTACACGATATGTATATACAATGCACATGTCGTCTATATTTCAATTTTTGTTCTAATCATGCCCGATTTGTGAATTTTATTGGAAAGTCTTGAAAATTTCAACAAACATTGAAATAATGAATTTAATTCATAAAAAAATGTGTATCATGTGAAAAAATGTTTTAATAATATATAAAATTCCTGAATTATTATATAAAAAATCGAGCACATCAAAGTCTCCCAAACTTATTAATTTTCTATACCTCAATAAAAATCTCAACAATAAATTAATTGAATCCATAATATAAAAGGGGAGGCATTCAATTAATCCCACTTATAAATATATTAGTCATAGAATAGGATTTTATGTGGCCCAAAACATAGTTTTATTTCAACTATATTCTAATCACACCTTATATATAATTTAATTGAAGAATTCCATTTTCATTGAGTTAAAATTTTTAAATTTTCTTAAATATTCATTCCACGTGATGATTTACCTCACTAGGAAAATGTTACACTCAAAAATTAAGATCATTTAATGATATTTATTCTCAATATTTATTATATTAACTATATCTATATGATTACAAGTAATCTGATTCTAAACATAGAAATTAAATCAAAAAAATCACGAGGTCTTTGTTTCGCAGTGGAATTGGGGATGATCTCATTTTTTTAAGGTTCAAACATTTCAATCGGTTTATAATGGGTTTGTTCATAGAACTAGAAACATCCAATATTTATATATCCATTTGGACCTACTTTCCAATGGTAGGTGCTCATTAGTTGTGAACCGATGAGGCTTAAGAATTTTCATTGTCTGAGAGGATGGGAGGTCGGACTCATCACACCTTTTTGGGGGAAATTATTGTCTACTCTTGGACTCTCTTTATAGATTTATGTAATGTTCATGAATCCTTATTAAATTACAAAGTATGAAAATAATTTTTTCCATTAGATCTAATAATCAATGATTGATATGTATGAGATTTGGAGAGTCTTTTATATGTATTTGAGGTTCTTAATCGATAGAGAATCATCTGTATTTGTTAGAGATTATTAGTTAATGGTATCATTTAATACATTTTATAGAGATCTATTGGTCATTATGATAACCATACTAGTTTTAAAGCCACTTAGTGAGGCACTTCAAGTTTATTTTCATTCAAAAGGACATGGATGATTTCAGAGTTGGGATCATACCCGCAGATGGGCTACCTACGTATCCTTGTTTAGAAAAAGGAATAAAAACCCATATAGTTCAAGTAAAGAATTACAATTTTTATTCATGGTTGATAGCTCAAAGAAAGATGTCATAATTACTTTTATTCTCTAAGATCATGTGAGTCATGCTCAGTGTGAGAAAAAAGAGGTCTGGGTAAAACCTGACAATTGTGCCACGAAAGATGTAATCATAAGAAATAATGTGGGGCTTGTGTGTGTATGACTACCCAGATAGATGAGGATTGGGATTTACATCAGAGAAGAAACTCAGGAACAAGATCCATAAAGGTATATGTGCTTTATGGATATTCAGATACATAACATAGGGATTACTCTTGAGAAGGATGGCCAAATTAGAGGGGACTTATGATTGGGTTTTACTCTTGAGAAGGAAGCCCGAATCAAAAGAAATTAAGATTGGTTAAGAGAAATTACGACTGGGGATTATTCCCGAGAAGGAAGCCCAGGTTAAAGGGATTTTAGAACTGGGGTTTATTCCTGAGAAGGAGGCCCAGGTTAAGGGAATTTGGAACTTGGGGCTTACTCCTGAGGAGGATGCCCTAAATTTGGGAACTTGGGGATTACTCCTGAGAAGGAGGCCCAGGTTAAGGTAATTTGGAAATTGGGGCTTACTTCTGAGGAGGATGCCATAAATTTGGGAACTTGGGGCTTACTCTTGAGAAGGAGGCCCAAGTTAAGAGTCCTCTCATCTTAAAGGATGCAGTTTAATGAATTAAATCTCTATCCTTAGTGACATAAAGATATGTAAACCACTAGGTTTTAAGAGATGTTCCAAACAATTCCTTTCAAATAATGAAGACAACAAATAAACCATGATAAAAATGGATTTGAAGAGGGTTTTTAAGGATACGTATTTAAGAGGATAGGTGGATTTGAATAAGAGAGGTGAATAGGTATGAGGGGAACCCAAAAAGAAGTAGGCACACAGGTCCTATTGGGGCGCACAGGTACTAGTCATGCATGTATACCTACGCGATAAATAGGTGCCTGCACATCAATCGACCCATAGGGTAATACTTGGGAGAGGCTTGGATCAATCCCTTAGTATTATCCCTAAATACTTTTAAATGAGTGGTGTGCAGGTTCTATTGAAAGAATAAGGTGGCACTCAAGTGTCTTCACTTCCCTAAAGGGTTAAACACTTAGGCATGCAGGTGTTGGTGAATTTCCACACTTAGGCCATGTTACCCCAATTTAGATCTTCTGTTATAGGTAAGAAATTACCTTTGAATTTTTTGGAAGGCTTCGTGAAGAGACTAGGGTACCGAGGGCTCAAATCTGAGTTTCTGGACTTTTTCATCCTCGAAATGGGGGGCCAACAAGGGGTATTTATAGGCTCCTAAAGACCTTTGGAGAAAAGAAAATAGGGCGTGCAGGTCACCTGCCCGCACAATATGTGGCGCACAGGTATACCTACGCAACCATGATGAAACTTGCGCGAGATTTACTTAAAGGAATCCTTGTTCATTCCTTTTTCAATTTTTGATGTTTCCTCAAAGGATGAATCACTTTATGCTAAGGTACTCCCCTTTTTTCAGTCATTAGAATTTGTGATGGAAAGGATCCTCAAAAAAATTCCCCCCTCAGAGTTGGATCTGAAAGGAATGAGGATGTGACTCTGAGGTAGGGAATAAAACCAAGGAAAGGCGGTGCAAAGGTTTTGAGTGCATAGAAATCAGTTCCCAGGTGAGAGGTGCGCAGGCTTCGGTGCACAGGGGTGTAGCCGGGCCTGTAAATATACGCCTCATTCTCGTGCAAAGCACCCGAATCTCAAACATTTCCTCTCTCACCACACAGGTTGCTTTTGTCGCGAAGGTTGCCGATTTTCCGCGGTTTCATTGCTTCTTTTCTGTGTCGCGCTGTTGCAGAGGTATTTTGACCTGCATAGTGATACCTGCACACCTAAACCTGTGTGGCACGGTTACACCTGCACACCAACTTTGTAATTGCGCACCATAATTCTTTATCCATTTTTTCAAATTTCTTCAAAAATTTTATGAAAAATTAACTTAATTAAGAGTCAATTTATTCTACCTTTGTGCAGATTCAATGGATCCTAGAAGAATTGGAATGGCTGATGAATTGGAGAGCAAGAAGATTGATGATATGATGAACATTTTTAGCCATGATTACTATGATATCTGTGAAAACACTCTCCCAGATTTGTCCAAGTACTTGAAGAAGTATCATCTTAATTTTTCATAATGCATCTACTTGCCTCTGTATGGCCTTGGTAATCTGCAAGGAGTCAACGTTCCAGATGCACAGAATTATATAACCGAGATGCAGCCGCACTGCTACTCTATTTCAGTTATGTTGTGCATTAAGTGAAATAACAATGGTGTGGACTTTCAAATTTTTCCTTCATGCCATTTCCTTGTAGATATGAAAATGGAAAACCATTGGATGATATTTTTTCCGCTATCGGTTGATTGAGACAAGGCTATCATGACATTAGAAACAATATCTAAAAAGAGTACTCTCTCCAAATGGCTCTTTACTTCCAATGATCCATTCTGAAATCCATGTATCCATCTTCCAAGTATCTTGGAGAGAAACAGATTCACTATTTGATCAGCAGAAAATTTTCTCAAACCGCACTCAGGAACATTCTTTTACAATTGTTCCAAGAATATCTCGTATCACTACATCTCTTATTGTATCCAATTGAATGAAGGAATTCTAGGTGGTTGCTGATGAAGCTTGGGATTCCATAAATCAAATGAAGCGATATGTTGAAAACCTCTTGTAATTCTTGAAAAAGAGAAGAGAATCCAATATGTGGATGTCCTTCTAACTCTTGTGCATCAATGAAAAACACCTTCATCTTAAATAATTTGTTCTTGCCTTCTTTTGCTCCCTTCTTTAAATTTTTACCTAAGCCAACGGGCCTATTAATCATAGTCTTATTTTTACTAGGACTATAAAAACAACCCTTCAAACTTTGAATCTTTTAATAGCTCAATATTACCTAAATCATACAAAATGTATGTTTTGTGAGATGGGACTTGAATTTTGTTCAGAGTTCCCTTGTCTTTTGTGTGCAGTTTAAAGTCATGCACATCAGACTTAAAAAAGCAATTGTTTAAGCTCGAAATAGCTTTGACCGAATGGATTAAAATTGACTCAAATCCTTAATAATTTATCTGAAAACATATTACGATATTCAAGAATGAGGGAAAAAAATGTGAACTATGACTTAAGAAATTTTGAATATGAGGAATGATATGAGAAAGGGAAAAAGGCATTAGAAGAAGTATTTACCAAGAATTAAGTTACCATTATTTAAAAAACCTGTTAGGGGGTTGAATTATACAGGGGGGCTTAAGGGAATTGGATGTATAGTCAAATAATAGCATCCTTTGGCTGACAGGTCTGTTATGTAGACAACTTATGCAAGGTCTCCTAAGGGCATGTACTGCATATTAAGGCAAAAGAACTCTCAAAAATTTACTTTTCTACTGCTAAAAAGCCAGTGAATGTTTATGGAGATTGAAATTTTACAAATCATAGAGTTTGCTGTATGGAGAGTGGTACTTGAATATGGAGAGGATATTTCAATCAAGATTGTCTAAGAATTGGATGAATGTCACTCCTACGAAGGTCTGACCCAAATGTAGGGAAGGGAAATATAAACCATAGACTTGAATGCTTTGAGATCATGAAAAAGAGTATGGGACAAATATGTTAAGGAAAGGAATTTTCTGCGGATCCCTACATATTTTCGTTAAGACAACTAATGACAAAAGAGGTTTTCTTCCAAATAATGAAGTTACCATTATTTGAAAAACCCGTTAGGGGGTTGAATTATGCAGGGCCACCAAAGGGAATTGACTGCATTGTCAAATAATAGCATCTTTTGGCTAACAGTTCTGTTATATAGACTACTTATGCAAGGCCGCCTATGGGAACATACTTTATAGTTAGGAAAAATAATTCTCAGGTATCAGACATTTTGTGATCAGAAGTCAAGAAAAGGGTTATGGAGATCTGAAAGTATTTAAGGTTAGGAGTATAACATATGAAAATGAGTATTGTCTAATGCATGAAGGAGATACACAGACCAATGCCAACCATTCATGTTCTGGATGGGTCCTGAATTGAGATGTTGGACTTCACTAAATTTCTCATTAGAATGAGAATCAAGCCAAATGTAGTTCTTGAAATACAGTTTATAGTCATGTGGGATGAATGTATATGAAATCATAGTTTAAGGTCATAGAGCTTGGACCAAGGGGGACTTTTCATCCAAGGGACTGAAAGTGGGATATGGGGTTAGGCCCAAAGTCTTGGGGCTGGATTAGAGGGACACTCAAACGTTCCTACGTATCCAATAAGGATGGGAATCAAGGAGCACATAGTTCTTGAACTACCCTTTGTACTGATTTGGTTCGTACAAGAGAAGGGTGAAAGGGTAATTTAGTGCAATTGTGGTTTGACCCAAGATAAAAGTTTTGGGTATTTCCATGTATGCACGTAGTATTTGGAATATAACATAATTGGAGATCAATGTAAATAATGATTCCCTCTTAGGTGAGGGTGTCAAAGAATGTTGTAGTTTATTGTCGTACAAGACAAAAGTGCGAATAGTTTAACGTCATATAGAAAGGATGATGTTGAACTAATGTAAAAAATATTGGTTTTGGCGGCAGTTTCTCAAATCAATATCATATGTGATGGGGGTGAACCGATGTGAAGAGATTGGTTTTGGGCTTGAACCTTGAGAGTTTGCCTACATACCCAGCCTAGAAGTCAAGGATCAAAGTCTGCGTAGTTCGATTGAAGAATGAATTGGTGATCAAGTTGTTTTTGAGAACAACGACCTAAAAAAAGTGTTTGGACTTATGCATGGTTAGAGGCCTAGATAAGGTGTTATGGTTGAAGTTTACTGTAAGCTCACATGATTCATACTCGGTGTGATAAACAAGAGGTATCAACAACCCTAACGATTCACATTTTAACGCCATGTTGGAAAATGGGGGACTATGCAGTTTAATATCTTACAGTGAGGACAATGGGGACACAGTTTAACGTCATGTTGGATGTATTAGGGACTTTTTCACAATTTAACGTCATGGTGGATGTAGAGGTGTACAGTTTAAAATCGTATAGCTCGGACGATGGTTATGCAATTTAACGTCTTTCTGGATATAAGGGACTTATGTACAGTTTAACGTCATATAGCTAGGACATCACAGTTTAACATCATGCTGGACGATGGCATAGTTTAATGTCATGTTGGACGATGGAACAGTTTAACATCATTTTAGATGAAAAGGGACAATACAGTTTAATGTAATGTTGGATGATGGCACAGTTTATCATTATGTTGGACGAAAATGGACAATACAGTTTAATGTCATGTTGAACGATGTCACAGTTTAACATCATGTTGGATGATGGTGTGAATAGTTTAAGGTCATATGCATATACCATAATGATTTATTTGTGTTATACAAAATACTTCTTCATAAATCTGGCATTGGTTGGAGTCGTGATGATTTCTCCATCCATTGAGATTAAAGAATATGCTCCGTTGGAGTAGACCTTATGTATTGAGTAAGGTAATTCCCATTTTGACTCAAGCTTGGGAGGTTTTTTTCTTGGCATCATTGGAGTTATGAGAACAAATACCAATTCGCCCTAAATGAATGAACGAAGAAGAACTTTTTTGTTGAAAGCTCATGCTATTTGATTCTGATAGACATCCAAATGGTGTAGGGTGCACAACCTTTTTTCATCTAATCATTCCAATTCATCCAATATCTTTTGAGATTTTTCATCTGTAGATGAACGATCACTACTCTGAGTGAGGGTAATTAAACCTCAATGGGAAAGACTACTTTTGTTCCATATACCAATGAATATGGAGTTTACCACGCAGTAGTGCAGGTGGTGGTTCGATAAGTCCATAATGCATGAAAGAGTTTATCAGGCCATGAATTCTTATATTTATCCACCAACTTTTTCAGTATATTTGAAAAATTATTATTGAAGGCTTCTATCTTTCCATTGGACACTGCATGAAACCGAGATGAATGGTTGGATTTGATGTTGTATTCTTGAAACAACATCTTTAACTCAGATGAATAGAAGTTGGTGCCATTGTCCATCAATATGGTATGAGGGACACCAAATCTGGTAATGATGTTAGAATTAATGAAGCTAACAATGATTTTTTAACTAACTTCTTTGAGAGGTATTACCTCTACCCATTTGGAAAATAAGTCGTAGCTGTAAGAATATAATTAAACTTCTTGGATGTAGCTGAAGGGTATGGTCCCACCACATCCATTCCCCATATGGAAAACGGCCCCGTGTATTTAGCTATATGAAGAAACTCTGGGGGTTGATTAATAAAGATGGAACATACTTGGAAAGAATGAGAATTCTTTGTGAAATCAACACAACCTTGTATCATTGAAGGACAAAAGTATCCAAGCCTTCGAATTTGATCAGAGAGTCTATGTCCAGACTGATGGGCCCCACAGACTCCTGCATGCACTTCTTCCATGGAAGCCATTGTCTCTTCACCATCAATGCATCTGAGGAGAACTACATCAAAACCACTTTTTTAGAGATTTTTATCAAGGTGATCAGGGCTGTCATAAAGAGTAAAATTGACCACATGTCGCCTGATTTGTTCTTTCCTGGCTCTATCAGGTGGAAGTGTTCCATTTTGAAGGTATTACCTTATAGGTGTCATCCATCCTGTAGTATGACCATATGGTTCAGGAATGGGACTAATTTTATCAATTTCCTATGTTCTGATTTGAACATAAGGTGAAATTGTATGATGGTGGGAAATACTGGTGATTGTGTCATCCCGATTTGGATCTGCCAGAGCTGTGGCTATATTAGCCAGTGCATCAGCTTGAGAATTTTGTGATTGTGGGACATATGAAAAGGTTGGTTACAAAGTAAATTCCTCCATTAACTATCTAACGTAATCATACAAAGGGATTAAATCTTCTTTTTTATGGCATAATCCCCATTGACTTGTTTGATTACCTGGTCTTAATCACCTTACAACTTTAAGTGATTCACTTGTTCCTAAAGTGGAAAATCCAATCCTTCGATGAGAGCCTGGTATTCTACTTCATTATTGGTGTAAAGACCCATAAAAATCAAGGAAATATTTTTCTTAATTTTTTTTGGGATTTTACAAGAACGCAGTTTCTAATGGCACTTGATTCCGAGGCCCTATGTGCCCGGAATTTCTATCCGAAGTTTAGCTCGGGTACGTTCAGTGAACGAACGAGTGGGAATTTCAAACTCTTGAAATGGTGCTTGGAATCGAATTCCATGGGCACCGATGGAATCGCAACGCCGGTATTTTCTTAGGAACACCTTTTCCGGAGTTTCATTTACACGAGAGAAGTTGTTAAATTTTTGTATATGGTAAAATAAAATTAAGCATCAATTTTATTTTTCTCTAAGTGGTTTAAAGCTTTGGGTGGAAGTTGGGGGAAACCACCCAACATCCATTTGGAGGTTATGAGGGTGGTGGGGCCCACATGAACCCTACCCCCTCACCATCCCTAACCTTCCACAACCCTTCATTTAATTTGACAACTTGAGTTAATTAGTTGTGTGGATTAAATTCAACTTTTGAATTTCAAACATAAGTTGTGTTAATAAAATAAGTGAGGTACTTATTTTATTTTGGGTTGGAGGCTTGTTGCTTGAGAGCTTTGGGAGAAAAGCTAAGGGAGTCTTGAATATCTTCATCTTCTTCATTGAAGAACACGAAGAACGCAATGAACGATGGATTCCTCGGAGGTCGACATCTCCTTCTGCGACGTCTCCTTCCGCGACGTCCCCCTCCGTGATGGTTATCTCCGTGACGAATCCTCACCCAACTTGTTCGACGAGGTAGGGGTTTTGTGCGTTTTTATTTCGTGATTACTTCCATCATTTTTCTTTATCATCTATCCTCGTTCTTTGGAACTACATGATATCATTTAATGGGAGGGGGCCGGACCGAACAAACACGGCCGACCCTCCTCCCTTTTATTTATTTGTGGTTGTAGTTCAATGGGAAGTGACGCGGTGTCGTCGCACCGTGCAGGGAGGAGCGAAAAAGATGCGCGGCGCCGTCGCGCCGCACATTTGTTAGATGAACCAAGTGGCGGCGCCATCACGCCACGCCAGCAAAACCCGAAAACACTGCGGCCGGAGCGGGGCAGCGGTGGAGGGGCACGGCACCGTCGTGCCACGTCGGACGAACCAAGGTCGCGGAAGGTTCTGGGCCGCGGCGGAGTAGGGAGACCGGCGGCTGGTTCTGGGCCGCCGGTGTTGGAGCAGGGGGGACCGGTCGTCGCCGGTCCCGTGGCGGCAGAAGCCGGCCGGCCAGAGCGGGCCGACCGGTCAAGGAGAAGCCGGGGGTTACAAACCCTCGGCAGCCAGCTCAAGCGGCCCCCCATTATGGGGGCTGCGGTTACAAAATACGGGTGGGGGGGGGGGGGTGGGGGGGGGAGGCGCCCCCCCCCCCTCAAAGGGATCGGCCGTTTGGCCGAGCTCCTGGCCTGCCCGCTGCGCCCAGGCCAGGCCGGGCCGTGCCACGCCGACCAGGCCGTGCCCAAGTGGGCCATACCCGGACCCGGTTTGGGCCGACCCTGGGGGTATCGGGCCGGGTCGGACCAGGCCCGAACCCCTCAATACCGAACCTCTTCCGGTCGGTCGCCCATAACTTGAGCTACGAGCATTCGATCAACGCACCGTCAGTTGCGATGAGATCCTTGGATCGAGAAGGTCATTTCGGTATATCGTACTCAATGTTTCGGAATACTTTGGGTTCGGCCGAGTTGGTTCGTACACAAAACCAACCGGGCCCTCGGAGCGGAAATGCTCATAACTTGAGCTCCGGACGTCCGATTGACGTGCCGTTGACATTGTTGGATTCCTATTAGTGAGATGGATATTTTGGCTTACTCCGCCCGAGGTTTGGATGCAGGTGGAGTACATTAAGGTTGGTTTTGACTTAAAAACCACCCGGGCCCCTAGGATGAAAAAGCCAATAACTTCCAAACCGGGCGTCTGATTGACGCGCCATCTGTGACGCTGAGTTCCTGTTGAAGATATGGAACTTTTGGATACATCAACTCCAGACATTGTGTCAGTTGATGTATCAGCCCTCAGTTCATGGAGAGGACCCTCCCGAACGAGCTTGCTGTGTGCGCGAACCCTAGAGCTGGCTGCGTTTGCGACTGTGACGACAGCGATGACTGTACATAGATCCTCAGTAGATTCAACGGCGACGACTGCAACACTCAACAATCCTACGTGTATCAGTGCTACCGATCCTATGTGGGTCCGATCCTATGTGGGTCAGCGCTCAACGGTTCTGTGTGAGCCAGCACCTACAGATCCTGTGTGGGTCCGATCCTGTGTGGGTCTTTGCGGGGGTTAGTTACCTATCGATCCTATGTGGGTATTTGTGGGGGTTAGTACCTATCGATCCTTTGTGGGTCATTGCGATGGTTAGTACCTATCGATCCTTTGTGGGTCCGACGGCTTAGATGAATCAGTGGATACATCTGATCATCTCTATAGTCATACGAAGAAGTATACCTGTGTGAGCTGAAACCCAGTTTTTCTTTCCTATGTGGATTGTGTTGTTCTATCCTGTGTGGATCTACGTTTTGCTTTCTTGTGTGGACTGGGTTGTACTTAGGCTCGGATGTTGGAGCCGAACGAGAATTGATTACTTAGGTATATGTATGGGCATATACCTAAGCAGTGTCGGATGTTACTTCGTGATTGTATCTTTCCTTTGTGGTTTATCCTTTTTGGATTCTAGGAGACCTTCAGGGGTCTCGGGGTCCCTACTGAGTAGCTTATACTCACCCATGCATGAGCTATGCCCGCACTACATTGTGTTGGTTGCAGATAACAGACAACGCTGATCGTGGTTGAGGCTTGCAGAGCAGGACAGTACCTGGAGGTAGACCACTGGGCGGGACGTTCTCGGAGCGGACGGCTAGACCCGAGGAGCTGTGGAGGCTATCTACACTCACCCTTAAGGTGGGATTTCCAGTGGACAGCTCGACGTTGCGGATTAACTTTTCAGTTGCTATTTTCCCTTCCAGTTGTACTTTACTTTCAGTTTGGGTTTGTATATTGGCCCACTTACTTTTCCGTACTTACTGTTGTACCCAGTTTTTACTTATTGTTTACTTCTACTGCTAGCTTGATCTGTGGTGTTTGTTTAATTTACAAAGGCAATGCCTTCCCTTTTTACTGGGATTTATGCCTTGGTGCTAGTCGCCAGCCCCTGGCCTATGGAAGGCGGGCTTGGGGTAGTCACGACACGGGCCTCGAGGACGGGTCGTGACAAATTGGTATCAGAGGAGTTCGGTTCTACCGCAGAACTCAGGACTCTGATCTTTTTCTATGTGAAGCAATAGTGTTAAGAGTATTGGGTGTGGTTATCAGTCCAGGGAGTCCAGTGTTGGTGCGGCAGTCGAGGTATCTGTACACTAGGACCCTGACTTCTGATTTCCGACTTAATGGACAAAAACATTGATTGCATATGTGTTTCAAGTTTTCTTTGTTATTACTTTATGTCATCTCACCAGGTATACTGTTGACTGTGGCGTGCCAGTTTCTTTTCAGGATGGCCCCATGATGACAGCCAGCTAGGGTTCTGAGAGTTGTGCATGACGACAGCCCACCGAGCGATGAGACCTCAGTACAGGGCCCTTTGACAATGATGCACCGGAGGTACTACTACCCGCCGAGCCACTGATGCTACCAGCCCTAGCCGCTGACGATGCACGTCGCCTTAGTGCACTGCATGAGTTTCAGTGCTAGGGACCGCCCAGGTTCCACGAGGAGATGGACACCCAGGCAGCCGAGGACTAGCTGGAGGTAGTGGTACGGGATTTCAGGTTAGTGAGGACACCAGCAGACCTCATGGTGATCCTCACAGCGAGCCTACTGCACGCGGCAGAGGGCCGATGGTGGAGCTTGATGCTCCAGGTGCACGATGAGGCATCTCTTCTCTGGACAGAATTTGAGAGCCTCTTCCGCTCATAGTTCGTCCCAGCCAGACTCCGTGTGGTGCGCATCTAGGAGCTTCTACAGCTGCGGCAGGGAAGCTTGACGGTCGCCTAGTACTCGACAAGATTTACCGATCTCTCGCACTACTCGACAGACATGGTATAGGACCCATTCTTCTGGGCCTGGACCTTTGAGTAGGGATTGAGGTATGAGATCAGGGCATCACTGATCTCCCTTAGCATTCCGACCTAGGCATGAGTCCTTGAGTGAGCCCTTTTGATTGAGAGCTTCCTTGCTGAGTCTTCATCAGCAGCGAGACCTACCACGGGGCGGCACATAGCAGAGTCTTCTATAGCAGGCAGTCAGCGGATAACTCATGGGTCTAGACACAACATACCCTTAGGCAGACGACCTTAGGACACTAGCTTAGCAGTGAGGGGCACACACAATGGAGAAAGTCTTTCGAGAGGCAGACAATGCTACACATGCGGCGGGCAGGGCCACATGGCTCGTGACTGCCCGACCCACTGTGTCGAGGAGCAGCAGACGGTTGAGGGGCCACCCAGGCAGAGGCAAAGGGTCGACTGTGGCGGTCCGCAGGGAGCAGGTGGGCGAGGCAGAGGAGATGGCTGAGCAACAGGTGGTGGGCGACGCTTTGAGGATCTACCACCACCACCACCAGGAGGTCCACCCCAACCACCAGGATATGGCGGGCAGAGACAGGCACAACTCCAGGCAGCAGAGGCCTATGACCACGGCGCGCCAGAGATGATTCGAGGTACTATCTGTGTCTATTCCACCCTTTCTGCAGTTCTTATAGACACAGGAGCGAGTCATTATTTCATAGCCGCTGCCCTTGTTCGGAGCTCGGAGATTCCGACAGAGTCGTTGGCTCGATCCTTACGGCTAGATACTCCTACGGGAGCAGACTTGACGATTACACACTGGTGCCAGCAGTGTGAGCTTACTCTAGGAGGCGAGAGCTTCGGCTGGGATCTTCTTGTAGCGCTGTCGAGGCCTTACGACGTCATCTTGGGCATGGATTGGTTATCTACAGTCCATGCTCATATCGACTGTATTAGGTGCAAGGTGCGATGTGTACGCACCAACAGGAGTAGGTTCACCTTCACCGGTGAGAAGGGAGCCTTCGCAGCACAGGATAGACTCTCGCAAAGGAGAGGATAGACCATCACACATCAGTTGGCTAGCCTCATCCTAGGAGCAGTTGACATGCAGAGTCCGGGTTTTCCTTCAGTGGTGGATCAGTATGCGGTCGTTTTCCCGGACGACGTCCCAGGGCTACCTCCTCGCAGAGAGTTAGACTTTTATATTGACCTGTACCCCAGGACAACCCCAATATCGACTCCAGCATATCGTATGGCCCCCACTGAGCTTTGAGAGCCACGGTTATAGTTGGAGGACTTGCAGGGTAAGGGATTCATCCGACCCAGTGTTTCACCCTGGGCTTCCCCGATTTTGTTCACCATGAAGGCGGACGGGAGCTTGCGACTTTGTGACGACTATCGTCGCATGAACTAGGTAAAAGTGATGAACATGTATCCTCTATCGAGGATTGATGACCTCTTCGATCAGCTCAAGGGAGAATGGTGTTTCTCGAAGATAGACCTCAGGTCATGCTATCATCAGCTCAGAGTTCGGGACGAGGACATGCAGAAGATAGCCTTCAGGAGTTGGTATGGCCACAATGAGTTCTTGGTTATGCCATTCGGTGTAACCAATGCTCCAGTAGTGTTCATGGCCCTCATGAAAAGGATCTTTCAGCCATACCTCGATCGATTTGTTGTGGTCTTCATCAAAGACATTTTGATTTAATTGACCACTGAGGAGGACCACGCCTACTACTTGCAGGTTGTACTAGACACACTCCGAGAGCACCAGCTTTATGGTAAGATCTCGAAGTGTCAGTTCTGGATACGTGGGGTCCACTTCTTGGGACACGTCATCTTTGAGGTCGGAGTTGCGGTGGATCCTGCGAAGATCGAGACAGTTCTAGCTTGGGAGCCACCCAGGAGCGTGAAGGAGGTGCAGAGTTTATTGGTATTAGCTAGATATTATCGGAGATTTGTGACAGACTTCTACAGAGTTGTGGCACCACTCTCATCTCTTACGAAGAAGGGGAAACCCTTTGTGTGGTCAGACATATGTCAACAGAGTTTCGAGGAGCTGAGACATATATTGACCATCGCACCTATCTTGAGGTTGCCGGAGGAGGCAGTAGGGTACGTAGTCTACTGTGATGCATCAGGGACCGGACTCGGATGTGTCCTGATGTAGGAGCGGGTAGTGAACTCCTATGGATCACGTCAGTTGAGGTTGCATGAGCAGAACTACACTACCAATGACCTGGAGTTAGCAGTAGTGGTCTTCGCTCTGAAGATGTGGCGACACTATCTGATGGGCGAGCGCTTTACAGTTTATTCTGACCATCAATGTCTCAGGTACATCTTCTCTCAAAAGGACCTCAATCTGAGACAGCAGCGATGGATTGAGTTTCTCTAGGACTATGACTTTGAGATAGTCTATACTCCTAGGAAGGGGAACGTAGTATCCGATGCTCTCAAAAAGAGGATGGGAATTCAGCTACTTGAGGAGGAAACTGAGCAGCTATCCTCTTTGTGGATATCCTTTGTCGATAGAGATGGAGCAACTTTCCTTCATTCACTCACAATCACTCCTCCACTACTATAGCGGGTTAGAGATGCACAACGTGGGGACGCCGACTGTGATATGCGACATGCATATATATCCTCAGGACATGCACCTGATGGTTTATACTTAGGAGGAGAGAACGAAGTTCTTTTCAGAGGATGTACCTTGGTACCAGTTGCTTTACGAGAAGAGGTGCTGAGAGAGTTTCACACTTCTCCCTTGGCAGTACATCCTGTAGCGGTGAAGATGTACCAGGACCTCAGATGAAAGCTCTGGTGGCCAGGCATGAAGAAGGTTGTGGCAGAGTTCGTTTCTCGGTGCCTCACCTGCCAGCTGGTGAAGGCGGAGCATCAGGTACCAACAGGCTTGGTACAGCCCTTGGAAGTTCCAGAGTGGAAGTGGGAGGAGATATCTTTGGACTTCGTGACTGGACTTCCACGCACTTCCAGGGGTCACGACTCCATTTGGGTGATTATTGACTGACTCAACAAGTCGGCTCACTTCTTACCCATCAAAGAGCAGGGATCAGTAGAGAGCTTGGGACGTATCTATGTTCAGGAGATTGTGCGGCTCCATGGTGTGCCATCATCTTTCGTCTCCGATCGAGATGCTCACTTTACATCCCGGCTTTGGAAGGGGTTGCAGGAGGTAGTGGGGACACAGCTACGTTTGAGCACCGCCTTTCACCCTCAGACGGATGGTCAGATGGAGGGGACCATAAAGACTCTCGAGGACATTCTCCATGCATGTGTCCTCGACTTTGGTCGCAACTGGGAGGACCAACTACCCTTGGTGGAGTTTGCGTACAACAACAGCTCCCACTCCACCATCGGGATGACACCATATGAGGTGTTGTACGATCGTCCTTGCAGATCTATTTTGTGCTGGACAGGCCCTGGGGAGTCAGCACTTGTGGGATCGGAGATGGTCCAGGACACGACAGAGAAGGTCCAGGTCATCTAGGAGCGGATGAGGACAGCTCAGAGCCGGTAGAAGTCTTATGCTGACAGGAGGCAGAGGCCACTAGAGTTCGAGGATGGCGACCACGTCTTCTTGCGTGTCTCAACTCGACGTGGATTATGGAGATTTTTCCGAGGCAGCAAGTTGTCTCCACACTTCATCGGACCATTCCAGGTCCTCAGTAGGATTGGTGAGGTGGCCTATCGCCTAGCTCTACCACCTCAGTTGCACTGGGTGCACGACGTCTTCCACGTATCTCAGCTAAGGAGATATGTGCAAGACCCGACGCATATCATTGACCATGGGGAGCTGGACGTTGATGATGGGGCGACTTTTACAGAGGTCCCAGCAGAGATCGAGGATCGATAGGAGCAGGTCCTATGTGGATGTTCGATTCCTCTAGTGCGCATCAGATGGCAGCAAGGGAATATCCAGGAGAGCACTTGGGAGCAGGAGGCTCAGATGCGTGCTCAGTACCCACTTTTGTTTCCATAGTTTTCGATGTATCATTACGGGGGCGTAAAGCCCTGAGGTGGGAGTAATGTAAAGACCCGTAAAATTCAAGGGAATTTTTTTCTAAATTTTCTTTGGGATTTTACAAGAACGCAGTTTTTGACATCACTTGATTCCGAGGCCCGGTGTGCCCGTAATTTCTATCCGAAGTTTAGCTTGGGTATGTTCAGTGAACGAATGAGCGGGAATTTCTAACTCTTGAATCGGTGCTCGGAATCGAATTCTGAGGGCATCGATGGAATCGCAGCGCCAGTATTTTCTTAGGAACACCTTTTCCGAAGTTGCGTTTACACGAGAGAAGTTGTTAAATTTTTGTGGAAGGTAAAATAAAATTAAGCATCAATTTCATTTTTCTCTAAGTGGTTTAAATATTTGGGTGGAAGTTGGGGGAAACCACCCAACTTCCATTTGGAGGTTATGAGGGCGGTGGGGCCCAAAGGAACCATACCCCTTCACCTTTCCTAACCTTCCATAACCCTTCATTTAATTTGACAACTTGAGTTAATTAATTGTGTGGATTAAATTCAACTTTTGAATTTCAAACTTAAGTTATGTTAATAAAATAAGTGAGGTACGTATTTTATTTTGGGTTGGAGGCTTGTTGCTTGAGAGCTTTGGGAGAAAAGCTAAGGGAGGCTTGAAGATATTCATATTTTTCATCGAAGAATGTGAAGAAAGTGAAGAACACCAGATTCCTCGGATGTAAACATCTCCTTCCGCGACGTCTCCTTCCGCGACGTCTCCCTCCGTGAAGGTTATCTCCGCGATGAATCCTCACCCAAATTGTTCAATGAGGTAGGGGTTTTGTGCATTTTTATTTCTTGATTACTTCCATCGTTTTTCTTCATCATCTATCCTCGTTCTTTCGAACTACTTGATATCATTTAATGGGAGGGGGTCGGACCGCACAAACACGGCCGAACCTCCTCCCTTTAATTTATTTGTGGTTGTGGTTCAAAGGGAAGTGACGCGGTGCCGTCACACCGCACGGGGATGAGCGACAAAGATGCGAGGCGCCGTCGCACCACCCATTTGTCAGATGAACCGAGTCGCGACGCCGTCACGCCGCGCCAGAAAAACCCAAAAACACCGCGGCCGGAGCGGGGCTGCAGTAGAGGGGCGCGACACCGTCGCGCCGCGCTGGATGAACCAAGGTCGTGGCCGGTTCCAGGCCGCGGCAGAGCAGGGAGACCGGAGACCGGTTCTGGGCCACTGGCGTCGGAGCAGGGGGGACCGGCCATCGCTAGTCCCGTGGCGACAGAAGCCGGCCGGCCAGAGCGGGCCGGCCGGTCAAGGAGAAGCTGGGGGTTACAAACCCCCTAGTGGCCAGCTCAAGCGGCCCCACATTATGGGGGCCACGGTTACAAAAGACGGGGGGGGGGGGGGGGGGGGCAGGCACCCCCCCCCCCCCCACAAACGGCTCGGCCGTTTGGCTGAGCTCCTGGCCAGCGCGCCCAGGCTGGGCCGCGCCCAAGCAGGCCGGACCCGGACCTGGTTCGGGTCTACCCGGTTCGGTCCAACCCTGGGGGTATCGGGCCGGGTTGGACCGGGCCCGAACCCCTCAATACCGATCCTCTTCCGGTCGGTCGCCCATAAGTGGAGATATGGGCCTCCGATCGAACCACCATTAGTTGCGATGCGATCCTTGGATCGATACGGTCATTTCATTATATCACACTCAAGGTTTCAGAATACTTTGGGTTCGGCCGAGTTGGTTCGTACACAAAACCAACCGGGCCCTCGGAGCGGAAATGCTCATAACTTGAGCTCTGGACGTCCAATTGACGTGCTGTTGACTTTGTTGGATTCTTCTTAGTGAGACAGATCTTTTGGCTTACTCCGCCCGAGGTTTGGACGCAGGTGGAGTACAGTCGGGTTGGTTTTGACTTAAAAACCAACCGGGCCCCTAGGAAGAAAAATCCAACAACTTCCAGACCGGGCGTCCGATTGATGCACCGTCTATGACGCTGAGTTCCTATTGACGATACAGAACTTTTGGATACATCAACTCCGGAGTTTGTGTCAGTTGATGTACCAGCCTCTCGGTTCGTGGAGTGGACCCTCCCGAACAAGCTTGCTGTGTGCGGGAACCCTAGAGCTGGCTGCTTTTGCGACTGTGACAATGATGACGACTGTACAGATATCCTCAGTAGATTTGCTGGCGACGACTACAACACTCAGTGATCCTACGTGGATCAGTGCTACCAATCCTGTGTGGGTCCGATCCTGTGTGGGTCACCGCTCAGCGGTTCTATGTGAGCCAGCGCCTGCAGATCCTGTGTGGGTCCGATCCTGTGTGGGTCTTTTCGGGGGTTAGTTACCTATCCATCCTGTGTGGGTCTTTGAGGGTGTTAGTACCTATCGATCCTTTATGGGTCATTGTGGGGGTTAGTACCTATCGATCCTTTGTGGGTCTGACGGCTTAGATGAATCAGTTGCTAAATATGATCATCTCTATCGTCATACGAAGAAGTATACCTGTGTGAGATGAAAACCTGTTTTTCATTCCTATGTGGATTGTGTTGGGCTATCCTGTGAGGATTTATGTTTTTCTTTCCTGTGTGGACTTGGTTGTACTTAGGCTCGGATGTTGGAGCCGAATGAGAATTGATGACTTAGGTATATGTATGGGAATATACCTAATCAGTTTCAGATGTTACTTCATGATTGTGTCTTTACTTTTTGGTTTATCCTTTGTGGATTCTGGGAGACCTTTGGGGGTCTCGTGGTCACTACTGAGTAGCTTATACTCACCCCTACATGGGTTATTCCTGCACTACGTTGTGTTGGTTGCAGATGACGGACAACACTGATCGTGGTTGAGGCTTGAGAAGTAGGATGGTACCTGGAGGTAAACCACTGGGCAGGACATTCTCGGAGCAGGCTGTTGGACCCAAGGAGCTGTGGAGGCTATCTGTACTCACCCTTCAGGTGGGATTTTTAGTGGAGAGCTCGGCGTTGCGGATTTACTTTTCAGTTGCTGTTTTCCCTTCCAGTTTTACTTTACTTTTAGTTTGGGTTTGTATACTGGCCCACTTACTTTTCCGCACATACTGTTGTACCCAGTTTTTACTTATTGTTTACTTCTACTGCTAGCTTGGTCTGTGGTGTTTTTTTACTTTACAAAGGAAATGCCTTCCCTTTTTACCGGGATTTACGCCTTGGTGCTAGTCGCCAGCCCCTGGCCTATGGAAGGTGGGATTGGGGTAGTCACGGCATGGGCCTCGAGGACGGGTCGTGACAATTGGTACTGCCTTCCCACAATAAAAAGGAATAGGGTAGCACTGCCTTTTTTTGGAGAAGTGAGTAGAATTCCAAACCCAACTTTTTTGAATTTAAGATCTTCCATTTTCTTTCTTATTGGACTTCTGGAAACACCATCAAAGTACATTTCCCATGGTTGAAGATTATCTTGAATAGAAAAGACTTCTTCATCAGGAAGTTCAATATCTGAAGATTTATCTTCTACTAAAGGTTTTCCAGCAAGGAAATCAGCCAGATCTTGGCCCTTTATTGCCTTTTGAGACACGTACTGGATATCAAATTGCTGTAAAATAACTTCCCACCTTTCCAGATGTCCTGTAAGCATTGGAAGACTAAGGATTAATTTGAGTGGGTTATTACGAGATACCAATTGGACCGCATAATGTTGCAGGTAGTGTCTCAACTTCTGAACTGCAAAGATTAAGGCTAAGCAGTACTTCTCAGTACTTGAATATCGGGTTTCTCCTTCAATCATAGTCCGACTGAGATAGTAGAGGCTGTTTTCATTTACATCATCATTCTTTTAGGAAAGGAATGAACCCAATGATCACTCTAAAGCTGTCACATAAAGGATAACTATCCTTCCTTCAACAGGTGACATTAATACCAGTGGACTCAAGAGATATTTCTTGAGAATATTGAATTCTTCTTTATATTATTCCATCCACTAGTATGTGACTCCCTTTTTCATCAATTTGGTGAGGGGTAAGCTTTTGCCTGCCAAATGGGCAATGAAATGCCGAATATAGGCTAAGTGTCCTTGAAGTCCTCTCAATTACTTTAAATTTCGAGGAGGTGACATACCAAGGATTGAATTTGTCTTCTCAGGATCAACTTCGATGCCACGATGGCATACAACAATGCCGAGAAATTTTCTTGAGGTTACCCCAAAAGCACATTTTAAGGGGTTCATCTTCAAATTATGTTGCCAAAGTTTGTGTAATATGACTTCTAAATCATTAAAGTGATTAAGACATTGTCTGGATTTAACCAAAAAATCAACCAAATAAAATTCAACAAATTTCCCTAATAAGGGTTTGAATATACAATGCATGGCACATTGATATGTTGCGCCTGCATTTTTCAGGCCAAAGGGAATTACCCAGTAGAAAAACACACCGTGAGGGGCTCTGAATGCTATATATTCCTCATCTTCTAGATCCATTCAGATTTTATTATGCCCAAATATCCATCCATGAAGGAAAGTGCTTCATAGCCAGCTGTTGCATCATTTAAGAGCTCTGTGATCGGAACTGGAAAATCATCCTTGGGACAATGCCGATTAAGATCTTTGAAATCAATGCAAAATCTAATTTGTCCATTCTTCTTTTTCACAGGGACAATATTGGACAACCACTTGGGATATTGAACTTCTCTGACGAACTTAGATTTGATAATCTTATCCACTTCAACTTCAATTTTTGAAGTAAAAGTTGGGTGTATTCTTCTTGTGTCTTTCTTAAATCCTCGATGTTCTTCTGGTAAACCCAAATGATGAGTAGCAACATCAGGATCAAGCCTGGAAATTTCTTTATAGTTTCAAGCAAATATATCTCGATTTTTCTTCAAAAACGAAATATACATTTCCTGTTCTTCAAGAGTCATGGCCACACTAATTAAAGTGTGGCGTGGATCTTCTTTGGTACCCAGATTTATTTCTCTGAGTTCATCCATAGTGGTAGAGATAACCTCTTCAAAATCTATAGGAGAATCCCCGAGATCCTCTTCTTCTTCAACATGTGTTATTTATTCTATTTCTACTTTCATAGTAGATTATTTTTTCCCTCTGGAATTGGGGATGACCTCGTTGATTTAAGGGTCAAACATTCCAATCGGTTTCTAACAGGTTTGTTCTTAGAACCGGAAACATCCAATGATTCCATATCCATTTGGACCTACTTTCAAAATGTAGGTGCTCATTAGTTGTGATGAGACTTAGGAATTTTCATTGGTTGAGAGGATGGGAGGTCAGACTCATCACACCTTTTTGAGTGGAATTATTGTATACTCTGGGACTCTCTTTATAGATTTAAGTTATGTTCATGAATCCTTATTAAATTACCAATTATAAAATGATCTTTCCTTCAGATCTGACAATCAATGATTAATATGTAGGAAATTTAGAGAATATTTTATATGTATTTGAAGTTATTCATCAATAGAGAATCATCTGTATTTGTCAGAGATTCTTAGTCAATGGTATCCTTTAATACATTATATAGATATCTCTTGGTAATTATGACAACCATTCTACTTTTAAAGCCACTCAGTGGGGCACTTGAAGTTTAATGTCATTCAGAAAGACATGGATTATTTTAGAGATGGGATCGTACCCGCAGATGGGCTACCGACGTATCATTTATTTAGAAAAGGAATCAGAACCCACGTAGTTCGAGTAAGTAAATATGATGTTTATGTATGATTGATGGCTCAAAGATAGATGTCATAATTAATTTTACACTCTAAGCTCACGTGAGTCATGCTCAGTTTGTGAAATAAGAGGTATTGGTAAAACTTGAAAATTGGACATGAAAGATGCAATCATAAGAAATGATGCGGGGCTTATATATGTATGAATGCCCAAACAGATGACGATTAAGATTTACTTCAGGGAAGAAATTCAAAAACATGGTCAATAAAGGTATATGTACTTTATGGAGATTTGAATACTATAATCTAAGGGCTTACTTCTATGGAAGATGTCCAAGTTAGTAGGGGACTTATTATTGGGTTTTACTCCTGAGAAGGAAGCCCAAATCAAAAGTAAATTAGGACTGGTTAAAAGAAATTGAGACTGGGGCTTACTCTTAAGGAGGAGGCCCAGGTAAAAGGGATTTGAAGACTGGGGCTTATTCCTGAAAAGGAAGCCTAGGTTAAGGGAATTTCTAGAATTTAAGGGACTTGGGGTTTACTCCTAAAGAGGATGCCCATATTTGAGACTGGGGCTTACTCCTAAAAAAGATGCCCAAGTTAAGAGAATTATGGCTGGGGATTACTCCTAAGGAGGATGCCTAAATTATGGGACTTGGGGCTTACTCCTGAAGAGGAGGCCCATCTTAATGAGAATTTGGACTGGGGATGACTCCTGAAAAGGAGGCCCAAATTAAGGATTCTCTCATCTTAATGGATGAGGTTGAATGAATGAATTCTCTAACTTTAGTGATGTAATGATGTTTAAATCACTAGGTTTTGAG
Organism: Viscum album; assembly: GCA_963277665.1. Taxonomy (NCBI): domain Eukaryota; kingdom Viridiplantae; phylum Streptophyta; class Magnoliopsida; order Santalales; family Viscaceae; genus Viscum; species Viscum album. Next base: position 907,140,245 of record OY728139.1, read on the forward strand.
AGATGTTTCACAGAATTCCTTTCAGATAAGGAAGACAACAAGGAAAATCATGCCATAAATGGATTTGGAGAGAGTTCTAAAGGCTTAATCCTGAAGAGGAGAGGTGTAAATGTGTGAGAGAGGTGAAATGGGCAGGAAGGGCACCCAAAAATAGAAGGGCGTGCAAGTCCTGGAGGGGTCGCACAAGTACTGCATGGCCGCACAAGTATTGGTCGCACATGTATACTTGCACGACACCTATATAATTGGGAGATATTTAACCAGTAGGGTAATACTTGGGCGATCCTTGACTAAAGCCTTTAGAATTATCATGAGGTACTTCCAGAAGAGTGGCACACAAGTTTCAATGAGTAGGTAAGGAGGCGCGCAAGTATTTCCATTTACCTTAAGGGTAAAACACTTAGGCACGCAAGTGTTAGTGAATTCTAACACTTAGACCTTATTCCTCATGTTTATACCTTCCATTATAGGTAAATAATTACCTTATAAGTGTTCGGAAGACCTAAAGAAGAAACTTCGGCATTCAGAGCTCTATATGTGAATTATGAAAAAAATACTCTTGAAATGGGGGGCCCACTGGGGGTATTTATAGGTTGGAGAAGACCCTGGGCAGTTTTCAAAGAGGGCATGCAAGTCACTTTCACGACCATTAGGTGGTGCGCAAGTGTACTTTCATGATAGGGAGGGAACTTGTGTGACCCAAGGGTATTTGACTCTTTGTTCATGCCCTTGTTGATTTTTGATGTTTTCTTCAAAGGATGAATCAATTTGAGCTAAGGCATTTTTCATTTCCCTTCATTTAGAAAATGTGATGAAAATGAGCGTAAAAAAAAGTCCCCCCTCAGAGTTGGATCCAAAAAATAAGGATGCGACTCTGAGGAAAAGAAGAAAACCAAAGGGAAAGAGGCGCGCAAGTGTTCAATGTGAAACACTCATCGCGTAGGTGCGAGTCACGCAGGGCTGGAGCGCGCTGGATTTTAGGCGCGTAGGTGGGCAGCCTGGCCTATAAATATGCAACCATTTGTCGCGCATAGCACCGACTTCCAAATTTTCAAGCTCTCACCACACAGGTCACCTTTGCCACAAAAATTGCTCTTTTTTCCGCTTTTCTTCGCTGTCACGCTACTGTCAAGGTATCTGGACTTGCGGGGTGATACCTGCGCACCAAAAACATGCGCGGCACATTGACACTTGCGCGACACATCCAACGTTGCGTGACAAGTTTAGACTTGCATGCCTTAATTCCTTAGCCATTTTTTTCAAAATCCTTCACAAATATTTATGAAAAATCAACTTACTTAAGATTTAATTATTCAACTTTTGTGCAGAATCAATGGCTCCCAAGAGAATCAGAATAGGTGATGAACTAAAAGTAAGCAACTTGATGATATGATGAGTATCGTTGGCCATGATTATTATACCATCTACGACAGCACTCTCCCAGATTTGGCTAAGTATTTGAAGAAGTATCATCGCAACTTCCCCCAAAGCATTTATTTGCCTTTGTATGGCTATGGTCATCTGCAAGAAGTTACTATTCCAGAAGCAATGAACTATCTCCCATTTTCGTGGTTTCAGAATTACACCAACTTTGCTTCAGCATATATCTTATGTAGAGGAGGATTTGTAATTGCTGGAATAGTGGAGAAGGCCCACATGATGCATCATAGCCCTTGTACGCCAGATATGAAACCTCATAAGCCTGATCTGCAACCACATTTTCATCCTTCAATATTTCGAAATGCTAAGATGGATCAATCCAAAGGTTGGAAGAAAAGTTGGGACTTCTGTCCTGGGGGAGGTGTGAAGCCAACTTTGATGTGGGCATACTAGGTACGATGAACCTATGTAGAGTTTGTCGAGGATTTGAATGGAGTGGCGATATACGAAGCTGTCTTGGTTGGGAAAACATATGTTTACATAAATGATAACTTCGTGCTAGAGATACTCTGCCACTAGAGCCCAGAAACCAATTCTTTCCATCTGACTCATGGAGAAGTAGGCATCAGTCTGTGGGATGTCCACAGGACCCCAGGGGCTCCAATTTTGGGCTACATGTATGATGAATTCATTCCTCCCAAGGTGACTTGGAATGATTCAGAGAAGACTCCTGCATTGGCTCAGGAATTATTTGAAATCTTCCACAGGTTCAAGAGTTTAGAGACCTCCTTATCTCATTCTAGACTGGATATTCATCCGATGGAGTGGATGAATATATTTCTTATTGAGAAGAAAGAGAAGGATCCAAAGGAGAAGGATTCGAAGGAGAAGGATCCAAAGGAGAAAGGATATAAGAAAATTAAATCCAAGGATAAGAGGCCCACTCGTTCTACCACCTGCCCAAAAACCAAGTAGAGGGGTGCTCCGGGCACATTCTGGTACACTCTAGAAGTAGGCGAGTTTTTGAAATGGGGATATGAGGTGAATCAAAGGATCCCAAAGAAGACTCGTCTTGTGGGATTCTTGGCTTTGTGGCTCATTGTTTATCTCTTTCCACTCACGGACTCAAAGGGAGGCGTCAGGCCAGGGACCTTTGTTATTACTGCAAAGTTGGATGAGGGAAAAAAATGGTTGGGTTGGATACCCCCATTTTAGAAAAGATTCATAGGATTTTACTTCTTGTCTTCATGGGTAAATATACTTTGAGAATAGTGGGACCATTCCAAGTTTTATGGGGATGGATCACCACTCACTTTGGGACTTATAATGTACAGAATGGAGTATAAATTCCTGGATATTCTTTCAGGCCATAAGTGCAAGTATTCTCTGGAATTGATCTATTAGATCTTAATGCTTATTAAATTAAAGTGAGGCTGAGAATGTTTAAGGAATTAAACTTCTTTCCCTATATAAATCCACCAACCGGGAGGTTTGTTGACGATGTAATAGACCACTTGGATTTGAGGGAATACATGCTGTCCTGCAGAGATGGTGTTCTGGTCGCAAGGATTGACAGAGAGATTATATGTGAGGCCTATGATCCATATAGATTTGCACGCCAATTCAAGTGTTTGAAACAGATTGCTGTATCTCTCCCTGTACATGTCAGGTTAGAGCAACATCCGATGGTTTCTTGGAAACTAGGGTTGCTAAACTATAAGGAGAATACTGGGGTGGTGTTTGATCTACCAGTTTAAAGAGCAGCACATAACATGACTACATGCTATTCCGAGCACTGGATAGCATCATACCCTAAAGGGGTGCTGAATCACCCAGTTTACCAGGTGGGGAAAAGGAAGAGGACCGTAGAGAAAGAAACCCTTCTTCATGAAGGTGATGCTTCCCCACCTGAAGCTGATTTTCCAGATTCCCCCTCTAGGACTAATTCAACGGATTCCCCAGATGGGAATGATGAGGCACAACAAGTGGAAAAGCGGCCTCGTGCCCGATATAATCCTCCGGTCAGAATCAAAAGACTTACTCCATCAACTCCTAGTGAGTTACTTCATTGTGGTAATTTAATCACCATCACCTTATAAAGCAATAAGTCTTATTTTATTATTCTCTATCTGTAGTTGCAGGAGTTGGGAAGAAATTGAAGTCAAAGATTGTAGGACCTTCCTCGTAGCCTTCTGGTACACGCACTGAATATCTACGACCAGAGGCTGTCCAGACATTGCAGAGTTTATACTGTGGTATTGAAACTTCCTGGCTGGATTTATGCGAGGGGATACATCTCCCTGGAATAGGGACTCTTCAAGCTTCTACGGATATTAAATTCGAAGATAGCTCCAATGAAGTGTGATCTTATATCAGAGAGCTGGAAATGGTCATATATGCCACCAATGATTCCATTCCTATCACCAAGCGGGTGAAGGAAACGATAGATCGTGGCGCCGGTGAGGGGACTGATGAAGATTGGAACGATTATGCGGTCCCTGAAGATGTATGTTTTCCTTCCTTATTTTCTTTGAAACTTGGTTTCAATTGAAGCTTTGTTACTAAAGGAAGATATTTTCTTCATCTTGCAGCTTGCAAAGAATGGAACTAATGTGGTTCCTTCTCCACAGTATAACCCTGGTGGTACTGCCATTAGGGCTGCTGCTGAATCTCCTCGTGAGTCGGGCGAGATATCTCCAGGCCATCAAGCCATGAATGAGGAGTTGGACATGTCCTTCCATTCTCTAATTCAATTTCCTATAAGGGAGACTACTGACACTCCCAAAAAACCAAAGAGATAGAGGCATAGAAGGAAGAAGTCCACGGCTAAATGCTTCATCAGTAGTGGTATGTACTTTGGATAATCATGAGTCCTAAATCATAAAAAAGATTTCTCATTTTCCTTGGGATTGTAGGGGCTTATTCAATTTCCCCTCTGAGGGAAAGGACTGATCCTCCCTTGAGGACCACGGAGGGTGCTGTGGAACAATCGTAAATTCAGGCTGACTTGGCTGCTCATAGAAAAGAGCCAGTATCTGTTCCCAGTATCCCTCCTGCTATTGTTGCATGAAGAGAAGAACCCGATTATGGTAAGTTAACAATGCTTCATAAATTTTTTAATGAAACATCTACTAACTTCCATTCTGTGATACTTCTGGTTCAACCCCTACATTGGAGCTTCTGGAGGCTATTGAAACAGATGGCACGATTTTATCCGAAGATGCTATCCAGGTTCAGGGACCGCAGGATGAGGGTCGCCAAGAAGACACATCAAATGCTCCCTATGGTGAGACTAACCAGGATTCTGAGATGACATTCGATTAAATGATGGAACTTGGAGCATCATTAGAAGATTTTATAAATCATGTTAAATTACCATGTAATTTAAAATATTATCGACGTGAGTGTTATCCTTCATCCTATTAAGAATAACTTCTTATTACATGTCTAATCATGATTGGTTCAAATGTGAAGTTTTTTCTAAGCAAGCTGCTGAACTACCCATGCCTGAAGGGGGTACAGAGAACCCTACCATTGTAGAGACATTAGCACAAGTGGAGCTGAACCCAGTAGAGCTTCCTCAAACTCATCCTAAAAATTCTGTCGAAGTTAGAAAATATGGGGAGGAGCCTTCTCAGGTTGCTGATCTACCGTTGGGTAAGGAATAAAAATATTTTTGATTGTACTTAATTTGCAAGACAACCGATTCTTTTGTTATACTTTGAAACTAACCAAAGCTTTCAATTATTTATGCAGGGCAATCAATTGTAGTGGCTAGATCTGGAGGTGAAGCATCAGCCTCTGCCCCAATGGGAATTGAAAGTGAACAAGCTCAAGTTAGGGGGGAAGGAGTATAATAGGGCACTTGCCTAAGTGAATTAATCCCAGATTATACTCCCCCCTGTGATAGTGACGCTGAATCGGACCCGAAGATAGAAAGGAATTCCAATTTTCATGACGCAAGGCATGGAAGAACATATAGAAAATCATATCTGAAGTTCCTCTAGAAGAGCTGCCATCGAAGATTACCCGGATTTCATCCATATTTTTCATATTAGGACTTGGCAGTTTTGGATATGAAAATATCCATGCCGCGGTGAAACAGGTCATTTTCAGGAGGGAGCAGGAGAAAAAGTGTCATGAAGATCTGACCAGGGTGAAGCTGTCAGCCAAAATTAGTGAATTTGAGGCTGCGGTATCCCGAGCTGAGACTGATTATGCTGCCAAGATGAAGGAGTTGAAGTATATGATCAAAGATAAAGTCATCCAGTAGATGCACCTTCAGCAACAGTTAGATGTTGTTACTGGGGAACTTGACCAACTCAATAATTCACTGGAGGGAGCTCAAACGAATGGTATGAAAGAAATTGCAGATGCCAAGAAAGCACTCCATCAGGCTGAAAAGAGTGAAGTTGGTCAAGTGCATGAGCTTCATGTAGCTACTGATGAAACTCGGGATGTTGTTCCTAAAGTGAAGACTTATGTTGACAGACTCTTGTAATTTCCTTGAAATGATAAGAGACTCCATTCTATGGATGTCCTTCTAATATCTTGAACACCAAATGAAAAAAAATTTCATCTACAATCATTTGTGCACGTATTTCCTTTTCAACCTGCTTTAGATTTTTACCTAAGCCAATGGGCCTAGTAAGCATAATTTGATTTTATTACTAAGATTATTATAAATAACCCTACAAACTTAGAATATTTTAATTGCTCAATATTACCTAAATCATACAAAATGAATGTTTATTGAGATGGAACTTGAATTTTATTTATAGTTCCCTTGTCTTTTGTGGGAAGTTTAAATTCATGAAGATCAGACATAAAAAGGCTAATATTTAAGGTCGAAATAGCTTTGACCGAATGGATTAAAAATTGACTCAATTCCTTGATAATTTGTTTGAAAACATATTACCATATTCAAGTATGGAAGGGAAAAAAATGTAAACTATGACATAAGAAACCTCGAATCTGATGAATGATATGAAAAAGGACTAAAAGGCATTAGAAGAAGTATTTCCCAAGAATGAATTTACCATTAATTAACAAACCCGTTAGGAGGTTGAATTATGCAGGGCCACCTAAGTGCATTGGCTACGTAGTCAAATAATAGCATCTATTGGATGACAGGTCCATTATGTAGACTACTTATGCAAGGCCGCCTAAGGGCACGTGCTGCATAGTGAGGCAAAAGAACTCTCAGAAAGTTACATTCCTACTGCTAAAAATCCAGTGGAAGTTTATGGAGATTAAAATTTTCCAAAGCATAGATTTTGGTGTATGAATAGAGGTACTTGAATATGAAGAAGATATTTAAAAACAAGATTGTTTAAGAACTGGATGAATGTCACTCCTACGAAGGTCTGACCCAAACCTAGGGAAGGGAAAATATAAACCATAGACTTGAATATTTTCAGATCATGAAAATGAGTATGAGACAAATATGTAAAGAATGAGAATTTTTACGGATCCCTACATATCTTCGTTAAGACAACTAAGGACAAAAATAGGTTTGTGTCCTAAGAATGAAATTAACATAATTTAATAAACCCATTAAGGGGTTGAATTATGTAGGGTCGCCTAAGGGCATTGGCTGCATAGCCAAATAATAGCATCTTTTGGCTAACAGTTCTGTTATGTAGTCCTTTTATGCAAGGCCGCCTAAGGGCATGTGCTGCATGGTCAAGCAAAAGAATTATAAGAATTTTGACATTTTGTGATTAAAATGCAGGAAAAAAGGGTTATGAAGATCTGAAAATATTTAAGGTTAGGACTATGACACATAAAAATGGGTATTGTTCAATGTATGTAAAGATACATAAATCATTTCTAACCATAATCACATTGTGGCTGGGTCTTGAATTGAAATATTAGACTTCACTACGTATCCCATAAGGATGGGAATCAAGCCATACATAGCTCTTGAAATACAGTTTAATGTCGTGTGGGACTAAATTATGGGAGATCTTTGTTTATGGTCATAGAGCTTGGACCATTATAAGAAATACACAGTGTGTGTTTTCATGGTGACTTTTCAGCCAAGGTACTGAAAGTGTAATTTGGGGTTAGGTCCAAAGACTTGGGGATGGATTCGAGGGCCACTCGAACGTTCCTACGTATCCCATAAGGATGGGAATCAAGCCCATGTAGTTCTAGAAATACCGTCTGTAGAGATTTGGTTCATACAAGTGAAGGGTGAAAGGGGACTTTAATGTAATGATGGTTTGACCCAAAATGAAAGGTTCAAGCATTGCCATGTATGCACGTAGTCTTTGGAATAAAACATGATTGGAGATCAATGTAAATAATGATTTCCTCTCAGGTGAGGGTATCAAAGAATTTTGTAGTTTATTATCATACTGGAAAAAAAATGATGTACAGTTTAACATCATATAGCAAGGATGAAGTTGAACCAATGTAAATATATTGATTTTGGGGGTGGTTTCACAAATCAACATCGTACGAGATGAAGGTGAACCGATGTGAAGAGATTGGTTTTGGGCTTGAACATTGGGAGGTTTCCTACGTACACAGCCTAGAAGGCGAGGATCAATGTCCGGTAGTTTAATTGAAAAATGAATTAGTGATCAAGTTGTTCTTGGGGATAATGACCTAAAAAATGGTGTTGGGACTTACGCATGGTTAGCGGCCCAGAGAGGGTGTTATGGTTGAAGTTTTCTCTAAGCTCACGTGAGACATACTCGGTGTGAGAAACAAGAGGTAGCAACAACCTTAACGACACATAGTTTAACGTCATGTAGGACATATGAAGGGACTATGAAGTTTAAAGTCTTGCTGTTAGGACTATTGGTGCTGCACAGTTTAGTGTCATGTAGCAGGGACAAAATACAGTTTAATGTCATGTATGATGTATTAAGGGATTTCTGTATAGTTTAGCGTCATGTAGTTAGAATGATGTGTACAATACAATTTAATGTCATGTTGGATAGAAGGAGGATTGTGCAGTTTAACGTCATGCAATAAGGAGAAAAGAGGACATAGTTTAACATCTTGTTGGATGAAATAAATGAAAATAGTTTGAAGTCATATGTATGGACTCTGGATGGTGCAGTTTAACATTGTGCTGGACGTAAGGGACATGAAACTAGTTTAAGGTCATATGCATGGACCGTTACAATGTATTTTTTGTTTATACAGAATACTTATTCATAAATCCAGCATTGGTTAGAGTAGTCATGAGTTCTCTATCCATTGAGATTAATGAATAAGCTCTATTGGGGTAGACCTTACATATTGTAACACCCCGAGATTTTATGAAAAATATTATTTTTAATTTCATTGATGTCTTGTGTTGTACGCTACAACAAAAGGAGCTTTCACTACACGCATCCCTGACTTGGCTTGCTTTACACGCAATCATGACCTTCCACGATAGCGTATGTTGTACGCAAAATCAAGTTTCACTAAACAACGATAGGTTTTTAATATATTATATAAACTAGCCATTATGAATATTAATACCAACATTTTGAAACTTTATAAATTTTATCTTTCAAAATGTACTTCATTTTTGGATTCGAAATATCAAAACTATCCTAGGGTGAATTTTTGGAATTTTTCTGAAAACTTTCAATTTTTGATGAATAGTGAAAACACTGGGTGACTATTTAAAAACCGACTTTTTATTTATATAATTATTTAATTTATTTTAGGTAAAAATTGATACATAAAACATATATAAGTTCAATTTAATTAATTAGAGTCATTTTATAGTAATTTTAGATATATAAAAAGTTTATTGAACTTTTCACCGTCTTTTACCCATCTCCTAGGAGAATTTGGAAATTCACATAAAACATAATTTTACCACTAATCTGAGTGGAATTTTGAAACACTGAGAGACACGATTAATATTAAGGAATAAAATGTGGTTCAATGAGATGAAAATAATTTTTGGTGAATAGTAACTTTTTACTTTTATTTACCATAGTTAAAAGTAAATTGGGTAATTATGGGTAAAAATGATATTACTATTAACCTAACACATGTCCTAATTCTATTGGATAAGTTTAATTCGACCAAAAATAACCTTATAAATAAAATATGACCATTTAGGTCCAGTTGGATTAGATTAGGACATTTATTATTAATTTATTTAAAGAAGGGTTAAAATAGTTAAAATCAAAGTTTAATAACTAAATAATTTTTCATATAGTGTTATACATATGATAAATTTTACTATAAATATTAATTATAAAGATAAAAAGATTTACTACCTAATGGTATTTTATTTATAATTTTTAGACATTAAATAATTTATGTTATTTATGACACAATGGTGATGAATTAATTACCTAAATAATGAAATATTAAAATAATTGATGTTATAAATACACAAATAAATGTAATTTGAGACTTTTTATGAATTACACTACTTTTATAGGTCAATATGACATGTTATTATTTAATTAATTAACTTTTTTCTAACTCATCATGCTGTTATGATTTTCACAAAAAATCCATTACCAAATAGTGTCAAAATTGACATAAAATAGTTTTTAAAACAAATATTATATTATTAATTGTTATTATATTCCTAAAAATATTAGGATCGGCCACGATACTTATATTATGATAGGTGTATCATTAATGGAAGAATTGATGGTATCTTGGATGTATATGGTATTTTTATTAACTATATAATAAAAAAATACAAACTGACATGGTAAATGTAAATCTAATTAACTAAGAGTTAAAAATAAAAGATAAGGTTAATATAATGACCCAAACCTGTCTAAAATATATTGGTTGAGAGGATTTCGACCCATACCACCTTATCTTAGAAATAAATCAATTTTAAGCTATTAGAAACCGAATATGACTTTATTATAAAATAATATTTTAAGTTTTTCCAAAGGTGCCCCTCTACTCCCTTATAAAAAGGGCACCCATTCCCTTTTATCTTCACACCATTTTGAGCCTCGATGCTCGGCCAAACCCTGACCATTTATCTTTTACACTTCCCTAGAAACATTCTGGAGGTTCTGGTCTTCTCAAAATACCAACTCTACTTTCTTAATAGGACTCTTAAAGGATGTGCGTGGAAGAAGAGGTAATCTCTTCTTCTGATTCTCTCAAGTTTATTTCTTCTTATACTTCTTCTTATTTAGTTGTCTCATTATAAAGTAATAACATAAGTATTACTTATATACTGATATGTTATTATAAATCTGAAACAAACTTATTTCACCTTCTCTCCATCCTACGGAAAATGAAATCACCGCGCGTGCGTACGTACGAAATACCGTCTCTACGCTGTGGTGTAATCTGTTTTCGACCACCACCTTACTTGGATGGGTATAATGGTGTAAATAAATAACTATATATGATTATTTTAAGGTTATATTGATTCTGAAATATTATACATCCACTTCAATACAATTCCACGATCATGGGAATGATATCATCGCTCGTACGTACGTACGTACTACCGTCTCCACGACGCGATGAGATTCATTCTCCATGTTAACCATTCATGAATGATTATAAAGTATATATAATGAATAATAATTAAATATATTACATAATAATGATTCTGGACTTATGTATATATACATGTATGTCATCTAGTTAATTCCATTCAAGTCAATAAGGAAACGAAAACAGCGTTCATTCGTACGTACGGCCTACCATCTCCATGAACGGTGTATTTCATTCCATTTCTCGATATATCATATATATATATGTATATGATGAATATATATTATATATAAATCATGTTTTACATTATGGAATTATGTAAATCGGTATATAAGTAATAATATGGAGAACAACAAGTCAGAACACGTACGATAAATGAAACAATTTTACCCAAAATGCTTCTTTAACATGGAATTTACAAAAGAATGGGTAATATAAAGTCATAAGTGAACCATATATGATATAATAACAATGAATATGATTCTATAATAATTCAATTACATTATTTAAATCATTACACAGGAGGTTCAGATACATACGAAGCATATTAGATGTAAGGTTAGGGATAACTATTCCAATCTCGTTCTTATCCGAGATTGTGTATTCGTAAGTATTTACTGAGGTTATGATTAATATCGATGTCCATATGTTCTCAAAATGTTTTCATAAAATTTTTACTTTTCTTCCATGTATGTTTAATGTCATTTTTACCCTTTTCTACTTTTACCACATTATATGGAAGGAATCTTTCTTTTGTTAACCATACGAGGTACTTTTTGAATTTTCCGACAAAAGTACGAGAAGAATGTTATTTTTTTAACTTATACGACATGAAAATATTTTTACAGTTTTATAAAGACTTATATTAATGAAGCTTCCTCCAAAATATTTCATGACTATTTTCAAAAAAATCCTTTTCTTTTAAAAATTCATGACATTTTATGAAAAGAAAATGATTTTAATAAAGAAATGATATTTTCCTCAAGAATTCATTTCAAGTGTGTTATCAAATCCATTTTCCATCTAAAATGACATTATTTCATATGTGTATGTTTCAAGTATAATTTCACTATGATTTACATGGTCTCACTTTTCTTATTATGAAATGATATCCATTTCTTTTATATGGATTATGTGATGATGGGATGATGTTTATGAAACTCATTCTATTCATTGGGTTATTATGAATGATGTATGTTTATTTTGTGGCACAAGTAAGAATGATTTCATTATTAGATGGGTGTGACCTATATCTCCCTCTAATTCATTGGGTAAATATTTATATCTCATAAGATATACATGGCTGGAACAACAAGTAAATCTGGTTCAGTAATACAAGGCTGGAACGACAAGTAATCCCAGTTCATTAAGGGACTTTGTTCACTAGGATGGTTTTGATAGAAATGACTTGGATACTATGGAAATCATATCATGTCCATAATGTTTTGACATAATCGCATGTTTTATTCCCATGCTATTTTATCATGATTAATTTCTCTTTATGATCTATCCCTTATGTAGTGACATGTTTTATGTCATTGCCCAATATTTTGATGTTTAAACATTATGTTCATGTTTTTAAGTTCAAATGTATAAGATTTGATTTATTTTATACATTCTTACCCTTACAGAGCATTTAAGCTCACCCTTTATATGTTTTCATTTCCCCAGGATTTAAGGAATGTTTTTTGGTAAGAAAACCAAAAGGGGAAGATCTTTATTGGAGATGTTGAAGATCTTTCACCACGATTAGAAGGTTACGTTCCGAGTTTCCAAAGACACTAAACTATTATGGTCCTTGTGTGTCTGTTTTTGTTATGTATTAACTATTCCACAAAAGTAATGTAATGTCCATGTACGTCAAGATTCAGGTCTCTATAGTTGGTATCAGAGGAAAGATTTTGTTAACCTTTGGAAACAAGGATGCGAAAACTTTAGTGAGATCCTTAGAGATATTTCTAAGGTATGTCTAGGGATGTCCCTAAGTTTAAGTATAAGTATAGGTTATAGTCCTAGAATTATGGTAATGATATTAGAATTAAACCTAAGATGTTAGATATCGAAGGTACTCCCCCTTTATTATATTGTTGTCCCCATCATTATTTTTCCTCTCACACAATTCTTTTTGGGTTTTAGACGATGGGTGGAACCCGAAGGAACTGTGTTGATCAATGTAATGGAAAATGAAATGATTTTCCTGCTGAACAAACCAATGTTATTGGATATGTAGTGACAAATATTATTGCTATACTTACGCAAGATATGAATCATTCTGGACTTCCGAATGATCAAATAAGGGAACAATATTCTATTGAGTACTTCATGAGGCAACGTCCACCTTCTTTCAATGGGTCTTCTGATCCATTTATTGATGAACAATGTATCAGTACCATTGAAAAGATATTTTCCATACTTCACTATTTAGAACATGATAAATTCATTCTAGATTTTTACCGTTTAGAAGGTGAAGCAGACCAGTGGTGGACTATAATCAAGAATACAAGGCCCCAAGATTAAATTGAATCCATAGAATGGGACGAGTTCAAGAACTTGTTTTTTCATTAAGTACTTCCCTCGTATTCTTTGAACAATGATGTAAAAGGAGTTCCTTGAGCTTAAGCAAAAGGATGATGAATCTGTTGGTATATAAGAAGAAAATTTTACCAGTCTTGCAAGGTATACATCTGACATTATCATCCAACCTGACAGTAAAGTTGATCGATTTTTCAGTGGCTTAAAACCAAGTCTTCGAAGGGAATTATCTAAAAGAGACTTCAGTAGCTATGAAGAAATTGTGCGTTGTGCTATCAAGGTATAAATGGAAGTTGGTGTTACATATCCATCTCATGGTTTGGATTAGAAATGAAAGATAGAGTCCAAGGAGAAATCTCAGAACAATGGTGAAAAGAAGATGAATGTTTCTTTATGCTCAATGTGTGGAAAGAAGAATGGTGGAGATTGTCTTAAAGGGACTAGAAAATGTTTTAAGTGTGGAAAAGAAGGTCATCGGGCAGCTGAGTGTCGAAGTAATGGAAAAAGGGTTTCTAATGATGTGAATAAAGAAAAGACTGCAGAGAACTAACCACCAACACTTCAATGTTTCAAGTGCAATGAAATGGGGCATTATTATAATCAATTCCAAAATCCAAGGGTTATTGATGATCGACATGAGCAACAAATTAAGGCAAAGAACAAAGGGAAGTGACATGCGATCACTATTGGCAATGTTGAATTTGACAACGATGTGGTGGAATGATTAAGTGTTTATGTAATGGGATTCCAAAATATTGTTGTATATAGTATCATGGAATATTGGAATATTTATGTATTGGTCTATTGTGGTTTTCAATAATTTTATGGTACCGGTAACCATGGAAAGTGATTTAGATATTTTTGTAAAGAAGATGATATGAATATAATGAAGGGATAAGGAGAAAATGAAATGTTTGACAGTATTCATGAGCTCATGACTGATATAAGGAAAAAGTTTTTATCATGGGTTGAGTATATAGAATTTTAGGATTTTGGTATGAGGAAAGAGATTAATTTTGACAAAATTCCTGTTTTCACTAAGGTTCAATGGGTATTCATTCTTCAAGAGAATACATGATTAAGGTATTCAAATGTTTGGAATATGACCAGTGACAATATATATCTTATGATATATGGGGGAGAAATGAAAGAATTCAGATGCTTGGTAGATGACATTTCTAGTAATTGGACTTAAGTAATTTGGATAAGCCTAAAGATTTGAAATAGATTATGTTGGACATAAGTTTAGAACTGTTTTTGATATTATTGATGTAATGGTATAATAATGTTTTTTAGAAAAAGGGCAACCTGTAGGATGGGCAACAACCCGTTGCATCGGACAAGGCTGTGGGAATCGAACCCACAACTGAAGTGAGATAATCCTTTATCGCCTACCACTAGCCTATAAGAAGTCCCTGGTTAGTAGAAACTAGTTTTATTTTATTAAGCGCTATGATAGCTGAAGTATAAGTCTATTTTAGCAACCATATACGATTAATCTCAGCATAAATGGACTTCTACATATTTAAAAAATTGTGGTAAACTTTTTGCCATAGAAATAGATGGAATGACCTATCATTCTATCGCATTATCTGCTAACACTTCACAGAATACAAATTTAACTTCATTTCTTTAAGAGATGAAGTGGAAATTTTTCAAGAAACGAGCAACAGTGAGATGATACCAAAATAAAGTAAGTATTTCTTCTAATTTAAATTCTTTAACTTTAGGGAAATGATCGTGAAAACAAAAAAATATGGTCCTAGTTCTCTCATATCTGATGAATCAGATGGTACCTTAGATCATCAAAAATTTATGGCTTTGTGATTGTTGGATTTTTCATAGCCATGTCCTCTACCACTCATCATCAGAAGTTGATGGTTATATTTCTCTTCAATATCCGTATTTTCACCTATGTTCTCCTATGTGAAAACCTAGTGATTAGTTAATTTGGGTAACTGTTATGTTTCATACTTTAGTTTTTAAAGTCAAGTTTTAGAATTCCTTTTTACGATGTGGGTTTGTATGAAAGAAACTTTCAAGTAGTAAACCATTTATAACCACGACAAATTTCGAGGGCGAAATTCATTTTAAGGGGGGAAGTATGTAACACCCCGAGATTTTATGAAAAATATTCTTTTTAATTTCATTGATGTCTTGTGTTGTACACTACACCAAAAGGATCTTTCACTACACGCATTCCTGACTTGGCTTGCTTTACATGCAATAACGACCTTCCACGATAGCGTGTGTTGTACGCAATATCGAGTTTCACTAAACAACGATATGTTTTTAAAATATTATATAAACTAGCCGTTATGAATAGTAATACCCACTTTTTAAAATTTTATAAATTGTATCTTTCAAAATGAACTTTATTTTTGGATTCGGAATATCGAAATTATCCTAGGGTGAATTTTTGGTATTTTTCTGAAAACATTCAATTTTTGATGAATAGTGAAAACTCTGGGTTATTATTTAAAAACTAACTTTTTTATTTAAATAATTATTTATTTTATATAAATTTATTTTAAGTCAAAATTGATACATAATACCTATATAAGTTCAATGTAATTAATTGGAGTCATTTTATAGTAATTTTAGATATATAAAAATTTTATTGAACTTTTTACGATCTTTTACCCATCTCTTAGGAGAATTTGGAAATTCACATAAAACATAATTTTACCGCTTCTGTGAGTGGAATTTAGAAAATCTGAGGGACATAGTTAATATCAAGGACTAAAATGTGGTTCAATGAGATTAAAATAATTTTTGGTGAATAGTAACTTTTTTACTTTTATTTACCACGGTTAAAAGTAAATAGGGTAATTAAGGCTAAAAAAGATATTATTATTACCCTAACACATGTCATAATTCTATTGGATAAGTGTAATTCTACCAAAAACAACCTTAGGAATAGAATATGACCATTTATATAAGGCCCCAGCCTTAAACCTTACTTAATCTTGAGATATTACAAGATTACACATTGAGGATCTTTTCGGGTTTAGAGTTTTAGAGAATTAGATCATAAAACATGCATTACAATCCACATATAAACAAAGTGGTTACATAAAGATAGTATTCTTCATTCCCATCAATGGAAACATATTTAAAATAAAACATGGATTATTTCTTGACACATCCTTGACTCTATCATCTTATCATGTACCTTTCCCTTGACCTGTGAAAAACATTTCAAAAACTTGGGATGAGCATAAAACTCAGTATGGGTTAAAAAAAAACATGGAAAGGAAACATGAGTTCATATATACATAAGAATGAAATCATACTTTACCCATAAAACATAGGCACTTTAACAAAACCCATAATATCATGAATGAATCATAGAAATCATAAGACATAAAGGTAACTTGAGGCATTCATAACATTCTTACGTAGGGAGTAACCCTCTTGGTTACGTTTGGAATACCCATCACAGTATATTCCCTAAAAATCTCTTCGGAGAAACCTTAACGTTTCACTCCTTCGCGTTACCCAATGCATTGGAGAGCTATATCGGGCTCACCCGCCCTTAGTTTATCACGGAACCACCCGTTCTTCATAATAATGACCAAGAACCTCAACATAATCGTATCACATAAAACATGCATAAAGGAAACATAACATTTCCACCATTCAATCACAAGATATCAATACCACACATTGATATAAAATATTATGAAAAACATTTTCAATACGAAAATAAAAGAAAAGTAAAACATGATATTTATTTTTCTTTTAAAAAGAAGGAATGGCTTGTAGAGGAAGCCGAAACTCAAATAACGGTCACGACGGCGGAGAAGTCGTTGTCGCCGCATACGTACGACAAAAACATTCCCTTTTGTCGTTTAGTAAAAGATTCGTATAAAAAAGATTCCTTTTGAATAAACGTAAAAGTCAAAGGGGTTTATACACCGTATAAAATAAGGTTGTGTATAAAACAAAATATGCCTCAATGAAAGGAGATTGAGACGAAGTCCCATACCTCGTATCCGACTTGACTCGATCGTTCTTTAATGTCCTGAATAATAAACTTGAGTTAATCTCTACTTTCTTATGAACCTTTTTCAAGTTCATTATTCCTTTTATACCATGTTATGAACATCATGTACTCATTTAAGTTAATAATGTTCATTTTGTCGGTAGTTGGTTCTTAAGTCAAAAATAGACTTCTTACACTTACATGTTGTTAATTTGGTCAAAGGTTCATTATATCCAGAATAGTATTCATGATTTAGATATCATATATGTCATATATATCCAGTACATACATTCATTTATAATATTACATAATCATTTAGAGGTAAGAAATGAAATGCACCGTTCATGGAGACGGTAAGCCGTACGTACGCATGAACGCTACTTTCATTTCTATTTCGTATTTTATAGAATGGAATCATAATGATATAAAGGTATATTATAATTCCAGTATAATATCATATATAATATCATAGTTCCATCCTTTATATGTCCCACATATGGTATTTAACGAATCAAATCACTTTGAGGGGGCGGTAGTCCGCACATCCTAAAATGAAGATATCGTGTTTACCCATAATGGAAACCATAAAGGTATGCCCAAAATGAAAAAAACAGAAGCTTAAGGAAAACATAAACATATCATATATCATATATAAAAATAGTGACATCATAATTGCCACCTTTGAAGGTGTTAAATGAGTATTGAACAATCATCGTTTCGGGAGGCAGAATTTCGCCATCCACAGAAACCGTATGTTCCTTAACCATTTGAAGTAGTTGTGTGAGAGTGTAGATCAAATAAATATTATAACAACATCCTAGTATATTGAAGATACTGGTGTTGTTACAAAAGAAGTAAATAAAAAGAGTTTAGGGGGTTGGAGAAGCAAAATAAAACAAATGAACATGAGAGAAAGAATTACCTTTAAAAGTGTAACTCCTTTTGTTTTGAGCCTAAAGGCGTCCTTTGAAAGGCTTCTGCCCAAAGGTAATCCTCTAGGATGAGGAGAGGGATTTGGAGAGAGTAAATGGGCAGGGGTTGGCCGAGCCAAAGGCTTGAGTAGTGTGTGAAATGAGGTAGAGGTGGGGGCCTTTTATAAGAGGAGAGGAGGGGCACCTTTGGAAAGTAAAGAAATATTACATTATTTGAAAATGTGTTTCGGTTTCAAAAGGTCCCACATTGATATAATTCGTGGATAAGGTGATAAGGGTTCGAAATCCACTCATCCAATTGGTTTTGTCCATGTGTAGTTCATAGATATTACATTGTCTTTTCATTTTATTTAAATCGTCAAATAATGATGTCATCGCTGCATCATTATTATGTCATAAATAATTAAATTTATTTAATGTCTAAAAATTATAAAAAAAATACTATGATATAGGAAATCTTTTTAGATTTCCAATGAATATTTATAATCAAAATTTTGACTTGTATAACCCCACTTAAAAATTGTTCTTGTAAAACATATTATGTTTGTGTCATTTCCACTTTAACATTAAATAAAAAGTATTTTATGTCATTTCCCAACAAAAGTGGATACATGGGGTCCCCAAGTTGACCCATGGCTTGTAATGGTCGGCCATGACAAAACCAATGAGGTTGGGACATGTTTCTAGGTCATTTAATATTATTAAAGTATTATTTATACCTTAAACTACACTAATTACCACTAATCGCGATTAAGAACTTAATAAGTTACTATTCACCAAAAAATTATTATAATCTCATTGAACCACATTTTACTTCTTAATGACAACCATGTATGTCGGATTTTCAAAATTCAATACACATTAGTGGTAAACTTTCATTTCACTGAAAAATCAGTTTGCTTGATTACCACTTAGTGGTTTCACTATTCATCAAAAATTGAAGTTTTTCAGAAAATTACCAAAAATTCACCCTAAGCTATATTTGATATTCCGAATTCAAAAATTAAGTCTATTTTACAAAATTAAAAACATATAAGTCGCATTAATTAATTTAATAATTAATTCCCGCTGCCAGAGCAAAAAGCGTGTTTTTACAAAACAATAAGTATCAAAAGATTGACACCAGTTTAAGTCTAATTTCAAATTGAAATTGATTCCAATGACCACCATTGGATAAAATGGTAAAAATATATTCTAATTTCACTTCAAAACCAATTCAAAACATAATCTAATCATATAAATAAATTAGGTTAAAAACCAGTTTTGATGTAAAATGCAGTATTTTTCACTATTCATTAAAAAAAATGAAAATTGTCAGAAAAATACCAAAAATTCACACAAGGTAAATTTTGATGTCCCAATCATAAAGAATAAGTTTATTTTTACAAACATAGTTTATAAAATTTTCAAAATAAAGATTCAAAAATGGTTTGCCATCAAAAGGTACTAAAACAATCTTTTAAGAATATTAGTGTATTTCATGCATAAGATTGTATTCATTTTAAGCCTCTATAACACTATCTTAATCATTAAAAGACATAGATAAAAATATCTATTATTCATTACTTACTTGGGATGTTACATCCTTTCCCCCTTTATAAAATTGCGTCCCCGCAATTTATTTACTTATCGAATAAATGGGGGTACTTATCCCTCATTGCATTTTCAGATTCCCATGTTGCCTCTTCAATCATGTGGTTTTTCCACAAAACCTTTACCTGCTTAATCACCTTATTCCGTAACACTTTCTCCCTGTGGTCAAGAATCTGGACCGGTTGTTCCTCATAAGATAGGTTCTCTTCCAGCTGAACTACCTCTGGACTCAAAACATGAGATGGATCTGGCATATACTTTCTCAACATCAAAACGTGAAAAACATTGTGTACCTGAGATAAACTCGGAGGTAAAGCCACTCGGTATGCAACTGATCCAACTCTTTCCAGAATTTCGTATGGTACAACGAACCTTGGACTCAACTTTCCTTTCTTACCAAATCTCATCACACTTTTCCAAGGAGAAACCTTGAGAAAAACATGATCACCTACCTCGAAAGATAGATCCTTCCTCCGGTTATCCGCATAACTCTTCTGCCTGCTCTGAGCTGTTCTCATGTGTTTCTGAATCAGCTGAACTTTTTCTGCCATCTCTTCTACCAATTCTGGTCCCATCAACTTCCTTTCACCCACTTCATCCCAGAAAGCTGGAGTTCGACACCGCTTCCCATATAATGCCTGAAATGGTGCCATCTGTATACTGGAATGAAAACTGTTATTATATGAAAACTCAACCAAAGAAAGATGTTGGTCCCAACTTCCCTGATAATCCATAGAACAAGCTCGTAGCATATCCTCCAATGTCTGAATTGTTCGTTTTGACTGCCCATCTGATTGAGGATGAAAATCTGTACTAAAATTTAATTCAGTACCCAACGACTTCTGAAGGCCTTTCCAAAAGTTAGAAGTAAACCTGGGATCACGATCCGATACAATGGAGAGAGGAACTACATGTAACCTGACTATCTCTTTAAGATACAAATGGGAAAGTTGATCAAGAGAGAAAGTATCTCGTATAGCAAGGAAATGAGCAGATTTGGTCAAGCGATCAACAATAACCCAGATTGCATTATTACCTCGAGATGTCCTCGGTAATCCAACAACAAAGTCCATGGATATATTCTCCCATTTCCACTCTGGCACTGGTAAAGGCTGAAGCATCCCTTTCGGTAACTGCCGCTCTTCTTTAACCTGTTGACATGTCAAACACTTCACAGTAAAATCAGCAATATCTCTTTTCATTCCATCCCACCAGTAATACTCCCGCAGATCTCTATACATCTTAGTACTGCCCGGATGAACTGAAAACGGAGAACTATGAGCTTCACATAACAACTCCCTCTTCAACTGTGAATCACAAGGCACACACAATCTCTTCCCAAATCTCAAAACACAATCATTATCAATGTTTAAATCAGGCAACTTACCTTTCTGAACCAGCTCTACCTTTTTCTGCAACTCACTGTCTTGCTTCTGTGCTTGCTTGATTCTATCTGATAGAGATGATCTCACTGATACCTGAAACAAAACAGAAGGACTTCCTACACCAACAACTTCTATGCCAATGTTCATCAAATCGTTAACCAAAGGATCACGTTCCAACCGCAACATTGTTAATGAAGCATTACTTTTTCGACTCAAAGCATCAGCCACTTTATTTGATTTTCCCGGATGGTAATGAATTGTACAATCATAATCCTTGATTAATTCTAGCCATCTCCTCTGTCTCATGATTAACTCTTTCTGAGTGAATATATACTTTAAACTTTTGTGATCGGTATATAT
Organism: Viscum album; assembly: GCA_963277665.1. Taxonomy (NCBI): domain Eukaryota; kingdom Viridiplantae; phylum Streptophyta; class Magnoliopsida; order Santalales; family Viscaceae; genus Viscum; species Viscum album. Next base: position 907,161,859 of record OY728139.1, read on the forward strand.
TTCACACTTTACTCCATACAAATGATGCCTCCAAATTTTTAAAGCAAAAACAACAGCAGCTAATTCCAAATCATGTGTAGGGTAATTTACCTCATGAGTTTTCAACTGTCGTGAAGCATAAGCAATTACCTGATCATTCTGCATTAGGACACAACCAAGTCCTTTCAATGAAGCATCACTGTATATAACAAAATCACCATTCCTGGAAGGTAGTGCCAAAACTGAAGCATTCACCAATCTTCTTTTTAATTCCTGAAAAAAATCATCACATTCTTTTGTCCAGATAAACTTAACACCCTTCCGAGTTAGCTTAGTCATCGGACTAGATAACCGTGAAAAATTTCTAACAAACCTTCGGTAATAGCCCGCCAAACCAAGGAAGCTACGAATCTCGGTTACATTTTTGGGTCTTGGCCATTCTTCCACAACTTTTGTTTTTGCAGGATCAACATTTATTCCATCTTTAGAAACAATGTAACCAAGGAAAGAAATTTGTTGCAACCAAAACTCACACTTGCTGAATTTCCCATACAGTTTCTTTTCTTTTAAGGTTTGCAAGATAACCCTTAAATGTCTTTCATGCTCTTCTTTACTTTTATAAAACACCAAAATATCATCAATGAAAACCACCACAAACTTATCCAAGAACTCATGGAAAATTCAATTCATTGAGTCCATGAATACAGCAGGTGCATTGGTTAGCCCAAAAGGCATTACTACAAATTCATAATGGCCATATCTCGTACGGAATGCGGTCTTCGGAATATCTGCCTCCTTTACGTTCAGCTGATGGTACCCCGATCTCAAGTCAATATTTGAAAAAAACTGAGCTCCCTGGAGCTGATCAAACAAATCATCGATATGAGGCAAAGGATATTTGTTCTTAACAGTGATATTATTCAGGGCTCTATAATCAATGCAAAGTCTCATAGAACCATCTTTCTTTTTAACAAATAAAACAGGAGAACCCCATGGTGATGTGCTAGGTCTAATGAAACCTTTCTCTAATAAATCTTTCAATTTCTCCTTCAACTCTAAAAGTTCAATTTGTGCCATTCGATAAGGGGGTTTTGAAATTGGATTAGCATCAGGAACTAAGTCAACAGTAAACTAAACTTCCCGATCTGGTATTATTCCAGGCAACTCATCAGGAAAAACATCAGGATACTCATTTACCACTGGCACATCATTAATCTGAACAGTTCCTTTATTTTCAACGACGTGTGCAAGGTAACATTCATTTCCATCTTTTACAAGTTTCTAAGCCTCTTGATATGTTATCAAAAGTAAGGGTTCATTCCTGTAAACAAACTGGAAGTCTTTCTGAAAAGAAACTTCTTTATCTCTACAGTCAATCTTAGCATGGTAAATGGAAAGCCAATCCATACCCAGGATAACATCAAACTCTACTAGAGGTAGAACAATAAGGTTTGCAAGTAGGTTCTTTCCACAGATAAGGATAGGAAGATTCTTATAAATTATGTTTGCCTCAACATTTCCCCCAGGTGTTTTTACCAAAAGTTCAGGAGTCATTTCTTGAGATGGTATTCCCATTTTACTAGAAAAGGTTTCAGAGATGAAAGAATGTGTAGACCCCGAATCAAACAACACACTGGCATAATTTGAGAAAACAAACAAAGTACCTGATACAACTTCATTTGATGGCCCGACATCTGCTGAAGTAGTTGCAAAGGATTTCACCACCCCTTTCTGCTTGTAGTCTAACTGCTTCCCATCACTCAAGCTCTTTGTCGGACACTCGTTTGCATAGTGACCCATCTCATTGCACTTATAAAATTTCACTAACTGTAAATCAAACTTGTTCTTACCTTCACCTTGATCCTTTTCAGTGCAATCACGAGCCTTATGTCCCATCTTACCACATCGGTAGCACTTCCCAGAATTCAGAAGACATTCCCCAGCATGCCTTTTTCCACATTTATCACAAACTGGAAACTTAGTTTTCTTACCATCAGACTTTTTTGAAAAATTCTTACCTTTCTCCTACCACATCAGTCTCTTCTTCTGCTGGTTGTTATAGAACACTTGGTCATCGGCAAACTCCATTTCCACCTTCTCAGCACATCGAACAAGCTTTTCATAACTTTTAAACTCACGAGAAGCTAATGCCCTTCGATACTTTGGCTTTAATCCTGAGTAGAAACGATTGATTTTACTATCAAGGTCCCGGATAAAATTTGGAGCATACCTTGCCAATCGAGTGAACCTTTCTTCATAGGCAGCCACTGAGTCTTCCTCTTGCCTCAATTCCAAGAATTGCTTTTCCATCCTAAGTCGAACAGCCTTAGGAAAATACTTCTCAAGAAACATACCTTTGAATTCATCCCAGTCTAGAGCATCAATCTCATCGGCATCCCTGATATTCTTAACCATAGACCACCACTGATCTGCTTCACCCTCCAAACGGTAAATAGCAAGACTAACCTTTTGATTGTCTGAACACCCCATGACATCAAAAATCTTCTCCAGTGCTTTAATCCACCCTTCATCTAGCACAGGGTCAGATGATCCTCTGAATGATGGTGGATGTTGCCTCATGAAATGTTCCACCACTGACATGTTCCTCTGCGGTTGATCTGGCTGATCTCGTGCGTTGATACCACCGCCATTTATCGCTTGAGTCAACTGCGCCATCACTACAACAAACTGTTCAGTTCCAATTCCGACCATTTCTGGATGCTGATTCGGAAGGTTATTTCCTTCTATATGCCTTCCTAGCACTGCTTCCCTATTTCCTCTGCGAAAAACCATTCTGAACAAACATGTCTTAGATGAAGCAACATGGTAATCTTTAAATGCTATATCATTTCAAAAAAACAAAATATTTTTGGACAATATTTTAATAGAATTCTAACTCCTAAAGTTATCTAAACCGACCTCTGATACCAACTATAAGGCCCCAGCCTTAAACCTTACTTAATCTTGAGATATTACAAGATTACACATTGAGGATCTTTTCGGGTTTAGAGTTTTAGAGAATTAGATCATAAAACTTGCATTACAATCCACATATAAACAAAGTGGTTACATAAAGATAGTATTCTTCATTCCCATCAATGGAAACATATTTAAAATAAAACATGGATTATTTCTTGACACATCCTTGACTCTATCATCTTATCATGTACCTTTCCCTTGACCTGTGAAAAACATTTCAAAAACTTGGGATGAGCATAAAACTCAGTATGGGTTTAAAACAAAACATGGAAAGGAAACATGAGTTCATATATACATAAGAATGAAATCATACTTTACCCATAAAACATAGGCACTTTAACAAACCCCATAATATCATGAATAAATCATAGAAATCATAAGACATAAAGGTAACTTGAGGCATTCATAACATTCTTACATAGGGAGTTACCCTCTTGGTTACGTTTGGAATACCCATCACAGTATATTCCCTAAAAATCTCTTCGGAGAAACCTTAACGTTTCACTCCTTCGCGTTACCCAATTCATTGGAGATCTATATCGGGCTCACCCGCCCTTAGTTTATCACGGAACCACCCGTTCTTCATAATAATTCCCAAGAACCTCAACATCATCGTATCACATAAAACATGCATAAAGGAAACATAACATTTCCACCATTCAATCACAAGATATCAATACCACACATTGATATAAAATATTATGAAAACATTTTCAATACCAAAATAAAAGAAAAGTAAAACATGGTATATATTTTTCTTTTAAAAAGAAGGAATGGCTTGTAGATGAAGCCGAAACTCAAATAACGGTCACGACGGCAGAGAAGTAGTTGTCGCCGCATACGTACGACAAAAACATTCCCTTTTGTTGTTTAGTAAACGCTTCGTATAAAAAAAGATTCCTTTTGAATAAACGTAAAACTCAAAGGGGTTTATACACCGTATAAAATAAGGTTGTGTATAAAACAAAATATGCCTCAATGAAAGGAGATTGAGACGAAGTCCCATACCTCGTATCCGACTTGACTCGATCGTTCTTTAATGTCCTGAATAATAAACTTGAGTTAATCTCTAATTTCTTATGAACCTTTTTCAAGTTCATTATTCCTTTTATACAATGTTATGAACATCATGTACTCATTTAAGTTAATAATGTTCATTTTGTCGGTATTTGGTTCTTAAGTCAAAAATAGACTTCTTACACTTACATGTTGTTAATTTGGTCAAAGGTTCATTATATCCAGAATAGTATTCATGATGTAGATATCATATATGTCATATATATCCAGTAAATACATGCATTTATAATATTACATAATCATTTAGAGGTAAGAAATGAAATGCACCGTTCATGGAGACGGTAAGCCGTACGTACGCATGAACGCTACTTTCATTTCAATTTCATATTTTATAGAATGGAATCATAATGATATAAAGGTATATTATAATTACAGTATAATATCATATATAATATCATATTTCCATCCTTTATATGTCCCACATATGGTATTTAACGAATCAAATCACTTTGAGGGGGCGGTAGTCCGCACTTCCTAAAATGAAGATATCGTGTTTACCCATAATGGAAACCATAAAGGTATGCCCAAAATGAAAAAAACAGAAGCTTAAGGAAAACATAAACATATTATATATCATATATAAAAATAGTGACATCATAATGGCCACCTTTGAAGGTGTTAAATGAGTATTGAACAATCATCGTTTCGGGAGGCAGAATTTCGCCATCCACAGAAACCGTATGTTCCTTAACCATTTGATGTAGTTGTGTGAGAGTTTAGCTCAAATAAATCTTATAACAACATCCTAGTATATTGAAGATACTGGTGTTGTTACAAAAGAAGTAAATAAAAATATTTTAGGGGGTTGGAGAAGCAATATAAAACAAATGAACATGAGAGAAAGAATTACCTTTAAAAGTGTAACTCCTTTTGTTTTGAGCCTAAAGGCTTCCTTTGAAAGGATTCTGCCCAAAGGGAATCCTCTAGGATGAGGAGAGGGATGTGGAGAGAGTAAATGGGCTGGGGTTGGCCGAGCCAAAGGCTTGAGTAGTGTGTGAAATGAGGTAGAGGTGGGGGCCTTTTATAAGAGGAGAGGAGGGGCACCTTTGGAAAGTAAAGAAATATTACATTATTTGAAAATGTGTTTCGGATTCAAAAGGTCCCACATTGATAATTCGTGGATAAGGTGGTAAGGGTTTGAAATACACTCATCCAATTGGTTTTTGCCATGTGTAGTTCATAGATATTACATTGTCTTTTCATTTTATTTAAATCGTCAAATAATGATGTCATCGCTGCATCATTATTATGGCATAAATAATTAAATTTATTTAATGTCTAAAAATTATAAAAAACTACTATGATATAGGAAATCGTTTTAGATTTCCAATGAATATTTATAATCAAAATTTGGCCTTGTATAACCCCACTTAAAAATTGTTCTTGTAAAACATATTATGTTTGTGTCATTTCCACTTTAACATTAAATAAAAAGTATTTTATGTCATTTCCCAACAAAAGTGGATCCATGGGGTCCCCAAGTTGACCGATGGCTTGTAATGGTCGGCCATGACACAACCAATGAGGTTGGGACATGTGTCTAGGTCATTTAATATTATTAAAGTATTATTTATACCTTAAACTACACTAATTACCACTAATCGCGATTAAGAACTTAATAAGTTACTATTCACCAAAAAATTATTATAATCTCATTGAACCAAATTTTACTTCTTATTGACAACCATGTATGTCGGATTTTCAAAATTCAATACACATTAGTGGTAAACTTTCATTTAACTGAAAAATCAGTTTGCTTGATTACCACTTAGTGGTTTCACTATTTATCAAAAATTGAAGTTTTTCAGAAAATTACAAAAAATTCACCCTAAGCTATATTTGATATTCCGAATTCAAAAATGAAGTCTATTTTACAAAATTCATAACATATAAGTCGCATTAATTAATTTAATAATTAATTCCTGCTGCCAGAGCAAAAAGCGTGTTTTTACAAAACAATAAGTATCAAAAGATTGACACCAGTTTAAGTCTAATTTCAAATTGAAATTGATTCCAATGACCACCATTGGATAAAATGGTAAAAATATATTCTAATTTCACTTCAAAACCAATTCAAAACATAATCTAATCATATAAATAAATTAGGTTAAAAACCAGTTTTGATGTAAAATGCAGTATTTTTCACTATTCATTAAAAAAAATGAACATAGTCAGAAAAATACCAAAAATTCACACAAGGTAAATTTTGATGTCCCAATCATAAAGAATAAGTTTATTTTGACAAACATAGTTTATAAAATTGTCAAAATAAAGATTCAAAAATGGTTTGCCATCAAAAGGCACTAAAACAATCTTTTAAGAATATTAGTGTATTTCATGCATAAGATTGTATTCATTTAAATCCTCTATAACACTATCTTAATCATTAAAAGACATAGATAAAAATATCTATTATTCATTACTTACTTGGGATGTTACAATTTAGGTCCACTTGGATTAGATTAGTACATTTATTATTAATTTATTTAAAGAAGGGTTAAAATAGTTAAAATCAAAGTTTAATAACTAAATCATTTTTAATATAGGGTTATACATAAGATATATTCAACTATAAATATTAATTAGAAATATAAAAAGATTTCATACCTAATGGTATTTTATTTATAATTTTTAGACATTAAATAATTTATGTTATTTATGACACAATGGTGATGCAGTAATTACCTGAATAATTAAATATTAAAATAATTGATGTTATAAATACCCAAATAAATTTAATTTAAGACTTTTAATAAACTCCACTAATTCTCTAGGTTACTATGACATGTTATTATTGCATTAATTAACTTTTTTTGAACTAATCATGCTGTTATGAGTTTCACAATAATCTATTACCAAATAGTGTCAAAATTGACATAAACTAGTTTTTAAAACAAATATTATATTATTAATTGTTATTATATTCCTAAAAATCTATGGTTCTTCAAAGATATTTATACCATAATATTTGTATCATTAATGGACCACTTGGGGGTCTCTTGGATGTATATGGTAAGTTTATAAACTATATAATATAAAAATACAAAGTGACATGGTAAATGTCAATCTAATTAACTAAGAGTTAATATTATAATATAAGGTTAATATAATGACCCAAACCTGTCTAAAAAATATTGGTTGAGAGGATTTAGAACCATTCCTACCTTATATTATAAATAAATCAATTTTTATCAATTAAAAACCTAATATGACTTTATTATAAAATAATATTTTATGTTTTTTCAAAGCTACCCCTCTCCTCCCTTATAAAAATGGAACCCCTTCCCTATTCTCTTAAAACCCTTTTGAGCCTTGAAGATCGGACAAACCCTGACCATTACTCTTCTCCACTTCCCTAGAAACATTTTGGAGGTTTTGGTCTTCTCAAAATACCAAATCTACTTCATTAAGAGGAAACTTAAAGGAGGTGCGTCGAAGAAGAGGTAATCTCTTCTTCCGATTCTGTGAAGTTGCTTTTTTATTTTTCTTCTTATTTAGTTATCTCATTATAAAGTAATAACTTCAGTATTACTTATATACCGATATGTTATTATTAATATGAAACAACCTTATTTCACTATCTATCCATCCTATGAAAAACGAAATCACCGCGCGTGCGTACGTACGGAATACCGTCGCCACGCCGTGGTGTAATATGTTTTCGACCACCACCTTACTTGGATGGGTATAATGGTGTAAATAAATAACTATATATAATTATTATAAATTTATATTGATTCTGAAATATTATAAATAAACTTCAATACAATTCCACGATCATGGGAATGATATCATCGCTCATGCGTACGTACGGACTACTGTCTCCACGACGCGATGAGATTCATTCTCCATGTTAACCATTCACGAATGATTATAAAGTATATATAATGAATAATAATGAAATATATGACATAATAATGATACTGGATTTATTTATATACATATGTATGTCATCTAATTAATTCCATTCAATTCAATAAGGAAACGAAAACAACGTTCTTGCGTATGTACGACCTACTGTCTCCATGAACGGTGTATTTCATTCCATTTATCGATATATCATATATATATGTATATGATTAATATATATTATATATAAATAATGTTTTACATTCTGTAATTATGTTAATCAGTATATAAGTAATAATATCAAGAACAACAAGTCGAAACATGTGTGATAAATGAAACGATTTTACCCAAAATACTGCTTTAACATGGAATTTAGAAAATAACGGGTAATATAAAGTCATAAGTGAACCATATATGATATCATTACAATGAATATGATTCTTTAATAGGCCAATGACATTATTTAAATCATTATACAGGAGGTTCGGATACATATGAAGCATATCAGACGTAAGGTAAGGGATAACTATTCCAATGTCGTTCTTATCCGAGATTGTTTATTCGTAAGTATTTACTGGGGTTATGATTATCATCCATGTCCATATATTCTCAAAATGTTTTCATAAAATGTATAATTTTCTTCCATGTATGTTTAAAGACATTTTTACCCTTTTCTACTCTTACAACATCATATGGAAGGAATCTTTTTTTACCATGAGGGGTACTTTTTGACTTTTCTAACAAAAGTACGAGAAGAATGTTATTTTTTAAAATTATACGGAATGAATTTTTTTTACTATTTTATAAAGCCTTATTTTCATGAAGCTTCCTCCAAAATATTTCATGACTATTTTCAACAAAATCCTGTTCTTTTAAAAATGCTTGACATTTTGTGAAAAGAAAAGGATTTTAAAGAAGAAAGGATATTTTCTTCAAGAATTCATTTCAAGTGTTTTATCAAAACCAATTTACATCTAAAATGAAATTATTTCATATGTGTATGTTTCATGTATAATGTCACTATGATTTACATGGTTTCACATTTCTTATTATGAAATGGTATCCATTTCTTTTATATGGATTATGTGATGATGGGATGATGTTTATGAAATCCATTCTATTCGTTGGGTTATTATGAATGATGTATGTTTATTTTGTGGCACAAGTAAGAATGATTTCATTATGAGATGGGTGGGACCAATATCTCCCTCCAATTCATTGGGTAATGATTTATATCTCATGAGATAGACATGTCTGGAAGGACAAATAAATCCAGTACAGTAATACAGGGCTGGAATGGGAAGTAAACCCAGTTCAGTAAGGGACGTTGTCCACTAAGATGGTCTTGGAAGCAATGCCTTGGCCACTATGGAAATCATATCATGTGCTTAACGTTTTTCAACAATCACATGTTTTATTCCCAGGCTATTTTATCATGATTAATGTTTCTTTATGATCTATGCCTTATATACTGCCATGTTTTATGTCATTGCCCATGATTTTGATTTTTAAACATTATGTTCATGTTTTTAAGTTCAAATGTATATGATTTGATTTACTTTATACATTCTTACCCTTACTGAGAATTTGAGCTCACCCTTTATATGTTTTATTTTCCCCAAGATTTAAAGAAAGTTTTTAGGTATGAAAACCAAAAGGGGAAGATCTTTATGGGAGATGTTGAAGACATTTCACCATGATTAGAATATTACGTTCTGAGTTTCCAAAGACACTAAACTATTACGGTCCGTGTGTGTATGTTTTTGTTATGTATTAAGTATTCCGAAAAAGTAAAGTAATGTCCATGTACGTCAAGATTCAGGTCTCTACATGTATTGAATAAGGTATTTCCCATTTTGGTTCAAGATTGGGAGGCTTCTTTCCTGGTATCATTGGAGTTTGGAGAACCAATAACAGTTCTCCCTGAATGAATGAATGAAGACGAACCTTTTTGTTGAAATCTCATGCTATTTTATTCTGGTATACTTCCAAGGGGTGTAGGGTGCACAATCTTTTCTCATCTAATCATTGCAATTCATTCAATCACTTTTGAGATTGTTCATCTTAGATGATTGATCACAAATGGCTACTTTGAGCGAGGGTAGTTGAAATTCAATAGGGAAGACTGCTTCTGTTCCATATACCAATGAATATGGAGTTGACCGCGTTGCAGTGCGGGTGGTGGTCCGATAAGCCCATAATGCACTAAAGAGTTTATCAGGCCATGATTTCTTATCTTTATCCACCATCTTTTGTAGTATGTTTGAAAGAGTCTTGTTGAAGGCTCATATTTGGCCATTGGCCACAGCATGATACCAAGATGAATGGTTGGATTTGATTTTGTATTCTTGATGCAACTTCTTCACCTCAGAAGAATAGAAGTTGGTTCCATTGTACGTCAATATGTTATGAGGGACACCAAATCTGGTAATGATGTTAGACTTTATGAAGCTATAAATTCATTTATAATTGAATTATTTGAGAGGTATTGACTCTGAACATTTGGAAAGTAGTTAGTAGAAGTAAGAATATACTTAAACTGCTTGGCCATTGCTGAAGGGTAAGGTCACACCACATCCATTCCCCATGTGGCAAATGGCCACAAGTATTTAGCTGTATAATGAAACTATGGAGGTTGAGGAATAAAATTGGAATGTACTAGGAATGAATGACACTTCTTTGTGAAATCAACAAAATCTTGTATCATTGAAGGCCAAAAGTATCCAAGCCTTCTAATCTGATCAGATAGTCTATGTCCAGACTGGTGGGCACCACAGACTCCTTTATGCACTTCTTTCATGACAGCCATAGTCTCTTCATCATCAATGCATTTGAAGATAACTCCATCAAAACCACGCTTGTAGAGAATTTTCTCTAAGTGATCTGGGATATCATAAAGAGTAAAATTGACCACACGTCACTAGATTTGTTCTTTGCCGACTCTATCAGGTGGAAGTGTTCCATTTTGAATATATTCCCTAATAGGTGTCATCCATCTTTTAGTATGACCATACGGTTCAGGAATGGGACTAATTTAATTGATCTTCTCTATTATGGTTCGAACATAAGGTGAAATTGTATGACGGTGGGAAATACTGATGGTCATTTTTTCCCGATTTGGATCTTCCCGAGCCGTGGCTATATTATCCAGTGCATCATCTTGAGCATTTTGTGATCGCGGGACATAAGAAAATGTCAGTTTCGTAAGAAATTCCGCCATTAACTCTCTGACATAATCCTACAAAGGGATCAATTTTTCTTTTCTGATTGCATAATCCCCATTGACTTGTTTGATTACTAGGTCTGAATCACCTTTCACCCTTAAGTGATTCACTTGTTCTTGAAGCGCCAACTCTAATCCTGCGATGAGGGCCTAGTATTCTACTTCATTATTGGTACCACCTTACCACAATAAGAAGGAATAAGGTAACACTGCCTTTTCCTAGGAAATAATAATAACTCCTAATCCAACCTTTTTGAACTTAGGATCTTTTATTTTCTTCCCTGTTGGACTTTTGGAAGCACAATCAAAATAAATTTCCCATACTTGAGGACTATCTTGAATAAAGAAGACTCATCATCAGGGAGTTCAAGATCTGAAGATGTGACTTCCACTGAAGGATGTTCAGCAAGGAAATCAGCCAGAGCTTGTCCCTTTATTTCCTTTTGAGACACATACTGAATGTCGAATTGCTGTTAAATAACTGCCCACCTTGCCAGATGCCTTGTAAGCATTGGACGACTAAGGATGAATTTGAGCGGGTTATTGCGAGATACCAATTTCACCATGTGATGTTGTAGGTAGTGTCTCAACATCTGAACTACAAAGATTAATTCCAGTCAGCACTTCTCAATCTTCGAATACCGGGTTTTTTCTTCAAGCATAGTCCGACTAAGATAGTAAAGTATATTTTCATTCCCAGCATCATTCTTCTGAGAAAGAAAGGCACCCAATGATTACTCTAAGGCTGTCACGTAGAGGATAAGTTTCCTTCCTTCAACCGGTGGCATAAGTACCGGTGGACTCAAGAGGTATTTCTTGAGAATATCAAATTCCTCTTGACATTATTCAGTCCACTGGTAAGTGACTCCCTTCTTCATCAATTTGGTGAAGGGTAAACTTTTTCCTGCCAAATTGGTGATAAAACACCGAATATAGCCTAAGTGTCCTTGAAGTTCTCTTAATTCATTCAAATTTCGAGGAGGTGACCTACAAAGGATTGAATTGGTCTTCTTAGGATCGACTTCAATACCACGATTGTGTACAACAAAGCCGAATTTTTTTCCTGAAGTTAACCCAAAAGCACATTTTATGGGGTTCATCTTCAAATTATGTTGTTGAAGCTTGCAGAATATGACTTCCAAATGAACCATGTGATTAGAATGTTTTTTGGATTTGACAACCAAATCTTCCACATAACATTCCAAAAACTTTCCTAAAAAGGGTTTGAAGATACGATGCATGGTGCGTTGATATGTTGCACCTGCATTCTTTAAGACAAAGGCCATTACCCGATAGCAAAAAATCCATAGGACAATGCCGATTAAGATCTTTGAAATTGATGAAAACTCGAATTTGTCTGTTCTTCTTTTTCAAAGGGACAATATTAGCCAACCAATTGAGATATTGAACTTCCCTAATGAAGTTAGCTTTGATAATCTTATCCACTTCAGCATCAATTTTGGAAGCATAAGTTGGGTGTGTTCTTCTAGCGGCTTGCTTAAATCCTTGATGTTCTTCTGGTAAACCCAAATGATGAGTAGAAACATCAGGATCAAGCCCAGGCATCTTTGTATAGTTACAAGAAAATATGTATCGATTTTTCTTTAAAAAGGAAATATACATATTTTGTTCTTCAAGAGTCATGGCCGCACTGATTAAAGTGGGGCGTGGATCTTCTTTTGTACAAAGATTTGTATCTCCGAGTTCATCCACAGTGGTAGAGATAACCTCTTCAAATACTGGAGGAGCATCCCTAAGATCTTCCTATTCTTCTTCAACATGTGTTATTTCTTCCATTTCTACTTGTATTGTAGATGATGAAGTAGAATTTCCATGATTAAGAGAGATGTTAAAATTTGAACATCATGAAGAAGAGGCTTCCATTTCTGACTCAACTGATGATGAAGGGTCTTCCATGGGTAATGAAGAGAAAATGATGGATTGAGAATCAACATCATCGTTCACCTCTAGTATTGTTATAACTTTTTCTGGCCTGGTTGGCGATGTATAGAATTGCTGGATTTCAACAGATGAAATTAAGACATCTCCATTTGGGATTTCATCACTACTTGGAGGATCACTAATTTCTCCCATGTTGTCTGACTCGATTCTCGTAATTGACATTATGGATATTTCTATAAGACTATTTTGATTGGGGTCTGTACTCACATGTGAAAATGGATTTACTAGAATCTTCTCCAAACCATATGGAGCATTAACTTTGGTAATCTCCCTGGTTGTGGATTTCTCCTTTCCTTTCATGTGATGGAATTCCGCCTCAATGTTTTGAGATTCACATGTCTTGAATGGGGACTTATCACCATTCAATGTCCCAACATGACCATCGAAACAATATTTGAGACATTGATGTTATGATGAAGGGATAACCACATGTTGATGTAGCCAGGATCTTCTTAGCAATATGTTGAAGGCTGAGTCTTGATCAACAACCATGAAATCTGAATTGGATACAAGATCTCCAAACTGAGTTCTGAGTGTAATCTCACCCAGTGGTTCTTGCTCATTTTTATCATATCCTTGTAACATCATAGTAGAAGGAGATAAATTAGATTCCATGAGGCCCAATCGACGAACTGTACGAATGGGGATGAGGTTGACTCCTGAACCATTATCAATGAAAGCCCTTTGGATTTCCACACCATTGAACATTACAGATTTGTACGAAGGTCTAAAATTCCCATTCATGACACCATCTTCATCTTCATCCATGAAGGATATCACTGCATGGAATTCTCTAGGATTATTTTCTCTGTGGTAGACTTCAGCTGTAGCAATTCCAGTTTCAAACTCCTAAGGACATGACAAAGCTTCGATGAGTGCCTCCCGAAGATCTTTTGAAAGATTCAAAGCATCTAGAAATGATAACTTGGCTGGTAATTGGGACAGGTGTTTCAATACAACATACTTTTGATCCATAAGTCTGCATTTCCCAACAGGAACTAGTGGTTTAGCAGGTGCCTTGGAAGTTGATGCTTTGGAAGTTGATGCATCTTGTATTAGGATAAGAGTTGGAAATATTCTTGGATTTGGAAGATTAGACCGATTAGATCCATTTACTTGTTGAGAGGATGAAGGTGGAATCCCCAACAGATCCTCCAGAATAGCTTTGCCAGGACTGAATTTGTTATTGGTAGAAGAACTTGCTTGTTCTTGTTGATCTCGCTAAAGGTATCTACCATGAGTTTCTGCTACATACTCAGCTCTAGTAGGGGTAGAATTGGAATAGGGAATTCTGTGATATCCATGTCTTCCTCTGTATCCTAGACCCCTATAACTCCCTCTAATTCCTCTATTTGATACAGGGAATTCAGACTCATCAAAATTGAAACTGCGACTGGCATAAGGATCTGTTAAGTGGATCATAATAATAGAATCGAAGATCAGCTCTTCATCTGATGAAGACTCTGCATAACTAGCCAATTTAGGCTGTTCCGTTTGGTGGGACGGTGCCCGTAGCTTCGAATTAGATGGCATGAAATCTTCCAAAGTCAATGATAACCTAGGCTTTGACACATAATCATCTTCTCCTGATTCTTCTTCCTTCCCTGAATTATGTTGTCCTTTTGAGGATTTATCTTTTGATGGAGGTTTCACTGCGGCATTTACAGCAGAAGACACTATTGGTTTATTCAATTGTGTTCACAAAATTTCATGAGTTCGGTTGATCGTTTTTACGACCATCCAATCATCATATTTCTGTGCATTTTTGCTTTTGACTTCTTGCCACTCAGCTCCTTCCTCCAGATCTGTAGCAGTAACACATGCTACCTGGGTTGAAGAGCCTTTTAGTTTGACTTGTCCTGAGTTAACCATCTTTTGCAGGAGGTCTTTGAAGACAAAACACTCCTGGGTAGGATTCCCCAACATTTTATGAAAGGGGAAATAATTGGGACGGTCTTTATCTACTTCCTTGTATGGCCTTTTGGGCCTTGGAAACTGAACCAAATTATTCTCCAGAGATGAAATGAAGTAGCCAGGAACTTTTTCATTTTGTAAAGAATAAAATTTACTCTTCAACTCATCATACTATTTTTGTCTTTGATATCTTTGATCATCTTGACGAAACAACCTCTGTTTCTGATGCTCAGGATGTGGAGCCCTTCGGGAAGACGAAGGTTTTGAAGTAGAAGCAGGTACCGGTGCTTGCTTAAGAATAACTGTAGTAGTCTCTTCTTTACCCATTCTCCTTCCTGGAGCCGATAGAATTACATGAGTTTTAGCCTTAGTCTATATAAGGGAATATTCAATCTGCTGAGCGATTGAAGTAATGTCTCGAAACCCTCCTATGTATTTCCCATGGATCAACGGCGTGCGTAATTCTCCACATAAATTTTCCATGCAAATTTGAAAAAATTATTCTTGAGGGAGTGATAAGCTCATGGAATATATGAATCCCTTCCAGCGAGCAATGAAATCTAAGACCCTTTCATTCTCCCTTTTCTTATAGTTTGTATGATCAAAAAACTGTTGTCTTTGGAAAAGTTGATCTGAACTGAAAAAGGAATTGTTGATGAGGATCTTCCCATCCATCAATTGACCAGGATTGCAAGCTTGTATACCAAAAAAAATATGGTCCTTTCAAGGTTCACACAAAGCATCTGAGTTTCAATGCTTCTTTCTGTTCTGGAGTTCCCATCATAGGATCGCAACAAGACACGTAATGTGTCAAATTCTATTCATGATCGCCTGATCCATTAAAAATAGGGAATACAGGGTTCCCAAAACTTGATGGGGGAGGGATTGCATCAACCCATTCAAGATAAGCTCTCTTTTCTGGTTGAATTTGAGCATGATTTCCATCCATATCTTCCAACTGAGCTGTTAATGACTCAATAGTAGTTATTAACTTTTGAGAAACATCCGATTGAGCTTCGACCTAAACAGGTGTAATGACTCGAGCTTGGACAGGTATGACAGCTGGTACTGCAACCGATGGAAGCACTGACGATTGTTGTTGCACTTGACCCATAGGATTACACCTGTGAGGGTGTAATGATAAAGGAGAATATTCTTGATCCATCTTAGTAGCAACAACAAATTCCTTTGGCTGACTGGCACCAGCACATTTAGGAAGAAGGATACCCTAATGTATTTCTACATTCATCCTCCTTAATTCCTTCATTTCTTCCTATTTTTGTGAAAATAATTGCTCTAATGAGAGAGATTGGTCTTCTATTGAGGAAGGTTATGTAACCTTATTATTTCCCATACCCTTGTTGGATCCCTTTGGGAGAGGGGGAAGTGGGTTATTTGAAGGAACACCTAGGTTCTGAGTAATCATATGATTTCATGTACGCACACCTTTTTCATTTGTGTCTGTGTGTACAAATTCTTGAGAAGGAACCTCTTCATCTGATCCCTCTGAGTGAACATCATCTGGTGGATCAACAATAATGAAATTTATGACATTAATTGATGCATAACACATCACATACCTTCTATCAACATTTCTGTGATATTGTTTTTTGCCACGTCTTTGATGATACATTTCATTTTGTTGATTCGATCCCTCAAAAACTTCTTGATGAACCATAATTTGAAAAGAATCTCCTGATAAAATGGATCTTTTTTCCTCTTAGGGATTCTTCTCCAATCAAGAGAAGACTTACATTCTCTAAGAGAAGGATTGAGGATTTGAAAAAGTCCCCAGTCCGGTGGTCTGGGGCTGTTCCTACTATCTTTGCTCAACTCCTCGAATATTATTTATTGATTCCGAGGGTTTGATTAAAAGAGTCCCCAGTCTGGCAAGCTGGGGTGGCTCTTAACATGCTATGTATGATACTTTCTTAAAATCTCTCCTAATCTTGTGGACCTTGGTCCAAAAATTAGCTGGATGCATCAATCGACATCCACTTTTATCACCCGGTTCAAAAGACCGTTGGATGATTTATGACACTTCTGTCACTTGATGATGTGATTTCTCCATACGAGTGGCATTTTAAATATTCTCGTTTGCTTGATGCAAGAGTAATTCAACAACCTGTTCTCTATATTCTTGATTTTGAGAGGAACTAGTTGAAGACTGTTCTTGGGAAAGTTTTTGATTTCGCACAAAACCAGCCAGATGTGGCCAATTCTGGTAGATAATATTGCATAAAACCACCTTTGGTGGGATTTCTTGATTGGAGAGTACAGTTAAATATAGTACTCCATGAACACCCTATCCCCTGATATGAATACCAGACGGGGTATTGGAAATTAACTGAAGAAATCTTCTTAGTGTGCCATGGAATGAACGCTGAAGGGATATCTGCTTCTTTTCAGCCTTCGGATATCGAGAGACTGAGAGATATGCCAAATCAATCTGGCGGTGTAACCCTTCTATTATCTTGACATGATTTTCATATTCATCATAAGATAATATTTTCTTTTTCAACTGACCAAGAGTTTTCCAAATGTTGAGATGAATATCTTGAATACAATCTTCTATCAACACTTTTGGAATGTCATACTGAGAGTCATCCAAAGGCCAAAACATGACTGGCACTTCACCTTTTTCCAATTGTTTTTTCATATTCATCACTTCCTCTTTATCATTCAATGAATATTCTTCCACCTTATTTTACTAGAGCTGGTGCTTTCTTGTTGCTTCAATGGATTGAATACGACTGGTAGAGAATCCATGATCAAACTATAAGATAAATGACCCAGGGGTGGTTCGGAGAATGACCTACACCTCGGGTTATCTTCTGATTGAGAAAGTATATCACCACCTGATGGTAAAACATCAGACATGATTGGTTTCGCATTTGCAAGTGCCTCAAGATAAGAGGGCTTTCTCGGCACTACATTGTCTACTGGAGAATTTTCTAGAAAATGTGCATCACTACTACGGAGAGGACTTTCGCAGCGAAATTCATCATCATGGGGAGGACAACCATGGTGGGTTACAGCAAAAGATGAGATCTCTTTCTCCTTGGTCTTCTGGCCACACAAAGGGTTATTGTAGTTCTAATCTGAAGATGAAACCTCAAGATAGACCGAATTGTCATGAAGCAGGCCTTCATGAGGAAGTGTCTATTGAATACCTTCAAAATTAATGTTCCCACTATTGGGAAATGAGGGAGTAGAATATTGGATTCCAATAGATAACTGTCTGAGGGATTCAAGAACTCCAGCATCGAGTAAGGCCTTGTTACAGATTGTCTCTTGATTTCTTGACTGTGTTGGGCAGGTCTTCTTCTTAGACACCTTCTTACTCGCCTTGGAAACCACTTTTTTATTAATGTGGCTACTCTGAGCAAGTGTATGTGCCTAGGAAAGATGGCCAGGTTAGGCTGACGATCTCCACTCAAATCAGGTGTATGTGCATGACATGGTTGTCCGTATGATATGGGGGAGTACGCCCCACAACCCTCTTGGACTGGAACATAGGTGTGTATCTGATCCGGAGTGAACTATTGATGTGTCACTCCACTGTTAGGGATGGATTTATGTGTCATTCCTTGAGATGCTGCTGAAGATGTTATAATATCTTGGCAGACATCCAGAATAGGAGTAGTGATTTGCTTCTGCTCTTTCACCATTGACAGAATGTGCTTGGTGACTTCAGCTACAGGAATTAGGATATACATTCATTCCGTGCCTCGAGTAGGTGTGTGTTCCTTCTCCTGTCCTCCTTTTCTAGTCAGTGAATCATGACAATACTCAAGTGTGGGGGCAGAGAATTGGGTCTGGCTTCTGTTTGTCGCCAGAGCTTTCCGACTGACCTCTCCTGGTTCTACCAAACAAGGCTGTTGGTAGGCTTGATCAATACTAGCAGGTGTATGTGCCTGCTAATTGTACTTTTCCAAACGTGGTTGATGAGATCCATCATATGTAGTCAGACGAGCCTACTAACTAGCTGATGATGTATAAACATGTATATGATCCTGCCCATAGTATTCCGCCAGAATTGCCTGGAGGGATTGGCGTGCTGCTACCCGACAAGTCTGCTGGACAGTGGGATTAAAATGGATGGGTGTATGTGCCTGCTCGTTTCTTACCACCAAGATAGGTTGGTGTACTTATCCGTAGATGGCATAGATGAGAACCTGCTCACTATTGACCGGATTTCACCTCTAACGATTCATCTTGCATGCTCGGGTTCGAGGAACTTAAGCCGAACTCCTGGAGATGATACCCTCATCATATTGAGGGCGCACTTCCGCACGAGTCTAGTGGCGATTGTTAATGGGAGTCGTCGGGAAGGAATCCTGTCTCCTTGAATTAAGGCCCTGAGGGGATACTAATTCACCTCCCCAGAATATGGGAGTGAGTGGTGATTGCGTTCTGGGGATAATGACCCAAAATGTTTGAAAACGATGGTTGGCACCACCTACTTCTTAATCACTAGTTATTGTTGTCCAGATGACCAGTGTGAGTTGTTCACTTGGAGGGCTTTTCGGGTAGCCTCCAGAGCTTGAATGGTACCATGTTGAAGGTACTCCTTAACTAGTGCATTTTATACCTAGCATTGAAGACGCTGAGTAGGTGATGTCATCCTCAGAGCGGACGACGATCTAGCAGGAGTAGAAGCAATGTCATTTGCAGCAGAAGTTTTCACAGCAGATGTATTCAAGGGTGTGAACTTAAGAGAAGCCATTTTGAAAATGCAGAAGATATTGGAAAAGAGTTCCTGTTTTATATAACAGTCGTAATCAAGATAAGTTCGACCACTACATCTTTTGGACAAACACATATGTTATTGATTGTCTTGTTGTCTCTCTCATTGAGTTTTAAATAGGGGCATAACAAGTCTGTAAACTGTCATTTTAACTTGGTTAAGGATTCACATCGGCTTCACCATTTTTTGTTTCCCTCTAGAATTGGGGATGAACTCGTTGATTTAAGGTTCAAATATTCCAATCAGTTTCTAACGGGTTTGTTCATAGAACCTGAAACATCCAATGATTCCACATCCAGTTGGACCTACATTCTAAAGGTAGGCACTCATTAGTAGTGAACATATGAGACTTAGGAATTTGCATTGGTCAAGAGGATGGGAGGTCGGACTCATAACACCTTTTTGAGGGGAATTATTGTCTACTCCAAGACTCTATTTATAGATTTAAGTTATGTTCGTGAATCCTTATTAAATTACCAAGTATAAAATGAGCTTTTCTTTAGATCTGACAACCAATGATCAATATGTAGGAAATCTAGAGAATATTTTATATGTATTCGAGGATCTTCATCAATAGAGAATCATCTGTATTTGTCAGAGATTCTTAGTCAATGGCATCCTTTAATAAATTATATAGATATCTCTTGGTCTTTATGATGACCATTCTGGTTTTAAAGCCACTCAGTGGGGAACTTGAAGTTTATTGTCATTCAAAAAGGCATCAATTATTTTAGAGTTCGGATCGTACCTGCAGATGGACTACCTACGTATCCTTTATTTAGAAAATAAATCAGAACCCACGTAGTTTGAGTAAGGAAATATGATGTTTATGTATGATTGATGGCTCAAAGAAAGATGTCATAATTACTTTTACACTCTAAGCTCATGTGAGTCATGCTCGGTGTGAGAAACAAGAGGTATTGGTCAAACTAGGCAATTGTCCATGAAAGATACAATCATAAGAAATGATGTGGGGCGTATGTATGTGTGACTGCCTAAACAGATGATGATTAAGATTTACTTTAGGGAAGAAATCTAGGAACAAGGTCTATAAAGGTATATGTACATTATGGAGATTTGAATACTCTAATCTTGGGGCTTATTCCTAAGGAAGATGGCCAAGTTAGGAGGGGAATTATTATTGGGTTTTACTCCTAATAAAGAAGCCCAAATTAAAAGTAAATTAAGCCTGGTTAAGAGAAATTGAGACTGGGGCTTACTCTTAAGGAGGAGGCCCAGGTAAAAAGGATTTGAAGACTGGGGCTTATTCCTGAAAAGGAATCCCAATTTAAGGGAATTTCTAGAATTTAAGGGACTTGGGGTTTACACCTAAAGGGGATGCCCATATTTGAGACTGGGGATTACTCCTAAGGAAGATGCCCAAGTTAAGAGAATTATGTCTGGGGATTACTCCAAAGGAGGATGCCCAAATTAGGGGACTTGGGGCTTACTCCTAAAAAGGAGGCCCAACTTAATGAGAATTTGGACTGGGGATTACTCCTGAAAAGGAGGTCCAAATTAAGGATTCTATCACCTTAAAGGATGTGGTTGAATGAATGCATTCTCTAACTTTAGATATGTAAAGATGTGTAAATCACTAGGTTTTGAGATATGTTTCAAAATATTCCTTTCGGATAAGGAAGAAAACAAGGAAACTCATGCCATAAATGGCTTTGGAGAGTGTTATGAAGGCTTAATCCTGAATAGGAGAGGTGGATAGGTGTGAGAGAGGTGAAATGGTTAGAAAGGGAACCCAAAAATAGAAGGGTGCGCAAGTCCTAAAGCGGTCGCGCAAGTACTACATGGGTGCACAAGTCTTCGTCATGAAATTATACTTGCGAGACACCTATATACTTGGGAGACGGTTTACCAGTAGGGTAATACTTGGGAGATCCTTGACTATAGCCTTTAGAATTATCACGAGGTACTTCCAGAAGAGTGGCGCACAAGTTTTAATGAGTAGGTAAGGAGGCGCGCAAGTATGTCCATTTCCGTTAAGGGTAAAACACTTAGGCATGCAAGTGTTAGTGAATTCTAACACTTAGACCTTATTACTCTTGTTTAGACCTTCCATTATAGGTAATGAATTACCTTAGAAGTGTTCAGAAGACTTGATGAAAGGACTTGGGCGTTTAGAGCTCTGTATGTGAATTCTGAAAAAAACAATCCTCTCGAAATGGGGGGCCGACCGGGGGTATTTATAGGATGTAGAAGACCCTGGGCAGTTTTCAAAGAGGGCACGCAAGTCACTTGCGTGACCATTAGGCGGCACGCAAGTGTACATGTGCGATAGTGAGGGAACTTGCGCGACCCAAGGGTATTTGACTATTTGTTCATGACTTTTTCGATTTTTGATGTTTTCTTCAAAGGATGAATCAATTTGAGCTAAGGCATTTTGCCGTTCCATTATTTTAGACAATGTGATAAAAAGGAGCATCAACAATGATGAATCAGAATTTTCAAGATCAAGAGAGATGTTAAAATTTGAACATCTTGAAGAACAGGCTTCCGTTTCTGACCCTATTGATGATGAAGGGACTTCCTGGGGTAATAAAGAGGAGATAATGGATTGAAAATCAACATCATCATTCACCTCTAACATTGCTATAACTTCTTCTGGCCTGGTTGGTTAAGTATAGACTTGCTGGATTTCAGTGGATGAAATGAAGAAATCTCAATTTGAGCTTTCATCATTGCCTGGTGAATCACCAATTTCTCCCATGCTCTCTGGCTTGATTGCCGTAGTTGACATTATGGAAGTTTCCGTAAGAGTATTTGGATTCGAGTCTATCCTGTCAATTTGACTGATAGGTGACACATAATCTGTACTCACATGTGTGAATGGGTTTTCTGGAATCTTTTCGAAACCATATGGAGCATTAAATTTGGTAACCTCCCTCGTTGTAGATTTATCCTTTCCCTCCATGTGATAGATTTCCACCTCAATGTATTGAGATTCACATGTTATGAATGGGGATTTATCACCATACAATGTCCCCATTTGACCATTGAAACAATATTTGAGAAATTTATGGTATGATTAAGGGATAACCACATGTTGATGTATCCAAGGTCTTCCAAGAAAAATGTTGAAAGCTGTGTCATGAATAACAACCATGAAATCTGAATTGGATACAGGATCTCCTAACTGAGTTCTGAGTGTGATATCTCCCAGAGGTTCTTGTTAATTTTTATCATATCCTTCCAACATTAGATTAGAAGGAGATAAGTCAGATTCAGTGAGGCACAATCGACGAAGTGTATGAATGGGGATGAGGTTGACTCATGAACCATTATAAATGAAAGATATTTGGATGTATATATCATTGACCTTTCCAGATAACTACAATGGTTTAATATGTCCATGCACAACATCATATTCATCTTCATCTGTGAAAGATATCACTGTATGGAATTCTGCAGGATTATTCTCGACATAGTAGACTTCAGCCACAAAAATTTCGGTTTCGAATTCCTATGGACTTGACAAAGCCTCAATGAGTGCCTCCAGAAGATCCTTTGATAGATTCAAGGCATCCAGAATTGATAACAAGGCCGGTACATGGAAAAAATGTTTCAAGACATCATATTTTTGATCCAAAGGTCTGTGTTTCCCATTAGGAACATGTGGTTTTGTAGGATCCATAGAAGTTGATTCTTTGGAAGTAGATGCATCTTGTATTGGGGTAGGTGTTGGAAATACTCCTAGATTTGGAAGATTAGATCGAATAGGTCTATTTAAATGATGAGAGGAAGAAGGTTTAACCTCTAACCGATCCTCCAAAATGACATTACTAGGACTGAATCTGCCATGTGTGGAAGAACTTGCTTGTTCTTGTTGAGCTTGCTGAAGGGCTCTGCCACGAGTTTCTGCTGCATACATAGTTCTAGCAGGGGTAGAATTGGATTAGTGGCTTCTGGGATATCCGTGTCTTCCTATGTATCCCAGACCTCTGGAATTCCCTCTAATTCCATTTTTTGATATAGGGAATTTAGGCTCATCAAGATCGAAACTATGACTAGCATAAGGATATGCTAAGTGAATCATGTTAACAGAACGAAATATCAACTCTTCGTCTGATTAAGACTCTGCCTGATTATCCAGTTTAGGCTATGCTATTTGGTGGGGAGGTGCCCGTGGCTTCGAAGTAGATAGCATAAAATCTTCCATAGTCAAAGGCAGCTTGGGCTTTGACATAATTTCATCTTCTTCTGATTGTTCCTATTTCTTTTAATTATGTCATTTCTTTGAGGATTTTCCCTCAGATGAAGGGGGCTTTACTGTGGGATTCATAGAAGGAGACACAATTGGTTTCTTCAATTTCATTTGCAAAAGGGCATGAGTTCAGTTGATCATTTTTATGACCATCCAATCATCATATTTCTATGCATTTTAGTTTTTGACTTCGTTCCACTTGCCTTCTTCCTCTGGAACTGTAGCAATAACACATTATACCAGAGCTGAAGAACCTTTCAATTTGACTTCTCCCGAGTTGACCATTTTTCATAGGAGGTCTTTGAAGACAAAACACTCTTGAATGGGATGCCCCAACATCTGATGAAATGATAAATAGTTGGGATGGTCTTCATCTCCTTCCTTGTTCGGCCTTTTGGGCCTTGGAAATTGAACCAAATTATTTTCTAGAGCCGAAATGAAGTAACCAGGAACATGTTCATTTCCGAAAGAATAAACATTACTGTTCAGATCCTCAAATTGTTTTTGTGTTGGATCACGTTGATCATCTTGACGAAACAGCCTCTGTTGTTGATGCTTAGGAGGTGGATCCCATTGGAAAGATGAAGGTTTTGAAGTAGAAGAAGGTACAGGTTCTTGTTTAAGCGTAACTATATCAGTCTATGCTCTACCCATTCTCCTCCCTAGAGGTAATGGAATTACATGAGTTTTATCCTTAGTCTTCGTAAGAGAGTATTCAATCTGCTGAGCGATCTAAGTAAGGTCTCGAAACCCTCCTATGTAACACCCCAAGATTTTATGAAAAATATTCTTTTAATTTCATTAATGTCTTGTGTTGTATTCTACACCAAGATTACCTTGCGCTGTACGCAACACCGTATTAGCTTGCAGTATACGCAACACTATTCTTGGACTGTGTTACACACAATTTTGATAATAGTTATTCTACGCAACATTGAGTATATATATATATATATATATATTAAATGTATAAATGGAATATGGTTGGATTCTGTTATACGAAACAACGAAGGATTCTTTCACAACACGTAACCCTGACTTGGCTTTCATTACATGCAATCGCGACCTTCCTCAATAGCGTGTGTTGTACGCAATACCGGGTTTTAATAAACATTGATATATTATTATAATATTGTCATGAACTAGCCATTATGAATAGTATTAACTAAATTTTGAATTTTATAATATTATTATTCATCTTACACATTTTCTAGAACATGTTATAAGAACAAAATAAATTTTTCAGGTAAAATAAGTATTTTTCAAAAAATGCAGTTTTGCCGCCTTTTGATGGCGCACCCACTTTAAATCTAGTTTTTGAAATGTTTATATGTTCAATTTGACAAAATAAAATTCTTCTTTTTAATCAAGATGTAAAAATTTACATTAGATAATGTTTTGATATTTTTCTGATAACTTTCATATTTTAATGAATAGTAAAAACACGCTATATTTTAATTAAAAACAACTTTTTTCATCGTAATATCTTATGTGGTTAAATTATAATATTGAATGGTTTTAAATTATAAATAGAATATATTTTTACCATTTAATATAATGAATGTAATTAGCATTGATTTTACCTTGAATTCGTAGGTTAAATCAATTCAATCTTTTGCAATGTTTTAAACAAAAACCCGTTTTTATTCGACAACGAGATTAATTTTAATTTAATTTCTGCAACTTCTGTGTATTGAATTTTAAAAAATGGATTCCATATTTGGAATCAGTGGGTCCAAATTATGTTAATAGGCTACTTTTTATTTTTGGGAATTATGAATAGTAACTACGGTAAATTTTATTTACCATAGTTAAAGGTAAATCGGGTAATTAAGGGTAAATATAATATTATAAAATTACCCTAACACATGCCAAAATTCTATTTGATGGCTAGAAGTAAACCCATATCAACTAAGGGTTGGATTAGATTCATTTTATGGACTTTTGACCATGAAAATAATTTAATTATTATTAAAACCAAAGAAAGTGACAACATGTCACTCTCTTAAATCTTATAAGTATATTAATTTTAATTTAGTGATAAACTTCATGAAACTTTGAACATGAATAGTCTACAGAAATATAATGAAATTATCTACATCATATAAATTTATTTATAATTTTTAGGGATTAAATAATTATCATTAATTATTACACAATAGTGATGCAGAAATTGTTTATCTAGTGAAAAATCAAAGAATATAGTTTTTATTAAACAAATAGTGACCATAAAATGCACAAAAACCTAACCAAACTTATTGGACATGTAAATCTAAACCATAATCATCCAATGGTAGAATATTTGACCATTTGGAGCCTTATAAAAGTGATTATGACACTTATATTATTTTATTTTAAATGATACCAAAGTTGTCGCCTTCATAATTTAATAAATATAACAATTTAAATATTGTGATTTTAAGATGATAAATTCGAGTAAAAGTATTATTGTGAATTTTAATTTATTTAGTTTCATCATAGGATTTTATTTTTAATTTTTAGGCAACAAATAAGTATATGAAATAATTATACAAAAATGTTGTAGTATTTATTTTATTAAGAGATAAACCAAATAAATGGTTTTAAAAATAATAAAATAAATATTATATGAACTATTTAATGTGCTCCACTAATTTTCTAGAGACATATGACATTTTATAAATCTATTAAAGCTTTTAGTTCGAACATATCTTCTGTATTTACTTTATTTAAATTCAAATAAATGAATAGTGTTCAAATTGACACTATTGTTATTTTATAAGAATAACATATTATAAAATAGTTTAAAAATCACAAAAATATTTAAAAATTATAAATTTAAATTTATATGATCTAAAATGTTATTAAGTATCCAATTATGGACAATTCAAAACAAATAAGTAATTATTTGTTATAATTTAAAATTTAGAATGTTATTACCACAAATAAAATTAAATTGATTAAATAAGGATAAATCATGTTGACAATGTTTAAAATAAATTACTAACATGTCTAAATTCTATTGGTTTATTAGATTACAACCTTATCTTATCTAATATTCTATTATGAGTCATTTTTGGATGTTTTTAAGTGGGGTTATATTTATTATAAATTAATATTTTTAAGAATT
This sequence comes from Viscum album, assembly GCA_963277665.1. Taxonomy (NCBI): domain Eukaryota; kingdom Viridiplantae; phylum Streptophyta; class Magnoliopsida; order Santalales; family Viscaceae; genus Viscum; species Viscum album. The sequence continues at coordinate 907,188,917 of OY728139.1, forward strand.
CCTAAGGTGCCCCTCTCCTCCCTTATAAAAGGGCACCACCTTCCCCTCCTCCTCACACCAATTTGAGCACTCAAGCTCGGCCAAACCCTGACAAAATCCCTTCTCCACTTCCCTAGAATAATCCTAGAGGTCCTGGTCTTCTTCAAATACCAATCTTAGTTTCCTAAGTGGAGGATTCAAAGAGGCATTCCAAAGAAGAGGTAATATCCATTACCGATCTTTTCAATTTATTTCTTATTCAACTTCTTCTTCTTTAGTTGTTTCATGATAAAGTAATAACATCAGTATTAATTACATACTGATATGTTATTATAAATATGAAAGAACTCTAATTAACCTTCTATCCATCCTACGGAAAATGGAAATCACCACGCGTGCGTACGTACGGAATACCGTCTCCACGCCGTGGTGTAATCTATTTTCCTCCACCACCTTAATAGGATGGGTATAATGGTGTAATGAGTAACTATATATGATTATTATAAAGTGATATTGATACTGAAATAATATTCATACACTTTAACACAATTCCACGACCATGGGAACGATATCATCGCTCGTGCGTACGTACGGACTACCGTATCCACGACGCGATGAGATTCATTCTCCACATTAACCATTCATGAATGATTATAAAGAATATATAATAAGTACTAATGAAATATATGACATAATAATGATACTGGTTTTATGTATATTTATATGTATGTCATGTACTTAATTCCATTCAATTCAATAAGGAAACGAAAACAGCGTTCATGCGTACGTACGGACTACCGTCTCCATGAACGGTGTATTTCATTCCATTATCAATATATTATATATATATGTATATTCTGAATATATATTATATATAAATCATGTTTTACATTCTGGATATAATTAGTCATGATCCAAGTAATCATATTAATAATTACAAGTTAAAAACACGAACGACAAATAAGACGATTTTACCCAAAATGCTACTTTAACAAGAATTTACAAAAGAACGGGTAATATAAAGCCATAAGAGAACCATATATGATATCATAACAATGAATATGATTCTTTAATAAGTCAATAACATTATGTAAATCATTATACAGGAGGTTCAGACACGTACAAAGCAAGTCGGACCTAAGGTAAGGGATAAATTTTCAATCTCATTTTATCCGAGATTGCTTATACATAAGTATTTACTGGGGTTACGTTTAACATCCATGACCATGTTTTCTAAAAATGTTTATTTATAAAATGTTTACCATTCTCCCATGAATGTTTAAAGTCATTTTTAACCTTTATTTACTTTTTACCACATTGTATGAATGGAATCATTCCTTTGGTTACCATATAAAGTACTTTTTGACTTTTCCGACAAAAGTACGAGGAGAATGTTATTTTTAACTTATACGGCGTGAAAGGATTTTTACGGTTTCATAACACCTAATTTTCAAGAAGCTTCCTCTACAAGATTGCATGATTATTTTCAACAAATCCCTTATCTTTTAAAATTTCATGGAATTTTGTGAAAAGAAAATGATTTTAAAGAAGAAAGGATATTTTCCTCAAGAATTCATTTCGAGTGTTTTACTCAAAACTATTTTCCATCTAAGATGACATTATTTGATATGTATGTTTCAAGTAAAATGTATGTATGATTTAAATGGTTTCAATATTCTTATGATTGAATGATATCAATTGTTTATGGATTATGATGGCATGATGTTTAAGATTCCCATTTTTATTACATGGGTTATGAAATGATGTATGATTTATGATTTTGTGGCACACATAAGAATGGTATCATTATAAGATGGGTGGGACCTATATCTCCCTCCAATGCACACTACTGGAATGCTGGTCTTTCCCCACAGTTACATACCAACGGTTCTATGAAACCGTTGGTGAAGGAGGTTTTTCCCAACGGTTCATTAGAACCGTTGGCATAGATGTTTGGCTTTGGGGAGGTTTTTGCCAACGGTTCAGCAGAACCGTTGGTATAGATAGCTTTTGGGGAGGTTTTTCCCAACGGTTCTCTAGAACCGTTGGGATAGATATACATATGCCAACGGTTTTTAAGAACCGTTGGCAAAGGTTCTCCCCAAATTCCCAGCCACCTGTTCTCTCCCCCATTCGCGATACACAACCCTAAAACGGGAGCAGCAGCCGATTTAGGCGATTTTGGAGGTACTGCCGGCCTTGAATCTTCCAGCTCTTCTTCAGGTTGTTCTTCTTCTTTATCTAAAAATGTATTCAAATGTTTGGATAGTATTTAAACCTATTTTCATTTTTCCCATCAGTTTAGGTGATTTTGGAGCTACTGCCGGCCGAACCAGCCTAAGGGTGAGTTTTCTTGAAAATTCCTTTTTGGATTTTACCCCTTAAACATGGGATGTCATTTGTGAAAGTTTATATAAATCGAATTGATTGTTCGATTTCTGAATTGAATTGTAAATTAAATTAATTAAGGGTATTTTATGGTTTGCATTTCCCTTTTAACACATGGATGCCAATTATTTTTTAACACATGTTTTAATTGTATTTCCTTGCCAATGTGAGTAAAGTAGAGACTATGCTATGAATCTATGAAATTGGATTGAATTTATCTTATATTTTATGTTACCATGTTAGATATATTATAACTAATGCATGTGATATCTTTATAGTCTTGTTAAGAGTGTTCTATTAAAAATTCCCATGTGAGTGCTTGAATTTTCATTGAATTGATAGCCATTATGAGTTATGTTGAGACCATGATATGGAATTGATTTATTAAGCAAGGGAATCTCATTATCTTGTCATTACAACATGAGTAAATGAAGCTTCATTCTTTTCAGGTTATTATTTGATTGAGTCGCCATTTTGAGGTGAGTTGTATTAAATACCTTTGTTTTTGACCTTGGTATGTTTAATGAATTGTTTAAATGAAATGGAATTCATTAAATGATTAATAGTAAATAGTGATACATGGATTCTATTAGGATGCCAGGTATATAATCTTGTTTCTATTAACTTATACGCTTTATGTGATAAATGGATTCACAGTGGGATTCCACGGATAGACTCATTTCTTTGAATATTGATTAAGCCATGGGTGATACATGGATCCAAGGGAGGGATTCCATAGATAGACTTATTGAATGTAGAATTATATTCCAATTGATACATGGATTCTTATGATAATTCCATAGATAGACTTATTGAATGTAGAATTATATTCCAATTGATACATGGATTCTTATGATAATTCCATAGATAGAGTTATTGAATGTAGAATTATATTCCAATGCTATGCGTCTTGTGTGGTGGTGGTGTGGTTTATGTGTTTTATGGTAGTAGTGAAGTGTGTGATTATGTAGTTAATGTGAACCCATAGGTTGAGTATTTTGTTCTATCTATATATCATGTATTTTTATGTTATTTCAACACATTCCCAACCAGAGTTGGATAAACTTACCAACGATTAGAGGTTTTGAGTTATGAGTATTTTTTCTAATATCTATGATGGTGGTTATATGTTTGGATAGCTACCATGTATTCCCTACTCTTCCTTCAAAAGTGATTGGCCATGTGTTTTTAGGAAAGATGCGATGTGATTGTCCATGTGTCTTCAGGTGAGATTTACTATGATTTCCCTAGTGTTTTTTGGTGAGGTGTGATGTGATAAGGCTATAATAAGATGTGGCATGTGGTTGGGGTCATGTAGGGTAGGAGGATGGCACAAGGTTGATGTTATTCATGTTCATGATACCCTAAAAATATGGTTATGGGATGAGTCATGCTGTTATGTGATATAACACATTAAGTTCTTGTTGGTTTTACATTTTTTCAATAACACATTTGTATGTTTTTTTGACATGTGTAGTTGATACCTTGATTATTTTCTTCCTTTATCGTTTACTTAAATGTATTTTCTATTATAGTTAATGCCTATTGAATTGTTTATGACAAAATGACTTATATAAATTCTTTTTACAGAATGGACAGAAGTTGGATGTATGAAACCGATCGGATCTCAGACGATTTTCAAAACAATTTGGAGAGCTTTATAGATTTTGAATTTCACAATGCTTCAGATAGTGGTCGCATACACTGCCCATGTTCCAATTGTGTTGGTAGACCTTGGTTGAGCCGTGAAGAAGTCAGCTACCACATAACCAAAAATGGGTTTCAATAAAACTACTTTCTGTGGTATCACAATGGGGAGAAAACGAAATCTCAAATTGGTGATGATCGAAATGAAAAGACTGGAATGGATAATTTGTTAGATGATCGGTTTCCGTTTATTCGTCATCATGAAAAAGAAAGGATTTCGACTTAATAAGATTTCGATATGAGGACACCTGATGCATCTAGTGAAAATGATGATATTGATTGGGTGAAAAAATTGAATGATGCTGCCACGACTCCAGTATATCGACAATGCGATAAAATGAAAAAGCTGGAATTTTTAATCCGATTATTTCATGGGAAAACTATGTATGAGATTTCTAATATAGTAATCGATTACATTCTTACCCTCTTGAAGGATTTACTTCCAGATGATGAAGATATTCCCTCAAACCACTATATGGAATGGAAGTTAGTTGAGGAACTTGGATTTTCAAGAAACAAAATTCATGCTTTCCTGAAAGATTGCAGTTTATTCTGGGAGGAAACCGCTGAACGAAATGAATGTATAAAATGTGGCACATCCCGCTGGAAGTCAAAATCTGATGGAACACCATCCCGCATTTCACAGAAAGTAATGTGGCACTTTCCATTGATCCCCAGACTCCAGAATCTTTTTATGTCTGATGACATATCAATAAAAATGAGATGGCATGATACCAAGAGAAAGAAGACTGATGATGAGTTGGTTCATCCTACAGATGGATTTTCATGGAAGATATTTGATGCTCGACATCCTGATTTTGCAGCTGACGTGCGTAATGTGAAGCTGGGTCTTTCATGCGACGGTTTTAATCCGTTTGGGCAGATGCTTACTTCGCACAGCACATGGACCGTTTTTATGCACATTTATAATCTTCCCCCATGGTTGTGTATGAAAAAATATTTCACTTTCATGAGTATACTCATATCTGGTCCTTCTGATCCCGGCATTGATATTGATGTATATATGCAACCTTTAATAAAAGAGTTGAAGCTTCTTTGGGATGTGGGTGTGCGCACATACGATGCATGTTCGAAAGACATATTTCAGATGCGTGCTGCGCTTATGTGGACAATCAATGATTTTCCGGCTTATGCAATGATGTCTGGATGGAGCACAAAGGGGAAACTGTCATGTCCAGTTTGTATGAAGAATACACGATCCAAAAGACTGAAACATCGTTGTAGTTTCAGTTTTATGGGACATCGACGATTTTTGCCAAAGGATCATCCATATAGAATGAATCGTCGAAGATTTGATAATACTATAGAGACCGATGATCCACCTCAGCGTATGTCTGGAACTGATGTGCTTAATGAATTGAAAGATTTCATTTTTTCATTCTGGAAGGGTCAAATGAAATCTGTAAAGAGAAAGAATGTTTCCACAGAAACCTGTTACAATTGGAGGAAGAGGAGTATCTTTTTTGATTTGCCTTATTGGTCAACCAATTTGCTACATCATTGCTTATACGTAATGCATATTGAAAAGAATATATGTGAAATGTTGCTTTCAGTTATTCTAAATGTCAAGGGGAAGACAAAAGATGATTTATGATCTTGACGTGACTTGGTGGATTGGGGCATCAGACCAGAATTGCATCCTGTGCGTATCAGTGAAAATAAATGGCAACTTCCATGTGCTTCTTATGTGATGAAACCTACTGAAAAAAACAATTTTTGGAAGTATTAGAGACTATTAGAGTTCCTGATGGCTATTCAAGCAACATATCTAAACGGGTCAACAAAAGAGAGTTGAAGCTAAAATATTTGAAGACTCATGATTATCACGTTCTACTGCATGAGTTGCTTCCAATAGCTATCCGTCATCTTTTGTCCAATAATGTAAGGGTGGGTGTTATTCGGTTGTGCCATTTGTTTAGAGATCTTTGTGCTAAGAAGCTGTCCAAGTCTTTCTTGCAAAAAATGTTGACAGATGCCCCATTAATTTTGTGTGAGTTGGAGAAAATATTTCCCCCATCATTTTTCACATGCATGCTGCATCTGACTGTCCATATTCCAACTGAAATACTTCTCGGAGGACCTGTTTCTTTTCGTTGGATGTATCCAACTGAAAGAAATATGTTCACATTAAAGTCTTATGTTCGAAACAAGAATCATCCCGAAGGTTCTATCATGAACGGTTACTTAGCTCAAGAATGTATGGATTTCTGTTCAATGTATTTGTCTGATCTTACTACAAGAATGAACAGACCAATGAGAAATGAAGAAGAACAATATGAGCAAATTGAACCTAGTTTTCCATCACATCCTCAAACAGGAGGAATTCCTGGATCATATACATTGAAGACATTAAGCCATGAAGAGCGGGAGATGGCACATCGCACAGTTTTGTTCAACTGTGATTTGTTCGATGACTATATCAGGTAACAAAATTGAATATGTATATCTTACATATATATCTGTTAAACTATTCATATTTTTTTATCTACAGGGAACATAAAACAATGATAAATAGGAAGCATCGTTCTTTATCTTTGAGAAGGAGAGAGACTTTGCATAGAAAAGAGTTTTCTGCTTGGTTAAAATTGAAGGTAAAAATATTACTGTTTAAATTTATTATTTCAATATTTACTTAAGTTTAACTGTCATTTATATTGCAGGTATTGAGTTTGTCTGCTGACTCTGTCTCTGAGGAAATAAGAGCTTTGGATTTTGGTCCTAATACCGTGGTTCGTGACTGTAAATCAATTGTTATCAATGGGTACAGATTTATTGTCACCGAACGAGCCAAAAACATGAGAACACAACATGATGGTATTATGGTTACTGCCACAACAGATTGTTATGCCAGTGAATCAGATAGTAGACCGTGACTTGAAAATGTGGGTTATTATGGAGTCGTTGAGAAAATAATAATATTGGATTATTACTCTCATGGACGAGTCACAATGATGAAATGCCATTGGTTTGATTCGATGACGAGACATGGCACATTTATTGATGATTGTGGATTTCGAGTAATTAATATGACCCACACTCTTGCAACCGAAGAACCATATGTGTTGACATCAATGGCTAAACAAGTTTTTTATGTCAAAGATCAACTTCAACCTGAATTTGGTGTCATAGTTGAAGTAATTCCAAGACATATTTTTGATGATGCTGATGATGGAATTGACACTATCCCTATTGCCATTGGAACCAATCCATTTATTTCTTTTGATGACTCCAATAGCTCAATTTTTAGAGTTGATTGTGAACCTGAAGTTGTGGTTGGAAATATATAGAATCATTCATCCATGTTCTCAATTCTTTTGGTTTACCTCGTGTTGGGTTGTTAAGGTTGGTAATATTCATATTTATTTAGTATTGATCACAAATATGTTTTAGCTGACTTGACCGTTATGTGAATATTCAATGTTTATTGGTTGCTGTTTTATTTGAATTGCATTTTCTAATTTGGAATTGAACTGTATTCAAAACAAATCAAACAATATTTCTAACTTGTTTAACATTACAACTTGTATGTTTTATTAAATTCATTAAAGATCTTCTAAAACAATTGATAGCTAAATTACCAATGAATCCCCTCATTCCCTCATATATTTAGTTTTTTGGTTTACACATTAATTTTCTTTTTCTAATTAACTACATATTTGTTTTCCAATGCAGGAAATGAAGCCAATTGAAGAGAGACGAAGAAAAAAAATGGCGGAGAACAATCGTCGGATGGAGGAGATGGGCATTCCACCATTAGTGCCTACAGTGAGTACTTTATTTCAAATATATATATATATATTTACAGAATATATAATGTCATGTGATTAATTTTTTTTGTAAACTTTTTTGTAGGATCCACCATTACGTCGACAGTTATTCGACGAGGAGCCTAGTACTGGTCCTAGTACTCAGGCCGGTGGTACGAGGAGGGTTCGTACCAGAGGTGGACATAGAGCTGCGCGTGCCCGACTAGACCCTGCCCCTCCCACTGACATTTCAGCCTTCCCACATTCTGATCCCAGTGTGTCGTTAGGGACACACGGGATATTTAGACCTCCCATGTTTTTGCTACCTTCTGCATCTTCTGCCCCATCATTTTCACATCCCATGATGATTCCCACTCCACAGTCAGCAGGTCATACAGTTGTTCCATCTTCTTTTCCTTCTACTTCTGTCTCTCCGAGCTTTTATATTCCATCGTCTTCGACTCCTGTTCCATGAGAGGGTGTTCCATCAGGTTCTGTGGATCCGGCGCCACTCATTGATCAGACTATCACAGGTATATTTATAAAACCCTAAAAAAATTTATAGCAATATTTATTTTCATTATAACATGTTTTGATAAAATATTTGTTTTTATTTCATGACAGATACATCTACTGACAGGAGGCGGGGGCGGGGCCGTACACGCATGCGTTCGGTGTGGAACCGTCGCACACAGGTTATGTTGGAATATAATGAAGACAATTAGATGGTTGAGAAAACAGAGCAGCAATGTCGGAGTTTTATGGCGACGCTTGCCAAATACTCCGACATCATTCCCGTCAGCCCGCTGTCGTGGAGACATTTGCCACATGAGGTCAAAGATAGAGCTTGGGCAGAGATATGGGTAAAAAAATCTGTTGTATTTAATGCCATGAATTTTTTTTTGTATTTATATAAATTAATATTTTCATTTCAGCTTCGATTTAATTTTCCTGATGGTGAGGGTGAACGATTGGAATGTCTAAAGGATTTAGGCGAGCATTGGAGAGCCTACAAGAATGAGCTGTATATTGGCTGGCGTGCTAGAGTTGGCACTGAGTTAGAGGCGGTACCAGTCGTGGATGATTGTCCTATAGAGTAGTATCGTCAGATGATTACTCATTGGACGAGTACCCAGTTTAAGGTATGAATTACATTTGAGGTATTTAAATAATAACTTTCAAGTTTTGCATTAATATTATCCTTTGCATTATCGAATTTTATTTAGGAATAATCTGGAAAAAATAAAAAAAACATTGATGCAAAAAAATACCTCCATACACTAGGACGCATGACGATGCCAGATCATGAGAGGTAGCAGGTATGACAATTGTTTATAAGTTTTATTTACGACTTACATTTTCTTTTGTTTCCTAAATTATTTAATTATTTTCTGAAGTCTTTATATAAATTTTGTTTTCAATGTCATTGTAGAGGCAAGTACAAAATATTGAAGGACGTGTGCCTCGAGCAAAACTGTTTTTCTCGAGTAGACGAAAAAAGGATGGACGTGCTGTCAACGAAGCGACTCAGCAGCAGATTGTAAGTTTTAATCTGTTGATTTTATATTTTAATATCTATTTCGTAACTTAATAATATATTTATATTTGTAACAGGATGCTTTAGAGGCCCTCGATGCCCAAGAAGCAGACAATTTTGGGCCATCTGATCACTTACATCAGGTGTTGGGAGAGGATCATTCTGGAAGAGTACGCTGCCGACCTAGGATAGCCCCGACGAGGTATTGGCCTGCCTCAGGTATGAGTTGTAGTGCCACCGAGCTGCAGCAAGTTAGGGCACAGGCAGAACAGGCTGAGAAAAGGGCCACAGAGATGGAAGAACAGTCTACTAGGGCAAACAGTGCATTTATGAAATTTATTGAAGTTCTACGTCCAACACTTCCAGCAGAGGCCAGCCCAGCGATTGATGAATACATGTCGTCGATACATTCTATATATGGTGCACCAGGTGGCAGTTCCAGTGGTGGTCAGGACGATGTCCAGCTTGAAGATGATGATGGCGAGCAGTCTGATGCGGAAGAGGAGGGAGATGAGGAGGGCGAGGAGGAGGGCGAAGGCGAGGAGGAAGGCGCTGTGGAGGGTGAGGACAATGAGGAGGACGATGACGAGGGAGATGATGATGATGATGATGGAGATGGTGATGCTGATGTGGGACATATTTATCCGTTAAATTTTTGACTTGAGATTTGATGTTTAATCTATTCTAGTTGTTGGTTTTATCTAGACTCGTAGTATAGTATTGGAGTTGAGTTATTTTTATATATTGTCTGTTTTTATGGATGTTGTTGTCTTTTAGTGGTTGTGTGTTTGAGAACTCCCTGGACAACCCCCCTCATTCTTGGACCCTGGACAACCCCCTCTCCCCCTTGGACCCCGAACACCCCCCAAACACCCCCCGGACAGCCCCGCGGACAGCCCCCTGGACAGCCCCCCGTACAGCCCCCAACCCTCCACCCTAGACCCCAGATAGCCCCCCGGACAGCCCCCCCACCCTCCCCCTTGGACCCTGGACAACCCCCCAAACACCCCCCGGACAACCCCGTGAACAAACCCGGACAACCCCCTAAACAACCACCGGACAGCCCCCTAAACAACCCCGGACAACCCCCTGAACAACCCCCAAACACCCCCGGACAGACCCCGCATAGCCCCCCCACCCTCCTCCTTGGTCCCCGGACAGCCCCCCGGACACCCACCGGACAGCCCCCCTGGACAGCCCCCCGAACAGCCCCTCCACCTTCCTTAATTTCATTAGATCTGAAATGTTTCATAGTACGATCAACTAAAATCTAATCCATACTAAATATGATATAAAAATATTCTATATGAATTTCCATAAGATTTTAAGTGAAAACAAAAAGTGACATACGAAAAACTGACAAAACGCATTCGAAATGTGTTGATGCTTTAGGAAAACGATCCATGGGTCATATGTGACGTGTACGAGTCATCCCCGCCTCAATCCAAGGCGCGGTGTGGTCGGAACAACTCAAAGTGTATGTCTTTTGTTTCAAAAGGACATCATTTTAAGTGAAAAACATCAACTAGCATACCGAAAACCGGCCAAACGCATTCGGATTGTGTTGATACTTTAAGACAACGATACATGGGTCATTTTAGACGTGTACGATTCAACCCCGCCTCAATCCGAGGTCGTCCGCTATGAATTTGACCGTTTGACGCCCGTTTTGGCCGTTTATGACACCAGAACTGCGTTGTCGGTCACCGCGGGCACACGGCACGTCCGATTGACGTGCCGTCTGCTCGACCACTTCATAAATCAGTCACCCGTATTTGGTCGTCTGATTTCAGGCCATTATGAAATCGTTCAGCCCGTTTGGACCCCCCTCACGCGCGTTTACGAAGCGCGAGCATCACTTAAAACACGAATATTGAGCCGTACCGCGCAAACCGCACGTCCGATTGACGTGCCGTCTGCGCGTACACGTCACAAATAATAATTAGAATGCTTCCCGGTGGTTTCAGGTCAATCCAAGGTCGGCCGCTATGAATTTGACCGTTGGACGCCCGTTTTGGCCGTTTATGACACCAGAACTGCGTTGTCGGTCACCGTGGGCACACGGCACGTCCGATTGATGCGTCGTCTGCTCGAACACTTCAGAAATCACTGTCCCATATTTGTCTTCTGATTTCAGGCCATTCTGACTTCGTTCGGCCCGTTTGGACCCCCCTCACGCGCGTTTACGAAGCGCGAGCATCACTTAAAACACGAATATTGAGCCGTACCGCGCAAACCGCACGTCCGATTGATGTGCCGTCTGCGCGTACACATCACGAATAATAATTAGAATGTTTCCCTGTGGTTTCAGGTCAATCCGAGGTCGGCCGCTATGAATTTGACCGTTGGACGCCCGTTTTGGAGGTTTATGACACTAGAACTGCGTTGTCGGTCACCGCGGGCCCACGGCACGTCCGATTGATGCGCCGTCTACTCGAACACTTCATAAATCACTGTCCTGTATTTGTCGTCTGATTTCAGGCCATTCTGAAATCGTTCGGCCCGTTTGGACCCCCCTCACGCGCGTTTACGAAGCGCGCGCATCACTTAAAACACGAATATTGAGCCGTACCGCGCAAACCGCACGTCCGATTGACGTGCCGTCTGTGTGTACACGTCACAAATAATAATTAGAATGTTTCCCGGTGGTTTCAGGTCAATCCGAGGTCGTCCGCTTTGAATTTGACCGTTGGACGCCCGTTTTGGCCGTTTATGACACCAGAACTGCGTTGTCGGTCACCGCGGGCACACGCCACGTCCGATTGATGCGCTGTCTGCTCGAACACTTCAGAAATCACTGTCCCGTATTTTTCGTCTGATTTTAGGCCATTCCGACTTCGTTCGGCCCGTTTGGAACCCCCTCACGCGCGTTTACGAAGCACGCGCATCACTTAAAACACGAATATTGAGCCGTACCGCGCAAACCGCACGTCCGATTGATGTGTCGTCTACGCGTACACATCACGAATAATAATTAAAATGTTTCTCGGTGGTTTCAGCTCAATCCGGAGACACGGTGTGGCCGGCACCACTCAAAGTGTCCGTCTTTTGTTTCAAAAGGACGTCATTTTAAGTGAAAAGCATCAACTGGCATACGGAAAACCGACCAAACGCATTCCGAATCTGTTGATAATTTATCCCAACAATCCATGGGTAATATGTGACGTATAAGAGCCAACCCGGGATGAATCCGAGTCGTGGTGTGGCCAGGATAAGTCTAAGTGGCTCTCTTTTGTTTAAAATGAACACCATTTTAAGTACATACGGAAAAACGACCAAACAGATTCGGTTTCCGTTGAAACTTTAGGAGAACGATCCATGGGTTATATGTGACGTGTAAGAATCAACCCCGCCAAAATTAGAGACGCGGTGTGGCCTACACCACTCAAAGCGTCGGTCTTTTGTTTCAAAAAGACGTCATTTTAAGTGAAAATCATCAAGTGACATACGAAAAACCGACCAAAGGCATTCAGACTATGTCGATACTTTAGCACAAGGATCCATGGGTCGTATGTGACGTGTACGAGTCAATCCCGCCTCAATCCGAGGAGCGGTGTGGCCGACACCGTTCTAACTATGTATCTTTTGATTAAAATGGACAGGATTATAAGTGAAAAGAACAACTGACATACGCAAAACTGACCAAACGCATTCCGAATCTGTTGATAATTTATCACAACGATCCATCAGTCATATGTGACATGTACGAGCCCACTCGGGCTCAATCCGAGTCGCGGTGTGGCCGGGATCAGTCTATGTGGCTCTCTTTTGATTAAAATGGACATCATTTTAAGTACATACGGAAAACCGACCAAACGCATTCAGTTTCTGTTGAAACTTTAGAAGAACGATCCATGGGTCATATGTGAGGTGTACGAATCATCCCCGCCTCAATCCGAGGCGCGGTGTGGCCAAAACCGCTCTAACTGTGTCTGTTTTGTTCAAAATGGGTAGGATTATATGTGAAAAGAACTGGCATACGCAAAACCGACCAAACGCATTCGGTTTCTATTGAAACTTTAGGAGAACGATCCATGGGTTATATGTGATGTGTACGAGTCATCCCCGCCTCAATCCGAGGCGCGGTGTGGTTGGAACAACTCAAAGTGTATGTCTTTTGTTTCAAAAAGACGTCATTTTAAGTGAAAAACATCAACTGACATACGGAAAACCGGCCAAACGCATTCGGATTCTGTTGATACTTTAAGACAACGATCCATGGGTCATTTGAGACGTGTACGAGTCAACCCCACATCCATCCGAGGTCGTCCGCTATGAATTTGACCATTTGACGCCCGTTTTGGCCGTTTATGACACCAAAACTGCGTTGTCGGTCACCGCGCGCACACGGCACGTCCGATTGACGTGCCGTCTGCTCGACCACTTCATAAAGCACTCACCCTTATTTTTCGTCTGATTTCAGGCCATTCTGAAATCGTTCGGCCCATTTGGACCCCCCTCACGCGCGTTTACGAAGCGCGCGCATCACTTAAAACACGAATATTGAGCCGTACCGCGCAAACCGCACGTCCGATTGACATGACTTCTATGTGTACACGTCACGAATAATAATTAGAATGTTTCCTGGTGGTTTCAGGTCAATCCGAGGTCGGCCGCTATGAATTTGACCGTTGGACGCCCGTTTTTTCCGTTTATGACACCAGAACTGCGTTGTCGGTCACCGCGGGCACACGACACGTCTGATTGATGCGCCGTCTGCTTGAACACTTCAGAAATCACTGTCCCGTATTTGTCGTCTGATTTCAGGCCATTCCGACTTCGTTCGGCCCGTTTGGACCCCCCTCACGCGCGTTTACGAAGCGCGCGCATCACTTAAAACACGAATATTGAGCCGTACCGCGCAAACTGCACGTCCGATTGATGTGCCGTCTGCGCGTACACGTCACGAATAATAATTAGAATGTTTCTTAGTGGTTTCAGCTCAATCCGAGGTCGTCTGCTATGAATTTGACCGTTGGACGCCCGTTTTGGCCGTTTATGACACCAGAACTGCGTTGTCGGTCACTGCGGGCACACGACACGTCCGATTGACGTGCCGTCTGCTCGACCACTTCAGAAATCACTCACCCATATTTTTTATCTGATTTCATGTCATTCTGACTTCGTTCGTCCCGTTTGGACCCACCTCACGGGCGTTTACGAAGCGCGCACATCACTTAAAACACGAATATTGAGCCGTACCGCTCAAACCGCACGTCCGATTGACGTGACGTATGCGCGTACACATCACGAATAATAATTAGAATGTTGCACGGTGGTTTCATCTCAATCCGGAGACGCGGTGTGGCTGGCATCACTCAAAGTGTCCATCTTTTGTTTCAAAAGGACGTCATTTTAAGTGAAAAGCATCAACTGGCATACGGAAAACCGACCAAACACATTCCGAATCTGTTGATAATTTTTCCCAACAATCCATGGGTCATATGTGACGTATACGAGCCAACCCGGGATGAATCCGAGTCGCGGTGTGGCCGGGATAAGTCTAAGTGGCTCTCTTTTGTTTAAAATGAAAACCATTTTAAGTACATACGGAAAAACGACCAAACGGATTCGGTTTCCGTTGAAACTTTAGGAGAATGATCCATGGGTCATATGTGACGTGTACGAATCAACCCCGCCACAATAGGAGACGCAGTGTGGACGACACCACTCAAAGCGTCGGTCTTTTGTTTCAAAAAGACGTCATTTTAAGTGAAAATCATCAAGTGACATACGAAAAACTGACCAAAGGCATTCAGACTGTGTCGATACTTTAGCACAAGGATCCATGGGTCGTATGTGACATGTACGAGTCAATCCCGCCTCAATCCGAGGAGCGGTGTGGCTGACACCATTCTAACTGTGTATCTTTTGTTTAAAATGGACAGGATTATAAATGAAAAGAACAACTGACATACGCAAAACAGACCAAACGCATTCCGAATCTGTTGATAATTTATCACAACGATCCATCAGTCATATGTGACATGTACGAGCCCACTCGGGCTCAATCCGAGTCGCGGTGTGGCCGGGATCAGTCTAAGTGGCTCTCTTTTGATTAAAATGGACATCATTTTAAGAACATAGGGAAAAACGACCAAACGCATTCGGTTTCCGTTGAAACTTTAGAAGAACGATCCATGGGTCATATGTGAGGTGTACGAATCATCCCCGCCTCAATACGAGGCGCGGTGTGGCCAACACCGCTCTAACTGTGTCTGTTTTGTTTAAAATGGGTAGGATTATAAGTGAAAAGAACTGGCATACGCAAAACCGACCAAACGCATTCGGTTTCCATTGAAACTTTAGGAGAACGATCCATGGGTCATATGTGACGTGTACCAATCATCCCCGTCTCAATCGGATTCCAGATATAATTGTCATCTAAATTTTAAATTGAATTCTATATGAATTATGTATGTTTATGAATTGTAGTTTAATTATGGATGTGTATAGTTTCAGGATCCATTATATGTTAAATGTGTATGAATTTGTTCGTAATTGTATATGTATGTTTTATTTTATTACAGGTACAATTGTTGGATCGAAAATGAGGTGAAAATGAGGCTTGATGAGATGAGAGGTGCATGATGATGTACAAGGGAGAGGGGCTGCCAAATTGCAGGGTGCTGAAATTTGCAGCATAGGGTATTCCAATGGTTTTAAACCGTTGGAATATAATTCTAAATAAGTTTTTACCAACGGTTCATTGAACCGTTGGTAAAGATCTCTTTTCCCAACGGTTTAGAACCGTTGGGAAAGAGGTCACCCATGTGGTTTTTCCCAACGGTTTGGGAGAAACCGTTGGGAAAAACTATCCCAACGGTTCACCAAACCGTTTGGATAGAGTGCCTTCTGTCACCCTACCCCAACGGTTTCCAGTAAACCGTTGGGAAAGGTTTTCCCCACGGCCTACTTCCCCACGGTTGAGAGAACCGTTGGTATATTATATACCAACGGTTTGAGGGGCTTTCCCAACGGTTCACAACCGTTGGGAAATAGTGTATTTCCAGTAGTGGCATTGGGTAAAGATTTTATATCTCATGAGATAGACATGGATGGAACGGTAGGTTATACAGGTTCAGTGAAACAGGACTGGAACAAGGGTTACTCGATTCAGAAAGGGACTTTGTCCACTAAGATAGTCTTGGCAATGAGTCTTGACTAACAAGAAATGATTTTCTATGATTATGTGTGTATGACACAAAGTTTAATGTTTTAAGTTATGATTATTGTGATTACATTTCACTGCCATGATTTATCCCATGTTATGAAATTATGATCTCTTTTGCAGGTTAAGATTTCCAAAAGTTATGTGCTTGTGTATACTATGTGATTGATATTTATTTTGTTTACCCTTACTAAGCATTTGAGCTCACCCTTTTATGTTTTCTTTTCCCCAGGATATAAAGAAAGGTTTTAGGTATAAAAAAAGGAATATCTTTATGGGAGATATTGAAGATCTTTCACCAGGATTAGAAGATTATATTCCGAGTTTCCAAAGACACTAAACTATTACGATCCTTGTGTGTGTGTTTTTGTTATGTACTAAGTATTCCACAAAAGTAATGTAATTTCAATGTACGTCAGGCTTCAGGTCTCTACAGTTGGTATCAGAGGAAAGGTTTAGTCAACCTTTGGAAACTAGGATGCAGAAACATTAGTGAGATCCCTAGAGTTATTTCTAAGGTATATCTAGGGATGTCCCTAATGTTAAGTATACGTATAGGTTATAGTACTAGGATTACGCTAACGATCATAGAATTAAACCTAAGATGTTAGATATTTAAGGTACTTCCCCTTTATTATGTTGTTTTCCCTAGCATGATTTTTGCCTCTCACACTATTTTTTTGGGTTTTAGAAAATCGTTGGAAACAAGATGATTCACGATAATGGAGGATATGATGGAGAATGGAATGATATTCTTCATAATGAAATGGGATTTCGAAGTCCAAACATCATTATTATGCCAAATCAGAAATCTCATAATATGATCAATAAAGTAAAATTTGGTAAGTTTCCTGACTCGGCTAATAAGAGAAAGATGGAGTTTCATGATGATCATAGAGGAAAGAAAGTTCAATTCCTCCTATGTAAATCATGTGGGAAGAGGCATCAAGGAGAATGTTTCAAAGGAACTGGAAGATGCTTTGGGTGTGGAAAAGAAGCACACAAACAAGTAAGTGCAAAGGAAAAGGTTCAGTTAACACCATGGATGAGGATAATGGTATTGCTACGACATCAACAATGGTTAAATGCTTTAAATGTGGAATGTACGGGCATTATGCAAACCAATGCCCTAAGGGAAAGTCTCATGAAGAGAATCAGTATGGTCGTATGGGAAGTATTTATGTTGATGATGATGAAGAAACTACAAATGATATGTGAGATGAAAGAAATGTTGAAGCTCGGTCAATGGTCTAAGAATGTAGTGGAATGATTACATGTTTATCATGTGTAATGTTGTATAAGTAATCTAATGGAATAAGGAGACATCTAAGGATTGTTACACTATTGTCTTTCCTTAAGTTTTGAAAGTGTATGATGAATGGTACCAGTAACCATGAAAGGTTATTCAGATACTTTTGGAAAGTATATGATAAGTTCATAATGAAAGGATAAGAAGATAATGAGATGTTTGATTGTATTCATGAGCTCATGATTGATATAAGGACTAAGTGATATCATGGTTTGAGTATATAGAATTTTGAGGATTTTGGTATGTGGAAGGTGTTAACTTTTAACTGCATTCATGTTTTCACTAAGGTATTCAAGAGAATACATGATTAAGGACATTGAATGTTTGGAATGTGACCAACAAAACATATCTTATGATATATGTGGATCAACGATGGTACTAAATCTCTGGTAATTATTTTCACTATGTTATGAGAGTGGACTGTAGTATTATGGATAAGCCTAAAGATTGGAATGGATTATGTTGGACATAAGTTAGTATTGTTTAAGGATAGAAGTTTTTTTGATATTATTGATGGTATGTTATAGTAATATAGTTTTAGAAAAAGGACAACCTGCAGGACGGGCGACAGCCCATCACGTCGGACAAAGCTGTGGGAATCGAACCCACAACCGAAGTGCGACTGGCCTTTATCGCCTACCACTGGCCTACAGGAAGTCCTTGGTTAGTATAAACTAGTTTTATTTTATTAAGCGGTATGATATATGAAGTATAAGTTCATTTTTGGAACCATATACGATTAATCTAACCACAAGATGGACTTATAACTTTTGCTAACCTTTTGTTTGAAAGAGATGAAATGACCCATCATTCTATCACATGATCTGCTAACACATCACGAATAACAAATTCAACTTCATTTCTTTAAGGTATGAAGTGGAAATTGTTCAATTCACGAACAACAGTGATATTGTACCAAAATCAAGTAAGTATTTCTTCTAATTCAAAATTTTTCAACTTTAGGGAAATGATATTGAAAACAAAAAATATTGTCCTAGTGATCTTATATCTGATGAATTGGATGGTACCTTAGATCATCACAAATTTATGGCTTTGTTATTGCTATCTTTTCCATAGCCATGTCCTCTACCACTCTCCATCAGAATATGACGGTTAGATTTCTCTTCCATGTCCATATTTTCACCTATGTTCTCCTATGTGGATACCTAATGATTAGTTAACTTGGGTAACCATTACGTTTTATACTTTAGTTTTTAAAGATAAGTTTTGGTATTCCTTTTTACGATGTGGGTTTCTATCAAAGAAACTTTCAAATAGTAAACCATTTATAACCCCGACGAATTTCGAGGGCGAAATTCATTTTAAGGGGGGTAGAATGTAACACCCCGAGATTTTATGAAAAATATTCTTTTAATTTCATTAATGTCTTGTGTTGTATTCTACACCAAGATTACCTTGCACTATACGCAACACCGTATTAGCTTGCAGTATACACAACACTATTCTTGGACTGTGTTACACACAATTTTGATAATAGTTATTCTACGCAACATTGAGTATATATATATATATATATATTAAATGTATAAATGGAATATGGTTGGATTCTGTTATATGAAACAACGAAGGATTCTTTCACAACACGCAACCCTGACTTGGCTTTCATTACACGCAATCGCGACCTTCCTCAATAGCGTGTGTTGTATGCAATACCGGGTTTTAATAAACAATGATATATTATTATAATATTGTCATGAACTAGCCGTTATGAATATTATTAACTAAATTTTTAATTTTATAACATTATTATTCATCTTACACAATTTCTAGAACATGTTATAAGAACAAAATAAAATTTTCAGGTAAAATAAGTATTTTTCAAAAAATGCAGTTTTGCCACCTTTTGATGGTGCACCGACTTTAAATCTAGTTTTTGACATGTTTATATGTTCAATTTGACAAAATAAAATTCTTCTTTTGAATCAGGATGTAAAAATTTACATTAGATAATGTTTTGATATTTTTCTGATAACTTTCATATTTTAATGAATAGTAAAAACACGCTATATTTTAATTAAAAACAACTTTTTTCATCATAATATCTTATGTGGTTAAATTATAATATTGAATGGTTTTAAAGTATAAATAGAATATATTTTTACCATTTAATATAATTAATGTCATTAGCATTGATTTTAGCTTGAATTCGTAGGTTAAATCAATTCAATCTTTTGCAATGTTTTAAACAAAAACCCGTTTTTATTCGACAACGAGATTAATTTTAATTTAATTTCTGCAACTTCTGTATATTGAATTTTAAAAAATGGATTCCATATTTGGAATCAGTGGGTCCAAATTATGTTAATAGGCTACTTTTTATTTTTGGGAATTATGAATAGTAACTACGGTAAATTTTATTTACCATAGTTAAAGGTAAATCAGGTAATTAAGGGTAAATATAATATTATAAAATTACCCTAACACATGCCAAAATTCTATTTGATGGCTAGAAGTAAACCCATATCAACTAAGGGTCGGATTAGATTCATTTTATGGACTTTTGACCATGAAAATAATTTAATTATTATTAAAACCAAAGAAAGTGACAACATGTCACTCTCTTAAATCTTATAAGTATATTAATTTTAATTTAGTGATAAACTTCATGAAACTTTGAACATGAATAGTCTACAGAAAGATAATGAAATTATCTACATCATATAAATTTATTTATAATTTTTAGGGATTAAATAATTATCATTAATTATTACACAATAGTGATGCAGAAATTGTTTATCTAGTGAAAAATCAAGAATATAGTTTTTATTAAACAAATAGTGACCATAAAATGCACAAAACCCTAACCAAACATATTTTCCATGTAAATGTAAACCATAAGCATCCAATGGTCGAATATTTGACCATTTGGAGCCTTACAAAAGTGATTATGACACTTATATTATTTTATTTTAAATGATGCCAAAGTTGTCACCTTCATAATTTAATAAATATAACAATTTAAATATTGTGATTTTAAGATGAAAAATTCGAGTAAAAGTATTATTGTGAAAGTTAATTGATTTAGTTTCATCATAGGATTTTATTTTTAATTTTTAGGCAACAAATATGTATATGAAATAATTATACAAAAATGTTGTAGTATTTATTTTATTAAGAGATAAACCAAATAAATGGTTTTAAAAATAATAAACTAAATATTATATGAACTATTTAATGTGCTCCACTAATTTTATAGAGACATATGACATTTTATAAATCTATTAAAGCTTTTAGTTTGAACATATCTTCTGTATTTATTTTATTTAAATTCAAATAAATGAATAGTGTCCAAATTGACACTATTGTTATTTTATAAAAATAACATATTATAAAATAGTTTAAAAATCACAAAAATATTTAAAAATTATAAATTTAAATTTATATGTTCTAAACTGTTATTAAGTATCCAATTATGGACAATTCACAACAAATAAGTAATTATTTGTTATAATTTAAAATTTAGAATGTTATTACCACAAATAAAATTAAATTGATTAAATAAGGATAAATCATGTTGATAATGTTTAAAATAAATTACTAACATGTCTAAATTCTATTGGTTGATGATATTACAACCTTATAATATCTAATATTCTAATATGAGTCATTTTTGGAAGTTTTTAATTGGGGTTAGATTTATTATAAATTAATATTTTTAAGAATTCCTAAGGTGCCCCTCTCCTCCCTTATAAAAGGGCACCACCTTCCCCTCCTCCTCACACCAATTTGAGAACTCAATATCGGCCAACCCCTGACAAAATCCCTTCTCCACTTCCCTAGAATAATCCTAGAGGTCCTGGTCTTCTTCAAATACAAATCATAGTTTCCTAAGTGGAGGATTCAAAGAGGTGTTCCAAAGAAGAGGTAATATCCATTACCGATCTTTTCAATTTCTTTCTTATTCAACTTCTTCTTCTTTAGTTTTTTCATGATAAAGTAATATCATCAGTATTACTTACATACTGATATGTTATTATAAATATGAACGAACTCTAATTAACCTTCTATCCATCCTACGGAAAAAGGAAATCACCACGCGTGCGTACGTACGGAATACCGTCTCCACGCCGTGGTGTAATCTATTTTCCGCCACCACATTAATAGGATGGGTATAATGGTGTAATGAGTAACTATATATGATTATTATAAAGTGATATTGATACTGAAATAATATTCATACACTTTAACACAATTCCACGACCATGGGAACGATATCATCGCTCGTGCGTACGTACGGACTACAGTCTCCACAACGCGATGAGATTCATTCTCCACATTAACCATTCATGAATGATTATAAAGCATATATAATAAGTACTAATAAAATATATGACATAATAATGATACTGGATTTATGTATATTTATATGTATGTCATGTACTTAATTCCATTCAATTCAATAAGGAAACGAAAACAGCGTTCATGCGTACGTACGGACTACCGTCTCCATGAACGGTGTATTTCATTACATTATCAATATATTATATATATATCTATATTCTGAATATATATTATATATAAATCATGTTTTACATTCTGGATATAATTAGTCATGATCCAAGTAATCATATTAATAATTACAAGTTAAAAACACGAACGAAAAATAAGACGATTTTACCCAAAATGCTACTTTAACAAGAATTTACAAAAGAACGGGTAATATAAAGCCATAAGAGAACCATATATGATATCATAACAATGAATATGATTCTGTAATAAGTCAATAAAATTATGTAAATCATTATACAGGAGGTTCGGACACGTACAAAGCAAGTCGGACCTAAGGTAAGGGATAAATTTTCAATCTCATTTTTATCCGAGATTGCTTATACATAAGTATTTACTGGGGTTACGTTTAACATCCATGACCATGTTTTCTAAAAATGGTTTTTTATAAAATGTTTACCATTCTCCCATGAATGTTTAAAGTCATTTTTACCCTTTATTTACTTTTTACCACATTGTATGAATAGAATCTTTCCTTTGGTTACCATATAAAGTACTTTTTGACTTTTCCGACAAAAGTACGAGGAGAATGTTATTTTTAACTTATACGGCGTGAAAGGATTTTTACGGTTTGATAACACCTCATTTTCAAGAAGCTTACTCTACAAGATTTCATGATTATTTTCAACAAATCCCTTATCTTTTAAAATTTCATGGAATTTTGTGAAAAGAAAATGATTTCAAAGAAGAAAGGATATTTTCCACAAGAATTCATTTCGAGTGTTTTACTCAAAACTATTTTCCATCTAAGATGACATTATTTGATATGTATGTTTCAAGTAAAATGTATCTATGATTTAAATGGTTTCAATATTCTTATGATTGAATGATATCAATTGTTTATGGATTATGATGGCATGATGTTTAAGATTCCCATTTTTATTACATGGGTTAGAAATGATGTATGATTTATGATTTTGTGGCACACATAAGAATGGTATCATTATAAGATGGGTGGGACCTATATATCCCTCCAATGCATTGGGTAAAGATTTTATATCTCATGAGATAGACATGGCTGGAACGGTAGGTTATACCGGTTCAGTGAAACAGGACTGGAACGAGGGTTACTCGATTCAGAAAGTGAATTTGTCCACTAAGATAGTCTTGGCAATGAGTCTTGACTAACAAGAAATGATTTTCTATGATTATGTGTGTATGCCACAAAGTTTAATGTTTTAAGTTATGATTATTGTGATTACATTTCACTGCCATGATTTATCCCATGTTATGAAATTATGATCTCTTTTGCAGGTTAAGATTTACAAAAGTTATGTGCTTGTGTATACGATGTGATTGATATTTATTTTGTTTACCCTTACTGAGCATTTGAGCTCACCCTTTTTTGTTTTCTTTTCCCCAGGATATAAAGAAAGGTTTTAGGTATAAAAAAAGGAAGATCTTTATGGGAGATATTGAAGATCTTTCACCAGGATTAGAAGATTATATTCCGAGTTTCAAAAGACACTAAACTATTACGATCCTTGTGTGTGTGTTTATGTTATGTACTAAGTATTCCGCAAAAGTATTGTAATGTCAATGTACGTCAGGCTTCAGGTCTCTACATCCTATGTATTTCAAAGGGATCAATGGTGTGCGTAATTCATCATGAAAATTTTTCACACAGATTGACAACAATTCTTCTTGAGGGAGTGCTAAACTTAGATAATATGTTAATCCCTTCTAGTGGGCAATGAAATCTGAAACCCTTTCATTTTACCTTTGCTTACAATTTTTATGATAAAAAACTATTGTCTTTGGCAACGTTGAGCTGAATTGAAGAAGGAATATTTGGCAGAGATCCTCCCATCCGGTAATTGACTGGGATTGCAAGCTTGTATACCAGACAAAAGCAGGCCCTTGTAATGACTGTACAAAACACCTGATCTTAACTACTTACTATTTTTGAGGGGTTCCCATCATAGGATCAAAACGAGAAATAATATGTGTTAAGTGTTGCTATGGGTCTCCCTAAACATTAAATATTGGTAATTTGGTACTTGAAAAATTTTATTGGGGAGGAATTGCATCAACCCATTCAGGTTATGATCTATTTTCTGGTTGAATTTGAGTATGTTTTCCCTCTATAGCTTCCAACCGAGCTGTTAATGACTCAATAGTAGTTATTAACTTTTAAGAAACATTTGGTTGAGATTGGACCTGAGTAGGTGCAATAAGTGGAGTTTGGACAGATGTGGTAGCTGTCACTGCAACTAATGGTAGCACCATCGATTGTTGTTGCACATGACCCATAGTACTAGACCTGTGAGGGTGTACTGGTAAAGAAGGATACTATTGATCCTTCTCAGTAACTGCAACAAATTCCCTTGGCTTAATGACTCCATCATGCATAGGAGGAAGACTACCTTGAAGTATTTTTGAATTCAACCTCCTTAATTCCTTCATATATTCCTCTTGTTGTGCGAATATTTGTTCTAGTGAGAGTGATTATCCTTCTCCAGAGGAAGGGTATGTGACCTGATTCTTTCCTTTCCCCTTTTTGGATGCCTTTTGGAGAGGGGGAAGTTGGTTACTTAAAGGAATACCTAGATTCTGAGTAAGCCTTTGGTTTCATGTACGCACACCTTCTTCATTTGTGTCGGTGTGTAAAACTTCTTGAGCATGAATTTCTTCATCTGATCCTTCTGAATGAGCCTCATATGGGGGATTTGTAATAACAACATTGATGACATTAATAGATGCATAACGCATTTCATACCTTCTATCGAAATTTCTGTGATACTATCTTTTTCCATGTCCTTGGTGAGACACTTCCTTTGGTTGGTTAGATCCCTCATGAACTTCTTAATGAACCATAATTTGGAGGGAATATCCTGATAATTCGGCTCTGCGTTTATCTTGTGGCTTCTTTCCTAATCGAGAGAAGACTGATTTTATCTTAGGAAAAGATTGAGAATTTTAAAAAGTCCCCAGTCCGATGGACTAGGGTTGTTCCTGCTCAAATTCACGAATCCTATTTGTTGATTCGGAAGGTTGGGTTAAAAGAGTCCCCGGTCTGGAAAGCTGGGGTGGTTCTTGATCTTCTATATCAGAGACTTTTAGAAAATCTCCCCTGATATTGCAGACTTTAGTCCAGAAATTGGCTGGATTCATCAACCTACATCCACTCAAATCACATTGCTCAAATGAATGCTGGATGATTTCTAGCACTTCTGTCACTTGATGATGTGAACACTCTAAATGAGAAGCCTGTTCGATATTCTCATTTTCCTGATGTAAGAGTAATTCGACAACTTGTTATCTGTATCCTAGATTCTGAGTAGAACTATTTGAGGCTTGTTCTTGAGCGATCCTTTGATTACAAACAAAGCCAATTGGCTGTGGCTAGCCATGGGAAATAACATTGAATGAGACCATTTTCAGTGGTCTTTTTTGACTAGAGAGTACAGTGAAATGTATTGCTCCATTAACACCCCATCCTCTGATATGAATACCAGATGGGGCATTGGAAATTAACTGGTGACACCTTGTTAGTGTGCCAAGGCATGAATGCTGAAGGGCTCTCTGCTGCTTTTCAGCCTTCAGATATCGAGAAACTGAAAGAGAGGCCAAATCAATTTGGCATTGTAGCCCTTCTATAATCTTGACATGATTTTCATATTCTTTATAAGATAATATTTTATTTTTCAATTGACAAAGAGTTTTCCACATGTTGAGATGAATATCTTGAATACAATCTTCCGTCAACATTTCTAGAATTTCATAATGAGAGTCATCCAAAGTCCAAAACATGACTGGCACTTAACCTTTCTCCCATTGTTTTCTTATATTCAACACTTCCTCTTTATCATTCAATGATGATTCTTCTACCTGATTAGACCAGAGATGGTGCTTCCTTGTTGCTTCATAGGATTCAACAAGATTGGTAGAGAATTCACTGATCAAACTAGATGATGAATGACCCAGGGTTGATTCGGAGAATGACCTATACCCCAGGATATCTTTTTATTGAGAAAGTATTTCACTTGCTAACGGTAAAGCATCAGACATGACTGGATTCACATTTGAAAGTGCCTGAAGATAGTAGGGATTTCTCGTCACAACATTTTCCTTAGTAGAAGTTTCTAGGCAATGCACATTAGTACTATGGAGAGGACTTTCACAGCTAAATTCATCATCAGGGGGAGGACCACCATGATGGGTTACAACAAAAGATGAAACATTTGGCTCCATGATCTTCTAGGTACACAAATGGTTCTTGTGGCTCTCATCTGAAGATGAAACTTCGAGATCGATCTAATTGTCATGAAGCAAGACTTCATGAAGAAGTTTCTGATGAAGACCTTCAGAATAAATGTTCCCACTATTGAAGAATGAGAGAGTAAAATCTTGAATTTCAACAGATAATTGTCTTAGGGATTCAAGAACTCCAGCATCGAGTAAGGCCTTATTAAAAATTGGATCTTGATTTCTTGAATATGATGGGAGGGTCATCTTCTTAGATGCCTTCTTACTCACATTAGGAACCACTTGTTGACGAAAGTGGTTATTATGGGCAGGTGTATGTTCTTGCTCAGGAGAAATAGTCAGGTTAGGCTGATTACATCCACTCAAATAAGGTGTATGTGCCTGACTTGGTTGTCTATATGACATGGGGTTGTTTTCCCCCCAATCCTCTTGGACTGGAATAGAGGATTGTGTCTGTTCTGAAGTGATATGTTTATGTGTCACTCCAATGGTAGGGATAGATTTGCATTTCTTTCCTTATGATGTTGCCGAATCTGTTATAACATTCTGATAGGCATCCAGAATATCAGTAGGGATTTGCTTCTACTCTTTCACCATTGACAGAATATTCCTGGTGAAATCAGCTTCCAGAACAAGAATATACATTCATTCTGTGTATAGAGTAGGTGTTTGTGCCTACTCTTGTCCTCCTTTTCTTGTCAGTGAATTTTGACAGTACTCAAGTTTGGGTGCAGAGAGTTGATTCTGCCTCTGGTTTGTCATTGGGGATTTCCAATTGTCTTCTCTAGGTGCTACCAAACGAGAGAGTTGGTAGGATTGATCAATACTTGTAGGTTTATGTGAATACTTATTGCACTCTGCCGAATGTGGTTGATGAACTTCCTTCAATACTGGCAGATGAGGCTATTGGCAAGATTGATGAGTGTAAGCAGGTGTATATAACTGTTTACCAGTTTTCAACACATTGCGTTGGCGGGATTCATCGTATGTAGTGAGATAAGCCTTCTGACTAGCTAATGATTTATAAACATGTGTATGTTCCTGTCTATAGTACTCCATCAGAATTTCCTGGAAGGACTTGCGTGTTTCTTCCAGACGAGTCTGCTGGACAGCGGAATTAAAACAGACGGGTTTGTGTGCACGCTTGTTACTTTCCACAATGTTAGGTTGGTGGACTTCTTCAGAAATGCTAGAGATAAGAACATGCTCACTGTTGACCGGTTGTCTCCGCTGGTGGTTCGTCTTGCCTGATCGGGTTTGAGGAACCCGAGCCAAACGCCTGGAGATGACACCCCCATCATGTTGAGGGTGCTCTGCTGCACGAGTCTGGCGACGATTGCTGATGGGAGCTCTCTATAAGGACTCCTGTCTCCTTGAATTAAGGCCTTTAGTGACCTTCTCATTCACCTCCCTAAAATATGGGAGGGACTGTTGATTGAGTTCCGGGGATAAAAAACTAAAACGGTTGGAAACGATGGTTGGCACCACCTGCTTCTTGATCGCTGGTCGTCACTGTCTAGACAACCAGTGTGAATTATTGACTTGGAGGGCTTTTCGAGTGGCCTACAGAGTCCGAATAGTACCGTTCTAATGACATTCCTTAACCAGTGAATTTGATACCCAGCGTTGAAGATGCTAAGTAGGTGATGTCGTCCTTAGAACAGATGACGATCCAACAGGAGTAGCAGCAGAGGTATCCACAGGTGTGAACTTAAGAGAAGCCATTCCTGTAACATAGAAGATCTTGGAAAAGAGTGCCTCATTCATATAACAGACATAATCAAGATAAGTTCAGCCACTAAATCTTTTGGATAAGCACATATGTTATTGATTGTTTTGTTGGCCCTCTCATTGAGTTTAAATAAGTACCTAAAAAATTAGTAAAAAATCATTTTAACTTGGTTAATGATTCACGTTGGGTTCACCATTTTTTATTTCGCGCTGGAATTAGGGATGACCTTATTTGATTAAGCTTAAAACATTCCAATTGGTTTCTAAGAGGTTTGTTCATAGAACCAGAAACATCCAATGAATCTATATCCCTTTAGACCTACTTTCCAAAGGTAGGTGCTCATTAGTTGTGATCCGATGAGGCTTAAGAATTTTCATTGGCCGAGAGGAAGGGAGGATGGACTCATCACACCATTTTGGGGGGAATTATTGTCTACTCCATGACTCAATTTATATATTTAAGTTATGTTCGGGAATCCTTATTAAATTACCATGTATTAAAATAATGTTTTCCTTTAGATTTAACAATCAATGATTTTAATGTATGAGATTTAGATAGTATTTTATAAGTATTTTATGTTCTTCATCGATATATAATCATCTTTATTTGTTAGATATTCTTAGTTAATGGTATCCTTCAATACATTGTATAGATATCTCTTGGTAATTATGATAACCATACTAGTTTTAAAGCCAATCAGTGATGCAATTGAAGATTATTGTCATTCAGAAGGACATGGATGATTTTAGAGTTGTGATCATACCCACAGATGGGATACCAACATATCCTTGTTTAGAAAGATGAATCAGAACCCACGTAGCTCGAGTAAAGAAGTATGAGGTTTATGCATGGTTTATGGATCAAATAAAGATGTCATAATTACTTTTATTCTCTATGCTCACGTGAGTCATGCTCGGTGTGAGAAACAAGAGGTATTGGTAAAAACTAAAAATTATGCCACGAAAGATGTTATCATAAGAAATAATGTGGGGCATATATATGTATGACTGCCCAGATAGAGGTGGATTGGGATTTACATTAGAGAAGAAACTCGGGAACAAGATCCACAAAGTTATATGTGCTTTATAGAGATTTGGATACTTAACATAGGGCTTACTCCTGAGAAGGATTCCCAAATTAGTGGGGACATATGATTAAGTTTTACTCTTGAGAAGGAATCCAAAATCAAAAGAAATTAAGACTGGTTAAGAGAAATTATGACTTGGAATTATTCCTAAGAAGGAAGCCTATGTTAATGGGGTTTGATAACCGGGGCTTATTCTTGAGAAGGAGGCCCAGGTTAAGGTAATTTGGAACTTGGGGATTACTCCTGAGGAGGATGCCCTAAATTTTGGAACATGGGGCTTACTCCTGAGAAGGAGTGCCAGGTAATGGTAATTTGGAACATGGGGCTTACTCCTGAGGAGGATTCCCTAAATTTGGGAACTTGGGGCTTTATCCTAAGAAGGAGGCCCAGGTAAAGGGTCCTATCATCTTAAAGGATGAGGTTGAGTTAATGAAATATCTATCCTTAGTGACTTAAAGATATGTAAATCATTAGGTTTTAATAGATTTTCTACATAATTACATTCAAATAAGGAAGAAAACAAAGGAACCATGCCAAAAATGTCTTTGAAGTGGGTTTTGAAGGCTAAGTCTTGAAGAGGAGAGATGGATTTGAATAAGAGAGGTGAATAGGAAGGAGGGGCACCTGAAAAGAAGTAGGAACACATGTCCTATTGGGGCGCGCATGTACTGGTCACGCAAGTATACCTGCACGACACATATGTGCTTACGTGTCGGTCAACCCATAGGGTAATACATGGGTGAGGCTTGGCTCAAGCCCTTAGTATTATCCCTAAAGGCTTTTAAATCAGTGGCGCACATGTTCTATTGAATGAATAAGGCGGCACACAAGTGACTTCATTTCCCTGAAGGGTTAGACACTTAGACGCACATGTGTGGGTGAATTTCAACACTTAGGGCATGTTACCCATCTTTAGATCTTCCGTTCTAGGTAAGAAATTACCTTAGAAGTGGTCGGAAGGCTTCGAGAAGAGACTAGGGTGCTGAGAGCTCAAATCTGAGTTTCTGGATTTTTTTTCCTCGAAATAGGGGGCCCAGAATGGGTACTTATAGGCTTCTGAAGACCTTGGGTGAAAGTCAAATAGGGCACGTAGGTCCCCTATGTGACCATGATGAAACTTGCATGGCCTTTTCTTAAAGGAATCCTTGTTCATGCCTTTGTAAATTTTGGATTTTTCCTCAAAGGATTAATCTCTTTATACTAATGTATTCCCTTTTTCAGTCGTTAGACTCTATGACGGAAAGGAGCATCAACAGTCATTCAATATGGTTCATATATTTCTGAGGCTATGGGTAGTCATGAAATGATGTGAAAATAATCCTAGAGGCATGAAAAAGGAGGATGAGTTCTTCAACAAAAAATCAGGACATTCAATAGAAAATATAAATGAAAATTTATCCCTATAAATATCTCTCAAAGGTCACCATCATCATGATCATCCCTTGATATAATGGGTTAATTAAAAATTAATGGTTTTAATGAATGAAATTGGTCCCCTTTTGAATTTTCCATCATTTTTTAAATATGCACCACTTAGGAATATATAGAATGGTAGTTTTGGAACCCTTTTTACAAAATAAAAAATGATAAAATCCACCACACATAATTTCATGGTCACTCACCAAAATATACCATGAATCAAAAAAATCCCTCTTTAAATCCTAAATTAATAATCATGTAATACCATTAAAAAAGTAAGGTAGGAAGGATAAGTAATATTTTAATGAGGCTTCCTATTAAGGTAGTTTATGATTTCTATGGGTTTATCATATGTATATTTTATGGTGGGTCTCAAAGTCAAGATGGGATATAACAATCAATCGATTGCCTCATTCACTTAAATGTGATTAAAAATATTCATAG
Source organism: Viscum album (assembly GCA_963277665.1). Classification (NCBI taxonomy): domain Eukaryota; kingdom Viridiplantae; phylum Streptophyta; class Magnoliopsida; order Santalales; family Viscaceae; genus Viscum; species Viscum album. The sequence continues at coordinate 907,220,193 of OY728139.1, forward strand.
TTTGAAGAAAAAAAATTGAATTTTCTAGTAGTTATACATATCCCAAGAATATATCATAAAGTGGGTATAAAGAAGTATATGAAAAATGTTTCAGAATATCTCCTCAGAATGAGGATAAGAATGGTTGAATTAGGTCATGACATGAATATAAATGATCACTTTAATCAATGAAGATGGATAGGAATTTAAATAAAAAATCAAAATATATCAGAAATCATTTTAAAATACATTAATAGTAAACTAGTCATGTAACTTTTAAAATTACCATCTATGTATTAATTTTTTATAATTATAATAAATAAAAAATCTTCCATATTATACAACATTTCAATTTCTAAATGATGTCTCTTATATTAGTTTAATGGAAAATATTGGTGTAGTTATGAGATTCTCCCCCACATTTTATATCGCACATGGTCATCTAAGTGAAATATTAAGAAAAAGAAAAGGATTTTTAAAGACACAGATGTGATAGAATGAAGGATATATCATTGAAAGAAGTAATCTAAATAAAAAAATTAAAAAAATTTCAAAAATAATAATCCCCTTCTGGAGAGCTAATAATTATGGGAAGAAGTATAAATACAATTCCCATGATGTTCCAGAGTAACTATGACTATTAGTGGAAAGGAAAAAATATATTTAATGCATGTAAAAATTAACATAAAAATAATAATAACACAAACCACACACACAAACACACAAACACTCACGTGCGTGCACACCCACACATATACTGAATGAGCTATATTATCAAAATAATCATTGAGTTGACTCATGAGATACACTACAGAAAAATTATGGAGACAATATAGAAGGGTAAGAATCAATAGAAGCTACTGGTGTGGAACCCCCATTTTGTTGTGTGGGAATGACTTAAAGATTCTGAGATGCATTAGTGGAAGTGGTGCCTAGACTAAAAAAATATTAAACATTGATGTTGCGGGAAAAGGTTATGAAATGGGCCTGTGGTGCTGAGGATTGAGGTTCCTATTTAAGAGTAGGTACTTGAGATAATTGAATGCCCATGTGTTGTAAACTGAGGCTCAATATTCCCTATATACAATTGATATTGGTGCGAACTAAATCATTTTCTAAGGGTGTGGGAGGAGGTGGGGTTATGGATAGGGTAGGATTTGGAATAGAGGAAAAGGGAGAATTTTAAAAGAAGTGGGAAGAGGTTGAGAGTGAATTCAACACCCCAAGATTCCACGATATTCTTCTCTTTGAATAATACAATAGCTTGCATTATACGTAACTTTGAGTTCAAACACACCACGACTAATCAAACTAGACGTTATGAACAGTAATACCCACTTTTTGAAATATGATAAATTTTATTTTTCATAATGGAATTAATTTTTGGATTTGGAATATCAAAATTAGATAAGGGTGTTTTTTTGTATTTTTTGGATAACATTCATATTTTGATGAATAGTGAAAATAATTAATATTAATTTAAATCAATTTTTTTAATAAAAATAATTTATAGTGATAAATTATAAATTTGAGTGGTTTTAAAGTATAATTAGGTTTATTTTTAATCATTTAATATAACATAGATCAATTGATGTAATTTCACATTTAAATTGTATATAAACACATGTCAATCTTTTGATAGTTTTTACTTCTTAAAAACCCGCTTTTTTGTTTTGATAATGGGAATTAATTTTAAATTAATTTCTGAAACTTATGGGTTTTGAATTAGAAAAAATGGATTCCATATTTGGGATCAGGATGTCCAAATTGTGTATGTAGGTAAATTTAAATTTTAGACATTATGAATATTTACTTCGGTAAATATTTTATTTTCCATGGTTAAAAGGGAAAATCCGGTAAATAAAGGTAAAAAACTATATTATAATAATATTAAGTTACCATAACATCTTTACTGAACCTATTTAATGATACATTTCCAACTATGGCCATCCTTGGGTAGATTTTGGGACCCCATGGATCCACTTGGGAGTGATAATGACACCTAATATTAATTAATTTAAAGTAAAGACAAAAATGACATAAACATATATTTTTTAGTAAAATTTTTTTACATGGGGTTATATGAGTTATATATTCGACTATATATATTAATTTGAAATATAAAAATATTTCGTACATCATGGTATTTGTTTTATAATTTTTAGACATCAAATAAAAAATATATTTACGACACAATAATGATGCAATGTTTACCTCATTAATAAATGATTTAAATAAATAAGATTATTAAAATTAAAACAACATCCAAATCCTGTTCAATTATTATTAGATGATTTTATTTAGAACATGAGTCATCTTATCTTCTACATTAACGAGTTTCGGTCCTTTTGAAACTGAAAATCATTATATTATAAAATAATATTTTCAAACATTCCTAAAGAGCCCCTCCTCCCCCTCATAAAAATCCCTCACCTCTAACCCATTTATCACACCTCTAAAGCCCCTTGGATCATACAAAATATACCCAATTAAGCTCCCTACATCCATCTATTCCTCCTAGAAGCCTTCTGTTAGTCATAAAGCACTTCAAGGAAGCCTTTTGGTTCAAACCAAAGGGAGTTACCCGATTTAAAGGTAACATCTTCTCTTAAGCTCTTTTCTTTTATTTTATTTCTCCAACACCCTAAAATCACATTATTACTTTCTTTTATAAAAAAACAATTATCCTAAATATACTAGGTTTTTGTAATGATAATTATTCAAACCACACATAAACAAACCTCCATGTAATGGGTATAGAACAAAATGTTTCTGTGGATGTTGAACTACTACCTCACAAAACGATGATCGTTCAATCTTCAACTACCACCTCTTATAGTGGACATAATGATGGAAATATAATTATATATGATATATATGATATTTATTTTATCTATAATCATCTTTAATTCTCTTTTATATCATACTTTTATTCTTTTCATGATGCATATATACAATAATTTCATTTCAGGAAGTGCGGACTACACCCCAGTCAAAGTGATATGGATCGTTTATACCATACATGGAATGTATAATGGTTGGTGTTAATTCACATAAATAACATATATAAAATATTATGTTATACTGAAATAATAATATACCTATGTATCATTTGGTTTTCTTTCCTTTTAAAATAAAAAAATGAAAAGGAAGTAGTGCTCATGCGTATATATAGATTACCGTCTCCACGGACGTTATGAGATTCATTCCCCATCGTAACCCTTCAAGAATAATTTTGATTTGATTATTAAAAAAAATATTTAAGAAAATAATATAATTCTGTATATAAATCAAATACATCCTATCCATAACAAACATGACTTATGTAACAAAACATATAAAGGAAAACAAACCAGTTAACACCCTAAACAATGATACTACTAAAATATTAATAACAATTCAATACTAGAAGATCATATATGATATCATATTTTTTTATTTAGTTCTTTTATAATTTAATAACAATGATTTAACTATTATACAGGAATTTAAAGTACCCTCGACTAAGGAAAAGTACAAGGTAAGGGTTAATTTCACAATTTCTTTATTATTCGAGGTTGTTTTTACGTAAGTATCTATTTGGACCTCTTTATCATCCACATCCATGTTTCTTAAAAATTTAATTCAAAAAAGTTTCACTATTTAATAGAATATAGGTTAAAGTCTTTTATACCCTTGTTTCAATTTTTATAAAATGCTTTGAAAGGAATCTTTCCATCATTTTCCAAACAAGGTACTTTATGAACTTTTCGAAATATTATGGTAAGAATGTTATTTTAACTTACATGGAAGGAGTGTTTATTAAATGCCGTTGTAATACCTTTGAATCTTCCATTACAAGATTATAAGAATTTTTTCAAAATATATGTTTCCTTTTATAATTACATTAATTTTAAATGATTTCAAAATAGAAAGATATATTCCTCTCAAATAATTTTGATTTCATATATGTCAACATCCTTTGATGGATTTTACACTTATTTGAAGTCGATTTATTTTGATACAATTTTCTATAATGTATTGAAGGTTTTGTGATTTGTTTGATTGTGGATGTGTTATTTTTATACAATTCATGGTTTATAGTTAATGTATTAACATTTCGTATTCTTGTTTTAATATGAATGTTTTTGTTATGTTTCAACCTTTTCACTTGATGAATCCATTGGACTTATTAATTGATAGGTGGAGCCTGCTATAACTCCTCGATGCATCAGTAGGTCTCATGAGACAATCTAGTGTCTTGGCAGAAGGCATTGAAATAATCTTATTTGTAGTCTGGGAACGAGGCCTTGACTATGTGGTTATGATGTCTGACATTATTCATTCCATCATTATGAATTTGGCTGTTGATATTGCAGGTGATTATTCGACTAGTATAATATATATGTGAATAAGTAAGTGGAATTATTCAATTTATATTTTCCATATTTTTCTGAAGTTTATGTTTAAAAGGCTTATGTTTTAGTCTTATAAATTTCCTTAAATGTTTATGCTTATTTATGAAGTTTCTGCTATATAGTTATCCTTATTGGGCATTTGAGCTAAACCCATTTTATGTTTTATTTTTCCCATGATGTGAAGATGTATTTCTGAGTTGACCAACCTGGATAGGCTAAGAGATATAATTGTGTTCAATGGGGACCAAATTTTGTTGTTGTTTTTATCTCATGATGTAATGTAAAACTTATTTATTTATCTAGTACTTCCAAGGCTACTAAACTAATCATTCTTTCAAGACATGATTCCTTGTATCCTGAAAATGTTATGTAATAATGTACTGACTTTGGGTAACTAGGGTTAGGGAATTCAATTAGCTATGAGAGGAAGTTTAGTACAATCCTTGGAAGCTAGATTTAGAAAAAATATAATTAGAGAACATTACCCAAAGATAGACTTTGAGGATTATTATAGAATTACTTCCATGAATTTTGGTACTGTAGAGATTTTGTGAGTTTTCTAAGCAATACATCCCCGTCTCAATATGAGCAGGTAGAGGTGGCTCTGGAAAATATGTACCTAGGAGTGATAACTCTGACAAGGAGTTTTGGGCTTGACCTGAGGTATCCTGGTACACGACAACAGGCCTTGATGCACTCTTGGTTATGACACTCTCGAGGTATATGTTTCGGATAATTCACAATTTTTTTACTAACCATTATGAAGGATTTATGATTATATACCTCCTGAAAGAAAACATTTTTAGGAATATGGATTATATCTATAATCTGTTCAATTTATGTTAAGTGTTTTATAGCCCTACCGTTGGTGGTGGGGTGGTAAGGGTTTTGGGGGGGGGGGGAGTGAGGGGAAAGTCGTGGGGTCAAGTCCCAAGGCTTACAATTTAATGTAATTTTCTTCTTTGCATCATGTGCCTCTTTCGCTGTTGTACCCAATTTTTATGTTAAGTGTTTTACAAGTTTGGGATTGTGTATTGCGATTCATAACCTAATCTAGTGTATTCCATTGTTTAGAAATGTCACCTAGTGGAAGGAATAGAAACCGTATCAATGTACACAATCCATGAGGGATTTCCCTCCTTCTAAAGATAATTATATTGGAGTTGGTGATGGAACTGGTGCTGATTAGCTTATCACCATATTGGGATAACTCACTCAGGTTATGAATAATAACCTTACCCGTTTGGAGCACCCTGATCAATAATGTATAGGATCAATGTTTGACCGATTAATGAGGAAACAACCACAAACATTCAATGGGACTACAAATCTATTTTTATCTAAGAAATGGATAAGTTCATTAGAGAAAATATATCATAAATTTGGGAGTAGCGAAAGGGAAAACATTTTCATGGTAGTTTATCACCTCATGGGAGATGCAGATCAATGGAGGTCATTAATTCAAAACACAAAGGAGGATAATGAAGTATAAAATATGGAATGGAGGGAGTTTGAAGAGATTTTATTTGAAAAATACTTTCCTCATGATCATCAAGTGGATATGTGATTCGGGTCAGTCTCGAAACGCCCAACGGTTCCGTATCCGATGACACATAGACCTGTTTTCCAAAGGTAGGAGTTCATCGGATGGTCTGACCAACGACGCTTAAGAACTCACATTGGTCGAGAAGATGGGAATTCGGTCTCATTGCACCATTTTGTGGGGAATTATTGAATGTTCCAGGACTCTCTTATAGATTTAAGACATATTCATATGTTCGCAAATCTTTGGTTTATACCCAAGCATATTATTGACAGATTTTTTCTTGGTTGTCAATGGTCAACTGGACGCCGGAATTCTGAATCATTTTAGCCCGAGGATTACTATCCCTCGTTGGATTAATGACCATGTGGAGTCAGGAATCATTGAGGTGGTGCTGGGATTGGCCCATTGAACTGATGTGAAGATAGTCGGATCAATCAGTTTTTCGGCTTTAACCTTACAAAGGCTTCCTACATACCCTGCCTAGGAGATAGGGATCAAAGTCCATGTAATTCAAATGGGAGCGTCGAAGAAATGACATGAAGGTAGACCCATGGGGTCCACTGGTGATCGTGCTTCAACCTCAGGGAGGCTTCTTATGTATCCCTGTGGTAGGGAATCAATGTCCTCGTAGTTCGCATTAGCTTGGGACTTACACTCTAAGGCAGCCCAGAGTGATGGATTGGGGCTTACACTTTGAGGAGGCCCATAAAAGGATGTCATGGTCGATGCTTACTCTAAGCCCACATGAGTCATGCTCGGTGTGAGAATCAAGAGGTAGCAGGGACCAGATGATCACATTGTGAAATGTGCGTCTGTGGGAAGTGGAGTGGGGATTACACATGGAGCGGCCCATAAAGTCGGGGCTTAGTCTGTGATGGACGCCCATAATGTCAGGGCTTACTTCAGGATGGACGCCCATAAAGTCAGGGCTTACACCAAGGTAGGTTCCCATAAAGTCTTCTTCATGTGTGGATATGAGGTCATCCCAACCCATTGGTGGTTTGAGGCATATGATTCTACACCTATGCGTAAGTGCACAAGCGGGATAACGCCAAGGGAGCTGGAATCAGTCCGAACAAAGGGAGATGAAAAGTGTGAATTACATGTATGTCATTTGGAATGCAATGAGGGTGGCATGGAGATGGAGGATAACTGTTGAACGTGTTCGAAACACATCATCCATATCGAGTTAGCCTGAAATGGGGACAAAAAAATGAGGGTCGACTGTTGACCATGTTCGAAACACATGACCCGACTCAAAGTGTTATCAAAAGTCTTCTGGGGCGTTGGCCCAGGATGGTAGATGAGCCGATGTGGCATGGGACCAGGCCGTTAGGGGGTCCCTTCTGACATAGAAGTGGGTAAAGATCTGAATGAAAGGCACGAAAAGCATGAGGTGGAGTGATGGAATGTTTGAATAGATTCGATTTCTCTTGAAGGTAGGCCACTATGATCATGGAATTAGGCATCTTATGCTTGGATCATAAGTCATCTATTATTTGGAGCGAGATGCATCCTATGTTTAGAACATAGGGAATATTACAGTTTAAATTCATTTATATAGTACTATTTCTCTATAGTTTAACGTCATATGGATAGGACGAGGGCCATACAGTTTAATGTCATGTGGTCAGGATGACTAGGTCGGAGATACCTAGAAATGGTTGGTGTTGGACTTACGCAAGGGTGGCCCTTTCCGGATGAACCTAGAAAAAGGAGATAGGTAAGGGGTTATAGAAGAGTCATGAGGAGTAGCTCGACTCATGGCATGTATAGGAAAAATGTTGGGGCGGCACAAGGGTGAAATGTAAAATACTGTTTACGCAGCCCAAAAAGTTCACAGTGCAACTCTGCATTTATCATGGGGGTCAGTGATGGTAGTGAAGGGACTAGCCCGACACTGACCCTGATCGAGGGTGTGGGGGCGCCGTCCCTGTGGTGTGGACCAATGAGTGCATGGTGTTTTCCTCATTGGGCGGGCCGCGTAGGAGTTGGCCGCGAGGAGCTGGCTGCGACAGACTGGCCATGAGGGACTGGCCGCATGTGGTTCGCAGTTTCGTTGTTCATGAAGGGTGTTCACAGAGGAGATGGCCACGAGGATTTGGACGTGAGGGAATGGGCGCGAGGGACTGGTCGCATGTGGTTCCCGGTTTGGTTGTCCGTGAAGGGTGTCCGCAGAGGAGCTGACCGCAAGGTAGTAGGCTGTGAAGGACTAGGTCGTGGAGGACAACCGCAGAGGAGGCTATCCACATAGGAGGCTGTCCACGAATGAGATGGCCACGGAAGAGGTTGTCCACGATGGCTAGCCGGTGCCCATCCTACTTCGCGCCCATAGAGGGGTTACCACCTCCATTTTTGTGAACAAAACTGGTCCACAGAGGGGGTGGTCATCCACAAAAAAGATGGCCGCATGTGGTTCGCGGTTTGGTTCCTCCTCTATGTGGAAGAATGCATCCGCAGACGATATGGGGTCTGCAGATGGTCGTGGAACATTACCGCTGGGAGATATTTCTCTAGCGTCTCCCCACGGGTTTTCAACCATCCTTTCTCTATTTTTTGGTTCCCCTCGGTGACAATTTATAGAGTCACGAAGAGGATATATTGATGGGTGCGCTAGACTTTTTGCGGAAGCCCATGAAGGAATCCCCCACCCGCGGATGACTCAGTCAAGCAAGGATTTTGAATCCGAGATTCACGGAATTTCTCTATGGCCGTGCACCACTATGCCTCTATTCAGCGGATGATGAGGTTCGTGGCCTCATACGTCTTCTGCCTCAGTTTAGTGAGTGACGGCATTCGTGGACGCATACGGCTTCTGCCTCCATTTCGCGAAACATGGCGGGCGTAACATTGGTCTGTTGGCACTGTTCGCGGTGGTGGATCGGCCTGGCATCTGGCAGTCTTCCTGGTTCATGCACGCGTATGCACCCCACCCCCATTTCGCGAATGACAGCGTCCGTGGGAGGGCGGTTCGCCAAACCGTCCGCGTACTGTTGCTGGGATCCGGTACGCGGACCGGTTCAGTCATTTTTCATGTTTTGCGGTAATTGGATTTTCCCTTTGCAGAATTTTCAGGACCCTACAATATGGAAAGACAATTTTTGAGTCTGAGGAAAAAGTAGGATGTGAATGTTGCAAAGTATGAGGCTAATTTTACAAGGTTAGCAAGGCATACTGCATATTATATACATAACCCAAGGAGTAATATTGATCGATTCTTTGATGGGTTAAAACAATTTATATATCGAGCATTAGTCTCACAATCGTTCCCATCATACAAATATACTGTCTCATGTGATATCAAGATAGAAAATGAATTCTCTATGTCTTATGAATTTAAAGAAAAGTAATAGAAGAAGAGATTTGCTGAACACACTGGAAATGGAAATAAGGGGAAGAAGGGAAAAGATAAATATCTATCCTATAGTAAATGTGGGAGAAACCCCCTAGTACTTTCTTTAAGGGAATTTGAGTCTATTATAAGTGTGGTGAAAAAGGTAACAAAGATTGTGATTGCAGAGGATAGAATGAGGCTGTCAATGTTGATTTCTACAATTGAGGATAACTGGGGAATTATAAAAATGAATTTCCTAAATTTCAAGTAAACTTACCTCAGAAAAGGACAAGGGAGCAAGGCCAAGCCTTAGCAATCACTACAATCAAGGTTTAAGCTTCGAAAGACGTTGTGGTAGGTAATTTAATGGTTTCCTCAAGTTTAGCTATTGCTTTATTGATTTTGGATCATCGTGTTTTTTCGTATCTTCCCAGTATTCTGGGAAAATTAGATATTTCTAATTTGATTTAACAAGGGAGTTGTCCGTATTGTATCATTGTAACAATGTTTTCTGAACCATTTCCCATTAGGGTATATAGACATTCTTTATCTTCTGATCTGATCATCATACCCATGAATGAATTTGATACAATCCTTGGTATGGATTGGATTTCAGACCATGATACACAAATTTATTATTAGAAGAAGGAGGTTTCAATTTTTGATGATGATAAGGAATACCTTATCATTAGAGTAGAAACACCACAATGTGATTCTTATCTAGATCCACCCCCTATAGATCTATTAAATTAAATTATTGGGGAGGAAGATAATGAAATAACTATGGGTGAGGAAAGGAATTTTCAAATAGAGGATGTACCTATTGTACAAGAATATGTTGATGTCTTTCTAGAGGATTTACCCAGACATCCTCCAGAATAAGAAATTGAGTTTTCCATTGATTTAATTATTGGTTCCGGGACCATATCGAGGACCCCTTATAGAATGGACACTATGGAATTAGTGGAGCTAAGGAAACAACTATAGGAATTGAGTAATAATCGATTTATTCGCCCTAGTGTTTCTCCATGGGGATCCCCTATTCGGTTTGTTAAGAAGAAATATGGATATATGAGGTTTGTGCATTGATTACAGGGAGTTAAATTCTATAATAATAAAGAACAAGTATCCCCAACCTGGCATTGATTATTTATTTGATCAACTTCATGGAGATCAATATTTTTCAAATATTGACCTTTGATCAGGATATCATTAGTTTTGTGTAAAGGAGGATATTACAAAGACAACATTTCGTACCAAGTACGAGAATTATGAGTTTACAATAATTCCTTTTGGATTAACTAATGCACCCTCTCTCTTCATGGATCTAAAGAACAGAGTTTTCAAGGAATATCTTGATGAATTTGTAGTGGTATTGATTGATGATATCTTAGTATACACCAAAAGCTATGAAGATCATGAAAATCACTTGAGCACTATTCTAAATACTTATAGAAGAAATGAATTATATGGGAAGTTCAGCAAGTGGGAATTCTAGCTTCTGGATATTTCATTTATTGGCCACATTGTCTCTAATGATGGAATCTCTGTTGATCCTTCAATAACCAAGGCAATCCATGAATTTCCAGAACTGACAATTATAAATGAGGTATGCAGTTTTATCAGTTTAACAGGTTATTATCGACATTTCGTCCAAAATGTTTCTTGATTGGCTAACCCATTATCCAAGATCACACGTAAAATGGTTAAATTTGTTTTGGTAAAAAATATTTTGAAGAATGTTTTGAAGAACTAAAGAGAATATTAGTCAATTCTTCTATATTGACTCTAAAATTGGGGAAAATGGATTTGTTATTTATATGGATGATTCAAATAAAGGACTTGGTTGTGTCCTTATGAAGAATGATAGAGTTATTGCCTATGCATCTTGATAGCAAAAAATTTATGAACAAAACTATCCCACTCATGATATTGAGTTAGAAACTATAATCATTCTTCTAAGGATATGGATACACTATCTTTACAGTGAAATATGTGAGATTTATACTGATCATAAGAGTTTGAAGTATATTTTCTCACAAAAACAACACAACATGAGGCAATAGAGATGGCTCTAAATACTAAAGGATTATGATGGCACCATACACTACCACTCGGGGAAGGAAAATAAGGTGGAAGATGCTTTGAGAAGAAAGGATCATGTAGTTTTGAACAAGATGAGAGTTAAATGGGGTCCAATGTTCGTGAATCTATTAAAAAAGGATATGATAATAATAATGGGAGGTGAAACATCAATAATTTTGGAAATGGTTGTTAAGCATCTTTACTAGAAAAGATAAAATGTTCTCAGACTGATGATGAAGAGTTTCAAAATAAAATTAAAGATGTGAACGATGGGAGATTAATCAACTTTGTATATGAAGATGATATTTCGAAATTTGGGAAGATAATTTGTGTTCTTGAAATACATAATCTAAAAAGGGAATTATTAGATGATTCTCATAGCTCCAATTTCTCTATATACCCTGGTAGCACTAAGATGTATAGATATTTGAAGGAACATTTTTGGTGGGACAACATTAATAGAGAGACTGCTGATTATGTGTCAAGACGTTTGGTTTGTCAACAAGTGAAAGATGGAAGAAGACATCCTAGAGGAGTCATGAAACCTCTTCCCATACCTGAGTGGAAATTGGATGATATTATGATTGAAATTATCATGGGGCTACCAAAGACTCTTAGACGGAATGATGCAATATGGGTCATTGTTGATCATCTTACCAATTCTGCACATTTTCTTGCTATAAAAGAAGATTTTCCACTTGAATTTTTCGAAAGACTATATATTAAGGATGTTTTAAGACTTTATGGAGTACCACTATTGATTGTTTCTTATTGTGATCCCCATTTTACATCAAGATTATGTAAAAGTCTTTAGAAGGCCTTGTATTTTGAACATTGTTTGAGACTACCTACGACCCTCAACCTGATGGAAAATCAGAACAGACTATTAAAAAATTAGAATACATGTTGAGATCTTTCTCACATGACTTTCAAGGTTGGTGGGATCAGTTTTCTCCTATTATAGAATTTTTCTATAAAAATAGTTTCCAATCAATTATTTAGATGACACCATATAAATCATTATATGGAAAAAGATGTTGCACACCAACTTGTTGGGATGATGTTGGTGAAAGAAAACTCGTAGGAACAAAACTTGTTGAGGAAACAATGGAAAAGGTGAAGGTTATCCAAACCCATATCAATGTAGCTCAAATTAGGTAAAAAGATATATCGATAACAGAAGTAATGATTTGGAATTTCAAGTAGGACATCATTTTTTCTTGATGGTATCTGCATAGAATGGTTTTATATGATTCAGTAAGAAAGGAAAATTAAGTCCCAGGTACATCGGGCCTTTCAAAATTCTATAATGAATTGGAGTTGTAGCTTATAATTTGGCAATGCTGCCAAGTCTCTCCAAAGTTCATGATGTGTTCCATGTATCACTATTGAAAAAATAAATGCCTGACCCAATGCATGTACTCACCAATGAAGAAATAGAACTGGAACATGATTTGTCTTATTGTGAAGCGATTTTCAATATTCTTGACACTAGAGAACAAGTGCATAGAAACTGGATGACTTTTTTGGTAAAATTTCTATGGAGAAACTATAAGTTGGAAGAGGCAACGTGGGAACCCAAGGAAATTATGTTGAAGAACAACCTCAATATTTTTATGATGTAATATTCATGAAATTTAGAGGATGAAATTATTTGATGGAGGGACGAATGTAACACCCCAAGCTTCCACAATACACTTCTCTTTAAATAATACAATAGCTTACACTGTACGCAACTTCGAGTTCTAACACACCACTACTAATCAAACTAGCCGTTATGAATAGTAATACCCACATTTTAAAATTTTATAAATTTTATTTTTCAAAATGGACATAATTTTTGGATTTGGAATATCAAAATTAGCTTATGGGGAATTTTTGGTATTTTTTGATAACTTTCATATTTTGATGAACAGTGAAAAATACTAAATTTTAATTAAAAACAACTTTTTTACTTAAAATAATTTATATTGTTAAATTATAAATTTGAGTAGTTTTAAAGAATAATTAGATTTTATTTTTATCATTTAATATAATTTATATCATTGGATTTAATTTCACATTTAAATTGTAAATAAACAGATGTCAATCTTATGATAGTTTTTCCTTCATAAAAACCTACTTTTTTGGTTTTGACAATTGGAACTAATTATTAATTAATTTATGAAACTTCTAAGTTTTGAATTTGTAAAAATGGATTCCATATTTAGAATCAATGGTTACAAATTTTGTAAATAGGTAACTTTTATTTTTATACATTATGAATAATTACTTCGGTAAATATTTTATTTACCATGGTTAAAGGGGTAAATCCGGAAAATAAGGGTAAAACATAATATTAAATTACCCTAAAAAGTCTCATAACCCTATTTAATAAAATTCATCCAACCATAGTCATCCTTGGTTCTATTTTGGTACCCTATAGATCCACATGGGAGTGATAATGACACTTCATATTAATTAATTTAGAGTAAAGACAAAAATGACACAAATACATATCTTTTAGTAAAACAATTTTTACATGGGATTGTATAAGTTATATCTTCAACTATAAATATTAATTTGAAATATAAAAATATTTCTTACATCACTGTATTTTTTTTATAATTTTTAGACAAAAAATAAAAACAATTATTTATGACACAATAATTATTAAGTGTTTACCTCATTAACAAATGATTTAAATAAATAAGATTATAAAAACAAAAAAAAATCCAAAACCTTTCCAATTATTTTTGTATGATTTGATTTAGAACATGAGTCATCTTATATTTTACTTTAATGAGTTTTGGAACTTTATATTTTAACAATAATTATATAATAAAATAATATTTTCAAACATTCTTAAAGATCCCCTCCTCTCCCTTGTAAAAATACCTCACCTCTAACCCATTTCTTAAACCTATCAAGCACCTTGTATTATCAAAATTCAAACCAATTAATGTCCCTATATCCCTCAATTCCTCCTATAAGCCTTATCTTATGCATAAATCACTTCAATGAATCCTTTTGGTTCAAACCAAAGGGAGTTACCCGATTTAAAGGCAACATCTTCTCTTAAGTTCTTTTCTTTTCTTTTACTTCTCCAACCCCTGAAACTCTCTTTATTCCTTTCTCTTATAAAAACACCAGTATCATCAATAAACTAGGCTGTTTTATGATATTTATTCAAACTAAAATTACACACACCTCCATTTAATGGGTATATAACAAAATTGTTCTGGTGACGACGAACTACTGTCTCACGAAATGATGAATGTTCAATCTTCAACTAACACCTCGTATAGTGTCCATTATGATAGAAATATAATTATATATGATATTTATGATATTTATTTAATATATAAGCTTATTTAATTATCTTTTATAGAATAACTGTGTTCTTTTCATGTTGTATATATTGGATAATTTCATTTGAGGAAGTGCGGACTACCGCCCTCTCAAAGTGATATGACTCATTCATACCATGCATGGAACATATAAAGGATGGTGTAAATTAAATTATGTGATATATATAAATTATTATATTATATTGTAATAATAATATACCTATGTATCATTTGGTTTTCTTTCCTTTTAAAATAAAAAAATTAAATGGGGGTAGCGTTCGTGCGTACGTACGGATTACCATCTACACGAACGTAATAAGATTCATTCCCCATCATAACCATTCAAGAATAATTTTCATTTTATTATTAAAAATAATATTGAAGAACATAATATCATTTTCGATATTAATAAAATACATTCTATCCATAACAAACATGACTTATGTAAGAAAACATATAAAGGAAAAGAAATAAGTTAACACCGAAAACAATGATACTACTAAAACATTATTAACAAAGAAATATTATAAGATCATATAAAATTACATATTTATGTATGTAGTTTATTTATAATTAAATTAAAATTATTTAACAATTATACATGAGGTTAATTTACCTTTGACCAAAGAAAGGTACTAGGTGAGGGTTAATTTTACAATCTATTTATTATCCATGGTTCTTTTTACATAAGTATCTACTGGGACCACTTTATCATCCAAATCCTTGTTTCTTAAAGATGTATTTCAAAACATTTTTACTATTTACTAGACTATGGGTTAAATTAATTTATACCCTATCTTGAATTTATATAAAATGGTTTGAAAGGAACTTTTCTATCATTTTCCAAACAAGGTACTTTATGTCCTTTTCGACAAATTAAGGTTAGAATGTTTTTTTAACATATATGATAGGTGCAGTTATTCTCTACCGTTATAACACCTTTGAAGCTTACCTTACATGATTATAAGAATAATTAAAAAATAAATGTTTTATTTTATAATTACATGACTTTTAAATGATTTCAAATTAAAAAGAGATATTCCTCTCAAATAATTTTGATTTCATCTAATTCAACATCCTTTGGTGGATTTTACACTTATATGATGTTGATTTATTATGATACAATCTTCCATATTGTATTGAATGTTTTTTGGTATGTATGACTATGGAATTATTGTTTTTATACCATTTATGGTTTATAGTTAAAGTATTAACATTTCGTATGCTATTTTTAATATGACTGTTTATGTTACGTTTCAAACATTTTCATATGATGAATATATTGGACTTAGTAAGTGATGAGTGGAGCCCGCTATATCTCCTCAGTGCATCAGTAGGTCTCATGAGACATAATAGTGTCTTGGTAGAAGGTCTTGCCAAAATTTTATTTTTAGTCTTGGCACGTAGCCTTGACTATGTGGTTATGATGAACGACATTATGCATTCCCGCATCATGAAATTGGATATTGATATTGCATATTATTATTCAAGTAGTAGAATATTTATGTGAATATGCAAATGGAATTATTCAATTTTTATTTTCCATATTATTCTGATGTTTATTTGTAAATGTAATATGTTTTAGTCTTATATATTGCCTTAAATTTTTATGATTATTTATGAAGTTTCTGCTATATTTCTATCCTTAGTGAGAATCTGAGCTCACCCCTTTCTAAGATGTATTTTCCCAGTCTGTGAAGAAGTATTTTATGGTTGACCTACAGGGATAGGCTAAGGGATATAAGTGTGTTCAAGGGGACAAAATGTTTTTATTGTATTTGTATCATGTTGTAATGTAATACTTTTGTATGTATCTAGTACTTCCAAGGCTACTAAACTAATTGGTCATTCAGGACATGATTCCTTCTATAATGCCAATTTTATTTAATAATGAACTGACTTTTTGTAACTAGGGTCGAGGCGTTATAGTGAACGTCCACTGGCAGAGTGTGTGATGGTGGAATCAGAGTAGCATCACCATCAGGGGAAGGTTCCTCCTCTCCCACCACAATGGATACTAAGAGACCGAACATTATAATAGAGGTTTTCCACTACTTTTGAAACACTTATGAAGTATTTTTAGTGATTACAAATAGATGAATATATGCTACAACCATATCCACTTTCTAGAATCAAATTAGTGATATATTGTTAGAAAAATAAACATAATCACTACTTGACCAAAACATCTTAATGTGATCTAATAAATAGACTTATTAGTCATTATATTATCCATAACAAATATCCAAATCACTAATGTAATCTAGTAGTTTATTTAGACCAACTACGAGGATGCAGACCAACACTCTTAAATCAGGTTCTCATATAGACATACATTACATATATTCCTTAATAAAATTTGTAATTAAAAGGATATAATCATATAAAATTACAAAATATATAATTAATATAAAATATCTAAAATTTGAATGATCCTTTCATGATTAGATCATTACAGAATTAAGACTCATTATAAACTAAAAAAGACAATGTATTTATCAAATAATAGAAACATTTTCATTATATATAAAATACCATTTAATTCGTGAAATGTATTCTCCATTTATCGGAAGTTCTTTAAAACATGTACTATCAATCTAAACATGTCACGTGAAATATATTTCTTCAAAACCTACGGAATGGATACCTAAGAAGAGGGCAGGTTCATTTTATCAACAAGTGAATCATATGTGTAAAGCCATCATGTCACGATTATGGAAGAAATATTTTTGTAGGAAGAGGTAAACCACATGAATCCATAATAAACATGGAACTAAGATCATTTTATATCCATAATAATAAATAACAACATTGATATCATAATGATGAAATGTATAATTTAAAAAATAAAAAACTTGTCGTCAAGGACTTATTTAAAGACACTTTAGTTATTGTTAAGAACCCAGTCAATACATATTTTTGTATTGGTTAGGAATACAACAAATACCTAAACCTATTTTATTATATGACACTTGTTGATTCATTGATGGGATATATAATTTTGGACCCCAACCACCACCTTATTATGTCCAATTATTTCCCCATAAGTGTCATCAAGACCATTCCTACCCTTCCCTAGGGAACCTCATACTAAATAAATAATGGATATCTATATAATTAGTTAAAAAAATGTAAATATAAAATTATACTACATTAATATTCAATAATAATAATGATTATCAATAATATTCCCCATGTCAAAAAGGGGAAACCTGGTCAAAGAAAATATGCGGCATAAGGCTGATAGATATTTTATGGACCTATCCTAATACATTACATAATCTAGTGTTTTTAGACAAAAATTTAATTTCTTTCATTCTTCAATATCATTTAGGCTTATATACTATGGTAATTATGTCATAACTATTACATGAAAAACCCATAAATTACAAATTTGACACATCGACTAAGTATCCATTTTTCGCAAAATAAAAAATTTTAAATTAAAAAATCTTTTCTATTCAGGATAAATAATCTTGAATTCCATTTTAACTTATTATTTGTTCTTACTCAACCATAAGATGTGTGAAAAATGTTTAAAAATGTGTTTTGTGCACAAAAAAACCACTAAGGGAGATGAATATAAGAAATCTATTATAACATTAAAAAACAAGAAAGACCATAAAATGTTTACATTTATAAAAATATAATTTTAGGGTATCAAATAAATTTAAACCAAATTTTAAACGAAAACATTTTTCTTAAGGAAAACCATTAAAAACCGTATCATGCAAATTAAAACCATTTTAGGAAACTTTCTGCTTTGGCATATTAGGAATTATATTGATAAAAGATGTTAAATTTATATATGAAATAAATATATCCTGTTTAAATTCATACGATAAACCTCCCTAATTAAC
This sequence comes from Viscum album, assembly GCA_963277665.1. NCBI lineage: Eukaryota > Viridiplantae > Streptophyta > Magnoliopsida > Santalales > Viscaceae > Viscum > Viscum album. Next base: position 907,238,723 of record OY728139.1, read on the forward strand.
TCCCTATATCATGACTACAAAGATAGGTAACATTACTCAATTGATTATAGATTTATATTGGGATCACGCATTGTAAAAGCTATATCCTTCTATCCCATTTTATAAGTTGTATCATCCTCAGACATTGTATTTTATTCAAGCTTAGATATTTTCATATATAATTCCCATGGACTATATAATGAATAAAACCATTTATAAATTAACATATTCATCATAAAACCATTTATAACTATTTTTAAACAACAATAAAAACATTTTTAGATATTGAAATTCCATTTCCTTTAAAAAGAAACTTTCAAAAAACAAACTCAAATAATAAAAGAATTGGGTTTTATTTTATGAAAATATGGATGTATTTATAGTATTATAAACATAAAATAACTCTTATGGTGGAGATAAAATCAATAGATTAGGTATATGTTAAAATAAAACATTCATTTTTTGTAAATAAATTCAAAACATTCTGTATAATATGTATAAATATACTACTTATGAAATAATATTAATGAATGTTGAAAGAGACATAATATTTCTATTATAATTCATTTATATCCTCCTAAATTCATCCACAAAATAATTTTAATAATATGTACATGGAATAAAAATATTTAGAAAATAAATTATTAAAACCTTTAAGACCATGTCTTAAGTTAATGGGTCCCTTAAATCAAGTATGGATTATCACACACATCTTATATAATTTTTGTTAATAAAATTAGGTTAATTATTTACATAATTAAGAAACTTTTTGAATTTTATTACTTAATTTAATTAATTTATTTCCTTGTTTTATTCAATTATAAAATAAATTAATTTCAAGTCAAATGTTTTGTCTGTATTCATCTCATATGTTCAAAATGACATTGGTATGTTGAATATGGATTAGAAGATAATTATTAAACCATATCAAGAATAATAATAATGAAATAATTATAAATTTTTAAAATAAATTATATTTTAATAACCCACCATGAATCGTGTTTATGAAAAATTAATCATGTTACAATCATGGATACAGTAGGCCATACGTATACATGAATAACATTTTCATTTTTTAACATGAATAATGAAATGAAGATAAATAAAATTTTATCATTATAAAATGATTAATATATCATAATTACCATATAATATCTTTAAATACACTCATATAAACAATCCATGTAATACGCTGATGAAAAATGAATCACATCATTTCATGGACGTGCTAATCGACATGTATACACAAATGCTTTTATAATTTTACAATAGTTATAAATGTTAGGAAACATATGAAATATTACATAAAAATAATATTAAATATGTCTTGGATATCATATATATACATTAAAATCATTATTAAAACCTGTTTTGAGAGGTAATTATGGAAAAATAATTACATTGATTCATGAGGGGGTAGTCCATTGTACACATTAAAAACAATGTCATTTCCTATTTGACTAAACTGGAGATAGATATAGGTTATGTCCTTAACATAAATACATATCATTATATGGAAGATAATATTATTATTATTTCAATATTTTTTATGAATATTTGATGGAGGTAGACGTCGAAATAAAATAAAAAATCTTGGTTAATAATTATACCTCTTCTTTGGATATCATATTTTTTGATTACGAATAAAGAATTCCTAGAGTAGTTTATAGTTAAAAATATGTACTATAGGTATAGAAACCCAAACATTTTATGCTATGTTTCTCTTAAATACATTAAATTCATTAGATAACATATATTGCATTAATCACTGAGTCTCTATGAAATAACACTTGGTTATTTATAGGAGATTTTCGTAATCTAGCCATTAAACTTAAATTTTCCACTTCTGTCTTTTGAATTTAGAAAAACAGAAATACATGGTGGCGATTAGGGTGATATTTGGAGTCAGATAGAATAAAATTAATTTTAAATGAATAGTAACTTACCCTTATGAATAGTAACATACCATTATGAATAGTAACTTACCCTTATGAATAGTAATATGCCCCTTATTAATGTTATCCTTACCCAGTAATGTATAAATAATATTTAGCAACCTTAAAAATTAAGATGAATATTTTTAGTGTTAATATTTTTGGATTAAATAATGATGTTAATTAAAAATTAAATTAATCATATTTTAAGAATTATTTTTTAAAAATGGAGTTCATTTTTGGATTATAGAGTTTGAAAAATGATTAGGGTGAATATTTTGGATTTTTCTAAAATACTTGATTATTTGGTGAATAGTAAAATACAATAATTACGGTATAAATACATTATGGGATAAATACACCATTCCATGCATCATGGATGATGTAAGAAACCATTAGTTAAAACTCACATGCATTGATTACTGTTTTTAGTCATGGAATCATCACTAGTGATTGTCATAGGGACAAAATAATAAAGTAATGATTAACATATTATGAAAACCCACCTCCCCTTCACTATATAAACCACCCATCACCCCCTCTTCCTCTCACACCACTCAGGCTTTGAGCCTTTCCTAAGATCTTCTAAATACAATTCCCAATCCCTCCACCCACATCGAAGACCTTCTGGTCTAACCAAAAGGCCAAAAGCAAAGGCCTTAAAGAGATTCTCAAGGAGTACTCAAGAGGTAAACCTCTCTTAATTTTTCTTTAAACTTCTTTTACAAGTTCCATTATTTTGTTTATCTCTCCTCATATCCCATGTTCCAAATGATGGGATAATTACAGTAACTTACAAAAACAAGAATTTTATTATTCTAATGGAATATTTCATCATCGTTTCTATTTTTCCCTCCAGTTATACTAAAAATGAAAACACAATCTGAGATGTGTTATTTTTTCACATTCAAGGACGACATGGTTTTCAATTTATATTACCATCTTCAATTATAGTCATGAAACCATTATATAGTTGAACCATATCATTATATATGTATTATATCATTTTTAGTCTTCTACAATCATTTTCTACACATGGTATTTTCTTATAATAAAATGAGTTCGTGGTGATATAAAAACCATTAAAATAATCCATGTGTTTATCATTAAAATTTTGTACAATGATTCGTCCTCCCACAAAATAACCAAAGGATTTATATGATCATTAAAACATATATATTATCATTAATAACCCATGACTTCAATTCTAGATTTCAATTTGCATTTTACATGATCTCTCATTTCCATATACAAGCCAACTGATCATGAAAACTGAGGAAGAAAATACTTAGAAAATAATAAAATTGAACCTATTAAACCCATTAAAAATCCTTGAATGAACATAATATGGTTATAATAAATAAATTAAATGTAGATAATGTTCTAGAATTATTAATTAATGAAGATACATTTGATTATTTAGGTCATCAAGATCAACCGAAGAACCCATTCAGGCATAAGGTAAGGGGTTTTTTATCTCACTTTAATTTCCATGATATTTAAATTTTTCACCACTTATTTCTTGTATGTGGTGTATGTTTACTTCAATTTGATATATAATATCCTGATTTTTTTATATTCATGTTATTCAGTTGTTCACATGATGATTCTTAACTTGATTTATTATAATGTTATTAGGGACATTGTTTCAATTTCCATTTCATTTCGATTTACACAGTATTGTGCACCTAATCATTCTTATGTGTTGTATCCTTTACTCAGTATGGATATTCAAAAGGCATAATTTTATTGTATTAAATATTTTTATGAATAATTATTTGGAATGGAAGTGATGGGAGGGTCCTACAATATCTCGTCGATGTATCAACATGTCTCATGAGACAAATCATTTGGCGACAAACCCTTCATGTTTGATTTCAAAAAGCAGATGGGTTTCTACCCACAGACATAAACCGTCTCGATTGTATAATGGTTTATTTTCTAGATACAGGATTCCCAAATAATTATCCTTTTCTTTATTCATTATTCAGTTATTAATTTCTATGATGTTTTCATAATGAAAATAATCCATGGATGTAGTTTTATTCTTAGCTTATTGATGTCATGGGTTTTTATTTATTCATCATTAGATATTATTCCTGTATAATTGATTATGATTCAATTATTATTGATTCAATATTCCACTATATTTTACCCTTAAATAGCATTTTATCTCACCCTTAATATGATTCCTTTCCCCAAGTTAGAAAGATGAGAAACATGAATAATCTTCCAAGGAGCCAGTTTATTTCAATTTATTTTCTATCATGTTGTATTTTCTATCTTTCCAAATGTAATTTAGGTATCATGTATGTAATATGGTCTTCCAAAACTAATAAATAAATCGATCCTTGTGTATTTATTTCTTAATCATCCCAATATAATAAAATAATGCACCAACTCTTGGCTTCAGGGTTCAGGGCGTTATAGGTGGTATCAAAGGAAGTTTATCAGTAACATTGGAAACTAGATTTAGGAAACATAGTTTAGTGTAAATAACCCTAAGTTAGACTTTGAGGATTATAATATAATAAAATACCAGAATTTTTCTAATGTTTAAATTATATGGGTCTTCCTAGAAAATAAATCCCTATCGGGATACTACAATTAGACATGGTTTTGGAACAGATGCACCTAAGAGTAACAACTCAGAAAAAAGTTTTTGGCTTGACCTGAGGTATCTTACTACACGACAAAAATCTTTACTTCACACCTGGTTTGAAACTCCTAGGGGATATGCTTAGGATAATTAACATTTTCATTACAATCCATTCTGAAGAATTAAAAAGTAAATATAAAAAATGTTTATGACTATGAAATTATTTGTGTATAATTTTTGAGATAATATTATGTGTTTGTTAGAAAAATATTATGAACTATGACCTAATTTAGTTTCTGAAATTTTTTAGTAATGGAGCCTAATGGACGAATGAGATTAAATACCCATGGACATTGCAGTGATTTCCCAACTTATAAAGTTAACAAATTCAGTGTTGGAGTGGATCAGATCATGACCATATCGGGAATAATTACTCAGTATGTCATGAATAAACATGTTACAACTGTATTGGATCATTTCAGGTAGCATAAGCCCCCATATTTTAGTGGGACTACTAATCCGGTGGTAGTTGAGAAATGGATCAAGTCCCTTGAAAAGATATTTTTGGAATTAAGTTGCAATAAAAATGAAAAGTTAGTACTAGAAGTATATTTCTTCAAGGGTGATGCTGATCAATGATGGTTATTGATCCAAAATACCATATAAGAAGGAGTAATAGAGGATATGTAATGGATAACATTTAATGAAATATTCTTCAACAAATATTTCCCTCATGAACAAAGAACTGAAATTAAGTTGAAATTAATTAGCCTAAGTCAAAGGTAAAATGATAGTATTGAAGATTATGAGGCTACCTTCACAAGATTATCTAGGTATACTATAGATTACATATGTGATTTAGAAGAAAAGATTGATCATTTCTTTGAAGGTGTTAAGACAAGTCTTTGAATGGAACTGGATTCTCAAAAAATTTCATCATACGATGAAATTGTATTATGTTCCATAAAAACAAGGAAGTAATTTTTTTAGATTTAATTTATTTATGGGAAACCAAGATAAGAAGAGGTACTATGACAAAATTAGAAATGGTGAAGCACCAAAGAATAATAATGGAATAAAGCAATTTACATTATGCAAGAAATATGGAGAGAATCATCATGAGAAATTCTTAAAAGGCATGGGAGTCAGCTATATAAGTGTGGAGAAAAGGTTCATCGATCTAATGAATTCATGGGGAAGAAATAGTTCAATGATGTTCAATTCTACAATTTTAGAGAGATGGGAAACTATTAAAATAAGTGTCCTTAGCACTTGGGAAACATTCCTCAGAAAACAGCACAAGTGTAATGGAAATCATATGTGATTTCAACCGTGGAGGTTGAAGTTCTTAATGATGTGGTGGAAGATACTTTTATTGTTTCCCCAAACTTATCCAATGGTTTATTTGATTCTGGATCATCGCATTCATTTATATGATACCAGTTTTCTAAGAAATTTAGACATTTCCAATTTGATTTAATAAAGGAGTTTTTAGTCAAAACTCCTAGGGGATGTATCATTGCAATAACGATTTGTCGATCAGTTCCCCTCATAACACACAAACATGATTTAGTTTATAATCTTATCATAATACAATTTATTGACTTTGATATAATTCTTAGTCTAAATTGGATGTCAAATTATGATACGAAAAAATATTTCAAGAATAAAAAAGTTACAATATTTGAGAATGGTGTAGAATCTCTTATCATTAGAGCAGAAACCTCACCATTTAATTCTTATCTTGATCCACACATAATATCTCTAATAAATGAAATTATTGGAAAGGAAGAGAACACAATATCTATGGTGGAGTAATGAAATCTTCAAATTGAAGACATACCTATTGTGAAAGTATACATTGATGTATTTCCATACGAATTACCTAAATATCCACCATAGTTGGAAGTTGATTTATTTGTTGATTCAATTCCCAGTGCAAGACCTATATCAAAGAATCCTTATAGAAAGACCACAATAGAATTCGTGGAGAAAAAGAAACAAGTAGAGGAATGAGTGATAAAAGATTAATTCAACCTAGTGTTTCTCCATCGGGATCCCCTATCCTCTTTTTCAATAAGAATGATGGATCCATGAGGCTATGCATTGATTATAGAGAAATCAATGCTATTACAGTAAAGAAAAAGCATCCCCCACCATGCATTGATGATTTATTTGACCAACTTCAAGGAGGCCAATATTTTTCAACAATTGATCTTCAATCTAGATATCATCAGCTATGTGTGAGGAAGGAAGATATTTCGAAGACCACATTTCAAAATAGGTATGGGAATTACGAGTTTACAGTAATGCAATTGTACTGACTAATAAACCCTATGTTTTCAAGGATATGATGAATATAGTTTTCAAGGAATATCTTGATAATATTTTTATGGTATTTGTAAATGATATCCTTGTATACTCAAAAATATACGATGACTATGAGAATCACTTATGGATTATTCCATACAATCCTAGACAAAATGAATTATATGGGATGTTTAGAAAGTGTGAATTTTATATTTGACCGGTTTCTTTTCTTGGCCATATTGTCTCTAAGGACGGAATCTTAGTCGATCATATGGAGACAAAGGAAATCCAAGAATTTCCCATGCTAATAAACATAACTGAGGTACCTATTTGTATTGTCTTAGTAGGTTAATATCAGCATTTCGATCATAATTTAACCCAATTGGAAATCCTTCTAAACATGCTCACATGTAAAGGGGTTCAGTTTTTATGGATGAAAGACTGTACAAAATGCTTTGAAGAATTGAAAATAAGATTGGTCAATGGTCCAATTTTGAATCTTCCATCTAGAAATGATGTGCTGAGGATAGAAAATGATGCATCAAAGATTGTAATAGGTTTCATATTAATGAAAAATGATAAATTTATTTATTATGCATCAATGCAGTTGAAGACTAATGAGAAAAATTATCCATCTCATGATATTGAGTTAACAACCATAATCGTTTCTCTGAAAATAAAGAGACATTATATCTATGGTGAAATATGTGAGATATATACGGATCAAAAGGGTTTGAAATATATTTTTTAATCCATAATAACTAAACATGAGGAAAAGGTGATGGCTCGAGTTACTCAATGATTATGATTTTTCAATACACAACCACCAAAAAAAGCAAAATAAGGTGGAATATTCATTAAATAGGAAAGATCATGGATTTATAACCCAAATGGGGATTAAGAGAGATCTTATATCCATGTATCTACTAAAGATGGATATTGGAATTGTTAATAAAAGGGAAACATATTTCCTCTTTCAAATGATAGCTAAACCATATTTACTAGAGATGATAAAAATCTCTCAATCTAATGATGAGAATATAAAAAATATAATTAATGCTTTTAATAATGAAAGATTAAAAGACATAATGTATGAGTATGGAGTTCTTAGATTTGGGAAGAGGTTATGTGTTCCATCAGTAACTGAGCTAAAAATGGAACTATTATACAATGCTCATAGCTCGAATTTTTATATACACCCTGCATCACTAAGATGTATAGAGATTTGAAAGAACATTTTGTGTGGGATAACATGAAGTGATAAATTGCTGACTATGTGTCAAGGTTTCTAGTTTTTTTACAAGTGAAGGCCGAGATACAACATCCTAGAGGGTTCATGAAACCTCTATATATTTCTATGTGGAATTTGGATGACATTATGATGGATTCTGCCATAGGAATACTGACTACACCTAGAAAGAATAATGCAATATGGGTAATTATTTATCGTCTCAAAAAATCGGCATATTTTCTTGATATAAGAGAGGATTTACCACTTGAGTGCCTAGAAAGAATTTATATTAATGAAGTTGTAAGACATTATAGTGAACCAAAATAAATTTTTTCTGACCAAGATACCCAATTTACATCAAAATTCTAGAAAAGTATTTAAAAGTCTTTGGATACTGTGCTTCATATGAGTACTTCTTATCACCCCCAAACTGATGGACAATTTTAAAGGACTATTCAATCACTGGAAAAAATGTCGAGATCATGCTCTATTGACATTCAAGGTATGTGGGATAAATACTCTCCTTTTGTGGAATTTCACTACAATAATAATTTACATTATGGAATTAAAATGGTTCCATATAAAGCATTATATGGTTAGAGGTTTCAAACTCCAGCTTGTTCGGATAAAGTGGGCGAGAGGAAACTTATACGACCAAAACTTATCTTAGAGAAAATTACAAAGGTAAAGCAAATTCAGGCCATTATTAAAGCATCCCATAGTAGGTAAAGGAGTTATGCTGAAAGCTAGAGAAAGGATTTGGAATTTCATGAAACAGATCATGGCTTTCTAAAATTATCTCTGTTGAAGGGTGACTTAAGGTTTTGTAAGAATGAGAAACTGAGCACCAGGTACATCGGACCGTTCAAAATTCTATAAATAATTGGACCTCTAGCTTAATGTTTAGAAATTCCACCAAGCCTATCCATAGTTCATAATGTGTTCCACATGTTGTTGTTAAAGAAATACATTCTAGACCCAATGTATCCACTCACCTATGAAGAATTATAGTTGGAACATGATCTGTCATACTATGAAGTTCCTATAAAGATTCTTGACACAAGGGAGTAGGTATTGAGAAGTTGGATAAATCTATAGTAAAGGTTCATTAGAGAAACCATAAAGTAGAAGAAGTAACATGGGTACCTAAGGATGTTATGAAGAAGAACCACCCACATCTTTTTAAAGGGCTTTATACATGAAAACTTTCATGGATGAAATCTTCAAAGGTGGGAAGAATATAACAACCCCAAAATTTTATGGTATGTTTCACTTAAGTACATTAAATTTATTAGATAGACTATATTGCATGAATCCCTGTGTCTCTATGAAACAACACTTGGTTATTTATAAGAGAAAGTCATAACAGTTCCATTAAACATAAATTCTCAACTTCTGTGTTTTTAATTTCAAAAAACAGACACACGGTTGTGATCAGGGTGATATTTGGAGTATGATAAAATCAACATAATTTTCAATGAATAGTAACATACCATTTTGAATAATAACCCACCCTTATAAATAGTAACTTACACTTATGAATATTAATATGATCCCTATTAATGGTAACCTTACCCAAAAAGTATAAATAAAATTTAGGTACCTTAAAACTGAAGATGAATAGTTTAAGTGTTGGTATTTTTTGATTAAATAATGATTTTAATTAAAAATAAAATTTAACATATTTCGAAAATAATTTTTGAAAAAATGGAGTTAATATTTATATTCTACAAATTGAAAAATGGTTCAGGTGATTTTTGTTTTGATTTTTTCTGAAATACAGGAATTTTTGGTGAATAGTAAAATATGGTAATTACGGTACAAATACATTATGGGATAAATAAACAATTAATTAAATCATGGATGTTTTAAGAAACCATTAGTTGAAATAACATGCACTTATTACATTTGTTTTCATGGAATCGTCACTATTTCTTATCTTAGGGAAAAATAATAAACTAATGATTAAAATATTAAGAAAACCCTCCTCCCCTCCACTATATAGACTACCCCTCACCCTGTCTTTCTATCACAACAAAAAATATTTTTTCCTTGCATATATTCTACAAAATACACTTCCCAAGCCCTCCCCCAATTCCATGACCTTCTTGTCTCACCATAAGGCCATAAACAAATGCCTTAAAGAGATTCTCAAGGAGGCGTACTCAAGAGGTGAACCTCTCTTCCTTTTTTTCAACTTCATTTAAAAATTCAATTATTTTGTTTCTATTTCCCCAACCCCTTAAAAATTCTTTGATAACTATATTAACATACAATAATTGGAGTTTTATTATTCTAATGGAATATTTCATCATCATATCTCTTTTCCCGTCCTCTTACATTAAAAATGAAATCTCCGTCTGAGATGTGTTAATTTATTACATTCAAGGACGATGTGTTTTCAAATTCTATTACCATCATCAATTATGAACAAGAACCCATTTTTATGTTTGAAAAATATCATTATATATGTAATCTTTCCTATTTATCGTTCTAGAATCATTTTTTAGACATGGAATTTAATTATAAATCAAAATGAGTTTGTGGTGATAAAAAAACCATCAAAATAATCAAAGCATTTATCATTATTTTTTTATAATGATTCGTCTTCCCCAAAAATAACAAAAGTATTTATATGATCATTTTGAATTTTATATGATCATGAATAACTCATAACATCAATTCTGGATTTCAATTTCCATTTTACAAGAACTTCCATACTCATATACAAACAAACTGATCATGAAAACCATGGAAGAAAATGCTTCCAAAAAAATAAACCTGAACCTATTAAACCCATCAAAAAGTCCATAAATGAACCTAATAATGTTATAATAAATAAATTACCTTTATAAAAGATTCTTTAATTATTAATTAATGAAGATAAATTTGACTATTCATGTCATTAAGATCATCTTATGAACACATTCAGGCATAAGGTAAGGGGTTTCTTATCTCACTTTTATTTCTGTGAGATTTCCATTTTTCACCACTTATTTCTGGTATGTGGTGTATGTTTACTTCTATTTGATATATGATATCTTGATTCTTTTTACAATCATGGTATTAAGTGATTCACTTGATTATGATTAACTCGATTGATTACAATGTTGTAAGTGACTTTGTTTCAATCTCCATTTTATTGTGATTTACTTGGTATTATGATACTAATCATTCTTATGTGGTGTATCTACTACCCATTTAAGATCATTTTTCATTTTAATTTTTGATTATATTATATTTAAATATTCTTGTTACATGTAAATGATTATTTTCTTAGCCTTATACCATTTTACATATGGTGTTTATGGGGAATGTTGCTTTAACTGTGGAAATATTGATGAATTTGTATCATCTACTCAGTATGGATATTGCAAAGGCATATTTATTGTATTAAATAATTGTATAAATAATGGAAAAATACCATGAACTGGTGGAAGCCGGACCTAAGAAATTAAATAAAAAATTAAGAGAGTTAGGGACACAAGGGGTTATTACATAATCTAGTGTAAAACACTGCACATCTGTCAGCCTCCACAAGTGGGGAACAACAATCAGGCGCTGTGAAAGACCACATTCCACCAAGATCAATAAGTTCCCGCTTTTCCAGGGCATTCTCCACCTGGTTGGCCTCCAGATAGACATGTGAAACCACTAGGCGCATTTTCGCAACCTGGTTGAGACAATCTACCCATTGAGGTAGCACACACCATGGCACATTACGTTTCATGGTCCTCAAAGAATGAACTACAGACTGGGAATCAGATTCAAGCCATATACACATCTAATTAAACTGGACAGCATACCTGACAACATTTATCATGGCCCAGATATCATCTTTGAATGCATTTCCAATTCCAATGGCGTGGTGGAAGCAACCCTTTTCAAACCCATAGTAGGTCCGCAACACTCCTCCGCACCCCGACATACGTGGTGCACCCGACACAGTCCCATCAATATTCAACATGAGGCAAGGCACAATGGGTGGAATCCACCGAATATGTTTCAGCATTAGAGGTTTTCATGACCGACCCGAAACACCAAGCTTTCTCAGGATTTGGAGATCATAAATAGTGTTAGACATAGAGCCATCCTAGACCATTGAGGCATAATAAATATCCTTATGGACAGCCATAATCCATTGCTGTACCGTAGAGAGTGCATCACCAAACAACATTCTATTTCTAGCTTCCCATATATCTGCAATGACAACCGTAACAACCACCAACAATAGATTGTGAATTTGCACACTGCATTGAGCATGCGCTAAGCCGGAAAACAGGTCCAGTACCGACCTGCATGTGTCAACCATAATTCCAAACAAATATCCAATGTAATCCCATAGTTTTTTGGCCCGCCTACAGTCCATGAAGACAAGATGCATCCAGTTCTACTCAGCCCTGCAGATGGAGCACATAGAAGGTATTTTCAGGCATGTCCATTTGAGAACTTCAGCTATTGGAATTCAGTTTTTCCACATCCTCCATATCAAGAAGAACCTTTCAAGGTGGATGAAGGTAGCCTTGAACTGCAGCAGCCAGGCCGGTGTAGGATTGAGACCCCCACAAGATATCCTATAAAAATACCTACAGTTAAACATCCTAGACTTAGTATGGACCCAAATCAGAGTATCAACATCAATGAAATAATATCCATTGATTTCATCTGCCACCTGCACAGGGATATCAAACATAGGGGCATTAATTTGTGATAGAAGGGCCGGGATAGACATAGGGGCTGCATCTATTGGAACATTAAGATACCGAAGGGGCTGTGTGGTCCACATTGTTGTCCAACAATTTAGGGTGGAATCCATGAAGACCAACCATTTCATATCCTGCATAATTCTCTCATACCCATGCTTGAGAGATTCCCAAACCGATGAGGCAAGATAATATTTATAACCATTGATAAGCCTCTTTGCAATTCCATTCGAAAGGAAATCATCATCATCTTCATGTGTGATCAGGTTCAAAGTGAATTCCCTAATCAAACCATCATTGAAGTTGCGGAGGTCCTTTAACCCAAGGGACCTCATCTCCACAGGCTTTATGCATTCCTTCCACGCAACTATAATCAACTTCATCTCATGTGGTGGCCCTCTCTATATAAAGTTTCGCACCATGCTCTGAAGCTCCTTAATAAGCCCTCTCGACATCAATAAAGGTAGAATGAGTAAACGAACTTATAAGTGATTACTGAATTCACCAGGCAGACCCTCCCGACCAGTGACATAGCCTTTCCTTTCCAACTGGCCCACTAATGTATAATACCAGCAGAAATTACCTCTAAATACTGCCTTTTCACCTTTCCCCAAAATAGTTAGACCCCAAGATATTAGAAAGGAAGTGATCCTCTCCTCACCCCAAGATACCAGAAAATCCTGTTCCTTTTGCCGGCCGGAACCCCATTCCCAAATACAATAGAAGACTTGTCCCAACTAATGGCCTAGACAACCACCTCCTCATAATGACTAAAGATGGCCTTAATTGAGTATATAGTTCTCTTTGAAGCTTATCCAAGTAATAAGATGTCATCTGTATACAAGAGATGAGATAGGGCCTGCCCACTCACACCAGCCCTAATCTTCTTGTACCATCCCATTTGACCAAGGTCATTGATACACCTACTGAGATAATACTCTGCAAGCGCAAAAATAATTCTAGAGAGTGGATCACCATACCTCACCGTGGGTGCACGGAAAAAAGCCCCTCGGGACCCTATTGACAAGGATTGACAGCCTTATGAAACTAAGAATAATGCGGATCATACTCACAAACCTAGATGTGAAGCCATACCTCCAGAGGACATCCAAGAGAAAATTCCATTTCAACATGTCAAAATCCATGGATATATCAATTTTGATAGTAAATATCCCTTCCTTTGACATCCTTCTTAGATGATTGACACACTCAGAGTCCATGAATAAGCACTTTTGGATATTCCTCCCCTAGACGAAACCAAATTGGTTCATGGTGATCATCCCATCATCCATCCCACCCAGCCTTCTCATCATGATCTTGCTGATAAGTTTGGTTATTGTATTCCCAAGTGCCACCGGCCTGGTGTCCATGATGTCAAGGGAATTCTCTTTCTTGGGAATGAGAGCAATGAAACATGAGCTCATACCATGTGGCATGTTGGAATAAGATAAGATTGTATAAATAATGATTTGGACTTGAAGTGATGAGTTGGGACTATTATAGACCCTTAATGCATCGGCAGGTCTCATGAGATAAATTAGTTGGTGGCAAACCCTTTGCGTTTGTTTCCAAATATCAGACGGGTTTCTACCCATAGACATAAAACATATTGATGGAATAATGGTTCATGTTCTAGATACATGATGTCAAAATAATAAGCATTTTCTTTATTCATTATTCAGTTAGTACTCTCTCTGAGGTTTTCACTATGAAAAAAATCTATAGATTCATTTTTTTCCTTAGCTTATTGATGGAAAGTGTTTTCATTTATTCATCATTCCATATTAGTCATGTCAAATTGATTATGATTCAATTATTATTGATTCATAATTACACTATATGTAACCCTTACTGAGAATTTGAGATCACCTTTATTATGTTTCCTTCTCTCAGGTTATGAAGAAGAGAACCTTGAGTAATCTTTCAAGGAGGATGTTTATTTTTGTTTATTATGTATCATGTTATATTTTCCATCTTTCCAAATGTACTTTGGTTATCATATATTTAATTTGGTCTTTAAAACTTCTTAACTAATTTGGTATTTTGGATATATTTCTTAATCATTCCAATATAATGAAATAATGCACCATCTCTAGGCATCGGGGTTCGGGGCGCTATACAAGGTATTGGGGATGGATGTTATTATGGAATTTGTTAGGTATGTTCTAAACTAAATGGATCTTTAATTTTGGATAAGAGAGGATATATGGTATCATTTTAAAAGTGAGGTAGGAGGCACACTTGGAATTTTAAGAATTATTAAAATATTTTAATGTATTACTCAAGAAAAATAAATAAAAAATAGTCTAATTATAATTATAATATGAGATATGATCTAAATATTTAATTATAAAATAATCTATAAAATATTTTATTTAATATTTACCCTTATCACTTTTGATTAACTCCCCATTGACTAGTTCTAACCATAAAATTGGAATAAGTGTTTTACTGGTTTTATAATTGATTACTGAAAAAAAACTTCACCATATTAATTAATATAATTATTCTGATTAATTATATTTAATCCATTTTATCAAATTCAATTCTCATAATTAAATGAATTTAATTTTAAATGAACCCACAAAAAGAGATTAAAAAATGTTTTTGAAAAAAATTCTTATTATGTATAAAAATGATTTAAGTGCATATAAAAGTATAATTTTTAAAAAAATTACCATATTTATATTTTTTAATAAATATAAACTATTTAAATTCCAAAACTAACCGAAAATATAATTTTACATAGTAAATAATTGAAAATAAAATACAGTTTCCAATAAAAATATTATTTTTTCACTATTTATGGAAAAGAAAACATATTTAAAAAATTATAAAAAAATAATACTAAGATAAATCTTACATTATTTATTATAAATTTAAGTTCCTTTTTGAAAATTAAAATTCTATAATTTTTAATTATAGATATTATATAAAACAATGCAGTGTATGGAAACTCAATTTGATTAGAAACAATTCATTTTTATGTTAGACTAAATAATTAATTAATATTACTATAATTAATAAATATATATATAATATAATTATCTAATATAAACGATACATGAAAATTATTTATCTTTACATGACATTAGTTGTTACATTCTTCATTGATTTTGGAAATTAGATCCTCTCAATATTAACTAGATCTTAGTAACTAAGGTTTTTACATGTTAAAATACCATTATTTAAATCCCATATAGTAGAGAGGGTAAATAAATATTCCCATTAAAAATAGAGAAAGGGAAATATGAACGTTATCTAGAGTAACACATAATAGATTTCTAAATAGTATAATATTAATGGTCAGTGAATATATGGATATGGAAGAAAAACATAATGTCAAAATAATGTTGGAGAGTGATAAGGAATATAGATCACATGAAACTGAATGATCATGAGAATGTTAATGAAAACAAAAACATAAACCATAGATATGTATAAAATAAAATCAATTCATTAGAAATTATATTAATAGGAATCCATTTTTGTTTCAAGATAATTTTCCTAGAGTTGAGGAATTCCATTACAACAAAGACAATTTATATAATTAAATATACTTAAATAACATGAAAAATTTCATACATTAATAAATTTCAACCACAATATCTTATTTTATATATATTAAGTGTTTGGGTCTATAATTACATTCAAACACACACACACACACACCCACACAGGCTGGAAAGGCATGTCATAGCCCCCCAAGGGATAATCCACCCAACCAACCACATTACTGCGGTGTACATTTGGCCTGAAGGCCTAATGGAACTAAAGCCCATAACATGGCCCAAAGTACCATAGTAATTATTTAAAATGAAATGCTTGAAAATGCCTGTATCTCCATTTATGCACACCATGCCTACGTCACTTCCCCCTTGATGGTCTGAAGGCCCAATGGCCCGAAGGCCATAATTTGTGGCCTAAAAGCCCATTTGGGATGAAAATTACTGGAACTATTGTACCATTGATATAGTACATACTAAAGTGATAAAATACCACTATAGTATCTACTACATTACCAGTATAAATTCTCCCCACCCATATTTAAACCGGGGTTTAATGCAGGATTACTGGGAGACTTTACCACTCAGGTAATCCCCTACCTACATAATCTCTTCTCTTACTCCAAATTATGAGTAATAAAGATGATTTTTTCATGTATATAACACTAAAATAAAATTTTAATAGATTATATAATCTATAATAGGATAAAAATATATTCCTTCAATTATTAGACAATAACCAAACCCAAAATGGTAAACACAAGGTAAGATAATTCCAAAAATTAATAGACCTTAATATGTTTAAATATGGAATCAATCTCCAAATTCATAATAGAGACACGAAAATATAAAAATAGATCATTATATAAATAACAATCCTTAAAATCCATCAAAATATTCTTAATAGTGTTTTTAAATAGAAATATTAAAAGGTTTTGTTCATATATTCTTCTGAGATAAATTAAAAACTTATTTCCAATCAATATTACTCAATCATAAAGTCATGTAACAAAATATTATATTACCTAAAAAAATAATCTTCAAATTATTATAATCATTTTCATAAATAATTTGAGTCAAAATAAAGATAGAATAAATTATTATTTTCTTCTAAAATATAATTTAACATTCATTCCTCAATTAAAGACCCATGTTTTCTCATAATTTTCCATTTACCTAATGATATAATGTTTCACAAAAAATATACATTATAGGAAATAATGATAATCCCTCAATCCCAAAATAATATTTCAATCCTATGGTTATTTTTATGAAAAAACATATATTAAAAATTTGTTAAAATCCATAAATAAATAAGAATCAATGATTATATGATCGTTAAAGGTTATATATTCCATTAAACATATGCCAAAAAATTATAAAGGAATTTTTCATGAAAAATACATGTTAAACATAAGTGTTACATATAAATCAATCATCTATTTAAAAAACAACAATGTTCTCTAAAAGTATCATTATTAACCTCAAAATCTGTAAAAATTTCATCCCATAAAATGATTTAAAAAATAAAAAAATATTTATCGATCAAATAATTTTAGTAAAAAAAATTTCATATTGACCAGGATGTCACATAGTCAAGTTGTAGTTTTTCCACCCTTATCACCCTTTAGTTGTGGGATCAGAATCTGCAATCTTTTCAGATTCCAAAGGTTTCTTCTTGACCTATGAGTTTTCATTTTCTAAAACTGTATTAATATTAATCCACTATAAATAGTTAATCTAATGTTATATACATATTCATAATTTTCATTAATCATATATCCCTCCCTAAAATATGATGAACATCATCAAAAATAACATTGACCATCCTATCACTTTTTAACCTCTATGGTTTTCTATATAAAATATTTGTTTTTCATAAAATAAATTAATCATTATTGACTATTATTAACAAGAAAATACTAACCCAATGGATTATTTAACCCCCAATCACATATTCTTAATATATCACCTTTATACTAAATCACAATTCAAATGTATCAATTACAGAAAATTTATGTTTCGAAATTATGAAATAATCCCCACAATAGAATAATACTTAGGTGTTTCATGATCCTCATCACAATTATAATATACAATAATATCATTGATAAAAAACCACTACATCATAACTATAAAAATGTAATACAAAACATCCTTTTTTAAATATCATTATTAAATAATTAACTATGAATTAATATCTTATATATTTAGACTTACCATATATAATATGAGATATGAATCATTGAAATCATGATTCAAAATTAAAATTTATGAAAACAAGTAAAAATAATTCACACCTTTAAAATATATATCACCATTTATTTTAAGTCATGATTTCAAATTATGATGTACCATGTTATTCCAAGTAGATTCCCAATATTATCAAAATACCAAAAAACATTTCCATATTCCTATACTTATATTATCTATTCACATCTATTACATCTTAGTTGAAATGGATGATGATATAAAACAAAAGTTATTAAAAATATCACATTTTGCACATAATGTTTTGAAACATATTCCTGCATTAGATTTCCATAATACATTAGGGCATGGCTTGAAATTAATGTTTTTGAATAATTTTTGGATCCTATGATAATACAAAATATCTGGTAATTGAAGTAAGGCATATGCTGCTTCAATATATCACCCTTTTTTCAGTTTAATAGAGGGATGACATCCTTTTTCCAGGAACGCACATTATAAAAACATGATAAAGTCCCATATGATATTTTCCAAAATGATAAATATAAGAGACTTTATTTATCATAACATATTAAAAGGTATGTAATGGCCATCCTGATATAATATAATAGGAGATAAATGTCATATTTTATATTGTGTTTTTCTTTTATGTTGATGGTTATAAAATATTTTTGCGTTAATTGAGATAGGTTTTAAAATTATCATTGCATTCTATTCATACGGTAAGAAAAATAAATGTTTTTTTATTTCCATCACTCGTTCTTATAGAAGATCTTTTAACCTGATGAAATAAATTTTTGAGTCAATAAACATTAATTTCATTTTGTAAATTATAGCAAATGTCTAAATATATTTTAAATATCTTAATCTATGGTATCCATCCATTCATTCTATAACAGATTACATTTATCTTAGGATATCCAGGGTGGTTATTTAATTTAGTAAACATATGTAAAAATATTTCAAATTTTTTTATATAAAACATATAAATTAACTAATGAATATACACTAAGAGTATCTAGAAAGGTGTGAAATCCTAGGACAACTCGTTATAAACTGGATAAAGATCGAGTTAAAAAAACAATCAACCCCATTAAGATTTATTAACCATATTTATATCTGTTCCATATCCACATCAATATTCTAATAACCATATAGGTATGTAATTACTAAGAAAACCACACAATCATTATTTTTACCAAAAGTCAAGATATTATCTGATACATGGAATTATTAATCAAGAATGGTATATAGTAATCTTAAACTATCCTCATCAAAATTATCCCAAACTCTAAAGTTATCAAGACCTCATATCTGATAACAACAATAACGACCCGGCATTTAAATATTATAATCTAGTTCCATTAAAATATAATTAATGTTATATTATTCTAAAATATCATTTAGTATTAGATTTTTAGAGAATTAGTTTCTAAATCTTATATAACAAACACACACTTTTCATATTGGAAAACTCCAATCAATATATACTTAAAAAAATAAAAATTTAAAATTAAACACGATTTCTTTTCATGAAAAATATTACTAACATTCAACTTTAATTATTCATTGTTCTCATACGTCGTTAAACCCATTGAAAAACATTAAAAAATTGGGGATCCACATAAAAGTATATGTAACTAACTTAAATGTAATTAATATGTTAGTAATGTGAATAACATAAAAATTAAAAAAAATATTTTCCTTTACCAAAATATTGTTTCAGTGTAGAAAATAAATCTTAACAATATAAAAAACATGTAAGAACCAAGACCTTTTTTTCAGGTATGTTTTTCTTTTTATGGTGTTTTTGAGAAAAATATGAGTTCCTAGAAATTTCCTAAGTACATGTCGTGTACTTTATGAGTACACACCGTGTACTCAGTTACAGAGGGTAGTTGGGTGTAGGTCATGTAGTGGTCGTGCACATGGCTATGTGTGGTGACCTGGAGACCATCGAATGCAGGGTCCGTTGAAGGAAAGTACACGCCATTTACTTCTAAAGTACACACCATGTTGTTTTTCATTAAACGTACCGGGGTCACGTCTGATGGACAGAACCGTCTACTTCTCGACCTAGTTCATCTGAGAGAACCCATACAACTGTGATCTTCCTCTGAGTCCCCAATCGAGCATCTGTTATCCGAATCGACCAACGTTGATTGCATTGGGATCCCCTCGACAAGCTCTTCATTCTACTTGAGCATCGTTTCCTGATTCTCCATCCTTCTCAAGTTATCATCTGTTGAATGTTTTAGAAATTTTTGTAGATCTACGATGTTTTTGGACAATTCAAGGCTTGAGGTTCACATATATTGATTCCCCAACATCGAGGTATGTGGTTTGTTCCTTTCTGTTGAAAGTATTTGATTTAGATGTGCAATTATGTCCAATACCCTAGAAAGGGGTATTGTGTGTTTACCATTTTGACCCTTTAATTTGGCTATTATGCTGGTATACATGAGTAGAGGTTAATTTGATGTGAATAAGGTTGATTGTTATGCTTTAGATGGGTTTTCCCATGCATGTTCTGTTTACGACCGTTTGGTATGTTTAGCTAGTTAGGCTTCCATGATGTTTTTCCATGCCTAGTACTATAGGATGGAGTGATTATTTTTATATGACATGCCTGATATGTTATAGACTATTTATCCAAGTAGTTCTTGAGGTTTACTTTGTCTGTATTGCATTGCTAAGTTCGTTTGACTTACATAGGGTCGTGGGCACCTGGTGTAGTAGACTATAAGGGGAATTGACCGTGTGAGCTTCGTCAGAGAGTCTCTAATCGCTTTTTACTATAAGGGGAATTGACCCTGTGAGCTTCCTCATAGAGTCTCCAATCACTTTTTACAATAATGAGAATTGACTGTGTGTGATTCCTCAAAGAGTCTTAAATCAATTTTGACTATAAGGGGAATTTACCTTGTGAGCTTCCTCAAAGTGTCTTTATCTCTTTAGACTATATGAGGAATGGACTGAGAGTGCTTCCTCAAAGAGGATTTGAAGTATCCTTATAACTGAACTAGAGGGGATATGCTCTGTTTACTTCCCATAGGGTTACCTGATTTGATTAGATGCTTACGTTAAATGTGGAATTGAATGCTTTGAAACTGTGGAATTATTTATTACTGAGTACTTCCTTTTTTACTTCCCTTTTATTTATTTCCTACCATATATATTCACTGACATTGAGGCATAGATCATTTGGTGGATGCCTTCTAGGATTAGTCTCACACCATGTTTGGGACTTTCTTTTGGTCCAAAATGATTTACATTGATGCAGATATAGATAAAGGCAAGCGCCCTTCTACTTTAGGATTTTGACTGCTTTGGAGTTGGTGAGCATGGGACCAAGCATATGCTTGCAATGTGGTGGAGTTGTTATCTATTTCCCTTATACATGGGTTTTTACTATTTTTATTCCATCATTGTGGTTATTTAGCTTCTTTCTTAGAAATATTTATAATGCCATACTAATATATGTGATCCAGTTACTTCTTACTTTCAATCTTCCGTTGTTTACTCTTTTATGATGTGTTTACTGATTCTTCTATTTTATATCTATTTATTAGTTAAATTTTGTGCTCTGCCAATGTGGGTATAGTTTCCCCACTATCACATACAAGCCCCTCGCTTCTAGTCGGCAACCTCTGGAATTCAGGGAAATGTGCTTGAGGCCATGTGACCAACCAGGTATGGGGCGTCTCTGGGCGGCTTCCGAAACTAGGATGTTACAAAGTGGTATCAGAGGAATTATTTCCTCCTGACATACTATTTGGAGCCTATAGGCAGGGATAGGATGGAATAGGTACTTGGTAATAAGCTATAACTGAGAGTAGCAAACTCGTGTATATGGAAAAACCAATTTACCTCATTTATTTCAATTTTCTGGTTTCGCTATATTAGAATGGATTTTATTTTTACCAATGGGCGATTCACCTGTTCTGTTCTGTTATTTTTTCCTTATTGAGTTTCTATTTATGTTGCAACCCAATGAGATGAGGGTATGTGATCCCATGCATCATATAGGCACTTACTAAAAATCACATGTCATGCATTCTTTCCATGCCATTTAGGGTGCATTAGCGATTGCTTGTTGTTGTGATAGATGTTGTTCTAGATATGCATGCTGCAGTGATAGATGCCTTGATAAAAATACCTGATTTTTGATAGGGTATTGGTTAAATGGTTTTTTTGAATAAATGATGATCTTTGGTTCTTGAGGTGCTATGGGCCCTCATGGATCTGAATTTTTTGGATCATTGATCTATTATGCTTGTTTATTACATGAATAAGATGCCAAGCTTTGATTCGTGGGGACTACAGGCCCTCAAGTATTGGAATTTGGAACTTTATTGTTCGTTTTATTTTTTTTCTAGGCTCTGGAGTAGTTTCTATGGTTTACTGTCAGAAAAAACCTAGAATACACGTCGTGTACTAATGAATACATGCCTTGTGTTCTTCTGTTCGGGAAGAAAATGTTTTTCTTAATTACACACCATGTACTGTACGTACACGCCGTGTAGTCTCTAACCGTATCTTAGAATCTGTGGGCAGAGACATAGGGTTTGGAATCTTTGGTAGGACACGTCGTATACCAGATGTACACGTCGTGTTGTAGAACTGTGTAACTGAATGTGTCACTAACAACAGGGGTCGTTTGAGTCTTTTCAAATACATGATGTTCCCATCTGGAACACATCGTGTAGTGTAACTTGAGTACCTGGCTATGTATCAAGAAACAGAGGTTGAAAAAATCATCCTACTACATGCCTTGTCCATTTGGAACACGCTGTGTAGTGTGAGACGTGTATCTGGCCGTGTCACTAACAGCACGGGTCGGTGAAGCTTGTCTAGTACACGACGTGTCAGGCACTAACATTCCATGTAGTCTTGTTCTAGGAGAACAGTGTGGCCTAGACGTGTAAGGGAACTCGGGCAGGGGAAGATCATTCAAGTACACGCCATGTGTAAGGAATACATGCCCTGTATGGGTTTGTTACACGATCACTTTTGGTAGAGGTACACGCCCATGTGAAAGGATTACAGAAGCACACCATGTAGTTAAATATACGCACCATGTATCAATATTTTGAAAAACATGAATGGTTTCTTTCTCTTGTTCCCTTCGTACACTTCTAGGTTTCAGTCCCTGTTAATCTTGATCAAAGGTCTGTGCTTGACCTTGCAGAGTCATTCCTCCGAGACATCCTACATTTGTCTACCATTTATAGGGTAGTGATCAGACACCATACATGACTGATCAGGGACTACCTACAGACCCTCCAGTTGTGCCAATCTTGGCACCAGTCATCATTCCGAACACATGGGTTGATGCACATTTCCGAGAGGGCTTTATGAGGTTCATGCAGACCTTCCAGGGAGCGCTGCACCCTGCCCCATCTATGGCAGACCAGATGTGAGTTTTCTAGCTGCACCATCCTCCAACCTTCATAGGGGAAGGAGGACTACAGGCTACAGAGTCATGGCTAGAAGCCATGATAATGATCATTGAGCATCTAGAGATACCTCCAGATAAGAGGGTGAATATCACTACATACATGCTTCAAGACTCATCCAAGTGGTGGTGGGATGTGATCTCACAGACGAGAGTCCAGCAAGTCATGGATTGGGATGAGTTTCAGCGCATCTTCTATGAATAATTCTTCCCAGAGACATTAAGGGTCGATCGAGCCTGAGAGTTTATGAGTTTGGAGAAGGGTACTCTTTCTTTTCGGGAGTATTCCTCTCGCTTCACCGATCTGCAGAGCTGTACACCCTTTATAGGGGGAGATTAGTTGTTCCTTGCACAGAAGTTTGAGGATGGTCTCAGGAAGGATATTCGATCATAGGTGACCATCTTTAGGTTGACTTCCATCACTTTTATTGTCAACCAGGCACAGATCATAGAGCGTAATCTGAGGGATTATAGAGCTGTGGACCCGGGAAGATCAACATCCAGAGTTAGTGCTTCCATAGCTGATAGCTGGAAGCGCCATAAGGATAATACACATTAAGATCTGAGTAGGTGGGATGCACCTTTAGGTAGCTAGGTGGTTTGATACCAAGGAAGAAGAGTCGGGAAAACAAGGCCACATTGCCCAATATACCGAGTGGAGTGCCGATCATGCAGCAAGATGGGTCGTCTTATGTGTTTGTGTCATTTATTCTCACCAGCACTTGGTGAAAGGGGTTATAATATGACTCCTTCTGCAGGAGAAGGACCACTGGTTTTTCACCAGTCTGAGAACTAGAGTTCTTCCAACCGTTCAGGCCGAGGTGGAGGTCATGGCCATGGTTATCAGTCACCGTGATTTCATCGAAAACAAGGTGGATTAGCTTATGGTGGATAGACAGGGTCACATAGCCACGATGTAGGCCAAACATTAGGATTGGAGCAGACCAAGTCAGTGCAGGATTCCAGACCCTCTACAGTTAGAGGTAAAATCATAATTGCCTCAGTTTTAGCTTCTTCTCTTTTCGATACAGGGGCTTCCTATAGCTTTATATCTGTTGCTGTTGTAGAGATCCTTGGGATCTGCATATTTTCTTCTACTGATATATTGACGTTGTAAAATTCATTGGGGACTAGAACAGCTAGTGTGCATCAGTGTAAGAAGTTCCCTATAGAGGTTTGTGGGTGTCACTTCATATGGGAACTCTATGTTCTAGAGATGACGGGCTTTGATGTTGATCTTGGAATGGTCTGGTTAATTCCCTTCCAAGTAGAAGTCGACTGTTATCACCATAGGGTGAGTTTCACATCACCAGAAGGTAGATTGTTTCTCCATAAGGGAAAATGGGATGTCAAGGCGAGCAGAGCGGCACCTGAGAATCATGGGTTGAGAGGAGTTACATCCCATAATGATAGTCTATATCTGAATGAACAGGGGACTTCACAGTTGGACTTTCCTCTAGTGGTGGATCATTTGAGGGATATCTTTCCAGAGGAATTTTTAGGTTTACCTCCAGAGTGTGAGGTAGACTTTCATTTTGAGCTCGTTCTAGGAGTGGTATCGGTGTCCATTCCTCCTTATAGGATAGATACACCAGAGTTACAAGAGCTCAAGAAGAAGTTGGAGGAGTTGCAAGAAAAAGGTTTCATCCAACCCAATACTTCTCCAGAGGGTTCTCCTATTCTATTTTCCAAGAAGGCAGATGGTACCTTCAGGCTTTGTGTGGATTAATGGAAGCTGAACTAGTTGATGGTCAAGAACCTATATCCCTTGCCAAGGATTGATGATCTTTTTGATCAGCTTCGAGGAGCACAAGTATTCTATAATATTGACTTGAGTCTCGGTTACCATCAGTTTTATGTTAGACCATCTGATATACCTCTTACAACTTGATGAAGTAGGTATGGTCTAAACGAGTATGTTTTTATGCCATTAGGTCTCACAAACACGCCTGCAGTTTTCATGGAACTGATGAACCGAGTGTTCCATCCATACTTGGATTCCTTTGTGGTGGTTATCATGGACGATATCTTGGTGTAATCTCACACTCAACAGGACCATGCTACCCAACATGAGATAATTATGAGTACACTTAGAGAGAATCAGTTATATGATAAGATCACAAAATGCCACTTTTGGATGGACTAGATTCACTTCTTGGGTCATGTTATCTTAGATACAGGAGTATCAGTCGTCCTAGAGAAAGTGAGAGCAGTAGTTACCTCAGAGCAGCTGAAAAAGGTATTTGAGGTACATAGTTTTCTAGGGTTGGATGGATACTACAGACACTTCATACATGACTTTTCATGCTTATCAGCACCACTTACATGTTTGACTAAGAAGGGTGAAGGGTTCTCGTGGTCAGATTCTTGTGAGTTATCCTTTCAAGAGCTGAAAGGGAGGTTGGCTTCAGCACTAATACCTGTTTTTCTATAACTGGGCAAGAGCTATACATTGTATTGTTATGCATCAGGTATCGGGCTGGGAGCTGTTATTATGCAAGGGGAAGGAGTCATTATGTACGTGTCTTGGAATTTGAGGCCACATGAGAGAAATTACCCAATGCACGATCTCAAGTTGGAGTCAATTGTTCATGCCTTATGCTATTGGAGACATTTTCTTTGGGAGAGCATTTTTTTGTTTTCACCGACCTTAAGAGTATCAAGTATATATTCGCTCAGTGTGACCTGAATTTGAGATAGTGGAGGGGGGTTGTGTAGCTTAATTATTTTGACTTCGAGCTTTCCTATATGCCTGGGAAAGGCAACAGTGTGGCTGATGCACTGAGCATGAGGACTCAGATATATGTAGTTTAGGAGGCTAGTAGTGAGTGGAAACTTATGGCTCTTTTATCTAAGATTCATTTGGAGGTGAAAAACAGACAGGGGTAGAATTTTTTTTCTTCTGTAACTATTACCTCTACTTGTCTTGATTTAGTGAAAATGAGGTGGCTATCAGATTCCGAAGGCCTTGTCCTATGAACAAAGCGTGTCAGGAGAGGACCCTATTCTTGGATGGACCATGCACGAGGTAGAGATCTTTAATTTCCAGAGGTGCATATGGGTGCCATCAGGAATATGTGAGGAGCTGATGTAGGACTTTTATTCCTCAGTTTGGGAAGTTCATCCTGGTGTCACAATGATTTATCATAACCTAAACCATTATTATTGGTGGACAAGTATGAAGAGAGATGTTTCTGGTTTGGTCATGAGGTGTTCCACCAGTCAATAGGTGAAGGCGGAGCATCAAAGACCGGTAGGGATTTTGCAGTAGTTACCCACTCCCATGTGGAAGTGAAATGATGTCATGATGAATTTCATGATAGGTTTATCGAGGTCACCTTGAGGGAATGATGCAATATGGGTTGCCATTGACAGACTCCCAAAGGATTCTCACTTCTAGCCGATCAAGGAGGCCTTCAATGTGGATGAGAATGGACGGTTGTACATCTGAGAGATTGTGCACTTACATGGAGTTCCACGCTCTATTTTTTCAGACAGGGATACCCATTTTACTTCTCGGGTCTCGCAGGGGCTTCAGAAGTCTTTAGATACACATGTACTTTTGAGTACATCTTACCATCCCGAGAAAGATGGCCAGTCCGAGCGTACAATTCAGGTTCTTGAGGACATGCTATGGTCATGCATTCTGGATTTTGGAGGTTATTGGGAGAAGCACATACCACTTGTGGATTTTCCTACAATAATAGTTTTCAAGCAACTATTTAGATGGAAACTTCTGAGGCATTGTACAGTAGGCCATGCTGATCACCCTTATATTGGGTAGAGGAAAGAGAGGTAGCTATGCTGGGACCTCATCTTGTTCAGGAGACCACAGAGTAGATAGATTTGATTCAGAATAGGATGGATACTACACAGTTTTGACATAAATCTTATGCTTATCAGCGGAGGTGGCCTCAAGAGTTTGAGGCCGGGATCATGTTTTCCTACGTTTCACACAAAAGGTTGGGGAATAGAAGGATTAGAAGATAGGGTAAGATTTCTCTAAGCTACATCGGGCTATTTGAGGTGTTGCAGAGAGTTGGGATATTTTCCTATCAGTTGTAGTTACCTTAGAGGTATCATGCTATGTAGGATGTCATCCACATTTCTCAGCTTCGACGTTACTTCTCAGACCTATCTCATATCTTCCAACCTGAGGAGGTTGAGTTGGATGTGGATGAATTGTTCTCGGAGCATCCTATTCGGATTCTCGATCGAAGTACGAAGGTTCTATATGGCCAGTCTATTCCTCTGGTATGAGTGCAATGGCTGCACGAGCGAGTACAGGGCGAGACTTGGGAGAGGGAGACCGATTTACGATCGGAGTGGCTAGAGTTGTTTAGGGATTCCTCTTCTACTCCGCCTTACTAGGGAAATTCGGGGATGAATTTATATAAGGGGGGAAGTTTGTAAGAACCCAGATCTTCTTTTCTGGTATGTTTTTCTGTTTTTGGCGTTTTTGAGAGAAATAGGCGTTTTTAGAAATTTGTTAAGTAAACGCCATGTACTTTAAGAGTACACGCAATGTACTCAGTTACAGTTGGAAGCCAGGTGAAGGCCATGTAACAGCCATGCACACGACCTTGTGTGGTGACCTGGAGACCACCTAATGCAAGGGCCAGTGGAGGCAAGTATACACCAGGTACTCGGTTACCACATGTACCCGGGTGCAGGCCGTGTAACGGTCATGTACACGACTGTGTGTGTTGACCTGAAGACCGCCTAATGTGGGGACCAGTGAAGGAAAGTACACACCATGCACTTCTAAAGTACATGCTCTATATTTTTTTCATTAAATGTAATAGGGTTATATCTGATAGACAGAACCGTCTACTTCTTGACCTAGTTCATCCGAGAGAACCCATACAATTGTGATCTTCCTCCGAGCCCCCGATCGAGCATCTGTTATCCAAATTGACCGATGTCGATTGTGTTGTGATCGCCTCAGTAATCTCTTCCTTCTACTTGAGCATCATTTCCTGATTCCTCCTCCTTCTCCAGTTATCCTTTGTAGAATTTCATTGACATTTTTATAGATCTATGGTTTTCATGGGAGATTCAAGGTTTTAGGTTCACGTATATCGATTACCCAACATCGATGTAGGTGGTTTGTGCCTTTCCATTGAATGTCTTTGAGTTATATGTACAATTTGGGGCAATACCCTTGAATGGGGTATTGCGTTTTTACCGTCTTAACCCTGTTATTTTCCCACTATGCTGGTATGTGTGAGTAGAGGATAATTGGATGTGAGTAGGGTTAATTGATATGCTTTGGATAAGTTTTCCCATGGATGCTCTATTTACAACTGTGTGGTTTGTTTAGTCTGTTAGGCTTCCATAATGTTTTTCCATGCCTAGTACTATAATATGGAGTGATTATTTTTATCTGACATGCTTGATATATTGTAGACTATTTAGCCAAGTAGTTCGTGAGGTTTAATTTTTTTGTATTGCATTGATATGTTCATTTGACTTGCACAGGGCTGTGAGAAAATGGTGTAGTACACTATAAGGGGAATTGACCATGTGAGATTCCTCAGAGAGTCTCTAATCACCTTTGACAATAAGGGGAATTGACCATGTGAGCTTCCTTAGAGAGTCTCTAATCACTTCTAACTATAAGTGGAATTGACTGTGTCTGCTTCCTTAGAGAGTCTAAAATACCTTTTGACTACAAGGGGAATTGACCATGTGAGATTACTCAAAGAGTCTTAATCACTTTTGAATATAGGGGGAATTGACTGAGAGTGCTTCCTCAGAGAGTCTTTGTAGTATACTTATTACTGAACCAGAGGGGATATGCTGTGTGTAATTCACAAAGGGTTATATATTTTGATTAGCTGCTTACGTGATATGTGGAATTGAATGCTTTGAAACTGTGGAATTGTTTACTACTGAGTACTTCCTTTTTTAATTTCCTTTTACTTATTGCCAGCCATATATATTCACTGAATGTGAGGCACATATCTTTTTGTGGATGCCTTCTGGGATTAGCCTGACACCCTATTTAGATCATGATTTTGGGCCCAAATAGATTATATTGATGTAGGTATAGATAAGGGAATGTTCCCTTCTACTTGAGGATTTTGACTGCTTTGGAGTAGGTTAGCATGGGAATAAGAAGAGGTTTGCGATGCTGTACAGTTGTTATCTATTTCCATTTTACTTGGTTTAGTACTATTTTTATTCCAGTATTGTGGTTGTTTGGATGCTTTCTTAGACATATGTATCATGAATTACTAATATTTGTGATCCAACTATTTCTTACTTTCAGTCTTCCACTGTTTACTATTGTATGATGTGTTTAATGCTTCCGCTCTTGTATATCTATTTATTATTTCCTCCGTATGCTCTGCCAATGAGGGCATAGTTTCCCCATTACCACACACAAGGCCCTCGTTGCTAGTCCACATCCTCTGGCATTCGGGGAAATGGGCATGAGGCCATGTGACCAATCAGGTATGGGGAGTCTCTAGGTGGATTCCGGATCCGGGACGTTACAAAACACACATTTTTTCTCAAAGAAAACATTTCAAATCAATAATATTTAAAAATGAAACCTTTTTAGGAAATATAGAGCATATTATTCTTAATGAATTATAATCACAACCCATATGAAACTCCTATCAAATATTATACAAGACTAGTTAAATTCATAAGATAATCCTCATTTTCCAACTCCATCTTTAATTCATACGATCATAATAAATATTACACAATGCATTGGAGAGCTATACAGGGCCCACCCGTCATATAAGTTTTATCAGGATAACCCCTCGTATAAGCTGTATTGAGCTCACCCTATATACATGTTTTATAATAATTCATTAAAATCCTATATATTTATAATGTAAAATTCCATGAAAAAAATATTCTTTCTCCCATTCTTCATAAGGCCGTTTAATAACTCTAGTAAACCCACTTTCAATTCATTTTTGGATACCAAAATGTCATTTTATTAAAAAAACCATTTTCAAAAATAAATATCAAGAATTAAGTGAAATAGGGTTTATTATTGAATAAAACATGAAATATTATAGCGGTGTATAAACTTACCATAAGTACAATAGTATAGGGAAAACATGTTCATGTAATATATGTTCAAATCAAACATTTTTTTCCGTTTTGAAAAGAAAGTGAAAATGTTCCACTTAAATACATAAAAATATTCGTTTTGAATTTTTTTTATGAAATTAAAAAAAAGTTTAAAATTACAATTATTATTCATTTATATAATTATTATTTCATCCATAAATTATTTTATGATTTGTTTTGTAAAAGATAAATATTTATAAAATTAATTATTAAAACAATTGTGTCTTTATTTTATGTTAAAGTGTCCCTTACCTTGACATAGAATCATCATGTAAATTACTTAACACCCAAAAAAATAAATATATGATAATTATTTATTTTTTTATGATATATTTAGAAGTTAACAATTCCTTTCATTTTATTTATTTCCATGTTATATTAAATTATATGATAATTTATGTTCATGTTGGAAATTTGGATGATATTTGGTTAATATGACTAAAATGGCTTTGGTAGGTCAACTTCGATCAATTTTATAATTATTCCATAATTTGTCGAATAATAATAATAACAATAATAACGAAATAATTATATTTTTGATACATCAATTATTATTTAAAACCCATCCATGAAATATGGTTATGAAGAGGGACCTATGTTACAGTTATAGGGATGGTAGGCTATATGTACGCATGAGTAAAATTTTCATTTTCAATTAGAATTAGGGAATGAAGGTAAGTATCATTTATTCATTATAAAATTATTATTATATAGTAAATATAAAATTATATTATTAAATATAGATATATATACTATCCTTGTGATTCAGAGATGATTAATTATTCACATCTCTTTGTAGAGGTGTTAATCCACACATACGCACGGATGGCACTGTCAATTTATCATGGATGGAAAGTTAAAAAATTAAATCATATATAATGTTTATAGATTTTTAATTTTTTATAATAAAGATATATATATATATATATTAAAAAAATAATTATAACATAATGTGAGTGTCTGTTGCAGAAAACAAATAATCCTGGTTCGTGAGGTGGTAGTCAACAATACACACAAACAATATTTCCATTTATAATTTGTTGGAAGAGGATATATATTTAGGTAATTACATTAATATAACAACATCTAATAATATTGAAGATATTTTTTTATTATTTCATCATGTTTGAAAATATTTGAATGAGGTAGAAGATGAAATAAAATAAAAATCATGGTAGGGAACTATACAACTTCTTTGGAAACCCTTTTAGGTTTATAACTAAGGTATTCCTAGGATGGATTTTTGAAAAAAATAAGGGTTTTATAAAATGGGTAGGTATTTTATGAATTAATATTGGAAGGTATTTTCATAACCAAAAGTCTCTTTATGTATAGATAGCATATATGATCCTCTTTTATTTTATAAGTGGGGGAAATGACACAATTGAAATTCTTGAAAATATTGAATTATATTAATGTGTCACTAAAGCTAAATGAATACAAAATGGACCCTTTATAATAATTATATGATTTATGTTCTAATTATTTCCATAAAATATAATTTATATAGGTTTCTATGTCATTTTAACCATTATATCTTTAGTTTGATGCCCCGGTAAACCTTTTTTAACAATAATTGTGGTTAAATATTTTTTCTAATTTTGTTTTTGATTATAACCAAAAGCTATGTTGACCTTATAAATAATTATTAATTATTATCATTTATAATATGGAATCCATTTTATCAATTTTAATTCACATAATATTCAGAATTTAATTTTATATTAAACCAGCAAAACTTGATGAATAAACTTTTCAAAAAATTCTTTTTAACTATAAAAATGTTATTAACTAAATTTAAGTATAATTTTTATTTAAATGAAATTAATTGGATTTTGTAATCAATTTGAAATAGAAAAATTTTAAAACTAATCCATGAATGAATTTTAACTTTTAAATGAATAAAAATAATTTACAATTTCGAATAAAAATTATTATTATTCACTATTCATTGAAAAATTAATCATTATAGAAAAGTATATTACATTAATCTTAAACTAATATTTATATTCATAATTGAAAAATGATTTTTTTTCAAATTCAAATTCTACCATTTTAAATATATCATATAATTAAAACCATTTAATGCCTGAGAACCCAATTTGGTTAGAAATAAAGTTTTACCCTTTTGACAAAAAAATTACCTAATCTTCTTACAATGAATATAACTATATAAAATATAATTAATGAACCATAATAATATATTAAAATGATTTATTATGGAATAACCTAGGGTTTTAAAGATATAAAATATATACTCAAATTAATAATAATAATCTATTTTTTACTAAAAACATACCACATTGTCGTACATTTCCCTATGATAATAAATTCATTAACATGGTAATAACCCATACAAAAAAAAAGAATTGAATACATAAAAAATACAGAGTCAATAAAATGATAAAATTCCATGTTGGAATAACAACATATGGAATGCTAGTACCATTCCTCATGTCAATTGAATAACATTATTTCCAGATAAACACCATGAAATATGAATTATGTAAAATGTGATGTCCACAATGTATAAGGAATTGAGTATATAGATAATTCAATACAAAAATAACATGATCACATGCCATCCTGATAAAGAAAATGGATAGTTTCCAAATAATATCTCCCAAGATGTGAGAACTATTTTCTAATGGGTTTATGTGGTAAGAATAAATATAACTAGAAAATAATGATATAATACCACATAATATAATAATAAGGTATACTTTTACCAAATAATATTAAATAAGTTCATTTTTTATCATAACACAATGAATGAAAATTATGATACCAGCATATATTACTTTTGGGAAAAAACTGAACTAATATCCTTTTAAATAAGTAGGGTGATTTCAAAAGAAAATCCATTATAATAAAAGGAATTAAATTATGTGAAATTCATGTGATACTAAATTGATGGAACACTATACAAATGGAACATTGTACAAAAATGAAACATGACTCAAAGAATCATAATTGAGACCACGAAATCCATTTCAATTTGAGTAACACTTAAATTAAAACCCCATAGAATATAAGGCTTGTAATAGAACATAAAATTAGTTTATTATAAAATAATAAATTATTTAATATCTCAAATATTTATTTTATACATCACAAAAATGGAATTAGGTGTATAATAAAAAACATGCCTCAATGAAAGGAATTTGTGACAAATACCCTTATCTTGTTCCAGATTAATTCGGTATACTCACCTAATATCTTAAATAATTAAATTTATTTCATCATATATATTATTTGAGGAATTATTTTTATTTATTAAATTTAATATCTACCATTAATTATATTATTTAATTTATTTTTTATATAGTTATCTTTACTATGTCGGTTACTTGGGGTTTTTCAATCAATTTCATAAGTCCTTTTGTATGTCAATCATGTTAGAAATTTTAATAAAATATTTTTATATTATATAAAATATTAATATAGTTATTTACATAATTATTAAATATTTATAATATTTCTATGTACAATAATGATCTATAGTTGTGAAAAATGTAGCTCATTTATCATGGAGGAGATAATTTTCTTATATGCACGATTAATAGTTTTATTTATCAATAAATTAGAGGGGATGATGTAAAATAGTTATTTTTTCCATTTTATAATCATGGGTATATTATAAATATCATATTTATTTATGTAATACATCATTTTTTTCAACAATTAATGGCAGTGAAGAAAAATGAAATATTATTCTTTATGGATTGGGTAGTCTACGTAATGTACAAACGATGCTTTTGTTTTTATTTGTAGATGGAGAGAAAGAAATAATGGTTATTACCTTAATATAATGAAATATATATAATTATTATACTAACATGATTATATTTTTATAGATATAATTGGGTTTTATGATGAATATTATGGAGAAAAACATGAGTATGAGATAATACTTATGTTAGAGACATGCTCCTTCCATGGGAAACTCATTGCAAATGGGAAGTGTAAGATAAATTAGTGTGACCAGGGGATTACTAAAACATGTGTATCTTATAGGATATTAAGTGTGGTCATATATTCAGTTAAAATAAAACATTTAGTTGAATCTTTAAATGTTTGTAAGTGAGAAATTTTTATTAGATAGGAAAGAGGGATCTTTTAGAGACGTGTTTTATATTTTAATAATTCCATGACCCTATTAAATTGTGAATGAATTGAATGTTTATAAATTATAGAATTTGGGGTGTCTTTGAGGTGATAAATAGTCAACTAATTCTTTAAACAAAGTTTTAAACATTTTATAGTGTTTATAGAATTAACTTTTCAAAAACAATCTCTTTTACATTTGACCTTTCTAAACAGTTTTTAAATTAGAGATTTTATTTTTCCTTAAAATTTTAAAATAACCCATATAAAAAAAATTTAGGCGTTCAATAAATATTTTTAATACCCCACTAATAAAATTAAATTTATAAAATATTTAATATTATCTTTTATATTAAAAAATATAATTTATAGAAAAACTATTTCAGTAGAAAGATGCCATTTTCACCATTATAGACTCAAAATATTATTTATTAATTATTTTAAATTAAATGGGTCTAATATATTTACTTATGGGGTTTTTTATCATATTATATTAACTATTTTATTTATTTTATTTTAACTCATTTGATAGAAACTCCTTGTTTTTAATGCAATATAATTTTAATGTAAGTGTTTCCCCGTTATCCTGGTCTTTTCATTATTCTTAATAATATATATTTTCTACTAAAAAAGGAATTTTTCCATATTAAATAATGTGGAAATTATTTTAGAAAAAATAATAAGAAATTTTAGAAGTGAATTTATATGTGTAGGTAAATTAATCTCAATGTTAAAGAACATGAAAAGAACATGTTTTTAAGAAAAGTGTATTTTTAAGAATAAATATTATATATTGGAAAAAAATATTAAATGAAATTGATTATAATTATATCAAGGTGATTTTCATTTTTTCATGGATATTTATTTGAATTTAATATATACCAATATGTAAAACTCATATTTTATAAATTTAATTAATTAGGTATATGTAAAATAGTATTTCAAAAAATATATATTTTTCTAAAATGATAGTCATTGGTTCTATAAATAAAATATATTATTTTTAAATTATATATATATATATATATATATTTTTGTAAAATAATTTTTTTGAGAACATCTATTTCATATAAATGTGATTCTTATAGAAAAAATCAGTATTTTTAACAATCTACCTAAAAAAACTACTATGGAAAAATTAAAAATATTCTACCTAATATAGTTTTCATTTAATGAATTCATAACCGAGGATTATATAATATAATTTAAATTCTAAAAATTTATAATTTACATTTTAATGGGAAATGAAAAATATAGTGAAACTACTTTTATTGAAAAGACCCTTTTCAATAATAAATATTTATCTTCAAAGGGTCATGATTTCTAATTGATTACCATATTATTTTGACTAATATGTTTATTTTAATATGTTTCAATTTATTTTTAGTCAGGAGTTATCTGAATAATAAATTATTTAATACATTTAATTATTAAAATGTAATCATATATTAAAATTTTGGGATGTTATATAGAAAATTGTTTGTGTTTTTTAAGAGACTCGATAGTTTTATTGAGTGTTTGGGGAACTATAGGTCTTTGATAGAACTATAGAAATATTTTATTTACCACCATGTATGTTCTAGAGATCCACGAGGTATCTTACATCTTTATTATTAGGCTTGTAGGTATAATATCTATATGGTTTTCCATTAGGTTCTCTACGAGTGGCTTGTAT
The DNA here is from genome assembly GCA_963277665.1 of Viscum album. Taxonomy (NCBI): domain Eukaryota; kingdom Viridiplantae; phylum Streptophyta; class Magnoliopsida; order Santalales; family Viscaceae; genus Viscum; species Viscum album. The sequence goes on from OY728139.1 coordinate 907,275,531, forward strand.
AGCATTAAGTACAAGTTTTTTTGATTGGTTACATAGTGGGTTTTTGGATTGATTAAAAAAATATTTTCTTGATTTTTGTTTCAATTTTGGCCCCTATCATTATTTATTGGGAATAATGAATCAAGTAAAGAATATTCTGTTATCTACTTACCCCTAGTCTCTCCATTTAATTACCCATGATGAGGGGTTTTTTGGTGATTGTTTCATGTTAATCTTAGTTATAATCATATACTTCTCCATATATTATTATTATTATTATTATTATTATTTATTTTTATCTTATTATTGGTGAATTTGGGATAAGTATTGAGTAAATACTCAACAAGAACATGGTCGAATCATTTTGATAAGAACGTGATTAAGCCTGATGTGCCTTGAGGATATCAAGCGATACTAAATTCATTCCATCAATTTTTTAAACAATTAGTGCTCAATGTTTTTAATAGTGTTTCAATTTATTTCAATTCAAATAGATAATATATTTGATTTTGATTAGTGATTAATTTTTTATAGTGGTTTAGTTGGTGGGTCCAAGGCCTTTTACATGAATTTTGTTATAGTTTTAGTAGTTTGAGGCCACTTGGAGATATTTGAGAAGTAGAGATATTGATAAATTTTTTTATTAGTATTAATTTCTAGAATGAACTTATAAATTAAATATAAATTTATTGTAATTAATTTTTTGTGTATTGTGGTTGAGATATGGGCTCAGGATGTCTTTTAGAATGGTTGAGGCTTGGTCTTGGATTAGAAATAATTAATTCAGTATGGTTGCACCTTTCTTGCTATAAGTGGTCCCTAATATACTTAAATATATTAATGTTTATGAATGATTATGTATTATTTGAAGGATTTTTAGATTTTCTGATTTTGATATCGACATATAGTTCACAATGTTGAGAAATAGATTGTCATTTAGCCTCATAGAGTTGATATACATAATTTTTTTTATATTGAGAGACATTGAACAATAGGATGAATTTATAAATTTTTTTGAAGGATTTTAGATGAGTTTATAGAGTTATAGGATATTTAACTAGTACACAGATAACTTTTGTATAGTATGTATTATTCTTCCATAGGCTAGTTAGTAGGAACATGTGTCTCATGCTTCCGAAAAATGATTGGAATGGGCCTCTATATCCAAAATATTTTAAGGGTACCCTCTTGAGGGAATGTAGTAACATCAGTTCTTATAGTGATTAGATTAATTCCACCATGGATTGTAATTATTTGGAAATAACGATTTCCTCTTGATGAAGGATTGAGAACTATATAATGGGATATTTGACATGGGTCCAGGGATTTGGTTGTGATAATCACATTGAATAGATGAGGAGGGTATTCCAATGTGATTTTTAGGGATTGTATTTGGTCTAAATGAATCATGATTGGTATGTTGATATTTTAATTTTAATATTTCTTTAACCACACACTATAGTTTGCAGTCATATAGTACATACAGGTCATTGCTCACTGCGGGGTGACCAATGCAAAATACCACCAAGGAGTAGAGATTGGGTTAGGGTTAAAGAGTCCCATGGATGACCTCCTAAATGATATGATAATATTGATGAGTTTTAAATTTAATGATTTCATGTTAATTTATTAATTAGAGACATTATCTTACAAGAACCAGTGGGTTATGAGATGTTATTTAATATGGGGGATGGGTAGTGAGATAATATTTCGTTGTTATGAGACATTGTTTATGTATGGATTTTTTCATTCATTGTGAGAGTCCCACCCTGAGTTGAAGGGGTAGCCAATGTTTAGTGTTATGAAATATTATGAGTGAGCGGAATGAGGTCCAACATGAGATGTGTTTCCAATACTACGTGATAAGATAAGGTATATGTTTGATGTGTGGTATGGTATATGATCTATTATGAGAAATCATCTTATATTAGAAGTTACAAGAATGAGATGTGGTACATTATGTGAAATTATAAATTACCCAATGTTATAGGATAAAGATATGATATGTGATATGTGATGTCATATGGTACTTAATACTATGTGATTTTAATGGTAGGTGATGTGATATTTTGTGGGGTCTAAGGACATACCTTGACTAAGATGGTGGAAGTATGAGATTTGTTTTCTATAACATGGTATGGAACATCCCCATTAGATGGAGGTTAGTGACTTATTATGGTGATTTTTTTTGAGTTATGTGAAGAAAACCTCAGTCATGAGGTAATTTTTGTGTTCTGTTTCAATACCTACACAGAGTGATATATCATAGGTTAGGGTTCTTCATGAGACCTTACCATGTGTGAGAGGGCAGAGGTAAAGACGTAGTATTTTTTGAAACTTGTTTGGTTTGAACTCTTCCATGAGTGAGAGGTTAGTGGAAATGACATGGTATGATTCCCTACTTTGAGTTAAAAGGAATGGGTTAGTGGTTGTGGAATGTTGTGACATCTGTTTCCATTTTTAGTCGTGCCATGTACGGTCTTCTATAATGGATTCATAGAAAAGAAATAATAAGTTGTGTAAATTATTATAATCAATAATATCTATAATATTGTTTCTCTATTCATACATATGTATATGATGATGAATATTAGGAGAAATTGTTGACAACCTTCGATGATGGCCTTCACACAATATGCATGGGCTATCAGGTTCACCTGTAAACCTAAAGTATAATATATAATTCTTAGAAGAGGTTGGAAGGGGGATCAAGATTGAGAATCACCCAAATAATTAGATATCAGGTTGATGTGAGTATTAAGGCTGTACTAGATGACATTTGGGTATGTTATTCTCTAGTTTACATTAAATTCTATTGGCCTAGTGTGTGATCTGTAGGGATATATGAAAATATTTATTCAATGTGTTTTTTATAACATGGTTGTGTGTTTATTATTTTATAGGTTACATTGGATATATTTATTAAGTGCGTACTTTATTTTCTTTGTTGTGTATGATATTTTTTTATTTATAAATATTTATATTAAAGATATTTTATGTATTGTCTATCCAATGTGGAAACAAACTATCACAACTAGTAAGAATAATTTTTTATACACAACAGAATTATTAAGGTCATCTAAGGACACTATCTTGGGTGTTACTATGGTGATTCTAGTCATAGTGTTACAATAAGTAATTTGGAAATGTATTAATTTATCATTTTTAATTTTAAAAAAAATATAATTTGGGGATTTAAGATACTTGTACATTTTGATTAATAATGTAATTCTAGAGGTGTTTTTTTTATTACTCAAAACTATTTTATTTTTATTTTTGAATATTCTAATTTTTGTGTTTTGTTGGAAGACATACATATTAATCATCAAACACAATATCATGGTATAAAATTCTCACTCATGAAAGAAAACCAGAATAAAATCAGACATATTGATTAGAGATATCATGTAAGAATGTCCATGTTTCTCGCATTAGGTAGCATGAGGCCTATACATGAGGTAGAAATAATGACTTACTTTTATGACATATGGTCATGAATCCTATAACCCATCACCTAAACATTGTACACCTCAGAAAAAACCTAATAAAAAACATTATTATTGAAACAATTGAAGTACTACCCCTATAGAACCTTCTCTAGTTTAAGAATGATACCACCCTGAACCAAATAATACATATTACAGAAATAAAATAAAAAATAAATCACCCAACACAAAAACTAACATAAATTATATATATTAATCAGTAAAAATCAACTACAACTACCCATACATTCTCATCCAATTGTAGAAACAAAATCAAAAAAATATTCAACCATTAATTTTAAAGAAAACATAGAATAGTTAGTCTAATCTAGAAAACCTGTACTATATATCAAACATCATAGGGGGAGACATGAATAGATTTTGGAGGTAAGAACATAGAACAACATGATGAAACTATATATTATTATGAATAAGAAAAAACAACTATTTTTATTAGTGGTTGGGATAATAGAATATAATTGACAACACCGGAACAGAAAAAAGATGACCATTAGATGAAAATGATATACACATGATGAATCATCTAGAAACCCCCAAATCATCCCAATCTCCAGCCACCAATAACAACATTTTATCATACTAAATCAGGTTCTAGAGTGATGGGGATGTAAAAAAAGAGTATAGGAAGGAAAAAAGAGATATCATCAAATACATTCCATGGTTTCAAGAGCACCACATGAATTTAATAAAAAAACAAATTATCCCAATCACCCCAATGGAAACAATTATCTCATTCTTGATCAACCATAAACACAATCAGTATTGACAACATGTGGAGTCAATAATGACAAGACTAATATAAATAGATGTGGTGTAAGATTATAGAGGCCCTCAACTATCATATACCTGATAAAAAAGACCCCATAGAGAAAAATGGATTGGAAAATAAGTGTAATCATAAGATAGGATACAAAGAATAGATAAATCATGAAGTAGTCTACTAGAAAAAGACAGCGTGGGTAGAGATGGGTAATAACTATTAATATATATTGTTATTAATGTATATTATAGATATTATTAAATTACCTAGGGAACTATGATGAAATATTTAATAACTATTTTCAATATATGATGTCTAGAATCTATATTCATGAAAGATGTTTTTTTATCTCCTTAGGTGAAATATCTAAAGTAAACATAATATTATATATAGAAATATAGAATGAAATACAACTAATTTACTCTTTAAAGTATATTAAAGGATATGATTAAGTTTAAAATTATTGAGTTTTGGTAAAATATAGTGTAATGAGGAGGATCTATTTGATGACTCTCAAGGAGAGTAGCGTTTGATGATTTCTTGAGATGATGACCAAAAAATACATTTCAGGGAGAAGATCTATATGATGTATGTATGTTAAAGATAAGGAGAGAGTTTGAAAAATTGATGATGTGAATAATTTGGTATACACATCAATGAATGTATCACATAATTCACAATGAGACAACGAAATGTTGGAATTTTTTATGTAACCAATGATTCAATAGAGTTTCTCAAAAGGATTATAAATATCCCTAAGAATATCATTTGAACATAAAATTTGTGGTGGTGAATATTCAATATAATTATGAACAAGATAATTTTGTATCAATGTAAATAAAATTATTTTTCAGTGAAAAAATAAATTTATATTCATAAATGGATATAGATTCTAAAAAGGCAATATCCAAATTTTTTGTTTAGTGGATTGAACATTCTTCTTGGAGTTTGTAATGATTAATTCTTTTTATAAGAATATATAAATGAGTATGGAATTTTCATTGTATTATATTATTAAATATCCACTTGGATGATGAAAAAGTGTTTGAACTAAATATTTTTTGAGATAATTTTATTATTTTAGGAAATGATGACCAATTATAATACTATTTCTGATTGTATTGATGAAAATAGTGAGGATTAATTGATATTAAGGTAGCCATTAAATTTTTAAACAACATATTAGTAAATAAATAAATTTAATGAAAAATAAATGAAATCATATATGTTGATAAATTTTAAGAAAAATAGATTTAATTTGATATAAAAATTATGAATAATCATAATAAGTATTTAATAATTTTTGTGATGACTAAAGTTTTGTGCATTTGAGATTATCATGAATAAGATGTATAAATATGTAGTAATATTTTCTAAATATTTTTATGTATAAATTGTTATTCCCAAATATAGTTAATGATAGATTTTTCATAGTTTAATTGAGAATAAAAAATTCAACTATAATCTTAAGTATGCATCACGGAAAAAATAATTTTTTGAATGAGAATTGATTTTCAAAGGATAGATATATGTGGCCAAGAAAGTGAAATTATTTGTATAGTGATACTTATTAAAATATAATTTAGTTTCAAACCCTATATAATTTATATATCGAATTCCATTAGTATAATTTTGTTTAAAATTATTGGAATTTTGAAATGATATTCAATATTGTTTTATAAGTAAATTGAGGTAAATAAGAAATATCCAAGGGAAACTTTATTGGTTTTTGAGAAAATATATTGGGTTAATACAATTATATAATTTGAAAATTTATGTTGTAATACTTTTTGAAAGGTTATTTGACTAGTATTTCCTAGAAATATTTATGATGGGGCTTCATGTGAATTTAGTATCTTGAATTTTGGAACCATACCAGTAAATATTCTCTAGAGTTAAAAAGTATGGGAATGAGAAAGATTACATGTGATTAAAGAGAAAGTAAAGAGGAAACTATTTATTCAGGATATATAAATTATCGATTGAGGAATAAAATAATGAGATAATTTTACAATATCTTAGACTCGATTTTTTATAGGAAAAATAATATAATATTATTGATAATTTGAGTAATTATTAGAAAATATTTGTTGAGAGAAATATAATCCAAGTAAAAAATTAATACATGTATATATGTTTTCATACCACCAACAATGAAAGAATAATATTCATTATTAATTGTAGAATTATACTAAAAACATATTTATTCTTTTTGATACTATTAACACTATAAGCGCTTCATGGGAAATATGCTCTTATATAATCATGTATATAGAAAATATGTAAAATAAATTATTGGGAAATTAAGCTATTAAAAAATTATTCATAGGTAAAGGATCTAATATTCAATATTTTTTATTCCATTTGTGATATTATAGGATTTCATATCCAATGTTTTTACTTATCATAACATATATATAGAATTCAGTAATAAGGGAAATAATTGTAAAAAATATTAAAAGTTTTTTTCTTTTTTATTATATGTGTTGTGAATTTATTATTAAAAATGAATGACTTGCATTCATTATATCAAGTTTAATGGCTTGAATGAATTTATCAATAAATTTTTTTAAATTTATTCACCCAAATCTCTATATGGTTACAAATGTTAATATGGAATGCATTTTATATTAGAAACAAGAGTAAAAAATTCAATAAAAATCATTTTATTTATAATTTGTACACCATTTAAATCAAACCATCATTTCAAACCATTAACCCACTCCCATATGAGTGGTAATTCCATTTTTTGAACTTTAAATATTTATATTTAGTTCTATTATTTAATTACTTATTTTTCTATTATTTTTTTATAAAAATTCCTATGAAAATCCTTCTATGATAAAACCTCAAATTACTCTACCATTGTAATATTTACTTTACTATCATTAATAGGATATATCAGAACTAATAATACTTTTACAACAACTTGAACTACCCTTTTGGTTACATCTATCTAGTTCCCCAAAAAATTTCATGTGTTCTTACATGAATCACATAACAAATTTACATTAATGGAAGAGGTGACCATTTTGTATCATAATGGATTCCATACCCTAATTCATAATTTCAAAAATCAATCTTATTAGATAAATTAGATAAATACTATTAAAATGAATATAATAAAATTATTAGTGAAGATAAAAAAACATGATATTGAAAATAATTATGTTTAACAAAATCATATTATCCTCATTATGAGAAAAATAAATGAATTATTGGGTTAAAGTTCCATTAATGATGAACAAATAGAGGAAAAAATATCTATTAGGAACCATGGATTATACATATAAGTAGGGAAAAAAGTATAGAATACTCACAAAATTTCCTACATTTTTAAAACAATGAAATTAAATTATTTCACGAATATAAAAATGAACCATGATAAAATCATATTGGTCTAGTGAGTTTAGAAACTTTATCACATAAAAAATTGGTTCATACAAATCTCCCATTACATTCTTCAAACCTAGAACCACTATAAGACATGTCATTCATAAAACATTTAATCACAACTTGGGGAAAGGAAACAGAAGAGAGGGTGAGTTCAGAAAATAAATAAGTGTAAAAATGAAGATATCAATGATTAAATAAGCATAACATGACTATAAGGGTACGATAACATGATATTAATAATTTAAATCCATACCCATCATATCATTGATCAAAATCTCGAGTCACAAGATTAATATTGGAAGTTCATATGAAATGAATTACAATACAATATGAGAACATAAGCATTGATAATATAAATTTTGTGTGAGATATGTAATTTTAGTATACACATAAGCATATAAAATAATTTCCATTGTAGTGAAGGATCACTAATAGAACTATCATAGAGGAATGGGTTCTCTCCCCAAACCATTATCATGTTAAGGGTTTACTCCCAAGTCTATCATAGTTGAAAAAGTCCCTTTATAAACATGTTTAACTTCCAAGTCATGTAAAACCCCAAAATTGTGAAATGATACCATTGTATTTGATATCATAAGATTCAAATAATACCAATCTTAAACAAAACATGAAATATATCTCTTTAAATTTAATCTCTTTGATAACTTGCAGAACACAAAAACCTAAGTCTAAATGAATCATGTTATAGTATATCATTATAAATGAGATTTTAAATTAAAATCTATGAGTTTTACTAATTAAATTAGGAAAATTATTGTTATCTACAGATTATAAATAAAATTAGAAACATTTAAAAAAATAAAATATTTCAAATACTGCATTTTCTGTAGAAGAAAATTTAGTCATGTTTTGTGCGCATAAATTAAAATTAATTTTAACCACTATTAGATTTTTTTATATAATGAAATTAATTTTTAAATAATCATTTCAAAGTTATATTAGGGTAATGTTTTGGCATTTTTCTGAAAAGATACATTTTCAATGAATAGTTTAAAATACTCGTAATTGAAATCATCTGTTTAATTTAAACAAGTATCAATGATAAATTAAAATTAAAATTGGTTTTAAGGTAAAAATAGATAAAATATAATAAAAGTTAACTAATTTAGTTTATTTTAATAAATTTCATATTTAATTTTTGTGTTAAATCCTTCTATATTGAAGATAATTTTCTCTTTGGGAACCCACTTTTTCAACACATATATGGGTATAATTTGAAATTATATTCTTCCACTTATATAAATTTATTTTAGAAAAATTTATTTCATATTTGGAATCATAATAATATATATTATCAGACATGTTCAAATTATTTTTTATAAAAAAAGTATAGGAAAAGGAGTGAAAAGTAATTATCGCGGTTAAGGTAAAAATGGTTTTATTCAGGGGTGAAACTTCAAATTAAAGTTTTAAAATGACCCAAAAACATGGAAAAATCTATTTTTCTGACCATATTTTCAAATTATAATGTATATTTGTTGATAAAAATCCATTATTTACCAATATTTAATTATAAATATGGGGGTACACCTTTATCTTTTAATACAATACAAGCGTGTCACTAACCACACTTATAAATAGCCAATCACAATCCTCACTTATTCTCACATTAATTTTTTTTACTCTCCAATACCTAGCCAAATAACATCCCAACACCCATACCCTATTATTATATTACATGGTATAAACATAAACACTTTATAGGAATACATAATGTATATTCTTAATGAGGTGGTCCAAGAAGATATAAAATTCCAAACTATGTGTTTTTGATTTATTTTCTCTCCCACCTCCTTCAATGATTATTAATTTTTGATTATTTATTATAAATGTTATATCACATTAAATGAGATTTTAATTTTTTATTGAAATGATCTATGTCCATATCCTCTTCCAATAAATATGATATGATAACTTCACTCGTGTGTATGGTGGACTACCGCCTCACAAACCGATTTGACATTTTTCCAGCAACACCTTCAATAGTTTAATATGATGATATATATAATGTATATATATAATATTTATAGCATAATTATACCTATAGAGTTATTATATTGTATAAATCTTTTTACATTCCATTCTTAAGGGGATATTATATCATCACTTGTGTGTATAGTGGACTACCACCTCATAAAGTGTTGTGATTCATTTTTCAAGAACACATTACATGGAAGATAATAATGAGAATGAGAATGAATATATGTGATAAAAATGGAATAATAATGATATTCATGAAATATTTATAATTCTAAAAATATAATATATCATTTTTGTTCTTCCCATTTTCACTCATTGAATGATGATAACATCATTCGTGTACGTGTTGACCATTTCCATCACAAAATGATGTGACACTATTTTCATCACAAAAAAACATGAATGATATATATAAGTATATTTAAATATATATTCAATTTAGTAAATTATTATCATTTTGGAAATATAAAATATTCCATAACTCCATTCCGCAATGATCATTGAAAAATTGGAGCATTATTCATGCGTATGTATGACCTACCAGATCCCTGATCATAACATAATTCATTTGTCAAAAACATCATTCATTATTGGTAATAAAAGTATAAATTATGTTTACATATGATAATTTTGTCATGACTATTATTTTCTATATGATGTAACTAAATAACATGCACAAGAAACAGATCTTTTAAGACAAACACGAATGAGAAAATAAGGCAATTAACAACCAAAACAATGAAAATAACCAAAAATTAGTAATGAATGTGTGATAAGATATTATTAAATTATAATATGTGAAATTATAAATATTAATATGGTTATGTTATTATTTAAAAACAGGTTTGAAATAATTATATATGAGTCTAAATCATGTTTAACCAAATGAATATATGTGGTAATGGAAAACATCTCAATTTACCTTCATTGAGGAATATTTATTTAATGTGGAGTAAATTTATTTAATATAGAGTGCAAAGAGACCCTTATAAATTTAATATCATGAATACATCATAATTCAAGGTATTTGAAATTTCAATTTGAAATATTTAATCAAAGGGGATTTTACATGGAAATTACCAAGTGGTACTGAATTTCATAACTGTATTTGTTTTTTGGGTTATATTATTATCATCCTCATCATTTATTTATTTATTAGAAAAAGGAAGGATAAGAAAAGTACAAGAACCCCAAGGGGGAAAGCCAAATCAATGGAAAACATGAGCCTATGGAGGCCTAATGTAATGACTCCCAAGGGTATCCCACCTAATTAGACCCACCCCCTCAAGTTTTAAGAGGTTTACATTTGAGACACAATAAATATGGTATCCTTTCTTAGTAAGAGAGGATAGGTGGTCTTCAACTTTGTTCCCATCATGTCACGTGTGAAGCACTTTTATGTTTTTTTTTGAGCATTCCCCGACACTTTCTAATGGTGTAGGATATGGACCAAGAGACATTACCATTTCCCTTCAAGGAGTTGTGAAAGATCCGAGAATAATTCACCACTTTAAAAAGAGTGATATTATCCTATTGGAAAAGGGAGAGGATAGTATGAGTAACCTTGTATTCTGCCTAAATGGGGGATACACTTCCCAGGTGGATGAAGAAAGACAATATGACCGTGCCTCTGGAGTCCCGCACAACCCCACCACCCCTGATAACACATGAACAGACAGATCCATCTGTGTTTAGATTCAAACTACATATAAGAGTAAGCCATTACATGCAAAGGGGCCTTGGAATACCTCTCTACGAAAATGATACTGGAACATTAAGAAGAAGTCGCTGAAGAATAGGGGCATAATTCCACTCCTAATAGATTTTAACGATATCGAGAATTTGGATATATTATTTCTGATTATATTTTCTCTTATTTTCAAATGATTTAGTAGATTTAAATATGACAGAAATAATTTATTGATGTGTTAATTCTCACAACAATTTTACGATACTTTTATGGATTTTGTTCTTAATCCAATTTTAATTGAGATTGTTTATAATTGAGTTTCCATTAAGGAAATAAGTTAATCGTTGTATAATAAACCCACTTAGTTTTTTCATCAATATTCAAACATGAAATTTTAATGTAATTGTTGCATTTTTACACTCTTTGAAATACCAAAATATTGATAAAATGTTTTTAATATAAATAAACATTATTTCAAATTTCCATAGAAAATATTATTTATTCCAAAACCATTTTTTCTAAAAAAAATTAAATAATATTTAAATTCTTCAGAATTATTTATTAAATCCATTTTTTAAAAAATAAATCTCCTTGTTTTTTTCCAAACAATTCCAACTTGGATATTACTGAAAAAGTTAAGAGAATAATTATTTTAATGTGTATGGAATGTATGAAATGTCCATCAATCATAAAAAATCAATGTTTAAAATTTTATTTTATAAGTTTCAAAGGTTATTTACAATGAAACAATTTTTTATTTTTTTACTAACATTCTGTTTTAAAATGTTATTTTCAAAATTAAATGGATATTTTCTTCAAGAATGTTTTTAAAGATATTTTTATTTAGTTTATATGCATAAATGAGAACAAATATTCATTTTAAATATACTAAATGGGGTATATGTTTTATTTATCCTATAATTATTTTTCATTTGGATGATTTATGATTATTTTGATCAAGTAAAATCTTGATATTCACTTACTTGATATATCTTTGTAGTCACCAACATTCCATTAAGATATTAGATTTTCTATGATCATTGGATGTTAAATTTTCCCTAAAAATCCATATTATTTATAATTAATATTATTGTTTCTAGAAATATATCTCATTTCTATATGTGGTGTTTTTTTAATGTTATTTGATTGAGTAGGGAAATATTGATAATCTGTATTCCTTCTTCAATAAAGATATTTAATGGTAATACAATTTATTCATGAATTAAATATATTATTTGATATGGGAGGAATAAATTGGACATCCAGATACTGCGATATTCAATTATAGATAGACCCTCAATGTATCAGTAGTATCATTAAATGAATTAGTTTAATATCCTTTCTTAAATGGGTTTATGGTGTACACCAACACATCAGTTTTAAAATATCTTATGAAGGGTCATAATAGTAGGGGTATCATGTTTCTGAGATCATGATGTTCAATAATTAAATATTTCCTTCATTGACAATTCCTTTATTAATATTGATGATATTTTTTCAATGATATCATCTTTGGTTGGGTTTCATTCTAATATTATTTATTAAATGGAATGAGTCTTAGTTATTTACCTTGGAATATTGTTTTCCCCTCATCTAGTTATTATTGTCATGTTATTGACTAAATGGAAGGTGTGTTAAGTTATTTACCTTTCCAAATTTATAATGAATTATCTAATTATGATAATAAAATTATTTAAATGCCATGTCTATTCAGTTATTTACCATTCCATGTCATTTATGCTTATTGTTTCATCATAGATTCTATTATACTTAACCCTTACCAACCATCTCAGATCACCCTTATATTTTTTCCTTTACTAAGAATATATGAAGTATATCATGATTGATTTGTATGGACATGAAATATATAATAATGTTATTCTAAAATATTTTTTAATTTATTTTTTCATATTTAATAAGAGAACCAAGTGTGTATAAAGAATCCAAATACTACTAAAATATTGAGTCCTTTGGGTTTTTACTCCTTGTATCTTATTCCAATGTAATAAATTAAGACACCAAATTCAGGTTAATGGAATCAAGGTCATTATTTTTTGTATTAGATTTTGATTATTAGAAAAAATGGGAATTATATTTTGGAAAACATATTTTAGGGAACATAAAGCTATGATAAAAATTGTGTGTAAGTATAAATGATCATCCTAAAGCTTGGGTAAGGAAGAAATTCTGTGGTTTTTCAAATAGTAACAGTCTTGTATAGATACTTAAAGTAGAAATGGTGTTGGAAGTTTTTTACAAATGTCTATTAACTCTAAAAAGGGAGTATTGGAATTGACTCAATAGTTACCTGGTGGATAACAATAGTAGTTACTATGCACCATGTTTGACACTTCCGAGGGATATGTATAGGATACATGACATTTTCACTACAAAAAATTATGTATGATTTGAATAGATAATGAAAATGAGTTTAACAGTTTAAACCAAAGGTGTATTAGATTGAAAATAAGGTGTTATGATTTAAAAATCCTATAAATGATTATATTATTTTCCCACTCTGATTATTGTTTCCCACACTATGATATTTTGGTTTACTCAACGGTTTGAACCCGATGGAATAATTTTACCATTTAACATGATAGAACATGTGGTTACTATGATATTGAAATTTTGATGATGAAATTAGTGAATTATATCTTTATTTTGGATAATAAATTATCCCAAAATATAATTAATAACATATACCTTGACCAACTCTCAGATTCACTGTATAATAGAAGGATGAGGTTTACCAAGAGTACAAGTAGTGGATTCCATAGGGGAAAGATGGATTTATTTCCATAATGTGATAAATATGGAAATCTAAACCTTGTAAAATGTAAAAATTGAATGGGGTAATGTTTTATGTGTGGGAAAATAGGGAATAAAGTAATGAATTGCTGGGGAAATTTGAAGAGTCTGACTGGAGGAAATAAATCTCATCCAAGAGATCTATTTATAGTTTGATGGTATAAATTTGGAGAACCTGAGAATTATTCCAGTCAATTTCCAATTCAAAAGGTTAACCACTAGACCAAGGGATTACCTATGTTGAAATAAAATGGATGAAGTATTTATGTATTTTTATTAATGAATAAAATTGTAAAATTATTTTTACCAATTTTATATTTATGATAAGAATCCTGAATCCTATAAGTATTGAGAAAAATTACATAATAATAAACGTATTAATTAATATAGGAGTCATGGATATAATCATGAGATATAAATTTAAGGTTGATAATAAGTTGAAAGTATTAGATACCCTTTTTTAGGTTTTATCTGATTGTATTTCACAAGTATTAAGGATATTTTTTAGAAAAACATTATGGGAATACAAATAATTGGGTTAGTATATAAAAGAGTTATATGAAGAGGAATTAATTTACATTATGGACATATGATTAATATTTTTGATAACATTTATGGTTTATCTTACTTTTTATGTGGTAGTAATTATGTGATATATCAATTCGAGACCAATATAGGAATTATATAAATATAGTTTTGGAAACAGTATAACTCATTGCAAATAGTAGATTCTGTATGGATTCAACCCAAAATTTAATGATGGTAAGGATTTAGAACCTACCACAGGCCTATATGATGTCTTGATTAATTTTTTATTGTTTTTTGTTTATATTTTTTTTATTATATATTAATCATGAACCAACAGAGTTACTGTAGATCTATATAGATTAATATATTATATTGGATAACTTATGTTAACCATATTGGTTTTAGAATATATTTAGAGGGGAGATGAAAAGACTTATCTATATTTTATTGATATTATTTTACATTGAAAATGAATTTTAGTGATTTTGAATTAAAAATTTAATTTTTAGATAGTTATTTCATAGAGTAGGTAATGCCCCGACCCAAAAATCCCAGAGTCGGTGCATTATTACGTATCATTGGCATGATCACAAAAGGTCAAGTCTCAAAAGACTGATTTGTTTAGTAGCCTTAGAAGTACTAGATACATTCATAAGGAATACATGACATCATAAAATGTAAACATACAAGAACATTGTTTTCATAGACAACACTGAGATCCCATAGACTATCCCTGCATGTCAGTCATAATATACTTCTTCTAATCCTAGGAAAAATAAAACATAGAAAGGGGTGAGCTCAGATGCCCAGCAAGGATAATAATATAGTGAAATCTTTAATAAATAAGAATAAACATTTAATGAAATTTATAAGGATAAAAAAATCCCTTTAAACATAATATTCAACATAATATGGAAAATATAAAATTATATAATGTCATTTACTTATTCACATAGATATTCAACTAGTAAAATAATCACAAGAAATATCAATAGCCACTTTCAAACTGATGGAATGCATAATTCCATACTTCATAACCACATAGTCAAGGCCTCGTTCCAAGACTACAAATAAGATTTTATAAAGTCCTTGTGACAAGACACTAGTTTGTCCAATGAGACCTACCGATGCATCGAGGAGCTATAGCAGGATCCACTAGTCACATACTAAGTCCAATGCATTCCTCATATAAAAAGGTTTAAACATAACATAAACATTCATTTTAAAACTAGCATATGAAATTTCAATACTTTATCCATAAGCAATGAATGATATAAAAATTACACATCCACAGTCAAACATATCACAAAACCTTCAATACAACATGGATGTATTGTATCATAATAAATCAACTTCAAATAAGTTTGAAACCCATCAAACGATGTTGAAATAGATGAAAATGATTTGTAAAACTCTTTGAGAGAAATATTCCTTTTTTATAAAAACATCTAAAAGTCACACAATTTATAAAGGAAGACATTTAAAGACATTTTTTAATCAAAGTGTCCCACAACACATTGAAACTTTTTAAAGGAATTAACATTTTAAATACATTCATGTCCATATAAATAAATCCTTAAAGACAATTTTGAAAACATGGACATTAATTAGAATTATTTAGAAGAATAAATATTTAAAACATTTAAATTGATGTTTTAGTAAAACGTACCTTAAAAATAATCCCTTTGAAAACTCTTTTATGAAATATGGACATGGATAATAAATAAGTCCCAGAAGATACTTACGTAAAAACAACCTCGGATAATAAAGAGAATGTGAAATTAAACCTTACCTTGTACTTTTCATTGGTCTAGGGTAGGTTAACATCATGTATAATGGTGAAATAATTGTTAATAAATTATACAATAATCATATACATTAATATCATATCATATATGATCTTTTAACATTTCTTTGTTAATAATATCTTAGTATTATCGTCATTTTTGGTGTTAACTGATTCATTTTCATTTATATGCTTTATTACGTAAGTAATATTTTTTATGGATAGGATGTATATTATTAATATTCAGAATGATAATAATTATTTAAATATTATTTTTAACCATCTAATGAAAATTGGTATTGAACGGATACGATGGGGAATGAATCTCATCGCATTCATGGAGACGGTAATATGTATGTATGCACGAGCGAAAACATCATTCATTTGATATTAAAATAATATATAATTGGATCATATATAAAATATAAAGAATCATTATCATGTTATATTTATTATTTAGAACAATTACACATCATTATTATACCCATCCAAATAATAATGTATTGAATAACAATTACGCCATGTGGTGGAGATAGTAAGCCCTACGTATGCACGTATGGTGACATGTCATTCAAAGGATGGATAGAATAATGAATATGGTTGTTCCATATTTATAATAACATCACATTATCTAGAAAATATTGTATTTATTATTTTATAATGGAAAAAACAAAGAAAGAGGAAGTGGAAGAATAAAAGAACTTGAAAGAGAGTAGAGAAATCATTACCTCTTCTTCGAGTTCTTCCATTTGATTTGATCAAAAGGGCTCCTTAGGTTGGATTTATGACAAAATTAAGGCCTCTAGGATAAAGTTAGGATAGTTGGGAGGATATTTGGGTAGGGTTTGGCTGATCAAAATAGAATTGTAGATGTGAATTTGAGATAAGGTGAAGAACCATTTTTAAGAAGGGTGAGGGGCACCTTTGGAAAAACATAAAATATTATTTTACAATAAACTCCTTTTTGGTTTCTAATGGCTCAAAAATGAATTATATAAAGTATATGGTGGGTATGGGTCCAAAAACACTCATCCAATTGGTTTTAGATAGGTTTGGGTCAATATATTAACCTTATCTATTAGAATTAACTCTTAGTGAAATAGTTTGACATTTACAATGTCTCTTTGTATTATTCTATTATATGGTTAATAAACTTACTATAAACTTCCAAGAGAACCATAAGTGGTTAATTAATGAAATATATAATATTATTTAATAATTTTGGCCGAACCATAGATTTTTCGGAATAGAATACCGATTAATAATATAATATTTGTTTTCAAAACAATATTTTGTCAATTTTGACACTATTTTGTATTTTGTTTTTGCTAAATTCAGAAAAACATCATTACATTGAAAAAATTCATTTAATAAATCCTAATATGTCCTATTAACCTATAAAATTAATTCAATTCATAAAAAGTCTCAAATTACATTTATTTGTGTATTTATAATATCAATTATTTTAATACTTCATTCATACGATAATTACTGCATCATCATTGTGCATAAATAAATTTAGTTATTTAATGTCTAAAAATTATAAAGAAAATTCCATCATGTAGGATATATTTATAACTTATAATGAATATTTATAGTCTAATTTTTCTTATTTATAACCCTATATTAAAAATGCTTTAATTATTAAACTTTGATTTTAAAACTTTTTACTCTTCATTGAATTAAATAATAATAATTCTACTAATCTAATCCAAGTAGACCTAAAGGATCATATTTTATTCCTAAGGTCATTTTTGGTCAAATTAAACTTATCTAATAGAATTATGACATGTGTTAGGGAAATAATAACATCAATTTTACCATTAATTACCCTATTTACTTTTAACCGTGGTAAATGAAAGAAAAAACTAACTATTCACCAAAAAATATTTTCATCTTATTGAACCCAAATTTTACTTACTTATATCAACCATGTCCCTCGGATATTTTAAATTCAACTAACAGAAGTGGTAAAATTATGTTTTATATAAATTTCCAAATGCTCTTAGGAGTTGGGTAAAAGACGGTGACAAGTTCAATAAAATTATATATATATAATATTATTAAAAAATCACTCCAATGAATTAAATTGAAAATATATTTGTATTATGTGTCTATTTTTACCTAAAATAAATTTAAATGAAATAAATAATTATTTAAATGAAAAGTTGGTTTTATCCAATAACATAGTGTTTTTCACTATTCATCAAAAATTGAAAGTTTTCAGAAACATACCAAAAATTCACCCTAAGATAATTTTGATATTCCGAATTCAAAAATAAATTCTATTTTACCAAATCGAAAACATAGAAATTGAATTTATTAATTTGAAATTAATTCTCGTTGTCAAATCCAAAAAGCATGTTTTTATGAAATAATAACTAACAAAATATTGATACTTGTTTATGTTCAATTTCAAAGTGAAGTAATTTAAAATAAATAACATTGGATTAAATGGTAAATATATAATCTATTTATACTTAAAAACCATTAAAATTTATAATTTAACACTACAAATTATTTTGAATAAAAAAGTTGTTTTCAGTTATAATATAGTATTTTTCACTATTTACCCAAATATGAAATTTATTAGAAAAATGCAAAAAAATTGTTGAAACTAAATTATTATGTCACAATTCTAATGAAGTAGTTTATTTTGTCAAATTCAATATATAAATGATTCAAATATTGGATTAAAAAAGGGTTCTCCAATAAAAGGCGGTAAAATTAAATTTTTTTAAAAAATATTTCTTCTATCTTAAAAAATGATTTTTTTCATTATGTATAAGAAACTCATAATATGAATTCTAAAATTATAAGGATTATATAGAGTTCAAAATTTATTTAGTACTATTCATAACTTCTTTTGAATGGCTAGTTTGGTAAGTAGTGGTGCGCTTGAACTCGGTGTTGCTTGTTGTGCATGTTATTGAATTTCTTTGAAGAAATAACGTACTATGAAATTGTGGTGTTACATTCTTCCCTCATTAAATAAACTACATCCTCAAAATTTGAAATAGTTCTTTCAAAAAAAAATTTTGAAAATAAAAAATACCTTTGTGGGAAACCCCACATCAGAAATTGGCTTAAAAAAATTTATTCTTAATAAGAGGAAAAAGGGGATGAAAAATTCCCCAAAAAAATATGATCTCGATTAGGAGAACATTGATGGAAACTAAAGATACATAATTGGAGTAAACACATAAATATTTATCAGGAGTGATTTAATTCATCAGTCACAAACAATTGTTTAATTGATGGCCTCAAAGCCATCAATCTATGATGATTTAAAATATCATCGGTTCAACAATACATAATGTATTACGATAACACATTTTTGGTTTTATGATCCATTACCTAAAGTTTAAGAATTAATTTCTTCATAGAATTAGAGAAGAAAAATATATATACTTGATAAGTAGAGATCTATCATTTAACTAATTTCTACCACAAACATATCTTTCACTCTAAATGATAATAGGAATTAAACAAAATACTCTATTTATCCTATTCATATAGGGTTAAAAAATGAATTTATAATTCATCTGCCAGAACTTTTAAAAAAACTACATTATTAAATCTAGGAAATCACATGGGCTAGTGGTAGGTGATATACCCTTGTCTCTCTTTGGCTGCGGGTTCAAGTCTCACGGCCTTTCCAGATGCGACGGGATGCCGCCCGACCTCTGGGTTTTACTTTTTATGGCACTCCAAAAATAATCTCAAAACAAGACTTATCCAAAATACTTCTTTCCAAAATCACAATCCAAAATTTATAAGGAAGGAATATACAATGAAGATCCTTTTTGCCACATAATAACATGTGAAAACCTTCATCATGTATTCTTTTTAAACACTGCAACATCCTGAATTACCATAAAACCTTATTGATTACATTCATGCTCCCTTATTTCTTATAGAACACTGGATATACTTCTTCTATCCAAAAATGCTGTAAAATCCAACAATGATGGAATAAACAAATCATTAATCAGTTTCAAGGTAGTGATGAATATCCGATATAATTTATCCAAATCAATCATGTATTATTCCAAAATCACTACCTCAGTATTAGAACCATATTATGGATTATCTTTCTCTCAACCATATATTTTCCAAAAATTTAACCTTCTATTAAGGCTCTTTTCTTGGTTCCACACAATCTAATGTCCTTAAGGAAATAGTACTATAGTATAATCCTTATATACTATATTATTATTATTACATGTACATCCTTAATACAATACTCAAATGACACAATAAATTAATAACTACATAAGAACTCTTAATCATTCCTCTTCATCTTTGGTAGTATCATAACTTTATTATTTTCTAATAATAGTATTTGGGGTATACTCTGATGATTTGGGAAATGATTCGCGTAGTGTCCAAACTCCTTGCAGAAGAAGCATTATACATTTAAAACCTTTTTCTAACCCATGTAATGACATACTTGGTGTCCTTTTTCTATACACTTATAAAAAACTCCCATTCCCTTCAATCATTTACCAAGGTGATTCTTTCCATAGTTATCACATATGGGAAAATACATCTTTCCCTTATACCCTTTATCTATATTTTTTTACCATCCTTTTCTTCTCTAGCATCCCTTCAAAGCCATATGAATTAGAGAATTATTTACTTAACTTATTAACACATGATACTGTTTCTTCATATGATGATAATTCATGGGAGATAATTTTCTTTCCAAATGTTGGATTAACTCCATGAATGATATGATCCTTGTTACTCTTTGGATGATGCATATTTCTTAAGGTATCATTCCATCTACTAGGCACCATTTCTAAAGAATGACATACACTAGGTTAGTTTATGAATCACAATGCATAATTCCAAACTTGTAAAATACCCAACGTAAATAGATTTGATTATACATATAATATATAATCATAAAATTTATTCTTTGTGAAAGTATTTACTCCTAAATCCTTCATAATAGATTGTAATGAAAATGTAAATTATCCTAAGCATATCCCCCGAGAGTGTCGTAACCAAGAGTCCAGTAAGCCCCGTTGTCGTGCACCAGTTCCCGTTCGAGTCTAGCTTATAGCGGTGTTTTCAGGTTTTACCCCTAGGTACATCTATTCCAGAGCTTCCTCTACCTACTTGTATCCAGATTGGGATATATTCCTCGTAAAACTCAAAAAATATCTATAATACCAAAATTCTAGGAAGTTATTCTATACTAATCCTCAATGTCTATCTTATGGTAATATGCTCTAATATGAGATTATATAAATCTATATTCAAACATTTATACTAAACTTCCTCTGATACCAACTATAATTTCCCAACCACAGAATCCTAGAGTTGGCGCATTATTACGTATCATTGGAATGATCATAAAAGATCAAGTCTCAAAAAAACGATTAGTTTAGTATACTATGAAGTACTAGATACATTCATAAGGTTTACATTACATAATAAAATTTTAAAATACAACAACGTTGTTTCCATAGACAACATTGAGAACCCACAGACCATCCCAGTAGCTCAGTCATAATATACTTCTTTTCATCCTGGAAAAATGAATACATAGAAAGGGGTGAGATCAGATGCTCAGTAAGGATAACAATATAGCGAAAAATTTCATAAATAAGAATAAACATTTATGGAAATGTGTAGGACTAAAAAAAAGCCTTTTGAACTTGAAATTCAGCATAATATGGAAAAGATAAATTCAAATAATTCCATTTACTTAATGAGATGGATATTCTACTAGTCGAATAATCACATTCAATATCAATAGCCACATTCGTAATGATGTAATGCATAATCACATGAAATATCAATATGATGTTGACATAGATGAAATCAAAACTACTAGAGGGGAATATATCTTTATAATATAAAATAATTTAAGAGTCACATAATTATAAAAGAATATATTTATGTTGATAATATTCTTATAAGCATGTAAGGGAATCTTCGACGATGTTATAATGGCGGAATATAACCGCACCCACCGTATAAGTTAAAAAAGACATTCATACCTTAATTTTGTCGAAAACTTTATAAAGTAACTTCTTTTGAAAATAATGGAAAGATTACTTTAAAAACATATAAGGTCAAATAAGGGTATAAATTTATTTAACCCATTGTCTAGTAAATAGTAAAAATGTTTTGGATAAGTTATTTTTAAGAAAACATGGATGTGGATGATAAAGATGTCACTATAGAAACTTATATATTAACAACGTCGGATAAGTAAAGAGATCGTAAAATTGACCCTTACCTTGTACTTTTCCATAGTCAATGGTATGTTAACTTCATTTATAACAGTAAAAATGTTTTTATTAAATTATACAAGAACTATATACATAAATTTGATTCCATATATGATCCTCTAATATTGCTTTGTTAAGAATATTTTAGTAGTTTCATCGTTTTGAGTGTTAACTGATTCGTTTTCCTTCATATGCATGGTTACGTAAGACATGTTTGTTATTGATGTGATGTATTTGATTCATATATATAATTATATTAAGATCTTAAACATTATTTTTAATCATGAAAGGAAAATTATTCTTGAATGATTACGATGGGGAATGAATCTCACCACATTCGTGGAGACGATAATCCGTACGTACGCACGAGTGACAATATCATTATATTAATGGTTAAATAATATTTAATTGGATTGAATATCATATATATAGAATCATTAAAATGTTATATTTATTATTTACATGATTTATACTGATTGTTATATCAATCCAAATAATGAAGTGTTTGAATAACAAACCACACCATGACGTGAAGATGGTAAGCCCTACCCACACACATGTGATGACTTTTTCATTTATATAATGGATAGAATAATGAATATGGTTGTAAAATATTTATAATTACATCATAATATGTAGATGGTACAAGAATTATTATTTTGGTATAGAATCAACAACTAAAGAGTAAGTGGAAGAAGAAAAGAACTTGAAAGAGGGTGGTGAAATTATTACCTCTTCTTCGGGTGTTTCTTTTTGAGTTGATCAAAAGGGATCATTTGGTTGAATTTATGATCAATTTAAAGACTCTATATAAAATTGGGGGCAGTTGTGAGGATATTTGAGTAGGGTTTTTCCAAGCCGAATGGCTCTGGAGGTGTGATTTTGAGAGAAGGGGAAGTAGCCTTTTATAAGAGAGGCGGGGGTCACTATAAGAAAACCTTGAAATATTATTTTATTATACAATCATATTCAGTTTACAATGGCTCCAAATTGATTCATTTCTAGGATAATGTGGGGATGGGTTGAAATCCTCTCAACCGATAAGTTTTAGATAGATTTAGGTCACCATATTAACCTTATATTTTAGATTTAACTCTTAGTTAAATAGTTTATCTTTTACCAGGTATTCTTGCATTGTTATAAAAAATAGTTAATAAACCAAATATAAAAAGCCAAACGAACCCAAAGTGATTAATTATTGATATATCTATCCTTATATAAGTTGTTTGGCCAAACCTTATATTTTTATGAATATAATATCAAACAATAATATAGTTTTGATTTAAAAACTAATTTATATCAAATTTGACACTATTTGGTATTTATATTTTGTTAAAGTCATCACCACAAGATTAATTTAAAAAAAATTCATTTAATAAAGCCTAAAAATTCATATTAACCTATAAAATTATTGGAATGCATCAAAAGTCTCAAATAACTTTTATTCGGATATTTCTTATATCAATTATTTTAATCTTTCATTATGAAGGTAATTAAAACTCCATCATTGTGTCATAAATAATGTAAATTATATAATTTCTAAAAATTATAAATAAAATACCATCATGTTGGAAATAGTTTTATCTTCATAATGAATATTTATAGTAAATTTTATCTTACGAATAACCAAATATTAAAAACAATTTATTTATTAAAAAGAAAATTTAACACTTTTAACTCCTCTTTAAATAAAATAATATTAAATGTACTAATCAAATAAAAGTGGATAAAACAGAACATATTTTATTATTAAGGTTTTTTGGGTTAAATTACACTTATCCAATAGAATTAGGACATGTGATAGTGTAATTATAATATCATTTTTAACATTAATTACCCGATTTACTTTTAACTGTGGTAAATAAAAGTCAAGAGTTATGATTCAAAAAAAATTATTTTCATCTTATTTAACCACATTTTACATTATTATGTCAAGAGTGTCTCTCAGATTTTTGAAATTAAACTCACATAAGAGGTAAAATTATGTTTCATGCATATTTTCAAATGCTCCAAGAAGGTGGGTTAATGAAGTTAAAAAAGTTCAATAGAATTTTATACAATAAATTTTATTATAAAAATGAATCCAAGGAATTACATTGAACTAATATAGGTATTAAGTATCTATTTTTACTTAAAATAAATAAAATAAATAATAATTAAAATATATGTCATTTTTAAACAACAACGTAGTGTTTTTCACTATTCACCAAAAATTAAAAGTTGTTTGAAAAATATCAAAAATGAACCCTAAGATAATTTTGATATAAATAATTCTAAAATTTATTCTATTTTACCAAATTATAGACATATATGTTTCATTAATTAATTTAAAATTAATTCCCGTTTTCCAAACAAAAAAGTGAGTTTAAAAAGTAAAAACTGTCAAAAAATTGACATGTGTTTATGTCACATTTAATTGTGAAATTACTTATAATGAAATACATGGTTTTAAATAATAAAAATATAATATAAATATACTTCCAAACCATTCAAATACATAATTTAAGAATATACATTATTTTGATTAAAAAATTAGTTTTCTATTAAAATTTAGTCTTTTTCACTCTTCATCAAAATATGAATGTTGTCAGAAAAGTACTAAAAATTTATCCAAAATAAATTTTTGTTTTATACTCCTAAAGAAGAATTTAATTTCATTAAATTGAATATATAAAACATTCAGTTTTTTTAAAAAAAATTCACCATTAAAAGGCGGTAAAATTTCATTTTTTGAAAAATACATCTTTCATCAGAAAAAATGAATTTGTTCTTATATTATCTCTACGAAACACATATTATAGATTCTAAAATTACATGGAGTATATAATATTCAAAATTCCGTTAATAATATTCATAACCTATTTTTGAATGGCATGTTTGGTAAGTCATGGTGCGCTCGAACTCGTTGTTGTGTGTAGCGCAAGTTATTGAATTATATTGAAGAGATGTTGTACAATGAAATTTTAGGGTGTTACATTCTCCACTCCTTTAATAAATCACTTCCTTGCAATATGAAATTTTTCTTTAAAAATAAAAGGTTAAAAATAGAAAAATACCTTTGTGGAAAACCCATATCATAAATTGGGATAATAAAATTTAGTCTTAATAAGAGGGAAAGGGAAATGAAAAAGTCGCCACCAAATTAAGATCTTGATTAGGAGAACATTAGTGGAAATTAGAGACACATAATTAGAGGAGAAATGTAGTTATATATATGGACTGATTGAGGTCATCAATCACAAACAAGTGTAAAATTTAGGTCCTCAAAGCTATCAATCTATAATGATTTAAAATATCACCAGTTCAACAAAACATAAGTTATTAGGATAACAAATTTTGGGTTTTAAGATAACTTCCCTAAATTTTAAGAATTTTCTCATAAAATAAGAGGAAAAAAATATACTTTAAATGTAGATTTCCATCCATCACCTAATTCCTACCACAAACTCATATTTAACTACAAAAGATAATAGAATTAAAAAACATACTATTTATACTAATCGTTTAGGTTTCCAAAAATAATGAATTTATTATTTATTTGTCAGAATATTTAAAAAAACTACATTATACAAACCAGGACATCACGTAGGCCAGTTGTAGGTGATACACCCTTTTCGCCCTTCAATTGTGAGTTCAAGTCTTGTGTCCTTATCAGATGCAACTTGTTGTCACCCGACCTCTGGGTTGTTCTTTTTATAAAAATCCAAAAATAATCTTAAGAAATGATTTAACCTTAACAATAGTATCTCATGTCAAACTTAATCCATTCCAACCATTAGATTTATCTAAAATACTTCTGTCAAAACTCACAGTCCCAAATTTATAATGAAGGTAAACAGAATGAAGATCTTTTTTTCCATATAATAATTTGTGAATACCTTCATCATGGATTATTCTAAAACATTGTAACACACTGAATTATCATAAAACCATATTTATTACATTAATGCCCCCTTATTCCTTATAGAATATTGGATATACTCTTTATATCCAAAAATGATGTAAACTCCAACTATAATGGAAAAAACAAACAATTAATTAGTTTCAATGTAGTCAATAATATCAAATATAATTTATCCAAATCAATCATATCTTATTCCAAAATCACTACCTAACTATTTGAACCATATTAAGGTTTATCTTTTTTTGAAACATGTATTTTTCAAAAAGTTTAACTTTATATTGAGTCACTTTTCTAAGAACCATATAATCTAAAATCCTCAATTAAATAGTACTGTAGTACAATCCTTACTTATATCCATAATTCATATAACCAGTATATCAATAATACAACACTCAAATGAAATAATTATTTAATAACAACATAAGAACACTATTCATCCCTCTTCATCAATGGTAGTATAATAACATTATTATTATCCAATAGAATCATTTGAAGCATATTTTGATGATTTTTACATTGATTCGCGTAGTGTCCCAACTCCTTGCAGATAAAGTATCATACATTTGAAAAACTTTTCTTACAATGGCAATCACGTACTTGGTGTTCTTATTCTCCACACTTATAACAAAATCCCATTGACTTTAATGATTTAACAAGGTGATTATTTCCACAGTCATCGCATATGGGAAAAACCTTTCCTCCCTCTTCCCTTTATCCATATTTCTTTCAACCATCCTTTTATTATTTTACTTCACTTCAAATACATAGGACTCAGAAAATTATTTACTTATCTTATCAATTCATGATACTATTTATTCATATTATGAGATTACATGGGAGACTATTTCCCTTATAAATGTAGTATTAATACCATAAAAGAGACTATCCTTCTTACTCTTTGGATCATGCATATTTTTGGAGTTCTCATTCATTCTACTTGGCACCATTTCTAAAAAATGTCATAAACTAGGTTAGTTTATTAATCACAACGCATAATTCTAAACATTTAAAAAACATAACATAAATTTAAAGGATTATTCATATAATCTATAATCATAAAAAAAGTTTCTTTAAGGAATTATTTACCCCTAAATCCATTATAATATCTTGTAATGAAAATGTGAATTATCCTAATCATATCCCATTGGTGTGTCGTAAACAAGAGTGAAACAAGGCTCGTTGTCATGTACCAGGATACCCTAGGTCAAGATTGAAACTCCTTGTTGGTTTTTTTACTCCTAGGTACATCTGTACCAGAGCCACCTCTACATTCTTGTATCTATACAGAGATGTATTTCTTGGAAAATACTCAAAATCTCTATGTTACAAAAATTTTAGGAAGTTCTTATATACTAATACTCAAAGTCTATCTTAGGGTAATGTTCTCTTATCAGAGTTTTCATAAATCTAGTTTACAAGTATTATACTAAACATCCTCTGATACTAACTATAATGGCCTGACCCTAGTTACCCAGAGTGGGTGAATTATTACATAACATTGGAAAGATACAAGGAATAATGTCTTGAAATACCGATCAATTTAGTATTATTGTAAACAAGATATATACATAAGTTCAACATACCATCATAAAAAGAAATAAAACAAAAATTTATTCCATTAGAAACATCCAAGACTCTGAGATTTTTCCTAAAAGTCACTCATAACTAACTTCTTCATATCCTGGGAAAACGAAACATAAGAAAGGGGTGAGCTCAAATGCTACGTAAGAGTAATAAATACAGCAGAAGATAACATAAACATTAGGCATAGTGAATAAGGGAAAAAACATGCCTTTACAAATAATAAACATGAACACTTTATGGAAGGAATATGAGTTGAGTAAATAATTATATAATAAAAAATAGTCATTGGAATTCTACTAGTATAACTACAACACAAACCATCAATATTATTTTCATAATGAGGGAATGTATAATGCGAGACAATCTGAAATTTTTTGACAATGCCTCAACCAAGACATCTAAAAATGATTAAGGCCTCGGTCAAAACTAGATATCAAATTGGGAAAGGCCTTGGCCAATTACATGTCTAATTGTCTCATGAGACCTACCCATGCACTAAGGATCTATAGTGGGCTCCACCCATCACTTACTAAGTCCAATACAATCCTCATATGAAAAGGTTGAAATATAACATAAACATTCGTATTAAAACTCACATAAAAAATGTCAATACATTAACCATAAACCTTGAATGGTATAAAAATAACACATCCAGAGTCAAACATATCACAAATCCATGAATACAATATGAATTATTTTTATCATAATAAATCAACTTCAAACAAGTGTAATATTTATCGAAGGATGTTGACGTAGGTGAAATCAAAACTATTTGAGAGAAATATTTATTTCTATTTTGAAATAATTTAAGAGTCACATAATTATAAAAGAAAACATTTGTTTTGAAAATATTATCATAAGCTTGTAAGGGGAGCTTAAACGATGTTATAATGGTGGAAAATAGCTGCTCCTGCTATATAAGTTAAGAAAGACATTCTTACCTTAATTTTGTCGAAAAGGCCATATAGTACCTTTTTGGAATACAAAAAAATGATTACTTTCAAAACATATAAGGTAAAATAAGGTTATAAATTAATTTAACCCATATTCTGGTAAATAGTAAAAATGTTTTGGATAATTCATTTTTAATAAAACACCGATTTGGATGATAAAGAGGTCCCAATGGATACTTATGTATTAATAACCTTAGATAAGTAAAGTGATTGAAAAATTAACCCTTACCTTGTACTTTTACTAAGCCTATGGTATATTAACCTCCTTTATAATAGTGAAAAAATTGCTATTAAATTATAAAAGAAATATATTCATAATTATTACATCATATATGATCCTCTAATATTGATTTGTTAATAATATTTTAGTAGAATCATAATTTCAGGTGTTAACTGATTCATTTTTATTCATACTCTTGGTTATGTAAGGCATGTTTGTTATGATTAGGATGTATTTGATTCATATATAGAATTATATTAAGTTCTTAAACATTACTTGTAATCATAAAGTAAAAATTATTCTTGAATGATTATGATGGAGAATGGATCTCATCGCCTTCGTGGAGACGGTAATCCGTACATACGCACGAGCGAAAATATCATTGAATTGATGGTGAAATCATATGTAATTGGTTGTTATATTATATATACAGAATAATTAACATCTTATATTTATTATTTACAGTAGTTTACTCATTATTATACCCATCCAAATAATGATGTGTTTGAATAACAATCTACACCATGATGTGGAGACGGTAAGCCGTACGTATGCACGTATGGTGACATTGTCATTTATATGATGGACAGAATAATGAATATGGTTGTACCATATTTATAATAATATAAATCTATATAGAAGGCAATATAGTTTTTATTTTGGTATGTAAACAACAATGAAAGAGGAATTGGAAGAAGAAAAGAACTTGAAATAGGGTGGTGAAATTATTACCTCTTCTTTGGGTGTTTCCTTTTGAGTTGATCAAAAGGGATCCATAGGTTGGCTTTATGATAATGGTAAGGACTCAATGTACAAGTGACTATAGTTGGTAGGATATTTGAGTAGGTTTTTTCCAAGCTAAATGGCTTGGGAGGTGTTATTTTTAGAGAAGGGGAAGTACCCTTTTATAAGAGAGATGAGGGTCACTTCAGGAAAACCTTGAAATATTATTTTATTATACAATTATATTTTGGTTTATAATGGATCCAAAATAATTTATTTAGAGGCTAAGGTGGGGATAAGTCTAAATCCTCTCAACCAATAGTATTTATACCAGTTTACATCACCACATTAACCTTATTGTTTAGATTTAACTCTTAGTTAAATAGTTTAACTTTTACCATGTATTCTTGTATTATTATAATAAATTGTTAATAAACATACTATAAAAAGAAAATAGAACCTAAAGTGGTTCATTATTGATATATATAACCATATCTAAGTCCTTTTTCTGAAATTTACATTTTTTGGAATATTATATCAATTAATAATATACTATTTGTTTTAAAACTAATTTATAACGATTATGACACTATTTGGTATTTTTTTATTAAAGTCATAAAATCTTGCTTAATTCAAAAATAATTTTTTCAATCAAACCTAGAATGTCATATTAACCTATAAAATTAGTGTAACTCATCAAAATTCACAAATTAAATTTATTTGGAAATTTATAATATAAATTATTTTATTATTTTATTAATAAGGTAATTACTACATCATAATTGTTTTAAAAATAAATTAAATTATTTAATGTCTAAAAATTTATAAAAAAATACCATTATGTAGGAAATATTTTTATATTTCTGATTAATATTTTTAATTTAATTTATCTAATGTTTAACCCTATATTAAAAATGGTTTAGTTATTAAACATTGAATTTAACACTTTTAACTCTTCTTTAAAGAAAATAATAATAAATGTCCTACAAAAATTCAAGTGCACCAAAAGGATCATATTTTATTACTAATATTTTTTTGGTCGAATTAAACTTATCCAATAGAATTAAGACATGCGTTAAGGTAATAAAAATATCATTTTTACGTTTAATTACAATATTTACTTTTAACTATGGTAAATAAAAGTCAGAAATTACTATTCAAAAAAAAATATTTTCATCTTATTGAACCACAATTTGCATATTGATGTCAACTGTGTCTCTCGTATTTAGGAAATTCAATCTAAAAAAGAAGTAAAATTATTTTTTATGCAAATTTGGAAATGCTCTTAGAAGGAGGGAAAAAAACGGTAAAAAGTTAAATAACATTTTGTACATCTAATTTTATTATAAAAATGACTCCAATGAATTAAATTGAACTAATATAGGTATTATGTATCTATTTTTTATTAAAATAAATAAAATAAATAATTATTTAAATAAAATTCGGGTTTAAACAAAAACACATTGTTTTTCACTATTCACCAAAATTTAAAAGTTTTTAGAAAAATACCAGAAATTCACCGTAATCTAATTATCATATTCCAAATTCGATATTGGATTCTATTTTACCAAATTCAAAACATTGATGTTGAAATAATAAATTTAAAATTAATTCCCGTTGTCAAAACCAAAAAGTGGGTTTTTAAAAATATAAAACTATAAAATGGTAGACATGTGTTTATGTAAAATTTAAATGTGAAATTACATATAATGACATAAATTGTATTAAATTATAAAAATATAATGTAGTTATTCTTCCAAACCATTCAAATTAATAATTTAACAATATAAATTATTTCGATTAAAAAAGTCATTTTTAATTAAAATTTAGTATTTTTCAATGTTCATCCAAATATGAATGTTACCAAAAAACAACCAAAAAATTATCCAAACTGATTTTTTTTGTCATGCTTCTAAAGATGAATTTAGTTTCGCTAAATTAAATATATAAAAGTGTCAAATATTGGTTTTAAAAAAGTTCACCATTAAAAGGCCGTAAAGTTGCATTTTTTAAAATACTTATTTTATTGAAAAAATGTATTTGTTCTTATATTATGTCTAAGAAACACATAATAGGGATTCTAAAATTATATGAATTATATAAAAATCAAAATTCATATAATATTATTCATAATCACTTTTTGAACAGATAGTTTGGTATGTCGTGGTGAGCTCAAACTCAGTGTTGTGTAACACAAGTTATTGAATTGCTTTGAAGAGATAATGTACTATAAAGTCATATGGAGTTACATAGAAGGGTCATAATTTTGTTTTGTATTCAATGATTTCTAGATTGATTAAAGTCCTATACAAGGTGTGAATTGGATTTTGTAGTCTCCCATAATTTATTTCCAACATTGTCACCAATGAATGAAGATCCTCGAAGAAAAATAATAGCTCATGATTCACTTTTTGAGAGATCTCCTATGAATATAATTCCTAAAAATGATCAAAATTCACATGAGATAGGAGTTATTAAAATTTTTCTATCTGTACGACTAGGATTCTTACATGAATTGAGAACTGAGATTCTTTATGTTGGTTTTTCTCTAGAACCGATGGGGATTACCTCATTCCAAGGAGTAAAAAACTTTTTTTATCAATATTGAATAGATCTAAATCATGACCATACAATTGTTTTTAGGGTAGGATGATCCAATTTAAGAATTTTTACAATCTCTGATAATTGAATTTTCTGATCCCAAGATGAAAACTTTTCAAATATGCATTCCACTGGGCATGAATATCCTCTAATGATGTCACACAAATTAACTAACAAATATGGTTCTAGTAACATATTCATGTTTCATTAGTTACAATAGCCGTTACAGAGGTCTCAATTGCATTAGTATTTATTTATATGAAGTATTTAAGAATCAAGAAACCTAATGGATAGTCTAGATCATCCAAAAAATATGTAAATGAGGTGACATGGCTTACTTTCCCACTACTAATAATATACATTTACACTCATTCGATTAGAAAATTATATGTTATCATTACATAGGGTTCAGTTTCCCAAAAAACATTTCCTCGTCATTAGAACAATCTCTATAATTTTGGTAGTGATTTATTATAGGCATCTTGATTCTTAAATAAGTTCTATATCAGCCACATGCAAGGGGTTCTGAGAGTCACATGATTTCCCTACCCTTCCAACATACTATCTTAGTGTACCAACTAAGTAGTATTCCACCCAATTATGGGAATATCCTATGATATATAAATATGAGTGTTTGTAGGTAGTAAGTTATTCATGGAATTAAATATTTAAATACCACCATTAGTAAAAAACTACAAATTGGTACTTGATGGAGTTCTCATCACACACTATAAAAAGAATGGGAATAAACCGTATTAGTATAGTGAAACTAGAAAGAAAACATATAAGGAGCCTATGTCTCATAGATTACTAGTTCATCCATGTGATATAAAAGAACCCCATCTCGAAGTGATTTTTTTCATGACCTATCATTTGGGGACCACTACCATTCATTATCATAATAAAAAATATAGAATGGGGGGTTATAAAAGGTTTTTTGACACTTCTAAAGCTTCAAGTTATGGAATATGTTTAAAGAAAAACCGAAGTGTCCGCTAATTTAGTAACAGATATTACAATTTTTAGTGTGGTAATTTCCTTGATAAAGAGTTTAAATGGTTTCTACATATAGTTTAGAGGTCAAAATTATCCAAATCTAGTTTCTATAACTAAAATTCCATATCATATACCCAAATATGCATCCCCATTATAGAACATACATCTATTAAAATAGATGGAATAGAATCAGACCAATAAAATACTTTGGGACATGCCCAACATCAATTAGTAATACCATAATATTTACTCCCTGATCATTATAATGGTCTAATTAGATCCTTTATTTTCTCTATTATTTAAAGAGGGGATGTGATGAGGTTTTACTATAGTAAGACATTTACTCCTCTAGAAAAAGAAAATTATCATCTATTCATTAATAGAAATTATTGAGAGTAGGCTGGGATCCTTTTTAGACATATCCCTTATAATGGTGATCAAACACTAATAAACAGTATGATTTTGTTCAGGGTCTTCCCTATCATTTATATCATGGAATAATTCATTATAGATATCCCCAATAGGAGGTATTCCTCCATGTTTTGGGATGTCCTATTGGCTAATATCTACCTCACCATGGGTTTTGAAAAAAGAGTTTATGTCAAGTAAACATAGACTAATAAATTCTAAATGAAGCTCTTATGGACTATATATGATGAGATATGAGCTTCACGATTACTTATATATTTTTTTTCAAATGAACCTGGACAATTAATTCCTTGTAGTTTTGATTAACAGAAAATTACATCACTTATTTTCAATGAATGTTTTGTTAGGGTGTATGTCTCACATTATACTCTTTCCACACTTTTTACTATTAAGTGTAGAAGCAAATATAATTTACTAAATATAGGAAACTAGATGATGAGTGAGATCAGAACTATATGGTATCAAATGGGTCTTTTTAAGAGTTTGAGATGGCCCCTGGAATGGTTTAGAGGAAAAGTGGACATTTTCAGAAATTATTAGTTAAATATGGAAAAAAAAGGATAAAACCAACAAGATGTATTATAATTACTTGTTTAAGTAATGGAAGTGGAATATAGAATGAATCATTTTTATAAATTCAATATACGTGATAGAGCATATTTTTAAATATCCTCCTAAAGATATCCATTTTGAATATTAGTATTAGATAGAACATGGTAGAAGAGATCAGAATTGCAATTCATAGAAATATTAGCTCTCCAACTAGCTACACTAGAAAAACATTGTATTCTTGAATCCATCTGGATCAAAGTATAAAAATCATATGTTAGGTAAATTTGTGATTTAGAAAGGTCAAATGGTTGTGTGATAATCAAAATGTTATTGGGTAATATTATTATAATACCATATATAGATCATTTGGTTTCATATAAAAATTAATATTTGAATTTCTTGTATAAGCCAATCAAAGAAATAACATCACAAGATACCCACAATCATCTGACATCTATTTGAGTCAGTGATTCTTGCATGTTCTCAAAATCATGACTTATATGATTCATTTGATAAATCTGGATTATGAGAATCATGTCACCTTGAAGGATCATAAGATTTGATCCCATGGAGAAATCATGAGAGCGATCTTACAAAATCATCACTCATTCGTAAAAAATTTGGATATCTCTAAGCTTGGATCAACTGAAATGGAATACCCTTTGCCACTAATTTATAGGATGTTTTAACAGAATACCAAATGTAACTCATAAGAACAATATTCAATAGGAATACAAATAAGCAGAATCCCAAGGGACTCAGGTGGGCATTTAATTTCTCCAAATTGAGTCTTATCCCATTCTTCTAGAATTAAAATATAAGGGGGGAATTTTTTAACATCCAACAAATAAACAAAGGAAAAATTATATTTTGTAAAATACCCAAAAAAAGTAAAATTTTTGTTAAAGGGAAATATAAAGAAAGGATGACCAATTGAGGGCATTTTGGTTGGGTTACACAATTACATAACACATATAGCAACACACGATCACATAACCACCCACCGATTCTTAATACATATCAAATATAAGTGAATAGGATATCTATGATAGAGTTTGAACATGATATAATGACCAAGCACTAATCATGTGATATCCTAGATACATGCATGGACTGAACTCCAAATACATCAGTAGAGAATGTTTTTCCATGATGGGGAATTAATTGAGTCACTTTTATTTATGAAACACACATAAGGTCATGCAATGAACTCATGAAAATCATATCTTGTGATTAATTTTATGAAAAGGTTTTCCATTATGAAAATTTTACATAATTAATTCTTCAAATTTGATAAACTAGGGAGATATCACTGATGGTGTGATACTAGTTCATGTGAGGTTCATGAGACACTGATGAATTATTAGAACATTTCGTATACCTAATAGAGACTAGATATGTGGTCTGTCTACCATGGGATGTAATGTAGATATTGATTGTAAATTCCTATAAACCCCATGGAATTCAAAAAAGAAATTCAAACAGAGAGTGTGATATAAAAAATAAAGGATAATAGTAGGGACCTTTTCGTAGTGGTGGAATCAAAAAATCATAATATCTTGCACGTAATAAAACTCTATGAGTAATATACGGAAAAAATTTAAGAAGGATGAATGATCATTGAACATGATATGATTGAATAATGACCTTTAGTCAGACAATAAAATAATAAATTCTTTGTCTTGCGATTATCAAATGGTTATATGATCAGAGAATAACCTTTGGTCCATACAACTAGGTTGTATGATCACCAACCCCATATTAGTTATATTATATAGTGGACCTCATGTCATTATAAACTCACATAACATAACATCCTTCACAAGGAGAGCATGAATTAACCATCCTTTTTCAGAGATAATAACCCCATGCAATAAATTTGATCACCCAGATGTCTGGTGTTCCACCCAAACTCCCATATATCCTTCTTCCATATGGATATATCCATGAACGTCCTATAATTATCCTTACTTCATAGGGATATAACCCTTAGTATTTTATTCTACTCCCCCACCATCCTTCCCGATTAGTGGTCATGGGATAATATGAACCAAAAGGACTCTGATTCCTTCCATGATTAGGATATGTATAACCCATTTCTAAGGATTGAGATCCATACAATAACACCACCCATATATATATATATATATATATATATATATATTCACATCCCTATATCCCCTATGAATGCTCAAAATGCATCACTTATAGTGCTATATAATCCATAAGACTCACAATCTTATTTTTTTAGTGAATTTTCAATATGTAATTTATATACAAATTTAGTCATATTGTCTAATGAAATGTGTCTAATCTTCCGCTAGCTCTTTTTTTTCTCACACCATGCATGACAGATAATGGATTTAATACTCGAGATAAATATTCCATTATCATGATGAATATTCTTCTAATGTGGGCTTCATTTAAAATTTACTTCTTGAATAAATATTCTGACATTACATGAAATATATATACTCATGAAGAAGCATCTTAGGGAATTATTATAGACATAAGTACCATTAATACATTTTTTGTCACATCTTCTATGATATAGAGACCCATATCATGAAATATACATAGACTTTAATTCTTTTCATTATTAGGATATGTATAATTCCTCTTAAAATATACTGACCCATATCCAATATTCAAATATACCCTTATAGTTCATAACAACATCATGATAAAATGAATGGTACGATCATGTCATATGGACACTAATTGTTTCATATAAACTATAAATACTTATATTCCTATCATAATCAGGATATTTTGGATTTTTTTCTTAGGACCAAGTTCCATATCCATTGAAAATATTCATTATCATTCCCTCTATGGTAGAATCTTCCAAATAAATAACATTATTCTACATATAGATTTGAGAATTTTAATATTAATTATTTTGGATTATGGATTTCCTCATAGAGTGATATCCTCCATAGGAATTATATTTATGTTTCATTATGGATATTGTATCATGTAAGAACCCACCCCCATGTGAAAGGTGTTTTGTATCCTTATCTCTTTAATTTCTCCCATCAAACATGAATCACATGGGATTAGAGAATTTAAATGATATAAATATTAACACAATAAACATCCTATATGGGTATCCTCATTTTTTGTATGCTCTAAACATAAATTATTTTCTTTTAATGGGAAATTGAAGCTATGTTGGATTTTATTACCAACTACAGGATATACATAGGTAAACTCTTTGAGATGTAAAACCATCATAATCAAAACATCATTATCAGTATCATCAGGACATAACCATAATGATATTTTTTACATCATTCCCCCACTTATCCATATTCGTATAATCCACAAAATCTCATTTTCTAGGACCATATACCATACAAGTAATACTTTATTAATATATAGTTCTAATAAAACAATTATCCCATCTTGAGGGTTATATTGTTTCCTGATCATATAATGTCATCTTCATTGGGCCATATCCCCATTAAGGACCATATTCATGAGTCCATACTCCTTATGAAATCAATACCTAATTCAGATATATTCTCTTCAAGTTTAACAAAAAGGTCAACTCTTACACAAGTCCAACATGAACTATTTTTGAGAACCTTTAACCTAGATTTATTTACCACAAGTTACTGAACTTCATATATTGGTCCTTTACACATGTATCTAAAAGGCACGACATGTCCAACATTACATGGGCTTAGATTTCTTTCACATAAATATATAGGAATACCATTTA
Organism: Viscum album; assembly: GCA_963277665.1. Classification (NCBI taxonomy): domain Eukaryota; kingdom Viridiplantae; phylum Streptophyta; class Magnoliopsida; order Santalales; family Viscaceae; genus Viscum; species Viscum album. The sequence goes on from OY728139.1 coordinate 907,313,925, forward strand.
TGGGCCCAATAATTATTCCATAAACACCTACCACCTTCAAAGATAGTGATAAAATCTATAGTGCCTGGCTATATGGATTTTAAAATGTATCAATCTCTTATCTAGCATCACTAAATAATAATGGGTAATAATATAGATAACATATGATACATACTGATGGGAACATAATACCCTTGATATGTATAGATGATCACATCAATGGTAAATAAACCTTGTTTTTTTAGGGTATTACATCCCATATTATGATCTAGGAGATATTCATGAAAAAATATTAAATTTATAAGAGCATCTCAAAGTATAAAATGAACCCCCAAAATGATGTAATGATTCAAACAAAATATCCTCTCAGTAAATGTGGGTTCCAAGGTGTCATTGGAAAGAGTATATAGTGATTAACTATCTTTTGAATGCAGGCTTTTAACCCAAAAATGATACAATAATTTTCAGGTGTTTTTGGTTTCATTAATATGCCCCTTTAGAAACTATACAAAACAAAAAAATGGGGAACCCAATGTGAATGTCTTTTCCACCTATATTAAAAACCCCACAATCAAGTGTTAGGTCATACTCAACATTTCAGGCTAAAACCATGATACTCAATCTTTATGTCATCCATACTAATCTAGTTCTTCCTAAATGAAAATAATTCTCACATACCTCTTTCATAATATGTATATTTAATATTACTATTTTTATTTTAAAACAATATATTACTTTTATCCACTGAAAGTACATGTGAGAAATATTTCTATTTTTGAATATAAAAAATTCAAAGTCCAATAGGTTATTTTATCTAAAATTGAATGAAGACTAAGAATCCTAATATTTTTGAGGAAATTATAACCACATTTATCTATTGAAAACATATTATAATTTCATATAAACTCAATGATTCAACATATAAATTGTGACTACTCTGATTAATTCATTTTTTTCTATTTAAAACTAGATCCCACTAATCTGTATAAAATTTCAAATGAACCCATAAAAATATCGATACTTTATCATCCCAATAATATTATAAATAATTTGTTCACTATATCTTAAATGAAATGAATATTATATTTTTGAATAAAATAGATTATCATAATATTCTTCTATAGGAATAATAAATAACATAGGCTAAATTTAAAAATATCGTGTGTATACAAACATACGACCATCACCAAAAGACACTTATTCCCGATAATCATCCCCAATCAAAAAATATTGCATCATAATAAACATACACAACAATTTTAAAATTTTATAAAACATTTTGGTTACTCACATCATTTTATACCTTTAACTCCTTATAAAAATCTAATTTTTCATTCAAACACTTATTCTTGATCAAAAATGACATACGGATATCCATGTGTATTATGTATCATCATATGTGTTTCTCCTTTATAGTTTTATTCCTTAGTCACCTAATATAATACTTATCATCATAAAAATTTATAATGGAATAAATATATTTCATATAACTCTAAATAGTTTTTTTAGACATGGAATTTTCAAAAATTAATCAATTTTTAGTGAATATGATGAATATCTAAGGTATCATGTCCAAAACATTCCTTGAATTATTTTCAATATTCCTTTCATCAAATGTTTTAAATATAAAAAATATCATATATATCCCATTAAATTTAATATTTAATGGTAACACCATGGAAAAATTATTGTATACTTCATTAAGTATATTATGTTTCTAGGAACATTTATAAATTTTGGCATACCTCAAAAAAAATTATGCATAATGTGATTCTACAAAAATAAAAAAACATCTTTTGTATACCAATTCTATAATTCTGCTAGAACACTATTAAATCATTTAAATCCTTCCAAAAAAAATTATTCAAGAATTAATAAGTAACCCTCGATATTTTTTTCAATTATATTATGAAAAAAACACCCCTAAAATCATTTGAAGGTAATTTATCCAAGAAAATAAAATAAATAATAATTGCATTAGATTTTATTTCTGTTATGGAATATTGGATATTAAGGATAAAAGTACAATGGGTCAGTATATTGAAATTAATTATCTTTATTTTTGGATAATCATAGAGAAAGAATATATTGAGAACTAAAAATATGATAAAAGGAAGATATATGGTGATACATAGAAAATGTTTATGTTGGTTTTCATATATAAAAATAATTATTAGAAGATCATTAAAAATTAATGTTTGCGGAAATAAGGAAATGGATGGATCATATTAGAGAACTCTTCATTATAAAACAATGATGATTGTAATGAAAAATTGGTATAATCAATATAATATGTATTAATGTTTTCAGAATGACTATATAATATAAATGATAATGAAAATAATTAAGTATCATAACATGGTATAACTGAGGATGAATAAAAATGGTTATATATTATATAGAGTTTTATGAATGACTCTATTGTTTTTTATAGATACATTATTCTGGTAAAAAATTCTATTTTTTCATATTATTGGATTATATGTTCAATAAATATTGATAATTATTTGAGAAGTACTAAAATAATTTAATGAGAAATATAAAAACCATTTACAAATAGGGTTTGACCTTCTCATTCTGTATAAACCATTCTCATTCCAATTGTGGTTTTAGTAATCATGGGTAGAGGTTTAATCTATATAAATGACAATACTTAATAAGGTGCCCAAAACGTTCATTGATTTTATCAATAGTCATGAAAAAGGAAGGTCATTCGCATTTTCAAAATGGAAAATTGTTTACGATATATGATATGATTAAAAATATGTATGATCATGTTGGAATTGGATTTTTACTAGTCTTAGTTCTAGAAATTAATTAGATTAAGATAAAATTGTTCTTTTTCGATTGTTTCTTATGGAATACTTCATTATTGTATTCATTTTTGATTTATAATTTGGGAGACCTATGTAAACAAGTCATATTTTATGTTGTGTTATACATGTGAAGTTTAAAAAATTTCTAAAAAAAGTTTGATGGAGGATTATTGGTATAGTATAAGTTATTTTTATATAAAAACAGATAGGGTGGTCTTGTTTAATACAATTATGCATTTAATTTTTCTATTAAATAATATGAAATTATGAATACACAAATAAAATTATTATTTGGAGATATATAAAGAATTGTGGGTTCAGAAATAAGTATTTAATTTTTTAAATGGGTTTATTTTTAAGAAATTTTGGATTTATATGTTTTTATTCTTAGAGACAATGGATATTATTGATTAGAACATTACCCAATGGTGTTATAACATGCCATTTTTATCAGTATCTACATGTCATAATGATTCTATTTTAATTCAAGAAGATAAATATATATAATGAGATATTGGGGTTGAATTTTTTCCTTATTAGATAGATGTGGATAAATATTATTATTTTGGGAAAATTTCATGACAATTGATAATTCGTTTCTCCTTGATTATTGAAAATCATTGAATAAAGGTCCTTTATATTAAAGGACTATATAAAAACAAATTTAATAAAATTGGTGAGATATTTGAATATTTTTAATGATCTATTTTTTGATTGGAGAAAATAAGAGGGGATCATATCGACATATAATTCTTAAAACATACTATTTACTGATGTAATGCTTATGATTCTTGGAACCAAATTTATTCATTTTATTATAAAAAGATGAAAAATCATTGTATTGATAAATCCTGAAATGGAATCAATATTATTTTATGAAATTATTTATATTTAAGGAATTCATTTGGTATGAAATGTTTGTAATTACCCATTAATGAGTTGGACTTAATTGTATTGGGATTAAATAAATATACAAGGTGTGAATCAATGATACATAAAATATTCAATTATATAGTGAAATTTAGATCAGTTATTTTTTTTCCTATAGAGAACATCATGTCTAGAAAATGTTTTGAATGATCTAGACCAACAGGACACCACATAGTCTTAACATATTATGACTATAAATTCCCAAGCCTACCATCTATAGGTCAATGGATGGAAACATGAATTAGGAAGAAATATTAAAAAAAATATTGGAAAATATAGACCAATATATTGGAATATAACCACATATGTCCCCATTATATATAACTATAATTAATTAAATTCAATAAAAAATCAATATATAGATATACATGACCCACTATAATTATATAAATAGTATGAAAAAATAAAAAATTATAACGTGAGAGGGGAAAGATCCCATCACCCCAAATGAAAACCAAAAAAGAACTATAAGATATGAAATGGGACTCATGGTGCCCAACTCCCAACAAGAATATATCCCAATTTATGTCAACTCTAAGAAACACTATGGTCTTACTCTAACAATTTTGTTCCCTAGATATATCCACTGAACATACCACTTCTTATAAAATTCCTGAAACATACGTGTGAACTCCCATAGAGGGATGATTTAATATAAAAACATTAGGATGACTATAAATCAAGGAATGGTAAATTAAAATACCATTAATCCTAAGAACAAAAAGGTAAGGAAGACCAATACAGTATTAAATGGTAGAAAACTGGAGATATAAGAGGTTAATTTTTTTCCTAGGTAAGAATAATCAATCACTATAAGAAACATATGAAACACAAATAACCTCTAGTAATACCTAAATCACATCTCAAAAACTACTACATGGAACCTAAGCCTCTACATTATCTGTTCATTGGTCTATGGTGTGCCAAACTATAATGGAGGACGAGTTCATTGTATTACAATTCCCCTTTATCGAGGATTTACCTATATACATTTATAGATTATTAGTACCTAAATAGTGGTGGACATCATTAATTTTTCACAAATTTAATGGGCCCATGATTAGTTGTGTCTAAGGAAGTAATGTATAATCTACAGTGTGGGATAATGCAATATTGTATACCAGAGATAAGTGGCGATAGGGATAGGGTAAAGTGTGTAGGTTCAAGGGGGTGTGGCCAAATGTCCCCCACTAATTAAATGAATGTTTAAGCTATTTATATGGGCATGTTATAATGATAATTTAGGAATCTGAAAATATGTTTTAATCACTATAGAATCTCAATACCAATGAATCAAAGAATGAAATATTTTTAGGATATTTAGAAGATGAACTGAACTTAATTTGAATAATTAAATGTAACTTAGTAAAACTATTAAATACGATAAATTTAACTATTTAAAATAAATGATTAACTGATAGAGGATTAAAGATTATAGAGAAATAATTTATGTAGAAATTAAATAACTTATATTAAAATTCATAGATAAGGATTCCAATGTTACATTATATGGGAATGTAATAAAATTATGATTTATTCATATGAATAATATTTTAGAGACGTTATTAAAAAAATGAAAACATTAATTACTTAAATTGATGAATAGATAAGAATGGAAGGTTTTGTTGGACTATGATGATTATAATATGGTTTTGATTAAATTCACATAACATAGGAAATAAAATAGTTAAACATTAATATGATTTATTATAAACTACGATGAAAACAATTATAGAGGTAATGCATGTTTTTCTGAAATATATAATTTATATGATGATGAATTTTTTTGGGTTTCAATGGTAACTGAAAATAAGTGGTTTATGTTATTATTTAATATAAAAAGTGAATTTTTATAATATCCAAAAAATGGTTATAGAATTATGACTGATGTCAATAAAATACATAAATAAAAAAATTATTATAAATTTATTTAACAGGGAAGTTAACAATTTTTCAGGAAAGGAATATTATTGAGTAATCTTGGTGGTGTAAAGGTAATGATTTTTATAATTACATCTTACCCATGACAATCACATAATAGAAGATCCCATAGAAGGCAATTCATCAAGAACTAATGTCTCAAAGACCAAGTATAGAGGCAGTGCACATATAAAAAATTTAATTTTTATTATATCCATGAAAATTGTTAGTGAATCATGACTAAAGTCAGTAAAATACATAAATAAAGAGTGATCCAGAAACAATTTAACAATCACAATAAAAATTTTGTTCAGAATAGAACATTATTAAGTTAATTATGTGGTATAAATGTGATAATTTTTATAATTACATATAACCCATGACTATCACTAAACATAGGATCCAATATAATACATTTCATCAAACTCTAATGTCTCACGTACGATGTTTGGAGGTATTGAATATCATATACATTATAAAAACATTACTATATCCACTTTTTGGTATAGTAATTAATGTTTTGTGACTCCCATATATATTATATACCCATTATCACACATATTGTGTATGTTTAATCCATTTTGAAATAAAAAATCCTTGACCCTAATTTTGGTTCACACATCATGTCTAGAAGTATAAATTCCATAAACAATGTGTCTTTTAGTGATTCATATTTATTCACATAATTGTATTTTAAAAGAATACATAAATATTCCATTATAATATCATTTTTTCATAGAGTGTGGTGTTACAAATCTATTAGTCATAATTGATAACTTTATGATATCTAGTGTATTCCAAGGATATTAGATTCATAATGGTGATGAATGTGTTCAAAAAAGGTGACTAATGTTGAAATTGGGATGGGTACTCCCCAAGGTATATGTTGATGATAGTGTAAAAGTCCACCATATTATTTAGGGATTTGGTAATACCTGATGTATTCATAGGATGAATACTCAATGTTTAGTCATGAGACCTATAATATCAATTTCCTAATGAGGTATAGGTTCCCCATGAAATGGATAACGTTAGAAAATCCTTAACTAATAATATTTTTCCCTTAATATGTGAAGTTAGATACAAATTAGTTCATTATTATTTTACTAATGATATGTGAGATATTTGTAGGTTTTCATTCACCCTCAACCAATATGCATAATTTAGTAATTCATGGGTACCCTACTATATATTTTTTGAGAAAATGTATATTTACTCACTAGTTGATAGTTATAGAAGATAGGGTTTGATTCCCCCACGATAAAAATGCAAAACAATAATGGAATGGATAACCCAATATGGATTAAGGTTTAAATATGGAAGATATAAAGGATTACTAGTTCAGAAACATTGATCCTTGTGACACCTCACAAAAACTATATTGAGATCAAGACAAGACATAAATCATGGCTATTTACTTAAGAATTATGTGTCTTTTGATTATTTGGGTATCTCCTAGTACATGTGAGATGAAATCCTTCATGGAACCAACCTATTACGATCTAGAATTATTAAATATTTGATAATTATATTTGAAAAACATATTTAGGTTCTTATCATCTTTCTAGTTTCTCTCATATTATAGTGTATGAGTTAACTTATTATTTTCTCTTTCCTTTATTTTTTTCTGGTAGTCTAATGAATTATGTTTACATGAACTATTACAAGGGATTTAACCCTAAAACTATAGTTTATATACATATCTTTCAAAGTTTGGATTTGATTATAGTGGGAATGGAGTTATAAGAGAAAAAAATGTAAATGTATATTATTGTATAATGTTATTTTTATAGATATATTTCTTCATAGAGGCTAATCCTAGAGTTATTTCTGGAAAGACGGACTTATCTTTTATGAATACCTTTGTATTGGATGATGTTGTATTTTTCAAATGTATTTCCACTAGGATACATATGATTGTGGAATTGTATGAATTTTTTATTTCGTATGGAATTGTATATATAGATATATATATTTTTTTTCAGATATAATATATATTTTTATTTATGTTTGATAATGGTTTTCAAAGTATATACCCCCACAAGTATTATATAACCTATAGTAGTTAGTATCTATCCATGTTTCTATAAGAGGCGGTATTGGAGTGGCACAAACAACATCCCATTAACCTAGGAAGAGTCTTGTTAGGTACGGTTGGGTTAGAGCGATTTCAGACTATTTGATTCTTATTTATAGAGTTTTGATATGGAAAAATACGAGGAATGATTTTCTAATTTAGGCAAATAGAGTTTAGGGGTATTTATTTTTTTCATAATAGGGATACTAATGTGATTGTTTCATATTATTTATCCATCTATAAAGTATATAATAATAATCTAATTTACTATGAAATCTAGAGAACTTATTATTGGATATTATCATGATAGTTCATGCATCATACTATAACCATGTACGGTATTTATATATTTAGTCCATAACCTCACTAATATATGATATAGTATTCGTTTATTCATCTTTATGGATATGGAATACAAATAATTGAAATATAGAACATATATATAGGTATATTCATGGAAAGCAAAAGCCAATTTTTGAGTCTGTAGTCGCTAATATGTTCATAAATGAGGAATTAAGTTATAGTCCTTATTAAAAAAACATACCCTATTAAAAGAGTGAATATTATCAAACATTTTTATTTAGCATAAATATTGCTATTAATTATATTTTATTTACTATGAATTTATACATGACTAACCATAGGCTGTATGAACATCATTCATTATAGTGTTTCCTTCCACATTGCTTTTCAAGGAAATCCAGAACCCCGAGTGATGGGGGATTGAGGGGAGTCTAAAAATCATATATATTTTCTAGTTTAGACACACCAATGAGATAGTGCTTATTTTATTAATTTAAATTTAATTAATAATTTATCTATAAATTTTTGATTACATAGACTAATTACAGAACTAATTTACCTTGGTCAGTATTACAGATTATGAACAAATATTTGTACTTGATGAAGTTGATGATATATTTAGATTAGAAGGTTATAAACCTTATATATGGATATATAATCATTTTTAATTCATTTATTGGTTAATGTTTTTCCATGGATATGATTTTGAATCATTTACTTTGGGATCAATAGCTAAAATGAGGCCTCCAGCATTAGTGGAATTTAGCGGTACACAATTTTCTAGAAACGATGAACCGTGGTTTTGTGGTAGGATATCATTTATATGTGGTTTCCAGGAGTGGTTACATGGATAAATATATATTTTAAAGATAAAATTGAGTTCTAAAACAAACTATTATAGGCATGATATCCCTTCATATAGTTGAATTAGAAGAAGAAGAAGATAGCAATGTAGTAGCATCTGGAGGACGGAAACATTTTGAGTCATCACTCCCTCTACCCTTGAGTAGTCCCCATGAGACACAGAGTAATAATGACCACAATATAGATAGATTCATGTGATGGATGTATTTGGGTATATGGATTATTAAATAATTTGAGGTATGATATTTTTCATCATTGATAATAATAAAACTCATTGATACTATTATGATCCATACTCATTATACCATGTTTTTTTTCAATATGTTGGAACTCAAGAAATGATTTTAACTACAATTAATTATTCAGAGTCACCAATTTGATGAGAAATTAGATTTAATTATATCATATTGTTGTTAGAGTTTATTCTAATGATAGATATATTTATTCAGTCATATATCATTTTATTGTGAGAAATTTTATTTTCATCATTTGAGTGTATTGAATATTTTTTTATAGTTTTCAGGTAACATTAAGTCGAGAAGATTGGTCTTGCATACCTGGAATGAGTGAATAGAACACTCTTGTTTATTTTTAGTGTTAACCCAAATTATGTTACAATTTATCACTCACTAGGAGGATTTTGTTGTCCTTAAAGGTGTTGTAGAGTATTGGTTTCCCATAGTGGTGGAGTAGAACATGAGTTCTTATTTAAAGGATATTCTAGTTTATAAATTGTAAAGGGATCAGTTCAAATTATATTACATTTGGGGATTGGTAATATTTCAACCAGTCTATCAGGAATCGTGATCATGTTTAGGGGGATGGTCATATTGTTAGGAAATATTGTAAGAGGAGGGTTTATCTAGGCATTATTTGGACACATTACCTAATATAGAGGTGAAACTGAATAACATACCTACTAAATGCATGAGAACAATAGATCCTTAATATTACCATTTTTAATTACAGCCATATTTAATATAGAAAAAAAGGTTATTTGAAATATTTTTTATGATTTTAGAGAACTTCCTAGGTACTTGACTCATGAGGTGAAATTTCTAAAATGACAAAGACCCATCTTATTGGGGCATGTATTCAGTAAGTTTTTTTAGAAATTAGATCCAAGGTGTTTTAGTTTTTGATCAATTAAGTGACCCTATTGTTATAAATTTTTTGTAAGTGGTACATGTATGTGATCATTGAGCATTTATCATAGAAGTAATTGGTTTTTATTAGAGCGATTGATGTTAAATTCCTTAGAAAAAATATCTAGGGGAATAAACCTATTCACTGAGTTGGAAAATACTATTTAATTATACATGTTAATAGATATTGTTTCATTAGATAATTTCATTTATTTCATTAAGTGGGTTATATTAGAGTTGGGGATTATGTCATCTAGGTCATGATTGTGGGTTTTACTTAAAGATATTTTTATTTTAGGATGAGGAGTCTTGGACTAAGATCTGTTAGTGCGGTGTGAATCCTTAGTGGGATAGGTAAAACATAGAATTGATGTTCAAATTTTGGGGAATCAAGACATGTGGTGGAGGATACATCACAGTGGTTGGAGATTTATGATCACTTGGGTTATATCAGGTTCAATATTGTGGTTTTGAGATAAAATAAAAGGGTCATATAAATGTGTTATACCCATACATGTTAAATTATAGAAAAAATGTATTACCAATTATATTATGGTTGGATTTAGGGTGTTATTATAGGTTTTATGTGATCACCATATTCTTAAGACATAATGGACATCAATCTAACTGAATTTTCCATATTAGTATATGTGATCATATTTGTAGTAGTGTGTTTGAGGTTTACAATATCATTGGATTAAATATTGCACAAAACTCTTTTATTTGTTCTTTTGATTAGTTGTAGTATCAGTATTATCAAGTAATGATTAGTAATTGAAGAAAACCACAAGTATGATAATTTCTAGAATATCTACATGTGTCAGTTTTATATTCCAATTGATTCAAAAATATTAATGCTTGATGTGAATTGATAGTCAATGGGAGATAGTATTATATATAGAACATCAATGGATGATGTGTTTCACCCTCCAAATAGGTTCTTTTTTGATGGATTATGGCTATGTTAATGTTGATTGTTTTTTTAAATCTATGCCATTATCAAGAGAAATATATAGAAGGAATGGTCCATAGTGAGGGACATTATGGAGGATCAAAGTATCACATTTTAAAACATTTTTAAGGCATTAGGATGAATTGAATATGGTATGAATATGTTATAAAAAAGATATATCATAGATGTAAGAGTTATAGTTCTTTACTATGTTTTTCCTTAATATTTCTCTTATGTAATGTAAATTTAATGTTCGATAAACATTAATGTGAGGTTTAGTCCTTTCCATATGAGTTTTAGACCTTTCTAGTTTACAAATTTTATACATTTATTTTTGCAAGATCAAATGTTTCAAATGTAGTACTTTTTAAAAACATACTTTTTTATCAATTGAAAATTAATTTATATCTGATTTTTTAGTCTACTAAATTGTTAAATTATTATATTTACACTAGGTAACGACGTAATAAAATTTATGATAATATCATTTAAAATATAATATATTGTTTACCATAGAGATAAATATTTTTCAAAGTTAGGTTTATTCAAATTCATAAGGGTTAATTGACATGTCTATTAAGTATATATATATATATATATATATCTAGTGTGTATAACTGATAATTCATTATCAATTAAATATTATATAGAAACTCCGATATTTCTTGTGTTTTAATTAAGATATTACACCATGGTGTGATATAACATTTTTTCAGTTTTAAATCCACAGGTGAGGCATGTTTAAATACTTTTAATAACGATTCTATCTAGACCTAATTCATTATTTTAAAATAAAATTTATATAAATATTATAAAATTTTTCTTTATTAACATAAAACCTAATATTGTACATAGAGATGGGAGGAATCGATCCTTGTAGATTCAATGTCAAATGATTTTGGATATGATGGACTTATAAGAAAATAAATTATTTGATCATGTGTAATTTTTAATAAATTGAATCAGTATAGATTTTTTCACATGGTAGAATGTTACACTTAGTTTTCCACATTCTATACTATAATAATTCGATAATCACTATGTTTATGTTTATTACAAAAAATATTGATTAATTATTTGACTGGAATTATTTTTTATTAACTCTTATGTGATAATAATTCAATATTGGTGAATTAAATCACATGATACAATGAAATGTATATGTTTGTATCTCAAAAAATATAACATTCATCGTTTGATGACAGTAATCCTATTATATTGTTCGTGATTTGATATTCCTATATAATCCCATGGTAGACAATAATATTACTATATTATAATGATATACAATTCATTAATAATTCTATATAGATATAATATAGATTATTAGGGGTTGTCGATATTACTAGATTTTGAGGGACATCGATTAAGGAATGTTTTTTGTGTGGCATGGGTTGGTAACAAAAGGGATATACCCATAGGGTGATGTTTAATGATGGTATAGGTGAAGTGGTTATGCTGATAATGGTTTCCCAAAACTGTGGTGGAAAGTGTAGGATAATTAGTTGTGTTGGTTGTTAAAGGTAAGGATACCGTGTTTGAGGAAGAAAAAAGGCATTCCAATTACTGGTTATGGCATAATTTTTCAGAATATTTTGTCTCTGGAATTTTTTTTTCTAATCGCATGACTTGTGATGTGGTACACACATGCCTTTTATAATTTACATATGATGGATTTGATTTTAACTTAGATATATAGGATAGAAGTTTTGACTATAGGTCCTTTTATGTATTCATTAGAATTATATGTACTAGGTAACAATAGAGTATACACAAGGCTATTTCTCTTTCCTGTCACATAATGTTGTCTATTAGACATACCTTGTATCACCAAACTATTAAAAATTTCTCTCTAGTAGGAGAACATGAAATATACCTCTAAATAAAAAAACATATATTGATTAAAAAGACTTGATGGATAGTAGTACAAACTTCATCAAACTCACTAGTAACCTATGAATTTTATGAATGGAGTAAATGTTGTGTAGTTTTATACCACATAACTCATACCACCATGGGTACATGATTGAGTGTCCCTTGAGTCATAAATGACATATACCCTTACATGAAACATAATTTAGATTGTGTTCCCAAGGTAGGAAAAACAGAGTAAAAACCTTCTATCTTTTAGGGGATCACTTATTGTTTCTAGAAGAGTGAATTATATGTAACATGTGAATTTCAATGCTTGTAGTTTGTTTATTACTATTTTGAAAAACAAAATAAGGTAATATTATATTCTGATAAAATAATTTCATTATACATGATTATATAATCATCTAACACATCAGAGACAATTAATTACGTGTCTTAGGATGCATAGATTATAGACATAATGTGGATATTAATGGAGTTTTGTGTAACACCCCAAGATCTTAGGAATTATATATTTTTTCAAATTTTTAAATCTTTTTGATATTTTTTTAATTTCACAAAACACAAAATATATTGTGTCTTATATGAATGAACCGATATATTATTGATTTATATGTGACAATAAGTCAAATTTTTTTTGATACATGAAACACTTAAATTAGCTTTTCATACATGAAAAATTACGTTTGGATTGAGTTCCCCAAAATTATGAGTTCTTTTGATAACTAGAGTTACATGGAAGACCGAGTTTTACTGAAAAATGTATATAATTGAAATATTATTATTTAATATAATATGAGAACACATATCTAATAAATTATACATTATGAATATTATTAAATATTTTTTTAAAAATATATAGTTTATAAGACGAACTCATTAGTTATAGATTAAAAATAAGTGAAAATACATACCAATCAAATATAAAGTAAATATTTTTTTAGCATTTCAAAGTCATTTTTTATTAATAATTTAAATTAATGACAATTAGCGAATGATATTAATTAAAATTTTAAATTATATATTCAATCAAATAAATTTTATATTCATACTATAGATTTGATTGGAATAATATAATAATAAATCCCATTTTATGAATAAAAATATATTTTTCAAAACGTTAAATTTATCACCTTTTAATGCCTAAAAACTTTATAATTTAATTTTTGATAGTTTCATAATTTTTATAGGGAAAACAATTCTTCTTGGAAATAAATAAATCAAAATTATCTTTGGTTTAATTTTTTGTATTCTCTTGATATGCCTCATGTTTTGATGAATAGAAACAAATACTGAATTTTAATTGAATATAAATTTTTATTAATTATTCCAATTTAGTTCTTATGAACTAATTTCACATTGAATTTGGATACAAAAACATTTCAATATTTTTGATGTTTTCAAATAAAAAACACTAATTTCAGTTCCCTCAACATGATTAATTTCAAATAAATTTTAGAAACTGATGTGTTTTGAATTATAAGAAATGTATTATATATTTTGAATCAAAAAGTTCCAAATTTATTAAATAGGTACCTTTTATTTTTGGAAAATATGAATTGTAACTTTGGCTATTTTATTACAATAGTTAAGGGTAAATGTGGTAATTAAGTGTAGAAATAATATTATAAATAATAGAAAACCACCATAACACTTATAAAATGTTATTTTATGAATTTAATTTAACCTATAACACATATAGGTAGAAATACAATAATTTAATGGACACTTCCTTGGAAATTACTATTTTATTTTTAAACTCAATGTGAGTGTCAGAATATCACAATCTTACTTTTAATATGACCAATATTTTTAAAATTATGATAAATTTAAGAAATGATGAAATATATATATATATTATTAAAAAAGGTAAAAAAAATATATACTTCATTTAATTTTTTTTGTAATTTTTAGTGAATAAATGATTTTCTTAAAAAATTACAAACTGATGATGCAATAACTACCCAATTAATGAAACAATCAATTAAATGGTATTAAAAATATAAATATATATACAATTTTACTTAATTAAGGGGATAAAAAATTTTATAGTTTAATATGAGATATTTTGGGTTACTTATATTATTTTTTTTTTCAAATTTATCTTTGTTTATGTATTTTATTAAAGTCAATGTAATGAATAGTGTTGAAATTTACCCTAATGATTTTTCATGAAAACAATATTTTATTAAATCTGTTAAAAATCATAAAATTCATAAATGAGAAAAAAATTACTAATTATGGTATAGACTATCATACATTGACCATTTATGGTACAATTTACACATTATATATAAAAATTACATCCTCTTAAAATTAAAAACACAGTTAACATAGTTAAAATTAAAATAGTTTAACTATGGTTTAATAAAAAGATATGATTTAAAGGAACATCAAAACCTATCAATAAATTATTTTATGATGATATTAAAAACATATATAAACTCATATTCGAATATATGACCTTTTTGAGGTAATTTTATTGTGTTTTTATTTATTACAATTTAATCATTTTCAGAGTTTCCAAAAGTACCCCTCCCCTATCTTAAAAATGGACAACTCTCAATCTATTTTATTCAAACCTATAAAGACTTTTTGTATAATAAAAAATATAAAAAATATCCTCTAAAATTAAATCTATTAATCCATGAATCCTTATTTTATGAATAAAGACAACCACAAAATTCCTTTTGAGAAAATGAAAATAAGATACCCAAGGGGGAGGTAACGTTCATCAATGAATGTTTTTTTGATTTCTTACTTGAGAGCGATAAATTATTTTTATTTCAATTTTATATAATAAAAAAATATTATAAATTTTAGCAGTTTTTGTTATATTAATACTTTTACCTACTTCTTCACAAACTCAGATATAATGTGTAACAAACATACCATTCGTTTGTACGGTGGAATACCGCCTTACAAAGCGATGATTTTTGATTTTTCATTACCACCTTTAATGGTGGGTATTTTGATGGACACTATACTTTTTTAAATATAATATTTATTAAATAATTATAATTATTTAATGAATATATCAAATCTACATTATTACAATCAAATCATTTGGGAAATAATAATTTCGCCCATGGGTATGTATTGACTAAGATATCCACGATGCGATGTGATTCGTTTTTCATCTATATTTCACGTGGTTAGTAATAAAGATTATATTTATGAATATATTTGATATATATATATATATCATAAAATGTATCCTTACGTGATAATATATCATATTATTTTCTTTATTTTTATATGTCAAGATAATGAAAAAAAACGTTCATGCATACATACGACCAACTGTCTAAATGAACAATATATTTTATTTTCTACCCCTTAATTTTATCAATTACCATAAATAAATACATAGTGAATATAAATGTTTATATATATATATATATCCTGGTTTCCATTATGGAGATAATGAAATCATGATCTACGTGTGAGGACCAAGAATAACAAGTCTAATAATGTGTGAGAAATAAAGCAGTTATTACCTGAAATATAACTACAAATTAGAGTGATTAATTAGAGGGAAATATAATGTCATAAGTAAATAATATATAGTAATATATATATGAATCTTATTATTTTTGTTTTTTGAATATATTATATATGTGATCTTCATGAGTTTAGTGAGAGTAATGAAATGAGGTAATGGATTTATGTCTTACTTTTATTTCTGTGGGACACAAGCCTTAAATAATACTTGTTTATTCTATATGCTCTATATATATCCCATGAATATAATTTTTAATTATTATCCATAATATTGTGGTATTTTTGTGTCCATATAATCTTATTTCATTCATGGGATGTATGATTCTTCTTATTATAATATGATGAGTATTTATTTCACAATCTCAAAAATATTTGGGATTATTTCATTTCACGTTTCCATTGGGGAAAAATTATCTTCCATGTCCATTTTTTCTAAAAATAGTTTCAATTGTTTTAAATATTCTCCTATGGATTTATAAATTAATTTTAATCCTTTTTTTAATTTTTATAGAAAATTTTTAAAGGAATCTTTTTGTTTCTTTCCTAATGAGGTAGTTTGGGACTATTTCAAAAAAAGTACATGAGGAATGGTTTTTTAATTTATACGGCATGAAAGAAATATTCCACCATAATAAATCCGTAATGATATGAATCTTCCATTAGAAACATAAAAGGTTAACATCATTGAAAATTATGTCTTTTAAAATTGAATAGTATTTTAAGAAAAGAAAATGTTTTCAATGTAGAAAGGATATTTTCCTAAAGAATTATTCTCACGTGTTCTCCCAAAATTATTTTCCATATAAGATAATATTAGATAATGTTAATTATGTTTCATTGAGGTATTATTCAACAATAGAATTATTATTATTTCTAATAATGGTTTATGATTATGATGGAATGATATTTATGAGAAATCTTTCCTTTTCATAGGTTTTTTATGATTGAATGATGTTTATAAAACCCGTTTTCTTCCACAGGTTCTTGAAATGATTAATGATTTATGTTTTGGTGGTACACATATATATGGATTTCATTAAGTAATATGTCGGCCCTATAAATCCATTTAATTCAATAGTTAAATAAATATATATATATCATGATACAATGATATAAACAATTTGATAGGCTTGAACCACTATGGAATATGGGGAAACCTGGTCCACTATGGGAAAATGGGAAAACATTATCCACTATAGGAATATGGGGAAACTTGAAACCTTATGAATAAAGGAATACTCTTAGGGATGGTGGTGTGTCCTGCTTTGTAGGTCTAGTCCATGAGAATTTCTCTATTATGTTTTGGAAATGAACCTTGAATTTTAGGGATGAATATTACATTTTTATGGGCCTGTCACAAATTCCATGTAATATTATTATGTTATGATTTCTTGGATTACAATATTAATTACCATATGATTCATGTCTTTTGAAATGTTTATTTTTCTTCCAGGAATCATGTATATGATCTTTGATATATAGGGTATGATTTTCAATTTTCAAAATCAGGTTTTCATATATGGATGTCCATAATATACTTATATATGTAACTTTTTTACCCTTACTGAGAATCTGAGCTCACCATTTTATTATGTTTCCTTTCCCGAGGTTATAAGGAATTTTTTTATATAGGATTTATAAAGGGAATTATTATTTTTTAGTACCTTGAAGATCATACACCAGACTCGATGTGTAACACCCATATGTTTTTATGAAATACTTTCTTTAAATAATTTTAATTCTTCAATAGCTTACATTGTAAACAATCATGAGTTAAATTTAACCACGAGATCCCATTAGTATAAAATTAACATTATAACCTAGTTTTCATGTTAATACGAATAAATATAACTAACATATGAAAATTCTTGGTGAATTCTTTAGCTACAAATTATTTACGACCAATATTAACAAATTAAATATAATGGAACTAATATATTTTTGTATTAATATATAATTTGAATTTAAATTATTAAATTAAATCAATGAAATATATATTTTAAATATTTCAAAAAATATTTTTGATATTCATCCGATAGATATTTTACTCATAGGATATGATGAAACCATATTTTATGTCTAAAACCCTATATTTTTTCAAAAGGGTAATTTTATCACCTTTTAATGGAGAACCCATTTAAAATTAACATTTTTAAATATTAATAATTTCTATATGACAACATATACTTATTATTTGGAAGCGCAATTTAAAATTTTACTTTGGATAATTTATGATATTTTCTGATAACATTCATGTTTTGGTGAATTGTAAAAATATACTGAATTTTAAATGAAAACATCTTTTTTCATCAAAATAATTTATATGGATAAATTATATTATTGAATGGTTGTAAAGAATATATATATATGTATATATTATATTTTTATCAGTTAATATAATATAGGACATTGGTATTAAAATTACATTGAATTCATATGTAAGAAAATTTCAAACTTTTATAATGTTTTAACAATAAAAACCTATTTTCTCATTCTGACAACAATATTAATATTAAATTAATTACTCAAAATTAAACTTTTTTGAAATTGAAAAAATTAGTCCATATTTGGAATCATCCGGTTTAAATTATTTAAATAAAATTATTTTATTTTTAGGCATTACGAATAGTAACTTAAGAAATTTGTTTATTAATAAAGTAAAAAGTTAAATTAGTTAATGAATGGAATAATAACATTATAATATTAAAATTACTCTTTTAAAAATATAATTGGATTAGTGTGTTTCAACCTAAATTCTCCTTTGGTCAAAATGGTATATTTTGTAAGCCAATAGGATGATATTAGAATCATTAATAAATTTTATTTAAAGAAAACTTTAATATGTTTAACTCAAATTATAATAATAATATCATTTTTAATATAAGTTTATACAGAATATAAAATAGAACATAAAAATTAATTTTGAAGATAAAATGTTTGTATTTATCATGGTAATTTATTTATAATCTTTAGGATATAAATAATTACCTTAAAGGCATATACATTGATAATGCAGATATTATTTAATTAATAAATAATTAATAAAATAATTTTTATTAAAATGATAATAATAATTTAAAGACAAAAAAACACGACAAAATCGTATTTTTTGAGAAAACCCTGACAATATTCTTCCATGAGTTGAGTTATAGTCCATTTGAAGCCATATGAAAAAGATTAATACTCTTATAATATTTTATTTAAAATGATATTAAAGTTATCCCAAACATGTTTTAATAAATATAATTTTTTTAAAATAGTGTTTTCCAGAACATATATGAGACTATGAGTATTATTATAAAATATATAGAATTTATATAATTAATAGTTTTTTTTAATTTTTATTCAAAAATATATATATTAAATAATTACGCAAAATTGATGTTGTAATTATTTTTTTAATAGATATAACAAATAAATGTTACTAAAAATATTGAAACAAATATAAATGTAATAATTAATATATATAATGAATTTTATAGACTACCTTAACCTATTATTAATATAATAAAATATTTTTTTCAAAGATAACATGCTATCTTCATATTTGTAAAATCAATTAATTGAATTGTGTCAAAATCAACACTTTTGACTGGTTATCTGAATAATGCATTATTAAATTACTTAAAAATCATGAAACATTTAAAAAAATATATAATAATTGTTATATGGTAAATAATGTTCTAAATTATTCATTTAGGATCTAATTTACATCAAATAAATACTTATTTCACCCTTTTAATGTTGAAATATTTGTTACCATAGTTAAAATTAGATAGAATAACTAAGTATTAATTAAGATGATAAGGCTTAAATTGAAATAAAAAGATTTAAAAAATTTATTGTATGAATATAATACTACCTTATCTCATCTCATATTTTAAACGAGGATATTTGGGAGGATTTTTGTTGTTGTTGGATTTTGTTATAAATTAATATTTCTGGAGATTCCAAAAGAACCCCTCACATCAATTATAAAAGGAAACATCCTTTGTCACTTCTTCACTTCCATTTGAGCCTTAATTATCAGCATTATCCTGAACATTTAGCTTCAAAATTTCCATAGTAATAATCTAGAGGTTTTGGTCTTCTAAAAACCCATATTTAGTGCTTTAAGAGGATATCTTGAGGGAATACATCGATGTAGAGGTGATCTTCTCTACCAATCCATTCAAAAAAATTTCTCCTACTACCTCATATTCATGATTTGTTTCCATTTTGTAGTAATAGATACAATATAAATTATATAATGAGATGTTATTATTATTATAGAGAAACCATATTCAACATTCTATTAATCATATAAAAAAAATCACCATTCGTACATATGTACTGCTTACTGTCTCCACGTAATGGTGTAATATGTTTTTCACCACCGCATTTCATGGATGGGTATAATAATGGAAATAATAACTATATATTATTATTATACCTTTATATGGATTATGTAATAAAACATATACAATCCAATTTCATTCTATTTCATAATTATTGGAATGATATCATTGCTTGTGCATACGTACAACCAACCATATCCACAATGCGATGTGATTCATGCTACATGATATGCATTAAATAATTATTATATAAATGTAATGAATTAATAAACATGATATATATAGTATTAATACTATTTTTACAATTATATAACTATAATACAAGAAGGATATCTAGAACTTATTCGATAAAACATGCATAAGAAAATAAAACAGTTAATCCCCAAATAAGGAGTAATAATTTAATATTATTAACAAATGGATGATAATATTATCATATATGATATAATAAAAATTAATATGATTCTATAATAAGTCAATTAAATTATTTAAATCATTATAACATAGTATTTGATTACATACAATGAATATTATATATAATGTAACAGATAATTTCACAATCTCATCATTATCCGAGATTTATTATACATAATTATTTACTACGGTATATTTATCATACATGTACATGATTCATAAATATGTATTCCAAAATATTATTTATATTCTTATATATTTTTTTGAAGTCAATTTTATCCATTGTGATTTTTAGTAACTTTTAATAAAGGAATATTTTTTTTGTTTTCAATACAAGGTACATTTTGACTTATCCCACAAAAGTACGAGAGGAATATTTTCTTTTAACTTATAAAAAATGAATATTTATTTACATTTTTATAATAAATTAATTTTAAGAATATTCCTTTAAAATATTTTACTGTAATTTTCAAATAAATTATTTTCTTTTAAAATTTTGTGGAATTTTTAAGAATGAAAACAATTTTGAAGAATAAAGGACATTTCCCTCAACAACTAATTTCAAGAGTTCTATCAAAATTATTTTCCATATAATATGGTATTCTTTAATTGGATTATGTTTTAAGTTTACTATCCCTATTTTACCTATGGTTTATTATGTTTACAATGTAATTATATTTACACAATCCATTTGTTTTTCCTATATTATTTTATGATGGAATGATTGTTAAGAAAACCATTTTATTCATTGGGTTATGCTATGATGAATGATTTGTGATTTTTTGGCACACATAAGAATGATTTTATTATGATATGGGGGTAACTATATCTATGACCAATTATTTTGGTAATGATTCATATATCATGAGATAGATAGGACTGGAATGAGATATAATCCCAATTCTGTAATGCACGGCTGGAACGAGGAGTGAACTTGGTTATATAATGTACTTTTTATGCTATGATGGTATTGGAAATAAGACTTGAAAAATATGGAGTGATTTTAAATGCTTATATGTATTCCACAGATTCCATGTCTTATGTTATGAGTTTTGGGAATATGTTTATTAATTATTTATGAACTTTTATGATTTATCCCAAGACATGATATCATAATATTTCATATATAGGATAAGTTCAAATGTTATGTTCTTATGTCTTATGATTATGATATGAGTTATATCTACCATGTTTTACCTTACTGAGAATTTAAGCTCACCCTTTATTATGTTTCTTTTCCTTATGCCGTGAAGAACAGTATTAAGTAAAATATGTAAAGAAAAGGCATAATTATGAAAGAATAAGCATGAGATAATGTAGATGTCTTATGAACCCGTTGTTTATGTTTTCCAATTTCTAAAGACACTAATCCTATACATCACATCATGGTTTTGTTATATTTTGTAATGAATATTATTCAATTTTGAGATAATATATATTTATGTAAATTATGAGTTGTTATAGTTGGTATTATAGGAAATTTATAGCCAAACTTTGGAAAATAGGAAGATAAAACCTTATGAAAAACCTAAGGATATGTCAAGGTATAGGTTACAATCATAGTGTTTTATAAATGATTATTAATAACCTAGGATGAAACCTAAAATTTCCTAATTTAAATTTTATTCTTGATTATGTGTTTTTTACATTATGATTAGTGCTCCTCACAATATGATTCTTGGTTTTAGGAAATGGATAGAACCAAAAGGAACTGCATTAATGTTAAATAACATGTGAAATGGAATGATTATTCTCTTGATAAAAAAACTGTTATGGGATATAGAATGAAAAATCATAACACATTTCTCACACAACTTTATTGAGATATAAATCATGTTGGAATTCCAAATGGTCAATGTATTGAACAAAATTATATTGAGTCTTTTATGAGTCAGCATACAACTTCTTTTAGTGGGTATTATGACCCACTAATGGTTTAACAATGGACTAATACCATTGAAAAGATTTGTTTAGTTCTCAAATGTTCATAGCATGATAAATAAATCTATGTATTCTATCATTTGGATGTTGAAGCTAATCAATGGTGTAATCTTATCAATAAAATGAGTAACATATAAGCTATTGACTCTATGAAATGGAACTAGTTCAACAACTTATTTTTCAATAAGTACTTTCCACAAATTCTTTGAAAAAATGGACAATGACTTCTATGAGCTTAAGAAAAAGGATGATGAATCATCTGTTACCAATAAAAAAACTATACAAAAATTATAGGGTACTCTTCTAGAATTATTATCCAACCTTAGAGTAAAATTGAGAAAATTTTTGGTGTCTAAAAACCATATCTTTTATTGGGTTTGTCCATATGGGAATTTAATATCTATGAGGAAATTGTTCAGTGTGATCTCAATTTTGAAATGGAGATTGGTGTAACCAATCACTCTTATGGGTTTTATTAGAATAGAACAGTGGAATTAATGGGAAAATCTAAAGACCAAACTGAAATAAAAACGAGTTTTACCTTATGATCAATGTGTGGAAAGAAACATAGAGGAAATTTTATTAAATAGACTAATTTTTTTAAGCATGGGAGTGGTCATCAGGCACTGGACATTGAAGTGGTGAGAAACGTTTTCTAGTGTTGCGAATAGAGAAAATGCTACCTAGAATGCACCTCTAAATCATTAATGCTATATGTGAAAGGAAATGGGGAATTATACAAACCAATGCCCTAAACCAAGGGTTATCAAAGATGATCTATGTTTGAAAAATTGTAAGGGAAAAGATGGGGGAATGTCAGATGAGATCACTATCAGTGATGTGGAGTAAAATAATTATGTGGTGAAAGGTAAACATACTATCCAATCTAATTTAGAAAATCTTTTATTTGATTATTGATCCATCTAATCTTTTACTTCTGAAAACTTTTCCTTGGCTATCACCATATTACCTTAACAATTAGTTGTTGGGTTAACTGTAAATACTCTTAAAAGCACAACATCCACATCAAATGTTTATAATTCTTCTCTAACTGATGATTTTTGTAATGTGCTTCATGAAAATCTAGTGATCTTTCCTTTAGTGTATTTGAATGTGATTCTTGGAATGGATTGACTATCTCTATATAGATAACATATCAATTTCCATGGAAGGGAAGTCACATTTAATATTCTAGATCAATCTATGATCTTCTATCAAGGAAAGGATGAATATGACCTTCTAGTAGGAATGCATTCCATATTATGGATCATTGTTCATATAAATGAAGGGTCTATATCTCAAATGTTTCGGTAGAAACTCACCATAAACAATAAACCAGTTATACAAGAGTTTTTTGATATATTTTCGAATTAATTTCATGGTTATCCACAAAATCACAAAGTTTAGTTTTCAAAATAACTCATACCGGGTTATAAGAATATTTCAAATAAACCTTACAGAATGACCCCATTTGAGTTGTAGGAATTGATGAAGCAACTATAAGAGAATCTTGACAATGTATTCTTACACCCTAGTGTATCCCATTGGTTTGAAACTATTCTATTTGTTAATAATAAATATGGATCAATGATATTGTACTTTGATTATCGATAACTTAACAAGATCATTAACAAGAAAAAATAACATCTTCCCAAAATTGATGAATTATTCGACCAATGAAACAGAGGTAAATACTTTTACAACATTGACCTTAATTCAATATATAATCAATTAAGGGCCAATAAGGTGGATATAACAAAGAAGAAATTCCACACAATGTATGGACACTATGAATTTATAGTGACACCTTTTAGTCTAAATACTATCTTTAGAGATTATCTTGATCTGTTGGTGGTAGTATTTATAGATGATATTATTATATATTCTAAGAGTAAGCAAGAATAAGAATATCAACTGATAATTCTTATGAAACCCCTAAGAATGGATAATATTTATGATAAATTTACCAATATTTAATTTTGGTATTAGAATGATTCATTTTTGGTTCACATAATCTCATGATAGGCGATATATGCGGATTCAGCAAAAAACAAAAGTTATTGAACGTTGGCATAGACAAAAAATGGTAACTGAGATTTAATGTTTCTTATTTTGGGTTGATATTACTGAAATTGTTTGAAATATTTTTCATTACTGGATATTCCACTCACCAAGTTTACATTAAAAAGAGTAATGTTCATGTGGATATCAGAATGTGAAGATAATTCCCAAGATCTAAAAAGAATGTTACCCAGTTCTCCTATACTCACACTACCATATAATGTAGGATTTTTTTATCTATAGTGTCGCATAAAATAAAGGGATGGTATGTGTTATTATGTAAAATGATATGTTGATATCTTATGCCATGTGAAAATTAAAAATACATGAGAACAATTACCCAAATCATGATTTAGATTTAATTGATGTAATATTTTCATTAAATATATGTAGTCCTTATATTTATGGTGAAAGTTTTTATATTTATACTAATCATAAATGTTTAAAGTGTATTTTTACACAAAAATAGATGAATATTATCCATAGAATATGGTTGGAGTTGAATAAATATTATGACTACTCGATACATTACCATCCTATGAAAGTGAAAAAGGGGGCAGATGCTTTGAGTCGAAAAGACCATGTTATCCTATCCATGATGACGATCAGAAGAGATCTAATATTTATGGATTTGTGAAGGATGGATATTAAAATTTTAAAGGAAGGGGAAAAATATTATATTTCTCAAATGAATGTTAAACCATATATACAAGTGAATTTTAATGAGGCAGAGAAAGAATATGTAGAGCTACAAACGAAGATGAGAAATGTTCCTAAATTCAAGCATGATTTTTAGGGTATAATAAGGTTCAAGAACCATTTTTTTATTCCTCCCATATCAAAATTAATAAAGGAGTTGTTGGATATGAATCATATTTCTTCATTATCCATTCATACTGGATGAAAAAATATGTATAGGGACCTAAAAGAGTATTTCTGGGGGGATTACATGAAAAGAGATGTTGCGGAATATGTCCCCCGGTGATTGGTTTGTCAGTAAGTTAATAATGAGAGATTGAAGTCTAATGGGATGTAACAACCGTTACCCATACAATAATGGAAATTAGAAAACATCAAAATAGGATTTTCATCGGACCTCCAAAAACATCTAAAGGGAATACTGCTATATATGTTATAATAGATCAACATATGATGTTGGAACATATAATTGTTATTAGAGAGGATTTATCATTCCAGGATATATATAATAGAAGTTGTAAGATTTTATGGGGGACTACTTTCTATTATATCTGATCAGAAACCAATGTTTACCTCGGTGTTATAGTGTAATCTTTAGTAGGATTTGAACATAGAGTTACGTTTCATTACTGATTATCATCCTCAGATAGACGGTCTATCTGAGAGTAAAATTTAAACTATATAAGACATGTTGAGAGCTTTCTCTATGAATTTTAAAGGTTTTTGGGATCAACACCTACCCTTTTAGAATTTTATTACTAAAATATCATTCACATTATGAATCCCTCTATGGAAAAAAGTGAAAAATCAAAATTTTTGGGATGAATTTAGGGAATGAAATCTATTACGACCTGATCTTGTTTATGAACTGACATATAAGGTTTGATCTATCTAGGAATACATAAGAGAAGAACAGATTTGAAAAAAAATTTATGCTGACAACTGAAGAAAAGGAATAGTTTTTGAAGTGTGTGAAGAGATGTTTCTATTAATATCTCCCTATAATAGAGTAATGAGATTTGGAAAGAAGTTTAGGATAATCCCTTGGTATATTGGTCATTTTGAAATTCTTGATCAAATTGGGAAGGTAACTTATAGATAGATGCATCCACCAAATCCATCTCAAGTTCATGATGTGTTCTATGTATCAGTCCAATGAAAGTACATACCTGATACTTCACATGTATTAAAATCAGAATTCATACCATTGTTGCATGGTATTTCTTATGATGAACAACCAATAGAGATTCTGGATCACTGTGAAATGGTTCTATGATAAAAGACCACTCACCTGGTTAAAGTTTAATGGAAGATCCACCAATCTAAGGAAGCTATGTGGGAACATGAGGACATGATTGGGGAATATATATGCTCATATTTTTGTATTCATGTAGAAAATTTTGAGGGAGAAATTCAGTTTAAGGAGGGTAGAATGTAACACACATATGTTTTTATGAAATATTTTCATTAAATAATTGTAATTCTTCAATATCTTGAATTGCATGAAATAATGACTTTGAACAAATTGTGATATGACATCAGTATAAAATGACCATTATAATCTATCCATTATGTTTGTGAGAATAAATATAACTAACTTATGAAAATGTGTGGTTACTGCTTTGGCTACAAATTATTTATGAAAAATATAAACGAATTAAATGTAAATGAATTATTTATATTTTTGTATTAATTAATTATGTGACTTAAAATTATTCTATGAAATTAACGAAATATATATGTAATATATTTAACATTTTTATATTTATCCAACAGATATTTTAGTCATATTATATGAATAAAACCTACTTTATGTATAGAAACCTATATTTTTCAAAAGAGTAATTTTCCCCCTTTTAATGGAGAACCCATTTGAAATTAAAATTTGGACAGATTAATAATTTTATACGACTACATAATCTACTTATTTGGAAGAAGGATATAAAAATTTACATTAGATGAATTTTTGATATTTTTTTTATAATTTTGATGTTTTGGTGAATAAAAAAATGTTTAAACTTTTAATTGAAAATATCTTTTTTTCATTGAAATAATTTACATTGTAAAATTATATTATTTAATATTTTTAATGTATAAATAATTTTATTTTTATTAGTTAATAAAATTTTTAACATTGGAATTAATTTTACGTAGAATTCATATATAAAAACATTTTTAATCTTTTGCAATGATTTAACATTTAAAACCAATTTTCTCATCCCAACTACATGATCAATTTTAAATTATTTAATTCAAATTATGTGTTTTTAATTTTGAAAAATTTATTCCATATTCTAAATCATAATTTCCATATAATATAAATTATTTTCTTTTATATTTGGCAATTATGAATAGTGACATCAATAATTTTTTATTTTGACCTTAAAAGGGTAAATTGGGTAATTAAGGGTAACAATGATATTTTATAATTACCCTAAAACATGTAATAATATCATTTTATTAGTTTTTTCAACCTAAATCATCCTTGGGTATAAATATTAATGTATGGAATCTACCTGGATGGGATTCAGACATTTAATATATTTCATTTAAAGAAAATTTAAATACGTCTTACTCAAATTTTAATAACTATTTAATTTTTAATATAATGTTATATATAAGATAAATTAAATTATAAATACTCATTTTAATGATATATTTTTTTGATTTATCATGTTATTTTATTTTTAATTTATAAGTAATAAATAATTACCATAAAGGATAATAAAATGATGATGCAAAAACAAATTAATTAATGAGAAATTACTAATTTTTTTTAATTAAAATTATAATAATCATTAAAAAGAACAAACGGTTGACCTAATATTATTTTCTCAGTAAATATCGACTATATGCATCCAGGGGTGTAGTAATTGAGCATTTGGAGCCATATCAAAAAATTATGACACTTATAATATTTTATTTGAAGTGATGTTATGGTTTACACATTCATGTTTTAATACATAAATCATTTTTAAAGATGGATTTTCTGGAATATATATTAGACTATGATTATTGTTATGAAATCTAGAGGATTTAGATTAGTCATAGATTTGTTTTATTTTTTATTCAATAAATATGTATATTAAATAATTATACAAAACTGATGTTGTAATTATATTAGTAATAGAGATAATAATTAAATGTTATTAAAAATATTAAAATGAATATAATTTGGGATAATAAATATATCCAGAAATATTAATAGATTACCTTGTGCTCTTTTTAATATAATATTTTATTTTTTCAATGTTAAATTTTTATCTTTATATTTTGAAGAATTAATAAATTAAATTGTGTCAAGATTGAAAGCATTGATTATTTATCAAAATAATCTATTATTAAATTATTTTAAAAAATATGAATTTTTTAATAAATATATAATAATTAGGAAATGGTTGAAAACATTTTAAATTACTCATTATGGTCTAATAGACATAAAAAATTAAATATTTCAGACTTTTAATATTTAAATATTTGTTACCATAGTTAAAATTAAAAAGAATAAAAAAGTGATAATTAAAATAATAATGATTAAATTAATAGAAAACATGTTAAAAATTTATTTTTAATGATATTAAAACCATATATCATATCATATTTTAAACTAGGACATTTTGGATGTGATTAAATTTTATTATAAATAAATAGTTTTGGAGATTCCAAAAGTACCCCTCACCTCAATTATAAAGGAACATCCTCCTCCACTTTCATCACTTCATATTGGAAATTCATACTCAGAATTAACCTAAACATTTTACTTTTAAAAAATGCTAGTTACATTATATAGGTTCTGTTATTCTCAAAAGACAATGTTTAGTGCTTTATGTGAAGATCTAGAGGGAGCATGTCCAAGAAGAGGTAATCTTCTATACTGATTCTTTTAAAATTCCTTCTTCCTCTACCTCTTCTTCATGAATTTTTTCCATTTTAAAATAATAATTATAATATCAATTATATAATTAGATGTTATTATGATTATATAACAACCATATTCCACCATTTATACATTGTATGAACAATTAAATTACAATGCATGTGTACGCATGACTTATCGTCTTAGCGCTGTAGTGTAAACTATTTTCACCACCACATTACATGGGTGGGTATAATGATAGAAATATTAACTATATTTGATTATTATAACATTTTATGTATTATGGAAATAATATATTCCATTCACATCTATTCCATTTCACAATTATGGAAATGACATTATTGCTTGTGCGTACATATAACCTACCAACTCCATAGTGTAATGCAAATCATTTGGCATGATATCCATTAAATAATGAAAATATAAATGTATATAATGAATAAATATGATATATATTATATTAATATTCTTTTTTAAATTATATAATTATCAACTAAGAATAATCTTCAAAACTTATTGGGAAAAACATGCATTAGAAAATGAAGGCGTTAATACTTGAATAACGAGTAATAATGAAATATTATGAACAAAAAAAAGATAATATGACAACATATGATATCATAAAAATTACTATGATTCCATAACAATTCAATTAAATTATTTAAATAATTGTTCAATATGTTTTGAATATATAAAAACGACACTAGAACTAAGTTAAGGGAAAATTTTGCAATCTAATTATTATCTGAGATTATTTATACGTAATTATTTTCTGGGGTATATTGATTATCAATGTTCATGTTTCCTAAATATGTTTTCCAAAATATTATTCACATTATTATATAATTTTTTAATGTATATTTTACCCATTTTCTGTATTTTTAATAAATGTTATGAATGGAATATTTTATCGTTTTCGATTCGAGTTACTTTTGACTTATCAGAAAAAAGCACAAGAAGAGTGATTTCTTTCAACTTATACTGTATAAATGTATTTCTACATTTTTATAATGCCTTATTTCCATGATGCTTACTTTATAATATTTCTATGTATTACTTAATGAAATTATTTTATATTATAATTAACTGGTATTTTGAGAAAGGAAAATGTTTTTTGGAATAATAAAGGATATTTTATGTAGGAATTAATTTCAAGTGTTATATCAAAATTATTTTCCATTTAAGATGGAATTATTTATTAAGGGTTAGGGTTCAAGTTTTCTATTCATATTAATCCTATAATCTATTACTTTTATAATTTAATTCTATTTATGAAATCATTTTGTTTTACATGGATTATTTTATGATGGAATAATGCATAAGAAATCCATTTATTCTTTGAGTTATGATTTGATGAATGATTTATATTTTTTAGAACATGTAAGAATTATTTTATTATGAGATGGGTCAGACCTATATCATTCTCTATTGCATTGGGTAAAAATTTATATCTCATGAGATTAGTAGGGATGTAATGAGATGTAAAACTGGTTCTGTAATACTTGACTAGAATGTGGTGTGCAATCGGTTCAGTAATGGAATTTTTATACTATGATGGTATTAACAATGAAACATGACTAATATGTAGTTATTTTAAATAATTATATGTATTCCAAAAATTCTGTGTATTATGTTATAACTTTTGAGAAGATGTTCATTAATTATTTAGGAACTTTTATGATTTATCCCATGAAATGATATTATGATCTTTCATATACATGATATGATTTTCAAATGTCATGTTCTTATGTTTTCTAATTATGTTATGATTGTTATATACCTTGTTTACCATTAATGAGCATCTTAGATCACTCTTTCTTATGTTTATTTTCCTTAGGTTAATAATAAGAGTATCAAGTAAGATATTTCAAAAAGGGGTCTAGTTATGAAGGAATAAGTGGGGTAAAATATAGATGTCTTATGAACCAGTTGTTTATTTTTTCTAGTTTTAAAATACATTAAACATATACGATCCTATCATTATTGTGTTACATTTTTTAGTGAATATTCTTCAATTTTAAGTAATATATATATATATATAAAGTATGGGTTGTGATAAGAAGATTGTGTTCCGAGTATCCAAAGGCACTAAACTAATATGATATTTAGAAGTCTGTTTGTATAATGTTCAACAAAAAGGATGTATTAACCATGTACGAAATTCCTGGTTTTTTATAGTTGGTATTAGAGAAAAGTTTTATTCAACCATTGGAAACTCAGATAAGAAATGTTTTGAGAGATCCCTAGGAATATTTGAAAGGCTTTTTCTATGGATTCCTCTAAGAATAAGGATATGGTGTCACATATTTAATAAGGAGTCATATTTTGGACATAATATAGGTGATTTATCATAGTTATGTGGTATTATTCTAGGATATGTGTTTCTCAGACCATTTTTTCTAGTTTTAGTTTATAAAGGGTCCTAGAAGAAACAAGAATAACATTGAATGTGTTGAAAAATTTGTTAATGAGTAGTAAAATGGGATGATCACTGGAGTTATGGATGTTGTGATCATGTCTAATACATTTTCACAGAGTACGACTAAAAATGTGTACCATAACTAACTCTCAGAATCCCTAAGGAAGAGAAGCAAAGTGTTTTTTTGAGAATTTTTGGTAATGGATACCATGAAGGAAAAAAGGTTTAGTATTATTTTTGTCATGAATGTGGAAAAGAAGTCCAAAATGGATGTCTTATAAGAACAAGAAGATATTGTAACCATGGGAAATAGTGTCATAAATTAATTAATTTCAAAGGGAAAATGAAATGTTCTGTTAATACTCTGTTTGGGAATATTTCCCTCCTGAAGGTAGTATTAATTGATTAATGTTTTAAATGTGGAAATAAATGGTTTATGTTATCATGGATTAAGTTTATATAGTTTTTAGATTTATGGTATAAGGAAATAGTAGATTTTTGAAACCATGTCTGCTTTTACTATGGTTTCATGGTAATTCGGGTTACTACTATGTTTCAATATAATACACGATAATGGTATTCACATGTTTGTTATGTAATAATTAATATCTACATCATGTTTTGAGGGATAAAAGATAATTTTAGTGAAATTCTTTCAAAATTATTGGATTTTAATATTTTGGATGTTTCATAATGGTAATCATTTATGAAATTGTTTAAATTGACATTTAGATGTGGTTTTAGAAATTATTGTTTAAATTTCTAAATATTGGATGACATGTGATAACCATTCTGTTTTGATGATAAGTTGAGATAAAAGGAATGGATTTTCATCCTATTATAGATCATATATTACACTAGTTTTGCAGGTATTAGAATTATAACTTCATTTCATGATTTAAGAAATGAAGAGAAGATTGATAAAGGCACAACCAAAGAGTGAGATTATACTTATAAGGTGAAATCAAGTAATTGTTTCTTCTAAATTTATTTTGAAATTAAATTTTATACTTTTATCATAAATTATGATGATAACAAAGAACTTTTTTAGATCTAATTGTTCTAGGGTTTTTTAGTTATTTACCATTTCAGGAACACATTCTCTATCACTCTCAATCTAAATAAGATAGTTGAAATTACCATGTAAATTTTTTCACATCACACTTATGTTATCCTATGTGGAAGCCTAATTATGGGTAACATTGGGTAACCATTATGTTTTGAACTTTCCATTTTTAAAAGGGAGTTTTAGTATTCATTTTTACAATGTGGGTTTTTATGAATGTAACATTCATGGATTGAAATATTGTTAAACCAGATCAATTTTGAGGTAGATATTCATTTTAATGGGGGTATAATGTAATACCCTAATATTTTTGGAAACATATTTTTTGAATTCATTTAATCTTATTGATATATTTTTTTCATTTCACATAACATAGAATATATCTTGTGTTATATGAATGAACCCAATTATTATTGATTTATACAGAACACATAGTTAGGGTTTCACAATAAAAAACACTTAGATTATCTTTCTGTACACAAAACACTACGTTTGTCTTGTGTTACACATAATTTTGATTTGTTTTTATAGCTTGGTTTACTCGTACGACTGAGTTTTACCAAACAACAATATATTATTAAAATATAGTTATTTTATATAATAAGACATATTCAAGTTGTTAAATTAGATTTTATGAATATTATTAACTATCTTTATGAAAATATATGGTCCCTAAGATGAAAATCGTTTTACCAACTAATTATAAATGAAAATATTTCCTAGTTCAATATAAAGGAAATATTTTTATTTTTATGATCCCAAAGTAATTTTGTATTAATAAATTTTAGTAGTTAAAATACATGACTTATATTAATGGAATATATATGTTATATATTCAATAAAATATTTTTTATATTAATCAAATATATTTATAGGCATAAAATAATACAAAATCCAATTTGATGAATAAAAAGATATATTTTTCAATGGGGTAATTTTATATCCTTTTATTAGAGAAACCATTTTAAATTAAATTTTTAATTATTTTATTATTTTTATATGAAAACATGAAATTTTTATTTTATATCATGATATAAAAATTTACTTTTGTTCCATTTTTGGAATTTTTCTGATAAATATCATGTTTTGATGAATAGTGAAAAATACAAAATTATAATTGAAGATGGATTTTTCACCAAAAACATTGTTAGTTTTAAATTACATATTTGATTTATTTTAAAGTATAATTAGATTAAGATTTTATCCTTTAATCCAATTAAGGTTAAAAAAAATTTCATATTGAATTTGGATACAAAAATATTTCAATATTTTAGACTTTTTCACATTAAAAACCTATTTTCTGTTCTGTCAATGGGATTAATTTTATATAAATTTTAAAAAATATGTATTTTGAATTATAAAAAATGGATTTCATATTTTAAAAAATAAGGTAGAAATTTATTAAATATTTTCCTTGTATTTTTTGGTAGTTTGAATAGTAACAATAGTAATTTTTATTACCATAGTTAAGGGTACGTCAAGAATTAAGGGTAAAACTAATATTATAAATATCATAAAACTACCCAAAAAAATGAACAAATGTTATTGGATGATTATAATTATAAACATAACACAAAAGTATCTAAATTTAATAATTAAATTAAAACTTTTCAATAAAAATGACATTAATATTATTAAACTCAAAGGGAGTTACAAAATGTCACACTCTTACTTTTAATATGTATAAAATTTTTAATAACGGGATAAAATGAAGATAAGATTGAATATATATATATATATATAATTCATAAATATAAAATTTTAAACTTAATCATATTTTTTAATATTTAGTGATGAAATATTTATCTTAAATAACTATAAAATGATGAAGAAATAATTACATATTTAGTGAAACAATTAATTAAATGATATTAAAAATATTAAAATAACGTAATTGGACTTAATTAAAGAGACAAAAAACATCTATATATAAATATATCACATTATTGGTGTCTTATAGGGTTTTTATAAGTTATCTAGTATGATGGATAATATTAATGTCAATGTTAGGAATAGTGTAAAAATAAACACTAATCATCTGTACTTATATACATAAGTTATACATGGTATAAGCTGAGTTTGTACCAGTGCGGTACTTCCCTTCGTGGTAATACCTTGGCGGTATTCTTCTCTGTGACTTACCTATGTGGTACTTAACTTCGTGGTATTCCTTCCTTTTTGGAACAGTTGAGCTTTGGAATTTTGGGTTGGACTCTGTGTTTCCTCATGATTGAGAAGGGTATACTTGAAAACTTAGGTATATATATGTCATATACCTAAGTAGGGTTTTCAGCTGATTTCATGCCTTTTGGTTTATCCTTGGTGGATTTTCTGAGACCGTAAGGGTCTTGGGGTCCCTACTAAGTATCTTTATACTCACCTATACACGGGCTATGCCCGCACCTTGTTGTGTTTGGTGTAGATGACGGACAACACCGACTGAGGCTGAGAGTATCAGGACTAGACGGTGCCCGGAGGTGGACCATATGGTGTGGTAGTACGTAGAGGAGATAAACATATGTGAAGTGCTGAGGAGGCTATCTATATCTACCATTCATGTAGGAACCTTGGAGGATAACCTAGTATCTTCCTTTTTCTTCAGTTGTATTTTATTTCAGCTGTACTTATACCATTACTGTTGGGATTGTATTCCGACCCCTTTTTTACATTCAACAATATTTTTACTATACAATTGACTTGTGTTATTATCTTGCAGTGTGATTGGTTGCGTGTGTTTATAGGTTATAAAGGCAATGCCTTTCAAGATATAGGGAATACGCCTTTCGTTGCTAGTCACCAGCCCTGGGCCTGTGGAAGGCGGGCTTGGGGTAGTCACGACACCAGCCCCGGGGGACGGGTCATGACATTTAGATCTGCTCAACTCTAAACAAATAGCCTCCAAAATCACTTACCTTAATACTATATTCCTTCCATTTGGAATTAATCTAACCAAATAAGTCATTTTTTGAAAATGAAAAAGAGATACCCAAAGAAGATGCAGCGTTCATCAATGAACGTTTTTCGTTTATTTCTTCCTTAAACCCCTAAATTACTTTTATTTCATGTTTAAATAATAAAATAAGTGTCCTAAATATATTTAGATATATTTTTGTTATTTTTTAGAACTAAATTTTTTCACACTTCCATCTATTGGGTATCGAACCAACCTTTCATGTTTACGATGAACTACTACCTTTCCAAATGATGATTGCTTGTGTTTCCATTACCACCTCTCATGGTTGGAAGTATAATGGACCATATTTTTTATATATATGATATTTATGGAATGACTGTACTTATTTAATTATAGTATCATATCATCCTTTTAACCTCCTAATATTCTGGGAAACGATAACATCACTTGTGTGTATATATAGACTACTATATCAACGTTATGATGTGATTCATTTTTCATATATATTTAACATGGATGGTAATAAGGAATAATTTAATAAATATATATAATATAAATATATATAAGACAATAATTTCCCTAAAATGAAAATATATCATATTCCTTGATTTCTTTTAATATGACCATAAAAAGAAAACAACTTTTTTTTTTGCGTATGTATGACCTACCGTCTCCATGAATAGTATAATTTGTTTTCTACGATTAAAATTTTTGAATAAAAATGAATAAATAAATACAGAATATATATGTGTGTATATATATATAGCTTGGTTAGAATTCTAGATAGAATTACATCATCATCTAAATATGAGGACTAATAATAACAAGTAAAAACATATACGAGAAACAATATAGTTATTACATGAAACATAACTTAATGTTGTAATTATGAATAAGAGGGTAATATAATATCATATGTAAATAATATATGATATTTTATATATTAATATGGTCCTCTAAAATATTTATAATAAAATTATATTTATTATATAGGAATTTTGCCTGAGTACGAAGACATTCATGAAATAAGGTAAGGTGTTTATGTCTCACTTTTATTTTTGTGAGAAACAAGCATTATACAATACCTTTTTCTTATAAGTGGTGTATATACTATCCATGAATGTATTTTATGAGTCTTATCTAGAATAATATGTTATTTTTTTCCACATAATATTATTTCATTCATGGGGAATATGATTCTATTGATTATAAAGAGATGGGTATATATTTTACAATCTCCTCAATATTTTGGATTGTTTCATTTTATGTTTTTATTTTGGAAAATTATGTTCCATGTACATGTTTTATAATTTCTTTTCCAAACTATTTAACTATTCTAATTTGGTTTTTGAAAGTAATTTTTACCCATTATGATATTTTACTACATAGTTTGAATGGAATATTTTTGTCTCTTTCCAAACAATGTACTTTGTCAACATCCTTACGAAATTATAAAAGAAATGATATCATGTTATCTCTCAAAATTTGTTTCCATAATAGATAACATTATTTGATTTTACTTATATTTATTGGAGGTATTCCTCAATTATACAATTTTTATTATTTATAATAATGGTTTATAATTTTGATGGAATGATAGTCTTGAAACTTATTTATTTTCTATGGGTTATGTTGGGATGTAATGATGTTTATGAAACCCATTTCATTCAATGGTTTTTGATATGATGAACGATTTATATTATTGTGGATTGCATATGTATATTTTTCATTACGTGATAGGTTGGATCTATATCCCCCTCCAATTCACTGGGTTAATATTTATATCACCCAAGATAATGACGCAAACAAGTCGATGGTCTTGATCCACTATGGAATATGGGGAAACTCGATATACTACAGGATGATGGGATAAAATGATCCACTAAAGGAAGATTGGGAAACCCGATCCATTATAAGGAATGGAATATGATTGGGGAAGATGGTCTGTCATGCTTAGTTGGTTTTGTCCCTGTGAAGCACCCTATAAATATTTGTCAATGCACCTTGACTTGTTGCAAATAATATTACATGTTTATGTGTCTTTAATGAATTCCATGTGATATTCTAAGGTTTTGATTACATGGATGAATATCCTTATTATATTATGATTCATGTCTTATTAAATGAAAATATTTATTCCATGACTCATTTATATGATCTTTGAGATGCATGGTATGATATTCTATTTTAACAATAATATTCTAATAACCTTATGCTCATGATATGATTACATATATCCTCTATTTACCCTTATCGAGTGTCTGAGCTCACCATTTTCTCATGTCTTCTTTCAGAAGTATATAAGGATTGATTTTTTGTTGGAGTTATAAAGGGAATGGAGTTTTTTTGAAACATTAAATATCTTTCACCAGACTAGAGGTTTTTGTTCTATGAATCCAAATGTACTAAACAAATACGATATTTGGGCGTATGTTTGTATAATTATTGAAATTTTTGACAAAAAATATTTAATATCCATGTAGAAAATCTAGGTTCATTATATTCGGTGAAATAATTGGAACTGAGACATGGTTCCATACTCCCCTATTGATATGATGATGACGATTTGATGGAATTTATCCAACTTATTTTTTTACTGAGATTTTATATCTCCTATATATTTGGGCTGTCAATACTCTATGTTTGATCTAGGGGTCAGTAATCCCTATTCCAAATGATGTGTGGGCACTAAAATTAATTTATAGAGTTTGGAACCACACCATAAACAAGACACCTATAATAAATTTACATATCTTGATAATACATCATTTGATATACATTGATCAACAATTAATTTTTTATACAACAATGGTTGATTCATCCAAAATCCCAACCTAACCTACTGGGAACCCCATTATGCCACTAAAACACCTAAAGGGATCCTTGATCTTGATTTGTTTTTGAAAAAACATTAATTAGACTAGTTATGTGGGATTTTTTTTGTTGAACATCAAATTATATTATTTTAGAATTCTAAATTGTACAATGTTTATGAAATATATGAAATATTTTAAATAAATACATATTAATTTTGTTAATGTTACCATTGGAGATTTCTATGTAGATTCCGAGAAAATTTTTTATACATTATTGGTCTTTCCTAATGAAAATGTTACTCATAAGAAAGGTATAAAGTTTAGCCAAGCATCAGGCCTTATATCAATCTCATTTTGAGTTTTAAATAAAAATCAACGTTTAACATAATGAATGAATATAAGATCCATTTTATTTCACTCACATAGGGTTATTTAATTTTTTATAAATTATAAGAGGAGAGTAGGATATTAGAGGAACTAATAATAGGGATTCCAATATCAGATCTAAGGGGAAGAGCCATGTTTGTGATAAAAGAGATGATCAGATAAGCTAGAATAATCTAATAGATTAAATAAACATTTATTTTATGAGTCGTAGGTCTCATATTATTTTCATGCCTCATTCTTGATGTTATCAATTATATATTAATGATTTCATGTAGGTATAATTGTTTAATTATTCATTACATAACCTAATCTATTTTTATAATTTTATAAATAATCATAAATCA
The DNA here is from genome assembly GCA_963277665.1 of Viscum album. NCBI lineage: Eukaryota > Viridiplantae > Streptophyta > Magnoliopsida > Santalales > Viscaceae > Viscum > Viscum album. Next base: position 907,353,565 of record OY728139.1, read on the forward strand.
CCAAATAAAATTTAAATCAAATATTCATTTGTTAAGTATATTTTTATAGGTCATATATTTGTATCATTATTTGTTTTAGGTCCTTGAACCAAGTGACTCATTCATTTTTCCACCTTCTTAATTACTCCAGTGTAGAATGATTATTTTTTATTCTTTTGAATGAAAGGAAGTTATATGATAATTGTGTGAAATTTTTGAATGGTTGTAAAAGGTATAGGTACATCACCAAGTGGGGTGAGGAAATAGTGATGTTCTAATAAAGACATGGGGTCATGATGGTTGGTGTGTTCCAAAAACCCTCGAAGAGATGTCCAAGGATAGGATCAGTGAATTTGAAATTTCAGGCATGGGTTTCTGACATAGTAATAAAAATTAATATGGGAAGTAGTATTGATGGATACCAAATATACAGTTGTGAAATCATGTAATGGTAGATGATATTATAATTAATGAAATTAGAATATATAATGAGAGTAGAAAAAGAATTCCTAAGTATATGGTGTTTCAAAAATATTGGTTTCCCAATAACAATATATGTTTTTCAGTATGTGAATGCCTTGTATCATTTTTATGATGTGGGTAGGGTTTCACAAATAGATAAATATAATATTGGGTATGATAGTTGGTCACACCACATGTTTTTTAGAAACGTATGATCTATGGTGTACCCGATAGACACCTGAGTAATCCTCTATCCCCACACACATATCCTTAGGTATGAAATGATGTGAAATATAGGATTGTGTAATAATGAAATCTTAAATAAGTTCATGGAATTTACCTATGAATATCATTCCATATCTAGATCTACTTGATGAGGGAGATTATGGATGATGTGAAATCTAATATTTTAGTCTCATATTTAATGTATATAAGAATACATGGCATGCAGTTTTGGACTACATTACTTGGGTAACAAGTGTTTCATGCCCAAGTATCCTTTGAGTCCCACACACTAAATACCAAAATAAGGAAATTCATGTTTGTAAAATCTATATGTACTGATGAAAAATTTACATTCTTTACATCTTTTTGGGTTTAATATGCCATGTAGGGAAGAGTATACAAAAATTACCATTTGAGATTTAAAATATGTGATTTATTCTTGATTGGGTTTTAGAATAAAACAAGTAAATAATCTACTCTGAGTAGTGTTTTTCATAGATAATGATGGTTTGATCCCTTTATTCATCAGTGAATGTTTAATAAAAATATTGGTATATTTTAGGATATTATATTTTTAGAAGTGATTATTTAGTTTAGGAATGGTGATAATAATAATCACTATGTTGGGTATTCCCCTAGAGATTTTTTGATGATAGGGTGTGGAAACCATTCAATATTTATAGTTTTTTATACTCCACAACTTATATGGGCCATATATCCCCTATGTTTTGGAATTTGGTTGGTACTGACTTGGTCATGGTCTTGTGTGGGTCACCCACATAATTGATCGAGTTTGGAAAACCATAAATCACTATGTGTTGGTCCACTATTATTAATAATAAATAGTCCCTCATTTTTCATGAATATATCAATGATTAATGAGTCATCCACCTTGTATTAAAACTCCCGTGAACAATTTTTATACTTTGAAAAGGCCAAAACACCTACTATAAATTAAATAAGGGGAATGTATTTTCATATGGTTGGATAGTTATTATATATTGGGTTTTGTTCCCCTTTAACCAACACATATACCTCATCTATGTTTTGGTTTCAAACAATGGTTTTGTGTGGTAGAATGGAAGATAGGGTAGCTATGTAGTTTGGATAATTATTGCCTTAGGAAACCAATGAAAATCCTTAGTTTCTTTTGATATATCATTTATTATTTGTAATTGACCACATAATTTATAGATCATTAATTAATTTTTATATTATTAGTTCGTTACAAGATACAATCCTTTGAATATATTAGATGTTACATATCAGATATCGTTATATCCTCGAGACATAAATCTATATAGAATATCATTATTCTTACTATATTTTAGTCAAACTATAATTCCAATGTTTTACCGTAACCTTTTTTTAATTCAAGTAAGTAAATTTATATTCTTACCCACATGATAATTATGCTGGCAGGAGTTGTGTCTATGAAAATGATGAATAGTTATGAGGTGATAATTGTGAGCTTGGAGCAATTAGATATAGAAGATCTGAGGCAGAGTGTTGAACAATTTTATATGATAGAGATAGTTTCTTTTGATGTGTAATACTAGAGTTCACATAGTGTGGATGTTTCATCCCTTATTTAGTGTATTTTTTATATAATGATATTATATTTTTTTTAATGTATTTAACATTGGTTAGATACTCATGTGGTGTTTTACAATTTAGTTCATACTTCAATAATTTTATGTGGTTTAGTAATATTTATATTTTTAGTTTTTTGGGTTATTATATATTAGATATTCATGTTCGTTATTGGTTATCTTAGTCCAAGATTCCCAAGAATTTTATTTCATATTTATGTTAATAAATATCCAATGGACTATTACTATGGAATATGGGGCGGAAGACTCATATTACCACTAATAAGGAAATCTCATAGTTGTCGTTAGGGATGTGGTTAGTTGCTGAAAATGGAGGGATATTATTAGATTCTTCCCAACATGGTTTGATGGAAAAACCAGGTCTTCTCTACCTTAGAACCCATAATTTTATATACCTATAAAAACAATTATTTTGTTAGTGAATACCATATTTATGTGTTAAAAATTATGTAGGATCCACTAGCATATCTAAGGAATATATTTAATCCTACTAGGAGTAATCCCACACTTTCTCATACTTTTATTAAACTAGAAACTTGTAAAACATGGTGGGAGGATTTCATAAAACATAATTGTGGCTCAGATTTAACCCTAAAATTTTATATATATTATGAACATGCTATCCTAATTTTGTAATAAGATAAAATATTATAATCAAAGCACTATTACCTAATGATTTGATGGATTATGGTTTTCCTTTATGGATGAGTTTGACCATTATTTTATCTGAGTAAAGCTTATGCCTTGGAAGATATAATAGATTACCTATAATTTAATGAATTTGGATCACTATGTGTGTTGGATTCTTCAACAAATAATATTCATATAGTAATGGTTGATTATAAGGTTTCCTTTAGTAAGGATATTCTTTGATGGCCCCTTTGTTTAATGATCGAATCCTACATCAATTTACAGACTTAAAAAACCTTTATCTTTTATAGAATATTTTATGGGTCCCATTGAGATTTTGAAAATCAAAATATATCTATATAATATCATATAGAATTTTTTTATCAAACCAATTATATCCACCTTATGTTTTATTGTTTTTTACTAATAATGTGAGCAGTATCTTGAGTCTCTATATTTTCTATCACCTCTGTAATTATTTTATATTCATGAAAAACTAAGACATGTTGAGAAAATGTGATCCAGACCACCATTTTATAGAAGTAAATTTGTTCTTAGATATTGGTATTAGGTTATTTTATCACTAGCTATGGGTTCATGTTAAGAATACCCTAAAGATATATTTCCAATATTTATGACTTCCCTAGACATTATACTATGAACAATATTTATAGTAATATATTTATGTTTTTGTAATTGAATCAAGATCACCATTTCATAGATTATGTGAACTTAGTGGGATGAGTATCTTCATACCACAAAAAGATCAATGAATTAATTTCTTATGAGACTCATAAGAGTTTATTATATGCGTATTGACTCATTTAGTTGATGGAATATTTGTATTGGTTTATGGAATACTTATCCTGTATTATAGCTCTAAGGAATTACCATACAATAAAGGGAAATCAACTCATATATTCTATGAAATTGTATAGTGAATCTGAGAAGCTAATGTGGAGGATGATGGGTACGCCTATCTCGTAGTGATAGAGTAAGGGTTTGAGTACATGGTTTTTTAAGATACCTCTAGATCTTAGAATTTTTGATGTACTAATTAATAGCCATGAAGTTATTCAACATAGTGATTTATTGTATGGTTATAATGAGATGAACTACAGTTCCCATAACTATGATCATATATTTGTAGTGTACTCCTTCATGGAATGGTTGAATTTACATTTTATTGAGTATCTCATAGTTTATATAGATCACAAGATTCATAGAAAATTATTTTATCTGTGAGCTCACAATATAAGGAAAAGGAATTTTTAGGAGTTCCTAGTAGAAAAGTATTATAAGATTGTATGTACATTATAAATGGTAAATGACATGGTTCATAACATTAGTTATAATTGAAAATTTAATTTTATAGAGGATTTGGTTGAGAAACTTCCCTAGATGAATTTCCATGGTGTATAATGGAATACTCACTTATCTTTAATTGATAATAATAGAACATTCACTACTATAGAGAATAAAATATTCCTTATTGGGAGAAATTAATTGTTGGGAAATTTGTAGCTTTATATCTATATGAAAGGAATCTGGTGGCTCTTTTAGTTCCATATGGAAATTTATGCTCTTTAATGGGTGGTAATCATTTCCTATCATGCTATGTGAGGAGGTGCAGATGATGTTTCCTACTTCCCCATTAGCTGCACAACCATGTGTGAATAAGATATACAAGGACTGGTAGAATCATTATTGGTGGATGGGTATAAATTTAAATATTAATTATTTTATATAATAATTCATTTGATTTTAGTAGAACATGGTAGAACACTATGATCAAATAGGGGTTTCCCAATAACTAGAGGATCCAATGTTATTGTGGGATAGAATATCAAAGAATTTTGTGATGTGAAATCTCCGCATGGTAAACATTCATGATGTTATTTGTGTGTTCATCAACCAATTTTCTTTATCAATCCATTTCCTACCTTAAGAATATATTTTGGTGGATATATTTTGATTCATTTAAATTTACGAGTTAATTTTTTTCAATGGATACCCATGATGATTTTTCCAAAAATAAGATCAATTCTCAATATCTCATCTATAGAGAATATTGTAGGATTCACATAACACTTAGTTACAGTTGAGTTTTGTGTTACACCCTCAGAAATATAGAAGGATTGAGTGGAAAATTTGTGTTATTTAGGGTATGTTGAAGAATTATGTGGTTTAATATTATTGAAATTCATAGGATCACATCCCCCTAGTAGTGTTAAGGTAATTAAAAATTTATCACTGAATTATTACTATGGAACCTTTGATTCAATATATATGAGACAATATAAAACAATCTATTATTTGAAATAGATTAGATATTTTTCTCTTTTGTGGAATTATATTGTGGGATCAAAAAAATAGGAGGAGGTGATCTTTTATAATATTTTTAGATCCTAGATATGGCATATGTTCTATATAGACTGATTGTGAAAGACTTCATTGTTTTAAGAAGATGGTCATGTATTACTGATGGTCTCACTATAATGTGGCATAAAATGTTTTTAGTGATAATGTTATCCAAGAGTTTCATAAGGTTGTAATAGATCCTCTGTAATTTGGGGATGATTTCTTCCCAATTATGATTACCCTTATAGGTTGATTGGGTGAATAAAATATTCCGTGGGTAATACCTAAGGATATACATGTATAAACCATCACATATAATCAACTAGGATTAGGTGGATTTATATAATGATTCTTAAAACATGTATTATGTAGAAGTGATTAGGAGAAAGATTTACACAACCCTATAAGTTCATGAGATACATTTATTATATGTTTTATAAAATCACGGAAACCTATAAAAGATATTATTGGAACACAACAACCAAAAATGGTCTCATCATCCTCAAATATATTAATACGTTGAAAATTTTAGGATGAAAATCCTTTAATGTGGGGAGGATGTAGAGATTATATAATTTTCATTCATACTTTAAATTATATTAAAAATTATATTCTGAGTATATTGTTGAGCCATTCATATTGACTTTTGGGGAAATAATCCAAAATATTTAATATTTAAATAATATATTAATTTGGTTTTTGATAGAATATATTAGTATCACTTATAATGAGGATCTTATGGTAAAACAATCACTTTAGTTTGACTCGATATGGATGGTTTACCCTAGGGGTGTCATGATTTTAGTTTTCAGTTCAAACCTCATTTTGGGCCCATTGTCAGTGCATTATAAAAAAAGTAATAATAATATTTTAAACCCCAATATACCCTCATTACCTCTATATATTTGGATATAACCTCTATAATTTGGGATAACCAGTTCCAATTTTAAATTATTTTTTTATTTATAATATAATCTAATTTCCTATTAATGATTGGTTTTTACCATTACATGATTATTATATTCATTATATTTTTTAATAATAATTATTCTTATTTATATTTATATGAAAACATTATGATTGTTCATTGGAATATTTATTTTTCAAAATTACATATGAGACCCATGCCAAGCACTAGGCTATCAATACATGTAAATTTGACATTATATCTTCACTAGTTTTTTTCATCAAAGAAGATCATTAAATTAGATCCAACAAAAATGGATTTAAAATATTTTATTTATTTCACTTATTTATTCAGAAATGTAAAAAAATTTTCTCACTAATTTATACAAATCACAATAAAATTACCTTTGATATGAGAAATGTTAGTACAGTTGATCATAGTTTTCCACTTTTTTCACCTCACTACCTGTTTTTTATTTCACTTCCTTGTGTTATCCAACTCCAAAATTTCTATTTTCCCATTCAATAATTAGATGATTTAGCATTTACTCATTCAAATTGAAGTATATAATATATAGATATAAAACGTAAGATCTATATTAAAACTTTCCTACCAATGATGTATATTTTAGGGCATTTATATCCTAGATCATTGCATAATTTATACATTGACACTATATTAAATTGATCCCAAACCAATAATATGATACTTATCCTTTGATCATTTCAGTCATTCATATAGTTCTTTATTCTATAGTGAATTAAAAGATATTTCATTAAAATATTAGATCTATTTAACGATTTTTCAATAAAAATAACCATTCTATAGCATTTTTGACTAGTCTGTAAGTGTTTCCTTTTCCCTTTATTTTAGTTCTTCTATATCAGTTCATAATATTTCTGTCCTTTTTTTTCTCATTCACTAATGATATAATTTTTAATTATTATTTTATATAGTATTATTAATGTGTATATATATTATGGTGTTCCTACTATTGAAGTAATACCAAATTCGTGTAAACCATAATATATCTAGTTTTTTATATTACTACATTAGTTTTTTGAATATTCCCACTTGATTCAATAAAATTTCTTTGGATACCTTCTATTTATGTCCCTAGCCTTATATCATTGAATTAGTGGAACTATATGTATATTCAATGATACTTTGGTTATTTATTTAGGGAGTATACTTGAGATTATAATCAATTATTGGTATCATACCCACTATAATATTGTAATGACATCTTCCAAGAATGAAATCAAAATGTTCTATATATCATCATCATCATTAAATTTATTTCGGGTTCAAAGTACAAAGAAAGGGAAAAGAAAAAGGGAAGGGGGGAGAGAAGAAGGATAGGAGGTGTAGCCCCCTCCCTAAGGGGGCCTAAAATAGTGAAGGCCTAGGGCGTCCCTGCGGATCATGTTGACCCCTTCCGGTTTGAGGGCGCTGCTATTAGGGAGACATCTGATACTGGATCCTTGCTCTGCCATTGATGCCAAGTGGTTTGCGGCCATGTTACCCTCCCACCAAGTATGCGACACCCAAATATTATGGTTGAGGAAAAATTTGCATCTCCTCACGGTGTATTCAATCGTCCAGGGGGTGGGTCGAGTGCCAATCAAGGAGTCATGAAGGGCCTTGGAGTCGGTTTCAACCTGTGTGAGAGACATATCTCTCTGTTTACTGAGGGTCAGGCTGGTGAGGAGTGCCTTCGTCTCTTCCTGTAAAGGAGTTCCGCTGCCAAAAAATGCAGTAAAGGCTAGGAAGAAACTTCCCCCGGCATCCCGAACCAGGCCTCCTCCCCGTGTGTCACCCAGGATGCAGGACCTGTCCGAGTTCAGCTTGAGGCCAACGTCAGGGGGGCGCCAACAGACCCATCTACCCTGATCAAAGGTTTCCGCACCGCCAGCATGAAGAAACCTCAGTGACGGGGCTTCCCGCCAGTTCCTTAAAGAAGTATCCAAGTCCAACAGTAGACTCTTCGTCCGAATAACAATGGCTTTATCCGTGGGGAAGAGGCCCTCGTACCTCGCCTAGTTCCTCGCCTTCCATAAGCACCAGCATCCCGCGTTGAGAATCACCGCCCGGGCCGACCGCTCCAATCCCGGGATCACCACCCCCTGAAACCACCTATCCAGGAAGGAACCAGAGCTCGTGCCCGCGACAGAAAAAGCAGTAAGGGATCCAAAGTGAGTCCACACGCTCTGCGCCCATTCCCCTTCAAAAAACAAGTGATCAATAATCTCTTCATGTTTCCTCTTACAACAATGACAGCGAGAGGCAATACTGATCCCCATTCTCCTGATAGTGTCGTCGGTAGGAAGAACTTTGTTCCAGAGCCTCCATACGAGGAACCCATACTTCCCGGGAACCCCCTTAACCCATGTTATCAAATTACATATATCGCTGGGCTCCATACTGGGGGAGAGCTTCCGAAAATCCTTCAGCGTGAAGATCCCCGAACTCGATGAGGTGAACACACACCTGTCGGGCTGTTCAATGAGGGTGATCGATTCAAAGAAAGCCAGTGGCTCCTTGTCCATCACAGCCTTCACAAACGGTTGATACATGATCACCTCTCGAAATGAAATTATAGGGGCTGGACACCCCGGATATCCGAGCCTCGAGGCGGCCCAGTTATGGGACCAAAACAGTAGATTACCCTCCCCCACTATCCACCGCGCATGACCATGCAGCACCTGAACGAGCTGGGAAATCCTACCCCAAAAGGGAGAGCTCCTGGAGACAGAACCATCCCTAATCCGTGTGAAGCTTCGAGCCATAGTCCTCCCCCACAAGGTACGTTCCTCTACCACTTCCTATCCTAAATATGTATAAAAATTATAACACTCAAAAATAAGTACATCACTTTGGTTATTCAATCCACATGTTCCCTAATAGATTCTCCTTTTATGAATTAGAAGATAAATTTAATGTAGATGTTATTTTGTGTAGTGATAATTGTTATAGGATCATAGGAAATTGCTCTAGTTTTTTAGAGTTCTATCAACATTGTTTTGTTACTTCACATTATATGAATTGGGTGCTTGCCTTATATATAAACATTATTTAATTATGTGTTTTATCAAAAGGGATTTTATTTATAGTCTATATCTAGTTGTAATATAATATACATGGGTTCCCAAATTTCTACTAGGTGATCTTTATAAAAGATAATTTACTTTATAATTGAAATACTCATGCAAGGAAGTTGTGTAGTACAAATTTCACAAATAGTAATAACATTATACTATAAAATTGAATTATAGGGGTCGAATGTGATGACCCAGGTTTTATAAACTGGTCCAAGTGAACAATGTTGTGATTTTTAATGATGTCTCTTGGTTTATTTTATTTTGTGCTTTGTGTGCTGATAAAGAATTTGAAACGAAATAAAACATGAGGAATACAGTAAACTGGTATATATTTAAAAGTTACATTGCAACAAGACCCATCTAATTGAAAGTACCATGCACAAGACCTAACACGGCCACAACAAGACTACTGAGAATCACAACATGGGTAATCGGATAGTCGTCATCTTTAGGGTCCATTAGTGTGAAAAATATAACCGCTAGAACCACCGCGCACGCACTCAGTAACAGTGGTATGATGAGAGCCATCCGCCTAGGGTTAGGAGTTTTGAAAAAATGTAAAACATCCTACCCATTGTTTTTATAATGGACCTTAAGGGAATATGAACGTTATATGACCGTTGGGTTTCAATGGATAAAGTGCATCTTTTTATAAAAATTTGGTCTTTATTACACTTTTATAATATTATGGTATTTCAATATTTTAATATGTACAAAATATTATAATTATATCTTTGAGTATTAAAATTTAATATTATTCTTGAAAATGAATCTATTTTTTTAAAACATGACGATATTTATATGGTGTAAAAACATAGTATTTTAAAATGTCTTGAAGGGGTATCCTGAATAATTGAAATATGTATCTTATTGGATCTTTAAAACTATGAAATAGGAAAAAAATTATTTTTTTGAATCAAATGATGGGGTATGATATAAATTGGATTTTTGATTTCCAAATAATGAAGTTCCTAATATAAGTTTAGTATATTAATTATGATATTTATAAGATTTATATTAAATTTTAATGTATTTTTAGATTTGGAATCTCTAAGTTAAAAATATTTGTTGAAGCTCTGTAAATTCAATTTTAATTTTATATACTATTTTTTTTCTTTAAAAGTAAACTTTATTTTGAAAACGAACTGTTCTTGTTCGACGAAGCTGATGCTGGCCGCACAATCGCCATGACTGTCTAATCTCGCCAAGGTCGGATCCCGGCCATTAATGTATTTTTTAAACACTCATTTCATCTCGTCCGTCCGATCTCTCCAAGATGGATCCCATCCATCGTTTTTTTATTTTTCCTTTCTCTACAAACCCGTCGTCTTCTACCTCGCATCAGGGTCCCGCGAACCAGAATTAGTTTTCTGGAGATGCCTCCTTCACCACTATTTAGGTTGACCTTGCGCACCCACCTCCCTTAGACGCCGTAGGATCGGCCTAACCCCCCTGGGCCATTTTCCTTTAAGAACCGTGAAACCCCAGTGTAAACGGGGACCTCCGGAGCCAACCCGCACAGCCGCGACACCTACCTCATCGTCGCCTCACCACCACATGAACCACCTTTGGTTCCACACCACACTCCCCGTGCATGACCACACCATTGCCGGCGCCACACCACTGGTCACCCCGCTGCTACCTTGCAGCGTCTCCAAGTGGTCGCGACCTCACCAGACCACCTCCAGCCACCCAGGTTCCTCCCGGTTCTCCAGCCACCCAGCAAGCCTCCCTCCATGAGTTTCTTCCTTTAGAAGTAGGGGTGCCACGTTTTTGTGTGTTTTTTTAGAAACCCACCCATGCTTCTCGGTTCATCTTTTATATAAACACAAGTATATATACAATTTATAGTTAAAGGTATATATATATATATATATATATTCCATGCTAAACATTTTATTTTAAGCAGGGGACTCCTAGGGTGTTTACCTTCCAGGGGTACTCCCGTTTGCTTTATAACCTTGTATAAACCCTCCATGTATATCGGTTACATGTAATGTATATATATATATATATATATATTATATAATTGTATCACCCTTTTTTTCAAAAAAACAGGGTGTGTGGATTTGGAAGGGTGTTTCCCTAATATGATGTCAAGATTTTTTTTTATTTTGAGTTTTTATTTTGTAAGCGGTGTGATACAATAGGTGTATTAATATAATTTTATATATATATACAACACAAACCCTTCGGTTTTGAAGACTTTTCAAGGGTGTTTCCATGGTGATTTAAAAAAAGGGTTATCCTTTTTAAAACCTAAAACTCATGTTTAAGTGTATAGTGTTTTTATGGTTTTGAATATATATATATATATATACAAATATATATATATATATATATAACTCAAACCCAATTATTTTTAGGGTGTCAAAGATTATTCAGTATTTTTTTCACTAAGAATTATACTTTTGAAAGGGTACTTCTAAAATCAATTCCTAACATGTATGATTTTATGTAAGCCGCATATATATGTAACTATATATTTATATAAGGTTATGCATTAGAATGGAAATCGGTTTTGATTTTTATGAAATGAATACTTATCTTTGAAAAATATTTTTGATGCGAACTTGGACTTTGGTTTAAGTACAATTATGTTATAGTTAAAAACAATGATTTTATATATTTATGTATTTATAGTTTCATGAATCATTTAGACCCCCATAAGATTATGATTTTTAAACTGAATAATTGATAAGCAGTTAGAGGTTTTCAGATTTTAAGTGAACCATGTTTACTTTATGAGAAAACCTATATATATACTTTGTGTATATATCCCTAAGTATGTATGTGTTTTTAAGATTAATATCTGAAACCCTAGTTTCAAGAAATGGTTAATAATATTTTTATGCATGTAGGATTTTAGTTCTTGCCTATGATGTGTTATATTTTTGTGTCTAAGGGTACACCGGTGAACTTGAATAATGTCGCCCTTGAACTGATTTGTGTTTTTTTAGAGGATATGCTTATGCCTATTTTAAACTTGTATTAAAAGGATATGGATTTAAGGGTCATGTTAACATGCAGAAATCCTCTATTATTTCTATACCGAACTCACTGCAGTGATTTTTAGTGATCAGAGTTTAACTGCAAATTCTATGACCGGTGAAGAACAATAATTAATGACAAGTATTTTATTTAAAGTGAATTATTTCCAAGTGTTGGAATTTTAAAGATTGCAAGTGTTTATTATTTTTATACTAAGCATGCCGAAGTAATTATTAGTGGATAGAGATTTTTTGTAAGTAATATGACCTGTGAAGAACAATAGTTAATGCCAAGTAGTTCATTTCCATGTACTAGAATTTTAGAAACTCATCATTTAATACCCCTTGGGAGAAAATATCACACATTAATCATTTTATGTGCTTAAATAATTGTTCTATGCACATAGTATGCTTGCTTAACCATGCCTACTTTTATTCCATATTTTCAATTTTATCTGTCATATCATGTATTTGTAAACCAATTATATAATTGTTACCTTATTCATATTATTCATGCATATGACTCAACATGACAATGGACTAAGAACTAAATTACCCAAAGTGGTATGGGACACCTTGGGTAATGTGAAATGAAAATGGTATTACCCAAAGTGGTATGGGACACCTTGGGTAATGTGAAATGAAAATTAAATATTCAAAGTGGTATGGGACACCTTGAATATCTGACCTTATCAACATGTGAGAAATGTATGGGACTATCGGGATGGGGTCTGGTAAGAAGAAAACCCTCCAGGTTGGGGACTGGTTAAAGTAAGCCCTCTGGGTTGGAGACAAGTAAAAGTAAGCTCCTCGATGCATCGATAGTTCTTGAGACAGTCAGATAGGGTTATTACACCTAGGTCATGGCACAAGTTCTTGACACAGAGACCATGAGTCCTTCAGCATACATTTTATAGTTTATGACCAACCAAGTGATTACTCTGACTAGAGGAATTTCCTTGGTTATAGAACCTTACCTATGAGTATCAGATTAAAAAAAAACACAGGACATATGATATGGCAATGTTGATGCATGTCCAGTTTTCTTTTCCAGAATTTATTACAAATGTTGCATTAAATTTATCATGTCATTATGTTTTTTTTAGATAATGTCCTTGTGCGTGACTCTGATGATGTTTACACCTTGTTGTTCATTCACACCTATCTTGTTTCTGGACACTTTAATTTGTATAACCCATGTCTTTTTATTAGCATTATTATCTTGTCTATTAAGTGGGTTACAGCTAAGTGTTCTAGTGTGTAAGTATGAAGTGCTTTAACTGTGTGACATCGACTTTTTTTTGTCTGGAAGTTTTCCTTTAAGAAAACATTTTAAGTATGGAAATGTATTTTCAAAGTAGTTTCCAAAGGCTGTATTTATGTATTTTAGGAAAACACTTTACTGAGTATTTACATTGCTCAGCCTACGTTTTTGTTAAATTTTTACAGGTTGATAGAGCCTTTCCAAGTCTTGGATGTTTATTCTTAGCTCAGAAATAAAGAAGCAAAGCTGTTGTCCCTGATTCTCCAGGATCTAAACCAGAAAGTTCCTCCTGATGTGTTATGATGTGCAACTAATTTGTTTCATTTGTATGAAATAAATTACACAACATAACTGTAGCACCGACACCGGGCTACCGTGGTCGGGGCGTCATATTTGGTATTAGAGGAATGGTTTAGGCAACCCTGTAAAATTAGGACAACACAAAAACGTTAATGTTTTACTAAGTGGGGTTTGTTCTTAAACTTCTCAGATGGGAAGACAACAAACCACGTCTAGACTCTTGACTCTCCCTATAGAGATCATAGAGTCTATTGTAGCCAAATCCTTCTCAACAAGTTACAAACCTTTTGTTAACTTACAACTCACGTGCTAAACCCTCTATGAAATATTGAAAAGCTCGAATGTCCTTCGAATCTTCCGAGGGTTGGAAGTTATGTATAACCAAATGGCCAATGCACTGTTTGAGAATTATAAAAAGAAGGGGAAGTACTATGAAGGACTCTTCTTGTGTTTCACCATGAATAATAAATGGTTGGCCTTCACGGCCTTCGGAGAAGCTGAAAAGGAGTTGGAGTTTCTCGTAGTCTTTATATACCAAATCTTGTGTTTCAGCATGCTTGGGGAGCTCTGTGATTTTGGGTCATTCATCGAATCCTTCCGATATGAAGTGGTTCGAGAGATATTTTGGAACAAAATCCAAGCGGATATCGTGAAGCTTGATGTCACTCATTCCCATCTCTGAAAAACTACCTGTATCAAACGAGAGCTTGGTTTTAACCACGATCCACTTTTCCCAAAATGTATTTGGGAAGAGGAGACCCACAACCTTTTTTCTACCCTGGGGATTGAGTTGAATAGTAACTTCTTCCATGGGCGGTGGAGGTAAATGGAAATCACTAAGGGTGTCAGGGAAGCTGTGTGAGTAAGTCAGTGTATGTATGATGATCGAATTGCGAGGATGAAATTCTTTTAAGAGGGGGATAATGTGACGCCCCAGGTTTTATAAACTGGTCCTAGTGAACAATGTTGTGCTTTTTAATGATGTCTCTTGTTTTATTTTATTTTGTGCTTTATGTGCTGATAAAGAATTTGAAACGAAATAAAACATGAGGAATACGGTAAACTGGTATATATTTAGAAGTTACTTTGCAACAAGACCCATCTAATTGAAAGTACCGTGCAGAAGACCTAACATGGGAACAACAAGACTACTGAGAATCACAACACGGGTAATCAGATAGTCGTCATCTTCAGGGTCTATCAGTGTGAAATATATAACCGCTAGAACCACCGCGCACGCACTCAGCACCAGTGGTATGAGGATAGCCATCCTCCTAGGGTCAGGAGTTTTGAAAAATGTAAAATATTCTACCCCTTATTTTTATGACGGACCTCTAAGGGAATATGACCGTTATATGACCATTGGGTTTCAATGGATAAAGTGCATCTTTTTATAAAAATTTGGTCTTTATTACGCTTTTATAATATTATGGTATTTCAATATATTAATATGTATGAAATATTAGAATTATATCTTTGAGTATTAAAATAAAATATTATTCTTCAAAATGAATCTATTTTTATTTTTTTTAAAACATGACGATATTTATATGGTGGAAAAAAATAGTATTTCAAAATGACTCGAAGGGGTATCCACAATAATTGATAATTGTATCTTATTGGATCTTTAAAACTATGAAATAGGAAATTTTTTTTTGAATCAATTGATGGGGTATTATATAAATTGGATTTCTGATTTATAAAGATATAAGTTCCTAATATAAGTTTAGTATATTAATTAGGAATTTATAAGATATATATCAAATGTTATGGTATTTTTAGATTTGGAATCTCTAAGATAAAAATATTTGTTAAAACTGTGTAAATTCAATTTTAATGTTATATACTTTTTTATCTTTAAAAGTAAGCTTTTTTAAAAAAAAACGAATTGTTCATGTTTGGCGAAGCTGATGCTGGCCGCACGATCGCCACGGCCGTCTGATCTCGCCAAGGTTGGATCCCGGCCGTTGATGTTTCTTTTAAAACACTCATTTCATCTCGTATGTCCAATATCTCCAAGACAGATCACATCCATCATTTTTTTATTTTTCCTTTCTCCGCAAACCCGTCGTCTTGTACCTCGCGTCGGGGTCCCGCAAACCAGATTTTAGTTTGCTCAAGACGCCTCCTTCACCACTGTTTAGGTTGAACTTTCACACCCACCTTCCTAGGACACCGTAGGATCAGCCTAACCCCCTTGGGTAGTTTTCCTATAAGAACCATGAAACCCCAGTGTAAACGGGGACCTCCGGAGCCAACCTGTGTCGCCACGACACCTACCTCGCCATCGCCTCGCCACCACACGAACCACCTTTGGTTGCACACCACACTCCCCGTAGACGACCACACCAGTGCCGGAACCATGCCTCTGGTCACCCCGATGCTACCTTGCAGCATCTCTAAGTGTCCGCGACCTCACCGGTCCACCTTCGTCCACCTAGGTTCCTCCCGGTTCTCCAGCCACCCAGCAAGCCTCCCTCCGACGAGTTTCTTCCTTAAGCGGTAAGGGTGCCATGTTTGTGTGTGCTTTTTTAGAAACCCAGCCATGCTTCTTGGTTCATCTTTTATATAAACACGAGTATATATACAACTTATAGTTAAAGGTATATATATATATATTCCATGCTAACAATTTTCTTTTGGGCAGGGGACTCCTATGGCGTTTACCATCCAGGGGTACTCCTGTTTCCTTTATAACCTTGTATAAACCCTCCATGTATATCAGTTACATGTAATGTATATATATATACATATAAATTTTATATAATTGTATCACCCTTTGTTTCAAAAAAAAAACAGGGTGTCTGGTTTTGGAAGGGTGTTTCCCTAATATGATGTAAAGATTTTGTTTATTTTGAGTTTATATTTTGTAACTAGTGTGATACAATAAGTGTATTAATATAATTATATATATATATACAACACAAACCCTTCGGTTTTGAAGAATTTTCAAGGGTGTTGCCACGATGATTTTAAAAAAGGGTTATCCTTTTTAAATCCAAAAACTCATTTTTAAGTGTATAGTGTTTTTATGGTTTTGAATATATATATATATACATACAAATATATATATATATATATATATATAACTCAAATCCAATTATTTTTAGGGTATGAAAGATTATTCAGTATTTATTTTTTCACTAAGAATTATACTTTTGAAAGGGTATTTCTAAAATCAATTCCTAACATGTATGATTTTTTGTAAGCCGCATATATATATAACTATATATTTATATAAGATTATGAATTAGAATAGAAATCGGTTTTGATTTTTAAGAAATGAATACTTATCATTGAAAAATATTTTTGATGCGAACTTGGAATTTGGTTCATGTACAATTATGTTATAGTTAAAAACAAAGTTTTTATATATTTATGTATTTATAGTTTCATGAATTATTTAGACCCCCATAAGGTTCTGATTTTTAAACTGAATAAGTGATAAGCAGTTAGAGGTTTTCATATTTTAAGTGAACCATGTATATTTTATAAGAAAACCTATATATATACTTTGTGTATATATTCCTATGTATGTATGTGTTTTTAAGATTAATATCTGAAACCCTAGTTTCAAGAAATGGTTATTAATATTTTTATGCATGTAGGATTTTAGTGCTTGCCTATGCTGTTTTATATTTTTGTGTCTAAGGTTACACCAGTGAACTTGACTAATATCACCCTTGAACTGATTTGTGTTTTTTAAAGGATATGCTTATGCCTATTATAAACTTTTATTAAAAGGATATGGATTTAAGGGTCATATTAACATGTATAAATCCTATATTATTTTTATACCAAACTCACTATAGTGATTTTTATTGATTAGAGTTTAACTGCAAATTCTATGACCAATGAAGAACAATAATTAATGACATGTATTTTATTTAAAGTGGATTATTTCCAAGTGTTAGAATTTTAAAGATTGCAAGTGTTTTTTATTTTTATACCAAGCATGCCGCAGTAATTATTAGTGGATGGAGAATTGTTGCAAGTACTGTGACCTGTGAAGAACAATAGTTAATGCCATGTTTTTCATTTCCATGTACTGGAATTTTAGAAACTCATCATTTAATACCCCTTGGGAGAAAATCTCACACATTCATCATTTTATGTGCTTAAATAATTGTTCTATGCACATAGTATTCTTGCTTAACCATGCCTTCTTTTATTCCATATTTTCAATTTTATCTATCATATCATGTATTTGTAAACCAATTATATAATTGTTACCTTATTCATATTATTCATGCATATGACTCAACATGATAATGAAAAAAGAATTAAATTACACAAAGTGGTATGGGACACCTTGGGTAATGAGAAATGAAAATGGTGTTACCCAAAGTTGTATGGGACACCTTGGGTAAAATGAAATGAAAATTAAATATTCAAAGTTGTATGGGAAACCTTGAATATCTGACCTTATCAACATGTGAGAAATTTATGGGACTACTAAGATGGGGTCCGGTAAGAAGAAAACCCCCCAGGTTGGGGACTAGTTATAGTAAGCCCTCTGGGTTGGAGACCAGAAAATGTAAGCTCCTCGATGCATCAATAGTTCTCGAGACAATCAGATAGGGTTATTACCCCTAGGTCGCGACACAAGGCCTTGACACAGATACCATGAGTCCTTCATCATACATTTCTTAGTTTATGACCAACCAAGTGATTACTCCGACTAGAGGAATATCCTTGGTTATAGAACCTTACCTATGAGTATCAGATTAAAAAAAACACAGGACATATGATATGGAAATGTTGATGCATGTCCAGTTTTCTTTTCCAGAATTTTATTAAAAATGTTGCATTACATTTATCATGTCATGATGTGTTTTTTTAGATAATGCGCTTGTGCGCGACTCTGATGATGTTTACACCTTGTTGTTCATGCACACCATTCTTGTTTTTGGACACTTTAATTTGTATAACCCATGTATTTTTATTAGCATGATTATCTTGTCTATTATGTGGGTTCCAGTTAAGTGTTCTAGTGTGTAAGTATAAAGTGCTTTAACTGTGTGACATCGACTTTTGTTTTGTCTTGAAGATTTCCTTTAAGAAAAAATTTTAAGTATGGAAACGTATTTTCAAAGTAGTTTCCAAAGGCTGTATTTATGTATTTTCAAAAAAAAC
The DNA here is from genome assembly GCA_963277665.1 of Viscum album. Taxonomy (NCBI): domain Eukaryota; kingdom Viridiplantae; phylum Streptophyta; class Magnoliopsida; order Santalales; family Viscaceae; genus Viscum; species Viscum album. The sequence goes on from OY728139.1 coordinate 907,372,533, forward strand.
CCCTTACTGAGTATTTCAATTGATCACCCTACGTTTTGTTAAATTTTTACTGGTTGATAGAGCCTTTCCAAGTCTTGGATGTTTGTTCTTAGCTCAGAAATAAAGAAGCAAAGCTATTGTCCCTGATTCTCTAGGATCTAAACCAGAAAGTTCCTCCTGATGTGTTATGATATGCAACTAATCTGTTTCATTTGTATGAAATAAATTACACACCATAACTGTAGCACCGGCACCGGGATACCAGGTTCAGGGCGTCATATTGAATGTTATAAGGGTATTTAGTAGTTATATAATAATAGAAAATGTAATTAATTTCACACTAAAAAAATTGGACTTTGAAATATATAACATGTTGAACATTATTTTAATATGATAATGGATTCTAATCAAGAAATCATTCAATGTGGTAACTTGGATCAAATGATTATATTTCAAGATTATAATTAAGTAGAATAACTCTAAAAGATAGAGTATCGGAATGAAACACATAATGTTAAGGATTCATTGATAACTGTAAATAATCAAGAGTGATTTTTTTTACGAAATTGATGAAGAGGGGAAGTGTTCAACATAAATTGTATAGATGATGCTGCAAATGCTATAAAACATAATGACCGGAAAACAAAAAAATGATTTCATTTGAATTCATTTTTAATCACCTTTTAATTATTATAGATAATGTATTTTAGTGGAATGTCTAGATAAGGATTTTGCAACTGGGTTATAAAGAAGTTTGTATTTGATGAAAACATTCAAATAATTTTAATTTTATTGCTATAAAGTTATATTCAGAATTAGTGGAATCTTTTTATTAACATAATTATTTGGAATAGTTAAAAAATGTATAGAAATTTTAGAATTCATATATTATAGGAAATAAATATTTTACCACACCTTAATTTTAAAAAATATTCATAATTTACTAGTGGGATAATATTTTACAATAATATAAATATTTCAATTATATTTTTTTGATAATTTATAATTTTTCATAATTTTATTGTTTTTCATTATATGAATTTATTTTTGAAATTATAAAATTTAGAAAATTTGAATATTTTTTTCATTATGAAATTTAGGAATTAATTTTTTATGGGTATATTAAAGAAGAATTTATGCCATCATAAATACATGAAGCTATATTCTGTGGGTGTTATGATTGAAAATAGGGGAATTGAATTATAAATGTATGTATTATAAATTTTAAACCTAGGGATGTTTCATTAAAATTTATAGGCATTTGTTTCAATAAATATTTCCTTAACTTTAGTGTAATATGATTTTCTTAGAGGGGTGATTATTGGGACATCATTCGCATACTTTAATTGGAAAATCATAATATGTTTCAAATTAAATTTGAATTAACATGTAGTTTGTTGGTTAATATTTATTTTGTTGTTTTAGTTTATGATACCACAATATTTAGAGAACATATTATATCTACCTATCTTACGGTACATTATGAAGTTACAATGAAAAAACTCAATAGACATTAAAGTAGTGTGGTGGAGTTCTTATCGACTGATCGTAACATGAGCTACATTCATAGGAAGATAAATCATTATGTCCTATGATATTATAACCATATCTTAAGACATAATAATATGACCATTGATACATCTTAAAATAGAATAATTAATTTCACTAGAGGGATTTATTGAGTGAAATAAATCTAATCTTGTAAACCAACACTATAATGATTTATTGTTATTTATATGTTTTTATCATCTATATGTCTAAGCCACTGTTATTGTAATATTTCAGTCAGTGATTTTTTCATGATATATCTTCGGGGTATATTTTTTTGTAAATTTATCAACACATTTAGTTGAAATTGTTATTTTTATGATCACTTTTGATCAAATTTCTTCTAGGTGGTGGAAGACTTTTCATGATATTTCTTTATTGAAGATCCTATTTTTTGAATTTATAACATATAAACTGGTGTCCAAAGAAAGTCTTATTTTTATTCTAATTTTCACTAATGAACTGATTGAATATGATCTCATGGTTAGAGAATCTTTCTACCTTTCATGGTGTTAATGAAATTACAGGATTATAATTTTAAACTATTTTACTAGTATACTATTGATGACGTTACATGTATTGAAATCAGATAACTAGGATTAGGATTATAGATCCTCATACCACTTCAAATAAAAGTAAATTAATATTATATTGGTATTTATATAGGAAGTAATATCAAATACGTGCTTCTATATCTTTATCTAGAACTAGTTTCATTATTTTATACTTTTCATGGTTATTTTAATTTCTACTATTTTTTTTCTCGAACTTTTATATATTCTGATAGTTTTATTTTCCACTGAATTTTATTTTTAACTCTAAAATTTCATTGGAAAATATTCTTTTGGTTCAACCAAATTACATGAGTGGAATATAAAATATTTTTTCCCTACAATTCACCCTTACACAATAATTACTATCCAAATCATGTTTTTCTTTGAATACATCCTTTACGATGCGTATAACCTTTATTATTCTATTAAATTACTTATCTATTGTCAGCCAATTACTTATCTTTCATACATGTTTATCCTATATAATACCCATTCATTTGAGGCATTCGTAGTTCATTAACAACTATTTTGTTTTAAATTCAATCCCATACACATTACCATATTTACTTTTATATATCCCAGTTCCATACCATCATGAAACTATAAAAAAACATTAAAAATCACTGAAAAACTACATAATAAATACTAAAATTCCGTCATTTACAACGAAATTATTCCCTTTTCACACCACTATACATGGAACATAAAAATATATCCAACCAACCAAATAACATAATCACCCATAAACCAATGTCTTATCAAATACCCTATCCTACAATGGAATCTAAAGAAAAACAACACAATACACACTATAAAACACAAGTAATGTCCCCAATATAGGCACAAAAATATTAAACCCAAACCACATAATTACAAAAATAATAAAAATCATGATTTTAGAAAGTTGTAATTAAATTTATAAATAATATGAATCTAGATTTACCTTTTTAAAACATTCTATAATATCATTTTAATACAAATTAACTGACAAAAAAACTCTTACCCCAACCATTTCATGACAATAATTATATAATTAACCATTTCTAGATTGTGACTCTATAAATTTAATCACAATATAAATTACTATATTAAAATAGCATGAAATCATTAACAATATCAAAATAAAAAAACCAATCTAAAATAGTTTTATATAATCATATAATCAAAAAAGAATTGCCTTTTTTCCATTCAATTTACATTTGCATATTTCTTATACTCATTAGTTTAATTTCTACCATCTATCCAAATAAAAAAATAAGGGAAATTCCATTATTATATATAAATTAATCTGATAATTATTGAATCCCCTACCAAAAACTTTGATTAAATCAACTAATGAATAAAAACTGGGGGAAAAGGATATTAACAATAAAAACAATATTATGGAATGTCCCAAAAACAAAAATCATAATAACCCTAATCAAAGCATGATTTTTTTTAAAAAAACATAACTTGAACAACATATATAGCCATGCCTGGAAAACAAATAGGATTAAAAATTTAATAAGTTAAGATAAACATACCTAGTAAGGACGATTCTTGACCCCTTATACTAAGACTAAATGTCCATAGAAGTGGTATTAGATACCAATAAATAAGTGTCTCTTGTAAAATATGGTTTTGGGGAAATTAAGTAATAAATTATAACATATATTTTATTTTTAATTTCTAATATGAATGAAAATTTTAGGTTACGCAAAAGAATTTTTCATGCCCACACCTTCATAGGGATATATGGAATAAATCTTCCAAATAAATTCCATTATATAAATCACCGTACCCATTAAAATAAAATAAAACTATCTTAATCTGATATAATTTTTGAAGGGTGACTACATGACCAATTTTTTCACCCTGTGTTCAAGCTCATTTGGAAAAAATATATTGTACAATATGATCATTATGGATTTAATACAAAAAAAGAACCCCATCTAAACAATATGTCATGGAATCACCTGGTAGAACATATATAAATCACATTATGGTTGCTCTATATAATTTAATAAAAAAACATCCCAAGAAAATCACTTTGTGTCTTACAACCCACATCTGGATAAGAAATTTAGAAATTCATTATGTATAATTTTAAATGGATACATACGGATTTCTTAATAAAACAAATACATTTAATATTTTCCAAACAACCTCTTTATGAACATCATACAGTGACAATAATAATTACATCACAACTACACTTCCAACCCCCATACATCCTAAAACCAAACTATCATGGAATATCCCCCATGTCCTGAAAAATACATAGAAATAACACTAAACCCCATGATGTGAAAAAAAAACCTTCAAAAAATGATATAATATCCTACATAACAACCCTTTCTCCCACCCAAATATTCATTTAACAGTACCAAATTCCAATCTGTAAAATTTTCCTCTATGTTAAAATCTCAATTCTAACTCCACCTCTATTCATTTAACCTTCTCTCATCACCTCTAACCAAAAGAAGAAACTAACTAATTTATTTGGAAGGATCTCCCATTTACATGATTCAAATTTATATATTTATAAAATATGAATATGGGTTTTTATGTACATCATATATTCCCAAATAAATCAAATTAAAAAAAATAAACAATTAAAATTTTATAATTATTAATATATTATGAATAATTAAATAGGTAATATGTCTATAAAATTAAAATCCACAGAGTCAAATAAAACAATAATAATATGTCCATATTTTCTAGAATATTTAATTTAAAAGAATAATAGGTTATATGAATTCAATAAAACCGAATAGCGAGGAAATCTATATAGATTACCCTTACCATCGAATTATGATTTTATTAAGTCACTCTAAAATTTATATAATAAACATGGAATCATTGACCATCAACTAAATAATATTAGTCATGTTTTTCTCCTTTCATATTAATAATCATTATTCAATTATTATATAGTTATTAATTACTTTTTGTGTTTTTTATAATTAGTTATTGGTTTCTTGAAATATTCCATGTCTATTTTTATATAGAGGCCTTGGTAATAATTTGTTTTTAATTATTATTTCATCCTTAGAAAAGTCATAGTATTATAAAATCAATTTTATAATTACTTTTTATACCCCATTTTTATTCCATGACGTTCTAATTATAAATATCCAAGAATGAATATATCACTCACATGTTCCATTAATTAATAGAAAACTTATATTGTAGTAATTATAATAAGTTGAAATATTTTTTCAAGTATATAATCATTAAAAAATATAATTTCTTATTAATATCATAAAACACTATTAAATAACATTTCCTAACCATTCCGAAAAATATAATATCATCAAATGATGAGTTGGTTAATGTGATCCAACCAAGAACATGATATAATCAATGGTTTCATATAATTATGATGTTATTTTTTTTAATAACATTATTACAGAATTATAATGATAATATATTTATTATATAAAATTTATAAATGAGATAAATTAATATGATGGTTCTAGTGAAAAAAGGGAATGAAGTATAAGAAATCATTTCTTATAATGAAAACATTATATCCTCATTCTTTCACTCAATACTCCATACAATTCTTCCCCAGGTAATATTTTATTTTCCTAAGATTTTGATTGGTTTAATAATATTTTGTTTCATTTCTATAGTGTTTGTAATGTGGGTAATGATTTTAGTTGATTATGTTGGTCCATAGTTTCCCATTTTATTAATTCTATTTTATATTTTATGTAGTTGTATTTTTTGTCATTAAAATTGGTTCCATAATTGACTAATTTATTGATCAGTATTAATTATATAATTGTTTTTGGTTCCTCTATATTTTTTTAGGATTATATAATATAATATGAAAAACATTTTCTTAGGAAAAAATATCATTTACAAATACTAGTTTGTTACAGAAGGAGGTTCCCATTACCTTGAGATACGTACTATTCAATATTTTCATGAAAAGAAGTTTGTTTGGGTGAAATGATCTTCCCATATCCTGGTAAATAAATATCCTCTTCTTGGAGAACCACCCATATTTATTCAATCAATGCATTCCATATCCTAGAGTCCCACTCCCTCCTATATTCAGGAAATGATGCCCAGATTGGGATAGATAATTAAGATGATGGAGACCTTGTAGGTGGGGAAGGATCAAGTCACCTAACCAGTTTCCTCATCAACTATGGTACAACCCCCTTATAGTGAATCCCTTTAGAAGATACAATCATGATGAATAATGCATGTCACTATGTTTACATTGTGCTAGAAAATCTACATCATCACCCCCATTTGACCCACTACGTGTTTCTTTAGTCTTAAATTCATTACGTTTAGCATTTCAATTACCTATTCCAAAAAATATGAATTTACCATGGAGTGAATTAATGGAGTCTCCAAAGTATTAGATTCTAGATTCATCCCAATAAGTTTGGTCTATATAACCAATGAGTTTGGTTTTAGATATGCCATTATATCTAGTTAGAATGATTTCCTTCTCTTAGAGGAAGAACCAAATGCTTTTAATTGGCATAAAATTCCTCCATATGTCCCACTACCTCCAGTATATGGGATATAAATCTTTTTTCGGGATAGATAATTGGAAATAGGGATATTAAACATGTTCCTTGGTGTTGTAACTAGAACATTGAAGGGATATAACCCATATCAATAACCACTTATTATACATTTTAGAAAAAAGGGGTTTCCATAGTAAAATAATTTTTCCTGACCTTACCAATTCATTTATATTCTCTTCAAACCCATAGCCTCGGAAATGATTTTCACTACAATAATAGAGACTGGTTTCACCAGCTAACCATTTGGGTATGATTGAATCCATGATTTGATAAAGGATTTTTCCATTGAAGGCTTAATATCAAATGGTATAATATCCACCATACTATATATATCTTGTCGATTAAACATAAAAATGTATTATGTTAAATCATAAATGTTTTCTCATTATTTTCTCCATTGATGGATGAGGAATATTCTTCATATTATATTAGAATTTACATAAAATTTAGTAGGGTGAATACCCTTCATGTATCCGTTTTCCATCAGTTCTAGAAACAAAACACCCTATATCAAAGAAATGAGGTTCCCCCATAGGGTGTTGTCACTAGAAGATTCATTTACTAGGTTGTCTATAAAAAAATTTTAAGGGGTGTATAAAAAAAATTCTTAAAAATTGTGATGTTCTGTTATATCAAGTTATTCCAATGATAATGAGTTCACTCCACTTATACATTGTGGGTATGGCTGGATGCGGGCACCTATAATCCGATGGTCATTGATGAACATGTATCCCCCAGTGTGGATTTAAATTAGTCCCTAAATAATATGAAATTTTTCCAGGATTAGATTGGTTAAATTACCAATTCTTATATATCTCAATAAATGATAAATATTCTATAATAATTGGACCGTAGTATTAATATTACTCCTAGTGTCCAGCTAGTCCTCCATCACGAATGTTGTATATATGAATTTTCTACTGGATTATCCCACCAATTGTAACCAAGAATTGAAAAATTAGGAAATAAATGATGTAAATTGAACCAATAAATTGACATTAAGAGAAAAAATTTATCCCAACTAACTAATGTGACCTACTTTGAGTGTTAGGCGGGAAGCTCCAATATTTTTCCAGGTGATAGTAGTCAAAATTTTCCTTTGACTTCTAATATATAGCTCATGACTATTTTGTGTGTAAAATACCTAAATCCAAAAATACAAAGTGACATATAGCCTAGGTTAGGGATCTAACTCCTTATGATTCCGTGCTATAGTGAGAAATTTCCTCACATGTGGGTGGGTTCTCTTGGTGTCATTCCACACTGAAGAAGGAGGAAGGAATTAAACATACATGTCCCCAATATTTTTTACCCTTGAGATCATCCAATCATCTTAGAGGCTGATTTTTTCATCCCCATGCATTTAGTGAATTATGTTGACATCATAATCCACTAATTCATTTGTTGAGGAATGATAGATCTATTTTTATGATAATAATTTTTCATCACATAAGTAGCCTCTTAAAGTCATACTTCATTCAATTCATCCTTAATCTCTTCACAACTCTAGAAAACCCAAAAGGACCACACCAAATGTAGAGCAATTGAGCCTCCAAGATTACAATCCCATTTAGAAAACCTCCCAGAGGACTAATTAGCAATATATTTTCTTTCAATAGAATTATTTTAGTGAACATATAATTCCGATACATGGACCATTTTATCAAATGAAAATCGGTGTAACTCAGAATAAACACCATAGAGTTCTCCTGGAATCATTTCCCCTTCGATGAGATATTTTATATGTTGTGTTTCTAAAAAAAATTATCCATTAAAATGGTTTATTTTTTCAGCATGATTCTAAAATAGGGACATCTTATGAAAACATGAATCCATAAAGATGAAACCTATTAAAAATTGTATACCGTAAAAGTCCATCAACCATTAGTCTTGAAAGAACCTGATGATGTGGGAAAATTTCATGTTTTTTATTATTTTCAATTAATTCAATCTTTTATTTCCTCTTTTCATTAGTTCCAAAAGTAGAAGATTCTGAAAGATCCATTTCTATTCTTCTAAAATGTCAGAAAGGTAATTTTTTAATTATGAAATCCTAAATACTCACAAATATAAATTTTTGGGAACCAAAAATCATGAAATATGGGACATGAATCAGTTCAGTTACTTTATAGACTAAATTATTTAAAAATGGGAATAATTTAACTAAAAATTAGAATAGTCAGTTTTTAGAGAATTGTATTTCATATGCAAGATCCGTTACTATGTGGAATGTCCACCCACCTAAGAAATACTATGCGAAGAGGGATTCTACTTGGGAATTTTTAGAGAAGAATAAAAATCCATTGATTCAAAAATTGATGAATGAGTTTTGTCTAAAACCATTTTATAGGTTTTTTCATTTAATATGTCCAAAAGTACCCAAAAAAGCATCCAACCAGACTGATTTCTTCATTATAATGGACTACTATTAAAGCCTATCAGATCCCATTTAGATGGTGTCATTTTTGGAGGTCTAGAAATGTTTTCAAAAGTATCTTTTTGTGAATTTAAGGGGTATATTGAAATCAATATACCCATGAAGATTAAAATAATTAAATACATGGAGCCAAAATGGAACCTCATCATCAGAATAACATGTTCCTTTTCAGAGTCTATGTTCTGCATAGTTCTCCTTGATGGGGACTGCATAAAGAAATTTTTTGTTTTTGGGGGTATGGAATCACATTTTCCACCAAATGAAATTTAATTTGTGGGAAGATGCATGAATTTTGAGATACCTACAAATAAAAACATATTTTCAGGGTGAGACATGATTTTCATTCCCTTGAAAAATTATTTTTTTGATGTGGGGTTTCACATTTTTATCCCTCACAAATGAAGTCTCATTTTTTGGGTGATGCGAATTATCCACCCCCTATAAAAGAATTTTCCTTCGCTAGGTGGGAACTATTTTCAGGATTCCTACAAAAAAAATTCTTCACTAGTGGGGGTTTTTCATTAATTATGTTCATCCCTGTAGAATGGTCATATCTGTACCCCTATAAAAACCATATCACGTGTAATGATAAATGGGGAGACACATACATTATAGTAGTGAGAGATAGTCTAATAAAGCGTTTTCAATAGGTAATCATTTACCATATATTTCAAAGAATGTTAGGGTATAATATGGGTCTTCCACATAAAAATATTCTCTGTGGATAGACATCTATATATAAAATCCTTTTTAGGATAGGGGTATGTATAATGATCATATTTGTGGATAGCCACCTACATAATGAAGTCCTTTGAAGACCAAAGTTCCACAAACCATATGAAGATATAGTCTTTCTAAACTAGCATCTCACATGACAAACAATATATGTGATGTGGAACATTATTCTTGGTACCATTCAACATAAAATTCATACTTATCTTAGACCATCAGAAAACTATTCAAAAAACCCCCTCCATTAACCTCTCCCATGGTGCACAAATCCCAAAATGGGACCCTTTGTGAACCTCCAAGGCTAGAGATTATTGAAATCTTATAGATATGTTTGATCAGAGTACATGGAATGCTAGTCTATCCCATCATTAATACATTACCATGTTATATTAAATCATACTTGTAATCTATATTATATGTGAGGTCATAAAAATGTTTTCATGTATAAATTCATTTGGTAACAAGGGTTCCAACATTAGTTATGGTTCAAGGTGGCTCCTTATGCTGGGAAGATACATATGTGGCCATAGCCCCATAGTCCTTGTCTTTTCCACAAATCAAAATAAAATGAGGGGAGGATATTCAAAATATAATCCTTCCTAAAATAATCACTCATTATTTTATAAAGGATGTCATACCCATAAAATATTGTGTCCACCATAATTATTAAAACAAGAGATGAAATAGGAACCTCAAGGAACTTTCTCTCTCCTATATCCCCGACCATGTCCACCATTGGACAAATGAGATTATGTAGTTTTATAGATCTCATATATCTTGTTTATCATATAGATTATGACCCACTTGGGTTTAGAGGTTATTGAAAACTATGACATCTGAATAATCAAATAAATTGTATGGGAGGAGATTTCCATTCTCGATCATCCTCTCTCTTTCACCATGGTCCTCCAATTAAGTGTAAACCCAAACCTTTTGAACTATGTCGGATTAGATTCCTATAAAAATGGTACATATAAGAGACCTCTTTGAAGACCAAACCAAAAACCCAAAATTCACTCAAATATTCTCTTTTCTAAATCTGTAGTAGGGTAATATGAAACATGGGAGTCTATATCCCTTCAAGGTTCTTCTGGCCACATCAACATAAGACTCAAACCTGACCCAGGATATGAACCTTTATCCATGACATCATTGAGGCATAAAGTAAAACATCATGGTTTATTCCTCACCACATGACCTTAAAAGGTATGATGTGTCCTATTAAGAGGAATTGAACTACATGGGTTGTAGTTCCTTTCATAAGGATATTTAAGAAGCCCATATCATGGGATCAATCCCAATATCAATACAACTATTATTATCCTAGATGAAAATAAATTCTAGAGTTCAACACTATGCTTCATAAAATAAGATTCATGATAATAAATGATAGTAAAATAACTATTCTTCATTCAAAAGGTTACCATTGATGAAGATCCCAAGATACATACAGATGTCTCCATCAATGAAGAACCACATATACATACAGGTGATTATTAAATCAGTACTTGATAGTAACTGATTTCTAATTTAAGGGTTCCCTATTTTAAATATTTTGATTTAATATAGGATTAATGAATATGTTTTAAATCTATATGGGATTCCCAAATTATTCAACAATTCACCCCAAATGGGTATGATGGGCCTCACCACATATCCTATTGGACAAATTTATTTTATTGTCTCATTGGATAAATCAAACTGATCCCCTACCATTGGAAAATAGGTCATCAGAAAATCATATTGTGTATGCGGGAAAAAATGCCTGAAAAAAGATACACATATATCTCTTTTATTCACTGTTTTGGTTTAGAAATATTCACACACATTAATGTATATTTTTTCATCATAAATATATTTGAGGAAATTTAATAAACTGGAAAAAAGTATTCCTTGAACTATATTGTACATTTATCTTATAATATGGATTCATTCATTTTGTTTTTTGTCCCATTTTGTGATTTCTAGATTCACTTATATAATAAGTAATTTTTTAATTCAGATCTCATCAACTATTGTGATTCACCAGGGTGATCTATATTTCCATCAGATATTCACTCATCTATATAAAAACAATACATTTTTAGTCATTTCAATTTGTAAATAGATGATTATAATAAAAAAATATTGTAAGGTACCTAATCACTTTAGTAGGTGGTTGTATGATGTACCTCAGATCAAATCATTGCTAAATTTATCATCCATATTATATCATGAAGTCCAATATTTTTGGTATTTAGATAAAAATTCATATTCATCCCTATAAAAACACAATTATTTGGGGAATAATATACCATTTTATACCATTGTTCCAATTTTCATTATAATCTATTTGCGTTATAATTTTAATATGGAATCACATTTCCATTTGGAAGTAGGTCTTTTAATTTTTCAAATAATTCTGTGAAAGTCTTATCACACAAACCATTTCTTACTTTTACGTCAAACAATCCATGAATTTCATATTTCACATTAAATTTAGTGAAAACTGACGATGTTTTCTTCTATGAATCTCCATAGAATCTTTCAAAAATTGTTTTAATATTTTCAATGCCTATATTAGGAATTAATTCCTTAATATGATACTTTTTCTCATACTAAAATTATTTATAAAAAATAAATGTTGAATTTTCTCTCATTTATCTATGAAACATCCAATATGTATTATTATGGATAGAACAATTGAAAATTAGATGATTATTTTTTAATTTTACTTTCTAATATTCAAATAATTCATTCATGCATAGAAAATAAATACTTTATTAGGAATATTTCATTAATCAAATTCAAAAAATATTAGAAACTACTTTTTTATATTTTTCATTTGTTCTTAATAGAATTTTCTAATTATAATAAATTAATTTCATAATATCTCAAAATAAAACATGAATGTATTAAAACATATAAGCATTCCAAAGTATATTTAAAAAGATAAATTTGATTCAAAAAATAGATATCAAAATAAGAAATTATTCATAACTAATTGATCATAATAAACAATTATAAATTTTGATCCAAACATATTAATAAATTTTTTTAATATAAGTGATTATCTATATAAAAAATATATAATTTAAACATTATCAATTTCATGTAAAATAATTTTGTAAAAAAATATATATTTAAAAAATGTTACAAAAACATAATATTTTCTTGAGTCATTATATAAATATTTTTTTTATAAATTCTGAAAAAATCAATAAAATGATTTGAAAAAAATATCTATTATATTTATAAATACAAGAAATTGTAAATACAAAAAATTCAGAAAACAAATTATAGTGAAAAATAACTTCGAATCATAAAAATTTTATAACATTAATAAATTATAACAATGAAATTTTAATTGATAATAAAATTAAAAAAAATAAATGGATAAATAAAATTAATAATTAATTTTTAGTTAATTATTATTATAAAATAATAAAACATAAAAATATAGAGGTCAATAAAAAACAATCTAAATTCAGATAAACTTGTTAAATTTTGGTGGAAATGGGGTGAATGTTTCAATATTTGAGAAAAATATCTATAATAATGTAGTAAAAAAACACCTTGATCTATGGTTGTTGGTCGATTGGAATAGGGTTTATGGGAATGGAATTAATTTGATGATAGTGATAGAAGGATAAGGAGCTGAATATTTGGGAAAAAATGAGAAAAAATGATTAAAATCAACTGAAAGAGAAGATTGATCATCTTAAAAGTCAACGAGTGTTTTTTGTGTAATCATATATTGAAAAGAAGAGGGATTTGATATAAAAAAATGAGTATTTTGGGATCTTAGAATATTTTTGAAACACATTTATATTTTTTTCTTTTAAAAACCAATGATATTTTATACTTTTAATGTTCATTTTATAAATTCCCAAAGATAAAATCTCTCTATATAACTTTTATTGATGGTTTTCGAAAAAGAAATGTTATACCCTTGATGTTAAGTTCACTATTTCTACATGTGTATATATATTTCCAACTTTTTGTTATGACTTAACAATACTATTTATATATGTATTGTGATCTAATACATCTTCTCATATTGAAATGTATATAAATCCTTTAGGGGATGTACTGTTGTGGTGTATTCTTATCCCCCTTATATATGAATCTTTTTATGTATACATATGTTTTCCATAATATTATCAGTATGGTGAATCCCTGTTACTTATCTAATGGAGTACCTCGATGATATTTCTATTGGTGGTGGATGTCGATTTATGGAGTTTGATCTCGACTAAAGCATTTGGTATTGGAATGCTTGGAACCATATTATCCTTTTTTATTGTCTTTCAGTATTGTAAGCATATTAGGACATATTGTAAGATTTATTGAAACTAATATTTGTAATTTCATATATTTTCAATTTTTTGGTGTGTCATGCATCATATATGTATAATACTATTGTATTTCATCTATCACTAGTTTTTCTATATGAATAGTACTGTCAACCCCAAATGTTTTGGTCAAGCATTATACATTTGTTTTTATCCTTCAATATCCAGGGGATTCACCAACAAATACTATGTTTCAGATCTCATATAAGTGATATGAACATATTTGGATGTTATAGTTTCTATTATATATTTTTGAGGTTAATATTTATATTATGAATTCTATTTTGTCATTTTAAATTTCTAAAGTTGATTTTTTTTATTATAAATTAAAAAATATTCTGGTATAAAAAAATATTTAAAAAATTATCTTTTTAATAATTAAAAAAAATTAATATTACATATTTTGATTTCATTATAATTCTATGAGTATCAATACTTTTTTATATATACAATTACAAATTATACATTTAATTGACGTTCTTACGCTATATATTAGACATTACCCATTAAAATAAATATAGGTAAGATATAGTAAAATAATTTTTTTAAAATTATTTATTTCTTTTACTATTAATAAATACAATTTACTACTTGAAAATATTTAATTATATTTTTGATTTTGATTATTTATTTTCTATTTTTTTCATTTTCATGAATAGATTATATATAAATCATTATTCAAAGTTATAAATTTAATTTAAAATTTATACTATTTAAAAACATGTTATTAAAAATAAAATATATATTTTTGAAAATGACGTGGTATATTTTATTTAATTCTAATAGAATTTATAATATAATTGATGAAATATTTATTATGAAAATATTTTTATATTTATTTATATTGAACAAGTTCTCAAAATTTGTAACTCATTCTATGTTTATTGGACGTAGTCCACATGGTTACATACTTTATAAAGATTTCAAATTATAAGAATTTTATCTAAATTACATTCAATAAACTAATTCTATTCGAACATATCAAATCTAATTTCTCATTCTATTTTTTTACGACTTTACTAAATATTTTCATAATTAATATTATTTTAATTATAGGTTCAGTCTTAGTATCATCAATACACAAGGGGAAAGATGATCCCTGATATTTCTTGTTTGTAAATATTTTTTTAGTTTTTATTTATCAACTCATGTTATTTTTATTCATTATAAAGGGATGTAATTATCTTTTTCATGTATTGTAGGGATTCATGTATTTTTATTATAATAATCAATTATTAGTGAATAAAATAAAGTTAATTCAATTTTAATCTTCTATGATTGATTTTATATACATTTTTAATTGTTTCAAAATAACATAAAAATATAATTATAAATGGCATACATATATTTTATGTTAATGAAATGTATTCAAAAACCTATTATTATATAGAATATACTCTATTAATGTAGTTTATTACTCCCTCATCTCATGAGCATCAGTCTATGAGGTGGATTTCCTTAATACTATATTGGAACTTCATCAACTAATACACATACATGGGTGAGTTTGGGGTTCCAAACTATCATTTTTCATAGGGTAGATGTGTTTTAAATCTATATAGTTATGTTTATTTGGTTTCTCATATTGATGTACCTTTTATTATTTGGGTATTGAAGAATGATAAAATCATGTATTTAAACTTATATTATATTAAAATATTTTTGTTTTATCATTATCATTATGATCTAATATTGACTGGTCTCTCCGTTTATCCTTTGTAATTTTCAGGGTATCCAACTAGTCATGATTATAATCACACATACCTTTGTATTATCAAACATTTGTCGTGTATTATGAAGATGGAAGAATGTTTAGTGGATTTTCAGTTGTTCATGGTGTTGAATGAGTGTAAAATTAGTGGTTCTAAATATTAATTAGTATAGGATAATATTTATGCTAGGAGAGTCACATGTCTTTCATTATAGTTGATCATGGTTTCCATAACATTAATATATTGAGCTATTTTCTTCTTCTTACATTAAACTTTTATACCTTTTCATATAATTTAGCTAAATTTTGTGTCAAATATATCTATATATTATACATTTATTTATTTTCAATCTCTATTTATATTAATATTCAATTCATTGGAATGTGGTTATGTGTAGGTGCATTAGGCTAGGTTCTCTCATATTTTGTGATATTCTAACTCATTGCTATTCGAAAGACCATGTCATATTAGAGGAGATGTTTGGGTGATGAAATTAACACACTATACAATAAGGAGTGTCCCCTCTAGTTTACATCAAGTCACTACATAAGAATTTCATTGTTTTAGTGTGTGAAGGAAGAATGACATGGGGGTGTTCCTAGTATTATTCAAATTATTTCCTTAAACAATATATCTACAAAAATTGTTCTTGAAAGAACCACAATAAAAAATATTATCTGAGTGGGAATAAAGAGAGTTTATGGAGTTCTTTAGTGATAACTACTAAGAGAATCCCCATGAAAAATACAAACACGGTATGAAGGGAGAGATCTAGATCTAGATTTTTTTCTTATTATCATATATATATATCCTTCCTTTTATTGGAGATCAACATCCCTATTTAACACTCAGCATATTTATTTAATATGTATGTATTAGTTTCTTGGACATCTATATATTCTAATGACCTTGGAGATGTAACATTTGTTAGGAGTGTTATTAGAGAAGATGTTGATCAGTATTGAGGAGTCAACATCAACATTAAAGAAGGATATATTAAATATTTTTCAAAGAGAGATCTAAATTAACATAGACCAAGCATTATCCCTATGGGATTTACCATCATAAAAAAATTCATTTTATCCCAACAAAAAATATCCTTCATAGCCATGAATTATTCCTCCGTTAAAAATCCAAATATGGTCCATGGCATAGTCACTATTGAGTTTCAGTCCAAAACAATGTATGATATAGTTCCCCTCGTGGCCTTGATCTATCATACCTATACATATCTAAACCTACGAGTAATAGTAATTATGTTCTGAATGGAGTAATAATATTTAATCCCTTTTGATATTAAAGGTTGATAGAAAATAATGTAATGAATTTTCACCCTTAAATAATAATTATTACAAAACATATTATAATTTATAGATTTATTTTGTACCCCAAACATGAAAAATAGCAACACCAACACTAATTTATGACCCTAAAATTTACTATGTGAGCCTGTAGTGCATGATAAACTAGTATCATAGAAGTCATCCATAAAGCCAAGAATTTAATCAGTCCACACATTGTCCCCATTTAATATCCAAATAAAGTTATATCATTCCCCTTCCGAGAATAAATAATTGTGTATTTTCAATTTTTGTTTGACTTTTTATAAAAATAATGAATTTATATGAATGTATTTATATTATATCTTATCCCGTATTGGCATATGATGTTTTGGTTTACACTACACCATGAATGTGTATTTTGGTGGGATGTTTTTATTCTATAAACATGGATCATAAGGGTCTTTCTCATTTTAAATGTGAATTATATTCTAGAAGATAGAATATTTTTATGAAAATCATGTAGAAAGGGTTTAGAGTTAGAGATTATTATCCTTAATGTGCTTGATGTTAGAGAATAAGGGATTCTGTTTTTCAGTGAGACATACATTTCTAAAACCAAATTTTTACATCGGGAGGTGAATAAATATATATTGAGTAAGAAATCCAAGGAAATAGAGTGGAAGTACATATAACTAAAATTATATTTCATTATACCCTACGATTAAAGGGGATTGTCTAGTGATGGTGCTGAGGGTATCCTTGATGATATTTCAACTTGGGGACTCTATGAAACTAAATCCAATAGTAGAAAGATAATTACAATATTTTAGTTTGTTAAAAACCACTCATAGGTACTTCCTCACAAGTATATACAATAAAACATTTCCCAATAGAAATATCATGGTTTATCTAAGACACGTCATATTAATACCTACCTATTTGATAGGTTTGTCAATCCGAGCCCAAGATATTAAATAAAAATTTATATTTTTTGAGAGAAGCATTGGATGGTTTTTACAATGTTAAGAATATTCTAGATAACTATTCTTGGGCTTAAAATAAATATTCTCATTTTATATTTTAATAAACTTTAACATTACTGGGTTTATTCTCAATATATATATCCTATTATGGGTAAATCATGTAAAATAATTTTTCCATTGTGTGAGTTAATTTTTGGAATATGTGCTTTTCATTTCATGTAGTCACAATGAATGGATAAATACATTAATAACTGTTATTAATAATATGAGAGAATATTTAAATGATGGATGTGGTTTAAGGAGAAATGGTTTTATTTAGGTAATACCAAATTTCACACATAAAACCTAACATAATATTCCTATTTACCTACTACGTGAATATATTTTTCATCAAATAATATTCAGTTCGTCAATGTTATCATCACTTGAATCATTACCAATTATCACCGATTCATGAAAGAATTTCACAATAATAATTGACAGTTTATAGGTTTCTAATGTAGCTTCATTGAGCACTATTATACCCATGATAGTATTGTATTTCACATAGACCCATGTTCAAGAAACGTATTACATAATATAGCACAGATCATAGTAAACTCTATAGTTTTTCAATTATATAAATAAAGTCCTTAACTTCATATTCTAATAACTCATCTTATATAATTTCTAATACAATCCCTAAAAACCAATTATGACAACAAAATTATAGTTTTATACCAAATTATTTATTGTGATACCTCCCGCCCAAAGTCCATGATTACTCTCAAAAATTTATAAATACCATGAAAAAATGGTATCAACTAAAAGTGATGTTCAAAAATTAATATTTCACCACCTATTGATGTAGTAAACATAATCTTAATATATCCTTGAGTGAAGGGTATGATTTTTTCAACATGGTATGATTTTTTATTTATTTAATTCATTTTTCAATTATTTTTCTACTAATTTTTTAGAATGAGATTAATATTTCCTAAAAATTTTGAATGGATAGAACTATTGATGAGCATGGATTTTGAAATGCTTTATTTGTTTTACCATTATATTTAATATTCTTTTATTCAATACTTGATATAATTTAATAGTTTAAATAAAGGATTGTGATTTAATATGAAATATATTCCTTGTGAGGATTTAGTGAATTTTGGATTTTTCATTTCATTCCTACTCTTGATTAATGTGGGTTTCCATTTTTTGGGTTGTAATGACATCAAGTGAATTTTACCCATTTTCATAATAACCTAAAAAACTCCTATAATGGATAAATGGAACCAGTTTCAATCTATTTATTTCTCTTCATATATTTGAAAAAGAAATAAGAGAATATTTTTAGGAGATACCAACATGGCTATTGAGTCAAATTATAGAAGGTGATTCAAATTATATTATATTTAAGAGAAAGATAAAATGAAATAGTAAATCCTAATTTAAACAATTTAAATTTCTTGATAACGTATGTGTTCCTTATTTTTAATTTTATTCCTATATTTAATTTTTAAATAAAAAATTATTTTCATGTTATACTTATTTACCATAAATTTCATTAAAAACGATAAATTTGTGATAACCTAAATATCCTATAATAATTAGTGACATCCTTGGGAGATAACCCTTGTTAATTCACTTGGATATACATTATGGATTAAATTAAATCATTTTAGGAAATTTTGAAATCCCATATGATCATTCTGCCACCCTTTACATAGAGTGTCTTTCACTTTGATTTGTTCTTCCCATACATTATTAAAATTATTCATTACTATTTTTATTCATTATTTCATTATTTTAATTCGCTTAATTAGCTATAATGGAATTATAATATCTATATATCTATTCATATATAATGTATAAAAATATTTATACCCAGTTAAAATTAGTATACGAACACAATTATAGGGTTTGAGACATCTCTCATACATAACATTAAAATGAACCCAAAATATTTATCAGTTCTAGGATAAGAATAATATTCTATAACATAAGAGTTATAATCATATTAAAAATATTAAGAGACAAAATCCTAAATGGTTAGATATTGAGATAAAAACTAAAAGAGATGGAATTAAAAATCTATGGGTTTATGGTGGAACAAATACATGAATAATCCCTTTTAAAAAAATCATAAAAAATGGAGGAATAATTACATAAAGAATAACATTAGAACCGAACCATTGATATTAGGTATGAGGAGACAAATATATTGGATTATTACCCACTTCATAAAAAACAACATTTCCAAATACCCTTCATGAAAATAACGAAATACCGATATAATCATTTAAGTGAGATGATGAAACATTGAGTTCATCATAGTTCAACTATTATCTAAAAAATATGACTACAAGTTCCACATATGATAACATTGGATATGTTTCTCAATAAATTAATATTAAATATTAATATGAAGGAACTATAATAGATGGGGTTTGTCTTGAAAAGTGTTTGGATGGTCAGATTCATTTCCCAATAGAAATATATTTTCTTAGAGGATGTAAAATAAGAGTATGATGTATGGGATAAATAACACAAGGGATAAATATCACATATATAATTATTTTGGTTTAATATTTTAAAACAAAATTGAAATTTTTATTTACATTGTGTTTTGTAATGTCCTGACCCAGATTCGACTATAATGGTGCTCTATTATGTTAGGTTAACAGGCCTAAAAAAACCACCCTATATGCTAGAGGATTAGAACTAGATCTTAGTTCTTATGGTGTGATAGAGGGGAGACAATGTCATCATATTTGAGTTAAGAAATAGTTTAAATAGGTAAGTATTATACACCACAGTAAATAAGGAATGTGTGAAATTAGTAGATAAACTGAAATAAGACTTTCTATAATAATAAATAAAAATTTATAAAATATGGAATAGCTATGCTAATACATACAACACTGGTCACCGATTAGATCGATCACATAGATAAAAGAATTCAAAATACACTAATATTATAGTATGGGTATGTACTACTAAATCTGACCCAGACTGCGTACCTGGTCCACAAACACCGTTGAACTGCACTAACCTAATTAGAATAACCCACACAGTCATCTTTTCTCAATCTTGCAACTCATGGTCTCATCTCTATACACCAGGAAAACCATGTTAAACATAAAAAAGAAAACATAGGGTCTACATGTAGACTGATTTTCACTAGTAGGGGTGATAAATAATGTCAATAGGACACTCCAATCATGAACCTATAAAATATGTGACCAATAGATCATGTAATCTCAGTCAATTATGAATTTTCCATTATGCTTGTCCATATCTATACCCTTATACTGGTATAGTCCCATACATACATACATACAAACACACACACACGCACACACACACACAGATATATATATATAGTCACCAGAAAGGTGAATAAAATAACATAAAACCAATCAATAGTCGATCCTTGGGTTCATAATCCTGATCGTCTGGACATCCTCTACAAGGGCATTTAGATTGATGTTTTTCCACTAAATTCAAGTATCATTAATTTGATTTATGGGTTTGTAATCCGAATAGACATATACATACTTTTACTAATTCTGAAAATGTAAATATGAATGCTACATCACCAATAGGTGATCCCCATCCTATATCTGGGTTCAGCCATGTTCTCCTCCAATCAGTATAAAGAAGGTTTCTAGGAAATTATATATGAACAACCTATAAATTGAAAAGAGTTATATTCCATGCTTCTCATTCCATGTAATTATAGTACAATTTCTAATTCCATGGTCATGGTTCATAGGAGGACATGAAATAGTGGCTTCGATGAGCCCTAAGGGTTTGAACCTCAAGAGATCTGTAGGAAAGAACACCAGTGAGGGTCCGTGACAACCCATCAATATCCAAAAGTGAATATCATTCATAGGTGGAAGACCCCATGGTCAACCTTCCTAATAAGAAAAGGTCTCATAAGCCTGATCTCAGAGAGCATGTTTGGAGATCCTCATCACATTAAAAATCAAGGAGAGCATAGTCATCCTCTATAATTTATAGGTCAAGGAGAGTAGAATCAACCTCTATAGACCACAAGTCAAGGAGAAAACAATCATCCACCGATAACCATCGGTTGAGGAGTGTATAATCATCCTCATTTAACCCATGTTCCAAGGAGAAAATAATCTTCTTCATCATATAACAACTAGAGGATAGAGGAATCATTATCATCAATTAAGAGAGAGAAATTATCCATGAGTATCATTACAAGGGATGCCATGCCTGTATATCATAATGGTAGGCTCAAAAGACAGATTCTAGGAAGTACCTAGGTAAATAACAATATTATAATTATCTATTATACATTATCAATAACCAGATACTAGGTAGTAGCGTTGGGTATAATAGTAAATATAAAAACCATCATGGCTCTAAAGATGAATCCCATGAAGAACATATGGCTATCCCAAAGGGAAATAAAGACACCTCAGATCAGGATCAACATCCCCCAACCAAGAATAACATCTAGTAATAATTATTGAATCAGTAATATATAAGTGAAATCATAAACATAATAGTGAGGGTGTATGAATGCCTAAACCCAAAAATACCACCACAACCCCATTGGAATTTAGGTTCGACTCGTGATTTTAGGAGACACTCGCAATAATCTCTACCCATTTCCGACATACTAGCTCATAGTCGGTCAAACATTGGAGCACCCACTACATCCCATAAGTCAAAACACTATAGATGAGTCCTACTTGGTATCCTTAGAAGAAAATGTAAAAAGAATAATCTTACATGGGATCCTCTAACATAAAGTATGTAGATTAATCTTACATGAGATACTCAGAACTATATATAGGAAATTGCATCCAACATGGGACCTTCACAACATAGTACACAGGTGAAGGTATCCTACATGGGATTCCATAGGTACAAATGTAAAAAAAGGAATCCTATAGGGGACGATAGGTATATAATGAAGATAGAGGGATCCTACTTGGGATCCTATAAGATGAAACATATGCATTGGGATCCTACATAGGATCCTCAAAAAACAACTAGTCTCACGAACTCTTAGAAAAGAAGGGTATATCTTGAAAGAGATATTGCCCTTAAAGAAGATCTACATAAGCCTTAGTCAAGAGAGAAAACTCATGGATCATCTCATGACAAGTGTCACATGTGGAGAAACTTGATTTAATTATCAGAGGAAGAAACTCTCCCCTTTGGAAAAGCACTAAATGTCGCATGGGAGTACTCAATACACCAGAAGGATTTGACTATATATATAAGCATGATAAACTAAAATGCATGGACTACACATGAGTCCAATCCTTACTCATGGGTGAAAATATACAGAAAACCCCCCATAAGGGTATCAAGGGAGGAGTACATGGCGTGTTTGACTTGGTACATGTCGGGTAATGTCAAGGCCCCACATGGGCATGTACTCTTGCTGGACATGGCATTTAAACACCCAAGTACAAGGCGTGTTAGTCTAATACATGGTGTGAAACCTACACGGGGTACCCTCCCATGTACCTCATTTAGAAAAGTGATTTATTTGGACATGATGTGTAATTATACATAACATGTGACCCACATGGGTCTTTCCATGTAGTATTCATGGAATATGCCCCTCACACGGGTAGCTTGGCCTGGTACACAACCTGTATTTACAATAAATGGAATGCACCCTCCAAAATTCATTTTTCCAAAACATGAATAACACAATACATGTGTTCCCTAAACCGTACACTATGTACCTAGGTTTTCCTGACTGAAAAACGCTCGAATCTCCTCGAATCGCCTATTTTTACCCCGAAAGGAGTAGATTGAACCTCAAGGGGTCATAAGAAAGAATAATAGGGATTTAAACACTAAAAATAATAGAAATTTGCAGAATTATGGAAATAAAATAAAAATAAATACCTTTGGGAGGAATCCACTGAAGCAACACCCATTTCCGTGATCTACAATTGTCTCATGATGATGTATCACATACCAAGCTCCGCCACGACACCCTTCTTTGTTTTCCTCTCCTTCACCCTCCCTCCCTCACTTTCTATATCGAAATCTATAGTCATCTCTCTCTACCGAGTGATGGAGGATCCACCAGTCATATGTGTGAGAAGTGATAATTAAATGAATAAAATAAAAGGAGAAAAAAATGGATGAAAAAGAAAAGAAAAATAAAAATAAAAATAAAAAGTGGGTCCGGGATGGCCCAAACACCCAACATGAGTTTATGACTCACATAGGACAAAAATTCTATTCCAAAATCAATGAAAAATACATAATCTCAATCCAAAACTTCATTCAAAATATATAACTGAATGAAACTATATAAATAAATTAAAATATAATTTATAAAATATTAAATATTAGGTATTCAGATAAAATTTTAAGGGATCAGAAAACTTCCAAACAATTTTTCTACCGTAAGAACTATATTCTGGGACCAATGGAGTGGTTAAAAAAAATAACGCAAGGTAATATTCTTGGGGAAAAATCGATATTACCACCTTACAAGAATTTTAAAGAACAATAATCTAATTTCATCTCAATACTCTAATCTGAAATAATATGATACCTTAAAATATCCCCACCATAAACCTTATCATCCTTGAGAAGCCCGGTGGTAAGACTGGAAAACAAGCTATTAACCCGAGAATCTGTAAACAAATCTATTTGGATTGTCTAATGACCAGTATCATGCAATCCAAAATTGTCTCATACAAGGGAGACACTTAGCTGCACCCAATTTGGTGCCCCTACCAATGAGATACCCTTATTATCATCTAAAAATCATACTCTAAGATCTAAAGAACATGGAAAAAAAATTTAAAATGAAAATGAGATTCACCACCCTCAAACTTTCTATGGTTCACTCCCCACCATATGTCTTACCTTACACGTATCCTCAAGTGCAACTTGAATAGTTTCCCTCGAGGAGGAAGGAAGTTAATAGAAAATAAGATCGATATTAGGATGGATCTATATCAGCATACTAAAGATGTTGTAAAGGTAGAGAATGATCATCTCTCTATAAGAGTAAAACAATATTCTATATAAAGGTGTGTACATATATCTTGGATCCATGCTCAAACCAAACATGATAAATTTCCATTAACCAGACCAAAAACCACATCTCCTGACAAAGCATGACCAGGTCCAACCATGGGTTAAACACCAAAGAGTACATGGTAATTCTCGATCTCACCTCTACAATAGAGGGTCATTATTCACATTAAAATAACTCATGAGATACAATAATATTGAAAATTCTTGAACCATCTTTCATCGGCTATCACACGATGACTCAAGGATTTACAATTTAAATGATACCACACACAACCAACATGTACCTTTTTAACTTGACTCTTACTCTAGGGATTCATAAATTACGAGGCTAACATTACCATGTTACACGACACACCTGTCTCATTAATCCAAAAATCTCAAAAGGAACTACTCTTAAAAATTAGGCACTCACACAATCCTAGATTTATTTAATGACTGCATGTCTCCTTGAATCATTCCAATAAAGAGAATCTACTCACAATCTGACAAAATTATCCATATAAAAAACAATAGTCCACTGGGCCAGGCACCCAAACTGTCCATCCCATAGAAACTAGTCCTCATATCGAAGCATGCTAGGTGCCTGTCAAAATATGAAGGCATCAATATGAATATAACACAAATCTTGAGAACCCACTATATCTTGATGTCAAAAATTTCATTAAACAAAGATCACTTCCTAAAATAGAAATCCAAAAACTAAATACAACTTCTTATGTTAGTTTCTATCAAACAAAACAGATGTCTAACCACAAGGGTCTGATTTACAAATAAGGGATTATAGGTCTACTGCCAAGAAATTCATATCAATTCTCACAGCTCGGTGATTATTTCTCACCACCTAGTTCAAGATATCGAACCCCGTTAACAAAGGAAAAGATCATAATGACTTATGTGGTTTAAAACAAAAAACATGGCCTATAAGGGCCTTATATGCGTAGAGCATCATCACAATAAACTGCTCCCCGGAGGTCATCATACCACTGTAAACAAGATTATGTAACTAACACTCATAGGGCATCCATATACGGTAACCCACACCCAATATATAATTTTGGAGAAAGGTCCTGGTTATCATTTTCACCATACTCAGTGATCAGACAGATAACTATGACCTAGGAAACAATCTCCTACTAGGGGTAAAGTAAAAGGAAATAACATTCAAAATTGACATACTTGGGTCACTGCACCTCTGTAACACCCCCAATCTTCAACGGTTTTCTTATTATTGAATAATACAATAGCTTGTATTGTACGCAACTTCGAGTTCGAACACACCACAACCAACCAAACTAGCCACTATGAATAGTAATACCAACTTTTTGAAATTTTTTAAATTTTACTTGTCAAAATGAAATTTATGTTTGGATTTTGAATATCAAAATTATCTTAGGTTGAATTTTTTGTATTTTTCTAAAAACATTCAATTTTTGACGAATAGTGAAAAAAACTGAGTTATTATTTAAAACCTACATTTTTTAAATAATTATTTATTTTATTTCAATTTATTTCAAGTAAATAAAGATACACAATACCTATATTAGTTCAATTTAATTCATTGATGTCAATTTATAATAAAATTAGATGGATAATATTTTATTGATTTTTTAACATCTTTTACCCACCTTCAAGGCACGCTAAGAAATTTGAAAAAAACATAATTTTTCAAATTCTGAGAATTGAATTTCAAAAATCCAAGAGACATGGTAGACATCATCAAGTAAAATGTGGTTTAATGGGAAGAAAATAAATTTTCGTGAATAGAATCTTTTGAATTTTATTTACCATGTTTAAATGTAAATAGGGTAACTAAAGGACAAAATGATATTATAATTACCCTAACACATGTCCTAATTCTATTGGATAAGTGTAATTAGACCAAAATAAAATTTAGGAATAAAATATAATCCTTTTGGTAAACATTGATTAGATTAATACATTTATTATTATTTTTTGAATAAGAGTTAAAAGTGTTAAATTCAATGTTTAATAACTAAAACATTTTTAATATAGGGATATACATAATATAAATTCAACTATAAATATTCATTAGAATGTAAAATATATATTTCCTACATAATGGTATTTTATTTATAATTTTTAGACTTTAAAAAAGTATATTTATTTATGAACCACTGATGATGCAGTAATTACCTATTGAATGATTAAAATAATAGGTATTAAAAATATTAATATAATTGAAAATAGGGAATTTGGATTTATTCCATGAATTTTATAGGTTAATATGACCTGTTAGGGTGGATTAAATAATTTTTTTTCAAAGTGATAATGTTTTTATGACTTTCAGAAAATCCAAATACTAAATAGAGTCAAAATTGACATAAATGAGTTTTTAAAAAATTGCTATATTGTTAATTGATATAATATTCCTAAAAATATAAGGATCTATAAAAAGAATTATATAATAATATTTACTTCATTAATAAACAACTTGGGGTTCTCTTGTAAGTTTATAGTATGTTTATTAACTATGTAATATAAAAATACAAGGAGACATTGTAAAAGTTAAACTATTTAACTAAGAGTTAAACATTAATGATAAGGTTAATATGGTGACCTAAACCTTTATAAAACCTATTGGTTGAGACTTTTTCTACCCATCGCCACCATAGAATTGAAATAAATCCTTTTCGAGCCATTATAAATTGAATATGATTTTATAATAAAATAATATTTTAACCATTTCCTAATGTTACCCTCACCTCTCTTATAAAAGGGTAGTTCCCATTCTATTAATTTCACACCTCCAAAGCCGTTTGAATCAGTGAAACCCTTCTCATATATCCTATAAACTACCCTAAATTCAACCTAGAGGAGTAATATTTATCATAAAGACAACCTAAGGATCCCTTTTGATCAAATCAAAAGGAAGCACTAGAAGAAGAGCTAATAATTTCACCACCTCTTTCAAAGTTCTTTTCTTCTTCCACTTCCTCTTTCTTTGTTGTTTCCATACCAAAATAATAACTCCAATACCTTATAAATACATTTATTAAATTATAAATATGGTACAAATATATTTATTATTCTATCCATCCTATGAATAACTGGTCATTATACGTGCGTACGTACGACTTACCATCTCAACGTCGTTGTATAGTTTGTTATGCAAGACTTAATTATTTGGATGGGCATAATAATCAGTATAACTGATATAAATAATAACTATAGCATGTTAATTATTATGTATATATGATATACAATACAATTACAATTTTTTAACCATCAACAGAATGATATTGTCGCTCATGCGTACTTACAGATTACTGTCTCCATGAACACATTGAGTTTCCAACCCCATCCTAACCATTCAAGAATAATTTTTATTTTATGATTAAAAATAATGTTTAAGAACATAATAGAACTCTATATAATAATCAAATACATCCTCAAAATAACAAACATGTCTTATGTAATAGATCATATAAAGGAAAACAAATTATTTAACACCCGAAATAATGATACTGCTGAAATATTATTAACAATGAAATATTAGTAGATCATATACAACATCATATTCATGTATGTGGTTCTTGTATAATTTAATAAATATGATTTAACAATTATACAGGAGGTTAATGTATCCTAAATCAAGGAAAAGTACAAGGTAGGGGTTAATTCTACAATCTCTTCATTATCTGAGGTTGTTTATACATGAGTATCTACTGGGACCACTTTATCATCCACACCCATGTTTCTTAAAAATTCATTTAAAAACATTTTTACTATTTCTTAGACTATGTTTTATGTACATTTGTACCGTTGTTTTAATTTTTATAAAATTTTTATAAAGGAATCTCTCCATCGTTTTCCAAACAGGGTCCTTTACGATATTTTCAACAAAATTATGGAAAGAATGTTTTTTTACTTATTTGGAGAGTGCGGCTATTTTCTACAATTATAAAACCTATTAATATTCACTTAAAATATTATAAGATTTTTTTCAAAATAAATGTTTTATTTTATAATTATGTGACTTCTGAATGATTTCAAAATAGAAAGAGATATTTCTCTCAAATTGTTTGGATTACATCTATGTCAACATGATTTAATGGATTTTACACTTGATTAAAGTTGATTTATTATTTACAATCTTCTATATGGTATTGAAGGTTTTGTGATATGTTTGATAGTGGATTTGTTATTTTTATACCATTAATGGTTTATAGTTAATGTAATAACATTTCACATGCTAGTTTAAATATGAATGCTTGGGTTATGTTTCAACCTTTTCATATGAATAATGCATTGGAATTAGTAGGTGATGGGTGGAGCCCACAATATCTCCTCAATGCATTGGTAGTCCTCATGAGAAAAACTAGTGTATTGGAACAAGGCCCTGAAAAAAATATTAATTGTAGTCATGGCATGAGGCCTTGACTATGTGGTTATGATGTCCGAAATTATGCATTCCATCATTATGAAATTGGATATTGATATTACATGTGATTATTTGACTAGTAAAATATCCATGTGAATATGTAAGTGGAATTATTTTATTTATATTTTCTGTATTATTCTGAAGTTTAAGTTTCAAAGTCTTGTGTTGTACTCTTACACACTACATTAAATGTTTAGGCTTATTTATGATAGTTTCTGCTACATTTTTATCCTTACTGAGCATCTGAGCTCACCCCTTTCTATATTTTATTTTTCACAGGATGCAAAGTTTTATATTATGATTAAACTATAAGAATAGGCTAAGGGATATGAATGGGTTCAAAGGAGACACTCTGTTTTTTTTCATTTCATAATGTAAGGTAAAACTTATGTATGTATCTAGTACTTCCAAGGCTACTGAACTGATCAGTCTTTCAGGATTTGATCCCTTGTGATTATGAAAATGTTATGTAATAATGCATCAACTCTGGGTATCTAGGGTTGATGAATTATAGTTGGTATCAGAGGAAGTTTAGTACAAATCATGTAAACTAGATTTAGAAAAACTCTAATAACAGAACATTACCCTAAGATATAATATGAGGATTTGTATTGAATAGAACCCTTGAATTTGGGTAATGTAGAGATTTTTTTTTGTTTTACAAGAAATACATCCTTGTCTAGATACGAGTAGGTAGAGGAAGCTCTTTAAGAGTTGTAATTAGGATTGAGAACTCTAACAAGGAGTTTTGGGCTTGACCCAGTGTATCCCGGTACATGAAAATGAGCCTTACTACACTTTTGGTTATGACAAACCCGGGGTATATGCATAGGATAATTCACATTTTATTTACAAAACATTATGAATGATTTATGAGTAAATACTTCATCTAAGAAATAATTTTTATGATTATGGATTATATAAAGAAATTGTTCAATTTATGTTAGGTATTTTTTCTAGTTTGTAATTATGTATTGAGATTCATAAACCAATATAGTGTATTCCATTGTTTAGAAATGGTGCCTCATGGAAGGAATGTAAACCGTATCAATGTGCATAATCCATGTAGGGGTTTTCCTCCTACTGAAGATAATTATTGTGGAGTTAGTGATGAAACCAGTGCTGAACAACTTATAACCATAATGGGAAAACTCACTCTGGTTGTGATTAACGAAAATACCTGTATAAAGACCATGGATCCACAAAATGGAGGATCAATGTTAGAAAACTTCATGAGGAAACAACCACCAACATTAAATGGGAATAAAAATCCATTTTTAGCTGAGCAATGGATATGTTCCATAGGGATAATATTTCATGTTTTGCGAGTAGAAAAAGGGAAAAAAATTTCAAGGCAGTTTATCGCCTCACAGGAGATGCAGATCAATGGTGGTCATTGATTCAAAAAACAAAGGAAGACAGGGAAGTATCAATTATGGAATGGAAGGAGTTTAAATATTTTTTCTTATAAAAATACTTTCCTCATGAACATCGAGCAGATACGGAAAGGAAATTTCTATGTTTGAGGAAAAATGAGGATGAGAATGTCATAATGTATGAGGATAACATTACAAGGTTAGCAAGGCTGATTAAATATTATATACGTAACTAAGGAGTGAGACAGATTTCTTTTTTTGTTGGGTTGAATCCATTTATCCATCGAGCATTAGTCTCACAATCCTTCTCTTCGTATGAAGATATTTTCTCATGTGCTATCAAGACAGAAAAGGAATTTTCTAAGACTTATGACTTTAAAGCGAAGAAAGAGAAGAAGAAATGCGATTAACACCCTAAAAATGGAAATAATGGGAATAAGGGAAAAGTTTAATTTCCATCCTGTAGTAAATGTGGGAAGAAACACCTTGGTACATTCCTGAAGGGAATGGGAGTCTGTTACAAGTGTGTCGAAAAAGGCCACCATGATTATGATTGCAAGGGAAAGAAAGATTATGTCAATGTTGAATGCTACAATTGTAGAGAAATTGGGAATTATGCAAAGGAATGTCTTAAACACTAAGGGAAATTACCTCAGAAAAGTCCAAGAGTGAAATTCCAAGCCTATGCAATTAATACTTTTGGGGATAAAGCTCTGAATGACATAGTGGCATATAATTTAACGGTTTCTTCAAATTTATCCAATGCATTATTTGATTCTGTATCATCACATTGTTTCATATCTTTATAGTTTTCTAAGATAATTAGATATTTCCAATTTTATTTAACATGGGATTTTTGAGTCAACACTCCTAATGGAATTATCATTGAAATGATGTTTTGTGAATCAGTTCTCATTAGGTTATATAAACATTTTTTATCTATTTATGTTTTCATCATTCCCATGATTGAATTTAATATAATCTTCATAATGGATTGGATTTTGGACCATGATGAAAAATATTTTTGGAATCAGAAGGCGGTTAAAATTTTTTATGATGATAATGAATACCTTATCTTTAGAGAAAAAATGTCACCATTTTATTTTTTCCAAGATCCACCCTAGTAGATCTTTTGATTTCAATTATTTTGGAGGAAGTGAGTGAAATAACTATGTCTGAGGAACGGAATGTCAAAATAGAGGACATAACTATTGTGCAAGAATATTTTGATGTGTTTCAAGAAGATTTATGTAGAAATACTCTAAAATGAGTAATTGAGTTTTCCATTGATTTAATTCAAGCTTCAAGGACCATATCAAAGGCCCATTATAGAATGGGCACTGTGGAATTACTATATCTAAAGAAAGAACTAGAGGAATTGAGTAATAAAGGGTTAATTCTCCCAAGTTTTTCTCTACGAGGAGACCCTGTTCTTTTTGTAAAGGAGAAATATGGATCTATGAGGTTGTGTATTGTCTACAGGGAGATAAATGCTATAAAAAAAAACCAGTATGTCCTAGTTCACATTGATGATTTATTCGATCAAATTCATAGAGCTAAATATTTTTCAAATATTGTCCTTTGATATGGATATCATCAGTAGTGTGTGGAGAAGGAATACATTCTAAAAAAAAATATTTAACTATGTAAGAGCATTAAGGGTTTACAATAATGCCTTTTGGACTGACTAACTCACCCTATGTCTTCACGGATCCAATGAATATAAATTTCAAGGAATACCATGATGAATTTTATGTGGTATTTATTAATGATATATTGGTTTACTCGAAAAGATATGAAGATCATTAAAATCACATGCGCACATTTCTAAAGACTCTTAGATGAAATGAGTTGTACGGGAAGTTTAGAAAGTGTGAATTTTGGCTTCAAGAGATTTATTTTCTTGGCCATATTTTCTCTAAGGAAGTATTCTCTATTGATCCTTCTAAGACAAGAGAAAGAAAATAATTCCCTGCATCAATTAGTATAACTAAGGTACACAGTTTTATTGGTTTAGCATGTTATTATTAGCAATTCGTCAAAGCTTTTTACTGATTGGCTAACCTGTTGACCAAGATCACATCTAAAGGGGTTAAATTTGTTTGGACAAAAGAGTGTGAATAAAATTTTGAGGAACTGAAGATAATATTAGTAAATTATCCAATCTTGAATTTACCATCAGGGAATGATGGGTTTTTTATATATAATGATGCTTCTAAGAAAGAACGTGGTTCTGTCCTTCTGAAGAATAATATAGTTATTACCTATGCATCACAACATCTAAAACATCATGAACAAAACTATCCCACTCATGATCTTGAGTTATCAACTATAATCTTTACTTTGATAATATGGATACACAGTCTCTATGGTGGAAAATGTGAGATATATACTGATCACTAGAGTTAGAAATAATTTTTACCACTGAAATAACTCAAATGGGTCAAATATGATGTCTTGAACTACTCAAGGATTATTTTTTTACTATAAACTACCACTCGGGGAAGGCACATCAGGTGGAATATTCTTTGAGCAGAATGGATCATGATGTTTTGAAAAAGACAAGAGTTGAATGGGATCCTATATTTATGGGTCTAGTAAATATGGATATGGGAATAATCATGGAAGGTGAAACATCAATAATATTTCAAATGGTCGTGAAACTATCTTTAGTAAAAAGGATAAAAAGTTCTCAGACAGATGATGAGGAGTTTCAAAAGAAAATAAAAGCTCTGAATGATGGGAGACTGATTGACTTTGTATATGAAGATGAAATTTTGAAATTTTGGAAGCGAATTTGTGTTCCATACACAACTGATATAAATAGGGAATTATTGGATGATACCCATAGCTCAAATTTCTCTATACATCCTAGAAGCACTAATATGTATAAGGATTTGAAGGAACATTTTTGGTGGGACAACATGAAGAGCGAGATTGCTGATTATGTATTAAGATTTATAGTTTTTCAATAGGTGATAGCTCGAAGACAACACCCTAGATGAGTCATGCAACCTCTTCCCATACATGAGTGTAAATGTGTTGATATTATGATGGAAATTGTCATGGGGCTACCAACTACTCTTAGAATGAATGATACAATATGGTTCGTTGTTTACTGTCTTACCAATTCATCACATTTTATTGATATAAGAGAATATTTTCCAATAGAGCGTTTAACAAGATTATATATTAATGAAGTTGTAAGACTTCATGGAGTACCCCTATCAATTGTTTTTGATCATGATCCCCATTTTACATCAAGATTTTGGAAAAGTCTTCATAAGTCCATGGATAATGAACATTTTTTTAGCATTTCCTACCACCCTCAAACTGATGGAAAATTAGAACAGACTATTCATAACTTAGAAGATATGCTAAAATCTTGCTCATTTGACTTTCAAGGCATGTGGGGTCAATATTTACCTCAGGTATAATTTTTTTATAATAATAGATTCCATTCAAGTATTCATATGGCACCATATGAAGCACTATATGGAAAGAGATGTCACACACCAACTTGTTGGAATGATGTTGGTGAAATAAAAATTGTAGACACATAACATGTGGAGGAAACAATGAAAAATGTGATGATTATCGAAACCCACATCAATGCAGCTAAATGTTAGAAAAAGTGCTATGCCTATAACTGAAGGAAGTATTTGGAATTTCAAGTAGAAGGTCATGATTTCTTGATGGTATCTCCATGGAAGGGTGTTATATGATTCGGTAAGAAGGGTAAATTAATTCCCAGGTACCTCAGACATTTCAAAATTCTATAATGAATTGGAGTTGTATTTTACCATTTGGATATGCGTCCAAGTATCTCTATAGCTCATGATGTATTACATGTATCACTATTGAGAAAATTCATACTGACCCAACACATGTACTCACCAATGAAGATATAGAACTACAACCCGATATGTCTTATTGTGATGTTCCTATCAAGATTCTTGATACCAGAGAACTAGTGATGAGAAATCAGACAACTCATCTGGAAAAAGTTCTATGGAGAAACCATAGGATGGAAGAGCCAATGTTGGAAACCGAGGATTATATGATGAAGAACCACCAGAATATTTTTTTACAGTAATATTCTAGAAATTTCAAGGATGAAATTATTTGAAGGAGGGAAGTATGTAACACCACACGATTCTATGGTACGCTTCTCTTTGAATAACACAATAGCCTGTGTTGTATGAAACTTCATGTTCTAACACACCACGACCAACCAAACTAGCTGTTATGAATAGTAATAGCCATTAATCTAAGTTTTATTAATTTTATTTATCAAAATGGATATTATTTTTGGATTCTGAATATCAAAATTAGCTTATGGTGAATTTTGGTATTTTTCTGAAAACGTTAATTTTTTGATGAATAGTGAAAACACTACGTTATTGTTTAAAACCTACAATATATTTAAATAATTATATATTTTATTTAAATTTATTTTAAGTCAAAATTGATACATAGTACATATATTAGACCAATGTAATTAATTAAAGTCATTTTATAAAAAAATTAGATGTATAAAATTTTATTGAAATAGTTAATGTCTTTTACCTACCTTCTAGGCACGATAGCAAATTTACATAAAACATAATTTTATCGCTTCTGTGAATTGAATTTCAAAAACCTAAGAGACATGATTTAAATTAGTATGTAAAATTTGGTTCAATGGGATGAAAATAATATTTGGTGAATAGTATCTTTTGAATTTTATTTACCACAGTTAAAATTAAATAGGGTAATTAAAGGTAAAAATGATATTACATTTACCGTAATACAAGTCCAAATTATTTTGGAAAATTTTATTTATACCATAATAGACCTTAGGAATAAAATATTATCCTTTTGGTACACTTATATTAGATCAGGACAATTATTATTATTTTATTTAAAGAATACCTAAAAGTATTAAATTCAAAGTTTTATAACTAAAACATTTTTAATATTTTGCTATACATAAGATAAATTCGACTATAATTATTCTTTCGAAAGATAAATATATTACCTAAATAATTTTATTTTATTTATAATTTTTATACATGAAATAGTTATATTTATTTAGGACACAATTATGATGTCGTAATTACATTATTATTAAAAGATTAAAATAATTGATATTATAAATATTAATATAATTATATATAAATTTTTTTGATGTATTAAAGGAATTTTATAGGTTATTATGACATGTTATGGTTTATTAAATAATTTTTTTCAAAGTGATAAATTTTTTAAGACTTTCACAAAAATAGAATACTAAATTGTTTCAAAATTGACATAAATTTGTTTTAAAAAAAATACTATATTATTAATTGATATAATCTTCCTAAAAATATAAGGCTCGACCAATGGACACAAATAATAATATATATGTTATTAATGACCCACTTGGGGTTCTCTTGGAATTTTATAGTCAGTTTATTAACCATGTAATATAAAAATACAAGAAGATATTGTAAAAGTTATACTATTTAACTAAGAGTTAAATCTAAAAGATAAGGTTAATATGGTGACCTAAACCTGTCTAAAACATATTTATTGAGAGGATTTTGACCCATACCCACCTTATACTCTAAATAAATCCTTTTTGATCCATTATAAACCGAATATTATTGTCTAATAAAATAACATTTCAAGCATTTCCTAAAGTGATGCCCACCTCTTTTATAAAAGTGTACCACCCCTTCTCTTAATTTCACACCTCCAATGCTATTTGGATCAGCCAAAACCTGCTCAAATATCATCCCAAATATGGTAATGTCATCCTATAGGCCTTATATTGATCATAATGCCAACCTAAGGAGGCCTTTTTTATCAAATCAAAAGGAAGCACCTGAACAAAAGGTAATAATTTCACCACCTCTCTCAAAGTTATTTTATTCTTCCACTTCCTCTTTCTTTGTTGTTTACATACCAAAATAATAACTCCAATACCTTACATATACTGTTATTTTATTATAACTATGGTACAACTATATTCATTATTCTATCCATCATATGAATGAAAATTCACCATATGTACCTACGAACGGGTTACCGTCTTTACGTCGTGGTGTAGTTTGTTATTCAACACTTCATTATTTGGATGGGTATAATAATGAGTATAAATGATGTAAATAATAAATATAACATGTTAATTATTCTTCATATATGATATAACATCCAATTAAAAATGATTTTACTATCAAAAGAATGATATTGTCGCTCATTCGTACTTATGGATTATGGTCTCCACAAATGCGATGAGTTTTATTCCCCATTATAACCATTAAATAATAATTTTCATTTTATTATTAAAAATCATGCTCAAGAACTTAATATAATTCGGGATATGAATCAAGTATATCCTATCCATAACAAACATGGATTATGTAACAAATCATATAAAGGAAAATGGATTAGTAAACACTCGAAAGAATGATACTACTGAAATATTATTAACAAAGAAATATTAGAAGATCATATACGACAACATATTCATGTATGTTGTTCTTGTATAATTTAATAAAAATTATTTAAGTATTATAAATGAGGTAAACATACCCTCTATCAATGAAAAGTACAAGGTAAGGGTTAATTCTATAATCTCTTCATTATCCAAGGTTGTTTATACATGAGTATATATTGGGAACTTTTTATCATCCACATCCATATTTATTAATTTATTTCAAAACCTTTTTAAATTTTCATATACTATGGGTTAATGAAATTTATACCCGTTTTTTGAATTTTTAAATTTTTTTATAAATTAATATTTCCATTGTTTTCCAAATAAGGTCTTTTACGACCATTTCGATAAAATTAAGGAAAACATGTTTTTTAAATTATACAGAGAGTACGACTGTTTTCTACCATTATTACACCATTTAAGGTTCCCTTACAAGCTTATAAGAATATTTTCAAAATAAATGTTTTCTTCTATAATTATGATACAAGAAAGTGATATTTCATACGAGGGTATTTCAACATCCATTGATGGATTTCAAATTAGGAATAGATATTTCTCTCAAATAGTTTTGATTTCATCTATGTCAAAATCCTTTCATATATTTTACTGTTGTTTGAAGTTGATTTACTATGATACAATCTTACCTATTGTATTTATTGTTTTGTGATATGTTTGACTGTGGATGTGTTATTTTTATTCCATTCATGGTTTGTGGTTAAAGTAATAACATTTTGTATGATAGTTTTAATATGAATGTTTTCGATATGTTTCAAACTTTTATTATAAGGAATGCATTGGACTTAGTAGATGATTGGAAGATCTCTCTATAGCACTCTGATGCATCAGTTGGTCTCATTAGAAAAATAAGTGTATTGGCACAAGGCCTTGAAAAAATATTATTTGTAGTCTTGGCATGAGGCCTTGACTATGTGTATAAGGCCCCAGCCTTAAACCTTACTTAATCTTGAGTTATTACAAGATTACACATTGAGTATCTTTTCAGGTTTAGAGTTTTAGAGAATTAGGACTTAACTATTACATCTCAAAAGATTACAAAGTAGTCTCTTCTACTAAATTTCCTTAAAATGAAAACTATAAAAAAAGAAACATGTCTAGTTTCATGTTTTAGGTAGCATGACTTTCCCTTGATCCCATCCTTGACCCTATTCCACGCTAAGTCCTGTGAAAAACATTTCAAATACTTGGGATGAGAATAAAAACTCAGTAAGGGATACACAAAGAATAAAAACTATTAGTTTATCAAAACAAAAGGTAAACCATGTATACTTTGTTGTACCCCTCTCTCTTGGATTTTAATGATCACAATCACTCTCATCGTGTTCTAACTTGTTTTCATGTTTTTGATGATAGGAAAAAGGTTGCCAAAGAGTTGGCTCAAGAAAGACTGGAAAAGGACTCACTGAGTCCACTGGCCAACCGGTGGATTACCACCGGCCAGCCGGTGGTCTCTGGCAGGAGCAAAGCTCTCTGCCAGGTTCCACCGGTCAGCCGGTGCCTGACCACCGGCCAGCCGGTGGAACCAGACAGTAGGCTTTGCCCACTGCCAGGTGCCACCGGCCATCCGGTGTCTGGATCACCGGCCAGCCGGTGTACCAGCACCGGCCGGCCGGTGGAGACTGGACAGAAGACCTTCCTTCTATCTGGACCACCGGCCAGCCGGTGGCTCAGCACCGGTCAGCCGGTGGAGCCTGGACAGAAGGATCTTGCTTCTGTCTGAAGCACCGGCCAGCCGGTGGCCAAGCACCGGTCAGCCGGTACGCCCAGTCAAACTAGCCGTTGGGCTTTGACCAGACTTGTCCACTTGACCCCCAACGGCTCCGAAAGCCCTCCAACGGCCATTTTGAGGTATTTGGGGATATTACTCCTATAAATAGATGAAGATGGATGCCGGGAACACTACCGAAACACTGGAATGATATTTTGATCCCTTGAAGCTCTAACGACAAATCTCCAAGGCTACTTGTGATCCATCTACATCCTTGAAGCTTGGGATGCCTCTACATCAACTACTCTCACACTCTTGGCGCTCAAGGCTTCCTCAAGTTTGTTGTAATTTATTTATTTCAATTGTTTATTTATTCATTGGGTTTGTATTAAAACAAACCATCCTTTTCTTCCTCACTTTCATTTTGGGTTTCTTGCTACAACCATCATAAAAAAGCAAGCTGTACGAAGGTGATCTAGCCTACCTTAAAACGACTAGTGGGTTTCTTGCTACAACCATTAAAAAGAAAGCTGAAGTAAATCTCTCAACGGTTGAGTTGGGAGCGGAGACGTAGGCCTTGGTTTAAGCCAAACTCCGTTATCAAATTGTGTCTTGCCCCTTTTTATTTCCGCTGCATTTATAAACTGTTTTTTAAATTGTTAATTAATTTTTAAAAGGCAATTCACCCCCCTCTTACCATCACTCTCCGACCAACAATTGGTATCAGAGGAAGAGTTTTTGTAATACCTTAACCGGTTACAAACTCAAAATCCATAGTGATGGCTTCGTCCTCACAAGCACCCGAAGGGTATTCCATGACTCGGGCTCCATTCTTTGATGGAACCGACTACAATTATTGGAAAACTCGCATGATTAAATTTCTTAGAAGTATTGGATATCCTATATATAGAATTGTTTTGCAAGGCTACACTCTCTATAGCAAAGATGAGTCTAAATGGACCCCCGAAGACATTGCAAATTTTGAGCTTGATGGCAAAGCCATGAATGCTCTTCATTGTAGGTTAGACCATAATGAATTTAATCATATTTCTACTTGCACCACTTCTCATGAAATTTGGAAGCTTTTGGAAGTTACCCATGAGGGCACTAACAAAGTCAAAGACACTAGATTAGATATGTATCGTCAAGACTTTGAAAGTTTCACCATGCACCCACACAAATATATTATGGAAATTTTTACTCGCTTCACTGATGTGTGTAATGGGAGAAAGTCTCTTGGAGATGATGTTTCTGTAGAGACGATGGTCAAGAAGATTCTTTGGGTCCTACCAAGCTCATGGGCTCCAAAGGTGACGGCAATCCAAGAAGCGAAAGATGTCAAGAAAATGCCGGTTGAAGAACTCATTGGATCACTTATGACCTATGAGATTACCATGAAGAGGCAAGCCGATAAAAAAGGTAACATCTTCAAGGAGAAAAATAACATAGCATTCAAAGCAAAGCAAGAAAGCTCCTCCGATGATAGCGGATCCGAGATTGCTCAACATGCAAGAAAAATGAGCAAGTTCATGAAGAAAAAGAAGAATTTTCAAAGGGCACGAAAGGAAGAGCCAAAAGCAGAAAAAGAAGTTACATGCTTTGAATGTGGAAAGAAAGGCCACATCAAACTGGAGTGATCTCTTTTCAAGAAAAGGTTAAAGGAAAAGAAAAACAAGAAGGCTTTCAAAGCGTCAACATGGAGTGCAAGCGATGACTCTATGTCTTCAAGCGACTCAAGCGATGAAGGTGGAAAATGCCTAATAGAACTTGATGAGGTATCTTCTTTCGACTCCTCTTCCTCATCTTCTTCTTTTAATAATGAAATGTATTATGAAGATCTCCAAAATGCGAGAGATCAATTAGAGGAAGGTTTTCACGAACTCACCTCTAAATTTTTGGCCTTAGAAAAGAAACACAAAATTCTAATTTCTGAAAAAGATCAACTTCTCAAAAAGAATGAGGAACTTGCCCTTAAGGTCCAAGATATTCCAAATGTTGATTATTTGAATTCAACTATTAAAGATTTAAGAGAATCTCTTGCCAAGTTCACCCAAGGTGAACAAAATTTGACCAAATTGTTAGGTTCTCAACGTTCGGCTAGAACCACACATGGACTTGGCTTTAACAAGCAAGCCACTTCTTCTAGAGCACCCACTACTTTTGTAAGGGGGAGCTCTCAAAATAAATTTTGTAATTATTGTAGAAAAACCGGCCATATGATTTATGAATGCAATTTTAAAAATGCTAGATATGGCCGCCCCAAAAACATTACCTACTCGGATGAATATCTTAGGATGTACCCCTCTAGACAAGTATGGGTTCAAAAGTCCCTTTTAGATAATCTATCCAGACCCAATCATATATGGGTACCAAAATCTATTCTCTCTTGATTTTGTAGGATAAAATAAGTAGGACTTTGAAAGGCTCGTGGTATCTCGACAGCGGATGCTCGAGGCACATGTGCGGCGACCCTCCGAGTTCAACTCCCTTGAAGAATTCGATGGAGGATACGTCACCTTCGGTGACAATTCAAAAAGCAAGATCGTCGGAATAGGTACCATTGGTTTTGGTAGCACCTCCTTTATTAAAGATGTTTTATTTGTTAAAGGTTTAAAACATAATTTAATTAGCATTAGTCAACTTTGTGATAGTGGTTTTTCGGTGAATTTTCAAAATGATTTATGCAATGTGTTTGATTTTCAAAACAAATTGATATTTTCTGCTTCCCGTTTTCAAAATGTTTACATTATTTATTTAAAGTCTTTAGGAAGCCAAAATGTTAAATGTTTAAGTGCTCTTGACAATGAGTCTTGGCTTTGGCATAGAAGGTTGGGGCATTGTAGCTCTCATTCACTTCTAAAGCTTAATAAGAACAAACTCATCCGTGACCTTCCTAAACTTAAGTTTAAGAAAGATTTGATTTGTGAGCCATGCCAACTTGGCAAGCAACACAAATCCTCTTTCAAATCTAAGAAGGAAGT
Organism: Viscum album; assembly: GCA_963277665.1. Lineage (NCBI taxonomy): Eukaryota > Viridiplantae > Streptophyta > Magnoliopsida > Santalales > Viscaceae > Viscum > Viscum album. The sequence goes on from OY728139.1 coordinate 907,414,622, forward strand.
TTCCACTTCAAAATCCCTTGAGCTCCTTCATCTTGATCTTTTTGGTCCTACCCCTGTAGCTAGTCTAGGTGGAAAATCCTATACCTTTGTCCTAGTAGATGACTTTTCTCGTTTCACTTGGGTTTTCTTTTTAGCTCATAAAAATGATTCTTGTAGAACCTTTTTGAAATTCTCTAGGAAAGTAGAAAATGAAAAAGGATATAAAATTATATCGCTCCGTAGTGACCATGGAGGTGAAATTGAGAACAAAGAATTCGATGAATTGTGTTCCTCTCAAGGATACAATCACACCTTCTCTGCCCCTAGGACTCCACAACAAAATGGAGTTGTTGAAAGGAGAAACCGAACTCTCCAAGAAATTGCTCGAACCCTCCTTAGTGAATTCAACCTCCCTCAATATTTTTGGGCCAAGGCGGTAAACACTGCTTGTTACACTATCAATAGAGTCCTCGTAAGACCCCTTCTTAAGAAAACCCCCTATGAACTTTGGAAAGGAGAATTTCCCAAAGTTGGTTATTTTAAAGTGTTTGGTTGCAAATGCTTTATCCTTAACACAAAAGATAACCTAGGGAAATTTGATGCCAAATCCGATGAAGGTATTTTTCTTGGGTACTCCAACTCAAGCAAAGCCTATCATGTCTTCAATAAACGTTCAAAAACCATCGAAGAATCATCTCATGTCAAATTTGATGAAACTCTTCCAAAACCTCACCCGGTCATTGAAGATGTTGAAGATAAGCTTGATAAGCTTCATTTGAATGATTCCTCTTCTCCTCCCAAGGAGGATGACCATCAAGAACCCTCTTCACCTTCGTCACCTTCCACCTTGCCTAAGGTTTAGAAACCTTCTAGAGACCATCCTTTAGAAAATGTTATAGGTGATCTTCAAGCCGGTACTCGAACTAGAAGATCAATCCTCAACGAGGTTGAACATCAAGCCTTTCTTTCTCAACTAGAGCCTCAAACCATTAATGATGCCATTAATGATGAGAATTGGGTTCTTGCAATGCAAGAGGATCTGAATCAATTCTCTAGAAATGATGTTTGGACTCTTGTTGAAAGACCCAATGATCATCCAATTATTGGCACTAAATGGGTTTTTAGGAACAAACTTGATGATCAAGGAAATATAACCCAGAACAAGGCTCGCCTAGTAACTAAGGGCTATAATCAAGAAGAAGGAATTGATTATGGTGAAACCTTTGCACCCGTTGCTAGATTGTAATCCATTAGGATCTTGTTGGCATTCGCCGCTCACTTAAATTTCAAACTTTTTCAAATGGATGTTAAAAGTGCTTTTTTAAATGGTTTTATTTCAGAAAAAATCTTTGTTGAACAACCCCCCGGTTTTGAAGATCCAAAATTTCCAAATCATGTTTTTAAATTAACCAAGGCTCTCTATGGCTTAAAATAAGCCCCTCGGGCTTGGTATGAGCGGTTAACAAAATTTCTTTTAGAAAATGATTTTAAAATGGGTCAAGCTGATTGTACCCTATTTTTAAAACACACTTCAAAAGATCTTTTAATTGTCCAAATTTACGTTGATGACGTTATCTTTGGTTCAACCAAAGAATCTCTTTGTACTGATTTTTCAGATTTAATGAGAAAAGAATTTGAAATGAGTTTTATGGGGGAATTAAAATTTTTTATCGGTTTTCAAATCCTTCAAAATTCAAAAGGTATTTTTCTAAGCCAAGGCAAATACACAAACGAACTTTTAAGTCGTTTTGGTATGGATCAAGTAAAGGAAATTAGTACCCACATGAGTACTTCTTGTAAAATTACGTTAGATGAAGCCGGGAAACCGGTGGATAACAAGCTTTATAGGAGTATGATCGGGAGTCTACTTTACCTAACTGCGACCCGACCTGACATCATGTTCAGTTTTTGCCTTTGTGCTCGTTTTCAAGCCAATCCCAAAGAATCTCATTTTAAATCGGTCAAAAGAATTTTTAAGTATTTAAAAGGATCCAAAAACATTGGTTTGTTTTATCCCTCTAATACTTCTTTTGAACTTTCTTCATATTCGGATGCTGATTTTGGCGGATGTCAATTAGACCGTAAGAGTACTAGTGGAACCTGTCATCTGCTAGGCAAGTCCCTTGTTTCATGGAGTAGCAAAAAAAAAAACTGTGTTGCTCTTTCTACTGCCGAGGCTGAATACGTAGCAGCTGGTAATTGTTGTGCCCAAATTATTTGGATGCAGCACACTCTCTTGGATTATGGCCTTTCCTACGATCATGTCCCTATACGGTGTGACAACACTAGTGCCATTAGTATTTCTAAGAATCCAATACAACATTCTAGGACTAAGAATATAGACTTAAGGCATCATTTCCTTCATGACCATTTTCAAAAAGGGGATATCACTTTGGACTTCATTTCTACTGATTTCCAATTAGCTGATATCTTTACCAAACCGATCCCGGTTGAACGTTTTGATTTTATTAAGGGGGAGTTAGGAATGATTCGTCAATGAGCACTATTAAATATTTGACTCTTTTTGGCTTGCTTATATCCCTTTTTAAGTTATTTAAACTCTTTTTATTTTATTTTAATTTTTTATGAATTTCAATACCACCGGTCAACCGGTGGTACATCACCGGTTAACCGGTGGTGTCGGGTCTTGCTTTTTGGGCCGGCCGGGGAAAGGGTTAAAAATAAAATTAAACCCTTCCCTCCCATTTCTTTCTCTCCCTCTCGTGCGGCACCTCCCAGCCAGCATCTCCCTCCTTGCCCTAGCCTTCTTCCTCCTCCTTGATCTCTCAAAATCCTTCTTCTCTTAATCTCTTTCTTCTTTTTCTCCCTTTTTCCATCATGGGTCTTCGCTCTACACGCAAAGGCAAGGGACTCGCTCAAGAAGCTCCTCCTCCTCCTTCAATCCCTCAACTCCCGGACATTTGGCATGACAAAGTCATTTTGCCGGGTAGAGTAATTGATTATTCTTGGTTGTCTTCTGCTCGTCTCGATCTTTTCTCGATTATTGAATATCAACATTGCCATTCTTTTTTTGAACCTCCTAAGAAGGATGTCATTTATCCCCTTCTTGTCAAAGAATTTTATGCTCACCTGACGTGGTCGGTTTCTGACGACGTCGATACCATTACCACCACTGCTCTTGGGCAACCCATCACTATCACTTCTTTGGAGATTTCCAGGATGATAGGGGTTCCTCATGTTGGACCTCATGCTTTTGCTTAGGGGGAGTTTCCTCGGGACTCTGAATTTGATCTTGCTGTCGCTCTTGAGCATCTCACAGGGTAGCCCACCGATCCCATTGTCAAGCTCTCCCAGCTCTCCCCTAACCATCGCATCGTTGAGGGTCTCATTCAGACCACACTTGCACCCCGTATCGGTGATCACGATACAGTGAAATTTATTGACATTTATCTTCTCTCTTTTATCACCAGAGACATTCATTTCAATTTGGTCCGGTTCCTGTTCCGGGCCATGGCTTATGTGGCTGAGCACCCGCGCCGGTCCAAAACTCTACCTCACGGGCGCTTGTTGACCAAAATTTTTACCTTTCTTGATGTCCCTCTCCGTGCTACCTCCTTCGAGCAGCCAAAGAAGGATAGCATCATCCACTTTATGATGGTGCAACGGATGAATATTCGTTGGCATCCTTGGCGTCAGGAGTGGATTACAGACAAGGATGGCCTTCTCAAGGCTTACTCCCCTCAGAAACATCCACACCCTCCTACCCATGCCATGCCTCCTGCTATTACCGCTGCCTATCCTCTTTCAGATAGTGAGGACAGTGGTGATGATGAAGAGGAAGGAAGTGGTGACAGCGACGGTGAGGCTGCTGCTACTGCTGCTGCTGCTGATGAGGAAGATGGAGCGGGTGATGATGCACCGGAGCCTGCTGAGGCTGTGCCCCCTCCCGCTGATACTGGTGGCGTGACGGTGACGGCTGATCAATTCCTTCGCTTCCAGGATCAGATTGAGACACGACTCGACTTACATTTTTCTTACTTCAGCTCTCAGTTTGATTAGCTCCACTCTCGGATCGATTCTCTTGATCGTCGCTTTGAGGCGGTCCAGGCTCCTCCGGCTCCTCCAACCTTCAGGCGTCGTCGTCACTCTCGGCCCTCTAGGAGTGAATAGAGCCGTTCTTGTTTTTGACTTATCTTTGTATTTGTATTTTGAACATTCTATGTAACGTTTCATCTTTTATGAAATTCAAGTTGTCTTATCTATCAATCCTTTTTTGTCATTTCTTACTTCCTTATTTTTGTTTTTTTTCTAATTTTATTTCATACTTTTCCTCCTATTTTGATAATCCCAAAGGGGGAGAAAAACTCTCTATTACATACTTAGTTACTTATTTCATTTAATTAAGTGCTCTTTTTAAAAGTTCAATTTTAATCTATTACATTCATCAAAATCTGTTTTTAAATGGTTAAGTTTTTGATTTCAGTTGTTTCTTTTAAATGACATATGGTTACAATTTCAAAATGATCCATTCTCTTTATTTCAATCCTTTCAAGATAAATATCATTTTCAATACATGATACATCTATGAAATTCTTGTATGAAAATGATCTCTAAATTTTTCCATGTCCAAGTTTCTTTTTTCCTTTTTACTTGGCATAACTTTTTTTTAAAAAGCTTTCTCATTTGTGATTGTGATCATCAAAATAGGGGGAGATTGTTGTACCCCTATCTCTTGTATTTTAATGATCACAATCACTCTCATCGTGTTCTAACTTGTTTTCAAGTTTTTGTTGATAGGAAAAAGGTTTCCAAAGAGTTGCCCCAAGAAAGACTGGAAAAGGACTCACTGAGTCCACCGGCCAACCAGTGGATTACCACCGGCCAGCCGGTGGTCTTTGGCAGGAGCAAAGCTCTCTGCCAGGTTCCACCGGTCGGCCGGTGCCTGACCACCGGCCAGCCGGTGGAACCAGACAGAGAGCTTGCTCTCTGTCTGAACCACCGGCCAGCCGGTGGAGACTGGACAGAAGACCTTCCTTCTGTCTGGACCACCGGCCAGCCGGTGGCTCAGCACCGGTCAGCCGGTGGAGCCTGGACAGAAGGATCTTGCTTCTGTCTGAAGCACCGGCCAGCCGGTGGCCAAGCACCGGTCAGCCGGTACGCCCAGTCAAACTAGCCGTTGGGCTTTGACCAGACTTGTCCACTTGACCCCCAACGGCTCCAAAAGCCCTCCAACGGCCATTTTGAGGTATTTGGGGATATTTCTCCTATAAATAGACGAGGATGGATGCCGGGAACACTACCGAAACATTGGAATAATATTTTGATCCCTTGAAGCTCTAACGACATATCTCCAAGGCTACTTGTGATCCATCTCCATCCTTGAAGCTTGGGCTGCCTCTACATCAACTACTCTCACACTCTTGGAGCTCAAGGATTCCTCATGTTTGTTTTAATTTATTTATTTCAATTGTTTAGTTATTCATTGGGTTTGTATTAAAACAAACCATCATTTTCTTCCTCACTTTCATTTTGGGTTTCTTGCTACAACCATCATAAAAAAGCAAGCTGTACGAAGGTGATCCATCCTACCTTAAAACGGCTAGTGGGTTTCTTGCTACAACCATTAAAAAGCAAGCTGAAGTAAATCTCTCAACGGTTGAGTTGGGAGCGGAGACATAGGCTTTGGTTTAAGCCGAACTCCGTTATCAAATTGTGTCTTGCCCCTTTTTATTTCCGCTGCATTTATAAACTATTTTTTAAATTGTTAATTAATTTTTAAAAGGCAATTCACCCCCCCTCTTGCCATCACTCTCTGACCAACATACTTTAACAAGGTAAAGCTTTTCACCTTTATGAAGTAGTAAAAACTCTTCACTGAAAAAAAGTATCATTACTTACCTTTTTGTAACCAAAGGATTACCATAAAACCCATATAATGAACAAATAACATATATAAAGGTAACTTGGGACATAAACATACATAAGTGGAATAACCATACGGTCGACTCCCACACATATCACTTAATGGAATAGCCATACGGCCAATTTCCATACATACTTAATGGAATAGCCATATGACCGACTTCCATACCCAATGCATTGGAAGTTATAACGTAACCACCCATCCTGGTATTCACGGAACCACCCGTCATAATGTCCAAGTACCATTATTACACATAAAATATGGAAAATATAAAAATTTCAATAACAATATTTCATTTGCAATCACAATAAATAATTCCCAGATATTGAATTAATCAATCCATTTTTAAAAACCATTTAAAAGATATTTTTGAATCAAAGTGTCCCATACCACTTTGAATCTTTTAATGGAATTATAATTTTAAAACATTAATGTCCATATAAATAAATAATGAAAACCATTTTGAAAACATGGACATTATAGATAAAGATTTAGAATAATAAATCTTTAAAACATTTAAAATGATATATTTGTTAAAGAGATTTTAACAAAATGAGAGACTATTGAATACAAATAATAGCGGAATAACATTTAATACGAACTTTATAATATCATGAGAATAAAAGGATTCATGATATAATATGTCAAAGGACAGTATACACACCATATAAGAGTGAATTGGTGCATAACAACAATGAACTTTCAATAGAAATGTCAAATATGATGAAATCCCTTATAAAGAAGGTATCCTTGAATTAAGGACAAATCAATCTCAAAAAATATGTGTGAAAAATATAATTACACCCAATATAAGTGGATATTAAGTGTAAAACAATAAAAGGTCGTTCACACATATTCAATGGATGACATATTCAATGACTACATGTTGAACCCAAAGAAATCGAAATTGTGTTAAAAAGTTCCATTGACAGCCTAACAGCATCACATCAAAATGAGTTGATGAGAGATAAAAAGTGTATCTCATAACTTGGACATAAAATTTACATCAATAAGGATATATGAGAACATATCCCAACATAACAATATGTAAATTAAAAGACCGAACAAAAGAAGTCTTTTAAAATAAAGGAGGGTGAAAGGTTCCCTTACCGACTTGGGTATCTTTCAAAACATACACCCCATGAAAGAAGGACAATAGATCATTGATGTAAATACTCATAAACTAAATTATATTACACAAAGAGTAGAATAATGGGCAGTACATACACCACTCAAAAGAAATTGTGGCAAATGTAGCATAAATCTCACGAGAATAAAAGTGAGATGAAAAATCCCTTACGAAAACTCGGCAGCCTAACGGCGCCACATAAAACTTCCAAAATGGATTGATTGGAGAGAATAGGGTCTCTCATCACATGAACATAAAAATTACAGTAAGTGTAAAATATCATCCCAATAACAATAAAGATGATCTTTAAAATGAATTACATAAAAGTGTGTACTTAAAAAGAAAGAGAGGAGTAGGATCCCTTACCTCGGGTCCGACTTGACTCGATCGTTCTTTAACGTCCTGAATAATAAACTTGAGTTAATTTCTAATTCCTTAAGAACCTTTTTCAAGCTTATTATTCCTTTTACATCACTTATTTCCATATTATAAACATTATGTAATCATTAAGTTAATAATGATTGTTTTGTAGATATTTTGGTTCTTAAGTCGAAAGTGGACTTCTTACAATTACATGTTGTTTGTGTGGACAAATGTTTATTATATCAAGAATTTTATTCATGATGTAGATATCATATATGTCATATATATCCAGCATATACATGTATTTATAATAGTACATTACATTTGGGGATAAGAAATGAAATGCACCTTTCATGGAGACGGTAAGCCGTACGTACGCATGAACGCTACTTTCATTTCTATTTTGTATTTTATAGAATGTAATAATAATGATATAAAGGTATATTATAATTCCAGTATAATATCATATATAATATCATAGTTCCATCCTTTATACATCCCACATATGGTATTTAACGAATCAAATCCCTTTGAGTGGGCGGTAGTCCGCACTTCCTTAAATGAAGATATCGCGTTTACCCATAATGGAAACCATAAAGGTAAGCCAAAAATAAAAAATACAGAAACTTAAGTAAATAATAAACATATTATATATCATATATAAAAATAGTGACATCACAATGGCCACCTTTGAAGGTGTTAGATTTGTATTGAACAATCATCGTTTCGGGAGGCAGAATTTCGCCATCCACGGAAACCGTATGTTCTTTAACCATTTGATGTAGTTGTGTGAGAGTGTAGATCGAATAAATATTATAACAACATCCTAGTATATTGAAGATACTGGTGTTGTTACAAAAGAAGTAAATAAAAATAGTTTAGAGGGTTGGAGAAGCAAAATAAAACAAATGAACAAGAGAGAATGAATTACCTTTAAAAGTGTAACTCCTTTTGATTTGAGGCTAAAGGCTTCCTTTGAAAGGATTCTGCCCAAAGGGAATCCTCTAGGATGAGGACAGGGATGTGGAGAGAGTAAATGGGCAGGGTTTGGACGAGCCAAAGACTTGAGGAGTGTGTGAAATGAGGTAGAGGTGGGGGCCTTTTATAAGAGGAGAGGAGGGGCACTTTTGGAAAGTAAAGAAATATTACTTTATTTGAAACTGTGTTTCGGTTTTATAAGGTCCCACATTGATATAATTCGTGGATAAGGTGATAAGGTTTCGAAATCCACCCATCCAATTGGTTTTGGACATGTGTAGTTCATAGATTTTGCATTATCTTTCTATTTTATTTAAATCGTCAAATAATGATGTCATCGCTGCATCATTATTATGTCATAAATACTTTATTTTATTTAATGTCTAAAAATTATAAAAAAAATACTATGATGTATGAAATCTTTTTATATTTCCAATGACTATTTATAATCAAAATTTGGACTTGTATAACCCTACTTCAAAATTGTTTTAGTGAAACAACTCATGTTTGTGTCAATTTAATTTTAACATTAAATAAAAATATATTATTGTCATTTTCCAACTAAAGAGGCTCCATGGGGTCCCCAAGTTGGCCCCTGTCTTGTATTGGTCGTCCATGACTCACCCAATAGGTGTAGGACAAGTTTCATGGTGTTTTCACATTCTTATAATATCATTTTTACCTTAAACTACACTAATTACCTGTAATCACGATTAATGAAAAAAAGTTACTATTCACCAAAAAAATTATTTTCATCCCATTGAACCACATTTTACATACTAATGACAACCATGTATGTCAGATTTTCAAAATTCAATACACATTAGTGGTAAACTTTCATTTAACTGAAAAATCAGTTTGCTTGATTACCACTTAGTGGTTTCACTATTCATCAAAAATTGGAGTTTTTCAGAAAAATACCAAAACTTCACCCTAAGCTATATTTGATATTCAGAATTCAAAAATGAAGTCCATTTTACAAAATTCAAAACATATTAGTCACATTAATTAATTTAATAATTAATTCCCGCGGTCAGAGCAAATAGCGTGTTTTTATGAAACAATAAGTATCAAAAGATTGACACAAGTTTAAGTCTGATTTCAAAGTGAAATTAATTCCAATGAACACTATTGGATTTAATGGTAAAAATATTTTCTAATTTCACTTTAAAACCGATTGAAAATATTATCTAATCATATAAATAAAATAGATTAAAAAGAGGTTTTGAATTAAAACACAACATTTTACACTATTCATTAAAAACTGAACTTTATCAGAAAAATACCAAAAATTTACACAAAGTAAATTTTGATGTCTCGATTCTTAAGAAGAGTTTTATTTGGTCCAATAGAATGCATAATAGTGAACAAAACTATATTTAATGACGGTTCAACATCAAAAGGTTATAAGTGAACCTTTAGTGAAAACTAGGGCATATACGCCTAAAATTGAATTCTTTCCGTATTTCAAGCCTCTATCCTTTATTGGATAAATGTAAAAACATTTAAAAACATTTATAATCATATTTTAATTATTTCTATCCATTCCCGCCATTACAACGGCTACATGTTAACTACCATTTAAAATAATATTTAGAGTGCAACGTAAGATTCCCAAGAGACTCGTTTTTGCGTGTTGGGTACGCCATCGAGCATTGCATCCCCTTTAAAGTCATATTAATATTTTATTCACAAATATGGATAAATATGAAAATTTCATATTCTTTATTTACCTGGGGTGTTACATCCTTCCCCCCTTTTGGGAATTGCGTCCTCGCAATCTTAAAAAAAAATTGGGCATGGAAACATCCTTGAAAGTCCCACATCGGAACAAGAGTTGGTGAAACAATCACTTTAAAATAAAGAAAGATAAGAACATAGGTCACCCGAGTTAACCCGTACTAGGATTCCAACTATGAAAATATGGACATGGAGGAAAAAAACAAAGGGTCATGTTCTGATGGAGAGTGATAGAAAACATGTTTAGGAGAAAGTTAACCACGAGAAAATAACAAACTTGTGATGGGTTAACCGGTATTCGATTCCCCAGTAGGAAAAGTTAATAGAAAACATTTTTGTTTTAAGTTACTTTTTATTGAGGAATTTATTAATAAGGAAACATAATCACTTATCATGTTGACTTTAAGCATTCATTAGATTCCTTACACAAACTCATATTTTCTCCAAAAGGCGAGTATTTAGGAAGACTTGTTCACATTAAGAGTACTATAATCAACTTCTAGAGAATCACCTAATCCACAAAAGAGAACTATATACATCCCATATCATTAGACCTTAACCATAACCAAAACCAAAAAGGCTAGTACAAGATCAGATAATCGAGAAAAGGATTACCCATTAAAAAGAAAATCTATGCTTAATCTCCAAAATTTGTCCAACAAAACCAAAAGTTCAATAAGGACCATCCGATAAACAATTTGTCCATAAAATTCTTCAAAGTAAACCAATATAAGATTGAAACCCAAATATTTGAAGGATTTAGTCACATAGTCTTCCAAGTTAAATCGTAACATTTATCTCCAAACAACATCAGTTGCTCCTAAAGTCTCGTATTGAAAAGTAATTAACCTAATCACATATCCTCCATGATAGGTTAATCATTTTCATAAATAACCCAAAATCAACTTACTCTTAATTAATAAATTCATATAACTAAAAAGAATCTGTCAAACTAACTAGGGACTTCACATAGTCCAGTGGTAGGTGATAAATACCAGTCGCACTTTGGTTGTGGGTTCGATTCCCGCAGCTTTGACCAACGCGACGGGTAGTCACACGGTCTGCGTGTTTTCCTTTTTCCAAAACTATATAATTCTCAAAATCATTCCCAAAAAGAGATAAAATCATCAAAATAACCATAATTTAACCTCAATTTTATCTCATGCCTTTCACTTCCATCATAAAATATAGCAACCCATAATTACCTCAAAAGTAAGGATCATATAAACTCTAATGGTTACCTTTATAATTATTACCTGAACTTCCACATCGATTGGTCATCTCGTACATGATGCATTAAAGATCATATCAAGGTTCAAGTGGTTGATCATGACTCCTTGATAGTTGGTTTAGAACAACCACGAGTTTCTTCATTGAATCCCCCATTTTATCTAGTATCTTAATCATAGAACCACCACAGTTTCCTTCAAACCTGTTGTCTCTTTGGTGCCTGCTAGATCCATCTATCCACTAAAACCAAAAAGGTCAGTGTGAGTATATCAAAAAAAAACCATCATGTACTAATGAGGAAGATAAAGACTAAGATATACTTACTCATTCACTTTATCTAAAACTAGGGAACTTTCTGAAATCCTAACCATTATGGTAATGCCACTTATGCTTAAAGAATACCCTAACCTCTAAAGTTATCTAAACCGACCTCTGATACCAACTATAAGGCCCCAGCCTTAAACCTTACTTAATCTTGAGTTATTACAAGATTACACATTGAGGATATTTTCAGGTTTAGAGTTTTAGAGAATTAGGACATAACTATTACATCTCAAAAGATTACAAAGTAGTCTCTTATACGAAATTTACTTAAAATGAAAACTCTAAAAAAAAGAAACATGTCTAGTTTCATGTTTTAGGTAGCATGACTTTCCCTTGATCCCATCCTTGACCCTATTCCATGCTAAGTCCTGTGAAAAACATTTCAAAAACTTGGGATGAGCATAAAAACTCAGTAAGGGATACACAAAGAATAAAAACTATTAGTTTATCAAAACAAAAGGTAAACCATGTATACTTTAACAAGGAAATCTTTTCACCTTTATGAAGTAGTAAAAACTCTTCACTGAAAAAAAAGTATCATTATTTACGTTTTTGTAACCAAAGGATTACCATAAAACCCATATAAAGAACAAATAACATATATAAAGGTAACTTGGGACATAAACATACTTAAGTGGAATAACCATACGGTCAACTCCCACACATATCACTTAATGGAATAGCCATACGGCCAATTTCCATACATACTTAATGGAATAGCCATACGGCCGACTTCCATACCCAATGCATTGGAGGTTATAATGTAACCACCCGTCCTGGTATTCACGACACCACCCGTCATAATGTCCAAGTACCATTATTACACATAAAATATGGAAAATATAAACATTTCAATACCAATATTTCATTTGCAATCACAATAAATAATTCCAAGATATTGAAATAATCAATCCATTTTCAAAAACCATTTAAAAGTGATTTTTGAATCAAAGTGTCCCATACCACTTTGAAGCTTTTAATGGAATTATAATTTTAAAACATTAATGTCCATATAAATAAATAATGAAAACCATTTTGAAAACATGGAAATTAAAGATAAAGATTTAGAATAATAAATCTTTAAAACATTTAAAATGATATTTTTGTTAAAGAGATTTTAACAAAATGAGAGACTCTTGAATACAAATAATAGCGGAATAACATTTAATACGAACTTTATAATATCATGAGAATAAAAGGATTAATGATATAATATGTCAAAGGACAGTATACACACCATATAAGAGTGAATTGGTGCATAACAACAATGAACTTTCAATAGAAATGTCAAATATGATGAAATCCCTTATAAAGAAGGTATCCATGAATTAAAGACAAATCAATCTCAAAAAATATTTGTGAAAAATATAAATACACCCAATATAAGTGGATATTAAGTGTAAAACAATAAAAGGTCATTCACAAATATTCAATGGATGACATATTCAATGACTACATGTTGAACCCAAAGAAATCGAAATTGGGTTAAAAAGTTCCATTGACAGCCTAACGGCATCACATCAAAATGAGTTGATGAGAGATAAAAAGTGTATCTCATCACTTGGACATAAAATTTACATCAATAAGGATATATTAGAACATATCCCAACATAACAATATGTAAATTAAAAGACCCAAAAAAATAAGTCTTTTAAAAAAAAGGAGGGTGAAAGGTTCCCTTACCGACTTGGGTATCTTTCAAAACATACACCCCATGAAAGAAGGACAATAGATAATTGATGTAAATACTCATTAACAGAAGTATATTACACAAAGAGTAGAATAATGGGCAGTACATACACCACTCAAAGGAAATTGTTGCAAATGTAGCATAAATCTCACGGGAATAAAAGTGAGATGAAAAATCCCTTATGAAAACTCGGCAGCCTAACGGCGCCACATAAAACGTCCAAAATGGATTGATGAGAGAGAATAGGGTCTCTCATCACATGAAAATAAAAATTATATTAAGTGTAAAATATCATCCCAATAACAATAAATATGAGCTTTAAAAGGAATTACATGAAAGTGTGTACTTAAAAAGAAAGAGAGGAGTAGGATCCCTTACCTAGGGTCCGACTTGACTCGATCATTCTTTAACATCCTGAATAATAAACTTGAGTTAATTTCTACTTACTTAAGAACCATTTTCAAGCTTATTATTCCTTTTACATCACTTATTTCCATATTATAAACATTATGTAATCATTAAGTTAATAATGATTGTTTTGTAGATATTTTGGTTCTTAAGTCGAAAGTGGACTTCTTACAATTACATGTTGTTCGTGTGGCCAAATGTTTATTATATCCAGAATTGTATTCATGATGTAGATATCATATATTTCATATATATCCAGCATATACATGTATTTATAATAGTACATTACATTTGAGGATAAGAAATGAAATGCACCGTTCATGGAGACGGTAAGCCGTACGTACGCATGAACGCTACTTTCATTTCTATTTCGTATTTTATAGAATGTAATAATAATGATATATAGGTATATTATAATTCCAGTATAATATCATATATAATATCATAGTTCCATACTTTATACATCCCACATATGGTATTTAACGAATCAAATCACTTTGAGGGGGCGGTAGTCCGCACTTCCTTAAATGAAGATATCGCGTTTACCCATAATGGAAACCATAAAGGTAAGCCAAAAATAAAAAATACAGAAACTTAAGTAAATAATAAACATATTATATATCATATATAAAAATAGTGAAATCATAATGGCCACCTTTGAAGGTGTTAGATGAGTATTGAACAATCATCGTTTTGGGAGGCCGAATTTCGCCATCCACGGAAACCGTATGTTATTTAACCATTTGATGTAGTTGTGTGAGAGTGTAGCTCGAATAAATATTATAACAACATCCTAGTATATTTAAGATACTGATTTTGTTACAAAAGAAGTAAATAAAAAGAGTTTAGAGGGTTGGAGAAGCAAAATAAAACAAATGAACAAGAGAGAATGAATTGCCTTTAAAAGTGTAACTCCTTTTGATTTGAGCCTAAAGGCTTCCTTTGAAAGAATTCTGCCCAAAGGGAATCCTCTAGGATTAGGAGAGGGATGTGGAGAGAGTAAATGGTCAGGGGTTGGCCGGTCCAAAGGCTTATGGAGTGTGTGAAATGAGGTAGAGGTGGGGGCCTTTTATAAGAGGAGAGGAGGGGCACTTTTGGAAAGTAAAGAACTATTACTTTATTTGAAACTGTGTTTCGGTTTTAAAAGGTCCCACATTGATATAATTAGTGTATAAGGTGATAAGGTTTCGAAATCCACCAATCCAATTGGTTTTGGACATGTGTAGTTCATAGATTTTGCATTATCTTTCTATTTTATTTAAATCGTCAAATAATGATGTCATCGCTGCATCATTATTATGTCATAAATACTTTATTTTATTTAATGTCTAAAAATTATAAACAAAATACTATGATGTAGGAAATATATTTATCTTTCCAATGACTATTTATAATCAAAATTCGGACTTGTATAACCCTACCTAAAAATTGTTTTAGTGAAACAACTCATGTTTGTGTCAATTTAATTTTAACATTAAATAAAAATATATTATTGTCATTTTCCAACTAAAGTGGCTCCATGGGGTCCCCAAGTTGGCCCATGTCTTTTCTTGGTCGGCCATGACTCATCCAATAGGTGTAGGAAAAGTTTCATGGTGTTTTCACATTCTTATAATATCATTTTTACCTTAAACTACACTAATTACCTCTAATCGCGATTAATGAAAAAAAGTTACTATTCACCAAAAAATTATTTTCATCCCATTGAACCACATTTTACATACTAATGAAAACCATGTATGTCGGATTTTCAAAATTCAATACACATTAGTGGTAAACTTTCATTTAACTGAAAAATCAGTTTGCTTGATTACCACTTAGTGGTTTCACTATTCATCAAAAATTGGAGTTTTTCCGAAAAATACCAAAACATCACCCTAAGCTATATTTGATATTCTGAATTCAAAAATGAAGTAAATTTTACAAAATTCAAAACATATTAGTCACATTAATTAATTTAATAATTAATTCCCACTGTCAGAGCAAATAGCGTGTTTTTATGAAACAATAAGTATCAAAAGATTGACACAAGTTTAAGTCTGATTTCAAAGTGAAATTAATTCCAACGACCACTAATGGATTTAATGGTGAAAATATTTTCTAATTTAACTTTAAAACCAATTCAAAATATTATCTAATCATATAAATAAATTAGATTAAAAAGAGGTTTTGAATTAAAACACAACATTTTACACTATTCATTAAAAAATGAACTTTATCGGAAAAATACCAAAAATTTACCCAAAGTAAATTTTAATGTCTCGATTCATAAGAAGAGTTTTATTTGGTCTAATAGAATGTATAAGAGTGAAGAAAACTATATTTAATGACGGTTCAACATCAAAAGGTTATAAGTGAACCTTTAGTGAAAACTAGGGCATATACGCCTAAAATTGAATTCTTTCCGTATTTTAAGCCTCTATCCTTTATTGGATAAATGTAAAAACATTTAAAAACATATATAATCATATTTTAATTATTTATATCCATTCCCGCCATTACAACGGCTACATGTTAACTAACATTTAAAATAATATTTAGAGTGCAACGTAAGATTCCCAAGAGACTCGTTGTTGCGTGTTGGGTACGCCATCGAGCATTGCGTCCCCTTTAAAGTCATATTAATATTTTATTCACAAATATGGATAAATATGAAAATGTCATATTCTTTATTTACCTGGGGTGTTACAATGTGGTTATGATGTTGGGAATTATGAATTACATCATTATGGAATTTGCTATTAATATTACATTTGATTATTCAACTAGTATAATATCCATGTGAATAAGTAAATGACATTATTTGATTTATCTTTTCCATATTATGCCAAAGTTTATATTTAAATAGGTTTTGTTTTTCATATAAATTGCCATAAATGTTTAGGCCTTTTTATGATAGTTTCTGTTATATTGTTATCCTTAATGAGCATCTGAGCTCACCCCTTTCTATGTTTTATTTTTCCCAAGATGCAAAGTAGTATACTATGATTAACCTGAAGGAATAGGATAAGGGATTTGAATGTGTTCAAAAGAGACCCTATTTTGTTTTTATTATTTTCATAATGTAATGTAAAACTTATTTATGTATGTAGTACTTCCAAGGTTACTAAACTAACCAGTATTTTTGGATTTGATCCCTTGTTATCATGCCAATGATATGTAACAATCACCGAATCTGGGTAAATAGGGTCGGGACGTTACAACCAACCATGCATGAGGATTGATTCATCCACCGCAGTACCAAAACCTCAATATATATCCACATATCCTACCATAATAATATATATATACATGTATATATGAAAAAACGAATAGGCCTCAGTTGTCGAAGAAAGCTAGACACTAGCAGACCTCTATTATAGAATCTTATACACCAAATATTATGACTGAGACACCAATTTCCTTTGATGTACTAGAGTCAAAATACATTCCTATCCTATTGAAAATATTCCAAGATCTAGAGATCCACAATAAAGCCGAACATCCACAAATAATGTGCATCACTCAAGTAAAAAATCATATAAAACTATAACATCACAGATCACAATAGCAATCCCATAACCGAAAACAAGGAATTCTTATTAGAATAGTTTTTAATGATGCACACGTATGATATCCATCATAGGTTATGACACATTAATAACAATTTTGTATACCATATACCAAATAAAAAACACAAGGGAATTAAAACCTTTAATACCACTTTGTAACATATTTTCCCAGATGCTACAAAAATTGTGTTATGAGCCGATTGGTTTTGAGGCCTCTTGCATACCAACCCTTTTGATAGAGGCTTCAAACTAGGGGTGAGGGAATATGGTGTGACAATTGGGAGACTATGGTGTCATATTAGTGTGACAAATTAATGGAAATATCTATGTATCATACACATAATTAAATAAAAATAGTACAAATGTAGTAAATAAAATTTCACAAATAATTCTATAATAGATAATGAAAATTCTATAAAATCCCAAACAACTATGTAAGTATTTAAAAAATTGGTCACCCATTGGTGTGACTATACAGATAATGTATTATAAAATAAAGTGAAATAAATGTATATGGATATAATACTTACTCCAACTAAAGTATGTGCCCCATCTCTAGACACTGTAAAACTAAACCATCATAATCAGAAGAACCCACTTGGGAAACTCTACTCGATTATGAAAATTAAGGCCTAATCCCTATAAAACATGAAAACCATTCTCAAACTCAAAAGAATGCATATGGTATATACATAAACTAAGGTTCACATTCAAGGGCGAGACATAATCTCAATTGGACACCCAAATTAGGAACCTATAAAATATGATTCTGATAGTGCGTGCAATGGAATATGCTTAGACTAAATGGAATGAAACTAAAAAGATAATTAAATCCAAAAAAACATGAAACCAGAGTCGATCCATGGGTCTGAAATATCATTAAACTAGGAATGTTCCACCACAGATTTCCATATATATATTTATATGATTATGCATGTATAGTCCCATAAATATATATATGTGTTAATATAATTATTCATGTGTAAGGTGAATGAAATAAAAAAGAAACAATTAATAGTCGATCCTTGGGTTTGTAATATTGATCGCCTAAATACCCTGTGTAAGTGGATTATGCTGGATGTCTTTCCACACAAGACGTGTATGATTAAGCTGATATCTGGGTCTGTAATTCTAATCAAAATATCTCTCCTTCGGCCTATACCAGAAATGTTTCTAAAAAAGTTTTATCACGAAAGGGGGATACTCTTCCTAGCCATGGGTTCAACCAAAATTACCTATAATCACTATAAATAATGATTCCATGGAAGTATATCCAGACATCCAATAAATGGACAAGAGAAAGTGGCCATGCTTCTAATGACATATAAATCCATTACAATGTCTAAGACCTAGGTCCCAACCCATAGATAGTCACAACATTTTAACTCAGACAAACCCTAAGGTTCTGACCCTTAGGTGACCTGTAGGACATGTTCCTGGTGTAGCGCCCTGCCCACCCCTCCACATCCAAATGTTAAAATCAATCATAGTTGTGAGAAACCATTCTCAAACACCCTAATAATTAATTATATCATAATCCTGATCTCAGAGATTTGATCTTAAGATCCTCATCACATGGAAAATCGAGAAGAGAAGAGTCAAACATCACAATCTTTAGGTCAAGGGGAGCATTATCATCCTATATACACCATATGTCGTGGAGAGAATAATAATCCATTGACAACCCCATGATGAGGAGATCATAATAATCCTTATTTAACCCATGAGCCGAGGAGAGAATAATCCTCCCCACCATATTACACCATGATGAGATAGGAATCATCATTATCACTTGAGAGAGAATAATCGTCCATAAGTATCATTACTATGGCTTCCATGCCGGTAAATCATAGTATTAGGCTCAACAACGGGATTCCAAGAAGCACCTATGGAAATCCAAATAATATAATAATCAAATATACAGGATCAAAAAACAAGATACCAGGTAGTACCTCTCTGTATATAAATAAATAAAATTAATAACATGGATCAAAAAATAGATCTCGATAAGAATGTCTGGTCAACCCAAAAAGAATGAAATATTCCTTGTTTCAGGCTCAATAGCCACCAAAAAATAATCACCTCTTGTAATCATCAGTGTATCACAAATAAAAATGTGAAAGAATAAAAAAATAGTATGGATGGAAAAATCACTAAACCCAATAGTTCTGCCACTGCCTTATGGGCTTACTAGTTTAGAATATAGTCTAAGGTGACACCCCATACTATCTCTACCCAAACCTGACGTACTAGTTCAAGGCTGGTCAAACATCAGGGAACCCACTATGTCCCACAAGTAAAAACAATGATGTAGAATCCTACGTGGGATCCATTTATAAAAATTTAAATGGAGGAATCCTACAAGGGATCCTTGAAAAGAAATTAAACAGAGGAATACTACAAGGGATACCTGGAATGGTATATAGGAAGAGGAATCCTATACAGGACCCTCACAACATGATATATAGGTGAAGGGATCCTATATTTAATTCCCAAGGTCAACATGTTACAAATGGAATTTCATAGAGGGGCTTTAGTACATAAAGAAGATAGTGCTATCCTACATGGGATACTCAGGGTAGAAACTTATGTAGAGGAAATCTATAAGGGATTCTCTAAAACAAGTGGCCTCATGACCTCTTAGGCTATAAGGGAACATCTCTCAATGGAGTGGTCACCAAATTAAGATCTAAAAATTCACAACTAAAGACTGATAGATCATGGATCATCTCAGAACATGTCTCACTTTTATGAGAGACCAGATTCAATTGTTAGAGTATGAGCATATTTATCTAGGAACATAATTAAACACAAACAAATATTCCTCAATACCCCACAAGGGTTTCAACATCGTTATATGCATGGAAAACTACATTTAATGTACTAATCATGATTCAAATTCAAACTCTTGGGAGAAAAGATAAAAAATATCATAGGAATAATAGTAATGGATGAGTACATGGTGTGTTTTCCTTGGTATATTGCATGTACCCTCAAGGCCCCACCTGGGTGTGTACTCTACCTGGACTTGGTGTATAAATGCCCATGTACATGGCATGTCAGTAATGTACATGACATGTACCCAAGATGGGGGTACCTTCCCGTGTACATCACATGGACTAGCCATCTATTTGGACAATTCGTGTACTTCTAAAAAGATTATGACCCAGACGGGATCTGGCTCTATACTCTACATAGAATGTCACCCTAATAGGGGAATCCTTGATGGGTACTCAGATACATGACCGAGTACCAGTACAGGGAGTGTATATCTCGTACATGACATGTAATATTGGAAATCCATCTTCCACAAAATCGAATAACACACTATGTGTGTTCCCTAAACTATACATCATTGATTTGGGTTTTCTTGAATAGAAAACACTTAAATCATACCAAAACCACTGTTTTTACCTACAAAGAAGTCTATCGATAGTCAAGGAGTCATAAGAAATAATAATTTGGATTAATTAAATTAAAATTATTAAAATATCAGTTTTTATTAAAAAACATAAAAATGACCTACCTTTGGACTAAATTCATCGAAGCTTCTCCAATTTTTGGAGTATAAGGTTCCCACATGATGATCTAGGGTATCCTGAGTTCTGTGAAGGTACCCTTCTTCCTCTCTCTCTCTCTCTTATTATCTATCTGTCTATCCTTCTGATATTTTCTCTCCAATACATGTGAAAGAGGATCCCCCACCTGCATTATTGAGAATCCACACAGAAAACATAGGACCATATAGTTTTTACCTTCTCGATTCAACCTATTCCATGCTTCAGATGATGTGGAATTTGAGTGTATCATAGAGGAAAAATGCTTTATTAAAATTTTTATAACATCCAATTTCTAATCAAACTCCAACAACAATATACATTCTTGGATATGTACCTGAAGAATAATAAATACACACTATGGATGTATAAAAATATGTTATTAATTCATTTGAGTGTATTTATTCACTAGTTGGATTACAAACTATATATCCTTCTGATGAAAATATAGAATCATATAAACTATTATAGATAATTAATTGTGATCTTAAATAAAATTAATGTACCATGGAGGTGGTAAATGTTTTTTATCAGTGAACCTATAGAGGGAGTCATTGAACTACCCAGTATAGAATTTAAATCCGATGATATTGAGGGAGGGTAAAAAGAATATAATGAAGAAATATACATCATTCCAAAACAGATAGCATATAAACAAATAATTGAAAAATAGGTATGGATACTGCCTATTGAAGATGGATACCACAAGAAGAAATGATCTAAGACCCCAAAAAATAACAATATATGTATATTTATACCACAAAAATCACCATACCTTTAGATTGTATATATCCTTAGGACATTATAGTTGTTGATAATAAAAATATTTCACTAAAATGGGGTTTACCCAAGAGTTTTCTCTTTTTATTTTATATTCATTTATTTTATGTTCTATTTATTTTACTCTAAATAAATAATAAATTTGTTCTTTTATTTATTATAGAGAAATTTATGGAATCCAAATTTATAAATTAAATAAAGATTAGTTTTAACATAATAAATGGGGGTTTCATAGTTCCTCATTCCAATCCAAATATAAGAAAATAATATAGCTGAAAAAATCCTTTAAACCCTAGAATTATTCTCTCCTACAGATTTCATCATGAAAACAACATGATATCTACATAGTATTAATGGGGGTTACATTGACTATTTTTTGGGTGGAAGGGGGAAATACCCTGATTTTTTGTTCTATTATTGTTTATTTCTTTTGTGTATTTTGAATGTGGATATTATATAAATAAAAAAATTATTGAATAATTTTTATTCGATGCTTTTTAAAGTTACCTTATCATATTTTTAGAACACTTCCTTAAAGTAAAATAAATACATTGAATTGTTTTTGAAAAAAATGTTATTTATTATAATCCCATTCATATTTTTTAAACTATTTTTTATTAATAATGATATGGGTTCAATTTTCTTGTCCTTAAAATTTGATCATTTTAATTCATTTTAACTTATTATGCAATGAAAATATAACTAGGGTTTTTTCCTTATCATTTTTCTAATCATGATATTGATTTGGATCAATTTGAAATCATATTTTAAATTCTCTTCATTTCATTTAAGGACATGAGCTATGTGAATGTATAAATTAATAAAACTAATTTTTTAAAACCACATTTGAAATATAATAATTAAATCAAAATTTAATGAGGGAAATTTAATTTTTTTTATTTTTTTAAAACTCTCACTGAAATTAATCTTAACCTACGTCATTTTTTCATCCCCTAGATTCCAGGATTTAATATGTTATATTTTCATATTACAACCTAATATAATTTAAAAACTAACTTTAAATGTAAATTCAAGATATTATTTGAAAATAAGTGCGTGGGAGGATGTATTATGATAATGAGTGGGAGAATGATTAAATTGGTAAATGTGAAAATGGGATATAATTCATTAGGACATAGAAGAGTTCAGGTATTTTTTTTATAATATATATATTACACACTTACTAGAAATTTATTTTTATATGTAATGAAATTTAAAGAAAAAGTAACTAAAAAATATATATTTGTTGAAGAGAGGAAACATTATTTATTGTATGAAAATGTATACTGTGTAATATTATAATATCATTATGAATATGTGTGATGGGTAATTTATTTTTTATGTATTTAGTGAGGGAAATAAGCATATAGAAAAACTGTAAATCATGTATTCTAGTTTGGATGGATAAAATCATCCTCATTCATCCTTTTTATTTCACATAATTATCTACAATACATCAAACTCATAATTTCAATGAAAAACTTTAAATGATTAATGCATCTTCTTAAGGATAGATTGGAAAAATTAGAATAATAGTCTTCATTTGGAAATGACAAATGTTCAAATAATTTTATGATTTTTTATTTCATTACCAATTGATTAAAGAGTTATAATGAATTCAAATGATGTAATTTCAGTAAATTTGGATATGGGTGGAATTGAATTTATTTAATGAATTTGGATAGGTGAGATCAAGCAATTGGAATTTATATATGTAAATAAATAATGATGATTTAATATTCAATAGTATTTATATAATTTAAAGAAATTTGATATAGGTGTTTTAAATTTTTATTAGTATATAATTTTTTTAAATTCATGGTATTATTTTTATTATAATCCTACTAAAACTGAGTTAGGGAATCTTATTTTAATTCAATTGACAATTCTCAAACTATGACTAATTATAAAAAAACACATGTGAATTATGTTGTTTGTTTATGGTTACTGTCAATTGAGAGGAATTTGATCTAATTAATGATCTCTAGTTTTTGGAATTTAACTAAACAAAAAAAACATATTTATCATGTGATTTCTATACCCAGTATTAGTCTATCACATTTAAAATTTGGGCGACTGTTCCTCTAATATATTTTTAGTAAAGTTTGACATAAATTATTAATTTGTTTTTTTCATGATTTATATTGAAATTAATATTTACTAGTTTTATTATAAACACAAAAATAAATTTTCATCAAAATATTGTACAACACTAGTATAATTTTTATTTTAAATTATAGTTGAAAATAAAGGATTAATTTTGATATTGCATGATTTATCAGTAGTGTGAAACCCACTTCTATGGATCGACATTGCAATTCTAGTTCAATAATAACCATTCTCAACATCAATATTCCCACTAAATCATTGATACACTATCAACAACATCCATTTCATGTTTGTATAGTAGTATACCAATAAAAATCATAACTAGTATGAGCCTTTAGATCATGACAACCTAATGAAAATCGAAATCAAGGAGAAATATAAGTACATAAATATCTCTGAAAAAAATGTTTCATCCTTCACCCATTCCAGATTGATCTAACATTTATCGAACATGGATCATTTCATCCTAAAGTAATAAATTATATAAATATATCCCTAATATATCCCTAAACACTATCACCATCAAAATAGATCTAGTGGCCTTAGAAATAATAAAATACATCCTATAAATTTATATTATAGTTCTACAGATCCAAATATACACTCTGATATGTTGAAGGATCCAAACAGAACACAATATCTCAACACCATCAACACTTATAATGAATCTCTTACAGACTATCTCTTGTACGTCACAAATGATACAAACTAATTGAATACTGGAAAATAAAAAATTTAACCCTCTTTTATAAAACATTAGGAATTAAAGATAAATGTTTCATCATTTAATCCATTTTACAAAGTATTATAGATAAAAACCATGTTCAAGAACCACATTACTTAATTTAAATCAGTCATTTTTAAGCTCTGAAATACCACAGGAGACTCAATAATTACCTAAACCTTTTTTCATAATTTTTAAATCTTTCTGACATCTAACTATAATGCATCAATCATATTTTAAAGTCCCAAATCCATATTATATCCAGATAAAATAGCAATCCCGCTGACTATCCAAACATTATACTACTATACACTAATGTTTACCTCCATAGGATAAGAGATTCATCAATGAAAGTTATTAAAGAACAGATATTTCAATATCTTATGATGTAGTGAGCTAGAGAATTTTTTAAACCTATCAATGAAATAAAAATCATAATGATTTGACTATGATCTATTAATATGGAGTTTTTTTAAAGGAATCCTAAGCAACCTAACAATATATAAATATATCATTCAAATAAAAATAATTTAGTGGTGGAGAGGTTTATCACAACATGGTCTGGTACTTGGTAAATTTTTTATTGTTGATTTATTTTTATTTAATTATAGAGGATATCACTAAGTAGATCTATAAAAATATACTGGTGAAACATTATATATGACTGTAGGTTTTTATATTATGTATTTTTTTTGGTTCTCCGGGTCTTCTTTAATTTAACATTATTTATGGTTCTTCCACTATAAACTACTTGTCATAATGATTATCGATTGTAAACCCATTTCCGATTTGGTCAAGAGGAGATAAAATATTTATACTATTGATTTAATTATATATATATATATATAATTTTTTTACTTATTCATAGAGGAAATGACACCATGGGTACTATCAAAGGTGTCAAACAAATATTTTTCTTACATCCCATATTATTATCTTATTCCTTTTTATAAAAATATCAATGAATCCTCTAATTATGTTGTCAAATAATTTTTAGAATTTAGGCATAGGGATATTGATATGGTTTGTGTTCACATCATTGTGAAAGTTTGGTGTATTATGGATTAATCATTTAGATCATTATCTTGTTTGAGCATGGTTTTGATTTGTGGGTAATATAGTGCTCTTAAGACATTCCCACATTTTGGAAAATATCCTAATATACCCATATTACTTGTAACAACCCCATATATAGTAATACATATACAATACTTATATATTATAGTTTTACAGAACACATAAATCATATTACTTAGGTTCTGAAGTTTAGTAGTTATAAGAAATATGATCCCTAAGGAACACATACATTACAAGGGAAAACTATTATAACACATAAAATATTATTATTCATTCCTTTAATAACATCAATACATCCATAATAATATTTATGGGTTTTTAAGAAATTTTTTGGGAATATGTATGATATGAAGCAAATAGTATATGGTTTTATATAATGGAAGATATCATTACATATATAATAAATTTATAACATAGATCGAATAAATAATAAAATATTCCCATTAAAATCATAACATTAGAATAATATATCCATGGATGTAATTATAATAGAATTAAACAATCACATATTTTAATATAAATAATCCCATAGTGTTGGAAAAAAATCACGAAAATCATAAATACACTCTCAGGGCCACATCCAGGGAATCACAGATAAATAGGATGGGGAAAACCAAAAGCCAATTATTGCTAATCTCATGAGTATTACTTTTTATTGGAGGGGAAATATAATTTTTATCCCCACCCTTCATTTAATCATTAATATTTTGAAATTAATAAGTGGATACAAAATATAATTCCTAATTTTTCTTAATGACCCACTTATATAAACATGGATACATAGTCAAGAATTATCCATATTGAAATATTAGGAAGGTATTATCAATATTTCACTACTCAAATAAATGGAATATAATTCAAGGAAAACACTTATCAAATACATTTAATTAATATAAGTTATTAAAATTATATTGACTAAAGGTTATAACATCAATTCAATAATTGATAAACTATATAAATAGTGTAAAATATATAGAATATAACCCTGAGATAATGAAGACATAAATGGAAGGAAAAAAGTAAATAGTGGGGGATAGAGAGTCGTAGATAAAATAATCACAAGAAAATAGTTTTAGAGAAACCTTAAATTAAATCGAGAGGTAAATAGATATGAATATCCAAAAAATGTAGTAAAATTAATAAGTTATTCCGTCAAAACAATAGTGAAAATGCATATCGGAAAATATAGAAAATAATGAATCAATGCATGAAATGAAATATAATTTTAATAGGAAATCCCTAATATAACCTAAAAAGGATTAAATAAATGGAATAATGATATGAATTGGGTAGTCTCCCAAACATAAAAAATTCAAAAATATGATAATAACATGGAATTTTAAATGTTTTACTATAATATTTGAATGTTTAACAAATATTATATCAAAATGGTAATAATTAAAAAATTGGGGAAATTGTTACCAGTTATTTCAGTATTAATAATATATTTGGAAAAAGGTAAAATGAGAGAGATTTTGAAACATCTACTTGATGAAAACATTTTTATGAAAATATCATGTATTAAGAGGATGTTTATATGATATTATAAGAAACCAATTGCAATTTAAAAATGAGGAAAATTAAAAACAATTACAAAAAAGTGTGGTATAAACATTAAATTGGTGTGAGAGCCATGTAGGAATGTAATACCTCATATTTATGTGGAATAAAAAACATATATACATTAAATACTTTAGAGTTCAAATAAATATGTGTAGATAATAATTAATATCACAATACAAGAGGATAATATATATTAAGAATATAAAAACCGTTCTATAAGTCCTCAACTAATTTAAATAACCACAATCATCGGGAATTGTAAATCTAATATGTTAATTAAATATTGAAAACATACATATTTTTTTAACCATTAATAAGGTATTTATAATCCTATGTTTTTTATTCATTAGATTGGCATTATTACTCCCCAAAAATAGATGTAACCACATTGAGAGTGGGGTAAATCAATTTATATATTATTTTTTACAATTTAAATATTTCTCTATTTTAACTATACAATATATAAGCTGATTGGATGTCACTCAATTATACTATCTCTCAATTTACATTCTTTATGTGATAAATATGGAAGAATATAATAAGTTATGAATGCATTTGTGAGGTACACTCATAATGTGTGAGATAGTCCTCAGTGTCTAGTGGTTATTGTCCCACACACCCTATTGATATTTTATTATTAATAATTAAATAATGTAAGTGGGATTTCATTTGACCCTTTTATATCCAAAACCAAATAGATTACCAAAAATCACCATATTTCACACATTTTAGGATCTTCCAACAACTTTTTCTACCATAAATACGAGATTTAGGTAACTCTATTTCTATGTATGAATAGTAGTGTTAGATTGTGTCTCTTTTAGATAGTATGAATATGATATCTTTCCACAATATGTATTGTTCCCAAGCATTCCACTTTTTGAAATTAAATCACAATTAATTGTCTCATTTTTCAAAAATCAATAAATATGGAAATATTTTTATTCTATTCATCTAAATGTTTTCATTAATAATCATAAATATCAACAAAATCAGTATTTTAATATTATGTTTTTATTCAATGCTCATGTTGTTATTTAAATTGTAGTATCATTATATTTGACTTCTCTATAACAGATAAAATATATAGAAATTTTAAATTTGTTAGAATTCTTAAAAATTATTCAAGTGTTTTCATTTCTTTCATGAAATAGCACTAGAATGTGATGATTTTCTATAAGTCTTCAATATTCATGAACGTCAATGTTGAAAAATCACTATAACGTTGTTTTTCTAATTTTTACAAACCACCTCAAATTTCTCAGACTATGGAGGTATAACATTACCCATTATGATATAGGATATTTTATAAATCAAATATTTAGTTCTTCCTCAATATTTTATGATAATGTGACTTTCTACATCATAGTACGCATTATATCTTCATCATTATTTTTCTCAGAAAACATTAGCATGAATCATTTATATGTGGTTACTGTAATATTAGAATCTCAAAAACATTATTTTATATTTTGAATTTATCACATGGAATATTAATTTTAATTTCAAAAAAATCATAGGCAGTGAACATAGCCATTTCACTCTAGATTTAATTTGAAGAATATCCCATATATTCACATGTAGACATAAAAAACCTCTATTTAACCTTTCATAGCCACTAGAGTTAATCGAAGATGAATATATGTTAATTTCATATAGATTTGGGTGGTCATGAGTTAATATTTTACACCTCTCATCTCCCAGACTTACTTCACTCAATAGTATCTGATCCAAGTTGGCCACATGACCTCAAGTGCACCTCCCAATATTCTAAATGATTCCAATGAGAAACGAGGGACCATAGTGGAATAGTGGAAAGACTATACAATCATTATTAGAGTGTATTATAGTGTTATAATCATATCAATTGATATAGTAAGCATTAAGATATCTGAAAAACTCAAGAATAAAAATCCATCATATAAATTACCATGTATTACCATACATTAATGTCTTATACATAATGATGATAATTTCATGTTACACAAAATGATATATAGGTAGAAATTAAAGTAGTCACACATACGTACATGGATATGTAAAGAACAAAAAAAACCAAAAAGTCTCTATCTAGATAGCATCATAGGTCATAGCTTGCTCCTCCCCCCCACTCCCACCCTTTAGTAAATCAATCTTCAGCAACTAGGTAACTAGTCATTCATGATTTAATTTATAGTAAAGTCTTGGGACCTAGATTGTAGACCAAGAATCCAATGTGAATCATTTTTACTCAAGATATTTCTAACGAGTCCAACATAATATGTAAGTCTTCGACTAAATCCATTCTTGAGACATGATTAAGAAGATGCATATTATAGTTAAATCATTTAATAATTTAATGGAACCCTGATTCAGTCCTTAGAGTTCATAAATTGAAACCCATATGTCACTCCTAGTATAACATGAACCCATCACATTGCATTCTTGTACTAGGTATTCCTCATAGTAATGATTGTACAACTATAGGTGTGATATAAACTCCCTACCCCCTTAGATAATTATTGTTGGTCTACAAAAGGAGTCCAAATTTCAATTGTGTTATTTACTAGATATTTACCTCTTAGTATTTCCTTGGATATCCACATAAGGATCCCAAGTATTACTCATGGAATATATAATAATTTTCCCTCTGATTATTTCTTTTGAACTCTACAAAGGGATTATATGAATCACTCAGACATATAAAATCCATCTTCCAAGTGATTTTATCCATGTATTTCATATGAGAAACAATGTGTATACCAAGGTGTATAAAAATTCAATATAATTTATTTAATTAAATAATGTCAAATATTTTATTTATGGGTTTTTGAGTTAGAACCCATCTCTCACTATAATAAAGGAAATATGAATGGTCATGGATCTAAAGGGTAAACATTCCATTTTAGTTTACCTTTATTTCAGTTTTCCATCACATTTATATATATATTACACTCTCCTCAGAAGGTTGATAAAATTATAGCATAGTCTTAGAAGTCCTATTATCCCATGTATCCTCTTATTTATCTTAATTGGGTAATTTAAAATAAATAACATCTCAAGAATAAGTGATAGGGATATATAATGTCCAAGGAATAGTGGCATGGTCTTCCATTTCATATTTCCTTAAATTAAAATTAAATTTCAACCAATTTATTTAACATACCAATGTTATGGTTAAAACAAACATATCTATGGTGAATCAAATTCAAGGGCACCTATGGTGGATTTATCCATTTTTGAAATTCTACAAGAGGGGGTGATTAACTTTAATTTAAATAACCATTAATCATTTATAAATAGTTCTCAAGGGTTACATTGATCAATCCAATCCATTCTATATAATAATTACCACATTTAATAACAAATTGTTTTTGAAAATATACTGTGCGACATAATGGAATATATATAAAAATTATGAAATTGTTGGAAAACAACTAGAACACTTACCATATCTTTTTATTAGACTCCTTGTCCATTTTTGGAGACTACTATGTGTTGTAATGGAAGAAATTGAGAAAATAGAAAATCTCCTTACAAAATTGCATATGATTTAACAAAAAATAAATTTATCAAAAGAAAGATAAATTATGAGTGGTGAAATAAGAATATATAGATAACCTAAACACTACCAATGAGATCAATGGTGGATCTATAGGATTTTGGATAGAGAAGATATCACAAAGCTACGATTTGGTCTTAGAGGATAGATCTCAATGTGAGGGGGTGCAGGGCTATTTTCCTCATGAGAAAAGAATAAAAAATGAGGGTTAGGTTATTAAATAAATGGATAGAATATTGGTCATTTACATAATTTATAAAGAGTAACATGGTTTGGCCACCCATATAGCCAAACCATTCTACAACCATTCACGAAACACTTTCACAAGACACACATCATTTGAGATAGGAACATCATTTCACTACCCATGAATATATCATGATAATACCCTCAACATAAAGATTAAGATTATTTACACCACTATTCAACATGGGTCCCATGGTTAGGAATAATTATGTTCCCCTATAATTTCCATTGAAACACCCCATACAGTTTATCCCAACCAGGTGTCCTGGGTAGCTTGTTTTCTACTAACCATGATGGAAAGCAATGTTTTGCAAAAATCTAGAATTCAGGATCCATTGAAGACCCAAACACCCTCATAGACCCAATTACATCATTAGTAACTCCTATAATGAAAAAAGAAATAGTATAAATGAATATTTATAGGATCCATACCTCATCTATAATCTCAGTTCTTAATATATTCATCCCTTAAAGAAATTAATTCCCAAATTAGACTTCTAAGGGAGTTAAATAATTATTTGATAACGAATCCATCCACTGGGAATATATTTATACCTTCTAGTCCTAAGTCTCATCTAATAAATGATTGGGTTTCCATGAAACCCACACTAGAGGAGCTGACTATAATCAAAGAATGTTTGTGTCATGAACAAAAACACAGATATGGAGATCTTTAATGATTGATTAATTCTCTAACTAAACCAATTTAGAGTAAATAATTTATTACTCTGTATAAGGTTATTGGAGAAGATGAAATTCAAGGAATACGTCGTGCATAAACCTATACCTATACAATAATAGAAACCTATAGGATATCAAAATCAATCTCACTAGCATCTCAAATGGACCAACATAAAAATTTGATAGTTTCCATTATTCTAAATCTTTATATTCCATAGTTTAGGTGAAGATACTATGAAAACCTAGATCCCCACCTCTAACTATATTGATAAATATCAACAATATGTGTATGAATTATGAAAATAATGGTTTGAGGAAATATTCTCCTTTATAATATGAAACTATTATGAAGCATCCTAAATAAGATTATGAACCAATAGAACTACCTTTAATTCATCTAGCATTAAATGGGGGTAATAGAATAGTTTACTATATAGGGACTCACATAGATCCATTTGTATAGTCTCTTGGAAGATGTTATTATAAGATAAATCGGTGAGAGGTAAGTGTTTCTCCCAAGAACATCCAAAATCATAGATTTATGCTTGAATAATATTCCATAAAACCTATATCATATTATTATAGAAACCAATATTCTACTTGTGATAGGATGTACATAATAATAAATGTGATCCCATTACCTTTTCTAACCCCTAATATAACTTTTGAATGTAGTGAAAGTATCTATTTGATATAATATAACCTAGAAATCCATGGAGTCATATAATATCACTAATGTGAATCATCTCAGGAGAATCCACATAAATGTCCCCTTTAATGGGAAGGAAATAGAATATGTTTTTAACCAGTCCCTGATCACCTATATCTAGTTACTACCCTTAGATGTTGTAGAAAATCCAATCATGAAATTCATGGAGACATCATCCCATTTCCACTCAGAAATAGGTAGCATCTATAAAATACATTCTAGACACTGGTGTTCTGTCTTCACCTGCTAATAGGTGGAATGCTGAGTAAAAAATCATGCTATCTCCCTTTCCTTCTTTGACCACCATTATTGGTAGCATAAGTCTTGATACATCATGGTATGATTTGGATGTACAAAACATATAGAGGAATGGGGGATATTTCATCATCTCCTCGCATGCATCTTTAGGAACCCCTACATTCCCATGTATATACAATATCTCATCCTCATCAATGATCTAACTAGTTGGTGGGTCATAACTTTCAACTCTTTCCCATATGACCAAGCCCTTATAATTTGATATATTCCACATATTCACTCTATACTTAAGTGTAGAGGTCATTGATAATTATTAAAGTACATAATTTCGAATACATTACTAATCCTCTATGTGAATCTCTTAAGGTTAGTCCATAAAATTACACTTATTACTTTCATCCAAAACTTATGGTGTATGAATCTACCTTCTCAGAGCATCAACAACTAAATTACCCTTTCAAGTCATATGAGAAATCTTTAAGTCAATTTAATGTTGTTTTCAACCCACCTTCATTTCCTAAAAAATCACGTTGTGTATAGTTATACATGAAGATTTTGGGGTCCGTATACACCAAAAAATTCTCTCCAATTAAATAATTCCCCCAATAGAACAAGACATGAAAAATAGAAACTAACACAAGATCATGAATTAGGCAGTTCCTCTCATGTGTCCTCAATTGAAGATACGTGTACACCAGAAATAAATCATCCTATGTAAAAAATTCTCTAATATTTTTTTCTAGTGCAACATAATTGAATATATAAATGTTTCCTCGCTCTAGAAGAATTAATATCATTTCTTAAGTTAGTATCACTTTTATCTCTTTAAAGGTTTTCTCGAAGGATTTATGTAATATGGAAATCACAAACTTCTTATTAAATCGTATAATATGTTCTTCTAGACATTCAAATTCCTTATATATGTTCTTGTAATAACTTAATATCCCTATAAAAATCAATATATAAAATATGTTCTTTGTCATATCATAATAAACTACATCTCTCTCCTTCTATGGGTTAATTTATACTCATGTCCCTATGATTATATGACCTCATAAATGGACTTTATTCATCCAAAGGTATAACTTTTTTACCTTATAATATTTCTTATTCTCACTGAGGGTATTCAATATAATCTCATGATGTTTTTCATGGTAATGTTGATTTTTATAATAATCCACGATATCATCCATGAATACCACCATAATCGAATCAATATATGGAAGGAAATCCCAGTTCATTAGGGACATGAAAACATCTAGTGAGTTCATGTGATAGAAAAAACTAACCTAATACATGTAAAATCCATATATTTTATGGAGTTTTGTACATGTATTATCTAATTTTCTAATATGCACATGATGGTAACTTGATCTCAGATCAATCTTAGAGAAAAACTGAGATCCTCAGAGATAGTGGAAGAAATCACTTATACAAAATAATGGATACCTGTGGTTAATTGTATACAAGTCTAACCGAAGGTAATATATTCAAATCATGAGGGTACCTCTAACTTTGATGGCGAAAAGGACCGAATAACCCCATGATGAAGAACTGGTTAACATGAAACCCATAACATTCAAATCCTCTAGATTCCTCTTGTGATCATATAACACAACAGTAGCCATCATGTAAGGATGAATGGATATCAGTGCATCTATAAGTACTAGTTTGATGGAAAAATCCACCTCTAACTAGTGAGTTAGTCCTGAAATGTTCTTTGATAAAACATCCCTGAAAGAATCTACCACTAGAGGTAAATCTACCATGTTTTTTCCTAGGTCATGTAGACTGACTAAAAATTACATTCTAAATTTCAAACACTTTTGTGGGGATGTGAGAACCCATGTCCATACATGAAAAAGAATCACACAACAAAAGGTACTGAAAAACCATTGAAATTAGTTTTGAGACTATTAGATGCATTATTCCTAAGGAGTTTCCAGAGAAGACCATTTACCTCTAAATCTGGTCCATCTTTGATAAGGTCCTCGAACCAGATAGCAAGCCTATACCACGTTTGTATAAACCCCTCCATGATTAACTTCCCCGCATTAAATCCTCTTTCCAGTATATGGTCCTACTTATCCATCCACTACGTTTTCACCTTACTAGTGGCCACCTGAGCTGCCCTCTCAGACATATTATCACAATCCTCTTCCAAGGCGTTGACTGGAATCGATTTCTCCAATTACTCTTCCTCAGAATGGATGATATCATCCCATGTCTCCCCAAGTGGAACCTCCAACATCTCGACTGCATCCCCCAGAGGGTTAACCAAAACATTCAATCTATCCCTGTCTGTAGACTTCTCCTTTCCATACTCTAGAGACCCGGAGTCTCCGACTGGATGAGTCTCCACACCTATAATAGTCTGGACCTAAAGTTCCTTGTATCTACTACCTTTTTTGGCGGAATGAGTCTCCATTGGCCTAGGGAGATATGAGTAGTATTTTCTACCATTTTGAATCTTCTTCATAGAAACAATGCAACATACAGGGTCCTTGTTTTGTTTACCTCCTTTCTTCTTCCTTGGGTTGTGAGGGGCTTTTCTGATCCCTCCTATAACATTGTCACCCACTGTTTTTCCTTCTCTATCTAACTCCAAATCCAAGGATCAAAAGGTTCTAAATTCATCCCCCCATCAGATCTCAGTACCTCAATGTGGTTTTTCAAATTGGTACTGGCGAGAGGCTCCCTTAGATTGGGACCTTTTTTGGGATTTAGCGGCCATCTTGATCCGAGAATAGGTCACTCCCCTCCTGACCACCTATAGAATTACCATCATCTAATGGGTTCACAACCACAACCGGAGCTTGTGAATTATCCTTGAGCATATCCAGGTTAACATCTTCCATTGCAATTGGCAAAACAGCCTCCTATTTTTTAAAAAAAATCAACTCCCTCATGTAGTGAAGAGACTGGAATCTTGCCACCATCTGAAGTCACAGCCTCTGCATATGATTATTGGGTTCATCTTTCATCCCTGGATGTCCCATTCACCATTGTAAAAAAACCCCACTCTCTAGTGAAATTAAAGTAAACGTTTAGTGATATTAATCAGCATAAAAGTGACAGGGAACCATGTATTCCAACCTGATAATAATATCAAACCATTTCATCTCTATGGAATATACTTCCCAAACATGCTGACACAAAAATAAGTCTAGGGGGAACTCCCTAAAATTGGATACTTGTTCTGAGAGAATCCCCAATGGAGTATTATGTAAAATAATACTATTGAAAAACTAAAAATTAACCCCAATTCTCTCCCAAATAGGCCCATATATTTACAAAAGGAAACCACATGAATTGAAAAGATAAGATACTATAGTGGAGGAAGGTGAGACAGTAACTCTCTATGTATAATGTACAAAACTATACTCCTCATGTATAAGTTATAGTGTATACATTTGTCATGATCCATGAAGATTATATATTGAATGGATCCTTGAGAAAGTCTACTATTAAGGAATTTTGTATATGGTGTCTGGCTTCCCTGACCAAAACCACCACCATGGAATGATTGGATGACCATACTCTAGCTCCCTACATGAAGAGATGGTAATAACCTCGCTCTTAAATATACAATCAGTACAAAACCTCTCTCCCAATAAAGAGGTGTAAAAAATCTTCAAAATCACTATATATGTCTTATCTTTATGCAAAACTGACACTTGATCAGGTCCCTAGTACATTGGGGTTTCATACATCCTATGGTCTACCACACTAATGAAAACTAACCTGGGTACCTGAATACATGCTCTAGATACTAATATAACCAAATGGATACTTAAAATGAAGGATCATATTGTTGGTTGATGTAATTATAGATATAGGTTTCAAACTGACCTTGCTCACCCCCACCATCTCTGATGTTATGCTCTATGATAAGCACATGATT
Source organism: Viscum album (assembly GCA_963277665.1). Classification (NCBI taxonomy): domain Eukaryota; kingdom Viridiplantae; phylum Streptophyta; class Magnoliopsida; order Santalales; family Viscaceae; genus Viscum; species Viscum album. The sequence continues at coordinate 907,451,047 of OY728139.1, forward strand.
CAAGACCCTATATGTGGTAGTAATCTAAAACATATTAAAAATATTATTAGACTTCATACCTAATACCTCCTTTAAATCACCATAATTTGGATAACATGTTATATAAAAATTATTGACAAATGAACATGCTATGTGAAATAAAAAGAATAGTCCCTGATTCATAATGTTCCCCACTCCATGTTAATAAGGTCTATATCTGTATCCACCCTCAATGTATTGGGAAGAATATAACCATTGAATGATATCTAAAAATACCTCCAAGACATATCCCAATGATGAACCATCTAGAAAATAATTTGCCACCATCTCCTGGAGTAATCTCTAATCACATTTGTAGTAAGATTCACTCACCTATAGAGAGGTGTCCCATGATGCTTGAAAATAAATAGTGTGGCCTCTAGCCATGAATCTTCCATGTATGGTCTTCCATACATTGATATCGTGAGTAGATTCTATAGTTGAAAATAATTATTCAACTCTTCCATTGCCCGGGATGGTCATGGGGAGTCCTCAAAATACTACATAGACCATAGGAAAGCCTCTCAAAACTGAGAATCATTGACCATATTAGGTACAACCGGTGGTTTCATAAGGGGATCTATTGGGGATTCTACAATTGACCTGGGGAAACCACCTCTAAATAATGTAAATTTATTCCCTCGTAGTGTAGAACTTGAAGACATTGTTGTTGCGTGTCTCTAGAAATTTCCAAAACTCACCTCAATGGATGATTTATTGACCACATATTGTGTATATATAAGGATAGTATTTGTTCAAGTAGTCCTATATAATAGTCACACCCCTATTACTTCTCCTAAATTTAGGTATGGGTGATATGAAGATAATAAAAAAAATTCATATATACAAGATAATACCCACTATTGAGGTATGATAAAGGTCACATTCTATAATATAAGTCAATGGTACAAGTATATAGAGTTTCAATTTCATGTCATAGTGGAAAAAACCATTGAATTGTAATCAGAATCCCCATTAATAGCCAACACTCTATACTAAATTTTGTATCATTTGAATTTTTTATTCAAATATATAGAAAATATTTTAGATGTAGTAATTATATAGATCATGACTCATAATTTATAGAAGAACATAACCTTTATAAATTTTAGTCTAGAATCGATTTAATCCAAGGAAATTATTTATCATGTCCCTGAATGGAATGCTATCCCAGTTTCAAAGAAAATAGAAATAAATAAAGAAAAATATGCTACAGGAAATCCACATAGCAATTTGAACATGAAATTCCGTATACATGAAATATAAATAATGAAGTCTCAATAATGATGTATGATGTAATAATCTATTCCCATATCATCGAAGGGTAAAAATATATAATCATAAGGAATATAAAACATCATGTGCATCAACCTTTGGAGAAATCAAGGCAAATTTAATAAGTTCTGTCCAGAACAACATGTTGCATCCTAGATAATTCAAATTTCCATTGTATATTGGTTGACTACCCACAGGAACAGACTCATGTTCAAATCCAGACACATCATATTTCTCCTATATACCATCCAAAATAGTATGGAAAAGAAAAGATACATTGGTTATCACTATGTAATGTCCCATAATAGGTTCATCCATTTTCAAATGAACCATGATGGCTATATTACCTTAAGAACGACTCCCCCTATGATAAAGTCTACCAAACTAGTAGTAAGGGTTCAAGGTAGAATAGTGAGGAGACTATACCTTCATGATGAGAGTGTAATACAATGGTAAAATAATATCCGTCAACAATAGAAGAATAATGATAATTGAAAAATTTTAGAATAATAAACTGTCATAGAAATAACCACTTAGTCCCATATATCAATGTCATGTACAAAATTATTATCAAGGAATTCTATAAAAATGGATATAAAAGAATACTTGGAATCTAGTACACATACATACAAGTATACCAAAATAACCAAAAAACTATCTCTTGATAGAATAATGACCAATATCTTAGTAGTGTGCACCCCACTACCAGGATACTATAAATCAATCATCAGAGACCGACCACATTCCAATTCCCTACCTGTATCACTAATTTTTATCCTAGTACCAAACAACACCCCAAGAAGGGTATGAGATAAACTCTGTAGGCCACCACCAATGATGTCAAATAAAACCCAAACAAATAATATACAATAAACTGTGTGAAGTTAATAATAAATCCATAAATTATGTGTGGTAATAAATGAACCACATGGTGCTGAGATTCTATGGGACACTAGTCCTCTGCTACTTACTTTAACCTAAGATATAATATCTTTGAGTAATAAATCAATGATGATTTAATTTATAATAGATTCTTGGGACCTATCTTATAAGACAATAATCCTCCATGAAAAATATCTACTAAAGATATCTGTAATGAGTCCATCATAATATTTAAGGATATAATTTAATCCAATCATGTTCTTTGTATTGGCATAAATGTCGTATAACTACTTCATTTTATAATTTAATGGATACCTTATCGCATATTTAGCATTCCTATATTGGAACACAATTATCAATATAATTACAGCCAGAACCCTTCAACATACAATAATGTACTAGGCATTCCTCACAAAAATCCAAGTAGCGATCTACATGTGGGAGAAAATAATCTCTATATGAGTCTGTCTATCGTGGTCCATAATGGGATCTTAGGTGTCACTAGTTCCATATACAATAACCTACCCCCTATGTTCACCCTCTGATGTCCATATTGGGAGTCCAATTATTTCTTTTGGAATATATGATATCCCACCCTATGAGCCCTTGGGTGTGCTAAAATAGAGTCTAATAATTATTTGTGCATATATAATATAGCATACAAGTGAGTCCATAAATGGTGTTCTTATGGGATCTAAATTTTTTCATAGGGACATAATAATTCAATAAAATTTATTTAATTAAATATTCTTGAAGATTTATTTTATGTAATTTTGATTCAGTACCTACCTATAAATCAATATAACATCTCAGATTTTCCATATATTATTTTTACATATTTGATGTATTATTTTTGATACTAGGAGCTAAGAAGGAGTGAGATTCTGAAGCACGGTGTTCCTAGAATAATTGTTTGAAAAATATTAAAATATTAAATAGAACACATATGTTGTTTTCCTAAAAAAGTTTAATAACATCTAAATGATTTTCTGGATCAAAAATCAGAGGGCACTGTTGAATTCTGAATTTTAGATTTACCCTAGGTATGACCTAACATTGGTCAATGTGGGTCATTTGTGAAATTTTTTCTAGAGCACACAATTAATAAAATAAATTAATAGAATGATTTATTGTATTTATCTTCAATGCATAAAATTTCTCCAATATATGTTTATGGCTAAGGGAATTGTCTTAGGGTTGGCAGCTAATCCCTGGAGGCCTAGATGCCATTCTAGGAGAGTACTCTGGGAAGATGAGAAAAAATCAAGATCAAATAGTAGATTGTTGTGCCAATGAAATCTGTGGAACTCATCCATTATTGAAATTAAATATTTCTTCATCAAAGATAAATCGAACTAGAGGTAGGATTGTTATGTTAGGTATATTTTTTATCATTTTTTATTCCTATGATTAAAGCACATCAATCGACCAATTTATTTATCCCTAGAGCATACATATTTTCTGCATGGGTATATTAAATAGATATTATTGGGAAAACATTTTAAATATCAATATTTTTTATCTTATTGAAATGAATATTTATTGACATGAACTTTAATCGAGGTTAATTCCTCTAATTTGTTATTGATCTTTTCTCCCCCAATTCATTATTCATCACATGTGTTCTTTGTTTGGACCGCGGCTAGAACATTCCTGATCTATCAAATATTGTTCACCTATTTCCTGGCCCAATGTTATGATATCATAGATCCATAATTGTAATTACATGATGTAGGAGTGAAGATGGACATTTATTAAATTGGATGAAGAATGCTTCTGGTTTTCTCATTCTTCGATCCAAGATGAGGAAGGACGATTGGTGCCATTTTATGTGTAGATCTGATGGAGGAATGAACTATTCAGTGGCGGAAAGGTAGGGAAGACCTTGAATCATGGATTTAATGGAGAATTAATCACTAGATCAATGTAAGAACAGTATTCTAAATGTACAAAGGTGGAGTGATAGATTCTAGAAAATATAGATCTATACAGCATGTAATCCGATATTACCCGGAATTTGGGCCCCCAAGCTCCGTTTCTACGGTTTGGCAAGAGTTATGGACCACAGAGTGTGTGACCTCTAATCACACAACATGTATCCCTCCTCAGATGACCCATAATGTACTCTAGAGAGTACATGAACATTGATTGCAACTCATGTCTAGATGTAATGTTGTGTACTTATACACAAACATTCCTTGACATACGAAAAAATGGTACATGGACACGACTTCAGTACATGGACAAGTCCAGATGACACAAACATGATACCATGCATCTCTACACACTATGTATACTCCTCTTCATACCGTGTATATGAATTCTACATTCCATATGAGTCTCTTCCACATGGCCATGACTTGGGATATCTAGATATGCAGTGTACCCTTTGGGACATGCTGTGTACTCTCCTCAAGTATGTGAGGCACTTTGTTTTCCTAGTTTGGAATAGTATAGGTTGACTACATTCCATGGGTCCTCCCCTTGAGGGTGTAGTGCCACATTTCATCTACATCATTGGATTGTTACCCCCTCTAGAGGCATAGTCTCAAATAGATTTGAGGTTTCCCTCTGCGAGACTAGAGCATGATGCTCTATTCTCCTTAGTGGGGTTTTTGGAATTAGTGTGACCTCCCTATATTGAACGCTGATCCTCCATCTAGTGGGACACATCAGTTTTGTTTGTGTAATCATTGGAATGAAATCCCCTACATAGAGGGTTGATCCATACTAGATTCATGGTGTCCCATAGTGGTTATAGGTGTGACCCCTATCTGTGTATCATGGTTGATCCAGATTGGGTTTGTGGTGTCCCCCAGTAGTTCTAGTTGTGATCCCCTATCTGAGTGTCACAGTCATCTCAGAACTATGCCTACTCTTTGGGTGGAGCCCAAATGTGTTATAAATTTCCATCAAATGTCTTGGATGATATCATGGATCGAGGAGTGGGTTCTCCCAGAATTATCATGCTTCATGAAGAATACTATGGTTGGAAGTTTGATATGACCACCTAGTGGTGTGGTTTCATTCCAAAGTATATAACAACTTATTCTTATATATGTTATACATTGATTGTTAAATCTTGAATTGAAATGATTTTACATGGTGCTTCATATTTAGTTTTTTGGGGTGTCCAAGTGAGTATTGTTATCCTCACCCCTACATGGCTTGGGCCACACTAGTCATGTCCTATGAAAACTGTTGCCTTTTTTATTGTTTCATGGGAGGATAGGGAGTAGGTGGAGCATAGATGGACCTTGAAATATCATTCTGATTAATGGGATCATACATTTGAATTAGTCCTCACCCTTGAAGCAGGCTGAACCCTTTATAGTTTTGGTTGGTCTGGTTTTTGGCCCCTTTTCTATTTACAATACTTTCCCTAGTGTAAGCTTTTGTGGGATCTTAGTTGTATGCATACATTCATTCAGTTGTTTTAAATTTCTACATTGTGTGGGATTGGAGATGTGTCAGTGTGTACACATAATTTTTGATAATGCCTCCAATTTATATGAAATATCTAATTGGGGCTTGTCACTATCCCCTAGCCTATCGGAGGCAGGCAGAGGGTAGTAATCTTGTGAGCCCCTCTAAGATGTGTCATTATAGAGTGGAATCTGAGTAGTCAGTTCTACTTTAGGATTAAGAGTATATGAGATTGGTTTTGGGAAATAGTGTTAAGTGTTTTGAGTTTGAAATTCATTCCAAGGATCTAAGTGTTGGTACGACAGCTGACGTATCCATACAAAATGACACTTATCATCTATTTTTTTACTCAGTACATGAAAATAATGATTGTTGGGAAAAAATGGTACTACATTATATTAGAATGGTTGTGCTTTCCATGTCCTTCTCCAGTCGTCTCCCCTGATATATTCTATTGATCATGGTACGCATTTTATAAAATTGGGTATTCCACCACATAGACAACCAACCAAGATTCCACCGCATGATCACAAGGATGATCATCATAGTGACAAGGCAATGGTATGGGGGTTTGTACCAGAGATAACACCTCTTGGTGGTATATCTTCCATAATGAAACCCATCGAGTATTAGTTTCTAAAAACACTTCTAGCAGAAGATTCACGCAAGATGAGTGCATTGAATGAGTTTTAGAGGCTGTTACAATGTATGTTTCGGGGTGATCCAGACACCCATGGGGATGAGGATTGGCAATAGGTAGTCACCTATGTATTTTTCCTTATGTGGATGCCTTTTGATCAGATGGAATACCGTTCCATGAGTCTTCTTCAGGGATCTATGGTGTGATGGTGTAGCTTGGTGACCAGGTCACATGATGAGACATCTCCTTCCTGGATAGATTTCAAGTTTCTCTTTACAGATGAGTAATATCTGGATATGTTGTAATTTGTACACATACATGACCTATAGCATTTTTAGAAGGGTAGTATGACCATTGAAATGTATTTGGAGAAGTTTATAAATCTCTAGAACTACTCCATGGATATGGTATGAGACAAGTTATTTATGGATCAAACCTTAGAGTAGGGATTCCACCGGGACATCAGGGAATTAGTTGTATCCCTACGAATTTATACCTATGATGGAGTAATTGATTAATCTTTATTAGTGGAATGTTTTCTAGAAGATCATACACTAGTTTTGGGAGCTAGTAGTGGGCACCTAATAGCTAAGATCTTTCCAGTAGGTAGTTGACATCAGTCATAGGGATCCCTATGGGCTATCCGCCTTAGGAGGTGACCTCAGGACTTAGGGACATTGGTGCATGGGCCACATGGTGGCTCAAATCATCCAATGTACATGCAATGTTTCTCTTGTGATATTTTGAGACATCTAGAATGAGATTTCCAAACATGTCATATAATTGATCAAGAGATTCTCAAGGGACCACCTAGATAGTCAAAAAGACAAGAGCATGGTGATCCACAAGGTGGCAAGTGTAGAATAAAGGTAGGTAGGGTAGTAGTAGGTGGTTAGAGGTTCGACCTATTACCACCACCACCCCTAGGTGGTCCACACTAGGCTCAGGGAACTAGTGGGTAAGGATGAGGCTAGCTGCGAGAAATGGAGGAATATGATGGTGGGCAAGGACGAGGCCAATTGCAAGAAATGGAGGAATATGACCCTGAGGATCAAGAGATGATATGTGGTATGATCTGTGTTGTTTCCCCCTTCTATAAAGTTTTGATGGACCCAAGTTCTAGTCATTATTTTCTTTCAAGGATTTGTTTTTGAGTCTCAAAGATTTTAGTTTAATCGTTGACTCAACCCAAACACTTTGAGACTCATACCAGAGGAGAATCAATGATCAAAAAATAGTACTGACAATGTGAACTGACTCTCAAAAGTGATATTTTTACTATGGATCTCATGGAAGTAGAGTAGACGCCTTTTGACATCATTCATGGTATAGAATGGTTATCCATACATCATTCTCATATTCATTATTTTAGGTGAAGTGTGTAGTGTTTCTACAATGATGGGACCAACCATTACTTTTTTTATGAAATGAAAATCAACTTAGTGTATGATGGGATAATTTATAAGAAGGTTCAACTAGTTACTCATTAATTTTTCTGTCTAGACCCTCGATTTAGTGAAGGTTAAGAGTCCTCAATTACATGTATTGGTGGGGGTGTATGAGGATGGATTTCCAAAAAATGTTATAGGTTTACCTCAACAAAGATAGATAGAATTCCACATTGATCAACATCAAAGGACGACATCAATATCTAAACCTATATATCAGATGGATCCCATAGAGCATTGTGAGATGTGGGTACATTTGGTGGAATTCAAGATGAAGGGATTTATATGACCTAGCGTTTCTCCCTAGGCAGCCCCAATGTTGTTTTCCAAGAAGGAATAAGAGGGAATGAGGTTATATATGGATTTCTAGTAGTTGAACTAGGTGACTCTGTATAAAAATTATCCCCTACCAAGGATTAATGTCCTCTTTGATTAGTTGAAAGGGAAACAATTTTTCTAGAAGGCTGGTCACAGATCTAGCTATCACCAGTTGTGAGTAAGAGATGAGGATATACTGAGGATGAAATTATGATGTTTCTATAGTAACTATGAGTACATGGTGGTTCTGTTTGGTGTGAAAAATACCCCAGAAGTGTTCATGGGATTCATGAACTAGACCATTCAATTATTCTTAGGCCAGTTCATTGTGGTTTTCATCAATGTTATACTAGTGTATTGATGTACAAGGAAGAGAACATGAGACAATTTAGGATATTTCTAGAAACTCTCTGAGAGAACTATATTTAAAAAGGCCTCTTGAAATGTAAGTTCTTTATTTTAGAGATTTATTTTGTTGGACACGTCATCATTAATGATAGAGTTGGAGCAGATGTAGTGAAAGATGAGGAAATGATTGCTTGGGGGCCACCCAATATTTTTACTGAAGAGTGGATTTTTCTTATATTAGAATGGTAATTTCATAGGTTTTACCTAGAATCTCAAGAGTAGAATTACACTTGAAATATTTGACATAAAAGGGGTAGCCTTTCATGTGGACAGAAAAATTCCACTCGTGGTCTCTAGAGTTGAGGCATAGGTGAATGAAGGCTCCAATCATGAGGTTTTCAGAGGATAATGTAGAGTATGTGGTGTTCTATGATTTATCAAGAACCGTTCGTGGTTGTGTCCTGATGTAAAGGGAATTAGTGATTGCCTATGGTTCATGCTAGTGGATACCACATGAGAAGAACTATGTGAACCAAAAACATGAGTTAGTAGAAGTAGTCTTAAATTTAAAGATGTAGAGACACTAATTGATGTGTAAGTGATTTTTTGTCTACTCTGACCCCAATATCTTCATGTATATATTGTCTAATAAGTATTGGAACATGTGAAATAAGCGATGGATGGAGTTCCTCCCCGACAAGGAATTTGATATTTTCTATACTCTTATGAAATGGGAACATGGTAGATAATTCTCTCATTAGGAGGTCTAGATCGTAGTTACTAAATGATTCATCAGAGTAGTTTACCTCATTGCAGTTATCCTTTATGGTTGGATATGAAGAAGCTTTCCTCCAATCAATAGTTTTCACCCCTACACTCTTAAAGCATGCCAGGGAGGCACATCTTGGGCACACAGATTGTGAGACCCCATGTGCTCTGATATCCAAATTATATACACTTAATTGATATTAATAAGGTGGGGAGCATGTTATTATTTACAGATGGTGTACAGTAGTACCAAAAGTGTTATGGGAGGATATTTTGAGTTACCTTAATACATCCCCTTTGGTGGCACATCAAGGTGTGGAGAATATATACTTGGACCTCTGACATCAGTTTTGGTGGTCAGGTATAAAGAAAGCATTTGCAGAGTTTGTTTCTCGATGCCTTGTCAGCAAGTGAAGGTAGAGAAACAAGATGCAGTGGGTTTAGATCAACCCCCTTATTCTCATGAATAGAAGTGGGATAACGTTTCTATGGACTTTGTTATGGAATTACCATGAATGTATAAGGGATGTGATTCCATCTAGGTGATCATTGAATGACTCACCATGTCAAGCCACTTCTTAGATATATGAGAGTTGAGTTTTGTAAATATCATTAGATACCTCTACATTTAAGAGATTGTTCGACTCCATGGTGTTATTTAATGATTATTTCTATTCATGATTATTTATATACATATCAGTTAGGGTAGGTATTACATAATGAATTTGGGACCCAATTACACTTAAACACACCATTTCACCCACAAACAAAAATCTAGATTGAGGGGACCAATCTTGTTCTAGAGGAAATGTTGAGAGGTTTAACATTATACTTTGGACATAGTTTGGAGGATCACATATCATTGAAAGAGTTTTTTTAAAACAAAAAATACCATTACACCATTGGTATGGAAATAGTTGAGGCTTTTTATGAGTGACCCTAATCGTTACCACTTTTTTGGACTAACATAGGAGAGTCGACACTCATGGTCTCAGAGTTAGTGCGAACCACTATAGAGAGAGTTTAGATCATCTAAGACCAAATTAAGACTACACAGAGATTTCATAAGTCTTATGTTGACAAGTGATAGTGGGCACTGGAGTTTGAGGAAGGTGACCTTGTGTTTCATCAGGTTTCACCTTAAAAGGGGACTATAGTGATTTGTCTGGGGAGGTATGTTTTCTATGAGGTTCATCGACCCTTTCCGGATACTACATAGATTTGGTGAGGTGGTGTACCACTTGGATCAACCATAACTATTATATCAAGTACATGATATTGTAAACATATTGCAGTTGAGAAGGCATTTTCATGAACCCTCAGACATCATTGACTGGGGTGAGCTGGACATCGAGGATGGAGTGACTTTTGTTGAGTACCCATTGGATATAGATGATCTGCTGGAGACGATCCTTCATGGGTGATAAATTACATTAGTGTATGTATAGTGGAAGCATTGGAATCTAAAATAGAGCACATAGGAGCTGGAGTCTCAAATTCATGCTCAGTACCCTCATCTGTTTGAGTAGACCTTGTCTTGGATTTTTAGGGACATAAATCCCCATGATGGGGAGAGGGTATCATCTTGGATTTTCGGTGTAATATTTTTAGATATTATATGGATTATTTTTGAGACTTGGTGAGGAAATAAAATGTGATTCTGAGGCCCAGTGTGCCCATACTAAATGTTTAAAAAATATTAAAATGTTTAATAGCACACAAGAGTGGTTTTCTAGAATAAGTAGAATAACTCCTAAAAAATGCCTAAATTAGTAATCTGAGGGAACCATTGAATCTAGAATGCTTGTTTTACCATAGAAACGACCTAACATTGGTTGGAGAATGTCATTTGTGAAATGTTATTGGGAGAATAAAATTAATAATATAAATTAAAATATAGATTTATTTTATATTCCCTTGATTCAATGACATGATCCCCTATAAGTTTACAGCTAAGGCAAGTGTCTCATGGTTTCCAACTTATTCCTGGAGAACTAGAAATAATTTGATGATTGTAACACCCTGAGATTTTATGAAAAATATTCCTTTCAATTTCATTAATTTCTTGTGTTGTACGCTACACCAAAATGAGCTTACACGACACACATCCCTGACTTGGCTTGCATTACACGCTATCGCGACCTTCCAGGATAGTGTGTGTTGTATGCAATACTGAGTTTCACTAAACAATGATATGTTATATAAACTAGCTGTTATGAATAGTAATACCCACTTTCTAAAATTTTATAAATTTTACCTTTCGAAATGGACTTCATTTTTGGATTCAGAATATCAAAATTAGCCTAGGGTGAATGTTCGGTTTTTTTGAAAACAATCAATTTTTGATGAATAGTGAAAACAATATGTTACTATTCAAAAACCGAAGTTTTATTTAAATAATTATTTATTTTATTTAAATTTATTTTAGGTCAAAATTTATACATAATACATATATAAGTTCAATTTAATTCATTAGAATCATTTTATAATAATTTTAGATATATAAAAATTTTATTGAACTTTTCACCGTCTTTTACCCACCTCCTAGGAGAATTTAAAAATTCACATAAAATTTAATTTTACCACTTATATGAGTAGAATTTCGAAAATCCAAGAGACTCAATTAATCTCAAGGACAAAAATTTGGTTCAATGAGATGTAAATAATTTTTGGTGAATTGTAACTTTTTACTTTTATTTACCACGGTTAAAAGTAAATAGGGTAATTAAGGGTAAAAATGATATTATTATTACCCTAACACATGTCCTAATTCTATTTAATAAGTTTAATTCGACAAAAAACAACCTTAGGAATAAAATATGACCATTTAGGTCCACTTTTATTAGATTAGGACATTTATTGTTAATTTATTTAAAGAAAGGTTAAAAAAGTTAAAATCAACATTTAATAACTAAATCATTTTAAATATAGGGTTATAAAAAATAAAAAATAGACTATAAGTATTCCATATAAATATAAAAATATTTCCTACATCATGGTATTTTATTTATAATTTTTAGGCATTAAATAATTTATGACACAATGATGATGCAGAAATTATCTTATTAATGAAATATTAACATAATTGATGTTATAAATACCCAAATAAATGTAATTTGAGACCTTTTATGAATTCCAATAATTTTCTAGGTTAATATGACATGTTAGTATTTATTTAATTAACTTTTTTCAAACTAATCATGCTTTTATGATTTTCACGAAAATCAATTACCAAATAGTGTCTAAATTGACATAAAATAGTTTTTAAAACAAATATTATATTATTAATTGTTATTATATTCCAAAAAATATATGGTTCGGCCAAGATACTTATACCATTATAGGTGTATCATTAATGGACCACTTGGGGGTCGCATTGATGTATATGGTAAGTTTATTAATTATATAATATAAAAATACAATGTGAAAATGGTAAATGTCAATCTAATTAACTAAGAGTTAAAACTAAAAGATAAAGTTAATATAATGACCTGAACTTGTATAAAATCTATTGGTTGAGAGTATTTCGACACATACCCACCATAGCTTTAAAATTAATCAATTTGGAGCTATAAAAACCGAATATGGATTTATAATTAAATAATATTCTTAGTTTTTCCAAAGGTGCCCCTCTCCATCCTTATAAAAGGGCACCTCCGCCTTCTTTTCCTCACACCACATTGAGCATTCAAGCTCGGACAACCCCTGCCAATTTTTCTTCTTAACTTCCCTAGAAACATCCTAGAGGTCCTGGTCTTCTTAAAAGACCATCTTTAGTTCCCTATGAGAAGGTTAAGAGGAGGAGGTTCAAAGAAGTGGTAATGTCCGTTACCGATTCATTCAACTTTATTTCTTCTTCTACTTATTCTTATTTAGTTGTATCATTATGAAGTAATAACATCAGTATCACTCATATAATGATATGTTATTATACATATAAAACAACCCAATTTCACCATCTATCAATCCTACAGAAAATGAAATCACCGCGCGTGCGTACATACGGAATACCATCTCCACGCCATGGTGTAATCTATTTTCCACCACCACCTTACTTGGATTGGTATAATGGTGAAGATAATAACTATATATGATTATTTTAAAGTTATATTCATTCTTATATAGTATACATACACTTTAATAAAATTCAACGATCATGGGAATGATATCATCGCTCGTGCGTACGTACAACCTACTGAAAGTGCACTGTCATGGGTACCCTCAAATGATTACTGTGATTTTGGGGTACTTAGGTGCAGCAGAGTGGCTGACTAAGGTCATCTTTCAAAGGAGGAAGTGAATTTAACAACTTATTAAAGGTATTATAAAAGAAAGAAAATAGAATAGAATAAAAACACCACTTTAAAGGATTGGGGTTTGTTATAGTTTATGAATCTAGAATATGTTTGCTGGAAGAAGATTGTATATTTTTTTGTTTTTATTTTTGAAATGAATTTCGATTAAAATGACACAACAAGAAGATGTTTTTTTTAGAAATCTATTTTAAAAGGTGTAATCGATCCAACTCTACCTCTTCATTCACTTATTAATCATTATCATTTAAATAAATATCCACATAATTATGATCCCCTAATTTGTTATCCCTCGAACCCTATGAGAGTTAACTTAACCACAAAGATGAAATTACTTAAATGTTAGGCTAGCTTCGGAACACGCAATCGCATCACCCTACTTTGATTGTTGTTCTAATGATAGCTTATGGTCAGTGGTTAATTAGAGCACATATCCATTCTGGAAATGGGGATGAATTGTGTTTAGGGATTATATTTGAACTCTACAAATTTATCCCGTGTGGTCTTGTATTACCGATTAAGATCGTGCTCTCACAATTTACACAAAATCTCGACCTCGCATGTTTTGTGTTAATTGTTCAATTGCTTGATTAGTTTCTTGTAGTTTAAAAACCAAATTTTTGGATCATATTATGTGAATTACAGTAGCTCATTGATTCAAAATAAATTAATGAATAAGGATAGAGGTCGATCGATTACTAAAAAGAACTGCTCTTCCATGGGTGGCGTAATCATCGTAGAAGCGTTTTGCATGTTAAAAGGTTTATAATGGGTATAACCCAATAAAGCTTCTACTCAAAAATTACAGAACAAATAAGAAGATTAATAGAAGAATAAATATAAAAAAACATAATAAAGGAGAAGAAATAAAAGAATAACAAAGAAGTTTATTACACAAACAAAATCATTACAACATGAAGGAGAAGAAGAAGGCTTTGTCGAAGGGATCCTTGCTTCATGAGCCACCATTATTGAAATTGATGGATAATTGGAGTGGATCCACTTATACTCTGCCCTCAACTTCCCAATTCACGTCCCAACCCCTCCAAATGAGAAAAACACTAATTTATATAATGGAGGGGAGTTTAGGTTTAAAGGGGTTTCAAGTGTGAATGAGAAATCTTGGCCAAATATTTTAATACAAGTTGAACCGCCCATTTGACCTCCAAAAAGCGTGAACCAGCTCTCCTTCTATGTGGATGGTTTGTGGTAAAATGAATACCCGAGCTCCACTCAAAATTTGGGCCTACTCCAAGCACATATTAAGATGTTATGGCCCCAATATAGAACCTATGTCCATTCTGGCGAGTCTAGCCCAACTTTGACTGCATGGCCCATTTTCAACAACCAAGTGCACTCTTTAGCTATAGTGTCCTTAATACAAGTTGTAGAAAATTAATCTAAGAACACTGTTAAAAATTTTAATATTCAAATAATAAATATAAAAATATTTATCTTCAAAATACTATAGTGCACTATAAAGGGTAAAACTGGATTTTTCCCTAAATTTTCAAATGAATGATCATATCCCAAATATTTTATAAATAAACATATTTAGCACAATCTAAGGAAATTATATCATTTATTATTAATAAAATATTCAACAAAATAGTGTTTTATCAACTCCCCCACAATTATGCTTTTTCACTCCTGGGAAAAACCTCATGTCTACTAAACATCAATATCAAATAAAAACCAATTTTAAAACAAATATCCTTGATATCAAATAATTAAAAACCAAGAAACAAAAGTTATCATGCCTCATAAAAAACCATTATTTCATGTTCTTAATTTATTCAATATATTTCGACTTTATTTATCCTCCCATGCACAAAACACTTACCTCACTTGAATTTTCTCTTATCACAAAAATGTCAATTTTTTTTGCAATGTCCTTCTCATCCAAACTCATACAAGGGTCACCAAAGGCTTGATAGATTCCTACATCGCTACCCGATGTGAGACAAGGACATATGATTATCATGATGAATTTTCAGGGTTGTTCTGTGGCTTTCGGTTGGTAGGATTTAGATGTGAAATATTCTGAGGCTGAATGAGGAGGGATTGACTCTTTTTGAAGCAAAATTGCATTAATCTAATTTTCACTTAAATATGGTATTCTCCTCAATCCCCATAGTATCAATTCAGCTCCATCATCCTGAAAAGTCATGAAATGTTTACATCTTTCATCATTTCAGCATCAAAAATTTTAATCTTCGCAAACATGATTTTCTTGAAAGCTCTAGATGGGCACAACTTTCCACCTCAATTAGAAGCTCCAGAAAAGGCACAGCTTCACTTGTCATCATTGCTCCAGAAAAGGAACAGCTTTCAATATAATGAATTTATTTAGTAGAAAACACATCTCATCAGAATTTAATTTTCCACCCAAAGTATCACAGAATGTAGTGGTACAACACAAGATAGATTCCCCCACACTTAAGCACAACTATATTATGCAATTTCACTTCACGAGTTGGTTGGATAGAGAAAATTGGCTTGTAATGTGGCTAACCTAATCGGTTGTGCATGTATTCTAAGGGATAAAAGGATTAAATACTCAATTTAGGCCATTATAAAAAAGGATTCTTTGAAATAGGGGCTTTAATACAAAACAAATTCCTCACTCATTTAAACATAAGTACCTCAAACCCTCATGTTTTGACCAGAATAGATCAAATTCTGGTTAAATCAAGAATGGTTTGGTTCTCTCAAGTAGTGAGGTGAATGTAAAGAATATGAAAATAATGGTTTAGAAGCCTCACAGGAAAGTGATTCCAAATATAAAGATAGTGATATGTGGCATGGGATTCAAAATTCCGTGCACTTTTCAGGAAATTACTAAATATTTGAACTTGAAACAAAGTCATTTTAGAATTCATTTGAGCTTAGTTTCAAGGGGTAAATTGTTTCACTTACTAATATGGATTTAAATATGGTGATGATAATCATTTCAGCTCAAAAGTTTCAAAAAAAAACACTAAAAAATGTAAAATAAACCCACAAAATTTGAAAAACACTCAATTTTTTTGGTTTTTTAAACTGGAAAACAATTGAAATTACTAATCTAAAAGGTTCCCTCCCCCACACTTAAAATATTGAATTGTCTTCAATGTGAACCCATGAGATGATATATGCACATGAAATGTATAATTTTTAAATAGGACCAATAATATAAAAGTGAAAGGGTTTGGAACAGCCTGATGTGCTCAAGTGATGATGGGGTCATGCAGTGTGATAAAATCCACTGCATCAGTAGGAAGTCCCTCAATGTATCTCTTCAAACGTTTACCATTGACTGTAAAGCTCCTTCCAGTGTCCTCTTGTGTGATCTCCACTACACCATAATGAAAAAATATTAGATACAATATAAGTACCAAACCATCTGGAACGCAACTTACTAGGCATCAACTTGAGTCGTGAACTGTAGAGTAGGACCTTATCTCCAACGTGAAACTCCATTTTCTGGATCATTTTATCATGAACTGCTTTTGAACTATCCTTGTAGAGCCTTGAGTTCTCATATGATGCTAGTTGAATCTCCTCAAGCTCATGAATTTGCAACTTATTTTGAATTCCAGCTTGGGCCAATTCCATGTTGCATTTCTTTATAGCCCAATATGCCCGATGCTCGACTTCCACTGGGAGATGACCTATTTTCCCAAAAAAAATCCTAAATAGGGACATACCGATGGGGGTCCTTTATGCTATCCTATAAGCCCACAATGCATCATCCAAGCGCTTGCTCCAATCCTTCTTATTTGGCTGCACAGTTTTCTCCAAAAAATTTTCAACTCACGATTTGAAACCTCAGTCTGGACATTTGTTTGAGGGTGGTATGGTGTTGATGTTACCTGTGTCACCACATACTTTCAAAGAAGGGAAGCAAAATTACTATTGCAAAAGTGTGTCCCTTGGTCACTGATGATGACCTTTGGTACTCCAAACCTGCAAAATATCTGTGCTTGGACAAAGTCCACAACAACATGAGAATCATCAGTCCTAGTGGCCTTAGCCTCCACCCATTTACTCACATAATCAACAGAAACCAAAATGTACTGAAAAACAAAGGAACAAGGAAAAGGGCGTATAAAATCAATTCTCCAAACATCAAAAATCTCATAGAATAAAATGGGTTGTTGGGGGATCTCATGTCACCTTGAAATATTTCCAGTGTGTTGGTAACGAGAGCATGACTTACAAAACACATGGGAATCATGGAATAAGATTGGCCAATATAATCCATATTCTAAAAATTTCCTATCTATCTGTTGGGGTCCAAAGTGTCCACCACATGCAAGTGTATGACAGAATTGCAAAATAGACTCAAACTCATGATCAGGATCACACCTCCTAATAACATTGTAACTACACATGCGCCATAAGTATGGATCATCCCAAACCTAAAATCTTGACTCACTCTATAATTTTTGGACATTATGTTTCTTTAAATTTGCTGGGATTTAAAAAGAAACAATTTAATTAACTAAATCATCATATCAAGGATGTGTACCTGAGATGGTATAGAGATGCTCATCGAGGAAAGTGTCCCGAAGTGGAACCTGGTCCAAGGTGTCATCCTCTAGTGTGTGAGTAAGCCTACTCATGTGGTCCGCCACCATGTTTTTTGACCCCTTATTTTCCTTTATCTCAATATCAAATTCCTAAAGAAGGAGCATCCATCGGATCAGCCTGGGCTTTGCATCTGGCTTATTCAAGAGGTACCTCAAAGCTACATGGTTAGAAAAAACAGCTACTTTAGAGCCCAATAAATATGAACGGAATTTATCTAAATAAAATATGATAGCAAGAAACTCCTTTTCCGTGTTTTTCTAATTTGATTGGGCTTAATCCAGTGTCCTCGATGCATTGGAGATCACATGTGAACGTCCCTCCACCCTCTGAGATAAGATAGCTCCAACCGCGAAGTTGGAGGCATCACACATAAGATCAAATGGAAGGTCCCACCGCGGGAGTAGTATGATTGGTGGAGTGGTCAGAAACTTCTTTAGCTCATCAAATGATACCCTGCATGAATCATTAAAACTGAAGTCAATATCTTTTTTAAGCAATCGAGATAAGGGTAGAGCAATCTTACTAAAATCTCAGATGAAGCGTCAATAAAATCCATCATGTCCAAGGAATGATCGAACATCACACACACATGTAGGATATGGGAGGGATGAAATAATTTCTACCTCATATTTATCAACTTCAATGCCATGTTGTGAGACTATATGACCTAATAAAATTCCCTTTTCGACCATGAAATGACATTTTTCAAAATTTAAGACCAGATTCTTATCAATACAACGATGAAACACATCACCCAAACTAGAGAGACATTCATCAAATGAGGACCCAGAAACTATAAAATAATCCATAAATACCTCCATGAAGGTCTCAATGAAATATAAGAAAATACTCACCATGAATCTCTAGAAGGTACCTCATGCATTGCAAAGTCCAAATGGCATCCTTCGGTAAGCAAAGGTACCGAATGGGCAGGTGAATGTTGTCTTCTCCTAGTCCTCTACTGCAATGGGAACCTGAAAATATCCAAAAAATCCATCCAAGAAACAATAGTGTGTTTTTACGACTAGTATCTCAAGAATTTTATCAATAAATGGGAGGGGGAAATGGTCCTTGCGAGTGGACTGATTTAGTTTCCTATAATCAATATACACACGCCAACTATTTTGTACCCTCATTGGAACTAACTCATCTTTCTAATTTTTAACAACAGTAACACCACTATTCTTTAGGCACAACCTGAATAGGACTTACCCACAGATAATCTGAAATGGGAAAGATTATACCTGCCTTGAGAAATATTTCAACTTCTTTTTTAACAACCTCCAGAAGTGTTGGATTGAGTCTCCTTTATGGATATCTCACCGGTTTAGCCGTATACTCCACGAGAATCCTATAAATGCAAATAGAGGGGCTAATACCTGATATGTCAGCCAATGTCCACCCAATCGCCATGTTGTTCTCCCTCAAAACATTAAAAATCATTTCTCCATGTTCAAAAGGCAGATTGTTAGCAATGATAACAGGTAATCTCTCACCACTCAACAAGTATGAGTATTTAAGATTTTGTGGAAATGGCTTGAGTTCTAATGAAGGAGGGTGTAGTATGGATGGGGACATAGAAGGAACTGAAATATGTGCACAAAGAGCATCAGTATCAGAATATACATCATCAAAATCAGAGAATAAAGCATAAAATCCATCAACATACTCTATATACATGTCATAATCAGAGTTCACATGATCAAAATCAAAATATGATTCCATTTTAAAAACAAATCGTAGAGAGTCTTGTTCCTTAATAACGGGTGTGGAAGTACTCTTAGACATCAAACTAGAACCAATACGCATAATCTCTCTAAGCATAGGACAATCCAATTCCATGGGGTTTTTACTTGGTGGTTCAAAATGGAAGATAAAAAATGCAGAATGATCCTCTGAGGGGTACTTCATGGAATCCATAAAATTAAATATCACAAATTCATCCAAAAATTCCATGGAAAGTGTACCCTGATTGACATTTATGATAGTTTTTTTCAGTTTTGAGGAAGGGCCTACCTAAGATAATGGGTCATGATAACTTACCTGATAATCCTCCATGTTATGCACATAGAAGTCTGCTGGAAAGATCGTGTCTCTTACCCAAACAAGTACATCCTCAAGAACTCCCGCTGGATATGTTGTAGCTCTATTTTCCAACTGTACCACTACTCTTGTTGGCTTCAACTCACCAAACTTCAAGGAATAGAATACAGAGTCAGGAATCACATTTATTGAAGCTCCTAAATCAGAAAGAGAATTAGAGAAGTGCAACTCCACTATGGTACATGGGATGGTGAATGTCCCTGGATCCTTGCACTTTGTCGGCATTGCTAGAGTTGGTGTAATGAGTGCTGACAAATTCCATACAAGATTGATCCACTCATTTCCCTTGATCCCTCTTCGATTGGTGTAGATTTCATTTAAGAATTTGGCATACCTTGGGATTTGTTTGATGTCTTCAAGTAGAAGAATGTTGATCTCCACACACTTTAATGTGTCCAAAACCCCTTTTTGCATTGCTTCATCAGCCATCTTCTTGGTTTGAACAACCCTGTTTGGAAAAGGAAGGGGTTTAGGAGGAACATCATCAATATTTTCCTTACCTTTATCTTTCTCCTTGGATTTATCATCAGTTGGTATGGAATGTGGCTTCTCTGGAGTTAAGGTGAATCCCAGTGGAATGGTAGGTACAGATGTATCGTTCATTTGCTTCCCACTTCTCAATGTGATGGCACTAACATTCCCCTTTGGATTTGGAGTGGGTTGGGAAGGTAGATATCCGGAATGCTTACTTACAAGTTCATGGAGGGCGGTGGAAATCTGGCTCATTTGAGTCTTCAACTCCCTCAGCTCCGAACCCTGACTCTTTAGATCATTCTGTTTATTACAAAAAATTTGCTTTAAAAGTTCATCAGTGTTATAATCTACCTTGGGTGGGGGATTCCCTTGTTGCTGGCTTGCTGATTCTTGGGCTTCAAATCTCTTTGGGGTTGTTGGATACCCTGTTGGTAAGGTGGAGGCTGCTGGAAGTTTGGTTGAAATGGGGGCCTTTGTTGTTTTCCAGAGCCATATCTCATGTCCAATTGATCTTTCCACCCTTGGTTGTATGTTTGAGAAAATGAATCAAACTTCTTTTGGGGATATGGTTGTTGTTGCTACTGAAATGGTCTCCCTGGGAATACTGCTGTGCAATCCTCTCTCTCTTGTAGTTGTTGGAAACATTCAGTTGGGTGGCTTGTCTCAGTGAAAATTCCACAAGGCCTTGAAGGAGGGGGTAGAGATGTCTTTTGTGCCAATGAAATTTTCCTCACCACAGTTTTCAATTCTTCTAACATGGTATCAATCAATTGACTCTCAAGAGAATAAGGACTTACCTGATGTACTCCCCTAACATGTGGTGTACCTCGATCACCAACTTGTTGGGAGTTTTGTGCCATCTTGTCGATAAATGAACGTGCAGCTACTGGTGTCTTGTCCACCACTGCCCCTCCTACTGTGGTATCCACCATGCTCCTCTCCATAGGTGTGAGTCCTTCATAGAAGTACTGAATGAGGAGTGTCTCACTGATTTGGTGATGTGGAGAGCTTGCACACAACTTCTTGAATCTCCCCCAATACTCATACATTGACTCCCCTTGTGCTTGCTTGGTCCCATAGATCTCCATACAAATGGAATTAGTCCTTGATGATGGAAAATATCTCTGCAGGAAAAGATGTTTTAAATCGTACTAACAGGTTACATCCTCGGGTTGTAAATAATACATCCAATCTTTTGTAGCTCCATCAAGTGAGAATGGGAATGCTCTTAATTTGATTTGATCTTCAGAAACATTTCTTGGTTTAAGGGTTGAGAAAAACACATTAAATTCTTTAAGGTGTTTGTTTGGATCCTCACCAGATAAGCCATGAAATTTTTAAAGAAGGTGAATTAACCCAGATTTTAACTCAAAGTCTTATTCGAGATTCGGGTATGCAATACAATTTGGTTGATAGTTAATATCCGGTGCAGCCAATTCTCGAATGGTTCTGTTAAGTTCATTTCATTATTCCAGACATTCTTTCCTCTTTTATGATTGAATTTGAATAGCTTCCAATTTCAATGTTTCTAGAAGAGAGGAATTCACAAACTGGTTGAATATTGAAACTTCCTATAGACTGATAATGTCTGATTTGAGCCCTAAGTCTACGTTCAATCACAGGGTCAAGATCTAAGAGATCTTAGAGATTATTTTGTTTCATAAATAAAATAAATAAGAAAAGAATGAAAGTGGACCATAGTAAAATAAAATGAGAAGTTTGAGATGATAGTCCAAAAAGAAAAAAAAAGATGAAAAAAATGAAAACTTGAGAAAGGGGAAAGATGAAAGGAGAGGTGAATAAAATAATAAAATAAAAAATAAAAGAAATAACTCTAAATGGCTGAATAAATTACTTGCCACCCCGGAAACGGCGCCAATTTGATAGAGCACTATCGTGGGTGCCCTCAAATGATTAGTGTAATTTTGGGGTACTTAGGTGCAGCAGAGTGGCTGACCAAGGTCATCTCTCAAAGGAGTTAAATAACATATTAAAGGTATTCTAAAAAAATAAAATAGAATAAAATAAAAACACTAAATTAAAGGATTGGGTTTTGTTATAGTTTATGAATCTAGAAGACGTTTTCTTGAAGAAGATTTTATATTTTTTTGTTTTTAGTTTTGAAATGAATTTCGATTAAAATGACACAACAAGAAGATGTTTTTTTAGAAATCTATTTTAAAAGGCATAATCGATTTAACTCTTACTCTTCATTAACTTATTAATAATTATAATTTAAATAAATATCCACTTAATTATGATATCCTAATTTGTTATCCCTAGAACCCTATGAGAGTTAACTTAACCACAAAGATGAAATTACTTAAACCCTAGGCTAGCTTCGGAACACGCAATCACATCATCCTTCTTTGATTGTTGTTCTAAAGATAGCTTATGGTTAGTTGTTAATTAGAGAACATATCCATTCTGGAAATGATGATGAATTGTGTTTATGGATTATATTTGAACTCTACAAATTTATCCTGTGTGGTCTTGTATTACCCATTAAGATCGCACTCTCACAATTTACACAAAATCTCAACCTCGCGTGTTCTATATTTATTGTTCAATTGCTTTCTTAGTTTATTTTAATTTAAAAACACAATTAATGTATCATATTATGTGAATTATAGTATCTCATTGATTCAAAATAAATGAATGAATAAGGATAGAGGTCGATTGATTACTAAAAATAACTACTCTTCTATGGGTGGCGTAATCATCATAGAAGCGTTTTTCATGTGCAAAGATTTAAAATGGGTATAACCCAATAAATATTCTACTCAAGAATTACAGTCCAAATAGGAAGATTAAGAGAATAAAAAATTTAAACAAAATAGAAGAAAGAAGAAGAAATAAAATAAGAACAATGAAGTTTATTACACAAACAAAATCATTACAACATGAAGGGGAAGAAGAAGGCTTCGTCGAAGGGATCCTTGTTTAAAGAGATACCCTTATTGAAATGGTTGGATAATTAGAGTGGATCCACATATACTCTTCCCTCAACTTCCTAATTCACGTCCGAACCCATCCAAATGAGAAAAACACTAATTTATAGAGTGAAGTGGAGGATAGGTTTAAAGAGGTTTCAAGTGTGAATGAGAAATCTCAGCCAAATATTTTAATACCAATTAAACTGCCCGTTGGACCTCCAAATCGCGTGAACTAGCTCTTCTTCAAAAATGATGGTTTGTGGGAAAATGAATCCCCGAGATCCTCTAACAATTTGGGCCTAATCCAAGAAAATATTAAGATGTTATGGCCCAAATACAGAACCTATGTCCATTCTGGAGAGTCCATCCCAACTTTGCCTTCATGGCCCATTTTGAACAACCAAATGCAGTCTTTAGCTCTAGTGTTCTTTTTAAAAGTTGTATAACATTATGTTAGGAACACTGTTACAAAATATCAAATTCAAATAATAAATATAAAAATATTTATCTTCTAAATACTACAGTGCACTATAAAGGGTAAAACTAATTTTCAGTAAATTTTCAAGTGAATGATCAATTCCCAAATATTTTATAAATAAACATATTTAGTACAATGTGAGGAAATTATATCATTTATTATTAATAAAATATTCAACAAAATAGTGTTTTATCACCTACCGTCTCCACGATGTGATGCGACTTGTTCTACATGATCTTCATTACATAATGATTATATAAATGAATTGAATGAATAAATATGATATATATTACACTAATACTATTCTGGAAATGAGGTATCTATAACCTAAAGAGAAGAATAGAAATTTATTCGACAAAACACGCATAAGAACAAAAAGTAATAAACACCCGAATAACAAGTAGCAATGAAATATTACTAATAAGAAGCTAAGAATATGACCATATATGATATCATAACAATGAGTATGATTCTGGAATAAGTCAATGACATTATTTAAATCATTATTCAGAAGGTTCAAACACTTACGAAGCAAATCAGACCTAATGTAAAGGAAAATATCATTATCTCACTTTTATATGAGATTGTTTATACTTCATAATTTACTGGGGAATATGTATTATCCACATCCATCTTTACTCAATATGTAATATTATTTCCATCCACCTACAATTTTTAAAATCCAATTTTACCCATTGGGGAGTTTTTAGTAAAATATTTGAAGGAAATGTTTTGTTATTTTTAGTATAAGGTACTTTTTTAACTTTTCCAGCCAATGTATGAGAAGAATGTTTTTCTTCATCTTATACGGCATGAACATATTTTTAGAAAAATATTTCCCTGAAGATTAATGTACAATTTTTCAAGTTTATTTTTAATCAACTTCTTTTAGTTTAAAATTTTATGGCATGTTAAGAAAGGAAAATTTTTTTTGAAGTAGAAAGGATATTTTCCTCAAGAATGGAGTTCAAGAATTTTATCAAAATTATTTTCCTTCTAAGATTATATAGGGTAATGTTTCTATCCCTATTTTTACATTTATATGATTATGTTGTGTTGAAATTATTTTTATGATGTCCTGTTATCTTATATGGATTATGTTATAATGGAATGATGTTTACGAATCCCATTTTTATTACATGGTTATGCTATTATGTATGATTTATGATCTTGTAGAACACATAAGAATAGTATCATTATAAGATGGGTGGGATCTATATATCCCTCCAATGCATTGGGTAAAGATTTATATCTCCTGAGATTGACATGTCTAGAACGGTAAGTTAATCCGGTTTTGTGATACAAGACTGGAACGAGGATTGAACTCGATTCAGAAAAGAACTTTGTCCACTTAGATGGTCTTGGTAGCAATGCCTTGGATACTATGGAAATAATATCAAGTGATGAATGGTTTCCACACTTAAAATATTTATTACCATGCTATTTTATCAATATTGATGGTCCTTTATGATATATGGCTTACGTACTTCCAAGATTTATGTCCTTGCTCAAGATTTTGATGTTTATATTTTTTGTTCAATCTTTTTCATTGAAATGTTTATGGATTATTTAATTTTCTCTATTCTTACCCTTATTAAGCATTTGATCTCACCCTTTTTATGGTTTCTTTTCCCCAGGATATAAAGAATGTTTTTAGGTAATAAAACGAATTGGGAATATCTTTATGGGAGAAGATGAAGATCTTTCACCACGATTTGAAGATTAAATTCCAAGTTTCCAAAGACACTAATCTATTATGGTCCTTCTGTGTCTGTGTTTGTTACGTATAATGTATTCCGCAAAAGTAATGTAAGGTTCATGTACGTCAAGATTTGGGTCTCTACAGTTGGTATCAGAGGAAAGGTTTAGTTATCCTTTTGAAACTAGGATGTGAAATCATTAGTGAGACCCCTAGAGATATTTCTAAGGTATGTCTAGGGATGTCCCTAAGGTTAAGTATAAGTATTGGTTATAATCCTTGAATTATGGTAACGATCATAGAATTAAACCTATGATGTTAGATATTGAAGGTACTCCCCCTTTATTATGTTGTTTTCCCTAGAATGAGTTTTGCCTCTCACACTATTCTTTTTGGGTTTTAGATGATGGATGGAACCTGAAGGAACTGTGTTGATCAATGTAATGGACAATGAAATGATTGTCCTCATGAACAAACCAATGTTATGGGATATGGAGTCAAAAATCTTATTGATATACTTACAAAATCAATGAACCATTCTGGACATCCAAATGAGAAGAGAAGGGAACAATATTTTATTGAGTCCTTCATGAGGCAATGTCCACCTTCTTTCAGTGGGTCTTCTGATCCACTTTTTGCTGAACAATGGATCAATACAACTGAAAAGATATTTTCAGTTATTAAATGTTCTAAACATGATAAATTTATCTTAGTAGTATATCATTTGGAAGGTGAAGTTGATTAATGGTGGAATCTTATAAAAAATACGAGGCCAAGAGATGAAATTGAGTCCATGGAATGGGATGAGTTGAAGAACTTATTTTTCAATAAGTACTTCCCTCGTATTCTTTGAACAAAGATGTTGAAGGAGTATCTTGAACTAAATCAAAAGGATGTTGAATTTGTTGGTATATACGAAGCAAATTTCACAAGGCTTGCAAGGTATGCATCTGGCATTATCATCCAACCTGAAAGTAAAGTTGATCGATTCTTCAGTGGATTAAAACAAAGTCTTCGAAGGGAATTAGATATAAGAGACTTCCGTAGCTATGCAGATATTGTGCATTGTGCTATCAAGGTAGAAATGGAAGTTGGTGTTAGATATCCATCTTGTGGTTTTGACAAGAAACAAAAGATGGAGTTCAACGATAAATCTCATAATAATGGTAAAAAGAAGATGAATGTTTCCTTATGCTCAAAGTGTGGAAATAAGTATGGTGGAGATTGTATTAAAGGGACTTGAAAATGGTTTAAGTGTGGAAAAGAAGTTCATCGAGCAGTTGAGTGTCGAAGTAATGGAAATGGGGTTGCTAATGATGTGAATAACGAAAAGACTGTAGAGAATGCACGAACAACACTTCAATGCTTCTTGTGCAATGAAATGGGGCATTATTCTAACCAATGCCCTAATCCAAGGGTTAATGATGATCGACATGAGCAACCACTTAAGGACAAGGACAAAGGGAAGTCACATGCGATCACTATTGGTGATGTTGAATATGACAACGATGTGGTGGAATGATTAAGTGTTTATGTAATGGGATTCCAAAATAATGTTGTATATAGTATCGTTGAATATTGGAATATTTATGTATTGGTCTATTGTGGTTTTCAATAATTTTATGGTACCTGTAACCATGAAAAGTGATTGAGATATTTTTGGAAAGAAGATGATATGCACATAATGAAGGGATAAGGAGAAAATGAAATGTTTGATATTATTCATGAGCTCATGTCTGATATAAGGAAATAGTTATATCATGGTTTGAGTATATAGACTTTTTGGGTTTTGGTATGTGGAAAGGGTTAACTTTTGACAGCATACACATTTTCACTAAGGATCAGTGTGTATTCATTTTTTCAAGAGAATACATGATTGAGGCCTTCAAATGTTTGGAATGTGACCAAAAAGACATATCTTATGATATATGGGGATGAACGATGGTATTAACATGCTTGTTATATGAACTCTCTGGTAATCATTTTCACAATAATATGAGAACAGACAGCAGTATTTTGGATAAGACTAATGATTGGAATGGATTATGTTGGACATAAGTAATTATTGTTTAAGGCTAAAACTTTTTCAATATTATTGATGGAAATTTATAACATTGTATTTTTAGAAAAAAGGACAACCTGCAGAATGGGAGACAACCCGTCACGTCAGACAAGGCTGTGGGAATCGAACCCACAACCGAAGTGCGACAGGCCTTTATTTCTTACCATTGGCCAATATGAAGTCCCTAGTTAGTAGAAACTAGTTTTATTTTATTATGCAGGTTGATAGATGAAGTATAAGTCCATTTTGGAACCATATATGATTAATCTCACAATAGATGGAATTATGTATATAACTTTTTCTAACTTATGTTTCAGACAGATGGAATGACCTATCATTTTATTGCATGATCTGCTAAAACTTCACAAAAGACAAATTCAACTTCATTTCTTAAAGAGATGAAGTGGAAATTGTTCAAGACACGAACAACGGTGAGATTATACCAAAATAAAGTAAGTATTTCATCTAATTCAAATTGTTCAACTTTAGGGAAATGATCTTGAAAACCAAAAATGTTGTCCTAGTGCCCTTATATCTGGGTAATTAGATGGTACCCTAGATCATAAAAAATTTATGGCTTTGTGATTATTGTCTTTTTTCATAGCCATGTTCTCTACCACTATCCATCAGAACATGCCGGTTGGAATTCTCTTCCATATCCATATTTTCACCTATGTTCTCTTATGTGGAAACCCAGTGATTAATAAATTTGGGTAACCGTTACATTTCATACATTATTTTTTAAAGTCATGTTTTGGTATTCCTTTTTACGAAGTGGGTTTCTATTAAAGAAAATTTCGAGTAGTAAACCATTTATAACCCGGATGAATTTCAAGGGCGAAATTCATTTTATGGGGGGTAGAATGTAACACTCTGAGATTTTATGAAAAATATTTCTTCTAATGTCATTATTGTCTTGTGTTGTACTCTACACCAAAAGGAACCTGCATGACACACATCCCTGACTTGGCTTGCATTACACGCAATCGCGACCTTCCAGGATAGAGTATGTTGAACACAATACCGAGTTTCGCTAAACAACGATATGTTATATAAACTAGCCATTATGATTAGTAATACCCACTAATTTGAATTTTATAAAATTTTATCTTTCTAAATGTACATTTTTGGATTTGGAATATAAAAATTAGCCAAGGGTGATTTTTTGGTTTTTTTTCAAAATTTTCAATTTTTGATGAATAGTGAAAACACTGGGTTACTATTCAAAAACCGACTTTGTATTTAAATAATTATTTATTTTATTTAAATTTATTTTAGGTAAAAATTGATACATAATTCCTATATAATTTCAATGTAATTAATTTTAATCATTTTATAATATTTTAGATATATAAAAATTTTATTGAACTTTTCACCGTCTTTTATCCAACTCCTAGGAGAATTTGGAAATTTACATAAAACATAATTTTACCGCTTATATGTGTGTAATTTAGAAAATCCAAGAGACATGGTTAATATCAAGGAAATAAATGTGGTTCAATGAGATGAAAATAATTTTTGGTGAATAGTATCTTTTTACTTTTATTTTCCACGGTTAAAAGTAAATAGGGTAATTAAGGGTAAAAATGATATTATAATTACCCTAACACATGTCCTAATTGTATTTGATAAGTGTAATTCGACCAAAAACAACCTTAAGAATAAACTATGACCATTTAGGTCCACTTGGATTAGATAAGGATATTTATTATTAATTTATTTAAAGAAGGGTTAAAATAGTTAAAATCAAAGTTTAATAACTAAATAATTTTTAATATAGGGTTATACATAAGATAAATTATACTATAAATACTAATTAGAAATATAAAATAATTACTAAATAATGGTATTTTATTTATAATTTTTAGACATTAAATAATTTATGACACAATGATGATGCAGTAATTATCTTATTAATGAAATATTAACATAATTGATGTTATAAATACCCCAATAAATGTAATTTGAGACTTTTTTATTAATTCCACTAATTTTCTAGGTTAAAAATACATGTTAGAATTGATTTAATTAACTTTTTTCTAACTAATCATGCTGTTATGATTTTCAAAAAAATCAATTACCAAATAATGTCTAAATTGACATAAAATAGTTATAAAAAACATATTATATTATTAATTTTTATTATATTCCTAAAAATATAAGGTTCGTCCAAGATACTTATACAATGATAGGTGTATCATTAATGGACCACTTGGGGGTCGCTTAAATGTATACGGTATGTTTATTAATTATATAATATAAAAATATTAAGTGACATGGTAAATGTCAATCTAATTAACTAAGAGTTCAAACTAAAATACAAGGTTAATATAATGACGTAAACTTGTCTAAAATATATTGTTTGAAAGGATTTCGACCCCTCCCCACCTTAGCTTCGAAATAAATCAATTTGGAGCTGTTAAAAACTGAATATGACTTTATAATTAAATAATATATTTAGTTTTTCCAAAGGTGCCCCTCTCCTCCCTTATAAAAGGGAACCTCGTCCCTCTCTTCCTCAAACCACTTTGTGCCTTCAAGGTCGGCCAAACCCTGCCAATATTTCTTATAAAATTACCTAGAAGCATCCTATAGGTCCTGGTCTTCTTCAAAGACCATCTCTAGTGCCCTAAGAGGACGTTATGAAGAGGCACTTCAAAGAAGAGGTAATGTCCGTTACCGATTCTTTCAACTTTATTTATTCTTATACTTATTCTTAATTAGTTGTTTAATTATGAAATAGTAACATCAGTATGACTCATATGCTAATATGTTATTATATGTATGAAACAACCCTCTTTCACCATCAATCCATCCTACGGAAAATGAAATCACCGCGCATACATACGTACAGAATACCGTCTCCACGCCGTGGTGTAATCTAGTTTCCACCACCACCTTACTTTGATGGGTATAATGGTGTAGAGAATAACGATATATAATTATTGTAAAGTGATATTCATTCTGAAATATCATACATACACTTCAATTAAATTCCACAATCATTGTAACGATATCATCACTTGTGCGTATGTATGGCCTACTGTCTCCACGATTTGATGTGACTCGTTCTACATGATCTTCATTACTTAATGATTATATAAATGAAATGAATGAATAAATATGATATATATTAAAGTAATACCATTTGAGAAATGAGGTATCTATAACCTAAAAAGAAGAATAAGAATTTATTCGACAAAACACACATAATAACAAAAAGTAATAAACACCCGAATAACAAGTAGCAATGAAATATTACTAATAAGAAGCTAAGAATATGACCATATATGATATAATAAAAATTAGTATGATTCTGGAATAAGTCAATGACAATATTTAAATCATTATACAAGAGTTTCGGACACTTACGAAGCAAATCAGACCTATGGTAAGGGAAAATCTCATAATCTCATTTTTATCCATGATTGTTTATACTTCATAATTTACTGGGGAATATTTATCATCCACATCCATGTTTCCTCAAAATGTAATATTATTTACATCCACCTACAATTTATTAAATCCAATTTTACCCATTGGTGAGTTTTTAGTAAAAGATATGAATGGAATCTTTTTTCATTTTTAGTATGAGGTACTTTTTTGACTTTTCCAGCCAAAGAACGAGAATAATGTTTTTCTTTAACTTATAAGGAATGAACGGATTTTTAGAACATTATTTCCATGAAGCTTCCTTTACAAGATTTAAAGTTTATTTTTAATAAAATTCTTTTAGTTTTGAAATTTTATGGCATGTTAAGAAAGGAAAAAAAATTAAAGTAGAAAGGATATTTTCCTCAAGAATGGAGTTCAAGAATTTTATCAAAATTATTTTCCATCTAAGATAATATAGGGTACTATTTATATCCCTATTTTTACATTGATGTGATTATGTTATGATGGAATTATTTTTATGATTTCCTTTTATCTTATATGGATTATGTTATGATGGCATGATGTTTAATACTCCCATTTTTATTACATGGGTTATACTATGATGTATGATTTATGATCTTGTGGAACACATAAGAATGGTATCATTATAAATGGGTGGGACCTAAATATCCCTCCAATGCATTGGGTAAATATTTATATCTCATGAGATAGACATTGCTGGAATGGTAAGTTAATCTAGTTCAGTGATATAGGACTGGAACGAGGAGTGAACTCGATTCAGAAAGGGACTTTGTCCACTAAGAGGGTCTTAGTAGCAATAACTTGGCTACTATGGAAATCATAACATGTTCTGGATGGTTTCCACAATTACATGATTTATTCCCATGCTATTTTTTCAAGAGTGATATTATTTTATGAAATATTCCTTACGTACTTCCAAGATTTATGTCATTGCTCAAGATTTTGATGTTTATATTTTATGTTCAAGATTTTTCATTTAAATGTTTATGGATTGTTTAATGTTCTCTATGCTTACACTTACTGAGCATTTGAGCTCACCCTTTTTATATTTTCTTTTCCCCAGTATATAAATAAAGGTTTTAGGTAAGAAAAAAATGGGGAAGCTCTTTTTGGGAGAAGTTGAAGATCTTTCACCACGATTAGAAGATTAAATTCTAAGTTTCCAAAGACTCTAAACTATTACGGTCCTTCTGTGTCTGTGTTTTTTATGTATAAAGTATTCCGAAAAAGTAATTTAATGTCCATGTACGTCAATCTATGGGTCTCTAAAATGATATTGTTCTTGGAGAATGATAAAAGATCAAGATCGGATGAGTGATCATTGCAAAAATATAAGCTATGGAACTCATCAATGAATGAAACACAATAATTCTTCATTGTGATCGATCCAACTCAAATTAGGATGTTTGTTTTATGTGTATTATTCCCCATTTTTTATTCCTACGATGAACATGGATCAATCAACAAATGTATTAATCCATGGATCATGTGTATTTTTAGGATGGGTATATTATAGGATAATTTAGGGGAAATATCTTGAATCACTTAATATTTTACCATACATAAAATAATAATGATCGACATAATCATTAATCAGGGCTCATTCCTCTCATTTTTTCATGTGCATTTCTCCCACGATTCATTATTTTTCGAGGGAGTTCTTCATTTGGACCATGAATTGAATATTCTTGATAAGTCAATCATTACACACTTGATTCATAGAAATTTTTTTCATATGATTGATCCAAGAATTCCATTACATAAATGTGGTGCGATGATGGAGATTGAGTGAATTAGACAACAGCAGATTCCCGATTTCATGTTATGTGGTTCTCTTCGGCGAACAACGAATAACGTGTTCGAAAAAAGCTATTATATGGTGAAAATCGAGTATGGTTTGTGATTTTTTTAATCCCAACATATAATAATAAGGAGTTTTAATGTAAGGGGATCCTACAGTTTAACCTATCAACATTATTGATGGTGGAATCATTTAGTAGTGTTTACCAAATTTTTGGGGTTGAAAATATGGAAGAAAATTATAGCTTTATGAAAAATTGTTATTTGGGAATATAACTTCATAAAAATGGTAATTTAATATTTTAAATAAATAATTTGATGATATTATACAATATATGGACCATCATGAATGGAAACAGAGTTTCTAGGTGATTATGAGAATTGGGGAATCATGAATCTGTGATGTGGTGGTGGTAATCTCCATGACTATGTAAAATTTCACTGGATTATCGTGAAGGGATGAGGGACATAAAAATGTTTTTTAAATATCTAGAACTGTCATTGGAGGTGGTGGAACCTTGTGAACCACCAAGCCTGTAAATATAATGCTACACCTATATCATAATACATGAATTTTTTTATGGAAAATCCAAAATTTATCTAATTTCATAAAGCTATGGGAGTTCCATGAAACTGACATTCCGTGTGAGCTTTATATTCAAAAAATGAATAACTTAGTCTTGAATAATGCTAATGATTCTGATTTTAGTGGGCTACATGATTTTGGGGTATTCCGTGTTGAATGAGTGAACTTCGTGATAGGTTTTGCTCCATGGAGAGAATTATCTTCATGAAGGTAGTGAGCTACACGAAGGTACTGAGCATTATGAAAGGAAGTTTTGAACATCATGGTTTAGATGATAGGGATTTCATAGTGCATTAAATCCGGACTATGATGTATGTATAGTCTCGTGTTAAGTCAGGGATAATTAAATTAATGCAAAACCATTGAGGCAACCATCATGATAATAAAATGAGTTAGACTTCTCTCAATAGAGAGAGCTAGGTGGAGTCAACCAAATTTTTTTGAGGGATGTAGTGACCTATCTGTAAAATATTATATAGGTAGTGTTCCAAGAATAGATTTATTATGATCAAAATTTTGTATTCGAAAACTAGTGATGACTAGTGGATTTGGGTATGACTGACACACTATTTGTGCATGCTCTTTAGACTAGCCCATGATGGTGAAAAAAGTAAAAATATTATTTTATCTTTTTCCATTTGAATGTTTTAATACTGATCGAATCCATAATATAGATTTAACGGGTTCCCAAAAACATGGGAAAAAGATCGTTCACTTTAGGAGAAAAGGTTGACACCCTAATTCACCTCTCCCCTCAAAGGGTGTTACGCTGTTCTTCTAGTGGTATAAGTTGGAAGGTTAAACGATTATGGATTCTCTATAATAATGTTTATCTCATTTTATGATTTGATTTTCTTTAATGAGTCAATAATGAACATCATTTTTATTGAATATTAAAAGAAGAATTTTGTATCTGTTAGGCGGAGAAAGAAAGGAAGTGATGGAAAGAGGGGGGGGGGGGGTGGATTGCCTTTTAAAAAATAAATAACAAATTAAAAATCAAAGTAAAGATGAAGCGGAAATAAAGGAGGCAAGACACCAAATTGATAACAGAGTTCGGCCTAAAACCCGGCCTACGTCTCCGCTCCCAACTCAACCGTTGAGAGATTTACTACCGCTTGCTTTTCAATGGTTGTAGCAAGAAACCCACTAGCCTTTTTACAGGTGAAGGCTATCTCACCTATTACAGCTTGCTTTTTAATGGTTTGAGCAAGAAAACCACTATCCTTTTTAACGGGTGAAGGCTAGCTCACCGGTGACTCAAGCCTTTTAAAAGGAAAGGCTTGACTAACCTCTTCACACCTTGAAGGTGGTGTGAAAACCCAAAAGAATGGAGGATGGGAGAAGTGGGAGTTTGTAGGCACAAACTCAACTTTAAGCTCAAAATAAATAAAACAATAAAAACCGTATTGTTGAGAAGCCTTGGGCGCCAAAGGTTGATTGGAGTTGAAGACGTGCACTCCCAAGCTTCTTTGGTGATGCTCCTTGGATATGGAATTGAGTTGGAGCGATTGGGGTTCCTTGGAGGAAGTCCGCCGGAGGTTCTCCAAATGATGTGAAATGTCCCGTGGGCTACAAAATGCTTAATTATGGTCCGGCACTAGTTCTGGGGCTTCAAGATCCTTTATTTATAGAGGGGGAACCCTCATATGGCCGTTAGAGGCCTTTGGAGCCGTTGGAGAGGCCTTCGGAGCCGTTGGAGACCAAGTGGACAGGCTGGTCAAAAGCCCAACGGCTAGTTTGACTGGCTCCACCGGCTGACCGGTACAGGGCCACCGGTTGGCAAGTTTGTGCAAAAAGGAGGAGGGCTCGGGCTCAGGCTCCACCGGCTGGCCGGTGAGGAGGCCACCAGTTGGCCGGTGCTGAGGCAGTAGCAAACACTGTGCTGGCTGGGTGCCACCGGCTGGCCGGTGCTGAGGCCACCGGTTGGCTGGTGCTGAGGTAGTGGCTCAGCCTCCTGTCTGGGTGCCACCGGCTGGCCGCTGGTGTGACACCGGTTGGCCGGTGGTCTGGACAGAGGGATGCCTTCTGTCCAGGCCTCCATCGGCTGGCCGGTACTGAGCCACCGGTTGGCCGGTGCACATGAAAACAGTGCACTTTTCTCCTTTCTTGGCTTCAGCTTGCTTGGCCCAATTCCTTGGTAACCTGAAATGATTCCTATCATCCAAAAACACTTGAAAGAGGATTAGATAAATAAGTGAGTGATTGTGATCATGAAAATCAAACCACGAGGGGTACGAGAGGTACAACAATCTCCCCCTATTTTGATGATCACAATCACCAAAACAATCAATGTAAAAGATTTGAAAAGTAAAGCATGAGAGAAAGATTTTCCCCCAATCAATCAAGAAATTCTCCCCCTTTGTGAATATCAAAATAGCACGGGGCATAAAACTTGATTGAGGGAAAAAGAGATTTTAAACCAATTGAAATTTTTGAAATTTGAATTGAAAGTTTTGAATCAAAAATTGAATAACAGTTTGAATTGAAAGTTTTGAAACCAAGTGTTGAAATTGAAAGTTTGAAAATTTGAATACACAAAAAAAAACTTAAAGAATCCTAACTCCCCCTAAATAAAAACAACAAATCACTGGGGAGTGGTTTTTGAAACCGAAATAAATTTTGGGCCGGAGAGACTCGCTAGAAGGGATTTTTCAATCCATACTTGTCTAGTGACGGGTCTTCTCCTAAAAAATTCATCATTGAAGAAAATAGACTTGGGGCGGCCATACCGGGCATTTTTGCAATTGCACTCATAAATTAAGTGCCCGGGTTTTTTACAATAATTGCAAAATTTGAATTGGGAGCTCCCCCTAACAAAAATAGTTTGAGCATGGGAAGAGGAAGCTTGCTTGGAATAGCCAAGTCCTTCGGTGGTTCTAGCTACGCGTTGGGAACCAAGAAGTTTGGTCAAATTTTGTTCCCCTTGGGTGAACGTAGCTAGGGATTCCCTTAAATCTTTGATAGTTGATTCCATGGAATCAATATCGGGAAGGTTTTGGATTTTGAGGGACAACTCTTCCTTCTCTTTAAGAATTTGTTCTTTTTCGGAAGATAGTTTTTTAAAATTCTTTTTTAAAGCAACAAATTTGGAAGAAAGTTCGTGAAAACCTTCCTCCAATTGATCTCTAGCATGTTGGAGATCCTCATAAGATAAATTATTAAAAGAATTTGAAGAACTATAGGATGAGGAGTCAGAAGAGGTTACCTCATGAAATGCCATTAGGCATTTATTACCATTGTCGCTCGAGGAGGAGGAGGAGGATGAGGAGCTATCACTCCATGTGGCTTTGAGTGCCTTTTTCTTCTCCTTTTGCTTGGCCTTTTTCTTGTTGAGTGGGAAATCGGGCTTGTAATGACCTTTCTCGCCACACCCATAGCATTTTACCTTGGGCTCGGATTTTTCGTTGGATTGAGCCTTGCGGGATTTCTTCTTCTTGTGCTTCTTCATGAATTTGTGCTTCTTGCGGGCAAGATTCTCCATTTCGGAATCACCGCTTGAAGAGGAAGAAGATGAGGAGGAGGATGAGCTTTCTTCTTTTTGTACCTTGAAGGCGATGTTCTTTGGAACTTTGATCGGTTTGCCTTCCTTTTCTGCTTGCCTCCTCATGGTGATCTCATATGTCATGAGAGATCCAATGAGCTCTTCGACCGGCATGTTTTTGATGTCCTTTGCTTCTTGGATTGCCGTGACTTTTGGAGCCCATGAGCTTGGTAGGATCCATAGGATCTTCTTGACCATCATTTCTGCAGACACATCATCACCAAGGGACTTTCTCCTATTTCAAACGTCAGTAAAACGTGTAAACATATCAGTAATAGATTCAGATGGATGCATGGTGAAAGACTCAAAATCTTGTCGGTACATGTCTAATCGAGTATCTTTGACTTTGTTGGTCCCCTCATGGGTAACCTCCAAAAGTTTCCAGATTTCATGTGAAGTAGTGCATGTGGAAACTCGATTGAATTCATTACGATCAAGGCCGCAATGTAGAGCGTTCATGGCTTTGCCATCATGCTCGAAATTTCTAATATCAGCTTGGGTCCATTTGGATTCATCGGGAGAAGAGAGAGTGTAACCTTGCATGACAATTTTATAAATGGGATAACCTATACTTCTAAGAAAAGTGGTCATGCGGGTTTTCCAATAAGTATAGTCGGTTCCATCAAAAAATGGAGCACGACCCAAAGAATATCCTTCAGGGGCGAAAGACGTTGAAGCCATCACAATGGATCTTAAATTTGAAACCGGTGAAGGTATTACTCAAATTTTCCTCTGATACCAATTGTTAGGCGGAGAAATAAAGGAAGTGATGGCAAGAGGGGGGGTGAATTTCCTTTTAAAAAATAAATAACAAATTAAAAATCAAAGTAAAGATGCAGCGGAAATAAAGGAGGCAAGACACCAAATTGATAACGGAGTTCGGCCTAAAACCCGGCCTACGTCTCCACTCCCAACTCAACCGTTGAGAGATTTACTACCGCTTTCTTTTCAATGGTTGTAGCAAGAAACCCACTAGCCTTTTTACAGGTGAAGGCTAGCTCACCTATTACAGCTTGCTTTTTAATGGTTTGAGCAAAAAAACCCACTAGCCTTTTTAACGGGTGAAGGCTAGCTCACCGGTGACTCAAGCCTTTTAAAAGGAAAGTCTTGACTAACCTCTTCACACCTTGAAGGTGGTGTGAAAACCCAATAGAATGGAGGATGAGAGAAGTGGGAGTTTGTAGGCACAAACTCAATTTTAAGCTCAAAATAAATAAAACAATAAAAATTGTATTGTTGAGAAGCCTTGGGCACCAAAGGTTGATTGGAGTTGAAGACGTGCACTCCCAAGCTTCTTTGGTGATGCTCCTTGGATATGGAATTGAGTTGGAGCGATTGGGGTTCCTTGGAGGAAGTCCGCCGGAGGTTCGCCAAATGATGAGAAATGTCCCTGTGGGCTACAAAATGCTTAATTATGGTCCGGCACTAGTTCCGGGGCTTCAAGGTCCTTTATTTATAGAGGGGGAACCCTCATATGGCCGTTAGAGGCCTTTGGAGCCGTTGGAGAGGCCTTCGGAGCCGTTGGAGGCCAAGTGGACAGGCTGGTCAAAAGCCCAACGGCTAGTTTGACTGGCTCCACCGGCTGATCGGTACAGGGCCACCGGTTGGCCGGTGTGTGAAAAAAGGAGGAGGGCTCGGGCTCAGGCTCCACCGGCTGGCCAGTGAGGAGGCCACCGGTTGGCCGGTGCTGAGGCAGTAGCAAACACTGTGCTGGCTGGGTGCCACCGGCTGGCCGGTGCTGAGGCCACCGGTTGGCCGGTGCTGAGGCAGTGGCTCAGCCTCCTATCTGGGTGCCACCGGCTGGCCGCTGGTGTGACACCGGTTGGCCGGTGGTCTGGACAGAGGGATGCCTTCTGTCCAGGCCTCCATCGGCTGGCCGGTGCTGAGCCACCGGTTGGCCGGTACACATGAAAACAGTGCACTTTGCTCCTTTCTTGGCTTCAGCTTGCTTGGCCCAATTCCTTGGTAACCTGAAATGATTCCTATCATCCAAAAACACTTGAAAGAGGATTAGATAAATAAGTGAGTGATTGTGATCATGAAAATCAAACCACGAGGGGTACAAGAGGTACAACAGTATCCAGCAAGACCATGATTATCATTAAAAATAAAGAGAATGTACATTTAAATAAGTCCTTATTATTTAGAGAAGATGTAGAATATGGTTCTCAATTTATTTCTAACAATGAATATATTTTCAGTCTATAATGTAAAGGGTAGGTGTCTCAGGTTTCATCCAATTATAAGGAAACCCTTTCTTCCTCATGTAAATAAAAATATTAAAGTGATAATAGGTATGTGTTAGAAACATTGAATGTTTTACTGAAAATTAGGATTCCATAAAAAATGTTGATGATGATCAATATAAAACATCACAATAATTATCAGTTGATAGATTAATAAATTTTATGCATGAAATTTCTAAAGATATAGGCTCTAATGTTTGTGGAATATTTAAATGTAAGCATGTATAAATCACCCAGTTGAGGAATGAAGCATATTATATAGAGGTGGTCTTACAGAGAAAAATTATATAATGTTATAATATCTCTAATTTTTTTTAATATTTGATAATCAAATAGGGAACATGAAATAAGATACAAAAAATTCAAAAAATAAGTTAATTATAAAGAGGGATTCAAAAAAATCTGGAAGAAAATATACATGCACTTGAAGAGAAATTATAAAATAGAACTGATGAAAAGTGATTAAAATGGGACAAAAAATCCATGAAGATCAAGGAACACGAATATTTGATTTAGAAAAAAGTTGATATTCATGAATAAAATACTGTTATAATGAAGAAATATTGTGAGTAAATGTTGATTATGATTTAAGATCAGAAAACAATCCTTAATATGAAATATCTAGATTTGGATGCTCATTTCGCCAATCTTGAGAATAAATTTATTAAAACTTTAGAAGATAATTTAGAAGTTTTTGTTGCTAATCAATGATAATTATAGGATTGTAAAGCATAACTACATATAACACGTGATAAGAAGATCTTGGAAACATTTGATGAGCTATCTCAAGAAGTAGATAAGAAACATGTACCATCCAAACCAAATTGTGCTAATGCCTCTAAAACATTTATCAGGAAGAGTAAAGGTTGTATGAAAAATACTGTACAAGTATGGATGTATAAACGAGATAAAAAACCTACCACTATGACCAGTGTGGATAGGAAAAATATTATAGATGATTTTTCCCACAATGTGCTCGACATGTCGTGAAGAATACCCAACAACCATATACTAGATATAAAAATAAATGTCGATTTTTGGGTCAATGTTGTCATTTTAATAGATATGGGAATTTTTTACTAAGTTATTGGTATAATTATGAAATTTTAAAACCACAAATAAAGCCTATGTTATGGGGGAGGAGCCCAAAAATGAAAAAAAAATCCATAGGTCCATAAACATCTGTTTACTAAAAAGAGATTTGGAATATTAGATAACATCTATGAAGGATGAAATGGCAGCGATATAAAGTGTTGGTAATCTCTCATCTCAACATGCATTCGTGGTTGATATGAAACGAAGATCACAAATGATAGAAAACTATAATTAAGCTACATTTGGAAGAAATCAGAATAATATTGTGAAAAAAATTATCCAAAGAAGATCTCTTGCAAGGAATCTGAGAAGACCATGGATTTTAAATCCATGAAGTTGAATGGTAGTTCATCCAAAAGATTTAATACATGGGATGAAAGTCAAATTAACCCATGTGGAAGATCAAATCATGATACAATAGTTATGAATGACATGTTGGTCATTTGGATAGATGTTTTAGAAATAATTAGACGACATGAATATGAATATGCTAAGGAAAGTGATAAAATAAAAGAAAATAACCCGCATGATGAAGAAAAAGTTCATGATTGTTTACTATAAAAAGAAAAATATCATGTTAGAGATGTTTTATATGAGAGATTAATGAAATTTGATTACATGGAAATTTTATTATCCTTACTACTAGAGAAATAATTAGTCCTTTAGAGTAGGAATGTATCATTCATGATGGGGGTTATGAAAAAAAATTATCCACACAAAGTATAAGACAATGTGAAGAGATCCATGCCATGAACAAATAAATAATAACCTATGTTTAGATGTGCAATAATGAACATTGGAAGAACTGGAGAAACATGGTTGAGATGATAATACCAATCATGTAGTTCATATTGATAAATCAAGGAGGAGCAACATTATTCCCTGATTAATTTGTGTAATTTTGTTTGGTTATAATGCAGTTAATTATTGGTGATGTAGGTTCTCAATGGGAGAACATGAGAATTTTATAGGTATACCAATTCTTGATAACCATTTTTAATGAGTAGACATCTTTTAAGGATTCCTAAATTTGGTATTGAAATAAAAATATGATAAAGGGTCATTTTTTTGGATAAAGCTGAAGATGCTCTACAATGGATAACTAGGACAAATAAGATTATGTCATCGTAATGTTTGTTTTAGTAATTAATGGTACAAATTCAAATGAATAAGTAGATAGAGTGAAAAGCATTAAGTGGTCCCAAAATATGGATGATTTCGATGAAAAATCAGAAGAGGAAACTATGGCTGAGGAACATTCTTCTGAACCTTACTAGAGAAATAAATGAGAAGAAATTGATCCATCCAATATCATTGGGGATTTGAGGACAGCCACATTGAAATGTAGAATGAGGAACGATGAACAATATTCCTTCCTATCAATTTTGGATCAAACCTCGGTTTATGATCTAATGAAATTTGAATTATGGGAAAAAGTCATGAATGAATAACCCAGTCATATCGACAAGAACCATACATGGGATCTTGTTACCAGACCTGAATATCATAATTTGATCGGAAACAAATGGGTATTCAAAAAATTTATGATAATTGAAATGTGATCGAAAACAAGTAATTCCATGTGTGTAAAGACAATGCACAAATTGAAGGTTTTGACTTTAAAGAAACATTTTCTCGAGTGGGTAGATGGGAGTAAATATACTTTGAAAAAACAATGAGATTTATGATTGGATATGATGAAGAGAAGTTTTTTAGATTAAAGAAGGAACTCTATAGTCTATATAAGGCACCAAAAGTATGGTATTATTTTCTAGATAATTATCTTCGAAAGCTCTAATTTAAAAGAGTAGGTGTTGACCAAAACCTCTATGTTAAAAATTCAAAGGAATAATAATTTATGTTCTTGGTGTAGATTTATGAAATTATATTTGTTAGAAGAAAGAATAAATTAGTGGGAGAATTTTCTAATAACATGAAATTAGAATTTCAAATTCTGAGGACTAGTGAACTCATATACATCTTAGGGTTTCTGGTGATTCAAAAGATGGATTACAATTTAATTTCTCCGGAATAGTATACAAGAGAACTTCTATAGAAATTTAATATGCATGACACCAAACCAATTTCAACTCCTTTTGGGGGTTTTGAAAAAATTGGGAATGTATGAGGATGAGACTTCTATAGATCCCTCTATGTATAGAGAATCATTAAAAGCTTATTGTACTTAACTGAAACATGGACATATATTATCTTTGCAACATGCTTAGAGGCCCAAATTCAATGTAACACAAAGGAAGAACACATAGAAGTAGATAAAATAATCATGAATTATATTCAATACACTCAAAAGTTCGTATTATACATTACATGAGGTAATGATAATGAACATTAAGCATTTTTTGATCTTGACAAGGCTATATATATAGTTGATAGAAAGTTCAAAACTAGTGGATCATTATTTTTTGGAAATAAATGTGTGGGTTGGTTTAGTAGGAAACTAAAACTTAATTCTATTAGTAATACTGAAGTGGAGTATATGTATGCTATAAAAGCTTTTACTCAAGTACAATGGATAAAGAAACAACATAATTATGTTGAATATGAGCTGAAATAGCCAACATGGATTCACTATGATAAAAATAACGCAATTTCTCTTATGAATAATATTGTTTAGAATTCTAATATGAAAGAAATTCAAATCATATATCACTTCGTCAATAAAGGATCTGAATAAGGAATGATTAAAATAGATCATGTTAGAACTGATGATCATGGGGATGACATACATACCAAGCCATTGTTATCACAAATAATAAAGAAATATTTGTTGAACCTCTATATCTAGAAACCACCCAGGCCATGAGGAGGTTACGAGTTCTCCCCTCTCTCATGTTGAACTAACTCTTTTAATCTATTTGTGGATGTTATGTAGGTTTATGGGGGAGATACGATCCAATTGGAGTTTTTTTGAGCTCTACAAGTCAAAATTAGGTTATTTGGGTTTATTTGTAATGGGGAAGAATAGATAAATTTGGTGACGGTAAGCTCTACAACTATGTCAAATTTCACTAGAGAATTGGAAAAGGAGGAGAAATATTATGATGTTTTTGAAAGATCAAAAAAACATGATGGGGGAATTAGATCATTTGGAATGGCTGAGCCTATAAATATATGGATACCCCCACATCATAATATATGAATTTTCCATGGAAAATCCCAAATCCCTCTAATTTCACAATGTCAAGGGAGCTATGTGAAAATGAAATTCCATGTAAGAATAAGCATTATGAAAAGACTAATTTAGTCTTGGATGACACCAAAAATTGTATTTAAAGTCTGATTTATGATGATGTGTTTTTCTTTATTGACTCAGTGTGTTTGGTCAAGGGTTTTGTTTTTCAAAGGTAGTTTTCTTAGCGACGACAGGGATCTTCACAAAGGCAATGTGATTTTCAAAGGAACATTGCAATGGAGCTTCAAAAAAGTTAGTATTGAACATTATATTTTATAGTAAAGGCCTTTTAGGGTACATCAACTTTGTTCTATGATTCAAGAATAGTCTCTTCCTATTTTTGGGACAGATCCATTAATGATAAACTGTTGAAACGACCTTCAAGTCGATAAACAATGTTAGAATTCTCTCAAATAACTGATCTAGGGGGGAGTCAAAAATAGTGTTCAGAGGGTTTCATGAAATATCCCTAGTATATTTTAATGTAACGGTGTCTATAATAGAGTTAATAGGACTAAAAATATGTATTCCACAACTTGTGATGATTAGTGGATTTTGGTACGACAAACACATTGTCAATGTATGCTCCATTGACTATCCCTTAGTGGGGAATCAAGTAATATTTTTTTTATTTGTTTCTTCATGTGAATGTTTTATTGATGATAAAATCCATCATATTTGTTCAATGAGTTCATACCAATACGGGTACATGATTCGTCACATTGGGAGAAAAAACTGACCCTATAATTCACCCCTCCCCTCTCAAGGTGTTTTGGTGTTCTACAGAAAGTAGATTTGATCCATTTGGAAAGATGATATGATGATATAACAAACAATTCAGTGAAGAAAATTTAGGTAATACCTTGTATATTTGATTTTATAGTGAATCTAACCCTATATTGATGGAAGAGCACCCTCTAAGATGCACGATGGAGGAACAAGATATTCTAGAAATTTGTGATATTCATGGAGTGAAATCTGAGATTACCCGTAGTGTGGGGCCCCACGAAATGCCTCTAATGTTTCTCTAGAGTTAATGAACACACAACATGTGATCTATTATCACAAGGCATGTTAACATAATAATTTTACTTGACTGGTTCACTAGAGAATACA
Source organism: Viscum album (assembly GCA_963277665.1). Classification (NCBI taxonomy): domain Eukaryota; kingdom Viridiplantae; phylum Streptophyta; class Magnoliopsida; order Santalales; family Viscaceae; genus Viscum; species Viscum album. Next base: position 907,495,807 of record OY728139.1, read on the forward strand.
TGAATATGGGTTACAATACATAGCTAGATGGAACGCCATATCTGTAGACACAAACATAGCTTGACATACATGGACTGGTACATAGACACAAATTCAGTACAAAGAAACATACTGGAAACATGAGTGTGATACAATTTGTTTCTACAGACAATGTATATCCTTCTACATTCTAGGTATTTGGATACTACATGCTGTGTGAGGATCTTCTACATAGGCTTGACTTGGGATAGTTGGACTTGTTGTGTACCCCCCGTGACACACTGTGTACACCCATCAGGAGTCCGTGAGCCTCCTTATTTTCATATTTTAGATTAGTATATTTTTATTTCCTTCATTTGGTTTTTCCCTTGAGGTTATAGTGTATAATTACATCCACATCACTAGATTGTGATCCCCTCTAGAGGCTGAGTATGAGACATAGTTACGGTGTCCCTCCGCAATACTGGATTGTGATCCTCTATCATCCTTAGTTGGATTTGGGGAATAATCATGACCTACCTAAGTAGGAACTTGATCCTCTATCTACCTGGATATATTGGTAGGGTCTTTGGAATCATTGTCATGTGATTCCCTACATAGCAGGTTGATCTAGATTTGGTTCATGGTGTCCCCCTGTGATTCTGGTCATGACCACTATATGTTTATCAATTTTGATCTAGATTGGGTATGTGGTGTCCCCTAATAGTATTGGGTGAACCCCCTATCTATGTATCATAGTATTCTCTGAACAGTACGTATTCATTGGGTGGGAAAAAATGAGGTAGATATCTTTATCAAGTGTCTCCAATGATATCATGGCTCAAAGAGTGAGTTCTCTCGGAATGAGCATTCTTTGAGAAGAATCTTGTGGCTGGTAGTTGGTAATGATTACATAGTGGAATGGTGTCATTCCTGAGTATATTTGGGTTATTATAATTATTTATACATTAATTTTTAAATATTGCATTGAGTTGAATTTACTAGGTGCTTCATGTTTAGTGTTTTCCAGGTGTCCTACTAAGTTTTGTTATACACACCTGTACATGAGATTTTCCCGCATGTGTCATGTTTTATGTAGAAAAAAACCATTTTGAAAATGTACATAGAGGAAAGGGAGTGGGTGGAGCATAGTGGGCTTGATAGAATGAGGTGTCTACTAGGAGGAAACAATTGACTTATCCATCTCCTATAGAGTAATTTGGACTGTTTATAGTTTTGGTTGGTTTTGGCCCCTTTTCTATTTACAGTACTTTCTCAATCATACTCTATTGTTGGATCTTAGATATATTCATGAATTATTTCAGTAGTTTTACATTTCTACTTTTTGTGTGCATGGATATATGTGCGTGTGTTCATGTACTTTAGGCTAATGCCTCCCATTTTTGGGAAATATCTACTTGGTGCTAGTCACCATCACATGGACTATTAGAGGCGGGCTTGGGGTAGGCATTGCATGGACCCCTCTAGAACGGGTCATGACAATATTGTCATGTAAATATGAGTGTTCGTGAGCCCATTGAATAACCATTTCTGTTAGGATGGAATTAAATTCCACTAAACAATAAATTTACACAATAATTCCACTCACCTACAATGTTAGATCAAATCATAACATTTTCAACGTTGGATGAACATCCCATGAATCCTAACATTTATTTGAATTGTAAAATTAGATTCAAATAAAATATCAAGCATAAGTGAGAGAGAGTGTTGAATAATTTCCAAGGCATAAGGGCATGGTTGTCCATAACATCTTCGATTAAATTCAATTTACATTTCATCTATTTCATTCAACATCACAATGGAAGGGGTAAATAAGACACCAATAAGTTGAATAAATTTCATAGGCCACCCATGGTGGTTTTATCCATTTTTGAAATGCATCCAAAGTGGTGGTTAAATTAATGCCCCTTTCAATTTAATGATTTATATATAGTACTTATGAGTCATATAGATAAATCATATCAATTCAATTTAGGAATCAATACATTTAATAAGAGATGACTATAAAATTAGATGTTCATCACAAAAAAAATAAACACCAATAATTTGAGGGAAAATCACAAAACCACCAACCTCAGCTTGGTAGTCAAATGCTCATCTATATTGGGATTCTAATCCAAGCTAGAATGAATGAAATTTATTATATAAAAAAACACAAAATATGGCATATGAGCTCACACAAAAATAACTATGTTGATATAAATACAATCAATGAGTTTTGAAAGTGGAATAAACACCATATTGGTATGGATCTAAAGAGACCAATGATTGCTCTATTAGATTTAGAATTTTGCACAAATCATAAATCGTAGGGTTAGGATTGGAGGAGAGATATGAACATGAGATGGAGGGGATGTTGTTCACTGAAGAAATAAAGAAAAAATTCTGGGTTAACATCCTAAATTAAAAGAGGGAAATGATCATTTGATTAAATTTTTAAGTGGTGCATGCTTTTGACTCATTTTTAGGAAAACTATGCACCATCCATGTTCTAATAACTATCTAATTACACCACCAATGAGGACTAGGAACAAGGTTTGGCTAACCATGCGTAGCCCATATAAAAACCCTATGCCTTAAGCCTAAAAAAAGTTGCACAACCATGTTTCTTGGGTGTCATGGTTATGAAAAACCATGTGGCGATATGATGTTCACTGAATCACCCTGCATGGTTTAACCAAACTATAGGGCATAGGCTCCCTGGTTTCTACCAACCATGTGACCTAATATATTTCTCTAAAAGTCGAATATATGTGCTCCAAACAACCTTTAAAGCCCTTGTAACCCCATGAACTCATTATGAACTCCCATAAGGATAAAATAAATAGATTAATCAAAATCTCATAAGGTACATACCTAATATAAAAACCAAGTCCTTACAACACCATTGATCAATTCTAATATATCCAAACATAATACTATTCAACTAGTTGTGTCATCTGTTTACACCTATCTACCACAGTGATTAATCATCCAAAACAGTTGTTGATTCTTAAAAATATAATAATGAAGTTAACTTATTATCATTCCAATAATATTTTATAGAAGATAATCAATAAAAAAGACTTTTATTTAGATAATTCCTTTTACAGATTTAGAATATATTTTTCAATGTTATGTAGATATTAATAAACTTATATTAACCATATTTTAAGTGTATTTCCCACAAAACATGACCTTATACGACTAAATATTTTCTTATTCTTATCTCTCATCCATTCAACGCCATTCCGTACAATGAAAGAACTTTTGAAAACATTAGAATAAATTATAATCAACTTCAATCCTTAACATAATAATTAAAATTATTTTTCATCATGTAAATACTACTTGTGGTATTTTAATTGATATTCCACTACCCTAAAAATTACACATATTTTATTCACCATTTAATCATAATAATTATGAGCTATACAATTCAAAAAAATGTATTTTGTATATTCTCTATATGTTAAACTACCTCAAAAATATCTTTCTCAACCAACTAGATTTTTCATCATAAAGAAATATTATTCTACATGAACAATACTCTATTGGAATATTAATTATCTACATAAACATATTTTATATGTGGGTGCATCTCTAATGATTTTTCTAACAATAGTAACACAATTACATATTACACCTTATTCTTCAATCTTTAATTTATATTTGAATCTAGATAAATATTTTGAATATGAAAAAACCCTTCTTGGGAACTCAATTATTATTAAAATATTTTTTGGTACTTAAAATTACATCAATGAATATTTTTAAACACATATTGACATCATGATAATTGACAAAAAAATAACCATGATCAACTATGAGAAAAAAACCCACCATTTGATTTTATGTCAATACAAATATAGATAATGTATGCCAATATATTCATCAATTTTATTCTAACCATCTAATATTTAAAAAATTAAATACAATCATACTAATCATAAACTAATCAACTCTAAATATAGATGATCTAATCTAAGTGCAGAAAACATATAACTAATCAGAATAAAAAAATATAATTCAAAATCATGTATTTTTTACTCCTCCTAACATTGATTCCATTGAATAATAGAATTCCTAAAAATATTTCAGAAAAATTTCAATGAACTAATGGATGAAAGATTACAATATGAAAATATCGTATTAATTATTCTTCATCACATTACAAAAAAATTATCTATTTACATTAAAGGAAACCTTTTTATCACATTCACATATGTTCTATCCCACGATGGGTTATACTTATAAACATATGCATCATAATAGGTCATTTAATAAAAAAAGATAACTCATATTAATGGTTATGATCAATTTTAGGATTGTTTCATTTATCCTGAAATCCATATTTTATAGCACACTTATCTCCAATTTCCCCCCTAAAAATATGAATAATATTCTATTACCTATAAATAAATCACAAACAAACTATATTTAAGAATATTGTGGTATGCCATTTATCCTTATAGGGATTATAATGGTGGGGAGTAAATTATAATCCAACGTACTCCATTCCATTTGGAACTATTTTTCCGAGAACACTCAATTATTCCTTTCATTATTAATATATAATTAAAAAAATAAGGAGGAATGGGGCCGATTGGATTCATTTAACAACCTCCTTATATGGAATTACCCACTTTTCTGAAACCATTCAAGCAAATGAGTCTCTTAATGTTAGAATACAATTCATTAACATCAATACATGGGAAGAAACCATGAATAAACAATCCTTCATATTATTTGTCTCCAACTTAAACATACATTTTGGATGTTATCTAGTTATATTTCATTGTATCCTAATTAATTAAAATTAAATACACTAGAATTCATAGAAATTGACGATGGATGGACTAAAATTGATGATAGTGGTTAGAGGACCTCTCGAGAGGTAGATAGAATAACTGATGTTCACATATTTTGATGGAGTTATGAAGTAGTATTCAAAGGAAATAAATCCAGTTAGTTCAATGGTTTCACTGGGTTAACATCAAAGAATAAGTGATCATGCAATATTTTTCTTTCATTTCAATGTAGAAATTTGAATTTTTGACAAGATGACACTATATATATAAGTCTGTAGGGTTTAAAATCTAATTTATGTGATTTAAGTCTAGTTATGAAGATATCAAGGGGAGTTGTAAGTCCTGGGTAGATTAAACATCCTTATTAAGCTTGTTTTTTTTTCATTTTTATATTTTAATTAATAATTAAAGTAAAAAAATTATTTTTTTCTTTTGTACATACAACTCATTTTCTAAAGAATGTTTGAGGTTCCAAAGACTTGTAATCATGAATCTAGGGATACAAAACATTAATTAAACAAATTATTTTAAATAAACCGAGAATAATATATATTAATTGTAAATAATTTCCAAAAGAAAAATATTACACCTAATAGATAGTCACAAAATCCTAAGAGTGAATGATTTTATGTTAATAAGGATCAAATGTGTAAGAAAATGTTGTTGACACTTTTAATTATTTTTCCTAATTATAAATCAATAGACTCCCTTATCAAATAATATTATTTCATAATCATCTATATAACCTTGGAAATGGAAAAATAAGGAATAAGCATTATCAAAAACTAATTAATGAAAAAATAGATCAAAATATTACCAAGGTCTAGATGAAAAGCATTTGAGAATACATGGGAAAGGGAGAAACATCATATTAAAAAGAAAATCTAATAACAATATTTTATCATATCTCATAAGATAATATCATTTAGTTTCAAATTGTAAAAAAATTTCATTTCTTAAGAGTAATTATGTTTGAAATATTATTCATGAGACTTGGTAGAATAGCAAAAGAATATAATATAGAAATTTGGCGTCATTGAAATAATTAGAAATCATAACCTAATAGAGAATACATTGGTAGCTGATTACAATTACAAATAGGGAATGTGATAACTATCAATGTACCCTCGTGAGTTTGAACTACTTCTAATGTATCATATATGACATGATCTAACCACTAGTATACCATCTTCACACTATGACTATAACACATATACCCTATTGGGATTAAAAAACCCCATATACCATATCAAGAGAGATAAAACAATACATTTATCATCTTGGGACTTGGATAACAACTTGTGTACCCATGTGGTCATGGGATAACAACACATGTAACCTCTTTGGCATAGTCAACTACATATGTACACCCTCTTTCTCATCATAATAACCATGTTCCACTTTTGAGATCATGAGATACAGAAACAAAAAAAAATCATTGGTGGGATATATTGGAGCCCTCCCATAAATAATAATTGTCCATATATTAGCATTCTAATAGAACCTATAAACATTCATATTCCAAACATCACGAAGTTATATATTGGATGATATATTATATTTATGATAAGTTCCAGAGACTACTTCATATGAAATATAGATAAATATTATCGATAGGGGTATAATAAAATTTTCCTAATGAAATGTAAGGAGAATAAGGGATGTTGAAATTGATAAAGACATATTTCAATGATAATTGGTTAAATCACTTTGAAGAATATAAGGAAATATACTCTTTTTATTAAAATATTATTAGGAATTTTGATTATATTAAAAAAATCATTTTAAAACAAGGAATTGAATATTCGCTGTAAATAAAAGTCATAATGGAAAAAAATGTTTTCACATTAAAAAAAAAAATTAAAAAAATTATCATTTTCATATATTTATTATTTTACTTGTCACTTTTGAAAGTTATTTTTGTAATGGTGAATTGAGAAATTTTCAAATCGTTTAATTTTAATAAAAATAACCTTCAATAATGAATGCATTATAAAAAATAAAATATTCTATTAGTGAAATGTGTTGAGGAATAAAAAAAAAAGATTCTTGATGGAATAATATTTTAAATTTTTAAAATAACATTATTTAAATCTCATATTGTTAAAATGAAAAATATATCATTATTTTTAAATAAAGATAATGGATATATGAATTCCCCATGAGATAGAATATAACAATGTTTCTAAATATAATGGTGAACATTGACAAGAAATCAAAAATAAGTGTATTCATGAAAAAATATTATTAGAAGGAATGATAATTATTTATTATAACAACATACTTTTTGGGGGAATGATTCATCAAAGATGATGATTTGAATCAAATGTTTCATTTTCACATGAGACAATGAAAACATACATTGTAAAATACTTGGATGGAATAAAACTATCATATAAATACAATGTTCAACATTAATCATCATAAATCAGTGGAAGGGGTAAGAATTAATAAAAAACCCTTACCTGTTATCCCGATTAACTTAATATTCTATATCCTATAGTAAATAAATTTAAATACTTTAATAAACATATTTAGAACTATATTTGTACATATAATATTTTTAAACATAATTTATAATCACTTATTAAAAATTTATTATTTACTTGTATTTTATCTTAATAATCGTATAATTTTACCTTTAATTGTTTTTTGAGTAATAGTTTCTAAATAGTGATGTCAAATACTATTTAGGGATTAAAATTTCGAAATTAAATGATAATTTTTGGTAGAGGAATATAATTTGGTATTGAATTAAAATTTTCAAAATTCATTTCAAATTTATTTTTGTTATTATTTATTATGATAAAGATGGTGAAGCGATTATTTCTGCGAATTTTAATGAAAAATCTTGTATAATATAATAATTTATATATTTATAAATCCTTTTTTCAGAATGTAAATAAAAATATTTTCTAATCAATATACTAAAAAAACTAGTTTTGTTACCAAAATCATTCCTAACTGATATTATATATTTGGTCATATATTAGATTAAACTAACTCAAATAAGAACATTTTATATTCTATGTTTGATGATAGTTAAGGAATTTATTATTTTAGAATAGAAAAATTATTTCATAAAAAAATGATGTTATTTATAATGTTTTAATGTTTTAAGTCAAATTTAAATAATGTTTTATAAATTATTAAACACTAGATGACAAAACTATTTCACATTTATAGATATAGTAATTATCATGTATGCAAGAGAAACATGTTCAATTTATAGAGACCATGAGAGAAAATTTGAGTTGTTATTTTAAACCTTGTTCTGGTGGTTTATAAATGTTTTTATTCATAGAAGAAGAAACAATCAATCACTCCCATATCTGTGATAGGTCACATACATTTAATCCAATGGATGGTGATTATTTGAAACTATGAAAATGATTCTCAGGAACTCACATTAGTTGAGGAGATGGGAGGTCGGGCATATCACATACTTTTGGAGGGAATTTTTTCCTTCTCTTTGGCTCTCATATAGTTATAATACTTATTCATGAATCCTTCCAAAATAAAAATAAATGGTAAGGTCACTGTTATTTAAAAAAAACTATTGACATGTGTTGTCATAAAACTATATATATATATATATATATTAATAGTTCTCCATTAATGGAAACATCTAAATGTATTAGAGGTTCTATACTTTTTTACATTTACTATTTTTTCATTATTATTTTAAGGGACATAGTGGGTCACTCTATAATTTATCATCATCCTGGGAGTTGAGTGTTGTTTTTATGTTGGGTTTGAGCCCCTAATATGGGAGTCATTCATATCATAGTGGATGGAATTAGACCCATTATATTTTTGTGTGACTCAATGGGATGTGCCGTACTTATTATGGTCATGGGATAAGAAAAAAACCATAACATTTAACATCATGAGGTAAATATGTTTTGCTGATCTATTACAATAAAATTATGGCATGTGGATTACTCATGAAGTTCCCTTTATATAGGATCCCACGTTGAATATATTCAAACATGATCAGGTTGATCACCCAAGGAATATAGCCTAGTAAAGATTTTTCTCACTGATAATTTGGGTTGATGAGGAAGAACTACTTTACCATTGGAACTAATAATCAAAAGAGAGACCCACTAATGTGTCCCACACCTTGGTTAATTGATTCTAGTGGTCATGGGTGAGGTCTCAATGAAAAAATTCTCATGTTTTGGTATTGTTCATATAGAAAAATTTATTATTTCTAACAGAGGGGCTAAGACAAGTCAGAAGATATATGGGAGGAGAGTAATGGGAGATGAAACATATATAACCTAAAGAATCCTCATTCGGTATAAAATAATTATTTTGTAGAATGTGGATATTAAAATGGGATTTTATTTTTTGAATGTAATTTTCATAGGGAAGAGTTTCCTTCATGAATGTAAATAATATTACCATTATGGATCGCCCAACATGACTTCCATTTTGTAAAGGATATCCCCTTAACAGCATTATACCTCAAGGAAGGTTTATTTCTACTACAGTAAGGGGAACACTCATGGATTTGAATTTATTACCCCAAACGGTTCTCTGTGATGACCTATAATTTTGACAATATAGTTTACCTTCTTTTAATTATTTCATATATGACAAAATGAAATCGTAATTCTCATAAATTTATATTAAAATAAGTTGTATTTATTGAAATTAAGGAACCAATACCAATGGAATAATAACATGATCGTGGTAATAGTAATGTGACGATTATGAATAGTAATATGGTTGTTAAAATTTTAACCTCACCTAGGAATGAATAAATAAAATTATGTATATTATAAATTAAAATATGATATATATATCATTGAATATATAAATAAATTATTAAAAATGTTAAATTAAGTGCTGATATTTTTGTGAAACGTAATCATTCACTTACAATTTCATAATTTATATAATGATTTCAAATATATTTTTTCAAAATAAAAATTAATAAATTATTATTTTATTATATTATAATTATATAATAATTTTTTGAGACATGAATTATTTTTCTAAAGTGTCATAAAAAAATTTATAATATTAAAATTAGTATTTTTTGAATAAATTATTATTTCAAATAAAAATTATATTTCTCATATTAATAAATTATTTTCATATAATGGATTCCATTTTTGAAATTTACACATCAAAAAATGGTTTGGGTGAATTTGGGAATTTTTCTAAAAAATTTGAATTGTTAGGGAATAATAAAATATGATAATTTATTGTATTCAACTAATACATGAATTTTTGATTCGTGTATGATATTTTTAAAATGCAAGAACCTATTGTCTAGAATTATAATAAAACATTCACTACATTTAGTCATATGAATATACACTATTAATATACTTTATCCAAAATGATAAATAAATGAATAAAATAATAAAAAACACCCATCTCCACCCATGTAAATACCGTCACTAACCACCCCTTCTCATCACACATCCAAATCCTTTTAGATTGAATTAATTATTCCCAATTTCCATAAAAATACTCTTACCCACGTACAAGATCTTGTTGTCTCAGTAAAATATCGATCCAAAGTTCCTTATGGATGTTCTAAATGAGAAAACATTCAAGGGAAAAAATATTCTTTCTTTTTATTTTAAAATCCTTCTCTCTTCTACCATATCCTTACATAACCTATCCAAAACCAAATGAAAAAATATAGTATCATAAATAATGTAACACCCCAAGATTTCATAGTGTGTTATTTCTTCAAAATAATACAATAACTTACACTACACGCAACACCGAGTTCAAGCACACTATGACTTACCAAACAAGCCGTTCAAAAGAGGTTATGAATAGTATTAACTAAATTTTAAACTTTATATAATCCTTATAATTTTAGAATCCATATTATGAGTTTCTTAGACATAATGTAAGAACAAATTCATTTTCAGTATTGCATTTTTATCAACTTTTAATAGTGAACCCTTTTTAAATACAATATCTTAAACTTTTTGACTAAATGGGGACATCAAAAATTTAAAATGAAACATCCCAAGCTTCCACGGTACGCTTTCCTTTGAATAATATAGTAGCGTGTGTTGTACGCAATTTCGAGTTCTAACACACCACAACCAATAAAACTAGCCGTTATGAATAGTAATACATAACTTTTAAAATTTTAGAAATTTTATCTCTCAAAATGGACTTCATTTTTGGATTCGGAGTATCGAATTTAGCCTATGGTGAAATTTTGGTACTTTTCGGATAACTTTTATATTTTGATGAATAGTGAAAATTACTAAATTTTAATTAAAAAAAACTTTTTTAATCAAAATAATTAATAGTGATAAATTATTAATTTGAGTGGTTTTAAAGTATATTTAGAATATATTTTTTACCATTTAATATAATGTTGGTCATTGGACATAATTTAACAATTAAACCGAACATAAACAAGTGTCAATCTTTTGATAGTTATTATCTCTTAAAAACACGCTTTTTGTTTTGACAGCGGGAATTAATTTTTAATTATTTTCTGCCACTTCTGTGTTTTGAATTTAGTAAAATGGATTCCATATTTGTAATCAGGATGTTCAAATTGTGTAAATAGGTAACTTTTATTTTTAGACATTTTGAATAATTACTGCGGTAAATATTTTATTTATCAGGGTTAAGGGTAAATCCGGTAAATAAGGGTTAAAAAATAATATTATAATAATACTAAATTACCCTAAAATGTGTCCTAGCCTTATTGGTTTATAAATGCTCGACCATAGGCATCTTTGGGTCGATTTCGGGACCCCATGGTGCCACTTGTAGGTGATAGGGACACTTTATTTTAATTAAGTTAAAATGAATACAAAAATGACACAAGCATATATCTTTTAGCAAAACAATTTGTACATAGAGTTATATATGTTGGAATTTAGATTATAAATATTAGTTATAAAGATAAAACGATTTAATACATAATTATATTTTATTTATAATTTTTATACATTAAATAATTTAATTTATTTATGACACAATAATGATGCAATAATTACTATAATAGTGAAAAATCAAAATAATTGATATTATAAATACCCAAATAAATATAATATGAAACTTTTAATGAATTAAACTATTTTTATAGGATAATTTGATATATTAAGATTGATTTAATTGACTTTGTTCGAAGTAATCAATCTGTTATGAGTTTCACAAAAATCAACTATTGAATAGAGTCAAAATTGACATAAAAGATTTCTTAAAACAAATATTATATTATTAATTGATATTAAATTCCTAAAAATCTATGGTTTGGCCAAGATACTTATATCATGATAGGTGCATCATTAATGGACCACTTGGGGGTCTCTTGGATGTATTTAGTAGGTTTATTAACATAATTATATAAAAATACAAAGAGACATTGTAAAAGTGAAACTAATTAACTTAATGTTAATACTTAAAGATAAAGTTAATATAAGTACCAAAACCTATAAAAATTCTATTGGTTGAGTTGTTTTCGACACATCCCCACCTTAACATCTAAATAATCAACTTTGGAGCTATTAGAAACCGAATATGAATTTATTATAAACTAATATTTCTAGCTTTTCCAAATGTGCCCCTCACCAATCTTATAAAAGGGAACTCCTCCTTCTCATTTCTTCACACCTTCAAAGCCATTTGGTTCGGCCAAACTCTGCCCAAATACTCTCCCATCTTCCTTCACTACAACCTAGAGGCCTTATTTTGATCATAAATCCATCCTATGGAGCCCTTTTGATCAAATCAAAAGGAAGAACCCGAAGAAGAGGAGGTTAACCTACCCCAACCAAGGAAAAGTACAAGGTAAGGGGTTTTCATCTCACTCCATATTCCCGTGAGATTCATTCCATATTGCCACCATCACCTTTTGTGTGGTGTATGTACTGCCCATAATTATATTCTTTGTGTAATACACTCTAATTTATGTGTATTTACATATTCATTGTATGATACCTCTTTCATGGGTTGTATGTTTCATAAGTTACCAAATTGATAAGTGTTTACTTCACAATCTCTTTAATATCTGAGGTTGTTTTTACGTAAGTATCTATTGGGACATATTTACTATCCATGTAAATATTTCATAAAAGAGTTTTCAAAGGGATTATTTCTAAGGGAACTTTTACTAAAACATCATTTTAAATCTTTTAAATATTTATTCTTCTAAATCATTCTCATTTATGTCCATGTTTTCAAAATTGGTTTTAAGGATTTATTTATATGAAAATGAATGTTTTAAAAGTGTTAATTCCATTCAAAAGTTTCAAAGTGGTATGGGACACTTGGATTCAAAAATGTATTTAAATGTCTTCCTTTCTAAATTGTGTAACATTAAAATGTTTTCATGAAAAAGGGATATTTCTCTCAATGATGTTTACAAAACATTTTCATCTATGTCAATATCCTTTGATGGATTTTAAGATTATTTGAAGTTGATTTATTATGATATAAAACTTCCATATTGTAATGATGTTTTGTGATATGTTTGACTGTGGATGTTCCATTTATATAGCATTCATGGTTTCTGAGTAAAGTATTGAAATTTCGTATGCTAGTTCCAATAAGAATGTTTATGCTATATTTCATCCTTTACATCATATGAATGTGTTGGACAAGTATGTTCCAGGTTTGGGACTGGTTAAACTAAGCCCTCCAGGTTGGGGAATGGTAAAAGTAAGCCCTCCAGGTTAGGGACTGGTAAAAGTAAGCCCTCCGGTTTGGTCTCCGGTTATTAGAGGAACTCCGGGTTGGTGTCCGGTTATTAGAGGCATTCCGGGTTGGTGTCCTGTTATTAGAGGCACTCCGGGTTGGGTTTCGGTTGCAGTTAGCCCAAAGTTCTTGGGACGAGGCCTTGACAAAGAAATTAAAGTTCAGCATTATGCATTCCAACATTATGAAAGTGGTTATTGATTTTGAATGTGATTATTCGATTAGTAGAATATCAATTTGATTTATTAAATGGCATTATTTCATTTTATTTATGCCATACCATGTTGAAAGTTCAAGTTTGAAAGGCTTTTGTTTTAGTTATACATTGACTTAAATGTTTATTCTTATTTTTGAAAGTTTCCGCTATATTGTTATCCTTACTGGGCATTTGAGCTCACCCCTTTTCTATGTTTTATTTTTCCCAGGAAGTGAAGAAGTAAATTATGAATGACCTGCAAAGATATTATGTGGGGATATGAGTGTGGATTATGGAGACAATATATTGTTGTAGTAGTTTTTTTCATTTTATGATGTAATGTAAGACTTATGAATATATCTAGTGTTTCCAAGGCTACAAAACCAATCAATCTTTCAAGATTTGATCTTTCTTGTGATCATGCCAATGTTATGTAATAATGCACTGACTCTGGGTAACTAGGGTCGGGGCATTACAGTTGGTATCATAGGAAGTTTAGTACAAACCTTGGAAGCTAGAGTTAGATAAACTCTGATTAGAGCACATAGATTTACGATGAATTTTGAGGATTAGTATAGAAGAACTTCATAGAATTTTGGTATTGTAGAGATTTTATGAGTTTTCAGAGAAATACATCCCTATCTGGATACGAGCAGGTAGAGGCAGCTCTGGCACAGATGTACCTAGGGGTAAAACCTGAAAACACCGCTTTGAGCTAGACTCGAACGGGAACTGGTGCACGAGAACGGGCCTTGCTGCACTCTTGGTTACGACACTCCCGGGGGATATGCTTAGGATAATTCTCATTTTCTTTACAAACCATTATGAAGGGTTTATGAGTATATACATCCTCAAAGGAGACATTTTTATGATTATGGATTATATCCATAAACTATTTAATTTATGTTATGTGTTTTACAAGTTTCGGATTAGTTATTGTTATTCATAAACTAATCTAGTGTATGCCATTGTTTAGAAATGGTGCCCAATAGAAGGAATGAGAACTCCAGTAATGCACATGATCCAAAGAGAAGGAAGGATCATGTCTTTCATGGTCTTAAGCTAGAATTTATAAGAGAAATAGTCTCCCATGTATTATCATCATATGAAGAAATAATATCATGTGTTGATAAGATAAGTAAAGAGTTTATTGAGTCCTATGGATTTGAAGGGAAGCAAGAGAAGAAAAGGATGGAAGAGGGAAAGATGGATAAAGGGAAGAGGGAAAAGAAGAATTTTCCCATATGTGATAACTGTGGGAAGAAACACCTTGGAACTTCCCTGAAAGGATTGGGAGTTTTTTATAAGTGTGGAGGAAAAGGGCACAAAGTACATGGATGCAAGGCTAAGAAAATAGTTTCAAATGTACAATGCTTCATTTGAAAGGAGTTTGGACACTACCCAAACCTATGTCCCAGTCATCAGACTATGCCGCAAATGATGCTATTGGATAATAATCAAGTTATGATAATACCACAGATAAAGATGAATTATTAGAGTTCTTATGTTGATTATGTCATTTGATTGTTGTATAAAAAATGTACTTGTTATAATAATTATGGAGTATATAAGGATTGTACTGCAGTACTATTTCATTAAAGACTTGAGATTGTGTGGAACAAAGAAAAGTGACTCAATAGCAGGATAAATTTTTGGAAAATATATGGTTGAGAGAATGATAAACCATAATATAGTTCTGATACTGAGGTAGTGATTTCGGAATAATACATGATTGATTTGGATAAATTATGTTGGATATTCTTGACTACCTTGAAGCTGATTAATGATTTGTATATTCCATCATTGTTGGGGTTTAAAACATTTTTGGATTGAAGGAGTACATCTATTGTTCTTTAAGGAATGAGGGATCATGAATGTAATCAATAAGGTTTTATGGTAATTCAGGATGTTTCAGTGTTTTTAAAGAATACATGATGAATGTGTTCACATGTTATTACGTGGAAAAAAGGATATTTATTGTGTTTACCTTCCTTATAAATTTTGGACTGAATTATTTTGGATAGTTCTAGTTTGGATTATTTTGGATTGCCATAAAAGGACAACTCGGAGGTCGGGCGGCAACCCGTCGTGTCCGGCAAGGCTGCGAGACTTGAACCCGCAACCGAAGGGTGACAAGGGTTTATCACCTACCACTAGACCACGAGATGTCCTGGATTAAATAATTTAGTTTTTATTAAAAGATCTTGTAGATGAATTATAAATTCGTTTATTTTGGAACCCTATAAGAATTGTGTAAATAGAATTTTTTACGTTCTATTATCTTTTAGAGTGAAAGATGAGTTTGTGGTAGAAATTTATTAATGGATAAAACTCTAATTATAATGTAAGTATATCTCATTATGATCTGTGCCAATCTCATAAATAAATTCCTCAACATTAATAAAACGAACTTAGAACAAAAATGTTGCCCTAGATGGTACCTTAAATCATCACTAATTTATGGCTTTGGGATATTTGGCCTTTTCATAGCCATGTTCTCTACCACTCTCCATCAGATAATTGATGGTTAGATTTCTCTTCCATATCCATATTTTCCAATATGGAACCCTAGTATGTGTTATTTTCGCTAATCTTCATACTTTCCACTCTTTATTTTAAATAGAGGCCTCATTAATTCATTTTTTGATGTGGGATTTCAACTTAGATATTTTGAAACGTCAAAAATGGGTTATCCCAATACACTATGTTTTGTTGAACCGATGGTATTTCAAATAATCATAGATTGATGAGTTTAAGGACATCAATTTTATACTTTTTTGTGATTGATGACCTCAATCAATACCTATAAATATTTACATTTTTCCTCAAATTATATGTCTCTAATTGCCACCAATGTTCTCCTAATCGAGATCATAATTTGGTGGTGACCTTTTGATTTCTCTTTTCCTCATATTAAGACTAAATTTGAGTAACCCAATTTCTGATGTGGGTTTTCCCACAAATAGATTTTCTATTTTCATCCTTTTATTTTCAAAAAACAATTTCAAATTGCGAGGACGCAATTTATTGAAGGAGGGGAGAATGTAACACCCCAAGATTTCATAGTGTGTTATTTCTTCAAAATAATACAATAACTTGCACTACACGCAACACCGAGTTTAAACACACTATGACTTACCAAACAAGACGTTCGATAGAGGTTATGAATAGTATTAACTAAATTTTAAACTTTATATAATCCTTATAATTTTAGAATCCATATTATGAGTTTCTTAGACATAATGTAAGAACAAATTCATTTTCAGTATTGCATTTTTATCAACTTTTAATAGTGAACACTTTTTAAATACAATATTTTAATCTTTTTGACTAAATGGGGACGTCAAAAATTTAAAATGAAACATCCCAAGCTTCCACGGTACGCTTTCCTTTGAATAATACAGTAGCCTGTGTTGTACGCAACTTCGAGTTCTAACACACCACAACCAATCAAACTAGCCGTTATGAATAGTAATACCTACATTTTAAAATTTTAGAAATTTTATCTCCCAAAATGGACTTCGTTTTTGGATTCGGAGTATCGAATTTAGCCTATGGTGAAATTTTGGTACTTTTCGGATAACTTTTATATTTTGATGAATTGTGAAAATTACTATATTTTAATTAAAAACAACTTTTTTAATCAAAATAATTAATAGTGATAAATTATGAATTTCAGTGGTTTTAAAGTATATTCAGAATATATTTTCACCATTTAATATAATGTTGGTCATTGGACATAATTTTACAATTAAACCGAACATAAACAAGTGTGAATCTTTTGATAGTGATTATCTCTTAAAAACACGCTTTTTGTTTTGACAGCGGGAATTAATTTTAAATTAATTTCTACCACATCTGTGTTTTGAATTTATAAAAATGGATTCCATATTTGTAATCAGGATGTTTAAATTTTGTAAATAGGTATATTTTATTTTTAGACATTTTGAATAATTACTGCGGTAAATATTTTATTTACCAGGGTTAAGGGTAAATCCGGTAAATAAGGGTTACAAAATAATATTATAATAATACTAAATTACCCTAAAACGTGTCCTAGACTTATTGGTTGATACATGTTCGACCATAGGCATCTTTGGGTCGATTTTGGGACCCCATGGTTCCACTTGTAGGTGATAGGGTCACTTTATTTTAATTAAGTTAAAATAAATACAAAAATAACACAAGCATATATCTTTTAGAAAAACAATTTTTACATAGAGTTATATATGTTGGATTTTAGATTATAAATATTCATTAGAAAGATGAAAATATTTCCTACATAATGATATTTTATTTATAATTTTAGACATTAAATAATTTATTTTATTTATGACACAATAATGATGCAGTAATTTCTATAATGGTGAAAAATCAAAAAAATTGATTTTATAAATACCCAAATAAATATAATATGAAACTTTTAATGAATTAAACTATTTTATAGAATATTATGATATATTAGGATTGATGTAATTGAATTTCTTCGAAGTAATCAATCTGTTATGAGTTTCACAAAAATCAACTATTGAATAGTGTCAAAATTGACATAAAAGAGTTCTTAAAACAAATATTATATTATTAATTGATATTAAATTCCTAAAATGCTAAGGCTAGGCCAAGAGACTTATATCATGATAGGTTCATCATTAATGGACCACTTGGGGGTCTCTTGGATGTATATAGTATGTTTATTAACCATATTATATAAAAATACAAAGAGACATTGTAAAAGTGAAACTAATTAACTTAATGTTAATACTTAAAGATAAGGTTAATATAAGTACCCAAACCTGTCTAAATTCTATTAGTTGAGTTGTTTTCGCCCCATACCCACCTTGAAATCTAAATAATCAACTTTGGAGCCATTAGAAACCGAATATGAATTTATTATAAACTAATATTTCTAGATTTTCCAAATGTGCCCCTCACCCCTCTTATAAAAGGGCACTCCTCCTTCTCATTTTCTTCACACCTTCAAAACATTTTGGTTCGGCCAAAAACTACCCAAATACTCTCCCAAATTACCTCACTACAACCTAGAGGCCTTAGTTTGATCATAAAGCCATCCTAAGGAGCCATTTTGATCAAATCAAAAGGAAGAACCCGATGAAGAGGAGGTTAACCTACCCCAACCAAGGAAAAGTACTAGGTAAGGGGTTTTCATCTCACTCCTTATTCCCCTGAGATTCATGCCGTATTGACACCATCACCTTTTTTGTGGTGTATGTACTTCCCATAATTATATTCTTTGTGTAATACACTCTAATTATGTGTATTTACATATTCATTGTATGATACCTCTTTCATGGGTTGTATGTTTCATAAGTTACCAAATTGATAAGGGTTTACTTCACAATCTCTTTAATATCCGAGGTTGTTTTTACGTAAGTATCTACTAGGAAATATTTACTATCCATGTCCATATTTCATAAAAGAGTTTTCAAAGGGATTCTTTATAACGGAAATTTTACTAAATCATCATTTTAAATGTTTTAAATATTTATTCTTCTAAATCATTCTCATTTATGTCCATGTTTTCAAAATGGTTTTTAAGGATTTATTTATATGAAAATGAATGTTTTAAAAGTGTTAATTCCATTCAGAAGTTTCAAAGTGTAAGGGACACTTTGATTCAAAAAATTATTTAAATGTCTTCCTTTCTAAATTGTGTAACATTAAAATGTTTTCATGAAAAAAGGATATTTCTCTCAATGATTTTTACCAAACATTTTCATCTATGTCAACATCCTTTGATGGATTTTAAGATTATTTGAAGTTGATTTATTATGATATAAAACTTCCATATTGTAATGATGTTTTGTGATATGTTTGACTGTGGATGTGCCATTTATATAGCATTCATGGTTTATGAGTAAAGTATTGACATTTCGTATGCTAGTTCCAATAAGAATGTTTATGTTATATTTCAACCTTTACATCATATTAATGTGTTGGAAAAGTATGTTCTAGGTTGGGGACTTGTTAAAGTAATCCCTCCAGGTTGGGGACTAGTAATAGTAAGCCCTCCAAGTTAGGGACTGGTAAAAGTAAACCCTCCGGTTTGGTCTCCGGTTATTAGAGGAACTTCGGGTTGGTGTCCGGTTATTAGAGGCACTCCAGGTTGGTGTCCGGTTATTAGAGGAACTCCGGGTTGGGTTCCGATTACAGTTAGCCCCAAGGCCTTGGGACGAGGCCTTGACAAAGAAATTAAAGTTCAGCATTATGCATTCCAACATTATGAAAGTGGTTATTGATTTTGCATGTGATTATTAGATTAGTAGAATATCAATGTGAATAAGTAAATGGCATTATTTCATTTTATTTATGCCATACCATGTTGAAAGTTCAAGTTCGAAAGGCTTTTGTTTTAGTTATACATTGCCTTAAATGTTTATTCTTATTTATGAAATTTTCCGCTATATTGTTATCCTTACTGGGCATTTGAGCTCACCCCTTTTCTATGTTTTATTTTTCCCACGAAGTGAAGATGTAAATTATGAATGACCTGCAGGTATATTATGTGGGGATATGAGTGTGGATTATGGAGACAATATGTTGTTGTAGTAGTTTTTTAATTTTATGATGTAATGTAAGACTTATGAATATATCTAGTGTTTCCAAGGCTACTAAACCAATCGGTCTTTCGAGATTTGATCTTTCTCGTGATCATGCCAATGTTATGTAATAATGCACCAACTCTGGGTAACTAGGGTTGGGGCGTTACATATAACCAGTAATCTTATCATGTTAATGGAATACTCATCATCAAATATATTCTCTTCTCCTGGTATCTTAAAAATAAAAACATTGTCTATGGTGTGTCGATTCACCGCCTTCGTGGACAACGATTTTTCATTTTCCAATATCGTATTCATGGACGGTCCTAAAACCGTTATAGTTTTAAAAAAATATTGTAAAATGTATATTATAACCTTATCAATGTTATATAACTAATATATATATATATATATTATTAAATAATAAAATAAAAATAGTTCATGATGATTGCAAAATTTCCTAGATGAACTAAGATTTTATCATTATAGGCTTATAAAATGAATCATCCTAATGAAAAAAATGATATATTAGATTACAAAAAAAAGTTGGAAGTTAATTAATACCATATAATTGCACTTCTGGATAATTATTTAAATTTTAAAATAAATTTCATAATTATAATGAAGGGAACCGATCATGAATCCTTGAAATTAACTCTCTCAGAATGATTAAATTAAACATTATTATGCATCAAAAAGGACATAAATGAACTTAATAAAACAATAATAATTAAATTACAGATCTAATTGTTTTTAGAATATCTAATTATTTAATATAATTTTATTATCATGTATATTATGTGAAAGTGAAGAACACTTTTTGACATAAGGTAATGGATCACTTTGAACCTCCAGATTACCTTTGGGTTATGGGTTATCATTTTTAACCTAGTGTATTTATTAATTATTCATTTATAATTAATATATACTATGTTAATATGTTCCAAAATTATGTATCGATATCAATTGATCCTTCATTAATGGGGAAATACATTTTAAAAAAGGTTCCCCTCCCAATTCCTCTCGATAAGCTATTCCAATTTATGTTTACTTCCTAATTTCTTACACATTTTCAACTACACTCAATAAAATAATTATAGACACCATTATTTTCATAAAATAAATTATTTTAACATGAAATAAAATCATAATAAATTATTATTTTATACCAAGATTTATTTTTTTCAGATTTAAAGAGTATTCAATATTTTCCCCTAAACCACACTAAGGTGGCTCATTTATAAAGTTTCATAAAGACTCCTTTTACATTTTTTCACTTTTATTGGGAATAATTTATCATGATATATGAATATATTACCATATAAATATACTTTTATAATTTAAATCATTTATTTCAAGGACACCATTATGATTATTCTCTTTGGTTATGAATTAGGGCATGATCCTGATATTCTTTTCTTTCAGTGGGTAACCATTATGATTATTCCTTATACTGGATTATTTATGGGAACACATATGAATGAAAATTTTATTTTGGGTGCACCTAGATGATAATCCAAATTTTTTTTTTATTTTTTGTCTCATGGGACAACATATATGAGATTAGGGATTAAACCTAATCCATTATTTAACTTTTTCGATAATGTGATATTGTCTTGGCAGTTAGACTTGACTCATTTTTATGTTATGTTATATGTTTCTGTCATATTACTAAGTATCCATGACAACCCCATCCCATGTTATATATATTATGATTATATAAGTTTATTCTTGTAACATTATTTTTTATGTCATCTTGTTCTTCATTATAACCCATATGACATGCATTAATACTATTTATATTCCCTTATTGGGATTTTTAGCTCATCCTATTGTCTATGTATTCCATAGGTTATCCTAGGTAGTTTTAGGATCTTGAATTGATTAAAGTTCCCATTCTGGAAAATATGTTATATTTTGGTTTCATGTTTTCTAATTATGTAAATAGTCTCTAAAAAATATAGACTTCTTGGTCCTAGGAATTTTTTTAAAGGATATTTCTACTTAAAATCACATAATATCATGTGTAAAAGGCTAGAATTTATATAGTTGGTATTATAATTTGGATTTGTAATTTTTAGAAATCAGGACATTAAAACATTAATAATAACCATATAGAAAATTATATCTCTATGGATTACCTTGATTTATGCATATGGAATCCGAAATTGAGGTTATACTATTAATATTAAAGTTTTGTCTTAGATGTTCAAACTATATTTGTTATATAATCATTATATAAGAATTAAAGAACCATAATTCTCTTTTAATTTTTATCGTTAATGAATAGAAATAGGAGAAACCATGTGAATAATAAATGTTATAGCTCATTTGATGATTTATTAAATGAGCTTCCAAATTTTATTGGAATAGGAGATTAAAAATTCTTGAAATAATTAGAAAAATTGGCTCATGTTATCAATAATAACATGAATCATGTGAAATTCCCTCCTTTACCTAATAAATATAAATTTGATTTTTAATAATTTATGTTACAAAGGATTCTTATCTTTAGTGGATATTTTAATCCTCTCATTATATAATAATAGATTAAATTCATTGAGAAGATATTCATTATCCTCCAATGATCAGAAAGAAGATAATATTGTGCTAGCAATCTATTTTTTGATTGGGAAGTTGATCAGTGGTTGAAACTAATCCAAAACAAAAATTCAAAGGAGTAAATTTATTCTAAGTAATGTGAAGGAATCCCGAAAATATTTTACAATTAATATATTTCATAAAATCTCCATATTAAGATGAAAAGAGAGTTAATTGGATAAGATGAAAATGAAGATGTGTCTATAGGGGAATTTCAGTAAAACCTTACAAGGATTTCATGATATGGCTAGGAATTTATAATTAAAACTCGAAAAATATTTCATCTCTTTTTTAGAAGAATTAAGTGGACTCAACAATAATAGTTAGTTATTCGAGACATTGACAACTATGAAGAGATTTTTGACTATCCCCTTATATTTGTGGTGGCGATCGATAATTCATAGTGGTCTCGTGGACCAGGAAGAAGAAAACATAAGATTAAATTCTCTTTAGGAGGTATGAAAGAATAATATTATGGAGTTAAGAAGGCCGAAAATCCCACTTGTCAAAATTGTGGAGAGAATAATTCTAGAAACATCTTAAAGTGGACTAGGAGAGTATTCAAACGTGACGGAGAGGGGTATCTTTCTATTTATTTTTAAAGGGATATAAAGAAGCCCAAAAACATAGAAGTGGAGTGGAAGGTTTATATCAGTTGTAAAACTATATTGCAGTGTTTCAACTATATTGAAAATTGGAATTATATGATCCATTTCCCAATGATAATTGATGTCAGAGTCAATCATAACCAAAAAAACATCCAATTCATCAATGAAAGTCATATTCAATCATGATTTATGAGGGGGATCCTTAAAATGAACCAATGAAATGTATGATATTTATTAATTTATGAATATTGAATGAACTATTTGATTCTTGTTCTATAAATTATTTCATACAATTCAAGTTCAATAGAATTATTCAAAAACCACCTCAAAATATGATATTGGAGTTATATGAGAGAATAATGAAAGGAATAATTATGAAATAAATAATATATAAATACTCCTTATCGAATTTTGGTGGACTAAATATTTATTAAAACCCCATCTAACATACATTAGGGACGTTTGATGCTATATTTGGAATGGATTGGCTATCCTAACATCAACTATAGGTAATTGGAGATCACTCTTCACATCCGAAGGCATCATATAATTATGTAAAATTGTAAGGAGGATGAAACTCCTACCGAATCATTGAAAAAATTATGGATATTATTTCCTTAGGAGGAGGAATACCTAGCTCAAATTATTTATAAAATGGAGATGATCATGCTCAAAGACATTCCCATTGTGAGGTACTAAACTTTGTGTTCATGGAAGACTTTTCTAGTCTTCCTTTTGATTGATAGGGTTAGTTATCTGTTTGACTTATTATTGGTTATATTTTTATATCAAATACACCATATAGAATGGGGAACATTGACTTAGAGGAATTGAAAAAGAAGTATCAAGGTAATCTGGAAAAAGGTTTTATTTGCTCGAGTGCTTCACTATGGGGTGCCCAAGTCCTCTTCATCAAGAAGAAGTACACATCAACATGCTTCTACATTGAATATAAACATAATATTTGTCGTCCTAGATACAAATATTTTTACATTGAATACATGTATATTTAATGTACTCATATTTTAAACATATTATTACATATTGTTCACTGTTCTTTATGACTATGATATAATAATGACCTATAGTATTTGTCGCATTTATAAGGTCATGGATATTAATTTCTATGATGGGAACGATGAAATGATATAACAATATTCATAAACATAGTTCTGTAGTAGGATCTCATACTATAATGGGTCAAATAGTGTACAGACTGTCAGGTTCAACTACTCATAAGCAGATGAGACTTCCTCTCAAGATGTTCTCACTTGGTAATCTCCAAAGGAGAGATTATGAGAACATACCGACCAGAACGAATTATGCATGTTTTGGGTTGTCAAATATTCCAATCTACGAGTGTGTGTAACTGTCCTTAGACTTTAAGATTATCACTAATACATGTCACGACTCACACACTATGATTTACTAAAAACAATTGTCACACCATATGATGGAGGGAAATATGGTACATTAGGTGCCTCACGAGTTACATGTTATTAATGTATAAGTCAAGGAAGGATTTTCCCCTTCCATTTATGGAAGTTGATATCTCATCCATTTGATTTAAATATAATTGTAATGAAAAATTCCATGGCCACGGTGTAACAATGAGTTTATTTTGGATAGTCAAAGAATGACGTATCAAGCATAAAGTTTGACGACAATATCATGAAACTTTCCTAATGAAATATTGAGACAAAGAGATTATATTACAAAGTGAGAATTTGTACGTGGATGTCATTGTTGTGACTTTATTTTATTTCTCTTGGGTGCCTTGAAACACTGCTAGACAATACTCTTTGACATTAGACAAGCCCACCTAATGCCGATGAGAAAACATCCTAGAGGGTTACAAACTAAGTGTTTTTGTTGGACGTTGTTAAATTCAATTTGAATTTAATTATTGAAATAAATATTTTTCTCTAGACCGTGGAATAATTTTATTCAAGTTATAATGGTCAAATAAATTAAATTGAATATATTTATTTATTTTATTTATCCTTTAATAAATATTTATTTACTAGTTTTTAAATAAAATATTTATTTTAGAGAATAAATTATTTATTTGTTTATTCAGGTGTTCAATAAAAGGAAGTGAAGTTTGAGCAGACCAAGACTGGTCCAGAAGTAAATTATTTATTTTCTAGATGGTAAAAAAATTATTTAACTAGTTATCACAAGTTAAAATAATAATGGGGCTACTATAATTTTGTGATGTGAAATTTTATTTATAATTATATCTTACTCAAGTCAGAGCATCATAAAAAATGAAGAATTATTATTATTATGAGAATGTGTTTTCACTATGTTCATCAATGTATTTAATTTATATTATTCAATTAAATATTGTAAATGAAGTTCCATGCATATAAATAGGCAAGTATGTCTATTGTTCCATAGAGAACACATTGCACACTTGGTGAATTGAGAATTGTTCAGCCAAAAAATTTCCCACTTTAATCCTATTCATACCCCTATCAAGAACGAGAGACATTCTTCAATACCAATGAACAAGTAATCAAGAATGAATGATGCAAGACAATCGCTTCACTGCGCTAGCACCCATAGAATGAGTGGTGTCAATCGGAGGACATTGAAGCACATGTGGACCACCGATAGAGGGATTCTGGTTTGGATCCTCACAAGCACATTGAGACCATCTTGAAGGCTCATTTTGAATGATCAACACCATCAAATAATAAATTAATGAAGAACAAGGGATCCATTTATTTAAGAAATTAATTAAGTTAATTATTAACATGATGTGCAAGATCCTCTCTAAAGGTTTCGAGCCCCTTAATACTTTATCTAAATCATTGATAATATTCTATGGAGAATTGCGTTCATCATCATATTGTTCCTAGAATAATCAATGATCATGGTAAATATTAATGTTGGGTGTCATCCCAACCGCACTTCCATTGTGCCCGAATCCATCAATCAGGAACTTTACAAAATCAAGATAATAAACATGTATACCATTCCATAGATAGATGAATTTTTTAATCAAAAAATGAGGGGATTAGTAATTATCTAATATTGATCTGTAGTTGAGATATCTCCAATTAAAGTTGAGGAAGGTATATATTCACAATATTTCATTTGGAATGAAGTATAAAAAATATATCATTTTAGAGATGCACTTTGAACTCAGTAATGATCAAAAAATATTTTTTGATTTAATGCAATGATTATTTAGTTTTTTCTTTAAAAATTTATTGTATTCTTTATAAATGATATTATGATATACTACAAGTGATATGTGGAAAACAAGGAGCATTTTAAAACTTTTATAATGATCTTGTGTAGTGAGAAACTATCTAAAATGTACAGATAATGTGAGTTATAGGGGGGGAAGTATCCTTATTGGGGAATGTTATTACTAGAAAAGGAATATTTATGGACCCTAATAAAATAGAGGTAACAAAAGAGTGGACCAGGACAACATTTGTAATCATGATCCGTAGCTTCCAATATCATGTCGGGTATTTCTGATGATTTAGGATGAAATGTTTATTTTTATAAAACCCACTATCCAAGTTGTCTTAAAAATTAGTGTAGTTTTTCTAATCCAGTGAATGCAAATAATGTTTCAAAGAGCTGAATAAGATGCTTATCACTGTACTAGTTTTTACACTACAAATAACATGGGAGCTCTTTATGGTATAAAAATATTCATCCAAGAAGGGTTCAGTATGTGTACTGATGAAAAATTGTAATGTAATAACCTAAACCTCAAGGAATATGAATGTTCGTGATAAAAAATATCCCAAACATGATGTAGAGTTAGTGGATATTATATTCACATTTAAAATCTCATAGAATTATCTATATGAGGATAAGTATGAGATTTATACTAATCATAAGATCGTAAAACATATATTCACATAGATGGAGGTTATTATTTTCTAGTGATGATAATTACATATCATCAAGGATTATGACTGCTCACTCCACTACCATCCAGATAATGAAAATAATTTGGCAGGTGCTTTAAATATAAATGATCCTATAATTCTATCAATAATGATAATTGATAAGGATACAATATTTTTAGACATGGAAAGGATGGGAATGGGAATCATGATGGAATATACATCATTATTTGTTTAAAAAATTATTGCTCAACCATCCCTCATGGAGAAAATAAGGGATTCTCAATAAAATGATGTGGAAATTTATGAAATGGTAAAACCCATAAGAACGAGTAAATCCTTAGTTTATCAAATTGACCAGGAATGAGTTGAAAGATTTCGGTAATGATTATATACACCATCTAATTCAGATATAAAGAAATATCTTCAGAATGTAAAACATGACGTAACCATCTCTATCAACCTAGGGAGAATAAGGATTCATCGAGATCCTTGGGAACTCTTTAGTTGGGAAAATATAAAGGAGATATATGATTATACATCAAAGTTCCTAGTATGTCAGAAAGTGATGGTAGAAAGGAAAATGTCTAAGGGGATTATGTATCCATTACCCACACCAAAATGGAAATGGGAAAACATAATTATAGATATTTTTTATAGACTACTAAAAGACAGCAGGAGACAATAGGTATATATGGGTCATTATGGATCTTCTAACAAAGTCAACTCCATTTTTTTAAATTATAGAGGACCTATCACTCAATGAACATGAATTGATATACATCTGAGAAGTGGGAAGGCTACTTGGAGTACCATTATTGACTGTATGTGATTGATATCTGAGATTTAAATCTATGTTCTACAAATGTCTCTAACATTATCTAAACCTTGAGATGAAATTTAATATAACTTATCATCATCAAACTGATAGAAAACATGAGTAGACTATTCAAAAACTAAATGACATGTAGGGATCATAATCAACGGACTTAATATGATTATGGGCCTAACATGTACCTATGATAGAGTTATATTACAATAATAGTTTCTAATAAAGAATTTAAATGGATTCATATGAATCCATTTATTGGAAAAGATTCAGAACACCTAAATTTCTGGTTGAAAATGGTGAAATTATGATACATGGAGATAAAATGGTCTGAGAAATGGTAGAAAAAGAGAAAACCATTCAAAATCACATCATGGAAGCCTAAGACTGATAGTAGGGTTATGTATATAATACTTGATGAAGCATTTATATTGAAGTTGGTGACATGGTATTCCTCCACATATCTCTATCAAAGAGAGTTATGAGATTTTGGAAGAAAGGAATGTTATGTAATAAGTACATCGGACCCTTATAAATTCATTATCATGTTAGATCTATGGTCTATCAACCAATAATTCCACCCACCTTGTCCTAATCTCATGATGTATTCAAAGTATACCTCATGTGGAAGTACAATCCACATCGTTCACATGTAATAAATTCATAGGTGGTACAACATGAAAATGACCTCTCTTATGTGGTGAAACCAATAAAGATCTTGTACCATAGAGATTAATTTATATTAGAAAAAACTACTCAACATGTTAAAGATCCATGTAAGAACCATATGTATGAAGATAAGATATAGGAACCAGAGTAAGTGAAGATGGTGAATTACATCAATGTCTCTTCACCATAGTATGTAAAATGAAATTCCAAAAGTGTAATTTCATAAAAGGGGAAGAATGTGACAACCTAAAATTTTATCAATATAATTTACCATACTATATTTATTTATATATGACCAAATAACAAAATTAGACTCATAAATTAATAATGAACTAATTGGTATTCATATAAATTGAGGAACATATTATGAACAAAAAGCTAACCAATGGAATAATAATGTGGATGTTATGAATATTAATATAGTTATTATAATATTAACATATCCTTTTATTTTTGATATTAAATTTAGTTATATTAAAAATGAATATATAATATAGTTATAATTAGGAATAAGTAAATAATATTTTTGAAAATAAAAAATTATTGTTGGTATTCTTGTGAAACATAAATATTTATTTATTGTAACATCATGTAATTATCTTGGTATAGATCATCTAAGTTTTTTTGGTTTAATTCATTATAGATGAATATTTTAGGTTCTGGGTAGTGGGAAAATGAAGGGTTTGTCCACAATTATTTATGCCTTGCACGTTTTCTTTGGGAAATGTTTTTTTGCATAAGAAATAAAATAGGGTTCTTCCCTTTAATTTTATTTGACTTTTCTTTTTTACCTTTATTTATTTTTCAATTTTATTTTTATTTTTATCCTTTATTTGTTTCTCTCCTCTACCCATTTTTTTCTTTTCCCTCCAACATGGTGTGCACCTCCACCTCTCCCTCCATGCATGGCATATGAACCCTCATCCTCTCTTGGGGGTTTGGCGATTCCACCTTTGTTTCTTATATGATTTTATCATCATTAGATTCAATATAATTACTAGGGTAATCTCTCTAATCCGTAATCATCTATTTCATGTTTTTTACAACATTCAATAGACTATCTTCATAAAACATATTTTTTACATATTGTGGGGGATTTTCTAAATCTTTGGATTTCTTGATTTTCTGGATGAATCAAGGAATGATACCAAACGTTTGGAGTACTATGACATTGAGGTAGGGTACCTATGATTCCTTAAAATTAATTTATATTTATAGACATCATAACATGGTACCGCTCATCAGAACCATCCTATGAAGCTAAATACAGCATATTAAATCAATTAGGTTGTTTGTAGTGTCTGTAGTGACTTTTTGTTATGAGGAATCCCATATTTAGGGTGTTCTCCTTGACATTAGAAATCCCTTTTGGGTGTCCCATCATTTTCAGAAAAATTTGGATTGTGCCTTTAGTAAGGACATCCCTTTGTTTAGTGTTTTAAATAGATAACATGAATTGAAATAAGAATTGTACCATTAATAGGTTCACTTGACAATGCATATGGTTAATTTTAAATGTTTGACCTATGTATATTTCTATATACATATTGTTCATTCTATTTTTAATTTCTTTATGTCAATCCAATTCATATATATAATCAATATACTAGGCCTTAATTTTAATTTATCATGTGAGTGGTGAATCACTTTTTCATTATGTCTAATTTTGATTAAAGTTGAATAAATGTGTATAATTTATGTTATATACCTTTTCTTTATTTTATAATATGACAATATTAATTTTATTAATGACTTCTGGTTTCTCATATTCATGTGATGCAATGTGATTTTCATTTTATTAGTTCTAAATGAGTTTTGAATAAGAATTAAATATAATTAAATGATATTTTTAATCAACTGATGCCATTTTCTCATAACAAAACCCCTCCAATGGAGGAGTGATGTATTCTATACTAAAAATAGTAATTAGGGTTATTATAAATGCTTTATTTCCTTTTAGAATAAACAATACAATTATTTTTTCGCATAAATTAAAAATCTTGATTAAATGGTAATATTATTAGCTTATTATATTAAATTGCATGTAATGATATGTAATTTTTATTTTCTTTTCTTGGTATCTTATACCTCTTTCACATGATTTTATCTTATTAATTTATTATTTAATTTCTATATAAACTGTGCCTTTTTTGATTAGATCAAATTACAATGCTTGATTAAAAGATAAGCTTGTTTTCTTGTTAAATTAAATTGAAGGTGATGGAATGAAATCATTTAAATGTTACGATAGTTGTTTATGCCCTGGTTATGATATTATTTATTTCCATGAAATGTAAATTGTTCCATTATTGATGGAATTTAGTTTCATGGGTGGATTTAATTGTAGGCATCTGATACTAAGATGCTTCTTATTCATATGCAATTATTTATTTAAAAATTTCCTCAATATGTGCCTTGATTGTTTGGTTCACTTGATACAGGATAGAGAGAGAACATGGGATCCATATTAAGGGTCTATGTATAGACTCACCATGCTAGATGGGTTATGACCAGACATACCTGGGGCGGTGCTTTGTATTTTTAGTGTGAGGTATTCCTAATAATTTTTAATACTCTTTATGATTTCGGTTTCTTAGGGGATAAATCATGGACAGACCGATTGGAATATATGGATACACCATGCTTATGGTGATACTCGGTCCCCAATATGAGATACTTGGGATAGACTCAGAGTTTAATATGCCTCACCAAAATTCATGGGACCACAAAAGGGTCACCATAGATGGGCTCAGTGGTGTTGGTCTATATTAGATATACCATATAGATACCTAGGATTCATTTAGATCACTATGATAGGCTCAGACTCCACCAATGGAATTTATGATCTTGTATGAAATGCTTGAATTATATGAGATTCATATATTATTATTTCAATGATCTATCTTGTTCACCTAGGAAGTTTCTCCATTAATTTATTATCACACTGGGATGATGACATGTGAGATAGAACCCAATCAAAGTACAAGCTTGGGGGTATGAATTTTTCATCAGCAGTGTTTTGTTGGTCCCTGGTGTAGATATTCTAGTATGAACATGTAATTTATTCAAACTTCTGACTTAGGCCAAACAATGTGGTATAGGATATATGGATTCTTGGGAGCTCAAACCATGTGGTAGTTTTTTTATTTATTTCACATCATGAATTTATTAAGTATTGGAACACAACATTTATTGATAGTATGAAATGGAATGACCAAGATACCATGAGTACCGAGCTAAAGTGATTATTATATCACACCATTATCAGGAACTATTTGGTGATTGAGTATACATTATACTCATAGGTATAGATAATGGTATGTAAGCTACTTCATATTCATGGGTGTTTTATTGCTTATTTGGATGGATATTGGGGGTAGAGGTGTAATCTTATTCTTGAGATGCTGTTGTAGAATCTTTCTTTTTTATTTTTTTAGTTTTTGATAACAAGTTGTACATTCTTGTTCCCATGATCCCATTAAATTCTATTTTTTCATAGACTCATGATATCCACATCGTCATATTTTTATCTAGGATTATCATTCAGCTTCAACAACTATCTATTTATTATGCTTGGGTTATTTATTCTCACTACTTATGTCAGCTTATTTGTATGCATCCAATACATGTTATATAATATTTAATACTATGTTATACCTAATACTATGACTAAATAGTCTCTCCACGACCACGACTAGGTCGCTTTTCAGTATTCGGAAGCCTCTTTCATTCAGGGAGATGTGATGGGAATTTTAGTTATTGAATAAACCATTTATTAGTGATTGGACATCACAATTGGGTGAAGCACTAGTCTAATGCAACAATTTCTTGGGGTATTGTTGCGATACTGATTTATATTACTTTAGCCTGATGATATGAGGGAACTACATAGAATGAATCGAACTAGGGACTATAGGAATTGAATTGTTATAAATTATACCATATCATATTTATTTTAAACACGTAATTTTCTATTTTCATGTGATTGTTGCTGTTCCTTTCCGTTATATCTCGTACTACCTATTTTTGTATAAATATAGATTTGTTCCAATTTATTTTTCAGAGACATATTATAAATTCTGTTATGTGGACATCCAATTGATGTTTATATAGTTTAAGGGACTTTATTAATTGAAATGATGTTCCGCCTAATTCAGTGTATTTAAAAGGGAATTAATGGAAAAATGAACTAAAATTATTTCAACATTTTTTAAAAGGAAACATGCACATGTTGTGATTCCTTGACCTTTACTATGAATTTACCTCTGAAATGGCAGTAGGTCATGTGTCTCAGTTGTAACACCTGAGACTTTTTTGAGAAATATTTTGTTTTTATGTTATATAAATCATCAAAGGAATCTTTCACTACACACAACACTAGCTTGGCTTGCTTTACATGCAACCGTGACCTTCCTTGATAGCTTGCATCGTACGCAATTCCGAGTTTCACTAAACAACGATATGCTATTAAAATATTATTAAAACTAGCCGTTATGAATAGTAATAACCACTTTTTGAAATTTTGAAAATTTTATTTTTCAAAATGGACTTCATTTTTAGATTCATAATATCGAAATTAGCTTAGGGTAAAATTTTGGTACTTTTCGGATAACTTTTATATTCTGATGAATAGTGAAAATTATTAAACTTTAATTAAAAACAACTTTTTTAATCTAAATAATTAATATTGATAAATTATTAATTTTAGTGGTTTTAATGTATATTTAGAATATATTTTTACAATTTAACACAATGTTGTTCATTGGATGTAATTTCACATTTAAACCAGACATAAACAAGTGTCAATCTTTTGATAGTTATTATCTCTTAAAAAACGCTATTTGTCTTGACGATGCGAATTAAGTTTTAAATTAGTTAATGTAACTGATATGATTTTAATTTGGTAAAATAAACATCATTTTTGAATTTATAATATCAAATAAAACTTAGGCCTAATTTTTGGTATTTTTCTGGAAACTTTCATTTTTTGATGAATAGTGAAACCACTAAGTGGTAGTTAAAAAACTGAATTTTTTTCATACAACTTAATTTTACACTTCTATGAGTGGAATTCAGAATATCTGAGAGACACCGTTAATATCAAGGACTAAAATATGGTTCAATGAGATAAAAATAATTTTTGGATAATAGTAACTTTTTACTTTTTTTTACCACGGTTAAAAGTAAATAGGGTAGTTAAGGGTAAAAATGATATTATTATTATCCTAACACATGTCCTAATTCTATTGGATAAGTTTAATTCGACCAAAAACAACCACAGGAATAAAATATGACCATTTAGGCCCACTTGGATTAGATTAGGACATTTATTATCAATTTATTTAAAGAAGGGTTGAAATAGTTAAAATCAAATGTTTAATAACTAAATAGTTTTTAATATAGTGTTATACATATGATAAATTCGACTATAAATATTCATTAAAAATCTAAAAAGAGTTTCTATATAATGGTATTTTATTTGTAATTTTTAGACTTAAATTAATTTAATTTATTTATGATACAATGATGATGTAGTAATTATCTTATTAATGAAATATTGACATAATTGATGTTATAAATACCAAAATAAATGCAATTTGAGACTTCTTATGAATTAAAATAAATTTATTTGTTAATATGACATGTTAGTTTTTATTTAATTAAACGTTTTTGAACTAATAATTCTGTTATGATGTTCACAAAAATCAATTACCAAATAGTGTCAAAATTGACATAGAATTGTTTTTAAAAAAAATACTATATTATTAATTGTTATTTTATTCCTAAAAATCTATGGTTCAGAAAAATTACTCAGATAAGGTTATATATATTAATAATAAAAACTTGGTGTTCGTTTGGCTTGTTATAGTATGTTTATTGACATTATAGTGTAATAAAACAAGAAGACACCGTAAAAGTTAAATTATCTAACTTAAAGTTAAATCTAAATGATAACGTTACAATTGATACCTAAACTTGTCTAAATTCTATTTTAGGTGATGATTTCAACCCATCCCCACCTTAGCTTCCGAATATATCAATTTGGAGCTACTAAAAACTGAATATGACTTTATAATAAAATAATTGTTTTGGTTATTCCAAAGGTGCCCCTCTCCTCCCTTATAAAAGGGAACCTCCTCCCTCTATTCCTCACACCACATTGAGCCTTCAATCTCGGCCAAACCCTACCAATATCTCCACTACACGTCCCTAGAAACATCCTAGTGGTCCTGCTCTTCTTCAAAGATCAATTTTAGTGCCCTAATAGGAGGTCTCAAAGAGGCGCTTCAAAGAACAGGTAATGCCCGTTACCTATTCTTTCATCTTTATTTATTCTTCCACTTCTTCTTCTTTAGTTGTTATATTATGAAGTAATAACATTAGAATCACTCATATACTTATATGTTTTTATATGTATGAAACAACCCTATTTCAACATCTATCCATCCTATGGAAAACAAAATCACCACGCCTACGTACGTACGGAATACCGTCTCCACGCCGTGGTGTAATCTATTTTCCACCACCACCTTACTCGGATGGGTATAATGGTGTAAATAATAACTATATATGATTATTGTAAAGTTATATTGATTCTTAAATAGTATAAATACACTCCAATACAATTCCACGATCATGGAAACGATATCATCGCTCGTGCGTACGTACGGAATACCGTCTCCACGATGTGATGCGACTCATTTATACATGATATTCATTGAATAAATATTATATAAATTAATTGAGTGAATTAATATGATATATATTACACTAATAAAATTATTTAAATCAGGTATCTATAACCTAAAAATAAAAATAAGAATTTATTTCACAAAACGTGCATAAGAATAAAAAGTAATAAACACCCGAATAACAAGTAGTAATGAAATATTACTAATAAGAAGCTAAGAATCTGACCATATATGATATCATAAAAATATGTATAATTTTGGAATAAGTCAATTACTTTATTTAAATCATTATATAGGAGGTTCAGACACTTATGAAGCAAATCAGACATAAGGTACGGGACAATCTCGCAATCTCAATTTTTATCTGAGATTGTTTATAGCTCAGAATTTTCTGGGGAATATTTATCATCCACATCCATATTTCCTCAATATTTAATATTTATATCCTTCTAAAATTTTTTAAATCCAATTTTACCCTTCGGTGAGTTTTTAGTAAAATATATGAAAGGAATCTTTTGTCGTTTTTCATATGAGGTACTTTTTGTCTTTTCGGACAAAAGTACGAGAACAATGTTTTGTTTAACATATACGGCATGAATGGATTTTTAAAACCTTATTTCCAAGAAGCTTACTTTACATGTTTTCATGATTATTTTTAATCAAATTCTTTTAGATTAAAATTGTATGACATGTTAAGAAAGGAAAAGTGATTTTGAAGTATAAAGGATATTTTCCTCAAGAATGGAGTTCAAGTGTTTTAGCAAAATTATTTTCCATATAAGATAATATAGGGTTCTGTTTCTATCCCTATTATTACATTTATTTGATTATGCTATGATGGAATTATTTTTATGATTTCCTTTATCTTATATGAATTTTTTTATGATGTCACGATGTCTAAGAATCCCATTTTTATTACATGGGTTATGCTATGATATATGGTTTATGATTTTGTGGCACACATAAGAATGGTATCATTATGAGATGGGAGGGGCCTATATATCCCTCAAATTCCTTGGGTAAAGATTTTATATCTCATGAGATAGACATGGCTGGAACAACAGGTTAAACCGGTTCAGTGAAACAGGACTGAAATAAGGAGTGAACTCGGTTCAGAAATGGACTTTGTCCACTAAGATAGTTTTGGAAATGAGCCTTGACTAATAAGAAATGATTCTATATGATTATGTGTGTATGCCACAATGTTTTATGTTTTATGTTACGATTATTAGGATTTCATTTCACTACTATGATTTATCCCATGTTATGAAATTATGCTCTCTTTTGCAAGTTATGATTTCCAAAATGTTATGTTCTTATGAATATGATGTGATTGATATTTATTTTGTTTACCCTTACTGAGCATTTGAGCTCACCCTATTGTATGTTTTCTTTCCCCAGGTCAGGAAGAAGGTTATTAAGTTAGATATTCCATAAGAGACTATAGATATGATGAAATAAATGGGAGACAGTGTAGACGCTTTATGAACCAGTTGATTATGTTTCCCAGTTTCTAAATACACTATACCTATAAGGTCATTTCATGGTTTTGTTATATTTTGTAATAAGTATTCTTCAAGTTTGAAGTAATAACAATGTATTTAAAGTATGGTTCATTATAGTTTGTATCACAGGAAAACGAGTTAAGAATGTATCTGATCCTTGGGAACTCTCACATGTGAGTGTTGGACGAAGCATGGATCTCCGCCCAAGGGCTTCATGAGGAAATGGCTGCCATTGGGTATGGTGGTGTGTCCCGCCCAGGGGGTGTAGCCTCCCATGGAGTGCCCTGATAGGTATCAATTATAGTCCACTGGAAGTAATTCCACACATTTATAGTTGGTATCCTAGGAAAGGTATAGTCAACCTTTGGAAACTAGGATGTGAAAGCCTTAGTAAGAACCCTAAGTATAATTCTATGCATAGAACACAATCTTAGTGTTTTAGAAATGACCATGAATAACATATGATAAGACCTTATGTGTGAAATTTTATTCTTGATTATGTAGTTTTCCTATTATAATTAGTGCTGCTCACACTATTCTTCTTGGTTTTAGTCAATGGCTGGAACCCGAAGGAACTGTGTTAATGTAGAATACAACGAGAAATACAATGATTGTCCCTCTGAGAAACCAAACGTTATGGGAGATGGAATGCAAAATCTTGCATCCATGCTCACACAACATTCTCAAGCTATGAATCATGCAGGACTTCCAAATGAGCAAAGAAAGGAGAAACATTCTGTTGAATCCTTCATGAGGCAGCGTCCACCTTCTTTCAGCTGGTTTACTGATCCATTAGTTGTTGAACAATATATTAGTACTACTAAAAAGATATTTTCTGTTCTTAAATGTTCTAAACATGATAAAGTCATCCTAGCAGTGTATCGTTTGGAAGGAGATTCTGATCAATGGAGGAATATTATTAAGAATATGAGGAAAAGGGATGAAATTGAGTCCATGGAATGGGACGAGTTCAAGAACTTATTTTTCAATAAGTACTTCCCTCGTATTCTCCGAACAAAGATGGAGAAAGAGTTTCTTGAACTGAAGCAAAAGGATAATGAATCTGTTAGTATCTATGAAGCAAATTATACAAGACTTTCAAGGTACGCTTCTGGTATTTTTATTCAACCTGAGAGTAAGATCGATTGATTCTTTAGTAGCTTAAAACCAAGTCATCTAAGGACCTTAGCCATAAGGGACTTCAAAAGCTATGAGGAAATCATTCGTTGTGCTCTCAATGTTGAGATGAAGATTGGAGTAACCCATCAGTCATATGGGTTTGATAAGAAGAGGAAAATGGAATTCAAAGGAAAATCGAAAGAGGACACTAAAAAGAAGATGAGATTTCCCTTATGCTCAAAGTGTGGAATGAAACATGGAGGGAGTTGTCTTAATGAGACAAGTAAATGTTTCAAATGTGGAAAGGAAGTTCATCAGGAATTTGAATGCCACAATGATGGGAAGAAGATGTCTAATGATGCAAACAAAGGAAGGGACACACAAAATGAACCTATTACACTTCAATGTTTCAAGTTCAAGGAGATGGGGCATTATGAAAATAAATGCTCTAATCCAAGGGTTGTTGATGATGATTGACATCAAAAAAATCATAAGTCTAAAGACAAAGGAATGTCACATGCAATTTCTATCAGCGATGTGGAGTACGATAACAATGTGTTGAAAGGTACACTTACCATCAACTCTAAAGTAGAAAATGTTTTATTTGATTATGGATCCACCCACTCTTCTTTTTCTGGAGATTTTTCTAATGGTATCACCGTATTACCTCAACAATTAGATGTTGAGTTAGCTGTGACAACACCTATAGGCACAACAGTCGCATCAAAAGTTTATAATTCTTCCCCGATTGAAGTTTGTGGGAAAGTGCTTCCTGCAAATCTTATGATCCTTCCTATAGTGGAATTAGATGCGATTCTTCGCATGAATTGGCTTTCTTTACATGGAGCTCATATCAATTTCCAAGGAAGGGAAGTCACATTTTATATTACAGATCAATCTATGATCGTCTATCGATGCAAGGATGAACATAACCTTCTAGTGGAAATTTCTTCCATCTTATGAGTCTTGATTCCACTGAATGAAGGTTATTTATCTCAAATGGTCGGTGAGAAACTCACAATTAAGAATATGCCCATTTTATGGGAGTTTGATGATGTCTTTCAGGAGGAATTGATGGGTCTTACACCAAATCGTGAAGTTGAGTTTTCAATAGAACTCGTACCGGGTGCTTTACCTATTTCAAAGACACCTTATTGAATGGCCCCAATTGAGTTGCAGTAATTGAAGAAGAAACTCCAAGAGAATCTTGATGAGGGATTCATACGCCCTGGTGCGTCACCTTGGGGGGCACCTGTTCTATTTTTTATGAAGAAAGATGGATCAATGAGACTCTACATTGATTATCGAGAAATTAACAAGATCACTATCAAGAACAAATATCCTCTCCCACGCATTGATGACTTATTTGACCAACTACACGGAGCTCAATACTTTTCCAAGATTGATCTTCATTCAGGGTATCATCAATTAAGGGTCAAAAGGGAGGATATACAAAAGATGAATTTCCGTACAAGGTATGGACACTATGAATTTATAGTGATGCTATTTGGTCTTACTAATGCCCCTGCTATCTTCATGGATCTGATAAATTGATTCTTTAGAGACTATCATCATAAATTTGTGGTAGTATTTCTAGACGACATTCTTTTCTATTCAAAGAGAAAGGAAGAACATTAAGATCATTTGACAATTATATTGAATACCATGAGAAAGGATAATATTTATGCCAAATTTACCAAGTGTGAATTTTGGCTTCAAAAATATTCATTTTTGGGTCACATAATCTCAAAAGAAGGGATATCTGTGGATCCAGCAAAAACAGAGGTTATCGAAAGATGGTCGAGACCAACAATAGTAACTGAGATCCGTAGTTTTAAGGGTTTGGCTAGATATTATAGACGTTTTGTGAAAGATTTCTCACAATTATCTAATCCACTCACCAGGTTGACTCAGAAAGGAGTTAGTTTGTTTGGACGGAGGAATGTGGAGAGAATTTCAAGGAGTTGAAAAGAAGGTTATCCAGTGCACCTGTTCTCACACTGCCTTGTAGTGGAGAAAGGTGTGTGATCCACAGTGATGCATCCAAGAAGGGGCTGGGGTTTCCTCTTATGCAAAATGATATGGTGATAGCTTTTGCCTCACGACAGTTGAAAATCCATGAGCAAAATTACCCAACATATGATTTGGAGTTAGCTGCGGTAATCTTTTCATTAAATATTTGGAGGCATTATCATTATGGAGAAAGGTGTGACATTTATACTGATCATAAAAGTTTAAAGTATATATATTCACACAAAAGGAGCTGAATATGCGCCAAGGAAGATGGTTGGAGCTGATTAAGGATTACGACTACTCAATTCATTACCACCCTGCGAAAGCAAACAAGGTGGAAGATGCATTAAGTCGACAAGACCACGCTATCTTATCCATGATGAGGATCCCAAAAGATCCAATATTTATGGATTTTGAAAGGATGGATCTTGGAATTTTAATGGAAGGGGGAAAATCATATCTTTCTCAAATGAATGTTCAACCATTTATACATATGAAGATTAAAGTGGCATAGAAAGAAGATGTAGAGTTACAAAATAAGGTGAGCAATATTCCTGAATTCAACCTTGATTGTGATGGGATAATAAAGTTCAGGAATCGGGTTTGTGTTCCTCCCATCCCAGAATTAAAGAAGGAGCTGCTAGATGAGGCTCATAGTTATTCATTCTCTATTCATCCTGGAAGCATGAATATGTATAGGGACCTGAAAGAGTACTTCTGGTGGGATGGCATGAAAAGAGATGTTGTTGAATATGTCTCTCGATGCTTGTTTTTTCATCAAGTTAAATTTAAGAGACAGATGTCTAAGGTGTTGTTACAACCATTACCCATACCCGAATGGAAATGGGAAAAGAT
The DNA here is from genome assembly GCA_963277665.1 of Viscum album. Taxonomy (NCBI): domain Eukaryota; kingdom Viridiplantae; phylum Streptophyta; class Magnoliopsida; order Santalales; family Viscaceae; genus Viscum; species Viscum album. The sequence continues at coordinate 907,536,801 of OY728139.1, forward strand.
CACTATGGACTTTGTCACAATACTTCCTAAAACATCCAAAGGCAATAATGCTATCTGGGTCATAGTTGATCGTCTTACAAAGTCTGCACACTTCATTGTTATTAGAGAGGATTTCTCTCTGGATCAGCTTTCCAGGATATATGTAAAGGAAGTGGTAAGATTACATGGAGTACCACTTTCTATTATATCTGATCAGGATCCGAGATTTACCTCGATGTTCTGGCGAAGTCTTCAGCATACTCTGGATACAGAGTTGAGTTTTAGCACTGCTTATCATCCTCAGACAGACGGTCTGTCTGAGAGAACAATTCAAAATATAGAAGATATGTTGAGAGATTGTTCTATGGATTATAAAGGTGGTTGGGATCAACACCTACCATTGGTTGAATTTTCTTATAATAATAGCTTTCACTACTGTATTCAGATGGCTCCTTATTAAGCTCTCTATGGAAAGAAATGAAGGAATCCAACTTGCTGGGATGTAGTTGGGGAAATAAAGCTATTAGGACCTGATCTTGTTGATGAGATGGTAGAAAAGGTCTGATCTATTCAACAACACATAAGAGCAGCTTAGATTAGACAGAAAAGTTATGCCGACAGCCAAATAAAAGACCTAGATTTTGAAGTGGGAGATAAAGTGTCCTTACGAATATCTCTCTGGAAGAGGGTCATGAGATTTGGAAAGAAGGGGAAATTGAGCCCTAGATATATCAGTCCTTTCAAAACACTGGATCGTGTTGGAAAGGTAGCTTACCAATTGGCGCTTCAACCGAATCTCTCTCATGTTCAGGATGTGTTCCATGTATCTCTCCTGAGAGAGTACATACCTGATCCTTCACATGTACTCAACTCATAAGTTGTTCTGCTGGAACAAGATCTTTCTTATGAAGAACAGCCGATAGAGATTCTAGATCTTAGTGAAAAAGTCATACGGAACAAGACCACTCTCTTGGTAAAAGTTTTATGGAGGAACCACCAATTAGAAGAAGCTACATCGGAGCCTAAGGATATGATGAGGGAGAGTTATCCTCATCTTTTTGTTACAAAGTGTCGAATTTCGAGGGCGAAATTCATTTTAAGGGGGGTAGAATGTAACACTCGAGACCTTTATGAGAAATATTTTGTATTTATGTTATATAAATAATCAAAGAAATCTTTCACTATACACAACACTAGCTTGACTTTCTTTACACGCAATCGTGGCCTTCCTCGATATCTTGCGTCATATGCAATACCGAGTTTCACTAAACAACGATATGATATTAAAATATTATTAAAACTAGATGTTATTAATAGTAAAAACCACTTTTTGAAATTTTGTAAATTTTATTTTTCAAAATGGACTTCATTTTTGGATTAGGAATATCGAAATTATTATAGGTTAAAATTTTGGTACTTTTCAGATAACTTTCATATTCTGATGAATAGTGAAAATTATTAAATTTTAATTAAAAACATATTTTTAAATCGAAATAATTAATAGTGATAAATTATTAATTTGAGTGGTTTTAAAGTATATTTATAATATATTTTTACAATTTAATACAATGTTTTTCATTGTATGTAATTTCACATTTAAACCAGACATAAACAAGTGTCAATCTTTTTATAGTTATTATCTCTTAAAAACACGCTATTTGTCTTGATGACAGGAATTAAATTTTAAATTAGTTAATGTAACTGATATGTTTTGAATTTGTTGAACTAAACTTCATTTTTGAATTCATAATATCAAATATATCTTAGGCCTAATTTTTGGTATTTTTCTGGAAACGTTCATTTTTTGATTAATAGTGAAACCACTATGTGGTAGTTGAAAAACTAATTTTTTTTTCATAAAACATAATTTTACCGCTTCTGTGAGTGGAATTTCTAAAATCTGAGAGACACGGTTAATATCAAAGACTAAAATGTGGTTCAATGAGATGAAAATAATTTTTTGTAAATAGTAACTTTTTACTTTTTTTACCACGATTAAAAGTAAATACGGTAGTTAAGGGTAAAAATGATATTATTATTACCCTAACACATGTCCTAATTCTATTGGATAAGTTTAATTCGACCAAAAACAACCTTATGAATAAAATATGACCATTTAGGCCCACTTTGATTAGATTAGGACATTTATTATCAAATTTGTTTAAAGAGGGGTTAAAATATTTAAAATCAATGTTTAATAACTAATGAATTTTTAATATAGGGTTATACATAAGATAAATTCTACTATAAATATTAATTAGAAAGATAAAATTATTTCCTACATAATGGTATTTTATTTGTAATTTTTATACTTAAAATAACATAAGTTATTTATGATACAATGATGATGCAGTAATTATCTTATTAATGAAATATTGACATAATAGATGTTATAAATACCCAAATAAATGTAATTTGAGAGTTTTTCTGAATTCAAATAATTTTATATGTTAATATGACATGTTAGTATTTATTTAATAAAATATTTGAGAACTAATCATTCTTTTATGATTTTCACAAAAATCAGTTACCAAATAGTGTCAAAATTGACATAAAATTGTTTTCACAAAAAATACTATATTATTAATTGTTATTTTATTCCTAAAAATATAAGGTTCTGCAAAATTACTTATCTAAGGTTATATATATTAATAATAAACAACTTTAGGTTCATTTGGCTTGATTTATTATGTTCATTTACCTTATAGTGTAAGAAAGCAAGAAGACACCGTAAAAGTTAAATTATCTATCTTAAAGTTAAATCTAAATAATAAGGTTACAATTGATACCTAAACATGTCTAAATTTTATTTTATGAGAGTATTTCGACCCATCCCCACCTTATCATCTAACTATATCAATTTGGAGCTATTAAAAACCAAATTTGACTTTATAATAAAATAATATGTTTAGTTATTCCAAAGGTGCCCCTCTCCTCCCTTATAAAAGGGCACCTCGTCCCTCTCTTCCTCACACCACTTGGAGCCTTCAAGCTCGGCCAAACCCTGCAAATATCTCCTCTCCACTTCCCTAGAAACATCCTAGAGGTCCTGGTCTTCTTCAAAGACAAAATTTAGTGCCCTAAGAGGAGGTCTCAAAGAGGCGCATCAAAGAAGAGGTAATGCCCGTTACCTATTCTTTCATCGTTATTTCTTCTTCCACTTATTCTTATTTAGTTTTTACATTATGAAGTAATAACATCAGTATCACTCATATACTGATATGTTTTTATATGTATGAAAAAAACCTATTTCTCCATCTATCCATCCTATGGAATATGAAATCACCACACGTGCATATGTACGGAATACCGTCTCCACGCCGTGGTGAAATCTATTTTCCACCACCACCTTACTCGGATGGGTATAATGGTGAAAATAATAACTATATATTATTATTGTAAAGTGATATTGATTCTGAAATAGTATACACACACTCCAATACAATTCCACGATCATAGAAATAATATCATCGCTCATGCGTACGTACGGAATACCGTCTCCACGATGTGATGCGACTCGTTATACATGATCTTCATTGCATAATGATTATATAAATGAATTGAGTGAATTAATATGATATATATTACACTAATAATATTATGAAAATGAGGTATCTATAACCTAAAAAGAAAAATAAGAGTTTATTCGTCAAAACGCGCATAAGAACAAAAAGTAATACAAACCCGAATAACAAGTACTAATGAAATATTACTAATAAGAATCTAAGAATATGACCATATATGATATCATAAAAATAAGTATGATTCTTTAATAAGTCAATAACATTATTTAAATCATTATACTAGAGGTTCAAACACTTATTAAGCAAATCTGACCTAAGGTAAGGGACAATCTCACAATCTCAATTTTTATCCAAGATTGTTTATACTTCAAAATTTACTGGGGAATATTTTTCATCCACATCCATGTTTCCTCAATATGTAAAATTTATACTCTTCTAATATTGTTTAAATCAAATTTTACCATTCTGTGGGTTTTTAGTAAAAGATATGAAAGGAATCTTTGGTCATTTTTCATACGAGGTACTTTTAGACTTTTTCGACAAAAGTACGAGAAGAATGTTTTTTTAACTTATACGACATGAATTGATTTTTAAAACATTATTTACAAGAAGCTTCATTTAAAAGTTTTCAAGATTATTTTAAGTCAACTTATTTTAGTTTAAAATTGTATGACATGTTATGAAAGGAAAAGTGATTTTGAAGTAGAAAGGATATTTTCCTCAAGAATGGAGTTCAAGTGTTTTATCAAAATTATTTTCCATCAAGATAATATATGGTTCTGTTTCTATCCCTATTATTAAATTGATTTGATTATGTTGTGATGGAATTATTTTTATGATTTCCTTTATCTTATATGAATTGTTTTATTATGTCACGATGTTTAAGAATCCCATTTTTATTACATGGGTAAAGCTATGATGTATGGTTTATGATTTGTTGGCACACATAAGAATGGTATCATTATGAGATGGGTGTGACCTATATCTCCCGCCAATGCATTGGGTAAAGATTGTATATCTCATGGGATAGACATGGTTGGAATGGCAGGTTAAACCGGTTCAGTGAAACAGGACTGAAACGAGGAGTGAACTCGTTTCAGAAATGGACTTTGTGCACTAAGATAGTCTTGGCAATGAGTCTTGACTAATAAGAAATGATTCTCTAGGATTATGTGTGTATGCCACAAATTTTCATGTTTTATTTTATGATTATTGGGATTTCATTTCACTATAATGATTTATCCCATGTTATCAAATTATGCTCTCTTTCGCAGGTTAAGATTTCCAAAATGTTATGTTCTTATGAATATGATGTGATTGATATTTCTTTTGTTTACCCTTACTGAGTATTTGAGCACACCCTTTTGTATGATTTCTTTCCCCAGGTTAGGAAGAATGTTATTAAGTAAGATATGCCAAAAGGGACTATAGATATGATGAAATAAATGGGAGACATTGTAGATGCTTTATAAACCAGTTGTTTATGTTTCCCAGTTTCTAAAGACACTATACCTATACGGTCCTTTAATGGTTTTGTTATATGTTGTAATAAGTATGCTTCAATTTTGATGTAATAAAAATGTATGTAAAGTATGGTTCGTTATATCAGGGATCCATATGGGGTATTTCCTCTCATCTATACCAGGTTCTTGGAGTAGATTGTTTATTGTGTTATGCTCAGATTTAGGCTATGTACCTATTCTCTTTATTACTTTCATTTTTTTTGTGTCATTGTATCAGGAAGGCCTTACACATACTCCCTCTTATTACATCATTAAATTCATTCATTCTCTCTATAATATATTTATAATTAATCTATTATCAAATTTGAGTGCTTGTAAATTAAATAATTATAACACCATAGCATCCTCATGTCGTATGCCAAGGGAGTGGTGATGAGCACACTCTAGAGGTGGTGGCCCCTGATCCACCCATTATACCTCTAGTAGTTCCACTTGAAAAACCTCCTTTTAGTCTTCAAATGGATCCTGATTCTCAGTTTAGATATAGTTCTCTAAGGTTTATTAACAATGTTCTGAGTGTTCTAAGGCCTTCCCTGACTATTTCGAAGCTTACAAGGGACTTTCAGTGGCATCATCCTCTCACATTCTCATGGGATGGAGGTCCTCATGCCCCTGAGTCATGGATAGAATCTTTGATATCTATCTTCGACCATCTTTAGGTGCCTCCATATCCAGGGGGAATGATTGATACCAATATTCTTTGTGAGTCCTCCAATAATTGGTGGGATTTTATTTTTCATTCATAGCGTTATCGAGATAGAGTTTGGTCAGACTTCCACATGGATTTCTATAAAATCCTCATTCCTAAAACATTTAGAGAAGATCTATCCAAGGAGTTATTGCACCTTTAGCAGGGATCTGTAACTTTGATTGAGTATTATGATCGTTTCACCAAGAATCATCATTTAGCTCCACTCTGACCAGTGACGAATTATCCACTACGAGGCGATTTGAGGATGATTTTTGGCATGGTTTTCAATATCATGTGAACATATTTTGGTTGAATAATATTATATAGATAATGAACTGGTACATTGATACAGAGAAGAATATCGTAGAAGCTAGTCTTGTGAGCCAAGTCATTTAAATTCATTTTTTGGGTGATGGTTCTTCAGTCAGTAGGAAGCATCATTTCAAGGATGCATGTGTGGGTGGTTCCAATAAGATGACACACACCAACAAATCTATCAGATGTCATTAGTGCAACAATATTGACCATCAAAATCATCAGTGTGGGAGGAAATTGGTGGGATGTTGATATTGTAGAAGGATGGGTTTCCATCCACTCTTTCGCCATTCATTTCCTCTGGCATCTAGTGGTAAGTAATTAGTACTGACACCTCTATCAGGTACATGATTTATGACACAACATCCAGATGGATGTTGGTTGTTTTCCTTCCGATTTGGATGAGGTGGAAATTGTTTTCATCGAAGAAGTAAGACTTCAAGACACTACATACAATAGAGTGGAAGTACTAAGGCTAGTCAGGTAGTATCTCAGGGATAGGGTTCAAGACATATGTACATATTTCATCTAGCATGAAATTAGAAGATTACATGACCATCTACAGATATAGGTACTATTTTGGTAACCTCCATGTCACATTATATCCTTTTTATGTGGTTTTCTTGGTCGGACCCTCTTCGGGTAGGGGCTACCTAGGGTAGGTAGCAACCTATGATATTTACAAACCCTACTTATTTCTTCCTTAAAATTTCTTTTATGTGGTACTACTTGGGTACCATAGTCCCACATATGAATTTTGGTTTGAAAGAAACCCTTATTCTGAAGGATGGTCATGTGTTTTTGATATATCTACAAAGATTATCCATTATAGATTCTTGGTCTTAGTGGGATAGGCATGCCATGGGAATGGATGATAGCTCAATAAGTTGTGTGAACCATTCTTTAGACGATTTTTAGTGATGGAGAACTCTAGAGATTGTCAGTTTGTCTTTTTATTCATCCTTATGAGTAATGTGGCTCTATTGATAATCTTTTTGAAGGACCATCAGATACTTTAATGAAAATGGGAAATAATCCAATGTATAGTATCAAGGATGTGTATTTTTCTCCCACAATATCTGGGTATTATGTATTGATATACCTAATAACCATTCTATTGTTAAATGGTGCATTAAATTGTTAATGTTTAGGGTTGAAATTTGGTGGATAAGTTTGAACAATAAGAGGATGAATCATGTAGTATATGCTTGGAAATTAGTAAATGGAATTGAGTTTCCATGTGTATGTAAGTGACTCTATGAAAGTAAACATGTAATGTTTCAATAGTCTTTGTTTTTTCCTTGTAGTGTTGGTTTTACAATGTGTAGAGCACTCCACCCTCCTTATAGTGACTGTGTCGATACTCCTTTTGATAATATTTCAAATTATCATAGTATAATATCAGACAAAGGATGACCATGTCCTCTATCATGGTATCGTCTTGGTTTACTGAGATAGCATTGTTCATATATTACACTATCATTTTAAAGTACCATTGGGCCCATTCTAGTGGTTTTGATTAATTTATTAATGCTGAAGCATTATTGTTTAAAATGTATGGTTGATCCTAGGTGAAACCTAGTTTTTCCCCATGTATTAACACCTAGGAAAGACTCATGCGAGATGGCTGATCTCCTCTTGAATTGACTATAATGAGGTTGCCTCCTGGGTTTAATCAATTCTCACGACGTAAGACGTTTGGCCTGTACAAACTTCTCGATCATCAGCGATGAATGTGGTTTCCATGGATGGGATCCATGAATTATGATTTTCAACATTAAGGATACCCTCTCTTTTATACTGGCTTGGAAGGGGGTGATGTAACCATGATAATCCAAATGTGTTGGACCAAGGGGATGCTTCTAGGATTGTACTTAGGCAAAAAATCTTGTTATACCTTTTGGCTAGAGATGTCATTCGAATCAGGTTGTGAGCTTTAATGATTGTGATCTAAGAATATACTGAGATAATTTTTTTTTAAATGCTTCAGGATTAAATTTTGGAATGAACAGGTCTTATAACTCGAGTGTTTTCATAGTGCTCAATCGATAGTGTCTGGAACATTCTTCCTATAGCTTTTTTAAAAGAGGTTGACTTAAACATGGTCCTTCGATCATTTTTTATTTTTTGTTCCATGTTGTGAGTGTAGTTGGAACACTACACGAACATGCTAAAATAAATTTTTAATGGTAATGATTTCATGGTTTATAATTGGTCGTTAATTTCAGAACCTTTGTTAAAGAGACATAGGTAGGATTGATGAGGAGATGATGATGTCATCGTGTATCTAGTTTGATGAACTCAGAAAAACATCATCTCTATGATTCAATAGGATTTGAGGTTTTGGTTAGGGTTCTATGGCTTAGTTTCAATGTGTTAATTTGAATCATGAAGTTTCATTGGTTTTTTGGGAATGAAACATGACAATTTGAATGGAAATTAATGACTTTAGTAGGTCAGGTGATGTATTCGTTGTTCTTGAAGGCTTCTTTGGGATGAGGATTTCCAATGTGGGGAGGTTTTGAAATTATATCTTTATCCTGGTATGGAAAAATTTAATTTTTGATTGGTTTAATTCCTTAAAGAGGCCTTTTGTAGGTTCCATACAGTGGGAAACTCCATGGATATTTCAACAATGCACCTTAATTGTGTGTATTATTTTTTTACATAATAAAAAATTTGGGTTCATACCTTTAATTTTATTTTTACATTAATTTTTTTAACTAATATACCTTTTTTTATGTTTTTTTTATTTTTAATTTTTCCTATCTTCTACCCAGTTTTTTCTCCTTCCCGCCATCATGGTGCGTGCCTCCCCCACTCCCTTCAAGCATGGCACACCCACCCTCATCCTCTCTTTGGGTTTTTGTGATTCCACATTATTTATTCTCTGATTTCATCATCATCAGATGTGCTCAAAAGCTCATGGTATGATCTATCATTCGAACTCAACTATTTAATGTTTCTCTGAATATCTATTTCACTATATTCAAGTTGAATATGTTTTCCCTATTTTGGGGGGGGGGTGTGGGTTCTAAATATTCTGAGTTATCAATTTTTGGTTAAATCAATGGTTGATATTAGATGTGTGGAGAAGTACAACATTGAGGTCATGTGAATATGATTATTTCTTTTTTTTTTTCGTTAATTTTTGACCTCGATACATGGTTCCAGTTGTCGGTATCATCTGATGAAACTTAATACATCATATTAAATTGTTTTGGTTGGTTTTCATTGTCTATATTGACCCTTTACAAAACCCATTTTTCGGGTGATCACCATTCTTTTGGACACCCCTTTTGGGTGCACCGTCCTTTTCAGCCTAAGTAGGATCATGAATTTGGTGGGGTTGCCCCTTGGTTCAATAATTTAAATGGATACATTTTATTAAAATAGAAATTGAACTAGAAATTAGATCCCTCGAAAATGCATATGTTTAATTCTATATGATTGAACTATGTCTATTTTTATATGACTTTTATTACTGATTGTTTTAGTTACATTATTCTAGAAAATGCTTATACTTAATCCATATATCATCCCTTACTTTTAATTTCCCATGAAAGGGGTTAATAACTTTTGTCTTATGTATATTTCCTATGAAATCTGATTAAATTTAGTTTCTGATGCTTTTCACTGAGGCGTACTGCTTGACTATGTTGACATTTGATGATAGTGAATTGTACCCCTCATTCTCACTTTCCAATGGGGGGAGTGATCCATCAATTCATAAGAGATGTCTTCTCCTTGATCAAAATAGGATGAGAACATTTTAGTCTCTCCTTCCATTTATTCCTCCTCATAATTCATCACATATTCCAAGTCTCCCTTATAGATTAAGACATTGTTTATGAAACACTTTACCGATGAAATATCTTTGTGGATGTTGGTTGATTAATCTACATCTCTCTCGATAGTGCACAAGTTCATGTTATGGAAGAAACCTTCAGTTAGGAGAGTAGTCATGTTCGACATAAGAGGTATGTATAGACACTAGATCATTGGTCACCTGTATTCTTCATCTTGAGAGGGATTCTCAAAGGCATACGAACCTAGGGATTTTAACGTCTATTATATGATATCTAATGATTGAGTCATGTATTCTGAAGTTCTCTTTAGGCATCCCATGTTTAATGCTGGTCATTTCGTGATTTTAACTTCTTATGGAGATAGTGGGTCATGAGATTAATAGCTTGTAGAGAAGGAATTGACTAATTAGAGAACTTGTGAAGGTGGGTGTAATTGGTAAATCCCTAGGAGGGAGCACATGGAAATTTTATCATATATATGGATCATAATTCCCTTTGAGTATGAACCCAATAGTGGAGAATCCAACAAATGGAAGGTTTTTCACAATGAACATTGTTCTAGACACCACTGAGGGTTGATCAAGGAATGTATACCCCAATAATGGGGAAACTAAGGTTTACCATTGGATGGGATTAAACCTTGTGGTGGATTCATATGTACTATGTTTGAATGATATGGATCAATCCCACGTAGTTCGTTAAATGGACTGGTGATTAGGCACTGAGATGGACTATTGTAATCAGATCTCTCTTGGTTGGAATGTGTATGGCATACCCCCTGAGACATCCCAGGTTCTCAAATTTTCAAAAAAGGGGTGAATGGGGCTTACACACTAATAATTCTCAAATGGATGGTTTGATCACACCAGGATGTCCTATACTAGGTAAAAATCATGATAGATGTGGATGAATTAAATGAAATGGATAGAATAGATGAGACCGATGAAGTGTCTAGCATGAACCTAAAGGAGGATTCATACGTACCCCAACATTTTGGGAATCAATGTCCATGTAGTTCATATATCCCATGCTGTTTTACATCCAATGGTAAAGATGAGAGTGAACCGACATGAAGATGACATTGTTGGGCGTGAACCTCAGGGAGGGTTTCCTACATATCACAGTTGGTTAGAAATCAATGTATATGTAATTAATAAAGGGGAGTTTCTGTTTAAACCATTAAAGGAAACCCAAGAATATTCTCTGTTGATTACACATTGGTGCTACCTAGATGACCATGATGGATATCTGACTATGTGTGAGGCATGACCCTCAGAAGATATGATGACTCGATGGAAAGAACATGATGGGAATAGATGGTAGAAGATACTACGATCTAGGAGGTGCACCACTTGGAGGGAACTAGGGTTTACCAATTCCCATGATCGAATCACATTGAGGCTTCCTCTATTCCTTGTTTGAGAGATAGGGATCACAACCCATGTAGTTCTAATTTTTAGGGCTTATGCATTTTTAGTAGCCCATGGAATTGGAAGATAGGGATTACTCCAGGAGGGATGTCCGAAAGAAGGATTTCACGGTCACTGGAAACATATAGACCCACATGAGTCCTGATTGATGTGAGATACAAGATGAAGAAATAGACAAGATAGTCACATCGCTAATGAAGTGTCAATGAGGGATGGAGCGGGGCTTATGTATAAGAGGGGCCCATTGGAAAAACCTGAAAGGGAGAGAGATGTGGTATTGAGAGTCCCCAATTACCATCCCCTCTCTCATATTTGTTTTTGAAGGAGGTAAAGGGGATATAGAGTGGTACCCCCTACAAGAAAGGCATGAGGCTTACACTAGGATGGGTTCCCTTCCCTGTGGGAAGATGTCATTCCATGAAAGAAGGATCTCATTCCATGTTAGGAAGATATCAATCCTGTAGAGATGATCAGATGTGGAAAATACCTGTGGTGGGGTACCCAATGTGAATTTAATTGGGTGAGACTAAAGTTTAATTTCATGTGATATGGACAATGGCTCTTAATTATTTAACAACCTGTAACATGGACAAGGATGACTCAATCCTCACTCCTTTCATTTACATAACTCATACCCACCCACACTTGGGAAAGGGAAGGAATCCGTAATGCAAAATAAGAGTGAGGTGGAGGAGGGTTCAATCAAGGGTTACACATTAGCATATATATGTGATTAATAAAGAACTATTATCCAACCCATGAAAAGAAGCATTAGGTAGGAAATTTCAATAAGGGGTATCACATGTGGGACCTGAAAATCACAACGCGCAAGCCAGAAGCACCGCACAACGATGGTGCGCACAGGATGTGAGAGTTTCATGTAAGCGTGACATAAAAACAATGTATTAGAGTAATGAAATTCCATATAGACTAAGGTAATATGTGCACACAAGATTGGAGGCTTGGGTACAAAAGGAAGGGGGTTGAGTGAAAGACGAAATACAAAATAGATAGTCTTGTGTTCAAGAAGAGTCTTTTAGAGACACATGAAATTAAGAAAAAAGTTTATGGGATTGGGGCATTCCCTTGTGGTCCCACCAAAAAGGGAACCCATGGGGGACCAATCACGCAACATCGTATACCATTTTGTCATGACTTTCTCATGATCACAGAAAGGATCGTTTTGCGTGCATGGGAGTGACGGTTCAACTTCCAGATCATTATGATTAAAATGTAGGGATTCTAATCTATTTATAAGAAACATTCTTAGTAAAGGATCATAAGGATTATGGTATGGAAATTTCCATTTTACGTCACACTAGGTGCATAAGATTCTTATGCACGTTTCAATATTTTATGCACCAACCACTCTACTTTCGCATATCTACCATGACTGTTTCTAGCTAGAGAGGGTGTAATATATCTAATTTACATCACATTCAGTTTGTAAGGACATTTATGGAATATTTATACAGTTGTATAAACCCTTTAACCTTATGTACTAATTCCATTTATTTCTCAGAATATTCTTCTATGTCAAAGGGTGCATCCAGTTTACCAAAAAGTGGACGATTATAGCCATATGAGGAATTCAACAAAAAAAGTTCCCTCTTGTAATCTGAGTTGAATGTGGAACAGAAGGATAGGTTCTATGGGAAACATTGAAAATGCGGAAACATTCACAGATTTGGATGCAGAATCCAAAATCTTGCACATAAGGCACCTTACATGTGTGGAATACCCGATCCACGCATATAAATATGTGAGGGGAATGAATAGTACATTGAATTTCAATATGAGAAGTGGATTTTAACTCATGAATTTATTATTATCATTTCCACTTCGAAAACCCAAATTTGGTCAATGATTTACACACACTCACCGAATATTATGCTCTTCAAACTTGGCCAGATTAGTTTTCTGCATCTTCCATCTACTCTTACGTGCACACACTAGTTTTTCACCCTAAACACTATCATTTTGCATAACAACATAGTTTTTTTTAGAACATTCATAAAATGGACAACCAATGGACTACCAATGAGAGGGATGTTACCATTTCCATATGGAGGGTCGAGATGATTGAGAATCCCCAAATTCATCATGCTAGAAGGGTTTTGTTAGACAAATATCTTATCTTGGACATGATGACATAATATTAAAATGATTACGTCTTAAGTGATAGTCTCCCATTGGGGAATTTCGGGTTACCAGATGATGTGTCCATCGTAGGATTTGTGACTAAATCACCACGGTTGTGGGTCATGCATGAAGACAACCTCTAACAGTAAAACATCACCAATCATGGACATATATTTTGGAAGATATAGAATATGGATATATTTTTTTTAAACTAAATGACCCAGGAAATCACAGGTAATAAACCAGTGGCTCAATAATTCTGCTCTAAATTGAAATTATTTTACAAAGTAGTATAATGGATAAAACTATGGGCTCAAAGATGGATTGGGACCTAAGGCCCGAGAGGAATTTTACAAGTGAATGGGCATGGTCGTAATGAGTGAACCAACAATGAGAGGATTTTTGAGAAGAAATATGAATCATCAGGATATTTTATTCCTTATGGATGTTGTAATTTCACTTCTATCGCCAATAAGAACTAACATCAATGTTATTTTGGTGTTGGTCCCGGTAAATAAATACTTTCCAACTAAAAAATCGGGTGGTTATAATTAGTCTATGGGATATTCATTTTATTGGAGGAATCCCTCTAGAGGGATTTAAATATGATAAGTTCCTACTAATAAAGAATATATGGGAGAACATAGCATGAACCCCCATCTTGACGTGGCATCAGCTTGATTCGGTGAAGGACATGTTGGGGATCATACACATTTTGAATGAAATACCGTACTCGACATGGATCCACCTATAACTGTAGTGGGATACGAGTGTGAGGATGCTGATATGATGGAGGTAGTGCCTAACTACAATGAAAAGGGGGGAAATTGGATCATACTAGGTGATATTGGAAGCATGAGGATATCAATGTGGGGATTCATGATTATGGATAGAGAGGATCCTCATGTGTGATATGCCTATTATGGGTGGCTACTTCTAGGGAGAGCACACAAATGGGAATTTATCCAAGGATGTTGTTAATGGATAATATTATGGTAGGTCCTATTAAAGTCAATTATGTATTACCGATATTAAATAGTCTTTATAGCATTCTAGGGGCATATCTCAAGGGGAGGAATGCTGAATAGAATCTTCAAATCATTCCATGTCCTCCATTTCATGATGATTTCCCAATTAAGTGGGTATGACATCCCAAATTCCATCCTTCCTCTAAGAAATACCCTATGACCATATTTTTTAAATACTGTAGGGGTCCGACAACTAATGTTCAATGATTAATTGTCCAAGATCTGGATTGGAAATAATGAAAATTTAAATTTCCAGCCCATCTTATATTCAGTCACCCAAAAGGTTTATGACCTGGGAGGTCCCTTGTAATAGAGGGAATATGTCAAGAGTATCATGGATGGCGTGCTGGTATCCTAGTTTGATGGAAAGATTCTTTGTTATCAATGTGTTTAATTCTGATTTTCCAAACAGTTCAGATGCCTATATAAATCTTTGAAGAAAATTTATACCAAATAGCATGAATATAATAACCCAAGTCATCTCCATTAATTATGGGGCCTGTTTACAACTTTGTAATTTGGTATAGTAAATAAATTTCCCCCACTAATGTTTATGTCATCATATGAATGAAATATGTGAATCATTAGGTGAAAAAATACTCAAAAGAAATTCTGGGAAAACACATTTTCTAGATCTAGGTAGAATGCATAGATTCTATGTGGTGAGAAATTAGGTAAGATTCCATTAGTGAATAAAGAGATTAGGTAAGCATGGAGGCTGGGATAACACGAGTTAGAACTCCAATGGATAGAACATCAAAATGTGTTGTCAAAATTGAAATTTTTGAGGAGTGGTGATCCTAAAGGTGGCATCATGGGTCTACTAGAGAAACCCCAGTAAAGAAATTGAGACACATTTTCCAATAGAGTACAGAAAAAATATTCCATGTTCATTGGTCAGATTGGAAAACATAGTGGAAATCAAAAAATATTGAAGACCTATAGAATAAATTAGCGTGAAATGGGATCCATCTACACGAAATTGTTCTTATGTAGGTCACAAATAGGGTTGATATTCAATGGATATATGTATATGTCACCGCCATACATAGTTATTCAAACCAAAAGGGGGAAATATAAGAGCCACATAATTTGGTAAAAGTGTTTCATATCTAAGAGCATGACCCAGAAGAAATGTCACCCAAGGAAGAAATTAGTGACAGAGAAGAAGAAGAGGAATATGGAGGAAGAGATACTGAGGGAGATGAGGGAGAAGAAGGGGAGAATTATGAGTATAATTATTAAGAGCCTAGTGGTGTGGAATCACAAGGGATAATGACCCATCTATGGATTCCTTGGGTGGGTGGAAAGATTTCATGCCCTGACCAGGGGCTCATTGATCTACTCGATGAAAGCTATAAATTACATATTTATGATTCCAACTATCTTCAAAAAACAGGATCCACTAACAAAATTATATCTTTTGTTGGAGTAAATTTATGATAGCTAAAGAACCCCCACTACATTGGGTGATGATATACTGCTATACATCCAGAGACATGTACCCCATATTATAAGAGGGTAAAAGTCAAGTATTTTTCGTGTCATGGGCAAGGTTGTTGATGGTGGGATTGATTATGGTGTTTATGTGATCACCTCAGTATCCTGTATTTCTCCCATACTGATTCTAATTATCTAATTAACAAGTGTCAAAGGGTCTATTATAGTAGATGTTCCTATAGTGACCCAGGAAATTGGTTCGATTGCACTTAGCTCTCATAAGTTTCCACCATCATAGATTCATATCCATAACCAAAGGATCTAGCTAACTGTGGTTTACAATCTACAATGTGATCATGAATTAAAAAGAACAACGAATCCATGAGTTTGGGACATCTACCAGAGGTATTCAGATGAGTGTACCCATCCATGAGGAGCTAGTGTAGAGACCCCAAACCTGACGTACATGGACATTACATTACTTTTTCGGAATACTTAACGCATAAGAAAAACAAACACACAAGGACTATAATAGATTAGTGTCTTTGGAAACTCGGAACATAATCTTTTAATCATGGTGAAAGATCTTAAACATCTCGCATAAAGATCTTCTCATTTTGTATTCTTACCTCAAACCTTTCTTTATATCATGGGGAAAATAAAACATAAAAAGGATGAGCTCAAATGCTCAGTAATTTTAAACATAGAGAACATAAAACAATCCATAGGCATTTGAATGTAAAAACATGAGCATAAAGTCTAAACATCAAAATCTTGAGCAATGACATAAAACATTGCAGTACAGAAGGAATAGATCATAAAATAACATTAATCATGATAAAATAGCATGTGAATAAAACTTTTAATTGTGGTAAAACGTTAATAACATGATAGGATTTCCATAGTAGCCAAGGAATTGCAGCCAAGACCACACTAGTGGACAAAGTCTCTTACTGAACCAGGTATACTTTCCATTCGAGCCCTGTATTACTGAACTAGATTTACTTGCCGTTCCAGACATGTCTATCTCATGAGATATAAATATTTAACCAATTAATTGTAGGGATATATAGGTCCCACCCATCTAATAATTAAATTATTCATACTAGTTCCACAAAATAAACAAAAATCATGCATCATAACCAACAGAATAAAATGGGTTTCATAAACATCATAGCATCATACATAATCCATATAAAACAAATGTATATCATTTCATCATAAAAAAAATCAAACCATGTAAGTAATATAGACATTATACTTGAATCATCATCATACTAAACAATGTCATATTAGATGGAGAATAGTATTGACGAAACACTTGAAATGAATTTTTGAGGAAAATATCCTTTCTTTTTTAAAATCATTTTATATTTTCAAAATAAATACAAATTAAAAAAAAATATTTTGTTGAAAATAATCATTAAATCTGGTAGAGTAAACTTCATTAAAATAATTCGTTATGAAACTATAAAATTCCTTTCATGCCGGATAAGAAAACATTTTCCTCGTACTTTTTCCGGAAAAGTCAAAAAGTTGCTCGTACTGAAAACGACAAAAGATTCCTTTCATATATTTTACTAAAAATTAACCAATAGGTAAAATTTTCTTTAAAAAATTGTAGAATTATATAAATAATATTACATATTGAAGAAACATTTATGTGGACGATAAATATGACCCAGTAAATACCGATGTTTAAACAATCTCGGATAAAAATTGAGATTGCGAGATTTTCACTTACCTTAGATCTGATATGCTTCGTACGTATCCGAAACTCATGTATAATGTTTTAAATAATGTCATTGACTAATTAAATTATAATATTCATTGGTATGATATCATATATGGTTCACTTATGACATTATATTACCCGTTCTTTTGTAAATTCCATGTTAAAGCAGTGTTTTGGGTAAAATCATTTTATTTATCGTACGTGTTTAGACGTGTTGTTATTGATATTATTATTACATATATCATGGTTTAAATACATACAGAATGTAAATCATTATTTATATAACATATAAATTCAGTATATATATATATAATAGATAGATAAATGAAATGAAATACACCGTTCATGGAGACGGTAGGCCATATGTACGCATGAACGTTGTTTTCCTTTCCTTGTTGACTTCATTGAAAGTAATTAGATGTCATATATATATATATATACACACAAATCCAGTAGATTTATCATGTCTTATATTTCTTTATTATTCTTTATATATACTATATAATCATTCTTGAATGGTTAACATGGAGAATGAATCTCATCGCATCGGGGAGACGGTAATCCGTACGTACGCACGAGCAATGATAACGTTCCCATAATTATTGAATTGAATTGGAGTGGATGATATAATATCTCAGAATCAGTATGATGTTATAATAACTATATATAGTTATTCTTTACACCATTATAACCATCCAAGTATGGTGGTGGTGGAAAAACATATTACACCACGGCGTGGAGACGGTATTTCGTACGTACGCATGCGCGGTGATTTTGTTTTCCATAGGATGGATAGAAGGTGAAATGGGGTTTTTTAATATTTATAATAACATATTATTATATTAGTGATACTGATGTTATTACTTTATAATGAAAAATTGATGAATAAGAAGTTAAAGAATAAAGAAACTTGAAAGAATCGGTAGAAGAGATTACCTCTTCTTCGACGCACCTCTTTTAAGCTTCTTCATATGTCACTAGAGTTGGTCTTTTTAGGAGACCAGAACATCTATAATGTTTATATAGATTTTTATATGGGAAATGGTCAGGGGTTGGTCGATCATGAAAGCGAAAAATTGTGTAAAGAGAAGTGGGAGGAGGTGCCCTTTTATAAGGGAGAAGAGGGGCACCTTAGGAAATACATAAAATATTATTTTATAATAAAGTCATATTAAATTTATAATAGCTCCAAATTGATTTATTTCGAATGTAAAGTGGGTATGGGACTAACCACTTTCAACCAATAGGTTTTAAACAAGTTTAGGTTACTATTTTAACCTTATCATTTAGATTTTACTCTAAGTTAAATAATTTAATTTTCACCGTGTCTTCTGGTTTTATTACACTGTATGGTTAATAAACTTACTATAACAAGCCAAAAGAACCCCAAGTGGTTCATTATTAATATATATAATCTTATCTAAGTAATTTGGACGATTATTATATTTTAAGGAATATAATAACAATTAATAATATAATATTTGTTTTAAAAACTATTTTATGTCAATTTTGACACTATTTGGTAATTGATTTTTGTAAAATTTATAACACCATGATTAGTTCAAAAACAGTTAATTAAATCAATAATAACATGTCATATTAACCTATAAAATTATTGGAATTCATAAAAAGTAAAAAATTACATTTATTTGGGTATTTATAATATCAATTACGTTAATATTTCCTTATTAAGGTAATTACTACATCATCATTGTGTCATAAATAAATTAAATTATTTAATGTATAAAAATTATAAATAAAATATAATTATGTAGTAAATCTTTTTATTTTTCTAATGAATATTTATAGTATAATTTATCTTATGTATAACCCTATATTAAAAATGTTTTATGTATTAAACTTTTATTTTAACTATTTTATCTATTCTTTGAAAAATAAATGTCTTAATCTAATCAAAGTGGACCTAAAGGGTAATATTTTATTCCTAAGGTTGTATATGGTCGAATTAAACTTATCCAATATAATTAGGACATGTGTTAGGGTAATAATAATATCAGTTTTACCCTTAATTTACCTTATTTACTTTTAACTGTGGTAAATAAAAGTAAAAAGTTACTATTCAGCAAATATTATTTTTGTATCATTTAACCACATTTTAATCCTTGATATTAACCATGTCTCTTGGATTTTCTAAATTCTACTCTCAAAATCTGTAAAATTATGTTTTTATGTAAATTTTTGAATTCTCCCAGGAGGTGGGTAAAAGACGGTGAAAAGGTCAATAAAATTTTTATATATCTAAAATTATTATAAAATTATTCCAATGAATTAAATTGAACATATATAGGTATTATGTATCAATTTTTACCTAAAATAAATGTAAATAAAATAAATAATTATTTAAACCAAAAGTTGGTTTTTAAATAGTAACCCAGTTTTTTCACTATTCATCAAAAATTGATTGTTTTCAGAAAAATACCAAAAATGCACCCTAGGCTAATTTTCATATTCCGAATCCAAAAATAAATTCCATTTTGAAAGTTAAAATTTATAAAATTTCAAAAAGTGGGTATTACTATTCATAACGGCTAGTTCATAAAAATATTATAATAATATGTCATTTAGTGAAACTCGGTATTGCGTACTACACACGCTATCAAGAAAGGTCTTGATTGCGTGTAATGAAATCCATGTCAGGGCTGCGTGTAGCGAAAGCTCAGTTTGGTGTTTTGTATAACATAATCAAAACTTATTTCATTTATACATTAACCAATATCTATACTTAATTTTGTGTAGAATAATTTCCATAAAACGAACATGAAATTGTGTATAACACGATCATGAATAGTGTTGCTTATACTGCAAGCTAATATGGTATTTCGTATAGTACAATCTAATCTTGGTGTAGTGTATAATAGAATACATCAAAAAATTAAAAATAATATAGCTCATAAAATCTCGGGGAGTTACATTCTACCCCCCTTAAAATGAATTTCGCCCTCGAAATTCATCGGGGTTATAAATGGTTTTCTACTTGAAAGTTTCTTCTATTGAAACACACACCGTAAAAATGAATACTAAAAGTAAATGTTTTAAAAAAATTATGAAACATAATAGTTACCCAAATTAACTCATCATTGGGTTTCCACATAGGAGAACATATGTGAAAATATGTATATGGAAGAGATATCTAAGAATCAAGTTTTGATGGAGAGTGGTAGAGAACATGGCTTTGAAAAAGCCAACAATCACAAAGCCATAAATTTGTGATGATATAAGGTACCATCTGATTCATCAGATATAAGAGCACTATGACATCATTTTTGGTTTTCAATATCATTTCCCTAAAGTTGAAAATTTTGAATTAGAAGAAATAATTACTTGATTTTTGTACAATGTCACTATCCTTTGTGCTTTGAACAATTTCCACTTCATCTCTTAATGAAATGACGTTTAATTTGTCTTCTGTGAAGTGTTATTAGATCATGCGATAGAATGATAGGTCATTCAATCTGTCTCAAACATATGGTTAGAAAATGTTATATACATAATTTCATCTATGGTAAGATTAATCATATCTGGTTCCTATAATGGATGTATACTTCGTATATGAAACCACCTAATAAATTGAAACTAATTTATACTAAACAGGGTCTTCCTGTAGGCCAGTGGTAGGCGATAAAGGCCTGTCGCACTTCGGATGTGGGTTCGATTCCCGCATCCTTGTCCGACGCAATGAGTTGTCACCTGTCCTATGGGTTGTACTTTTTCTAAAACTACACTATTATAACATTCCAAAAATAGTATCAAAAAAAGTTGTATCCTTAAAAAATTCTATCTGATGTCCAACTTAATCCATTCTAACCTTTAGGCTTATAGAAAATACTTCTGCCCAATCTTATAGTATAAATAAAATTATTACTAGAAATGTCATCTACCATGCATGTGAATACCATCATTTATCCCCCATATATCATACGATATATCTTGTTGGTCACATTCTAAACATGTGAATACAGTAATCATGTATTCTCTTAAAAACTGAATACCCATTAAACCATAATGAAAACATGAATTCTGTCAATAGTTAACTCTTTCCACATACAAAAATCCCAAAATTTCTATATACTCAAACCATGGTATAACTTCGTCCTTATATCAGTCATGAGCTCATTAATACTATAAAAAATTTTATTTTCTCATAATCCCTTCATTATGTTCATATCATCTACTTTCCAAAAAAATTTCATCCACTTTCCATGGTTACCGGTACCAAAAAATTATTGAAAACCACAATAGACTAATACAAAAATACTCCAATATAACATAAAAGTACCTCAACAACATTATTCTTGAATACGAATACATAAACACTCCAATCCATCCTTTTTAATGATTGTCATAGAATACGTCCTTCCTTGATTTAGAAGTAACCTCTTAGGTTAGGGAATTGATTTTGGTAATGCCCATGCTCTCTAAAAATAAGACATTGAATTCCACAACAGTCTGTCAATCTACGACACTTTTCTCCACACAGATAACATATTCCCCTCCATTTGAGGTAATCCTAAAGGTTATTCTTCCCTTCTTCTTGATATTTATAAATCTTCATCTTCCTTCCTCTATGTTCCTCTCTATGAGAACATTTATAAAAGTTCATCTTCCTTTTATTTTATGACTTAGGAATACCACTAAAGTTCACCTTGTTAATCATATATCATGATGACTGATTCAGCATAATCACAATATCTTTCTCTCTAGGAATTACATGATTTTTTTGATCACAATCACCAATTTGTCCATCAGAATCAATGTTAACTGAATTCCTTCTCGTTTCCTCCATTGACTAAAACCAGAAACCATAGTGTAAGAAACATGTAAAATAACGAGGAACCACATAATCATTAAAAGTCACTTATGGTATGTCTAACTTATCACACATTATTTAATCCATGATACCATAGGTTCACCCTTGGTTATTCATGATCGTCAACATAACTCTAGGACTATAACCTATAGTTATTATAACGACCCATACTTTACATACATTCTTAATACTTCAAAATTGAAGCACACTTATTACAACATATGACAAAACAACAAAGGACCGTATAGGTATAGTGTCTTCAGAAACTGGGAAACATAAACAACTGGTTCCTAAATCTTCTACAGTGTCTCCCATTTATTTCATCATATCTAGGGTCCCTTTTAGCAAATTCTACCTAATATCCATCTTCCTGACCTGGGGAAAAGAAAACATAAAAGGGTGAGCTCAAATTCTCAGCAAGGGCAAATAAAGGGAATAAAAATCATATCATATCTTTTTGAAAATCATAAACTGCAAAAGAGATCATAATATCATAACATGGAATAAATCATAGAAGTTAAAATGAGATCCCAATAATCATAACATAACACTTGAAACCTTGTGTCATGCACATATAATCATGTAAAATCATTTCTTGTTAGTCATGACTCATTGCCAAGACTATCTTAGCGGACAAAGTCCATTTTTGAACTGAGTTCACTCCTCGTTTCAGTCCTGTATCACTGAATTGAAATAACCTTCTGTTCCAGCCATGTCTATCTCATGAAATATAAATCTTTACCCAATGCATTGGGGGGAGATATAGGTCCCACCCATCTTATAATAAATCCTTTCTTATGTGTGCCACATAATCATAAATCATACATCATCGCATGGCACATGTAACAAAAATGGGATTCTTGAAACATCATGAAATCATAAAACAAACCATATAAGGTAAATGACTTCATAAAAATAATTCCCTCACAACATAATCAAATCATTGTAATAATGGGGATAAAAACAGAACCCTTTATTATCTTAGATGGAAAATAATTTTGATAAAACACTCGAACTCCATTCTTAAGGAAAATATCCTTTCAACTTCAAAAACACTTTTCGTTTCTTAAAATTTCATAAAATTCTACACTAAAAGAGGTTGATTAAAAAGAAACGTGAAAACTTGTAAAGTAAGCTTCTTGGAAATAATGTTTTAAAAATACATTCATGCTGTATAAGTTAAAAAAACATTCTTCGTACTTTTGTCGGAAAAGTCAAAAAGTACCTCGTACGAAAAGAACGACAAATGATTCCTTTCATATTCTTTACTAAAAACTCACCGAAGGGTAAAATTGGATTTAAAATATTGTAAGTGGATGGAAAAAATATTACATATTGAGGGAACATGGATGTGGATGATAAAATACACCCCAGTAAGTGCCAAAGTAAAAACAATCTCGGATAAAAATGAGATTGTGATATTTTCCCTTACCTTAGGTCCGATTTGCTTTGTATGTGTCCGAAGATCCTGTATAATGGTTTAAATAATGTTATTGACTTATTAAAGAATCATACATATTGATATGATATCATATATGGTCATATTCTTAGCTTCTTATTAGTAATATTTCATTGTTACTTGTTACTCAGGTCTTTATTGCCTTTTGTTCTTATGCATGTTTTGCCGAATAAATTCTTATTCTACTTTTAAGGTTATAGATACCTTATATCCATTATGGTATTAGTGTAACATATATCATATTTATTCATTCAATTCATTTATATAATTACTATGTAATGATGATCATGTAGAACGAGTCGCATCACATCGTGGAGACGATATTCTGTACGTACGCACGAGTGATGATATCGTTCCTATGATCGTGGAATTGTATTGGAGTGTATGTATACTATTTCAGAATAAATATCACATATTAATAGTCATACATAGTAATTATTTACACCATTATACCCATCCAAGTAAGGTGGTGGTGGAAAATAGATTACACCACGGCGTGGAGACGGTATTCCGTAAGTACGCACGCGCGGTGATTTCATTTTTCCGTAGGATGGATAGAAGGTGAATTAGGGTTGTTTCATATTTATAATAACATATCAGTATGTAATTAATACTTATGTTATTACTTTATCATGAAACAACTAAATAAGAAGAAGTTGAAGAAGAAAGAAATTGAAAAGATCGGTAATGGATATTACCTCTTCTTTTAAACGCCTCTTTGAATCCTCCACTTAGGGAACTAAGATTGGTCTTTGAAGAAGACCAGGACCTCTAGGATTATTCTAGGGAAGTGGATAAGGGATTTTTTCAGGGGTTGGACGAGCTTGAGTGCTCAAATTGGTGTGAGGAGGAGGGGGAGGAGGTGCCCTTTTATAAGGGAGGAGAGGGGCACCTTAGGAATATCCCAAAATATTATTTTATATTAAAGTCAAAATCGGTTTATAATGGTTCCAAAGGGTCTTATTTCGAAGGTAAAGTGGGGATGGGTCTAAATCCTATCAACAAATAGGATTTAGACAAGTTTAGGTTATTATTGTAACCTTATCAATTAGATCTATCTCTAAGTTAAATAATTTAACTTTTACCGTGTCTTTTTGTTTTCTTACACTATATGGTTAATACACTTACTATAACATGCCAAACGAACCCCAAATTGTTTATTATTAATATATATATCCTTATATAAGTCATTTGGCCTAACCTTGGATTTTTAGGAATAAAATAACAATTAATAATATAATATTTGATTTAAAAACTATTTTGTGTCAATTTTGACACTATTTGATATATGATTTTTGTGAAAGTCATAACAGAATTATATGTTCGAACCAAGTTGATTAAATCAACACGAATATATCATAGTAACCTGAAAAATTAGTGGGATTCATAAAAATTCTCAAATTACAATTATTTTGGTGTTTATAACATCAATTATGTCAATATTTCATTAATAAGATAATTACTGCATCATCATTGTGTCATAAATAAATTAACTTATTTAATGTCTAAAAATTATAAATAAAATACCATTATCTAGGAAATCGTTTTAGATTTCTAATTAATATTTATAGTCGAATTTATCTTATGTATTACCCCATATTAAAAATTATTTACTTATTAAACTTTGATTTTAACTATTTTAACCCTTCTTTAAATAAATTAATAATAAATGTCCTAATCTAATCCATGTGGGCCTAAATGGTCATATTTTATTCCTAAGTTTGTTTTTGGTCGAATTAAACTTATCCAATAGAATTAGGACATGTGTTAGGGTAATAGTAATATCATATTTACCCTTAGTTACCCTATTTACTATTAACCGCGGTAAAAAAAGTAAAAAGTTACTATTCACCAAAAAATTATTTTTATCTCATTGAACCAAATTTTAATTACTGATATCAACCGTGTCTGTTGGATTTTTGAAATTCCATTCATCGAAGCGGTAAAATTAAGTTTTATGCAAAATTCAGTTTTTAACCTACCACTTAGTGGTTTCACTATTCCTCAAAAATTGAATGTTTTCAGAAAAATACCAAAATTTCACCCTAGGCTAATTTCAGTATTCCGAATCCAAAAATAAAGTCCATTTTGAAAGATAAAATTTCAAAAAGTGGTTATTACTATTCATAACGGCTATTTTAAATAATATTTTAATAGCATATCATCGTTTAGTGAAACTCGGTATTGCGTACAACGCAAGCTATCGAGGAAGGTCGCGATTGCGTGTAAAGTAAGCCAAGCTAGTATGTAGTGAAAGATTTCTTTGATGATATATAAAAACAAAATATTACTCATAAAAATCTCGGGTGTTACATTCTACCCCCCTTAAAAAGAATTTCTCCCTCAAAATTTGTCACTTTGTAACAAACAGATGAGGATACTTCTCCCTCATCATATCCTCAAGCTCCCATGTAGCTTCTTCAAGTTGGTGGTTCCTCCATAAAACTTTCATCAATCGAGTGGTCTTGTTTCGTAGGACTTTTTCGCTACGATCCAGAATCTCTATCGGTTTTTCTTCATAAGAATGATCTTGCTCCAGCGGTACAACTTCTGAGCTGAGTACATGTGAAGGATCAGGTATGTAATTTCTCAGGAGAGATACATGGAACACATCGTGAACTTGAGAGAGATTCGGTGGAAGTGCCAATCGGTAAGCTACCTTTGCAACATGATCCAGTATTTTGAAAGGACCGATATATCTAGGGCTCAACTTCCCCTTCTTTCCTAATCTCATAACCCTCTTCCAGGGAGATATTCGTAAGAACACTTTATCACCCACTTCAAACTCTAGGTCTTTTCTTCGGTTGTCGCCATAACTTTTCTGTCAACTCTGAGCTGCTCTTATGTGTTGTTGAATAGATCTGACCTTTTCTGCCATTTCATCAACGAGATTAGGTCCTAATAGCTTTCTTTCCCCAACTTCATCCCAGCAAGTTGGAGTCCTGCATTTCTTTCCATAGAGAGATTCATAAGGAGCCATCTGAATACTGGAGTAAAGCTATTATTATAAGAAAATTCCACCAAAGGTAGGTGTTTATCCCAACCTCCTTTGAAATCCATAGAGCAAGCTATCAACATATCTTCTAGGGTTTGAATTGTTCTCTTAGACTGACCGTCCGTCTGAGGATGATAAGTAGTGCTGAAACTCAACTTTGTATCCATAGTATGCTAAAGACTTCACCAGAACATCGAGGTAAATCTCGGATCACGATCAGATATAATAGAAAGTGGTACTCCATGCAATCTTACCACTTCCTTTACATATATCCTAGCAAGCTGATCTAGAGAGAAATCCTCTCTAATAGCAATGAAGTTTGCAGACTTTGTAAGAAGATCAACTATGACCCAGATAGCATTATTGCCTTTGGATGTTTTAGGAAGTCCTGTGACAAAGTCCATAGTGATGTTTTCCCATTTCCATTCGGGTATGGGTAATGGTTGTAACATCCCCTTAGACTTCTGTCTCTCAGCTTTAACTTGTTGACAAACCAAGCATCGAGAGACATATTCAGCAACATCTCTTTTCATTCCATCCCACCAGAAGTACCCTTTCAGGTCCCTATACATCTTCATGTTTCCAGGATGAATAGAGAATGAAGAACTATGAGCCTCATCCAGCAGCTCCTTCTTTAATTTGAGGATGGGTGGAACACAAACCCGATTCCTGAACTTTATTATCCCATCACAATCAAGGGTGAATTCAGGAACATTTCTCACCTTCTTTTGTAACTCGACATCTTCTTTTTGTGCCTCTTTAATCTTCACATGTATAGATGGTTGAACATTCATTTGAGTTAGATAAGATTTTTCCCGTTCCATTATAATTCCAAGATCCGTCCTTTGTAAATCCATAAATATTGGATCTTTTGTGATCCTCATCATGGATAAACTAGCATGGTCTTGTCGACTTAATGCATCTGCCACCTTGTTTGCTTTCCCAGGGTGGAAATGGATTGAGCAGTCATAATCCTTAATCATCTCCAACCATCTTCTTTGAAGTATATTCAGATCCTTTTGTGTGAAAATATATATTAAACTTTTATGATCAGTATAAATATCACACCTTTCACCATAAAGGTAATGCCTCCAAATCTTTAATGCAAAGATTACCATAGCTAACTCCAAATCATGTGTTGGGTAATTTTTCTCATGGATTTTCAACTGTCATGAGGTATAAGCTATCACCATATCATTTTGCATAAGAACACACCCCAAACCCTTCTTGGATGCATCACTGTAGATCACAAACCTTTCTCCACTACAAGGCAGTGTGAGCACAGGTGCACTGGATAACCTTCTTTTCAACTCCTTGAAATTCTCTTCACATTCCTCTGTCCAAACAAACTTAACTCCTTTCCGAGTCAACTTGGTGAGTGGATTAGAGAATCGTGAAAAATCCTTTACAAAACATCGATAATATCCATCCAAACCAAGAAAACTTCGGATCTCAGTTACTGTTGTTGGTCTCGACCATCTTTCGATAACCTCTGTTTTTGCTGGATCCACAGATATCCCCTCTTTTGAGATTATGTGACCCAAAAATGCAACTTTTTGAAGCCAAAATTCACACTTGGTAAATTTGGCATAAAGCTTCTCCTTTCTCAGGGTCTTCAATATAATTCTCAAGTGATCTTCATGCTCTTCCTTGATCTTTGAATAGACAAGAATATCATCTATAAAGACTACCACAAATTGATCAAGATAGTCTCTAAAGACTCTATTCATTAGATACATGAAGATAACAGGGGCATTAGTAAGACCAAATGGCATAACTATAAATTCATAGTGTCAATACCTTGTACGGAAAGCCGTCTTTGGTATATCCTCCCTTTTGACCCTTAATTGATGATACCCTAAACGAAGATCAATCTTGGAAAAGTATTGAGCTCCACGAAGTTGGTCAAATAAGTCATCAATGCGTGGGATAGGACATTTGTTCTTGATAGTGATCTTGTTAAGTTCTCGATAATCAATGCAGAGTCTCATTGATCCATCTTTCTTCTTAACAAATAGAACAGGTGCTCCCCAAGGTGACGCACTAGGGCGTATGAATCACTTATGATGATTCTCTTGGAGTTGCTTCTTCAATTCCTGCAACTCAATTGGGGCCATTCTATAAGGTGTCTTTGAAATAGGAAAAGCACCCGGTACGAGTTTTATTGGAAACTCAACTTCACGATTTGGTGGAAGACCCGGTAATTCCTCCGGAAAGACATCATCAAACTCCCGTACGATGGGCATATTATTAATCATAAGTTTCTCACCAACAATTTGAGATAAATAACCTTCATTTAGTGGAATCAAGACCCATAAGATGGAATGAATTTCCACTGGAAGGTTATATTCATCCTTGCATCGAGAGACGATCGTAGATTGATCTGGAATATGAAATGTGACTTCCCTTCTTTGGCAATTGATATGAGCTCTATGTAGAGAAAGCCAATCGATGCCAAGAATCACATCAAATTCCACTATAGGAAGGATTACAAGATTTTCAGGAAGCAATTTCCCACAAAAATCAATCAGAGAAGAATTATAAACTTTTGATGTGAATGTTGTGCCATTAGGTGTTGTCACAGCTAACTCAACATCTAATTGTTGAGGTAATATGGTGATTCCCTTAGAAAATTTTTCAGAAATAAAAGAGTGGGTGGATCCAGAATCAAGTAAAACATTTGCTACTTTAGAGTGGATGGTAAGTGTACCTTTCACCACATCGTTATCGTACTCCACATCGCTGATAGAAATTGCATGTGACTTTCCTTTGTCTTTAGCCTTAAGATTTTGTTGACGTCGACCATCATCATCAACCCTTGGATTTGGGCATTGATTGGCATAATGCCCCATCTCCATGAACATGAAACATTGAAGTGTAGTAGGTTCATTCTGTGCATCCCTTCCTTTGTTTGCATCATTAGACATCTTCTTCCCATCATTGCGGCATTCAAATTCCCGATGACCTTCCTTTCCACATTTGAAACATTTACTTGTCCCTTTAAGACAACTCCCTCCATGTTTCTTTCCACACATTGTACATAAGGGAAAGTTCATCTTCTCTTCAGTGTGCTCTTTAGATTTTCCTTTGAATTCCATTTTCCTCTTCTTATCAAACCCATATGACTGATGGGTTACTCCAATCTCCATATCGACTTTGAGAGCACATCGAACAATTTCCTCGTAGTTATTGAAGTCTCTTATGGCTAACACCCTTCAAAGACTTGGTTTTAAGCCACTAAAGAATTGATCGATCTTACTCTCAGGTTGGATAATAATACCAGAAGCGTACCTTGCAAGTCTTGTAAAATTTTCATCATAGGTACCAACAGATTCATCATCCCTTTGCTTCAGTTCAAGAAACTCATTCTCTATCTTTGTTCGGAGAATACGGGGGATGTACTTATTGAAAAATAAGTTCTTGAACTCGTCCCATTCCATGGACTCAATTTCATCCCTTTGCCTCGTATTCTTAATAAGATTCCACCATTGATTAGCATCTACTTCCAAACGATACACTGCTAGGATGACTTTATCATGTTCAGAACATTGAAGAACTGAAAATATCTTTTCAGTTGTACTAATCCATTGTTCAGCAACTAATGGATCAGTAGACCCGCTGAAAGAAGGTGGACGCTGCCTCATGAAGGATTCAACAGAATGTTGCTCCTTCCTTTGCTCGTTTGGAAGTACTGCATGATTCATAGCTTGAGAAAGTTGTGTGATCATGGCTACAAGATTTTTCATTCTAGCTCCCATATCGATTGGTTTCTCAGGGGGACAATCATTTCATTTCCCATCGCATTCCGCATTAACACGGTTCCTTCGGGTTCCATCCACTGACGAAAACCAAGAAGAATAGTGTGAGCAACACTAATTATAATAGGAAAACCACATAATTCAAGAATAAAATTTTCATGCTTAAGGTCTTATCCTAGGTTATTCATGGCCATTTCTAAAACACTAAGATTGTGTTCTATGCTTAGACTTATCCTTAGGGTTCTTACTAAGGCTTTCACATCCAAGTTTCCAAAGGTTGACTATACCTTTCCTCTGATACCAACTATAACGACCCATACTTTACATATATTGTTAATACTTCAAAATTGAATCACACTTATTACAACATATGACAAACCACAAAGGACTGTATAGGTATAGTGTCTTCAGAAACTTGGAAACATAAACAACTAATTCATAAATCTTATACAGTGTCTTCCATTTATTTCATCATATCTAGGGAACCTTTTAGCATATTCTACTTAATATCCATCTTCCAGACCTGGGGAAAAGAAAACATAAAAGGGTGAGCTCAAATGCTCAGCAAGGGAAAATAAAGGAAATAAAAATCATATCATATCTTTTTGAAAATCATAACCTGCAAAAGAGATCATAATATCTTAACATGGAATAAATCATAGAAGTGAAAATGAGATCCCCATAATCATAACATAAAACTTGAAACCTTGTGGCATGCACACATAATAATGGAAAATCATTTCTTGTTAGTCATGACTCATTTCCAAGACTATCTTAGCGGACAAAGTCCATTTCTGAACCGAGTTCACTCCTCGTTTCAGTCCTATATCACTGAACCGAAAAAACCTTCCGTTCCAGCCATGTCTATCTCATGAGATATAAATCTTTACCCAATGAATTGGGGGGAGATATAGGTCCCACCCATTTTATAATGAATCCTTTCTTATGTGTGCCACATAATCATAAATCATACATCACCGCATAGCACATGTAACAAAAATGGGATTCTTGAAACATTATGACATCATAAAACAAACCATATAAGGTAAATGACATCATAAAAATAATTCCCTCACAACGTAATCAAATCAATGTAATAATGGGGATAAAAACAGAACCCTTTATTATCTTAGATGGAAAATAATTTTGATAAAACACTTGAACTCCATTCCTGAGGAAAATATCCTTTCTACTTCAAAAACACTTTTCCTTTCATAAAATGTCATAAAATTCTAAACTAAAAGAATTCGATTAAAAATAAACTTGAAAACTTGTAAAGGTAGCTTCTTGGAAATAATGTTTTAAAAATCCATTCATGCCATATAAGTTAAAAAAATATTCTTCGTACTTTTGTCGGAAAAGTCAAAAAGTACCTCGTACGAAAAGAAAGACAAAAGATTCCTTTAATATTCTTTACTAAAAACTCACCGAAGGGTAAAATTGGATTTAAACTATTGTAAGTGGATGGAAACAATATTACATATTGAGGGATCGTGGATGTGGATGATAAAATACACACCAGTAAATGCCAAAGTAAAAACAATCTCGGATAAAAATGAGATTGTGATATTTTCCCTTACCTTAGGTCTGATTTGCTTTGTAAGTGTCCGAAGCTCCTGTATAATGGTTTAAATAATGTTATTGACTTATTACAGAATCATACATATTGATATGATATCATATATGGTCATATTCTTAGCTTCTTATTAGTAATATTTCATTGTTACTTGTTACTCGGGTCTTTATTGCCTTTTGTTCTTATGCATGTTTTGCCGAATAAATTCTTATTCTTATTTTAAGGTTATAGATACCTTATATCCAGAATGGTATTAGTGTAAAATATATCATATTTATTCATTAAATTCATTTATATAATTAATATGTAATGATGATCATGTAGAACGAGTCGCATCACATCGTGGAGACGGTATTCCGTACGTACGCACGAGTGATGATATCGTTCCTATGATCGTGGAATTGTATTGGAGTGTATGTATACTATTTCAGAATCAATATCACTTATTAATTTTAATATATAGAAATTATTTACACCATTATACCCATCCAAGTAAGGTGGTGGTGGAAAATTGATTACACCACGACGTGGAGACGGTATTCCGTACGTACGCATGCGCGGTGATTTCATTTTTCCGTAGGATGGATAGAAGGTGAATTAGGATTGTTTCATATTTATAATAACATATAAGTATGTATGTAATACTGATGTTATTACTTTATCATGAAACAACTAAATAAGAAGAAGTTGAAGAAGAAAGAAATTGAAATGATCGGTAATGGATATTACCTCTTCTTTTAAACGCCTCTTTGAATCCTCAATTTAGGGAACTAAGATTGGTCTTTGAAGAAAACCAGGACCTCTAGGATTATTCTAGGGAAGTGGAGAAGGGATTTTTCCAGGGGTTGGCCGAGCTAGAGTGCTCAAATTGGTGTGAGGAGGAGGGGGAGGAGGTGCCCTTTTATTAGGGAGGAGAGGGGAACCTTAGGAATATCCCAAAATATTATTTTATATTAAAGTCAAAATCGGTTTATAATGGTTCCAAAGGGTCTTATTTCGAAGGTAAAGTGGGTATGGGTCGAAATCCTATCAACCAATATGATTTAGACAAGTTTAGGTTATTATTTTAACCTTATCAATTAGATTTAACTCTAAGTTAAATAATTTAACTTTTACCGTGTCTTTTTGTTTTCTTACACTATATGGTTAATACACTTACTATAACATGCAAAACGAACCCCAAATTGTTTATTATTAATATATATATCCTTATCTAAGTCATTTGGCCGAACCTTAGATTTTTAGGAATAAAATAACAATTAATAATATAATATTTGTTTTAAAAACTATTTTGTGACAATTTTGACACTATTTGATATATGATTTTTGTGAAAGTCATAACAGAATTATATGTTCAAACCAAGTTGATTAAATCAACACTAAGATATCATAAGAACCTATAAAATTAGCGGGATTCATAAAAAGTCTCAAATTACATTTATTTTTGTGTTTATAACATCAATTATGTAAATATTTCATTAATAAGATAATTACTGCATCATCATTGTGTCATAAATAAATTAAATTATTTAATGTCTAAAAATTATAAATAAAATACCATTATGTATGAAATACTTTTATCTTTCTAATGAATATTTATAGTCGAATTTATCCTATGTATAACCCCATATTAAATATGATTTACTTATTAAACTTTGATTTTAACTATTTTGACCCTTCTTTAAATAAATTAATAATAAATGTCCTAATCAAATCCAAGTGGGCCTAAATGGTCATATTTTATTTCTAAGTTTGTTTTTGGTCGAATTAAACTTATCCAATAGAATTAGGACATGTGTTAGGGTAATAGTAATATCATATTTACCCTTAGTTACCCTATTTACTATTAAACGCGGTAAAAAAAGTAAAAAGTTACTATTCACCAAAAAATTGTTTTTATCTCATTGAACCATATTTTACTTACTGATATCAACCGTGTCTGTCAGATTTTCAAAATTCCATTCACAAAAGCAGTAAAATTAAGTTTTATGCAAAATTCAGTTTTTAACCTACCACTTAGTGGTTTCACTATTCATCAAAAATTGAAAGTTTTCAGAAAAATACCAAAACTTCACCCTAGGCTAATTTCGGTATTCCGAATCCAAAAATGAAATTCATTTTTAAGGATAAAATTTCAAAAGGTGGTTATTACTATTCATAACGGCTATTTTAAATAATATTTTAATAGCATATCGTCGTTTAGTGAAACTCGGTATTGCGTACAACGCAAGATATCGAGGAAGGTCGCGATTGCGTGTAAAGTAAGCCAAGATAGTATGTAGTGAAAGATTCCTTTAATGATATATAAAAACAAAATATTACTCATAAAAATCTCGGGTGTTACAGTTTTACTAAACCTTAGGGACATTCCTAGACATGCCTTAGAAAAATCTCTATGGATCTCACTAATGTTTTTGCATCCTAGTTTCCCAAGGTTAACTAAACCTTTCCTCTGATACCAAATATAGAGACGCCAAACCTGATGTACAAGGATATTACATTACTTTTTCAAAATACTTAGTACATAACAAAAACCAACACACAATGACCGTAATAGTTTAGTGTCTTTAGAAAACTAGGAACATAATCTTCTAATATGGTGAATGATCTTCAACATCTCCCATAAAGATCTTCCCCTTTTGTTTTCTAACCTAAAACCTTTCTATATATCATGGGGAAAAGAAAACAGAAAAAGGGTGAGCTCAAATGCTCAGTAAGGGTAAACATAGGGTACATAAAAAATCCATAGACATTTGAATGTAAAAACGTGAGCATAAAATCTAAACATCAAAATCTTTAGAAATGACTTAAAACATAGTAGTACATAAGGAATAGATCATAAAAGAACATTAATAATGATAAAATATCATGGGAATAAAACTTGTAATTGTGGTAAAACATTAAGCACATGATATTATTTCCATAGTAGCCAAGGCATTGCTACCAAGACCATCTTAGTGGACAATGTCCCTTACTGAACCGGGTTTACTTGCTATTCCAGCCCTGTATTACTGAACCGGATTTACATGGAATTCCAGACATGTCTATCTCATGAGATATAAATATTTACCCAATGCATTGTAGGGATATATAGGTCCCCCCATCTCATAATGAAATCATTCTTACTTGAGCCACAATATAAACATAAATCATTCATCATAACCCAATGAATAAAATGGGTGTCATAAACATCATCCCATTATAACGTAATACATATAAAAAAATTGGATATAATTTCATCATAAAAATAATAAAATCATGTAAATAATAGAGACATTATAATGGAAGTATAATCATACTAAATAATTTCATCTTAGATGGAAAATAGTTTTGACAAAACACATGAAATGAATTTTTGAGGAAAATATCATTTCTTTTTTAAAATCATTTTATTTTTTCAAAATGAAATAAAATTAAAAAAGGATTCTGTTGAAAATAATCATTAAATCTTGTAGAGTAAACGTCATGAAAATAAGGTGTTAGGAAACTGTATAAATCTGTTCATGTCATATAAAAAAACATTCTCCCCGTACTTTTTCCAGAAAAGTCAAAAACTATCTCGTACCGAAAACGACAAAAAATTCCTTTAGTATATTTTACTAAAAAATAACCAATAGGTAAAATTTTATTTAAACAATTGTAGATGGATAGAAATAATATTACATATTTAAGAAACATGGATATGGATGATAAATATGACCCATTAAATACCGAAGAATAAACAATCTCGAATAAAAATTGAGATTTTGAGATTTTCCCTTACCTCAGGTTTGATATGCTTAGTACATATCTGAAACTCCATTATAATGTTTTAAATAATGTCATTGAATTATTATATAATCATATTAAATTTTATGATATCATATATGGTTCACTTATGACTTTATATTACCCGTTCTTTTGTAAATTTCATGTTAAAACAGCGTTTTGGGTAAATTTGTTTTATTTATCGTACGTGTTTGGGATTGTTTTTCTTGATATTATTATTACTTATATCATGATTTAATTACATAATTAATGTTATCAAAGATTTATATAACAAATAAATTCATTATATATATATATATATAATAGATAGATAAATGAAATGAAATACACTGTTCATGGAGACAGTAGGCCGTACGCACGCATGAACACTATTTTCTGTTCCTTATTGACTTGAATGAATATAAATATATGTAATATATATATACATAAATCAAATAGATTTATCATGACATATATTTAATTACTATTCATTATATATACTTTATAATCATTCTTGAATGGTTAACACGGAGAATGAATCTCATCGCGTCGTGGAGACGGTAATCCGTATATACGCACGACCGATGAAATCGTTCCCATAATTATTGAATTGAATTGGAGTGGATGATATAATATCTCAGAATCAGTATGATGTTATAATAACAATATATAGTTATTTTTTACACCATTATACCAATCCAATTAAGGCGGTGGAGGAAAAACAGATTGCACCACGGTGTGGAGACAGTATTCCGTACGTATGCACGCGCGGTGATTTCTTTTTCCGTAGGATGGATATAAGGTGAAATGAGGTTGTTTAATATTTACAATAACATATCATTATATTATTGATACTTATATTATTACTTTATAATGAAACAACTAAATAAGAAGAAGTTGAAGAAGAAATAAACTTGAAAGAATCGGTAGAAGAGATTACCACTTCTTCGATGCACCTCTTTTAAGCTTATTCGTAAGGCACTAGAGTTGGTCTTTTGAGGAGCCCAGAACCTCTATAATGTTTCTAGGAATGTTGATAAGGGAAATGGGATGGGTTTTTCCGAGCTTGAGAGATCAAAATTGTGTAAAGAGAAGAGAGAGGAGGTGCCCTTTTATAAGGGAGGAGAGGGGCACCTTAGGAGAATCTTAAAGTATTATTTTATAATAAAGTCATATTCGGTTTATAATAGCTAAAAATTGAATTATTTAGAAGCTAAAGTGGGTATGGGTCGATATCCTCTCATCCAATAGGTTTTACACAAGTTTAGGTTACTATTTAAACCTTATAATTTAGATTTAACTCTAAGTTAAATAATTTAACTTTTACCGTGTCTTCTTGTTTTATTACACTATATGGTTAATAAACAAAATATAAAAAGTCAAAAGAACTCAAAGTGGTTCATTATTAAAATATATAATTTTATCTATGTCATTTGGATGAATAATATATTTTTATGAATAGAATAACAATTAATAAAATAATATTTGTTTTAAAAACGTTTTTATGTCAATTTGGACACTATTTGGTAATTGATTTTTGTAAAATTCATACCAGCATGACTAGTTATAAGAACATTAATTAAATCAATAATAACATTTCATATTATCCTATAAAATTAGTGTAATTCATAAAATGTCTCAAATTTCATTTTATTTGGGTATTTATAATATCAATTATGTTAATATTTCAATAATAAGGTAATTACTGCATTATAATTGTGTCATAAATAAATTAAATTATTTAATGTATAAAAATTATAAATAAAATACCATTATGTAGTAAATATTTTTATCTTTCTAATGAATATTTATAGTCTAATTTATCTTATATATAACCCTATATTAAAATTTGTTTAGTTATTAGACATTGATTTTAACTATTTTAACTATTCTTTAAATAAAATAATAATAAATGTCCTAATCTAATTATAGTGAACCTAAAGGGTAATATATTATTCCTAATGTTGTTTTTTATCGAATTAAACTGATCAAATAGAATTAGGAAATGTATTTGGGTAATAATAATATCATTTTTACCCTTAATTACCCTATTTTCTTTTAACCGTGGTAAATAAAAGTAAAAAGGTACTATTC
Source organism: Viscum album (assembly GCA_963277665.1). Classification (NCBI taxonomy): domain Eukaryota; kingdom Viridiplantae; phylum Streptophyta; class Magnoliopsida; order Santalales; family Viscaceae; genus Viscum; species Viscum album. The sequence continues at coordinate 907,574,874 of OY728139.1, forward strand.
ACAGGAAATTATTTTTGTCTTATTGAACCACATTTTACTCCTTGATATTTAAAGTGTCTCTTGAATTTTCTAAATTCCACTCATAGAAGCAGTAAAATTAAGTTTTTATGTAAATTTTCAAATTCTCCTAGGTGGTGGGTAAAAGACGGTGAAAAGTTCAATAAAATTTTTATATATCTAAAATTATTATAAAATTACTCTAGTGAATTAAATTGAAATTATATAGGTATTATGTATCAATTTTTACCTAAAATAAATTTAAATGAAATAAATAATTATTTAAATAAAAAGTCGGTTTTTAAATAGTAACCCAGTGTTTTCACAATTCATCAAAAATTAAAAGTTTTTAGAAAAATACCAAAAATTCACCCTAGGATAAAATTGATATTCCGAATCCAAAAATAATGTTCATTTTGAATGATAAATTTTATAAAATTTAAAAATTTGGGTATTAAAATTCGTAACTTCTAGTTCATAATAATATCATAATAATATCTCGTTTAGTGAAACTCGGTATTACGTACTACACACGCTATCGAGGAAAGTCTTGATTGCGTGTAATTAAATCCATGTCAGGGTTGTGTGTAGTGAAATCTCAATTTGGTGTTGCTTATAACATAATAAAAACTTATTTCATTTATACATTAAACAAAATCTATACTTAATGTTGCGTAGAATAATTTTCACAAAATGAAATTGAAATTGTCTTTAACACGAGCCTAGAATAGTGTTGCGTATACTGCAAGATAATATGGTTTTCCGTATAGTACCAGCTAATCTTGGTGTAGTGTATAATAGAAGACATAAAAGAAGTTAAAAATAACATATTTCATAAAATCTCTGGGTGTTACAGCTGGTCACTCAATTTGACAAGCCATGGCACTTAGTGCGAAGGAAGTTCTGGCTAAAGGTGATTCCACTGCTAGGGAAGATACCAAAGCTATCATAGTAAAGGTTTAAGATAAGGAATTGGGGAAAAAGGGTATATAACAACTTCATAAATAACTAACCTTAAAAAGGATAATAGAGAAAGACCCTACTGCAAAATTTTTGACTGTTTTCCCTAAATACAGACCCTCAGACCCTTAGGAGCTGGATGATTTAGATTTTGGCATAGCTAAGAAGAGCCGCATGACACAGAGAAGGGACTGGAAGTGCATAATAAATTATCTTTAGATCCTAAAGACACAATGGAAGAGTTGAATGGGGTAACTCCTCATATGGGTACACTGGATCTTCACCAGAGGTGTGGATTCTCGCGACTTACACATGCTAATATGGGACTATTTTATTTAAAAGATATGAGAAATTAACCGGCACATAGATGCTTCATGGCTCTTGAAGAAGTCTGATAACATCCATATTTTCACAGAGGCCAAAAAAGAGATCCAGTGGTAGGAATTATAGTCAAATGATTATTCATCTTCTGTTACCAATAAATCAGAACCCATTTCATGAATGCAGGTGAATTAGATAGAGGCCTAAGTGCAGTTGAAGTTGGCCTGACGTCAAGTAGCTGACCTGTGAACTGAAAACTAATGGATTTATATTGGATCCAATGGGATTCACTCTCTGGATTACGGAGAGGAGAGGTATATCCGGACGCGCTCATGATACTCTGTAATACATATACTAGAAATTCACAATGTTGAAGCGTTCTATCCACATGGCAGACCCATATGGTCTGTGTTTTTTCAAGCTTATGAAACATAAATTCATTATTTTTTTCTTCTTTTTCACAAAATGTATTGATATATATCGTAATATTATAAATTATTATACCTCAATACTATTTTTTAACCAACTAATGGTCAATCCCTAAGCTAATGTGGGTTATGCTCGGTGTGAGAAAAAAAAGACGACCAATAACTGTTCAATTTTTCACGAGAGTTACAACAAATCATCAAATTCTCAAGGTTTGCTATTGCGGACTGATGACCCTTAGAGTTTGGGTTTATAGAAGTTATTACTTAAGAATAGGGTTCTCAAGTCAGCTATTTTTTCCTTCCCATCGTTCTCTAGTTCAAGAGTGGGACAACAATAGGGGTGTTGGAATCAGTCCAAAAAAGGGGGGAATTAGAAGTGTGAATCATCATGCCTAAAAATTAAAATCATAGGGATGATGAAATCATGATATAGGATTAATGAAATATATATTTGAAACACTTCATTCATACCTCCAGCCTACAATGGTGTAATGAAAACAAGGTTTGACTGATGAATATGTTCAAAACACAAGGACATATCATGAATTGTCATTAGATGTCCTCTAGACTGTTGTCCCAGGATGGCAGGTTAGTCAAAAATTGAATGGGACCAATCTACCATGGTGTCCTATATTACATGAAAAGAGGACATTGATTCAGATAAATGGTGCACAAAGATCATGTGTTGGAGTGGTGGAATGTTCGATAGCATTCCGACACTATTGAAACTACTCCACCGTGACTAAAGAACATTGGTGTAAGTGTATCATTTTGAAAAAATATCAGACTTATTTTCCATAAAGGAACTATTTGGTGAGGACCTAGGGTGTGTTTCAGTTTTAACTCATGAAAATAGAGATAATAGGCATGCATTTTAGCATAATATGATCAGGACATGTTCAGAAGTTTAACATCTTGTGACTCAGACATTACACATAGATTAAGGTCATACTACATGGACAATGAGAAACAATTTATAGTATTTTTTAATGGAATATGATTGATGCCAATGTTTTTATGGTTTAAGAGAGTTTTTCTTAGTGCCCAACCCAAGGCATCACTACTTATTCTATAAGGATAGGAATCAATCCACATGTGGTTCTGGGATCCTAGGAAATTTAATGTCATGTGGTAAGGATGAAGATTAGTTTACATGATAATGAGAAATAATGTTTTTGATGGACCAAATATCTATGATTAGGGAATCACTATGTCTTCTATTTACACTAGAATCCATTCAAATGTAGTTCTAGGAGGAAAAGGTTTCCATGCAAGACTAACCCCCACATAAAGAGAAGTAGCATTAGATATTTCTCGGTTGTTCTTATATTTTTATAGTGGATGGACTAGGATGGAAAGTATATTTTTCTCAAAAATAATAAACTCGTATGTAGTTTTTAACAGGTGTCATGGTGGATGACTACTGAACAGGGATATTTCCTCTCAAGTGAGAACACCACAATGTTTTACGATTTTTTTTTCATGCAGCTTGGATGATGATGTTTCAGTATAAGGTCATATGATAAGACTGGTATGTGAATTTTAATTTCATGTGGTAAAGAAAATAGAGGACGTGTTCCAATAGGGATTTACATGGAATGTTTTTAGGAAACCCAATGTGAGTAGGCAACAAAGAAGTCCACACCACAACACACACTCCTATGAAAACCATGGAGGGGCTCTTAGTTTATGGTCATAATGTTCGGATCATGGGGTGATGAAATTTTCCACATGGGTAATAACCCTACCATGATTCCTAAGCCCATGTGTTCCATTCATCATTTGGGAAACATGGATTTATTTTGGTGTCTCCCCATCCTATGGGAGCATTTAATAATAGAAAGGAAACACTGGGTGGAAAAGTCCCAACCACAACAAATTCCCACTCAACATGCACAGATGCATGGAGGGACATCACCAAGTGTGTTAGAGATTCACTAGAACATAAGGAGGATGAATATATAAATCCCTATACCCAATATCTTTTATACAATGTGGTTGGAAATATTATTGAGGATGGATATTGAACCTGTTTGAAACACGCCATCGATATCATGTTATCTAGGATTTGAAAAGACAAAAGAGGGTTGACTGCTCACCATGTTTGAAATACGACGCCTATCTCAAAATAACTTTATAAATTTTATTGGGTGTTTTACAAGAATGGTAGTTAATATGAAGATATGAATAATGACATTAGGGGGGTTGTTCAGATGTGAAAGAGGATAAGGACCCAAATAAGTGGACATGTGAAACATGGAGATGAGTTGGGGGAAAGTCCCATAAAGGATAAAAATACTAAGGGGTCGGAGGCCAGGATGGAACTCAGGGTAAAGTTTCCTGGTATTATGAATAGTTTAATGTAATATATTCTCAGATATAAAGCACCATATAGTGTAGAGTCATATAGATTGAACTATAGGTTCCTAGATTAATGACATTTTCATGAGACATGTCCATGTAGTTTAACATATATCTTCAATGATGAAAATGTCAGGGAATTTATCATAAATAAACTAATACATAAAAATGAAAAACTATTCTATGTTGTGGACTGACAAAAAAATGTATGGGTTTCACTACGTATCCCATAAAGATGGGAATCAAGACATACATAGTTTTGGAAGATGGCATGGTATATGTCCTGTGCCAAAGGGAGGTTTCACATCATGTGAAGAAATTGTAGCACTATGTATTTTACTGTCATACCTCCATTATGTAGAATATATAGTTCAATGTCATACAATAAAGACATGGAAAATTTTATGCTGTTTACTATCACACAATAAGGATGCTAGAAGAAATTGTTTAAGGTCACAAAGATCCGAAAAAAGGATGATATTTATGAAATAGAAATATGTATTGTGGATCAATGAAGAGACCCAACATGAATGGAGGACATAGAGGCCAAACACTGCATGAAGCAAACCTAAATGATACTCACACATATTTTAAATTCATGGGGGACGAGCAGAGATATTTTTGAGATTTTTTGGCTGGTATTGAAGACAATGTGTATGTAAATCACTATGTATCCCGTAAGGATGTGAATAAATCCATGCGTAGTTCTGAAAAGGAAATTCTCTCTATAGAGGAAGTGGAAGCATCCCAAAATTTTCAAAGTGAATCTTGGAATTATTCAGGGTTGTATCATAGTTTAATGTCATATGCAGGACATCCATTCTTATTTTATAGTCATATATTTTGGACTATAGGGATGCGATTTCTAAATAGAAAATATGTTATGTGTTGTTATGATAGTACCCAACATCAATGAGGGTCATAGAGTCCCACACCACATGAAACATCTTCAAGGGAAAACCATTCATAGTTTAATTTCATAAGGATTGGAATTAGTTTCTCAATTTAACATTATGTTCCTATGATGTAAACTCCTAGTTTAAGGTTATAGAGTTTTTACCATAGGGATGGTGTAGATCATCTATGTATTTAGAAACCATACCAAGAAACCTATGCACATGAGAGCCATGCTAGGTGCTAGAAACTAAGAGTAGAGAGGATTTTCATGACACATGGAATCACACAACATGGGAATGGAGAAATTAGGTTAACAATGACCTAACAATGATGATTGTCCACTCAATGGGAAAAGGTGCACGAAGGGGGTAACACCGGGGTTGTTGAAGATCTATCTAAAATAAGGGTGTGAGAGGAGATGTGAATCACAAAATATGATACATGGGAAAAAATGAAGGTGGAATAACAATGGTGGATAACTACTGACCTTATTTAAAACACAACATCCATATCTTGTTTCCTAGGATATGAACATGAAAATGAGGGTCGATCGCTGATCATGTTTGAAATATAGATCTTAACCCAAATTGAAATTTAATTTTTTGAGGGGTACTCTCAGGGGTACTCTTTAGATGTGAATGATGATGGAGAACCAAATATAGTGACAAGCAAATCATGGAAATTGAATTAGAGGATGTCCATGAAGAATCCAAAACTCTAGGTCCTACATTACAATGTATTTGAGTATGTTAATGAGGAATGTCAATGATATGTATTCAAACCACTTATTAAGGAAATAATCCTCAAAAGGGATCCCGGATATGGAATGGTAGTGGATAAATTCCAAATAAAGTAGATGAGGAGGGGTATATTTTTTAATGAACTAGGGGTAGGCCCTAAAGGAAAAATTTCTAGGAATCCCTATGTATCCCATAAAAATTGGAATAAATCCAGAAGTAGTTCTATAATTTCATGACATTCAATTTCATGGACTATAGATTTGGGTATAATGCATTTCATTGTCGTGCGACTAGGATGTTAGGGAAGAGACATCCCAAAACATACATTTGACACATCCACTATAACCTGATGTAAACGAGGAAATTGGTGGCCCGTTGTACAATATGTTTCTAGGGAAGACCTATGAATAGTTTTAAGTCATAATTAATGCACCTGGGCTTCTATTTTTAGTTTATGGAGCTGTGTCCGTTAGGTGATTTTCTAATAGATGTGCATTTCATGCTGAGGTGATGAACTTGAGTGAATTAGGACCAAGGAGGAATGTCACCATAACAAACCATACTAAGAAGTCTTGTATATAATTTAGAGAAATGATTTTTAGAATCGATATCAAAGTTTAAGGTCATATATTTCAGACAATAGGAGAGGCCAATGACCAAAAAGGGTGTTGAGACCGAGATAGACCTGAAGGATTTTTTTTGGGAAATCCTATGTCTCCCATGTAATCAATCCACTACTAGTTCTTTAATTCTTTTTAGATTAACATCTTGTAGTAATGATGAAGGTCATGATGTAGTTTATTATCATACAGCTTGGACATTGGAGGTAGAGGTATCTCAAAGCCGATATGCATGGTGTGAAAAATCACCCAATGTGAATGAAGACTAAGGAAGTCCACACCACACCACACAATACCTAGAGGGAAGTCAATCTAGGGGGGAAGAAAGAATTAAAGTATAGATGGTCCTAATGTCTAAATGCCTGGAACATCCAAATTATCCTATAAGGATGGGATTCAAGACATTTTTAGATCTTTAATTCAGTTCATTTTAGCATCATGCAATAAGTATGAGGATTTGGAGGGGTATTACTAAAAGAGGTGTTTGATGCAAATATTATGAACCGATGTGAATGAGAAGAAAAGAATCTAATACCACACCACACACTCCTATGAGAATCATCGGCCGATAACTTGCGGGAATTTGTGGCTCGAAGATAGATGTAATGTCTACGAATTCCAACATATCCCATAAGGATGGGAATAAATTCATATATAGTTCATTAAGGTGGCATGGTGAGTGACTGGTACCAAATATGATTTCTTCTGTGGTGAGGACATCACGGTGTTGTGTAGGTTTTCATCATGTAGTGAGGATAATGGATGTTAGGAATTTTAACCTCATGAAACTAGGATGATGCATTGTACAAATTATCATAATGTGATTAGGACGATGTTCCTTATGTAATTTAATGCCCAGAAACTAGGATGGGAAATCTCATTCATGCAATGTACTATATGAGGAAATTTGAGTTAGTTAGAGGGGTGATATTATCCCCATCCATGGGGAACAAAGGCAATTCTCCATTAGGATAAACCTTGTGAATAATTTAAGGTGTTTATTATTTGGGCTCAAACTTCATTTTTTTCCATGTATCATTTGTGTACTAATATTTAGTACTGTGTCACCCTAAATGAAGTACCAGAGGTAAAATTTCTTGTTGAAATCCCTATCTATCTTGTTTCGGTGCCTTACTAGATTGTATAAGGCCAAGATACTATTCACGTTGAGGGATTATTGTCCAACTATATAGTCGTTTTCTATATTTTATGTTGTTTGCTCATTTGAGATAACAATCCGGGGCGATGGAAATTGAATCTTGAGGGGTAGGAATGCTTCTGTTCCATACACTTTGGAATATGAGGTCACCTATATTGAATTTCAATTTGCCTTCCAATAAGTCTATAGGTAATTGGAGAGATTTTTGAAAAAAATATATTCATTGGTCTATCGCACCATCTTCTGTATAATGATGTAAAGGATCATGTTGAATTCCTTGATCTACCCATTTTATTGCGTGTGATATCGAGGTGTATGGTAGGACCATATGTTATATTTGGCATAAAATTTCATCAGTTTAGATACTCAGAATTTGGTGTCATTACTAGTGAGAATAACATGAGGGATTTGAATTTATGGGTGATGTTGGAGCTTAAATAAACAAAAATATAATGTGCATTGACTTCATTGAGTATAATCACCTATTCCAACATGGAAAATAAATATATTGTGGATAGAATAAACATACAATTGTGAGATATTGCTGTTCGATATGGTCCCATGACATTATGTCCCCAGACTGCAAAGGGCTAGGATAACATGGTAGTGTAGAGGGAATCTGGCAATTGATAAATAAATATGGCCTGGATCTAACACACATTTAACCTCTGGGTGAACTCAATTAAATCATGGACTATGGTAGGATAAGAGTAACAGAACCATAAAATATCATGGGAGAGCATCATCCACTCCTAATGAGAACCATAAGATTCGACATGAACTTCCTACATAACTTAGGGATGTTCATCTCCATGATTTTAACAGAGGATAATTCCACCTAACTGACATTTTTAGAGAGGTTTCTCAAGTATGGTACTGCAATGAAAGTCAAACAGTACTATATATCGATGTGATCATTCTTGATCAGCTCTAGCTGTCAAGATATTTCCATGATAGAGGTACTCAACATACAATGTTTTCCAACAAGAGGTATCCTCTATTGCGTATGGGGGATTTTAAGGTCCTGATGTGGAAGAACCAGTGATATGATTTCTTACCTTCTGATTTCCACAATATTTTAGGGAGACGAGAGTGATGACCCTTTGATGTGACACATTGATAAACAGACCATCTTGGACAGGCTCTGCATTGATTATGGCTAGACTGTTCAATGCATCAACCGACCATTCTATGACTGGGGAACATGAGGGACCTATGGCTGAGAAGGTAACTGGTCTATCAGCTTGTGGGTGCACTCTAATTGGGGAAGGATCTTTGGATTTCTAATGACCAGCTTGATGAATAACTTGGAATCTCCCTTCACATGTTTGTGGGGGACATCAATCTCAAGAACCATATCGAGACTAGTAATGAGGACTTGATACTCTACCTTGTTGTTGTGGAATCTTTTTTACATCAATAATGAATAGGTAAAGACAACCTATGTATGAATGATGATGACGATTCCTAGACCTACATTGTTGAGTCTGAATTCATTAAGACTCTTACCAGTTGGACTTAGGGAGGCACCATAAAAATGAATCTACCAACAAAGAATTTCCTGATCTAATGAGATGATGGCCCTATCTGGGAAGATATGATTAAGGAACTACTCTATGGGGGGATGGATGGGTAGACATAAATAATTACAGGTCCCACCCTCTGACTTCTTTCTGCAGGATGACCCAAATTCCGAACTACTAAAGGATCACAACTCACCGAGTGTAGAGACCTATCAACATATGGTTGTTTAGAATATACATCAGTAAATCCATCCATGAAAACAACTATATATCCTAGTGCATTAGAAAATGATAGATCTTATGCACTATAAAAACCAGTGCAAGGGATGTCCTCTCAAAAGGAGTGCATCTATGATCTATGTGGAGGAGCATTAGAATGAGATAATAAAATTTGTTCTCTATCACTTCATTTATTTTTGGGCGAGAAGGGCACTAAGAGATCATTCCAGGGTGGTCACATAGAGGGCTAGCAGTTTCACGGAAATGGGTGGAATCCAAACCCAAGGTGGTAACAAATACTAAATGATTTCATCAAATGTGGTTTGACCATCTTCATCCCATTGGTAAATGGATCCATTATTCATGAGTCATGAAAAGGTTTTAAAAATTACAACAATAATCAAAATGAATTATTGTATATAGGATATGTGTCCTTAAAATCATTCGAGATCATGAATTAACCTCAAAGACATCATCTAATAGATGGCCATACCCTTCTCCAGGTCCATCTCAATGCCTCTATCTGAAGACGAAGCTAAGAAACTTCTCAGAGGTAACCCTAAAAACACAAATCAATTGGTTCATATTTATATGGAGAGATTGCGGAATCCAAAAACATTCTCAAGATATATAATATAGTCCTAACAGTGGTCAGATTAGACCACCAAATCATTCACGTAATATTCCACTGGCGTCCCTTGGATTAGATTGATTATTTGTTAAATATGACGACAATAGGTAGATACATCATTTTTCAATTTGAAGGGTATTACATTATAGAAAAAGTTTCCACAAGGTCCCCTAAAGGTATTGTAATAATCACTTTTGGTAGCCATTCAGATTTTATTATACTCGGAATACCCATCCATGAAGAATAAATCCTGTAACCCAGCAGTGGTGTCGATAAACAAATCTGTCATAGGAATGAGAAATCATCCTTCATACTATGACAGTTGAGATCCTAGAATTCAAAAAAAAACTGAGATCAATCTAGTCTTCGTATTGATAGGGAAGATGTTATCAAACCATATGGGGTACTATAATTCCTTGATAATGTTTCATTTGATGAGTTTATCAACTTCGGCCTTGACCATGAAACAATGATATGGATGCATCTTCTTAGGAGGCTGTTTGAACCTGTGATGAATCACTAGGATACAAAGGTGATGTATGAATACCTGAGGGTGTAGAAATAGCATTTTTTCTTAACAACATAAATATACACCATGTGTTTTATTAGTAAAATCCACATACTTCTATTTTTTCAATGTAGGCATAACTGCATTGATCTATGCTGGCATCAGGTCTCCCTTGTTGCCAAGATTCACCTATACCAACTCATCGATGGTGGTGGGGAAACCCCTTTTGAAGGTGAGAGAAGCTTCCTATAGTTTAGAAACATCATCATCATCATCTGATACATAGGAAACAATAATAGGTGGGGGGTCATCCAATCCCATAGATCTTGGGAACACATTAATTAAAGCTTGGGAGGATGTGGAATCTCCTCTAGGAGAATCCAACACTATTGAAATGATACAAAAAAATTATGTCAACCCAATACTCTCAAGACATGAACATAGAGTCCCACACATTATGATATGAAAGAAATAGTGGAGGGTGGACATGTGCGAAATAAACCCATCTCGAAGGAACAAGATTATCTGGTGAACAGTTGCGGCCATATGGGGAACGTCTTAATACCAATTAAGGGGTGGTTATTTGGTATCACCGGATCCTAACATGTACAGGAGTATGAGGTAATATTTTAATGTTCCCTGTACCTGGGGACATGTATTCCACTCATCTAGTAAATGATGAAGTAGTGTCCAAAGTCTGGGGTTGTTGTCTCCTATAGATGAATATAAAGAATGAAGTCATCATCAAAGCCCATCCATTGGTTAGCCACGGTGGTAGTGTGCTAGACCTCAATGGTCCTAACCCAATTTTCCTTTATATTTTAATAGTAAACACCATGGAATTCGTCATTACAATAGGAAAATGGAGATGTGTCATCTTGGAGCATGACCACTCGACCATTGAGGGATTACATGAGGCATTTTTGATATGGGGAGGGAACTACTGCATGTAGATGGATCCATGGTATACCCAATAACACATTGTAGGAAACATATTGTGGAATTAATGAAACAATTTTTTTAGTGAATACTCTTTTGGCTAGCCAATCATCATATTTAAGAGACCCTCGACTGGGGACCAACTACCATTCACCTTCATTATTGCAATTAAGATTTCAAGAAATACATGCTACATGTGATGGGGTAGTACCCAATATGACCACATTTTTATCAATCTATTCCTAGAGAAAGTCCATGAACACATAACATCACATAATTATATGTCCAAGGACAATGTTCTAAGGGATGTAGTTAGGGAAATCAGTGAGATCAGCCTCTTGGGGATTCCTTCATTCTGAAAAAATCAGGAATCCCAGATCAAAGTAACATTACAAATAAATAAGAATCTGAGCTTCATTAAATGAGTAGAGGTGGTTTATTATATTTCAGAAAAAACTCTGCGAGCTTTGCCTTAATGATGGGATGAAGTTTGAAGATATGATAGAGTCTAATTACCGCACCTAGGTGGTGGTTCTTGATGGGGTGGTGCTCACTAATTCTGTAGCTGTTGATGTGGAGCTTGATGTTGGACCTCAAAATATTTTCCTCAGCAAGGTCATTGATGAGGCTCTACCAGTAACTTTACTAGTGGTTTGGGTGCCTATACCTGTGAAACTACAACAGTACTTGCCTTTGCGGATCCTCTTTTGGGAACTAGAGGAGGGAACTATCATGCATGTTCAGCTTGCTGCAAGGCTTCCTCTAGGCATTAAGCCTTGTCAGAGAAATCATGGAATCCACCTGGGAAATCCTGAGTGATGAGGGATGGAACCAATTCAGTATTATCATTCCTCATGCACATCTCTTGTAGCTGATTTTGAGTTATTGGCCTGTCGAGTGAATCCATTAGGCCCTTCCTCTTGGCCAAAATTCCTAAAACTCACTTATCTGGTCATTTTTTTCATTTGAAGTGTTTGGAATTATTTTTATTCTGTGTGGCAGAGCAAATATTATAAAGAAACATCCAATGAAGATCTTATGAACTGGAAGTGGATCCAATGGGTATCTTGATGTTCTATATGAACATATTCCCTTCCAATGTCTGTATGAAACACCCAATCATAACATTTTCCAATTGTGAAGGAGTTCCCAGCATGGGTCCACACCTTAAAATAAAGTGGGGCAGATGATGTAGCGGGTCACCTATACTATTGAATGGGGAAAATTTTTCATTCCATGAATTAAGGGGTTCACGAATGTCATACACCCATGCCAGATACAACCTTCTATTAAGTTGCATTTTCCACCTCTTTTATTTCAATTCCCTCAAGGCAGGTGATTAGAGAGGCCCTTCGGTCATCCAGATGGGGATCCATGTAGTTGTGAGGATTACTGACCAATAGTTAGTTGGAAGGATATTCAACATGGTTGAAATGTTCAATGGACTGTAGAGCAGCTGGAGCATCTTGTAGAGATGCTAGAGGAACTACATAAGGAACTTCTAGAGGAATGTTCTGAGACGGGTCTCGAGGAGGGTTCTCCAAAATCTAATTTAGATTTGGAAATGCATAACATGGTCATTTTTCATAGGATATGATCTCTAACCTATGTAATTTTATGGGAGTTGCAATATTGACATTGGGAAACTCACTAAGAAGAACAGTTCATTGCCCCCACTACACAATTGAAGGATGAACACAATCATACAAAGGATCATTGTAGTCTGGATGCCACTCTGTGTGGAACTCAGTGAGGAGTTCATCAATGGTCCTCTTTTGATGTACAATATGTTAGACCAGGATAAAAATATCAAGGATGACATTTTTATTATTCACTAATTCAAACAGTTTTGATGGATTTGAAGTCCTGGTATTAATATCAACCTTATTATTATTCAAACTGATTGGAAATGATCCAGTTGGGTCTCCAAGGCTAATAAAACATCCTTTGCTAATGAGCATTGACACATACCGGGTATGCCGGATGTTGTGACACATGAGTTCGTTGTGGGGTGGGGGGGTATCATACTATTCAGACCCTTGTTCCAATTTACTCTTCTAGGAATATCTTTCAGGCAACCATGTTCACTATGACGGTGCTTGGAGACATGTCCTCGATATCATCGTGTATGTTAGACTACGACATAATGTGACTGATTTGTACAGAAGAATATTCCCCCATACCATAATTTATATGTGCGTAGATGAATATTTGATAATTATATTGAGCATAGGAAATATATGGACACATCTTTTAAGAATATTTTGGTGAACGATAGGTGGGGTTGGGTGCTGAGCCATAGGAAGCATTGCTATGTCAACAATGTGACACTGGTGGACAATGGAATCATAATTTTCTCAGATTTTTGGAAAGGAAACTTTCAACTAAGAAGTTAGAAATTCATTTTCTAAAGGGTTAAATTGAAGAACATGACTTCAAACTGGGTGAGGGACTATAGAATGTTGATTTATAGAGTCGCGACCGGATAGAACATCTCATATAAATGGGATTCTATAAGAGTGTCCTACATGATTATTCCATTAGAAGTGGGATCTGGTTTTTGGTATTCCCATTCTTCGACTAATGGTGGATGAGGAATAGAAAAAAATACTAATGTAGAACAATTCAGTGGTGTAATAACCATTGGAGATAATGATTCTAGGATGATAGGACACTACTTACTTGTTTGTCTATCAGGGGAGATGCCTACTGCATCATCATGTCCCTTTAGGATGAGGTATTGATCACATCTTCATGTGTTGGGGTGGTAGTTATTGGTCAAATATCTAGTGGGTGTTAATCATCTAACAGACCCAATAATAACTATTTTTGATCTCATGTTGATGTAGAGAGTGAATCTTGCGATGGTAGGGAAGAGAACATAGTAGGACCATGGAAGCTATCCAAGTCTTCCTCCTCTTGCACATACCTATGGTGGGTTTAAGAGATCTGGTGCATTTTAATTAGTATAATGATGAAGGTCATATTTTGGGTTCCTTTTATAGACTCAGATAAATAGGATCAGGGTGAAGGATTCATCTTTGAGTCATAGTCGGCTTTAGAATAGGAGAATAATTCCTGATTAAAAACAATCTGTCTCATATTAGAGTTGTTCATTTAGAGGAAACGGTTTCCCATTCATCCCCAATATGGATCTTAATGGAAGGGTAAATCGTCATCATTAAGAGGACATCGTTATGGGTTATCTCTAGAGTAAAAAGGACATATATTTGAGCTTAATTTGATATGGAGTGGACCATTATATCTATTTCTTCAGAGTGGTGATGAATTCCTCCATGGTTGGTAGTGCTAGATCGGAGATGAAATTTTATCTAGCTAGTTAGAACATGTGGGGGACCTCTATTCTAGTATCCTATGGCACAGGTAGGACCTCCACACTAGTTGGATGTGGATACTTGAGTAGGGATTATTTATTTGTTGAATTAGACATGTGGATGACCTCCTTGTTGAATTTATATTATGTGGGGAATGACCTCTATATAAATGTTTTCTAGAGTGGGGACGACCTCCACTAGATCTGATGAGAAAACTGTGAGGACTTCCATGCTGATGGGTGACAGGGCGAGGATGACCATTGATATGGTCAAAGATAATGCATGGAGGCCCTATTCTTCAGCTATAAGTGACACACAAAGGAACTTTTAATTGATAAACTGATACATGGGGAGGACCTCAATATTTGGAATCATAGGCAGAAGGACGAACCCCATACATGATTTCAAAAATAATGGGAGGACCTCCCCTTGGATTGATGCTAGTAACATTGGCAGGACCTCTATGGTGTGTACAAGAGGGGGGGGGGACCTCCACATTAGCTAGTGATGGTACTGGGAGGACATAAATACTATATGTCAACAAGACGTGGAGGACCTTCACATGGACTAGTATTGGTATGATAAGGAGTACCTCCATGATGGGTGCTAGAGTGGGGAGGTCCTCCACTTTGGTTAGTGACGGTATACGGAGGATCTTTGAACAGGATGTCAACAAGATATGGAGGACATCCACGTGGACTAATGATGGGAACATAGAGAGAACCTCCTTGATGGGTGAAAGAGATGGAAGGACCTCCACTCTGGATGGTGATGGATCATGGAGGACCTTCATACTACATCTCATCATCATAGGTTGGTCCATGATGGCCACTAATCATGCCGGTGACTAAAAGAATCGACCCATCCTTCCTATGGGGTGGATGAGGTCTCAAATATGATCGGGCATAAGTGGATCCAAGCTATGCAGTAGCAGTGACCTACTTGTAACATGTCAGAATCATAAATTCCAAACCTGCATTTATTATAGAAGTATTTTATTAAAAGTATTTTATTAATTAAAATAATCTATAGATATATTTGGATATTATTTTCTTTAAAAATAATAATTAAGAGTTTTAATTAATTTTTTAAAAGGTAATTATAAGAATTATACATAATTATACTTATTTTTTTTATTTTTTTAAAAGAATAACTATTTTTATTATTATTTTTTTCATATATTTTTTATGTTTATCAAAAATTTTATTTAATAAAATATTTTAATGATAATAATATTAATAATAAAAATCAACATTAATTTTGTAGATGTTATTTTTATTATTTTTAGGATAATATATTTTATAAATATATGAAAATATACTTTGTTTTATAAAGTTTATAAATTATTAATATATATACTAATTTTACTAAAACAAATGCAGTTTTATATATGTATTTAATAAAAATGTGAAATCAATAATATATTTAAAAAAATTATATATAAATGTATTTGAAAATGATAAAATAACACACATATATGATAATTGATTTATTTTATGAAAAACATTACATTTTTTTAAGAAGAATGATATGTTTTGTATTAAAAAAATGAGTAACATGTCTAAAAAAGAGAATAAAATGATTTAAAATAAGAAAATAATATAAAATGATGACATAATTATGACTTTGAAAATTTGGATAAGAATCGAAAATTGGGAAACCAGTGACATTTAAAGGGAGATAAAAACTAATTGAATAAAAAATCAAGAAAAACATAGGAAAAAAGGATCCAATATACAAAATTAAAAAAACAATGAATACCGATGATTATTTTTATTTGTTGGTTTTAGTTTTAGAAAAAATCATCTTATATCTGATGCATAAAAAACCAATAATGTTTTTTCAAATATGCGAGATAGGGGAGAACACATCATCCCTTAATATAATACATGTGACCAACCTCTTTTTGGGTTCAAATACATCTAGCGGGCATGAGTTTACTTCCCTCTTTGGTTTTTTCAAACACATATGTGTGATATTTTATGTGTAAGGGATCACTTTAGTTATTCAATACTTTAATTTTTTAAAAAGTATATATATATATATGTATATACATCCATATAAACACACAAAAATATATACATCACAATCTATTTCGGTATATATATAAAGTGTTCTTGTTTCTAAATTAATTTCTTAAACTGATGTTTTGTAAGGGTAAATTTTATCTTATCAAATTATTTTTTTTATAAAGGTATATATATATATATGTGTGTGTGTGTGTGAATATATATATATATATGTATATACAAACATATATAACCACACCTTTTATGAATCAATGAGATTATGGTTTTGTTTTAAAAAAGTTAATTCCTAAAATATATGGTTGCAAAGGATTAATGTTCAAAATGTTATCAATATATATTTATATACATATAAATGGATATTAATATATATAAACATGTTTTAGTCTATATTATCTTCATTATTTATTTTCATAAATTTTAAATGGCATTTTCAATGATCGAATTAATGATTAAATTTCATTTTAAATTTTTTTTCAATAATCCCCTTGATGATAAAGTTACTTGTGTCTTTGAAAATTTGTTAATATTTTGTGAAATAATTTGTTATGCTACTATATTAGGTAAAAAATAGCATCTTCATCCCTTAACATGTCATGCAATAATTTTTTTAGCCATCATCTATCTCATATATGACAGTCCACACATTATGAGATTATGCATGAACTTATTTCATTGTTGATACAATTATAGTTTTCAAATAGAAATAATTATTAAAAATATGGTATTATCTTCAATGGTTTTAGAAAAATCTTTTAATTTAATTTTTATGACATGTTATAAGAAAAATTATTTTCCTGAAATGAAAATAATTCTATGTACGATATTTCAAAATGTTTTTGATTAGAACTAAGAAAAGTAGTTCCATAGGAAATGTTTTAGAAAAAGGAACCAGTATGATGAATTCTATGATTTGGGAATTAAACCATTTATAATTAAGGTTAAATTATTCTGCATGAGTTATGTCTAATGAGATTATGTTATGATTTTTAATTATGATCTACCATGTTTTAGGTAATAATTCAAAAGAAAATTCTGATTTTAAAATGGGAATTCCCAAATGATTTCACAGATATAATTTTTTTATGAAATATATATTTTAGAAATCCGTAGTATTTTAAATGATTTTTGAAATAAAACTTTATGTTTTTATATTGAATGAATTTTCATATATAAATCATTTCAATAAACATTATTTAAATAATTTCTTTAACATTTTCAAAACCCCCTAGGTTGGTATATTTAAATTTCACCCTACATATTATAATAATTTTTTAAGTAGTTTAGCAGTCATACAGGAATGTTATTCTTTTTTGGTGTTATCACATTGAATATTTGATTATTTAATTAATTTCATTTTTATACATCTTTTAGGAAATGCAATAGTTGTATCTATGGATCCAAAACCTAGAACGGTAAAGATCCCCTATTGTGTAATGAGTTGTGTTATTATTTAGTTTCTTTTATAAAAACATACACCACATGTTTTAGCACCATATATGGGAAATTGGGGTCTGTATCAGTATAGTTAGTATCAGAGGAATGATCAAGAAATCTTTAGATATTAGATGTTTTTGAGTCTAGATGTTTAGCGGTCCTAGTGTTTCTTAATTCCTAAGATGAAATATCAGAATTCATTTTAGTCTAATAAACAAATTGTGAGGACACAATTCTATTAAGTAGAGAATTATGTAACATCCCATAAATTCTAAACTATGATTTATTATTTAAATATTTTTTAAATGGCTTTTGAATTAAAATAAACTAATTATATATTTAACGATGATTTTCATTAAAAATAATAATTAAGTGTTTTAATTAATTGGTTAAAATTATAATTATAATACACATACATATTTATACATATTTTGTTTTTCTATATTTAAATGAATAAATTTTTTTATTATATTTGTTAAAGATTATTATTTTTTATCAAAGGGTTATTTAATATAATATTTTTATGATAATAATATAAATAATAAAAATTAAGGGTAAAACATTTTTAGCATTTGTTTTGATTTTTAAGATAATATTATATATATATATATACGAAAATATATTCTGTTTTATAAAATTTATAAATTAATAATATATATAATTATTTTAGTACAAAAATTCATTTTAGTTTATAAGTTCGAAAAACTGTAATTTGATTAATTTAATTTAAAAAACTATATATATATATATATATATATATATTTGAAAACAGTAAAATAATATATATATATATATATAATTATTTTAAGTCAAAACATTGCAATTTTTTAAAAAAGAGTTCTTTTCTATTAAAAAAGGTGTAACGTGTCAAAAAATAGAGAATAAAATGATTTTTAAAAAATAATGATATTATATAATGATGTCAATAATGATGACTTTGAAAAATTAGGATAATATTCCAAAATACGGAAACCCCTGATTTTTAAATGGATATTTGTAAAATTTAATAAAAAACAAGAGAAATTGTAGGAAGAAAATGATCCAGCACGCTAACGTAAAAAAAAATAATGAATACCCCTGATTGTTTACATTTGTGTGTTTTTGTTTAAAAAACATATCTTCTATCTAAATCTTAAAAAACCTATTATTGTTTTATAAATAATCGATAAATGGGAGAACCCATTGTCCCTTATTAGAAGATTTGTTCACAACCTCTTCATAGGATCAAATACATCTAGCGGGCATGAGTTTACTACCCTCTCCAGCATCATCTATATTTTATTTATAAGGTTTAATTTTTTATTCAAAATTTAATAGTTTTTAAATGGTGATATATATATATATGTGTGTGTGTGTGTGTATACAAGAATATATACAAATATATATCAAACCATTTTGGAATATATATAATTAAAGGGTTTTTATTTTAATCTTAATTTCTAAACCTGATGTTTTGTAAGGGTTTATTTTATCTTATCAAATTAATTTTTTTTTTAAAATTTATAAATCTATACATAGACATATAAAAAAATATATTAATAATACATGAGATTATTGTTTTTTTAAAACAAAATTCCTAAATCCTATGGTTGAAAGGGATTTATGTTTTAAATGTATTCAATCCACACACACACACATATATATACATAAACATACATATGCATATATATTAACTTGTTTATGTATAACTAATATTAATTATTTAAATAGAAGTAAAAAAATGTATTTTCAACAATCAAATTCATGTTAAAATTTTATGAAAATGTTTATTTCCTATAAAAAACTTGTATATAAAATCAATCATGTTCCTTGATAATTCTTATCATTACGTGAAATTATGATTCTAGTAATTATTTTATGTGAAAATAAGAATATGCATTCCCTGAAAGGTCACACATGAATAGGTATGGTCCTCATCTAGGTCATATGTGTCATTCCACACATTATGAGATTTTTCATGAACCTATATCTTTTTTCAAACAATTAGAGTTTTCAATTAGTAATAGTTATTAAAATTATGGAATTCAATTAATGGTTTTCAAAATATCTTTTACTGTAATGTTAATGACACAATATAGGAAGGAAAAATCGTGAAAAAAAATAATTCTATGTATGTGATTTAAAAATTGTATGGGTTTGAACTTAGAAGGTCAGTTCAGAAAAAAAGATTTTTGAAAATTGAACTACTATGGGTAATTCTATGATATGTGGAGTAAACCCACAATAATTAATGGAACTTTTTCTATCCTGAGTTTGGTCTAGTGTCCTTATGTTTTGGTTTCTAATTATGATCTTCCGTGTATTAGAGAATAATCCACCAAAACGTTATTATTTTTAAATAAGACTTCCCAATGATTTTACAAATATAATTATTTTATTAAATCTATATTTCATAAATCATATATATTTTCCATTATTTGAAAAATCTACTTTGAATTTTATATGTTTAAATGCTTTTCATATAGAAGATAATTTTATGAAAATATTCTTTTAAGGTTTTCTTTAACATTTTTAAAACCCCCTTACTTGGTATATTTACTACTCACCCTATATAATATAATCATTTTTAAATGATTAGCAATCCTGATGCAATGTAATTATTTTGTGGTGGCACCACACTGATTATTATTTAGTTTAATTAATTTAATTTTTGTATATCATTGCAGAAATATTATAGTTTTATCTAATTCTCCCAAACCTTGACCGGTAAATATTCTCTAAAGTGAAATTTATTGTGAAATTATAATTTTTCTTTTATAAAAACAATTACACTGCATGTTTTATCACTAGCTCTGGGAAACTTGGGTCTGGGTTATTACACTAGTATAATGCACTGGGGGTGGCATGGGCCTCTGAATCTATAGAAGTTAATGTCCCCTCATAAGAGTGATTGTGAGCATGCTCCAAATATAGGCATCAAGTCATTAAAACTTGGGCAGGTTGAGTAGGGGTGTAGGCTAAAATTCCCCAATCCCAGAAGCCCAAAGCAGGTGCCTTATTTTTATACATTGGCACAATTACAAGGAATCATGTCCCAAAGGAGGGATCAGTTTAGTAGTCCGGGAAAATAGATTACATACATGAACATAACAATACAATTTCTAAAATAAACCATATCTTAAATAATCATTTTAGAATGCCATTATTTATTGATATTAAACCTTTATATGAATAATAATATATTTCTTAGAATCCTAGGAATATAAAACATACGAAAGAGGTGATATCAGTTGATATTTAAGGATAAACAATATAGCAGAAGCTATCATAAATAATCACAAATTTTTATGGAAAGGTTTAAAATTGATTCACAGGCCATTTAAACATAAAATTCAAAATAATATGGAAAAGATGAATAATATAATTCCATTTACATATTCACGTGGATATTCTAGTAGTCTTGTAATCACTTGTAATAAGTGATTTCATAACTAGGATGTGCATAATGCCAGACATCGTAACCACATAGACAAGGCCTCATTCCAAGACTAAAAATAATTTTTTTTTCAAGGACTTCTGCCAAGAAACTAATTTTTCACTGGAGACCTACCAATTCATCGAGGGGATATAACGGGCCCCACCGGTCACTTACTTAGTCCAATGCATTTTTCAAATGAAAATGTTGAAACATAACATAAACATTTGTATTAAAATTAGAATATTAAATGTGAATACCTTAACAAAAAACCATGAATTATAAAAAAATAGTGCATACACAATAAAAAATATCATAACACTTTATATAAAATATGGAAGATTGAATTATAATAAATCAACCTCAATAAACAACAATATCCAGTCATGGATGTTGACAAAGTTGAAAATGAATAGTAAAACTCTTTGAGGGAAATATACCGTTCTGTGAAATCATTTAAAATTCACAAATATAAAAAGAAATTCATTTAAAAGATATTTTTGAATTAAATTGTCATATACCACTTTGAAACTTTGTAAAGGAATTAACATTCTATGAAAATCATGCCAATATAAATAAATCTTAAAAATCATTTTAAAAACAAAGACATTAATTAAATAGATTTAGAAAAATGAATTTTTAAAACCATAAAAATTATGATCTAGATAAATATGATCTTACATAATACCATAGAAAAATCATTTGGAAACTATTTTAGTAAACATGGGAATGGATGATAAATATTTCCATGTAAATACTTACACATAAACAATCTCGTTTAATAATGAGATTGAGGAATTAACCCTTACCATGTACTTTCATTAAGTCAAGGGTATGTTTAACATTCTGTATAATTACCATAGTATCTTATTAAATTATAACGAAACCATATTAATATTTATGATATCATATGTGATTCATTTATTATTTTATACCACCCATTTAATAATAATGTCCATGGTAAAGTATCATTTTGGTTAAAAATCACTTTCGTTATCATATGTTTTTTAACATTTTGGTTCCTGATCATATCAAATAGATCATGATTAAATACATCCATAATATTAAACAAGATTTATATTTAATATATATTCAGAATATAAATATTTATAAATTATTGATATATGAAATGGAAATACTGTTCATGGAGATAGTAGTCCATATGTACGCATGAATGTTGCTTCTGTTTTCTTATCGTATAGTATAGAAGTAAGTAAATGGAATATATATATATCTTAATAAATATATATTATTACAGTATAAATATTATCTTTTATATCTCAAACTTAATTAATATAATTTTTTATAAAAATTCTAGAATGGGGATCATTTATTATGGTTCTCATTACGTCGTGGAGACAGTAAGCCGTACATAGACACGGGTGACAGTATCATTCAATTGATGGTAAAAAGATTCTTAATTGGATGGTATATAATATATAAAGAATAATTACCATGTTACATTCATTATTTAATTTAATTATACAAATTATTATACCCATCTAAATAATGTAGTGTTGAATAACAAACTACACCATGTCTTCAAGATAGTAAGCCATATGTAATCATCTATGGTGACTATGTCATTCATAGAATATAGAGAATAAGGAATAGGGTTTTTTACATATTTATAATAACTTTTCCATATGTATAATGTACCAGAGTTGTTATTTTATTATGTAAATAACAACAAAATAGGATGTGGAAAAAGAAGAAAAGAACTTTGAAAGAGGTGATGAAATAATTACCTCTTCTTCAAGTGATTCCTTTTGATTAGAAAAAAGGGATCCTTAGGATGAATTTATTATCAATATAAGGCCTATAAGATTTTTGATGGTATTTGGGAGGATATTTGAGTAGAGGTTGGCCGAGACAAATGGATTTGGAGGTGAGAAATTAAGATAAGGGGAAGTGCCCTTTTATAAGATAGGTGAGGGGAACTATAGGAAAAGCTTGAAATATTAATTTATTACTAAATCATTTTCAGTTTCTAATAGATCCAAATGGATTTTTTTTAGGATAAAAAGGGGATGGGTCTAAATCATCCACAAAAATAGGATTTAGATTTGTTTAGGTCATTATATTAACCGAATCTTATAGATTTGACTCTTAGTTAATGAGTTTAACTTTTACCATGTCTTCATGTATATTTATATTACATGGTTAATAAAATTACTATAAAATTCCAAGAGAACATCATGTGGTTAATTAATGACATATCTATCATTATAAAAGTCTTTTGACTGAATCAAATATTTTTAGGAATATTATATCATTTAATAAAATGTTATTGGTTTTAAAAACTCATTTATGTCAATTTGGAATATTTTTAGTATTTTTTTTGTTAAAGTCATCCAAACATAATTACATCAAAAAAAATAAATTGAATCAATTATAAATTTTAATATTCACCTATAAAATTCATGGATGAAATCAAAAGATTCAATTTACAATTACTTGGATATTTATAAAATCAATTATTTTAATCTTTTATTAATAAGGTAATTATTGTACCAACATTGTGTCATAAATAAATTTACTTATTAAATATCTAAAAATTATAAATAAAATTAAATGACATTGGAAATATTTTAATATTTATAATGAATACTTATATTTGAATTTAAGATTTGTATAAGCCAATATTAAAAATTGTTTAGTTAATAAAATTTGAATTTATCACTTTTAACACTTCTTTAAATAAATTAGAATAAATGTCTTAATCTAATCAAATTGGGTCAAAAAGGATAATATTTTTTTTGAAGGTTTATTTTGGTCGAAATAAACTTATCCAATAAAATTAGGACATGTTTTTGGGTAATTATAACATCATTTTTATATTCAATTACGTAATTTACTTTTAACCGTGGTAAATAAGAATCGAAAGTTACTATTCACCCAATATTATTTTCATCCCATTGAATCACATTTTACATATGGTTGAAAACTGTGTGTATCGTATTTTTAAAATTAAATTCACAGAAGCGGTAAATTTGTGTTTTATACAAATTTTCAAATGTGCCTAGAAGGTGGGTAAAAGACTTTAAGAAAATCCCAATAAACATTTATATGTATAATATTATTATAAAATGACTCCCATGAATTAAATTAGACTAATATATTTATTATTTATCTATTTTTATTTTATGATAATTTTTAATTAAAATAAATATTTAAATGACAATGTTTGTTTTTTATTTACAACGAAATGCTTTTCAATTTTCATCAATATATTATAGTTATAAAAAACATACAAAAAAAATTTCCAAACTAAATTTTCATGTCGTGATTCTATATAAGAATTTAATTTCATTAAATTGAATAGATAAAAGTTTCAAATATTTTATTGAAAAAGGGTTCTCTATTAAAAGGCGAAAAAATAACATTTAAAAAAAATACTTCTTCTATATGGAAAATTGAATTTTTCATTATATTGTGTCGAAGAAACACAAAAAAAAATGTTAATATTATATATGATATATATAAAATTCAAAATGTTGTTAATACTATTCATAAAAACTTTTTAAATTACTTGTTTAATAGTTTGTGATGTGCTTGAACTCGGTGTTGTGTGTATTGCATGCTATTGAATACCATTAAAGAGATAACGTACTCTGAAGTCTTGGGGTGTTACATTATCCCATAATTCAATAAATATCATACTCACAATTTGATATTGTTTTTATTAAAAAGAATGGTTGAAAATAGAAAATACCTTTTTGAAGAACCCACATCAGAAATATGGTTCATAAAATTTAGTCTTAATAAGAGGGAAATGGAAATGAAAAAGTCACCACCAAATTAGTGTTTCGAATAGGAGAACATTGGTGGAAACTCTAGGAACATAATTTGAGGAAAAACATAAATATATTTAGGGATTGATTGATTTCATCAATTACAAAAAAGTAAACAATAAATGGAAAATTGAGGTCCTCAAAACCATAAATCTATGATGATTTTAAATGTCATCTGTTAAAAAAACATATGGTACAAGGATAACACATTTCTTGTTTGGGTATCATTTCCCTAATGTTTAAGAATTAATTTTTTCATAGAATAAGAAAAACATTAATTCAAAAGTAGAGTTCCACCCATTAACTAATTTCTACCCCAAACTCATCTTTCTTTCCAAATAATAATAGAACTCAAAAATATTCTATTAAAACTAATTGTATAGGGTTTTAAAAAATATGAATTTATAATTATTCTTTCATAACATTTTAAAAAACAACATATACAAACCTAGATATAATGTTATCCAATGGATGGTGATGCACCGCTGCCACCCTTCAGTTATGGGTTCAAGTCTCCCGGCCTTGCCGGACACGACAGGTTGTAGCCCAACCTCTGATTTTTCCTTTTTATAACAATCCATAAATAATACTAAGAAATTTTTTACCTTTAAACAATAGTATACAATGTAAAAATTAATTTATTTCAACATTTAGACATATTCAAAATACTTTTGTCTAAACTCAAAGTCCAAAATTTATAAGGAAGGTAAACCTATTGAAGATATCTTTTTCTATATAATAACATATGAATACCTTCATCATGTATTCTCTAAAAACATGGTAACACCATTAATTACCCTAAAACCATATTTGAATATGTATGTACTAGCTTATTCTTTCGATAAAACACATAATACTCGATATACTCCTTAAATCCGTAAATGTTGTAAACTCCAACAATGATGTAATATACAAATCAATAATCTGTTTCAAGGTAGTTAAGAATATCAAATATAATTTATAAAAATCAATCATATCTTATTCCAAAATCACTACCCCAGTGTCAAATCTATATTAAGGTTTATCTTTCTCTTAACAATATATTTTTCAAAACTTATAACATCCTATTGAGTCAGTCTTCTGAGAACCATATAATCTCAAATACTCAATGAAATAGTACTGAGGTAAAATAATTATATACATTATATTTATTATTAAATGTACTTTAGTAATACAATAATTAAATGAACCAATTATTTAATAACAACATATGAACACAAATCATTCATCTTCATCCGTGGTAGTATAATCACCGGATTATTATCTAATTGCATCATTTGGAATATACTCTGATGATTGGGAACAATGATTCTCTAAGTGTCTCAACTACTTTCAGATAAAGCATTGTTCATTTGAAACCCTTTTCATACCCTTTATATCGATAACTTGGTGTCCTTTTATCCACACTTATAACAAACTCCATTCCATTCAAGTATTTCTTAGGGTAATTCTTTACACAGTTATCACATATGGGAATATCCTTCTTTCCATTGTTCCCTTTACCCATATTTTGTTTATTCCATCATCTTCTACTCTTTATTCCATTCAAATCCATAGATGTTTGACAATTAGTTACTTATCTTATTAACAAATGATATTATTTCTTCATATGATGAAAATACATGGGAGACTATTTACCTTAGAAATGTTGTCTTAAGACCACAAAAGATATGACCCTTCTTACACTTTGGATCATTCGTATTGTTGGACTTCTCATTCCTTCTACTGGGCCCCATTTCTAAATGACGACATACACTATGTTAGATCATATCATTATATATATTCCAAAAACTTGAAAAATTCACAACAATAATTAAAGATTTTCATAATCATAATTTTTTTTTTTTCTGACATATTTACTCATAAATCCTTTATAATGGTTCATAATGAAGATCTGAATTATCCTAGCCATATCTACTAGCAGTGTCAAACCAGGTGCATAGTAAGACCCATTTTCATGTACTAGGATACAACAATTCATGTTCAAAACACCTTGTCGGAGTTTTCACACCTAGTTCTATCTTTGACAGATCCCTATCCACTTGTAGTATCTAGACATGGATATATTTCTTTGAAAACCCTACATAATATCACCATTACCAAAATTTTTTGATGTTATCCTGTACTAATCATGAAAGTCATTCTTAGGGTAATGTTTCTTAATCAGGGATTTTCTGAATCTATTTATAAGTTTGTTGCTAAACTTCCACTGATACAAATTGTAATGCCCCGACCCTTAGAAGCACAAAGCTAGTACATTATTTTAATACATTGAAATTATTACAAGGAAGAAATTCCCAATTAACTGATTAGTTATGATCTCTTGGAAAATATATTACTTACATGAACATTACATTAAATTTTCTAAGATAAAACACAACATAAATAATTCTTTGAGAATTCAATTATTTCTTTAGCTAAAACCTATACATGAATCATATTACTTTTCATCACATCCTCATAAAATATAACATAATAGAGTGGTGAGATCAGATGGACCGTAAGGATAAACAATATAAATAAAGCTATCATTAATAATCATAAACATTCATAGAAAGGTATAAAATTTAAAAAAATACCTTTAAACCTAAACTTCAGCATAATAAGGGAAAGATAAATAATACAATTCCATTTTACAATTCCCATGGATATTATACCAGTCGAATAATCATATGTAATAACAAATTTCATAACGAGGAAATTCATAATGCTGGACATCGAAACCATATAGTCAAGGCCTCATGCTAAGACTACAAAGAAAACATTTGTCAAAGCCTTACTCAAAGACACTAATTTGAATTGTGAGAGCTACCAATGCATCGAGGGGATATAGCAGTCCCCTCTTATCACATACTAAGTCCAATGCATTCCACATACGAAAATGTTGAAACATAACATAAACATTCGTATTAAAACTAAAATACAAAATTTGAATACTTTAATCATAAAACATGAATGGTATAAAGATATTACATCCACAGTTTAACATATCATAATGCATTCAATACAATATGGAATATTGAATAATAATAAATCATCCTCAATTAGTAATAATTTATAATAAAGGATCTTGACATAGTTTAAAATGATTAGTAAAACTCTTTGAGGAAAATATCTCTTTTTGTGAAATCATTTAAAATAAAAAATTTATAAATGAAGTCATTTAAAATATATTATTAAATAAAACTGTCTCATATCACTTTGAAACTTTTGAATGAAATTAACATTTTAAAGCAATCATGTCCACATATATAAATCCCTAAAATCATTTTGAAAATATGTACATTAATTAATTTTTTTTAGAAAAATGAATGTTTAAAACATTTAAAATGATGATATAGTTAAATATTACCTTTAAAAAAACCAAATAATATACCTTTTGAAAAAAATATTTAACATGGACATGGATCCAAAATATTTCATAGTAAATACTTACAGATAAACAATCTTAGATTATAATGAGATTAAGAATTAACCCTTACCATGTAATTTTCTTTAGTCGAGGGTACGTTTAAACTCTTGTATAATGAGAATAGTATGTTAATAAATTATAAAAGAACCATATTAATATTTATGATGTTATATATGACTCATTTATTACATTATACTAACTATTTAATAATAATTTCCTTGTTAATGTAATTTTTTGGGTAAAAATCGTTTTCTTTATTGTACGTGTTTTAAATTTTTATTCTTGATAATATCACCTAGATCATGATTTACATACTTCCATAATATAAAAAATTATTTATATATCATATATATTCAGTATATAAATATTTAAAATAGATAAATATATGAAATGGAATCACGGTTCATGGAGACGGTAGTCCGTACGTAGGCATGAATGTTGTTTCTGTTTTCATATCATATAATATGGTAGTGAGTAATCAATGAATATTTACATACATAATTGTATATTATTATAGTAGAAATATTATTTCATATATCTCATATATAATCAATATATATATATTTTTATAAAAATTCGTGAATGGTGATCATTGAAGATGAATCTCATCACGTCATTGAGACAGTAATCCGTACGCACGCACGAGCGACAATATCATTCCATAAATTGTAAAACATCAATAAATTAGATGTTATCATTTATATAATAAATCATTACCATGTTATATTTATTATTTAAATTAATTATACTCATTATAATATCCATCCAAATAATGTAGTGTTGAATAATAAACTACAGCTTGACGTGGAGACGGTAAGATTTACGTATGCACGTATCGTGACTTTTTCATTCATAGGATGGATTGAATAATGAATATGGTTTTACCATTTTTATAATAATATCTCAGTATGTATAAGGTACTAGATTTATTATTTTCATATAGAAATAACAAAGAAAGTGGATGTGGATGAAGAATAAAATAACACTGAAAGAGGTGATGAAATATTATCTCTTCTTCGTGTGCTTCCTTTTGATTTGAACAAAAGGGCTCATTAGGATTGATTTATGATTAATGTAAGGACTCTAGGATATATTAAGGGTAGTTTTGAGGATATTTGAATATGGTTTGGCCGAGACAAATGTATTTGGAGGTGTGAAATAAAGAGAAGGGGATGTAGCCTTTTATAATAGAGTTGAGGGGAACTTACAAAAAGGTTTTTATTATTAATTTATTATAACATAATTTTCTATTTTTAATAATTAAAAATGGATTTATTTATTGTATATGGTGGGTATGGGTCTATAAAATATCATCCAATAGGTTTTAGGAAAATTCAGTTCACCATATTAACCATATATTTTTTATTTAACACTTAGTTAAATAATTTAACTTTCACCATGTCTTCTTGTATTCTTAGGTTACATGGTTAATAAACCTACTATAAAATGAAAAGATAATATAATGTTGTTAATTAAGGACACATATATCATTATATAAGTTCTTTGTACAAAAAATATATTTTTAGGAATGTTATATCATATAATAAAATAGTATTTGTTTTAAAAACTCATTTATGTCAATTTTGACACTATTTCGTATTTGTTTTTTGTTAAAGTCATAAATAAATCATTACTTCGAAACAAATAAATTTAATCATCCCTAACATGTCATATTAACCTATAAAATTCATGGATGTAATCAAAAGTCTTAATTAACATTTATTGTGAAATTTATAAAATCAATTATCTTAATATTTCATTAATAAGGTAATTAATGCATCATCATTTTTTCATAAATAAATTTAATTACTAAATGTCTACATATTATATATAAAAGAACATGATATATAAAATAATTTTATATTTATAATCAATATTTATAGTCAAATTTATCTTATGTATAACTCTATATTAAAATGGTTTAGTTAATAAAATTTGAATTTAACACTTTTAACACTCTTATAAATAAACAATAATAAATGTCCTATATCTAATCCAAGTGGATCAAAAAAGATAATATTTCTGTCGTAAGGTTGAGTTTGGTTGTAATAAACTTGTCCAATAGAATTAGGACATGTTTTGTGGTAATTATAATATCATTTTTATCTTTAATTACCCTATTTACATTTAATCGTGGCAAAAAAAAAAACAAAAGTTACTATTCAACAAAAATTATCTTCATCCCATTGAATATAAATTTACATACAGATGACAATAGTGTCTGTCATATTTATAAAATTCAATTAATAAAAGAGTTAAAATTTTGTTTTTTACAAATTTTCAAATGTCCCTAGAAGGTGGGTAAATGACATTAAAAAAGTTTAATAAAATTTTATATGTCTAATCTTATTATAAAATGAATACAATGAATTAAGTCAGGCTAATATATGTATTATGTATCTATTTAAATTTGAAGGGAAATATTTAACTCAAATAATTATTTTAACAAAAAATTCAGTTTTTATATAAAATATAGTGTTTTTCATTATTCATCAAAATAAGAATGTTATCAGAAAAGTATGAAAATTGGTCCAAAATAAATTTTTAAGTCAGTATTTTAAAGAAGAATTTAATTTCAGTAAATTTAATATATAAAACTGTGAAATATTTTAATTAAAAAGGGATCTCCATTAAAAGGTAGAAAAACTTCATTTCAAAAAAATATTTCTTTTATTTGGAAAATTGAATTTGTCATTATATTATGTCTAAGAAACACAAACTATGAATGTTAAAATTATATAGAATATATATAAAATTTAAAATGTGGTTAATACTATTTATAACCATTTTTTAAATAGCTGGTTTGATTGCTCTTGATGTGCTTGAACTCGGTGTTGCATCTAGTGAAAGCTATAGAATTACTTTAAAGAGATAACATACTATAAAATCTTGTGGTGTTACATAAACCACCTATTCTTCACCAATTGAGATCGTTCATTCTTGGGGTTGATGTGATATGATGGGATTTATCCTAGTAAGTTCTTAGGGTTATATTCATATATTGGATGATTCAGATATTTGTTACCTCATCAGCATAAGGGAGTGAGTCCTAGGAACTTTCTTGGGAGAGGCCCTTGAAAAGGTTGAATGTTGGATTGGGGATTAGTGGTTTCTTATGTGGCCCTAGAGGGCAGCAGTAATAGTGAGGCACAGAATCCTCCAGGTCCTGGGGGCCATCTCCATCAGTGGAATGATCTCCTCCAAATGATATCATAAGACGAGAACATCAATCACTCCCTAGTAAAAAAAAATCAATGGTGAGAATTGGTGTGGGTTACTAGTATCTGTTGTCATGGATGGCGTTGTGTCATAGGTGGAGTTGTGCGAGATCATGAAATTGACATTTCTCCACCCCTACATTTATGAGAGTATAGTGATGGGTTTCCTAAATCTTGATTCCCATAAAGAAAAAAGATTCTACTATCAGTATGGATATTAGGAAAGCAATTCCAAGTTCCCTAATGTTTTTTAACCTTCTATGGTTGGAGAGAGAGATCCGCAATGAAAATACCATAGACCAGAATTACCAACGATTAACTACCCAGAAAACTAGTGAGTTTCAAGTTAGAACCACTATTTTATTGATGGATCCTAGCACCTGATTGCTGGATTTTGTGAAATTATTATCTATCAATGTCTCGATCACTACTAATTACCATCTCGAGGATAAGAGTTTCACATTGGGTTCCAAATTTAAGTTTCTAATTCTTTCCACTGGGGTACACTACCTCAACATTTTGATAATAACTAAGGGTGTATTATACACCGTATTGCCTATTTACAATGGTGGGAACCATTCATAACTTCTTCAGAGATGTCTACTTCATGATCAAAATAGGAATATGGGATGTCGGTCTCCCTTCTATGGAATCTCCCTTAGAATTTGTCTCCTATTCTAGGTATCTCTTATAGATTAAGACATTTTCTATGACAATAATTACCATTTCTATCTCTTTATGTAGTATGGTTAATTATGCTGCTTATGTTATGAAATTCATAGTATTCATGTCAAGGTAGAAGCCTTCGGTTAGGAGAGTAGTCACATTGGACATCAGTGGCATGTATGGATGTTGGAACATTGGTCAAATGTATTTTCCATCATATGAGGGATTGTCAAGGGAATGGAAAACCAAGGGTTCCCAAATTGATTGCATGGTATCTTATTATAAAGGTGCACATTATCTGAGGTTTTAATTAGGCATTACATGTTTAACAGAGGGTATAATTTGATTTTAACATCCTACGAAGATAGAGGCTACTGAGATTAATGTCTTTTGGGGAAATAATTGACTGATAATATCACATGTGAAGGTGGGTCAGATAAGGACATCCCTAGGAGGGAGCATCTGAAATATTTATAGGATGGATGGATCAAAATTCCTTACGAGGAAAGAATTGAGAGTTATGCCTCCTTTAAAGAGAAGGTTTCACAATGTGAAAGATGATCTGGACACCTCTGAAGGTGGATCACGGATGGTGGACCCCAATGAGGGGGACACCAAGGTTTACAATAGATTGGGAATGATCCTCATGGTTCCATCCTACATACATTGTTTAGATGTCTGGGATCAAAACCCATGTAGTTCATTGTTTTGAGTGTGACTTACAAATTGAACGACTCATCACAATATGATCGCTCTTGGTTGGATTGTGTGGGGCTTACACACTAAGACTACCTAGCTGACACTGAGAGTGGCTAAGGGGTGAATGTCGATTATATGACGAGACAACACAGACGAATGTCATGATCCCTTCAGGATGTGGAGTCCCAGGTAAGAATCATGATTGATATGGATGAATTGAATGAAAGGTGTGGAATGTATGTGATGGATAGAGTTTCCATCTTAAACCTCAATGAGGTTTCATACATATCAAAACTAGTTGGGAATAAATGTCCATATAGATTGGGTATCCCATGTAGTTTAACATCATAAATTAAGGATGACAATGAAATGATGTGAAGATATCATTGTTTTTCCTTAATATAGGGGTGGTTTCCAACATATCAAACTTGTTTTGGAATAAATGTGAATGTAGTTCTATAAGGGGCATTAGGGTTTACACCTGAAGAGGCATCCCATTCATATTGTATTGGGTTTACACATTGGTGCTGCCCAAATGAAACCGAAGGAGATGTGACCTTAAAATTGGACATGACCCTCCCTATAGGTGGTTGATTGAAGGAATGGAAATGATGGGAATGGATGATGGAGGATATTGAGATTCTGGAGGTGCTCCCCTAGTGGGGTGAGATGGTTTACCAATGTTCTGGATTGAACCTCATGATGGTTTCTTATATTCCATGTTTATAATTCATGGATCAATACCCACATAGTTTGAAATTCCATGGATTACTCAGGGTTAGCAGCCTCTGACGGTGGAATTTGGGGCTTACTCTTAGAGGGATTCCCAATATAAGGATTTAAAGGTCACTAATAAACACTAAGACAATGTGATTAATTCTTAGTGTGATAAACAAGATGAAACAATTTACCATACGGTAACATCATGAAGATGCGCTAGAGAGGGATGGAGTGGGGCTTATGAATAGAAGTGGACCATTTTGGGTAAGCTCAAAGGGATATAGATGAGTTATTGAGAGTCCCTGATGACTATAACCTCTTTTGTATTTGTGTCCCAAGGAATATAGGATGAGGAAGGGAGAAACCTGCTACAAAAAATACTTGGGGATCAGACGAGGATGACTACACTTCTCCATAGAAATATGTAGTTATATTAAATGAGGATATCATTGCATATGAGGAATGATCTCACTCCCATAGAAACATACAGATGTGGAAAATTATTGAGGAGGGGCACCCCATGTGTGTTTCATTGGGTAAGAATATAGTTTAATGTCATGTGATAAGGATGATAGAAAATTTTAGTTTATCTTCATGCAACATAGATAGGGAGGACTCACTCCTCACCCCTTTTTCATACAAAACTGATTTCAACCCTCACTTGGGGAAGGGGAGGCATTTTTTTGCACAGGAGCGACTGGGAGGGTTGTCAATCTAGGGGTCGACATTTTCATAGCTATGTGATTATGTAATATCTGTTATTGTACCATTGTGAATAAGCATAAGGTTGGGAAATTCAATAGAACACATCCCATGAGGAACTAAGAAATCACTACAGGCAATCCTGGAGGGCCAAATGGTGGAGATCCACCCAATATATTAGAGTTTCACACAATAGGGGGTCAAACATAATGATATGTAGTATAGCCACTCCATAGAGGCAATGGGAATTGGTTCATGAAATATTTGATGCTTGAGCTTAAAAGAAAGGGGGTTGAGTAGAAGAAGAAATGTGGAAGTGAATGATTGGCCAGTGGCTCCTTTTTCTTTCATGTATCATTCCTATGAGTCAAAAGGTGCCTTCAATTTATACAAATGTGGCCAGTTTCAGCCCTGTATAGAATTTAGTACCATGAAATGTGTATAAATCATGTTATATAGATTTTCTTTCTTTTTTGATATTCGATGCTTCTTGTGCTTAATGCTTTTTGATTTCTCAAACTCATGCGACGAGATGTCCCTTACATTTAATTAATTTTGAATGAGTTTTGAATAAATATTAAATATAATTAAATTATTTTTTTGATTAAGAATTGTCAGGTTTTCATAATAAATTCCCTCAAATGGAGGGGCACTATCTTCTACACTAAAAATAGAAATTCTTCTTATTTGTCATTCTTGGTTACCCTATTATATAAAATATTCCATTGTTCATTGGATTAAATAATAAAGCTTTGTTAAATGAAATGCTTCATAGATTTTTATATTGAATTTTATGTGATGACATGTAATTTTTATTTGAATTATCTGGTAGCTTATACCTCTTTCCCATGCTTTGGTATTATTAAATTCTTATTGTCTTCCAATATAAACTAGTCCATTATTGTTTTGGTGAAATTGAGAATATTTATTAAATGGCATGCTTGATATCTCATTATATAAAATTCTATGTGGTGACATTCAATTGTTTAAATGTTGTGATTCTTGTTTATATCCTATGTATGATAATTTTTATTTACTTGAAATATAAATTGATTTATTTTTGATAGGATTAAATTGAGAAGATGGATTTAATGGTAACCATGTGATATTAAGATGCTTCTTGTTGGAATACAATTATATACTTATGCGCAGCCACGTTATGTGCCATGAATGTTTGTTTCAGTTGATATGAGAAGAGTAGAGATCATGGGATCTATATTATGGTTCCATGGATTGAATACGAGCTGATGTTCCTGGTGGTGTTTCTTTGTATTTTCTTGGCGAGGTCTTCTAGGGCATTTTTTACACTCTTAAGTGACACTGGTACCCAAGGGTAGAAATCGTGGATGGAACTATTGGAAAATATGGTTGAATCATGAATTTTTTCACATGAGTCCCTCTACATGAGATAACTAGGATATAATCAAGTTTACCATGCCTAACAATGATATTTGGGACACTGAAAGGGTTACTTTGGAAGGGCTCGGTGGTATTGGTCTATATCAGATCTATGGTTGCAATATCTGTGATTCATTTAGATCAGTAAGGATGTCTCTAACTCCACCAATGGAATTGATGGACTTGTCTGAATTTCATGAAGTATAAGAGATGCATTTATTATTATTTTAATGAGATATCATGAACACATTTAATGTTTCTTCTTTACTTTATTATCACACTTGGGTGATGACATGTGAGATAGATCCGAAGAGAAAGAACAAGCTTTGGGGTATGCCTTTTTAGTATTCCTTGTTTACTTATTCCCAAATATAAATATTTTTCCTTTCAAAGGTACATTATTAGACATCCAACTTATACCGAAGCAGTTGGTATGGGATGGGTGTCCCATTGGGAACCCATTCCAAGTATCAATTGTTTTTATTTATTTAACTACTACCATTTATTTTATATTGTCCCAATTATTTTTTTATAGCATCAAATGTAAAACCCTATACCCCGTGGGTTCCATCTTACTAAGATTATTATATCACTCCCTGATTGGGCACTATTTGGTACTCAAGTAGTCATTATGATCACAATTATGGATAAAGGGAAGCGCACTGCTTCTATTTCTTGACTATTTGCATACCTCATAGGATGGAGATTGGTGGTAGAATAGAAATTATTTTTCTCCAGATGTTATTGTAGAATTTTTTTTCCTCTTTTTTAATTTTTTATAGTTTTCGATATATTCCCATACCCTAGATCCACTACATTCTAATTTTTTTTATAGAATCAGAACATCAACATCATCATTTTTGTTGCATGTATTATTATTTATCTTCCGTTTTATTCTTCTTATGTTATTTATTTCCTTGATATTATCTTCTTATTCTTCCACTTACACTAATTATTATATAATGTTTACTACTCTATTATATATAATCCTATTAGGTAATAGTCTCCCCAATGACACTCATAAGGCCCTCACTGCTATTCATCAACCTTTTATGTTTAATGATATGTGCCTGAGTTCTTGTGACCCACTCTCTCATGGCCCGGTTGAGTAAAACTCATGGTGGGACACTACAATTTATCATATTAATGATTAATATTTTTAATTACAATAAAATATATATAATAATTTATTTTAATATATTAATACATTTTTTTATTATAAATATATGATAATTTTTTATACCTTAATTTATTTTTCAATGGGTGAGAAAATCCGTTATAGAATTAGAATGAGTCTTTTTAGAATATCTGATGATTTAATTAAAAGTTAATTTTATCTTGTTTATAATGTTTTTCATTAAATGGTTTCAATTTTAAAAATTTACACAAAAAAATTGTTAGGTTATTTGTTTTTTTATTTTTCTAAAATAACTGATTTTTTTAGTGAATAATGAAATATAGTAATTTCTGGTATTTAACAAATTTATGAATTGTTTATTTATCGGTGATGTATGGATGATTTAATCAACCATTTTATCAAACTCTTATAAAAAATTTACTATATTTATTCATAGGAATCAACACTATTGATATTTATGTGGAAAAATAATAAAAAAACTAATAAAATAATCAAAAACGTCTTCCCCTCCCCACCCCTCACCTCCTCATCAATTTACATATTAAAAGGATTTTAGATTGATTAAATTATTCTCAATTAAATTTAAATTCCATTTCACCATGTCTATGAGTTTTTTGTATTAATAAAATAAAAAAACCAAGTTCCTTAAGGTCATTCTCAAGGACAAAATATTGTTGAGGTAAAATCCTCATTTCTCTTTTATATTCTTTCTCTCATTTACCTTATCCTCACCTAGAATATCCTAAGTGGCCTGATTATGTCAGTGTCATATATATACTATAATGTGATTTTTTTAATGTAATTTCCCTAATTTAATCACTTCTCTTATCCTTTTTTCTTAAAATGATATCATTGTCTGTGATAAGTCGATTTAGCACCTTCATGGACAATGATTTTTGGTTTCTAAATGTTTCTTTAAAGGATAGTCATGAAAACATTTTAATGTTTAAAAAATAATATAAAATGTAAATTATAAGTTTTTCCATGTTATATAACAAATTTATATGTATATATAAAACTAATTAAAAAATCATAACATGTTTGTGATGATTGAATAACATCTAAAATTTACTAAACGTTTACCATTATTGTTTTATAAAATGAATTATAATCATGTAAAAAACGAAAATGAAATGTGGAGTAATTTAAAATTTCCTATGAAAATTTATACCTTATAATATAACTTCTAGAGAATTATTCATATTTTAAAAAACATTATAAATTTTATTATAGTAAACTAGTAATGAAACCATGATATGAACGCTCTCGGATTGATGCAATTAGATTTTATAACTCATAAAAATATAAAAAAAATTACTTAAAAAAAATATAATAACAATAAATATATTTTAAAGGTTCTAAATTATTTATTTAATTAGTATTATTTTATTATACAGTAATTTATTTTAACGTGTTGAAAAATTTTGGACATAAGGTAAGAGTTCTATCTAAACCTCAAAAATTACCTTTTCTTTACACCTTTTCATTCCTTAAACAATGTATGTATTTATGATAATTTCATAAATATTAAATATTATGATTATATTTCTTAATAATATGTATGAAAATCAATCAATCCTTATTTTATTGGAAAATACATGTTTAAAAATTTATCCTTCTCCATTCCTCCCAATAAGCAAGGGAGATTTAAAGGAACTTCTTAATTCCTTTACAATTTTGAATTACAGACAATAATAACTTTTAAGAGACAATTATTTTTCTAAAATCAGTAATTTTACCATAAAAAATATCTTAATTAATTTATAATTTTATACAAAAACTATTCCTTTCCCTATATAATAACTCATTAATATTTTCACTTAAACCGCACTAGGGTGTATCATTGATAATGTTTCATAAACACTATTTTTACATGTTTTTACATTAGTTGGCCTTAATTTATCATGATAAATGATTACATTACCTTTTAGATTTCCATATATGATTTAAATCCACTCATACAGGGACACCAAAACAATATTCCCTTTAGTTATGCATTATGATATGATTATGATACCATTTTCATTCCATGGATAATCCTTAGGATTATTCCTATTAATTAACACTTTTTGGGGAACACATACTATTGAACATGTTTTGATCAGAGTTCCAAGATAACACTCTGATTCATTGGGTAATGTTTATTCTCATTAGATATAATGTATGGTATTAAGGATTAAACCTAATCCATTATTGATCTTTGTCAACTAGGTGATATAGTCTTTGATGTTATCCTTGGCTCATGATTTTTTTTATGTCATATGTCACTAGAACATTCCTATGTTTCAATTATCACATGATCCCATGATATATATGTTATTACTCCATATGTTTATTCTTAGTAAATTCCTTTTTATGTAATCTTGTTATGTCTTCTAACCCATGTGCTATGCTATATTCCTATGTTTATAACATTTTTTGGATTTTTAGCTCTTAATTTTTATCTATATATTCTGATTGCTATCATATGTACATGTAGGAGATTTAATGGAGTTAGGAGACGATTAAGGAAAATATTTTATATATTGGTTTCATGTTTTATAAATTTTTACATAGTCTTCCAAGGACACTAGACCTTTCAATCCTTGGTTTGTTTTTATAGGATATTTATAGTTGAAATCTTGTTACATATTTTCTAAAAGGCTAGTGTCACTATATTCTCCATGGTTCATCACCCAATCCCTTTAGGGGGAAAGTTATTGGGTATTTTTATGGGATGATAGAAACCATATTCTTCAAATATTTAGCCACATTGGGTTGGATATATTATATGGAGGATGATAAATTAAACATAACACTACAAAAATCATTTTCTATATCAACATACACTTTTAATATATAGATATTACATTTTAAAATATTATGATTCATTACATTTTATTTTTATCCTTTCATGATTCGTTTAGGGATAATATCTTTTGGTTCTTAGAAACATAAAAAACAAATTAAAAAGTGATCTACATAATCTCCCACTAATTTTCAGAATAATTAGAACTCTTATTATACATATCATATATAATATCATTATTCATAATAGGTAAATGAATCATAAGAAACTTGTAATAAACTTGGCTCAATTATGATAAAAAAGGGACATATCAATTATCATGTAATAATATAATTGGAGAAGGTGTATAAAAACATAATATTATCATTGTCAAATAAAACCTATCATGTCAAAGTTTATAATCATGAGTCATGGAAAAATTCATGGCCATTAATACTACATGAATCATAATTGAGTCAATGAACATGATCCATGAGAGAATAATAATGATTTACGACATGGAATTTATGAATGAAAATAAGAATAATAAATAATTCCTTAGTATTCAGGGATTATTACCTTGAATATCATAGTAGAATGGGTAAATATTCCATACCATCATAGTGGTAAAGGTTTACTCTCAAGACTATATTTTTGTAGAATCCCCTTACTAAACTATGTTCAGTCCATATTCTAATTTTATTTATCTCATGATATATCATTTATTTCCCAATATATTAGTGGGATATATATACCCCACCCTTCACATAATAAAAATTATACTTATGTGTGCCAAAAGAACATAAAATGTTAACCATATCATATCACATTAAATGAAACCATTTTAATAAATTTTTCATCATAGATTAACCCATGAAAAAGAAATTCCTTTAATAAACAACATGTAATCATAAACATTAACTATCAATATAAAGATTAATCATGGTATTA
The DNA here is from genome assembly GCA_963277665.1 of Viscum album. NCBI lineage: Eukaryota > Viridiplantae > Streptophyta > Magnoliopsida > Santalales > Viscaceae > Viscum > Viscum album. The sequence goes on from OY728139.1 coordinate 907,615,856, forward strand.
ATGGATAATATCTCATTTAAAATGTAAATTTTATGCATGGTATTTTCATTGAGGAATAGAAATAGCATTAGACTTGTATTTAATATTCTTGAAGATAATATTCCTCCCATTTGGATATCACATATTTTTAAAAAACTAACCCATTATAAAGGAATAAATGTTCATTGCTATGAACCATAGAAATTGTAATAGAATATTCTGGAAAAAAATTAGTCATAATGATATGAAAATTAATTCCTTTTATATAAGTTTTAAATCATTCACTCAATACATATTATTAGTAATTTCTCAAAGTAACACATTTAGAAAATAACATAAATAATTAATTCAATCCATTTAAAAAAAGTGAAACATTGGAAAAGATGACATTAAAAATAATAGTATATGGGTAAAAAAATAATTAACGACTTTATAAATCATGGATATGGGTGGAATTTGTTTTACTATGAATAGAGAAATTAATTAGATTTTCCTTAAAGTCATATTTTTGGTCTCATGAGTACGTAAGTTATGGAAACTTAAAGGATTGTTTTTAAAGAAATTTCAAAAGGATAATCAAATTCAAATGTATATTATTGGTTGATCATAATATTTCCACATAATAAAATAATCATAAGAAATAAATATAAAAAATTATATTGTTACATAAAACTGCATTACTTGAGTACCCCTTGAATTAAAAGAAATATAACATTACGTATAAATAGTTTAAATTTATTATAATTCAATAATAGAATAATTTGAATACTGAAAATATTATAGAAGAACCCTTTAAAGAATTTAATCACTTTATTTTATACAAAATTCAAATTTTTATGATAATTATGATATCATATATATCATATAAATCAATCTATTTCATCTTAATTACCAGATAATGTGTAAATTAAAAATGATTCACATCGCATCATGGAGTTGGTTTTCCATATGAAGACTCCAAAAAAGTAATCATTTCAAAATGAACAAGATAGTATTTGGGTAGATCTTATATTATAATTACAAAGGTATAATTATTTTGTAAATTCATATATAAACATTAAACCCATCATAATAACAATCCATAAAAGTTGGTGAGGAAAAATAAATTATATCACTTCATGGAGACAGTTAGTTGTAAGTACGCATGAGTTATACTTTCACTTCTATTTTGTTGGGAATGGTGGTTTACAATGGTGTTTTGATAATAATATTAACATTTAATAACATTTAGGATACTAAATATAAATTTTTTCGGATAAATACAATATATTTTTAGGAGTTAAATAAGAGAATAAAATAATGAGATTAGTTAAAGATATTTCCACTTCTTTGAAAGGAATCATTTTGATCTCCCCAAATGAGATCTAGGGCATGTATTTTTGGATTACTAAAACCATTCTAATTAGTATAGTGATTTTTATAAGGGAAATTGGAAGTGTTTGGACATTTTTTACGGATCTTAAAGGCTTAATGAAGTGGTGGACGATTTTCCCTTTTATAATCGAGGTGAGGGGAACTTTTTGAATTTCAAAAAATATTAAATTATAATAAATTCACTCTCAAGTAAAATTCCCACAAAATCAAAGGGATTATTTGATAAGGATGTATTGGGTTTCTAAACCATCATATAATATAATTTAAACATGTTATCATTTCATTTAAATCAATATCATTTTGATTAGCCTTTATATAAAAAAATCTATTTTAACAATAGTAAAACCATTTTCAATATTGAAGGGTAATTATTTTTGCATATAATTTGAAAAATGGAACAATAAAGGAATAATTATGAAATTTATACCATATACAACCCCCTTGTGTTATTTTATGATATTAATAATTTTTAAATAATTTAGTGAAATTTTATTTTGATAAAATATAATTATTGTCAATAATTTCACTTAAATAATATAAATATAATTATGAATTCAAATATGATAATTTAACATAAAACTAATATTTCATATTCCCCTATAAAATTTTTGTAGAAATATATCTTTCTAAAATTCTATCACTTATTATTTTCAATATCATTTATTTTATTTTACTATTAATTGAATAAATACTATTTGGGCATTATGTATGAATGTAAGAAATTATATAGATCTAAATATTATAAATAATTTACAATAATTAATTAATTTAATTGTGGAAGAAATTAATTTTAATATTCAACAAAAAATAGTCTTTCATAATGTGAACTCATAAAAGATATTTAAAACTATCAACATGATATTTTGTAACATTCTTTGATTTTAATAATATATATATCATTTCAGTGGACAATCATCACTTAAAACTAATATTTTTTGATCCAAAATTTATATGGGATGAATTACCATCATATAATAATAATTATAATGATTATATATGTACTTATCACTTATTTTTAATATATACGAACTATATTTACCCTTCATTGAAGTGATAAATTTCAGCAATGTTACTTTTCATATTGACTAAAAATAAATGGGGCCTATTTTCAAAATTTGATCCTTAAAATTATAAATAGGAATTATATTTCTTCAAACTCCATAAATATAAATTCTATAATGAACATTTAATTTATGTTCCCAACATTATAAATAAAAAAATTTCAAAACAAATATTTTTAAGAAGTAAACTATTTTTATTTTTTCTGATGTATAAAACAATACTTATGGAATCTCAAAAACATTTTTTCCAGAAAATAATATATAAATTTCCCTATAAACTTTTAACAAATTCTATTACATTACTTTATTATTATTAAAAATCATTGCGCATATAAGAAGTATTTTTTAAAATAAGAAATAATTTTTATTTTCAAATACTGTTTATTTTAAATTCCAATGAGTTGATAACTAATTAATTTATATTATAAATGTATATCCAATATTTTTAACATAATTCAATTATTACTATTCATACATGCTAGTACAAGTTTTAGGCGATAATGAACACACAATATTCTAATAGTGTTATGTGGTTCGTTTAAAACCGATGTTTCATAAAATGCAATCTTCCAATTGAATAAATTTATTTAAAGAGAAATTATTTCATAAAATATCAAGATGATTTAATATACCCACATTAAAAGGAATTTCCCACATAAAATTCATCATGTTGATAATCAGATAAGTATAGTTCTACCTCATCACATCTTATTTTTCCCATGTACCTTCCTCAAATTGGTGGTATTTCCATAAAATATTGACCCAATGAGTGGTATTATTTTATAGAACTCTATATGTATGATCCGGATTCAATAAGAGTTGTTCTAAAAAAGAATGATCTTACTATATCAATATGAACATTGAGTTCATTACATGTATAGAATCAAGTATGTACATCCTCATGAGAGATACTTAGTACACATCATCAACTTAAGGGAGATTCAGTGGATGATACAATCAATAAGATACTCCCTCTACAAGATTAAAAATTTGAAAGTAGAAATATACCTAGGGATTAAAATTACCTTCAATCTAATTTTTATCACCCTATTCTAAGGATATATTTATAAGAATACCTTGTCCCCATATTAAAACTGTAGATCTTTCTAAACACTATCACTATAATGTTTTTACCTTATCATATATTCTCATATATACTATTAAATAAGTTTAAACACGCCTTTTTAACCCTATATATATCAAGACCCAAACGTATTCTTTATATCACTGAATTCCTGCTTTCCATATATAGAACTTCCTACCATAGATGGTTTCATAAAGAGATATATGAATACTATAGTAAAAACTATTTTTTTTATAAATATATAACCAATGGAAGGTGTTTATCCCAATAACCTTTTAAATCTATATAAAATGTTGTCAATATATATTCTATAGTTTTAATGGTCCCCTAAAACTAGGTTTAATTCTATAGATTCAATGAAATGATGATGATTAACACTATATCTAAAGTATAGTGAAGACTTCTCCAAAACATCGAATAAGACCTCTAATCCAGATAATATACATCTGATAGGGGTACTCCATGAAATAATATATGTTTCTATATTTATAACATAATAATTTGATCAATTGTTAAATATTATCTAATTGAAATGAATTATATTGACATTATAAGTTGATTGACTACAACCCTAGTGATATTATTCTCTTAATATGTTTTGGGTAATATTACAACCAAATCCATGATGTTTTTATACAATATCAATTCTTTTAGGGGTTATGGTTTTAAAATCCCCTTAGACTTTTTTCTCTTATCCGAAACATTCTAGCATTCTATAAATAGATAATTATGCACAGAAATGCCTCTCTCCAAGCCATCTAAGTATAAAAACTCTTCCAAATATCTATACATCTTCATACTTATATTATGACTAGATTTTGAATATATTTGAGCATTATCCATATGTTACTTCATCTATTATGGTAACAAAGGGACACATACATAATTCCTAAACATTATTATTCCATAACAATTAGTATTGATCTCTAAAACAATTCTCACCTTATTTTTCATCCCTATATTTTTTTGGATCAATAATATTTCATATAATGAATGGCTGAAAAATAACATCAGAATTATAATATTTCACCCATACATAAAAATTACAAGATCCATACGTTGCAAGTCTTTACATATTGGATGTTTTGTTATAATCATCATATATAACCTAGCATGATCCTTTTGTATTAGAGCATATACAACCCTTTATGTGTTCCAATGGTTGTGATGTTTATAGTAGTTATAATCATTAATCAGCTCCAACAAACATATTTAGAATATTTCATCTTTTTTTGAGTGAAAATATACTATAAACATTTGTGATATGTATATATGTCACACTATTGTCTAAATATATAATTCCACCACATCATTAATGAAAAAATTATTTTAGGTAAGTCCAAACCATGACTTGCATAAATTTTCTCACGGACCATCAATTTCCATGACAAAAACCTATGAATATATCATTATTCATGAGGATACATCACGGTCTCTTATTTGATGAATCACTTTAGATTAATAACCATAATCCAAAATAGGGTAGAGAAACCACAAGTTCACTAACTATCCTACTCTTCAGTTCATTAAAACATTCCCCACATCCATCCGTCCAATGTAATTTTACACCACTGCGAGTCAAATCTATTATGGGATTTGATATCCATGGAAACTTTTCTTCAATTCATTGATAATATCTATCAATTACGTGATAAAAATAGATATCATACATAATGGTTTGTATGATCCAATGTTCAATAACTTCTTTCTTTGAAGGGTCTACTAGTTTACAATCACTTTAGATTATATGACCCTAGAATGAAATTTTTTGAAGACAAAATTAACAATTGGTAAATTTTTCATAAATATTATCCTTTCTTATGGTCTTTAGTGAAATTATTTAATGAACTTATAACTCATCCTTCCTCTTCGAATAAATTAGAATATATTCTATAAAGAGTAGAATAATGTTATCAAGGAAATCTAAAAACACTATATTCATTAAATACATTAATATTTTAGTGGAATTAGTAAGATCAAATGGCATCACAATAGATTCATAGTTTCGACACCAACTATGGAATGATTTTTTCGGTATGTCCTTATCTCCAAACAAATAATATCTAGTGTAAATATTAATCTTGGAATAGATCAAGATCTGCATAGTTGATCAATAAAATAATTAATATGTGGTATATGATTTTTTCTATTGATATTAATCTTGTTACGATATCTATAACCTACGTAGAGTCACATTGATCTATCTTGTGACAAATAAAAATGGTGATCCCCAAGGTGAGACAGACGGCCGAATGAATCCCTATCTATGATTATCCAATAGTTTCTTATTCAATTCATACAACTCAAATAGGTCCATTATATATAGATTCCTAAAAGTATGTTTATCACACGGTATGAATTTTTTGTTGATAAACTTCATAAATCAGTGGAAGACCATAAAATTCTTTAATAAAGACATCAATAAACTTATTTATAATAGGATTGTCTTTAATTTTGAGTTTTTCCACAATAATATGAGATAAATGCCTATATTTATTATGTATCATGATTCATATGATGTATTTAATTTCCATAGGAAGATTTTTGTCACCACACTAATATAGGATCATAGGTTAATTTGGAATATAAAACAAAAATTCCGTTCCATGAAAAATGATGGGTTTCATTGTAAATAAATGAAATTTATTCTTGAAATGACATTAAATTCCACTAGAGGTTAAATTAAAACATTAATGTGAAATAAATTGTCACAAGATTCACCTAAAGAATAATCATAGACTTTGTAAGTGATAATCATAACAATAAGGTTTTTCATTATAACTCAATATATTATTTTTGAGGGGGTATACTGATACATATTGAAATATAATTATATATAAAAGGGTGGGTACATATAGAATAAAAAAATAATTGGTTCATAATTTTATTGTATTTGCATCTTCTATGATATTTATATTATACCCATCATAAAAAATTGTTATCTCATGAGATTAAACTTTATATTTGTGATTAATTGGATTTTCTTATTGATCATCATCATTAACCATTGAGTTTATTATTGAATAACTTATACCCATACTCCTTGAATTTAGAACCGTATAGTGTTGGTAGTACATTATGTAGAGCTTTGTTCTTATTGGAATCATTAATTAACTTCTTCCCATCACATCATAATTTGATTTTTCAATGAAATTCCTTTCCACAATAGAAACATATAGCAGTTCCATTAATGAAATTTCTCCCATGTTTCATTCTCTACATTTATCAAAATAGAATTCTCATATTTTTATCTCTATGGTATTTATAATTTCAAATAAATAAAATTTTTATTTTATTATAAAATCCATTATATTATTGGTTAACTCTATTATAAATTTCATCCATGTTGTTACATTGAAATATTTAATCATACATTCCAAAGTCAAATATGTCCAATTTCTTTTGGAGAAATGGTTTTAATGTACTGAAGAATCAATCAACAATACATTGAAGTTGGGTGAAAATACAAGAAGAATACCTTGAATGTTTTTTAAAAAGTTCTTCATATATTAAAAAAGATTAAAAATCCTTATTTTTTAACATAAGGAATTACTTTTCTATCTTCATATAAAGAATACAATGAATGTATTATTGAAAAATAAGCTTAAAAATTCATTCCACTCTATAGATTAAATTAATTCATATTATCTTGTTATATTTATAAGAGTATAAAACTTATATACATTTCATTATAAATTGATAAATATGTAGAATAAAATTCTCATGGTTTACAAAAAAAATTATGGAAAATATATACCATATTGTAAATTTCCATTAAAAAGCAATAAGGGGATCAATGTACCCACTAAAATATGTTGGATGTTTCCACAAGAAGGACTAAATAGAACATTATTCCCCCTTTTTCTCCTTTTCATGAACAACATGATTCATATATTGATAAAGGTATGTGATCATAGAAATGATATTTTTCATTCAATGAACCATATCATTAAGTTTCTCCAGGGTATTATCATATAATTTTCCATCACATTCAACATTGACATGATTCCATCAAGTTTTACCCTTTGTCTAAAACCGAAAAAAATAGTGTGGGATAGAATAATAATTGTGGGAAACCATGTAATAATTAAAAATAATTCATATATTGTTTAAATCATGACCAATTATTATATGAAACCTTAGGATTATTCAAGTAAATTAATGACCATTATTAAATCATTTGGATTTTATCGAATAAATAGACTTTTATCTAGGGTTCATAATTAATTTTTATTATTCTAGTTTTATGGATATTTAATCCTATCTCTAATACCATCTTCAAAGACCCATATTTTTCATACAGAAATTTTACAAACTAATATATGAATATTTGTTACATGAAATTTTGATCCATTCTACAATCATTTTGCTTATGATCTTTTAAAACATCAAAACATAAACAAAAAGTTCATAAAATATCTAGTTTATCTCCCACCTAATTCTATATAATTGGAACCATTATTAATAATATCATATTTAATACCATTCTATAGAACATGGGGAAATGAAGCATAATAAAAGGTAGGGCACATATGCTTAGTAAAGGTAAAAGATAAATATAACAATGATCATATAAGCATATAATGAGAAAAAGGTGTAGGATCCTTACATTTCATGGGATATATCAAAGTTTTTTGAGGAAAATTTTTACAATAGTTTTAATATATTGTTCTTTGGTGATTAATTGAGCTTCATTTTTGTGAGTTTTTGCTATTGGGGGGGGGGGTGTTTGTGTAGTGAACACTCAGTTCATGGTTTCCCAAAACCATTCACCATTGATGTAAAAACGTACACTCCATAGAAAATAGTGGGATTCTTGGTTTCCACATGGTTGAACAATTTGTTGTCCTATAGAATAAAAAGTGAACACCATTGAAATTAAGTGCTCATGGATTAGGAACACAATTTTTCAAACCATGCATCCCATTAAATAAACAATGTTCATAATATTATAAAATTATGATAATTAAATTAAAAATTCATGAACCTAGCTTTTTAATAATTATTCATTACCATTAAATAGAATAATTTAAACAATTATTATAGAGATTATCTATAAGATTATATGGATTATGAAAAACTTTCCCTTATGAATTAATGATCCCATTGAAGAAGATCGACACCTATTAGCTAAATGATTCCTTTATTGTTTAGGTTACACTCTCAACCATATTTTTCTCCCTTTGGAGAGTGATGGATTCTTACCTTATTTTTTTATAGATTGATGTTATATTCAGTTTATTTCCATTAGATATTCATCTTAATATTTTATCCTAGATCTTGCAATCCATTGTGATTTTGGTTGTTCTATCTCAAATTATGGTAGGTGGTCTTCATTTTAATCCCTATAGTCTTTATAATGAATTTATTTTGTAGTTGTATAATTTAATTTCGCATTTTTGAAATTTATTTTAAATAAGAAACGTAAATTGGACTCCCAAAAATTATGAGGCCCTTCATGGATCCAATTAGACCTGTCAGAGATTATGAGACCGACCATAATGGAAATCCATGCGGTGTTCCAATTTACATGAATTCAATATTTATGGAATAAGAAAAGGGAAATTATGTGTTTGTGGAATATAAATGAATCATTTTTTTAGGGTTTGTCAGTGGGATTGAAAGAGATCATTGGATTATATTTGAAATCTAAATGAGTTGTCTAATAATTTATGATAAATGGATTAATTGGGGAATACCCAAGTTTCTTCTTTGGATGAATGTAAAGAATCATTGTTGTGTCGAAAATTGAAATGGTTCCATGTTTTTAATGACTTATAAATAGGTTAATGATTATAAAACATTATATATATCTAAATGTAAATGTGGACAATGTCGTGTGGTTAAAAAATTGATTTTACAAGTGCATGTGGGGTGCTAGACTGATTCTCTAGGCCCCATATGAATGCATGTGAATTTGTGTTGGATTGATTATTTAAGTGCCAAAGATTTTTTTAGAACGATTCTATATGTAACCATAAAATTTTTGGGGGCACTAACACTACAAGAATCTGAGATCCTGATTCTAGACTTACTCTCTCAGTAATTATTATTGTAATTGTACCAAGAGTAATGCTCCAAGGAATCAAAATGAAAACGTCATTAAATTTTATAATTAAATCCAATGAATGTTTAAATTTTTATACACTTATAGTTCATTGTTTAAAATCTGGAATAGGCCAATGAAGGTATGTTTACTTTGGGTTACATCTTGAAAATGATGGCCAATGTGGTTGGCTAATGAATAATAAATGTAAAAAATATTTACTATTATCATTTTACATATTATTCATTATTATAATTCAATATCTATTATATAATATATAATAATTTATCCACTGTTTTTCATGGAAAACTAAGTAGTACTCACATACTACCCACTCCACAATTTGTTACCCAAATATTCTTCAACTTTTTATGTCCGTATATTAGAATAAAACATTTTCTAAATGGATGGGTTGAGATTCAAGATGGATCATGTGTGAGGGAACCATGAATGATGTCAAGACATGCTTGGGAGTGAATATGGTGTCTTTATTTTAGATTTTACTTTATTAATTGAGAATTATATAGTATGAAATATCAACTGCAATGGTTTATGGTCATTTTCACTATTTTGGGATTCATTATGTGATGTTTGGTTTTCATTCATTATTATTTATTGAATTATTTAGGTTATCTTGAATATTGTATTCTAAATGTTATTATACTTCGATAAAGAGGGTATTTGTAACCCCCCGAGCTTCCACGATATGCTTCTCATTCAATAATGCAATAGCTTGCATTGTACGCAACTTCGAGTTCTAAAACACCGCGACTAATCAAAGTAGCTATTATGAATAGTAATAACAACTTTTTATAATTATAGAAATTTTATATTTCAAAATGGACTTCATTTTTGTATTCGTAATATCTAAATTATCCAAAGTTTAATGTTTTGTAATTTTCTGAGAACTTCTAATTTTTTATGAATAGTGAAAAATACTTAAAACAACTTTTTTAATCAAAATAATTTATAGTGATAATTTATATTATTGAGTGGTTTTAAAGTATAATTAGAATATATTTTTACCATTTTATAAAATGGTGGTCATTAGAATTAATTTAACATTGAAATTGGACATAAACAATTGCTAATCTTTTGATATAAATTGTTTCTTAAAAACACGCTATTTGTCGTAATAGCGGGAATTAATTATAAAATTAATTATTGCAACTTATATGTTTAGAATTTTTTAAAATAGACATCATTTTTGAATTCGGAATATCAATTATAGCTTAGGGTGAAATTTTGGCTTTGTTCTGAAAAACTTCAATTTTTGATGAATAGTGAAACCACTAAGTGGTAGTTAAATAACTGATTTTTCATTTAAATGAAATATTACCACTTCTGTGATTTGATTTTCAAAAATCCGACATATATGGTTGTCATTAAGAAGTAAAATGTTGTTCAATGAGATTAAAATAAATTTTTGGTGAATAGTAACTTTTAAGTTCTTAATCGCGATTAGAGGTAATTAGTGTAGTTTAAGGTAAAAATGATGTTTTAATAATATGAGATGAGCTTGAAACTTATCCTACTCCTATTGGATGAGTCATGGCCGACCAATAAAACCCATGGGTCAACTTGGGGACCCCATGGAGCCACATTAGTTGGAAAATGACATTAATATATATTTATTTAATGTTAAAATTAAATTTACACAACATGAGTTGTTTTACTAAAACAGTTTTTAAGTGGGGTTACACAAGTCCAAATTTTGACTATAAATATTCATTCGAAAGCTAAAAAGATTTCCAACATCATAGTATTTGTTTTATAATTTTTAGACATTAAATAAATTAAATTATTTATGACATCATTATGATGCAGCGATGACCTCATTATTTATCGATCTAAATAAAATGAGAAGATAATACAAAATCCAAGGCTTACACTTGTCCAAAGCCTATTGGATGAGGAGATTTCGAACCCTTATCACCCTATACACGAATTATATAAGTTTGGGACCTTTAGAATCCGAAAAGAATTGTATAATAATGTAACATTTCAATCTTTCCAAAAGTGCCCCTCCTCTCCACTTATAAAAGGCCCCCACCTCTCCCACTTTATTCACACCTTAAAGCCATTTGGATCGGCCAACCTCTTCCCAAATACTCTCCCAACTTCCCCCTATTACTCCTAGAAGCCTCAACTTGGGAAAAACACTTCCCAAGGAAGCCTTTGGCTCAAATCAAAAAGAGTTACCCGATTTTGAGGTAATGTCTTCTCTAATGTTGTTTTGTTTTATTTTTCTTCTCCAACCCCCTAAACACTTTTTATTCATTTCTTTTGTAACAACACCATTATCCTAAATATACTAGGATGTTGTTATAAGAAGTATTTGAGCTACACTTACACACACCTACATCTAATGGTTAAAGAACATACAGTTTCTGTGGATGGAAAATTTCTGCCTCACGAAACGATGATTCTTCAACACTCATATTACACCTTCAAAGGTGGCCATTAAGATTTCACTATTTTTATATATGATATATAATATTTTTATGTTTTAATTATGAATCTGTATTTCTCATTTATGGCATACTTTATGATTTCCATTATGGGTAAAACGCGATAATTTCATTTTAGGAAGTGCGGACTACCGCCCCCTCAAAGTGATTTGAATCGTTAATGCCATATGTGGGATGTATAAAGGATGGAGTAAATGGTATTATACACTATATTATACTGGAATTATATTATACATTTATATCATTATGATTTCGTTCCATTAAATATGAAATTGAAATGAAAGTAGCGTTCATGCGTACGTACGGCTTACCGTCTCCATGAACGGTGCATTTCATTTCTTACCTCTAAATATTATGTAATATGATAAATGAATGTATATACTGGATATATGAGATATATATGACATCTAAATCATGAATATAATTCTGGAGATAATGGATATTCTACCACATAAACAACTTGTAATTATAAGAAGTTTATTGTTGACTCATGTACCAAAGTTCGACAAAACGGCCGTTATTAACTTAAATAATTACATAATGTTCATATCATTGTAATAAGTGATATAATAAGGATAATGAAATTGAAAATGGTTCTTAATAAGGTATATATTAACTCTAGTTTATTATTTAGGAGGTTAAAGAACGGTTGAGTCAAGTCAGACACGAGGTAAGGGAACTTCTTAACCCAGCTTCCATTCTTTGGGTTAATCTCCTACTTTCAAATTATGTCATGATATTATTATGTCTTATTTTGTATTTTTACTTTCTTTATGTGTAAATATAGTGAATACACATAATATATCTATTTTATTTTAAAAATGATCATTGTAAGGAATTCGTCTCAATCTCCTTTCATTGAGGCATATTTGGTTTTATACACAACTTTCTTTTATACGGTGTATTATCCCCTTTGACTTTTACGGTTATTCAAAAGGAATATTTTTATACGAAGAGTTTTACTAAACGACAAAAGGTAATGTTTTTCTTTCCGTACTTATGTGGAGAAAAATACTTTTCCGCCGCCGTGACCATTATTTGAGTTTCGGCTTCCTCTACAAGCCATCATTTTTTTAATGAAAAATAAATACAAAGTTTTAACTTTCTTTTATTTTGGTATTGAAAATGGTTTTGAAAGCATTTTTATTATATCAATGTGTTGTATTGATATCTTGTGATTGAAATGGGGAAATTTTATGTTTCCTTTATGCATGTTTTATGTGATACAATTATGTTATGGTTTATGATATGTTTAAACCTATTCATATGAGGAATGCATTGGACTTAATAAGTGACGGGTGGAGTCCGCTATAGCTCCTCGATGCATCGGTAGGTCTCATGAGACAACTAGACGTGGAATTGACCGAGGCCCTTTCCCAATTTTATTTGTTATTTTGGCCGAGGCCTTAATCATTTTAGACGTCTTGGCCGAGGCCTTGACAAAATGTTTCAGAATGTCTGGCATTATGCATTCCATCATTATGAAAGTGGTTAATGATATTTCATGGGATTATTCGACCAGTAGAATATCCATGTGAAGAAGTAAATGGCATTATCTCATTTTAACTTTGCCATATTATGTTGATGTTCAAGTTTAAAAGGCTTCTGTTTTAGTTATACATTGCCTTAAATGTTTATGTTTATTTATGAAGGCTTCCGCAATATTGTTATCCTTACTGAGCATCTGAGCTCACCCCTTTCAATGTTTTAATATTTTCCAGGATGTGAAGAAGTATTTTATTAATGTCCTGTAGGGATTTTCAGAAGAGGATATGAGAGGGGACTATGGATACTTTGTTATTGTAGCTTTTCACTTTATGATGTAATGTAACGTTTACGAATGTATCTAGTGTTTCCAAGGCTACTAAACTAATCGGTCTTTCGAGACTTGATCTTTTGTGATCATGCCAATGTTACGAAGTAATGCACCGACTCTAGGTAGCTGGGGTCGGGGCGTTACAGTTGGTATCAGAGGTAGTTTAGTACAAACCTTGGAAGCTAGATTTAGATAAACTCTGATTAGAGCACGTAGACCTAAGATGACTTTGAGGATTAGTATAGAAGAACTTCCTAGAATTTTGGTATTATAGAGATGTTTTGAGTATTCCGAGAAATACATCCCTGTCTGGATACGAGCAGGTAGAGGCGGCTCTAGCACAGATGTACCTAGGGGTAAAACCTGAAAACACCACTTTGAGCTAGACTCGAACGGGAACTGGTGCACGACAACGGGCCTTGCTGTACTCTTGGTTCCGACACTCCCGGGGGATATGCTTAAGGAAATTCTTGTTTTCTTTATAAACCACTATAAAGGGTTATGAGTATATACTTCCTCAAAGAAAACATTTTTATGATTATGGATTATATCCATAAATAGTTCAATTAATGTTAAGTATTTTACAAGTATGGAATTATGTATTTTGATTCATAAAATAATCTAGTTTATGCCATTGTTTAGAAATGGTGCCTAGTGGAAGGAATGGAAACCTTATCAATGCACGAACTCCGTGTAGGGATTGCCCTCCTGCTCAAGATAATTTTTGTGGATCTGGAGATACAACTGGTAGTGATCAACTTATTACCATACTGGGACAACTCACCCAGGTTATGAATAATAACCTTAATCGTATGGAGCACCATGATCCGCAACGTGGAGGATCAATGTTAGACCGCTTCATGAGGCAACAACCGCCAACATTTAATGGGGGTACAAATCCATTAGTAGCTGAGCAATGGATAAATTCCTTAGAGAAAATATTCCACGCCTTGGGGAGTAGCGAAAGTGAGAAGGTTATCATGGCAGTTTACCGCCTCACTGGAGATGCCGATCAATGGTGGTCATTGATTCAAAACACAAAGGAAAACAAAGAAGTATCAAGTATGGAATGGAGAGAGTTCAAAGATCTGTTCTTAGAAAAATACTTTCCACATGACCATCGAGCAGATATGGAAAGGCAATTTCTGAGTCTGAGGAAGAAGGAGGATGAGAATGTCACAAAGTATGAGGCTAACTTTACAAGGTTAGCGAGGCATGCTGCCGATTATATACGTAACCCAAGGAGCATGATTGATCGTTTCTTTGATGGGTTAAAACAATTTCTCCGTCGAGCTTTGGTATCACAATCCTTCTCATCATTAGAAGATATTGTCTCGTGTGCTATCAAGACAGAAAAGTAATTCTCTAAGTCTTATGACAACAAAGTAAAGCAAGAGAAGAATAGAACGGTGGAACAACAGACAGATAAAGGGAAAAAGGGAAAGAATGATTTTCTATTATGTGATAATTGTGGGAAGAATCACCGTGGTACTTTCCTAAAAGGAATGGGAGTTTGTTATAAATGTAGAGAAAAGGGTCACCAGGCTCTTGATTGCAAGGGAAAGAAAGAGGCTATCAAAGTTGAATGCTACAATTGTAGAGAAATGGGTCATGATGCAAATGAATGTCCTAAGCGTCAAGGAAACATACCTCAGAAAAGGCCAAGGGATCAAGGACAATCTTATGCTGTTACAACAGTTGAAGCAGAATAACTAATGTATTGGTGCTTTTGGACTCATGGATTATATTCTGGTTATTATAATAATGTGATATATATATAAGGATTGTACTGCATTACTTGTTGATTTCAGTAAGGTTTTAATATGATGAAGGTAATTATATTTTTAGTATGTGACAATAAGAGAAACTTTACTTTGTTTGGGGAATCTGATAAATTGATTTTGGAATTAAGAGACCTTTTAGAGAAAGCCTGGACAGAGGTATTTTGGATAACTATAAAGGTTGGAGTGGATTAAGTTAATCTTTGGATAGTATTGTTTAAGGTTAAAAAATTTATGAAGATTATTTTTGGAATATTATGATACTATAGTTTTAGGAAAAGGACAACCTGTAGGGTTGGGCATAACCCGTCACGTCGGACAAAGCTGCAGGAATCAAACCCACAATCATGGTGCGACATGCCTTTATTTCCTACCACTAGCCTACAGGAAGTCCCTGGTTATTACAAAATAGTTTTACTAATCTAAATGGTATGTGTTAATATTTGGAACCTTATACAATTAGGAAAAAACGAATATTTTTGAGTTCCGTTAACATTTGGAGTAAAAGATGGGTTTGTGGTAAAAATTTATTAACGAATGAAAGTATACAAAACAAGTATGTATATTCCCTTACGTTCTTAGTAAATCTCCTAAATAAATTCCTTAACATTATAAAAGGTAACTTAAAACAAAAATGTTGTCGGTTAACTTTTCCAACTGGGGATTCAATGACCTCTTAACCAATCACAAGTTTGTGATTTTCTTATAGTTAAACTTTCTCCTAATCCTATTTTCTATAACTCTCCATCAGACATTGATGGTTTGTTTCTCCTCCATATCCATATTTTCATAGAATCCTAGAATTGGCTATATCGGGTGACCTTTGTACTTATCTTTCTTTCTTTTAATGTTATATATTTATTAACCTTATTTCCGATGTGGGTTTTCCTCAAAGGTATTTTATCTTTTCAACCTTTTATTTTCAAAGAAAAATTTCAAATTGCGAGGACGCAATTTATTGAAGGAGGGGAGAATGTAACACCTCGAGCTTCCACGATATGCTTCTCATTCAGTAATGCAATAGCTTGCATTGAACGCAACTTCGAGTTCTAAAACACCGCGACTAATCAAAGTAGCTGTTATGAATAGTAATAACCACTTTTTAAAATTATAGAAATTTTATATTTCAAAATGGACTTCATTTTTGTATTCGTAATATCGAAATTATCCAAAGTTGAATTTTTTGTAATTTTCTGAGAACTTCTAATTTTTTATGAATAGTGAAAAATACTTAAAACAACTTTTTTAATCAAAATAATTTATAGTGATAAGTTATACTATTGAGTGGTTTTAAAGTATAATTAGAATATATTTTTACCATTTTATCCAATGGTGGTCATTAGAATTAATTTAACATTGAAATTGGACATAAACAATTGCCAATCTTTTGATATAAATTGTTTCTTAAAAACACGCTATTTGTCGTAACAGTGGGAATTAATTATAAAATTAATTATTGCAACTTATATGTTTTGAATTTTGTAAAATAGACATCATTTTTGAATTCGGAATATCAATTATAGCTTAGGGTGAAATTTTGGCTTTGTTCTGAAAAACTTCAATTTTTGATGAATAGTGAAACCACTAAGTGGTAGTTAAATAACATATTTTTCGTTTAAATGAAATATTACCACTTCTGTGATTTGATTTTCAAAAATCCGACATATATGGTTGTCATTAATAAGTAAAATGTGGTTCAATGAGATTAAAATAAATTTTTGGTGAATAGTAACTTTTAAGTTCTTAATCGCGATTAGAGGTAATTAGTGTAGTTTAAGGTAAAAATGATGTTTTAATAATATGAGATGAGCTTGACACTTGTACTACTCCTATTGGATGAGTCATGGCCGACCAATACAACCCATGGGTCATCTTGGGGACCCCATGGAGCCACATTAGTTGGAAAATGACATTAATATATATTTATTTAATGTTAAAATTAAATTGACACAACATGAGTTGTTTTACTAAAACCGTTTTTAAGTGGGGTTACACAAGTCCAAATTTTGACTATAAATATTCATTAGAAATCTAAAACGATTTCCTACATCATAGTATTTTTATTATAATTTTTAGACATTAAATAAATTAAATTATTTATGACATCATTATGATGCAGCGATGACCTCATTATTTATCGATTTAAATAAAATGAGAAGATAATGAAATATCCAAGGCTTACAATTGTCCAAAGCCTATTGGATGAGGATATTTCGAACCCTTATCACCATAGACACGAATTATATAAGTGTGGGACCTTTATAATCTGCAAATCATTGTATAATAATGTAACATTTCAATCTTTCCAAAAGAGCCCCTCCTCTCCACTTATAAAAGGCCCCCACCTCTCCCACCTTATTCACACCTTCAAGCCATTTGTCTAGGCCAACCTCTGACCAAATACTCTCCCAACTTCCCCCTCTTACTCCTAGAAGCCTCACTTTGGGCAAAACTCTTCCCAAGGAAGCCTTTGGCTCAAATCAAAAAGAGTTACCCGATTTTGAGGTAATGTCTTCTCTAATGTTGTTTTGTTTTATTTTTCTTCTCCAACCCCCTAAACTCTTTTTATTCATTTCTTTTGTAACAACACCATTATCCTCAATATACTAGGATGTTGTTATAAGAAGGATTTGAGATACACTTACACACACCTACATCTAATGGTTAAAGAACATACAGTTTCTGTGGATGGCGAATTTCTGCCTCACGAAACGATGATTGTTCAACACTCATATAACACCTTCAAATGTGGCCATTAAGATGTCACTATTTTTATATATGATATATAATATGTTTATGTTTTAATTATGCATCTGTATTTCTCATTTATGGCATACTTTATGATTTCCATTATAGGTAAAACGCGATAATTTCATTTTAGGAAGTGCGGACTACCGCCCCCTCAAAGTGATTTGAATCGTTAATGCCATATGTGGGATGTATAAAGGATGGAGTAAATGGTATTATACCCTATATTATAGTGGAATTATATTATACATTTATATCATTATGATTTCGTTCCATTAAATATGAAATTGAAATGAAAGTAGCGTTCATGCTTACGTACGGCTTACCGTCTCCATGAACGGTGCATTTCATTTCTTACCTCTAAATATTATGTAATATAATAAATGAATGTATATACTGGATATATGAGATATATATGAAATCTAAATCATGAATATAATTCTGGAGATAATGGATATTCTACCACATAAACAACTTGTAATTATAAGAAGTTTATTGTTGACTCAAGTACCAAAGATCGACAAAACGGCCGTTATTAACTTAAATAATTACATAATGTTCATATCATTGTAATAAGTGATATAATAAGGATAATGAAATTGAAAATGGTTCTTAATAAGGTATATATTAACTCTAGTTTATTATTCAGGAGGTTAAAGAACGGTTGAGTCAAGTCAGACACGAGGTAAGGGAACTTCTTAACCCAACTTCCATTCTTTGGGTTAATCTCCTACTTTCAAATTATGTCATGATATTATTATGTCTTATTTTGTATTTTTACTTTATTTATGTGTAACTATAGTGAATACACATAATATATCTATTTTATTTTAAAAATTATCTTTGTAAGGACTTCGTCTCAATCTCCTTTCATTGAGGCATATTTGGTTTTATACACAACTTTCTCTTATACATTGTATTATCCCCTTTGACTTTTACGGTTATTCAAAAGGAATATTTTTATATGAAGCGTTTTACTAAATGACAAAAGGGAATGTTTTTCTTTCCGTACCTATGCGGCGACAACGACTTCTCCACCGCCGTGACCATTATTTGAGTTTCGGATTCCTCTACAAGCCATCATTTTTTTAATGAAAAATAAATACAAAGTTTTAACTTTCTTTTATTTTGGTATTGAAAATGGTTTTGAAATCATTTTTATTATATCAATGTGTTGTATTGATATCTTGTGATTGAAATAGGGAAAAGTTATGTTACCTTTATGCATGTTTTATGTGATACAATTATGTTGTGGTTTATGATATGTTTAAACCTATTCATATGAGGAATGCATTGGACTTAATAAGTGACGGGTGGAGCCCGCTATAGCTCCTCGATGCATCGGTAGGTCTCATGAGACAACTAGACGTGGAATTGGACGAGGCCCTTTCCCAATTTGATTTGTGATTTTGGCCGAGGCCTTAATCATTTTAGACGTCTTGGCCGAGGCCTTGACAAAATGTTTCAGAATGTCTGGCATTATGCATTCCATCATTATGAAAGTGGTTAATGATATTTCATGTGATTATTCGACCAGTAGAATATCCATGTGAAGAAGTAAATGGCATTATCTCATTTTACTTTTTCCATATTATGTTGATGTTCAAGTTTAAAAGGCTTCTGTTTTAGTTATACATTGCCTTAAATGTTTATGTTTATTTATGAAGGCTTCCGTAATATTGTTATCCTTACTGATCATCTGAGCTCACCCCTTTCAATGTTTTAATATTTTCCAGGATGTGAAGAAGTATTTTATGAATGACCTGCATGGATTGTCAGAAGAGGATATGAGAGTGGACTATGGAGACTTTGTTATTGTAGCTTTTCACTTTATGATGTAATGTAACGTTTACGAATGTATCTAGTGTTTCCAAGGCTACTAAACTAATCGGTCTTTCGAGACTTGATCTTTTGTGATCATGCCAATGTTACGAAGTAATGCACCGACTCTGGGTAGCTGGGGTCAGGGCGTTGCAGTATTGTCTCCCCAAAAGACATATTTGTCTAGGACTATATGTTGGTGGCTAATTTTATATAGGGAGGTGCATTTGAGGTCATGGAATGAATCTATGTGTGGCACGAGTATGTGTCAACATGGTTAGTATGTTATAATGTGGTATCAAATGAGGTTTTTCGTTTCATTTATTTTATTAATTGGGAAGGTATTCAATATACTAGGATTAATTTTGCCTCAATCAAGAGATAGTTCATGGGTGTTTCTATCCCATTGTAGGGTTAAACCCAATTTCTAAGGGAAATATCTATGTTATCGATGTTTTTGGTTAGAATTGAATGTTATTTAAAATTGGGGAGATAACTTGGTGAGATGTTATTATTTTATGAGATTTCACTTGGAGAAAAATATAGCATGTTATATGATTATTTGGAAATAAATATAGATCTTGAGAATTCTATTATATTCATCATATTAGGCATTGAAAGAAAATTATATTATTAGTGGGTTATAGGGAATGCAATTGTTTTTATTAATTTTAGTAATTTAATGAAAATGGTTCCTAATGATGATATAATAATTGTTAAAACATGTCAAATGTGGTAATATTAAAATGTTAAATAGGGTAGACTAAAAGAAGACTTATAAATATGAATTTATTTACATATTTCTATCCATGAAATAGGTTAGGGATGATTGGGGTTAGTGACAGTACCATAGTCTTGAACATGGGGTAGTGTGTGTGATATATATTTTGGGGGATTTCTGTGAATCTCCATTGTGTTATGCTACATAAGACATGTGTTTTGAATTGTAGATACATACATCCATGTTTTATTTTTTAGTTGAAATATAGGAGGACATTGATGGGAATTCATATCCAGTAGTGGGAAAAGTGGCCCCAATAGTTGCATGTGAAGGGGTGGACTATAACTTCCATGATAACATCACTCGATTTATATGGTTAATGGAAAGAGACCTTGGGAGGCATGTATATAATATGTCGGATCTTACCCATGTGTCCTAGTTGGATAACCCTTAGATGTTCATTGAATAGTGTAGAAAAGTGTAAGATGAGTTTTAGATTTGGTTTGTCCAGAAAATCATGGATCCTTTGGAGACTCATATATAGAAAATAGTGAAATTTATAGCCTATATGTTAAAAGGATCAAGAAAACACTAGTGGGATATTCTATTTTAGTATCTGTATTTGGAGGGAAGTGTTTGGTTCGACATAAAAGGGATGTTAATATTATACATTTACTAAGAGAAATTATAATAAGATAGGGTAGAAGAGGTTATGTGGTTGAACTAGGGAAGCATGTCATTGATGTAATATACTGGACACTTCACTGACTTAAAGCTATTTTTCACAGTGTTTATAGTAGATGGGGTATCTACGAGTAGTCTTTTTAAGAATTATATTAAAGTGAGACAACGTCCAAGTAAAATTTAATCCCATTAAAGGAGTTTTCAAATTTATTTAATTAGAATATCATTTTTAAAGGGAACTAAAAGGAAGCATCCAATGTAGGACAAGTTATTTCTATTGGAATACTTGGAGGTACATCTTGTAAGAGTTGTAATTGTTTTTTGATATCATTCACCACAATATTGGATGATAGATTAGTTAGGGAGATAGATCAGTTAATCAGATTAGTAATCGAGTGTTTGTTCATCAGTATGGTAGGTATGGTTACATTTTTTAGATAATTTACAGGACCAATTTTTCATTTTTAATCTTATAGATTGATAAAACACTTTCAGAGGTACTATAGGAAACCTCAGTAGGTGGGTATGGATAGAGGAGATAAGGAAAAAATAGTACTGGAAGAGGATCTTACACCTCATACCAGTGGTGATGTTGGAGTTCTACTAGCCTTGTCGGATAGGGTGTCAAACACGAAAATTTAATGTTAGAGTTCCCGTATCAATAGATAATTTCATCATATGATACTCATACTAGATTATATGGAATAGGGATAAGATAATTTTATTTATTTAATACTATCATTTTTTATAGCGAAAATGGGCCATTGATAGTTAGAGGTTCAATTATTATAGCTTATATTCTATAAAATGCTTTATTTCATAAAATATCATCACACTCTTTTATATTTTCTCAATGTTCAAATAGTAAGAGTTTGAAAATGGAGTTTATATGTGGGGTTATGACGATTGACACACTATTGTGGGTGTTGTTGAAGAAATAATCCTATTAAAGGAATTGTCTTAAATGATAGTTATTATAATTTCTCTTAGGAACAATAAATACTTATGATATCAGGTTTTGACATGAATTTGGGTATTTATTGGTTGGAACCATATCGACCTCGCATCAATTATTATTACTAGAGAGTAACCTTCTCATATCTCGAGGGTGGTTGATATGTACATAAGGGAGAATAATATATCTTGGAAGATCATGTGGCTCTAATTCCTTATTAAATATGGTATCTGATTACCCATGTTACGAGTATATTGTTGGATGATGGGGGTGTGAATCTTAGTGTCTTTAAACCCATAGTGTGTCATTTTCAAGACATGTTTCCAAAGCAATTTAGGTATATTTCCCCAAATCAGGATGTCGAGTTCACAATTGAGTTAATACATATATCTGACCATATTTTCATTCCATTTTTTCAAATATAACTAGTGGAAATCCAAGAACACAAGACATATTTTGATGAGTTAGAGAATGAATGATTAATTTTTCCAAGTCTGTCATGTTGGGGATCTCTAATATTATTTTCTATGAAGGATGACATGACATTTTATTTATGTTCAAATTAATAGCAGTTTTTCTAGATGATGGTTAAGAACTGATATCCACA
Source organism: Viscum album (assembly GCA_963277665.1). Classification (NCBI taxonomy): domain Eukaryota; kingdom Viridiplantae; phylum Streptophyta; class Magnoliopsida; order Santalales; family Viscaceae; genus Viscum; species Viscum album. The sequence goes on from OY728139.1 coordinate 907,639,004, forward strand.
TTCACATATTGAAGTAATTTTTCACTAGATATTAAGTGATTGTGTTTTCTCCATGATCGACATGTGTTAAGGGTTACATAATTAGATATTTAATCATTTTGATATACCAAGGACTAGTTTCAAGAATTGGTATTCCCTTTATGAGTTCATTGTGATGTTAATTGGATTGTAATATGATCATGTGGTGTTTATGGACTTAATGAACTGGATTATTCATCCATTTTAGAACATTTTATTGTGGTTTTTTTCCAATGAAATCTTCATGTAATCCCAGACTAATGATGATCACATAAAACATATTGATGTCTTATTGAGTGCACTAAGAGAGAATAGGATATAATTCAAGAAATTTATGTGTAAATTTGGGATCCAAAACATTCATTTGTTGGGTCACTTAATCTATGGAGAAGTTGTGTAAGTGGACTATGAGAATGTTCATAAAGATGATTCATGGGTGTATCCTATGATTTTTTTGATATCTAATGCTTTAAGCAATGAGAGAGATATTATTAGTGATTCATCCAAGAATTTTCTCACTTAGAATTAATGATTTATAATTTTGACAAGAAGGGTTTTGAATTTTAATGATCTAGAGAATATGAGAACGCCTTCCTTGAAATAAATATGTATTTTATGAATAAACTATTTTTTATCATACTCGAGCTGAGGGTGGATTCTAGATTGTTATGGGATGCATCGGATAGTTGAATTTAGTTAGTGTGGATACAGACAAATCAATTCACGGAATATGGATCATGAATTTTGAGTCCAAATAAAAAATGGTATACTATGAACAATACATAGTTGGCTATGGTGATTTATTCCATAATGTGTTGGTGACATTACATTTTGAGAGATATGTTTATTGTGTATACTGATGAAACAATTAAAAATAATATATTTTTTTAAAAATAATTAAATCTAAAAAATCTTGTATGGGTTGCGTAAATTATTTAATGGGACTTAGAGTTATCCTATATTCTTGGTAAGGGAAAAAATTTTCATGATGGTGTAATATTAAAGACACAATCTCAGGTAGTTAGGGGGTCTAACACACAATTCAATATGATGGAATTATTCAATGATACTCATATAGATGTTGAAAAGGGTTAGGAGAATACGACCACCGTGTCCTATTCTATAGATTCCTCACTTCTATGCCAAATAAAATTGAGGCAGTATGTGGATCTGGAGTGTATTCCCATAAGAGAATTTCAAAAATGTTGGTAGTCAACATCTTATTTGGTTATCGATGAGGATAATATCTTCTATGTTCATAGACATGTTCTTTTGGCAATGTGTATATGATAAGAGTTTATTTGAGATTTAGATGAATCGATGTGGCTGGTGTATCTAGGGTTTAACAAAATATATTGTGACATTAATAGGCAATATTGGTGTCTAGAAATGAAGAAAAATTTATCATGTTTTGTTAAATGGTTCTATACCTATCAGTTTGTGAATGTTGTGCTTCAGTGGAATGATGGACCTTTATAGATTTTAACCATCCTAAAATTATAATTTATGTTGTTCCCATGTATTCTCTGTTTGGTATTTCATGGAACCCTCGAATGAATGAGGTGATATGAGTGACTGTGGATAGTTTGGAAAAAGTATCCCTTTGCTTACTAGTTCTCGGAACATTAATAGTTGATCAGTAGGGTGGTATGTGTGTTCTGTAGATAGTGAATCATAAGTGGGTTATTTGGAATGTAGTTTCATATCATAATTCCCATTTTATTTATCTATTATGGAAAGTCTTGAGGAAGGTTCATGTCACTTTTGTATGTAATGAAATATTTTAACCAATAGAGAGATGTGAAATTAGAACATACTATTTAGGTGTTGGAAGAAATTTTAAAGGTAATCATCCATGATTTTAGTGGTCCGTGGAAGAAAAAAACTAGTTGTGTCATATTATAGAAAAAATTTGCAAGGGAAAATTCTGATGGCACTATATGAGGCAATTTATGGTATTCTATGAATATCACCTTTATATTGGATTAAGGTGGGAAATTAAGAGTTGTTGGGATAGAATCTCATGTAGGAGACATCAGAACATGTGCATTTATTTTAGAAACATATGGATATATATATTATTAATAAAAATTATAAGGTTGATTAACATCTCCAACCACTTGGTTTTACTATTTGGAATCATGTGTTTGTTTTGGAGTTTCTAAGATTGGGCCACCATCAAATTTGGAAGTAGGGTATGTTGGCACCTAGGATGTACAATACCCTTGATATTGTGTAGAGGATCAAACTAGTGTTATATAAATTTCCCCTTTTAGATATGTATAATGACATGGGTGATGTTTTTCTTATGTCAGAACTATCACCTTGACCCTAATCATGTGATCGATTATGAAGATGGCTAGTTGAGGATAATTCCTCCCTTATGAAGAATCCAAATCATGTTGTGGATTGAAGTGATAATTTTTTTCTAGGAATGATCATATTTTTAGTTAGAGTGATATATAATAATGAACATATCTAAGTGGAAACATGGGAAAGGGAAGCAGATATGTAGGCCTAATGGCCCAACCTTTTTACCTTAGATGCTTAGGGATTCATGTGAGTATAACCCAGCAATGATCTATTATAGGGTGGGTAGATTATAAGATATCAAACATTCATGAGAATTCAGATTTGTTTAAAATAAATTTTAAACTAGTTTTATTTTTTTTGTAAGAGATTCTATTGGTTGTGTTTAGGTGAGTTGTTTTAACTATTTTAGTGGGGGTAGGTAGTGTATTGTTGGTGTATGATTTTCCCATACCATACACCCACCCCATGAAACTGAGTACTACTTAGAAGTGGAGGTTTCACAGTTTTTTTATGGTATTAAGATCTTTTTTCTCATACAATGAACCTTTCCACCCTCAGATAATAGGGGATCATGGATAGGGGGAATAATTAGTCAATAATTCTGTCTTGAGAGTGATACCATTTTGTAGAAATTTAAACCACATATAATTAAATTTTAAATCCAAAAAAACCATATTTTATATACCTAATAAACAAAACATAGACTAATACTTTTTCCCTTTCACTTGGAGGCCCCCAAGAGGATTTATTTTCATGTCAAACCCTTTCTCTTTTGAATCATTGATCTAGTGGAAGATGGTTGACTCCACTCTAGTATGTTATTCCATAATTGTTTAGGTCCATTTCTCTCCATCTTTCTCTCTCTAAAATTTTTCTTCTTTTGAAGATGTATTAATTCTTCCATTGATGTTGGTATATATCTTTGTTTTATTGGGTCATATTTCCTTCTATCAGGATCATAGGTTTTTATCATAGATATTATTCTTTATTGTGAATTCATCCATTATACCATGAATTTAGGGTTAAGGATAGGTGATAATAAATAATCAATCCAAAGATAAGTATTCTATATAGTAATTACCATATTATTGTTAACGAATTTTATATTATTTTTATCTATTTTTAACGTTTTAAAGTTAATTTAAATTAGAAAAGAAAACTAGTTTCCCATGAATTTTGAGGCCCTTCACAAATCTAATAGGATCCATTAGATGTTATGTGACTAGTCATTATAGAAACCCATGAGGTGTTATAATATCCTTAAAGTGATTATTTATGAAAATTTAAAAATGGAATTACTAGGTGTATGGAATTTAATTAAATCCTTGTTTCATGGTTTGATAATGAGATATAATGGGTTAATTGGATAAAAAATGAAGGGTAAATGATTTTTTTAATAATTTATGATAAATTGATTAATTGGGAAATACTCATGTTTCTTGTTTTCATGAATGTAAATAATATTTGATGTTTTGATAAATAAAATTATTCCATGTTGTAAATAATTGATAAGAAGGTAAAAATGTTGTGTGGGTGCTAGTATGATGGCTGATGTGCCCATGGGGTTCCATAATGACGCTCCAGTCCATTGATGTATGTATGTGAATTTTTTCATGATTTCTACTCCATGTGCCCAAGAATTTGTTTCTAAATAGATTCTCTACGTACCCCAAATCGTTGTGTGGGATTGATGCTCTATGTACACCGGATAATGATTCACGACTCACACTCCATGTATCATTGATAATGGTACCTTCACTAATACTCCAAATTAATGAAATAAAATTGAAATTTAAATGAATATTATAATCCCCTGATAGAGTAAATTGCAAAATACCTATGGTGTATGGTTCATATTTCAGTAGATTCGAATGAATGTATGATTTGTTTTGATATCACCATGAAGTTGAGGGTCAATGTGGTTGAAAAAATAATAATAAATATGAAACCAAATTGCATTTTATTTTTCATATATTTTTATTTATACACTAAACAAACCATTATAGAATTGTTATTTCATTTTCCATCATTTGTGGTGGCCTGGATGTTTTGTTCTAACACTTTACATAGGATGTCATTTGTTAACCAAATAAACAATATGTCTGTAAGTTAAGATTAGGTAAAGATCCATATAATAGTAGGATGAGTTGGGATTTGTGATGGAGAATAGATGTGGGAACATAACATGATGTTGGGAACTTCTTGGGAGTTTCATGTGTGTTTTATTTTGTGTTTTCATTTGAAACATGACCCTTATATGCTATGTAATATCTAATTCATTTGTTTTAGGACATTTTCTTTATTTTGGGATTTTTAAAGTGTTGTTTTATTTGTAATTTTTTATTTTACAGTCTTTGTTAATTTATATATTGTTTTTATGCTTTGGTATTACCTTGATAAAGAGGTTATAATATTCCCACATTCCTAATTAGAACATTACTTTTATTCTCCATCTTATAGTATATATGGAGGCACAATTGAGGTCATGTAATTTACAAGAATAGTACACTGATATGTGGATCCTAGTTTCGAACACTATAAAAAAGGTTATGGGAACACAAAATTATCCTTTAAAATTCATACCTTTCATATCATAAAACATTATATTGATTCACAAAATAATGATTTTCTTTTCAAAAGACAAGAATCATAATATAATCAAAGATCACAATACATGATATAATAAAAATAACATAAGGCATGGAGTTATAGAATAAAAATAAGTATGAATAAAATAATTTGCTTAGCTGAAATGTATGTTTTCTGAGACTATCATAGTGGAATGGGTTCACTCTTAAAACAATTGGAGTTGTCAAGGTTCACTCCGAAGAGTTTCTTAGTTGAAAAATTCTTTTACTGAACTAAGTTAACTCTTAATTAAATTCCTTATATCTCATGGGATATCCATATATAACCAATAAAATGGATGGATATATTTGTTCCACCGCTCCTGTTTATAAATAATACATATGTGTTCCAAAATATCATAAAAAATTTATCATATTATAACCCATTATAAAAAATAGATTTCAGGAACATTTAAACCTTGAATAACTAATTGAAAAGAATTTGTTTTCATAATAATCTTGTAATAATAAACATAAAACATATTGATAAAAAATAAGGATGGATTAAATTTATAATATCCTTATTAAAGAAAAATTTATAACAAGGGTTTTTTGTATTTTATTGATATAAATAACATTAAAATATAATTAAACAATTTTTGAGGAAAATATCATTTACCATTTAATACCACATATTTTTAAAAAATGAAATTATAGAGGAAAAAATTTTATTTTAAAAGGCCCATGGAATGATTTAAAGGATGGTTTTTAGTAAAAAGTATTCATGATAGTGGGAAATCTATTCAGGTCGTATAATACAAACAAATTCCTTGAATGTTTTTTTTGAAAATTCATAATCTACCTCTTATGGAAAACAAATATTCATTTCAAAAAATATAAATAAAGATAAAAAATATTTAATAATGAATTTAATAAATAATTCGTGAAACATAAATACCATATTTAACATACAAATAGAATATATGGATATAAAAGATAAATATTCTTTGGTCAAACAGAGAAATGAATTCGATTTTTCATAAAGGTATAATTTTCGTAAATTATATACATAAGGATTGGAAAATAAAATGGAAACATTTATTTTGAAGAAATATGTAGAGGTAAATAAGTTTCATGATTATCTTATGATTTTTATCTTAATATTTTATCATCATAACTTAATCACAAAAAATCCCAATAAACAATGAGATGACAACATTATACCCTTTACCACGAGTTCACATTGAATAAAAATAATTCTAACATCCTAAATATTAAAACCTAAATTTTTTATACATCTTTAACATAGTATTTTTAATAATTATAATATCACATGTCACCCCTTTATAACAAATCAAAACCCACATTATCTAAAATTCCATATTAAAATTGTCATTTATGAGTGTTAGCTGCTTTATTTATTATGAGTTTTTTAGTTCAGCAGCTCAAGTACATGATTACTTATCTTGGATCCATAATCTACAGAATATTAATTATGATATAATTTCATATATATTTATTTTATAATTATTCATAGTCATCAATTAATTTTAGGGACGGAAAATGTAATTACACCATTTTTGGGGAAGTTAGGTTGTACATATACATGCTTTCTTTTCATTTTTTGTATATACAGAATTAAAGAAATATAAATATTAATTTAACGTTATATTATAATAATGTAATGATATATAATTTTCATAGTTTCCATCATTACCATCCAAATCCAATATAATTGAAAAATGAATAATATTGCTTGGTAGTGGTGGTAGACACACATACACGTGAAAAATGATATCATTTAGAAAAGCACTTGTTGGTAAGTGGGATGATGTGATATTATGATTTAATAATTATAATTATTTGATTTATATAACATATATATATTAAAACGATTGTAATACCCATCCACCATAGATGGTGATGAAACATGAATTGTTTTGCTACATGGAGACAATAAGTCATAAGTACGTACGGGCGATACATTGACTTCTTGTATGATGGGAATGTGGGTTTATAATGGTACTTTAATAATAATAATTACAATATATAACTTTTATGATATTTATTTTATAATATTATGATAAATAAAAATATTATTGATGGAAAAGAAGAGTAGAATAGAATTTGACCTATTAAGGCGATTACCAATTGTTTGAAATGACTCCATTATATCTACGATATAAAACTATATTGTCGGTATTTTAGAGAGAATGAAAACTATAGAAAATTTTATGGGAAGTTAATAAGTGAAAATGGTTGATGTTGGTCTAGTTACAATGCCCATGGTGGTGTAAATAAATTTTGGAGGTAGTTCTCTTTTATAATTTAGGTGAGGATAACCTTTTGAAATTACTAGAAGATTTAAATTTAATAAATACTTTGTCTAGAAATATGCCTATAAATGGATAATTATTCAATGTTATGATTATATAAGGTTTTAATCACTTCATATAATATAATTTACCAAGTTTTTGGTGTCATTTTAGTCCTTATAATTTTGATCATCTCTTAGTTATCCAATTCTAATTTAATCTATGAGAAATTCTATTTCAATATTAAATAGTTCTAGTTTTTACTTATAATATAAAAAATATCCATTAAATGGATAGGGAAAAAATTTCATACATACCATTTCCATGATGTCTCATCTCAGGAGGTGTTTTATTTTCAAATAAATTAATAAATTATTAATTTGATAAAATATCATTATTGTCAATTTTGAAACATTTTTTTTAATTTGACTTAATAGACATAAATAAAAATTATTAATTAACATATAATATTTCCAAACAACACTAATATGTCATATTTACCAATAAAATTCTTTTAACACTATAGAATACTCATTTTATATAAATTTTAATATTTTCAAAATCATTTATTTTATTTTTCTACTAATTTAATAAATATTTATTTGGTGATATGTTAGAATCATTGAATGATATAATTCCTAATAATTAAATGTAATTCTCCATCATGAATATAGCTTCACTATCCACCAATTTACTATTTACAATTATCTATGACTAGTTTTTCATATTTTATGATATATAATTTCTGTAAAACTATGAGATTCATATTTTGTAACATTAGTTGACATAAATAATATGTACATAATATTCATGGAAAATTATCCATTAAACTAATAGTTTTTGAGACTAAGGTGTTAAGGTTATAATTCCATTAATCAAATAACTATTAGAAGAAAAACCATTTCATTATAAATTATTTTTATTTTATATTAACTTTAGTTTCCCTTCACCAAGGAGATACATTTTACCACATTTTCCATTCATATAGACAAAAAACTGAAGGGTTTTATTTGTAAAGTATGAAACTTATTATTCTCGATATATAATTTATTACATCTAATTCAATAAAAATAAATGGAATAAATTAATATGAATGTATGTTTTGAAAATTCTACAATACTACTTTTCATAGAAAAAAATTTGATAAGAATAAAAGTATATTTATTCTTATCCAGTTCCTCGAAATTGTTTTTGATGAATGTTGAAAAAAATTTCAACTGAAAAATATATGATTTTTATTGAAATAATTCCTTAGTACCGATTAATTTAATTTATTAATATAAATATACATTGCAGATATAATAAAAAATTCAAAAAAAACAATACTTTTATTTTCAAATATTTTTAATTATAATCATTTGATAATAAATGTTATCATTTTATAAACATGTATAATATATATTTTTCTTAGTGTAATTATTAATATTATTAATAAACAATCCAATAGCTAGGTAATAATATAAATTTCATTTTAAAATAATGTTGTGTTGTTCGTTTATACTTGTTTTTATGTATAAAACCAATTATTTAATAAATAAAACTATTTAAAGATAATGTATTTCATAAAAATATTCTGGTGTTACATTTTTTATAGGAATGGGATCAATGAAACACCCTATAAATGATTTTCATTTTCATGGGTAATGGGATCACCCTAGCTACTTAAAAATATTTTTTTAGGTGATTAATGCATGGAAGTGGTTTCCATATTGAATATGGGATATGTGGATTAATTTATATTTCCAAATTACTTTTAATTTTTATACACTTAGTTTGGTTCTATGTCCCCAAACACTCAATGATTTTCTGGGAATCTTTTTATGATTTTCTAGCCCCAAAAAATTTCTTTTTCAGAATGGGGTTTGAATTCCAAGACTAGGATCCAATTATAATGAGGAAAAATTTCTCATTTTGATACTTTATGGTGTAATGGGGGACTAGAAGATGGGCCAAAATGTGTTAGGAAATATCTATTTCTACTTAGTAAGTAAGGGTTGATTTTAGTTTCCTTTGAACATTTCATACATAGTTCCTCCCAAGAAATGATATCCCATTATAAATGAACTCATCTACATAATGAGCATAGTAGTCTATGAACCCATACTCTAGAATATTTATCTTCTTACTTTTCATTAGATATTCCTTCCGATAGAAATTGGGCATTTTGAAAAGTTATTTCACATAACTATTGTCCTCATTAATGTCGAAAAATTATATTTTCTAGGTTTCTCTAGATTCTGATATTTTAATTTCATTTTGTTTTCTATGAAAATTGACAATTATCTAAGGTGACTATCAAATAAAATGACTAAATTAAGTAGAAAATTTTTATTATTTAAGAAATTGATGTCAAACATTAATGCCATATTCATCCCTAAGATAGGATCTGGAAGGATATTATTATTCTATATTTTAAAAATTTACCATTATTAAGGACATATCCCATATATAATTTTGTGTTTTAATAGAACAACCTGATTTTGATGTCGAATCATGTTTTCTAGCCCCTTGGTTTGAGGTTTCCCCAAACTATGATCAAGTAAAAATCTCTAATATATGCCAAATAATCCTATATTTAATTCAATGGAATACATTTATTTTGAAATCACTTAATTGGATAAGGGTATTTAGGATATTCATTATATATATCTTAGACAACCTACTTTAAACTATCCATCAATTTTTAACATTACAAAGCATAGTTATAATGAGTTGTAGAGTTCAAATAGGGATTTTTTATCATGTGGGATGCATTCAAGAAAAATCGTTATGATATTTATCACTAAATCATAACTACATAGTATATCATGAAATATTATAGGAAATTTCTATATAAATTTATATAATTTTTTTTAAGTTATTGATTTGAAATAAATTAGGAATATTTTCAAATCTAGGTATTGAGATGACTCTAGATTCCAAAGATCAGTGAGCCAAAAAGTTATTTCATAAAAATATAAGATAAACTTTATATCCCAAGTCTCATTTCGTAGAAATACTTTAATGTATATTGAATGTAAAATACATTTGGAAATTGGATTCTATTGATGAATCTGAAGTACAAGTTTTACCCTAGGCATGACTTAAATTTTATTTATGCCGAACGTTTTGACGAGACAGTAATTTATAGGTCTCCTATATGGGATAATTAATTAATTTATTTAAATAACTAATTTGATTAGAGAAACCAATTTCTATATATAAATAGATTGAAATAAAAAATATCTAGGGTTATACTCATAACTATATAATATTAAGAGGTGGTTTTATCGTTCTTCATTGGTGTTATAGATCAGACGATGAAACTTTATTTAATTGAGGTGGATCAAAATATAACAAAATTATCTGATTGCCCTCATCATTGGAAACACATTGTCCAATAATTATTGTTCCGTAATAATGGTATAAATTTTCAATCGTATTTTCCCATCATGATTAAAATATTGAACATTATTTATCTTTAATTATTTCACCAATGATATATTGATTCCTCGCATGATACTATTTCTATAATTAAATTGTTAATTATATTTACACCAGATTTAGTTGTATTTCACTACAGTAATATACCTTATCAATGATAATTGTCCAAGAATGATTTTAAAATGATTTATGCACATTTTTTTCTTATTTACTTTATTATAATTATTCTTTACGTTCATCATTATTGGGATACAAGGTCATGCCTCAACATTTATTGGATGATCTGAGCATGATCGGACCTTCAGATTCATTGTGGATGTGAAAAAAGGAGCATATAAGTTATTTCATAAATATTATGTTGGATTTTAGGGATTAATTTATATATCATCGATCTAATTTTGTGATTACTAGTGGCACGATGCATTATGGGTGAAAGAGGTGTTGTGATCTTTAAGGGAATCAATAGTTTAATACTTTTGGGCAACAGAGGGTCAGAATTAAAAGTTAGTGGTGATTACCACCATTTTTTGGTGGTAACGTCATAGAAATTGTAGAAAAAATAGAAAATCTTATAACCGAATAAAATATCAGTCATTCTATGAAAATGTAGACTGCACAAAATGTACTGTGATGGACAAATTCAATGTAATACTATGGCTATGATGGCTTGAGTTTCTGGGGGAGATAATTCTTAGATGGTATGTGGGAACCCCATATTCTTGTGGCCTAGATATGGTGTCATAAAATGTAGTTTTGGATTACACAGGCCTCGATATGGATTGAAACACAAATGTTGGAATATACAAAGGCATGTGTTGGTATGCAGAAATATCCATGTACATGACCAGGTACATGACACAACCTGAAAGACATGGGCATGGACATGGGAAAATGTCTAAGCCTCAGGTGGTTGAGAGAAATCATGTAGTGCCTTTATATTCCTTGTATGTTGACATTCCCACTGAATATGTGTTCATAAGAGTTAATTCTAACCGATGAGTCAGGGTCAGCCACCACAAAAACCCACACACACCATGTACCTCCCTATTTGAATATAGATTTTGGCCTATGAGTAGCCTAAAATGAGTGTTTTTGTTGAGTATAATGTGTTTTAAGTCTTTTTTATTTCATTTGGAGATATGATTTGAGATATTAAAATAGTGAATAATCTTTATGACATACTCAATGATAACACTAATCAAGAAGGATCATCAAAAGTCATTAGAAGGAGAAAATATTCCACTGTCACACCATGGAGCTAGACCTCCATAATAATTACTCATTTAGAGGGGGTAATCCCCTATTATACTAGGATGAAGTTCCTATATCCTTGAATATGGTACTCCTCTATTTCACTAGTGTACAATTCCTTCATAGACATTCTTTATATAGTTAAAATACTCCCCTATTAGGTGGTCTAGTCCTCCATCATTGGAGATACTGCACACCCATCCTACAAGGGTGTGGGTCCAGCATATTCTCTATTCAAGTATAGATAATAATAAAATATTGAGGGTCTGGGCACTCTATCGACGAAGATGATACTCCCCTATCATGCCAGAGTGTGGGTCATAAATAAATTATATCCTAATAGAGATTATACTCACCTATTAAGGGTGCATGAAATCTATTAATGGAGACTATACTCCCATGTTTCACCAGTATACGGTCACTCAATACTCATTAATCAAGGAAAAGATTTTAATCCACACTCATGCCTTAGTATGGGTCCTCTAATGATGTGTGTGGTACTCCCCTTTCTCACTAGTGTACATGCCCCCATATTCTATATAGAGATATAGAGGAGGTGCTCCCCTACAAAGGCATGGTTTCCCTATCTTCTGAGTGACACCCTCATATTGTACGAGGGAATAAGTGTCCTATATTTTGAGGACTATGATCCCTAAAAATTTGCAGCAACAACGACGTGTAATCCCTCTTCATGACATCTTTAGATAGAGTCCCGATATATTGGGAATTGATGATGGACCTTTGGAGCTGCAGGAATACTAAATATACTAAGCTAGGCTATGATATAGAGAACCCCATTCTCTCTCATCTTGGCTTCATTATGATAAAAAACAAAAATACACACACACATATATGTTTTTTGAACTCATTTCCCTCTTAATTTAGATTGAGATAATGAAATATATCATTTCTATTATTTATCCCATTTTAGTTTTTTGGGGTGTCATACTGGGTATGCCAATACACCACCCTACATGGGATTTTCTTATAAATTACTATCTTATATTGATAGTGGACATAATGGTGGTGTAATTGGTTGATATTTTGGATACTATTGTCAATAGACCACGTACATGGTTTACAATGGAGATTGGGATATGGATCTATATAAATTTATTTTCAAGATCTTTTTCGTGTTGGAACATCTTTTCTCAGTGTGAGTGCATTTTTCCATTTTCACATGGTGTACTATATCACACACATTGGTATGCCCTAGAGTTTTCGATAAGAGCAGGGTTTACTCTAGATGTTTCCATCATGTATTATCATCCCTCTCTTCTTATGTATGTAGATGGTTGTGTTTATGTGAATAGATACATTTGTCAATATCCTCCCATTTTAGTTATTACTTCATGATGCTTGTCATACTCCCCTATCATATAGAGGTGGTTTTGGGATTATAGCGGCCAGGTGTACCACCTTCGAGGTTGTCCCTAGGGTGTCAATTTTTTATATATTGGTATTTGTGTTTTTTTAACTTAGGGGGGTGTTTTATGCTTTTGTTCAATTATGTGATTTTTTTAGAATTTAGGGAAACTATGTAAAAGTTCCATAGGTGTGGATTTCAGTAAAGGGAACCCTACATTGGTGTGGCTGAAAACATATCCATTCACTATGACTATGAGTACATACTTATCAACTCATAATAATAATAATAAAATGGTTGAATGGAATATTGGTTCTTACATAATATATGATTAAGTCATTCGATTATCCTTCACTAAGTCATCTTCATATATATATGCTCATGTGACCATGGTACAACATGATTAGATTTAGGATTCATTAATGAAGATTACCATATAAGATATCATTTCAGAATCAGAATGATGATCCGATGATTGATGATGCCAAAATTCTGAGGGCCACCTCATGGGAACCTTCCTCCAGGAGGGTGGGTAGTATCCTCCTTTCTATCGAGTAGAAGAACATTCCATAATTGTGAGATGAGGATATAAACAGGGTTATAAAATTATACATGTTTCATAGGAATAATACGACGAGGTTACATGGTCACAAAGATATCCATGAAGTGGATGATTGGTTTGAGTCAAAGACCTGAGGTTAAAACCATATGCCGACCCTGATTGATCATATGGATCCACTAGAAACTAGTATTTTCCATGAAATATTTGGGAACTAGTAGTATCTAGTTACACATACACATTTTGAGTTGGAACACTCATGGTCCAACTTCTAGTAGTTATTTTAAGAGGAAATCTACCCCTCGTTCTTGTGATGAGTTTGAATTTATGAACATTTGTAGTTGTAGTTCCGAGGGATGGTAGTTACATTGTATACCATGTGGTTTGTTCAAGTTAAATAGAACTGCCTAAAAATTATTCTTAATGGTTAATTTCAGTCACTGATGTTCATGCATAGTATCCATAAAGAAATATATTCCATTTTGGTACCCCTACGAATCCCAACATATGCTAGAGTTTTTTAGAGGGTGATATAGGAGGAGAGATTCGTATATGACTGAAATCATGTGGATATAATAGTTCATAGGAATCAAAGGGTTGGGTCTTCATTAGAGAATGAAAATTTAAATAATTCAAGGAAAAGGAGGGATAGACATGATCATATTCTTACATGTGTTCATGAGGCTCAGGGATTGGGAAATGGACTAGGGAGGCTTTAAAATGGGATATGTTATGCATATGATGGGTGAGATTCACATATAAAATGATTTATCAACCTAATATTTTGAGGAGGGGAGGTATGTTGTGGATAAACTACCATGACAGAGGCATCTCTTTGACCAGGGTTCTCTTAAGGGTGGAAAGGGATTCCCCCAGAGAGGCATGATATGCATATGAGTTGTTTGGTCTCACAAAAGAAGGATCTACTAATGGTGGAAAAACATTATGAGATTCATTAACCAGTATCACCAAAATGAGGCCCACTTCATGCTTCAGGAGTTTGTGGTTGGGAACATAGATAGTTGTAGGATATGGAGGATAATGAACCAACCTCGCATAAGTTTATTATAGGTATGATATATGTTTATTATATTCTATAATAATTTTTTATATAGCTATATATGAGTCTTTCCTTCATATGATTTCTCTTATAACTGGATCTGGAGCTCCCAGATGAGGTTTTATCCTAGAAACATTGGATTTAGGTTATTATAGGGAATAGATTTTCAATATCACTTAACTTAAAGTAGTGAAATCTATTTCTTGGTGGGGATACTTTCTCTTGGGGTCTCTTGGTCATCACAATCAGATGTTATGATGACATCTTGGGTATGTAATAACATACCATGGTCTAATCTTATATTTACTAACATCAAATATGACTCCTATTATATAAAATATATGGGATGAGATTCTCTATTATGATAGATAGATAGAGATATAAATATATATAGAGAGATGTCATGGAAGATTGAGTTGGTTCTGTGAGTAAGAGGATGAAAACCATCTCCGATCGGATGGTGAGTTTATAAATTAGAATTGGTGGATATTTATGCATCAGGTTTCCTTTAGTCATGATGGTTTATATGGATTTAATCCTTGAGGATATTATAGTAATATATCTATGGTGGTATATGGATATTTTCCCTTACTTTTACTATCCCTACCCATCCCTTGGGGCTCATGTCGTGACTACCCCAGGACCACATTCCATAGGGTAGGGGCTGGTGACTAGAATCGAAGGCATATTCCCTATTAACAGAAAGGCATTGCCTTTATAACATGTAAGCACATGCAACCAAAAACATAGTAGGATACGAACTCAGGTAAACTGAAAAGTAAACAGAGTTAGTATAGTATGTAAAAGGGTCCAGAATACCAGCCCAACTAAAAAGTATAAGAAACTGAAAGTACATGAAAACTGGAACAACTCCTTTGAACACCTGCCAAGGATCCTACCTGAAGGGTAGGTACATCTATCGTTCAGTCGTCTCTGCGTTATGCCTTGTCTATGGTCCACCTACGAGCTACGTCCAGTCTTGGTACCCTCAGCCTCATTCAGTGTTGTCCATCGTCTTCACCAAGCACAACAAGGGGCAGGCATAGCCCGTGTAGGGGTGAGTATAATGATACTCATTAGGGACCCCGATACCCTCAAGGTCTCACAAAATCATCAAAGGATAAACCACACAACATGAAAAAATTGAAAACACTACTTTGGTATATGCGCATACATATTCCAAAGTTATCATGTATACCCATCTCAACCATGAGGAAACATATGGTCCAACCCAAAATCCAAAGCTCAACTGTTCAATGAAGGAAGGAAAACCACAATGTTTAGTACCATACATGTACTCCAAACTAAAGAATACTACCAAGGTATTACCATGAAGGAATGTACCAAACAGGTACGAACGCAGCTCACACCAGGTATAAATTTAGTACAGTAGTAGAGATGATTTGATGTAACTACTGAATCATCTTACACTATTAAGAGGCTCTACTGCAGACCCACACATGAACACTCGGTGCTGACACACATAGGATCACTCGGCGCTGACCCACACAAGTTCACTAGGTGCTAACCCATACAGGATCGCTCTGTGATGACCCACATAGGATCACTGGGTGCTGACCCACTCAGGATCGCTTGGTACTGACCCATACAAGATCACTATTCATTCATCATGTCACATCCAGCTATAGGGTTCCCGCACTAGTCTGGCTCATCTATTAGAGAATTCACTCCTCAAGCCACTATTTGATAATCCATCTACCACGAAGTCCCATGAAGTAGTATCACAAAGGACCTCCATGACATAGGGGTCTGAACACAATAGATGGTGCATCAATCAGGCGCCCGATCTGTATGTAATTAGCCTTTTAGTCCCGAGGGCCTAGTTGGATTCATGATCGATCTAAACTGATCATTTTTCCACATTATCCAAATCTCTGGTGGGGTATACCAGAGGGATCATCTCGCTCCATGGTTTTTGACACTACAGACAATTTTTCAAATGGACACCTTGTGCCAAAGATATTTCTGAAAGTGAGTAAATGGGTCGAAGTGGGTCTGGGTCCGGTCCAACCTAGTCAGACCAACCTGGTGTGGGTCGACTCGGACCACGCTGGGTCCGGCCCAGCCCACGCCGGGCTGCTTGAACCCCATTGGGTGGCCCGGTCAAGTGGCCCTGTAACACCCCAGGTAAATAAAGAATATGAAATTTTCATATTTATCCATATTTTTTTTGAATAAAGTATTAATATTAATTTAAAGGGTTGCTATGTTCGATAGCGTACCCGATACACAACAAAGAGTTTCATTGAAATCGTACGTTGCACTCTAATAATAAAATAATATTATGACGGGAATGGATAGAAATAACTAAAATATGATTATATATGTTTTTAAATGTTCTTACATTTATCCAATAAAGGATAGAGGCTTAAAATACGGAAAGAATTCAATTTTAGGTGTATATGCCCTAGTTTTCACTAAAGGTTCACTTATCACCTTTTGATGTTGAACCATCATTAAATAGAGTTTTGTTCACTCTTAAACATTCTTTTGGACCAAATAAAACTCTTATTAAGAATCAGGACAACAAATTTTACTTTGTCTAATTTTTTGGTATTTTTTCCGATAAAGTTCATTTTTTAATGAATAGTGTAAAATGTTGTGTTTTAATTCAAAATCTCTTTTTAATCTAATTTATTTATATGATTAGATAATATTTTGAATTGGTTTTAAAGTGAAATTAGAAAATATTTTTACCATTAAATCCAATAGTGGTCGTTGGAATTAATTTCACTTTGAAATCAGACTTAAACTAGTGTCAATCTTTTGATACTTATTGTTTATAAAAACACGCTATTTTCGCTGACAGCGGGAATTAATTATTAAATTAATTAATGTGACTAATATGTTTTGAATTTTGTAAAACGGACTTCATTTTTGAATTTGGAATATCAAATATAGCTTAGGGTGAATTTTTTGGATTTTTCTGAAAAACTTCAATTTTTGATGAATAGTGAAACCACTAAGTGGTACTTATAAAAACTGATTTTCCGTTTAAATGAAATTTTACCACTTATGTCTTTTGAATTTCAAAAATCCGACATACATGGTTGTCATTAAGAAGTAAAATGTGGTTCAATGAGATTAAAATAATTTTTTTGTGAATAGTAACTTATTAATTTTTAATCACGATTAGTGGTAATTAGTGTAGTTCAAGGAAAAAATGATATTATAAGAATGTGAAAACACCATGACACTTTTCCTACACCTATTGGGTGAGTCATGGACGACCAAGACAAGCCATGGGCCAACTTGGGGACCCCATGGATCCACTTTAGTTGGAAAATGACAATAATATATTTTTATTTAATTTTAAAATTAAATTGACACAAACATGAGTTGTTTTACTAAAACAGTTTTTAAGTAGGGTTACACAAGTCCAAATTTTGATTATAAATAGTCATTGGAAAGCTAAAACGATTTCATACATCATAGTATTTTTTTTCATAATTTTTAGACATTAAATAAATTAAATTATTTATGACATAATAATGATGCAGCGATGACATCATTATTTGATGATTTAAATAAAATAGAAAGATAATGTAAAATCTATGAACTACACATGTAAAAAACTTATTGGATGGGTTGATTTCGAACCCTTATCACCTTATCCATGAATTATATCAATGTGGGACCTTTTAAAACCGAAACACCTTTTCAAATAAAGTAATATTTCTTACTTACCAAAAGTGCCCCTCCTCTCCTCTTATAAAAGGCCCCCACCTCTACCTCTTTTCCCACACTCCTCAAGTCTTTGGCTCGGACAAACCCTGCCCATTTACTCTCTCCACATCCCTCTATTAATCCTAGAGGATTCCCTTTGGGCAGAATATTTTCAAAGGAAGCCTTTAGGATCAAATCAAAAGGAGTTACACTTTTAAAGGTAATTAATTCTCTCATGTTCATTTGTTTTATTTTGCTTCTCCAACCCCCTAAACTCTTTTTATTTACTTCTCTTGTAACAACAACAGTATCTTCAATATACTAGGATGTTGTTATAAGATTTATTAATTCTACACTATCAAACAAATACATCAAATGGTTAAAGAACATACGGTTTCCGTGGATGGCGAAATTCTGCCTCCCGAAACGATGATTGTTCAATACTCATCTAACACCTTCAAAGGTGGCCATTATGATGTCACTATTTTTATATATGATATATAATATGTCTATTATTTACTTAAGATTCTGTATTTTTTATTATTGTCTTACCTTTATGGTTTCCATTATAGGTAAACGCGATATCTTCATTTAAGGAAGTGCGGACTACCGCCCCCTCAAAGTGATTTGATTCGTTAAATACCATATGTGGGACGTATAAAGGATGGAACTATGATATTATATATGATATTATACTGGAATTATAATATACCTTTATATCATTAGTATTACATTCTATAAAATAAGAAATAGAAATGAATGTAGCGTTCATGCGTACGTACGGCTTACCGTCTCCATGAACGGTGCATTTCATTTCTTATCCCCAAATGTAGTGCACTATTATAAATACATGTATATGCTGGATATATATGACATATATGATATCTAAATCATGAATACAATTCTGGATATAATAAACATTTGGCCACACGAACAACATGTAATTGTAAGAATTCCACTTTCGACTTAAGAACCAAAATATCAGCAAAGCAAATATTATTAACTTAAATGATGACATAATGTATATGACTTGGTAATAAGTGATATAAAAAGGAATAATGAACTTGAAAATGGTTCTTAAGGAAGTAGAAATTAACTCATGTTTATTATTCAGGACGTTAAAGAACAATCGAGTCAAGTCGGACCCGAGGTAAGGGATCCTACACCTCTCTTTCTTTTTAAGTAGACTTTTTATGTCATTCCTTTTTAAGATCATATTTCTTGTTATTGGGATGATCTTTTATATTACACTTACTGTAAGTTTTATGTTCATGTGATGAGAGACCCTATTATCTCTCATCTATCCATATTCAGAAGTTTTATGTGGCGCCGTTAGGCTGCCGAGTTTTCGTAAGGGATTTTTCATCTCACTTTTATTCCTGTGAGATTTATGCTACATTTGCCACAAATTCCATTGAGTGGTGTATGTACTGCCAATTATTCTACTCTTTGTGTAATATACTTTCGTTTATGAGTATTTACATCAATGATCTATTGTCCTTCTTTCATGGGGTGTATGTTTTGAAAGATACCCAAGTCGGTAAGGGAACCTTTCACCCTCCTCTTTTTTAAAAGACTTCTTTTGTTGGGTCTTTTAATTTACATATTGTTATGTTGGGATATGTTCTCATATATCCTTATTGATGTAAATTTTATGTCCAAGTGATGAGATACACTTTTTATCTCTCATCAACTCATTTTGATGTGATGCCGTCAAGGGAAATTTTTAACCCAATTTCGATTTCTTTGGGTTGAACATGTAGTCATTGAATATGTCATCCATTGAATATGTGTGAATGGCCTTTTATTGTTTTACACTTAATATCCAATTATATTGTGTGTATTTATATTTGTCACACATATTTTTGAGATTGATTTGTCCTTATTTCAAGGATACCTTCTTTATAAGGGATTTCATCATATTTGACATTTCTATTGAAAGTTCATTGTTGTTATGCACCAATTCACTCTTATATGGTGTGTATACTGTCCTTTGAAATATTATACCATGAATCCTTTTATTATAATGATATTATAAAGTTCGTATTAAATGTTATTCCGCTATTATTTGTATTCAAGAGTCTCTCATTTTGTTAAAATCTCTTTAACAAAAATATCATTTTAAATGTTTTAAAGATTTTTATTCTAAATCTTTATCTTTAATTTCCATGTTTTAAAAATGGTTTTAATTATTTATTTTTATGGACATTAATGTTTTAAAATTATAATTCCATTAAAAGCTTCAAAGTGGTATGGGACACTTTGATTCAAAAATCTCTTTTAAATGGTTTTTGAAAATGGATTGATTAATTCAATATCTGGGAATTATTTATTGTGATTGAAAATGAAATATGGTTATTGAAATGTTTATATTTTCCATATTTTATGTGTAATAATGGTACTTGGACATTATGACGGGTGGTGCCGTGAATACCAGGATGGGTGGTTACGTTATAACCTCCAATGCATTGGGTATGGAAGTCGGCCGTATGGCTTTTACATTAAGTATGTATGGAAATTGGCCGTGTGGCTATTCCATTATGTGATATGTGTGGAAGTCGACCGTATGGTTATTCCACTTAAGTATGTTTATGTCCCAAGTTAACTTTATATATGTTATGTGTTCTTTATATGGGTTTTATGGTAATCCTTTGGTTATAAAAAGGTAAGTAATGATATTTTATTCAGTGAAGGGTTTTTTACTACTTCATAAAGGTGAAAAGTATTACCTTGATAAAGTATACATGGTTTACTTTTTGATTTGATAAACTAACAGTTTTTATTCTTTGTATCCCTTACTGAGTTTTTATGCTCATCCCAAGTTTTTGAATTGTTTTTTACAGGACTTAGCGTGGAATAGGGTCAAGGTTGGGATCAAGGGAGAGTCATGCTACCTAAAACATGAAACTAGACATTTTTCTATTTAAGAGTTTTTATTTTATGGAAAATTTAGTAGAAGAGACTACCTTGTAATCCTTTGAGATGTAATAGTTATGTCCTAATTCTCTAAAACTCTATACCTGAAAAGATCCTCAATGTGTAATCTTGTGATAACTCAAGATTATGTAAGGTTTAAGGCTGGAGCCTTATAGTTGGTATCAGAGGTCGGTTTAGATAACTTTAGAGGTTAGGGTATTCTTTAAGCATAAGTGACGTTACCATAATGGTTAGGATTTCAGAAAGAGTCCTAGTTTTAGATAAAGTGAATAAGTAAGTATATCTTAGTGTTTATCTTACTCATTAGTACATGATGGTATTGTTGATATACTCACACTAACCTTTTTGGTTTTAGTAAATGCTTGGATCTAGCAGGCACCAAAGTGACAATGGGTTTGAAGGAAACTATGGTGGTTCTGTGATTAAGATACTGGATGAGATGGGGGATTCCATGAGGAATCTCATAGTTTTTCTAAACCAACTATCAAGGAGTCATTATCAATCACTTCAACCTTGGTGAGTTCTCTAATGCATCATGTGCGAGATGGCCAACTCGATGTGGAAATTCAAGTAATAATTATTAAGGTAACCATTAGGGTTTATATGATCCTTACTTTTGAGGTAATTATGGGTTATTATATGATATGATAGAAAATGAAAGGCATGAGATAAACTTGAGGTTAAAATATGTTATGATCATCTTTGAATATTTTATCTCATTTTGGGGGAATGTTTTAAGAATTATATAGTTTTGGAAAAAGGACAACACGCAGACCGTGTGACATCCCGTCGCATCGGACAAAGCTGCGGGAATCGAACCCACAACCAAAGTGCGACTGGTATTTATCGCCTACCACTGGACTACGTGAAGTCCCTGGTTAGTTTGACTGATTCTTTTTGGTTGTATGATTTTATGAATTAAGAGTAAGTTTATTTTGGGTTATTTATGAAAATGATTAACCTATCATGGAGGATATGTGATTAGGTTAATTACTTTTCAATACGAGACTTTAGGAGCAACTGATGTTGTTTGGAGATAAATGTTACGATTTAACTTGGAAGACTATGTGACTAAATCCTTCAAATATTTGGGTTTCAATCTTATATTGGTTTACTTTGAAGAATTTTATGGACAAATTGTTTATCGGACGGTCCTCATTGAACTTTGGGTTTTATTGGAAAAATTTTGGAGATTAAGCATGGATTTTCTTTTTAATGGGGTATCCTTTTCTGGATTATCTGACCTTGTACTAACCTTTTTGGTTTTGGTTTTGGTTAAAGCCTAATGACATGGGATGTATATAGTTCTCTTTTGTGGATTAGGTGATTCTCTATAAGTTTATTATAGTACTCTTAATGCGAACAAGTCTCCCTAAATACTCATATTTTGGAAAAAATATGAGTTTGATTAAGGAATATAGTAAAAGTTGAAAGTCAACATGATAAGTGATTATGTTTCCTTATGAATTAATTCCTCAATAAAAAGTAACTTAAAGAAAAAATGTTGTCTATTAACTTTTCCTACTGGGGAACCCAACACCGTTTAACCCATAACAAGTTTGTGATTTTTTTATTGTTAACTTTCTCCTAAACATGTTTTATATCACTCTCCATCAGAACATGACCCTTTGGTTTTTCCTCCATGTCCATATTTTCATACTTGGAATCCTAGTATGGGTTAACTCGGGTGACATTTGTACATATCTTTCTTTATTTTAAAGTGATTGTTTTACCGACTCTTCTTCCGATGCGGGACTTTCAAGGATGTTTCCAAGCCCAATTTTAAAAATTGCGAGGACGCAATTCCCAAAAGGGGGGAAGGATGTAAAAACCCAGGTAAATAAAGAATATGACATTTTCATATTTATCCATATTTTTTTTGAATAAAGTATTAATATTAATTTAAAGGGTTGCTATGTTTGATATCGTACCCGATACACAACAAAGAGTTTCATTGAAATCTTACGTTGCACTCTAATAATAAAATAATATTATGGCGGGAATGGATATAAATAACTAAAATATTATTATATATGTTTTTAAATGTTCTTAAATTTATCCAATAAAGGATAGAGGCTTAAAATACGGAAAGAATTCAATTTTAGGCGTATATGCCCTAGTTTTCACTAAAGGTTCACTTATCACCTTTTGATGTTGAGCCATCATTAAATAGAGTTTTGTTCACTCTTAAACATTCTTTTGGACCAAATAAAACTCTTATTAAGAATCGGGACATCAAATTTTACTTTGTGTAATTTTTTGGTATTTTTTCCGATAAAGTTCATTTTTTAATGAATAGTGTAAAATGTTCTGTTTTAATTAAAAATATCTTTTTAATCTAATTTATTTATATGATTAGAAAATATTTTGAATTGGTTTTAAAGTGAAATTATAAAATATTTTTACCATTAAATCTAATAGTGGTAATTGGAATTAATTTCACTTTGAAATCAGACTTAAACTAGTGTCAATCTTTTGATACTTATTGTTTATAAAAACACGCTATTTGCGCTGACAGCGGGAATTAATTATTAAATTAATTAATGTAACTAATATGTTTTGAATTTTGTAAAACGGAATTCATTTTTGAATTCGGAATATCAAATATATCTTAGGGTGAATTTTTGGGATTTTTCTGAAAAACTTCAATTTTGGATGAATAGTGAAACCACTAAGTGGTACTTATAAAAACTGATTTTCCGTTTAAATGAAATTTTACCACTTATGTGTTTTGAATTTAAAAAATCCGACATAAATGGTTGTCATTAAGAAGTAAAATGTGGTTCAATGAGATTAAAATAATTTTTTGGTGAATAGTAACTTATTAAGTTTTTAATCGCGATTAGTGGTAATTAGTGTAGTTTAAGGTAAAAATTATATTATAAGAATGTAAAAACACCATGAAACTTGTCCTACACCTATTGGGTGAGTCATGGCCGACCAAGACAAGCCATGGGCAAACTTGGGGACCCCATGGATCCACTTTAGTTGGAAAATGACAATAATATATTTTTATTTAATTTTAAAATTAAATTGACACAAACATGAGTTGTTTTACTAAAACAGTTTTTAAGTATGGTTACACAAGTGAAAAGTTTGATTATAAATAGTCATTGGAAAGATAAAAAGATTTCCTACATCGTAGTATTTTTTTCATAATTTTTAGACATTATATAAATTAAATTATTTATGACATAATAATGATGCAACGATGACATCATTATTTGACGATTTAAATAAAATGGAAGGATAATGTTAAATCTATGCACTAAACATGTCCAAAACTTATTGGATGGGTGGATTTCTACCCCTTATCACCTTATCCACGAATTATATCAATTTGGGACCTTTTAAAACCGAAAAACCTTTTCAAATAACGTAATATTTCTTACTTTTCAAAAGTTCCCCTCCTCTCCTCATATAAAAGCCCCCCACCTCTACCCCTTTTCGGACACTCCTAATGCCTTTTGCTCGGCCAACCCCTGCCCATTTACTCTCTCCACATCCCTCTCTTCATCCTAGAGGATTCCATTTGGGCAGAATCCTTTCAAAGGATGCCTTTAGGCTCAAATCAAAAGGAGTTATACTTTTAAAGGTAATTCATTCTCTCATGTTCATTTGTTTTATTTTGCTTCTCCAACCCCCTAAACTCTTTTTATTTATTTCTATTGTAACAACAAAAGTATCTTCAATATACTAGGATGTTGTTATAAGATTTATTCATTCTACACTATCACACAAATACATCAAATGGTTAAAGAACATACGATTTCCGTGGATGGCGAAATTCTGCCTCCCGAAACGATGATTGTTCAATACTCATCTAACACCTTCAAAGGTGGCCATTTTGATGTCACTATTTTTATATATGATATATAATATGTCTATTATTTACTTAAGCTTCTGTATTTTTTTTATTTGTGGCTTACCTTTATGGTTTCCATTATGGGTAAACGCGATAGCTTCATTTAAGGAAGTGCGTCCTATCGCCCCCTCAAAGTGATTTGATTTGTTAAATACCATATGTGGGACGTATAAAGGATGGAAATATGATATTATATATGATATTATACTGGAATTATAATATACCTTTATATAATTATTATTACATTCTATAAAATACAAAATAGAAATGAAAGTAGCATTCATGCGTATGTACGGCTTACCATCTCCATGAACGGTGCATTTCATTTCTTATCCCCAAATGTAGTGAAATATTTTAAATACATGTATATGCTGGATATATATGACATATATGATATCTAAATCATGAATACAATTCTGGATATAATAAACATTTGGCCACACGAACAACATGTAATTGTAAGAAGTCCACTTTCGACTTAAGAACCAAAATATCAGCAAAGAAAATATTATTAACTTAAATGATGACATAATGTATATGACTTGGTAATAAGTGATATAAAAAGGAATAATGAACTTGAAAAAGGTTCTTAAGGAAGTAGAAATTAACTCAAGTTTATTATTCAGGACGTTAAAGAACGATCGAGTCAAGTCGGACCCAAGGTAAGGGATCCTACACCTCTCTTTCTTTTTAAGTAGACTTTTTATGTCATTCCTTTTAAAGATCATATTTCTTGTTATTGGGATGATCTTTTATATTACACTTACTGTAATTTTTATGTTCATGTGATGAGAGACCCTATTCTCTCTCATCGATCCATATTCGGATGTTTTATGTGGCACCGTTAGACTGCTGAGTTTTCGTAAGGGATTTTTCATCTCACTTTTATTCCTGTGAGATTTACGCTACATTTGCCACAAATTCCATTGAGTGGTGTATGTACTTCCCATTATTATACTCTTTGTGTAATATACTTTCGTTTATGAGTATTTACATCAATGATCTATTGTTCTTCTTTCATGGGGTGTATGTTTTGAAAGATACCGAAGTCGGTAAGGGAACCTTTCACCCTCCTCTTTTTTAAAAGACTTATTTTGTTGGGTCTTTTAATTTACATATTGTTATGTTAGGATATGTTCTCATATATCCTTATTGATGTAAATTTTATGTCCAGGTGATGAGATACACTTTTTATCTCTCATCAACTCATTTTGATGTGATGCCGTCAAGGGAACTTTTTAACCCAATTTTGATTTCTTTGGGTTGAACATGTAGTCATTGAATATGTCATCCATTGAATATGTGTGAATGGACTTTTATTGTTTTACACTTAATATACAATTATATTGGGTGTATTTATATTTTTCACACATATTTTTGAGATTGATTTGTCCTTAATTCAAGGATACCTTCTTTATAAGGGATTTCATCATATTTGACATTTCTATTGAAAGTTCATTGTTGTTATGCACCAATTCACTCTTATATGGTGTGTATACTGTCCTTTGAAATATTATATCATGTATCCTTTTATTCTACTGATATTATAAAGTTTGTATTAAATGTTATTCCGCTATTATTTGTATTCAAGAGTCTCCCATTTTGTTAAAATCTCTTTAACAAAAATATCATTTTAAATGTTTTAAAGATTTATTATTCTAAATATTTATCTTTAATGTCCATGTTTTCAAAATGGTTTTCATTATTTATTTATATGGACATTAATGTTTTAAAATTATAATTCCATTAAAAACTTCAAAGTGGTATGGGACACTTTGATTCAAAAATCTCTTTTAAATGGTTTTTGAAAATGGATTGATTAATTCAACATCTGGGAATTATTTATTGTGAATGAAAATGAAATATTGTTATTGAAATGTTTATATTTTCCATATTTTATGTGTAATAATGGTACTTGGATATTATGACGGGTGGTGCCGTGAATTCCAGGATGGGTGGTTACGTTATAACCTCCAATGCATTGGGTATGGAAGTTGGCCGTATGGCTATTCCATTAAGTATGTATGGAAATTGGCCGTGTGGCTATTCCATTATGTGATATGTGTGGAAGTCGACCATATGGTTATTCCACTTAAGTATGTTTATGTCCCAAGTTACCTTTATATATGTTATGTGTTCTTTATATGGGTTAAATGGTAATCCTTTGGTTACAAAAAGGAAAGTAATGATATTTTATTCAGTGAAGGGTTTTTTACTACTTCATAAAGGTGAAAAGTATTACCTTGATAATGTATACATGGTTTACTTTTTGATTTGATAAACTAACAGTTTTTATTCTTTGTATCCCTTATTGAGTTTTTATGCTCATCCCAAGTTTTTGAAATGTTTTTCACAGGACTTAGCATGGAATAGGGTCAAGGATGGGATCAAGGGAGAGTCATGCTACCTAAAACATGAAACTAGACATGTTTCTTTTTAAAAGTTTTTATTTAATGGAAAATTTAGTAGAAGAGACTACCTTGTAATCTTTTGAGATGTAATAGTTATGTCCTAATTCTATAAAACTCTAAACCTGAAAATATCCTCAATGTGTAATCTTGTGATAACTCAAGATTATGTAAGGTTTAAGGCTGGGGCCTTATAGTTGGTATCAGAGGTCGGTTTAGATAGCTTTAGAGGTTAGGGTATTCTTTAAGCATAAGTGACGTTACCATAACGGTTAGGATTTCAGAAAGAGTCCTAGTTTTAGATAAAGTGAATGAGTAAGTATATCTTAGTGTTTATCTTAGTCATTAGTACATGATGGTTTTGTTGATATACTCACACTAACCTTTTTGGTTTTAGTAAATGGCTGGATCTAGCAGGCACAAAAGTGACAATGGGTATGAAGGAAACTATGGTGGTTCTCTGATTAAGATACTGGATGAGATGGGGGATTCAATGAGGAATCTCATAGTTATTCTAAACCAACTATCAAGGAGTCATGATCAATCACTTAAACCTTGGTGAGTTCTCTAATGCATCATGTACGAGATGGCCAACTCGATGTGGAAATTCAAGTAATAATTATTAAGGTAACCATTAGGGTTTATATGATCCTTACTTTTGAGGTAATTATGGGTTATTATATGATATGATGGAAAATGAAAGGAATGAGATAAATTTGAGGTTAAAATATGTTATGATCATCTTTGAAGATTTTATCTAATTTTGGGGGAATGTTTTAAGAATTATATAGTTTTGGAAAAAGGACAACACGCAGACCGTGTGACATCCCGTCGCGTCGGACAAAGCTGCGGGAATCGAACCCACAACCAAAGTGCGACTGGTATTTATCGCCTACCACTGGACTACGTGAAGTCCCTGGTTAGTTTGACTAATTCTTTTTGGTTATATGATTTTATGAATTAAGAGTAATTTGATTTTGGGTTATTTATGAAAATGATTAACCTATAATGGAAGATATGTGATTAGGTTAATTACTTTTCAATACGAGACTTTAGGAGCAACTGATGTTGTTTGGAGATAAATGTTACGATTTAACTTGGAAGACTATGTGACTAAATCCTTCAAATATTTGGGTTTCGATCTTATATTGGTTTACTTTGAAGAATTTTATGGACTAATTGTTTATCGGACGGTCCTCGTTGAACTTTGGGTTTTGTTGGACAAATTTTGGAGAGTAAGCATGGATTTTCTTTTTAATGGGGTCTCCTTTTCTGGATTATCTGACCTTGTACTAACCTTTTTGGTTTTGGTTTTGGTTAAATACTAAGGACATGGGATTTATATTGTTCTCTTTTGTGGATTAGGTGATTCTCTAGAAGTTGATTATAGTACTCTTAATGCGAACAAGTCTCCCTAAATACTCGTCTTTTGGAAAAAATATGAGTTTGATTAAGGAATCTAGTAAAAGTTGAAAGTCAACATGATAAGTTATTATGTTTCCTTATGAATTAATTCCTCAATAAAAAGTAACTTAAAGCAAAAATGTTGTCTATTAACTTTTCCTACTAGGGAACCCAACACCGTTTAACCCATCACAAGTTTGTGATTTTCTTATTCTTAACTTTCTCCTAAACATGTTTTCTATCACTCTCCATCAGAACATGACCCTTTGTTTTTTCCTCCATGTCCATATTTTCATACTTGGAATCCTAGTATGGGTTAACTCGGGTGACATTTGTACTTATCTTTCATTATTTTAAAGTGATTGTTTTACCGACTCTTCTTCCAATGCGGGACATTCAAGGATGTTTCCAAGCCCAATTTTAAAAATTGCGAGGACGCAATTCCCAAAAGAGGGGAAGGATGTAACACCCCAGGAAAATAAAGAATATTACATTTTCATATTTATCCATATTTTTTTTGAATAAAGTATTAATATTAATTTAAAGGGATGCTATGTTCGATAGCGTACCTGATACACAACAAAGAGTTTCATTGAAATCTTACGTTGCACTTTAATAATAAAATAATATTATGGCAGGAATGGATATAAATAACTAAAATATGATTATATATGTTTTTAAATGTTCTTACATTTATCCAATTAAGGATAGAGGCTTAAAATACGGATAGAATTCAATTTTAGGCGTATATGCCCTAATTTTCACTAAAGGTTCACTTATCACCTTTTGATGTTGAACCATCATTAAATAGAGGTTTGTTCACTCTTAAACATTCTTTTGGACCAAATAAAACTCTTATTAAGAATCGGGACATCAAATTTTACTTTGTGTAATTTTTTGGTATTTTTTCCGATAAAGTTCATTTTTTAATGAATAGTGTAAAATGTTGTGTTTTAATTCAAAATCTTTTTTTAATATAATTTATTTATATGATTAGATAATATTTTGAATTGGTTTTAAAGTGAAATTAGAAAATATTTTTACCATTAAATCCAATAGTGGTCGTTGGAATTAATTTCACTTTGAAATCAGACTTAAACTAGTGTCAATCTTTTGATAATTATTGTTTATAAAAACACGCTATTTGCGCTGACAGCGGGAATTAATTATTAAATTAATTAATGTGACTAATATGTTTTGAATTTTGTAAAACGGACTTCATTTTTGAATTCGGAATATCAAATATAGCTTAGGGTGAATTTTTTGGATTTTTCTTAAAAACTTTAATTTTTGATGAATAGTGAAACCACTAAGTGGTACTTATAAAAACTGATTTTCCGTTTAAATGAAATTTTACCACTTATGTGTTTTTAATTTCAAAAATACGACATACATGGTTGTCATTAAGAAGTAAAATGTGGTTCAATGAGATTAAAATAATTTATTGGTGAATAGTAACTTATTAAGTTTTTAATCGCGATTTGTGGTAATTAGTGTAGTTTAAGGTAAAAATGATATTATAAGAATGTAAAAACACCATGACACTTGTCCTACACCTATTGGGTGAGTCATGGCCGACCAAGAAAATCCATGGGCCAACTTGGGGACCCCATGGATCCACTTTAGTTGGAAAATGACAATAATATATTTTTATTTAATTTTAAAATTAAATTGACACAAACATGAGTTATTTTACTAAACCAGTTTTTTAGTAGGGTTACACAAGTCCCAATTTTTATTATAAATAGTCATTGGAAAGATAAAAAGATTTCCTACATCATAGTATTTTTTTCATAATTTTTAGACATTATATAATGTAAATTATATTTGACATAATAATGAGGCAGCGATGACATCATTATTTGACGATTTAAATAAAATGGAAAGATAATGTAAAATCTATGAACTACACATGTCCAAAACTTATTGGATGGGTGTATTTCGAACCCTTATTACTGTATCCACGAATTATATAAATGTGGGACCTCTTAAAACCGAAACACCTTTTCAAATAAAGTAATATTTCTTACTTTCCAAAAGTGCCCCTCCTATCCTCTTATAAAAGCCCCCCACCTCTACCTCTTTTCCCACACTCCTCAAGCCTTTGGCTCGGCCAACCCCTGCCCATTTACTCTCTCCACATCCCTCTCGTCATCCTAGAGGATTCCCTTTGGGAAGAATCCTTTCAAAGGAAGCCTTTAGGATCAAATCAAATGGAGTTACACTTTTAATGGTAATTCATTATCTCATGTTCATTTGTTTTATTTTGCTTCTCCAACCCCATAAACTCTTTTTATTTACTTCTCTTGTAACAAAACCAGTATCTTAAATATACTAGGATGTTTTTATAAGATTTATTCATGCTACACTATCACACAAATACATCAAATGGTTAAAGAACATACGGTTTCCGTGGATGGCGAAATTCTGCCTCCCGAAATGATGATTGTTCAATACTCATCTAACACCTTCAAAGGTGGCCATTATGATGTCACTATTTTTATATATGATATATAATATTTCTATTATTTACATAAGCTTCTGTATTTTTTTTATTTGTGGCTTACCTTTATGGTTTCCATTATGGGTAAACGCGATATCTTCATTTAAGGAAGTGCGAACTACCGCCCCCTCAAAGTGATTTGATTCGTTAAATACCATATGTGGGACGTATAAAGGATGGAACTATGATACTATATATTATATTATAATGAAATTATAATATACCTTTATATCATTATTATTACATTCTATAAAATACGAAATACAAATGAAAGTAGCGTTCATGCGTATGTACGGCTTACCGTCTCCATGAACGGTGCATTTCATTTCTTATCCCCAAATGTAGTGCACTATTATAAATACATTTATATGCTGGATATATATGACATATATGATATCTACATCATGAATACAATTCTTGATATAATAAACATTTGGCCACACGAACAACATGTAATTGTAAGAAGTCCACTTTCGACTTAAGAACCAAAATATCGGCAAAGCAAATATTATTAACTTAAATGATGACATAATGTGTATGACTTGGTAATAAGTGATATAAAAAGTAATAATTTACTTGAAAAAGGTTCTTAAGGAAGTAGAAATTAACTCAAGTTTATTATTCACGACGTTAAAGAACGATCGAGTCAAGTCGGACCCGAGGTAAGGGATCATACACCTCTCTTTCTTTTTAAGTAGACTTTTTATGTCATTCCTTTTAAAGCTCATATTTCTTGTTATTGGGATGATCTTTTATATTACACTTACTGTAATTTTTATGTTCATGTGATGAGAGACCCTATTCTCTCTCATCGATCCATATTCGGATGTTTTATGTGGCACTGTTAGGCTGCTGAGTTTTCGTAAGGGATTTTTCATCTCACTTTTATTCCTGTGAGATTTATGCTACATTTGCCACAAATTCCATTGAGTGGTGTATGTACTGCCCATTATTATAATCTTTGTGTAATATACTTTCGTTTATGAGTATTTACATCAATGATCTATTGTTCTTCTTTCATGGGGTGTATGTTTTGAAAGATACCGAAGTCGGTAAGGGAACCTTTCACCCTCCTCTTTTTTAAAAGACTTCTTTTGTTGGGTCTTTTAATTTACATATTGTTATGTTAGGATATGTTCTCATATATCCTTATTGATGTAAATTTTATGTCCAAGTGATGAGATACACTTTTCATCTCTCATCAACTCATTTTGATGTGATGCCGTCAAGGGAACTTTTTAACCCAATTTTGATTTCTTTGGGTTGAACATGTAGTCATTGAATATGTCATCCATTGAATATGTGTGAATGGCCTTTTATTGTTTTATACTTAATATACAATTATATTGGGTGTATTTATATTTGTCACACATATTTTTGAGATTGATTTGTCCTTAATTCAAGGATACCTTCTTTATAAGGGATTTCATCATATTTGACATTTCTATTGAAAGTTCATTGTTGTTATGCACCAATTCACTCTTATATGGTGTGTATACTGTCCTTTGAAATATTATATCATGTATCCTTTTATTCTACTGATATTATAAAGTTTGTATTAAATGTTATTCCGCTATTATTTGTATTCAAGAGTCTCCCATTTTGTTAAAATCTCTTTAACAAAAATATCATTTTAAATGTTTTAAAGATTTATTATTCTAAATATTTATCTTTAATGTCCATGTTTTCAAAATGGTTTTCATTATTTATTTATATGGAAATTAATGTTTTAAAATTATAATTCCATTAAAAACTTCAAAGTGGTATGGGACACTTTGATTCAAAAATCTCTTTTAAATGGTTTTTGAAAATGGATTGATTAATTCAATATCTGGGAATTATTTATTGTGATTGAAAATGAAATATTGTTATTGAAATGTTTATATTTTCCATATTTTATGTGTAATAATGGTACTTGGATATTATGACGGGTGGTGCCGTGAATTCCAGGATGGGTGGTTACGTTATAACCTCCAATGCATTGGGTATGGAAGTTGGCCGTATGGCTATTCCATTAAGTATGTATGGAAATTGGCCGTGTGGCTATTCCATTATGTGATATGTGTGGAAGTCGACCATATGGTTATTCCACTTAAGTATGTTTATGTCCCAAGTTACCTTTATATATGTTATGTGTTCTTTATATGGGTTTTATGGTAATCCTTTGGTTACAAAAAGGAAAGTAATGATATTTTATTCAGTGAAGGGTTTTTAACTACTTCATAAAGGTGAAAAGTATTACCTTGATAATGTATACATGGTTTACTTTTTGATTTGATAAACTAACAGTTTTTATTCTTTGTATCCCTTATTGAGTTTTTATGCTCATCCCAAGTTTTTGAAATGTTTTTCACAGGACTTAGCATGGAATAGGGTCAAGGATGGGATCAAGGGAGAGTCATGCTACCTAAAACATGAAACTAGACATGTTTCTTTTTAAATGTTTTTATTTAATGGAAAATTTAGTAGAAGAGACTACCTTGTAATCTTTTGAGATGTAATAGTTATGTCCTAATTCTCTAAAACTCTAAACCTGAAAATATCCTCAATGTGTAATCTTGTGATAACTCAAGATTATGTAAGGTTTAAGGCTGGGGCCTTATAGTTGGTATCAGAGGTCGGTTTAGATAGCTTTAGAGGTTAGGGTATTCTTTAAGCATAAGTGACGTTACCATAACAGTTAGGATTTCAGAAAGAGTCCTAGTTTTAGATAAAGTGAATGAGTAAGTATATCTTAGTGTTTATCTTAGTCATTAGTACATGATGGTTTTGTTGATATACTCACACTAACCTTTTTGGTTTTAGTAAATGGCTGGATCTAGCAGGCACCAAAGTGACAATGGGTATGAAGGAAACTATGGTGGTTCTCTGATTAAGATACTGGATGAGATGGGGGATTCAATGAGGAATCTCATAGTTATTCTAAACCAACTATCAAGGAGTCATGATCAATCACTTAAACCTTGGTGAGTTCTCTAATGCATCATGTACGAGATGGCCAACTCGATGTGGAAATTCAAGTAATAATTATTAAGGTAACCATTAGGGTTTATATGATCCTTACTTTTGAGGTAATTATGGGTTATTATATGATATGATGGAAAATGAAATGAATGAGATAAATTTGAGGTTAAAATATGTTATGATCATCTTTGAAGATTTTATCTAATTTTGGGGGAATGTTTTAAGAATTATATAGTTTTGGAAAAAGGACAACACGCAGACCGTGTGACATCCCGTCGCGTCGGACAAAGCTGCGGGAATCGAACCCACAACCAAAGTGCGACTGGTATTTATCGCCTACCACTGGACTACGTGAAGTCCCTGGTTAGTTTGACTAATTCTTTTTGGTTATATGATTTTATGAATTAAGAGTAATTTGATTTTGGGTTATTTATGAAAATGATTAACCTATAATGGAAGATATGTGATTAGGTTAATTACTTTTCAATACGAGACTTTAGGAGCAACTGATGTTGTTTGGAGATAAATGTTACGATTTAACTTGGAAGACTATGTGACTAAATCCTTCAAATATTTGGGTTTCGATCTTATATTGGTTTACTTTGAAGAATTTTATGGACAAATTGTTTATCGGACGGTCCTCGTTGAACTTTGGGTTTTGTTGGACAAATTTTGGAGAGTAAGCATGGATTTTCTTTTTAATCGGGTATCCTTTTCTGGATTATCTGACCTTGTACTAACCTTTTTGGTTTTGGTTTTGGTTAAATACTAAGGACATGGGATGTATATTGTTCTCTTTTGTGGATTAGGTGATTCTCTAGAAGTTGATTATAGTAATCTTAATGCGAACAAGTCTCCCTAAATACTCGTCTTTTGGAAAAAATATGAGTTTGATTAAGGAATCTAGTAAAAGTTGAAAGTCAACATGATAAGTTATTATGTTTCCTTATGAATTAATTCCTCAATAAAAATTAACTTAAAGCAAAAATGTTGTCTATTAACTTTTCCTACTAGGGAACCCAACACCGTTTAACCCATCACAAGTTTGTGATTTTCTTATTCTTAACTTTCTCCTAAACATGTTTTCTATCACTCTCCATCAGAACATGACCCTTTGTTTTTTCCTCCATGTCCATATTTTCATACTTGGAATCCTAGTATGGGTTAACTCGGGTGACATTTGTACTTATCTTTCATTATTTTAAAGTGATTGTTTTACCGACTCTTCTTCCGATGCGGGACTTTCAAGGATGTTTCCAAGCCCAATTTTAAAAATTGCGAGGACGCAATTCCCAAAAGGGGGGAAGGATGTAACACCCCAGGAAAATAAAGAATATTACATTTTCATATTTATCCATATTTTTTTTGAATAAAGTATTAATATTAATTTAAAGGGATGCTATGTTCGATAGCGTACCCGATACACAACAAAGAGTTTCATTGAAATCTTACGTTGCACTTTAATAATAAAATAATATTATGGCAGGAATGGATATAAATAACTAAAATATGATTATATATGTTTTTAAATGTTCTTACATTTATCCAATTAAGGATAGAGGCTTAAAATACGGATAGAATTCAATTTTAGGCGTATATGCCCTAATTTTCACTAAAGGTTCACTTATCACCTTTTGATGTTGAACCATCATTAAATAGAGTTTTGTTCACTCTTAAACATTCTTTTGGACCAAATAAAACTCTTATTGAGAATCGGGACATCAAATTTTACTTTGTGTAATTTTTTGGTATTTTTTCCGATAAAGTTCATTTTTTAATGAATAGTGTAAAATGTTGTGTTTTAATTCAAAATCTTTTTTTAATCTAATTTATTTATATGATTAGATAATATTTTGAATTGGTTTTAAAGTGAAATTAGAAAATATTTTTACCATTAAATCCAATAGTGGTCGTTGGAATTAATTTCACTTTGAAATCAGACTTAAACTAGTGTCAATCTTTTGATAATTATTGTTTATAAAAACACGCTATTTGCGCTGACAGCGGGAATTAATTATTAAATTAATTAATGTGACTAATATGTTTTTAATTTTGTAAAACGGACTTCATTTTTGAATTCGGAATATCAAATATAGCTTAGGGTGAATTTTTTGGATTTTTCTTAAAAACTTTAATTTTTGATGAATAGTGAAACCACTAAGTGGTACTTATAAAAACTGATTTTCCGTTTAAATGAAATTTTACCACTTATGTGTTTTTAATTTCAAAAATACGACATACATGGTTGTCATTAAGAAGTAAAATGTGGTTCAATGAGATTAAAATAATTTATTGGTGAATAGTAACTTATTAAGTTTTTAATCGCGATTTGTGGTAATTAGTGTAGTTTAAGGTAAAAATGATATTATAAGAATGTAAAAACACCATGACACTTGTCCTACACCTATTGGGTGAGTCATGGCCGACCAAGACAATCCATGGGCCAACTTGGGGACCCCATGGATCCACTTTAGTTGGAAAATGACAATAATATATTTTTATATAATTTTAAAATTAAATTGACACAAACATGAGTTATTTTACTAAACCAGTTTTTAAGTAGGGTTACACAAGTCCCAATTTTTATTATAAATAGTCATTGGAAAGCTAAAAAGATTTCCTACATCATAGTATTTTTTTCATAATTTTTAGACATTATATAATGTAAATTATATTTGACATAATAATGAGGCAGTGATGACATCATTATTTGACGATTTAAATAAAATGGAAAGATAATGTAAAATATATGAACTACACATGTCCAAAACTTATTGGATGGGTGTATTTCGAACCCTTATTACCGTATCCACGAATTATATAAATGTGGGACCTCTTAAAACCGAAACACCTTTTCAAATAAAGTAATATTTCTTACTTTCCAAAAGTGCCCCTCCTATCCTCTTATAAAAGCCCCCCACCTCTACCTCTTTTCCCACACTCCTCAAGCCTTTGGCTCGGCCAACCCCTGCCCATTTACTCTCTCCACATCCCTCTCGTCATCCTAGAGGATTCCCTTTGGGAAGAATCCTTTCAAAGGAAGCCTTTAGGCTCAAATCAAATGGAGTTACACTTTTAATGGTAATTCATTATCTCATGTTCATTTGTTTTATTTTGCTTCTCCAACCCCATAAACTCTTTTTATTTACTTCTCTTGTAACAAAACCAGTATCTTAAATATACTAGGATGTTTTTATAAGATTTATTCATGCTACACTATCACACAAATACATCAAATGGTTGAAGAACATACGGTTTCCGTGGATGGCGAAATTCTGCCTCCCGAAATGATGATTGTTCAATACTCATCTAACACCTTCAAAGGTGGCCATTATGATGTCACTATTTTTATATATGATATATAATATTTCTATTATTTACATAAGATTCTGTATTTTTTTTATTTGTGGCTTACCTTTATGGTTTCCATTATGGGTAAACGCGATATCTTCATTTAAGGAAGTGCGAACTACCGCCCCCTCAAAGTGATTTGATTCGTTAAATACCATATGTGGGACGTATAAAGGATGGAACTATGATACTATATATGATATTATAATGAAATTATAATATACCTTTATATCATTATTATTACATTCTATAAAATATGAAATACAAATGAAAGTAGCGTTCATGCGTATGTACGGCTTACCGTCTCCATGAACGGTGCATTTCATTTCTTATCCCCAAATGTAGTGCACTATTATAAATACATTTATATGCTGGATATATATGACATATATGATATCTACATCATGAATACAATTCTTGATATAATAAACATTTGGCCACATGAACAACATGTAATTGTAAGAAGTCCACTTTCGACTTAAGAACCAAAATATCGGCAAAGCAAATATTATTAACTTAAATGATGACATAATGTGTATGACTTGGTAATAAGTGATATAAAAAGTAATAATTTACTTGAAAAAGGTTCTTAAGGAAGTAGAAATTAACTCAAGTTTATTATTCACGACGTTAAAGAACGATCGAGTCAAGTCGGACCCGAGGTAAGGGATCATACACCTCTCTTTCTTTTTAAGTAGACTTTTTATGTCATTCCTTTTAAAGCTCATATTTCTTGTTATTGGGATGGTCTTTTATATTAAAATTACTGTAATTTTTATGTTCATGTGATGAGAGACCCTATTCTCTCTCATCGATCCATATTCGGATGTTTTATGTGGCGCCGTTAGGCTGCTGAGTTTTCGTAAGGGATTTTTCATCTCACTTTTATTCCTGTGAGATTTATGCTACATTTGCCACAAATTCCATTGAGTGGTGTATGTACTGCCCATTATTCTACTCTTTGTGTAATATACTTTCGTTTATGAGTATTTACATCAATGATATATTGTCCTTCTTTCATGGGGTGTATGTTTTGAAAGATACCCAAGTCGGTAAGGGAACCTTTCACCCTCCTCTTTTTTAAAAGACTTCTTTTGTTGGGTCTTTTAATTTACATATTATTATGTTAGGATATGTTCTTATATATCCTTATTGATGTAAATTTTATGTCCAAGTGATGAGATACACTTTTTATCTCTCATCAACTCATTTTGATGTGATGCCGTCAAGGGAACTTTTTAACCCAATTTCGATTTCTTTGGGTTGAACATGTAATCATTGAATATGTCATCCATTGAATATGTGTGAATGGCCTTTTATTGTTTTACACTTAATATACAATTATATTGGGTGTATTTATATTTGTCACACATATTTTTTAGATTGATTTGTCCTTAATTGAAGGATACCTTCTTTATAAGGGATTTCATCATATTTGACATTTCTATTGAAAGTTCATTGTTGTTATGCACCAATTCACTCTTATATGGTGTGTATACAGTCCTTTGACATATTATATCATGAATCCTTTTATTCTCATGATATTATAAAGTTCGTATTAAATGTTTTTCCACTATTATTTGTATTCAAGAGTCTCTCATTTTGTTAAAATCTCTTTAACAAAAATATCATTTTAAATGTTTTAAAGATTTATTATTCTAAATATTTATCTTTAATGTCCATGTTTTCAAAATGGTTTTCATTATTTATTTATATGGATATTAATGTTTTAAAATTATAATTCCATTAAAATCTTCAAAGTGGTATGGGACACTTTGATTCAAAAATCTCTTTTTAATGGTTTTTGAAAATGGATTGATTAATTCAATATCTAGGAATTATTTATTGTGATTGAAAATGAAATATTGTTATTGAAATGTTTATATTTTCCATATTTTATGTGTAATAATGGTACTTGGACATTATTACGGGTGGTGCCGTGAATACCAGGACGGGTGGTTACGTTATAAACTCCAATGCATTGGGTATGGAAGTCGGACGTATGGCTATTCCATTAAGTATGTATGAAAATTGGCCATGTGGCTATTCCATTATGTGATATGTGTGGAAGTCGACCATATGGTTAATTCACTTAAGTATGTTTATGTCTCAAGTTACCTTTATATATGTTATGTGTTCTTTATATGGGGTTTATGGTAATCCTTTTGTTACAAAAAGGTAAGTAATGATATTTTATTCAGTGAAGGGTTTTTTACTACTTCATAAAGGTGAAATGTATTACCTTGATAAAGTATACATGGTTTACTTTTTGATTTGATAAACTAACAGTTTTTATTCTTTGTATCCCTTATTGAGTTTTTATGCTCATCCCAAGTTTTTGAAATGTCTTTCACAGGACTTAGCGTGGAATAGGGTGAAGGATGGGATCAAGGGAGAGTCATGCTACCACAAACATGAAACTAGACATGTTTCTTTTTAAGAGTTTTTATTTTATGGAAAATTTAGTAGAAGAGACTACCTTGTAATCTTTTGAGATGTAATAGTTATGTCCTAATTCTCTAAAACTCTAAACCTGAAAAGATACTCAATGTGTAATCTTGTGATAACTCAAGATTATGTAAGGTTTAAGGCTGGGGCCTTATAGGCCCAGCCTGGCAGCGGAGCAGCCGGGGGCCACGATGGACGCGGAGAGGGGCGAAGCTGCAGGGTAGCGCAGGCCGAAGGGGGGCACCGACCACGGTATGTAGAGGGGTAGGCCATGAAGGGAGAGTTCATCAACAACTGAGGGATCTCACAAACTACGTTGTTTTCCTTTTACTGGATGATAGTGAAGAATAGTACGATGTATTTTCACCTATAATGGATAGGTTTTAGGTAGTTTTTCATAAATAATTATTAGGTACTCCACCTAATATAGATAAGTAATTTAGGATTGGGATCATTCTTAGAGAAAAGTCAGATTATTTTACCTTATATATGAAGGAACTGATAGAGCTTCAAGTGTTAAAGATCAACTGTAGGAGTTGACAGAAAAGGGGATTATCTATCTGAGTAAGTCTCCTTAGATTTATCATGTTTTGAAATATATAATTTTTAATAGGACTCAGTGATTATCGTTTGATTAATGGAACATAAACTTATTGACTATGAAGAACTGGTAACCCCTTTAGTACATCAATGATCTATTTGAATTATTGAAAGGAGATTATGCATTCTCCAGGATAGAATTCATATCATGATATCATAAGATGAGAGTATGATCTTCTGATATAAGGCTGAATTTATTTTAAATCATTTATATCCTTTGTTATTATTTTGTAATTCATTTTGGGTTGACAAATTCACCAGTATTATTCATGTCCTTAATGAATATAATTTCCAATCCATTCCTAGATCATTTAATTGTTTAATTTGTGGATAACATATATGTGTACTCCACGATACATTATATTCATTCCCAATATCATGGTATCATCCGGAGTACACTGAGAGAGCCTAGGATATATTTCAGACTATCTAACTATAAATTATAGATTTATCAGGTATTCTTCATGGGGATACATAATAATAAGAAAACATGTGTTAGTGGATCCATGTCAGGTGGAAGTATTTGTTTCGTGGTATCAAATGATGAGTTATTCAATTTCCACAATTTTATGGTGTTAGTAGGTTATTACATGAATTTTATCTCAGTGTTTTTCCAATTTAAAGAACCTCTTCTAGGATTCACCAAGAACAAGGTAATTTTTGAATGGAACATTGAATATTTTAATGCTTTCCAAGAGCTAAAAGTGTGTTGACTAGGACATAGATCTTGATCTCACCAACACAGGTGAGGAGTATATAGTGTTTTCTAACACTTCAGGGAACATGAACGTATCATATTTTATTCTAGGATATAGATTTGTGGCATATGGGTCGCGATAGTTGACGCCACATGAATGGAGATACCCTACACAAGACCTTATGATAGCTTTAGAACATTATTCATTGTAGTGTTGGAAACATTATTTATTTGGTGAAAATGTTTCTAGGAATACTGATAATAGGATCATAAATTTTAGATGTTCACTGTGATATTTTCTTATCAGATAGAATTGGTGGGTTCAGTATAGGAATTATTTTTCTTTTAAGGTAGAATACCTGCAGAAAAAAGGTAAATGATGTCATAGAAACTTTAAGAATTAAAACATAGAATCAGTAATTTCAGGAGTAGGGATGAGTGGAAAATTATGACTTTATTGGATGAGATGTATGTTGTGTTTTAGGTGAGTCCAGATCAAATGACACTTATATCAGTTTCTATAGAGTCTAAAAATTTTATTGATATTGATGAAATAAAATATTAGGATCCAGAAGATTAATCCATGAGGAAAATAACTGGTGGTGGGGATCCACTTTCGAATTTCATTATAGTTCAGGACGAGATCATATATGTCAGGAATTAGGTTTTTAAGCATACAAGAATATAAGAAGAGATGATACCTAAATTTTATTCCCCTATGTAGGTCCTTCATCTATGTTTGACCAAAATGTATAATGAACTACTATGATAGTATCAGTGGATGGACATGGAAAAGGAGTTAGTAGGGTTTCTAACATAATGATACACCAGTCAATAGTTGAATTCCAAGCATCAATGACATGGTGGTTTATTACAGCCGTTTCCAATTCCAAAATGGAAAATGGATAATATAACCATCGAATTTGTGGTGGTTCTTCCACTGAATCCCCATAAGAATGATTCTATTTTGGTGGTTATGGACCTACTAATGAAGGTAGCATATTTCTTACAGCTATGGGAGACTGTCTCATTAGATCAGGTGAAAGACATGCATTTTCAAGAAGTATTCCATCAGGAAGTGGTGTTGTGGAGAATTATTTTAGAGGTTAACTCACATTTTACTTTTCTATTCTATAAGGGAATATGAAATATGCATAGAAGAAATATTTTACTGAGTATATATTTTCACCCACTAATATATGTGAAAACATAACATACTATAAAAGTGTTTGAGGATAAGCTTTTCACATGGATCCTTGAATTTTATAGGTCTTGGAAGAGGAAAAATGATTTGGTGGAGTTCTCTTATAAATATTGTTATCATAGAACTATCGAAATATCACACTATGGGGAACATTATGGTAGGAAATGAAGATCAACTCTATGTTTAATATAGGAAAGTGAGTCAAAGTTGTTGGGACTGAGTCTCATTTAAGAGATATTAGAGATGGTTTTGATGATTCAAGAGAATATGGAAATAGTTTAGAATAGAATGAAGTCATATAATTATAGATTTTGATGACACCGTGAGTTTATAGTGAGGAATCACGTAATCCCTTGGGTGTTTCCATGATTGTACCACCATAGGATTTGTATACAATTTAAGCTAACACCCAGTTTTTTTGGACTGAATGATGTTGGGGAGGGAATTTGGATGGTGATGTACTGATATACTCTTCTACCATGGTACAATGCTTTAAATGATATTTTTTGTGTGTCATAAATTCAATGTTATCACTACAAACCTTATCATGTTATCTATATGGATGATCTGAATCTTGAAAATGATGCATATTTTGAGGAATATATGGTATGTGTGTTGGAATATAGCGAGAATGTGTTTCGAGGAAATATCGTACCGATAGTTAATTTATTGTGTCAATATGGGAGTGTGTAGAAGAAAACATGAAAAACAGAAGTTGATATGTGGACATAATGGATAAATATTTTTTCCTCAAAATCTTATAATATTTCGGGAGTATTGCTTGGGGATGATATATTATATGGTAATGATATTATATGATCCGAAACATTTCTGGTGTTTTATCGAGTTCATATTTAGGTACTATTTTTTCTTTTTTTGATTATATTTCTATTTGGTTTTTGTCTTCCCTATGATTGGGTAAAAATTGGAATTTTTTGTAGGCTTTTTGGATAGTTCATAGTTGGCCCATGGTTTTCCAAAACCATGAAGCCAACCATTCCAAACCGTGAAAACCAAGATTGCGAGGGATTTCACGGTTGGGACACAATTTGGAAAACTGTATGCCCTACCTTGGAAGATATGTTTGAGGGTTTAATTACAATGAAAATTGATTTTAAAATTCCAAAACACCCCAGAGTTGACCCTAACTCAACCCAAGTTGACCCTAATTGTTTTATCTCATTTTTTGGAGGCTAAAGGATGGATTCCAAGGCCTTATACACACCAGTATTTATGGATAAAAACCCAGATTGAAGATTCACATCTCACCCAATAAAATATTCTTATCTCGTAGTGTTTCCTCTCCCTCTACAATATTTTTATCATACATTAATTCGGTGGTTTTCCTCAATTGTGATGGATCTAGATCTAGCTATTTTGGATATTTATTAGTTTGATCATTCATCTTTGTTGTAGATATAGATCTCATTTTTTGTCATGATATTGTCC
Source organism: Viscum album (assembly GCA_963277665.1). NCBI lineage: Eukaryota > Viridiplantae > Streptophyta > Magnoliopsida > Santalales > Viscaceae > Viscum > Viscum album. The sequence goes on from OY728139.1 coordinate 907,683,393, forward strand.
ATCCCACTTCAAATTGGGTATTTTCATTGGATGGAATTCGTCACCAATTTGTGGTAGGTGGTCTAAATTATATTCACATAATCTTGTTTCTAGTTTTGTGTATATCTCGCTAGATATTAGTTGTAATATCTGTAATTTTATCTTGAATTGAATTAATTAATTGATTAATTAACATATAGAAACGTGGAATTGGGTTGATTATTTGGTGAATTAATTAATGGAATATTTTGATTTTGTAATTAGTATAATTGGATTAATTAATTTTTTAACTAATTATTAGAATATCTGATTGTATAATTGGTGATAAATTGGTGTTTTGTGATTGGTATATTAATTTTATTGTAAATTAGTTGATAATTGGGAATAAGGGATGTTTTATTTAACCTTTAAGGGTTATTAATTTATATGATTAAATTGTGATAAATTCATTAACACAAAATTGATCATATTGTTCCTTGTGAATTTAAGTGATGAACCTTGATTGTTGATGAACTTAAATAGTATACCAATATGTGAATGTTTTATAATGGGGTTAATTATGATTAACCATAATTTATGAGATAAATGTGTTATATTTCATATATGTGACACTATCTAATTTGTTGATATACAATTATGGGACACAAAATGAAGTCATAAATAACCATATGTGAACAATGAGACTGGTAAAAGGTGATGGCCTTCAAATACCCTTGTGACATTGAGGCATGGGAGAGGGACTGGGGAACCAAATACCCATACAAGATAGCGAGTGTCAGACAAGGACGGAGGCTCTAAATACCTTTGTGACATGAGGCATGGGATAAGGACTAGGGCTCCAAATACCCCTAGGGCGATAGTGAAAACATTTAATACCCATGAGTTGACATTGTACTATGGTTCCAATTTACAATGATATATTGTTAAATGAAATGATAAATGATAAAAATGTTATTCTTATATGTTCAAAACTCTGACAAGGTCCAAAACAGGTATTTGTGGTTCATTTGTCCTCCGGAACCTAGTGGTTGATAAGTTCAATTAAAGGATAATTGAAATTGTGGTAAATTATTACATACACATTGTACAATATTAAATTATAAAATTCATAAAATATTATTAATTGGATATTTTTTAGAAGACAATGGTGGTGTCATAGTATGTTTTACTCGCACCATACTCGGGATGCCTAATTAGAACCCTAATTGTTTTCATGTTTGCTGGGTAGGATATGGGAAAGGGTCCTATATCAGATAGATTAGTTGGGACAGATCATAGATTATGGAAACCGACATGATTCATGACCTTATTATATGTTTTCTTTTTTATTTATTTATTTTTGGTTCTATATATTAACACTTTGCACGTTTAGATCCTGAAATATCTACATTTAGTTTTGCGTATTGTATTTCATGTTTCGATCATCATGTGATACTTCCTTTGCTTGTTTATTTGATATATCATATGGTAATTCTTATTTTTTCCATTGTTGTACTATATTTATAAAGTGGGTATATTATCCCCATGATTGATATTATACCCTCACGTCTAATCGGTAGCCTTTGGCATATGGGGAGGCATGGCTAATGTCATGTAGTCGACCGAGTATGGGGACAAATATGTTGCACCCAGGTTGGGGCAATACATCATGAAATTTCCACTTTAATTATTACATAAAGGAATGAATATTCAAGATGGATTTTTTATTCCTAAATATCAAAAATTAACAATTAACACATCATAATTTTTATAAAGGTGTTATAAATACTTCTTCTTATAGTTAAAAATATTTATGAAATGAAAACCAGTTAGTGTGAGTTATAAAATATAATGAATTAATCTATAATAGTTAACATCAACACACAAAGGTAAAAGTAATCCATTTTATAATAATTCTCCCATAAAATTGTTTAATTAGAAATGAAGTCATATTAATTGAAACAACACATAGTATAGTGGTAAGTGTTGCACCCTTTTCAGCAATTGGTTATAGGTTCCCACACTGTGGGATATCTGGATTTAACGAGTTGTCACCACGCATACATGTTTTCCTTTTTTCATTAATATATTTCTTATAACGTTCCCAAATTGTAATAACACATAAGAAAATCACCATTATGAATAATTTATACCCTAAATGTTACAAATAACATTAATCATATGTCTAAAAATTCTAATGGAATTTTCCATAAATAAATTCATTGCTCAGACATGCACTAAACGAATGGTTTGTATTCTGATAAATTTCTCCCAAAAGACCCATTATCTTTATAATCTACCATCAAATGTGGTAATGGTGGGGGGGGGGGGGGGGGTTAATACATTCAACTTATTATCAACCATAAACTCATAAACCCATTATGGTATCCATATATCTTATGTTAATTATACAAAAAGATATATATGCTTCCAAAATTAATACAATAGTTATATGATTTGTGATTTTTTTATTCAAAATAAAATTGGTAGAAATAATTAAATAACATAATTATATAAATCAAATTGAAAATAACACTAATAAATATAATTTTAATATATTAATATCATATTCTTAACCATTATCATATAGATTCTTCTAAGGAATGTTCACATGATTCTAGTGGAACTCATTTTTGTAGTTCCCTATATAGTTAATGATGAAACAATGAATATCAATGGAATTTTTTTAACCCTTCATTAATGTTCCAAATGGATGTTTTCTCCATAGTTTATGGAATCCCCTAATCCCAATAATAAAATAGAAGGGTGTTTGTATCTAAAATTATCACATGTGGGAAAATTCTTATTTCACTTATTCCACTTATATATTTTTTCTCTATTATCCTTTTCTTATATTTCATCCCAATAAACCCAAAAGTCATGGAGAATTACTCCTCCATCTTGAGAGAACATGATAATATTTATTCATACAATTTGGATGTTTGAGAGACTATTTCCCATCATAGTAATGGAATAATCCCTTCAATGAAATAGTCAATATCCCTATTTGGATTCTATTTCTAATCCACATGGAGCCTTTCTAAACATCTAAATTTGGATTCATATATTTTAATGTATTAATATTCACCTTCTATTATACTAAGGAATTATATATCTATTTATAATCCATATTAATAAGGAATGTATTTTCCAATAATAGTCTATTAAAATCCTTCCACTCTATGATCATTCTTTCCTCCTCATACTTATGAGTTTTAATAAATGTTTAACATTGATATGAATCCCCATAGAGGTGATGGACTACCATGACTACCGTTTCCCATTCATTACATCATATATTGATAAATATATTCTTTATATAACCTATCCATTTCATAGCTATAAATTGATTTGTAGTCCAATTAAATTTTGGATGTTGCTAATGCCTGAATATATTTAACATTGTTAAAAATAATTTTGTATCTATTGGAAGCTCAATGTGTGAAATGCTATCACTCATAACATGTACCATCTAACCTAACATGGTTATAATTTTATCAGTTCAAATTATATCTCCAGATCCATCTTCATTATCTTTCCTAGGGGAGAAATCCCTACATGGAGTATCTGTATTAATACAGTTACTATTTTTTCTAAAGGTTGAATGTTTTAAACAATAGTTCACAAAATATTATTTTATAACATTATTAAACAAAATATGAAATACCAAAAATCATAAAAGAAACAATATAAACTGAAATTATTATTCTAGATAATCCCAAAATTATTTCATTTATTCGGGAATTTTTTTCAAATCATAAAAATATTATCAAGTCTTTTTTAGATTTTTGTAATGAGAATTTGAATTCAAAAAATCATATACCCCTAGAGTGTCAAACCATGTGTGTGGTTGGGATATTGACATGAACCAAGTGATGATCACACAAAGGAAAAAGTTTCCTATTTTAGAGTAACATCCCCATTGTAGACCTTTTTGAGAACTAAGTCATCTTTTAGTATCAATAAAGTGATGTATTGGTAGGAAGACAATATAATATCTTTTAATCCAAAATATTAGGATGTTAATGTCACACCCCGACCAGTGCTTCTTTTTAATTTAATTTATCTTGGATATTTCTTTTGAGTTGCGGTTAGAATCTATTCTTTTTTTAAAAGGGGTTTGGGATCTAATACGGGTGTGCGCCCACACACGCGACCATGTGTAGAGACCAATCATAATTAGAGAATGTTTTATTATTAGATATGTCATCATTTGAGCATGCGACCTTGCGCACGACCGGACACGTCACCCGACCTCAATAATAACAATGATTTTATTGTTTTGGTTGGTCTTATTATTTTAATTTTATTTTTCGTATTCTCATTAATTAAGTTAATGATTCAATTAGTTTATTATTATTATTATTATTATTTTGGTTAATAATTTAACTTTTTCGTTTTTACCATTTTTGTTTATTTTGTTTTATTCTAAGTATTAAAATATTTTGCCATTAATTGTAATTTTTTTTGTTTTTTTATTATTTTTTCTTATAATTTTATTTTTATTCTTTAATTAATTTTACCTTCTTTGATTATTATTAGTATTATTATTAATATATTATTTTTTACCCTCTTATTTCTTCCCCCTATCCTTTTCTTTTTTTCTTTTCCCCTCCTCTCTTTTCCTCCACCACCCCCCATCGCGTTTTCCCCTTCTCCCTCCTGTTTTGCACAGTGGACTCCCTCTCCCCCTGCAACCCTAGATCGCCGCCCCTTTTTTCCCAGGCTCCCTTCTGTCCGCCCCTTGGCCGCACCCCCTGCCCATCGGCACAAGCACCTCTAGCGTAGCCTACTTCGGCACGACCTCCTCCAAGGCCTCCTCTAGCGCGACCCCCCCCCCCTCCAGCGCGGACCTCCCCTTCGCCCCTCCTTGCCGGACCGGCACCGCCCTCGAGCTATGCCCTCATTCTTCCGTCCGGTGCTCCCTTAATGGCCGGCCTCCTCCGGTGCGCCGAACCACAGCCGCAAACACCCTACCCTTGCTATCCTTCTCCGGTGAGCTGGCCATCGCACGCCTCCCCCATGCCCCACCTCTCCCTATTGAAACATCACCGCCGACCCACTTCCCCTTAACCTCCGTCGGACCTCGCACGAGTGCACCAACCTCCATGTCGCAACCGCTGACCCTCTCGACCTCTACTTGCCTTCGGCGCACTGCAAACATGAACAGGCCTCCTGCCGGCGCATTGTCCGATGCCCGACTTCCCTTTTTCCAGTGTCGGGCACCTCTGCAGCCTTTTTTGCATGTTGTACAACCTCTCGGACTCCTCATCGTAGGTGCATTTTACCTCAGTTGTTGTTCTCTCAATTCGTTTGAGTTGAAATTTGGGTATTGGATTCGCTTTTGGTCTGATTATTTTATAATTGGTCCAATTGTGATATGTTTGGTCATATTGCATGATTTTGGGACATAGTTGTTTGGTTTGTGGTGCGATTGAAGTGAGACATAGTTTGCACACCATGTTAGCAATGTTTCGATACCGAAGGTTAGTGTTTCCGCGTATAATTCATTTTTGATGGATTAATGTTCTCATTTAGTTAACCTATCTTGGATATTAATTAGTTTGATTTGTGAGGATTAAGTTTCTTGTGTGTTTATTATGCGTTTGATTTTTAAAGCGGCATCTTCATGAGAATTGGGGTGCGTTTGGAAAAATACTCTTATTGCATTATTAATTGGTTTTTTGTAAATTTTGAAAATGGTTTATGAAATATTAATGGGGTTGCAGATTCTATTTTGATATGTTTTTGGGGTGTGTTTGGTCAAAAAGAATGTTCTTGAATGAGTTTTTGGGTTTGTGTTTTGGTTTCGTGTTGCGCCAAGGTGCTTTTGGTTTTAAAAGGATGTTTTGAGTGGAGTTATTGAGATTTAAAAGTCATGAGAAATATTTTGAAAACTATTTAATATATTTTCTAGTGTTTTGTTTATCCATCAAAATAGTCTTTAAATTTTTTTTTATAAATTTTTAAAATGTTTTATTAAATGATTATTAAGGATGTAAATTTATCTTGTGTGAGTTGGGTAAAGGTTTCCTGTTTTAAATGTCCTGTGGTTGTTGCAGCATGTCGTCAGCGGAAGTCCACGACACTACGGTTATCGGGTTGCGTGTGCTTATGCGCAAATGAAAATTGAGTCGTGTCGTCACGATCGAGCGGCGAGTCAAGTTATGTCCCCCACTGCACATACCTTTAGATTTAGTATTTAATAATTGCTTGATGTTTTATTAATTTTAATAAATTTGAAATAATATAATATTATTAATTTTTATATGATTATTTGGTGTGGAAAGTTCCGTTTATTTAATACCCAACACTTGAAACATTTTCTTGATGAGCAGACACCCAGTATTGAAAGAATTCATGTTTGGACTTTAAACATAATCCATGAAATTTCAAATGTACTTCTATTTTTAAAGATAAATGATTTCTTTTGAACAAGTGTTTTGGGTTTTCTCAAGAAATGAGGTTTTACTTTAAAATTGGTAAAGGACCGCTTGGCACTTTAATAAAATACATTATTTTTGAAAACCCATTCAGGGGTGATATTTGGTGTGCGTTGATTGCGTGATCTGTATGTGATTTTTGTGAATCATGACTGATTGTTTGGCATTGTTGATTCACCCCTCTTTTCTTATATGTGTTGACATGGGAACCTGGCATAGTGAGTGAATCTTCTTAGAATGATTTCTCTGCTAGTTTAGACCACGCACTGCCTAGTGGCCCCATAGCAAGGGAATACTAAGTTATTGCTGTAGTTGGGATTGGGCCCCTCGGTTAGGCCATACAGGGCTATACCGGGTAGAAGTATAGGCGTTATAACGTCATCGAGTTAGGGTATACCTTCAAGATGAGTCAGATTTATAGTATGTTCTGGATTGTTCATGATCTCCTAGGTTCGACCCATGTTTCTTTTAGTGTTTATTTGTACGTGGCGGGAAATTGAGAGGTCTGGTTCGGTTGCTGGCCCCGTGTGCCACTTTTTCAGTTTCCCTTAGTGTATGTTGTGTGTGGTTTTCCATTGGACTCACTACTAAAATTTGGATTTCCAAATTGTTCAAAAAAGTGTTTTAAAATGAACTGCATATGTTTCTTCCAATCACTAAACTGGTTCTTATATTTAAAAGGGCAGTGGACTGTTACTTGTTTTAGAAATGAAAGTGAGTGTGAAAACCAATATTTTATGTAATTTTGTTCAAACCCAAAATTGATAGATTCTTTATTTAATGGTGTGTGCATTGGGAATAGAATTAGTCGGGCCTACCTACTGTGTTTTAATACTCACGCCTATAGTGTTTTATTGTTTTTAGTTTTGATGGAGGTTGGTTCGAGCTTGCCCGCCACGGGAGAGAGTTGGTTGTGGACTACTGAGTGACTCCCAGAGTTGCGAGGAGTTTTGGTCGAGACCAGGTTAGTGTGTCTCGTTGGTTGTTCTTTCTTTTCAGGGTCATTTATTTACGTTGCGTTCTTTTGATTTTCCACCATTTTATTTATTTCCATTGGGCGAAATCATTCCCACATCCTCTGTTGATGCCTTGGTGCTTGCCGCCAGCACAAGAGGATCGGGAACGCCTCTCGGGTCGTGTCGTGGACCAGCTCGGGTGACCGGTTCAGTGTCGACCCGGGTTGGTTCGTGACAAAATGGTATCAGAGGAGGTTTTTGTTCTTCTTATTTGGGATGTCAGGTAGATTGGAGATAGGACTGTCGGTACTCGAGGGATATGTGCGAGGAGAGCATCGTGAACTCTTACTCGTTTCAATCCTCGAGTAGCTAGGGGTAGTCCTGGATTTTAGTTTTTGGCTTTGATATGTGTGGATGGTTGATGAAAGTAGGAGTAAACTAGTACTGCGCGCGGTCTCACATGGAGTAGCAACCAATGTGATGCCTGAGAGTACAGTTGACACTCTTAGTGGATGGAACTTTCCTAGGACATGGTCTGCTAAACCATGTATCTGGGTTTGGCACGACCATTAATTCTCCATTCAAGTGCTTTAGGTGTTGCTACTATCTTTTTCTCTTGGTGTCAGTTTGAAATAATTTTAAGGGTGTGTTTTACCTTGACCATATTTTTGGAATTTGGTGATTGATTTCTTGAAATTGGGTTTCTAAAAGAACGTTTTGGGTTGTTTGAAATTGAAGTGAGCTATTTTGAAAACGTTTTGTTTTGAAAATGTCAGAGCCTTGTTTTGTCCAATGGTATTCCTAGGGTTATCTTGTGTGCATATGGTTGTGATTAATGGGTAGTTGGTGGATTGTGTGGATGGGAGCCTGGGTGGTATAGAAATTCAAATCTACGAGGTATTGAGGAATATCTGTGGTGAGTGTTTGATTTTTAAAGCTGCGTCTTGTTTCATGAAAAGTGGGGTTTTCTATCAAACGGGTTTTTGTGCTTAAATGGTTTTGGGATTGGAAAATGGTTTCGAGTCTGGAGTGAAAGCGATGAGTTCAAAATAGTTATCAAGTTTTAATGTACTTTTCTTGGTTTTTCAAGTGAGTGTTTTTCTTGGAAAATGAATTGATGTTTTAAAATTGCAATTGTTGGATTGGTTTCTAGAATTTAGATGATTTTTTTTATGTGTTTGGATTTGGGGAAGGTTGTTTTTGTGTTTTGTTTGGGATATGACCCCTATAAAGGTCTAATGGGTTTCTAGTAGGTCTCCTAATTCTTGGCTCAGCTTAGACTCCCACTGGAGTGGTGGAGTTTGGTCCTACTCGATTGTGTCAATTGTTCGTAGCCGTTGAGGTCAGTTGGATAACATTAATTACTTTTGAAAAGTCTTAAGTGTCTCCAGTTTTTGTGGAACTCTAAAATTTGTGTGGGTTCAATTTGACTCGAGTATATCTGGTGGAGCGGGACTACACTACAAAATGGAGATCATTTCGTTTTCGTTGCAAATGAAGATGTCATGAGCGATCCTCAAGACTATCCTCATCCCACGGTCGTACCTAAGGAAGTGAAGGCAATAGGAAATGGTGGATTTCATAGGTGCTCAAATAGTCAACAAGCAGAGAAGGAGGTGTGTCTGACCTTCCTGATGAGCAGGTATCACGTTCTTAGAGGTGGTGTGGAACAATCAGCTTAAAGTTCAAAATAGTTTTTGTTCATGTCCATATTGTTGTAAGTGCAGGTTCTTCATCTGATGAGGAGTGTGAACCAAAGGGGCCTGTTCTTGGAGCACTCCTCCCATCTGTTTGTGTTGCGTGTCGGATTGACCGCTCAACTTCCTATCTCTATGGTGGTCAGCCAGACACTCTAAGTCATTTTTTTCAATTCTCAGTTGGAATGTTGATAGGGTAGCCACGCGAGACACGAGGAGAAGTATGGAGGCTGCCTTTCCAGTGGATGAAGTTCTAGTCATAGGTGGTCAATGTATGATTGCGAGGCTGTAGATGCTTCATACATCACGACCCCAACCATAGGCCTCAGGGTGAAGCTTGCACACTGTCAAAACTCATCAGACGTGGGATGTACTTGATCTGACTTAAGTTCACAGTGAAAGGACGAGGAAAGATTATATTTCCATTTTGCGGTACCCTATCTGAAGGCGTCATTCTTGTTTTGAGGGGCATGTAGCCCTTGTCTACTTTTCATGGTCTTATTTTATGGGAGTTCCTTTTGGGCCTTAAAGAGGTTCGGAAAATCCGTATACTTGTAAAGCTAGTGGGTGTGCACCATGAACCTTCTTGTGGTCGGAGATGATCATGTCTTCTGGAAATATCGTGCACCTGTCTTGTTCGCATACTGGATAGGGGTGTCTACTATCAAAGTTATCCCTTGTGGTGGAGTGTTGTCCACTGTAGGAATTATCACTACAGGTCGGCCCGTGTGGTGGGTTCACGATGAAGGGTTCAGTCAGTATTGCTTAAAGTAAATTGGGAATACCCGCATGGGTTACGTGGTGTTAGGTAATTTTTAAATGGTGGACGGACCCAGTGCGGGTCCCGCCGATGTCCCCTCTTGTGTCTGCTAACAAAGGGAAATTTGAGGGACAAGCCAGTGTTAGATGTATGACTGCGTTTATGAGTCATCTTGGTTTAGAGAAACAGTGTTTGACGAGAACCATAATATGGTGGGGAGACCACCATAGGACGAGCATGTGAAAGACTATGTCTTCAAAGTGTGTTTGGCGGAGCAACCCCCTGCTTTTTCTCCGCCCGACCATGACCATGCTAATTGGTTAAATCGGATAATGGGTCGCTTGTCAAGTGTTTTTGGAGATCTTGAGCGGCCCCAGTGACCCTTAAGTCAGGGGTAATTGTGTTCCATATTGTAGTTCTATTTCGAGGTGAATTCCTTGTTGGTCATTTTTCTTTGTGATTCTGGATTTGAGTTGTTTGATGTTTAAGTTCATGGGTGTTTTGGATGCCCGGTCTTCAGGTGATTGAGGTTTTGTTTTAGGTGTGTTCAGGTTCTCGCTTGGAACCCTTGGTTGACCTAGTATTTTGGGACTTTCTAGGGGCAGAAAGTTTCATGGTCGGGAGAATTGTCACACCCCGAACGGTGCTTCTTTTTAATTTAATTTATCTGGGATCTTTGTTTTGAGTTGTAGTTAGAATCTACTCTTTTTTAAGAGGGATTTGGGATCTAATACGGGTGTGCGCCCACACGCGTGACTGTGTGTAGAGCCCAATCGTAATTTGAGAATGTTTTATTTTCAGATATGTCATCATTTGGGCGCGGGACCCTGCACACGACCGGGCACGTCGCCCAACCTCAATAATAACAATGATTTTATTGTCTTGGTTGGTCATATTATTTTAATTTTATTTTTTGTATTCTTATTACATAAGTTAATGATTCAATTAATTTATTATTATTATTATTAATTTGGGTATTATTTTAACTTGTTTGTTTTTACTATTTTGGTTTTTGTAGTTTTATTCTAAGTATTAAAATTTGTTCCCATTAATTGTAATTTTGTTTTGTTATTTTATTATTTTTTTCTTATTTTATTTTTATTCATTATTTCTTTTTACCTTCTTTGATTATTATTATTATTATTATTATTCTTCTTCTTTTTTTATCCTCTTATTTCATCCCCACTCTCCTTTTCTATTTTTTCTTTTCCCCTCATCTCTTTTCCACCCCCACCTCCCGTCACATTTTCCCATACTCCCTCATGTTTTGCGTAGCGGACTCCCTCTCCCCCTGCAACCCAAGATCAATGCCCCTTTTTTCCCAGGCACCCTTCGGTCCGCCCCTTGGCCGCACCCCCTGCCCATCGGCGCAGGCACCTCCAGCGTAGCCTACTTCGGCACGACCTCCTCCACGGCCTCCTCTGGAGAGACCCCCCCCTCTGGCACGGACCACCCCTTCGACCCTCCTTTACAGACCGTCACCACCCTTGAGCTTTACCCTACTACTTCCGTCCGGTGCTCCCTTTCCAGCCGGCCTCCTCTTGTGTGCCGAAGCATAGCCGCAAACCCCCTACCCTTGCAATCCTTCTCCGGCGAGCTGGCCAACGCACGCCTCCCCCATGACCCACCTCTCCCTATTGAAACAACACAGTTGACCCACTTCCCCTTATCCTCGGCCGGACCTCGTACTAGTGCACCAACCTCCATGTCGCAACTGCCGACCCTCTCTACCTCTACATGCCTTCAGTGCACTTCAAACCCGAACATGCCTCCTGCCGGCACATTTTCCGACATTCGACTTCCCTTTTTCCAGCACCGGGCCCCTCCGTAACCTTCTTCGTGTGCTAGACAACCTCTCGGACTCATCATCGTAGGTGCATTTCACCTGAGTTGTTGTTCTCTCAATTCGTTTGAGTTGAAATTTTGGTTTTGGATTCTCTTTTTGTCTGATTATGTTGTAATGGGTCCAATTGTGATATGTTTGGTCCGATTGCTTTATTTTAGTATATAGTTGTTTGGTTTGCGGTGCGATTGAAGTGAGGCGGAGTTTGCGCACCATGTTTGCAAATTTTCGATACCGAAGGTTAGTGTTTATGCATATAATTTTTTTTGATGGATTAATTTTCTCATCTAGTTAACCTATCTTGTATATAAATTTTTTTGGTTTGTGCGGATGTTGTGTTTATGCGTGTTTATTATGCGTTTGATTTTTAAAGTGGCATGTTCACAAGAATTGGGGTGCGTTTGGAAAAAAACTCTTATTTCATTATTAATTGGTGTTTTGTAAATTGTGCAACTAGATTATGAAATATTAATGGGGTTGAAGATTCTATTTTGATATGTTTTTGGGGTGTGTATGGTCAAAAAAAAGTTTTTGAATGAGTTTATGGGTTTTTGTTTTGTTTTGGTGTTGCACCAAGGTGCGTTTGGTTTTAAAAGCATTTTTTAGTGGAGTTATTGACATTTAAAAGTCATGAGAAATATTTTTAAAACTATTTAATAAATTTTCTAGTGTTTTGTTTATCCATTGAAATGGTCATTAAATTTTTATTTATAAATTTTTAAAATGTTTTATTAAATGGGTATTAAGGATGTAAATTTATCATGTTTGAGTTGGGTAAAGGATTCCGGTTTTAAATGTCCTGCAGTTGTTGCAGCGTGTCATCAACGGAAGTCCGTGACACTACGATTATCGTGTTGCGCGTGCTTATGCGCAAATGCGAAGCGAGTCATGTCATCACGATCGAGCGGCGAGTCGAGGTATGTCACCCACTGAACTTACCTTTAGATTTATAATTTATTAATTTCATGATTTTTTATTAATATTAATAAATTTGAATAAATATAATATAATTAATTTTTATATGATTATTTGATGTGAAAAGAGACATTTATTTTATACCGAACACTTGAAACATTTTCATGACGAGCGAACACCCAGTATTGAAAGAATGAATGTTTATTAATTAAACATATTCCATGGAATGTCAAATGTACTTCTAGTTTTATAGATAAATGATTTCTTTTGAACAAGTGTTTTGGGTTTTCTCAAGAAATGAGGTTTTGCTTTAAAATTGGTGAAGGCCAACATGGCACTTTAAGAAAATAAATTGTTTTGGAATACCCATTCACGGGTGATCTTTGGTGTATGTTGATTGAGTGAGCTGTATGTGATGTTTTTTGCATCATGACTGATTGTTTGGAATTGTTGATTCACCCCTCTTTTATTATATGTGTTTATATGGGAACCTGGCATAGTGAGTGAATCTTTTGAGAATGATTGCTGGACTAGTTTCCACCACACACTGTCTAGTGGACCCATAGCAGGGGAATACTGAGTTATTGCTGCTATGGGGATTGGGCCCCACGATTAGGCCATTTAGGTCTATACCGTGTAGTAGTATGTCCGTTATGACATCATCGAGTTAGTGCATGCCGTCAGGATGAGTCAGGTGTATAGTATGTTCTGGATTGTTCACGATCTCCTAGGTTTGACCCATTTTTCTTTTAGTGTTTATTTGTATGTGGTGGGCGATTGAGAGGTCTAGTTCGATTGCTAGCCCCATGTGCCACTTTTTCTATTGCCCTTAGTGTGTGTTGTGTGTTGTGTGTGGTTTTCCATTTGACCGACAACTAAAATTTGGATTTCTAAATTGTTGGCAAAAGTGTTTTAAAATGAAATGCATCAGTTTCTACCAAACACTAAACTGGTTATTAAATTTAAAAGGACAGTGGACTGTTACTTGTTTTAGAAAAGAAAGTGTGTGTGAAAACCAATATTTTATGTAATTTAGTTCAAAACTGAAATTGATAGATTCTTTATTTAATGGTGTGTGCATTGGGAATAGAATTAGTTGGGCCTACCTACTCAGTTTTAATACTCATACCTATAGTGTTTTACTATTTTTAGTTTTGCTGAAGCTTGGTTCATGCTTGCCCGCCATGGGCGAGAGTTTGTTGTGGACTGGTGAGCGACTCCCAAAGTTGCGAGGAGTTTTGGTCGAGACTAGTTTAGTGTGTCTTGTTGGTCGTTCTTTCTTTTGAGCTTCATTTATTTACTTTTCGTTCTTATGCTTTTCCATTGTATTATGTATTTTCATTGGGCGAAATCATTCCCACATCCTCTTTTGATGCCCTCGCGCTTGTCGCTAGCCCGTGAGGATCGGGAACGCCTCTCGGGCTGTGTCGTGGACCAGCTCGGGTGACCGGTTCAGGGTCAACCCGGGTTGGTTCGTGAAAAAATGGTATCAGAGGAGTTTTTTTTCATGTTATTTGGGATGTCCGGTAGATTGGAGATAGGACTGTCGGTACTCGAGGGATAGGTGCGAGGAGAGCATCGCGAACTCTTACTTGTTTCGATCCTCGAGTAGCAAGGGGTAGTCCGGGATTTTAGTTTTTGGCTTTGCTCTGTGTGGATGGGGGATGAAAGTAAGAGTAATCCAGTACTGCGCGCGGTCTCACATGGAGTAGCAACCCATGTGATGCCCGAGAGTACGGTTGACACTCCTGGCAGTTGGCACTTTCCTAGGACATGGTCTGCTAAACCATGTATTCGGGTTAGGCATGACCTATAATTACCCATTCAAGTGATTTAGGGGTTGCTTCTATCTTTTTCTCTTGATGTCAGTTTGAAATAATTTTTTTGGTGTGTTTTACCTCGACCATATTTTTGGAATTTGGGGATTTATTTGTTGAAATCGGGTTTCTAAAAGAACGTTATGGGTTGTTTGAAATTGAAGTGAGCTACTTTGAAAATGTTTTGTTTTGAAAATGGAAGAGCCTTGTTTTTTCCATTGGTATTCCTAGGGTGCTCGTGTGTGCATATGGTTCTGATTAATGGGTAGTTGGTGGATTGTGTGGATGGGTGCCCGGGTGGCACAAAAATGAAAATCTGCGAGGCATCGAAGAATATCAGTGGTGAGTGTTTGATTTTAAAAGCTACATCTTGTTTCTTGAAAAGTGGGGTTTTCTCTCAAATGGGTTATTGTGCTTAAATGGTTTTGGGATTGGAAAATGGTTTCGAGTCTGGAGTGAAAGGGATGAGTTCAAAATAGTTATTGGGTTTTAATGTACTGTGCTTAGTTTTTCAAGTGAGTGTTTTTCTTTAAAAATGAATTGATGTTTTAAAATTGGAATTGTTGGATTGGTTTCTAGAATGTAGATGATTGTTTTGTGATGTGTTCAGATTTGTGGAAGGTTGTGTTTGTTTCTTTTTAGGGATATCCCCCCTAGAAAGTCCAATGGGTATCTAGTAGGTCTCTTAATTCTTGGTTCAGCTCAGACTCCCAGTGGAGTGGCGGAGTTGGGTCCTGCACGGTTGTGTCGATTGTTCGTAGACATTGAGGTCAGTTGGATAACATTAATTACTTTTGAAAGGTCTTAAGTGTCTCCAGTTTTTGTGGAACTCTAAAAGTTTTGTGGGTTCAAGTTGTCTCGAGTATGTCTGGTGGAGCGGGACTACACTAGAAAACGGTGATCATTTCTTTTTCGTTGAAAATTATGATGTCATGAGAGATCCTCATCCCACTGTCATACCAAAGGAAGTGAAGTCAAGAGAAAATGGTGGATCTCGCAGGAGCTCGACCCATCAACAAGCAGAGAAGGAGGTGTTTTTGACCTTTCTGATGAGCTGGTATCATGTTCTTTAGAGGTGGTGTGGAACAATCAGCTTAAAGTTCGTAATAGTTGTTGGTCTCGTCCATATTGTTGTAAGTGTTGGTTCTTCATCTGATGAGGAGTGTGAACCAAAGGGGCATGTTCTGGTAGCGCTCCTTCCATCAGTTTGTGTTACATGTCGGATAGACTGCTCAACTTCATATCTCTAGTGTGGTCAGCCAGACACTCTAAGTCATTTGTTGCAATTCTTAGTTGGTATGTTGATAGCATGGCCGCGCGGGACACGAGGAGAAGTATGTAGGATGATTTTCTATCAGAGGAAGTTCTAGTCAGAGGTGGCCAATGTATGACTGCGAGGCTGTAGATGCTTAATACATCAGGACCCCAGCCATAGGCCTCGGGTTGAAGCTTGTGCGTAGTCAAAACTCATCGGACGTGGGATGGACTTGATTCGACTTACGTTCACAGTAACGGGACAGGGAAATATTATATTTCCTTTTTGTAGTAACCTCTCTGAAGGCATCATTCTTGTTTTAAGGGGCATGGAGCCCTTGTCTACTTTTCATGGTCTTATTTTATGGGAGTTCCCCTTGGGCCTTGAAGAGGTTTGGAAAATCCGTATACTTGTAAAGCTAGTGGGTGTGCTTTGTGGACCTTCATGTGGTCGGAGATGATCATATCCTGTGGAATTGTCGTGTGCCTGTCTGGTTCGCCTCCTACTTAGGGGTTTCTGCTTTCAAATCTATCCCATGTGGTGGATTATTATCCACTGTAGGAATAATCACTACAGTTCATCCCGTGTGCTAGGTTCACGATGTAGGGTTCAGTCAGTATTGCTTAAAGTAAATTGGGAATACCCGCATGGGTTACGTTGTGTTCGGAAATTTTTAAATGGGGGGAGAACCAGTGCGGGTCCCGCCGATGTCCCCTCTTGTGTCGGCGTACAAAGGGAACATTGAGGATCAAGCTAGTGTTAGATGTTTGACTGATTTTATGAGTCATCTTGGTTTAGAGAACCAGTGTTTGACGAGAACCCTAATATGGTGTGGAGACCACTATAGGACGAGCTTGTGAAAGACTCTGTCTTCATAGTGTGCTTGGCAGAGCAGACCCCTTTCTTTTTATCCTCCCATCCTTGACCATGCTAATTTGTTAGCTCGGACAATGGGTCACTTGTCGAGTGTTTTTGGAGATCTCGATGGCCCCGGTGACCCCTATGTCAGGGGTGGGGGTGTTCCATATTGTAGTTCTATTTTTAGGTGAATTCCTTGTTGTTCATTTTGCTTGGTGATTCTGGTTTAGAGTTCATTGAAGTTTATGGTCGTGGGTGTTTTTGATGCCCGATCTTCGGGTGATTGAGGTTTTTGTTTTAGGTGTGTTCAGGGTCTCGCTTGGAACCCTTGGTTGATCAAGTATTTTGGGAGTTTCTGGGGGCAGAAAGTTTCATAGTGGGGAGAATTGTCACACCATGACCAGTGCTTCTTTTTAATTTAATTTATCTTGGATCTTTCCTTTGAGTTGTGGTTAGAATCTATTCTTTTTTTATTAAGGTTTTGGGATCTAATACGGGTGTGCGCCCACATTTGTGACCGTGTGTTGATCCCAATCCTAATTATAGAATTTTTTATTGTCAGATATGTCATCATTTGGGTGCGCGACATTGCGCATGACCGGGCATGTCGCCCGACCTCAATAATAACAATGATTTTATTTTTTTGGATGGTCTTATTATTTTAATTTTATTTTTCATATTCTCATTACATAATTTAATGATCCAATTAATTTTTTATTATTATTATGATCATTATTTTGGTTATCATTTTAACTTGTTTGTTTTTACCATTTAGGTTTTTTTAGTTTTATTCTAAGTATTAAAATTTGTTTCCATTAATTGTAATTTTGTTTAGTTCTTTTATTATTATTTTTGTATTTTATTTTTATTCTTTATTTCTTTTTACCTTCTTTGATTGTTAATAATAATAATATTATTAGTATTTTATTCTTTTTTATCCTCTTATTTCTTCCCCCCTCTCCTTTTCATTTCTTTTCTTTTCTCCTCCACTCTTTTCCTCCCCTTCCTCCCATTGTGTTTTTCCCCATCTCCCTCCTGTTTTGCGCAGCGGACTCCCTCTCCCCCTGCAACCCTAGATCGCCACCCCTTTTTTTCCCATTATCCCTTCGTTCCGCCCCTTGGCCGCACCCCCTACCCATCTGTGCCGGCATCTCTAGCGTAGCCTACTTCGGCACGACTTCCTCTGTGGCCTCCTCTGGCGTGACCCCCCTCTAGCGTGGACCACCCCTTCATCCTTCCTTGTCGGACCGACACTACCCTCGAGTTTAACCCTACTGCTTCCGTCCGGTGCTCACATTCGGGCCGGCCTTCTCCGGCACGCCGAACCGTAGCCACAAACCCCCTACCCTTGCTATCCTTCTCCGGTGAGCTGCCTAGCACACACCTCCCCCACGCCCCACCTCTCCCTATCGCAAAAACACTTCAGAACCACTTCCCCTTAACCTCGGCCGGACCTCGCACCAGCGCACCAACCTCCATGTCTCGACCGTCGACACTCTCGACCTCTACTTGCCTTCGGCGCACTACGAACCCAAACATGCCTCCTTCTGGTGAATTTTATGACACCCTTCTTCCCTTTTTCTAGCACTGGGCACCATCGTAGCCTTCTTTGCATGCTGGGAAACCACTCGGACTCCTCGTTGTAGGTGCGTTTTACCTCAATTGTTGTTCTCTCAATTTGTTTGAGTTGAAATTTGGGTTTTGGATTTGCTTTTGGTCTGATTATGTTGTAATTGGTCCAATTGTGATATGTTTGGTCTGATTGCTTGATTTTTGGACTTAGTTGTTTGGTTTGCGGCACAATTGAAGTGCGGCGGAGTTTGCGCATCGTGTTTGAAAAGTTTTGATACCGATAGTTAGTGTTTCTGCATATAATTCTTGTTTGATGGATTAATGTTCACATTTAGTTAACCTATGTTGTATATTAATTAGTTTGGTTTGTTCAGATGAAGTTTTTATGCCTGTTTATTAAGACTTTGATTTTTAAAGTTCCATGTTCATGAGAATTGGGGTGCGTCTTAGAGGAAAACTCTTATTGCATTATTAATTGGTGTTTTATAAATTTTTCTACTAGTTTATGAAATATTTTTGGGGTTGCAGATACTATTTTGATATGTTTTTTGTGTGTGTTTGGTCAAAAATCATGTTTTTGAATGATTTGTTGGGTTTGTGTTTTGGTTTGGTGTTGCGCCAAGGTGAGTTTGTTTTAAAAGGATGTTTTGAGTGGAGTTATTGACATTTAAAAGGCATGTGAAATATTTTGTAAACTGTTTAATAAATTTTCTAGTGTTTTTTTATCTGTGGAAATGGTCTTTAAATTTTTATTTATAAATTTTTAAAATGTTTTATTAAATAATTATTAAGGATGTAAATTTATCTTTTTTGAGTTTGGTAAAGGTTTCCGGTTTTAAATGTCTTGCGGTTATTGCAGCGTGTCGTCAGCAGAAGTCCGCGACACTATGGTTATCAGGTTGGGCATGCTTATGCGCAAATGCAAAGCGAGTCGCGTCGTCACCATCGAGCAGCTAGTCAAGGTAGGTCCCCCACTTCACTTACCTTTAGATTTATAATTAATTAATTGATTGATGCTTTATTAATTTTAATAAATTGGAAATAATATAATATAATTAATTTTTATATGATTATTAGGTGCGAAAAGAGCCGTTTATTTTTTACCGAACACTTGAAACATTTTCATGATGAGCGAACACCTAGTATTGAAAGAATGCATGTTTGGAAATTAAACATAATCCATGGAATTTAAAATTTACTTCTATATTTAAATATAAATGATTTCTTTTGAACAAGTGTGTTGGGTTTTCTCAAGAAATGTGGTTTTTCTTTAAAATTGGTGAAGGCCCGCTTTGCACTTTAATAAAATAAATTATTTTGTAAAACCCATTTGGGTGTGATCTTTGGTGTGAATTGATTGCGTGAGTTGTATGTGATGTTTGTGCATCATGACTGATTGTTTGGAATTGTTTATTCACCCCTCTTTTATTATATGTGTTGACATGGGAACATGGCATAGTGAGTGAATCTTCTGAGAAGGATTATTTCACTAGTTTAGACCATGCACTGGCTAGTGGCCCCATATCAGGGGAATACTATGTTATTGATGCTATGGGGATTGGGCCCCTCGGTTAGGCCATGAAGGGATATATTGGGTAGTAATATGGGCGTTATGATGCCATCGAGTTAGGGCATGCCTTCAGGATGAGTCAAGTGTATAGTATGTTCTAGATTTTTCATAATCTCCTTGGTTCGACCCATGTTTCTTTTAGTGTTTATTTGTATGTGGCGGGTTATTGAGATGTCTAGTTCGGTTGATGGCCCCGCGTGCCACTTTTTCGATTGCCCTTAGTGTGTGTTGTGGGTTGTGTGTGGTTTTCCATTTGACCAATAACTAAAATATGGATTTATAAATTGTTCGCAGAAGTGTTTTAAAATGAAATGCATCTGTTTCTTCCAAACACTAAACTGGTTCTTAAATTATAAAGGGCAGTTGAATATTAATTGTTTTACCAATGAATGTGAGGGTCAAAACCAATATTTTATGTAATTTAATTCAAACCTGAAATTGATAGATTCTTTATTTAATGGTGTGTCCATTGGGAATAGAACTAGTCAGGCCTACCTACTGGGTTTTAATACTCATGCCTATAGTGTTTTCCTATTTTTAGTTTCGCTGTAGGTTGGTTAGAGCTTTCCCACCATGGGAGAGAGTTAGTTTTGATCTTCCGAGAGACTCCCAAAGTCGCGACGAGTTTTGGTCGAGACCAGGTTAGTGTGTCTCGTTGGTCTTTATTTCTTTTCAGGGTCATTTATTTACTTTGTGTTCTTATTCTTTTCCATTATTTTATTTATTTCCATTGGGTGAAATCATTCCCACAACCTCTGTTGATGCACTAGCGCTTGTTGCAAGCTTAGGAGGATCAGGAACACCTCTCGGGCCGTGTCGTGGACCAGCTCAGGTGACCGGTTCAGGGTCGACCCGGGATGGTTCGTGACAGTTAACCTATACACAAACTTATACTTAAATTTAGTCATTTGGTAAGGTTGTATAGTTTATGTTATATTAACAATAGTCCCCAAGAATTATTCATAAATTCCTATGATACCATAATTATAGACTCCAACCCCAGTATCCCAGAGTTATAAATTACATTATTACATTGGAACGTCATACATGGTATTGCATCCTAAAGGGATGAATAGTTTAGTATACATGGTAAACTAGATATATAGTAAAATATTATATTATAATATAAAAACTCAATTACAACACTATATTCTATTTAAGATCACTATAACAACATATATCATAGCCCTGTATATAAATCATAATATACATCGTTGGATACTAGGGAAAAACCTACGAATGGTGCAACTATTGATTTTCTATAAGGGTATGCATACATAAGAATATATCTAGAATATATTATTAATAACTAATATGGAATGGTAAATAATTGATAACACATTCCATTTAATATGAAACATGAACATAAACAATAATATGGTAGGAATAAATGATGCTCACATATTTCCAAATATATAACAACATGATCTTGAAACTTATCCATCGATATTATGAGTAATCTAATAAACACATGAACATAAAAAACTAATTTCATAATTAGTTGATGCATAATATCATAAAAAATAACCATTATTTATAGTACTTGTTTCAAGGAATCATATATAAATCGATATGTCATCATCTAAATACCCAAGATAGTTTGTATCATGAGGCATACTGATGCGGCGAGATGCTATAGTGAGATCCACCTGTAACATACTATGTCAAACGAATTCTAAAAATAAAAAAAGAGAAACATGATCAATATAAATGAATAATATTTAAAAAAACTGAATATTAAATATTAACAATTTACTGAATAAACATTAACATTCAACATAAAAATTCTTATTGGATACTATAATATGAAATGTTAAAAAAAATTCCAATTAACAAACATAATCATAAATCATAAATAGTAATATGGTGTACGGTATCAAAATTGTATATCCCCAGTTAAAATGATCATAAAACATATAGAAAAATATTAAGTAATGTATTCCTACAACATATTCCCAATATATTATAGGTAAAATGATGGATTTTTTCATTGGAAAATAGAAATTCAATAAAAACACATTATGAAATTCTGAGGGAAAATAAACATTTCACTTTGAAAATAATTCTTTAATCCTAAAAAACATCAGATTATTAGGAAGAAGATTTTTTATTTAAAAATAACATTATAATAATTCAAATAAATCTTCAATTTACAGATACAGTGTAATTTTATTATATTTTGTATATGTTCAAAACTATTTTTTCAACGTCATGTAATGTTTTTAAAAGTGCCTCATTAAAAAATCACTAGGAGATTCCATTGAACCATTTTCTATTAGAAGTAAAACATTGGTAAAAATTTATTTTATAAATAAAATTAAAAATTTTATTAAATCATTGAAAATATCTTTAGAAAACCTAGACATGGTGGAAAATTGATTTTCAACTGAATAATATAATCATTTAATCATTTCATGATATCATTTTAATGATAATTTTAAGTACCAAGGATAGGAAATAGTATTTTTACATGAAATAGATAAAGAATTACTATAATCTAATAATATATATAGGTCATAATAATTAAATATTATACAATTCCTCCAATGGGGGATTAATCATAAATAATCTCGAACGGTGATGAGATTGTAGAATAAACCCTTACTACTTTGGTAACTTATGAATTGAAAGCCCCATAAATGAAATAACATTAAATGTGAAGTTAAATAAAATAAATATAAATATATTCAATATATGAAATTTAAAATTTTATGTATATACACCACATAATTGGAATAAGTGGTGAATATGGAATATGTCACTTAAAGTAAAAGTGAGATGAGAAACTGTTAACTCATGAATTATTTACTCCTTAAATTCATGTACTTCATGTATAATAAATATATATATATTTAATATATTGAACCCCCACCAAAATATTTCATTCAATATTTTATTTACTTAGGGTATTTTTTGACATGTTTATAAACAATTCTTTGTTAAAGTAACCATTTCGAGTGATAATAGCTTCATTTTTCTTATATATTTTTGTTATATAAATTTAGTCCCTTTAGATTGATCATTATTAAATCATCTCAAAAAAGTAAAAAATAATATTAATATTATATATACTATATATATATATTTATACTTCTCTATATAAGTTATATATGGGAAAATAAGTAACCAAGCTCATGGAGATGGTAGATCGAACAAATGTATTAATGTTGTTTCAATTTCACAAACTAAGCATAAATAAATATGATAAATGAAATTTCACCATTATATAACCATTAATATATCAAAAATTTCCTCTATATTAATTAAATATTTCCTTATTTCCATCTATTTAAAAACAAAAAAAAAATATTTTTTATCGTTACATGCATGTGGTACTCCACTCATACAAATGTGTTACATTATTTAATTATAATGGATTTGATGGTATGAAGTTATGTTGAAAATTGTAATTAAAAAAGTATATTGACATTAAATTTCATATAAGTATTTTATATACTTTTTTAAATACATATGTGAGAGGAAAATATGGAAAAAATTACATCGATTCGCGATGTGATATTACGTTATACACATGATCGATGGTTTCATTTCTCATTTGATTGAAGTGGAGATGTATATTGGTTATTACATTAAAAATAATAACATATAAGAATATATATTAGATTGTGTTTTTATTATTTTATAATATTTTTAGGATATTTTACGGATTCATAAGAATTAATAAAAGGATAACGCTTAGTTAATAACTTTATAATTTCTATGGAAAGCCTCTTTAGGATTATACATAATTCATTAATATATTATATTTATTATCAATGATAGTAATATAACATGTGTTGATGTATATTAGAATTATATTTGTAAATTTAAATTTTTCACCAGAAGGCCATGTGATTGTGAAGCGGACAAGATAGGGGGAAGACTTTTATAATTGGGTGAGAGTACACACTTGATTTGTTTTGGAAAAAAAATGATACCCTAGTTTTTCACTTACAAAAAGCATCCAAAACTGATATTTATCAAACAATTTCCGAAATATGGTAAAACTAGGGATATAAAATATTAATTTTCAATGTTTATGAATCATTTTATTCCTTATATTTTTATTTAAACCAATGGTAAACCCATTTGAAATTTTACCACAATATTTAAATTCTACCGTTTTTAATATTAATTATGAACAAATATTAATTTTATGATATTATATAATATTAATTATTATGATTAAAAATATGGTATATATTTTGTCTAATTCCACAAATATATTTATAAAATAATAATTTAAAATCAAACATGTCGATGGGATGACGTAGTAGTTTTCCCAAGAGAAACTTCATATAAGAATAGAATTTTTAATTGTAAAAAAATTAATTAGATTTCAATGGGATACATTTTATTTATTTTATTATAAGATAAATAAATATTATTATAAATAAATTAAAAATAAAAATCTGTCAAATTAATTTTTTAAATGAAAATGGAAGCATTAGAAAAACTAGTATTTTTCCATACTCATCGAAAAATAATATTTTTAGAAAATTCACAAAAAATAACACTATGAGATATTTGAAAATATTTTTTCAAAATTTAACTTCAAATTATAAAATAATTTATATAAAATCATGAAAAATAAATGTTAAAATTTGTGTGTAAATTTATATAAAATATCTAATTTAAAAAAATAATGTTTATCATAAAAACATTTATTTTTCTTAAATATTTTATATAATTTTATTAATAATCAATTAGTAATTAATAAATTTATATTCATTACATTTTTAATAATTTTAATTTTAATATTTATACCAATAAATTTAACATATAGATTATAAAAGATCAAAATTTAATGGTTTTTTAAACTTGGTGTTGCGTGTGTCACTATATATCAATGAAATAAAATTTATATAAAGAGGAATTTATTACAAAATATTGTGGTGTTATAACAGAATTATAATGAAACAGTATATGAATTATATATTCCTGAGTGGAAAATGGAAAAATAATCATGGATTTCACCATGGGACTCCCATGGATATATAAAGAGAATAATAATATTTTGGTTGTATGTAATAACCTAAATTGTTTTAAATAAAATCCCCCTTGGGATTTAATTAAATATATTATTATGTAATATAGTTATAGAAAAAATGAATATATATGGTTTTTTATATCATATTACAATTAAATGATTGTTAGGCATTTTTTCACTAATAAAATAATCATTAAATAGTGATCACATGATTAGTATAAATATTGGATTTTAAAAGATACAATCGACACAGGAAAATGAAGCGATGACCTCAACTTGTAGGGTCATACCTTATGAAGCCCATTTATCTATGCTTTCAAGGGATATAGCATCATGAAATTTTCCACAGACCAAGACAATGATGATATCCAACAACTTAATAATGTGCAAAACAAGTTTTGGGATAACATCAAAGTCATTGAAATCATGACCCAAACCATTTACACCGAACCAACCAATGAATGTATCACCATCACACACCATACAATTAGGGAGTTTTCAGGGGTATTAAATGATTATTTATACATACCCATGTAATATGATTATTTACATTATTTTTAATAAAATAGTAAAAATAATATCAATTTATTATTACTATTAATTTATAATTGATTTTTATTTTAATACAATAAAACCGAAATTGTAATTTTGGGAAATATTCAAATTTAAATTTGGAATTTATTTTCATGAATCAATTGATATTTAATATAAATAAATTTTTAATAATTTTTTTAATAATTTTTATTTATTAAATATAATTGATTATATAATTTTTTTAAAGTCAAATATGATTTTAATATGGGTTCAAATTCTTTTATTACTAAAAATCCCAATATTTCTCAATAATGTATGATGATTATTTTAAAAGTGAAAATATGAAAATTTATAAAATTATTTAGATAAAATTATTACTATTATTGGAATCAAAACTTTGAGATTATCTTTTGGTGATATTATTCAAAAAAATTGAGACGTCGAATTTTTTGGTATAAGTTAAAAACTATATATATATAAATTGGGTATTATGTCATCATTATGAACTAAAATTGGTTAATAAATACTATAAATTAGATCCATGATGAAATATATGTTTTAAATTCTAAATAATTAAATTTTTATGTTTATTTTCGATTTTTTAATTACTTTATAAATCATTCAAAACCATTAATACATTATAAGGCATTAAAATAATTTCATTAAGAATATGATTCATCTCAATATTAGGAAGGGTATTATTTTATTTTATTCATCTCATAGACATTTAAATTAATTAATACTACTACCATTTTGTAGAAACTATTTGAAAATCCATGGTGTGTTTTTTATTTTAGTTTATTTTATTATATAGAGTCCAAAACCTATGTATGAGAAATATTAAATAAATCCCCACACTTTTACTATATAAACCCACCAAATCACCAATTTATATTTACTAAAACATTCTATAACATACATAGTCTTAACTACCCTCTCAAGAGTCCTTAAAATGTTCCCCAAGCTCTTAAGATGCTTTTCCCAATAATTTCGAGTCACACACTCAAGTAAGGTGTCCTTTCTAATCTTCAATTTATTCATGTATATTCTTTAGAATATGTATGTTCTCAAGAATTACTAATGATAAGATATTTTATTACATATCCCTAATACAATTCAATTTATTTAAAAAAATGAGATACCACTTTTCTCTCTTCATCCCAATTTATGAATTTTTAAGCAATGTAGTTATGATACCAAAATTTCATAGTAATTTTCCTTACCAAAACAATTGTGTAGTGAATTCCATACCCATTTATTATCATGGGTTTCCAACAATATAAACTTATACTTCACTAAATTTGGAGTTAAATTTACATTTTCCACACTCAATAATCATGGACTAAAATATGATAATCAAAGAATCCATGATCTATGATCTATGTCGAATATTTACGCATGAGAATGAATTTAATGTGACAGGTGCACCCAAAATTATATAGTGCTCCAAAATAGTGGGTAATGTATTTCTCAAATAGATGTCATGTTAGGATAAGGAGTGAACCGATTCCTTTATGGGACTTCTCCATGATTATTTCTTGGTAGTTTACCCTTGAACTACCATTATCATACATTGTTTTATATTGATCGAACATTTCCCATGTTTTTTTATGTTATCATGGTAAATCATGTCTTATTATTCATGTCTATGATTATCAACCATTTTATGCCACATTGATTTTATTATTGTCTAATATATAATATGTCATTGCAAGTTTAATCCCATACTAAGATTTACAGCTCTCCCATTTTTTATGTATGTCCCTTGGTTATCCCATGAATTTTTAAAGGCCACGAAATTTTAGAAGCATGTTAATGTTGTTTTTAATAATGCTGTTATATCCCAAGATCAAGTTGTTATTATATTTATCTAATTCCCAAATACATTAGACTTCTCAATCTTCCAAGTGTAATTATGTGTCATCTTATGTATTAAATAATGAAATTATGTTTAATAATGAAAAGGGTTGTTATATCGTAGTTGATAATCATACAGAGTAAACACATTTCATTTATATTCTAGATGTTTTATCCCTTACTAAACTCATTAGTTTTAACATTATGTATTTTTTAATGATACATAGAGTAGAAATCCATGATCAATATCTAAGGCTTACTTACATATTTTAGTTAATTATTTAATAAGAATTGAATATGAGGATGATATTTAGTACTAAATATCATCCACAGATAGATGGTTTGCCTAACACGAGAATTATCTAATGATGGAAAAATAGATTGGATCAACACCTTATGCTGATCAAATTCACTTATGAAAATGTCTTCCATTATACTGCTCAGATAGATCCTTATAAGGATCTATATGAAAATAATTCCATGAAACCAATATGCTAGGATGATGTTTTCGAATGATATCTATTAGGATCCAAGCATGATGATCAAAAGTAATTTAATGTTAGATTCATTCAGAAACACATCTGGGTAACATATATATTATAAAATATACTTTTAAATGTCAATGGGATCTTGTGTTTTATATTCTGAAGATGTGTTCCTATGAATATCTCCATGGAGGATGTCATGAGATAATAAATAAAGTGACGATAATCCCTAGATACTTCCATCCCTTTGAGATTAGTGATCACATTGAGCTGGTAGATTACCATTTTTAAATTCCTCTAAAGAACTCCCATGTTAATTATGTGTTCTAAGTATCCCTTTTAAGAAATTACATACCGAATCCATAACATGTAAAAATATCAAAGGTTGTACAACTAGTACATGATCTTTATTAAAATGAAATAAGCTTTAAATATTGGATCATATAGATAAAGTGCAATATAATGGGACAAATCACCCGGAAAAGGTTATATATATGATTCATCAACTCAAAGAACCATTGTGGGAACCCAAGGATATGTTGATAAAGAGGTATCAGCCATTGTTTATACTGATGTGATGTGAGTTTTATGGTGTAATTCATATAAGTGTGTTTAATGACACACACATAGATTCTATAATGTATTTCCCTTTCATAAATAAATGTAACTGATAACCTTGGGAGAAGGGAACAATGATATTAAATGAATAATTATCAGTAATTATTAAATTATATATATTTTAAGAAATTTAATTGAAATATAATTGTTGATAATAATTTATAATTCAATTATGGAATACAAATGATACTAAATTAGTGTTTGGAAATATATTGTTTTATAATATTTTCTTCTGTATGATATTTTTTATTTATAAATTATTTCTTAGTATTAATATTATGGAAAATTATTTTTGACCCATGAATACCTATGGGTAATTTTTTATGAGTTTGTCAGAAATGAAAATGAAATCATTTATTTCCAAAAATATATATTCGTTCTTAAATTCAACATTGATGACCATGATACATTTTTATCATTAAAAAAATTAATCAATATTCTAGGATAATAGTAATGAAATTTTCATATAAAATATTATATCTAATAAGTTATAATTCATTTCAATTATGTTACTAGAAATGGAATAATAATAGATCAAATTTTGCTCATAATAGTGAGTTTTTCTAAAAATTGTTTTTATTGTGTAATGAATTGTTATATAAAATTAGTTTCTTCCCAAAATTTTTGTTGATGTTTATAATATTATTTCCTTATTTAGAGTCATAATCCCTAAATTTGGTAGTGACACAATTTTATTTTTGGTTATAACAAATAGTAACAATGATAAAATTTTGATATGTCGGTTATGGTTAAAAAAGATTAACAAGGATTAAAATCTAAAATATATGGTTACAAATATCATAGAAACATGTATAAATATGTTTGGTTTAATACATTTTGAACTTATTTTAAATTATCATTAATTATTTTACAAAATTGTTCCACTTAAACGTTAATACGATGTTATTATATTTTAATAATTATGAATTTACAAGAGTTTCACCCACCTCACTTATAAAATGGAGCCTACCTTCTTAAAAAATTCATAAAAATTGATACCTATAGTTCATCCAGTACCTAAAAAGATATATTATAATAGTCCCTCCCCATTTCATATTTTATTGGACTTCTAAAAAGAAATTACATTGTAGGATAATGTTGTAAGATCATAGATGGTTTTCTAATGTTTAAGTACAAGTTATTACCAATTAGTTTTGTGTATATTTATTTATTAACATTAAATAAATATTATATGAAAATATTAATATTATTAAATTAGAATAATTGGAATATAGAAATTTTATTATATTAATGGTTTAACCATTTTCTCCCTCTCTTTAGTCCATTGAGACATGATAACATTGTTCATGCGTACATTTGAACTACCACTTCCACAGAGCGGTGTGATTCCTTTATCTAGTCCAATATATATGTATATTCATATGGGTACATTTCATTAATATATATGATATTTTTATAGTGTAATGATTATTTAAATATATATTATTATTCACCATTCTCTCCTTCCATTCATGAGAAAATCAAGATATTACTCATGCATACGTATGGACTACCACCTCAATGAAGTGATGAGATTTTTCATTCAAATCCAAAATATATGAATTTTTATAAAAATAATATATTAACTAAATATAAAAAAATCATTTTAATAATTATATATATAATAAATCAAGACCAACATGTAAGGAACATAACATAAAAACAAAAACAAATTCATGGTAAATGATAATTTTTTACATAAATAATGATTTAAATGAATAATTGTTAATAAAAGTTAAATGGTGTTAATAAGGTCATGGTATGATGTAATATGTATAAAATTTTGTTTCTGAAATAGATTCATAACAAACATATATTAATTTCAATTGATAGTTGAATGCATACAATGAAATTCTGGACCTGAGGTAAGTTTTTATGATATCATCTCATTTATTGTTGTAATTTCATATGATTAATTTCCATTTAGAGAAATTATTTTATAATTATCATTTAAAAAATGTATTTTTATATAATTGAAATTTTTATGGTTTTCATTTTTTTAATTTTTTCAGATTTCATTCAAACTTAAAATGGTTGATAAAAAGTTTTTATAAAAATATGACCACATTTTCTCTTTGGTCGATGAAATTTTTCTTCCATGTATATATTTGTAAAAATAATTTATAGATGTTTTTTATAATATAAATTTATTATTTGAATATATTTTAAAATTTTTCTTTCATTTATTTTCCCATGATTAAAAAATAAATTTCACATTTTTTTCATGACAAGTTATTTATGATGTTTTAAAAAATGTTTCGAAATAATCTTTTTTTATCTTCCATTACACTAATTGTTTTTCCAACAATGATAATATTGTTTAATTATTCACTAATAATTATCCATGGATTATTTAAATGACAATCATTTCATAATATTTTATGAATTTTTGTTTAAGATCTAACCAAATTAAAGGATGTTTTCCCTTTTTTCAATGGTGGGTTTTAATGTAATTTTGAAGGTATTTTATATCAATGGAAACGAAAAGTTATGTATGTTTCATTAGAGATATCATTTTTTTTTATACAATACACATACATTCTAAATATTTATTATTATTTTTTTTTCAATTATGATGTCACAAATCAAAATTATTTCTAACGGGTTAACTATGATTTGATGAAATTATAAATGATTTTATGATATCATGACACTCATTTGTATATTTTTAATTATTTAAACCATGTTCTTAAAGTTATATATCACATTAATTAATTTGAAAATTAATAATATATGATGGTATGATACAACATATTTCGGTTAGTGAACCCATTCAAAGAATGAAATGATATTGGTTAGTGAACTAAATAAATTATAGGATTTTATCCACTATGTGATGATCGACATAGAAGTGTACCTTAAATATTGAAATTATTTTATATGAATACGATTATGAAATACTTCCTATGATATTTTCAAACACATATGACACTCTTTAATGGATCATGATTGATCAGTGATGATTTCTCACAATTATGACTTTTGTATTTTTAAATTCTAATATTTTATCCTGGACTCATGATTTATGATCCATAATTGATTATGTAGGAACATTCCATGTTATATCCTTGATATCAAAAAAATTATATAATTATTTCATATGATCATCAATTGATATCTCCCATATTTACCCTTACTAAGAATCTGAATTCACCCTTTCTTATGCTTTCTTTTTCCCCTAGTTATGGAGAAATGTATTAGTAAAAAACTATATAAGGAGGCTACTGTGACAGAAAAATTTTGTGGGCAATTTTAAAGATATACCCTGTAATGATTTGATTATATATCTATTATTAAATGAACTTAAAACATTATATTTATGATGCATCAATTATAAATAAATAGATTTATTATTCATATAATATAATTGAAATTTATGTATGATGTCATAATGTCACCTCAATAATACGTACATTAATATTAAATGAATTTAAATTCCATAATGAAATATATAAAACAAAAACAAAATCACCCCAAAAATATCCATATAATTGTTCACATGAATTAACTATCTATGAACATTGGTCACCACCAATAACCACAACATCATAAATTATGATGTCATTAAGAGGCACCACTAAATTATGTGGTACCATTGAATTTTACAATAAAAATAAAAAACCATATCTAAACATACTTAAAGTCCCTAAATTGATATTATAAAAAAAATAAAATTATTATACAACCATAAACAACAAAAAATATGTCACAATAAAAAATTTTAGGAATATTTTTATATTACCATTTGGAATGATATTTTGGTATTATTATTATTATTTTATCAAATAAATATATATTAACTTTGTTTAATAAAAAATTAAGATGGAAGGGTTATAGAAATTTAAAATGAAATCAATAGTAATCATATAATATAATTGTCAATTATTATTGAATTGAATATAAGAATATGAGTAAATAGTAAACACTAATATGACTTAATAATAAAAAATTGGATCTAAATTGTTTTTAATTAAAATAATATAAATCGGTTACCTAGTTCCTTAGACATGTAATAAAATGGTAGAAATTGATTACCTGATATAATTATAACCATAAATTACCCATGGCTTTGATGGTTGATATCTATTAGAAAAATCTAAAACATCCCATTCAGTACTGGCCAATGTGATACTGAATTTTAGTGTAGTGATCTTATGAATTTTACTAATATAACATAAATACCTAAAATTTTCAATGCATAAATAAAAATGTACCACACAAATAAAATTTGCCGCATTGTTCTGAACATCTACAAAAAAACAATATAACTAATTTTGTTTTGAAATTTTAAATTGGATTATGAATCATAGAACTATAGTTTATAAAATAATATCATTTATATAATAAATTTTATTGAAAATGTATAAGTAGTTTTATCTTTAAACATTGTAATCAGACACCTTATCGGTGTAAATCATGTTAAAAAAAACATAAATCCCATGCCAATTGATCACTTTATCTTGTATAAAGGCAGTAATGATGATGAAAAATATAAAAAATTCATAAACCACTGATTTTTAATATCATATGATAATTGATGTGATAGAAACCCCAGTAATAATAGTTATTAAAATAGATATATTAATTATTTATAGATACCTAACTAAAACATGTTATAATCACACTGGCTACATGAGATATCATTACACATTAGATAAATTGACTCGTACACACACTCAGAAACAATGTAATAAAAATGTAAAATGATCCTCACGTATAAACATGATGGACAATATATAGTATGTTAAAAATAAATGTTAAATATATATATAAAGATAAGGTTAGATAAAAATGGTATAATAAAATGAGGATAAATAATGAGTTACATTTGTTGATTTCACCAAAAATAAGGGAAGATCACTAAATTTAATGTTGATAAAAAAACCCACATATAATAGGGTTTTATTTTCTATTATAAAGAAATGGAATAATGATAAATAAAATTTAGTAAAGGGAAAAATACTTATTTTTAAATTTATAGAAATATATGTGTGAGGTATGGTTTGTTATCATGATTTGGGAAAATCTTCACTAACTGGGAAGTGAAAAAAATACAAGGATACACAATATGTAAGTGTAGATGCACACAACTTCACATAGGCTAATAATTAAGATTAAATAATCATGATTTTTACTATTATGTATCATGAATGAACATATAGAGTTGGAAAAATTATTTTGACAAAATATATGGTATTGTAGGATATCATCAACTGATATTTGATTTGAAAAAATTGTTATAAAAAACTATGCACCAATTGTGATTCCTCATAACTCATTCTATTTCATGTACAACAAAAAAATCTATATACTAGAATAAATTAAATGAATAAATCATAAAAAGTAAAATACATGGAATTGGGATAGAGTCAAATTTTACGTGCATAAAATGATAAATTGGATGACAATAAGAATGATAATGAATATATTAGATACTTTGAGGATAACATAATAAGACTTGTGAGGTATCCCTATGGTTTTATTATCAAACTTGATTGAAAAATTAGAATGTTCTTCAGTTTCTAAAAAAGTTATCTATGTAAAATATCCCAAAAATCAATTGAGTAGCTATATGAAAATCATTTATTGTGCTGTTAATATGTAAATGGAGAGTATAAAATAAAATCATTATCATGGTTTTGATAAGAAT
Source organism: Viscum album (assembly GCA_963277665.1). Taxonomy (NCBI): domain Eukaryota; kingdom Viridiplantae; phylum Streptophyta; class Magnoliopsida; order Santalales; family Viscaceae; genus Viscum; species Viscum album. Next base: position 907,717,171 of record OY728139.1, read on the forward strand.
AGAATTATTTTATTTGAAGGAAATTGTAAAAATAAATTCTATATATGAAATAAAATGAATATTCCCTTATGCCAATAGTGTGGAATGACAAATGGGGGAAATTATTTCCAAGAGATTGGTAAATTTTTGAATTGGAATAGTGAAGGCCATCAAGCATGTTATTTAGGAAGATAATGTGTATATCTAATGAAAATAATAGGGAAATGTTTCACCAAAATACCCAAACATCACTCCATGCTACAAATTGAAGGAATTTGAGAAATTTTCCATTAATTCTTAAATGATTAATTATGAAAACCAGTGTAGAAAAGAACATAATCTAATAGACAAAGGGAAATCACATGAAATAAAATTATTTTATGTTGGTCTCTATAATTAAGTAGATAAAGGTAAACAATTTAACCAATTTTAACCTAAAAATGCCACTTGTGATTTAGTTTCCAGAAAATATTATAGATCTGAAACATTATGTATGGTAATTACATCACAACATCAAGGACAGATGTTATATTATTATTGAATACTCATAATTGATCGATGTTCATATACCAAGTATATATCTCATATCCAATATATGTTTATGGTATTTTTCTTCATAATAATATTTTTATTCTATAATTAGTTGAATTTTATGTGATTTTGGTCATGGATTAGCATCTTTCTATTGAACACATATCAGTTGTCATGAAATGGAAGTCTCATTTGATATTTTTAAATGAACTAATGATTTTTAATCAGTCTAAGGATGAATATAAAAATCCAGGGTCAAATACTACAATTATATGGGTCATAATGCCTATAAATTAGAGGAATTTATATCGACTGTTGATGGATAACAACAAAATGTAATATATTAATATTTTTCAAGAAATCTATAATGAATTTCCTAAAATTAATCAAGGTCTTTTTGAGAATCTTGAAGTATAGTTTTCAATATAACTCATACATGGTTTTACACATATTACATTGAATCTAAAGATAATATTTATAGGTGATTTAGAGAAATTATATGATACTCTTTTATAATTTTAATATAGGATTCTTTCATCCATATTCATTACATTGGGGGTGAAACTAATAATTTTGATTAGAAGAAAGATTATTCAATGGCTATTTTTTTACTATCTAAAGATTAAAAAATTTATATCAATAAATTCTTGGTCTATATAGTATTTATATTTTTTACCAACTATAAAGAGATAAATACATTTAAATGGTTGAACAATAATCTAGATACCATCTGTTGTGGGTCAAAAGGGGGACATAACAAAGATAACATTTTAAATGAGGTATGATTACAATGAATTTATTGTGATTAAATTTTGACATAGATATTCCCATTGAGTCATCATGGTTCTAAAAAATATATATTTTAGAGATTAACATGACTCGATTTTTTTAGTATTTATAGTTTTTGTTATTATATAGTCTAAGGTAAATAAAATAATGTGAATATAATTTTAGGTTTTTTTTATGATCATGAGAAAGGAGACATTCTATTCCAAATATACTAAATCTTAAATTAGGATATTTAATTTGTCATTCATGATCCATATAATTACACATAAGGTTAATTATAGGATCCCCGAAAGATTAATTTTTTTAAACAGAATACCAAACCAACAAAAGTGATTGAAATATGCAGTTTTCTTAGGATGGTTGGATACTATGATTAATTTATAACAAATTTCTCATGGATATTCAATTCAAAATCTATGTTTATATGAATGGGATTTTTATTAATATAGATTATTAATGTGAAGATAATTTCATTTAACTAAATAGAATCTTCTCTAGAACACTCAATATCATACTACGCTTCAGTAGAGAATAATTTGTGATATTTAGTGACGCATCAAAGAAGTGAATGGATGTGTTCTAATTCACAATGACATTGGTGTATCCTATGTGTCTAAAAATTATTTCTTATTAGAATAATTAAATAGGTCATGATTTGGAATGGGTAGATTCTACTTTTTCCTTAAAGACATGAAGCAATTATCACTATAGTCAATGTTTTAACAGATGTAAATTAAAAAATAAATTAACTATATATTCAAATAAAAAATATCAATTTAAAACAAAGGTGAAGGTTGTAAATGGTTTATGATTTTTAATACTAAAAAATTTATCACAATGAGATGTTGGACATGATGGGTGATGCTTTGGGTTTGAATATCATGCTTCATTTACATGATATGGATTAAAAAGGATCCAATTATTATGAATTATTATAAGATAGAATATGAAATCACATTGAATGGAGAAAGATCCTATATTTCGTATATTGATGATAAAAAATCTATTCATGTGAATATTTATGGGGATCGAAAGGAAGATATTGTCCTTCAAAATAAATTAATGATGTTCCTCAGTTCAATCAAGATAATATTTAATGATATTGTTTAATATATATTACGTTTTCCATAAATACCATAATTAAATAAAGAGCCCTTATATGAATCTCTTAATTCATCACTCTATAGTAATATAAAAATTTGACGATGTATAAATATCTTAATGAAAAACTTTGATGGTAAAACAAAAAGTCATATTGCATGGATTTTGTATATTAGTGCTCGATATGTTAGTATATTAAAGAAAGGTATAGAAATCATAGGGAATATTTCATCCATTACCCATAATAGAGTGTTAATGGGAAAAAATCAACATGGATTTCATCATGGAAGTCCCGAAGATATATAAAAGTCATAATTATAGTTAGGTATTTTTTTGACTACCTTATAATGTCAAGACATTTCATTTCAATCAAAGAACATTTCTCTATTGATCTTCTTGCTAGGTAATATGTTTAGGAAATTGTGATGTTTCTGGAAGTAACATTTTCAATCATATCTAATCATGAAATTATATGTTTATATAAATATTGAAGAGAAGTAATCAAAAACATTTGAATACAATGTCAATATTTTAAACTGCTTGTAATCCTCCAAAAAATATCCTAATAATATCATTCAAATAAAAAAATATATATTCTGAGATTTTTCACTATTGATTTAATAGATAGTTGGGAGTAAATCCATATAATGTTAAACATTTCTTTTAGTAATAAGTTTCACTCTAGCATTTAAAATCGTTATAATGAAGACCTATTTGGAATGATGTTCAGAACTCTAATTTCTAAGAATAAATTAGGCAAAATTATATATTCATACCGAAAAAATATGAATAAATGGAAGAGAAAAATAGACACATCATGTAAAACTATATGTCAAATTAGATCCAATAGAAATGATATGATGAATGGTGTCTATAAGATCAAGTGTTCAATGTTGATGAAAAAATGTTCATATAAATTTAGTCTTGGAAGCAAGTTAAAATATTTAGAACGAATGGAATGGTAATCCCTTGATATTTGTGTTTCTATGGGATTCTTGATCACATCAAGTTGTTAACTTATCCCACAGTTCTTCCTATGAACCTCTAAAATGTTCATGATGAGTTCAATGTATATCATTTGTGAAGAAAACTAATATATTTTTTAAATTTAATAAATTATGAGCTAGTAATTTAGGATAATTATCGTTATAATGAAGAGAAGGATGTAAAATATCATTGATAACAGAGATAATATGCTACTAACAAGACAACTCACCTAGTTATGCTTCTCTGTAGGAATGATAAATTTTATGAAGTAATGTATGAACAAAAGGATTTGATGAGGAAGAGGTATCCTTGGTTTTTTATATTTGATTTATTGAACTTGGTGGGTGAAAACAATATACATTGGGAGGAATATGGTATCATAGGATTTTAGAATAAATATTAAATTTAATAAATAAATTTGTTTCACAGATTATGAATAATGAAACTAAAAAATTCATTGATTAATTATTATAACAATAAAATATTTCACATTATAAAGGTTCTAAATTAAATATAATTATGAAAAATTATAATTCAGAAAAAATAGAATTTATCATAAATAATTGTTTTAAAATATTTATTATGTAAGGAAAATCTTATCAATTATATTTTATTTGAATATTTTTGTATAAAATAAAAACCATTTACTCAAAGAGTATATAATATAATAGAAAAAATTAAAAGATCCTCAAGAATTTTGTATCAATTGCCTAATAGAAAAAATTACCATCTTGATATACATCTTCAAACTCATTTTAATGATGATGTTTCCATCTCATTTGAAAAAAGTGTATATTCATAGAGGATTTTCACATGGATGAAGAACGTGAGGCTAGAGAGAAGTATGGAGTCAAATAGATTAAAGAGGGTGACATGAACTCAAATTTTTTTCATGTTTTTCTTGGATAGAAACAATTCATTGGTAAAGTGAATTAGATTTTTTAATAATGTTCTCACTCAAGTGAGGTTGAAGTCACTAGCCCCCTTATAGATTCCCATTTCTTTAAACATCATACAAATATAAGGAAGTGTGAAACTAATTGCATTAAATTTATGTATTATAATGACAATTTTTAATGAAATGTTCAATATATAAATTATTTCATCCATAAATATTCAGTGTGTGTCCTTTTAGATGAGGGGAACATTTTGGAGGCTATTAAGTGCCTCAAACTAGATAGTTCTCCTTGTCCTGATTTCTTTACAGGATAATGTTTCTTCACCAATAGATATTTGATCAAATAAAATGTAATAGTAAATATTATTTAAAAAAATTTACCGTCTCTTGATCTATTTCTAATATTTCTTTTTCATCATCCCAAAGCTTAAAAACCCATGTGATTTATGCAAGTTCATACTAATAATGATTTGAAAAATTTATTATATACTTTTATTGGACATTCTAAAAAAACGATTTAGGAACCTAGGGTACTTAATTTTTATTGATTAATATGTATTCCATTGAGGTACAGACAGTCAATGTGAGATTTTCATCGCCCATTACATGATATCATATATAGATAGACTATTATTTGTATTAAATATCAGGATTAAGATTGATATTGAAAAGTCCTATGAAATGATGGTGTGTAATTTTATTTTTTATGTTATTAGGAAATGTGGGTTCTCTTAGTAGGTTTTCAATATCATGTTCACATTAATATCTTCCACTTGATTCACTATTTCTTTAATGGGAAGGTGATTTGGGTTCCTCTAATCATTCATGGTACATTTAAATGGTTATCACATCTCTGTGATTATCTTCATTATTACTTACGACATTCATTGAAGAAATCATAATAGTGGAATTTCTGAGAGTCCTGTTCATTTCCATGTAAGTTGGGTTTCAATGCCCTTTTTCACATATTCTTTCCAGATGATATGATTTCCTTCATCAATGGAGTTAATAATTCCATTTCCAACTTTCACTCAGTCTTGAATTCATTCAGAAGTTAATGTGGATAACATATTATATTTATGAAGAGTACTATGTGTATATATATATATCAAAATTCTATAATAACATGTCCTCCACAAGAATTTATGATATATTGGGATTAGTCAAAAATAAATTTCCAATGGAATTTCATGGATCCCCTCTTTCTTACAGAATAATTTTTATTCATTAATTCTATGGGATATGAAACTGAATCACTTGAATTATCACCAACTATAAAAGAATATTTATATCTTTTGGTTGGATAATTAGATTATGAATATTGTCTTATCCTATATTTTGTTGAATTTTTATCAGTTTTTATGTCTATAAATTTATTGATTAGTAAGATTTTTTATACTCTCAATGCTTCTATATGGGATGTTCATCTTGTAGAGATATATGTCTAGGATAATTGTTATAGGTTTGATAATCCATTTCATGAAGGGGGAATCAAAAATAGAAGAACATCAATTAATATAACTTGTAGGAGGGAAAAATCACTTGGGTGGATCCCAATGTCCAGTTTATTTGGGGTACTTTTGAAGAGATAATATGACACTTCCCACACTTATTGGTATGTGGAAAATTTATTATCACATATATAATGGTACCTTTAATAGGAAATTATATTTATTCATGAAAAAACATCATGTTTTACAAGTAATGGTGAAATATCATTCCTTTATATCAACTGTGATAGTTTTCCTCCTCATTTTACCGACGGTCCACATTGATCAACACAAAATATTTGACAATCTTGCATTTCATGGAGTATTATTTCACCAAGAATCATAAAATTCTATATAATATAATTCAACAAGATGAAATCCTAGATTTTTATATTCCCTACCTCCCCTTCATTATGTTTCATTTTTTCAACATTCAATAATTTTACTGAAGGTGAATGTCATATAGACCAACTCAAAAAAATTATCTATTTTAAATAAATTAAATTCATGTTGAACATTCATATTTGGTTTAACAAAAACATTCTACATACAAAAAATTGCTTCCATGTGTTGTTATTTCATCAAATCTATCAATGAATCCTTATTTCACATGTCTATTGAAGGGGATTGGGCCCATATCATCTGGAATTTTCTATGCGGTAAAACATTGTTCTAATAATTTTTATATAATTTCATTTCATTAAATTATTCTTCTCATGCTTGTGATTCCTTAAATGACTTATGACCTATTGTTACCTTTTTTGGGTTTCTCGATCATCTAGAAATATTAACATTATGCACTCTAGTAGGATCATAGACCTAACATAAATTATCTCAATGGTAAAATTTGAATATATATATATATAATCATTTTATGCAGACTGTAAAATAGTGGTCCTTCCACTATTAGTTTTATCACATTTTCCATAGGCTTTCATCGAGGGTCGGATTAGTTCAAGGGATAAGGGCTCATAAATCATTTTTTAGGATACCTAGGATAGTCTTAAACATAATTTTGATGGTTCCATTAGTGATGGATTTTCACATAATGTTGAGGATAATTCCATACATATGTGTCCCTCTTTTTCTCTCTCCTCCAAAATCATTCTTTTTACTATTATATCTAATTACTCTATTCTGATTGATTATTTATTTGGAATGCATCTTGTCCATTGGAGTATTATTTATTCCACTAAGATTTCTCATAAGAATTTTCATGATGAAATTTTGATTCTTCATACCTGAAGGGAGTGAAACACGGTCACATACGTACTTTCATCAAAAGAGAAATCGAGAACATAAATCATAATTATTTCAAGTATAGGTTAGATTCCAATGTATTGTATTAATATAATTCAAGGGGATTCCCTTAGAATCCATCATTTCAGACCCCCTTAAAGTTTCAATTTTTTTTACATTTCCCTAATATCCTTTTTAATTATTTAAATTTATTTTTCATCCATTTATAATATTTTAAACGATTTCTTTTGAAAATCATTTCTTTCCTAAAGGAAATTATTATTTTACGAAATAAAAATTTGTTATATGATCTTATGGAACTCATATAAAATGTGTCCATTATGTGATTTTTGAAATAAGAATTATATATCTTTCACATTTGTTGGGTATTTTTTAGGTTCCGATGAGATCAAATAGTATATTCTCAGGTGTTAACTCATTCCACGAATGAATAGATGATGTGCATGGAATCAAATCCATTATAAGACAGCGCCATCTCTGCGAATATGATTTTGGAAGTAGTCATGAACTAATGAAATTATTTTTGATGCTTATTATTGTAACAAAATCACTATGAATTGTTTATACGGTGATGATAATATCTCATAAATCATGATTGATTAATGAATATTCCATTCTCTTATGAATCATGTATTTTTAAATTATAATGTATTAATTCCTAATTATCGATTCATGATCTATGAAATAATAGGTATTAAATATTTATGTTAATATTTTATGAACATACATTTTTTATTATTTTAATAGAGAATATGATCATTGATTTAATATCACTCACGTTTAACCTATAGAGAATCTATGATCACAATATCCTATATTTTTTTCCTAGGTTATAATGGATGTTGCAATGCATGAAATTTCTATAAATGATACTATGAGAGATACTTTTTTGGGACATTTTGAAGTTATTTAATGTAATACGTTGATTATGTATATAATATTCAATGTTACTAAAATTGTATGGTTTTGGGTGCGTAATATAGTTAAAAATATTAGTGTTTCATGTAAAACAATGAAATATATTTTTTATTTCATTTTCCACCTCCATAATACATACATGAACATTATAGATTTTCAATAAAAAAATTATATATATATATATATATATAATAAAAACATTGTACTAGAGGATCTAGAAAATTATTCACCAATCAAGAACCACCACAACATGAAGGGGGTGCATTATATTTTCATATATAAAAAATAATGATGTATACACACACATAAATTTTCTATATTATGTGTTAAAAAATTGTATTGTAATGTACCACCATAAAAAATTATAAAGTCATTCAAATTAAAAATCATTTTCTCTATTATTATATTTTATTTTGGAGAAACATTTTGGTTTAATTAAACATATGTTTTCAAATAAATCCATATCCATTTGTATTTATGGGAAATAAAAACTATAATCTTGGAGGTGTATAGATTTTTTTTCTAATAAAGAGACTCCACACATAAGCATAATCATATACCACGGAATTTCAGGGAATGATTTTAATTAAAATAGAATACTAACATGTTTCCATAATGATCAAAATGGGGTTTAATAATTACTTCATAGAAAAAAAATAGTGAGTAATAATAGGTCCTTGATAAAGGAACACTAGTATAGACACTATTTACCTAATTTAAACCCTACTTGGAATTATCCACATGGCCTCACTAGATGAAACCCAATAAATAGTGCATGAAAATCACTTTTGTAACTACACATAGAGGTAATATAAGATATCATATAACTCATAAATATTAACCAAATACATTCTGAAGGATTCCATTGTGATAATAATTACTTAATAGTTATAATAACTTGAATATCTTTATATGACCTTCTTTAGATGCATTTCAAATCTCTGAGATTTTTTTTAACACGATTCCAATAATCCTAGAAAATTAACAACATAACCATTCACTCTTTATCCAAAGTAGAAGTATTATAAATTATATGAAATTTTATTATAAATCAATTCCAATTAGATAATTTTTTAAAGAAAATTTATAATCTTATTCCTCTTTTATATCATTTTATCAAACTCATTATGGATAAAAAAATGCATTTTCAATGAAAACAAAATTCCATTAAAACCCCTCAATTAATCTCATATAATGTTAATAAACAATAGGAATATATATGAACTATTAAAAAACCACTAATTTCATACATAATATATTAGGGGAAGCCTTATAAAATTAATATTCTATAGGTAATCCAATGAAAATATCCATTATGCATAGAATTCTAACTCATTTTTTATAGTATCATTGCCAAAATAATATACCAATATAATGAAATGAAACTGAACCATATATAAAATAAAAATAAATGGATTCTATTTCTTAAATATCGTTATGCATAACTATTGAAAAAACTATATTTCATTTAAAAGGGAAAATTGATCTATAGTAGATAGGGATTATATGAAAATAGAAGAAGATAATAAAGATTAATCAATAGTTATGTTATGTGATTTCACATGAATCAAGGGAATATCACCAATGAATACATGTATAAAAACTAACAAATGTGAGAGGTCTATACTCTTCATGAATGAGATGAACGGTGAAGAAATGGGATTCTAACAAGGGTAATGTATAATTTAACTATTTTAGAAATTTAGGTAGGATTCATTGTTTATTTTATTGGTTATGGAAAATATGCACCAGTTGTGTGATATAAACTACTAACAATACCTCATATGAAATGGTTGACACACATAGTTACTCTTGGACCAAGCCTTAACATAGAAATATTCATGCACCCCACTCTTATGTATCATGTTTGGACCATAGGATTTTATTGACTCTATCCACTCACTCATGGTTTGTGGATGAATTATCAATAATTGGGAACTCTTACCAATTTCCCATTTCTCAATATTTCTCACTTATAACATAAGAAACTCAAAAAATTATATAAATTAATAAAATAAATTATAAATGGTGTATATTATTGAAATAGTGATTATCAAATTTAACATGACTGAAATGATAAATAAGAATAAAAACATAAAGGAAAAATGTTAGTATAAGGCTCAATCATAGGGTTGTAAGTTTTAGATAGTGTATAATATATTTTTTCCCACACACACACAATGATTATCAGTTATAATAAAAAATCAACCTAGGGAAATGGTATGTACCTGAACTCGTTTATATCTAGCACCAACCAAATTACATGAATGAACCAACCCATAATATTCATATAATCAAGTTTAAATGATTCTTTTCCTTGGATTTTAATTTTTGTTACATCCCCTTTTCTAAATGATCAGATGTTTAGCATCATGTATCTCATGTATTGTAGGAATAATGTCTTCTTAATCAATATACAGTAATCATATTACATCCTCTCCTTTTATTGAAATAATAAACACTTATCTCAAAATTCAATATTACTTATAGTATATAAATATATTAGAATGGACTTCTTGATGTCTTATTTTATTCCCAAGTGTAACAACGACATCAACATCTAATATTTTTCATCTAATTCAATTATAATGGAATTTTATCAATAAAATTGGTGTTTAATTGCACTTATCTTTCATGGAAAGAATATATAGAAATAGTAGTTTTGTGGGAACATCTTTCTCAATCTCTTCATCTTCATAAACTCTGAGGATATTTTAGAATAATATTATATATACGCTTAATAACATATTATCTCAATTTTATTCTTTTCCATGAAATGATTTTCATAATATTTGTATACTCACTTGGATGTCAATTTATATATTATTAATATAGAAATGACTAGTAATCTGAGAATAATGAGTTTATCTCTATTAATTTATGATATTCATCTATCACCATTATTAGATCCATTTAATTCTCATTTAACTCAATGAAAACAGCCTTTAAAATTCCTTATCACATCACTTTTATTCTTTGCGAAATACATTAATTATCAAAGAAACGTTTAAATTCTTAAAATCTCCAAAAATCCATATCTCCAAAATTTAATTATCTTGAATGGTCACATGAAGAGTAATATTAGAATGGTATAACATAAAACTCATTGTGAATCATTCATTTTATCATATAAAATGAATATTATTCTATATCGCAGTATATTTATTTTGAACATAATAACTTCATATAAGTTATACAAGAGTTATCTAGAAAATTCAAGAAATTAAAATACAACATCAAGCTTTTCCAAAAAACCTTATTCCTAGTTATGTGATAAATATGAACACCATTCTAAAAGTATTTTGTTTTTTTAAAAAAAATATACAAAAATTCAACACACCATTGTGACATAAATTTTTTTTATGAAATATAACACTATCAAGTTATAGTATATGAATCATCTTAAATAATTTGTTTTGTTTTCTTTATCATCGCCATGGTGGATCTTAATTACTCTAAATTATTCAACAATATAACATTCCAATTCAATCATTATTAAGAAGTTAATAGCATTGTTTAAATAAATGAGGAATATTGCATTAATTGTATAGATTGATCTGTTTTATAATTTATTTTATACTAATTTTAATTTTACATATATCTTATGTATCCTATGTATAGTTGAGTTCATCGAGAATAATTTGTAGACATTAATACACAACATTCATAAACATTATTTATTCTTCCACAGAATATAAATATATTCAAACATTAGTATAAGTAATTCTAATGTAAATTTAGGATGTCTTATGTTAATATAGTTGAAGAAATATATTATAACATATCCCAACTATTGGGTAACCCAACTAAATTTTCCACAACTTGAGATATAAATATTTTACTTCTACAGGGTCAAATGATTATTCAGCCATATAAGCTATTGATTCAAATATTGATGTGATGAACTAGACATATTATCACAATATTTATATTTAATTGAATTAAATTTTTTGAACAATTTTCATTATATAATTCATAACATTGAGTAATAATATTGTGTTTAATCTTATATAGAAACTGAAATACTAATATTACTCTCCCAAGAAGAGTAGTTCTTAAAATTGCCAATAATCTCAAAATACTTATTTTCAAGATCATATGTCCCAAATAATCAAATATATTGAAAACCTCCAATAATATTATATTAATAAGGAATAAATTCAAAAAAATTGAAAAATCATTGTATGAACTCTAAATCTTATAAAATATATTTTACTACTTATTAAATTAAAAATAATTCAACCTTACCATATTTATAATTGTGATTAAAAAATTATATTTTATTAAATAATGAAATACATTAATATATAACTTTTATTAAATTATATTTCATCATTTTTGTCATTATTTTATGGTATTTTGAAACATATTTCTACTTATTAAAATAATAGCTAAAGGTTTCAATATTTTTAATTCATTATTATGATAATTAAATATTTTTACAATTCCCATTATCAAGTTACTATTTAAATGATCTACCTATTATTCCAATTGTAATATTAAAATGTTTTTAAAATTTTTATTATCCTATAAATAATTATTAATTATAATATTCTCCCTTTACTAAATATCCTATACGGGGTTTCTACATTTTATATATAAAATTTAAATATTATTTCAAAAATAGAGTTATATTTTTTACTGTATTGTTTTCATAAGTGATAGCCTATGGGATCAAAATGAACAAAAATTTAATCTCCTTATTTTTTACTTTTTTTTGTTTTTCATTTCCAATTTTATAATTTTATGTTTTGGAGTATATTTATACTTCATATATTGTTTAATAAATAACCTTTCAAAGAAAGTAAATTTCATATATCTCAACAGTTCGGTTGAACTACTATATGGATGTAAAAGAAATTGTATTGTAAGGAAATACTTATAATATAATCATTGGTATTACATCTTCTGACTGAAAATTATTTTTTTATTATTATCATAAACCCCCATTAAATGGTAAGGGGAACCCAAGATGACATCAACGACTTAAACAACATCCAATCCTCAACAGATAGCTCAAGATCAAAACAAATCATTCAAATCTAAAAATCGAGGTCCCTACCTAGAATAAAAAACAATTAAGACCTGCTTCCACATTCTCGTCGCTTCTCGTCAAGCTGTCCCATGCATTGGAAAATGGTCTTGGAACCGATGGCAATTCCATAACCTCTCAAATGTCTGATTCTTAATTTCTATGACTAGTAGAATACATTATCCTGTGAACCTCCTCTACAATGCCCCCTTGATGTAGAAATAGTTTAAAACTATGTTAAACAAAAATTGAAGGGACACAATGGAGACATATCCTCAAAACATCATTCCTCAAAGAATAAAAATCATTAAAATCATTTCAAACCCAATTTAGATCATTTCAAAGAATAGATTTTTCAAGTTCAGGGTGAGTCTAGAAAATACATAGTAGACAAAACATGATTAAAACTGAAAATTCATGTAGGATACTTCCTCTTTATGCTGGAATCTTAATAGAAATCAATGGCGACCTAATCGATCACAATGAACAAATAGAGTCACTCATCTTCCTTAAGCTTCTCAAGATCAACATCAAATATCAACATCATTCTAGCATCATCGACCATAAAACAAAATCACAACAAAAATGAAATTCCCAATCGCCAAAACCACCGCTAGAGAACCACACCACCCTCCATAGAGCATATCCAAAATCATATTCAGGGTAGAATATAGAGAGGAAAGCATACCAAGGTAGCGATGATAAACCACTATAACCCATTACTGAGAGGCCCAACACTATTCTGATGTAGCGTCGCTGAAAAGAGATCTGAGGTCATCTGAATGAGAAATGCCTCCGTGAGCATGGATCTGGTCTGGTCAGAACTGCAAAAGGCACTATTGGAGTCCAAAAAGTGCCATCAATTGGGATAAGAAGAAGCTGACAAGGAGGGGCAGTGAACAACGATGACGAAACCACCAAAAAACTCCTTATCTCTAACATCAAGTAGCATCAATTACCACATATGTCGTGAAGACAACAGAGAACCCACCTGTGAAAGAAACAAAAAAAGATATGGGTAGATTAAAGGGTATGATTAATCAGAGATATCTCTACATTTCCTCCTCCCCCTTCGGGATGAAACCAAAGGGGAACCCTAGAGGATGAGAGAGATGAGAAACCCTCATGACTTTGAAGGGTATTGGGAAGCCGTCAGGTATTATGTCTTCTTAAAATTGAATAATTTCATACTAAAAGTTTGAATTATTCAATAATCCATGAATAAATATAATTAATAATTCCTCGCTTATTTCTCCCACTCTCATGATTCTTCACCCAACTCTTTATTTCTAAAATTTATATTCTCCATTTTTTATATTATTTAAATATACATATTCATTTTGTGTCACGATTATTTAAATAGACTTCATTATATGATATCTTTATCCATAGATCTATTTCTTCAGTGGTTAATATGTTTATATGATTATGAATGTAATTTAATAATAATGATACATGGATAATGTATAACACAATAGATATGTTAGGTGGTTTATAAATAATGTACACTACAACTATAATTCATTCCAAAATATTAAAATTTCTAACATGGATTTGTCTTATTATATCCTCTTTACCAAACAATTAATTCCCTTCCTTTGAAATGACATCAAGAAGAAATAATCTCACTCATAAAATTCTAACTCATGTACTTAAATACTTATATAAATTTTATGTCAACCATTATTTGTCATGATATGATTTATGATATCACAAATTTTATCATCTGTATCTTGATAGAGTTCTGGATAGCCCGAATTAGTTCACAAACCTTTTCCCAAAATGTTTCAGGGTTACATATTATATCTTAAGATGATTCATATATTCCATTTCAATTCCTAAAAGTAGGTTTTTTTAATAAAAATTACATCATTGGTTGATTTTGAACAAATGTTCCATATAATTCATGTTTTATTTACCACAATATGCCTTAAAATTTAGAGAAATTTCCTTTCGTAATTTCGATCTTCTTGTGAAAGATAGATTGTTTATAGATATAACTCAGTTTATAGGGCATTTTGAATAATCCCATAGACATTAAATGTGAAATATAATTCATTATTGAAAAAAATAGATATAGGGGAACCATAAATCATAAAAAATTAATCATTATATTGTCACCAAAGATGATAATGAGGTATTTCATCTTTTTATTATTATGTTCCATGATTTTATATAGATCCATAATAACCCACACTATATCTATCCTTAAAAATATCATAGGAGTCATAAAAAAATTATTATTATTATCCTAATTTATACATTAGTGTAGGGATATAATTTAAAATACCACAATGAAGTTATAACATGGGATCTAAATATATTCATAAAATGTTTCCTTATGCATCGTTAGAAATTTACCACATTATATTGTCCAACTAGAAAATATATTTTAAATATCAATATAATATAATACCACCTGGGTGTATATGTAATTTTTAGCTAAAATTTTCATCGATAAATTCATTCATCAAATCATTTGCCTATGGTACACATAGATACTTCAAAATGTTCATAAATCAATATTTATAGTTTAATTTAATTATTCTCCCATATTCAATTTATTTATTGTTTCTTTTATGATGATTTTAGTTTTATAAATGAATAGGAATAATTTTTGGAGAGGTATTGTGAAAAATTTACTGATAATTGTTATGAATAAATTCAATAAATCCAAGAGTATTATAATCATTTTTGTTGATATCATTAATAAAAATTTATGATAAATCTTTCTGGATTCATCTTTCCCATCCTTGGCTTCCCCATTGTGGTAGTACATTTCAAAGTCATAGTCCATAAGTATTTCAATCCATATGTTTTCACTTATGATGATCTATTTATGAGTGAATATGTATATTAATATATTTTCATTAATATATATATATATATATAAATTATGTGTTTATAAATATTGTGTCTCGGTATCAATAATAAAAAGATTTTAACTACCAACTCATAATCGTGGGATGGATAATTTTGTTGACGATTTTTAAACATCCTTGATACCTAAAGAGAAACTCTATATTTTTTCATATAGACACACCTTGTCCATTTCCTTGAGGCCTCATTACATAGATACACACTTCCCTTACATAAATTATAGTACTATTACATTTATTAATATCCTATTTTAATCCTGAAATAAATTCATCCCATTGAAATAACCATTTTAATATGACCCCTTTGTTTTTTCTAATTGATTAACCATTTAGATAATATTATAATTTCTTAAATAAATCACCAATAATAACCACTAATCAATTTAAACAACATATATTGGTTATATTTATATGTTTACATAATTCATTGACTACCTCATCATTGATGTGTGAATATATATTCTATCCATAGTGAAAATTTGGCCTAGATAATTTTTTAATGAATATAGAATCACACTTTCTAAATTTACATTATAACTCCTTAACTATGAGAGTATGAATAGAAATCAAAAAATATTTCTGATACAATTTAGAATATTTATAATATATAATGTCATCATAAATAAATTAAAAGTCAATTTTTTTGTATTATCCTTAGATACCATGTCTATCATATTTATAAACACAAATTATAAAATTTTTAAACCCAAAATAATTACTTTAAAATTTTACCTCAAATTATTTTTATAAAGATATATCATTTTTAAAACAATAATTGTAACTTGTAATTGATGATAAATATAAAAAAATATATCATGAAGAAATATTAAGGTCATTGATATTAATATAATATATAATCAATGCGAGGTAAAAATATATTTGTTCATAATAATAAATAAATTGATTTACATACAATGTATGTAAAATCAAAATGATATATTTGTCTTAATTATAGATTGGAAGTTTTATCCTCCCAATTAGAATCTATATTGTGTGAATAAATTATTTAATAAACCTTTTAGATTCTTCCTTGATTTCACCAATTTACTAGAGAAAATCAATATTGTTATTTGGCTATGGTATTTTCATTAGTGATGGGATTAACAGATATTTTTACTTAAAAATAAAGTGTATATATATAATTCCATATGAAAGATGCAAATATTATCTCTCATAATAGATACATAACCTTTAAACAATATAACTATTTCATTAATTTATTTTTATTTTGTATTCCTTTTCTCTATGAATTTACATAATATATTCCAATGGTTGTGGTTCAATAAAATCTAACTCAATAAAATATTACCTCATAAAATATGACATTAAATTCCATAATTAAAATCAATACCATTATTTTCTTGGAGAATGTTTATTTCATTATTCTTAAAGAGAAAATCCATCCAATTTTTTTTTCAAAGTCAAACATTAATAAAATTAATAGATTTTATAGGAATCATTCATAAACTTTTTAATGGACATAAATTAAAAAATTTGTTTCAATAATATTTCTATTATTATTTCTAGTGAAAAAATACTTCTATAATATATTATTTATTGATTCAATGTGATTATAAAAATTGAATGATATAGAACATCATGTATATCGACAATAAAATAATCTATTAGACAAATTTTAATTTATGTTTAAATGACTATCTATAAATTATTTAGTTCCTCTACATAAATATTATAATATTATATTTTTTTTCAATTCTCCATTAACCACTTTTATAATAGATTCTTTTTATTATTGTTATATAAATTACATTACTTCAACTTCTACTTGAAAATGATGCATTGGAAATTAGTAGATTGTCTCTTATACATACACTCATGATCTCGATGGACTCAATATAGACTCTAGTAAAAAAACCCAATAAATGAAAGAAATAATAAGGTCGTTACATTCAAAAATTAAACTTTTCATGAAATTTAACCTCAAATTCCTCTTATATTTTAAATTTCATTTGATTATTTTCCTATTCTATGATTTATTTCCTCAGAAAATTGTTGGATTCGAGAAAATTATACCATCCTTTAAAAACAATTTCACTATATACATAAAAAATGGTGTTTTTATATATAATATCAATTGATTTATTAGCCACATCCTATCAAAGAAGTATTAAATCATTAATTTTAAAATGTGATCATATTCGATTACCAATTTGGAAAACATTGTTGAAGATATCCTCATACATAAGAACAATACTTCTTTCCTTTGTCTTAAATTTAAAAAATTTCTTTCCAAGTTATACATTTGATTTCTAGGAAAACTAATTCAAATTAATATCACCTTAAAGTAATTTCCTTCAATGCCTATATTCTATTTTTTAATTATAGTATATTGAATCATGGATCATTGTTGATCCACATCTCCTCATAAATGATATAAATCCAGGATAATCATCTCCCATTCACTGTATCCTAATGTATATAATATAATATATATACATATAAGTTATCTATTCACCACCATTATTGTATTGTTTATTCCACTGGATCAAGGAGGCCTCTTCCTTGTAAAATAATCTAATGTTGTTGATCCATGTTAGGTAAAAAATTAAATATATTATATAGTAAATTTTATTTTTATAACCAAAGTAATATTATATAATATAGTCATAATTTATATTGATTTATCATAGTCTTCATTGATTTTATCAGTAGTAAAATAGCTACATTGGTTTATTGTTTTGTTGTGGTTTTCAACCCATTCATTATGACACATTTTATAAAAGGGGAATACAATTAATTATATCATGCATAAAAATATAAAATATAAAATGTTTCATGATATATATATATAAATATAATTTAAATGTAAATTTAGTATTACATAAATTTTAATGAGATTTCTATAATTTCATATGTTTTATTTAAGGGGTTCTATGGTCTAACAGAGTTATCTAAAAAACATTTTGGGGGGTTTGTACTATATTTTCATTGATAACAACTATTAAAAAATGAAATCTAGATAGACTGAACTGGATGTTATTTTATTATAATGGTAGATATTAAATAGATAATACTATAAAGAATTTAAAAAATAATAATATCAAAATACTATATTCTTGAATCATTAATACATTATGAGAAAAAATAGTGTTACAACACATAAAATAACATTAATCCTCATTTTCCAAACAATAGATAATTTATTTAAATCCTCGTGGATTACAAAGTAAAGGGAAAATAATAAAAATATTGGAGTACATATGATGGTTAAAGGGTGGTGTACCATCAAACCTATGATAACATAAACTATATATATACATATATAACACATTTGGATTAAATAGCACATTATTTCCATATACATGATAACATGAGAATAATATATTCATGGATGACATAAAAATGATATAAATGGTGTATCCATAGAAAAAAAATCCATTATGATACAAAAACTCATTTTATACATCATCACCATGTAGTTGATGCATTTTCCAATCCAACATTTATAAATGAAATAGAATACAAAAAAATACATATTCTATTTTTCTCATGATAGTTACTAGTTCCTCAAGTTAATATAAAATTCCAGGTCCCACCCATCTTTTTTATGTCTAATGAATACATCACATTAAATGAATAAATGGATTACAATAAAATACATAATGTACCATAAGGAACCTATTATATATCCATTACCATATGATCAATAATTATCTGTATTGAAATTATAGTGAATTGACCAATGATCTATGCAGTCACCCTGAGATTGGTGGTAAATCAGTATGAACCAATTTTTCTATCTTTCTTTTATTTATGATCCCTAATTTAATATTCAAAAATACCTATATTTTTGGGTGATTGTATATACTTATTAAATCAAAACATGCAACACCTAATATAATGAATTAAAAAAATCAATAATGACAATATTTTTATAATGCCCTCCTGTAATGTTGGTGACTATATCGTATATTTTTTGGGTAATTTATAAGAAATATATATCATCCAATACAATCTAGTTAGTAAAATTGAGGAAAGTATCATTCATAATAGTTGTATTGTATTCCAAAAATTATACATTTTTTCTTGATGACTATTTGAGTATCATCATTTGTCCATTTACTGGATCCTACTAGTTTTAGAAGGGTCCTCCCAACACACTTAAAAGAATGACCTTTAATGTACTCAAGGGTGTCACATCAACACTATTGAATGATCTTATTCCTTAAGAAATGATTTTGGAATTATAATAGTTAACATGTTATAGTCATATACATGTCTCCCATATACTCATAATTTCAATTTCATAATGATATATGCATTAAATTATCATATACAATTATGTTTTCATCATATTTTATAGTAACAAGAATACCATTTTCTCAATAGCAATTATAAAATCAGTATCATGATGCTATTTTTTAAAAAATATTTTTCTTTATCATTATGAGTATCGATAGACAAATTATATGTGTGTTTTTGTGGTAGTAGTGTCTTTAAGAAAACCATTTTTCCTATATTCATCCCCATTTTATATGATCTAATTCATTTGAATGAAATAAATATCTCTCAATATCCTAATTCAGTTCATATAATATCAATGAAATTTAGTATAATCTTCATTAATATCAAAGAAATACCATTCATCTTATTCTACCATTTTTTCAATTTTCCATTCAATAGATAGTGAAGGTTTCTCCGCATGTTCATTAATAACTATTCACATTGGAATATTCTACCATAAAAATATCATTCTTATTCTTTTATAACTATTAAATTTGTCTTATAAAATAAACCCCACAAATTAACTTCTGGTTTAAAAATGTGAATAATTTCTCATGTTCTGATTATCTGTTTCTATTGGAAATATATAACATGAATTACAGACATTATGGGAATCTAATCATAATATAAACCCAACAAGAGGATGGATGGTCTATATGATATGATTATGATGAAGTTTTTATCATTTTTATTATCATATGATGATGTATGGATGTTATAAATATAATTTTAATCCATTGTATGAGGTGATGTATGATGTGATCACAATTAATAAATTGGGGATTGTTGACACTAAAATCTCTTTTTAGGGTGAAAATACAAGTTTTATGTAAACCATTTATGCATCAGTCCACAAAGGTATATCACAAGGATGATTAAACTTGTGCACGCATCATTCCACAAACATGGGTACAATTTGAAATCAATGACTGACACTCTTTCACACCAAGTAAATAATTTTTTCCACTAATACTCTGAAGGGAGACATCTCACATAAGGAAACCACATGTGAGAATGTTGTTTTGTGCATATTAAATAGTCTTAAATAAATGTGTGTCACACAATAGTATTTCACACCAAATACAAAGTTAAACCATTAGCTTGCATGGATGAAACCTAAAAAAATAGTCTTATGTGACAAATATGAATTGAAACCTAGGGATTCAATGATTGAGATCCATCAACAAAGGAACTTCCCTTGCTTTATACCTATTTCAGGCCCATAAAAATTTCAACCAATATTTAAGGATTTCATTTATATATAAATTGTCATTACCCCACTATGGGGGGGAAAAGATGAATTGTCACTGTGCTACTTGATAAATACCACTTCCAGGACAACATGCAACATAGATCACCCAAGGCAGAGAATACTGTGTGATAGATCTCTTGTGGGAATGAATTTTATTTGGACCACATTTGAGTAATCCTCTACCAACTCCTCTTAAATCAAATTGACTGTACCTAATTGGCCTACTTGTGAAAACCAATAACCATTCAGAAAAATTCTCAATCTTTCAATAAATAGTATAGATTTACTTTACAACAATCTCTTGTGATAGAGCAATTAGATCATGAAAATCATGCATGAAACCCATAGAAATTGTGTATAGAAACTTCTGAGTCCACCATATGTTGTTCCCTATTCCTTCACATCACCTTCTATTGAATATGGGTACACCGACCATGGTTTCTTATAAGCATGGGGACTCTGACATAGACCTCATTATTAGACACTCATCCCATTATTAAACAATAGATCTTCCAAAAAAGTGTCCCTCCCAAAGTCTCATTAGTTATGGTAACTTAAACCCTGGGGTTGACGAGTGATTCCCCCCTACGTATGAACTTCATGATGATAAATATAATAGTTCCACATTATAGTCGCATGACATTAAAATTCATGTCAACATCCTCAAAACATAATGTTAAATTATTGAATGACCCCATTTGAGGTATAAATTATTTTCTACGTGTGACCGTAATGGGATGATCCTCACACCACCCACCCTCACATAGAATGAGATCCTCCTTCGGAAGCTTCCACACATAAGCCCCATCCACAACCTCGCCACTCCATGTAGACCCTGGTATCATCCATGAGTAAACCTCACACCATTCCAACTAAATTAAATCCTTTTGAAAATGGAATATTCCTTGTTTAATACCCACACCATCCTTCATCGATGCTACATTAATGACACATGAATCCTTACCACATGAAATTAAAATGCATGGATCATCCCTGTCACATGAACTTAATCCAAAACATCAAACTACATGGGTTTTGATTCCTATCTTATAATAATGGTATTTAGGATGCCTTGCTGAGGATAAATACCAACCATGGAAACTCATAATGTTCCCCCTTGGTGTTCAAAACTTTAGTCTGACTCTATAGGGGAATAGATCCACTCAACTTGGTTCCACCACTATAGGGAATTAGACCCACCCATTAGTGTTCTGCCTCCAAAGGATGTTAGATCCACCAATATGGGGTCCACATGGATAGGGAGTTAGACTAAACCATTTTATGCCGGCCTCAAGAGGGTGTTAGATCTACCCATATTAGGTCCACCTCCATAGGGAATTAGATCCACCAATTGCAGTTCTACCACTACTAGGTGTTAGATCCTCCCATCCGAGGTCCGCCTCTACAGTTAATTCGGTCAACCCATTATGGTCCTACCTCCATAGGATGTTAAACCCAATAATATTAGATCTGACACCACTGGGTGTTAGATACAACCGTTTTTTCCACCCCCCCTTCAAGATGATCTATAATAAAATCCATAAGGAATGCCTCCAATGGGAGTTCCCACCCATCGTTAAACCTTTCAGGTGTGTTGTCATACATAATAGGGATGAACATTCGTGATATGCATATCTAGAGAGTTTTAATCAACCAACCACATCTCCAAATTTTTTTAAACTTAGTCCACAATCTTCCGTAACCATTTATATTTACTTTTCTATGCAGTTTGTTAAACAGTCAACATAAATGAATAATATACCTCATATATAAAATAGGATTCCTAATGTTAATTCCATAGAAGATATGCATTCACAATGCCTGATACCACCTGAAAAACATTTGATTCCTTAGGAAAAATCATTGAAGGACATATTCATTTGGAGTTTTACCTTATGATTTCCACATGATAACTTGGGTTCGATGCCCAAGACACCTCATTTGAGATACCCTCCTAAGAGGAAGAATAAAAGGGACAAGTGTGCCCAGCATTCCAACATGCCAATGATGCCCAATGTGAAAACTCCACTAACCAATGTCTACATCCCTATAAAGGTGAAATACAAATTTCTAGACCACATCACTATAATTAAATGGAATCCAAATATAGATTGAACTAGGATTGAGTTCCATGAACTTGAATTAAATCTAGGATGGATACCTAGACTATGTGAAGATTAAGTAGATGAATCCATAGATAGATACCCCCAACATCCTATCATCAAATTTCAATCAAAGAGAATACATCATTGATTAATGTAATTAATGTCTCCCACCTTTGAAAACTAGTAATATGTGGCCATAAAGCATCCAATGTGCACATTCGTGTGTTGATGTATAAACATCCACCTAATGAAGGAGTTGAAAACATGAATCACTAAAGGCCTTGAATGACTCACTAGATAAGTTGTGTGAGTGTAAATATAACTTTCAGTAGAGGCCAAAGGATTAGTAAAATATTTCTATTGATATAAGGAGGGAGTCTAGACAAATGGATGGTCTGCAAAAAATGCAAAAATATAGTGAAAACATTGATATCATAATCACTTTTATTAATGTAGAGAGTAACTATACATCATAATAACTTGGTTAAATTTAAAACTATGAATGGGAGAAATTTGTGTGATATGATTTTCTATAACTATTATTATAGTTGTAATATTTTATTACTAATTGATATTAATTTCCAAGTTGAATCCCATGTATTTTGAACATAAATACTAAACCTTGTTAAATTCTGTTGATCATTCATTTTTTTAAATTCCCTTTGGATTGTTATTTTTTCAAGTAATTTTTGTTTTTTTATGTTGGTTTCATTTTAAATTTGTGATATATGATGATAATTGACACACTACATTTTCCAAAAATGGTTCATTGATATTCCTCAGGAATATAATGTTCCATATATTATTTCAATGAATTATTATTATAGTGTTATATCTTTGGGTTATTGGAAAATGTGAATCCCCAACAAATGGTACCAGATATTAAGTTTTATATATTATGTTTCATATGTAATTAGGGGTGCACTCCCCTACATAATCTCAGGTAATTGTTTTATCTCTATTATTTTTTAATTCAATACAAGTAAAATATTTTAAAATTTTATTGAATTGGAACAAGGAATAATCCATGTAGACTATTTTCATATGAATGAATTCATATTCTAGGTTATGAATATGTAGTATTATCTAATTTATAATGTCAAAGATGTAATGTTGAAAGGATACATTTTGGAAGTAATCAAAAAATAATGTGAAATACTTAATAAGAAGGCATGTTTGATGAGATAGAAATCCATATAATGGGATATAAAAAAATATATTGGAAAATTGAATAATATAGTGGTGTTGAAAACTTATTATAGGGATGTATACCATAATCCAACAGCCATGAAAAAGTGTTCTTGATGTGAATGTTATAATTCTTTGGGATATTATAAGGAATATTAGTGGATGATCAAGTTAATAACATGAACATTGTACAGAGTAATATTGAATTAGTAAAAGTTTTCTTTTTGGAAGTTATGTGGGATATTTAGTTATTATATTTTCTATTGCAATTATGGGATGTGATGGTCATATTCATAAGTAATACTTATGGGTAGAAAAACATAGTTTTTTATGATATGTATTATTTAATTATAAACAAATATAGTAAATGTATGGAATCCATGTAAAAAATTAAAATAATTGTAAATTTCCAAGGGAATGAAATTTACATTCAATAGAATTGTTTAATAAATTTTGATGGTAACCCAAGGGAGATAAGGAAATGTAAATTAGCTATGTTCAGACCCATATCCTAGAATTATGCGATAAAGGGGAACCCAATAAAATATTTCATATTTTATTTAGTGATTTAAATAGTGTGAGGTTATATAAATTCATGTCCAATAAATTCTATATCTTTTAGTGAATGTATTTTAATGTGATGTGTTGATTTTTTATCGGAATCGTTGATTATTGATTTTTGGGTATCATTATCTTCTATGGTAGAGAGGGAGTTTGTAGGGGGTTGTGTATATATAGTTTTTGGAGATTATTATATAATTAATGATAATGATCCCAAGATCACATAGAAGATATTTGCTAATTGATTAATGATAAATAGATGTATCCTTTATTTTACTAGTGTTTGGTATATACCAACTTTATGGAATAATCAAATTTTTATTGGAAGGGTAGATAAATAATGTTTTTTAATAAATATCCACAAAAAGAGAATGGCAGATTACTTAAGGTAACATGGTCATAGAAGAAGTCGTTAATTTTAATGAAATCAATCTATAAGAAGAAAAATATATCAAAAAAATTATTTTTAAAAATTTCGAATGATGAACTTTTTTATTGGGAACCACTAGTAGAAGGATATGATAGTCATATAGGCTATGGGTGTACTAAATATCAGTCAAAATAAATTGAAACATATTTATAGTTATGTAAGAAAATATATAGAATGAAATTTTTTAGAATAAATTGAAGGAATCCCAATTCGCAGAAGTTAGAGCTCATGCACATTTACATATAGAATCCTACATCATACTGTTCTATGGGTGGGTCTTTGTAAGTTTTTCAATTCATCAATGATTAAAACTAGAGAAATTTTATAAATCCTTAAATATGAATCAATTGGTATTATACTGTTTCTTTTTTGAAGGTCCATGGGGGAAAATGATCCACGAATTATACTTAATTGTTTGAGATTTGATAATGGTGGAGATTATGGTAGCAGTTAATTGTAATTTTCTAGTTGCATAAAAGCAATTACTGTTGTGAGAAAATGTTCTAGGGACACTACAAGAATAATGATGTAGTATTGTAAATGAATTAGAAAATTTCTATGAAATCACTCTGAATGTGAATTAATTTCCAAATTTACACGGAATTTTTTGTTGAAGGAATCTATTATAAAGAATATCATTTAAATAGTACACCCTCAAATATATTGGGATATAATATTTAAAAAATGTTTTTGACCATAAATCCTCTATTTGATACCCACTTGTATGTTTTTTATGCCTCTCTTATGACATTATTTATGATATGGATCAGGAAAAATTTAAATCAATGTCTCAACAATTTTTTTATAGATTATAGCGATAAACAACTAGATATTAGTATTTCGAATATGATTTCTAGAAATAATATAGTGTTGTAATGTTCTCATTAATGAGAAATTATTTTAAAACGACTATTATTTTGTTAATAATGGAGTTTAGAAAATGAAAAAAATGATTATATATAATAAGGACTTGTTCATTGGCTGGTATAAAATGTCTTATTCATAACCTACTAACATGTTGAATTCTGATATGTATTGTTGAGTCTTATGGAATGATAAAGGTACGTGACAAAAAAACATAGAATAAATAATTAAAAATAGAGTTGATAAATGGGTTTTTAAAAATATAATGGAATTCTATAAAATGGCAGATGAAGTGAGAAAAAAGTGTGAAAAATAAAATATAGAGGAAGGTTAAACAGTGAGTCGGTTGAAAGAAACTATAATTGAGAGAATTTATTAGAAACATTTCTTCTCTTGGAAAATCATAAATTATATTAGTATTGATGTTGCGTGAAAGGATGATTTAAACACATATTTTTAATCACATAAACAACCACACTAAATATAACATCTATGAATTACATAACCTAAAACTCATGATGAGAATTCCTCTTAATTTAGAAATGAATAACCAGAATCATTTTCAATTTAAATACTTCATTTATAGTAGAAAGAGAAAGGTTACCACAAGTGTTCATCTATTTCTTCCTAGATTAGAGGAAAATAGATTCTCATAAAGAATATAAAATTACAACTATGACTAAATTATCAAATAATTTATATAGAATATCATGAACCATGAATAGGTAAAACTCATACAATTCATCTAGTAAAATAGAATAAATAATTTTATTACACATATAAATTATGAAAAAATTATCAATGTACGTAACAAAGTATAGATGATAGGAAATATGGGCCGAGAAAAAAATTATTCTCTCATCATATCACCTATTCCCACCATTTATTACTCTATTTGACTCCTTCATTGGTAAAAAACAATGCTCTTGGAATAATATTTTTCTCAAAAAAGATGTTTATTTTTTAGTCATGTGTGTTTTGTAATCATTATTGGTACAATGGTTAAATTTAAAAATTACATTTTCCATATATTTTTCCTCACAGTAACATTAGCATCCAAACCAGTAACTTTGGGCTCCACATCAATAATTTCTTCTATTGTCTACATGTAGATACCTTCACTCTTTATCATACCCTTTGTCGTGACTCGTGTTTTTCTCTCTAACTGGTCATTATCTACCATGTAAAAAATCCTTCAGCACTAAAAAATACCGACATTAGCATATTATTAAATCTATTCATTTCTTACGGTATCTCTAGCATTATATAAAATCCTCCAGATCATCCACACATTATGAACATACATGTATTAAATTTTTACTATAATTTACAATTTATGATTTAGTTATCATATATGTATTAAAAAAAGATTAATTATATATCATATTTCTAATATTTAGCAATTTACATAAGATATTAAAAAAAATTTCAAAAATTAGAAACTATATTCCTAAAATAAATGTGCAATATAGAGTATAATAATTCTTTCATTTAAACACTAAAAATAACCATCTTCATCTGGTTATTAAAATAATTTCATTTTTATTATATAATCTATCTTGAACTTAGTCGGGATTCCATCCAACCTGATACTCAACTTTGCCTTAGACTAGGCTCGAAGGGCGTTCCTGATCCCCACGAGATATGAACTAGTGCCATGAATCGATGAAAAAATAATGGGAATGATTTTTCCCAAAATAATCATGATGAAATAAATATACAAGAGTATGAAACATAACCAAAAATAATTGAAATATCAATAAATATACATAACTCATCCAGATATAAAAAATGTTCAACAAAAAAATTTGAGACTAATAATACTACGACTAAACCACCCTTACATGATCTCCACATCACCTCTTTAACACAAACAACTAAATGAGAAAAATACGTTAATGGAACAAGCCAACTTCAATCCTAAACATTATAAAATAGATCGGGTGTTCTGACATAGAGTGGAACAATTATAGTGTGGGATTAAATATCTCAATAGTTAATCACCATAGATTCCATGCATTTCCTTTCCTAAAATAGACCATAGAACACATGTTCAAAAAACATTGTGAAAATATGTTCTTAATCTTTTAATAAAACAAACACAAGTTTTCACAAGTTCCCTTTTAGAAAAACACAAAGAACATTATATTTCATAAATAATTTAACATTCCACAACCCATTTAAAAAAACCCGAATATAGTCCATACAAGATAATCAAATTGTGGATATGAAGAATGTGTAGGAAACAAAAATATAAGGCATAACATGAAAATAAAATATCCAATGAGCAGCAAAAATAAACATAACAGACAAATATACAATCATGGTAATTTCATAAACATCTCTAATAAATCCGTATATGCACTTAATTCCGAATCACCTTTCAACATATAGCGGTTCTTTATATTCAACAACCAACCAACCTCTCTAAACTAGATAATATGGTGGAACTTCCCACCTAGCCCCTCTAAGAAAAATGGTGTACAAAACCATCAATTGGGTTCTATAATCAACCCTCACTCGAACCTCTAGAATATTCCTAGGAATCCCATGATAAAATTATACTGAGAAAAACATGGTATAACTACCACTTCCAAAAGCATTCTCATGAACGATCTGCTAGAGGGGAATGCATCTAAATGTGTATTGGAATCATTAGAATCAAAATTTTAGTGAATGATCCAATATATGGTAATGTATTCCAATGTCATGTGGTTTCGAAACATAATCCATGTCATCATGAACATAAATGAAAAGATATTTATTTCACCAACTTTCTCATACAACCATTAAAGCGTACATGGAAACCACAATTATCTATAAATCAAAACAACTTTCTAAATCATTTAGAAATACCAAATATTTCGTCACACAAACCATATATTCAGTCAATTTTCCAAAACATTTAGACATGCCCACTGGGCCCACACCCCACATTAATACAATATTTCTTAGATAAAGACAATTTACCAAATCCCGCTTTCAAATAATTCATGTTTTAAAATAAAACTCCAAAATATCACATGTTCCAAATAGGAAACACATTTCCAAAAACAATTCTTGACTGGGTGGAAAACACATATCAAACCATTGTTTCTAAATAGCCCAATTGGAATCGACCATATTTAGATATTACAAATGGGACCTAGTTTTAAACACTTCTAGGTTTCCAAGCTATAGTTAAAAATTATAAATGACTTTTATGAAAACTATTCAAAAAATTAATCAAAAAATTTCAAATGGTCCAAGAATTCAGAAACACATTTGAAAATGGTTTTAATGTCCCATGAAGTGCCAACAAGTATTTTAGAAAAGATGTAGACATGTTTAAAAAAGGGATCACTATTAAGTTCCATTTTTATTTTAATGTCCATCTATGTGTACCCCAATGAAACCATGGATGTTCTATAATCCATTGATATGAATCGAGTGTCCATGAAATCATAAAAAAGAATTTTCAAGAAAACCCACTTTCGTTTAATCCAATTCAAAAAGTCACAAACCAAGAATATCACTTACACGAATTTAAAAACCTGGAGAACCTTGAACAAATTTTTAACCATGAATAATTATTCCTTGAATAGGTACCCAAACCACACATCATGTCCAATTACACATTTGATTAGATCTACTAAAATAAAACCTTGGACAAATAACACCACAAGTTCTGAATTTCTTTTTAGAAAAAAAGTGGCATTTTATCAAACACATTGTATGAATTTAAATATAGGTAGCGGTAAACAAATAGATTTAGAGACATTTCTCATTAAGTCTCCATAAAAACACACCTTTAAAAATTTAAAAAATATCGTAAAGAGAATGATTATAATATTATGAAAGCATTAATTGACAGTTCATGAATCAATAAAATGAGTTAAAAAGAAAATTGATGGAAACACCTACATCAACGACATTCAAAAATAACCAAAATTTTAGAAAAGGAATAACCAAAATCTATAGATAGTCCAGATACACAAAAATTAATGGAAACCATCCCACATATCAACTTTAACATTTATGGTTCAACTGAGGTAAAACCCCCCACAATGGAAAATAATGAAATCAATAAATAGAATAGAACATGGGAATAAATTAACCAAAAAACAAAATAAACACACGTTGGACCCTAGGAGAAGCTTTAGTGGAGGAAGGTAAGAAATGAATTTCGGTCTTGGAGAGCCCAATTATGTGCCTAGGTTTAATGGGAGAGAAAAAAAATACCGAATTGGGGTTAAAAACATTACTAAAAAACTAGAATTTCACACTTTTAATGACTTGAGAAACTCACACAGTTTGGCTGAATTGTTTTCAAAACATTACCCAAACAAGAACCCCTCTATGTATAAGATGAACATGTTGCATGGTTATGCCACATTGTTTTCCAAACCATGTACCAACTGTGCATATGCACTTTCAAAAATCAATATTTTCCACATGGTGTTTTGTACAAGGGGGAACAATTACATATAACCATCAACCAACTGTGTGACACCTACTATCAATCCCAAAATCACCCTTTCACACAAAAAACTATTAAATATAAATTAAGACTCAACCTAAAACATAACTATAAAATCCAAGGTAAAGAAAATTATTATATAAAATAATTTACATGGTTGGGTGTGATAATTTTCCTGACCATAGACACTTTCTTCCCCCATCAAGTCACCCACGAGAATAATTAACAAAACTCATTCCCAAATCTGAATATAGATGAATAAAAAATAATCATCAGAGTGACATTTCATTTCACAGGTCACACCCATCCGTTTCTAGTGGAATCCTAAAAAACAAGAACAACAAAATAACCTAAGAGTGATCTACTATCTACAAGGACCCAACTAAAAAATACAACATTAAAACATCCCAACAACATCATCATTGGGTAAACAATGCATGAACTCCCAAAACAACTATTCCAAATATCTCCACACAAAAATAATTCTAATCGAACAAAAAATTTATCACACCACCCCCACCCCAAACACAAGGGTAAAACCAATGAAAGGAACACGAACCAAACAATGAGCTTGAAAATAATAATAATCTCATTATTTTCCACAAACCCGGAGGTCACAAAACATGTAGAATTGACAAAACCCAATTTTCAAAAGACTAACCATTTAATGATTCTCATCCACGGGAAAAAAATGATATTATAAGAAAACATGGCCATGAAGCCTCTTACAAAGTACTCTCAATCAAGTGAGATACCACTATAGGAAACATACACCATTTTCACTCAGACACTAGAGATAAGTACTTGGATAATTTTTCACACCCATTTCAATTCCAATATGTGTGAATAGATACGCTCCACAATATATGCTTGGGGCTATGATGTCTAATGAATCTACTTACCCACAGTCTGTGTGTAGTATCCTATGACCAGATCCCCTTCCACATGAATTTCTTCTTACAAAAATTCACTTGGTTACCCAAACATCCACAATGACAATATTTATTAGTAGTATTGAGACTATATGGATTTAAGTTCCCAAATGGAACACAATGGAAACATACAAGTGTGTGATATGATGTATTAGAGGCCATATCCCATGAAAGAGACTTCCCAAGAATAGTTTTCTCTAGAATACATTTTTTCTTGCTGGATAAACCTAACGAAGGGAATGATTAACAAGTCCAAAATACGTCTTAATCTTCTGAAACCAATTTATCTTAGAATTATTTATCAACAAACATATTGAGCTGAACTTCATAGATGTGAAAACTCTCTCCAAGATCTCTAGATGAAGACCCAAAGGAATGAGAGATGTTTTTCATAGATCCTATGATGATCTCTCCAAAGAGAACGAAACCATATCCTTGAAATGTTATAAATTATCTTTCACTATCCACTTACCATGCTTAACATTTAGGAACTCTTCCACCTTCTTCATCATCACCTATTCTAGTATGAACAACCAGATGAAGGTGGTCTTAATCACCACCCATATCATACCAACATAAAACGATTACATAGAAATAACCTTACACTAATCTAAATATGTAAACATAAAAAAACATAGAGAAATAATCACTCTAATAGATTCCAAAGTTCCCAATGATCTAAATACACTCTCAATTTCCTGAACCCTTTCAAAATGTCTCTATCTGACCTTGATCACCAAGTAAGATAGCCACCAACCAAGAAGAACCTGAAATTAGAAAAGTCATACTAAATAATTTTGGGTACCTTTATGGGTGGATTATTTTTTACAATACATATAACACAAACAAAAGTCAATATCAATTTGGAAAATAATTAAAAATGAAATATGATGCCCGAAACAATAGGCTCACTTGCCAAACACTTTAATCTCATCTAAAACTACTATTTTTAAAAATCTTAATTTTTTTAAATTATAAAACCTACTTTTCCAATGTCACTTTACAAGTAAAAAAATGTATTATACTAAATAAATAACCCTCATTTTAAAGAAAACCAACCCCCAAATCATTTTCCCTATCAAAAAACAGTTTTAAAAAACAATTCCAAACCATTGATTGAAAATAATCACCAAAATAATCCTATGTATCTTCATATATGTGTTTATCCCACATACTCTTACATCACACATGAACACATGAAAACATGAAATTTCCATACATACTCACACATAAGCAAACATCCATAGTGAATACCATCGTTCACACATACCACTCTATTGTCACACAGAAGAATATATCAAATATTAAATCCCAATCAATCTCAATTTTAAAACTAATTTCCAATACAAAGCCATATGAATGAAATTATTTCCGTCATAAAAATTATTTTCTTTTTAAATCCTAATCACACAAACCAAAACCAGAACAAAACAAAACACACAATGACATTGGGAGACTATAATGAACAATTCATATCACACAAATTGGATGAGGAACTAGTGTCCATGCAAAACCAAACAACATATTTAGTGTGTTATGCCCAAAGTATGTATCAATAATTTAGAATAACATAAACCATTAACTAAAAATCCACATGGTTAACTACTCTATGTGATAACATGACAATAAACCAACTCAAAACCATTTTTATTCATCATCGAACCATCCAAATACCAAACTAATGGACTGAAAACCCATAGTACCACTGAAAACGTAGGGATACTAATGAGAAATGGTTCAGGATTTCCTTCCTGTTACTACCTACAGTGTCCCAAAAGTACTGATCACAGATCCACCAAACCAAAAAAATATCAAGGGCATGCTCTGATAACATTTTTCCTGACGTAAAATGGGTGTCAATCCAACCCAACAATAGACCCAGTCAGAGTGAAGGCATGAAGTGCATTGACGATCCCCACCAGCTGGAAACTATTTTTGGTTATCAAAGTAATCACAATGGTAATGATATTTTACCAAAAACAATGATCAAATAAATAAAAATTATCATGCATTGTAACCAATAATAACTTAACATTAATAAATATACAAAACTGATCAAGATATTATAACTACTGATCAAAATAAATTAAAATAAAAATGCGACAGAACCATGCTAACATGATCTCCTTGCCACGTCTTGGTAACCACTAACCAAAATACAATCCTAATAGAAAATTAAATCAAATTTATAAAAGTGAACCTACACAACACCTCTATTCTATCGACGCTATGTGGACCAAGTAGTTTCTGAGAATTAACAGCTCAGTAGGTAATCAATATAGATTCCATGCATTTCCATTCCCAAAATATTCTTTAAAACACTAGTTGAAAAAAATTCTAAAAATATGTTTTTAATAATTTAATCAACCCAAAAAAACATTCTATAAGTTTCATTTTTTTATAACACATAAATAATTCCTTTTTAAAAAATGGTTTCACTTTCCACCCCACATTTCAAAAGAAAACCTAAAACAATCCAAAATAAATAAACAAAAAGGGCTTGTGTTTAATGTAATGGATACAAATAAAAATATAAAAATATAAAATATTGTAGTGACCCTTGCTTAACATACATAAACATTAAATTAATTTTTCAGAATACTTAATACATTACAAAAATAGATGTCCAAAGACTGTATTAGTTTAGTGTCTTTGGAAACTCGGAACATAATCTTCTAATCCTGGTGAAAGATCTTCAACATCTCCCGTAAAGACCCCCCATTGGTTTTCTTACCTAAAACCTTTCATTATGTCCTGGGGAAAATAAAACATAAAAACGGTGAGATCAAATTATTAGTAAGGGTAAACATAGAGAACATAAAACAAACCCTAACCATTTGAAGATAAGAACATGAACATAAAACATAAAAATCATGAGTAATGACACAAATCTTGGCAGTGAATAAGGCATAGATCAAAAAGTAACATTAACCATGATAAAATATCATGGGAATAAAACATGTAATTGTGTAAACCATTAAGCACATGATATGATTTCCATAGTATCCAAGGCATTGCTTCCAATACCATCATAGTGGACATAATCCCTTACTGAATCGAGTTCACTCTTCGTTCCATTTCAGTATCACTGAACCAGATTAACTATTATCTATATCAATGCCTATATAATTAGATATAAATCTTTAACCAATGCATTGGATGGAGATATAGGTCCCACCCATCACATAATGAAATCATTCTTACGTGTGCCACAATATAAACATAAATCATTCATCATAACCCAAATAATAAAATGGGTTTCATAAATATCATCCCATAAAAACATAATCCACATAAAAAAAATGGATATAATTTAATCATAATAAATGTTAAACCATTTAAATAATAGATACATTGTACTTGAAACATACACATATGAAATAATGTCATCTTAGATGGAAAATGGTCTCGATAAAACCTTTGAAATGAAATCTTGAGGAAAATATCCTTTCTTCTTCAAAATCATTTTCTTTTCACAAAATGCCATGAAATATTAAATGAAATTGATTTTGTTTAATGTAATGATGAAATCTTGTAGAGGAAGCTTCATTAAAATTAGGTGTTATGAAACTGTAAAAATCTATTCTTTCCGAATAAGTTAAAAAACCATTCTCCTCGTACTTTTGCCAGAAAAGTCAAAAAGTTCCTCGTATAGTAAACACAAGAAATATTCCATCCATAAAACAATGTAAATGTCAAAGAGGGGTAAACATGACTATAAACATACATGGAAGAATATTGAACACTTTTTGAGAAACATTTTTATGGACATGGATGAAAAATATAACCCGAGTAAATACTTACGTATAAGCAATCTCGGATAAAAATGAGATTGAAAAATTATCCCTTACCTTATGACCAATTTATTCCATATGGGTCTGATAATCCTGTATAGTGGGTTTATAAATATTATTAACTTTTTACTGAACCATAATAATATTTATGATATCATATATGATTCTCTTACGAATTTATATTATCCGTTCAATTGTCAATCCCATGTTAATGGGTTGTTTTAAGAAAAATTATATCATTTTTCGTATGTGTTTTGACTTGTAATTATTCATTTGATTACATAGATAATTATTACATAATTCAATAATTTATAACATTATTTATATATAATATATATTCATAATATAAATATATATAATAGATCGATAAATGGAACGAAATACACCGTTCATGGAGACGGTAGGTCGTATGTACGGATGAATGCTATTTTCATTTCTCTATTGAATTGAATGGAAATAAGTAAATGAATATTATATTTACATAAATCCAGTATCATTATTAAGTCATATATTTCATGATTATTTATTATATATACTTTATAATCACTCTTGAAAGGTTAACAAGAAGAATGAATCTCATCGCGTTTGGGGAGAAGGTAGTCCGTACGTACGCACGAGCGAAAATATCATTCTTTTGATATTAAAATTGTATATAATTGGATGGTATATCATATATATAGAATATTAAAAATTTTATATTTATTATTTATATCATTTATACTCATTATTATACCCATCCAAATGATGAAATGTTTGAATAATAAACTAAAGCACGACGTGGAGGTAGTAAGTCGTACGTACGCACGTGGGGTGACTTTTTCATTCATAGGATGTATAAAATAACTAATATGGTTGTACAATTTTTTTAATATCATAAAATTATATATAATACACTATATTTTTTATTTTAGAATGTAAAAAACAATGAATGAGGAAGTGGAAGAAGAAAGGAACTTGAAAAAGGTAGTGAGATATTTACCTCTTCTTTGGGTTCTTCCTTTTGGTTTGATCAAAAGGGCTCCATAAGTTGTCATTATGACCAAATTAAGGCATCTAGGATGATTTTAGAACAGTTTAAAGGGTATTTGGGAAGGTTTTGTCCTAGAAAAATGGCTTTGGATGCATGAATTAGAGAGAAGCGGGAGTTCCCTTTTATAAGTGGGGTGAGGGGCACCATAGGGAAAACGTAAAATATTATTTTGTAATAAATTCATATTCGGTTTATAATGGCTCCAAAGTGACTTATTTATAGTCTAGGGTTGGGAAAAGTCGAAATAATCTCATAAAATAGGTTGTAGACAATTTTATGTTACTATTTTAACCTTATCATTTAGATTTAACTCTATGTGAAATAATTTAACTTTTTTTGTGTCTTCTTGTATTCTTACACTATATGGTTAATAAACATCATATAAACTAACAATAGAACCCCAATTGGTACATTAATGTCATAAATATTTTTATATATGTCTTTTGGCCGAACATTAGATTTCTAGGACCATTATATCAATTAATAATGTAATATTTGTTTTAAAAAAACTTTTATGTCAATTTTGACACTATTTGGTATTCTGTTTTCTCTAAATTCATAACAACATTATTACTTTAAAAACAATTAATATAACCAATCCTAATATGTTATATTAACCTATAAAATTATTTTAATTCATTAAATGTCTCAAATTACATTTAATTTGGTATTTATAATATCAATTATGTTAACATTTCATTAATAATGTAATTACTGCATCATCATTGTGTCATAAATATATTAAATTATTTAATGTCTAAAAAATATAAATAAAATACCATTATTCAGGAAATATTTTTATATTTCTAATGAATATTTATAGTTGAATGTATCTTATGGATAAGCCTATATTAAAAAATTTATTTATTAAACTATGATTTTAACTATTTTAACTCTTCTTTAAATAAAATAATAATAAATAACGTAATCTAATCCAAGTAGACCAAATAGGTTAATATTTTATTCATAATTGGATTTATGTCTAATTACACTTATCCAATATGATTAGGACATGTGATAGGGTAATAATTATATCATTTTTAACCTTAATTACCCTATATACTTTTAATCATGGTAAATTAAAGAAAAAAGTTACTATTCACCCATAATTAGTATTATCTTATTGAACCACATTTTACTACTTGGTATTAACCGTGTCTCTTGAATTTTCTAAATTCATCTCACAGAAGCGGTAAAATATTGTTTTATGTAAATTTTCAAATTCTCCCAGGATGTGGAAAAAAGACGGTAAAATGTTCAATACATTTTTTTATATCTAAAATTATTATAAAATGACTCCAATGAATTACTCTGCACTTATATAGATATTATGTATCTATTTTGAATTATATTAAATTTAAATAAAATAAATTATTATTTAAATAAAAAGTTGGTTTTAGCCAATTACTAAGTGTTCTCACTATTCATCAAAAATTGAAAGATTTATGAAAAATACCAAAAATTTACCGTAGGATAATTTTGTTATTCCAAATACAAAAATTACGTCCATTTTAAAAAAACAATTAAAAAATTTCAAAAAGTGATTATTACTATTTATAATGGATAGTTTATACAATATTTTGATAACATATCGTTGTTTAGTGAATCCTGGTATTGCGTACTACACACGCTATCGAGGAAGGTCGCGATTGCATGTAATGCATGCCAAGTCAGGGCTAAGTGTTGTGAAATCTCCCTTTGGTTTTGCGTATAACATAATCAAAACATATTTCATTTAAAAATTAATCATAATCTATACTTAATTTTTCATAGAATAATTTCAACAAAACCAACATGAAATTGTGTGTAACAGAAGCCAAGAATAGTGTTGTGTATACTGCAAGCTAATACGGTGTTGCGTATAGTACAAGATAATATTGGTGTAGTGTACAATAGAAAAATCCAAGAAATTAAAAATAATATATCTCATAAAATCTCGGGGTGTTACATTCTACCCCCCTTAAAATGAATTTTTCCCTCGAAATTCGTCGGGGTTATAAATCATTTACTACATGAAAGTTTCATTCATAGAAACCCATATCATAAAAAAGAATACCAAAACATAACTTTAAATACTAAATTACGAAATGTAACAGTTACCCAAATTAACTCATCACTGGGTTTCCACATCGGATAACATAGGTGAAAATATGGATATGGAAGAGAAGTATAACTGTCATGTTTTGATGGAGAGTGGTAGAGAACATGGATATGAAAAAGACAACAAAAACAAATCCATAAATTTGTGATGATATAAGGTACCATCTAGGACAACATTTTTGGTTTTCAAGATCATTTCCCTAAATTTGAGAAAAAATTTAATTAGAAGAAATACTTAATGGATTTTGGTACAATCTCACCGCTGGTCATTCCTTGAACAATTTCCACTATATCTCTTAAATAAATGAAGTTTAATTTTTCATTCGTAAAGTATAATAAGATCATGTGATAGAATGATGGTTCATTCCATCTATCTCAATTAAAAGGTTATCAAATGTTATCATATATACATAAGTCCATCTATGGTGAGGTTAATCATATATGATTCCAGAAATGGACTTATAATTCATCTATCATATTGCTTCATAAAATAAAACTAGTTTCCACTAACCACGGACTTCTTATAGGCCAGAGGTAGGCGATAAAGGCCTATCACACTTTGGATATGGGTTCGATTCTCACAACCTTGTCCGAATTTATGGGTTGTCGCGCATCCTATAGGTTGTCTTTTTTCTAAAACTATACTATTATAACATTCCAGAAAGAATATCAAAAAAGGCTTCTATCCTTAAACAATATTATTTTATGTCCAACATAATCTATTTCAAATCATTAGTCTTATCGAAAATATTCTATTCAGGATCATAGTTTAAAGAGAACGATTACTAGAATTGCCTTCATCCACACATGTGAATATCATCATTTATCCCCCATACGTCATAAGATATATCTTGTTGGTTACATTCCAAACATGTGAATACCTTAATCATGTATTATCTTTCAACATGAATTACCATATAATCTTTTTGAAAACATGAATTCAATCAAAATCCAACTCTTTCCATATACCACAATCCCAAAATTTATATATACTCAAACCATGATATCATTTTGTCCTTATATGAGATCATTAAAACTATAAAAACATTTCATTATCATATTATCCCTTCATTATGCACATATCATATGCTTTAAATAAATATTTCAATAACTTTTCATGGTTACTGGTACCATTCAACATATACTTTTAGATACTTTAGGAAAAACAATAGTGTAACATTCCATAGATGTTTCATTATTGCATAGTACTGTCCATTATTCTTGATAAACATGAAATCATTCCACTTCCTTCATAAAACATTGACTGAGCTTCAAAAATTCTTTCATCTCATATATCATTTGTACTCTCTTTGGCATCATCAACATAAATACTACCCATACGACCATGATGATTCACTTAATGAGAATTTCCCTTGGGGAATTGGTTTTCATAATGCACATACAATCCAAATTTAAAAAATTTAATCATTGTTGATGAATTAGAAATACCATTATCCTTGTCCATGGAGTTAACTGAACCTTTTCCTTTGAAATTACAAGATTTGTGTCCTTCATTTCAACACCAAAATCATCTTCCAGTTCCTTTGAAACATTCTCCCTGATGCCACTTCCCAGATGATTTACATGGGGGTAATTGAAATTTTTTTCCTCTATGATCATGATGAAACTCCATATTTCTATTATTACCTGAGTCAGGATAATTACCAATGTTGAGATTATTGATCATATTATGAGATTTCTGATTATGCATAATAATGATGTTTGGACTTCCAAACCCCGTTTCATTTGGGTGCTCATGAAGAATATCATTCCATTGTCCAACATATCCTCAATTATCATGAATCTTCCTGTTTCCAGCCATTTTCAAAAACCCAATAAAAATAGTGTGATAAGAAAAAATCATGGTAGGAAATCAACATAATAAATGGGGAGTACCTTCAATATATAACATCTTAGGTTTAATTCTATGATATTTACCGTAATTCTAAGACTATAACCTATATGTATACTTAACCTTAAAGACTTCCCTAGACATACCTTAGAAATATCTTTAGTGATTTCACTAATGTTTTCACATCATAGTTTACAATGGTTAACTAAACCTTCACTCTGATACCAATTGTAGAGACACATACTTGACGTGCATTGAAATTATAGTAATTTTGTAGAATTCTTAATACATTACAAAAACATACGCCCAAAGACAGTATTAGTTTAGTG
The DNA here is from genome assembly GCA_963277665.1 of Viscum album. Lineage (NCBI taxonomy): Eukaryota > Viridiplantae > Streptophyta > Magnoliopsida > Santalales > Viscaceae > Viscum > Viscum album. The sequence goes on from OY728139.1 coordinate 907,758,176, forward strand.
TCTTTGGAAACTCGCAATATAATATTCTAATCATGGTGAAAGATCTTCAAAATCTCCCATAAAATCGTCCACCTTGGTTTTCTTACCTAAAATCATTATTTATATCATGGGTAAAAGAAAACATAAAACTTTTTTGCTCAAATGCTCAGTAAGGGTAAACATGGAGAACATAAAACAAACCCTAAACATTTGAACATAAGAACATGAACATAAAACATCAAAATCATGAGTAATGACATAAATCATGGTAGCGCGTAAGGAATAGATAAAAAAACATTAACCATGGTAAAATATCATGGGAATAAAACATGTAATTGTGGAAACCATTAAGCACATTTTATAATTTCAATAGTAGTCAGGGAATTACTACCATGACCATTATAGGGGACGAAGTCCCTAACTGAATCGAGTTCACTCTGTGTTCCAGTCCTCTATTACTGAACCGGATTAACTTTCTATTCCAGCCATGTCTATCTCATGAGATATAAATCATTACCCAATGCATTGGAGGGAGATATAGGTCCCACCCATCTCATAATTAAATAATTATTAAGTGTTCCACAACATAAACAAAAATCATTCATCATAACCCATAGAATAAAATGGGTTTCATAAACATCACCCCATCATAACATAATCCATATAAAACAAATGGATATAATTTAATTATATGAAATGTTAAACCATGTAAATCATAGAGACAATATATTTTAAACATACACATATGAAATAATGTCATCTTAGATAGAAAATGGTTTTTATAAAACACTTGAAATGAAATCTTGAGGAAAATATCTGTTCTTCTTCAAAATCATAATTTATTTTCACAAAATGTCATGAAATTTTAAAATAAAAATATTTTATTGAAAATAGTATTGAAATCTTGTAGAGGAAGCTTCATGAAAATTAGGTGTTGTGAAACCGTAAAAATACGTTCATGCCGTATAAGTTCAAAAAACATTCTCCTCGTACTTTTCCAGGAAAAGTCAAAAAGTTCCTCGTATTGTAAAAAAATAATGATTCCTTCCGTAACACAATCTAAATGTCAAATAGGGGTAATCATGACTTTAAAAATATATGGAATAATATTAAACACTTTATGAAAAACATTTTTATGGACATGGTTTAAAAATAAAACCCCAGTAAATACAAATATATAAGCAATCTCAGATAAAAATGAGATTGAAAAATTATCCCTTACCTTATGTCCAATTTCATCTGTATGTGTCCAAGACTCCAATATAGTGGGTTTATACATATTATTAACTTGTAATAGAACCATAATAATAATTATGGTATCATAGTGGATTCACTTATGACTTTATATTACTCGTTCATTTGTCAATTCCATGTTAATGCATTGTTTTGGGTAAAATCATTTCATTTGTCGTACATGTTTTGAATTGTAATTATTCATATGATTAAATAGATCATGATTACATACATCTATAATTTAAAACATTACTTATATATAATATATATTCACAATATAAATATGTATAATAGATCGATAAATGGAACGAAATACACCGTTCATGGAGACGGTATGCCCTACGTACGCATGAATGATGTTTTCATTTACCTATTGAATTGAATGAAATTAATTAAATAAAAAGTATATGTACATAAATACAGTATAATTATTATTTCATATCTTTCATGATTATTTATTATATATACTTTATAATCAATCATGAATGGTTAACATTGGGAATTAATCTCATCATGTTCGTGGAGACGGTAGTCTGTACATACGCACGAGCGACAATATCATTATTTTGATATTAATATCATATATAATTAGATAGTATATCATATATACAGAATCATCATGATTTTATATTTATTATATATATCAATTATAATTATTATTATACCCATCCAAATGATGATATGTTTTAATAACAAACTACACCACGACGTGGGGATGGTAAGCTGTACGTACTCACGTGTGGTGACTTTTTCATTAATATGATGTATAAAATAACTAACATGGTTGTAACATTTTTATAATAGCATCACAATATATAGAAGATATTGGAGTTATTATTTTAGAATGGGAACAACAATGAAGGGGGATGTGGAAGAAGAAAGGAACATGAAATAGGTAGTGAGATATTTACCTTTTCTTCGGGTTCTTCCTTTTGATTTGATAAAAAGGGCTTCATAAGTTGGCTTTCTGACTATTTTAAGGCCTCTATGATGAAGGGAGGAAAGTTGAGAGGGTATCTGTACAGGGTTTGATCGATCCGAATGGCTATTCAAGTGTGAATTAGAGAGAAGGGGGGTGCCCTTTTATAAGAGGGGTGAGGGGCACCTTACGAAAAACTTAAAATATTATTTTATAATAAATTTATATTCGGTTTATAATGGATCCAAAGTGACTTATTTAGAGGCTATGGTGGGTATGGGTTGAAATAATCTCGACCAATATGTTTTAGACAAGTTTAGGGTACCATTTTTAACATACCATTTAGATTTAACTATATGTTAAATAATTTAACATTTACCGTGTCTTCTTGTATTCCTACACTATATGTTTAATAAACTTACTATAAACTACCATTAGAACCCCAATTGGTTTCTTAATGACATATATATTCTAATATACTGAACATTAGATTTTTAGGACCATTATATCAATTAATAATATAATATTTGTTTTAAAAACTCTTTTATGTCAATTTTGACACTATTAGGTATTTTGTTTTCACTAAATTCATAACAGCCTTATTAATTTGAATTTTTTTATTACCAACTCCAATATGTTATATTAACTTATAAAATTATTTTAATTCATAAAAAGTCTCAAATTACATTTGTTTGGGTATTTATAATATCAATTATGTTAACATTTCATTAATAAGGTAATTACTGCATCATCATTGGGTCATAAATAAAGTTAATAATTTAATGACTAAAAAATATAAATAAAATACCATTATTTAGGTTATATTTTTAGATTTCAAATTAATATTTATAATTGAATTTATTTTATGTATAATCCTATATTAAAAATGTTTTAGTTATTAAACACTGATTTTACCTATTTTAACTCTTCCTTAAATAAAATAATAATAAATGTCATAATCTATTCCATGTGGAACAAATATGTTCATATTTTATTCCTAATGTTGTTTTTGGTTGAATTACACTTATCCAATAGAATTAGGACATGTTTTAGGGTAATAATAATATCATTTGAACCCTTAATTAGCCTATTTACTTTTAACTGCTGTAAATAAAAGTTAAAATCTACTATTCACCAAAAATTATTTTTATCTAGTTGAACAACATTTTACTAAATTATATTAACCGTGACTTTCGGATTTTATACATTCAACTCATAGAAGTGTTAAAATTATGTTTTATGTAAATTTTCAAATTCTCTTAGGAGGTGGGTAAAAGATGATAAAAAGTTCAATAAAGATTTTAAATATATACAATTATTATAATTTGACTCCAATGAATTACATTGAACTTATATAGGTATTATGTATCTATTTTGTCCTAAAATAAATTTAAATAAAATAAATTATTATTTAAATAAAAATTTGGTTTTAACCAACAACTCAGTGTTTTCACTATTCAGAAAAAATTGAATGTTTTCAGAAAAATACCAAAAATCACCCTAGGCTAATTTTGATATTCTGAATCCAAAAATGAAGTCCATTTTGGAAAATAAAATTTATAAAATTTCAAAAAGTGGGTATTACTATTCATAACATCTAGTTTATATAATATTTTAATAACATATCATTGTTTAGTGAAACCCGGTATTGCGTACTACACACGCTATCGAGGAAGGTCACGATTGCGTGTAATGCCAGACACGTCAGGGCTCCGTGTAGTGAAAGCTCCATTTAGTGTTGCGTATAACATAATAAAAACTTATTTCAGTTATACATTAGACAAAATCTATTCTTAATTTTGTATAGAATAACTTCCAAAAAACAAACTTGATATTGTGTGTAACAAGAGCCAGGAATAGTTGTGCATATACTGCAAGCTAATACGGTGTTGCGTATAGTACAAGCCAATCTTAGTGTAGTGAAAAATAGAAGACATCAATGAAATTAAAAACAATATATCTCATAAAATCTCAGGGTGTTACAAATACAATATCCAATGCTAATCATAACAGAATATAACATAGAGATATAAAACTAGCTAAATTTCATAAACATCTCTCCAAGAAATCCTTAGATATACTCAATTCAGACTCACATACTAGCATAAGGTGTAGGTGCATATTCAATAACCAACTGGCCACTATATACTATCCAATCCAGCGGCATGCCCAACCTATACCCATCTATTCAAGGGGGTACCACCCTATTTAATCATGATCATGAATAAAAATTCACTCAACCATATAGAATACATCTAGGAATCAATGATAAAATAAAAAAATAAAAAACATGGTATAAAAACCACAACCCATAGTATTATCATGAAAAATAAACTAATGGGAAATGAATCACAAAGTCTAGTAGACTCAATACCAACAATGTTCTCATACATCATCCAATAGAGGGTAACACATCCCAATATCTAGTGGTCTCCAATCAAAATCCATGTCATCCAAAACATACATGAAAATCCATTTCATTTACATAAATTATCATAGAATCATTAATTCTTATATAGAAACCATAATTTTGAATAAATAAAAATCACTTTACATTTCATTTTAAAATACCAAATAGGCATTCATGGTACACATTATTTTAATCCATTCTCCAATACATACCAACATCCCACTACTCCCACATATGACATCAAAACCAAATTTCCCATGGAAACACAAAGTACCAAATTGGCATTCACATCATATTAATTTTAAAACAAAACTCCAATATATATCATGTTCCAATAGCACAACACATTTCCAAGATAAATTCCAAACCATACATAAAATAAAAAACATACATAAGATTCCTAATATGACTTTATGAATCAAACATATTTAAATGTCCCAAAGGGGACATAGAATCAATAACCACGTAGTTTCTAGGACATATTTCAAAATTAAAAAAGGTTCTATATGATAAAAACTTACAAAACATATTTTAAAATTATAAATGGACCAAAAATTAAGAAACACATCAAAACCCACTTTCATTGTAACATGAAGAGCCGACACAACATTTAGAAATCAAGGAACCATTTTGATAAAAATGGGATCACACTTTAGTTCCCTCATTTTTTGAATCCCCATTAATGTATACACCTTGTGTACCCATGGTTTTTCCAACATCATATCAAACAATTCAAGTGTACATAAAATCATAAAAAAATCATTTCCAAGAAACACCATATGACTATAAACCAAAAAAACAAGTCACACAATGACATCATCACCAATAAGATTTTAAAAACTAGGAGAACCATTCATGTATGTTTTACCACAAATAATTATTACTTGAAGAGGTACTTAAACCCCACTTCACTTAAAATTAATATTTTCATCCAAGATGCCAAAATACAACAAAATCCAAATAAAAAAACAACTGCTCAATTTTATTTTTTGAATATAAGAGGTATTCCATCGAACAATATACAAGAATTTAAATGTAATAAATGGTAGAAAATCCATTGAAAACAAATTAGCATTAAGTTTTCATTATAAAATTATCAAATAAATTAAAAATATGACATCAAGATAATGATTATAATATTTGGAAATCATTAAATGAAACCTCAACCATTAAAAAAATGTTCAAGAAAAGATATTAGATGAGAAAATATACCTCATCAAAGTCTGAATGCAACTAAAAATTGGGAGAAGGAAGATACAAGAAACATATACTATCTGCCAACCATAATATAAATGGAAAACATGACAGCCATAAACCATAACCCTTAGGGTTGGGCCGAGGTAAAACCCTACCAAGAGAACCCATGAAATAAAGAGTGAAATTTGAATATAGGAGGAAATTGAAAAAACCCAACGAATATTACTTAGGAACCTTCATGGAGCTTTAATGGAGGAACAATAGAAATGTATGATGGTATTTAAGAGAGTATTTGTGTTCCTAGGTCCAGTTGGGGTGGAAAATCGAAAATTAGTGTTAAAATAGAATAGGGTAAATTAAGAATTTAACACTATTTAGGATATGGGAAACTCACATGGTTTTCCTGCATATTTTTCCTAACTCTGCACGGACCGTACATCCTCACTATAAAAGATGAACATCGCAAACATTTTCCATTCCATTCAAAACCATGTGATCTCTATTATACAAATTCATCGTCATCCACATGGTTTCCCTTGAATGGGGAAAATATTATACATGACCATTCACCAATGATGCATCAGCTACTATCTGGAAAAAAATACCCTATTTCACAAAATATTTATATTGGGACTCAACCTAAACCATAACCAAATGTTCTAATGGGAAAATAATAGTTAACTAAATTAATTTACAAGGTTATAGTGTAATCCTATATAAATGTTTTAGTAATTATTTACCTAAAAGAAATTTAAGTATTATTAACTCTCATTAAAACATCATACAGATGTTAAAAAATGAAATAAATATAGGCCAAGACAATTTCCCCCACATATAAGATATTGTAGATCCTCAATCAATTCACTAGTTGAATTAACCGGAAGAAAACAAATCCCAGGAATGAAAATCTGGTAGATAATAACAATGTGTTTCATAAATGATTTCCCCCAACAGAATTTCTACTGTAGAAAATTTATTACTCTGCCTAATATAATTGTTTTTGGAAAATAATGGTTTAATATTTATAAAAATGAGTGATATAGAATATTTTGATTAAATTAAAACATACCTCACTTTTCATTTTACACAAATATACAAACATCTATTTTTCCCGAAGTGAATAGAGTCGTATAATTTTATATAGAATAAATTGGAATAATTAATAGATAGGTGTGTCTAATAAATTATAAGTAATAATTATAAACTCATCCACTATATTTAGCTTAATAAAATAATATTTATCAAGGATTAAGAGATCATTTTAATGAACATTTATATTCATAGTTTATGATCTTAATAACTATTAAATAAATTTAATATATATGATTATTATTTACACTAATTCCGTAGTTTGACTAAAATTAAATTATTTATTGGTAGAAATAAAAATTATGTACCCAATTAATTCCATAGAGTAATAGAAACTGACCTCTAGTGAAAAAATGTAAATCATATGTTATGAAAAGTTTCATCCACTGCAATTGTTAAGGAGACAGCTAAAATCCAAAACTTTTAGAATTCTTTGAGGGATTCAAATGTCCCTGACATTGAATTGAAGTGACATATATTTATGAAATAACAAAAAGTCATAAAATACAACATTTACCATAATATTGAATCCTAATATGGTGGAAATAACATTTAATAGATTCATGTAAAAACATATTATGAAATTATATAGTGATATATAATTCACCGTCTCACAAGTAATCTCCCGAATATTTTTGAAAAAAAAACCAATAATCAAAATATAATTGACCATACACAGTGTTACTACTATAATTACATAATAAAATCAGTGAAAATTAATCATCTTAAAAAAATACATTCTTAAACATTGAGTTCACAAATGATTTTTATAATAGTATAAAAATAATCATTCATGAATATGAATTCAGCAATCAAAGAAATCAACACACTAACAATAAAAAATGATAAAATTCAATTATGGAATATTATAAAACAAATAAAGTAAAAACATTTAAACCATTTAACATTAAAAAAATATCTATATCATTTTAATAAATATAAACAACATTAATTGTCAAAAAATAACAATAATTAATCCCCAAAAAAGGACTTATTATGTGAGAATATTTAATTAAATCCTTCATTATTTTGTATGATATGAATAATTTTCTAAATTATTTTATTCTCTACACATTTAAAACATGTTAATTTATATTTTCATTGTATTATATTAATGAAAATTCCAACCAAAGTTTGTGCCAAAATGTTATTCATCCGATGTCTCTATGGAATAGCTTCATTTCATTAAATGTGTATAAAATATCTTACAACTGATTGATTTACACTCTAATTTAACTAAAAATACAATTGATTGTTTATATGATTAGTTTTCAAGTATCCCGTCCCTTTCCACTCTTCATTTGTCCACTTTACCCTTTTATTTGTTCACACCTCTTTATAGTTGATTAAAATAGGCATGGTCACATCAAATCTTTATGGAGTCACTTATTTACTATCATGACAGTTTCATATCAGTGTTCATTTAGTTGAACTACTATTATACCATTTCATTCCATGTTTAGTTTAGTTATTAAATATTCTATCCATATTTTTTATATATATGGTCTTTTATTCTTCTATTAGGTTGTCTTTTATAATGAATTGGTGACTCATGGTCAGTTTGTATTATGTTATAGCTAATATTTCCGTCACATGGATTGTGAAAACAAATTTTAGACAATCAATCTATTACAAGATCACTAAAATAATGTTATTTCAAGGATACGTGTGGTAAATCTCCACTATGTCCATAGTTTTCTCGTGATCCTACCATTTTTGGTTTCCCAACCTAATGGTAACTTGAGTAACAACATAGTGGATTCATACATCTATTCTTATATTTTATCATACTCTTGTATGATCTTGAAATTTTTATTATGATAATTCATTCTATATAGCCTCATCGATAATAGATATTTTTATAAATCTACATCAAATTTTATATGGAGTGACGATACATTCTATTCATCACACAATTTCTTTTATTATTATTTTGTTGATTGAATATTTATTATTTCAGGATATCAGGGATTTTTTGGAATTTTAATGAACATATCGATTAAGAATTATCATTTGGGAAAATTGGGATCCATTAAAAAAAATATTTATACAATTTTATTTTTAATAAATAAATGTTTTTCCCCACCATGATGTTCTATGAATAGAGTCCTTAGCTAGACATACCCCAGAAAACTCAATCCATGGTCATTTTTTTGTTTTGTTGAATTTTTTTCCACCACTGTATTTTTTGTTTAAATATTATATTATGTTAATTGAAACCCCTAAAATATTTAGAATTTATTAATATGTTCTTAATTTCATTCAATATGCTAAGACTATTATATCTATCAAAACATTTTTATTATTATATCTTCCCAAAAAGGGAAAAAATTTAAAAATTTAGTCTATAAATATTACAGAGATGACCTATATTTGATAAGAAGAGCTCGCCCACACATTTTGTACTCAATGAATAATGAATTGTTGTACAAACTACCAAATCCTATATAGAATTGAATGAAATGTTTCGAAATTAGAAAACTCAAAATAAATACAAATAAAAGATAAAAATATACTTAATAAATACGATCTAAACTTCTCACATGACTCAAAAGTGATGAACATTTAAAAAATAGGATATTTATTTCTATGGTTAAACCAAGTAGCGGAAAACCTTTCATGAATAATTAAAGAAATGTTCAAATTATTAAAAATGAATATTTTTATAGGGTAGTAAACCATTACGCTCCCATGGTATGGAGATTTAATAGCATCTAAAAGCAGATAAAAACAATCAAGAATAGTTCACACTGATTATGGAGAATAATTTTTTATTCTTACCAAATGATGGGATATGTGGATGAAAATTTCTGACTAATATATATTTGTGAGGGTTTTCTATTATCCTGAGTGATAAAATATAATGTAAAGATTTTACAATGTTTTATTAATTTTTGGTTATTAAAAATTATCTTCTCATCCCAAATCTCATTTCTCTATTATGATTCTAGTTCTTATGTGTACATAGATTCAACCAAATAGTCTCTAAAAGTGTTATTTGACTAAATTATGAATTATTTCATCACAATGGTGATGGAAATCACTCTTTTACTGGTCTATAAAAAACATCATAAAAAATCTAATCGATTTATTCTAACCTCGTATTTTTTATAAACCTAAAACTCTTCCAGATCATCTTTATTTTAGAGGGCATGCATACCTTTTTGAAAATTTATAAAAAACAATAGTAGTTTTTAAGAAAAATATACCTATGATAATTAGAAAATTTTTTACTGCTTAATAAATGAATTATAAAATCATTGGGCAATGTAGTCTTCCATACCATTACAAAATAACCATCCAGCCTTGCAAAGGGTTTACTCATTTATAGATAATCTAATTGAAGTGAGACAATAGTTAGTTTCAATTCACTTAAACCCAAAACCATAAACATGTATTAATACATCAAGTTGAAACTAGATTTTATATCAATAATAGAATTCATCTCTTTACATTCATTTATTCTAGAAAAAATGAAAAATATTTTAACGCCTTTTATTTTTTAGGTAAACAATTTAATGGGGCATCACTAAACACATAATTATGACATCTTGTATACAATTATTCCAAATATATTTTTTTGATAAAGAAATTTTTTGATATGTAAAATATTTTGAAAACACGTTACATCATTCTGAAAATAACATGGCTTAATATTTGGTATTAAAAAATTAGGGTACAATAGTTCATAATGTTTTTTACACATCGAGAAATGGGAATGGTTGGGGAATAATACTTCAAAAATATTTTACATATCTTCTTCTCATAAAATCCTTCCCTCTTCATAAATTTATTATTGTTTTCTAATTTTTTATTAATTTTATCTTTAGATTTTTCAATTTTAGATTCAATATTTTGTTTTGGTTAGACATTAAAATCATAGATTCATTGATTTTTCACTAACCATTTTTTTTCCTGGTTCAATTTAATAAACAAACCCATCTTCAAAATATAGAAACTTAAAATTTACATATCTTCATAATATTTGATATTATAGTTACGTCTATAAAATTTTCCCTTGGATTAGGTTCAGATGGTCAAGGAAACGTTCCCGTCATTCATCTCTAAATCATTATATCATTTTACTCATTTGGTTTCTATGTATTCTATAGTAGATTATTAGGATTCATATATTATGATATTACAGTAAAACAATCCATCTATGTAATTGGTAGAATTTAATGTTTTATTTAACTTTTGATAAAAATATAATGGTTTTTTTAGTTCCCAGGGGTGGAAACTTGTTTTTAATCACCATATTGTCTCTCTATGATTGATTTATTTATTTTAATGGAAATCATTTTAATGATTCAAAAATGGTTTTTTGTTTCCATTTTTATTATCCATACAGTCTAAAAAGAAATAATATTTAGAAGACTAATTTTCTTAATCAAAACTATGATAATAGATCCTAGTATTCTCATACATCCTACTTTGATTACATTTTACCATGAGTGAATTTTTAATAAAAACTATATCATCCTGAGTATTTAATTGAACCCTCCAAATAGTTCCATTCATAGGGATCAAATTTAGGGAATTTTATGCATTTTTATCAAAGACCTGATTAATTTCTTTAGCATTACTTTTAGATAGGTCACCACCATAGGATTAATTTATAATATTTATATTATTAGGGTGATAATGTTGTAATTAGTATCTATAAAAATATCAGGATAAAATTTGTGTTTGTTAAATAACATAACAAGTTGTTTGAATATACCCCATGATTCATGATTGTGTACCCCCTACCCTCGTATAAGTCATGTGATTACTTTCCTCACTAAATTTTTCATATTGATGGGGTAAATCTTTGTTATAAAAGTGTTGAAAATGAGGTCTTCTATGTCAATGATTTACTCATCCAAATTATAGAAACATCATATATCCTTACGCATTAAATAAAAGGAAAACCCCCTCAACATAATATCCAATTCACTATGAAAATAGAGAGGTATCATTTTTAATGAACAATTAAAATCATTAATGAACTCATATGAATCTTCAATGATATGAAAACTAAAAAAGGGGTACATAGAGAGATGTAAATATTTAAACTAATAGTTTTAAGACCTAGGAGAGAAAATTCAGTATAATTGATTACTAAATATTAAATGAAACTAGAACTTTCCAATTCCATTCCTATATTGAATTTGATTAATAGGTCATGGGGGATTTGTATTTTTATTTCAATTTTCAGCTCTATGTATTTTTTGATATAAAAGTTTAGAATGATTTTTATATTTAATGTACAAGTAGTTTATTAATAGATGTGACTTGATTTAGTTCAAATTTAGAATCCCTAATGTGAATGAATGGTTGATTTACGTTTCTTTTGACATAAGAATTAAATTGTGATGACAAAGTATATTTTATTAATTTCTGTTTTATTGATTTTCATTCAAATTTTAAATATGTAATGAGTTAAAAATTTTCTTTTTTTGGAATTCTATTATCTTCTAAACAAGGAATATAAAATTATATAATCGTTATTTCAATGAATAGTATAAAAAAATTTATAACCAACTAATATTTAGTGGTGGAGTATGTTTGGTTGAACCACATAGAAGGACAAATTTACCTTACAAAAAAAATAAAATGATCAAAAACAAACAATACAAAAACATTTGAAATGTGATATTTTTTAAAATGTTGTGGAGTGATGGTTAATGGCGATGGATGTGGAAAAAATTGGTAGAATAAATAAACGATATGGGAATTTAGGGTAAAGGAAGGATTTTATGAAAATTTATTCAAATTAGGTGATATAAAAGATCACTAATAATGAAAAATTGGAAACAATAAAAATATTGATGTTTTGTGAAAGGACGATCAAAAGAAATAATTTTAATTTGATTTGTTGGTCCTAGTGAATAACCGAAGAGGGTTGTTAAATTGATTTTCCAATAAAAAATTAATATATAATTTTATTTTTCAAATCGACTCTCAAAAGCGATATAAAGGCTCACATAAAAGAAATTTGGATTTAAATTATCATTTGAAACTAGATTATATAACTAGATATTATATATAAAACAAAAATTATGGGTAATTATTACATTAAAATATTGTTGAATAGTTTAAAAATTTTAAAAAAGATTTTATTTTAAGAAAACAGAACCAATGAAGAGCTATAAAAATGTTATATGAAATTAAGAAAAATAAAATTTTACAAGGCTTTCAGTCACAAACTATGAAATAATACTGTATACATGAAAATAAATAGATCATAATGAGTTTATTATAAAATAATCTAATCCACAATAAGGATCAGGTTTTACAAACAACCGCTCACAATGAAGCTGAAGAACAGACCCCCTACCAGACTTATTAATCGGATATAACAAGTACAAGTCACAGAAGTCCCCTTCCACTATTGTTAATGAGAATTAAAATTATGAAATGAAAAAAGAGATTCATAAACACTACAATTTTGTACATGGGTAATTTTTATAGATAAATAGAGAATGACATCATAAAAATAGAAAAACAAACATAAATATTACGAGGAAGAGTTTAGAGTTGAGTTGAAATTTAGCACAAGTTCTTATAAATGTGTTACATTGCTGAGTATCATCCATATGTTTTTCAAATAATGTGTGTCAAGAAAAGGGATTCATAAATATTATGGATAATCATTTTTTTGTTTGAATTCACAATATATATTCACTGGTTCTATATATTCAACATGAACACAAAAATTCCTATAATCTTGCATAGGGATGATCTTTTGAATAATTTTCATATAATGAGATCCAATATTATATTTCAAAATAAAAATAATATAAATTTGAATCTCATAGAGAGCATAAAATTTAGAAAGATAGGCATGGTCATTAATTATTTCAAGGCGTTGTTTATGGATAATTATTTTTAACCCATCTTCTCCTTTATAAAATTATATATACAAAATATATATTATAGAATTATTTTTTGAAATTACTTTGGGATTGGGACAAAAACTCTTTTGGTGGCACATACGCTAACAACTACATGGTAAACTGATAGTTGTAGCCTTTTGTGGCAGAGGTACCACATTAGGATAATAGCATAATCCGGTGGTTGATCATTGGGTTATAGTAGTAGACACTATAAGAATGATATATCAATGGTTTCACCATCTGATACTTATTGTATAAAATAGTAGGATGTATCGTGTGATTTTATTAGTGTTTTTTGGTATATATGTTGTACCAATAGTAGAATGGATCACCAATATCATTCATAAAGTAACAGTATTTCTTTTTAGAAATTTAATATAAAAACATTGAAAAACAGTGAAAACATTTTATAATGTATTAATTACTATCATAAATTATTAATCTTATTATAATCACAATATACCCGAGTTTGGTTCATTAAAATAAAAAAGGTGATCAATAATCATACCCTCTTGATGATCCCAAATAATGAAATTTACATGTCCACATATAATGTATTAAAAGATAAAGAAAAAAAATAAAGATAATGATTATAATTTCTACTCTAAATGTCATACACTTGGTTACATATTCAAGTTATAAAATTACTCATATGAAATTACATTCATTCAGGTACACTGCCTTTTAGGATAATCAATATGGTAAAAAATAAATAATAAAATAGAAATAATAATTGGATATTGACTAAAATGGGAGTTGTTTCATTTATCATAAGAAGTTAACTAGTACATTAAAAATGGTATAAATATAAAAACAACCCCTATAAAATTCTAATTTAAATATGATTTCCATCCTTCTTCTTAAGAGTTACAGGATCAACTATCTACTTTCTTTTTCTAGCGATATGCGAATAGAATAATTAGTAGGTGAAATTAGAGGAGCAGGGAGCTAGAAAACAATTCTAAAGGATTCCACTGGTCTACTGTGTCTATAAACATCAATAAAAGTGAGGTTATAGGGTCTCAACACAATAGAATTAATTTTGATATTATTATAAAGGGGTGTAGAAAGAGATCATACCAAGGGAATAGTGACCATAAGATATATAGAGGATATCACTACTATCCTCGTAGTATATATAAATGTTTATTTCACTCTACTAATCGTCTAATCAGAAATCCACAATGATCTATTAATTTTAAAAAATCATCCATTTTATCAATTAAATAATTTATTTTAGGAGCTAATTTTATCATTGATGTCACCTACAACACTAAGTCCCTAGTCCCATGAGTATTTCTTAGGTTCCCATATAAGAAACTAAAAATATAATCTATGTAATTCATTGAATAATTCCATTTATGGAAATACATTATAGCCATAATTATTGTTTTGTTATCCATCCTTGCCTCACTCATGAATTCTCTAAATACATTTTATATATGTTCACCATTTTATTTTATATTATAATGTTATTCTAGATGATAATACATATAATCACTCATAAAGACTAAACATCATATCTGACAATGGTTATGATCAAATTATTATAAACCCAGGAAGGAGCATAAGGTGGATCACTAGAAGTGGGAACACAACCTATAGATAGAGATTCCCACCTCACTAAAAGATAATGTTGTCCCTAAATAATGGTTATTCTCATTTCCAGCTTAATTGATTGAACTTGTTCTATCATACCATCTATCTCCATATTATTTATTTCTATATCATTCATTTCAATCATCATATTATGTATGATGTGATAAATTAACAATGAGAATATGTACTTGGTATCAAATTCAATGAGTTTTGTTTCCTGGTGAGGTTTTCATTTTACTGTCCAACTGATTTTTGATAGTATACATGACATGAATGACTCCATATAATCTTTTTTTACATAATTAGAATGAGTAAGAAAAGATTTAGGATAAGGATAAAGAAGCTGAGTCCTATCATAACAAGGTAAATAAGATTCTTCATGTCTTGTATCCACACCATAATCACATGGAAAAATAAATTCTAACATTTTTCCTTGTCAATCTCTTCAATCAAGGATCCCTTTTGGTATTTCTCAGTAATAGTTATGGAAGGTCAGCCATAATTATATGTCCTTCCCTAATCATCCTTTCTCTAACCATATTGTATAAGAGTATTAGGGTATGTAATTCCAAATAGGATATAACAAAGAGACTGTTACACCTTATTTGGTGACTGATCTTCAACTTTTTCTGAATAAAATGGTTTATCGTTTGAATTGATTCCTGGAAATAGAAAAAAACATTTTATCATCAAATGGATTAAATGATTTAGAACCATCAAGGGAAGAATTATATTTATTTTTATTATCCCCATCATCACCCCAACTATTAGATCCATCTCATACATTGAAATGATATTTTGAACACCATTAATAATATTTCATAGTCTGTTCTTCATTTGATACTTCAGTGTCTTCATTATCATTTCCTCCACCTATAATGATTTCCATTAATGGAATAGGAATAGGTTTACTAGAAGTTGGTTGATGGAATATAACCATATCATAGATACTCCATTCTTCTTAAGAATCATGAGATGATACTTCTCCAGTATACTTAATAACATGAACATCAGAATCGTTAGAATATATAAAAACCTGATCTAGTTACTTTCTAGGTTTATACACGTATTTTATTCTAAATTGTGGTTTAATATGGTTAACATCCCATAAATCATGTAAAATGACACATACATTACATAAATTGATATTAATTCATAATTGAATAATATTTGTTATAAAATATAACAAAGCCACAACATGACTGTATCTATATAGAATCTTTTGAAAATGGGAAACATAAAAATCAGGTTCATAATAAATCATTATATTCTCCCACATATTTCATCATAAATAGACCACTTTTCACATATCTTACATAATTTACTTCTCTGTGATTCTGTGAAAAGAATCATATGAAAGTGTGAGATCTGATGTTTAGAAAGGGTAAAAAAGGTATATATCAATCACATTATAATCATAAGACATACGAACATAACATTTGAAAATTTAATCCTTCATTTGACAGATCGTGATATCATCCCATGGGATAAGTCATAAAAGTTCAAAAAAAATCAATAAACAGAATACCAAAAATCATAGGACATGAAATGAAATTTTATGGGAAAAACATTGGCATAAAAATCATTTTATACTAGAAAAGGATCATAGAAAAAATAATTACAACTGAACAAGTTCATTACCAAACAGAGTTTACTCCTCATTCCAACCCTATACTACTGAAACAAGATCATTTCCCATTCAGGGGATGTTTATATCAAGAGATATACATATTTAACCAAATAATTAGAAAACTTTATAGGTCCCATCCATCTCATAATTAATTTATTCTTAGTTGTTCTAAAATAACATAAGTCATTCACCATAACCCTAGTAATGAAATGTGTTTAAATAAACACTATAACATAATCAATGTAAATCAAATGGATTTAATAAATATAATTTCATGAAAAAAACAATAAAACCATATAGAAAATAAGGATATTGTAATTTAACCGTTACCTTATTAAATAAATCCATCATATATGGGAAATAATATTTATATAACATATGAAATTAATTCTTAGAGAAAATATACTTTCTTCTTCAAAATATATTTGTTTCACAAAATGTTGCAGAATTTTTGAGGGAAAAATTATTTGAAAATAAAATAGGTATCATTTTAATTAATATTATTAGTATTAATGTGTTATGAAATTGTAAAAATATATTCATTCCAGATAAGTTAAAAATAATCGTTCTCTTCAATCTTTTTCCGAAAAATACAAATAGTACCTCGTATCAAAAAAGTAAGAAGATTCATTTCATACCACTTAATAAAAAACGAAAAAAGGATTAAATTTAATTTAATAAATTATAGAAAAATATAAGTTATATATAGGAATACATAATTAGTATTATAAATATATCCTAATAAATACTTACATATAAAAAATCACGGACAATTACAGGATTGAAAAATTATGCTTTACCATAGGTCTGATTACCTTTGAATATATTTGAACCTCTTGAATAATTAATTTAATAATTTTATTGAGTTATTTAATAATAATAGTTATTTTTATGATATCATATATTATCATATGGTATTCTATTGTTCAGCAACATTATTACTCATTCCATGGGTGTTATCTTCTTTTATTTTTGTACGCATGTTTTGTCAGATATGTTTTTTCCCTCTTATAATGTTATTGTTATATAATTTGAATTATTATATTAGAATAACAAATATCATATTTTTTCATTCCATTAATTTATATAATCATGCTTTAATGAAGATCATGTAGAATGAATAACATTCCATTGTGGAGAAGGTAGGTTGTATGTACGGATGAGCGATGATATCAATCCCATATTTGATGAATAATATTGAAGTTGACTATTTATGATATTTATTAATCCATATATTGTTATTAAAATAAAATAAATTATTATTTCCATCATTATACCCATCGATGTAAGGTTGTAGTTAAAAACATTTAACACTACAACATGGAGATATTATGTGGTACGTATGCATGCATGGTGATTTCATTTTTTGTTGGATAGATAGATGATTTAATATCATTGGTCAATAGTCATAATAAAATCTAAATATATAAGTGATACTAGATTTATTATTTTATAATGAAATAAAATCATGATGATGATGTAGTGGAAGAAAGATGTTTGAAAGAATCAGTAGAGGGGATTACCTCTTCTTCGATGTGATTCCTCTAAATATCCTCAAAAGAACTAGAATTCATATTCCAAGAAGACTATAACCTCTATAGTGTAACTATGGAAGATAATAAATGAAATAAGTAGGTGATATCTAAGTTTGACAGCTAAAAGTATAGTGAATAGTGTAGGGAGGTGGTTCCCTATTATAATTGAGGTGAGGGGCACTTTTGGGGTCTCCAAAAACATTAATTTAATATAAAAAACCCCATCCAAAAATCTCAAAAGTATCCCAATTTGAATATTAGATTATATAGGGTTGTAATATTATCAACCAATAGTTTTTTTAAAATTTTTATGTTCAATTTTAACATGATAATTTTAATTAACACTTATTTATTCAATTTTAATTTTAACTATTGAAATAAATATTTAAATATTTAAATTGTGAAATAATTTAATAAAACATTATTTTGCAAAAAAATCAATGGTGTCAATTTTGACACTATTCAATTATTTAATATATAAAAATAGTATGATAAGTAAATAACTTCGAAAAAAATATTTTATTAAACTTTTAAGAGGTCAAGATCATCTATAAAATATATATGACATATTAATTAACCCTAATTATATTTAGTTTAGTATTTTTAAAAATATATATTTGATATTTCCCTTAATAAAATAATTAGTTGTGTCATTTTGTGTAATTATTTAATATGATTACATATAGAATAAAATTCTATAATAATAATATGAAAATATGAATCCTCTATATATTAAAATAATACTAATAATAGAATATATCTTTTTTAGAATCCAATGTAAAAAAATTTATAGTTTTTAAAACATGAATTTAACCCGTTTATCATCTATTTGCATAAAATAATATTGGTGTAATACTATACTCTATAAGGCTCCAAATGGTCTATAACTGGACCATTTAATGGTTATGGTAGATTTGCACTCTCCCAATAATATTCGATCAATTTATTTGTGTCTTTTAATGGTTATTATAACTTTAATAGTAATTATTTTATGGATTTTTCATCTATTAAATAATTTATGCTCTAGTAATGTATAAGTCATTAAGGTAATTATTTTTTACATAAAAATTTAAAATTATTTATCTTTAAAATTAGTATTTATAATCGAATTTATATTCTTTATATCCTTATATTAAAAATTATATATCAATTAAAATTTGAGTACGACATATTTATCATTTCCTTAAATAAAATAAATTGAATGTACAAATCTCAACCTTATAGCTTCCAAAAGGACACAATTTTCAACCAAATATTTTTTAAGAAAATACAAAATCATCCATTGGTATTAGGAAATTTTTTCAAGTAATTTCTTAAAATTATATTTACCCTTAATTACCCGATTTACCCTTTTATTGTATTAAAAATTACCGAAGTTACTATTTATAAAGGCAAAAAATAGAGGCTATTTTCATAATTTAGACTTATTAATTCCAAATATTGAATCCAATTTTTAAAAAATCAATGAACATAAGTTTCAGTAATTAATTTAAAATTTATCTTGTTGTTAGAAAGAGATAACATATTTTAAAAGGTAAAAAATTGCAAGAGATTGAAATGTTTTTACAGCTGAATTCAATGTATAATTAATGATAATGAAATAAATTATATTTAATGATAAAAATTTATTATATTTATACTTTTAAATCATAAAAATTATAATTTATCCATATAATTTATTTTCCTAAAAAATGTTGTTTTCAATTGAAATTTTTTGTTTTTTTATTATTCATAAAAACCTCACAGTTATAAGAAATATATCAAGAATTCATCCAAATTGTGTTTGTATATCCCTCTTCAAAAGAACATGTTTATTTATTCATATAAAAATTATTACTGTTTTAAATTTATAATTTAAAATGGGTTCTCCATGAAAAGGCGGAAAATTTCCTTTTTGAAAACTATAGTTTTTTATACCTAAAATATGGTTTTCTCATACCCTATGGAAACAATATCTATTTGATGAATATAAGAAATAATTTATAAAATATATAAAAAAATTATTTCATTAATTTAGTTTACTAATTTTAAATCACTTATAAAATAAAAATATATAATTGATTTTTATTTTTCATTCACAATATATATTCATAAGTCAGTTATATTTATTCCCTCTAGCCAAATAGAATGGTTATAATGGTCATTTTATACTAAGGGTGTCCTGAGGTTCATTTAAACTCATTAATTATTGAAAGAAATGCTATTTAGAAGTTAAAATCATTTAAAGAAAATATTTCAAAAAAAAATCCAGGTGTTACATTCTACCCCCTTAAACTAAATTTTTTCCTTCAAAATTCCCCACTTGGAAACAAAAAGATGAGGATACCTCTACCTCATCACATCCTCAAGTTCCCATGTAGATTTCGTAAATTTTTGGTTCTACCAAAAAACATTAACCAAGCAAGATATCTTGTTTCATAGAAATTTTTTACTTCAATCCAAAACCCCTATCAGTTGTTCTCTATAAGAAAGATCATTCCCCAATGGTATAAATTTTAAGTTTATTATATTTTAAGGATTATGTATGAATTTTATCATGAGATATATATATGGAACCCATCTTGAACCTGAGGGAGATTTGGTGGATTTTCTAATATGTAAGCTACCTTCCCAACATGATACAGAATTTTCAAAAAAGACTTATATACACAAGGCTCAGCTTTCACTCCATTCAAAATTTCATTTCTCTATTCCAGGGAGATATTCATAGAAACACCTTTTCAACAACTTCAAACTCCAGGTCCTTTCATTTTTTATAAAC
Organism: Viscum album; assembly: GCA_963277665.1. NCBI lineage: Eukaryota > Viridiplantae > Streptophyta > Magnoliopsida > Santalales > Viscaceae > Viscum > Viscum album. Next base: position 907,779,409 of record OY728139.1, read on the forward strand.
ATAAATTGTTTTTCAACGATACGATGCTCTTATGTGTTGAGGAATATTGTTGACATTTTCTGCCATTTCACTAACAAGATTAGGTCCTAATACCTTCCTTTCCCAAAATTTATCCTATCATGTTAGAGTTCTGCAATTATTTCTATATGAAGATCCATAAAGATGCATCTTAATACAATATTGAATGATTTTGTTGTGTGAAAATTCTAACCAATGTATGTGCTGATCCCAACCACCATTAAAATCTATATTGAAATATATCAACAAGTGTTTCAGAGCTTTAATTTTCTTCTTAGACTCATTATATGTCTGAGGATGATAAGTTATGATGAAACATAAATCTTTATCCAGAGCCTACTTAAGAATTTTTCGGAACATCGAGGTATCCCTCGAGTCCTGATCAAATATATTAGAATGTCGTAATACATTAAATCTTAAAATTTCCATTATATATTTATAATGGAATGCCGATCAAGAGATTAATCATATCTAATAGAAATTATTTTTGTAGACTTCCTTAAGAGATCGACTATATCCCACATATCTTTATGGCCTTTAGATGTTCTGTAAGGTCCCTTGAAATATTCCATATTTATGTTTTCCTATTTCCTTTATAGCACGGGTAATGGTTATAACAACCCCTTCGACATCTGTTTCTCAGAATTAACTTTATAAAAAACAATGCACTAGGAGACATATTTAGCAACAAAGCTTTTCACTCCATCCCACTAAAAATAATCTTGATAGTCCCTTTACATCTTTGTACATAAAATATGAATTGATAATGATGATCTATGAGCTTCATCCAATATCTTCTACATTAATTATGGTATGGGAGGAATAAAAATATGGTTCTTGAACCGTATTGTTGCATTATAATAAACGTTGAATTGAAGAACATTTCTCACCTTCGTTTGTAGAAATACATCTTAATTCTACACCACTGTAATTTATAATTATATATATGGTTGAAAATTCAATTGATATAGACATTATTTATCACCTTAATTTAAATTTTCATGATCCCTCCAATACAAATCCATAAATACCGGATCCTTTATGATCCTCAGCATGGATAGGAGATCATGGTCCTATTGACTAAAAGAATCTACCACTTTGTTCAATTTCTGTGGGTGGTAATGTATTCAGTAGTCGTAATCATTAATCAACTCCAACCATTTTCATTGACACATATTAAGCTCATTTTTTGGTGAAGATAAACATTATAAATTTATTATTACTATAAATATCACCAATTTCACCATAAAGATAATGACTACATATCTTTAGTTCAACGATTACCATAGCTAACTCTTTATCATTATTCGGGAAATTTTTCTCATGGATTTTCAATTGTCAGGAAGTATAAGTTATCACCATTTCATGTTTCATGAGAAAACAACCCATTCTCTTCATGGATGTATCAATATAGATTATAAACCTTTCTCTACTATAATTTTGTGTGAGCATAGTTTCACTGACTAACCTTATTTTAACCTCTCTCAAATTATCTTAAAATTACTCCACCAACCCATACATAACTTATTTCTATGTAAAATTGGTGAGTGGATTAGATAGTCCAAAAAAAACAATTCAAGAATATTCATAATGTGTTGAAAAACCTAGAAAAATTTTAATCTCAGTTACCATTTTGGCCTCAACCAACAATCAATAGATTCTCTTTTTTCTGGATCTAGAGATTTACCCCCTCTTCAGATTATGTGACACCAAAATGAAACTTTTTAATCCCAAAATTAACACTTGGTAAATTTTTCATAAATCCTATGATTTATCAGGGTATTCAGTATAATTATCAGTTGATCTTAATGATCTTTATTCCAATTTGAATATACAACAATATCTTCTATAAATACTACCAAAAACTGATCAAGATAGTCTCTAAAGACTCTATTCAATGGATACATGATGATAGATGAGGCATTAGTAAGAACAGAAGGAGTCACTATAAATTCATCTTGTCCATACCTTGTACCAAATGTCTCATTTCACATATATTCCTTCTTGACACTTAATTGATGATATGAAAAATGAAGATCAGTCGCGGAAAATTTTTAAACTCTGCATAGTTGGTCGATTAATTCATAAATGTGGGGAATATGATTATTGTTCTTGATAGTGATCTTGTTATGTTCTCGTTAATCAATTGAGTGTCTCATTGATCTATATTTCTCCTTAAAAAATAAAATAGGTTCTCCCTAAGGTGATGTACTAGGGAATATTAATTAATTTTCATGATTATCTTGGAGATGATTCTTCATTTCATACGTCTAAATTGAATACTTTCTGTACGGATTCATTTAAATAGGCATAGCACCGAGTAAGGGTTCTATTGAAAAATAAACATCACAATTTTATTGAAGACCCAATATTTCCTCTATAAATAAATCATCAAACTCTCATACAATGATATTATTCTAAATTGTGAGTTCTCCCCAAACCATTTGAGATAGAAAACCCTCATTTATAGTGATGAAGACCCATATCAAAGAAATAAATTTGTACTCTAAGGATATATTCATCCTGCATCGATAGATAATAATAGATTGATTCATAATATGAGATGTGTCTTCCCTTACATTGAAATTGATAAGATATCCATATAAGAAAATATATCCCATGTTAAGAATCACATCATGTTCCCCTATTAGAAGGATCACAAGATTTTTTGGAAGATCTTTCCAATTAAATTCATCTAGGGAAGAATTATAAACATTTTTTGTGACCAATTTTCCAAAAAGAGTTATCATAGATAAATAATTATATAACCGCTCGAGGAATATGGGGATACCCTTGGAAATTTATTCAATAATATTAGAGTGGATGGATCCATAATCATATATAAAATTTTCAAACATTCTGTGGATAAAAGATGTACCTTTAAACACTTCATTATCCTACTCTACATAACGGATTATAATTGCTTGTGACTTGTCTTTGTCTTTGTCATTAACATTTTCTTGTTTTCAATCATTGGTCATAACCCTAGGGTAAGGGTATTGATTTTCATAACGACCCATTTCCTTGATGTTGTAACGATGATGGGTATGATGTTTATTTTTTGTATCCTTTTCTGTACCTATATCATTTAACAAATTTATCCAATCACATTGGTATTCAACTGCACGATGACCTTATTTTCCACACTTAAAACATTTCCTACTCCCCTTATGAAAATTTCCTCCATGTTTTTCCATTATTCGATAAGAATGGAAATTCATCTTCTTTTCAGTGTGGTCATTAAATTTTCCTTTCAGTTACATTTTTCTATTCTTATTAAACTCATACGACTGATGGGTTACTCCAATATCCATTTCAACCTTGAGGTAACATAAATCAATTTTCTAATAGCTATAGAAGTCCCTTATTTCTAATACCCTTTAGATATTTGGTTCTATGACACTAAATAATCAACCAATTTTACATTCATGTTGGATAAAAATTCCAGAATCATACCATGAATGTCATGTTAAATTTTCATTATATGTACTAAAATATTAGTCATACATCTTCTTATGCTCAAGGAACTCCTTCTCCATATTTTATAAATAAATACTATTGGCATAATTATTGAAAAATATGTTCTTGTCCTCATCCAATTCCATGGATTAATTTTCATCTATTTGAATTGTATTCCTGATAAGGTTCCACCATTGATCAGCTTCACCTTCTAAAGGATAGATTTCTAGGTTGACTTTATCATGATATTACATTTAGGGAACTAAAAATATCTTTTCACTAGTACTGATCCGTTGTTCATCCACTAATAGATTAGAAGTCCCGCGGAAAGAAGGTGCATGTTGCCTCATGAATGAATCATTAGAATTTGGTTCCATTTTTTCCTTTAATGGAAGTCCTTCTTGATTAATATCTTGAGAAAGTTGTTTGAGAATAGGTAAATTAATTTTCAATATATCTCCCATAACATTTGGTTTCTCTGGAGGAAAATAATTGCATTTCTCATCACATTCAAAATTAACATGTTTCCTTTGGGTTTCATCCATTGACTAAAACCAAGAAGAATAGTGTGAGAAATAGTAATCATAATGGTAAAACCAAATAATCAAGAATAAATTTCAGTTTATTACTATTTAGGTTCTATCATTGGTTATTCATGATAATATCAAAGTTACTTGGATTTTAACATATACTTCAACATATCCTTTGGGTTATTATTATGTTTTTCTCATCCCAATTTCCAAATTTTAAATATACCATTCCTCTGATACCAACAATAATGACTGATACCTTAAATACATTTAAATTAATTCCAAATTGAATAATATTCATTAGAGAATATAAAAAATCTATGATTGGATAGTACCAGTATAGTGTCTTTAGAAATTGGGAAACATAAAAAACCAGTTCATAAGACATATTTATTTTCACCCACTTATTTCGTCATAACTAGACCACTATTGGACATACCTTAATGAGTAACCGTATTCAAGAATTAGGGAGAATAATCATATAATAGTGTGATATAAAATTATTAGTAAGGGTAAACAAGGGAGATATCAATCATATCAGAATTGTAATACATAAGAACAAGACATTTTAAAATCTTATCCTGTATATTAAAATTGTGTTATCATGACATGAGATAAATAATAAAAGATAACAAGAATCAATGAATGCAATCTAAAAATTCATAACATAAGACATGTTGTATATTGGAATACACATAAATATATAAAATCATTTCATATTAGACAAGGATAACTTCCAAGAACATCATATAGGACATCATCCATTACTGAACTGAGATCACTCCTTATTCCCGACCAGTACTACTAAACCAAGATCATTTACAATCAAATACATGTCTATATCATGATATATAAATCATTATAAAATGAATTTAATGCAGATATAGGTACCGCCCATCCTATAGTTAATTCATTCTTATATGTGCGACAATAACATAAATCATTCATCATAAACCAAGGATTAAAATGGAATTATTTACACACCATAACACAATCCACATAAAAATGGATTTTATAAATATCATTTAATCATAAATACAATCATAAAATTTGATAAATAAGTATATTATATTTAAAACAATATCCTTATTAATGAATTCCATCAGATTTGGAAAATAATTTTGATATAAGAGTGGGAATTAATTATTGAGGAAAATATCCTTTTTTCTTCAAAAACTTAATCTTTTTTCAAAATACCTAAAACTTATTAAATGAAAAAAATTTATTTGAAAATAAAATTCAAATAGTGTAATATAATATTCATTGAAAAATTTCATCAAAAAAATGAATAAATAAATTCATGTCATGTACGTTTACAAAACAATCTCCTCATACTGTTTCCAGAATGGTCCAAAAACACCTTGTATCAAAAATTTAAAAAGACTCATGTTGATAACATTTAATTAAAATTATAAAATATTTAAATTGACTATATTCAATTTAAAAATAATATAGAGAATATTTTTTAATACATAATTATGATACATAGACATCGATGATAAATATACCCCAGAGAATATTTACATATAAACATTCTTGGATAAAAACAAGATTGTTAAAATTTCCCTTACCTTTTGTTTGATTTAGTATGTATGTATCCAAACAACATGTATAATGATTTAAATAATTTAATTGAACTATTTTATTATAGTTATCAATTTTATGATATGATACATGATCATTTTATCATCTATTTGTCAGTAACATTATTACACATCCATTGGGTATTAACTTCATTATTTTCAAAAGCTTATTTAGTCAATTAGGTTATTGTTCATAAACATAGGATATTTTTATATGATTTAATGAATGATATTAGTTTAATATATTTAAAATATAATCATCCTTTCATTTATATAATCATTCTTTAATGAATATCATGTAGAATGAATCACATCACATCGTGGATATGGTAGGTCATACATACACATATACGATGATTACATTCTCTTAATTTTTAAATGGTATTGAAGTGGATAGTGTAAAATATTTTATAATAAATATAATGAAATAATAATCTTATATATTTATTATTCCAATAATTATACAAATCCATATAAGGAGGTGGGGAAAAACAATTACACCACAACATGGTGACGGAAATCCATATGTTCACATGCTTGGTGATTTCATATTTCATAGGATGAATTAAAGATGGGAAATGGTTGTTTCATAATCAAAATAACATATTATTATATAATTTAGAGTATATTTATTAGTTTACAATTAAACAACCCATGAATAGGAAGTAGAAGAAGAAAAAAGTTTGAAAGAATTGATAGAGGGTATTACCTCATCTTCAATTTTCCCCCTCTAAATATCTACATAATACCTTTGGGTTGGGCTTTGAAGAATACCATAAGAACTATAATATAACTTGGGAAGTTAATAAATAAAACCTTTACGTAATGTATGAGTCTAAAGGATCAATGTGAAGTGAATTTGTGAGGTAGGATATTCCGTTTTATAATTTAGGTGCGGGGCACTTTTGGGGTCTTAAAAGGTAGTATTTTAATATAAAATATAACCTTATCTAGAAACATAAAAAAATTCCAAATTTAGATAATGAGATTAAATAGGGTTGTAATATCGAAAAACCAATAAATTTTTTATTTGGTTTCTAATCAATTAGAAAATAGTCAATTTAACCAACACTTTGTTATTTTATTTAATGTTTAATATGGTTAACAAATATTTCAATATTACAAGGGTGAAATATTTACATATATGAATTCAATTAGGCCAAAATAAAAACCATGTGAATAATTAATACTATATCATAATTATTATATAATTTTTATAATGTTTTATGGATTTTAAATAATTTAATAAAACGTTTTTTTGATAAACAATCAATATTTTCAATTTTGAAACTATTCAATTAAATTATTTTTAAAGATAATAATATAATAAGTTAACATCAAAAAAATATTTAGTTATATTTATCAGAGGCTAGGGTCATCTCAAAAAATCATTGAACATATTAATTATCCAATACTATATTGATTTTTAATTTTTTAATAATATTTATTTTATATTTCCCTTAATAAAATAATCACTGCCATAGTTTTGTTTAATTTTTTTAATAGGAATACTTGTTGAATGAAAATTTTTAAAAATAATAAGACAAATTTAAATTAAAATGTAAAAAATAATATGACATATATAAATCATCTATATTTCATAATAATTCATGTAATCCAATATATCGTATTTAGACTCCCTTACAAAAATATTATACTTACTGAAACATGTTTCTAGAATGTTTATCGTCACATTGAAAAAAATTAAATAAATGTTGTAATCTCTTATATATGGATTTAAATGGTAAATAACTATACCTCTAGATTGTTATAGTCGATATATAATATACAAAAAAACTAGCCATGTTTTTGGGTCTTTTAATGGTTATTTTCAAATTAATAATAACTATTTTATTGATTTGTCATAAATTAATTAATTTCTAAATCAATAAAGTATAAACTATTATGGTAATTATTTATTTTCATAAATAATAAATAAATAATAAAAATAAAGAAACCCATTTTATCATAAAAATTAGTTTTTATAATCCAATTTATCTTATGTATTACCTTTTATTAAAAATGATATAGTTATTAAAATTTGTGGAAGACATATTTAACTATTCTTTAAATAAAATAAATTAAATATCCTAATCTCATCCCACTGAATTCTGAAAGTCACCATTTCAAAATAAGTTTGTCTTAGGCAGAATGAAAATCATCCAATGATATTAGGACATGTGGTAGGCTAAATTCAAAATATTATTTTTACCCTTAATTACATTATTTACCTTATTATTGTTTTAATAATAATTACCAAAGTTACTCTTCATAATGCCCAAAGATAAAAGTAAGATATTTAAATAATTTGGAATTATTAACTCCAAATATAGAATTAATTTTTTCAAATTTCAAATCACCATTGTTCGATTAATTAAAATAAAATTTTTCCAATTTTTGGAAAGGGAAAATGTTTTTTAAAAGTTAAAAAATTGAAAAATGTTTGAAATGATTTTATATCTGAATTCAATGTGAAATTAATGAATATTAAAAATGTTATATTTAATGATTAAAAATATTCATTTCATAATTTAAAACCATTCACTATTAAAATTTAACAAAAAAAGTATTTTGATTAAAAAAGATGGTTTCAATAAAATTTAATGTGTTTTTACTATTCATCAAAACAAGAAATTTATAAAACAATATAATTAATTCATTCAAAATATTTTATTATATCTCACATAAAAATAAATTTTTTATGTTTTTATATAAAATTTATTAATGTATCAAAATCGAAATTTGAAATGGTTTATCCATTAAAAAGTGGAAAATTACTCTTTTTAAAAATATAGGTTTTTATACATCAAATTGGTTTTTTTCATACCCTATAAAAAAGTTAATGGATGAATATAAAAAATATTTTACTCAATATATAACTAAAATATTTAATTAATTTAACTTTATAATATAAAATCACATAAGAAAAATAAAAATATGTAATTGAATTATATTTTTTATTCAGAATACATTTTTATAAGTTTGTTATATTTATTCCCGCTAATCTAATTGCTAGGTTATAATAGACATTTTTACTCTTGGAATATCATGGTTCATTTGAACTCAATATTTCATGAAATTAAATATATTGGATAATTAAAACTATTTAAATAAAATATTTCATAAAAATATATGCATGTTTCATCAAGCCATTGTCTTCCACCTATTTTTTCAACCAAGGATTCCAATTTTCGTTAATTATTTTACTAGTTGATTTAATCAATCAAGATCCACCCCAACTGTTCATATTCCCCTCTTCATCAGATACAGTTAATTTGGATCCCTAGATCGATTGGACCATTTTAGGGTATTCTGTTGTGTTTTATTTTGAATATTTTTCAAAAAAAATATATCATGTGTTCTATTAGGTATCTACACTAGTAAACATCATATTCTATTTTTATAAGATATACGAAGAACATTTATTAATAACTCCACAAACTAATGTCCCATTTTAAGGGGAAAATCATGTATTGTGTAAATTAAAACATAGAACTACATTCACCAACCTTGTATATGGCCGTAGTCCTTCAGAAAAAATAATTTTCAATTACATCCAATTGAACATATTCAATTGAGAAACATCAATGAATAGGAAAAATAACCTTGATATTACTAAAATTTAAATTCTTGAGGAACATCTAAACATTTTACCAGCTATATTGATTAAAAAACATGATTTATTTGATTATTCAATTTCATCATCACATGTTTATTTTCTATGAAAACATACAATGAAAATAAATATAATTGGGTAAACAAACAAGTATATAATTGTCTTTCAATATTTGAGAATTTTTTTTATCAATCCTTGGTCATGAATCACTATTAGCATAATAATGATTATTGAATTTGGATTCTATTTTCTTTTTTGGTGATGATAACTCATGATGCAAGATTTTGATTCATTGGATTCACTAGAAGAATATATTATCCCCTTGAATATTTCAATGTTTATCAATTGTTAATTGAAATTGATGTACATTTTAAACGTAACATTTTCAGGAATATTCCTGGGATTATTCAAAAATTAATAAAAGGTAAAAATATTAATATAAAATAAGAGGGGTTTCAAGTGATGCATGCATAAGTAGGGGATACCAATATTGATAATTTGGGGATAATATCTTTATGGGATTTCAAAACATTATAAAATATTTTAAAAAATAGAAATAATTTCTATATAAATAATACTTTGAATTTGAATTTAGTATCTCTCAAAAAATAAATGGTAGCACAAAGGATAGTAGATCCTAATGCTAGAATTAATATTATTATGCAATAGTAGATACCAATGGTAAAATGTAAATGATAACATTACTTTGTTTTCAGACCTACGGTAGTTGTATAAGGTAGCAGATTGCAGTCACATACAATTATTGGTCCTTAATATAGAGAGTTTCATTGTATCATAGATAATGGAACAAGACTATTAGTATTACATGATCATGGTATCAAGTTATGGTTTCTTATGATAGTCAATAAAAGGGATCATGATATCAGTTGAAGATATTCTAGAATAGTACTTGGGTAGATATTTTTCTACCATAAGTAAGAGAAAATTATTAATAAATGATATAAATAGATTTATTATCCCATTTCCATGTCCAATATTATTAATTCTATAAAAACTAATTTGTTGATGGATATGCCATCATGTTAATGTTTATTTCCTCTTAATTAATGATTCATATAACATTCTATTCAAATTAATAGTCAAAACATGATGTCTTATATTAATGTCTTTGTTTGTTAAATGAGATACGTGATTCTTGGAGATGTGTATAGCACTTTTGTGATCCCAGTTTAAAAGGAATATTCAAATTGAAATCCATAGTCATGTATTGTGTGTCTCATCCACATATCTTTTCATAACAACTTTTTTAGGTATGTACTATGATTTTAAATGTAGATATTTAAAAATAATATTTTTCTTAATAAACTATAAAACTTGAGATATTCATAAAAAGTGAAATTTTCATGAGGATATTTTCCCATACATATTATAACAACCATGATTTTTATCGAAATGTCTCCTTAACTCAAACTCATGTCTTTTAGAATAAAATATACTTAAGTTGGTTGTACTCTAGAGGTAATTGAATATTATTTTTATAATAAATATGTTTGACTCTTTTATATTTTTTGGAAGATGGGAAAATGTAAACATAGTAAACATTGCACCAGGGCAGATAGTAGTTTAGTATTATTGGATTCCAAAAATATAACTATAAGTATTTTAATCAATTAGATTCTCAGTATCATCCAGTTCCCACATCAATCTAGTACTCATGGTAGTGTCCCTAACTTTAGTTTTATCCATACCATAATGTTTTAAATGTTCCTTATTGTACATGTCTTTATTTAATATAATTACATATTTATTTTTTAAAAATATAAAAAAAGAAAAAATTTATGTTCTGTAATCAATGGCATTTAAAATATACTTTTCATCATTTTTTAAGACATAATATATAAATAGTTTCATTAAAATTCAAAAATAATATCATCTGCATTGATTTTTACTAATAAAAAAAATTCTAATTTTTTTAATAAATAATGTGGGGTCATGAAATACTTCTTAAAAATCATTTGGAAATATAAAATATATGTCCCTATCATACCATGATCTATGATGTTTTTTTAAAGCATAAAAATATATTGTTAATTTAAACACATGATTTTGAAAGTGATGGTTTTGAAATCCTTGGGGATGTTTTGTAATAAAATCTCCAATTATATATCAATTTAATAATAAACTATTGATATCCATTTGATAATTATTGAAATTAAAATGTGTTGTATATGAAAGAAATATTCTATTGTAATCATGTATAGATACTATTTAAATGTTTTCCTCATAATCTATACCTTTTTATTCACTATATTTTTTTTAACAAATATTGATTTGATATAAACAATTATTCCTGAATTATCAACATTTTATATAAACACCCATTTTGTTCAAATAGTAAAGTAGTAATTGGGTTATTAAACAAGTTCAAAACATCAATTTATTTATAATTAATTAAGATATTTTTTCATTTCCATTACCAATAACTCATCATTACCTTTTTCATAGTTTTTCTTATGTGGTAGTTATGACATGAATTCTTGATGTTTAACCTAACTTCTATGACATTATCATTTATGTGTTCCTTTAACTTGCCAACATATTTATATATATATGGAATTATTCTAATGAGTTTTATCATATTTAGTAAGTGAATTAATAGATAATTCATTGGTTTTTACAATTTTGGGTTCAAATTGATCATTATAACTAGAATATTTATTTTCTGTTTTGAGAGGATTGTAACTGGGGTTGGTAATTTTTTCTAATATTGAAAAGGTATTTTATATATTTTTTGATGTTTTTTTGATAATGCCGATCCATATCAGAAAATATTACATGTGTAAATACATACTCATGGCTATTAAATTTACTGAACACTCTATTTGTGTTAATGGATATATTATATCTAAAGAAAATTTGTTCCATACTATTGAAATAAAACATATCTAAATTATCTATTCTTTTAAGACTAAATACACTTCATTGAAAACTCTAAATTAAATAACCTTAATTTCTCTAACATTCTATAAAACATAAGTTTCATTTTTTATAATAGGTCTAATTAAAACTATATAGATTATATAATAAGTTGTATTCAATGATTTTACACAAAAAAGGTAAATCATATTAATTAATCATGGTCTAGAAAATTTCTTGAACGTTTTAATTTATTTTCACTAATACATCAGTTTTTGAGGATTCCTTGGAGAAAAAGGATATTATTACATCAATTTTAGGACAATAATGATTCAAACTCCTTCTTTTATAACTCAATGACATGATCACTTCTTCTCTTATAAATTCTATATTAATTATTATTTTTACAGATATAGAATATTTGGATGAATGTGAAAGAGTTTCACTTTTATGGGAATGGTGAAATGCCAATTCATATGTTAAATATATTTCCACTATAACCTAAGAATAATATTAACCGTTTAAACAATAAAATCTATATGGTCCAAACATGCCCATGTGATAAAACTATAAATGCTGAAAATTTTACACTTCTTTCTCTCCGTTGAATGATATTTCATGCTAATTACATTGTTTCTAAGTAATATTGACATTGTAGGTTTGTAATTCTTGTTCGGGTAGATACATAAATAATACATTATTTGTCAGATTTCTATGTGATTGAATGTTTCAATGGACTATTATCATATACCAAATTTGAGATTATTTGTGAAAATTAAATATAATGAAAATATTTGGATTTAACAGGGAATTTAAATCATCATCATAAACATTATCATTTTTCATAGATTAAATAAATAATTGATTTTTATAAATAAAACACTTCATGGTATTATTTTCCATCATATCATGGAAACCGTCATTGCACTATTGGTAAATGATATGTGGATTATACTTTAGAACATATAAAACAAAAAAATTATAAATTAAAATATTATTGGTGCTACTAATTAAAACGAGACCAATTATCTTCCTGTTGGCATTTTCACTAATGGTGACATATCAAACACCTCCATCAATTTAATTATTGAAGATTAATTAGTCCCCAACCATATTTATGGAACATACCATATCTAAATACCATAAGAGAACCCTGGAAATATTTAATAATGATCTATTAAAAAATATTTAAACTAAAAACGAATTTGGTACTCATAATTTCATTGGTCTATATATGTTAGTAATAAGATATTTAGGAATCCACAATTTTATAAATAGTTTCATACAATAATAACTTATAAATATATAAATAACAATCTTAATAGGCCCTGTTTAATAAAGAAAAATAAATTAATTATAAAAAATGGAATTTGGATAATATTTGTTCTTATAAATCCACCTCATTCCATGTTGATATCTTATTTTAGGGGTATACATTGGTGGAGTTTATTTTCTATTAATTGATTATTATTTTTTCCTTCTATTAGTGAACCTCTATATATCATTCTTCAAATTCACATTTCATACTTTGTTATCATTATTATCTTTATGATGGAGATCATTCCAATCATTCTATATTATATGATCATCTTCAATTTTAGAATACATAGAATGATGGATCTTAAATCTATTATATTTTTCATTGAATTCATTAAATGTTTCTTTCACTATGTTAAAAAATTAAATTAATTACTCACCATACATATTTTCTTCAGAATTTTCATTCCAAGAAATGTTTGAAATATGAGAAGGAGATTCCCTAAATTCATTTCATACCATTGATGTTTTTTTATAAAAAACACATTATCTCTATTTTTTCCCTTCCTATGTTTAAATCGCATGAGCTATCCTCCTAGGGACATTAAATAGATTTCATTGAATTTTTTATATCTATTTCCATTTCCCTAACATATTATTTATATTTTATCATAGGATAATCTTCATTGATGTGTCCTTTTCACTTCAATTCAATGAATTCTGTTTAAATTTTTTATTTATCCTTTTTCTAATATTAACATTAAATTCCCATATCACACTGACCTCTATAAATATGTTTCTTCAAGATATTCTTCTTCATGTTAGATATCTGGATTTATTTGGCCATGTTAGCCATCTCTTCATATTTTTCTAATGATTCAACATTTCTAGAACATTCATCCATGATCTTTTGTTTTTTCAATTATGGAAGAAGTATTAAAAGATACTGACTTTTTCTTTGGATCATCACTCTATTAAACATTCACTTTGAGTTCCTCATCATTAAACATCATTTATCAAATATTATCTTCTACAGGTAACATTTAATTTCAAATGATTCCCTAGTTAAAATATAAGGTACACTATTCCAATATATTAAATATCTGAGTAATTACATCACTTGATCCTCATCAGTAATTAGTTTTCCAAATAGTATTGTTAATAAATTGGTTTTAACTTATAATATTTTGAAATATTTCAAGATATAATAGTGAATATATTATATGAGACAGAAATCGATTCCATGGTATTTTGTGCCTAGAATTAATTTTGGAAAAATATTAAATAGGTTTCATATTATGCACACACATTTCATAAGAAAAATTATATAAATATTAAATGAAATCATGGATTAGAAATCCATGACCTAGGTAGAGACTCAAACACAATTTTTAACCTAGGAACAATATAAAATCAATTAGTGTCGGTTGTTTATAAAAAATTGTCATTTGAGGTATGTTTAGCTGTATAATTGAATAATTTGTTGGTTTAATTTATTAATTATCCTAACATAAATTAATATATAAATGAACAATTATAAAATTTCTCTTTGATTATCTACATTAATTCTAGGGGAATTGAGTTTCGGTATTCCTCTTATTGTAGTAGATTTGATTCAGGGGACGATGAACGTCAAGATCATAGAAGATCGACGTGCATTGAACCCAATGACTCCTATAATTCATTTGAAAGTGATTTTTTCAAAGAATAATAATCCAAAACGAGGGAATACTCTTTATTAAGTGGTTTACACCACTATTTATTAAATTCATAGAAAACTATCAAATTTCATCTTTGATTTCTATTCAAATTGAGATATTTCATATACCTAGGTGTTATAAATAAATGTTTTATATAGTTTTCTCACCATTAAGACCCAAAATCAGAATTCAATTTCCTTGAATTCAGGTATAAAAATAGTTTAAATATGTTTTTTATTACTTTATCCCTCTATTATTCACATTAATCATCATTGGACAACAAGGTTGTGATTTGACATTACCCATTGCGACCAAGCCCCATCGGACACCAAGATTGGTGGTACTGCACCATTTGATGAAATTAATGGGGAATAGTGGATGAAATTGGAGGATTAATGGGTTGTGTGTTATGTATTTTATCATTCAGGATCCAAACAGGAGATTAATGAGATATGAGTTGCACATGGGGGGTTAGTAGTGCATGTACATTCATGCAGGATGAGTTGTACAATCAATTTCTAGCTACCATGGGGATAATATTTCTGATTAGAGAAATATCATATGTTTTTAGGTTACTTAGAGGAAAGATATGATTAATGTTCTATATATCTATATTCAATGTAATGGATCTTAAAATATATGAACTAGAAAACTACATTTTGTGTAGTCGGAAGAACACATGGTGTGTAGCACCATGGTTATGGCGGTTATGGTTTTGATATTTTATAAGTATATCATCTAATATGGGACCCCTACATGTATTGTGAATAAGTGGTTGTTTCATGAGGAGTACCATAGGAGTATATAGTCAGAGGAATAGGCACACATGATGTTGTGAAGTTCACAGACATTTTCATGATACACAAACACAAATTGGGAGAATAAGTAGGACCCTATGTAGCTGAGGAATTTCATGAGGTTCCCATACACTCTGTGTGGTGATACATAGGAATTGATCCATGTATAATAAGTTTCATGACCAGGTGATGGAGTGGTACTACACATCATGTGGGTCCCCTTACATGAATCTACTCTTTCTTTCAATGTGTCGAAATGACAACCCCTTATATCTCCATTGATTGGAATCATTTTTTGGACCACAAGTAGCATATCCTGAGTCTTTTTCCCATGTAGAATACAATAGTGGAAACCTTTTACGGTTTTTTTAATTGTAAAATATGTCATCCGGGTAAAACTAATTTATGATATTCTCACTAATAGTAATAATATAGCAGGATCACTAGGGGATTTAGAGTGTAACCCTCCAAATAGGCTAGGTTTGGGTCCTAAACCAATAAACTGGGTGGAAACCTAATACAGGATAGGAAATGGGATGTATATATATTATCATAGTGGTACTATTCTACTAGTATAGTTCTAGTGTCATCTATATCTCCACTTAGTGGAACCATATGCATAATTAAGGTATTAGTCCATGACTAGGAGAGTGAAACCCTATTGTTGGGCAGGGTATGGTTCCTATATTTTCTTTCCAAGTGGAACCCACATATGGTATCAGGGAATGGTTCCTCAAAAATTAAAGTGGAACCCCTTAGATGGCCTGGTAAAGGTAACCCTACCAGTTAATAGGGTGAAAAACTCAAACATGATGGGGCATGGGTCATCTATCATCTACCTAAGCAGCACCCTCAAGAATATTTTTGGAATGGGTCCTTAGCCATCATAGTGTTATCCTTTTACTGAGTAGTTTAATGGTCATAAATCAGCTAAAAAAGTGGAACCCTCATGTTTTTCAAATGCATGGATCCCATATCAATTTCTTATGACCATCAATTGTGCATCAGAGATTCATGTTATGGATTGACATGGATGGATTCCAGGAGTAGATGGAACTTTATTCTGGTTGTCCTATGAGGTTAAGAATGCCTTTCTCTCCCCTTTGGAAATATATATATACCTATATATTTTTTATGCATTTCATGGATTTTTATATTCTCTTGTATTGGGTTTAGCAGTCTATCTATTCCTATCAGGTCTCTAACTACTCCCCCTTTAGCTTTCATGGGTCTTGATGGATATGTATATACTCACCCTAAAAAGGGATTTTCCCATATAATACATGTCATATAATGATAGGGGACACATTTGAAGTAACTTTAGAGGATCATAGTGATACCTGTTACATTAGACCATATACCTCTGTCAAATAATGGAGTTTAGGAGTTGGGATCTCATAGTTATTTATATTCCCATTTTGATAGGATGGAATATCTTTATTGTTGGGCTTGTATTTTTCCCCATTACATTTCATCATATACTTTCATATTCATTTATACCCTAGTGGTTTTGTAAACATGGTTTGTATCTAGTTATTAAATATTTTAATTTTATTCCTCTATGATTCAACGTCGATATAGTTTGGTGTGTGATTGTATGTACTAGTTAATTAGGTATTGTATTTCCATGTTAGATATCCCTTTCACTGCTTTTATCAACACATTGACAATAGAGGTGTCCTTGTAGTTTGTGAGGATCAAGACCGATCAGGTCAGGTCATTATATATTGGTATCCGAAGTTCATCCATATTTGGGATGGTGTTTAAAGTAAATCCCTTATGTTTATTTGTCTGGGTTTATGTAAATAATGTTTTATAGTTTTGAGTGTGGATTTTAGGAATTGGAATACTATGTTGGTATGGCAGACAACGTATCCATTCTCTAGGACCGTGCCTATCTTATTCTCTAATTATCTTACTGAGAAATTAGTTTCTAGGATCAATGGTAATGAATCACATAGGACTTTGTCTTTGAATTTCATTATTGAGTCATCTCCCTGTTGTATATACATACATTCTCATATGTCTACAGTATGACTTGATTAAAGTTTCATGACTCCTTAACAATGAAAACAAACTATGTTACCAGTTATGAAGTCTTATGGTGATATGATGAGTGATGAGTCCTCATTTAATATTCAATCTTGCTATATCTTTCTTCTAGGAGGATAGGTAATAACCCTACCACCTATTGAGTATCATATCATACTGTTAGGATAAGCTTATGATGCACTCCAGATTTATGCACCCCATGAGTTACAACACTTTGGAAGCTAAGAGTCTATTTAGATCCAGATCCATACGTAGTTGAAGATTGAATAGAATTATTGGTCTTTGTTTTCAAGTTTATATGGACACCAAAGTATCAAGTGGTTGTGCTAGTATTTATCATTTTCTATAGATTATTTTGGAAGTGTTACTGAGTTTTTATACATATGCCTCGTTAGTCAACATTATTAACGCCTGACTTCTAGATATTGTTCTGTGAGGAGTACCTACCCTCTTGATGTAAAAATATTGGGATTGAGGATCTTCTAGAGCTGGAGTAGGGAGGGAAAATAGTGAATTTTTACTCTACAAGGTTCATGGAACTTATGTGCTACTCATATGAAAACATACAAAATCGAATCTTTGGGCACAAAATATTGATTTCAGACCCAATATAGATATCTATGAAATATGGTTCCATATTTATTCCCACTTATGTTGTGGTGTTGTTGTGGGAACTAATGATAGAGAGATCCCTTTAAAAGTGATGTTAGGAAGTTGGAGTTGGTGTTGAGAATTATAGAGTTCAGTTGTTTGTTGTAGCTAGAAGATTATAGTCCACAGGATCTCAGCACATGAGATATTAACCAGATCTGTCTTAGGTATACAGTTAGAGAAAGAATAGTGGACTAGGGAGGCCTATTGAGGGGTGGTGGTATGCTTCTAATGGTAGATCTCTCATGTTGTGTGACTGCCATACCATGGGTTCTGAGGAGCATAGGAAGATAGTGGAAAGGTTCCCCTGGTTTTGAAAAAAGCATGATCGTGGATCTCACAAGAGAGGGAAGAGTGGCCCCAATTATAAAAACCTAGGATGGGTGTAGGTGAATATCCAGGTTTATGATATGTGTCTGTTGGAAAATTCTATGAAATACTTACACCATCACTAATAGATGGACAACTTTTGTTTTAGGGAGATAGTGGTTGGGTCTATAGAAAATTGCATGCTCTGAAGGCTTATGACCTAATGAAACACACAACGTTTAGAGGTGTGTTATGTGTTTATTCTAATCCTAATTCTGTATTAGTAGAAACATGTATGAGTCATTCATTCATCTCATTACCCTATCGAAACAACTACAGATACCTATTGAGGTTTTAGCCTAGTATTATCATCTTTAGGATCCAATGTGTAACAGTTCGTAAATATCATTTTTTTGAAAAATGTGATCTATCTCCTAGTGGAGAGACGTTCATTTGGAACCTTTTGGTCATCATGATGGAACTCTATTATTTCATCATGGGAATGGATTTGTTTTCATGGTTTGTGCCCAAATTAACTATCTCCAATGACAAGTCATATTTCTTTTTCACTGATTGGACGAAATTCACTTTCGTGGGTGAGGGAGACCTTATGGTGGGACAAGAGGGTTTTGGAGTAGATGGATACATCCCATCACCCAAAAGATATCATGTTCATCCCTTTGTGTTGTAGGATATTCTAGCATATATTTTACTGTAGTCATAGAGGATTTTATTGAATTTCTCTCCAAGGATGTTCCAGGACTACCTTTTAGTTGGGAAATGATGTTTTGATTCAACTTGAATCCCAATACCACTCTGAAATATTTTTACAGCATATCAAATAGTCCCTACTGAGATATGAAATCCATTATTATAGTTTTAATACCTTCTAAATAATGGTTTTACAAGAACTAGTTTATCCCCTTGGAATCATCAATGTTTTTCTTAACATGGTTTATGGGAGGATGCATCTTTTCCTAGATTTCATCACTTGAATAAAGCCATGATAATGATTATGTAACACTGTACAAGGTTTGGTGACCTCTTTAACCATTTTTGAGGTTCCATATGGTTCTTGAAGATCGAACTCATGTCTAGCTACCATCTATTATTAGTTTTCAAGGTAGATATTTTGAAGCTGACATTCCAATTTTTCTTTAAAACTATTATTTCCAAGTCATTCCCTTTAGGGTGGTGATTTTTCCTACGATTTTTATGTATTTGATGATTAATTTATTCATGTGATGAATGTAGACATTTGTTTTCTTCATTAATGATAGACTCTTATAATTGTTTTGAGAATAGTATCATGTAGAGAATGTGAGGATGGTCCAAATTTTTCTATTGGATTATCGACATTATGTAATGCTCTTGAAGTGAATGTTCTAGATTCATGAGGTTCATGATAAGGTAATTTAATTTCTAATAATGGTTTACCTACAGACCTTGTCAACATTAGTTATGTGCATTCTTAGAGGGACACCCAGGACAATGTTCGAGGTGCCTAGTTTTCTTGACCATATATTTTACTATAAGAGGTTTGTGGTAGACTTCTCTATGATTACAACGCCTTTAACTTCACTAATGAAAAAAGGGAATAAATTTACTTTGTTTAAGTATTTATTGAGAGGCTTTGATGTTTTAAGTGCGAGGATGATTAGTTCTCCTGTTGTGAGAGTACCAGAGGAGGGAGGGGATTACATAATTTATATCTATGCATCGGGATCTCAAATCAACTGCATATTGATTCCGAATTAGGTAGTCAACTAATATGGTTTGAGGAAGATGAGAAACCATGAGTAGAACAGCATGAATGAATACATAGAGGTGGTTGTTATAGTCTTCATCTGCTAGATTAGGCAGCACAATCATCTGGAATATTTCATTTTGGTTTACTCATTCCATCAATGTAGTAGGAATGTCATCACCCAATGAAACTCAAACCTAAAATATCATAACTAGTTAGAGTTATTCTATTACTATAACATATTTATAGTCTATATTACTAGGAAGGGAAACATGGTGTAGGAATAACTTTGTATAAAGTCCCATGCACTCTTGATCCATGAGGCTTCTTAGAATTTGGATTTCTTGAAATTGAACCTAGTAGAGCAGGAGAGTGCATCATTTCGTCAGTCCATGGTGTTGAATACTCTAAACCTCTTGTGTGTGTGTGAGTCCCATTTAGTATTAGTAATCCATGAGTTCATGTAAGATCAGATATACTCATCATATTTTCCAGATTGTTTTTTTTAATGGGGGGAATCACATATTTTTTTAAGGAATGGAATGCTATCCCTATAATGGAGTGGGAAAAATTGATGAGATAGTTTCACTCTTATATAAAATCATCACATACAAATGTGAGGATTATGTAAAAGGACCCTATGTGGTGGGTTTTGTGGTTGGTAATTGGATGGATCTTGGGTGAGTTCATTTCACACTGCCTCACCAATCAATAGGTCGGGGCTGAGCACAAGGTTCCTGTTTGTTTCTCACAACCCCTTGAGATCCTGTATTAGAAATGGGAGAACATATACATGTAAATTATGATATGAATTAAATGTATAGAGAGATACCATGGTTCCTTATGGGTAATAGTTGACTAACTCAAGAAATTCAACAAAATTCATTGTCATTAGAGTGTATATTTATGTGGATTATTTCTGATAGATGTGAGAATTGAGGATTGTTCTCCTTCACGGGGTTCCTACTACTATTTTATATGATCATGATGTAATGTCCACATCATTGTTCTGGAGAGGCATGCAGGAGTCATTTAGGTCCCATATGAGAATGTTTACATCCTTTGACCCCAATAAATATGGGCAGCTCAAGCGCACTATAATGGCGTTGGTGGATATTCTTGCGGCATGGAAGTGTGATTTATTTTGGATTGTGGAGTATTAGTTTCTATGGGTAGTGTTTTCATACATTAATATCTACCACTCTACCATCAAAAATGAACCTTTATAGTCCATGTAAAGAAGGCCCAACATGTCACACTATTGATAGATAGATATTATATAGGCATCTCTTCATGGTCCAAAGATGGTGTAGGATATGGAAAACAAGGTCTGGGACATTTAAGATATGAAGAAGAAACTGATGAGTAGGAAAAACATTACAATGATCTACATCTTATCCCATTTCAGTTTGAGAAGGGATAAAATATTTTTTAGAAAATCTCCCGACAATAATTATTGTGGAGATTCAGTAGAGGAGGCAAGATATCCTTGAAGTTAATCATGATGTTTCAGACTTAATGGATGGATGATGATGTTTATTACTACCTCTCCCTAAACCCACAGATTATGTGGGTGCATGAAATATTCCTTGTGTCGTAGTTGTGGAGATATGTGAATGAACACTTGTATGCTATTTATTGGGGATATCTAGATGTCGAGGATGGTTCCACTTTTATGTATCACATAGTAGGGTTAAAGGTTCAAATAGAGAGAACATTTCATTAAAAGACCAACTCATTGTTTCGTGTGTTGTTGAAGCACATTAGTGTGTAGGATTACTCCTGGGAGCGGGTGATCTAGATGCAGGATTAGTACCCTTATATTTTTTCATCGTATTTATTTTTAGGGAAGATTATATTGAATGATGTAATTAGGTAGAGACCATATTTTTTCCTTGTAAGAGTTTGATATATTTTAATATATGTTTTCTGATCCAACCACTGAGATGGCATGTTATTCTTTGGCCCGGAGAACCCATGATTAATTAAATGAAATTATTAAAATTATTTTATATAATGCACATATGATTTCTTAAGGAAAATGGGATAATCCAAAAATATATTCTCAGATTAAAAATACATGATCAAGGATCAGTCTGGAACATAATGTTTACCATAGGTATGACCTTAATTTTGTTTTTGTGTGGAGGTCAGATAGAATGACCATTGGAAGTACATTGAGATTGGTCAATTAAATAATTGGTTCAATTAAATTTTTAATCAAACTAATAGAAAAACAATAATTAATATTACATTATAACGATTCTATAGGTTAATCCTCACAATCCCTTATAGAATCGAGTGGGATTCTTCCTCATTTCATTGGAAAATAAAATTTAGAAGACAACGATACTTCGAATCCAATATGATCGATGCATAGTGAATGTAATGAAAATTATAATTAATTAATGATCATTTTCATCAATGATTAATGGTCCATAACAATGTAAGACTCATAATGTCATGGATTATACACCTACTGACTAAATTGATTGAGAAGGATCATTTATCTTATTTGATCTACCATCGAATTGAGCAATTTGTTAGAAAAATATATTGAAATTAGATGGATCATTCTATTTTCTCACAAAAGACCCAATTTTTTCCATTGGACAATAATTATTGTATAATTATTATTATTATATATATTTTTTCGTTTCTTCATAATTTATTTATGTTTTTCATCACTGGTCCATGGGATATTGATTTAAAATTCCTTAGTGGGATTCAGCCCGATTACATGGCCAGATTGACAATAGTATCATGTGTGATGAACAAAAAAATTAATATGGGATGAAAAAAATAGGATTCATTGTTAGAGGGTGATCAATTGATTGATATTGAATCCAAATTAGAAATGGTGGTGATGGTATGCAAGCACAAGGTGTTAGTGGTGCATGTAGGTTCAAGAAAGAAGAGATTAAAGATAGATTTATAAATAGCTGAGGGATGCAGTCACCGGCTTTGGAATGAAACATTATTTTCTGGTGGTTTGGAGTAAACACCAAAATAAATGTCTAAATATATGGGATTATTATAATATATATTTAAATATATGAAAAACTCAACAACACATCTTATTGTCTGAATAGAACACAACATGTAGCCATCTGGATACTATGGAAAGGGTTTTCTATGTTTATAATTTTCACATTCCATGTGGGACCCACACATGTCTTGTGAAAAAAGTTTAGTTTCCATATGTGTACTCCATGTGTAAACTAGCATGAGCATGGCCCTGAACACATCCTTTCTAAGGAAATTTAACATTGGTCTAATAAACCTACAAGGCCTAGGATCTTGGGCATGAACCCGGTTGGAAGAGGAATATTGTGCCATACCCTTAAAATCCATGTAGTGATTTAGGGGAAGCGAAAAATGTATCATTAAGTACACATCCAAGTGTTTTAGTGGCACCACATTCCATGTGGTACCCCCTATATAGCATGTACCCCATCATTCCTTGTGAGGAAACCTCAACCCCTCATATACTGGTCTCGCTTGTCATTACGGTTGAAGTTATATGCATCCCAAAATAATTACTGGTTCTTAAAACATTAGTATAGAATAATTTTTGGGTCGATCCACAGGGAACTATGTCTTGCGTGAATTAAATTGAGTTAATACTTAATTAGGTGAAGTATGCAGAATTTAGAGTTGAGTGGTTTGATATTGTATTTGGATTAAAACTATATTTTTTGACTTTGAAGAAATAATTAACAGTTTTAAAGAAAACAACGAGTGAATTGAAAGAGTTTAAAATGGGAAGAATAGATGTGTCGGGGTTGTGGTGATTACGAAGTTCTTATGCGGATTTCTTAAATGGTTGTGTTCTTCATGATAATTCAACATTCTGGATTTCCTTTTATTACAGGATTTCCTTGGTCCAGCTCCTCTTTTTTAGAATTAGGGATGTTGACTCCTTGGTCTGGTAGTCAGTGTTCTAAATTCTTTATTAAGTTCAGTCCATTATTTGAATCGGAGAAATATTTACCATGGTCTTGGATGTTTTCACCATTACTTCTCTTTTGTATCGCTGAGAATTCTTCCCTTGGTCTGGCCCATAATTCTCAGTTATATTTGACAGTGAATTAAGAAGATTAAGAATAATTACAATGAGAAAATACAACTATATAGAACAACACACAAATTATGATCCTTTCATCCACAGCCCTAACCCGAGGGTTTTAGTTACACATAGAAAGCAGGAGGGAAACAAAACATGTGATACCTGATAGATTGATCATGTAATCATTGAGGAAAGGTGTCGGAAGGAGGAATAGTGGAATTATGGCACCATGATGACTTTGGAATGGTAGTAGTAGAGCTTATTCTCTCCTCTAGTGGTTTCAAACTCCCCAAAAATCCGACGGCCATGACCTCTTTTTATAGAAAAATAATGTAAATGGCGTTTATAGAATGTACAGGTCGTGTACATTCCGTTAACGCACTTTGGCACCAATTTTTCTCTGCTGGTAGGCAGCCTAAAATGTCGTCTTTGACTTTGGCATGGCGCCACCTAGTAGTTGGGGGTACATGGAGTGTAGGGCCGCCATACATGGCGTGTAGTATCAAAATTTGGCAACTAATCCCCTTATAGAATTGTATAAACAGTGTGTAGAGAATGGAACACATTGTGTCTTCTTCAATGGCCACATGGGCGTGTAGACTTTTCTCAGCAACAACCACTTCTAGAAATTAGTAAACGGTGTGTTGCGTCGCCTCACACGGTGTGTCGCTTTAGCCTGGAGACATGGACGTGTACTACCTCCTTTGATTTGTGTCCCTGTCTGGATGTACATGATGTGTATATAAAGTACACACTGTTTAGTTTTAAAACATTCACAAAACATCTCTTGATTTGTGTATTTTTCCAGAAATCTCTTGAAAGTAAACAGAATCACCAAAATCAAAGAATATGTTCATGAAACAACAGATTTTTTTGAAAACATGTTTTTATTTTCAATAATATATATGTAATTGTATACAAAATTTGGGTGCATCATAATTCCCCCACACTTAGTCAATTTTGTGCCCTCATGAATAATCTTAACATCTAATTAAAATAGCCTATACTTTTAAACAGAAGGCATTCAATTAATCAAAATAATAAATGGTAAAGTATTTGAGGAAAATTATAAAATCCTCACAGAATTTCAATTCATAATATATTAAAATCATGACTCATATATAATTCAATTAACCACTCTCATCCTCTTTTAATACATTTTTCAACCTTTAAAAAATAAGCATGCCACTTGATGATTTACTTTACCAGTTAAAATCACACTCCACACTCAAGATATTTTTATTCAGAGTTATGAACAATCTAATGTATATACAATCTATCCATAGGTTTTCAAGATATCTTATTATATACTTCAGAAAAATTGAATTACAAATATCATGAGGGCTTTAACAATAAGTTTCAGATGTCTCTGTGGCCAAGGGTTGGTATGTTCAGATGAAAAATAAATTATGAGGCTTGAAAAAGGAAGTCTTATTCCTTTAAACAACATTGCCTGATATTCAAATTAATGCTCATTGAAAAATGATTCCTTCACAGGCTTAGTGAAATGCTTTTATAATCGTCACCATCGTCTCCCTTAGAAAATAAGGGTTCATGTGAAAATCAGCATAAGGTCCCTTTGTTTGCTGTTTTTTTAGAAGGGAAACACTTATTAATACAATGAATAAATGTTTGGAACCCATTATTCCCCAAATAATCAATAGGTACTCCCCCACACATCATTTCATGAATGTGTAGAAAAATACGCCATGTATTTCCAACTCCCTCTTTAAAGATAAAATGCATAATCATGCAATGTTTAAAAAGAAATAGGGTAAGAAGAGAAATATGCTTTTAATGGCTTCCTATAAAGGCCATTCAGGGATTCTATGGGCTTAACGAAGATTAAATGTAGGGTTGGTCTCAAGATTAAGGGGTTGAAAAAATATAATGCCTAAATCATGTTAAAGTAATTCAAAAATTTCTTCATGTTTTGAAATGAACACTTTGCATGTTCTGGTAGTGATGCATATCTTAAGAATCACTCATGAAAGAAGGTATTAAAAAGAAATATGAAAAAGGGGTTAGAATATCTCTCAGGAGTGGAAAAATAATAAAGGTAAATGAAGTCATGACATGCATAAAAATTATTAGCCCAATCAATTTAATTATTCAATGATTAAAAGTTGAAATTTGAAACTATATTGGGAATCATTTTAAAATAATTAAAAACTAAAATAAGCATAAAACCATTACAAAAGTTCCTACTGATAACTCTAGGATTTATATGAATTATTAAAAAAAATTGCATTACATTTGAAAATATATAATCTAACAATGATGTCTCCTAGAGTAGTTTGAGGGAAAAGACTAAGGTGAAAGAGATAGATGCTCCCCCACACTGAATATGGTGCATGGTCCACCAAGTGCAAGACTAAGGTAAAGGGTGGGAAAGGGTAAGATATATGTAAAAAAATGAGGGAAAGAAGTGGAAGAAGTAAATCCTAAAAGAAATAAAATGAAAATAATCCCCTCGTGAAAAGTGATGCCCAAGGTGCTCAATGACACCTATGACTATCGAGAAAAAAGAGAACCGCAAACAAGAATAATATCACAGCACAAAAAATGACAAAAGAGATATATAATATAATGAAAAATGTCACTATCATGGGGTCGCCTTAGGGGATGGCGCATCCAGTACAGAATCGACCGGTAGAGACGGCACATGAGGTGTGGAAGCGGGAGGCTCAGATGCTGAATCGGGGATGGAAGCTGAATAAGCAGGAGCTGCAGGTGCAGGACTCGGGGAAGGAAGCTCAGCAGCAGGCCCTGGCTTGGCAGAAGTGGTAACAGCAGGGCCCACCATAGTCATCAGAACAGAATATGTGGACTTCATAGGAGAGGGCGGTGGAGCAGCATCAGAAGGGCCACGAACAGAGGTAGATGCAGGTGGCGTAGGTAGTGTAACACCAAGATGCTGAGAAATATGCGCCAACAGTTGCTCCATACGATCCGAGCGACTGTCAAGACAAATAAAATGCCACACAATGGTGTCCTGACAGCCAATGATACAAAGTAACTATAGCTCCATCGTGTCTAGGCGGAGGGAAAGGGCCAGAGCGACCGAGGGTATGGGGGTAGGTGGGATGGGTGATGGGATAGAAGAAGGAAGGTCAGATGAAGTGGGGTCAGTAGGACGTGGGTGGGGTGGATAAGCTGGAGGGGTGGGGAAGGAGGAGCAGGGGCATCAGCCGGGGCAGGGGGTCAGCAGGTGGCTGGGCTCAACCCTGAGCAAGGATGTTGGCACCCCCTTCTTTTGGACCAATCCCATGTGAATGAGCATGAGAAAGTCCATCTGCTAGGGTGAACCTATCAAGTCATGAGGTAAAGAGGGATCGAATACACCTAAGTGGTGGGCAATACGGGTGGTGTAAAACCCTCCATTCATGTCTCCATGACGGCCGGTAAACGTAGAGTGGATATAGGAGGCAGCTAAAAAGGGTAGTTTCGGGTAGTCGTGTCAGATGACATAGGTAAGAAGCTCCATGTCATGGCTGGTCACGACCCCCATATCCTCATGGTGGGGGAAAAGGATGGCGTTGAAGCACTGGTGGGTGAAGCGAAGGACGAGGTCAGCTATAAGAGTGCTCTTCTAGGATGTGGGGGAGTATCGGTGGTCACGCCTAGTGATCTCCCACCACATGGAAATGAGGTCAGTGCGCTCGGACCGGGTCAAGGTAGAAACGGGGGGTGGGGTGATAGGATGGGGGTAGAAGCCAAACCCTCGGCCAAACTCTGTCATGGTAAGAGAGAAACGTCGACCGCCTAGCCAGAATCGAACTACGGGTACTGCATCGCCAGGTGTCTCCTGGCACTCCGCTCTATCAAACTCAAACGAGGCCGAAAACTCCAAAAATAAATCACGAAACAAAGGAGTGATGACCTGGAAAATATCTAGAAGTGAGGTGTGCCCGAGAAGAACCTCCAACTCCTCAAAAATAGCGAGCTACTGTGGAATGCTGCTGTTGAGGTACCGGCCACTCAATGGTATCGGTCGATGAGAGAAGCGTTGGACCCTGTCACATGCTAGATCAGTGACCGGGAATACCGTGCATGGATAGGGACCACCTGCAGGTCCCGGACCAGGTGCCGGCGCAGCAGCAGCAGCTGGCTCTATGGGTGGATCCGCCGAAGTAGAGGGTGGATCGGTGAATGGTGTGCTCACATAGGGACCAACTGCAGATGAAGATAGTGCAGGGAAAGTGGCAGCTGGTGTAGCAGAAATGGTGGTGCTCAGAAGCTCTGTGCCGGAAGGTGGAGGTGCATCAGAAGTAGGCTCGGCCTCCGTTAAGGGAGTGAGTGGTGGAAGAATGGTCAATGGAGGGAGCCCTAAGACCGGAATATCTGGGTCTGGCAGCATAGGTTGGAGGAGTCGGTTCTGATGATAGTTGGGCCTCTCACCCTCAGTGGCAGAGGTTGGCTGCTTCCCTCGGGAAGGATCGTGATCTTCCATATTGTGATGTAGATAAAAAAGAAAACAAAACAAATGAAAAAGGAAAGGGAAGAAAACAAAACAAAGGAAATGTGAGAAAACTGGAAAATAAAAGTACACATCATGTACTCCAATGTACACATTGTGTAGTAAAAATATACAGTATCCCGTGTTCTCTGGATAGACACGCCGATGGTGAAAAATAGACCATGTAAATGTACATGGCATGTAGTAAACATACATGCCATGTTCACTCAATGTTTAGGTGGTCGGGTGTTACAAATGACACATCCATGTTTCTATCTGTTCAAAGAAAACAATACACGCTGTGTAGGTGCAGGGCACGACATGTACTGCATACGAAGAACATGGCCGTATAGAGGGTGAGACATGGGCCGGCTAAAGAAAATGGTCTTCACGGTGTGTACCAAACATACACGCCGTGTAGAGGAACATGGGTTAAGTGGTCGTGTTCTGTGCCACACATGAAGGGGCCAAAGGAAACAGAAAACACGGCGTGTACCAAACACACACGACATGTACATGAACATGGTGTGTGAGGCCATGTGGAATGGGGTACTCGGGCACGATGGGGAAATGCACACGGTGTGTACCAAACATACCCACCGTGTATATTCAAATTTCAAATTATTTTGTGTGAGGTTGTGTACAGAAGTAGACGACCACTGTTCTTGATTTCGTGGTCGTGTACTGTCGGATGTCGAACGGTCGGCCGATCCGAAAAACACCCTAAACGATTTCAAAAACATGAAATGGAGGGTGTAGAATAGCGTACCTTGATCGAGGATCACAATGTGAGAAAAATCAGAACTAGAAACGCCCCAAATCAACGGATCTGGAAAATGGGGTTCGGGTGGCATTCGGGAGAAGAAAACGGGAAGAGGGGAGGAAATCGGATGACCGTGTGACATGATCTCAAGCCGGGTGGGCCGCGACCTATATAGGCGAGGTACATGGCGTGTATTTTTGGACTACATGCTGTGCATTCCAATTTATATATATATATATAGAGAAATATTATAGTAAACTATATATTAATAATTATTATTAATTAAAATAAAATATATATATTGAAAATTTCTATTACAAATAAACCTATTCATGATGTATATCGAAAAATACACTCCGTGTAATTTAAAATTATAAAAAGAGTAGTAAAACCTTTGGTCCGGTTCTTGGGGCAGGATTCGAACCGGCGATCGGCTGTTCCGAATGGTAGCCCTCAACCACTGGAGCAAAGGTTGTTCTGCTGTTCATAATTAGTTTATATATATATTTATTCTCTACGGCCTATACACATGGGAAGAAATAAATCCACGTTGTGTGGTTTTTATTTATGAAAGGATGGGGATGAAGTGGGGACGTTAGCATTATTTGAACCCGGGCCTTTTGATCCTGGTACCGAGACGTTGCAAATCTGCCAACTTCACCCGCATGTTATTTATTATTTTTAAAAACGTTTCTAATTTATATTAAAAAATTATGGTGCACAGAGTGCATATCAAAATGCACGTCGTGTGGTATTATTTAAAGAAGAAATCATGGAAATGGGACGGTTGTCTAGATTCGAACCCAAGACCATTGGAATAGGAGTACCAATCTAGCCAACCAGCCCAATCACCATCATGGGTTGTATTATATTTAAACACATTTATATATATATGAAAAAAACACACACACTGTGTAAATAATAATGAGTTGAAAAAGGATAAACCCTGTGCTGAAGGTAAGTCTGGAGGGATTCGAACTGGGGACAGCCTGAATAATTTCCAGTGACATTACCATCAGCACCATCATCATTCCAGTTTATTTATTTTTTATTCTATAGATTTATACTATTAAGATTAAAAATTAAAAAGATGAGTACACGCTGTGTATATAATTTGGTCTTAGTTTTTAACCTCTGTGTTCCCTCCCATTAAGCGTCGTTGTTTTAGGTCGTTGGCTCAACCTTCTTACCTTGATTACCTGATATTTATAGTGGATAATGGTCCCAATTATGGCCGCCCTGGCCATCTAGGAGTTGCAAGTTCTCTGGCTCGTCTTTAACAGGAATTTCTGGATTGTTAAAGTTATCAGAAATATAAGAAAATGCCAGATCATCCACCAGGAGATCATCCATGGTAGTTATTTCATAACAATCCTCATGATCAGACAATGATGCCTGCTTCATGGCTTTGAGAACATTCTAGGAGACTATATCGTCTCTTATCCGGAAAATCATCTCTCCCCGGTGCACATCAATGAGTGAATTTCCAGTGTCCAGGAAAGGTCTTACCAATATAAGTGGCGCATACGGATCATCCCCCATGTCATGGATGATGAAATCATCTAGGAGAATCAGCCTACCCACCTTGACCAGTACGTCCTCCAGTATACCCTTCGGATGTTTTATGGATCGATCAACAAGTTGAAGGTCTACACGGGTAGGTTTGAACTCATTGAATCCCAGCTTCTTGAAAACTCTAAGGGACATGAGGATCACGCTGGGCCCTAAGTCGGAGAGGTCCTTCCAAAACTCACAGGGTCCAATTGTGCAAGGAATGGTGAAACTACCTAGATCTTGGAGTTTGGGTGGAATGGAATTTTGAACCACCGCAGAACACTCCTTTGTTAGTGCAAAAACACCCAAATCTTCTATCTTCCTATTATTCAAGAGGATTTCCTTCATGAATTGGGCGTTCGTAGGCATTTGTGTTAGGGCCTCCGCAAATGGTATGTTGATGTGAAGCTTTCGAAACACGTCCCTGAATTTGCTGAACTGGTGTTCCAGCTTCATCTACTTCAATCATTCCAGAAATGGTAAGGAAGGTTCAAAAGGTTTTACAACCTCCTTCCCTTTATTTTGTAAAACCTCCTTCTGTGGGATTTTGAATGAGGAGGGGTCGATACTCGTACGTTCATCATCATCCGGGGGTGTGGGTGGACCTGGATGTGCTGGTTGGTTCTGTTGGATCTCTTTGCCACACCGGAGCATTACAGCATGGGCCTCCTCTCTCAGGTTCATCTCTATGTTTCACGGTAGTGTACTGGGCTGCCTTCCTAAGAGTTGATTTTCAAGCTGGCCAATATTATTCTCCAAGCCGCGAATCGAAGATTCGTGATTTTTGAACTGAGTCTCAACAGTAGATATGAATTTATTCATCAGATCCTTTAACCATGAAGTGTTCTCCTGCTGAGGTGGTTGTTAGTTCGGTGGAGGAGGTGGCTGTCATGGCTGTTGTGGGAAAGGGTTATGGTACCCTTGCTACTGATAGGAATCCTGCTGGTACTGCTGTTGTTGTGGAAATTGATTCTGGTACTGCGGCTGATTGTAGTCGGGCGGTCGCTAGGGTGGAGGTTTTTGCTGCTATTGGCCCTATCCTTGGTTGTGATTATCTCACCATGCCGGGTTTTGGTTCTTTTGATATTGATTTGACCCTCAATTTTGAGCAAGAAATCTCACATCGTTTGTCGAAGGTTCGTATGGAAGTCCATGGCATTCTACTAGAGTGTGGTTGTTACCACAGTTGCCACATGCTGGATGGTTCGCCGCATGAATTTGAGGTGCTCCTTTGAGATTCAATGCATCGATTTTCTTGGACACATCATCCAACTGAGCAGCTAACATAGTGGTAGCATCAATATTCTGCATACCACACTTTTGAGTCCCTCGCTCGGAGTGCCACTGGAAGCTGTTGGCTGACATGTCTTCTAGTAGTTCAAATAGGTCTTCGGGGGATTTCCGCATCACCGTACCTCCAGCAGCAGCGTCCACCACAGACATGGTATTTGTTGTAAGTTCTCTGTAGAAGGTCTGGACTTTCATCCAGAGTGGGATTGCATGGTGGAGGAATTTTAATAACATCTCTTTGAGGCGTTCCCAAGACTCGTACAATGACTTGGAGTCATGCAGCTGGAAATTGTGAATCACATTCTGGAGTGTCACCGTATTCGATGGTGGAAAGTACTTGGACTGAAATGCCAGGGCTAGCTCCTCCCAGGTGAGGATAGATCATTGTGACATCCCCTTGATCCAGTCTTTTGCCTTGTCCCGTAGAGAAAAGGGAAATAGGCGAAGACGAATGGAATCTTCGGACACGTCGGTGTACCGAAAGGTGTCACAGTCCAATTTGGACTGTGTTATGATCAGTTGCATGATAGCAGGCTTGATCTCGATGTGTGGAGCCTGGATCGAGGGACAGACAATGCCTGTATCTTCTCCTTGGATCAATACAAGCCCGTACTACATAAGGGTATGTCTTGGAGGTTGTTGCTGAGGGGTTGGAGCTTTCTTGAACTGCTCCTGAGGGGGGGAAGTATGGTCATGGGAAATGATTCTGCAGTTGTTAGAGTTTGCCATATGCCGGAGGAGGGTACTGTGACGGTCTTTGGTAATCCAATTGGAGGAATTCCATGAATGACCCGGGCGCCTACTCTGGTAGACCAGTAGGGGGAGGCTGCTAATCCTGGTACTGATTCTATGCCGCAGCATCCATGGATGGTGCTACCTCTTCCTTGTTCACCATGGTAGAGGGTCACTAGTTGTGAGTTTCTTTTAGTGCACACCGATGACGAAGTGGGGTCTGTTTGATTTCTGGGTCAAGAGGAAGTAGTTCCGATGACTCGGCACTCCTGGACCATGTATGACGTCTGATCATACACTTTAGATTCTACACAACACAAAAACAAAAAATCGGGGTAAAAGTGAAAAAAAAAGCGAAAATTTTAAATGGGATTAGAAAAGAGTTTTTTTTTTATTTTTTATTTTTATTTTCACAGAAATTACACATTAACATAATTTGAATCCTTGCACTAAAACCAAAGTTCCCCAGCAACGGTGCCAAAATTTGGTCTCACTTGTCATTACGGTTGATGTTATATGCGTCCCAAATTAATTACCCGTTCGTAAAACTTTAGTATAGCATATGTTCGGGGTCGATCCACAGGGAACTATGGCATGCGTGAATTAAATTGAGTAAATACTTAATTAGGTGATGTATGAAGAATTTAGAGTTGAGTGGTTTGATTTTGGCTTTGTATTAAAACTATATTGTTTAACTTTGAAGAAATGTTTAATAGTTTTAAAGAAAACAACGAGTGAATAATAAGAGTCTAAAACGGGAAGAAGAGACACGTCGAGGATGTGGTGATTACGGTGTTCTTATGCGGATCACTTAAATGGTTGTGTTGTTCATGATAATTCAACATTCTGGATTTCATTTTATTACAAGATTTCCTTAGTCCGGTACCTCTTGTTTAGAATTAGGAATGTTGACTCCTTGGTCCGGTAGCCAGTGTTATTAATTATTTATTAAGTTTATTCAATTATTTTATTTGGTGAAATATTTCCAATGGCCATGGATGTTTTCACCGTTACATCTCTTTTGTATATCTTAGAATTCTTACCTTGGTCTGGCTCAGAATTCACAGTTATATTTGACAGTGAATTAAGATGAGTATTAAGAATTACAACAAGAAAACACAACTATATAAAACAACACAAAAATTACGATCCTTCCATCCACAACCCCAGCACGAGGGGTTTAGTTACACATAGAAACCATGAGAGAAATGAAACACGTGATACTTGATGGATTCATCATGTAAGCATTGAGGAAAGGTGTCGGAAGGTGGAAATGTAGAACTATGTCACCACAGTGTCTTGGGAATGGTAGCATCAGAGCTTATTCTCGCCTCCAGCGGTTTCGAACTCCCCAAAAATCCGATTACCAAGGCCACTTTTTATAGAAAAATAAAGTACACAGTGTGTATAGAAAGTACATTCCATGTACTTCTCATCAATGCGCTTTGGTACCAATTTTTCTCCGCTGGTAGGCAGCATAACACGCCGTCTTCGACTTTGGCACGGCGTCGCCTGGTAGTTGGGGGTACACTGCATGTTGGGCCGTCATACACGGGGTGTAGTAACAAATTTTGGCCCCCAATACCCTTCTAGAATAGTAGACATGGTGTGTTGAGAATGGAACATGTTGTGTCTTCTTCAACGGCCACATGGACGTGTAAACTTTTCTCAGAAACCACTGCTTCTAGAAAGTATTACATGGCATGTTGCACTGCCTCTCACGGCATGTAGCTTTATCCTGGTGACATGGTCGTGTACTCCCATCTTTGATCTGTGTCCCTATCTCGATGTACATGGCATGTATATAATGTTCACACAGTGTAGTTTTAATATTTTTAAAAAACTTCTATTGAAATGTGAATTTAGCCAAAAACCTCTTGACAGTAAACAGAATCACAAAATCAAGGAATATGTTCATGAAACAACAAATTTTTCCTTAAAACATGTTTATAGTTTCAATAAAATATATGGAAATGTATACAAAAATTGGGTTCCTCATATCTCCTTTTTCTAGATTTAGATTTTGGTCCGGGCGTAGCCTATCCTAAGTGTTTATTAACATAGAACATGATGGCGTCCTCTGTAGTGACATTTTATATATAATGAATGTTGATCCAAGCATGAAACTTATTTCTTTGAATCTAGATGATGGAAAGGATGCAACATGATCACCATGGATTTTATAGTGGAAACCTCAAAGGTGTATGTATATGGGTCATCTACCTATATATTGAGTGGAACAAAGATATGGGTTAGATAATGGGACCTTTATCTATTCATATTGTGGAACACTCTAGATAGAATAGGGAATGGGTCCTCTAAAAATCTATTGAGTGGAAGCCTATAATGGAATGAAGGTATATATACTTAACTGTAAGAGTTTCACCCGCTTTCTGTGGAGGGGAATTGGTCCTCTATCTACTATTTGAGTGGAAGCCTCATGTGGTATCAAGGAATAGGCTCTCAAATATTATGGTGGAATGCTCCACTCAGTTTGTGCATGATTTCTCACCATTTATTATACTGTAACACTAAAAATTGGATATGAATGGGTCCTCTGTTGTCTACTTGAGTGGAACCCTCTTGCGGAGTCAAGGTAGGGGTCCTCATCCATCAGAGTGGAAGTCTTTTTCTAGGCAGTGCATTGGTCCTCTATCTACATTTAGACTACCACACTCATGTAGTAATAGGGAATGGGTAATCAACATATAGATTATGAACATAGACATTGAGGTTATTGGAGAGGAGTCGCCTAACATTGATGAACTCTTAGAAAGGATGTCATATTTTCTGGGATGGTCTGTGAGATGGATATCCACTTTCTTCCTCATTTGAGATTATTTTTTTAGTATATATATATATCAATGGTTTATTTTTTCTTACTCTCATTCTATGGGTTGAGTAATCTATCTATTAATATATCATCTCTTGCAACCCCCAATCTTTTTGTCCATCATATTGGGTATGTTCATAATCAACCATTCACGGGGGTCTCCTTCACGTTCATGTATTATGAAGATGGAGGAGAGGTCAATGGTGACTTTAGAGGACCATAATGACACCCAATTTATTATAGTGCATAATATGGTTATATATTAGATATCAGTATATGGGATCTCTCAACACATTTCAATCCAGTTTTGATAGGTTGGGAAATCCTATAGGCAGGGTGTTTATTTTTCCAATATTCTTTTTAGTTTTCACTTTTATACTCTTTTACTCCCTAGAGATTTTAATGAATTATTATTCTCTGATTATTTCATAACTACCTTGTATTCCTATACACTTATTAATTGATATGTTTAGGTGTTCATGTACATGTTCATTAGGTATAGGCCTCCCATGATACATATTCCGTTCAACACTTTTTTCCATCCTCAACCTATGGAGTCCGTCTTGGGGTTTGTTTAGCTTGATCTCTTTTTATTCATGTCGAGATAATAATTACTTCTGTTTACAGTTTCATTCATCATGATATACATATCTATAATTGGTTACTCATGTTTTTTCTTGAAATTATCATATTATATATTATAATTATTCAAGTTCCTTTCATTGAAATCATATTTTTATTCCTGAAATAAACTATCAGAGTTTCCCTCACATCAAGAGTAATAGTATTAGATGGTGTTATTTTAAAATAATAACCTCTAAATGTATATTATATGTTATTCATAGCTTCAAAATTATAGTTTTCATGTAGTTATCCAAATATCACTCATAAAATATCACTATAATATTATGTAATAGATTAAAAGGAATGATCATGATCAAGATAAAATTAGAAATCAGAAATCAGAAATATTAAAAAAAAAACCTCTATGAATTATCTCAAACTAAGAACATATTAATGAAAATAAAATCTTCTTGTATTATCCCATAAATAATTCTATTACACATTCCATTAGAAACAACTATATTCAATGTCAATGTCCCGATACAACATAAAATAAATAAGAAAATAAAAGAAGAATCTTTTATGATGTTGTTTCCTCCTTCATTCATATTGAACATCACTGAACTAGTACATCGATTTAGATCCTCAGATCAATAATAGATCATCTATTAGTAAGATATGCATCTTTACATCAGGTCACTATGTTAATTATTAGGGGGATATGGGAAAATGTGAAAAAATGGGATTCCCTCCTCTTTTTTTTCAGACTCTAGATCCAATGTTATGCCTAACAACTTTGAGATCAACTAAATAAATCGACTCTATATCCTTTTCAAATTATCCTCTACATTTTATCACCCCTTTTATGGTCAATCATTCAAATATCTTCAACTAATCACAATAAACAATGTGTTTCGTTCATTATCAATTTGAAATGTGAACCTAGATGTATTACCATATTAGTTCATTACCACATACAATGCCATCATTTTCAAAATGATTCCTGCTATAGTGAGATTTGATATCCTCCTTATATTTAGAACATTTTTTAACTTATTATCCATTTATTATTTTGGTCACATTCATGGATTAAAAATAAAATCATGATTAAATAGTATATTTTCCAACATTATGATATCCAATAAGCTATTATAAATATAATCTAGAATCATATAAACTATATTGATAAAGTAAATTATAATTAAGGAATAGAACATTTTTATAATTTTATCACCCGAAATACCCATGTCCATATAAAATAAAATACATTTCATCATATTTTATAAATTATTCTACAATTCCTCATTTAAATCACATTTTAGTGATAAAAACTTAATTAACAATCATTAAATATGCTGAAAAATTAAATCAAATGATCTAGTATAACTACTGACCCGAATACATGTTTTGAAAGAACCTATATTAGAAAAGTATCGGGGATAGTGAAAATCTTATAGGAACCCTATAGGATCAAGGACATATTGAATTATGTATGGACTACATTCTAATATGTCAATGTTTTAGAAGGTGATGTTTTGGAACAAATAGTTATTAAAAGAGTAAAACTACAGGTTTAGTTATGGAGGTATATATGGATTAAAATATAGGTCTAATAGATTATAAATAAGGTTAATTTCATGATTAATTTGGATGGTGGAGAACCCATGATTATACTGTAGGTGACGAGTCTCCAAAATTTATAAAATATGGGGTCAACCATGAATGAAATAATTGATTTATTTAATAAAAATAGAACCCTTTAACTAATAGAATTATCCGTGGAGAATAAACTAATTTCATAAAAAATATTCACCTAGTTAAATAATGATATTTACAGAAAATTTGGTACAGGTCCAAAATTGTAAATAAATGGTTTTGTAAAAATAAAAGATTTTGTTTCTTCAAAATTTTAACACCCATTATGGAAGATAAAATTCTATAGATGGTTTTGACTTTGTTATATAACAAAAAAACTCTATTAATCTATGATATATTATAATATGACATTTCTTCATGATTATTTGAATAATATAATCCATATGAATCATATTTTATGTTTTATGAATAAAATAGAATGTGAGCATGGTGTGTAAGATAAATAGAATCCTTTATTCCTCGATACAATTTCCAGGGAATTTGATTATTATGATTGATACAATTATGGTGGAGAAGTTATTTGACTGCTGAAATTAGGACCATGATAACTACCAAAATATTTACAAGTTTTCTAGTTTCCTCATCCATCTATTTTAAGTCAATGAAATTCTCCTAGTTGGTCTGATCAAGAGAACGATTCTATAGGTGAACATTGAATTCTCTTAATGTTTTGAGATAAAAGATATTGGTGAACATAAAAAATTATTTCTGATGTTTATTGATAGATATAATAATAATAGTTATTGGTTTCCACCTTAGAACGAGTATATTGATGAGGATTTTAAGAGATTTAAAATTATTTGATGTAAACCACAATCAGTATCATGGCCTAGTAACTTCAAATAATCTAAATTATAGGAACTGAAAAATAGAATCTGAGACTATTTATTTGGGGAAATTTATAATGAATTTATGTTGTGAATATTAATGTATTTTATGAAGTTCATGAGGTTTTGAATTTTTTTTCTAGTATTATTTATTTGGTTTATGATGAATCCATTAAGGGAGGGATATGATTTTATGAAGCGTATTATATAATAATAAAAATTAATTGAAAATATATACATATTTTTTTAATTGATGATCCATTATTGGGATTTATGGATATCTACTTGAAAGGGTATATATATGTAGAGAATAGTTCCATTGGATTTATATTTACCTATGTAGGTATATTAATTTTTTTTAATGAATTAAACAAATTATAGAAATATGCACAAAAAAAGAATAGTATGTATTCATCCTAAAATTTGGGAGTGAATTGATTTATATAAATTTTTTATTGGAGGAAATCTAAGGGATCTTGTAAATATGGTTCATATTATTTTAAAGTTATATTGTAATTTTTTCATATGAATTTGGTGTTTCACTCAGAGGCAAAGCATATTGAGTTGGAGATTCATTTCAACTAATTTAATATGTGTTGTTAAAGAATGGGAATATCAATAGATATCAAAACACAACTAAAATATTTAACAAGGTTTTATTATTGTAATGTATGATGGAATATCATGCCTCAACGATACCTGGGTGAACATAAGGTTTGATTAAAAAAGTTATTATTTTTTGTAAAGGATTATAATGTTCTAATCTTTCTTTAGTGATGTAAATTATTGTGATTCCTTCAATATAGTCTTATTTTGATATATATTTTTAGAAATGTGGAGAATAATTCATTTTATGGTTGTCTATATCTGGATAGAAGTACATTGAAACATGTCTTTCCGAATTTTTTGGAATCATGTGTTAATAAAAATCTAATAGCATGTCAGCCAATCTAAATGAACTATTCACGAATCAGGGGCATAGGCGGTCAATAATTGATAATGATGATCTCAATGACACAGATAATGACATAATCCATCAAAATAGGTTTCATAGAATTTTATAATTTCAATGAAATTTGTAATTTCTAAATGCTATATATTAGTCATCATATGATCTACATAATAATAATGTTCACATTCATCAGGATTTAGTGGTAGTGGAAATTAGTGTAGGGGGAATTGGTCGTCATAAAGAACAATTTTAGGCCCTAAAAAATGTTAGAATATGGTTTTAATGATTCTATTATTGTGATATTATACTATAGATTATTGGGGCCATTTCAAAAGTAACATCTTTTGACATCACACTAGTGAGTGGGTGAAAATTGTGTGATCTAATATTCATTTTTTAAAAGAAAAACTAATACAGTTTTAAAATATAAATCATATATAGAAAAAATATTATTATTCTCTATGTTATTTATAATATATATTCACAATCATACAAATGTTTTTATTTTAATTATTTCATTATTAATTTAAACATGTATTTTTTCAATAGGAGATTTTTTAGTTTGTGTGAGGGTTTCATTATTATGTTGTGATTTAGGATGTTGTATTACCAAATATGATCAATAACCTAAACTCATGGTGATTCTTCTGATCTGGGGTTTTTGGTGTTTTGATCCCCTCTTGGAACATTTAGTCTTCATTAATTCCGTGATCAATGGTTTTCGATCCCCTAAACATCTTCCTTGTTTAAAGGATCATATTAAGAATATTTTCATTTTATTTTCATTTGATATAGGAAAATTATTTATCATAATAAATCCTCTAATTTTTAATCATCATAATTGGTTTACAATATTCTTATTTGAAATCCAATATTTATTATCCAATGATTCTATTATAAATAAACTTATTTATTCATTGCAATTCTTTACTTCACTCAATACTAAATTTCATTCAACATCATGATATTTAATATCTTAAAGATCATCAAATCATTATCAATTTTCATCCCATTGAATTTTTAACTTTTTCAAAATGATAAAACTTATTTAAGGAAAAATAATCATATGTATCACTTCTTTGAGCTCAAAAATATAATATATTTAACATTACACATTTTGTAAATATTTTATTAAATTGATTTAATATTTCATATACTCTATAATATCTTATGTAACATTTATGCATCCCTATTACTTTAATAAATTCAATTCCACATAATTTATCATAATAAATTACAAACGTTATGTATAATATTATAAATCATTAATATGTTTCAAAAATATAACGTATAATATTGTTTTATTTCCTTTTTCTCATTTTTATTTGAACTTATATGGTTTTATTCTAATTTCACTGTGAAATATTACATATCAGAAGGAAAAAATTTCATTTAATATAAATGGTATTACACATCAAAATGGGACTCATAGATTTATTTTGTTAATTATAGATAATTTTATATATCTCATTGAGCTCTATTACTTATGAAAATAAAATTTTATGAAAATAATTTGTATCCCTTCTCAATTTTAAGATCCAACACACAAATAAAAAAAAATTTGCTCAAAACCTCATTAAACATTCCTTGATCATCTCCCATTAATTAATTTCATATTAAAACAACTGAAATTAGTTTTATATTAAAACAATCCTTTTTAAAACTCTTTAAAACTATTCAAAAAACATATTATCAGATGTATGTATTTCAATAAACCCCTTTTTCCAGAATTATTTCCTCAATATTTTAAAATCATTAGATCTCAATCAGCATAATCATCTGAATTATATTGTTCATATATTTTACCATTGTTAATTATCAATAATCCAATTATGGTTAATATCTCATCCAAAAAG
This sequence comes from Viscum album, assembly GCA_963277665.1. NCBI lineage: Eukaryota > Viridiplantae > Streptophyta > Magnoliopsida > Santalales > Viscaceae > Viscum > Viscum album. The sequence continues at coordinate 907,821,560 of OY728139.1, forward strand.
GTAGTTTACTTCATGAAATATTTATATTTTGAAAATACCTTAAAGATACTAATGCTTGTTGAATCCTTTTGTGGTTGAACAGATTGGAGGAGTTGATATATCTCCATTGAGGAACATTCCATTTAGAACTATTCATATATTTAATGATGGGGGTTTATCTTAATAATTATTTTATCCTATAATGAACTATTTATATTAAATTCATATTGTATGAATGATATAACATGTTAATTGGAGAAATCATTCAAGAATTTGGGTTTTTTCATGTATAATTCATTAGAAACATTCTCATAGACAAGTTGAAATCAAGTTTTTATTTTAAGAATATGTATTCTAATGAATGTAGCGATGTTTTATATAGATGATAAATCCTTGCATGAAGATGGTGGTTTCCTAATATAATTTTTATGATAATACCATAGACAAACGAATTTATTTACCATGAGAGGTATGCCCTATTATGTTATTCCTATATTTGTATGATATAATATCATGTGAGGAAAATTACATTATGAAAACTTGTGGTTTTTAAGAATGATGTTTATAAGAAATTTATTTAATATGAAATGAGTGGTTACATTGTGAGATTAATCAAATGTGAGAGATGAATAAATTTATGTAATTAGAATCATGTCTTAACTGAGATGGTTATTGTATAATAGTTCATCTATGTGACAACGAATAAGTAAAATTTTATATGATAAAAACCTGGAATAGTTATGTGTCACATAGTTTTGGGGATCCAAATGGCCTCATATTGTTGGAAAATTGATCAAACCCCAATTGGTAGTGGAGTGACGGAAATAATTCCACATTGCATGAATCTTAGAGCAATGGGTCTAAATAAAGAATATTAGGGGAATATTGGTTCTAGGGAATTGAATATTAAATTTCACAGTCTATATTCAATGAAATAAACGTAAATAAATTCCATATGGGAATCATTGAGATCTTTATGTTTTCATTTTATATAGTTTGAATATTAGGAGCACAAGTCATTAAGGGGTGCTACACAATAATAACATTTTTTATATAAATAGTAAGTGAATCTCATAGAAATTTATAATGTGATTAAATTTGATATATAATTATTCTAAGAGCTATTCAATGATGTTTTAGAAAACATTTTAGGAGATGAAAAATGATTCACAAAAAGTTAAAATTCATGGGAAAATTATTTTACAAGAATCATATATCAATAAATCATCGGGGAATCCATATATATCATATACTTATTTCAAAGATAAAAAATATAAAGAAGTTTATTATAATCATGTTTTCCACAAAAAATTAGAAATCAGATAATAAGGTTTGTTTTACTTTATAAAAAACTAAGTTTTTCTTATTAATGTTATTTTATATAAATCATTAAACATTAAACCTTCCCCATCAATATTACTCACACTGACCGATGCTGGGAATCACATAGTTAGAAAATTTGAGTAGGTTTTATAGTGATCATTGATTTACCCACCCCCATCTTGTGGTGGTACACTCTCCCTTGGGAATATCTAGAAACATAAAAGCATTCATCAAGTGTTTAAAATGTTAACATGAGTTATTTGTAAGATTACCAGACATCAATATTTACATTTAATTGAATATATCATTGATCAATAAGTTAAATGGTGTCTATGAATATCATGAACAAATTTAGATAATCTAAATATAATAGAATTAGATTCCATATATAATGAGAGATAGATAGAGATTATGGTTTCATATATTATATAACTCATCCAGTAAATTATAGTTATAAACAAAAATTGGGTTAATCATCCCAAATGTAGAATACTTTGAACTAATATTGTAATGAATAATATAAAAGTATATGGGTTATTATTTTTCAGTTAACATTAATCAGACACATGGAAAGGAATCACATGTATTATTATAGAGATGAATATAAAAAATAATTTGGAGTAAAATCCATAATATTGATGAAGGAGATAAGTAGGTGAAAAGGTCTAAGTAAAAAACAATTTGGGATTAAAATGATGTAATTTTAATGGATGAATATATATTCTTGAATGAGTTATTAATTTGAGTAAACAAACATTTAATATTGATTCAATAGAATAGGGGTGGATTAAAATATTAAATCATTATAATAAATAAAATGAGAATCCTTATATATAAATTCGATATAAATATTTCAAACACTGAGGGTCAATACATGGATGAGTGGAAAATCATAAAATCATAAATGAAATTATTTCTTATGAAATGGGAATAAGGTAAACCATAAGGAGAAAAAGAAAATTATAAATGGATATTTCATTGAATTAAATTAATTTCCCAATCATAATGAGTTAATTAAGTCTTATAATGTTGAAAATGATGTTAAATTTGACACCATTGTTAATAAAAAAATTTCCATTACTCTAAAATTGAATGTAATGAGAAAATGGTAAATAAAAAGGTTTATTTTTTAAGAGAATTTCAAATCATAGGCCATATATTAATATGATTTCATAATAATAATGAATAAATTTGTAAGGATATTCATCTATGGAATTCTCTATTGAGGAAATGGAATCTAAGAAGATTCAATGGAAAAATATTCTTAAAATGAAAAAGAAAATCAAATAAAACAAATAATAAGATACAATTATAACATCATGATTTCATATCATGTGATAAAAATTGAAAATGGAATTGGATGAATTACAGAATGAGGGAAAAATAACTTTTATGAATAATACAAATTAATCAAATATTTCATGATTAAATTAGAAGAATAATGGAGTAGTGGAGATGTTTTAAGTGATGGGGAAACACTGAAATATGATCATATATAAGTTTATATCATTATGTAATTGAATGAAAATAAAAAACATGAAATCCTAAATAAATAATTATGAATAAGGAGTAATCATTTAAAGTAACACCTTAATGTGTAAGACGACAAATACATTTGAAAGATTGCAATTATGTTCAACTAAATATGACATATCAATTTGAAATTCCGAAAGAAAGAATTAAAAATTTTGAGATCATATTTGTAATTATAATATCAATTATTTAAGAGATGGATGATCATATGTTAAAAATAGTTCATGTTAGAAATTTCCTGATAAACATCAATGATTTTGAGTTCAAAAATGTATTTTTTAATGATTTCAAAAAATCAAAAACTATATAGAAGGATTCAGAAAATACTATCCACCCCGATGATTTTTCTATGTTTTAATGAACAATTTCTATGCACACTAATACATTCTCTCCCAATAGTTAGTTTGATAATAAGGGATATAAAATTTGATTTTATAACTAAAAAAATAGAATAATCCCATGGAAAAAATAAGTGTTGATTCATAAAATTGGAATATAAAATAGGTGTAAAATGGGATGAATATTGAGACTATATCTACGAGAAAATCATATATTGGGAACAATTATACTCTTCTTGAGAGCATATAAAAATATCATCACATATCAAATCATAGTGAACAAAAGATTATTTTTAATATTATAATTTATATTTATTCATATTTCAATTTTATGGATAATGTTGGGGATTGAAATTATATATATATATATATATATAATGCACATATATGTTTACGTAGTAACTGAATTCCTTAATAAAATTTATGTGATGAATCAAGGTGGAGTAAAAGTGATATAATCAAATCTAAGAGAAGAAAACATCAAAAATAGAGTGTATAATTTCAAAATAAATTTTATTCTCTAAATAAGTCATATTGGATGAGTGATCAACCTAGATCCACAAACAAAAATGCAATAAAAATATATCATAAAATCATAAATGAAATGATGGATTTAAATTTTTTCTTCAAAATAATCATTTACAATTGTGTAACTGTTATTTAAGTGGTAAACATATCTAAAAGTAAATATACTCGATGCATCATTTATTGTTTTTTCATCACTCATGAATAATAAAAAAAATTAAATTTTATCAAATGGTATAATACATTCCTTATCACTTTATAAAATTATAAATCACATAATGTGCAAGGTGTTGAATAATCAAATATTGAGAAGAAAACATCATGGAATTTTCTCAACATAAATGGGTTGAAGAAATATAACACTGTGTTTTGTCACCGTTTCTAACAACTAGAAAGTTGTGATATATCAAAAAGAATATTTTTTGATGAAATTACTAAAGGTTGTATGTCTTACATTAACGGGGAATAGGAAAAATAATATCGTTTCCTGGATTTATAATGCTTAAAATTATACATTCATAGCCACAAATGATAAAAATAGGTAATGGGTCTCATCTAGTCTCTCGCCGTGGCTGAGAGTATCCCACTTAGGGTTTTCCTAGGGTCGGTGTCTCCTTCCTCAGAGTTCTGGTTTTGCAGCATCAATTAATTCGGATCTTTCCCTTGCTTTCACCTCATATGGTTGTGGATTGGCAGTGTCTTCTACCGTTGTAGCGTTTTCATCTTCTGCGTCTCCGATGGAGTTGTGGATATGCGGCGTTTTGCAGCTCGTTTTTTACCCTTCTTCTACACCGCTCCTCAACCCTCTGCGGTGAAGTCACTACTCCCGTCTGCCTCCAGAAGTCTCTGCAAATCCCAAGAACCACCCCTTGGGCCTCGGAGGTAGTCGGTCATCATTCTCAGTTTGTTTTTGCCTCCTAGCGCAGTTCTGGCCTACTAGGGGACCTTGCAATCCTTCCCAACGCTGTTATCCCTATCGGTGTCAGATCTGTGATGGGGAGGATGGTTCCAGATCAAAATCATCTCAAGATTTACCTTCACTAAGGATCTGAGAGTTCTATATATCAAGACCTTCACCAGCTTCCATGGAACTCATAACCCTAATCTCCTTCCCTCTCACCCTTTGACCTGTGTGCTCTCTGTTCGTGGCTTCCTTTTCCCTTTTGGCCTTCATTCCTGCTTCGCAAAGATAGGGGACATATTGGGGACGAGTTTCAATTTCCACGCTGGTGAGAGGTTTACGCCGATCTGGGGATTGATCCACACATCACCCTCCGCGTTGGTTCCCTGCTTTTGAGTGCTGGGGATTAGGTGGATTCCCGAAGCACCTGCTGCGAAGAGGTCGATTCGAGAAGAGTTTTATTCGAGAAGCACCGGTCACCAAGGGTCGCAGCATTTGTGTTTTTGCAATGTGATTGCTTCATGAAGAACCTGCCATAAAGGGCTGAGGCGCTGGGAGCGTGAAGTTTCTGGTTTGCAGAGTGAGTTCTCAAAGAGGAAAATTAGTGAAACTCCTATTGTGAAGGTCGGAGGAGTTGCGAGATTGCTTGGAGTCTGGTTCACAATGTTCTTACCATGATGATCCGAGGTGTTGTTTGCTCGTGAAGGCCTAAGGCGTGATGAAGCCACGAAGTCCTTCAGTGGAGAGTTGCTCCGTGAAGACAGGGGGCGCGCGACATGGGTCCTCAGTGTGACCAGTTTTATGGTAGTATTGATTGCAAAGGCTTGGGAGGCTATCTCAGGTGGGTGGACTGAGTAAGGGTCCAAGATAAGGTATCAGGTCGAGAGACCCTTTTGGTGGAACGGTTCTTTGATTTGAGGGTAGTTTGGGATCTGAAACGGTGCTGGCCCTTTAGGAAGATAGTACACTCATCCTTTGACTTGTGCTATGAAAGACGACATAGTTCATAAATGGATGAGGTTGTCCCTAACAAACAAAGAAAAATAGGTGATTGAGGCACAGAGAAATGAAGACCCACTCTTCGAAAAATGTATGTCTCTACTTGTAATATGATAGTTCGTTGAAAACATTTCGATTAATTAGAGGGCTCTCAAAAACACTCTCCAGTCCATCTAAAAATATGTTGCAGGTGTGGATATTTAGGAGGCGGGGACTAATCGCATCATCTTCAAGTTTTTTAAAGGGGGAGATAGGGACAATATATTGTGTGGCAGACCGTGGTCCTTCGATAATCAGCTCCTCCTCATGGAAGAATTCAAAGAGGGAGATGATATCAAGCGAGTGAATTTAACCTGCTCCCCCTTCTGGATACGAGTTAAAGGAATCTCCTTACATGATAGAATAGAAAACATAAAGGGGGGAAATTGGGGACATTCTAGGCCACTTTCTAGAAAGGGATGGCTCAGACCCAATAAAATGGAGCCCCGTGGTTGAGATCAATGTGGAAATTCAGGCGTCAAAGCCCCAGATGAGGGGAATGTTCCTGAAAATCGAAGACGCCAACACCTGGATATCATTCGAATTTTAGAAACTCCCACTCCTCATCTTTTTTTGTGGTCATATTAGTCACCATGAAAGAATGTGTACCACAAATCCTAAGAGTGGATCAGGTGACATCACCCTCCAATATGGCCCTTGGCTTGGTGAAAAAATGAAAAAATATGATTTCATCTCTAAGACGGAAAAAAGGACTGTGATTTTCCCTCGTTGGAACATAACAGTCAGGTGGAACCTTAACATGGACAAGAAATTATGATAGGTCCTCTGGATTTCTCTGACACTGACTATCCCACTCAGATAGAAGCTGGAGTTCATCCTAACCACCTGAAGGACAATAATCAACCATCAACAAGGTCAACAACGAGGCACAAAGATCCACCAAGGCAATGCTCAATGCCAATGCCGATGCTCCTCAAGCCACCAGATCTGGATCTGGATCCACAATCATTCGTAATTGATAAAAAACCAATGGAGGGCCAAGGAATGACGAAACTCCAATGCTGGTCCCAATCACCTATCGCACGTTGAAAAGGATGAAACGTGGAGGAAGTTATGGTCACGCGGAAGACCCTAACCCCAGGGTCAGGAAACAGCGAACTAAAACATGAAAAGGGGGGGAATCCCACCAAAAGATGGAAAATTCCAAGTGGCGAAACGAGTCTGGAGGAACCATAGGCAGTGGCGGGCGAGACCTAGCCCCACCTAGATCAATGATTGTGTTATGCAGGAACAGTCGTGGGATTGGAAACCCACAAATGGTTCGCATGGTTCTGCACAATTGTGCTCAACATCGCCCCGATATGGTTTTCATGTCTGAAACCATACTGGAAGACAAGGACACCAATGGTATTGATCTGAAGAGTAGCTTCCAAGGATGCTTTTTAGTGCCCAGACAAGGCCATTCTGGGGGAATATGTCTCCTTTAAAAGGAAAATATTCAGTTAAATTTCTGTCTTTCTACATGCACCATGTGGTTGTGACTATTCAAACAGACTTGCACCCACCCTGTTCCTTTGTGGGATTCTATGGTTGCTAATCCCATTCTGATAAGGGGAAGTCATGGGACCTTTTATGCAAGCTCCTACATGATTTACCTAGCCCTATTCTTTTCGGAGGTGATTTCAAGAGATCGTGTTCCATAAGGAAAAGAGATGAGGAAGTATTAGACACTCATCCCCGATGTCTAACATCAAAGACACGATCACTACGGCGAACCTGGTTGATTTGGGGTTCACAGTTTATCCTTCTACTTGGTTCCACGGAAATACTGAAGGTACTATCATCGATGAGGGTGTTGATAGATTTCCTGGGTTCTACGGATTGGATCAATCTTTTCAACATGTTTCATGTTGGCCACATGGCCCTTAACTATTCGGATCCCTGCCCAATTCTCATTGACCATTTTCAAGGAGAATGAAATCGACAACTCAGCAGACCCTTCATATTTTAGAGCTTATGGGAAAAAGACCAGGAATATGAATAGGTGGTCCAATCAAGTTGGAAGAGTTCCCATGAAGATGTTGGACTCAATCTCCAACAGGCTGCTTCCGGTCTGAGATCTTGGAGCAAAAAGAAATTCCACCAACCTAATAGGCATTTTGATGTCCTTGAAATGAAGTTGAAAAACATACTCAGGAAACCCCCATCCAATGGCAACATCTGGGGGATTGGTTCCACTCAAAGAGAGTTGGACGGGGCCCTTCGTTTAAAAAAAAGATTTTGGGATATGCGGGCACGTGACACCCATATTAAAGAGGGCGACACTATTACAAGGAATTTCCACCTAAAAGCATCAGCTAGGCGTCAAAAAAACTCTATTAGGATCCTTTCACGGCTAGATGAATGCAATTTTTCTGGAACCTGCGGCATTCACAAAGCATTGGTAGGCTATTTCCAGAACTTCTTCCCCACATGAACTACTTTCATTTATGCTGAAGTGGAAGAATGCATCAATCCTTTGATCACCAAGGATATTAATTAGCAACTTACAAAAGATGTGACGAATAATGAGATACACCTAGCTTTGAAGCATATCCACCCCACTAAGTACACGAGACTAGATGGTTTTCATGACCTATTTTTTAAACAACACTGGCACATTATCTGTCCTGATATCTTCAAAATGATAAAAACACATCTGGGCAGGGAATACAAGAATTTCCGTCTTCAACGAAATGGTCCTCATCCTCATCCCCAAAATCAATAAACCTCATTCGATCCCTGATTTTAGACCTATCAGCCTCTGCAATTTCTCTTATAAAATTTTCTAAAAAATCGTTGTAAATCGGTCACATCCTTGGCTTCCTGATATTATCTCTGAAAACTAGAGAACCTTCGTGGACAAGCAGCCAATTACTGATAATGAAATTGTGGCCCATGAAGTGTTCCACTCTATGAAATTGTGTTCCACTGCGAAAAGAGGAACCATTTCCAGGAAACTGGATATGAACAACGCCTATGATAAAGTGGAATGGCAGTTCCTTAGAGTTGTGATGCTGAGAATGGGCTTATGCACTAAATGGAAAGAAATTGTCATGAACTACATCTCGACTGTCTCCTTCAGAATCATGGTCAATGGGGATCTCACTAGAGGATTCGCCCAAACCCTAGTCCTTCTCCAGAGAAATCCTCTATCCCTTTTTCTCTTCATTTTGGTGGATCATGTTTTATCTAACCTAATTTCCAGGGCTACATCCTCGAATTATATTCTTGGTGCAAAGGCCTGACGTGAGAGCCCACAAGTGTCACATCTCGTCTTCGCCGATTACTGACACCTTTTCTCCAGATCCACTAATAATGAATGTCGGGTGATCAGCCAAGCGATCCAGCAATATGAGCGAGCGTATGGGCAGTCTGTCAATCACGGAAAAACAGAAATCTCCTTCATCACAGGGGTGCCTCTTGTCATGAGAGCTAATCTTTGTACATCTTCAGGCATCCATTTGGTCGATAAACACCAGAAGTATCTCGGACTCCCTATGGTTATTGGCCGGTCCAAAAAATAAATCTTTGCAGCTCTGGTGGATAGGATTGAGAAAACAATTCAAGGTTGGACCCCAAAAAGAATATCCAATGCTGGAAAAGGAACCCTAAATTAATGTTGTCATTCAGTCTACCCCAAGCTACATTATGTCGATGTTTAAGCTCCTAGAAACCATCATCTACCTGATCCATTCACATACTGCCAACTTCTTGTGGGGGAAAATGATGGAAGAAATCGACCCCACTGGTTGTCCTGGGAGAAACTCTGCAAACCCAAGTCGGAGGGAGGTATGGGATTCTGGAATCTTCTTCTTTTCAATGACACACTGTTGGCCAAGAAAGGATGGATCCTTCTTAACCGTACAACATCTTTATGTGTGCGGGTACTCCATGCCAAGCACTTTCCCCACATGGACTTTCGTGGTTCCTTTATTGTCCCCCACTCTAGCATCCTTTGGAGAAGTATTTGGGGGGCCTGAAATCTCCTGGAAAAAGGGCTGAGCTGGAGGATTGGAAATGTCTTATCTATCAACATCGGGACCGATCCCTTGCTTATCGATAAGGATGGTTTGCGGGCCACATACCCCACCCAACTAGGTCTTGAAGATGCCACTGTCAACTGCCTCTTTTCAGACCAGGGAACATGATGGTGTGTGGAAAAGATCTAGGAATGGTTTAATGAAAGAGACCGAAGAATTATTCTGAACATCTCTTGGGCCCCTAATGTAGGCCCCAACCATCTTTTTTGGGCCAATTATTCTTTCGGCGAGTACACAGTGTGATCCGAGTACAGTCTGTCTCTTGGCATTTAATCTCGCGACTGTGATGAGGGACCATAGAAAGCTCTTTGGAAGATCATCATCCCCCAAAAAATACGCCAATTTTGCTGGCAGGTGTGCACGGGAACCCTCCCTACCAGTAGCCTCCTTGTTTACCGACATACGGAAAGTGTGGAATCCTTTTATTTTTGCCCGAATATTCCTGAAACACATTGTAACACCATCATTCACTGCCCGGGAGAAATTTAAATTTGAAATAAATGGGGCCCAACTTTGGATGCTTCATTAGACATTGCCTCTGACCTCCCCGATCTTCTGATGCGCTGGTGTTCCTCTATTTCATCATCTAATGCATGATCTCATTGCACCCTGTCCTAGATCATTTGGGATTGGCATAACGACTCGGTTTTCCACCATGTTCATCAGCCTCTCGAGTTCTGGATTGAAAGATCCACTTCATGGATTGAGGGCTGGAAGGACTACAAAGGACACTTTATGCCAGGCATTACCCCCTCCTTTTCCACTCATTGGACCCCCAAAGGAAGGGAGTATTAAACTTAATGTGGAAGGTTCTCTCCCCAAGGATGGGCCTATTGGCCTCGGCCTCCTGGCTTGAAATCATCTGGGGAAGATCATTGCAGCAAAATATGGACCACATCATGCCTTCAAGGAAGCTGTAGTTGCTGAGGCCTATGCCATACTTTTAGGGATGATGCTCGTTGTGGAACTTGGATGTGTTGATATCACCATTGAGTCTGACTACCTTTTTGTTATCAATGCTATTAACCACAATGATACTAGACTCCAGGACTTTGGCTACATCATCAGGAGAATCCGCTCGGTGCGCCAAGGCTTCTCTTGCTGCACCTTCTCCTTTAACAAAAGAGAAGGAAACAATGAGGCCCATCAGCTGGTGGTTTCAGGCCCCTTCGATTTCAACCATCTATGGCTGGACAATTTCCCTTCTTGGCTCTGCTTATGTACGACTTCTAATATTCGTCATTAATATTTTCTTTCTCTCTTTCAAAAAAATGATAAAAATAGGCAATTTCATGGAATAAATTCCCATTTGTGGTAGAATTAAACTGTTTTTCATATCAAGAAAGATTCTATGAGAAACTTTACAAATTTTAAATCATGAAATAATATAAAATGTGTTTCATTTCATAAAGGAAAAAATGGTAATTATTTTTTAGAAACAAGTGGAAATTGAAGACCATAAATCTATGTAGTTTCTTTGTATATAGACCAATGATATCAATTTCAACTAATGATGATAAATATTTAGTCAAATTTATTGATGATTTTATTTATATGGTTTATAACCATATTTTAAAAAATAAACCACATTATCTAGAATGATTTAATAACCTTTCTAGGATTTCAAATAATCAAATAAGTTATGTCAGAAAAAGACAATCATTAGACATTGTATTTGAATATAAAGAAAAATATTATTAAATATATCTTTTGAGGAATGTATTAAGAAAAAAAATTAATCCCTAATAAATATATTTGGTTCATTCATGGCTTAGTGAAATTTTATTATATTGTAAAATCCTATCCCACAATAAAAATGATACAGATGAAGAAAAATCTTGAAGATACAAGCTTTTAGGTATCATACCCATTATGGATATGATATGATAATCAATGTATAATATACATATCAAGAAATTTTGTAAAATATTAACAACTAAATCATACTATCATCATCTATCACATATTCAAGAAATTGGGGATGCATGGTAAAATTTAATTAGAATGTGTTTTGTCCTTGTATAAAGATATAGATATCATAGAAAAGTATTTACCTATGTATTTTTTCTATCATTTTACAGTGTTTCTGGGTGTGCATACTTCACTAAAATCATTTTATGTAAGTGAAAAACCTATAAAATACATTAATAGGTGAAAATGGAATATTTTTTCAGATGATGGTATATTAGGTAAGCACATTTATTTAGGGTCCGTGTTCCATAGTCTAATAATATTTTAGAGATTTATGATATATTCCTATAATTTAACCAATGATAATTTGGTATTAATGTTTTTAAAGATTAATGAATCAATAGATTCATTTTGGAGGAAACTACACATTTGAGTAATATTATCTCTCATTTCATCCAAGTATATGGTTACTCAATAGTTTGAATATTTCCAGGAATGAAATCATTATATTGTCACTATTGGGGGAGGATTTAGAGACTACAAAAATGAGACATGTGGTGTAGTAGAGGTTGGGTCGGGCCCTGGAATGGATCTTCCATCAAATCCATTTGAATGGAATCTAACCCATCATATATCAGTTCAATATAATGATACATTTTGATCTATTTATCATCACGTGACATATCCCATAGTGGTTATTTTTAGATTCATGTCACTATGGTTTCTTGCAGGTAGTTTAATGTCAGGTGAGTAATATTACTAGGATAAACTGAAATTGTAATGATTTGGAATGACACTTCTGTCGAACCGTTAGTTTTTAGTGTTCTATTCTATATGTATTAGGTTATTATACTCTTGATAAACCTTACAGAGTATATGAAATCATGAAATTTTTGGAATCCAAGTGAAATTTATTCAATCAATTTACTTTGGAAAACTATATGTATATCTTGACTTAAGATATTTTATGAAGGAAAGAATAATATTTTGAGACATTGAATTTAAGGAGAAGAAGAAGATTTTCTCAATTCATATCATATGAGGAAACTGTGTAGAGGCATACAACTCAATGTAATTTTTGAAAACCTAGAAGAGGATATTAATTCATGTAATTAAAAGAATCAAACAACAGTATCTCGACTTAAGGCGCATTTGTGAGTATAACCTAAGATCTAACAAAATGATACATTTTTTGTTGAATGGTATACCCTACATCCAACCATACACGGATACAGAATTTTTTAAATTCAGTAGCATGTGATAAAATATTCTACACTTTCATATATTATATAGTTTTTGAAAATGGATTATATTGTAGAAAATCATTCTTATCCACCTATAAAAATAATTTTTAAGGATGTAGGTCACTTTAGGTTAAATAATCTATAGAGGCAAACATTTGTAATTAATGAAACAATCAGTTTAGAAAACTGTAATTTCAAAAGATTAGAATTTTCATGTGAGTGTGTTTGTTCTCCCAAATCTATTGGTGTTTAATAGTTTTTTTTCAAAAAGTATTACATTGGATGTTATTCTCAAAAAATGACATTGGAATCCTATAAAAAGGAGATGAATTATATTGTTAATATATGGAAGAATCATTTTCAATGTTTCATATATGATTGACATTATTTATCATACATTTATGGGTTATCATTGTATGGAAGTTATATAAGAGCCTTCCTCATCTCCTATTTGATTCCAAAACCAACCTAAGGGGTTCCTATAATTTATTTAATGGATTATATAAATAGAGGATTGAATTTGGAAATCCTAAAATATTTTTCAAACATAATTTTAAGGGAAAATAATTTATCAATGGGTAATTCGTGTGTCTCAAAACATTCATTTAGTGGTCTATTTATATATAGATAATATAGAAAAATAATCCAAAATTAGTAGACCAATTGATGTAACTGAGGTATGTAGTTGTTCATATATTCCCACTTGAATCTATACATGATATAATTCTAAACCCCATTTAATATAATTTGTTGAATGATTAAATCTAACTGTACAATAAAGACTAAAAATAGAAACATTATAGGGTGGATCCATGATCTGGTGTTGTATTTTTTATAAAAAAACATGTTGACTACTTTAATGTGATCGGTCTGAAAAATATAAACAAATTAACCATATTTTAATTTAATGTAATGTGGTTACCAAGAACATCATCACCATTTACAAAACCTGAATCACATAATCGAGTAATTTCAGGCATCTATAAATTGTTTATACCTTAATTTTCCATATCATGGTTGGGTTAAATTTAAATGGATTATGGCACCTCCAAAAATGTTTATCAATTAGCATATTTTTTGAAAAAAATTCTTTTCGTATATGTAACATACAACCATTTGTTATTCAAAATATATTCCCAACTTATAACGGCTTTAAAATTTAATTTTTATTCATTTAGGTTTTACTTGTAGTCAAATAGAGGATTAAAAAATAAATAAAATATTTTTTTAGTTATGAAAAAATGTATTTTTAAAGAAAATAAATTCTTTTAGACCCTTAGAAATGGATTATAAATATTTAATTTGATCTTATAATTTTATCAATTGAATTTTCATTTTGATTATATACTTATTCCATATTTGGGACATTAACTACATTAAATAACCAAATATATTTTATTAAAATAGTGTTAAAAATATATTTAGGGAATAAATAAAGAAAAAATAATTGAAATTATTAATTTAGGATAAAAATATAAAATAAGATAACTATAATGTAATTTGTTTTTGATCTACTTGATCCAGTACAAGAACTATGCTCTTGAAAAAAAATATACAAATGAAGAAAAATTATTGAAATGATATTCATATTGAAAAAGAAAAAATAAATAACAGTGGGAGGAAATTGAATTGAATGAATAAGAAATGAAATATGAGTTATATATATAATGCTGGAATCTCTTATGACCATTATAAATTTGACAGATCGAACAGTAATACCGTTTGAATACTAAAAAGTATGTTAAAATTTCATATTCATATATGGGAGATAAATTAACATATAGCTATCATATAAAAGGAAATCTGAGATATTTTTATCAGGATATAATAAAATAAATATTTTAAACAAAGATAAAATATTTTTTTTAATTTTTTTAAGGAAATAAGTTATATATTCAATTATCTAAAAATATTATGATTTAATAGAATGTTTATTATAATAAAATTTGGTTTCTAGTTTAAATTTTTTTTTTATTTTAATTAAAATATAATTGTATGACACTATAATAATTTTCTCATTATCTAAGAAAATGGATCCTAATATAAAATTTGGTCTTTTTAAAATAAATAATAATTTTATTTGAAAATTAAATTTCTCATTATAAGAAAAATATTTCAATTAATTATTTTTAATTTTTGGAATCTTCATGATGAATATTGTTATTAGTGCGTTTTTGAATGTTTTTTAAAATGGATAAATGTTTTTTGATTTGTGAAATATGGTATTTAAATTTATTTGTTTAATATATGATTACATGAAAAGTGGATGTTGTATTCCCCTATTAGTTCAAACTAAACTGTTCCATTTCCATTATATATTAATCATATTGGTATTCTGGATGAAAAAAAATAAACTAATGATTATAATACCTAGAATGAATCCCTCATCCCTTTATAAACACCACCCCTTTTGCTCAAACATTTTAATCCTTAGATCATAACCCAACTATACCAAACTCTTGACTCATCTATCCCAAATATACAGAGAACCTTTGGTCTTATCAAAACCTAATTCAATGTTCGTTATATGGAATCCATATATTAGGCACCCAAATGAGAATCTAATTCCCGAAAGTGATTATTTAAATATTTCATCCTCCTCATCCCCCAAATAAATTCCATCAAAAATTTAATATAGTCTCTTAAAATATATATATATATATATAATGTAATTGTATAGTTTTAATCAAATATATTAAATCAATCTACTTCTCTTCCAAACAATGGATTTTAAAACAAAGATGTTGTTCACAATGTGGTTGGACCACCACCTCCAAGGAAAACCAACCTCATTTTTCTGCACCACCTTCATGGATGATTATTGAAATAATTTTATGGTTAAATATAATGATAGAAAGTATAAAATATTATATTTCATATTCTAGAATGTTTAAATTATCATTTAATTAAATAGAAAAAATATAATCTCTATTTGTCGATAGAAATGTCAAAATGAACAAACCTTATAATGGTAAAAATTTTACTAAATGATTAATCCAAATGTCAAAATACATATAACTATTTGGGACAATTTAAACATTTATTTCGTAAAATATTATTTTAGTTAACTTTTTTTGTTTTTATAATTTGGAATAAACCTAAAAGAAGAATTCACATGTTATCAAACCTTAGAAACATGAAATGAACACCCTCAGAGAAGTGAAATTTAATTTAAAAATAATTAAAATGGATTAAAATGGTAATAAAATAATTATTAATAAATAAAATATATAATACAATAATTATTAAAAGAGTAATTAGTGAATATAATTTTAATATTTAGGATTATATGCTCATGTATAGAACAATTATACACACAAGGTTGGATATGACTATATCATGTTGAAATATAAGGCCATTTAAAGAACTATATTTCATAATACTTTAAAGATCTGAGGATCAGGAGCAGAATATTCTAACTTAATTGCAATGGTCGCTTTCTTCCTCATGCCATGGAAATTTGAATCCCACCATTTTCCAAAGAAGTGGACATGTATTAGCCATGATCTTACAAATATGAAAAACAGGGAATCCTTTCTAGAAGATATTGCAGCTTGCACGTTGAATGGAATAACAAGAGGGATATCCTTCCTCGAAGGTCTAAAAGCCATGGATCTATCCAATCAACTCTTTCGAATCTACTATCAAGAAAGAAATTGGATGATGGTCCTTTCTAAGTTGGGCCTGATCCTGAGTCCCTTCAAAAGTGTATGCAAATATGTAGATTTTCTATAATGGGTTAATGCTCATATCTTAAGGGTGATAAACCATGGTGCTACTCTGATCTTAAATAGTGAATCAATCATTGTTAGGGATTCGTTGATTGGAAACTAATTCCAATTAGACATAGTTATTTTTATATATCGCTGAAATTGTAGGAGAAACTAAATCGGGTCTTTCAATTAGGAAATATCATTATTAATTCTATCCTCCTATGAGCCTTATAATGGGACCAATCCTTTAAACAATACAATCACAAGAACACAATAGAAATTTTTGGATTTGATTTCATGGCCTTAATTGGGTTTCTAGAATCCTAGGATCCAAAATGGCATTGCCTCATGTGTAGGTAACCCTCTTAGATCGATCAACACACCCTTAATAAACAATTACGATTGGTTTCTATGGTCATTGAAGAAATCAACCTAGACTATAAACATCCATCTGTGGTTATTTTTAATGAAGATGATTAAAAAATAGAAGTCCAAATTGATTATGAACAAAAACCGACCTTCTGTGAATATTGGAAAATTGTTGGTCACTCAATTCATAATTATAGAGTGATGAAAATCCATGTTGTGCATCCATTGTAAAATAAATGGAATAAGGTAAGAAATATAAGAGTAATGGTAGTTGATATTGACAAACCTAACCCCCTTAAGAAGAGGAATGAAAATTAGGGTAATGAAATAAATCCACTCAAACCATATAGGTGACAACGGGGGTCACTCATGGGCCTATCTAGTTGAAATTGAAGAGAATGATATACTTGAGAAGGATAATTTAAATTAAATTTATATACTGGTTGTGGAGGTTTTTGTTCAATTTAAAAAATTAATGGAGGACTGGGAATTTTTGGTTGTTATGACTGCTGAATAGGTTCTTG
This sequence comes from Viscum album, assembly GCA_963277665.1. Classification (NCBI taxonomy): domain Eukaryota; kingdom Viridiplantae; phylum Streptophyta; class Magnoliopsida; order Santalales; family Viscaceae; genus Viscum; species Viscum album. The sequence continues at coordinate 907,839,001 of OY728139.1, forward strand.
CTCCTAGTTCTTTTAATTTTTCTATACTGATCAGATAAGAGATGATACAAATCAGTTTCTTTACAATAGGTTCTTCCTTTGGATTGAATTTATTCTCTCAGCAGGTAATTTCTACTACACCTTGGACTCTAAAAATTGTCACTTATCATTCCATTGAGTCTACTAAATGGGGGAGCACAATGAATTCTTCTTAAAACATAGATAATGAGGATTATTTTTCATAACCATCAATTTATGCTAATATTATAGAAACAATGGATCACAATTCTGGACAGACCTACTCCCCCTCGATTAGAATAGGTATGAATAACAATGTAGTTAACACATCCCTTTCTCCCAACTTGAAAATTGAATAGGTCCGGACTATCAAGGGTGCATGACTAGACTGTTCACAGTAGGTAAAACCTAAAAACATATAGGTACACATTGTATTCTTAATGATAAATTTCATGTACAAAAAGGTAATTGTTCTCATGATGCCAATGCTTCATCCTTGAATACTGTTAATGTTAATGATTCCTCCAATATGGAAACTAGTTATAGTCATCTTAATAATACTATAACCACATTTTACAATCACTATTCGAAAAATTATTCTATCCCATTTCCTTCATCTAATGGAAACATGAACAAAAACTATTCCCAAATACGTCATTGAATACTCATAGATTAACAATACAAAAGGGCATAGATGGTAAGAAAAAAAGTGTTCTAACTACAAAATCTGGATTAAATGAATATATGATTCTTTAATATTCAGAGAATTTCAAACAATGAAACCATTAATGTTTTTAAAAAGAATTCATAGTATTCAATTTCCTTTTATTTTTTCAATTATTGATCCTAAGATCATTTTTTCAACAATGATTGTACAATTCCATCGTTTTGGTTACTCTTTCATAGGTACCAACCCTAATAATTCCAATACTGAAACCCTCTGTATTTTTTCTCTTTCTTATTTAAACAATATTAACATATTCCAAATCACTAATAAATATATCACCTATGATATCTCAATTGAAAGTACACATCTCCTCTTTTCCTTTGTTTAATAAAAAAACTTGTAACAAGATAGGAGAGCTCTTTTTTCTTGATCTCTCGCATCTATGTCCTAACATACATCACCCCTAGTTCATCACAACATAATTTAAATTTATCTTATACACTTTTGGGAAACTGGGTCCATCACACTAAAATATATCTATGATATAATTAAAGGCTGCTAATTAAAACAATATCTTTATCAAAATCACTCCCACTGGTGGAAAATATACTTGGTATAGAAGACAATATCATATAGTTTTCATGAGTAAATTGCATATTGATCTCATTAATGATCAATATTTAAAAAAATGGGACACCATTACCATCACTACTCTCCCCAAAAATTATTCTGACCACCATCCTATTATGGTAAATATCGCTCGCAAAACTATGAAACTTTCACTCTCCTTTAGAGTCAACAAATCATGGTCATTGGACATGGAATGTTGTAATATTATTAATATCATTTTATAATCTATGACACAATACAATGAATTTTTTTCTAGTCCTTTGAAACCCAAACATCTCAAAAAAGAATATAATTAGTGCAGTGTAAAATCTAAAAAAATTGATGATGGCATGTTGATTCTTGAGAATTACCGTTAACAACTACAAAATTACCTTACCAACATAGAATTTTCATCTGATCACAACTATATGATTAACAAATAATTGAAACTCAACTCTCTCCTTTCCTTTAAAGTCATCATGAATCAAAAAAAACATCAAAATAAAATTGCTATCTAATGGTGATAGAAATACTAAATTTTATAATTCTCATCAAAGAATTAGAAAAGCATACAGACCTTCAACTTCACTCAAATATGGAGACAATATTCTAGATAAGGACGATGACATTGCTAATCATGTTGTTTCTTTTTTGGAATCCTTATTTAATGGACCTTTCATTAACAAGGATATCCTTCATGAAATTATTCCCACAGTGTTCACTAATGAAGATAATACATTTTTTAACCATTCATATTGATCATGAAATTAAAGTCACTATCATTTCCTTGAATCCTGACTGTGCACTAAGGCCTAATTATTTCAATAAGGGAGTCGTCCAAGAATACTACGATTTCATTCAATATGATGTCTTAAATCTATGGAGATCATTCTATTCTACTGGTTTTCTACCACATGGTTTAAATTTGAGACTCCGCACATTGATTACAAAAATTTGAAATTCCTCTGTGGTTCACCTTTTTCCGCAAATATCCCTCTTCAACAGCCTTTATAAAATCAGTAATAAACTTCTTTACAATGGAAAATACAAGAGCAATGAAAAAAATTATCTCTTGGAATCTAATTGGTTTTTTCAAGTGTATATCCATCTAGGAAAATATATATTTTACCTCCAACGCCACTATCTACTTAAACAACAAAAACAGAGGTGGTAATATAGCCATTAAACATTATATCCAGAAAGTATCTGATTCCTTGGACTGGAAAATTATCTTTAAATTGCTTCATGGTTTTGGCTTCAATAATTCCTTCATAACCAAAATAATAACATCTTTCTACTCAGCCTCTGATTTTATATTCATAAATATCTCTTTCTTGGGCTATTAAAAATTCACTAAAGTTGTCTGATAGGGTGATTGCCTCTCTACAATAATTTTATCTATTGTATTAGCTTATTTAAATTGTATGCTCACTCACCTGGTAGAAACAAATAAACTTACACCAATAAATTCTTTAAGGAACATCAATGTACCTAAACATATTTTATATGTGGATGTAATTATTATTTTCTTACAAGGGGACAAAAGAAACATCAAAACTCGAAAAATGATATTTCTCACTATGAAGAGGTCCCAGGTCAGGTCATCAGTTGGAATAAATCATCTATTTTCTTTGGAAAACATTCCAAAAAATAGAAGAAAAAAATTACAAATTATTTAGGTACTAAGGAAGGATCTTTTCCTTTATCTTATTATGGATTCCCAATGTTTAAGGACATTCCCAAATAAAGCTATTTCAATAAATTTGTTGATCAAATTGTTAGTCAACTCTCCTCTTGGAAGGGGAAGACTCACTATGGAAGGGAGAATCTACCTTGTGATGTGGGTTATTGTCTCCCAAATTGTTTACTCCATGATGGTTATAATAAGGCATGTTAGTATTTAAAAAAGTTAATACTAAAATAAAAAATATTTGTTTGGGTTGGTAGTACATTGTATAGAACGCTTGTGATTGTTCCATGGTCAACTTGTTGCGAACCTCTTGACAAGGGGGGCTTGGAATTAAAAATATTAACATATTTAATGAAGAACTTCAAGCCAGAATTACTTGGAATCTTATTCACAATGACGCTCCTTATTTTTACATCATCTAAAATAAGCTCCTTGATAAATTGAAAAACGGAATCATGAATTTTCTCAACTCCTCCATCTGGCCTTCCGTTAAAAAAATCAAACCTTATAACCAAATATTGATTGTTTGTCTCTAGGTACTCTTCTAAAAGATTTTAGTTAGACAACGAGACTAGAGCCCCTCTGTCAACTCTAATATCAGATCAACCACTTGGAAATATATATTAAGTCTATTGATATTTCATTAATTCACAATTGGATAACCTCCCTACAAATTTCATTCTTGTTGTTAAAAAAAATACATTCAGAAACATGGATTATTTTATTATATTGGAGCATTCTCTTAACGGAATTCTAGACACAATGAATTTTGACACTCATTACTTCCATTACAATGAAAAATACATTAGTCAGATTAAGGAATTCTCCAGGCCTTGGATAAAAACTTTAGAGCTTACTCTTCTTGGACATATATCATATAACATGATCTCAACTGTTACATGTTTGAAATCATTTTGGATTCACAATTGTTCCAAATTTCATCTTTGTAATCAACATAGAGAAGATACCAATCACATGTTTCTTTCATGTTCCACCCATAGTTCCCTTTGGAAATATATTCTTGACATATTCGATAGAAGATAGATTTTATTTGAATCCGTTAATGCTCAGCTAATGCGTTGTGCGGATATGGATAGCCCTCAAAAAATGAAAAAAAAATTACATAATGCCATTACTGATCTCTTTAATGTGATCTAGTATGATACAAATGCAATTTTTAATGTGTATTGTTTTATATATATATATAATACTTTCCATTTTTCATAACAGTTTACTTACATTAATGCCAATTTTGATACATATTATTATTTACGTGGATATTAATTTCCAAAACATTTATAATCTATTTCTGTTAAGAATTATCATGAAATCACCATTGATTGTGATACGAGGAAATATTCTTAAAATTATCTATTTCTTTGGGTAATTATTATAATTATGTCATATGTTTTATAAAAATTTAAGGACCACAAAATAATATAATTATTATTGGTTTTCCCAAATAGGACTCCTCTAAATTGGATATTTTTCATGCCTCTTGAGACTATATACATGGAATTGGTGAATATACCACATCCATGATGAGACTACACCCACTGTGTGATGTTGTCCTTCTAGTTATCCTATACTTATTCTTATATATAAATTTATATTATAGAAACATTCCAATTTTACCATGATATTATTATTGGATATTGATTAGTTTATTCCCCCACATGATTATTCCTGATCCTTGTCTTTTAGGACAAAATTTTATACATTTTTTAATATATGGTATGCATTATTACATTGTTTATTACTTTTCTAGTATTTTTATCTCCCCACATTGGATTTTTTATTCCTCTAGGTATCATATATAGTTTTTGGATATCATATGAATTTATGATCTCACTATGAAAGTGTAGTAAATAATTCTTAATTATTGTTCCATATTGATATACTCTTATACATAATCTTTTAAAGAGTCTAAGATACTCAGTATTTGGCTTTTTATATAACATACTTCTTTTTCCATATTATATTGAGAAAGTGGAAGGGTGTTACTAGGCCTTAGTTGATATCCCCAAATGCCAAAGGATGGGAATAAATGCCAAGGGTTTCATTAATAGTGGGGGATGATTATCACTGTAAATGTAAAGAAAAAAACCAAACAAACCATTAACAAATAAAAAAATACATGATGCATGATTAACATGAAAGTTAACTCAAATATTCAATTTAGATCAATACCACTATAAAGGGTGCCACAGTGGAAGACTATAAAATAACTAATTACACAACAAATGAAAAAACAATCAAAACTGAAATATGGTAAAATAAATCCAAATATCCCCATGATTCATTATCCAAATCCACTAACATCATATGTATCACAATTTACTACTAAATATGTGTGATACTTTTCCGTGTCACATGTCCTAGTATACAACATCTAAAAAAGAACCAATGTGCTAAATTAGAGGTGAGTAATGAAACTAGGTAGATTTTATCCAATGACTTACTGACTCATTCCACTATGATAGAATAGACTAACCCATTTATGAAAAACAATACATATTAAAAATTTTGAAAAAATTTTATATAAAAATATAAAAAAGATAAATAAATAAGAAATTCTCAAAAAATGATATCAAGTTCACAGAATATAGAAAAATGATTCACTAAAAAATTTCACCTATACCATTTTGAAATAAACCATTTATATTCCCATAACCACACATCCAACCATGGACCAAATTATACTCTCTAGTGATGATAAATCATTCCTCTAATCTTTCACTCAGTGGACCACATTTAAGGTTGTACTTCACACACATATCCGTCCCAACCTTTGGATTAGTGTTACTTCACGCCGTTATGCATCCCAATTCATATGAACACATTCCATAAAATCATTCCAACCCGAGGACAAACAAAAATGTGTATAAAATATTTCAATAAGACTTATTTTTAATGAAAACTATTTTTCCAGGAAGAACGTAGTAGTTATTTATAATGCATTGTTTTATAAAAATTTTTAATAGAAACACATTCGAATAACACACCAAATCCCCCAATATCCACAAACACCCACTCAAGGTAGTTTTTATCAAAAATTTCCTAGAATATTCACAATAAATTTCAATAAAACAATGAATTTTAAATAAATATTTTATTTTCTAAATACATGAGTCGAGAGTGTATCCACATGTAACGCCCCGACCCCAGCTACCCAGAGTCGGTGCATTATTACATAACATTGGAATGATCACAAGAAGATCAAATCTCGAAATACCGATTGGTTTAGTAGCCTTGGAAACAGTAGATATATTCATAAGTTTTACATTACATCATAAAATGAAAAACTAATACACCAACATAATGTTTCCACAATCCACACTATTAACCCCTCATAAAATCCCTGCAGGTCATTCATAACTTACTTCTTCACATCCTGGGAAAAATAAAACATAGAAAAGGGGTGAGCTCAAATGCCCAGTAAGGATAACAATATAGCGGAAACGTTCATAAATAAGAATAAACATTTAAGGCAATGCATTACTAAAACAAAAGCCTTTTAAACTTGAACTTCAACATAAAATGGCAAAGGTAAAAATGAAATAATGCCATTTAGTTACTCACATGGATATTCTACTAATCGAATAATCACATGCAAAAATCAATAACCACTTTCATAATGTTGGAATGCATAATGCCAGACTATCATAACCACATAGTCAAGGCCTCGTGCCAAGACTACAAATAAGATTTTGTCAAGGCCTTGTGCCAAGACACTAGTTTGTCTCATGAGACCTACCGATGCATCTAGTAGATATAGCGGGCTCCACCCGTCACTTATTAAGACCAATGCATTCCCATATGAAAAGGTTTAAACATAACTGTTTCGGTGCGGATGTGCGTCGGGTTACGCTGTTCCGCCAGGACGCGTTCGCGCGTGCACCCGTCAACCCGAGGGGATGGGCGCGCGGCTTGTGGTCCCGCAGTCCCGCTTTCCAAGGGCGGGCGGCATCCGTCCCTTATTCAGGGGCATCTGCTCCTTTATCGAAACCGGGATGATGGGATGTCGGCTCCTCCTTCCTTGGACGTCTCCTCGGAACTCGTCGCCTAATCCGGGTCTCCCTCATAGACTTAAGAATGTTCGCGAATCTCGTTCCCGGCGCCATATCTTCATGGACACCGGTTAATTACACTGCTTCCGCCCGGACGTTCCAAGGAGTCTGGGCGGGGCAGCAACCTGCGGTGAGAAGGCCGGGTGGCTCTGGGTGCTGGGGGCGTGTCGTAACACTGCGGCTCTGCACATCTGTCTTCCGTCCCTAATAGGGCTTCTCGAAGGCATAATGGCCTGAGGCATCCCGTACTAGGTGCGGGGAACTGTGTCACCTGAGGTTTTCCTCAGCTTCCCGTGTTTAACACGGGGTATGCCGCGAGTTTAACGTCCAGCGGGGACGGCATCGGGCCGATCAACACGAAAAGTGGATCAGATGACGGAACCCCTTGCGGGGAACCTCCGACGCTGGGGCCAGCACATGGGCGGCTTCCCAAGTAACGTGGAGTGGAGTGAAGTGGCATGACCCCACCGGGATGTGGCGGCCCGGGTAAGGATCAGGATGGATGATGGAGTGGAGAGCTTGGACCCCAGAGGGGCTTCCTACGTACCGCGCGTTAACACGGATCAAAGTCAACGTAGTTCGGGCGTACAGTTTAACGTCATGCTGGACGTCGGCAAGCCGACTCACGAAGAGGTCTAGGCCGCCGGGCGGAGGATTGAACCGAACCACCTCGCACAAAGGGGGATGGAACGGCCGGGTGGATCACAGTTTCACGTCATGCTGGACGATAAAAGGGGAAATGGAAAAGGGGGGCTGTGGGGAGGCACCGTGGAGATACACACGGGCAGTCTCCCACAGGGGCGGATTCATAGGTGAATCAACGCAAGCGTGAACCCTGGAGGGGTCCACTGATGGACGAACCGACGTAAATACGACCGGGACGACCAGGTGGTGGGCTTGGACCTCAGGGAGGCTTCCTACGTACCCTGTATAGAAGACAGGGATCAAAGTCCACGTAGTTCATTCTGTCAGGACTTACGCACTTGAGGCAGCCCGGATGCTGCAAAAACTCAGTTGGAAGGGACTTGGACCGAAAGCAAAAGACACCTCGATCCCAGTCAGACCCTCTACTGGCTTCGGCAGTGGGGAGGCACAATGGAGATACACATGTGCAGCCTCCCACGAGAAACTAGGGGTTTGTAATACCCTGCCCCCGTAGGGAAAAGCCACTCCCATTAAATCGTCCCAAAAGGGGGACAATCCCGACATCCCTGCAGAGACGAGCGGGTGGGGGACACATCCAAACCAGGGGGACCCTGCGTGCGGAGCACGGGATCAGGTTGCGGACGGTTTAGCGTCTTGCCAGACGAAGTACAGTTTAACGTCATGTGTTGAGGACGAAGCGGACGGTTTAACGTCTTGCCGGACGAAGTACAGTTTAACGTCGTGTGTTGAGGACGAAACACTTGCAGTTTAACGTCTTGCAGCGCGGACGATGGGGGCTAGGCAGTTTAACGTCGTGCAGCTTGGACGGATGTGCAGTTTAACGTCATGCTGGACGAATATGCAGTTTAACGTCATGCTGGACGTATGCGCAGTTTAACGTCATGCGGGACGAATGCTGAACAGTTTAACGTCTTGTAGCTCGGACGTATGTGCAGTTTAACGTCATGCAGGGCAGAGGTTGCCGGACGAATGTGCAGTTTAACGTCATGCTGGGCATAGGTTGCCGGACGAATGTGCAGTTTAACGTCATGCTGGGCATAGGTTGCCGGACGAATGTGCAGTTTAACGTCATGCTGGGCATAGGTTGCCGGACGAATGTGCAGTTTAACGTCATGCTGGGCATAGGTTGCCGGACGAATGTGCAGTTTAACGTCATGCTGGGCATAGGTTGCCGGACGAATGTACAGTTTAACGTCATGCTGGGCATAGGTTGCCGGACGATGGGTGCATGTCACTTCGCACGAACCTGGAGGGCCGCACGGGAAGACAACGCACGGTGCGGGCACCCAGGATGAGGAGCATCGGGCGCCACGCAGGCAGGTGCCCTTAGGAGGTCAACGGGGACGACCCTGGCAGATTGCGCGCAAAAAGGAAGCTTTGCGCGCAATACTGCGGGCCGGCGCGCAATCGGGGCGGCTGGCGCGCAATTGGGCCAGCGCCTTGCGCGCGGATACTTGAGATTGCTCACACCGGGCTTCGGATGGAGCGCGGGGGCAACGGCTCATTCTCTAATGAATGGCCACTTGAAAGAAGGGGGGGTGCGCGCAATCGGGCCGGATTGCGCGCACCCCGGGGCCAATTGCGCGCAAGCGGGTTCTTTTGCGCGCAAAGGCCTTAGGGTGAGTTTTTATTCAAATGAAAGGAGCCAGCGGGGATTGCGCGCGAAGGCGGACCCCGAGGCTTTCTTGCGCGAAAGAAAGGAGGTTACCTGAAGTTCGTCATTGCGCGCGGAAGGGGTTGAATTGCGCGCACGAGAGACGTTTCGACTTCCAGCAACCTTTGAAACGTTGGGGGTCGCCTTGTATTTATAGGCAACCCCGGGCGCGGAATCCAAGGCGCGAGCGCGAAATTCTTCTCGCGGGCGCGGAATCGGACACGGCGCGCAAAGGGAGCCGCGCGGGCCTGCGGCGCGCAAAATCTGCGCGCCGGCCCGGCGCATTGCGCGCATCCCGGGGGTTTTGCGCGCGGAACATCACCTTTGCGCGCGGACCTCTGAAATTCCGCGCAAGGCCTCCGGGCCCTCCGAAACGTTCTTCCGACTCCAAATATCACTTCGCTTTCCGCATCCGGAGCTTCGTTTGGGAACAACGAACTTTTCCGGCGTCTACAAAAGCCCCCCCTCGGAATCTGATCGGCGAGAGGTCGCAACGATCGGGTTCCGAGGGAGACGCCGGAATGCCGAAGTCCTGGGCGACGCGGGACTGTGGCGCGCAAAAATGGGGGTCGGGCGCGAAATCGGCCGATGCGGTCGCGCAAAGCCTTTTCCGCGCAGCGCGGACCACGGCCTCGCCTATAAATAGGGGCACTGGGTCCCTCCGTGCCATACACTGGCCTTCCGCGCGATAAGCCCCTTTGCTCTCGTGCGCGAAATTGCCTTTTCCGGCGCGGAATTCGCTCGCTCGTCGCGCAAAACCGTCCGGACTTCGCTCTGTTTTTGCGCGAATACCCGGGGTTTTTCGCGAAGGACTTCCCGATTGCGCGCCGTCCACTAGGATTGCGCGCCGCCTCTCAAACTTTTCCACCAGCCTCGTCCGATCCCGCACGCTTCATCCCTTAACCCGCACGACTCCCGAATCTTCCGAGATGGCCGCGCACAGAGGGAATGAGGGGGATGCCGCCACTCGCAGGGCTGAGATGGCGACGAACGAGGAGGTTTACGGAGCCAAGGAGATTGTTTCCAACAATCAATCCTTGTTCGACTTACTGACGCCGGCCCAGAAGACATATCCACTGTCGGACAACCTGCCGCTCTGGAATTTCGGCATCCTAGATGAGGTTCCGGTGCCAGGGTTCGAGATTGATGCGCCGCAGACCTGGGTGACCCGGGAGGACGAGCTTCTCCGCTATAACATCACCAACAATGGGCATCCTGCCAGGGAGACCAGACACTTGGATGTCTATGTCCTGAACCCGAGGACGCGAACCATTGATGGGGGTGAGCCTACTGCGGAGAATTCTCCAGCCCTCTACTCGAGCATATATCGCCAGAGCGTCACGGACGACACCAAGGGCTGGCTGAAGGACTGGGACTTGCGGTCTGGGGGCAACTTTACCAGCGAATGGGCCTGGGCGTTCTGGGTACGCCACACTTGCGATCACTTCGCAGAGGAGCTGCGGTACATCGGCCTGTTCGAGGCGGTGTGGACGTCGCAGTTCCACTTCTACCAGCAGTCTGAGCTCGGGCCGGAGCTGTTCACTCGCTGGTCCCCGGATACCAACACCTTCCATCTTCACCATGGGGAGGTCGACATCGGTCTCTGGGACATCCACTGCATCGGAGGTATCCCGCTGGAGGGCTACCAGTACGATGAGTTCATGCCACCGAAGAACATCTGGGAGGACAGGTCACAGACTCCCATTCTGACCTGGCATCTGCTTGACCTGGCTGCGCTTCCTGTGTGCTGGGGGAGCTGATGCTCAACGCCTCCATCTGACGGTCCGTGATTTCATGGCCGAGAAGATGCGCGAGAGCCGCCGGCGTGCCGACGTCGCACAAAGTCGGGACATGTCGGAGAGCACGCAGGCGCTCATCGCGGCAGAGCAGGAAGTCCGGCGCCTCGAAGGGCAGGCGGCAGAGAAGGAGGCCTTCGTCGCAGCATGTACCGAGCTTGTGGAGCAACTATCGGCACAACTGATCGACGCTCAGGTACAGCTGACGGAGGCGGGCCAACAGATGGTCACACTCCAAGTCGAGCGGGAGCGTGCACAGGCCAGGATTGATGAACTGCGTGCTGCGACCGCCGACGAGGAGAGGGCACGCAGAGAGCGAGAAGCAGCTCTGGAGGCCACCAGCCAAAGGGTAGCGGCATTAGAAAGACTCATTCAGCACGCTAATCCCTAAGTGCTGTTTTTTGCCGTTCCCAGAACATTTGCTTCCGCTACTTAATATTTTGATCCACTTGTATGAATCGCCATATTTATCTGCGTCTTTTGGTTTAACATGCTCAACCACAAATTGTCTCGCGGGAGCGTTAACCAAGCATCAGGCATCCATAATTGGGCCTGGGTTTCTGGAGAAAAGAGGGAGGTCATTCCTAGGAAAGGAGACCTCAGACCTAACCAATGTATCATCCCCCAACTTGTTCCAACACACGAGCGGGACAATGCTAGGGGCGTTGAGATTTTATCCGAACATAGGGAAATGAGAAAGGGTGAATCGCGTGTCCCGAATCCAGACATCCACAACGGTCGGCCTTCCAGGAAATGCCCAAGACGGTAGGCGGACAGTGGATCGACCATAACAACTGCAATAGACAGACCGAAAAAGGCCATCATTCATATTGCAGGAGGCGGACCACACGTCATCATGAATACCGCTTTGGGGTTCCTTCAGACACAAGGGTGGAAAATCCGGATCAACAGGGCATGCGAAGCGTGGGGCGAAGTGACGATTTGTTCGGACAGAATCCAACGCTCTCAAAATTGCGCCACCGTGGGGGAAGCGTATTAGGCGGATGCACTAATCTGGCCGTGAGTCACCTCAATTCTCAGACAGCACCTCTCTGACGAGGAAACCGTCGCTTCCCATCCTTGCGATGGGGCATCCCGAGCTGAATCGGGGAGAATATTACGACTGCACCACTCTACCCGAAGTCAGGCCAGACGGCCGGCGACGAGGAGGGGCGGGACTTATCGATCCCTGAGGCTGGACCCGAATCGAAATGCCCGGGCGTTCCTACGTACTCCATCAGGCTGGAGATCAAGCCACACGTAGTTCTGAGAGTGCAGTTTAACGTCATGCAGGACGTAGAATCCCGTTTGGGGAGATCTTAGTTTAAGGTCTTAGAGCTCGGACCATAAGGGCTGGATCTTAGTTTAAGGTCTTAGAGCTCGGACCATAAAGGGGGGATCTTAGTTTAAGGTCTTATAGCTCGGACCATAAGGGTGGAGGATCTTAGTTTAAGGTCTTAGAGCTCGGACCATAGGGCTAGAGGATCTTAGTTTAAGGTCTTAGAGCTCGGACCATAGGGGCTAGATCTTAGTTTAAGGTCTTAGAACTCGGACCATAAGGAGAGATCTTAGTTTAAGGTCTTAGAGCTCGGACCATAAGGGCTAGATCTTAGTTTAAGGTCTTAGAACTCGGACCATAAGGAGAGATCTTAGTTTAAGGTCTTAGAGCTCAGACCAGAAGGGGAGATCTTAGTTTAAGGTCTTAGAGCTCGGACCATAAGGGCTAGATCTTAGTTTAAGGTCTTAGAGCTCGGACCATAAGGGCTAGATCTTAGTTTAAGGTATTAGAGCTCGGACCATAAGGGCTAGATCTTAGTTTAAGGTCTTAGAGCTCGGACCATAAGGGCTAGATCTTAGTTTAAGGTCTTAGAGCTCGGACCATAAGGGCTAGATCTTAGTTTAAGGTCTTAGAGCTCGGACCATAAGGGCTAGATCTTAGTTTAAGGTCTTAGAGCTCGGACCATAAGGGCTAGATCTTAGTTTAAGGTCTTAGAGCTCGGACCATAAGGGCTAGATCTTAGTTTAAGGTCTTAGAGCTCGGACCATAAGGACCTCAAAGTACGCCGCATCTGGTCATATCCCCAGGACATGCGAAGATGCACTGAGGGATAGTGTCAAGAGTGTCGAGTTTTCGCCTTGTCAGGATGGGAGGTGGGAAATGTGAATCATGCGGCCATTCACTCGAGGACCGGGAGCACCGGCGTGACGATATGAGGGTACTGCCGACCGTGGCGGAAAAGCAGCATCAATATCGCACTAACCGTTGGTGGAATGAGGCAGCAAACGAGCATCGACCGCTCAATCGCAGGATTCATATCGATTTGCTGCCCGAGGCCATTGGGGGTACCGGCCCGAGTCGGTGGGAGAGCACTGAGGCATTGTGTCCGAACCGTTCACGGGGGCTCCACCTAGGGCGTAGACGATGGGTCCGAATGAAAGGGAGCACGAAGCCTGAAAAGTGGAGGAAACCTGACCAAGCGGATCCTGACCCTCCTGGCAATAAACCAGAGTATTCTTGACACCGGTGGACCACGGCAAGGGGTCGGGGAACACGCCTTGAGGGTGACCTGAAGGCGGCGGATTCCCCAGAGAAGGGGGAATCTCTAAGAGGTGGGGGGCTGGACCCGAAGTTTCAAACATCCGGGCGTTCCTACGTATCCCATAAGGATGGGAATCAAGCCGCACGTAGTTCTTGAAGCGCGGCGCAACACAATCGGGCACCAGCGTGGGGAAGAGTGCGGGTCTGACCCTCGCACACAAAAGGAGCGGCATTTGATATTTCTTGTTTGTCCTTAAAGATGAATGGTTTTTCTTTGTGCGGCGACATGCCTGTGATTGAGAAATCTCTGGCGTCGCCGCAATAATCAAGCCACGGAAGGCATTGATGAATGGCGTGGTTATTAACCAGCGCCCAACATGAGTGTCCCCTGAGGGGAACATCACGATGCAGTGCCGTTTTCTCGTCGGGCGGCCAAGACGATCACAGTTTACGGTCGTGTGGTAGGACCAGACAACACAGTTTAAGGTCGTGTGGTTCGGACCATGGAGGAATCCGCTTATTGCGGTACGGCGGACACGGCGGAGGTGGGAACATACCCAGCCCTGCGGTCACGCACGATTCCAGGAGAAGAGTCTTGGGATAGGGGTCTGCATATGTCCATCACCCGAGGGGCAGAGATGCTAGCCTCCAGATATACTGGGCCCAGAACGCAATTGTTCGGGCGACTCCCTCCTCCTTATGGGGACGAGGGTCCAGCTACGCATGGCCCTTGGGGAGAACATCCGCATATATCCTTGGCGCTCAGATCATGGGAGCCTCGAACGACATCATTACCCTGGTTGGTCTGCCTAACGTGTAGAGGCGTACCGGAGGTCAGTATGAAGAGAGTGTCAAGATTCCACTACAACGCACAAAGGCGGAGTGTGATGAGGACTGCGCAACCAATGTTCAGAGCCTGAGAGAGCTGACATGGCGATCAAGGACGTTGCTGACGCATTCGCAACACAACATCCGATCGCGTCAGCCTAAGACGGGGCAAGCAAACGAGCATCAACCGCTCAATCGCAGGATTCATATCGATTTGCGGCCCAAGACCCGCCGGTAAATCGACCCGGAGCGGTGGGAGAGCACTGAGGCATCGTACCCAAACCGCTAACGAGGATCCCTTTGAGTGAAGGCTCGAACAAGAGGAAGCGCGAGGCCTGACAAGCAACACAGGACTTGTCGGGGTTGAATCTGACACTACGAGTCATAGACCGAAGCACCCAAAACATGTTAACAGATCTCCGGAAAGGGTCGGAGGACTCACCCTGAGAGCGACCGAAGGGGGGCAGGTCCCCGTGATCAACCAAGAGACGGGGCTGGACCTGAGACACAAGCGTCCAGGCGGTCCTACGTATCCCATAAGGATGGGAATCAAGCCATACGTAGTTCTGGAAAGGCAGTTTAACGTCATGCAGGACGATGAGGGGTGTGAGGTAGTCCCACACACGGGGGAGGCGTACGGCGCGGCCAGTAGACCGTCGTGAATGAGGACATAATCCCCCGCTCACGCGATACGCCTCGCACAAAAAGGAGGGGAACTGGGGCCAGAGGCCCAACGCGGGATGGAGATTCCCGGGAAATGGGGCTGGGCCTGAAACATGAATGTCCAGGCGGTCCTACGTATCCCATAAGGATGGGAATCAAGCCATACGTAGTTCTTGAAGTGCAGTTTAACGTCATGCAGGACGATGAGGAAAAAAGAAGGGGGAAGCAGAAGGCATCCCCAAACGTGGGGGGGCGTACAGCGTGACGAGCAAACCGACGTGAATGAGGGCATAGCCCCGCACTCACACCATACGCCGCACACCCGGGGGCAACTGGGCCAAGGGCCCGAGATGGGATGGAAATTCCCGAAGGATTGGCTGGGCCTGAAACATGAATGTTCAGGCGGTCCTACGTATCCCATAAGGATGGGAATCAAGCCGCACGTAGTTCTTGAGGGGCAGTTTTACGTCATGCAGGACGAATGCTGAACAGTTTAACGTCTTGTAGCTCGGACGTAGTGCAGTTTAGCGTCATGCGGGACGAAGCACTTGGCAGTTTAACGTCTTGCAGCGCGGACGAAGTGCAGTTTAGCGTCATGCAGGACGAAGCGCAGTTTAGCGTCATGCAGGACGAACGGACACTCAGGCAAAGTATTGCTTGAGGAACCTAGCGTTGGTGGGAGGAGTGACACGCTCACCATCCATAGTCGCTAGGGAGTACGCGCCATTGGGATAGACCTTGTGGACAACAAAAGGTCCCTCCCACTTGGGCTCCAACTTGGGCGGCTTCCTGCCGGGGATCATCGGTGCTCTTAGGGCTAGCACTAGATCACCCTGCAGGAATGAGCGGAGGCGAACCTTCTTATTGAAAGCTCGAGCCATTCTGCTTTGATGCCTCTCCAAGTTGTGCAAAGCGCGAAGTCTATTCTCATCCAGTGCTTCCAACTCGACTAGACGGGCTTCAGCAACTCTGTCCGGCGCTTGCTGGTCGTAGACCGCAGTGCGCAAGGACGGTAACTGGATCTCGATGGGCAGGACGGCCTCAGCTCCATACACCAGGGAATAAGGGGTCATCTGGGTGGAATTGCGAGTCGTCGTCCGATAAGCCCAGAGGGCGTTGGGGAGCTTGTCCGGCCAACTCTTCTTGTTCTGACCAACCATCTTTTGCAGAATGTTAGAGAGGGTTTTGTTAAACGCCTCGATCTGTCCATTCGCCTGCGCATGATAGCGAGATGTATGGTTCGAGCGGATGTTATACTTGGCGTACAACTTCTTCAACTCGGCTGCTCGGAAATTGGTTCCGTTATCCGTGAGGATAGCGTGAGGCACTCCAAATCGATAGATGATGTTGGAGGTCACGAAGTCAGCGATCGAACAGGATTTGACCTCTCTGAGCGGAATCGCTTCTGCCCATTTGGAGAAGAAGTCCGTGGCGGTCAGAATGAACCGGCACTGGCGAGCTGTCGCCGGCGGGTAAGGTCCCACGACGTCCAGTCCCCAGACTGCAAAGGGCCAGGAATACCTTGTGGTATGGAGAGGCTCCGGCGGCCGATGCACAAAGTTCGCATGAACCTGGCACGCATGGCACCTCCTGGCATACTCGATGCAGTCGTGGATCATGGAGGGCCAGAAGTATCCCAACCTCCGAATCTGGTGGGACAGCTTCGGCCCAGTCTGGTGGGCGCCGCATGAACCAGCATGAACCTCTTGCATGACTCGTGGGATCTCAACTCCCTGAAGACAACGGAGGAGAACACCATCAAATCCGCGTTTATAGAGGATCTGCTCCAGGCCGGGACTGCTCTGGAGGACGAACTGCGATGCGCGGCGTCGAACTCGCTCGCGCTCGGCCCGATCCGATGGAAGAATGCCATGTTGGAGGTACTCAACCAAAGGCGTCCTCCAATCACGGGCTGATTCGACTGCTATATCTGGTGTACTCGGGGCTCCGGGCATAGGGGCAACCGTGGTGAGGTTACTTACCAACGGGCCGCGATCTTCTTCCGGGATAACGGGAGCGATGAGCCTGCGGCGCGTCACGCGGACGATCAGGTTGTCCTGTTCAGGTTCCGCAAGTGACGCAGCCAGGCTGGCCAAAGCATCTGCTCGACCGTTCTGCGACCGGGGAACATGGACAATTTCCGGCTGAGAAGGGAACCGGGCCATCAGAAGGAGGGTGCACTCCAACAATGGCACAAGTTCCGGCTTCCTGACAACGTAGTCGCCATTGATCTGCTTAACGACCAACTCGGAGTCCCCTTTCACACACAGATGGGGCACGTCGATCTCGAGAGCCAACTCGAGGCCGGTGATGAGGGCATGGTATTCCGCCTCATTGTTGGTACAGCCCTCTGACAACAGGAAAGAGTATGGCAGCACGGCTCGCTCCGGGGTAATGAAGACGATGCCCAAGCCCACTCTATTGAGCTTAGGATTATCGAGTCTTCTACCGGTGGGGCTCCGGGAGGCACCGTCAAAGTGCATCTGCCAGCATGGATCGGCTCGATCAACCGAGAGAATGGTCTCATCAGGAAAGCCTAGATCCAGCGGCTGATCCGCGGAGGTCGGGTGAGCGGCCAGAAAGTCTGCCAATGCATGCCCTTTGATGGCCTTCTGAGACACGTACCTGATGTCGAACTGCTGGAGAATCACAGCCCACTGCGCTAGACGGCCAGTCAACATAGGTCGGCTCAGGATATATTTCAACGGGTCTACCCGAGAAACCAACTGTACCTCATGGTGCTGCAAGTAGTGTCGTAATTTCTGTACGGAAAATACGAGCGCCAGGCAGCTCTTCTCGATGGGGGAATACCTAACTTCCGTGTCGAGGAGCATGCGACTGAGGTAATAGAGGCTATTCTCTGTTCCCTCGTTGTTCTTCTGGGCGAGAAGGGCACCCAGGGACCGTTCCAGGGCGGTCACATAGAGGACCAGCGGCTTTCCGGATACGGGCGGCATCAGGACCGGAGGTTGAAGCAGGTACTGCTTGATTTCCTCAAAAGCGGTCTGACACTCTTTATCCCATACATAGGTGGCACCTTTCTTCATAAGCCGAGAAAAGGGCTTACACTTGCCGGCCAGATTCGCGATGAATCGGCGTATATAGGCTAAGTGGCCTTGGAACCCTTGCAGTTCCCGGACGGTACCCGGGGGAGGCATCTGGCTAATCGCCCTGATTTTCTCTAGGTCGATCTCAATACCCCGGTATCTTACCACAAATCCAAGGAACTTTCCGGAGGTGACCCCGAAGGCACACTTCAACGGGTTCATCTTCAGGCAGCGAGACCGGAGGAAGCCGAACACTTTCTCAAGGTCTTTGAGATGGTCCTGACGCTGGCGCGATTTGACCACCAAGTCGTCGACGTAGCATTCCACCAGTGTGCCGAGGATTGGATTGAATATGCGGTGCATCGCCCGTTGGTAGGTGGCTCCTGCATTCTTCAGTCCAAAGGGCATGACCCGGTAGCAAAAGGTACCTTGGGGGGCCCTGAAGGCAGTGAACTCCTCATCCTCAGGGGCCATCCGGATTTGGTTGTATCCGGAGTATCCATCCATAAAGGAGAGGGCTTGGAACCCTGCCGTGGCATCAATCAACAGCTCTGTCACTGGAAGGGGAAAATCATCCTTCGGACAGTGGCGGTTGAGATCGCGGAAGTCGATACAGACTCTAATCTGCCCGTTCTTCTTCCTGACCGGCACAATGTTGGCCAGCCATTTGGGGTACTGAACTTCCCTCACGAAGTTGGCTTTGATAAGCTTGTCAACTTCGGCCTCAACCATGGCGCCGTGGGACGGGTGCATCTTCCTGGGAGGCTGCTTGAACCCGCGATGGTTCGCCGGGAGACCAAGGCGGTGGACGGCTACCTGAGGATCTAGCCCCGGCATCTCGTCATAGCCCCAAGCGAATACATCACGGTGCTGCCTGAGAAAGTCCACGTACTGTTGCCGCTCCTCAGAGGGCATGGCGGCACTAACCAATGTGGGTCTTGGATCGGCCTCGGTTCCAAGGTTCACCTGTATTAACTCATCGACCGTGGCGGGGACGCCCTCCTCAAAGGCTGGGGGTGCATCTTCCACGTCCTCTCCACTTGGGGAGGGATCATCCACGGGAGAGACTGCGTTGGAAACTGCATTGGGGCCACCAGATCTTGCTGGGCCGCTGGTGCTGGCACGGGCGGTCGCGGTCATCTCATCAGGAGACTCACAGGCCGTCGAAACCATGGCTACGTCCAACCGTTGAATCGGGAGGACGTAGGCGTCATCCAAGCTGGCCCATGGATCGCTTGCAACAGCGACAGGCTCAACCTCACCTGCCAGGATCTGCTTGTCCTTGCTCTTGTAATAGTCCGCGTCCAGATAACGGGCTTCACATGAGGCAAAAGGAGAGGCATCTCCTTGAAGCACGCCCACTCGACCATTAAGGGAGTATTTGAGGCATTGGTGGTATGATGAGGGAACCGCCGCATGAAGGTGGAGCCATGGCCTGCCCATCAATGCGTTATACGCAGTGTCCTGAGAGACTACCATGAATTCGGTGTTGGAAACCAAGTCACCGAACTGGGTCTTCAAACGTATCTTGCCGACCGGGGTTTGCTCGGTGCGGTCATACCCCTGGATCCTGAGGTCGGAGGGAATCAAGTCATCCTCAGACAACCCCAATCTCCGGAGCGTCCGAGTTGGAATCAGGTTAATCCCGGATCCCGTGTCGACAAGACAACGCCAGACTTCAAGGCCATTGAACTGGCCAGTGACATACAGCGGACGAATGTGTCCCTGTATAGGAGGGTCTTCATCCTTACCAGAGAACGAGATAACTTCCTGACATTCGGCATCCTCGATCGTTTCGGCGTGAAAGGCCTCTGCGGCCGCAACCTCTGTCTCAAACTGGAGGGGGCTCTTCAGGGCTTCAGCGAGTGCCTCGCGCATCTCGGATGACATGCGCAGAGCCTCAAGGATGGAGAGCCTTGCTGGGATGTCGGCCAAGTGCTTCAGGACATCATACTTTTTGGCCAAGCGCGCGCTCCTGGTTGCAGGAGGTTGCTCTGCGGTTGGTGGCATGACGGGCCTTACCGGTTGGATCGGCGGCCGACTGGTGCTTGGCGCATCCCGCTGTTCACTGGTCGCAGTCCGGGAAATGGTCACCGTACTGGAGTCAGGAGGCCGGGATGGACTTGTGGCAGGGCGGAGCTGGTCGCGACGCGGCTGAGGCGGTTCTGCCTGATCCCACACCACAAACAGTGGCGGAGGCGAATCCGTCATCCCCGGATGGGGAGCCTGCGCACGTTGAGCTCGATCTTGAGCCTGCTGCCTAGTCTCAGTGGCGTGCACGGCCTGGTCGGAGGTACCGACGGCTGTGCCCCGGCGACTCCTGCTGCTGCGGTTCTTCCGACGGTGGCGACGACCGGGGACACTAGGGAGGTCCACCTGGTGTTCTTCAATGTCGGGAACCGAAAAGGGATTTACCAGCTCAACGGTGTTAACCGAAGCGTACCCAATACCATCATCGGACGAATCATCCATCACCGAGCGGATCCGAGGAGGGACCCCCATCTCCGGGGGCATGAAATCGCCGAGAGTACGGGATAGTGGCGGAACTGGCGGGGCGCGCTCTTCCTTCTTGCGCTGCCGCCGTTTGCTCCTCTTGGAGGAGGCAGACTGGGACGACGATGCCGAAGCAGCACCCGCAGGTTCTGGGGGCTCAGGCTGATTCAAGCGCGCACGGATGATTCCATGGGCGCGAATGGTCGTCTTGCGGGCCATCCAGTTATTGTACTTCTGGGGTCCGCGGTTGGAGACCAGCTGCCATTCGTCCTCGTTGCCACTATCGTCATCAGATCCCACGAATACGCCCGCCACTTGTGCCGGAGCTGGGCCCAACCTGATTACATTGTTGTTAATCTGGTCTTGGAGCCAGTCCTTAAACACATAGCACCGCTGGATGGTGTGCCCCAAGGCTCGATGGTAGGGGCAGTAGCGGGGGTTATTCGTAAGATGTGCCTCCTCTGGCTTCCAACACTCAGGCAGTCGCACAATCCTCTGCTCCAGGGCGCTCCGGAAGTAACCGGGGACCTGATCCTCATGAAATGAGTAAGTCAGGTGTCGCGGGCCCCTGGGAGCGTGGTCTTGACGAGGGGATGGAGGGGCCGGCCGAGGAGGTGGACCCTGATTATCTCGCCTGGGTTGCGGCGGTACATTACGCGGAGGGGCCGGCCGGTTCTGGGGCTGCCGCTGCTGGGTCGGGAACTGAGCCCGTGGAGGCGGATTCCTGTGAGGCTGTGGATCTGGCCTTACCGGCAGCAGCTCCAACGGCCTGGGGGCCTCTATCTGGGCAACAGTAGCGGGCTCAGCCCTACTGACTCTCCTTGCAGGAATCATAGGGGGCAGCGGGTGTGCCTGGCTGGCCTGTTGCAGGGCTTCCTCAAGATGTTGAGCTTTGTCTGAGAAGTCCCTGAACCCTCCGGGGTAATTCTGAGTGATCAGGGAAGGGACCAGCTCGGTCTTGACGTTCCCGACGCACATTGTCAGCAACTGCTCCTGAGTCAATGGCATGTCAAGGGAATACGTGAGACCCTTCCATCGGGCGACGAAGTCCGCGACTCGCTCATCAGGCCTCTGCTTGCACTTGAAGAGGTCTGCGATACTAGTCTTCCGGGTCGTGGAACTGAACTGGTAGAGGAATTGTCTACGGAGGTCCTCCCAGCTGGTTACCGACCCGACGGGGAGCTGGCTGTACCAGACAAATGCTGGCCCTTCCAGTGTCTGAACAAAGCAGCGAAGCTTAGCGGCCTCTTGCTGCGCCGGAGTCCCCAACATAGGCCCGCACCTCGAGTTGAAGTGGGCTAAATGCTGTGGCGGATCTCCAGTCCCGTTGAAGGGGGCGAAAGTGGGATTCCCGAATCCCGGAGGCGCCGGCATGTCATCCACCCATGCTGGGTAGGGCTTGCCGTCCGGTGGGATCGCCACCTGCCGAGTCTCCAAGGCTTCCAAGCGGGCAATGAGCGCCGCCATCGGATCGTCCGGACATGGGTTCCAGTCCTGGCGAGGATCTCTAACCACGAGCGCATTGCACGGCCCTTCAATCGGGTCGTCGACCGGGTCGTCGAACTCGGCAGCTCGTGGGATGGCTGGCGGAGCGGCCCTCGGGGCAGCGGGAGGAATCCGAGCGGGGTCCCTCAAGTAGTCCCGCCGCTCGGGAGGGTGTGGCGAAACATACCGCGCCCTCTTGCCGTAGGCAATGGCCTCTCTCCTGTCGGCGAACACGGCGTAATCACGGTTGCCCGGGAGAGTCTCGTCGAGGTGCGGTTGTTCCGGTCCCTGCTGTCCTGGCCTAGGATCACCATAGTCAGGCCGCCGTTCTGCAGCGCGCTCGGCGAGGAGCTGGTCAACCAGCTTCTTCTGTTCGGCGAGCTGCTGACGTAGCGTAGCCTTCTCGGGATCCTCCTCTGCCCTCTGCATGGAGGCAGATGGGTCGGTGGGCCTTATAGCCTCGCTGTGCTCTTTTCCTTTGCTGACGTTTCGGCTCAACGTCAGTGCTTCAGTGGGTGCGGGGAGCCCCAGGAGGTTTCTCTGATGACGAGTAACTCTCACTGATGGATCTGACGACGGCTTGTCTTCGGGGGGGAAGCCCCCGTCGAGAAGTTCCAAGTCGTTCCCCTCTCCCGACAGGTCAGCCATGTTGACCGTTCCTGTCCCTGGGGATATACCCTCAGGGCCACCCAGCGAATCGGGCTGTCGGCGGATCACACTGAAGCGTAGGGCAGCGTACTGCCCCCATCCACGGATATACACATGGGGAGTGGCTTCCTCGATAACTTTGCGGAGTACTCGAAAACACTCAACGCATCGTTGTCGGAGGGCCTCGTGGTGCCCAAATGACCCGGGGTGCCGAGCCGCGGGGAGCATGGCCAGGTCAATTCGACGGCACCGCTCACCAATATCCTCCAGGTGTAGTTGACTCCCGGGGTATGGCATTTGTAGGCAGTGAAGGCGGGAGTGAGTCTCCCGGAGAGTTCGGCGGAAGCACTCGAACTCATCCGGGGTGAGCGATTCGGGTGCATCAAAGCCCGGTCCTGCGACTGGCCAAAACTTCTCAGGGAAGTGGCCCTCTGCAAGGACGGTCCAGAAGCTCCACGACTCAAACTCGGGACCCAGATCTCCTTGGTCCTCTTCCATGGCTGGGAACGGACGGGGAACTGGTAGTGGTGCCGAGGCGGGCCGTCGGGCCGACGGGCTGGCCGGCGGCGAATACGGCGAGCAGGCCGATTGGCCTCCATATCCCGGGCCTCCCCCTGAGGGTGGCGGTGCCCCAGCTACCACATCACGATAGGACGGGCCGGCGAGCGAACATCCTGCCGTAGCATCGGTGCTCGCCAAGGGCGCACCAGATCGTGGTTCGACCGTCGGTCCCCAGAAAAAGTCTTCGGCTTCTCCGATCGAGGCGGAAGGCACTTCCGGAGGGGCCGGTACCAACCGCAAGCTTGATCCTTGGGGGTCTACCAGGCCCTCGTTACTCCGGATATACCTTCGGAGAGAAGCGGGGATCACATCGATCTCGCTCTCAGGGAGCACGAGGCTGACGTGCCGCATTCCTACCCCTGCCCTCGACTGGCGGGATTGGGGAAGGGGCTCTGTCGCCGAATCGTACTCCGCCTCTGAGTCAGAGAAGCAAACCGGTCGGATCTCTGTCCGGAATTCCGTAACATTCTTCCCTCGGCGTCGACGCCTTGCCTTCCTGCCCCTGGGTGGTTCTTCGGGGCAGGGCTGATCTCTGTCCTGGCGTCCTCCGGCCGCACTGGTGCTGGGGCCAAGAGGACTGGGAACCAAGGTGCGAGGGGCACCGGGACAGATATCAAAGGGGACGCGGGGAGAGATGATTCCGGGCAGGCCTCCGGGCCGGGATTGGAAGGTGGGATGACCCATGCCTCCTGGATCGGCCACGCAGAGTAGACCCTGCCGGTGAATAGCGCTACCGCGAGATGGTCCGCGGTGGCTACTGCCAGTGCCAGCAACCGGGAGAGTCGACCCAACTTGCCTTGGGGGCGGTCGGGGCCTCGATCCAGGTCGGGCATAGGAGTTCCCCTGCTCAGGATGCACAGAGGCCTGGCGACTGGAGCCAGCAGTGGCTTGGGCCAATGCGGCCGCTGTCGCTAGAGCCCCAAGGTGGGCATCCTCTTCCGCTCGTGCCCGACGTTGGCGTCGAGACAGACGAGTCTGGATGAGCGGCGCGGGCAGGTGGAGAGCCCGCTCTCCGACTGGAGAGGCCTGGCGGCGGTGTCGCCGTGGCCTGGCGGGAGTCCTTACCGTAGATCCCTGGAGAGAATCCCGGATAGGGTGATCCCGGGCATCTTCCACCTCATCCGCATAGGGAAGGGAACTGTCAGAGTGCTCCGGGGATAAACTCCCGAAGCGATTGGACGTTGAGGTAGGCAGCGGTGCCTCCCTGCGCGGCCCTCGGGGGCGGCGGTGGTGGCGAGGCGCAGCCTCCTCAAGGTCTAGGCGAGCCATTTCCCTAGTGGGGATGACTCCCTCTTCCTCGTATCTCCGCACCAGGGTGTTGATCACCCTTCTCTGGATGACCTCCGAGGGGGAGAGAGGGCGTGGTCGTCCCGCAATTGCGGCTGCTGGGACGACTGTGGAACGGGCAGGACCGCGCGGAATAGCCGCGTCGGTGTTTCCCCTATCCCTGCGCCAGTGGGCGGGTGGCGATCGGGCACTGGATCGGGCGACCTGATTTCTGAAAGCAGGGAGAAGAACCCATTAACACTGACAGGAAAAAGGAATCGGCAACCAACCTTTAGCGCCACGACGCCTTCCGTGGGGGGAACCCAGGCCCTCGACGTTGCGAGACGGAGTGCCCGATTTCACTTCCCCAGCCCCTGGCGGGTAAGACTGAATGCTTGGCCGGGCAACATGCCGGTCTTCCAACACCTCTGAAAGCCATCGGTCTTCGTATCGAGGAGAAGAGATTCACGTCGGGTTCACCATTTTTCTGTTTCGGTGCGGATGTGCGTCGGGTTACGCTGTTCCGCCAGGACGCGTTCGCGCGTGCACCCGTCAACCCGAGGGGATGGGCGCGCGGCTTGTGGTCCCGCAGTCCCGCTTTCCAAGGGCGGGCGGCATCCGTCCCTTATTCAGGGGCGTCTGCTCCTTGATCGAAACCGGGATGATGGGATGTCGGCTCCTCCTTCCTTGGACGTCTCCTCGGAACTCGTCGCCTAATCCGGGTCTCCCTCATAGACTTAAGAATGTTCGCAAATCTCGTTCCCGGCGCCATATCTTCATGGACACCGGTTAATTACGCTGCTTCCGCCCGGACGTTCCAAGGAGTCTGGGCGGGGCAGCAACCTGCGGTGAGAAGGCCGGGTGGCTCTGGGTGCTGGGGGCGTGTCGTAACACTGCGGCTCTGCACATCTGTCTTCCGTCCCTAATAGGGCTTCTCGAAGGCATAATGGCCTGAGGCATCCCGTACTAGGTGCGGGGAACTGTGTCACCTGAGGTTTTCCTCAGCTTCCCATGTTTAACACGGGGTATGCCGCGAGTTTAACGTCCAGCGGGGACGACATCGGGCCGATCAACACGAAAAGTGGATCAGATGACGGAACCCCTTGCGGGGAACCTCCGACGCTGGGGCCAGCACATGGGCGGCTTCCCAAGTAACGTGGAGTGGAGTGAAGTGGCATGACCCCACCGGGATGTGGCGGCCCGGGTAAGGATCAGGATGGATGATGGAGTGGAGAGCTTGGACCCCAGAGGGGCTTCCTACGTACCGCGCGTTAACACGGATCAAAGTCAACGTAGTTCGGGCATACAGTTTCACGTCATGCTGGACGTCGGCAAGCCGACTCACGAAGAGGTCTAGGCCGCCGGGCGGAGGATTGAACCGAACCACCTCGCACAGAGGGGGATGGAACAGCCGGGTGGATCACAGTTTCACGTCATGCTGGACGATAAAAGGGGAAATGGAAAAGGGGGGCTGTGGGGAGGCACCGTGGAGATACACACGGGCAGTCTCCCACAGGGGCGGATTCATAGGTGAATCAACGCAAGCGTGAACCCTGGAGGGGTCCACTGATGGACGAACCGACGTAAATACGACCGGGACGACCAGGTGGTGGGCTTGGACCTCAGGGAGGCTTCCTACGTACCCTGTATAGAAGACAGGGATCAAAGTCCACGTAGTTCATTCTGTCAGGACTTACGCACTTGAGGCAGCCCGGATGCTGCAAAAACTCAGTTGGAAGGGACTTGGACCGAAAGCAAAAGACACCTCGATCCCAGTCAGACCCTCTACTGGCTTCGGCAGTGGGGAGGCGCAATGGAGATACACATGTGCAGCCTCCCACGAGAAACTAGGGGTTTGTAATACCCTGCCCCCGTAGGGAAAAGCCACTCCCATTAAATCGTCCCAAAAGGGGGACAATCCCGACATCCCTGCAGAGACGAGCGGGTGGGGGCCACATCCAAACCGGGGGGACCCTGCGTGCGGAGCACGGGATCAGGTTGCGGACGGTTTAGCGTCTTGCCAGACGAAGTACAGTTTAACGTCATGTGTTGAGGACGAAGCGGACGGTTTAACGTCTTGCCGGACGAAGTACAGTTTAACGTCGTGTGTTGAGGACGAAACACTTGCAGTTTAACGTCTTGCAGCGCGGACGATGGGGGCTAGGCAGTTTAACGTCGTGCAGCTTGGACGGATGTGCAGTTTAACGTCATGCTGGACGAATATGCAGTTTAACGTCATGCTGGACGTATGCGCAGTTTAATGTCATGCGGGACGAATGCTGAACAGTTTAACGTCTTGTAGCTCGGACGTATGTGCAGTTTAACGTCATGCAGGGCAGAGGTTGCCGGACGAATGTGCAGTTTAACGTCATGCTGGGCATAGGTTGCCGGACGAATGTGCAGTTTAACGTCATGCTGGGCATAGGTTGCCGGACGAATGTGCAGTTTAACGTCATGCTGGGCATAGGTTGCCGGACGAATGTGCAGTTTAACGTCATGCTGGGCATAGGTTGCCGGACGAATGTGCAGTTTAACGTCATGCTGGGCATAGGTTGCCGGACGAATGTGCAGTTTAACGTCATGCTGGGCATAGGTTGCCGGACGATGGGTGCATGTCACTTCGCACGAACCTGGAGGGCCGCACGGGAAGACAACGCACGGTGCGGGCACCCAGGATGAGGAGCATCGGGCGCCACGCAGGCAGGTGCCCTTAGGAGGTCAACGGGGACGACCCTGGCAGATTGCGCGCAAAAAGGAAGCTTTGCGCGCAATACTGCGGGCCGGCGCGCAATCGGGGCGGCTGGCGCGCAATTGGGCCAGCGCCTTGCGCGCGGATACTTGAGATTGCTCACACCGGGCTTCGGATGGCGCGCGGGGGCAACGGCTCATTCTCTAATGAATGGCCACTTGAAAGAAGGGGGGGTGCGCGCAATCGGGCCGGATTGCGCGCACCCCGGGGGAAATTGCGCGCAAGCGGGTTCTTTTGCGCGCAAAGGCCTTAGGGTGAGTTTTTATTCAAATGAAAGGAGCCAGCGGGGATTGCGCGCGAAGGCGGACCCCGAGGCTTTCTTGCGCGAAAGAAAGGAGGTTACCTGAAGTTCGTCATTGCGCGCGGAAGGGGTTGAATTGCGCGCACGAGAGACGTTTCGACTTCCAGCAACCTTTGAAACGTTGGGGGTCGCCTTGTATTTATAGGCAACCCCGGGCGCGGAATCCAAGGCGCGAGCGCGAAATTCTTCCCGCGGGCGCGGAATCGGACACGGCGCGCAAAGGGAGCCGCGCGGGCCTGCGGCGCGCAAAATCTGCGCGCCGGCCCGGCGCATTGCGCGCATCCCGGGGGTTTTGCGCGCGGAACATCACCTTTGCGCGCGGACCTCTGAAATTCCGCGCAAGGCCTCCGGGCCCTCCGAAACGTTCTTCCGACTCCAAATATCACTTCGCTTTCCGCATCCGGAGCTTCGTTTGGGAACAACGAACTTTTCCGGCGTCTACAATAACATAACATTCGTATTAAAACTAGCATACGAAATGTCAATAATTTTCACATAAACTATGAATGGTATAAAAATAGCACATCCATAGTCAAACATATCACAAAACCTTCAATACAATATAGAAGTTTTGTATCATAATAGATCAAATTCAAATAAGCGTAAAATCCATCAAAGGATGTTGACATAGATGAAATCAAAATTCTTTTTAAAGAAATATCTCTTTTTATTTTAAAATCATTTAAGATCCATATAAAATAACACATTTTCTTTGAAAATATTCTTATAATCTTGTAAGGGAAGCTTTGACGATTTTATAACGGCGGAAAATAACCGCACCCGCCGTATAAGTTAAAAAAAACATTCTTATCTTAATTCTGTCGAAAAGGATAAAAAAAAGCACCTTGTTTGGAAAACGACGGAAAGATTCCCTTATAAACCTCTTATAAAAAGTCAAACAAGGGAATAAATGACTTTAACCCATATTCTTGTAAATAGTAAAAATGTTTTGAAATACATTTTTAAGAAACATGGATGTGGATGATAAAGATATCCCAGTAGATTATTACGTATAAACAACCTCGGATAATGAAGAGATTGTGTAATAACCCTTACCTTGTACTTTTCCTTGGTTGGGGTAGGTTAACCTCCTGTATAATGGTGAAATGATTGTTATTAAATTATACAAGAATCATACACATTAATATGATATCATATATGATCTTTTAATATTGATTTGATAATAATATCTTAGTATTATCGTCGTTTCGGGTGTTAACTTACTCATTTTCTTTTATATGTTTTGTTACATAAGTCATGTTTGTTGTATCTTATTCATATCCATAATGATATCAAGTCCTTAAACATCATTTTTAAATCATTAAATGATAATTATACTTGAATGGATACGATGGAAAATGAATCTCATTGCGTTCGTGGAGACGGTAGTCCGTACGTACGCACGAACGCTACTTCCATTTAATTTTTATTTTAAAAGAATCGAATCCAAATGAAAAATAGGTATATTACTATTCCAGTATAATATAATATTTTATATATGTTACTTATGTTCATTAACATTATCCTTTATACGTTCCATGTGTGGTATGAACGAGTCATATCATTTTAAGGGGGCGGTAGTCCACACTTCCTCAAATGAAATTATCGTATGTATATACAACATGAAACGAATAATGGTATGAAATAAAATGGAATTACAGAAGCTTATATATAAAATATATATCATTAATATCATATTTAATTACAGTGCCATCATAATGGCCACCATGAGAGGCGGTAAGATGTATTTGAACAATCATCGTTTCGTGAGGCGTTAGTTTGCCATCCACAGAAACATTATGTTCATCATCCATTAGATGGAGTTGTGTGTATGTGTAGTTTGAATCCTTATTATAACAACATCCTAGTATATTGAGGATACTGGTGTTGTTACAAAAGAAAGGAAATAAAAAGAGTTTGGGGGTTGAAGAAGCAAAATAAATGAAAATAATTTAAGAGAAATCGTTACCTTTAATTTAGGTAACTCACTTTGGTTGGAACCAAAGGACTTCTTGAAATGATTTCTGCCTAAGGGGAAGCTTCAAGGAGGAGGAGAGGGATGTGTGGAGCTTAGTTGGGTAGAGTTTGGACGAGCCAAGTGGCTTGAGAGGTGTGAAGAAATGAGAAGGAGGAGTGCCCTTTTATAAAAGGGGTGAGGGGTACCTTTGGAAAAGATAGAAATATTAATTTATAATAAATTCATATTCGGTTTCTAATGGCTCCAAAGCTTATTATTAAAAGGTTAAGGTGGGTATAGGTCGAAAACCACTCAACCAATAGAATTTAGACAGTTTTGGGTACTTATATTAACCTTATCTTTACGTATTAACTCTAAGTTAATTAGTTTCACTTTTACAATGTCTCTTTGTATTTTTATATAATATGGTTAATAAACCTACTATATACATCCAAGCGACCCCCAAGTGGTACATTAATGATGAACCTATCATGATATAAGTCTCTTGGCCGAACCTTAGATTTTTAGGAATTTAATATCAATTAATAATATAATATTTGTTTTAAGAACTCTTTTATGTCAATTTTGACACTATTCAATAGTTGATTTTTGTGAAACTCATAACAGATTGATTACTTCGAAAAACGTCAATTAAATCAATCATAATATATCATATTATCCTAGAAAATTAGTTTAATTCATTAAAAGTTTCATATTATATTTATTTGGGTATTTATAATATCAATTATTTTAATTTTTCACTATTATAGTAATTACTGCATCATCATTGTGTCATAAATAAAATCAATTATTTAATGTCTAAAAATTATAAATAAAATACCATTATGTAGTAAATCTTTTTAGCTTTCGAATTAATATTTATAATCTAAAATACAACATATATAACCCTATGTAACAATTGTGTTTCTAAAAGATATATGCTTGTGTCATTTTTGTATTCATTTTAACTTAATTAAAATAAAGTGTCATTATCACTTACAAGTGGATCCATGGGGTCCCGAAATAGACCCAAAGATTCCCATGGTTGACCATGTATCAACCAATAGGGTTAAGACACGTTTTAGGGTAATTTAGTATTATTATAATATTATATTTTAACCCTTATTTACCTGATTTACCCTTAACCATGGTAAATAAAATATTTACCGCAGTAATTATTCAAAATGTCTAAAAATAAAAGTTACCTATTTACACAATTTGAACATCCTGATTCCAAATATGGAATCCATTTTCCTAAATTCAAAACACAGAAGTGGCAGAAATTAATTTAAAATTAATTCCCGCTGTCAAAACAAAAAGGGTGTTTTTAAGAGATAATAACTATCAAAAGATTGACACTCGTTTATGTTCGGTTTAATTGTAAAATTATGTCCAATGACCAACATTATATTAAATGGTAAAAATATATTCTAAATATACTTTAAAACCACTCAAATTCATAATTTATCACTATTAATTATTTTGATTAAAAAATTTGTTTTTAATTAAAACTTAGTAATTTTCACTATTAATCAAAATATGAAAGTTATCTGAAATGTACCAAAATTTCACCTTAGGCTAAATTCGATATTACAAATCCAAAAATGAAGTCCATTTTCAAATATAAAATATATATTATTTCAAAAAGTGGGTATTACTATTCATAACGGCTAGTTTGATTAGTTATGGTGTGTTAGAACTCGGTGTTGCATACAACACACGTTATCACATTATTCAAAGAGAAGCGTACCATAGAAGCTTGGGGTGTTACATTCTCCCCTCCTTCAAATAATTGCGTCCTCGCAATTTCTAGGGTATTACTGCATAAAAAGACTCGGGTGGTTCTTCATCATAAGTTCCTCGGGTTCCCACGTTGCCTCTTCCATCTTATGGTTTCTCCACAAAACTTTTACCAGACGCGTCGTCCGGTTTCTCAGCACTTGTTCTCTCGTATCAAGAATCTTGACGGGCTCTTCGCAATAAGACAGATCGGGTTCCAGTTCTAATTCCTCATAGGTGAGTACATGCGTCAGATCAGGCATGTATTTCCTCAATAGAGATACGTGGAACACATCGTGAACTTTGGAGAGACTTGGCGGCATTGCCAATCGGTAAGCTACAACCCCAATTCGTTCTAGAATTTCGAAAGGTCCGATGTACCTGGGACTCAATTTACCTTTCTTACCAAAACTTATGAATCCCTTCCATGGAGATACCTTCAGAAAAACATGATCACCGACTTGAAATTCCAAATACTTCCTTCGATTATCGGCATAGCTCTTCTGCCTACTTTGAGCTGCTTTGATGTGATTTTGGATTACTTTCACCTTTTCCACCGTTTCCTCCACCATTTCTGGGCCTACAAGTTTTCTTTCACCAACGTCATCCCAACAGGTTGGTGTACGACATCTCTTTCCGTA
Source organism: Viscum album (assembly GCA_963277665.1). Lineage (NCBI taxonomy): Eukaryota > Viridiplantae > Streptophyta > Magnoliopsida > Santalales > Viscaceae > Viscum > Viscum album. Next base: position 907,871,107 of record OY728139.1, read on the forward strand.
TAACGCTTCATATGGTGCCATCTGAATACTCGAATGGAAGCTATTGTTATAGGAACATTCTACCAAAGGTAAATATTGATCCCACATACCCTGAAAGTCAAGTGAGCAAGATCTCAACATGTCTTCTAAGGTTTGAATAGTCCATTCTGATTGTCCATCTGTCTGAGGGTGGTAAGCAGTGCTCAAATGAAGTTCAGTATCCAGGGATTTCTGAAGAATTTTCCAGAATCTTGAAGTAAAACGGGGATCACAATCAGAAACAATCGATAGGGGTACTCCATGAAGTCTCACAACTTCATTAATATATAGTCTTGCTAGACGTTCCAGGGGTAGATCTTCTCTTATAGAAAGAAAATGTGCTGTCTTGGTAAGACGATCAACAATAACCCATATTGCATCGTTCCTTCTAGGAGTCTTTGGTAGCCCCATGACAAAGTCCATCTTAACATTGTCCCATTTCCACTCCGGTATGGGAAGAGGTTGCATGACTCCTCCAGGCTGTTGCCTTCCAGCTTTCACTTGTTGACAAACCATACATCTTGACACAAAATCAGCAATCTCCCTCTTCATGTTGTCCCACCAAAAATGTTCCTTCAAATCTCTATACATTTTGGTGCTCCCAGGGTGTATAGAGAAATTGGAACTATGAGAATCATCCAGCAATTCCCTTTTTAGATCAGGTATATTGGGAACACAAAGTCTCTTCCCGAATTTCAAAATTCCATCTTCATACACAAAGTCTCTCAATCTCCCATCATTCACAGCATTAATCTTGTTTTGGAATTCTTCATCATCGATCTGAGAACTCTTAATCCTTTCTAGTAAAGATGGTTTGGCAACCATTTGAAAAAGCATTGATGTTTCACCTTCCCTGGTTATTCCCATGTCCATCTTCACTAGATCCATGGAAATTGGATCCCTTTCAATTCTCATATTGTTCAAAACTCCATGGTCTTTTCTACTCAAAGCATATGCCACCTTGTTTGCCTTCCCCGGGTGGTAGTGTATCGTACAATCATAATCCTTGAGTAATTAAAGCCATCTCCTTTGCCTCATGTTGAGTTCTTTTTGTGAGAAAATATACTTCAAACTCTTGTGATCAGTATAAATCTCACATTTTTCACCATAGAGTTAGTGCCTCCATATCTTCAAAGCAAAGATCACAGCTGCTAACTCGAGATCATGAGTAGGATAGTTTTGTTCATGAATTTTCAACTGTCGTGATGCATAGTCAATAACTCTATCATTCTGCATAAGGACACAGCCAAGTCCTTTCTTCGATGCATCACTATAAATAATGAACCCATCAAAGAAACGATCAATATTACTTCTTTGGTTACATATATAATCACCAGCGTACCTTGCTAACCTTGTAAAGATACCCTCATACTTGGTGACATTCTCATCATCCTTTTGTCTCAGACTCAGAAATTGCCTTTCCATATCTGCTCGATGGTCGCGAGGAAAGTATTTTTCTAAAAACAGATCTTTGAACTCCCTCCATTCCATATTTGATACTTCATCATCTTCCTTCGTATTTTGAATCAATGACCACCATTGATCAGCATCTCCAGTGAGGCGGTAAACTGCCATGATAACTTTTTCCCTTTCACTGCTCCCCAAAGCCTGAAATATTTTCTCTAGGGAAAATATCCATTGCTCAGCTACTAAGGGATTTGTATTCCCATTGAACGTTGGTGGTTGCTGTCTCATGAATCGATCTAACATTGATCCTCCACGCTGCGGATCAGGGTTCTCCATACGGGTAAGGTTATTATTCATAACCTGAGTAAGTTGTCCCAGTATGGTGATTAGCTGATCAGCACCAGTTGCATCACCAGCCCCACTATAATTATCTTGAGCAGGAGGGAAATCCCTACATGGAGTGCGTGCATTGATACAGTTTCCATTTCTTCCACTAGGCGCCATTTCTAAACAATGGCATAAACTAGATCAGTTTATGAATCAAAATACATAATCCCATACTTATAAAACACTTAACATAAATTGAACTATTTATGGATATAATAAATAATCATAAAAATGTTTTCTTTGAGGAAGTATATACTCATAAACCCTTAATAATGATTTGTAAAGAAAATGAGAGTTATCCTAAGCATATCCCCCGGGAGTGTCGTAACCAAGAGTGCAGCAAGGCCCGTTGTCGTGCACTAGTTCCCGTTCGAGTCTAGCTCAAAGCGGTGTTTTCGGGTTTTACCCCTAGGTACATCTGTGCCAGAGCCGCCTCTACCTGCTCGTATCCAGACAGGGATGTATTGCTCGGAAAACTCACAAAATCTCTACAATACCAAAATTCTAGGAAGTTCTTCTATACTAATCCTCAAAGTTCATCTTAGGTATACGTGCTCTAATCAGAGTTTATCTAAATCTAGCTTCCAAGGTTTGTACTAAACTTCCTCTGATACCAACTATAACGCCCCGACCCCAGCTACCCAGAGTCGGTGCATTATTACATAACATTGGCATGATCACAAGAAGATCAAATCTCGAAAGACCGATTGGTTTAGTAGCCTTGGAAACACTAGATATATTCATAAGTTTTACATTACATCATAAAATGAAAAACTAATACACCAACATAATGTTTCCACAATCCACACTATTAACCCCTCATAAAATCCCTGCAGGTCATTCATAACTTACTTCTTCACATCCTGGGAAAAATAAAACATAGAAAAGGGGTGAGCTCAAATGCCCAGTAAGGATAACAATATAGCGGAAACTTTTATAAATAAGAATAAACATTTAAGGCAATGCATTACTAAAACAAAAGCCTTTTAAACTTGAACTTCAACATAAAATGGCAAAGGTAAAAATGAAATAATGCCATTTAGTTACTCACGTGGATATTCTACTAATCGAATAATCACATGCAAAAATCAATAACCACTTTCATAATGTTGGAATGCATAATGCCAGACTATCATAACCACATAGTCAAGGCCTCGTGCCAAGACTACAAATAAGATTTTGTCAAGGCCTTGTGCCAAGACACTAGTTTGTCTCATGATACCTACCGATGCATCGAGGAGCTATAGCGGGCTCCACCCGTCACTTATTAAGTCCAATGCATTCCCATATGAAAAGGTTTAAACATAACATAACATTCGTATTAAAACTAGCATACGAAATGTCAATAATTTCACCATAAACTATGAATGGTATAAAAATAGCACATCCATAGTCAAACATATCACAAAACCTTCAATACAATATAGAAGTTTTGTATCATAATAGATCAAATTCAAATAAGCGTAAAATCCATCAAAGGATGTTGACATAGATGAAATCAAAATTCTTTTTAAAGAAATATCTCTTTTTATTTTAAAATCATTTAAGATCCATATTAAATAACACATTTTCTTTGAAAATATTCTTATAATCTTGTAAGGGAAGCTTTGACGATTTTATAACGGCGGAAAATAACCGCACCCGCCGTATAAGTTAAAAAAACATTCTTATCTTAATTCTGTCGAAAAGGTTAAAAAAAGCACCTTGTTTGGAAAACGACGGAAAGATTCCCTTATAAACCTCTTATAAAAAGTCAAACAAGGGCATAAATGACTTTAACCCATATTCTTGTAAATAGTAAAAATGTTTTGAAATACATTTTTAAGAAACATGGATGTGGATGATAAAGATATCCCAGTAGATTATTACGTATAAACAACCTCGGATAATGAAGAGATTGTGGAATAACCCTTACCTTGTACTTTTCCTTGGTTGGGGTAGGTTAACCTCCTGTATAATGGTGAAATAATTGTTATTAAATTATACAAGAATCATATACATTAATATGATATCATATATGATCTTTTAATATTGATTTGATAATAATATCTTAGTATTATCGCCGTTTCGGGTGTTAACTTACTCATTTTCTTTTATATGTTTTGTTACATAAGTCATGTTTGTTGTATCTTATTCATATCCAGAATGATATCAAGTCCTTAAACATCATTTTTAAATCATTAAATGATAATTATACTTGAATGGATACGATGGAGAATGAATCTCATTGCGTTCGTGGAGACGGTAGTCCGTACGTACGCCCGAACGCTACTTCCATTTAATTTTTATTTTAAAAGAATCGAATCCAAATGATACATAGGTATATTACTATTACAGTATAATATAATATTTTATATATTTTACTTAAGTTCATTAACACCATCCTTTATACGTTCCATGTGTGGTATGAACGAGTCATATCATTTTAAGGGGGCGGTAGTCCACACTTCCTCAAATGGAATTATCGTATGTATATACAACATGAAACGAATAATGGTATGAAATAAAATGGAATTACAGAAGCTTATATATAAAATATATATCATTAATATCATATTTAATTACAGTGCCATCATAATGGCCACCATGAGAGGCGGTAAGATGTATTTGAACAATCATCGTTTCGCGAGGCGTTAGTTTGCCATCCACAGAAACATTATGTTCATCATCCATTAGATGGAGTTGTGTGTATGTGTAGTTTGAATACTTATTATAACAACATCTTACTATATTGAGGATACTGGTGTTGTTACAAAAGAACGGAAATAAAAAGAGTTTGGGGGTTGAAGAAGCAAAATAAATGAAAATAATTTAAGAGAAATCGTTACCTTTAATTTAGGTAACTCACTTTGGTTGGAACCAAAGGACTTCCTGAAATGATTTCTGCCTAAGGGGAAGCTTCAAGGAGGAGGAGAGTGATGTGGGGAGCTTAGTTGGGCAGAGTTTGGACGAGCCAAGTGGCTTTAGAGGTGTGAAGAAATGAGAAGGAGGAGTGCCCTTTTATAAGAGGGGTGAGGGGCACCTTTGGAAAAGCTAGAAATATTAATTTATAATAAATTCATATTCGGTTTCTAATGGCTCCAAAGCTTATTATTCAAAGGTTAAGGTGGGGATAGGTCGAAAACCACTCAACCAATAGAATTTAGACAGTTTTGGGTACTTATATTAACCTTATCTTTAAGTATTAACTCTAAGTTAATTAGTTTCACTTTTACAATGTCTCTTTGTATTTTTATATAATATGGTTAATAAACTTACTATATACATACAAGATACCCCCAAGTGGTACATTAATGATGAACCTAACATGATATAAGTCTCTTGGCCGAACCTTAGATTTTTAGGAATTTAATATCAATTAATAATATAATATTTTTTTTAAGAACACTTTTATGTCAATTTTGACACTATTCAATAGTTGATTTTTTTGAAACTCATAACAGATTGATTACTTCGAAAAAAGTCCATTACATCAATCATAATATATCATATTATCCTAGAAAATTAGTTTAATTCATTAAAAGTTTCATATTATATATATTTGGGTATTTATAATATCAATTATTTTAATTTTTCACTATTATAGTAATTACTGCATCATCATTGTGTCATAAATAAAATAAATTATTTAATATCTAAAAATTATAAATAAAATACCATTATGTATTAAATCTTTTTAGCTTTCTAATGAATATTTATAATCTAAAATCCAACATATATAACCCTATGTAACAATTGTTTTTCTAAAAGATATATGCTTGTGTCATCTTTGTATTCATTTTAACTTAATTAAAATAAAGTGTCATTATCAATTACAAGTGGATCCATGGGGTCCCAAAATAGACCCAAAGATTTCCATGGTTGACCATGTATCAACCAATAGGTTTAAGACACGTTTTAGGTTAATTTAGTATTATTATAATATTATTTTTTAACCCTTATTTACCGGATTTACCCTTAACCATGGTAAATAAAATATTTACCGCAGTAATTATTCAAAATGTCAAAAAATATAAGTTACCTATTTACACAATTTGAACATCCTGATTCCAAATATGGAATCCATTTTCCTAAATTCAAAACACAGAAGTGGCAGAAATTAATTTAAAATTAATTCCCGCTGTCAAAACAAAAAGCGTGTTTTTTAGAGATAATAACTATCAAAAGATTGACACTCGTTTATGTTCGGTTTAATTGTAAAATTATGTCCAATGACCAAAATTATATTAAATGGTAAAAATATATTCTAAATATACTTTAAAACCACTCAAATTCATAATTTATCACTATTAATTATTTTGATTAAAAAAGTTGTTTTTAAGTAAAACTTAGTAATTTTCACTATTCATCAAAATATGAAAGTTATCCGAAATGTACCAAAATTTCACCTTAGGCTAAATTCGATATTCCGAATCCAAAAATGAAGTCCATTTTCAAATATAAAATATATATAATTTCAAAAAGTAGGTATTACTATTCATAACGGCTAGTTTGATTAGTTATGGTGTGTTAGAACTCGGTGTTGCGTACAACACACGTTATCACATTATTCAAAGAGAAGCGTACCATAGAAGCTTGGGGTGTTACACCACATTCCTTGAGTTTTATGGTGAAAAGGAAGAATGACACTTAAACACCAATGAAACCTTGTTGAATCTCAGAGAACATGCATTATATCTCTTACCATGCCATAAAAAAGGAAAAATATAAGCATATTTGGAATCCACTAGCATATATCTACCTGAAAATAATGTAAATATTATAAACAGATAGAGATAGTGAAGAATATCTAATATAAATATCCATGAATGATTAGTACAACGAGGATCCAACTTCAAATCAAAACGGTAAGGCTTCGGATCACCTAAAGATCAACGGAAAAATCTTTTTTATCCATTGGAAAGTTATAATATTTAGATAGTGTCATGACCCGTCCTCGGGGCCCGTTTCGTGACTACCCCAAACCCACCGTCCATAGGTCAGGGGTTGGCGACTAAAACCAAAGTCGAATCACTGATAAAATGGGAAGCATTGCCTTTAAACCAGTAACACACACTGTCTGATCACAAGATGAAGAAGAAACATTTAATAATATAGAAAAGAATGGTGTGTTGAAAGTAAGTGGGCTAGTATACAAACCCAACAGAAAAACAAGAACAAGTACAAGTAAAAAAGGGGAAACGACTCCTGATCATCCACTAGGGAATCCTACCTGAAGGGTCAGTACAGATCTCGAACAACTTGTCCCTGAGTTACGTCGCTTCTAGTCTAGCTCTGAGTAGCCTCCGGTCTATCTCCATCAGCCTCGGTAAATGCTGACAGTCATCTTCACAGAACACAACAAGGTGCCAGCAAAGCCCGTGTATGGGTGAGTATAACAATACTCACTAGGGGACAGTGAGACCCCCGAAGGTATCCAAGATTCCACTAATGATAAACCACAGTAGTAAGATACAATCATGAAGTATAAACCATCCCTACTTAGGTATATTCCAATACATATACCAAAGTTACCAATCACAATCCGGCTCCATCACTCGAGCCCAAGCACAACCAATTCCACAAAAGAAGTTATGTAAATCATCTCGATGATAACAACTGAAAGACAAGACTCAGCTCAAACATGTATACAACTCATGTAGAGGGGTTATAGATGATTACATGTACCCACTGAATCATATCCTATATCGAACCCCCATAGGATCCTGGAACAGTATCAATGATGTTGAACCCATATAAGATCCCAGTACAGAAGTTAGCTTTGTCGAACCCATGGAGGATCCCAGTATAGAAGTCATCGCTATCAAACCCACGGAGGATCCTGGTACAGTTTCGTCACTGTCGAACCCATGGAGGATCCTGGTACAGTAGTAGGTCCATGTTGGATCCTATCATCTCTGTCGTAGCCAGCCATATGGTCCCCACACACAGCACACTCGATTTTGGGAGGGTCCACTTCTCGAGCCAAGTGTCGATACATCAACTACTATGAACTCTCTAGTAGATGTATCCCGTAGTTCCATCTCACCATAAAGAAACCAATGTGACAGACGATGTGTCAATCAGACGCCCAGTCTGTGATTTATTGGCATTTATGTTCCAGGGGCCCGGTTGGTTGTTATGTTCAAACCAACCCGACTATACACCAACTATGTCCAAACCTCAAGTAGGATATTCCAAAAGAACCATCTCGCTCCAAGTCTTCCATCGCCGCTGGCGGTTCATCAATAGGACAACCGTAGCCCAAAATATCAGCGAAAATGCGTAAACTCGCCAAACGGGTCTGGGTCCGGTCTGACCTAGTGGGATCGAACCATACCGACACGGTCCAGACTGGGGTCCGACCCGGTCTGAGGGTCCGACCCAGTCTGAGGAAGCAGCCCGACCGGCTTGCTGGCCGGCTGGCGTGGCCAGGCTGGCCATGGCGCGGGGCAGAGGGGGTGGTGTCACCCTCCAGTTTTCCGAATGAACTGGCGCTAAATGTCGGTTCGGTGAACCGTGGTACCCGAGGGTTCCCGGCTATATCACGCAACAGTGGCCGGCTCATCCGGCCTCCCTGGTTCTTCCATTGTAGCGCGACGACATCATAGTTCTACTGGCCTCCACGCGGTGCGACAACACCACGCCTCTTCCATCCGTCATGACCCTCCTGTCTGCGGTTCCTCTCTGGAGCGGTGTGATGGCACTACTACGACCGACTTGGCTGTGGCTTGGTTTCTTGCATGGCATGATGGTGTCGCACTTGTCCGGTGGCCCAAAGGCCATTGCACCACCGGCTTCTTCCGTGACCGGCTCATTGTTGGTTGGGTTGCTCCATCGTGGTTCTTCCTTCTGGCGGCACCGTTGCGTAGCCTCCGTTTCCAACAAACGTGATCAAAAAATGGGGGAGGGTTGGGCCATTTTCGTGTGTTCTGATCGTTCCTCGTTATTGTGATAACAATCGGCGATTCTCAAAATATAATTTTAATGAAGAAGAACATAAATAATTCCAACTCAAACCCCTACCTCGAGTTCGGTGATCGGTGACTGAGTCACGGAAGGCAGACATCATTCCGTCAATATTTGAGGAGGATGTGCTCGGAGAAGACTAGTTGAGATGACGTCGTCATCATTCTTCATGGGTGGCGATGCTTCCCTTTCTTTCCCCAGTTGAAGAAAGAAGAAGATGGTGTTTTTTGTTCTTCAGTGGCAGAAGAGACGTTCTTCGAGTACTTCATGGGGAGAATGAAGTTCTCCCATGTTCCTCCAAGACTCCACAAAAAAGAGAGAATGTTTCCAGACAAAATAAATTAGTAGTTGTGTCTATTATTTCATTGTTGACTTAAATTCAAAAGAATTCAAAAATTTCAAAAATTAATTAATTGAATCCATTAATTAATTTGTGGGTGAATTGGCACCATTATGGGGTAGTTCAAGAGATCCCCCATTTATGGGGAGTTCAATGGGTTTAAAGGGGGTTAGAAGAGTTAAAGGGAATGGGTGGACCCAACCTCATAACATCCTCCCATGGTAGGTTAGGGTGTTGTGGGCCCCACGTCTAACCTCCACATGGAGGTTTTAACCACCAAAAAAAATTAAGTTAGATTTATTTTTATTTAATTTTAATTAGAAACCCCAAAAATTAACATCCATTCTCTTTAGAGCACAACTGTGGGGAAGATATCACAAAGCAGTCAGTGACTCTGCAAGTTCAATGGTGCCCTCAGAATTCAATTTCGACCACTGGTTCAAAAGTTATAAAATCTCGTATATACATTTATTGAATGTACCCAAACCAAACTTAAGAAATTTATTCAGGGCACACCGGGCCTCGGAATCAGGAGCAGTCAAGAAACTACGGACTCGTAAAATTCCCATTAATTGAAAAAAATAATTTCCATTGAATTTTGGGGTCTTTAAATACTCCCAACCTTAGAGATTTAAGCCCTCATAAGCTACATCTGACACTAAGAAAACCAATGGGGGAACTAAGCATGCTTCTGAGCCTCCCTCTCCCATGTGCTCTTCTAGAGGTTCCCATGCTGCCAGCGAATGCGCACCAGAGGTATCAACCATCCATGCAGGAATAAATCTTTTCAATCCTCAAACTCCACCAGAACCTCCTTGAAAGTCGTCACATCATCGAGGTTCATCTCCCCATGGTTGATTATGTTTGAAGGGTCTTGCACGTATCCCCTCAGCTAAGATACGTGGAAAACGTCATGCACTCGGTGCAACTGAGGTGGAAGAGCCAAGCAGTAATCCACATTTCCATCTCTTCTGAGGACCTAGAATGGTCTTATGAATCATAGATATTACTTTCCACCTCAGCCAGATCTCTTTAGACATTGTCGAGCTGAGACCTGTAGAAAGTCGTGGTCGCCATCCTCGAACTCCAGTGGTCTCCATCTCCTAACAGCATTGGAATTTTTCCTGCTCTGTACAGTCATCATCCACTCCTGGATGATCTGCACCTTCTCCATCAAAGCTTGAACCATCTCTTGTCTTATATATGCTGACTCCCCGGGGTCAGTTCATCATAGAGGCGTTCAGCAAGGTCGACTGTAATGTTCCTCGAAAGGTGCCATCTCGATGGTGGAGTGGTAGTTGTTGTTATACAAAAACTATACCAAGGGTAAGTGATCCTCCCAGCCACAATTTAATTAGAGGACGCATGCACATAGCATGTCCTCAAGAGTCTGAATGGTCCTCTCAGTCTGACCATCCTTCTAAGGATGGAAGGCGGTGATCAAGAAAATATGCGTCTCGAAAGCCTCCTACAACCCATTCAATAGCTGGGAAGTGAAACGAGTATCTCGATCGGAGACGATTGTTGATGGAACACCATGACGCCGTACAATATCTCGTACAAAGACGCATCCCAGGATCTCTACTGATCCCTTATCTCTGATCGTTAGGAAGTGGGCCGACTTGATGAGTCGGTCAATGATCAACCATATAGAACCGTGTCATCCGGATGTGCGTGGATGTCCCGTCACAAAATCCATAGATATCTTGTCCCACGTCCACTCTGAGACCTCTAAGGGCAGAACTATTACTATTGGAACTTGGTGCTCCACCTTCACTTGCTGACATGTGAGGCATCATGAGACAAACTCAGCTACTACATTCTTTATACCTTGCCACCAATGCTGTCTTCGGAGGTCCTAATACATCTTCCCCACTCCCGGATGTACCGATAATGTAGATGTGTGGAACACCCTCAACACATCCTCCTAATGTGCAACTAATTCTATGGTGCATCCCTTGAAAATAATGACGTGCTCCCCACCTTCAGAAAATCCATCAAGTGCCTGCCCTATGGATATCTGAGCACATCGCGTCTCAAAGTAAACTTTCACACACTATGCCTCCCAGACTCACTGATGAAGTGGAGGAGTGACTGTGAGAGACTATAGAAAGGTAGCTCCATATCTATCTACAAAGGATATCTACATCGCGACTAGTGGCTCTGTCGCCTCTCCTAGCAGTTGAATGCCTGATCTCCTACTAAGAGAATCTACTACAACGTTCCCCTTCCCAGGAGTATAGACTATCTCGAATTCATAGTCCGGGAGGAACTCAATCCAACGCCGCTGTCTCGGGCTCAGGTCTTTCTACGACAAGATGTACCTGAAACTCTGGTGGTCTGCTTAGCCTGTAAAATGCTCTCCCATCTGATAGTGCAACGACATCTTTAAGGCGAAGACCACTACTGCTAACTCTAGGTCATGGGTAGCATAGTTCTGATCGTGAAGTCTCAACTATATAGAACCATAAACGATCACTTCTCACTCCTACATCAGGAAACACCCATGTCCGGTCCATGATGCATCACAATAAACTACATACCCTACTCCCTCCTCTAGATGCCTCAAGATGGGGGCAGTAGTCAACCACTGCCTCGGTTCCTGAAATCTTTGTTGGCATCTCTATGAACACACGAATGGTTTCCCCTTCTTTGTCAACGCTGATAGTGGTGCTACAACTCTAGAGAAGTCTTGCACAATTCTATGATAGTACCCATCCAGTCCTAAAAAACTCCATACCTCCGTCACACTCCTGGGTGACTCTCAAGCAAGAACTGCCTCGATCATCGCTGGATCCACTGCAACTCCAGCCTCTGAGATGACATGTCCCAGAAAGTTTACATCTCAGATCCAGAACTGGAACTTCGAGAGCTTAACATAAAGGTGGTGCTCTCAGAGTGTGTCCAGTACTATCTATAAATGGTAGGCGTGCTCCTCCTCTATAGCTGAGTAGATCATAATTTCATCGATGAAGACTACCACAAAGTGATCAAGGTATGGCTGAATGATATTTTTCATGATTCCCATGAACACTGCTGGTACATTGGCTATGCTGAATGGATTAACCAAGAACTTGTAGTGGCCATACAGGCATCTGATGGACGTCTTCTGCACATCCTCATCCCGTACTATGAGCAGGTGATAGCCCAACCAAAGATCTATTTTTGAGAACCAACGTGCTCGTTTTAGCTGATCAAAGAGTTCTTCACTCCTCGAGAGTGGGTACTTGTTCATAACATTTACCTAGTTTAGGTGCTAATAATCAACACACAGTCGCATGCTCCCATCCACCTTCTTGGCGAACTAAATCAGGAATTCCCATGCTGAAAAACTCGGTCAGTTAAATACCTTTCCCTTCAAGTCCTCCATGTAACACCCAATACTTTTATGAGAAATATTTTGTTTTTATGTTATATAAATCATCAAAGGAATATTTCACTACACACAACACTAGCTTGGCTTGCTTTATACGCAACCGCGGCCTTCCTCGATAGCTTGCATCGTACGCAAAACCGAGTTTCACTAAACAACGATATGCTATTAAAATATTATTAAAACTAGCCGTTATAAATTTTACTTACTGAATTTTTAATTTTATAACATTTTAATTCAACTTATACATTTTCTAGAATGAGGTATAAAAGCAAAATCAGTTTTTTTGGATAAAAGAAATATTTTTCAAAAACTACATTTTTGCCGCCTTTTGATGGCGCACCCACATTAAATCCAGTTTTTGACATTTCTATAAGTTCAATTTGACAAAATAAAATTCTTATTTTGAATAAGGGTATAAAAGTTTACTTTGGATAAATTTTTGATATTTTTCTGATAACTTTCATATTTTAATGAATAACAAAAATACGCTAATTTGTAATTAAAAACAACTTTTTTAATTGAGATAATTTATATGGATAAATTATAATATTGAATGGATTTAAAGTATAAATAGAATATATTTTTACCATTTAATATAATTTATGTCATTAGCATTAATTTCACATTGAATTCATAGGTAAAAACATTTCAATCTTTGACAATGTTTTAACTTCTAAAACCCATTTTCTTAACAACGGGATTTATTTTAAATTAATTACTGCAACTTATATGTTTTGAATTTTGAAAAATGGATTCCATATTTAGAATCATAGGGTACAAATTATGTTAATAGACTAATTTTATTTTTGGGCATTATGAATAGTAACTACGGTAAATTTTATTTACCCTAGTGATAAGTAAATTGGGTAATTAAGGGTAAATATAAGATTATAAAATTACCCTAACACCTGCCAAAATCTTATTGGAAGACTAAAAGTCGACCCATATCACCTAAGGGTCGGATTAGATTCATTTAATGGACTTTTTCAATGAAAATAATTTAATTATTATCAAAACCAAAGAATGTGACAACATGTCACTTTCTTAAATCTTATAAGTATAATAATTTTAATTTGGTGATAAACTTAATGAAACTTCGAACATGAATAGTCTAAAGAAGGATAATACACTTATCTACATCATATGAATTTACTTAGAATTTTTATGGATTAAATAATTATCATTAATTATGACACAATAGTGATGTAGAAATTATTGTATTCATTAAAATATCAAAAAAATTGTTTTAAAAATATTAAAATAAATATTATATTAAATATTTAATGTGCTAAACTAATTTTATAGACACATATGACATTTTAGGAATCTATTAAACCTTATATTTTGAACATATCTTCTGTATATATTTTATTTAAATTCAAATAAATAAATAGTTTCAAAATTGATACTATTGTTATTTTATAAAAATAACATATTATAAAATTGTTTAAAAACCACAAAAATATTTAAAAATTATAAATTAAAATTTATTCGGTCGAAAGTGTCATATAGTTTCAAATTATGGAAAATTCACAAAACAAATGTAATTATTTATAATAATATAAAATTTAGAATATTATTACCACAAATAAAATTAAATTGATAAATAAGGATAAATCAAGTTGATAATGTTTAAAATAAATTCCTAACATGTCTCAATTTTATTGGTTGATGCGATTACAACCCTATCTCATCTAATCGTTGGATATGAGTCATTTTGAAAGTTTTTATTTGGTGTTGGGATTTAATATAAACTAATACTTCTTATATTTCCAAAGGTGCCCCTCTCCTCCCTTATAAAAGGGCACCTCCTCCCTCTCTTCCTAACACCAATTTGAGCCTTCATGCTCGGAAAACCACTTACAATTTCACTTCCCCATTTCCATAGAAACCTACTAGAGGTATTGGTATTATCAAAAGACCAACTATAGTGCCTTAATAGAAAGTTCAAAGGAGGCACTTCGAGAAAGAGGTAATACCTTCTACCATTTTCTTCGAGTTCCATTCTTCTTATAATACCTCTTCTTTAGTTGTTTAATTATGAGGTAATAACATTAGTATCACACATATTCTGATATGTTATTATAAATATGAAACAACCCTATTTCACCTCTTATCCATCCTATGGAAAACGAAATCACCGCGTGTGTGTACGTATGGAATACAGTCTCCACGCCGTGGTGTAATCTATTTTTCACCACCACCTTACTTAGATGGATATACGGGTGAAATTAATGAAATTAATGAATTTATATGATTATTGTAAAGTTGTATTGATTCTGAAATAGTATACATACACTCCAATACAATTCCATGATCATTGGAACGATATCATCGCTCGTGCGTACGTACATAATACCGTCTCCACGATGTGATGTGATTCGTTCTACATGATCTTCATTTCATAATGATTATATAAATGAATTGAATGAATTAATATGATATATATTACACTAATACCATTATGGAAATGAGGTATCTATAACCTAAAGATAAGAATAAGAATTTATTCGACAAACACGCATAAGAACAAAATGTAATAAACACCAGAATAACAAGTAGTAATGGAATATTACTAATAAGAAGATAAAAATATGACCATATATGATATCATAACAATAAGTATGATTCTGGAATAAGTCAATAACAATATTTAAATCATTATACAGGAGGTTCGGACACTTACGAAGCAAATCAGACCTAAGGTAAGGGAAATATCCCAATTTCATTTTTTTTATCCGAGATTGTTTATACTTTGGTATTTACTGGGGTGTATTTTATCATCTACATACATGTTTCCTCAATATGTTATATTATTTCCATCCACCTACAATTTTTTAAATCCAATATTACCCTTCGTTGAGTATTTAGTAAAAGATATGAAAGGAAACTTTTGTCGTTTTTCATATGAGGTACTTTTTTGACTTTTCCGACAAAAGTATGAGAAGAATGTTTTTTTAACTTATACGGCATGAATGGATTTTTAAAACATTATTTCCAAGAATCTTCCATTACAAGATTTCATGTTCATTTTTAATCAACTTCTTTTAATTTAAAATTGAATGACTTGTTAAGAAATGAATTTTTTTTATTAGAACAGATATTTTCCTCAAGAATGGAGTTCAAGAGTTTTATCAAAATTATTTTCCATCTAAGATAATATAGGGTTATGTTTCTATCCCTATTATTACATGGATTTTATTATGTTGTGATGGAAATATTTTTATGAATTCTTTTATCTTATATGAATTGTTTTATGATGTCACGATCTTTAAAATTCCCATTTTTATTACATGGGTTATGCTATGATGTATGGTTTATGATTTTGAGGCACACATAAGAATGGTATCATTATGAGATCGGTGGGACCTATATCTCCTTCCAATGCATTGGTAAAGATTTTATATCTCATGAGATAGACATGGCTGGAATGGAAGGGTAAACCGGTTCAGTAAAACAGGACTGAAACGAGGAGTGACTCAGTTCATAAATGGACTTTGTCCACTAAGATAGTCTTGGAAATGAGTCTTAACTAATAAGAAATTATTATCTATGATGATGTGTGTATACCACAAAGTTTCTTGTTTTATGTTATGATTATTGGGATTACATTTCACTACTATGATTTATCACATGTTATGAAATTATGATCTCTTTTGCAGGATAAGATTTCCAAAAGTTATGTTCTTTTGTATATGATGTGATTGATATTTCTTTTGATTACCCTTACTGAGAATTTTAGCTCACCCTTTTGTATTTATTATTTCCCTAGGTCAGGAAGAAGGTTATTAATTTGGATATGACAAAAAGGGACTCTAGATGTGATGAAATAAATGGGAGGCAAAGTAGATGCTTTATGAACCAATTGTTTCTGCTTTCCAGATTCTAAAGACACTATACTTATACGGTCCTTTCATGGTTTTGTTATAAGTTGTAATAAGTACTCTTCAATTTTGACGTAATAACAATGTATGTAAAGTATGGGTCGTTATATTTGTTATCAGAGGAAAGGTATAATCATCCTTTGGAAACAAGGATGTGAAAGCCTTAGTAAGAACCCTGAGGAAAAGTCCATGCATAGAACACAAACTTAGTGTTTTTGAAATGACCATGAATAACCTAGGATAAGACCTTAAGTGTGAAATTTTATTCTTGATTAGGTGGTTTTCCTATTATAATTAGCGTTTCTCACACTATTCTTCTTGGTTTTAGTCAATGGCTGGAACCCGAAGGAACTGTGTTAATGCGGAATGCGATGGGCAATGCAATGATTGTCCCCCTGAGCAACCAAATGGTATGGGAGCTGGAACGCAAAATCTTGTAGCCATGATCACACATCTTTCTGAATCTATTAATAATTCAGGACTTCCAAATGAGCAAAGGAAGGAAAAACATTCATTTGAATCCTTCATGAGGCAGCGTCCACCTTCTTTCAGCGGGTCTTCTGATCCATTAGTTGCTGAACAATGGATTGGTACCACTAAGAAGGTATTTTCAGTTTTTCAATGATCTGAACATAATAAAGTCATCCTAGCAGTGTATCGTTTGGAAGGAGATGCTGATCAATGGTGGAATCTTATTAAGAATACGAGGAAAAGGTATGAAATTGAGTCCATGGACTCGGACGAGTTCAAGAACTTATTTTTCAAGAATTACTTCCCTCGTATTCTCCGAACAAATATGGAGAAAGAGTTTCTTGAACTGATGCAAAAGGATGATGAATCTGTTGGTACCTATGAGGAAATTTTACAAGACTTGCAATGTACGCTTATGGTATTATTATCCAACCTGAGAGTAATATCGATCGATTCTTTAGTGTATTAAAACCAAGTCTTCAAAGGGCATTAGCCATAAGGGACTTCAATAGATATGAGGAAATCGTTCGATGTGATCTTAAAGTCGAGATGGAGATTGGAGTAACCCATCAGTCATATGGGTTTTATATGAAGAGGAAAATGGAATTCAAAGGAAAATCTAAAGATCACACTGAAAAGAAGATAAGATTTCCCTTATTCTCAAAGTGTGGAAAGAAACATTGAGGGAGTTGTTTTAAAGGGACAAGTAAATGTTTCAAATGTGGAAAGGAAGGTCATCGGGCATTTGAATGCCGCAATGATGGGAAGAAGATGTCTAATGATGCAAACAAAGGAAGGGACACACAGAATGAACCTACTAAACTTCAATGTTTAAAGTGCAAGGAGATGCGGTATTATGCCAATAAATGCCCAAATCCATGGGTTGTTGATGATGGTCGACATCAACAAAATCATAAGCCTAAATACTAAGGAAAGTCACATGAAATTTCTATCAGCGATGTGGAGTATGATAACAATGTGGTGAAAGGTACACTTACCATCCACTCTAAAGTATCAAATGTTTTATTTGATTCTAGATCCACCCACTCTTTTATTTCTAAAGATTTTTCTAAGGGTATCACTGTTTTACCTCAACAATTAGATGTTGAGTTAGCTGTGACAACACCTAATGGAACAACAGTCGCATCAAAAGATTATAATTCTTCCCGGATTGATGTTTGTCGGAAAGTGCTTCCTGCAAATCTTGTGATCCTTCCTATTGTGTAATTTGATGAGATTCTTGGCATGGATTGGCTTTCTTTATATGGAGCTCATGTCAATTTCCAAATAAGGGTAGTCACATTTCATATTCTAGATCAATCTATGATCGTCTATCGATGCAAGGATGAACATAACCTTCTAGTGGAAATTTCATCTATCTTATGGGTCTTTATTCCACTTAATGAAGGTTATTTATCTCAAATGGTTGGTGAGAAAATCACAATTAAGAATATTCCCATTGTACGGGAGTTTGATGATGTCTTTTTGGAGGAATTGTCAGGTCTTCCACAAAATCGTGAAGTTGAGTTTTCAATAGAACTCGTACCCGGTGCTTTGCCTATTTCAAATACACCTTATAGAATGGACCCAATTGAGTTGCAAGAATTGAAGAAGAAAATCCAAGAGAATCTTGATAAGGGATTCATACGCCCTTGGGCATCACCTTGGGGATCACCTGTTTTGTTTGTTAAGAAAGAAGATGGATTAATGAGGCTCTGCATTGATTATCAAGAACTTAACAAGATCACTATCAAGAGAAAATATCCTCTCCCATGAATTTATGACCTATTTTACCAACTACGCGGAGCTCAATACTTTTCCAAGATTGATCTTTGTTCAGGGTATCATCAATTAAGGGTCAAAAGGGAGGATATACCCAATACGGCTTTCTGTACAAGGTATCGACACTATGAATTTATAGTGATTCCATTTGGTCTTACTAATTCCCCTTCTATCTTCATGGATCTGATGAATAGATTCTTTAGACACTACCTTGATCAATTTATTGTAGCCTTTATAGACGATATTCTTGTCTATTCAAAGAGAAAATAAGAACATGAATATCACTTGATAATTATATTGAAGACCCTGAGAAAGGACAATATTTATGCCAAATTTACCAAGTGTGAATTTTGGCTTTGAAATTTTTTTTTTGGGTCACATAATTTCAAAGGAGGGTATATCTGTGGATCCAGCAAAAACAAAGGTTATCGAAAGATGGTTGAGACCAACAACAGTAACAGAGATCTGAAGTTTTCATGGTTTGGCTGGATATTATCGATGTTTTGTGAAATATTTTTCATGATTATCTAATCCACTCACTAGGTTGACTTAAAAAGGAGTTAAGTTCATGTGGATAGACGAATGTGAAGAGAATTTCAAGGAGTTGAAAAGAAGGTTATCTAGTGCACATGTACTCAAAATTCCTTGTAGTGGGGAAGGGTTTGTGATCTACAGTGATGCATCCAAGAAGGGACTGGGATGTGTTCTCATGAAAAATGACATGGTGATAGATTATGCCTCATGACAGTTGAAAATCCATGAGAAAAATTACCTAACTCATGATATGGAGTTAGCTATTGGAATCTTTGCATTAATGATTTGGAGGCATTACCTTTATGGTGAAAGGTGTGATATTTATACTAATCATAAAAGTTTAAAGTATATTTTCACACAAAAGGATCTGAATATGCGTCAAAGAAGATGGTTGGATATGATTAAGTATTACGACTGCTCAATTCATTACCACCCTGGGAAAGCTAACAAGGTGGCAGATGCATTAAGTCGACAAGACCATGCCAGTTTATCAATGATGAGGATCACAAAAGATCCAATATTTATGGATTTACAAAGGATGGATCCTGGAATTATAATGGAAGGGGGAAAATCATATCTTTCTCAAATGTATGTTCAACCATCTATACATGTGATGATTAAAGAGGCACAGAAAGAAGATGTATAATTACATAAGAAGGTGAGAAATGTTCCTGAATTAAACCTTGATTGTGATGGGATAATAAAGTTCAGGAATCAGGTTTGTGTTCCCCCATCCCATAATTAAAGAAGGAGATACTGGATGAGGCTCATAGTTATTCATTCTCTATTCATCCTGGAATCACGAAGATGAATAGGGACCTGAAAGAGACTTCTGGTGGGATGGCATGAAACGAGATGTTGCTAAATATGTCTCTCGATTCTTGGTTTGTCAGTAAGTTAAAGCTGAGAGACAGAAGTCTAAGGGGACGTTAAAACCATTACCCATACTCGAATAGAAATGGGAAAACATCACTATGGTCTTTGTCACAGGACTTCTTTAAACATCCAAAGGCAATAATGCTGTATGGGTCATTGTTGATCGTCTTACAAAGCCTGCACACTTCAATGAAATTAGAGAGGATTTCTCTCTGGATCAAGTTTCTAGGATATATATAAAGGAAGTGGTAAGATTTCATGGAGTACCACTTTCTATTATATCTGATCGGGATATGAGATTTACCTCGAATTTCTGGTGAAGTCTTCAGCATACTCTAGATACAGAGTTGTGTTTCAGCACTGCTTATCATCCTCAGACAGACGGTCAGTTTGAGAGAACAATTCAAACTCTAGAAGATATGTTGAGAGATTTCTCTATGGATTTCATTGGTGGTTGGGATCAATACATACTTTCGGTGGAATTTCCTTATATTAATAGCTTTCACTCCAGTATTCAGATGGATCCTTATGAAGCTCTCTATGGAACGAAATGCAGGACTCCAACTTGTTAGGATGAAGTTAGGGAAAGAAAGCTATTAGGACCTGATCACGTTGATGAAATGGAAGAAAAGGTCAGATTTATTCAACAACACATAAGAGCAACTCAGATTCGACAGAAAAGTTATGCCGACAACCGAAGAAAAGACCTAGAGTTTGAAGTGGGTGATAAAGTGTTCTTAGGAATATCTCCCTGGAAGAGGGTCATGAGATTTGGAAAGAAGGGGAAGTTGAGCCCTAGATATATTGGTCCTTTCAAAATACTGGATCGTTTTGGGAAGGTAGCTTACCGATTGGAACTTCCACCGAATCTCTCTCAAGTACACGATGTGTTCCATGTATATCTCCTGAGAAAGTACATACCTGATCCTTCACATGTACTCAGCTGAGAAGTTGTACCGCTGGAGCATGATCTTTCTTATAAAGAATAACCGATAGAGATTCTGGATCGTAGAGAAATATTCCTACTAAACAAGACCACACGCTTGGTGAAAATTTTATGGAGGGACCACCAATTAAAAGAATCTACATCGGAGCTTGGGGATATGATGAGGGAGAGGTATCATCATCTGTTTGTTACAAAGTGACGAATTTCGAGGGAGAAATTCCTTTTATGGGGTGTAGAATGTAACACCCAAGACATTTATTAGAAATATTTTTTTTATGATATAGAAATAATCAATGGAATCTTTCACTACACACATCACTAGCTTGGCTTGCTTTACATGCAACTGCGGCGTTCCTCGATGTCTTGCGTCGTATGCAATACCGAGTTTCACTAAACAGCAATATGCTATTAAAATATTATTAAAACTAGCCATTATGAATAGTACTAATTGAAATTTGAATTTTATAACATTTTTAATTCAACTTATACATTTTCTATAATGAGGAATAAAAGCATAATCAGTTTTTTTGGATAAAAGAAATATTTTTCAAAAAATACAGTTTTTCTGGCTTTTCATGGTGCACCCACATTAAATCTAGTTTTTGACATGTTTATAAGTTCAATTTGACAAAATAAAGTTTTTATTCTGAATCAGGGTATAAAAATTTACTTTGGATAAATTTTTGATATTTTTCTAATAATTTTCATATTTTGAGGAATAATAAAAATATGATAATTTTTAATTAAAAACAACTTTTTTATTGAGATAATTTACATGGATAAATTATAATATTGAATGGTTTTAAAGTATAAATAGAATACATTTTTACCATTTAATATAATGTATGTAATTATCATTAATTTCACATTGAATTCATAGGTAAAAACATTTCAATCTTTGGCAATGTTTTAACTTCTAAAACAGGTTTTCTTAACAACGAGATTAATTTTAAATTAATTACTGCAAATTATATTCTTTGAATTCTGAAAAATGGATTCCATATTCAGAATCAAAGGGTCCAAATTATGTTAATAGACTACTTTTTATTTTTGGGCATTATGAATAGTAACTATGGTAAATTTTATTTACCATAATTAAAGGTAAATCAGGTAATTAAGTGTAAATATTAGACTATAAAATTACCCTAAAACCTTCCAAAATCCTATTGGATGACTAAAAATCGACCCATATCACCTAAGGGTCAGATTAGATTCATTTAATGGACTTTTTTCCATGAAAATAATTTAATTATTATTAAAACCAAAGAATGTGACAACATGTCACTTTCATAAATCTTATAAGTATAATAATTGTAATTTGGTGATAAACTTAATGAAACTTCGAAAATGAATAGTCTACAAAAATATAATACAATTATCTACATCATAGGAATTTATTTAGTATTTTTATGGATTAAATAATTATCATTAATTATGACACAATAGTGATGTTGAAATTATTTTATTCATTAAAATATGAAATAAATAGTTTTAAAATATATAAAAATAAATATTATATGAGCTCTTTAATGTGTTAAACTAATTTTATAGATACATATGACATTTTATGAATCTATTAATGCTTTTAGTTTGAACATATCTTATGTATATATTTTATTTAAATTGAAATATATAAATAGTCTCAAAATTGACACTATAGTTATTTTAAAAAAATAACATATTATAAAATTGTTTAAAAATCACAAAAATATTTAAAAATTATAAATTAAAATTTATATGGTCGAAAATGTCATAAAGATTCAAATTATGGAATATTCACAAAATATATGTAATTATTTATAATAATTTAAAATTTAGAATATTATTACAACAAATACAATTAAATTGATAAATAAGGATAAATCAAGTTGATAATATTTAAAATAAATTAATTACATGTCTAAATTTTATTGTTTGATGAGATTACAACCCTATCTCATATAAGCTTTAGAAATGATTCATTTGGGAAGTTTTCTAGTGGGGATGGGATTTAATATAAACTAATATTTCTTATATTTTCAAAGGTGCCCCTATCCTCCCTTATAAAAGGGCACATCCTCCCTCTCTTCCTCACACCAATTTGTGCCTTGAAGCTCAGCCAACCCCTTCCAATTTCAGTTACCCACTTCCTTAGAAACATACTAGAGGTACTGGGCTTATCAAAAGACCAACTATAGTGCCTTAAGAGAAATTTTAAAGGAGGGACTTCGAGAAAGAGGTAATACCTTCTACCGTTTTCTTCAAGTTCTATTCTTCTTCTACACCCTCTTCTTTAGTTGTTTCATTATGAGGTAATAACATCAGTATCACTCATATACTTATATTTTATTATAAATATGATACAACCCTATTTAACCTCTTATCCATCGTATGGAAAACGAAATCACCGCGCGTGCGTACGTACAGAATACCGTCTCCATGCCGTGGTGTAATCTATTTTCCACCACCACCATAAGTGGATGGATATAAGGGTGAAAGTAATGAATATATATGATTATTGTAAAGTGTTATTTATTCTAAAATATTATACATACACTCGAATACAATTCCAAAATCATGCGAACGATATCATCGCTCGTGCGTACGTACGGAATACCGTCTCCACGATGTGATGTGATTCGTTCTACATGATCTTCATTGCATAATGATTATATAAATGAATTTAATTAATTAATATGATATATATTACACTAATACCATTCTGTAAATGAGGTATCGATAACCTAAAGAGAAGAATAAGAATTTATTCGACAAACACACATTAGAACAAAAAGTAATAAACACCCGAATAACAAGTAGTAATGAAATATTACAAATAAGAAGCTAAGAATATGACCATATATGATATCATAACAATAATTATGATTTGGGAATAATTCAATAAAATTATTTAAATCATTATACAGGAGGTTCGGACACTTACGAAGTAAATTGGACCTAAGGTAAGGGAAATATCCCAATCTCATTTTTTTATCTGAGATTGTTTATACTTTGGTATTTACTGGGGTGTATTTTATCATCCACATCCATGTTTTCTCAATATGTTATATTATTTCCATCCACCTACAATTGTTTAAATCCAATATTACCCTTCGGTGAGTTTTTAGTAAAAGATATGAAAGGAATCTTTTGTCTTTTTT
The DNA here is from genome assembly GCA_963277665.1 of Viscum album. Lineage (NCBI taxonomy): Eukaryota > Viridiplantae > Streptophyta > Magnoliopsida > Santalales > Viscaceae > Viscum > Viscum album. Next base: position 907,895,216 of record OY728139.1, read on the forward strand.
CGTACGAGGTACTTTTTTGACTTTTCAGACAAAAGTACGAGAAGAATGTTTTTTTAACAAATACGGCATGAATGGATTTTAAAAAAATTATTTCCAAGAAGCTTAATTTACATGTTTTCAAGTTTATTTTTAATCAACTTATTTTAGTTTAAAATTGTATGACATGTTAAGAAAGGAAAAAAGTTTTTTTAAGTAGAAAGGATATTTTCCACAAGAATGGAGTTCAAGAGTTTAATCAAAATTATTTTCCATCTAAGATAATATAGGGTTATGTTTCTATCCCTATTGTTACAAGGATTTGATTATGTTGTGATGGAAATATTTTTATGAATTCTTTTATCTTATATGAATTGTTTTATGATGTCACGATGTTTAAGATTCCCATTTTTATTACATGGGTTATGCTATGATGTATGATTTATGATTTTGTGGCACACATAAGAATGGTATCATTATTAGATGGGTGGGACCTATATCTCCCTCAAATGAATTCAGTAATGACTTTATATCTCATGATATAGACATGGCTGGAACAGTTGGCTAAACCAGTTCAGTAAAATAGGAATGAAATGAGGAGTGACTTGGTTCAGAAATGGACTTTGTCCACTAAGATAGTCTTGGAAATGAGTCTTGACTAATAATAAATGATTCTCTATGATTATGTGTGTATGCCCCAATGTTTCATGTTTTAGGTTATGATTATTGGGATTACATTTCACTACTATGATTTATCCCATGTTATGAAATTATGATCTCTTTTGTAGGTTAAGATTTCCAAAGGTTATGTTCTTATGTATATGATGTGATTGATATTTCTTTTGTTTACCTTTATTGAGAATTTGAGCTCACCCTTGTTTATGTTTTATTTTTCCAAGTCAGGAAGAAGGTTATTAAGTAGGATATGCAAAAAAGTGACTCTAGATATGATGAAATAAATGGGAGGCAAAGTAGATGCTTTATGAACCAGTTGTTTCTGCTTTCCAGTTTCTAAAGACACTATACATGTACAATACTTTCATGGTTCTGTTATATGTTGTAATAAGTACGCTTCAATTTTGAAATAATAACAATGTATGTAAAGAATGGGCCGTTATACTCAAGTTGTACCCGCAGCTCATGATGCTCTATAGGATCCATCTGAAATGATGTAGTAGATATTCGTGCCATCCTGGGGTACATGTCAATGTAGAAGTCCACCTATCTGCGAGGAGGTAGTACTGGAACATTTTCAAGGAATTTATCTGCGTAATGATCCACCACAACAGGAAAACATGGACTCCGCACATTAACGGCCCATATGATGTGTGATCGGCTACCCCCTCCTCTGGGTAAGTCCTTCCAGCGTTCCAAAGGCCCCCTTCTTTCCAGTGAAAGTAAACCTCATCCCATCCTCATGGACACAACACACTTTCTGCCTAATGCATACAATCTAAGCATGAACTATGGATAACCAGTCCATACCCAAGATCATGTCGTATGCCCTCAACGCCTTTACGAGGAGATCCCAGCCGATGATCTTGCCTCGTAGAGTAATCTCACACTACCGGCACCAGTGCATAATTGTCGAGTCTTCTCCCATAGGATTCTATAGCTGTAAGGATCGAGCTAATGGTTCCATTGGAATCTCCGAGCTCTGAAAGAGGGCAGCAATAATAAAATAATGGCTCACACCTATGTCTCTAAGTACTGCAGCAAGGTTGGAATAGATATAGATAGTACCTCAAATCCTCTCAGGTGTGCTGTGGTCATAGGCCTCAACTACCGGGAGTTGAGCCCACCTCTGTCCGCCACCTCCTTGTGGTCGGGCTGGACCTTCTTGTGGTAGTGGTGGTAGGACCTCGAAAAGTCATCCACCACCTGCTGCTCGACCAGTTCCTCTGCCACGTCCCCCTGCTCCCAGTGGACCACCACGGTCGAACCTCTACCACTACATGGGAGGTCCCTCTACTGTCTGCTGCTCATCTACATGGCGGGTTGGGCAGTCACGAGCCATGTGACCCTACCCACCACACACATAGCACTGCCTTCTCCTCATATGGCTACCACTGTCTCATGTGCCTTGAAAAAATGACCCTATATCCTGGGGTCACCCACCTGATGTCCTGTTCCTCTTGGATCTCTATGACATCTGTCTATTGTCGGCTGTTGAATACTCCACTACATGACACCATGTGGTGGGTCTCACTGCTGGTGACTGCTCAACCAGAAAAATCTCGACATGAAGGGCTCTCTCGAACACCCCCACCAATTTCGGGACGCTGAGGGAGATCATCAAAGACCTGATCTCATGTTTGAGTCCCTTCATGAAGGACTGGGCCTTAAAAAATGGGCCCCTTAACATATCTGTGTAGTAGCGTGAGAGGTCAGTGAACCTCGCTGAGTACTGAACTACTGTCATGCTACCCTGCTATAGATGAAGTAACTCCTATATCCGCACCACACGAAGGGTGGCTGGAAACAAATATGACCGGATGAGACTCTCGAAGACTTCCTAGAGTATTAATGCCTCGACATGCACCTGGAGCATCATGCTCCATCATTTACCTGCAGTTTCATGTAGGAGACTCACGACAACAATCAACTAGATTTAAGATGGGGTCCCTACCAATCTGAAAACACTCACAACATCCTCCAGCCAATCCTCAGCTACATATGGGTCCATCTCTCCCCTAAATATGGGTGGGCTATGGCGTTGTAACTCGAGCAATGCACTTATATGGTGTGCACTCTCTGCATCTAGAGCTGGTGGTATTGGTGGCCCAGCGGTTAGTGGTACCACTGGTACATATGCTATGATGGGGCCTTACACTGAGGCCTTGCCGCTCTGTGGGCTAACATCTCGTAAAAACATGGATCCCTGACTAGCTGCCTACGTAGGGCCATCCTGAAAAAAAAACAGATACACCACGGTCAAAACTATATACTTGGTGATATGACACAAAGTAATCATGACGAAAACTTTTCAAAGGAAACACACACACAATCAGTGCCTTCATGAACTGAGTCAGAAGTCAGAAGTCAGAGTCCGAGTGTATGGATACGTCGGCCGCCACCTCAACACTGGTTTCCCAAAATTGATAACCACACCCATAACACTTAACACTATTGATGTTAATAGAATCATATTACATGATCTACGGTAAAACAGACTCCTCTGATACAAATTTGTCCTGACCCGTCCTCAGGGCCCGTGCCGTGACTACCCCAAGGGCGTCTTCCATAGGCGAGGGGATGTAGAATAGAACTAAAGATGATTCTTCGATAAAAGGGAAGACATTGTCTTTAATTTTATAACACACATTGTTTGAATACAAGCAGTATAAGCAACAAGTACTAATATAGAAAATAATGGTGTGCTGAATGTAAGTTGGCATGTATACAAACCCAACTGAACAACAAGTACAAGTACATGTAAAAAGGGAAAACATCTCCAAGATTGTCCACTGGGGAATCCTACCTGAAGGGTAGGTACATATCTTGAACAACTAATCCCTAGGGTACGTCCCATCTAGTATAGCTCCGAGCAGCATCCCATCCATCTCCGTCAGCCACGATCACTACTGACCGTCGTCTACACAGAACACAAAAAGGTGCGGACGAAACCCGGGCATGGGTGAGTATAACAATACTATGTAGGGTACCTCGAGACCCTAAAATGTCTCCCATAATCCAATAAGGATAAACCACAGTAGTAAGATAAATCACGAAGTATCAACCAACTCTACCTAGTTATTTGTACATAGATATACCTATGTTACCAATCAAAGTCTGGATCCAACACTCGAGCCCAAGCACAAGCCATTACACAAAGAATGTAAATTTAATAATCTTGATGATAAAAACTAAAAGACACGACTCACCTGATACAGGTATAAAACTCATGTATAGGGGTAGAGACGATCAGATGTTTCCACTAGATCATCTCCTCTATCGAACCCATGTAGGATCCCAGAAAGGTATCTGCACTGTCGAACCCACGTAGGATCCTAGTACAGAAGTCATCGTTGTTGAACCCACAGAGAATCCCAGTACAAAATTCATCACCATTGAATGCATGAACGATTTCGGTACATGATCGTCGATGTCGAACCCATGGATGATCTTGGTATAGTAGTAGGTCCACGTATGATCTTATCATCTCCGTCGCAGCCAGCCATAGGGTCCCCGCACAAAGCACGCTCGATTCCAGGAGGGTCCTCTCCTCGATCCATTTGACGATACATAAACTACTAAGAAGTCAAAGGATTATATATCTCATAGTTCTGTATCACCATAAGGAACCCAACGCAATAGACAACGCGTCATTTGGATGCCCAGTCTGTGAGTTATTGGCATTTCTGTTCCAGGGGACCCTTTTGTTTTTAGGATCATACTAACCTGATAATACCCCAAATATGTCAAAATCTCAAGTAGGAAATTCCAAAAGAACCATCTCACTCCAAGACTTCCATCGCCATAAGTAGTTCGTCAATTGGACACTTGTAGCCCATGTTAGGGGCCAAAAGGTGTAAACTAGCCAAATGAGTCTGGGTCTGGTCTGACCCAGTCGGAGATACTCGGCCCGAACTAGTATGGACTGCGGTCCAACCCTGTCCGATGAAGTGGCCCGGTCCGAGGGGGGGCCCGTCCCAAAGGGGAGGCCATGCCCGAGGTCGGCCCTGCCCGAGGGCAGCTCGGCCCGATCTGGTCCAGACCGGGGTCCGACCCAGTCCGAGGGTCCGACCCAGTCCGTGAAAGTGGCCCCGCCCGAGGGAGGATGGGCTCTTGGTGGCCCGGCCAGCTGGTAGCGCCACCTGGCCTGGTTGGCCGGCCCATGTGGCTAGGCCGGCCACGCCGTGGGGGGGGGGGGGGGGAGGTGTCGCGCCCCCTGGCTTTCGAAGGAACCAATGATAAGTGCTGATTCGGTGAATCGTGGGACCTGAGGGGTCCCGCCTGTAACGCGCAGCTATGGCTGGCTCAGCCGGCCACCCTGGTTCCTCCACCCCGACGTGACGACGCCGCAGTTCTGCTGGCCTCCGCGCAGCGCGACGGTGCCATGCCTCTTCCATCCGTTGTGGCCCTCTTGGCCGCCATTCCTCTCTAGCACGATGCGACGGTACCGTGCCCCTCTAGCTCTGTCGTATCCCACCTAGCTGCGGCTTGGTTTCATATGCGGCACAACATCTCCGCACTTCCCTTGCAGCCCTTGATCCGTCGTCTTTTTTCACGGCCATCCCATTTCCATTCGTGTTGCTCGGCCGCGGTTCTTCCTTCCTGCGGTGCCGTTGCGTAGCCGCTGTCACCAACAAACGTCATCAAACAATAGGGCATGGTTGGGATGGGTTCGTGCGGTCCGATCCATCCTCGTTATTGTGATAACAATCGTTGATTTTTATACCATAATATTAACGACGAAGAATGGAAATAATTTCAACTCAAACCCCTACCTTGAGTATTTGTGATCAATGACGTTGTCGCGGAAGGCGGACGTCGTTCCGTTAATGTCGGGGGAGGAAGTCCTCGGAGAAGACGAGTTGAGATGACGTTGTTGGAATTCTTCGTGGGCAGTGACGCTTCCCTTTCTTGCCCCGATTGTAGAAGGAAGAAGATGGTGTTCGTCGTTCTTTGATGGTGGAAGAGACGATCTTCGTGTTCTTCGTGGGGAGAATGATTTTCTCCCATGTTTCTCCAAGGCTCCACCAAAAGAGAGATATTTTACATCCAAAATAAAATAATAGCTTTGTTTATTATTTTATAGTTTACATGAATTCAATAGATTTCAAAAGATTTCAAAAACTAATTAATTTTGGGTTGAATTGGCACCATTTTGGGGTAGATCAAGAGCTCCCACATTTATGGGGAGTTCAAAGGCTTTAAAGGGGGTTAGAGGAGATAAAGGACTCATGTGGGCCCTACCTAATAACATCCTCCCAAGGGAGGTTAGGTTGTGGTGGGCCCCACCTCTAACCTCCACATGGAGTTTTTAACTACAAAAAATTAGTTACACTTATTTTTTTAATTTTATTTAGAAACGCCTAAAATTAACTTCCATTCTCGTTAGAACGCAACTGCGGTGAAGATCTCACTAAGCAATCACCGACGTTGCAAGTTCAACGGTGCCCTCATATTTCAATTCTAAACACTGGTTCAAATGTTATAAAATCCCGTACCTACGATTACTGATCGTACCCGAACCAAACTTCAAAAATTGATTCCGGGCACACCAGGCCTCGGAATCATGCGCTGTCAGAAACTGCAGACTCGTAAAATTCCCATGAATTTAAGAAACAAATTCCACAAAATATCTAGGTCTTTACATAAAGGGTCACATTAAAGTAAAAACAAGGGACTTAGAGACCAAAATGGGTGAGTTACACAATTTTAGGATCTCCCTATTGAACTGTGCAAAGTCAGTCATGCTGTTAGAAATACCATGGAATAACTATACCCCAAGATCTATATCATTAAGGAACCATTAATGGATTGATGATAAATTTCTAAACCATGAACCGAACTTGAAAAACCCATTGTCTGAAGAGGTATGATTTCTTTTAGGATTCCTCACGGTTTGGAAAAACACTGTGCCACTCGTGTGCCTTTCCTTTTACCCTATATCATTGAGCACAAATTCATGTTGGTGATGCATGTTTTTCCAAAAAAGTGAACCAACTGTGTACCTAAATAAAATATCCAAAACATATTAATAGTTCTCCAAACCCTGCCAAACATCACCCATATAGTTTACAAAATTAAAAAAAAAATAAAGGGTAAAATTCATGAAACCAATTGTTCTACATTCTCCCCACCCCTGGCCTTTCCAGCCCTAGAATGTAGAAAACCATCGACTCCTTGAAGTTGTTTTGACCATTTCACTTTCATTTCCTTATCATGTTCCTTTGTATCCTCCTATATATGGCCATGTATTCAAAAAACCACACTAGACTGATGCTTTTTCCCAAAAATACATTTTATTTCCTATCAAAAATATTCCCTAGAATGTGCACTTATGACGCATTTGGATTTTTTCAACATGATCCCATATGATTACATGGTCAGGATCAGGCCGATAATTTTTCAATTGAGATACATGGAATACATTATTCCCCACAGTAATACTTGATTTCAATATCAATGAATATGAAACCTCTCCATCCTATTCAAGTATCTCAAAAAGGATAATGTATTGAGTAGATAACTTGACCTTCAACCGAAACTGTCGATGTAAAAGCCTTTGATATATCCCCAAGAACACATGATCACTCCCCATGAATGCAAATCAACACCATCAATTATCCGCATATGATTACTGACATCATTGATCCATCTCCAGTTGTTTCCTGATCAACTGAATATTCTTAACTGTTTCAGGGACAATGAATATTCAAACCATTGATGTCTCTCCAGTTTCCACCCCACAAAGTAGAAAAATAAAATTAAACCTATTCAATGATTCAAAATAATACATATGTATCGAGGCCTGATATCTTTTATAATATGAGAAATCCCTTAATGACACATTCACTTCTTCTGATCCACCAATATCCATCACAAAATGCCCCAACATGTCTCCCAATGATTTTATAATACTTTTATATTGTTCATCCATTTGAGGATGATATGGTATACTCATACTAAAGTAGGTTCTGAAAGATTTTTCTATTGATTTCATGAAATGATACATAAACCTATGGTCTCTATATGATATAATAGAAACTGGTTGACCATGTATCATTACCAGTTCTATAATATAGATTTTTAAAAAGACATCCACTATGTGAGAGTAGGTAATATGGTTGAAATGTGATGAATTTGTTAGCCGACTAACTATCACCCATATGGCATCATGTTTTTTGAACTGTTCATCCAAGACTTATTACGAAATGCATAGCTATATTATCAAATTTCAAAACTACAATAGGTAAATACTATAACATTCATGTTTCCCACTAATTCTCTTCATTAACTTCTTTAAAAGTTATGAATATATAAATAAACTCATCCCACTTCAATTTCATCCATACCCACCAAAAATACACAATCAATGCTTTATATATATTCAATATTCTACAAAAAATATCCCATCCTAAAAGGTGGTATGCCTGAAGAATTTTCTCTTAAAAATCTATTGGTACCACCATCAAATTTCTAAACCACCAAACTGAACTCCCATGTCCCCTATATCCCTCAGTGTTATACCCACCATTGGTTTTTGACCTCATAGAATCACATTCAGAATATAATGCCTATGAATTTTCAATGATCATCACTAAATCAGAATAAAGAGAAACTAGAAATAAAACCAAAACTTTGACTTGGCCTTCACATCCATGTTCATGTTGTCTAGGGATGAATTCATCTTCCACACATCTAATGCTTATTTTTAAGAATATAGTATATGACTTCCTGATAAATACAGCAACCCCATAATTCTAATAACCTAGTGTATACATCAATTGAATGAAAAATGTTTTTAGATACTCCATCCATATTTATTTCCTCATATTCAAATCATATTTTGAGAAAATATATTTCAAGATATTTCGATATATAATAATAGTAAATTTATTACAAAATAGGTAATTACTCCAAGTCATCAAAGAATGAAATGTAGTACCATACTCCAAATTGTGTGTTGGGAAGTTGTTATCATTCAACTATAACTTAATTTCACCATGGACAAAAACATGAAATAATTTCATTAGAACATATAACAAAACATATCCCAGTGAATCAAAGTACACCACCTATTGTAGTCCTCATTCTAGAAATATCTAGATAGGTGCTGATTTAAGAGGAACTTTTAACTATTGAAAATATTTCAACAATGTTTCACCCTATTGGAATGGATCATTTTTGTTTATCATATCTGTCATAGGAGAATTTTTCAATGAGTAGTCGATAAAAAGTGCCAATAATAACCATCCAGTCCATGAAAATTTCGTAACTAAAAGACATTATTTGGAATTTTCCAAGAGATAACAACATCCACCTTATCCAGATGCACTAAAATACCTCTTTAAGAAATTACATTTCCATAAAAGTGTACCTCTTGTATCGAAAAATATCACATAGATAATTTGGGATACAAATAGGGGTCTCTCAAGATTCAAAACACTATATTGTAGTGTTTCCCATGCTATTGCCTTGTACTTGAATACACACGTTTTCATCCAAAAATGCCACCATTAAAGAATTCAGATATCTCCAAAATATATTATTCATTATTAGCACAATTTACTCTTGTTAATTCATATATCCAAAAGTAATTTCAATATATTCATAATTTCTATATATTCCTATAAAATCAATCTTCAAAATATTCTACTACAAAACTCACTATTGGTTATATCCCGATCGAATTTAATTATGAGAGAACCAATTAGCTCCCCTAAATTGATAAAACATATAATCATTGCATGTAATTTGATAATTGTTCTTTATAATAACATGGTTAAGATTAAAATAATCCACCCATGTCCTTAGAGTTACATCCACCTTTTTCACGAACAATACTGGTGATGCCTATGACAACCCTCCTATTTATTTCACACTTATCGATTATTTATTTAATAAAATATTCACTTGATAAAACATTTATGATCAAGAGTTCTAGTGTATTTGGGGCTTAAAACATTACATAACGACATATAACATGAAACACAACATCTTTATTGAATACTTATTTTACATGACCACATAAATTGTTTCGTACTTCACATTTCATTGAATAACCTATGGACATCCATAAAAAAAGGGTGAGCTCAAAAGACTATTAAGTGAGTAAAAAAGACATAAAATTAAGAATACAATACACGTTATTAAATAGGAATATAAATAGATCATAAGAGAAACATGAATATAACAACATGGTTTAGCATTATTATCATAACATGGAAATGTGCAAACAACATTTAACATGATATTAGTGTGACCCAAGGATAATTTCAAATGGAGACTGGGTAAACCCTAATTTCACATGAATTAGCATGAGTAAACACTCATTTCACTTGATGTATCATGATACTAATATTTACACAATGCATTGGAGTGCTATTAGGGCACACCCTTCTTTTCATTTCTTTTCATGCATATGTCTGCCACATAGATCATATAACATGGATTCATTAAACATCATCATTTATTACATGATAGAAGAATGTGGAATTAAAAAATAAAACTATATAATTAATATGTAAATGTGTATATATGTGAATACCATTGATAGAGATACAGGATTGGTGTTCACTACACAATGACTTTGGCTTGGAAAATCGCAGTGCAATTTCGGCAACATAACGACGTGACATAAGAATTCGTAAAAATATTGTTGATGATAGAGAGGCTGGTGTCTAATAATATGTACATTAAATAGACTGAAATTTTTCATATAGATATTTTTCCCAACATATGTAATTGAATTTAAATTCATTATATAAAATAATTACTTGAATGTAAACGAGAAAAGAGAAATGTCTTACAGAATTTGGTCTTGGTAATGGGTGTACATGAGAGGAATTAATGAGGGAGAAATAGGACTATAATCATTAAAACATAATGAGGTCAGTATTGTAGATGTGAAAAATAATACCCCTAACATTTTTAATTGAAAAAAAATGTTTATAATAATATAATGAAATTTGTACAAAATGAGAAATGAAGAAATCCCTTACATGGAAGTGTGATCCCAAAGGCATGTGAGAGGCTTGAGAGAGGCATCATGAATGATTGGGGTGACTTGGGAGGATTCTAGTGAGATGAGGTTAAAGTTTTTTCGTGCTCTTAATGCTTTGACTGTAGAAGAAGTGAGATAGAGGGTGAGTTTATATTAAAAATATAGGGAATTTTTTATTATTTAGGTTTTGGACACTACACATTAAACTAATCAAAACCAAAACCCAAACAATGATTTTTTCAATGGTGTTATCAAAATGGGAGTGGAAAAAAATATTTTATTAGGACAATGGACTAACATATTAAAATATTTGGCTTGCATATGTGGAGCTCTTTCACACACTCAAAGAAATCATTTTAAAATGGTAAAATGTTTTATATGTCTTGGATGGTCCCCTAAGTTACTATAAAATTATTAAAACAAAAATAAAATCACATTATTGTAAGGTTATAACATATATTGGTAGAAAAAATAATTTTTAGTATTTTATTACATCACTATTGGGTCATTATGATGTCATAAAATAAATTATATATCTAAATGGTATTTAATTTATACCCAATAATTAGATTGTCTCGGAATATTATGAAAAAGTAACCATTGGAAAATTTCGACACCGTGATTAAAATAATAATATTAATTATATCTAAATAAATTTATATGTATTTTAATTTTTTACTTTTTTTAAAAAAATCAACATTTATCGAAAATTCATGGGTTTTGTTAAAAACAGTATCCAAACATTAATAAAAATTACAATTATATTCCTAAAAATTATATGATAATTTGAATTTAACAAAAATTAATTTAGTAATAAGATTTTATTTAAATATTATTTAATTAAAAAATACATTATTTCATCCAAATATATTTCTTAATTGAATACTAACATCAAATACTGTTTATGATTTAAAAAAATTTATAATTTAACAAAATTAAAAGGAGTCTTTATTATTTTTTCTATATAAAATAATTCAAAAAATCTATGTGATAGGGTTGTGTTACATAACCCCTTATATAACCTGCATATGACCTAAGGGTAAGGTGTGTGATGGTGATAGACTCTTGGGGTGGCTCGGAAAATATCGCTCGGGTGAAAATATCTATTAACTTCCACTTCTCCCTCAGGTGGTTTTGTGGGTGCTTAACGTGTTGATGCTTGATTTGGTCTTGGTCGAGAGAAAAGACCCATGATGCCACCACATTTCCAAGATCCAACAAATGGGCTTCGTATGTAGAGATTCTACTGGATGAGGAAATCACGTACTTTGTTATAGTAAATTGGATTTGTTAAAGACCTATATTTATACTAATCTTGTGATCACAGTTCAATGGCTATATTAGCAACAATCAAAATTCTTAATGCTATTTAGAAATCCAAAAACATAAAACCAAGGAAGTTCGTATGTTTTATAACTATTTTACATAATAAAAAATCTATAAAGATCAATATAAATTTTCATTAATAAATGTTTTGGTCGTTACAATCTTCCCCAAAAAAAATATCACTCTCGAAATATCATTTTAACGCACTAAAACAGATGTGGGTAACTCAGCCTTCTCATTTCCTCGAATTCCCAAGTTGTCTCTTTAATATTTTGGTTTTTCCACAACACCTTGATAATGGGAATTTTCTTATTTCGTATAACATTTTCTCTATAATCTAAAATCCTCCCCAACTTCTCTTCATAGAAGATGTCAATCTCCAATGGTACCACCTCTGGATTGAGTATATGTGATGGGTCAGGTATGTACTTCCTCATGAGTGATACATGGAATACATCATGTACTTGAGATAGGTTCGGTGGGAGTGTTATTTCATAGGCCACTACTCCAATATGATCAGGGATCTGAAAAAGGCCAATGTACCATAGAATAAGCTTTCCCTTCTCCTCAAATATCATAATCCTCTTCCACAGTGAAACACAGAGGTATACCATGTTTTCAACATCAAACTCTAGGTCTCGTCAACGATTATCGACATAGCTCTTATTTTCACAATGAGTATATTTTTTTGTGTTGTTGGATAGTCTTACCCTCATCCACCATTTCATAGACCATTTCTAGACCAAGATGTTTTCTCTCTCTAAAAATCATCCCAACATTTGGGCATTCATCACCTCTTACCATATAGGGTTTCTTAAGTATCCATTTGGATTCTTGAGTGGAAACTATTATTATAAAAGAAATCAACCAGATGAAGATGTTGATCCCATCCTCCATTTAATTACATTGATAATTATCTCAACATTTCCTCATGTGTTTGGATAGTTTCCTCAAATTGGCCATTAGTTAGAGGATGATAAGTCATACAGATGTTCAGATCAGAATTCAGAGCATGTTGAATTCTCTTCCAGAACATAGAGGTGAATCTTGGATATTGATAGGATATAATAGAGAGTGGTACTCCATGAATCCTTACCACTTCTCTAATATATATCCATTCAAGGTGATCCAATGAGAAATCCTTTTGAATTATAATGATGTGTGACAAATTTGTCAGACAATCCACAACAACCAAGATATCATTGTTTCCTTTCGATGTATTTGGATGTCTGGTGACAAAGTCAATGGTTATGTTCTTCCATTTACTTGTTATAATTGGAAATGGTTACATCATCCCCTTAGACTTCTATCTCTCATCCATTAATTACCGACATACTAGAAACATTTATGTATACTCAGTGATCTCCTTCTTCATGTTATCCCACCAATAATTCTCTCAGAGATCTAGTTACATCATTGTGTTTCCTAGGTGAATGGAGAAATTCTAAATATGTGCATAATATGAAATTTATTTTATTAACTCTTGATTTTATAGGACACATAGTCTAATACCAAATCTCACAATTCCTTCTTCAATTATGTAGAACTTCGTGGATTTCCATTCTCTGATAGTTTTCTCCGTCTTTTGAGTTCCCACATAATCCTTTTGAGCATCATTTATCCTTTCCAAAAGATATGGTTGAGAATAATTTGTGATAGGGTGGATGATTTTACCTTATTTATAATTCCCATGTCCATATTCTTCAAATATAATAAGATTGGATACTTTTTAATTCTCATCAATTATAGAATTTTTGGGTATATTTTACAACGTGAATCTGACACCATGTTCGCTTTCTTAGGGTGTTTATGGATTGAGCAATCATAGTCCTAGATCTGATCAAACTATATTATTTAGTTCATGTTCAACCATTTCTTGTGTGAATATGTACTTAAGGATTTTTTGATCCATATATATTTCACACTTCTCCTCAAATAGGTAAGGCCTCCGAATTTTTAAAGAGAAGATGACAGTAACCAAATGAATATCATGTGTTTGGTTGTTTTTCTTGTGAACAATCAATTTCCTTGAATAATAGGTAATAACATTTTCATTTTTCAACAACAAAAATCCCAGTCCCTTCGTCGAATCATCACTAAATATGACAAAACTTTCTCCACTAGTAGTTAATGTAAGTACATACTATGTGATAAGCCTTTTTCCATCTCCTTGAATCTCTCTTCGCTTGAATCACTGTAAGAAAACTTGGCTCCCTTTTGAGTTATCTTGGTAATAGTTTTTTACAATCATGATAAATTTATCACAAATCGGCGATAATATCTAGCTAACCCCTGGAATCTATGGATATCTGTCACTGATGTTAGTCTCAGACATCCCTCAATTGTAGCTATATTTGAGGGATCCATAGATATCCCTTTTCTTGTGATAATATGACCAAATAATTATAAATCCTTCAACAATAACTCACAGATGATGTACTTTTAATAGTGATTCTCTTTTTGCATGGTTTCTAGTATAGTGCTTAGATGCTCTTCATGCACCTCCTTGGTTTTGGAGTATATTATAATATCATCTATAAATACTACCAAAATATTTTCTAGGTAGTATCTAACGACTCTATTAATCATGTCCATGAAGATTTAGGTAGCATTAGTGAGTCCAAAATGAATTTCTATGAATTCATAGTTCTCGTATCTTGTACTAAAAGCAGTCTAGGGGATCTAATTTTTCTTCACCCTTAGTTGGTAATATCCTAACCACTGATCAACCTCAGAAAAGTAATCTGCTCCACGTAGTTGATCAAACATGTAATCAATATGGGGTAGTTGGTACATGTTCTTTATCGATATTTTCTTAATCTCATGATAATCAATAAAAAGGTTCATTGACCCATCCTTCTTCTTGACGAAGGGGACTAGTGAACCCCATTGTGAAAAACATGGGCGTATAAACCATATATCAAGTTTCTCCGGTAGTTGTTTCTTCAGATACTCAATCTCCACAACATTCATTCTATATGGAGTCTTGGATATTGGATGCGACCAAGGTACAATATCAATTGATAATTATACATATCTTCTAGGAGGAAGACCAGGAAATTTCTCAGGAAACACTTCATCGAATTCACTCCCAATAAGCATGTCTTCAATGATGGTTGCTTCTGTAGAATCAATAATCTGAGCTCGATATGCGTGCTCAAAGGGAAATAATATCCATGGTTTATATGATTGTTCTAAAAAATATTCCTAACCCTCCTTGCACTTGTACAAAATCAGGGGTCGATTCCCCATTTGTAGAGTTATTTCCCTCTCACGGAAATTTATGTTTGTTCTGTATAAGGAATTCCAATCCATGCCAATTATTTCACCAAAACTCCACCAAATAGAGTGTGATATGGTTCTCTAGGAAGTTAAATACCCAAATTATGACTGGGTATGAGTTATTTTCATGGGATGAAATGGTATTTCCAATGTTCATTCTCACCAACATCTTTACTTCCATGATTTGTGGTGGTGTTGGGATTGTTCTAATAAAATTTCGGTATATAAAAGAATGCGTTGAACCAGAATAAAAAAGTGTGTCCCTATTCTTGAATACATTAGTAGCTTACTTTTCACCAATTCTTTTTTGGGGTTCATATTAGAGGTAGGGAAAGAAAAATCATTCCCTATCTATGTTTGAGGTTGTTGTTTGCCTCTTAAAAACCCTTGGATTAGTGAAATGGTTTGAAATGTGCCCTGATTATTTGTTGTTGTAGAAATTAACACAATGTTCAGGGTCTAATGGAGCATTCCTCTCTTGTGTTGTAGCCATGTGTTTTTATTATTGGCAGTTAATGTCCATGTGCCCTTCTTCCACACACCTAAATCATTTCCTCATTCCCTTTAGGAAATTTCTATGGATCTTTATTCTGCACATTTAGCATGTGGGTGATGGATTTTTTAGCACCATTTGATTAATCCATCTAACCACCAGAATCAATGTCCACCATAAAATTATTATCCCCATGATAACCTTGAGATTCTCTGATCTCTATTTTGAAATTGAGGTAACCTCAGACAATTTCTTCATAGTTCTCGAAAGTTACGGATAACTAGTGATTTCATTAGGCTAGGCTTTAGCCCACCAAAGAAGAAGTCAGCCATGTATTCGGGGAAAACGAAAAAGCTGGAGGCATACCATGAAATCCTTGTGATGTTTTCCTCATATGCGCCAGTGGATTCGTCATCTTTTTTTCTTTAGGTAAATAAAGTACATTTCCATATTAAGTCGGATGGTGCGAGGAAAATATTTATCAAAAAACATTTTCTAGAAATCCACCCATTCTAATTCCTCGAGCTTCCCCTCAGGATTTATATTTGTGATCAATGTCTACAATTGATCATCTTCACCCTCTGTATGATAAATATCTGGAAGAACATTATTTTGTTTATAATATTGAAGGATTGAGATAATCTTCTCAATGGATTTGATCCATTGTCCGGTGATTGACGGATTAGATGATCCATTAAAAGTAGGATGCAACTGCCTCATGAAGCTATTTACTACAAGTTGTTCTCTCTTCGGAGGGGGGTTGAATGTTCCTCTTGACCCATGTTTCTATTCAAATATTGTGTTAACTAATAAAGTATCATGACAAAGTGCGCGATTACCCATCCCTTCAAAATGGGAATCTCATTAGAACAGCCATCACATTGATCTTCGCATCAGTTATTAGCTCGAGTACACATATTACCAGTCATTAGCTAAAATAAAAGGAAATTTAGGGAAAAAACATATAGGATAATCCAATGAAAAAATGGAAAACATTTAAATTACATTTATTTCAACAACATATGAATTTATAGGCTTTAATCAATGTTATCCATGATAAAAAACTCAACATTTATTCATAGGGGGAATGTTTTCCCTTAATAGTGGATCATACAATGATCATGAATTTACAAAATCATATCTTCTCTGAGTGTCGTGACCAAGAGTAAAGCAAATTCTATTGTCTTTCACTAGATCATGTTTTAGTCTAGCTCAATGTTGTGTTTTCAGGTTTTACACCTAGATACATCTGTGCCAGATCCACCTCTACCTGCTCGTATCCAAATAGATATATATTTCATGATACACCACTTACTCAATACTTTCCAAAATTTAGGGATGTTTTTATTATTCTTAGTCTTATCCCAATGTCTTTGAATAGGGTCTTTTAATCTTAATCCCAAAAATAACTAAACTCATCCTTTGATACAAACTATAATAGCCCTAATTGTTATTTCACACTTCTACATAATTAATTACATAAAATATTCACTTGATATAACATTGAATATTGAGTGGTCTAGTGTTTTTGGGTCCTATGAACATTACAAAACCACTTAAAACAAAAAACACAACATCATAAATGAGTAGTTCTTTTCCAAAACCACACACATTCATTTGTACATAGAATTTCATGGGATAACATGAGGACATGCATAATAAAAGGGTGGGATATAAATCCCTGTAATGGAGTATAAAAGGCATACATTGAAGAATACAGTACATTTTAGGAAATATGCATATCAATGGAGCATAAGTGAAATATGAATATAAATTTAATTCCCCATCCCATGTTACCCAGATTCAGTTAATTATTACATAACATTGGAATGATCTAATGGATCAAGTCTTGAAGGACTGATAAATTTAGTAGCCTTGGAAGTACTAGATTCAAATGTAAGTTTTACATTAAATCATGAGATACAAACAAAAACCACATTTTGTTTCATTTGAACACACTTATATCCCTTAGCCTATCCCTGTAGGTCAACCATACAATACTTCTGCACATCCTGGGAAAAATAAAACATAGAAAGTGGAGATCTTAGATTCTTAGTAAGGATAAAAACATAGAAGAATCATTCATAAATAAGAAAAACCATTTAAGTTAATGTATAATACTAAAACATAATCATTTTAAACTTAATTTTCTGCATTATATGGAAAATATAAATCAAATAATTCCATTTAATTATTCACATTGATATTCTACTGGTCTAAAAATCACATGCAATATCATCATCCTATTTCATAATGATGGAACGCATAATGCGAGACATCATAACCACATAGTCAAGGCCTCGTGCCAAGACATCTAATAAGATTTTGTCAAGGACTTGTGGCAGACACTAGTTTTACTCATGAGACCTACAGATTCCTCAAGGAGCTATAGTGGCCTCCTCTGTCACTTAATAAGTCCAATTAATTACTCATATAAAAATGTTTAATCATCACATAAACATTTATATTTAAACTAGCATACGAAATGTCAATACATTATACATAAAGCATGAATGGTATAAAAATAACACATCCACAGCCAAACATATCACAAAAACATTAATACAATATGGAAGATTTGTATAACATTAAATCAACTTCAAAAATGTTTTAAATCCATCAATGGATGTTGGCATAAATGAAATGAAGTCTATTTGGAAGAAATAATCTTTCTATTTTGAAATCATTTAATAGTCACATAATTATAAAAGAAAATATTAATTTTTAAAATATTCTTATAATATTTTAAGGGTTGGTTCGAAGGTTTTATAAGGGTGGCAAAAAGCCACACCCTCTGTATAGGTTAAAAAAATATTCATTCCTTAATTTTGTAGAAATGTTTATAAAGGACCTTGTTTGGAAAATGACAGATAGATTCCTATATAAAAATATTATAAAAAATCAAACAAGGGTATAAATTAATTTGTCACATTTTCTATAAAATAGTAAAAATATTTTTAAATATATATTTAAGAATCATGCATGTGTATTATAAAGTGGTCCCAGTAGATACTCATGCATAAACAACCACAGATATTGAAGAGAGTATAGAATTAACAGTTAAATGACACATTTCCTTGATCATGGGTACATTTACCTTATGTATAATATTAAAATCAATGTTATTAAATTATAAAATAACCATATACATAAATATGATATCATATATGATCTTCTAATATTTCATTGTTAATAATATTTTAGTACAATCATTCTTTTGGGGGTTAAATAATTTGTTTTCCATTATATGTTTGGTTACGTAAGTCAAGTTTTTTATTGTTAAGATATTTTTGATTCATATCCATATTGATGTTATGTTCTTAAAAATTATTTTTAATAATAAAATGAAAATTATTTTAGAATGATTATAATGGGGAATGAATCACATCACGTTAATGGAGACGATAATCTGTATGTACGGATGAGTGACAATGTCATTATATTGATGCTTAAATCATATGTAATTAGATGTTATAAAATATATAAATAATCATTAACATGTTATATTTCTTATTTAAATCATTTATACTCATTATTATACCCATCCAAATAATGAAGTGTTTGAATAACAAACTACACCACGATGTGGAGATGATTAGACGTACATACGCATGTATGGTGACTTTTCATTCATTGGATAGATAGAATAATGAATAGGGATGTACCATATTTATAATGACATCACAATATTTATATGTTACCGGAGTTCTTATGTGTTATGGAAACAAAAAAGAAAGAGGAAGTGGAAGAAAAAAAGAACTTTGAAAGATGTGGTGAAAGTATTACCTCTTCTTCATGTGTTTCCTTTAGAGTTGATCAAAAGGGCTCCATAAGAAAGATTTCTGATCAATGTAAGGTGAATATGCCAATTTGTGGGTAGTTGGGAAGATATTTAAGAAGGGGTTTTCTGAGCCAAATGGATTTCGAGGTGTTATTTTGAGAGAAGGGGAAGTACCCTTTTATAAGAGAGGTTCTACTGGAAATACCATTTATCCCAATGCTATTATTCCTACAGTTTAGATAAACTGTTGAAATAGGATATGTATAAGAGTATTTCTCAACATTTTTATTAAAGTGTTGGAATAGTTGGCTATATAGAAACGGTTTTGTTAAACTGTTGGTATAAAATAAAATAAATAAAATTTACCCAACAGTTTATATAAACAGTTCAAATATGTGCCAATATACCAACGATTTGGTTAAACCATTGGTATATCTTATCCAAACAAATACCATATTTGTCCCAACGGTTTTTAAAACCCATAGGGATTGATTTTCTGTATAAAAAATCCCAACCCTCCCGACTTCAGACCCGTTCAGCACACAGAAGCCATAAACCAGATTCGCCCCGCCCCTTCATCCCACGGTAGCAGTTCCTCTTCTGCACAGTGGTTCCTATTCTTCCCAGAAGTTCCTCATAGTAGCCTATTAACAGATCATGTGGTTTTATTCTTCCCAGCGGTTCCATTTCTTCCCAGTGGCTCTTTGCAGTGTATGCGGTTCATGTTCTTCCAAACAGGCTCCATCTCGATTTATGTCATTTTTGTCATCCACATCAAATCAGTAATTTTTCACTTTGTTATATCTTCTTATGTGAATTATATTTTTTGTTTTATTAGTGTTTATAAATGAATCAAATATTATTAAAAAATTCATTCTCCATAAACTAGTTGAATGATTTCATCCCACCAGGAGGGGTGAATTGGTTTCCTATAATCAAAGATCCCCTCTTTTTCACAGGCTATGAACGTGACATCCCCATCCATGATCCATCATTTTTTACATTATAGTTTCATATTCCACTTCAAATCTGTAAGTTATAACTATGATTTATCTTTTTCATCCATTTATTTTGGTTTTTTCATTCTGGTTCTATTGCAATCTGGTAGTAATCATTAACAATATTTTGTTTGTTTCTTTTATCCACTTTGAATTATGAACCCCTTACGTGATTGATTATTATAACTCTTTATTAATGAATGTTTATAATGTTATACATAGTAATAAACCAGATCTGTGAATTTTGACCCCCCATGTCTTTGTCTCTTCGTCATACTAAAGACTAATTTCTGATTATAGTATAATGGATTTAATAGTTTTATTTTCCAAATTTGACAATTCTCGTCATTCTATAATTTTTAACCTGGTGGGTTTAGTACAATGATTTTTAGATGGTTATGGAAAAAAACTAAAGAAGTAATGAATGAGATTGGTTAGTCAATAATTAGGAATGCATAGAAAACATAAATATATTAAGGGAGTGAATTTGCGGGGTTAGGGTTTTGGACCATAGGTAATGGATGAGATTTAAAATAGTGGAGATCAAACCATTTCAATTTGGTTATGTTTGAGGATATTTCATTTTTCCCTATATTGTGTCATTCTGACAAGGTTACTAGTATCATGCAGTGGGTTATTGATTTCTATAATTATTTTTTTAAAATTTAGGATTTTTTTCCGAATTTATTTTTTTATTACACTTGTTTTCTATTCTATAGGATATCCTTGGATAATATTACATTTTAATCTGTTAGGGTCTAAATGTTTTAGTCATTGAATATATTTAATATAATTAAAAAATTATATAATTCAAAACTCTACTTTTTATTATGAATAGTTTACTATTAGTTGAAGATGGTTTATTCATGTGCGGCTAAGTTACCTGAGATGTTAGAGATCAAGAGTATAAGTATGTGTACATGAATTATTAATCATTTTCATTTGAGAATGATAATTTAATTTAGTATTTTTCTGAGACATAGCATATATTACATTCTATTTTGGTTGTTTAATAATTATATTTTATAAAGGGACTATCTTTAAATAAGTACTGCATATGAAATTATTAAAAGTAATTTGTATTTATTTATAAAAAACTTTTTCAAATTAATTAACTTTATTTCATACATTTTAGTAGATGTGAGAATTGAATTAATTAATTATTTATTTTTATTTCAACCATGTTAAAACTAATTTCAATGATAACCTTTTAACGAAAAAAATATCTATGGTCCATGACCATAAAAGTTTCTATCATTCCATTATTTATGGGCCATCACTGTAACATTCTCTATCATTCTATCTTCTGTGATGTGAATGAGTGTGTCTGTTGAGTTATTACATAGAGATGTAGAGGCAAACTAGATGACGCTTCTCCAAGAAATTGGTCTATCGATCTCGGGGGAAGCCATTAACAAGGAGCTGGCTGATAAGCATAAAAGATAATATAAATTTGGTAATGGATCCAGACACAACTCATATTTGTGTCTTGTTTCTGTAACTTCGCTTAAAAATTTCATTTTTTTAATCTCTACCTGGGAGGCCTCTCCCATTTGAATGAAATGGTAAAATTCATGTTGATTGTGGAGGTATGACCATCTAGTGGGGTATCACTAACCACAAAGACTTCACTACAGACTATATCCAGGCTTGGTTGGATTCGGAAAAAAGGGTTGAAGCTGGAGAAAAAAGTGTGCAATGTGTGTGTGTATTTTTCATCCAAGATGGGGTGTCATTCACATGATATCTATGAAAACAAGCACTAGGAGTGATGACTGAAATATGTAAGTTTCTTGTTATTCAATTTGAATTTCATGATGTGTTTGGTTCATCAAAATGTTTTTCTCGAACCAAACATAGTGCAATCCTATTATAATGATTTAGATCTTGAGCAGTTGCATGTGTATGGAAGGCAGAGGGGGAAAATCATACATCCAAGGACCGATACCTAGAGTCATAAGTTTCATCGGTCACCTCTGCTGATGGTGTCATGGGTGAGGGGGTGTTATTCATCCATGATGACTAACTACACAATTTATTTGGATTCAATTTTCACCCACTACATCCATTTTTTGACTCCACATGTTTTTCTTTATTTTCCATTGATGTATGAGAGTATCACATATTGAAAGTTATAGATTTAAAAAGTCAATATACTTTGTTTATGTATGGTATATTTTGTTCAATAATTATTTGTGTTCAGATTAATTTCGTACAATTAATCAATTATGTGTGAATTTTATTGTATGCTTAATAGGAATTGGATGGCTGTATATATTGAGCAGTGATGCTGCTGTTTTTAATAAATTATAGTGTTGGTATTTTTAATTTTAGGTGCATGTGATGATTTGTTTTGGAGGTGTAATAGGCAGTGGATGGATGCATATATATAGTAGCGGTGCTACAGTTTTTAATCAATTATAGTGATGATGTTTTTAATTTTTGGTGATGGTGATAGAGGGGTGCAGGTTGGGGTATCTATTCTAGGGATAGATATAGCAATGGTTTTAAACTGTTGGAAAATACATATCCCAGATGTTCATGTAAACCATTTCTAAAATGTAATAAAATATCTAATTTCAAACGGTTGATAGAAACCACTGGTATATGAAATATAATTTAGTCTAAGCCAATGGTTCACACAAAACAATTGGTAAAGGGTTATCCCTACAGCCAGAGCACCAACAATTTAGTAAACTATTGGGATATCCTATCCCAACAACTTAATGGTCTATACGAATGGTTTTAAATAGTTTGGATTTGGTAAACATGATCCCATATGATTACATGGTCAGGATCAGGCTGATAATTTTTTAATTGAGATACATGGAATACATTATTCCCCACACTAATACATGTTTTTAATGTCAATGAATATGAAACCTCTCTAAATTATTCTAGTATCTCAAAAAGTAAACTTTATTGAGTAGATAACTTGACCTTCATCCCTAAATGCCGATATACAAGCCTT
Organism: Viscum album; assembly: GCA_963277665.1. Taxonomy (NCBI): domain Eukaryota; kingdom Viridiplantae; phylum Streptophyta; class Magnoliopsida; order Santalales; family Viscaceae; genus Viscum; species Viscum album. Next base: position 907,918,718 of record OY728139.1, read on the forward strand.
GGATAGATCCCCATGAAGATATGATCACTCACCATGAATGAAAATCAATATCATCAATTATCCACATACGATTTTCAACATCTTTGATCCATCTATAGTTGTTTCCTGATCAACTGAATCTTCTCCACTATTTCAGGGATAATTAACATTCAAGCCGTTGAAGTCTAACCAGTTTCCACCCCAAAAAATAGAAAAATAAAAGTAAACCTATACAATGATTCAAAATAATAAGTATGTATCGAGACCTGAGAGCATTTATTATATGAGAACGCCCCTAATGACACATTCACTTCCACTGATCCACCAATATCCATTAGAAAATGCCCCAAAATTTCTCCCAATGATTTTATAATACTTCTAGATTGTTCATCAATTTGAGGATGTTATTTTATACTCATACTCAACTGGGTTCTGAGGGTTTTTTCTATTGATTTTAAGAAATGATACAAAACCCTCTGATATCACTATGATACAATAGAAACTGGTTGACCATATATCATTACCGGTTCCCTGATATATATTTTTTAAAAGTCATCCACTATGTGAGAGTAATTAATAGGGATGAAATGTGCTTAATATTTGAGCCAACCAACTATCACCGATATGGCATCATATTTTTGAACTATTCATCCAATACATATTACAAAATACATAGCTATATTCTGAAATCTCAAATCTAGAATAGGTAAATACTATAAAATACAAGCTTCTCCTTGATTCTCTTTATTAACATTCATACAAGTTTAGCATATATAAATAAACTAATCCCCATTCAATTTCATCCTTACCCAAAAAAACTGCACTATCAATGCCATATATATATATTCAATATCCTAGAAAGGATATCCAATCCAAAATGGTGGTATGCATGAAGAAGTTGCTATTAAAAATCCATATGTAAAACCATTTATTTTCTAAACTGCCAAACTAAACTCCCATCTCCCCTATAGCCCTCAGTGGTCTCCCCACCATTGAGTTTTGACCTCATAGCCACACATTTGGCATACGATGCCTATGAATTTTTAACCATCGTCACTAAACCAGAAAAAAGTGAAACTAGAAATAAAACCAAAACACTGACTTGGCCTTCACATCCATGTTCATGTTATCATGGGATGAATTCATCTACCACACATCTAAAGCTTCTTTTTCCAATAATGTGTATGACTTCCTGATAAATGCATCAAACCCATAATTTCAATTACCTAGTGTATATGTCAATTCAATGGAAAGTGTTTGTAGATACTCCATCGATCTACGTTTCCTCATATTCAAATCATTTTGTGAGAAAATATGTTTCAAGATATTATGATATATAATACTAGTAAATTTATTACAAAATAGGAAATGACTCCAAGTCATCAAAGCATGAAATGTTGTAGCATACTCCAAATTGTCTATTGGGTAGTTGTTATCTTTAAACTATACCTTACTTGCACCAAAAACAAAAACATGAACTAATTTCATTAGAACTAATAACAAAACATATCCCAAGGAATCACAGTACACCACCTATTGTAGTCCTCATTCATGAAATATCCAGATAGGTGCTGATGCAATAAGAACATTAAACTATTGAAAATATTTCTACCATTCTTAATCCTTTTGGGGTGGATCATTTTTCATTGTCATATCTGTCATAGGAGAATTTTTTAATGAGAAGTCACTAAAAAAGTGCCAATAATAACCAGCTAGGCCATGAAAATTTAGTAACTAAAAGACATTATTTAGAAGTTTCTAAGAGATAACAACTTACATCTTCTTCAGATTCGCTGAAATAACTCTTTTAGAAATTACATGTCCATGAATGTGTATCTATTATATCCAAAAATATCACATATATAATTTGGCATACAAATAGGGGTCTCTCAATATTCCCAACACTGTATCATAGTGTTTCTAATGCTCATCCATTGTACATGAATACACATGTTTTCATCCAAAAACGACACCATTAAAGAATTTAGATATCCCCAAAAAATATTATTCATTATTACCATAATTTCCACTGGTGAATTAATATAACCAAAAGGCATTAAAAAATATTCATAATAAATATAAATTCCTCAAAAATTAATATTTAAAATATTCTACTTCAAAACTCACTGTTGGTTATATCCTGATAGAATTTAATTATGAGAGAACTCATTAACTCCCCTCAATTGATATAACATAGAATAATTTCATGTTATTTTATACTTTTTATTAATAATATATTGTTTTTGATTCAAATAATCCACCCATGTTCTTAGTGTTCCATCCACCTTTTTCATGAACAATACTGGGGATGCCTATATCAACCCTGCTGTTTATTTCCCACTAACATAATTTATTCCATAAAATATTCACTTGATAAAACATAGAAGGTCAAGAGATCTAGTCTATTTGGGGTTAAGAAAATTACAAAATGACATAAATAATAAAACACAACATATTAATTGAAAACATATTTTACATGACCACATAAATTGTTTTGTACATAGCATTTCATGGAATAACTTGGGGACATGCATAAGAAAAGGGATAGGTAAAAAGACAGGTAAGGGAGTTAAAAATACATAAAATGAAGAATCAAATACATGTTATTAAATAAGAATATCAATTTATCATAGATTATACATGAACATAAAGGCATGGTTTAGCATGATTATCATAACAAGGACATGTGAAAACAACATTTAACATGATATTAGTGTGAGCCAAGGATAATTGCACATAGAGAATGGGTAAACCATCATTTAAAATGAATTAACAAGATTAAACCCTCATGTAACTTTATTTATCATGATACTAATCTTTACCCACTGCATTGGAGTGCTATTAGAACATAACCTTCTTAGTCATTTCATTTCATGCATATGTGTGCCACATAGATCATATAACATGGAATCATTAAACAAAATATTTTATTCAAAGATAGAAGAATGTGGAATTCATAAATAAAACTCTATAATTAATAAGTAAATATGTATAAATGTGAATACCCTTGATAGAAATATGGGATTGGTATTCACTACCCAATGACTTTGGCTTGGAAAAGCGCAGTGCAATTTCAGTAGCATAACGAGGTGACATAAGAATTCGTAAAAACAATTTGATGGGAGAAAAAGTGGTGTCTCATAATATGTACATTAAATGTAGCGAAATTTTTCATATAGAAATTTTTCCCAACATATGTAATGGAATTTAAATTAATTATACAATAGAATTACTTGAATATAAACGAGAAGAGAGAAATTTCTTACAGAATGTTGGCTTGGTAACGGGTGTACATGAGAGGAATAAATAATATAGAAATAGAACTATCATCATTAAAACATAATTAGGGTATTATTGGGGATGTGAAAAATCAGACCCCCAACATTTGTAATTGGAAAAAATTGTTTTTAATAACATAATGAAATTTGGACAAAATGAAAAAGGAGGAAATCCCTTACATGGAATTGTGATCCCAAAGTCTTGGGAGAGGATTGTGAGAGGAATCATGAATTCCTGGGGTGACTTGGGGGGATTCTAGTGAGAGGAGGTTAAATGTTGGTCGATCTCCTAATGCATTGACTATAGAAGAAGTTGGATAGAGGGTGGGTTTATATAGGAAAAAAGAGGGAATTGTTTGTTATTTAGGTTTTGGACACTACACATTAAACTAATCAAAACCACAACCCGACCAATGATATTTCTATGGTTTTATCCAAATGGGAGTGGAAAACATTATTTTATAATGACAATTGCCTAACATCTTAAAATATTAGGATTGCATATGTGGAGCTGAGTCACACTCTAAAGGAAATCATTTTCAAAAGGTAAAATGTTTTATAAGTCTTGGACGGTCCACTATGGTACCATAAAATTATTAAAAAAAATATAAAATCAAATTAATTTAATGTTAAAAAATATATTGATGGAACATATTATTTTATGTATTTTATTACACTATTATTGGGTCATTATGATGTCATAAAATACATTATATATTTAAACAAAATTTAATTATTACCAAGCAATTCGACTATCTCGGAAAATTATGAAAAATTAACCATTCGAAAATTTAGAAAACCTGAATAAAATAATGATATTAATTGTATCTAAATAAATTTATAAATATTTTAATTTTTATTTTTCTTAAAAAACAAACAATTATCGAAAATTCATGGGTTTTGTCAAAAACAACTTCCAAACCTTAATAAAATTACAATTATACTCCTAAAAATTATATGATAATTTGAATTTAATAAAAATTAATTTAGTAATAATATTTTATTAAAATAATATTTATTTAAAATATCCATTATTTCATCCAATTATATATATTAATTTAATATAAATTTGAAATATTGTTTGTTCTTTAAAACTATTTACGATTAAACAAAAATAAAAAAATTGTTTATTATTTATTCTATACAAAAATAATTCTCATAACATATGTGATATGGTATTGTTACATAACCCCTTATAAATCCTGCATATGACCTAAGGCTAAGGTGTGTGATGTTGATCGACTCTTTGGATGGCTCGGAAAACATCGCTCAGGTGATAATATCTATTAACTTCCACTTATCCATTAGGTGGTTCTGTTCATGATTAACCTGTTGAAGCTCGATTTGGTCTTGGTCTGGAGAAAATAATAGTGATGCGACCACATTTTTGAGCTCCGACAAATTGGCTTTATATATTGTGATTCTACTGGATGAGGCCATTGCATACTTTTTCTGGGTAAATTGGATTTGTTAAAGCACAATATTTATACTAATCTTGTGATCACAGTTCAATGGTTATATTAGTAATGATCACAATTTTAAATGCTACTTAAAAATCCAATTACATAAAACCAAGGAAGTTAATATGTTATATAACTATTTTACATAATAAATAATTTATATAGATCAATATTAATTTTCATTAATAAATGTTTAGGTCGTTACAATATTCCCCCATAATAAATTTTACCCATGAAATTTCATTTTCCCACACTAAAACAGATGTGGGTAACTCTTCCTCCTCATTTCCTCCAACTCCCATGTTTTCTCTTTAATCGTTTCGTTTCGCCACAACACATTGATAATGGGAATTTTCTTATTTCGTAGAATGTTTTCTCTATGATCTAAAATCTTCAACACCTTCTCTTCTTAGAAGAGGTAATTATCCAATGGTACCACCTCTTGATTGAGTACATGCGATTGGTCTGGTATGTACTTCCTCATGAGTGATTCAGGGAATACATCATGTACTTGAGATAGTTTCGGTGGGAGTGTTTTTTGATAGGCCACAACTCCAATCTGATCAAGGATATCAAAAGGGCCAATGTACCTTAGAATAATCTTTCCATTGTTCCCAAATATCATAACCCTCTTCCACAGTGAAGCGGAAAGGTATACTAGGTTTTCAACATTAAACTCTATGTCTCATCAAGAATTATCATCATAGCTCTTTTTTGAAACTATGTACCCTTAATGTGTTGTTGGATAGTCTTAACCTCGTCCACCATTTCGTAGACCATATCTAGACCAAGGTGTTTTACTCCCCAACATCATCCCATCATTTTTGTGTTCTTCACCTCTTCCCATATAGGGATTATTAAGGAGCCATTTGGATGCTTGAGTAGAATCTATTATTATAAGAGTACTCAACCAGAGGATGATTTTGATCCCATCCACAATTGAATTCCATTGAGAATTATCTCAACATTTCCTCATGTGGTTGGATAGTTTTCTCAAATTGGCCATTAGTTGGAGGATGATAAGTCATACTGATGTTTATATATATATTCAGAGAATGTTGAAGCCTCTTCCAGAACAAAGAGGTGAATCTTGGATCGTGATTGGATATTATTGATATTAGTACTCCATGAATCCTAACTACATATCTAATATATATCCATGCTGTTTGATCCAATGAGAAATCCTGTAAAATTATAATGTTGTGTGAAATATTTTTCAGACAATACACAATAAACCAGATAGAAATGTTTCCTTTCAATGTCTTTTCATGTCTGGTGACAAAGTACATGGTTATGTTGTCCCATTTACATGCTGGTATGGGAAATGGTTGCATCATCCCATTATACATCTACGTTTCAGACATCAATTGCCGACATACCTGGAACTTTGATGTATACTTAGTGATCTCCTTCTTCATGTTATCCCGCCAATAATTCTCTTGGAGATCTCGTTAAATCATTGTGTTTCCTAGGTGAATGGAGAAATTCAAAATATTTGGATCATATAAATGTTATTTCTTTAAATCTATATTTGATAGGACACATTGTCTGGTCCCAAATCTCAAAATTCCTTTTTTAATAATGTTTAATTTTGAGGATTTCCCTTCTCTGATAGTTTCCTCTATCTTCTGAATCCCCACATCATTCTTTTGAGCATCATTTATCCTTTCCAAAAGATATAGTAGAGAATAATTTGTTATAGGTTTGATGATTTTAACATCTTTATGATTCACATTTCCATATTCTTAAAATATAATAATATTGGATACTTTTCAATTCTCATCGATTGTAGAATTACTCGGTCCGTTCAACTCAGTGAATCTACCACCATGTTCACTTTCCTAGGGTGTTTATGGATAGACCTGTCATAGTCTTTTATCTGATCAAACTATATTTATAAGGCCCCGGCCTTAAACCTTTATTAATATTTAATTAAATGAATAATTCACATTGAGGATCATTTCAGGTTTAGAGATTTAGAGAATTATATCATAAATCATTAATTACATTCCACATTTAAACAAAGTTGTTACATAAAAGATAATATTCATTTTTTCCATCAACGGAAACATATTTAAAATAAAACATGGATTATTTCTTGACACTTCCTTGACACTATCATCATATCATGAACCATTCCCTTGACCTGTGAAAACATTTAAAAAACATGGGATGAGCATAAAAAGATCAGTAAGGGATATAAAAGTATGAAAAGAAAACATTATTACATGTATGAAAACATAATTTACTCATAAAACATAAGAATTTTAACATACCTCATCAAATCATGAATAAATCATAGAAATCATAAGACATAAAGGAAACATGAAGAATTCATAACATTCTTACATAGGGAGTAACCCTCTTGGTTACATTTGGAATACCCATCACAGTATATTACCTAAATCTCTTCGGAGAAACCTTAACGTTTAACCCCTTCATGTTACCCAATGCATTGGAGAGCTATATCGAGCTCAAACGCCCTTAGTTTATAACGGAATCACCCATATTCATAATAATTCCCAAGAACCATAACATAATCGTATCACATAAAACATGCTTAATGGAAACATAACATTTAAACTTTTCAATCACAAGATATCAATACAACACATTGAAATAAAAACATTATGAAAACCATTTTCAATACCAAAATAAAATAAAAGTAAAACATGGTATTTATTTTTCATTTTAAAAAAATGTATGGCTTGTAGAGGAAGCCGAAACTCAAATAATGGCCATGGCGGCGGAGAAGTTTTTGTCGCTGCATAGGTACGACAAAACATTCGATTTTGTGGTTTAGTAAAACTCTTCCTATAAAAAGATTCATTTTGGATAAACGTAAAAGTCAAAGGGGTTTATACACTGTATAAAAGTAGGTTGTGTCTAAAACAAAATACGCCTCAATGAAATGTGATTGAGACGAAGTCCCATACAAAGACGGTATCCTTGGATTAAGGAAAAATCAATTACATAATTATGTGTGACAAACGAATACACCAAATAAAAGTGGATATTAAGTGTAAAACAATAAGAGTACATTCACACATATTCATAGAACGAAATATTTATGGAGTAGAGGTTTATCCCAAAGAATCAAAGTTGGGTTAAGAAGTTCCCTTGCAAAAATTCGACAGCCTAACGGTGTCACTTCAAAATTCAGAAAAAGAGTTGATGAGAGATAAAAAGGGAATCTCATCCATTGGATGAAAAATTTAAATTAGCAATGATATATAAGAACATATCCCAACATAAAATTATCTGAATTAAAAGACATAACAAAAGAAGTCTTTTAAAAATAGGAGGGTGAAAGGTTCCCTTACCGACTTGGGAAACTTTCGAATCGTACACCCCATTGAAGAAGGGTCATACAAGGAATATGTAAATACCCATAAATGAAATTATATTACACAAAGATTATAATAATGTAATTACATACACCACTCAAAGGAAATTATGGCTAATCTAGCATAAATATCACGGGACTAAAAGTGAGATGAAAAATCCATTACGAAAACCTGGCAGCCTAACGACGCCACTTAAAACATCCAAAACTAGATTGATGAGATCAAATAGGGTCTCTCATTATATTACAATAAAATTTACAGCAAGAGAAATAATAAATAAAATCCCAATCATAAGAAAGAGGAGCTTAAAAGGAATGACATAGAAGAGTGTACTTAAAAAGAAATAGAGGGGTAGGATCCCTTACCTCGTGTCCCACATGACTCGATCGTTCTTTAATCTCCTGAATAATAAAATTTAGTCAATTTATGATTTCTTAAGGACCTAATTTAAATATTATTATTCATTTAATATCCCATATTATAATGTTATAATAATTTGTTTAATAAAGTGAGTTCATATCAGACGTTTTTGTCGATGTTCAGTACATGAGTAAAAATTGAACTTGTAGGAAAAGAATTTTCCATATAGTTATAGGTACATCATCTCCAGAATAGTATTGAAGTTTTATGTATCATATATATCCAGTATATATTAATTTTATACTATTACATAGCATTTGGATATAAAAAATTAAAAGCACCGTTCATGGAGACGGTAGGCCGTACGTACGCAGGAACGTTACATTCATTTTTTGTCATATTAATGGAATTAAAACAAAATGAGATATATATATTATATAATTCCAGAATGATATCCATCATTTAGATGTAATATATTACATCTATATCATTTATATATATGTACTTATAATAGTACATAACATTAGGAGATAAGAAATGAAATGTACCATTCATGGTGACGGTAAGCCGTACGTACGCATGAACGCTACTTTCATTTCTTTTTTTTTTGTATTCAATGGAATGAAATAATAATTATATAAAGTTATATTGTAATTACAGTAAGATAAAATATGTAATACCATTAATTCGATCATTTATATGTACCACATATGGCATTAACGAATCCAATCACTTTGAGGGGGCGGTAGTCCGCACTTCCTAAATTGAAGATATCACGTTTACCCATAATGGAAACCATAATGGTATGCCATAAAAGAAAAATACATAAGATTAAGGAAAACATAAGAATATTATATATCATATATAAATATAGTTACATCTTAACGGCCTCCTTTGAAGGTGTTAAAAGAATATTGAACAATCATCGTTTCGTGAGGCAGAAATTCGCCATCCACAGAAACAGTATGTTCTTTAACAATTAGACGAAGGTCTGTGTAAGTGTAGCTCGAATCCATCACATAAAAGCATCCTAGTATATTGAAGATACTTTTTACAAAATTAATGAATAAAAATAGTTTATGGGGTTGGAGAAGCAAAATAAAACAAAAGAACACAAGGGAAGACATTACCTTTAAATCAGGTAACTCTCTTTGATTTGAGATCAAAGGATTCCTTGGAAAGGATTCATCCCAAATTGACGCTTAAATTATGAAGAGAGGAATGTTGAGAGATGAAATGGGCAGGGTTTGGCTGATACAAAGGCTTGATAGGTGTGTGTAAGGTGGTATAGGTGGGGGCCTTTTATAAGAGGAGAGGAGGGGCACTATTGGAAAGTTAAAAAATATTACTTTATTATAAAATTATTTTCGGATTTAAAAGGTCCCAAGAGGATATATTTCGAGGATAAGGTGATAAGGGTTAGAAACCTACCGATCCAATAGGTTTTTGAAATGTGTATTTTATAGTTTTAACATTATCTTTTCATTTTATTTAAATCCCTTATTAATGAGGTAATTTCTGCATCATCATGATGTCAAAAATAATTTAATTTATTTAATGTCTAAAAATTATAAATATAATATCATGATGTAGGAAATATTTTTATATTTCTAATCAATATTTATAGTAAAAAATAGTACTTGTATAACCCCATTTAAAAATTGTTTTTGTAAAACAACTCATGTTTGTGACATTTTAATTTTAACTTTAAATAAAAAGGTATTTATGTCATTTTCCAACCAACGTGGCTCCATGAGGTCCCCAAATTGACCCATGGATTTTCTTGGTTGGAAATGACACATCCAAGGAGGGTAGGACATGTTTGAAGATCATTTCATATTATTAAAACAATATTTTTACCTTAAATTACACTAATTACCTCTAATCGCGATTAAAAAAATAAAAGTTACTATTCACCAAAAAAAATTAATCCCATTGAACCACATTTTAATTCATAATGACAACCATGTATGTCGGATTTTTGAAATTCAAAACATAGAAGTGGTAAAGTTTCATTTAAAAGAAAAATCAGTTTTTTAACTACCACTTAGTGGTTTTACTATTCATTAAAAATTGAAGTTTTTCAGAATAATACCAAAACATCACCCTAAGCTATATTTGATATTCTGAATTCAGAAATGATGCCTATTTTACAAAATTGAAACCATATAAGTTACATTAATTAACTTAATATTTAATTTCCGCAGTCATGACAAATAACGTGTTTTTATGAAACAATATATATCCAAAGATTGACACTAGTTTAAGTCTGATTTTAATGTGAAATAAATTCCAACGACCACTATTGGATTAAATGGTAAAAATATATCATAATTTCACATTAAAACCAATTAAAAGGATAATCTAATCATATAAATAAATTAGATTAAAAATTGGTTTTTAATTAAAATACAACATTTGTCACTATTCATTTAAAAATGAACTTTATTGGAAAAATACCAAAAATTTACACAAAGTAAATTTTGATGTCCTAATTCTAAAGAAGAATTTTATATTGTCAAATATAACACATAAAATTATCAAAAAGTGGATTTAAAAGAGGTTCTCCATCAAAAGGCGGTTAATCGACCTTTTAAAGAATATTAGAATGTTTACGCTTAAAATTAGATTCATTCGCATTTTTAATCCTCTAACATTTATTGTAATGAGTAAAAATATTTGACAAACATATATAATCATTTTGTAGTTAGTTCTATTCATTCCCACCATTACAACTGCTAGGCGTTAACTACCATTTAAAATATTGTTATTTTATTATTAGAGTGCAACATAAGATTCCCAAAAACTCGTTATTGCGTATTGGGTACGCCATAGAGCATAGCGTCCCCTTTAAAGTAATATTAATATTTTATTCATAAATATGGGTAAATGTGAAAATGTCATATTCTTTATTTACTTGGGGTGTTACATCCTCCCCCCCTTTTGGGAATTGCATCCTCACAATTTTAAAATTGGGCTTGAAAACTTCATTGAAAATCAAAAATCGGAACAAGAGTCAGTAAAACAATCACTTTAAAATAAAGAAAGAGAAGTATAAAGGTCACCTGAGTTAACCCATACTAGGATTACATGTAGGAAAATATGGATATGGAGGAGAAAACAAAGGGTCATGTTCTGATGGAGAGTGATAGTAAACATGTCTAGGAAAAAGTTAACCATAAGAAAATCACAAACTAGTGATGGGTTAAACGGTATTTGATTCCCCAGTAGGAGATGTTAACAGACAACATTTTTGTTTTAAGTCACTCTTCATTGAGGAATTTATTTTAGAGCTTAACTAAATCATAATGAAACATACTTACTTGTCACCTAGACTTTCAACTTTTACTAGATTCCTTAATCAAACTCATATTTTCTCCAAAAGATGAGTATTTAGGATGACTTTTTCACATTAAGAGAGATATAACCAACTTCTAGAGATTCACCTAATCCAAAAAAGAGAACTACATACTTCCCATGTCTTTATACCATAACCAAAAATAAAACCCAAAGTTCAATAAAGACTAATCAATAAACAATTGTCCATAAAATTCTTCAAAGTAAACCAAACTAAGATTGAAACCCAAATATTTGAAGGATTTAATCACATAGTATTCCAAGGTAAAAATTAACTTTTATCTCCAAATAACATTAGTTTCTCTTAAATTCTTATATTGAAAAGTAATTAACCTAATCACATATCCTCCAGGATAGGTTAATAATTTTCATAGATAACCGAAAATAAACATACTCTTGATTCCTAAAATCATATAACTAAAAATAATTAGTCAAACTAACTAGGGACTTCACGTAGTCCAATGGTAGATGATAGATACCAGTCGCACTTTGGTTGTGGGTTCGATTCTGGTAGCTTTGTCCGACGCGACGGGTTTTCACACGGTCTGCGTGTTTTCCATTTTCCAAAACTATATAATTCTTAAAACATTCCCCAAAACGAGATAAAATCTTCAAAAATAATCATAACATATTTTAACCTCATGTTTATCTCATGCCTTTCATTTTCCATTATAACATATAATAACCCATAATTACCTCAAAAGTAAGGATCATATAAACCCTAATGGTTACCTTTATAATTATTACCTAAATTTTCACATCGATTGGTCTTCTCTTACATGATGCATTACAGAACATACCAAGGTTCAAGTGGTTGATCATGACCCCTTGATAGTTGGTTTAGAACAACCATGAGTTTCCCTATTGAATCCCCCAATTCATCCTGTCTCTTAATTAGAGAACCATCACAGTTTCCTTCAAACCTATTTTCACTTTGGTGCCTCCTAGATCCATCCATTCACTAAAAACAGAAATGTCATTGTGAGTATATCAACAAAACCATCATGTACTAAATAGGAAGATAAACACTAGTATATTCTTACTCATTCACTTTATCTAAAACTCGGACTCTTTATGAAATCCTGACCATTATGGTAATGTCACTTATGCCTAGAGAATACCCTAACCTCTAAAGTTATCTAAACCGGCCTCTGATACAACTATAAGGCCCCAGCCTTAAACAATACTTAATATTGAATTAAATGAATGATTCACATTGAGGATCTTTTTAGGTTTAGAGGTTTAGAGAATTAGATCATAAATCATGAATTACATTCCACATTTAAACAAAGTGGTTACATAAAAGATAGCATTCGTTTTTTTCCATCAACAGAAACATATTTAAAATAAAACAAGGATTCTTTTTGACACATCCTCGACACTATCATCATATCATGAACCTTTCCCTTGACCTGTGAAAAACATTTCAAAAACATGGGATGAGCATAAAAACTCAGTAAGGGATATAAAAGTATGAAAAGAAAACATTAGTCCATGTATGAAAAAATACTTTACTCATAAAACATAAGAATTTTAACATACCTCATCAAATCATGAATAAATCATAGAAATCAAAATACATAAAGTTAACATGATGAATTTATAACATTCTTACATAGAAAGTAACCCTCTTGGTTACGTTTCGAACACCCATCACAGTATATTCCCTAAATCTCATCGGAGAAACCTTAACGTTTAACCCATTTGCGTTACCCAATGCATTGGAGATCTATATCGGGCTCACCCGCCCTTATTTTATAACGGAATCACCCGTCTTCATAATAATTCCCAAGAACCGTAACATAATCGTATCAAATAAAACATGCATAAAGGAAACATAACATTTCCACTTTTCAATCAAAAGATATCAATACAACACATTGATATAAAAACATTATAAAAACCTTTTTCAAATCCAAAATAAAATAAAAGTAAAACATGGTATTTATTTTTCATTTAAAAATGGTATGGCTTGTAGAGGAAGCCGAAACTCAAATGGTCACGGCAGTGGAGAAGTTGTTGTCGCCGCATACGTACCACAAAAATATTAAATTTTTTTGTTTAGTAAAACTCATCGTATAAAAATATTCCTTTTGGATAAATGTAAAATTCAAAGGGGTTTATACACCCTATAAAAGTAGGTTGTGTATAAAACAAAATATGCCTCAATGAAAGGAGATTGAGACGAAGTCCCATACAAAGATGGTATCCTTGGATTAAGGATAAATCAATTACATAATTATGTGTGACAAACGAATACACTAAATATAAGTGGATATTAAGTGTAAAACAATAACATGACATTCAAACATATTCATAGAATGACATATTCAAGGAGTACAAGTTTATCCCAAAGAATCAAAATCTGGTTAAGAAGTTCCCTTGAAAAAATTCGACAACCTAATGGCGTCACTTCAAAATTCAGAAAAAGAGTTTATGTGAGATAAAAAGGGTATCTCATCACTTGGGCATATAATTAAGATCAATAAGGACATATAATAACATATCCCAACATAATATTATCTGAATTAAAAGACATAACAGAAGATGTCTTTTAAAAAGAGGAGTGTGAAAGGTTCCCTTACCGACTTGGGAAACATTCGAAACGTAAACCCCATTAGAAGAAGGGACATACAATGAATATGTAAATAAACATAAATGAAATTATATTACAAAAAGAGTATAATAATGGAAGTACATACGCCACTCAAATGAAATTATGGAAAATGTAGCGTAAATCTCACGGGACTAAACGTTTGATGAAAAATCCCTTAAGAAAACTCGGCAACCTAACGACACCACTTAAAACATCCAAAAATGGATTGACGAGATTAAATAGGGTCTATCATAATATTACAATAAAATTTATAGCAATAGAAATATAAAAGAAAATCCCAATCATAGGAAAGATGAGCTTAAAATGAATGACATAAAAGAGTGTACTTAAAAAGAAAGAGTGGGGTAGGATCCCTTACCTTTTGTCTGACATGACTCGATCGTTCTTTAATCTCCTGAATAATAAAATTTGGTCAATTTATAATTTCATAAGGACCTAATTTAAATATTATTATTCAGTTAATATCACATATTATAATGTTATAATAATTTTTTAATAAAGTGAGTTCATATCAGAGGTTTTTGTCGATGTTCAGTACATGAGTAAAAATTATACTTGTAGGAAAAGAATGTTCCATATAGTTATAGGTACATCTTCTCAAGAATATTATTTATCTTTTAAATACAATATATAACCAGTATATATTCATTTTATACTATTCCATAGCATTTGGAGATAAAAAATTAAAAGCACCGTTCATGGAGACGGTAGGCCGTACGTACGCATGAACGTTACATTCATTTTTTGTCATATTAATGGAATTAAAACAAAATGAGTGATATATATATTATAATTACTGAATGATATCCATAATTTAGATGTAATATATAACATATATATCCATTATATATATGTACTTATAATAGTACATAACATTTGGAGATAAGAAATGAAATTTACCATTCATGGAGACGGTAAGCCGTACGTACGCATAAAGGCTACTTTCATTTATTTTTTTTATTCAATGGAATGAAATAATAATTATATAAAGGTATATTATAATTCTAGTATGATAAAATATGTAATACCATTAATTCCATCCTTTATATGTCCCACATATGGCATTAACGAATCAAATCACTTTGAGGGGGCAGTAATCCGCACTTCCTAAAATGAAGATATCGCGTTTACCAATAATGGAAACCATAAAGGTATGCCATAAATGGTCAATAAATAATCTTAAAAAAAAATAAACATATTATATATCATATATAAATATAGTGACATCTTAATGGCCACCTTTGAAGGTGTTAAGAAAATATTGAAAAATCATCGTTTCGTGAGGCAATAATTCGCCATCCACAGAAACAGTATCTTCTTTAACCATTAGACAAAGGTGTGTGTAAGTGTAGATCTAATAATTAACATAAAAACGTACTAGTATATTTAATATACTGGTGTTTTTACAAAATAATAGAATAAAAATAGTTTATGGGGTTGGAGAAGAAAAATATAACAAAAGAATACAAGGGAAGACATTACCTTTAAATCGGGTAACTCTATTTGATTTGAGAACAAAGGCTTCCTTGGAAAGGATTATTCCCAAATGGACGATTCAATGATGAAGATAGGTATGGGGAGAGATGAAATGGGTAGGGTTTGTCCAAGCCAAAGGCTTTAGAGTTGTGTGTAAGGTGGTAGAGGTGGAGGCCTTTTATAAGAGGAGAGGGGGGGCACTCTTGGAAAGCTATAAAATATTACTTTATTATAAAATTATTTTCGGATTTAAAAGGTCCCAAAAGGAAATATTTCGAGTATAAGGTGATAATGTTTTAAAATCCACCCATACATTAAGTTTCTGAAAAGTTAAAGTTATAGTTTTAACATTATCTTTTCATTTTATTTAAATCCCTTATTAATGAGGTAATTGCAGCATCATCATGATGTCATAAATAATTTAATTTATTTAATATCTAAAAATTATAAAAAAAATATCATGATGTAGGAAATAATTTTATCTTTCTAATTAATATTTATAGTCAAAAATAGGACTCGTATAACCCCATTTAAAAATTGTTTTAGTAAAATAACTGATGTTTGTGACATTTTAATTTTAACTTTAAATAAAAAGGTATTTATGTCATTTTCCCACCAAAGTGGCTCCATGGGGTCCCCAATATGAACCATGGATTGTATGGGTCGGCCATGACACATACAAGGAGGGTAGGACATGTGCCAGGTTCATTTCTAATTATTAAAACATTATTTTTACCTTAAATTACACTAATTACCTCTAATTGTGATTAAAAACATAAAAGGTACTATTCACAAAAAAAATTATTTTAATCCCATTGAACCACATTTTCCTTCCTAATGACAACCATTTTTGTCGGATTTTTGAAATTGAAAACATAAAAGTGGTAAATTTTCATTTAAACGGGAAATCAGTTTTTTAAGTACCACTTTGTGGTTTCACTATTCATAAAAAATTGATGTTTTTTAGAATAATACCAAAACATCACCCTAAGCTATATTTGATATTCTGAATTCAAAAATGATGTCTATTTTACAAAATTCAAATCATATAAGTTACATTAATTAATTTAATAATTAATTCCCGTAGTCATGACAAATAGCTTGTTTTTGTGAAGCAAAATATTGAAACTAGTTTAAGTCTGATTTAAAGGTGAAATAAATTTCAACGACCACTATTGGATTAAATGGTAAAAATGTATTCTAATTTCAAATTAAAACCAATTAAAAAGATAATCTAATCATATAAATAAATTATATTAAAAAGTTGTTTTGAATTAAAATACAACATTTTTCACTATTCATTAAAAAATGAACTTTATCGGAAAAATACCAAAAATTGACACAAAGTAAATTTTGATGTCCCGATTCGAAAGAAGAATTTTTTTTGTCAAATATAACACATAAAATTTTCAAAAAGTGGATTTAAAAGAAGTTATCCATCAAAAGGCAGTTAATCGACTTTTTAAAGAATATTAGAATGTTTACGCTTAAAATTGGATTCATTCGGATTCTTAATCCTCTAACATTTATTGTAAAGAGTAAAAATATTTGACAAACATATATAATCATTTTTTAGTTAGTTCTGTTAGTTCCCGCCATTACAATAGCTAGGCTTTAACTACTATTTAAAATAATAATATTTTATTATAAGAGTGCAATATAAGATTCCCAAGAAACTCATTGTTGCGTATTGGGTACACCATCGAGCATAGCGTCCCCTTTAAAGTAATATTAATATTTTATTCACAAATATGGGTAAATGTGAAAATGTCATATTCTTTATTTACTTGGGGTGTTACAATATTCATTATTTCATGTTCTACTATTACTCCATGAATATGTAATTGAGGATTTTGTGATCCATATATATTTCAAACTTCTCCCCAAATAGGTAAGGCTGCCAAATTATTAAATAGAAGATTGCAGTAATCAAATCCATATCATGTGTTGGATTGTTTTTCTCATGAACAATCAATTTCCATGAATCATAGCTAATGACTTCATCATTTTTCAACAACACAGAACCTATTCCCTTCTTCTAGGCATCACTAAATATCAAAAAACATTCTCCACTAGTAGGTATTGTATGCACATACAATGTGATAAGACTACTTTTCATCTCCTTGTAGCTCTATTCGTATTTATCACTGCAAGAAAACATGACTCCCTTCCGAGTTAGTCTGGTAAGAGGTTTTCAAAATCATGAGAAATTTATCACAAATCGGCGATAATATCCAGCTAACCCTAGGAAGCTATGTATATCCGTCACTAATGTTAGCCTCAGACATCCCTCAATTGCAGCTTTATTTGAGGGATCCACAGATATCCCATTACTTGTGATGATATGACAAAATAATGAGAACTCCTTCAACCATAACTCACCCATTATGTACTTTTCATAGTGCTTCTCCTTTTGAAAGGTTTCTATTATAGTGCTTTGATGCTCCTAATGCACCTCCTTAGCTTTATAGCATATTAGAATATCATTTGTAATGACTACCGAAAATTTTTCTAGGTAAAATCAAAAGACTCTATTCATCTTGTCCATGATGATTTATGTAGCATTATTGAGTCCTAAATGCATTTTTATGAATTCATAATTCCTGTTTCTTGTACCAAAAGCAGTCTTGGGGATATATTATTTCTTCACCCTTAGTTGGAAATATCATAACAACTGATCAACCTTGGTGAAGTATTGTGATCCACGTAGTTTATTTAACAAGTAATATGTTTGGGGAAGAGGATACTTGTTCTTTTTCAGGATTTTCTTGAGCTCACGATACTCAATAAAAAGGTGCATTGACCCATCCTTATTCTCGATGAAGAGGACTAGTGAACCCCATGATAAAGCATTTGGGCATATAAACCATATATCTAGATTCTTCCGTAGATATTTCTCCAAATCCTCATTCTCCACAACATTCAATCCATATGGATTCTTGGATATTGGAAATGGACAAGGTAAAATATCAATTGATAATTATAGATGTCTTCTAGGAGGAAGACCAGACAATTCATAAAGAACCACTTCAGTGACTTCCCTCACAGTTAGCATGTTTTCAAGGATGGTTGCTTCTATAGAATCAATAATTTGAGCTAGCTATGTTGGATAATAGGGCAATAATATCCATGGTTGAGAGGATGGTTCTAAAAAACATTCATCCCCCTCCTTGCACTTATTCAAAATTGGGGGTTGATTCACCATTTGTAGAGTTATTTCCCTCCCATGAAAATTTATATTGGTTATCTATAAGGAATTCATATCCATGCCATGTATTGCAAACAATTCCACCAAATAGAGTATGATGAGGTTATACTAGAAGTTCAATACCCAAATTATGATAGGGGATGAGTTATATTCATGGGATGAAATGATTTTTCAATTGTTCATTCTCATCGACATCTTTAATTCCATGATTTGTGGTGGTGTTGGGATTGTTCTACTAAAATTTTGGGATATAAAAGAATGCGTAGAACTAGAATAAAAAATTATGTCCCCTATTGATGAATAGATTACTAGCTTATTTTTCACCAATTCATTATCAGGGTTTATAATAGTGGTAGGGATATAAAAACCTTGACCTTTCTACATTGGAGGTTGTTGGTTGCCTCTGAAAATACCTTGGATTAGGGTTATGGTTTGCAAAGTTCTCAGGTTCTTTGCAGTTGATTAAATTAACCCCATTTTGAGGGTCTAATGGATCATTCAACTTTTATGTTACAGCCATGGGTTTTTATTGTTGGCGGTTAATGTCTAGGTTCCCTTATTTCTTACACTTAAAGCATTTCCCCATTCCCTTTAGGCAATTTATGGGGTGCTTCATTCTGCACATTTGGCTAGTGGGGTGATGGATTTTCCTAGCACTGTTTGATTTATCCACAAAACAGCATAAATTGATGTCCACAATACACTTATTATCCACATGAAACCCATGAGATTCTATGATCTCCAGTTTTAATTTGAGGTCACCTCGGTCAATTTCCACATAGCTCTCGAAGTCACGGATCGCTAGGGATTTCATTAGGCTAGGTTTTAGCACACCAAAGAAGAAGTCAACCTTGTATTAGGGGGTAACAAAAAAACCAAAGGCATTCCATGCAAGCCTTGTGATGTTTTCCTCAGAAGATACAATGGATTCGTCGTCTTTTTTCTTTAAGTGAAGGAAGTCCCTTTCCATATTAAGTCAGAGGGTGTGAGGAATATATTTATCAGAAAACATTTTCTATAAATCCACATATTCGAATGCCTCGATCTTCCCCTTAGGCTTTATATTTGTGACCAATTTCCACCATTTATCATCTTCATCCTCTATATGATAAGAATCCAGAAGAACATTCTCTTGTTTATAACAATGACAGATGGATATGATCTTCTCAATGGAGTTGATCCATTTTTCATTGATTGATGGATCATATGACCAATTAAAAGTAGGATGCAGTTGCCTCATGAAACTCTTGATTGTAACTTGTTCATTCATGGTAGGGGGGTTGAATGATCCTCATGACCCATGTTTCTATTCAAATATTCTGTTAATTAATACAGTATCATGACAATGTTCCCCATTCCCCATCCCTTTAGACTGGGAATCTCATTAGAATAGTCATCACATTAATCTTTCCATTGGTTATTAGCATGAGTCCCCCTATTACAGGCCATTAGCTGAAATAAAAGGAAATTTAGGGATAAAACATAATGTATAATCCAATTAAAAAAACAGAAAACTTTTAATTTACATTTATTTCTATAACATATGACTTTGTAGGCTTTAATCTATGTTATCCATGATCAAAATCAAAAAATATATTCTTATGGTGAATGTTTTCCCTTAATAGTATATCATACAAAGATCACAAATTTAACAAATCATATCCTCTAGGACCGTCGTAAACAAGAGTAAAGAAAATACAATTGTTGTGAAGTAGATCTCGTTAGAGTCTAGCTCAAAGTGGTTTTTTATGGTTTTACCCCTAGATACATCTGTGCCAGAGCCACCTCTACCTGCTCGTATCCAAATAGGGATGTATTTCTTGATATACCACTTACTCAATACTCTCAAAAATTTAGGGATGTTTTTTTTCTTAGTCTTATACCAATGTCTCTTAATAGGGTTTTTTAATCCTAATTCCAAAATTTATTAAGCACATCCTTTGATAACAACTATAACAGCTCTAATTATTATTTCACAATTAATAATAATTAATTACATAAAATATTCAAATTATATAACATAGAAAATCGAGAGTTCTAGTGTCTTTGGGTCCTATGAACATTACATTAAAACTAAAAACATAAAACACAACATCTTTAATGAATAGTTCTTTTACACAACCACACATATTCCTCTATACATAGCATTGAATGGGATAACATGAGGACGTGCATAATAAAAGGGTGGGTTATAAATAACAGTAATGGAGTATACAAGGCATACCATGAAGAATACAGTACATGATAAGAAATATGCATATCAATGGTGAATAAGAGAAATATGAATATAAATTTAATACCCCATCCCTAGTTACAAAGAGTAGGTTCATTATTACATAACATTGGAATTATCAAAAGGATATAGTCTGAAAGGACAGATAAACTTAATATCCTTGGAAGTAATCAATACAAATATAAGTTTTACATTACATCATGAGATAAAAACAACAATAACAATTTTTTTCCATTTGAACATACTTATTTACCATATCCTGTCCCTGTAGGTCAACCATAAAATACTTCTTCACATCCTAGGAAAAATAAAAAATAGAAATGGGCGAGATCAGATTCTTAGTATGGATAACAATATAGCAGAAACATTAATAAATAAGAAAAATCATTTTTGTTAATGTATAAGACTAAAACATTATTGTTTGAGACATAATTTTCAGCATAATATAGAAAATATAAATTAAATAATTCCATTTACTTATTCACATGGATAATCTACTGGTCAAATAATTACATGCAATATCAACAGCCTATTTCATAATGTTAGAACACATAATGCGAGACATCATAACCACATAGTCAAGACCTTGTGCCAAGACATTAAAGAATAATTTGTCAAGGCCTTGAGCCAAGAAACTAATTTTTCTCATGAGACCTAAAGATTCCACAAGGAGAAATAGTGTCCTCCATTGTCCCTTACTATGTCCAATTCATTACTCATATAAAAAGGTTTAATCATCACGTAAACATTCATATTTAAACTAGAATACAAAATGTCAATATATTATCCATTAAGTATGAATTGTATAAAAATAACACATCCACAGTCAAAATATCACAAAACATTTAATACTATACAAAATGTTTGTATCATAATAAATCTACTTGAAAAATGTTTTAAATCCATCAAAGGATGTTAACATAAATGAAATTAAAACTATTTGAAAGAAATAATCGTTCTATTTTGAAATCACTTAACATTCAGATAATTATAAAGAAACCATTTATTTTGAAAATATTATTATAAACTTTTAAGGTATGCTTTTAAGGTGTTATACGGGTGGAAAAGAGCCGCACCCACCGTATAAGTTAAAAAAATATTCTTTCCTTAGTTTTGTAGAAAAGGTCAAAGAGGGCCTTGTTTGGAAAACGACAGA
The DNA here is from genome assembly GCA_963277665.1 of Viscum album. Taxonomy (NCBI): domain Eukaryota; kingdom Viridiplantae; phylum Streptophyta; class Magnoliopsida; order Santalales; family Viscaceae; genus Viscum; species Viscum album. The sequence goes on from OY728139.1 coordinate 907,941,189, forward strand.
ATGAGTCCTTTATAAAAATATTATAAAAATTCAAACAAAGATATAAATTATTTTAACACATACTCTATAAAATATTAAAAATATTTTGAAATATATATTTAAGAAACATGCATGTGGATGATAAAGAGGTCCCAGTAGATACTCATGCATAAACAACCTCAGATAATGAGCAGATTCTAGAATTAACACATACCTGACAGTTTTCCTTGATCATGGGCACATTAAACTTCTGTATAATATTAAAATAATTTTTAATAAATTATACAATAACTATATAAATAAATATGATATCATATATGGTCTTCTAATATTTATTTGTTAATAATATTTTAGTAGTATCATTCTTTCAGGTGTTCACTAATTTGTTTTCCTTTATATGTATGATTATGTAATTCATGTTTTTTATGGATAAGATGTTTTTTATTCATATCCAGAATGATGATATGTTCTAAAAAATTGTTTTTAATCATAATATGAAAAATATTCTAGAATTATTACGATGGTGAATGAATAACATCACGTTCGTGGAGACAGTAATCCGTATGTACATATGAGAGACAATGTCATTATATTGATGGTAAAATTGTATGTAATTGGATGTTATAAAATATATAAATAATCATTAACATGTAATATTTATTATTTACATCATTTATACTCATTATTATTCCCATCCAAATAATGAAGTGTTTGAATAACAAACTACACCACGATGTGGAGATGGTAAGACGTAAGTACACACGTATGGTGACTTGTCATTCATAGGAAAGATACAATAATGAACAAGGTTGTAACATATTTATAATAAAATCACAATATGTATAAGTTACCAGAGTTATTATTTGTTATTGAAACAACAAATAAAGAAGATGTGGAAGAAGAAAAAAACTTTGAAAGAGTTGGTGAAATTATTACATCTTTTTCGGGTGTTTCCTTCAGAGATGATCAAAAGGGCTCCTTAGGAAAGATTTTTGATCATTTTAAGGCCTATATGTAAATTAGAGTGTTTTTGGGAATATATTTAAGAATGATTTTTTCAATGACAAATGGCTTTGGTGGTGTGATTTTGAGAGAAGGGAAAGTACCCTTTTATAAGAGAGGTGAGGGTCAATTTAAGAAAACCTTAAAATATTTAATTTATTATAAAATAATTTTCAGTTTACAATGGATCCAAAATAATTTATTTTAAGGATAAGGTGGGTTTGGGTACGTTTTAGACTAGTTTAGGTCACCATATTAAACTTATCTTTTATATTTAACTCTTAGTTAAATAGTTTAACTTTTACAATTTATTCTTCTATTAATATAATAAATGGTTAATAAAAATACTATAAAAAGAAAAGAGAACCCCATGTGGTTCATTATTGATATATATAACCTTATCTATTTACATTGGGTGATCCTTATATTTCTCAGAATAATATATCAATTAGTAATATAGTATTTGTTTCAAAAACCTATTTATGTCAATTTTGACGCTATTTGGTATTTTGTTTTTGTGAAAGTCAGAAAAACTTTATCACTTTGAAAAAAATCTATTTAATCGACCCTAACATGTCATATTAACCTAAATAATTAGTATAATTCATCCAATGTATAAATTTATATTTATTTAGATATTGATAATATCAATTATTCTAATCATTCATTAATAAGGTAATTACTGCATCATCATTGAATCATAAATAAATTTAATTATATAATGTCTAAAAATTATAAATAAAATACAATTATGTAGAAAATATTTTTATATTTCTAATTAATAATTATAGTCTGATATATCATATGTATAACCCTATATTAAAAATGGTTTAGTTATTAACCATTGAATTTAACACTTTAAACTCTTCCTGAAATAAAATAATAATAAATGTCCTAATCTAATACAAGTGGAAAAAAGGATAATATTTTATTTCTAGGGTTGATTTTTTTTGAAACAAACTTATCCAATAGAATTATAACATGTTTTAGGGTAATTATAAAATCATTTTAGCCTTTAATTATCCTATTTAATTTATATCATGGTAAATGAATGTAAAATGTTACTATTCAATAAATAATAATTTCATCTTATTGAACCACTTTTTACTTACTGATGTCCTTCATGTCTCTCATATTTTTGAAATTCAACTCAAAGATGAGGTAAAATTTTGTATTATTCAAATTCGCAAATGATCCTAGAAGGTTGGTAAAAGACGTTAAAAAGTTGAATAAAAATTTATATATCTAATATTATTATAAAATTACTCTAATATATTACTATGAACATATATAGTTATTAAGTATATATTTTTACCTACTACATATGTAATTAAAATAACTAATTATTTTATTAAATAGTCACTTTTAAATAACAATGAGGTTTTTTATTATTCATTTAAAAATGAATGTTTTCAGAAAAATGAAAATAACTCACCCTACAATAATTTTGATATTCCAAATCAAAAAATTAAGTCAATTTTGATAAATAAATTTATAAAATTTCATAAAGTGGATATACTATTCATAACGGCTAGTTTGATTGGTTATGGTGTGTTAAAACTCCAAGTTGCATACAATGCAAGCTATTACATTATTCCAAGGGAAACGTACCATGGATATTTGGGGTGTTACATTCTCCCTCCTTGAAGTAATTTCATCCATGAAAATTCTAAAATATTACTACATAAAATGTTTTGGGTGGTTCTTCATCATAAGTTCATCGGGTTCCCAAGTTGCCTGTTCCATCTTAGGGTTTCTCCATAGAACTTTTACCAGAGGAGTCGCCCCAGTTTCTCCACACTTGTTCCTAGGTATCAAGCATTCTGATAGGCTCTTCACAATAATACAGTTTAGGTTCTAGTTTTATTTCCTTATTGGTGGTTACATGTGTTGGGTCAGACATGTATTTTCTCAACAATGATACACTGAACACATCATGATCTTTGGAGAGACATTACAACATTTCCAAACTGTAAGCTACAACCCCAATTTGTTCTTGAATTTTGAACAGTCCGATATAACTGGGGCATAATTTACCCTTCCTAAGGAATCATATAACTCCCTTCCATAGACATACCTTCCTGAAAACACGATCTCTTACTTGAAATTCCAAATCCTTCCTTTTATTTTCAGCATAGCACTTTTTCATAGTTTGAGCTACTTTTGATGTGGGTTTGGATGTCCTTTACTTTTTACATTATTTCATCAACACGTTTTGGGCCAACGAGTTTTCTTTCACCAACATCATCCAAAAAGTTGGTGTTTGACATCTCTTTCCTTATAATGCTTTAGATGGTGCCATCTAAACACTTGAATGGATGCTATTATCATAGGAAAATTCTAGAAGAGGTGAATACTGGTCCCACATATCATTAATGTCAAGTGAAAAAGATCTCAACACATCTTCTAAGGATTGAATGGTCCATTCTAATTTTCCATCAGTTTTATGGTGGTAGGCAGTGCTCAAACAAAGTTCAGTATCTGTGGCCTTTTGAAAATTTTTCCAAAATCATGATGTAAAATGGGGATCATGATCAAACACAATTGATATGTGTACTCCGTGATGTCTTAAGACTTCATTAATATATATTATTTCTTGATTATCAAATGGTAAATCGTGTCTTATAGTAAGAAAATGTGTTGACTTGGTAAAACTATTAATAATGACCCATATTGCATCGTTACTTCTAGGAGTCTTTGGTAGTCCCATTACAAAGTCAATCATAATAAGATCTCATTTCCACTCATGTATGGTAAGAGGTTTCATGAATCCTCCATGATATTGTCTTCCAGACATAACCATTGACAAACCATACATCTTAACATGTAATCAGAAATCTCTCACTTAATGTTGTTGTATCACCCCGAGATTTATGGGATATATTAATTTTAATTTCTTTGATTTCTTCTAATATACACTACACCATGATTAGCTTGTACAATATGCAAAACCAAATGAAAATTTCACTACATGCATCCTTGAGATGTCTTTTAATACATGCAATCAAGAAATTCCTCGATAGCATGTGTAGTTCACAATACTAAGTTTCACTAAACAAGATATTATTATATTATTATTATTAACTAGCCATTATGAATAGTAATAATTTTTTTTTTAAATTTTGTAAATTTATTCTTTCAAAGTGGACTTCAATTTAGGATTCGGAATATTGAAATTATCCTAGGGTGAATTTTTTGTATTTTTCAGAAAACTTTCAATTTTGGATGAATAGTGAAAACACTGGGTTACTATTTTAAAACTGACTTTTTATTTAAATAATTATTTATTTTATTTAAATTTATTTTAGGTAAAAATTGATACATAATACTTATATAAATTCAATTTAAATCATTGGAGACATTTTATAAAAATTTTAGATATATTAAAATTTTATTGAACTTTTCACCGTCTTTTAGCCATCTCCAAGGAGAATTTGAAAATATTACATAAAACTAAATTTTACCACTTCTGTGAGTGGAATTTCAAAAATAATAGAAACACTATTAATGTAAAGGAGTAAAATGTCATTAAATAAGATAAAAATAATTTTTGGTGATAGGTAACTTTTTATGTTTTTATCATGGTTAAAAGTAAATAGGGTAATTAAGGGTAAAAATTATATTATTATTACCCAAACACATGTCCTAATTCTATTGGATAAGCTTAATTAGACCAAAAATTACTTTAGGAATAAAATATTACCATTTAGGTTCACATGGATTAGATTAACACATTTATTATTATTTTATTTAATGAATAGTTAAAATAGTTAAAAACAAAGTTTATTAACTAAAACATTTTTAATATATGGTTATACATAAGATAAATTCTTCTATAAACATTATTTAGAAAGCTAATAATATTTCATACATAATGGTATTTTATTTATAATTTTTAGACATTGAATAATTTAATTTATTTATGACACACTGATGATGAAGTAATTACCTTATTAATGAAAAATTAACATAATTGATATTATAAATAAATAAATGTAATTTGAGACTTTTTATGAATTACACTAATTTTCTAGGTTAATATGACATGTTAGAGTTGATATAATTAACTTTTTCAAACTAACCATGCTTTTATGATTTTCACAAAAATCAATTACCAAATAGTGTCAAAATTGACATAAAATAGTTTTTAAAACAAATATTATATTATTAATTGTTATTCTATTCATAAAAATCTATGTATCAGCCAAATGATTTAGATAAGTTTATATATATTAATAATAAACCACTTGGGGTTCGTTTGGCTTGTTATAGTAAGTTTATTAACCATATAGTGTAAGAAAACAAGAAGACAGGGTAAAAGCTAAATTATTTAACTTAGAGTTAAATCTAAATGATAATGTTAAAATAGTAACCTAAACATGTATAAAACCTATCGGTTGAGAGGATTTTGACCCATCCCCACTTTTTCTTTGAAATAATTCAATTTGGAGCTATTATAAACTGAATATGACTTTATTATAAAATATTATTTTATGTTTTTCCTAAGGTTCCTCTCTCCTCCCTTATAAAAGGGCACCTCCTCCCTCTTCTCTGTCCACAATTTTGAGCCATCAAGTTTGGGCAAACCCTACCCATTTCGCTTCTCAAGTTCCCTAGAAACATTATAGAGGTTCTGGTGTCCTCAAAAGACCAACTCTAGTGCCTTAAGAGGAAGCTTAAAAGAGGCGCGTCAAAGAAGAGGAGGTTCGGATACGTACGAAGCATATCAGACTATAGGTAAGGGAAAATCTCGCAATCTCAATTTTTACCTGAGATTGTTTATTCATAAGTATTTACTGGGGGTTATATTTATCATCCTTTTCCAAGTTTTATAAAAATGTTTTCATGTATGTTTAAAGTCATTTTTACCCATCTTTGACTTTTATTACATGGTTTGTAAGGAATCTTCCTTTTGTTTACCATATGAGGTACTTTTTAACTTTTCTGACAAAAGTACGAGGAGAATGTTTTTTTAAATTATACGACATGAAATGATTTTTACGGTTTCATAACTCCTTATTTTCAAGAAGCTTACTGTACAATATTTCATGACTATTTTCAACAAAATACTTTTCTTTTAAAATTTCATGGAATTTTGTGAAAAGAAAATGATTTTGAAGAAGAAAGGATATTTTCCTCAATAATTCATTTCAAGTGTTTTGTAAAAACTATTTTCCTTCTAAGATGAAATTATTTATTATGATTATGTTTCAAGTATAATGTCTCTATGATTTACATGGTTTATTTTTCTTATGATGATATGATATCCATTTGTTTTATATGGATTATGTTATGATAGGATGATGTTTATGAAACCCATTTTATTCATTGGGTTATGATGAATGATTTATGTTTATATTGTGGCACACGTAAGAATGATTTCATTATGAGATGGGTGGGACCTATATCTACCTCAAATTCATTTGGAAATGATTTTTATGTCATGATATAGACATTGCTGGATCGACAAGGAAATCTGGTTCAGGAATATAGGGCTGGAACGACAAGTAAACCCGGTTCAGTAAGGGAATTTTTCCACTAAGATGGTCTTGGCAGCAATGCCCTGGGTACTATGGAAATCATATCATGTGCATAATATTTTTCCACAATTAAAAGTTGTATTCCCATGATATTTTATCATGATTAATGTTATTTTATGATATATTCCTTATGTATTGAAATGTTTTTTGTCATTTCTCAAGATTTGGATGATTAGATTTTATGCTCATGTTTTTACATTCAAATGTCTATGGATTGGTATATGTTATCTATGTTTACACTTATTGATCATTTGATCTCACCCTTTATATGATTTATTTTCCCCATGATATAAAGAAAGGTTTTAGGTAAGAAAAAAAGGGGAAGATCTTTATGGGAGATGTTGAAGATCTTTCACCATGATTAGAAGATTATATTCCGAGTTTCCAAAGACACTAAACTATTATAGTCCTTTGGTGTCTTATTATTTATAGTATTAAGTATTCCAAAAAAGTAATTTAATGTCTACGTATGTAATGCTTCGGGTCCCTATAGTTGGTATCAGAGGAAAGGTTTAGTTAATATTTGGAAACTAGGATGCGAAAACATTAGTGAAATCTATAGAGATATTTCTAAGGTATATCTATTGATGTATCTAAGTTTCAGTATAAGTATAGGTTACAGTCCTAGAATTATGATAGCGATCATGAATAACCTAGGATTAAACTAATGATGTTAGCGATTGAATGTACTCCCCCTGATTATGTTGTTTTACTAGAATGATTTTTGCCTCTCACACTATTCTTTTTGGGTTTTAGAAAATGGCTGGAAATTGGAAGATTCATGTTAATGGAGAATATGATGGAAAATGGAATGATATTCCTTATGATCAATAAAATGAAATGGGATTTGGATGACGAAACATCGTTATTATTCCTAATCATAAATCTCATAATATGATCAATAATATCAACTTTGGTAAGTTATCTGACTCAGTTAATAAGAGAAATAAAGAGTATCATGGTGATCATAGAGGAAAAAAAGTTCAATTTCCCTCATATAAATCATGTGGGAAGAGGAATCATGGAGAATGTTTCAAAGGAACTGGAAGATGCTTTGAGTGTGGAAAAGAAGGACAAAATGCTAGTAATTTTAAAGGAAGAGGTTAAGTTGACACCATGGACAAGGATAATGGTACTGCTAAGACATCAACAATGGTTATGTGTTTTAAATGTGTAATGTACGGGCTTTATGAAAAAAAATTCCCTAAGGGAAAATCACATAAAGGGAATCTGCATGGTCATATGGGTAGTACCTATGTGGATGATGATGAAGAGACTACAAATGATATATGAGATGAAAGAAATGATGAAGCTCAGTTAGTGTTTTAAGAAGTTAGTGTAATGATTGTATGTTTATCAAGAGTAATGTATGGTACTATGGAATAAAGAAAAATATAAGGATTGTTACACTATTTCCTTTGCTTCAGTTTTGAATGTATATGTTGAATGGTACTGGTAAGAATGAAAGGCTATTCAGATATTTTTGGAAAGCACCTAATATGCGCATAATGAAGGTATAAGGAGAAAATAAAATGTATGATAGTATTCATGGGCTCATGACTAATATAAGGACAAAGTTATATCATGGTTTGAGTATATAGAAATTTTGGGATTTTGGTATGTGGAAGGAGTTAACTTTTGACAGCATTCATGTTTTCACTAAGGTTCTATGGTAATTTCTGTTTCAAGAGAATAAATGATTAGGGAATTCACATGTTTGGAATGTGAACAACAAGATATATATATATCTTATGATATACGTGCAATAAATGATTGTATTTAATGCTTAGTAGATGACCTTTCTAGTAATCGATTAATTTATACTATGAGATTGTACAAAAGTATTTTGGATAAACCTAAATATTGTAATCAATTAATTTAGTCATCAGATAGTATTGTTTAAGGATATAACTTTTTTTATAATAGTATAGTTTTAGAAATAGGACAACCTGTAGGACGGGAGACAACTCATCACGTCGAACAAGGCTATGAGAATCGAACCCACAACCAAAGTGCGACAGTCCTTTATTGCATACCACTGGCCTACAGGAAGTCCATGGTCAGTAGAAACTACTTTTATTTTATTAAGATCTATGATAGATGAAGTATATGTCCATTTTACCACCCGTATATGATTAATCTCAGCATATATAGACTTATTTATATTATGTAAATTGTGCTAAACTTTTTGCAATAGAAAAAGATGGAATGACCTATCATTCTATCGCATGATCTACTAACACTTCATGAATAACAAATTCAACTTCATTTTGTGAAGAGATGAAGTGGAAATTGTTCAAGGCATGAGCAATGATAATATTGTACCAAAATCATGCAAGTATTTCTTTATATTCAAAATTTATTCAACATTTGGGAAATGATCTTGAAAACCAAAAATGTTTTCCTATTGCCCTTATATGCGATGAATCAGATGGTACTTTAGATCATCCCAAATTTATGGCTTTGTGATTGTTGGCTTTTTCATAGACATGTTCTCTACCACTGTCCATCAAAACTTTATGGATATATTTCTATTTCCTATCGATATTTTCACCTATGTTCTCATATATGGAAACCCAGTGATGAGTTAATTTGGTTAACTGTTATGTATCATACTCTACTTTTTAAAATTCAGTTTTATTATTCCTTTTTACGATGTGGGTTTCTATGAAAAAAACTTTCAAGTAGTAAACCATTTATATCCTCGATGAATTTCGAGGGAAAAATTCATTTTAGGAGTGGTATAATGTCACACCTTGAGATTTTATGAGATATATTATTTTTAATTTCTTTGATTTCTTATATTATACAGTACACTAAAATTAGCTTGTACTATACGCATCACCAAACAGATCATTCACTACACGCATCCTTGAATTGTCTTGCATTACACACAATCAAGACCTTCCTCGATAGCTTGTGTAGTACGCAATACCGAGTTTCACTAAACGAGGTATTATTATAATATTATAATGAACTCGCCATTATGAATAGTAATACATACATTCTGAAATTTTATAAATTTTATCTTTCAAAATGGACTTCATTTTTGTATTCAGAATATCGAAATTAGCCTTTGGTGAATTTTTGGTATTTTTCTAAAAACATTAAATTTTTTATGAACAGTGAAAACACTGGGTTACTATTTAAAAACTGACTTTTTATTTAAATAATTATTTATTTTATTTAAATTTAATTAATCTCATAATTGATACATAATACCTATATAAGTTCAATGTAATTCATTGGAGTCATTTTATAATAATTTTAGATATATAAAAATTTTATTGAACTTTTCACCGTCTTTTACCCACCTCCTAGGAGAATTTAAAATTTTTACAGAAAACATAATTTTACCCCTTCTGTGAGTGGAATTTCTAAAATCCGAGAGACACGGTTAATGTCAAGGAGTAAAATGTGGTTCAATAAGATAAAAATAATTTTTGGTGAATAGTAACTTTTTATTTTTTTTACCACGGTTAAATGTAAATAGGGTAAATAAGAGTAAAAATGATATTATTATTACCATAACACATGTCCAAATTCTATTGGATAAGTGTAATTCGACCAAAAACAACCTTAGGAAGAAAATATGACCATTTAGGTCCACTTGGATTAGATTAGGAAATTTATTATAATTTTATTTAAAGAATAATTAAAATAGTTTAAATAAATGTTTAATAACTAATTCATTTTTAATATAGGGTTATACCGAAGATAAATTCTACTATAAATATTAATTATAAATATAAAAATATTTCTTACATAATGGTATTTTATTTATAATTTTTAGACATCAAATATTTTAATTTAGTTATGACACATTGATGATGTATTAATTACCTTATTAATGAAATATTAACAGAATTGATATTATAAATAAATAAATGTAATATGAGAATTTTTATGAATTCCACTAATTTTCTAGGTTAATATGACATGTAATTATTTATTTAATTAAATTTTTCGAACTAATCATGCTGTCATGATTTTCACAAAAATAAATTAACAAATAGTGTCAAAATTGAGATAAAATAGTTTTTAAAACAAATATTATATTATTAATTGTTATTGTATTACTAAAAATATATGGATCAGCCAAATGACTTAGATAAGGTTATATATATTAATAATGAAACACTTGGGGTTGTTTTTTCTTGTTATAGTATGTTTATTAACCATATAGTGTAAGAAAACAAGAAGACACGATAAAAGATAAATTATTTAACTTAGAGTTAAATCTAAATGATAAGGTTAAAATGGTAACCTAAACATTTCTAAAACCTATTGGTTGAGAGGATTTCGAACCATCCCCACTTTAGATTCAAAATAAATCAAGTTGGAGATATTATAAACCTAATATAACTTTATAATAAAATCATATTTTATGTTTTTCCTAACATTCCCCTCTCCTCCCTTACAAAAGGGCACCTCCTCCCTCTTCTCTTTACACAATTTTGAGCATTCTAGCTCAGCCAGCCCCTGCCCATTTCCCATATCAACTTCCCTAGAAACATCATTAAGGTTCTGGTCTCCTCAATAGACCAACTCTAGTGCCTTAAGATGAAGCTTAAAAGAGGTGCATCAAAGAAGAGGAGTTTCGGATATATACGAAGCATATCCGATCTAAGTTAAGGGAAAATCTTGTAATCTCAAATTTTACCCGAGATTGTTTATTAGTATGTATTTACTGGGGGATATATTTATCATCGATGTCTATGTTTTATAAAAATGTTGTCATGTATGTTTAAAGTTTTTTTTACCCATTTTTGACTATTACTACATGGTATGTAAGGAATATTCTTTTTGTTTACCATACAAGGTACTTTTTTATGATTCCAACAAAAGTACGAGGATAATGACTTTTTAAAATATACGGCATGAACCGATTTTCACGGATTCATAAAGCCTTATTTTCCAGAAGCTTACTCTAAAATATTTCATGACTATTTTCACAAAAAAATACTTTTCTTTTAGAATTTCATGGAATTTTTTGAAATGAAAATGATTTTGAAGAAGAAAGGATATTTTACTCACAAATTCATTTCAAGGGTTTTGTCAAAACTATTTTCCATATAAGATGACATTAATTAGTATGATTATGTTTCAAGTATAATGTCAATATGATTTACATGGTTCTTTTTTCTTATGATGAAAGGATATCCATTTGTTTTATATGGATTATGTTATGATGGGATGACGTTTATGAAACCCATTTTATTCTTTGGGTTATGAGGAATGATTTATGTTTATGTTGTGTTACACGTAAGAATGATTTAATTATGAGATGGGTGGGACCTATATCTCTGACCAATGCATTGGGTAATGATTTATATCTCATGATATAGACATGGTTGGAATGACAAGTAAATCTGGTTCAGTAATACAGGGCTGCAACGACAAGTAAAACCAGTTCAGTAAGTGACTTTGTCCTCTAAGATGGTCTTGGAAGAAATGCCTTGGCTACTATGGAAATAATATCATGTGCGTAATGTTTTTCTATAATTTAATGTTTTATTCCCATTTTATTTTCTCATGACTAATTTTCTTTTATGATCTATTCCATATGTACTGCGATGTTTTATGTCATTGCTCAAGATTTTGATGTTTAGATTTTATTCTCATGTTTTTACATTCAAATGTCTATGGATTGTTTTAGGATCTCTATGTTTACCCTTAATGAGAATTTGAGCTCACCCATTATATGTTTTCATTTCCCCATGATATAAATAAAGTGTTTAGGTAAGAAAAAAAGGTGAAGATATTTATGGGAGATATTGAAGATCTTTCACCATGATTAGAAGATTATATTCAGAGTTTCCAAATACACTAAACTATTATGGTCCATTGGTGTCTTGTTTTTTTATGTATTAAATATTCCGAAAAATGTAATGTCTATGTACGTTAATCTTTAGGTATCTACAGTTTTCCCATAAAAAATGTTCCTTCAAATCACTATAAATCATAGTGCTACCAGGGTGTATACTGAAATTGGAGCTATGAGCATCATCAAACAATTTCATTTTTAGACCAGGTATATCGAGAACACAATGTCACTTTACACATTTCTAAATCCAATCTTCAAATATGAATTCGATCAATCTCCCATTGTTTGATGCTTAAATTTTCTTTTGTAACTCCTCATCAGCAGTCTGAGAACTTTTTAACCTTTCACTTAAATATGGTTTGGCAACCATTTGAAAATGTATCGATGTTTCACCTTCAATGATTATTCTCATGTCTATATTTACTAGATCCATGAACATAGGTTCCCATTCAACTCTCATATTGTTCAAAACTCCATGATCCATTATCCTAAAAGCATCTTCGACCTTATTTTCCTTCCCCAGGTGGTAGTGTATAGTGTAATCATAATAATTGAGTAGTTATTTCTATCTTCATTGTCTCATGTTGATTTCTTTTTGTGAGAAAATATTTTTGAAACACTTGTAATAAATATATATCTTGCATTATTTTCACAATATAGATAGTCTCTTCACATCTTCAAAGAAACGATTACATCTGATAACTCACCATCTTGAGTGGGATAGTTTTGTTCATGATTTTTTAGATATCATGATGCATATACAATAACTCAATCATTCTGCATAAGGAAACAACTAAGTCCTTTATTTGATGCATCACTATAAATAACAAACCCATCAATCCCTACTGGTAGAGTCATGATATGATGATTCACTAATCTTATATTTGGTTCTTAAAAGTGTTCTTCAAATTCAACTATCCATACAAATTTAACCCCTTTGCATGTGAGCTTGGTTAATGGGTTATCCAATCAGGAAACTTTCTGGACAAAATGTCGATAATAACCTGCTAATCCAATAAAACTGCATACGTCAGTTATACGAGTCAGTGTTGGCCATTCTTGTATTACTCTGGTCCTAGAAGAATCAATAGAGATTTCATCCTCAGGGAAAATATGGACAAGAAAATAAATCTCTTGAAGCCAGAATTCACACGTGCTAAACATCCCATATAACTCATTTCTTTTAATGGATTTCAGAATAGTGTGCAGGTGATTTTCATTATCTTCTTTTATATTTGACTAAACCATGAGGTCATCAATAAATACCACTAAAAATTAATCCTGATATTTCTTGAAAACTATATTCATTAGATCCATTAAAATAAAGGGTGCATTAGTCTGTTCAAAAAGTATTGTTTTAATATCGTAATACCCATTCCTAGCTCAAAATATTGTTTTTCGAATGTCTTCCTTCTTCACACACAACTAATTATATCTAGATCGAAGGTCAATATTTGAAAAATATTTTTATCCATTATTTTGGTAAAATGAATCATCAATCTGAGGTAGGGGATACTTTTTCTTTATTGTTATAGAATTGATCTCCTTGTAGTCAATTCACTACCTCATATATTCATGTTTATTCTTATCAAAAACAACAGGGGCTCCCAATAAAGAAACACTGGGGAAAATAAAACCTTTATTACTCAATTACTCTAGTTGTTTCATTATTTCCCTTAATTATATAGTGTCCATTCAATAAGGGGTCTTCGATATGGTCCTTGAACTAGTATTAAATTAATGGAAAACTCAATTTCTCATTCTAGAGGATATATAGGAAAATCTTCATGAAACACATCAACATATTCATGCACAACATGTACCTTCTATATTGGAACATTCCTTTACTCACCCATTGTTATTTAATAATCTTACACTATAATAAATGAATTTAGTAGAGCTACTATGGGTGGATCTAGATAAGAATCAGGTGGTGACGTTTTGTCTCAAAAATTAAGGTACTCTTTATCGTCATAGAAAATTGTAACATCATTCTTCTTACAATAAATTTTCTGCATCATGGTATTAATGAAAATCCATTATGAGGATTATATAAAATTATATCATGGGTGTGATGATGAGATCAAAAGATAAAAAAATTTATTTCGTAATGGGAACTGATTCGCAAAATATTATTACAATGATACTTCCCTTAGGAGTTTTGACACACAACTATCGTGTTAAATCAAATTGGAAATATCTAATTTTCATACCAAACTGAGATGATATGGAATAATGAGATGATCTAGAATCAAATAAATCATTGGATAAACTTGAGGAAACCATTAAATTACCTTCCACCACGTCTTTCTGAACTTCAACCTCAGCCGTAGTGATCTCATAAGCCTGGCCTTTCTCCTTTGGCCTTTTCTGAGGTATTTTTCCTTGGTGCTTATAACATTAGTTGGAATAATTCCCATTTTCTCCAAAATTGTCTCATTCAACATTGAGAGCCTATTTTATTCCCAAGAAATCAAGGGCTTGGTGGATTTTTTCACCACACATGTAGCAGACTCCCTTTCCCTTCCGGAAAGTGCTGGGGTGTTTCTTCCTGCATTTATTACCGGATGGGTTTTAAAATGTTCCCTTCTTCCTCTTATTTATATTTCCAGAGTGTTTAGAATATCTATTCTTATTTGGCTTTGATTTAATGTTGTAATACATAGAGAATACAGTTTTTTTCTAGATATCACATGAGACTATATCTTCATATGATCAGAAGGATTGTGAGACGAATGCTCAACAAGGAAATGGTTTTAACAATCAATGAATCGATCAATCTTACTCCTTTGGTAACGTATATAATTTGAAACATGCCTTGAGAACCATGTAACATTAGCCTCATACATTGTGATATTCTCATCCTTATTTTTCCTCAGCCACATAAAATTTATTTCTATATCACCTCGATGGTCACAAGGAATGTATTTTTCTAAGAAAAGATCATTACTCTCCGTCAATTCCATATTTGACACTTCTTCATCTTCCATTGTGTTATGAAATAATGACAACAATTGATCTTCATATCCTTTGAGGACATAAACTACCATTACAACACTTTCCCTTTCCATACTCCCCAAAGCATGAAATATTTTCTCTATGGAACGTATCCATTTCTCAAATAAAAATGGATTTGTACCCCCATTTAATTTTCGTGGTTGTTGCCTCATGAAGAGGTCTAACATTATCCTCCACATTGTAGATAATCTTGATCTTTATGAGTTAGGTTATAATTCATAACATGTGTGTGTTCTCTCATTATGGTGATAAGATGACCAACACCAGTTGCATCACCGGCTCCACTATAATTATCTTGTGCATGAGAGAAATCTATACATAGATTACGTGCATTGATTCAGTTTCCATTCCATCCACTAGGTTCCATTTCTAAATAATGGCATAAACTAGATTAGTTTATGAATCTCAATACATAATTCCAATCTTGTAAAGCACTTACCATAAATTGTATAGCTTATGGATATAATTCATAATCATAAATATGTTTTCATTATTGATGTATATACTCATAAATACATCATAATGTTTTGTAAATAATTTACGAATTATCCTAATCATATCCCCCGGGAGTGTCATAACCAAGAGTGAAGCAAGGCCCGTCATCATGTACCAGGATACCCTTAGTCATGCTCGAAATACCTTGTCAGAGTTTTCACTTCTTGGTACATCTATGATAGAGTTTCCCCTACCTACTCATATCCTGATAGTGATGTATAGCTTGGAAAACATAAAAAATATCAACATTACCAAAATTCTAGTATATTCTTCTATATTAATCCTCAAAGTCTATATTTGGATAATGTTGGATGATAAGAGTTTTTCTAAATCTAGCTTCCAATGTTTGTACTAAAATTCAAATGATACTAACTGTAACACCCCAACCGTAGTTACCCAAAGTTAGTGCATCACTATATTACATTGGCATAATCAAAAGGGATTATGTCCAAAACGACTGATCACATTAGTAGCCTTGGATGTACTAGATATGAACACAAAATTTACATGACATCATGACATAAAAATACAAAGACATATTGTCCCCTTTGAACACAATTACATCACTTAACCTATCCCTACAGTTCAACCATAAAATTCTTCTTCACATCCTGGAAAAAATAAAACATAGAATGGGTTGAGCTCTGATGCTGAGTAAGGATAACAATATAGCAGAAAATTACATAAATAATCATAAACATTTAAGGTAATGTACAAGACTAAAAAATAATCCTTTCAAACATAAAATTCAGCATAATATGGAAAATATAAATCAAATAATTCCATTTAAATACTCACATGGATATTCTACTAGTCTAATTATCACATGTAAGTTCAATAGAGAATTTCATAATGATGGAATGCATAATTCCATACTTCATAACCATATAGTCAAGGCCTAATACAAATACTAAAAATAACATTTTTTCAAAAACTTGCGCTAAGACACAAGTTTGTCTCATGAGTCCTACCAATGCATCGAGGAGATATAACAGGCTCCACCCAACACTTTCTAACTACAAAGCATTCCGAATATAAAAAGGTTTAAACATAACATAAACATTCTTATTAAAAGAAAACATATTAAATGTTAATAAATTATCCATAAACCATTAATAGTAAAAAATAAACACATCTATAGTCAAACATATCACGAAACCTTCAATGAAATATAGAATATTTTTAGCATAATAAATCTACTTTAAATAAGAATACAATCCATCAAAGGATGTTGACATAGATTAAATGAAAACTACTTGAAAGAAATACCTCTTTATATTTTGAAATATTTTAAACGTCACATAAATATAAAAAAATTTTATTTTTAAAATAATCCTATATTTTTGTAATGGAAGCTTCGATGGTGTTATAATGTCAAAAAATAGCCACACCCGCCATATATGTAAAAAAATATTCTTTCATTAATTTCTTCCAAAAAGGTAGTAAAGGACCTTGTTTAGAAAATGATAGAAATATTCTTTTATAAAACTCTTATAAAAAGAAAAAAAGGGTATAAATGAAATTAACCCATAATATAGAAAATATAAAAAATATTTGAAAATACATTTTTATGAAACATGGATGTAGATGTTAATTAGGTCCCAGTAGATACTCACGTATAAACAACCTCTAATAATGATGATTTTGTAGAATTAACCCTGACTAGGAACCTTTACTTGATATTGGGTATGTTAAACAACTATATAATATTTAAATAATTGATATTAAATTATACAATAACCACATACATAAATATGATATCATATATGATATTTTAATATTTCATTGATAATAATATTTTAGTAGTGTCATTGTTTCGTGTGTTAATTGATTCATTTTCCTTTATATGTTTTGTTATGTAAGTCATTTTTGTTATGGATTGGATGTATTTGATTCATATACAGGATTATATTATGTTCTTAGAAAATATATTTAATAATAAAATGAAAATTATTCTTCAATGATTATGATGGTGATTGTATCTCATCGCGTTCGTGGAGATGATAATTCGTATGTACGCATGAGCGACAATATCATTATCATGATGGGTAAATTGTATGTAATTGGATATTATATCATATATAAATATTAATTAAAATTTTATATTCATTATTTACAATAGTTATACTCATTATTATACTCATCCAAATAATGAAGTGTTTGAATTACAAACAAACCACGACATGGAGACGGTAAGCCGTACGTACACAAGTACGACAACCTTTCATTCATAGCATGGATAGAATAATGAATATGGTTGTAAAATATTTATAATTACATAAAATTATGTATAAGGCACTTGGTTTATTATTTTCTAATTGAAAAAACAAAGAAAGTGGAAGTGGAAGAAGAAAAGAACTTTGAAGGAGGTGGTGAAATTATTACATCATCTTTCAGTGTTTCCCCTTTGACTTGATCAAAAGAGATTTGTAGGTTGGCTATATGATCAATGTAAGGAATCTTGGTCGAAATGAGGGTAGATTCTAGGATATTGGATTAGGTTTTGGCCTGTTCAATTGGCTTTGGGGGTGTGATTTTGAGGAAAGGAGAAGTACCATTTTATAAGAGAGGTCAGAGTAACTTTAGGAAATGCTTAAAATATTATTTTATTATACAATCATATTCGTTTTGTAATTTCTGAAAAATGATTTATATGGAGGATATGGTGGGTCCGGGTTTAAAACCGTTCAAAAAATATGTTTTATATCGGTTTAGGTTACCATATTATACTTATCAATCATATTTAACTCTTAGTTAAATAGTTTAATCGTTACCATGTATTCTTGTATTATTATAATAAATGGTTATTAAACTTACTATAAAAATCCAATCTTATCCCATGTGGTTAATTATCGATCCAAGACATTGTTTTTTAGGAATATTAAATCAATTAATAATATAGTATTGGTTTCAAGAACTTAATTATGTCATTTTTGACAGAATTTGGTATTTTGTTTTCGTGAAAGTCAAAACAACATTATCACTTCAAAAAAATTATTTAATCAACCCAAAGATTTCATATTAATATTTAAAATTAGTTTTATTCCTCAAAATTCTCGATCCAAATTTATTTTTATATTTATAATATCAATTATTTTTAATCTTTCATTAATAATATAATTACTACATTATCATTGTATCATAATTAAATTTATTTATGTAATTTATTAAAATTTGAAATAAAATACCATTACGTATTAAATAGAGTCGAATTAATCTATTGTATAACCCTATATTAAAAATGGTTTTGTTATTAAACATTGAATTTAACACATTTAACTATTCTAGAAATAAAATAATAATAAAAGTACTAATCTAATACAAGTGGACCAAAAGGATAATAATTTATTCGAAGGGTTTATTGTAGTTGAAAAAACATATCCAATATAATTTGGATATGTGTTAGGGTAATTATAATATCATTTTTACCATTAATTACCCTATTTACTTTAAACCATGGTAAATAAAAGTAAAAAAGACACTTTTCACTGATAATTATTTTTAACTTATTGAACCACATTTAACATAATAATGTCATTTGTGTCTCTCAAATTTTGGAAATTCAACTCAAAAAATTGGAAAATATTTCTTTATTCAATTTTGCAAATGCTCTTAGAAGGTAGTTAAAATGTGATAAAAAGTTCAATAAAAATGTATATATCATATATTATTATAAAATTATTTCGATGAATTAAATTGAACTTATTTAGGTATTATGAATATATTTTTACCTAATATAAATTTAAATAAAGTAACTAATTATTTAAATAAAATGTCTGTTTTAAACAATAACATTGTGTTGCTTTACTATTCATAAAAAAATGAATGTTTTCAGAAAAATACAAAAAATTCACCCAAAGCTAATGATGATATTCCAAATCCAAAAATGAAGTCCTTTTTTTAAAAAAATAACATAAAATTTCAAAAACTGGGTATTACTATTCATAATGGCGCTTTTGATTGGTCGTGGCGTGTTAAAACTCTAGGTTGTGTACAATGTAATATATTGCATTATTAAAAGGGAAACATACTGTCGAAACATGGGGTGTTACAGTAAAGGCATTTTTTTGCATGATTATCATAACATTGAAATGCAGAAACCTCATTTAACATGATTTTAGCATGAGCCAAGGCTCAGTGCACATGGATCATGAGTAAAACCTCATTGCACTAGAATTATCCTAACTAAACCCTCACATCACATGATGTATCATGATACTAATCATTACCCAATGCATTGGAGCACTATCTGAGAACACCCTTTATAATCATTTCATTTCATTCTTAAGTGTGCTACATGGATCGTATAATAAGGATTCATTAAACATCATCATCTATTCAATTATAAAAGAATTTGGAATTAATACATGAAACTCTATAATAAAAATGTAAATTGTCATTATGGTGATTGACCTTGATAGAAAAATTGGCATGGTATTCGTTACACAATGACATTGGCTTGGAAAATCGCGGTGCAATTTTGGAAGCAGAACAACGTGACATGAGAATTCATAAAAAAATGTTTTATGAGAGAAAAAGGGGTGTCCCATAATATGTACAATAAATGGAAATTAAGGAGTTCATATAGATAAATGTCCCAACATCTTAAATGGTATTAATATTTATAATACAGAATAATTTCATGAATGTAAATGAGAATAAGGAAATTCTATAAGGAATTTCAGCATGGTAACATGTGTACATGGGAGGTATTAATGAGAGAGAAAGATGAAAATCATTATTCGAACATAAGGAGGGAAGTATGTGGGAGTTGAAAAGTCATACCCTTAACTTTTTTATAGAAAACAAAAGGGTATAAAAACATAACGAAACGTGGAAAAAATGAGAATTGATAACATCACTTACTTTGACGTCTGATCCCAAAGACTTGATAGAGGATTCAGAGAGGCTTCGTGGGAGATTGGGGTGCCTTATAAGGATTCTAGAGAGAGGATGTTACAGGTTCGGCATGCTCCAAAGGCATTGAGTGTAGAGTAAGTGGGAACGTGGGTGGGTTTATATAGGAAAAGAGAGGGAATTCCTTATAATTTAGGTATTGGACACTACACATTAAACTAATCATAACCACAAACCAACACATGGTTTTCCCTATGGCTTCTTCCAAAGGAGAGTGGAAATTATTATTTTATAATGAAAAAAAGGCCAATGTTTTTAAAATATCAGGCTTCCTTATTTTGAGGTGAGCCACAATCTCAAGGAAATCATTTAAAAGAGGTAAGATGTATTATAAGTCTTGGAGGGTCCACTAAGGCACAAAAGAATTATAAAAAAAATCACATTTTTTTGAGCATAAAACATATATTGTATGAAAAAACATTTTATAGTATTTTATCACATAATTATTGTTTCATAATGATGCAATAAAATAGATTATATGTTTAAATGGTATATAATTTTTACTTGGAAATCCAACACTCAGAAAATTATGAAAATTTCACCATTTGATACATTCAACATCCTGATTCCAAAAATAATATTCATTTTATGTAAATAATTTTCTAACTATGTGAATTTTTACTTTTAAAAATAAAAACTTATAGTTATCGAAAATTCATTGGTTTGGTCCAAAAAAGCATTCAAACCTTAATAAAAATTACAATTTTATTTCTAAAAATTATATGATCATTTATATTTAAAAAATATTGATTTATTAATAATAATTTATTATTATATTATTTAATTAAAAAATCCACTAATTCATCAAAATAGATTTTTTACTTGAAAATTAACTACAAATACTATTTGCGCATTAAAACTATTTTGAAAGTAACTATAAGAAAATGAACGCATATTATTTGTTATATATAAAAATAATGCATATAATTATAGTGTTGGGGTCTTTTTATATAACCCCTTATAACACCCACATATATCCTAAGGGTATGGTGTCCGATGGTGATAGACTTTTGGGGTTTCTTGGATTACATCACTCAGTAGGTAATCACTATTAACATCTATATCTCTCATATGCGGGTTCGTTCGAGCATAAAGTGTTGAAGCATGGCATCGGCATGGTTAAGGTAGAATCCCAGTGACACCACCTCCTTTCCAATATCACAATAATAGGTTTCGTATGGAGAAATTCTTCTGGATGAGGTCATCACTTCAATTGTCTCAATATATTGGATTTGATAAAGCCCTATATTTATACTAATATCGAGATTACTATTTAAGGGCTATATTAAAAACGATCACAATTCATAATGGTATTTTAATATAAAAAAACATAAAATCAAAGAATTTAATTAGTGATATAACCATTATAGATAATAATACATTTAATTAGATGAAGAGAAATTTTCATTAAAAATGATTGGGTTGTTACAATGCCCACTGATATGTGATAGTACTAATGAACCCTTTACTTTATAGCTACTACAATTAAAATTTCAATTCAATTTATTTAGATGGTTCTATCCAATAAGACTAAAGGGAAATATTATTGGTCCATGGATGGTGACCAATTGTAAACTCCACTTCCCTTATAGGTGGAAACCCTTTTAAATATTCAGGGATCACATCTGGGAACTGATGAACCACTATATGAAAATTGTTTATCTCAATTTCTTCCACCGATGGAGAACAAAATGTTGTCAACTAATACTAGATCATTACAAATACTAGAACCAATAATCTCATTTCACATTGATGTTCTATTCTATCTCTTTGAAATAAATGATCGATGCCATCATTAATTGTAAAAATCAGTTTTTTGGTTTGACAGTCAATGTGATAATTGAACATTTTCAACCAATCCATTCCCAGGATCATATCATGGACATTCATCTTTGGTATATGTAAATCCCATTTTAGCTCAACTCCATCAATAGTTATAAAACATTCTCTAGACACATAGGCTCTATATTCCCTTTTCCTAGGATGATTTTTCATTTTTATCAGAAAATAAATTATCTCAGCATTTATACATAGCAAATCAATAGCACGAAAGGCAATAAAGTAATGGGAAGAAATGTTATCCAGAAATACATGCATAAGGGTCTAATTCAAAAGAACTATACCTATCATCATTGATGGTCTATACATATCATCATCAATAACCTTACAATAGCCATATAATTTATTGCTTGCTATACTTTGTTCCATGTTTCCCTATTTATATTTCCTTTCCATATGATTCATGGTATTCATGCAATAGCCACTGATATATCTACTATGACGATGACTGTGATTTGGAGACCGTTATATCGTCCTAGTATATGATGCCTGCAACACCAGAGAAGTGTCACGAACACCTGTCCTCAGAGCACTTTGACAATAGTACTGAGGATGTACCACATGGGTTTAGTTTTATAATGGCCTAGGTTGTGATGTACAATCTCAATTAATGTGGCAATGAGAACCAGATTTGGAACATCCCACTTTTCCCTTGGTTTTTGTAGGATTTTTTAGTGATCCAACTATCTAATTTTGATTCATTCTTTCATTGTGGAGGTTGGTGTCCCTCTTCCATTTTCTCTAAACAATAGAGTTACCATTTTTTACCTTGTTTATCAACAAAAATACTCCCATCATATCCCTAGAGATGTCTCTTTCATCTTTTTTCAATCTATTAACAATATATATATATAGTATTTAATATAGAGACGAAAAATCTTTAAGAAAACATATGGCATCATACCAGATTCGAAAATGTGTTTTCTCATGGATGTACTACCAGCAACATCAGGTGAAAAGTGAACTAAATTCATGAATTCATCCACATACTCCATGATAAACATATTTTTCTACTTCAAGATGAATAAGACCATTTTTTTGAATATTGAACATGTGATGGAAAAAATGTTTACTGAATAATTCATCAAAATACTCCCATTTAAGGCCATGATATTTATTATCTTACATACCTAAATTCCACTACTTTCGTGCATGATCCTTAGCATATATGTCACCATATTGACTTTCAACTTCAATAGTGTGCTGCTGAAATAAATTATATGAATAATCCATTTTAGGCACACCTATTCCTTCTTTGGTTCCAAATAACCTCAAAATATGGGTGGATTCTGCTTTAGGAACTAGATGGAATTATCCACATACCTTAACTCATCCCTCCTGTTCTTGTTGTATAGAACCTGATATTCTTGGACGATACACTATACTAGTTGTAGGTTCTCATGTGGCATAGGTGAGACTCTATTCTCCAATAATTATATTGTTTGGTTTCTACGATGCCTACCAGGTTCCATTTTCTATACAGACAAAAAAATCTGTATGTATAACTCTCTATCAATTGAAGGCATAACATTTCATATTCTGCAAGATGACAATTACCCAACCTTGCTTTAATAAAATAAACCATTACCATTTTTAACCATTTTTGAAAAAAGAGACCAATTATTTTTGAAAATTAATCCATTTTAAAAATACCACAATAATTCTCTTTTCAATGTCTTTCATTGGAATGTAATTTGATCTTTTTGTAAAAAAAATTCATCATTGCACCAAATCATATATCGTTACTAAAAATTAAATATGCACTCTTAGTTAGAAGTCATTTTATAATGTATTTCATGATTGTCTCATTGGCTAAACCCATAAGAATGTGATTTTAAATCATATAAGATTATCCAAAATAGTTATATAGCCAACCCTATAGTAACATGATGTTCTACATAAAATGGTCAGATACATATTTTTATGCTCTACATTTCAGGTCTTGATGATCCAAGTCCTTTCTACGTACCCCAGACAAAGAATAAACCCTAATTAACTTCAACTCATCCAAAAAAATATAACCACTTATTAGAAAAGGAAAAAACAATCGCTTAATACTTGTCCAAAATAGTCATTGGCATGTGAATGTAGATGTGCTTTACAAGGCCTTATGTGACATCCCAAATATTCCAAAGGCTAGAAATAAATTCCAAGGGATTCATTAATATGTGAAAGATGATTTTCCATTTTAAAATAAATAAAACCAAGAAAGAAAACTATAACAAAATAAAACAATACAATATGCATGATAAAAAGTGTAATAATTCTAAAAAATTTTATTTTTTTCAAAACCACTAAAATGGCTTCCACAGTGGAAGACTACAAAATAACCAATTACAAAGCTGTAGAAAAAACTATCAAAACTCAAAGATGGCCAAATAACTCTAAAGATCCACACACTCCGGGATCCAAATTCATCGAATAAAAAAGTATCATGATATACTAATAATGATATGAGATACTTTTCCTTTTACTATGTCATGGTCAATAACATACCAAAAAACACCAATATTTCAATGATGGGGTGAGTAATGAAACATGGTAGATGTTCCCTAATGACTTCCCTACTCAAGCCACTTGGATAGAACTTGTTATACATTTATATATTGAAAATAATATAAAAACATTTCTAAAAAAGTTTATATAAAAATAAAAACTTGTAAAATTAAGAACTAATTTTAACAATGTAATATCAAGGTCATGGAAAATGACCAAACAATGCTCTAAAAATTTACAAAATCCCCTTCTAGCAGAAACAATTTATTTCCACATAACCACACATCCAACCATGCATGAAAAAATGGATATACATTTACTCATGGATGGTGAGTAATCCTCTTAACAATCCGCCGCTTAGAAAACTACCTTGATAGGTTACGTTACCCCCATATTCATCGCAACATTTTTATGGGGGTACTTCTCTCCCTTATAAATCACGGTGCATATAAACACACAACAAACAATCATGAAAACACCATAAAAATCCATGTTAACTAAAACCATTTAAATAAAAACAAATTATGGAAAAACATTTCTCTGTGTGTAAAAACCAATTATTTTAAAAATCGTCATTTTAAAATCATGTTATCAAAAACACTTCCGACAATCAAACCAAACATTCCAATTTAACAAATCGTCACCCAATAAGGGTTTTTTAATCATATAATAGTGGATGCATAATAAATTTCAATAAAAGCATCAAATTTAATTAAAATATCATTATTATAAATATATTATTTGAGAGTGAATCCACCTACCTCGAGTTTTAAGGGCAAAACGAATAATGACACTTAAACGCCAACAGAATTCGGTTTAATCTCCAAGAACCTTCCTTAGATATCTTAACATGTCATAAAAAGGGAAAATATAATCATATTTTGCATAACAAATTATATATATATCCATAGTAAATATATATATAGTAAAATGATAGATATAGGGATGTATATCTAATAAAAACCACCATTATTGGCCCAAAACGATCACTTACTAAGAGGTTCAACATTCAAATCACCAAGGGAAGCATTCAGATCACCAATGGATTGATGAGAGAACCTTCCATATCCATTACAGATAGATAACATTGAAATAGGGTTTTATAGTAGTAAAAATAGTGGTTTTTAAAACAAAATGAATGGGGTACACATTTTTAGGATCTCATTTATTACACATGCTTGGTTAGTCATGTGGTTCGGAAAAATGTACACTAATAGTGCGCTAGATTCTATGTCAAGTAAGAACCTCCCAAAGTTTTCTCACATGTATTCTAAACCATGAACCAACTATTCCAAAGACCACTTTCTCAAGTGGAAATGTTTCTTAAGGTATTCTTCATTTTTTGGGAAAAATTGTGCACTGCCTATGCGCCATCCCTTTTCTCCTTATCTAATTGTGCACATTTTTTTGTAGGTATTGCACAGTTTTCCAAAACCATGCACCAACTGTGCATGTATATAGAATCCCAAATAACTCTCCAAAAATTCTTTAAAGTCTCCCAAAATTCCCCAATATTTTTTACATACGTAAAAATCATAAATAAAGGTTTACATACATTAAATCGAGGGTGCTTCATTTTACTTTATATTTATGTTTAAATTCATGTTATAATATTTCTAACTATATGGGTTCACTATATTCATTATTATAGTATTTTTCATTTATTTATGGTGATAAATATAAAATATATTAGTAAACAACCTAAGGATAAGTCTATATGTAAGATAAAATACTAAAAAATATTGAAGAATAGAGAGGCTGGTTTCTAAGAACATACAACCATGTCTATATAATCTATGTGGATGCTTAACTGGAATAGAATTATCAATGAGTAAATAACCCCAAAGGGTTATATTTTTAGTACCTAAACCTATTTCTAGTGAATGATATATTGGAATTTATGTACACCATTGTTGACACACTCTGTGGATATAATATGGAATAATCAAAAACTCATTATAATCAATTTTGAATGATGTGAATAGATTTATAGGTTTTAAAATGTAGTAGTATGTTTCCATGGATAACATATAATTAATCCTAATGCTTCATTAGTTTGTATATATACTTCATTTATACGATACTTTGCCTATTTTCATTGTTTATCATTTATATTATTTGTATTATGAGTACTCCGAATAGTAATATTATTTTTATTATTTTAGTTAATGGAATGAAACTTGTGGAATTATACTAATTGAAAATGTGATGATTCACCTAAAAATATTCCTATACTGATGGTACTAGTATCTGTGTATTTCTTGTATATAATAGAACAAATGGCGGTAAATATAAATAACATCTTAAATCATGTATAACACCCTTATTCAATGAAAGTTCAATTTTTGGTTGACCCCTTTCTGTGAAAAATCCCTATTCCCATCATGGGTTATTTATTTCCTCTAATTATGAAAAAAATTAATCAACATATTAAAAAATATATATTATATCCTCCAATTCAATGACCATGAGAAGTTTTAATTCACTATCTATCATCTTCAATTGGAATACTATTAGTGTTGGAAGCTTAGTAAGATCATTAATTTGAACGAGTAAATAGATTACATGGAATATGGAGGATTCAATAAAATATATTTTAATAAATATTTTCCATAGACATCATGACTTACAATGTATGGGAGTTCCTTCGATGGGAAAAAATTATAATGAGTTTATCTGGGAATGTATGGAAAACATCAAAAGGATTTAATTTTTCCCCACTAGATTTTTTAATAACACCTAATGTAATGTGGAAATCCCCCTTAGTGTATTTTATTTTAGACTAAAAATGGTTTTTAATTTGATACATTGACAGGAACAATGATATGTTAAGTTATCATTATAATTTCAAGATGGATATAAGTGGATATATTTTCCCTCATGGGGTTGGTGATAATAAATAGAAAATGAAATTTATTTTAGGAGGATCAACTGATAAATATCATGGACGAACGGAATACCATATTCCCACATGTAAGAAATGTAGGAGACAACATCCCTAAAAACATATCATGGTATTTGGGGGATGTGTTATGTGTTTAAAATTGGGGAATTGGGCTAGTAAATGTTATTGGGATATGAATAAGACTACTAATGTGATAGAAGAAAAAAAGTTTTGATTAAATATCATCATATAGTTCAATGTTCCAACTATAAAGAACATTGGAATTATACCATATAATTACCTATTATATGGGTTTCAAAGGACAATAAATGAAAATAATCTCCATAGTATAGGGATAATCTAAAGAAGAATTCCATTTCTACTTTCAACGTGGATTCCAAAAACGATGTGGTGACATGAATGTTTTTCATTAATTAAATAATATAAAAAAATTTGATTTGATTTTAGTCCAATAAAATTGTTCATATATTTCATGTTTGGTATAACTACTCAAAAACCAAGTCAACAAATAGAGGTTGAGTTATCTATGACAATAGAAAATTTAGAAGTTATTAATTCTCAAGTATATAACTCCTCCCCAATTAAATTTTATGGAATGAGACAACCACAAAATTATATTATACTTCCATTAGTTTAATTTGATTTTATTTTAGGCAGGAATGTTTTCCCTTATATGAATCCAACACCAACTATCTGGGGAGGGAGATCACTCCATCAATTTGATTCATCCTTCAAAACTCTATATTATTAATATTGAGGATTAATCTCCATTAGAATTTTCTTCACAAGCATGTATATTATTTCATTAAGAGAAATAATATCTAGCTGAAATTGTACAGATAATGTAGAGAATCATGGTGATATAAATCCCCATTCTGATGGGAAATATTGATATATTCCTTAAAGTTATTCATAGTATTCTTCAAGCCCAATCGGTTGAGTTCTCAATTGAATGTATACCCAGATCCTTTCCATATCCGAGACACCATATATAATGGACACTATTGAGTTAGAATAATTGAAGAATCAATTAAAAAAAATGTTGGTAGGGGTTTTATTTTTCTAAGTACTTCACTATTGTGTGTGTTAGTCATCTTCATTAAAATTAAGTGTTGGTCAATATTCCTCTATTAATGTTGTCATGGAATCTAAAAAATAGTGATAAAGAAAAATTATCCATGACCACAAATTAAGGAATTTATCAATTAGCTATATAGGTAACGATGCTTCTCTATGTTATAAATGTTGTTGGTATGTCAATAATTAGAGGAGAATAAAGAGAATATTCCCATAATAGAAATTCAAGGAAGGCTTTCACACTAAAAGTTTCTACTGATATCCATAAGATTCACTAATACAATATAAGTATTCATAGACATAATGAATTTAGTTGTAAGATATTATCTTAAAAATATTAGAGTCAACAATGATGATACTTTTATATCCCAAAAAATCAAGGATGAGCATTAAATATATTAGAATACAGAGTGAATGAATTTATAAAATATATCATCTATGAAAAGTACAATAAATGTGAGTTCTGGATATAGAATGTAACATTATTGGGGAATGTTATCACAATAAAATATATATTTTTAAGCCCTTATATGATAATGGATATTGAGAAATGGACTAGACCAACATCATTAAATGAAATTCATATTTTTATTGGACTCATGGGTTTTAATGATGATTGGTGATAAACATCCCACGATGGTTAAACCCATCAAATAAGATATATCATAATGGAGTGATGTTTTTATAGGACAATAAATGTGAAGAGATCCTGAAAGAGTTAAATAATTGTCTTTCTCACTACACCGGTTTTTAAACTAGACAAAATGTGGGGAACTTTTAATTATATATATTGATTATTTAGTGAAATTAATTGGTTCAATACTAATAGAAATTTATATGGTGATAGTACATTCCTCAAGGAAGTAAGAAATTCATGAGTAGAACAAACCAACATAAGATATGGAGAGAACTGTAGTAATAATTTTTTATGATTTTTGTGGATATATATATATACATGGGGAGAGGTGTGAAATATTGATCAATCATTATATCATAAATTATAATTCAAACTAAATTATATTAATATTCTCTAATAAATAAGGTTAGTGGTTATCATGAATTATGACTCATCAATCCACTACTATCATGGGATGGAAAATATATTGGTAGTGGTTCTATGTAGAAAGGACCCTGTAACATTATCCATGATGGGGATTTAAAGGGATCAAATTTTCATTCAATTATAATAGATGGATATGGTAATAAAAAAAGTTGAAATACATTATTACATTATCAGAGGAATTATTAATAATCCCTTATAGTGATAACAATGGTTGGTCAAAGAGATTATGTATAAATACAAATGATATTGGAATATATAAGAAAAGGGAAATCCTAATTTTTCACAATTTTTGAATAAGGATTTGTATGATTTGGAGATTCATTATGTGTACCATTAAAAGCTAAGATGATGAATGAATCTATTGATTGACGCACATTTCCCATCCTTCTCCATCCACCTAGCGTGATCAAAGTTGTACATATATATATATCTCTAAGAGAAATATTGGTCGGAAAATATGAGGAAGAAGATTATCTAATATACATAATTGTTCTTAGTATGACAAAAATATAAGGTATAAATGAAAAATGGCCAAGGGGATGATGAAGTTATATGGAAACAAACCTAAAATATCTATAAAATAGAATCTTTTGATAAAATTTCATTTTTTACATTCCTTAATTATTTTTCAGTTTACTTATATTTATAATTTACTGTGACCCATAAATACAGATGTATTACATTATAAATATAAAACTCCAACTCATTATCCCTTTTTCCCACAATACACAAAATTTATGATAGAAGTATTTTAGATTTCATGAAATTCTTTCAAAATGTTCATCTTCATATTATAATTTTACTAATCGTCTTTAAAAGCTAATTATTTTTTTAAAACATATGGTGAGGACAAACATATCAGTAAGGAAATGTAAAAATAATTAATGAAAACCATTAATTCATGAACACTTGTAATAATGTATCTTTTTAAAAATAAACATTGATCTCAATATAAAAAATTTATTACCTAAACAATCATAATCTCGGGATTAAAATTTATATAATATCATTACAAATAAATATTGATGGAAAAAATTAAAATGAAAAATGTATATTTTTAACCCAAAAAATATCCTCAAAAAAATTTAATAATTGTATACATTTAACCCTATATAATTATCATAATCATCCCTTTAAACACAATATCATTTAATTAAATTGTGAAAACATAATATTTATGCAAAAACCATTGAAAGAATATATTAGTCATAAATAAACATGATACATCATCTCCATATCAATCATAAATTCACTCTTAAAAATAAAATAGCTAGATAGAAAAATTAAAATAATTTCATAGGAGAAACCAAACTAGTTAACAATATCCCTTTATACAACACATTAGAGAGCTATATCAGGATCACCCATCTTCATGAGCTATATATATATATCACCTAGCATAATGATATATATCATAAACACACATAGTCACATGAAATTCAAAATAATCATTACATATTCAAAATACATGAAATCATTCATTTTCATCATCACACTCGTAAAAAATTTCTCTCTAACCATAAGAAAGTGTTTCTATATATCGAAATATCCATTATATTTAAAACCATTTTTGATAATACCCAGACAAATGGGAGGGATATATTCTAATTGAAAAAATAGAAAAATTATAGTGGATCAAACCAAAAAGTAGTGGTTATGTCAGTCAGAAAATATATTGACATCATATATATAAAAACGAAATATATAATTTGAATTTTTTGGGGATATATTATTTATAAAATAGAAAAAATATACAATTACAAACATTCAAAATAAACTAATATATATATATAATTTCATATAAAATTTATTTATTTACATACTCATAAATCAATATTAATGTTTTATGAATATGTATGTTGAGGGAAAAGATCTAGAAAATTAATCTTTAAAACATTTTAAAAGAGTTTTTTTTAAGAAATGTGTCCCTAAAAATGAGTGTGACACATCACATTAGTTATTTATAATCATAAATAATTTAATTAGATTAATTATTTACTTGTTTTTTAAAATTTTATATGATTAATATTAGATTTATTTTATTTAATATCTAATTATATAAAAATACATAATCAACTCTGTTCAGATTATATGTTTTGATGATATTTAGCTCATAAGTCAAGAAAGTATTTAGTTAGTTGACTTTGGTAAAAGTGTAAAGTATTACTTAATCTAATTAATTTTAATAATCACAAAATTTTTATTTATATACATTATTTAAAATTTAAATTCCAACCATTAAATATTATTATGATAACTGAATTGTAGTACAATTTTAGGCACAATTGGTCACACCTACGCATGAGTAACATTTCATTTTTTCAACGAACATGATGGAAAAAAGTTTTATATAATAGTTACTGAATAGTTATTATATTAAAAATATCATATTATCCCTTTTAATATACTTAAATATAGATTCTATGTTTTGTGGACATGAAAAAGGAAGCTCATCTCTTTGTGGAGGTTGAAATAAACATATACCCACGAACAGAATTATAATTTTTAAATTGATGTATGGGTAAAAAAGAATATGATATAATATATCTACAGACTAATAAATATTTCAATAATAAAATATATATAGATTATATTCATCATTTTAACCACTCATGAGAAGTGGTGATCTAAAATAAATTATACTAGTTCGTGAGGTGATGGTCCTCCACACACCTGAACGATGTTTCTGTATCAAATTTGATAGAATAAAAAGAA
Source organism: Viscum album (assembly GCA_963277665.1). Lineage (NCBI taxonomy): Eukaryota > Viridiplantae > Streptophyta > Magnoliopsida > Santalales > Viscaceae > Viscum > Viscum album. The sequence continues at coordinate 907,974,062 of OY728139.1, forward strand.
TGATATGGATAATTAAATTAACATAAATATATATAAATATATTTATTATAATATATTTATTATTTTACCGGGAAGGAATATTATTTTATGGTGGCATGGAATAAATTAAATGATAATTCTCGGTTACTAACTATACCACTTCTTTGAAAAACAACTTTAGGATTATGCCAAAAGCCTTCATAGGGTAATTTTATGATTAGAAAAGTAAATCAAGGAATTGTTAAGTGATTTTAGGATGGTATTTATTTAGCTATTGATATATCCCAAATGGTATTTATTTGTAGATAGGACACAAAATGGGGTGTCATTTTATAAATTGGGGAGATGATACACTTGGAATTTGTAAAGAGATTAAAATATATTAATGTATTACTCAAGAAATATTGATTACAAATTTACCATTAAAGAATATTATTTGAAATATATCTGAAATATGGATATAAAATATAATTTTTTATTTTTTTAGGTCATTTTCAACCTTATCACTAAAATTTAACACCCCGAAAAGATGTTTTAACCTTTACCCGATCAAAATAACTTTAATATTTTCACTAATTCGAATGACCAAAAATTAATTACACCATATTTAATTATAATATTTAGACTATTAAAATATATAGAATATTTTTTTATTTCATTTCATATAATAGATAAGAGTAAATTTTAAATTAAACCCGCAAAACACGGTAAAAATTAGATTTTATGAAGAAATAATTTAAGTAAAAAACGGTTTTTATACAAAATTCAGGTTTATTTTTTATTCCAATAAATATTATTTTATAATTATTAATAATATGGAGAAAATTAAATATTGAAATTAATCCAAAATAAAATCTAAAATTGAATATAGGTGACCGTTATCCATAAAATTTAGTATTTCTTAGTATTCATTGAAAAACAAAATATTTCTTAACAAAACCATCATATGATAAAATTTAAATGATAAATATAAAAACAATGTAATTTTATAAAATATAAATTATATAATTTTTTAAATATATTTTTTAAATAAAACCATTTTATTCATTAAAACCCAATTACAGTAGAAATATGTGTTTGCATTTTCTCTAAATTTTTTTAAAAATCATTATATAATGAATATAACTATATAAATTATATTTAATGAATTTTAATAATGCATGGACATAAATTTATATTTACATTATCAAGGTTGTAATATTAACTATTACATATACTTACATGTGAATGGGAAAAATCACCATAGTCTTTTTCGATGATCTTTCGAAGACATACCTATGTAGAAATATTATAAGGGTTTGGTTGGATCACAATAAAAATAATAATTGATAAATTACTATTAAATTAGTATTCCCACTAAATAAACTTATAATGATATTCAGTAGAGAAGTATAGTGGCTGTATGGAATGCCATTATCGATTATAAATGATTTAGATTAACAATTTAAACTCATTTCCTTTAAAAGTATCAATCATGATCAAATAAATAATTTAATGTTTTGTGTGGATTATAACCCACCAACTAATGTCCAATGTGATCATCCTGTATTGAATTTGGATGAAATTTTGACATCATTCTTAATGGACGTTAAAGGAGGACATTGTCAATATCATCCTTAAGAAGATTTATCATACAATAATAATTATCGCTCATGAATAAACATTTATCTATATAACTCCTTTTATGGTATGATGTATATAAAACATATGTGTTTGGATGATTTTACTGAATTAATGATTTTTTGGTTGTGAAATGTTCAATGAAAATGATGAAAAGATAAAAACCATTCAATAGTAAATCATAGAATCTAGGAGTTGAAAAAATAACTATATTGATAAACATCAAAGATACCTATATTTGGAAATTTGATATAGAGTCTGTAAAATAATGGGAATTTAAAAAATAATTATTACTTTCGATATCATATATGATACACCACATCGAGGTTAAGCACACAACATAATAATGTTTTCTAACTATTACCCTTATAACCTTGAAATTAGAATGATAGGAATTAATAATGATAACGGAATTATTAAAATATTATTTACACATGTATATAAAAGTAATTTTTTTTGAACAATTAATTATAATTCATTGATGAATAATTTTTAATATAAAGGGAAATGTTTTTTTGAAAAACTATTTAAATGCAAACAAGTTCGTATTATAATAATAAACTAAAAAATCACTCTAAGTGGATTATATTAATGATATATATATAATCAAATATTTTTTTTAAAATATTTTTTTTAATATTCTCTTCATGATATAATAAAAAATCTAATTTTATACATAAAATAATTATTTTTTATGGGTAGTTTTTCCACCTTTTGATGGTGCAATTATTTTTTAATCTTGTTGTGACACTTTTATAAATTCTATCATAGAAAATAAATTTTTTATTTAATAGAGTAATAACAATATATACTTTTGTTTATTTTGTTATATTTTTAAGATTTGTCTCATTTTTTGTTGAATAGTGAAATAACAAAACAGTTTACATGAAAACCAATTTTTTTCATAAAATGTATTTATAGTGTTAAATTATACATTTTAGTGGGTTTAAAGTATAATTGGATCATTTTTTATCATTTAATATAATTTAGGTGATTGGAATTAATTCAAAATTGATTTTCTATATCAAACAATTTCAATATTTTGAACATTTTTTACTTTAAAATCTCATTCTCTCATTTCATCAATGATATGAATTTTAAATTAATTTCCACCAATTTAATTTTTAGAATTAAAATAAATGGATGCAATATTTTCAATAAAAAATTCCAAATTAGAAAAATAGGTCCCATTTTGGACAATGTTAACAATACCTTTGGTATTTTTTTTATACGGATAAATGTAAATTAGTTAATTATGGGTTAAAATACTATTATATATATTATAAAATTATTTTAACAGGTGTACTACTAATATTAGATTAGTTTGATTAAAAAAAACCATTCTTGAGGAAAAATTATGATATTTTGAAGCCACATGGATGAGAGAATGACATTTATAAAATTATATTTAACGAAAAGATAATTTTATCACACTTTCCTTTTAACAAGTGAATTTTGTATAAATGGGATAATATAAGCTTTATGTTCGACTATAAATATTTATTTTAAAGATAAAATGTTTATAGTTACAAAAATATTTTGTTTTTAATGTTTAGAAAATAAATTGGTTAATTAAATTAATTATAAAATGCGTGATATTGATAATAAAAAATTGATTATAATTTCTGAAAATTATTGTCATTAATATTTTTTAGATTAATTTCAAATTTTAGTATTTTTTGAGAATTATGGGATCAAATTTATCTTGCAGTTATGATATTTTTTAAAAATTCAAGAAATGATTACTGTCAAAAAATGATATTATCGATATTTTATAATAAATAATATTTTATTAAATCAAATAATTTTTTAAAAAATATCAATTTTGGACAAATAATATAGATATTTCATAGAATTTCATAAATGAATCTTTTATTGTTCATTTGGAATTTTATAGTAATTATATTAACCCTCAATATGTAAATTACATGACATCGTAGTCTGAGTTAAAAGTGTTAAAACTGAATGATAAGGATTAAAAAAACAAAAACTCAAATTATTTTTATTGGAGGAATTTATTTATACCAAAAATAATCTTATATTTTAAATAAATCACATTCGATCCATTTTTATTTAAAAATGAATTTGTATTAGTATTGTATTTTTAAGAACTCCACGATTTCCCCTCGCCACCCTTATAAAAGGGCACCCATTTTTCACATTTCGATATACCTAAAAACCTATTTCTTTGGAGAAAGTTATACAATAATACCTTACTTGCATCCATAAAAGCATCCTATAGCTACTAGCATTGGAATAACACATCCTTACAGGTCTTGAGAATATCATCTTAAGAAGAGCTATCGTTTTAAATTAAGTGGATCTGTTTTTTTATTCTTGTTCTGTCAAATATTATTAAACCATGATGAAATAAAATCTAATGTATTCAAAATATATGGATATTTAATTATTTTATTATCATAAACTTTATCCATATCCACTTCCATCAATTGGGAAATTAATTAATCATTCATGCAGAGGGTGAACTACCACCTCACAAAACATTGTAATTCATTTTCTATAACATTTTCTCAATAATGGTTTTAATTATTGAATTAATGTTTATATATCATATTAATTATATAATGATTATTTTAAACAATAATATATCATTTAGTTTCTTACCTTCCCTTTCACAGAAAAATAGTAACATTGATCGTTTGTGCATGTGAACTATCACCTCCACGATGTGATGTGATTTATTTATTAATCACCACCTTATATGGATAAAATATATAAATTTATTTAAATTTGTAACAAGAAATTAATAATATTATGCTCATTATTTAAATTCAAATAAATAATTACATTCTTTAAAGGATGATCATTGAAAAATGAAAACATTACTCATGCGTACATATGACCTACCATCTCCATAATTATAAAATTGTTTAACTTTAACAATCATAAACATAGTTCTTTATATAAAGAATAATTGATTTATAAAAGTGATTATTATGTAATTATTTTTATTCTAGATATGATACACAAAGGATTACTTTGACTATTTTCATCATACCAAAGTCATATTAGATATATCTACCAAATAATATCAAAACATCCCATTTGGGTTTAAATAAATAATTAATTGGTACAACTGGGTAATAAGAAATAAAAAATTAATAATAAACATGATAAAAGTTATAAATCCAATAAATTGTTAACCGAATATTACTATTCATTAATTTAAAGGATATACTTGTTGAATCATACTGAAGAAATGGGACTTCGCCTCAATATTCATTCATTAAGGCATATCATGATGTTATACACCCACCTTTTATTATGTGTATATTGTAATTCCCCAAGCTTACATGCTATTCTTCTATTTGAATAATACAATAGCTTGTGTTGTACACAACTTCGAGTTCTAGCACACCACAACCAATCAAATTAGTCATTATTAATATTAATACCCACTTTTTTAAATTTTATAGATTTTATTTTTCAAAATGGTCTTCATTTTTGGATTTGGAATATCAAAATTAGATTATGGTGAATTTTTTGTATTTTTTTGAAAAATTTCTAATTTAGATGAATAGTGAAAAACACTACGTTATTTTTAAAAACCAACATTTTATTTTAAAAATTATTTATTTTATTTAAATTTATTATATGTAAAAATAGATACATAATACCTATATTAGTTCAATATAATTCATTGTACTCATTTTATAAGAAAATCAAATGTATAAAATTTTATTGATATTTTTAACGTCTTTTACCCACCTTTAAGGCATGTTAGTAAATTTGCATAGAAACCAATTTTACGGCTTCTATGAATTTAATTTAAAAATCAGAGAGACATAGTTTTCATTAGTAATTAAAATGTTTTTCAATATGGTGAAAATATTTTTTCTAAAAAATAACATTGGGATTTTATTAACCACGGTTAAAAGTAAATAGGGTAACTAAAGGTAACGTTGATATTTTAATTACCCTAAAAATGTTCTAATTATATTGGATAAATGTATTTAGACAAAAATAAACCATATGGATAAAATATGATCCTTTTTTATCCTAATGGATTAGATTAGGACATTTACTATTTTTTTATTTATTGAAGAGATAAAACTATTAAATTCAAATTTCAATAATTAAAAAAATTTAATATAGGGTTATAAATATGATAAAGTATACTATAAATATTCATTGGAAGGATTAAATTATTTAAAAAATATAGTAATTTTATTTATAATTATTATACGTTATATAATTAAATAAATTAATGACACAATGATGATGTTGTAAATATGTTATTAATGAAGGATTAAAATAATTGATATTATAAAAATGAAAATAAAATTAAATTGAGTTTTATGATGAATTAAATAAATTTTTGTGGTTAATATGACATGTATTTATTTATTTAATGTTTATTTTTCAATGCAATCATGTTATGTTGAATTTCACAGAAACCAAATACTAAATAGTGTCAAAATTGATATAAATTAGTTTTTAAAAAAAATATAATATTATGAAATGATATAATATTCACAAAAATATAAGGATAGACCAAATAAAATATATAAGGATAGATATGTCATTAATAAAAAAACTTGGGGTTCTCTTGGCATTTTATTGTATGTTTATTAGCCATGTAATATAAAAATACAAGAAGATATTGTAAATGTTAAACTATTTAACTAAGAGTTAAATGTAAACGATAATGTTAATATAGTGACATAAACATCATTAAAACGTATTTTTTGGGAAAATTTCGACTCATCCTCACCTTCTCCTCTAAATAAATCCATTTGGATGCATTATACAATGAAAATGATTTTATAATAATATAATATTTAAATATTTTCCTAATGTGACCATCACCTCTCTTATAAAAGGGTATTTAACCTTCTCTCAAAATAACTCCTCCAATGACATTTGGATCAGCCAAATCCTGATCAAATATCCTCCCTACTAACCTCACTTCAAACTAGAGGCCTTACATTGATCATAAATCTAACATAAAAAGACCTTTTTATCAAATCAAAATAAATCACCGGATGTAAAGGTAATTATTTCCTCACCTCTTTCAATGTTCTTTTCTTTTTCCGTTTCCTCATTATTTGGTGTTTCAATGAGAAAATAATAAATAAAATACCTTATAAAAATTTTTATTTGATTATAAATATGGTACAACTATATTCAATATTTTGTCCATCCTATGAATGACAATGTCACCATACATGCGTACGTACGACTTACCGTCTCCACGTCATGTGGTAGTTTGTTATTCAACACATAATTATCTAGATGGGTATGACAATGAGTATAGTTGATATTAATAATAAATATAAATGTTAATTATTTTGTATATATGATATACCAACTAATTAAAAATGATTTTACCATTAAGAGAATGATATTGTCTCTTGAGCATACGTAGAGATTACCATATCCACGAACGTGAAAAGTTTCATATCTCCATCGTAACCATTCTGTAATAATTTTTATTTTGTCATTAAAAATAATGTTTAAGATAATAATATAATTATGGATATGAATAAAATACATCCTATCTATAAAAAACAAGACTTACATAACAAAACATATAAATGAAACGAATCAGTTAACACCAAAAACTATGATACTACGGAAATATTATTAACAAAGAAATATTATAAGATCATATATGATATCATATTTATGTATGTGGTAATTTTATAATTTTATAACAATTCATTAACTATTTTACAGGAGGTTAAAATGCCCCGACCATGGAATAATACAAGGTAAGGGTTAATTTTTCAATATCTTTACTTATCAGAGGTTGTTTATACGTAAGTATCTACTAAGAATTCTTTATCATCCACATCAGTGTTTCATAAAAATGTATTACAAAATATTTTTACTATTTCCAAGAATAAGGGGTAATTTCATTTATACCCTTGTTATAATTTACATGAAATTTCTTGAGAAGAATATTTCTGTCATTTTCCAAAAAATGTACTTTATGACCATTTTGAAAAATTAGGTAAGAATGTTTTTTTAAATTATATGGCCGGTGCAGCTATTTTCCTACATTCTAACACCTCTAAAGCTTCTCTTTCAAGATTAAAAGAATATTTACAAATAATTTTTTTATTTTATAATTATAGTACCTTTAAATAATTTCAAAATAGAAATAGATATTTCTCTCAAATTGTTTTTATTTCATCAATGTTGACATCCTTTGATGGATTTTACACTTGTTTGAAGATGATTTATTATGATACAGTCTTCCATATTGTATATAGGGTTTTTATATGTTTGATTGTGGATGTTTTTTTATACCATTCATGGTTTATGGTTAAATTATTAATATTTCATATGTTAGTTTGAATAAGAATTCTTCTGTTATGTTTCATCTTCTTCATACGAGGAATGCATTGGACTTAGTAAGTGATGGGTGGAGCCCAATATATCTCCTCGATTCATCAGTAGGTCTCATGAGACAAACTAGTGTCTTGGAAAAAGGCTTTGACAAAATCTTATTTGTATTTTTGGAACGATACTTTGACTATGTGGTTATGATGTCCAACATTATGCATTCCAACATCATAAAATCATCTATTGATATTACATGCGATTATTCAACTAGTAGAATATCCAAGTGGTAAATGAAATTATTTGATTTATCATTTCTATATTATACTGATGATTAATTTTAAAATTCTTTTGTTTTAGTCTTATAAATTGTCTTCAATGTTTATGTGTATTTATGAAAGTTTCCACAATATTGTTATCCTTTTTGAGTATCTGAGCTCACCTTTTTATTATGTTTTTTTATCTAGGATGTGAATAAGTATATGATGACTGACAAGCAAGGATTGGATATGAGACTCGTGTGTGTTCAAAAGAGACACAATGTTGTTGTTTTTCCATTTCATAATGTAATGTAATACATATGTAAGTATCTTTTACTTACAAGGTTACTAAACTAATCGATCATTCGAGATTGGATATATTGTGATCATGCCAATGTTATGTAATAATACACCAACTCAGCGTTACTATGATCGGGGTTATTACAGTTGGTATTAGATAACGTTTAGTACAAACCTTAGAAACTAGATTTATAAAAACACTGATTAGAAGACATTACCCTAAGATAGACATTAAGGATTATTATAGAAGTACTATCTATAATTTTGGTAATGTAGATATTTTGTGAATTTTCCAAGCAATACATCCATGTCTGGATACGAGCCAGTATAGGCAACTCTCACACAGATGTATCTAGGGGTAAAACATGAAAACCCTGCTCTGAGCAAAACTCAAACATGAACTAGTGCATGACAATCGACATTGCTCCACTCTTAGTTATGACACTTTCGAGGGATATGCTTATGATAATTCACATTTTAATTACATTCCATTATGAAGGATTTAGGAGTAAACAATTCCTCAAAGAAAACATTTTTTTATGATTATTGATCATATTCATAAAATGTTCCGTTTTTGTTAGGTGTTTTACTAGTTTGGAATTATGTATTTTGATTTATAAACTAACATATTATATGAAATTTTTTAGAAATGGAATGTTGTTGAAGGAATGAAAATTATATCAATGCACTTAATCCATGTAGGGATTTCCATCCTACAAAAGATAGTTATAGTGGAGTTGGAGATACAAATGGTGCTGAAAATTGTATAACCGTACTAGGGCAACTCACTTCGGATATGAATAATATCCTCACCTATTTGGAACAACCAAATCCATAACATGGAGGATCAATGTTAGGTCGCTTCATGAGACAAAAACTATGAAAAGTCAATGGGACTAAAAATCTATTTGTAGGTGAGCAGTAGATAAGTTCCTTAGATAAAATATTTCATGCATTGGGGAGTAGCGAAAGGGAAAAAGTTGTCTTGGAATCTTACCACCACACGGGAGATGCAGATCAATGGTGGTAATTAATTCAAAACGCAAAGGAGGATGAAGAAGTATCAAATATGGAATGAAAAGTGTTTGAAGTTATTTTCTTACATAAATTCAATCCTCATAACTATCGTGTAGATATGGAAAGCCAATTTCTAAGTCTGATTCAAATGTAGGATGAGAATGTCGCAGTGTATGAGGCTTACATTATTATGTTAGCAAGGCATGCGGCCGATTATATATGTAACCCAGGGAGTAAGATTGATTGATTCTTTTATGGGATAAAACCATTTCTCTGTTGATCATTAGTCTCACAATCCTTCACATCATACTAAGATATTGTCTCATGTTCTATAATGATAGAAAGGGAATTATCTACATCTTATGGCTTTAATGCAAAGCAAGAGAAGTAGATATATTATGAACATTGTCGAAATGAAAATAAGGGGAATAAGATAAAAGTTTAATTTCTGTCCTGCAGTAAATGAGGGAAGAAACACCCCGAAAATTTCCTAATGGGAATAAGAGTTGTTACAAGTGTGGTGTAGAAGGCCACCAAGCTCGTGATTTCATGGGAAAGAAAAAGGCTATTAATTTTGAATGATACAATTGTAGATAAGTGTAGATTTATCCAAATTAATGTCCGAAGAGCTATGGAAACATAACTGATAAAATTCCAAGGTAGAAAGGCCAATCTTATGTGATTACTACTGCTAAGGTTGAATCTCCATATGATGTGGTGGTAGGTAATTTAATGGTTTCCGCACATTTAGTAAACACTTTTTTTGATTCTAGATCATCTAATAGTTTCATATCGTTCCATTTTTAAAAGAAAATTAGATATTCCCAACTTTTTTAAATAGGGTATTTGTTATTCAAAAATCCTAAGGGAAGTTTCATTGCAACAACATTTTTTGAATATGTTACCATTGTTCCATATAAATGTGATTTATCTATTCATCTTATTGTCATAAAAATTATTGAATGTGATATAATCCTTGGTATGGATTGGTTTTTTGAACATGATATGAAAGTTTATTTTTAAAAGAAGGTGGTTACAATTTTTGATGGTGGTAAGGAATACCTTATCTTTAGAGTAGAAATGTCACAATCTGATTCTTACGTAGATCCACCCCCAGTATATCTCCTAAAATCAATTTTTTTTAGGTAGGGATTGAAATAACTATGGGTGAGGAAAATAATGTTCAAATAAAGGGTACACCTATTGTGAATGAATATATCAATTTGTTTCCAGAGGATTTTATATACATCCTCTAGAATGAGAAATTGAGTTTTTAATTAAATGAGTTCCTGGTTCAAGGTCCATATCGAATACCCCTTATAGAATGGCCATTATGGAATTAGTGGAACTAAAGAAACAACAAGAGGAATTTAGTAATAAAGGATTTATTCACCCATGTGTTTTAGATGGGGAGACCATGTTCTTTTTATTATGAAAAAAGATAGATCTAGGAGGTTGTACATTTACTATACAGAGATCAATGCAATAAATATAAAGAAAAAGTACCCCCTCTCTCATATTGATGATTTATTCGGTCAACTTCTAGGAGCTCAATATGTTTTAATGAATTACCTTCGATTTGGATATCATCCATTGTGTGTGAAGAAGGAAGACATTACGAAGACAACATTTCATACTAGGTATGGGCATTACGAGTTTACAATAATGCCTTTTGGACTAACTATTACATCCTCTATCATCATGAATCAAATGAATAGATTTTTAAATGAATATCATGATTAAATTTTAGTGGTATTTATTGATGATATATTCATATAATCCAAAGTCTATGAAGATCATGAAAGTCAGTTGTGAAATATTCTAAAGACTTTTAGAAGAAATGAATTATATGGGTTGTTTAGCATGTATCGATTATGGCTTTAGAAGATTTATTTTCTTGGCCATATTATCTATAAGTATGGAATCTTTGATAATATTTCTAAGACAAGAGCAATATAAGAATAGCCAGAACCAATGAGCATAACTGAGGTTTGATGTTTTATAGATTTAGCAGGTTATTATCAGCATTTTGTCCATAATTTTTTCAAAATTGGATAACCCATTAACTTAGATCACACGTAAAGGGATTAAATTATTTTGACAAAAGATTGCGAATAATGATTTTAAGAATATAATAGAAGATTAGTCAATGATTTTATCTTGATTATACCATCGGGTAATGATGGGTTTGTTATTTATAGAGATTCTTCAACGAAAGGACATGGTTGTTTCCTTATACAGAATGGTAATGTTTTTGACTGAACATCATGACATCAAAAAATTCATGAACATAATTATCCAACTCATGATCTTGAGTTAACAACTGTAATATATTCCTTTAAGATAAGAAGACACTATATATATGGTTAGAAATGTGACATATATACTGATCACCAGAGTCAGAAGTATATTTTCTTATATAAAGAACTCAATATGAGGAAAAGATGATGGCCTGAACTACTCAATGATTATAATTTCACTATACACTACCACCTGATGAAGGAAAATAAGGTGGAAGAAGCTTTGAGCATAAAAGATCATTGATTTATAAAAAAGATGAGAGTTTGAGGGGATCCTATGTACATAGATCTAGTAAAGATGGATATGGGAATAATAAATGAAGGTGAAACATCAATACATTATCTAATGGTTTCCAAACCTTCATTATTAGAATGGATAAAAATTTCTTAGACTGATGCTGTGGAATTTCAAATGAAAATTAATGCTGTGAATGATGAGAGATTTATTGACTTCGAATATGAAGATGGAATTTTAAAATTTTGAAAGAGACATCGTGTCCAGACATACCTGATCTAAAAACAGATTTGTTCGATGATGATCATAGCTTGAATTTATCTATTAACCCTAGTAGTACTATGATGTATAGATATTTTAAGGAACGTTTTTGGTGGGAAAACATGAGGATGGAGATTTTTGATTATGTGTCAAGATGTATGGTTTTTCAACAGGTGAAGTCTGGAAGACGACATCCTAGGGGAGCCATGCAACCTCTTTCCTTACCTGATTGGAAATGGGACGATATTTCAATGGATATTATCAAGGGACTAACAAAGAATCATAGAAATAATGAATTGATATGGGTCATTGTTGATCATCTAACCAATTCAGCACATTTTCTTGCTATAATAAAAGATTTACCACTTTAACATATATCAAGACTGTATATTAATGAATTTTTAAGTCTTCCTGGTGTACCCATATCGATTGTTTCTATCATGATCGTCATTTTAAATCGGGATTCTGAGAAAGTCTTCAGAAAACCCTAGATACTGAACTTAATTTGTGCAGGGCCTACCACCCTCAAGCTGATGGAAAATCCAAACTAACTATTCAAGACATAGAATACATGTTGAGATCTACCTCCATTGATATTAAAGGTATGAGGGATCAATATTTACCTCTAATATAGTTTTCTTATAATATTAGATTCTATTCATGTATTCAAATGGCATCAAATGAAGTGTTATATAGAAAGGGATGTCGCACACTAACATGTTGTGATGATGTTGGTAAAGCAAAACAAGTAGGCCCAAAACATGTTAAGGAATGAATGGAAAAGGTGAAGATTATACAAACCAATGTTAAAGAATCTCTAAGTAGGAAAAAGATCTATCTCGCTAACAGAAAGACAGATTTGGATTTTCAAGTAGGAGTTCATGTTTTATTAAATGTATCTCAATAGAAGGGTGTCATATGATCCAATATATAGGGTAAATTAACTTTAAGGTACATCGGACCTTTCAAAATTCTAGACCGAATTGGAGCTGTAGCTTACCGTTTGGTAATGCCTCAAGTCTCTCTAAATTCATGATGTGTTTCACTTATCACTATTGAGAAAATACATTTCAGACCCAACACATGTACTCACCTATGAAGAAATATAACTGGAACCTGATCTATCTTATTGTGAAGAGCCTTATATGATTCAAGATACTAGAGAATATGTTTTGAGAAACCGGACGACTCATCTGGTAAATGTTCTACGGAGAAACCATAAGATGGAAGAGACAACTTGAGAACTTGAGGAAATTATGAAAAAGAACCACCGAAATCATTTTTTGTAGTAATATTATTGAAATTTAGAGGATGAAATTATTTGAAGTACGGACGAACGAAACAACCCACTCTTCCATGGTACACTTCTCTTTAAATAGTACAATAACTTGCAATGTACCCTACTTCGAGTTCTAGCACACCACGACCAATAAAACTATGCGTTATGAATTGTAGTAAACACTTTTTCATATTTTAGAAATTTTATTTTTGAAATTCATTTCATTTTTGTCTTTGAAATATAAAAATTAGCTTTGGGTGATTTTTTTTGAACACATTCGATTTTGGACGAATAGTGAAAACACTACGTTATTGTTTAAAATCAATTTTTTATTTAAATAATTATGTATTTCATTTAAATTTTTTTCAACACAAAATAGATACATAGTACCTTTATTTATCCAATGTAACTCAATGGAATCATTTTATAATAAGATTAGATGTATAAAATTTTATAGAACTTTTTAACGTCTTTTACCCACTTTCTAGGCACATTTGGAAATTTGCATAAAATGAAAATTTACCGTTTCTGTGAATTTAATTTCAATAATATAAGATACAAGGATGACATCAGTAAGTAAAATATTTTTCAATTGGTTGAAAATATCTTTTTTTTTGAATACTAACTTTTGGATTTTATTTAATACGGTTAAATGTAAATAGGGTAATTAAAGGGAAAAAAGATATTATAATTACCCTAAAATATGTCCTAATTCTATTGGATAATTGTATTTCGACCAAAATCAACCTTATGAATAAAATATGATCCTCTTTAGTTCACTTGGATTAGATTAATACATTTATTATTATTTTATTTATAGAAGAGTTAAAAGTGTTAAATTGAAATTGTAATAAGTAAAAAAAATTTAAAATAGGGTTATACCTAAGATAAATTTGACTATAAGTAATCATTAGAAATTTTAAAGGATTTCCTACAAAATTTCATTTTAGTTATAATTTTAAGACATTAAATAAATAAATTTATGTATGACATAATGATGATAAAGTAAAAACCTTATAAATGAATGATTAAAATTATTGATATTATAAATATAAAAATATATGTTAATTGACACTTATGATGCATTACACGAATTTTATAGATTAATATGACATTTTAGGACTGATTTAACTAATGTTTTTCAATATAATCAATTTTTTTTACTTTCACCAAAAACAAATGCATAATAGTGTCAAAAGTGACATAAATGAGTTTCTAAATAAAATACTATAATATTAAATGATATAATACTCATAAAAATATATAGATCAGTCAAAATACTTATATAATGATAGATATGCCATTAAGTAAATACTTTGGGTTCCCTTGGAATTTAATAGTATGTTTATTAACTATGTAATTTAAAAATACAAGAAGACATTGTCAAAGTTAAAAAATTTAACTAAGAGTTAAATCTAAAAGATATGGCTAATATGGTGACCTAAATTTGTCTAAAACCTATTGGATGAGAGGCTCTCAACCCATACACACCATATCCAATAAATAAATCGATTTGAAACCATTATAAGAAAATTATTTTGTCATAAAATAATATTTTAATCCTTTCCTAAATTGACCCTCACCTCTATTATAAAAGGGTACTTCCCATTCTCTCAAAATCACACCAACAATGTAAAGCCTTGACCCCAGTTACACAGAGATGGTGCTTTATTACATATCCTTGGCATGATACAAGGAATTATATCCTAAAATACTGATCAGTTTAGTATTATTGGATACATGATACAAACATAAGTTCAACATTACAACTTCAAAATAAATACAACACTAATTTGTTCCTTTACAGACATCCTAGTATCCTATATTATGGATGAAAGTCACTCATTACTAACTTCTTCATATACTGGGTAAATGAAACATAAGAAAGGGGTGAGCTCAAATTCTCAGTAAGAGTAAGAAATACAGTTGAAGATAACATAAACCTTAGGCATGATGAATAATTTAAAACACATGCCTTTATAAATAACCAACACAAACACTTTATGGAAGGAATATGCGATTAGTAACTAATGACATAGTAAAACATTGTCATGGTCATTATACTAGTCAAATAACCACATGAAACATCCTTATTATTTTCATAATGAGGGAATGTATAATGCCAGAAATTATGAAACATCTTTTCAAGGCCTCATCCAAGACGTCTTAAATTGATTTAGGCCTCGGCCAAAACAATATATCAAATTGAGAATGGCCTCGGCCAATTCCACATCTAATTGTCTCATGAGACCTACTGATGCACCAATGAGCTATAGCAGGCTCCTCCCGACACATACTAAGTCCAATAAATTCCTCATATTAGAAGGTTGAAACATAACATAAACATTTGTATTAAAACTAGATTATGAAATATCAGTACTTTAACCATAAACCAAGAATGGTAAAAAAATAACACAACCAAAGTTAAACATGTCACAATACATTAAATACGATATGGAATATTTGTGTAATAATAAATCAACTTCAAACTAGTGTAAAATTTATCAAAGGATGTTGACATAGATGAAATCAAAACTATTTGACAGAAATATCTCTTTTTGTTTTGTAATCATTTAAGAGTAACATAACTATAAAAGAAAACATTTATTTCTAAAATATTCATATAATATTGAAGGTAATCTTCATCGATGTTATAACAGCATAAAATAGCCGCACCCACTGTATAAGTTAAAAAAATATTCTTACCATTATTTTGTCGAAATGGTCATAAAGTACCTTTTTTGGAAAATGATGAATGGATTCCTTTCAAATCATATAATGTAAAATAATATTATTAATGAATTTATCCAATTTTCTAATAAATAGTTAAAATGTTTTGAAATAAATGTTTAATAAAACACGGATGTGTATGATAAAGAGGTCCCAATAGATACTTGCATAAAAACAACCTCAGATAACATCAAGATTGTGATATTAACCATTACCTTGTAATTTTGCATGGTTGAGGGAACATTAAACTCCAGTATAATAGTTAAACCATTTTTTTTAAATTATACAAAATGATATAAATAAATATGATATCATTTATGATCTTCTAATATTGCTTTGTTAATAATATTTTAGTAGTATCATCATTTCAGGTGTTAACTAATTCTTTTACCTATATATTATTGGTTACATAAGCCATATTTGTTATTAATAGGATGTATTTTATTCATATACATAATGATATTATGTTCATAAACATGATATTTAATTATAAAATAGAAATTATTCTCAGATGATTACGATGGGGAATGAATCTTATCGCGTTCGTGGAGACTGTAATCTCTACGTACGCATGAGCAACAATATCATTATATTTATGGTGAAATCATATGTAATTGAATGTTATATCATATAATAAGAATCATTAACATTTTATATTTATTATTTTCATCAATTTTAATAATTTTTATACACATCTAAATAATGAAGTGTTTGAATAACAAACTACACCACGACGTGGAAACGGTAAGCCATATGTACTTACATATGGTGACTTTTTCATTTGTAGTATGGATAGAATAATAATTAAGGATGTACCATATTAATAATAACATAATAGAATGTATAAGGTAATATATTTATTATTTTGGTTTGGAAACAATAAAGAAAAAGGAGTGGATGAAGAAAAGAACTTGAAAGAGTGTTATAATATTATTACATCCACCTCAGATGTTTCCTTTTGAGTTGATCAAAAAGGCTCTATAGGATGGCTTTATGATAAAATTAAGGCCTTTATGTTGAAGAAAGGAATGTTGGTAGCATATTTGGGTAGGGTTTGGCCTAACCAAATGGCTTTAGTGGTGTGAAATTATGAGAAGGTGAAGTGCCATTTTATAAGAGAGGTGAAAGACACTTTATGAAAAGCATGAAATATTATTCTATGATAAAATTATTTTCTGTTTATAATGTCTCCATAATGAATTATTTATAGTATAGGGTGGTCATGGGTCTTAAACCTCTCAAACAATTGGTTTTAGATAGGTTTAGGTCATCATATTAACCTTATCATTTTGATTTGACTCCTAGTTAAATAGTTTGACATTTACCATGTCTTTTGGTATTTTTATATTATATGGTTAATAAACATACTATAACAAGCCAAGATAACCCCATGTGGTTCATTATTAATATATATAACCTTATATAATTCTTTTTGTCGAACTGTATATGTTTAGGAATATTACATAAATTAATAATATAATATTTTTTTTAAAAATCAATTATGTAAATTTTGATACTATTTAGTATTTGATTTTTTTTAAAGCCATAAAAACATTATCACATATAATATAATTTATTTATCCAACCCTATCATGTCATATTAACCTATAAAATTAGTGAAATTAATACTAAGTCTCAATTTGAATTTATTTTGAAATTTATAATATCAACGTTTTTTAATATTTCATCAATATGTTAATTACTACGTCATCATTGTGTCATAAATAAATTATATTATTTAATGTATAAAATTTATAAATACACTACAATTATGCTGGAAATTCTTTTATATTTATAATGAATATTTATTGTCCAATTTATATTTTGTGTAACCCTATATTAAAAACAATTTATATATTAAACATTGAATTTAACTATTTTTACTCTTCTTTAAATTAAATAATAATAAATGTCCTGATCTAATCTGTGTTGATCAAATAGGATAATATATTATTTCATAGATTTTTTTGGGTAGAATTAGAAATATCCAATAGAATTAAGACATGTGTTTGGGTAATTATGATATCATTTTTACCCTCAATTACCCTATTTAATTTTAATCGTGGCTAATAAATGTCCAGAGTTATTCATCCCCAAAAATTATTTTCATCCCATTGAACAACATTTTACTTACTGATATTAACTGTGTCTCTCATAGTTTTGAAATTCAACTCACAGAAGCGGTAAAATTATGTTTTCTGCAAATTTGAAAATGATTCTAGGAGGTGGGTAAAAGACGGTAAAATGTTCAATAAAATATTTTTATATCTTAACATATTATAAAATGACTCCAATGAATTGCATTGAAATTATATAGGTATTATGTATATATTTTGACCTAAAATAAATTTAAATAAAATAAAAACTTATTTTAAAAAAAATTCGGTTTTAACAAATAACGCAGTGTTTTTCACTATTCATCAAATATTGAATGTTTTCAGAAAAATACATAAAATTCACCATAATCTAATTTCAATATTTATAATTAAAAAATGAATTCCATTTTAAAAAATAAAACTTCAAAAATTTTAAAATTCGGTATTACTATTCATAATGGCTAGTTTTATTTGGTGTGGTGTGTTAGAATCTCAAAGTTCCATACAATGCATGCTATTGCATTATTATAAGGGATAATTACCCTGGAAGCTTGGGGTGTTACATTCCTTTCTCCTTCAAATAATTTCATCCTTGAAATTTCTATAATACTACCGCACAAAAAGATTCGGGTTGTTCTTCATCATAAGTTTCTCAGGTTTCCACGTTGCCCCTTTCTACCATAAGGTTTCTCCAAAGATCTTTCACCGGACGAGTTGTCTAGTTTCAAAACAACTATTCTCTATTATCATGAATCTTGACAGGCTCTTCAGAATAAGACAAATCAGGTTTCAGATCAATTTTCTCATTGGTGAGAACATGCGTTGGGTTAGGCTTGTATTTTCTCAACAGTGATACATGGAACACATTGTAAAATTTGGAGTGACTTTGTGGAATTTTCAAATGGTAAGCTACATCCCGAATTTTCCCTATAATTTTAAAAGGTCCTATATAGAAGGGACGTAATTTACCCTTCTTACCAAATCATATAAATCCCTTCTATGTAGATACCTTCAAAAAAATATGATCTTCTACATGAAATTCCAAATACATCCTTTGGTTATATAATAGTACTTTTGCCTATTTTGATATTCATTGATGTGGGTTTGGATATCCTACACCTTATCTAGTGTTTACTCAACAAGTAAGGGGCCTATATGTTTTATTCCACCAACATCATCCCAACAAGTTGGTGTGCAACATCTCTTTCCATATAACACTTCATATGGTGCCATCAGAATACATGAATGAAAGTTATTGTTATTGTAAAATTCTACCAGTGGTAAATATTGATCCCATATACCTTCAACGACAATTGAGAAAGATATCAACATGTATTTGAATGTTTGAATAGTTTGTTCTGATTGTCCATCAGTTTTATGGTGGTAGGCAGTGCTTAATCTAAGTTCCGTATCTAGGGATTTCTAATGAATTTTTTAGAATCTTGATGTAAAAAGGGAATCATGATTATAAAAAATTGATAGGGGTACTCCATGAAGTCTTAAAACTTCATTAATATATAGTCTTGCCAAATGTTAAAGTGGTTAATCTTCTCTAATAGAACGAAAACGTGATGACTTGGAAAGACTATCAATAATGACCCATATAGCATTGTTACTTCTATGATTCATGGGTAGAACAATGAATATTTCCATCATAATATCATCCCTTTTCCACTCAGGTATGGGAAGAGGTCACATAAATCTTCAAGGATGTTGTCTTCTAGCTTTCACTTGTTGTCAAACCATACATTTGGACACAAAATTAGTAATATCCCTTTTCATGTTGTCCGAAAAAATGTTCCTTCAAATCTATATACATCTTGGAGTTCCAATGTTGTATAGAGAAATTGGAGCTATGAGAATCAACCAAAAATTCCCTTTTTAGATCGGGTATTTTAGGAACACAATGTCTATTCCCAAATTTCGAAATTCTATCATCATATATAAAGTCACTGAATCTCCCATCATCTATAGAATTAATATTCATTTGGATGTCCTCACAATCAGTCTGAGAACATTTTATCCTTTCTAGTAAATATTGTTTGGTAAACATTGGAAAAGTATTGATGTTTCACCTTCCATGGTTATTACCATATCTATATTTACTATATCCATAAAAATAAGATCCACTTCAACTCTTATTTTGTTCAAAACACCATGATCATTTCTACTCAAAGCCTCTACCACCTTACTTTCCTTCCCCTGGTGGTAGTGTATAGGGAAATCATAATCTTTGAGTAGTACAAGACATCCTTTTTGCGTTATGTTTAGTTATTTCTGTGAGAAAATATACTTCAAACACTTGTGATCAGTATATATCTCACATTTTCACCATAGAAATATTATCACCATATCATTAGAGTGACGATTACAGCTGCTAACTCAAGATAATGATGGGGATAGTTTTCCTCATAAATGTTTTGTTGTCATGATGCATATGCAATAACTCTATCGTTCTTTATAAGTACACAACCAAATCCTTTCATTGAAGCATCACAATAAATAACAAACCCACCGTTCCCTGATGACAGAGTCATGATATTTGTGTTGACTAATATTCTTGTCGGTTCTTCAAAACATTTTCAACTCTCTTTTGCCAAGACAAATTTAACCTATTTACGTGTGTGCTTGGTTAATGGGTTTGCCAACATGGAAATTTTTTTGTCAAAGCATCGATAATAACCTGCTAAACCAATAAAACAGTATACCTCAGTTATACTCATCGGTGCATCCAATTCTTGGATTGCCTTGGACTTTCAATAATAAATAGATATTCCATCATTAGAGACAATATGTCCAAGAAAAGAAATATCTTAAAGACAGGATTCACACTTGTCAAACATCCCATATAATTCATTTCTCCTAAGAGTCTTTAGAATAATGTGTAAGTGATTTTCATGATATTTGTATCTTTTGGAGTATAACAAGATATCATCAATAAATACCACTAAAAATTCATCAAGATATTCTGTGAAAACTCAATACATTAGATCTATAAAGACTAAGTGTGCATTATTCAATCTAAAATGAATTACTGTAAACTCGTAATGCCCATACCTAGTTCAAAATATTGTTTCTGGAATGTCTTCCTTCTTCACACATAACTGATGATATCCAGATTGAAGGTCAATCTTTGAAAATTTTTGAGCTCTAGGAAGTTTGTCGAATAAATCATCAATGTAAGGTTGGGGATACTTGTTCTTTATTTTCATATCATTGATCTCTCTATAGGAAATGCACAACCTCATATATTCGTATTTCTTCATAACAAAAATTATAGCGGCTCCCCATTGATAAACACTAGGGATTATAAATCCCATATTACTCAATTCCTCTAGTTGTATTTTTAGTTCCACTAATTCCATAGTGGCCATTCTATAATGAGTCTTCAATATGAGCCTTGAACCAGGAATTAAATCAATGGAAAACTCAATTTCTCATTCTAGAGGATGTCTAGGTAAATCCTATAGAAACACAACAAAATATTCTTACACAGCAGGTATGTCTTCTATTCAAACATTATTTTCCTCATTCATAATTATTTCATTCTCATCCTCCTTTTTCCTAACACTCAGAAATTGTCTTTCCATATCCGCTCGATGGTCAGAACAAAATATTTTTCTAATAAAATATCTTTAAACTTCCAATATTAAATGTTTGATAACTCTTCTCCTATATTAGTGTTCTGTAATAATGACCACCATTTATCTTCATCTCCCATTAGGTGATAAACTATAATGACAACTTTTTTCCTTTTGCTACTCCCCAAACCGTGAAATATTTTCTCTAAGGAATTTATCTATTTCTCACCAACAAATGGATTTGTAAACCCATTGAATGTTAGAGGTTGTTTCCTCATGAAGTGATCTAGCATCGATCCTCCATGTGGTGGATTAGGGATCTCCATATGGGTAATGATATTATTCATAATCTATGTGAGTTTTCCCAATATGGTGATAAGCTAATCAGCACCAGTTCCATCACTAGTTCCTCTTTAATTATATTGAATATGAGGGAAATCCCTACCTGGATTATGTGTATTGATACAGATTCCATTCCATCCACTAGGATCCATTTCTAAACATTGGAATATATTATATTTGTTTACGAACTTCAATACAAAATTGTGAACTTGTAAAACACTTAACATAAATTGAACAGTTTTTGGATACAATCCATAATAATAAATTTGTTTTCTTTGAGGATTTATATACTCATAAATCCTTTATAATTGGTTGTAAAGAAAATGATAATTTTTCGAAGAAAATACATCAGGAGTGTCCTAACAATGAGTGTAGCAAGGCATGTTTTCATGCACCAGTTCCCATTCAAGTCTAGCTCAAATGGGTGTTTTCGAGTTTTACACCAAGGTAAATCTATGCTAGATCTACCTCTATCTACTCGAATCTAGAAAAGGGTGTATTTATTAGAAATCTCACAAAATTACTACAGTAAAAAAATTCTATGATGTTCTTTTATATTCATCCTCAAAGTCTATCTTAGGGTAATGTACTCTAATTAGAGTTTTTCTAAATCTAGTTTCCAAGGTTTGTACCAAAATTCATCTGATACCAACTGTAATGCCCCGACCCTAGTTACCTAGAGGCGGTGATTTATTGCATAACATTAACATGATACAAGGAATCGTGTCCCAAAAGACTGATTAGTTTAGTATTATTGGAAACAAGATAGATACATATGCTCACTATTACAACTTGAAAAGAAATACAACACTAATTTGTTCCATTAGAAACGTCTAAGTCTCCTAGATTATGCCAGCAAGTCACTCATAACTAACGTATTCATATCCTAGGAAAATGAAACATAAGAAAGGTGTGAGCTCAAATTATCATTAAGGGTATGCAATACAGTGGAATATAATATAAACATTAGGCATAGTGAATAATTATAAACACATTCCATTATAAATAATAAACATGAAAAAATTATGGTAGGAATATTAGATGAGTAAATAATGAAATAATAAAACATTGTCATGTGTATTATACTAGTATAATAACCACATGAACCATCATTATTATTTTCATAATGAGGGAATGTATTATGTCAGAAATTATGAAATGACATGCTAAGGCCCTGGCCAAGATGTCTAAAACTGATTTAGGCCTCGTCAAAAACTGTATATCAAAATGGGAAAGGCCACGAGCATTTCCACATCTAATTGTCTCATGATACATACTATTTCACCGAGGAGCTGTAGCGGGCTCCACCCATCACATACTAAGTCCAATACATTTCTAATATGAAAAGTTTGAAACATAACATAAACATTCGTATTAAAACTAGCATATGAAATGCCAATACATTAACCATAAACCATGAATGGTATAAAAATAATACATCTACACTCATAAATATCACATATACTAAAATAATATATGAACGATTTGTATTATAAAATAACAACTTCAAAAAGGTGTAAAATTTATCAAAGGAGGTTAACATAGATGAAATCAAAACTATTTGAGAGAAATATCTCTTTCTATTTTGAAACCATTTAAGAGTCACATAATTATAAAAGAAAAAATTTATTTTAAAATATTCTTATTATCTTGTTAGGGATGCTTCAACAATGTTACAATGGAGGAAAATAGTTGAACTCACTTTATAAGTTAAAAAAAACATTCTTACCTTCTTTTTGTCGAAAATGTCATAAAGTACCTTGTTTGGAAAATGACAGAAAGATTTTTTTTAAACGTATAAGGTAAAATAAGGGTATAAATCACTTTAACTAATTATATATTAAATAGTAAAAAAAATTAAATGATTTTTTAATAAATCACGGATGTAGATGATAAAGAGATCTCAGTATATTTTTATGTAAAAACTACCTAAGATAATAATGAGATTGTAAAATTAACCCTACATTATACTTTTCCATGGTCAAGGTTACGTTAACCTTCTGTATAATAGTTAAATCATTTTTATTAAATTATAAAAATATATATACATATATATTATATCATATATGATCTTCTAATATTGCTTTGTCAATAATATTTTAGCAGTATCATTGTTTCAGGAGTCAACTGATTCCTTTCCCTTTTTATGCTTGTTCATGTCATACATGTTTATAATAAATAGGATGTATTTGAATCATATATATAATGATATTAAATTCATAAACATTATAAGGAATCATAAAATGAATATTATTCTTGAATGATCATGATGGGGAATGAATATTACCGTGTTCGTGGAGACGATAATCCGTACCTATGCACGAGCGATGATATCATTATAATGATGGTGAAATATCATGTAATTGGATGGTATATAGTATATAAATAATCATTAACATGTTATCTTTATTATTTACATTAGTTATACTCATTATTATACCCATCCGAATAATTAATTGTTTGAATAACAAACTGCACCACAACGTGGAGACGGTAAGTCGTACGTACACATGTATGGTGACTCTGTCATCTGTATGATGGATAGAATAATGAATATGGTTGTACCATATTTATAATAAAATCAAAATATGTTTAATGTACTAGATTTATTATTTTGTTATGTAAAAACAATGAAAGAGGAAGAGGATGAAGAAATGAACTTGTAAGTGGGTGGTGAAATTATTACCTCTATTTTGGGGGTTTCCTTATTGAGTTGACCAAAAGGGATACTTAGGCTGGCTTTATGATCAAATTAATGCCTCTAGGTTGAAGTAAGGAATGTTGGGAGGATATTTGGTCAGGTTTTGGCCAATCCAAGTGGCTTTGGAGGTGTGAAATTAATAGACGGGGAATTTACCCTTTATAAGATAGGTTAGGGTCACTTTAGGAAAAGCATGAAATATTATTTTATAATAAAATAATATTCAGTTTATAATGGCTGCTAAATTAATTATTTCAAATTTAATGTGGGTATGGGTAGAAAAAATCTAAACCAATAGGTTTTAGATAGTTTTAGGTTATCATATTAACCTTATCTTTTAGATTTAACTCATAGTTAAATAGTTTGACATTTACCATGTCCCATTCTATATTTATATTATATGGTTAATAAGAATACTATAACAAGCTAATAAGACCCTATATGTTTCATTAATAATTTAAATAACCTTATCTAAGTCCTCTGGATGATCCGTAGTTTTTTAGGAAAATTATATCAATTAATTATATAGTATTTTTTTAAAAACACAATTATGTCAATTTTGATACTATTTAATATTTGGTTTTTTTGAAAGCCATAAAAACTTTACCACTTCCATGAAAATTTATTTAACCAACTCTAACATGTCATATTATCCTATAAAATTATTTTAATTCATCATAAGTCTCAATTTACATTCATTTAGATATTTATAATATCGATTATTTTAATATTTCATTAATAAGGTAATTACAGAATCATCATTGTTTCATAAATAAATTAAAATATTTAATGTATAAATCTTATAAATAAAATACCATTATTTAGAAAACATTTTTATATTTCTAAAAAATATTTATAGTCAAATTTATTTCTTGTGTAACCGTATATTTAAAATGACTTAGTTATTAAACTTTGAATTTAAATCTTTTAACTCATATTTAAATAAAATAATAATAAATTTTCTAATCTAATCCATGTGGACCAAAGAAAATCATATTTTATTTCTATGGTTGTTTTTTGGTCGAATTAATGTTTTCCAATAGAATTTGGACATGTGTTTGGGTAATTATGATATCAATTTTACCATTAGTTACCCTATTAACTTTTATTCATGGTAAATAAAAGTTACTATTCACCAAAAGTTATTTTCATCCTATTGATCAACATTTTACTTACTGATATTAATCAAGATTCTCTTAATTTTGAAATTCAACTCAGAGAAGTTGTAAAATTAAATTTTATAAAATTTTGAAAATGCTCCTAGGTGGTGGGAAAAAGATGATAAAAAATTCAATAAACTTTTTATATAACTAAAATTATAATAAAATGACACCAATGAATTAAATTGAACTAATATTGGTATTATTTATCCAATTTATACTAAAATATATTTAAATAAAAAATTATTTAAATAAAAAGTTAGTTTTTACCAATAAGGCAGTGTTTTTCACTACTCATCAAAAATTGAATGTTTTTAGAAAAAAAACCAAAAATTCACCCTAAGCTAATATCGATATTATGAATTCAAAATTGACGTCATTTTTGAGGAATAGAATTTATAAAATTTCAAATAGTGGGTATTACTATTCAAAATGGCTAGTTTGATTGGTTGCGATGTGTTAGAATCTTGAAGTTGGGAACAATGCAATATATTTCATTATTTAATGGGAAACTTACCGTGGATGCTTGGGGTGTTACATCCATATCCATTTGGATCGGCAGATGCCTGCACAAAGATCCTTCCAAAATCCCTCAATTCAACTCTGAGGCCTTAATATGATTAGAAAACAATCCTAATGAGCCCTTTTAATCAAATCAAAAGGAAACACCCGATGAAGAGGTAATAATTTTTATCAGCTCTTTCAAAGTTCTTTTCTTATTCCACTTCCTATTTCTTTGTTGTTTCCATACCAAATTATTTACTCCAGTACCTTATATGTACTGTGATGTTATTATAAATAGTTCACAAATATATTAATTATTCTATCCATCTTATGAATGACAATGTCACCATACGTGCATACGTGCGACTTACCATCTCCACATTATTGTGTGGTTTGTTATTTAACAAATTATTATTTGGATGGGTATAATAATGAGTATAAATGATGTTAATAAATAATATAACATGTTAATGACTCTTTATATATTATATACCATCCAATTACATATGATTTTACCATCCATAGAATTAAATTCTCGCACGTGCGTACATATAGATTACCCTCTCCAAGAATGTGATACAATTCCTTTCCCCATCATAACCATTCCAGAATAATATTCATTTTCTGATTAAAAATAATGTTTGAGAACATAATATCATTCTGTATATGAATCAAAGAAATCCAATCCACAACAAATATGACTTATGTAACAAAATATATAGAGGAAAACAAATCAGTTAACACCCGAAACAATTATACTACTGAAATATTATTAGCAATAAAATATTTGAAGACCATATATGATATTATATTTATGTATGTGGTTTTTTTATTTAATAACATTCATCTATATATTATAATGGACATTAACATACCCTTTACTAAGTAAAAATACATGGTAATGGTTAATTTTACTATCTCTTCACTTATCTGAGGTTGTTTATACGTAAGTATCCACTAGGACTTCTTTATCATCCACATCTATGTTGCTTAAAAATGAATTTCAAAACAACTTTACTAATTCCTAGAATATGGGTTATTGTAATTTGTACCCTTGTTTGACATTATATAAAATCATTCGAATGTAATCTTTCTGTCATTTTACAAACAAGGTGCATTATGACATGTTCACCAAATTAAAGTAATAATGTTATTTAACTTATACAGCAGGTGTAAGGACCCAAATATTATTCTCTGGTACATTTTCTATTTTTTTGATAAAAAGTAGAGTTTCTAGAAATTTTTGATGTACACTCCATGTACTTGTATGTACACGTCGTGTACTCTTTTGTCGCACGTACTCGTGTGTTCCCCATATAATGGCTGAGGACACAGCCATGTGTGGTAACCTGGAGACCACCTAATGTACAGGCCGATAATGGAATGTACATTTCGTGTACTCCAAAAGTACACGCTATGTAATTTATTTATTTTCTTTAAATAGTCCCATGTCGTGTCTAATTGGAAGAAGTATCTTCTTCTTCACCATCTTCGACTGAGAGTGTCTGTATGGTGATGATCCTTCCCTAAGCCCCCGATCAAGAATCGGTTCTCTAAATTTTACTCTGTCAGTTTCATTGGAATTTTATTGGTGAGCTCTCTCTTCGTATAGAACATAGTTTCTTGATTTCTCCTCTTTCTCATGTTATCCTCAATTTAATGTTTTAGATGTTTTTGTAGATCTACCGTGTTCTTGGTCCATCCAAGGGCCAACGCCGGGGTATGTCAATCGTATGATGTTATGGGCTTCTCCAGAGTGTGTTGGCCATGCGTGTATTTTTTATGACCATTTCTTCATTCCTAGCCTATTAGGCTGCTTGATTTCCATACCTAGAGTTGATAGAATGGAGTGATATTATTATTTATCTAACAAGATGTTATGTTGTAGACCGTTTAGCTAAGTAGTTGTTGATGTATACATTATCGGTTATGTATCGATGTGCTCATTTGACTTACAGAGGGCCGTAAGAGCCTAGAATAGTAGACCGTTGGGAGTATGGATATTGGCGGATTCTCCAAAGTGTCTATTAACTATTACAATGTGAGACCATAGGTGGAATGAACGTAAGTGCTTCCTCAGAGTGTCTGTAGTTCCTCGATATGGGCCACTGGGGTAATTAGACGTTGAGTGCTTCTCCAGAGTTCCTTTTGTTATCGATTTGAGACTATATGTCGAATTGATGATGATTTCTTCCTTAGATAGTCATTACAAATGCTAAACTAGAGGTGTTAGACTGTGGTTACTTCCCATGGGGTTTCTTGTGTTGTTTTGGTTGGACCAGAGGGGTTACGCTATGAGTACATCGCATAGGGTTCCCTACTTAGGATTAGCTTATTACTTGATATCTGATAATTGAATGCATTTTAAACTATAAGATTTTTCACTTTTGATTACATCCTTATTTACTACTTCTTTTAGATAATAGAATGCTATATATATTCACTGAATATTAGGAACAGATATTTGGGTGGTATCCTACTAGGATTAAGTCTCACACCCTATTTGGTTCATGTTGTTGGGACCAAACATATTATATTGATGTAGGTATAGATAAGGTAAGTCACCTTTCTACATTAGGTACATGATTTCTGCGAAGGTGTGGAGCTTGGGAACAAGCTGAGGATTGCAATGCAATAGATAATTTTGTTTATTTTCTGTTGTACATTGGTTTACTATTGTATTCTAGCATTGTGACTTGTTTGGATTATTTCCAAGACTTATGTATCATGCATCATATATATGTGTGTGTGTGTGATCCAGGTGCTTATTACTTCTGTTGTTTACCTATTTCATATTTTAATGCTTCTGCTATTGCTATCTGTTTTACTTCCATTATGTTACTCTACCAATGAAGGAATAGTTTTCCCACTATCACACCCAAGGCCCTCACTGCTAGTCGGCAGCCTTTGGCATTTGGGGAAATTCACTTGAGGCCCTATGATCAACTAGGTATGGGCCACCTCTGGGTAGCATCCATAACCGAGGCATTAAAAAGTGGTATCAGAGGATTATTTTATTCTTGACTTAATGTTTGGATCCTATATCTAGGGATAGGAAGGAATAGGTAGTTGGAAATAAGTTGTGCCTAGGAGTTGCTAACCCATGTACAGGGAATATCCAATTTACCTCGTATATAGAATTTTTTTTGGTTTTTAAAATTTACAGTTGATTTGATTTCCATGTTGGGTTATTCACAACTTTTAGGGTGTTATTGTTGATATTATTGAGGTTTTATTTCAGTTTCATCCTAGTGATATTAGGGTATTCCATCTCATGCATCATATATGAACTTATTAGAAATCAAATGTCATGCATTCCTTCAATGTCAATTAGGTTGAATTAGTAATTGTATGTGGATATGATAGATGTTGTGCTATATATGCTGGCTATTATGATAGATGCCTTGATAGAATATGTGCTTTTGATAGGGTATTGAATTGTGTAAAGCTTTATTTGAATGAATTCCAAACATTGGTGGTTGAGATGTTATGGTCCCTCATGGACTGGATTTCAGTGGATCATTGAACAGTTATGTTTATATATTACTTATATAAGAGGCCAACAATTAATTCAAGGGGAGTGTGGGCCCTCATGGATCAGAATTTGGTTCTTTAATGTTTTTTCAATGGTTTTCTGGGATTCTGGAGTAGTTTTTAATTTTTAATGACAGGGAAAATCCAGAATAGATGGAATGTAATGATGAATACACACCTTGTTTCCTTCTATTTGGGAATGAATTATTTTTTTAGGTACATTCCATGTACTTTATGTACACTCCATGTAGTCTCCAGTTGTGTCACTAACTATGTGGGCAGAGACATGAGGTTGGGAAATCTTATGTTGGACACACCATGCACCAGATGTACATGTTGTGTTGCATAGACCATGTATCCACCTATGTTACTAATGGCATGGTCAGCTGACAATCTATGTTATACACATTGTGTAGTGTAACCAATGTATCTGGTGGTGTAGTGAACAACACGGGTCAGTGAAATATTTCTAGTACACACCATGTCTAGCACAAACACGCCGTGTAGAGGTAGACGTGTAACTGTCCATGTAACTAATATCATGGGTTGGTTATGTTTATCTAGTATATGCCATATCTGGCACTAACATGCCATGTAGTCTTATTCTAGGAGAATCATGTGACTTAGCTAGGTAGAAGAACTCGGGCAAGGAATGAATATTCAAGTACATGTCGTGTGTTAGGATAACATGCCATGTGTTTGGGGTGTTACATGACCTATGTTTGAAAAAGTACACACCCATGTGAAGGCTTAAGGGAACACACCATGTAGTTATTATAAAATCCATGTATCATTGTTTTGAAAAACCTGAATTCTTGATTTATCTTGTTCCCTTATCACACTTCTAAGTTTCAACATCAGTTATTCATGATCTATGGTGTGTGCTTGACCTTGTAGAGTAATGACACTGAGACATCCTCTGAATTCCTTCCAATTACGGATTTGTGATCATACACTGGATATGGAAGATCAAGGACTACCATCAGATCCATTAATTATGCTAGTCTTGGCACCAATAATCATTTTGGACATAGTTTATGACACACAGATTCGAGAGGGCTTTATAATGTTCATGCAGAACTTCCAAGGAGTATCCCATCCTTCTCATTATATGTCAGATTTGACATGGGTTTTCAAGTATCAGTATCCTCCCACCATCATAGGGGAAGGAGGAACTTAGGCGGAATAGTCATAGTTACAATCCATGCTTTCTATCTTTGAGCATCTGGAGATGCCTCCATAGAGGAGAGTGAACCTCGATATGTATATTCTTTGGGACTCCGCCATTATATGGTGGGATGTGATCTCACAGATGGGATGCCAGTAGTTTGTGGCATGGGACGAGTTTTAGCATGATTTATTTGACTATTGCCACATGGAGACCTTAAGGGCTGATCAAGCCTAAGATTTCATGAGTCTGGAACACGTTACTCTTTCAGTTATGGAGTATTCTTCTCGCTTCACAGAGATGCAACACTACACGCCAATTCCATGAGGTGATGAGTAATTTCTGGCTAGGATGTAGGATAATGGTCTTAGAAATGACATCTAATCTCAGGTGAAAATCATCAGGTTGAATTCAATCATTTCTATAGTCAACCAGGTGATGATCACATAGCACAATCTGAGGCATTCTGGAGTGGAGATCTAGGGAAGTATGACATCCAGAGTCGGTATCCCTCCTAAAAACAGCAAGAAGCTGTAACACCCCGAGATTTTATGAAAAATATTCTTTTAATTTCATTAATGTCTTTTGTTGTATTCTACACCAAGATTACCTTGCGTTATACGCAACATCGTATTAGCTTGCAGTATACGCAACACTATTCTTGGACTGTGTTACACACAATTTTCATAATAGTTATTCTACGCAACATTGAGTATATATATATATATATATATATTAAATGTATAAATGGAATATGGTTGGATTCTGTTATACGAAACAACGAAGGATTCTTTCACAACACGCAACCCTGACTTGGCTTTCATTACACGCAATCGCGACCTTCCTCAATAGCGTGTGTTGTACGCAATACCGGGTTTTAATAAACAATGATATATTATTATAATATTGTCATGAACTAGCCGTTATGAATAGTATTAACTAAATTTTGAATTTTATAACATTATTATTCATCTTACACATTTTCTAGAACATGTTATAAGAACAAAATAAATTTTTCATGTAAAATAAGTATTTTTAAAAAAATGCAGTTTTGCCGCCTTTTGATGGCGCACCCACATTAAATCTAGTTTTTGACATGTTTATATGTTCAATTTGACAAAATAAAATTCTTCTTTTGAATCAGGATGTAAAAATTTACACTAGATAATGTTTTGATATTTTTCTGATAACTTTCATATTTTAATGAATAGTAAAAACACGCTATATTTTAATTAAAAACAACTTTTTTCATTGTAATATCTTATGTGGTTAAATTATAATATTGAATTGTTTTAAAGTATAAATAGAATATATTTTTACCATTTAATATAATGAATGTCATTATCATTGATTTTACCTTGAATTCGTAGGTTAAATCAATTCAATCTTTTGCAATGTTTTAAACAAAAACCCGTTTTTATTCGACAACGAGATTAATTTTAATTTAATTTCTGCAACTTCTGTGTATTGAATTTTAAAAAATGGATTCCATATTTGGAATCAGTGGGTCCAAATTATGTTAATAGGATACTTTTTATTTTTGGGAATTATGAATAGCAACTACGGTAAATTTCATTTACCATAGTTAAAGGTAAATCGGGTAATTAAGGGTAAATATAATATTATAAAATTACCCTAACACATGCCAAAATTCTATTTGATGGCTACAAGTAAACCCATATCAACTAAGGGTCGGATTATATTCATTTTATGGAATTTTGACCATGAAAATAATTTAATTATTATTAAAACCAAAGAAAGTGACAACATGTCACTCTCTTAAATCTTATAAGTATATTAATTTTAATTTAGTGATAAACTTCATGAAACATTGAACATGAATATTCTACAGAAATAAAATGAAATTATCTACATAATATAAATTTATTTATAATTTTTAGGGATTAAATAATTATCATTAATTATTACACAATAGTGATGTAGAAATTGTTTATCTAGTGAAAAATCAAGAATATAGTTTTTATTAAACAAATAGTGACCATAAAATGCACAAAACCCTATCCAAACTTATTGGCCATGTAAATGTAAACCTTAATCATCCAATGGTCGAATATTTGACCATTTGGAGCCTTATAAAAGTGATTATGACACTTATATTATTTTATTTTAAATGATGCCAAAGTTGTCACCTTCATAATTTAATAAATATAATAATTTAAATATTGTGATTTTAAGATGATAAATTCGAGTAAAAGTATTATTGTGAAATTTAATTGATTTAGTTTCATCATAGGATTTTATTTTTAATTTTTAGGCAACAAATAAGTATATGAAATAATTATACAAAGATGTTGTAGTATTTATTTTATTAAGAGATAAACCAAATAAATGGTTTTAAAAATAATAAAATAAATATTATATGAAATATTTAATGTGCTCCACTGATTTTATAGAGACATATGACATTTTATAAATCTATTAATGCTTTTATTTCGAACATATCTTCTGTATTTAGTTTATTTAAATTCAAATAAATGAATAGTGTCCAAATTGACACTATTGTTATTTTATAAAAATAACATATTATAAAATAGTTTAAAAATCACAAAAATATTTAAAAATTATAAATTAAAATTTATATGATATAAACTGTTATTAAGTATCCAATTATGGACAATTCACAACAAATAAGTAATTATTTGTTATAATTTAAAATTTAGAATGTTATTACCACAAATAAAATTAATTTGATTAAATAAGGATAAATCATGTTGATAATGTTTAAAATAAACTACTAACATGTCTAAATTCCATTGTTTGATGAGATTACAACCTTATCTTATCTAATATTCGAATATGAGTCATTTTTGGAAGTTTTTAAGTGGGGTTAGATTTATTATAAATTAATATTTTTAAGAATTCCTAAGGTGCCCCTCTCCTCCCTTATAAAAGGGCACCACCTTCCCCTCCTCCTCACACCAATTTTAGCACTCAAGCTCGGCCAACCCCTGAAAAAATCCCTTCTCCACTTCCCTAGAATAATCCTAGAGGTCTTGGGCTTCTTCAAATACCAATCTTAGTTTCCTAAGTGGAGGATTCAAAGAGGCGTTCCAAAGAAGAGGTAATATCCGTTACCGATCTTTTCAATTTCTTTCTTATTCAACTTCTTCTTATTTAGATGTTTCATGATAAATTAATAACATCAGTATTACTTACATACTGATATGTTATTATAAATATTAAAGAACTCCAATTAACCTTCTATCCATCCTACGGAAAAAGGAAATCACCGCGCGTGCGTACGTACGGAATACCGTCTCCACGCCGTGGTGTAATCTATTTTCCGCCACCACCTTAATAGGATGGGTATAATGGTGTAATGAGTAACTATATATGATTATTATAAAGTGATATTGATACTTAAATAATATTCACACACTTTAACACAATTCCACGACCATGGGAACGATATCATCGCTCGTGCGTACGTACGGACTACCGTCTCCACGACGCGATGAGATTCATTCTCCACATTAACCATTCATGAATGATTATAAAGCATATATAATAAGTACTAATGAAATATATGGCATAATAATGATAGTGGATTTATGTATATTTATATGTATGTCATGTACTTAATTCCATTCAATTCAATAAGGAAACGAAAACAGCGTTCATGCGTACGTACGGACTACCGTCTCCATGAACGGTGTATTTCATTCCATTATCAATATATTATATATATATGTATATTCTGAATATATATTATATATAAATCATGTTTTACATTCTGGATATAATTAGTCATGATCCAAGTAATCATATTAATAATTACAAGTTAAAAACACGAACGACAAATAAGACGATTTTACCCAAAATGCTACTTTAACAAGAATTTAGAAAAGAACGGGTAATATAAAGCCATAAGAGAACCATATATGATATCATAACAATGAATATGATTCTGTAATAAGTCAATAACATTATGTAAATCATTATACAGGAGGTTCGGACACGTACAAAGCAAGTCGGACCTAAGGTAAGGGATAAATTTTCAATCTCATTTTTATCCGAGATTGCTTATACATAAGTATTTACTGGGGTTACGTTTAACATCCATGACCATGTTTTCTAAAAATGTTTTTTTATAAAATTTTTACCATTCTCCCATGAATGTTTAAAGTCATTTTTACCCTTTATTTACTTTTTACCACATTGTATGAATGGAATCTTTCCTTTGGTTACCATATAAAGTACTTTTTGACTTTTCCGACAAAAGTATGAGGAGAATGTTATTTTTATCTTATACGGCGTGAAAGGATTTTTACGGTTTCATAACACCTCATTTTCAAGAAGCTTCCTCTACAATATTGCATGATTATTTTCAACAAAACCCTTATCTTTTAAAATTGCATGGAATTTTGTTAAACGAAAATGATTTTAAAGAAGAAAGGATATTTTCCTCAAAAATTCATTTCGAATGTTTTTCTCAAAACTATTTTCGATCTAAGATGACATTATTTGATATGTATGTTTCAAGTAAAATTTCTCTATGATTTAAATGGTTTCAATATTCTTATGATTGAATGATATCAATTGTTTATGGATTATGATGGCATGATGTTTAAGATTCCCATTTTTATTACATGGGTTATGCAATGATGTATGATTTATGATTTTGTGGCACACATAAGAATGGTATCATTATGAGATGGGTGGGACCTATATCTCCCTCCAATGCATTGGGTAAAGATTTTATATCTCATGAGATAGACATGGATGGAACGGTAGGTTATACCGGTTCAGTGAAACAGGACTCGAACGAGGGTTACTCGATTCAGAAATGGACTTTGTCCACTAAGATAGTCTTGGCAATGAGTCTTGACTAACAAGAAATGATTTTCTATGATTATGTGTGTATGCCACAAAGTTTAATGTTTTAAGTTATGATTATTGTGATTACATTTCACTGCCATGATTTATCCCATGTTATGAAATTATGATCTCTTTTGCAGGTTAAGATTTCCAAAAGTTATGTGCTTGTGTATACGATGTGATTGATATTTATTTTGTTTACCCTTACTGAGCATTTGGGCTCACCCTTTTATGTTTTCTTTTCCCCAGGATATAAAGAAAGGTTTTAGGTATAAAAAAAAGGAAGATCTTTATGGGAGATATTGAAGATCTTTCACCAGGATTAGAAGATTATATTCCGAGTTTCCAAAGACACTAAACTATTACGATCCTTGTGTGTGTGTTTTTGTTATTTACTAAGTATTCCGCAAAAGTAATGTAATGTCAGTGTATGTCAGGCTTCAGGTCTCTACAGTTGGTATCAGAGGAAAGGTTTAGTCAACCTTTGGAAACTAGGATGCGAAAACGTTAGTGAGATCCCTAGAGTTATTTCTAAGGTATATCTAGGGATGTCCCTAAGGTTAATTATACGTATAGGTTATAGTACTAGGATTACGCTAACGATCATAGAATTAAACCTAAGATGTTAGATATTTAAGGTTATTCCCCTTTATTATGTTGTTTTCCCTAGGATGATTTTTGCCTCTCACACAATTTTTTTTGGGTTTTAGAAAATGGTTGGAAACAAGATGATTCACGATAATGGAGGATATGATGGACAATGGAATGATATTCTTCATAATGAAATGGGATTTCGAAGTCCAAACATCATTATTATGCCAAATCAGAAATCTCATAATATGATCAATAAAGTAAAATTTGGTAAGTTTCCTGACTCGGCTAATAAGAGAAAGATGGAGTTTCATGATGATCATAGAGGAAAGAAAGTTCAATTCCCCCTATGTAAATCATGTGGGAAGAGGCATCAAGGAGAATGTTTCAAAGGAACTGGAAGATTCTTTGGGTGTGGAAAAGAAGGACAGAAACAAGTAAGTGCAAAGGAAAACGTTCAGTTAACACCATGGATGAGGATAATGGTATTGCTACGACAACAACAATGGTTAAATGCTTTAAATGTGGAATGTACGGGCATTATGCAAACCAATGCCCTAAGCGAAATTCTCATGAAGAGAATCAGTATGGTCGTATGGGAAGTATTTATGTTGATGATGATGAAGAAACTACAAATGATATGTGAGATGAAAGAAATGTTGAAGCTCGGTCAATGGTCTAAGAATGTAGTGGAATGATTACATGTTTATCATGTGTAATGTTGTATAAGTAATCTCATGGAATAAGGAGACATCTAAGGATTGTTACACTGTTGTCTTTCCTTAAGTTTTGAAAGTGTATGATGAATGGTACCAGTAACCATGAAAGGTTATTTAGATACTTTTGGAAAGTAGATGATAAGTGCATAATGAAAGGATAAGAAGATAATGAGATGTTTGATTGTATTCATGAGCTCATGATTGATATAAGGACTAAGTGATATCATGGTTTGAGTATATAGAATTTTGAGGATTTTGGTATGTGGAAGGTGTTAACTTTTAACTGCATTCATGTTTTCACTAAGGTATTCATGAGAATACATGATTAAGGACTTTGAATGTTTGGAATGTGACCAACAAAACATATCTTATGACATATGGGGATCAACGATGGTACTAAATCTCTGGTAATTGTTTTCACTATGTTATGAGAGTGGACTGCAGTATTATGGATAAGCCTAAAGATTGGAATGGATTGTGTTGGACATAAGTTAGTATTGTTTAAGGATAGAAGTTTTTTTGATATTATTGATGGTATGTTATAGTAATATAGTTTTAGAAAAAGGACAACCTGCAGGACAGGAGACAGCCCATCGCGTCAGAGAAAGCTGTGGGAATCGAACCCACAACCGAAGTGCGACTGGCCTTTATCGCCTACCACTGGCCTACAGGAAGTCCCTGGTTAGTATAAACTAGTTTTATTTTATTAATTGGTATGATATATGAAGTATAAGTTCATTTTTGGAACCATATACGATTAATATAACCACAAGATGGACTTATTACTTTTGCTAACCTTTTGTTTGAAAGAGATGAAATGACCCATCATTCTATCACATGATCTGCAAACACATCACGAATAACAAATTCAACTTCATTTCTTTAAGGGATGAAGTGGAAATTGTTCAATTCACGAACAACAGTGAGATTGTAACAAAATCAAGTAAGTATTTCTTCTAATTCAAATTTTTCAACTTTAGGGAAATGATATTGAAAACCAAAAATATTGTCCTAGTGATCTTATATCTGATGAATTGGATGGTACCTTAGATCATCACAAATTTATGGCTTTGTTATTGCTAGCTTTTCTATAGCCATGTCCTCTACCACTCTCCATCAGA
This sequence comes from Viscum album, assembly GCA_963277665.1. Classification (NCBI taxonomy): domain Eukaryota; kingdom Viridiplantae; phylum Streptophyta; class Magnoliopsida; order Santalales; family Viscaceae; genus Viscum; species Viscum album. The sequence goes on from OY728139.1 coordinate 908,012,708, forward strand.
ATATGACAGTTAGATTTCTCTTCCATGTCCATATTTTCACCTATGTTCTCCTATGTGGATACCCAGTGATTAGTTAACTTGGGTAACCATTACGTTTTATACTTTAGTTTTTAAAGATATATTTTGGTATTCCATTTTACGATGTGAGTTTCTATCAAAGAAACTTTCAAATTTTAAACCATTTATAACCCCCGACGAATTTCGAGGGCGAAATTCATTTTAAGGGGGCTAGAATGTTACACCCCGAGATTTTATGAAAAATATTCTTTTAATTTCATTAATGGCTTGTGTTGTATTCTACACCAAGATTACCTTGCGCTATACGCAACACCGTATTAGCTTTCAGTATACGCAACACTATTCTTGGACTGTGTTACACACAATTTTGATAATAGTTATTCTACGCAACATTGAGTATATATATATATACATATATATTAAATGTATAAATGGAATATGGTTGGATTCTGTTATACGAAACAACGAAGGATTCTTTCACAACACGCAACCCTGACTTGGCTTTCATTACACGCAATCGCGACCTTCCTCAATAGCGTGTGTTGTACGCAATACCGGGTTTTAATAAACAATGATATATTATTATAATATTGTCATGAACTAGACGTTATGAATAGTATTAACTAAATTTTGAATTTTATAACATTATTATTCATCTTACACATTTTCTAGAACATGTTATAAGAACAAAATAAATTCTTCAGGTAAAATAAGTATTTTTCAAAAAATGCAGTTTTTCCGCCTTTTGATGGCGCACCCACTTTAAATCTAGTTTTTGACATGTTTATATGTTCAATTTGACTAAATAAAATTCTTCTTTTGAATCAGGAAGTAAAAATTTACATTAGATAATGTTTTGATATTTTTCTGATAACTTTCATATTTTAATGAATAGTAAAAACACTCTATATTTTAATTAAAAACAACTTTTTTCATTGTAATATCTTATGTGGTTAAATTATAATATTGAATGGTTTTAAAGTATAAATAGATTATATTTTTACCATTTAATATAATGAATGTCATTAGCATTGATTTTACCTTTAATTCGTAGGTTAAATCAATTCAATCTTTTGCAATGTTTTAAACAAAAACCCATTTTTATTCGACAACGAGATTAATTTTAATTTAATTTCTGCAACTTCTGTGTATTTAATTTTAAAAAATGGATTCCATATTTGGAATCAGTGGGTCCAAATTATGTTAATAGGATACTTTTTATTTTTGGGAATTATGAATAGTAACTACGGTAAATTTTATTTACCATAGTTAAAGGTAAATCGGGTAATTAATGGTAAATATAATATTATAAAATTACCCTAACGCATGCCAAAATTCTATTTGATGGATAGAAGTAAACCCATATCAACTAAGGGTCGTATTAGATTCATTTTATGGACTTTTGACCATGAAAATAATTTAATTATTACTAAAACCAAAGAAAGTGACAACATGTCACTCTCTTAAATCTTATAAGTATATTAATTTTAATTTAGTGATAAACTTCATGAAACATTGAACATGAATAGTCTACAGAAAGATAATTAAATTATCTACATCATATAAATTTATTTATAATTTTTAGGGATTAAATAATTATCATTAATTATTACACAATAGTGATGCAGAAATTGTTTATCTAGTGAAAAATCAAGAATATAGTTTTTATTAAACAAATAGTGACCATAAAATGCACAAAACCCTAACCAAACTTATTGGCCATGTAAATGTAAACCATAAGCATAAAATGGTAGAATATGTGACCATTTGGAGCCTTATAAAAGTGATTATGACACTTATATTATTTTATTTTAAATGATGCCAAAGTTGTCACCTTCATAATTTAATAAATATAACAATTTAAATATTGTGATTTTAAGATGATAAATTCGAGTAAAAGTATTATTGTGAAAGTTAATTGATTTAGTTCTATCATAGGATTTTATTTTTAATTTTTAGGAAACAAATAAGTATATGAAATAATTATACAAAAATGTTGTAGTATTTATTTTATTAAGAGATAAACCAAATAAATGGTTTTAAAAATAATAAAATAAATATTATATGAACTATTTAATGTGATCCACTAATTTTCTAGAGACATATGACATTTTATAAAAATATAAAATCTTTTAGTTCGAACATATCTTCTGTATTTATTTTATTTAAATTCTAATAAATGAATAGTGTCCAAATTGACACTATTGTTATTTTATAAAAATAACATATTATAAAATAGTTTAAAAATCAAAAAAATATTTAAAAATTATGAATTTAAATTTATATGATCTAAACTGTTATTAAGTATCCAATTATGGACAATTCACAACAAATAAGTAATTATTTGTTATAATTAAAAATTTAGAATGTTATTTCCACAAATAAAATTAAATTGATTAAATAAGGATAAATCATGTTGATAATGTTTAAAATAAATTACTAACATGTCTAAATTCTATTGGTTGATGAGATTACAACCTTATATTATCTAATATTCGAATATGAGTCATTTTTGGAAGTTTTTAAGTGGGGTTAGATTTATTATAAATTAATATTTTTAAGAATTCCTAAGGTGCCCCTCTCCTCTCTTATAAAAGGGCACCACCTTCCCCTCCTCCTCACACCAATTTGAGCACTCAAGCTCGGCCAACCCCTGACAAAATCCCTTCTCCACTTCCCTAGAATAATCTTAGAGGTCCTGGTCTTCTTCAGATACCAATCTTAGTTTCCTAAGTGGAGGATTCAAAGAGGCGTTCCAAAGAAGAGGTAATATCCATTACCGATCTTTTCAATTTCTTTCTTATTAAACTTCTTCTTCTTTAGTTGTTTCATGATAAAGTAATAACATCAATATTACTTACATACTGATATGTTATTATAAATATAAAAGAACTCTAATTAACCTTCTATCCATCCTACGGAAAAAGGAAATCACCGCGCGTGCGTACGTACAGAATACCGTCTCCACACCGTGGTGTAATCTATTTTCCGCCACCACCTTAATAGGATGGGTATAATGGTGTAATGAGTAACTATATATGATTATTATAAAGTGATATTGATACTGAAATTATATGCATACACTTTAACACAATTCCACGACCATGGGAACGATATCATCGCTCGTGCGTACGTACGGACTACCGTCTCCACGACGCGATGAGATTCATTCTCCACATTAACCATTCATGAATGATTATAAAGCATATATAATAAGTACTAATGAAATATATGACATAATAATGATACTGGATTTATGTATATTTATATGTATGTCATGTACTTAATTCCATTCAATTCAATAAGGAAACGAAAACAGCGTTCATGCGTACGTACGGACTACCGTCTCCATGAACGGTGTATTTCATTCCATTATCAATATATTATATATATATATCTATATTCTGAATATATATTATATATAAATCATGTTTTACATTCTGGATATAATTATTCATTATCCAAGTAATCATATTAATAATTACAAGTTAAAAACACGAACGACAAATAAGACGATTTTACCCAAAATGCTACTTTAACAAGAATTTACAAAAGAACGGGTAATATAAAGCCATAAGAGAACCATATATGATATCATAACAATGAATATGATTCTATAATAAGTCAATAACAATATGTAAATCATTATAAAGGAGGTTCGGACACATACAAAGCAAGTCGGACCTATGGTAAGGGATAAATTTTCAATCTCATTTTTATCCGAGATTGCTTATACATAAGTATTTACTGGGGTTACGTTTAACATCCATGACCACGTTTTCTAAAAATGTTTTTTTATAAAATGTTTACCATTTCCGATGAATGTTTAAAGTCATTTTTACCCTTTATTTACTTTTTACCGCATTGTATGAATGGAATCTTTCCTTTGGTTACCATATAAAGTACTTTTTGACTTTTCCGACAAAAGTACGAGGAGAATGTTATTTTTAACTTATAAGGCGTGAAAGGATTTTTACGGTTTCATAAAACCTCATTTTCAAGAAGCTTCCTCTACAATATTGCAAGATTATTTTCAACAAAACCCTTATCTTTTAAAATTGAATTGAATTTTGTGAAAAGAAAATGATTTTAAAGAAGAAAGGATATTTTCCTCAAGAATTCATTTCGAATGTTTTTCTCAAAACTATTTTCGATCTAAGAAGACATTATTTGATATGTATGTTTCAAGTAAAATGTCTCTATGATTTAAATGGTTTCAATATTCTTATTATTGAATGATATCAATTGTTTATAGATTATGATGGCATGATGTTTAAGATTCCCATTTTTATTACATGGGTTATGCAATGATGTATGATTTATGATTTTGTGGCACACATAAGAATGGTATCATTATGAGATGGGTGGGACCTATATCTCCCTCCAATGCATTGGGTAAAGATTTTATATCTCATGAGATAGACATGGCTGGAACGGTAGGTTATACCGGTTCAGTGAAACAGGACTGGAACGAGGGTTACTCAATTCAGAAAGGGACTTTGTCCACTAAGATATTCTTGGCAATGAGTCTTGACTAACAAGAAATGATTTTCTATGATTATGTGTGTATGCCACAAAGTTTAATGTTTTATTTTATGATTATTTTGATTACATTTCACTGCCATGATTTATCCCATGTTATGAAATTATGATCTCTTTTGCAGGTTAAGATTTCCAAAAGTTATGTGCTCGTGTATACGATGTGATTGATATTTATTTTGTTTACCCTTAATGAGCATTTGAGCTCACCCTTTTATGTTTTCTTTTCCCCAGGATATAAAGAAAGGTTTTAGGTATAAAAAAAAGGAAGATCTTTATGGGAGATATTGAAGATCTTTCACCAGGATTAGAAGATTATATTCCGAGTTTCCAAAGACACTAAACTATTACGATCCTTGTGTGTGTGTTTTTGTTATGTACTAAGTATTCTTTAAAAGTAATGTAATTTCAATGTACGTCAGGCTTCAGGTCTCTACAGAAGCACCATAGAGAGTCTATGCGCTATGATATAAGGAGATGAGAGACATCTTCTGGTAGCCAGTCGGTGTGCTACCAGTTCGAGAAGAGCGGGCATACGAGGCCACATTTCCAGAGTGACCCATTAGAGTTCTGCTTATGTGTCAAGATGGGCCATCATTAGTTCTTCTATCAGTTCTTCTCACCAGAAGCTGGTTAAATAGGTTCTTCTAGGACTCATCATTTGGGAGGCGAACCACATGTTTTGCACCATTCTGGGTACTGGAGTTCATCCGGTTGTTCAGGCTGAGGGGGAGGTCATGGCCATGGTATCCAGTTTACAGGAATTCAGTAACAATAGGGTGGATAAGCTGAGAGTGGTCAGACATAGTCACAGGGCCGCATTGCAGGTCATATATTTTTTGTGGACCAAACCCAGTAGGAGAAGGGGTAGGATCTAGGACCCTCTATAGTTCGAGGTATGGTCCTAGTAACCTCAGTTTTAGCTTCTGATATTTTCGATACAGGGGCTTCCCATAGCTTTATATAAGTTGTTGTTGTTGAGAGTCTTGTGCTCTATATCTTTTCTTCTGCCGATATCTTGATGCTAGACACACATTATGGGACAATAACGACTACTATAAGTTAGTGAAAGGAGTTCCCTCTAGAGGTTGGTGGGTGTCACTTCCTATAGGACCTTTATGACCAATAGATGACAGGTTATAATGTCATTCTTGGAATGAACTGGTTAGTTTACTTCCAGGCAGCTGTCAATTGTTATCGTTGTAGGGTGTGATTCACATCCCTAGAGGGCAGATCATTTCTTCATAAGGGTGATTGAGAGGTACAAGAGAGTAGAGAAGGACCCGATCATCATGGATTGAGAGGAGTTACAGCCCAATTTTCTAGTCTATATTTAGATTACCAGGGGTCGTCTTAAATTGACTTTCCTCCAGTGCTGGATCATTTTAAGGACGTCTTTTTAGAAGACTTTTCATGTTTTCCTACTTAATGTGATGTATAATTTTCTATTGAGATTGTGCCAGGAGCAGCACCAGTGCCCATTCCTCTTTATAGGATGTCTACACTTGAGTTGAAGGACCTCAAGATGTAGTCTGAGGAGTTGTATGAAAATGGTTTCACCCAAAGTATTACTTCTCCTTATGGTTTTTATGTCATGTTTATGAAGAAGGAAAATGGTACCCTCGAGATTTTTGTGGATTATCGGAAGTTGAACCAGTTTACAGTCAAGAACCGATATCCTTTTCCAAATATTGATGATCTCTTTTACCAACCTTGAGTATCCCAAGTGTTCTCAAAGATTTACTTGAGATCTGGTTAACATCAATTGCGCGTTAGACCATAAAATGTACCTCTAACAGCCTTTCAGAGCTGGTATGATCTATATGAGTGTGTGGTTATGTCGTTTGGTCTTAGTGACACACCTATAGTTTTCATTGATCTTTTGAACTTAGTGTTCCATCCATACTTTCATTCTTTTATGGTAGTATTCTTGGATGATATCTTTGTGTACTCTCACACTCAACATGACCATGCCGCACATCTTGATATAATTTTGATTACACTGAGTGAGCATCAGTTTGATGATATGCTATCGAAATTACAGTTTTCAATGAACGAAACACACTTCTTGGGTCACATTATCAAAGAGTCATGAGTATCAGTAGACCCAGATAATGTCAGAGCAGTAGTTTCATGGGAGCAGCTAAGGAATCTTTTGGTGGTACGAATTTTTCTAGGGATGGCTGGTTACTACAGACATTTTATACGTGACTTATCATGCCTAGTAGTTCCACTAAAGGGCCAAACTAAGAAGGGTGTGAAGTAATTGTGGTCTAATTATTGTGATCAATCATTTTAGGTGCTGGAAGAGAGGATAAATTTAGCACTGATACTAATATTTCCAGATCTAGGAAAAAGATATACTATTTACTATGATGCATCAGGTTGCGGGCGAGGAGCAGTGCTTATGTACGGGGAATGGGTTATTGCATACAAGACTCGGGAATTGAGGACACATGAGAGATACTACCTGATGCACTATCTCGAGATGACTATAGTTTTTCATGCTTTAGGATGTTAGAGACAGTGCCTATTGGGAGAACATTTTGTGGTTTTCACCAACCACAAAAATCTCAAGTATAGCTTCACTATGCATGACTTGAATTAGAGAAAACGAAGTTGGGTTGAGTTCCTTGAGTCCTTTCACTTTAACTTTCCTACACAGATTGGAAGGGAAACACTGTGGATGATGCCTTGAGCTGGAGGACTCCTATGCTGGTAGTTTAGGATGCATGCAGTGAGTGGAAGCTTATGGCTTTGTTCCCTGAGAAGAATTTAGAGGTTCCTGACAGGAAGGGGCATACTTTTCTTTCTTATGTAGCAGTACACTCACCTCTACTTGAATGAGTGCGAAGGAAAATCTATCAGTTAATGAAGGCCTAGTCCTATAAGAGAGTGTTGATGGAGAAGACCCTATTCCTAGATAGATAGTAAGAGATGATGAGATCTTGCATTTTCATAGGTGCGTTTGGGTGCCAATAGACATACACAAGGAGATGATGTGAGACTTTAATTCCTTAGTTTGGGAAGTTCATCCTGGTGTCACGAAGATGTATCAGGATCTACATTGTCAGTATTGGTGTCCAGGTATGAAGAGATATATTGATAGTTTTTTCATGAGGTGTTCCACCTCTCAGTTGGTGAAGGAGAAGGATCAGTGACCAGTAGAGATTTTGTAGTATCTAACCATTAATGAGTGGAATTTTAATGATGTCATGATGGATTTAATAATAATTTTACCGAGGTCACCTCAAGTGAATGGTGCGGTATGGGTTGTCACGGATAGACTCATGAAGGTTGCTCACTTCATACCGATAAATGGGGAATTTAGCGTTGATGATATATTAAGGTTATACATCTGAGAGATTTTGAGATTACATGGAGTTCCACACTCCATTTTTTTAGACAGAGATTCCTATTTTACTTCTAGGGTCTGGTATTGACTCCAAAGGGATTTGGGTACACGTGTACTTTTGAGCACAGCTTACCATCCCTAGGCAGATGGTCATTCTAAGCGCATGATTCAAGTTCTTGAGGACATGCTTCGAGCTTGAATACTATATTTTGGTGGTTCTTGGTACAAGAACATACCACTTCTAGAGTTTTCCTACAATAAGAGTTTTCAATAAACTATTCAAATAGAACCTAATGAGGATTTTTACGGTAGGCTATGCCGATATCACTTATGCTGGTTGGAGATAGGAGATGTAGCTATGCGGTGACCTTGACTTGTCTAGGAGACCTTAGAGTAGATAGATTTGATTAAGAAGAGGATAACTACTGTATAGTCTGGACAGAAGTTTTATACTGATCTACAGAGATGACCTCTGGTGGTCGTGGTTGGAGAACAGGTTTTCCTGCATGTCACACTAATTATGGGACACAAGAGGATTAGGTGGCAGGGTATGCTTTCACTGTGGTACATCAGACCGTTTAATGTGTTGGAGAGAGTCTCCCGTTTTCCTATCGGTTGTAGTTACCTCAGAGGTACCTAGCTATACACAACGTCTTCAACGTTTCTCACCTTCGATGTTACTTCTCAGACCCATCCCATGTTATTTAAACCTATGAGGTTGAGTTAGAGGTGGAAGCCTCATTTTAGGATCACCCTATCTGGATTGATGATTGAAGTAAGAATGTTCTCCATGGTTGGTATGTTCCTCTGGCATGAGTGCTATGGTAGCACATGTGAGTACATGAAGAGACCTGGGAGAGGGAGGCCGATGTACGATCACAGTTTCCAGAGCATTTAGAGGATTCTTCTTCTACGCCTACTTTCTTGGGTAAATGAGAGATGGATTTCATTAATGGGGTAAGTTTGTATGATACTGGTTCTTCTTATGAGGTACGTTTTTCTATTTTCTAGTATTTTTGAGAAAAAGAGGAGTTTTTGGAAATTTTTTAAGTGCATGCCATGTTCTCTATTTCCACACATAGCAGTGTGATTTCCGTGTAATGCTTGAGCACACAGCCTTGTGTGGCAACCAGGAGGCCACCTAATGTAGGGGATGGTAATTGCATGTACGCACCGTGTACTTCTAAAGTACACACCATGTATGGTTTTTTCATTAAATGGACCAGTGTCACATTTTATTTGAATAAGGGAATTCTTCTTTTCCTTCTTCGACCATGAGCATTCGTAGGAAGCTGATCCTTCCCTGAGCCCCTGATCGAGCATCCGTTCTTCAAATTGAACTCTATTAGTAGCATTGGATTCAAATTGGTGAGTTCTCTCTTATTGTTGAACCTAGTTTCTTGATTTATCCTCTTTCTCAAGTAATCCTCGATTGAATATTTTAGATGTTTTTGTTGATCTACCACATTCTAGGTAAATATAAGGACCGATTCCGAGGTAAATCAATCATATAACATCTAGGTAGGTGGTTGTGCCTTTCCATATATGTTCTTTGTGTTATATGTGCAAAAGTGCCCAATAACCTTGGTTGGGGTGTTGTGTGTTTACAGTTTTAACCATGTTATTACCTAGTATGATTTATATGATTAAGTTGAGATTAATTGAATGTAAATAGGGTTAATTGATATGCAATGGATTTGTTTCCTAATATTTTATTGTTTATGACTGTTTGGTCTTGCTTAGCCTATTAGGATGCTTGCTTTCCATTCCTAGTGTTGATAGGATGGAGTGATATTATTATTTATTTGACTTGTTGTAATGTTGTAGACTATTTAGACAAGATGCTCTTGAGGTATATCTTGGCTGTTATATATTGTTGTGCTCGTTTGACTTACACAGGGCCGTGAGAACCAGGTGTAATAGACCATACTGAGAATGGATATTGAGGGCTTCTCTAGAGTGTCTGTTTACTGTTACGATGCAAGACCATATGGGGAATGGACGTACATGCTTCTTCAAAGTGACTATAGTTCCTCTATGCATTCCATAGGTTGAATTTGACGTTTATTGCTTCCCCAAAGGTCCTTTTGGTTACCGATACGATACTATAGGGGTAATCGAAGGTGAGTGCTCCCTTAGAGAGTCTTTGCAAAAGCTGAAGTAGAGGGGTTAGATTGTGTGTACATTATGGAGGGTTACTTGTGTTGTTTTTTGTTGGACCAGAGGGGTCAGGATGTTAGTACATCCTAAAGGGTTCTATTCTTATGATTAGATTCTTGATTGATATATGATAAATGAATACATTACAAACTCTTAGATTGTTCACATATGAGTACTTCCTTGTTTACTACTTCATTTTGATTATATCCGACTATATATATTCACTTATTATTAGGCACAGATCATTGGGTGGTTTCCTACTAGGATTTAGAGTCACACCGTATTTGGGTAATGTTTTTGGGACAAAAACACATTATACTGCTATAGGTATAGATAAGGGAAAGTTCCCTTCTACTTTAGGTACTTCATTGTTTAAGAGCTGGGGAGCATGGGACTAAGCATAGGCTTGCGATGCTGTAGAGCATATTATCTATTTTCTATTGTACATTGGTTTAGTATGGTATTATATCATTGTGAATTGTTTGACTTCTTTCCTAGAAATATGTATCGTGCATCATATATATGTGTGTGTGTGTGTGTGCTTGTGTGTGTGATGGAGTTGTTTATTACTTCTGTTGTTTACCTATTGCATTTTTACTGCTTCGGCTATTGCTATCTGTTTTACTTCTGTTGTGTTATTCTTCCAATGAGTGAATTGCTTTCCCACTATCACACTAAAGGCCCTCGCTACTAGTTGGCATCCTCTAGCATTCAAAGGAATGCGCTAGAGGCCATGTGACCAAATGGGTACGGGGCACCTCTGGGTAGCTTTTAGAACCAGGACGTTACAACGGGTGTGACTATTTTCCACTATTATAACACCTTTGACGCTTCCCATACATGATTATATGAATATTTCCAAAATTTACTTTTTCAATTATAATTACATGACTTTTAAATGATTTCAAACTAGACAGAGATATTTTTCTCAAATAGTACTGATTTCATCTATGTCAACATCCTTTGATGGATTTTACACTTGTTTGAAGATGATTTATTATGATACAAACTTCAATAATTTATTGATGGTTTTTTGATATGTTTGACTATGGATGTGTTGGTTTTATACCATTCATGGTTTATAGTAAAAGTATAAGAATTTCATATGCTAGTTTTAATATGAATGTTTATGTAATGTTTCAACCTTTTCATATGAGGAATGCATTGGACTTAGTATGTGACGGGTGGAGCCCGTTATAGCTCCTTGATGCATCGGTAGGTCTCATAAGAAAAAATAGTGTCTTGGCACAAGGCCTGGACTAAAACTTATTTCTATTTTTGGCACCAGGCCTTGAATATGTGATAATGAAGTACTAAATTATTCATTCCAACATTATGAAATTAGCAGTTGATATTACAAGTGATTGTTAGACTAGTATAATATCCATGTAAATAAGTAAATGAAATTATTTGATTAATATTTTACATATTATGCTGAAGTTTAATTTTAAAAGTCTTTTATTTTAGTCGTATACATTGCCTTCAATGATTATGCTTATTTAATAATATTTCTGCTATATTGTTATCTTATCTAAGCATCTGAGCTCATAGGATTCTTATGTTTTATGTTTCCTTGGATGTGAAGAATTATATTTTGATTGACCTACAGGGATAGGCTATGGGATATAACTGTTTTCAAAGGGGACTCATTGTTTTTGTTTTTCCATTTCATAATGGAATGTAAAACTTATGTTTCAATGTAGCACATCCAAGTCTAATAAAATAATTGGTCATTCCACACATGATCTATTGTGATCATTACAATCTTATATAATAATGCACCGACTCTGTATTACTAGGGTTGGGTTGTTATATATTGAAATCCCATTTTACATATCATATAATTATTTTATTTATTATATTGTTATTTAATGTTTTGTTAAATTTTATTCTTTTATGGTAATTAGTATTTAAATGTTCAAAGTTCTATGAGACACCATGAATGTTTAATGATTTAATTATCAATGTTTTTATCTATATATAAACTATAGATATTGTTTTACATTATTACTTATATGTATATAAATAAATTATAATGGAAATTTTATATCTATTTTGAATTTTAACCTATAGATTCAAAAGGAAATTTTTATATGTTTTATAAATAGTTTTTTGACAAGCTATGAAAGGAATGTTCTATTTTTAATGTACACGAAGACCATTAATTTTCAACCAACATGACCATTATTATTATTTTGGATTCCTTTTAAATACTTAATCTAACATTAAATGGAATAACCTATTTATCTTTTTGGTACTTTTTGATTTAAAATCATTTTCAAAACAACAGTGTAATTCATATAAATGTTATTTCAAAATATAATGGTATTTAAATATGTAAAATTGATTTTCATAAAATTTTAAACATGTTTTTAAATTATAAAATATTACATTCCATGTTGTTTTTATTTGAGAGTGTAAATGTTGGGAACAACTATATAGCACCAAGTCAGCATGTTATAGCTTAAACGAAGGGTGCACCCAATTCGCACTCCAATACATTGGGTACTCCAAATACTGATATCGATCATATAATTATTGCATTTCTAGTGGTTATATATGGTTTATATTCATTGATGAACCAAGGTACTACATGTAGTTTCTTTTCATTATAATTAGTTTTTCTGTTAATATTTTTTTTCAAATTAAAATTAATGACCTTGCCAATGTAATGATATTTACCTTTATGGGTAAAATGTTATGTTTCCAAGGAATGTGTTTTTCATGGGTTTTCCTATTTTTAATAAATAATGTTTTCCATTATTTTTTTGTACCTTTCTTACTTTTTTTCTCATTCCGTGTTTGGAAATATATGTTCAATTTTTTAAGGAATATGAAGGAAAAGGATTGGAAAACAAATAATATTGTGAATATATTTTTGGGAAAGAAAAGCTGTTTTATTTTAAAAGAATCTTCATTAGTGAAGAAAGGATACTGAGTATATATTTACACTTGTAAAGTTTTCTTTTATTATACAAGGTTATTTCATAATTCATAAAAACTATATAAATAAAATATATTTTGGGAAAAAGTTATTTAATGTTTAAATTAAAAGAATATGTATTTTTATGGACATGTCCTTATAATTATCATCAGAGTGGGCATAGAAAATTTTTGGAGATTAAGATGTCTTCTTAAAAATTATGGATATAATCTGGGATTTATAATTTTATGTTTGATCATAAGTTTAATGAAATATGAACTGCCATTTAAGATGATTAGTTGGAAAATTTTATGTTGATTAGTGGTATTTTTGGAGACATTATGTTTTTAGGTAATTATATGTTTTAAGTAATTAGGATGAAAAATGAAATGTATGAGGTAACCATTGTGATTAAACCATTTTATGATTATATTTTAGTACGTTATCATATTTTCGGACAGTTATAAGAAATTTATTATTTTATAAAAAGAACAAACTATAATATGGGAGAAAACCTATCATGTTTGATAAGGTCATGTAAATCAACCCCCACAACCAAAGGGCGAGAATGGTGCATCACCTAATATTTTTTTATGTTAAGTCCTATTAAGAATGAATTTTTATTTTTAGATAAATTATTTCATTGATAAAAAAATTTGATGATTTTATGAACATATTTTTTATCAAATAGATAATCGTGGGATTTGAATAATGATTTGGTGATTAGGTGATAAATGTTATTTCATAACAAAATTTCTATTTCTGGATCCTTATAAGATTAATATAAATATATTATTGTTTGTTTTTTTGGAATAATAAACTATGAATTATATTTTAGTGGGATATATTATTTTATTGTTACTCAAGTAATTTATGGAAATGATTAATCTAAATTGTAAAATATATGATTAGGGAAATTACTATTTGGTATGAGACATCAATAATAATAGATTTTATGTGGAGATAGTTGTTAAAAATTATATTTCAAATATTATGTGATCAAATTATTTGGATATTTAGGATTAAACCATAGTATATAATATTTTCATTGAGTAATTTTATGAAATATTATGTGTTAAATGGTATATGTTGAATGATGGATAGTACTATTAAATTTTTGAAATTAAATTAGTTTTTCATCATATAATGTTCATTATTTATATATAATTATCTTCTTCTATACTATCCATTTTGGTTTTAGTTAATTTCTAAGACAAGTGTAATATATAGTTAATAATTATTTGGTCATGTAATTCTCTTGAAGTTTAATCTAGTGCTTTTGGGATAAATAATTCCTTATAAACACTAATAATATATAGAAAAAAGATGAGTTTCAGGAGAAAATTTATTAGATAATGAAACTCAACATTTTATGTAATTATATTTATATATTATCTTAGACTATGAATTAGATTTATTCCATAAATATTAAAATTATATTAGAAAATAAACATTATTCATTTATTTTTATTACTATGATGTCAAAAACTGCTTTTCCCATCCCAGATTTATGGTTCTCTAATTTTTAAGTTTCACATTACTATGTTCTCAATCACCCACCATTGTTACTTGATATTGTTTTCTTCCTTGTCCACATTTTCCTTCTTGGAACTATAGTATATGCTATCTCAGGTTACTTTCATACTTACATTTCAACATTTTAATGTGGAAATCTCATTAATCCTTTTTTTGTGGTTGGATTACAATAACGGTATTTTGATAAGTCAAACCAGAGTTACTAAGCCCGAATTAAAAAATTTTAGGAAATTTAAAAAAGGATTTGAGAATTTAAAATACTGAGTTTAAAATAAATGAATAATATGTTTGATAGCGTAACTGATACACAATATCGTGCTTTAGAAAAAAGTGAATATTGTTATTTAATTGTTACACTTATAACCTTGTCATTAGAATTGCGAGAATGAATATTATTAACTAATTTATAAAAATATGGATTACTCATGTATATATAATTAATTATTTGGAGATCAATTTTTTATAAATGAATTTAACACCCTTTTTTAAAAAAATGATAGTTTTTTTGAAAAACATATTTAAATGTGCATAAGTATGTTATACACCAACAAATAATTAAATCACACTTTTTTCGAAAATATTAATTATATATATATAATATTAAATATACCCTTTAAAAATCAACTTCTATGTTTTCAAGACATGATATAAGAACAAATTCAATTTTATGCATAAAAGATGTATTTGCTAAAACATGTAGTTTTTCCATCTTTGGATGGGACACTTGTTTTAATTCTTGTTTTGTAAACTTTTATAAAAAATATTTTAAAAAGTAACGTTCATATTTCAAAGTGGAATATGAAAATTTATATTGGTATAATTTTTGATATTTTATGATAAGATTCAATTTTTTGACGTGTATTTGAAAGATATTACATTTTAATTAGAAAATACTTATTCCTAAAATTTATTTATATTGTTAAATTATATAATTGAGTGGTTTTAATTTATAATTAAATCATTTTTTATAATATAATCCATATTAGGTCATTTTAATTTTAATTACATTGAATATGGAAATGAAAAAAATCAAATCATTTGAATGTTTTTTCTTTTAAAACATGTTTTCTCGTTTGATCAATGGGTTAAATTTTTAATTAATTTATGATAAATATGTATTTTTAAATTGGAATAATTTATCCCTGATTTGGAATAATAGGTTTCAAATTATGAAATATGTCCCTTTTATTTTTTATCAATTTGAATATTAACATTTGTAATTTTTTATTATCATGGTTAAAGATAAATGAGGTAATTAGAGGTAAGAGTAATATTATGAATTTTATAAAATTACACTAAAACATGACAAAATTAATTATACGAGTGTTATAAAAAAATATAATCATTGGGCTAAAATTTTGACCTTTGGAAGCCATTTAGATTTGAGTATGATATTTATAATATTATATTCAACAAAAATTAAATTTTTTCACACTTTTTATTTTTAGCAAGTGATATATTTTTAATGTCGGTTAATATAAGGGATATGTTGAAATATAAATATTATTTTAAAATATAAATCCATTATATTTATCATGATAATTTATTTTTAATTTTTAGTGACAAAATATTTTAATTAAAGGCTTGAACAATTATCATGTAGAAAATGTTTAATTAATAGAGATATCGAATAAAAGATATTAATTTTTTTGAAATAATTTTTTTTATATGACTAATTTTGTACAATAATTTTCTAGGATAATTTCAAATTTAAGTGATGTTTTATAATTATTGGTTCGAATTTTGTTATGTTTTATGATTTTTTTAATTTAAAGAAATTAATAGGTCAAAAATTAAATTGTTAATATTTTAGAATATATAATATTTTAGTTAATGATATAAAATTTATAAAAAAAATATAACCTCCAAAAAATAATTTCTATAAGTCATAAAATTTCAGAAATTACTAATTTATTGGACTTGTGGAATTTGAAAGTTATTTTATTAACCATCATTTCAAAAATTACATGATATATTGGTAATAGTAAATAGGGCTAAAACAAAAATATAAGGAATAAAAGAATAATAAATAATTTACTAATTCTCTATGTATGAAATTATTTCAAATCAAATATCATCTTATCTTAGAAATTAGTCACTTTGGAACCATTTGTATTTGAAAGATAATTTATATTAATTTGGTATTTTGGATAATTCAGAGAGTTCCCCTCCCCTATCCTATAAAGGGCACCGATTCATCATATTTCAATAAACATCAAGACCAATTTGATTTAGAAATTATCTTTAAAAATACATTCAAGGAAACCATATACACACCCTAGATATCTCAGTTTATGAATAGGTCCCTCCTTAAAGCTGTGAAGTTGTTAATCAAAGAAGAGCATCCAAAGAAGACATATCATTTTTAATTAAGTGTTTTTATTTTAATTCATCGTCCACTTCATTCAAATATAATTCAAACATGATGAAATAATTTATAAATTATCCTAAATATACATAGATGTTACTAAGTTAAAATAAGTACCTAAATCTATCTCCAATTATATCAAATCGAAAAAGAAATAAACATTCGTGTGTTCTAAGGACTACCACCTCCTGAATTGATATAATTCGTTTTCCATAACCATCACTCAAGAATGATTATAATAATGAAATTAATGATTATATATAATATTAATGAAAAATTAATCATTATTCATTAATAATATATAATATATGTTCATACCTTTCCATGCACATAAAAATGCAAATGTCGTTCCTGCGTATATGTGAACTATCACCTTCACAAAGCGAGGTGATTTGTTTTTTATCACCTCACAAGATATATAATATATATATTTATAATTAAATTTTTTATATTATAATAATTATATTTAGACGATCTTGGAATGGTAATTTAATACTTACCTTCATTCCAAAATTATCATTGAATAATGGAAATGATACTCATGCATACATATTTCCTACCATCTCCATGATTATAAAATGGTTCTATTTTTAATACCATATGTAAACAGTTTTATTTAAAATAATAATTTATGTATAAAAGTGGTTATTATTGGATGAATATGAATTCCAAATTTATGTAAAATTGAACACATTGACTATTGAAATCATACCATATTCATTTTGGAAACATTAACGAATATTGTCAAAACCTGCAATGTTAGCATAAATAATTTATTAATTATTATAACAAGGTAATAAGTGATATTAATTGGAAAATGAACATGATAAAGGTTATAAAAAAGTTATTAATTAACATAAATTTATTATTCAGTAATGTAAAGGACATACAAGATGAATCATTCTATAGGTATGTGAATTAATCTCAATCCCCATTCATTGAGGTATTGATTCATGTTATACACCAATATTATTTTTTAGGAATATATAAAACACCTTTTACATAACATGTCATTGATTTTTTTATTATAATTCTATTAAATTTTATTAAAATGTTATTCTTTTATTGTTATTAAGATTCAAATTTCTAACGTGGTATGGGACACCATGAATGTTTTAAGATTTAATTATCGAATCTTTTTTTCTATGAAAATATTCATAAAATTATTTTACACATTAAATTATGTGTGTATAAAAGTATTATAATGGAATTTTTATATCTATTTTCAATTCTATTCCAGGGTTTTCTGAATAAATCTTTTCATGTCTTTTATATAGAACATTTGGACGAAGGACCAAAGGAAAATTCTATTCTTAACGTACACATTGATAATGACATTTCTATTTCTATGGAAGATATATTAGTATTGGATTCCATTAAAAGATTTAATATTATATTAAATTAATACCACCGTTATGTTTTGGGTGTTTTTTTAAATGGTTTTTTAAATGGAAGGTGTATTTTCTATTGAAAAATTTATTTTGAAAGAAAATGGCTTTCAATATCTAAAATTTAATTAAAATGTTTTTATATGTCCTTTCAAATATTAAAATGTTTTATTATATGTGGTGATTCATGGAAATTATAAACGTTGGGTGCATCAAGATATTCCCAAGTGAGCCCCTTTTATCTTAAATGATTATTGTGCCCAGATAGCGCTCCAATGCATTAGGTACTCTGGAGATAGAAGTTGACTATATGATTATTATATTTGTAAGGGATCTATATGGTCTCTATGTGATCATGTACCAAAGTACCTAAAATATTTAATATTATTACTAATGTGTTTTTTGGAAATCATTTACATTCAAAGGTAAAATAAATAATCTTTCCAAAGAAATGATATTTAACATTATGGGTAAAATTTTATATTTCATAGGGAATTAATATTCAAGGGTTATATGTTTTTACTGAACTAATTGGTTCCTTTATTTTTATGTCTGTTACTGAGATTTTTTATTCATCTATTGTTTTGAAATGGTTTTCACATGTTTTTGGGAATAGTAGAGACAAATATGAGATCAAGAAGAAATCAGTAAAGATATTTCATATAAATAAAACATGTTTTATTTTAAAAGAGATTCCCTTGGAGAAAAAATGAATACTATGTATATTTGTCCACTTATAATGTTGCGGTTTATTATGTAAGTATTTGTCCTAACTCTTTAAAAATATATACATAAAATATATATTTTAAAATAGAGTTGGTTCTTGTTTGATATCACAAGAATATTTAATGTTTTAGGACAAGACATTAAATATTTTTCTTCCATATATCTATATGGAAGAGTGTAAAGATATTCTGGAAATGGGGGAAACTATATCACTGGTTAATCAAACTCAGTGAAATTTTTCACCATATTAATGATGTATCCTATCATCTAGTACTCATATAAACAATGTCTTACATAAATTATGTCTTCCTTGAATCCTTATTGATGAAGTATGTAATAAATCTATTATTAATTTTAGAATACCAAATTTATTAAATAATATTTTTGAATCTGATAATTGTGTTAGCATAGGATTCTAGTGATCAGGGAGTATCAGTTTTGATATAGTCAAATGTTGAATATATTTTACCACTCATTTATAGTTATTAATAAAGAAATGAATAAATATTCAACTATGTCTAGTACGATAAATCAATAACTTCCAATAAATATTGGAGGTATTTTTTTCACTAGGAATGATATCATATTTTTTTTGTTAGGTATGTCAATTAATTATAGTCATTGGAAGATTAGTAAATTAATTTATTAAATAATCAATTATTTATTTATTAAATCACCAAGACCCAATATCCTATAATTTATCACACATATGGAAATTCCCTATGGTGACCCACATGATTAATGAGATCGAGGGAGAAACCATGGGGGGGAATTTTTGGTTGATAAATAATGGATCATTATTTTTGTGATTTTTTTCCAAAAGAGTCCTCAATGTCATTCATTCAAATAGCCAAGAAATTGTCTTCATAAAAATTCAATCCGGATATGATGTAGTGATTTTTTTTGTTTTTAATTTTTGAGTTTTATTAGACACACAAAACATGAATTAATATATATAAAATTTAATTTTTGGGTCGATCATTTATTACAAGTTTTTCATTATCATCTTGAAAATAGAAATTTTATATGATTTGATAAATTTTTACCCTATCATAATTATAAGGGAAAAAATATAGATAATTTGAACTGTGGTTTAGATTTATTTCTCATATTTGTTTTTTATTTATTTAACAGTTATTCATCCATAATTAACTGGAATTATATTCTGATGGTGGTTTTCCAAATACCCAACAATCAATCAGTATACAAGCATTATTTTCGCAATGGATCAATATCATGGGTTCAGTTTCAAGATCAATGATTAGATTGAGTTGTGATGCAAATGATGATATATCAAGATATTATTTGAATTCTAATTCCAAAATTGAAAGTTTTATGGTAGTGGTGTGGTACTATTAGATTGATTTACAAACATATAAGATGGAAAAATTATGTGCACTAACGAAGGATTGTCTCAGTCAACTCATATACACAAATAATCGGTGAAATTTGTGGTAGAATATGGGGGTGGCCTCAATGTGAATGGAAATTTTTAGAACCTATGGTATATAGTAAAAACATAAATATAAATTTTATAGTCCAAATAAATCACATCACTGGACCCTGGTTATGGTAGCTAGGGTTTACGTGTCAAATAAAATATCACATTTTCAGATTTACCCATGACACGTAGTGTGACACAACATTGGAATGTCGACATATTATCAAATGATACATGGTCATAGTAAATTCTACAAAAAAATGAATGATAAGAGTACACAGGAATTTCCTGATACATGGTCACAAAAAAAGTACATGGGCATATCCAAAGTACAAGGGAACGACCTGAGGTATATAGAATAGATCAAAGCACACAAGTAGAAACTGGACAAAAAATAAATGTCATGTACTTCTAATACATTTGATATAAATTATCCAAATTAGTTTGATCCAACATTTATCTTAATTATAAAAATGTTCCTTTGGTTTAATTCCTAAAGTGGGTAGAGTCCGGAATAATGTCCAAATAACTTGACGTGATCCAATTGTTTTGTTTAGTGTTGGAAAAATAATTTTAAATCACATGTGGGTAATATTTTTATCTCCTCTATCATATCTTCTTCCATATATTAATTTCTATGATTCCTTTCTCCCAATTTACTTGGGGGTTTATCCCCTACTTAGTGGGTTATTCTAGACAGGGTCTAGTAGACCGCGCATTCCCTAGGAGATATCCCATATAGGTTTATTTATCTCTCATTGGTTCTTGGATATTATTCATAATGATGACTCCTAACAATAGTAACCTCTCATTTTATTTCCATTAGTTTTTTTGGATAATGGAGTGAGGTTTCCCTTAAGAGTGTTACATTGGACACCTGGTCACAAATCTTACAATGGATTTTTCATTGTGACATTTCCCAAAGAGACTATTTTGTTGGGATTTTATCTATGTTATTATTTCTATTTGTCTTATTAATATTGACATTCATTTTTGATTATGACCTAAATACTCAATTGATGAATTATTTTTGGTGATTTTGGGGTATCTTTATTGGTATTGTTATACTCACCCCTTCATTTCATCTTCCCAAAATTGACATGTATTATATAGATGACATTCCATTAAATTTTTTCAATGGTGGACTAGGAGTAGAAAAGGAATATTTGAGCTGGGAAAAAGATGTTTAATACTAGGTGTTTCCTTTTTCTATATTCACAACAATATAGAAAGTTATAATTATTCTAGGTCTTTGTTCGGCGTGTATTTTCTATTTTATGATTTCCATTTCTATTTTTACTCTAATTTTTGTGATATATATATATGAATGAATTGATATAATTATTATTTTATCTTTTAAAATTTTATAGGTATTTGGATATTTATTCACGTGTACATGTTTCTTTGGCTATTTCCTCCCATATGTGTGATATTCATACATGGAACGCATCGCCCCATATTTTCCAATTTAATATAGGATTGGGGTGTCAAATTATGATTTCAGTGTGTACTAGGAATTCCTAGGAGGGGTGGGTCATGAATGATTGGTATTAGAGTAGTGTTCATCATAGACTCATAGTTTCAATATTATATATCTATGATTTTGGATTGGATAATTTGGTATTATTGTTAACATGATAGACATTTGGCTATCAGTATATGGAATATAGTGCTGATTTAGAAGCCAAGATTTCCATTCAACAAGACTATGTTAACCTTAGTTTTTACTTAGTATATATGGGAATTCGTGGTTGGTAAAATATTACTACATGAATCATAATGAATCATGTTTTGGTTTCAATGTTCCTCTTTATCCAGACCCCGATTTATACCCTTGATTGTGGAATATTTGGATTTTTTTCAAGATTCCACCATGAAGTTTTCTTTCCTGGATTATATAGTAACCTCCCAAAGATGATCCACCTGGTGATAGGGCATTGATACAAGAAAAATTTCAAGACACAGTACCTCAGGGTGATTTACCAATATTATAACCAAATTAAGAGAGGTATGTTACACAATCTATACTAAAATATAATGTGCATAGGTTTAGTTCACTTTAATAGTTTCAACAATAGTAAACCCTTCGGTTTTAAGGTGAACCAATCCCCTAGGTATTTGAGGACTAGCATGAGGTAGTTCTGTGAGTTTTTCAAATTGTTAAGACACCTCCTTATTATAGGGTTGTCCTAGTGATGAACCTCCTCCATGGTTCAGTATGTCAATTGGGGACTATGGTAATCTATCATATAACAAGATGACTCTTTCATAGGTATGGTTTCATCATTATTTCCTAACGGAGTTAACTCCAGCTAAATTGAGAATATTTTGTATCAAAGGGATTATACATCTATATTAGCGAAGTTTGATTGTCAATGTGTATACATCAAGGATCAGGGTCCTCTCATGATACTACACTGATACGGTTTTAGATGGGTTTTTTATATGCGTAAAAATTATTATGTAGTATAGAGAGATATTACCAGGATAGTGTGATACATATTTATATTAATACATATGTAATGATGTCCAAGAATGCTTTTTTGGTGGAGTGATTTCTAACAGAGCATATGTTAATAGTTATTTCTATTAGTGTGAACTCATGATATGATACATTATTTGAGGGTACCCAATATTAGACACATGGTTCCCGAAATGTGATATTATTTTGGAATAATTTTAAACGTCTTTCAATTATTTGGGTATATTATGATGGTTCTAGTTATCCTAGTTTGATGTTGTTATACTCTTTCAAAGGTTGATGAAATCTCTCTTGTTGTTCCCTAACCTACTATAAAGCTAATAGAGATAAATAGTTGATAGGCAATAGAGTCATAGTAAATGGTTATAGAAGGGTGGTCCATAGGGTGTTATAAAATTTAGAGGAGTTTGGAATGTACCATGAAGTGTAAAATGATTCAATATGTATCCACTACAACCCCTAGGACATCTATTAGAGGCTCAATAAGCTAGTGGTTTGGAAGGATGATAGTTATTGGAATTTGAGTCCTCTTTTTAAAAGGCTCCATGAATGATTAAAGGTAATATCACAATTATTCATACCATATTTGAAATAATGATTGAGAAAATAATGATCCTCTATTTTTATGTTATATAGTTCTAGTCCTAGATATTCCAGGTGATCGCTTGGAGAAACCCATACATTTGGACAATTCAACTAGAGGATATTCAGGGATCATACACTTCTTTTGATAGCGTTACCTAACTCTTCAAGGAGATATATCATTTGGGATATCATTGTAGTATTAATGAGGCCTTGTGATTTAATATTAAGAATGTACTTGATATAAAAAATTGATACAAAAATTGATTATTTCATGAGAAGGATGCAGTGTGCCCTCCCGAATGGGATGTGTTTTTTTTCCTTTTTTAGTGAGAAAGAATCCTTGTAAAATTTGGTTGGTCTCATACACTATAGGATAAAATGGATTTTTTATAGGATTTATATTATTACCCAGAGAGTAGTGGAAAATATGGGTTTCCATCTTATTATGGTAGTGGAAGAGTATGATTACATCATTCCTATGAATTTTTATGAATTACATCCATAATAAGAGAAAAAATAATATATTTACTCTCACCCATAAAGTAACCAAGTATATAGTATATCATATCTCATAGATTTTGTAGAGAATCATCAGATGAATATGAAGTTCTAGGAATTATAGATGTAGATATTTTTCAGACATAGTATTTCCCCATGGAAAGCCACTATATTATTCTCTAAGAATGAAAAATGGATTTGGAGGTTGTGTTTCGAATACCATCAGCTAAACTAGGTTATCCTAAATAATATGTATATTAAACTTTGGATTAATTTCTTCTTTGACCATTTGAGTGGGGAGAGACGGTTCTCAATGATTGACCTCTTATTAGGCTATCTGTAGCTCTGGGAATATGTAAGAATTATAAAAAAAGACAACATTATGATTTAAATATTATCATTATGAGTACTTATTAATGCCTTTCAGTGTGAAAAATAACTCATCATTGATTGAGGGACTCCATAAAATGATCTTTCATCCCTTATTATATTAGTTCGTGGTAGTCATTATTGATATTATTATAGTGTACTTAGTGTTTTAGGAGATGAATGTGAGACATATGATGATTGTTTTGGAAATTAATATACATGACCATCATTTTGGTATTCTCTCAATGTGTTAGATATGGAATCAAGAGTTTGAATTCCACAAACATGAAATAACATAAATGGGTGAATAATTTTACCTGGTGAAGGTTTAGGTAATTCTATCTTGGGAGTTATCCAAGAGTTTGAACAAGGTATACTGTTTCCTTGGGATTCATAGATACAATCATATATTCATACATGATTTATCATGGATTAAAACACCCTCGACTAATTTGATAGAAATTTTTGGAATCAATTCATGTGGACAAAGAGATTCTAGATAGATTTTTAAGTGTTAAAATATATTTTGATGATTCCAATCTTCATGAGACTCTCATAGAAGGTTGTCTAGTATATAGTTTTATATGGTTTCTCTTGAAGTGGAATTGGATGTGTTCTAATGAAAATTAGGAATTCATTGGCTATAGATTCTGGGAGTTTATAATACACGAGAAGAACTATACGACCAATGATTTGGAGCTGTTTGTGGTAGTATTCTTTTGAATATATTGCTACATTATTCTTTTTTGTGAATTTTAAAATATTTTATTAAGTCAACATGAGTCTCAAGTATATCTTCTAACCTAAGGGTATAAACTAGAAACAATGGTAGTGTCTAGATTTCCTATTATTTTAGGACATCATGATAGTATATACTTATGAGAAGTGGAACATGGGTAAAGATACTCCCAAGAGGAGATATTTTATGAAATTTTGGAGTGAGCAATATGATCTATTATAGTCATTTTATATTTATTTAGAGGTCTAGTATTGGGAATCTTATCTCTATTTCATTGTTGTTTCCCCCACCAAATTTTATAGTGTGTTAGTGAGGATCAACAAGCTGATTCTAGTTGTGAGACCTTATGTGTTCAAATATCCACTAGATGTTACCTTGGTGGATTTTATAAATGTGGAGAGATTTTCAACCTTTGAAAATGTTGGAGAATGGTACCAGGGACATTTAAATTTGAGGTTCTATAGGTGTTATATACAACCCACTTAACGGTATATCTATGAGCAGTAAATATATAAATGGACCATTAGCATCAGTTCTAATGGCTAGGAATGATGATGTGTGTAGAATTGTTTTCTGCTCAATTTCTCACATTCCAGCATGTGATGGATGGGGACCTTGTTTAATTAGGTTTATCCCAACCCCATGAGGTGCTACAATGGAATTGGTATGTCATCTCTGTGGACTTCAAGACTATATTAAAATGATCATCTAGAGGATAAGATTCTATATGGGTGATCATAGACCATTTCATTATGTCATCCCTCATTAAACCAATTTAAGAGAAGTATTAGAAGAGAGCATTGGATTCCCTTACAACTAGAAGTTAGTTTGGATTTATGGAGTTCCCAAGATGGTCAGTTTTTATCATTATTATCCCTTCAGAAAATGATTATGGAGATGATTAAAGGAAGTGTTTGGGACCAAATTATATTTGTTGGGGGACTTTTTCCACCAAATTGACATCTATAATTATGGGACCACTTTGTTTTTTTAGGAATGTTTGTAGGATTTCATGTTGGTATTTAGTCATTGTTGGGAGTATCACCAACCCTTGGTGGATTTCCATTAAATAAACTATCATTGAACAATTTTAGGCCATTTAGCAGAGACTTCGTAGGTCATTGATATGCTAGACTGACCTAGGGGAGTCACCACCCATGGGCCACAAAGTGGTTGAAAGTGAGAATAGAGATAGAGAATATCATCCACGAGTAGTGTAAGACCACCCATGGCCTACAATATTATAATATGGACTAATGATGACATTTGGTGTTCAATTAGGGAAACCATTTGTTCATGAAGGTCTTACCTAATTTAATATTTGGATGATTTGGTTGGGGAGGCATGTTATATATGAGATTCATTGGCAAATTATATATATTTTAGAGGATTAATGAAGTGGAATACCACTTGTACCTACCAGCACTTTTAGATCAGGTAAAAAATTTCATCCACATGTCGTATCTATGGATATATGTCTAATACCCATCACATGTTATTGATTTGGTCATGATATGCATCGATGTTGGATATTCCTTTGTACATTACGTAGTAATGATCTATGTTTGTCGGAAAAAGATCATATATAAGAAAAAACATCCATTTGGTATTGTCTATCGGTACTAAAGAAATATTTAGGAAAGCCCATATGTGAGAGAGAATAATATGTGATTTTAGATCCTTCTTCTATTTTATTAGCTTTTTTGGTTTCCTATAGAAAAATCCAGGATGTGTTAATAATGTAATGAATATTTTTTTTAAAGATTTGAAATATTTGAAATATTTTTTAATATCATGCATTGGGGTAGCATGGGATTCTAGGGCCTAGGGAGGCTTGGTTATGATAATATTAGAATATTAAATATGTTATATATTGTTCATGATGTTTTAAAAAAACAAGGGAATATATCCATAATAGATTCTTGGAATGGACATCTAATACCACCATCAAATCTGCAATTTCGATTTTACCCTAGGAATGAAATTATAATTGTATGAATCTAATATTAGGAATAATTATAGTCTTTTGGGGACCAATAATTTAATAAATAATTGAATAAATTTCTTAATATTATATCTCCATGAAAAAATCTCTTATATTTAAGACCAATTGTACAAAATCCATAGGGTTATTCCCATAATAATAGTGACCAAGAAAGGATCTCTTTGATGAGAATTCATGGAATATCAACAACGGATCATGCTTTAGCAATAATAGTGCTAATAAAGCTCATGGCTCTCATCAATGATAGGGCCCAGAACAATTCTAAATTAATGGAAAATCAAAAAATGAGTTATGGAATTTTATTTATGTGAATTTATCTAATTTTTTTAACCATGATGAATTAAAATTAAATCTTTCTGTTATTAATTTGCTGGTTGATCATTGATTATTCGTATTGATTTATCATCTCTGAAAATTGAATTTAAAATTTTTACATAAATTTTTATTATTTTTGTATTTTAATGGAAATATATTGATCCAAACACAAATAAATGAATGATGTATGTTCCTCATGTCTCTATTTTGTGCATTTCATCTCCCTTTATTTGTGTGTTCACCACCGTTATATCATTTTTATGGTGGTTTGAAAAATACATAGTAATCAATTATTATGAAACTATTATTTTTAAAATAGATTGATACAATATTTTTGGGTTCAATAATGATGATGGGATTGAGGAAATATGGCTAAATCGATGAAATTGGATTGTATAAACATTATTTGTGTCAGGTTACAAATGTTATAGTGTCAACATGGTGGTACAAAGATCAATTAACGAGTTGATTGACTAACTGGAATTCAACTACTTGTAATTGAATGTCTCAATTAACTCATATCAATACACGATTTTTGTGATTAATTAGGGAATCCATGGTTTAATATGTCTAATATGATGTAATATTATCCTGCAGGTTTTGGAAAAAATACAATTACATGGCGTTTAGTGTTAAGAACCCACGTTGGGTCGACCCTGGTGATGGAGGAAAGGATTTCGGAATGAAATGAAATATCACAATATATGTAGTACCCACCACATTGCATATGAATTAGGGATCGATAATCAATGAGTACACATAGGGTACATTGGCACAGACTGGGAAAGGAATACAAGAACAGGCAGATTATGTGGGCACAACTGGGTACACGTGAACGACCTTGTAAACTGGAACAACCAAAGTTCACATGCATGACCAATATACACAAGCATGACCTATGATGCATGGGAATAGGCTATAATACATTACCAAACTTGTGGTAGGAAATTCATAACATATAATCCAATTATACGCTATGTTATTTCTTCAGGGAATTTTGAGCCCCTTGTTCTCTTCATCGTTGACTAGTTTCATTAGGGTGTGTTCTCTCAGTCTATACGCCATGAGGGAAGAGTGAGGTATCATGTATGGATATTAGAATTTGATCCCCTATTTTGGATTAGTCTCATATAGTGTTTTGGGATCCCCTATTAGGCCTAGAGTGTCACCCTCTATCATATCCTCTTCTCAAATTAGGGTTTTTTGAATTGGTGGGACCAACATACCAAGACATCAATCGCATACTTATCAGTTTCCATTAAATAGGGATCTATATAGAAAATTGTATCTATGAGAAATCCATTATCTATGTATCAATCTCTTATATGATCCAGTGTAATATTCCCCATGTCAATGTCCGAAGAGTATAACCTCATCCATGATCATCATCAGTGTTTTCTAGATCATGGAGGGAGTACTCCAAAATGATCGTTACCTTTGAACCCTGACCATGAATAATACATTGAGATTTTTATTGTGACCCTTCATTAAGATAAAAATCCTATCATCAGTTTATATGTTCTATAACATTTATTTCATCTATTTTCAGGGACAGGATTTTGTGATGACAATCTTACTACTCTCTTGATGTTTTGTGTTTGGTGATTTGGGGGTATACAACTGTGTATTGTTAAATTCACCCCTGCATAGGATCTTCCTACACATGTTGTGTCATACACAGATGAAAAACTATTTAATGGATTCTCTGGTGTAATAAGAACATCCAGACCATATTTGAACTAGACGGACTATGGTTCATATCTGTGGTTTATTTGACTGAAGTCCCCTCTTTCTTTCATAGTTTGAATTTGTTTATTCTATTTATAGGCCGGTATTAATCACTCTGTTATTTCCAAAACAATTTTATTATATTAGTGTCTAATATAAATTTATGAATTCATTGGTATTCATGGTATTTTAAATATCATCATTGAAATGTTATTTGAAGATGTGTGTGTGTTTGTAGGTGCCTTAAGCTAAGGCACCCATGTGTGTGATACGTCTACTCATCGCCGGTTTCCAATACCTAGACTCCTTGAGGTGTAATTGAGGTTTCAAACTTAGATAATATTTATATAAATGGGATTGTGTGGTTTGGGTCATAAAAATTGAGATACCACATCATTCAAATGTACTGAATTAAGAGGGGGCATAACCGAAGGATGATCTCCCTCAAAAATAACTATCAATGAAAATTGTTTACCATATAATTAAAGTTGTACACAATAAGAAAACTCTCATTGTTAATATAAAATTAAATAACTATAATTAAATATAGGTAACATGGGATCCAGTGGAAGCAATTATGTAAATGTTCCCTCCCCATTTTTCCCATTATTATATAAATTAAATTTTGAGGAAGGAAATTTTTAATTGGTAGATTATAATGACCTGAAATTTTATCAATATAGCTTACTTTTTGATTTTATAGTTGTTTTATATTAATAACACACATCACATCGTATTAAATACACACATCATATTAATACATTTTGGGAATAAATGTAGCGATAAAAACTAATATTTTTCAAAAGGATTAAAATTGAATATAAATTAACTATTATTTGAATGTTTAGATATGCTTAATCTATAAGAATAAAAAACAAGAAAAAAATTACTATATAAAGGATGAATAATATTATATATAAAATATTTA
The DNA here is from genome assembly GCA_963277665.1 of Viscum album. Lineage (NCBI taxonomy): Eukaryota > Viridiplantae > Streptophyta > Magnoliopsida > Santalales > Viscaceae > Viscum > Viscum album. The sequence continues at coordinate 908,042,811 of OY728139.1, forward strand.
TCATGAAAATGAAATTATATATAATCCTTCAAGTAAAATTATGTGATGGAAAAATGAATGAATTATGAGGCCTTCATAGAATGTATGAAACCCATATGAACATTAAAAATATAACATTTGGAAAAGAATTATAGGAGTTGGAAATGAAACATGACCGTTAGAATAATATATAAATCAATGTGTGTGAAAGAAAATTCATGTATCATATAAATTGAAAATATTACATATTTATATTATGAGACACATTACTAAATAATTTTAAAAAATATAACATCCCAATTTCTTTTTTTATCAAATTTATATGTGTTATACAAATTTTTCTAAAATAGATTATATTTTAAAATAAAACCTATTTTTATAAAACTGATTTATATATTAATATTAATCTATATTTTGATTACAATTTAATTTTATAAGACAAAAATAAATTTCCCAAAGGTTAAGAAAATGAATCAATAAATTAATATTTTCATTTTTCAAAGAAAATATGGATTTTAGTTACAAATGAAACATTTTATATGCAAAAAAATATTTTTTAAAAAATGAATTTTTTAATGTACCTGCTGAAAAAATCTAGGTGTGAATTCATCTTATTTATACATAGTATCAAAATTATTGGTGAAAAATGAAATATAGTAATTTATTCAGTTTAACAATATCAATTAAATAAGAAGTTAATTTCACAAGGGTTGGTGTAATAACGCATTACTTCAAAATAAAAAGCAACATTTACTATATATATCCACAATATTCAATATTATTGGTATTCTTGACGGAATCAAATAAACTAATGAACACAATAATAAAAACCCTCCTCTGCTCCCCTTATAAAAACCACCCCTTATCCTCAATCCTTTTATACTTGAGAAATTATGAAAAATATACACATATATCACTTTTTATCCCATACTCATGACCCTAGAATACATGGTCATATAAAAATACAAATCCAAGGTGCATTATGTTGGATCCGAATAGGATAAATCCAAAGGAGATGGTCATTCCCAAAATTAATATTTTTAGGTTTTTTTCCTCATAATACTCCAAATAATATTTAATACAATATTGAATAATAAATCTAGTATAATATATATTTTTTAATTTTATTTAGTTAATGTAATATCTAAAATCTATCCTCTTCTCATCCAAAATCATATTCTAAAAAGAAAATGTTGTTCACAATGTTACTGGTTCACAGCCTCCATGAATAATGTACGTCACTTTTCACCACCACCATGAAGGATGGTTCTCAAAAAATTATCATCAGGTTAATTTATGATAATAAACAAAATATAACATATTTCTTAATATATAGTTATTTATTAATAATTTAGTTAAATAAAATGAATCTAGTTTATAATGGATGGTGGAACCTCCTAAATGATCTAATTATATATTGGAAAGTTTTTTATTCATGAATCATATTTATGTATGAATGGAGTAGGATATTTGGGTCATGATAATTTTTTGGAAAGAATTGATTAAGATTTAATTTGACTAATGTAATTTTATCCCCATTTAGAATGAACATAAATAATTATCCATAATTCATCTGAATTTGAACCAAGAAATGAATTCCATCAGAATAAAAAAACTAACAATTATTTTTCATTTAAATTTTTGTAAATGAATATAATATATCTATATCAAATAAAATGAAAATAATTTCATACATTAGTAATTTATTTATATTAGTTAATTATTCTGGATGTTTTGTGATAATAGAGAAAAATTCTTTACATAAGGTTAGAGACCACTCTATACCACTCTATTTTCATTAGGTCATGAGATTTATCTATTTAACTAAGATTTTATATCACCTAGATGTCATTTGATGCTTCTAAATTATTCATTTTTCCCTTTTATATATATAATACTCTCATTATTCAATCATGTGATGGGTTTATAAATTCAATAAGTTTATTTCACAAACCCCTTCCATAAAATAATACTATATTAATGGGAACTTTTACATCCCATATTACTTTTTATATAACACCATATTATAGTATTAGGAACCATGAATTATTTAATTTTATAAAGAAATGTTTTTTGTATAACCACTCTTGTTTAACATTGATTTGTAATGAAAAACAAATTTTCATTATTTCATCAAAAATCATTAACTAACTCCATTAAAAACTGTTTTTATTGGTCATTTAAATGCCCAATTATCTACCCCTTATCAGAAAATTTTTTTACGTTAATGATAAAATTTGAGAACTATACTTATTTACATATGTATAATCTTCTAAAAAATTTAATTCGTTCAACTCGTTGGAACCATTATAAAATATATTTTGATTGTGACATGAGACATGATATTGAAACCCATTTATTTTCACGGATAATTATTGTGTTTATTCCCTATGATTGATTTTAATTTATAAAACACATAATAATGTTGATGTTATATTGGGTGTTCCTAGAAAAAACTCTAATTAATTTGGTAATGTGTATGTCACATGATATGATATGTATGGTATTTGGGAGTAATCGTAATCCCTTATTGGACTCTCTCTACCATGTGAAATTGTCTTTGTAGTTATCATTGATTTATTCTTACATCTTGTTACATGTTTTTTTAAAATAAAATATTTTAATTATATTATGATTATATATTTTTTATGTTATTCCCACTTATTATTATTCATGATACATGAATTCTATGATATAATGTTATTTCGATTAACTCAAATGTGATTCTTTCTTATCATTATTACATCCTTACTGTGTATTTAAGAACTTTTTTATGTATCCACAAGTTATAATATTTATTTTTAGAAGCTCAATGTGATTCGGGATATAATTTTGGAGAATAAAATAGATATATTTTGTTTTAGATTCATCTTGATGATTTTTGTACCTTGTATTTCAACAATACTTAGAATCTCAAACATTGAGCTGTGTTTATTAGACATTTTTTATAGAGATTTTGTGATAACATTTTTAAATGGATTTGGTTAGTATATTATATAATATTTTCATTCGGAATGGATCCAATGTGTGGCCTACTCTTAGATCGAGTCTCTCCTCTCCACATCTGTAACAGCACGAGCTTTTTGTGAATAAATTTTTTTGAATTATGTTATCCATTTAGATATTTTCCATTACATGCAACTATAAGGATACTTTATTTTATTAATTAACTAATTTTATCATGGATTTTATGAAACACTATGTTAATAGTGCTTTACATGAAACATAAACATTGGCTTTATCTATATGGAACACTGAGGATAGCACACATTATCCGCAAAAATGTCTTTCTTAGATGACTTGCATAACACACAAGACTGGGGGATACTAATCATAAATATGTTAATAAAATATTATTATTTAATATAATTCAATAAATATTAGATGTAAAATTTTATTTTATGAAAACTTTTATTAATCTACGATAATATATGTTTTACACAATATAATATGAATTCATTGGTTACAAAAGAATTATAAATGAATAATAAAACTGATTGAATATAAAAGGAAATATTATTATGATATCAAAGACATTTTACACTAATAAATTAAATATTATATTATTTAAATAAAATAACTATGTCAAACATTTCGTTAATATATAACTATCTTGGTGTAAGTTACATGCATCATCGACTTGGTTTATGTTATACGCCACACTGAATTGACATACGATTCAGACACAAATGGGTTTCTACAAACCATTTTTTATGTAATTATTTAAATGATATAATTATAACATATACATTAAATTTAGTTATAGGAATAGTAATAAAAATGTTCAAATATTTTTATAATTGTTTTATACAAATAATTAATATTTATAATCAAAGATGTGTTTTTGGGTATATCCCTTTTATGATAAAAATAACATTATATTGAATAAACCAATTTTAATAATAAAATTAACTTTAGAATAATTTAGAACATCGACATAATAAAATAGAATTATTTTTTGAATTCATAACATCAAAATTATACTAGGTTAATGTTTTCAGAAATTATTATGAAACATCATTTTGTGATTAATAGTGAAAATGTCTACTTTTTTGTTAAAAACTACATTTTTATTTAATTATTTACTAATGATAAAGAATTTAATAATTATATTTTAAAGTCTAATTAAATAAATATTTATTCTTTTAATAAAATAAAATTAATTATAATGAATTTATCTTTGAAATGTAATACAAAATCATAACATACTTTTGATCATTTTTTTCTTTTTAAACCCCTAATTTCATCCCATCTACAACGTCAACAGAAAACATAATTTTTATAGTAATGTGATTTGAATTTAAAAAAACTAAAATAAAAAATATTCTTCATTATAATATTTATATTTTAATAATAAAATGTTAATTTTCGAACAAATTGATTAGTAAATGTGATTAAAATTAATCACAATGATTAAGGAAAAATTATTCTTAATTAGGAACAATACCATAAAATTATGGGACCGGATGATATGTCCACGTGTCCAAAACACATTATTTATCCATATTTCATCAAAAATCCTTAAATAATATAGTTTTTCAATTTTTATAAATTTTTTTATTTAAGAACATTTTATCCCTATCTTCTTTCAAAAAATACCATGTGATACCCCTTCTCTATAACAAGCCACCACATCTCACCGTTCCTCAAACCAGTAAAACCTATTAATTTCGTACACAAGATTATTTTTATACTTACTATAAACCCTTACTTCCTCTTAAAGACATTACATTATAATGTATGCAATCCAAGTAAGCCTTTTGGCACAAACCAAAACGAGCTTCCCGATTTAGAGATAAAGTATTCTCTCAAGTCATTTCTTATTCTTAAATCCCCACAAAATCCAAATATCTTTATTATATGATTATATAACAACACCAGTATCCTAAATATAATATTATTATTTGATGTAAATATTTTGACCAAAAAATACACATAGAGATAAATAATGTGTACCGAACATAATGTTTCTGTGTAAGACAAACTACTTCCTCACAAAATAATGACAGTTCATTTTTTAGTTACCACATATCATGGTGTCCCTTATAATGGGAACGTTTTTTATATTTTTCATATAAAATATTTATTATGTGATTTGTTCATGAACCACATAGATTGTATTGATGATGGTTTTAGTGAATATATAAGATATATATGATATAATAAATTTACTATAATAATTATATAAAATATATATATATATGAATATATTTTTTCTAATATCATAGTACCAACACAATAATTAAACGAAAATATCGTTCACGTCAACATATGACCTACCATCTCCATGAAAGTTTTATTCTATTTCATACTTATATATTACATATTTTATTATAATACACATATAATTTATATATATGTTATTTATTACATGATTTTCATTATGTAAATGTAGATATAATTTAGAAATACATATGCTATAACAAATTAAGACAATTGGGAATTAAAAATTAAAAATAACCCTAAGCGAAACATTATCTTAAGAATGACAACAACCGGGTAAAATATGGCCATAAGACAACCATATTTGGTTTTAGATATAACAATATGGTCTTTTAAATGATTGATAATAAATTTATATTTAATATACTTGTATTTTGAATTCATTCGATGAGAGTCAAGAGACAAGGAAAGGGGATTCCATCTCACTTTTTATTCCTATTATATACATGCTTTGATCACCACTCTTTCCTTCTTTGTGGTGTATATAATTCCTATGGTTATATTATATTTACTTTATAACTAAATTAATGTTTATTAACAGATCAATTTTATGAACATTCACTCATGTGTTTGATGTTACAAAAGTAACTCAATCGTTAAAAATGTTTGGTCTCAATTTTCATTCTTTGAGACTCATGTTTTTATGCACCTAAACTCTTTTTCAGGGGTCCTATACTTCTATTTTACATGTTATATAAATAATATCCTTATATTAATGATATTATATGTTTCATATAATTTAATTTTATTACATGGAGAGAATGACCCAATGTTTCCATGTAAAAAGAATTTATTGAGACAATGTCCCCTCATTTCGATAATATTTATGTTTATGATTAATTTGATGAAATATTATCTTCCAACTCTCAATAAATTCATTAATTTATTTATCTTATTGTTATTAATGTTATATTCTTGTAGTTTTATCATTTTATACTCTTTTTTACATAATATTGTAAAGACATTTTTTTAGAAAGCCCAATTTTACCATCTCTTTAGTCAGAAATATATGTTACCTAAAAAACATGTTTTTTAAAATGGTTTCCATGAATACTCTACTAATATACTATGATCATTAAATTATTTTTTACCCTTTTTTATTTTGCCGATTTTTTCAATAGAATATTCATGTCATTTTCCGAATAAGGAAATTTACTATCTGTTTTAGCATTAAATAAGAATATTTTTTAAGTATAATTACATGTACATATTTATCTATCATCAATCATTTGAAGCATTGTTTTCATGTTTAAATTTTATTTTTGAAAAAAATTATTTGAAAGACAATTTGTAGAAAAATTGTTTTCAAAATGTTTTCAAGATCCATTTATATGTTTTCAAGAAAAATGGGTTTAAAAATGTTTTCATGGTATATTTAAATGCTTTCAAAGAATTGTCAATGAAATTGTTTTCAAAATGTTATCATTACATAGTTATTTTTCATCAACGTATTTTCAATGAAATGGTTTCCAAAATGTTTTCAAAATTTATTTATATGTTATCAAAGTATTTCCAAGGATATTATTTTGTAAACATTTTCATGATTTCTTTATATATTTTCAAAGTAATTTCAATTTAATGTTATTCAAAATGTTTTCATGATTTCATTATTTGTTTTCACAGTTTTTTAATAGAGAAATGATTTTAAATGATTTGATGTTTATTTTATATGTTTTCCAGAATAAATGTTTTCAAATTATTTCAATAGTTCCTAAAATGTTTGAAATTTATTTTCTATTAAAATTATTTTCTAATGGTTATATGTATTAAAAATACATTTTCAAAGAATAAAAAATATTTCCCTAATGATACAAATTTTAATTTTATTTTTAATTTATTGTCCATCAATGATGAAATTTGTTGATGTTACTAATTCCCTTCTTGGAAATGATCAAAAGGTTTCATTCTTATTCTTTTTATTGATGGTTCACGCTTAATGTCTTGGTATTCATGACAACTATTTCCATTTCATCGGTTATATTCTTTTGAAACATGGAAATTTTCACTGGCTATATTTATGACGAAATGATTATGAAACTTTTCTTTTTTACACCTGTTATGATAATATTAAATATTTATAAAACCCATTTCATTTCATGAGTTACAATATGATTATTTATGATCTTTATGAAAATGTGTGTATGAATTCACTGTGATATAGGTGTGAGCTATATCTCCCACTAATGAATTGGGTAATTATTCATATAATATTATATAGATTAATATACTATTGTGAATGAGCCATGACTACTATGATGGCCATGTGGGTGAATCATGACTACCAAAATGGTATAAGGAGTGAACTCATTCTTCTAAGCTGGCCATGGGAGTGAACCATAACTACAAACATGATATGGGGAGTGAACCCATTCTACCTAGATGGTTATATCAGTGATTGATTGGAAGCTATGTAAATCATATTATATGCTTATATGACTTCCACAATCCCATGTTTTATTCCTATGTTATTCATTCATTTCTAATGTTCTTTATTTCCTTATGATTCATGTCTTATGAACTTCCATGATTCAATCCATGATTCAGGTATATTATCAATCATATACATTAGTTGAATTTCTATTTTTATATTTATGTTCTCATACCCTTATGCTTATAATTATTATTACATATCTCTCTTATTTACCCTTACTGAGAATTTGAGCTCACCACTATCTTATGTTTCCTTTCCCCAGGTAATAGGTAATGGTTTTATATAAGAGTACTAATATTGGAGATCATTATGAGATACTTTAATGTTTATTTACTGGGGAAAGAATGTTTTCCACATTTTTAAATACATGAAACTATTATGGACCTTAGGCAAGTATGTTTTGTAAAATACTGAATATTAATCTAAAATGACATAATATCCACGTATGTTAATCCTGGGTTAGTATAGTTGATATCAAAAGAAATTTTCAGACATCCTTTAGAAACTAGGATGAGAAAACATTATTGAGATCCCTAGCAATATATTTAAGGACTTGTCTAGCGATGTATCTAAGGATAAGTATAAGGATGAGTCAATATTTATGATATTGTTCCTGAATTTTGGTAAGGGGTAGAGTGATTGGTTTCATAGAAATAAATCCATGTCGATATACTAAAAGTCTGTGTTTCTGTAAAATAAATATAAATAGTGTTAATAACTCTAAGGTGATTTTTTGGGCCTAAATAGGGTAATCTATTGCATGAATATGGGCCTGGATGCTCACCTAGTTTGACACTACCAGGGGATATTATAATAAAATTAAAAAACCCTTCATGAACCATCATGTTGTATTTTGATATAAGTTTTATGTGAATAATAAACAATAGGCCTTGGTTGTTGTATATTTTGGATGGTGTCATGATTTAGAAACACAAAAAGTAAATATTTACAAAATTATTTCGTTTTCTACAATGATAATTAATGCTCACACTATGATACTAATTTTATTCAATAGAAGGAATCTAAAGGAACTATATTACAGTTGAATATGATGAGTGATTTTCAGATTGTTTGTGAATTGGGATTGTCTCTAAGTTGAAATACGTTTTTCTTATTCCTAAACAAGTTTAAAGGAAAATGATTAAAAACATGTACCATAACCATCTCTTTGACTCACTAATGATGCTAAATCAGGATTTTTTTTTCAGAGTTTGGGTAATGGAGACAATGGATGAATGAATATTTCAGTTCCTTTCTGTGAATAGTGTGGAAAGTGTCCCTTATGTTAATGTATTAGCAAAACAAGAAGATGTTTTGACTGTGAAAACTAAGGACATTAATAGAGTGACGGGAAGAGAATTATGAAGGGTTCTGTTAACTAAATTTATTATAATTATATCCTCCATAAGTCATCATATAAGGTTAATTATTTCATTTGTGGAATAAATGATCATTATGCAACTCAATGTTTCCTGAGGAATGCTTCTAATGAAAAATAGTAATGTGGTATGAATAAAAGATACATTATTGATGATGAAGATACAACATATGAAATATGAAAGGAAAGAGTTATTATATAATAATATATTGTAGCATTGTTATTAGATTAAGGATGATGTAATCCATGTTTTTATGAATTTGGTTCCAATGAAATGTTTTGGATGAATTATACAAGGACTATTCTAATTCTTTTTTATATGTATTTATATGTTTATATTGAATGTTACAGATGGACTAGATAAGTAATTTAATGACTAGGTGATATTTTTATTAAGGTAAGATGACCCTTTATATATTCATTATGTTAAGATAAAGTCGTTTCGATAAATATACGAGGGCTACTAATATGTAAATTGGATAGAAGGGATTACCCTAGAGCGTATTTTTGAAAAATTGTTCTATATCATCATGGATGAAGTATACTCCATTTTTGGATTTTAGGAATAAACCCAATATACTTTATTTTAAGGAATCATTCATTATTTACAAAAAAAATTGGGTAATTAATGTTATAACCATGTTTTAGGGTAATATATGATTAGAGTATGCACATGTTTGGAATGTGACAACCAAATGTTACATCATGTTATATGGGGGATCGATGTTAAGTTGTTTTCATGAATTTCTTTCTAATTCATTGGATTTCTATATTTTGGAAGGGTTATAATTCAACCACTAAAGAAAAAGTCAGTTAAATTTTGGAGGAGGTATTTATTTACTATGTTAGTATTAAAAACCAAGGATATAAGGTTATTTATTTATTGAACTTATAAAAAGTGTGTCTATCAAATTTATTTTGGAAATTATATTAGTGTATTTTTAGAATAGGAAATCAAGCATGTTGGGTGACAACCTATCATATCTGGGAAGGTTGTGGTTCTTGAAACCATGACTGACAGGTGATAAGGGTATCACACCTACCACTGGCCTACATGATGTCTTGGTTTTTGTATAACTATTTTGGATTAATAATTATTTATGATTAAATGGATCTATTTATTTTTATTCTTATAGATTAATGTATTAAACATAATGATATTTAATAATATTCATAGATAAATAGTTATACTTTTTATTCATTTAAAGGCCTTAATATCTACTAAAAGTGAATTTTAGTGCATTAGGCATCAAATATAATTTCTAGACATCCATTTATAGAAGTAAAGGATGAATTAGAAATATATAAAAGAACAACCAAAGAATTAATTTTTTTAATTCTTGGTCAATAAAATAATTACTCAATGATATGATAATGATGAACAAATTATGGTTGTTGTACTAATACCTTAATTTTTTGTTGGACCGATGGCTTTTTAAATCATAACAAATTTATGAGTTTGAGGCCATCATCATTTTTTATCATTCACATGATTGTGATTAATAACCTCAATCACTCCCGATAAATATTTGGGATTTTCCCCGATGTCCAATATTCACTCCCAACCAATGTTTTCCTATGTGGAACCTACTTATATGTTTCTTTGGGTAACCATTATGGTTCTAAAAATACTTTTTTAAAGGAAGACTAAATATTCCTTTTTACTATATGGGTTTCCATGAATGAACCTTTCATGTATTAATCCTTTGATAAACTAGAGGATTTTCAACAGTGAAATTAATTTTAAGTGGTGTAGAATATACCTACCAGAGAATTTTTGAACTATTTTGTTCAAATTATTTTATCCATTTTGATATTTTTCATTTCTTAAAATACGTAGGATTGTTTCTATTTTTCAATAACTATTTTTTTATACTGTTACACGCAAAACCATGTTAATTTTTCATTACAAACTACTAAAATATAGATAGTTTCTATATTAAACCCATAGGATAGCTTGTGTTATAAGAAACAGTGACCTTCCTCGGTGACTTGTGTATCACAGAAGACTGAGTTTTACCGAATAGTAATATATTATCAAAATATGATAATTTAATATAACAAGATATAAAATTAACATTAAATTAAATGTTATGAATACTATTAACTAACATATAAAAAATGGTTTACATAATATAAAATTAATTCATATGTTACTAACCAATTATAAATGAATATGAAAAATGATTGTATATAAAAGGAATTATTGTTATTTTTATAAATTTGTATAACACAAATGAATTAAATATCATTTATTTATAGAAATGATCTAATAGAAACATGCCTTTCACATGGGTATAAATTGGTGTATGTTACACAAAACATCGACTGGGTGTACATTACACGCAACACCAACTTGGGGTACAATGCACACAATAATGAGTTTTTATGAAACATTTTTATATAATTATTAAAAAAATAATTATAACATATATGTTAAACATAGTTATTTGAATTTTAATAAACTCCTTCAAAATACTGGTTATAATAGTTTTATATAAATAAAACATATTTATAATGAAAGAGTTGATTTTTGGAAAAGATCTTTTATGCTAAAATTATTGTTTTGTTGAATGAACCGATTTTAATAATATAATTGATTTAAGAAAAATTTATAATTTTAATTTGATAAAATAAATTTAATTTTTTAATTCATAAATTTGAAGTTATCATAGGGTAATTTTTTTATATTTTTAAGAAACTTCATTTTGAGATGAATAGTGAAAAATATAACTTTTTAGTTAAAAACTGCATTTTTGATTAATTATTTATTAAGTATAAATGATATTATAAATATTTTTTAGTGTCACATTAGATAAATATTTCATCTATTATTACAAAATAATTCATTATAATCAATTTCATTTTGAAATTGAATACCAAAACACAATAAAATTCAGAATATTTTTCTACTTTAAAACATGTTAATGCATCTACTCTGCTGGATTAGAATTAATATTAATTTTTCCACTACAATTATTTGAATTTATAAAAACCAAAAAAATTATTCATTATAATATTTATGTTATCATAATTTCATGTTTATTTTTTACCAAAATGATTAGTATAAGTGATTAAGGCCGAATAATATTTAATTAAGGACTAAATCATAAATTTATGGGGACAAATGATTTTTCCACCAAGACAAAACCCATCAGCAGTCCATATTTCTCCCAAAAACCTTTAAATATTGTAATTTTTGGTATGTTATTATTTTTTAGGCATGAACATGTGTAAACCTAACTTGTTTCTAAACATTCTATGTGAGTCATTTTCCTTCCTTATAGAAATCCAAAAACACTCCCACTTCGTCGAACCACTAAAGCCTCGTAATTTCATCCCATACCTTCCCTGTATACAAATATGTTATCCTACATTAATATTTAATTTCGTCCCATGGTCAGAAATAAATACAAGGAATCCTTTTGGCACATACAAAAAGTAGTTAACGGATTAAGAAGTAACGTCTTCTCTCAAGTCATTTCATTTATTTTAGATCCTCAGCCCCTCCAAATAGAATTATTATATTATTATATAAAAACATGTATTATGGATATACTAGACTTTTTTATGTAAATTTTCGGGCATACACCTAATCACACCCCCATCTAATGGGTAACAAATAAAATGATTCTATGTATGGCAAACTACTGCCTCCCGAAATGATAATTGTTCATTTTTTCATTACCACCAATCATGGTGGCCATTATGATAGAAAAACTATTTATATATGTCATACAATAAATGTATTCTATTTTTAAAATTTTTTATTCTTTTATACAACACATGTTTTTTACTTTACACTTTTTGTTAATACAATAATTTTATTTCAGGAGGTTTGGACTACTGCCCCCTAAATGTGAAATGATTTGTTCATACCCCATATGGATTTTATTAATGTTGGTTTTAGTAAATATATATGTTATATATTATATAATAAAAAAATTAACTTATATATATATATATGATTATATGACATTTAATCTCATTTTATATATAAATTAAATGGAAATACCATTCTTGCATATATACAACAAACCATATCCATGAATGGTGTATTATGTTTTATACATATATATTATAAAAATTATTATAATACAATTATAATATATTATAATTATATTTATATCATTGGTTTCATTATAAAAATCATGATATATAGTATTAATACGATAGATATAACAAATTAAGAATCTTGTAAAAAATAAAGCGAATATTACTTGAATTGAAACTTTAACACGTTAATTTTAACAAGTGGGTAATATAAGGTTGTAATAAAACCATATATGGTATTACATATAATAATATGTTTCTATAAATAAATTTATTATAAATTTATACTTATTATATAGGTGTTTTGATCACGTATGACGAGGTTAAAGACACAATGTAAGGGAATTCATCTAACATTTTATTCTTGTGAGGTACATGTGGTGTTCGCCACTCTTTCATTTTTTATGGTATATTTACATCCCATGATATTATTATTTTTATCTTATACCACAATATATTGTTTTTAATAGAACCATTTTATGATATTTTATTCATGGTGATTAAATTTAAAATGATACCAAATCGGTAAAAATATTTTGTCTCAATTTTCTTTTTTTGAGACTCATATTTTGTTATGCACATTAAATATTTTTTTTGATGTGTATATACTTAAATTATACATTTTATATAATTAATATAATCATTTTCGTGATATTTTATGATTTACTGTATTTAATCTTCTTACATGGATAGAATGATTCCAAGTCACCATGAGAGAATAGTATATTGAGAAAATCTCATCACTTTTAAAGACTGTTTCCATTTATCATTCCTTTTATGAATTCATATTTTTTATATCTTATAAAATTTATGAATATTCTTCTCTGGTTCTTATTCATGAAAAATTCAAGTAGTGATACCAATTTATACTCTATGATACATAATATAGGTAGGAAAGTCTTTTTAAGAAATCATGACATTTCCCTATCATTGGTCAAAATTCTATGTTATATCAAACCCATATTTTTTAAAAAGGGTTTACTTTAATATTCATCTAATATACTATGATCATTAAAATAATTTCTTACCATTTTTTTAATTTAGAAATACATTTGAAGTAATATTATTGTCTCTTTCAGAAGAAGGCAATTTTCTATCCTTTTTATCATTCATAAGGAACGTTCTTTTGAACTCACACGTCATGTAAAAATTTATCCACCATAAATCCCTTGACGATTTATTTTAATGATTAAAGGCTATTTTTTATAAAATGTTTTTAAAATACATTTTCATGAAAAATGGATTTCAAAATGTTTTCAATATCCATTTATAATATTTCAATGAAAATGATTTTCAAAACATTTGGAAGCATTATTTATATGTTTTCAATGTATTTTTAATGAAATTGTATTAAAAAGATTATTAAGATTTATTTATATGTATTAATCATATTTTAAATGAAATGGGGGTTAAAAAGTTTTCATGATTTATTTATATGTTTTTATTGTATTTTCAATGAAATGGTTTTCAAAACGTTTTCAATCATTATTTATATGTTTTCAAATTAATTTTAATGAAATGGTTTTCCAAATATTTTCAAGCATTATTATTATTTTAATCAATGTTTTTTCACATAAAAATATTTTTAAAATGGTCTTAATATTATTTTATATGTTTTTAAGAAAAAATTTTTTCAAATAATTTAATTTCATCATTATAAATTTTAATGGTAATTTCTATGAAAATTCTGTTCAAATGGTTTTATGTATTAAAAATATTTTTTCAAAGAATAAAGGATATTTTCCTCATGAAACATATTTTACAAATATTTCCAAATTATTTCCCAAATAAGATAACTTCTTTTGATGTTACTCATTTCTTTTTATTAAATGGTCTAATGGTTCCATTCATATTATATCTATGAATGGGTTATGCTAAATGTCATGTTCTACTTGAAACACATTAATCTTTTATTGGGTATATTCTTTTCAAAAACACTTCTTTTTATATGTTATATTTATGATGAAATGATTATGAAAAATATCTTTATTAAAAGGTTATGATATGGTTACATGTTTATAATACCCATTTCGATTAATGGGTAACAATATAGTAATTTATTATATTTACAAACATGAGTGTATGATTTTAATATGAGATGAGTGGGACATATATCTACCTCCAATTCATTGGGTAAAGATTTATATCTCATTTCATGGACTAAAATGGTTTTTGGAATGAACTATGACTACTAAGATATCCATGGGAGTGAACCATGACTTACACGATGATATGAGGAGTGAACTCATGAAACTAAGATGACCATTGGAGTGATCTATGAATTCCAAGATGGTGTGGGGTGCGAACCCAAACTACCAATATGTTCTTGGTAGTGATGCCTTGTCTACTATGGAAATTATATTATACTCTTATGTGTCTACCAAAATCCCATCTCTTAATTCAATGTTATGATATCATGAATTTTTTTCATTATTTCTATAAGAGTAATTTATTATGAACTATTATTCTTTATTCCATGATTCATGTATATGAACATTGATATATTGGTTGTGATGTGCTATTTTCATTATCTTGTTCTCAAACCCTTATGGTTAAAATTATGACTACATATCTCCTTTATTTTCCCTTACATAGTATTTGAACTCACCCCTTACTTATGTTTCCTTTCCCATGTTAGGAATAAATGTTTTATGTCAGAGTAATAATGGTGGAGATCATTTTGAGATATTTTTATTATCCTTCACTACCATAAAATATTTTGCTTCCAAGTCTCCAAGGTCACTAAACTATTATGGTCCTCTGGCATGTATTTTTGTATTGTTCATAATATGCATATAAAAGGATATAGTATCCATGTATGTTAATAATGGTTCCCTATAACATCACAGGATTATTTAATGTTTTTTTATAAATCTCAATCCATTGGTTTATGATAATGAATGTATCATATAGTGATCCCATTTATATCATCTCTATATATGGGGATTATTTTAAATAAAAACAAGACATTTGAGAGTTTATGTGGGAATGAATTATAGTATTTATGGTAATTAAAATGTACCATGTTATTCTAGTTCACCAAAATTCCCTACTCAGAATTATATTTATTCATTAAAAAGGATCCAATTATGACATAAGATTGACTCGTTTTCCACATTTAATTAACATTTTTTAGTTGCTGAGGTTGTAACATAAATAAGGGGATATTCAAGATGAGTACCTTAACTGATGTCATTTGGATTTACCAAGATGAAAAATGAATTCATTTATTTTGTTGGGTCCATGATGAATACCCAACATTTGGAATTTTATTTTAGGAATGGGAATAATGGGCTCAAGGATTACTTTTTATCATAGATGAATATTGGAATAATGGATTTTGATATACTATAATTGAATTAGTGTGATAAAAGGTTATGTGAATTGGTATAAAAATTATATTACGGTTTATATAATTTAATTGAAATGATTTTTTTGGTTCTATGATATGTGATATATTTACTATTACGTATCCAGTTATAAGAGGAATCAATCCAATCATAGTTTTTGTTAAGAATATTTTGATTATGATATAGGTTATGAACAAAAATAATCATCATTGTTATACCCATGACTAAACATGTAGTTTCAAAATATAGTATCAATGTGTCTGGCAGAAATAGAAATCCTAACATGGATATGGATACCATAAAATGGGAGAGTTTGGAAAAAAGTCAAATTTATAGTTTTGTATGAGATAATTGATCAAGATATAACTAAAAATATTTTTTAAACAGGAATAAAGATAAATATTTTTCTTTCAAGGGTCTATATATATAATAGTTTCAAATAAATGACAAAAAAAGATTTTGGCCTAGTATAGTTTTGTTGAAAAAGAGCTAATATGAACCTAGAAACTCAAACACCAGTAACTCTTGCATAGAACATTATCTTACATCAGGGAATATAGTGACATATAATATAAAAATCTAATAATTTTATATTATTGTTGGATAAATGATTTTTCATATGACTAAGGTTCATTTGATAAGGAATATATACCTGGTAGGAATTTTCTAATAGGATAATATCATGTCAATGATTTGGGATTACAAAGACTATGATCTCAAATCCACACATTTTTGGCTTCTAGAAGGATCATATTTTCATAATAAATTTAGGCTTCCAAGAGGACTATATAGTCTAAATTAAATTAGGATTCCTACAATTGTACCTCAAATCATGGTATTTGTGATTACTGTAGTTGAATCCCAACTCAAATAATTTTTTTACTTATAATAATGGCCAACCTGTATAAGATGGTGTATAGAAATAAGAAGATATAATCTTATTTTGATCATTTTTATATTTAATTATTTTGAATCATAAAGGTAACATTAATATAGTAGAAAAAATAGTATAAGTTATGTGACAATAGTAAGAAAATAATGCTTGTGGTTGTGGGAAATAATGAAATATTTGAATAAGTTAACAATACAAAATGGTGAGAGTATATAAAGACCCTGGTTCAATAAGAGGAATATGACTTCAAAAGAATTATATTTGTCATATTAATGAATATAATAAATTATAAAATCATTCAATAAATTGTAATATCCAATAAAACATTACTTTATTAATTGGAAACTGCAAATTTAAAGAATTAATATAGCAAAGAAGATGGAAATTATTATATTGTGATAATAAATGCACACACAAAAGCTATTACTACAAAATGTGGATCTCAATGATCTCCAATAATTATCCCACTCATAAAAACACTATAAAACTAGACAAACCCTTATAAAACTAATCAAAATATTAGAAATGTAAAATCTAGATAATTGAGAGGAATTGAGTTGGGTGATGAATAAAGGTATTAAGAGGTATTTAATGGAAGAATTATGAAAATTAGAATAAAAATGTGATTATTTGAATATTCCACAGAACTCAAAGTAGGTAAAAAATATAAATAATATTTATAATGATTTATTAAATAATTTATATATATATATATATATATATTATAATTTCATAAAATAATGAAAGAGAATATCAACTCAAGGAAAGTTAATCTGTAATTTTGAAAAGTATATTTTGTAAAAATGCATTACATATATGCTGATAATTCAAATTATAAATTATATAAAATAAATTTGATAATACTAATTACATTTTTTAGGAACATTATATTGAAACTATGTATGGGTGCGTTTTTTCATTATTTTGAGAATACATTATTTTTTGTTGAATATTAAAGATACATTTGTTTTACCTAAATAGTATATTTTAATTTAATCCTTCAATATTTAATCACTACCTAATAAATTATAGTTATTTAGGATCAATAAATAATTTACTAATGAAATAAATAATTCATTAAATTAAAATTTCAATGCTAAAAATTATATTATTACAATTATGAATAGAACAACTTTCATTAAAAGTTAATTTTTTCAATTTAATTTTAAATAAAATATTGAATTTTATTTATGAAGGGTTTTAAATTCATATATATATATATATATTAATAAATATATATAATTTATATAGTAAAAACATCCTATATTATAGTGTTTAAATTGAAAACCATAATTCATTAGAAAAGTTAACAAAATACTCACTAATCATTTATAAATACACCCTCTCATCGACCTTGGAAAACCACTTCCCTAACACATCACAAAACAATTCATGTACAAATTTTCTCACTATAAATTGTAGTGATGAAATGTTTTATCTATTCAAATTCCCTTATTATAATTACATCATATATTTCAATCCAAAAAAATCACATCAATTACACAATAAAATCATTACAAATGACCACATAATATAATAAAATACTTTTCTAAAAGTTAAGAAACTTATACCAATGGAATAATTACTTGACATTTAGAACAGTAACATGACCCTAATGAATATAAAATGGAAAAAATGAAAATTAAACTCCCAAATGAGAGTATTAATAAAATATGTCCATTTTATAATACCCAACATGATATAATTTTATCATATAATAATTAAAATAATATTTTTAAAATTATTAATTAAGTGTTGGTTTATTTTAAGCTATAAATATATAATTAAAAAATTTATGACTAATTTTAAAATTAAAAAGAAAATTTATTTTCCTAAAATGTAATTATAAATAATTATTTTTTCGTCTTATGATAATAAGATAAATTTACTAGACCTTAGCTAATTTTTTTGATGTGATATAAAATCAATTATAATTTTAAAATATGTATTTTTCTAGTAAATTAGGATTTAAAAAAAAATATATTCTCATATTTAGAAAATTATTTTTATAAAATAGAGTTCCTCTTCTAACTCTACATATTGATTAATATTTAGGGTGAATTTTTAGTATTTTACATAAATAGTTGATTTCTTGGTGAATAGTATAATACTGTAATTTATAATATATATTCATTATAAGTTAAATACACTATTACATGAGCCATATATGATGCAAACACAATTGTTTTGAACAATCTTGATATAATTACAGTATTTAATCACTATAATTAACACTATTGCATGTATTGAGAAAAATTAAAAACTAATGAATTAAATAATGAGAAAATAACTCCCCCAACTATAAATACCACCACTCACTACCTCTTCTCCTCGTACCTCTAAAGCTTCGATCCTTGTCTAAATTCTTCTAACATATCATTCCATGACCCTCCCCCATGTCTAGGATATTTGTTTCTTAATAACAGACCAAAACCAATCCCTATAGTGGTTCTCAAGAAGAAGAAATCAAGAGGTAAAACCCTCATCCATTTATTTTAATTTATTTTCAAATTCAATTATTTCATTTTTAACTACTCACATCCCCTCTTAAAAATGGAATGGAAGCTATAGTAACTTAAATATAATTTATTTTTTATTTTTTATTTTAATATTTCATAATCATCTCTGACTTATCGTCCTTTTATACTAAAAAAACATTCGTGATGTTTTAATTTACCACATTCAAGGATGAAAAAGTTTTCAATATCCAACTATAAGACTGGTCAGGAAACCATTTTTATGGTTAAATTAGGTAATAACATATTTATCTTAATTTATTGAATAATTTTATAAACAATTGATTCCCTCGAAATCCAGAGATGACCACCTTAATGGGTGGTTCAAACATTCTGATCGGTTTCTAACGTGTTTGTTCGTAGAACCGGAAACATCCAATGATTCCACATCCATTCCGACCTATTTTCCAAAGGTATGGCCTCATTAGTTTGTGGACTGATGAGGCATAGGAATTTGCATTGGTCGAGAGGATGGGAGGTCTGATTCATCACACCTTTTTGAGGGGAATTATTGTCTACTCCGGCACTCTCTTTATAGATTTATGTTATGTTCATGAATCCTTATTACATTACTAAGTATAAAATGATCTTTCCTTCAGATCTGATAATCAATGATTAAATATGTAGAAAATTTTGAGACTCTTTTTTATGTATTCGAGGTTCTTCATCGATAGAGAATTATCTGTATTTATTAGAGATTCTTGGTCAATGGTACCCTTCGACACATTTATACAGAAGTCTCTTGGTCATTATGATGACCATGCTGGTTTTAAAGCCACTCAGTGGGGCACTTGAAGTTTATTGTCATCCATAAGGACATGAATTATTTTAGAATTGGGATCGAACCCGTAGAAGGGATACCTACGTATCCTTTGTTTAGAAAAGGAATCAGAACCCACGTAGTTCGAGTAAGGGAGTATGATGTTTATGATTGATGGATCAAAGAAGGATGTCACAATTACCTTTACACTCTAAGCTCACGCGGGTCATGCTCGGTGTAAGAAACAAGCGATATTGGTAATAAATAAGACAATTGTGCCATGAAAGAAACAATCATAATAAATAATTTGGTGCTTATGTATGTATGACTGCCCAGATAAATGAAGGATTAGGATTTACTTTAGAGAAGAAATCCAGGAACAGGGTCCATAAAGGTATATGTGCTTCATGGAGATTTTGAATACTCTAACTTGGGGCTTACTCCTGAAAAGGAGGCCCAAATTAGTTAAAGACTTATGAATGGGTTTTACTCCTGAAAAGGAATCCCAGATCAAATGTAAATTAGGAATCGTTAAGAGGAGTATGACTGGGGCTTATTCCTGAAAAGGAGGCCCATGTTATGGGATTATGACAGGGGATTATTCCTGAAAAGGAGGCCCAGGTTAAGGGATTATGACTGGGACTTACTCCTGAAAAGGAGGCCCAGGTTAAGGATTAAGGTTTGGGGCTTACTCTTGAGGAGGATGCCCAAATTAGGGGACTGGGGCTTACTCCTAAAGAGGATGCCTAGGTTAGGGGATCTGGGGCATACTACTAAAGAGGATTCCAAATTTAGAGCACTTATTACTGGGGATTATTCCTAAAAAGGAGACCCAGGTTAAGGATTCTCTCATCTTAATGGATGAGGTTGAATGAATGAACTCACAATCTTTAGTGACATAAAGATATGTAAATCACTAGGTTTTGACAAATATTCCACAGAATTCCTTTCAGATGATGAAGTCAAATCACGAAGTCATGCCATAAAAGGCTTTGAAGAGTGTCTTGAAGACTGAATCTTGAATAGGGAAGTTGTAATGTCTTAAGAGGGGTGAAATGGGAAATAAAGGCACCCAAAAAGGTAGGGGCGCACAAGTACTGGCAGGTGCACAGGTATTGTGTGGGTGTGCAAGTCTTGGTCGCGCAGGTCCAGGTCGCATAGGTTTCCCTACGTGACACATGGTGTACATGCGCGACGGTTAACCAGTAGGGTAATACATGAGTGAATATTCATTAAAGCCTTTATAATTCTCTTGAGGTTCTTCCAGAAGATGGGCGTGCAAAATCTAATGAAGGAGTAAGGTGGCGCGCAAGTGTAGACCTTTTCCCTTAAGGTCAGGGCACTCAGGCACACAAGTGTTGATGAGTTTCAACACATTGGCCTCCCTCCCCCTCATTAGATCTTCTGTTCAAGGTAAGAAATTACCATAGAAGTGTTCGGAAGCTTTGAGAGGAGACTAGGGCGCCGCAAGCTCAAATATGGGTTTCGGGAAAAATCCTCCTTTAATGGGGGCACACAGGGTCTATTTATAGGCCGGAGAAGACCCCGGGTGGTTACTGGGCGGTTATCACTTAGGTTGCACAAGTCACTTGCGCGACCATAAGGCGCCGTGCAAGTGGACTTGCACGACAATGATAGAACATGCGCGGCACATGTGCTTTTGATCCCTTGTTCATGAATTTGTCAATTTTTTATATTTTCTTCAAAGGATGAATCAATTTGGACTAAGGTATTTCCCTTTTTTCAGTCGTTAGACTCTGTGACATAAAGGAGCGTCAATAAAAGTCCCCCCTCAGAGTTGGATCCGAATGAAATGAGGATTTGACTCTGAGGAAAAGGAATACATCCAAAGGAAAGGTGGCGCGCAAGTCTTGATGGTGTAGAGGGAAGCGCGCAAGTGCGCATCGCACAGGGCCTGGGCGCACTGGCTACGGCCCTTGATCACGCAGGGTATGGCGCGTAGGGTCCCAACCGCGTCTATAAATAGAGGGCCTCACTTCCATACAAGCATCCCGATTTCTGGACTTCATACCTTCGAGCACTTGCCGCGCAGGTCACCTTAGCCGCACAGGTTGCTCTGTTTTCCGGTGTTTTCCTTGATGTCATGCTACTGTCAAGGTATCTGGGCCTGCGCGGTGATACTTGCGAGGCTAGTACGTGCGTGGCACATCCATACTTGCGCGTCAATATTTAAACTTGAGCGCCTTAATGCCATTGCCATTTTTTCGAACTCTTTTACAAATTTAATGAAAAATAAACCCATTAAAGAGTTTAATTTATTCATCTTTTGTGCAGATTCAATAGCTCCCAAGGGAATTAAAACTGTTGACGAACTGGCTAGCAAGCGGATTGATGACATGATGAACATCATTAGCCATTATTACTATGATATCTGCGACAACACTCTCCCAGATTTGGCTAAGTACTTAAAGAAATTTCATCTTAATTTCCCACAGAGCATCTCCCTGCCTCTATATGGTCATGGTCATCTGCAAGGAGTCAATGTTCCAGATGCAAAGAACTATTCACCCGAAATGCAGCTGCACTGCTACTCCTTCATTTCGGTTAGGTTGTGCATTAAGAGCAACATCAATGGTGTCAACTATCAAATTCTTCCTTCATTTCATTTCCTTGTATATTTGAAAATGGAAAACCCATGGGCTAATATTTTTTCCACTACAGGTTGGTGGAGAGAAGACAAACATGGTATTAGAGTAATATCTGAAAAGAGTACTCTATCCAAATGGCCCTTTACTTCCAATGCTCCATTCTCAAATCCATGTATCCATATTCCATGTCTCTTGGACAGAAACAGAGTCACTTTTTGATCAGTAGAATGTTTTCTCTAACCGCACTCAAGAACATCCTTTTACAATTGTTCCAAGAAGAGCTGGTATCACTACATCTCTTATTGTATCTAGTTGAATGAATGAATTTCAGGAGGTTGCTGATGAAGATCAGGATGCCATAAATAAAATGAAGTTTTATTATGAAATCCTCTTGTAATTCTTGAAAATGATAAGAGACTGCAGTTTGTGGATGTCCTCCTAACTCTTATGTATCAATCAAAAACACTTTCACCTTCACTCATTTGTACCTGAATTCTCTTTTACTACATGCTTTAGATTTTACCTAATCCAATGGGCCTAGTAAGCATAGTTTGATTTTTACTAGGATTAATGTCAGTAACCCTACAAACATCAAACCTTTTAATTGCTCAATGTTACCTAAATCATAAAAAAATGTATGTTTATTGAGCTAGGAACTTGAATTTTATTCAGAATTCCCCTGTCTTTTGTGGGCAGTTTAATGTCATGCACATCGGACATACAAAGGCTAATGTTTAAAGTCAAAATATCTTTGACTGAAATGGATTATAATTGACTCAATTCCTTGAAAACTCATCTGAAAACATAGTACCATACTCAAGTATGAGAGTACGTATTTAAGCCATGACTTAAGAATATTTGAATCTAAGGAATGATATGAAAAATAGCTAAAAGGAATTAGAAGATGTAGTTGCCAAGAATAAAGTTACCATTATTTAACAAACCTGTTAGGGGGTTGAATTATGTAGGGCCACCTAAGGGCATTGGCTGCATTGTTAAATAAAATAGTATCTTTTGGCTAACAAGTTTGTTATGTAGACTGTTTATACAAGGCCACCTATGGGCACATGCTGCATAGTCAGGCAAAAGAACTCTCATAAATTTACATTCCTAGTGCTAAAAGGCCGTGACTGTTTATGGAGAATCAAATCTTCAAAATTATTGAGTTTTCTATATGGAATGAGGTACTTGAATATGGAGAAGATATTTCCAAACAAGATTATCGATGAATTGGAGGAATATCACTCCTACGAAGTTCTGACCCAAACATTGGGAAGGAGAATATAAACCATAGAATTGAATACTTTCAGATCATGAAAAAGGATATGGGACAAATATGTTAAGGATGGCTATTTTTGAGGATCCCTGCATACTGGAATTTAAGACATATAAGGACAAAAGAGGAATTCTTCCCAAGAATGAAGTTACCACAATCTGACAAACCCGTTATGGGGTTGAATTATGCAGGGCCACCTTAGGGCATTGGCTGTATAGTCAAATAATAGTTTCTTTTGGATAACAAGTCTGTTATGTAGACTGTTTATGCAAGCCCGCCTATGGGCACGTGCTGCATAGTCAGGAAAAAGAACTCTCAGAAGATTGACATTTTTGTCACTAGAAGTCATGGAAAGGGTTATGAGGATCTGGAAATATTTAAGGTTAGGATTATGACACATAAAGATGGTTATTGTTCAATGTATACAGAGATACACAGATCAATGCTAACCATAATAATGTTGTGGCTGGGTCCTGAATTGAAATGATGGACTTCACTACGTATCCCATAAGGATGAGAATAAAGCCATATGTAGTTCTAAAACTACAGTTTAATGTCATGTGGTACAAAAGGATTAGAAATTTTAGTTTAGGTTCATAGAGCTTGGACCATTTTAAGAAATACACAGTGTGTGTTTTCATGGGGAATTTTCAGCCAAGGGACTAAAAGTGGAATTTGGTGTTAGGCCCAAAGACTTGGGGCTGGATTCGAGGGACACTCAAACATTCCTACATATGCCATAAGGATGGGAATCAAGCCCACGTAGTTCTAGAAATACCCTTTGTACAAATTTGGTTCGTACATATGATGGGTGAAAGGGGACTTTAGTATAATGATGGTTTAACCCAAGATAAAAGGTTTGGGAGTTTACATGTATGCATGTAGTCCTTGAGATGAAACATGATTGAAAATCAATGTAAATAATGATTCCCTCCCAGGTGAGGGTATCAAAAAATATTGTAGTTTATTGTCATACTAGACAAAAGTTTTGTATCGTTTAACGTTCTATAACAAGGACGAATGTGAACCAATGTAATGATATTGATTCTAGGGGCAGTTTCATGAATCAACATCGTATGAGATGGAGGTTAACCGATGTGAATATATTGGTTTTGGGCTTGAACCTTGGGAGGTTACCTACATACACAGCCTAGAAGGCAAGGATCAAAGTCCGTGTAGTTCAACTAAAGAATGAATTAATGATCAAGTTGTTCTTGGGGAGAACAACCTAAAAAATGATGTTAGGACTTACACATGGTCAGCAGCCTAGAGAGAATATTATGGTTGAGGATTGCTCTAAGCTCACGTGAGTCATCCTCGATGGGAGAAACAAGAGGTAGCAACAACCTTAACGATACATAGTTTAACATCATGTAGGAAGTATGAAGGGACTATGCAGTTTAAAGTCTTGCAGTTCAGACAATTGGTGCTGCACAGTTTAGTGTCATGTAGCAGGGACAAAGTACAGTTTAATGTCATGTAGGACGTATCACGGACCTTCTGTATAGTTTAGCGTCATGTTGTTAGGACGATGGGGACAATAGATTTAAACGTCATGTTGAACGAAAGGGGGACTGCGCAGTTTAATGTCATGCAGTGAGGACAAAAAAGTACACCATTTATCGTCATGTTGGACACATTGGGGATTTTTTCCACAGTTTAGCATCATATTGGATGAAAGTGCGGATAGATTATGGTCATATTCATGGACCATGGATGGTGCAGCTTAACATCATGCTGGACAAAAGTGTAGTTTAAGGTCATACATGACCTTTGATGATTATGTAGTTTAACATCTTTTCAGACGTAAGGGACTTTTATACAGTTTAGCGTCATGTAGTTAGGACGTCACAGTTTAACGTCTTGCTGTATGTAAGGGACTTGCAAACAGTTTAGGGTCATATGCATGGACCGTTGATGATGAATTTTAAGGTCATACAGGACCTAATTGCAGTTTAAGGACATACTGGACCATTTAAGGAACTTTTTCACAGTTTAACGTCATGTGGGACAAGGTTTCAGTTTAAGGTTATACTGGACCATTGCTGTATAGTTTTAACGTCATATAGCAAGGACAAACTAGTGCCGCACAGTTTAGTGTCATGTTGCAGGGACATAGTACAGTTCAATGTCATGTAGGACATATTAAAGGAATTTTGTACAGTTTAGCGTCATGTAGCTAGGATGATGAAGGTGACACAGTTTAATGTCATGTTGGACGTATGTGAAAAATAGTTTAGGGTCATTTGCTTAGACCTTTGCTGTATAGTTTAAGGTCATATAGCAAGGACGATGAAGGTGACACAGTTTAATGTCATGTTGGACGTATGTGCAAAATAGTTTAGGGTCATATGCTTGGACCATTTATGTATAGTTTAACGTCATATAGCAAGGACGATGAAGGTGACAATGTTTAATGTCATGTTGGACGTATGTGCAAAATATTTTAGGGTCATATTCTTGGACCGTTGCTATATATTTTAACGTCATATAGCAAGGACGATGAAGGTGACACCATTTAATGTCATATTGGATGTATGTACAAAATAGTTTAGGGTCATATGCTTGGACCGTTGCTCTATAGTTTAACGTCATATAGCAAAGACGAGGAAGGTGGCACAGTTTAATGTCATGTTGGACGTTTGTGAAAAATAGTTTGGGGTCATATTCTTGGACCGTTGCTGTATAGTTTAACGTCATATAGCAAGGACGATGAAGGTGACACAGTTTAATGTCATGTTGGACGTATGTGAAAAATTGTTTAGGGTCATATGCTTGGACCGTTGCTCTATAGTTTAATGTCATATAGCAAGGAAGATGAAGGTGACACAGTTTAATGTCATGTTGGACGTATGTGCAAAATAGTTTATGGTCATATGCTTGGACCGTTGCTGTATAGTTTAACGTCATATAGCAAGGACGATGAAGGTGACACAGTTTAATGTCATGTTGTACGTAAGTGCAAAATAGTTTAGGGTCATATGATTGGACCGTTTCTGTATAGTTTAACGTTATATAGCAAGGATGATGAAGGTGACACAGTTTAATGTCATGTTGGATGTATGTTAAAAATAGTTTAGGGTCATATACTTGGACCATTGCTGTATAGTTTAACGTCATATAGCAAGGACGATGAAGGTGACACATTTTAATGTCATGTTGGATGTATGTGCAAAATAGTTTAGGGTCATATGCTAGGACTGTTGCTATATAGTTTAACGTCATATATCAAGGAAGATGAAGGTACTTTGTAGTTTATACAAAATACTTCTTCAAAAATCTAGCATTGGTTGGAGTTGGGTTGAGTTCTCCATCCATCGAGATTAATGAATATTCTCCATTGGAGTAGACCCTACGTATTGAATATGGTCCTTCCTAGTTTGGCTCATGTTTGGGAGGTTTCATTCCTAGTATTATTGGAGTTCTGAGAACTAATACCAATTCTCCTTGAGTGAATGAACGAAGATGAACTTTTTTGTTAAAAGCTCATGCTATTTGATTCTGATAGACTTCCAAGTGGTGAAAAGTGCCAAATCTTTTCTCATCTAACCATTCCAATTAATTCAATCGCTTTTTAGATTGCTCATATGTAGATTATTGATCAAAAATGGATACTTTGAACGAGGGTAATTGAACTTCAATTGGCAAGACTACTTCCGTTCCATATACCAATAAATATGGAGTTGATCGCGCTGCAGTGCGGGTGCTAATCCGATAAGCCCATAAAGCCCGAAAGAGTTTATCAGGCCATGACTTCTTATATTTATCCACCATCTTTTTCAGTATATTTGAAAGAGTCTTGTTGAAGGCTTCTATCTGGCCATTTGCCGCTGCATGATACCGAGATGAATGGTTGGATTTGATGTTTATTCTTGATACAATTTCCTCACCTCGGATGAACAGAAATTGGTTCCATTGTCCGTCAATATGGTTTGAGGGACACCAAATCTGGTAATGATGTTTGACTTGATGAAGTTAACAATGCATTTAGAACTGACTTCCTTGAGAGGTATTGCCTCTTCCCATTTGGAAAAGAAGTCAGTATCAATAAGAATGTACATAAACTGCTTGGCCGTAGACGAAGGGTAAGGTCCCACCACATCCATTCCCCATGTGGAAAATGGCCATGAGTATTTAGCTGTATGAATAAACTCTGGAGGTTGATGAATGAAGTTGGAATGTACTTGGAAAGAATGACACTTCTTTGTGAAATCAAAACAATCTCGTATCATTGAAGGCCAAAATTATCCAAGCCTTCAAATTTGATCTGACAATCAATGTCCAGACTTCTGGGCACCACAAACTCCTACATGCACTTCTTTCATGATAGCCATTGTCTCTTCACCATCAATGCATCTGAATAGAACTCCATCAAAACCACATTTGTAGAGAATTTTCTCTAGATGATCTGGGCTATCATAAAGAGTAAAATTGACCACACGTCGCCGGATTTGTTTTTTCTCAGCTCTATCAGGTGGAAGTGTTCCATTTTGAAGGTATTCCCTAATAGGTTACCTCCATCCTGTAGTATGAACATACGGTTTAGGAATGGGACTAATTTAATTAATTTACTCTGTTCTGATATGAACATAAGGTGAAATTCCACGACGGTGAGCAATACTGATGGTTGTCTCATCCTGATTTGGATCTGCCAGAGCTATGGCTATATTAGCCAGTGCTTCAGCTTGAGCATTTTGTGATCTTGGTACATAAGAAAATATCGGTTCCAAAGGGAATTTTTCCATTAACTCTCTGAAGTAATCATACAAAGGGGTTAGTTATTCTTTTATGATGGCATAATCCCCATTGACTTGTTTGATTACCAGGTCTGAATCACCCTTCACCTTTAAGTGATTCGCTTGTGCTTGAAGCGCTAATTCCAATCCTATGATAAGAGCTTCGTATTCGGATTCATTATTGATACCAACTTCCCACAATAAGAAGGAATAAGGTAACACTTCCTTTTCTGGAGAAATGAGTACAATTCCTATGCTAACTTTGTTGAATTAAGGATTTTCCATTTTCTTCCCTATTGGACTTCTGGAAGCACCATCAAAATACATTTCCCATGCTTGAGGACTTTCATGAATAGAGAAGACTTCCTCATTAGGGAGTTCTATATCTGAAGATGTGTCTTCCACTGAAGGGTGTTCATCCAAGAAATCAGCCAGAGCATGGCCCTTTATCGCCGTTTGAGACGCATACTGAATGTTGAATTACTGCAATATAACTTCCCACCTTGATAGACATCTTGTAAGCATTGGACGACTAAGGATGAATTTGAGCGGGTTATTGCGAGATACAAATTGGACCTCGTGATGTTGCAGGTAATGTCTCAACTTCTGAACTGCAAAGAATAATGCCAGGAACAACTTCTCAATACATGAATACCGAGTTTCTGCTTCAAGCATAGTTCGACTGAGATATTA
Source organism: Viscum album (assembly GCA_963277665.1). NCBI lineage: Eukaryota > Viridiplantae > Streptophyta > Magnoliopsida > Santalales > Viscaceae > Viscum > Viscum album. Next base: position 908,072,707 of record OY728139.1, read on the forward strand.
GAGGCTCTTTTCTTTCCCAGCATCATTCTTTTGAGGAAGAAAGGCACCCAATGATCGATCTAGAGCTGTCACGTAGAGAATAAGTGTTCTTCCTTCAACAGGTGCCATGAGTAGTGGTGGACTCAAGAGGTATTTCTTGAGAATATCGAATGCTTCTTGACATTCTATAGTCCACTGGTAAGTGACTCCTTTCTTCATCAATTGGGTAAAGGGTATACTTTTGCCTGCCAAATTGGTGATGAAACGCAGAATATAGGCTAAGTGTCCTTGAAGACCACTTAATTCATTCAAATTTTGAGGAGGTGACATACCAAGGATTGACTTGGTATTCTCAGGATCGACTTCAATACCACGATGGCTTACAAAAAAGCTGATACATTTTCCTGAGGTTACCCCAAAAGCACATTTTAAGGGGTTCATCTTCAAATTATGTTGTCTGAGCTTGCAGAATATGACTTCCAAATCAGCCAAGTGATTAGAAAGTTGTTTGGATTTAACTACCAAATCATCTACATAGCATTCAACAAACATCCCTAAGAAGGGTTTGAAGATATGATGCATGGCGTGCTGATATGTTTCACCTGCATTCTTTAAGCCAAAGGGCATTACCCGGTAACAAAACACACCCTGAGGGTCTCTGAAGGCTGTGAATTCCTCGTCTTCTGGCGCCATTCAGATCTGATTATATCCAGAATACCCATCTATGAAGGAAAGTGCTTCATAGCTAGCCGTTGCATCAATTAGAAGTTCTGTAATCGGAACTGGGAAATCATCCTTAGTACATTGCCGATTAAGATCTCTGAAATCAATGAAAACTCTAATTTGTCCGTTCTTCTTCTTTATAGGGACTATATTAGCCAACCACTTGGGATACTGAACTTCTCTGATGATGTTAGCTTTGATAATCTTATCCACTTCAGCTTCAATTTTAGAAGCATAAGTTGGGTGTGTTCTTCTCATAACTTGATTAAATCCTTGATGTTCTTTTGGTAAACCCAAATGATGAGTAGCAACATCAAGATAAAGCCCATGAATTTCTGTATAGTTCAAAGAAAAATATCGCTATTTTTCTTTAGAAAAGAAATATACATCTCATTCTCTTCAAGGGTCATGGCCGCACTGATTAAAGTTGGGTGTGGATCTTTCTTTGTACCTAGATTCATTTCTCTGATTTCATCCACAGTGGTAGAGATACACACATCAAATGCTGGAGGAGCATCTCTGAGATCTTCCTCTTCTTCTTCAACATGTGTTATTTCTTCCGTTTCTACTTGCATAGTAGATGACAATGCAGAATTTTCATGATTAGAAGAGATGTCAAAATTTTCACATTTTGAAGAACAAGCTTCCATTTCCAACCTGATTGATGATGAAGGGTCTTCATTGGGTAATAAAGAGGAAATTATGGATTGATGATCGAAATCATTTTTCACCTTTGATGTTGCTATAACTTCTTCTGGCCTAATTGACAAAGCATAGACTTGTTGGATTTCAGCAGATGAAATGAAGACGTCACCATTTGAGCTTTCATCACTGCTTGGTAGATTACAAATTTCTCCCATGTTGTCTGGATCGATTTCCGTAATTGACATTATGGATCTTTCCATAAGAGTAGTTTGATTTGGGTATATCTTGTCAATTTTACTGATAGGCAATACATAATCTGTACTCACATTTGTAAATGGATTTACTGGAATTTTTTCCAAACAACATGGAGCATTAATATTGGTAATCTCCTTTGTTATGGATTTCTCCCTTTGCTTCATGTGATAGAATTCCGCCTCAATGTATTAAGACTCACATGTCATGAATGGGGCCTTATCACCATACAACATCCCAACTTGACCATCGAAAAAATATTTCATACATTGATGGTATGAAGAAGTGATAGCTGCATGTTGATGTAGCCTGGGTCATTCAAGCATGATGTTGAAGGCTGAGTCTTGATCAACAACCATGAAATCTGAATTGGATACAAGATCTCCAAACTGAGTTCTAAGTGTTACTCCACCCAGTGCTTCTTGTTCATTTTTATCATATCCCTGTAGCATCATGGTGGAGGGAGATATATCATATTCCATGAGGCCCAATCGATGAAGTGTATGAATGGGCATGTGGTTGACTCCTAAACCATTGTCAATGAAATCTCTTCGAACATCCACGCCATTGACCTTTCCAGAAATGTACAATAGTATAATATGTCCATGCACAGCATCATCTTCATCTTCATCAGTAAAGGATATTATTTCATGGAATTCTGCAGGATTATTCTCTTTGTGATAGAATTCAGCTGTAGTAATTTCATTTTCAATATCATGAGGACTTGAAAAGCCTCGATGAGTGCTTCCCGAAGATATTTTGACAGATTCAGAGCTTCTAGAATTGATATCTTGGATGGTACTTGGGCCAAGTGTTTCAATATATCATTCTTTTGATCCAGAGGTCTGCATTTCACAATAGGAATATGTGGTATAGTAGGTACATTGGAAGCATATGCTTTGGAAGTTGATGCATATTGTATTGGGATAGGAGTTTCAAATATCCTAGGTTTTGGAAGATTAGACTGATTAGATCCATTTACATGCTGAGAGGAAGAAGATGGAACCTTCAATCGGTCTTCTAAAATAACTATGTTAGGACTGAATTTGCTATTGGTAGAAGAACTTGGTTGTTCTTGCTGAGCTCGCTGAAGGGCTCTACCACGAGTTTCTACTATGTACACAGTTCTAGCAGGGGTAGAAATGGAATAGTGACTTTGGAAAGATCCACATCTTCCCCTGTATCCTGAGCCCCGGGAAATTCCTCTTATTCCTCTGTTTGATACAGGGAATCCAGGATCATTGAAATCGAAACTGTGACTGGCATATGGATCTGTTAATTGAATCATATTAACAGAACCAATGATTAACTCTTCATCTGATGAAGACTCTGCCTGATTAGCCTGTTTATGCAATTCCGTTTGGTGGGGTGGTGCCCGTGTCTTTGATGTAGATGGCATGAAGTCCGCCAAAGTCAATGACAACTTAGGCTTTGACACATACTCATCTTCTTCTGATTCTTTTTCTTTATTTGAATCATGTCATTTCTTTGAGGACATTCCCTCTGGCGAAGAGGTTTTACTGCAACATTCATTGTAGAAGACACAATTGGTTTCTTTAATTTTGTTCAAAAAATAGCATGAGTTCGATTGATTGTATTTCTGACCATCCAATCATCATAATTTTGTGCATTTTTTCTTTTGACTTCCTGCCATTCATCTTCCTCCTCTAGAACTGTAGTAGTGACACATGCTACCTGGGTTGAGGAGCCTTTCAATGTTACCAGTCCTGAGTCGACCATCTTTTGCAGGAGGTATTTGAAGACAAATCACTCCGGGATGGGATGCCCCAACATTTGATGAAAAAGGCACTAATTAAGACAATCTTCATCTCCTTTCTTGATTGTCCTCTTGGGTATTGGAAATTTAACCAAATTGTTTTCTAGATCCAAAATGAAATAATCAGGAAGTTGTTCATTTCAAAAAGAGTATGTTTTGCTCTTAAAATCATAAACGTTTTTCGTCTTTGACCTTTTTTATTGTCTAGACGAAAAAGCCTTTGTTGGTGGCACTCAGAAGGTGGATCCCTTCGAGAAGATGAAGGTTTTGAGGTTGAAATAGGTAGAGGTTCTTGTTTAAGCATAATTGTAGCAGTTTCTGCTTTACCCATTCTCTTTCCTGGATCTGATGGAATTACACGAGATTTAGCCTTATCCTGTATAATGGAATCTTCAATCTGCTGAGCAATTGAAGTAAGGTCATGAAACCCTCCTGTGTATTTCACAGGGATTAATGGCATTCGTAATTCGTCATGTAGATTTTCCACACAGATTGGAAATAATTCTTCTTGAGGGAGTGCTAAACTCAAGGAATATGTTAATCCCTTTCATCGAGTAATGAAATCAGAGACCCTTTCATTCTCCCTTTTTTACAGTTTGTAAGATAGAAAACTGTTGTCTTTGGAAAAGTTGAGATGAACTGAAGGAGGAATTTTTGGCAAAGATCCTCCGATCCGGTAATTAACTGGGATTGCAAGCTTGTATAATAAACAAAAGCTGGTCCTTGCAAGGTTCACACGAACCATCTGAGTTTCACTACTTCTTGCTGCTTCGGAGTTCCCGTCATAGGATCGCAACAAGACACGTAATGCGTCAAATGTTGTTCTGGATCTCCTGATCCATTGAAAATAGGGAATACAGGGTTCCCAAAAATGGATGGAGGAGATATTGAATCTACCCATTCATGGTAAACATTCTTTTCTGGTTGAACTTGTGCACGCTTCCCTTTCATAGTTTCAAACTGAGCTGTTAATGACTCAATAGTAGTTATTAACTTTTGAGAAACATCCGGTTGAACTTGGCCTGGGGTAAGTGCAATGATTGGAGTTTGGAAAGATGGGGTGATTGGCACTACAACTGATGGTAGCACTGCCAACTGTCATTGCACTTGACCCATTGGATTAGACCTGTGAAGGTGTACTGATAGAGGAGGATATTCTTGATCCATCTTAGTAGCTGCAACAAATTGATTTGGCTGACTGACTCCAGTATGCTTAAGAAGAAGACTACTCTGAAGTAGTTCTACATTCAACCTTCTTAATTCCTTCATTTCTTCCTCCTGTAGTACAAACCTCTACTCTAGTGAGAGTGATTAACCTTCTCCAGAGGAAGGATATATAACCTGGTTCTTTCCCTTCCCTTTGTTGGATCCTTTTCAGAGAGGGGGAAGTGGGTTAATCGAAGGATTACTTAAGTTCTGAGTAATCCTTTGACTTCGTGTACGCACACCTTCTTCATTTGTGTCGGTGCATACATCTTCTTGAGTAGGAACCTCTTTATCTGAGTCCTCTGAGTGAGCGTCATCTGGTGGATCAGCAACAACGTCATTGATGACATTAATTGATGCGTAACTCATCGCACCCCTTCTATCATCATTTCTGTGATATTTTCGTCTTCCATGTCTTTGATGATAAATTGCCTTTTTTTATTCAATCCCTCAATAACTTCTTGATGAACCATAATTTGGAGGGAATCTCCTGATAATTTGTCTCTTTGTTCCTCTTGAGGTTTCTTCCACAATCGAGAAAAGACCAACTTTCTCTAAGGAGGGGATTGATGATTTGAAAAATTCCCAAGTCCAGTGGACTGGGGCTGTTCCTGTTGTTCTCACTCAACTCCTTAGAACCTATTTGTTGATTCTGAGGGTTGGTTTAAAAGAGTCCCTAGTCTGGAGAGCTGGGGTGGTTCTTGACATTCTATGTCTGATACTTTCTTGAATTTCCTCCTGATCATGCAAACCTTAGTCCAGAAATTAGCTGGATGCATTCATCTGTATCAGCTTTTTTCACCCTGTTCAAAAGGCCGTTGGATGATTTCTGACACTTCTGTCCCTTGGTGACGAGCTTGCTCCAAACGAGAGACCTGTTTAATATTCTCGTTTCTTTGATGCAAGAGCAATTAAACAACTTTTTCTCTATATTCTTGATTTTGAGAGGAACTAGTTGAAGCCTGTTCTTTGGAAAGCATTTGATTACAAACAAATCACACTGAATGTGGCCGGCCATGGGCAATAACAATGCATGAGACCATTTTCGGGAGGCTTTGCTGACTAGAGAGCACTGTAAAATGCAATGCTCCATGAACACCCCATCCTCTGACATGAATACTAGATGGGGCATTGGAAATTATCTGACGCAATATTCTTAGTGCGCCAGGCCATGAACGTTGAAGGGCTCTCTGCTGATTTTCAGCCTTCGGATATCGAGAGACTGATAGAGATGCCAAATAAATCTGACATTGTAACCCTTCTATTATCTTAAGATTATTTTCATATTCAATATAAGAAAATACTTTCTTTTTCAACTGACAAAGAGTTTTCCATATGTTGAGACGAATATCATGAATTTCATCTTCCATCAACATTTCTCGAATATTATACTGAGAGTCAGCCAGAGGCCAAAACATAACTGGCACCTCACCTTTCGCCAGTTGTTTTCTCATGTTCAGCATTTCATCTTTTTCATTTGATGAAGATTCTTCTACCTGATTTGACCAGAGTTGGTTTTTCATTGTTGCTTAATTGGATTCAATGGGATTGGTAGAGAAATCATTGACCAAACTAGAAGATGCATGACTTGGGGGTGGTTCTTATAATGACCTACACCCTGGGATATCTTCTTATTCAGAAAGTATTTCACATGCTAGTGATAAAGCTTCATACATGACTGGTTTCGCATTTGCAAGTGCCTCAAGATAAGAGGGCTTTCTTGGTACTACATTGTCCACTAGATCATTTTCCAGGCAATGTGCATCACTAATATGGAGAGGGCATTCACAGCGAAATTCATCATCATGGGTAGGACCACCATAATGGGTTACAGCAAAAGATGAGATCTCTTTCTCCTTGGTCTTCTGACCACACAGAGGGTTCCTGTGACTCTCATATGAAGATGAAACTTTGAGATCGACTGAATTGTCATGAAGAAAGCCTTCATGAGGAAGTGTCTGTTGAATTCCTTTGGAATTAATGTTCCCACTATTGGAAACTAAGGGAGTAGAATCTTGAATTCTAGTAGATAATTGTCTGAGGGCTTCAAGAACTACAGCAACGAGCAAGGCCTTGTTACATATTTGCACTTGATCTCCGCACTGTGCTGGGCGGGTCATTTTCTTAGACACCTTCTGACTCACCTTGGAAACCACATGTTGACGAATGTGGCTACTCTGAGCAGGTGTATGTGCCTAATCACGAAATATGGCCAGATTACGTTGACGATCTCCTCTCAAATCAGGTGTATGTGCCTGACTTGGTCATCCATATGATATGGGGGAGTATGCCCCATAACCCTCTTGGACTGGAACAGATGTGTGTGTCTGTTCTGGAGTGAATTGTTAATGTATCACTCCACTGGTAGGGATAGATTTATGTGTCTTTCCCTGAGATGCCACTGAATTTGTTATAATATCCTGGTAGGCATCCAGAATATGAGCATAGATTTGATTCTGCTCTTTCACCATTGATAGAATATTCTTGGTGACTTCAGCTACCAGAACGGGAATATACATCCATTCCGGTCTTGGAGTAGGTGTATGTGCCTGCTCGTGTCCTCCGTTTCCTGTTAGTGAATCCGAACAGTACTCAAGTGTGGGGGAAGATAGTTGAGTCTACCTCTTATTTGTTGTCGGCGCTTTCCGACTAACTTCTCTGAATGCTACAAAGTGAGACTGTTGGTAGGATTGATTAATATTAGCAGGTGTATGTGCCTTCTAATTGCACTTTGCCAAACGTGGTTGACGAGATCCATCATATATAGTCAGACGAGCCTACTAACTAGCTGATGGTGTATAAACAGGTTTATGTTCCTACCTACAGTACTCTGCCAGAATTACCTGGCAGGATTGGCCTCATGCTGCCAGACGAGTCTGCTGGACAGTGGAATTAAAACGGGTAGGTGTATGTGCCTACTCGTTGCTTCCCACCATGTTAGGATGGTGTACTTTTCCAGAGATGGAAGAGATGAGAACCTTCTCACTGTTGACCGGATTCCGCCTCTGGTGGTTCGTCTTGCTTGCTCGGGTTCGAGGAACCTGAGCCGAACGCCTGGAGTCAGTACCCTCATCATGTTGAGGGCGCACTGTTGCACGAGTCTGGCGGCGATTGTTGGTGGGAGCTCTTAGAAAGAAATCATGTCTGTTTGAAATAAGGTCCTGAGGGACCTTCTCATTCACCTCCCCAGAATAAGGGAGCGAATGGTGATTGCGTTCCGGGGATAATGACCTGAAATGGTTGGAGACGGTAGTTAGCATCGTTTACTTCTTGATCACTGGTCGTTGTTGTCCGGACGACCGATGTGAGTTATTTACTTGTAGGGCTTGTCGGGCAGCCTCCAGAGTTGGGATGGTACCGTGTTTATGGTACTCCTTAACCAGTGCGTTTGATACCCATCGTTGAAGATGCTGAGTAGGTGATATCTTCCTAAGAGCGGACGACGATCCAGAAGAGTAGTAGTAGTGGAATTTGCAGCAGTAGTATTCTCAGGTGTGAATTTGAGGGAGGCCATTATGGAAATACAGAAGATATTGCAACAGAGTTCCTATTTGATATAAAAGATGTAATCAAGATTAATTCAGCTACTACATCATTTGGATGATCACATATGTTATTGAATGTCTTGTTGGACCTCTCATTGAGTTTTAAATAGGGGCATAACAAATAGGTAAAACATCATTTTTAATTTGGTTAAGGATTCACATCGGGTTCACCATTTTTTGTTTCCCTCGGAATCCGGGGATGACCGCCTTGATGGGAGGTTCAAACATTACGATCGGTTTCTAACGGGTTTGTTCATAGAACCGGAAACATAAAATGATTCCACATCCATTCGGACCGACATTCCAAAGGTAGGTGCTCATTAGTTTGTGGACTGATGAGGCTTAGGAATTTGCATTGGTCGAGAGGATGGGAGGTCGGACTCATCACACATTTTTAGTAGAATTATTGTCTACTCTGGGACTCTCTTTATAGATTTAAGTTTTGTTCGTTAATCCTTATTACATTACCTAGTATAACATGAGCTTTCCTTTAGATCTGACAATCAATGATTAAATATGTTGAAAATTTAGAGAATCTTTTGTATGTATTCAAGGTTCTTCATAGATAGAGAATCATCTGTATTTATTGGACATTCTTGGTCAATGGTACCCTTCGACACATTTATACAGAAGTCTCTTGGTCATTATGATGACCATGCTGGTTTTAATGCCACTAAATGGGGCACTTGAAGTTTATTGTAATTCAGAAGGACATGGATTATTTTAGAATTGGGATCAAACCTGTAGATGGGCTACCTACGTATCCTTTGTTTAGAAAAGGAATCAGAACCATATAGTTCGAGTAAGGGAGTATGATATTTATGATTGATGTCTCAAAGAAGGATGTCACAATTACCTTTACACTCTAAGATCACATGAGTCATGATTTCTGTAAGAAACAAGAGGTATTGAAAAAAATTAGGAAATTGTGCCATGAAAGATGCAATCATAAGAAATAATGTGGGGATTATGTATGTATGACTGCCCAGATAAATAAAGGTTTAGGATTTATGTTAGAGAAGAAATCCAGGAACAGGGTCCATAAAGGTATATGTGCTTCATGGAGATTTTGAATACTCTAACATGGGGCTTACTCCTAAAAAGGAGGCCCAAATTGGTAGAACACTTATGATTGGGTTTTACTCCTGAAAAGGAATCCCAGATCAAATGTGAATTAGGAATGTTTAAGAGGATTATGACTGGGGATTATTCCTGAAAAGGACGCCCAGGTTAAGGGATTATGACTGGGGCTTATTCTTGAAAAGGAGGCCCAGGTTAAGGGATTATGACTGGGACTTACTCCTGAAACAGAGGACCAGGTTAAGGATTAAGGTTTGGGGCTTACTCTTGAAGAGGATTCCCAAATTAGGGGACTGGGGCTTACTCCTAAGGAGGATGCCCAGGTTAGGGGATCTGGGGCTTACTCCAAAATAGGATTCCCAAATTAGAGGACTTATGCCTGGGGATTATTCCTGAAAAGGAGACCCAGGCTAAGGATTCTCTCATCTTAAAGGATGAGGTTGAATGAATGAACTCTCAATCTTTAGTGACATAAAGATATGTAAATCACTAGGTTTTTAGAGATATTACACAGAATTACATTCAGATAAGGAAGTAAAATCATGAAATCATGCCATAAATGGCTTTGAAGAGTGTTTCGAAGACTGAATATTGAATAAGAAAGGTGAAATGGCTTAAGAGGGGTGAAATGGGAAAGAAAGGCACCCAAAACGGCAGGGGCGCGCATGTCCTGGCAGGCGCGCAGGTACTGCTTGGGCGCACAAGGCCTGGTCGCGCAGGTCCTGGTCGTGTAGGTATGCCTGCACGACACATGGTGTACTTGTGCGCTAGTTAACCAGCATGGTAATACTTGAGCGACTCTTCATTAAAGCCATTAGAATAATCTTGAGGTTCTTACAGAAGAAGAGCGTGCAAGATCTAATGAATGAGTAAGGCAATGCGCAAGTGTGGCCCTTTTCCCTTAAGGGATGGCCACTCAGGTGCACAAGTGTTGATGAGTTTCAACACTTAGGCCTCCCTCCACCACTTTAGATCTTCTGTTCTAGGTAAGAAATTACTTTATAATTGTTCCGGAATCTTTTAGAGGAGACTAGGGCACCGGGAGCTCAAATATGGGTTTCTGGAAAAAATCCTCCTTTAATGGGGGGCCCCACTCTAATGATTATCATGAGCTGTTTATCTAATGATTCATCATCATGTGATGAAAATGATAAATAAGACCAATTTAACCTAAATAATATCATTAATAACATATTATTTAAATTCAAGATAATTACCCCCACTTTTGATGACCTTTATTATATGTATACAAGTAAACCAATCATAAAAACCATGGAAACTGACACTTCCAAAATAGGAAATTTAATCTAATAACCCATAAAAAAATCAATAATTAAATATAATAATGTTACAATAAATATATTAAAAGTAGAAATATATTTTTAATTATTGATTAATGAATGTAATTTTACTATCTTTGACATTAATATCAAGTGAAGAAAACCTTCGCACTTAATGCAAGGGATTCTACCTGAACCTCCATTATTCATCAGGGTTATTATTTATTTTTTTTTACAGAAATTAAATTATATTTTCTTTTTATGTACATATACTAAATGTAATTTATATGTTCCATTTTCATGTATTAGGATCCATTTATCCTTATTTATCATTGACATACATGTTTTTTTAAAAATGTTCCTTACATGATTCATCCTGATAATTAAGCCAGATTTAGGATAAGTTCCTTAATATTTAGACATTTTTATGTGTGACCCATAATCCATTTTAGGACGCCATTATTTTTATAAAATTGCCAATTTTTTTATGAAAACCAACTTGGTTAACTTCTACTTTTATAATGTAGATAATTCCATTTTCCGCATTAAATTCCCTTTAATATGTTCCTTATATTAAACTAAAATGTTATATGTATAATGTTTCTTAAACACGATTTTTACATGTATTTTATTTATTTTAAAATAACATATCATATTATATATATATTTCACATTCTTATTTTCCATGTATGATTTAAATAATTTCATTCATAGACCCCAAGTGATAGTCCCTTATGGTATGCCTGTTGACAATATTATGGTACCCATTTTTTACCATATGCAACAATAATGTTAGATTTTATTCTTTATGTATGATTTTTCACGTGGAACACATATTCCTAAACATTTTATGATGGGTACACCAAAATATCACTATAATTTATTAGGTAATGTTTGTTATCATTAGACGTTATGTGCAATGGTATTGGTGGATTGCATTGACTCATGCTCCAAGTGAAATGGTGTTGGTAGTTGTCCTTGACTCATACTCCTCTATGTGAACCCCACCATGACACATGATAAATTCAAGTTTTATATTTCTTCAAATTATAATAATACTTTTATTAAATGGTCCCATTTTATGATTGTTTATAATAAATAATTTTTCATAGATTTTTATATCATTATGTTATGTGTTATAACTCATATGATAAAATTTATTCCTATATTTATTCCGTTATAGCGATATTAGCTCATACATTGGATTATGTTATCCCTAGGGTATCCTTTTTCAATGTTAGGGCTCAATGGAATTTATGACCTATTTATGAAGATAAAATAAAATATGTTCTTATTTTCTAATCATGATGTTTAAATGTGTACCAAATCATCATGATACTAGAATTTATGTTCCATGTCTTATAATTTGATATTTATTTATGCTTACAGTTATGTAATTTTATTTATAAAAGGACAGGGTCTCTATATGTTGTATTAGATGAAATGTCTAGTTATTTTTAATGATTAATAATATAGATCTTTATTAATATCCTTTGGGATAATACTATGTCTAAGATAACATCCCTAAATTTTGGTAAGTATTGAGTAAGAGGTTTGTCAATAAGATACACCCCACTCTTGCTACTACATGTAGATTTGATTTTGGCAAAGAGGTAACTAGGAGTAACAACATTAAAAAGGTGCTTCAGGCCTGACTCGGGATAACCAATTACATGACAACGGGACTTAATACATACCTAGTTTTAAACACATTGAGGATATGATTTGGTATTACATAATCTCATTACAAACTATTATTAATGGAATAAGTAAAATGCAAGTCCAAATATATGTTTGTAAAAAGATAATGGATAACCTTTATTGAATCTTGGGGAATAAAATGTTACGATATACTTTTCTGTTATGTGTTTATCATTTTATGTTTATAATTTCATTTTTATGCTTATTATCTAAGTAATCAATCCACCCCTAAAAACACGTTCTTTTTTCATTGTTAATTGTTAGAAATAGTAGAACATGTTCCAGCAATAAATGTGATAGGAAGTGAGACAATTTACCTTATAATGTGACAAATATGATTGGAATGGGTGCTCATAACATTATGATATTACTTTCATAGTTTGATCATGTTATGAATAATAAATTGAATCTTGTGGACTTCCATTCTTCACCAAATAATGTAAAAGTTTTCGTCTAATTTTCATGAAAAAAAAGAATCTCGTGTTTAGTAGATCATAAAAACCCCTCCTTGGAGAACAATGGATTCACTGCATTTAAAACATACTCTATATCCTACAATGCTCATGAAAATAGAATATTGTGCTAGAGGTCTATTTTTTGATAGGGGTGCCTAATCAGTAGTGGACATTGATCAAAAAAAAAATTGAACTCCAATGTTGAAATTTGTTCCATGGATTGGATGGAAATCATGAAAATAGTTTTCAATTAAAATTTTCCATCGATCCACTATCCCAATATGGAAACAGAGTTCCTTAGACTTAAGTAGAAGGATGATTATTTTATTCAGATGTAAGAAGAAAATAGTACAAGGGTTGGAATATACATAAATTATTTTAACATCGACATTGAATGCATAGTGCATCAATTCTTTAGCAGACTAATGTTGAGTCTATAAAAAAGGTTGGTGATGTGATACCTCAATAATCACGAATAGTTTTCCATTTGTGCCCTCAAGTTTGAAATGGATATTGGTGAATATCAATTATCTCATGGGACCAGTGATAATATTTGATAAATGCATCTATATATTGGTGTATTATAAAATAAGTCCCATGACTTATAGAAGATCAAATATCCCATGTGTCAAAATTCTGGGAAGAAGTATCACGTGATCGATCTAAAGTGAACAATGATATTCTTCCAATGTGGAAGAATTGGGACTATAGATAAGAACTGCTGAACTTTCATAAAGAATACATCCAATGTGGAAGAATTAAGGAAGTTTCATATCAATTCTCAGCAAGTAGTGCAGTGTTTTAACTGGAAATAACATAGTCATTTTTTAAACCAATGCCTTATGCCCAATGTAGTGAGATGAAATAAACAACTACTATAATGGAGATATGGAAGGGATCATGCTATCACTACTACTAAGGTGGATCTGAAAAAGGATGTGTTTAATGTTACACAAGTTATTCATTTACTAACAAAGAACTTATTAAATTATTTTTATTCTATGAATTCTTTCAATTTTTACAAGTTTAGAAAAACTATTCAAATACCACCTAAGAATATACAGTTTGAGTTATCTATGAGAACAAAAAATGGTGAAATTACTATCTCAAAAGTTTATCTCTCATCCCTATTTAATGTTTTGGACTAAACCCACTAGAAAATACCATCATACACCATTTTGTGGAGTTTGATGCAATATATGGAATCGATTGGATATATTTATAAAAAGCCAATATCAACTTTCAGGAAAGGGAGATCACTCTTTGGAACCCAAAGTATCCTACTATTCTTTCCATGTGTACTGAGGAAGATGAATATCCTTCATAATCCACATATCAAGTGTGGATATTTTTTCCTTATGAACAATAATATCTCTCTAAAATTATTCATACAAGTGATATAATCATGATCAATGACATGCCCATTGTGAGGGATTACCCTAATATATCCCCTGATGAATTTTCTAGTGTTACACTTGATTGATAGGTAGATTTCCCAACAGAAAAAATAATGAATCAATGCATATATCATAGAAATTAGATATAACGTCCATCATAGAGCTTTAAGTGATTAAGAAGTAGTTTTATGAGAATATAGGGAAGGGTTTTTTATGACCAAGTACTTCAATAGGCGGTTCACCAGTCATCTTTTCAAGAAGAAGGATAGATCAATGTGCTTCTGCATTAATTATTGTGAGATCAATAAAATCATGATAAATAATATGTATCCCCTACAATTTATATATTATTTGTTCAACCGAAATATAGGGACATTTATTTCTCTAAGGTGGAACTTTGATGAGGATATCAACAACTAAGATGGGAATGTAAGATATTCCAAATATTTTCATTCGAACTAGTTATTGACTCTATGAGTTCATATTTATGCCATTTGAAAACCCTAATTATCTAGAAATTTTAATTTGTTTAAAGAATAGAGTCTTTAGAGATTACCTCTACCAGTTTTTGGTAGTCTTTATTGGTGTTATTTTGATATACACAAAGAGTAAGGGGAGATATGAGAAGGATTTGAGAACTATTTTGATGACATTGTAATAGGATAAATTATATGAAAATTATATTAAATTTGAGTTTTGGATGAAGAATGTATCATTATAGGGGCATGTTATCACCAGAAAAGGGATATCTGTGGACCCTTCTAAGACTAAGGCAATTGATGAGTGGCCTAGGCCAACATCAATAATTTACATATGCAGTTTCCTTACTCAAGCTGGGTATTACCAAGGATCATTGAATAACATATAATAATTTTCCAAACTAATAACCATGATGACACAAAAGGAATTGAAGTATTTATGTACACAATAATGTGTGGAAAACATTATGGTTCTCTAAAGGAGGCTTATCTTTGCAATAATACTCACCCTCCTAAGAATTGGAGAACTCTTGGTTGTGTACATTGATTATTAAAATAAATTAATAGTCTGTGTATGGAATAAAAATAATAATGTGACATCCAATAACTAAAGGAATATGGAAATTTATGAGAAAAACAATCCTATGAATGATCTGAAGTTGGAGGCTATGATATTTGTGTTCAAAATATGGTGGCATTATAAATATTCTAAGAAGTGTGAGATATATACTAATAAAAACATTCTAAAATATATACTCACATATAAGGAGAATAAAAAACACTAGAAAATTTGATTAGAGGTCATTCTGTATTATGATTACTCATTCCACTACCATACTAGTATGAAAAATAAGGTTTGAGATCCTCTTAGAAGAATGGATCGAGCATATTTATCAATTATGTGAATTGAGAAGGATCTAATATTATTATACATAAAAAGGAAGTACATGGGAATTATTAAAATAGGAAAATCATCAATCCTTTCTAAAATGATTGATAAATCATCCCTTCTAGAGAAAATAAAGGATGATCAAAGAAATGATGTCGAAATCTATTAAAATAGTTGAAGATATGAATTATGGGAAATCCTAAAATTTCAATATCGATGAGGAAGGAGTCATAATAGTTGGGTCATGACTATGGGTAAAATACAATCCATATATAAATAAATAGATTTTTAATGACAATTGTAGATCGACATTCTCCAATCAATTTGGGAGCATAATGATGTATTCAGATATCTGATAAAACATTTAGCAGGACAATTCGAAAAAAGAGATTTCTAAATGTAAATAAAACTACCTAGACTGTAAAAAATTGAAGGCTGAAACAAAAAACTATAATTGGTTTATGAAACCATTACTCATACCAACATGAAAATGGGAAAACATCACCATTGACATTGTCACTTGACATACAAAGACACCTAGATTGAACAATTCTATATGGGTCATTGTTGATTGTCTAACGAATACATCTCTCTTTATCTCAATTCAAGAGGACATCCCATTGGATCAAATTTCACAGATATGTATCCAAGAGGTGGTAAGTATACATGTGGTTCAACTACAGATTGTATCTCTTAGATGTTGTAAGAACTGAATAGAACTTTAGTGCGACCTATAATCCTTAAACTAAAGGTCAATCAAAGAGAACTATTAATACATTGGAATAAAGTTTTAAAGTGTGTTATATGTAAATTAAAGGAAGATAGGAATACCAAATTCCTCTGGTCAAATTCACTTACAACAACAGTTTCCATTCGAGCATTTGAATGACTCCATATGAAGCCCTTTATGGAGAAAGGGGCCGAACACCGGCATGCTTGGATGAAGATAGTGAGCGTAACCTAAAAAGACCTTAAATGTTCAATGAAATGGTTGAAAAGGTGAAATTATTCATCCACACATAAAGGTAGCTAAAAGTCAAAAAAAAGTTATTCTTTATAAAATCTTTAATGAGATGTTGAGATTAATGTTGGTGACATGGTATTCCACTTAATATCTTTATGGAAAAGGTAATGAGATTTTAGAAGAAAGGAACGCTATGTCATAGGTATATAGGCCACTTTGAAATTCATTCTCATGTCAATGATGTGGCCTATCTAAAATCACTTACACCTACCATGTATAATGTACATAATAAACCTATTAAAAAAGTACACACAATATCCTTCACATACACTGACTTCAGAGGTGTTATAGTTAGATAAGGATTTTTCTTATGAGGGGTATCCAATAAAGATAGTGGATTATAGATATAAAGTTGACATGAAAAGACTATTAACTAGGTAAAATTACTATGTAAGAACATTAATTACGAAGAAGAAACATGGGAAATGGATGAAATAATGAAATAAAAGTACCACTCCAATTTTGATTTGAGAATTTAAAATAAAAATCTATGGAAAAATTTCATAAGGGGGGATGAATTTAATGACTCAATGTTTTATCAATGAAAATTCCCTTATTATAATTATTTCATATATTCTTTGTAACGCCCCGACCCCAGTTACCCAGAGTCGGTGCATTATTACATAACATTGGCATGATCAGAAGAAAGATCAAATCTCGAAAGACCGATTGGTTTAGTAGCCTTGGAAACACTAGATATATTCATAAGTTTTACATTACATCATAAAATGAAAAACTACTACAACAACATAATGTTTCCACAATCCACACTATTAACCCCTCATAAAATCCTTGCAGGTCATTCATAACTTACGTCTTCACATCCTGGGAAAAATAAAACATAGAAAAGGGGTGAGCTCAAATGCCCAGTAAGGATAACAATATAGCGGAAACTTTCATAAATAAGAATAAACATTTAAGGCAATGTATAACTAAAACAAAAGCCTTTTAAATATGAACTTTCAACATGGTATGGCATAAATAAAATGAAATAATGCCATTTACTTATTCACATGAATATTCTACTAATCGAATAATCACATGCAAAAATCAATAACCACTTTCATAATGTTGGAATGCATAATCCCAGACTATCATAACCACATAGCCAAGGCCTCGTGCCAAGACTACAAATAATATTTTGTCAAGGCCTTGTGCCAAGACACTAGTTTGTCTCATGAGACCTACCGATGCATCGAGGAGCTATAGCGGGCTCCACCCGTCACATATTAAGTCCAATGCATTCCCATATGAAAAGGTTTAAACATAACATAACATAAACATTCATATTAAAACTAGAATATGAAATGTCAATAATTTCACCATAAACTATGAATGGTATAAAAATAGCACATCCACAGTCAAACATATCACAAAACCTTCAATACAATATAGAAGTTTTGTATCATAATAAATCAACTTCAAATACTCTTAAAATCCATCAAAGGATGTTGACATAGATGAAATCAAAATTCTTTTTAAAGAAATATCTCCTTTTATTTTGAAATAATTTAAGATCCATATAAAATAAAACATTTTCTTTGAAAATATTCTTATAAGCTTGTAAGGGAAGCTTTGAAGATTTTATAACGACGGAAAATAGCCGCACCCGCCGTATAAGTTAAAAAACATTCTTACCTTAATTCTGTCGAAAAGGTTAAAAAGAACCTTGTTTTGAAAACGACCGAAAGATTCCTTTATAAACCACTTATAAAAGTCAAAAAGGGTATAAATGACTTTAACTCATATTCTAGTAAATAGTAAAAATGTTTTGAAATGCATTTTTAAGAAACATGGATGTGGATGATAAAGAGATCTCAGTAGATTATTACGTATAAAAAACCTTGGATAATGAAGAGGTTGTAAAGTAAACCCTTACCAATTTGGTAAATTATGAAACATACAACCCATAAAAGAGGTATCATACAATTAATATGTAAATACACATAAATTAGAGTGTATTACACAAAGAATATAATTATGGGCAGTACATACACCACACAAAAGGTGATGGTGGCAATATGGCATGAATCTCACGGAAATAAGGAGTGAGATGAAAACCCCTTACCTTGTACATTTCCTTGGTTGGGGTAGGTTAACTTCCTGTATAATGGTGAAATAATTTTTATTAAATTATACAAGAATCATATATATTAATATGATATCATATATGATCTTTTAACATTGATTTGTTAATAATATCTTAGAATTATCGTCGTTTCGGGTGTTAACTTACTTGTTTTCTTTTATATGTTTTGTTACGTAAGACATGTTTGTAAAGGATAGGTTGTATATTATTCATATCCAGAATGATATCAAGTCCTTAAACATCATTTTTAAATCATCAAATGATAATTATACTTGAATGGATACGATGGAGAATGAATCTCATCGCGTTCGTGGAGACGGTAGTCCGTACGTACGCACGAGCGACAATATCATTCTTTTGATATTAAAATAATATATAAATGGATGGTATATCATATATACAGAATCATTAACATGTTATATTTATTATTTACATGAGTTACACATCATTATTATACCCATCCAAATAATAATATATTGAATAACAATTACACCACGACGTGGAGACGGTAAGCCGTACGTACGCACGTATGGTGACATGTTATTCAAAGGGTGGATAGAATACTGAATATGGTTGTACCATATTTATAATAACATCACAGTATATGTAAGATACTGGAGTTATTATTTTAGAATGGTAAGAACAAAGAAAGAGGAAGTGGAAGAAGAAAGGAACTTGGAAAAGGGTGGTGAAATCATTACCTCTTCTTCGGGTTCTTCCTTTTGATTTGATCAAAAGAGATCCTTAGGTTGGCTTTCTGATCAAACTAAGGCCTCTAGGTTGTAGTGAGGGATGTTGGGAGAGTATTTGGGAAGAGTTTGGCCGAAACAAAAGTCTTTGAAGGTGTGAAGAAATGAGAAGGAGGAGTGCCCTTTTATAAGAGGGGTGAGGGGCACCTTTGGAAAAGCTAGAAATATTAATTTATAATAAATTCATATTCGGTTTCTAATGGCTCCAAAGCTTATTATTCAACAGTTAAGGTGGGGATAGGTCGAAAACCACTCAACCAATAGAATTTAGACAGGTTTGGGTACTTATATTAACCTTATCTTTAAGTATTAACTCTAAGTTAATTAGTTTCACTTTTACAATGTCTCTTTGTATTTTTATATAATATGGTTAATAAACATACTATATACATCCAAACGACCCCCAAGTGGTCCATTAATGATTAACCTATCATGATATAAGTCTCTTGGCCGAACCGTAGATTTTTAAGAAATTAATATCAATTAATAATATAATATTTGTTTTAAGAACTCTTTTATGTCAATTTTGACACGATTCAATAGTTGATTTTTGTGAAACTCATAACAGATTGATTACTTCGAACAAAGTCAATTAAATCAATCCTAATATATCATATTATCCTATAAAATTATTTTAATTCATTAAAAGTTTCATATTATATTTATTTGGGTATTTATAATATCAATTATTTTAATTTTTCACTATTATAGTAATTACTGCATCATCATTGTGTCATAAATAAAATAAATTATTTAATGTCTAAAAATTATAAATAAAATATCATTATGTCGGAAATCTGTTTATCTTTCTAATGAATATTTATAATCTAAAATCCATCATATATAACCCTATGTAACAATTGTTTTTCTAAAAAATATATGCTTGTGTCATTTTTGTATTCATTTTAACTTAATTAAAATAAAGTGTAATTATCACTTACAAGTGGATCCATGGGGTCCCAAAATAGACCCAAAGATTCCCATGGTCGACCATGTATCAACCAAAAGGGTTAAGACACGTTTTAGGGTAATTTAGTATTATTATAATATTATTGTTTAACCCTTATTTACCGGATTTACCCTTAACCATGGTAAATAAAATATTTACCGCAGTAATTATTCAAAATGTCTAAAAATAATAGTTACCTATTTACACAATTTGAACATCCTGATTCCAAATATGGAATCCATTTTCCTAAATTCAAAACACATAAGTGGCAGAAATTAATTTAAAATTAATTCCCGCTGTCAAAACAAAAAGCGTGTCTTTAAGAGATAATAACTATCAAAAGATTGACACTTGTTTATGTTCGGTTTAATTGTAAAATTATGTCCAATGACCAACTTTATATTAAATGGTAAAAATATATTCTAAATATACTTTAAAACCACTCAAATTCATAATTTATCACTATTAATTATTTTGATTAAAAAAGTTGTTTTTAATTAAAATTTAGTAATTTTCACTATTCATCAAAAGATGAAAGTTATCCGAAATGTACCAAAATTTCACCTTAGGCTAAATTCGATATTCCGAATCCAAAAATGAAGTCTATTTTGAAATATAAAATATATATGATTTCAAAAAGTAGGTATTTCTATTCACAACGGCTAGTTTAATTAGTTATGGTGTGTTAGAACTTGGTGTTGCGTACAACACACGCTATCACATTATTCAAAGAGAAGCGTACCGTAGTAGCTTGGGGTGTTACATTCTCCCCTCCTTCAAATAATTGCGTCCTCGCAATTTCTAGGGTATTACTGTATAAAAAGACTCAGGTGGCTCTTCATCATAAGTTCCTCGGGTTCCCACGTTGCTTCTTTCATCTTATGATTTCTCCACAAAACTTTTACCAGACGCGTCGTCCGGTTTCTCAGTACTTGTTCTCTTGTATCAAGAATCTTGACGGGCTCTTCACAATAAGACAAATCGGGTTCCAGTTCTAATTCCTCATAGGTGAGTACATGCGTTGGGTCAGGCATGTATTTTCTCAACAGAGATACATGGAACACATCGTGAACATTGGAGAGACTTGGCGGCATTGCCAATCGGTAAGCTACAGCCCCAATTCGTTCTAGAATTTCGAAAGGTCCGATGTACCTGGGACTCAATTTACCTTTCTTTCCAAAACGTATGACTCCCTTCCATGGAGATACCTTTAGGAAAACATGATCACCGACTTGAAATTCCAAATCCTTCCTTCGATTATCGGCATAGCTCTTCTGCCTACTTTGAGCTGCTTTGATGTGATTTTGGATTACCTTCACCTTTTCCATTGTTTCCTCCACCAGTTCTGTGCCTATATGTTTTCTTTCACCAACGTCATCCCAACAGGTTGGTGTACGACATCTCTTTTCGTATAACGCTTCATAGGGTGCCATTTGAATACTCGAATGGAAGCTATTGTTATAGGAAAATTCTACCAAAGGTAAATATTGATCCCACATACCCTGAAAGTCAAGTGAGCAAGATATCAACATGTCTTCTAAGGTTTGAATAGTCTGTTCTGATTGTCCGTCTGTCTGAGGGTGGTAAGCAGTGCTCAAATGAAGTTCAGTATCCAGGGATTTCTGAAGACTTTTCCAGAATCTTAAAGTAAAACGGGGATCACGATCAGAAACAATCGATAGGGGTACTCCATGAAGTCTCACAACTTCATTAATGTATAGTCTTGCTAGACGTTCCAGAGGTAGATCTTCTCTTATAGTAAGAAAATGAGCTGACTTGGTAAGACGATCAACAATAACCCATATTGCATCGTTCCTTATAGGAGTATTTGGTAGCCCCATGACAATGTCCATTGTAATATTGTCCCATTTCCACTCCGGTATGGGAAGAGGTTGCATGACTCCTCCAGGCTGTTGCCTTCCAGCTTTCACTTGTTGACAAACCATACATCTTGACACAAAATCAGCAATCTCCCTCTTCATGTTGTCCCACCAAAAATGTTCCTTCAAATCTCTATACATTTTGGTGCTCCCAGGGTGTATAGAGAAATTGGAACTATGAGCATCATCCAGCAATTCCCTTTTTAGATCAGGTATATTGGGAACACAAAGTCTCTTCCCGAATTTCAAAATTCCATCTTCATACACAAAGTCTCTCAATCTCCCATCATTCACAGCTTTAATCTTCTTTTGGAATTCTTCATCATCGGTCTGAGAACTCTTAATCCTTTCTAGTAAAGATGG
Organism: Viscum album; assembly: GCA_963277665.1. Taxonomy (NCBI): domain Eukaryota; kingdom Viridiplantae; phylum Streptophyta; class Magnoliopsida; order Santalales; family Viscaceae; genus Viscum; species Viscum album. The sequence continues at coordinate 908,095,169 of OY728139.1, forward strand.
TTTGGCAACCATTTGAAAAAGCATTGATGTTTCACCTTCCCTGGTTATTCCCATGTCCATCTTCACTAGATCCATGAAAATTGGATCCCTTTCAATTCTCATATTGTTCAAAACTTCATGGTATTTTCTACTCAAAGCATCTGCCACCTTGTTTGCCTTCCCTGGGTGGTAGTGTATCGTACAATCATAATCCTTGAGTAATTCAAGCCATCTCCTTTGCCTCATGTTGAGTTCTTTTTGTGAGAAAATATACTTCAAACTCTTGTGATCAGTATAAATCTCACATTTTTCACCATAGAGGTAGTGCCTCCATATCTTCAAAGCAAAGATCACTGCTGCTAACTCGAGATCATGAGTAGGATAGTTTTGTTCATGAATTTTCAACTGTCGTGATGCATAGGCAATAAATCTATCATTCTGCATAAGGACACAGCCAAGTCCTTTCTTCGATGCATCACTATAAATAACGAACCCATCATTCCCCGATGGTAGAGTCAATATAGGAGCATTGACTAATCTTCTCTTCAGTTCTTCGAAACATTCTTCACACTCTTTTGTCCAAACAAATTTAACCCCTTTACGTGTGAGCTTCGTTAATGGGTTAGCCAATCGGGCAAAATTCTGGACGAAACGTCGATAATAACCTGCCAAACCAATAAAACTACGTACCTCAGTTATACTCGTAGGTGCTGGCCATTCTTGGATTGCCTTGGTCTTAGAAGGATCAACAGAGATTCCATCTTTAGAGACAATATGGCCAAGAAAAGAAATCTCCTAAAGCCAGAATTCACACTTGCTAAACTTCCCATATAATTCATGCCTTCTCAGAGTCTTCAAGATAATGCGCAAGTGATTTTCATGATCTTCTTAGGTTTTGGAGTATACCAGAATATCATCAATAAATACCACCACAAATTCATCGAGATACTCCTTGAAAACTCTATTCATCAGATCCATGAATACAGAGGGTGCATTAGTCAATCCAAACGACATTACAGTAAACTCGTAATGCCCGTACCTGGTTCGAAATGCTGCTTTCAGAATGTCTTCCTTCTTCACACACAACTGATGGTATCCAGATCGAAGGTCAATCTTTGAAAAGTATTGAGCTCCATGCAGTTGGTCAAATAAATCATCAATACGAGGTAGGGGATACTTGTTCTTTATCGTTATAGCATTGATCTCCCTGTAGTCGATACATAACCTCATAGATCCATCTTTCTTTTTAACAAAAAGAACAGGGGCTCCCCATGGAGAAACACTAGGGCGAATAAATCCCTTATTACTCAATTCCTCTAGTTGTTTCTTTAGTTCGACTAACTCTACAGTTGCCATTCTATAAGGGGTCTTCGATATAGGCCTTGATCCAGGAATCAAATCAATAGAAAACTCAACTTCTCGTTCTGGATGATGTCCAGGTAAATCTTCCGGAAATACATCTACAAATTCTTTCACAACAGGTACATCCTCTATTTGAACATTCCTTTCCTCACCGACAGTTATTTCATTCTCTTCCTCCCCAATAATTGAATTAAGTTGAGCTACTGGGGGTGGATCTAAATAAGAATTAGGTGGTGACGATTCTGCTCTAAAAATAAGGTGCTCTTTATCATTATCATCAAGAATCGTAACCACTTTCTTCTTACAATAAATCTTCGCATCATAGTCCGAAAGCCAGTCCATACCGAGGATTATATCAAACTCAATCATAGGTATGACGATGAAATCAGCAGATAAAGAAAATTTATGTGCTCTAATGGGGACTGATTCACAAAACTTTGTTGCAACGATACTTCCCTTAGGAGTTTTAACTGACAACTCCCTTATTAAATCAAATTGGAAATATCTAATTTTCTTAGCAAACTGCGAAGATATGAAACAATGAGATGATCCAGAATCAAATAATGCATTTGCTAAACTTGAGGAAACCATTAAATTACCCGCCACCACGTCTTTCGGAGCTTCTACCTCAGCAGTAGTGATAGCATAAGCCTGGCCTTGATCCCATGGCCTTTTCTGAGGTAAGTTCTCCTGACGCTTAGGACATGCATTTGCATAATGCCCCATCTCCCTTCAATTTTAGCACTGAACATTGGTAGCTTCCTTCTTCCCCTTGCAATCATGAGCTTGGTGGCCTTTTTCACCACACTTTTAACAGACTCCCATTCCCTTCAAGCAAGTACCAGGATGTTTCTTCCCACATTTACCACATGATGGATATTCAACCTTTCCTTTCTTCCCCTTATTTCCATTCCCAGATTGATCAGCAGGTCTCTTCTTCTCTTTCTTTGCTTTAAAGTCATAAGACTTAGAGAATTCCTTTTCGGTCTTGATAGCACATGAGACAATGTCTTCATACGATGAAAAGGATTGTGAGACTAACGCTCGACGGAGAAATGGTTTTAACCCATCAAAGAAACGATCAATCTTACTTCTTGGGTTGTGAATATAATCTCCAGCATACCTCGCTAACCTTGTAAAGTTAGCCTCATACTTTGTGACATTCTCATCCTCCTTCTGTCTCAGACTCAGAAATTGCCTTTCCATATCTGCTCGATGGTCGCGAGGGAAGTATTTTTCTAAAAACAGATCATTGAACTCCCTCCATTCCATATTTGATACTTCATCATCTTCCTTCATGTTCTGAATCAATGACCACCATTGATCAGCATCTCCAGTGAGGCGGTAAACTGCCATGATAACTTTTTCCCTTTCACTGCTCCCCAAAGCCTGAAATATTTTCTCTAGGGAAAATATCCATTGCTCAGCTACTAAGGGATTTGTATTCCCATTGAACGTTGGTGGTTGTTGCCTCATGAATCGATCTAACATTTATCCTCCACGCTGCGGATCAGGGTGCTCCATACGGGTAAGGTTATTATTCATAACCTGAGTAAGTTGTCCCAGTATGGTGATTAGCTGATCAGCACCAGTTGCATCACCAACCCCACTATAATTATCTTGAGCAGGAGGGAAATCCCTACATGGAGAGCGTGCATTGATACAGTTTCCATTTCTTCCACTAGGCGCCATTTCTATACAATGGCATAAACTAGATCAGTTTATGAATCAAAATACATAATCCCATACTTATAAAACACTTAACATAAATTGAACTATTTATGGATATAATCCATAATCATAATAATGTTTTCTTTGAGGAAGTATATACTCATAATCCCTTCAAAATGATTTGTAAAGAAAATGAGAGTTATCCTAAGCATATCCCCCGGGAGTGTCGTAACCCAGAGTGCAGCAAGGCCCGTTGTCGTGCACCAGTTCCCGTTCGAGTCTAGCTCAAAGTGGTGTTTTCGGGTTTTACCCCTAGGTACATCTGTGCCAGAGCCGCCTCTACCTGCTCGTATCCAGACAGGGATGTATTGCTTGGAAAACTCACAAAATCTCTACAATACCAAAATTCTAGGAAGTTCTTCTATACTAATCCTCAAAGTTCATCTTAGGTCTACGTGCTCTAATCAGAGTTTATCTAAATCTAGCTTCCAAGGTTTGTACTAAACTTCCTTTGATACCAACTGTAACGCCCCGACCCCAGTTACCCAGAGTCGGTTCATTATTACATAACATTGGCATGATCACAAGAAAGATCAAATCTCGAAAGACCGATTGGTTTAGTAGACTTGGAAACACTAGATATATTCATAAGTTTTACATTACATCATAAAATGAAAAACTTCTACAACATCATAATGTTTCCACAATCCACACTATTAACCCCTCATAAAATCCCTGCAGGTCATTCATAACTTACTTCTTCACATCCTGGGAAAAATAAAACATAGAAAAGGGGTGAGCTCAAATGCCCAGTAAGGATAACAATATAGCGGAAACTTTCATAAATAAGAATAAACATTTAAGGCAATGTATAACTAAAACAAAAGCCTTTTAAATATGAACTTTCAACATGGTATGTCATAAATAAAATTAAATAATGCCATTTACTTATTCACATGAATATTCTACTAATCGAATAATCACATGCAAAAATCAATAACCACATTCATAATGTTGGAATGCATAATGCCAGACTATCACAACCACATAGCCAAGGCCTCGTGCCAAGACTACAAAAAAGATTTTGTCAAGGCCTTGTGCCAAGACACTAGTTTGTCTCATGAGACCTACAGATGCATCGAGGAGCTATAGCGGGCTCCACCCGTCACATATTAAGTCCAATGCATTCCCATATGAAAAGGTTTAAACATAACATAACATAAACATTCATATTAAAACTAGAATATGAAATGTCAATACTTTCACCATAAACTATGAATGGTATAAAAATAGCACATCCACAGTCAAAAATATCACAAAACCTTCAATACAATATAGATGTTTTTTATCATAATAAATCAACTTCAAATAATCTTAAAATCCATCAAAGGATGTTGACATAGATGAAATCAAAATTCTTTTTAAAGAAATATCTCCTTTTATTTTGAAATAATTTAAGATCCATATAAAATAAAACATTTTCTTTGAGAATATTCTTATAAGCTTGTAAGGGAAGCTTTGAAGATTTTATAATGGCGGAAAATAGCCGCACCCGCCGTATAAGTTAAAAAACATTCTTACCTTAATTCTGTCGAAAAGGTTAAAAAGAACCTTGTTTTGAAAACGACCGAAAGATTCCTTTATAAACCACTTATAAAAGTCAAAAAGGGTATAAATGACTTTAACTCATATTCTAGTAAATAGTAAAAATGTTTTGAAATGCATTTTTAAGAAACATGGATGTGGATGATAAAGAGATCCCAGTAGATTATTACGTATAAACAACCTTGGATAATGAAGAGGTTGTAAAGTAAAACCTTACCAATTTGGTAAATTATGAAACATACAACCCATAAAAGAGGTATCATACAATTAATATGTAAATACACATAAATTAGAGTTTATTACACAAAGAATATAATTATGGGAAGTACATACACCACACAAAAGGTGATGGTGGCAATATGGCATGAATCTCACGGAAATAAGGAGTGAGATGAAAACCCCTTACCATGTACTTTTCCTTGGTTGGGGTAGGTTAACATCCTGTATAATGGTGAAATAATTGTTATTAAATTATACAAGAATCATATATATTAATATGATATCATATATGATCTTTTAACATTGATTTGTTAATAATATCTTAGAATTATCGTCGTTTCGGGTGTTGACTTACTTGTTTTCTTTTATATGTTTTGTTACGTAAGACATGTTTGTAAAGGATAGGTTGTATATTATTCATATCCAGAATGATATCAAGTCCTTAAACATCATTTTTAAATCATCAAATGATAATTATATTTGAATGGATACGATGGAGAATGAATCTCATCGCGTTCGTGGAGACGGTAGTCCGTACGTACGCACGAGCGACAATATCATTCTTTTGATATTAAAATAATATATAAATGGATGGTATATCATATATACAGAATCATTAACATGTTATATTTATTATTAACATGAGTTACACATCATTATTATACCCATCCAAATAATAATATTTTGAATAACAATTACACCACGACGTGGAGACGGTAAGCCGTACGTACGCACGTATGGTGACATGTTATTCAAAGGGTGGATAGAATACTGAATATGGTTGTACCATATTTATAATAACATCACAGTATATTTATGATACTGGAGTTATTATTTTAGAATGGTAAGAACAAAGAAAGAGGAAGTGTAAGAAGAAAGGAACTTGGAAAAGGGTGGTGAAATCATTACCTCTTCTTCGGGTTCTTCCTTTTGATTTGATCAAAAGGGATCCTTAGGTTGGCTTTATGATCAAACTAAGGCCTCTAGGTTGTAGTGAGGGATGTTGGGAGAGTATTTTGGCAGAGTTTGGACGAAACAAAAGTCTTTGAAGGTGTGAAGAAATGAGAAGGAGGAGTGTCGTTTTATAAGAGGGGTGAGGGGCACCTTTGGAAAAGCTAGAAATATTAATTTATAATAAATTCATATTCGGTTTCTAATGGCTCCAAAGCTTATTATTCAAAGGTTAAGGTGGGGATAGGTCGAAAACCACTCAACCAATAGAATTTAGACAGGTTTGGGTACTTATATTAACCTTATCTTTAAGTATTAACTCTAAGTTAATTAGTTTCACTTTTACAATGTCTCTTTGTATTTTTATATAATATGGTTAATAAACTTACTATATACATCCAAGTGACCCCCAAGTGGTCCATTAATGATTAACCTATCATGATATAAGTCTCTTGTCCGAACCATAGATTTTAAGGAATTTAATATCAATTAATAATATAATATTTGTTTTAAGAACTCTTTTATGTCAATTTTGACACTATTCAATAGTTGATTTTTGTGAAACTCATAACAGATTGATTACTTCGAAAAAAGTCAATTAAATAAATCCTAATATATCATATTATCCTAGAAAATTAGTTTAATTCATTAAAAGTTTCATATTATATTTATTTGGGTATTTATAATATCAATTATGTTACTTTTTCACTATTATAGTAATTACTGCATCATCATTGTGTCATAAATAAAGTAAATTATTTAATGTCTAAAAATTATAAATAAAATATCATTATGTAGGAAATATTTTTAGCTTTCGAATTAATATTTATAATCTAAAATCCAACATATATAACCCTATGTAACAATTGTTTTTCTAAAAGATATATGCTTGTGTCATTTTTGTATTCATTTTAACTTAATTAAAATAAAGTGTCATTATCACTTACAAGTGGATCCATGGGGTCCCAAAATAGACCCAAAGATTCCCATGGTCGACCATGTATCAACCAATAGGGTTAAGACACGTTTTAGGGTAATTTAGTATTATTATAATATTATTTGTTAACCCTTATTTACCAGATTTACCCTTAACCATGGTAAATAAAATATTTACCGCAGTAATTATTCAAAATGTCTAAAAATAAAAGTTACCTATTTACACAATTTGAACATCCTGATTCCAAATATGGAATCCATTTTCCTAAATTCAAAACACAGAAGTGGCAGAAATTAATTTAAAATTAATTCCCGCTGTCAAAACAAAAAGCGTGTCTTTAAGAGATAATAACTATCAAAAGATTGACACTTGTTTATGTTCGGTTTAATTGTAAAATTATGTCCAATGACAAAAATTATATTAAATGGTAAAAACATATTCTAAATATACTTTAAAACCACTCAAATTCATAATTTATCACTATTAATTATTTTGATTAAAAAAGTTGTTTTTAATTAAAATTTAGTAATTTTCACTATTCATCAAAATATAAAAGTTATCCGAAATGTACCAAAATTTCACCTTAGGCTAAATTCGATATTCCGAATCCAAAAATGAAGTCTATCTTGAAATATAAAATATATATGATTTCAAAAAGTAGGTATTACTATTCACAACGGCTAGTTTAATTAGTTATGGTGTGTTAGAACTTGGTGTTGCGTACAACACACGCTATCATGTTATTCAAAGAGAAGCGTACCGTAGAAGCTTGGGGTGTTACATTCTTGTCAAATAAAATCACAATAAAAGCATAATAAAAACCATATAAATGAATAATTTATGGAACAAAAGAAATTTGAATTTGATAAAAAACATATTCCAAAGAAATATTGGCATGACCTTTAGAATGTTAACATGAATATTATGAATATTAAATCATACAATTGAATAATAAACACACCAATAAAAGTAAAAAGAAAAATTTTCCATCTAATAAGTGACAACGTGATATAATTATATTATAATATAAGTAAATAAATATTTTTAAAATTATTAATTACTTGTTTTTATTTTCGTAAGTGAAAAATATTTAATTACAATTGTTTGAAAAAATTACTAATTTATAAGAAAATTTATTTTTAGAAAATTTATTAATAAATTAGTATTTTTATGTCTTATTGTAAAATTGTAATTTTAAGAGACCTCATTAAACTTTTCAATGTGATGTAAAATCTGTTTTAATTTTAAAATATTTATTTTTTGGGTAAATTATAATTTTAATTAAAAATTAAATTTATCATATTTTGAAAAGTATTTTCATAAAATAAATGTTATTTTCTATTTATACACATAAAAAATGGTTAGGGATAATTTTTTTGTATTTTCATGAAATAATTGATTTCCTGTTGAATGGTAAAATATAGTAATATACAGTATGTATATATATATATTATATGTTAAATAAACTATTACGTGGGTCACGGTTGATGTAATCACCTTTAGTACCAACTCACATGATCTAATTACTATATTTAGTCTATAGAATCAACACTATTTCATGTCCTGGTAATAATATTAAATTAATGAATTAAATAATAAATAACCACCTCTCTCCTCCACCATAAATACAACCCTCACCACCACTTTTCCTTACACAACACAAGGCTTGAGAACTGTCCAAATTCTATGGAAATATAATCCCAATCAACTCCCCATCATACATGATCTTTTGGACTTAATAAAACACAAAAAACAATCTTCTATGGAGGTTCTCATGATGAAAGAATCAAATGAAAAAACCCTATACCTTTTCTTTTAATTTATTTCCTAGTTCCTTTTTCTTCATTTACTCTACTCACCTACAATAATTTAAATGATACGATAAATATATTATCTTACATATACTATAATTTTGTTATGATAATTAAATAATTCACCATAAACACTCTTTTCCCCTCCTTTTATACCAAAAAAGGGAACAACATATGTGATGTTTAATTTATCACAGTCAAGGAAAATGAAGTATTCAATTTCCTTCTTCATGGATGGTCATGAAAACATTTTTATGGTTGAAACAGATTATGATATATTTATATTATCTTCTGGAATCATTTTATAAAGAAGATACTAATTTAAAACAGTATGAGATCATTGTGATCATAAATCCTTAAAATAAACCCAAATGATTTTCAGTAGTGATTTATATAATGATTCATCATAATTCCCTTAAATAATGATCTATAAGACTAATTAAACATCTAGAAGAGCTTTAATAACATTAATGTTAAATTCTATATTATTACCTCCACCTTATGTTACCTTATGTGCACCTATACAATTAAACTGATCATGAAACCAAGGAAACCAACGCTCCCTAACGATAAAATTGAATCTCATAACCCATGAAAAGGTCAAAAATGTACATAATAATGTTATAATAAATAAAATAAAAATTAACAGTGATCTTGAATTATTAATCAATTAATCTAGTATAATTATCCAGGTCATTAAGATCGTGTGAAGAACACTGTCATACTAAAGGTAAGAGATTCTACCTGAACCTCATTTATTTCTTTGGGTTATTATTTCTTTGTTTTTTCCAAAATTAAATTATATTTTCTTTTTATGTATATCTTATGAATATTTTTTATATTTTTTAAAGTCATTTATTAGGATCCATTTATCCTATTTTTATATATAAATTTTTTTTAAAAGATTTTCTACTGAATTTTTTCCAATAGGAAATCCCAATTTAAGGGAACTTCTCGAATTATTACCCAATTTTAGTGTGATTGATAATTTATTAGAAGAAAATATTTTTTCCATAAAATAATTAAATTTATTATGAAACATTTATTGGTTCAATTTATGTTTTATATAAAATATTATTGTATTTTCTTCATTAAATTCTATTTAATGTTTTCCTTAAACCACACTAAAATGTTTTATTAAGAATGTTTTTTTAACACCATTTTTACATGTACTAAATTCTGTTTGACATCTTTTATAATTATCTATTCCTATTTAACTTTATGAATGTACATTTTTTATTTAAATGCATTCATTCATAGACACTATTGTGATATTACCTTATGATATTCCTTTTGATAAGAAAATGATACAAAATTCTCACCATGGGTAACCATTATATATATTTTTTGATTCGGCATGTATTATTTTTCATATGGAACAAAAATTAATGGACATCTTATGACGGGTGGGACTAGATAGATATGTAATGAATTTTGTAATATTTAGTCGCATAATACGTTAGATGAAATGGTCTTGGAGCCTAGACTTGTCTCGTGCTACATGTGCAATGGTCTTGGTGGTTAGCCTTGACTCGCACCCCTCTATCTGAAACAACACTTCACTCATGATAAATTATTGTTTTATGTTACTTACAAAATACTATAAATCCTGGATTATATCATCCCATGTTAAAATTACTTATATTCAATCAGTTTCCATGAATTTTTAAATAATTAACTTATTCCATTAAACCCATGTTCTATGAACTATTCTTATGTTTATTCCTTTACGTGGATTTTAACTTAACACATTATTCATGTTATCACTAGGTTATCCTAATATGATTTATGTGAAAAAAAGATGTTAGGATACCTTTATTATGATTAGTTACAATATATTCTAAATTTAGAATAATGATGTCTAATTATGTACCTATTCTATAAGACATTATACATTAGGGTCATTGCATAGTAATTTGATGTATAATAATCTTAAAATCATGTATTATTTTTTTGTAAAAAGCTAGGGATGTAATATTTATCATATATAATACCCGAGGGACATTATTTAGTCATAAAATAAGATTATTTAAATGATTTAATGGACTTTAAAATGTATCAAACCTAAGAAAGAGGTATAATTTCAATAATTTTTCCTTCTGTTTTCCTCTCATATTCCTCAACCATTCAAATAATTCCTTACCCAATCCACAAAGAAGTATTTAAATAACAAATTATAATTATGTTAATATTATTAACCTAATATATGGATTTTATATATTTTATACATATCCAACCTCCACTTTTGACACCATCCCATTAAAGTTAGGTTAACCGCCTATTGGTAATTTTCTATTTTCTTCATATCACCACATTTTTTACTAGTTCTATGAAATTATTTATGTTATGTAAAATAATAAATATTATTATTTTTAATAATATAGAGTAAATTTTACTAATTTTTAAATACTAATAAAAAAATTATGAAATTAAAAAAACATGAGATATTTGAATGGAAATATAATATAATAAACATTCACCTTGAATAAACACAAACAAAAAATAAAATATAATTATTATAATTGATAAATACTAAAAAAATGTATATAATTAACTTCTGTTTTAATTATTTTAATAAACACAAATATATTATTTAGGAGGTAGAAATGTATTGAAATAACAACTAGATTATGGTAAATGAAAAAATGAGCCTAATTATTTCTGTTGGGATTTCCAAGATTTCTTTATCCATTTCGTATAATTCATCTAAAAATTCTCTAGTATAATTATAATTAAAATTCACATTATTTTATGTGTATATTAATGTATCTACCGCATTTAAAATATTTATAAGAACCCAATAATAATTTTTCAATAATAATATTTTCAAAAACATATCATCGATTTTCTTGACTTTTTATGCTTCTCGCGATGACCAATAATACTTTTATTCTAATAAACATGGTTTAATAATATAGTTTTCATTATTCTATTGGTAATATAATAGATTATTATTTTGTTGCATTCTTTAGGAAATATATATATGAAACCTATTCCTTTTTTTGTATTTCTTAACTGTGATTTTTATATATGTTCTTTATATGTAGAATGTCTGATAATGACAATTTATGGTGTGAAGGGTGGATATTGATATATATATCATTATAATGAATCTGTTAATGTATTATATCTTATTTTTATTATATATGAATGTGATTCTATGTTTTTATTGTTATTATGATGTTATGATTTGTGTACATGCGTTATGTGGGAACATAATGATTTATTTTCCCATAACTAAAATATAGAATTTTACCAATATGTAATGATGTTTGATTATTATTCATATATATACTTCCATTTGACATTTAGATGGATACCTCGTGAATATGAAAATGATTCTATTATCATGATATGATGAAAATTATTATCCATTACCTTGTACTATGATTTACATGTGTTATCCGTTCCAAGATATTCATCCCCTTACTGAAATGTTATCTCAAACTATTTTTGATGTATTTCCTCATGTGGTTACATTTAATAAGAAAAAATGTATTATATTTTAAGAGTATAATAAATGTGGAATTAATTTATTAAATATTTATATAATCTATGTGGGATGTATAAGTCTATCCTTTGAAATATAATAAACCATTTACGTTTAGTTTGGATTTCCATTATACTGTTTATCAAAAAATTATGTAATAATCATAAATTAAATTTGTTGATCACTATAGTTGGTATCAAATAGATGTTTAGTTAAATTTGGAATTAATACTAAAAATTAATAGTGCAAATTCAAGGGGAAACAGTCAATGTGGGAAATGTATAAAAATAATTATAAGGTATATATCTTGTAGTTTCATAAAAATGAAATCCATGTATTGATAAAAAAACATTTATGGTGGAATTGGAATAGATGCACTTAATGGTAAAAAACATTAAAATGGTTGGGTGGATATTAAGTCAGTACTTGTAACACCCCGAGTTTTTTTGAAAAGTATTATTTTTAATTTTATTAATGACTTGTGTTGTACACTACCCCAAAAGGATCTTGCACAACACGCATCCTTGACTTGCCTTGTATTACACGCAATCGCGACCTTCCTCGATAGCGTGTGTAGTACGCAATAACGAGTTTCACTAAACAACAATATGCTATTAAAATATTATTAAAACTAGCCATTATGAATAGTAATAGCCACTTTTTGAAATTTTGTAAATTTTATTTTTCAAAATGGACTTCATTTTTGGATTCGGAATATCAAAATTAGCTTTGGGTGAAATTTTTGTAATTTTCGGATAACTTTCATATTATGATAATTAAAAACAACTTTTACAATCGAAATAATTAATAGTGATAAATTATTAATTTGAGTGGTTTTAAAGTATATTTAGAATATATTTTTACAATTTAATAAAATGTTGGTCATTGGATGTAATTTCACATTTAAACCAGACATAAACAAGTGTCAATCTTTTGATAGTTATTATCTCTTAAGAACACGATATTTGTTTTGACAACGGGAATTAATTTTTTAAATTAATTAATGCAACTGATATGTTTTGAATTTGGTAAAATAGACATCATTTTTCAGTTCATAATATCAAATATATCTTAGGCCTAATTTCTGGTATTTTTCTGAAAACTTTCATTTTTTGATGAATAGTGAAACCACTAAGTGGTAGTTAAAAAAGCGAATCATTCATAAAACATAATTTTACCGCTTCTGTGAGTGGAATTTCCAAAATCCGAGATATAGGGTTGATGTCAGGAAGTAAATGTGGTTCAATGAGATGAAAATAATTTTTCGGTGAATAGTAACTTTTTACTTTTTTTTACCACGGTTAAAAGTAAATAGGGTAATTAAGGTTAAAAATGATATTATTATTACCCTAACACATGTCCTAATTATATTGGACAAGTGTAATTCGACCAGAAACAACCTTAGGAATAAAATATGACCATTTTGGCCCACTTGGATTAGATTAGGACATTTATTATTAATTTATTTAAAGAAGGGTTAAAATAGTTAAAATGAATGTTTAATAAGTATATCAATTTTAATATAGCTTTATACATAAGATATATTTTACTATAAATATTAATTAGAAAGCTAAAAAGCGTTCCTACATAATGGTATTTTATTTTTAATTTTTAGACATTAAATAATTTAATTTATTTATAACACAATGATGATGCATTAATTATCTTATTAATGAAATATTGACATAATTGAAGTTATAAATACCAAAATAAATGTAATTTGAGAATTTAATGAATTACACTAATTTTCTAGGTTAAATTACATGTTAGTATTGATTTAATTAAATTTTTTCGAACTAATCATTCTGTTATGATTTTCACAAAAATCAATTACTAAATTGTGTCAAAATCGACATAAAATAGTTTTTAAACAAATATTATATATTTAATTGTTATTTTATTCCTAAAAATATATGTTTCTGCAACATGACTTAGATAAGGTTATATATATTAATAATAAACAACTTGGGGTTATTTTGTCTTGTTATAGTATGTTTGTTAACCTTATAGTATAAGAACACAAGAAGACACGGTAAAAGTAAAATTATTTAACTTAATGTTAAATCTAAATGATAAGGTTAAAATAGGAACATAAACTTGTCTAAATTCTATTTTATGAGATAATTTCCACCCATCACCACCTTATCTTAGAAATAAATCAATTTGGAGCTATTTAAAACCGAACATGACTTTATAATAAAATAATATGTTTAGTTATTCAAAAGGTGCCCCTCTCCTCCCTTATAAAAGGGCACCTCCTCCCTCTCTTCCTCACACCACATTGAGCCTTCATTCTCGGCCAACCCCTGCCAATTTCTCCTATAAACTTCCCTAGAAACATCCTAGAGGTTCTGGTCTTCTTCAAAGACCTATTTTAGTGCCCTAAAAGGAGGTCTCAAAGAAGCACTTCAAAGAATAGGTAATGTCCGTTACCGATTCTTTCATCTTTATTTCTTCTTCCACTTCTTCTTATTTAGTTGTTTCATTATGAATTAATAACATCAGTATCAATCATATACAGATATGTTATTGTAAGTATGAAACAACCCTATTTCACCATCTATCCATCCTACAGAAAAATAAATCACCGCGCGTGCGTACGTATGGAATACCGTCTCCACGCCATGGTGTAATCTATTTTCCACCACCACCTTACTTGGATGGGTATAATGGTGTAAATAATGAATATATATGACTATTATAAAGTGATATTGATTCTGAAATAGTATAAATACACTCCAATACAATTCCACGATCATAGGAACGATATCATCACTCGTGCATACGTACGGAATACCGTCTCCACGATGTGATGCGACTCGTTCTACATGATATTCATTTCATAATGATTATATAAATGAATTGAATGAATGAATATGATATATATTACACTAATACCATTCTGGAAATGAGGTATCTATAACTTGAGGAGAATAATAAGAATTTATTCGACAAAACACACATAAGAACAAAAAGTAATAAACACCCGAATAACAAGTAGTAATGAAATATTACTAATAAGAAGCTAAGAATATGACCATATATGATATCATAACAATAATTATGATTCTGGAATAAGTCAATAACATTATTTAAATCATTATACAGGAGGTTTGGACACTTATGATGCAAATCGGACCTAAGGTAAGGGAAATATCACAATATCATTTTTATCCGAGATTGTTTTTACTTCAGATTTTACTGGGGTGTATTTTATCAACCACATACATGTTTACTCAATATGAAATATTATTTCCATCAACCTACAATTTTTTAAATCCAATTTTACCCTTCGGTGAGTTTTTAGTAAAAGATATGAATTGAATCTTTTTTCGTTTTTCGTACGAGGTACTTTTTGGCTTTTCCAACAAAAGTACGAAGAATGATTTTTTTAACTTATACGACATGAATGGATTTTTAAAACATTATTTCCAAGAAGCTTCATTTACATGTTTTCAAGTTTATTTTTAATCAACTTCTTTTAGTTTAAAATTTTACGACATGTTAAGAAAGGAAAAGTGTTTTTGAAGCAGAAAGGATATTTTCCTCAAGAATGGAGTTCAACTGTTTTATCAAAATTATTTTCCATCTAAGATAATAAAGGGTTCTGTTTCTCTCCCTATTATTACATTGATTTGATTATGTTGTGATGGAATTATATTTTTATGAATTCGTATATCTTATATAAATGGTTTTATGATGTCATGATGTTTAAGATTCCCATTTTTATTACATGGGTTATGCTATGATGTATGGTTTCTGATTTTGTGGTACACATAAGAATGGTATCATTATGAGATGGGTGGGACCTATATCTCCCTCCAATGCATTGGGTAAATATTTTATATCTCTTGAGATAGACATGGATGTAATGGTAGGTTATACCGGTTCAGTGAAACAGGACTGAAACGAGGAGTGAACTCGGTTCAAAAATGGACTTTGTCCACTAAGATAGTCTTGGCAATGAGTCTTGACTAATAAGAAATGATTCTCTATGATTGTCTGTGTATTCCACAAAGTTTCATGTTTTATGTTATGATTATTGGGATTACATTTCACTACTATGATTTATCCCATGTTATGAAATTATGATTTCTTTTGGAGGTTAAGATTTCCAAAATTTATGTTCTTATGTATATGATGTGATTGATATTTCTTTTGTTTACCATTAATGAGCATTTGAGCTCACCCTTTTATGTTTTCTTTTCCCTAGGATATAAAGAAATGTTTTAGGTAAAAAAAAGGAAGATATTTATGGGAGATTTTGAAGATCTTTCACCACGATTATAAGATTATATTCTGAGTTTCCAAAGACACTAAACTATTACGGTCCTTGTCTGTGTGTGTTTTTGTTATGTACAAAGTATTCCGCAAAAGTAATGTAATGTCCATGTACGTTAAGCTTAGGGTCTCTACAGTTGGTATTAGAGGAAAGGTTTAGTCATCCTTTGGAAACTAGGATGTGAAAACTTTTGTGAGATCCCTAGAGATATTTCTAAGGCATGTCTAGGGATGTCCCTAAGGATAATTATACGAATAGGATATAGTCCTAGAACTACGGTAACGATCATATAATTTAGACTAAGATGTTAGATATTGAAGGTACTCCCCATTTATTATATTGTTTTCTGTAGTGTGATTTTTTCCTCTCACACTATTCTTTTTGGGTTTTAGACGATGGATGGAACCCAAAGGAACCGTGTTGATCAATGTAATGGACAATGCAATGACTATCCTCCTGCACAAACCAATGTTATGGGAGATGGAGTGAAAAATATTATTTCTATACGTACACAAGCTATAAACCATTCTGGACTTCCAAATGAGCAGAGAAGGGAACAATATTCTATTGAGTCCTTCATGAGGCAACGTCCACCTTATTTCAGTGGGTCTTCTGATCCACTTGTTGTTGAAAAATGGATCATTACCACTGAAAATATATTTTCAGTTCTTCAATGTTCTGAACATGATAAAGTCATCATAGCAGTATATCGTTTGGAAGGTGATGCTGACCAATGATGGAATATTATCAAGAATATGAGGCCAAGAGATGAAATTGAGTCCATGGATTGGGACGAGTTCAAGTACTTATTTTTCAATAAGTACTTCCCTCGTATTCTTCGAACAAAGATGGAGAAGGAGTTTCTTTAACTAATGAAAAAGGATGATGAATCTGTTGGTATATACGAAGCGAATTTTATAAGGCTTGCAAGGTATGCATCTGGCTTTATCATCCAACCTGAAAGTAAAGTTGATCGATTCTTCAGTGCCTTAAAACCAAGTCTTCAAAGGGCATTAACTATAACAGACATCAGTAGCTATGAATAAATTGTGAGTTGTTCTATCAAGGTAGAAATGGAAGTTGGTGTTACTTATCCATCTCATAGTTTTGATAGGAAATGAAAGATGGAGTTCAAGGAGAAATCTCAGAATAATGGCGAAAAGAAGATGAATGTTTCCTTATGCTCAAAGGGTGGAAAGAAGCATGGTGGAGATTGTCTTAAAGGGACTAGAAAATGTTTTAAGTGTGGAAAAGATGGTCATCGAGCAGCTGAGTGTCGAAGTAATGGAAAAAGGGTTTCTAATGATGTGAATAAAGAAAAGACTGCAGAGAACGCACCACCAACACTTCAATGCTTCAAGTGCAAGGAAATTGGGCATTATGCTAATAAATTCCCTAATCCAAGGGTTAGTGATGATCGACATGAGCAACCACTTAAGGAAAAGGAAAAAGGGAAGTCACATGTGATCACTTTTCGCGATGTTGAATATGATAACAATTTGGTGGAATGATTAAGTGTTTATGTAATGGGATTCAAAAATAATGTTGTATATAGTATCATGGAATATTGGAATATTTATGTATTGGTCTATTGTGGTTTTCAATAATTTTATATTACTGGTAACCATGGAAAGTGATTGAGATATTTTTGGTAAGCAGATGATATGCACATAATGAAGGGATAATAAGATAGTGAGATGTTTGATTGTATTCATGAGCTCATGATTGATATAAGGACTAAGTGATATCATGGTTTGAGTATAAATAATTTTGAGGATTTTGGTTTGTGGAAAGTGTTAACTTTTAACTGCATTCATGTTTTCACTAAGGATTCAATGGGTATATATGATTAAGGTATTCACGTGTTTGTAATTTGACCAACAAGATATATCTTATGGTATATTGGGGATAAATGATGGAATTCACGTGATCGTTATGTGACATTTCAAGTAATCATTTTTATACTATGAGCTTGGACCGAAGTATTTTAGATAAGCCTAAAGATTGGGATGGATTATGTTGGACATAAGTTAGTGTTATTTAAGGATAGAAGTTTTTTCGATATTATTTATGGGATGTTATAGTAATTTAGTTTTAGAAAAAGGACAACCTGCATGATGGGAGACAACCCATCCCGTCGGACAAGGCTATGGGAATCGAACCCACAACCGAAGTGCGACTAGCCTTTATTGACTACCACTAGCCTACAGGAAGTCCATGTTTAGTAGAAACTAGTTTTATTATATTAAGCAGTATAATATAAGAAGTATAAGTCCATTTTATTAACCATATAGGATTAATCTCACTATAGATGGACTTACGTATTTTTTTGATAACTGTTCTAAGCTTTTGTTTAAGACAGATGGAATGACCCCTCATTCTATCACATGATCTGCTAACACATCACGAATGACAAATTCAACTTCATTTATTTAAGTGATGAAGTGGAAGTTTTCCAAAGAATGACTAACGGTGAGACTATTCCAAAATCACGCAAGTATTTCTTCTAATTCCAATTTCATCAACTTTACGGAAATGATCTTGAAAACAAAAAATGTTGTCATAGTGCTCTTATTTCTAATGAATCAGATAGTACCTTAGATTGTAACAAATTTATGGCTTTGTGATTACTGGCTTTTCCATAGACATGTTCTCTACCACTCTCCATCAGAACTTGATGGTTAGATTTTTCTTCCATATCCATATTTTCACCTATTTTATCCTACTTGGAAACCCAGTGATTAGTTTATTTGTGTAACTATTACGTTTCATACTTTTGATTTTAAAGATTGGTTTTGGTATTCTTTTTTACGATGTGGGTTTCTATTAAAGAAACTTTCGTGTAGTAAACCATTTATAACCCTGACAAATTTCGAGGGCGAAATTCATTTTAAGTGGGGTAGAATGTAACACCCCGAGATTTTTTGATAAGTATTCTTTTTAATTTTATTAATAACTTTTTTGTATGCTACACCAAAAGGATCTTGCAGAATACGCATCCTTGACTTGCCTTGTATTACACGCAATCACGACCTTCCTCGATAGCGTGTGTAGTACGCAATAACGAGTTTCACTAAGCAACAATATGCTATTAAAATGTTATTAAAACTACCCGTTATGAATAGTAATAACCACTTTTTATAATTTTGTAAATTTTATTTTTCAAAATGGACTTCATTTTTGGATTCGGAATATCGAAATTAGCTTTGGGTGAAATTTTGGTAATTTTCGGATAAATTTCATTTTTTGATAATTAAAAACAACTTTTTCAATCGAAATAATTAATCGTTATAAATTATTAATTTGAGGTGTTTTAAAGTATATTTTGAATATATTTTTACAATTTAATAGAATTTTGGTCATTGGATGTAATTTCACATTTAAACCAAACATAAACAAGTGTCAATCTTTTGATAGTTATTATCTCTTAAGAACACGCTATTTGTTTTGACGACGAGAATTAATTTTTAAATTAATTAATGCAAATAATATGTATTGAATTTGGTAAAATAGACATCATTTTTGAGTTCATAATATCAAATATAGCTTAGGCCTAATTTTTGGTATTTTTCTGGAAACTTTTAGTTTTTTATGAATAGTGAAACCACTAAGTGGTAGTTAAAAAAACTGAATCTTTCATAAAACATAATTTTACCGCTTCTGTGAGTGGAATTTCAAAAATCGGAGACACACAGTTGATGTCAGTAAGTAAAATGTGGTTCAATGAGATGAAAATAATTTTTTGGTGAATAGTAACTTTTTACTTTTTTTTAACCACGGTTAAAAGTAAATAGGGTAATTAAAGGTAACAATGATATTATTATTACCCTAACACATGACCTAATACTATTGTACAAGTGTAATTCGACCAAAAACAACCTTAGGAATAAAATATGACCATTTAGGCCCACTTGGATTAGATTAGGACATTTATTATTAATTTATTTAAAGAAGGGTTAAAATAGTTAAAATCAATGTTTAATAAGTATATCATTTTTAATATAGGGGGATACATAAGATAAATTCGACTATAAATATTCCTTAGAAATCTAAAAAGAGTTCCTACATAATGGTATTTTATTTTCAATTTTTAGACATTAAATAATTTAATTTATTCATGACACAATGATGATGCATTAATTATCTTATTAATGCAATATTGACAAAATTGATGTTATAAATACCAAAATAAATGTAATTTGAGACTTTTTATGAATTACACTAATTTTCTAGGTTAATATGACATGTTAGTATTTATGTAATTAACTATTTTCGAACTAATAATTCTGTTATGATTTTCACAAAAATCAGTTATTAAATAGTGTCAAAATTGACATAAAATAGTTTTCAAAACAAATATTATATTATTAATTGTTATTTTATTACTAAAAATATAAGGTTCGGAAAAATTACTTAGATAAGGTCATATATATTAATAATAAACAACTTGGGTTTCTTTTGGCTTGTTATAGGATGTTTATTAACCTTATAGTTTAAGAACACAAGAAGACACGGTAAAAGTAAAATTATTTAACTTAATGTTAAATCTAAATGATAAGGTTAAAATAGGAATCTAAACTTGTCTAAATTATATTGGATGAGAGGATTTCTACCCATACCCACCTTAGCTTTTAAATAAATCAATTTTAATCTATTTAAAACCGAACTTGACTTTATAATAAAATAATATTTTTTATTATTCCAAAGGTGCCCCTCTCCTCCCTTATAAAAGGGCACCTCCTCCCTCTCTTCTCATACCACATTGAGCCTTCAAGCTCGGCCAACCCCTGAAAAGGTCTTCTCTCCACTTCCCTAGAAACATCCTAGAGGTTCTGGGCTTCTTAAAAGACCTATTTTAGTGCCCTAAAAGGAGGTCTCAAAGAAGCACTTCAAAGAAGAGGTAATGTCCATTACCGATTCTTTCATCTTTATTTCTTTTCCACTTCTTCTTCTTTAGTTGTTTCATTATTAAGTAATAACATAAGTATCACTCATATACTGATATGTTATTATAATTATGAAACAACCCTATTTCACCATCTATCCATCCTACGGAAAAAGAAATCACCGCCCGTGCGTACGTACGGAATACCGTCTCCACGCCGTGGTGTAATCTGTTTTCCACCACCACCTTACTTGGATGGGTATAATGGTGTACATAATGACTATATATGACTATTATAAAGTGATATTGATTCTGAAATAGTATACATACACTCCAATACAATTCCACGATCATAGGAATGATATCATCACTCGTGCGTACGTACGGAATACCATCTCCACGATTTGATTCGACTCATTCTACATGATCTTCATTTCATAATGATTATATAAATGAATTGAATTAATGAATATTATATATATTACACTAATAATATTCTGTAAATGAGGTATCTATAACCTGAAGAGAAGAATAAGAATGTATTCGAAAAAACACGCATATGAACAAAAAGTAATAAACACCCGAATAACAAGTAGTAATGAAATATTACTAATAAGAATCTTAGAATATGACCATATATGATATCATAACAATAATTATGATTTTGGAATAAGTCAATAACATTATTTAAATCATTATACAGGAGGTTCGGACACTTACGAAGAAAATCGGACCTAAGGTAAGGGAAATATCACAATCTCATTTTTATCCGAGATTGTTTATACATTGGATTTTACTGCGGTGTATTTTATCATCCACATACATGTTTAATCAATATTTAATATTATTTCCATCCACCTACAATTATTTAAATCCAATTTTCCCCTTCGGTGAGTTTTTGTAAAAGATATGAAAGGAATCTTTTGTCGTTTTTCATATGAGGTACTTTTTGACTTTTCTGACAAAAGTACGAAGAATGTTTTTTTAAACTTATACGGCATGAATGGATTTTTAAAAGATTATTTCCAAGAAGCATCATTTAAAAGTTTTCAAGTTTATTTTTAATCAAATTCTTTTAGTTTAGAATTGTACGACATGTTAAGAAAGGAAAAGTGTTTTTGAAGCAGAAAGGATATTTTTCTTAAGAATGGAGTTCATCTGTTTTATCAAAATTATTTTCCATCTAAGATAATAAAGGGTTATGTTTCTATCCCTATTATTACATTTATTTGATTATGTTGTAATGGCATTATATTTTTATGAATTCCTTTATCTTATATGAATTGTTTTATGATGTCACGATGTTTAAGATTCCCATTTTTATTACATGGGTTATGCTATGATGTATGGTTTCTGATTTTGTGGAACACATAAGAATGGTATCATTGTGAGATGGGTGGGACCTATATCTCCCTCCAATGCATTGGGTAAATATTTTATATCTCATGAGATAGACATGGATGGAACGGTAGGTTATACCGGTTCAGTGAAACAGGACTGAAACGAGGAGTGAACTCGATTCAGAAATGGACTTTGTACACTAAGATAGTCTTGGCAATGAGTCTTGACTAATAAGAAATGATTATCTATTATTGTGTGTGTATGCCACAAAGTTTCATGTATTAATTTATGATTATTGGGATTACATTTCACTACTATGATTTATCCCATGTTATGAAATTATGATTTCTTTTTCAGGTTATGATTTCCAAAAGTTATGTTCTTATGTATATGATGTGATTGATATTTCTTTTGTTTAACCTTACTGAGCATTCAAGCTCACCATTTTATGTTTTCTTTTCCCCGGGATATAAAGTAAAGTTTTAGGTAAAAAAAGGAAGATCTTTATGGGAGATGTTGAAGATCTTTCACCACGATTAGAATATTATATTCCGAGATTCCAAAGGCACTAAACTATTACGGTCCTTGTGTGTGTGTGTTTCTGTAATGTACAAAGTATTCCGCAAATGTAATGTAATGTCCATGTACGTTAAGCTTAGGGTCTCTATAGTACTCACTTGACACATCATAATTAGACCTAATTGAACACCAAGTTACACATATATTAGGTATATTATTTGGTTAATCACATTCACATTATTAGACAATAAAATTGATATATTTCAAAAGATAATATATATATATTTTGATGTGTGAAAATATTAAATTATATAATATTAAAATAATGTTATTGATGTTTTTTGAAAAATTTAAAAAATAGTATAAACATAGGGATCATATAGGACATGGATTTAGAATTTATTTCAATATTATTATAATTTATTTATACATGAAGGAATTTTGTATTTTTATAAACATTTCAATTTATGAAAATGGTGTGAACTATGGAAAACTAGTCGAACAACCCAAGTGAAGAATAATTATATTGTTATCATTATGACATTCCATATGCAATGGATGATTTCAATAAACAATTTATAGTGTAATATAATGGGTTTTCATAAGAGATAGGCAATAACTATATCATTTTGGACCATCTGACTTCACCCAAGAAGTAACTGGTTATAAAGACCCTTATTCAACAATAACCACTGTAATTTAGTTGACATTCTACTCTAATGCTCATATAATAGATATTAAACACTTTGTAAATGATATTTCATATTCATTATTGTTATAATATGATAAATTATCCCTCATTGTCAATATATTAGAATTTTATGTTGTTTAATGTTGTATATTTTTAGAGAATACCAATAAAAATAATGATGTTGAGGAAATTGAGAGGGATGAATTTAAGAAAAAAATTATTTACAATAATATATCGTAAATACTTTTACAAAATATGGAGATGCAATTTATATATATTAATAAAATTTATAATAAATATATCACTTCTTATGAGGTTAATTTTATAGTGATTATATGTTATGCCTCAGTTAATGTAATAAATTGCGATTGAAAAATTTATAGATTATTTATTGGTTCAAAATTGTATATATTAAAACATATTAACAAACAACAAAGTCGATGTTATAAACAAGTGTATTAGCATGCTCATGATGTAGGGACTGAGTTTTTAGAGGTTTCTCATTGATATTGATATAAGAAATTTAAGATGGGTTTCAAGATATGATAATATGATAATAGAGTAATGAATATCCAATCACCCTCATGCCTAATATTTAGATATCAGAATCATTTAAATTTCATCAATGAAATGATAAAATAATTTAATTATGTTAAAGAAGGAAATACAGAACAATTATTTTGATGAGACACTAAGAAGTCATCCAACATGATGTAAGAAACCATAACACAACACAATGGTCCCCCATATAGTTCAATGACTAATCAGTAAAGAGACATGTAACAATACACACTATTAAACCAACCAAAATGTATTCTAAGAGAATCAGTAGTCGAACCCACTAAATTTTATGGATCGAGGTAATTATTATTCTCTCACCACCACTATTATTGAGCATGAAAAAAATGTTGTAAGATGTTAACTTTCTATTCAATAAATAATGTATAATGTTTCATTTGATTATATTTCTATGAAATCTATTATATTCGATACGTTTTCTATACCTATTTAATACCCTCCCTGGTAGCATGAAGATATAATATATATGAAAAAACATGGTGGTGTAATAATTACTACCTAAGTGTTTAACATTACCCCAAAAATGTATGTGGGAAGATTCTTACATAGAATCTTATAATACCTTTTTAGTGAAATTTTATATTATACAAGGTATGTATTTGTTATCCTTATATAAATCTCACATCAAATATTGGGAATATGAAATATAATTATATAGATCTCACCATAACATTCTCTTTAAAAAAGAAATTATCATTATGAATAATATTTTGAAGACTAAAAAATATTGTGGGAATTGAAAAAACATGAAGAATAATATCTTTCCTAAACGGTTATATAATAAGAATGAATCGTCATGGACTAAATTCGAATTTTGAGGGATTATAAGATTCTATTTTATAATGTTTTTATTATCCTTCTCTTAATAAATAGGTATATTATTTACTTGAAGTTATAGGTCGATCCATTCATATCACTAAGACCCCATATAGGATGGTCTTTATAGAACTTAAGGGAGTTAAATAAGTTTCATCGTCATTTAGAAAAAGGGTTCACACAGCGTAGTGCATCAACTAGCAGTGAAACATTTCTCTTTCTCTAGAGGATTTACAAGTCAAGGAGTTAGTTCATAAATTAATAAGATCACAAAATGATCACTATAAATAGAACTTACCCATAACAAGGATTACTGAAGTATTCAATCAACTATGAGGGGAATAGTACATATTAAGAGTTGATCATAATTATGGATATCTTTATCTATTGGTGAAAATGAATTATATACATAATATATATTTGCATAAGAGATATAAATACTTTGATTTCATAGTGAAGTCATTCAGACTGTGCAATACCCTCAAATCATCATATTCTTGATGAATAAATTCTATAGAGACTACCTTGACCTGTTTATAGTATTATTTATTGAAAATATTCTCACATTCTCTATTTTTATATAGAATCATGAAGATCATCTAAATATTTTATTGAATTATTTAATGAAGAAAATTTTTATTATATGCTTAGGAAGTGTAAATTATGGATAAAAATATTCATCTTTATGGGGCACGTCATTACATGTGTAGAAATTTATATGGACCCCTCAATGAAGACAATAATTTTTTTAATTTCTCAAAAACACATATTTCATGTATATCAATAATTTTTATTGATTATATGAGTATTATCTATAGTTACTCAAAATCATCTCATGATTTACTATCCTAATAACAAAGTTAAAAAGGAAAGGTGTAATGTATGTATGGATGGTACAATGTGAGTAAATAAATAAAGAGATCTAGATGTGTCTAATCCCTATACATGTACTAAAACTAACCACTTGTACAAGAGACATTATGATATAAAACATTGAATTAATGAAATCTACATGTTGTGTTATCATACAAAATGAATTATACATTGCCTAATCCTCATGAAAATTGGATATACATGATAAAAATTACCAAATTCATGATTTGGGGAATTATTTATTTATAATCGAATTGATTATTTGGAGAGACTAATTATATGGAGGGACATGATAGATACATACTGATACAACATATTAAAATATATATTCACATAAAAGTTGATAATCATGCATCAATTAATATGGTTTAGCATAATCGAGTACGATGATTTCTGAAATCACTACCATCATATAAAGTATTTTGTTGGGCCTGGGAATGATTGAATTTATTATGAAGAAGTTATAGAAAATTTTTGAATATAGAATCAAGTCCAAATACTATTGATGGAGTCAAATTCTGTAAAATAAGTAGAATTATAAACATCTCATTCCTTCTTCATAGATAATATCTTTTTTTGGACTATTGGTTCACATAGAGTTCTCAGAAACAAAAATAATTTATGGTGTGGTTTCTTAATTCCACACTCCAATATAAAAAAGTTATTTTTATTCATCAATTAATGCATTCAAAGAACCCAAAAACTATATTCCTCTTTGCAGGTTGATAGTGGTGAAATTAACCCCCCCCCCCACCAACGAATGATATTCTTTTTTACATGGTGACATAGTGAATCCATTACCCTTCCACAAATTAATTTTTTCTTTAATGTAATGAGTCATACTATTCACAAACCTTAAAAATGATTTATCTTTTTTTGGTGTGATTTGGTCCCCGTAAAACCCTTAAAATAAATAAAATCCATTGTAGTAAATTTTTTTATTACTCAATTGGATAGTGTGGGCTATTATCTACAGACAACCATCCATCCCAGGAAAAATGGTAATTTACTGTGACACTAAAACAATTCCCCATTTCCAAACACAAGTGAGATAGAAGATATATATATGTAATATAGAAATGAAAAAAATAATTTTCTTGGAAATTCAACAACCAAATACCACGAGGAAAAGAAAAGGTGAGACTTCATAAATAAATGTTTCAGAAAAATCTCTACTCGAACACCGGAATATGTGATTCCTTTACACTATAAAAGGAATCCAACTATAAGGATTCCCTTTTTTGGAAGATATACATTAGTGATCCCACACCCCACATAGAAAATAAAAGTATGTGGAATTGTGTATACATAGTTTATTATATCCTTAAAATCTTTTAACCCTTTTTCCTCATGATTTTCCCCACATTGGACCGTATTTTTATTTTTTAAATGAATTCACATTCCCAATACAATATTACATGAAATACATCAGTAAGACATCCAATATGGACTCTAGATTCATTATTCTTAGGTAATGGATACAGCATCATGTAGCACATCCATTCATGCATTCCCAAGCAATGAAATTCCAATAACTAACCATCATAGTTAGAAATATGCTTATAATATTAAAAGATATTATTTTTTATATAAATTAGGAACCAATTATTAGGGATCCTATATGATTTCATCTCAAGCAGGGTAGTGACATATGTTTCTTGAAATGTGAAGAAAATCACACAATAATACATTTTTGTTTTCAATAGATATACCCTCACCCACTCTTTCTCTTGGAAGTGGAAATGTTTGTGCACCCCCTAGAGTAATCACCTATAATTTCTTATTAGATTAAAACCCCTTTAATACCCCAACATTCATGCACCAATGGATGATAGAGATTGTGAGATGTTCTATATCATTTATCTACTATTGTCTTTTTACCTCGATCATGACTCATGTGGTCATAGAGGTTAATTATAATCATATAACTAACCTAATTAAATAAAATTAAATGGGCCTATTTTTAAGTGTAATCCCAAATAAGTCTAAACTATGTGGGACTCTATTTATTTTGTAATAAGATACATAGTAATCCAAAACGTTGTTAAAACCTTACCTTCCAAATAAATATTCTCCACCATTTGGACATATTCTCTATAATATTGCACCCTCGACCCAGAAGGTCATATACATTCTAGTTCTCCTTTTATCTCACCCTCATTGGCATATGTGTTCCATGGGAGATCCATCTTTATAGGGCCTTATCACTTTCCAAGTCAACTATAAAAGGTCCACTTTAGTGTAAGTCCCACACCATCCATTTCTAGGAACCTAAAGCCTAGATTTTGTTTCTACATTGAACTAAACTACATTGTATAGTCTCTATCAAATGACCAGAAAAATTTATGTCTTATCCAATAAAGTGAAACTCTTACCCATGGGTTCTGATTCATTTAAAAGGAAAAATAAGAATCCTCTATTATTGGAAAAATCCTAATATCCAATCTCCAACCATCTCCATGGATATAAATAAAATATATAGTGCCCAAACATTGTTATTTCATCCAATATTCTTTAGATGAAGCATTACCTAGTGGGAAAACTGAGATGTAGAATATCTGATGTATATAGGTAGATACCTAAACAGGGGACCTCAAATTTATGTAGTATTTTCCATTTAATGATAAATCTTGACCCATATGGATGTTTTATCATGAATTTATATTTGATTTCTTTCAAATGATAAGGGAGACTATTATTGTTTTTAGGCTTATAAAAGATTATTTAAAATGAAATAAATCAATAAGAGAGTGAAATAGTAGGAAACAATTCCCCACAAAAGGGTTTCAGGAGCCTGACATCACAACCTATCAACTTGTATGGTTTCTTAAGAATCATTGTAATGAATAATTTGGTGGTTGATTTCCTTCGGAATGTAGGGAAATATGTCATCATGGATATGAGAACCATTTTTTCCCCATTTCATGTCATAAATAAAACTTTTGTACCAAATGACAATCCATTAAATAACAAAAATTACTATTCTTCCACCATAAAATAAATTTTCCCATGAAATAGATATTTTAAGTCAATCCATTGTCCATGCACTTGTTTATTATGATACTTCATTGATGGTTATCCTTGTTTGTTTCTCAAATATATATATTTTTATGAAATTGAAACACAACCATTTTCAATAAAATAGGAATCATACTAGCTTCAAAAGGCATATAATGTATATATTTCCTAAGATAGATCCCCAAATTAGTAGACGATCACATCATCGACCCATTATCTCTGACGACTACTCTCAAATGAAATGGTTTTACAATACCACCTCAATGGTTTCATCCCAAAAATAGATGTTTTTAGAGAATCGATCCAATACATGAATCCATTCCAACCATAGACTTATATATATGTGTTTGAAAAGAATAATAAGACACTCATATCCATCTCAAATTGATTTTGGATCCATACCCTGGAGTGCAACAAAAAATTCCCCATATACGTAACAGAGTTGAATCATTTTATAAGTAGAGGACACATATTGGAACGATGGGAGGATTTATTAAATGATCCAACCATAAACTAATTCCCCCAATTCCAAGTGTCATCAATTCCTTATCATGGTGATGAAATTACTCTGATTTCTCTATCTAAGGTCACTTGGAACAGAGTTCCTTGGACAACCCACTAATGGAGACAATTAATAAAACTAGAACAAGATATCAGCCATGTCCCCTATATAAAATCATACTAAAAATTAGGTGTAAACCTACTATAATTTATGAAGAAATACCAATATCTATTAAGCCATTAGCTCATTTTTTCATGAATAAATAAACATTTAAACATGCCTTCAGAAAAAAATATAGTAGAGCGATATACCTTCCATAGAACATGATGATTTCAACTAAATCCTGAAATAAAATAGAAGATAAGAATAGGGATTCATTCCTTCCCCTGCCATGGAATTGGTTTATATTAAAAGTATAGTAGCATTAGTCTCTCCTAACTTCATGTAAGTACTGGAATAACTAAAATTTATTATTGTCCAAATTCTACCAATATTCAAAAATATAATGATTGTGTTAGTAGTGGAAAAGATTATGGTATGCAACCACCTCTCTATAATGAATGTGTCCCCTAAACATGAAACTATGGTCTCATAGGACTAGATGTATATTATTTATCCCATATGGGAGTTTCATTATAAATATCAAGTAATATATGGACAATAGGATTAGGAAAACACACATGTTCTAACTGGGAACTATCCGTCCACTTCAATGGACACTATCGAGTATGCATATATCCCTTAAAAACTGTAGAATAAATTTATAATATTTTTTAAAGTAGTAAGATATATGTTAATTATTAATATCATACATCAAATTCATTATTTATTGTATGCGTCTCTAATTGATGAATGGAGAACATCTAAATTGAATTATCACCAAATGAAATCCAAAATTCAAGATCAATCCAACAAATTTGATCTACTCAAGGAATTTTTCTTATAACCATAAAACATAAATCAATTGTGGCCTAAGAACAAGTTTTTTTATTGTAAAATTAATGTTGAATCATTCAATGCTATGATTTGTTTCTCATAACGTTGATTGAAGAAAATATAGTGGTTCACCTTAGAATATTTACCTTGAATAACTTCTTATAGTTCATTAAATGATAGATCACGAGTACCCATATATTAATGAGTTCCATAAAAACCCACCTCATGTTCTGGAAACTTGATGGAAAGAATTTCCTTCCCTTTCCTTCATCCACATTAATGATCTTTACTAGGGTACGCAGTATATTATATCTCCAAATAAATTAATATAAATCTATAATGGTAGTCCTTCCCAAGATTTAATTCTCTTCGAAGGTCCTCCCTATAGTAAAATATTATTTCAACAATAATTTCCTCACCATGGTGAATAAATTATGTGAAAGTACATATACCTTGAGTTACTTTATAAGATAAGTATAGAAATTCCCGATTCATCACCGTTGAAAAGTGATATCCTATCTCAAAAAAATATCGGCCATAGAAATGGTCATTATCTAAACCACCATTGGACTGACTACCTTCATATACATAAAATTAGATCCCCCAAACTAATCCTATTATAATGAGACATATATAAAATTTCCTATTTGGTTATACCATGTTGAGGGATATTATATAGAAGATGAAAAGAATTCCATATTAATGAGGAAACTATTAGAAAAATACAATGTACCATAAATGTTTCAGAAATTATCCACCTCTCAATTTTGATGTATAGAGGGGTTTCATTAAGGATGTGTGTATGGAATTCAACTCCACCTATATTCAATTATTCATCACCAGAATTATAATTTATTCTATAAGAAATATATGAAAATTATTGTATGGTTATAAAATAACTAGCTTTTCAAACCTTCGTTACATACATTCTAGCAGTAGGATGATTGAAATACGAAAAATAGTGTTATAGTTTTCAATGTTCATATCATGAAACATTAAGAATGGTACATACACTAATAATCAATTCCACACCCGTTCATATCAGAATATGGGTTAATCCTAGAGATTTATGCTTCAACCAATACAATAATCATGAAACCCTACAAATTTGAGAACATGTAATATCTTTTATCCATTTCATCACATAGAAGTGATCTCTACTATTGAATGATGAAATTATCAACTGTAATTTACACTAATCAAATCCCATAAGTAGCCATTCTGGTGATAGAAATCACTCAAAATAATATATAAAGAACAATTTATGAAGGTTGAACAATATTCACTCATAGGGAAGGAAGATCATCAATATAAAAAATTACAATGAAGATAATACAATTAACTCATCTCATGTTTGAGAAAAACATCATAGGATCTAAAGGACCCATGCAATAGTCATAGTCGTAAAAAATAGGGGTTGGGCTAGCCGATTAGGTTGGGGGTTTTTATCACAACATACCCCTTGAAGACAATTAAATCAAATTCAATGTAACCCAAAAATGGGCCTAGGGGAACAAATATCTATAGTGAGTTGGAATTTTTACATCACCACCCCCCTAAATGAAGTTGGTATTTTAAATTATTAGTTGGATTTTGTAGTGTGGATCCTCCCAATTGGTCTTATATCATATCCTAGATTCCATATAGGGTACATGATGAGACTATCTATAGATTCCATTAAATCACCATTCACCTGAAGGCTCTGATGGTATCCATTGAGGAGTGGTTTAACCACATGGGAGACCATAAGAATGTGTAACCTATCATGTGTACAACTACCCCAAAAGTTATTCTGCCTTTTAAAAGATATCCCTTAAGAATATATCCTCTTATTATTGTGGAACTGATGTAACACCGGTAATGAATCATGAAATAGTCAATGCCATTAATTATACCCCTTCACTTTCTCAATAACATATAGATAATTATGTAGAATGGTAGGTGGATCTTTTCAAATGAAATACATTCCACATGGAAATGACCAGAGAAGGTTTGTGTACCAGAAATCAAACACTCAACAAGTATTTTGGGATTCCTTCACATTATCCAATACCAACTCCACATTGAGTATCAACATTGGAAAATGGGGATCATGATTCCATATATCACCCCCCCAATTGAAATAAGTTAAACCTCTCACACATGAGAATGATTTTCTCCAAATATGTAGGAAATAAATTTATAGATAATGATCAAATAGGAATTAAAATATGAAAATCCCTATCAGGTATGTTTATCGTGTATAGCCTCATCCCTTTCTAGTAGGTAAAGTTCATGTTCAAGAATATTTCATTGCAACATTAAATTTAGAGCCAAAACATCCACATAACGCGGTATGATAAAATAAAATATAATTAGATTCCATGATTGTAATATATCAAGAGTTACCACCATTATGGATGAAATTAGAGATATATTAGATGCATTCTCTCCATCTAGATCATACAGGTGACCAACCACGAGTATAAGTTGTTTGTTTGTGGCCAGCTTATCCCATTTCTCCCCCAATTCAGGAATTTACCAAGAAATACATCCCCAAAAAGATCACTTACACAACTGTGTTGTCATTAGACTAATTAGAATATGTAGAAGTATGGTGTACACGTATACAATGGTTTGGAACGCTTTAACCAAAATGGGTGGACACAAATCTACCAACTCCAAAAAATGGGGATCCCATGTTTCCTATATTCAACTGATCTGTGATACTGAAAATCCATTGGCACACATTTTATCAAGATGTGGTCCCATTATGTGAACTCCAGGGAAGTAAGAGGTAACCAAACTAAGATGTTTTTTTGTAGGCTCTAGAAGGAACAACCATTATATAGTATTCCAATTTAGTTTCCAGGTCTATCAAATTATTTGAATAAATCCACTGATATTTTAATTTATTTACGCTCTACGATATATAATATTATATTAATCAATATATCATATTGATATTAGTTATAAACTGATAGGGAACCAATTTTTATCATTTGTGAAAGGTTTTATCTTTTTCCCTAAATTAACAACTTCCTCAAGATGTCTTTTTGGGAATTTTCATTATAAACATTCATGATGAGATATGAACAATGGTTATATTATTATAGTATTTGGGTATTTTATTTTCCATTATGTAGTTATATATTGGATATATGATTCTATATTTCAAATACATAAAAATATATAACAACAATAGTAGATCATATAAGGATAACAATACGAGTGGTAACCAAAATTTTCCCTATGAAACTAGCCACTATGATACATCTACATTAAAATCATGCACCACCTCACAAAAAACCTCCTCTTGAATAGAAAATGTAGTAACATTACCATTATTTGGATGATGAAAGGGAGAAATAATTCTTCCAATTCAAAAACTAGATGAGAAAAAAAAATATTTCTTTTGATATAATAATGTTCTATGAAACATTATGTCATCCATTGAAAACAATTTATTGAGGATAACAATGGATAAGAAACATAATAATTTTGGTCTTGATGACAGCATGAATTACATAACCTTTCGCAAAATGTGGGATCAAACCATCAGAGATGGTTTTATTTTAACACTAATCTGAAGAAATATGGCTGATTCCAGGTAAGTGAAGATGGTTAAACCACGATCATAAGTGGAATGTGTGTCTTATACCACACTAAAATAATAATATTAATGAAATTATGTTATTATTAAGGGTACAGTAAATCTTACTGACTGGATGAACATGTAAAGAATCAATATAAATCTTGTTATCCTTAGTTCATCTTTAAACTTATCAACTATAACCTCATTCTATTATAAAATGATGTTTCAGGGTTCAAAAACAATGAATTGCTCTAGGATTCAACCCAATAAGAATTATTATACCCAAAAATGTAAAATCCGTGTATATGAAGTGCATCTTGCACACATTCTACACAAAACCCCAAATATCATGGATTTTATTCCTCTAACCCCAAGAATATGAGTACAGTCCAACCAAATGGTGTCACGTTAATTTTTAATTCAGATAGAATCCTAATAATATAAAGAAATAGTATTCCATATAATTAATGAATCTTACATTATGGATCCCTTACCTCATTATGAGAAACCATCAGAAGCTAAATTCCATGACCTGGATATAGGAACCTTGAGAATGGGCCATAGAATATAAATAACCAGTGTTACGTGTAGTGATAGAAAAACTAGATCAACTATAAATATCACATATAGAGATATTTTGGCTATTGAGGCTCAAGATAGATACACCAATCAAGAATAGTAAGATAAGGTAATAACAAAAAAATTCAATTAAAATTTTATAGAATATATTATTTTGGATTATTGAATGGAATTGGTGTAATATTTATGTTATCCAAGATAGTTTGGAAGGTCAAAACAGCTTAATAAAACATCATAAAAAATCCACTCATTATGTTCCCAACCATGTGATTAATCTACACCAAGAACATCACTTAATAGAGTTCCTTCTATGGAACAGTTTTCAATATGAAGAGGTTAGAATTTAACTCAACAATATTATAACCTGATGCTTTTGGCCATATTCAAGAAATACATTCAATTTACGGTGATCATAAATTATCAAATAATATTCATGATTCACATATAGAGGCCATGTGTTTCGCGCGGAATCCGGGGATGACCTCCTGGATGGGAGATTCAAACGTTCCGATCGGTTTCTAACGGGTTTGTTCGTAGAACCGGAAACATCCAATGATTCCACATCCGTTTGGACCTACTTTCCAAAGGCAGGCGCTCATTAGCTTATGGGCTAATGAGGCTTAGGAATTTCCATTGGTCGAGAGGATGGGAGGTCGGACTCATCACACCTTTTTGAGGGGAATTATTGTCTACTACGGGACTCTCTTTATAGATTTAAGTTAAGTTCGTGAATCCTTATTACATTACCAAGTATAAAATGAGCTTTCCTTTAGTTTTAACAATCAATGATTAAATATGCAAGAAATTTAGAGAATCTTTTATATGTATTCGAGGTTCTTCATCAATATAGAATCATCTATATTTGTTTAGAGATTCTTGGTCAATGGTATCCTTCAAAACATTTATATAAAAGTCTCTTGGTCATTTTGATGACCAGGCTGGTTTTAAAGCCACTCAGTGGGGCACTTGAAGTTTATCATCATTCAGAAGGACAGAGATTATTTCAATGTTGGGATCGAACCCATGAATGGGCTACCTACGTATCCTTTGTTTTGAAAAAGGAATCAGAACCCACGTAGTTCGAGGAATGGGATATGATGTTTTATGATTGATGGCTCAAAGATGAATGTCATAATTACTTTTACACTCTAAGCTCACGTGAGTCATGCTCGGTGTGAGAAACAAGAGGTATTGGTAAAATTTAGACAATTGTGCCATAAAAGAGGCAATCATAAGAATTTTTTTTGGGGCTTATGTATAGATGACTGCCCAGATAGACGAAAGTTTAGGATTTACTTTTAGGGAGAAAATCCAAGAACAGGGTCCACAAAGTTATATGTGCTTCATGGAGATTTGAATACTCTAATCTTGGGGCTTACTCCTAAGGAAGATGCCCAAGTTAGGAGGGGACTTATGATTGGGTTTTATTCCTAAAGAGGAAACCCAAATCAAAGGTAATTTATGACTGGTTAAGAGAAATTTTAAGAGACTTGGGGCTTACTCCTAAGAAGGATGCCCAAGATTTATGACTAGGACTTATTCCTGAGAAGGAAGCCTAGGTTAGGGGACTTGATTGGGGCTTATTCTTAAGAAAGATGCCCAAGATTTATGACTAGGACTTATTCCTGAGAAGGAAGCCTAGGTTAAGGGACTTGGGGCTTACTCCTGAAAAGGAAGCCCAAGGTTATGACTGAGTCTTATTCCCGAAAAGGAGACCCAGGTTAGGGATTAAGGTTTGGGGCTTACTCCTGAGGAGGATGCCCAAGATTAAAGGACTTGATTGGGGCTTATTCTTTAAGAAAGATGCCCAAGTTAAAGGTTTTATAACTGGGGATTATTCCTGAAAAGGAGACCCAGGTTAGGATTCTCTCATCTTAAAGGATGAGGTTGAAATGAATGAACTCTCAATCTTTGGTGACATAAAGATGTTTAAATCACTGGGTGTTGAGAGGTATTTCACAGAATTCCTTTCAGATAAGGATGTCAAGTCAAGAAATCATGCCATAAATGGCTTTTGAAGAGTATCTTGAAGACTGAATCTTGAATAGGAAGGGTGAAATGGCTTAAGAGGGGTAAAAATGGGCAAGATGGGCACCCAAAAAGCTAGGGGCGCGCAAGTCTTGAAGGTCGCGCAAGTCCTGCGTCGGCGCGCAAGTGTTGGTCGCGCAAGTATACTTGCGCGACATGAGGGATACTTGCACGATTTTCAACCAGAGTTGAATTACTTGAGCGACTCTTTATTAAACCCTTTCCCATCCTCTTGAGGTTCTTCCAGAGAAGGGACGCGCAAGTTATATTGAAGGAATTAAGTTGGCGCGCAAGTGTTTGATAAGTTTCAACACTTGGGCCTTCCTTCTTCTCTTTAGATCTTCCATTCTAGGTAAGAAATTACCTTAGAAGTGTTCCGGAAGCTTTGAGAAGAGACTTGAGCGTCGGGAGCTTTGATCCGAGTTTCTGGAAAGAGATCCTCTCGAATGGGGGGCCCACAGGGTCTATTTATAGGCAAAAGAAGACCCCGGGCGGTTACTGGGCGGTTACCAGATATGTCGCGCAAGTCCCTTGCACGAACATGAGGAGTCGCGCAAGTATTGAGGCGGCGCACAAGTGTACTTGCGCGACCAAGAGGGAACTTGCGCGATACATGGGCAATGTTCTCCTTTTGTATCCCTTTGTCGATTTTTGATGTTTCTTCAAAGGATTAATCACTTTGAGCTCAGATATTCCCTTTTCCGAACTTTAGATTCTGTGACGAAAGGAGCGTCAACAAAAGTCCCCCCTCAGAGTTGGATCTGGAGAGAAAATGAGGATTTGACTCTGAGGAAATTGAATTCCTCTAAAGGAAAAGGGAGGGCGCGCAAGTCTTTTAGCGTCAGTGGGTGGCGCGCAAGTCTTTCAGCGTCAGTGGGTGGCGCGCAAGTGGGCTTCCGAGCTTATAAATACACGGCCTCACCTCCGTACAAGTATCCGGATTTCCGGACATCATCCCTTCTCGAGCTCTCGCCGCGCAGGTCACCTTGACCGCGCAAGTTGCTCTGTTTTCTAGGGTTTCCTCGATGTCGCGCCACTGTAAAGGTATTTGTACTTGCGCGGTTTATACTTGCGCGTCAAAAACTAGCGCGGTACACAAGACACTTGCGCGATATCTCCATACTTGCGCGCCTTAATGCCTTAGCCATTTTTCCTGAATTCTTTCACAAATTTTATGAAAAATAAACCCATTTAAGAGTTTAATTTGTTCAACTTTTGTGCAGATTCAATGGTTCCCAAGGGAATTGGAACGGCTGATGAACTGGCTAGCAAGCGGATTGATGATATGATGAACATTATTGGCCATGATTATTATGATATCTGCGACAGCACTCTCCCAGATTTGGCTAAGTATTTGAAGAAATATCATCCTATTTTTCCACAGAGCATCCATCTGCTTCTGTGTGGTCATGGTCATCTGCAAGGAGTCAATGTTCCAAATGCAAACAATTATACACCTGAGATGCAGCTGCGCTGCTACTTCTCTATTTCGGTTATGCTGTTCATTAAGAGTAACAACAATGGTGTGAACTTCCAAATTCTTCCTCCATGTCATTCCTTTGCAGATATGAAAATGGCAAACCCATGGGCTGAAATGTTTTCCACTGCCGGTTGGTGGAGAGAAGACAAACATGGTATTAGAGCAATATCTGAAAAGAGTACTCTCTCCAAATGGCTCTTTACTTCCAATGCTCCATTCTCAAATCCACGTATCCATCTTCCAAGTCTCTTGGACAGAAACAGAGTCACTGTTTGATCAGCAGAAAATTTTCTCAAACCGCACTCAAGAACATCCTTTTACAATTGTTCCAAGAAGAGCTGGTATCACTGCATCTCTTATTGTATCCAGTTGAATGAATGAATTCCAGGTGGTTGCTGATGAAGCTCGGGATGACGCAAATCAAATGAAGTGTTATGTTGAAAGCCTCTTGTAATTCTTGAAAAAAAGAGAAGAGACTACAGTCTGTGGATGTCCTTCTATCTCTTGTGTATCAATGAAAAGCACTTTTGTCTTCAATCATTTGAACTTGCATTCTTTCATTACCTGCTTCAAATTTACTTAAGCCAATGGGCTTAGTAAGCATAGTTTGATTTTTACTAGGATTATTACAAATAACCCTACAAACTTTGAACCTTTTAACTGCTCAATATTACATAAATCATACAAAAAATGTATATTTAGTGAGCTGGAACTTGACTTTTATTCATAGTTCCTCTGTCTTTTGTGTGGGCAGTTTAAAGTCATGCAAGCCAGACATAAAGGGGCTAATGTTTAAGGTCGAAATAGCTTTGACCGAAAATGGATTAAAATGGATTCAATTCCTTGACAATTTATCTGAAAACATATTTACCATACTCAAGTATGAGGGAAAAAATGTAAACTATGGCTTAAGAATATTTGAATCTGAGGAATGATATGAAAAAGAGCTAAATAGCATTAGAAGAAGTAGTTTTCAAGAATGAAGTAACTATTATTTAACAAAACCCGTTAGGGGGTTGAAATATGCAGGGCCACCTATGGGCATTGGCTGCATAGTCAAATAAAATAGCATCTTTTGGCTGACAAGTCTGTTATGTGGACTGTTTATGCAAGGCCACCTATGGGCACGTGCTGCATAGTCAGGCAAAAGAACTCCCAAAAATTTACTTTCCTAGTGATAAAAGCCAGTGAAAGTTTATGGAGATTCAAATTTTCTAAAGCATAGAGTTTGTTGTATGGAAAGAGGTACTTGAATATGGAGAAGATATTTCCAAACAAGAATATCGAAGAACTGGATGAATATCACTCATACGAAGGTCTGACCCAAACGTAGGGAAGAAGAATAAATCATAGACTTGAATACTTTCAGATCATGAAAAAGGATATGGGACAAATACGTTAAGGATGTCTATTTTTGCGGATCCCTACATACTGTCGTTTAAGACAAATAAGGACAAAAGAGGCATTCTTCCCAAGAATGATGTTACTATTATTTAACAAACCTGTTAGGGGGTTGAAAACATGCAGGGCCACCTATGGGCATTGGCTGCATGGTCAAATAAATAGCATCTCTTGGCTGACAAGTATTTTATGTGGACTATTTATGCAAGGCCACCTATGGGCACATGCTGCATAGTTAGGCAAAAGAATTCTCAGAAGTTTGACATTTTTGTGACTAGAAGTCATGAAAAGGGTTATGAAGATCTGAAAATATTTAAGGTTAGGATTATAATACATAAAGATGGGTATTTTCCAATGTATATAGAGATACATAGGTCAATGAAAACCATAATCATGTTGTGGCTGGGTCCTGAATTGAAACTTGGACTTCACTACGTATCTCATAAGAATGAGAATCAAGCCATACGTAGTTCTTGAAATGTAGTTTAACGTCGTGCAGGACGAAAGTATGAGTAATCTTAGTTTAGGGTCATAGAATTCGGACCATAATAATGAATACACAGTGTGTGTCTTCATGAGGACTTTTCAGCCAAGGGACTGAAAGTGAAATTTGGGGTTAGGCCCAAAAGACTTGGGACTGGATTCGAGGGACACTCGAATATTCCTACGTATCCCATAAGGATGGGAATCAAGTCCACGTAGTTCTAGATCTACCCTTTGTACAAATTTGGTTCGTACATGTGAAGGGTGAAAAGGGGACTTTAGTGCAATGATGGTTTAACCTAAGATAAAAAGTTCAGGCATTACCATGTATGCACGTAGTCTTTTGAAAAAAATGAAAACCAGGATTGAAAACAGAATCAATGTTAATAATGGTTCCTTCTCAAATAAGGAAATCAAAGAATATTGTAGTTTATTGTCGTACCGGACAAAAGTGTTGTATAGTTTAACGTCATATAACAAGGACGAAAGTGAATCAATGTAAAGATATTGATTCCAGGGGTGGTTTCACAAATCATCATCATATGAGATTGTGGTGAACCAATGTGAAGAGATTGTTTTTGGGCTTGAACCTTTGGGAGGTTGCCTACATACCCAGCCTGGAGGGCAAGGATCAAAGTCCGTGTAGTTTAATTAAAGAATGAATCAATGATCAAGTTGTTCTTGTGGACAATGATCTAATAAAAAATATTGTTGGGACTTACACATGGTTAGTGGCCCAAAGGGAGTGTTATGGTTGATGTTCGCTCTAAGCTCACGTGATTCATACTCAGTGTGAGAAACAAGAGGTAATAACAACCTTAACAATGCATAGTTTAATGTCATGTAGGACATATTAAGGACTTTCTGTACAGTTTAGCGTCATGTAGTTAGGACGATGGGGACAATACAGTTTAACGTCATATTGGACGAAAGGGGGATTGTGCAGTTTTAATGTCATGCTGGACTTTTGATGATTATATAGTTTAACGTCTTTCCGGACGTGAGAGACTTTTATACAGTTTAGCGTCATGTAGTTAGGACGTCACAGTTTAACGTCTTGCTGGACATATTTGCAAATAGTTTATGGTCGTATACATGGACCAGGAATGATGCAGTTTTAAGGTCATGCTGGACTGTTTATGGAACTTTTTCACAGTTTAATGTCGTGTGGGATGAAGTTGCAGTTTAAAGTCATACTAGACCATTGCTGTATAGTTTTAACGTCATATAGCAAGGATGAACTGATGCTGTACAGTTTAAAGTCATGTAGCTAAGACTAAGGTGAATCAATATGAGGATATCAGTTCTGATCTTTTTACAGTTTATCGTCATGCTGGACGTTGGAAGTGCCACACAGTTTAATGTCATGTTGCTAGGACAAAATATAGTTTTAATGTCATCTCGGACAGAATACAGTTTAGTGTCATGTAGGACAATAAGGGACTTAACACAGTTTAACGTCATGCTGGACGATGAAAGTGCCACACAGTTTAATGTCATGTCGCTAGGACAAAATATAGTTTAATGTCATCTCGGACAAAAATATAGGAACTTCTATACAGTTTATTGTCATGTAGGACAAAATCAGGGACTATGCATTTTAAAGTCTTGCAGTTTGGACTATTGGTGCTGCACAGTTTAATGTCATGTTGCAGGGACAAAATTTAGTTTAATGTCATCTCGGACATTGAAGGTGACACAGTTTGACGTCATGTTGGACGAAGTTGTAGTTTAAGGTCATACTGGACCATGGTGTAGTTTAAGGTCATACCGGACTTGGGTGTAGTTTAAGGTCATACCGGACCTGGGTGTAGTTTAAGGTCATACTGGACCTTTTCTGTATGAACCAATTGTAAGTCTTGGTTCTGGGAACAATATTTTGTGTTTATACAAAATACTTCTTCAGAAATCTGGCATTAGTTGGAGTCGTGATGTGTTTACCATCCATTGAAATCAGAGAATACGCTCCATTGGAGTAGACCTTATGTACTGAATAAGGTCCTTCCCATTTTGGTTCAAGCTTGGGAGGCTTCTTTCCTGGTATCATTGGTGTTCTGAGAACCAATACCAATTCTCCCTGAATGAATGAACGAAGACGAACTTTTTTGTTAAAAGCTCGTGCTATTCGATTCTGATAGATTTCCAAGTGGTGCAAAGTGCACAATCTTTTCTCATCTAACTGTTCCAATTCATTCAACCGCTTTTGGGATTGCTCATCTGTTGATAACTGATCACAAATGGCTATTCTGAGTGAGGGAAATTGAACTTCAATTGGCAAGACTGCTTCTGTTCCATATACCAATGAATATGGAGTAGACCGCGTTGCATTGCGAGTGGTAGTCCGATAAGCCCATAAAGCATGATAGAGTTTATCAGGCCATGACCTCTTATCTTTATCCACCATCTTTTGCAGTATATTTGAAAGAGTCTTGTTGAAGGCCTCTATCTGGCCATTAGCCGCTGCATGATATCGAGATGAATGGTTGGACTTAATGTTGTATTCTTGATACAATCTCTTTACCTCAGAAGAACAGAAGTTGGTGCCGTTGTCTGTCAATATGGTATGAGGGACACCAAATCTAGTAATGATGTTAGACTTGATGAAGCTAACAATAAATTTAGAACTGACTTCTTTGAGAGGTACTGCCTATGCCCATTTTGAAAAGAAACCAGTAGCAGTAAGAATGTACTTAAACTGCTTGGCCGTAGCTGAAGGGTAAGGTCCTACCACATCCATTCACCATGTGGAAAATGGCCATGAGTATTTAGCTGTATGAAGCAACTCTGGAGGTTGATGAATGAAATTGGCATATACTTGGCATGAATGACACTTCTTTGTGAAATTAACACAATCTTGTATCATTGAAGGCCAGAA
Source organism: Viscum album (assembly GCA_963277665.1). NCBI lineage: Eukaryota > Viridiplantae > Streptophyta > Magnoliopsida > Santalales > Viscaceae > Viscum > Viscum album. Next base: position 908,138,056 of record OY728139.1, read on the forward strand.
GTATCCAAGTCTTCGAATTTGATCAGACAATCTATGTCCAGACTGGTGGGCACCACAGACTCCTGCATGCACTTCTTTTATGACAGCCATTGTCTCTTCACCATCAATACATCTGAAGAGAACTCCATCAAAACCGCGTTTGTAGAGAATTTTCTCGAGGTGGTTTGGACCATCATAAAGAGTAAAATTGACCACACGTCGCCGAATTTGTTCTCTCTCGGCTCTATCAGGTGGAAGTGTTCCATTTTGAAGGTATTACCTGATAGGTGACATCCATCCTGTAGTATGACCATATGGTTCAGGAATGGGACTAATTTCATTAATTTCCTCTGTTCTGACTTGAACATAAGGTGAAATTGCACGACGGTGGGCAATACAGATGGTTGTCTCGTCCCGATTTGGATCTGCTAATGTTGTGGCTATATTAGCCAGTGCATCTGCTTGAGCATTTTGTGATCTTGGGACATAAGAAAATGTCGGTTCTGAAGGGAATTCCGACATTAACTCTCTGACGTAATCATACAAAGGGATTAATTCTTCTTTTCTGATGGCATAATCCCCATTGACTTGTTTGATTACCAGGTCTGAATCACCTTTCACCTTTAAGTGATTCACTTGTGCTTGAAGCGCTAACTCCAAGCCTGCAATGAGAGCTTGGTATTCAGCTTCATTATTGGTACCACCTTCCCACAACAAAAAGGAATAAGGTAACACTGCCTTATCTGGAGAAATGAGCACAATTCCTAAACCAACTTTGTTGAATTTAGGATTTTCCATTTTCTTCCCTGTTGGACTTCTAGAAGCACCATCAAAATACATTTCCCATGTTTGAGGATTCTCTTGAATAGAAAAAACTTCCTCATCAGGGAGTTCGATATCTGAATACGTGTCTTCCACTGAAGGGTGTTCAGCCAGGAAATCAGCCAGAGCTTGGCCCTTAATTTCCTTTTGAGACACATACTGAATGTCGAACTGCTGTAGAATAACCGCCCACCTTGCCAGACGTCCTGTAAGCATTGGACGACTAAGGATGAATTTGAGTGGATTATTACGAGATACTAATTGGACCTCGTGATGTTGCAGGTAGTGTCTCAGTTTCTGAACTGCAAAGATTAATGCTAGGCAGCACTTTTCAATACTCGAATACCGGGTTTCTGCTTCAAGCATAGTTCTACTGAGATAGTAGAGACTATTTTCATTCCCAGCATCATTCTTTTGAGCGAGAAAGGCACCCAATGATCGCTCTAAAGCTGTCACATAGAGGATAAGAGGTCTACCCTCAACAGGTGGAATGAGTACTGGTGGACTTAAGAGGTATTTCTTGAGAACATCAAATACTTCTTGACATTCTTTAGTCCACTGGTAAGTGACTCCTTTCTTCAATAATTTGGTAAAAGGTAAACTTTTGCCTGCCAAATTGGCGATGAAACGCCGAATATAGGCTAAGTGTCCTTGAAGTCCTCTTAATTCTTTCAAATTCTGAGGAGGTGACATACCAAGGATTGATTTGGTCTTCTCAGGATCGACTTCAATACCATGATGGCGTACAACAAAGCCGAGGAATTTTCCTGAGGTTACCCCAAAAGCACATTTTAAGGGGTTCATCTTCAAATTATGTTGTCGAAGCTTGTGGAATATGATTTCCAAATCAGCCAAGTGATCAAAACGTTGTTTGGATTTAACCACCAAATCATCTACATAGCATTCAACAAATTTCCCTAGAAAAGGTTTGAAGACACGATGCATGGAGCGTTGATATGTTGCACCTGCATTCTTTAAACCAAAGGGCATCACCCGGTAACAAAACACGCCTTGAGGAGCTATGAAGGCTGTATATTCCTCATCTTCTGGGGCCATTCGGATCTGATTATATCCAGAATATCCATCCATGAAAGAAAGTACTTCATAGCCAGCCGTCGCATCAATTAAGAGTTCTGTAATCGGAACTGGAAAATCATCTTTGGGACAATACCGATTAAGATCTCTGAAATCGATGCAAACCCTAATTTGCCCGTTCTTTTTCTTTACTGGGACAATATTAGCCAACCACTTGGGATATTGAACTTCTCTGACGAAGTTAGCTTTGATAAGCTTATCCACTTCAGCCTCGATTTTGGAAGCATAGGTTGGGTGTGTTCTTCTCGCGGCTTGCTTGAATCCTCGATGTTCTTTTGGAAAACCCAAATGATGGGTGGCAACATCAGGATCAAGGCCAGGCATATCTGTATAATTCCAAGCAAAAATATCTTTATTTTGCTTTAGAAAAGAAATATACATATCTTGTTCTTCAAGGGTCATGGCCGCACTAATTAAAGTGGGGCGTGGATCTTTCTCTGTACCCAGATTTACTTCTCTGAGTTCATCCACAGTGGTAGAGATACCCTCTTCAAATGCTGGAGGAGCATCTCTAAGATCTTCCTCTTCCTCTTCATCATGTGTTATTTCTTCTGTTTCTACTTGAAAAGTAGATGAAAAAGCGAAATTCTCATGATCATAAGAGATGTCACAATTTTCACATTTTGAAGAAGAAGCTTCCATTTCCGACCCTATTGATGATAAAAGGTCTTCTTTGTGAATCAAAGAGGAGATGATGGATTGAGAATAGACATCAATATTCACCTATGGTGTTGCTATAACTTCTTCTGACCTGATTAGCGAAGTATAGACTTGTTGGATTTCAGCAGACGAAATGAAAACGTCACCACTTATGCTTTCATCACTGCTTGGTAAGTTACCAATTTCTCCCATGTTGTCTGGCTCGATTGCCGTAATTGAAATTATGGATCTTTCCATAAGAGTATTTTGATTTGGGCCTATTTTGTCAATTTGTCTGATAGGTAACACATAATCTGTACTCACATGTAAAAATGGATTTATTGGAATTTTTTCCAAACCATATGGAGCATTAACTTTGGTAATTTCCTTCATTGTAGATTTTTCTCTTCCCTTTATGTGATAAAATTCCGCCTCAATGTATTGAGACTCACATGTTTTGAACGGGGCCTTATCACCATATAATGTTCCCACTTGACCATCGAAACAGTATTTGAGACATTGATGGTATGATGACGGAATAGCTGCATGCTGATGTAACCAGGGTCTTCCAAGCAAGATATTGAAAGCTGAGTCTTGATCAACAATCATGAAATCTGAATTGGAAACAAGATCTCCAAACTGAGTTCTGAGCGTAACTTATCCCAGTGGTTCTTGTTCATTTTTATCATATCCTTGCAACATCATGGTAGAAGGAGATAAATCAGATTCCGTGAGGCCCAATCGACGAAGTGTGCGAATGGGCATGAGGTTGACTCCTGAACCATTGTCAATAAAAGCTCTTCGAACATCTATACCATTGACTTTTCCAGATAGGTACAAAGGTTTTATGTGCCCATGCACAACATCATCTTCATCTTTATCAGTAAAAGATATCACTGCATGGCATTCTGCAGGATTATTCTCTATGTGATGAATTTCAGCTGCAGCAATTTCATCTTCAAACTCCTGAGGACTTGACAAAGCTTCGATGAGTGCTTCCCGAAGATCTTTTGATAGATTCAAAGCATCCAAAATTGATAATTTGGCAGGTACTTGGGCCAAGTGTTTCAATATATCATACTTTTGATCTAGAGGCCTGCGTTTCCCAATAGGAATATGCGGTTTAGTAGGTACTTTGGAAGCAGATGCTTTGGAAGCTAATGCCTCTTGTATTGAAGTTGGCAAAATCTTTGGTTTTGGAAAATTAGACTGATTAGATCCATTTACTTGCTGAGAAAAAGAAGATGGAACATTTAATCGGTCTTCCAAAATAACTGTGCCGAAGCTGAGTTGGCCATTGGCAGATGAACTTGCTTGTTCATTTTGAGCTCGCTGAAGGGCTCTACCACGAGTTTCTGCTGCATATACAGTGCTAGCAGGGGTAGAATTAGAGTAGTGGCTTCGGAAAGATCCACGTCTTCCCCTATATCCTGAACCTCTAGAACTTCCTCGGGTTCCTTTATTTGATACAGAGAATTCAGGCTCATCAAGACTGGAATATGAATCTGTTAATTGAATCATATTAACAGAACCAAAGATCAATTCTTCGTCTGATAAAGACTCTGCCAAGTTAGCCTGTTTAGGCTGTGCCGTTTGGTGGGACGGTGCCCGTGGCTTTGAAGTAGAAGGCATGAAATCTGCCAAAGTCAAAGACAATTTAGGCTTTGATACATACTCATCTTCTTCTGATTCCTCTTTCTTCTTTGAATTGCTCTGCCCTTTTGAGGATTTGTCTTTTGATGGAGGCTTTACTGCAGCTTTTGTAGGAGACACAATTGGCTTCTTCAATTGTGTTCGCAAAATGGAATGGGTCCGATTGATTGACTTTCTGACCATCCAATCATCATATTTTTTCGCAGTTTTGCTTTTGACTTCCTGCCACTCGCCTCCTTCCTCTGGATCTGTAGCGGTAATACACGCTACATGAGCTGAAGAACCCTTTAATTTGACTTGTCCCAAGTCGACCATTTTTTGTAGGAGGTCTTTAAAGACAAAACACTCCTGGATGGGATGTCCCAACATTTGATGAAAGGGACAATAATTGGGACGGTCTTCATCTCCTTCCTTGTTTGGTCTCTTCGGCACTGGTAATTGAACCAAATTATTTTCCAGAGCTGAAATGAAGTAACCAGGAACTTGCTCACTTCGGAAAGAGTATGTTTTACTCTTCATATCCTCAAATTGTTTTCGTCGTTGATCTTTTTGATCATTTGGACGAAACAGCCTTTGTTGTTGGTGTTCAGGAGGTGGAGCCCTTCGAGAAGATGAAGGTTTTGAAGTAGAAATAGGTACAGGTGCCTGTTTAAGCATAACTGTAGCAGTTTCTGCTTTACCCATTCTTCTTCCTGGAGCTGATGGAATTACACGAGATTTAACCTTAGCCTGTATAAGGGAATCTTCAATCTGTTGAGCGATTGAAGTAAGGTCTCGAAACCCTCCTGTGTATTTCACAGGGATCAATGGCGTGCGTAATTCGTCACGCAAATTTGCCACACAGATTGGCAACAATTCCTCCTGAGGGAGTGATAAACTCAAGGAATACGTTAATCCCTTCCAACGAGCAATGAAATCAGAGACTCTTTCATTCTCCCTTTGCTTGCAGTTTGTAAGATCAAAAACTGTCGTTTTTGGCAAAGTTGAGCTGAACTGAAGAAGGAATTTTTGACGAAGATCCTCCCATCCGATGACTGACCGGGATTTCAAGCTTGTATACCAGACAAAAGCTGGTCCTTGAAAGGTTCGCACGAAGAATCTGAGTTTCACTGCTTCTTGTTGCTCTGGAGTTCCCATCATAGGATCACAACAAGACACGTAATGCGTCAAATGTTGTTCAGGGTCACCTGATCCATTGAAAGTAGGGAAAATAGGGTTTCCAAAACTGGATGGAGGAGAAATTGAATCTACCCATTCAGGGTAAACTTTCTTTTCAGGTTGAACTTGCGCCTGTTTCCCTTCCATAGTTTCTAACCGAGCTGTTAATGACTCAATAGTAGTTATTAACTTTTGAGAAACGTCAGGTTGAACTTGGTTTTGGGTAGGTGCAATGAATGGAGCTTGGACAGCCGTGGAGGTTGGTGCTGCAACTAATGGTAGTGATGCCAACCGTTGTTGCGTTTGACCCGTAGGATTAGACCTCTGTGGATGTACTGATAAAGGAGGATATTCCTGATCCATCTCAGTAGTTACAACAAATTCCTTCGGCTGTCGGATTTCAGCATTCTTAAGAAGAAGACTACTCTGAAGTAGTTCTGCATTTAACCTTCTTAATTATTTCATTTCTTCCTCCTGTTGTGCAAACCTTTTCTCTAATGAGAGCGATTGACCTCCTTCAGAGGAAGGGTGATAAGTAACCTGATTCTTTCCTTTCCCCTTATTGGATCCTTTTCGGAGAGGGGGAAGTGGGTTACTTGAAGGAATACCCAGATTTTGGGTAAGCCTTTGATTACGTGTGTGCACACCTTCTTCATTTAGGTCTGTGTGCGCAACTTCTTGAGCAGGAACCTCTTCATCTGATCCCTCTGATTGAGCCTCATCTGGTGAATCAGCAGCAATGGCAGTGATGACATTAATGGATGCGTATTTCATAGAATCCTTTCTATCAACATTTCTGTGATATTGTCTTCTTCCATGTTCATGATGAAACATGGAATTCCGTTGACTTGACCCCTCAGGAATTTCTTTGTGAACCGTCACTTGGAGAGAATCTCTTGATAGCTTGGCTCTTAGTTCCTCTTGAGGCTTATTCCCTAATCGAGAGAATACTGACTTTCTCTGAGGGAGGGATTGAAGATTTGAAAAAGTCCCCAGTCCGGTGGACTGGGGGTGTTCCTGTTGCTTCTGCTCAACTCCTCGAATCCCATTCGTTGATTCTGAGGGTTGGGTTAGAGAAGTCCCCAGTCTGGCAAGCTGGGGTGTCTCTTGACATGCTATGTCTGAGATCTTCTTGAAATCTCTCTTGATCTTGCGGATCTTAGTTCGGAAATTAGCTGGATGCATTAACCTGTATCCACTTTTATCATCTGGTTCAACAGACCGTTGGATGATTTCCGAAACTTCTGTCATTTGATGACGTGTTTGCTCCAGACGAGAGGCTTGCGCAATATTCTTGCCTGCTTGATGTAGGAGTAATTCAACAACCTGTTCTCTATATACTTGACTTTGAGAGGAACTAGTTGAAGCTTGCTCTTGAGCAAGATTTTGATTATGAACAAAGCCCATTGACTGTGGCCGGCCATGGGCAATAACATTGCATGAGACCATTTTCGGCGGGCTTTGCTGACCGGAAAGCACTGTGAAATGTAGTGCTCCGTGAACAACCCATGCTCTGATATGAACATTAGATGGAGCATTGGAAATTAACTGACGCAACCTTCTTAGTGCGCCAAGGCATGAACGTTGAAGGGTTCTCTGTTTCTTTTCAGCCTTCGGATACCGAGAGACAGATAGAGATGCCAAATCAATCTGGCGTTGTAACCCTTCTATTATCTTAAGATGATTTTCATATTCATCGTAAGATAATACCTTCTTCTTTAATTGACAAAGAGTTTTCCATATGTTAAGACGAATATCATGGATTCCATCATCCGTCAACATCTTTGGAATGTCATACTGTGAATCAGCCAAAGGCCAAAACATGACTGGTACTTCACCTTTTGCCAGTTTTTTCCTCATGTTCAGCATTTCCTCTTTATCATTAAATGAAGATTCTTCTACCTGTTTGGACCAGAGTTGGTGTTTCCTTGTTGCTTCATTGGATTCAACAAGATTGGTAGAGGAATCACTATTCATGCTGGAAGATGAATGACCCAGGGAAGGTTCGGAGAATAACGTGAACCCCAAGCTATCTTCTGATGGAGAAAGAGTTTCACCTGCGATAGTAAAACTTCAGACATGACTGGTTTTACGTTTGCAAGTGCCTCGAGATAGGAGGGCTTTCTCGTCACTACATTGCCTTCTGAAGAATTTTCGAGACAATGTGAATCACTACTGCGGAGAGGACTTTCGCAGCGAAGTTCATCACCATGAGGAGGACCTTCATGATGGGTTACAGCAAAAGATGAGATCTCTTGCTCCTTGGTCTTCTGACCACACAGAGGGTTCCTGTGGTTCTCATCTGAAGAAGAAACTTCAAGATTGACCGAATTTTCATGAAGCAAGTCTTCATGAGGAAGTGTCTGTTGAAGACCTTCGGGATTAATGTTCCTGTTATTAGGAACTGAGGGAGTAGAATCTTGAATTCCGACAGATAAATGTCTGAGGGCTTCAAGAACTCCAGCATCGAGCAAGGCCTTGTTGCAGATTGGCCTTTGATCTCCTGACTGTGCTGGGCGGATCTTTTTCTTAGATGCCTTCTTACTCGCTTTAGAAATCACTTGATGACGAAAGTGATTGCTCTGAGCAGGTGTATGTGCCTGATCAGGAAAGATGGTCAGGTTAGGCTGACAATCATCGCTCAAATCAGGTGTATGTGCCTGACTTGGTTGTCCATATGATATGGGGGAGTAGGCCCCACAACCCTCTTGGACTGGAACAGATGTGTGTGTCTGTTCCGGAGTGAATTGTTGATGTGTCACTCCACTGCTAGGGATAGATTTATGTGTCTGTCCCTGAGATGATGCTGAAGCTGTTATGATATCCTGGCAAGCATCCAGAATATGAGCAGGAATTTGCTTCTGCTCTTTCACCATTGACAAAATATGTTTGGTGACTTCAGCCGCCGGAACAGGGATATACGTCCATTCCGGGCTTGGAGTAGGTGTATGTGCCTGCTCCTGTCCTCCTTTTCCTGTCAGTGAATCCTGACAGTACTCAAGTGTGGAGGCAGAGAGTTTAGTCTGCCTCCTGTTTGTCGTCGGGGCTTTCCGACTGACTTCTCTGTGCGCTACCAAACGAGACTGTTGGTAGGCTTGATTAGTATTAGCAGGTGTATGTGCCTGCTAATTACACTTCGCCAAACGCGGTTGACGATATCCATCATATGTAGTCAGACGAGCCTGCTGACTAACTGCTGATGTATAAGCAGGTGTATGCTCCTGCCTATGGTACTCCGCTGGAATTGCCTGGCGGGATCGGCTTGATGCTGCCAGACGAGTCTGCTGGACAACGGGATTAAAACAGGCAGGTGTGTATGCCTGCTCGTTGTTTGCCACCAAGTTAGGTTGGTGGACTTCTCCGGAGATGGCAGGGATGACAACCTGCATATTGTTAACCGGATTCCGTCTCTGGTGATTCATCTTGCCTGCTCGGGTTCGAGGAACCTGAGCTGAATGCCTGGAGACGGTACCCTCATCATGTTGAGGGCGCACTACCGCACGAGTCTAGCGGCGATTGTTGATGGGAGCCCTTGAGAAGGACTCCTGTCTTTTTGAATTAAGGTCCTGTGGGACCTGATCATTCACTTCCTCGGAATAAGGGAGTGAATGGAAATTGCGTTCCGGGGATAACGACCCGAAATGGTTGGAGACGGTAGTCAGCACCGTCTGCTTCTTGATTGCTGGTCGCCGTTGTCCGGACAACCAGGTAGAATTGTTAACTTGGAGGGCTTGACGAGCGGCCTCCAGAGTTGGGATAGTACCGTTGCGACGGTACTCCTTAACCAGTGCATTAGAAACACAGCGTTGAAAACGCTGAGTTGGTGATGTCATCCTCAGAGCGGATGACATTCCAGCAGGAGTAGCAGCATTGGTTTTCACGGCAGCAGACCTCACAGTAGAGGTGTTCCCAGCAGCAGTATTCACAGGGGTGAATTTAAGGAAAGCCATTTTTTGTAGAAGATCTTGAAAAAAGAGTGCCTGTTCCATGTAACAGACATAATCAAGATGAATCCGGCTACTGCATCTTTTGGATGATCATATGTCAATGATTGCCTTGTTGGCCCAAAGGGCCTAACAGATAAGAAGAACATTACTTTAACTTGGTTAAGGATTCACGTCGGGTTCACCATTTTTTGTTTCGCGCGGAATTCGGGGATGACCTCCTGGACGGGAGATTCAAACGTTCCGATCGGTTTCTAACGGGTTTGTTCGTAGAACCGGAAACATCCAATGATTCCACATCCGTTTGGACCTACTTTCCAAAGGCAGGCGCTCATTAGCTTATGGGCTAATGAGGCTTAGGAATTTACATTGGTCGAGAGGATGGGAGGTCGGACTCATCACACCTTTTTGAGGGGAATTATTGTCTACTTCGGGACTCTCTTTATAGATTTAAGTTAAGTTCGTGAATCCTTATTACATTACCAAGTATAAAATGAGCTTTCCTTTAGTTTTAACAATCAATGATTAAATATGCAAGAAATTTAGAGAATCTTTTATATGTATTCGAGGTTCTTCATCAATATAGAATCATCTATATTTGTTTAGAGATTCTTGGTCAATGGTATCCTTCAAAACATTTATATAAAAGTCTCTTGGTCATTTTGATGACCAGGCTGGTTTTAAAGCCACTCAGTGGGGCACTTGAAGTTTATCGTCATTCAGAAGGACAGAGATTATTTCAATGTTGGGATCGAACCCATGAATGGGCTACCTACGTATCCTTTGTTTTGAAAAAGGAATCAGAACCCACGTAGTTCGAGGAATGGGATATGATGTTTTATGATTGATGGCTCAAAGATGAATGTCATAATTACTTTTACACTCTAAGCTCACGTGAGTCATGCTCGGTGTGAGAAACAAGAGGTATTGGTAAAATTTAGACAATTGTGCCATAAAAGAGGCAATCATAAGAATTTGTTTTGGGGCTTATGTATAGATGACTGCCCAGATAGACGAAAGTTTAGGATTTACTTTTAGGGAGAAAATCCAAGAACAGGGTCCAGAAAGTTATATGTGCTTCATGGAGATTTGAATACTCTAATCTTGGGGCTTACTCCTAAGGAAGATGCCCAAGTTAGGAGGGGACTTATGATTGGGTTTTATTCCTAAAGAGGAAACCCAAATCAAAGGTAATTTATGACTGGTTAAGAGAAATATTAAGAGACTTGGGGCTTACTCCTAAGAAGGATGCCCAAGATTTATGACTAGGACTTATTCCTGAGAAGGAAGCCTAGGTTAGGGGACTTGATTGGGGATTATTCTTAAGAAAGATGCCCAAGATTTATGACTAGGACTTATTCCTGAGAAGGAAGCCTAGGTTAAGGGACTTGGGGCTTACTCCTGAAAAGGAAGCCCAAGGTTATGACTGAGTCTTATTCCCGAAAAGGAGACCCAGGTTAGGGATTAAGGTTTGGGGCTTACTCCTGAGGAGGATGCCCAAGATTAAAGGACTTGATTGGGGCTTATTCTTTAAGAAAGATGCCCAAGTTAAAGGTTTTATAACTGGGGATTATTCCTGAAAAGGAGACCCAGGTTAGGATTCTCTCATCTTAAAGGATGAGGTTGAAATGAATGAACTCTCAATCTTTGGTGACATAAAGATGTTTAAATCACTGGGTGTTGAGAGGTATTTCACAGAATTCCTTTCAGATAAGGATTTCAAGTCAAGAAATCATGCCATAAATGGCTTTTGAAGAGTATCTTGAAGACTGAATCTTGAATAGGAAGGGTGAAATGGCTTAAGAGGGGTAAAAATGGGCAAGATGGGCACCCAAAAAGCTAGGGGCGCGCAAGTCTTGAAGGTCGCGCAAGTCCTGCGTCGGCGCGCAAGTGTTGGTCGCGCAAGTATACTTGCGCGACATGAGGGATACTTGCGCGATTTTCAACCAGAGTTGAATTACTTGAGCGACTCTTTATTAAACCCTTTCCCATCCTCTTGAGGTTCTTCCATAGAAGGGACGCGCAAGTTATATTGAAGGAATTAAGTTGGCGCGCAAGTGTTTGATAAGTTTCAACACTTGGGCCTTCCTTCTTCTCTTTAGATCTTCCATTCTAGGTAAGAAATTACCTTAGAAGTGTTCCGGAAGCTTTGAGAAGAGACTTGAGCGTCGGGAGCTTTGATCCGAGTTTCAGGAAAGAGATCCTCTCGAATGGGGGGCCCACAGGGTCTATTTATAGGCAAAAGAAGACCCCGGGCGGTTACTGGGCGGTTACCAGATATGTCGCGCAAGTCCCTTGCACGAACATGAGGAGTCGCGCAAGTATTGAGGCGGCGCGCAAGTGTACTTGCGCGACCAAGAGGGAACTTGCGCGATACATGGGCAATGTTCTCCTTTTGTATCCCTTTGTCGATTTTTGATGTTTCTTCAAAGGATTAATCACTTTGAGCTCAGATATTCCCTTTTCCGAACTTTAGATTCTGTGACAAAAGGAGCGTCAACACCATGCAAATCCTTAAATATTTCACTGACAATGTTCTTGCTACTAGGGTATACTATATAATGATTAGACCAGTTGAATGTTATAGAATTGTCACTTTTATAGAATTGAATAAGGATCATATATTTAAAGGGCACAATAAGCCCTTGTATGTCTCAGTTAGTCTCATCTACATCGACATCAAACAATAATTTATTGATAATGGACCAGGTTTCAATCTAATTCCAATGATAAAACATTATCAATTTGGCTATAATTAATCCAACTTATCTCTTTATCATGCGATCATTTTGGGGTAAAATGATTAAAAAAATATCTCCGACCACATCATGTTATGAAAAAAATTTTGGGACCTCATGTGAGACACTTAATTAATGCTATTCTAGTGGGATATATTGACCAAATCGCATTTATGAAGGCCATAGTTGAACCAACATGCAGAAATACCTTCATCAATGAACTAATGCCTCATTTACTGTATCAATGGGAAATGTGTTACATTACATAGATATAATATCTATTTGATTATTTTTAGATTCAACGATTTGATGCCATATATTATTTGAGATAAGGTATGAAGACCACGATTGATGATAATTTTCCTATTTCTAATCCTAATTGTTTCGAAATTACCCATACCATCCCATTAGTTCATCTCGGTGATCAATATGTGCTTTCCAAAAACCAAATAAAAACATGAAGATTAAATTGGTCAAGTACTCATCCAACTTAATGATATATATAATTTAATCTATACACACTAGTACTAAAGAAGACTCTGAAAATCTTATTTATTGTTTCACTTTTTGAGAAAATTCCCTCACTTTATCCCCTGAAGTTCAGTACACCCCCACTCCATCAGCTGAAAATGATGAAATTATCATATAACTACAAGATAATGAAGAAATAAATTCCCCTGAATCTATGAATATTGATTATTCTACTAACTGTAAATATCTATCTTCATCACACGTCCATGAAGAAATGAACAAAGAAGAAGAGGAATGCAAATAAGTGGAGTGGGGTGAGGAGGACTTTAAAGATTATCCTCCACCAATTTAAGATGCTGAATCTACAACTATATATAAAATTCAACAGTTAAATTTAGTCTTAAAGTAAGATCAATGAACTATGTTGATTGGTAGGGATATTTCTATTTTATAATAATAGGTATATTCCTCCTTCATTAATCATCATCGAAATCTACACTCTGGGAATTATATCTAAATTCTAGGTCACAATACTAATGTGGTTGATCACCACCTAAGGTTCTCATATGATCATATTGGTTACCAAACTACCTCAATGAGGAAATACTTTTTTTATTATTTTCAAACTCTTTTAGAAAAATTGGGAAACCTCAAGACACTTTCAATCCTAAAAATGACAACCAAAGCCCCTCCAATGTTGAACAAGCAAAAAAAACCCAAACAGCCAACAAAAACTAAAAATCATAATTTCCATACCCATTATCTCCACCAGCGCATGAACTCCCCTTGTGGTGGTTGTTCCCCATTCAGAAGCTGGATTTAAATGCCTCGTGAAATCACCATCATAGTCCCACCTCACATCATCTAGAGTGATTCTCCCAAAACCATCTTGCTTGGACGGACTGCCATTCTTGAAAGCCAGGGACACCCCATGGTCCCGCTTAAAGGATGCTCTGGTGCACAAAGGTTGGGGCAGATAAGAGTAATCCTTCCTGCGATTTCTTTATGGATTAGCAGAAGCTACTCCTCGATCCTTAGTCCGGGTTCTTTCACTACCTTGCACTATATCACTAAAGTAACGATTGACCATATCACATCTATTCTCATTGTCGCAGCTAGGAAGCATCCCCTTCCTCTCCATAAAGATGTCTGAGGTTAATTTCGTTCCCTTAACATCTCTTCCTATCCTCTGATAAATCATGTTGCAGTCAATATCACAAATATAAATTCCTACAATGCCATCAAACATAACTGCTCTTTTTTCCTTTCCCATCAAGAACACTTCCCAAGTTAGACGGTTTACACTACTAGTAATCTGTATTCTGCATAGTAGATTCCTCCACAACCTTACTAGAAACCTCACGGTCACCATCTCCTACAACAAAATACCACATACTGATCTCCAAGGGTTCATCATGCTCCACTAAAACAACATTCATACCCTCCTCAACATGTTCCTGGAACCTGTTACTCAAAGGCAAGAAATGCGTAAATGAAACACCTTATCCCCCACTATCCTCGCTTCTCCCATTCATGCCCAAAGCCACTGCTGAGTCACCTTTTTTACTTTATTTCCTCGGATCCTTCATATCCATAGCACCACCCAGATTATGATCCCCCAAGGTCTCCTCACCGGATGGATCACCATTCATTTGAGAACTCCTATTATTAGAATTCACTTGTCTCTCGCTCTTGACTGCATCAGGAACCTCCAGATTACATTGATTTTTCATGACATCCATCAAGGATGTGTTATCAACATGCCTATTTGAATCCTTTCCAACCCCCATTGTGAGTTTCTGATCCAAACGACCCTACGACTGGAAACATTCATTTTCACACTCCATGTCATTTGTCTTCATCTCTTGACCTACCATCAGCTGTGTCACATGGGTAATCCATGTTGTATCCTCCCTCCTAACCAAGGGCTGGTACTCCTGACACTAAGGTTCCATCACCTGAGATGATGAATCCTGTCTCCATCCCCTGGAAGATGTCCAAAACGGTTTCATGTCAAGAAAAATTCATACCATGTCTCATAAATAACCTGCGGTTTACACCTATATTCCTCGGCAATTGTAATCCAGACAAACTCGAAGGGTACCCTAGAAGCATCATAGGCTAAAAAGGATCCCATTAAAATGTGATGTCGGTTTTACCTATTGAATATTTATCATCTTTATAGTATGGATTAATTGAATTAAATATGATCCGATGATTGAAATATTATGCTTAAAAATTCACATCCTCAAAGCTTCAAAGAGTTGAGAGGAATGCAATGAATCATTTATCACATTCAATTATTTATAATATATATAATGGGAATTTGTTTTCCCATTACCAAGTTGAAGAAAATGGAGACATATATCAGTGGAAAGATGATTTTTAGGATGTACTCAATAGTGTCAAAAAAATATTTTTAGTACACTAGTGCGGATAAATAAACTGGTTCTAGAAGTTCATCTCAATGCTTGAAATGCCCATTAGTCAAGTACCACACATTCTCCCCAAATTAGTAGGATTGAGTATTTATAATCATAAATTATTTCGGATTGATCAATAATAACTAAGGATTTTATTTTTTATAAAACAAAATACAATCTCATCAAAAACCCCTGAATTTTTTTCAGACTACCAAATAATCTTACTCATTCTTTATATTGGGAATGGATTACAGGGGGTTAACCCCCAAATTTCCATGTAGTTTAATAGTATTATAATAGATACCAAAATATTTTCAAAATGGCTTGATGTAATACCCCTAAATGGGGTTGGAAAAAAATAGTCATTAATTCCATGTAGTCCAATATAATTACTATGTTTAGTATCCTTTATATGTTATTGAAATAAAATGAAACTAACCTTTTTTCCTAGGAATTGAAAATTTTATACAAATTTTATATTATTTAATCCATCTAATCATCCAACAATCATGTATACAATAATTGAGTGATATAAGGTTTTAATAAAACTATTTCTAACATACCTCAAAAATTTGTTGTCATTGAAAAGAAATAATAGTTTAAAAAATATCTACAAGACCAATGGGAATAATATACCATGACTTATAATTATATTAAAGTGACTCTGTATTTAATTCTATATGGGATATAGTTAGTTTCCTCCTTTTAATTATTGTTTCTATTTCTAAATGATTATATTTTTGAAAAATTTCCAATAGATGATAAATCCGAGAAGCATTTTAATGAATTAAAATTTCTCGATAATAATATATTGTGTACCGTTCATCACCTAGAATTTCATCAAAACTAAATGATGTGATCTTTCAAAAACAAGGTTTTTCTTCATTATATTTATCAATGAGAACATTTTTGGATCTCAGGACACCAATGAAACCTTGGATTAAAACTGCATATTCTTGAAACAAAATGGTATGTGACATTTTTTCATCCATACAGTGTATTCCAGTGGCACATATTCATTAGTGTATTTGGAAAGTGATAATATTATTCCCCCGATAATGAAATATTTCTCAATAAATATTTTAATTTTCTAATGAATGGTGGTCTATTTCGTGGGACACAAAACTACAAGACATCCTCCATCCTTACCCCATGATGTTAAACTACATTGATTGGTAAATTTCATATGACAAAAAACTACAAGATGCCATTTTTCCTTATTGGATGACCTTAGAATATTTAGTTTATCCTTAGTTTTATGAACCAAAACTATATGAAACCATTCATATAGACCACACAACATTATACTACATAGTGTGGTCCTAGTTTCATAACGCCTAACTATAAGAAATTTTTCATCCCTATAGTTTTCTGTTAAGCTGCATCGAGTGATCCAACTCATATGACCCAAAACTATAAGACAACTGTCATCCTTAAAAAATGACATTTATCTAAATTTATTATTCCTAGTTGTATGAACCAAAACTAAAAGACACACTTCATACATACTATAGGAGGTGGAATGGCTTTGTCTTGTTCAGTCATATAACCGAAAACAATAAGAAACCATTCATCCGTTCCTCAGAGGGTTAAGATTCATGGAGTGGTTCTTGTCACATGACCATAAATGTAATGACACATGCCGACCTACTAAAAATAATTTAAACATTAAGACAAATTCTTTAGAACATGAAATCAATATTTACTGTCACCCTGCGAACCCTGAAAAATATTATATTGGTGGAAGGCTAAGAACGCGTCATGTTATGAGAACATGATTCCTAAAATGAGATGATTTACCAAATGTTTGGGAATAATTTTCACATGATATGATTTACCAAATTTCATGGAAGCATTAATTCATGTTCCCCACATCCCTTTTTTTAATCATTTTATCTCACAAGTTTCCTTACTTCATGATATTTAATTATAGGAAAATTTCTTGAGTCCATGATCACAAAAGGCTCAAAGATCACCCATATCAACCAACACTAAAACATCGAGAAAATTAAATCTATTATTGGAAAAATAAATTAAATACTAATGGATTTATTCTTATCTTTAGGCATTAAATAGTCATAGAAATGTCACACATCTGAGGAATAGTAAAAAATAGAAAAATTGATTATTAATTACCTACATATGAGTTAGACCAGTGAAAATAATCATCACCCAAAACTATATATGAGTTGAAAATTATCATGAAAACATACATAGAAACATATATAACATCTATATAAGGCCCAAGGGAATTTTTTGAACCATGTTATTATTTAATTCACAATTTTTTTGTCCCTATGTCATTCATTCACTTCAAATTTATCCTTACTAACATAAAATACTACTCCAAAACCTCTGGTTATTAGCATCATACATCACCATATTTATCTTAATCCACCTATGAAATTAAGTAAACACGTAGTAACACTTTTATATCAATCTATTCATAGCTCACGTGGACATAGGAATCTAGATACCAACCTCATTTCATGGTCAGGTAACTTCATGATATGAACAACCTTGACCTTAAACTATGTGTATCTCACTCAAAAACAATTTATATGATGTTAGACCTAATTCCATAACTTAACAATGGGATTCCGATCCTAGACTCATGATAAAGAAATAAAATACACCCGCTATATTTTTTATGATCTTGATCTATATGGGAGAGTCTAGAACGGGGTTTCCCTATCACTCATAAAACCATGTTGAAAGATGAACTATTTTTTCAACCTATAAGAATTAAAAATCATATGGGTAAGTTTTTTCCAAATATAAATTTGTGTGTATATAATCTAATATAAATACTATAAATATATAAACTCATATCCTATATCCTAGTATATCCAAAATATGATAGAAATTATCCCTCCAAGTACTAATAGATTGATCGGTTCATGGAGTCCCTTTATATCATTCGTACATACATGTGGCTTAATTATAATCCTAATGGGATACATTGTGACTTCAAAATATGATATCCTATTATATATTGAATTTATTTGGTTCTTTTCCCTTAGGATTTATATACCACAATTCACATCATCGTTAAAATTGTCTTAGATGTAATAACATTAATGTCACCCAAAATAGCTTTCCCGTATTATGGTAAACTATAGTGAAACGTTATATCTATAATACATTATATAGTAGGGTTAATTTCCCAATCGCATAATAAATAAAAACACATTATGGTGGACCTAAATAGTGAGGACCATTGTTCCTTGTGATGGTCTCATAGAACACATTTATGTCAGAACTATATGTGGATTGACATTCTTCTTAATTTAATACATAGTGATGCATAACTCCTAGTTTCCAAGGAAAAATGAATGAAAAACACAAATCCTCTTATCCTCCATATGATATACAAATGTGTGTAAAATTATTAGCTCGATCACAATCAACATCAGCCTAAAAACAATAAATATAAACCATACATCATCCTGTCAAAATGAAAAACAAACAGTGTTTTGGAACACTGATCCCCAGAATATTCCTTTATATATCATATATAAGATATTCATATCTAAAATAATCATTTTTTCACTATGATTAAATTTCATATATGCTGGTGTACATAATACACTTCTAAATGTGTCTTGTTAACATGAGGCCCCTTCATGCTAAAGAGAAAAACCATTTATCTCTATACAATATATTTGAATTACAACAGAAATCTATTTTAAAATTTTCCATGGTTATACCATATTTTCCCCCATATTTAACCTTTAGATCCATAAAACCCAAAATTCATAATTTTTTTACTTCACTTCCGTACCCCCATGTTTGGGCTATGAGAGATTAATAATGACCACTATCCCCAAAACCACTTGTTTTCAAGGATGGTATATCCACCTCAAGGTAACATGGGAATTAAATTTTTATTCCACAAAACCATAAATTGATCAAATTACCATAACCAAACATAACTATAATCTTATCACAACCCGTCCTCTAGGGCCCGTGTTGTGACTACCCCAAGCCCATCTTCAATAGGCCAAGGGCTGGGGCCTAGAACCAAAAGTCATATTCCATAAAACGGGAAGCCACTATCTTTAAACGTGTATAAAAACATTGTCCGAGAAAACATAAAGAAGCACATATGAATAAAACTTCTTTAGAAAATGTAGTGATGAATGTAAAATTGGAAATAATACAAGCACCAATAAAATTATGAGTACAACTGAAAAGAACAAATACAAATGAAAAGAATAATATAACTGAAAAAGGGAAAACAACTACTGAGTCATCATCCAAGGATCCTACATGAAGGGTAGGTACAGATCGCCTCCTCATAACTCTACATCCTCCCATCCCCTCCACATACCACCTAGTCCCGGCTCACTCAAACTTCATCCCAGCATCCTGTCGTCTGCACAAGGCACAACAAGGTGTTGGTGTATCTTGTACAGGGGTGAGTATAAAAATACTTTATGGGGCACCCGATACCCCTGAAGGTCTCTCCGAACTCCACAATGGAAAATAACAAAGCATGATCTCAATCAAAAAGCACAAATAAATAGACACAGCACAATTATATTATCAGCTCAAACCAGGTATACAACCTAGAGAAACAAGATTATGCTGCTGACCCACACATGTTCACTATGAATGCTGATATCCATCCACTGTATTCTCTAGGGGCCGTAACACGTATCATTCCCAGTCACAACGTCGAACACCTCTGCTACTGGAGAAATCCTCCTCTAATGACTACAGTGGACCTACCATGTCACACAGAGGAGCTTCCCACTAACATTTTACTGCTGAGGTACTTCTCAAATCATTTATCGTGGGTCTGCCACGTCACACAGAAGCCTTCCCCACTGTGCGTCTTCCATGTGACACAGAGGCACTCCCCCATGTGGCTTTCTGAGGCACTCCACCTGTCATGTACCATGGGTCTGCTGCATCACCTAGAGGAAATCCCCAAAATTGGACTTCTGCATCACATAGAGGCGCTCACCACTGGGCATGCCAAGATACTCCGAGTTGAAACAGTCAGCAGTCTTCAAGTCTCGGCCAGTCAAAGGGTTCTGCACATAGCACATTTGGGAGAACTAATCCCCAAGACATAGAACATATCTCCACTAGAAAGAAGTCTTATATAGATAGTAACCCATTTATCTATCATGTCACAAGGTTTTCAATGCAACAGACGGTGCGTCAATCAGACGCCTGGTCTTTGTGTTATTGGAATTTTAGTGCTGAGGGCCTAGTTTGATTCTTGTGCAATCCAACCTGATCAAAATCATAGATTCTCCAAAATAGTAATGGATTAATTCAACTTTACCATATCTCTCCAAGGATCCCAACTCCACTGATGGTTCGTCAAATAGGCATCTGGTTTAGGAGTTAGGGCCCATTTTGTGGGACTACTCGGTATTGGGTCCGGGTCTGGTCCGCCTCGGTTGGACCGGCCCAACCCGGTTCGGCATGGGCCGACCTGGATCGAACTGGGTCGACCTATCCCAACATGGGTAAAATTCGACGTGGGTCTTCCCATCCTGATGGGCCCATCCTGACTCGGCTGGGCTGCAGGTCAGGCCGCCGGGCCGCTGGTCGGACCGCTAAGCAGCGAGCTGGTCTGCTGGACTGACTCGGTGGTGCCACCAACCTGGCAGCATAGGCTGCCAAGGATAACTGGATTTGGAACATCTGGGTTGGGATGACATGGTGCAGATCCACATTAGTGGGTTAACCCATAGGGGTCGACCTAATGTGGTTCCTCAAGGCACCGCAGGTCCTCCTAGTTGTGACTTTACTGCCGGGCCCGCCACTGGCACTTGCCCCATCCACCAGACGGTGTTAAAAATGGTATCACACCACTCCTTCCATGGTCATCGCAGACCATGGACATGCTACTACGTGTTCATGCTGTCGGGGTCGCGCCCTAACTCCACTCAGACGGTTCTATCACGGCCAGCCGACGTGTTGGCTGACCCCTCCATCAGCGTGTGATGGAGCGCCGCTCAATCACCTGTAGCCAGCCAGGGATAGCCACTATAATGAACATTGATAAATTCTGTCAGGTCCACTTCTTATGGAATGCATCAATGTACTATCGCCACACTGCCCGTGTTCCATGGAGGTGAGAAATTAGCAAAGTAGTGCATGGTTCGGGTTGGGTTCGTCAGGCCCACACACTCCGCGTTAGGTCAAAAACAAGATGGGGGTTAAGGGGTAACAAAAATAATGGAATTTAAATCACGATAAACCCCACAATGATACCCCCGCAGTATCCACATGCAAAAATGAATGAATTGTGGGTAAACCCATTAGTCGGTTGACCCGCATTCTTCGTATTATTCAATAACAGAGAAGAGGAAAACATTTTAAAATAATAAATAAATAAATACCTACCTCAAATAGATTGATAAACGCATGATTTTGAAGTTTCTCAGTGTTCTTTGTTCCGTCAACAAGCTCTTAAAGATTCCACTCGTACATCGTCCTCTGATTCGCGGTTTGGTGTCACCCGTCACCTTTCGCTAGGATCGACACCGTCTTCTAAGGGTCGGGAATCACGATGCTCTTTTAGCTCATCGTTGATTGGGGAAGTGGTGTCGGTACCTCCCCCCATGATCCATATATGTAGATGTTGGGGAGGGTATGCAACGATGTTGGAGTATAATGGGGCTCATCAACTATGAAGTTTCGTAATTCCACATGGACGTCATTACATATGGTTGGAAGGTCAAGCCATTTATTGGCTTGACACGTCAATGGCCCCACTCCATCTCTTGTCCATTGGAGGATATGAAATAAAATATTAAAATTATTTTATTTAATATTTTAAAAAGTAAAAAAAGATTATTTTTTTTCTGGACCTACTATGATTATAGTGAAGCCTACCCTATGTGAATCTTGGTGATGCAGATTCAACGGTTCCCTTGGATTATTAATCAGAGAAATAGTTCAAAAGTTAGAAAATGTCGCTCACGCATTTACTGAATGTGCCTGAAAAAAGTTAAGAAATTTATTTTGGGAACTATGGTCCTTGGAATCAGGCGCCATCATTTTTTCATAATGGAAAAAAATTCAATATAAATAAATAAAATAAATATACATGGAAAATATGGGACATTACATTCTCCACACCTTATGGATTTTCATCCCCAAATGTCACCACATGGACTAAGGAAACAAATGGGGGTACTGGAAATGAATCTATGGCTCCCTCTCCCATGTGCTCTCTTGGAGTTTACAGTGCTACCATTGAATGCGCACCAGAGTTATCGACTGCCAATGAAGGACCGACTCCTGTCGATCCTCAATCTCCACTGGAACCTCCGTAAACATCACCCCATCTTCCATGTCTAGCTCCCCATGGTCAATGTCGTGGGATGTTTGGTGCACGTATATCCTAAGCTGGGATATGTGGAAGATGTCGTGCACCTTCTCTAACTATGGTGGATGTTTTAAGAAGTATGACACCTCACATATCCTTTGAAATATCAGAAATGTCCTGATAAACCTCACTAATTACTTGCCACCTTATCCAAATATCTATAGTCCTCATCGAGGAGAGACTCGCAATAAAACATTTCCCCCCTACTAAAACTCTATAGGACTCTATATCACGTCAGCAAATGACTTCTATCTTCTTTTTGCAGTCTTTATCTCCTCCTTGATGGTCTGCTCCTTCTGAATGGTTTCCCGTACCATCTATGGAACCTTTAGTGCAGACTCCCCTAGGTCTATCCAGCATAGAGGTGATCTATGGGGTCGACCATACAAGGACTCTAATGGTGCCATACTAATATTAGAGTGATAACTATTGTTTTATGTGAACTCAACCAAGGGAAAGTGATCCACCCAACTAGGGCCAAAATCTCGGGCGCAAGCATGTAGCATGTCCTCCAATGTCTATATGGTCTTCTCTGTATGACCATCGGTCTGAGGATGAAAGGAGGTGCTCAAACGTAGGTGATTCTCGAATTCCTCTTATGTTACCTTCCAAACCTGGGGTGTAAAATATGTGTTATGGTCAGAGACGATCATCGACGGAACCCCATGAAGTCGCACAATCACCTGTACGTAGTGGCGTACCAAGCCCCCTACTGATCCCTACTCTCAGATGGGTATGAAGTGGTCCTACATTGTGAGTCGATCAATGATCACCCAAATGGAATCATGTCCACTGGATGTATATGGTATCCCTATCATAGAGTCCATAAAGATTCCATCCCACTTACACTCTGGCACCTATAGTGGAAGAGTGATGCCTGTTGGAACCTGATTCTCGGCCTTCACTTGCTGACAAGTGAGGCATCTAGAGACAAACTCTGCTACATCCTTCTTCATCCATAGCCACCAGTACTGACGCTGGAGGTCCCGGTACATCTGTGCCACACCAGGATGTACCACTAGATGGTATGTATGGAACTCTCTCAACACCTCCACCCATAGTGGTACTTCTACCATGGTATGTCCTCTGAAAAAGATGACATTCTCCCCACATTTAGAAAACCGATCAGGTGACTGCCATTAGGCTATCTGAGAACATCGAGCCTCATAGTAAATTTCCACAAGCTACACCTCCATAAATCACAGAAGGTGTGGGGGAGTGGTTTTCATAGACTGGAGGTATGCTGCTCTATCTCTATCCATAAAGGATTTCTACAATGCGGCTAGCTTCTCTATCTCCTCACTCAGCAACTGTAGACCATACCTCCTACTGAGTGCATCTTCTACCATGTTCCCCTTCCCATGAGTATAGAATATATCAAAGTCATAGTCCTGGAGGAACTCTAGCCATCACCTATGTCTCAGGAACAGTTCCTTCAGAGAAAATCTATACCTGAGACTCTTGTTATCAAAGTAGACTATAAAACATTTTCCCATCAAGTAATGTGGTCACATCTTCTAGGAAAATACCACTGCTGCTAACTCCAGGTCATGGAAATTGTAGTTCTACACATGGTTTCTTAGTTGTCACATGCCATAAGCGATCACTTATCAGTCTTTTATCATGACACACCCATGTTCGGTCCCCGATGAGTCGCAGTAGACTACACACCCAACTTACTCTTCTAGTAGACTCAAGATGGGGGCACTCATTTGTGTCTGCCACAACTTCTAGAAACTCAGTTGTCCTCTCTCCATCCATACGAATGGCTTCCCCATCTTCATCAATGCCGACAAGTGTGAAAAAACTCTGGAAATGTCATTCAATAATCTCTGGTAGTATCCATCCAACCCTAGGAAACTTTTCTACTCGGTCACACATCCAGGTTTCTCCCAAAAATGAAAAACCTCTACATTTACTAGATCCACTACAACTCTAGCCTTTAATATAACATATCCTAGAATGTGGACCTCTCATATCTAGAACTGGAAATTCATGAGCTTAGCATAATGTTGGTGCTCTATGAGTGTATCCATAACTATTTTTAGATGATAGGCATGATCCTCCTCCATTACTGAGTAAAACAAGATTTCATCAATGTACACCACCACAAACCGATCGAGGTAGGGATGAAATATCATGTTCATGAGTCCCATGAACATTGCTGGTGCATTGGTTATGCCGAGTGTCATAACCAAGAACTCATAATGGCCATAAAAATATCAAAACTTCATCTTCTGCACATCCTCATCTCGTATCTTGAGTTGACGATAGCCTAATATGAGGTATATATTCCAAAACCAATGAGCTCCTTTCAACAGATTGAAAATATCATCAATACTCAGAATTAGATACTTGTTCTTCACGGTCACCTGGTTCGGGCACCGATAGACTAAGCAGTGCCTCAAACTCCTATATACCTTCATGGCGTAAAAAATTGGTGTTTCCCATAGAGAAATACTGGGCCTTATAAACTTCATTCCTTGAAAGTCATCCAATTATACCTATAACTCACGAAGCTCCGCCTGAGGCATCCGATATGCTAGGGTAGATATTAGTTCTGTCACGGGGTATATGTCGATGTAAAAGTCAACCTCTCTTCATGGAGGTAGTCCAAGAACATCATCCGGAAAGATATTGACATACTGGTCCACCACTAAAGGGTTGCTCAGACTCTCAACATCAACTACTATGTGGGTAAGGCTAGCCAACTAATGAGTAATCAGCTTCACCCTCCTCTGGGTATGTCAATCATGTGATGCAAAGGTCCCGTTATCGCCGGTGAAGGAAACCATTGTCCAATCTATATGGACACACCACACATATCACCTAATATAGTCAATCTGACAATGGACTATGGATAACCAGTCCATATCCAATATGAAATTGTAAGGCCTCGACACCACTACAAGGATATCCCAGCAAAAGATCATCACTCCTAGAGTTAGATCACATTGACGGAATGAGTGTGTAATCATCGAATCTGCTCCATTGGAGTCTCTAGCCATAAGGATCAAGCCATCATTTCCCCCGAAATCATCGAGCTCCTAATGAGGACCGTGAAAATAAAAGAGTTACTGGATACTATGTTTTTATGTACTAAAACTAAGGTGATGTAGACACATATCGTACCTCTAATCATCTCCGGAGCACCGTGGTCGTAGGTCTCATCTTCCTAAAGTTCAACTCATCCATGTTCTCCTACTCCCTATGGACATGGCAGACCACCTGGTAGTGGTGACGGTAGAGCCTCGAAATGCCGCCCACCGCCTGCTGCACAACCAGCTCCTCTTCCACGTCTGCTTGCTTCCTGCAGACCACCTCGCGTGAACTTTTCCCTCTACCTTGGTGGTCCCTCGACCATCAGCTGGTCATTCACATTGTGGGTTGGTAAACCACGATCCTTGGTACCCTTCCCACCGCATGTGTAACACTGCTTGTCCCTCTCCTGACCTCCTCTTCCTCGCGAGCTCCGCAACTCCGACACTGCGTTCCGGGGCTATCCACCAAATGGTCTGGTCCGCTTTTACCTTTATGTCATCTGCCTACTACCAGAAACAGATGACCCTGCTATGTGTCACCTGATGGTGTGTCTCAATATCAGTGCCTACTCTGCTTGGATTCTATCCACCAAAATCACTTGTTCCAATACCCCATCCTGAGTCGGTATACATAGTGATATCATCAATGCTCTGATATCCCACCAGAGACCCTACTCGAAGGTCTATTCCCTGAATAAAGGGTCCTAAATCATATCAATGGAGTAGCGGGAATGATCAGTGAACCTCGTCGAGTACTGGGCTACTATCATACTGTCATGCTGCATGTGCGACAGCTCTTAAATACGAATTGAGCATATAGTCACTGGGACAATATTTTACCTAAAAGGCCCTCGAAGTCCGACCAATTTAGGGTTGCCTCATCATGTATCTAGAGGACCAGGATCCACCATCTCCATGTTGCTGCATGAAAATGGCTTGTAGCTAGGTTCACCCTAAAATCAGTTGGTGTCACAAAGAATTGAAAAACTCTGGAAACAGCCTCTATCAAGTCCTCAGCTGCCTTCTGGTCCATCTCGCATTTGAACTTCAGAGGCCTCTGTCACTAGAACTCGTGCAATGTGCTTAGTGGGAATGCATTCTATTGGTGGGACGTCATCGTGTACTCTCTCAGGAATCCTGACTGGTTGTCTACGTGGCAGAATCCTGAAAGAATGTAGGTTTTCTACGGTCAATATGTTTTACCTAGTGAGCTAACTCAAGATATCAAAATGAAAACTTTTCTAAACACATGCAATTAATGTTTTCATGCGCCATGTCAGAAATCAGAATTCATGGTCCTGGTGTGTGGATACGTTGGCCACCAAACCAACATTGGACTCCTTGAAATAAAAACTACACTCATAACACATAACACAATTTTCACAATAGATAAGATCAAAGTCCTAGTACTCCAGTAGAACTAAACTTCTTTGATACCACTTTGTCATGACCCGTCCCCTAGGGCCCTTTTCTTGACTACCCCATGCTCTCCTTCCATAAGCCTGGGGCTGGAAACTAGCACCAAAAGGTGTATTCACTAAAACGGTAAGGCATTTCCTTTAAAACAGTACAAACACGCGGTCTGAGAACTCAATAAGAAGGAACTGTGAAAAAAAAATATGGAAGAAAAAGTTGTACTGAAAGTAAATGGGGCCGGAAAACAAGTCCAAATAAAAGTACGAGTAAAACTGGAATGTACTAATAAAACTAAAAAATATAACTGAAAAAGGGGAAACATCTACTATGTCATCCTCTGAGGATCCTACATGATGGGTAGGTACATATTTCCTCCAAATCACTCCATGTCGGCCTGTCTCATCCACGTACCATCTAGTCTTGGATCCCTAAAACCATAGCCCAGCTGCCTATAATCAGCACAAGACACAACAAGGTGCGGGTGTATCCCATGCATGGGAGAGTATAAAAATAATCAGTAGGGACCCCGAGACCCCAGAATGTCTCTTAGAATTACAAAAAAGAAAACCCCAGAGCATGAACTCAATCATAAAGCAAAAATAAATATAAAATTCTCAATTAGAGTCTCATATCATACTAGTTATACAACTCATAGAAATAGTATTATGATGCTGACCCACAGAGGATCGCTATGAATGCTGATAGCGAGCCACTATATTCACTAGTGGTGGTAACATGTATCATTCCTAGTCAAAATGTCGGAATCCTCGTCTGTAGAATAACCCCTCCTCTAATTTGTATAGTGGGTCTACCGTGTCACATAGAGAAGCTTACCACTGACCTTGGACCTATTAGGTACTCCTCCTGTCGAGCACCATGTGTCTGCCACATCACACAGAGGTGCTCCTCACCATGGGTCTTCCACATCAAAAAGAGGAGCTCCCCCTCATGGACTACTGAGGTACTCCTCCTGTCAAGTACCATTGAATTGTCGCGTCACAATAGGCACTCCTCACAGGGCTTGTCTAGTCACTCCGAGTCGATACTGTAAGTAGTCCTCAAGTCTCATCCGGTCTTACAGTTTTGTATGTAGCATGCATGGGGGAATCATTACCCAATAAATTGGTCATATTTCTACTAGAAAGAAGTATCACAAAGAAATTAACTTTATTATTAGTCATGTCACAAGGGTTACAATGCAACAGACGCCTCGTCAATCAGACGCATGGTCTGTGTGTTATCGACATTTCAGTGTGAAGGGCCCGGTGGGATTTGGGTGTGATCAGACCTGGCTGTACCCCATGTTTCTCCAAAACAATCATGGAGTATGTCAAATGGATTGTGTTGATCCAAGTATCATGATGTAGCAGACAATTTTTCAAATGGACATTCGACCTAGAAGTTAGGGCCCATTTTGTGTGACTGGTTGGTACTAGGTCCAGGTCCGGTCCACCTAAGTTGGGATGGCCCAACCCAGTTCGGCATGGGCTGACCCGGATCGACCTGGGCCAACCCATCCCGACTCGTGTCTGACCTGACCCAGATTGACTCGTCCCGGCTCGGGTCTTACCTGGCCTGGGTCCACCCGGACCGCTGGGCCCGGCCCGATCCGGCTTGGCCGCATGTTATGTCGATGGGTAGCTGGTCGGCCCACTAAGTGGCGGATTGGTCTGCTAGGCCGACCCGGCGGTGCCACCCACCTAGTGGTATGGACCACCAGGGAAACTCGGATGTGGCACATCCGTGTAGGGATGACGTGGCCTGAAGCCATATAAGTGGGTCAACAAAGGAGGGTTTACCCAACATGGCACCACCTGGAACCGCGGGTCCTCCGTGCCTCAAATGATAGGACACGGCTTTGATGCCGAGTGTGCCACTGGTGTGTGCCCCATCCACTGGCCGTTGGTCGAACCAGTGGCTCCCTATTCCTAGTCTAGCGATCACAGGCCGCAACATGGCTGCCGCGTGGGCAAACCTCTGGGGGCATGGCCCACCTATGCTCTGTCGGTTCCATCATAGTCGGCTGGTGTGCCTTTTGACCCCTCCAGCGGTGCACTACAGCACACCACACTATCACTCACGGCTTTCCAGTGTGCTAAACACCTTCCTACGATCACCAAGACTGATGAGCCATTCCCTCCTTTATTCATTGGCTGCGTTTCGTGCCTCCTCCATGGCCGGATGGTACCAGTGTCTCTAATGACCACTGAGACATTGTGTTGCAAACTATTCTCGCAGCGGGCATCAACTCGCTATCTCCAACGTAGCTGGTCAGTATCGTCGTGCTGTCAGTGTTCCATGGAGGTGCAAAATTATCAAAGCAGCAGAGGGTTCAGTCCATGTTCATTATGTCCATGCTCTCCACGTTAGCTCAAAATCATGAGGGGGTTAAGGGTTTAAAAAAACATGGTATTTAAATCAAGATAAACCCCATAAAGATACCCCACAATAACCTCCCACAAAAACTGAATTAATCGCAGGTCAACCCATTAGTCGGTTGACCTATATTATTTGTATTATTCAAGAATGGGGAAGAGGAAAACATTTAAAAAGCTTAAACGGATAACCTCCCTACCTCGAATCATTAGATAAATGCCCACACATAAAGGTGGGTCGGTGTTCTACATTCCCACAACATGATTCCAACGACGCCGCTCATACATGATCCTCCGGTTCATGGTTCAGTGTCACCCATCACCTTTTGCTGGGATCAGCTCCATCTTTTAAAGGTTCTGCATCACGGTTCTACTTCAGCAAATCGTTTGTTAGAGAAACTATGCCGGTACCTCCCCAAAACTCTATATATATTGGATAGGGGGAGGTTTAGTAATGACATTTGAGTTTAATGAGGCTCATTAATTGGGAAGCTTCCTAATTCCCCAATGATGTCATTACATAGGGTTGGAAGGTCAATCCATTTATTGTCTTGACATGTCGCTAGCCCCACCGTTTTTCATGTTCATTGGAGGATATGAAATAAAATTTTGAAATTATGTTATTTCATTTCATATAAAAAGTTGCAATAATTAACTTTTTCTCCAGAAGTACTGTTGTCAATGTAAAGCATCCCCTATGGGAATCCCAGTTATACAGATTAAATAATTCCCTGGGATTTTTAATCCGAGCAACCGTTCAAAAGATAGAAAATGCCGCTCACACATTTAGTGAATGTACTTGAAAAAAGTTCAAAAATTCATTTCGGTCACTCCAGACCTAAGAATCAGGCACTGTCAATATTTACAGACTCATAAAATTTCCATATAAATTAAAAAAACTACATGGAGAATTCATGTCTTTACATATCTCCTAATTATCTTCATATTGGATAATTCATGATTGGTGAAAAATGTCCCCACGAGTCAAATTTATGAGGATTGCTTTCCATTCATGTTAAAATTATTAAAAATTATTTCAATTATATATGGATTTATTCTTTTCCGAAAATAAAAATACCTTGTGATATTTATAAATTCTGATTTTTACATACCTACCTTGGATATGAGTGATAAAAGAATTCAGTTTTGAAGAAAACCTTTTTCATAACGATGCATAATATGCCCATATTTGGCTCTACATAATAATACACTATGGATCCTATAAACTAGAGGATCCTCTATACTCAATAGAAACACGTTAAAATCATTATGATATGATGACATCATAACCAAAACTACTTCAATAATTTGGACCTCATTCATCCCTTATTATTTTTCACATTCCATTTACTCATATGTGAAAATACCAATATATTGAAATAAAAAATACCCCTTCATATAAAAAATGATGAATAAATCTCGACATGAAGTATTTGTTCTGGTAACTCATATTAAGAGGAATTTGACCTAAAACAACATCTGCATTGGTCCATCATGAATGACCATTACATACAATTAATGAAAAGGCAAAAAACATGTCTGGTCAAAAAGATCCAATGGAAACCCTAGGAAATAGTCAATTATTAGATCTCTAGAAATTAACTCCAAATGATCTAAGAAATATTTAGAAGATGGAATTAAAAGGGAAAAAATATCATCATTCTAAAAATGCTCAATGGGAACCTATGTAAAATTTTATTCAACCCCAGTAAGCCTCTTTTGCAATAAATTTATACAAAAATTAGCTCATTGGAAAAAATACTTTATGTTTTTATGTAATTTCATGTCATGTTATAAATAGTAATACTATGATCACTATGTCCCAAGACCTATGAATAAAGTAGATCCTAGTGAAAATACATTAATCCCATTTTAGTTTAGATAGTCAAAAATGTGATGCAATATTAGTCATCATTTAAAAAAGAAAAAAACTTTTGATACAATATTAGTAATTATACTTATACACATCCATGAACCCTGGAAAAATGAAAAATAAATTGATTAATTTAGTGTAAATTTTCGAAATGGTGTTATTTCTTATTCGAATGATTCTATATATCATGACTATATCTATTGAAACACTCCATGTTGATATGAATTCATTGAACTAGAATAAAAATAATAATATAATAAAAATCATGATTTAATTCATTTACAAAAACTATTATTTTTTATGTGTGGAACGTTGAATTTTTGAGCCTATCCAATATTCTAATGATAAACAAGGAATAAAAACATGGATATTAATAAGATTTCACCAATTTTGTTAAACAAATATCATGTTCCTAATGAATCTAATTAATGGAATTTTTATGAATGAATCTCTGATAATATTATACTTTATAATGTTATTGTATTTTTATAAACAGATGTTTATCTTATTTATTTTTCATCTGATGTACTAAGAACAAATGTTTTTCATTGAAAAAAGTTCTTTCACCATGATTATATGAGCCTTGTATTCTCACAACTTTTTAGTATGTACAGTAATCCAATAACAATGTCGTAATTCCTCATTATCCAACTGATACAGCTCCATAATCGCATCTCTCAAAATATCTTAATTATTGTTGGAAAGATTATATTGTAGGATATAAAATTCACAAGTCTCTAACTACTCCTGATATGGGATATTATTTTGAATAAGGATATGGAAATTCTGATAGTCAAACAACATATTCTCAAGATAAATAATTGTTTATGAGGACTATCTTTCTTATCCGCAAACTACTCTAATGAAGTACCCGAAATAATAGTGAAAATGTGGATCAAATCCAATAAATTCATATCCTAAATCTAAATAAATGTATTAGGTTCTGAATAATTGTCACATACTACAATTTTTAGATAACTAAGAAATATGTTCATTACAAAGGTGATTAGTCCAAACAGTGATGTAGTTGAAGGAGTGACACCCATCACATATTCCCATTTAATTTATGGATCACTAAAATAAACATGATTCCTAATATAAAAATTCTCATCACCATTTCACCAGGACCAGAAGTAGTAATACAATAAAAAATGAGTGAAAAAATGTTAGTTGTTATGATCAAATGATGTGATGGTATCATGAGGATGAAGTCCTGCCGTGATTCTTGGAATATTTGGGAACATTTTCTTCTACCTCAAAAACTAGTGTTATAAATATAAAAATGAACGAACATGGGGAAACCAGTAGCTTATTCAACCATCAACTGATATCTCCAATATTTTATTTATATGATATTCCATACATATATTGGATAACCTGAGGAAAAGTTGGATAGATCATTAGAGGAAGGTAAGATAACTTCTATTCTAGAATCATCAAACATCAGCATAATCCAAAGTTGATGGAGGATGATTGGGTGTATCTCAATCAATACCCTAGTGAGATTAAATGATACAAATTCATGAAAAAATCAAAAGTATCATGAGAACATATAATGGGTAAATGGATTTAAATTTTTCATAATATATATTTGAGATGTCAAAATTACGTATTTAAAGGAGATATTGTAAGACCTGTCTTCGAAGTTTCCTCTATCATTGACTACCCCTACTCCATAAGTAGTTAAATATAGAATTAATGAAAATAAGAGGGGATCTCCCAGAATCTGAATAAAACTATCCTCATCGTGGCATATTGGTTAAAGGAAATATATGTTGAGAATACAGGAGAAAAAAATTGAATGAGGGTCCATCGTGGTGTGCTTATAATCATAGAATTTAAAATGTCCGCTATTTGACCATATAAATATGGAAATGATCTGATCAGGTGATGTAGTGATATTCTCTCATTTCATTACCCAATGATCTGTAATGGTGATAATTGGTGGGTAAAACTTAGTTGAAATGTTATCCCTATTCAATTTTTTATTCCATCATCATGGTGATAACCCTAACAGTAGTGTGAGAATCATGTGATTTATAAATCCAACCACTAAAAAACAAAGAAAAAAAAATCCTTCCATGCTATTATACAATGATATATATGACCATATCTTATTAACCTATGTTTTATGATAACCTATATTTATAGTGGCATTGTATGAACTTGAAAAATATATCTACAATGTATTTTGATGAGTCCAAGTATGTCTTAACTTCATCCTTGCCCCACTGGCTTGTAAAAATAATTTTATCCAATTATTGAATTGACTAAGTGAACATATAATGGGGATATGACCCAGTTAATTCTCTACACCAATCAATATGTTTCTCTATAATGGAAAAACAATTTTAGTATCCACCCAGGTGTTTATTATAAAAAACACATCATACATCCTTCCAAGGAATTTAATTCTCTCTACATGATAGATATCTCATACACTAATACATAATTAATCTTGTGGTGGAATAAAATTATTAGTAATCAAGGACCAATGACTGGTCAATTAAAGAAAGTTAATTGCTAAAGGATACATCATAATATTTGAATCCCTAAATTCTCAGTATAAACCATTATCCTTCAAGCATCGAATAATATCCTAAAAATTGTGATGTATCCAGAATTCCCATGCCCATTCATCGTTGAAGCTCCCTCTGGACCAGATATCCCATTTTGAGCTCGACCCCATGAGAAATTTCTATGTGGTAGATTTAATTTTTGTTGGTAATCTGGAATTGTTTATTATTGGGATATATCATGATTATGATGGTTGTTCTACGTATCGATAGATTCATTAAAAATGAAGACATTCCTTTTACGACCTTTAGGAAGAATGTGACATGTATTAATGTTGATTACAAGAACATCATCAACATCATCAGTTATTTATAAATGTGTTCAAGACAACAAGGAATGAAATTTGTCTAATCAAAAACAGAAGATAATCTAGGGGGCCTATAGTGGTGCAGACTGAGGTCATCCCCTATTGCAATATTCCCCACCCCCTTTATTCTTAAATAATTTTGTTTCATAAAAATAGGTGACACCAAAACTAGGATCCACCCTGAATTAAAGTTAGTTAGAAAACATGTTGCCATTACTCTAGTTGTGAAGGATTTGGGTGTTCTTGTTGATAAAGATCATACATTTTTTGAAAATATAGGAGATCAACCATGGTATAGTACTTGTAACCTCAGGGAATTATGTAAAATAATAAGGTTTGTTTCCAATTTGAATATAGAAATATTTCCTTACAGAAAATAAATTTTCCCTATTAGTATAGTCATTGATTAGACCCGAATTAAGAGACAATAATTGTAGTGTGTTTTTAAGTCCATTATGGTCAACCCCATTAACTCCAATTAAAATACTCCCCTCATTTCTCCAAAGTTATAGGAAAAATATTTTTCAAATTGAATCCCATAGGAGGAGGAATTTATTATACCCAATCGCCTTGAGAAACATTGCTTATGTACAGGATGAGAAAACTATTTTCTTGTCGTGATATTAATGTGGGAGCATCATGAAAATTTTTAATTGATCCAACCAAATAAAGGACAATGATCTTTATAATAACGATGATATATTCCCTAATGTAATAACCCCCTAATTTCAGGACCTATTTCTACCATTATATATACACCTGAAGATGACATTCAACACTATTTCTCTCGCTATCATCTCATGTCCTGTGTCAACCACTCCATGAAACCAGTGATCCAAAATAGATTAACTTGGGATCTGCGATGGGGAAAAGATAGTAAACTCAATGAATAATCCCCATATCCCTTTTCCCAAAAACCTTTAAAAATAAAATGTTTGATCTCTTTTTCTTGTAGTTTGTATAGAATAATAACTAAGATGATATGAAAATTTGAGATTTTAAAAAAAATTCATTTTTAGGAACTGTGTGATTCCAAATTCTACATAGTAGAAAATTAAGCATTATAGGAATATTTCCCCACCATAGAGTTGCATTCCAACTATCCACATTGTCCCAGGGAAATGTTTATATTCATTAGTTCATCAAGGAGAAAGTTTCAAATGATGACTCTGTGGAAAACATTTATCTAGTTCAGAGTTCATGTCTATAATATTGAAATTACCTAGTTGATCCTTTTACAGAACAACCTTGATGAACTAAAGATGCATGATGGCCTATATAAAATAAATTCATAGAGTTGTACATCTTAGGAAGACTACATTTGATCCATCCCAGTTGTGATGAAAACAAATGACATATCAGCATAATCCACCATGTGAGGGGTATAGGGTCTAGGAGAGAGGATAAGTCATATACCACATAGGAGACACATTCCCAGTACTCACAAATTATTTACCCATGAGATTATTATCCATGGAATTACCCCATTTAATTCACTCTTATAAAACCCCCCATACATGTTTTTTCATTCATACAATAAAGAGTGTCTGATAGATTCGTCACATTGATGCCCCCTTCATGAATAGGTCTTACCATCCTATAAAAGGAAATCTAATTTTGTTTTCAATTGGAAAGGTAATCCATAATACATCCGTAATGTATCATATAAATGATTATAAAAACATCGTTAAATGCTTTAACAACCACAATTTCGTGGATATAAATCGTTGTATGTATGCTGTGAATCAGGGACTTCCTACCTCCAAAAGATAACTTGTGGTTTTTCCAAATCAAGACACGACCCGTGATCTTGTTCGTAATATGATTGAAATGGTGAATGGGAAGATGTAATGAGGATATGGGAGCCCCCATATACTCAAGAAAATTGATTCCACTTTTTATATCATGGTTGTTACATAGGGTGGTATCTCGTATGTCTGATCATCTATTTGAGATATCTAGGCTAGTATTTTCTCTTTTCTGGATATGACCACTATAATGACAATAATTTTCATAAATATAGATAATGAATTTAACCAATCTATTTATTTAATTCATGAAAATTATTGTGTCATCTATAAACATAAGGTTGTAGATTCGCATGGGATTCAACCTACTCCAAAAAGTAAGGATATATCCACATAACAAGCTTCTATTAACTAGACAATTGAGAACATGATGTGTAAGAATAAAAATGCATAGGGAAAATTTATCTCTCTATCTCAGTCCATGATTTTCTTTAATAAAGTAATAATTCTTACCCATAAAATAAAAAACCATCCATGGGGAGCTAAATCAGTATATTATTAGATCATGTATCCCAAGGCAGAAACACATACCTATTAGCACATTTTTTATGAATCTCAATTCGATTCAATCTTATAGATGGTTTATATAGTGTTTGATTTCCATATTCTCCCTATGAGCTTTGATGGTAATATCCCTAACCATAAATTATGCTAGCATGATAGACCACTAGATAGATCTACTATTGACAAACCCTTGATTCTCCTCAGATACCCATTTAGAATGATGGAATGATAACCTTCTATTGATGATGCTATCCAGGATTTTTATGGAAATGTACACATTTTAATCATCCTATAATCCCGAAGAGATGATGGATCCTTACTCTTGGGGATTATAACTTTAGAGATGCAAATCCTGACTTACATGGACAACACATTACTTTTGCGGAATACTTAATAAATAAAAAAACAGACACACAAGGACCGTAATAGTTTAGTGCCTTTGGAAACCTCGAACAAAATCTTCTAATCATGGTGAAATATCTTCACCATATCCCATAAAGATCTTCCCCTTTTGATTTCATACCTAAAAACTTTCTTTAAATCTGTGGGAAAAGAAAACATATAATGGGTTAGCTCAAATGCTATGTAAGGGTATGCATGGAGAAAATTAAACAAATCAAATACATTTAAACATAAAAACATGAACATTATGTTTAAATATAAAAATCATGAGCAATGACATCAAACATGGCAGTCCGTAAGGCATAGATCATAAAGAAACATTAATCATCATAAAATAGAATGGGAATAAAACATGTAATTGTGGTAACCATTAAGAACATGTTATGATTTCCATAGTAGCCAAGGAATTACTTCCAATACAATCTTAGTGGACAAAGTCCCATTATGAATCGAGTTCATTCCTCATTCTAGTCCTGTAACACTGAACCAGATTAACTTACCATTCCAACCATGTCTATCTTATGAGATATAAATCTTTACCCAATGCATTGGAGGGATTTATATTTCCCACCCATCTCATAATGAAATCATTCTTACTTGTGCCACAAAATAAACATACATCATTCATAATAACCGAACAAATAAAATGTGTGTCATAAACATCATCACATCATCACATAATATATATAAAAGAAATGGATATCATTTAATACTAAGCAAAGTGAAACCATGTATATCATATTGACACATATGAAATAGTGTCATCTTAGATGGAAAATGGTTTTGATAAAACATGTGAATTGAATTCTAGAGGAAAATATCCTTTCTTCTTCATAATCATTTTATTTTCACAAAATTTCATGAAATTCTAAAAGAAAAGGATTTTGTTGAAAATAGTATTGAAATATTTTGGAGGAAGCATCATGAAATTAAGGCTTTAAACCTGTAAAAATCCGTTCATGTCATATAAAAAAATTCTTCTAATACTTTTCCAGGAAAAGTCAAAAAAGTACCTCATATGGTAAAATAAAAAGATTCCATTCACACCATGTAGTAAAATTAAAAAATGGGTAAAAATGACTTTAAACATACCTGAAACCATTTTTAGAAAACAGGGACCTGGATGATAAATATAACCCCAGTAAATACTTACGTATAAGCAATCTCGGATAGAAAACAATTGAGATTGCAACATTATCCCTTACCATATGTCCATTTTCTTCAGTATGTGTCTGAGACTCCTATATATTGGGTTTAAACATATTATTAACTTGTAATAGAACCATAATAATATTTATGATATCATATATGACTCACTTAGGACTTTATATTACCCATTCATATGTAAATTCCTTGTTAAAGCAGCTTTTTGGGTAAAATATTTTCATTTATCATCCGTGTTTTGACAAGTAATTATTAATATGATTACATAGATCAAGATTACATAAATACATAATATAAAACATATTTTATATATAATATATATTCAGAATATAAGTATATATAATAGATCGATAAATGGAAAGAAATTCACCATTCATGGAGACGGTAGGCTGTACGTATGGATGAACGTTGTTTTCGTTTCCTTATTGAATTGAATGGAATTAAGTAGATGAAATACACATATATATATATATACATAAATCTAATAGAATTATTATGTCATATATTTCATGAATACTTATTATATATACTTTATAATCATTCTTGAATGGTTATCATGGAGAATGAATCTCATCGCGACGTCGAGAGGTTAATCCGTACGAATGCACGAGCGATGATATCATTCCCATTTTTATTGAATGGTATTGGAGTGGATGATATAATATCATAGAATCAGTATGATGTTATAATAAACATATATATTAATTCTTTAAACCAATATACCCATCCTAGTAAGGTGGTGGTGGAAAAACAGATTACACCATAGCGTGGAGACGGTATTCCGTACGTACACACGCGCGGTGATTTCATTTTATGTAAGATGGATAGAAGTTGAAATAGGGTTGTTTCGTATTTATAATAACAAATAAGTATATTAGTGATACTGATGTTTTTACTTTATTAAGTAACAAAAAAATAATATTAATTAGAAGAAGAAATGAATTTGCAAGAATGAGTAAAGGATATTACCTCTTCTTCGACACGGCTCTTTGAAACATCCTCTTAGGATACTAAAATTGGTCTTTGAAGAATACCAGGACCTAAAGTAAGTTTCTAGGGAAGTTGAGAAGGGAAATGGGCATGTTTTGGCCGATATTGAAGGCTCAATGTTGTTTAAAGATGAGAGGGATGAGGTGCCCTTTTATAAGGGAGGAGAGGGGCCCCTTTGGAATCCACAAAAATATTAGTTTAATATAAATTCAAACCACACATAAAAACCACAAAAAATAACTCAATTAGAATATGAGATGATATAGTGTTGTAATATCATCAAACATACAAATTTAGACATGTTTTTATTTTATATTAAACCTTATCATTTTGATTTATCCTTATTTAATCTATTTAATTTAATTTGTGGTAATAAAATTATAAATTTTAAATGGTTATACATAATAACTTATGTGTTGTGAATTTTCCATAATTGGATAATTTATGAAATTTTAGACTTTATAAATTTCAATTTATAATATTTGAATATTTTTGCGATTTTTAAAAAATTTAATAATCTATTATTTTCATAAAATAACAATAGTGTCACTTCTGACACTATTCATTTATTTGAATTTAAATAAACTCATAACATAAGATATATTCGAGATAAATATTTAATAGGTTCCTAACATGTCATTGTAATCTCTAAAATTAGTGGAGCACATTAAATAGTTCATATATTTTTTATTTTACTATTTGTAAAAGCATTTATTTGATATTACTCTTAATAAAATAATTACTACAACATTTTTGTATAATTATTAAAAATATGTATTTGTTGCATAAAAATTAAAAATAAAATACTAGGATGAATATAAATCTTATAGATTTCATACGAATACTTTTAGCCAGATTTATATTCTAAAACACCCATCTTTTAAAATGTTATATATATTAAATTATGAAGGTGACAACTTTGACATCATTTAAAATAAAAAAAATATAAGTGTCATAAACAATTATATAAGACTCCAAACGGTCATATATTCATTCATTGGATGCTTATGGTGTATATATACAATACCAATAAGCTTTTTTCAGGGTCTTGAATCTTTTAATGGGTATTATTATTTGAATAAAAACTATATTACTTATTTTTCACTAAATAAATAATTTCTGCATCATTAATGTATAAGCTATTAAGGTAATTAAATATATTTTACAATTATAAATAAATTTCCTTGATAAAGAAAAAACATTTTATCTTTCAAATAAGTATTTATAACCGAATTTATAATCTGTATAAACTTATATTAAAAATACTTTAATTATTAAAGTTGAGTGAGACATACTTCACATTCCTTTAAATAAAATAAACTAAAGGTCTTAATCACCTCCAAGTGGGTTCCAATGGAATCCATTTCGACCCAAACATGCCTTTGGACGAGATATAAGCATCCAATTATATTAAGACAAGTGTTAGGTTAATTTTATAATATTATATTTACCCTTAATTACCCGATTTATCTTTTACTGTGGTAAATAAAATTTACCGTAGTTACTATTCATAATGCTCAAAAATAAAAAATAGCCTATTAACAAAAATTGGACCCACTGAT
The DNA here is from genome assembly GCA_963277665.1 of Viscum album. Lineage (NCBI taxonomy): Eukaryota > Viridiplantae > Streptophyta > Magnoliopsida > Santalales > Viscaceae > Viscum > Viscum album. Next base: position 908,178,354 of record OY728139.1, read on the forward strand.
TCCAAATATGGAACCCATTTTTCTAAATTAGATACAAAAAAGTTGTAGAAAAAAATTTAAAATTAATCCCATTGTTAAGATAACGCATTTTAAACGTTAAAACATTACAAAAGATTGAAATGATTTTACCTATGAATTAAATGTAAAATCAATGATAATGAAATATATTATATTAAATGGTAAAATTATATTCTATTTATACTGTAAAAACAATTCAATATTATAATTCAACCATATAAATTATTACGATGAAAAAAGTTGTTTTTAATTAAAATCTAGAGTGTTTTTACTATTCATTAAAATATGAAAGTTATCAGAAAATATCAAAAATTTATCCAAAGTAAATTTTTATATCCTGATTCCAAAGAATAGTTTTATTTTTTCAAATTTAACTTATAAACATGTCAGAAAATATATTTAATGTGTGTGCACCATCAAAAGGTGGCAAACATGCATTTTTTGAAAAAAAAAACATATTTTACCTGAAAATTTTATCTTGTTCTCATACCATGTTTTAGAAAATATGTAAATGAATAATAAGGTTATAAAATTAAAAATATAGTTAATACTATTCATAACGTCTAGTCGATAATATTATTATAAAAATATATCGTTGTTTTAGCGAAACCCAGTATTGCGTACAACACACGCTATCGAGGAAGGTCGTGATTGCGTGTAATGCAAGCCAAGTCTGGATTACGTGTAGTGAAAGACCCCTTTATTGTTGCGTATAAAAAAATACAAACATATTTCATTTATACATTGAATTTATGTATATATATAAACACACTCAATGTTGTGTTTAATAACTACTATCAAACAAACTTGAAATTGTGTTTAACACAATCCAAGATTATGTTGCGTATACCGCAAGCTAATATTGTGTTGCATATAGTGAAAGATAATAATGGTGTATCGTACAATAGAAGATATGAAATTAAAAAGAATATATCTTATAAATTCTCAGGTTGTTACATTCTACCTTCCATAAAATGAATTTCACCCACGAAATTCGTCGGGGTTATAAATCGTTTACTATTCAAAAAAACCCACATCGTAAAAATGAATACTAAAACATAATTTTAAAAACTAATGTATGAAACATAATAATTACCCAAATTAACTCATCACTTGGTTTCCACATAGGATAACATAGGACAAAATATGAATATGGAAGAAAAATATAACCATCATGTTCTGATGGAGAGTGGTAGAGAACATGGCTATGAAATATCCATCAATCACAAAGCCATATGTGATGATCTACGGTACCATATTATTCATCGTATATGAGGGAACTGGGACACCATTTTTGTTTTTCAAGATCATTTCACTAATGTTGAAGAATTATTTAATTAAAAGAAATTATTACTTGATTTTGGTAAAATCTCACTGTTGTTCGTGCCTTGAACAATTTATACTTCATCTCTGAAAGAAATGAAGTTGAATTTGTCTTTCGTGAAGTGTTATCGGATCATGAAATAGAATGATAGGTCATTCCATCTGTCACGAACAAATTGATAGAAAAATTTATTAAATTTTAATAAGTCCATCTATAGTGAGATTTATTGAATATGGATCCTAAAATGGACTTATACAACATATATCATACCGGTTAATATAACAAAACTAGTTTCTACTAACCAGGGACTTCCTTTATGTAAGTGGTAGGCGATAAAGGCATGTTGCACTTCGGTTGTGGGTTTGATTCCCACAACCTCATCCAACGCGACAGGTTTTCGCATGTTCTGCAGGTTGTCCCTTCTCTTAAACTACACAATTATAAAATTCTATCAATAATATCGAAAAACAATTTATCCTTAAACTATACTAACTTATGTTCAACATAATACATTCCAATACTTCTTTCCAAACTCATGTATAAAGAGAACGATTACTAAAAAGGTCATGTAACTAGAACGTGAATACCATCATTTATCCCTCATATATCACAAGATATATCTTGTTGATCGCATTCCAAACATGTGAATACCTTAATCTGGTATTCTATTGAAAAATTAATACCCATTGAACCTTAGTAAAAACATGAATGATTTTAAAATTTAGTTCTTTCCACATAATAAAATCAAAAAAAAATTCTATATACTCAAACCATGATATAGCTTTGTCCTTATATCAGTCATGTGCTCATGCATACTGTCAAACATTTCATTTTCTCCCTATCCCTTCATTATGCGCATATCATCTTCTTTCCAAAAATATCTGAATAACCTATCATGGTAACCAGTACCATTCAACATATAATTTCAAATACTTTAGGAAAAACAATATTGTATCAATCCTTAGATGTCTCTTTATTCCATAGTACCATTAACTATACAACATAACTCTTGATAAACATAAATCATTCAACAACATTATAAAACCATTAACCATGCTTCAACACTTCTTTCATCTCATATATCATTTGTGGTGTCCTCATCATCATCCACATAAATACTGCCCATATAACCATACTGATTCTCTTCATGAGATTTTGCCATAGCGCATTGGTTTGAATAATGACTATACATTCCACATTTAAAACATATAATCATTGCTGATGTCGTAGAAATACCATTATCCTTCTCCATGGTGTTAATTGAACCTTTTCCTTTTCACTTACTAGGTTTGTGTCCTTCTTTTCTGCACCTAAAGAATCTTCTAGTTCCTTTGAAACATTCTATTTGATGCCTCTTCCCACATGATTCAAATGGAGGAAATTGAACTTTTTTTCCTCTATGATCATCATGAAACTCCATCTTTCTCTAATTAGCTGAGTCCGGAAACTTACCAAATTTGAGATCATTGATCATATTATGAGATTGCTGATTTGGCATAATAATGATATGTGGACTTCCAAATCCAATTTAATTTGGTTTCTCATGAATAATATCATTCAATTGTACATCATATCCTCCATTATCGTGAATCTTCTTATTTCCATCCATTTTCTAAAACCCAAAAATAATAGTGTCAGAGGAAAAAATCATGCTAGGTAAAACAACATAATAAAGGGGGAGTGCCTTGAATATCTAACATCTTAGGTTTAATTCTAAGATCGTTACCGAAAATATAAGACTATAACCTATACAAATACTTATCCTTAGGGACATCCCTAGACATACCTTAAATATTTCTAGGGATTTCACTAAAGTTTTGCATCCTAGTTTTCAAAGGATAACTAAACCTTTCCTCTGATACCAACTGTAGAGACCCAAAGCTTGACGTACATGGACATCACATTACTTTTTCGGAATACTTAATACATGACAAAAACACACACACAAGGACTGTAATAGTTTAGTGTCTTTGGACACATGGAACAAAATCATCTAATCGTGGTAAAAGATCTTCAACATCTCCCATAAAGATCTTCCCCTTTTGTTTTCTTACCTAAAACCTTTCTTTAAGTCATGGTGAAAATAAAACATATAAATGGTGAGCTCAAATTCTCAGTAAGGGTAAGCATGGAGAAAATTAAACAAATCATATACATTTAAAGATAAAAACAAGAATATATTCTTTAAACATCAAAATCATGATCAATAACATAAAACATGGTAGTCTATAAGGCATAGATCATAAAGAAACATTAATCATGATAAAATAGAATGGGAAGAAAACATGTAATGTTGGAAACCATTAAGCACATGTTATGATTTCCATAGTAGCCAAGGCATTGCTGCCAAATCAACTTAGTGGACAATGTCCCTTTCTGAATCGAGTTTATTCCCCATTCCAGTCCTGTAACACTGAACTGGATTAACTTACCCTTCCATCCATGTTTATCTCATGAGATATTAATCTTTACCCAATTCATTTGAGGGAGATATAGGTCCCACCCATCTCATAATGAAATCATTCTTACTTGTGCCACAAAATAAACATACATCATTCATAATAACCCAATGAATAAATTGGTTCTCATAAACATCATACCATCATCACAAAATCCATATAAAAGAAATTGATTTCATTTCATAATAAGAAAAGTGAAACCATGTAAATCATAGAGAGACATATGAAATAGTGTCATCTTAGATGGAAAATGGTTTTGATAAAACACTTGAAATGAATTCATGAGGAAAATATCCTTTCTTCTTCAAAATCATTATCTTTTGACAAAATGTCATGAAATTATAAAAGAAAAGTATTTTGTTGAAAATATTAATGAAATATTTTGGATGAATCTTCATGAAAATAAGTCTTTATAAAAGCGTAAAAATATTTTCAGGTCGGATCAAAAAACATTCTTCTCGTACTTTTACAGGAAAAGTCAAACAAGTGCCTCATATGGTAAAAAAAGAATGATTCTATACACACAATGTAGTAAAAGTAAAAATGGGTAAAAAAGGACATTAAACATATGTGAAACCATTATTAGAAAATAGGTACATCGATGATAAATATAACCCTAGTAAATACTTGCGTATAAGCAATCTCGGATAGAAAACAATTGAGATCGCAACATTATCCCTTACCTTATGTCTAATTTCTTCCGTATGTGTCCGAGACTCCTATATTGTGGGTCTAAACATATCATTAACTTGTAACAGAACAATAATAAAATTTATGATATCATATATGATTCACGTACGACTTTATATTACCCGTTCTTTTGTAAATTCCTTGTGTAAGAAGTGTTTTGGGTAAAATCATTTCATTTATCATCCGTGTTTTGACGTGTAATTATTAATATGATCACATAGATCATGATTACTTAAATCAAGAATATATAACATGATTTATATATAATATATATTCAGAATAAACATATATATATTATATACCGATAAATGGAAATAAATACATCGTTCATGGAGACGGTAGGCCGTACGTACGCATGAATTTTATTTTCATTTCCTTATTGAATTAAATGGAATTAAGTAGATGACATACATATATATATGTACATACATAGATACAATAACATTATTATTTCATATATTTCTTGATTACTTATTATATATACTTTATAATCATTCTTGAATGGTAAACATAGAGAATGAATCTCATCGCGTTGTGGAGACGGTAATCCGTACGTACGCACGAGTGATGATATTGTTACCATATTTATTGAATGGAATTGGAGTGGATGATACAATATCCTAGAATAAGTATGATTTTATAATAACCATATATATTTATTCTTTACACCAGTATACCCATCCAAATAAGTTGATGGTGGAAAAACAGTTTACACCACAGTGTGGAGACGGTATTCAGTACGTACGCACGCGCGGTGATTTCATTTTCCGTAGAATGGATAAAAGTTGAAATAGGGTTGTTTCATATTTATAATAACATATAATTATATTAGTGATTCTGATGTTATTACTTTATTATGAAACATCCAAATAATAGGAATTATAAGAAGAAATGAATTTGAAAGCATCAGTAAAGGATATTACCTCTTCTTCGACACGCCTCTTTGAAACCTCCTCCTAGGATACTAAAATTGGTCTTTGAAGATGAACAGAAATTCTATTATGTTTCTAGGGAAGTTGAGAATGGAAATGGGCAGTGTTTGGCCTAGATTTAAGGCTCAAAGTTGTGTAAAGATGAGAGGGAGGAGGTTCCCTTTTATAAGGGAGGATAGGGCACCTCTGGAATCCTCAAAAATATTAGTTTAATATAAATTCAAACACCACATAAAAACCTCAAAAAATGACTCAATTATAATATTAAATGAGATAGGGTTGTAATCTCATCATCCAATCAAATTTAGACATGTTTTTATTTTATATTAAACCTTATCATTTTGATTTATGCTTATTTAATCTATTTAATTTTAATTGTGGTAATAAAATTCTAAATTTTAAATTTTTATAAATAATCACTTATTTGTTGTCAATTTTCCATAATTAAAAAATTTATTACCTTTTAGACTTTATAAATTTCAATTTATAATGTTTAAATATTTTTGTGATTATTAAACAATTTAATAATCTGTTATTTTTATAAAATAACATTAGTGTCAATTTTGACACTATTCATTTATTTGAATTTAAATAACAACCAAACAGATAATATATTTAAGATAAAATATTTAATAATTTCCTAACATATCATATTAATCTATAAAATTAGTGGATCACATTAAATAGTTCATATAATATTTATTTTAATACTTGTTAAACCATTTATTCGATATTTCCTTGAATAAAATAATTACTACAACATTTTTGTATAATTTTTAAAAATACTTATTTTTGCATAAAAAATAATAATAAAATACTAGGATGAAGATAAATCTTATATATTTCATAAGAATAATTTTAGTCAGATTTATATTCTAAACACCCAACTTTTAAAATGTTATATTTATTAAATTATAAAGGTGAAAACTTTGACATCATTTAAAATAAAATAATATAAGTGCCATAATCACTTTTATAAGACTCCAAACAGTCATATATTCGGTATTTGGATGCTTCTGGTGTATATATACACAGCCAATAATATTTGGTCGGGTTTGTGAGCCTTTTAATGGGTATTATTATTTCAATAAAAACTATATTACTTATTTTTCACTAAATAAATAATTTCTGCATCATTATTGTAAAATCTATTGAGGTAATTAAATATCTCTGAAAAATGATAAATAAATTACCATGATAAAGAAACAAAATTATCTTTCAAATGTGTATTTATAACTGAATTTATAATATGTATAAACTTATATTAAAAATACTTTATTTATTAAAGTTGAGTGAGAAATATTTCACTTCCCTTTAAATAAAATAAACTAAAGGTCTTATTGTCCTCCAAGTGGTTTCCAATGGATTCTATTTCGACCCAGATATTCCATAGGATGAAATATAAGCATCCAATTATATTAATACAATTTATAGGATAATTTTATAACATTATATTTACCCTTAATTACCCGATTTACCTTTTACTATGGTAAATAAAATTTACCATAGTAACTATTCATAATGCCCAAAAATAAAAAGTATCCTATTAACATAATTTGGACCCACTGATTCTAAATATGGAATCCATTTTTCAAAACTACATACAAAATATTTGAATAAATAAATTTAAAATTAATCCCGTTGTTAAAAAACGAGTTTTAAAAGTTAAAACATTACGAAAGATTGAAATGATTTTACCTGTGAATTCAATATAAAATCAACACTAATGACATACATTATATTAAATGGTAAAAATATATTCTATTTATACTTTAAAACCATTAAATATTATAATTTAACTATATAAATTATTACAAGGAAAAAACTTGTTTTTAATTAAAATATAGCGTGTTTTTACTATTCATTAAAATATGAAAGTTATCAGAAAAATATCCAAAATTTAGCCAAAGTAAATTTTTATATCCAGATTCCAAAGAATAATTTTATTTTGTCGGATTGAACTTATAAACATGTCAGAAACTATATTTAAAGTTGATGCGCAATCAAAAGGAAGCAAAACTGCATTTTTTTTAAAAATACTTATTTTACCTGAAAAATTTATCTTGTTCTCAGACCATGTTCTAGAAAATGTGTAAGATGAATAATAAGGTTATAAAATTCAAAATGTAGTTAATATTATTCATAAAGTCTAGTCTATAATAATATTATAACAATATATCATTGTTTTAGCAAAACCTGGTATTGCGTAAAACACACACTATCGAGGAAGGTCGTGATTGTGTGTAATTCAAGCCAAGTCTGGATTGTGTGTAGTGCAAGAGTCCTTTATTATTGTGTAAAACAAAATCCAACCATATTTGATTTATATGTTGAATATATATATATATAGGCACACTCAATGTTGTGTTGAATAACTACTATCAAACAAACTTGAAATTGTGTTTAACAGGATCCAAGATTAGTGTTGCGTATACTGCAATCTAATATGGTGTTGCGTATAGAGAAAGATAATCTTGGTGTATCGTACAATAGAAGATGTGAAATTAAAAATAATATATCTTATAAATTCTCAGGTTGTTACAAGAACTAAGGAAGTAGGACATGAAACACACAGAATGATACCAACATGATTGAAGCCTTGAATGGATTTGATCATGTCACCCTTAAACAGACACCAAGACTCCCTATAGGAAGATCCTGGAAAACTATTAGGACATAGTGAATTCTCTAGGTCATGACCCAGCATGGCCTCATGAATTTTTTTTCCATTGGGATAACTTCAATGAATTTATTATCATAGTTGGATAAAGTATTGGGAATCCCCTCCATGGCCTCATCGTTTATTATGGGATACCGTTTGGTAATACAAGGATTATGGCCGTCAAGTAGATCATTGAAAGGAGAATAATCCATGTCTCCAATGGAAATTAATTCATTCGAAGATGAACCATCCTCAATGAGAATATTCAGTTTGATAACAAAATATTTTTTCTTTGATTCATGCATAAAAATATGGAGTGTTGTTATCACCTTCATGAAGAAATTTTATTTATGAATCCTCGTGCAACTTGATCTCTTCTCTCGGGATCATCTCTGTCAAACTCCCCTTCTTATTAGATATATCCTAAAATAATCATTCACTCCAATTCTCCTTCAGGAGGGATTAAATTTTTTGTATTTCCTTCTCCATGTTTTTTATGACTTGGTAATTTGTAGGGTACTAATTGATATTAATTTTAATGTCTTTTTTAAGGCATCTCATATTATTGTTAAGGCAAATCCATATGTTCCCATGTCTTGGCCTGCTCTATGAATTGCTTAAAGCCTGATGGTAACCATGGTGACTAATCCACTAACAAGAGATGATAATGTGAATGAAACCATCCTATTGGGAAGGAATGAATGCCGACATAGGTGAATGATATGAAATACCTTAGACCAAGAGAAATACCATCACATTCATGTATGTTGATTTGGCAAGAACATTATCTATGAAACTATCAAGGTGGCTCCAAGATCAAAAAATCACACATTGATTATTTAACCATTTGAAATGATCACCAATGTATCATATGTACAAAAACCTTTTTCCAACCAAACTAATATGAAATAAAATATATTCTACCGGGGAAAGCACTATTACCTTACTTCTCATCCAGATTAGTGATCATATTGAAGTCCCCCCCTACAATCCTTAAGAAATCTCTTGGATCAAATGCATCATGACCCTTCCATAAGGATCCTCTTTTATGGGTATAAAAACTTCCATAAATTAAGTAGACAACCATAATGTTAGTGTATATGGAAACCATAGTGGTGATAAATTTTTCAACCTCATAAATAAAATAAATTCAAATAATTTTTCTCCTGAAAATTCTGAAATGCATGTTAAAGATGATGGCATGTATGAATGAATACATTTCTATCAAAGGATAAAACCATCCAAATCTATAGGAGTTTTTCATTTTTTTGCATATGGAATCAATCAATGAAATGTTATTTTTTATCTCCAATGTGTTATAGTCTCGTATGACTTGTACACATAGGCCATGGACATTCCAGATGAAAATAGGTTTCATTACTCCTCAAGGTGCCTGGATTTCACCCTAGGAAACCTGGAATAATTCAATTTAGAAGATGAAAGGTCCCTATTATATCCGATTTTTGACATTAAACATGAAACAAATAACATTACCCAATGTATATGCACATAAAATCAACAAAAGATGTCATATTAATCAATGTATTGAATTATTCCTATCATGTAAAATACTATCAGTATGCATTGTGGCATATGTGGTCTACCATAAACTATACACATATTCAAATTACTATGTGAGAATAATTATTCAACAAAGTAAGATATTTAGATATTGGAAATACCATTTAATATACATTAATTCTTTATTTCATGGAAAAGGACGATCTAAATTGGAATTTTGATGTCATAGGGGATGTAATCTGCAGGATCATGGTGAGTCAAAAAGTATCTATAGTTTTCTACATGACATATGTGTTCATCCTGACACCTTTTTAGGAAAGGACCCTCTTCTAGGTTGTAATTCATACCACATAACATTAAACTAGAGAACATCCTAAAAATTGCATAATCTTTATGCTAATCAGGCCCCATTATATAGGGGGAATTTTGTGGGTCTGAAAAAGTTTTCATTGAATATGAGAATATATTATAAATTTTGGAATCGAGGAATGAATTATTTATACATTTTTAGGATTTATTATCGATAATGTATCCAGAACTATAAACCAACACATCTCTTATATATTTCACACACATTATCAGGGTACCACCACTCCTCATATTAATCCTATAAATAGAAATCATTTATGGGTTTAGAATGTAAAAATCTAACCCCATCCCCAAAACAAATCCTCATTTGTTATATGAGGAATTTGATCGAAGATGCCTAAAATGCTTATATGCCTTGAGGATGAAAGAGGTTAAATTATGCTCCCACACATAATTTTACATTCTATGAGGGTGAGTAAGTGAATCCATTCCCCCCAAACAAATTATTATATTCTTTTATAGAATGAGACATCCTTTTTATAGCCCCAAAAATGAATTCCCTTTTTTTAGTGTGAGATGGACCCCTATTTCCCCACAATAAAAAAAATACTTTCCATGTGATGGTTTTATTACACAACCGCATTATGAAAATTATGATTTGTAGTAAACCGACCATATTGAGAAAACTATAATTTAACATGATTTAGAAATATAAGTCTTACACATACATTATGGAGATAGAGAATGGATATATAGTTGTTGTAGAAGTCTAATGAAGACATTGGTTGGTAATTCTCCTACCATGTTCCATATAGAGAAGAAAAAGTTAGAAATCACAAAGGTATCCATCTAGATAGGTTATTCATATCCCCCAAAAATGTTGATTCCATTGTTAGCATGAAGTAATTCCACCACAAGGAGTCGTTTTTGCATAAGAACTCCCTTCATGATCCCCCACACAACATAACGAAGAACAGTTTTTGGAATCAGGGATCCTTACATTATTTTTCTCTCCCGGTGTTCCTTCTATCATTATATGTAGTGTTTGTCTGCACATTATCCCCAAAAATAACTATTAAAATTTATTCAGAATCCCCATACCAATTTATTGTAACTCCTTCATTCAAACCTCCTCTACAACTTCCAGATTAATTCATCCTAGGGATGGGATACACTCGCATTTCATTAATACAATTAATCATTATGATTGTAATTAAGGTCCCATATTTATCCTCCTTGGTAGGATGGATATTAATAATGTTAATAATAATATAATCTGTAGGTATTGAGGATCCCAACCATAAGGATGGTGGAAGATGTATTCTAATGCTTGGAGGTAACAACTATTTTTTAAATTGCGAATTGAATAACAAAAAATCCATATTTTCATTCATATCCACTCTTCCGCCAGCCAGAGGGATATGTTTATTGGAGTATTTTATATATTAATCTCATATCCATTCTTACATGACATCTAAAAGCAATAGATTCCCCCACTATCATCCACAAGAATAAAAAAATATATTATGAAAAGTTTCATATCTCCCAATTTTTTATCATTGTCACAACGAACATGCCTTATGTCCGGATAAAGGTTAATGGTGGTTATATCACTATTTAATCCAATATCAGAAAATGGTCCTCCCTTTAATTTTTATATCCCAATATCTTCAAAATTCTAAATCATTGATCCCCACTATAGTGGGATACATATGAAGCCTCCATTTTTTTCAAAACTATCATTCGAAAATTAATTTTTTTATTATGACATATTCCCAATAATATCAGAACCTCAAACCAAAAGGATATATTTATTAGTGGAACAATAATTTATCACTCACATTGTAATGTTCAATCCCAGTGTGATATATCTTTTCAAGGCCACATTACCCTCCAGATCAACTATAAAAGGGACACTTATTATAATTCCTACAAATTAATTTAATAGGAATATTTTATATTGATGTCGTTATCGCATGACACTAAATTATATTGTATGTTCATTTACACATGACAATAAATGGCATTGTGTTTACTATTATGTGGCATTGAACAACATAAATTCTGATTCCTATTAACCAAGATATGTAGGAATCCCCTATTATATGGTTCATACCAATATCAATCCTCCAACTACCACACTGGGTGAAAATATACCCCATTTCACACAATCATGATGATTTAAAACATGATCCTATAAATTAATCAATACATAGTAAAAAAATGATATGGGATTTCATTGATGCATATATGTGAATCTCTCAATGGATAACCTTGGATATATACAAATCATTTCATTGATAGAGATCCTGTGATATATACAAATTTTTCACCTCTATATATTTTGGATTGATTGAAAAATATGACATGATAATTATTATATTTTATGGTTTATAAAAAATTCATGAATATAAATTAAATTATTAATAGAGTCATATAGTAGGGAATAAGACCCTCCAAGAGGATTTTATGTTTCTGACATCCCATCACCTTAACTAATCTTATTTACTAAGAATTACTATAGAAATACCTTTAATGACCACATGCAATTGGAATGGAGATCCATGAATCACCCTTGATATGATATCAATTTGGTGTTCCCAATTCTCATATGAAATACCAATTAAGTTAGTTTTTCTCTTATCGATAAAGAGAATGATTCTTTATCTTTGATGTGGACTAAAAAAGACCGTGTATTTATGTATATCAAATTGGAAGAAATTGAAATCATAGGGACTGAAAATACTTCTAAAATTTCCCAAATTATTCTGAAAAAATCAATCTTAGTGGAGATCAATTGAGAATAAAGGGATGATTTAAATCATCAAACGAAGGTGAATTCAACAAATAATGTGTGATTCAATAATTAAACATTATAATAGATAGTTTCATTTAATATGGAACTATTATTTATGTCCCATCATAGCAAAAAAAGTTATTATAGTTTCTCATTTTCAATAAATCTAAGAATTAAAAAGACATTCCAACATATTTGATAAAACTATTTGTTGTATTTCGTGAATAAAATTATTTTTGAGTAAAACTCAATTTTATTTTTATGTTATTAAGTTATATATATATGAAAAATTAGGATGGGATGATGGAACAATTACACACAACACATGGTCGTGGGATAACATCACTACAGACATTATCCAAATATACCCAAACACATTCCAAGTAGTGTGAATTTTTTTATGATGGATATTCCCAAAAGACTACACAATTCATTGCAACTCATTAATATTTATCAGCAGAATAACATTCAATGATATACATACGGTATGTGGTAATCCTACACAAGGAACAAAATTGTCCGTTTCTGATCATGGTGAACGGAAAACATCTAATGTATCTAGAAAACCTGAACATGCTATAAATATGGGTTAGAAAATTATAATAAATTGTCTCCCTCAAAATAATGGCCAATATGAAAGGAGAATTTATATATCTAATGAACTGTTGTGATCTTACTTAATATATTTTAATTGATTATGGGATATGAATCTTACATTAGTTGAGTTCTGATAAAAAACTCATCTATTAAAGTATTAAAATGGACCTATATTATTCTCAATATGGGAGGCTATATTTAACTAATAAATTTTTTAGTGAAATTGTTGAATGATAATTTCGTAGAAATGATGATTTATAAGAGTTGACTAATAGAGTTAAATCCTTTAAACAATATAGCAATTCTTCTCATAGTAAAATATATAGTTATTCTCATAATAGTAAAAAAAATTCAATTTTTTGTTTGAGTCGTAGTGTTCCTTTAAATGAAACCATGATAAAGATTCATGTGTTTTGGAAATAAGGTAATTCCTAGCTTTAGGTACATTATTCCCTTTGATAACATCGATTGCATAGGATTTGTTGCCTATGATATTTCACTTACAAAAAAAATCACATAGGTTAATGATGTGTTCCACATATCAGTACTAAGGAATTATAAACATTATCCCTTATAAATAATTAATACATATGTGGTATAACTTAACCATGCCCCATTTTATGAGGTGAAATTGGTTATATTCATAGACTAATTAGTTATATTTCTATATAACAAGATAACTCAACATCCCAATTTACTTTTTTTAAAAAAGTCACTAAGTGGAAACATGGGATCCGTTTGAGGAAATGAAGAAATGTTCCCAAACTTATTCTTAGACAAGGACATGAGTTGAAACATTGTGGATAGAATTTCTAATAGGGGAGTTATATAGTGACATATAATATTATAAATGAAAATTTAATTTTGAGTATGTATATGTCATATATATGAATATAGTATATAATAAAAACATGAAACACATAATAAAAGATGATACTTTATTTTATTAATTTTTAAAATTATATTAACAATAAAAATTTACACATGAAGAAGTAAAATGGGAAAATGGTAAAATAATCAATAAGTCCACTAGAACTAGAAAATGGGGATCAGATTGATGTATTTGAATTATCAAACTCATTAAAAATACCCAAAAACATAATTAAATAATATGAGATCCAATCATCATTTAGGAAATTATAATTTTCAAAAATATAGTGGAATTGACATAAATGATGAATGAAAGAATCAATAAATACATAGTGGAGGTGATATGGGCATTATAATTGTAATATGACCATTAAAAATAGTATCATTACTGTATGAATTGTAACATGAACTCAAAATAATAAAAATTAATATAAATAATATGTATGAAGATTCAGTTATGAAAATATAAATCATATAAATCCATAAAATAAATATAGTTATTACAAACTCAACAATGATCTATGTTAAATTAAATGAAATTTTCATTATTTAATGTAAATAAATTTTTTGTAAGAAATATATATCTCTATATTATTAAAAAATAATAAATAATTGAACATCATTTTTTATTATGAACATTGAAACATTATAAGGTTAATTTCTATAGTATTCTAAAAAATATAAATTTTTAGCCCATTAGTAAAAATACTTTTTTTATGTAAATTTTGTAATTTAATAGCATGATTCATTATATAATAGTGAAATAATCAATATTATAAGGATAATATCAGGAAAAAGTATATTAAATTAATGAAATCCTCAAATTTAAATTCCAATCCAAAAAAATTATTTCATGAAGATGAAAATTATAAATAATTCCGTTAATAAAAATAATTATTCATTTTTCAACATTGAAATATAATAATGTAATAAATTAAATTTATAAAGGTTTTGAAAGAATTTAAGAAACTTAATTTTAATGATATATAATTCACAATGTCAAAAAATTAAATATTTGAAGTTTTACCTTAGAAATCATCTTGCAGTCAGTATTTAAACATAACAAGTGTCCTCTCCTCATGTATATGTATAAATTCTTACTCACATCATAAATCCACATTAATTACACTTATAAAAATCTAACCTCTCCCAAAATTTACCCTATTAATCCCATTATTTTACTTAGTGGTGTTTTTCAGCTATAAAACTCTATGATTCCAAGGAGTTATGTGTCACCAAAAACAAACAAAAGTAAAGAGGTAAGATTCCTTCATATTTTGATTCCATTTTCTTCTTCTCTTCCATAATTATTCAAAAAAAAAGTAACCCAAACAACACAAAATCAATAAAATATCCTGTTATCATTATGTAATAGCTATTAAAAAAATTTAATAATTTTATATATTCATTTCTTCTCCTGGATCCCCTTCTGAAAATGTGTCATCAATAGACTCTCATCCTCTCTTAGGATTGTTTCAATTTTTTATTTATCACAAACTTTTGGATATTTATAAAAAATTATTTATCATATATTATTATATAAATATCATCATTTTTATACATTAATAGATAATTTTAATAATATATAAAATTTTATAAAGTAAAATACTTAAATTGAATCAAGATGAGTTATTAAATGAAAATATAATATCATAAACATCAGTACTAATGAAGAGAACTAAATAATAAAATAAACTGATTATAATAGATAACGTTTAAAAAATATGAAAATAACTCACTTATGGGTTCATGTTTTAAAGAGTATATGTTCAATATATAGGAGTCAGAGGAGTGAATAACTAATATGGGACTAATGGTATGGGTACTCCTAATCCTGATTTTTTACATTGGGTTATTCTAGATTTCACTATAATATTGTTTTATTTCATATAAAACCCTTTATAATGATTATATTATTAGATTTTCCCTATATTTTATATGGATAATCATTCATATACCCTGTTCACTTCTTTTTTGTGACAACTATAATGTTTTTTACAATGCAATATTTTTAAAAAAAATCCATTCGTTCATCTTGAGTTGTTTTCCCCTTATCATTCTTATATATGATATTTTTATACCAATAAATAATGTTCAAATATATGTTTTCCCTTGTTTCATCATTTCTAGATAATGGTATTCATTAACATATTATTTATGACTACATTATTAATAACATTCCATCAAATGTGTTTATTTCATTACTAATATTGTTATATGTTTTACTTATATATTTAATATAATGACTGTTACCATAGCAGCCCGAAGAAAGGGTATTACATTAATACATTATCATAGGATACAACAAATTTCATACCAAGGGACCAAATATTTTAATAGTCTTGTTAAACTAGATACATACTAATAGTCCATGTTATATTTTGACACATAAAATACACAAATAATTTCATTAATTCTACAATTATTACCCATTTGTGTAACACTGCCTATCAGTCATAACATACTTCTTGAAATCTGAGGGAAAATAAACCACATGAAAGGGGTGAGATCAAATGATCAGTAAGGGTTTTTTTATAGTGGAGTCTATGAATAAATATGAAATAAAAATATGGAATGATTTATAATTTATATACATCCCATTTAAATAGTAACATGATCAATGAAACATTACCATGAATTTTATAACTAATCAAATAATCACAATTAATATTAATAATGATACAATGAATAATGTTTGAACAATTCACTATCGATATCTATCCTCAAGATAGCTACCATTATGATATTTTAACATTACAGTTTATGACTTTGGGTAGAAACCTTTCAAATTAGTGTTAAGATATATCCTCCTAAAAATTAAAACTGATTATACAGAATAACCAACAGTTTGTCACCAACTTATTTGGTCTCATGAAATCTACCAATGAATTAATGGGATATATTGGTCCACACCAATCAATTAATATGTCAAATTAATTACACATATTATTAAGGTGAATCATAAATCACCTTAACATTCATATTGAAAAACTAGCATATGAAATGTGAATACATCAACCATGCATCATAAATGATATCAACATAGTACACCGAATGTATAAATGATCATAAAACATTCAATAAAATATGATAAATGATATTATAATATATCATCACCAATTAAGCATATGATATGACTAAGGATGCTGACATAAATGACAATACGTTAATAAATTCATTGATTTTTTTCATTGAAATACCTTTTATAACTTGAAAACATTTATTTAAAAATTCAAGAAATTTTAAATGAAATAATTATAATTGAAATGAACACTGTAAAATTTTATTGGAATTATTAAACTGTTAGGGCATCCTGATGGCCGAAAAATCTTCTCACACCACATAAGTTAAAAAAACATTCCTTATGTTGAAAAAATCACAAAGTATCATGTTTGAAAAATGAAAAAAGATTCTTTTATAAACATTATATAAAATATAAAACATTGGTAAAATGGAAATGAAAAATTCATAGGATAATAGTTAAAATATTTTTGAAAACAATTATAAGAAACATGGATTTGGATGATAAATGACCCTGAGTAGATACATACATATAAATAATCCAAAATAGTAATGATCTTGTGAAATACCCCTTTCAATGTACATTCCATTAGTTGAATTTTATTTTGAATCATTCAAATTGATTTAATAAAATTTATCAAGTTATACTTGAACCATACCCATATTTATCATATCATATATGATCTTCTTATATCGTTTGGATAATATTTTGTTATTACGCCTGTTTTCAGGGTTAACTTCTTTATTTTACTATGCATGTTTTGTCTAGTAAGTCATGTTCCTTATAAATATGACATATTTATTTTATTCACATAATGATATAAAGATCCTATATAGTAAATTATATAATATTTTAATCAATATCTAATTGTTATCCTGGAAAAAGAATCACATGGTGTCGTGGAGATAGTAGGTCATAAGTACGAACAAGCGACCGCATCATTCCCTTAATGGTAAAAGTGTAAGGAATTGGATTGTATAATAATTAATTAGAATAAATATAATGTAATATTTATCATTTAAATCTCATATACAAATCATTACACCCATCCAAATAATGTGGTGATGAAAAACAATTACACCACAACATGCAGACGGTAAGTCGTACATATGAACACACGATGCTTTTGTTTTTTGTAGGATGGATTAAAGGGGTAATATTGTTATCTAATATTACTAATAACATGTAATCATATAGGTGATAAATAATGTACAACTATAGTATGTTAAAACAATGAAAATGATGTAGAAGAATAAATGAACATGAATTTGATGGTAAAACAATTACCTCCTCTTCAATGGACTTCCTTTAGACCCACTATTATGGGATCTACAATTGGAATTCCAGGACCTCCAAAACACAGATAAATATGTATTAAGGATAAATGGAAATGGATTGGTAAATCTTGATGGCTAAATGTAGTGAGAGGGAATGAGGGAGGAGGTTCTATTTTATAATTTAGGCGAGGGAAACTTTTGGGAATTCTCAAAATATTAAATATAAATAAATAAATTTTTAATTTCAAATGGATCCCAAGTGAGTTATTTAGAATATAATATTATTACTAGTCTAGTTCCTACCAAAAAATATTTTTTATAAATATTATATCACATTTAAACCAAAATATTTTTAATTCAACCCTTAGATAAACCTTTGAAATCATACCGCGACAACACCACTTGCTACTCCATAAGGGTTAATATAGTTACTATAAAGTGTCAATAGATCCATAATTTTATTGTTGATGATAAATTTAACCTTATATAGGTATTGGTTTTTTGAATTTTATATTTTTGTGAATTTTATATCATTCAATAAAGTATTATTTATTTTAATGAATCATTAATGTAAATTTTGATACTATTCATTTCTTGATTTTTTTAAAAAATTAATAATGTAAATTAAAAAACATTTAATTAATCACTAAAATGTCCAAGTAATCTATAAACTTGTTGTGCAGAATTAATTAACTGAAATGACATTTATTTCAATATTTTTAATATCAATTATTTGATATTTCTATTAATTAAATGATTAATACATCATCATTGTATATGAATTTAATGTAATTATCATTTTCCAAAAAAGAAAGACAAATTACCATGATAAATAAAAATATTTTATCTTTCAAATAAATATTTACCTAGGAATTTATATTCTATATAACCCGATATTAAAAAATTCTATAATAATTAAAATATGAGTATGAAATATTTAACATTTCTTTAAATAAAATACAATAAATGCATTTATCTCAGCCAATTCTCTTTAAAAAGGTTATAATTTTTTCCTATTGGTGATTTTTCTGAAACCCAAACATCCAGTTAATTTAAAATAGCTTTTGTGATAATTTTCTAAAATATATAAATTTATTTTTACCGTTAATTGCATGATTTACCCATGACCGTGGTAACAAGAAATATTACTAATGTTACTATTCATATACATAAAATAAAATATATCTATTTAATAATTTGGACCCAATGATTCCAAATAATAAATCCATTATTAAAAATTCAGAACATATACGTTTCAATAATTAATTTAAAAATAATCTTGTTTACAAGGTGAAAAAATGGGTTATTAAATTTTAAACATGTAAAATATTGATATTTTTTTATAAAGAAATTTAATTTAAAATTGATTCCAATGACTTAAATTGGATTAAGTGAAAAAATCAATTAACACCTTAAAACCAAAAAAAATATAATGCAACAGTACAAATAATTTTGATGAAAAAATTCGTTTCCAGTTAAAAATAAATATTTATTTAATATTCATCTAAACATGAAATTTATCATTAAAATATGAAAATCTAGAACAATGTTAATTTATATATTCCTATAAAAAATATAAGGTTATTTTAAAAAAATATTTAAAAGTTCAAAAATGGGATTTTAGATAGATTCACCATTAAAATGAGGTGAAATTTTCTTTCAGATTATATTTGTTTTTATACATAAAATTGGGTTTGTTTATATTTAATACCAATATATTATATTGAATTAATGTCAATAATATATGATTATAAATCTAAAAAATATATTTCATTAATATAATTTATTAAGAAAAAAATAATAAGGTGGATCAAAATAAAAAAAATCTTCATATTCAATTGGTTTATATTTTTAATTTTAAATAATTAGTATCCGATGAATTCATATTATATTTTTGTAAACCATATATCTTCATAATGTTTTTAATTATATTCATAAATACTAACAGAATGACTCGTTTATAAGGGCTATATTTAAATAATAATATTAAGTTGTTTTTTAAACTCGTTGCTGATTGGAATTATATATCCCTATAACTCATTATATAATGTAATATATCGCATGATATTAGTTGTGTCGTGTGTAACCATGATTCTATGTTATTAGATAATTATGATTTATTTATTTATATATATATTTTATACATGAACATGACATTTGTTTCATCTATAACTTATATGTCAGATTTTAAAACAATATTTAAATTCTACATTATTATGAATATGGTAGATTAGATTACTTGTTAAATTCATTCCTGAATTCCTATGACGATGTTTCTCTACCTATGAAATATCGATGATAATCATGATCATTGAAGTACTATTGATTCATGTCTATAATTCATTCTATGTCAATATTCCCTTATTGATCTTTTATATTATCCGATTTTTGATGTATATCTTCAGTTGGTTACATGTACTAAGGTGAAAATGAAATATTTTAATTGAGAAATTATGAATAATTTGAATAATGTTTACGTTTTATTATGTATAAATAGTATATGAGCCTAATGTTTCCATCAAACTAAACCATTTTATTATGTATTATATTATTGTTATGTTGTTTACCTTAAAAATATGTAATAATTAGAATGATAAAATTGGGTCATTATAGAAAAACACTACACCATCAGGAAATAGTACATAGGGTTATGGAGTACCATTCCCTAAGGGTTACATATAGGTTTAATGGTTGCTATATTGTTTAAAATTTATTCCTAGGGTATCCATTCAAACAATTAATAACATAGTTTCCAATTATTATTATTTTAGGAACTGATAAGATATTCTAAAAATGTTTTATTTTTTGTATTATAATCACACCTCGGGATATTTTATTGATGATGATTCAAACATTAATGGTATGAAGTGAATTTTTTGAGAAATGTATGTATAGTATATAATCAATATCCCTAAAGTATATTTCACCATGTTTATAAGACATTTTTGGTGTTAACAGATATGAGTGAAATTAGTTGTGTATATAATTACATGAATGGGTTGTATAACTAATTCCAATAGGTACTCTTTTAATGAATAAAAATATACCCATGGAGTATTTTAAGCTAACTAGTAGGGGAAAAGGTTGGTTTACTTTATGTTCTTCCTAAAACAATGGGTCTAGATAGAATAACATTGATTTTATAGGTTTATGTGTTGTTCCCTATTAGATATTTTAGTTTTTTTCCTCTTCTGATCTAACTTTTTTTGAATCTATTAAATGGAATATCCATATGAGAAAAAAGTTCCCATTGGGTAACTATGTCCCCCAATATGGATTATTTTACTGAGTTAAACCCCATAATTCCTCTTTATATCTATTATCCAAATATGTTTCAATCTAAACAATGAGGTTATTAATATCTTCCTTTGACCTTTTTGTGTAGAATGTTACATCCAAAGATGGCCTCAGATCAAATTATTTCTTCTCCTCACATATATAAAAAATAGTTTTCTAAAAAACATTTTCCTAACTCATACACCCATATGTAGGAAAGGATTATATTATATATAGATGATACTAATATTTTTAAGGACGTATATTTAGTACATGATTATATAATTATTAGTCCTATAGTATTCAATGTTTTCTCAAATATAAGAATAAACTTTGAAAGAAACAAATAGTTCCCAACTCTTATACACCCACTATATTTTAAATATATTAATATATCATTATTATTCTCTAATGGTTGAAAATACAAGATTAGTGAAAAATCATTTTTATTATCCTTTATATATGATACCATATTCAATCACAATTATTTATCCAAACACTGAAACATATATTTTCAATATATTCAACAGATATTTAATTACAAAATTATACACTTTTTATTATATTGATAATATTTCAATTCTATGTAAATATACATAATCTTCTTATTCTTAAGAAAAATTCAAAATAATGTTTGGATATTATACACATGTTATAAATTTAACCGATTTTTCAATAAAATACAAATAATCATCATACCTATTATTTTTTCTCTCAAGGCATTAACCTGATACCACATAACTCTGTATGGGTACATGTCCCATCAAAGTTCCCATTTTATCATAACACTATTTGCACTGGAATTTCATGGAAACTAAATATCGTAACTCACAATTATGGATTTTAGAATTTGAGATTGTAAGATCCACATGAGTTTGTTTGACATATATTATGATAATTCAAAGCATATAGAACCAATTATTGATTCAAATGTCAATTTATTTTGACTTCTTATTGGAATTAAATGTTTAAAGATATAAATATTATTGAGTAAATAATATTAAATATTCTCATTTATTTTTTATTTAAACTGTAACACCCGAGACTTTAATGTTATATAAATCATAAAAGGAATATTTTACTACACAACACTTGATTGGCTTGCTTTACACGAAATCGCGACTTCCTTGATAGCTTGCATCGTACGCAATATCGAGTTTCACTAAACGACGATATGCTATTATAGCCATTATGAATAGTAATAACCACTTTTTGAAATTTTATCTATAAAAAAGGACCTCATTTTTGGATTCAGAATACCGAAATTAGCCTACGGTGAAATTTTGGTATTTTTCTGAAAACCTTCAATTTTTGTTGAATAGTGAAACCACTAAGTGGTAGGTTAAAAACTGAATTTTGCATAAAACTTAATTTTAACGCTTCTGTTAATGGAATTTCGAAAATCTGACAGACACGGTTGATATCAGTAAGTAAAATGTGGTTAAATGAGATAAAAATAAATTTTTGATGAATAGTAACTTTTTACTTTTTTTACTGCGGTTAATAGTAAATAGGGTAACTAAGGGTAAATATGATATTACTATTACCCTAACACATGTCCTAATTCTATTGGATAAGTGTAATTCGACCAAATACAACCTTATGAATATAATATGACCATTTAGGTCCACTTGGATTAGATTATGACATTTAATATTATTTTATTTAATGAATAGTTAAAATAGTTAAAGTCAATGTTTAATAACTAAAACATTTTTAATATGGATTTATAAAAATGATAAATTCGATTATAAATATTCATTAGAATGATAAAAAGATTTCCTACATAATGATATTTTATTTATAATTTTTATACTTTAAATAAATTTATTTATTTATGACACAACGATGATGCAGTAATTACCCTTTTAAAGAAATGTTAACATAATTGATGTTATAAATGCCCAAATAAATGAAATTTGAGACTTTTTATGAATTCCACTAATTTTCTATGTTACTATGATATATTTTTTTTGATTTAATCAAGTTGGTTCGAACATATAATTCTGTTATGACTTTCAAAAAAATCATATATCAAATAGTGTCAAAATTGACACAAAATAGTTTTCAAATCAAATATTATATTATTAATTGTTATTTTATTCCTAAAAATCTAAGGTTCGGCCAAATGACTTAGATAAGGATATATATATTAATAATAAACAACTTGGGGTTCATTTGGCATGTTATAGTAAGTGTATTAACCATATAGTTAAGAAAACAAAAAGACACGGTAAAAGTTAAATTATTTAACTTAGAGTTAAATCTAATTGATAAGGTTAAAATAATAACCTAAAATTTTCTAAATCCTATTGGTTGATAGGATTTCGACCCATCCCCACTTTACCTTCTAAATAAGACCCTTTGGAACCATTATAAATAGATTTTGACTTTAATATAAAATAATATTTTGAGATATTCCTAAGGTGCCCCTCTCCTCCCTTATAAAAGGGAACCTCCTCCCCCTCCTCCTCACACCAATTTGAGCACTCAAGCTTGGCCAAACCCTGCCAAAATCCCTTCTCCACTTCCCTAGAATAATCCTAGAGGTCTTGGCCTTCTTCAAAGACAAATCTTAGTTCCCTAAGTGGAGGATTCAAAGAGGCGTTTAAAAGAAGAGGAGCTTCGGACACGTACAAAGAAAATCGGACCTAAGGTAAGGGAAATATCACAATCTCACTTCTATCCGAGATTGTTTTTACTTTTGTAATTACTGGGGTGTATTTTATCATCCACATCCATGTTTCCTCAATATGTAATATTTTTTCCATCCACCTACAATTTTTTAAATCCAATTTTACCCTTCGGTGTGTTTTTAGTAAAAGATATGAAAGGAATCTTTTGTCGTTTTTTTCATACGAAGTACTTTTTTGACTTTTCCGACAAAAGTACGAAGAATGTTTTTTTTAACTTATACGGCATGAATGGATTTTTAAAAAATTATTTCCAAGAATCTTCTTTTACAAGTTTTCAAGTTTATTTTTAATCAACTTCTTTTAGTTTATAATTTTATGACATGTTAAGAAAATAAAAGTGTTTTCGAAGAAGAAAGGTTATTTTCTTCAAGAATGGAGTTCAAGTGTTTTATCAAAATTATTTTCCATATAAGATAATAAAGGGTTCTATTTTTATCCCTATTATTACATTGATTTGATTATGTTGTGAGGGAATTATTTTATGAAGTCATTTACCTTATATGATTTGTTTTATGATGTCATGATGTTTCAAGAATCCCATTTTTGTTACATGTGTTATGCGATGACGTATGATTTATGATTATGTGGCACACATAAGAAAGGATTCATTATATGATGGGTGGGACCTATATCTCTATCTAATGCATTGGGTAAAGATTTATATCTCATGAGATAGACATGGCTGGAACGGAAGGTTATTTTGGTTCAGTGATACATGACTGAAACGAGGAGTGAACTCGGTTCAGAAATGGACTTTGTCCGCTAAGATAGTCTTGGAAATGAGTCATGACTAACAAGTAATTATTTTCCATGATTATGTGTGCATGCCACAAAGTTTCAGGTTTTATGTTATGATTATGGGGATCTCATTTTCACTTCTATGATTTATTCCATGTGAAGATATTATGATCTCTTTTGCAGGTTATGATTTTCAAAAAAAATATGATATGATTTTTGTTTCCTTTATTTGCCCTTGCTGAGCATTTGAGCTCACCCTTTTTTGTATGTCTTCTTTTCCCCAGGTCAGGAAGATGGATATTAAGTAGAATATGCTAAAAGTGACCCTAGATATGATGAAATAAATGGGAGACACTATAGAATATTTATGAACCAGTGGTTTATGTTTCCCAGTTTCTAAAGACACTATACCTATACGGTCCTTTCTGGTTTTGGAATATGTTTTAATAAGTGTGCTTCAATTTTGAAGTATTAGCAATGTATGTAAAGTATGGGTCGTTATAGTTGGTATCAGAGGAAAGGTATAGTCAACCATTGGAAACTACGATGTGAAATCCTTAGTAAGAACCCTAAGGATTAATCTAAGCATGGAACACAATCTTAGTGTTTTATAAATGGCCATGAATACCCTAGGATAAGACATTAATTGTGAAATTTTATTCTTGATTATGTGGTTTTCCTATTATAATTAGTGTTGCTCACACATTCTTCTTGGTTTTAGTCAATGGCTGGAACCTGGAGGAACCGTGTTAATACGGAATGCGGCGGGCAATGCAATGATTGTCCCCCTGAGCAACCAAACGTTATAGGAGATGGAATGAAAAATCTTGTAGCCATGCTCACACAACTTTCTCAAGCTATGAATCATGCAGGACTTCCAAACGGGCAAAGGAAGGAGAAACATTCTGTTGAATCCTTCATGAGGCAGCGTCCACCTTCTTTCAGTGGGTCTACTAATCCATTAGTTGTTGAACAATGGATTAGTACTACTGAGAAGATATTTCCAGTTCCTCCATGTTCTGACCATGATAAAGTCATCCTAGCAGTGTATCTTTTGGAAGGAGATGCTGATCAATGGTGGAATCTTATTAAGAATACGAGGCAAAGGGATGAAATTGAGTCCATGGAATGGGACGAGTTCAAGAACTTATTTTTCAGTAAGTACTTCGCTCGTATTCTCCGAACAAAGATGGGGAAAGAGTTTCTCGAACTAAAGCAAAAGGATGATGAATCTATTGGTACCTATGAAGCAAATTTTACAAGACTTGCAAGGTACGCTTCTGGTATTATTATCCAACCTGAGAGTAAGATCGATCGATTCTTTAGTGGCTTAAAACCAAGTCTTCGAAGGGCCTTAGCCATAAGGGACTTCAATAGCTACGAGGAAATCGTTCGATGTGCTCTCAATGTCAAGATGGAGATTCGAGTAACCCATCAGCCATATGGGTTTGATAAGAAGAGGAAAATGGAATTCAAAGGAAAATCTAAAGAGCACACTGAAAAGGAGATGAGCTTTCCCTTATGCTCAAAGTGTGGAAAGAAACATGGAGGGAGTTGTCTTAAAGGGAAAAGTAAATGTTTCAAATGTGGAAAGGAAGGTCATAGGGCATTTGAATGCCGTGATAATGGGAAGAAGATGTCTAATGATGCAAACAAAGGAGGGGATACACAGAATGAACCTACTACACATCAATGTTTCAAGTGGAAGGAGATGGCGCATTATGCCAATCATTGCCCAAATCCAAGGGTTGATGATGATGGTCGACATCAACAAACTCTTAAGGCTAAAAACAAAGGAAAGTCACATGCAATTTCTATCAGCGATGTGGAGTACGATAACGAAGTGGTGAAAGGTACACTTATCATCCACTCTAAAGTAGCAAATGTTTTATTTGATTCTGGAACCACCCACTCTTTTATTTCCGAAGAATTTTCTAAGGGTATCACCATATTACCTCAACAATTAGATGTTGAGTTAGCTGTGACAACACCTAATGGCACATCAATCGCATCAAAAGCTTATAATTCTTCTCCAATTGACGTTTGTGGGAAAGTGCTTCCTGCAAATCTTGTGATCCTTCCTTTAGTGGAATTCGATGTGATTCTTGGCATGGATTGGCTTTCTTTATACGGAGATCATATCAATTGCTAAAGAAGGGAAGTCACATTTCATATTCCAGATCAATATATGATTGTATATCAAGGCAAGGATGAACATAACCTTCCAGTGGAAATTTCTTCCATTTTATTTGTATTGATTCCACTAAATGAAGGTTATTTATCTCAAATGGTTGGTGAGAAACTCGCGATTAAGAATATGCCCATCGTACAGGAGTTTGATGATGTCTTTCCAGAGGAATTACCGGGTCTTCCAACAAATCGTGAAGTTGAGATTTCAATAGAACTCGTACCAGGTGCTTTGCCTATTTCAAAGACACCTTATAGAATGACCCCAATTGAGTTGCAGGAATTGAAGAATCAACTCCAAGAGAATCTTGATAAGGGATTCATACGCCCTAGTGTGTCACCTTGGGGAGCACCTGTTCTATTTGTTAAGAAGAAAGATGGATCAATGAGACTCTGCATTGATTATCGAGAACTTAACAAGATCAATATCAAGAACAAATATCTTCTCCCACGCATTGATGACTTATTTTACCAACTAAGCGGAGCTCAATACTTTTCCAAGATTGATCTTCATTCAGGGTATCTTCAATTAAGGGTCAAAAGGGAGGATATACCAAAGACGGCTTTCCGTAAAAGGTATGGACACTATGAATTTATAGTGATGCCATATGGTCTTACTAATGCCCCTGCTATCTTCATGGATCTAATGAATAGAGTCTTTAGAGATTATCTTGATCAATATGTGGTAGTCTTTATAGACAATATTCTTGTCTATTCAAAGTGAAAGGAAGAGCTTGAAGATCACTAGAGAATTATATTGAAGACCCTGAGAAAGGAGAAGCTTTATGCCAAATTTACCAAGTGTGAATTTTGGCTTCAAAAAGTTTCATTTTTTGGGTCACATAATCTCAAAAGAGGGAATATCTATGGATCCAGCAAAAATAGATGTTATCAAAAGATGGTGGAGACCAACAACAGTAACTGAGATCCGAAGTTTTCTTGGTTTGGCTGGATATTATCGACGTTTTGTAAAAGATTTTTCATGATTATCTAACCCACTCAACAAGCTGACTCGGAAAGGAGTTAAGTTTGTTTGGACAGAGGAATGTGAAGAGAATTTCAAGGAGTTGAAAAGAAGGTTATCCAGTGCACCTGTGCTCACACTTCCTTGTAGTGGAGAAAGGTTTGTGATCTATAGTGATGCATCCAAGAAGGGATTGGGGTGTTTTCTTATGCAAAATGATATGGTGATAGCTTATGCCTCACGACAGTTGAAAATCCATGAGCAAAATTACCCAACACATGATTTGGATTTAGCTGTGGTAATCTTTGCATTAAAGATTTGGAGGCATTACCTGTATGGTGAAAGGTGTGATATTTATACTGATCATAAATGTTTAATGTATATTTTCACACAAAAGGAGCTGAATATGCGTCAAAGAAGATGGTTGGAGCTGATTAAGGATTATGACTGCTCAATCCATTACCACCCTAGGAAGGAAAACAAGGTGGCAAATGCATTAAGTCGACAAGACCATGCTAGTTTATCCATGATGAGGATCACAAAAGATCCAATATTTATGGATTTACAAAGGATGGATCTTGGAATTATAATGGAAGGGGAAAAATCTTATCTTTCTCAAATGAATGTTCAACCATCTATACATGTGAAGATTAAAGAGGCACAGAAAGAAGATGTGGAGTTACAAATGAAGGTGAGAAATGTTCCTGAATTCAACCTTGATTGTGATGGGATAATAAAGTTCAGGAATCAGGTTTGTGTTCCTCCCATTCCTGAATTAAAGAAGGAGCTGCTGGATGAGGCTCATAGTTCTTCATTCTCTATTCATCCTGGAAGCACGAAGATGTATAGGGACCTGAAAGAGTACTTCTGGAGGGATGGCATGAAAAGAAATATTGCTGAATATGTCTCTCGATTCTTGGTTTGTCAACAAGTCAAAGCTGAGAGACAGAATTCTAAGGGGATGTTACAACCATTACCCATACCCGAATGGAAATGGGAAAACATCACTATGGGCTTTGTCACAGGACTCACTAAAACATCCAAAGGCAATAATGCTATCTGGGTCATAGTTGATCGTCTTACAAAGTCTGCACACTTCATTGCTATTATAGAGGATTTCTCTCTAGATCAGCTTGCCAGGATATATGTAAAGGAAGTGGTAATATTGCACTGAGTACCACTTTCTATTATATCTGATCGGGATCCGAGATTTACCTCGAAGTTATGGCGAAGTCTTCAGCATACTCTGGATACAGAGTTGAGTTTCAGCACTGTTTATCATCCTCAGACAGACGGTCAGTCTGAGAGAACAATTCAAACCCTAGAAGATATGTTGAGATCTTGTTCTAGGGATTTCAAAGGAAGTAGGGATCAACACCTACCTTTGGTGGAATTTTCTTATAATAATATCTTTCACTCCAGTATTCAAATGGATCCTTATGAAGCTCTCTATGGAAAGTAATTCAGGACTCCAACTTGCTGGGATGAAGTTGGGGAAAGAAAGCTATTAGGACCTGATCTCGTTGATGAAATGGCAGAAAAGGTCAGATCTATTCAACAACACATAAGAGCAGCTCAGCGTCAACAGAAAAGTTATGCCGACAACCGAAGAAAAAACCTAGAGTTCGAAGTGGGTGATAAAGTGTTCTTACGAATATCTCCCTGGAAGAGGGTTATGAGATTTGGAAAGAAGGGGAAGTTGAGCCCTAGATATATCGGTCCTTTCAAAATACTGGATCGTGTTGGAAAGGTACATTACCGATTGGCGCTTCCACCGAATCTCTCTCAAGTTCACGATGTGTTCTATGTATCTCTCCTGAGAAAGTACATACCTGGTCCTTCACATGTACTCAGCTCAGAAGTTGTACCACTGGAGCAAGATCTTTCTTATGAAGAACAACCGATAGAGATTCTGGATCATAGCGAAAAAGTCCTACGAAACAAGACCACTCGATTGGTGAAAGTTCTATGGAGGAACCACCAACATGAAGAAGCTACATGAGAGCTTGAGGATATGATGAGGGCGAAGTATCCTCATCTGTTTGTTACAAAGTGACGAATTTCGAGGGCGAAATTTATTTTAAGGGGGGTAGAATGTGACACCTGAGACTTTTATGTTATATAAATCATCAAAAGAATCTTTTACTACACAACACTTTCTTGGCTTGCTTTACACGAAATCGCGACTTCCTTGATAGCTTGCGTCGTACGCAATACCGAGTTTCACTAAACGATGATATGCTATTATAGCCGTTATGAATAGTAATAACCACTTTTTGAAATTTTATCTTTCAAAATGGACCTCATTTTTGGATTCGGAATACCGAAGTTAGCCTAGGGTGAAATTTTGGTATTTTTCTGAAAACATTCAATTTTTGATGAATAGTGAAACCACTAAGTGAAGATGCGCTTGATATTAGTAAGTAAAATGTGGTTCAATGAGATAAAAATAAATTTTTGGTGAATAGTTACTTTTTACTTTTTTTACCGCGGTTAATAGTTAATAGGGTAACTAAGGGTAAATATGATATTACTATTACCCTAAAACATTTCCTAATTCTATTGGATAAGTGTAATTCGACCAAAAACAACCTTTTGAATATAATATGACCATTTAGGTCTACTTGGATTAGAATATGACATTTAATATTATTTTATTTAATGAATAGTTAAAATAGTTAAAATAGTTAAAATCAATGTTTAGCAACTAAAACATTTTTAATATGGGATTATACATAAGATAAATTAGATTATAAATATTCATTAGAAAGATAAAAAGATTTCCTACATAATGATATTTTATTTATAATTTTTAGACTTTAAATAAATTAATTTATTTATGACACAACGATGATGCAGTAATTACCCTTTTAAAGAAATGTTAACATAATTGATGTTATAAATGCCCAAATAAATGTAATTTGAGACTTTTTATGAATTCCACTAATTTTATAGGTTACTATGATATATTAGTGTTGGTTTAATCAACTTGGTTCGAACATATAATTCTGTTATGACTTTCACAAAAATCATATATAAAATAGTTCAAAAATTGACACAAAATAGTTTTTAAATCAAATATTATATTATTAATTGTTATTTTATTCCTAAAAATCTAAGGTTCGGCCAAATGACTTAGATTAGGATATATATATTAATAATAAACAACTTGGGGTTCGTTTGGAATGTTATAGTAAGTGTATTAACCATATAGTGTAAGAAAACAAAAAGACACGGTAAAAGTTAAATTATTTAACTTAGAGTCAAATCTAATTTATAAGGTTAAAATAATAACCTAAACTTTTCTAAATCCTATTGGTTGATATTATTTCGACCTATACCCACTTTACCTTCGAAATAAGACCCTTTGGAACCTTTATAAACCGATTTTGACTTTAATATAAAATAATATTTTGAGATATTCCTAAGGTGCCCCTCTCCTCCCTTATAAAAGGGAACCTCCTCCCCCTCCTCCTCACACCAATTTGAGCACTCAAGCTCGGCCAACCCCTACCAAAATCCCTTCTCCACTTCCCTAGAATAATCCTAGAGGTCCTGGTCTTCTTCAAAGACCAATATTAGTTACCTAAGTGGAGGATTCAAAGAGGCGTTTAAAAGAAGAGGAGCTTCAGACACGTACAAAGCAAATCGGACCTAAGGTAAGGGAAATATCACAATCTCACTTTTATCCGAGATTGTTTTTACTTTGGTAATTACTGGAGTGTATTTTATCATCCATATCCATGTTTCCTCAATAGGTAATATTATTTCCATCCACCTACAATTTTTTAAATCCAATTTTACCCTTCGGTGAGTTTGTATTAAAAGATATGAAAGGAATCTTTTGTCGTTTTTTTCATACGAGGTACTTTTTTGACTTTTCCGACAAAAGTACAAAGAATGTTTTTTTAAATTTATATGGCATGAATGGATTTTTAAAACATTATTTCCACGAAGCTTCCTTTACAAGTTTTCATGTTTATTTTTAATCAAATTCTTTTAGTTTATAATTGTATGACATTTTATGAAAAGAAAAGTGTTTTTGAAGAAGAAATGATATTTTCCTCAAGAATGGAGTTCAAGTGTTTTATCAAAATTATTTTCCATATAAGATAATAAAGGGTTCTGTTTTTATCCCTATTGTTACATTGATTTTATTATGTTGTGAGGGAATTATTTTTATGAAGTCATTTACCTTATATGATTTGTTTTATGATGTCATGATGTTTTAAGAATCCCATTTTTGTTACATGTGTTATGCGATGATGTATGATTTATGATTATGTGGCACACATAAGAAATGATTCACTATAAGATGGGTGGGACCTATATCTCCCTCCAATGAATTGGGTAAAGATTTATATCTCATGAGATAGACATGGATGGAACGGAAGGTTATTTCGGTTCAGTGATACAGGACTGAAACGAGGAGTGAACTCGGTTCAGAAATGGACTTTGTCTGCTAAGATAGTCTTGGAAATGAGTCATGACTAACAAGAAATGATTTTCCATGATTATGTGTGCATGCCACAAAGTTTCAAGTTTTATGTTATGATTATGGGGATCTCATTTTCACTTCTATGATTTATTCCATGTTAGGATATTATGATCTCTTTTGCAGGTTATGATTTTCAAAAAAAAATATGATATGATTTTTGTTTCCTTTATTTTCCCTTGTTGGGCATTTGATCTCACCCTTTTTTGTATGTTTTCTTTTCCCTAGGTCAGGAAGATGGATATTAAGTATAATCTGCTAAAAGGGACCCTAGATATTATGAAATAAATGGGAGACACTGTAGAAGATTTATGAACTAGTTGTTTATGTTTCCCAGTTTCTAAAGACACTATACCTATACGGTCCTTTGTGGTTTTGTCATATGTTGTAATAAGTGTGCTTCCATTTTGAAGTATTAACAATGTATGTAAAGTATGGGTCGTTATATAAACACATGGTAACCTTTCATGTTCGGATCATTCCTAGAAGTAATTATGTAAATCATATCATCTACCAGTCATTTGAGTCATTGAAAAAAATCTAAGCCTATTAAGCATGATCTTGGGGTAGGTAACAGTGTTCATGCTTACCGGACTCAATATAATCTATATGACTCACTGATTATCATTATATATTTTTGAAAAATAAATTTCATTCAATGTTATCTATCATATGACCTCTATCACATTCTTATAAAAATGGAATGTGTGGAACCATTAAATCCAAATTATATTAGACAAATCGGTAATATAACAAATTGAAAAAACATGTCTAAAATGAAATGGTTACAACACATAATGTTCACCATGATCACTATTCTAAAAGGACTTAAAAAATATTAGATGATATTAATTATCCATTAATATCATTCATTTCTCTGTTCTTATTTCATCGTAATTAGCATCGCATCGTAGTCATGAAATAAGGTTAAACAATATTTTTCATTATTTTATACTAGTTTGACCTTTTATATTGTACCTCATGATATTAGTCCTTGATTGGTACAATTTCCCTCTATACATATCCTTAAACATTATAAGGGGATTTCACAATTGTATAGTGAATAATTCTATTATTATATTTTAGAAAATATATAGATAAAATTTGAAAAATAATGATTCGGATTGGACACTTTTCCAATATCATGTCATGTTTTATATCAATTATAATTTATTATTCCTAACTATAAAAATAGATTCAGATATAATTCTTCTATTTCAATATTTAATTGAACTTTCTTGTCATGATTGACTTGGAAACCACATACACATCTTTATTTCTATCTATATTTCAAAAATAATCTTGATCAATTTGTAACATTAGAATAATTTAAGTTTTATCATATCCTCACTTCATGAATCAAATTATTTTGAATTTATATTCCCCATGAATGATATATCCCCCATAATAATTCTTCACATATAATAATGGTTTTCATCATTTATGATAATAAGGTTTTTGAGTAAATGAATCATCCACAATTTAAGGAAGGTTTCCAACAATTACAATCCATCCATTTTCTTCTAATCTATTTCCGAGTTTGTCTTTTAGGGTAAATAATTATATACATGAATTATGGAAAGGCTTACATTGAATATGTATTCTCTTATAACTTGGTATATTTTATTTAAAATTATATCAACCAACTAGTGAAATATTTTTCCCTTAGGGATAAAACATTAAAATTTTTATAGTATTATTTCTTCAGGAATAGATTATTACACCAATATAGCAGTCATGATTTTTTTGTGTATGATTTAAAAAACATAATCATGTTTCGTTTCTTCCTCCCTATCTACCAACAGACAATACTCAATTTTTCACCTCCATTAAAAACATTTATCTAAATATTTTCAAAATTTTGTTTTAAAATTAAGTAGTCTCATAGATTATGGTTATATATTGATTTTATTTATTATTATATTTATATACATGACATACAAAACTTAATTTTCTTACCTATATCTAAAATAATTTATTTTCCATTCAAAATTAATTTTCTGAACATGTAATGAGTGAAACATGAACCTTCTATGTTTTATTTTTATTAATTATTTTTTACAGTATCATAAGCCTGTTTTTATTTGAAAATGTTTTTTAATTATTTATTTTGTTTCTCTTCTTGGGATATATCATGATAACATTTTCATTTATTTTTTTCCCAATATTAAATTCTCCTCATTTGGGGGTTTATTAAATTTATAATCCCCCTTTTTAAACCACATATTATATCTTCCCCGCACTAATAGTGTGTCAATATTTTCCATGAAAATAAAACGATAAATTTTACGTTCATTGAGAAATATTTAAACCACATTTAACATGTATATTAATTATATTTAATTATTTTCTATTTAAATACTTGGTTTTTCAGTTACTGTCCTCCCATAGAACTCTTCAATATTATATCTCTTCCTTATATCCTGATTCTCATTACAAAAATCCACAATCTATGAGTTCATATACTGACATTTTCCATCTCATATATCAAATTGTAGATTCAAATCACACAATATTGTCTCAATTTTTTTCCAATTATTCTCAACGTTTTTAAGTGATATTTCATGAAATTTTACATTTTCCAGGAAATCCTTTTCTTTATGAATAAATGTAGCATTCATAACACTTTTTCCATTATATTTTCCTGATTATTATTATATAATAACCTGAGCCTAATCCACTATTATAATAATTTTTTATTCTATTTAATGAGCTATTATTAATTAAAAATATAACTTATACATGATTTACATTTATATATTCTTCATATTTGAAAAAATCCATCACTCAGTTTACAAGAGACCCCTCCAGATTGGCGAACTGGATTTTTTCTATGATATTATCATCTGATCCCATTTCTAAAGGGGAGTCTAAAATACATTATATTCATGTAGTATCCCTAATTGTGTTATATTTTGATATGATAAAAAATCATAGTAAGTAACCCATGTTGGATAATCATTCATTGGGGAAATTGTATTCTAATTGTTCTAATTTTTTATAAGTAAAAAATCATAAGAACTAATTATTATTTTTATTAAACAAATATGTATAAGAATCTTTCTTGGTTTTCATTAAAATGATCTTTCATTATACAAACAGTACAAGAAAAAATTACAAATAATTCCATATCACAAAATCTGTATTAATGTGAAAAAAAATTGTCAACTTCAACAGACAATGATCTCATCACGATCTTATATATAATTTTACAAAAAATTCATTCATTAGGATTACTCATATTATTATCCTATTTATTTAACATAAATAATACTTTACTATAATTCTATAGTATTAAAATCATCTCAGTCCATTATTCGTCATGGTTATTCCAAGAAATGAATAGTGTAATCAACATGGGAAACACAATTTCAAAAAAATAAATATAGTGGATTCTATTAAACATTGCAGAACCTATGACACTATGATAGGTGGTGAATCATTGTGTTACCATATCATGAATTTTATTTTTCATAGTTTATTTTTCCATTTTGTATATAAATAAATTATTCAAATGAGAACTTATTTAACATGTGGAATGGTTTATCTTACTCATAATCTCACCCAATGAAAAGATAATATGAATGAATTTGATTAATCAAATAGACATTGTGATTTTACATGGTTCTCCAAAATAGTATAATCCAATGATAACATGCTCATGATATATATATATATATTACAAGAAGTAATATTACCCACATTACTATTATAGTGATTTGGAATGTTGATCGATCAATTCAGGGGAACACCCGCTTTTTAACTCTTCACACTACATTTGTGATGGATATTAATAGTTAATAGATTTGAGTGTAAATTTTGAATAATAATTTTAAAAGTGAAATATTTATTTATTATACACCTAACAACTTTTCTGTGAAATATATTTTTTTCACTCCCTCAAACTACATCTACAATCCTTCTCTAGATTATAATATTTCAAATACTAGATATTTCCTCTTTATTATCTCCATATATGGTCATGTATAGATATGGTAGGTCTCTATATTCATTTATTGATACTTTTAACTTAAATATGACTTAGGTATGAAAACCTTATATTTCTTGATTCCCTCTTCATCTTGAGAAATCATTAAATGAAATGGTAATCTCCTATACTCAAATTATTCTTTGTTTTATTTATAGAATTGGAGGAATAAATATTTACCAGAACCCAAAAAATATTATTTGAATATAACATAATATTATATTCTTATTTCCTTCATTATTCAATGCACGGGTAAATCAACAATACTAGTTTCATCAATGAAATTATTATTCTTTTTTAGTTCTATTTGTATTCATATATAAAATCCACATTTCATCCTTTTTTCATATTTTGAATCATTCTATAAATCTTAAAAATTCCTCTAGATCATTTTTAATATAAAGATATTCGATATCTAAAAATAGGGAAGTATCTAAATCTTCTCCATTTCCATTTTTTATTATCCATAATAAGATTAGGCGCATGTGTTGATACATATTTTAAAAAAATTATTATACTCTTGAAAATCATGGACTTGTTAATATAATATTATTGTATTGAATATTTATATAATTTTGAAATATTGAATCTCTGAAATTCAAACATGCCAATCATTTTAAATAATTAAGCCTAAAATGACTACATTAATTATCGATTTTAAAACTATGACTATAATGGGTGGATATTTCTGAAATCTTCTAATCTATTTTATAAGTCACAAAAGAAATCATACAAACTTCTATTATTCATAAATGTGGGAACCCTTTTAAAGTGATCTTTAAAGTAATCAGCCTTCTAAAATGGAATCAAACATATGAGATTAAATATTTAAAAAACATGTCAATCTGAAAACAAGATTTTCTTAATTTTAAATGATATTATGGAAATATTTAGGGAGATATAAAAATCATTGAATTATTTCTATATTATTTCATATACAACATATTTTTTTTGGATTTTACATCCTTCTTCATTTCATTTCACTATAAAGGCCTCCCCATTGCTCAATCACCACTTTTAGTTCATTCTAATTGCGGTGTGAATGAAAAATATTCCACAAGATTGATATTTTATGTGTCATGATCCATGTATTCAT
Source organism: Viscum album (assembly GCA_963277665.1). NCBI lineage: Eukaryota > Viridiplantae > Streptophyta > Magnoliopsida > Santalales > Viscaceae > Viscum > Viscum album. The sequence continues at coordinate 908,216,272 of OY728139.1, forward strand.
GGCCCCATGTGTTATAGGTATAATATAAGTGAAATGAAATTTTAAAAATATTTATTTTTCAAGTTTTTAACGAACTAAAATTCCCTAATTATTATATAATCAATCATTAGAAACACATAGTACACCTATTGAGCTTATTACCCCAAAAATATTTTAGGCCACCAATCACGTATGTTAAGGATGATATACTTGGTGTTCCATTATGCCACCACATATGGTGTATTTGACATATTGCCACACTTTTTATCTTCTTTCCCTCTATGATTCAAATAAAATACACCATTCTCTACGTGGAACTTAACCATGGTCACTTCCTTTTATGGGTACATGTTTTAGTTTCCCGGTTATAGATAGTTATAATTATTTAACATATAATAAATGTGATTTATAAATAAATAGTTTCCAAGATCATCGACTCATTGAATTTTCAGGTGTATCATTCCAATAACTCAAGAATATTTCTCATTTAAAATATATGTTATTAAAAGGATTTATTTATAATTGAAATAATTAATTTTTTCTCTATTTGTATAAAAAAAGTAATTTTACTTCATCAGCATAATTCATGGTTGTAAATTTATATTCAACTAACAATAAATATAGTTTTTTAGTCAATAAAATTTATTTTATATTCTTAAGGAAACAATATTGATTTATTTTCTAAAAATGCTAAAAATACCATTTATTTTATTTATTTATGAATTATTCCTTCACGAATACGATTGATTATTTTTTAGAATACGTAATTAGCACTATTTTTACAAGAATCTTATTTTAAATTATGGTAACAAACTTATTATTGCTATGATAAAAAGTAAATTTTTATAAAAAGAAAAAATAAATATAGTTGTGAAAACAAAATGTTAAATGTTTACTTTTGTGGTCAGATTTATTTTAATTATATTTTGAAATTTTAATTCATATAAAAAATGTTTTATTAGTTATTTAAAACTGCATTTATTTTAATATGGGTATTCATTGTTTTCGTAATATTTAATTTAAACATAAAATATTTATAAAATTTGGATATTTGTGGAGATAATTCTTGACCCATTGGGTAAGGTAAGCCTAAGATGTCTAATTGGTTTCTATGAATATCTACTTCCTATACTATGAAGGAAAGAGGATAAAAATATTATTTTATTGAGTGTAGTGTGCCTAGAAATGCGAAAGGGGTCAGGTGGGCCAGTCTGTCCGCATAAGTGGGTCGAAAGTATTTCTAAGGGTCGACCATAGTGCCTCAAATCGAGAGATCAATCGTTTTATTTGTAATTAATATTGGAACTAACTCATAAAAACATCATCGTAGGATTATGTTAGTTGGGTTATATTAACCTAATATTTAAATAACTGTTTATATCATACACTTTCAATAAATATTTTTCACCCATTTGATGAACTTGAGTATCAACATATTTCATCAAAAATTGGTCATATGTCATGCTATATTCTCAAAAATTCCATTGGAAGCTTCATTTTGATATTCTTCTCCTTCCTAAAAAATACATCACTCATTTGAATGACTTATAGATAGTGATCCTAGAAACTCAGACCTTCGCTGTTGGTTTTAAATGGAAAAACATTTCAAACATTGATCTTCATATATATGTTTTCATCGTGAAATGAGAAACTACTTGAAATGGAATGAATTATCTTCCCAAGGAAGCATGATAAAGTTTAAATAAATATGAATATATATATACTTTACGGGAAAAAAATAAAATATTTAATCAATTCTTTATTTTAGAACACCTTTTTTAATCTTTAGGTCTTTAATAGATGTAGTGATTATTTATATATTCCCACACCAATATATATATATATATATATAATATTTTAGAAATAATTTAAGTTCTTATATTTCAATATAATGAATAAATCAAACCCCATATGAAGATTTATATAACAGTTAGAAAACTATTTTAGTTTCCCTTGTGGTTACCTCAAAAAACGCAGCTTCTTTCTTATGTTTTATCCATATGAAATTGTAGTACCACAAAACACAGACATATATATATGTAATTCCCTATTCATAAATAGAAAAACTCCATATTAATAACCCACATATTCTCTTGATCGTTAATTATACTTTTATGACTTATAAGTGGAAAAATATCACTACTGTAGTGGGTTTTTAATTTTAGTTTTTGATAAGGGATAATATTTGTTATTTATTTTTTAAAGAAAAATTTATTTATGTATAACTAATTTTTTTAATAATTACATTTTATCAGTAAAATAAATTAGTTTATGAATAAATTTATTTTCTTTCAAAAAAAATATTTCACTTAGTAGTCTTAAAAACTCAATTTTCAAGAACATCTGTATTTTCAATATTTTTTAAAAAATTAAATAAATCTATGATTTTAGGTATCATTTCAAACCCCATTAATGTAAGGGAACATATATTTTCAGAAAACATTAAACAATATTTATCTTCCTGAAAAAAATATTATTTGGTGTAAGGGTAAATTTTTATATATTATTATGTCTTCTAAAAATCCTTTTCATATAAGGGAATTTGTTTTCTCAAAAATATATATTCAATGTTTAATTTTCAAAATTATAATTTCTCTATGTAGATTATTTTAATATTAAATTATTATTGATTATATTTCAAAAATAAAATTAAATTCTATAATCAAACATGTTAATTTATATTATAAATTCATATTGTGTTGAAAATGTTTTATTGATTTTTAAAGGTCCTTTTTTATAATATTTTGTTTATTTATTTTTTCTGAAATTTTAATTTGAATCTAAATGATATAATTCTGTTTTAAAGCTATCATTTTATGCATATAAACTTATTTTTTTTTTTAAATTCATACAAGATCATAGGTGTATCTACACACAAGATATATTCATTAAATTTCATGAATATCTATAAAATAAAACATATAAGATCAATTATTCCACTATAAGAATTATTTTCAATATATTATTTATATAAAATGGATTACCAGAAATCATTAAGAAATAATGGTATTTTCATTAAAGAATTATTTTGAAAATTTTTATGTTGTATAAAATTATCTTCCTGTTGGAAATAATTTATATATATATTAATGGATATTTTAGTTTTTATATAATTAGAAATAATAACTAGAAAAAATGATTTAATTAAATATTTCTCACTTGGGTATCGAATGTCATGATGAGGAATGGGGAGTAAACCCATTAAATCTTGGGGTAATTATCAAAGAAGTGATACTTCTAGTGGACTCATGGTTTTTTAAGGTTTTACTGTTATCATTATATTCAATAGTTAAAATTATTATTTTCATGTTATTGTTTTTAAGTATATTTCATGAAAAATACATGAATATACAAAGGTTGTCGTATTTTGAAATTAAATGGGTTTTCAAGGAAATTGTTATTATTAAATGATTTGAAAAGTTTTTCTATGGTTAAATATTTTGAAAGCCCAAAATTTAGATTTTGTAAAAATAACTTTTAAAATTTTTATATTTGATATAAATAAAATTATTTTTAATGATTTTATAACATTTTATTAAAAATAATTTCACCGGAGTTAAAACCCCATACTATGCAATTTTATTCTCCCCCTATATTTTAATATATATTTCATAGGACCATTAAGTGTTATGATGGTGTGTGGATTCATTATAGATCTAGCACAAGTGAATCAAAATCGAAATTTTAATTTATATTTTTTTAAGCTAGGATATTTTGTATCGATATTTTCATAATCCTCCAAGGCCAATACTAGAAAAATACTTTATATGAAAATAACTTTATATTAATAGAGTCTTTTGGTAAAATATATTACAATATTTATTGAATTGGATCTAGTATCTTGGGACTCAGACTGCCATAGTTGGCATCATTGGATATTATTTAAACACCATTTGATATTAGGGTATTAAAAATTGAGGATAATATTAGAATTAGAATTTTTTCTTTCATGATTTAGTTAATTAAATTCTAGAAAAGTATTAGGTATATAAATTATTTTTAAAGCCTTTTTTCCATATTTTGAAAATACAAATTCAGTTTTTCATTAAGTGTGTATAATTAACTCTGTGCACGCAATTAATTTAAGGGGGTTGAATATAAAATTCTAATAATTTATGACTATTTTTCCGTTAAATTGAAATTTATTACATGGAATTATTTTAAATTTAAAATTATTAAGGTATTTTTTATTTTTATGTAAAAAATTAATTTTTTAAATTCAAAATAATTATTTATCATAAAATAAAATTCCAATTATAATTAAATACTATTTCCTTTTTAGTTTCCATAAATTTTTTCTATCGTTTTATTAATTAAAATATCTTTATTTAATTTTTAAATGACAATAAAATCCCTTTTTTAATATCTTTAATTAATTATAGTTATAGTTGAATGATTATAATGAATTTTTTAAAAAAACTACATAACACTAAATTGGGTTGTATATTGATTTAAGGTATAGTTACTTAACAATTATTACTAAAATAATAAAAAAATATTAAATAATATAAAACACTAAATAAAATTTTAAAATAAAAAATTTAAATGTGCCTATTTTATGTTGGATGTGATTAATATTTTAGAAAATTTTATTTTTTATTAAAAATATTGTCGATTATTATTTATTTAATATGTAAATTCATAGTACAGTAAATATTTTTATTCAATTGAATATATTTATAATATTATTAAAATTATAATTTTATTATTCTAGTTTGGTATTTTATTATTCTAGTTTGGTATTTTATAATAATATATTGTATTATTACTTTTGGTTAAAATATATAAAGATAATACATAAATAAATTACATGAGAATACATAGATGTTTAAACTAAAATATAATACATTTTTGAAGATAAATAATTCATTTTTAGAATACAATGTGTATTTTAAATTTAAAATATTTTTAATTATCTTTTTATAACAAAATATGCAACAAAAATAAGTTTCATACTCTAAGCCCATCTACACAATTTGGGGGGAGAATACTGAAACCATAGGAGAGGGCTATTCCGAGATGCCAGTATGGCCACCACAATCCATTTTTATTTTATTTTATTAAGAAGACACTTTCAGGTAAAGTGGGGGCCTACATCAACCACAAATTTCGCATTACAGGTTTCAAAATTCCAAAATATCAAAGAGAACTTTCGAACACCGCACCACGAACCGACGTACAACTCCCTGATTCAAAATTCAAATGGGATCCAACATCACCACCTTGCTATTCGCACACTGATATATCACCAGTTTCAAAATTCAAAATTCCGAATTCAAAAAGAGAGACCATCATCACCTCCATGAGCCTACCACCTTGACATGTGAAACCTGACACAAACCAACCCTCCTCAGAATAATCTCGTTGGAAGCTAGATTACCAGAAAACATCATCGTCACCCAGAAGCACGACACCATCACAAACTCCAAACGAAACCCAACTGGAGAAACACCAAAACAAGAGACCCAAACCGACTTCAACATCGAACGATCACCAAACATAAAGTTCTAACGTAGTGAATAATAGAAAATCTTCACTGACTGCATTGATGAAGAATAAAAAATATAATCTGACCAACAAGAAACTGACTTCACCATAAAATACCATCTCATTACGTGTCTAGAGCTCTAGAAGACGCTGGACCACACATCCCAGAACCTCAGGGATTCCACCTCTCTAGAACTGACTCGGAGAGGAGCCGAGGAATGCGAGATCAGAGTAGGGTTGAGTGACAGAGTTCTCCGAATGGTGCCATCTTCAAATAAAACCCGTAGCAGGCATAACAGGAGAAATTCAGATCCTGAAACGCCTATAATCCTATAGAACACCAAACCACATAACCCAAAATATTTTTGAACCAATGCTCTAGCTCTGACCTGGAGTGGTGTAGGGGAAAAAGAGGTCAATGACGGGTGAGGATCCAAGGACGTCCACAGCGAACAACTGATGACGAGAAGACCGAGAAATCAGAGGAGAAAAACCAATGACATCGACCCCTAGAGCGAAGAAGAAAAACAACATCCAGAAATGACAGAGAGAAGGAAATACGAAGAAGATGGAGAAGTGGGGAGATCCATCACCTTCGAAGGGGCATAGAAACCCTAGGAGGAGAAGGGAGCCGAGGAACCAGGCGAATGGGTTACCATCCAACAATTCCTCAGACTTTAACCGGATGCCAATATGTTAGTTGGGAAGATCGATTGCCTACACTGGGTAGGCTTGTGCACCCAAAGAGACTACAAGTGTCTCGACCCCCTCCCCTCAAATTGTTCCCCTCCTGGTCCAGCTATGTGAGAAGCGATATAATGACCCATGAGTCCCTCCTCCAGTTGGCCTCGAGTTGTCAACTAGCACTAAGGGTATAGTAAACATACATATAGAAGGAATTACCCTCTAAGATGACACATGAGAAATAGATATATAAGATAAGCACCAAAAAACTCCAACTCAGAATAAAATATAAATGAATACCCAAGTGCACATCTGTAATGTAATGATAAACTACTACAACTAGTAGGGGAAAACTGCAAGTACCCAAAATAAAGTAAAAATAGTAGCAACAACAAGCCTGAACAGCTATAGGGACCCCATGCTCATTGAAACCAACATGATCTCCAACCTGCTCCAAGTGTACTAAAATAGTTTATAAATACATAGGGTGTGTATAATAGTATACTCAGTAGGATCCTCCCTAGATCCTCTCGTGCAAAAGTAAAGAATAAATGCCGAAGAATAGTGAGCAACAATTGAAACATACAGATCCCCAAAACAGATATACTATGTTCCCAGCCTCACCATGGATACTCTCACTAATTAACACATACAAGAGAATATAATATAATAATGAATATCAAGGGTACCTCACTACTAATTCACCACTTGTTTTCTGCTTTTCCCAAATATTGCATGTCCAAATCATCTCTATCCAAAATTTGCTTCCCCGCAGACACTAGGGTGAAGAACCACACCACGCACCTCATGCAACAAAACCACCATGTCCATAGAAGAAAGTGACAAGGAACTTTATGAGAGCCACCATTGCTCGTATAACGTGTATCATAAATCACGTATTATACCACGAACCATTACAACCCATACACTGAGTAAAGATCATCAAGCCATCATAGCCTATAAACATTACACCTATAGTATTCCATAGGATACTATATCAAGAATATATGTGTGTGAATAACCATAAGACATTTCCGCCCTCTATACACATATATGGGGAAATATAACCACTATGAAAACCAATAGAAATAACACCCAAGAGAAGTGAGTGGGGCCAAAGGCGGTAGTTATCCATCCATCCTCCCACCTAAATGTTGCGAAAAACACCCCTCCAGGGCTCAGAATCCTTGGGGTGTCAGTTTCCCTAGGCGTCATCTTCTACAACAACCAATAGGCCTCCCTACACCCACATATCTCAATAGCATTCTAGGCTCACATCAAAACACAAGCACCATGAAAACAACCATCAAGTCAAATTGGCTCTAGGACCTTAAACAAGCCAGAGGGTAACTTAGAACCCTACAATGAATTATCTTTTATCAAACAAACAGTTCATTAATCCATCATGGATTAACCGATTTATTATTTGTAGGTTCCAAATTTTTTCATCCTAATCAGTAATCTATCACAAATAAATAAAACTGAATACTGCACCAATTTGAATAATATCAAATTACAACAAGAGGAACCATACACATTTACATGCCCCTTTATCATTATCCAAAAAATTATAAATAAATTCTAGCATTACATTCTTTACCAATATCCATCTAGAATGAAAAAGATAAGAATGAAAGAATATAAATCACACAATCTAGAAAAAAAGTGGTAATAACATATGATAAATCTCAATTTATTTATATAGTTTAAATATTTATTAGGAAAATTTCATTGGAATATAGTTGGATAAAACATTCTAACCCTACCGTTGCATGTTATAGAAAAGAGAAGCAATGAATTACATACCTCAAAGAGTTCTTGACGAGCCAGAGAATGGGTTACAATCTCCTACCCCCGTGACAACTGTATCCACCTGAGGATGCAAAGACACCACTACCCCAGACAAAACCCATGAAAAGTCCATTAAGAACAAGGGGTTTACCTTCCATAAAAGGTCGATGGGAAATTGAAAAGATGAACCCAAAAGAATGAAAATAGAACATACCTTGTATCATAGATCGATTGATATTTCTTGGTGGCACCAAAAATAATGTGGAACAAATCCTAGGAGGAATGTTTAATTGGACAACTCCTACGGAAACGAATGGGATGTTCGAGCCTCTCACACCCGAGGACAAGGAGGAAGAAATAGGGAGGAAGATATATCATCCCTTTTGATGATTTAATTGAGTAGTGGTTTATGAAACGCTTGGTTATCCATTAAATGTGGATAAAATTAAACCACATGGTTTGACCATGTAAAAACATCCCAAGCCTTTTGAGAAATTAATATTGGAGTTATGGCCTATGAATTATCTTTAGACTCATTAAAACAAGGCATTAAATTCATTTTATTTCAAAGGAAATGTTAATGGGGAAAACTATTGGAAGCTGGAAACACTGTTAATAAACATGAAATTTGGCAAAGAAAAACACTATTCATCAACCTCACCATTGGAACCACACATTTTTGGAAACACTATTCATGGACTATATATTTGGCCAAGGAAAAAGGTCACCATTGGAACATCACCATTCTGGAAACACTATTCATGAACATAATATTTGGGATAGGAAAAATGTCATCATTGGAACCTCACCGTTCTAGAAACACTATTCATGAACTCAATGTGTGGTAGGGGAAAAAGGACATGGTTGGATGTTCATCGTTGGAACCTCACCATTACATTGTTTATAGAAGGTTACCGATGACACTGTTCACCTAGGAAAACCAATGCACGGTTCACATAAGGTCACTGTTGCGCTATTCACATAAGGATACCGATGACACTGTTTAGAGAAGGTCACCAATGACACTATTCACATAAGAACACTGATGTCACTATTATCCCATGTCACTGTTGGAATGTCCAAATATGGTTACCAATGAAATTGTTCACCGAGGGCTACCGATGACACTGTTCACATAGGGATACTGATGCACTGTTCCTATAAGGTCACCGTTGACACAGTTCACATATGGTCACTGATGTAACTGTTCACATAAGGTCACCATTGAATAGTTCACATAAGGTTACCGATGTCACTATTCACCGAAGGTCACTAAAGCACTATTCATAATGGTCTACCATTGGAACTGTTCACTGATGGAACTATTCACTAAAATGAAAATTTGGAAACATGTTGAGGATAAGGCACGTTGGCCTCCCGAAAAACTACATTCAACTAATTTACCAAAAGGAATAGATTAGAGTGGTCCGAGCCATTACATAAAATACCTCTCATAACATTCATGTCCACAAAAAATTAAAACCGACCTTAAGGGAAAATGAAAAGGGTTCTGAAAAACCACCCATTGAAATACCTATCAAAATAGAGCAAGCTACACAAAGCAACAAAAGAAATCCATATTATAAACATGAATTGTCTATAACCACAACCGCTACTTCACTACATGAAAAGAGTTAACCATCAAACCACTCTAGGTACTAAGCATGTATCTGTGAATCAATTTCCTAGGTACTGTTCTCCAGGCCACTGTGTCACCACAAGACAAAGTCTAATGGGATAGAACGCCCGCACATGACCTTCTCTTTGTGGTCTTGGAACTCCATAGGTCGCTCCTCAATGGTGGCATCATCATCAACATCAATATCTTCCCAGTCAATGTCGTAAGTGTCATCATGAAGATAACAACAGAGTTGTGATATATGGAAAACATCATGTATTTGACCCATTTATTCGGGGATTTCTACTCCCTACAACACTGCTCTAACACAAGCTAACAACTCGAAAGGCCCCAAAAAATAGGGAGAAAGCTTACTCCCATGACCAAACCTTCTCAACCCACGATGGGGAGTCACCTTCACAAACTCATGATCCCCAATATCAAACTCTAATGGTCTACTTTGATTGAAATATGATTTCTGACGATCTTGCATTGTCTTAATCCTCTCGCAAATCACCTGAACCATCTCTATTGTATTCTGCACTAGTTCCGGTCCAAGAATTACAGACTCTCTGACCCTAGTCCAACACAATGGATAATGGAAAGGTTGGCCATACAAGGCTTATAATGCTTCCATACTGATAGTGGAGTGGAAAATATTTTTCAAGGAAAACACCACTAAGGGTATGTGCCGCATCCACAAACCTCAAAAATCTAGGAAAAAAGAGTGTAACATGTCTTCCAGAGTCTGGATGGTTCGCTCTGTCTGACCATCCATTTTAGGGTGAAAAGCAATGATAAGGCATATCTATGAATGAAAAGCATGATGGAGACTTCTCCACACCCTAGAGGTAAAATGAGGATCTCATTCAGAAATGATCCCCCTTGGGACTCCATGAAGTCTCACCACCTCCTCTAGATATTTCCTCGAAAAAACATCCAATAAGGATGACTCTAGGATTTTTATGAAGTGGGTCGATTTTGTTAAAAGTTACACTACCACCCAAATAACACCATTTCCTCCCTATTTTCGAGGTAAACCGGAAAAAAAGTCCAATGAGATGTCCTCTCACTTCCACTGTGGAACATCTAACAGCTGGTGAAGACCACCAGGAAGACGGTGTTCAACCTTCACATTCTGGAACACCAAACATCGAGACACAAACTCCACAACTTCACACTTCAGCCCAGACCACCAAAACTGGATCCTCAAGGATCAGTACATCTTTATCATCCAAAGATGCACCGCTAAAGGCGAACTGTGGAGCTCTCTGAGAACCATCTCATGCATCATCAATGGAACAAAAAGTTTTCCATGATTCAACAATCGGTGTTTTCATCCTCAGAACAACCATCATGGGACTCACCACATACAAGGGGGACTCTCTAATCCTCCCCTTCTGGATCCCCCAACTGGGGCTCTTCCACCTTATTCACCAGTGATGACTACACCGTCATCTTAAAAAGAAAACATTTTCCCCCAACATCTCCCACATCAAGATGTAATGTTGACAGTTCCTCCATTACTCTCCAAAAGTCACTAGATTCACACACTGTGTCACTATAGGACATTTGACTCAGCGCATCAGCTACACCATTCCCATTAACAACTGTATAAGATATTTTGAAGTAGTTTTCCTATAATAACTTCATCCATTGACACTATCATAAGTTCAAGTCATGTTGGGAGAAAACATGCATCAAGATCTTATAATCGATGCAATCCACAAAGCGCTCATCAATGAGGTAATGTCTCCACAACCTCATAGAAAACCCCATAGATTCCAACTCAAGATCATGGGTGGAATAGTTATGTTCATGGGTCCACAACTATCGAGAGCTATAAGAATCAAATGATATTTGCTGCATCAGAACACAACCTAACCCCATATGTGAAGCATCATAGAAAAAATCATACTGAACTCCCTCACAAGAATGTCAAATAACTGGAGAACTTACAGACTTCTCTTTAAGATACTAAAAATATTCTTGACCCTGATTAGTCCATATGAATGTATGATCCTTCCCAGTCAAAGCTTTCAAGTGAGTCGTAGCTCGAGATAAATTAGCTACAAACCTCCTATAGTAGCCTACAAGAACATGGAATCTTCTCGCCTTAGGCACCGTCTTGGGGGATTCCCAAGACACGACTGCTTCTATCTTAGATGGATCCATATAAACTCCCTGTTGGGACACAAAAAGACCCAAGAATCAGATTTCTTGAGCCCAAAACACACCCTTCAATAACTTCCCAAATAGCTGATGTGGACAAAAAACTCCCATAACAGCACATAGATGCTCTGCATTCTCATCCTCAGATGTGGAGTACACAAGGATTTCATCCCTGAAAACAACCATGAAATTGTCTTGGAACTACTAGAACACATCATTCATCAATCCCATGAACACAGCTAGAGAATTTTTTACATCGAACGACATTACAACAAACTCATAATGCACTTGAAGACAATAAAAAGTAGCCTTCAGGACAACCTCATCCGTCACATGAATCTAATGATATCTTTACTGCAAGTTGATCTTTGAGGACAAAATTGCACCATTCAGTTACTTGAATCAATCATAAATATGCGGAAGAGGATTGAGAATGTAACAGCCCGAGATTTTATAAAACAATTTTCTTTCTAATATCATTAATGTCTTGTGTTGTACGCTACACCAAAAGGATCTTTCTCAACATACATCCTTGACTTTCCATGCATTACATGCAATCGCGACCTTCCTCGATAGCGTGTCCTGTACGCAATACCGAGTTTACACTAAACAACGATATGCTATTAAAATATTATTAAAACTAGCTGTTATGAATAGTAATAACCACCTTTTACAATTTTAGAAATTTTAGCTCTCAAAATGGTCTTCATTTTTGGATTCGGAGTATCGAATTTAACCTAAGGTCAAATTTTGGTACTTTACGGATAACTTTCATATTCTGATGAATAGTGAAAATTAGTAAATTTTAATTAAAAACAACCTTTTTAATCGAAATAAATAATAGTGATAAATTATTAATTTGAGTGGTTTTAAAGAATATTTAGAATATATTTTTACAATTTAATACAATGTTTGTCATTGGATGTAATTTCACATTTAAACCAATTATAAACAAGTATCAATCTGTTGATAGTTGTTATCTCTTAAAAACATTCCATTTGTTTTGACGACAGGAATTAATATTTTAAATTAGTTAATGTAACTGATATGTTTTTAATTTGGTAAAATAGACATCATTTTTGAGTTTATAATATCAAATATAGTTTAGGCCTAATTTTTGGTATTTTTCTGGAAACTTTCATTTTTTGATTAATAGTGAAACCACTAAGTGGTAGTAAAAAAATGAATTTTTCATAAAAATTAATTTTACTGCTTCTGTGAGTGTAATTTCAAAAATCCGAGAGACACAGTTGATGTCAGTAAGTAAAATGTGGTTCAATGAGATGAAAATAATTTTTTGGTGAATAGTAACTTTTTACTTTTTTTACCACGGTTAAAAGTAAATAGGGTAATTAAGGGTAAAAATGATATTATTATTACCCTAAAACATGTCCTAATTCTATTGGAAAAGTGTAATTCGACCAAAAGCAACCTTAGGAATAAAATATGACCATTTAGGCCCACTTGGATTAGATTTGGACATTTATTATTAATTTATTTAAAGAACGGTTAAAATAGTTAAAATAAAAGTTTAATAACTAAATCATTTTTAATATAAGGTTATACATAAGATAAATTCTACTATAAATATTCATTAGAAAGATAAAAATCTTTCCAAACTAATTATAGTTTATTTTTAATTTTTAGACTTTAAATAATTTAATTTATTTATGACACAATGATGATGCAGTAATTACCATAATAGTGAAAAATTAGAATAATTAAAAATATAAATACCTAAATAAGTATAATTTGAGACTTTTTATGAATTAAACTAATTTTATAGGTTAATATGACATGTTAGGATTTATTTAATTATCATTTGACGAAGTAATAATTCTGTTATGAGTTTCAAAAAAATCAACTATTGAATAGTGTCTAAATTGACATAAAATAATTTTTAAAACAAATATTATATTATTAATTGTTATTTTATTCCTAAAAATCTAAGGTTCGGCCAAATGTCTTAGATAAGGATATATATATTAATAAATAACAACTTTAGGGTCTCTTTGATGTATATGGAATGTTTATTAACTATATAATATAAAAATACAAAGTGACATGGTAAATGTCAATCTAATTAACTAAGAGTTAAATCTAAAAGATAAGGTTAATATAGGAACCTAAAGTTGTCTAAATTATATTTTATGAGAGGATTTAGACCCATACCCACCTTATCTTCGAAATAAATCAATTTGGAGCTATTTAAAACCGAATTGTACTTTATAATAAAATAATAGTTTTAGTTATTCCAAAGGTGACCCTCTCCTCCCTTATAAAAGGGCACCTCCTTCCTCTCTTCCTAACACAACATTGAGCCTTCAAACTCTGCCAACCCCTACCAAATTCTCTTCTCCACTTCCCTAGAAATATCCTAGAGGTTCTGGTCTTCCTCAAAGATCAATCTTAGTGCCCTGAAGGGAGATCTCAAAGAGGCAATTCAAAGAAGAGGTAATTTCCGTTACCGATTCTTTCAACTTTATTTCTTCTTTCACTTCTTCTTCTTAGGTTTTTTCATTATGAATTAATAACATAAGTATCACTCATATACTGATATGTTATTATATGTATGAAACAACCCTATTTCACCATATATCCATCCTACAGAAAACGCAATCACCGCGCGTGCGTACGTACGGAATACCGTCTCCACGCCGTGGTGAAATCTATTTTCCACCACCACCTTACTTAGATAGGTATAATGATGTAAATAATAACTATATATGATTATTTTAAAGTGATATTTATTCTGAAATAGTATACATACACTCCAATAAAATTCCACGATCATGAGAACGATATCATCGCTCGTGCGTACGTACGGACTACCATCTCCACGACGCGATGAGATTCATTATCCACGTTAACCATTAATGAATGATTATAAAGTATATATATAATAAGTAATAATGAAATATATGACATAATAATGATATAGGATTTATGTGTATATATATGTATTTCATATACTTAATGCCATTCAACTCAATAAGGAATAGAAAACAGCGTTCATGCATACAAACGGTCTACCGTCTCCATGAACGATGTATTTCTTTCCATTTACTAATCTATTATATATATGTATATTCTGAATATATATTATATATAAATAATGTTTTATATTCTGGAATTATGTAATCATGATCTAATTAATCATATGAATAATTACAAGTCAAAACACGGACGACAAATGAAACGATTTTATCCAAAACACTCTTTAACACGGAATTTAAAAAAGAACGGGTAATATAAATCCATAAGTGAACCATATAGGATATCATAAAAATAATTATGTTTCTGTAATAAGTCAATAACATTATTTAAATCATTATACAGGAGGTTCGGACACATATGAAACAAATCAGACCTTAGGTAAGGGAAATATCACAATCTCATTTTTATCTGAGATTGTTTATATTTTGGAATTTACTGGGGTGTATTTTATCATCCAAATCATTGTTTCCTCAATATGTAATATTATTTCCATCCACCTACAATTTTTTAAATCCAATATTATTTTCGGTGAGTTTTTAGCAAAGGATATGAAAGGAATCTTTTGTCGTTTTTCGTACGAGGTACTTTTTGACTTTTCCGACAAAAGTACAAAGAATGCTTTTTTAACTTATACAACATGAATAGATTTTTTAAAACATTATTTCCAAGAATATTCCTTTACATGTTTTCAAGTTTATTTTTAATCAACATCTTTTAGTTTAAAACGGTATGACATGTTAATAAAGGAAAAATATTTTTGAAGTAGAAAGGATATTTTTATCACGAATGGAGTTCAAGTGTTTTATCAAAATTATTTTCCATATAAGATAATATAGGGCTCTGTTTCTATCCCTATTATTACATTGATTTGATTATGTTGTGATGGAATTATTTTTATGAATTCCTTTATCTTATATGAATTGTTTTATGATGTCACGATATTTAAGATTCCCATTTTTATTACATGGGTTATGCAATGATGTATGATTTATGATTTTGTGGCACACATAAGAATGGTATCATTATGAGATGGGTGGGACCTATATCTCCCTCCAATGCATTGGGTAAATATTTTATATCTCATGAGATACACATGGCTGAAATGGTAGGTTATACCGGTTTAGTGAAACAGGACTGAAACGAGGGTGACTCGGTTCAGAAATGGACTTTGTCAACTAAGATAGTCTTGGCAATGAGTCTTGACTAATAAGATATCATTCTCTATGATTATGTGTGTATTCCACAATGTTTCATGTTTTATGTTATGATTATTGGGATTTCATTTCACTACTATGAGTTATCCCATGTTATGAAATTATGCTCTCTTTTGCAGGTTATGATTTCCAAAATGTTATGTTCTTATGAAAATGATGTGACTGATATTTCTTTTGTTTACCCTTACTGAGCATTTGAGCTCACCCTTTTATGTTTTCTTTTCCCCAGGATATAAACAAAGGTTTTAGGTAAAAAAAAGGAAGATCATTATGGGAGATGTTGAAGATATTTCACCACGATTAAAAGATTATATTCCGAGTTTCCAAAGACACTAAACTATTACGATCATTGTGTGTTTGTTTTTGTTATGTACTAAGTATTCCGCAATAGTAATGTAATGTCCATGTACGTCAAGCTTCAGGTCTCTACAGTTGGTATCAGAGTAAAGGTTTAGTCAACCTTTGGAAACTAGGATGTGAAAACGTTATTAAGATCCCTAGAGATATTTCTAAGGTATGTGTAGGGATGTCCTTAAGGATAAGTATACGTATAGGATATACTACTAGAACTATGGTAACGATATTAGATTAAACCAAAGATGTTAGATATTGATTTTACTCCCCCTTTATTATGATTTTTTCCTCTCACACTATTCTTTTTGGGTTTTAGAAAATGGCTGGAAGCAAGATGATTCACGATAATGGAGGATATGATGGACAATGGAATGATATTCTTCATGAGAAACCAAATGAAATGGGATTTGGAAGTCTATGAATTATTATTATACCGAATCAGCAATCTCATAATATGATCAATAAAGTAAAATTTGGTAAGTTTCCTGACTCGGCTAATAATAGAAAGATGGAGTTTCATGATGATCATAGAGGAAAGAAAGTTATATTTCCAATATGTAAATCATGTGGGAAGATGCATCAAGGAGAATGTTTCAAAGGAACTGGAAGATGATTTGGGTGTGGAAAAGAAGGACACAAAGCCAGTAAGTACAAAGGAAAAGGTTCAGTTAACACCAGGGATGAGGGTAATGGTATTGCTACGACATCAACAATGGTTAAATGTCTTAACTGTGGAATGTAAGGGCATTATGCAGACCAATGCCCTAAGGGAAAGTCTCGTGAAGAGAATCAGTATGGTCGTATGGGTAGTATTTATGTGGATGATGATGAAGAGACTATAAATGATATGTGAGATGAAAGAATTGTTGAATCTCGGTCAATGGTTTAAGAATGTAGTGGATTGATTACATGTTTATCATGTGTAATGTTGTATAAGTAATCTCATGGTACTATGGAATAAAGAGACATCTAAGGATTGTTACACTGTTGTCTTTCCTTAAGTTTTGAAAATGTATGATTAATGGTACCAGTAACCATGAAAGGTTATTAATATATTTTTGGAAAGCAGATGATATGCACATATTGAAGGGATAAGGAGAAAATGAAATGTTTGACAGTATTCATGAGCTCATGATTGATATAAGGACTAAGTGATATCATGGTTTGAGTATATAGAATTTTGAGGATTTTGGTATGTGGAAAGTGTTAACTTTTAACTTCATTCATGTTTTCACTAAGGTTAAATGGGTATTCATTTTTCAAGATAATACATGATGAAGGCCTTCGAACGTTTGTAATGTGACCAACAAGACATATCTTATGATATATGGGGATCAACGATGGTATTAACATGCTTCTTATATGAAATCTCTGGTAATCGTTTTCACTATAATATGACAATGGACTGCAATATTATGGATTGGAATGGATTATGTTGGACATAAGTTAGTATTGTTTAAGGATAGAACCTTTTTTAGATATTATTGATGGGATGATATAGTAATGTAGTTTTAAAAAAAGGACAACCTGCAGGACGGGTGACAACCCATCGCGTCGGACAAGGCTGTGGGAATCGAACCCACAACCAAAGTGCGACTGGCCTTTATCACCTACCACTGGCCTACAGGAAGTCCCTGGTTAGTAGAAACTAGTTTTATTTTATTATGCGGTATTATATATGAAGTATAAGTTCATTTTTGGAACCATATACGATTAATCTAACCATAAGATGGACTTATAACTTTTGCTAAACTTTTGTTTGAAAGAGATGGAATGACCCATCATTCTATCACATGATCTACTAATAGATCACGAGTAACAAATTCAACTTCATTTCATTAAGGGATGAAGTGGAAATTGTTCAATTCACGAACAACAATGAGATTGTACCAAAACCATGCAAGTATTTCTTTAAATTCATCAACTTTAGGGAAATGATCTTAAAAACCACAAATGTTGTCCTAGTGCTCTTATATCTGATTATCAGATGGTACCTTAGATCGTCACAAATTTATGGCTTTGTGATTGCTGGCTTTTCCATAGCCATGTTCTCTACCACTCTCCATTAGAACATGATGGTCAGATTTCTCTTCCATATCCATATTTTCACCTATGTGGAAACCCAGTGATTAGTTTATTTGGGTAATCGTTACATTTCATACTTTAGTTTTTAAAGCCATGTTTTGGTATTCCTTTTTATGATGTGGGTTTCTATTAAAGAAAATTTTGAGTAGTAAACCATTTATAACCCCGACGAATTTTGAGGGCGAAATTCATTTTAAGGGGGGTAGAATTTAACAGCCCGAGATTTTATAAAAAAAATATTCTTTTTAATTTCATCAATGTCTTGTGTTGTACGCTACACCAAAAGGAGCTTGCTCAACACGCATCCTTTACTTTCCTTGCATTACACGCAATCACGACCTTCCTCGATAGCATGTCTTGTACGCAATACCGAGTTTTACTAAACAACGATATGCTATTAAAATATTATTAAAACTAGCCGTTATGAATAGTAATAACCACCATTTAAAATTTTAGAAATTTTATCTCTCAAAAAGGACTTCATTTTTGGATTCAGAGTATCAAATTTAGCCTAAGGTGAAATTTTGGTACTTTACAGATAACTTTCATATTCTGATGAATAGTGAAAATTACTAAATTTTAATTAAAAACAACCTTTTTAATAGAAATAATTAATAGTGATAAATTGTTAATTTGAGTGGTTTTAAAGTATATTTAGAATATATTTTTAAAATTTAATACAATGCTGGTCATTGGATGTAATTTCACATTTATACCAATTATAAACAATTATCAATCTTTTGATAGTTATTATCTCTTAAAAACGCGCCATTTGTTTTGACGACGGGAATTAATTTTTTAAATTAGTCAATGTAACTGATATGTTTTGAATTTGGTAAAATAGACATCTTTTTTGAGTTCATAATATCAAATATAGTTTAGGCCTAATTTTTGGTATTTTTCTGGAAACTTTAATTTTTTGATGAATAGTGAAACCACTAAGTGGTAGTAAAAAAATGAATTTTTCATAAAACGTAATTTTACCACTTCTGTGAGTGGAATTTCAAAAATCCGAGAGACATGATTGATGTTAGTATGTAAAATGTTGTTCAATGAGATGAAAATAATTTTTGGTGAATAGTAACTTTTTACTTTTTTTTCCACGGTTAAAAGTAAATAGGGTAATTAAGGGTAAAAATGATATTATTATTACCCTAACACATTTCCTAATTCTATTGGACAAGTGTAATTCGGCCAAAAAAACCTTAGGAATAAAATATGACCATTTAGGACCACTTGGAATTGATTAGGACATTTATTATTAATTTATTTAAAGAAGGGTTAAAATAGTTAAAATCAAAGTTTAATAACTAAATCATTTTTAATATAAGGTTATACATAAGATAAATTATACTATAAATATTCATTAGAAAGATAAAAAGATTTCATACATAATGATATTTTATTTGTAATTTTTACACTTTAAATAATTTAATTTATTTATGAGACAATGATGATGGAGTAATTACCATAATAGTGAAAAATTAGAATAATTGATAATATAAATACCTAAATAAGTATAATTTGAGACTTTTTATGAATTAAACTAAATTTTTAGGTTAATATGACATGTTAGGATTAATATAATTAACATTGGTCGAAGTATGCATTCTGTTATGAGTTTCAAAAAAATCAACTATTGAATAGTGTCTAAATTGACATAAAATAGTTTTTAAAACAAATTTTATATTATTAATTGTTATTTTATTCCCAAAAATCTATGGATCAGACAAATGACATAGATAAGGTTATATATATTAATAAAACACAACTTTAGGGTCACTTGGATGTATATGGTAAGTTTATTAACTACATAATATAAAAATACAAAGTGACATGGTAAATGTCAATCTAATTAACTAAGAGTTAAAACTAAAAGATAAGGTTAATATAGGAACCTAAACTTGTCTAAATTCTATTGGATGAGAGGATTTCGAGCCATACCCACCTTAGATTCTAAATAAATCAATTTGGAGCTATTTAAAACCGAATTTGACTTTATAATAAAATAATACTTTTAGTTATTCCAAAGGTGCCCCTCTCCTCCCTTATAAAAGGGCACCTCCTCCCTCTCTTACCCACAAAACTTTGAGCCTTCATGCTCGGCAAAGCCCTCCCAAATTCTCTTCTCCACTTCCCTAGAAATATCCTAGAGGTTCTGGTCTTCCTCAAAGACCAATTTTAGTGCCCTAAAGGGAGATATCAAAGACGCGCTTCAAAGAAGAGGTAATTTCCGTTACCGATTCTTTCAACTTTATTTCTTCTTCCACTTCTTCTTATTAGGTTGTTTCATTATGAAGTATTAACATCAGTATAACTCATATAATTATATGTTATTATAAGTATGAAACAACCTTATTTCACTATCTATCCATCCTACGGAAAACGAAATCACCGCTCGTGCGTACGTACGGAATACCGTCTCCACGCCGTGGTGAATTCTATTTTCCACCACCACCTTACATGGATGGGTATAATGATGTAAATAATAACTATATATGATTATTTTAAATTGATATTTATTCTGAAATAGTATACATACACTCCAATACAATTCCACGATCATGAGAATGATATCATCGCTCGTGCGTACGTACGGACTACCGTGTCCACGACGCGATGAGATTCATTCTCCACGTTAACCATTCATGAATGATTATAAAGTATATATATTAAGTAATAATGAAATATATGACATAATAATGATACTGGATTTATGTTTATATATATGTATGTCATCTACTTAATGCCATTCATCTCAATAAGGAAAAGAAAACAGCGTTCATGCGTACGAACGGTCTACCATCTCCATGAACAGTGTATTTCTTTCCATTTACTGATCTATTATATATATATATATATATATATTATGAATATATATTATATATAAATCATGTTTTATATTCTGGAATTAAGTAATCATGATCTAAGTAATCATATGAATAATTACAAGTCAAAACACGGACGACAAATGAAACGATTTTACCAAAAACGCTCTTTAACATGGAATTTACAAAAGAACGGGTAATATAAAGCCATAAGTGAACCATATAGGATATCATAAAAATAATTATGATTCTGTAATAAGTCAATAAAATTATTTAAATCATTATACAGGAGGTTCGGACACATATGAAGGAAATCAGACCTAACGTAAGGGAAATATCACAATCTCATTTTTATCTGATATTGTTTATATTTTGGAATTTAGTAGGGTTTATTTTATCATCCACATCCATGTTTCCTCAATATGTAATATTATTTCCATACACCTAAAATTGTTTAAATCAAATTTAATTTTCGGTGAGTTTTTAGTAAAGGATATAAAAGGAATCTTTTGTCATTTTTCGTACGAGGTACTTTTGGAATTTTCTGACAAAAGTAAAAAGAATGTTTTTTTTAACTCATACGGCATGAATGGATTTTTTAAAACATTATTTCCAAGAATCTTACTTTACAAGTTTTAAAGTTTATTTTTAATCATCTTATTTTAGTTTAAAAAGGTATGACATGTTAATAAAGGAAAAGTATTTTTGAAGTAGAAAGGATATTTTCCTCAAGAATGGAGTTCAAGTGTTTTATCAAAACTATTTTACATCTAAGATTATATAGGGCTCTATTTCTATCCCTATTACTACATTGATTTGATTATGTTGTGATGGAATTATTTTTATGAATTCCTTTATCTAATATTAATTTTTTTATGATGTCATGATGTTTAAGATTCCCATTTTTATTATATAGGTTATGCAATGATGTATGATTTTTGATTTTGTGGCACACATAATAATGGTATCATTATGAGTTGGGTGGGACCTATATCTCCTTCCAATGCATTGGGTAAAGATTTTATATCTCAGGAGATAGACATGGCTGAAATGGTAGGTTATATCGGTTCAGTGAAACAGGACTGAAATGAGGGTGACTCGGTTCAGAAATGGATTTTGTCCACTAAGATAGTCTTGGCAATGATTATTGACTAATAAGATATGATTCTATATTATTATGTGTGTATTATACAAAGTTTCATGTTTTATGTTATGATTATTGGGGTTTCATTTCACTACTATGATTTATCCCATGTTATGAAATTATGCTCTCTTTTTCAGGTTAAGATTTCCAAAATGTTATGTTCTTATGAAAATGATGTGATTGATATTTCTTTTGATTACCCTTACTGATCATTTGAGCTCACCATTTTATGTTTTCTTTTCCCCAGGATATAAAGAATGGTTTTAGGAAAAAAATGAAGATCTTTATGGGAGATGTTGAAGATCTTTCACCACGATTAGAAGATTATATTCAGAGTTTCCAAAGACACTAAACTATTATGATCCTTGTGTGTGTGTTTTTGTTATGTACTTAGTATTCCGCAAAAGTAATGTAATGTCCATGTACATCAATCTTTGGGTCTATACAGAGAATCATTATTGTCACTTTTCTCAAGAGAGGATAATCGACACACAATCGCAAACTACCATCAGCCTTTATCACGAACAAGACTGGTGCACCCCACGGTGACACACTCAGCCAAACAAAACTACACTGTAACAAACCATCAAGATGTAAACGTATATCTCGTAACTCAGAAGGGGCCATCGTATATGGAAACAAAGAGATAAGAGATTATTTTGGTTGTATCTCGATCCCAAATTCGCACTCTCGTCGATGGGGTAATGATACAACCTCTTCTGGAAAGACATCAGGGTACTATACTATGACCCAAGGAAATTCCAACTAATGAACATCTGATGAACTCAACATTATCTTATCCATCATTGATGATAAGGATGGAACATGCCAATGACCCATCTAAGGATTTCTCTCACCAACAAACACCACTGACTCTCCATCCTCATCGAAGAAAATGACCTTCTTCATGAACCAATCCATTATAGACTTCACCGAATACAAAAAATCCACACTGAGTATGACATCATATAGTAATATTCGTAAATATAGGAAATCATCCAAAGAGTGGTGATCCCCCAACACTAGCTCATAGTCCTTATATACTTAAAACATGTCAGCTCGACGTCCAACTAGGGTAGTCAATTCTAAGGGCTTTGGAAGTCTCTCTACCTCAAGTCCCAAAGCATGGACAAGGGTAGGTGATAAGAAAGAGTGTGTCGCTCCTGAATAAAACAAGGCATAAACCATGGCAGAAAAAAATTAAAGGGTACCTAAAATGGTGTCTGGTTTTCTTGGTGCTGGAAAAGCTAAAGCATAATGTCAACCACGACCTCCTCCACGACCTCTTTGACCATGATGATGACCACCACCATGATTGCGCTCTTCTCTTTGAGGACAGGGAGCGTCACGGGGCTATCCTCTGCCTTCCCCATCTACCCTCTACTAATCTAATGCTGGTGAAAACTACAGTTGTTTCCTCTACTAGAACTGCCTCAATGGAGGAACTTGGAGTGGAACACCTGGTTCATGATGACTACTCTGAAAGGTCGGGCACTCTCGCTGCTGATGACCTCAACCACCATATGAAAAACAAGCACAAGATCCCTTTGCCTAGGCCTAAGAGCTATTGCCCCTAGAGAAACGAGATGCTTAGGTCTAGGACCTACCAAGGCCAAACGAAAACTCTTCTACCCCGAAAATGGGAACCCTCAGACCACAGTTCGACTTCATGAGAAATTATGATAACTCCCCTCTCGTCATGATCTCGTTCGGGACAAAGTCCTCTCGATGACCTCTGCCTTTTCCAGCACCTGTAGATATGTATTCAGCATAAATGGGGTGACCAGGTGATCGATCTCTGGATGGAAATACTCCTAAAATTTCCGTTCCATGGCCTCCTCATCTAGAAATAGGTCTGAAGCATATCGTAAATGGTTACTAAAACAGATTCCAAACACTCGCACACTAGATATCCCTTGTCGAAGGGTAATAATTTCCGGAGATTGGACTCCTTTGCAGTTGTATAAAGAAAATCACATGTAAACATGTCTCAGAACTCCTCTCATGAGATCACTGACTACCCATGATCCCCAAGGAACAACAACCATCACTGCCTCGATGATCCACACAGCATCATCACAACCCAGGACACCCAATGCTCTTTCTGGGCATGGATCAAACTAAATCCTATCTCGACCTTTTCCAAATAGTCTTCCATGACTAAAACTGAAACGAATCACTCATACTTATGTAGAATGTAGCACTGAAACACTCAAAGTTTCCTCCTCCAAGTGTCGTTGTTGTAAACCTCTACCCTATGGTGATCTGCTGGCACAGCCTGCAGGACATTTCTATGCGATCCTAATGAGGACGCTGACCTGGAGCCATACCTGTAAAATAAAAAATAGTTAGAGCTCCTAATCCAATGATATGGAAGACTTTGCATTAAGTAATTATTTTTTTTCTTTTATACAATTTAGGTTAACCTATTCCAAGGTCTACCCATTCAAACACACATAAATAAGATTGATGAATGATCCTTTCCTAGGTCTCTACCTTGAAACTAGTATCGCCTCGTTTCATAGCCATTATAAACATAAAGGTAATTACATTAGATCATAGGGGACCCAAAATACCTATGTATTAGATAGTCTCTAGTGATTAAATCAATTGAAAAACTTGACTGACACTTTTTCTCTACCAACCCATACAACATCAACTATTCCAAACACCATACTCTATCCTATCTCTCTAACAGACCACTGATACCACTCTATCACGACCCCCTCCCCACAATGTGTACCCCTAATGGGACAGATATGTTTGAAAAGAGATAATGACCCCCCGATCCTCACCTTATGTTGGCCCTGGGATGGTGATTAGCACTGAGGGTATAGTAAACATGTAAATGGATGGCATTACCCTCTAATAGAACACAAGCAGAAGAGAGAGATAAGATAGATAACAACCATCTAAAACTCAGACTAAGATATAAATGAGAAACCATGTGCACATATGTAATGTCATTCCAAACTACTACAACTAGAATGGGAAAAACATCATGTACCCAAAACAATGTAAAAACAGCAGCAACCACAAGCCCGAACAGCACCTACAACCCCAACCTAGTAGAAACCAGCATTATCTTCAACCTTCTCCAAGATTCCAGAAGAAAATTTTATATATACATTGGGTGAGTATAACAGTAAACTCAATAGGATCCCCCTTGGATCCTCTCATTCAAATCTAAAGAAATCATGCTAAAGCACGGTGAACAACAAGTGAAAATAACTCATCACATGAACAAGCATACTATGTTCCCTTCCCCAACATGGCTACTATCATGAATCAATTCATACAAGTGTATATAGTATATTAAATAATATCAAGGGCACCCCACTACTACTTCCTCCCTAGTTTGCATCTTTTCCCCAATGTCACATGTCCAAATAATCTCTCTCTAAAAAAGGATTTCCTTAAGACACATGGGCGATGCACCACTAGATACACCTCATTCAACAAAAACAACACATCCACAAAATAATGTAACCCGGTAGTTTCCAGGAGCCACCACAGCTCGTAAGATGTTTATCATACATCAGGTATTATACCTCAAGCCATTACCGCACATACACTGAGTAAAGATCTTCAGGCCATCACAGCATATACACATTACTCAAATAGTTTTCCATAGGATACTATATCCGTAATATATGTGTGAGAATAACAACAAGCCATTACAACCCTCTACACACATATATGGGGAAAACTAACCACTGTGCATACCAGCACTAGTAACTACATAGAGAATAGAGCAGGGGAAAAGGCTGTAGTTATCCATCCATCCTCCCATCATAATGTTGGGGAAAACACCCCTGAGGGTATAGAATCCCAAGGGTGTCAATTTCCCTAACTGATGGGGTGGATTAGTGTATAGAAACACAAAAAGTACAAAATTTACTATATCTCACAACCACACTATGTGAAAAACATAGTCTTAGAATCAACTGTAGATAACATCTCTCAGACTCCATACTGCAAGTTCTATGACTAGGAATCCTATAAGCACAGAACCATTTATGGAGCATTATTTCATTAATAAATTCCCTTTTTATCAGTTCCACTTTGCATTAATTAATTATTTAAACATTAATTAACCATTTACAATTCCACATTAGGTATCATTATAATCACACAAAAAGTCCCCTATCCTTATCATTGCATCCCATTAATCTACAACCACATGGGATAACATCATTTATTCAATTATTTATTTATAGAATTACATTCCGAAATTCCCAGCGCTCTAGAAAAACATTTTATTCTACTAAACACAAGGGGGATCAACACAATGAGTATATAACTACCAATCTAGACTTTTCTGCCTATTTCAAGAGTGTAGACCCATATTCCCTTGAGAATCTAGACATGAGAAGTTTGTGGCATACCCTACACGTCTTCACCCATTTCGAAAGAAGTATAAGCAAGACCAGATGCCTCTAACAATGGGGAGTGTAAAGTAGAAAACCAATCGAAGAAACATCATCCATCCAATCTTTCACATCCAACCCATTCCATCATCCCCGGTGTCCTCTCTGACACTGAAATGTATAAACTGATGCATCTCGCCACTCTAGGCGTTATCTACTACCACTAACAATAGGCCTCCCAACCCCCACATATCACAAATTCTTTTAGGGCTTACATAACAACACATGTAGACGAAAAAAAACCATCATATCAATTGGGATCTTGGACATTAAAAAACAAATAGGGAAACTCAGAACCCTTAAATTAATTATCATTTTCAAACAACCGGTTCATTAATCCATCATGGATTAACCGATTTATTTTTCATAGGTTCAAAATTTGGGAAACCTAATCAGTATGTTATGAAAAATAATTAAAAATGATTATTTCACTAATTTGATTAGCATCAAAAAACAAAAAAAAACGAACCAAATTTATTAACATGCCTCTTTATCTTTAGCCAAGAACTAATAAATTATTCTATCTCTACGTTATTTACCATTTTCCATTGAGAAAAAAAAAGCTAAGCATGAAAGCATTAATATCACACTATCTAGAAAAAAAGAGGCAATAAAATAAAATCGATCTTAATTTATTTATCCTGTTCAAATCATTATTATTCCAATTTCATTGAGATCTAGTGGGATAAAACATGTTAACTCTACAGTTGCATGTAACATAAAAGAGAAGCAATGGATCACATTCCTCAAATAGTTCTTGACAAGCCACACAACGGGTTACGATCTCCACCCCCTGTGAGAACTGTATCCACAAGAGGTTGTAGAGACACCACCACACTAGACAACACCCATGAAAAGTCCATTAAGAATAAAGGGTTTTCATTCTATAAAAGGGTGATGGGAAATAGAAATAGATGAACCCAAAAGAATGATGATAGAACATACCTTATATCGGAGATCGATCGATATTACTTCGTTTCACCAAAAATATAGTGGAACAAATCCTAGGAGGAATGTTTTATTAGAAAACTCCTACAGAAAGGAATGGGATGTTCGAGCCTCTCACACACAATGAAAAGGAAGAAGAAATTGGGATGAAGATATATCATCCCTTTTGATGATTTAACAAAGTAGTGGTTTAAGATACGGTGGGTTATCCATAAAAAGTGGATCGCATTAAACCCCATAGTTTGACCATGTAAAAATATCCCAACCCTTAGGAGAAATTAATATTGGAGTTATAGACTTTGAATTTGCTTTAGAGTCCATAAAACAAGGCTTTAAATTAAATTTATGTCAAAGGAAATGTTAATGGGGAAAACTATTGGAAGATGGAAACACTATAAACGAACATGAAATTTGGAATGAAAAAACACTATTAATGAACCTCACTATTAGAACCTCACTCTTTTGGAATCACTATTCATGGACTAAATATTTGGCCAAGGATAAAGGTCACCGTTGGAACCTAAGAAACATTGTTCCTGAACTAAAAATTTGGAAATGGAAAATGGTCATAGTTGGAACCTCACCAATATTGAAACACTGTTCATGAACATAAAATTTGGGAAAAGAAAATGGTCATTGTTCGATCCTCACTGTTCTGGAAACACTATTCATGAACTCAATGTTTCGCAAGGGAAAAAAGACACGGTTGGAACCTCATCGTTGGAACCTCACCATTGCACTATTTACAGAAGGTTACCGATGACATTGTTCACCTAGGGAAGCTAATGCATTGTTCACATAAGTTCACTATTTCACTGTTCACATAAGGTTACCGATGACACTGTTCACATAATGTCACAGATGACACTGTTCACATATAGACACCGATGTCACTGTTCTCCACCGTTTCACTAATAAAATAAGGTTACCGATGTCACTTTTCACTGAGGGCTACCAATGACACTGTTCACATAGGGCTACCAATGCACTGTTCACAGAACAACACCGATCACATAGTTCACATAAGGTCACTAATGTGATGTTTCACATAAGGTCACTGTTTCACTATTCACATAAGTTTACCATTGACACTGTTCACAGAAGGTCACTGATGCACTGTTCATAACAGCTTACAATTGGAATTGTTCACCAATAGATCTGTTCACCAAAATGGAAATTTTGAAAAGTGTTGGGGATAAGTCACCATGACCTCCCGAAACACCTCATTTTCATAATTTTTTCAATGGAATTGATTAGAGAGGTCCAGGCCATTACATCAAATTCCTCTCATAATATTCTCATCCTCAAAAATTCAAAACCCACCTTAAGGGAAAATGAAATGGGTTCTGAACAACCACCCATAGAGATACCTATTAAAAGAGAGGAAGCCACAAGAAGCAACAAAAGAAATCCATATTATAAACATGAATGGTCTATAACCCCAATCCCAACATCGATGCATGAAAATAGATAAACATCAAACAACTCTAGGTACTAAGCATGTATTTGTGAATCAATTTCCCATGTACTATCCACCAGGCCACCATGTCACCACAATACACGGACCAAATGGATTGAAATCCTACGCTAGACCTTCTCTTTGTGGTCTTCGAACTCCACAGGTCGCTCCTCAAATGTCGCATCATCTTCAAAAACCATTTCTCCCTAGTAGATGACGTAAGAGTCATCATGAAGATTAAAACAGAGCTGTGATACATGGAAATCAAATTTTATTTAATTCATTTGTGGGGGGAGTGCTACACGATGCACCACTGCTCTAACACAAGCTAACAACTCGAAAGGTCTAACAATCTTGGGAGAAATATAAATGAGACGACCAAACCTTCGCCTCCCATAATGGGGAGTCACATTTAGAAACACATGATCCCCAATATGAAACTATAAGGGTCTCCTCCTTTTATCGAAATATGATTTCTAACGATCTTGCACTGTATTCATCCTCTTGGGAATCACCTGAACCATCTCTGTTTAATTCTGCACTAGTTCTGGTCCGAGAATTACTAACTCTCCAACCCCAGTCCAACACAACAGCAAATGGAATGTTCACCCATAAAATTATTCAAATGGTGCCAAACTAATAGTGGAGTGGAAACTATTATTGAATGAAAACTTTACCAAGGGTAAGTACCTCATCCATGAACCTCAAAAGACCAAGACAAAAGAGCTTAACATTTCTTCAAGAGTCTGGATGGTTCACTCTGCATGACCATCCATTTGAGGATGAAAAGAAGTGCATAGGAATATCTGAGATCCAAAAGCATGATGGAGTCCTCTCCACACCTTAGAGGTAAAATGAGGATCTTGTTCAGAAATGATCCTCTATGGGACTCCATGAAGTCTCACCACCTCTTCCAGATATTTCCTCGACAAAAGTTCCACTATTATTGACTCGTTGATTTCTAGGAAGTGGGATGATTTTGTTAAATGTTTCAAAAAAACCCAAATATCATCATTTCCTCTATAATTTAGAGGTAAATAAGTAACTAATCACACTGAGATGTCCTCCCAATTCCACTGGGGATCATCTAACGGATGGTTCAGACCACTAGGAAGATGGTGTTCATCCTTCATCTTCTGGTAGACCAAACATTGAGACACAATCTCCAAAACTGCGCGGTTCATCCCAGACCACCAAAACTTGATCCTCAAGGGTTAGTACATCTTTTTCATGCTAGGATGAACCGATAAAGGAGAACTATGGAGCTCTTTGAGAACCATATCGTTCATCTTAAAAGGATAAAAAATCCTTCCATGATGCCACACTCAGTGTTTTCTTCCTCAGACCAACCATCAGGGGACTCGCCACAAAAAAATCGGTATCTCTAGACCTCCACTTCTAGATCACCCAACTGGGACTCTTCCACCTTATAAACTAGTGATTACTACACCGTTGTCTGAAAAAGACATCATTTTTCCCCAACATCCCCCATATCAATATGTAATGCTGACATTTCTTCAATTACTCTCTAGAAGTCCCCAAATTCATGGACTACATCACTATGGGACATCCGACTCAGCGCATCAGCTACAACATTTCCCTAACCAGGTGAATAAGATATTTCAAAGTCGTTTTCAAGTAAGAACTCCATCCAAGAACACTGTCATGACTGTATGTCATGTTGGTAGAAAATAGACATCAATATCTTATGATCGGTGAAAACCACAAAGTGCTCATCAATGAGTTAATGTCTCCACAACATCAGAGAAAACCTCAGAGCACCCAACTCAAGATCATGGGTTTAATAGATATGTTCATGAGGACACAACTGACAAGACCCATAAGAAGAAAATGATCTTTGATGCATCAGAACACAACCATACCCCATATTCTAAGCATCAAAAAAAACATCAAACTGAACTCCCTCAGCAAAAATTCAATGAACTAGAGCACAAGAAAACATCTCCATAAGATACATGAATGATTCTTGACCCTGATTAGTCCATATGAATACATGATCCTTCTTATTAAAAGCTGTTAGGGGAGTCACAGCTCGAGAGTAATCAGCTACAAAGCTCATATAGTAGCCTGTAAGACCATGGACGCTTCACTCCTCAGACACCATCTTGGGGGTTTCCCAACTCACAACTGCTTCTATCATAGATTGATCCACAAAAATGCCTTGCTGGGACACAACTTGCCCCATGAATCGTACTTTTAAGGCCCACAACTCACACTTCAAAAACATCCCAAATAGCTGATGTTGACAAAGAACTCCCATAATACCATGTAGATTCTCTGCCTGCTCATCCTCAGATGTGGATTACACAAGGATTTCATCGATGAAAGAAACCAAGAAATTGTCTTGGAACTCACATAACACATCATTAATCAATACCATGAACATAGCTAGAGCATTCTTATGCCGAATGACATTACAACAAACTCATAATGCCCTTGAAAACAACAGAGAGTAGCCTTCAAGATATCCTCATCCTCCACATGCATATGTAGATATCTTGACCGCAAGTTGATATTTGAGAACCAAATTGCACCATTCAGGTAATAGATTAAATCATCAATATGTGGAAGAGGATAGAGAGTCATAATTTTCACTTTGTCCAAGCGAGGATAATCGACACACAACCGCAAACTGCCATCAGCCTTCATCACAAAAAAAACTGGTGCACCCCACGGTGACACACTCAGCCAAAAAACCCGCACTGTAACAGACCATCATGATGTATACGTAGCTCTCGTAACTCGGAAGGAGGCATCATATTAGGAAACAGAGAGAAAAGAGATTCTTTTGGTTGTAGCTCGATCCCAAACTCGATCTCTCTTCGATGGATTAATGCTACAACCTCTTCTAGAAAGACATCCGAGTACTCTTCTATGAACCATGGAAATGCCAGCTGTGGAACCTCTGATAAACTCAACATTTTCTTATCCATCATTGATGATAAAGAAGGAATATTCCTATGACCCATCTGAGGATCTCGCTCACCAACAAACACCACTGACTCTCCATCCGCATCGAAGAAAATGA
Source organism: Viscum album (assembly GCA_963277665.1). Lineage (NCBI taxonomy): Eukaryota > Viridiplantae > Streptophyta > Magnoliopsida > Santalales > Viscaceae > Viscum > Viscum album. The sequence continues at coordinate 908,248,511 of OY728139.1, forward strand.
CCTTCTTCCTAAATCAATCCATTATAGCCTGCACCGAATACATCCAATCCATTTTGAGTATGAAAAATTATAGTTATATTTGTAAATATTGTAAATCTCCCTACGATTAGTGATTCCCCGACACTAGATCGTAGTCTCTACATACTTCAAACATGTTAGCTCGACGTCCAACTAGGGTAGTCAATGCTAAGGGTGCTGGAAGCCTCTCTACCTCACGTCCCAAAGCATGGACAAGGGTAGGTGATAAGAAAGAGTGTGTCGCTCCTGAATCAAACATGGAATACACCATGGAAGAAAACAAGAAAATGGTACCTCGAACGGTGTCTGGCTTGAATGGAGCAGGAAAAGCTAAAGTATAAAGCTAACCATGACCTCCTCCATGACCTCTATGACCATGACGATTTCCGCCACCACAACTGTGGTTTTCACTTTGAGGATAGGGAGTGTCAAGGAGATGTCCTCTGCCTTCCACATCTACCCTATGCTAATCAAAGGTTGGTGAAAACTATTGTTGTTCCCTATGCTGGAACAGCCTCAAAGGAGGAACCTGAAGCAGAACACTTGGTGCATGATGACTACTCTAAAAGTTTGGGCACTCTCTCTTCTAATGACCTCGACCACAATAAGTAAAATAAGAACATGATCTATTGGAATAGGCCTAAGAGCTATTTCCCATGGAGAAATGAGATGCTGAGGTCTGGGACCTACTAAGGCCAAACAAAATCTCTTCTAACCTGCAAACTAGGGACCCTAATGCCACAGCTCAGCTTCATGAGAAATCATGACAAATCCCCTCTCATGATGATATAGTTATGGACAAATTCCTCTCGATGACCTATGCCTTTCCCAGCACCTGTAGATATGTCATCATCATAAATGGGGTTACCTGGTGAAGGATCACTGGATGCAAATCCTCGTCAAAATGCCTTGCCTTGGCCTCCTCATCTTGAAACAGTTTTGAAGCATATTGTAAAAGGTTCCTAAAATAGTATCCAAAATCTCGTATGCTGGAGCTCCCTTGTCGAAGGGTAAGAATCTCCAGAGATTGGACGCATTTGCGGTCGAATGAAAAAAATCTCCTATAAACATGTCTCCTTACTCCTCCCAAGAGATCAATGACTCCTCGGGATCCCCACAGAATAATAACCATCACTGGCTCGTTGAGCCATGCATTATCGTCACAACCCAGGACAACCAATGCTACTTCTGAGCATGGATCGAACTGTTTCCTATCTCAACCACCTCAAAATAGTCTTCCATGAATGCGTCTGAAATGGAGCCCTCGTACTTATGCAGACTCTAGTGCTAAAACACTCGCAGTTTCCTACTCCAAGTGTTGTGGTTTTCAACCTCTACCCTGTGGTGTTCTGTTGGCACAGCCCGCGGGCCATCTTCTATGTGATCTATATGAGGACGTTGACCTTAATCCATACCTATAAAATAACAAATATTTATAGCTCCTAATCCAAGAATAAGGAAGACTCAGCATTAATTAATTATTTTTTTTCTTTTATACATTTTAGGTTAACCTATTCCAAGGTCTAGCAATTAAAACACAATCACGAATAAGAATGATGAATGATCCTTTCCTTGCACTCTACCTTGCAACTAGTATCACCTTGTGTAGTAGCCATTGTAAACATAAAAGTCCATACATCATAACATAGGGGACCCTAAATGACTAGGTATTAGCTAGTCTCTAGTGATTAAATCACTTGCGAAACTTGACTAACACTTTTTCCCTACCAACCCATGCAACCTCACCTATTCCAATCACCATACACTATCCTATAACCCTACCTAACCTCTGACACCAATCTGTCATGACCCCCCTCCTTAAAATGTGTAACCCTCCTAGGAGGATATGTGTGAAAGGATATAATGACCGCTAAGCCCCTCCTTCAGTTGGCCCTAGGATGGTGATTAGCACTGATGGTATAGTAAACACACAGATGGGAAGCATTACCCTCTAATATAACACATGCCGAACATATAGATAAGATAGACACCAACTAGCTGCAACATAGACTAAAATATAAATTAAAACTCTTCTATACATATGTAATGTCATGCCAAACTACTAAAACTGGAAGGGGAAACAACAAGTACCCAAAACAAAGTAAAAACAGCAGCAACCACAAGCCTGAAGAGCTCCTGTAACCCCCACATAGTTGAAACCAGATTTATCTCCAACCTTCTCCAAGTGTCTTGAAGAACAGTATATATAAACATAGGGAGAGTATAACAGTATACTTAGTAGGAATCCCCTTGGAGCCTCTTGATCAAAAGTAACGAAATAATGCAAAAGCACAGTGAACTAAAAGTGAAACTTACTCATCACCTAAAAAAGTATGCATAGTTCCCATCCCCAACATGGCTAATCTCACGATGTAACACATACAAGAGTATATAATATAATAAATAATATCAAGTGTTCCCCACTACTACTTCCTCCCGGGTTTTCCGCTTTTCCCCAACGTCGAACGTCCTACGCATCTCTCTCCAAAAAAGGATTTCCCTTAGACACCTGGGTGATTCACCAAAAGATACACCTCATTCAACAAAAACAACACGTCCACAAAAGATTTTAACCAGGTAGTTTCTGAGAGCCACCAAAGCTCGTAAGACGTTTATCATACATCAGGTGTTATACCTCAATCCATTACCACACATACACCGAGTAAGGATCCCCAAGCCATCACAACATATACACATTACTCCAATAGTAGTCCATAGGATACTATATCTATAATATATGCGTGTGAATAACCAGCAGCCATTACATCCCTATACACGCATATATGGGGAAAAATAACTACTGTGCCTACCAGCACAAGTAACTACACAAAGAAGAGAGTAGGACCAAAGGCGGTAGTCAGCCATCCATCCTCCCACAAGAATGTTGGGGAAAATTCCCCTGAGGGTTTAGAATCCCAAGGGTGTCAATTTACCTAAATGATGGGGTGGATTAGCTTATAGAAACACAAAATGTACAGAAAATACTATATCTCACAACCACACCAGGGGAATAACCGAGTCTTAGAATCAAATGTAGATAACATCTCTTAGACTCCAGACTACCACTTCTAAGACTTGGAATCCTATAAGCATTGAACCATTTAAAGTGCTTTATTTCCTTACTTCGTCCCCTTTTTATCAGGCCCACTTTTCATAAATTGTTTATTTAATCATTAATTAACAATTAAAAATTCAACATTTTCTTTCATTAGCATCACACACAAAGTCCCCTATCCATAGAATTTCATCCCATCAATCTAGAACTCCATGGGATAACATCATTTATTCTATTATTTATTTATAGCATTACATTCCCATAATCCTAGTCATTCTAGAAAAACAATTTATTCAACTAAACATAAGGGGGCTCAACATAGTGAGTATATAAATACTTGTCTAGTCTTTTCTTCCTATAGAAAGAGTGTAGACCCATCTTCCCCGGAAATCTAGACACGAGAAGTTTGTGGCATACACCACACGTTTTTTCCCCTTCCAGATGAACTGTAAGCATGAACAGATGCCTCCAACAATGGGGAATGTAAAGAAGAAAACCAATCAATGACACATCAAGCATCCAAACATTCACATCCAACCACTTCGATCATCCCCTGTGTCCTCTCCGACACCGACATGCATAAACTAATGCATCTCACCACTCTAGGAATCATCTACTGGAACTACCAATAGGCCTTTCTACCCCCACATATCACAACAACCCACCGGGCTTACATAATAACACATGCAGAAGGAATACAACTATCATATCAATTGGGATCTTGGACCTTAAACAAGAAAGAGGGTAACTCAGATCCCTTCAATGAATTATCTTTTTTCAAACAACTGGTTCTTTAATCCATCATTGATTAACCGATTTATAATTTATAGGTTACAAATTCAAAAAACCTAATCAGTAAGCTATCGCAATTAATTTAAAATGATTATTTCAATAATTTGATTAGCATAATAAAATAAATAAAAATTTATTTACATACCTCTTTATCTTTAGCCAAACAATTATCAATTATTATGGATTTATGTTCTTTACCAATTTCTATTGAGAATGAAAAATATAAGCATAAAAGCATAGATATCACACTATCTAGAAAAAAAGAGGAAATAACATACAATCGATCTTAATTTATTTATCCGATTGAAATTTTTATTATACCTATTTCATTGTGATCTAGTGGCATAAAACATGTTACATATACAGTTTCACGTAACATAAAAGAGAAGAAAATAATCCCATTCCTCAAACAGTTCTTGATGAGCCACACAACGGGTTACAATCTCACCCCCCTATGACAACTATATCCACCCCAGGATGCAGAGACACTGCCACACTAGACAACACACAAGAAATTTATATTAAGAAAAAGATGTTTGCATTCCATAAAATGGTGATGGGAAATAGAAATAGATGGACCCAAAATAATGATGATAGAACATACCTTATATCAGAGATCAATCTATATTGGTTGGTTTCACCAAAAATACCAAGGAACAAATCCTAGGAGGAAGGTTTGATTGGACAACTCCTATGGAAAGGAATGGGATGTTATAGCCTCTCACACCTGAGGACAAGGAGGAAGAAATAAGTATGAAGATATTTCATCCCATTTTAAGATTTAACAGAGTAGGGGTTCAAGATATGCTGGGTTATCCATAAAAATTGGATCGCATTAAACCACATAGTTTGACCACGTAAAAATATCCCAACCCTTATGAGAAATTAATATTGGAGTTATGGCCTGTCAATTAGCTTTAGAGTCCTTAAAACAAGGCTTTAAATTCATTTTATGTCAAAGGAAACATTAATGGGGAAAAACTGTTGAAAGCTGGAAACACTGTTAACAAACATGAAATTTGGAAAAGAAAAAACACTATTCCTGAACCTCACCATTGGAACCTCACTATTTTGGAAACTCTATTCATGGACTAAAAGTTTAGCCAAGGAAAAATGTCACCATTGGAACCTCTAAAACACTGTTCCTGAACTGAAAATTTGGAAAGGAAAAAGGTCACCATTGGAACCTCCCCAATCTAGAAACACTGTTCATGAACATAAAATTTGGGAAAGGAAAAAGGTCATCGTTGGAACATCACCATTCTGGAAACAATATTCATCAACTCAATGTTTGGAATGGGAAAAAGGACACTGTTGGAACCTCACCATTTCAGTATTTACAAAATGTTACCGATGACACTGTTCACCTAGGGAAACTAATGCATTGTTCACATAAGGTCACTATTTCACTGTTCACAAAAGGTTACCGATGACACTGTTCACATAAGGTCACCGATGACACTTTTAACATATGGACACCGATGTCACTATTCTCTTATGACATAGTTGCACTGATATTTTAAGGTTACAGATGACACTGTTCAATGAGGGCTACCGATGACACTATTCACATAGGGCTACTGAAGCACTGTTCAAAGAACATCAACGATCACACAGTTCACTAAGGTCACTAATGTCACTGTTCACATAAGGTCACCATTGCACAGTTCACATAAGATGACCGTTGACACTGTTTATAGAAGGTCACTGATGCACTTTTCATAATGGTCTACCATTTGAACTGTTCAAAAATGGAACTGTTCACAGAAATTGAAATTTGGAAAAGTGTTGGGGATAAGTCACCTTGACCTCCTGAAACCCCTCATTCACCCAATTTTTTGCAAAGGAATGTGATATATAAGTCCGGGACATTACATCAAATACCTCTCATAACATTCTTATCCTCGACAATTCAAAACCCACATTAAGGGAAATGAAATGTGGTCTGAACAACCACCCATGGAGATACCTATCAAAATAGATCAAGCCACATGAAGAAACAAAATAAATCCATATTATAAACATGAATGATCTATAACCACAACCACTACATCGATGCATGGAAAGAGTTAAACATCAAACAACTCTATGTATTAATCATGTATTGTTGAATCACATTCCCATGTACTATCCTACAAGACACCGTGTCACCATAAGACACAAACCAAGGGGATAGAACGCTTGCGCAAGACCTTCTCCTTGTGTTCTTGGAACTCCACTGGTCTCTCCTCAAAGGTCTCATCATCATCAACATCGATCTCTCCCCAGACGATGATGTAAGACTCATCATGAAGATAACAACAGAGATGTGATACATGGAAAAAATCATGTATTTGACTCATTTGCAGAGGAGTGCTACTCGATACACCACTGCTCTAACACAAGCTGACTACTCAGAAGGTCTAAAAAAATAGGGATAAATCATACTCCCATGACCAAACCATCGCTTCCCATGATGGGGAGTCACTTTCAGACACACATGATCCCTAATATGAAACTATTAGGGTCTCCTCCTTTGATCAACATATAATTTTTGATGACCTTGCACTCTCTTCATCATCTTGCGAATCACCTGAACCATCTCTGCTGTATTCTGCACTTGTCTCAGTACGAGAATTACTGACTCTCCAACCCTAGTACCGCACAATGTAGAATGAAAAGGTTGGCCATAAAAGGATTAAAATGGTTCCATCATGATAGTGGACTGGAAAATATTATTTAAGGAAAACTCCACCAAGGGTAATTTCCTCATCCACAAACCTCAAAAATCCAGGACACAATGGCGTAACATCTCTTCAAGTGTCTGGATGGTTTGCTCTATATGACCATCCATTCAAGGATTAAAAGCAATGCTATGGAATATCTGGGAACCAAAAGCATGATGGAGACCTCTCCACACCCTAGAGGTAAAATGAGGATCTCGTTCAGAAATGATCCTCCATCGGACTCCATGAAGTCTCAGCACCTCCTCCATATATTTCCTTGACAACACATCCACTAAGCTTGAATATTTGATTTCTAGAAAGTGGAATGATTTTGTTAAATGTTACAAAACAACCCAATTTGAATCATTTCCTCCTTAATTTCGAGGTAAATATGTAACAAAGTCCACTGAGATTTCCTCCCACTTCCACTATGGAACATCTAATGGCTGGTGTAGACCACCATGAAGATCGTGTTCAGACTTCACCTTATGGATGACCAAACATTGAGACACAAACTCCACAACTGCACGCTTTAGCCCAGACCACCAAAACTGGCTCCTCAAGGATTAGTACATCTTTTTCATTCATGAATGAACCACTAATGGAGAAATATGGAGCTCTATGAGAACCATCTCGTTCATCTTCAATGGAACAAAAAGCCTTCCATGATACAACACTCGGTGATTTCATCCTCAGACCAACCATCAGGGGAATCACCAAAAACAAATAAGTCTCCACAGATCTCCACTTCTAGATCCCCCAAATGGGACTCTTCCACCAAATTCACCAATGATTACTACATCGTCGTCTAAAAAAGACAATATTTTCCCCTAAATTCACCAATATCAAGATGTAATGCTGAAAGATCTTCCATAACTCTCCAGAAGTGACTAGATTCATGCACTGCATCACTATGGGAAATCTGACTCAGTGCATCAGCTACACGATTTCCCTTACTAGGTGAATAAGATATTTTGATGTTTTTTTCGAGTAAAAACTCCATCCACCGACATTGTCATGAGTTTATGTCATGTTGGGATAAAACATACATCAATATCTTATGATCGGTGCAAACCACAAAGCGCTCAACAATGAGCTAATGTATCCACAACTTCATAGAAAACACCACAGCTTCTAACTCAACATCATGGTTGGCATAGCGAAGTTCATGAGGACGCAATTGTCGAGACCCATAAGAAATAAATGATCTTTGATGCATCAGAACACTTCCAAACCCCAGATGCGAAGCATCACAAAAAACATCAAACTGGACTCCCGGAGAAGAATGTCAAAGAACTGGAGCACTTACAAACTTCTCCTCAAGACATTCGAATGATTCTTGACCCTGATAATTCCATATGAATGCCTGATCCTTCCTAGTAAAATCTATCACGGGAGTCGCAACTCAAGAGAAATCAGCTACAAACCTCTAATAGTATAATGAAAGACCATGGAAACTTTGCTCCACAGACACCATCTTGGGGGCTGCCCAAGAAACAACTGCTTATGTCTTAGATGGATCCCCAAAAAATCCCTGCTGGGACACAACATTCCCCATGAATCAGACTTTTCAACCCCAAAAAATACACTTCAGATACTTCCCAATCAACTGATGTTGACAAAGAACTCCCATAACAGCATGTAGATGCTCTGCCTGCTCGTTCTCAGATGTGGAGTACACAATGATTTCATCGATGAAAACAACCACGAAATTGTATAAGAACTGACATAACACAGCATTAATCAATCTCATGAACACATATGGAGCATTTTTTTACGTCGAATGACATTACAACAAACTCATAATTCCCTTGAAGACAACAGAAAGAATCATTCAGGATATCCTCATCCTTTACATGCATCTGAAGATATCATGGCCTAAATTCGATATTTGAGAACTAAATTGCACCATTAAATTAATAAAATAAACCATCAATCTATGGAAGAGGACAAAAAATCGTTATTTTCACATTGTAAAAGCAAGGATAATCAATACACATTCGCAAAATTCCATCAGCATTCATCACGAAAATAACTGGTGCACCCCACAGTGACACACTCGGTTGAACAAAACCGCACTGTTACAGACCATCAAGATGTATATGTAGCTCTCTTAACTCGGAAGGCACCATCGTATATGGAAATAGGGAGATAATAGATTCTTTTTTTAGCTCAATTGCAAACTCGATCTCTCGTCGATGGGGTAATGAAAAAAAATCTCTGGGAAAGATATCAGGGTACTATTCTATGACCCTAGAAAATGCCAGCTTTTGAACCTCTAATGAACTCAAAATTATCTCAGCCATAATTGATGGTAAGGAAGGAACATGCTTATGACCCATCTAAGGATCTCGCTCACCAACAAACACCATCGACTCTCCATCCGCATCAATGAAAACAACCATCTTCCTGAATAAATATTTGATAGCCTGCTCCAAATACAACCAATCCATGATAATTATGTCATCATATAGTTATATTCGTAAATATATGAACTCTCCCTGGGAGCAGTGATTCCCCAACACTAGCTCATAGCATCTACATACTTCAGACATGTCAACTCAACCTCCAACATGTGTAGTCAATCCTAAGGGAACTGGAAGCCTCTCTACCTCAAGTCCCAAATCATAGACAAGGGTAGGTGATACGAAGGTGTGTGTCGCTCCTGAATCAAACAAGGCATACACCATGGTAGAAAACAAGAAAAGGGTACCTCGAACGACATCTGGCTTTCCAAGTGCTGACAACGCTAAATCATAATGCTAACCACGACCTCCTCCATGACCTCTATAACCCTGATGACAACCACCACCATGAATGCACTCTTTTCTTTGAGGATTGGGAGCATCATGGGGCTGTTCTATGCCTTCCGAATCTAACCTCTGCTTATCTAAAGCTGGTTAAAACTACTCTTTTTGGGTCTTCTGGAACTGCCTCAATGGAGAAACATAGAGCGGAACACCTGGTGCATGATGACTGCTCTGAAAGGTTGGGCACTCTTGCTCCTAATAACACCAACCACCATAAGAAATAGAATCACATGATCCCTTGGTGAGGCCTGAGAGCTATTTCCCTGGAGAAACGAGATTCTGAGGTCTGGGACCTACCTCGACCAAACAGAAACTCTTCTGCCCCAAAAAATTGGAACCCTCAGACCACAGATCGTCTTCATGAGGAATCAGGACAACTCTCCTCTCATGATGATCAAGTTCGGGCCAAGGTCCTATTGATGACCTCTTCCTTTTCAAGCACCTGAAGATATGTCTTCAGCAAAAATGGGGTGATATGGTGATATAATCTCTGGATCCAATTCCTCCTCAAAATGCCTCACCTTGGCCTCCTCATCTTGAAATAGGTCGGAAGCATATCGTAAAAGGTTCTGGAAACATATTACAAACTCTTTCACAGTAGAGCTCCCTTGTCGAAGGGTATGAATCTCTGGAAACATGACTCCTTTATGGTCGAATAAAGAAAATAAACTATAAACTTATATTGGAACTCCTCCCATGAGATTGATAACTCCTCACGATCCCCTAGGAACGACAACCACCACTGCCTCACTGAGCCACGCAGCATCGTCACAGCCTTGGACACCCAATGCTCTTTCTGAGCACTAATCGAATTGCATCCTATCTCGAACTCCTCCAACCAGTCTTCCGTGACTACATCTAAAACATATCCCTCTTACTTCTGCAGACTCTGGAACTGAAACACTCGAAATTTATTCCTCCAATTGTTATTTTTGTCAACCTCTACCCTCTGACGATCTACCGGCATAGCCTGTAGGACATCTTCTATGCGATCCTGATGAGGACGTCGACTTGGAGCCATACCTATAAAATAAAAAGTATTTAGAGCTCCTAATCCAATAATATGTAAGACTCAGCATTAATTAATTAGTTATTTTCTTTTATTCATTTTTGGTAAACCTATTCCAAGGTCTACCCATTCAAACACATGCACAAAGAACAATGACGAATTATACTTTAATTTGTCTCTACCTTGAAACTAGTATCACCTCATTTAGTAGCCATTATAAATGTAAACGTCCATTCATCAGATCATAGGGGACCCTAAATTCCGTGGAATTAGACAGTCTCTATTGATTACATCACTTGCGAATCGTGACTAACACTTTTACCCTACCAACCAATGCAACCTCACCAATTCCAAACACCATACTCTATCCAATCTATTTACCTGACCTCTGATATCACACTTTCATGACCCCCTATCCACAATGTGTACCCCTCTAGGGCCATATACGTGAGAAAGAAGTTAGTGAACCCTGAGCCCCACCTCTAGTAGGCCTTGGGTTAGTGATTTTTACCGAGGGTATAGTAAACACGCTGATGGGAGGCATTGGCATCTAATAGAACACTTGCAGAAGAGAGAGATAAGATAGACACCAACCAACTGCAACACAAACTAAGATATAAATGAAAACCCATGTTCACATATGTAATTTCATGCTAAACTACTACAACTTGATGGTTAAAACATCAAGTTCCCAAAATAAAGTAATAACAATAGCAACCACAGGCCCGAAAAGCTCCTGCAACCCCAACCTAGTAGAAACCATCTTTATCTCTAAATTTCTCCAAATTTCATGAAGAGAAGTTTATATAGACATAGGGTGAGTATATCAATATACTCTGTAGGACACCCTAGAGCCTCTCGTTCAAAACTATTGAAAGCATTCTAAAGCACAGTGAACAACAAGTGAATCTAACTCATCACATGAAGAAGTATACTAAGTTCCCAGCCCCAGCATGGATGCTATCACAAATTTATGCCTACAAGAGTATATAATATAATAAAGAATATAAAGTGTACCCCACTACTAAATCCTCCCTAGTTTTCTTCTTTTCCCCAACGTCACATGTCCTATGCATCTTTCTCCAAAAACGGTTTTCCCGTAGAAACCTGGGCGATTCACCACAAAATACACCTCATTTAACAAAAACACCATGTCCACACAAGATAGTAACTAGGCAGTTTCCAGGAGACACCAAAGCTCCTAAGACGTTTATCATACATCAGGTGTTATAACTTAATCCATTACCGTACATACACGGAGTTAGGATCCTCAAGCCATCACAACCTATTCGCATTACTCCAATAGTTGTCCATAGGATACTATATCAAGAATATATGGCTGTGAATAACCACATTCCATTACAACACTCTACTCGTATATATGGGATAAAATAACCACTGTGCCTACCAACACATGTAACTACATAGAACAGAGTGCAGGGCAAAAGGCGGTAGCCAACTATCCATCCTCCCATCGGAATTTTGGGGAAAACACCCTCGAGGGTTTAGAATCCACAAGGAGTCAATTCCCATAACTGACGGGCTGGATTAGCGTATAAAAACAAAAAAATTAAAAAATATAATATATCTCACAACCACACTATGGGAATTACCTAGTCATAGAATCAACTATAGATAATGTCTCTCAGACTCCTAACTGCCACTTCTAAGACTAGAAATCCTATAAGTACAAAACCATTTAAAAGTTTTTTTCCTTACTTCATTCAATTTTTAGAAGTTCAACTTTGCGTTAATTAATTATTTAAACATTAATCAACCATTAACAATTCCACATAATGTTTCATTAGCATCACACACAAAGTCCCCTATCCTCAAAATTGCGTCCCATCAAGCTAGAATCCTAAAGGATAATATCATTTATTCAACTATTTATTTATAAAATTACAATCTTATATTCCAAGGAATTCTAGAAAAGCATTTTATTCTACTAAGCACAAGGGGTCTCAACACAGTGAGTAAATTACTAACTTTCAAGTATTTTATAACTATAGAAAGAGTGTAAACCCTTCATCCCTTGAGAGTCTAGACGTGAAAAGTTTGTGGCATACCCCACAAGTCTTCACCCCTTTCGGAAGAAGTGTAAGCAAGACCAAATGCCTCTAACAGTTGTGAATGTAAATTAAAAAACAAATCAAAGAATCATCAAGCATTAAAACATTCACATCCATCTCGTTCCATCATCCAATGTGTCCTCTCGGACACCCACATGCATAAACTGATGCATCTTTCCACTATAGGCAATATGTACTTTCACAACCAATAGGCCTCACTACCCCCACATATCACAACAGCCTTCCAGGCTCACATAACAACACATGCAGAAGGAAAAAAACAATCATATCAATTGGGATCTTGGACCTTAAACAATAAATATGGTACATCAGAAACCTTCAACGATTTATCTTTTTTCAAAAAACTAGTTCCTTAATCCATCATTGATTAACTGATTTATAATTCATAGGTTCCAAATTCGGGAAACCTAATTAGTAAACTATCACAAATTATTAAAAATGATTATTGCACTAATATGATTAGCATCAAATTACAACATGAAGAACTAAATTTCTTTACATGCCTCTTTATCTTTAGCAAAACAATTATCAATTATTCTAGATTTACATTCGTTACCAATTTCCATTGAGAACATAAATTCTCTGTAAGAAAGCTTAGATATCACACTATCATGCAAAAAAGAGGCAATAACATACAACCTATCTTAATTTATTTATCCAGTTCAAATATTTATTATGAAAATTTCATTCTGATATAGTGAGATAAAACATGATAACTCTATAGTTGCACATAACATAAAAGAGAAGCAATGAATCCCCTACCTCAAATTTTTTTAGAAACTATAGGAAGCTGGAAACACATTTCACGAACTTGAAATTTGGCCAAGGAAAAGCATTGTTTATGAATCTCACCATTGGAATATCACCATTGGAGCCTCACCGTTCTGGAAACACTACTCATGACCCTCACAGTTAGAACCTCGCCATTCTAAAAACATTATTCATGAACTAAAAATTTGGCAAAGGAAAAAGGTCATTGTTGGAACCTCAGAAAAACTATTCGTGATCTGAAAATTTGGCCAAGGAAAGAGGTCACCATTGGAACCTCACCATTCTGGAAACACTCTTCATTAACCCAAAATTTGGAAGAAGAAAAAGGTCACCACTGGAACATCAAAAACACTATTGTGAACTCTATATTTCACAATGAAAAAAGGTCTTTATTGGAACCTCACCATAATGGAAACACTGGTCATCAAATAAAAATTTGGCCAAGGAAAAAAGTCACTATTGGAACCTCACCATTAGTGAAAAAATATTTATGAACTCTAAATTTGGAAAAGGAAAAAGGTCACCATTGGAACCTCACCGTTTCACTATTCACAGAAGGTTACTGATGACACTATTCACCTAGGTCTATAGATGTTGTGTTCACATAAGGTTACCATTTCACTGTTCACATAATGTTACTAATGAAACAGTTCACAGAAGGTCACCGATGTAACTATTCACAGACGGTCACTAATATCACTATTCACATGAGGTCACTATTTCACTTTTCACATAAGGATACTGATTAAACTATTCAACTAGGGCTACCTATGGCACTATTCACCTAGGGCTACTGATGCACTATTCCCAGAAGGTCACTGATGAAACTATTCGCATAAGGTCATCGATTTCTCTGTTCACATATGGTCACCGTTATACTATTCAAATAAGGTTACCGATGACACTGTTCAAAGAAGGTCACCAATGCACTGTTCACAATGGAATACAACTAGAAATATTCACTGATGGAACTATTCAGAAAAATGGAAATTTGGAAATGTTTTGTGGAGAAGTCACATTGACCTCCCAAAACACATCATACATCTGATTTATTCAAATTAATAGAACAGAGAGGTCTAGTACATTACAACCTAGTTCATGGTGTGCTCAAATCCATTAATGAGTTCAAGTGGGTTTCCCATCTCCATTTGGTGTTTTCATGTTTATCTATGTTTCCACCCTTATGTTTCTAATCAGGTGGTTAGAAAAAAAAACATTTGTATTTTATTCAAGTGAAAAGCCGTTGAAAATTTCAATATAGGATTATATAAGTGGGGTACACATCAATCATCCTTTAAACCATCCTTCATATAAGGGTTGTTTGATCTTTTTTTGGACAATTCGAACATCCTGAGTATCATTGTCTTCCTGCATATGCTAGTTCAAATCTCCACTATAAAAATCAACATTCCGTCAAATGATTATTCATCTTATTATTCTACTTCCATGACAAGAAATTTATAATGGGTATGACGTACACACAAAGCACCTTGAAACACCATACCCCCACTCTTGGCTTTATATGGAGACAAATTCCTCGCCTCTATCTTCGAAATGTAGGTGTTCTGGACACGAAGAGAAATGATCCCCAAAGGAATGCTTTGTATTCCCATGGAAGCATGAAAAGTCCAATGTAAACAAATATGTATATATAAATATTACCGAAATAATTAATTATTGCAATACAACATGTTTTTTTAAACCCCCTATTTTATTCTTCAGATATGTACCATTAGTGATGAATTATGTATATATATAAACACACACACACACACATATATTGAAATTCAAATGTCTAGGCTATTCTCAGTTATCACTGCATGACCAAACTCAAACCCCACATTTAGATTTATAGAACCATGGGAACACATTTTTTGTTTCCCTGGGGGTCACCGTCAGAATCATAGCTTCTTTCTCACGCCTTAGTAGTGTGATATTTCTGTACCAAAACTCTTATATAAACATATATTGAGAACTCCCTCTTTACCCCTTGAGAAAACCGTTACGAATCTCCCTATTTATCCCTTTATGTATAATTATATTTCCATGTTTTAGATGTGGAGAGATACCACTACCTTAGATCCCCTTGAATTTGATTTTGAAAGAAGATAAAATTATATGTGTTTATTTTTAAAAACACTATTTAATTATATGAAATGAATTATTTTTCTTAATAATACTTCATTCTCAATCAACAATTTGATTTTAAATATAATTTAATATTTTGTAAAATCTTATTCGAGGATGTTATCTTGAATAATTTATTTTCATGAACATCTATATTTTCATGAATTCGGAGAGATATCCAAAATTTTATAAATTAATACAATTTTTCATACCCCATAAATTTAATGAGAATTCATCTTTCAAAAAATTTTATTCAATATTTTTTATCATCAATATATATACTTTTATATAAGGGTAAATTTTTTATAATTTTTTTTTTCTAAAAACCTATATTCTGTATGGGAAAATATATTTTCAAAACCGAATATGACTTCTCTAATTTTCAAAACCTGATTTTATATAAGGGGATAGTCTTTATAGATAAGCAATTTTGTATAAATTTTAATTATTATATTATTTTATAAATGGGAATTTACTTTTCTTCTAAAAATATAGTTATGGATGAAATTTTATATTTAGTTAACTATGTCTTTTTAAAATAGATGATTATTTACTCAAACATTTTTTCACCTTTCAAGTAAATTTAAAATAATCATTGTGTTTTGAATCAATAATTTTATTAATATAACCTTCTATAAAATTTATTAATGTCCTACATGATAATAGTTTTGCACAAAAAATATTTTTATTCATTAAATTTCTTATATATATGTATAAAAAACATATAGGATCAATTATTCATTTATAAGAATTATTTTTAATGAATTAGATAAAACTTTTGGATTTCCTCCAATATTTGTGAATGAATGGTGGTTTTTAATGATATATTTTTTAAAAGAATATGTGATATATAAGAAATTTACTCTTAGAAATAATTTATATATATTAAAAAAGGTTTAGGGGAATTATAATTAGAATGGAATCATATAAAAACTATATTTAAAAATTAGTCACATGGGTATCTAATATGAAGATGAAGAACGGAGAGTGAACTGATGTCCTCAAGGGGAAGTTGTCCCAAAAACTGATAATACTAGTAGACCAATGGTTTTCATTTGGGTTCCAATGTATCATAATATTTCATAATAAAAAAATACTATTTTAATAATAATTATTTTTAATGTTATTTATGAGAAATTCAAGTATTTTCAAATGTTATTTTAATTTAAAATTAAATTTTTTTTCAAAACTATATAATTTTTTGTAGTATTTGGAAAATATTTTCCATTGCTATATATTATGTAGCCCATCTAGTTATATTTTGGAAAATTATGTTTCAAAGGTTTTATATTTTATAGAAAATAAAAAGAAATTTAAAGAGTTTTCAAAAAAATATTTATAAAGGGATATTCATTGGTTTCCAAACCCTATACTATGAAATTTCATTCTCACCATACATTTAAAAAATTTTCCATAAGATATTTAGAAGTTACAACATGGTTTTGTTTCATTAAATTCATTGTGTGAGTGAAAGAAAAAATCTATTTTATAACTAATTTTTTAAAATATGATATTTTTTAACGATATATTCCAAATCCTCAAAAAAAATACTTGGAAGGTCATTAGATGTATAAAGTACTGTATACTTTTGAGATAATTTCTATAAATAAATATACAATTTTTTAGCACCAGATCTAAGTGATCGGGTCTCAGGCTGTCATATTAGGATTAATTAAAATGAATATGATACTATGTATTTAAATAGTTTTATGAATCCAATACATTTCCAAATATCATTCCCTTAGATTTTGTATGTTCCATAAATATTATCACATCCATAAACTTAATTATATAGTACCCAAATTTAGAAGACCCAACATATTTTATATATGTGAGTTGATAACTAATAAACATAAATTAAATCACATTAAATTGTAGTCAAAACCATTTTATTTTACTCATTTAAATAATAAAACATGATCTTTCTCATTAATTCATGCAATCACCCAAACAATTTTGTCAATAAATTCAACAACCTCTTAAATATAATACAGAACACCTTCCCAGAAAAATTAAATTCCACATGCTTTTATGAATATGTGTTTGAATAAATATCACACAAATTTTTTTAAAAAAATTTCCCTACCACCAAATTCCTCAAAAAAGCCATTTCAATCTGGTTTCTCATGATCCCCTTCCAAAATTATCTCTAGAAATCACATGTCCCATGTTTTTTAACATTTAGCCAGAAGAAGGAGTTCCATGTAATTCATTTCAGAGAGACTATATAAGTAAAGATTCTTCTTTTCAACATTGTTTGACTTAATTCATATAATCAAAGGTCAATGTTATTGGTTTTCCATCAAAATTTCCCTTTTTAATATATTTTTAACATTATTCACCTATATTCATTAATATAGTGTATCTATGGCATATTTTACATATATTTTCATTATTGAATTTTTATTAATGATATTTAATGTTATATTCCATGATCAGTTATTCTTGTTCAATTTATTTATTCATTTCCAATGTTATAATTGGTTTCAATGAATAAAAATAATTCCATTGTTTCATAAAATTTATTCATAAAAATATAGATTTAAATTTTTTATATAATACCATTTCTCTATTTTATATTGTATATTCTACATTTATTTTATGAAATTACATTTTCTTGTGAAAATATTATTCTGTAATGAATTTATTTCCCTATTAATGTATATCATTGTAATGAATAGTTCTTATTCTCTCAACTATATCAATCTACTCAATATCTATATTATTTATTAAAATAGATTATTTTTTCCATATTTTCAAATAAAAAAAAATATTTTTTATTTTGTAATCATTATATCTATCATTATATCATTAAAAAATAATAAATTTAAAATATTTCATCCATGTGGGTTTTCTAAAAAACTACCTCAAATTCAAAAATATTCATTTCTTTCACTTTTTATATTTTGTATATTTAGCGATAAATTTTATTTCATAATTTATATTTCCATTCATTGTATCATAATTGGAGATTTATTTTAAAATATTTTTTAAAAAATTATATTTTCCACCTTCTCAAAAATTAATTTCTGAAAGTGATTTGTAAGCACAAAATATTAATAGAATATTATAACATATTTATAAAAGCAATATATATACCTTCAAATCTATTTACCTCACTATCTCAAGTAGATAAATATCAAATGTAGTTTTGATTCATGAATGAAACTCATAATGATATTATTATTTACATTCATTGGAAAATTTAGTTATGTAGTATCAACTATCAAATTCTTTGTTCCATTATATGTGATTCTATTGAAAAAAATTCTAGCCAACTTTTCTTCTAGATATTTTTATTAATGGATGCATCATTTATTTCACATGAAACTCAAATGTTACTTTAATCTTTATTTGATAGTTTTTCCTGATATATATCTGTAATGCATTATGGAAAACATTATATCAATTAATATTGTGATGTTATATATGGATTGAATTGTCTTTATTTATGTTCACAAATCTTTTTATTGAATTGATTGTCTTTGGGTTTGGTTACAACTCTATATATAATCTTGGTTTCATTTAGGTATGTTTCAATCTTTACTCATTGATCAGAGTGTTTTTAGATATTCTAACACTCTTATGGTTTATATATTCTTTTGTTTGGAAAATATGCCTTGTTTTTTATATATACAAATATAATTGTCCTATGTTTGCACATTCTAATATCATGGTATATATTATGCCTCCTTGAAGATCCTTTTGATGTTATATGTCCTTATATAATGTCTAATAGAAATAAATTGTGATTATATGGTCTTTTTAAACAGTTTTCATTAAAAAATAATTATCATTTTTTATTAGGTGTATATTTGTTGGATAAAGTTAATCCTTTTTTGGAAAAACATTTTTTCAAAAAAAAATTTCATGTTACAAACATGTTGGTAAAACCTCGTTCATTAAATGTTTTTGACAAAAATAAAATAATTCTATTTCAATTATAATAATTCAAACAATTGATATATATATATATATATATATGTTGGCCAAAATATCATAGCAACAAAATTATATAAAATGTTTTCATGTTGGTAATATTATTATTAACATTATTAATCATTTACAATAATTAATATATCTTTTCAATTTATATTTTAGATAATATATTATGTTTAAGTACATTCATATTTATTGCTAAAATTATATATCATGTTTATTAATTTAACATATATATTCCATATATTTTAATTACAAAACCAAGAATTATTTTCACACATGCACGAAATTATAAAAATATTAAATATATTATTAATAATATTTAATCAAAAATTATTCAATACAAATTCCTGTTGATTGATACCAAAAAAACCAATATTTTTTTATGTCGCCAGAACCGCTGCACCCTCACCAACGCTCTAAAAATGAAAAAAGTGTTTTCATCTCTTGACTCCAATCATACATATCCCATCATGATAGAATAACAATTACTCCCTCTGAAGAACATTCATACCCCCATGTTGAAAATTTGAATAAACAAACCACACTAGCTATATTACCTGTGGGGAACCTCAAGGAATTGTTATGCTACTACAATTAGCTCCATTATCAACACCATACAGAACCAAAGAGCATACCCACAAATTAAAGATTTTATTTCAGGAATTAGATATAATAAAATAAAATAATAAAAAATCTTCATTATTGAATGATAATGTTTTATTTATCATCCATTTTGACATACCATCAAATCAAGCCACTTATATTACTAGTAGAAAAACTCAACTCACTATTATACCACACACATAAACTCCAAGATCTACACTAGACACCACCAAATAGAATATCTAAATATCAGTGAAAATATCTACATGAAATGAGAAACATATAAATAACTAAAATTATAAAAAATTATATCAATAGAATAGTTATTTTTTATTCATAATATGTTTTGACATATCAACGAGTCAAATCATCTCCTCTACCAATGAGGAACCAAAACTAGATGCAATGCCACACCCTTTAGCACTAATATTTTCCCCAGAGACAACCATAGAGAATACCAACATATCCATGCAAATATATGCATGAACTAAAACCATAATATATATAAATGAACGTATAAAAATGAAAATTTATATTAATCTACATTTTTGTGGAAATTCCTTTTATATTTAAAAAATGTTGCACATTCATAATATGAAAATAAAATAATAATGTATCAATTTATTTATTGAAAATGTGGACATGCATTAGGTTTAAAATAATAAAATTCATGTTTTCCATGACACCAGATTCTGAATGTTAGTGGGGCTAATATTATCAATCACCCACCTTCCAGTAATCCTCTATAATAACATGACACAAAATGTATACAAATGTTATTTGGTCGTCAACATTCCATCCCATTCATTCATAATAGAACAAATTCTATAGGACCCTATTAAAATTATAGAAATATGGTTCTTATCCATAGTTGGACCAATTTTAAAAACTCCAAAATTACAGAGCATTGGTTTTAATTCATCATCAAGAAATATATTCAATGAATTGAAATCATGGTATATTACT
This sequence comes from Viscum album, assembly GCA_963277665.1. NCBI lineage: Eukaryota > Viridiplantae > Streptophyta > Magnoliopsida > Santalales > Viscaceae > Viscum > Viscum album. The sequence goes on from OY728139.1 coordinate 908,269,402, forward strand.
TGTGACTAAATCAGTTCTCATTAAAATAGAATATAGGAAATGTGAGAAAAGGGTGAATGAATAATTGTACATTGATCTTGAATTTTTAGATTGTAGAGGACTTAATGTTCAATCATATGGGGAATTGTACAAAATTCAACAAAATTATACAGTATATGTGTTCATGTTATATGATATTGAACAAGTGGCCTATAAAAAATTGACCACATGGCCATTAGTAATAATCCATGCTGTATAAAACCCTATAGACCATGTGACATACCTTGATGTACATGCATGTCTGGATCATGGATATGTTTCAAGTCATGTCTCACAGGTAACATACCTTGATGTACACGCCACTTGTTCCACTTTTTAATTGTTTGACATATAGATTACACATCTACATGGAAGATTTCATCTCATGTAGACCAGTAAAATTCATAATAAGCCCTATATTAGAATAATTCCATTATAGAAACATGGTTCTTACATTTTAAATATATAAATAATACTTGAATTCATAGTGAAAAATGAAAACAATAAGATAAAAATATAAAAATGTCTCCATATTGAAGGAAAATTTGAAAAGATTATAAAAAAATAATCTAGAATATATTGAATTAATAAGTAAAAGAAGATTTCAATGGTTGGGTAAATGTATCTGGTGGATCCATAAATTCCTATGATGAAATACCATATATTATATATTTTGTAACTGAATTCATATTGAATATAAATTGAAACAATTGATAGATTGAATCAATATTTAATATAAATTTCAAATTGAAACTATTTTTATACATAATATGGAATTATATTATAAATTAGACATGCAACTTTGTATTAAAATGATAAAATGAATGCATATTATAAAGAAGCATGTAGATTGAAAAAAATGAGGATGGATGAAAATATGATAAAATTTATAAGTTCAATATGTTAACATTATCAAATTCATTTTCAAGTGATTGATAATATATAAAATAATATAACACTCATAAAATAATCACAACTGAAACATATTATAAAAATCATTAAATTGAAGCACATGTACCTAGTTTAAACACAACCAAATGAGAACTCCATCATTACATCCAAATTTAACAGACAACATCCAACATGTACCCCACTAATATGATGATGAATATTCTATAACATAAAATTACTCATATATAGATAAAAAATCACGCAATAAACTTAATTAACATGGAAACTAAAACTAATGGTTAAAATTAAAAAAGAAAATATTCACAATGTATTAACAAAGAAAAAACATACCAATACCATACAAAATAATTAATTTTAAATATAAAATAAAATGATAATTCTTGAAAATTAAACCCTATACATTTATAATCACATAAAAATAAAATTATTATGTTCTAAATGTAAATGAAATTAAATATATATAATATTTTTTTGATATTTCATCTAATAAAAGCAGTCACCATAAGACATGCATTGTAAAAAATCATAAAAGTGTAGACTCTCAATAACAATTTCAAATGAAAATAGTTGATTAATGTAATAAAATGAATATAATAAATTTACACACCACATAGAATGAGAATAATTTATTAGTCACGAATAAATATTACACTGAGAAATTCCACAAACCAAATCAATAAATAAAAATTTACCAAAAACAAAATGTACAAGAATTATTCACAAAATTTAGAATGAATACCATTATAATGAGATGATTGGGGTTGAATTCATAATTAATAAAGACAAATTATAGATCTCGTTCATACAAAAACATGATAATAAAAAACACCACATGTTTGGGATCCATTATTTATATTGGTCACATTTATATTATTATCGACATCTGTTTCTTTTCCATGGTTTTTGTCAATAATTTTTTACCTACTAACCATTGGTGGTGATATTCATATAGGATAAGATTATTTCATATTGTTCAATGGTATTTTTTTCATTCTTTCATAATCACATGACATGTGATCTTTGAAACACATGGCATGTATGCTATGAGTGTGGCTAAGATTCACATGTTTGAATATAATACCATATTGGGTGTACATCATAAATTCTATGTTGGTGTTGAATACCCTATTTATCCTTGTTATTCTTGATTAGTGATCCATTATGGACCAAAAATAACATATATTAGTTTACAAGTCTTAGGATCTTCTTACTTTAAATCATATATGTGTTTTTCCTCTTTATATTCACTATTCAACCTTAGATCTTTTGATTTTATCTAACATGATGATTATTTGCATTTAGTTTATATGAAAAGTGATTTAGAGAGAAAAAATCATAACTAGGATTCATTGAATATACCTAAAAAAGAAACCTTCATGGGTTACTACTAATGGGAATAATTTATAGGCTTTTTTGAATACCACTCATTATGATGAGATGATTATTTATATAGGAGGAGTTGTTGATTCCCTTAATATCACTCTTAAAAATAAGGATTCTCTTGTAATCCACAATGTTTCTTATAATTAGATAATGTATCTAGACACTTATATAATAGAGACACATCCTAATCAAATACTAGAAAAGTATTTATGTACTAATCATTAAAAGGACGGTAATGGCAGTTTTTTTGAATGAGATTTATCTATTCCTCAACATGTAAGTAACTTAGGTTTAAAAAATATTTACATTTTATTTTTAGAATGAAAAAAGTGTTCAACTGGATAGGTTGAATTTTAAATGAACCAAAATAGGATGTTTCTTAAGATGAATATATCCAAGCATGGAATCCATTAAATTAGATGAGTAGAATAAAAGAAAATATTTCCAAAAAACATATTTATCACCCACTTAACACAATGAAAAGTAAAAAAAAAATCTATTATTTCAAGGTGATTACTAAATTGTTTAAGAATCGATGATTTAATTTTGTAAATAAATTAGTAATTATGTACTGTATTAGGTAAGTTCTAAAATTATCTAATTGTAATAAAATGTTTATCAAAAACATTTTATATTATTTTTTGGAAGAGGTGATGGTTTCAAAACCAAGAGAGATGATTGTTTCAGGGCAGCACTTCCATGATTAGGATTTCCAGCCTAACCAAAATCAGTTACCATATATTTCATCAGTAATCGAAGTCAATGAAATGTCACATGAATCAATTAAACAATTGGATGTTTCAATAATATAACCAAATACTTATTTAATATTTCAAGAAAATTATTTCTATGGAAATTCATATATGGGTGGGAATACAAGTGCATCAAAATTATTTGTGCAGGAAATATAAAATAATATTTATAGTTACAGGAAGAAAATTCGTACAATTTTTTAAATTATAAAATAATTTATAACAACTAGAATCTAATATGAAAAACCATATAGATTGTTAAAAAAATTGAAAAGACTAATCAAATAGGAACTTATAACAGAACTCAATTCATTATGCAAGGTAACTGAAATATCTATAAATTCATGGCAAAAATGAAGTAAGGTTTTCAGAATACAATTAAATCCAAATACTAGAACACTATAATGAAATATCTATGTCATGGTATCAAAAAATTTAAAATTTATCCATATCCGAAGAAAGGATGACATATAATAAGGCAAGAAAATTGATGTAGGGAAACAGAGTTCATCCTGGAAATCATTAAAAAAATGTTTTCTCAAGATATTGATCACACCCTAAACCTAATGAAATGTCATTGGTATGGAATAAATATATGTAAATTTTAATAATATATCCAAATCCCACATAGAATATTTCATTTAAAATCCATCAACCATGTTTAAAACTGACAATGGCGAAAACAGACCACAATTTGGGCTCACAATCATTTACCACAAAAAATCATCCAATTAATCACCCAAAATTGGGTTAGCATACGACAGGTGTGGTTCACCACTAGGAAGTGATGGATAATCATAATTAAATGAGAAGAATAAGATATCATGGGAGAAGGAATAGTTAATGTAGTAGACTACATGTGAAATCAGAAGGATAAGTGACAATATTCCATGGTTGGGGGGGGAGATAGACATATGACTATGGTTCCGCCTAGCTGGGGTGAAAAAAAATAACATGTAGGGGAGGGGCGGGGTGATATAGGGGAGAAATAGAGAGGGAATATTTAAAATTAAATTATAATAATAATAAATATTATTATTATTATAACAAAGCCATTTTTTACAAGTATCATGCGTTATTTTTCAACACAATTGAAAATTAACCAAGTCAAGGAGTGACAATTGAATTCACTATAACAATGATCTCGTCATTGCGGCTCAAGAATTTTAATTTAGGAAAGGTAGTTTCATATTAATATTAAAATTTAAAAAAAGTATTATGATGTATAATAATTTATATGTAATTTATATATAATGAATTTTTTTTTAAATTTATAGATATATTGTGAATAATGTTTTTATCATATAATGATAATGAAATTATATATAAGTGTTTTTTAGTTTTTTTATACATTCAATCTTCCAAATATTATAATTGTTTGTCTCCAATTTTATATCACAAATCAATGTTATGAAAAACAATTATCAAAGAAACGATATAATTATGTTAGTTTAATACAATGTTTATAATTCATATCATTTATTTAAATTAATATATATATATATATATATATGTATATTATTAAATTATTTTTTGCAAATAGATAATTTATTGAAATATATTTTTTAATGGAAAAAATTAATAATAACAACTAATAGTAATCAAATCATTTTTTTGTAAAAAATGATTTCAATGACATGATAAAACAATAGATTTATTTATTGTTGAAATATTTTTTGGTTTTAAATGATGAATATAAATAGATATAATTTTGGTTAAAAACATGAATTGGTAATTAATATCTATACCAATAAAATTTAATAACTATTTTATTTTCTAATTTTTACCTATACATATAAGATTTTACAAATAAATTCTTGATGATATTGACCATTGTTTTATAGTGTTTGTATCCCTTAATCAATTTTTCTCGCATACTTTTTATCTATCCATTTATGAATCATTGATAGCCTTTTTCCTTACTGATTATATGGTATAACCCTCAATGTTTTGCATTGACCCCAGTAATCTATATTTAGGAATATGTCTCTCTAGAAGTCATGTGTGGGGGATTTTGTGGGAGATGATGATGTTATAATTCAAAATAATACATTTACGCATCTAATGTATAAATATATTAAATCATTAGGTTATCAGATTTTATATTTTTTTATATTTAATGTTTAATTTATTGAATTGAGTAAAAATATTTGCTTTTTATTCTTGGGTAATCTTGGTTATCATCACATTCTTGAGTACAATTATCACAAAAAAAGATAAAAATATTTTACACGGACTGATAAACATTTTATGGAAATGTAAAATAAAATTTAATACAAAACATATTTCATAGTATGGTTGTTCATTATTTTATATTCATTTAAGAATAAATCTTTTGATCCTCAACATAATTTTAACATTTTTGGTGGGATTGTTTTTGTAGTCCCTTTTTTTGGGATGGTTTTCATTGTATAATTTTTATAGGGTTTCCATACTTGCAATAATGTGGGTGTAATGTTCAAATAATTTTGAGTTAGTTTTAAATCATTAAATGCATATATTTATCATGGTATCATGTTTCATAATTTCATTTGATCATGAAAGGATTTTATATGGAACATATTGTAGTTTATCTATTTGACTAAATTGTTTTCATAATTTTTGGATGTGGTTGTACCTAAATAATGTCTTATACTATACATATTATTTTCCAAATAAAAATATAATTAATATTTTACATTTTACCACATGGATATGTTTCTCATTCATAATATTTTTCATTTATAGTGGTTAATACCCATGTAACAATTGCCTTTAGACAATTAAATTGTACTAAAACATTATTTACTGTCATTTACAGTAAATCATAGTAGATAAAACATACACATATCATATGACATAGTATACAATGGTAATGGAAATATTTTGAGTGTAAATTTATCTCTAATCCATATAGATTCATGATTTCTCACAACATAATTTTTTTATTCTATAAATTATAGAAAAACATTCCTAGGATAGATCATTACGGACTTAATAATCAATATTCATCTTATTATGAAAATCCAATTTCATTATATCTAATAGTTTGAGGGCCACAACAACTATTTATAAATTCTCATACTTCTATTTTTTAGATGGTGGTTCTTACTACAGATTTCCTTGTTTTATTTAAAAAACTCATATATAAATTACAATATAATCGCAATCTCTTAGAACACAGCACAGAAAATCCAGGGACATGAGTAGTTGAGAACCTATCTTTTATGTTATCAAAATAGTTCTCTTCAAATATTTTCTATGGAATATTTATTTCCAATTACTATGGTAGACCCTTTTTGTTGCAATATAATCTACAACTCTCTCAATCACTTATAGAATCTAATTAGGGAAATTATTTGAATTTTTTTTCATCGGTAAAAATATGAATTGGAAGAGAAACTACTATTCATTATCATTTTTTTTGTAATAAAACTATCTATAGGGTTATCATAAGTTTTTTGAAATTTATGATACATAGAAATCATGTGAGTTTAGAAGACTCTTTTTTACTAGTGGTCACAATTATGGGTCACACTGGCAATAAAAATGGGTGATATGATCTATTGGATCTCTCATCCCATCAAATGATGAGATATTAGTATTCCCAATATCAGTTAAAGGAATTTTTAATTATTCCCAATCTGTATGTCTCTTTCTGTGTTGTTGTAATGGTGTATATTTTCCTTCCATAGAATCCACTGAAAGTCATGAGATCATCAAATAATTCATAGGATACCCCCACTTGAGTTAACCTTACATGTATTTCTAAAACATCAGGCTGATGTTTCCATAGTGGTGGGGAATCATGATAATCAATCACCATAATAGTACAAAGAGATGCTTAACAAAATCATAGGATGATGTGGTGGCTTAATTATTATTTCTTCATTCAATAAATTTAATCCCTTTCAGTAGGTTTAACTATACAAAACATGGTATCTTCAACTAAATCATCATACCCAATGGGTTTGCATTAGCTGAGTAATTCAGAATTTATATTCTCAATATAATGAAAAATACCCTAGATTAGAGGAATTTATTTTTTTTAAGATAGACTCACCATCATCCAAAGATAGTTGGAATTTTAATAACTATATGTGTAAAAAAACCATCACCGACTAATATACATGTAACCTATAATAAAGACAATGAAATAATATCATGGTGTCATTAGCTAACGGTTCAGGGAAACCATAATTATCATATATTTCACATAGTCTAGATAAGAAGCTTCATATATCATGGATTGATTATCATATATTCCATTTTCATTATGATTATATAATATCATAATAACAAATCTATCATTGTAATATCATAAAGATGATTTCATAATAAATAAACATCATTATTAAGTAAATTATTTCTTGTGTCGTTCCCCATTTTATTATGATTTCCATTTATCATTGTCATATTTTTGTCGTCAACAGTATCATTATACTCTAATACATTATAAAAATGGGTCGTCACTCAATCACCTAAAGCCATAAAAATGGAAAAATATATCATCTAAGAAGATGTATGGCCAGATATTCCATTATGGGTTCTGGTTTCATTATATGTGAATCTTTTATAGATTTAAGAAATTTTCTTTAAATCATTCAGAGAAATAATACTACTTACCATTTATTTAAAATAATTAATTTAAAACATAATGTTAATAGGGAACACAATGAGAGAATTTTAATTTCTCTCATTTGATACAAGTATTTAGTTATTCTATATTTATTCATCATATGGGTATGAACTATGAAATTTATCAGTATATAGGGAGATGTTGTACTCCATTTAAACTAAATGGATTGGTTCATATTGTCTTTATAGGGACTATGACATGTGATACAAATATTTCCTAGTAAATTTAATAATAAGACATTTATTTTGGGTATATTCAATGAGACATGTTATAGCTTGTAATGGAGCATCAGTAGACATTGTGTAGGCGTGGGAAGTCGAACAAGAAGACGGATGAGGGTTTGAATACTACTGCTAAGAATTTGGCATCTCAATAATGTGAAAATCAAGAAAATCATGATTTAGATGATGTGTAATTTTATCATTGTAGTTTTATGGATGTGTTTTTCAATGGACTATACTAGAATTGGGAGATGATGAGGACTGGTTTTGGTCATGTTGCTGATTCCATGAACTTATGTGGTGTGGGTAAGGATACTCAGAAGTAGGTAACAACTAAAACTCTAATACTAAGAGTTGATTATGACTCTGATAGGTTAAAATGATCCATGTAAGGGGTTTGTGCTCTATGGGTAGTGGTGAGTCATAATAATGTAGTGGAAATGGGTGATGGAGCTGAAGTGTTATCAGTATCACAAACTATCACATCTCAATAAATTTGAAATGAGGAGGTGTGGGACACTCATTTTTATTAAAAGGAAAAGAGGGTGTATCATAAATGTGGTTCAAATAGAGGAAAAAACATTTGGGTGAAGACTATTGGTAGGATTTTAGCAAGACCAAGAAAGGATATTCCATCCATTGAGTATGATAATCAGTTTTTTGGATTGGTGAGTGAAGAATTGGTTCATGATTAGAAAGTAGCTCCTGTTTTTACAATGCTAGGAAAGGGGTCCTCATGTATGAGTATTGTGATGGGTCTTTTGGTCATTAATCAATTGATACTACAAATGATTTCTATGATAATAGGATTTCATGCTCGAGGAGGAGGGGGAGAGGGAGGGAATTAGAATGGGAGAAGGACTAAATTTACCAACAACTACAAATGGAAATTTGATCCCCCAAAAAGTGTACTGAAAAGATGATAGTCATTGATTCTAAGGATTTTAAAAAATATGTTCATCATGTGGATATTTATCATGGGTTTCTTTCCACCAAGTCTTATCCAATTGGTAAGCAATGATGGGTTGGTTAAGCTTAGGAAAAAAAGTTGGAGCTACTTCTACACTTAGAAGAGGACATGGTTCATACATTTATAGTGATTAATTCAACTATGATAAAGATGATATGTTGATAGAAAATAATTAAGAGTGAATACCAATAATGAGTAGAGTACTTGAATAAAAAATAAAGTTTTTATATTTATAAGGGGATAAAATTAAGGGAAGATCAATTAAGAAGAGTATCTCAAGAATTTGGACATGATGGCATATCAACTATAAGACTTCCTAATCGATGATCCAGAGACACAAGTTAGTAATATCTATATGAAATTATATTGTGAAATTGGTTTTGTAGACATGAGTTGTTTTCTAATTGATTTTTTATATCTTTTCGTTTTTGAATCTTGAAGTTTCTCTCATTTTCTAAAAGTGTATTTTTATAATAAGAAAGTTAATTTTCAATCAATGAGACATGTTATACCTTTTAAGGTCACTTGACAAGGACTGTAGTGGTTCATTTTAATTAAATTTATCCATTACCAATAAAAATATTATTAATGTTATTCATGGTTTTCATCTATACTAAAGAACCTAGATTTTTCTATGGGACTTATGATGAAGTGTCCATTTTGGATTTATTCAAGAAGATGATTCATTTAAATGTATTACCTGAAACTATAAGTATAAAATCTGCTTATAAAATATATGTAAACTAAGATAAGGATCATGACTTATGGTGGTTATAAAAATAGAAGTTGTATCTCATCTCATTTACATTAAGGAATGCAATCTGGAAATATTGACGATAAGGAATCAAAACATACTAAACCCATAAAATGAGATTAATAGTAAGGATTGAATTTTCAGACTATCTCAGGACCTTTTAGTTTTCTTTTTTTAGTTATTTAGTAAAATATATTACATATAAAATCCTTACCAAAAATGGTGGACACATACATTCATTGTCAATTTTCTATATAAAAACAATGTTCAAAAGTTTTCAATCCAATTTTGATCAAGAAATTTGTTTTTATTCATTTATGATAAGTCGCAATCATAGAAATTTTGACATTAAATTTTTTTTCTCATTTATAGATCATGCATGAAATATAACAAAATTCTTGATAATAATTTAATGATAAACTAGGGAATAAAAATAATGGAAACCAGTTAGTCTAGTAAAAATCATGAATTCTGACAAAATTTATTATCTTTTTCTCAATTAAAAATTTAACACATGAATAAAACATATCCACATCGTAAAACCAATTTTATCCAATGAAAACCATTGAAATATATTGGTACAATTAATGTATCTAGGTTCCCATCATGAGGAACATGGGAACTCATGAAAGTCACATCTTTATAAAATAAATGTTTCACTCTTAAAAGTTCATAAACTATACATACCACATGAAATTAAACAATATCCCCAAAAAAATTGGAGAATAATATAGGTAACTTGGACCATTATATTCATAACCCATGTTCAGTCTTGTTTAAATCAAGTAGGAAATATCTTAATCATAGTTAATTAAGTATGATTGACGTAGCAGGTTATATCCCTCATTTTTTCCATTTTAATCCTAATCATTAACCTATAAATTAGAGTGATATATTGGTGTCACCCATCCTCATGACCTATATTGGGATAACCAATCATACCATATAATTATCTGGTATAACATCACGAATTAAAAATTCATAATATTTTACTTTTTGATCATAAAACCCTTGTAAATGTATTTTTAACTCATAAATAATGAACATAAAATTGTATTGTAAAAATAAATTTAAATACTCCTTTATTTTGAAAACAAATTAAATTGAGAATTTACCTAAATAATAATAATTGAATTTACACTATTAACCAATGAACAAAACTTGAGATATATGTAAAAAACAATTGAAATTATTTTGGGAATTTATTCTCATTCCTGAATGTTGAATAATCATTCATTTATTTCATTGGTAAAAAATTTTAAAAGTTACGCATATAGTGAATGATTAAAAAATTCCTTATTTAATACATAATTAAAAAACATTATAGTTGTTCAAAATGATCATAAAAAGTTAAAATTTTATATAATATCATTACTAAAACATTTAAATTAGCTTCAACACGGTGGATAATGATTATAAAGGAATACATACATAAAAGTTCTATTGAAAAATAAATTACCTCAAATCTCATCTACCATTATCCATTCCTAAACTCATGGATAATAAAATATATTTATTTTAAACATTCTTAATATCCCTCTTAATGTAAACTACATTATAATTATTCCAATTATTTCATTTATGATATTCTAATGTTTTTTTATCAATTTTTTATGTTTATATTAGAAATTTTGGGGTCAGTGAATTTATAACTTCAAAAACTACATCGGTGAGTTAACTACGGTCAAATGTGTTATAGTTACATTCCTCTTGAATAATTATAATTTCAAAGTTATCATATTTGTACATGAAATATATTATTAATAAATATAATGTATGTAAATCCTGAAAAAAAAATTATGACCTCTCATACTGATGGTAGACTCTACTATCCCATGATTGACATTTATAATTTTCTACTAAAGGAATAAAAAATAATTATATAATAATATTATTTCTTAAAATCAAAATAATTAAATACATTCCATACTTTTAATTAGATTCGTACTTATGAAACTATCCTTGTATGATGGAAATATAAAAATAATCACATTACTCTATATAGCTTAAAGACCACATGTACACATAACAAAATTTATCATTCCTCACATGAAAAAAATAGATAAAATATATTCAAAAATAATTAAACTAAATTTTTAGTTTATGAAAAATAAAAATGTTTTTATTTCATCAAGATTAATGTAGATTGAAGTGAGGTTAAAGATGAAATAATCAAGAAACACTTGGTTAAGAATTATACCACTCTTTTGGATAACTTCCATAATAATACAACATAATCCATCAAAGGATTGTATTTTTAAGAGAAAATAACCTATACAAAAGGGGGATGAAGGTTTTGATCTTATTTTGAAAGATATTTTTTTTATCTAAATTTAACGATATGTTTTAGTAAGGGTGTATATGAGATTCCCGTTTATTTGTTATAATGGTTGAAATATTGTCATTTTATGGAATATTAATATATAATAGGTTTAAATCCCAAGTAAAATAGAATGAAAAATCCATATATTCAATGATAATAATGATAAGGTTAAAATAGAATCAAGAAAAAAATTATACATTTATAGATATCATTTAAAACAATATATTTTCATTTAACCCCGTCATAAACCTTGAGTAATCGTAACATTCGATGAATATTTTAAATGATTAAAAGGAATGCATGTAATTATAAATATTTCACGAGTCAAAAAGAAAAATTAATTATAACATAGAAAATTTTAAATAATATTCTGTAGTTATTGGATTTTTATTATTTTATAATGATTCCAAAAAATTATATTAAATACCATTTAATGTCATTTTCAGTACTATTCATGAATGTTTACATTATGGGCATTGATAAAACAATGTAATTCCTATTAAAATAAATAAAACACAATGTAACCCAAATAAATATCTATAAAATCCATGGAATAACATAACTAATATTAATATTATCATGTTTAATATTTTTAAAACCATATATTTATAATTTTCTATGCTTTCACAAGCATTTCATTAACGATGTAAAAGCATTTTAAATAATTATTTTTAAAAAAAATTATAAATAAATAATTAGAATTAAACTAAATTTTAATAAGTCATTATTTTCGATTTCTTTCATTTATAATATTCTTGTAATCTTATCTTAATCATGAAAGTATATTTTTAATATAATAGGAGACATAAATACATTTTTGTTTAATATGACACTTCATTCTCTTGAAAGCCAACCAATGTATCCAAAAAAGCCATATAATTAGTCCAATATTGAATCTCAGCTAATAAACCTCCCGTAAATAAAAATAATCTATATTTTTTGACATATCTTTGTCCTTTTCTACATAATTTCAATATTTTCCATAATTTACCATTACCACAATATAAATTTTTTTAACACGATAAAATATTTTTTTTACCAAAAATAAAATTGACCTTCTAAGATCAAATTCACTTGATGATTCTTAATTTGGATTAAATATTAAAATATAAAGTTTAATTAGTGGTATTAATTATTATTAATATAATTTCACATAAGTCAATGAAAAATTGTTTTCATAAAAACGTGTTTAAGAAAAAAAATGATCCTATAAAAAAATTATAAATAATTTATAATAATATGAAATTAATTAGATTATATTTTATCAAATTTTACTTATTTGATGTTTAAAAAAAGTAATATACGAAATTTAACTCTTAAAGTTCTACATTTGAATAAAATAATTTATATTTTTAGAAAAATTATGATTTTTCACTATTAACTAAAAAATCCATATTCTTAGAACAATAAAAAATCATACTAAGTCAACTATAAAATGATGATTTTAGAAATTATTCAAATAATTTCATTCAAAATTTTTAAGATTTGAATAAATTAGTTATAATATCTATGCATAAAATTTAATAAAAAACGTTTTCAATGAAATGTATTTTTAAAGCATAAGATGAATTTACTTTCATTCATTGTGTTACAAAATTAGTTCAATGAATTTAATTTAATTTAATTGGATATACAATAAAATAAATTTTTTAGAAACATTTGTTAACATTTTTTACATTAATCTATTTATATAAAAATAAATTACCAAGATAAAAATAGTTTTATGAAAAATACCTCTTTTACGATCAAAATATTTTATCTCTATTTCCAACCAACTGATAATCCAAGGAATCATTTTATTCATATTTTTTAAATCCATATTATGGGTTAGGGGTAACAATATATTTATGAAATTATAATCATCACCCAAAATAAAACATTTAAATACATTACCATGACTCAAAATTCATAAACATTACTTAGGTTCAAAATTTCAATTCAAACATAAAATTCAAACATGAAATCAGACATCAATTCGTGCACTAGAAAATATCCTCATTACATGAGATCACGAATAAAAAAACACCTTGACCCATGCACCCTGACACTGAAACATTGTACCTAACAAGTGAGACTCCATCATTTATCATCCCTTTGAAGCTGACCATCCCTCATGCTATCAGCAACACATAACACATGCCCAAATACTAGCCATTTCCTCCTCCACTAAGAACAAGAAAGAACTGAACATGATCCAAACATCTTTCTCCATCATGTAAAATCAGTAAACAAATAAAAAAATACTATTTTATAATAAAAAAATTGAATATCTGTCACGTAAATAACCCCATGAACGAGAAGAGGCTTCCATATGAAATGTGCCTTACAGAATACCCCATACCTCATGAAAACATATCCCAAGAACTCAATGTGATCCATCTCACCTATCCAACAATGAAATGAGAAAAAATTTATGAAATAATGAAAAGATAAATTAAGAACAAGACCCCCACAACATAATGAAACCAAGTGAACACAAATATCCCTTACAGATAACATCATCTTCAAGTATTCAGTGCTGAAACAGATACGACCGAAAAAATTAGGGAATTAGGGTGATAAAACGTGAAAAATAGAATAAATGAAAATGTGATGATATCCATTATAATAGAGGAGGATCAAGAGAAACAAATATGGATATGAAGAAGGAGTAGAAGTGAAAAAAACTCAAGGCATAGAAGGAGAGAGTCCCATCAAGATATCATGAAGTGTATAAATATGGAAGACAATGGAGAGGAATTGAATGAGAGAGTGAGAGGAAACATTGATTATAACGACCCATACTTTACATACATTGTTAATACTTCAAAATTGAAGCACACTTATTACAACATATGACAAAACCACAAAGGACCGTATAGGTATAGTGTCTTTAGAAACTGGGAAACATAAACAACTGGTTCATAAATCTTCTACAGTGTCTCCCATTTATTTCATCATATCTAGGGTCCCTTTTAGCATATTCAACTTAATATCCATCTTCCTGACCTGGGGAAAAGAAAACATTAAAGGGTGAGCTCAAATGCTCAGCAAGGGCAAATAAAGGAAATAAAAATCATATCATATCTTTTTGAAAATCATAACCTACAAAAGAGATCATAAAATCTTAACATGGAATAAATCATAGAAGTGAAAATGAGATCCCCATAATCATAACATGAAACTTGAAACTTTGTGGCATGCACACATAATCATGGAAAATCATTTCTTGTTAGTCATGACTCATTGCCAAGACTATCTTAGTGGACAAAGTCCCTTTCTGAACCGAGTTCACTCCTCGTTTCAGTCCTGTATCACTGAACCGAAATAACCTTCTGTTCCAGCCATGTCTATCTCATGAGATATAAATCTTTACCCAATGCATTTGAGGGAGATATAGGTCCCACCCATCTTATAATGAATCCTTTCTTATGTGTACCACATAATCATAAAACATACATCATCGCATATCACATGTAACAAAAATTGGATTCTTGAAACATCATGACATCATAAATAAATTCATATAAGATAAAGGAATTCATAAAAATAATTCCATCACAACATGATCAAATCAATGTAATAATAGGGATAAAAACAGAACACTTTATTATCTTAGATGGAAAATAATTTTGATAAAACACTTGAACTCCATTCTTGAGGAAAATATCCTTTCTTCTTCAAAAACATTTTTCCTTTCATAACATGTCATACAACTTTAAAATAAAAGAAGTTGATTAAAAATAAACTTGAAAACTTGTAAAGGAAGCTTCTTGGAAATAATGTTTTAAAAATCCATTCATGCCGTATAAGTTAAAAAAAACATTCTTCGTACTTTTGTCGGAAAAGTCAAAAAGTACCTCGTACGAAAAACGACAAAAGATTCCTTTCATATCTTTTACTAAAAACTCACCAAAGGGTAAAATTGGATTTAAACTATTCCAAGTGGATAGAAACAATATTACATATTGAGGGAACATGGATGTGGATGATAAAATATACCCCAGTAAATACTTACGAATAAACAATCTCGGATAAAAATGAGATTGTGATATTTCCCTTACCTAAGGTCCGATTTTCTTTGTTCGTGTTCGAAGCTCCTGTATAATGGTTTAAATAATGTTATTGACTTATTCCAGAATCATAAATATTGATATGATATCATATATGGTCATATTATTAGCTTCTTGATAGTAATATTTCATTTTTACTTGTTACTCAGGTCTTTATAACTTTTTGTTCTTATGCGTGTTTTGTCGAATAAATTCTTATTCTTATATTTAGGTTATAGATACTTCATTTCCAGAATGTTATTAGTGTATTATATACCATATTCATTCATTCAATTCATTTATATAATCATTATGAAATGAAGATCATGTAGAACGAGTCGCATCACATCGTGGAGACGGTATTCCGTACGTACGCACGAGTGATGATATCGTTCCTATGATCGTGGAATTGTATTGGAGTATATATATATTATTTCAGTATCAATATTACTTAATAATAATCATATATAGTTACTCATTACACCATTATACCCATCCTTGTAAGGTGATGGTGGAAAATAGATTACACCACGGCGTGGAGATGGTATTCCGTTCGTACGCACGCGCGGTGATTTCATTTTTCCGTAGGATGGATAGAAGGTGAATTAGGGTTGTTTCATATTTATAATAAAATATCAGTATGTAAGTAATACTTATGTAATTACTTTATCATTAAACAACTAAAGAAGAAGAAGTTGAAGAAGAAATAAATTGAAAAGATCGGTAATGGATATTACCTCTTCTTTGGAACGCCTCTTTGAATCCTCCACTTAAGGAACTAAGATTTATCATTGAAGAAGACCAGAACCTCTAGGATTATTCTAGGGAAGTGGAGAAGGGATTTTGGCAGGGTTTGGCCGAGCTTGTGTGCTCAATTTGGTGTGAGGAGGAGGGGGAGGAGGTGCCCTTTTATAAGGGAGGAGAGGGGCACCTTAGGAATATCTCAAAATATTATTTTATATTAAAGTCAAAATCGGTTTATAATGGTTAAAAAGGGTCTTATTTCGAAAATAATGTGGGTATGGGTCGAAATCCTATCAACCAATAGGATTTAGACAAGTTTAGGGTATTATTTTAACCTTATCAATTAGATTTAACTCTAAGTTAAATAATTTAACTTTTACCGTGCCTTTTTTTTTCTTACATTATATGGTTAATACACTTACTATAACATGCCAAACGAACCCCAAATTGTTTATTATTAATATATATATCCTTATCTAAGTCATTTGGCCGAGCCTTAGATTTTTAGGAATAAAATAACAATTAATAATATTTTATTTTATTTAAAAACTATTTTGTGTCAATTTCGACACTATTTGATATATGATTTTTTTGAAAGTCATAAAAGAATTATATGTTCGAACCAAGTTGATTAAAGCAACACTAATATATCATATTAACCTAGAAAATTAGTTTAATTCATAAAAAGTTTCAAATTACATTTATTTTGGTGTTTATAACATCAATTATGTCAATATTTCATTAATAAGATAATTTCTGCATCATCATTGTGTCATAAATAAATTAAATTATTTAATGTCTAAAAATTACAAATAAAATACCATTATGTAGGAAATATTTTTATCTTTCTAATTAAAATTTATAGTCCAATTTATCTTATGTATAACCCCATATTAAAAATTATTTACTTATTAAACTTTGATTTTATCTATTTTAACCCTTCTTTAAATAAATTAATAATAAATGTCCTAATCTAACCCAAGTGGGCCTAAATGGTCATATTATATTCATAAGGTTGTTTTTGGTCGAATTACACTTATCCAATAGAATTAGGACATGTGTTAGGGTAATAGTAATATCATATTTAACCTTAGTTACCCTATTTACTATTAACCGCGGTAAAAAAAGTAAAAAGTTACTATTCACCAAAAAATTATTTTTATCTCATTGAACCACATTTTACTTACTGATATCAACCGTGTCTGTCGGATTTTTGAAATTCCATTCACAGAAGCGGTAAAATTAATTTTTATGCAAAAATTCAGTTTTTAACCTACCACTTAGTGGTTTCACTATTCATCAAAAATTGAAAGTTTTCAGAAAAATACGAAAATTTCACCCTTGGCTAATTTCGGTATTCCGATTCCAAAAATGAAGTTCATTTTGAAAAATAAAATTTATAAAATTTCAAAAAGTGGTTATTACTATTCATAACGGCTACTTTTAATAATATTTTAATAGCATATTATTGTTTAGTGAAACTCAGTATTGTGTACGACGCAAGCTATCGAGGAAGGTCGTGCTTGCGTGTAAAGTAAGCCAAGTAAGTGTGTAGTGAAAGATTCCATTGATGATATAAAAAAAATATTACTCATAAAAATCTCGGGTGTTACATTCTACCCCCCTTAAAAAGAATTTCGCCCTCGAAATTCGTCACTTTGTAACAAACAGATGAGGATACTTCTCCCTCATCATATCCTCAAGCTCCCATGTAGCTTCTTCAAGTTGGTGGTTCCTCCATAAAACTTTCACCAAGCGAGTGGTCTTGTTTCATAGGACTTTTTCGCTACGATCCAAAATCTCTATCGGCTGTTCTTCATAAGAAAGATCTTGCTCTAGCGGTACAACTTCTAAGCTGAGTACATGTAAAGGATCTGGTATGTACTTTCTCAGGAGAGATACATGGAACACATCGTGAATTTGAGAGAGATTCGGTGGAAGCGCCAATCGATAAGCTACCTTCCCAACACGATCCAGTATTTCGAAAGGACCGATATATCTGGGGCTCAACTTCCCCTTCTTTCCAAATCTCATAACCTTCTTCCAGGGAGATATTCGTAAGAACACTTTATTACCCACTTCAAACTCTAGGTCTTTTCTTCATTTGTCGGCATAACTTTTCTGTCGACTCTGAGCTGCTCTTATATGTTGTTGAATAGATCTGACCTTCTCTGCCATTTCATCAACGAGATCAGGTCCTAATAGCTTTCTTTCCCCAACATCATCCCAGCAAGTTGGAGTCCTACATTTCTTTCCATAGAGAGCTTCATAAGGAGCCATCTGAATACTGGAGTGAAAGCTATTATTATAAGAAAATTACACCAAAGGTAGGTGTTGATCCCAACCTCCTTTGAAATCCATAGAGCAAGCTCTCAACATATCTTCTAGGGTTTGAATTGTTCTATCAGACTGACCGTCTGTCTGAGGATGATAAGCAGTGCTGAAACTCAACTCTGTATCCAGAGTATGCTGAAGACTTCGCCAGAACTTCGAGGTAAATCTAGGATCCCGATCAGATATAATAGAAAGTGGTACTCCATGCAATCTTACCACTTCCTTTACATATATCCTGGCAAGCTGATCTAGAGAGAAATCCTCTCTAATAGCAATGAAGTGTGCAGACTTTGTAAGACGATCAACTATGACCCAGATAGCATTATTGCCTTTGGATTTTTTAGGAAGTCCTGTGACAAAGTCCATAGTGATGTTTTCCAATTTCCATTCGGGTATGGGTAATGGTTGTAACATCCCTTTAGACTTTTGTCTCTCAGCTTTAACTTGTTGACAAACCAAGCATCGAGGGACATATTCAGCAACATCTCTTTTCATGCCATCCCACCAGAAGTACTCTTTCAGGTCCGTATACATCTTCGTGCTTCCAGGATGAATAGAGAATGAAGAACTATGAGCCTCATCCAGCAGCTCCTTCTTTAATTCGGGGATGGGAGGAACACAAAGCCGATTCCTGAACTTTATTATCCCATCACAATCAAGGTTGAATTCAGGAACATTTCTCACCTTCTTTTGTAACTCGACATCTTCTTTCTGTGCCTCTTTAATCTTCACATGTATAGATGGTTGAACATTCATTTGAGAAAGATAAGATTTTTCCCCTTCCATTATAATCCCAAGATCCATCCTTTGTAAATCCATAAATATTGGATCTTTTGTGATCCTCATCATGGATAAACTAGCATGTTCTTGTCGACTTAATGCATCTGCCACCTTGTTTGCTTTTCCAGGGTGGTAATGGATTGAGCAGTCATAATCCTTAATCAGCTCCAACCATCTTCTTTGACGCATATTTAGCTCCTTTTGTGTGAAAATATACTTTAAACTTTTATGATCAGTATAGATATCACACCTTTCACCATAAAGGTAATGCCTCAAAATCTTTAATGCAAAGATTACCGCAGCCAACACCAAATCATGTGTTGGGTAATTTTGCTCATGGCTTCTCAACTGTCGTGAGGCATAAGCTATCACCATATCATTTTGCATAAGAACACACCCCAATCCCTTCATGGATGCATCACTGTAGATCACAAACCTTTCTCCACTACAAGGCAGTGTGAGCAAAGGTGCACTGGATAACCTTCTTTTCAACTCCTTGAAATTCTCTTCACATTCCTCTGTCCAAACAAACTTAACTCCATTCCGAGTCAACTTGGTGAGTGGATTGGATAATCGTGAAAAATCCTTTAC
The DNA here is from genome assembly GCA_963277665.1 of Viscum album. Taxonomy (NCBI): domain Eukaryota; kingdom Viridiplantae; phylum Streptophyta; class Magnoliopsida; order Santalales; family Viscaceae; genus Viscum; species Viscum album. Next base: position 908,289,833 of record OY728139.1, read on the forward strand.
AAAACGTCGATAATATCCAGCCAAACCAAGAAAACTTCGGATCTCAGTTACTGTTGTTGGTCTCGACCATCTTTCGATAACCTCTGTTTTTGCTGGATCCACAGATATCCCCTCTTTTGAGATTATGTGACCCAAAAATGCAACTTTTTGAAGCCAAAATTCACACTTGGTAAATATGGCATAAAGCTTCTCCTTTCTCAGGGTCTTTAATATAATTCTCAAGTGATCTTCATGCTCTTCCTTGCTCTTTGAATAGAGAAGAATATCGTCTATAAAGACTACCACAAATTGATCAAGATAGTCTCTAAAGACTCTATTAATTAGATCCATGAAGATAGAAGGGGCATTAGTAAGACCAAATGGCATCACTATAAATTCATATTGTCCATACCTTGTACGGAAAGCCGTCTTTGGTATATCCTCCCTTTTGACCCTTAATTGATGATACCCTGAACGAAGGTCAATCTTGGAAAAGTATTGCGCTCCACGTAGTTGGTCAAATAAGTCATCAATGCGTGGGAGAGGATATTTGTTCTTGATAGTGATCTTGTTAAGTTCTCGATAATCAATGCAGAGTCTCATTGATCCATCTTTCTTCTTAACAAATAGAACAGGTGCTCCCCAAGGTGACGCACTAGGGCGTATGAATCCCTTATCAAGATTCTCTTGGAGTTGCTTCTTCAATTCCTGCAACTCAATTGGGGCCATTCTATAAGGTGTCTTTGAAATAGGCAAAGCACCTGGTACGAGTTCTATTGAAAACTCAACTTCACGATTTGGTGGAAGACCCAGTAATTCCTCCGGAAAGACATCATCAAACTCCCGTACAATGGGCATATTCTTAATCGTGAGTTTCTCACCAACTATTTGAGATAAATAACCTTCATTTAGCGGAATCAAGACCCATAAGATGGAAGGAATTTCCACTGGAAGGTTATGTTCATCCTTGAATCGATAAACGATCTTAGATTGATCTGGAATATGAAATTTGACTTCCCTTCTTTGGCAATTGATATGAGCTCCATGTAGAGAAAGCCAATCCATGCCAAGAATCACATCAAATTCCACTAAAGGAAGGATCATAAGATTTGCAGGAAGCACTTTCTCACAAACTTCGATCGTAGAAGAATTATAAACTTTTGATGTGACTGTTGTGCCATTAGGTGTTGTCACAGATAACTCAACATCTAATTGTTGAGGTAATACGGTGATACCCTTAGAAAATTCTTTATAAATAAAAGAGTGGGTGGATCCAGAATCAAATAAAACATTTCCTACTTTAGAGTGGACGGTAAGTGTACCTTTCACCACTTCGTTATCGTACTCCACATCGCTGATAGAAATTTCATGCGACTTTCCTTTGTCTTTAGCCTTAAGATTTTGTTGACGTCGACCATCATCATCAACCCTTGGATTCAGGCATTGATTGGCATAATTCCCCATCTCCTTGCACTTGAAACATTGAAGTGTAGTAGGATCATTCTGTGTATCCCTTCCTTTGTTTGCATCATTAGACATCTTCTTCCCATTATCGCGGCATTCAAATGCCCGATGACCATCCTTTCCACATTTAAAACATTTACTTGTCCCTTTAAGACAACTCCCTCCATGTTTCTTTCCACACTTTGAGCATAAATGAAAGCTCATCTTATTTTCAGTTTGCTCATTAGATTTTCCTTTGAATTCCATCTTCCTCTTCTTATCAAACCCATGTGACTGATGGGTTACTCCAATCTCCATCTCGCCTTTGAGAGCACATCGAACGATTTCCTCGTAGCTATTGAAGACCCTTATGGCTAACGCCCTTCGAGGACATGGTTTTAAGCCACTAAAGAATCGATCGCTCTTACTCTCAGGTTGGATAATAATACCAGAAGCGTACCTTGCAAGTCTTGTAAAATTTGCTTCATAGGTACCAACAGATTCATCATCCCTTTGCTTCAGTTCAAGAAACTCTTTCTCCATCTTTGTTCGGAGAATACGAGGGAAGTACATATTGAAAAATAAGTTCTTGAACTCGTCCCATTCCATAGACTCAATTTCATCCCTTTGCCTCGTATTCTTAATAAGATTCCACCATTGATCAGCATCTCCTTCCAAACGATACACTGCTAGGATGACTTTATCATGTTCAGAACATTGAAGAACTGAAAATATCTTTTCAGTAGTACTAATCCATTGTTCAGCAACTAATGGATCAGTAGACCCGCTGAAAGAAGGTGGACGCTACCTCATGAAGGATTCAACAGAATGTTGCTCCCTCCTTTGCTCGTTTGGAAATCATGCATGATTCATAGCTTGAGAAAGTTGTGTGAGCATGGCTACAAGATTTTGCATTCCAGCTCCCATATCGTTTGGTTGCTCAGGGGGACAATCATTCCATTGCCCATCGCATTCCGTATTAACACGGTTCCTTCGGGTTCCAGCCATTGACTAAAACCAAGAAGAATAGTGTGAGCAACACTAATTATAATAGGAAACTACATAATTCAAGAATAAAATTTTCATGCTTAAGGTCTTATCCTAGGTTATTCATGGCCATTTCTAAAACACTAAGATTGTCTTCTATGCTTAGACTTATCCTTAGGGTTCTTACTAAGGCTTTCACATCCTAGTTTCCAAAGGTTGACTATACCTTTCCTCTGATACCAACTATAACGACCCATACTTTACATACATTGTTAATACTTCAAAATTGAAGCACACTTATTACAACATATGACAAAACCACAAAGGACCGTATAGGTATAGTGTCTTTAGAAACTGGGAAACATAAACAACTGGTTCATAAATCTTCTACAGTGTCTCCAATTTATTTCATCATTTCTAGGGTCCCTTTTAGCATATTCTACTTAATATCTATCTTCCTGACCTGGGGAAAAGAAAACATAAAAGGGTGAGCTAAATGCTCAGCAAGGGAAAATAAAGGAAATAAAAATCATATCATATCTTTTTGAAAATCATAACCTGCAAAAGAGATCATAAAATCTTAACATGGAATAAATCATAGAAGTGAAAATGAGATCCCCATAATCATAACATGAAACTTGAATCTTTGTGGCATGCACACATAATCATGGAAAATCATTTCTTGTTAGTCATGACTCATTGCCAAGACTATCTTAGTGGACAAAGTCCCTTTCTGAACCGAGTTCACTCTTCGTTTCAGTCCAGTATCACTGAACCGAAATAACCTTCCGTTCCAGCCATGTCTATCTCATGAGATATAAATCTTTACCCAATGAATTGGAGGGAGATATAGGTCCCACCCATCTTATAATGAATCCTTTCTTATGTGTGCCACATAATCATAAAACATACATCCTCGCATAACACATGTAACAAAAATGGGATTCTTGAAACATCATGACATCATCAATCAATTCATATAAGATAAAGGAATTCATAAAAATAATTCCATCACAACATGATCAAATCAATGTAATAATAGGGATAAAAACAGAACCCTTTATTATCTTAGATGGAAAATATTTTTGATAAAACACTTAAACTCCATTCTTGAGGAAAATAACCTTTCTTCTTCAAAAACATTTTTCCTTTCATAACATGTCATACAACTTTAAAATAAAAGAAGTTGATTAAAAATAAACATGAAAACTTGTAAAGGAAGCTTCTTGGAAATAATGTTTTAAAAATCCATTCATGCCGTATAAGTTAAAAAAACATTCTTTGTACTTTTGTCGGAAAAGTCAAAAAGTTCCTCGTACAAAAAACGACAAAAGATTCCTTTCATATCTTTTACTAAAAACTCACCGAAGGGTAAAATTGGATTTAAACTTTTTCAAGTGGATGGAAACAATATTACATATTGGGGGAACATGGATGTGGATGATAAAATATACCCCAGTAAATACATACGAATAAACAATCTCGGATAAAAATGAGATTGTGATATTTCCCTTACCTTAGGTCCGATTTTCTTTGTTCATGTTCGAAGCTCCTGTATAATGGTTTAAATAATGTTATTTACTTATTACATAATCATACATATTTATATGATATCATATATGGTCATATTATTAGTTTCTTGTTAGTAATATTTCATTGTTACTTGTTACTCGGGTCTTTATAACTTTTTGTTCTTATGCGTGTTTTGTCGAATAAATTCTTATTCTTATCTTTAGGTTATAGATACTTCATTTCCAGAATGGTATTAGTGTATTATATACCATATTCATTCATTCAATTCATTTATATAATCATTATGAAATGAAGATCATGTAGAACGAGTCGCATCACATCGTGGAGACGGTATTCCGTACGTACGCACGAGTGATGATATCGTTCCTATGATCGTGGAATTGTATTGGAGTATATATATATTATTTCAGTATAAATATTACTTCATAATAATCATATATAGTTACTCATTACACCATTATACCCATCCTTGTAAGGTGATGGTGGAAAATAGATTACACCACGGCGTGGAGACGGTATTCCGTTCGTACGCACGCGCGGTGATTTCATTTTTCCGTAGGATGGATAGAAGGTGAATTAGGGTTGTTTCATATTTATAATAACATATCAGTATGTAAGTAATACTGATGTTATTACTTTATCATGAAACAACTAATGAAGAAGAAGTTGAAGAAGAAAGAAATTGAAATGATCGGTAATGGATATTACCTCTTCTTTGGAACGCCTCTTTGAATCCTCCACTTAAGGAACTAAGATTGATCTTTGAAGAAGACTCAAACCTCTAAGATTATTCTAGGGAAGTGGATAAGGGATTTTGGCAGGGTTTGGCCGAGATTGAGTGCTCAATTTGGTGTGAGGAGGAGGGGGAGGAGGTGCCCTTTTATAAGGGAGGAGAGGGGCACCTTAGGAATATCTCAAAATATTATTTTATATTAAAGTCAAAATTGGTTTATAATGGTTACAAAGGGTCTTATTTCGAAGATAATATGGGGATGGGTCGAAATCCTATCAACCAATTGGATTTAGACAAGTTTAGGGTATTATTTTAACCTTATCAATTAGATTTAACTCTAAGTTAAATAATTTAACTTTTACCCTTTCGTTTTGTTTTCTTAAATTATATGGTTAATACACTTACTATAACATGATAAAAGAACCCCAAATTGTTTATTATTAATATATATATCCTTATCTATGTCATTTGGCCGATCCTTAGATTTTTAGGAATAAAATAACAATTAATAATATAATATTTTATTTAAAAACTATTTTGTGTCAATTTTGACACTATTTGATATATGATTTTTTTGAAAGTCATAACAGAATTATATGTTCGAACAAAGTTGATTAAATCAACACTAATATATCATATTAACCTAGAAAATTAGTGGAATTCATTAAAAGTCTCAAATTACATTTATTTTGGTGTTTATAACATCAATTATGTCAATATTTCATTAATAAGATAATTACTGCATCATCATTGTGTCATAAATAAATTAAATTATTTAATGTCTAAAAATTACAAATAAAATACCATTATGTAGTAACTCTTTTTAGATTTCTAATTAATATTTATAGTCGAATTTATCTTATGTATAACCCCATATTAAAAATGATTTACTTATTAATCTTTGATTTTATCTATTTTAACCCTTCTTTAAATAAATTAATAATAAATGTCCTAGTCTAACCCAAGTGGGACTAAATGGTCATATTATATTCATAAGGTTGTTTTTGGTCCAATTACACTTATCCAATAGAATTAGGACATGTGTTAGGGTAATAGTAATATAATATTTACCCTTAGTTACCCTATTTACTATTAACCGCGGTAAAAAAAGTAAAAAGTTACTATTCACCAAAAAATTATTTTTATCTCATTGAACCACATTTGACTTACTGATATCAACCGTGTCTGTCGGATTTTTGAAATTCCATTCACAGAAGCGGTGAAATTATGTTTTATGCAAAAATGTAGTTTTTAACCTACCACTTAGTGGTTTCACTATTTATCAAAAATTGAATGTTTTCAGAAAAATACCAAAATTTCACCCTAGGCTAATTTCGGTATTCCGAATCCAAAAATGAAGTTCATTTTGAAAAATAAAATTTATAAAATTTCAAAAAGTGGTTATTACTATTCATAACGGCTAGTTTTAATAATATTTTAATAGCATATCATTGTTTAGTGAAACTCGGTATTGCGTACGACGCAAGCTATCGAGGAAGGTCGTGATTGCGTGTAAAGTCAGCCAAGTAAGTGTGTAGTGAAAGATTACTTTGATGATATAAAAAAAATATTACTCATAAAAATCTTGGGTGTTACATTGATAGAACAAATATAAGAGTGGGAAAAAATTACACACTCTCTCTATGGGAAGAAACCCTAGAGGGAGGATAGCCTCTCTTGAGGGTGATAACTATGAGATAATGGAGGCTACCCCCATGGTCGGCTTCCAACCAATTGATTATCAATTTTTATTTATTATACATTTTATTATTTGAAAATATTCTACAATTATTTCATAATACCTTTATTCCTATTAATACCATCCAAACTAACAGCTACTCCATGACAGTCACATAAATAAAATAATAAAATTATAACAGTACATAATTTGGTTTTCTACTCCATATTGTGTGTGGTATATTAAATGATACATAATATTCATTTAAAAAAATGTGAAAACAATTTTAGAGGTGTTACAATATACCCCTCATTACAAAAATTCTCTCCCGTGATTTTAATTTTTTTTCTCAAAATATATTTATCATAACATTGTAATAAAATAAAATATATATTTTATTATGAACATTAATTTATATGTCAATAATAAGAATCATATTATTTAATAAATTAATGTACCATAATAAGACTCATAGTTTCATATCTATTATATATAGGAAAATTTGATTCTCTAAGATGATGTGTAACCTCCAAAAGCTTCCACTTCTCTAATATAAGTCTCTCTGTCAAAAATTTCCTCCACCACCTTGCATTCTGTGCACCTTATTACCTGGAAATTACATTCCCAATTTCTAGGGTTTATTTTTGCCTACAATATGGCTTCCCCGATCTTAGTTCTCCAGTACTACCTTCGGCACCACATCACCCCGTCACCCATCACCTCTCTTCGGCTACCCATGATTCACACTCCTGGATACTCATCTTCTTCTATGCCTACTCCCCATCTCTGGAAGTCTCCACCTACTCTCGTTCCTAAATCTCCTCTCCAACCATGATTTTTACATCACATGTTTACCGTAGAAAAATGTTTCCTCCCCTCACCTCCGAATTTTTCATCATGTTCGACAAAGTCTTCTCCTCCATATAACTCTGCTCATGGTTCCATCCTATAAACATGGGTTTTGCACCTCCGTTTTCTGCCCCCTATAGCTCTAAAACAACCCTCAATGCCTCCGGCTTCTCTACCTCCTCCTCTGTCTGCTCTGCTTCTAGATCATCCACCTACGATTTTATATAGGTGACCACAAATTACAGTGGATTCAAATTTTCTTCTAGTTTTTATAAATGTATGTGCAAAAAATCTATGAAATTATCTAGGTATTCTATGCTAGTGAATCGATCCAACTTGATTTTTTTACTGCTACAATCTTACATGCTATGTTCAACACGTAATCTCTTCACCGATTTCACATACGATCTGATTATTGTTGAATTTTATAAATTCTTTTAGTTTGAATTAGATAATTTTCTACATTCTTCTTTTTTGTAGATTTCATATTTTATACAGCCACTATTTATTTACACAAATAGGCCATTATATCACAACCATCATAGTATACAATGGTCTCTCATGTTTCTGGCAGCATCACATAAGTGTTTCATCTATGAAAACCCAAGGCACATGGGAATGGTATCCTAAATAAACATATGTCATTTAAACATAGTGCATTTTGTTATTTTAAATGTGGTATAAATAAATTATTCTTGTATCAATATTCTTCTTTTCAAGGTTATTCATAACATACACGGACATTTTTTTGGGAACTATATGTTTTGTGGTGGTGTTGTTTTTAGAAGAAACTGATTGTGAAGGATGAAGGATGAATTCAGTTTTGTCTTTTTTTGTTTGACATAAAAATATAACACTATTTTAACTCTATTTTGTCTCTTATTATTTTCAGGATGTGTTTCAGGATTTATATGTAATTTATTCCCTGTTTGTTATACATATATATTTCTAGATTTCTTCAATCATCGCAATCCCTCTTTCCTTACACATATACTTCGAACATCAGTTATGTGGTCATTTATTATTGGCTCACCGCCTTTGACTACATATCATAACCCATATTCCATCCCACATATTCATTGAAATTAAGGTTTGTGATTTTCATTTCTCTACTTTTTTACTCCGACTTCACATTGCATATCTTATTCCATCTCACATCAGCTTCATAGTTCTGGTATGATATTAGTTACCTATTCGAAATGCTAACACCCTCGTTCTGAATTTCTCATATCATTTCACATATTACATCAGGTTCATATTTATCTTTCTGATTATTCATGTTCTATTGGAAAATAACAATTTTTTTCTATTCTTAATTTTTGGTCAATGATCATATATTCTTCGATCGCTTCAGGTATCTCATTTTCACACATCAGGTATGAGATTAATTACTTATTCTAAAACCTAAATCTTTTGCTTCTACATTATGATAATAAAAAATATAAATGGGTTGAGATTTAGTGTTCTCAAAGGGTTATTCATGTGAGAGAACATAAAAAAATAAAATGGTAAGAAACATTTAATATATACCTATTTCATAAAATAATATATATTCATTTGTTCTATGTTGTGGTTGTTTTATATTAATTTTTAAACCATATTATGTTGTATTTCAAGATGTTTCTGTATCCAGATATCTTTTCTCTATACAATTATATATTTATTTGGGATGAAGACTTAGGATTTTGATATTTTGATGCTTAAAATCGAGCATCGCCTTATGATTATAAAGTTGATGAAACAATTAAAATGGATAGTGCTATTACCAATGTCATTTTTTAAATATTTTCTACACATATTTTATGTATGATTGGAGACACTTTTAATGTAGTTATAATAAAACATTACATTATTTTTCTTTCATTATAATAATCAAACATCTTAATGGGAGGGGTTTGAGTTGTCTAAAAGGGTTGTTCATGTGAGTGCACATAAATCAGGTTTTTCTCCCATATAAACTAACATTTATTTTTTTCATTGAATGGGTTGTGATGCGTTTCATATATTAAATTTTGGAGATGATTTTGCATCAAATAATATGTTTTTACTTGGTATGGTGTCAATCCTGATGATGTTGGTACCAGATTGTGATGGTATAGTCCCAAATTACATCGCTTTATTACTGCTTTTATGACTAAAGTCATACTATATATTTTTAATCATTTATTGTCTAATGATGGAATATTGGCGTTTCATTCCTTTCAATTGTTTTTGATGTGTGAATTCTATTGATTTCAGGATATGGGTGTTCATTGAAGAACATGTTTTTGCAAGGAAAAAGTGATGGTTTAGTTGAATTTGGTACCAAAAAATCCAACGCTGAATCATAAGTATGTTTATTAAATTTTCCAGAGTGATTATCCATTTAAGCCTTTTCATATCTCAATGTGATAGATTTAATCATTATGTACATGTTTTGAAAATTGGGATGAATCTCTACTTATATTTTTGAATTCATGATTGGGAATCTTTTCCTTTTAATGTCTTCATTTCATTATTTTTTGAAGATAACATCATGTTTCACATTATTTAGACTATTGGATCCATTAGAGTATTTTGGTCTATTAACATCACCTTCATGTGGATTAGCATCCACTGTATATTTATTATACAGTAAAAACCTTCTTCAGATATCCTATATATCATGATCTTCGCAACATGTTTGTTTTCCAAAAATTCTAGATTTAACCTTCCTTACATCCCTCATTTTTATGTTTCAGTTCCACACTATATAAATGCAGGTAATTTTTCCTGAAATCATAGAGAAAACCTCATTTCTATACTACATATGACTATTGTTAATTTGTTTTAACTATAAAATCCACTATATATATTTTAATTCACTAAAAACATATCAATATGATTCATATGAGATAATACAGAAATTAGCCATTTGTAACTTATTCATCTATAGAGCCTCAATAATCTACAACTTGGAAAACAATTTCTATAGGATCACTCTAGCGAATGAAAATACCAGACAACATGTAATCATTTATTTCATTCTGTATTTATGTTGTCATTGTTCAATTATAAATAAATATAGGTTTTATAACTGTGATTTTCATCATCTAACATATTCCTTAATAATTTCAATACCTATTATGACAGTCAAAAACTATCTATAGTATTCAAGACCTGCTTCCTCAACAATGTAAACATGAATCATTCTATTACATATTTTAATCGATTTATTTTTTATTTTCTTACCCAATTAAGTACAGATCCTTTATTATTATCCAAATATTCTAAGGTACCTATTAATGATTATATATCCCATTTATAAAAATGATGATTTTTTCTATTAAAATTTGATATTTCGGTGACATTTAAAAGACACATATTAGTCATTAAACCACAGATATTAATTTTATAAAAAGATAATTTTCACAATATCAGTGATAGGTTTGTGTAATTGAGAAAATTCATTTAAACCTGACATAGAGTAGACATGATTGACACCATATTTTTAGTGTTTAACGTAATGATCAGAGACTGAGATACACTCAAATTTTGAATGATGGAGAATTTTCGAACCTGAAAACCATTTATATATACTATCCATGCTAAGGAAAACAAATCCATTCAACATTCATAATGATTTTGTCACTAAATTCTTTTTTTGTTTTTTTCCATCACTAATGTAGTATACATGATACTTGGATAGCCTAATCTCTATAATTATTTACCCTCCTGACATTAATGCTTAATCATTCAACTAAATTTATGATGAATGAATTTTTTTAATGAAATTTGATAACTTGGTGACATGATAAAATATTGATTCTGTTATAGCATTCTTCAGACAGGGGGCATGATATTTGAAGTGATACTTTCTTGGGATGACCCCTCTCCATCACATAATTTCATTTCTGCATGTATCTAGATTATCTATTTCCAAAACCTGCTCTACTTATAACTTTTTATTGAACTGGTGTACCTACATTGATGTCAACTACATTGTATCCATCATTTCACATACGTGATTTCAAGGCTATTGAAGTGAAAACATTTATGTTATCGGAATTAGAAGGTCTCTTGTGGATGTAATGTATTTCCACCAGAATGCCCGAGATTCCCCCTCAAAATAGATGTATACAGTATTGAACTAGAATTCATCTCCACGTGATTCCTATAATACCCCATGGATAGGTACCTACTATTTATGGGTTCTTGAGTACCATGGAATATGCATCCAATATGATGTTTCCAAATAACACGCTTTCAGGAAGTAGAAAAACTCTTATCACTCTGAAGAATTCAGTACTCCATCATTCCTATAGCCTCTTTAATCAATCAGGGTATGTGATATGACTTTTAAACTTTATATTGTTTTAATATCTCATATTTCATTTTTATGGACCTAATTTTCATTCATTTATCATAACATGGGACCAATGCTTGTTTTTAAAAAACTAAGGATAGCAATGATAACTGTTCAAATAGTTATGATACACCTCTATATGGTTCGTATGGAGCGATTCAGAGTCAACTCCAATGTCGAAATATCTAAAGTTTCTTCCTGTTTTGATTACCAATTATAGAAAAGATTAGGAGCGGCCAAATTATTCTCTTTATGGAATAGTTACAGATTGAAATTGGGAACTACATGTACTTGATTGAAAATTACTCCACGTCTAAATATCAGAACATCTATGTTAGTGGACAATAGTGTTTCTTTATTTATTATAAGTATTCCGCTGCACATGTCATATTTATTATTAGAACAAATCTTATTGAAGTATTTTTTCTTGAACTGTGTGTTTCACAAAATTCAATATTGTTATCCTAAATGCATTTTATATTGAAATGATGATTCCATCCTTGAATATTGAAAATAGATTCACTTTAAAATTAATTTATCTTATTTGAAATACTATATTTCTAAAATCATATTAGAGTCACCTCTTTTTCAAAATAATTCACCACTTTGTTATTAAAATACATTAATCGTTACTCTTTCATTGGAATTATTATAAATAGTACTCTCTAATTAAAAAAATTGTTACATATCACCATGTGTATGCACGGGCACGTACTAGTGATTTTAAAAATAAGTCCAAGAATGTTAACTATTAATTTTTTTCATAATTCTCCATATATATGTCATATTATTTTTCCATCAAAATTTGGATTTAAAAGAAAAACAATATTCATTTTATCTCTCTTCATATGTCGAATTTCATCCTTTATTTTTTCAGTAATCTGTTTCCACTTCTATCCAATGTCATACAATAATTATTGAATATTCATGATACATATTTCATTCTTGAATCACTAAAATAAACATCTAATGAATCAAAATATCTATTATTGGTTAAAAAGTTATTTCTTATGTATCTCTAAATTAATCAAAAAAATGGTCAGCACATGTTAAAATTATTACTATTTTTAATAAACCATCATTTTAATAAATAGAAAACTAATCTGTAAAGACATATTAATAACACCCAATTGTTCAACATAAATCATTCCAAAAATAACTTACATTATTACTCTACAAAATATTCCTTACAGAGGTCCACCACAAAACCTTGAAATGATTGATCATGTCTTCTTCTATTAACAATTTAACATTTATTGCTAAATGAAATTAATCAATCTTATAGTCGTTTATAAAAAAAAGTGGTGACATGAATTGGTCACCCAATTCATGCCCCATGGAAATTTATTAAAAACAAAAGTAGCATTACAAACACGATGTGCAATGAATTTACACCTGCAAGAATTTTGAGAATTACGAACAAAGATATACCAAGAAAGATTCATTAATGTCATGTGATTCACTATCTAGAGGGGACTCCGCCAAATCAAGTCTCTTTGAACTGTTCATCCAAAGAGCTGCTCGATGTTGCTTCTTTATCCACATGAAAAACTTCACTCCCACTGCTTTCAACTCTTCTGTGATCTCCAAAGACTATATTGTCCATGGGGCTTCCAGCAATCCACTATCTGAGAAAGTCCTTAGAGCACTGATATAACATGTTAGAAATGAAATAAAGTAATGGTTTGGACCAAAATACTATTGAGAGTGTCGACCAGTATTGCAATATCACCTTCTAATATAATCAATGGAGATTATAGCATAGGGAAAACATGGTCATACCTATAGAATACTATAAAAACAACATCACCTTCCTGAAGGATATCATGCAGTATAAGATTCCTGCAATGAAACATCTCATTCCATAATTGCAACAGAAGGAGGTCCCATTGTTCCAGACAGTGAAAAATCACCATCCATTATGCATAAAACAAGATCACAAAAAGAAAGGAAAACAACAAAATCATCCCAGCCTCAGAGGGCATGCAAAGTGAATCCAAGAAGTCTGAATCCCAAACAGATAATTACAGTGATAAATAGATAATTCCATTGACAAACAAAAATACAACAACTCAGATGGACATATCTTGTACTTTTCTGACTGATGCAACTGAATCATAAACATTCAGCAAAACATGATATTCCTTTAATCACAATAAACCATAATTACATCAACAACAATGCTAATATTAACACATTTTTTATCAATAACATTCACCTTCCATCTATAAAATATAAAATTTTCTTCATAAAACAACATTTTTCCCTACAAAACATTTTAAGGGTAATGGATACATATACCACGAGAATGTTTTTAAAAATAAAAAAATGTCAACCAAAGGTCTACCATGTAAAACTTATAGAGTATCTGAAATACCTTCATTAGGGTTTATTATTCATTTTTATTCATTCTATAAGTTTCCATGTGTCGGGGTTGGAAACCATGATTTGGAAGAAAATAGACTCCTGAGCATGGTTGGTTCCTAGTTTATCTAACTTTTTGGAAAAATTAATAGGGGTGATATTTTTTTGAGAGTGTAATTTTCTATTGATTTAATATAATATTTCATACCATGTGAGTTTTAGGTGTTACAATATTGATTGGTATTAGGGAGGTTGTAAAGAACACATATTTGTTACAATGTATTCGTAAAATTGTATCCAAACCAAGAGGGTGGTATATGTTATTAAAAAATTATGTTTTCCCATTTTTAGAATATGAAATTTTATTTCTCTCACTAAAATTTCTCTCCCCCATCATATGAATCCATATCCCTATATCCTTAATGACTTCTTCACTGGATATTGTGGATTACCATGTATTCTATGGTGGTTTGTAATGAGGTAAAATATTATCATTAGGACGTATCGTCCACTTCCCCTATTATCAAATTTTTATTCCATTTTCATGGAATATTGATATAAAATGCTTTCCAATTAGAAATCAAGGGTTATTAATGGGGAATTTGGTTCGTTTAATTGTGGTTTAGATATAGAAAGTCCAGACTCCTAGAATATAATGGTGATCATTAAATGAGACAATTTTAGAGTTTATTTTATTTTTGTTATCTCTATCTAAGAGATTTTAATGAGGATAACAAGTAATATTTATATTTTTTTTATAAATTTAACTTCAAAATAATTTATTCATTATTATTTATACATTTTTCATTGTATTCCTGTTAAATTATGTATATTTTATTCATTAAAGTGAATTTCAAATCAATTGTACTTTAATAAAAACCGTGGGTTTCTAAAAAATGATCGAACATTTCTTTCTATCAAAATATATTTTTGAGATTCATTTTTATTATGCATTTCATAGTGTTGAAATCATGACATAACATGGCATGAGTGGTTTATGAAGAAAAAATAATTCAATTCTTATTATGGTAACTTGTTATGGATTTAAATGGATTTAAATGTGGGTGTTTAAAAAGTTTATCACCTTAATAAACTCATTATATTATTAATGTGATGTTTACATTAAATAATCTATTATTTTAAAAGGGTGATTTTTTCTTAAATTATATTTTTGAAATGTATTTTATGTATTGGGCATTAGGATGATTTGTGTGGCTTGCTTTGAGAACAACAGGGGAGACCTTGAGTGTATGTTTGGTGACTTAGGGATTGCGACCTTATATTATTTCAAGTACTAGATAGGTTATTATTACTAAGGATATAAGAGATTATTTGGGAATATTACCTTGAACGATTCAATATTTGTTTCCAATAGATTAATAGAGGCTCCAGGGATATAGAGAGAGATAGAGATCATCCAATATGTTCATAAAGAGACCAAAGGAGCCCTTGGTATTTTGGACTAGGGAAGATTTTGAGAACATATAATCCCCTATAATTTATTATACTGATATAAAACATTTTTTTGTATAATTATAAACCCTTTAATTATATAATAAATCATATTCATTATTTTTTTCATCATATAAATAATTGGTAATTTTAAAATCAAAAATGAAATAATTTTAATTAAACTCATTTACTATAAAGTATTATTTAAAATAATCATTTATAATTTTAGAATTGTAATTATAGAAAAATAAATTCATTTTTTTAAATATTGATATATAAATTTCAATATGTAGTATTTTTTGGAATATCATGAAATGATTCATTTATTTAGTGAATAGTTAAAGAACAGATTTCGGTAAACAAATACGTTTCTTTCAAATAAATTAAGTAATTTAACATCCCAATTATAAATATGATTTAATGTGACATATGTATTTTATATTTATATTCAATATACTTAATTACTTTGTATTCATATTTATAATTTTTTTATTATATGTATGTTTTGGTATTTAAAAAGGTTATTTATTCTAAAAACTATATTAATGTGGATAATGATTCTCTATATAAATTAATTAATATAATAAAAAATGAAGAATAATATGAATTAAATATCTCAATTATATATTATTAAATACAAATTTAGTTTCCTAAAAAAATTATTTGTGATATATTTATTTTAAAATATTTTTTTTGAAAAATAAATATCTTACAAACAATAATTGTCATCGTAGATCGGGGTTTTGTTTTAATTTTAATTTTATTTGTTTTGTGAATTTACATAGTTTAAATTTTTTAAATATTGTGAATCGTATTAATTTATATTATTTAATAATTTTAAATAATATTTTGATCAGTACTGAAATTTAAATCACTAAAAATTATTTACCATGGTTATGTTGAAAATTGGTTTTCAAGGGTTTAAACTAAAATTATAAGGGTTTAAATGACATCAAAATCTGACTAAAATTATTTTATTGATATATTTATATAATAGATTCTGAATGTATTGATAAAACCTCATTTTAAACCCTTTTGTTTGTGAAAAAAGTGGAAACACCTTTTTTCTCAAATTTTACAAGTATTCAACTCAACTCACATATAAAATTCCACCCACCCCTCTGTTATTTACACCTTCAGACACATCAATTTTAGCAAATACCTACCCAAATCATAGACCTAGGTCAATCCCCTCATCATATAGTTATTTTTTTTGTTAAATCCATTCTTGGAATACATTAGTTATAATCCTAAATAGGATTTCTAATAAGAGGTAAAATTCATAAATATGTGTTTTTTATAATTATTTATTCCTCCTAATACAAATGTTATTAATTAATTATTATATAATAAAAACCTATATCCTAGGTAAATTTATGTTATTATGATAATTTAATTAACTAAACATATATCCTATACCTAAAAATGGTAAATGATGGTGTCTCTCAAGTTTAAGGTGGACTACCACCTCAGGATTCGATATGATATTTTTTTCCAAAAACACATATCAAAGATGAGTATAGTTATTATTAAAAATTATATATATTATATTAATAAAATAATTATACAAATTTAGTCATTAAATCATATATTAAATCTTATTTTCAATTACATTGGGGATATGATAATGTCGCTCGTGTCTGTGGTGGACTACCACCATGCGAATCGATCTGATTCATTTTTCAAGACCATTTCACATGAATGATATGAAGGATAATATTAATGAATTAATATGATATAAATTTCATAATTATAATATTAATAAAATATATAACCTTATGACTGTATAATATATATATTTTTCCTTTCATACCTTTTCTATCAATAAAAAAGGATAACATTATTCCTCTATGTGTGGATTATTACCTTCACAAAGTTATGTGACTCTATATTCATCAACACATCATAGGGATAATATAAGTTATCATATTTAAAGAAATAATTTTATAATTATGATATTATAATCATTATTGAAATAAAAATAATGTATACCTTCTTCTGTAATGATCTTTGAAAGATGAAAAGTTACTCATAAGTATGTACGACCTATCATCTCTAAGCTCATAACACACAACAATTTTTAGGAATATATTTTATTATTTTTTGTAGAAGTGTAATTTATGTATAAATATGATAATTATTTCATTATTTTTTTCATATATGTTTAATTAATTACCTTTTTCGCGTAGTCAGCCTACCAAATCCATTTTTGACACATGCGGTGAATATGGTCAAAATCCATGTAAATATAATTAATTTATTAATCACATATAACCTAGTAAGCCCCATTCACCATTGCCACTCCTTAGTGACACCTGGGCATCTTACTTGCATAAGACCTATTCACCATGGCCGCTCCATAGCGACGCCCGGGAAGCATCATTGCTTAATCACCATCCACCGTTGGCACTCCATAGTGGCTCCCGGAAAGCTTCATTGTGTACGCCCCATTCTCTGTTTCCACTCCATAGTAGCAGCTGGGCTCTTTCTTTGCATATTCCCCATCTAGTATTGTCACTCCATAGCGGCAACCAGGAAGCTTTGTTGCATAAGCACCAACCACTATTGCCACACAATAGTGGCACCCAGCCGACAGCGTTCTTGCATAAGCCCCATCCACTATTTCCACTCCATAGCAGCTCCCGGGAAGCTTCATTTCATAAGCCCCATTCACTATTTCAACTCCATAGCAGCACTGGGGAAACTTCCATGCGTAAGATCCATTCACCATTGCAGCTCCATAGCAGTGCACAAGCAAATTCCATGCGTGATCCCGATGCACAATTTCTGCTCTATTACAGCCCCCGGGCAGCTTCCATGGGTAAGCCCCATGCAAAATTTCCGCTTCATTATAGAACCTGGGCAGCTAACTTGTGTAAGCCCCATCCAGCATTGCTGCTTCATAGTGGTACCATGGGAAACTTCCTTGTGTGAGCCCCATTCAACATTGTCACTCCATAGCGACATTGGGAAGCTTCCTTCCGTAAGCCCCATTCACCATTGTCACTCCATAGCAGCAACAAGGTAGCTTCTCTTCGTAAGCCCCATCCACCGTTGTCTTTCCATAGCAACACTCGGGAAGCTTTCTTGTGTAAGCCCCATTTGCTATTGCCACTCAATAGCAGCACACGAGTAACTTCATTGCGTAAGACCCATCAACTATTGTTGCTCCATAGAGGCACCTGGGAAGCTTCTTTGCTTAAGCCCCATCCACTATTTCTTCTCTATAGTGGCACCCGGGCAGCTTCCTTGCTTAATCCCCATTCACTATTACCACTCCATAGCAACACCCTGTAGCTTTTTTTTTGTAATCCCCATGGACTATTGCCTCTCCACAGCGGCACCCAGGCATCTTCCTTATGTAGTCCCCATCCACCATTGCCGCTCCATAGTGGCACCTGGTCACCTTTCTTTCATAATCCTCATTCACCATTGCCTCTTCATTGAGGCACCTATGAAGATTCCTCGCGTAGGCCCCATTCAGCATTCCCGCTCCATAGTGGCACCTAGGAATCTTCCTTGCATAAACCCCATTAATTATTTCCACTCTATAGTGACACCAAGGCATCTTCCTTGTGTAATTCACATCCGCTATTCTCACTCCATAGAGTCACCCATGCATCTTGCTTGTGTAAGCCCTATTCACTATTTCCGCTCTATAGCGGCACCCATGAAGATTTCTCATGTAAGCCCCATGCACCGTTGGCGCTCTATAGCGGCACCCATGAAGATTCATTGCGTAAGACCCATCCACCATTTCCACTCCATAGCAGCACCCATGCATCATCCTTGCGTAATCCCCATTCACCATTGTTGCTCCATAGAGGCACCCGAGTATCTTCCTTGCATAAGCCCCAATCACAATTGCTGCTCCATAGCGGCACTCGAGAAGCTTCCATTGTAAGCCCCAGTCACTACCCTTTATGGATGCACCATTGATCTATGATTGTTAGGTCTTTATTGCCTCTTGTTTCTCACAATGATAAAGACTCATGTGGGCTTTGAGTAGTAAGCATCGACCATGACATCTTTTCTGGGAATCCTAGAGTGTAGGCCCTATGCCATCTGAACTACGTGGTCTTTGATACTTGCTAAGGCCGGGTATGTAAGAAGCCACAACAAGGTTCAAGCTTACAACCCCAGTCCTTACGACCTCCTTTATGTCGGTTCACCAACACCCAGGGTAGCCTAAAGTGTAACCCACTACCATCTGAACTATTTTGTCTTTACTTCTTGCTACGGCAAGGTACTTAGGAAGACTCCACAAGGATCAAGCCTACAACCTCAGTTGTTCTGACCTCCTTCACATCGGTTCAACAACACCCTAGGAATCCTAGAGTGTAAGACACATGCCATCTGAACAATGTGGACTTTGACCCATTCCAAGGATGGATACGTTGGAATCCTCCATGAGGTTTAGGCCTTCCATCTTTCTGGGCCCCAAGTCCTCTTCCATGTCAGTTCTTCCCCATCCAGCCTGATGTTAAACTATGGACCACAATCTGCGGTAATCTGTTGTTCCCCCATTCAGTGATAAGTTGTTTACATCCTCATTTAGTGGTAAGCCATTGAAGTCCCCAATCGATGGTATGAAGTCATCAGATGAACTACGCTGACATTGATTCTCTTCCACGGGGATATGTAGGAAGCCTCCATGATGTTCAAGCCCAGCACCCATGTCTCATCCTGATCTATACCTTGATTCCATGTCTTCCTTGAAGATCATGCCCCAACCTGGAGGTTCTACTTCCTCCGGGTCTCATCCTTTCATCTATTTTCATGTTCCACCTCATTAGGTGTCCCATCGTCTCACCGAATTGAGGGGGATTTGATTCCCTACCATAGTGAAATGTAGGAAGTCTCTTCAAGGCTCAAGACCAACACTACCATCACCTTCATGATGGTCCCATCTCATTCCCCCTCTAATCCATTCAAATCTCCACATCCATCCTAATTCTCACCCAGGAGGCCACATCCCGTTGGGATCATGTCATCCACCTCTTCATTGCTCCTAGCAGTACATGGCCTGCAATTCACCTGTAATCCCCAACATGTCGTCGGGTCATTGTCCTTTTTGTACACCCTGATTCATCACCCCTTCGAAATACATGGTTTTTAATCCCTATCATCTACACAGGGTACGTAGTAAACCTCCATAAGGTTCAGTCCCATCCAATGGTAAACCATTGTGTCCCCCATTCTAAGGTTCACACTACCTGATCCTCCCTCAATGGTGTTCAGATCAGCCATTATGGTGTGACATCTCCCCACCATGGGGTGCACCACCTCGGATCTATCCTCGTTGGGCATTCTGATCCATCAATCATCCAGGTGTTCCCTACTTGGGATGTACCAACCGATCAATCTCTATGGGACGTTCTGATCACTCTCTTTCCATATCTGTAGGATGTTAATCTCGTGGCCTACCACATGATAAACATGAGATGCCTGAGGAAATCCGTAGAAGACACGCCTTTGGCATAACCGTCTCCATGAGATGTTAAGCATGTGGAATGCCTTGTATTAAACATGGGAAGCCAAAGAAAACATCTGATATGTGCATATGTAATATGATTCCCCGTATTCGACGTGGGATGGCTCGGGTTCTACAACCCTAAGATGCCCTCTTAGGACGTAGAATACAGGTTCCCTAATGCCCACGCATCTCAAGATGCCCCGGAATGCCTGATGTTATCATCTACTCCAACCAAATTTTACAACCATTTACAAGACCCCATGGAATGTCCTTACATATGTAGTGTAATTAACCAGCGTCGAGGAAGATATGGCATCGGGAACTAGATTCACGAACCACGGCATAATCTTTAAGGGAGACCTGAACTAGGTGATGAGTTCCATGGAGAATTCCATGGAAGGAAGAACCGATATCCTATCATCCGATTTTGATCAAGGAGAAAATTTTCCTGAACATGGAATGGATGACTTCTGCCTTTGGAAAGTAGGAATGTTGGGCAACTTCTGCGCAGCCTCCACAGATGGATGTGTGAGCCACGGGGAAAGTGTCAGAAACAACCACAAAGAATGGCTAGGTTTAATGAGATAAATGTAATTGGGATTTATAATACCTAGAATAATAAAATTAATTAATTACCAAAAGTAATTAATTTATTTCATTTAATTATTAGTAATATCACATGTCTAATAATAATATTTTACTGTTATTATTATCACTTATCATGCACCCACTGAATTACACCAAATTTTATTTAATTTAATAATTAATATTATTTATCACAAATCACCTGAAAAAACAGCATGATGTGTATTTATTAATATACACTGCGTGTACATTTGTTTTCCCTTTTTGTTTATTTCATACACCATATTTATTAGACATTGAATAATGACTATTAATTTTTTTTAAAAATATCACTGCATTACTCACTAATAAATATATTATTTCACCCATAATATATATTCTTTAATAACTAGTGACAAAATAAAATCAATCAGGCATATTTGAATAATTATTAATCAAAAATTTGGAATAATAATTATTCATCTTGTTAAATGATCAATTAAATGAGGTATTTGGATACACATAGTGTGTGACCCTCTAGGAATCATTCTCAGTGGCATTAGTCGGGGCTTGCCTAAAGTCCAAAGTTAGTGTCTAGAAACATGAAAAGACACTCATAGAGAATGAAATTAACAACAAAATGATGTGTCGCCACTGACGAATGCTAACCATGTACTGAACTCCCTTTGTCATGATATCTCTAATCAAGCGAGTTTCATGATAGTGCTATCAACCCATATGCTCGATTATTCATTCTATGCCTTCCCATAATTGAACATTCTCATTCCTCACCATGGTCATGGATTTATTTAGGATATATCAATTCCATCATAGGGCTGATATATTAAATTCCATTATGAAGCAGTAGGTAAAAGTCATTTCTTTCATTATCTGTAAATGTTGTATCACGAATGATGCACCGAGCCTATCCTACCTTGAAGTGAACAACGTGTCCTCATAATTTTCTTCACTACATCTAAGTGTGTGAGTTGTAATATCCTTGAATAATAATACTAATGGATATGTACCGATACAAACATCCATAGATTAGAACATCCAAGGACACTATGAAATGTTTATTTCATACTAGTGGGTTTGTTCTCATAATATCTTCCAATATAATACAAAGGATGAAGACCATTAGAAGGCTCCTCAATGTTTTAGGAGTCCTCACCCCTAATGGCCTATGTTATTTGTTTCCATCAAATAACATTATATGAACATAGAACATATATTCAAGAATAGTGTTAAGGCACATACGTATTCTCATCATAGATGGGATCTGCTATAACCCTTTGGTTCCACAGCTATCCTTAGTAAATTATCATATTCATTATCATGCATAAGAAAAATAATGATGTGATAAGGTAATTATTGAATAATAAATATCAAAATAGTTGGTTCTAGACACCTACTCTTACAAATATAGAGGGTAGTCAGTGTAAGTATGTGAAAAAACATTTTTGATTGACGACGATTAATATATTACTTGTTTTTATATTTTAAAATAGAAGGGAGTTATTTATTACTTACCAATCATGTGTTTGGGAAATAATAAAATACTCTAATTGAAATAAAAAACATTTCCATGGTTTTTCTCATGGTTTCATACAAAGAGGTAAAATTTACCTTATTTTATATTGCAAATTTCCAAAATCTATAAAATGTTACCCATGGCTATGAGGAAGGGATTCATATTTATAAATAATTGATTTTAGAACATTAATATATATTACAGGTTTTGGAGGATTCATAATGGATTCCTATATTTAATAAAATAACCTCAAAATAACATTTTCAGTGGGAAATGTTGATTTGGTATTTTATACCATTTATATAATTTATTAAATCTCTTTTTGATCATTATGAGGTCATAATACACCTTATATGTTTATAAAGTATTTTAATTTTACCCCAAAATTTGACTACGTCAAAATATTATCAAACATTCACTCTCGGATAATTTTGACATGATAATTTAGATCATAAAATATTTTTTATCAAAATAATATTCAAAACAGTTGAAATTTAACTTTAAAACAATAATTGATATTTACTAAGAAATTTTAATTCTATTGATAATTATTGTTTTAAAACCCTTATAAAAATTACATTTGACAACATTAAAACAATATTGTCATTTATCTTTAATAAAAACCAATTATTCATATTATTTTATTAAATTGAATCATATATTAATATTTCAATAATTCATCAAAAATCTATGTCTTAATTGAAATTTGATATGATAAAACAATTCAATTTTCTGTTTCATCGTGTAATAAATTATTTATAAATTATCAAAAATAAGATATAAATATTATTTTTATTTTATTTAAAATACATTATCAATATTTATATTTTTGGTGTTTTCATAAATTTCCATTTATTTCTGTAGAAAACCCTATGTGTATATTGGGTGTGAAGGTGAGATTTCATGGGGTGGTTTGACGTACATGGTTTGGGTCGTTATCTCGAAAATCTTTAACTTCTCTCATAAATGCTCTCACACAATCTTTTGTTATTAGATCATAGTTCGGTTCAGGTCGAGTGAACATCTCAATAATGTTTTCTCCATCAAAAGATATTATAAATTTGAATCATAGGTAAAGATCCGACTGGTCAAGTCTATCACATACTTTTTCATTTTCAATTGGATATATCAAAACCATGTACTTATTACAATATCATGATCACTATTCAAATGATATATTATCAATGATTATGTTGATTAACATTATTTTAATTTTGATATAATAAAACTATGTTAGTATATGTGTTTTCAATAATCGTTATTTTAAATTTAATTCAATCACAAAGGTAATTTTATTTATAATTTTTTTGTCCATTACAATGATTGTACCCATATTATATAACACTTCACTTGTCATATTTAGTAGAATGACACGTCAAAAATATATATTTTTTAATCCCTTTGTAAAATTCAATGTGATATTTATCACATATTAGACCATCCTATCTATAAATCATAGAAATTTTTATGTAGTGAAATATCATTTTATTTTAAAAATAATTCAATGATAAAATATCATTGAAAGGATGATGAAAACAGCTGTTCACAACAAATTTTGTATATATTTTTTGATAACCTATAATGAGGGATAAATGGATCCAATAATTTAGGAAAAATTCATCAATGAAGGATTAATAATTGTAATAGAATATGTTCATGTATTTCTTCATGAATTACATAGTCATCCACCAGAACAAGAGGTTGAGCATCCAGTGGATCTCATACTTTGTTCAATGCTTATATCAATATATATATATATATATATATATAATACATCCTATTCATTTAGAATAATTGAATAAGAAAAACTAGTATAATTCTGAAATGATTTTTAATCTCCCATATAAATTATAAATGGGTGAACCAATCTTCATTATTAAGAATAATGATGGGAAAGTTCATATTTACTTTTATTACTATTAATACCAAAAAATCATTATAATAAACACATATATAATATTCTATAATGATGATATAATTTATCAAATTTATCAAGATAAGTAATTCTCAAATATTGATCTTTTTGTTTCATATCATCCATTGAGGATAAAATAGAATATAGAGGCAATATATTATTTTGAAAAATATATTGAATATATGAATTCATATTGAACCCATTCAGACTTTAAAATACCCCTCTTATTTTCAGGGATCTAAGGAATTGTGTTTTTAGATATTAACTCAATAACTTTTTCATATTCATAATAGAAAAAATAATCATATATTTGAATATAGAGGAAGATCATGGAGATCATTTGAGGATTATGAAAAATACCATGATATAGAAAACACGATATTAAAAATTTATAAACTGCAAATTCAATCTATAAAAAAATCAATCATGTATAATGTAATCATACATGATTGTATACTAGTATATCCATTAAATAAATTGGTAATCAATGAAGGTATTAGACAATCATTGTATCATACAAGTGTAGTTCTAATAGATTGGATGGATACTACTGATGAGTTTTAAGAAATTTCTCATAACTATAAAATCAACACAAAAATATTAACTCTGAAGCAATTCATGTTCCTCTTAATAGATTGATGTTATGGAACATTAAAAGATCCCGAGATAGGGTTGGAAATAAATCTATTACTCTTACTACCAAAAAATACAACATGGATTGTGATATATGGTGATTCATCAAAAAAGATGCTTTGGATATTTCCCCAGGAATAATGACATGGTTGTATATTATGCTTCACATAAATTAAATATATATTACAAAAATTACATATTCTTTTGCCTTAATATTTAAATTATAGTATTTACAGTAAATATATGGGGTAATTATATCTATGATGAATATTGTCACAAATATATTGGTCATAAGAGAATATTGTGTATATATATATATAATTGGAGTTGAACATATTTTATAGGAGATAATTGTATTTTATCAAGGACTAATACTACTAAATATATTATCACGTTATGTAATATTAAAATTTGGATTATTATTTGAGTAATAAATTAATCTCTATCTTATCCAAAATTAGGATTGCAAGAACCCCAATACTCATAGATTTGTAAAGGATTTACTGGGAAATCATAATTCCATTGTAAATTTATATGTCACCAAAATAACTGATAAAAATACATAATAATATTATTAAGGAATTATAAGTGGAATATAAGGAGATATTAAACGGGATATAAAATATATTTTTTCAAAATTACTAAAAATTGTCTTATTATAATGGAAGACAAAAATTCATCCCATTCAGGATGGATGGAAAACTATTATTCGGGATGATGCACCTAGCTCAGCTGTATATATTCACCAAGGGATCAAAAAGATGTATAGAGATCATAAATAATAAATATATTTGAAAAAAATAATTGGTATATTGTGGAATATTTTTATCGATTCATTCAATACAAAAACATAAAGGCTAAATGTCAAAAATCAAAGGGGGTGATGTAGCCATTACATATATCTGTAACGAAATGGTAAAAAAATTACTATGGATTTATTTAACATTCTTCCTAGTACTTATAATGTACATAACTCCACTTTGGTAGTATTTCATCACCCTATAAAGTCAACACATTTCATTATTATTCTAGATGATTTTTCCGCAAGATCGAAGTTGCATGTTTTATGTAAAATAATTGGTAGGGATTTTTAGAGAACATGTGAAATTATTCTGACTGAGATCCAATCATTACATTAGTTGTTTGGGGAAGTATCAAAAAATATTTTCATATAGAGTAGATAATTAGTACTTTTTATCATCCTTATATAGATTTTAAAACTAAAAGTACTATCCAAACACATGAATATTACTAAAATCTTTCCCAATTTATTTTAAATAATGATGAAATCAATACATTCCATATGTACATTTATTGTGTAAAAGAATAAAATTAAATAATTTAAATGGCACCATAAGTGGAATTATATTAAAGCGGTTAACTACAATAGAATTTTTCCAAAAAAATGGATATTTTAATCTTGGAAAATTTGATTTTTTTTTTAAAAAAATTGTCCCATGAATTGGTCAACAAATTCATGCCAAAAATAAATTTATTAAAATAAAGGATTACAGTAAAAACTTGTGATGTAAATTTATTACACTAACTAGGAGTTAAGGGGAATAGAATATGAGGTTTAAAAAAACAAAAAAAATATCAGATTGCATGAGACAAGTTTGGGAAGCATTATTATTGATTTGTCAAAAAAATGCGCCAGAAAGTGCAGTGGAAACACAAACACAATGCACAAGAAAAATAGTATGATGTTGAAAAGTAGTGGTCAAAAAAATTGTATCATCTTTCCCTAAGGCTAAAAAACTCAAAAAACAATACGCTTCGGTAAGGAAGCATGATAGCAAATAGAATGGTAAAAGAGGATCCTTCTTGGTTTAGATCATTTGGAGAAGGGTACCACAAGGCCAAATGGAAAGCAAAAAAAACATTTAGAAAACTCTAGGAACACATAATGATTATTATGAGAAAAAAACAGTAGTGTATAATTATAGTTGAGGTGAAAATATTCCAAAGACAAGTTTCATAGGCACATAAAAAAGTAATCATGCACGCATGAAGAGTTTTCAACTACCAATCTTGTAAAAAAACACTCTATCAAAACAATAAAAATCATAAGATTCATGTATCCTTCAAACTTGTAGAAATAGGATCATCATTGTAATCCTTTGATCAATAAGGCAAATGTACATTCACTAAAAAATAGGTCACATCCTAAGAGAAACATCACATGTCACCAGTCATAAGAATTAAACCAAGGAAATCATAAGACAAATAATTTTTATGTAATTTCCTAGAAAATAAAATCAGTATTTTTATTAAATTCCACCACCATATTCTTGTATAATCACTTTCTGACCTTTAGGTAGGTATCCGTAGATATTTCAACATTCCAATATCTTTTAAGAACTATTTTATCCTGCTCCTCAATCCAAGCTTTAAATTCATCACTCACATCCTTATTATACTGATATTCATCACTCACCATAGGTTAATCATCATAAATTTTGTAGTAGAGTTTATGTTTCCTTCATCAGGGGATGTTAGGGGATGTCTTTTAACCACTAGTTGTCGTGGAATCACAGTTTGTTATTTACGCGAGTCCCCTAGGGATCTAGTGACTATTGATCTCTGATGGTTAGAGTAATCCTTACTTCTCAATTTTTTGGTTCTTAGTGTAATTTATCTATATAAATAAATCATTGGGTTTTTACAATTCCATGCACTTGATTATAAAAAGTATTACTCAATCATACGAGCTTGATCCTAATCATCATTCGTAGATTCACAATAATCTGAGTGGGAATTCATATCCTCATCATTCAAGGATTGTGAAACATCTTTTATGATGAGTTTCATAGGAATGATGAAGGATTACTTATCCTTATCAAGAAGATGA
Organism: Viscum album; assembly: GCA_963277665.1. Classification (NCBI taxonomy): domain Eukaryota; kingdom Viridiplantae; phylum Streptophyta; class Magnoliopsida; order Santalales; family Viscaceae; genus Viscum; species Viscum album. The sequence goes on from OY728139.1 coordinate 908,318,148, forward strand.
TAATTATGTGGAGTAGCCACAACTCCAAAAGATTCATTAGTATGGGCAGAGGGTTAAAATCTTTATTACTAGAGTGTTTAGGATAAGCATTGTTCATCTACCAGGGATCTCCTTTTTTAACCCAGATTGAGTTGGGTCATGTAAGGAGATGTGAATTATAATATTTCCTTCTAAAAACAATTGATTAATTTTCAATTATATGGAAATATGTTCAATAGTCTAGGAGGCTTTCAAATACAACCACTTATAGGGAAACATTACTCCCATTTTGTATCCAAATGTTTGATATAAGGGACTACAAAATATCGGTTTCTACACATATTCTAGAAATAGAGGGTCGATAATGGGATATAGTAGAAGTTAATAACTTGAGTGGATTCCCAACCAGAGTAGAAATCGAAAAAATTGATTCTTTCTTAAATAAGTGAACCGAAAGACTAGAGAATCCTAACAAAAAAGGCGCAATTAGAGGCTCAAAATCAGTGCGAAAATCAAGGGACCATTTGCAAAAATTCATGTGCCAACCAAAAAAGTACCATGACACTCCCATAAATAAATGATAATAGTCATTTTCTATGAAAATTTTATATTTATGAAGAGAACATAAAAAATATTCAAACAATTTAGTGATCAACTATAACTCCATAATTTTAATAGAAGATCAATTTAGATAACCATTAGTGGGATTTGGAGTTTAAGGTTGAAGGTAAGGTTTTATTGTAAATATTAACCTAGAATATGATTATGATATTTATCGAAAATGTTATCTTAAGAAATAGACACATTGTCCCATACAAAATCAAAAATCATGTTGTGATTTTAATGCCACATTTTCCACATCCAAATAATATATCAATATTTTATGATGTGTACAATGTTTCACATTTGATAATGTACATACTTGAAAATTTACATGTAATGAAACAAGAATTTATACCACTAGAACATGATATATCTTATGATAAACAATTGATAGATATATTAGACATTATAGATAATGTACTACCATACAAGGCCACTCACCTGATTAATTTTATATTGGGGAATCATAAAACTTAAAAAGTCACTTATGATCCTAATAGTTTAAGGGTATAAAATTACCCTCATTTTTTCATCAATATTTTAGTATGTATTTCAATTTAAATAAATAGAATTTTTAACCTTTTAAACACACATCATCAAGAAAATTTAAAATTCCTTATTCCACTGTAAAAAACATTAAAAAATAAAATTCAATACATTATGTGAAGACTAGAAGATAAAAAATTTAAAATTAATTTAGTAAATAAACCATAATAAATAAATAAAAATATAATAATGAATCTTGTATATTTATGACTATCCATGAAGATCATACTACCAACTATAACTATACAAAGAATGCCTCAATTTACAAATATTATAAAAATATTTACATAGAGATTCTATTTAAGATCCTGGATTTTAGATGATGTATGGATCCATTTAATTTTATTTTTAATCCTTAATTTCATCCAATTTATTGTTTCCAATGATTTAATGAAGGGTTAAGGAGTGTTTGTGGCTTGTTTGAATCCTAGATCTCGTGGTTTTATATGCGATAGTATAAGGTGCATTATAAGAACATATTTAGTTCAACCCATGCACCTTAAACTGTATAGACTAATTAGAATGCCACGTAGGTTTTCTAGAGTATGAGAGAAAGCTTTGTATTTTATGGGGCTGATATATAGGTTGTTCAAAGTCATTGTATTTTTTTTCTAGCACGGTGATTTATGACATTTGGTGTGTGATCCATGTGTAGTGTGGTGCGTATGGGTTTCTCATAGTTTATAAAATCATGCGTAAAAAACACGATATCAATTAAAAAATGGAATATTATCATCTTTCCAAATTTTTATTTAACTCACCCATCTCCTTTTCCTTCCTCTCCATGTTATAAACACCTATCCTACTCCCTTTTTGAGCCGCCATAATCCAAAATCTTTGATTTGAACCCATTCTTCCCTCGATACTCCATTTCACAATCCCTATATCACATTGGATGACCATTGGTAATCTCTCCATTATTTTTTCTCCATTTTTCATTCTCCTCCCTAATGAATGAGATTTTTTAGGAGCTCATATGCTATATTTTATTGTCATTTTATTAATTTTTCAATTTTTTTAGATCTATACCAAACAAAGGGCCAACACTGGAAATGCTATATACTGCAGATATGTGTTAGGATTTCTTGCAATTATCTATCACGTTTTGATTCATTATACCATGTATTGTGATGCTTTAGGCTAGAACATACATCACTTTCCATAAACATATATTTATCCCTTGTTAAATTTTTTCCTATGTATATTTTCTTAGTGCCTTCTAATTATTTTTAGAATATGACCCCTTTGACTATTTCCACCCTATGTGGTGTGCCTATGGAATTTCCTTTGGTACTATGACAACATATGAAACAAAAAAATGATCTCTATAATTTTGGCATGACTCCTAAATGAAATAACTATAATCAATTTACAGATAATTCAGTGTTATGACCATGTCATGTAATTTAGAGTAAATAATTGTTACAAACAGGTTTTAATAAAACTTTAACAATTATAATGCCAATATTGCATCCATAATAATGGTGATACTTGATAATGGAATCATATCTACTTGTTATAGCAGTCATGTTGTACCTTATAATTGTGATACCATCCATGAAGTCCCTTATAATTTTTATACCAATTATGGAGTCCCTAATTATTGTGATTCCAGACTTGATTGGGGATGAAATCCCTTATACATGTGTTACTTGGGCATCGAGTCCCATATAATTATGATACTCAAAAATGGAATCTCATATACTTGTGATGCATGGGTATGTGAACCATTATAACATTTCACACTCGAGCATTTTGTCTCCATCTAGTTTATTTAATTCTAAATACTAGACATGGACACCTTAGATAATCCCCAGGTCCTATATAGAACTATGTATTTATATATATGGCTATTAAATTCATTACATATATTGAGAATATATATATATATATATGCATACACACTTATATGAATAGTTTCATGATTAAATATCTTTTGAACTTTTCTGAGACCTAAATGGAGTGAGTAGTATAATTTAGGTGTCCTACAATAACCATAGTTGACCGATTATAGTTTTTATTATTTCCGTAGAATTATTATATCTACACACATCTTATATTATATGCACTGGTTGGATACTTCTAGAAACCTTTTTTGGGGTCCCACATAGTATAAATCACATGCTATTTGGTCCACCATTGGGTACACCAACAGTCTTCTTCGATACATACAAGTGATGTCTATATTTCATGAACGTATTTAATGGTGTTTTAATATTTATACATATGAATTTAAATGATATTTCATTACAACTATTAAATTTTTTAACTCATTTTGTGCTTTATGGAAGGATACAATAGATAATTTAAAAATTATAAATAAAGACACTTCACATAGATAATGAATTTCATGGCATGACAATAGATTCTTTAAGGATGATCGTGGATCACTTCCAAGGAACATTACATAATAATCTAGAAAAAATTAGTCTTCCAATGTAGAAAACTGACCATATATGTTGTTTAATAATTACATATCATGTACCAATGCATTTCAGGAATGATAGATCTAACATGATGTTAATAAATGTTAAAGATGAATTTTCATGTTGTGTAAATAATTACATGGTGTGTAATATCCCAAAAGACCCAGATAACATTTTTTACAATATTTTTATTTATAATATCGTATATTTTACAACGAGACCCACCATGGAAATTTAATAAATCCATTATAACATAATTGAATGCTACCAAATCCCCATGTATGTTTATAAATAAAATTCTAGGATAGAACTCCATGATTCTTTTGGTGAGTTTCCTCTTTTAGAATCAAGTACCACTATAGTCACAAGGCATCAAATATGATATTTATTTTCCTACCATATGAGGGAAAGAATGAGGGGGTAGAAAATGTGGGAAGAAATTATAATTATGAGAGATTGATTGTATTACTGTATTTTATTCAGGAATTCAATTCATTTGGGTCTTTTTCTATAACCCCAATTTCTAAAATCTCTTATTTGTTCACTCAGTCATGACCAATGCATGATCGTTGAGAGAGAGATATTTTTAATGCATGGACTGGTGAATAATTCACACAAGGACCATTGGGATAATTATTTTATATGTTTGAATATGGTACAAATTTACCAATTCATCATATACTCAAAGTAACATGGTCATTGTGAGAAATGAATATTAGTGGTTTTGGGGTTTTTTACCATGACTGTTGGATTCAATGAATCTTGGTTGAGACATGATATGATTTCTACTTAACCAAATTATAACCCAATCATTTAAGAAATTATATTAAAAATTATTGATCACATTTTACTATTTTATTCAAATATAATCATTCATCATATCTTCATTCAATAAATTATGTTAGGTTTTTTTAAACTAGTTTATTATTATATTATTTAATTTATATTTTATCCACCTCAATATCTGTAGGTTCGACCTTAGACATGAAATTACTATACTAAACTATAGTTTAGTGGGGTTTTATCATATTGTAAATTACAAAATTCGGCATCCCTATGGGAAATAATTATTCTTAATGGGATATCAGTCGGGAGTGGAGAAAGTTACTAACTTTCAATACTTGATTTGAGTATAGTAAGGGAGTGAGTAGCATACGACCGAGTATTGGATCATGATACTATATGGAGATCGTCTTTTGGATTTTTTTCTCTTTTTTATATAATTTATTCGTACATAAATAGTTTTCTATTAATTTATTTTTTCAAAACATAAAACTATATAATTCTATATAAGTACAACCTATTTTTTGTTTGGAAGTGATTTTTTACCAGTCATTTACTAAACCACCTCTATAAGAAATTACCCAATTCCATTATGATTTTTTTATCAACCATCACTAAATAATATATTTTTATTAATAGAAGATCATTTTATCACATTCCCCACCCTTCTCCCTTGACCCTTCTCCCCCATCCCCCGTTCCCCATCACTGTAACCTAGCACTATCTTTCCCAAACCCCTCCCCCACTGGTGTTCAGACCATGCCCTCTGATCCTATTCACCCTGATCCCTTATCAGTGTTATGGTCATATCCCCCAACCTGGATCCCCCAAAATTTATCTCAATCAAGTCATCATCCATGAATGAGCCCTCTCCCTACCATTGCCTTCGCTCATTCCCACCTCAAACATGTGGTCATACATGATTGATTTTCTCTTTATTTTCATTTATGCTTTTATTCGTAAATTTTTTATCTCTATTTTAATTATTGTTTCATGTGATTTCCCATTATATATATGCTATTTTTTCAATATATAATTTTAGGCTTGAAATTTTTTATATTCATTTATTGGTTGTGTTTAAGAATTCATTACCTAGTGTGACTCAAACACTACGTAGGATACATACACATCCTGATTACTCATGATATATTATATTGAAAATTGTGGTAACATTTTATTACTACATCATTAGATACAATTCTAAATGTCTTTAGTCCTAAAATAGAAATAAAAAAATGATACCATTATTGAAATCCTAACCAAACTTGTCGCACCTTAACCTCACCCAGGTATTGATAAAATTATGATCTTCCTGATTTTTTTCATCAAACTCATAATTAAATGAAATATAATCCATGGGTTTTAAAAATACCATTTATATTTTTTTACTCATAAAAATTACCTCCACCATGAAAATCCTTTATTAAAAATCTAGAAAAATGTGTCGGTAACATAGATATATTCAACCATCAAAAAAAGACTCAGTCAAGGGAAAAATACAACCATGATTTATAAATATAGTATAAAATAGTATTTTAAGACAAAAAATAGTTTTAAAAATTCAAAAAAAGCATAAATAAATACAACCCCAATCATTAGACGATAATTATCCCTAAGAAACTGTTAAAGTTGTTTCCATAACAGACATAACTATGCTACCACATATCTTGGATTAATCCCCTAATCATGACTCATTCATGGTCTTTTACCTTCACAAACAATGTTTAATTCGACCTCATACATTTTTTTCTATATATAATATAATTGTGGAATGTAGTAGAACAATAATGGTTGAGTGTGAGACATAGTAGAAATTCACCAATTGTCCATGAACACCATATTTGTATTAAAATCCCATTTAATGTTCAATGATTTTTATAATACATTCCACACTACTAACATTTTATACAAAAATTTAGTTAAAATATTAAATAACTCTAAATAAAACCTATAACACATTAACAACATAACATATATCCTATAATTCTCATAAACTAACTCAGGAACCTAGAAAAATAAAACATTCCCACTAAATTATTATAAAATGATTACCATAAACGTGTAGGTTTTTCTTATGGGTAATATGTTTCCCTAAACCCCAATCCTCACATAATCTACCCTAAAAAGTGTACACACACATGAGGTAATTTAGACCACATCACCTCAAATATTTGGAAAACACCTCAACCCCATAGTTTATCATTATAAAATCATGTTTAATCCATCATAAAAAATATATAATGACATATTCCCACAAAAAAGCATCATATACCTTTCATCAATAACTCAATGCAAGAAATTAAATATTTACGACAACAACAAAATATCATACAAGAAAACCCATCAAATATTAATTCAACTCATAAATTTATCATCTATAATATTATTTAATAACATATATTGGAAAAAAAATATGAATAATCTCAGTTCGATAATTCATCCATAAAACCTTTATTTCAAAGATCCCATTTATTATAAACACGAATAAAGAAATGAATTCCCTACATACATTTCCAAAAAAAGAATCTGACACACCAAATCCTTGATTTTGTTTCACAAAAAATCATATCCATGTGATTTTATTAAATAAAACAAAACCATTTTATAAAAAAATCACATTTTAAGAATAATCATTTTTTTAAAAAGTATGAAAGAGCTGTAACTTTACTTAACCTAATCATTCCACTATTCTATGCCTCCAAAATTATGATCAACAATCTCTTTCATGAATGTGGTAATAACCATCTTAGTAAAACCTAATATGATGTTTTTTACATTCTCAATACTGAATTATATCCAGGGATAGCCAATGTGGATGGAATTTTTGTCATTTTCTCTAATATTCTCACCCTTGGTGATGTATTTTGGTTAATTTGATGACCAATTACATTAGGTTATGACTATCATATATTTACCCCTTCTCATTTTCAATCTTACTATGACATCAAGGATATTTATTTCAAACACTTAATCTACCTTATTTCCTCTAGGTAACAATAACAAGGATTAATCCTATGATATTTTTCCAATATAGGATTCTAAGGGATCTCTTTTGCAGGTTTGGAATGAAATTCTTTACTTTATTCAACATGTTACCCCTTACTGTTAATGGAGAGGCTATTGATTACTTCACTATTAAATGTTTCCTAAGAGACATTAGGGACTTCCTGACATGCCATGTAATTATTATTAGGCTACATTAGAATATGTATTCATAAATGACTCATGATTCTATGACATTTTCATATGGTTTTGTTATAATATATGTTTAAAATTAACAAGTGAAACTCTAAATGGTATCTTGTATTCCTATGCTATAATTTATAGACTTTTTTCTCAATTCAAGAAACTACTCACTAAACAACACCAAATTATATTCCTTTCAATTATATATTAATTCAAAAAAATTACATTTTAATTAATGATTGAATCTATTCAATTTCTACTAATGATAGTTTACCATATTTACCTATAATCTCATTTCCTACATAGTAATACATATTTGTTTTAATTTATGTAAATAATTTGTAGCCATGTTGTGATATATATGTATAATAGATGGATCATATTACCGAGGAACACTCCTCGGTATGATAAGGGTTTTTTATTGTTTTTATTTTTTAAAAAATTCCAATAGATCTGTAGGTGATAGAAGAGGGTATCCATGTCCTAAATGTTAATTTATAATATTGTTAAAGAGGGATGAATTTTATGAACACATGATATTGAAAAAATTTCATGATAAATTTTATTGTTGGATTTGGAACAGGTAATCAAATGTTATTGAATGTTTGAGAAATAATGTAAATCGATAGAATTATATCCCAACTTTTTCGATAATGGACTAGGAATTGTAAAACCATATAAATGTTTCATTGAACATTTCAAAAAAACATCATCCACATAGAAAAATATCAGAACAACCAGTTTACTGTGCTTTAAATAAAAACATGGAAAGTGAATTTTTGGTACTATAAGGATATTATATCATGATTGTAAAATATCTATAAGGCCCCAGCCTTAAACCTTACATAATCTTGAGTTATTACAAGATTACACATTGAGGATCTTTTCAGGTTTAGAGTTTTAGAGAATTAGATCATGAAACTTGCATTACATTCCACATTTAAACAAAGTGGTTACATAAAAGATAGTATTCATTCTTTCCATCAACAGAATCATATTGAAAATAAAACATGGATTCTTTCTTAACACATCCTTGACTCTATCATCTTATCATGTACCTTTCCCTTGACCTGAAAAACATTTCAAAAACTTGGGATGAGCATAAAAAGCTCAGTAAGGGATATAAAAATATGGAAAGGAAACATGAGTTCATATATACATAAGAATGAAATCATAATTTACCCATAAAACATAGGCACTTTAACCTACCTCATAAAATCATGAATAAATCATAGAAATCATAAGACAAAAAGGTAACTTGAGGGATTCATAACATTCTTACATAGGGAGTAACCCCTTGGTTACGTTTGGAATACCCATCACAGTATATTCCCTAAATCTCTTCGGAGAAACCTTAACGTTTCACTCCTTCACGTTACCCAATGCATTGGAGAGCTATATCGGGCTCACCCACCCTTAGTTTATCACGGAACCACCCGCTCTTCATAACAATGCCCAAGAACCATAACATAATCGTATCACATGAACATGAATAAAGGAAACACAACATTTCTACATTTCAATCACAATATAACATTTTAGGATATTGAAATAATGAACCCATTCCAAAAGAAACCATTTCCAAAACCATTTAAAACATTTAATAAAGAGATTTTTGATTCAAAGTGTCCCATACCACCTTGAAGCTTTTAACATTTTAAACCATTAATATCCATATAAATAAATCCTTAAAACCATTTTGAAAACATGGATATTAATAAGAACAAATAATTAAAACATTTAAAACGATATTTTGGTTAAAGGGGTTTTAGCAAAATTAGAGACACTTGAATACAATAATCGAGGAATAACATTTAGTCAGAACTTTATAATATCATGAGAATAAAAGGATTCATGATATAATACTCCAAAGGACAGTATATACACCATATAAGAGTGAATTGGTGCATAACAACAATGAACCCTCAATAGGAATGTCAAATGTGATGAAATCCCTTATAAAGAAGGTATCCTTAAATTAAGGACAAATCAATCTCAAAAATATGTGTGAAAAATATAAATACACCAAATATAAGTGGATATCAAGTGTAAAACAATAAAAGGTCATTCACACATATTCAATGGATGACATATTCAATGACCACATGTTGAACCCAAAGAAATCGAAATTGGGTTAAAAAGTTCCCTTGACAGCCTAACGGCATCACATCAAAATGAGTTGATGAGAGATAAAAAGTGTATCTCATCACTTGGACATAAAATTTACATCAATAAGGATATATGAGAACATATCCCAACATAAAAATATGTAAATTAAAAGACCCAACAAAAGAAGTCTTTTAAAAAAGAGGAGGGTGAAAGGTTCCCTTACCGACTTGGGTATCTTTCAAAACATACACACCATGAAAGAAGGACAATAGATAATTGATGTAAATACTCATAAACGAAAGTATATTACACAAAGAGTATAATAATGGGCAGTACATACACCACTCAATGGAATTTGTGGCAAATGTAGCATAAATCTCACGGGAATAAAAGTGAGATGAAAAATCCCTTACGAACTCTCGGCAGCCTAACGGCGCCACATAAAACTTCCGAATATGGATTGATGAGATCAAATAGGGTATCTCATCACATTACAATAAAATGTACAGAAATAGGAATATAAAAGAACATCCCCCAACATTACAAAGAGGAGCTTAAAAGAAGTGACATAAAGGAGAGTACTTAAAAAGAAAGAGAGGTTAGATCTCTTACGAAAGTTCGGCAGCCTAACGGCACCACTCAAAACTTCCAAAATGGATTGATGAGAGGGAATAGGGTCTCTCATCACATGAACATAAAAATTACAGTAGGAGTAATATAAAAGAACATCCGAATCGTAAGAAATATGAGCTTAAAAGAAATGACATAAAAGAGTGTACTTAAAAGAAAGAGAGTTGTAGGATCCCTTACCTCGGGTCTGACTTGACTCGATCGTTCTTTAACGTCCTGAGTAATAAACCTGAGTTAATTTACACTTTATTAAGAACCCTTTTTATGGTTAATTATTCCTTTTATATCACTTATTTCAATGTTATAAACATTATTTAATCATTTAAGTCAATAATGTTTGTTTTGTCGATATTTGGTTCTTAAGTCGAAAGTGGACTTCTTACAATTACATGTTGTTCATGTGGCCAAATGTTTATTATATAAAGAATTGTATTCATGATTTAGATATCATATATGTCATATATATCCAGTAAATTCATGCATTTATAACATTACATAATCATTTAGAGGTAAGAAATGAAATGCACCGTTCATGGAGACGGTAAGCCGTACGTACGCATGAACGCTACTTTCATTTCTATCTCATACTTTAATGGAAAAAATAATAATGATATAGAGTTATATAATAATTCCAGTATAACATCATATATAATAACATTAAATCCATCCTTTATACGTCCCAAGTATGGCATTAACGAATCACATCACTTTGAGGGGGCGGTAGTCCGCACTTCCTAAAATGAAGATATCGCGTATACCCATAATGGAAGCCATAAAGGTAAGACAAAAATGAAAAATACAGAAGAATAAGTAAAACATAAACATATTATATATCATATATAAAAATAGTGACATCATAATGGCCACCTTTTGTGGTGTTAAATTAGTATTGAACAATCATCGTTTCGGGAGGCAGAATTTCGCCATCCACGGAAACCGTATGTTCTTTAACCATTTGATGTAATTTTGTGATAGTGTAGCATGAATAAATCTTATAAAAACATCCTAGTATATTGAGGATACTGTTGTTGTTACAAGAGAAGTAAATAAAAAGAGTTTAGGGGGGTGGAGAAGCAAAATAAAACAAATGAACATGAGAGAATGAATTACCTTTAAAAGTGTAACTCCTTTTGATTTGAGCCTAAAGGCTTCCTTTGAAAGGATTCTTCCCAAAGGGAATACTCTAGGATGAGGAGAGGGATTTGGAGAGAGTAAATGGGCTGGGGTCGGCCGAGCCAAAGGCTTGAGGAGTGTGGGAAAAGAGGTAGAGGTGGGGGCCTTTTATAAGAGGAGAGGAGGGGCACTTTTGGAAACTAAGAAATATTACTTTATTTGAAAATGTGTTTCGGTTTTAAAAGGTCCCACATTGATATAAGTCGTGGATAAGGTGATAAGTCTTCTAAATACACTCATCCAATTGGTTTTTTCCATGTTTAGGTTTTATATTTTTCATTATCTTTCCATTTTATTTAAATCATCAAATAATGATGTCATCCCTGCATCATTATTATGTCACAAATAATTTAATTTATTTAATGTCTAAAAATTATAAAAAAATACTATGATATAGGAAATCTTTTTAGCTTTCCAATGAATATTTATAATCAAAATTTGGACTTGCATAAACCCACTTAAAAATTGTTTTCGTAAAACATATTATGTTTGTGTCATTTTCACTTCAACATTAAATAAAAAGTAATTTATGTCATTTCCCAACAAAGGTGGATCCATGGGGTCCCCAAGTTGACCCATGGCTTTTCATGGTCGGACATGACACAAAAAATGAGGTTGGGACATGTGTCAAGTTCATTTCATTTTATTAAAGCATTATTTTTACCTTAAACTACACTAATTACCACTAAACGCGATTAAAAACATAATAAGTTACTATTCACCAAAAAATTATTTTTATCCCATTGAACCACATTTTACTTCTTAATGACAACCATATATTTCAGATTTTTAAAATTCAATACACATTACTGGTAAACTTTCATTTAACTGAAAAATCAGTTTGCTTGATTACCACTTAGTGGTTTCACTATTCATCAAAAATTGATGTTTTTCAGAAAATTACCAAAAATTCACCCTAAGCTATATTTGATATTCCGGATTCAAAAATGAATTCAATTTTACAAAATTCAAAACATATAATTCAAATTAATTAATTTAATAATTAATTCCCGCTGTCATGACAAAAAGCGTGTTTTTATAAAACAATAAGTATCAAAAGATTGACACTAGTTTAAGTCTGATTTCAAAGTGAAATTAATTCCAACGACCACTATTGGATTTAATAGTAAAAATATTTTCTAATTCCACTTTAAAAACAATTCAAAATATAATCTAATCATATAAATAAATTAGATTAAAAAGTGGTTTTGAATTAAAATACACATTTTATACTATTCATTAAAAAATGAACTTTATCAGAAAGATACCAAAAATTTACACAAAGTAAATTTTGATGTCCCAATTATTAATAAGAGTTTTATTTGGTCCAAAAGAATGTTTAAGAGTGAACAAAACTATATTTAATGACGGTTCTCCATCAAAAGGTGATAAGTGAACCTTTAGTGAAAACTAGGGCATATACGCCTAAAATTGAATTCTTTCCGTATTTTAAGCCTTTGTCTTTTATTGGATAAATGTAAAAACATTTAAAAACATATATAATCCTATTTTAGTTATTTCTATCCAGTCCCGCCAATACAACGGCTACATGTTAACTACAATTTAAAATAATATTATTTTATTATTAGAGTGCAACGTAAGATTCCCAAGAAACTCGTTGTTGCGTGTTGGGTACGCCATCGAGCATTGCATCCCCTTTAAAGTCATATTAATATTTTATTCACAAATTTGGATAAATATGAAAATTTCATATTCTTTATTTACCTGGGGTGTTACATCCTTCCCCCCTTTTGGGAATTGCGTCCTCGCAATTTTAAAATTGCGCTTGGAAACATCCTTGAAAGTCCCACATCGGAACAAGAGTCGGTAAAACAATCACTTTAAAATAAATAAAGATAAGCACATAGGTCACCCGAGTTAACCCATACTAGGATTCCAACTATGAAAATATGGACATGGAGGAGAAAACATAGGGTCATGTTCTTATGGAGAGTGATAGAAAACATGTTTAGGAGAAAGTTAACAATAAGAAAATCACAAACTTGTGATGGGTTAAACGGTGTTGGGTTCCCCAGTAGGAAAAGTTACTAGACACAATTTTGTTTTAAGTTACTTTTTATTGAGGAATTTATTCATAAGGAAACATAATAACTTATCATGTTGACTTCCAACTTTTACAAGATTCCTTAATCAAACTCATATTTTTTCCAAAAGACGAGTATTTAGGGAGACTTGTTCGCATTAAGAGTACTATAATCAACTTCTACAGAATCACCTAATCCACAAAAGAGAACTATATACTTACCATATCTTTATAACATAACCATAGCCAAAACCAAAAAGGTTAGTACAAGGTCAGATAATCCAGAAAAGGATAACCCTTTATAAAAAGAAAATCTATTCTTAATCTCCAAAATTTGTCAAACAAAACCCAAAGTTCAACAAGGATCATCTGATAAACAATTTGTCCATAAAATTCTTCAAAGTAAACCAATATAATATTGAAACCCAAATATTTTAAAGATTTAGTCACATATTCTTCCAAGTTAAATCATAACATTTATCTCCAAACAACATCAGTTGCTCCTAAAGTCTCATATTGAAAAGTAACTATCCTAATCACATATCCTCTATGATAGGTTAATAATTTTCATAAATAACCCAAAATCAACTTACTCTTAAAAAAAAGAATCAGTCAAACTAACCAGGGACTTCACGTAGGCCAGTGGTAGGCGATAAATACCAGTCGCACTTTGGTTGTGGGTTCGATTCCCACAGCTTTGTCCGATGCGACGGGTAGTCACACGGTCTGTGTGTTGTCCTTTTTCCAAAACTATATAATTCGTAAAACATTCCCCAAAATGAGATAAAATCTTCAAAGATGATCATAATATATTTTAACCTCAAGTTTATCTCATGCTTTTCATTTTCCATCATAACATATAGTAACCCATAATTACCTCAAAAGTAAGGATCATATAAACCCTAATGGTTACCTTAATAATTATTACCTGAACTGCCACATCGATTGGTCATCTCATACATGATGCATTACAGATCACACCAAGGTTCAAATGGTTGATCATGACTCCTTGTTAGTTGGTTTATAACAACCACGAGTTTCCTCATTGAATCCTCCATTTTATCTAGTATCTTAATCAGAGAACCACCACAGTTTCCTTCAAACCTGTTGTCTCTTTGGTGCCTGCTAGATCCATCCATTCACTAAAAATAGAAATGTCAGTGTGAGTATATCAACAAAACCATCATGTACTAATGAGTAAGGTAAACACTAAGATACACTTACTCATTCACTTTATCTAAAACTAGGACTCTTTCTGAAATCCTAACCATTATGGTAATGTCACTTGTGCTTAGAGAATACCCTAACCTCTAAAGTTATCTAAACCGGCCTCTGATACCAACTATAAGGCCCCAGCCTTAAACCATACATAATCTTGAGTTATTACAAGATTACACATTGAGGATATTTTCAGGATTAGAGTTTTAGAGAATTAGATCATGAAACTTGCATTACATTCCACATTTAAACAAAGTGGTTACATAAAAGATAGTATTCATTCTTTCCATCAACGGAAACATATTGAAAATAAAACATGGATTCTTTCTTAACACATCCTTGACTCTATCATCTTATCATGTACCTTTCCCTTGACCTGAAAAACATTTCAAAAACTTGGGATTAGCATAAAAAGCTCAGTAAGGAATATAAAAATATGGAAAGGAAACATGAGTTCATATATACATAAGAATGAAATCATAATTTACCCATAAAACATAGGCACTTTAACCTACCTCATCAAATCATGAATAAATGATAGAAATCACAAGTCAAAAAGGTAACTTGAGGCATTCATAACATTCTTACGTAGGGAGTAACCCTCTTGGTTACGTTTGGAATACCCATCACAGTATATTCCCTAAATCTCTTCGGAGAAACCTTAACGTTTCACTCCTTCGCGTTACCCAATGCATTAGAGAGCTATATCGGGCTCACCCGCCCTTAGTTTATCACGGAACCACCCGTTCTTCATAACAATGCCCAAGAACCATAACATAATCGTATAACATAAACATGAATAAAGGAAACACAACATTTCCACATTTCAATCACAATATAACATTTTTAGGATATTGAAATAATGAACCCATTCAAAAAGAAACCATTTCCAAAACCATTTAAAACATTTAATAAAGAGATTTTTGATTCAAAGTGTCCCATACCACCTTGAAGCTTTTAACATTTTAAACCATTAATATCCATATAAATAAATCCTTAAAACCATTTTGAAAACATGTATATTAATAAGAACAAATAATTAAAACATTTAAAACGATATTTTGGTTAAAGGGGTTTTACCAAAATTAGAGACACTTGAATACAATAATCGAGGAATATCATTTAGTCAGAACTTTATAATATCATGAGAATAAAAGGATTCATGATATAATACTCCAAAGGACAGTATATACACCATATAAGAGTGAATTGGTGCATAACAACAATGAACCCTCAATAGGAATGTCAAATGTGATGAAATCCCTTATAAAGAAGGTATCCTTAAATTAAGGACAAATCAATCTCAAAAATATGTGTGAAAAATATAAATACACCCAATATAAGTGGATATTGAGTGTAAAACCATAAAAGTCCATTCAAACATATTCAATGGATGACATATTCAATGACCACATGTTGAACCCAAAGAAATCGAAATTGGGTTAAAAAGTTCCCTTGACAGCCTAACGGCATCACATCAAAATGAGTTGATGAGAGGTAAAAAGTGTATCTCATCACTTGGACATAAAATTTACATCAATAAGGATATATTAGAACATATCCCAACATAAAAATATGTAAATTAAAAGACCCAACAAAAGAAGTCTTTTAAAAAAGAGGAGGGTGAAAGGTTCCCTTACCGACTTGGGTATCTTTCAAAACATACACACCATGAAAGAAGGACAATAGATCATTGATGTAAATACTCATAAACGAAATTATATTACACAAAGAGTATAATAATGGGCAGTACATACACCACTCAATGGAATTTGTGGCAAATGTAGCATAAATCTCACGGGAATAAAAGTGAGATGAAAAATCCCTTACGAACTCTCGGCAGCCTAACGGCGCCACATAAAACTTCCGAATATGGATTGATGAGATCAAATAGGGTATCTCATCACATTAAAATAAAATGTACAGAAATATGAATATAAAATAACATCCCCCAACATTACAAAGTGGAGCTTAAAAGAAGTGACATAAAGGAGAGTACTTAAAAAGAAAGAGAGGTTAGATCTCTTACGAAAGTTCGGCAGCCTAACGGCGCCACTCAAAACTTCCAAAATGGATTGATGAGAGGGAATAGGGTCTCTCATCACATGAAAATAAAAATTACAGTAGGAGTAATATAAAAGAATATCCCAATCGTAAGAAATATGAGCTTAAAAGAAATGACATAAAAGAGTGTACTTAAAAGAAAGAGAGTTGTAGGATCCCTTACCTCGGGTCTGACTTGACTCGATCGTTCTTTAACGTCCTGAGTAATAAACCTGAGTTAATTTACACTTTATTAAGAAACCTTTTTATAGTTCATTATTCCTTTTAGATCACTTATTTCAATGTTATAAACATTATTTAATCATTTAAGTTAATAATGTATGTTTTGTCGATATTTGGTTCTTAAGACGAAAGTGGACTTCTTACAATTACATGTTGTTTGTGTGGCCAAATGTTTATTATATCAAGAATTCTATTCATGATGTAGATATCATATATGTCATATATATCCAGTACATGCATGCATTTATAACATTACATAATCATTTAGAGGTAAGAAATGAAATGCACCGTTCATGGAGACGGTAAGCCGTACGTACGCATGAACGCTACTTTCATTTCTATCTCATACTTTAATGGAAAGAAATAATAATGATATAGAGATATATAATAATTCCAGTATAACATCATATATAATAACATTAAATCCATCCTTTATACGTCCCACGTATGGCATTAACGAATCACATCACTTTGAGGGGGCGGTAGTCCGCATTTCCTAAAATGAAGATATCGCGTATACCCATAATGGAAGCCATAAAGGTAAGACAAAAATGAAAAATACAGAAGAATAAGTAAAACATAAACATATTATATATCATATATAAAAATAGTGACATCATAATGGCCACCTTTTAAGGTGTTAAATGAGTATTGAACAATCATCGTTTCGGGAGGCAGAATTTCGCCATCCACGGAAACCGTATGTTCTTTAACCATTTGATGTAATTGTGTGATAGTGTAGCATGAATAAATCTTATAACAACATCCTAGTATATTGAGGATACTGGTGTTGTTACAAGAGAAGTAAATAAAAAGAGTTTAGGGGGGGTGGAGAAGAAAAATAAAGCAAATGAACATGAGAGAATGAATTAACTTTAAAAGTGTAACTCCTTTTGATTTGAGCCTAAAGGATTCCTTTGAAAGGATTATGACCAAAGGGAATACTCTAGGATTAGGAGAGGGATGTGGAGAGAGTAAATGGGCAGGGTTTGGCCGAGCCAAAGGCTTGAGGAGTGTGGGAATGGAGGTAGAGGTGGGGGCCTTTTATAAGAGGAGAGGAGGGGCACTTTTGGAAAGTAAGAAATATTACTTTATTTGAAAATGTGTTTCGGTTTTAAAAGGTCCCAAAATGATATAAGTCGTGGATAACGTGATAAGGCTTCGAAATCCACTCATCCAATTGGTTTTGTCCATGTGTAGATTTTATATGTTTCATTATCTTTCGATTTTATTTAAATCGTCAAATAATGATGTCATCGCTGCATCATTATTATGTCACAAATAATTTAATTTATTTAATGTCTAAAAATTATAAAAAAATACTATGATATAGGAAATCTTTTTATCTTTCCAATTAATATTTATAATCAAAATTTGGACTTGTATAAACCCACTTAAAAATTGTTTTCGTAAAACATATTATGTTTGTGTCATTTTCACTTCAACATTAAATAAAAATTAATTTATGTCATTTCCCAACAAAAGTGGATCCATGGGGTCCCCCAGTTGACCCATGGCTTTTCATGGTCGGCCATGACACAAAAAATGAGGTTGGGACATGTGTCAAGTTCATTTCATTTTATTAAAGCATTATTTTTACCTTAAACTACACTAATTACCACTAAACGCAATTAAAAACTTAATAAGTTACTATTCACCAAAAAATTATTTTTATCCCATTGAACCACATTTTACTTCATAATGACAACCATGTATTTAGGATTTTTAAAATTCAATACACATTAGTGGTAAACTTTCATTTAACTGAAAAATCAGTTTTCTTGATTACCACTTAGTGGTTTCACTATTCATCAAAAATTGATGTTTTTCAGAAAATTACCAAAAATTCACCCTAAGCTATATTTGATATTCCGAATTCAAAAATGAAGTCAATTTTAGAAAATTCAAAACATATAAGTCAAATTAATTAATTTAATAATTAATTCCCGCTGTCATGACAAAAAGCGTGTTTTTATAAAACAATAAGTATCAAAAGATTGACACTAGTTTAAGTCTGATTTCAAAGTGAAATTAATTCCAACGACCACTATTGGATTTAATGGTAAAAATATTTTCTAATTCCACTTTAAAACCAATTCAAAATATAATCTAATCATATAAATAAATTAGATTAAAAAGTGGTTTTGAATTAAAATACATCATTTTATACTATTCATTAAAAAAAATGAACTTTATCAGAAAGATACCAAAAATTTACACAAAGTAAATTTTGATGTCCCGATTCTTAATAAGAGTTTTATTTGGTCCAAAAGAATGTTTAAGAGTGAACAAAACTATATTTAATGACGGTTCTCCATCAAAAGGTGATAAGTGAACCTTTAGTGAAAACTAGGGCATATACGCCTAAAATTGAATTCTTTCCGTATTTTAAGCCTTTGTCTTCTATTGGATAAATGTAAAAACATTTAAAAAACATATATAATCATATTTTAGTTATTTCTATCCAGTCCCGCCAATACAACGGCTACATGTTAACTACCATTTAAAATAATATTATTTTATTATTAGAGTGCAACGTAAGATTCCCAACAAACTCGTTGTTGCGTGTTGGGTACGCCATCGAGCATTGCATCCACTTTAAATTCATATTAATATTTTATTCAGAAATTTGGATAAACATGAAAATGTCATATTCTTTATTTACCTGGGGTGTTACAATATCATTAGATAAATATAGTGAATTTGTGATGTCTAATGGAAGAGATAACTTCTCTAAGAAGAAAAATGTATTTCATGGTTTAGTTAATAATGGAAATCAATAGTTTTATAGTGGATGTTTGAAATATCCAAAGACTTCATTTATTATGAATTTGTACCATATCGAATCTTCAGAGGAATTACAAATACAGTGATGTCCATGATATTTGAATTTTCGTGTGAGGAATTTCATGATGTAATGATACAAGTGTTTTTTAAGGTATACGAAATGTTTTTATCAATCATTGTCTGAATTATACAAAAACTAAATGCTTGTCACAATCATTGTATGCTTTATTAGGGAGAGGATTGAAGGAGACAATATTGAAAAACATGTTCTTCTAGATGATGGTTGTCAATGGGTGTTTATGGAAGTTTAAATCAACAAACTACAATAAAGAAGAAGAATAAAAGGAACACACCTACACCGGTTTTGCATTACATTCCTTAAAATAAAAAATTTCAAATATTATCAATGTCATTAAAAACCACCGATAAAATAAAGAATCGTTCTATGGATAATAACAATGAAGGGATAATACAACAATTAATATATTTAAAATTGTGTAAGGCATTTGAATCATTACTTATGTATTTATCATATGATCCCTAGAATGTGAAATTGGGATTGGAAACCATTGAATATAAACCCGTTGGGACTTTGAGAACTAGTTATAGAATTATTATTGTTCTTCTGGTCCTTTAAAATATGCCTCTGTGGATGTGTTTGTAACAAATTTCATCTGTCATTTTGATGATTTTCCCTAGAAATAATTCTTATAATTGATATTTATGTTCACTTTTAGCCTCTAATTGAATTATTAAATGATTTATAGAGCAACGGTGTTGAGACTTATGATGCATATTTTAGAATAATGTCAAAAATTAAAGCTTCTCTAATGTAGACATTTAGGGACTTTGTTGGAATGTAGAATTTAGCTGGTTTGAAAACATAAATTGGATTAGTTATTCCTATTTTTAAATTTTATTTTTATTCTAAACAACTACCTCACAATAAAAACGTGTTCTTCTTGTTTTAACAAATATATATCGACTCATCTCGTAGATTTTGGTTGAACAAGAATAAATTCAATGGTTTTATTAATCATATACCTCCTCCAAATATTGTGAATGGTTATACAATATTGTCACAACATGGAAATTTTGAAATAGAATTTGTGAAGGTTCATAATTTTAGATATAGTGGGAAATGAGATTGAATTGCATCATCAAATGAAATCAGAACACAATAATGGAAAAAATTATATTCTTCAAACATCCATATTAGGAATTTATTTTGTTGGAACATAATATTGATGTTGTGAACCTTGATAAAGGATTGTGACAATTTTATCTTCACATTTTATAATTGTCGTGTAAAATTGAAGGAATGTATCAATGATCATAAATAATTACAAAAAATGAACATAAAGTGTGATCTCATGCTAGATCAGAATGTAAAGTATGCCTTAAGAAATTGTTCAATAAACAATTAGGATAAATATAGATTCCATAATATTTTAAAATGTGTGAAGTTATATTATTGGTATTCAATTAAGATATCAAGGTGTGTTGAATTAAATAATCATATGATTCATGGATTGAAAAACCCTAATTTATATATTTTGTTAGAGTATTTAATATCATTGGTATTGCATCCATTATTATGTGAAATGGTTACTCCTATTGTACTCTAATTTATCACATTCTTTAGAAAAAAAATAAAACAAAAATATACAACCATATGATCTTGGAAACCACGATGAGATATTTTTATTGACACTTTGTGTAATGGATATGACCTTTCATCCATTTTTTTTACAATCATAATTCATTTTACTGTGAATTTCCTTGAGGAAGATATTATTGCAGAACCTATAAATTATTGATGTATGTATTTAATTGAGAGGAAATATATTTACATGATATTAATTATATGTTAATAGTAATTAGGTCTTAATTAAATACACAATTATGTTTTATTTATTTTATTTCACAGATATCATGGGAATTTGAAATCATACGTGAAAAATGATGCTCAACCAGAAGGCTCTATTTCTAAAGCCAATTTGGAAGAGGGTTATCTTACATTTTGTTTTAGATACATGGAAAATATTGAGACAAGATTCAATTGAGTTTTATGTATTGATGACACATTGAATCTATCTCATCTATATAAGAAATCATAAATCATTCCTTCAGTTATATGATTGGTTAGGAGGATCTTAAATATAACACTAAAATAAGTGGAATTATTCTAGGCACATAGGTATATGCAACTGAATATTGAAACTGAAGATCAATTTATTAAAGATATCATGATACAAATAAATAGAAAAATGTGTGTCCAAACATGAAATTAGAAATATATGACAAAAGATGAATATAAAGAGCTTATAGATTGGTTTTCACAATGTGTATGTTCATAAATATCGTGATCAATATAGATATTAGGTTGAAAAATATATTTTTAAATCGAACAATGTATATTACATTTTTAGATCATAAATACTAATAATTGATATTATTTTTAGAATATATTTTGATACTTTCTCTATGTCTGCTAAAATAATCTAGAAAGTTCAATTCTTATAATGGTATTGACATTAAATTTCATACAGTGGGTCGGGAAGTGGGTTTGAAAACATATAATAGTGGTATATCCATGTTTTTCTGATGTGGGATACTATGGAATGTTGACTGGTATTATCGAATTAATATAACATATTCATTTTTATGATCATTTTTTCGAATTCAATTAGGCTTATATTATCATGGGTGTCAGAACTTATTCCTTTCAATTTACGACTATGAACTTCTCTCTCATGATGGGTGTTGGTGACCATGAATTGTTTCATCCATGTATCTTATCATCATAATAGAAAATATTATATTAAGTAGAAGATGTAATGGATTCCAGGTGGAGTGTAGTTTCCCTCATAAAATATATAAATTCATGATGTGGATGATAAAGTAGAAGAGTTGACCTCGGATATTGAATCCCAAAAACAAGAAGAAATGAACTTATTTTTCCATCATGATATTGACAATATTACTCATGTAGGTGTGGATTATGTAGATGATATAATTATGGAGATGGAAGATGACATGATTTAATTAAAAAATGACTATTTTTGAAGCCATCTATTAATTTATCAACCACTAATGTAATTTTTTAAGTTATTCATTATAATATATTTATATATGTTTTTAGTTAGTAGTGTCCATATTTATTCATTTCTAAATATATTTTGTTTCTTGAAAATTTCAAAATATATGTTCTAAAGTTAATTTTAATTTATTAAATGACAAAAATTTAAAGGATGAATCGTTTTAATAACCTCGGTGGACTTTAAATCTATATTCCCTAAAATAAGCATATAGATGAGGATCCACCGGTCTCCCACCCAACCACATCCAAGAAAGATATGGATAGGGTGTCATGAAAAGATCATCGGGTAGTGATTATTGTTTTTATAGAGGTGACTATTTCTATAATTAAGGAATGTTTCAGATTTTATTTTAGTGATTAATATCTATGATCATTTTTAACTTGATTTTCCCTTATATTTTTGTTCCTCTATCAATTTCTTCCTCATTTTATTCCTAGGATGCAGTATTAATACTATAGTTCATGTGGGAGATTTAATAACATTCCCTTACTCATGTAATTGATTAATAAATTTTTTTTCATTGGGTGTATATCATTGATTTTTATAAGAATGATAATTAATTAGATTTAATCAAATTGAAATAATGGGCTGAGTCTCATGTGATAAGTGGTTTAATTATTATTTCAGGTATGCATAATTCACAATACATCGATTATTGAAAACCCTCGGCGTTGCTCTGACTTTTGTATCTTTTCATTGATAGTGTTTCGGTTTCACCTCTCATAAATGTTTAAAAACATAAATATTGTAACATACCTATTTGGGGGAAAAGGGGATCAATATAAATAAATTTTTATTATAGGGAAAAGGGTAATTACTTGATGTTGTGTTACATTTTTGTGTGGTGTGGAATATCTTATTATTGTTTCTAGGATTAAAGCATTAATATGTATGTTTTTTATAAGGGATTTTTTGGGAAGGTTTTGGATGAATTAGTTAGAATGTGGTTGGTATTATGCCTATATTATATAGCATGAGATGTATTACGGGTCGGTTTTTATTAGATCAATAATATTTGAAATGATAATAATGTTTTGGGAAGTGGGTACTTCAAAAAAAAGACATGATTGGAATATTATTACATAATCACGGATGAAGAGTTGTACATTGGGGATGTGGATACCTAAACAAAGATAAAAGTATGGAATATATGGATTATTTTGGGATAATGTCATGGCCAGTGGAACATAGTTTATTTAGTTACCATGTTGTAGAGGAATATACTTGTAAAAAATAAATTTTAATAGGTGTGGCTAAAATTTAATTATATTACATTGATAATAAATTACTGATATATAAAATGAACATGTAATGGATGAAATAAATATTGGTAACTACTTTATTCGTTTTCCGTTAAATATGTAATTAAAAAATATGATACATTAAAAAAGGTGAATAATTGAAATTATATTCATGATATAAATTACGTAGTTTTTTGGGGAATCATACACATTTGTTATTGATGATTTTCATGAGATATAAGGCTATTTTGGTTGTTTAGTTATTAATAGTTATGGTGGTGAGTGGAAATTTTAACATGAGATTGATGGTGGGGAATTATTTTAATATTTTGGTTTAAACATTCTATGATAGTCATGTCTGTGGTTCTAACTATATATTTCATTTTTATTGGATTTATATATATATTCATCATATTATAGGGTAACGTACTGTGATGGATCCATGATATTACGATCATACTATTTTTTTCGTTCGTGTTATTTTAAAAACATATAGGGTATATGTGTGGTTATAAGATAATGATAATACAAGACTCCTCATAGATTAATGTAATATTTTTGGTTTGTATTATTTCATAGTTGACTATTGTTCTAGGGATGATGATTTTGTAATATCATTTTTTGAGAAGGAAAATATACCTGAAATTTGAACCATAGATTAATATGGAATATTATTTTTTTTAGTGGTGGATTAAACTACCTCTATATAATGATGAATATTTTAGGGGTGGTTATAAACAACACTATATAAAGTCATTATTATTTAGAGACCAGTTTTTTCAAATTTGTTGTAGTTTTCGTGTAAAAAATTAATTGAGGATATGGCAGAATATTAAAAGAACGCTAAATCCATAACATTTTTTCATTCGAAAACCACTTCTAAAATTAAAACAAACCACCGCTAAACATATTTCTTAAACAGTTAACGTAAAACACTACTAAATCGAAGAAAATAATATTTGTTGGATTCTAACACCAACCAAAAAGTGGTTTTCTTGAAACCTTTACAAAAATATATTTGATGGTTTAAATATCTAAAAAATCAATAAAACCACTGTAAAATTTTAATTTTACTATACCACTGGATTTTTTAAATTTTGGGGCCAAAGCGTCATTTATTATTAAAGCAATGTAAAGAGCTCTTTTAACTGTGTATTGGGAGACCCATTACAAATCTTAAAGGCCCAATGGTTAATTAGCCCAGAACGTGTCCCGTAGGCCCAAACTTTTGTCCCAAGGTAGAAATGTTTCACCGAAGGCCCATTATATATGAATAGTACTACTATAGAACCCACCTTCTATTGTAACACATAGTATACTCCAATGCTACAGTTCCCTACCACCACTACAGTGTCCTGCCACCACTATAGTTCCCTTCGTTGTTACAGCGTCGTCGCTGCTGTAGTACAATACAGTACTGCTATAGTACCTGCTCCTAACGGGATTTAATCCCCCATTTCTAGTAGAATTACGAGGATCATATCACTAAGGCAAACCACAACTATTTTATTTTATGATGGTTTTTTATTTTATCTGGATGATTTATCTTGTGCTTTGAGTTGATATTATGTTTTCTCTATTTTTCAAATTTGTTACACTTTAATGCTACTCCAATGATGATGGCATCATCTCACCATATTACTACCTTGGACCCTTGATAACATTTAGTAGTCTCTGGAATATGGGAGGCACAATTAAGGCCATGTGGAAAACCATGTTCAGTTATATTTGAGGGAATCTGATCAATGAAATTAAAAAAATTATATGACTGGTTTTCTATTCCCTTAATATTTTGGTATTGTATAAAGGATACTATTACTAGGAACTTAGTGATTCAAAGGTCATGAATTATTCAATTCCATATAGATGCATCCAATTTATTTTATTATCTTTGATTTATATGAGTTCTTTAACATGAATTTATATATGGTTTTTTAATTGTTTCTCTAGTTAAATGAGAAATATAATTGGTTTCTCAGTATTCCTATATAAATCATATAGTGTATTTATACATAGCATGGGATTTTCACCTTATTTAGTAAATTACATATTTTTGAGTCAGTTACCATTGGACTCAGTGGATATAGTGTTTTTATCATTTTGATTAAAGGGATTCCATATTTCAACTTATAATGTTTAAGACCCTTTATTAATTAGACGTGGTTATCTATATAATTCAAATGTTAAAGTATCAATTTTTAAATTAATTGGA
The DNA here is from genome assembly GCA_963277665.1 of Viscum album. Classification (NCBI taxonomy): domain Eukaryota; kingdom Viridiplantae; phylum Streptophyta; class Magnoliopsida; order Santalales; family Viscaceae; genus Viscum; species Viscum album. The sequence goes on from OY728139.1 coordinate 908,344,475, forward strand.
ATTCAAGTGAATTTAATTTCTAGCATGAAATGGTTGTAATTAATGAGATATTACAATTGAAACATAATGTATGTTTTCTCTATTACATGCACCTAAAAATCTATATACCAGGACTCATAACCAATAGCAGAAAACTTTCTCATGACCTGACCTCTATAGTGGGTTCTAGGTAGTGTGTCTTATGATTCTAATGATTGGTATGTTACCCAGACCTAGCATAGAAGATGTTATGGAGGTGAGAATTATATATTTAAGGTATCTGTACCTATTCAATTATTTTACTAAAATATTATGTCATCATAAGATCATATTTGTGGTGTGTGCTTTGAATTTTTAGTTCCATTTCATCCTAATGTCCTTGGGTCATCTTCCAAGAGGGTGGAGACAAAAAATATCTTAATTTAGAGAGCCCTATTCCATAGATATTAAATTTAATAGAGCCTATTTGTAACATATTTCTACACCATATATGGGTGTGGTTGCACATTTTTTTGATGGTTTTTTTAGACTAATATAGAATTTTTATGGAGATCCATGGATTTCCCAATCAATGGAAGAGCTAACAAGAGAGTTTTAGTAGTCTCATCCACCAAAATTATTTGGTTATAGATTCCCTAAGACAACGTAGTCATGCATGGTGTCCATTCTGAATATCTTTGATCATATCGATACACCTTCTAAGAGGATAGTGACACTTACAAAATATAATCTTTTAGATTCATCCATGTGACTTTGTGATTGTTTTACCATGAAAATTGGTATTATTGTATGTCATGTGTTGGTCTCCGAAGAGTATTCTATGAATATTTATTTCCATTGATTTTAAGAGTATACGAGGCTTGAAATTTTAGGAATCTATAAAACATTAATATATCTATTATGGAATATTCTAATCGATTGAAATAACGCAATTTATTTTCACCAACTCATTATGGTTACATGTTATGGACATCAGTACAATTTGAGGATGGGCTTGTATGCCACAAGAAATATTTCGTAAATATCATAGGGTTGACCCTTGTTTTGGAAATAGTAATCCACGCCCCCATCACTGATAAGAACTTGATAAAATATTCAAGTTTGTTCTAGGAAATTATAAATCATTTTTGGAAAGGTTGTTCGACTAGAAAATGGAAATGTCTCATTGAGACTATACATGGGAGAAATAGTAGTTATATGATACCCACCAACTGCCAAATTGATTTTCACTAGTGTGGGAATCCAAGCAATAAGTGGAAACAATGACCTAGATACCCTATTGAGTGTTGCAGTTAAAGGAGGATGGAATATCTTTATTATTTTTTATAGAAATTCACATATTTTTTGTGGGAGAGGATTCATATCCGCTACAACATTATGAGAGGGACCAATAGCACCATGCCATATAGTTATCTTGAATATTACATGCCATTCTGAAAGCAGATTAGGTTATGGATGAGGTATTCATGTTTAGATCTACAAAGACAACAGAGAATATATGCTTAAGGTTATTATGTTGAATTATAGGGTCATGGATAATGACACATTTATACAATGCATCCTGTACCTGAGGGGTATAATTTTGGACCATCTACAGTTACATATACTATTCTATTAGCCTCTAATATCACATATTCCATAATCGATATGGTTGATTCACATTTATTTATCTCTGTTCTTATTATGGGAATATTTTGGCATGATATTGAATATTTATGGGACAATATAACACATGATACTCCATGGGGGATTTGGTCGGAGAGTGTAATCTAGTTAAAGGAATTTCACTTTAAGTAGTTAGTTTTATTTTCTGATGTGACATTTTAATCATTTAGATGAAGTAATTTCATGAAATTCTTTGGATGGACTGATTGGTCCCTTATTATTACTATACTGAATGATATTGTCAAAGTGTACATTTAAAATCACCACAGGGTGGTAGTTACATCCCCAAGGGTGAGTGGTGTCTAAGATGGTCGTGACAGACAAGAGCATCATGGTATGGGTGGAGTGACAACCCATATTTCTAGTATGTATATCAAGGATTTGGAAACGAATAGGTGGACTTTATTCCTCTAGTATATCATTTCCTAGATTTCTGCAATAACTAATTTTCTATTTTTCCTCCTAAAGAGAGGTCGAGTTATCAATTTATATGGATCTAGGAGTTATGCCAGTGTCCATTCCTCCTTATAGAATTCCCCTACTGAGTTTCAAGAAGTCATGAAATAGCTACCGGACATATAACCTAATGGTTTTATATGATCAATTTCTTCTATTTGGCATTCACCAATATATTCATCCATAAAGGGAGACAAAACCCATCATATTTGTTTTGGATTATTGGAATTTGAATCATATTACTATGAAAACCTGTCATATTTTCCACATATTGATGACCTCATTGATCAGATCTGAGGAGCTTAGTTGTCCTCAAAACCTGATTTGAGGTTAGGATATCACTAAGTATGTGTTATTCCATCAAACACACCCCAAACCATGTTCCATGTTAGGTATGGACTTTATCAGTGTCTAGTTTTTCCAGATAGTATCACGAAGATTCCAGCTATTTTTATGGAATTAATTAATTTGATTTTCCAAAAGTATCTAGATTCGATTATTATAGCCTTTATTGACTACAACTTATTGTATCTCATACCTGACACAACCATTTTAATCCTATTGATATCATAATGAATTAAATAAAATATAATATAATGTATTATATGATCAATAAATGTATCTTTTTAAAAAATAAGGTAAACTTTTTGGGGAACATTATCACATATGTAGGAGAATCAGTTGACTTTGATATGGTGAGAGTTGTAGTAATGTGGGATAATTCCATGAAGTGTTTTGAAAAACATAGTTTTTGGGGCCTTCTATATATTACATGATTTTTATATAGGAATATTTTCATCTATTAGCACCACTCACCAGTATGAAAAAGTAGGTTATGTTGTTTATATAGTCAGAAACCTATGAAACATCCTCTAAAGAGATGAAAGGAAGATTAAATTTAGTAACGATCCCAATTATGCCTAAGAAGGGGAAAAGGTATATAGTATATTATGATTCATCAGGTTTTGGAATAGATGAATTTCTAATGAAAATGATTGATTCATGGAATACATGTATTGTTAATTGAGACTGCATTTGTGAAATTACCAAACACATGATCTCATGCTGGAATTTTTGGTTCACTCCTTTCATTGTTGATGGAATTACATACTAGAATAGCATTTTTTGGTTTTATCTAACCCCAAAACCCTCATATATATTTTCATGTGGTGTGACATAGCCCTAAGAAAGAGAATGTTGGTTTAATACCCACAATACCTTTATTTTTAACTTGAATATAAGATGAGGAAAAGAAATACCATTGAGGATGCACTGAGATATATTACTTAGACATGGAGAGATTGATATTATTATAATGAGTGTAAGCTTATATCCATGATTATTTATATGCAGTTGGAGGTTCAATACCATCATGTATAGTTTTTACTTGTATTAGTATAAGTGATATCATCACATATCGAAATGATAAAGATGATTATTTTATAAAATAATAATCTGTTAGTACTATGTGAGAGTGTTTCAGGCGATGATACATCTCCGGGTGGTGTTGTGGATGTGGATGAGACCATACACATCCATGTAATGTTTTGGGTTCTGTAAACATCTAATAGGAGTTCATACAAGAGATTGATACTTCTTATTGGGTTGTATACCCTAGGGCTACAAAGATGTATCATTATATACATCCCCAACATTGGTGTCTTGGTTTGAAAATGGAGTTAGATGGACTTCTTAATCAATGATCAACTAATTAGTATCTTAAGGTAGATCACTATAAGCTAGCATATATTTTACTATCCTTACTAATTCATGAATAGAAATGGGAGGATGAAATGATAGAATTAATGATTGGTTTATTGATATTTCATTAATGCATTGATGCATTAGAGGCGATCATGGATATGCTCATGAAGGATTCTCATTTAATATCTATAAGAGATGCCTTCTAGTAGATGATCATGCAGTATTATATGTCAGTGGGATTAAATGTAACACCCCAAGCTTCTACGGTACGCTTCTCTTTGAATAATGTGATAGCGTGTGTTGTACGCAACACCAAGTTCTAACACACCATAACTAATCAAACTATCTGTTATGAATAGTAATACCTACTTTTTGAAATTATATATATTTTATATTTGAAAATGGACTTCATTTTTGGATTCGGAATATCGAATTTAGCCTAAGGTGAAATTTTGGTACATTTCGGATAACTTTCATATTTTGATGAATAGTGAAAATTACTAAGTTTTAATTAAAAACAACTTTTTTAATCAAAATAATTAATAGTGATAAATTATGAATTTTAGTGGTTTTAAAGTATATTTAGAATATATTTTTACCATTTAATATAATTTTGGTCATTGGACATAATTTTACAATTAAACCGAACATAAACGAGTGTCAATCTTTTGATAGTTATTATCTCTTAAAAACACGCTTTTTGTTTTGACAGCGGGGATTAATTTTAAATTAATTTCTGCCACTTCTGTGTTTTGAATTTAGGAAAATGGATTCCATATTTGGAATCAGGATGTTCAAATTGTGTAAATAGGTAACTTTTATTTTTAGACATTTTGAATAATTACTGCGGTAAATATTTTATTTACCATGGTTAAGGGTAAATCCGGTAAATAAGGGTTAAAAAATAATATTATAATAATACTAAATTACCCTAAAACGTGTCTTAACCCTATTGGATGATACATGGTCGACCATGGAAATCTTTGTGTCTATTTTGGGACCCCATGGATCCACTTGTAAGTGATAATGACACTTTATTTTAATTAAGTTAAAATGAATACAAAAATGACACAAGCATATATCTTTTAGAAACAAAAATTGTTACATAGGGTTATATATGTTGGATTTTAGATTATAAATATTCATTAGAAAGCTAAAAAGATTTCCTACATAATGATATTTTATTTATAATTTTTAGACATTAAATAATGTATTTTATTTATGACACAATGATGATGCGGTAATTACTATAATAGTGAAAAATTAAAATAATTGATATTATAAATACCCAAATAAATATAATATGAAACTTTTAATGAATTAAACTAATTTTCTAGGATAATATTATATATTAGGATTGATTTAATTGACTTTTTTTTAAGTAATCAATCTGTTATGAGTTTCACAAAAATCAACTATTGAATAGTGTCAAAATTGACATAAAAGAGTTCTTAAAACAAATATTATATTATTAATTGATATTAAATTCCTAAAAATCTAAGGTTCGGCCAAGAGACTTATATCATGATAGGTTAATAATTAATGGACCACTTGGGGGTCTCTTGGATGTATATAGTAAGTTTATTAACCATATTATATAAAAATACAAAGAGACATTGTAAAAGTGAAACTAATTAACTTAGAGTTAATACTTAAAGATAAGGTTAATATAAGTACCCAAACCTGTCTAAATTCTATTGGTTGAGTGGTTTTCGACCTATCCCCACCTTAACCTTTGAATGATCAACTTTGGAGCCATTAGAAACCGAATATGAATTTATTATAAATTAATATTTCTAGCTTTTCCAAGGGTGCCCCTCACCCCTCTTATAAAAGGGCACTCCTCCTTCTCATTTCTTCACACATTAAAAGCCTTTTGGTTCTGCCAAACTCTGCCCACATACTCTCCCAACATCCCTCACTACAACCTAGAGGCCTTAGTTTGATCAGAAAGCCATCCTAAGGATCCTTTTTGATCAAATCAAAAGGAAGAACCCGAAGAAGAGGTAATGATTTCACCACCCTTTTCAAAGTTCCTTTCTTCTTCCACTTCCTCTTTCTTTGTTCTTACCATTCTAAAATAATAACTCCAGTATCATAAATATACTGTGATGTTATTATAAATATGGTACAACCATATTCAGTATTCTATCCACCCTTTGAATAACATGTCACCATACGTGCGTACGTACGGCTTACCGTCTCCACGTCGTGGTGTAATTGTTATTCAATATATTATTATTTGGATGGGTATAATAATGATGTGTAACCCATGTAAATAATAAATATAACATGTTAATGATTCTTTATATATGATATACCATCCATTTATATATTATTTTAATATCAAAAGAATGATATTGTCGCTCGTGCGTACGTACGGACTACCGTCTCCACGAATGCGATGAGATTCATTCTCCATCGTATCCATTCAAGAATAATTATCATTTTATGATTTAAAAATGATGTTTAAGGACTTGATATCATTCTGGATATGAATAATATACAACCTATCCTTTACAAACATGTCTTACGTAACAAAACATATAAAAGAAAACAAGTAAGTTAACACCTGAAACGACGATAATTCTAAGATATTATTAACAAATCAATGTTAAAAGATCATATATGATATCATATTAATATATATGATTCTTGTATAATTTAATAACAATTATTTCACCATTATACAGGATGTTAACCTACCCCAACCAAGGAAAAGTACAAGGTAAGGGGTTTTCATCTCACTCCTTATTTCCGTGAGATTCATGCCATATTGCCACCATCATCTTTTGTGTGGTGTATGTACTGCCCATAATTATATTCTTTGTGTAATACACTCTAATTTATGTGTATTTACATATTAATTGTATGATACCTCTTTTATGGGTTTTATGTTTCATAATTTACCAAATTGGTAAGGGTTTACTTTACAATCTCTTCATTATCCGAGGTTGTTTATACGTAATAATCTACTGGGATCTCTTTATCATCCACATCCATGTTTCTTAAAAATGTATTTCAAAACATTTTTACTATTTAATAGAATATGAGTTAAAGTCATTTATACCCTTTTTGACTTTTATAAGTGGTATATAAAGGAATCTTTTGATCGTTTTCAAAACAAGGTCCTTTTTAACCTTTTCGACAGAATTAAGGTAAGAATGTTTTTTTTAACTTATACGGAGGGTGCAGCTATTTTCCGCCGTTATAAAATCTTTAAAGCTTCCCTTAAAAGCTTATAAGAATATTTTCAAAGAAAATGTTTTATTTTATATGGATCTTAAATGATTTCAAAATAAAAGGAGATATTTCTTTTAAAATAATTTTGATTTCATCTATGTCAACATCCTTTGATGGATTTTAAGATTATTTGAAGTTGATTTATTATGATACAAAACTTCTATATTGTATTGAAGGTTTTGTGATATGTTTGACTGTGGATGTGCTATTTTTATACCATTCATAGTTTATGATGAAAGTATTGACATTTCGTATGCTAGTTTTAATACGAATGTTTATGTTATGTTTAAACCTTTTCATATGGGAATGCATTGGACTTAATATGTGACGGGTGGAGCCCGCTATAGCTCCTCGATGCATCGGTAGGTCTCATGAGACAAACTAGTGTCTTGGCACAAGGCCTTGACAAAATATTATTTGTAGTCTTGGCACGAGGCCTTGGCTATGTGGTTATGATAGTCTGGCATTATGCATTCCAACATTATGAAAGTGGTTATTGATTTTTGCATGTGATTATTCGATTAGTAGAATATCCATGTTAATAAGTAAATGGCATTATTTCATTTTATTTATGCCATACCATGTTGAAAGTTCATATTTAAAAGGCTTTTGTTTTAGTTATACATTGCCTTAAATGTTTATTCTTATTTATGAAAGTTTCCGCTATATTGTTATCCTTACTGGGCATTTGAGCTCACCCCTTTTCTATGTTTTATTTTTCCCAGGATGTGAAGAAGTAAGTTATGAATGACCTGAAGGGATTTTATGAGGGGTTAATAGTGTGGATTGTAGAAACATTATGTTTTTGTAGTAGTTTTTCATTTTATGATGTAATGTAAAACTTATGAATATATCTAGTGTTTCCAAGGCTACTAAACCAATCGGTCTTTCAAGATTTAATCTTTCTTGTGATCATGACAATGTTATGTAATAATGCACCGACTCTGGGTAACTGGGGTCGGGGTGTTACAGTTAGTATCAGAGGAAGTTTAGTACAAACCTTGGAAGCTAGATTTAGATAAACTCTGATTAAAGCACGTAGACCTAAGATGAACTTTGAGGATTAGTATAGAAGAACTTCCTAGAATTTTGGTATTGTAGAGATTTTGTGAGTTTTCCAAGCAATACATCCCTGTCTGGATACGAGCAGGTAGAGGCGGCTCTGGCACAGATGTACCTAGGGGTAAAACCCGAAAACACCGCTTTGAGCTAGACTCGAACGGGAACTGGTGCACGACAACGGGCCTTGCTGCACTCTTGGTTACGACACTCCTGGGGGATATGCTTAGGATAACTCTCATTTTCTTTACAAATCATTTTGAAGGGATTATGAGTATATACTTCCTCAAATAAAACAATATTATGATTATGGATTATATCCATAAATAGTTCAATTTATGTTAAGTGTTTTATAAGTATGGGATTATGTATTTTAATTCATAAACTGATCTAGTTTATGCCATTGTTTAGAAATGGCGCCTAGTGGAAGAAATGGAAACCGTATCAATGCATGCACTCCATGTAGGGATTTCCCTCCTGCTCAAGATAATTATAGTGGGGCTGGTGATGCAACTGGTGCTGATCAGCTAATCACCATACTGGGACAACTTACTCAGGTTATGAATAATAACCTTACCCGTATGGAGCACCCTGATCCACAGCGTGGAGGATCCATGTTAGATCGATTCATGAGGAAACAACCACCAACGTTAAATGGGAATACAAATCCCTTAGTAGCTGAGCAATGGATATTTTCCCTAGAGAAAATATTTCAGGCTTTGGGGAGCAGTGAAAGGGAAAAAGTTATCATGGCAGTTTACCGCCTCACTGGAGATGCTGATCAATGGTGGTCATTGATTCAGAACATGAAGGAAGATGATGAAGTATCAAATATGGAATGGAGGGAGTTCAAAGATCTGTTTTTAGAAAAATACTTCCCTCGCGACCATCGAGCAGATATGGAAAGGCAATTTCTGAGTCTGAGACAGAAGGAGGATGAGAATGTCACAAAGTATGAGGCTAACTTTACAAGGTTAGCGAGGTATGTTGGAGATTATATTCGCAACCCAAGAAGTAATATTTATCGTTTCATTGATGGGTTAAAACCATTTCTCCATCGAGCGTTAGTCTCACAATCCTTTTCATCGTACGAAGACATTGTCTCATGTGCTATCAAGACCGAAAAGGAATTCTCTAAGTCTTATGACTTTAAAGCAAAGCAAGAGAAGAAGAGACCTGCTGATCAATCTGGGAATGGAAATAAGGGGAAGAAGGGAAAGGTTGAATATTCATCTTGTGGTAAATGCGGGAAGAAACATCCTGGTACTTGCTTGAAGGGAATGGGAGTCTGTTACAAGTGTGGTGAAAAAGGCCACCAAGCTCATGATTGCAAGGGGAAGAAGGAAGCTACCAACGTTCAGTGCTACAATTGCAGGGAGATGGGGCATTATGCAAATGCATGTCCTAAGCGTCAGGAGAACTTACCTCAGAAAAGGCCAAGGGATCAAGGCCAGGCTTATGCTATCACTACTGCTGAGGTAGAAGCTCCGAAAGACGTGGTGGCAGGTAATTTAATGGTTTCCTCAAGTTTAGCAAATGCATTATTTGATTCTGGATCATCACATTGTTTCATATCTTCCCAGTTTGCTAAGAAAATTAGATATTTCCAATTTGATTTAATAAGGGAGTTGTCAGTTAAAACTCCTAAGGGAAGTATCGTTGCAACAAAGTTTTGTGAATCAGTCCCCATTAGAGCACATAAATATTCTTTATCTGCTGATTTCATTGTTATACCTATGATTGAGTTTGATATAATCATCGGTATGGACTGGCTTTCGGACTATGATGCGAAGATTTATTGTAAGAAGAAAGAGGTTACGATTCTTGATGATAATGATAAGGAGCACCTTATTTTTAGAGCAGAATCGTCACCACCTAATTCTTATTTAGATCCACCCCCAGTAGCTCAACTTAATTCAATTATTGGGGAGGAAGAGAATGAAATAACTATCGGTGAGGAAAGGAATGTTCAAATAGAGGATGTACCTGTTGTGAAAGAATTTGTAGATGTATTTCCGGAAGATTTACCTGGACATCCTCCAGAACGAGAAGTTGAGTTTTCTATTGATTTGATTCCTGGATCAAGGAATATATCGAAGACCCCTTATAGAATGGCCACTGTAGAGTTAGTCGAACTAAAGAAACAACTAGAGAAATTGAGTAATAAGGGATTTATTCGCCCTAGTGTTTCTCCATGGGGAGCCCCTGTACTTTTTGTTAAAAAGAAAGATGGATCTATGAGGTTATGTATTGACTACAGGGAGATCAATGCTATAACGATAAAGAACAAGTATCCCCTACCTCGTATTCATGATTTATTTGACCAACTGCATGTAGCTCAATACTTTTCAAAGATTGACCTTCGATCTGGATACCATCAGTTGTGTGTGAAGAAGGAAGACATTCCGAAAACAGCATTTCGAACCAGGTACGGGCATTACGAGTTTACTGTAATGCCGTTTGGATTGACTAATGCACCCTCTTTATTCATGGATCTGATGAATAGAGTTTTCAAGGAGTATCTCGATGAATTTTTGGTGGTATTTATTGATGATATTCTTGTATACTCCAAAACCTACGAAGATCATGAAAATCACTTGCGCATTATCTTGAAGACTCTGAGGAGGCATGAATTATATGGGAAGTTTAGCAAGTGTGAATTCTGGCTTCAGGAGATTTCTTTTCTGGGCCATATTGTCTCTAAAGATGGAATCTCTGTTGATCCTTCTAAGACCAAGGCAATCCAAGAATGGCCATCACCTACGAGTATAACTAAGGTACGTAGTTTTATTGGTTTGGCAGGTTATTATCGACGTTTCGTCCAGAATTTTGCCCGATTGGCTAACCCATTAACGAAGCTCACACGTAAAGGGGTTAAATTTGTTTGGACAAAAGAGTGTGAAGAATGTTTCGAAGAACTGAAGAGAAGATTAGTCAATGCTTCTATATTGACTCTACCATCGGGGAATGATGGGTTCGTTATTTATAGTGATGCATCGAAGAAAGGACTTGGCTGTGTCCTTATGCAGAATGATAGAGTTATTGCCTATGCATCACGACAGTTGAAAATTCATGAACAAAACTATCCTACTCATGATCTCGAGTTAGAAGCAGTGATCTTTGCTTTGAAGATATGGAGGCACTACCTCTATGGTGAAAAATGTGAGATTTATACTGATCACAAGAGTTTGAAGTATATTTTCTCACAAAAAGAACTCAACATGAGGCAAAGGAGATGGCTTTAATTACTCAAGGATTATGATTGTACGATACACTACCACCCAGGGAAGGCAAACAAGGTGGAAGATGCTTTGAGTAGAAAAGACCATGGAGTTTTGAACAATATGAGAATTGAAAGGGATCCAATTTTCATGGATCTAGTGAAGATGGACATGGGAATAACCAGGGAAGGTGAAACATCAATGCTTTTTCAAATGGTTGCCAAACCATATTTACTAGAAAGGATTAAGAGTTCTCAGACCGATGATGAAGAATTCCAAAAGAAGATTAAAGCTGTGAATGATGGGAGATTGAGAGACTTTGTGTATGAAGATGGAATTTTAAAATTCGGGAAGAGACTTTGTGTTCCCAATATACCTGATCTAAAAAGGGAATTGTTGGATGATGCTCATAGTTTCAATTTCTCTATACACCCTGGGAGCACCAAAATGTATAGAGATTTTAAGGAACATTTTTGGTGGGAAAACATGAAGAGGGAGATTGCTGATTTTGTGTCAAGATGTATGGTTTGTCAACAAGTGAAAGCTAGAAGGCAACAGCCTGGAGGAGTCATGCAACCTCTTCCCATACCGGAGTGGAAATGGGACAATGTTACGATGGACTTTGTCATGGGGCTACCAAAGACTCCTAGAAGGAACGATGCAATATGGGTTATTGTTGATCGTCTTACCAAGACAGCACATTTTCTTACTATAAGAGAAGATCTACCCCTGGAACGTCTAGCAAGACTATATATTAATGAAGTTGTGAGACTTCATGGAGTACCCCTATCGATTGTTTCTGATCGTGATCCCCGTTTTACTTCAAGATTCTGGAAAAGTCTTCAGAAATCCCTGGATACTGAACTTCATTTGAGCACTGCTTACCACCCTCAGAAAGACGGACAATCAGAACGGACTATTCAAACCTTAGAAGACATGTTGAGATCTTGCTCACTTGACTTTCAGGGTATGTGGGATCAATATTTACCTTTGGTAGAAATTTCCTATAACAATAGCTTCCATTCGAGTATTCAGATGGCACCATATGAAGCGTTATACGGAAAGAGATGTCGTACACCAACCTGTTGGGATGACGTTGGTGAAAGAAAACTTGTAGGCCCAGAACTGGTGGAGGAAATGGTGGAAAAGGTGAACGTAATCCAAAATCACATCAAAGCAGCTCAAAGAAGGCAGAAGAGCTATGCCGATAATCGAAGGAAGGATTTAGAATTTCAAGTCGGTGATCATGTTTTTCTGAAGGTATCTCTGTGGAAGGGAGTCATACGTTTTGGTAAGAAAGGTAAATTGGGTCCCAGGTACATAGGACCTTTTGAAATTCTAGAACGAATTGGGGTTGTAGTTTACCGATTGGCAATGCCGCCAAGTCTCTCCAAAGTTCACGATGTGTTCCACGTATCTCTATTGAGGAAATACATGCCTGATCCGACGCATGTACTCACCTGTGAGGAATTAGAACTGGAACCCGATCTGTCTTATTGCGAAGATCCCGTCAAGATTCTTGATACGAGAGAACAAGTGCTGAGAAACCGGACGACGCGTCTGGTAAAAGTTTTGTGGAGAAACCATAAGATGGAAGAGGCAACGTGGGAACCCGAGGAACTTATGATGAAGAACCACCCGAGTCTTTTTATGCAGTAATACCCTATAAATTGCGAGGACGCAATTATTTGAAGGAGGGGAGAATGTAACACCCCAAGCTTCTACGGTACGCTTCTCTTTGAATAATGTGATAGCGTGTGTTGTACGCAACACCAAGTTCTAACACACCATAACTAATCAAACTAGCCGTAATGAATAGTAATAACTACTTTTTGAAATTATATATATTTTTTATATTAAAATGGACTTCATTTTTGGATTCGGAATATCGAATTTAGCCTAAGGTGAAATTTTGGTACATTTCGGATAACTTTCATATTTTGATGAATAGTGAAAATTACTAAGTTTTAATTAAAAACAACTTTTTTAATCAAAATAATTAATAGTGATAAATTATGAATTTGAGTGGTTTTAAAGTATATTTAGAATATATTTTTACCATTTAATATAATGTTGGTCATTGGACATAATTTTACAATTAAACCGAACATAAACGAGTGTCAATCTTTTGATAGTTATTATCTCTTAAAAACACGCTTTTTGTTTTGACAGCGGGAATTAATTTTAAATTAATTTCTGCCACTTCTGTGTTTTGAATTTAGGAAAATGGATTCCATATTAGGAATCAGGATGTTCAAATTGTGTAAATAGGTAACTTTTATTTTTAGACATTTTGAATAATTACTGCGGTAAATATTTTATTTACCATGGTTAAGGGTAAATCCGGTAAATAAGGGTTAAAAAATAATATTATAATAATACTAAATTACCCTAAAACGTGTCTTAACCCTATTGGTTGATACATGGTCGACCATGGGAATCTTTGGGTCTATTTTGGGACCCCATGGATCCACTTGTAAGTGACAATGACACTTTATTTTAATTAAGTTAAAATGAATACAAAAATGACACAAGCATATATCTTTTAGAAACAAAAATTGTTACATAGGGTTATATATGTTGGATTTTAAATTATAAATATTCATTAGAAAGCTAAAACGATTTCCTACATAATGATATTTTATTTATAATTTTTAGACATTAAATAATGTATTTTATTTATGACACAATGATGATGCAGTAATTACTATAATAGTGAAAAATTAAAATAATTGATATTATAAATAACCAAATAAATATAATATGAAACTTTTAATGAAATAAACTAATTTTCCAGGATAATATGATATATTAGGATTGATTTAATTGACTTTGTTCGAAGTAATCAATCTGTTATGAGTTTCACAAAAATCAACTATTGAATAGTGTCAAAATTGACATAAAAGAGTTCTTAAAACAAATATTATATTATTAATTGATATTAAATTCCTAAAAATATAAGGTTCGGCCAAAAGACTTATATCATGATAGTTTAATCATTAATGGACCACTTGGGGGTCTCTTGGATGTATATAGTAAGTTTATTAACCATATTATATAAAAATACAAAGAGACATCGTAAAAGTGAAACTAATTAACTTTGAGTTAATACTTAAAGATAAGGTTAATATAAGTACCCAAACCTGTCTAAATTCTATTGGTTGAGTGTTTTTCGACCTATCCCCACCTTAACCTTTGAATAATAAACTTTGGAGCCATTAGAAACCGAATATGAATTTATTATAAATTAATATTTCTAGCATTTCCAAGGGTGCCCCTCACCCCTCTTATAAAAGGGCACTCCTCCTTCTCATTTCTTCACAACATAAAAGCCTTTTGGTTCGGCAAAACTCTGCCCAAATACTCTCCCAACATTCCTCACTACAACCTAGAGGCCTTAGTTTGATCATAAAGCCAACCTAAGGATCCTTTTTGATCAAATCAAAATGAAGAACCCGAAGAAGAGGTAATGATTTCACCACCCTTTTCCAAGTTCCTTTCTTCTTCCACTTCCTCTTTCTTTGTTCTTACCATTCTAAAATAATAACTCCAGTATCTTACATATACTGTGATGTTATTATAAATATGGTACAACCATATTCAGTATTCTATCCACCCTTTGAATAACATGTCACCATACGTGCGTAGGTACGGCTTACCGTCTCCATGTCGTGGTGTAATTGTTATTCAATATATTATTATTTGGATGGGTATAATAATGATGTGTAACTCATGTAAATAATAAATATAACATGTTAATGATTCTGTATATATGATATACCATCCATTTATATATTATTTTAATATCAAAAGAATGATATTGTCGCTCGTGCGTACGTACGGACTACCGTCTCCACGAACGCGATGAGATTCATTCTCCATCGTATCCATTCAAGTATAATTATCATTTGATGATTTAAAAATGATGTTTAAGGACTTGATATCATTCTGGATATGAATAATATACAACCTATCCTTTACAAACATGTCTTACGTAACAAAACATATAAAAGAAAACAAGTAAGTTAACACCCGAAACGACGATAATTCTAAGATATTATTAACAAATCAATGTTAAAAGATCATATATGATATCATATTAATATATATGATTCTTGTATAATTTAATAACAATTATTTCACCATTATACAGGATGTTAACCTACCCCAACCAAGGAAAAGTACAAGGTAAGGGGTTTTCATCTCACTCCTTATTTCCGTGAGATTCATGCCATATTGCCACCATCACCTTTTGTGTGGTGTATGTACTGCCCATAATTATATTCTTTGTGTAATACACTCTAATTTATGTGTATTTACATATTAATTGTATGATACCTCTTTTATGGGTTGTATGTTTCATAATTTACCAAATTGGTAAGGGTTTACTTTACAATCTCTTCATTATCCGAGGTTGTTTATAGGTAATAATCTACTGGGATCTCTTTATCATCCACATCCATGTTTCTTAAAAATGTATTTCAAAACATTTTTACTATTTACTAGAATATGAGTTAAAGTCATTTATACCCTTTTTGACTTTTATAAGTGGTTTATAAAGGAATCTTTTGATCGTTTTCAAAACAAGGTCCTTTTTAACCTTTTCGACAGAATTAAGGTAAGAATGTTTTTTTAACTTATACGGCGGGTGCAGCTATTTTCCGCCATTATAAAATCTTCAAAGCTTCCCTTAAAATCTTATAAGAATATTTTCAAAGAAAATGTTTTATTTTATATGGATATTAAATGATTTCAAAATAAAAGGAGATATTTCTTTTAAAAGAATTTTGATTTCATCTATGTCAACATCCTTTGATGGATTTTAAGATTATTTGAAGTTGATTTATTATGATACAAAACTTCTATATTGTATTGAAGGTTTTGTGATATGATTGACTGTGGATGTGATATTTTTATTCCATTCATAGTTTATGGTGAAAGTATTGACATTTCGTATGCTAGTTTTAATACGAATGTTTATGTTATGTTTAAACCTTTTCATATGGGAATGCATTGGACTTCATATGTGACGGGTGGAGCCCGCTATAGCTGCTCGATGCATCGGTAGGTCTCATGAGACAAACTAGTGTCTTGGCACAAGGCCTTGACAAAATCTTATTTGTAGTCTTGGCACGAGGCCTTGGCTATGTGGTTATGATAGTCTGGCATTATGCATTCCAACATTATGAAAGTGGTTATTGATTTTTTCATGTGATTATTCGATTAGTAGAATATCCATGTGAATAAGTAAATGGCATTATTTCATTTTATTTATGCCATACCATGTTGAAAGTTCATATTTAAAAAGATTTTGTATTAGTTATACATTTCCTTAAATGTTTATTCTTATTTATGAATGTTTCCGCTATATTGTTATCCTTACAGGGAATTTGAGCTCACCCCTTTTCTATGTTTTATTTTTCCCAGGATGTGAAGAAGTAAGTTATGAATGACCTGCAGGGATTTTATGAGGGGTTAATAGTGTGGATTGTGGAAACATTATGTTGTTGTAGTAGTTTTTCATTTTATGATGTAATGTAAAACTTATGAATATATCTAGTGTTTCCAAGGCTACTAAACCAATCGGTCTTTCGAGATTTGATCTTTTTTGTGATCATGCCAATGTTATGTAATAATGCACCGACTCTGGGTAACTGGGGTCGGGGCGTTACATTAAACACCTAGATGGGTTCCCTCATACCATTATTTCAAATAGTTATTTTCATTTCAGATTAATGTTCTAGAATGGGTTTCCAAAATAAATGGGTATGAAGATACTTTTGAGAACATCCTAGATCCCACGATACAAGTAAGAGATGACATTATCTAATCATGGTTTATGATATTTGATGATAGTTTTGGAATCATGTACATCTTTATGAGTTTTCCTAAAATGACATATTTTAGGATATTATATAGAAGTCCCCCTATGAGGCTCTATATGTTATTCTAATACATTCACTATAACACCCCAAGATTTCAATGTAAGTTATTTCCATTAAAGTAATTCAATAGCCTGTGATACACGCAACACCGAGTTCGAGCGCATCATGGATTATGAAACAAACTATTAAAAAATAATTTATGAATAGTATTAACTAAATTTGGAATTCTTTATACTCCATATAGTATTAACATCCATATTATGTGTTTCATTGACATAATTTAATAACAAATTCAAAATTACAAATAAAAAGTATTTTTTTAAAGACAATTTTTCCGCCTTTTAATGGTGAACCCTTTCTAAATCCTATATTTGAAACTTTTATATATTCATATATAATAAATTATTTTTTCTTTCGAATTAGGAGATAAAAAAATATTTTGGATAATATTTGTTGTTTTTATGATAACATTCTTATTTTGATTAATAGTGAATGATACTAAATTTTAATTGAAAACAACTTTTAAAAAAATAATTTATAGTGTTAAATTATCCATTTTAATTGGTTTGAAGTATTATTTCATTATTTCATTATCATTTAATCACATGTCGCTCATTGGATGTAATTTCACTTTTAAACCGGACATAAACACATATCAATCGATTGATTGTTTTTAATTCTCAAAAACTCAATTTCTGGTTTTGGTAATAGGATTTAATTTTAAAGTAATTAATGAAACTTATTTGTTTTTAATTTGGTAAAATAGACATAATTTTTGGATTTGGAATATCAAAATTATCATAGGGTGATTTTTTTTTATTTTTCTGAAAACATTCAATTTTTGACGAATAGTGAAAAATACAACGTTATTATTTAAAAATAAACTTTTTATTAAAATAATTATTTAGTTTAACTAAATTTATTTGATGTAAAAAATATACATAATACATATATTAGTTCAATATAATTCATTGGTGTCATTTTATAAAAAAATTAGATGTTTAAAAATTTAATGAATTTTTTTAACGTCTTTTACCAACCTTCTATGCATGTTAGAAAATTTGCATAAAACCAAATTTTACCACTTATATGAATTGAATTTTAAAATTCCAATAGACACAGTTGATATCAGAAATTAAAATGTTGATCAATAAGAAGAAACTTTTTTGGTGAATAGTATATTTCGATTTTTCTTACCACGGTTAAAAGTAAATAGGGTAATTAGAGGTAAAAATTATATTATTATTACCCTAACACATGTACTAATTATATTGGATATGTTTATTTCAACCAAACCCAACCATAGGAATAAAATATGAACTTTATGGTCCACTTGGATTTGATTTGGACATTTATTATTATTTTATTTAAATAAGAGTTGGAAGTGTTAAATTCAAACTTTCATAATTAAACTATTTTTAATATACATTAGAAAAATTCAATAGTAAATATTCATTTGAAATATAAAAATATATCTAAAATAATTTTATTTTATTTATAATTTGTATACATTGTATAATTAAATTTATTTATGACTTATTGATGATGAAGTATTTACTTTTTTGATGAATGTTCTAAATAATTGATCTTATAAATATCCAAATTAATGTAAATTGAATATTTTTTGAATACCAATAATTTTATTGATTAATATGACATGTTATCGTTAATTTAATGAATATTTTGTGCAGTAATCATGCTGTTATGACTTCCCCAAAAATCTATTACTAAATATTATCAAAATTGACATAAATGAGGTTTTAAAACAAATACAATATTATTCAATGATATAATAGTCATAAAAATATAATAAACTATCCAAGGAAATATATAGTAATAGGTATATCATTATGGAACCAATTGGGGTATTCTTGGATTTTATAGTAAGATTATTTATGCTATAATATAATTATACATGAATACATGTTAAAAGTTAAACTATTTAAGTAAGAGTTAAATCTAAAAGATAAGGTTAATAAGTTGTTTTAAACCTATCTAAAACCTACTGGTTGAGAGTTTTATACCCTTCCTTACCTTATCATTGACACAATTTATTTTGGAGCCATTATAAACCAAATATGTTTGTTTAATAAAATAATATTTCCCGTTTTCCTAAAGTGACCCTCACCACTATTAAAAAAGGGAACTACCCTTCTCTTAATTTGACACCTCCAAATCCATTTGGATCAGCCAAACCGTAACAAAGTATCCTCCCAACTGTTGTAACTTCATCCAATCGGCCTTCCATTGATCAGATATTCAACCTAATGAGCCCTTTTGATCAAACCAAAAGTAGGCACCCGAAGAAGAGATAATAAGTTCATCACCTCTTTCATTATTATCTTCTTCAACCACTTCCACTTTCTTTGTTTTTTTTCTATAACCAAATAATAACTCTAGTTCCTTATACATAATATTATGTTCTTATAAATATAGTTCATCAATTGAAATTATTCTATCCATCTTATGAATGCCAAAGTCACCATACGTGCATATATATGGCTTACCGTCTCCACGACGTGGTGTAGTTCTTATTGAACACTTAATTATTTTGATAGGTATAATAATGATGTATACATGATATGAATAATACATATTACATGTTAATGATTTGGTGTATATGATATAACATCCAATTATATATGATTTCATCTTCAATTGAATGATATTGTTGCTCATGTGTGTATGGATTACAGTCTCCATGAATGTGATGACATTCATTCCCCATCATAAGCATTAAAGAATAATTTTTACATTATGATTAAAAATAATGTTGAAGAACTTAATATGTTTCTACATATGAATCAAATACGTCCTATCCTTAACAAACATAGCTCATGTATCAAAATAGATAATGGAAAATGAATCAGTTAACACCTAAAACAATAATATTAGTAAAAATATTTATAACAACGAAATATTAGAAGATCATATATGATATCATATTTTAGTATGTGGTTATTTTATAATTTAATAATCATGATTTAACTATTATATAGAAGGATAATGTACCCTAAACTATGGAAATGTACAAGGTAAGGTTTTTTATCTCACTTTTTATTCCTGTGAGATTCATGCTATATTAAAACTATTTTTTTGTGTTGTGTATGTACTACCAATGATTGTATTCCTTGTGTAATATTCTTAAATTTATGGTTTTTTACGTCTTCACTGTATCATCCTTATTTCATGAGGTGTATGTTTATTAAGTTACCAAATCGGTAAGGGAATTTATAATTTCGATTTCCTTTCATCTAGTATTACGTAATCTTCATTGATTATTTTACTCCAAGATTATGTGTGAAATCACTATTTTTCTGTAGTAATTTCCACTCCCCTTTGTCTAGATATACTTTTGATACAAAAAATCACACCATTGATAAATTATTAATTCATCAATATGAACATGATAAGAGTAATATTAACTGAAATTATATTCATAGTGTTCAACATCATAGTCATTGGTGTTGTTGTTACAAGAATATGTGTGAAAGTATTATGATTGATATACAATGAATATCCAAACATATTCAGTGTATTTATATTTTTGAAACAAAATTATTTCATTTTTTAGCTTTAACGTAGAGATATGTCATTTATAATATATTTTATCTCAATTTACATTATATTGAGACATCTTTGTTGTTATAAACCAATTCACATTTATTTGATGTGTATACTGTACATTGACGTAGTATATAATGAATCCATTTATTCTCATGATATTATAATGTTTTTATCACTGGAATTGTTTTTTTTCAAATGTCTCTAATTTGGTTAGGACCTCAAACTAAAATATCATTTTTAATGTTTTAATGATTTATTCTTCTAAATCTTTCTCGTTAATGTCCATGTTTTAAAAATGGGTTTAAGGATTTATTTATATCGACCTGAATTTTTTAAGATAAAATTTTATTTTAAAATTTAAATGTGGAATGTGGCACCTTTATTTAAAAATATATTTTTAACAGCTTCTTGAAAAATAGTGAGACTTTTAAATGTCTTCAAGAAAAATGGGTTATTTATATCAAATAGTTTTACTGATTATTTTCATCTATGTCAATAACCTTCATTATTAAATATTGAAGTTGATTTATTATAATAAAATAATCCATATTGTATTGAATGAGTTATGTTTGACTATGTATGTGGTATTTTTATACCATTCATGGTTTTGGTTAAAATATTGACATTTAGTATGCTAGTTCATATAAAAATGATTAGATTATGTTTCGACCATTGCATAACAGAAATGTATTGGATGTAGAAAGTGACGGGTGGAGCCCGCTATAGCTCATCGATGCATCGGTAGGTATCTTGTGACAAACTAGTTTCTTGACACAAGGCCTTGACCAAATCTTATTTGTAGTCTTAGAATGAGGCATTGACTATGTGGTTATGATGTTCGGAATTACGCATTCAATCATTATGAAACTGGTCGTTATTTTAAAATGTGATTATTTTACTAGTATAATATCCATGTGAATTAGTATATTTCATTATTTGATTTATCTTTTTAATATTATATTGATGTTTATGTTTAAAAGTCTTGTTTTTTAGTCTTAATAATTGCCTTAAATTATTATTCTTGTTTATGAATGTTTTTTCTATATTGTTATCCTTACTGAGCATTTGATCTCGCCCCTTTCTATGTGTTATTTTTCCTAGGATGTGTAGAAGTATTTTATGGTTCACCTACAGGGACATGCTAATGGATATAAGTGTGTTCAAGGGGGACAAAATATTTTTTTTGTTTTAATCGCTTAATGTAATGTAAAACATATATTTATATCTATTACTTCTATGGCTACTAAAATGATTGGACATTAAGGACATGATCCCTCGTGATCATGCTGATGTTATGTAATGATGCACAAACTCTGGGTAATAAAGTTCAGGGAGTTACATTTTCTATCAGGGGAAGTTTAGTGCAAACCGTAGATGTTGGATTTAGAAAATGTCTGATAATAAAAAACTACACAAATATAGACTTTGAGGATTAGTATAGAAGAACATTCAAAAAAATTTGTAATATAAATATTATGTGGGTTTTCCAAGAAATACATACTTGTATGGATACGATTAGGTAGAGGCCACTCTGGAAAAAATGTAACTAGGAGTGAAAACTCTAACAAGGAGTTTCAGGCTTCACCCAGGGTATCCTGGTACATGAAAAAAGGCCTTGTTGCACTCTTTGTTATGAAACTCCTAGGGGATATGTTACGGATAATTCACATTTTATTTACAAACAGATTTTAATGATTTTATTATAAAATGAAAATAAATAAACTTGGTTAATTGTAAGGTGTTTTAGATTGAAAATAAGTTGTCTGGATCTTCTATAAATGAATTTGTGACTCTCAAAATGCTTTCTTGTGTTAGTCAATGGCTAGATTCCATGGAATTCACATTAATAATGAACATGATATACTAGGTGGACACGATAATGGAAATGCGAAACTAAATTGAATGTTGATGGGCATAAAAGATATTATGTTCATACAATAGTAGGTTTCCAAAAATATGGTCAACAATATATAAGTTAACCAACTCCCAAACTCAACAAAGAAGAGAAAAGCATAGAATGATAAGATCTCCAGTAGGGGAATCCGTGGAGAAACAAATGCTCAATTTACATCATGCTAGAAATATGGATGGAGACACCTTGGAAAGTGTCTCAATGGAACAATGAAATACCTTATGTGTGGGAAATAAGGATATAATTTAAATAATATTAGAGGAAAAATGAATAGTACTATGGAATAAAAAAACAATTCTAAGAATCCAATTACAGTAATTTGAAAAAAAAATGTATGGGACATTAACATTACCTAGGTCAATGCCCTATTCTATATGATAACCTCTTAGTCATGGAAGAACGTACGTGGAAATAAATGGATGGTGATATTTTTAAAATTATTAATGATCTTTGTTTATGGGATCACTTTGGAAGACTACA
Organism: Viscum album; assembly: GCA_963277665.1. Lineage (NCBI taxonomy): Eukaryota > Viridiplantae > Streptophyta > Magnoliopsida > Santalales > Viscaceae > Viscum > Viscum album. Next base: position 908,367,646 of record OY728139.1, read on the forward strand.
ATGTTGTATGTGTAACCTTGCATATTTTTTTAAAAATTCTATTGGCGGAAGAATTATATTTTCTTTTGTAGATATATTTATAAAGAACCATTTGGGATTATATGATCCATGAATTTGATTCAATTAAAGGTTATTAATTTTTGGGATGAAAATGAGAGTATGAGATATTTTTTTTAAATTATGTTATGGTTATTTGGAGGAATTTATATCATTTTGGGAATGTTATAAAATATCTTTTTTGAAAATGGATAACACATAGACTGTGTAACTACCAATCACATCAGACAATGCTATGGGAATCGATCCCACAAATATAGTGTGACTAGGATATATCACCTACCACTAGACTTTGTGATGTCCCTGGTTAATGTAACTAATTCTTTTTAGATAAATGATTTAATTGACAATAATAAGTTGATTTTGGATCCTATTTTTAATCAAATAGATATCCTTAGTATATGAAAATGATTTGGTGATAGTGTGATAATGTTTTTTTGGAACACGTACACTCTCCTGTGAACAATATATGCCTAATGAAAATAGAATACTATTTTATTTTATTTTAGGAGTAATGATGGTTTTTTTTTATTTTTGAAGAATATATGTTTTTTATAGAGATTCTGGTTATTAATGTAAAGGATTAACCTGTCATAGAGAATATGTGATTTGGTTAATTACAATTATTTATGAGACTTTATGAGTATTTGATGTTATTTGGAGATAAATGTTTATATTCACTATGAAATACTATGTGATTAAATTCTCTTGAGTTTTTTATTTCAATCATAGTTTGGATTATGTTGAAGGATTTTAAAGATTATTGTCTATTGAATGGTCATTATTAAAATTTTGGTATTGTTTGTTAAATTTTAGAAATTAAGATTAGTATTTCCTTCTAAAAGGGATTATCTATTTTATAGATCACCTTATATTGTTCTAACTATTTTCTTTTGGTTAATATCTAAATAAAAAGGGAATATATAGTTTATCCTTTGCAGATTATGTGATTCTCTAGAAGTTGATTCTAGTGCTTCATGTGTGACCAAGTCACCTTGAATACTCATCGTTTGTAGAAAAGATGAGTTAGTGGTAGAAATTTATTAAAGGATGAAACTCTTCTTAAAAATTATTTATATCTCTTTATGTTCTTAGTCAATCTCATAAATAAATTCCCCATGCTTATAAAATGGAACTTGAATCAAAAAAATATTTTCTGTTTACTTTTCTTACGAGAAAACAAATGAACGTTTAACGCATCACAAGTTGGTGGTTTTCTTATTATTATGTTTCTCATGATCATGTTTTCTATCACTCTCAATCCGGACTTGAAACAAAGTTTATCTTCTATATCCATTTTTTCCTACGTGGAATCATAGTGTGGGTTATCTCAGGTGACCTTTGTACTTCTCTTTCTTTATTTTAATGGGATAGTTTTACAGATTATTTTTCCGATGTAGGACATTAAATGAAGCTCCCAAACCCAATTTTAAACTTATGAGGAAACTATTTTTAAATGGGGGATGAATTTAATACCCCATGAGTTCATAGTATGTTATTTTCATTAATGTAATTCAATATCTTGTGCTACACTCAACACCAAGATCGATCTCACCCCGACTAACAAAAATAGTCATTCAAAATGAATTCATTAATAGTGTTAACTTAATTTTGAATTTTAAATAATCTATATAATTTTAACATCCTTATTATGTTTTTATTAGACATAATATAAGAACAAATTAGAATTTTCAGATGAATAACTATTTATCCAAAAATAATGCATTCACACCTTTTAATGGTGAACCCTTTCTGAATCCAATAATTTACACTTTTATATTTTCAATTTGATGAAATTAAATTACTACTTAGATTCGGGCAATAAAAATTTTGTTTGGATACATTTTTGGTTTTTCTCTCATAACTTTCATATTTTGATGAATAACGAAATATACTAAATTTTAATTGAAAAAAAATTTAATCAAAATATTTTATATTGTTAAATTATACATTTAAATGTTTTTGAAATATAATTATATTATATTTTTATCATTTAATCCAGTGTTGTAAATTGGAAGTAATTTCAATTTTAAACTGGATAGAAACACATATCAATATTTTGATAGTTTTTATTTTTAGAAAACCTGCTTTCTGGTCTTGACAATTCGAATTAGTTTTATATAAAATAGTACTACTTATATGTTTTTAATTTAGAAAAATAAACATTATTTTTTGATTCATAATATCAAAATTATCATAGTTTGAATATTTTTTATTTTTCTAAAAACATTAATTTTTTTATGAATATTGAAAAATACCAAGTAATTGTTTAAAACCAGATCATTTATTTAAATAATTAATTATATTATTTTAATTTATTTGAAGTAAAAATAGATAAATAATTCCTATATTATTTCAATATAATCATTGGAATCGTTTTATAATAATATTATATGTATAAAATATTATTGAATAGTTTTAACAACTTTTACGCACCTTCTAGGCATGCTAGAAAATTTACATTAAATGTAATTTCACTAATTATATGAATTGATTTTTAAAAATCCGAGAGAAATGGTTAATATCAGTTTGTAAAATGTGGTTAAATAAGATAAAAATATTTTTTTGGTGAATAATAACTGTTGTCTTCTATTTACCATGGTTAAAAGTAAATAGGGCTACTGAAGGTAAAATGATATTATTATTACCCTAACGCATTTCCTAATTCTATTGGATAAGTGTATTTCGACATAAATTAACCTTATAAATAAAATTTGATCATCTTTGTCCCCATGAATTTGATTTGGACATTTATTATTTTTTATTTAAAAAATAGTTAAAAGTGTTAAATTCAAATTTGCATAACAAAAATACTTTTAATATAGGGTTATACATAAGATACATTAAAATATAAATATTAATTAAGAAGATAAAAAGATTTTTTGAATAATTTTATTTTAATTATAATTTTTATACATTAAATATTTAAATTTATTTACGATACATTCATTATGGAGTAATTACCTTTTTAATAATAGGAGAAAATAATTTTTGTTATAAATATTTAAATAAATTTAAATTGAATCTTTTAATGAATTACAATAATTTTCTAGATTAATATGACATGTTAGGATTGATTTAAAGAATTGTTTGATGTAATAATTCTTTTATTACCTCCACAAAAATCAATTACTAAATAGTTTCAAAATCCACACAAATGAGTTTTTAAAAAAACTATATTATTAAATGATATAATAGTCCTAGAAATCTAATATTTGGCCAAAGGGCTTATATAATAATATATATTTCATTAAGGAACCACTGGGGGTTTTCTTAGAATTTTATAGTATGCTTATTAACCATATAGTATAATAATACATGAACAGATGGTAAAAGTTAAACTATTTAACTAAGAGTTAAAGCTAAAATTTACGGTTAATATAGTGAAAAATACATGTCATAAACCTATAGGTGGAGCTTTTTTCGAACCATCCCCCCATTTTTCTAGAAATAAATTATTTTTGAGCCATTATAAACCAAATATGATTGCATAATAAAATAATATTTCATGCTTTTCCTAAAGTGACCCTCACATCAATTATAAAATGGCACTTCCCCTTCTCTTAATTTTACACATCCAAATCCATTTGGATCAACAAACCCCTACCTGAATATCCTCCAATCTATAATCACTTCATTCTAGAGGCCTTCCTTTTACCATAAATCCATCTTGTGGATCCCTTTTGATCAAATCAAAAGAATACACCCAAAGAAGAGGTAATAATTTCATCACATCTTTCAAAGTTATCTTCTTCTTCCACTTCATCTTACATTGTTTTTTCCATACCAAAATAATAACTCCAGTACCTTCTACAAACTATGATGTTATTATAGATATGGTACAACGATATTCATTATTCTATCCATCTTATAAATGTCAAAGTCAACATATGTGTCTATGTATGACTTATTGTCTTAACGTTGTGGTGTAGTTGTTATTCAGTACTTCATTATTTTTATGTGTATAATAATTATGTTTAATTGATGTAAATAATAAATATAACATGTTAATGATTCATTATATTTTATATAACATCAAATTATATATAATTTCACCTTAAAATGAATGTTATTGTCACTCGTGCCTACGTACAGATTACCGTCTCCATGAACGCGATGAGATTCATTTGCCATCATAACCATTCAAAAATAATGTTCATTTTATAATTACACATAATGATTAAGAACATAATAAATTTCGGTATATGAATCAAATACATCTTATTCATAACAATCATTACTTATGTAACAAAACATATGAAGGAAATAAAATCAGTTATCACTCGAAACAATGATACTACAAAAATATTTTTAACAAAACAACATTAAAATATCATATATGTTATCATATTTTTGAATGTGGTTCTATTATAATTTAATAACAATTAGTAAAATATTAGAAAATATGTTAAAATACACTAGACTATGGAAAATTACCAGGTAAGGGGTTTTCATCTCATTTCTTATTCCCATGAGATTCATGCTCTATTGCCATTATTTACTTTTGTGTGGTTTAGGTACTGCCCATAATTGTATTCCTTGTGTGATATACATTAATTTATGGGTATTTAAATCATCATTTTATGATCCTTCTTTCGTGGGGTATATGTTTCATATATTACCAAATTGGTAAGATAATTTCTAATTTCGATTTCTACTCATTGAGATTTACACAAACTTCATTTATTGTTTTACTCAAAGATTAAGATTGAAATCACTATTTATTTATTTATGTATTAATTTTCACTCCCCTTTGTGTGGATATATTTTTATACATATAATAACTCCATTGATAAATTATAAAGTCATCGATATGAACATGATAAGAGTAATCTTAACTCAATTTTTATTCATTGAGTTAAACATCAAAGTCAATTGTGTTGTCATTACAAGAATATGTGTGGGTGTAATATAATTTATTTACACTTAATATCAATCCTATTGAGTGTATTTATATTTTTCACACATAATTATATCATTTATTTGTCCATAATTTAAGGATACAACCTTTATAGTGGATTTCATCACAATTTACATTCTATTGAGACTTCATTGTCGTTATGCAGCAATTAACTTTTATATGGTGTTTATAATATAAATTGACATAGTATATCATGAATCCCTTTATTATCATGATATTATAATGTTTTGATAACCAAAATTATATGTATTCAATTGTCACTCATTTGGTTAGGACATCTAACTAAAATATTATTTTAAATTTTTTAATGATTTTTCCCCTAAATATTTCTCATTAATTTCGATGTTTTAAAAACAGGATTCAAGATTTATTTATATGGACATGAATATATTAATATTAAAATACCTTTTAAAAGATTTAAAGTCGTATGGGATACATTGATTCAAAAATCCATTTTGAACAACATCTTGATAAATAGTGATACTTTTATGTGTTTTAAAAAAAGGGTATATTTCACTCAAATAGTTTTACAAATTATTTTAATCTATGTTAATATACATCATTATTATTTATTATGGTTTTTTTATTAAAATAAAATCTTCCATATTGTATTGAATGGGATTTTTTTGAATATGGATGTGCTAATTGTATACCATTCATGGTTATGGTTAACATAATGACATTTCGTATGCTAGTTCTAATATGAATCTTTAGATTATGTTTCAACCTTTTCATATGTGGAATGGATTGGACTTAGTATGTGACATGTGGAGCTCACTATAGCTCCTTGATTCATCGGTTGGTCTCATGATTCAAACTAGTGTTTTGGAACAAGGCGTTGACAAAATATTATTGGTAGTCTTGGAATAAGGCCTTTACAATGTGGTTATGATGTCCAACATTCTACCTTCCATCATTATGAAATTCGATATTTTTATTACATATGATTAATCGACTATTAGAATATCCATGTGAATAAGTATACGGAATGAATTGATTTATCTTTTCCATATTATATTTATGATTAACATTAAAAGGCTTATGTTTTATTCTTATACATTTCCTGAAATGTTTATTCTTATATTTGAATGTTTCCTCTATATTGTTATCCTTACTGAGCATATAAGCCCACCCCTTCCTATGATTTATTTTTCCCCAGATGTGAAGATGTATTCTATGGTTTACCTTCAAGGATAGGGTAAGGGATATAAATGTGTTTAATGGGGACAAAATGTTGTTGTTGTTTTTATCTCATGATTTAATGTAAAACATAAATTTGTATCTAGTACTTCCACGGCTACTAAACTGATCGGTCTTCTGGGACATGATCCAATGTGATAATGCCAATGTTATGTAATAATGCACCAAATCTAGTTAACTAGGGTCAGGGAGCTACATTCACCATGTGATTGTTATTAGATAATGAGGTATCTTTAATTATATGATTTTTAAGATACTTTAGAGCAGGTTCAGTTGATCTAAAATTGAATGGATACAAAAAAGTCACGGAAGATGTCAAATGCTGATCATCATTGTCAACCAATAGAGTTCTATGTCTGGGAATGTGTATTCTTATGTGTCTCAAATATAATTGGGAATTATAATATTTAATGGAAAGTGAAGCTTTAGCTTAAGTTCGTGGGACCCTTTTATTTTTTTAGAGAGTCATGAAGTATGACTATTCGATGTAGCTAGTTCATGCGTATTAGGATATTCATGAAATAATTATTGTCTCATAGAATCAACAGTAAAATCTAGATCCATGTAATATCTTTCATGTTGATAAGGATGAGTTTCTGAGTAATACTTCTTTTATGTATTATTCTACAAGTATTATGTACTAGAGAATCTAGGCTCCCTAAGAATAGATGGTTCCTCATATATAGGTACAATGGTAGTATAGTCACATATAAGATAAGGCTTGGGAGTGAGTAGATGATGTGTGTGATCAGTGGCCATATTCATTCAGAGATTATGTTTCACCACCCTTGGAAGGGAAACCCCAGGAAGACTGTCATTAATGGGGGAATATTATGAGATCACATATTTTCCTCATGGTATGTAACCTTTTAATTTTAGTTTAAAACCTTAATTTTATCTGTATAAATATTCCCAATGGTTTAAAGAATTGTTGGGGAGCATTTGGGAAGGTTTTGAGCCCAAAGCTCAAGATTTCACAGAGATAACAGAGGTTCATGGTTAGAACATGGTTAGTTATATCCACGCACCTCAGACCATGATCCATGGTTAAGGGGCCACACATTTTGGCTATATGGTTCAAGGGAGTTTGGACCATGTAGGGATAAGATATAGGGTGTTTTTGGGATACACATGATTTTCCCAACCGTGCACTCTAGGTCATGTGGGCTATGATCCATAGGTATTGGGGTGTTCTTGGTTGGTGTATGATTTGGAAAACTATGCGTCTAAACTATGTGACCCCGTAAAAAGTAGAAAATTATTATTTTCCACATCTTTCAGTTTAACCCACCCATGTCCTTTTTTCCATTCTACACAAAAAATCACATATCCTCCTCACATATTTATATATCTTAATACTAACATTACTCTTTAATGTAATTATTTCTTCTAGACACAGATTTATGTTTAATCTATCATGTTGGGTAACCACTGGGACACTCTCAATTACATAATATCCTTTGTTTGTTCTTCTTACTATCAATGGAGTTTGTTTTAATGTGATCTCATCTTCCTTATTTTCAAGGAGATTCTATGTTTTTCCTATTTCTATTAGTATATATTAAATGAAAGGTGAATACTACAAGACATGTCAATGATAGACATGATGTATTTGGAATAGTGATTACCCATAAAGCCTTACTACATTATATTATTATTTATCACTTGTTTAATTTTTTGTCTTCATAGATTGACTTAGTGTCTCCTTATTCATTGTTTAATTCCCACAACTTTGAAAATTTACACCCATTGAGGTTTTCACGTGGTATTTCTCTTATTATTTTTACTGCTTACGTGACCAAAACACCTTTCATATTGTTAATCTTGACTCTTAAATGGAATGTATTTTAGTCATTAACTATGAATTGAATGGTATTACCACATCACATGTTTTTTTATAAAAAATGGTCATTCCATTTTTTAATGGAAGAATAATAATTATAAATCCTATATGGAATCCCTTATACATATCATAGTCATCCATGACATCCCTTATACTTATAGCCACAGTCATGGAGTCCCTAATCCATGTGAAACTAGAATTGTTTCTCTAATACATGTGGCACCTAGAATTTCCTCCCTTATATTATTAAACCATGCATGGAATCCCTTATACATTTGATATTCAGTATGGTTTCCCTTATACTTGTGGCCTCGGAAATGGTGTCCCTTATAATTGAGAAATGTGGGCATGGTGTCCCTTTTAATTATGAAAGATAGACATGGAGTTCTATATTCATGTGATACAAGGGTATGGAACCCCATATCCATGTGATACTAGGTTATGGAGGCCATTATAACTTATGATAAATGGGAATGGAATCCCCAACTACGTTATGTGACTCTTGTGACCAAACAGGGATGTTTGAGTTATGCCTCAAGTCCTAGATAACAGTACGTATGTAAATATATCGATATAATATAATTATATATATAGCATATATATATATATACAATTATCTATTGTTATTCATATATGATAATGATGACATATGTTCATATGTTTTGATAAAATGGGGTAAAAAACGTAGTGTCAGCCAAACATCCTTCAAGATAAAAAAAACCCATTAATGTATTATTATTAATTTCTCATTATTATATTTGTACACTACTCATATTATATGAACTGGATTCATACATATAGACACCATTTGTGGTGGCATACAAAGTATATATGAAAAGTAGTTTCGGCCACTAGTTGGTACATAGAAATACTTCATGGATACAGGTAAGGATAGAGAACACCCCCAGTCGTCAATACTAGATCTGATTTTTGTATGGGATCAATAAAAACCAAAATGAGACATAGATCATGATTCACTCAATAGATAATATTTTAGTCATTCTATTCCATTTTACATACCTATATATATGTGTTGATAATACTATGTTTTCTTATTCTTTTTTGTTTAGAGACATGACATTACATCATTTTATATTTGTTAATGGATATTTAAACTACATGTTTTCTATATTATCGAGCTGATTTATATTCTTCTATGAGTTGATATTATTATTCTTCCATTTATCTGTTTATTAAAAAATAGTGTTACTCCAATCATATGGTTTTATTCTATTCACTATACCACTTTGGAACCTCACTGCTTGCTGAAAGCTTCTAATGTATATGAATAAATTCTTAAGGCCATGATTCTAGCTAGGTTCGGTTACTTATGAGTGCAATGGGTGTGGGGAATTACATTATTGGATTATATGAATAATTTAGGAAGTGTTTTTAATGAAATATATTTTGGAGTATATAAAACTGTTCCATATATATTCTAATTGGATAGTAAATAATTTGATATATGGTCATTAGATACATAGTCATTGAATACCATTTTATCATATAGATACATTAATTCTTTTTTACTTTTTTTTTTATTTATAAATATGGAAATTAACATATAATATATAATTATTGAATAACATAAATATTTAATAACTAATTAGAATTATTTATTGTATAATTAATTATTTTTTCAATGCATATTATATGTTTTTTAATTTAATATTTAATGTTTGTTCAAAATTTTAGATAATTATTGAAATACCAAGGGATTGAAAAAATTTAATGGTTAGAAGATAAATAAATGGTTGTGTTAAAAATAATTTTTGATAGGGTTATTTTGTGATGAATTATTTTTCTATAGGTTTTCTTTTATTAAGTTAATATATTAAATTAATCAGTTTTTTGGAAGATTATATTAAATTTTTTGTTTTTAGTTAAAAATTTTGCGTCTAACTATTTTTATTTGTGATTGATATGATATAATACTAAATAACGCATGATATTAAAAACTGTAATTTTATAATAAAACTGTTTTCCAATATATTTTCCATTGTCTTTAAAATAATAAATTTCCCATGATTATAAATTTATTCATGTTAAAATGATTTATAATTTGATATTTTTATGTTGTGATTTGGTAATATGGGCCATCTAATATTATTAGATAAAAATATATTATCATGGTAAATAATAAACATGGTAAAAAGAGAGATAAAGGTAGTAAAAATGGAAGGCTCTAATTTTGTATTAGTAAAATGATATAAACTCATTCTGTAAGACAATTTTAGGTTTAGTTTTTAGTAATAAAATTTTTACCAATATTAAATTACCTAAAACCTCAAAATTGCATGTGATTCAATACATATCCTTCACTCTCTCTCACATATTCAAAAAATTTATTATCATAAAATCACATAAATGGAAAAACTGGTATACTTAAAAAATAAAATTAGACATGAATAAAATAAAATAATACCTAAAAACCAAACTATTGTGCCCTAATAATTTATAATTCATATCCTTAAATTAAAAAAATGAAACAAAAGTTTTAGAACACTACTATGAAAAAAAACAATAGGAAAAAAACATAACCCAATATTTGTCCAGAGTGATATTTTTTGGGAAATCCATGTACATCCAGGATAGATCATTGACATAAATATTAAAAAAGATATGTTGTAGACCTTCTATTGTTTTTAATTGATTGTCTGAGACCATTAAACCTCAAAAATATTATTATAGAACTAATCCAAAACAATTAATTATTAGTATATATGATAGAGAGTGTCCAATTTATATAGGTTTCATCGAGGCTCTGAGGAACCTCCAACACCAGCAAAATATCATTTCCTCTAGAGAATTCTTGGATTCACGTTCAATTTATTTCTTAATGTATTTTTATAAGGACTTTCACAAATAATCGTATGAGACATTCTTTTATTCAGTGAAATGGATTTGAAGGAAATCCATTTTTACGAGGAATGTTTCATAACACTTTGCAAAATAGATATAGTATCCTTCATAGAACCATTAGAGGTTGAAATATTATGATCCTTAATGATATAAATCTTTCATTCAAACCTCATCACTATCATTTTTTGGGACATATAAATAGTTTTTAAGAATCCTAGGTTTATTAGCATTGCAAGAAGAATGGGATCACTTATTTTTTCCACCTTATGGATATAAAAAAATATACAAATAAAATTATTTCATCCCTTTAGTTATTCATAAGACCAAATACACTGAGGTTTTAAGAAAAAAATTCCACATCAAATTCATACTACTTCTGTTTCCAACATTTTGCGGTATATTTCATGGATTCAATTGACACATCTCTTCTAGATCCATACTTGTATGATGCATAATGATAAGTAAGGTTTTTATTTTTTCCACCTGCTACTCTCTGTCATTCACCATTAACATTTTCCTATGTGACCTCATCCAAAATATAAAATTTATTAGATATAATAATATTTTATGATCTCCCTACTCCAGAGGCTATTGGTTGAAATCATAAACTTGAAATTATAGTCTATAAGTGGAAGAGTATTCATGCTTTAATTTAGTCAATTACACAAAATTTGAGACATTTAATCCAAAATAATTATGCATCTTATATATATCATTAGATAAAAAAGTATCAAGGTAAATATTTTATAGTTTTCTTCCCCTCATTGAGATTATTTAACTCAATTATATTTCTTTTATCCTTATGAAATACGTGGTTTAGTTTGGATATTTTCCACTGACTGCTAAGGTGGTTGCCATAATTATAGCCACGTAAGTATATATCTCTTTATACAATGAAAAGTGGTGTTTAAGAACAATAAATTGTTGAACCATCATCTATGTGTATATGAATCATTTATTATTTTCACCATAATTAACCAATCAATATATCCATTATGTACATCCTCAATCAAATCTATACAAAGAGTGTTTTTTGTACCTACCTTTGGGATAATGAAGACAGTCCTTTGTGTGTCCTCAATTACTTTATTCTTGACATTATTATCGATATGTTAATAATATTCATCAAATTGAAAACCAAGGGTTGTTGGAAGATATCCTTTTTAATGATGTCCTTACTTCTAGAAATTATGACAACAGACCTTCCATGGTTCATATTGTATATGTTCAAAATATCTGTATTCACCATCGATCAACATTCACATCATTTCAAGAGGGGGGTTGAATGATACATATCAATAGATATATATGCATATTTTGAGGGTTTTAAAGTATAATTAATTTATTCATATAATAAAATGTGACTTGAGGAATTAGTTATAGACTATATAATAGTCATGTTTTAGAAAGAAAAATTAATTCCAGGATGTTTAACCCAAATTGTCTATGTGGGTGAGTCATGAATCATGCGTCGGTAAAATGACCAGTGAAGAAGGAATAAATGAAATCCTAGAGTGCATTTTCAAAATCAACACCCAATCATAATGAAAAATTCCTTATTTGATTATTTTATTAGAATACTTAATGGTCCTAGCATCCAAATAACAGTTCTTTTTGCCTTAAACTAGACTTTTTATGCTTGAATTTTACATCGATATCGGATGGAATCATTTTCTTGAACATTCCTGAACTATAGGGGAATATGAAGTTGTTTTGAATTATATTACTACTTATACATAGATACTAGAGTGGTTTATTCACCAAGGATGATTGTGGGGACCTACAACAAAACAATTTTTTTTTTTAATTTACAAGAGTCGATCAACCGATAAAAATTAAATGAAAATAATTAATTATTACCTTGGATACCAATAAAAATTAGATCCAACTATGTTTTAAGTCTCTACCCTTACTAAAGGAAGATAGATTGATACCTCCTCCATCAGTAGATAGGAAATTTTTCGATCTCCCCCATCATTCACATGAATTTTTCTTCCAATGTATTTTCCCTCTTTTTTAAATATAAAATGGGATCTCTTACACCCATGAACAACTACATATATGATTCTTATTTCTATTTAATTATTGAAAAAAGTATATTTATTATTGTATTATTAAATTTTCATTAGTTTTTATAAAAAATAAGGTGTCATATTTCCTTCATTATTTAAGAGGATGCTACATAAAGGGATTATTTTTATCATGTTATGTAATGATTTGTTCTTCATTTCATTCATTTATATTCTCATATGCATTTTGACCAAATAAAAATATACACAATAATAATTCTATATTATTATAATTATTACTCAATAAAAATTATATTGTAATAATATAATGCTATGTTTTTATTCATTAGTAATAACATGTTCTTTTTTAAGGGTTTTACCACCTGTGTAAATAGTGCTAAAACATTACCATAATGAATTATTATTAAAAAATACCTGTTATTTGTTATAATTTAAATGTTCATAATTTTATTTCATAATTCATTATTTTTAATATATATGACCATTTTTATTAGTAAATCCAATACATTTTATTGTATTTAAATTTAAAAAAAGATATGGTACATCACAAACCATCACCATATTATTCATAAAATTACCATTAGAATTCAGAAATACATTAAAATCAACATACTACATATTCATGAACATTTTAATGGTGGTGAAACAACAACAGGGTAATATATTATAATATGTTTTTATATTTAATGAATTTTAAATTCCTTGTATATTTCATTGAAAATGACATGGAGCTTCAATGAATCAGCGTATACTAAATAAATATTATTCTTAAATGTGAAATTTATGAAATATCTATTTAATTCATCCATATTAATAAGGAAAATTGTATTATGAAAAATATTTATAAAATATTTATTATTTAAAATTTATTAATTTATATTTTTGAAATAATTACTTAAATGTTAATGATAAGGATAAATTCATATAAGACAAAAATTTTCAATAATTTAATATTCGATCTATTACATAATTTTTCATAAATAATAAATCAATTAGCAATAATAAGTAATAAAATCTTTTAATAATTTATATAATAAGAGGAATAATATTTTTTACTTTAACTATTAATTCGTTAGAAATGATGATAAAATCATTTAATGTAAAAACATATTATTTTCAGAGAAATGTGTTTATGTATGAATTATATTTTATATTAATAAATTAAATGTATAATAATTAATTAATGATTTGAATAATAATTATACATTATAAAATCAATAAAAAATATTAACATTCAAATAAACGCTTTTAGTAGGAATGTAAAAAGAATATAATAATTTATTATGCATAAAAGTATATTTTTATCTCAAAATGGGTTTACTCATTTTTTGATGGCTATTATCTTTATTTATTACACTTATAGTAATTTAATTTCATAATATTGATTACATATTTTAAATAATAATAATTATACTCAATATGATCATCTTAATTTTTTTACATCGTGAATAGTTACCGGGGGGACAATCTTGTTTCCACTAGACGGGTTAAATGTGGGGTGAACCTAATGGATTATGTTTTAGATAATATAAAAAATTCTTTGACATAAATGGTGGATTTTGTTTCGATTTTAACATAATTATATCTGAAAATATAAAAATATGTATCCACATGACTTAAGAATTACATATATTATATAATAATGTTTCATGTATTTTCATGTTTTCTACTCACCTCCCTTATAAAAGGGTGCCTCCTCTTCTCATTTATACACACTAATGGAGAAATATATATTGTCAAATACATACAAAAATCCTAAACCAACAATCGTATACTCATTCTAGAGGTAACCATCTAACCGAAAACCATATCAATAAGGTTTAAGGTGTTATATAATGTATGATACTCGACGAAAAGGTAAATTTATTTGACGATAAATTTCACGTTTCATTCCTCCTAAACATAATAAAAATATTTATCCGCCATATTAACATGTTAAAATAAATATTTTTACTATAAAAAAATGTTTTCATGTTAACCTTAAAACTAATTTCTATATCTTTTATAACTACTCAAACATAATAACATGGATCATACTAATGTATGGACTAATTTCTCTGTAATGTGATATATGTTTTTTCGTAATGGTCTCTAATGGGTCATTTAAAAAATGTATTTAATATGTTTAATTTATTTTTATAACATAATTTTGATTATATAAATATAAAATAATTTCAATCATCATACCTTCCCATTTAACTAAAAATGATAACGTCTCTCATGTGTATGTGTGGTCTATTACCTCCTTGAAGCGATGAGTTTCATTTTTTTCTTTTTTATGTGGGTATTAATAAGGTTATATTTAAATAATTTATATGATAAATAAGATATTTGTTTTGTAATATATATTGATATTGTTATATAGCTTTTTTTCTTACATGCAACAGAAATTGAAAAAATCACTTGTGTGTACATAAGGACAACCATCATTATGATGTGATGTAATTTCCATTTTTATAATTTACTTATATTAATTGTTATAAAATTTAATATAAGAAATTTATATTATATGTATGATTTTGTTTATATTCATTATAAGATTTAACCCCAACCAAGGTGTAAGGATAAGAACCACTGAATAAAAACATATATGGGAAATAGAATAATCAATAACCAAATGTAGATTTTAATGAAGAAAAGTTAATAAATTTGTAGTTGAAATTTATAATGCATAAAATGAGTATCAATAAATGAGGTAAGGGTTTATGTTATAATCTAATTTCCTTTCAGGATTAACTATGTTAAATTTTCAATGTGGGAAATTATGTTATATATATCATAAAAACATCGTATATTTACTTCTAAAAATTATATTTCTATGGTTTTCATGTTTTCATTTCATTTTCCTTTTTATGTAAATTAAAATTACCATTAAATGTTTTTTACAATATCAAAACTGATTTACGCATTTCAATTAATTATTTAGCTCATATATATGTTTGCTCATAAAATTATATAAAAAATGTTTTTAAATATAAATAAATTTATAGAAAATAAAATTTTCCATAACTTTTAATTTATTTAAAATATTTTAAAGGATTTATTAAAAATATTTTTGACCAATTAATATTTAACATTTTTAAAGGTGTGAATCTGGTTATTTCTTTTATCATGTATTGTATGAGTAGATTTTATCACCATCATGTCCTTACATCATTATGATACTTACATTAAAATTTTAAATTTTTTTTAAAAGAAAATACTATTCCCATTTTAAGGGGATTTTAGTTTAATATATTAACCAAAATAAAATGGGTGTTTTCTCTATATTTCAATGTTTAATATATGTCATTTTATAAAAGTGATTATCATCTATGTCCAAATAATTTATTAATTATTATATTTCACATGGAGTGTTATTGAATGATAAAATACACTTCCAATCTCTATACAGATTATGATTTTACATGGATAAAATATTTATGAAACTAGTTTCATTTTCATGGGATATGATTTGATAAAATGATTAATGATTTTATGTTATTTTGGAACACATATATAAGTTTTTCATTATGTGACAGGTGGGACATGAATTATATATCCAAAAAATTCATTGAGTAATGATTTATTTCTCATGTGGTATTATGAAATAGTATTTGGAGTGATCCTAATCATGTAAGGGACTATGTTTACTACGATTATGTTGGTATGGATAATTGACTAATTAAATTAATATAATTGGGAGTGAACCTTATCCACTATAGGATTTGATAAACTAATATATTATAATTAGTGATACATGACTGTGGAAGTTATTTTCTATGCTTATTTGTATTCCATAGTTTTATTTCTTATTCTTATGGTATTTTAACATACCTCATGATAGATTATTTTTTATTTTGTACTTTTCTAACACATGTTATGTTTTATTAAAAATCATTATTTATCAATCTTACTGAATTTTCTATAACATTTTGGGTATATTTTAAAATGTTAATATAATAACCCTTCTCATTATATCATTTTTAAATACGATTTACTACAGAATATTGAAATTAATAGAACTCAAAATATAGAGAGTTATAGTGTATTTGGGAAATTATTTACATTACATAACAAATTAAAACATGAAAAACAACATATTTATTGAAAAAATCATTGACATGACTGAAACATTTCTTTGTACTTAAAAATGCATGGGATAGCCTTCATACATACATATGAAAGGGGTGATCTATAAAACTGATAATGGGAAAAAAAATCCATGCCACGAGGATGACAATATACTTTAAGAAATAGACATATCAGTGGATAATAAATGGGACATTAATATAATCCATGATATTGTATGATAATTATAACATGGGAAATGTCGCAACAATATACACCAAGACATAAACATTACTCAATGCTCATTTAACATAGAGAATGTTCAGTTAAGGAATATTTTACATGGAGGACCATGGGTTGAGTACCTTTACACATAGAGGATCATGATTAATGGCTCATTTCACATTATGTATCATGTTAATAAACATTACCCAATGCATTAGAGCACTATCAAGGAAAATACATCATAATCCTTTCATTTTTAGGTTTAAGTGTTCCAAATAGATCATATTACATGGTTTCATCTAACTTCACAACTTATTACATGATCATTGAATTTTCAATACATAAATTACCTAATTAATAAGTATATGTCCATGAATGTGAATACCCTTGATATAGAATGGGGAATGGTATTCACTTGTAGTGGTAAATATTTGACACCATAACAGCGTCATACATGAGATATTAATATTGGTTGATGAGAGAGAAATTTGTCTCATATCCATTATAAATGTAATGTATAATAAGGTGGATATATTATAAGATATCCCATAAAAGGAAAAACTAATTTATAATAGATAAGACAAAAGTAATTCTTGATAAAAAGGGTGGACGATTCCTTCCTAAATATCGGCATTATAACAGTTGTACATAAGGGATCATAAGAGGAATAAAAGAGAGTGAAGGGGGATACCATAATTTAATCATCAAATAGAATGTAAGGGAAATTTTTAATAATTTAATCCAACTTAAGAAAATTGAAATCAAAATTTAATATCATAAATTAAGTTCATGATTAAAATAGGAGAGGGAGAATCCCCTAAAAAAAATCAGCATAGTAACAGCTTCTCTATTGGTCAAAATGAGAGACTTTAAATGTAATCACTGTCCAATAATATAAATTGGATAGTCATGGAATCATAATAACTGAATGAAAATAAAAACAATTTAAATTATAAAACTAATTTAATAGAAGGTTCTTAAATTTAAAGAAATAGATCACGAATGTATCCTTAAATGATACTTATAGTGATAGTAAATACTATGAATCCTTGGATGAAGAGTCTTTTTCGGATGAAGATAATACTTTACCTACCTTCGGTGAAGTTTCATGGATTTTTATGCTCCTTGAGAATGAAAATGCTGAAGTCAAGAAATAGCTTGATAAGGAAAAATTAGGAATTTATATTCTTACTATAGAAATATGAGATCTTTCTAAAGATCTTGATTACTAATCCCTTGACTTTAAAATTATTTCAAAAAACCATTAGGAAGTTAATTCGGAGAAGGATAAACTTTCTATGGATCTAGAAAAAATAATTACGAAGAAATATGTTTTCGAGCCTAACTCTAGTACTATAACTGATGTTTTTTAGGATAAGAACATAGTTATTAGACTAAATTTAGAAATATTTTCCTTGATGAAGTGTTTTTCAAACATTACTTTAGGTAAGGAAAACTTTAATAAGATGTATTCCCAAATTCGACCTCTAAGGAATAATTCTGGATTTGGTCATACAAGTTCAAAACCGATTTTTAGTAAAAAATTAATTTGTTCCTCAAAGTGCTCATTTTGGAACTAAGTGTCAGTGTGGTGGGCATTGGAAAAAAAATTGTTCCATAAAAAAACTCAATCTTTATGTTTTCATAAATCTTATTTTTCAAATAAAATGTGGATTCCTAAAATTTTGGTTTTTGAAGTTTCCATATCCAATAAAGTTTGGGTTCCAATAGTCAATTACTCTTACTTTTAGGAAATTAAATATAGTACCAATAAAAAATAGGGTACATTGATAGTGGATGTTCATGGCACATGACTGGTTAAAAAACTTCTTCGAAAATATTATCAAGATGAAATGAGGAAAATTAACATTCGGAGATAATTCTAAGGGATAAATATTTGGAATATGTAATGTTGTTCTTCTTGAAAAATCTTTGATTTCAAATGTTTTATTTATTAAAGGACTTAAGGACAACCACATTAGTATATTTCAATTATGTGATGAAGGTTTCCTTGTGAATTTTAGGAATAAAAAGTGATTATTACACAATTCTAAGAATGATTTTATTCTTTCAACCCATAGGCAAGAGAATATTTAAAAATTAAACATATAATACCTTAGAAGCCAAGATATACCTTGACCTAGTATAATGGAAGATCATTCTTGGGGGTGGCATAAAAGTTTAGGACATTTTAACCATAGGAAACTATGAAAACTCTCTATGAAAGGACTAGTTAAGGATCTATCAGAGATTAGATTTGATTTTTCAAAAGTTTGTGATCCTTGTAAATATGGAAAGAAATATAAATCATGTTTTAAATTAGTCGGTGAAGTCTCAACTAATGATGCATTACTGTTAGTGCATATGAATCTTTTTGGACCAACCCAAACTGGAAGAATTGGAGGTAAAAATTATGTATTTGTCTTATTTGATGATTACACTAGATTTATGTGGGACTATTTTCTAGGAAAAAAATATGAAGCTTTTTCTTATGTCCAAAATTTTAGAGCCCAAGTTATAAATGAGAGAAACCTTCATTTGATAACTATTCATAGTGATCAAGGAGGATAATTTCAAAATTTTAATTTTGAAATATTTTGTAGTAAAAAAGGAATTACTCATAACTTCTCAGCGCCCAAAACACCTCAACAAAATTTTGTTGTTGAAAGAAGAAATAGAATTATTGAAGAAATGACAAGAACCATTTTGAGTGAATATTCAGTATCCAAACATTTTTGGGCTGAAGCTTTAAGTACTGCTTCTTATACTATAAATAGTGTTTTGATTAGACCTTTTCTTAATAAAAAGCCTTATGAGTAATGGAATGGTAGAAAACCTAGACATTCCATTTTCAAGGTTAATGGTTGCAAGTTATTAACTATGAACACTAAATATCATCTACACAAATTCGCACCAAAATATCATAGAGGAATTTTCTTTGGCTACTTCACAACTTCTAAGGCTTATAGTGTTTTCAAAAAAAATATGTTTACTTTTGAAGAAACAATACATGTCAAATTTGATGACAATGATGCTTTTGTTTGTAAAAAACCTCACCCTACATCTTCAGATGTGTTTCCAATAACTTATTATCTACCCTTGATAGAAGATCCTTCTAATAAGGAAAATGTTCAGGAAAATATTTCTGAATCATTTACCCTAAAAGACTTCCTACCCTATGTTGATGAACATGTTTTACAAAACCCAAATCAGATATTTCTAAGGAATTATCCAAGTGATATTGGAATTGGTGATGTTAATCAGCCTTTAAGGACTAGAAGTTCCATAAGAAATGAATTTAAAAATCTAGCATTCCATTCCTAATTAGAATCAAAAAAGCAGTGATGAAGCTTTAGGTGATGATGATTGGATAAAAGCTATCTATGATGAGCTAAATGAATTCAAAGAGAATAATGTCTGGACCTTGGTTGAAATACCAAATGAAACTTAAGTTATTGGAGTAGAATTAGTCTTCAAAAATAAATGTGATGAAAATAGAATCATGGTAAGATGTAAAGCTCGATTTGTTGCAAAATGTTATAATCAAAAAGAAGGAATAGACTATGAAGAAACATATCCTCCAGTAGATAGACGTGAATCTATTCATATTCTACTTTCCCTTTTAGCATTCGTCAATTTCAAAATTTTTTAAATGGATGTTAAATGTGCTTTCTTTAATGGTTTTGTAAAATAAGGATTTTTTGTTGAAAAACCTCATGGTTTTGAAGATTCAAAACTTCATGAACATGTTTAATAACATACCAAAGATTTGTATACACTTAAGAAAACCCCTCGATCTTGGTATGATAGAATTATATGATTTTTTCATCAAAATAATTACATTAATGGAAATGATGATCCAACCCTTTTTATAATGAATGATAATAAAAATATTTGATTGTTAATATTAATGTTGATGGCATTATATTTGGTTCAACTCAGCAATATTTAAGTGATTCCTTTGCAGATCTATTGAAATCTATGTTTTCAATGATTATGATGGGTGAGTTATCATTTTTCCATGGTTTTCAAATTTCTCAAAAACCAGTAGGAATATATATATCCCAGCATAATTATAGTAAAGAACATACTAAAAAGTATGGATATGACAACACTAAGAGTACATGTACTCTCATTGGTACCACAAATTCACATGATCTTGATGAAGTTGAGAAACCAGTACATCAAACATCTTTCAGAGGTATGATAGGAAGTCTGCATTACTTGAGAGCTAGTCATCCTGTCTTAATATTTTTAGTATTCTAATGTGCAAGATATCAATCCAATACTAAGGAATCTCATTTAAAGGTAGTGAAAAGGTTATTTCACTACATAAAGGGAACGATGGATCTTGTACTCTTTTAAACATCTAGAAATGATTTTTTTTATAACTTTTTTAGATGCTGACATTGGTGGATGTAGAATGGATAGGCAATGTAAATTTGGAACTTTCCATTTATTAAGATATTTATTAGTTTATTGGTCACGCAAAAAAGAAACACTAAGTAGCACTTTCAACTACTGAATCTGAATATGTAGTAGCTGGAAGTTGTTGTGCTCAAGTGTTTTGGATGCAATGCACACTCACAGATTATGGAAATAGTTTTACCAAAACACAAATTTTGTGTGATAATACTAGTGCCATTTCCCTATGTAAAAACCATGCACATCACTCTTGTGCAAACACGTAGATATTAGGCATCACATTCTTAGGGATACCACACAAAAAAGGAGTTATCATTCTTCAATTTATCGGTACACAAGATCAACATGATGATATTTTCACAAAAACATTACCCTCCTATATATTTGAATACATAAAAATAAGTTATGAATTATAATAGTATGGTATTCTGACATGTTAACTTCTTATTGAAACCAATCTCCCTACATTAAGGAACTCTTTTTCATAGAAGGGAGTACATTGTTTGTTAGGTTTTTAATTTTATTTTTCATGCTCGAAAAAATTTTCTTAGTCATATTTTTTATGTATTCAAAATTTTCCTAATGAAGATTTTCATACTTAACAATTTTTTAATAAAGATTTTCATACATGAATTTTTTGTAATAATGATTTTCGTAATTCAAATTTTCGTAAAGAATATTTGTGTACATAAAATTTTTATAATGAAGATTTTAAAAATTAAAATTTTCTTAATGATGATTCTCATACTTAAAATTTTCTTAATGTTGATTTTTTACATAAAATTTTAATAACAGATATTTTTGTATTGAAAATTTTTGTAATCAAAATTTACTGATTCAAATGTTCTTCAAGAAGAATTTTCCTCATTATGAACGATCAACCGAGAAATGAAATAGGTATGTTTCCTTTCTTATATTTTAATAATAATCTTTTACATGTATGTATTATCATTCGTTTTAAAAATTTTTGAATTCACTTTTCTTTAAATCCCAATGTTTTTCATTAAAAATATCAAAAGGTCAGAATCTATCAAAATTCTTCCTCAATCATATTTTTAGCCATCATAATTGGACACAAGTTTTCTCAATCATTGGATTGAGTTTGGAAGTTGAACCATCTCCTAAAACGCATATATAAAGGACCCCCCCCCCCCATGGTGTCCCACATCGATCTAAACATTCTTGCGTAATGAAGTTATTCCCCTACTATATAATCCCATTCCAAACATCACATATCTTCCCCACTTCTGAATGTGTGCCGAAGTATCTTCCCAAAAATAAATGTCAACTTTCATGCCAATATTAGAATGGCACATATATAGAGAAAGGTTAGTTTTTCCAATGTTTTATGATAAATATGACTCTATCATTTCCAAAAATACTATTCTCAATGGCTGGGAAACTGTATGTATTTAAAAACCAAAAGCTCGAGATTTGGTATGCCTAGATTTCATAGTAGAGTTCTATGAGTCAGTAAAGTTCTTTAAGGAATAATTCATTAGTATGTTTTCTTTCAAGTTTTATAGAAAGACATATTCACTTTCATACACCAAGGCTTCATGCTTGGTTGCAATTCCTTACAAAGGGGAAGCTGAGTTCTCTACTCACAAGCTACTTGATGCTCAAATAAGTTTCGATAAGTTCAAAATCAATGTCTTTTCTTGGTCTTTCATAAGTAAATACTCTGAAGATTCTTCATCTATCTATAGAGTTTCATATTCTTGAATTGTGGTTTCAAGGATTCATTATTCTGAGAAAAGGGTATAAGGATACTCTATTGAAGAGTGACATCTATATTTTGGACTTCTTGGTCAATCTATGGAAGATAAATTTGGTTGCATAAATTCTTATAAAGATTGAAAATAGTAATAATGGGAATTTGAAATCACAAATTATTATGTATCCAGCCTTTCTGTCTAACATGATTGTTCGGTGTTTTTAATCCTTCAAATTTCCTTGCAGTTCTAAGTTAAGGAATTTCAAATTCATTTTTTTGAGTGATGATACTTTGAGAAGGATTAAAATTGGTTTTTCCAAAGAATCTGATGAATTCTATGATTTTCCTGAATAGGAAGTTGAAACTCTTTCAAAGAAACAAGATGTGGTAAAAACATTTAAAAATGGTTGAAGGAAGAGGATGGTGAATGAAGTGGAAGAAAAGGAAAAAACTCCAGTGGAAAATGAACATTCAGTCATCACCCCTGAACCCAAAGATACAAAAAGTTTATCCTAGTGAGGTAGTAGAAAAGTAGAGAGAGGATAAGAAAAATCAGAAAGAAAAGAAGCCTATGTTTTCCCTATACCCTGCTAAGGCAAAATCATTGAAGGAAAATACAGCTGAAGAGCTTGAGAAGCAAGAGAAAGAGAAGAAGCAGAATAAGAAGTTGTATGAGGTAGAGATATTCCAATCAATTCTAAAGGCTGTGGAGAAATAATTTGAGAATAGTTTGGAACTAGAATCATTTCTGATAGAATCTTTACCAGACACTCTGCGAATGTTGTTTGTGACTCCAGAAAAATTCTAATAAAAAGTATAAGAATAAAGAGAAGAATCCAGTGGTGATATTGAAGACCTAATAAATAATGTTGAAGATTTTCATGAAAATGAATGTCCTTCTGAATAATTATCATTCTGAACCTCTGAAACCAAGTCTTGAAAACATGCTACCACATGGAAAGATAAGAAAAGTGGAGATGAACTGAACAATGTGTCTGATGAAGAATTCTCCAACCATTATTTCCTTCAACCAAAGGATGATGAGGAAGTAGCTTAGAATGAAGAGGTAGATGAAGAAAAAATTGTAAAACTATCTGATAGTGAACACGAATTTCCCAATCAAGAAGAATTTCAAAAAAGCTGATAAGTGAAAAAAGGTGGTTGTTGATACACCTAGAAGAGCAGTGGGGACGAATAATGAAGTGGGTGCTTCTTCAAAGAGGGATGCTACTGATATTGACATGGAATCATCACCAAGAAAAATATCTGATTTAGAATCATCCTCTCTTTGACATGATTTTGATGTACAACCATTGAAAATTCGTTTTGGAACTATCCCACTATTTCCATGCATAGACTCTATATTCCAAATGCTTCCACATTCCATAAATCAAAAATCAAATTCACAATCCATGGTTATAGATAAGTGCATAAAACTTTAGTCTCAATTCAAAACCTTTTTCTTAAATTACGAAGCCCACAAAAGATCTTGAAATAAGATGAGTAGATAGTCAACAAAAACTATGGAAGACATGATAATTTTGGATGATTTTCAAGATAATGTCAAAAATTCCTTTGAAACCCAAGATAGTAAGTTCAATGATCTCACTATGTATTTTGAAGAAAATCTATCTCTTAAAGAAAATACTCGGAAGCAATAGTGAAAAATCTGAATGGGAAGTTGTATTCAGTTGCTCAGAGTTGTATGAGGGAAAGAGATCATAGAATCAAACTTGAGGAAAAACTTTTTAAGTAAGAATAAGTTATAAAGGGTCAGGCAGAATCTCTTAATGCTGATGAAGAAAAAAATCAAATAATTAGAGAAGAAAACAGAAGATCAGGATCAGCTTCTGAAACATGTAGAGGCGATTCTCAAGGAACATAAGAAGCTCAAAACCATAGTAAAGAAGTTGATGATGAAGGAGAAGGAAGAATAATCTTGTTCAACTCTTATCCTTTATTTTATTTCATCCTTCTATAAATATTTCCAATCATAATGAAATTTTGGTGTCTCTTTATATATTTTGTTGTCTAATACTAATATTTCAGTTACCATATTTTTTTCATTCCCTGTCTTCCTTTTTGAAAATCACAAAGGGGGAGAAAGGAATGTTAAAAATACTACTATATAAAGAAGAAATATCCCTATATATAGGGAGTTCATCTAAGGGGTAGTTTTCATCATAAAGTTTTTTGTACACAAGAAAATGAGAAATTTTCTTCAAGAAATTCCGAATACGATCCTTATAGTTTCTAAGGCCTAAAGGGGAGTTAGTCATATTCACTATGATCTATAAGTAAAGGGAGATATGTTTTATTTTTAATGTCCATAAAAATATTTTCTATGTCCTTATATTCTTTTTCATAAGCATCTTTCTTCTTTCCAAAAAGGGGGAGATTGGTGAGTCAATAACGTTTCCTTATGGCTTTTCTATTCCTTCATATTTTGAAAATCAAAAACACTCTATCTTAAGGAAAATTTATTTTCCCGTAAAATTTATCTTTATAAGGAAAATTTTTCTTCCTCAAGGAAACATTATCATTAACATGTTTTCATTGTTCATTTTATAATATAACTCATTGTATTTCTATGTATAATTTTTTTTCATATCTAAAACCTCAGAATATTATAAATACATAGACATATATCATTTTATTTTCAGGATCTGAATTTTGGTTTCAAATTATCTAAATTCAGACTCTGAATATTATAAGTTCAGACTCCAAATTCTATGAATTTATACTCTGAACTTTCTGAGTTCAGACTCCAAATTCTCTGAATTGAGACTCTGAACATTCTGAGTTCAGACTCCAAATTCTGTGAATTTATACTCTGAACTTTTTGACTTCAGAATCGTAATTCTATGAATTAAGACATCGAACATTCTGAGTTCAGACTTCAAATTCTCATAATTCAGACTAGGAACATTTTGAATTCAAACTCTGAATTCTTATGAATTTAGACTCTGAATTTCCATGTAATTCAGACTCCATAATTCTATAGAATTCAGGTTCTGAATTCTATTGAAGACAGAGTCTAAATATTCATGTAGTATAGACAATGAATAGGTATTTGGTTAGACTCTGAAGTTTTATTTTTTCCTACACTCTGAAAAAATGAATTTGGCTAAGCAACCATATTTTTCCTACTCTTTTTTTAGTTATGAAATGATGTTTCTCTTTCTATTTCTAACCAACCATTGTTTGAGTGACAAGTGTATAAGTCCCTCTAAAATTCAAGGAAAACAATGACTGTTGGAGGAGGGATCTAACCATTGAAGATTTGCCTATAAATATGAGATCCTTTGAAAGAGATCAAAGAGGTTGATCAACCTAGAAATTAAATGCTGCTGAAGTGATTTGTAGAGTTAGAGACATTATTGCATTTTGCGTACTGAAATTCTTCTTTATAATATCATCGTGCTTCTTCGAAGGTAGCTAAGTACATTTCAGGGCTTCTAGGGATAAGAAGACATAGGTGCTGACTACCTTGAAGTTTGAGGGATTGTGGGGATAGCAAGACAAACTCCGATATTCATATTGAGGGATTACCCTAGTTTGGGTAATAAGGAATTTCTTGAAAGTATAAATCAATGGACCTCTTTCCAAGGTTGTTGGATACCCGTCTCTTTGGGTTAAAAGATATAATACTTGTTACTTGTATTGTTTCATTTTTTCCGTAGTATTTGTTTAGTTAAGAAAAGTATAATTGTCTTATACATTCTTATACTTGTACTCTAATTAGTAAGATTTTATATGCTCTAAGTTAGAATCTTTATCTTTGTGATCTTTTCTTATGTTTCATTTCTGGAACAAAATTTCTGGAAAAAAGCTAGTTTGTAGATGTAAGTGGTTTTGTGAATTTACAATGTTTTACTTTGTTAAACATTATCAGTTTTAGAAGTTCCTAATTAATTTTTTAAAGTATAAAATTCACCCCCCCCCCACTTGTATATTGAGCATCTACATTCATTATTTGAATCCCACATAAAAATGTATTTAATAAATAAATGGATAATATTTAAAATATACTTTAAAACATTTTATGTAGAATATGGATATTGGATTAAAATATATCTCGACCAAGTGGAAAACCCAATGTCGGCCTTCCTTAAAATCATCATTTTAGTATCTTGAGTACATAGAGAGTTTAATATGAAAAGAAAAAATTTAAACTTCTATAAATAAAAATAAGAGAATAAAAAGTATTAGGTTTGAGATAAAAATACATAGTAATTCCCTTATGGGATTCTTTTTTATAAATAATCTTAAATAATAGATAGATTATAAAATACAACCATACGGTTACGGAATATTTTAAATATTAACAACCATTAATGAAAAAATAAAAATTTAATTTTAAAATTAAAGTAATATAAATAATAAAATCATAGATAATATCAAGGGGTGTTATATACACCACGTGGTAGAAATATGTAGTGAATATGGAGAATGTGTCTCAAAAACAAAAATGAGATGAGAGACCCTAACCTCATGTTTGATGTCCTTAAAATGAGTTTAAAATTAATATATAATAAATATATATTTATTATTGATGAATTTAATGAAAATAATAATGTATATATCACCTTATATGATCTATGTTTAACCTTTTATAACTAATTTAATAATAGTTTTTCATTAAAATCACTTTTTCTGGTAATTATTACTTAGTTTTTATTGTATGTTTTGTTTTGATAGTTCTTGTATAGGTACTTTTATCATGGATCAATAATATCCATATTTATAATAATTATATTAATTTCATATACATTTCTTAAGTATATCATTATAACTATACATGTAAATCATAAATGAAAAATGGATCACATCACTTCATGGAGGTGGTAGTCCCAAAGTACGCACAAGTGACATTATCATATTACTATAGACATAATGTTATTAATTTATATATGATATTATATTTAAAAAAATACTTATCTCATAAATATTATATATATTTGTTACTTAAATTTTTATTATATTCTAAGTAATGTGGTGATGAAAATGAATATCACCTCTATGTGGATACGGCATTTCATTTGAACTCACAAGTGATGCTATCACATTCATTGGGTGGCAAAGAGACATAAAATCGGTGTATCATAATTATAATAAAATATCAGAATGTTTATGATACTATAATTATTATTCTAGTATTTTTAAAACAGTTTTATATGAGTTTTAAGACGAAATAAATATGAAGTATTCTGTAATGATGAATACCACTTATTTAAAAGTGGTCTATTAGATATTATCTTAAGTGACCTATGGTTAGTGTTTTTGGACTCCCATATCCTAATTATAATCTAATAATATTTGTATAATAGGTTTTTTGAAGGCTTTAATAATTATAATTGGCTCTATCTAGTGTATAATATAAATGAGAGGTGGTGCCTTTTATTGTGAACGATAGCACACTCATGGAATAAATAAAATTATTTAAATATAATAAGTTTTTTCATGTGAAATGGAATAAAATGTGGCCATAATTTCAAATTTTCTATAGCATATTGTTTCAATCCCTTCAACCAAGTAAATTATGACATTTTTAAGTGGTATTTTCAACCTTATCTTTTGTTTTACCCCCATAGTTAACCAATTTTATCTTTAATGGTGGGAATTCCTTTTTTTACTATTACTTTGTCATAATATTAATTATAAGATGATTATTAGAAGATAAATTTCCACGGTATGACATTTTGAGTAATATATTATCCTAATTTTCATATTTTAATATTTTTGTGTTTTTTAAATAAATTAGTTATATCATATTATTCATAAAATATCAATAATGTAATTATTGATAGTATTTATTATATATTACGTTATAGACATAAATAAAAATATTTAATTAAAATATAGACTTATTAACTCTAATGAGTAATAAATATCCATAAAATCCATGGGTAAAAATAAATCATTCAAAAAATTATTTTAGGGTTTTTTTGTTAAAAAAATATATTTTTCAATTAATAGAATAAAAACTATACAAATTTTGTTTATGAATTTAAGAAAATTATTTAAGTAAAAATAATTAAAAAGTAAATTACAAAATGAAAAACTATTTTATCATTTAAACAAACATTTAGACCCAAAATGTCTTTATTTTTATCTTTATAATATACTTATTTGAGTTATTAAACAAAAGAGAGTGAAATTGTTTTCTATTTATACATTCATTAAATTAATATAAATGTTATGAAGTGATAAATATGGCACAATGTATCCATATAATAGAGGAATTCGTATAAATATATTAAATCAACCGATTAAAATGGATAAATACATGTTTTCATTTAAATTTGAGACCATATACCATGGTTTAATCCCTAATTTTTCCACTTTACCCTTACCGAGGTGAAACAATTTACAAAGGATACTATTCATAATGAACAAATATAAAATAGATCTATTTATAAAAAATTTAGTTCCTAATAAAAACTATAAATTTTATTTTTCATGATTTAATTTTTGTTTTGGAAGAAAATCTATTTTTGATAATTACATTAAATAAAATTAAATATTGTTTAAAAGAAAAATGGTATTTGAAGTATTAAAAGGATTTTATAAAAAATTAAATAATAAAATTAACTCTAAAAAACATAATTGTATTATTCATAAAATACGAAATCTAATAGTTCATTAAAACAATTTTATAAAAAAATGGACATTTTCAATTTATTGAAAGATAAATGTAATTTTCAATAGAAAAAATTATAATTAATTGTTCCCAGGAAAATCAATAATTTCAGAAAAATCCACAAAATTGGAAATACATTAATTTTAGTACAATGATTAAAAAAATGATATGCAATTATCAAAAAATAATTCTTCACTGAAAATTATTTGCTTATTTACTATGAATAAATCAGTAAATATTTAATGAGTATGTCCTATATATATATAATAATGTGGTTAAACCTCCTAATACCCACCAATTTGATGGCTATGTTATAGTGGTAATATTTAAATAATATTTTTTAGTATATGTGTCACGTATGTTGGTGATGATTTCTAGGTAATGACATTAAATTATGTGTCATCTAGGAAACAAACTAGAATCATTTTAGTTGATTTCTCTTCGATCTGATTTATTTTTTCCCTCTCTCATCTACTAAAAATGAAAAGAACTACTGGTTTATATTTTTTTAAGGTTAACCTTCGGGGTTTCAATTATACTCTAATGTTTTTTGGGTATGATATGAAGTAAAAAAAATAAATATAGAATTTTTAATTTTATAAAAATACTTATAGAGCTCAAACCTAATATCTAATAATCCACTTAGAGGCTACATGTGATAATGTACTACCATTATAAATTTATTTTTTGGGTATTCATCAATAATACTTGTAATATTGTTCCATGATTTCATTTGAAATCCCATTCTCCTTCCCTTTCTTCATAATTTAGAACATTATTTTATCTTCACATTCAACATAGAGGAAAGTTCAATTTTATGTTGTACGGGTGTGAAAATATTATATTTTGATAAATAGTTTATTATTTTATGTAAAAAATTATTTCATTATACTTTTATCGGGTAATATACATTAACAAATAGGAAAAATGAAAATAATACTTTTTAGCATTCATTTATTCTAATCTTTAAAAAAATTAAATTCTTGGGATTATTTTTGTAGGAATGGTTTTTCAATGTAATCTTTCACCATATTAATTTTCATCACATTAATGAAAATGACACAATGCAAAGCCTTAGTACTATGAGGTGTGATTTTCAATTCTTTGTGCCCATTTTTTTAATCACGGAATTTTAGATCACTGTTAAGAATTATTTGTGTATGGAAATATGACCACAAAAAAATTAAAATAAACATATTGAGAATGTTTTTGACATAATGTGTGTTGTTTGTCACATAGTAAAATTTTCTCCATAGTTATATTTCAATTTTTTTCATTACATATATTTCATATTTTATGAAATTTCTAAAATGTGTGGATTATTACACTTGGGGATACTGAATTCATATTTTTTTTCATAGTGTAGGTATTTTTATCTCTATTATGGTAATAAAATAGAGAAAAATTATGAAAATTGATTCCCATATTAATATTGAAATGTTTTTTCCACATAAGGATTCAATTGTTTTCCAAGATGAATTAAATTGAATCCCCATGTTATTTTTAATGTATAACACATCTCCATGCCAAATTATAATTACATAATGGGATGAAGTGAATTAGGGAAAATTGTTGGGCATAATCATGGTATTTGACTAGGATTTTGGATTGTTTTTTAAATTTTGATAGTATTCATAATTTTGTTATGTGGGGTGATTATTTCTGAAATTATCAATTAAAATTTGGTTGGATAGGGTATTTGAATTTTGATCTTTCGTTGATGTAATTTTATAGATACTAGTAAAAACCATGTTATGGAATTTCATCAGTAAATAAATATTAATAGGTTTTATTATGTTTTTAGTGGTTATCATGTGTATCATTATTTCTATAATTCTTGTTTTATGAATTGTATGTTTGGAAAATCATTTCTCATAATAAGTAAAATGTTTGTTAAAATTTTATCCATCTAGGACCATCGAAACATAACATTATGGTACACAGATTATTCATGATTTAAATTAAACATTTTTTGTATTTATTACAATGTTTTAAAGGAATGTATTGTTATTGTTGTGTGAAAGATGATTCAAAAATGAATATAGGCATATTGGTCCTCAAATAAATAATTATATCTGTAATGAGGATTGGAGTTCAGGTCACTAAAACATATGTGATCCTTACAATTCAAGTCCAATACAGCTAAGATTTTATCTAAATATATATTACATTATGGTAAAAAATTCCATAAAATTACTCGAAATGGTAATTCAATAATTTATATGGTTAATTATGATTATTAATTTAAAGTATAAATTCCGTACTATATTTAAGGTCCTGAAATTCTTGACCTCTATTAAGACAATAATATATAAATGTATATAATAGTTTGTCTCATATATTTTTAGAATTTATAAGAGATATGTGAAAATATCTTTCTCTTTAATAACCTATATTAATTATATCTAAATCAAATTCATCCTGGTTTGTCATGTGGAGGTACGCAAGGTGGTTATTTTCTATAAAACATTTAAAAGCCTACATTTTAT
This sequence comes from Viscum album, assembly GCA_963277665.1. Taxonomy (NCBI): domain Eukaryota; kingdom Viridiplantae; phylum Streptophyta; class Magnoliopsida; order Santalales; family Viscaceae; genus Viscum; species Viscum album. Next base: position 908,400,108 of record OY728139.1, read on the forward strand.
GTAATTTATCCCCACCTATACCATACCTGATTAATTATGATAGCTTTTAATAATTTAGGGTTGAACCAAGTCTTCAGTAAGTATTATATAATGTATTGTATGTGAATTAATTAAGGGACTTCTTATTTCCTCTCAATTCTAATGTTATGTTGCTGCATTTCCAACAGAAGTAAGTTATTTTATGAAATGTTCTTCAAATAAGTCTTGTTTCCTAATAAAAGTACTATTAATTTTCTTATAACATTTTATTAATTAATTTAATGATACATGTGTCACAAGGTTTAAATTTATTCATTCCAACATTTGTTATATATTCCATATCATATGGGAGGGTTCATTATTTACATGTTTTCTATTTTAAAATACCATTTTTATTAGTCAAATCCCCAACTTAATGGAGATAGTTTCTTAATTAAATGATTAACCTCCTATGGTTATATTTTAGGTAGTATTTTTTGCAGGTATTTAATTTTATTTTATTTAATTAAAACATCCAAATATTATTTTTAATTTTATTATTCCATTGGGTGACCTATTTTATTTTTCTTGTTTTCAAATTAAAAACAACGCATATTTTAAGTGCTTTTTGATCCAATTCTTTAGATAGATCATCATGTGGTCAATAATATTAACTAGTTATTGAACTTTTACTTTGTTAGGAATTAAATCAATTAATTATGAGACTTATATTTATCTAATTGAATGGATATTTCTTGAATTTATGTGTTAAAAGTTTCTTATAAAGAAAAATAAATCAACTATATCCCTATCAAAAACCTATTAGAAACCCATATTTAATGATTTAATTAATAAAAAACCTTATTTTTTATAATCAAATCCCCCAAAAAATTTGGACAACTAATATCCAACACCCATAAAATATTAGTTTCTTAGGGGTCACTTAATTGGTGTCTATGGATTCAACACCCTTAATGTACTGCAAGAGACCCTATTTATTCATAGTGTAAATTTATGTTAGACCATTACCTCACTAAGTGAAATTTTAATCTAATAATGATCTAAAATATAGTTTTATTATCTTTTTTTATCTATCATATGCTTTATATGATGAATAGGGGTCTGATATGGGAAAACATTATCTACTAAATATTTTCTATGGTGGACAATATGGCTAGGGAAGAAGAGGTTGGAATTGCTATTGGTATTAAATAGTAATTCCCACTAGGTTAGTACATACTATTGTGACCCAAATAAAATATATTAAATGATCTCATTAAGAGATTCAATATAATCTTCAATCCTCTATGTCTTACTCCAGTTTGATAAATTTTGTAAAATTATTAATAATAAAATCGTAAGCTAGTTAACAATAAAAATTGGGAATATCATTTCATCTTAATAAGAATATAAAAAATCCAAAAAATTCTAGCAATGGAAGGAAATCATCATCAGAATAAATTATGGATTATAATCCTAAATACGGGAAGAAATATCATATTAGGAAACTATTCCCATTTTTTCAAAAAAAAATTGTTTTAAGGAATCATCTTGCAATTCTTATCAGAATCTAAATCCTAGATTTCCTCCCCCTTTAATCCCTTTTAATCCCTCTAGAGTTTATGATTGAACTGATTTTTTATAATTATCATGAAGAGACTATCTCAACTAAGTGTCATGCATACATTTTGGTCACAAGAAATACTACAATAAATCCTATATGAGTAAACATAATACCTTTATATATTTCTCGAATGATTAATGATGTTGATTACTATAGATCTTCATTAACAATTATGGAATGAACCACATACTTGTCTCAAAACATCATAATTAAGGATATAATTATGATGACTTTTCTTCCTCCTACTAAATAATCTATGTACTTGATAAGAATGAGAAAATTCCATTTTGAAGGATCTAGCTGAGAACATAGTATAGAGGAAAATATTCTGACTATGATTGCATGTTGGTTCACATTGGCCTGAATTCCCATGCCCTATTCAGAAATCCCATTATTTATATGTAGAGAGTGATACCATCTTCAAACCACTAATGAGTGAAGTATTTTTTTTCTCAAATTTCAAGGTAATAAATAATTATATCATCCAAATTTATTCATGATAATATCAATATATTTCTACAGGATATTACAAAATGGAGGGGAAACAACTACTGGAAAATAATGGAATCAAGCATGATGACATTAATTTCTTGGAAAGTAGTAAAGTAAATCCATGTTGTGGATTCATTTATTCCATCATATATCAATTAAATTGTGTTGAGGAACAATGTTCACACATTTTGGAATATTCATTTCCTATTGGATAATGAACTAAAACCACTAATTACATTCATCTCTTATAATGATCAATTACACTTTTCTACTATGAATCCATCATCAATGGAGTCACAAACCATAATGAAATCTATGTCCATCAATGTCACATATTAGAATCCTTACCTAAATATTAGTATGACCGGTATATATACAACATAACCAAGGACCGTTCACTGGAATTATATGAATATTGTAAAAATAAAATTGGATTTCTTCACCATTGTCTCTATCAAAATCAGATAAAATACAACTAATTTAAACTCTCATTTCTTAGTTGGATTTGTTCATAATATATGTGATAGTAATCTCACATCATCTTTAAAATCAAAGGAGGTTATTTCTTCTTATACTATATATTATTATGAAGAAAAAGAAAAGTATATCATGGATTCCCATATTTATATTGTGAATGGTGTTTCAACCAGGATTGATAAAATCCAATGGGAAAATTTTGGTATGAAATAAGAATTGCATCGAATATTAATCTCTTCAAAAATAAAAACCAAAGAATATTTGAACATCCACAATTTATATAAAAATTATTATTATTATTTTATGTGCATTTTCCTATAAATTCCCATATTAAATCCCTAGGTTTCTACTCAACACATTGGTCTTCCAGAAACCAATAATTCTTCAAAATAGGTAGCAATAAAATTTAATTCGATTCATGATACCATATTGGAATGTGTGGTTGATAATTTTATCAATCCCAACATTAGGTTGGTGGATCAGTACCAAAAGATTTGATACAATATTTTCTTTGGGAAGAAAATTAATATGAACATCACAAAAAAATTGATTTCAAGGATCTGAGTTGTCCTTATACTTAGGATTAATTCACAACGTTAATCCTATAGCTTTTCATTGATGAACTAGTAAGTTTTTATGCCATGTAATTAAGTGATGTGTATTCTAGTTATTTTAAAAATATCCATATTACTGAAATATGAGGATAAAACTACATTTACGTAACCCTAGAGGATATACAAATACCAATTATTGTCCATTGTCTAAAAGAAAATTATATCTACCTATCAATATTCCATGGACTATATATTGAATTTAATCCCATGGGAAACAATAAAATATGATGTGGATCATATGGTTGTCAAATATAGTCATAGTAGGGTTTAACTAACAAATCATGTGGTATTATTTAATATGTTATTAAATTAATGACTAAATATGAACTCATCAAAATTTGACTTCAATGTGATGTTATAAATTTATTTAACTTCATATTAAATTATCACAAACATGAGTTCAATCATGGAAAAAAATTGGTGATAATTGTTATTCCTCATCCTTGAATCATTATTGAATTAACTGGAATCTTAGGGATTATATCCTATATTAGTTACATTATCATGAACCCCATCAATAAACTTTTAACCATTGGAAGGATAATGAATAAATATATCACTGGCCAGTCATACCAGAATCTCTAGAAGTATATTCATGGCCTTAACAATTACAGGTCATTCCCTATGGCCATGATGTATCTTAGAGAACAATGATCTATAAAGTACTATTTGGAAATCATAATGTGATCTATTTTTTCCTCCATGAGCGAAAATCATGCCATAATGGGTAGTATTATTTATTATATCAGTAGAAAAATGATATAATCCTAGAATTGATCTTCCAATATCCAATGTAAATTCCATCTATTGGTATTTATAGTTTAAAAGTGCTGATATTATCTATAGAATCATGACGTTCAATTGGTCTCCTATATCAATATTATCAAATATATCTATTGTAATATAATTAAAACTATGAACCTAGATGAATGGAAGTTCATTATATAGTAGTTTAAAATTCAATTCATGTCATGAAATGGGATTAAGGGAAAATTTCTAGATGAATATCATTTATAAAAATGGACCCCATTGGAGACTTCATTAGATGTAACCTCCCAGATAAAGAACTATTCATTGTCTATGAATCATCTAAATGATTAGAGATATACATATATAGTTTTTCTAGGAAACTATTATGATGATAAATAAAATACATAATTCAAAAATGGGTCAGTTTCTAGATTGTTTTCACCTCCCTGCTAAATGTAATTCAATAGTATCACTTATTATTGAAAAAAGATGTGCCAATAAATATTTCGAATAAATTTCTCTTATAATCTTCATAAGTTGGAAATGAAAATATTGTTTAGCTAGTTGGATATCGAGGTTGATACAAATCATATATTCAAGAAGATCCATAAATGATTTCCCCATAAAAATGAATAGTTTAATTCATTATTTGATCATATATGATTATTAATGGATGAATCTACATCATATATAACACAATGTGACACTCCATTCTCAAATAATTATCTAAAATATTAACTATATAATTCTAATATATTCTTTAAAAAACCCATATCATGAAAAAATATCCATTCATATCATGCATCATAAGGGGGTCTCTCTGTTTTATTAAAATGATATGGATGAAATTTAAAGATAATAACAACTAAAACCAATGAAATCATTACACCTATCTAATTGTTTCCATAATTGTCATGATTTTTATTTAGTAGTGTACCATTAAAATATATTTATTTTATCGTATTGTTCCATGAAAGATAATATTTTCATTATGGTATAAAATTTCTTCCATTACGATGGACCTAAATAAATGTGTCTTTGATAGGGTTATACTCTAGTGTATTTAATGATAATATCCACTAATTATTATGAAATGATATTATACCTATAATGTGTTGATCACCAGTTTAATGACACGTTCTTCCCCTAAAGCACAAGAATTTGATTTCAATAGCACTTCAATATTCAAGAAAACATTGAATTAAAATAGTTATCACATTGAGGACTTGTTCATCAAGAATTAATTCATCAACCCATTTAATTTTTATATATATCCATTCATTATATAAGGGTTATATTTCATGAGAATATACTATCTAAAAATACTAATATATCTACTTTTTATTCAAACTACTTCCCAATTATTCTCCAAATGGCATGAATCTGTATAGAAAAATGATGTTAGGATAATGTTTTCCACAAAAATTATTATTTATGAAAGCATCACCATGGTTTGAATCACACAAAAAATAATGATACCTAATGGAACTATTTATAATGCTTATGAACTGAAGAACTTGTTTCAAGAGTGAAATATTTGTTCCCATCATTTATTAAGTTATCATTAAATGAAAAATTGTTAGATAATGGCTTTCAAAAATACTTGATCATGTGTTTATTATATTTTATTGGCTGAAGACAAGAAGCAATGTATGAAAAAAATTTAAAACGTTGTCAGATTATTACACCAAGAAACATAAAACCACATATGAAAACCCAAACTCACTACTATATAGGGAATATTTTGTCTTCTCTAATCAAGTTTGGTTTCCCTAACTCTTCATTTCCATTGGTAACTAACTATATAAATACATATAATCTCAAATTTGACTTCATTTGTAGGAATAACTCAATAGAAATTTGTCACATGAAATGAAAAACCTAAATTCTACATGAATTCAGTCACTGAATCATTCAATGAGAATGTATTAATCTAATCATTTTTTCGAAGGGAATTGGTGCAATACATGACAACACCTATCATACAAGGTAAGAATTCACAGATTAATTGGGAATCACCTTGTTTTTTAAACATGGATTCTTCCAATATATATTTCTCCCTAATTAATATGCATTGAACGTGTATAATGTTTAAGACAAATGAGTGGTTTCTAAAGATATAAATTGGATAGTTTTCTATTAATGTTAAGACATTTTGAATTTAAAATGGTCGAAATATTCCATTTTCATATAAACCTAAACCATATTTCACATGATTCTTGGTAACATAACTTGAAATTATGCAACCTATGGTCCACTATAAATGACCAATAAATGACATCTAACAATAATTTAAAATGATTAGATTATATGTATGAGATTCCAATGCCTAAAATTATTCACAGTGTAAGGTATTTCAATACATAATCATGTACTTTAACAACAATATTTTACAACATACATGGAAATGTATTGTTGTTTTATTGATACTATCATTAGATATATAGTTATTTTTATCTTTAATATCGTTAACTGAGAAAAATATTCATTTATATTAAACTAACCCTTCATCCTAGTGACTTATGCATCATTGGTTCATGATGCGCTTCATCCAATGACATGAAATAAGGATTAAAACTTCTTTTATTCTCTCATGTTCCTTTATGCTTGATCCACAAATGCATATATACTATTTCTTTTTCATATGTTTTTATTCTATATGACATCTAGTACACACTTTATAACATTTAAACAACTTAGAGTCATTTATCCTATTGTTATTAATATACTCATATGATATTTGGTCCATGTAAGAGTCATATCAATCATTTATAACCTAGAATAATCTAACACTAGGACTAAAATACACCCCCCACACCAATTTCAAGAACTATTTGTGGGTTTTAATTTTTCCTTACAGAATACATAGTAATGCCCAAATTGATTATTTCAATTATATACAAAAATTGCATTATCTTTAATCCTAATTCATGTTCTCTCACTCATTCACATAAATAAGCCTTCACTAAGATGATGTTATCTCTCATTTTCATCCCATACACATGGACCAGGTTGGTGTACTGACCTCTTCAAAGGAAATAGTTCATTTTTATTCATGTAATTTTCTAGGGTATATAGTGTTTCCAAAATATTTTAGTTATTATATTATTTACCACTCACTAAGATACCCCTTTTAGTTATTTACATCCAAGTATGATCCAAAATCCAATATATATTCCTTCAGTGAAATTTTTTTGGTTTGATTAATATTCTTTTTGGAAATGTAGTGACATATTGGTCACCCATCATGGACACAACTAGTAATACTATTTCCATCCCATTTACTCCAACATACATATGATGGAAACAACAAACACACATTAGTGGGGTATGTGTATTCATTTCATAACATAATATTATAATGAGAATATATTTCATTTTATCGAGAATATTTTTAATGTCATTCATTTTATTATATGATATGTCATGAAGTTTAAATAATTTATGTTTGAAATAAATATAAATTTCATTTCAACAAAATATCTCATACCAGTGTATGGTCTTCTAATTTATGATAGGTATTTTTATATTTGAGTTTACATTCATACAACACATGTTCACATCATGAAACATATTTTCCCTAGATCCTATTATTTCAAGATATATAGTTACATTTGATCTATTTTTCATAATCTATCAACAAATTACAATCCATTTCCAATTACCCATATTCAAAAAATTGAACCATGGTTAGTTCTTGAATTTACTATTCCAATCACAATGTCTTCTCCCCAAATACTATAAATCATAATGTGATTATTTGGATCACCAAAAACATTTCATGGTTATTGGACTAACTCCATCAGATTCCAAATGACCAATCTACATGGTAAGTATATATTCATCAAATATATAAACTCTATTGAGCTAAAAAGGGGTATGATTTCATCTAATAGGAGGATATCATATTACCGCATGTCCCCAAAATAATATCATAGTGTATCCCTTCTTGAAAATTTGGTATGTAGTCAACCACAGTATTTCTATACCATTTCTTTATATTATTATTCAAAAACTCAATTTATTATTTATATTATCCCCATGCCTAATTCATATTTTTTTAAAAAAACTCCTAACTCCTAAATCCCTCATATTTATTTTCACATTTCTTCTCTAGTTCATGTAAAATGAAATTCAACTGTGTAGTTCATTTATAGAAACTGTATATATTATTATTGGTTGTCTTAATCACATTGGGTGCACATTTTCATTATTAATATATAGACCACATCATCTTTCTGAAAAGGATGTATGGACATAAACATAATCCACATTTTTTCAAAGATATCCTACCATAAACCTCATATTATTTTAATGTGATGTCCCTTGAAAAATAAAAGGAATGTGACATGGTACCCTCCAATATAAAAACTCACAAATTTTTTTTTGGAAAAAATGAAAATCTCCTCTCATAAGTCCCACATGTTGTACGAAATATGAAATGTGTTTATGGATATAAAAGAGGAAAAGATACAAATCTTGTTATTTTAAAAATATTAAAAGTGTTACACAAGTTAAATAGAATTTCTTACCTAATAATTAATTCCTTATAATTTCTTATGAATATTGTTGGGATAAAAAAAAGAAATAAAGATAACAAGGACTACTATTTTGCCCTAGAAAAGTAATGATAATGAAATCTAGGTCATTAGATATAGAATTCATTTATAGAACCCCAATATTCCCCAAATACATATTATTTAAAATTAAATTATCAAATAACTTGTAGATATAATTTATTGGTACATGAACCCTTTTGAAAAATTATATACCATTAAAAACCCTTTCATGATTTTGATTATATTAATTCATTTAGTCGTTTATATCTAAATGGTATAACCATGGAATATCATGAATGTAAATGTGAATTGTATGTAACACAACTATATCCATTTAGGGGAATATGTTTAGTAATGATTAAAATTCAATAATAATTTATCCGACAATATGACATCTGCCTATGGAGATGGAATTTTCCTTATGAATTATTCATGCCTATAAAATTACAATACTAGATGAAATAAGGATGATTGATTGATTAAAACTCCACATAATTTGAATAATGTAATTTTGGATCATGATTTACACAATCCATTTCCTTGAAAGGTTCAAAATAAATTATTTACTATGTTATTTTATGTTATAATTTTTCATACATTATCATGGATCAATAGTAAAAACCAAAAAATTAAATTATTAATATTTTGAGATAAGTGAATTTTAATTAATTGAGTAAACCAGTGATGAACATCCAAAATAATGATACTTATATTGAACAATTGATAGAAAATAAGTGGAAATTTTTAGAATAATAAGGCTATAAAAGAATTTCAATGGTATAAAATTACAAAACAAATAAATGTCTGGTTAGAGGAATTAATCGATTGTTGAAGATCTACGTATATGGAAGCCTCGTTAAAAAAATTAGAATAGATTATTAATCTTTGTAAATATTCATTATATTCTCATTTTAATGGCTCCCAACTCCATTGATTTACATACAAACTATGTTTTCATAATACTTAAATTTCCAGGTGGATCATGAAGTGAGACATAATGAGAGGGTGAATCAGTGTTCCCCATTTGATACCATGATTTAATTTCACTTTTAGTTCTACCTTCTTAATACACAATCCTGTATCTAGATAAAGTGGTATGGATCTATTAATTTTCACTCAACCCTCTCCACCACCTTTAATGAATAAATTCAGTTAATAGGGCATCATATTTGGTTTTTACAATATTTATCAATGAAGAAGAAAACCATACCTTTTTGTGTTCATCTCCCATGAAGACTAAAAGAGTTAATATTTTTTTTAATTAACATTCTCTTCAACAGAATACAGGGTATGGGAAAGTATCATTTATATGTTCTTTGTCTCTCCCACCACATTAGAGGTACTCTTTTATCGTCCAATATTGTTTTTTGGAATCATCCACATCTTAATAAAATATCTTTCTATTGAAATCAATTTAGTATCTTAGATGTATTTATCACATTGTCTACAAAATAATAACCAATTATTCAATAGTCCCCTATAAAATCATTGAATGAAATCTTATTTTATTCTACTAAAGATGTCACAATATCTCCATGATAAAAAATGTTTCCATAATGAACATTTCTCCAATGATAAAAATATAATCTGAAACCCAGCATACATGTTAGCCTAGTTCTTAAACATTGTCTCAGTATTATCTAATATAGAATTATATCATTAATTAATCAAATTATTGACATATATGATAGATATTTTTATCTTCAATCTATCTATTTCCTAGTTTTCTTCTATGAAATTGGTATATCACAGGGATTCTATTTCTTCTTCTTTTATGCATCCTTCTTAGATATCATCGTCCTCCGTATTTTTTTATAAATAGTAGATCTCGACGTAGTAGAATTATTGGATTCTATCTTCTTCCCATATAAAATGTTTGACTTTGAATGTAATTTTGGTTCTAAACACACTTGTTTTTTTATTTGTAATATTTTTGTATTAATAATGTATGATGAATTGTATTTTATTAATTCAGAATGGAAGATCTTTTATATTATGAAGTGTAATCAACTAACACATGTTTTTATTGATTTCAGGTTTATTATTCTCACAAAATATTGATTAAATATATGACAATTAAATATTCCAAAAATACTAGAGGAATTTATTTCTTCAAAAACACCACAAAATCATTGAGTAATATAAAAACAGTACATTATGGTATGTATTTATCTATCCACATAACTTTATTAAGGTTTAGTAAACTCCTTGTGGTGTAACTACTTCCAAATTCTCATAATGAGCATCAGTTTGATTCTACGATATCTTTATGAATAAAAACTCTATAATAGATCTTTAATTTTTAAAACATTAACATGTAAGACAATAATCCTATAGTTTTATATTCAATATTCCTCTATAAATAATATGTTTTGGAAGATGAGATATTAATATAAAAATATATCATATTATCCTTTCAATAAATGTAAAAAAAACTAAACCTTAAGGTTTCCTTTATATACATTTTATTTTCTATATTTCAAAACCAAATGAAATATATTTAGATTTAAATGGCACTTTTGATGAATCAAATTCCAAAATTACATATAGTACTCAGACTATAGGAATAAATAATTCTAACAATACATGTTTGTCCTTTAAATTTTTGATTTATAATTTCAAATTATATTTCATAAGAGTAAATGAATTAAATAGAAACTTGATAACCCTTCTTGTAGGAAAATGACTCATAACGAGTTATGGATGACTCATAAGGAATGGTCAATAACTCTTATGATGTTTTCTTCTCTTTATTTTCTATTCATATGAGAGAAGAACCTACTCTTATAGAGTGAAAATGACTCGTATAGAGAATACATAAATAATATTCTCCATAATCATGAAACATTGATCTGTAATAGAATTTCCTAAAAAATTGAAAATGACTCATGCAACATCATATCTTCTTATAAACAATCTAAAGAATCTCATGTGACTTGATATGACTTTTTAAATTCAATGAATATTTCAAAACCATTTCAAGCCAATCCAAAATTCCATTATTTTATTAAATTATAAAACATTTAATATTTCAATGACCATAAAACCCAAAATAATTTAATACACATTTATCCTCTTCAAATGTTCATATAGGTGTTATTCTTTTTTTATTTAAAAAAATTCAGCCTCAACTCCCATGTGTGGCCTCTCAAAACTCTAGATATAATTATATTTCTTTAATAATATCACATTATTATTCTAACTTAAACATCTATTAAACCACGTTACACAACTATTTTAAACAATGATTTCATCAAATATAAGTATATAATATTTCCTTGGTACAATCCTACTCCACACTAATATAATCTTTTGGATTTGAACATATAATTTTCATATCCAGTTTTCTCCAATATAATAGATTTTAATGTTACTCATCTTCATGAATATGATAATTAAAATCCTTTTGGGGATGTTCTATCATTAACCAATTCCAATTGATTGTTTCACCTTTATAATATTATCCTTATTTATTGAAAAAAAATAAAATCATATGACTCTATTTGTATTATCAATGTCCGAATTTATTATTTTCAATAAATCTAAATCTATATTTATAAATAAGTGTTTGTATTAACTCTTTTATTCTATCCCTTATTGATAATAAATACAATAATGTAAATATAATGATTTTCAAAAGATTCTTTTCTTCCAATTTCTTAAAACATTATATCTCATTATGATGCAGTTAGAAAAGGATGTAATCACATTTTACTTATTAATTAGGATTAAATACACAAACATTAAGTCTATGTGATCAATGATTAGTATAAAAATAAATATGTGATTGAATCTGTTATCAATTATATCCATAGTTTTTCCATCGAGTGATACGACTAAAAAATATCCCTTTTATGGGGTATCCAATATATTTTAATGAAATGTTTTACCTATACTCATCTCAACAACATATGACACCACATCATGAATCACCCAATCCAATAAGAGCATTAGATGACTTCATGCGCAGCTCTTTGTACATAAGAAGATGTCAACTAGAATAAATATCCTAAGCCTCACCATGGGGATACTATTCCCTTTTTAAAAATTAAATATTCAATGTAAAAAACAGTGGATGTTATAATTATATTAAACTAGTAGAAATAATATGGTGAATAAATATAAATAGCATCACATGCTATAAAAATATGACACAAAATATCTAGTACAATAAGCCAATATTTCCCCATAAATGAAAAATATATATATAATATGAAAAAAAATATAAAATAAATGAGTGGAATATCAAAACAAATATCCAAGCATGTATCCTATATTCACCTCCACCAACCGACTCCTATTATACAACTACCCTATACTAATCGTATTCCCTCATCTGAATCCCACTCCATAAGTAGTCTGCACATTCACAGATATGATCATACATTGTGAGATAATAAACCAGATATAATTCAAGTGACAAAACCTTCACATAATTTCAGTAGTCATATAAAATTTTATATGATTATGAAAAATAAATAAATAGATAATCATGTAACCGGACAATTTTTCATGTGTTAACCAATCCACAACAAACACCATCCCTACTTTCTTCACCACATTTCTAGAAATAATGTGTTTCAAAAACAAATAAGAACATAAAACACAAAAACATCACCTTATTTCAATGTTCATGGACTTTTAAGGAACCCCAAACCATGCATTAATTCCTATGGAGGTCACACTTGTAACACTGACTCATCCACGCCTACTGAGGCATGTCACATCCAGTACACTGACCAACCCCTTCCTACTATAGGAGGTCCTATAAAACACAAAAATTCATCCCCAAACACTTTTATTAGGTATAATAAGAATACCAATCCATTCCCATAAGAAATGGGGAAATCACATTATGTAGAATTCATAAGAATAATCATGAAAAATAGTTACACAAATAATGGAAAATCAAAAAACCATAACTTGGATTGAAGCCTCAATCATGACAGTCAAAATAAGAATGGGGATAATCTAACTCACCACGGTCATACTAACATTACATTTAAAGCTAATACATGTCACATATTACTATCTCGTATCCCAATGGGATCCAAAACATCAACCTACCACCCAAATCAGGCCCCTTCTAATCCCAAAAGACAATTTCCAAGCTAAAGCACCCACGTGGACCGAGCTATCATTATCATCATTTTAAGGATCTTGTTCAAGGACTTTATGGTACCAAACCAAGTAGATTAATCTCCTTAACCCCAATTTCATTTAACCTAGACACATTAGCCTCAACAGATCTCGAATTGATAATTACCAGCCCATTACATCGGTGGCCAGACTAACCTTCATACCCAGTATAATGGACTATGTTTTCATTTTGAAGACGCATAGCTCAGAATCTATATTTAAGGGATCAAATGAACTAATATGAACCTCATCCATTGACCTTGAAACCAAAATATAGGTATAATAGGGATACAAATACACTAACATACAAATCAATACATAAAATTTTCTATATGTTTCATAGCATGGTAATTACTTCTTACATATTGCATGTTGGAGAAAAATGATTAAGAACTTATAGTTATAAAAATGAAAATGAAAATATCCAGAAATATTTTATACAACATATATAAATTGTGGATTAAAAAAATAGTGAGATTGAGGAGTAATGAGAGTCTAGGACTTCCATGAGGTTAGACTCACTATGGGGAAATAATGATATGAATAACTATTGAAATTATTATGAAATGAGATTGAGGGAGTTGAAATAACCAAGGAGGAAGCCCCAACATTTTATAATTTATGATGGGGTAAGGGATGAAGATTATTGTGGTGATTAGTGGGGTCAAATAGGAAATGATATAATTTCCCCAAAAATCTACATGTGGATCATAGTGCAAACAATTTGTTCATTCCATTAGAGTATTTATAAGTACCCCCATGATTTATTTCATGAATATTTCATGTTTTTTGGATTAAATCACACTATGAAATAACTTTTAAACAGCTTCAAGTACAATAATGTCCTCATGAACCAACAACCACGTCCTCATAACACCCCAAGGATCTAAAAAATATCAATATAAAAATTTCTATGTAGAAAATTGTAACATGTAATGAACCTAAAAAAATTAAGGGGAATAACCCCCCCTATAAATGCTTATCATCCATGAAAAGACTATATATTGGTATCCTCCTAACAACCGTATTCCTAGACTAGATATTTGACGCCCCCTCTCAACTTCATTTCGGATGATGTCTATGAAAACATAAATATTGAATGAGAGGCACCAACTTTCCTCAAATCCCTTTCCTCGCCTCAGCCCCCATCATGAATGGGATGTTCCATATATATGAACTTTTATCCAACATGGTACTCTCATTAAGGACCCCGTTAATAGGTTATTTCTTTCACCTATGATCAATGATAACAAACTTCCCTTTAATCCCTAAGAATTGACACCCCAAATGACACAGTCATTAAGTTTTATTTCATAGTTCACCTCTAAATCACATGAAAAATCATGATTCACCCCCAAAACCATGTAAAAAATCATGCTTCATCTCAAGAATCATGCCATGAATTTTGTTTCACCCCATGAATCTCCCTATGAATTCAACATATCCAAACAATAGCATGTATAATTTCTTGATACTTATTCCACTAGTCTATACCACTTATTTACACATTATTTCCTATCTTTTATACCATCAAATGGATATTTATCATTACAAATGTACCTTTGTTTTTTACTATCATGTGTAATTCAAACATACCCTGACCCATGAGTTAGGACCTCTTACACATCAAACCCAATGTTAATCCTGGTATTCCAATCACCATAAATCCAAAATCACAAACCTACATCATTGATAACCAAATACCAACACTCAAGAGCAAAACCAATATTTATTAAATAGAGTTACCTTTTTAAACCTGAACCAGTACAACAGTCACATCTGGTCATTCCAAAATAATAATGTTCTGTGAACAAACATACAATGGCTCTCCAAATCACACTGTTTACCACCATACGACCTAATCCCTGATGGGTCACAAATTTACCCCCATATGATCTAATCACTTAACTACCCTTGTATCATAAACTCTTTTTTATATCGTTATAACCTCATTGAGGTCTTACCTCATTCATCTGTCATACCCTATTGCTTAGGTTTAATCAATCCTCAACTCTATAGCCACCAGACTCAATGATCTCCTCCAACACTACCACTAAACCATCTACAATGGCATATTTTTTTAGACTAAATGGTATACACTATCATCAATAATAACCCCAACATCACAAAAATTGATGTTGATCTCCTATATGTTTTTATAAGGGTTATACCCATAAGACATCATACCTTAGTATCATGCAAAACGTTTCCTCATACATAACATGTACAATAAATAACATAAATGTTATTTATTTCTTTCTCCTTTATCCTCCTTAAAGATATCACATTCTCCTTAGCTCATGAAATCACATTATAATATACTTAATTGAATTGGGTGGTCCAACATCACAATATGTAGAGAAATAACATGGGAGGAATAATGGATATGAATCAATAGTACATGTGGAAGCATAATCAACATCAACATATCATAATCATGGGATCATCATCATAATCTTGTGAGAAACCTTTGACAATATCATGGAATGATGAGTGAGAATAAAATTGTAACATCATAATATTGTGGTAAGATATCACACATAGTTGGGAAAAAACTAAAATCATGTTCATGCATAACGTATAGGCATAAATCATAACATAGTAATTAATAACAAAGAAAGAATTTTTTTCATGCATAATACCTATCATATCAAGAGATATATCACATTACGTAATTAATTGTGAGGATACATATTTCTAGTACCACCTATCATAATATAAAATTCTCATAATCATGTTTTACATATATAACAAACAACAATAATAGTCCAGAAATAAACCCATGGAAATGAACGGTTTTAATAATGGTTTCATAAATAAGAATCCCTCGAATAATATTTTCCATTTTCTAATGGTGAATATAAATCATATTTCTTCATAAATAATTATTATTTTTTAGTGGATAGGAAACAACACTATATGTGTAACGCCCCGACCCCAGTCACCCAGTGTCGGTGCATTATTACATGACGTTGTCATGATCACGAGAAAGATCAAATCTCGAAAGAATGATTGGTTTAGAGTCCTTGGAAACACTAGATATACTCATAAAGTTTTACATTACATCAATAAGTGAAAATCTACAACAATATATAGTCTCCATATTCCACAATCATATCCCCACATACTATCCCTACAGGTCATTCATAAATTACTTCTTCACATCCTGGGAAAAAATAAAACATAGAAAAGGGGTGAGCTCAAATGACCAGTAAGGATAACAATAAAGCGGAAACATTCATAAATAAGAATAAATATTTAAGTCAATGTATAACTAAAACAAAATCCTTTTAAACTTGAACTTCAACATAGTATGGAAAAAGTAAAATGAATAATGTCATTTACTTATTCACATGGATATTCTACTAACAGAAAAATCACATGAAATATCAATAACCACTTTCATAATGATGGAATTCATAATTCCATACTATCATAACCACATAGAAAAGGCCTCCTTCCAAGACTACAAATAAGATTTTTCCAGGGCCTTGTGCCAAGACACCAGTTTGTCTCATGAGACCTACTGATGCATCGAGGAGCTATAGCGGGCTACACCCATCACTTACTAAGTACAATGCATTCCCATATGAAATGGTTTAAACATAACAAAAACATTTGTATTAAAACTAGCATACGAAATGTCAATACATTCTCCATAAACCATGAATGGTATAAAAATAACACATCCACAGTCAAACATATCACAAAACCTTCAATACATTATCGAAGTTTTGTATCATATTAAAACAACTTTATATAATCATAAAATCCATCAACGGATGTTTACATAGATGAAATCATAACTATTTGAGAGAAATATCTCATTTTTTTGAAATCATTTAAAAGTCACACATTTATAAAGGAAGTAATTAAAAAGAGATTTTTGAATCAAAGTGTCCCATACCACTTTGAAACATTTGTAAAGAATTAATATTTTAAAAACATTCATGTCCATATAAATAAATCCTAAAAAACCATTTTGAAGACATGGACATTAATTAAAAAGATTTATAAAGATAAATCTTTAAAAAATTTAAAATTCTGATTTTGATAAAGAGTACCTTTCCGAAATTTTTAAAATATTCATTTTGAAATAATTTAAAAGTCACATATTTATAAAATAAAACATTTACTTTGAAAATATCCTTGTAGGCTTGTAAGTTAAGCTTTGACAATTTTATAACGGTGGTAAATAGCCGCACCTGCCACATAAGTTAAAAAAACATTCTTACCTTAATTTTGTCGAAAAGGTTAAAAAGCACCTTGTTTGGAAAACGATAGAAAGATTCCTTTATAAACCTCTTATAAAAAGTAAAAAAATGGTATAAATTACTTTAACCCATATTATAGTAAATAGTAAAAATGTTTTGAAATTCATTTTTAAGAAACATGGATGTGGATGATAATGAGATCCCAGTAGATTATTACGTATAAACAACCTCGGATAATGAAAAGATTGCGAAAGAAACCCTTACCTTGTACTTTTCCTTGGTTGAGGATAGGTTAACCTCCTGTATAATGGTGAAATAATTGTTATTAAATTACACAATAATCATATATATTAATATGAAATCATATATGATCTTTTAACATTGCTGTGTTAATAATATCTTAGTATTATCGTCGTTTTGGGTGTTAACATACTCGTTTTCTTTTATATGTTTTGTTACATAAGCCATGTTTGTCATGGATAGGTTGTATATTATTCATATACATAATGATATCAAGTCCATAAAAATTATTTTTAAATCATCAATTGATAATTATACTTGAATGGATACGATGGAGAATGAATCTCATCGCGTTCGTGGAGATGGTAGTCCGTACGTACGCACGAGCGACAATATCATTCTTTTGATATTAAATAATATATAAATGGATGTTATATCATATATACAGAATCATTAACATGTTATATTTATTATTTACATGATTTACACATCATTATTATACCCATCCAAATAATAATATATTGAATAACAATTACACCACGACGTGGAGACGGTAAGCCGTTCGTACACACGTATGGTGACATGTTATTCAAATGATGGATAGAATACTGAATATGGTTTTAGAATATTTATAATAACATCACGGTATATATATATGATACTAGAGTTATTATTTTATGATGGTAATAACAAAGGAAGAAGAAGTGGAAGAAGAAAGGAACATGGAAAAGGGTGGTGAAATCATTACCTCTTCTTCGGGTTCTTCCTTTTGATTTGATCAAAAGGGATCCTTAGGATGAATTTATAATCAAAATAAGGCCTCTAGGATGTATTGAGGGAAGTTAAGAGAGTATTTGGTCAAATTTTGGCCGAACCAAAAGGCTTTTAAGGTGTGAAAAAATGATAAGGAGGAGTGCCCTATTATAAGAGGGGTGAGGGGCACCTTTGGAAAATCTAGAAATATTAATTTATAATAAATTCATATTTGATTTATAATGGCTCCAAAGTTGATTATTTAAATTTTAAGGTGGGTATAGGTCTCAAACCACTCAACCAATAGAATTTAGACTGGTTTGGGTCATTATATTAACCTTATCTTTAAGTATTAACTCTAAGTTAATTAGTTTCACTTTTACAATGTCTCTTTGTATTTTTATATTATATGGTTAATAAACATAAAATATATATCCAAGTGACCCCAAGTGGTCAATTGATGAAACAAATATCATGGTCTAAGTTTCTTGGCTGAACCATAGATTTTTAGGAATTTAATATCAATTAATAATATAATATTTGTTTTAAAAAAACTCTTTTATGTCAATTTTGACACTATTCAATAGTTGATTTTTTGTGAAACTTATAACAGAATTATTACTTCGAAAAAAGTCAATTACATCAATCCTAATATGTCATATTATCCTAAAAAATTATTGTAATTCATTAAAAGTCTCAAATTATATTTATTTGGGTATTTATAATATAAATTATTTTAATTTTTCACTATTATGGTAATTACAGCATCATCATTGTGTCATAAATAAATTAAATTATTCAATGTCTAAATATTATAAATAAAATATAATTATGTATGAAATCTTTTTATCTTTCCAATTAATATTTATAGTCAAAATTCCAACATATAGAACCCTATGTAAAAATTGTTTTTCTAAAAGATATATGCTTATGTCATTTTTGTATTCATTTTAACTTAATTAAAATAAAGTGTCCCTATCACCTACAAGTGGCTCCATGGGGTCCCAGAATCGACCCAAATATTCCTATGGTCGAACATGTATCAACCAATAAGGCTAGGACACGTTTTAGGGTAATTTAGTATTATTATAATATTATTGTTTAACCCTTATTTACTGGATTTACCCTTAACCATGGTAAATAAAATATTTACCGAAGTAATTATTCAAAATGTCTAAAAATAAAAGTTTCCTATTTACACAATTTGAACATCCTGATTCCAAATATTGAATCGATTTTTCAAAATTCAAAACAGAGAAGTGGCAGAAATTAATTTTAAATTAATTCACGTTGTTAAAATAAAAAGCGTGTTTTTAAGAGATAATAACTATCAAAAGATTGACACTTATTTATGTCCGGTTTAATTGTAAAATTTTGTCCAATGACCAAAATTATATTAAATGGTAAAAATATATTCTAAATACACTTTAAAACCACTGAAATTCATAATTTATCAATATAAATTATTTCGATTAAAAAAGTTGTTTTTAATTAAAATTTAGTAATTTTCACTATTCATCAAAATATAAGTGTTATTCGAAAAGTTCAAAAATTTTACCCTAGGCTAAATTCAATATTCCAAATCCAAAAATGAAGTCAATTTTTAAATATAAAATATATATATTTTCAAAAAGTTGGTATTACTATTCATAATGGCTAGTTTGATTGGTTGTGGTGTGTGGTAGAACTCAAAGTTGCGTACAACACACGCTACTGTATTGTTCATAGAGAAGTGTATCGTGGAAGCTCGGGGTGTTAAATTCTCCCCTCCTTCAACAAATTACGTCCTCGAAATTTGATATTGTTCTTTGAAAATAATGGTTGAAAATAGAAAATATCATTATGGAAAAAACCCACATCGGAAATTTGGTTAATATAATTTTAGTCTTAATAAGATGAAAAGAGAAATGAAAGGGTCACCACAAAATTATGATCTCGATTAGGAGGACATTGGTGGCAATTATAGACATATAAGTAGAGGAAAAACATAAATATTTATAGGTAGTGATTGAGGTCATCAATCACAAACAAGTTTAAAATTGAGGTCCATAAATTCATCAATCTATGATGATTTGAAATACCATCAGTTCAACACAACATATGGTATTAGGATAACACATTTTTTGATTTAGGATTCCTTAAATAAAGTATAAGAACTAATTTCTTCATAGAATAAGATAAAAAGAAAAATATATTCTTGACAAGTAGAGTTCCATCCTTTAACTAATTTCTACCATAGACTCATCTTTCACTTTAAAAGATAATAAAACTTAAAAATAATATTCTATTTATCCTATTCGTATAGGGTTAAAAAATGAATTTATAATTCTTCTATAAGAACCATAAAAATACGAAATTATTTCATCCAGGACATCACGTGGGTCAGCGGTAGGTGATAGACCCTTGTCTCCCTTCGGTTGTAGGTTTAAGTCTCGCGGCCTTGCCAGACGTGATGGGTTGCCGCCCCACCTCTGGGTTGTCCTTTTATGGAAATCCAAAATAATCCAAACTAGAACTATCTGAAATACTTCATTCCAAAATTTATAAGGAAGGTAAACACAATGAATATCCCTTTTTTTCACGTAATAACATGTGATTTCCTTCATCACATATTCTTTTAAAACACTGCAACATCCTGAATTACCATAAAACCTTATTGATTACATTCAGGATCCCTCATTCCTTAAAGAATACTAGATATACTCCTTCAATCCAAAAATGTTTTATTCCCCAACAATGAAGGAATATACAAATCATTAATCAGTTTCAAGGTAGTAAAGAATATCCAATATAAATTATCCAAATCAATCATGTATTATACCAAAATCACTAAATTGGTATCAGAACTATATTATGGTTTATCATTCTCTCAACTATATATTTTCCAAAAAATTTATCCTACTATTGATTCAATTTTATTTGTCCCACACAATCTCAAGTCCTTAATGAAATAGTACTATAGTACAATCCTTATATACTCCATAATTATTATAACAAGTACATTGTTGATACAACACTCAAATGACATAATCAACTTAGGAACTCTAATCTTTCCTCCTCATCTGTGGTAGTATCATAACATGATTATTATTCAATATCATCATTTACGGCATAGTCTGATGACTGGGACATAGGTTCGCGTAGTGTCCAAACTCCTTGCAAATGAAGCATTGTACATTTGAAACCATTTCATTACCCTTGCAGTCACGTACTTTGTGCCCTATTCCTCCACACTTATAACAAACTGCCATTCCTTTCAGGCAAGTTCCAGGGTGTTTCTTCCCACAGTTATCACATATGGGAAAATTCAACTTTTCCCTCTTCCCTTTACCCATATTTCTCTCTTCCATCCTTTTCTTATATTGCTTCCCTTCAAATACATAGTACTCCGAGAATTCTTTACTCATCTTATCAACACATGATACTATTTCATCATATGATGATAATACGTGGGAAACTATTTCCCTTCTAAATTCTGGCATAGGACCATGAATGATATGATCCTTCTTACTCTTTGGATCATACGTATTACGGGAGTTCACATTCCTTCTACTAGGCTCCATTTCTATACAATAGAATAAACTAGTTTAGTTTATGAATTTCAATAAATAATTACCAAACTTGTAAAATACCTAACACAAATTGAACAGTTTATGGATATAATCCATAATCATAAAAATGTTTTCTTTGAGGAAGTATATACTCATAAACCCTTAATAATGGTTTGTAAAGAAAATGAGAATTATCCTAAACCTATCCCCCAGGAGTGTTGTAACTAAGAGTGCAGCAAGGCCCATTGTCGTACACCAGTTCCCATTCGAGTCTAGCTCAAAGTGGTGTTTTCGGGTTTTACCCCTTGGTACATTTGTGCCAGAGCCACCTCTACCTGCTCATATCTAGACAGGGATGTATTTCTCGGAAAAATCAAAAAATCTCTACAATACCAAAATTATAGAAGTTCTTCTATACTAATCCTCAATGTTCATCTTAGGTCTACGTGCTCTAATCAGAGTTTATCTAAATCTAGCTTCCAAGGTTTGTACTAAACTTCCTCTAATACCAACTCTAATGCCCCAACCCCAGTTACCCAGAGTCGGTGAATTGTTACATCACATTGGAATGATCATGAGAAAGATCAAATCTCGAAAGACCGATTGGTTTAGTATCCTTGGAAACACTAGATATATTCATAAAGTTTTACATTACATCAATAAGTGAAAAGCTACAACAATATATAGTCTCCAAATTCCACTGTCATATCCCCACATAATATCCCTGCAGGCCATTCATAAATTACTTCTTCACATCCTGGGAAAAAATAAAACATAGAAAAGGGGCGAGCTCAAATTCCCAGTAAGGATAACAATAAAGCAGAAACATTCATAAATAAGATTAAAAATTTAAGTCAATGTATAAATAAAACAAAATCCTTTTAAACTTGAACTTAAACATAGTATGGAATCAAGTAAAATGAAATAATTCCATTTACATATTCACATGTATATTCTACTAATCGAATAATCACATGAAATTTCAATAACCACTTTCATAAAGATGGAATGCATAATGCAAGACTATCATAACCACATAGCCAAGGCCTCATTCCAAGACTACAAATAAGATTTTGCCAAGGCCTTGTGCCAAGACACTAGTTGGTCTAATGAGACCTACCGATGCATCGAGGAGCTATATCGGGCTCCACCCGTCACTTACTAAGTCCAATGCTTTCCCATATGAAAAGGTTTAAACATAACATAAACATTCATATTAAAACTACCA
The DNA here is from genome assembly GCA_963277665.1 of Viscum album. Lineage (NCBI taxonomy): Eukaryota > Viridiplantae > Streptophyta > Magnoliopsida > Santalales > Viscaceae > Viscum > Viscum album. The sequence continues at coordinate 908,423,707 of OY728139.1, forward strand.
TACTAAATGTCAACACTTTCTCTATAAACCATGAATGGTATAAAAATAACACATCCACAGTGAAACATATCACAAAACCTTCAATACATTATGAAAGTTTTGTATCATAATAAATCAACTTCATATAATCATAAAATACATCAAAGGATGTTGACATAGATGAAATCAAAACTATTTGAGAGAAATATCTCCTTTTTTTGAAATCATTTAAAAGTCACACATTTATAAAGGAAGTAATTAAAAAGAAATTTTTGAATCAAAGTATCCCATACCACTTTGAAACTTTTGAAAGGAATTAAAATTTTAAAAAAATTCATGTCCATATAAATAAATCCTTAAAAACCATTTTGAAGACATGGAAATTAATTAAATAGATATAGAAAGATAAATCTTTAAGACAATTAAAATTCTGATTTTGATAAACAATACGTTTCCGAAATTCTTAAAATATTCATTTTGAAATCATTTAAAAGTCACATAATTATAAAATAAATCATTTACATTGAAAATATCCTTGTAAACTTGTAAGGGAATCTTTGAAAATTTTATAACGACAGTAAATAGCCGCACCTGCCGTGTAAGTTAAAAAAACATTCTTACCTTAATTTTGTCGAAAAGGTTAAAAAGAACCTTGTTTGGAAAACGACGGAAAGATTCCTTTATAAACCTCTTATAAAAAGTCAAACAAGGGTATAAATGACTTTAACACATATTCTGGTAAATAGTAAAAAAAATTGAAATTCATTTTTATGAAACATGGATGTGGATGTTAATGAGATCCCAATAGATTATTACGTATAAACAACCTCAGATAATGAAGAGATTGCGAAATGAACCCTTACCTTGTACTTTTCCTTGGTTGAGGGTATGTTAACCTCCTGTATAATGGTTAAATAATGGTTATTAAATTATACAAGAATCATGTATATTAATATGATATCATATATGATCTTTTAATGTAACGCCCCGACCCCAGTTACCCAGAGTCGGTGCATTATTACATAACATTGGCATCATCACAAGAAAGATCAAATCTCGAAAGACCGATTGGTTTAGTAGCCTTGGAAACACTAGATATATTCATAAGTTTTACATTACATCATAAAATGAAAAACTACTACAACAACATAATGTTTCCACAATACACACTATTAACCCCACATAAAATCCTTGCAGGTCATTCATAACTTACTTCTTCACATCCTGGGAAAAATAAAACATAGAAAAGGGGTGAGCTCAAATGCCCAGTAAGGATAACAATATAGCGGAAACTTTCATAAATAAGAATAAACATTTAAGGCATTGCATTACTAAAACAAAAGCCTTTTAAATATGAACTTTCAACATGGTATGGCATAAATAAAATGAAATAATGCCATTTACTTATTCACATGGATATTCTACTAATCGAATAATCACATGCAAAAATCAATAACCACTTTCATAATGTTGGAATGCATAATGCCAGACTATCATAACCACATAGCCAAGGCCTCGTGCCAAGACTACAAATAAGATTTTGTCAAGGCCTTGTGCCAAGACACTAGTTTGTCTCATGAGACCTACCGATGCATCGAGGAGCTATAGCGGGCTCCACCCGTCACTTATTAAGTCCAATGCATTCCCATATGAAAAGGTTTAAACATAACATAAACATTCGTATTAAAACTAGCATACGAAATTTCAATAATTTCACCATAAACTATGAATGGTATAAAAATAGCACATCCATAGTCAAACATATCACAAAACCTTCAATACAATATAGAAGTTTTGTATCATAATAAATCAACTTCAAATAATCTTAAAATCCATCAAAGGATGTTGACGTAGATGAAATCAAATTTTTTTTTAAAGAAATATCTCCTTTTATTTTGAAATCATTTAAGATCCATATAAAATAAAACATTTTTTTTGAAAATATTCTTATAACCTTGTAAGGAAAGCTTTGAAGATTTTATAACGGCGTAAAATAACCGCACCCGCCGTATAAGTTAAAAAAACATTCTTACCTCAATTCTGTCGAAAAGGTTAAAAAGGACCTTGTTTTGAAAACGACGGAAAGATTCCTTTATAAACCTCTTATAAAAAGTCAAACAAGGGTATAAATGACTTTAACCCATATTCTTGTAAATAGTAAAAATGTTTTGAAATACATTTTTAAGAAACATGGATGTGGATGATAAAGATATCCCAGTAAATTATTACGTATAAACAACCTCGGATAATGAAGAGATTGTGAAATAACCCTTACCTTGTACTTTTCCTTTGTTGGGGTCGGTTAACCTCATGTATAATGGTGAAATAATTGTTATTAAATTATACAAGAATCATATACATTAATATGATATCATATATGATCTTTTAACATTGCTTTATTAATAATATCTTAGTATTATCGTCTTTTCAGGTGATAATCGATTTGTTCTTCTTAAATGTTTGGTTACGTAAGACATGTTTGTAATGGATAGATTAAATCTTATTCATAATCAGAATGATATTAACATTATTTTTAACCCTAAAATGAGAATAATACTTGAATGGATACGATGGAGGATGGATCTCACCGCGTTCGTGGAGACGGTAGTCCGTACGTACGCACGAACGCTACTTCCATTTAATTTTTATTTTAAAAGAATTGAATCCAAATGATACATAGGTATGTTACTATTCCAGTATAATATAATATTTTATATATATTTTACTTAAGTTCATTAACACCATCCTTTACACATTCCATGTGTGGTATGAACGAGTCATATCATTTTAAGGGGGCGGTAGTCCGCACTTCCTCAAATGAAATTATCGTATGTATATACAACATGAAACGAATAATGGTATGAAATAAAATGGAATTACAGAATCTTATATATAAAATATATATCCTTAATATCATATTTAATTACAGTGCCATCATAATGGCCACCATGAGAGGCGGTAAGATGTATTTGAACAATCATCGTTTCGTGAGGCGTTAGTTTTCCATCCACAGAAACATTATGTTCATCATCCATTAGATGGAGTTGTGTGTATGTGTAGTTTGAATACTTCTTATAACAACATCCTAGTATATTTAGGATACTGGTGTTGTTACAAAAGAAAGGAAATAAAAAGAGTTTGGGGGTTGGAGAAGCAAAATAAAGGAAAATAATTTAAGAGAAATCGTTACCTTTAATTTAGGTAACTCACTTTGGTTGGAACCAAAGGACTTATTGAAATGATTTCTGCCTAAGGGGAAGCTTCAAGTAGGAGGAGAGGGATGTGGGGAGCTTAGTTGGGCAGAGTTTGGACGAGCCAAGTGGCTTGAGAGGTGTGAGGAATGAGTAGAAGTGGTCTCCTTTTTTAAGGGAGAAGAGGGGCTCTTTAGGAAAGAGTGAAAGTATTACTTTATAATATAATTATATTCGGTTTATAATGGTCCAAAAATCATTGAGGTCGAAGATAAGATGACTAATATTCTAAATAACATCAACCAATAAGAATTGGACAGGTTTTAGATAATATTTTAATCATTATAATCTTATTTATTGAAATGATTTATTAATGAGGTAAACATTGCATCATTATTGTGTCATTAATAATTTAAATTATTTGATGTCTAAAAATTATAAATAAAATATCCTTATGTAGGAAATCGTTTTAGCTTTCTAAGGAATATTTATAATCGAAATTCCAACATGTATAACCCTATGTAAAAATTGTTCTTCTAAAAGATGTAAGCTTATGCCATTTTTATTTTTATTTTAACTTTATTAATATAAAGTGTCCCTACCACATACAAGTGGCTCCAAGGGGTCCCCAAATTGACCCAAGGATGCTCATGGTCGGGTATGTGTCCACAAATAAGGTTAGGACACGTTTTAGGGTAATTTTGTACTATTATAATATTATTTTTTAACCCTTATTTACCAGATTTACCCTTAACCATGGTAAATAAAATATTTACCACAGTAATTATTCAAACTGTCTAAAAATAAAAGTTACCTATTTACACAATTTGGACATCCTGATTCCAAATATGGAATCCATTTTTCTAAATTCAAAACACAGAAGTGGAAGAAATTAATTTAAAATTAATTCCCGCTGTCAAAACAAAAAGCGTGTTTTTAAGAGGTAATAACTATCAAAAGATTGACACTTGTTTATGTTCGGTTTAATTGTAAAATTATGTCCAATGACCAACATTATATTAAATGGTAAAAATATATTCTAAATATACTTTAAAACCACTCAAATTCATAATTTATCACTATTAATTATTTTGATTAAAAAAGTTGTTTTTAATTAAAATTTAGTAATTTTCACTATTCATCAAAATATGAAAGTTATCCGAAATGTACCAAAATTTCACCTTAGGCTAAATTCGATATTCCGAATCCAAAAATGAAGTCCATTTTCAAATATAAAATATATATAATTTCAAAAAGTAGGTATTACTATTCATAACGGCTAGTTTGATTAGTTATGGTGTGTTAGAACTCGGTGTTGCGTACAACACACGCTATCACATTATTCAAAGAGAAGCGTACCGTAGAAGCTTGGGATGTTTCATTTTAAATTTTTGATGTCCCCATTTAGTCAAAAAGTTTAAAATATAGTATCTAAAAAGGGTTCACTATTAAAATTTAGTAAAAGTGAAATACTGAAAATGAATTTGTTCTTACATTATGTTTAAGAAACTCATAATATGGATTCTAAAATTATAAGGATTATATAAAGTTTAAAATTTAGTTAACACTATTCATAACCTCTTTTGAACAGATTGTTTGGTACGTCATGGTGAGATTGAACTTGGTGTTGCGTGTAGTGAGTGTTATTGAATTATTTTGAAGAAGTAACACACTATAAAATCTTGGGGTGTTACATTCTCCCCTCCTTCAATAAATTGCGTCCTCGCAATTTGAAATTGTTCTTCGAAAATAAAAGGTTGAAAATAGAAAATATCTTTGTGGGAAAACCCACATCGGAAATTGGGTTACTAAAATTTAGTCTTAATATGAGGAAAAGATAAATGAAAGGATCACCACCAAATTATGATCTCTATTAGGAGAACATTGGTGGAAATTATAGACATATAATTGGTGGAAAAATGTAAATATTTATAGGTTGTGATTGAGGTCATCAATTACAAAAAGTATAAAATTGAGGTCCTTAAAATCATCAATCTATGATGATTTGAAATACCATCGGTTCAGCAAAACATAGGGTATTGGGATAACACATTTTTGACGTTTCAAAATATCTTAGTTGAAATCCCACATTGAAAAATTAATTAATGAGGCCTCTATTTTAAATAAAGAGTGGAAAGTATCAAGATTACCGAAAATAACACATACTAGGGTTCCATGTAAGAAAATATGGATATGGAAGAAAAATCTAGCCCTCAATTATCTGATGGAGAGTGGTAGAGAACATGGCTATGAAAAGGCCAACAATCCCAAAGCCATAAATTAGTGATGATTTAAGGTACCATCTAGGACAACATTTTTGTTCTAAGTTCCTTTTCTTAATGATGAGGAATTTATTTATGAGATTGGATAAGATCATAAGGAGATATACTTACTTTATAATTAGAGTTTTATCCATTAATAAATTTCTACCAAAAACTCATCATTCACTCGTAAAAAAAATTCTATTTATATTATTCATAGAGGATTCCAAAATAAATGAATTTATAATTCATCTACCTGATCTTTTAAAAAAACTACTTTATTTAATCAAGGACATCTCGTGGGATAGTGGTAGGTGATACACCCTTGTCGCCCTTCGGTTGCGGGTTCAAGTCTTGCGGCCTTGCCGGACGCGACGGGTTGCCGCCTACCTCCGGGTTGTCCTTTTATGGCAATCCAAAATAATCCAAACTAGAACTATCCAAAATACTTCTGTCCAAACTCACAGTCCAACATTCATAAGGAAGGTAAACATAATACAGATCCTTTTTACCCCGTAATAGCATATGAATACCTTCATCATGTATTACCATATTCCTTATTGATTACATTCATGCTCCCTTATTCCATATAGAATGCTGGCTATACTTTATTAATCCAAAAATGTTTTAAACCCCAATAATGATGGAATATACATATCATTAATCAGTTCCAAGGTAGTCAAGAATATCCAATATAATTTATCCAAAACAATCACATATTATTCCAAAATCACTACCTCAGTATCAGAACTATATTATGATTTATCATTCTCTCAACCATATATTTTCCAAAAATTTAACCAGCTACTGAGTCACTTTTCTTTGTTCCACACCATCTCAAGTCCTTAATTAAATAGTACTGCAGTACAATCCTTATATACTCCATAATTATTATAACAAGTACATTGTTGATACAACACTCGATTGATATAATCAACATAAGAACTCTAATCATTCCTCTTCATCTGTGGTAGTATCATAACTTGATTATTATCCAATATCATCATTTGCGGCATAGTCTGATGACTGGGGCATAGGTTCGCGTAGTGTCCAAACTCCTTGCAAATGAAGCATTGTACATTTGAAACCATTTTCTTACCCTTGCAGTCATGTACTTTGTGCCCTTTTCCTCCACACTTATAACAAACTCCCATTCCTTTTAGGCAAGTTCCAGGGTGTTTCTTTCCACAGTTACCACATATGGGAAAATTCTTCTTTTCCCTCTTCCCTTTATCCATCTTTCTCTCTTCCATCCTTTTCTTCTCTTTCTTCCCTTCAAAGCCATAGGACTCAGTAAACTCTTTACATATCTTATCAACACATGATATTATTTCTTCATATGATGATAATACATGGGAGACTATTTCTCTTATAAATTCTAGCTTAAGACCATTAAAGATATGATCCTTCCTTCTCTTTGAATCATGTGTATTTCTGGAGTTCTCATTCCTTCTACTGGGCGCCATTTCTATACCATGGCATAAACTAGATCAGTTTATTAATCAAAACACATAATCCCATACTTATAAAACACTTAACATAAATTGAACTATTTATGGATATAATCCATAATCATAAGAATGTTTTCTTTGAGGAAGTATATACTCATAATCCCTTCAAAATTATTTGTAAAGAAAATGAGAGTTATCCTAAGCATATCCACCGGGAGTGTCGTAACCAAGAGTGCAGCAAGGCCCGTTGTCGTGCACCAGTTCCCGTTCGAGTCTAGCTCAAAGTGGTGTTTTCGGGTTTTACCCCTAGGTACATCTGTGCCAGAGCCGCCTCTACCTGCTCGTATCCAGACAGGGATGTATTGCTCGGAAAACTCACAAAATCTCTACAATACCAAAATTCTAGGAAGTTCTTCTATACTAATCCTCAAAGTTCATCTTAGGTCTACGTGCTCTAATCAGAGTTTATCTAAATCTAGTTTCCAAGGTTTGTACTAAACTTCCTCTGATACCAACTGTAACGCCCCGACCCCAGTTACCCAGAGTCGGTGCATTATTACATAACATTGGCATGATCACAAGAAAGATCAAATCTCGAAAGACCTATTGGTTTAGTAGCCTTGGAAACACTAGATATATTCATAAGTTTTACATTACATCATAAAATGAAAAACTACTACAACAACATAATGTTTCCACAATCCACACTATTAACCCCTCATAAAATCCCTGCAGGACATTCATAACTTACTTCTTCACATCCTGGGAAAAATAAAACATAGAAAAGGGGTGAGCTCAAATGCCCAGTAAGGATAACAATATAGTGGAAACTTTCATAAATAAGAATAAACAGTTAAGGTATTGCATTACTAAAACAAAAGCCTTTTAAATATGAACTTTCAACATGGTATGGAATAAATAAAATGAAATAATGCCATTTACTTATTCACATGGATATTCTACTAATCGAATAATCACATGCAAAAATCAATAACCACTTTCATAATGTTGGAATGCATAATGCCAGACTATCATAACCACATAGCCAAGGCCTCGTGCCAAGACTACAAATAAGATTTTGTCAAGGCCTTGTGCCAAGACACTAGTTTGTCTCATGAGACCTACCGATGCATCGAGGAGCTATAGCGGGCTCCACCCGTCACTTATTAAGTCCAATGCATTCCCATATGAAAAGGTTTAAACATAACATAAACATTCGTATTAAAACTAGCATACGAAATGTCAATAATTTCACCATAAACTATGAATGGTATAAAAATAGCACATCCATAGTCAAACATATCACAAAAACTTCAATACAATATAGAAGTTTTGTATCATAATAAATCAACTTCAAATAATCTTAAAATCCATCAAATGATGTTGACGTAGATGAAATCAAAATTTTTTTTAAAGAAATATCTCCTTTTATTCTGAAATCATTTAAGATCCATATAAAATAAAACATTTTCTTTGAAAATATTCTTATAAGATTGTAAGGAAAGCTTTGAAGATTTTATAACGGCGTAAAATAACCGCACCCACCGTATAAGTTAAAAAAACATTCTTACCTCAATTCTGTCGAAAAGGTTAAAAAGGACCTTGTTTTGAAAACGACAGAAAGATTCCTTTATAAACCTCTTATAAAAAGTCAAACAAGGGTATAAATGACTTTAACCCATATTCTTGTAAATAGTAAAAATGTTTTGAAATACATTTTTAAGAAACATGGATGTGGATGATAAAGATATCCCAGTAGATTATTACGTATAAACAACCTCGGATAATGAAGAGATTGTGAAATAACCCTTACCTTGTACTTTTCCTTTGTTGGGGTCAGTTAACCTCCTGTATAATGGTGAAATAATTGTTATTAAATTATACAAGAATCATATACATTAATATGATATCATATATGATCTTTTAACATTGCTTTATTAATAATATCTTAGTATTATCGTCGTTTCAGGTGATAATCGATTCGTTCTTCTTAAATGTTTGGTTACGTAAGACATGTTTGTAATGGATAGATTAAATCTTATTCATAATCAGAATGATATTAACATTATTTTTAACCCTAAAATGAGAATAAGACTTGAATGGATACGATGGAGGATGGATCTCACCGCGTTCGTGGAGACGGTAGTCCGTACGTACGCACGAACGCTACTTCCATTTAATTTTTATTTTAAATGAATTGAATCCAAATGATACATAGGTATATTACTATTCCAGTATAATATAATATTTTATATATATGTTACTTAAGTTCATTAACACCATCCTTTATACATTCCATGTGTGGTATGAACGAGTCATATCATTTTAAGGGGGCGGTAGTCCGCACTTCCTCAAATGAAATTATCCTATGTATATACAACATGAAACGAATAATGGTATGAAATAAAATCGAATTACAGAAGCTTATATATAAAATATATATCATTAATATCATATTTAATTACAGTGCCATCATAATGGCCACCATGAGAGGCGGTAAGATGTATTTGAACAATCATCATTTCGTGAGACGTTAGTTTGCCATCCACAGAAACATTATGTTCATCATCCATTAGATGGAGTTGTGTGTATGTGTAGTTTGAATCCTTCTTATAACAACATCCTAGTATATTGAGGATACTGGTGTTTTTACAAAAGAAAGGAAATAAAAAGAGTTTCGGGGTTGGAGAAGCAAAATAAAGGAAACTAATTTAAGAGAAATCGTTACCTTTAATTTAGGTAACTCACTTTGGTTGGAACCAAAGGACTTCTTGAAATGATTTCTGCCTAAGGGGAATCTTCAAGGAGGAGGAGAGGGATGTGGGGAGCTTATTTGGGCAGAGTTTGGACGAGCCAAGTGGCTTGAGAGGTGTGAAAAATGAGTAGAAGTGGTCTCCTTTTATAAGGGAGAAGAGGGTCTCTTTAGGAAAGAGTGAAAGTATTACTTTATAATATAATTATATTCGGTTTATAATGGTCCAAAAATCATTGAGGTCGAAGATATGATGACTAATATTCTAAATAACATCAACCAATAAGAATTGGACAGGTTTTAGATAATATTTTAATCATTATAATCTTATTTATTTAAATGATTTATTAATGAGGTAAACATTGCATCATTATTGTGTCATTAATAATTTAAATTATTTGATGTCTAAAAATTATAAATAAAATATAATTATGTAGGAAATCTTTTTATATTTCTAATGAATATTTATAATCGAAAATCCAACGTGTATAACCCTATGTAAAAATTGTTCTTCTAAAAGATGTAAGCTTATGCCATTTTTATTTTTATTTTAACTTTATTAATATAAAGTGTCCCTACCACATACAAGTGGCTCCAAGGGGTCCCCAAATTGACCCAAGGATGTTCATGGTCGGGTATGTGTCCACCAATAAGGTTAGGACACGTTTTAGGGTAATTTTGTATTATTATAATATTATTTTTTAACCCTTATTTACCGGATTTACCCTTAACCATGGTAAATAAAATATTTACCACAGTAATTATTCAAAATGTCTAAAAATAAAAGTTACCTATTTACACAATTTGGACATCCTGATTCCAAATATAGAATCCATTTTTCTAAATTCAAAACACAGAAGTGGAAGAAATTAATTTAAAATTAATTCCTGTTGTCAAAACAAAAAGCGTGTTTTTAAGAGGTAATAACTATCAAAAGATTGACACTTGTTTATGTTCGGTTTAATTGTAAAATTATGTCCAATGACCAACATTATATTAAAGGGTAAAAATATATTCTAAATATACTTTAAAACCACTCAAATTCATAATTTATCACTATTAATTATTTTGATTAAAAAAATTGTTTTTAATTAAAATTTAGTAATTTTCACTATTCATCAAAATATGAAAGTTATCCGAAATGTACTAAAATTTCACCTTAGGCTAAATTAGATATTCCGAATCCAAAAATGAAGTCCATTTTCAAATATAAAATATATATAATTTCAAAAAGTATGTATTACTATTCATAACGGCTAGTTTGATTAGTTATGGTGTGTTAGAACTCGGTGTTGCGTACAACACACGCTATCACATTATTCAAAGAGAAGCGTACCGTAGAAGCTTGGGATGTTTCATTTTAAATTTTTGATGTCCCCATTTAGTCAAAAAGTTTAAAATATAGTATCTAAAAAGGGTTCACTATTAAAATTTGGTAAAAGTGAAATACTGAAAATGAATTTGTTCTTACATTATGTTTAAGAAACTCATAATATGGATTCTAAAATTATAAGTATTATATAAAGTTTAAAATTTAGTTAACACTATTCATAACCTCTTTTTAACAGCTTGTTTGGTAAGTCATGGTGAGATTGAACTTGGTGTTGCGTGTAGTGAAAGTTATTGAATTATTTTGAAGAAGTAACACACTATAAAATCTTGGGGTGTTACATTTAACATTGCTTTGTTAATAATATCTTAGTATTATTGTCGTTTCGGTAGTTAACTTACTCGTTTTCTTTTATATGTTTTGTTACATAAGCCATGTTTGTCATGGATAGGTTGTATCTGATTCATATCCAGTATGATATCAAGTCTTTAAACATTATTTTTAAATCATAAATTGATAATTATACTTGAATGGATACAATGGAGAATGAATCTCATCGCGTTCGTGGAGACGGTAGTCCGTACGTACGCACGAGTGACAATATCATTCTTTTGATATTAAAATAATATATAAATGGATGGTATATCATATATACAGAATCATTACCATGTTATATTTATTATTTACATGAGTTACACATCATTATTATACCCATCCAAATAATAATATATTGAATAACAATTACACCACGACGTGGAGACGGTAAGCCGTACGTACGCACGTATGGTGACATGTTATTCAAAGGGTGGATAGAATAATGAATATGGTTTTAACATATTTATAATAACATCACATTATATATATGATATTTTATTTATTATTTTATAATGGTAATAACAAAGGAAGAAGAAGTGGAAGAAAAAAGGAACATGGAAAAGGGTGGTGAAATCAGTACCTCTTCTTTGGGTTCTTCCTTTTGATTTGATCAAAAGGGCTCCTTAGGCTGGCTTTCTGATCAAAATAAGGCCTCTATGTTGTATTGAGGGAAGTTGGGAGAGTATTTGGGCAGAATTTGGCTGAACTAAAAGGCTTCCAAGGTGTGAAGAAATGAGAAGGGGGAGTGCCCTTTTATAAGAGGGGTGAGGGGCACCTTTGGAAAATCTAGAAATATTAAATTATAATAAATTAATATTCGGTTTATAATGGCTCAAAAGTTTATTATTTGAATTTTAAGGTGGGTATAGGTAAACAACCACTCAACCAATATAATTTAGATAGTTTTGGGTCATTATATTAGCCTTATCCTTAAGTATTAACTCTAAGTTAATTAGTTTCACTTTTACAATGTCTCTTTGTATTTTATATTATATGGTTAATAAACATACCAAATACATCAAAGAGACCCACAAGTGGTCCATTAATGATACAACTATCATTATATAAGTCTCTTGGCAGACCATTAGATTTTTAGGAATTTAATATCAATTAATAATATAATATTTGTTTTAAAAAAACTCTTTTATGTCAATTTTGACACTATTAAATAGTTGATTTTTTTTGTGAAACTTATAACAGAATTATTACTTCAAAAAAAGTCAACTACATCAATCCTAATATGTCATATTATCCTATAAAATTAGTTTAATTCATTAAAAGTCTCCAATTATATTTATTTGGGTATTTATAATATCAATTATTTTAATTTTTCACTATTATGGTAATTACTTCATCATCATTGTGTCATAAATAAATTAAATTATTTAATGTCTAAAAATTATAAATAAAATATCATTATGTAGGAAAGCTTTTTATATTTACAATGAATATTTATTGTTGAAAATCCAACATTTAAAACCCTATGTAAAAATTGTTTTTCTAAAGGATATATGCTCATGTCATTTTTGTATTCATTTTAACTTAATTAAAATAAAGTGTCCCTATCACCAACATGTGGCTCCATGGGGTCCCAAAATCGACCCAAATATGCCTATGGTCGACCATGTATCAACCAATAAGTCTAGGACACGTTTTAGGGTAATTTAGTATTATTATAATATTATTTTTAACCCTTATTTACCGGATTTACCCTTAACCATGGTAAATAAAATATTTACCGAAATAATTATTCAAAATGTCTAAAAATAAAAGTTACCTATTTACAAAATTTGAACATCCATATTCCAATAATGGAATCCATTTTTCCTAATTCAAAACACAGAAGTGGCAGAAATTAATTTAAAATTAATTCCCGTTGTTAAAACAAAAAGTGTGTTTTTAAGAGATGATAACTATCAAAAGATTGACACTTGTTTATGTCCGGTTTAATTGTAAAATTATGTCCAATGACCAAAATTATATTAAATGGTAAAAATATATTCTAAATATACTTTAAAACCACTCAAATTCATAACTTATCAATATAAATTATTTCGATTAAAAAAGTTGTTTTTAATTAAAATTTAGTAATTTTCACTATTCATCAAAATATAAGTGTTATCCGAAAAGTTCCAAAATTTCACCCTAGGATAAATTCGATATTCAGAATCCAAAAATGAAGCCCATTTTGAAATATAAAATATATATATTCTCAAAAAGTAGGTATTACTATTCATAATGGCTAGTTTGATTGGTTGTTGTGTGTGTTAGAACTCGAAGTTGCGTGAAACACATGTTACTGTATTGTGCAAAGAGAAGCGTATCGTGGAAGCTCGGGGTGTTACAATATGAGTTAATATGATGTATTTAAAATCAAATACTTTTTGAAAACTGTTGGAAAATGGATTAGAAGATATTTTGAATGTGTAGAACAATGTATATCAATGAAGTAAAATGGTAAAGGATATTGGAATGATATTTTAATTACATAAGAATAATATTCATTTATAAGAATTATGAAATAGGAGATAACCACAAAAATTATTTTGGATTCGAGAATTCCCATACTTTATATCCAGTATTATTTCCTCTCTTTTCTGCCTCGAGAAAAACAAGTGTATGTTTATTAATACATGGAACTAGAACAGGATTATATTAATTTATTTTACTATTAATACATTATAATTATTTTATTCAATTTTACAATATATTTTGACAATAGTGAGATTTTTTAATATTATAGTTTCTTAAAAAATGAATCATTTTGTTTCTATATCCCAATTTCTGTTCAATTTAATTTATAAATAAGTACAATTAATTATGTTAGAATAGAATAATTGTAATATTATATATATATATATATATATATATTATATTATTTATTATAGTCATACATATGGGTGGTTATACTAATTATTTTATAAATGTCCCAAATTGGGGATTAACTGACCTTTGGCGGGACATTATCAAAATTGGTTGAAGGGAATTATAAAATATAAATACATCATAAATAATATATTTTCATTTTGTTAAAAAATTGATATAATTATAACATACAAAATAATATATCATAAATGATTTGGGTCTGAAAAGTCATTGGAAAAATTGAATGATAAAAGGAAAATATGAAGAATATTTGATGAAAAAGTAATATATTCATGGTGTTTATTCTTCTATATGATGCACAAATCCTTCAAAGTGTGGATATGAATGACTTTATATAATCCCGATGAATTATATTTGGAATGAGAAAAGGTGTTTGGGAAGATCATAATCATTCTAAATTGTAGAAGGAATGGTTTTCCAAGGGGAGGGAGAGGGGTTATTAATACATATGTAGAAGGGTATTCTTAGGATACAATATTGAATAAAAAAATGTCAAATGTAATGCATTTAAGAGTAGTATCTTTCAAATAATAAAATACAATTGAATAAAATAAGTTCATTTAAGGACATTTTATCACTTTTTAATTCCAAATTATTATTTTTTATTTTATGGAATGGAGAAAAATGAAAAAAAAATGTTTCTGTACATGGAAACTTTAGATATTTTATGTTTCAAAATTAATATTTTGGTTTCTAAAATTAATTTGTTATTTCTAAAGGATCAACATTTCATATTTGATTTAATTTTATCTAAAATAACCAATTTAAAATATACTGAGTCATTATAAAATAATCATTTTTTTATAAAACATATTATATTTGAAAAAACATTATTCCTTCTACTCACGTATAAAATGAATTTTATTATACAATTTTCAAATATACGCACTTGTAAAATTCTGATGTGTTGATTAATAAAATAAATTTATTTTACATAAAAATTATTATTTAATGTTTTGATCGAATTTTTAATATAAATGATAATTTTATAAAATATTTAAAAACATACTTTATTAAAAAATTTCATATATTTTATTTGAGTTTTTAATTATTATATATTTTTAATGGTATTATAATATTTATATTTACCTGAATTACTCATGATGAATATTTTATGCATTATATTTATTCATTTTGAGGTCAAATTACTATTCTCATCCATCATGTTACTATTCTTAACAGTGAGATTTTTATTCCAAATAGACATATTAATTCATATAAATACCACTTCATTACCACATAATTTATTCACAAAAATTAATCCCAATGTTACATATTTTAAACTTCAATGATTTTCATTTCATTTCAAGTGTTCAATTAATTTTCCATTGTGTTGTTCATGGGGATGATGATTCTAATATACTAGAATGACCCATATTTTTCAATTTATTTTTTTTGATTTTTATTTTTATCCCAATGTAATGTTTTGCAATTTTCATGGGTTTAGTTGCTCAGTAGTGTAATGATATTTATTAATGAAATAATGTTGTTTTTGATTCACATTTTTTCTTTTTAAAATACAATATAATATGATATAGAACACACATATTCATGAATAAAATATCACTTATAAATTGTAGGTCATTAAATTCATCCCCCTTCTAAAATTTTATCCTTAAAATTTCAACTCATATTATTATTTTAGAATATACGAGGGTGCTTTTGATTGATAATTTCTTCTAGCTCCCATGTTGCCAATTATTATTTATGATTCCACCATAGAACATTCA
Source organism: Viscum album (assembly GCA_963277665.1). Taxonomy (NCBI): domain Eukaryota; kingdom Viridiplantae; phylum Streptophyta; class Magnoliopsida; order Santalales; family Viscaceae; genus Viscum; species Viscum album. Next base: position 908,439,662 of record OY728139.1, read on the forward strand.
CATGGTGAGTTGAATTATTATGTGGAGATTATCATCTATTTTCCATGATATTAAAAGGATGCTCCCCTAAATAGTGGCCCTTATCTAGTTGTACCACCAAATGATTTAGTACATTTGAAGGATTAGGTATGTACTTTCTTATGGGAGATATGTGGAAAATGTAATGAAATTGATCCAATTTTGGTGGATGTGAAAGCTAATAGGCCACTACTCCTATGAGTTCAAGGATATCAAATTGTAGAAATGTACCTTTGGAAAAAAATCTATTTCATTCCAAACTGCATGACTCTCTTCAATGATGATATTCAAAGGAAAACGTTTTATCCAATATGAAAATCCATGACCCTTTCATAGTTGTCTGTATAGATCTTAATACAAATATAAGAATCATTCATATGAGCATGGTTAAATTGACCTTTATCTTTTATCCCTTTCACTAAAACTAATTGATGTATCTTTAATTCATGAAATTCAACCCAACAAAAAAGAGTTATACATAAATTCCCCAATAGAGCTTCAAATGGACCCATTTGAAAGCTATAGAAGAAGATAATGTTGTATGAGTAAAAAAATAATGGTAGATAGTAATCTCATCCGCCTTGAATTCCCATTGAATAGGCACTTGGTATTTTCTCTATGGTCTTGATGTTTCCTTTATATTGGCCATCATATGTTTGGTTGATATTCTATACTACGATTCAGTTTTGTATTCTGAGAAAATTGAATACTTCTAAAAAATTTAGAGGTGAACCTTGAATCATGGTTACATATAATCAAAAATGGCACCCCATTTTACCTCAACACTTCCATTAAATATATTTTGTAATGTTTTTCAAATGATATATCTATATAAATAGTGAATATGTGGTAAATCATAGAGTCTATCGTTAAAAACATATATCACATTGCTTCCTTTATATATATTTTGGACAGCAGTTAAAAATTACATGGTGGTGTTCTCCAATTTCCATGTGGGTATGGGTAATTTTTTGCATCATCCCACATGAATTTTTACATTATTAGTTGCCATTATAACATACCAAGAACCTTGACCTATGGTCTATTGTATTGTTATTCATGTTTTCCCCCCTATATATGCTCTCAAATATCATGATACGTCATGGTACATCCATGATAAATAGGGAATGATCATCTATGTGAATTATACTATATGTATTTCATTAATTCATGTGATGTAAGAACATATAGTCTAGTAACATACTGAATGACACCATATATATCAATGTGGAATTCATAATGCTTACCCTCATTTACTACTTCAACCTTCATTGGAAGAACTATATCATCCTTTTTTTGCATCATTGTTCTTCTCTGGGATAGATGGTTGGGATTTCTTATGGGAAAGGTAATACATATTATTTTCCTTCATGATTTCCCAATAAATCATTTGTATAATAATGTAAATATGTTCTTTATTAATTTTAATCAATGATATTGTTTCATTTTCATTAATGTTAAAAGAATCAGAAACCATGTTTTCCATTCCATGATGGTAATGAATTGATTAATCACAGACCACGATTATCTCCGACCATATTTATTGATGCATGTTTAGATATTTCTATGTGAATATATACTTTAGACTATTATAATCTATATAAATGTTAAACTTCTCATCATAGTGTCAGTGGAACCAAAAAAAATTGTTGAAGATCATAGATGTTAACTCTAGATCATTCATCGGGTAGTTCAACTCATGGAATTTCATATTTTATGAGGTGATGCCTATCACTTTGTAATATTTCATGATTAAAATATAAAACATATTCATTGAATTAAAATTCTATATCACAGAATATAATTTACAAGATGGTAGTTTGTGTACAATAATTTTGACTAACTTCTTTTTTGTATCGTTAAATCATTCCCAACATTCTTCCATTTATGCATACTTTACCAATTTGTATGTTAATATAGTCAATGGTCTAGTCCATCATTAGAATCTCCACTCAAAAAAATGGTAGAACTGAAAGAAGACTATATAAATCAAGGTTTCTATAGCACTAATAGGTTTGGGTAATCCCAAAGTTTCTTTTATCATTAAAGGTCCCATAAAAATTTCATCAATTATGATCACATACCCCAAGAATGTGACATTATGCATCTAAAATTTACATTTCCAAAAAATATCATACATTATCTCTTATATTAATTTCATCATAAAATTATTTATATACTCTTCATTCTAGTCTTTCACTTGTAGAAAATGTGAATATCAATGATGAATACTACCTTGAATTGGTTAAGGTAGTCTCTGAGTACTTTATTAATAAAATGAATGAAGATTACAAGGGAATTTGTAACTCAAATGGTAATCACTATGAATTAATTGTATCTATACCTGTTATGGAGGGTCTTATTATAAACAGATTACTTCTTTACCATCTATTTATTATATCCAAAATTTTTAAAAACCATTGATAAGTATTTGGATCCTTATAGTTAATAACACAAGACATCAATCCTTGGGAGGGGATACTTTTTTGTTATAATTTTTTTACCTCTGGGTAATCAATTGACATATGTTTTGGTCCAACATTTTTCATATAAAAGTTAACTGGAAAACCCCAAGGAGATTCACTACTAAATATGAACCAATTTAGAAAAATTCTATAACAACCGCTTCATTTACTCCCCTAGTTAAATCAAGTCCAAAATATAGGGTAATTAAGATATTTAAGTGATTTTGGGTGTTCTTTAATTTGAGAAATCTACATCATGGTCTGGGGAAGGCTAGATAACTCTTTGGGAAATTCCTCAGTGTGTTTACTTACAATAGTAATTTCCTCAATTTTGGGACTTTACTTCGACTCAACCTTTTATGCAATGTATTCATTATCATTGGGTATCAAAACCTACACCATCAAAGGGATTTATAAAATGAGATAAATGATATTCATTACATTTGTTCAGAAGCATGGGAGAGTTTAGAATATATAATATGATTTCATTTTCTCCAAAAATTATCTGAGATATACAAAATGAAATAAAATAAATGAAAAATATATCATCTAATTCTTCCAAAGGGAATTATTTTGAAATAATTGAAATAATAATCTAGTAGATATTAATAGGAGAGGATCCCAACGCTAGGATTGCATTGATCTCACCACTTTGTGTTTTATGGATATCTCTTCATTAATGTTTCAAAGTTATGGTTCAATTGTTCTTCAAAATGATCAAGATATATATGAATTCTTAGTACTAGATAAAAATTCATTCATGGTCGAATAGGAAGTGTTCCTAATATGAATTTATTTTCATGTACCACCTCAGTAGTTGTGATATCATATGATATCCCCTATACCATTGTATTTGGTTTTTCATGGTGTTGATTACCCTCAAAATTTCTATGATTAGGTGAATTGGATTTCATAGGGCCCTTTCTCACTATATTTAATGAATTGACTCGTGGCCATTGTATAGGGAGGTTCCTTACATTCCCCCATTATGCAAGACTTAATTATTAATGTCTCATCGAAATTCATGATCTCGGTGGACATATCTCTTGAACTCAATGAATATCCTTGTGACATTGAGTCAATTACCAAGCTTATTATTCCTATATTTTAAACATGTGGGTTTTTGGATATTCTTTACTCCTTCACAATTTGATCTTCCAGATTGATAATCCATCTTTCATTTCTTATCTTCATTACTATCGAACATTCTGCGAACTACATCTCTACTTTGAGATCACATTAACTACTTCTCCACAACTCTTAATGTAATGGATGGATATATCCTTTAAATATTATGTAATTAAACCCCTAAATAATCTATCTATCTTAATTTCATTATTGATAACAAATCCTTTGTTACATATTTCAATCCTTATAAATGTTTCCTCATGAGTAGAATGAGATTCACCCCCCCTTTTTCGTCATCTATTGGAATTATCTATCCATATGTTTCTTAAGATTTCAAGGGAAATACTTCTAAATAAATAACTTATTAAATGTTAACCACTCCATTTCTTCAATCCCATTATTTATCTTGGTATTAATTATCAACACCCACTATTGATCCACCTATGAATCAAAATGATAAACAACCAATATAACTTTTACATTCTAAAAATAGTGAATCATAGAAGAGATATTATATATTTAGTTAATGCATTATTCCATGACGGGTGGATTTGGATATCCAACAAATATCGGTGGCCATTTACATATAAAGGACTTGATTAATTATTGATCCTTCTTGATTGAAGGAGAGAATTATAGATGACTCTAGTAATTGTTCATAACCTAAGACAACAAGGTAAGCATAATAATGATGTTTTGAAGCCCATATCCCATGGTATTTTTTACTTAATTGCATCAATATAAAATGAAACACTGGGTTGTAATGGTGTTCTGTGGTGTTAGTCATACAACCATCAAGTCATAAAGATATACCCACAGTTTTTGGGAGGTTTCCAGTAGAGTATGTTCATAGAAATGGAAACACTAGATGTTTCTATTATATGTGATGACTCATCGACCCATTTTGTAATGGAAAGTCATCATTTACGAACTTATCCATTGATACATAAAAACTCACGTTAGTCGAGCAGATTGGAGGTCAGGCTCATCAAACCCTTTTAGAGTGAATTTTTTCCTACTTCAGGACTCTATTACATATATAATATTTTTAAATATTTTTTAAAAAGTGGTGACATTAATTTGTTAGAAAATTCATGTCATATGGAAAATTATTTAAATTAAATGATACAAAACAAACAGAGTGTGTAAAAAGATTACACCATTAAAGGATTGTGGGGAATAAAAGCTGAGATTTCCATGAAAAAAAAACAAAAGATCGAGCTTCATAAAACTTGGCTGAAACATCATGTCATCAAACATTCAATTACCTCCTCTATAATGGTACGTATCATGATTGATGATATCCTTTGGGGTAACTTCATGTATACATGAAACCATGTGAAAAAATACCCATTCGTTATAGATAAACTACAGCCAAATAGAATAAGTATCCAACAAACTGCATCAACTCACCCCAGTTTATGAGTATCCATGTTTTGAAAGCATGAGATAAACTATTCAATATAAGATAAACATGACAAATAATGGAAATAAGTATCCAAAAGTCACTAAGATAAACATATCTTCCTCCACCAGAAATATATCAACAAATTGAGAGAAAAAAAAAAGAAAAGAATATTAAAAAAAGCACCATCCAAGATAATACATTGGGAAAATTAAAAAAGGGATCTAGTAGGTACTCATAGGATCTGGAGGGAATCCAAAATTGAATAGTGATTAGAATCTTGAGATCAGACATCATTTGTTTTAACCAAACTGGCCTATGGTGGTCCATACATAGATAGAATAGCCAGGAAAAGATCAAATCAAAAGGGCCTGAAAAAGAAAAACAGTAGTGTGCAGAACAATATAACACAAATTTCAACAGAAATAAAAACTATTAACTGATAAAGTGGTAATTCCAAATGTATGTATATAAAATTAAAAGCAGGATTCCTTTTGTATTTATCAACCATCCAGATGAACATACATTTCCTGATTTTAAGATGCATCTCAGCTTTAATATCACCATTATTGTGTTTTTGGAAAGGAATTTCATCATTCATATTCATCCATGCACTAACTGCATTCCTCAAATCATCCACATTCAGATTACCTTTTTCATACAATGGTTCATTTTTTTAATCATATTTCTTCTCATCTAAACTAATGGTAGAAATAGGTTAAAAACTACTAGTTGATTTGGATTTTTCGTGTTTTCCATCCTTGAATATCAAATGATCTTGTAACTATTGTTCTTTGAGGATTATAATAGTCCCTATATTTCCATGTTTTTTTGGGATTTTGGGTGGTGCATCCATCATCATACACCATCATTTTTCCCCTCACGAGAACTTTATTTTAAATATTATTACTCAAATTGATCAGATTGATCTTCAGCATCAGGTAGGGATTCTATAGAGTATTAGAGGGTGAAGTGATCGTTCTCTTCTTTATCATGGGTTCCAATGAAAGATACATCCCAAAAAGTATTTTCATCCTCTTGCAAGCGTTGAGCTATTCTAGTGTCATAGGTCTCATTCTTATTAATGTTCACTTTTTCTTCACATATGACCTGAGAATTATGGATAGCATTTAAAATTCCATAAAGATCAAAAGGAGATGGATGATAATTAGAAGTTCACTCCCAGATGTTTATTAACATTCTTATCCACATGATTTCTATAAGGGATAGAAACTAAACCCTTCATCACTCCTTTTTCAAACCAAATAGAGTTAAAACTAGGTGGAAGTTAAGCATGAAATCCATTTCCACAGTCCTTTTTGTTTTGTCCCATTTTATATACCATGTTGTAATATGCCACTAAATTTTAATAGGAAACCTCCTATAGAAAACAAAAATAACCATTTTGAATCCATATGTTCAGTTAAAGAGGTTGAGATATGTCAACTGCCATGAAAATTATAGCAATATAATGATATACTAGATTTTTTGTAGTAGAAGAATGTTTCATTGGATTCCCAATAATGTTATAAATCGAATGTAGAGAATCATACTTAAAAATATGCATCATAAAAAAAGTAAAATCTAACAAAATGGGTGCAATTAAAGTCTCATGGTCAATATTGAAATCCAAATAACACTTAAGGGAATTCATGGAAGACCTACCAAAGGACCGCAAACCCCTCATATAGGGATGAAAATAATCAATTTCAGATGTAAAATGGAAACTTTCACTCATATCATTCCATTGGAAAACATGAAAAAAAACAAAACCAAGCACATCAAAGGTCTTTCTTAGGAAGAAAATAGAGGTTCAACAATTAAATAGCATACAAAAAATAACAAAACATAGATCAGAGGAAAGGAATTGTACCTATTACTTTATAAAGGACGTAACTAACACACCTTAATAATTAAATATCTTTAGTTCAATTCATGTCGTATCCTTTGAATCATAATTATCATGTGAGAATTTATCATGACCAGAAACAAAATCTGCAATGGATCGAAGATTCGTGTAAGGGAATATCCACAATTCTCTGAGAGTAATAGTATTTTATGTCTCCATCAATTTCCTCTATAAATTCTCACTAATAATAACATTTAATCTAAGATATGCTAGTGAATACTTCATCAATTCCAAAGTATAATGTGATTTATCCCTGGGATAACAATCAATTATTAGCAAGTATAGAATTTGGAATCTATATTTATTTCTGGTTCTTATTAGATGGAGATATCTATATGTATCAAAGGTTATCCATCAATGGTACCCTTTCGTGAATGGATTATATATGCATTTTTCATTTATTATTATAATGCTGGTATTGATCCATATAGTGGGGGGCTCTAGACTTTTTAAAAATCTATGGAGATAAAAGTAGATTTTATGTTGTTATTGGACCTGTAAGACAGGTTTACTATATATACATATGAAAGGAGTCAAAACACATGTAATTTTCTTCACATATCATGAAACATAGTACAATTTAAGAACAAGTGATGAGATCCAAACTGTGTTGTTTAACATCATGTGGGAAAGTTGTATATGTTAAAGGTACCCAGTAAATGTTTTGTGGGACTTATTCTGAAGGATCTCAGTGAACCTAGAAGATATATCATCTCCCATGTTGGAAATGATACTACTATGACTGTTACACAGAGAATTATGGTTGATTTTTAGTTGTTGGGTTTGGACCTCAAAGATTACTCTTACTATACCTTTATATGGGTATCAAGGGCCAAAAAGTTTGGTTTTGAGGAACCACATCTATAGAGGCCCTGTAAATGTTTTTCCCATAGGTGACCCTTTGAGAGTATTATGAAAGTCTTTCAAGGGATACACCATTTAAGAAGATTCCGATTGGAGAGGGGCTATGAAGAATGTCTCAAGTCATAGGTATTTGGGGGTTTGTTTAGGACATACACTAGTTAAAAGGATTCTCATAGGATGGGGCTTACACCTATGGAGGAGTGCCATGGTTTTTTATTTTGAGGATGAATTGATAACCTCCAAGCTCTATGAACACATGAGTCATGCTGGGTGTTAGAAATAAGTGGAATGTAATTATTTGGGAAAATAAGAAATTTTATATGTCCACTGGTGAATGAGGCCCATGCCCAAATGAACTGGGAAAGAGATAGGGATATGATACCCATATCCGCTCTTATTTTCATATCTTTGTCTAAAAGATTGAGGGGGAGAGGTACTTGAGGTGAATGTACTATATTTTTTTGTTAACCAGTATAGTCACATCACATTATGGATATGGCATGAAAGGAAATGGGGAGAAACTATGAAACTTTATATAAGATAGGATAGAGGATTACTCTATGTGGGATGACTGATGGACTTATTATTAAGAATATAAGAGGATATAATACTACACCTCAATTTGAAAGGAAAGAATGTTCCTCTCTCTCCCGATATATAACTGGAGGTCCTTGATCATAGATATGATTGAGGAAGTATATAGTCTTAACCCTAGTATTTCAGACCAGAAGATCCCAAACACAACCCAAAGGGTTGGGTACTCATGACTAATTGGATTCATATCATCATTCACCTCGAGGAGACTCCCCTTTGAGTAGGACAAGTGTGTGACAACTTTGACTGATGGAAAGAATATATGAATGGGATACATGATTATGTATCTCTTTCTATGGTGTTACAAGTCTAGTGGATTTATTGCAGGCCTATATTTTTTACCCTTTAGATGAGGGGTCCAAAGGAAGGGTATCCCTTCAATTAAAAGATTAAAATATGTCTTAGAATGTGTCTCATTTTGGTCATGGTTTGTCTAGTATGAGGTTCTTCCTACATGGCTTGGAAGGATTTGTAAGTTCTGCGTGAAAGGGGGTAGACCTATGTGCATTGTAGGTGCCTTGATCATGGCACACAACTTCTCTAAGAGGACCCTTGAACAGTATAATGAATGTATCTACTTTTTGGAGGGACCTTGGAGCTTGTACATTCCAACTAGGTGGAAAGGGTTCCACATGTAGGTTTCTTGTTGTTCAGACCCTAGGGGCACTTTTACCCCCACTGACCACCCTTAATTCCATATTCACTCATGATTTGGACATCTGGCTTGGAGTCTCATAGGACCTGGGAAATGGGGTTTCATTACATGATCATGGAGGCATATTTTATTTTTCCAACCTACCTAATAAGGTCTCCCATGGTTATCTTTTTAAGAAAACATGGTACCATGTTTGGAGGATTTTATCCATGTAGGTACCTAGAATAGGTACCCAGTGCGGGTGCCTCACACATGGTTTGTAGATTGTTTAGTGCTAGGGAGGGGGCAAGTGCGACCCTTCTGGTGCAGACTGTGGCTGCATCAAGGAAACTTTAGAAAAGATTCTTTGATCCTTATATATTGAATCTAATAAGAATATGAGTTTATTGTCATAATTTAGAGGGAGGAAAATATTTTTAAGGCCATTTGGGTCATCGATGCATGATGTCTATGTATGATAGTGACACAAGTATTGTGTGCAGGTCCAATGTGAAGGTCTCATGTGTATTTCTAAATTGTAGACCAAACATGTCGACCAGTGATGACTATAAATAAGTAAATCCATCAATAATATTTCTCTTTCTATTTTACTGAAATTTTCTCACATTATTCATATCTCCCAAATTATATTTTTGTGCTTTCTATTTATACAGGACTCCATATAGACTTCTTCATGAACATACATTATAAAAAAACATAAGAACTACCCTGTATGGAACAACAATATTGAGGATCTTGTGGGAGGAATCATTTAAAGGAGCTTTCACGAGAGACCAGGTTGAGGGGACATTCTAAGGAACCTTGTAAAGTGTCCGGCACACGGGACCATTCTTTTCAAAATTTTCTTAACTTTTCAAAATTGCTATTTTGATTTTAATGAAAAAATATTAAAAAATTCTTAATGGTTTTCAATGGATTCCAAGTGTCTTATCACAAACATTTTTTTTCACGTGTCTTAGAGGGGATAAATGATGATGAACTATAGTATTATGACATGTGTGATTCCACTCCCCCTGCATAGATAATTAATTAATGACGTATTAGCATGTGTATCTGCAAAGTGACTTTCTATACATGTATGATCATGAACTTATAAGTGACATTGTCATCCTAAAGTCTCTGAGTTACATCTTGAATACTTGTTTAATACAATATAACAATTATACCAATGTCAACATCACCTACAAGGGTGTATAAATATAGGGAGGAGTAGTTCCTACAAATTTATTCATGCATCACATTCACTACATTCAAAATTTGTAACCTCACACCCATGAATCAAAACCACTCTATTATTAATCTACCTTCTATACTACCCATGAATACCAATCACATGTTTGGAAGGAGGATTGTGAAATATTTTTCATAGGGAGAGTTAGTCCTGAATCGATGTTGGTATACTAGGTGGCCAAACTTGTTCAGAATTCTAGGAGCTATAAGACATCATGATTCAGGAGGCTATTTTGGTGGGGAAAATATTTTAATAAATAAACCAAGAAATAAACCCTAAACTATTGAGTTGATGTATTCCTCATATAATTTCATTTCATCTAAATCATGGACAATTTTGAATTACCCTTTGGGAAAAATTAAATATTTCTAGATCCCTTACTCTCAAGGATATGTATGAAATATTTATCAGACAAATGTTAGTGTGTGATGATGATGAAGAAAAACTAGATTTGGCACACAATATTTTTATGTTTTCTCGAATTTTACTATAAAAAAATTCCTCATACAAGTTGTGAAATCCATCATGATTGGTTGTTGAAGGCTTTAGTTAAGCTGGATGAAGAATGTACCAATTTCCGACGGCCAACATGATACACCACCTTAGAAAATCTGAGTACTCTTGGAATGATAGGGCCTATACTAGAGATAGGCTAATATAGGCGTTGGTGTTAAAAGTTCACTACTATGGTTTTTATGATGAAATATTTGGCCAGATTCACTGAGATGTGGCATAGAATCTACCTACTACTATACTGTATATCAAATGGGAGCATAAAACTAGGGAAATTTTTTATCGAATCCAAACTACCAAGAAGGGAACTATATAGGGTTATAATCTCTTATCTTCATGAAAATATATCAATTTTTACTCAAATGCATATATTGGGAAGGTCCCATTTGGGGTTTTAAGTACATTTCATGCATTTTGTGGTAGATAGTAGTACACTTTAGTTCTTAGGTTTTGCTAAATGTTTTTCATGTCTATGAAGGTCAGTTTAAATCCTTCATTTCGGATGTTTTTGATATTCTGACCTTATCATTGGAACGAAACCACGTCCTGTAAATTTTGAAAATTTTTATACAGTTAAACTTCTTCCCATATAGTGATCCGACTATGGAACATTCACTGATGATGGAAAATATAATAATAATCCGAGGTTATATATGCTCGCATTCGGATATATCATGATGGTGTCTCATACTAACATTGAGATCATATGTGCTCCATATTCTCCATATCAATTTACCTTGAAATTCATGTGTCTATAGTTGTCAAGTGTCTTTCCCCCCATTCATATTTATCTTGAGAGACACCTGATGGTGGACCAACATTTCGATAATTTGATGGCCATGTGGGTTTTCAAAAGTTCATTCATGATACCTTCTTTGTGTGCATGGATCTTGTTAGATTCTTGGTATGAATGTTCTTGGATTTCTTCATACCCTCAATGGGAATTAACAAAAGGAATCCCTTATGTGGAAGTTACATGAACTACTAGTCATGGAAATGATGGAAGAATGGTACAATCCAAAGGCGATGACATTGAATCTTCAATGTCTTCAAAAAACTCCATAGAAAGATCTATGATATATGAAAAGGTTGTGAAAACCATATTTTCTAGGATGATGGTGTCCAGTAATCATCATAGTGTATAGAAACGGGATCCAATCTCCCAGTCTTCTCGGAGAGAATAGAGGCGTAAATAGGATTCAAAGTAAATTTATATTGTTTCCTCCTCACATCCATCCATGTTATAACTAAATTTCGTGTTGCCCCAAACAATCCAAGAATGGTAGGGTATTACAGATGAAATCAGAGATAGTTGGGTATTAGCAATGTTGGTGTATGCATTATAGAATTGGGATATATCCTACCACCCTCTAATATCCACCCAAATGTATTTTTACTGATGTGGGACAATATATTTGATAGATAGAAATGTTGATATATGAAACTAGTGATCAAATAATTTCCACCAAGACACTATATTCCATGTTAGATTGAGGAAAACATGAGTGGGTATTGGGTTATATTGAAGTGTAATCAGATTACGTCATCAACCCTCATCATGTTTCTCTCTCTTATCTATTGACGTTTTAATCCATCGTCAAACATTATTAGTTTTTAGGGGATCTATATCATAGTTTTTAGAAGAATAAGAGTAATAAGCATAAAAATCCCTCCAGTAACTGAAATATGGGACAATAGGAACCCTCATCCGGTTAGTGGATGAGTCACCTAGATCCCTAGAATTGTCCTTGTGTCAGAGAATGAGGTGGAGGAAATGGAGGAAGGGAATCGTTTACCTCCACCAAAAGTATCTATTATTGATAGGACAGATACATTCCCAACTCCATCTCAAAAAAATATTAAATAAAGATTTATAGAGAATTTGGAATAGTGTATTCACAAAAATAAGTCTTTCACAGTAATTTGATAGCATGATTCACATACGATACTCTTCTAACCATTATATCATTTTGTAAAATATAGATCAATTTCATATATCAAGGGGTCTATCACTCTTCCTTCAATAGTCAAGAAGGACATCTAGGATGAGGAATATACTCATTCTACTAAATCAATCAAATTTATGGATTAAGTTCAAAGCGATGAGGATTCATTTTACTTTATCATTTAATAGAGTAAAAAGTGTACCGATAATGTCATATATATATCATAAGGTGCGACATACTAATTTATGACACCCTTATTTATGATATTTCATATCTGTCACTTACACTTGAGGACCCCACAACAAACGCTGGCCATATTTCCACCCCATTAGGGTTTGAAGGGGAGCATAGATGGTCTATAAAATGATTTGGTGTTGACCTTTACCATTTATTGTATGGAAAGGTTACTTATACTATCAATTTAATTGATATAATTTTCGGTAAATCCAATTTGGGTTATGGGTCACTTGTATCTGATACCCTTATAAGTGAGGATGTTACAAGATGTGATGGATTATATAATGAAATAATTAATGAAATAAAGAACCTTGAGGATTGGTTCAAAAAAATAATATTCTATCCTTTTTTTAGGATTTTTTTGAGTTTATTAGGTAATTCAACTATAGTGATTTCTCTATTTCAGGAAATTTTTTAAATAAAGGCTTCTGCTTTTCTTTCTATGTCTCACATAAGAGCTAGACCTATATGTATTTTTCTACATAGAACATTACATGTTATTTCATGACTGAAGTATACAATTATATCTGATCTTGTTACTGAGGGAGTGATAGTTGAGAACTCAAATGTGGGAGACCCTTAAGGGATTTTAATCCCAGTCATGGAGAAAGTCAAGGTGGATGATCCTTCTTAGGAGGTCATTTCTCTATGTATTAAGATAGAGAGTACCAAAGAGTCATTAATACAAACATTAAATTCGACCATGTTTGAGGGTTTTTAGTTGTTTTAATTGATTCATGGTATATTTTTTCTATTAACCTCCAGATAGTGATGAGGTGTTTTATTTCCTATGTTATACCATCAAGTTCGGTGGTTGAGCCTGAGAGGGGATTATAATCCAATTCAAAAAAAACTAATTGGATGAATAGAAAATACCTTAGATGGAGAGTAACAAGATAAATCTTGGCTTCTAATTCTCCGATGGTAAATCTCTCCCTCTAAGAGTCTCTCGGAGTCAGACTTCGAGGAACTACATCCTCTTCACACTACAAATTATATTTCCTGATGGGACACTAAGAATATAGTATTGAAGATGAATATTTAGCAATTTTAATGTTGAGTTCTCCAACTTCCATCAATTATTTAAATCTTAGGGTATGGTGGGGTTGATTACTGCATTACCCCTCCCATGCTGTAGAGTTGATAATTCAAAAGAGGGAAGAGGAGTGAAGGTCACAGTTTTCTAAGTCATAGTTAGTAAACCATTTTATTGATTTTAGGGATATTTTGTCTTAGGAATAGTGGATTCATTCTACGGATATGGAGAAGTATCCCGACCATCATGAAGAGAAGTATCACTATGTGATATTTCATCAATAAAAAATAAACTCTATATAGGAAGAATTGATCAAAATCAACCATTGTATGAAGACATACTCAGCCCAAGGTTATGATTATATGGACATAGAGAATGAGAATCTTTTTCCTACTAAAAAGTCTATTTCCATTTAAAAGTAATTTTTCTAGAATTATTCTGATAAATATTGATCCATAGTTTAAAATATTAATTCCTATGTAAAAAACAAAAAAAATTGGAAGGCAGATTCCAACATTTAGATGTTCCTCTATATTTTATTAAATAAATAAAAATAATGTTTTTCTTCAATCACCATTTCCTATATTACTATCCTTTTCTTAATTGTAATATAACTTTAAAAATTAATCATTCGATTAAACGTTAACACATTATAATTAAAAGGATAAGGGTGAGGGAGTGATCTAATTTTTTCTAAATCCATGGGGCCTATAGAGAATTGAATGACTATATTAGGGTCATATGGATTACTCTTAAAACATCGGTTCTTTTGTTTCATCACCCGAATTTTCTCTTAAGTACAATATAAAAAATATTTCTCAAGTAAGAGTTGGGGTTTTCTTATGCTTACCATTGTGGGGTTTTGTCACAATAAGTTTCATGTATTTAACATTTTCATTGCTCGATTATTTCATGGACAATGTAGATAATAGGTCTAGAAATATCAAACATGATATTTACCTTGGGTGGAATTTGTGGTGTTTCAACCTAGTGAGTATTATGACAACTTTTTTGGTGAGTTTAAAGTCATGCAATCTGAACTAATGAGACTTGTTTTTTTGGTCAAATTTCATTGACCATCATTTTGGGAATTATGTCCCAAGAAAACATTATTAGACTAGAATATTTTTCCATTCTTAAAAATATCTAATGAGTAATTTTGATTCTGGATTTTATTATTCCTAGATCTGAAACATGATATGAGAAAACTATGTAAGTAATAGACGTTGAAGAAGTTTTTAAATAGGTTTTCTATATGATATTTGATGGTTTTATAGTGGTAGAAGTGGTATCTCCTAAGAATGAATATGCCTATGGCTGAAACACATTTTTTGGGTGAAATTATGCAAATATAACTATGGAATATAACTCAATACCATATACTGACATCCTTTCGAAGATAGGCCATTTTGGATGGAAACTTATATAAATACAAATGGGTCATATTATTCTATATATAAACAAAGGTATCCTATCGAATTATGATATTCTACCTCCAATGGTCAGGAATATGGTGATGTCCAGATTTTCTCAAAACCACGATGTTTGGTTCATCAAGGGAAGGTGTCTGAGAATTAATTGAGTACCTATATTTACATTTTATGTGAATAGGAAACCACTCCTACATCAATTTTGATTTTGTAAAGGATGGTAAATTAAATTAATTGACTAAAATCACGGGGAATGACCTTTTTACCGTGGTTGAAGCGTCATATAGTTCTTTCTCAAGTGGCTAGGATAGATACTGTGTAGTCTAATATGTTATAGTGAGGGAGATGTGGTGCATTCTATTGTATTGAGGAAATGGTATTATGTTATTCATTTTAATTCCATACATCAATGAAATTAGGGGGTATAATTTAGGGTCTTTTATCTCTAACTGGTATATTATTAATTTGTTATTTCATGATATTTTATCTAGTAATATTCCATAATTTTTATGTATAAAGGGGGATGGTTATAAGTTTTAATTTAGGGGTTTCTTATCTAATTAGTGATTTGGAGGAAAGGGATCATTTATATATAAGCGGTATCTCTTAGGGATGAATGTACCTCTAGTTAATATGATTTTTTATGTGGGAGACATTATATAAAGCCAAATGTTTTGTGTTACTACATAGTCATACAGTGAAATCCTCCATTGGAAAAGCCATTTTGGATAGTGAATTAATGAAATTCCCACTAGGGTGCATTATAAAAAAGGAAAACAATGGAGTTCTCCAGAATCCCAACATTCTATTACTGATTTATAGAAGAAGTTTATGGATATTTGGGTTTCCCCAGACACAATGTTTTGTTTGTGGAAGGAGAGTACCTGAATAAGGAAGAACAATTTCATGTCAAAAGTACCCAAGAATGAAGGAAAAAGATTAATATGTATGTCTGAACCAAACACAAGGAAATATTGGTTTTCTATTTTTATTGAGGCTGGGCCTAATGAATATGTTTGGGGTTGTTCTATTTTTCACATTTCAATGAAATTAAATCCATATGTGTTATTGGAAATACATATAGTTTTTTTTCATTTTTTAGGACAAATTTTGAATTTTAAAATCTCAATAAGAGGATGATATGATGTCTGTAGTTTTTTATCATATGAATATTACCATGGTATTTTGGAAACGATGAGTGATATGAGGCCTACAAGACCAATTTTTTCCAGCATAATTCATACACAGGGGAGGAAATATAAATCCATGATCTTAGGGGATATCGTATTATGAAAAATAACATGGGACAAGTATGTGATGGATGAAGATAAATTATGGTCAAATAAAATAATCCAGCCTGATGTCATTGGGGCTTATAGTGATCAAATATTATTGTACCATGTATGAATTTTTCACTAGTTGATATGCCATTTTGGTGATAGAATTAGGAAAATCTAACTTGTTTGTGTTACTGAATAGTAAAATATGATAATCCTTTCTTTGACATGCTCATTTTTCTGAAATTATGAAAATATAACTGGGACATGTTAGTTCATAGTAAGAAAAAATGATGCATAAGGTCTCCTAAATTCATTATCTAATTGCAGGGGAATGTTTTTGAAAATCCAATATTGTATATACTTAGAAGAATGACGTGTGGAAGGAACATTACTGATCATAAATGAATTATTTTGACCTATAATGGCCATGATGGTTCAGGTCTCCTATATAGATTTGACACATATGTAGTAGGGAACATCACTATTTCATTAATGGACCCCTGAATAAAGAATCCCAAATTAAGATCTGCTGCATGGATATTTTTTTGTATGTAGGATGGGGGAAGTTTTTTACCCCATGGATGGGATAAGAAAAAGAGATACAAGAATCACTAAATACCTCACTGGAATAAGAAACAATCCACACATAGTTCTTGAGGATCTATACTAGTTAACATAAAGTGGTAAACATGATATTTTCCATACATTTCAACATCATAAAGTACATAAAAAGGTGAATTGACGTGAAAAAAAAACAATGCAGCTAGAATAATGTATAGGACATTTTCATAACTATGTAACTTCTGGATAAATAATCAAGCCACACATAGTCTTAAAACAATATTCCCCGTAATGATTGAATATTTTTGGAAGAGAGGAGTTTTTTAATATGGGCTCATGGATGGGGTGAGAACTCATAGAGTATCCTCTAAGGTAGATATGACTTGTACATTGGAGAGTGGGGTAATTTCCCATATTAAGACTAGAGTAGGTTGTGGAATATGTGCATCACAATTTATCTCATGGGAATGAGATTCATGACATATTTTGTTCTTAGGGAACATCTCTCTATGTAATTCAGACTTGCAGAGAAGGAGGGGGAATATTAAAATTAGAGATGGGCCCAATATTAAAGTTATAAACATCATTATGTATAATAGAATGATAGGTACCAATTAACATGAAGTTCTTGAAAACATTTTTCATCTCATAACAGAACTTAAGATCTTGATCCATTCAAAAATCTGTTAAATTGTTACTTGATTTTTTCCATTATTGAATAAGGATTTGGGCCACATATTTTCACATCATGTGGAAAGTACTTTGTCATAAAGGTTGAAATTTTGATATTAGGATGATGGGTGATGTATTTTATAGTATTTTAGATCATAATATGATATCTTCTAGTTTTGGGTCATAAGACTAAGACAATATGGTGAGACTATTATTGTTTTGTATATAGGACCATGTTGTTGTGCAGTATAATTTCATACCACAAAGACATTGGTGTCATGAAATTTATCATATTGTGACATGGACAGCTTTTCATGATTTTTATGGTCATGAAATAGAGACTGAATACATATTATAAAATTGAGTAGCTAAAACATGTCATTCTTTCGTCATATGAAATATTTTTTTAAAAACTTTCATTGGATGGGGTCGTAATAAACTCTCTAACCATCGTGATCAAGGAATAAGTTATGTGTGAGTGGACCTTGGTTTTAGAATAAGGTCTCGTCGACTTTTTCTCAAGATTTAGAGACTTATTCTTTGCTATGATTGTTGTTCAGAGGTCCAATAGTAGTTCTCTTAGGAGGAAAAAATGAAGGCTGACCATCTTATTGGAAGCCTGCACGATTTGATTTTGATGTAACTCCAATTGATTAACAATATGCAATATTTTTCTCATAGACTCTCTAAAATATATCCATTCAATTCACATATTTCATATATATGTATAGTTTATCTCATATAGAAATGAGGAGAAATGTAAATTGGTACTAAATAGATAGTATTTATTTTATTCCATATATAAGTGAATACTGGCTTTCCCACATAGAGGTATGGGTTGTGGTCCGGTTACCCACAAGGAATAATGATATTATTGGGAAATTTCTTTTATATTTATCCCCTATATTATAAAGTATGTTCTATAGGGTTTAGTGTAATGCCTCTCTTTTTACATTAGTTGTTTCATGATAGTGGGAAAAGTTGTTGGATTTGATATTATATTCTTCATAAAGCTTATCCAACTCAATAGAAGAGTAATTAGTGATATTTTCAATCAATATGGTATAAGGTACACCAAATATGGTAACTATGTTTCCTTTTATGATGATGAAAATATATATTTCCTTTATTTCTTTAAGGGGTTCTGCTTTATCCCACATAGAAAATAAATTAGTTGTAGTGAGATGTACTTGAACTACTTGGATATGGTGGGAGGATATGGTCCTACGACTTCTATTCCCTATTTATATAATGTCTAGGAGTCTACAAATGTATGTCACGATCCGCCCTCGGGGTTCGTGCCATGACTACCCCAAGCCCGCCTTCCATAGGCCAGGGGCTGGCGACTAGCACCAAGGCGTAAATCCCGGTAAAAAGGGAAGGCATTGCCTTTGTAAAGTAAACAAACAACACAGAGTAAGCAAGCGGAAAGTAAACACTAAGTAAAAACAGAGTACAACTGAAAGTGTGGAAAAGTAAATGGGCTAGTATACAAACCCAAACTGAAAGTAAAGTACAACTCGAAAGGGAAAATAGCAACTGTAAGTAAAAGCCGCTACACTGAGCTGTCTACTGGAAATACCACCTGAAGGGTGGGTACAGATAGCTCCACTGCTCCTCGGGTCTCGTCGTCCGCTCCGAACATGTCCCGCCTAGTGCTCCACCTCCAGGTACCATCCTGCTCTGTAAGCCTCATCCAAGATCAACGTTGTTCGTCGTCTGCAACCAACACAACGTAGTGCGAGCATAGCCCATGCAGGGGTGAGTATAAGCTACTCAGTAGGGACCCCGAGACCCCTGAAGGTCTCTCAAAATACACAAAGGATAAACCACAAAGAAAGGTACAATCACGAATTATCAACTGATATTGCTTAGGTATATACCCACACATATATCTAAGTCATCTATTCCAATACGCTCCAACCTCCGAGCCCAAGTACAACTCAGTCCACACAGGAAATTAAACGTATTCCACACAGGAAAGCAAAACTAAATCCACACAGGATAGCATAACACAATCCACACAGGAAGTAACAGGATTCAGCTCACACGGGTATACTTCTTCGAAAGACGATAAAGATGATCTCTGATCCATCTAAGTCGTCGGACCCACGAAGGATCGATAGGTAACTGACCCCCGCAAAGACCCACACAGGATCGGGCCCACACAGGACCTGTAGGCACTGGTTCACACAGGACCACTGAGCGAAAAGACCCACACAGGATCGGACCCACACAGGATCGGGCCCACACAGGACCTGTAGCACTGATCCACGTAGGATCGCTGAGTGATGTAGTCGTCGTCGTCGAATCCACTAGGGATCTCTGTACTGTCGTTGTCGCAGTCACAGTAGCAGTAGCAGTAGCAGTCACAGTCGCAGCTAGCACTAGGGTTCCCGCACACAGCAAGCTCGATCGGGAGGGTCCGCTCCATGAGCCGAGAGGCTGATACATCAACTGTCACAAAGTCCAGAGGTGATGTATCCAAAAGTTCTGTATCGCCAACAGGAACTCAACGCAACAGACGGTGCGTCGATCGGATGCCCAGTCTGAGAGTTATTGGCTTTTTCGTCCCAGGGGCCCGGTTGGTTTTTAAGGCAGAACTGACCCGACCGTACTCCACCTGCATCCAATCCTCGGGCGGAGTATGCCAAAAGATCAGTCTCTGTAAGAGGAACACAACAAAGCTGACGGCACGTCAATCGGACTTCCGTAGCTTAAGATATGAGTGTTTCCGCTCCGAGGGCCCGGTTGGTTTCGTGTACGAACCAACCCAGCCGAAATCAAAGTATTCTGAAAATTTTAGTGCGATATACTGAATCGACCGTCTTGATCCAAGGATCGCATCGCCGCTGACGGTTCATCGATCGAAGGTCTGTAGCTCAAGTTATGGCCAAAAGACCGAAGTCGTCTCGAAAACGGGGGGTCCGGGTCCGGGCCGACCCGGCCTGGCCGGCGGCGGTCCGGCGCGGCGGCGCGGGCCGGCGCAGCGGTGCGGTCCGGCGCGGCGGCGCGGGCCGGCGCAGCGGTGCGGTCCGGCGCGGCGGCGCGTCCTGGCCGGCGGCGCCGCGGCCTGGGGCCGCATGGTGCCATGCGCGGGGGGCAAAGCCCCCACTTTTCCTTCCTGGCGGCGCGGCTTTTAGCCGCGCCTTTGGAGAAAACCGGCTCCCCTCGTGGAGGCCTGCCTTGAGGGAAACGGGGGGGGGGGGCGCATTCCCCCCTTTAAGAAACCCCCCCCCCTCTTAAATGGGGGGGCATTCTTGCTGGCCAGGGGAATTAAATTCCCCCGGTTTCTTCCCCTTCTGACCGGCCCACCTGGCCGGCCGGTTTTTCTTCAACGGGTCCGGCAAAAAGCCGGTCCCCTTCCGGCTTCCGACACCAGTAGCTCGGCCGTCGGTCTTCTCGTTCCGCCGCGGACCGGAACCGGTCGCGGCCTTCGTTGTCCGGCGTGGTGCGACGGCACCGCGCCCCTCCGTCGCGGCCCTGCTCCGGCCGCGGCGCCTTCGGTTCCCTTCGACGCGGCGCGACGGCATCGCGTTCATGATAATCCTTCCACGGTGCGGCGCGACGGCGCCGCGCAATACAATCGTGCAAATTTCCGCGTGGTGCGACGGCACCACGCCATCTCGTTCATCCACAAGAAAAATAATAATAATCAAGAACAAGGGAGTTGGAATTCAGCCGTGTTTGTGCGGTCCGACCCCCCTCTCGTTAGATGATAACTCTTAAATAATTATCCACCGGATTATCATGCTAGAACCAAGAACGAGATTAAATAAATAATCCACAACAACCCCTACCTTGGTTTCAAGATCGATGATCGTCAATAACCCGCGGAAGACAACATCGCGGAGGTCGGGCGTCGCGATAAACGTTCGTCAATTCCGTTGACGAAGAGGTACGTCCGAAGAGGTACGTCGTTGGTGAATCTTCGTAAGCCGACGAAGGAAGTCCGAGGAGGAAGCGGCGTTCCCTTTCGTTGACACGGAAGGCGTCGTCGATCATTGGAAACAACCGGCTACGAAGAATAGAGGAGTGGCGTTCTTCGTCGGAGCTCGAAGGTTCTTCGCGTTCTTCATCAATGAAGAAGAAGAAGAAGCTCCTAAATCCTCTCAAGAATGCTAGAGAATTCTAACCAAATAAAATAAGCTAGAGTCTTATTTTATTCACACACTTAACAAAAATTGAATTTCAAAGGTTTGAAATTCAAACAAAACTCCATTAATTAAAAAAGTTGCAATGTCATTTAAAGAGGGGGTTAAAGGGAGTTTTTAAATGAGGAGATGAGGAGTTGGGGTTCGTGTGGGCCCCACCACACTTAATCCTCCCAAGGGAGGTTAAGTGGTTGTGGGTCCCACCACTAACTCCCTTTGGGAGCAGTTAACCAATAAGTTAAAATAAAAATTTGTAATCCACAATTTTTATTTAACTTATTCTAAACTCCCAAAAACTAACTCTCAACCCGAAATAAACGCAACCTCGGAAAAGGCCTCCTTAAGCGAATATCAGCGCTGCGAGTTCATCGGTGTCCTCGGATTTCAATTCCGAGCACTGTTTCAAAAGTTAGAAATTCCCGCTCGTTTGTTCACTGAACGTACCCGAGCCGAACTTTGGAAATTGATTCCAGGCACTCCGGACCTCGGAATGAGGTGCCCTCAGAAACCGCGTTCTTGTAAAATTCAAAAGAAAATTAGGAAAAAATTTCCCTTGAATTTTACGGGTCTTTACATTACTCCCACCTCAGGTCTTTACGTCCCCGTAAAGATACATCAAAAACTAGGGAAACAAATGAGGGTACTGAGCACGCATCTAAGCCTCCCTCTCCCATGTGCTCTCCTAGAGATTCCCGTGCTGCCATCTGATGCGCACTAGAGGAATCGACCGTCCACGTAGGACCCACTCCTGTCGATCCTCTATCTCCATCGGGACCTCCGAAAAAGTCTCCCCATCGCCAACGTCAAGCTCCCCGTGGTCAATGATGTGTGTCGGGTCGTGCACGTATCTCCTCAGCTGAGACACGTGGAAGACATCATGCACCCGGTGCAACTGAGGTGGTAGAGCCAGGCGATAATCCACCTCGCCAATCTTGCTGAGGACCTGGAAGGGTCCGATGAAGCGCGGATATAACTTTCCGCCTAAGCAAAATCTCTGTATACCACGTCGAGGTGAGACCCGCAAGAAGACGTGGTCGCCATCCTCGAACTCTAGTGGCCTCCGCCTCCTGTCAGCGTATGACTTCTGCTGGCTCTGAGCTGTCCTCATCCGCTCCTGTATGACCTGGACCTTCTCTGTCGTGGCCTGGACCATCTCCGGTCCCACAAGTGCTGACTCCCCAGGGTTTGTCCAGCATAAAGGAGATCTAAATGGTCGGTCGTACAACACCTCGTACGGTGCCATCCCGATGGTGGAGTGGTAGCTGTTGTTGTACGCAAACTCCACCAAGGGTAGGTGGTCCTCCCAGCTACGACCAAAGTCGAGGACACATGCGCGGAGCATGTCCTCGAGAGTCTGAATGGTCCTCTCCGTCTGACCATCCGTCTGAGGGTGAAATGTTGTGCTTAGACGTAGCTGCATTCCGAATGCCTCCTATAACCCCTTCCGAAGCCGGTAAGTAATGCGAGCATCTCGATCGGAGACGATAGATGATGGCACGCCGTGGAGCCGCACAATATCCTGAACGTAGAGACGTCCCAAGCTCTCCACTGAGCCCTGCTCTCTGATGGGTAAGAAATGTGATGACTTGGTGAGTCGGTCAACAATCACCCAGATGGAGTCGTGACCTCTGGAAGTGCGTGGAAGTTCAGTCACGAAGTCCATAGATATGCCATCCCACTTCCACTCTAGAACCTCCAAGGGTTGTACCAAGCCTGCTGGTACCTGATGCTCTGCCTTCACCTACTGGCAGGTGAGGCATCGAGAAACGAACTCTGCTACAGCCTTCTTCATGCCCGGCCACCAGTGCTGTCGTCTGAGGTCCTGGTACATCTTCGCCACTCCAAGATGTACCGCCAAAGGAGAAGTGTGAAACTCTCTCAGCACCTCCTCTCGCAATGCGACTAGTACCATGGTACGTCCTCTGAAAAGGATGTCGTGCTCTGATCCAAGGGAGAAACCATCAGGTGTCTGTCCCGATGATATTTGTGCACACCGTGTCTCACAGTCAGCGTCCTCTCGTTGTGCCTCTCTGACCCGCTGCAGTAGTGGAGGGGTGATTGTGAGAGACTGGAGGAAGGCTGCTCCATCTCTATCCATGAAGGATATCTGCAAAGAGGCTAGCTGCTCCGTCGCCTCCTCGAGTAGTTGAATGCCCGTCCTCCGGCTGAGGGCATCGGCTACTACGTTCCCCTTCCCAGGAGTAAAGACTATCTCAAAGTCATAGTCCTGGAGGAACTCGAGCCATCGCAGCTGTCTCAGGTTCAAGTCCTTCTGAGAGAAGATATACCTGAGACTCTGATGATCGGAAAAGACTGTAAAGCACTCTCCCATCAGATAGTGTCACCATGTCTTCAGAGAGAATACCACTGCTGCAAACTCCAGATCATGGGTAGCGTAGTTCTGCTCATGCGGCCTCCACTGACGTGATCCATAGGCAATCACAGCCCGCTCCTGCATCAGAACACATCCGAGTCTGGTCTCTGATGCATCGCAGTAGACTACGTACCTTACCCCCTCCTCAGGTAACTTCAAGATAGGTGCGCTGGTCAATCTCTGTCTCAGCTCCTGGAAGCTCTGCTGACATCTGTCTGACCACACGAAGGGTTTCCCCTTCTTCGTCAAAGCTGTGAGTGGTGCCGCAACTCTAGAGAAGTCTGGCACGAATCTCCGATAGTATCCAGCTATTCACAAGAAACTCCGAACTTCAGTCACGCTCCCGGGTGGCTCCCATGCTAACACAACCTCGATCTTCGCAGGATCCACTGCAACTCCCGCCTCAGAGATAACGTGTCCCAAGAAGTGGACCTCACGTATCCAGAACTGGCACTTCGAGAGCTTACCATAAATCTGGTTCTCTCGGAGTGTGTCTAGTATAACTCGTAAGTGATAGGCGTGCTCCTCCTCAGTCGTAGAGTAAATCAGAATGTCGTCGATGAAGACCACGACAAACCGATCAAGGTATGGCTGAAAGATCCTGTTCATGAGAGCCATGAACACTGCTGGAGCATTGGTTACACCGAAAGGAATAACCAAGAACTCATAGTGTCTATACCGACATCTGAAGGTTGTCTTCTGCACATCCTCGTCTCTGACTCTGAGCTGATGATAGCCTGACCTGAGGTCTATCTTCGAGAACCACCTTGCTCCCTTGAGCTGATCAAAGAGGTCATCAATACTCGGTATCAGATACTTGTTCCTCACTGTCACCTGGTTCAGGCGATGATAGTCAACACAAAGTCGCAAGCTCCCGTCCGCCTTCTTGGCGAACAATATCGGGGAAGCCCAAGGTGAAACACTAGGTCGGATGAACCCCTTGCCCTGCAAGTCCTCCAACTGTACCCGTAGCTCTCGATGCTCGGCGGGGGCCATCTGATATGCTGGAGTGGATATCGGGGTTTTCCCGGGGTACAAGTCAATATAAAAGTCTACCTCTCTGCGATGAGGTAGCCCTGGGACGTCGTCGGGATAAACGTCCGCAAACTAATCCACCACTGCAGGAAAACCAGGACTCCGCACGTCCACTGCTCCTAGGATGAGGCTAGCCAACTGATTAGTTATGGGCTGTCCTCTCCTCCGCGGAAGTCCATCCTGTGCTGCAAAGGCTCCCTTCTTGCCGGTGAAGGTGAACTTCCTCCTGTCGGTGCGTACACGTCGCACCTTGCGCCTAAAACAGTCAATCTGCGCATGGACCGTAGATAGCCAATCCATGCCCAAGATGACGTCGTAAGTCCTCGACGCTGCTACAAGAAGATCTCAGCCGAAGCTCTCGCATCCTAGAGTAAGCTCACACTTCCAGCACCAGTGCGTAATCGTCGAGTCTGCTCTCGTAGGAGTCTCTAGCCGTAAGGATCGAGCCAACGGCTCTTTCGGAATCTCCGAGCTCCGAACAAGGGAAGCGGCTATGAAAGAGTGACTCGCTATTGTGTTTATAAGTACTGCAGCAAGGGTGGAATAGACATAGATAGTACCTCGAATCATCTCGGGTGTGCCGTGGTCGTAGGCCTCTGCTGCCTGGAGCTGTGCCTGTCTCTGCCCTCCAGCTCCCTGTGGTTGGAGTGGACCTCCTGGTGGTGGTTGTGGCAGAGCCTCAAAGTGTCGCCCACCACCTACTGCTCGGTCAGCTCCTCTGCCTCGTTCACCTCCTCCCTGCAGACCGCCACGGTCGACCCTCTGCCTCTGCCTCGGTGGTCCCTCGATCGTATGCTGCTCCTCGGCACGGCGGGTCGGGCAGTCACGAGCCATGTGTCCCTGCCCGCCGCAGGAGTAGCACTACCTGCCTCTCGAAAGACTGGCTCCTCTCTGTGTGCCCCGCACTGCTGAGCCAGTGTCCTGAGGTCGTCTGCCTGAGGGTCTGGCCTGCCTAAAACCCTGAGTCATCCGTCGACTGCCTACTGCAGATGACTCTGCCACGTGTTGCCCTGCGGTGGGTCTCGGCACTGTTGTAGACTCAGCAAGGAAGCTCTCGATCAGAAGGTCCCGCTCCAGTACTCCTGTCTGAGTCGGTATGCTGAGGGAGATCAGCGATGCCCTGATCTCGTGTCTCAAACCCTGCTCGAAGGTCCGGGCCCGGAAGAATGGGTCTTGTACCATGTCAGTCGAGTAGCGCGAGAGATAAGTAAATCTCGCCGAGTACTAAGCGACCGTCATGCTGCCCTGCCGCAGCTGAAGAAGCTCCTAGATACGCACCGCACGAAGGGTGGCTGGGACGAACTCCAAGCGGAAGAGGCTCTCAAAGTCTGTCCATAGTAGAGATGTCTCATCGTGCACCTGGTGCATCAAAATCCACCATCGTCCTGCTGCTGCGTGTAGTAGGCTCGCAGCGAGGATCACCATGAGGTCTGTTGGTGTCCTCACTAGCCTAATCACACGTACCACTGCCCCCATCCAGTCCTCGGCTGCCTGGGGGTCCGTCTCCCCATGAAACCTGGGTGGTCGCTGGAGCTGAAACTCATGCAGTGCGCTGAGGCGACGTGCATCGTCAGCGGCTGGTGCTGGAAGCATCGGGGGCTCGGCGGGTAGAGCTACCGCCGGTGCTACTTCTGACAAAGGGACCTGCACTGAGGCCTCATCACTCGGTGGGCTGTCGTCACACTCGACTCTCAGAACCATAGCTGGCTGCCGTCATGGGGCAATCCTGAAAAGGAAACAGGTGCACCATGGTCAGAACAGTATACCTGGTGAGCTGATATAAAGTAATCACAAAGAAAACTTTGAAACACACATGCAATCAATGTTTTCGTGCATTAAGTCGAAAATCAGAAGTCAGGGTCCTGGTGTACGGATACGTCGGCCGCCGCACCAACACTGGACTCCCTGGACTGATAACCACACTCAATACGTTAAACATTATTTCTTCACATAGAAAAGATCATAGTTCACGGTAGAACCGAACTCCTCTAATACTAATTTGTCACGACCCGCCCTCGGGGTCCGTGCCGTGACTACCCCAAGCCCGCCTTCCATAGGCCAGGGGCAGGCGACTAGCACCGAGGCGTAAATCCCGGTAAAAAGGGAAGGCATTGCCTTTGTAATGTAAACAAACACCACAGAGTAAGCAAGCGGAAAGTAAACACTAAGTAAAAACAGAGTACAACTGAAAGTGTGGAAAAGTAAATGGGCTAGTATACAAACCCAAATTGAATGTAAAGTATAACTAGAAAGGGAAAACAACAACTGTAAGTAAAAGCCGCTACACCGAGCCGTCTACTGGAAATCCCACCTGAAGGGTGGGTACATATAGCTCCACTGCTCCTCGGGTCCCGTCGTCCACTCCGAACACGTCCCGCCTAGTGGTCCACCTCCAGGTATCGTCCTGCTCTGCAAGCCTCATCCAAGATCAATGTTGTCCATCGTCTGCAACCAACACTACGTAGTGCGGGCATAGCCCATGCAGGGGTGAGTATAAGCTACTCAGTAGGGACCCCGAGACCCCTGAAGGTCTCTCAAAATCCACAAAGGATAAACCAAAAAGAAAGGTACAATCACGAAGTAACAACCGATACTGCTTAGGTATATGCCCATACATATACCTAAGTCGTCTATTCCAATACGCTCCAACCTCCGAGCCCAAGTACAACTCAGTCCACACAGGAAAGTAAACGTATTCCGCACAGGAAAGCAAAACGGAATCCACACAGGATAGCACAACACAATCCACATAGGAAGTAACAGGATTCAGCTCAAACAGGTATACTTCTTCGAAAGACGGTAAAGATGATCTCTGATCCATCTAAGTCGTCGGACCCATGAAGGATCGATAGGTAACTAACCCCCGCAAAGACCCTCACAGGATCGGGCCCACACAGGACCTGTAGGAGCTGGTTCACACAGGACCGCTGAGCGCAAAGACCCACACAGGATCATACCCACACAGAATCGGGCCCACACAGGACCTGTAGCACTGATCCACGTAGGATCGCTGAGTGCTGTAGTCGTCGTCATCGAATCCACTAAGGATCTCTGTACTGTCGTCGTCGCAGTCACAGTAGCAGTAGCAGTAGCAGTCACAGTCGCAGCCAGCACTAGGGTTCCCGCACACAGCAAACTCGATTGGGAGGGTCCGCTCCATGAGCCGAGAGGCTGATACATCAACTGTCACAAAGTCCAGAGTTGATTTATCCAAAAGTTCCGTATCGCCAACAGGAACTCAACGCAACAGACGACGCGTCGATCGGACGCCCGGTCTGAGAGTTATTGGTTTTTTCGTCCTAGGGGCCCGGTTTTTTTTTAAGGAAAAACCGACCCGACCGTACTCCACCTACATCCAAACCTCGGGCGGAGTATGCCAAAAGATCCGTCTCTCTAAGAGGAACACAACAAAGTTGACGGCACGTCAATAGGACGTCCGTAGCTTAAGATATGAGTGTTTCCACTCAGAGGGCCCGGTTGGTTTCTTGTATGAACCAACCCGGCCGAACTCAAAGTATTCCAAAACTTTGAGTGCGATATACCGAATCCACCGTCTCGATCCAAGGATCCCATCGCCGTTGACAGTTCGTCGATCAGAGGTCTGTAGCTCATGTTATGTTCAAAAGACAGAAGTCGTCTCGAAAAAGGGGGGTCCGGGTCCGGGCCGACCCGGCCCGACCCCCCCTGGGTCGGCCCGAACCGGGTCGACCCGGGTCCGACCCGGCCCGGCCGGCGGCGGTCCGGAACGGCGGCACGGCCTGGCGCTGCATGGTGCCACGCGCGGGGGGGCAAAGCCCTTGCTTTTCCTTGCTGGCGGCGCGGCTTTTAGACGCGCCTTTAGAGAAAATCGGCCCCCCGTGTGGGGGCCTGCCTTGAGGGAAACGGGGGGGCCGCCTGCCCCCCTTTAAGAAACCGGCCCCCCCTCTTAAATGGGGGGGGGGCATTCTTACTGGTCGGGGGAATTAGATTCCCCCAGTTTCTTCCCCTTCCGGCCGGCCCACCTGGCTGGCCGATTTTTCTTCAACGGGTCCGGCAAAAAGCTGGTCCCCTTCCGGCTTCTGACACCGGCAGCCCGGCCGCCGGTCTTCTCGTTCCGCCGCGGCCCGGAACCGGCCGCGGCCTTCGTCGTCCGGCGCGGTGCGACGGCACCGCGCCCCTCCGCCGCGGCCCCGCTCCGGCCGCAGCGCCTTCGGTTCCCTTCGACGCGGCGCGACGGCGTCGCGTTCATGATAATCCTTCCACGGCGCGGTGCGATGGCGCCGCGTAATACAATCATGCGAATTTCCGCATGGTGCGACGACACCACGCCATCTCGTTCATCCACAAGAAAAATAATAATAATCAAGAACAAGGGAGGTGGAATTCGGCCGTGTTTGTGCGGTCCGACCCCCCTCTCGTTAGATGATAACTGTTAAATAATTATCCACCGGATTATCATGCTAGAACCAAGAATGAGATTAAATAAATAATCCACAACAAACCCCTACCTTGGTTTCAAGATCGATGATCGTCAACGACCCGTGGAAGACAACGTCGCGGAGGTCGGGCATCGCAGTAAACGTTTGTCAATTCCGTTGATGAAGAGGTACGTCCGAAGAGGTACGTCGTTGGTGAATCTTTGTAAGCCGACGAAGGAAGTCCGAGGAGGAAGCGGCGTTCCCTTTCGTTCACATGGAAGGC
Organism: Viscum album; assembly: GCA_963277665.1. Taxonomy (NCBI): domain Eukaryota; kingdom Viridiplantae; phylum Streptophyta; class Magnoliopsida; order Santalales; family Viscaceae; genus Viscum; species Viscum album. The sequence goes on from OY728139.1 coordinate 908,469,849, forward strand.
GTCGTCGATCTTCGGAAAAAACCGGCTACGAAGAAGAGAGGAGCGGCGTTCTTCGTCGGAGCTCGAAGGTTCTTCACATTCTTTGTCAATGAAGAAGAAGAAGAAGCTCCCAAATCCTCTCAAGAAGGCTAGAGAATTCTAACCAAATAAAATAAGCTAGAGTCTTATTTTATTCACACACTTAATGAAAATTGAATTTCAAAGGTTTGAAATTCAAACAAAACTCCATTAATTAACAAAGTTGTCATGTCATTTAAAGAGGGGGTTAAAGGGAGTTTTTAAAAGAGAAGATGAGGAGTTGGGGTTCGTGTGGGCCCCACCACACTTAATCCTCCCAAGGGAGGTTAAGTGGTTGTGGGCCCCACCCCTAACTCCCTTTGAGAGAAGTTAACCAATAAGTTAAAATAAAAATTTGTAATCCACAATTTTTATTTAACTTATTCTAAACTCCCAAAAACTAACTCTCAACCCGAAATAAACGCAACCTCGGAAAAGGTCTCCTTAAGTGAATATCGGCGCTGCGAGTTCATCAGTGTGCTCGGATTTCAATTCCGAGCACCAGGTCAAAAGTTAGAAATTCCCGCTCGTTCGTTCACTGAACGTACCCGAGCCGAACTTCAGAAATTGATTCCGGGCACTCCGGGCCTCGGAATCAGGTGCCGTCAGAAACTGCGTTCTTGTAAAATTCTAAAGAAAATTAATAAAAAAACTTCCCTTGAATTTTATGGGTCTTTAAAATGTATTTATAAACTCTAGGAGTTGAAGGATTATGTTTGCATGCATTTTCTAGGAATGACAGTTATTGGTGAATTGTTTGCAACCCTATGTCAATGAATGCTAGATATATCTGAGACATCAATTAGATTAGAAAGATAGAGTCCTGAAAGGAAGTCAGTAGAAGCCCCCTCATGTGCTTCATTAATGATAAAAATAGGCCCATATCAACATATGGATTTGAGGAGGACTCCATTAAAGATTCTTTTATAATGGAATTTTTTTGTGATTATGGACATCATAATGACAAATGTTGGTCATTCATCATTAGTTCTTCTTCTATATATCTCTATCTAATGAGAGAACACTATTTTTAAAGTATATCAAGATGTGTATCATCTAAAAAGTGGTAGGACCATCTCATTCAGAAATTGGATGGTCATGATTGACAACTACCATGATAAAATGAATAAATTGTGAGACCATTTGGTTACACATGATGCTAATGACTATTTCATCCATGTTTTTATACGCTAAAGCTATAGTTACATTTTCCAATACATCTTTCTAAGCATTTTTGATCATGGGACATGAGTGAATGTTGGATCTTAGGGTAATTATACTATTAATCCTTATACATATTCAAGTAGTGTATTCTTCCATTCCATTATAATTTCATAATTTACATTGATATGTTTTTTCTCACCAATGTTGTTTCCCCTTTCAACTATTGGTGGCCCAATTGTATTTCAATTCTAGTTCTAGGCCTGCAATGAGTATATAATATTCTGCCTCATTTTTTGTACATCCCTCTAACTATTGTAATGAGTAAGGACATACTACAATTATAGGATATATGAGTACAAATCCTAGACCAGCCATGTTATGCATGGGGTATTCAATTCTATTCACCTTTGGGCTATTAGATGCGCTTTAAAAATAAATATCTCATATCTAGGGTCCATTGTTAAAAAAATATCTATTCATATATAAATTTAATATCCAATGAAGTTGTTTTTGCAGATAGATGTTCTGTGAGAAAATATACCCAATTATGGACTTTTACCACTTTTTGAGGAACAAACTGTATTTAATACTTCTATAGGATAACCTCTTACTGTGCCAAATGTCCTATCAATATAGGAAAAATGAGGATATATATGATTAGGTTAATTCAAAAGACCAGATAGACCTCATGGTGATATATGTTATTCCTTGGTTTTAGAAAAATGAAGATTAACACCAGGATACAATTCTCAATATCTGAATAATGAGTCTCAATGTCGAGAATGGTCTGACAAAGATAATTTGGTTTCATTCATTTCTAGTGTTGTTCTACTATATAAAGAAATCACCTAGTTTTCTCTCTAATTCGGTAACATACAAAATGAACGGATTCCCTTAAATATGTGAAATTAATAGTTGTGTACACAAAAGATAATTCTTGAGACCATCAAAGGATTCTTGAAATTAAATGTTTCATCGATATATGACCCCCTTAGTCATCAAACTAGTGAATGGAAAATAGACCTTCAGGACTAATAGGGTTGATCACTTGATGGTATTCACATGAAGGGAGGTTTTCCACTTGGTAGACACTCCCAAGGTGGCGATGGTCGCTCCGTAACCTCCACATTAGTGGGGGAGGGACCTCCGATGCCTATATATGTTGTTCAATCAGCTCGTTTCATTCCATTATCTAAACCTATGTCTCTATTGTCCTTTCATCTAATTTATATAATCCATAAAGTTTTATAATTCTTTTAGAGATTACGAAAAATTGTCGATTTCAACTTTAGAATTCATGGATGTGACTTCTTTTCTTCATCTGACATTAATTTCACACTTCAAAAATAGTATTCCTTTGGTGTAATTCGTCAGTCGGTTGATCATTGACTCGTGGAAACTATAATAATGAGTAATGGTATACTTTCATGATTCCAAAAGTATAATGATCTCGGTCTCATCTAGGGAAAACATAATTATAGCCCGGTCAAGTGCGCCTCCCACTTGTGAGGGAGCATGTTGTATATCCTTTATGTGGTCATATAATGTTCAAATGTAGTAGGATTCACCAAAAATGGAGATCTGGGAAATATTACTAAATCATCCTCTTCCCTTTAAAAACATATTGATCCTTCATATGCTTGGTAATCTCGTAGGATGTTGTCTTTGTTCGGATAGTAGGACAAGGGTTGTACGTCATCTGATTTCTCAATGGATTGTTTTTGATGTTGATGTCTCTAAGCTGCATGATGAGTCATTCTTGATTCCAGTAGGAGAGGAGTTCTGGTACAAACTATTTTTTGTGTTTGGGTCATGGTTTTAGTTCATCTGATTGTGTAAGAAATTGGGACACAACATGGAGGCTTTCAAGTGCAGGGGGGTTAGGAACCTAGATGTTGGTGATGTTCAGGTTCCTTGATCTTAGGATTGACTCTATGCTAGAAGGCCTCTAGATTGATGTGATGCAACTTATATTGGTGAAGGTTCGGTTCAAAATACTAGAAAAGCACATGGTTTTAGTAATTCATACATTTCAATGATGATGAAGTAGGATATGGTGAAATATCCTAATCCAAAGGACACTGATATCATCAACAAGATCATTCAGGTTATGGTTGGACCTTGAGGATATTACGATCAATCCAAAAATGATGGTGTTAGGTCATGTACTGAAATCATGCAAAATATCAATTCCAGGAGTGTGGTCAAATTGAATTTGTTCAATTCTGATGACCCACTTAAGAAAGGATGTAATGAGAATGATAATAGTGAAGAGGATATGGAGGGATCATTTACTGCTTTTCCTATAGGGGTTCTTGGATCGGGTAGTGGTTTCTAAATAAAGGAGGTAATGACGGGAATTGTCCAGGATGTGTTTAACCGGGATGTATTTGAATATTCATAGGTTTAGAACTCCGTGATCAGCCCTTCATTTCAACAAAGAAATAGATTTCAAGGTTTAGTTGAGGAAGTTTTGTCTTTTGAAAACATAAACTCTTTATAGGTAATGGTTCCAAATAGGGTATGCATGGATGAGTCCAGTGAAAATGTTTCCCCATTGATAAATAGGAGTCAAAATGGTATTCGTAATGAAGGGAAGGATAAATCATCTTTACCATCTCATATGGAGACATGATCAACAAAGAGGTTGAACAAAAAATGTTAGACAACAATATCTCTAGCCAGTTGATGTTAGGTGGTGTATGGGATAAATCCTCGGAACTTCTTTTGAGTTTAGAAGGAGTTGCTGAACGGGTTCTTCTTCTCAATGAAAATAAAATTATTGGGAGGTCATTGAGGGTTACTCTCAATAAGGAAATGTATTCCTAGATGGAAAATAATGACTTGATTCTTATTGGGGGATTTATAATGACCCATGCTTTACATAAATTAATATTACTTCTGAGATAAAGTATATTCATTACAACATATTACAAAACCATGACAGGACCATATAGGTATAATGTATTTAGAAACTAGGAATCATAAACAACTAGTTTATAACTCATATACATTGTCTCATGTTTATTTCTTAATAACCAGACTCCTTTTTGTCATATCATACATAATACCCATCTTCATGGCTTGGTTAAAAGAAACATATGAAAGGGTGAGCTCAAATGCTCAGTAAGGGAAAATAAAGGAGATATCAATCATATCATTCTCATAAGAACATAACATTTGAAAATCTTATCCTGCATATAAAAGATCATAATATGATGTCATCTGATAAATCAAAAAAGTTCAATGTAATCCCAATAGTCATAACAAAAGAAATGAAATTATATGGCATACAGATATATGCATAGAAAATAATTTCATATTAATCAAGGTTCATTACCAAGACCATCATAGTGCACAAATTCCATTACTAAACCAATTTCACTCCTTATTCCATCCCTGTATTACTGAACCGGATTTCACTGTTATTCCAGTGATCTCTATCGCATGACATATGAATATTTACCTAATTAATTAGATGGAGATATAGGTCCTACTCATCTCAAAATGAAATAATTTTTACATGTGCCACAAAATCTAAAATAATTCATTATATCATAAATCATGAAATAAAATGGGTTTCATAAACATCATTCCATCAAAATCTATATAAAATAAATGTATTTGATAAAAATAAATATATAATATACCCAATAAAATAAATGTAATAATATTGATATAAACATAACTCTACATCATCTTAATTTAAACCTAATTTTGATAATACACTTGAACTTACTTCGTGTAGAAATTATCCATTCTTTTTCAAAAATGTTTTTTTTTCAAAATTTCATGTAGTTTTAAAAGTAAAAAATTTAGTTAAAAATAATCTTTTAAATGTGTATAGGAGTCATCATGGAAATAAATCCTTATAAATATGTGAAAACTCATTCATACCATATATGTTAAAAAGTATTCTCCCCAATCTTTTGCGGGAAAAGTCAACAAGTACTTCATGTGGTAAACAAATAAAATATTCCTTCCATACCACATAGTAAAAGTCAAAAAGGGGTAAAAATGAATATAATTATACATAGAAAAATATTAAAAAATTTCTGAAAACGTTTTTTTAAAACTTGTACAATGATGATAAATATATCCCTAGTAAATACTTATGAATAAACAATCTCAGATAAAAACTAGATAGGAAATGATATCCCTTACCTTGGGTTCGATATGCTTGGTTTGTTTCCAGGACTCCTAAATGATGATTTATATAATATTAGTGATTTATTATAGAATCATAATCAATTTTATAAAAACATTTCAGAACATATTTTCATCTTTTGGTTAGTTACATTTTGTTGTTACTCGTTATTCGGGTATTAACTGCTTTATGTTCTTATGAATGTTTTGTAGGATATGTTCTTATTAATATTTTTAGGTTATAATTACATCATTTACAACATGGTATTATATATATATATATCATATTTATTCATTTAATTAATTTGTGTAATCATTATTTAATGATTAATATGTATAACAAGTGGCATCGCACTATGGAGACAATATGTAATATGTACACACGAGGGTTGATATCATTCCCATAATTGATGAATGGTATTGAATTGGATGGTGTATAATATCTCAAAATTATTATCTTCTTATAAAAATATTATATAATTTTTTTTCCACCATTATTACTATCTAAGAACAGTTCTGGTGGAAAAATGATTACACCACAATGTGGAGACGGTAAGTTGTATGTTCGCACGTATGGTGATTTTGTTTTTCATAGGATGGATGGAAGGAGAAATAGGGTTGTTTCATATTTATAATAACATATCATAATATTTATATGATATTCCTTTATAATTAAATAACTAATGAAGTGAAAGTATAAGAAGAATGAAATTTGAAAAAATTGATAGAAGAGATTACCTCTTCCTCGATGAAACTCCTTTTGATTTACTCTTAGGGAACCATAGTCGGTTTTTGAAGAAGACCAGACACACTAGAATGAAAATAAGGAAGTTTTGAAGGAAAACTAGAATGGTGTGGCTGAGCTTAAAGGATCAAAATTATGTTAAGAGGTGAGGGAGGATGTTCCCTTTTATAATTGATGTGAGGGACACTTTTATGATACCTCAAAATTATTAATTTATAATAAAATAAAAACCTTATAAAATGCCTCAAATGTGTCAAAAATTTGAAAATAAGATAAGATAGGGTTTTAATATCGTCATCTAATAAATTTTGGAGAACATATTTTCACAATTAAAACCATATATTTTTAATTGAATATTAATTATTCTATTAAATTTTAATTGTGCTAATAATATTGCAAATATTTAATGGAAATAAATATTTACTTATATGGTGTTAATTGACAATAAATGGATATTTTATGACATTTTAGACCTTATATTTACCCCTTTATAATTTTTAAATATTTATATTATTTATAAATAATTTAATAAAATTTTATTTTTATAAAACGTCAATATGGTCAATTTTAAAACGATTCATTTATTTGACTTTCAATAAAATTCACAACGAAGATAAATTAGAAATAAAATACTTAATACACTCTTAACATGTCATAGTCACCTAAAAAATCATGGATAAAGTTACTTAGTTCATATGATATTTATTTTAATATTTTTATATCCAATTATTTGATATTTCTTTTAATAAAATATTTTTTACATCACTATTGTTTCATCATTAATGATAATTATCTAATCTATAAATATTATAAATAAATTTATATTATGTAGTTAATTATTGTCTATTTTTATAGACTATGTATAGTCAGTATTATCTCAGAGATATCTATATATTAATATAAATATACTTATATAAAATGAGATTGTGATATTTTGTCACATTCTTTAGGAATTATTACATTCATGTCGTATTCATTGGTATGTGGCCATAAGGTAATTCCATTTAGAAAAAATAGATGATATGGGTATAAGTTAGTCATCCAAAATTATTTTTACAGGCATTACGGTAATTTTATAATCCGAATTTTTCCCATAATTACTCGATTTAAATTTAGCCATGATAAAAATAAAAATTACCAATGTTACTTTTCATAATGCCCAAAAATAAAAGTCACCTATTGACATAATTTGAAACTAATAATTAAAAATATGGAATCCATTTTTCAAATATCAAAACATATATGTTTCATTAATTAATTTTAAATTAATCCTATTGTTGAAATGGGAAAACTTGTTTTAAAATTCAAAACATTGAAAAATATTTGAAAGTTTTTTCCTAGGAATTCAATGATAATTTAATGTAAATAAGATAAATTAAATTAAATGATAAAATTATATTCTATTTATACATTAAAACCAATCAATATTTTAATTTATCCTTACAAATGTTCTTTAGGAAAGAAGTTGGTTTTAATTAAAATCTAGCGTACTTATACTATTCATCCAAACATGAAAGTTATCGGAAAAATATCAGAAATTTATCAAAAGTATACTTATGAATCCTAATTCAAAATAACATGTTTATTTTTTCATATAAAAATTATTACTTCTTCAAAATACTAATTTAAAACGGGTTGGCCATTCAACGGTGTAAAATTAACATTTTTTTAAAAAAGGTTTTTATAAATCAAATAAGGGTTTATTCGTACCCTATGACTAAAATAGCCATTGGATGAATATCAGAAATATTTTATTATGTATATAACATATATATATCTCATTAATTTCATTACCAAAAGTAATTCACTCAAAATTATTAATATCAAATTGATTTATATTTTTCATAAATAATTGATAGCCTGTGTATTAATAATGATTTTTCATAGGTTAGTTTTAATTATCCCCCCCTAACCTAACAGATAGGCTATAATGGTAATTTTCGTATAAGGGCATACCAATTATCATTTAATGTCATGATTTCGAGCAACAAAATATACAGAAAAATAAAAATTATTTAATGAAAATATTTCATAAAAACATCATGGCATTACATTCTACCACCCTTAAACTAAATTTCACCCTGAAAATTTTTCACTTGGTAACAAACATATAAGGATACCTATCTCTCATCATATCCTCATTTTCCCATGTAACTTCTTCAAATTTGTGTTCCCTCCATAAAATTTAAACCAAGCGAGTTGTCCTGTTTCATAGAACCTATTCACTACGATCCAGAATCTCTCTCGGTTGTTCATCATAAGAATAATCTTCTTCCAATGGTACGAATTCTGAGATTAGTACATGGGAAAGATAAGGTATGTGCTTTATCAGGATAGATACATAGAAGACATAAAGAACTTTAGAGAGATTTGGTGGAATATAAAATCGGAAAGCTACCAACCCAACAAGAAACATAATTTCAAAAGGACTAATATACCTCGGGCTCAACATTCCCTTCGTTCAAAATCTCTTTACTCTCTTATAGGGAGATATTTTTAAGAATCCCTTATAACCCACTTCAAACACTAGTCATTTTCATCAGTTTTCAACAAAACGTTTTTATTGAATTTGAGCTACTCTTATGTGTTGTTGAATATATATGACATTTTCTTCCATTTAATCAACAAGATCAACTCCTAATAGCTTTCCTTCCCCAACATCATCCCAACAAGTTGGAGTTCTATACTTCCTTCCATAGAGTGCTTCATAAAGATCCATCTAAATACTAGAGTGAAAGATATTATTGTAATTCAATTCCACCAATGGTATGTGACGATCCCAACGACCAATTAAATTCATAGATAACGCTTTCAACATGTCTTACAATGTTTGAATTGTCCTCTCAAATTTGATATTTTTCTAAGGATGATAATAAGTGCTGAAACTTGACTCTGTAACCAGAGCATGCTGAAGACTTCTCAAGAACATCGAGGTAAACCTCGGATCACAATCATATATAATTGAAAGTTGTGGTCCATACAATTATACCACATCCTTTACAAATATCCTGTAAATATGATCAAAACATTAATCCCATATAATAGAAATAAAGAGTGCCGACTTTGTAATACAATGAACTATAACCCAGATAGAATTATTGCATTTGGATATTTTGGTCATTCTGATGATACATTCTATAGTTAAGTTTTCACATTTCCATTATGGTATGGGTAATGGTCGTAACATCCCATTATACTATTGTCTCTCATTATTAACATGCTGACAAACCAAGCATCGAGAGGCATATTTGGTGACATCTCTTTTCATACCATCCTATAAGAAGTGCTCTTTTAGGTCCATGTACATCTTTGTGCATCCAAGTTGAATGGAGAATGATGAACTATAATCCTCATCCAATATATCCATCTTTAACATTGGTATGGGAGGAATACAAATACGGTTCCAGATCCTTATTATTTAATCACAATCAAGGTTGAATCCATGGACATTTCTCACTTTCTTTTGTAACTCTACATCTTTCTTTTGTGCTTCTTTAATATTCACCAGAATATATGGTTAAGCTTTCATTTGAGAAAGATAATATTTTCCCCTTCCATTAGAATTTTATGATCTATCCTTTTCTAATACGTAATTATTGGATCTTTTTTTATAATTATCATAGATAAGCTGTCATTCTCTTTTCGACTCAAAGCATCTACCACCTTTTTCTCTTTCCCAAAGTGGTATTGTATTGGAATATCATAATCTTTATTCAACCCCAACCATCTTCTTTGGCGCATATTTATCTTATTTTGTGTGAAAATATACTTCAAAATTTTATGATCAGTATAAATATCAAACCTTTTACCATAAATATAATTTTTCTATATCTTAAATGCAACGATTATTACATCTAACTCAAAATCATGAGTTAGGTAATTTTTCTCATGGATTTTAAACTACCGTGATGCATAAGCTATCACCATATAATTTTTCGTGAGAAAACTTTCTAGAACATTATTTTATGTATCACTGTAGATCGCAATCATTTCTCCACTACAAGGTTGTGTGAGCATAGGTGCACTGGCTAACATTCTTTTTAGCTCTTTGAAATTATCATCATATTCCTTAGTCCAAAAGGACATAACTACTTTCTAATTCAACATGGTGAGTGGATTAGATAATCATGAAAAAAATTCACAAAATAATGATAATATCTAGACAAACCAAGAAAACATCAGATCTCAGTTACTTTTGTTTGTCTCATCCATATTTTAATAACCTCTATTTTTGCTGGATCCACAGTTATCCCCTCTCTTGAGATTATGTATCCCAAACATGAAACTCTATGAAACCAAAATTCACACATGGTATTTTTTCATAACACTCTCCTTTTATAGGTTCTTCTATACAATAATCAGGGGATATTAATGTTCTACCATGATCATTGAATATACAAGAATATCATCTATAAATACTATAAAAAAGAGATCAAGATAGTCTCTAAAGACTCTATTAATTTGATCCATGAAGATAGAGGGGGAATTAGAAAGAACAAAAGAAATCACTATAAATTCATAGTGTCCATACCTTGTACAGAATGTCAAATTTTGTATATCCTCCTTTTTACCTTGAACTGATGATATCCTGAATGAAAGTAAATCTTGAAGAAGTGATGAGCTTCGTGTATTTGGTCATATAAGTCATCAATTCATAGAAGAGGATATTTTTTATTGTTAGTGATACTTTTAAGTTCTCTCTGATAAATGCATATTCACATTGATCTATCATTCTTCATAAAAAATAGAATAGGTTCTCCCCAAGATGATGAACTAGGGTGTATGAATCCTTTATCAATATTCTCTTGGAGTTTCTTCTTCAATTCCAAAAACTCAATTGGGGCCATTCAATAAGGTGTTTCTAAAATAGTCATAGCACATGGTAGGAGTTCTATTAATAACTCAACCTCATGATTTGGTGGATGACATAGAAATTACTCAAGAAAAACATCCTCAATGACTTGTAAAATGGGGGTATTTTTAATCGTGATTTTCTTCCCAACCATTTGAGATAAATAACCTTAATTTATTGGAATCAACGCCTATAATATATAAGAAATTTCTACCGGAAGGTTATATTCATCCTTCCATCTATAGATGATCATCAATTGATCTAGAATAAAAAACGTGAAATCCCTTAATTAGTAATTGATATTATCTCCACATAGATAAATCCAATACATTTTATGAATAACATCTAATTATACTATAGGAAGGATCACATGATTATTAGGAAGAACATTCCCACAAACCTCAAACAAAAAAGAAATATAAACTTTTCATGTGACAGTTATTCCATTAAGAGTTGTCCCAGCTAAATCAATATCTAAATATTTAGGTAATACGATGATACCCTTACAAAATTCAATATAAATAAAATAGTGGGTGGATCCAAAATCAAATAAAAAATTATCTGCTTTATAGTGGATGGTAAGTGTACCTTTCCCCCAATTCATTATTGTACTCCACATCACCAATAGTGATTTATTGTAGATTTTAATTTTTTTATGGTCTTAAGAGTTTATTAACATCGATCATCATCAATTACCCTTGGATTAGGGAATTGAATAACATAATTATACATGTCCTTATACTTGAAACATTGACCTATAGGAGGTTAATTTTGTGTATCCTTTTCCTGATTCACATCATTAGATATATTTTTTCAATCAAATCGGCATTCAATAACCTGATGACCTTCTTTTCCACAATTAATACAATTTCTATTCTATATAAGGGAATTACCTATATGATTCCTTCCACACATTTAAAAAAAGGGGAAACTCATATTCTATTTAGTGTGGTATTTAGATTTTCCTTGAATTCCATTTTTCTCTTTTATCAAACCCATAATACTAATGGGTTACTCCAATATCCATCTCAACCTTGAGATCCCAATGAACAATTTCCTTATATTTATTGAAGTCCCTTTTGGCTAATGCCTTTTAGATAAATGGTTTTAAGCCACTAAATAATTGATCAATATTACTCTTAGGTTGGATAATAATTTCAGAAGCGTACCCTATGACTATAGTAAAATTTTATTAATAGGTACCAACAAATTCACCATCCTTTTGCATAAGTTCAAGAAACTCCATTCCAATCTTTTTTAAAAGAATTCAAGGAAAGTACTAATTGAAAAATAATTTCTTGAACTCATACGATTACATGGACTAAATTTCAACTCTTTGCCTCGAATTCATGATAAGATTACACTAATGATCAGCTTCACCTTCCAAACTATATACATATTAGATGACTTTATCATGTTCAAAACATTGTAAAACTAGATATTTCTTTTTTGTGGTGGTAATACTTATTTCTGCCACTAATGGACCAGAATACACATTGAATGAAGGTGGACGTTGTCTCCAGAACGACTGAACTGAATGTTTCTCCCTCCTTTTTTCATTTGGGGGTTAGATGTGATTCATATCTTGAGAAAGTTGTGTGATAATGGATACAAGATTTTTCATTCCATATCCCATAACATTTGGTTGCTCAGGGGTATAATAATTTCATTTCATGTCACATTCGATAATATTGTGGTTTCTTCGGGTTCCATACATTGACTAAAACCAAGAAGCACTGTGTGAGAAACACCAATAATAAAAAGAAAACCAAATAATTAAGAATAATATTTCAATTTAATAATCTTTACGTTATATCCTAGGTTATTTATGTTTATTTCAAAAACCCTAGGATTGTATTCTATACTTAGACATACCCATAGGGTTCTTACTTAGGAATTCAAAGGTTAAAAGTGCATTTCCTTTAATACCAACTATAATGGCACAAACATTACATACATTGATATTACACAGAGTTGAAGTATATTCATTACAACATATAAAAAACCATGATAGTATAGTATAGGTATTGTGTCTATAGAAACTGGGAAACATAAATAACTGGTTCATAAATCATCTATATTTTCTCCCGTTTATTTCTTCATAACTACACTCATTTTTGGAGTATCACACACAATACCAATATTTATGACTTTGGAAAAAACATATAAAAGGTTGAGACCAAATGCTCAGTAAGGGTAAAAAATGGAAATATCAATCATATCATATTCATAAGAGCATAACTTTTGAAAATATTTTACAGTGTATAAAATATCATAATATCATGTTTCAGAATAAATCTTAAAAGTCAAATATAATCCCAATAGTCATAACAAAATACCTAAAATTTTATGGAAAACACACTTAATCATGGAGAATCCTTTCATATTAATGAAGGCTCATTGACAAGACCGTCATTGACAACAAATTCTATTATTAACCCAAGATCACTCCTTATTATAGTCTTGTATTATTGAACAAAATTTACTTGTCATTCCAGTCAAGTGTATTTAATGAGATATGAATCAATACCCAATGATTTAGAGTGAGATATAGGTCCCAACCATGTCTTAATGAAATCATTATTACATGTTCCAAAAAACATAAATCATTACTTATAGCATATCTCATGAAATAAACTGGGTTTCATAAACATCCCAGCATCAAAATCCATATATAATAATTTTTTATAAAAATAAATCCACCGTAGAGATAATCAAAACAATGTAATAATAGGGAATGAAAAATAACCCTATGTCATCTAAGATGGAAAATAATTTTGATAATACACTGGTAAATGTGTAGAGTAAGCTTAATGTAATTAATTCATTATGAATATGTAAAAACATGTTTATGTCTTATAAGATAAAAAGGCTTTTCCTCCCAGTTTTTCCAAAAAAGTAAAAAAGTACCTCTTATGGTAAACAACAGAAAGATACCTTCCAAACAATGTAGTAAAAGTCAAAAGGAGGGAAAATGAATTTTAATATAAATTGAATAATATTAAACAATTTATGATTACATTATTATAATACATGGTCATGGATGATAAATATATCCTCAGAAAATACTTACGAATAATCTATCTTGGATAAAAAAGAGATTGAAGAAGTTATTCCTTAACATAGGTCTAATATGATTTGTATGTATACAGATATCCTTTTTTATGTTGTAAATAATGTTAATAATTTATTCTAGAATCATAATTATTTTTATTATAACATTTATGATCATATATTCATCTGTTTGCTAGTAACATTTCATTGTTACTCATTATTCGGGTACTAACTGAATTATGTTCATATGCATGTTTTGTTAGATAAGTTCTTATTACTTTTTTTAGGTTATTGTTATATCATTAACAGAATGGTATTAATATAATATATATAATATTTATTCATTTAATTCATTTAAAAAATAATGCTTTAATAATGATTATGTAGAACGAATCACATCGCATCGTGGATTTGGTAAGTCATATGTATGCACGACTGACGATATCATTCTCATTATTGATGAATGGAATTAAAGTGGATGGTGTATAATATTTCATAATTAGTATAATTTTATAAAAAACATATATATTTATTATTTCTACCATTATACACATCCATGTAAGGTGGGGGTGAAAACAGATTACACCACATTGTGGAGATGGTAAGTCGTACGTACACACATGCGGTGATTTCATTTTTTATAGGATGGATAGAAGGTGAAATAGAGTTTTTTAATATTTATAATAACATATCAGTATATTTATACCTAATTACATTATAATGAAACAAATAATGAAGATGATGAATAAGAATAAATAAATTTGAAACAATCGATAGAAGATCTATCTCTTCTTTGACGTGCATCCATTAGATTTCCTCTTAAGGCACTTGAGTTGGTCACTAAAGAAGACTTGAACCTCTAGAATTAAAATACCAAAGTTTATTATGAAATATTTCAGAGTTTGGCAGTGATTGAATGCACAAAATGAAGGGAAGTGGGGATGGAGGATGTTCCCTTTTATAATTGTGGTGAGGGCACTTTTGGAAACCTCAAAAATATTAACTTATAATAAACTCAAACCCTACCCAAAAACATACAATGTTTCCCAAATTAAATGATGAGATGATATAGGCTTATAATATACTAAACCAGTAAAATTTGGACAATTTATTGTGTCATGTTAATCATTATATTTTTAATTGACACATTGTTGTTCTATAAAATTTTGTTGTGGTAATAATATTCTAAATATTTAATGGTAATAAATATTTACTTTTATGGTGTTAATTGACCACAAATGGATATTTAATGATATTTTAGACCTTATACTTACAAATTTTTAAGATTTAATTATTTTATATATTTTTATGTAATTTAATAAAAAAAAATATAAAATGTCTATAGTATAATTTTTTTATTATTCATTTATATGAATTTAAATAATATTCACAGAGATGATAAATTCAAACCAAATATCTAAATATACTTATAAAATGTCCTTTTCACCTATAAATTTAGAGGATTACATTAATTAGTTTATATGATATTTCTTTTAATATTTTTAAATCCATTTATTTTATATATCTCTTAAAAAAATAATTTCTACATCACAATTGTGTCATCATTTATGATAATTATTTAATCTCTGAAAATTATTAATATATTTCAGTGAAGTAGTTAATTCTTTTGGATTTCTTGAGACTATATATAGTCATTATTATATTCTAGTTATCTGTATATTAATATTTATATACGTATATGAAATGAGATTGTAACATTTTGTCACATTCATTAGTTTTTTACATTATAGTCATATTCATAGGTATGTGGCCATAAAGTGATTCCATATTAAAAAATATAAGATAGAGGTATAATTTAGTGATCTAATAGGATTTTTACATGTGTTAAGGTAATTTTATAATATTATTTTTTCCCTTAATTACCTTATTTACCTTTAACCATGGTAATAAAAATAATTACCAAAGTTACTATTCATAATGACCAAAAATAAAATTATCCTTTAAATAGAATTTGGACCTATTAATTACAACAATAGAATACATTTTTTAAAATTAAAAAAATATATTTTTCAATTATTAATTTAAAACATATCACTTTGTTGAAATGAAAAAACTTTTTTTAACAGTCAAAACATTGCAAAATATTGGAATTTTTTCCTGAGAATTCAATGTAAAATTAATGATAATGACATAAATTATATTGATTTATAAAAATATATTCCATTAAAACTGTAAAACCATTCAATATTATAATTTAACCATACAAATTATCATGATGAAAAAAGTGGTTATTAATTAAAAATTATCATATTTTTACTATTCATGAAAACATAGATGTTTTTAGAAAAATATCAAGAATTTATCAAAATTAATTTTTATATCCTAAATAAAATTACATTTTTATGTTTTCATATAAAAATTATTAATAGGTCCAAATATTAATTTAATATGAGTTTTCCATTCAGAGGTTTAAATATAATTGTTTTAGAAAAAATTCTTTTCTATACATCCAATTGGGACTTATTCATACCCTATGACTAAATATATTAGTTGGATAAATACATATAATATATTCATAGATATATAAACATATATATACCATTAATTTCACTACCAAATGTAATTCACTCAAAAATATAAATATCTAATTTATTTAAATTTTTCATAAATAATTTATATCCGTTTAATTAATAATGCACTTTCATAAGTTAGTTATAATTATTAAAGTGAATCTAATAATTAGAAAATAATTTTAATTTTATAATAAGAGAATCTCATGTTTTTTAACTCATGATTTTATTAAAAATATTATAGTGAAGAATAAATATTATTTGAAGAAAATATTTCATAAAATAATTCGGGCAACACTGGATTCAACAAAAGGAAGATTAGATTTGATATGTACATAGAGTTCTGAGACAAGCTGGAAAATGAGATTGAATACCTCATAATAGATGAAACCAAAACTCAGGTTACCACTCTCTACTAGATATTTATTATGGAGATTAATTGTGGTAGACTTAAATTATCCTTAAATAGTTCTGTTATTTTCTTTTGTGGTTAAACATATAGTTTCTCATGTTTTCCTTATAAGTTTTTTATAAAAAAATTAATTTTCAGTCAGTCAGGGAAGGGAAAACCCTTTCATGTGAGGTTGAATATAAAAATTGGTTGTATAAAATGTGTCACTATATGATCGTCAAACCCTTTATGTTCTTAGTTGTTGAAATAGTGAGGATATCCTTTGTCTTCTCACGGTCGACTTCGATGCCACATTGGTGTACGATGAGGATAAGGAATTTTCTTGAGATGACCCAAAATAACATCTTTAAGGGTTTGTATTTAGGTTATGCTATTGAAGTTAGTTGGATATTATCTCAAAATTATCTAGGAGATTAGTTCTCTATCATGACTTACCCACTATATCATCAACATAGCACTCAAAAAACTTCCCCAAGAAGGGTTTGAAGATGTGATGCCTAGCATGTTGGTATGTGACACTAGAATTCTTCATGACAATAGGAATTACAAAATATTATAATACCCCTTGAGATTCCATAAAGGCAATGGATTATTCATCTCTTGGAGCCATCATAATTTGGTTTTACTCTGAATATTGATCAATGATGGATAGGGCTTCATAACTAGTTGTGGTATCAAAGAGTAGCTCTATGGTTGGAACTAAAATTTATCCCTTTTGAAAGTGCCAATTAAGGCCCCCAAATTCAATGAAGAACCTGATTTACCAATTCTTATTATTTTCCCAAATTATGTTGTATTTCCATTTTAGATAATAAACTTCCCAGATGAACACATCCATGATAAAATTTTCCACATCAACATCAATTTTTAAAATGTGAGTTGGGTTTTTCATTTAATCCACTTATTTTTTTCCTTGTTAATTTTTCAGGAAATTCCAAATGGTGAGTGGACACCTCAAGATCATGACATGGTATCTATAGGTTATTATAGTAGAACCAATCCTTATGTTTCTTCTTGAATAAGGTGTATACCTCTTGTAATTTTCAAGATAAGGCTACACAGATCAATGTGGGTCATGATCATCTTTGGTGTCGAGATTTATTTCTCAATGTTTTTAAATGATGGTAGAGTCACCAACTCCAATTACTGAAGGGGAATATCTAAGGTATTCCTCATCTTTCTCACCCTCATGATTTTTCTCTTCTACCTCTTCATGGGAATTGGGCGACGAACCATATTTCGTGGAGTTAGTGGATGAGTTAACGTTGAGACATTTGGAAGGAAAAGAATGTACTTCTGACCCGACAGATAATGTGTGCCTCATTGAAGCTATATTGGTGGTATATGGGATGGAGAATTATCATCTTTATTTTATCTTAGTGATGTTAAAACAACTTCTATCCCAACTTAGGGAAAATTATTTTTAAAAAAATCAAGGTATATAATGAGGGAATTATCACATATGATTTTTTCACTATCTGGATATTCTAGGACTTGTACAACACTGTTGGGATTTTGATTTATGACTTGTACCTTGAATTGTTTTGAATATTTTCTTGATTTAGGAATCACCACTTTGATCTAATTGGTAGGCCTCACAAACTCTACACTGAGCTACATGAATGGATTATTTAGAGTTATCTACAAACCCTTCAGGGCATTGATTTAAGAAATATTTCCAATATTTGGTTATTTTTCCTCCATCGTGTATAATTTTTCATCAATTTATTATGATTTTATCGATTGAAATGGGGGTTTATCAATATTAAATGTCCCATTTTGACCGTTAATTAAATATTTGAGGCACTAGTGGTATGATAATGGAATAGTTGCATGGTGACATAACCAAGGACATCCTAGTAAAATTTTAATGTTCATATACTTCCCAAAAACTAGGAATTCTATGTCGAAAATGAGATCCCCAAACAATGTCATGAGCTAGATCTTAAAGAGGGGGTTTTTTTCTCTTTTGGTAAAACAGTAGGTTTAGAGTATTGGCGGACATATGATGCTCACTGTAAACCAGCTAATGATGTTTTTAGACTAGAAATTGGTTGAATCGTGATTTATTGTCAATGAAGTATCATCATATATCAATATAATTTAACCACACCGATACATACAGAGGTGTAACATCTCCTTGTATGATGGTTTATTTTTCCTTTTATGTAAAGGAAATCACCCTGTGACATTGTATAGGATTGGTCTCTCCCCAATAGACATCATCAGTAGAAACCTCAGCTTAATAAGCATTAGGGATTGTAAAATCCTCTATGAGTGATTTCTTGAGGTCCATTGACAGACTTGATGAATCAGGGATTGAAAACATGGCTACAACTGTGGATAATTTATTTAAAATTTCATACTTTCGGGTAAATATTTTTATTACTCAACATAGAGATGCTCTTTTCCGTAAACATTATGAAATGTAGTACTTGATTTTGGTGGATTGACCATTGAATATTGGAGATAAAGGTACTTATTTCTTTAACAGAATATTTTGACTAGGTCTACATGTTCATCATGGTGGATTGGGCAATGAAATCCCCTCTATTCGATCTTCTAGGATAATCACGTTAGGGAAAATCCTATAATGTGTGGGATATCATTATAGTTCTTGGAGATTTTTTCTATAGGTCTCTCAAATGATTTTTGAAGACATAGATAGTTTGTGAATGGATGTCGATGGAGTAGTGAATCAATGTTATAATAGGTCTTCTCCTATATCATCGACTCTTCCACCCTCTTCCTCTAATTCCCCAATCTAATATAAGCAATTCAGGCTCATATTCACAAACATCATCTAATAAGGGATCCATTATGTTAAGAACAATAATGGAATTGAAGATTAAATCCACATCTACTTAGTACTATGTCAGGTGGGTCAACATCTATTCTGTTGTTTGGTGGGATGATTCCCATTTTCTATGGATTTTTGGTATGAAGTATGAGATAGTAAAATCAAACTCCATCCTTGTCTTAGGTCATATTTTTTGTTATCTACATACTCTTCCGTCCATTTTATTTTTTAAAAAACAATCTTTTCGAGGACTATGACATCGATGGAGTTGGTTATGTTGTAGGGGAAGTGGTCAGGGAATAGATGGATTTTTCATATGTTCTTAGAAGATACCATGATTCAAAATCTATGAAATTTGATCTATCTAATAATCTACTTACATTAAATGGGAGTATAGAAACAAATTCTAAGATTCATGAGGCATGAACCATTGAAAGGCTTTCTCTCTTCTAGATAAATATTGGTAAGAGACATTTGGTGCCTATTTTTTCTAAGAATAACTTTTTTTATAATGGTGTATTTTTTTTAATCCATATTGAGTCTATGACATTATACGATGTCATATTTTGGTAGAATCGGATGATTGGGGAGCATGGTGAAATTATATTCTCCATGTTTTATCTATCCTCATATATGAACATTGGATTGGGAACCTATGATAAGATAATTAAAATATTTTAACTCATCGATACATTTTCATAGAAGGTATTCATATTGATTCCCCAATTTTGGATGTTGTGCATTTGGGGGAGTAGCCAAGAAATTTTTTATTTTAATCAATTTTTTTACCTTTCCGTGAATTAGAAATTTTTCATGAGGTCATAACATCACTCATAACTAATAAAGAGTGTTCCATATGATTTTCTGGATTTTGGGAACCCAATATTCTAACAATGCCTCTAGTAAGCTCTATTGGGTAGTGGATACATGCTAAAACTTGAGGGTTATGTCATCTTTAGCTAGTTGTTTCTTCATTTTCATCATGTATTCTTCATTTTTTAGACGTTCCTCAACCTTGTCTGACAAAATTTGATGCTTCTCTATATATTTATCATAAATGGAAATATTTTTTAGTACTTCCTCTATCGTATTGGGAGTTAGGTTATGCCAGGGTGGTTCAGAGTGTGACCATCACATTGGGTAGTCTACTAGTTGAGAAAGGATCTCACTTGTTAATGAAAATCCATCATACATGACTATCCCATGTTCCCTAAGAAAAACATTATATGAGGGATTTATCATAAATTAATCTATTAGGGGATTAACCTTTTATGAAGTGAAGCACTATTACTTAGTTAGCATTCATAGTAAATCTTATTACAGGGAGGACTACCATTATGAATTAATGTATGACTATAAGGAATATTATTTTAGCATATGCCATGGGGGGGACGTTCTGGGTGGTGGTAGATGACAGTAAGTGGTAAACCTTTTTTTTGTTCTTCTAGATAGATTGAGGTATTTTTTGGCTCTCATATAGATATAGGCTCACAAGATAGATCACTTTATGGAAATAAAAATTCCTTCATTGTGAATTGTATGGGGAGAAACATAAAAATTACTGTTATTATTCCCATAATTTTGTAATAGGATTAGAGGACACAAATATTCATTAGATAAATTTATAAATTCTCCAAAAAAAAAATTAATAAGTATATAGGGATTGTAGATCAGGTCTTTATTTTTTTCATCTATGGTGTTGTATCCTTTTTTATTCTTTCTAATGAGAAACTAGAACTTCTTAGGGGGGAATATGTTTTTCGGTAATGAATCTTATTTGACTATCTCTCGTTTCACTACCAATGTTTTTTGAAGACTTTCTGCAATATGATAGGGGTGCGTTCCTTCCACAGAATGGCCATTGGGATAAGTCGATTGCCACCCGTTAGAATGTGGATCTAGACCTAATTTGGTTTATCATATTTCATGGGGTGATATTTTTCACTACTCTCATGGATGGGAACACAGGTGTGTATTACTCTAGATTTTCATGATTATGATTCTCCTTAGTTTTAGGTAAGAAGTTTTGTATCTTCCCTTCTACCAATCTTGTTTCCATTATAATCTCCTTTCAGTTCTGTAGGATGTGGGTAGGCATTTGTGCCTCCTCCATCACTATTTTTAGGATGTACATGGTAAATTTATCAACTGAAATTGGGATATATTACCTTTATGTGGATGAATATATGGTGTGTTCCTCTTATATTCCCCCATTTCCTACCAATTTATTTTTATAGAACTCATATGTTGGTGAAATATTTGGGTCTACACTTTTTTTTCTTTTATGACTTTCCCGATGACTTCTCTGGATGATTTGACACTATTTTGGTAAAAGCCTTCATAAATGTGGGGATGTGTGTTTGCCTTCTAATATTCTTCTAGAAAACATAACTTTTGGGATTCCTTTGAATCTTTATGTGAGTGTGATGGTAGGATTGGTTGTAATTTGTATGTGTTTGTTCCTAATAACGTGTTACCTATGGGTTTGACTAGAGGAACTTCTGAGTGTGAGAAATTGTTTTTTCATACTCATTGATTGTTGTAGTATTTTATTGGAAGGATTCTATTGATTCGGATGGACGATTTGATTCTATATATTTATTAGTGTGGGAATATGATTGTTCCAACTTGTATGTTTTCCGAAAATTTAATTGGTGAGCTTTTCTGGAGGGGAAAGAGGTTTATGAATGTTCCCTATTGACATTTCACTACCCTCGATAGGACATTTTCATGTCGGGGTCTCAATTACCTAGGATGACATCTCTAGGATATCTCCTCATCAAAATGAGGGTTAACAACTACATGGCATTGGTTTTTGTGACCACATGAAGAATACAATTGAAAGGACCCATGTATCTTCTAAGTAATGTTGATTTTTTTCATCCAGATCTGCCTCCCTAATATAAGGGTGGATCTAATTGTTGTATTTTAGGGATAAGAACCTGAAATGTTTGGATTTTATGATTTGTTTCATTTTCTTCATGACTGTTGTTCATCGTTTAGTGGATGATTGTTAGCAATTTTTGAGGTGAAGGGATAATCAAGAAACCTCTAAGGTTGGGATGGTACCATTTTGGTGGTACACCCACACCAATGTATTAGAGACCCATCATTTAATAAAATGGTTTGGGGACGGTGTATTATTCATATATAGAGACCAAGAATGTGTAGTGGCTGATGCACACATCCATGAGATATTTTTTCAATCCATTTATATTGATGGGAGACCTTGTTAAAAAAATTTATAATATAGTTGACAATCAAAAAAAATATCAAAGAAATATCTAATTAAATTAAAAATTTCATATTTGATTATCATGTTTCCCTAATTAAATTTTATGATCAAAAGGGGATTTATGGGTGTATTAAACTGTCATCTTGTTTAAGGATTCACATCCGGGTTACCATTTTTTTCTTTCCTGAATTGCAAGAGGGATTGGAATGATGTTTTGTGGTTTTCGTGGGAAAACATTTACGTCATACACATATAACCAAGATATTATTGGGTAGTTTCCAATGGTTTTTATTCATAGAACAGAAAATACACAGTGGATATCATACTTTTAATAACAAGTAAACTTATTTCCAATGAGGTATGATCATTGGGGAAATTAGTCAATTATACTTAAGTATTAACATTAGTCTATAGGATGGGAGGTGAGTCTCATCACACCCTTTTGTGGGGAATTGATTCCTACTTCAGGTTCAAATATTGATTTATGTTATATTTTAGAATCCTTCATTAATTCCAAAGTATGAATTGTGTCATCCTTAGGATTACAATTAGTTATAATAATGTATGAAATTTATAATCTATATGTATCCTAGGATCTTTATCGATGGAGGTTCCTTTATGTGTCTAAGGTTCTCCATAAATGGAACCCTTTCCTGAATGTAATAATGATTATTTTTTTGATTAATATTAAAATAATAGTTTTGAGCCACGTAGTGGGTCATTCTAGATTTTATCATCATCTATAGAGGTGAGAGTATTTTGATGCCTGGATCAAACAAATAAGATGATTTTACTTTGTTTTTCTATGAAGAGAGTTAGAACCAAAGTAATTGGGTTACAATTATCCAAACACGTCATACTTTTTAGGGTCATGTGATGTGGTTCAAACTGTTCATTATAATATCATGTGGTAAGGACACCTAAGATAAAGGATATTATTCAATGTTTAGTGTAGAACTTATGATGAAGCGACCTTTGGAACTTGTAATAGATGTTCTCTCTGAGGATGGAAATGATCCAACTAAGAATGTGGCACAGGGAATTAGGGTCGATTCGATGGTGTTGGGTTAGGTCCTCCAAGTGGCTTATTATGTATCACAATTAGATGGGAATCATATCCCATATAGTTTGGTTATGAATACCTGCATCTATATAAACCCAATAAAATATTGTCTCATATATAATGTGACCCTTTCAGATGATTATGGAATTATTTATGAACTTACACTATATAGAAGTCTGCCAATTGGAGTGTAGTCATAAAGAATGTCTCAACTCGTGGGGATTTGGTGTTTTGGTTATGACATACAACATTTAACAGGATTCATGTCGGTTGGGGAGTACACCTATGGGAGAGGCCATTGGTTTGGGTATTTCTTGAATGTCATGACCACCTATGACCTCTAAAACCGTGTGATTAATTCTCGACTTCAGAAATAAGTGGAAGCGGTATATTAGGGAAACCACACAATCTATTTTTTATGTTAGTGGATGATGCTTGGGTATGATTTAAGGGGTAATAACATAGGGATCTGGTATAAATCACCTATATTATTTCCATATCTTGGGCCCAATTAAAGAGTGGGGTAATTGATGTTCTTGCCTCCTCTTTTATTTGGGTAACCTAGAGAGTCACATCTACTCCTATCTATGAATCGGAAGTCGACATGGACCAAGAGTGAAGCATCCTGCAAGAACAGTTTTGGAATTAATCCAAGAGGGATTTCCTCTAGACTCGTTCTTAGGAATATAGGTGGATAAGTCCCAAAACCTCATAGGTAATGGAAACCATGATCCTCTCCCTCCTCGTATGGAACCATATGACCCTAATCTTTTAGACGACTTGGGATGAACATTTTCCCAACCGTAGTATTTCGGATTGGGAGTTCCCTTACACTTCCTTCAAGGTTAGAGTCCCCATTACTAATGGGATACATATCTGCATGCACCATGAGGACCTTACCTATAAATAAGGAATATTTTGGGACATATTGTGCTGATGGAATGTATATCACAATGGGATACACATTGTTTTGTGACATTCCATTTTATTTTGTTTCCTTTAGATTCGGTGGAGGATTCTACTTGGTCCCCCTTAGACAAGGGATCCAATTTTGGGGATCCCTTCCATTAGTGGATTGAAAAAGGTCATAGAAGGTGTCACATGTAGGTCAATGGTCTGGTGATGAGGAGGTTCTTTACGTAGGGAATGGGAGGAGATGGAAATGATTCACACTGGGGGGTTGGCCTACACGAGATGAAGGATCCTTAGGTTATGGACCGCATACGTGATAACACATGGGTGAGTGCTTACTCATGGATCCTAGGGTCTCCTCAGGTGTCCCTATAATGGTCTCTCATGGGTCCCCTATTTGTGATGGAAGATTCATGACAGTACTTTACAACTAGGGGAAGGGGTTCCTCATGTTGTTTTCTTGAATTTTAGACCCTATAGGTTTTTACCCCACTAAACACATTAGTTATTTCTTCACTCAGGATTTGGAGAGTTTTCTAAATGTTTTTGAAGGACCTAGGAGAAGGGGTTGTGTGACCAGAGCTTGGTTGCATCTTCCATTTTTATAGTCACCCAAATGAGTATCATCTAGGTCATATTTAAGGTAAATATGGGACCATAAATGAATTATTTCATCTATTTAGGTACCCAACATTGGTACCTAGTGCAGGTACCTATGGAAAGGGTGGTCGATACTTCTGTTTCACATGGGGTGATGTGTGATTCTTTATGTGTGTAGGATGGGTGTGTTCATTCCAATTTTAGGGGAGTTTTCTTTTATTTTTATTGGGACTCTTTTAGTATCTAATTCTTGGGATACTCTTCATAATATTTTCATATGTTGTGAAAAAAAGTGATTTAATAGTATTTTAGACATTTTTTTCATTATACATAACATGAGTTGTTGTCCTGGTTTCTCCTCATTTCAACCATTTTCTAAAATTTAAATTGTTTGAACATACATAAATTAAAAAATAATGAATAAATAATTTATTCTTATGAGCACATTAATTATATTGTCTTATCATATAGGGTCTCAATATTCATACATTATCTAAATTTTTGATTCATGGATCAGTTACTTTATTCATTTTATAACATTAAAGGGAAAAATTACATTAATTATTTTCCATTCATAATGGTTTTCATAGAGCTTGGGACTAAATTATGAATATCATCCAAGAGTGTCAAAAATTATGTGTAACAAGATATTTCAATCATGTAAAAGGGGAATATTGATTAAATTTTCAATACACCCTTTTCAAAATTTTAATCCCTTTTTACAACTATGTTTTAGTTTCGTCCACTTAATGAATCGAGATAGGGAATTCATTTCTAAAAAACCATGCACTCTTATGCATTACCAAAATATATTTTGATTATACATTATAATAATTATCATTATGTTTTTAAATAATTTAATAAAATCCTAATTCCAAAATAACTAAACCAAAACAGGGATACCTAATATAAAAACAACAAAAATTCTTACAATACTTTTACAAATTTTTTTAAATAAACAACATAATTGTAATATATTAATGGATAAAAGTTTTAGTATCTTGGTAAAATTAGGCTCATACATCACTTATACATATTATAACAAAACAATTATTTAAATACTTCTTATTTATCAACATAAAATATCTCGTATTACCCTTATTAAATCTAATCACCAGGGGATATTCATCAACAAAAGGGGTGATCTAAAAGGTGAGTAATAGGTGGAATATCATTAGAGGAATAAGGAACATGAATCAATAGTACATGGGTGAGAATAACCCAAATCATCATATAATAAAAATAGAATCATAATCGAAAGCAATGGGGAATACTTTAGAATGACATGTAATCTTTCTTTTACATAATAATGAAACATCGTTATATATTTTCCAAATATCACACATAGTGGTGAAAAAAGTAAGCATTATGGTCACCCATAATATATGTGAATAAATCATAACATAATAATTGTTAAAATATATATCATCTTGTTTATTCATAATACACATAATTATATAAGATATATTACATTATCCAATTAATTGGAGGGTTATATAATTCTACTCCCACTCAACATACCGTAAAATGATCATAATCATGCTTTCCACCTGAACATAATATAGTTATACTCTTGAAATAATCCCATAGAATAGACTGGGCTTTATAAAGTTTTTTTAATAATACATTCATGAATAACCTTTGGGGTTAAATAATTAATAAGGGAATCCATATTTTTCGCATATAACATCACCATTCTTGAGTTTATATGACGTATCTCAAGAGTAGTCAATGAGATGTTTTTAAAATTAGAGTATTTTTTAAAAATCATTGTAAATGATATTAAATAATGGTAGGAAATTGTAAATCCTTGAAAAAAATTGATAGAATAGTGTATAATTTTTTTAAATAAATTTGAAAAAAATACATAAAAATTAATTTTTAAACATGAGATAACCCAAAAAATGGGTTTGTGTTTGCTAATACTTCTACTATAAATCTTGTTTAACTTCATCGATTTTCCACCACTAAAATATTAAACATAGTTTAATAAAAAAATTAAACACATATAATTAGGATTCTTTCTTTCACTATTGATTCATTATAATTATTTTATAATATTTAATGATATCCATTTTTAATGGTGAAATGTTTTCGTATCATATTTTCAAAAAAATATACTATTTTGTTTCAAAATCGTTATTTTTGTTCAAGGTCATTGATAAAAAAGTATATATAAATATAAGATAATAGAGTACATGTAATAATATATTATTTATTATATATTATTTATTTTAATAATCTATAAGGGTTGTTGTTTCGACCGGGGGAGTGGGAGGAGACCGGCGCACCCGACGGTCGATCTGGCAGAGAGCAGAGTTCTACTCAGTCGCTTCGGTCGGGTATATCAGTCATCATTTTGAAACACTCAACGGTTCTTTATCCAATGATCGATGGACCTGCTTTCCAAAGGCAGTAGTTCGCTGGGCTATTCAGCCAGCGATGCTTAATAACTCAAATTGGTCAAGAGGATGGGAAGTCGGGATCATCGCACCCCTTGGGGGGAAATTATTGCATGTTCCCAGACTCTCTTATAAATTTAAGACGTATCAATATGTTCATGAATCATTGGTTTATACCCATGCATAGTATCCACTGATTAATCCTAGTTGGAAATGCTCAGCTGAACATAGGGATTCAGAATCATTTAGGCTGGAGTTTTACGATCCCTCATTGGATTAATGACTCTGAGGAGTTTGGGCTCATAGAGATGGCACTGGCTGGAAGACTTATAACTGGGCACACTGGAGTTTATTGTCATCTAGGGGGCAGATAATGACTAGAGCATTTGGATCAAACCTGTGATATGGGTTTCCTACGTATCCTCATGAGAGGAATCCGAATTCACATAGTTCGGTGTCACTTGATGGGACACATCACCTTTTAAGGTCATGCGACAAGGACCCAAATGTACAGTTTAACATCATGTGGCTAGGACCTCCGGGTGAGAGATGCCTGATCAAATTTGGTGTGGGGATTATGTTGAAGCATACTACCAGACACAAGAGAAGCGATTCCCTGGGCCATAGATACGGTCCTATTGGGGTCGTGATGACATGGTCTGATAGGGACGAATGTGTATCATACAAAGATTTCAGGCTTGCACCTCAGGGAGGTTTCCTGCATATCCTGGTTGGTCAGGAATCTAAGTCCATATAGTTCTTAGAGATTAGGGCTTACACATGAGAGTTTACTGATGTTGGTATTGAACCTCAAGGAGGCATCGTACGTACCCTACTTAGGATATAGGGATCAAAACCTCTGTAGTTCAGTGGGTGATGCTGTTGTGTGGGCGTCGTGGACATTACAAATCCCTAAGCCCGCGTGAGTCACACTAGTTGTGAGAAACAAGAGAATGCAGTAGTCTTGGGGAGCCTCACACTTTCTCCCTACTAAGATAAGGGGAGGAAGATGATGAGTGGAGGATAAGTCTAGGACCCCTTGAATCTCCTTCTCCCTGGTATTGGAGGAAGGTAGGAGTCGGGCAGCAGAACAATGAACCTTCCGTGATGAGAGGGGAAGGGCCATTGGCTTCCGGCGAGGTTGTTCTGGGGCTTACTCTAGGAGGGATTCCCAGTCACTCCCAGGAGAGGGGAGAAGTGATCACCATTGGTGCTCTTCAAAAGCAAATGCGAGTGGGGTCCCTCCGTCTTGACAAGTGGAGAGGCAGAAAGGGGACTCTCGAGCTCGGACCCTGCACTTCCGTGGGAATGTGAACCCATTAATGTTTTGGTAACCCGCTCAAGGGACGAAGCAACCCCTTTTCCATCACCTACTGTGGGTATGTGAACTCAAAGCAGTATGATGATGCGCCCAGAGGTTTTATCAAACTGGTCTGGTGGCTTCAGTAGAGGCCTTGGCCCGGGTCCGATTAAAAGACCAATGAATGGATTGGGAATGATTGGGCCAGATTTGAAGGATTTTATCTGACTCAGGGAATGTGAATATCAAAGGAGTTGGCGGGCCACATGGGTGTATGAGGAGTGTCACCCTTCGCGTAGGGGGTGCTACGTAGCTGGAGAGGTTATCCATGTACCAAGGTGGTACGCAGACTAATAGGCATCCGACATAACAGGGAGGTATGCGGCTTCGAGTTCGGGCTGCTTACCAGGTAGGTACATGGAGGAGTCCACGTGGGCAACGACGGCCAGGGGTGACGTCGGTCAGGGGTTCGTCGTCCAGGGCTTCGCCAGCATAGGATGGTGCTACGCGGTGCGTCGGATCGAAAAAAGGGGCATAGACTCCCTGGTCGCCAGGGAGTACATTCACAGAGGGGCCATGGATCACGGTCTTCTTTTTTATTTTAAGATCCTGGTTCACAAATTTTTTATGCATTTTAGGTTCCTTATTAATTCGTTTCTAGTTTCATACCAGTTCTGGTTCGAGAATTGGAACATCGCTGTTTGCGAAATCCTAAGCTCCTTCCTCTGAAATCCTTCCCCCCAAATCTGATCGATCCCTTTCTTCTCCCCCTCGATGTCCTTTTATAGAGGGGGGAAATAGATGTATATGTGGTCATGTGGAACCTTTTGTGGAGGCCCTTGACTGTAAACTCGGTTTGCAGATGACTTGGTCAATCCACAACTCACAGGGGGCATTGAATGCACCTTACCTGTGAACCAAATTGGTTCAGGGGTGCTTTGTGGCCATGCAGGGCTCGGCCTCCATTCCGCGAACGACAGAGCACGCGGTTTGGGGGTGGTTGATGTGTTCTGTGGATGGGGCGGTTTGTGAAGGTGGACCGGCCTAGCGCTCGTCCTGCTTCACACCTGCGGAGGGTCCCTGCCTCCCTTTCACAAACGGCGCTGGTCCGAGACAGGTGCGACTTGCTGAACCAGCCGCGTACCATAATGTTGGACCGGTATGTGGACCGGTCGATCCTCTTCCAATTCCTGGGTGTTCTCCATATTTTTTCCTAGTTGTTTGAAGGACATTTAGGTAGAATCCTTTCACAAATTAAGGGGTTTCCATTCTCAATTGCGGATTTTGTAGGACCCTACTAATTCCCCCCATTGGAATGGGGTTTGATATGAATGAAGAGGAGACTATTCCGGTGTAGATTGGTCCTGAAATTTGGACGAGTGATTGGAAAATTCCTTACATATTTCCAGAGCCAAGGGACTCAGTGGACACACTTTTAATTTTTCTAGAGTTTTGTAGAAAACCCCTACAAACATTTTTTCTTTTCCGTCGATACCATAATCTTTCCCGTGACCATTTGGTGTGGACCCAGCAAGTATAGCCCGACTTTTGTTTAGGTCACCCTTTTCAGGTTTTCGGCCTAACGGGCTTTGTGCCTCTCTTTTTTGTGAGTGGTTTAAAGTCCCACCGACGAGACTATCATTACTGATGTTTTAGGTCAAACCTCTTTGACTAGATATGGTGGGGCGAGGGCCCAGATGAGGTTTGGTTGATTAAAATATGTCTCAATACCTTTCAGACGCATGTGGGGGGAACTTGTTTAGATTTGAACGACATGAAGGGCATGTCTCAAGGAATGGGAGCCATATCAGCGTGCAGAGGTAGGAAAATCATCACCTAAGGAAACATTTCCATTTTTATATGGGCCAGGGGTGATGAATATGTAGAGACGCTGAGGGAATGGTATGAATATTCATGAAATGGTGTCCTTTAGTCAATGACTGCCCATTTCTGATGGCCTGAGGACTTCTTGGAAGTCCGGATTATAGAAACCACCATCAGTGGATTGAAAAATAATGAAAACCCACCAGGGGTGGCTTGGTAAGTGTATGTGACGTCTGAAAGGGATTGGAAACATCTATATGAATTAGAAGTGTGGAAGAAGGGTCCCTATCATACGCATTTAGTTGTCGTAAAGGATAGTTGGACCTTGGCGTAGTTTAAGGTCATGCAGCTGGGACATTCTTTAGAATGGAACAGATTTTCCTAGTTCTCGGTAATCACATCAGAGATGTTCCAGCATATTCAGGCAGGATAGTGAAAGAGGTTGGTAAACTATAAATCTTAGGGTTTCCAAATCTCAGGATGGATATGGGGGATCATAGGCCAAGAGGCGTACGAAGAGAAGCATTTCCTAAGGAAATATTGCCTTTGGTAGACGGGCCAGGGGTGATAAATATGAATAGCCTCGGAGGGCATGATATGCATATTCATGCAAAGGTGTCCTTAGTTCAATGATTGTATTCTCTCGATAGCTAGGAAACTTCCGGGAAGTTAGATTCGGGACCACCAGGGGTGGCTTATAAGGGTTCGTCTCCTTCTGGTTATAGAGTGTGATTTATGAGGAGATGGTGCCTGGATACGAGAGAAACATCTGGGATAAATTTCTTGGGAATGGGTGAAGTCATCCCTTCTCAAGCTAGTGTGAGACAGTGATTGGTGAAAGTATGGAACTTGCAATGTGCGACAGAGGAAAGATTATATTCTTGATTGAACCCATGATTGGTTTCGACCATGCAGGTTAACGTCATGTTGCTAGGATGGAGGGAATCTAAAATTCTGTGCAGGGTAACGTCATGCGTTAAAAACGAGGAGAATTATTAAAGATATTGTGCAGTTTAACGTCGTGAATTGGGGAAGGGGCATTTTTAAACCTGTGAAAATTCATGTAGATGGAGGCATTTCCCTAGATGTTAATGTCTTGGTCTTTGTATCTTTGCGCCAAGCGGCCAAGATATGTTCCATGCAATTTTAATCATCATGTGGTAAGGACGTAGTTTCAAAGGCCACTCTTGATTAGAATGTAACTGGGCTTGAATATCTCGGCATGTCCAAGATGTGGAGAGGGGTTCATGGTGTAAATCTTGGTTTCAGGGCTTCTTGGATTAGGAGAGTTGAATGGGGGCTCTGAGGCCAGTTAGCGTATGGGGCTAGGAAAAGTGTCACCTAAGGAAATCATTCCTTTGCTAGATTGGCCAGGGGCTATCAATATTGAGAGCCACTGAGGGAATGGTATGAATAGTCATAATAAGGTGTCTATGGGTCAATAACGTTCCACTTATGATGGCTATGAATGATTATGAGGATCTGTGATTGTCCGGGCCGCGAAGTCTGTCATTTGGTAATGAAGTATCTGGGCATGTCGGGGATATTCGTCCCAGGTTTCTATTAAAACATGAATATTTCAATGTGCTAATATATCATGTGCATGGGGTATACCATTACTTCATGCAGTTTAACATCGTGCGGTAAGGAAGAAGTGCTCATAGTTTAACGGTCGTAGAGTTCGGACCACTGGGTGACTATTTATAAAATTACCAAGAGGGTAACAATGTTAGGAGGTTCTGGTATACTTTGAACAAGTGTGAGGGAATGAGGGTGTAAATTGTAACTCTGGGGTTTACCGTATTATGAGGTATGGTATGGGGGATCTGAGGCCAATAAGCGTATGGGGCTAGGAATTGTACCGCCTAAGGAAATCTTGCCATTAGTTGATGGGCTAGTGGCTATCAATATGTAGAGCCGCTGAGGGCATGGTATGCATAGTCATGAAAAGTTCTCCACTGGTCGATAACATTCCATTTCCGATGTACATGAATGATTATGAAAATCTGGGATTTCTCAACGTAGAGAGTTCATCATATGTGGATAATGGAGTCCAAGCATACAAGAAACATCTTCACCGCAATTGCCCATCAAATCAAAGTTTCCTCGCCCTAACATGATGGTTGTAGATGATGATCGTCATGTTAACCATGGGAGGATACAAAGGATAACCAGGTAGGGATACCACGACAACGTTTGGATGTGAGAGGGGAATGAACTTGTTAACCACTGCTACATAAATTTTTGGATCGGGAGATATGATATGGGGACCCTGAGGCTGGTAATCGTAAGAAGATAAGCAGAGTATCACCTGAGTAAATCTTGCCTTTGGTAGATAGGCCAGGGGATATCAATATGAAGATCCGCTGAGGGCATGGTATGCATAGTCGTTCAAAGGTGTCCACAGGTTGATAACATTCCACTTCTGATGGACATGAATGATTATGAAGGTCTACAATTATCTGGGTCGCGGAGTCTGATGCATGGAGAGGACACATCCAAATGATCCAGGAGTACTCCGGTTTCATTTCTCCGTATATCATTGGTGGGTCACAACGCAGTCCATGTAGTTTAACGTCATGCAGTGAGGACAAATTTTGTGCAGTTTTAACGTCGTGCGGTGAGGACGAAGATAAACCGATGTGAGAATGGGACTTTGTGTAGTTTAATGTCATGTAGTAAGGAAGAGGGGTATATATACCCATTTTTTAATTTATTTGCAATTGGTCTAGGAGATTAGATCCTGACATCACTACATATCATGAGAGGGCAGGAATCAAGCCTCACGTAGTTCTTTTGGGGGATAAACCTCGTGCAGGTCTGGTCCGTATGGGGGAAAGTGTAACGCCCGGACCCTAAATACCCAGAGTCGGTGCATTATTATATATCATTGGCATGATCACAAAGGATCAAGTCTTGAAAGACCGATTAGTTTATTAGTCTTGGAAAACTAGATATATTCATAAGCCTTATTTTACATCATAAGGTAAAAAATCTACAACAACATCTTGTCTTCGTATCCCCTCATACAATCCCTACAGGTCATTCATAAATTACTTCTTCATAATCTTGGGAACATAAAACATTGAAAGGGGTGAGCTCAGGTGCTCAGTAAGGATAACATTATAGCAGAAGCTTTCATAGATAAGCATAAACACTTAAGGAAATTTATAACAAAAACAAAAGCCTTTTAAACGTGAAATTTAGCATAAAATGGCAAAGGTAAAATGAAATAATGCCATTTACTTTCTCACATGGATATTCTACTAGTCGAATGATTACATGCAATATCAATAACCACTTTCATAATGATGGAATGCATAATGCCAGACTATCATAACCACATAGCCAAGGACTCGTGCCAAGACTACAAATAAGATTTTGCCAAGGCCTTGTGCCAAGACACTAGTTTGTCTCATGAGACCTACCGATGCATCGAGGAGCAATAGCGGGCTCCACCCGTCACTTATTAAGTCCAATGCATTCCTCATATGAATAGGTTTAAACATAACATAATCATTCGTATTAAAACTAGCATACGAAATGTCAATACTTCTACCACAAACCATGAATGGTATAAAAATAGCACATCCACAGTCAAACATAACTCATTCGATACAATATGGAAGATTTTATTGTATCACATTAACCTCAATCAAGAATAATAATGGATATTGACATAGATGAAAATAATCATCAAAACTATTTGAGAGAAATATCCTCCTTTTCTTGAAAACATTTAAAAGTCACACTATTTGTCAAGAAGCCATTTAAAAGTAGATTTTTTAATCAAAGTGTCCCATACCACTTTGAAACTTTTTAAAAGTAATTTTAATTTCTAAACTTTAATGTCCATATAAATAAATCGTTAAAAACATTTTTAAAACATGGACATTAATGAGAATGATTTAGATGAATAAGTCTTTAAAACATTTAAAAAATAGTATTTTAGTTAGAGATTCCAACCAAAAGAGACACTTGAATACAAATAATTGTGGTAATAAAAACTTTTTAATATCATGAGAATAAAGGGATTCATGATATACTATGTCAAAGTACATTATATACACCACATAAAAGTGATTTGGTGTATATCAACAATAAAGTCTCAATGGAATGTAAATTTAGATGAAATATATCGTAAAGGTCGTATCCTTAGGTTAAGGATAAATCAACGACATAATTATGTGTGAAAAATATAAATACACTAAATATGATTGGATATTCAGTGTAAAACAATCAAAGGATATTCACACATATTCTTGTAAAAACAACACCAACGAATTGGATGTTTAACTCAACAAATGGTGAATGAGTTAAAATTACTCTTATCAAAATCATATCAATGACTTGAGAATTACCAATGGAGTGATTATGTGTATCAAACGTATATCCACAGGAAGGGGAGTGGAAATTATGACATAATCAAATGAATAGTGATTCCACACATAATAATGGAGTAATATAATCAATGAAATATGCGTAAAGGCAAATGAGTGGGAATTGAAATCTCAAATTCCCTTATCGATTAGGTAAAATACGAAACATACACCCATGAAAGAAGTATCATACCATGATGATGTAAATACCCATAAATTTAAGTATATTACACAATGAATACAAACATGGGCAGCACACACACCACATGCAATAAATAAGTGGTGAATAATGGAATTCTCACGAAATTAAGAGTGAGATAAGAAACTCCTTACCACGTTAATCAACTGAGTCGTATGGCCAAAAGTTAATAACCACCAAATTATTTACAGAATAACATGAATATAAAAAGAATCATGATAATATATATCAAATGGCAGTACACAATACACCACATTCAATAATTTAGTGGCGAACAATGGAAATCTCACGGAATTGAAAGTGAGATAAGAAAATCCATTACTTTGTACTTTTTCCTTGGTCGACGGTAGGTTAACCTCCTGTATAATGGTGAAATAATTGTTATTGAATTATTAAAGAATCATTTACTTTAATATGATATCATATATGATCTTTTAACATTGATTTGTTAATAATATATTAGAATTATCGTCATTTCGGGTGTTAACGGGTTCATTTTACTTTATATTCTTTGTTATGTGATCCATATTATTTATTAATGGGATGTATATTATTCATATCAGGAACGATATAAAGTTCTTAGATACTATTTTTAAATCATCAAATTATAATTATACTTGAATGGATATGATGGAGAATGAATCTCATCGCGTTCGTGAAGACGGTAGTCCGTATGTACGCACGAGAGACAATATCATTCTTTTGATATTAAAATAATATATAATTGGATGATATATCATATATACAGAATCATTATCATGTTATATTTATTATTTACATGAGTTACACATCATTATTATACCCATTCAAATAATAATATATTGAATAACAATTACACCACGACGTGGAGACGGTAAGCCGTACGTACACACGTATGGTGACATGTTATTCAAAGGATGGATAGAATAATGAATATGGTTGTACCATATTTATAATAACATCAAAGAATATATATCATATGGGAGTTATTATTTTATAATGGTAATAACAAAGAAAGAAGAAGAGGAAGAAGAAAGGAACTTGAAAAGGGGTGGTGAAAACATTACCTCTTCTTCGGCTTCTTCCTTTTGATTTGATCAAAAGGGCTCCTTAGGTTTTCTCTATGATCAAACTAAGGCCTCTAGGTTGTAGTGAGGGAAGTTCAAAGAGTATTTGGGCAGGTTTTGGCCGAACCAAAAGGCTTTGAAGGTGTGAAGAAAAGAGAAGGAGGAGTGCCCTTTTATAAGAGGGGTGAGGGGAACCTTTGGAAAAGCTAGAAATATTAATTTATAATAAATTCATATTCGGTTTCTAATGGATACAAAGTTTATTATTAAAAGTATAAGGTGGGGATAGGTTGAAAAACATTCATCCAAAAGAATTTATACAGGTTTGGGTCATTATATTAACCTTATCTTTAAGTATTAACTCTAAGTTAATTAGTTTCACTTTTACAATGTCTCTTTGTATTTTTATATTATATGGTTAATAAACTTACAATATACATCAAAGCGACCCCCAATTGGTCCATTAATGATTATCCTATCATGATATAAGTCTCTTGGCCGAACCTTAGATTTTTAAGAATTTAATATCAATTAATAATATAATATTTGTTTTAAAAACTCTTTTATGTCAATTTTGACACTATTCAATAGTTGATGTTTGTGAAACACATAACAGAATGATTACTTCAAAAAAAGTTAATTGAATAAATCCTAATATTTCATATTAACCTTCAAAATTAGTGAAATTCAATAAAAGTCTCAAATTATATTTTTTTGGGTAGTTATAATATCAATTATTCTAATTGTTCACTATTATGGTAATTACTGCATCATCATTGTGTCATAAATATATTAACTTATTTAATGTTTAAAAATTATAAATAAAATATAATTATGTATGAAATTTTATTATATTTCTAATGAATATTTACAATAGAATTTATCTTATGTATATCCATATATTAAAAAAAATTAGTAAATAAACTTTGATTTTAACTCTTTTAACTCTTCTTTGAATTAAATAATAATAAATGTCCTAATCTAATCCAAGTGGACCTAAATGATAATAATTTTTTCCTAAGGTTGTTTTTGGTCGAGATACACTTGTTCAATAGAATTAGGACATGTGTTAGGGTAATATTAATATAATTTTTACCCTTAATTACCCTATTTACTTTTAACTGTGGTAAATAAAAGTAAAAAGTTACTATTCACCAAAAATTATTTTCATCTCATTGAACCACATTTTACTTCTTGATATTAACCGTGTCTCTCGGAATTTTGAAATTCCATTCACAGAAGCAGTAAAATTACGTTTTATGAAAAATTCAATTTTTTAACTACCACTTAGTAATTTCACTATTCAAAAAAAATTGAAGTTTTTCAGAACAATGCCAAAATTTCACACTAAGCAATAATTGATATTCCAAATTCAAAAATTATGTCTATTTTACAAAATTCTAAACAAATAAGTTGCATTAATTAATTTTATAATTAATTCCCGTTGTCACAACAAATAGCGTGTTTTTAAGAAACAATATATATCAAAACATTGACAATTGTTTATGTCTGGTTTAAATGTGAAATTATGTTCAATGACCCACATTGTATTACATGGTAAAAATATATTCTAAATATACTTTAAAACCACTAAAATTCATAATTTATCACTATTAATTATTTTTATTAAAAAAGTTGTTTTTAATTAAAATTTAGTAATTTTCACTATTCATCAAAATATGAAAGTTATCTGAAAAGTACCAAAATTTCACCCTAGGATAAATTCGATATTCCGAATCCAAAAATGAATTCCATTTTGAGAGATAGAATTTATAAAATTTAAAAAAGTAGGTATTACTATTCATAAAGGCTGGTTTGATTGGTTGTGGTGTGTTAGAATCTCGAAGTTGCGTACAATGCACACTATTGCATTGTTCGAATGGAAACATACAGTGGAAGCTTGGGGTGTTACATTCTCCCCTCCTTCAATAAACTGCGTCCTCACAATTTTTAAAATTGTGCTTGAGAATATAATGGAAAGTCCCACATCAGAAAAGATTCAATAAAACTATCACTTTAAAAGAAAGAGAGAGAGGTATAAAGGTCAACCAAGATAACCCATACTCGGATTCCATGTAGGAAAACAAGGATATGGATGATAGACTAAGTGTCAAGTTCTGATGGAGAGGGATAGAAATCATGATCAGGAGAAAGTTAACAATAAGAAAACCAAAAACTTGTGTTGGGACAAACGGCCATTAGTCTCCTAGTAGGAAAGTAAACAGACAACATTTTTTTGTTTTAAGTTTCATTACATAAGGATGAGGAACTCATTTATGATATTGACTAAGAATATAAAGATATATACTTACTTTTAATTTGAGTTTCATTCTTTAATAAATTTCCACTACTAACTCATTTTTTTTAAAAGATGAGTATTCAAGAAGACTTGGTAACACTGGAAGGGCTAGAATAAACTTTTATAGAATCACATGATCCATGCAGGATGAACTATATATTTACATTGTCTTTTGAGAGAAATAAACACTAATCTTAATTTCCAAAACTAAACCAACAATACCCCAAAGATAAATAAATACCATTCAATAATCAATTGTCCTTAGAATCCTTTAATATAATCAAAACTAATATCGAAAACCAAAACTTTTTATGAATGTTGTCTTCCATATTAAATTGTATCTCCAAATGACATTAATTACTCTTAAAGTCACATACTTAAAAGTAATTAACCTAATCATTTCCATAAATAACCCAAATCATTATAAATCCACAATAAAAACATAGATAAAAATCCACCATTACTCCACTAATGACATCTCATAGTATTCTATTTTCCTTGGACATATAGTGTTCCCAACAAAGTGAACATCTTCCAAAATAACATTTATCACTTAATCACCAAATCATTTTCCTATACTAAGGGTATTCATTTGATAAGACATAAGAACCCAAATAAACATATTATTTATCAATAAAATCATTTAAAAAAATAGTCACACTAACCAGGGACTTCACGTAGTCCAGTGGTAGGCGATAAATCCCAATCGCACTTTGGTTGTGGGTTCGATTCCCACACCTTTGTCCGACGCGACGGGTTGTCACACGGTCTACGTGTTGTCCTTTTTCAAAAACTATATTTTATAATAATAGCAAAATGAGATAAATTCCTCAAATTAACATAATTTAACCACAAATGTTATATCGTACCTTTCATTTTCATCCCAAATTATAATAACTTATAATTCTCTCAAACCCCAATGATCATATAAAACCAAATGGTTATTTATACCAATATCCACAAGATAAGAGACAATTCTTCCTCAAATATCATTCTCACATGGCAAACTACGGGGTTACAAATACAAGAGAAAATTATTCCAAAGTAAACCCATCAACAAGGAGTGCTAATACTTTATAAACATTTCTCCAACCATTTATTTCCACATAGCTTCTTCTTTGTCCAAGAAAATATCCCATAGAATAGGACATTAACTTGGGTAATGGCCAGGTCCCCTACATTTACGGAAAATGACTGTAAATGGACTCTTGGGACCATTTTTATCTTCTTCCATAGTACTCTTCATTTTTCTTCAGAAATTCTTCACTTTATGTCCTTCCTTCCTGCACATAAAGCATTTCGTTGTCCCATTGAGACACTTTCTTGGGTGTCTCCTTCCACATTTCCTGCATGATGAAAATTGAGGGTTCTTTTCTACATGGTCTCCATTGCTGGAGCTCTTATCATTCATCACCTTTCTCTTCCTTGTTGAGTCTGGGAGTTGGTTAATATATATGTTGTTGATCATATTTTTGGAAAACTGATTTGGCATAAAGACAATATCTTTTACGCCTATCAACATTCCATTTTGTTGCTCATTGCCACCACCGTTCCCACCTTGTACATCATTCTCAAAGTCTCTATGACTTCCTTGGAATCCAGCCATTGACTAAAACCAGAAAGCATTGTGTGAGTAACAGTAGTCGTAAAATCATTTAGAGATTAAAATGTCACCATATTCTCAATTTGAAACATATTAGGATTAACCAAGGTCATATACTCTCATCTTATATATATATTACTTAAATCGGTTTGTAAAGAAAATGTAAATTATCCTAAGCATATCCCCCGGGAGTGTCGTAACCAAGAGTGCAGCAAGGCCCGTTGGCATGCACCAGTTCCCGTTCAAGTCTACCTCAAAGCGGTGTTTTCAGGATTTACCCCTAGGTACATCTGTGCCAGAGCCGCCTGAACCTGCTCGTATCCAGATAGGGATATATTGCTCGGAAAACTTACAAAATCTCTACAATACCAAAATTCTAGTAAGTTCTTATATACTAAACCTCAAAGGTCATCTTAGGTCTACGTGCTCTAATCAGAGTTTATCTAAATCTAGCTTCCAAGGTTTGTACTAAA
The DNA here is from genome assembly GCA_963277665.1 of Viscum album. Taxonomy (NCBI): domain Eukaryota; kingdom Viridiplantae; phylum Streptophyta; class Magnoliopsida; order Santalales; family Viscaceae; genus Viscum; species Viscum album. The sequence continues at coordinate 908,510,945 of OY728139.1, forward strand.
CTTCCTCTGATACCAACTGTAACGCCCCGACCCTAAATACCCAGAGTCGGTGCATTATTACATAACATTGGCATGATCACAAAGGATCAAGTCTCGAAGGACCGATTAGTTTAGTAGTCTTGGAAACACTAGATATATTCATAAGCCTTATTTTACATCATAAGGTAAAAAAAACTACAACAACATCTTGTCTTCATATCCCCTCATACTATCCCTACAGGTCATTCATAAATTACTTCTTCACAATCCTAGGAACATAAAACTTTGAAAGGGGTGAGCTCAGGTGCTCAGTAAGGATAAAATTATAGCAGAAGATTTCATAGATAAGCATAAACACTTAAGGCAATTTATAACTAAAACAAAATCCTTTTAAACATGATCTTTAGCATAAAATGGAAAAGGTAAAATGAAATAATGTCATTTACTTACTCACATGGATATTCTACTAGTCTAATGATCACATGCAATATCAATAACCACTTTCATAATGATGGAATGCATAATTCCAGACTATCATAACCACATAGCCAAGGCCTCGTGCCAAGACTACAAATAAGATTTTGCCAAGGCCTTGTGCCAAGACACTAGTTTGTCTCATGAGACCTACCAATGCATCAAGGAGCTATAGCGGGCTCCACCTATCACTTATTAAGTCCAATGCATTCCTCATATGAACATGTTTAAACATAACATAAGCATTCGTATTAAAACTAGCATACGAAATATCAATACTTCTACCACAAACCATGAATGGTATAAAAATAGCACATCCACAATCAAACATAACTCATTCGATACAATATAGAAGATTGTATTGTATCACATTAACCTCAATCAAGAATAATGAAGGTTGTTGAAATAGATGAAAATAATCATCAAAACTATTTGAGAGAAATATCCCCCTATTCTTGAAAACATTTAAAAGTCACACTATTTTTCAAGAAGCCATTTAAAAGTAGATTTTTGATTCAAAGTGTCCCAAACCACTTTGAAACATTTTAAAAGGAGTTTTAATTTCTAAACATTAATGTCCATATAAATAAATCCATGAAACCATTTTTAAAACATGGACATTAATGTGAAATATTTAGATGAATAAGTCTTTAAAACATTTAAAAAATTGTATTTTAGTTAGAGATTCCAACCAAAAGAGACACTTGAATACAAATAATTGTGGTAATCAAAACATTGTAATATCATGAGAATAAAGGGATTCATGATATACTATGTCAAAGTACATCATATACACCACATAAAAGTGATTTGGTGTATATCAACAAAGAAGTCTCAATGGAATGTAAATTGAGATGAAATCTCTCGTAAAGGCCGTATCCTTAGGTAAAGGATAAATCAACGACATAATTATGTGTGAAAAATATAAATACACTAAATATGATTGGATATTCAGTGTAAAATAATCAAAGGATATTCACACTTATTCTAGTAAAAACAACACCAACGAATTGGATGTTTAACTCAACAAATGGTGAATGAGTTAAAATTACTCTTATCAAATTCATATCAATGACTTGAGAATTACCAATGGAGTGATTATGTGTATCAAAAATATATCCACAGGAAGGGGAGTGGAAATTATGACATAATAAAATGAATAGTGATTCCACACATAATCATTGAGTAATATAATCAATGAAATATGTGTAAAGCCAAACGAGTGGGAATTGAAATCTCAAATTCCCTTATCGATTAGGTAACATACGAAACATACACCCATGAAAGAAGTATCATACCATGATGATGTAAATACCCATAAATTAAATTATATTACAAAATGATTACAAACATGGGCAGCACACACACCACATGCAATAAATAAGTGGTGAATAATGGAATTCTCACGAAATTAAGAGTGAGATAAGAAACTCATTACCACGTTAATCAATTGAGTCATATGGCCATAAGTTAATAACCACCAAATTATTTACAGAATAACATGAATATAAAAAGAATCATGATAATATATATCAAATGGTAGTACACAATACACCACTTTCAATAATTTAGTGGCGAACAATGGAAATCTCACGGAATTGAAAGTGAGATAAGAAAATCACTTACATTGTACTTTTTCCTTGGTCGACGGTATGTTAACCTCCTATATAATGGTGAAATAATTGTTATTGAATTATAAATGATTCATTTACTTTAATATGATATCATATATGATCTTTTAACATTGATTTGTTAATAATATCTTAGAATTATCGTCATTTCGGGTGTTAACGGGTTCATTTTCAATTATATTCTTTGTTATGTGATCCATATTCTTTATTAATGGAATGTATATTATTCATATCCAGAATGATATCAAGTCCTTATATATTATTTTTAAATCATCAAATTATAATTATACTTGAATGGATATGATGGAGAATGAATCTCATCGCGTTCGTAGAGATGGTAGTCCATATGTACGCACGAGAGACAATATCATTCTTTTGATATTAAAATAATATATATTTGATGGTATATCATATATACAGAATCATTATCATGTTATATTTATTATTTACATGAGTTACAGATCATTATTATACCCATTCAAATAATAATATATTGAATAACAATTACACCACGACGTGGAGACGGTAAGCCGTACGTACGCACGTAAGGTGACATGTTATTCAAAGGATCGGTAGAATAATGAATATAGTTGTACCATATTTATAATAACATCAAAGAATATATATGATACCGGAGTTATTATTTTATAATGGTAATAAAAAAGAAATATGAAGTGGAAGAAGAAAGGAACTTGAAAAGGGGTGGTGAAAACATTACCTCTTCTTCGGGTTCTTCCTTTTGATGATCAAAAGTGCTCCTCAGGTTGGATTTCGGATCAAACTAAGGCCTCTAGGTTGTAGTGAGGGAAGATGAAAGAGTGTTTGGGCAGGGTTTGGCCGAACCAAAAGGCTTTGAAGATGTGAAGAAATGAGAAGGAGAAGTGCCCTTTTATAAGAGGGGTGAGGGGCACCTTTGGAAAAGCTAGAAATATTAATTTATAATAAATTCATATTCGGTTTCTAATGGATCCAAAGATGATTATTAAAAGGATAAGGTGGGGATAGGTCTCAAACCATTCAGCCAATAGAATTTATACAGGTTTGGGTCATTATATTAAACTTATCTTTAAGTATTAACTCTAAGTTAATTAGTTTCACTTTTACAATGTCTCTTTGTATTTTTATATTATACGGTTAATAAACTTACCATATACATCCAAGAGACCCCCAATTGGTCCACTAATTATTAACCTATCATGATATAAGTCTCTTTGCCGAACCTTAGATTTTTAGGAATTTAATTTTAACTAATAATATAATATTTGTTTTAAAAACTCTTTTATGTCAATTTTGACACTATTCAATAGTTCATTATTTTGAAACACATAACAGAATGATTAATTAGAAAAAAGTTAATTAAATTTATCCTAATATGTCATATTAACCTTTAAAATTAGTGTAATTCAATAAAAGTCTCAAATTATATTTATTTGGGTATTTAAAATATTAATTATTCTAATTGTTCACTATTATGGTAATTACTGCATCATCATTGTGTCATAAATATATTAACTTATTTAATGTTTAAAAATTATAAATAAAATATCATTATGTAGGAAATCTTATTATATTTCTAATGAATATTTACAATAGAATTTATCTTATGTATATCCATATATTAAAAATGTTTTAGTAAATAAACTTTGATTTTAACTCTATTAACTCTTCTTTGAATTAAATAATAATAAATGTCCTAATCTAATCCAAGTGGACCTAAATGATAATATTTTTTCCCTAAGGTTGTTTTTGGTCGAGATACACTTGTCCAATTGAACTAGGACATGTGTTAGGGTAATATTAATATAATTTTTGCCCTTAATTACCCTATTTACTTTTAACCGTGGTAAATAAAAGTAAAAAGTTACTATTCACCAAAAATTATTTTCATCTCATTGAACCACATTTTACTTCTTGATATTAACCGTGTCTCTCAGAATTTCGAAATTCCATTCACAGAAGCGGTAAAATTAAGTTTTATGAAAAATTCAGTTTTTTAACTAACACTTAGTAATTTCACTATTCAAAAAAAATTGAAGTTTTTCAGAACAATGCCAAAATTTCACCCTAATCTATAATTGATATTCCAAATTAGAAAATGATGTCTATTTTACAAAATTCTAATCATATATGTTGCATTAATTAATTTTATAATTAATTCCCGTTGTCACAACAAATAGCGTGTTTTTAAGAAACAATATATATCAAAAGATGGACACTAGTTTATGTCTGGTTTAAATGTGAAATTATGTTCAATGACCCACATTGTATTACATGGTAAAAATATATTCTTAATATACTTTAAAACCACTAAAATTCATAATTTATCACTATTAATTATTTTTATTAAAAAAGTTGTTTTTAATTAAAATTTAGTAATTTTCACTATTCATCAAAATATGAAAGTTATCTGAAAAGTACCAACATTTCACCCTAGAATAAATTCTATATTCTAAATCCAAAAATGAATTCCATTTTGAGAGATAGAATTTATAAAATTTCAAAAAGTAGGTATTACTATATATAACGGCTAGTTTGATTGGTTGTGGTGTGTTAGAATCTCGAAGTTGCGTACAATGCACACTATGGAATTATTCGAAGGGAAACGTACCGTGGAAGCTTTGGGTGTTACATTCTCCCCTCCTTCAATAAATTGTGTCCTCACAATTTTTAAAATTGTGCTTGGGAATATAATGGAAAGTCCCACATCAGAAAAGATTCAATAAAACTATCACTTTAAAAGAAAGAAAGAGAGGTATAAAGGTCAACCAAGATAACCCATACTCGGATTCCATGTAGGAAAACATGGATATGGATGATAAAATAAGTGTCAGGTTCTGATGGAGAGGGACAGAAATCATGATCAAGAGAAAGTTAACAATAAGAAAACCACAAACCTGTGTTGGGACAAACGGCCATTAGTCTCCTAGTAGGAAAGTAAACGGACAACATTTTTTTTGTTTTAAGTTTCATTACAGAAGGATGAGGAACTCATTTATGATATTGACTAAGAATATAAAGATATATACTTACTTTTAATTAGAGTTTCATTATTTAATAAATTTCCACCACTAACTCATTTTTTTTAAATATGAGTATTCAAGAAGACTTGGTCACACTGGAAGGGCTAGTATAAACTTTTATAGAATCACATGATCCATGTAGGATGAACTATATATTTACATTGTCTTTTGAGAGAAATAAACACTAATCTTAATTTCCAAAACTAAACCAACAATACCCCAATGTTAAATAAATACCATTCAATAATCAATTATCCTTATAATCCTTTCATATAATCAAAACTAATATTGAAAACCAAAACTTTTTAATAATGTAGTCTTCCATGTTAAATTGTATCTCCAAATGACATTAATTACTCTTAAAGTCACATACTTAAAAGTAATTAACCTAATAATTTCCATAAATAACCCAAATCATTATAAATCCACAATAAAAAAATAGATAAAAATCCACCATTACTCCTCTAATGACATCCCATAGTATTTTAATTTCCTAGGACATATAGTGTTCCCAACCAAGTGAACATCTTCCAAAATAACATTTATCACTTAATCACCAAATCATTTTCCTATACTAAGGGTATTCATTTGATAAGACATATGAACCCAAATCAACATATTATTGATCAATAAAATCATTTAACTAAAAAAAATAGTCACACTAACCAGGGACTTCACGTCATCCAGTGGTAGGCGATAAATCCCAATCGCACTTTGGTTGTGGGTTCGATTCCCACAGCTTTGTCCGACGCGACGGGTTGTCACACGGTCTACATGTTGTCCTTTTTCAAAAACTATTTTTTATAATATTACCAAAATGAGATAAATTCCTCAAAATAACATAATTTAACCACAAATGTTATATCATACCTTGCATTTTCTTCCCAAATTATAATAACTTATAATTCTCACAAACCCCAATGATCATATAAAACCAAATGGTTATTTATACCAATATCCAAAAGATAAGAGACAATTCTTCCTCAAATATCATTCTCACATGGCAAACTACAGGGTCACAAATACAATAGAAAATTATTCCAATGTAAACCCATCAACAATGAGTGCTAATACTTTTTAAACATTTCTCCAACCATTTATTTCCACATAGCTTCTTCTTTGACCAAGAAAATATCTTATAGAATAGGACATTCACTTGGGTAATGGCCAGGTCCCCTACATTTACGGAAAATGACTATAAATGGACTCTTGGGACCATTTTTATCTTCTTCCATAGTACTCTTCATTTTTCTTCGGCAATTCTTCACTTTATGTCCTTCCTTCTCGCACGGAAAGCATTTCGTTGTCCCATTGAGACACTTTCCTAGGTGTCTCCTTCCACATTTCCTACATGATGAAAATTGAGGGTTCTTTTCTCCATGGTATCCATTGCTAGAGCTCTTATCATTCATCACCTTTCTCTTCCTTGTTGAGTCTGGGAGTTGGTTAATATATATGTTGTTGATCATATTTTTGGAAAACTGATTTGGTATATAGACAATATCTTTTACGCCTATCAACATTCCATTTTGTTGCTCATTTCCACCACTGCTCACACCTTGTACATCATTCTCAAAGTCACTATGACTTCCTTGGAATCCAGCCATTGACTAAAACCAGAAAGCATTGTGTGAGTAACAGTAGTCGTAAAATCATTTAGAGATTAAAATGTCACCATATTCTGAATTTGAAATATATTAGGATTAACCAAGGTCATTTACTCTCATATTATATATATATATATATATTACTTAAATAATTTTGTAAAGAAAATGTAAATTATCCTAAGCATATCCCCCGGGAGTGTCGTAACCAAGAGTGCAGCAAGGCCCGTTGGCGTGCACCAGTTCCCGTTCGAGTCTAACTCAAAGAGGTGTTTTCGGGTTTTACCCCTAGGTACATCTGTGCCAGAGCCGCCTCTACCTGCTCGTATCCAGACAGGGATGTATTGCACATAAAACTCACAAAATCTATACAATACCAAAATTCTAGGAATTTATTCTATACTAAACCTCAAAGTTCATCTTAGGTCTACATGCTCTAATCAGAGTTTATCTAAATCTAGCTTCCAAGGTTTGTACTAAACTTTCTCTGATACCAACTGTAACTCCCCGACCCTAAATACCCAAAGTCGGTGCATTATTACATAACATTGGCATGATAAAAAAGGATCAAGTCTCGAAAGACCGATTAGTTTAGTAGTCTTGGAAACACTAGATATATTCATAAGCCTTATTTTACATCATAATGTAAAAAAAACTACAACAACATCTTGTCTTCATATCCACTCATACTAACCCATCAGGTCATTCATAAATTAATTCTTCATAATCCTGGGAACATAAAACATTGAAAGGGGTGAGCTCAGGTGCTCAGTAAGGATGACATTATAGCAGAAGCTTTCATAGATAAGCATAAACGCCTAAGGCAATTTATAACTAAAACAAAAGCCTTTTAAACATGAACTTTAGCATAAAATGGCAAAGGTAAAATGAAATAATGCCATTTACTTACTCACATGGATATTCTACTAGTCGAATGATCCCATGCAATATAAATAACCACTTTCATAATGATGGAATGCATAATGCCAGACTATCATAACCACAGAGCCAAGGCCTCGTGCCAAGACTACAAATAAGATTTTGCCAAGGCCTTGTGCCAAGACACTAGTTTGTCTCATGAGACCTACCGATGCATCGTGGAGCTATAGTGGGCTCCACCCGTCACTTATTAAGTCCAATGCATTCCTCATATGAACAGGTTTAAACATAACATAAACATTCGTATTAAAACTAGCATACGAAATGTCAATACTTCTACCACAAACCATGAATGGTATAAAAATAGCACATCCACAGTCAAACATAACTCATTCGATACAATATGGAATATTGTATTGTATCACATTAACCTCAATCAAGAATAATGAAGGATGTTGACATAGATGAATATAATCGTCAAAACTATTTTTGAGAAATATCCCCCTTTTCTTGAAAACATTTAAAAGTCACACTATTTGTCAAGAAGCCATTTAAAAGTAGATTTTTGAATCAAAGTGTCCCATACCACTTTGAAACATTTTAAAAGGAGTTTTAATTTCTATACTTTAATGTCCATATAAATAAATCCTTCAAACCATTTTTAAAACATGGACATTAATGCGAAAGATTTAGATGAATAAGTCTTTAAAACATTTAAAAAATGGTATTTTAGTTAGAGATTCCAACCAAAAGAGACACTTGAATACAAACAATTGTGGTAATAAAAACATTGTAATATCATGAGAATAAAGGGATTCATGATATACTATGTCAAAGTACATTATATACACCACATAAAAGTGATTTGGTGTATATCAACAAAGAAGTCTCAATGGAATGTAAATTGAGATGAAATCTCTCGTAAAGGCCGTATCCTTAGGTTAAGGATAAATCAACGACATAATTATGTGTGAAAAATATAAATACACTAAATATGATTGGATATTCAGTGTAAAACAATCAAAGGATATTCCCACATATTCTTGTAAAAACAACACCATCGAATTGGATGTTTAACTCAACAAATGGTGAATGAGTTAAAATTACTCTTATCAAATTCATAACAATGACTTGAGAATTACAAATGGAGTGATTATGTGTATCAAACGTATATCCATAGGAAGGGGAGTGGAGATTATGACATAATAAAATGAATAGTGATTCCACAGATAATCATGGAGTAATATAATCAATGAAATATGCGTAAAGCCAAATGAGTGGGAATTGAAATCTCAAATTCCCTTATCGATTAGGTAACATAATAAACATACACCCATGAAAGAAGTATCAAACCATGATGATGTAAATACCCATAAATTAAAGTATATTACACAATGAATACAAACATGGGAAGCAAACACACCACATGCAATAAATAAGTGGTGAATAATGGAATTCTCACAAAATTAAGAGTGAGATAAGAAACTCCGTACCACGTTAATCAACTGAGTCGTATGGAAAAAAGTTAATAACCACCAAATGATTTACAGAATGACATGAATATAAATAGAATCATGATTATATATATCAAATGGCAGTACACAATACACCACTTTCAATAATTTAGTGGCGAACAATGGAAATCTCACGGAATTGAAAGTGAGATAAGAAAATCCCTTACTTTGTACTTTTTCCTTCGTAGACGGTAGGTTAACCTCATATATAATGGTGAAATAATTGTTATTGAATTATAAAAGAATCATTTACTTTAATATGATATCATATATGATCTTTTAACATTGATTTGTTAATAATATCTTAGAATTATCGTCATTTCGGATGTTAACGGGTTCATTTTACTTTATATTCCTTGTTATGTGATCCATATTCTTTATTAATGGCATGTATATTATTCATATCCAGAATGATATCAAGTCCTTATATACTATTTTTGAATCATCAAATTATAATTATACTTGAATGGATATGATGGAGAATGAATCTCATCGCGTTCGTGGAGACGGTAGTCCGTATGTACGCACAAGAGACAATATCATTCTTTTGATATTAAAATAATATATAATTGGATGGTATATCATATATAAAGAATCATTATCATGTTATATTTATTATTTACATGAGTTACACATCATTATTATACCCATTCAAATAATAATATATTGAATAACAATTACACCACGACGTGGAGACGGTAAGTCGTACGTACGCACGTTTGGTGACATGTTATTCAAAGGATGGATAGAATAATGAATATGGTTGTACCATATTTATAATAAAATCAAATAATATATATGATACGGGAGTTATTATTTTATAATGGTAATAACAAAGAAAGAAGAAGTGGAAGAAAAAAGGAACTTGAAAAGGGGTGGTGAAAACATTACATCTTCTTCGGCTTCTTCCTTTTGATTTGATCAAAAGGGCTCCTTAGGTTGGCTTTCTGATCAAACTAAGGCCTCTAGGATGTAGTGAGGGAAGTTGAAAGAGTATTTGGGTAGGGTTTGGCTGAACCAAAAGGCTTTGAAGTTGTGAAAAATGATAAGGAGGAGTGCCCTTTTATAAGAGGGGTGAGGGGCACCTTTGGAAAAGCTAGAAATATTAATTTATAATAAATTCATATTCAGTTTCTAATGGATCCAAAGTTTATTATTCAAAGGATAAGGTGTGGATAGGTCGAAAACCAATCAGCCAATAGAATATATACAGGTTTGTGTCATTATATTAACGTTATCTTTAAGTAGTAACTCTAACTTAATTAGTTTCACTTTTACAATGTCTCTTTGTATTTTTATATTATATGGTCAATAAACTTACCATATACACCCAAGCGACCCCCAATTAGTCCATTAATGATTCACCTATAATGATATAAGTCTCTTGTCCGATCCTTAGATTTTTAGGAATTTAATATCAATTAATAATATAATATTCGTTTTAAAAACTCTTTTATGTCAATTTTGACACTATTCAATAGTTGATTTTTGTGAAACACATAACAGAATGATTACTTCGAAAAAGGTTAATTAAATAAATCCTAATATGTGATATTAACCTTTAAAATTAGTGTAATTCAATAAAAGTCTCAAATTATATTTATTTGGGTATTTATGATATCAATTATTCTAATTGTTCACTATTATGGTAATTACTGTATCATCATTGTGTCATAAATATATTAACATATTTAATGTTTAAAAAATATAAATAAAATATAATTATGTAGTAAATCTTATTATCTTTCTAATTAATATTTACAATAGAATTTATCTTATGTATATCCCTATATTAAAAATGTTTTAGTAAATAAACTTTGATTTTAACTCTTTTAACTCTTCTTTGAATTAAATAATAATAAATGTCCTAATCTAATCCAAGTGGACCTAAATGATAATATATTTTTCCTAAGGTTTTTTCTGGTCGAGATACACTTGTCCAATAGAATTAGGACATGTGTTAGGGTAATATTAATATAATTTTTACCCATAATTACCCAATTTACTTTTAACCGTGGTAAATAAAAGTAAAAAGTTACTATTCACCAAAAATTAATTTCATCTCATTGAACCACATTTTACTTCTTGATATTAACTGTGTCTCTAGGATTTTTGAAATTCCATTCACAGAAGCGGTAAAATTAAGTTTTATGAAAAAATCAGATTTTTAACTACCACTTAGTAATTTCACTATTCATAAAAAATTGAAGTTTTCCAGAACAATGCCAAAATTTCACCCTAAGATATAATTGATATTACAAAATTCAAAAATGATGTCTATTTTACAAAATTCTAAACATATAAGTTGCATTAATTAATTTTATAATTAATTCCCACTGTCACAACAAATATCATGTTTTTAAGAAACAATATATATCAAAAGATTGACAATTGTTTATGTCTGGTTTAAATGTTAAATTTTGTTCAATGACCCATATTGTATTACATTGTAAAAATAAATTCTAAATATACTTTAAAACCACTAAAATTCATAATTTATCACTATTAATTATTTTTATTAAAAAAGTTGTTTTTAATTAAAATTTAGTAATTTTCAATATTCATCAAAATATGAAAGTTATCTGAAAAGTACCAAAATTTCACCCTAGGATAAATTGGATATTCCGAATCCAAAAATGAATTCCATTTTGAGAGATATAATTTATAAAATTTCAAAAAGTAGGTATTACTATTCATAACGGCTAGTTTGATTGGTTGTGGTGTGTTAGAATCTCGAAGTTGCGTACAATGCACACTATTGCATTATTCAAAGGGAAACATACCGTGGAAGCTTGGGGTGTTACATTCTACCCTCCTTCAATAAATTGCGTCCTCGCAATTTTTAAAATTGTGCTTGGGAATATAATGGAAAGTCCCACGTCAGAAAAGATTCAATAAAACTATCACTTTAAATGAAAGAAAGAGAGGTATAAAGGTAAACCAAGATAACCCATACTCGGATTACATGTAGGAAAACATGGATATGGATGATAAAATAACTATCATGTTCTGATGGAGAGGGATAGAAATCATGATCAGGAGAAAGTTAACAATAAGAAAACCAAAAACTTGTGTTGGGACAAACAGCCATTAGTCTCCTAGAAGGAAAGTAAACGGACAACATTTTTTTTGTTTTAAGTTTCATTACATAAGGATGAGGAACTCATTTATGATATTGACTAAGAATATAAAGATATATACTTACTTTTATTTAGAGTTTCATTCTTTAATAAATTTCCACCACTAACTCATTTTTTTAAGATGAGTATTCAAGAAGACTTGGTCACACTGGAAGGGCTAGAATAAACTTTTATAGAATCACATGATCCTTGCAGGATGAACTATATATTTACATTGTCTTTTGAGAGAAATAAACACTAATCTTAATTTCCAAAACTAAACCAACAATAACCCAAAGTTAAATAAATACCAGTCAATAATCAATTGTCCTTAGAATCCTTTAATATAATCAAAACTAATATTGAAAACCAAAACTTTTTAAGAATGTAGTCTTCCATGTTAAATTGTATCTCCAAATGACATTAATTACTCTTAAAGTCACATACTTAAAAGTAATTAACCTAATCATTTCCATAAATAACCCAAATCATTATAAATCCACAATAAAAACATAGATAAAAATCCACCATTACTCCTCTAATGACATCCCATGGTATTCTAATTTCCTTGGACATATAGTGTTCCCAACCAAGTGAACATCTTACAAAATAAAATTTATCACGTAATCACCAAATCATTTTCCTATACTAAGGGTATTCATTTGATAAGACATAAGAACCCAAATCAACATATTATTGATCAATAAAATCATTTAACTAAAAAAAATAGTCACACTAACCAGGGACTTCACGTAGACCAGTGGTAGGCGATAAATCCCAATCGCACTTTGGTTGTGGGTTTGATTGCCACAGCTTTGTCTGACGCGACGGGTTGTCACACGGTCTACGTGTTGTCCTTTTTCAAAAACTATATTTTATAATATTACCAAAATGAGATAAATTCCTCAAAATAACATAATTTAACCACAAATGTTATATCATACCTTGCATTTTCATCCCAAATTATAATAACTTATAATTCTCTCAAACCCCAATGATCATACAAAACCAAATGGTTATTTATACCAATATCCACAAGATAAGAGACAATTATTCTTCAAATATCATTCTCACATGGCAAACTACGGGGTTAAAAATACAATAGAAAATTATTCCAAAGTAAACCCATCAACAAGGAGTGCTAATACTTTTTAAACATTTCTCCAACCATTTATTTCCACATAGCTTCTTCTTTGACCAAGAAAATATCCTATAGAATAGGACATTCACTTGGGTAATGGCCAGGTCCCCTACATTTACGGAAAATGACTTTAAATGGACTCTTGGGACCATTTTTATCTTCTTCCATAGTACTCTTCATTTTTCTTCGACAATTCTTCACTTTATGTCCTTCCTTCCCGCACGTAAAGCATTTCATTGTCCAATTGAGACACTTTCCTGGGTGTCTCCTTCCACATTTCCTGCACGATGAAAATTGAGGGTTCTTTTCTCCATGGTCTCCATTGCTGGAGCTCTTATCATTCATCACCTTTCTCTTCCTTGTTGAGTCTGGGAGTTGGTTAATATATATGTTGTTGATCATATTTTTGGAAAACTGATTTAGCATAAAGGCAATATCTTTTACGGCTATCAACATTCCATTTGTTTGCTCATTGCCACCATTGTTCCCACCTTGTACATCATTCCCAAAGTCACTATGACTTCCTTGGAATCCAGCCATTGACTAAAACCAGAAAGCATTGTGTGAGTAACAGTAGTCGTAAAATCATTTAGAGATTAAAATGTCACCATATTCTCAATTTTAAACATATTAGGATTAACCAAGGTCATTTACTCTCATCTTATATATATATATATATTACTTAAATCAGTTTGTAAAGAAAATGTAAATTATCCTAAGCATATACCCAGGGAGTGTCGTAACCAAGAGTGCAGCAAGACCCATTGGTGTGCACCAGTTCCCGTTCGAGTCTAGCTCAAAGCGGTGTTTTCGGGTTTTACCCCTAGGTACATCTGTGCCAGAGCTGCCTCTACCTGTTCGTATCCACACAGGGATGTATTGCTCGAAAACTCACAAAATCTCTACAATACCAAAATTCTAGGAAGTTCTTCTATACTAAACCTCAAAGTTCATCTTAGGTCTACGTGCTCTAATCAGAGTTTATCTAAATCTTGCTTCCAAGGTTTGTACTAAACTTACTATGATACCAACTATAACGCCCCGAACCTAAATACCCTGAGTCGGTGCATTATTACATAACATCGGCGTGATCAGAAAGGATCAAGTCTCGAAAGACCGATTAGTTTATTAGTCTTGGAAACACTAGATATATTCATAAGCCTTATTTTACATCATAAGGTAAAAAAAGACTACAACAACATCTTGTCTTCATATCCCCTCATACTATACATGCAGGTCATTCATAAATTACTTCTTCATAATCCTGGGAACATAAAACATTGAAAGGGGTGAGCTCAGGTGCTCAGTAAGGATAACATTATAGCAGAAGCTTTCATAGATAAGCATACAAACTTAAGGCAATTTATAACTAAAACAAAAGCCTTTTAAACATTAACTTTAGCATAAAATGGAAAAGGTAAAATGAAATAATGCCATTTACTTACTCACATGGATATTCTACTAGTCGAATGATCACATGCAATATCAATAACCACTTTCATAATGATGGAATGCATAATGCCAGACTGTCATAACCACATAGCCAAGGCCTCGTGCCAAGACTACAAATAAGATTTTGCCAAGGCCTTATGCCAAGACACTAGTTTGTCTCATTAGACCTACCGATGCATCGAGGAGCTATAGCGGGCTCCACCCGTCACTTATTAAGTCCAATGCATTCCCCATATGAACAGGTTTAAACATAACATAAACATTCATATTAAAACTAGCATACGAAATGTCAATACTTCTTCCACAAACCAAGAATGGTATAAAAATAACACATCCACAGTCAAACATAACACATTCGATACAATATGGAAGATTGTATTGTATCACATTAACCACAATCAAGAATAATGAAGGATGTTGACATAGATGAAAATAATCATCAAAACTATTTGAGAGAAATATCCCCCTTTTCTTGAAAACATTTAAAAGTCACACTTTTTGTCAAGAAGCCATTTAAAAGTAGATTTTTGAATCAAAGTGTCCCATGCCACTTTAAAACTTTTTAAAAGGAGTTTTAATTTCTAAACTTTAATGTCCATATAAATAAATCCTTAAAACCATTTTTAAAACATGGACATTAATGAGAAATGTTTAGATGAATAAGTCTTTAAAACATTTAAAAAATGGTATTTTAGTTAGAGATTCCAACAAAAAGAGACACTTGAATACAAATAATTGTGGTAATCAAAACATTTTAATATCATGAGAATAAAGGGATTCATGATATACTATGTCAAGGTACTTTATGTACACCACATAAAAGTGATTTGGTGTATATCAACAAAGAAGTCTCAATGGAATGTAAATTGAGATGAAATCTCTCGTAAAGGCCATATCCTTAGGTAAAGGATAAATCAGCAACATAATTATGTGTGAAATATATAAATACACAAAATATGATTGGATATTCAGTGTAAAACAATCAAAGGATATTCACACATATTCTTGTAAAAACAACACCAACGAATTGGATGTTTAACTCAACAAATGGTGAATGAGTTAAAATTACTATTTTCAAATTCATATCAATGACTTGAGAATTACCAATGGAGTGATTATGTGTATCAAACGTATATCCATAGGAAGGGGAGTGGAGATTATGACATAATCAAATTAATAGTGATTCCACACATAATCATGGAGTAATATAATCAATGAAATATGCGTAAAGCCAAATGAGTGGGAATTGAAATCTCAAATTCCCTTATCGATTAGGTAACATACGAAACATACACCCATGAAAGACGTATCATACCATGATGATGTAAATACCCATAAATTAATGTTTATTACACAATGAATACAAACATGGGCAGCACACACACCACATGCAATAAATAAGTGGTGAATAATGGAATTCTCACAAAATTAAGAGTGAGATAAGAAACTCCGTACCACGTTAATCAACTGAGTCGTATAACCAAAAGTTAATAACCACCAAATGATTTACAGAATAACATGAATATAAAAAGAATCATGATAATATATATCAAATGGCAGTACACAATACACCAATTTCAATAATTTAGTGGCGAACAATGGAAATCTCACGGAATTGAAAGTGAGATAAGAAAATCCCTTACATTGTACTTTTTCCTTGGTCGACGGTAGGTTAACCTCCTGTATAATGGTGAAATAATTGTTATTGAATTATAAAAGAATCATTTACTTTAATATGATATCATATATGATCTTTTATCATTGATTTCTTAATAATATCTTAGAATTATCGTCATTTCGGGTGTTAACGGGTTCATTTTACTTTATATTCTTTGTTATGTGATCCATATTCTTTATTAATTGGATGTATATTATTCATATCCAGAATGATATCAAGTCCTTAGATACTATTTTTAAATCATAAAATTATAATTATACTTGAATGGGTATGATGGAGAATGAATCTCATCGCGTTCGTGGAGACGGTAGTCCATATGTACGCACGAGAGACAATATCATTCTTTTGATATTAAAATAATATATAATTGGATGGTATATCATATATACAGAATAATTATCATGTTATATTTATTATTTACATGAGTTACACATCATTATTATACCCATTCAAATAATAATATATTGAATAACAATTACACCACGACGTGGAGACGGTAAGTCGTACATACGCACGTATGGTGACATGTTATTCAAAGGATGGATAGAATAATGAATATGGTTGTACCATATTTATAATAACATCAAAGAATATATATTATACGGGAGTTATTATTTTATAATGGTAATAACAAAGAAAGAAGAAGTGGAAGAAGAAACGAACTTGAAAAGGGGTGGTGAAAACATTACCTCTTCTTCGACTTCTTCCTTTTGATTTGATCAAAAGGGCTCCTTAGGTTGGCTTTATAATCAAACTAAGTCCTCTAGGTTGTAGTGAGGGAAGTTGAAAGAGTATTTGGGCAGGGTTTGGCCGAACCGAAAGGCTTTTAAGGTGTGAATAAATGAGAAGGAGGAGTGCCCTTTTATAAGAGGTGTGAGGGGCACCTTTGGAAAAGCTAGAAATATTAATTTATTATAAATCCATATTCGGTTTCTAATGGATCCAAAGTTGATTATTAAAAGGATAAGGTGGGGATAGGTCGAAAACTATTCAGCCAATAGAATATATACAGGTTTGGGTCATTATATTTACATTATCTTTAAGTATTAACTCTAAGTTAATTAGTTTCACTTTTACAATGTCTCTTTGTATTTTTATATTATATTGTTTATAAACTTACCATATACATCCGAGAGACCCCCAATTAGTCCATTAATGATTCCCCTATCATGATATAATTATCTTGGCTGATCTGTAGATTTTTAGGAATTTAATATCAATTAATAATATAATATTTGTTTTAAAAACTCTTTTATCTCAATTTTGACACTATTCAATAGTTGATTTTTGTGAAACATATAACAGAATGATTACTTCGAAAAAAGTTAATTAAATAAATACTAATATGTCATATTAACCTTGAAAATTAGTTTAATTCAATAAAAATCTCATATTATATTATTTGGGTATTTATAATATCAATTATTCTAATTGTTCACTATTATGGTAATTACTGCATCATCATTGGGTCATAAATATATTAACTTATTTAATGTTTAAAAATTATAAATAAAATATAATTATGTAGGAAATCTTATTATCTTTCTAATGAATATTTACAATAGAATTTATCTTATGTATATACCTATATTAAAAATGTTTTAGTAAATTAACTGGGATTTTAACTCTTTTAACTCTTCTTTGAATTAAATAATAATAAATATCCTAATCTAATCCAAGTGGACCGAAATGATAATATATTTTTCCTAAGGTTGTTTTTGGTCGAGATACACTTGTCCAATAGAATTAGGACATGTGTTAGGGTAATATTAATATAATTTTTACCCTTAATTACCCTATTTACTTTTAACCGTGGTAAATAAAAGTAAAAAGTTACTATTAACCAAAAATTATTTTCATCTCATTGAACCACATTTTACTTCTTGATATTAACCGTGTCTCTCGGATTTTCGAAATTCCATTCACAGAAGCGGTAAAATTTTGTTTTATGAAAAATTCAGTTTTTTAACTACCACTTAGTAATTTCACTATTCATAAAAATTTGATGTTTTTCAGAACAATGCCAAAATTTCACCCTAAGCTATAATTGATATTACAAATTCAAAAATGATGTCTATTTTAAAAAATTCTAAACATATAAGTTGCATTAATTAATTTAATAATTAATTCCCGATGTCACAACAAATAGCGTGTTTTTAAGAAACAATATATATCAAAAGATTGACAATTGTTTATGTCTGGTTTAAATGTGAAATTATGTTCAATGACCCACATTGTATTAAACGGTAAAAATATATTCTAAATATACTTTAAAGCCACTAAGATTCATAATTTATCACTATTAATTAATTTTATTAAAATAGTTGTTTTAATTAAAATTTAGTAAATTTCACTATTCATCAAAATATGAAAGTTATCTGAAAAGTACCAAAATTTCACCTAGGATAAATTCGATATTCTGAATCCAAAAATGAATTCCATTTTGAGAGATAGAATTTATAAAATTTCAAAAAGTAGGTATTAATATTCATAACGGCTAGTTTGATTGGTTGTGGTGTGTTAGAGTCTCGAAGTTGCGTACAATGCACACTATTGCATTATTCGAAGGGAAACGTACCGTGGAAGCTTGGGGTGTTACAGAAAGGGGATATTTTTAGCTTCATTTGGGGTGGCTAGGCCAGAATGTGGAATTTTGGCATCACTACATATCCTACGAGGGTAGGAATCAAGCCATATGTAGTTCTTTAAAAGATAATACACCTCGTGCAGATCTGGTCCGTACACGGGGGGAAAAGAGCATTTTCAATATTTCTTATCCACAAAGTTTAACGTCGTGTAGTAAAGATGAGGAATACACCTCGTGCAAGGTTGGTCCGTACTCGGGGGGAAGAGGGAATTATTATTATTATTATTATTTATTTCATTTGGGGGCGTTTGGGCAAGGATGTGGAATTCTGGTGTCACTAGGTATCCTATAAGGGCAAGAATCAAGGTTCATGTAGTTATTTAGAAGGTAATACACCCCATGCCGGTCTGGTCTGTACACGGGGGGAAGTGGAATTTTTAATCTTCATTTGGGGGTGGCTGGGCCAAGATGTGGAATTATTGCATCACTACGCATCCTGCAAGGGAAGGAATCAAGCCTCATGTAGTTCTTTAGAAGGGGATACACCCCGTGCAGTTCTGGTCTGTACACGGGGGAAAAGAATGCACTTTTAACTTTATCTAGGGATGGTTGGGCTAGGATACAGAATCCTGGAATGTCTACATATCCTGAAAGGGTAGGAATCATGCCATATGTAGTTCTATGAAATCTGTGTAGTTTATCATCGTGCGGTGAGGACCAAATACTCTTAGTTTAGGGCCATAGAGTTTGGACCATTGGTGTTTTCCAGTTAAACGTTCTACAGCTCAGACGATAACAACTTTTAATAATAAAAAATAATTCTTCAGCAACCACGCATTTGTATGTGCGGTAGTGAATTGCCCGTCCATGGATATCAGGGAATATGATCCGTTGGAGTAGACCATCTGTATAACATATGGTCCCTCCCACTTGGGCTCCAACTTTGGAGGTTTCATTCCGGGTATCATTGCGGTCTGGAGGACCAAAACCACTTCTCCTTCCATGAAAGACCGAAGATGAACCTTTTTATTAAAGGCTCATGCAATCTAGTTCTGATAAACTTCCAGATGGTGAAAAGTGTGCAACCGCTTCTCATCCATCATTTCCAATTCATCTAGCCATTTTTATGATTGCTCATAGTTGGTTAACTGATCATGAATCGAAACACGGAGCGAGGGAAATTGGAGTTCAATGGGAAGGACTGCTTCTATTCTATATACTAATGAGTATGGAGTATCCTGATTAGCAGTGAAGATTATGGTTTGATAAGCCCACAATGCAAGAAGGAGTTTATCTGGACATGATTTCTTGTCTTTGAATAGCATATTCGGGAGAATGTTGGACAAGGTCTTGTTGAAAGCCTCTATCTGTCTGTTGGCCATTTCATGGTAGCAGGATGAGTGGATAGCATTGATACCATATTCTTGGTACAGTTTCTCCAATTCAGCAGAGCAGAAGTTGGTGTCATTATCTTTCAGTATGGTATGAGTTATGCAAAATCTGTTGGTTATATTGGAATTCAAAAAGCTAACAATGTTGCTTTCCCCGACTTCCTTGGGGGGTATAGCTTCTACCCATTTTGAAAAGAAGTCTGTTGCTATGAGGATTTACTTCAATTGTTTGGTCGTGGCAGGAGAACATGGTCCCAAAATTTCCATTCACCAGATGGAAAATGTCCAGGAGTACTTGGCCTCATGAAGTTATTCTGGGGGTTGGTGAATAAAGATGGAATGAATTTGGCAGGAGTGGAATTTTGCAGTAAAGTTCTCACAATCTCATGCCATAGTGGGCTAGTAGTACCCAAGCCTTCGAACCTGATAGGAAAGCTTAGACCCAGACTTGTGTGCTCCCCAACTCTGTCATGCACTTCAGTCATGACAGTAGCGGTTTCTTCTCCATCAATGCACCTGAGGAGGAATCCATCCAGGCCACGTTTGTAGAGGACCTCTTACCAAGTCATGCCATTGTATATGACAAATTTGATTGCCCTTCTCTGTATTTTCTCTCGTTCAGCCCTTTCTGATGGAAGTTCTCCCCTTTGAAGGTAGTTTGAAATGGGTGTCATCCAGCCAGTGGCAGGAGCATATAGATTAGGAACAGGACTGACTTCGTTGATTTCTTTTGTCTTACTCTAAATAGATGGAAAGATCATTCAACGATGAGCAACACAGATAATTGTTTCATATCGGTTTTGCTAAGCTTGGGATGTGGCTTCATTGGCTAATACATCGTCTTGGGCATTCTGAGACTGGGGAATATAGGTTAATATTGGATCTGTGGATAATTCCTCCATTAACAATCAGACATGGTAAAATAAGGGAATCAGCTCTTCCTTTTTTAATAGTTTAGTCACCATTGACTTTTTTGATGACCAGTTCTGAGTCACATTTTACCTTAAGGTGTTGTAATTGTTCCTAGAGTGCGAGCTCCGGGCCTGAAATAAGGGCTTGATACTCCGCCTCATTGTTCATACATCCTTCTGACAGGAGGAAGGAATATGACAAGACTGCATTTTTAGGGTACATGAGTATTATCCCCAACCCCACCTTGTTAAATTTGGGATCCTTCATCCTCTTCCCTGTCGGGCTTCAGGATGTGTCGTCGAAGCACATTTCTCATGTTGAGAACTCCTCTTGAACCGAGAATATGTCTTCATCAAGTAACTCAATGTCTGGTGGGGCGGTCCCTACCGAGGGATGCTCTGCCAGAAAATATGCTAATGTTTGGCCTTTGATGGCTGTCTGAGGCACAAACCGAATGTCAAAATGTTGCGAGATGACTGCCCATCGGGATAGGCACCCGGTCTGCATTGGGCGGCTGAGGATGTATTTGATCGGGTTACTACACGAGACCAAATGGACTTCATGATGTTGCAGATAATGTCTCAATTTTATAACTATGAAGTCCAAGGCCGAAATACTCTTCTCGATGTTTTAGTATTGAGTTTCAGAGTCGATCATGGTTCAACTGATGTAATAGAGACTGTTTTCACTATTGGAATCATTTTTTTGTGCGAGGAAGGATCCTAGTGACCGCTCTAGGGCAGTCATGAATATGACAAGTGGTCTTCCTTCAACCAGGGGAATGAGGACCGGTAGTAATAAGATGTACTTCTTTTCGCATTTTAATTTTTATTGGCATTCATCTGTCCATTGGTACGTAACCCCCCTTTTCTTTAACCTTGTGAAGGTAAAACATTTTCCCACCTGGTTGGCTATGAGCTGCCTAATGTAGCCCTGGTGTCCTTGGAATCCTCTCAACTCAGTGAGATTGTGGGGAGGTGGCAGGCCAAGGATATCCTTTGTCTTTTCAGGGTCGACATTGATGCCACGATGTCATACGACAAAGCAAATGAATTTCCATGTGGTAACCCCAAAGGAGCATTTCAAGGGATTCATCTTTAGGCTATGTTGTCGATGTTTTTTGAAGATAGTTTCAAGGTCTGAAAGGTGATTTGAGTGCCGTCTTGATTTTAACACCAAGTAATCCACGTATCATTTGAAAAATCTCCCCAGGAATGGTTTAGATATATGATGCCTGGTGCATTGATATCTGGCTCCGGCGTTCTTCAGACTAAAGGGCCTGACCATATAACAGAATATTTTTTTGAGGGATCATAAATGTAGTGGATTCTTCATCTTCTCATGCCATCCAGATTTTATTATACCCAAAATAACCATCCATGAAAGAGATAGCCTCATACCCAGCCATTGCACCGATTAATAACTTGTTGATCAGGACCGGGAAATCATCTTTCGGGTAGTGTGTATTGAGATCTCTTTAATCGATGCAGACACGGATTTGTCTATTTTTTTCTTGATGTGGATAGTGTTGGCTAGACAGGTGGGGTATTGGACCCCCCGAATGAAGCTTTCATTAATAATATTATCGACTTCAACCTCTATTTTGGCAGTATGTGTGGGGTGTCTCCTTCTGGCGGCTTATTTATAGAAACAGTGGTCTTTAGGAAGACCTATGTGGTGTGTCGCCACATCGGGATCAAGTCCCGACATTTCTGTGTAATTCTAGGAAACAAAATCATGATGCTTCCTCAAGAAAGAGGTATATACCTCGTGCTCCTTAGGAGACATGGCTGTACTAATGATAGTGGTCCTCGAGTCTTCTTTGGTACCTAGGTTTATTTCCCTGAGCTCGTCCACAGTGGTGGAGATACCTTCCTCAAATGTGGGAGGTGCATCCCTGAGATCTTCCTCCTCTTCTTCCCACACATTCTCATCTTCTTGATCTGATGGGGGAAGAGATCTTGACACGGGCTCTTGGGAGTTCGGAGGCAAGGCATCTTGGGCGTCCCTGCTCAAGTATTCATCCCCTAATTGTGGGTTAGCGGTCGTTTCTGCATTGTCATGCTCAGTTGTAGTCTCTACCAAGCTGCTTGAGGGGGTCATTAAGAACAATTTATTGACCATTTATAGCATGGATCCAGTCGATACCATTGAGTGAAGGCTTCTTTTACTTTTGCTCATAAAACCTAGTGTCAATGTAGTGTGACTCGGAGAGCTCAAAAGGGGCTTTGTCAGCATGCTATGTCCCACATTTTCCATTGATGCAATACTTGATACATTGGTGGTAGGATGAAGGAATGGTCATGTGCTTATGGAGCCATGGACTTCCAAGCAAAGCATTGACTTCTATGTTCTGCCAGACCACCAGGAATTTGGAGTTTGCCACAAGGTCACAAAAAATGGGTTTTAGCTTGATTTGTCCCATTGGCTTTTTTTCACTCTTGTCATAACCCAACAGAGTTCTGTCTGAGGGTATCATGTCATCCTCACTGTATCCTAACTTATGGAGTATCCATAGGAGAAGGAGTTTAACTCCAGATCCATTGTCAATAAAGATATATCGGATCTCAACATCATTTAGTGTGTCGGACACGTATAGTGGTTTGATATGTCCTTTCATGATGGCATTTTCATCCTGATTGGTGAGGTAAATCACTGCATTTCGTTCAGCCGGGCATGTCTCTGTCCAGTAAATCTCAGCGGCTGCTACCTCGGATTGAAACTCTTGGGGGCCAAGCAAGGCTACTATGAGCACCTCCCTGAGTTCTGATGACAAACTCATGGCATCCAGGATTGATAGTTTGGATGGTACCGACGCCAGCTGCTTATGGATATCGTACTTCTTCTTAAGTGGTCGGCGCTACTCCATTGGCGATAGTGTTTTAACATGCATCTTGGGAGTTAGAATACTTGACGAGGAGGGTCCGGATGCTAGGTCGGATGTCGACGGTGTTCCCACGTTCTAGGGACTCCGCCCGACCGATCTATTTGTGAGCACCAGGTTTCTAAACACTTGTTCCTCCTCTGATGGGTACCGCAGAATGACGGGGCCAGAGTGGCCTCTTGTGGAGGTGGAAGGATATTCATTATCCTATTGAGTCCGTTGAAGGCCTATCCCACGAGTTTTCGTGATATTAACAGTTTGATTCCTGGTAAAACCATAGGGTTGGTTTCGGTCGTGACTGTGCCACCCCTGGTATCCCCTGTTTCTGTGAATCCTCCTCCTGGCCCCATGTGTTGGGAAATTGGGTTTGTAACCATACCCTTCTTCAGGGAACATTTCCATTTGATGGATGAAGTTTATGGAACCAATGATTAGCTCGTCGTCCTGTGATAGGTCAACCTATTTGGTTGTCCCCGATGGTGCTGTTTGGTGGGTCGGTGCTCATGGCGCCATGTTTTGGGGGCATAAAATCCGACAGTGTCGGGGATTACTTCGGCCTCGTTGCAGACTACTCCTCTTTCTCTTATCTCCTCCCTTCTTGATTACTCCTGGATGACTAGCTCATAGAGGGATGTGAGGCCGATATTGTCGGTTGTGCGGCATTAGGGGCTGTTGGCGGCAACACCAGTTACTGTAGTTGATCATTGAGTATTCCATAATCTCAGTTGATAGTCTTCCAAGTCATTCGGTCATCAAATTTCTACCCCTTATTTCTGGTGACTTCCTTCCACCCCTACCCTTTTTCAGAGTCGGTGGTAGAAATTTATGTCACATGTGCTAGGGGTGGCCCCAGCTCGACCTGGCCGGAGTCTACCATCCTTTGCAAGGGTTCATTGAAGACGAAGCATTCCTGGATATTGTGCCCTAACATTCGATGGTAGCGACAGTAATCTGTCCTGTCATTGTGGCTACTTCTTTGGGCTTCCTTGGCTCTGGGAGGTGGAGAAAGTTTCAATTCATGGTAGTGATGAAATAGCCGCAGAATTGGTCCTCCCGGAATGAGTATACTTTGTGTCTTCATTCCTCGAAATGGTTCCACTTCGATCCTATCTGATCGCCTCACTTGGGTGGAGGAGGCCGCTGATATATAGGGTGCCCTTGATGATTTGGTGGAGGCCTAGGAAGTGGAGAAGGTGCAGGGGTTGGCTTGAGCATGAAAGAGGATGCTTCAACTCTAAATGTTCTCTTTTCAGGAGCCTCTAAGGCTATTTGGGACTTCATATTAGTCTATTGAAGGGGGTCTTCAATTCTATAGGAAATGTAAGAGAGAATACAAAATACAGTGGTGCACTCCACTGGTATGAGTGGTGTTCGCAACTCATCTTAAATGTTATCGATGCATATGACCAGCATCTATCTTCGAGCATTGGCATGTACAAAGAGTAGGTCAGACCCTTCCATTAGGCGATGAAATCTGAGACCCTCTCTTTCTCCCTCTTTTTGAATTCATGAGGTCACTGACCGTTGTTTTAGGTAGCGTTGAGCTGAAGTGGAACATGAACTACTGCAATAGGTCTTCCCAGCTTTTTATTGACTGAGGTGGAAGATTCGTATACCAGACGAATGCAGATCCTTGCAAGGTCCGCATGAAGCATTTGAGTTTCACAACATCTTTTTGTTCCAGAGTACCAATCATAGAGTCGCAATAAGATATGTATTGCATCAAATGTGGTTCCAGATCTCCTGATCCATTGAAAATAGGGAATACAGGGCTCCCATAATTGGGTGGGGGAGTCGTGTTTCTCACCCAATCTGTATAGAGCTTTCGATCTTGCTATACCGAAGTGTGTTCACCTTCTATTTCTTCCAATCAAGCTGTCAGTGCATCGAGGGTGCTAGAGAGTCCCTGGTTCACATCTGGTTGGGCTCAGTCTTTGGCAGGTGTAGCCCAAGGCATTTCTTGAGGATCCAGCTCAGCCTGCACCAAGGGTGCATACGCTATTTGTGACACCTTCGAAGGGTTCAGACGTACTCACTTTGGTTTCTTCGTGAGTGGAGGGAAGTCTTGGTATTCATCTGAAACCATGTTTACGTAGTTGGATGGGTTGGGCACCGCATGTGGCGGGGTCCCTGACCACGCTTCATTTTCCAGGTCAAACCTTGGTCTTTGAGGTGCACTTGCTGGGAGTGTAAGATGTCACTCTTCTTGGGAAGCGCTTTCAATAAGACGGTTCCTTTGGAGTAGCTCTGCATTAAGCCACCTCAACTATTTT
This sequence comes from Viscum album, assembly GCA_963277665.1. Taxonomy (NCBI): domain Eukaryota; kingdom Viridiplantae; phylum Streptophyta; class Magnoliopsida; order Santalales; family Viscaceae; genus Viscum; species Viscum album. The sequence continues at coordinate 908,537,483 of OY728139.1, forward strand.
ATTTCCTTTTCCTATTGAGTGAATCTCTCTTTGAGAATAAGTGGCATGTTTTTATCGAGAGGAGGAGGCGGGTTAATGGTAACTAGTCATTTGTTCTTATCCTTGTTGGAGGCTTGCAGGTTAAGCATTTATGGATTCATATCGCGGGGTGGAGGAGATGTCATCTTTTACATAGGAAGAGTATCTCCCGCACCTTTTACTGGTCCTCTTCTTCCTGTCCCGGGATTGTTTTTAGACTCCATGATGAAGGGTGATGCAGAGAGTTCATTGATGCTACCTTACGGTATGCCTCCCTCTTGAAGGGGATGGTGACTCAAAATACTAGATTGGGCAGGAACATCCTCTTTAAACAGTCCTCCCTAGATTAGAACATACTGATTCTCGTGGGGGTGGTCGTTGTTGTGGTGGTAAAAATGCCCCCAACCCTGATGGCTGGGGTTGGCTCCATTCCCTAAACGTTGAGTCTCTTCACGTTTTATTGGTCTTACAGGGCCATTTTTTTGTTAAAAATTCCCCCAGTAATGAATGCTGGGATTGACCCTGGATTGCGGCAATGGCTTCTACTATCGCTACCTGCCCGATCTTGCGTGCCCCTATTCGGGGGTGAACTGGATCTGATTCCAAGTTCACCTATGAATCAATCCCCTCAGGGAAGGAAATCAATGATTGTTGATTGGCCTCTCTTAGGCGAGAGGCCTGTTGTATGCTTTCGGTGGCCTGATTTAGGAGTTCGTGAATGGATTATTTTTGTCGGGCATGACGCTTCTAGGACTTACTCAAGGCCTGTCTTTGTTGGGTGTGTCGCCTTTCCTGAACAGGGATACCACTTGATTGTTATCTTGACCTGATGACGTTGCAAGAAATTACACCGAACGAGTTATTCTGTGCAGGGAGTGGAGGGAAATGTAGAGCTCCATGTTCACCCCATCCTCTGATATGGACTCCCATCGGAACGCCACCAATGTGGCGGCGCAACTGGTGCAGTTCATGGAGGCAGGATAACTCAAGGATTCCTTTATGCTTCATAGGTCGCAGTTTCCACACCAAAGGAAGTGCTTCCAGGTCGATATGATGCAAGAGGTCTCTAATTGTCTTGCAATGGTCTACATACCCATCGTAGGGCAGGAAGCTTGATTTCAGTCGGCAGAAGGTTGTCCATATATTGGAGCGGATGTTCATCACACATTATTCTAACAACATTATGGGTATGTCTAATTGAGAGGTGGTCGTGGGACAAAACCTAACTAGTATATCATCTCTGGCTAGTTGTTTCCTTAGGTGCAACGTGTCGGCAAACACCTTCACTAGTGATTCCTCTACCTGGTCATCCCAACTGAGATGCTCACCGATAGTGTGGTTGGAGACAGTGGGGCTAGTAGGTATTGAATTTCCATGTGGGCGATTCTGAGGTGGTTCAGAAGATGAATGTTGCCCCGGACCATCTCGTGATTGAAAAAGGGTGTATTAAGCGACTAGATGTGAATCTAACATGCTTGATCCCGTCCTTCTGAGTGCCTTGGCATATGAGGGATTTTTTTTGCTTGATTCGGCAGGGGGAGGACCTTCTGGTTGATTTTATATGTCACTGTGGAGAGGGCATTCGCAATGTAGGCCGCAATGGAGAGGAATACCATTACAGCTGCCGCAGGGAGAGAACCTGCGGGGTACACCCAGGGGAGGGCCTTTAGAATGCTCTGCAATGAGGGGAGGGCCTTCTCATTGATCAAATTCTAGGTTGGGAGGGCCTCCTCTATCCATGTCAGAATGGAGAGGGCTACCATTACTACTTGATGCCTCACTACATAGAGGACTTTGGCAGTGCAAACCCTGGAGAGGACCTCCAAGGCGAATAGCGTTGTTATGGGAAGGGCCATCACAACAACTGAAATCATGGTGAGGATGACCATCATGTCTTAACGTTCGATGTGTAACCTGGGGAGGACCTTCATGACACACTGTGATTAGGGGAGGACCTGCTTGCTTCTTGGGGCCATTGCGGGGATGACCTTCGCAATGGAGGCCATTGTGGGGAGGACTACAATCACAGCTGCTGTAGGGAGAATGTCTGTGGGGTACACCCTGGGGAGGGCATTCAGAATTTACCACAATGAGGGGAGGTCCTACTCGTTACTTCACATCTCTATGAGGAGGACCTCTGTTAACATGGTAGAAAGGACTACCGCCGTGATCTGATGGTTGGCTGTGCGAAGTATCATTGCAACGTAACCCCTTGAGAGGACCTTCAGGGTAGTCCACGACAAGGGTAGGGCCTTCTTGTCATTATGAGATGTAACTGGGGGGAGGGCCTCCACATTTGCGACTATGATAATGAGGACTACTATCATTATCTGTGGTCCCACTGCACAGAGAGTGTTTACAGTGTATACCCCGGGGAGGACCTTCAGGGTGGACGGCAGCAAGTGGAGGGCCTTCTTACTGCTAGATCTTCTTGTCAAGAAGAGGGCTTCCATGACTCTCATCAAAAGAGAAGCTCTCGTGATTGATCATTATATTCCCATGGGGGAGGCCCTCATGGGTGCTCTGGGGAGGACCTTCAGAGCTGCTAGTAGTGACATTACGGGGAGGACCTTCGTAACTTCTACTGCCACTCCCATAATATGGTAATGAGTGGGTGGGGTTCTGAGCCATCAATATGTTCTTACCGAGATTGGGAACTTCAGCATCCAGCATAGTGGAGTCATGAACCCAGTATTTATTTTCAGGCTACCTTCGGCGTGTTCGGGGCTCTTTCTTACGGGTAGTGGGGACCGTCTGCTATTGATAATGGCCTTCACCTTTGGGTCCCATTCTAATTGGGTCTCGTGATGCTACTGGGATATGAAAATGAACATATTGACTTTTATCAGTGATATATTACTGCTCTGTAGCATCCACCTTGATGGATGGGTGTCCCCCAATTCGAATGAGTGAAGTTGCTCGATCTGGTTTCCCTTGTATCACGGAATATAGCTGACGACCCTCCTGGACAGAAGCAGGGATACAGATATACTCTGAGGCGGCTATCTTGTCTCTAATATGAGTCGCCTCAATTAGGGATATGGGCACATCGGCCCGAGTCCTTGATGTTTCCGCTGATGCAATTACATTCTGACAAGTCTGCTAGATATGATCTAGAATCGATACCTGCTCCTCCATCATTTCCAGGATATGCAGAGAGACATATTTGGCTGGAATGGGTATGAAGGATCATTCTGGTATCAGAGTAGGAATATCCTGCTCTGGTCCTCTGGTGGTCAGTGGGTACTTACAATTATCCTGTGTCGGGTTAGGTGAATTAGTCTTCCCCTATGTCGGGATACGCCTCTTTATCTCTATGTTTTCTGCCACATCAGGATGGCAGAAATTACTTGAATTCGCAGGGAGCTGGCCCTGCATATGTTGGTGCCCCACCAATTAGAGTTGGTGGCCTTTGTTAGCAGGGAGACGTGCCTGGATATTAATAGCCACCACATCTAGATGGAGGGCTTTGTTGATCACCACCACGTCGGGATGTTAGGAATCAGGAGAATCTTCTAGGAGCTGGTCCTATAGGCGCTAGGTTTCCACCACGTCTGGTTGGTGGACTTCATGACCCGGGGTAGGGAGAGGTGCCTGCCTGGTAGGTTCCTTCTTATGTGAGTAATGAGCTCGATGGAGCTCAGTGGGGAAGCACACCTTCTCGTATGATGCCACCATGTCTGGATGGCAGACCTTGGAAGAGCGGACAGGTCTATGTGCCTGCTCGTGATACGTATATGTGACTATGCAGTGGAGCTCCTCCTCAGGGAGAAGGGTGATGAACGGTCCGTGGTTGTATGTTTGCTGCCCTCATTGGGCTGTCTAAGGGTCTGAAGCTTGGGGAGCGTGGGCCTGGATCCTCGAAGCGATGTCCTCCTTGGCGTGAGGACAGTGAGTGGCGGTGTATCCATGATGATGTCTTCTGGCGGGGGCCTTAGAACGGATCCCCCATTCAGCAGGGATGATGTACTTAGTGTCGACCTCATCTGCCTCCCTAATATAAGGGAGGTATGCATTGTCTCATTCTAGGGATAGACGCCCGAGATGATTTGAGACGGCAATAGGAGCCGTCTAGATCTGCTTTCGCGGCCGCTGCTGGGCAGGCGATCGGCAGGTCCTGGCCGATGGGCGGGCATTCATGGTTGCCTCCACCATCAGGAGAGTACCGTTCAAGTGGTACTCTCATATCAACGCATCCAAGACCCAAAATTGAATACGCGGAGTAGGTGATCGGTCCTTCGTTGGTGAGGAAGTACGGTCACCGCGTAGCATGAAGTATGCGTCTGTGAGTTCCTCTGTGATGCCATTGGATCGATGGGAGTTCTGAGTGGTAGCTGTAAAATATATTAACAAATACAAATATCAAACCCATCAAAGAAACATCTCATGATCCCATCCGTAATTAATGACCATGCATGGCCCTCCTTGTGAGTATAAGGTGTCAGAGAGTGGGATTAGGTTAAATCTGTCATGCTTGGTTAAATATTCACATCAGGTTCACCATTTTTCTTTTCATTGGGGGAGTGGGAGGAGACCGGCGCACCTGACAGTTGATCTAGTGGATAGCTGAGTTCCGCTCAATAGCTCAGTTCGGGTATATCGTTCTTTGTTTTGAAACCCTCAACTGTTTTTATCCAATGATTCGTGGACCTGCTATCCAAAGGCAGGCATTCGTTGGGCAATTCGGCCAACAATGCTTAAGAACCCACATTGGCCGAGAGGATAGGAAGTACAGCTCATCGCACCCTTCGAGGGGAAATTATTGCCTGTTCTAGGACTCTCTTATAGATTTAAGACGTATTCATATGTTCGCGAATATTTGGTTTATACCCAAGCATAGTATCCACAGATTACACCTCGTTGGCAATGGTCAGCTAAACGTAGAGATTCAAAATCATTTAGGCCCGAGGTTTACCATCCCTCATTTGATTAATGACTCCGAGGAGTTTGCGATCATTGAGATGGCACTGGCTTGAAGCCTTATAATTGGGTGATTTGGAGTTTATTATCATCAAAGGGGGATAGATAACGAATTGAGTGTTTGGATCGAACCTCTGATACGGTCTTCCAATGTATCCTCGTGAGAGGAATCAAAATCCAGGTAGTTCGGTGTCTCATGATGGGACACATCATATTTTAAGGGTGTGGGACAGGGACCCAACCATACAGTTTAACATCATGTGGCAAGTACCACCGGGCGAGAGATGCCCAGTCAAATTTGGTGTTGGGCTTATGCCGATGCGGCCCAAAATACCAAAGAGATGTGATTACCTGGGCCATATATACGGTCCTTCTGGGGTTGTGATGACATGGTCGGATAGGGACGGATGTGTATCAAACATAGATATTGGGATTTCACATCGGGGAGGTTTCTTACAAATCCCGGTTGGTCAGGAATCGAAGGCCACATAGTTATTATAGATTATGTCTTACCCATGAGAGTTGCCTATTGTTGGGATTGAACCTCAATGAGGCTTCCTATGTACCCTTCTTTGGAGACCGAGATCAAAACCCACGTAATTCAGTTGGTGTCACTGTTGTGTGGGCGCCATGGCCATTATAAATCCCTAAGCCCACATGAGTCATGCTCGGTGTGAGAAATAAGAGAATTCAATAGACTTGGAGAGCCTCACACTTTCTCCCTACTGAGAGAAGTGGAGGATGACGAGGAGTGGAGGAGAATGTCGGGACAAATTGACTCTCCTTCTCACTAGTATTGGAGGAAGTTAGGAGTCGGGCAGCGGAGCAATGAACCTTCTGTGATGAGAGGGGAAGGCCCAATGGATTCCGGCAACGATAGTGCGGGGCTTACTATAGGAGGGATGCCCAGCCACTCCCAGGAGAGGGGAGAAGTGCTCACTGTTGGCGCTCGTTAAAAGGAAATGCAGGAGGGGTCCCTCTATCCTCATAAGTAGAGAGGCAGAAATGGGAATCTCGGGCTTGGACCCTGCACTGTCATGGGAATGTGAACCCAGGAATGTTTTGGGAACCCGCTCAAGGGCTGGAGAAACCCATTTTCCCTCACCTACTATAGGTATGTGAACTCAAAGCGGTGCGCTGATGCGCCCGAAGGTTGCATCATACAGGTCTGGTGGCTTTGGTAGTGGCCTTGGATCGGGGCAAAGGAATAGACCAATGCAGGGATTGTGAAGGATCAGTCCAGATTGGAAGGATTTTATCTAACTCAAGGAATGGGAACACCAAAGGTGTTGGCATGCCACATGGGTGTATGAGTACTGGCACCCTTCGCGTAGGGGGTGCAATATGGTTGGAGAGGTCATCCGCATACCAGGGTGGTACGCGACTTCGGGTTCGACCAGATTACCAAGTTGGTACGCGGAGGAGTTTGTGCGAGCAATAATGGCCATGGGCAATGCCAGTCGGGGGTTTGACGGTCAGGGCTTCGAACACGTAGGAGGGTGTTATGTGGTGCGTTGGATTGAAAAAAGGGCATAGACTCCCTGGTTCGAGGGGAGTACATCCACAGAGGATCCATGGCTCGCTGTCTTCTTTTTTTTAAGTGCGCGGTTCACCAATTTGTTACCCATTTTCAGTTCCTTATTAATTAGATTCTAGTTTCATACCAGTTCTGGTTCGTGAATTGGAATTTCATTGTTTGTGAAATCCTAAGCCCCTTCCTCTGAAATCCTTCCCCCAAATCTGAACAATCTCTTTCTTCTCCCCCTCGATGTATTTTTATAGAGGGTGGAAAGAGATGTATCTGTGGTCATGTGGCACCTTTTGTGAAGCCCCATGACCGGAAACCCAGTTTACGGATGACTTGGTCGATCCGCAACTCACGTGGGGCATTGAATGCACCATACCCATGAACCAAATTGGTTCGGGGGTGCTTCGCAGGTGTGCAGGGCTCCACCTCCGTTCCGTGAACAACATCGCACATGATCTGGGGGCGGTTGAAGCATTTCGCGACTGTGGAGGTTCGTGACGGTGGGATGGCCTAGCACCTATCCTACTTCGCACCCGCGGAGGGTCCCCACATCCATTTCATGGATGACACTAGTCCGCGGTAGGGGCGGTGTGCTGAATCGGTCGTGTACCATCAGTGTTGAACCAGTACGTGGACCGGTCGATCCTTTTCCAATTCTTGGGTGTTCTCCATATTTTTGCACAGTTTTTTGAAGGAAATTGTGTAGAATCATTTCCCAAATTAAGGGTTTCCCCTTCTCCTTTGTGGATTTTTCAGGACCCTATAGTGGTGATAATAAAATAATTTCCAACATCCTTATTGGTGGATAACCAACGATTGATGATACATTTTCCAAAGCAGAGGAAGAAATTAATAAAATATAAATACATCATATATATGATCATTTCAGTAGGTCAAAACCATTAAAAAAATTCTTATATAATACTTAATTGATATTATACTATTTTTTAATAAAATTGTTTGGGAAAAATGAGGAAGAGAATGGGAAAACATGAAGAAGAGTTGTTTAAAACATATCATCTTCTTACTGTGACCACTTATCTACAATACTAAAATCCTTGAATATATGGAGTTGATTGACTCCATAATGTTTCTACAGGAACTAATGGGATTGATAAAGGGTATTTGGTAAGATATTTCTATTAGGAAAGTGGAAATGAGTGATTTTCAATGTGGAAGGAGATTGATTATTTATACTTGAGTATAAGGGTATTTTTTGGATAAAAATTGAATAATAAATAATAACAATGTTAAACTTATGAATAGTAAAACATATTACGTTATGAAATTTATTTTAATAATATGATTTGATTTAATGATTTTGAATAATTGCATAATTGGAATTTATTTTTTAATCAAAAAGAATGGTGAAAATTTATAAAAAGGTTTATTTGAAGGGAAACTTTTGACTTATTACCATTAGAATTTACTTTTTAAGAATGGAAATTGAGTTTATTATTATTAAATGAACCATATATCATATTAATTATTTTCTAAAAATAAATTATTAAATCATTATAAGGAATATATTAAATAATTATAATTTCATAAAACATGCAGTATTTGAAAAACAGTATTTATACTATTCATATAAAATTACTATTTATAAAAACGTTAACAATTATTTAACCCTTAAGAAATTTTGATCAGCTAATTTTAAAGATAATATTTATTTTATCAAAAAAAATTAAACATTTAGTTTTAATTATTAATATATAAATTATGGTTTTTTAATATCTATTAAATTGTATTTTATTAAAAATGTGATTATAATTTCTTTTAGTTTTTCATATTGATATTTATTTTATAGTATTAAAAAATTAAATTTTTCTTAAATTACTCATGATATATATTATATATATTACATTTTATTATATTTACTTCAAATGAAAATTCCCCATGGCCAGGTTTCTTTTCCCAATAGTAGGGTTATTATTCGTAATAGTCATTACAATTCTTATAAATAACACTTAAATACACCATGCCTTACTCCATAAAATTCCTCCCATGGTCCCTTATTTAATTTTTTGAAGATGTGGACTAGTTTATTGATATTCTATTTTTTCATAGATTCATTCATGGGGGTGATGATTCAAGTAGATTAGAAGGATCCTAATTTTTCCATACTAATTTTCTTATTTCCTATTTTTATCCCATTTTAATGTTTTTCATTTTCAAGGTTTTAGTATCTTCTTAGGGTAATGGCCTCTATTAATTAAACTATATGATGTTAGTTTCACTTTTTTTTAAGTGTATAATATTATATAATATAATATAAAACACATTTATTTAGGGGAAATAACCCTTAAAAATTCTAGTTCATTACCCAACTCACTAGATATATATGCACATAATCGTTAATAAGAAACATTACAAGTCATACAACCACTTTTGTGGCACTATTTCTAACCTAACTAGGAAAACACCACTTAGATCATCCCAAAAAGGGTGTTTATTAACCCTCATAGTCAACCAAAATAATGTATACCCCCTGATCCATAATCCACAACAAACTAATAAAAAGTGATTTCAAGGGGGTCTCACACAAACATTATAAAAAAATTTCAACTGCACCTTATGTAAATCCCTAATAATAGTTACCTTGAGTCGGTGCATTATTACATAACATTGGCATGATCACAAGAGATAAAGTCTCAAAAAACTTATTAGTTTTGTAGCATGGGAAGTACTAGATACATACATAAGTTTCACATTACATTATGAAATTAAATAAACCACATTTTTTCATCATGGAACACACTCATATTCCATGTCCTAACTCTACAATCCAATTAGAATATACTTCTTAACATCCTTGGAAAAATATAACATAAGAAATTAGTGTGCTCAGATACATAGTAAGGAAAAAAATATAGTGGAAACTTTCATAAATAAGCATAATCATTGAAAGTAATTTATTATACTAATACACAGGCCATTTGAAATCAAACCTCAAAATAATATAGAAATGATAAATAAAATAATTCCATTTACTTATTCACATGAATATTCTACTACTCTAATAATCACATGTAATATCAATAGATAATTTCATAATGATGAAATGCATAATGTCGGACATCAATAAAACCTAGTCAAGGCCTCATGCCAAGACTACAAATAAGATTCTGTCAATGCCTTATGACAAGAAACTAATTTGTCTCATGAGTCCTATTGATGCATCAAGGATCTATATAGGGCTCCATCCTTCACTTACAAAGTACAATAAATTCTTCATATGAAAAGGTTGAGACATAACATAATCATTCATATTAACAAGCATACGATATGTAAATAATTTATCCAACAATCATGAATGCTATAAAAACAACACATCCATATTCAAACATATCAACAAACCATCAATACAAAATGGAATATTTTATCATAATAAATCAGCTTCAAACAGGTATAATATCCATCAAAGGATGTTGACCTAGATGAAATCAAAAACACTTTGAGAAAAAATATCTCTTTCTATTTTGAAATCATTTAAAGTCACATAATTCTAAAAGAGAACATTTAATTATGAAAATATTCTTATAAAATTGTAAGGTATGCTTCAAAGGATTTATAATGGCAGAAAATAGTTCACCTAATATATAATTTAAAAAAACATTCTTACCTTATTTTTTAAAAAATATCCTAAAGTACCTTGTTTTGAAAACGATAGAAAGATTACATTCAAAACAATTTACATAAATTTAGAAAAGGGAAAAATTAATTTAACAAAAGTTCTCGGAAATATTAAAAAAAATTCAATTACATTTTTAAGAAACATAGATGTGGATGACAAAGAAGTCCCAGTATATACTTATGCATAAACAACCTCGGATATTTAAAGAGATTGTAAAATTAAACCTTACCTGATATATTTTCTTAGTCTAGGGTACATTAAACTATTTTATAATATTAAAATCATTGTTATTAAAAAATAAAAGAACCAAAACATAAATATGATATCATAGTTGATCTTCTAAAATTGATTTGTTAATAATATTTTAGTAGTATCATTGTTTTATGTGTTAACAGATTTGTTTCCCTTTATATGTTTAGTTATGTAGGTCATTTTTGTTATGTATTGTATGTATTTCATTCATATACTGGATGATATTAAGTTTTAAAAATTATTTTTAATCAAAAAATTAAAATTATTCTTGATGAAATACGATGGGGGAAATGAATATTATCACATTCGTGGAACCTGAAATCTATACGAACACAAGAGGGACAATATAATTCTATTGATGGTAAAATCATATTTAATTGGATGGTATATCATATATACATAATTATTAACATGTTATATTTACTATTAACATCAATTATACTCATTATTATACCCATCCAAATAATGAAGTGTTGAATAACAAACTACAGCACGACATGGAGACGGTAAGTTGTGTGTACGCACTTATGGTTACTCTATCATTCATAGGATGGATTGAATAATTAATATGGTTGTACCATATTTAAATTAACATCATAGAATATAGATGTTACATGAGTTATTATTTTGTTATTGAAACAAAAAATAAAGAGGAAGTGGAAGAAGAAAAGAACTTTAAAGGAGGTGATTAAATTATTACCTCTTCTTCAGGTTCATCCTTTTGATTTGATCAAATGGGCTCTGTAGGTCGTCTTTCTGATCATAGTAAGGCATCAAGGATGACGTGAGGGTACATGGGAGGATATGGGATCAGGGGTTGGTTGAGAAAAAAGTCATTGGTGGCGTGATTTTGAGATAAGGGGAAGTACTATTTAATAATAAATGTGAGGGTCACTTTTGGAAAACCTTAAAATATTAATTTATTATACAAAAATATTTTGTTTATAGTGGATAAAAAAGGATTTATTTGGAGGATTAGGTTATACTAGGTCAAATACCTCTCAACCAATAGGTTATATATATTTTTAGGTTACCATATTAATCTTATCATTATGATTTAACACTTAGTTAAATAGTTACACTTTTACTATTTATTCTTGTATTATTATAATAAATTGTTAATAAACATACTATAAAATGACACGGGAACCTCAAGCTATTCATTATTGACATATATAACCTTATATATATCCTTTTAACAAACCATATATTTTTTGGAATATTATATCAATTAATAATATAGTATTTGTTTTAAAAACTCATTTATTTCAATTTTGACACTATTTAGTATTTTGTTTTTTGAAAGTCACCAAAACATGATTACTTAAAAAAATACATTAAATATATAATAAAATTTCATATTAACCTATATAATTCGTGTAGTGCACCAGAAGTCTCAATTTGAATTTATTTTTATATTTATAATATCAACTATTTTAATCATTCATTAATAAGGTATTTACTATATCTTCATTCTGTCATAAATAAATTTAATTATTTAATTTATAATATATATATATAATACTATTACGTATTAAATCATTTAATCTATCTAATGATTATTTATAGTCTAATTTATCTTATGTATAACACTATTATAAAATTTTTGTAGTTATTAAAATTTGAAATTAACACTTTTAACTCTTCTTTAAATAAAATAATAATATATGTCCTAATATAATCCATGTGGATTAAAAAATCATTTTTTTTCTTAATGTGTATTTTGTTATAAACACAATTATCTAATAGAATTAGGATATGCGTTAGGGTAATTATAATATAACTTTTACCTTTAACTACCCTATTTAATTTTAACCGTGGTAAATAAAATCCAAAAGTTACGAGTCATGAAAAATTATTTTCGTCTTATTAAACCACATTTTACTTACTGGTGTCAACTGAGTCTCTCAGAATTTTGAAACCATATTCACAGAAGTGGTAAAATTTCATTTTATGAAAATTTTCTATTGTTCCTAAAAGGTGGGTAAAAGATGTTGAAAAGTAAAATATAATTTCATACATCTAATGTAATCATAAAATGACTCTAATGAATTAAATTGAACTAATATAGGTATTATGTATCTATTTTGACTTAAAATAAATTGAAATAAAATAAATAATTATTTATATAAATAGTCGGTTTTAAACAATAATGCAGTGTTTTTCACTATTCATCCAAAGTTGATATTTTTCAGAAAAATACCAAAAATAAAAAATAAGCTAATTCTGATATTCCGAATCCAAACATGAAGTCCATTTTGAAAAATAAAAGTTATAAAATTTTATATAGTGGATATTACTATTCATAACTTCTATTTCGACTTGTCGTGGTGTGCCAGAGCACGATGTTACATACAGTGCAAGCTATTGTATTATTCAAAGAGAAGTGTATCGTGGAAGCTTGGGGAGTTACATTCTTCCCCCCTTCAATTAATTTCTTCCTCGAAATTTCTAAAATATTAATACATAAAAATATTAGGGTGGTTCTTCATTATAAGTTCCTCGAGTTCTCACATTGCCTCTTCCATCTTATGGTTTCTCCATATAACATTTACCGAATTAGTCATTTGGTTCCTCAACACTTATTCTCTTGTATCCAGAATCCTATTGGGATCCTCACAATAAGACAAATCGGGTTCCTGTTCTATTTATTTATAGGTTAGTACATGAATTGGGTCAGGAATGTATTTTCTCAACAGTGATATGTGGAACACATCATGAATATTGGAGAGACTTAGAGGCACTTCCAAATGGTAATCTAAAACTCCAATTCATTCTATTATTTTTAAAGGTCCAATGTTCCATGATCATAAATTAACTGTTTTACCGAATTGTATAACACCCTTCCATGGATATAATTTCAAGATAAAATAATCACCTAATTGAAATTCCATGTCCTTCCTTTGTATATTGTCATGACCCTTTTACCTAATTTGAACTTCTTTGATGTGTGTTTGGATAATCATCACCTTTTCAATTGTTTCCTCAACATAATCCGGGCCTACGAGTTTTATTTCACCAACTTCATCCCAACAAGTTCATGTGCGACATCTCTTTCCATAGAATGCTTCATATGTTGCCTTATGAATACTTGAATGGATGCTATTGTTATAGGAAAATTATACTAGAGGTAAATATTGATCCCACATACCGTTAATGTCATGTGACGAAGATCACAAAATGTCTTCTAAGGTTTGAGTAGTATGTTCTGATTCATCATCTGATTGAGGGTGGTAGGAACTACATAAATGAAGTTCAGTATCTAAGGTTTTCTGAACACTTTTCTATAATCTTAATGTAAAACAAGAATCATGATCAGAAATAATCAATAGGGGTACACCACAATGTTTTAAAACTTCATTAATATATAGTCGTGTTAAACGTTTAACTCATAAATCTTCCCGTATAGCAAGAAAATGTGATGGGTTAGTAATACGATCAACAATGACCCATATTGAATCATTCCTTCTAGGATTCCTTGGTAGTCCCCTGAAAGAGTCTATCATAAAATCATCTCATTTCCACTCAGGTATGGGAAGATGTTTCATGGCTTCCCTAGGATGTTGTCTTAAATCATTCACCTGTTGATAAACCATACATCTTGACAAATAATCATCAATCTCCCTCTTCATGTTGTCCCACCAAAAATGTTCCTTCAAATCGTTATACATCTTAGTGCTGCCAGGTTGTATATAGAAATTAGATCTATGAGCATCATCCAAAAATTCCATTTTTAGACCAGGTATGTTAGGAACACAAAGTCTAATCGCAAATATCAAAATTACATCTTCATATATGAATTAGATCAACCTATTATCATTCACAAAATTAAATTTTTTTTAAAAATATTAATCATTAGTTTGAGAAATTTTTACCCTTTCTAGTAAAAAGGGTTTTGGAACCATTTTAAAAAGATTTGATGTTTCACATTTTATGATTATTCCCATATCAATAATTACTAGATCCATGAACATAGGGTCCCTTTTAACTCTCATCATGTTCAGAACCCCCTGATCCTCTCTACTCAAAGCATCTACCACCTTATTTTCCATCCCCGGGTGTTAGTGTATAGTGAAATCATAATCCTTGTGTAGTTCAAAAAATCTCTTTTGCCTCATGTTGAGTTCTTTCTATGTGAATATATAATTTAGACTATAGAGATCAATATATCCTTCACATTTTTCACCATATAGATACTGTATCCATATCATTAGATCCAAGATTTCTACTGCTAAGTCAGGATCATGAGTAAGATAGTTTTATTCACGAATTTTTAGTTTTTGTGATGCATAGGAAATAAATTTATAATTCTGCATAAGGAAACAACCAATTCCTTTCTTTGAAGCATCACTATAAATAACAAACCCATCATTCCCCAATGGTATATTCATGATAAGATTATTAAATAAAATTATCTCCATTTCTTCAAAACATTCTTCACACTCTTTATTCTAAATAAATTTATCCCCTTTACATGTGATCTTTGTTAACTGGTTTGGAAATACGGAAAAATTCTGGACGAACCGCCAATAATAAACTACTAAACAGATAAAAATCTATACATCAGTTATACATGTCGGTGCTGGACATTCTTTTATTTCTCTTGTGTTAGAAGGATCAACAAGGATTCCATCCTTAGAGAAAATATGTCCATGAAAAGAAATATCCAAAATCATGAAATCATACTAGCTAAACATCCCATATAAATCATTTCTTCTTAGAGTGTTCAGAATATTTGGAAACGGATTTTCATGATCCTCATAGATTTTGGAGTATACCATGATATCATAAATAAATACCACTATAGAGGCATCAAGATATTCCTTTAAAATTAAATTCATTATATCCATCAAGATAAAGGGGTCCTTAGTCAGTTCAAAAGGCATTACTGTAAAGTCATAATGCCCATACCTGGTAGAAAATTTTTTCTTCGGAATGTCTTCCTTTTTCACACAAAACTGGTGATATCTAGATCGAAGGTCAATTTTTGAAAAATATTGAGCTCCATTAAGTTGATCAAATAAATAATTAATGTGAGGTAGTGGATAATTTTTATTTACTTTTATAGCATTGATCTCCCTATAGTCAACTCACAACCTCATAGATCAATCTTTATTCTTAACAAAAATAACAATGGATCCCCATAGAGAAAAAATTTGGCGAATAAATCATTTATTACTCAATTCCTCTAGTTTTATATTTAGTTCCAATAATTCCAAAGTGTTCATTCTAGAAGGGGTCATTGGTATGGGTGTTGAATTCGGAATTAAGTTAATGGAAAAATCAATTTCCTGTTTTGGAGGATGTCCATGTAAATACTCTGGAAACACATCAACATATTCTTTCCCAATATGAATATCCCTTATTTGAACATTCCTTCCCTCACCCATAGTTATTTCACTCTCTTACAACCCAATAATTGAATTTAGTACCGATACTGGGGGTGGATCTAGATAAAAATCAAATTTTGACGTTTCATCTCTAAATATAATGTACTCAATATCATCATCAAAAATTGTAACCTTATTCATCTTACAATAAATGTTTTCATCATAGTCTGAATGAAAATCCATATCGAGGATTATATCAAATTTAATCTTTGGTGTGATGATGAGAATAGTAGATAAAGCACTTTTATATACTCTAATGGGAACTGATTCACAAAACATTGTAGTAATGATACTTCCCTTATGAGTTTTGACTAGCAACTCCCTTATCAAATTAAATTGAAAATATCTAATTTTTATAGGAAACTAGGAATATATGAAACAATGAAATGATCCAAAATCAAATAAAGCATTGGATAAATTTGAGGAAACCATTTAATTATCTACCACCACATCATTCGAAGCTTATACCTTAGTAGTAGTAATCACATAAACTTTTGCATTCTCCCTTGGACTTTTCTAAGTTATGTTTACTTGGCCCTTAGCAAATTCATTTTCATAATGCCCCATTTCACTATAATTTATGAATTCAACATTGATAGCCTCTTTCATTCCCTTGAAATCATGACAATGGTGGCCTTTTTCACCAAACATGTAATAGACTGACATTCCCTTCAAGATAGTACCAGGGTGTTTCTTCCCACATTTACTACAGGATGGAAATTGAAATTTCCCTTTATTCCCATCATTTGTATTTATAGAGTGTCCAACAGATCTCATCCTCTCTTGCTTTTCTTTAAAGTCATAAGACATAGAGAATTCCTTAAATATCTTGATAGCACGTGAGAAAATATCTTCTTAAGATGAGAAGGATTGTGATAATAATGCTCGACAGAGAAATAGTTTTAACCCATCAATGAATCAGTCATTCTTACTCCGTGGGATACATAAATAATTCGATGCATGACTTGATATCCTTTTAAGGACATGCTCATACATTGCGAAATTCTCATCCTCTTTTTTTCTCAGACTAAGAAGTTTTCTTTCCTTATCTTCCTTATGGTCACATGGAAAGTACATTACAAAGAAAATCGCTTTAAACTCCCTCCATTTCATATTTGATACTTCTTCAACCTCTTTTGTGTTTTTTAATTAATTACTACCATTGATTTGTATCTCCCATGAGGTGAGAAACAACCATGACTACATTTTCCCTTTTGCTACTCTCCATAGAATTAAATTTTAACTCTAAGGAACTTATCCAATACTCAACTAGAAATGTATTTGTAGTCCCATTGAATTTTTTTGGTTGTTTCCTCATGAAGTTTTCTTGCATTTATCCTCTACATTGTGGATCAGGGAGCTCTATACTGGTAAGGTTATTATACATAACCTGAGTGAGTTATCCCAGTATTATTATAAGTTGTTCAGAACTTGCTTCACCACCAGCTCCACTATAATAGCCTTCAGTAGTAGGGGAAACCCAACATGGATTATGTGCATTGATACAACTTCCATTCCTTCCACTAGGTTCCATTTCTAAAAAATGGAATACAAAAGATAATTTATCAATCACAATTCATAATTCCAAACTGGTAAAATACCTAACATAAATTGAACAATTTATGCATATAATCCATAATCATAAAAAATGTTTTCTTTGAGGAGGTATTTACTCATATATCATTAATAATGGTTGGTAAAGAAAATGTAAATTATCTTTAGCATATCCCTCAGGAGTGTCGTAACAAAGAGTGCAGGAAGGCCCGTTTTCGTGTACCAGGATACCCCTGGTCATTCTAGAAACTCGATGTTAGAGTTATCACTTTAGATAAATTTTTTCCAGAGCCACCTCTACCTTCTTATATCCAAAAAAGAATGTATTACTTGAAAAATTCACAAAATCTCTAAATTACCAAAATTCATGGAAGTTATTTTATTCTAATCCTCAAATTCTATCTTAGGGTAATGTTCTATAATCTGATTTTTCCAAATCCAGTTTCCAAGGATTATAATAATCTTACTTAGATACCAACTATAATGTCCAGACCACATTAACCCAGAGTCGGTGCAATATTACATAACATTGGAATGATAACAAGGGATCATGTCTCTAAATTAAAATTATTTTTCTAGACTTGGATGTACTAGATACATACATTAGTTTTAAATTACATTATGAAATAAAAAACAAAATTGTGTCTCATTTGAACACACTCATATCCCACAGCCTATCCCTTAATTTCAATCATAAAATACTTATTCCCAACTACGGAACAATAAAACTTAATAAAGGGGTGCGTTTAGATTCTCAGAAAAGATAACAATATAGAGGACACTTTCATAAATAAGCATAAACATTAAAGGAAATTTATGAGTCTAAATCAAAATCATTTTAAAATTAAACTTTAGCATAATATGGAATAGATAAATAAAATAATTCTATTTAATTATTCACATGGATATTCTACTAGTAAAATAATCACATATAATATCAATATCGAATTTCATAATGATGAAATGCATAATGTCGAACATCATAACTATATAGTCAAGCCCTCATGCCAAGACTAAAAATAATATGATATCAAGGCGTTGTTCTAAGACACTATTTTTTATCATGAGACCTACTGATGCATCAAGGAGCTACTGCGGGCTCCCCTAGTCACTTATAAAGTCCAATGCATTCATTATATGAAAAGGTTGAAACATAACATAAACATTTGTATTAATACTAGCATACCAAATGTTAATACTTTAACCATAAATCATAAATCATATAAAAATGACACATACACTATCAAACTTATCACCAAACCATAAATACAATTTCTATGATTGCATAATTTTAAATTAGCTATAAAAAGTGTAAAATCCATCAAAATATTTTGACATAGATGAAATCAAAACTATTTTAGAGAAATATCTCTTTCTATTTTAAAATCATTTAAAAGTCACATAATTATAAAAGAAAACATTTATTTTGAAAATATTCTTATAATATTATAAGGTAAGCTTCTAAGGTGTAATAACAGTGGTAAATAGCCGCACCCTCCGTATAAATTAAAAAAAAACTATTCTTACTTAAAGTTTTCAAAAAGGTCATAAAGTAACTTGTTTGGAAAACAACAGAAAGATTCCATTCAAAGATTTTAATATTATGTAAATAAAGGGAATAATTGACATTCATACATATTCAAGAAATATTAAAAATGTTTTTAAATACATTTTTAAGAAACGTATATGTTGATCATAAATAAGTCCCAGTAGATACTTACGTACAAACAGCCTTTTATAACTAAAGAGGTTGTAAAATTAACCCTTAACTTGTACGTTTCCTTAATAAATGGTATGTTAACCAATTTTATAAGATTTAAGTCATTGTTATTAAATTATACATTAACCACATGCGTAAATATGATATCATATATGATCTTTTATCATTTCATTGTTAATAATATTTCAGAAGTATCATTATTTCAGTTGTTAAGAGATTTTTTTTCCTTTATATGTTTTGTTATGTAAGTCATTTTTGTTATGGATAGTATTTATTTGATTCATATAGAGAATTCTATTAAGTTCTTAAACATTATTTTTAACTATAAAATGAAAATTATTCTTCAATGGTTAAAATGGGGAAATGAATCTTGTGGTGTTTGTGGAGACAGTAATCTATATGTACGCACGAGCGACAATATCATTATGTTGATGGTAAATTCATAGGTAATTGGATGGTGAATCATATATAAAGGTTAATTAACATTTTATATATTTTAATAACATCAATTAAATGCATTATTATACCCATCCAAATATTGAACTGTTGAATAACAAACTCCTCCCTCATGTGGAGACGGTATGCCGTACAAACGTACATATGGTAACTTTTTCATTCATATGATGGATATAATAATGAATATGTTTACACCATATTTATAATAACATATTAGTATGTATAAGGTACTATATATATTTTTTATATATATACAACAAAGAATGAGAATGTGGAATATGAAAATAACATTGAAAGAGGTGATTAAATTATTACCTCTTCTTCGGGTGCTTCCTTTTGATATGATCAAAAGGGATCCATAGATCGGCTTTCAGATCAAAGTAAGGCCACAAAGATTAACTGATGGTAGTGGGTAGGATATTTGAGTAGGGTTTGGGAAATAAAAAATGCTTGGGAGGTGTGATTTGGGGAGAATGGGAAGTACCATTTTATAAGAAATGTTAGGATCACATTAAGAAAAGTTTGAAATATTAATTTATTATACAATAATATTCGGTTTATAATGGTTCCAAAAATATTTATTTCGTGTCTATGGTGGGTTTGGTTCGACAAACATTCAAACAATATGTTTTATTATGCTAAGGTCACCATATTAACCTTAAATTTTTAATTTAACTCTTAGTTAAATAGTTTAACTTTTACCACATATTCTTCTATTATTATAATAAATGGTTAATAAAATTACAATAAAATGAAAGTAGAACTCCATGTGGTTAATTATTAGAATATATATCCTTATATAAGAACTTTTTATGACTCGTATATTTTTAGAAATATTATATTAATTAATAATATAGTATTTGTTTTAACAACTCATTTCTGTCAATTTTTACACTATTTGGTAGTTCGTTTTTGTGAAAGTAAAAAAACATGATTTAATCAAAAAAAATACATTAAATCAATCCTAACATGTCATATTAAACAATTAAATTAGTTTAATTAATCATAAGTCTAAATTTACATTTATATTTATATTTATAATATCAAATATTTTAATCATTAGTTAATAAAAAATTCACTGCATCATCATTCTGTCATAAATAAATTTTATTATTTAATGACTTAAAATCATAAATAAAATTCCATTTTGTAGGAATTATTTTAATCTTTATAATGAATATTTATAGTCTAATTTATCTAATTTATGACTACATATTAACAATGTTTTAGTTATTAAAATCTGAATTTAATACTTTCAACTCTTCTTTAAAAAAAATTATAATAAATGTCCTAATCTAATCCATGTTGATCCAAGTGGATCATATTTTATTATTAAGATTTTTTTTGGTCAAAATACACTTATCAAATATAATTAGGACATATGTTAGTGTAATTATTAAATTATTTTTAACTTTAATTACCCTAAGAAATTTTAACCGCGGTAAATAAATTCAAATGTACTATTCACCAAAAATAATTTTCATACTATCGAACCAGATTTTACTTAATGATGTCAAAAATTCCCCTCATATTTTTTAAATTCAATACACAAAAGCGGTAAAATTAAATTTTATGTAAATTTACTAATGTGCCTAGAAGGTTGGTAAAAGACGTTAAAAATTTCAATAAAATTTTATACATCTAATCATATTATAAAATGACTTCAATGAATTAAATATAATTAATATAAGTATTATGTATATATTATGACTTAAAATAAATTTAAATAAAATAAATAATTATTTAAATAAAAAGTTATTTTTAAACAAACACACAGTGTTTTTCACCATTCATCAAAAATTAAAAGTATTCAAAAAATACCATAAATTTACCCTAAGATAATTTTGATATTTAAAATCCCAAAATTAATCTTATTTTGAAAAATAATATTTATAAAATTTCCAAAATTGGGTATTAATATTCATAACGACTAGTTTGATTGGATGTAGTGTGCTAGAACATGAATTTGTATACAACGCAAGCTATTGTATTTTTTACAGAGAAGCATACCATGGAATCATGGGGTGTTACACCTTTCTAAAATCACAACTCAGTGCACTAAACCTTTTATACCTTTTAAATATAATTTAAAATGTTTCAGCCAATAATTATTAAACCACATTCAAACCATTTAAAAAAATTAAATTAAAAATCCCCCTTATTATTTTTATAATTTAATAAGATGGAACCATTTTATCTCATTTGAAAACCATTCTATATAAAACAATACCCCCAGGTTCATAGACTAATAGGTTGATATACTTCTAAAAATCCAAATTCATCTAAATATTATCCTTTAAACCAATTTTTGAAAGTCTTGGAATTCAAAAATACATTTATAAAACAAAATAACTTAATAACCCATTTAAAAAAATTTCATTCATGTGAATTTCCCTTTTAAAACACACAAAATTATCAAAGAAAATATATATTAAAAAATGATCACACAACACACTTGTATTCTATTTAATTATCAAGTACATTCGTTCAATAAATTTTTTTAATATATATTATAATATACACAATGAATTCAAAAAATTTATAGGATAAGTTAATGAAGTTTAACGAAAAATGTATTTTGGAAAACAATGAATATATTATTTTTTGGAAAATAACTAATTTGAACATAAATTATTCACAAGAAACCAATAAAATGACTGACCTGGACTATCATTGAATTCAGTCAAGGTTTAATTATTTATATTCCATCTAACTGATGTATATGTGGCTAGTAGGGTTGATCCCACAAAGATGGTAATTTTGACCACTATTCCTCTACAAACATTCAAAAAAGACCCCAAAGATTACTAGTAGTGGAGTATATTTTTTTTTTTTTTACTTTTTATATTTATTTTTAATTTATTTTTATGTTTTTATAAAGCTGTAAATTAAGAGAACATTTTTTTTAGGTTTTGATGTAGGGTAAAATGATTGATAAAACAGATTTAAAACAAGGGTCCACAAAAATATAGAGTGAAAATAAATAAATTAACAAAGTAAAACACCTAGGGAAAATTATCCATTCCACTAGATTTTATAGTGTTCATATTCCCCTAAAATTTGTTTCATTATACGTCCCTTTGAATAGAAATTCATACAACCCTGCCCAGAAGTTAAGTCGAATAGGTTGATCATGTTTAGAGTTCACCACTCCAAAATAGATCAACTGTTCAACTTTTATTTGAAAATGACCACAGGAAAAACTCGCAGTAATCCTAAAGTTTTATGAATTTATTATCTTGTGAATGAAATATCCACTATCAATCTCACCAATTGATTTTGGAATTTTTAAATCAGTTCAAGAGGGACAAATAAAGGGAATGAATTTAGTATTGATCTCACTGATCAATACTGAATACCATGAAATGATGATGTAAAATTGAAACATTAAAGATGACCATATGTACATCAATTTCTCCTAGAACTTAAGGAATTAACAAGAAGTAGTGTTCATTATCATAACAATAATTTAGAATATTTCTAAATAGTGTATTTGAATTCAAACACATGTGAAGATGAACTCCCGGAAAAATGCTCTGCTCCTATGCTCCTTCAACTCTCGATATACTCATCTTACCTCACTACTCTCCGATGAGAGAGACACTCTCAAATCGTCAATGATGTTGTGCTAGAATCTATGTCCTCCATCCCCAGAATTTTGCTGCATAAATTGATTTTAAAATCCATTATTACATACTGCTCGTCACCAGCTCATTTCCACCTACATACTTCGGTTCCTTACTTTCACACTACACACATGCATTTTTTCACGAACCACACGTCGCACTAGATTCACCCTTGTAACTAACTTCAGGTGAATTTAGATAAATGCACTTAGTTATTTTTCCATGTCTTAAATGAACCCGCACAAGAAAATCAAACTACAGAGTTAAAACACTAAAGAAATAATTAAATAAAAATTTATAATTTAAGACAATATAATATTAAAAATAATTGTAAAATAATTAATAAACTTTTATATAATGATACTAAATAAATTATTATTATTATTATTATTATCTATTAATTAAGTTATTATTGATTAAAATGAAAATAAATTTATTATAAAAATAGTTATTATGTAATTATAAAAGTTAGTTATAATAATTATCTATTATAAGTTGATAGAATTAGTTAATAATAAAGTCATTATTATTATTTATGTATAAATTTTTTTATTATTTATCAATTTAAATATTAAATTGTTATTAAGTTGTTAGTTTTTATTAATTAAAATTGTTAATGTAAATTATAAACATTAAGTTTATTATTTTTTTCCAAATTAAAACTATTGATATTTTAAATTAATTATTTTAATTTATTTATATTTAAATTTATAAGTTATAATTAATATTTTATTTTATATATTTTATTTTTAAATAAAAATAAATATTTAGTATGGTGCGTTAAAATAATAATTTATATAATCTTAATGAAGAGGTTATTATTAATTAATTTAGTTTAAATAAATATTAATTCAAATTAATTAATAAATCTCTTTTATAGTCATATATTTATTATAAATTTATAATTATTAATGTTTAACACTTTAATATAGTTATTTTCAAATAAGTTTCTATTTATTTTTTCTTTTGGTTCTTTTTAATCTCCTTCCTCCTCTCCCCAGGTCATCTCTTCGGCACAGAAACAGAGAGAATGGGTTCCTCTCCATGATGTGAGTAGGTCGGGCAGTGTGGTCGGTGACTTCATCCCATCCTCCATCGTCTAGTAATGTGGATCAGATCCAACGGTTTCCTTGTCTTCAGCGGCTAATTGAGGAGACTGTCCTTAACTTGTAGTGGCTTCAAACCAACAGAGATAACCTCTTCCTCTGCAAATTGCAGATCCTCACTCAACACTGATGGTCAGATCACAAATCAATTTAGCGGTGGCAGACGACTCATCTGGCTCGGATCTCTCCTACACAATAGTTACTACCGGTGATGGAATTACTTCAAAAATCTCAGGGAAGGGATCAACCTTCACAATATCAGGCGGACGTCTGGGGATTGACTCCTCCTTCAAATCGCAACAACAGTTTCACAATCAGGATGCAAGGAAAAATGGCTCAGTTCCACAACACAAAGAAGTGGAGCCTTCAACAATCACCAGATCCATATTTCTGCCATAATCTTGTTATGTTGAATCTAATTTAGTTGGGGTTTTAATGAGGATTGTGGTAAGAACTAATATGGTTAAGTGGTTAGACACCTTATTTGAGTCTTGATCTGATCAATGATGGATTCTGTGGTTATTCTGATCTTATTTGGTGCAACAAGACAGTGGTGAGAATAGAGAGTAGGATTGGTTGTAGTGGTGAGTTAAAGAAGGTTCAATGTTGCGGTTGAAAGATGTGTTAGGGGGTGAATGGAGAGACCATTGGAAAAAATTAGGTGTCAGTGAGTGTAGGGTGATTCAATCGGTGTGTGCAGGGGAAGAAAAATAACATCGGTGAAATAGTGACTCACAGATAAATGGATGGATGTAGAGGAGAGTCAGTGAGACTGATAGTATAATAGATGGATCGGTGACAAAGGTGCAAAGTGGTTTGGTGTCAACAGGTAGCAACATCAGTGAGAGTGGATTGCAGGGCATCGGTGTCACAAGGCATCAGTGGAACCGATAGTTAAAAACAACGAGTGACTGATAGTTAAGAAAATGTACCAGTGAGTGTGTGAATTTAAGTGTGTGAAAATTGGAAAGTAGGGGATGCCTTCAGTTAGACACGAGACACCAATCATTATATTGGTAGCCGGAATACAATCGTCGTCTGTGTGGAAAGTGAGAGACTGATAGAACAAGAAATTAAATGAAGACATTGTTAGTTAAATGAAAGATTCACTAATAGTTAAAATAAATCTCATTTATTCAAATAATATATAAGACATATATAGTTAAAATAAATGACAAATCACTGATATTTAAAAACAAGAGACCAAAGTTGTTGCACAGAAGAGACTGACACCATAGAAATGTGATTGGTGAGTCAACTCACTAATAGTTAAAAAAGCATCAGTGTGTCGTCTAAAAAATAAAATAAAATATGAAAATAACATCTTAAATTATGAACTTAAAACTCTTATTAATTAATTTAAAAAAATTCAATGAAATGTATAAAATCTAAAGTCAATAAAAACTCAATTAATTTATGTCACCATTGGACAATCCAATGGTGAGTCATATGTACACAACTAATAACTAAATATAATAAACATAAAACCATTAATGGACTAAAACATAAAATTAAATTATTTAACGTAATTAATTTATTAATTTATTAAAAACACAAACTTAAATAAATTAAGTAAAAAACATAAATTCGGTTATTTGTCAGATTGTAATTTAAAATACAAATTTTAATAATTAAATGTAAATGTTTAATTAATAAACTGGATTAAATTAATAGAAGTACGAATTTAATTGTTTTTGAATCTAAATTCTTAACATCTGTCATTAATTTAAAATATTATTGAAATTAAAGTATTAGGATTATAAAATATATATTTAGTGAACAAAAATAACACTTAAAACACATTATTTTATTCGATTAATAGTAATGTTATTTTCTTACAGAATATAATCTACCAGAACAAAAAATTAATAAATTTTATTTATTTGAATTACTTTAAATTAAAGAGAAGAATATTATATTAATAATTAAAATAATTAAAACACAAATAAGATAGTTAAATTAATAACTAATATTAATGTCAATTTATTAAAAACTGAGCATAATAATATAAAAAAACTAATTAAGTAATAATTAAACTAGAAAAGTTATATAAGATTAAAATAATTTTTTAAAGGGTAAAAATTTCATAATTATTTAAAAAAATTCATTAATTAATAATGTTAGTTATAAGAAACTAAAAGTATGATTATTTAATAAAAATTGTATAAAATAGTTAATTAAATCCTCAAAAATTAAATAAAAAGACTTGGAAAACTATGTAAAATAAGGAAACATCAATGACATGTGAACCTAAATGCATATACATGATTCCTTATCTAACCCACTCTTGACAATCATGCTAATAGAAAATCACAATAATCATAACAGTAAAATCATGTACATCAATCTAGTTAAAATATTTCAATAGTAAAACCAGAAACCAAATAGTAATTCCAACCTAATAAATTTTGTATTTCCTCATAAATGGGTTACTTAATCCAATCCATTAGTTTAAAACCAAGTCTGAACAATTATTTATGTCTTGTTTACTAAGACACACCTGGTAAATCAATGAAAGGGTATCTGATACCATTTCTTACTTCCATATCTGAATCACCCAGTCTTGGATGAGGAGTTAATTAAAAAATCATGTGAACCTCCCTATACACTAGAGATTATTGAATTGAAAAGAGGCCCTTAGTGGGGCCATTGGGAGACTATACTCATGGTTACATATAAATAATCAGAGTACACAGTAATAGAAGAAAACATCAGAGTAAGAAAATTATAGTAAAGTGTAGATGCACTATAAATATAAAACCGTGATACAATAATATAACATAAAATATATAGTATAAAAATTCATGGGATCCCCATATGTTAAATAGAAATATATATATATAATAAATAAACATTAAACTAATTAATACTAATCCTTAGAAGATCTTAGAGTCATTCCTAGAATCACATCATCCAACCTACTCCTCTAATACAACTTCCCAAAACCTGACATTTTCCCCAATCTAAAACACTAGATATAGTGATTATGTATGTATACTAAGACTCCCATGTAGATTGTGATTCTAAAACCAGTATAACACCAATAATGGGTCACTAATACAATTAGAGTAACCAAATAATTGTGTGTGTGATAAAATAAAATAAATTTAAAAACAAACATACAACATGTTGGGTCATCGTGTGCTAACCAGGCCACCACGTACCATATACCGACCTACATCATCTTATTTTTAGAAATAATTATTATTATAAACTAATGCAATCATATAAATATTGTTCTGTTCCTTAACTCAATTTTTTTAGTCAATCGAAACACCTCAACTCATCCATGAGTACTTTAGAAGGATGGAAAAATTACAATGTCACAACCCTATAGACTCTGGGGTGATCTAATAAGTTTGTCAACCAATACTCATAGGCATTATTAAGGTAACATTAGATAGAAATAATAAGAACCAATGTGGAAGAAAATTAATATACCAAGGGAAATCACACAAGCATAACATGACAAGATGATTCACATATAATGATCATCAACTTAATGGAATGAACTATCCTACCATGTTCATTTTCACATCACTTGTCAAACTAATATATTTCTTCCATGAGTTACCCGCATCACTATAGAAAATGTGGAATCATCCTAGTAGTGTGTTATATCTATTTACAATCATAAATATGACTTTCCGAGCCAAAAAACCCAAATAGAAAACCCTTCTATTATCACTACTACAAGCCTCTCATTCATTTATGTTGATATAAACAAAATTTAGATTTACTACCCTATACTCTACCTCATTTATCCCAACCACACATGCCTCAATTATTCCAAAATAATTCATTCAAACCCCACTTACCAATGTGTATAACCCTACCATCGTAACTTGTATATGGATCACATTCATTTTTTAAGTCACGCAACTTATAATCCAACACTATTGGATAAAATGAACTGATATAGATCTCACCCATTCCCTTGATACCAAAATAAAATATATCTCAAGAATACGCATGCACCAGTATTCAAATAGTGTCCTAATTTTTTTAAAATTTTTCATAATATATAAATGGGTTCCTACTTCAATCATGAAGGAGATCAACCACCAAAAATCACCACATGTTATAATAAAAACATGGATTTTTTTTAAGAATTTAGTGATAAAATTATAAGATTATGGTCATCATAAAATTAATTTGGAAACAAAGGATTAAATGTTTTTTTATTTAGTTCACAATGTTAGTCTCTCTGAGTAGAACCAACTAAAATTAATGACAAGTGAAATTCCTAGGAAATGAGTGGGAGTCAGTCTGAATCACCAAAAAGGAAGCCCTAATATTTCAGTGTTTTAGGGGGTTGTTGATAAATAATAAGGGATGGGATATAAGGTGTTTGTATGGGTAATGAAATCTATTCCCCATAAAAAAATATGAGAACCCATTCATGACATTATATATGTGTTCATGTTGTTAGAATGTTGAACAAAACCCCCTTGGGATCTGCCATGACTACTTCATGGAATGAAGGATTACATCACACCATCGAAAACTAGATCCAGCTTCGAAAATAGCTATAAGTTCACCCTAGTCCTACCATACTCACTCATAGGTACATTCAACACCACAAATTTCTTGAGAATACCAAGATACACTTTTCTAAGATAAAAATCATAACACATAACACAACTCAAAATTTAAGGGTTGTTATGATACATATAAAAAACATTCAATTATAAGAGTGATAATTTTCTATTTGAATATATTATTTCTTTATAGACCATCACTCAATCATAAAAATAATATTTTATATAATCAATATGTAAATATTAAAGTGACCTTAATAACTCGTCTTCCATTTTTATGTGTCATATAGATTTATGATTATCAAGAAACAATAAATAATTAGAATATTCTTCACTTTTTAAGTAACACAATGGATAAAATTCATTATTATACATAAGGGTTTTATTTAATTAATTTCATCTAAAAAACTACTTTAATGATCCTTGAAATTTTATAGTG
The DNA here is from genome assembly GCA_963277665.1 of Viscum album. Lineage (NCBI taxonomy): Eukaryota > Viridiplantae > Streptophyta > Magnoliopsida > Santalales > Viscaceae > Viscum > Viscum album. The sequence goes on from OY728139.1 coordinate 908,566,670, forward strand.
AGGTATTATAAACTCTATGATAGAAGAGTCTTCTTTTGATGACCACCAATTAAATAAATTATAATGATCTATTTTTCAGGTATCACCATATATTTTCTACATTAAATACATTCAAAAAATAAAGGGGAATAAGGTGAGTTTTCAATAAATTCATTGGTATTCTTAGAAAGGTTGTGAATTAGATAGAAATTGAGAAACCTATTACCTTATAGTTACATATTCTTGGGAAATATTTATGTTGGTACTCCAGCAAATTCTATACATATAGTCATTTTTTGAGGGAATATATTTCTTTATCTCTTTAATATTCACCTTTAATCGATTTTTTGTTTTTACAATATCCAATATTGAAAAATTATTCAGGTACATCTAATATACACCTTCCTCATATATTCACTCGATTGTTAGTTCAATTTCTTTAATAAAACCCTTCATGAAATTTTATCTCTACATGAGTAGTAACCTAATTTTCTTTAGCACCAGAATCCACTTCTTGATTCCATTCTTTTAGAATTTTTTATTAGGATAGATAAATATTTCATGATTCCATTTTGAAAAGAACATATTTAATGGATTTTCTACATGGTTTCTTCAGTATATTTGTGTTACCCTTTTTATGAAACCCATGAAAAGCTTCTTTTATGATATTGAACACTAAAACAATTCTATTATCCCACTATTAGTCTGATTTAATTTATAAATACAATCAAATATCGATATTTGTAATTTCTTATGTCAATTTTAAATAGTACATGGTGTGCCATATCCAACCATACTAGAATAGTTTCATAATTAGTTTGAAATCTATTTGAAATATATTCATAGGATTTATAGAAATAAATTGAAATTTTACTTACTTTGATTTACTCCTAAAGGGAGATTCATTATCATTCTTATTTTTAAATATTTTTTATATTCTCTATACATTATAAGATAATTTTTACATGATCAGTACATATCAAAACACCTCATAAATGTTACCACATTTTTTATAAAAATAATATATGTTATCTAGGAAAATAAATCTCTTCTTGTTGGAATGATTACATTTATCCAATTCATAGTCCGTTTATAGAATTTAATTCTTTTTGTTTAAAAGATTATCATCTTTAATAATGAATTTAATAAATCTTCAGTAGTTTATATCTTGTGAAAAAATTCCAAAACATTATGGCCAAATTTCCAACATCTACAATATTAACCAACAAATATTTTTTTTAAAAATGGTTATAATATGTATATATTTATTTCCATGATACGTATTAGTATTATCATGAATATATTTTATTCTCTTTTAGAGGAGTTAAAATCTGTACTTGTCTTCATTTCCACCCCTGATGATGTTGCAGGTTTCTCTATATTTTTTGATACCCAGTTTTATCTAGGTCCTAAATTTGAAACTATAATAGTAGTTAGAATTATATTTATATATATATATATATAATTAAGTATTTAATGGGTTAAATGTTTCTGGGATCTTGATATTGGTTAATTAGAAGATGAATTCATGCTCGTTTTTCAATAACTATGATTTTAATTTGTTATATGATTCTCATTAATGAAATTTAATGAAAAATGTTTAGTCTATATATTAGGAAGTTTCAATATGTTTCTCCCCTATATTTTTTATTTTTACATCATGGTAATGAAGAATTAAGTTGATGATATTTTCATTTTCTCTTCATCATCATAATCTAATCCTTATGGAATTTTTAGTGCTCTTATAAGGAATTACCATGTTACTATATTCTCATTTCATTAAAGTCCAATGAAAATTATGTGATATTTATACTAATTTTTTATCATTTTTTAAATTAGCGGATTACTTCTATAATACATTTTTTCCATACCTTTCTCAGAAAAATTATTTTAGACTTTACTTTAACCAATGTAATATATTCATCATAAAGTAATATTGATTCTTCTTTAACATCATAATGTTTCCTAAAATTTTTATATCTTTGAATTTTTTTCGATGATGAATCCATATCATTGACTTCCTAAACTAGTTTTCCCTTTCCAAAAATCATTCAATTTATAATGCCAAATATCTAAGTGACCACTTAAATGGTAATTTTTTTGAATAATCCTTAAAATAAAATTGTTGGTCTTCATCTATTTTAATCGAACCATCCTCCCCATTCTCCCCATATAATGAAATTTATTACTAAAAAGTATCAGTACCAATAGATTTTTTAGATTTTAATTTATCACATTAAGAAAATTCAAGTAGTGATAGGTCATTTTTATTTATTTTGAGATATTCATCAGCTTCATTTCCCCCCTTTTCTTTTGTTTATTTTTCATTCGTGTAAAGGAATCTATACTAGAACAAATCAAAGTAACTACCCATATCTCCATAATAATAATATCATGAACATACTAAAATTAATTGTTCATATAGAGATATTAAAACAACCATGAAAAATAAATATTATCTAATTTGTTGAAAATGTTATTAGTAATACCACTTGATTTTCATATTTTATCATTAGGGACAATAAGTGGGGGGTGAATCAGTGTCCCCCTATGTTTACCATATATTAATTTATCTTTCAATTATCCCCTCTTAATTCTTGATCCTATATATGGTTATATGGTATGGATCTATAAATGAAATCTCATACCCCATCACTACATGAAATATGGAAATTAAATAATGAATAGTTATGTTTTGGCTTTTGTAATTTTATTATTTGAAGTTGAAAAAAACTCCATTTTTTTTAACTCTGATTCATAAATATATTATCACTATTTCATTGTAGTGATTGAATGTACTCTTCGATTGGAAACATGGATTTTGATTTTATCATTCACTTCCCAAATGTTTCTCCCTACAATTCATATATATTATAGTATTTCTATAGATGGTTGATCACTCATCATCCACTTCACAATGTAGTATATTTTCTTAAAATCGCTTCTATTGCCTAATAATAATGATGTCATGTGTTATACTACAACTATATTTTATTCAATGGGCCTCAATGATGTCCTAGAATCAGATATTATTATCCTCTTTGGATGTCATGATATCTCTATAATAATATTTTTTTATTAATAAATAGTTATTAAAAATATAAAATGTAATAAAAACTCAATATATATGTTTTATTTTTTTATTAAACTCAAGCCCACATTGATTTATAATAATTATGTCTATTTTTAAAAATGGAGTCTCTATATAAAAGATAGATATTAATAAAAATAGGTTATCTCTTTCTCAATCATCTTTTATAACATTCGCATATCATTGGGATTATCCTTCTTCTTCTTTGATGAAAATGTAATTATTCTTTGAAGTATTTTTCTCATTTATCATTGAATCACATATGATATGTATCTAATAGTAGTATCATATTCCCTACATAATAAATAGAAAACCTCTCAATAGAAAGGATATTTCCTTTCACTGAACCCAAATTATTCTAGTTCAATAGTTTTTATTTTCACATAATATTTTGAAAAATATTTCACATTTCATAATGGAAAATACATGATTTTTTATAGCATAATGTTATTATTCAATTTTCTTGATAATTACAATTTTTTATTCTTGAAAATTTTTATTAAAATATATTACTATTTTATATGAAAAAAATAATTATATTTACATCTTCAAAAAATACTCCAAATCCTTGATTAGTTAAAAAATCCACTCTATAATGCATGAAAACATGTATAGACATTCATCATGGTTTCAAAAACTCCCAATAGTTAAATAACAACTCGCTTTTTTGAATCAACTTTAGTTTGATTACTTAATCTCATTTTGAGTTAGAACTTTTCATTGACTTCATGATGTTTAAATCATAAAAAATAGAAAAATAATCATTTGGTTAATTTTTCATATTCTTCTTTAATGATCATTTTTTAAAAGTAACATATTTACATAGAAACTCTATGTAATATACATTCTATAATATTAAAAAATTACACATATAGATTCCCTTTTATACCCTTTCATATCGAAATTTCGTTCTCAAATGTAACATCATATGAGTTAAATGACTCTTATGATGTAGGATTTCACTAAAATTCTCGATATTAGTCATATTATATGAGTAATTAAATCCTAAGATCCTTTCATATTTATTATTGTTATAATTTTCACTTATTTCATAACATTTAATGTCTTTATATAGGCATAATGATCATTATCATCAAGAAACAACTATTATAAGAAGTAATTCACTCTTGGTAAATTTCATTAACTCTTGTGGAATTGAGAATGACTCATATGGTGTTTTCATCCCCTTTTTTTTCTTCATACTAGATTAGAGATTAATATTTTATAGTAAAAAATGAATCTTATTTAAAACACATATCAAAATTTCTCTGTAAACATATAACTCAAAACTAAAAAATAATTTCCTATAAAAATTAAAAACACACATAATAATTGAAATCTTATAAAAAATATATAATGATTCTCAAGGGGGATAAAATGAAAATGGAAAATATTGTAATATTTCTAAAACTCATCAAAATAACTCCAACATCCTTGACTATATATTATTACACAATTAAGAGTATTTAAATAACATTCACTACTATATTAATTTTATCTCCATGTAAACATATTCAAACCATCTTCATGGTGTTATTCATCACTGTATCCAATTACTTTCAACCACAACACTCCATCGATGGATTTTCACAACATAAAAATCTTTTTTATCATTTCATAAAAACCCATTATGTTATTCATTAAATTAACTCTCTAAAATCATTATAAAATATTTATAGTTAGTCCATCAAAAACCCATCCACAAATAAAATTTATAATCTATATACAAGCTCCCTATTAATAGGATTTATGGGATAGTTACCATGAATCTATCCATATATTTATTCAAAGAAAACAATAGTTTCAATTTTTCATATTCATTAGTAAAATACTTATAATCTATTTTACGTTTTCCAATTACTATCCAACAAAAAATGAATGTTTCTACTTTAGAATCATAACCAAATTTATTGATATAAATACAAACACCAAACTCCTTTGGTATCCTTTACAGTAATGTATGATTCATATTACCCTATATATACTACCTAAGGTTTCATCTAAATATAAATTCAATATTAATTACCTTTTAATTGATTAAACTCTATTATAATCTTCACTATTAATTCTATGTTGTAATTGTTTTCCATGGATGTGTAGAAGTCCCTATCTTGAGTTGGTATTTCTCTATAAACAAATAAATATTAATAAAATATGGAATATAATCCATAATAATAAAAATTTCCCTTGATTAATCCATAAAATATGTAAAACATTAAATATTATGTGTTCCAAATATATACTTGTTTAGTCCTAGTAATAATGGAATTAAATTGTTACCATGCTTAATTTCTCACCACATGTTATAAATAAAGAGCTCAAGGTTCTAACTCTAGTCAATTTTTGCAACACGTATGTATCCATGATTTAAATCGATCATAAAAGGAAATTATATAACTACAATGATATATTACAAATGATTTACAATAATTAAAAATTGATTATATTTGAGAACTATCCAAACAGAAGAAGCCTCTTTCAATGTACCAATTATTTTAGGCATGATTACGTTAACACCCTTGATATAAAAAGTGATTAAATATATTGAAATTTAATCTACAACCCTTTTTATTTAAAGAGGATCCAAATGTGATTACCCATAATAAATTTTTTATTCTTGGATTCTTGATCATATGTTTTAATGAATTATTCCAAATCAATCTCATTTCATAAACCCTGAGAGATTAATGGTCTATGGTATCACTAAACTAGATGCATTGTAATTTCATTCAAGGATTTATATATCCACACATGGAAACAATCATGGGATAGGTTAGTATTATCACCATTGGGTGGTAATTCAATTTTATTTTATTGGTTTTTAGGCATTATCATGATCCAAATATAGTGAATGATAATAAAATTTAGTATCAGTAAGTAGAGAAACTCTACATTGGAACCTAAACTAAGGATTACATGTATGAATAATATATATATAATAAATTATCATCCCATTAAACAAAGATTCCAAAACACCATCCTGTAATGAATTGATAAAATATTACCCTTTTACAGCATTACATCCATTTGTAATAACTAACATTTATGGATCCTCACAAATGAAAAATTTAAAATTTATGTGATTTATTATTTTATCAATGTACTAATTATTATATTATAGTATTGAAGAAACACTAGTGATGTTGAGTAAATTTGGTTAAATTGAAAATTTTGGAATTATTACAGTATTTTGAAACTCATAGCACCCGATGACCTCTATATCTTGGAGATAAGAAATAAACTAAAATGATGATATAATAGAAGGTATTTCCCCTTTTATTTAAACTAATTTTTGTAAAATCCAAATTTGAATAAGAAAATAAAGCTTCATTTTTTTTCCTGGAACTAGTAATTCCTCCAATGCTATGTTATAGATTCTAATACATGACTAAGAATCCTCTGTATGGAAGAACTATCCACTCAAAATATAGCCAAAACCCCAATAAATAAAAATATTTCAAACACTATATGAATTATTTAAAATAACTATGTGATTCATTATATTTTATCCATATTTTCCCAATATAATCCCCAAATTCTCTATGACTTATGAAAATTAAAACTTTTTAGATCCCTCACATCTAGAATCAACATATTTAGCTGTAGAAAAATTCAAATCTGTTACTCAAAAGGGATTATTACTTGGTGTTTAAGTTCTTTACCATGTAATCTCTTATCTCATCCCTAAAATCCCATAATAGTGGATGAATATGATATATGTGTCCCAAAAATTAGATATATTGATAAACACATCATGCATTTCCTTAGTGATTGGGTTACCTACAAGTTTTTCTACATCCCATAAGCTTATTTATACTTAACAATGTGATAGGTGAATTTTTTTTGTCTAAACACAAATAACTGGTTAATTATTGAAGAATTTATTTATACACAGTGATATTGATATATATATATATATATATCCTTGTATAGATCAATTTTCTATATTATTTTAGGGAAATTTTTATTCAAATTGATGATCATAGAATGACTGAGCCCTTTAATCATATAAGTTTAGGCCATAATATTGATACCATTTTATACACCATTATTCACTCTAATAGTTATGAAAAAATTGAATATTGATGAATAATATTGTGTAATTTTTTTATTAATATAATTATGATAATACTAGGTTATTGGGGAACTATTTTTTATATTAAGACATATATGATATGCTTTTCATTTGAGTTATCAATTAGTGGTAAAATTCATTAGAATTTGTTTATGAGAATATAAAAAACATATATATGTTAGTTTATCTTCCATTATGGGAATTAAAACCTCATATCAAATTCTAAATTTATAAAGGGGTATCCAATTAGATAATATATAGTTATAAAAATGTAGACCAAGAAGATCGTTGAAGAAATTTTCATGATTTGTAGTATAATATTATGGGTATTCACTGTTATTCTAAGTGAAATTTTCCTTCCTTTTTATTAAATTGATTAAATTTAAGGGGCAATTTGGAACAAAATCCATTTTATTTATAGAAAAAAATAATGATAAAAGAATTGTATTTTTGTAGAATAGAGAGAAATAATTATATTGGGCACAATTTATCAAATATTTTTTGTGATGTATACACTAATTATAAACTACGTATTTTTTTCAAATAATAGCTATTAAATAGAAATTTCTCACATTAATGTTATATGATTTATCATAGGATTTATTTTCCCTTATGTTCTTTTGAATAAAGAATCATTTGTGCATTTTCATAAGTTAATTTTATGTACTGATGATAGGATTTGGTTGATTCCTATAGTGAAATAATGTAATTAAAAATGGACCCCTTGGAATTTTTATAAGGGGAAGGAAAACCTATATTCCTACAATGTTATATGGGCCACATAAATCTTATGTAAACTTCCCTATTTTTCTCAGAATTCATTCATCTTTATTCCGATTAGCACAAATTATAAGGGTAATTATACTTCAACTATAAAAAACACTATTCATAAATTGAAGTCTATTTGAAAGTGAATAATATATTAAAACCGTATATCAAATGTTAAAATGTATCTCTATAATGAAAATAACACTTATTTGTAAAGAAAATGTGCATATCTATTATAGTCCCCAATAGACATTCATTTTTTGTAATAGAATATCCCATTTGTGTTCATATCAAATCTTTTATAGACATTTTTTTGAGTTTGGTGAATGGTTTTTGGGTTTCCATAATTTGTGATAATGATATAACACCTCATTATGGTCTTGTAATTGTATAGTGAAGAGGTCTTCATTTTAGGTGATGTTCTTAATCATATATAAGGATTCATATATTTTATAAGGTATTGAATATGTTAGTTTCATTATATGTATTTTTGTATTTTTCCTCTAAATACGACCCTTAGGAATCATTTCAAGTATGAATAATTTCCTAGGACAAAAATCCTGAGAAAAATAACATCATTTGTAAACCCTTTTCCAAGGAATGGTAAAAATAAATCTCTCCTTCATTGATTTGTATTTTGGTCCTAAGAGAGGGAAAAGTACATTATCTATGTCCTCTATACTGATACCCACTCTATATAAAATTGTTATTGCACTAGTCACATATAATCAACAGTAAAGGAACCCTTGAGTTTCATTTATGGAGGGATTCTCACCATTTAAATTTTATATGGTGGTAAAAATAATAACGTTGTATCCTTAGTTGACACACTCACACTCTTATAACCCCAATATCATGTCAAATCCATGATTCCTAATTTATATAATTATTTCTTTCCAATGGTTCATCACAAAAAATGATTTAAAATATATTTCCCCACATAATGGAAGGTCCTTGTTTATATATATGTGTTCCACCTTAAAGGTATCTCTTTCAACTAGGCTTCATACATTGGATAAATTAATTACATATATTCCCTTATTATATTCCCTTATCCTAGTCTAAATCCATGAAATTGTTGTTGAAATAAGGCCACCTCAATGCCCACCAGACTAACATGACTTAGACAATGTTAATGTATTAGTTCTTCCATTAAATCATGTATTCATTTGATATTACAAATAAGTAACTTTATAGAATAATTCAATTATTGTTACCCCCTAACTAGTATGTCCCTCATTATATAATCAATCTTTTACTCCCTTGATAATAACAGACCAATCTTTAGTCAACTACTGAATGTTCCTCTGGATCAAGATGTACATATTGGCTACCCCAAACTAGCATCCTTTTATTTTGGGTTACAATTATAATACCAGTGTCTATTAATTAAACTAGAGACATTAATGAGGTTATAATGTAGAATAATAACCAATTTATAATTACTAGACCACACCACCCATGAGAAGTTTCATTAATCCTTATCTATTCATCATCATGTATGAGATAATTAAGATAGGCCCCCAACCAGGTAAAATCATTACATATATCCTTTACAATTTTATGTTTCTCACGAATAATCACCACATAAACCATTTATAGGGACATTTAACCCAAAAATCAATCCCCCAAGACATTAAATGGTTTATAATTGGTCTTTATCTTGTTAACATATAATCAAATACACCATGGTTTAAGTTTCATAAAAAAATAACTACATTATTTCATGGTAAATGACCTTAAAAGGCATATCTTTGCACTTTCATTCATAATCACAAAAGTTAAATCATTGATCATTTTCATATAACCTTAGAAATATCTTAGTTGTTCCTGATTTAAATCCCTTAAAAGTAATCATAATAGTCTTTATCAAAGTACTACAAAAGGTATGACATCTATTGTTAAAATTAACTAAACTTTGTGGGTTTTATATGTAATTATGTGTATATATAGGAATACCCACTAACAATAATGATCTTTACTCCACAACACCGTACACCTCCCTAGATGAAAAAAAAATTATATAGTGCCTTTTTAAGTGGATTTATACAACAGTGTGATCAATCAATAAGTGGAAAAATGGATAACCATTACTACATACATATATATATATATGAAACATGTCGTACATATATATTAATATATCAATTCCTAGAATCGATTGATCATTTTGAAGATAAGGTTAAGTGTCATTGTTATAAAAAATGAATTAATAATTATATCTTAATTCTATAATATAGGCATGGACTAGGAAAAAAGAATTCATTGGATGATTTTTCCACACAATCGCTTATCTTTGACATTCAATTCAAATAATATCTAGTTGAACTTAATAATCATCAATCATTGGTAATAATACCTTTAACGAAACATAAACTGTAGGAATATATATGTAGGGGAACACAATTTGATATGGGATATGTGGGTACTAAGTAGTTTGTAAGATCCTTATATTTTTAGTTAATTTTATTATCCAATATGTATACTTAATACTTAGGTGGTGTGTTTGATGTTGAATTTTTTTTTTGAAATTTCATATTTTTACAACATAAGTGATAATGATTTACAAACTCATAAGATACGTTATTCTTATATTCGTTGGTAACCACGTTTCATAGAAATTGGAAGTAAAATATGATACTCAAACCACTTATCATTATTTAACTACATATATTATTACAAATTTTAGGTATTTATGTGTTCATATAGTATTAATGTGGATAGACTACTTAGTATATGGATATAATCACCTTTACATTATGTGTATCTTTTCTCGATTGAGTTGAAAAAATGTTGATATTTGGAGGATTAGTTTTTTTGTACATTAGAGTTTTTAGTTATCATATAGTTCATCATACCACAAAGATATTTTTGGGTTTTGTGTTTTTTTACATTATGGAGTTGTGAATATATTTTCAGGGAAATAATAGTTTACAATATATCTTCTTAAAATTGGTAATTTTCATCTTCAAATGATTTTGGTTATTTATAAATTACTATTAGAGTTCTTGTTATGGGGTTTTTAATTCTAATTATAGACTAATATTTTGTTTTATATATGTTAATACCTAATATATGAGAGATAAAAAACCCATTAATATCCCTAACTCATGGCCTTATAGAAGTGGGATTAGGGACTCACACTCTATATTGTTGTTAATTTATTGGGTGGTCTTAGTGGGATTGGGTAAGCACATATTTTAAATAATATGATAATTAGAAAATTGAAAAACTCTTTGACACAAATTTTTTACATAAAGGTATAAAATTATCTCATCAATAAAAAATTATTTAAAATATAATTTATAATGAGTAATGGTATCCAAACAAATAAATTCATGAAAATATCAACATACATAGCTTATTCTTCAAAAAATATATAATTTTTATTTTTTATGAGGTGAAAATATTAATCTCAAAAAAATATAATATTTATTAAATGACACACATTATTCTATTACTCAAAATAATATATTTCAACTATTTATCTAAAATGAAAAAATTATGAATCATGATCTGTAAGGATAACTGTAATTTTTTAGAATATACATTATTCATTCAACAAGATATTCATCTTTATTTTTTAAGAGTAATTACATTGAATGATCAATCTTATCTTAAATAAATACTATATTCTCCTTCATCATGATTCTCACCCTCAAATTAGAATTTCAATACATTCAACCCACAAAATTGTTTCATTGTTTTCATGCAAAATTGAAAGAAATAATAAAACATTTTTTATGCTAAAATAAAAATTTATAAACAAAAATTACAAATTTGTCAGTTATTGTCTATATTTTACAATTCTATATAATGTGAGGTTAAATTTTTGTTTAATTTTTAGTCATTTCATGTGTGTATATACATATTTTTTCTAATTAAATTTTTCGGTCAGTATTATATATATATAGATAATAAATATTGGGGAACCGCTATAAATTTTGGTTGGTAAATCGGTACAAAAAAAGTATTAGGTGATATAATTTGAACTTTAGTGGGATAAATAATGGTTAGTAAGCCCAGGTCAACCATAGGGAATTTAACTCAACCCTAGAGTATTTTTGGGAACCCATCTTACATATAGAATTAAAATGGACCTGCAACCTATGAGGAGGATGATTTTTTTATTAGGGAGAAAATTATTTATAAAATACATTTTCTTTCCTCCTGTAATACTATACCAAAAAAACACTCATCTCTATGGAATTATTCATCATTTTGGATCCGATAGGATCACTTAATGTTATATTAACATTTTATAATGTTCTCTGAGAAAATTGTAGAAAATATATTCTATATAATCCATAAACATTAAATTTCTTTCTTTGAGATACATCATTAGTTAAAATATCTATTTTTTGATTTTTATCATGTTTTTATTAAATTTATGATAAGTGGAAACAAAATTTGATGATTTCATTTAATGAGTGGTAACCATGATGCCAAATTTATGTTTTTCCATAAAATTATCTACTTGTTATATATGTTTATAGGGATTGATATATGTTTATAGATACGTAGATAAGTTTTTTGAATCTAAAATTTTCACTAAGAGGCATGCCTTATTGAAAATAATTAGCAGTGATTTCTTGGATAATGAAAAAGTGTGTTACACCCATTTTATTAAACCTTTAATATTAATAAATTTAGGAGAGTATGAGGATATCACCAAAATGTGAGTATATATAGTGTGTAATGGGTCTAGGTTTGGGAATTTTAAATAGATCAAACTTGTATGGACTTTGGGATCGTGTTATAATGTTTCACTTATATAAGGAAGTTTCTACTAGTGATGAAAATAAGTTTATCTTATGTTGTATAGGTTTGAAGTACATATTCACATAACTTATTGTTTCTCATTGTTTAGGTTAAATATTCCGAGTTAAGACTTGTTCTGGTATTTGATAATAGACACCATGTTATGTAGATTATGTATGGGAAATGATGATTGGTGACTGTGGTATGAAATTATACATTTATTGTGATTGTTTAGATTTATAAAATATATTAATACCAAAATTCAACTTAAATTCCAATGATATATGAGTGTTATAATTACTTTTTTCAAAAGGGTTTACTTTTGTGATGGGCCTATTTATTGTTGATTTATAACAATTTTATCCATCTATTATGTATGGGAAAACGGAAACCAAATAGCTATCATAATATGGGAATGGATAATTTGGAGCTTATTATAGAACTTGGGAATTGTTTTTGACCACCATGATGTGTCATTATGGATACTATTATAGGGTCACAAGTCTTTATTTTGTTGAGAATATGTACTACTCATAATATAACTTAATTGAATAATCAATAAAAAAAGGGAATTGGTGATACTGAGAGATATTATATTGAATACTAAATATTTATATATACACAGAATTTTCCTTCTATATAAGTATGTGTCACATATATAGTAATATATTAAAGTATAAAATATAATGATTACACTTTATTTTATTAATTTAGAACATTTCATTTTATCAATAATTAATCAAAGTAAAATGAAGAATATTACAATGGGGTAATAAATAAATAAATAATATAAATTTATTAGAATGGGAAAATATGGATAATATTGATCTCATAGGATTTTTTCAGTCATGTATAGAACTGTAAAATAGAAACATGATGATAGTAATGTAAAATTGATTTAAAAATTAAAAATATTGATAATTCATAGAAATTGAAGTAACGAGTGGATGAATTGAATATTAGGTATCTATAATATGTACAAAACCATTAGGAATTTTGGGAATTATAACCACTAAGAGTTACAATCATTGGGAATGTTGACTGGTGGAAATTATGATCGTTCGGAATAATGACTACTCGTAACATACCTATTATAATGTGACCATTAGAATAAGTGTATATTGAGGTAATTAAGGGAACAAACTGATTAATTAGGAGGAAATGATGGCCTCATCTAGTAGAATAATGACTAATAAATATCACTTTTCAAACTCTTTGGAGGGATGTTACATGACTAGGGTTCCAAAATGACTAATACCATGCATGGATTCAGTAATTGTGGCTCAAGCGTGACTACCTATGGGAAAATTTCAAATCAGGTTAGATCACCACTTGATCAATATATGTTGTTAACCCCATAAAAGTACCACCACTAGAAAATTTACTATTAGGTTTGTTATTTGTATACTAAGGGGTTATGTTTCTCAACTATAAGTACATTTAAGGTATAATTTCTTAGAAACAAATTTTGTTAACATTGAGCCTATATTATTTATTAAAAATGTTTATCTTATATAAAATAAAAATAATTATATAATGAATAAGACAAAATTTATTTTCGATACAAGGATACCACATTTTTAATCTTGAAATATAAATATAAATATATATATCATTTTCAATAAAATACAATATTAAGATAAATTCATAATTTTCAAAAAAAAATCCTACAGTGAGCAACATTTTTCTTATATAAATACTAAAATAATTTAATTTAATTATTTGTATTTTATTAAAGGGTTGAAAACATGATCAATTTATGAAAATAAGTATTTTCAATAAATTTAAATTCTGTTTAATTATTAAATTTTTCATATTTAGAAAATAATTTTTAAATAATAAATATCATATATAAAATCATCACATTGATATTAATCAATAGTTATTTTTTCTATACTATTTTGAGATAGTTGATTTTTTTTCTAAGAAGTAAACTATGGTATAAATATACTGTAATTATCTTGGCATCACAATGATAAGAATGTGATGTAATAAATAATAGAATGACTTACTCTGAAAAATACGTGTTTTATAATTTAAAATATTGGTTTTAATGGGATATGTTAAATTTCTGAAACCTATAAAGTACCTTCAATGTCCTAAAACTTATTTTAAAATTTATACAAAATATTTGGTAAAAATGAATTGAATCCACATAAAATTTGATATTACATTATGGATTTTGGTTGATAAAAATAAAAAATACCAATACCCCTTATAAAACACTATAGTCTAAAACCATGGTAACACTAATTATTTTTATTTTTTATAAAAAAAATCCAAGGATAAATTTTGGAAATTAATAAATAATTTTTCATTTTTTTTCTGTAAATACCCACAACTTATCCCATTATCTATACTAAAAATACCTTATGTTTGAATATCCAATCTTTTTCTCTCTCTTGATTCTCTGTAATAAGTTTCTATGTTTCTAATGATAATTTCTCAGGCTTTATGAAGCTATAGGGAATGGTGAGGGATTCCCTTCCTCATGCTTTATATAGAAGTATTTCCTTCGCAATAAGCCTTTTTATTTTAAATTAATCATATTTATATGTGTTCAAGGAAATTACCTTATATTTAAAATGATTATTAATTAACTATAGAATATATTTCCCTCTTATTTCCCTCAATTCATTATAAATTTTGTATACACATTATGTTGCTGAATTTACCCCATGATTGTCCATGCCACTCTTCTTATTTGTAAATAAACTACCTTATTTTCATTCAATGGTTACTCATAAAAATTTAATTTTAAATAATTTATTGATTATTTAATTTTATGAAACTCACATTCCCATTTCATGGGTTTTAAATAATAAAATGTATATCCCTTTAATATCTTATAAAATAAATGATTTATATATGAAACCCATTCTCATTATACATAGGATATTCATGAATTTTTTTAAAATATTAACTATGTCACACAAATAAATTTAGACTCATAGAGGGTTCACCATATTAGTGATCTAAATAATGGGGTAATGTTTTCATCTCCTGGGATACTAATTTTGATGCACATGTGGTTAGCCTAAAACATTATGTTATGATGTGTTGGTGGAGAGCCTTGAATTATGCCTTTGTTGTCA
This sequence comes from Viscum album, assembly GCA_963277665.1. Taxonomy (NCBI): domain Eukaryota; kingdom Viridiplantae; phylum Streptophyta; class Magnoliopsida; order Santalales; family Viscaceae; genus Viscum; species Viscum album. The sequence goes on from OY728139.1 coordinate 908,582,439, forward strand.
TAATTTTTTCCTACATTAATTTGATTCCATGTGAATGTGATTTAATATTTTCATGTTTCCATGTTATTATAATATGATTTTTTCTCATTTGTATCATGATTATTATGAATGTTCCCTTACTAGGCTTTATAGAACACCGCATTTATTAGGGTATTTCCAAAGATACCATATCCATTAATATAATATCATTGGGATATAGGTGTAAGTGATGGAATTTCAATAAATATGATGTATGTTATATTCAATTTAACATCTTTATATGCCTAATTTCATAAATACACTAGACATCTTGATTTTTTAGAGGTATTTTATGGATCGTTTTTTAAACATCATATAATAAAATGTGTAGTGATTTTTTAGGTTACTCTTTTGAGAAACAAATAAAATTCAAGTGATTTTTACTAAATAATATTATCCAAAAATATTGAAAATATCGATGATAATTTGAAATATAGGAAATCCTCCAAAATTTTCGTAAATTAGAGGGTGTGTGGGTTCTTTTTAATAACATCCATGTTTGGATACAATAGAGTGGACATAGTTCTGGAATAGATTCATCTTGCGATAAGAATCCTTAAAAGGGCTTCTTGGGTATTATCTTTTTATACACCCTCAGAATGAGGAGTAAGACATAATTAACACATGGTTTTATACTCCAATGGGATATGATTTGGATAATTAAAATTCCCTATAAAACCCATTATGAAATATTTTTATGTATTTTTATGTAATTTCATGATGAGTAGATAGACAAAATAATATTAAATAAACATGGATTACCTATATTGAATCTTAGGTGTTCATAAGATATGGTATATATGTTGTTCCTTTTTTGTTAATAATTTCCTTTATTTATATGATTATTGAATTATACATCCCCATGTAGAAAATTATTTTATTTTATAAAGTGTCTTGAAAAATAAAGAATCATTTGAAAACATATGTGATTGAAAATTTTATGATTTACCTAATTGAATTCATTATATGGTTTCAGAATGATTTGATAACTTCCTAGAAATACTTGGACAACTAAATTATGTTATGAGTAATAACATGAATCACATCAAAGAACCTTCTTCTCTAATAAAATAACGGGTTATATTTGGATATTTTATGAGACAGAGGCCTCCTACAATTAGTGGAATATATAATCCCCTAATTATAGAGAAATAAATTAACTCCATTGAGAAAATATTAGTTATCTACTAATTTTCTAAGAACGATCAGGTCAATTTTTCTTCAATATAATAAATGAATTAGATTATTAGGGGTGGAAAAAGATCAAGATTGAAAATTCTAAGTAAAATGATGAACCATGGAGTGGAAAGTATTCATGATGATACATACAAATAAATATTTACCATGAACTCTCTATATTAAAATGTATAAAGGGTTTATAAAATCATTAAAATTGAAGATTAATATGTTATGATATTTGAATAAAACATCAAATATCTTGAACTATATAACTTAGGATCTATCATTAATTATTAACGTAATGTTGACCGCTTCTTTAGTAGATTAAATTCAAGTCTGTAGAAATATTTTTTTTATTTGAGACATTGGATGTTATGGTTTAATTTAATGATTTCCCCTCAATGTTGAAATAAGAATTGACAATTTTAGATGGTCTTTTGGGACTATAGGAAACAAGTAGAGAATGGATTTTAACTATAGATTATCAATGAATAATCCTCATGGTTGTAAGAAAATAAAATTGTCCACTTTTCACAACTGTTGAGAGAGGCATCCTAGAAAATACCAAAATGGAACAAGGGTATGTTACAGGTGTGTAAATAAGTTTCATCAAGATAATTAATGTTGGAAGGAGATTAAAAGATTGACGAATGTAATGGAGTAAAATATGGTTTTCGTGAATCCTTATCCCATGGTCCAATGTTTCAAATTACAAGAACAATGAAACTATGCAAACCATTAACAAAAGACCATGGTTATTGAAGATATATGATGATAAGGACATCCAAATCTAAGAGATAAAGGATATTATTATTTCACCACCACTATTGAGGTATATATTTATGATAATGTGGTGATAGGTGCACTAGTATCTATTAAAGAATATTTAATGTACTATTTGATTCTAGATTTATGCATTATTTTAGGTCCTGTAAGTCTAATAAAACTATTTAAATGCCACCTAAAAACATGTAGCTTGAGTTATCTATGAAAATTTAAAATGGGTAAATAATTTCATATCATTCCGGGAACTCCTACCCAGTCAATATTTATGGATTTAATTTCCCATAAAACTATTACATATTCCTTTTGTTGGAATTTTATATTATATTGGTCTTGGATTGGTTTTCCTTATATATATCCTATATCATTTTCCTAGATATGGAAATAATTTTCCATGTCCCAAATCATTATCTGATTTTGTACATGTGTAAGGTGGAGAATGAATCTCCTTTAGAAACTTCTTCTCAAATATGGATATCATAACATTATGAGAAAGAATTTATACCTCGAATTATTAACTCAAAGGATGGGACCACTCTTAAATCATTTCCATGGTATGTAAGTAAACTGATGTACTCCCTAATGAAATTATTATTCTTCGCCTAAATTGTATGGTTATATTATCAATTGAACTTTTACCTAGATCTTGGTTGATATAAAAGACTATGTATATAATAACACCCATTGGGAAAGAGTAACTAATAAATAAACTACAATATAATCCTAGAAAATGGTGTTATACACATGAGTTATTAACTATGAGGTTCACTAGTCCTCCTTTTCATTAAGAAGTAATGGTCAATGTGCCTATATATAGATTATCATGAACTAAAAAAATCATGGTAAAGAATAAAAATACCTTACCACAAATTGATGTATTGTTCGATAAACTAAATGGAGCCCATTACAACTCTAAATTTGAACATTGTATAGGGTATCATTAAAGAAATGTGAAAAAGCGGTATATTCCCAAGACTACCTTTCATATAAGTAAAATACTAAGAGATCGTATTAATGACCTTCATACTCACTAATACTCTAGTTATTTTTATGGACATTATGAATCGAGTCATTACATATTACATGAAATATTTTTGGTAGTATTTAGAGTGTATATTCTTATATAATTCAATATAAAGTAGGATTATAAATATAATTTGAATATCACACTAAAGACGTTGAGAATGAAGAAATTGTATGCCAATTTCATCAAATGAGAAATTTGGCAACAGAAATTTCCTTCCATGGTCATGTAATCTCAAATGAGGTTATATTAGTTGATCCTTTGACAACATATGTGATTTAGGAATTAATTAGAAAAAATTCTATAAAATAGACCAATAGTTACCCCAATTAGATGTGTATTATTAACAATAGTTTAGAAACATTTCATGTTTGTAAAACCCAGTAAACAAATATAACATTGAATGGTGTAATTTTTGGATAGTCTAATGATTTTAAAGATATAAATAGAGTTTAGGAAGAGGATATTAACTACCCCAATACTCAAAATTTCAACCTGTGCTAAAATATATATTTTTGAAATTGATGCTTTAATGATGGGATTAGGTTGTCTCCACACGAATAATTAGAAAAAAAAATTATGCTCAATATTCTGTATCCACCTAGGGATATAAAATATGTATATATATTATAAAGATAATTGTTGTTAGGATTTTTTGAATAAGGATTCTAAAGTGTGTGGATGAAAGTGCTTAGTATATCTAAAATTGATTATAGAAATCTAAAATACCAAGGCGATGATATAGCCCATATAAATACCTTTATATAAATGGGATAAAAATACAATGGATTTGATTAATGTGTATTACTAAAACACCAATGGAAATAATTCCACTCAGGTTGCGGTATACTATTATATAAATACATAAAATTTCATTTAAATTCTAAAATAATTATCACTTTAATAACATGAATCGATATACATTTTAGAAGTTGTGAGGATACGGGGAACCTCATTTTCAATAATATCTAATAAAAATAATAGATTCAACATAAAATTATATAAATGTATTTAATATGTCGAAAAGGAATAGGGTTTCCAACCATTTAAATTTATTTAATAATAGGAAAACAGAAAAATGATAGGTATTACATGATCTCCTTCATTGAAGGTGCACCTTCGACTATGTTCCCTTCCCTGTATACATATGAGACATTCAAATTTATATGTTTTATGCTAGTAAGACATTCAATCCACTGGGGTAGAAGATGCCAAGGGACATCTTCGGTACTCCACATTCAAACATTAATAGAAACAATATAAATAGATTAGAAATATAGAAACATCCAATATGAAATATTTAACATATGATGGAATAAATTATTTCCCATAATTCATCCTCATATTCCATACCAATTCTAATACAATGTTAAAATAATCCATTCATAAATTCACCGAGTGTGTGAAAACACTTTCACAACCTGGCGGTCCTGGTGTTCCCGCTACCACTCCATACTCATTAACCATAATCCAATTAATTATTGGTGGAATCCATTTCATGTATTTAATTATGATAGGATTCTTGGATCTTCCCTAAACACCCAAAAACATGACATTGGTATGATTAATCATGTTTTTATCCATTTCATTTATCTAAATGTTTTCTTTTGCATGTACATCTCTATCTAGCATGATAATACCTTCATAAAACAAAAACATTGAATGTTAAAGTCCTGTGTATTTACTTTTATCCAAATAAAATATTTGATAGAAATAATAGCATAGATAAATTAATTATATACACTCCCACTCATACTCATTTTATTAATGTCATTCATCAAATTTTTCACATTCATTGTATAGAATATTATGATATTAAATATACTACTCACAAAGTCCCATAGATTTTTAGAATAACTACCATCTACTAGAATGTGCATCACAATTTCTTCATCTTGAATGAAAATATATAAAAATAAAGAAAGATTATCTTATTCCTTCTTTAATTGATCATGAGTTGGGAATCAATTTATCTAGATTTACCAAAGATAGTTGAACTAATAGGTTTTAATGAAGGATAGCTTAACTTTTAGAAGTCAAGGTGGTGGTATGATGGAGAAAATTCGTTTTATTATATAGAACTCCATTGTATTAAAACAATCCAATTTTGATATGCTTCCAAACAGTGTGTCAGATCAAAGAAAGTTATAACTCATGATTTCCGGATCAACCAAATGAGGCACTATATCCTCATATCTATTAATGCATCTGATTAATTTAGCAATCACCATGTGACACTGCTCTAAATGAACCATCATCATGTCTTGGATGGACTTTTCTATCCAAGTAGTTGTCTGATTGTTTATGTTGGTTTGTTTGGAGACCATCCATTGTGAGTTTTTCATGATGTAGGGATAATATTGTTTTATGGATGCCCAAAAATAATATGAAAGGTAGTGAGGGTAAGCCTCATAAGTATCTTACTGAACCAAACTATTTATATCTTAAGGATGGGATCATCCAATTTCTAGAGTGAGCGTGATAATTTTCAAAGCATCCCATCATTGAAAATTTTGAGATCTTTGATTAAATACCCACCCATCTCAAATGTCTATATACATTCTTTCCAAGAGATAGTTATTGACTTCCTTTCATGCATAAGAATATTCCATATAAAATTCCCTATCATGCATAAGAGTTCCTTTAATAGACTTCTCGTATATCTGTATATAGAGAAATAATAAACAAAAAATCATTGTAATAACTGAGTTAACAAGGCATATCATTCCACCATGGGACACGATCATACCCTTCAATATGGAAATATAATTGATAATTCTAGATCTTATTCCTTCAAATAATTTTAGTTTCACCATCCCACCAAATAAGGGAACCCCAAGATATTTTAAAGGCAAGGTTCCTTTTTAACTCCAAAATATCTCATGATCCTTTCTTGTTTTCCACTAGAAATAACCCCTCCAAAAATAATGAATTATTTGTTCAATCTAATTGATTTTCTAGAATCATCTTCATAGTGTGAAGATATTACATTGATCATGAAAATGGGTTCCTTTTAGGCTTTTCTCAAAATAATGATATCACCCTCATACAAGAGATTAGATGGAGAAAACACATCATTGTCTGCTCTAATATGTTTATAAATAAGGTATTATTCTTGATCAGCAATGTATCTTCTTAAATAATCTTTAGCAATGGAAAAAATAATTCATGAAATGGGATCTCCTTTCCTAGAATCTCTTAAGCACTAAAAGAAACCCCATGGGGATACATTAATAAGAATGGATAGCCTGCAGACTGAAGGATCATACTATTAAGCTTGATGAAATAATTTGAATAATTTTTTAGTGAAGTCATCAGGGCCAGGAAACTCTCAATGTTGAGAGAGAAGATTGCATTTCTCAATTTCTCTTTTGATGGAACCATGAGAAGTTCTTGATTTTAATGCTCTTATATGCATAGAGAAATGTTTTAAATCAACTTATTAGTGCAGTCCAAACCATCATTAGAATACAACCTCTCAAAGTTACCCACCATAGCATGGAAAATCTTATTTTCAGAGGTAAACATGTTATCATCCCCAAAAACGACTTTATTTCCTGCATTAACTCCTTTTTAATTGTGTAGCCTATGAAATAATTTTATATTCTCATACCCTTTTTCCGAATTTGATGTCGAGTTGACATATGTTATGTCTTTCCTAGATTGTGAGGAGGTCATCAAACCAATTTTCATATTATTTGTCATATCTAGAAGAAAATTATAGTTCTAATATATAATTTTACAATCATCCAAATTCTCCTCAGCACCTTTTATTTCAAACTAAATATTAGAAAATGATTTTTTACTCCATTCTTAAGGATTTTCCTGGAAGAATTTTAATTTTTCAGCAAGAATCCAAGAGTAGCTCTAGAGAGGATTGATCCTCCATTAATCAAGAATTAATTCCCCATATCTAAGAATGAGAATAAAGACAGTATTAAATTTAATGGGTAATGGAGCAGACCTTTGCAAGTGATTAGATAACTCAACCATGACAGGAGTATGATATGAATGATTTTTGGGGAGAGAATATCTGAAATATCAATACTCTATCTTGTATAATCAATTTGAAGAAAACACATATCAGTTTTTCACGCACCTTTTTAATGTGTTTTATATCTAATCTATGTGAATTCAACAATAGTAATTTCAATATCAAGTAGATTACAATTATCAACACTTGTAGATAATTCCAAGGAAGTAGTTCTATTAAAGTTGAGAATAGATTTCTACTCTGGTTTTAGAACTGTTTTGAATTTACCTAAAATAACACATTTATTGCTAATGGTTCCATGAAAAAATCATTCTACTTCCATAATTCCTTTATTATACGGTTTTATGTAGAGGAATAATTAATTGGGATGGAAAAATTGAGCATTGGGTTCTGAAAGACATAGTAACACTCTATGATAGATTGGAACAAGAGATAATATTAATGTTTCCATGCATAAGAATTCATAAATGATCCATAGTATTATCATGCATATAGAAACCCTAGCCTTTTTCACATAACAATTCATGATTTTAAACATAATTCATCATCATAGTACAAGCCAAGGATCATTAAGTCTAGTGTCTTGGAAGATTAGGTACATGTAACATAAAACATGGGCTAAAAATGTTTCTTTATTTAATCTTCATAATGAGCTCCTAACTTCCTTTGATCCCTTACATCTGGATAGGGTACCCTGGGGAACACATGAACAAATGGATGATCTAAAAATCCCAGTAAAAAAGAACATAAGAATAATCTTTAAGCATATGAGTTAGGAGGCTTGACATAATGATATTGGAAGCATGGAACATATGGAATCATAATATATAAACATGGGATCATAAAAACATGGAATAAAATAATCATGGGATCATATATGCTTGAGATTATATAAGCATAGTTTCATAAAGAGGTGGCAACAACTATAAACATGTCTTCACTACGAGTCAAGGCTAACCGCCAATCTTGTTTCCCGTAGTAGCACAAGCCAAGGCTAACCGCCCAGACCGTTTGCCCAAAATCTTCTCATGAGACATTAACATTACCCAATGAATTGGAGTGCTATATGGGCTCACCCGTCTAAGCTTATTCATGTCTATGCTATCCACATAAAGAACCTCAATCATATATAAACATAAGAGTACCCAATGAAAGAAATGGGCACACAATCACGTTATGAAGCATAATAAATAGGGGCGTAACATACAAGCGTCCATGAAAGAAATAAATTAAATCATAAATAGACATTAATAATTTATAAAGTCATAAATCAGGACAAGAGATAAAAAACTGAAGTGGTAACATGTAAAAATAGTTTTTAGGAATCTTTTAGTCAAAACATTTTAGTGTAGTTTAAGAAAACATCGAATATCTATTAAAACGAAAAGCGGCATAATATTTTTTATAAAACCATAAGTAAAATAGGACGGTAATTATAATAAAAATACTGATTTTATAAGGACAAATGTGACTTAAAACAGAGGATAGAGTACACTTGATAATAGGAAAAAACTTGGGAAGTTCCCTTAAAACTGTTTCACTTATTGGGAAGTAATGATGAGAGAATCACTTAAAATCATGCATATCTTCGAAAGAAAGTGATGAAAGAGTATTGATAAATAGAAATGGAACAGGTAAAAAAAATTTAGAGTATTCACAAGAAAATATAGGATAACATCACTTCGGTAGAAAACTAGATTAGACAACCCGAAGGAATAAAAGAGGATCATGTAGAATTCTTTACGGATTGTCGGCATGGTATCGGGATTACATGAGAGGGATTAGTGAGAGAGGAAAGGGAATTCTCATCACTTATAAAAAAAGAGGGAATTATGGGTGAGGTGAGAAATCATACCCCATAATTAATAATTACACACAACATGTCTTATCATTGTGAACAATCTTGAATAAGAGTGAAATAGAGAGGATCCCTTACCTTAGGTCCGTTGGTGTTCTCTACTTGATATTAATGACCTGAATAGTAAAATTAGGTTTATTAATAAATTTTTCAAGAACCTTATATAAAATATAGAGATTCATTATACCCTTTTTAAGTTCATTTATACCCATTTTGATTGATTACAAGGTTCAATTTCATTGTTCGGTGCCATTTGTTTCGTTTGTTTTAATGAAAGGTTCAATTGTATTTAGGTTCAAAAAAATTGTAAGATGAAAGTGTTTTATCTAGAATTGAAGTTATATAATATTTTTGGGCATCCAGTAGGTTACATTGTTACAAAATTCATTTGGTTAATTATATTTAAAGAGAACCATTACATTAAATATTAATGATAAACACTTGAATTAATTTTAACAATTTTTCCCATAAATGACTAGTTTTGTATTATTGTTTTATATCATGAGTGTATGAGCATTACATAACCATAAATATAAAATATAACATATAAAATAATCTGGTTAAACCCTAACATAAATGGTTTCATGACCAGAATCAAAATTATAAAAGAATTTGAAAACACAAAATCCATGATGTTGGTAATTTGACACATCATGAAGATGTTTTAATTCTAGATCGCGAGGGAGAGGAGGGGAAGCATGATGCTTGAAATTTTCCATAAACATGATTACCATCCAGAATATATGAGATTATGGATCTCTCATTCCTTTTGGATAAGGGAGGGTAAGAGGGTATAAGAAAAAAGGGAAATGAAAACAAAACACTTCAAAACAAAAGTGGGTTCTTACCCTTTGATCTCCTCTCTTTGAGACTCCTCTTGGGGTTGTGGTTTGGGTATTTTGGAAAGACCAGAAAGCCTTGGATGTGGGTAAGGATCTTGGGAGGGTATTTGGACAGAAATTTGGCTAGGCACAAGGCTTGAGATGTGTGAAGGAAAGAGGTTAGGAGAGAGGGTATTTATAGTGGAGGAGAGAGGGGTTTCCTTAATATAAAATTCATTCAATTATTAATTATCCACAAGACAAGAAACAGTGAGTCTTGGATGACAAATTATATTATTTTTATAATTTAATCCAGAACCAAGAGGTCTTACATCTGAAGAACATCACACGTGACTCTATAATTATCTTATTTAGCTTATTTTTTGTAAATTACGGTATTTCAATATTTATAAAAAATTCAAGTATTTCAGAAAAATCCCAAAAATTTACCCCAACCATTTTTTGACGTGTAGAAACCAAAAATGATTTCTGTTTTTCAAAAATAATTTTCTAAATATTATTATTTTAATATTTAAATAAAATAATAAGTTATTATCAAAACCAGTTTTAATGCATTCATTAACTCATTCTAAACTATAGGTATATCGAACATCCAACATGAATATTATTTTTATACCACCATAGGTAAGGTTAATATTCATTAGGGTATATCACTATTCATAAGGGTATGTTACTATTCATTATGGTAGGTTACTATTCACCAAAAAATTATTTTTTTATTAGACTCTACAAAAACAACTTGAACACAACCGTGTATGCCAGATTTTCGAAATTCCTAACACAGAAGTGACAAACTTAAGTTTAAAGGTCACTTATCACATAGTAGTTAATTATTATGTGATTTTATAGAATATTTATAAGAAGGGAATTTCCATTAAAAACAATGGGTCGTTACAATCCATGTCTTGAGAGACAAAACTATTCCATTTAAGTCCCATCTAAAATATTTCCATTTATCAAAACACATTCTTTGGTTTCGTAATTAAAATTAAATTTTTTTCCCATAACAGAATTCCTAAGGGCTGTAACAGTTGGGGAGTTTCCAGGACCTTCACGGTTCTAGTAAAGGGTCTTCAATTCATAACAGATATTCCCCTTATATTGAGTCTTTTTTAGTGTTCTATGTCATCCTGGTCCTACTTACCCTTCATTCTATGGTTTGTCGTCTTCCCACTTTGAATTGGATCACTCTTTACTACTACATTCTACTCATCTATTTCATGGCCCATGTAATAAGAGGGTTCATGACCCTCAAGTCTATTATCCCCTAAAATGGATTTATCATTATCACTTTCTTGTGTTCGTTCCAGATCATCAGACTAAAAAACCCCACTTATTATCATGAATCTTTTCATGAATTGGCACTTTTTGAGGGTCATTCTATGAGGGACATCGACATTGTAGTCTTGAATTGAGGTACTTGAGAAAATAAACCTCCCAATTCAGATAACTTATATGAATATATAGTTGCACTTGTATTCCTATCGAGTTGATCATCAATGAGCACAACATGTATACTATCAGAGTCCATTATATCTTTTTCAAAAACCCTTGCATCAACTTGTGGTGCATATTTAACATCCAACTTAGTATCACTACTAATGCAGATATCTAGGTCTCCCTGTATATTTCCTACAATGTGTATAGGCATCTGAGGTTCACTTTCCCTATCATCAACTCTTGTTTCTTCTTTATTAGATTTAGGATCATTCATAGTTTTTTCTTTTTGGATGAGTAGATTCATCTACAGGGGTATTATCATTAGCACACCCAATGTTCCATGGATATTTCTTTCACATTCACTGGCACACTATGAGTTGTTTCCCATCCCTCTTTATATAGACCTTATTTTATACTACACACATTTCCTTGATCTAAGATAGTCTCATCAAGTAGCTAATATTCCATTACTTAAAAGGTTCATAGGAGGGTCCTCCCCTCCTCAAGTTTCATGCCTTCCATATAGGTCCCTAATTTTTAATGACATAAGGAATGAGCTGATTTCATTTTATCATTTGCATTTTTTCTTAAATAATTGGCTTCTTCTTGACCTTTAATTTTACAAAAGGATCATTCCTTTTACCTATTGAAAATAGCCATCAGATGACCAAAACATTTCAAATTGACACACAATTCTGGTTTCCTTTCATATTTGATATCCAGTTTGATGTTATCATCCCATGTGGTTAATACCACTTTCTGAACAAGTATTCAATACATACCATCTTCCACAAGTGTTCTTTCTTATTGTCCAAAACTAGGGTTGTCTTTTTTCTTACTCATTATAATTGGATTTTCCATTGAGGATGAAATGTCTCATAAAATACTTCGGTGCCAATACAACCAGTTCAGTTTTCTTATTTGAAACCAACCAAATGCATGAGTGTTCTTGACATTTTCATGATAAAAAGGTCAATAAAATTCTAGAATGTGTAAAAAATAGGCTTTAAGGATATAGAACCAGAACTCTATTCTATTCTTTTACACTCATCAGTTGGGAATACTATATTGTAGTATCCTGTCCCCATTAAAATCATTCACCTGTTATCAAACCCACAAATATCCATAATTCTAAAAATAAGGTCATTGAATATCCATACCCTTTATCCTTTAGGGGTGACAACCAATGATATAATGAAGGATTTGATCATTTTTACCTATTCCTAAACAGCATCATGATTAGATGAACCATGAGCCATCCAACCCTTTCTGATGACTCTTATAGGAGTTAGAAGATAAAAATCTAAGAAATAAGGATTCACAATAGACTTGACAACATCAGCAATGTTTTTATTCATACCCATTATTTTCACATGAACCCGATGGATCACCTATACCGATTCAAATTGAAATAGATATTTATTTATAAGATTCTTGAGGAATTTTTCATCCAAAAACATGTGATATTGATTATTATTAGTATCATTATGAGGATTACAGTTCAGCTGTAGTTCCTCTCTTCTTCTTTCTCCGCCCTTTCAAATCTATTCTTTAATATGCATGGAACATTTAGTTCAACATTGGAATATCCAATCAGCATCATAAATATATACAATATAAGATAGTAATCTAGACGATTGATGATATATTGAAATCTTTATCATTGATATTAATATGAGTATTGTATTAAAATCTTCATCTTGGTGAGTTCTCACAAGATAATTGTTTTCACTCAGGCAGTCTGATGGGACCATATAAATCCACCCATATAATGAAATATAAATCTCAACCATGTTGGAATGATACTGGATAACATAATATATTAGTACATATATTATTGGAAGAAAAGATCAATAAGTTCAACAACATTCAAGAACGTGTCAACATAATGAAAAGTCAATATAAAATCTGTAATGATTACTATTAGTGAGATCTGAAGATCAGGGTTGGAGATAATGATCCCTTTTTTAAATCTCCTTTGAATATATACATGAGTTTTTGGAAGGATGAAAATCTAAGTCGTTTGTAATTTTTCTTATTACATATTATTGATCAAATCATAGCAGTGCATTATTTTTTTCACTCAAACTAAACATTTCACAAGTCTATCATATGTTTAATGTATCTCAACTAAGAAAATACATAACATTTATCTAATATGTACTGAATCAATAGGTGTTAAAATCGGAAAATGAAATTAATTGTGATGAGTAGCCAGTGACGATATTCAACCCTAAGGAAAACATTATTTACAAAAATGTTCATTGGACACTCACCTTGTTAAATATCATTAGTGGGACAATAAATCCATAGATGCAACATAGGAACCAGATGAATTTATAAAACATAGATTCCCCCATTTTCATCTCATTAGTGTATGAAAAGAAATTTCAAGGTTGAAATTTCTTAATTGGGAAAGAATATAATTACCCCAAAACACTCAAACCCAGACATATATATATATATAGAATTTACCTTTTATATATGTATATTTCACATATTTAGTAATGTAGTGGAATATAAAACACAACGACATCAATATATTTTATTAATAGATATCATTACATTTAGTAAATAATTTGACCTAGTAAAATGAATAATATTTTAATTTAACAATAAGAAGAATCAAAAAATAAAATTAGAACAATAGAAAGCATCAGATCATCTTGATCTCCTTGTATTATCACACTCACGAAAAAATTATAAAAAGGAAAAAGAATTTTCATAATGTAATACCCATTTTTTATAAGGAAAATAATGAACCATGAAATAAATTAAAGTAATTATTGGGTGAATATAATAAAAAGAATTTATAAAAAGTAGAAAATCAATATGAACTTTGGGAATTACAAACACTGGATATTATAAATGTTATTCATTAAACAATTTGTAATTTAGCACTTATAATGTGATCATTTGAATAGGTATATATTAATAGTAATTAATATAGATAATTATTGTTTATGAGAGACATGATGTCCTCAACTAGTATAATAATTCCATGTAAATATCATTTACCAGAGCATGGGAGGGTGGTAACATCGATGGGGTTCTCAGTTGACTAAACTTGCATAGAGCTTCAATAATTTTAGCTCAATTAGAACCTATTATGGGAGTAGTTAATGTTTTTATAGGTCCTATATAGATATATGTTTGCTGATCCACCCCAATAATTTGCAATTATTTGACACCTTCCCCTTAGAGTATTTATTAGTATGATATAGGGTTATTTATCATGGCCATAAGTTGTATTAAGGTCTAAATTATTTTACAAAATGAAATGGTGTTTACACCAATCATATATTTTTTATTAAATTTTTTTTATGTAAAATTCATATGATTAGTGGGTGAATATGATTAAATTGATTTAACATACAAATGAAAGATATTTTTTAAAAATATCTAAATGTTAATTTTAATTAAAATATATTCCTTTGATAAGTTCATAAATTTGAAATAATTTCTACAAATCATAACAATGTTTTAAAAAAAATTTCTTATATAAAAAATAAAATAAATGTATGTAGTTATATGTTGTCATTTTATGGGTTAAAAAGTTAATCATGGGAGGGAAATTATTAACTTTCAATAAATAAGTATTCAATTTAAATTTAAAATTTATCATATTTAAAAAGATGACAAAATAAATGATATATATATTTATTTAGTAGATTGAAATAATCCAATGGTGGAAAATTCATAATTTTCTAAGACAATTTAATTTTTTGTTAACAAGTAAAATAACCTATAAATATATGGTAATTATTATGACATCATATTGATAAAATATGATTTAATAAATACAATAAAATCTTTATTGACCATGAATTTTTTTTCTCGTTTAATGTAATGTATTTTAATGTGGTGTGAAAAATTTTATAAAGGTATAAGAAACCTTATAAAACCTAAAGGATATTTTAAAATTATATTTGAAACTATATGGGATATTTTTCCACATCCACATCATGAATGATATTATTTTAGTTATTTCATATCATAAAATATTAAAATACTAAACAGAACTCCAACATGGAAAATAAAATGGTCTATAACAATGTGAAGGACTGTAGATTTTATTTTTTATAAACTGGATGTCTAAGGCCTATGATTTGAAATAAACCAACAATTCATCATTTTTATATAAATTCCCACCCATTCCCCCATTCACCTCAACTCAAAATTCTTTTACCATAAAGTTATTTTTGTTTACCTTCTCTAATGTATCTACTTGTTACTTATGTGGTTATAATGAGATCTTCTCATGATTAAAAAAACTACCCCATATGGTTTGGGATTCTATTTTACTCTCCTTCTATTCAACTAATTCATCAGTAAAAATAACATTTTTATTTTCATTTTTTGATTTTTCTATATGTTCAAAATATCTCCATTTGTTTATATGATTCTATATTAATGTGATATTTTTTATCTCTTATTAAACTCATTTTTTATTCATTTTTTATACCTAGTGTGCTATCAAAATCACTATTTTATTTTTTATTCCCTCATCCATTGTTTTGAAAATAAAATAATTTTTTCATTCTAGGATATTCTTATCAATTTAATATTAATTCAATTATTGATAATTTTTATTTATGAAACTCATATTCCTTTATCATGGGTTTAAAACAATGAAATGTTAATCCCATTAAGCTCTTATTAAATCAATTATTTCTATGTGAAGAAATTGTTATTCTCCATGGGATATTGAATAACTTTGGTAATACATGATCTATATGGAACACATAAATTTAGACAAATGAATGGTGTTCCTTAATATTTATCAAATGCATTGGATAATTTTTCATCTCATGAGATACTATGTATGGTGCCCAGTGAAACAACTAGTCAGGATATATTTGACCTCTTAGGGGAGGTGAATCAATGGTCAATTATTTCTTTTATATTTTTCATCAAAAACTAACATCACATCTTGTTAATTAGATAATACTCTAATAAAAATAAGCACATAATAACACCCATCATAATTCATAAATTAAAAAAGTTAAAAAATAAATAATCATTATTAGTCTTTGGTATTATCACAATATAATCGGAGTACACGCATCCACTAAAAAGAAATCATTTGTATTTTATAGCTATCATGTTATTTCGATCACTTTAATTTCACTATATAACTTTGGTAGGTTATGTGCTCCTAGAATATATAATATGAAAAGAGATTTTTTATAAAAATTAAATAAAACATCACCAACATGCATCAAGAATTCATCATTGTGGTGATAAAATTCTTTCACCCTTGCATTTCTACAAGTCATGTTTTCTTCTACTAATATCTCTTACAAAATAGAATGCAATGAATTATCATATTATTTTTAACTCAATGCCATATAACTCTCATGAACACACGTGTACACCTTTATCAAATACAATTATAAAAAATATACAATTCCATGATGGTTACCTTTTATATTTTTTATTAAATATAATATTTATGACACCATGAACGATATTTTGAGTGAAACCCCACAGAAGAATATGATCTTTTATTCACAATGAAATGATTAAGAACCCATTTCTGTAAAATATTTTTACTACATTGTTATATGCATAAATAATCACATATTTATTCACATTTAAACCTTCATTTCTTACATATTATGTTCATCTTGATGAACCAACACATAGACGGTTAAGAAAATTGATCGTGCTAAATTAAATCATTAATTTCCTTCTTAAAAAATTCATTGAAACTGTATCCAATAGATTTTATAAAAACTATGAATAAATGATTACATGTAAATAGAAACTCATTCAAAATGGATCATTATCCTATGAGGTCTATTTGACTATGTGAACCGTCATATATTTGGTTCCATAACATATAAAAATTCACATCCCTGGATAATTTTTCTATATAAGAAATATCCAACGTTGATATAGAACAATTCTGAAGAAGTTCATATATAGATCTACACATAATAAATTGTTTTCAAAATCATCACTTTCCACATATTTTCATTTTTCCTTCTTTCACGCATCAATCATTAACTTATTGAATGAACCATGATAAAAAATATCATTATATTTATGCATAGGAATAACACCTTATATAACATCAATAGTTTGGAAATAAAATACTTTTGTTGATTTTTTCAAGTGGTTGATCATGAGGTCCGTCAAAATACCATGAGAACCTATATCACTAGTCCTACAATGAGATACCGTGGATACATCCCAGATCATATAGTTAAACACTACTTCTTATAGTCTCTTCCTCAATCCCTCTTGACCTACCAGGTGTTTCAACATTTCATCATGTGGTCACTTCCTCAAATTCACATGATCTGTTATGGATTTCAAAATTTATTCTCATGGTAAATTTATAATGGTCACTTGAACTAATATTATTTTCTATATTTAATTATGAGGTCACATGATCATGGTCACTTGAGTTACCCTTTTGGTGGTTCAAGAAAACTTCTTGTCAAAACTCTATGATTTATGTGATGTTAATGAAAGACCACACCATAAATAATTCCACATCGAATTAACCAAATTAATCATCAAACCAAAAATAAATAAAATCCTATTTTTCTCAACAATCTCTCCATTTTAAAATTTTATTTTCAACTAGGGAACATAAAACAAGGAATAATTGAAATATAAGAGAAGTATCACTATTAAACAAATCTATGACCACATGATAATGATCATTTAGAAAAAAAATAATTATTGAAAAATAAAACCTTTTATCCAATAATTATGTTATTTAAAAAAACCACCCTTCATGTAAATAATATAAACATGATAAAATATACAAGAGATAGTTCATTTATTCAGCATACAGTTAGAACTCTTCAGAGAAGTATAAAATATAATTATCACCTTTAAAACCTCCCACTACATATATTCTCACCTTTGATATGTAAATAAAATATTAATGGATGTATTTATATTTTCATATCTCTATCCTATTGAAAATAATACCCAAATATAACATGATAGGGGATAGAGATTATATTACTTATCTTTATAGTGGGTAAGGCTAAACACCCAAATTCTACATCATAACCCTAAAATATTCATTATATAATGTCTTGGTAAATAAATTTGTTATTTAATCCTTTGTTGGAAGATAAAACATAATTAATTTATTATTCTCTAAAGTATCCTTTATTAAGTGATATTGAAAATCCATTATCTTTACCCTATAATGTTGAATAAGATTACATGAAAAATTGATATCACTTTTATTATCATTTCCAAAAATAATTGGCGACATTACTCTAACATTCATGAATTATAAATAAATTTTCATCCAAATTAAATGACTTTTTGAATGACTTATATCCACATATTATACATCCGTGGTTCTTAAGATCACTATTTTTTATTGTGTTCTGGAATACACATCGTTCAGTTACGAAGAAAACTCCACCTAAAGTGGATCATTTATCATTATAAAAACATGTCCAGTATAATTCAGTAAATAAAAATATATCAATAATTTATTCTCTATAATATTTCAATGGGAAATTAATTATGCATTTAATAAATATGAGTTATATTTTACATCCACATGATGGGTCACTTTTTGAGCATTTTACTATCAAGAATAAAATATAACATAGTGAACTAAATATAACTTTGAAGATGTGAGATTTAATATTCTTTTGATTAACATAATAAAACATTTTAAATAAATATTTATTCCTTTATCATATTTTTGAAATAAATCCATCTATATTGTGTATAGAAAGGGGATCTCAATCATCCATAAAAAAATATTTTAAAGGGCTCATTATCTTGTTTCTATTTAGAAAGGAATGTGCTCTTTTAATTTTGATATATTTATAGGACAATAAATTATTTTATATCTTCTATTGTAGAAATATAAAATATCTCCTAAATATCATCAGAAAATTTCACACACATTTTTTATTATTTCTAGAAAATAAGACATCATCTAAGTATACAATAACAACAAGATACACCTCTTAATCATCATTGAGGTAGATGTTGTTGTCTACTATTCCTTTTCTAAAATTCAACATCCTCAAAAAAGTAAACATCATAGAGATACAAGCTCTAACATATTTTTTCAATCAATATAAGGAAATGTTTAACCAAAAAATAATATTTATATCATTATTTAGGAAAAAACATGATTTCCAAATATATACCTCTTTATCAAACCTTTCATTGAGAAAGGTTCACCTGAAATAATTTTTAATATCATGCATCAGATTTGTGCTACAATATATGAAATATACTAATGGTTTTAAACTTTACAATTGGTAATAAATTCTTTTCAAAATTCACTCCTTTAAACTAGTATTTCCCATTAACAACATGTTTTTATTTATTTCTTAACACTTCACCCTTTTTATTCAACTTGTTCTAGAAAACCAATTTCATTCCAATTATATTTTTACCTTTAGGTATAAGAACCATCCCCCATATCTCATTTTTCTAAATCTTATTAAATTCAGGATTCATTGCATTCACTAACTATTGATGCTTCATTATTCTTAAACATCTCATGGATTAACAAGTGAAAACAACGATGTATGAGTTTTCTACAATTTTCATCCCGTTTGAAATTGTATTCCATGATCTGTAATTATATTTTCACCTACAATTAAATTTTAAGTCCAGGATATGATAAAAAGGAAAGTAATTTTTCATTTGAAATAGTTTAGTCTTCATCTTCTGGTTTTATAAAATTTATAAGATAAATTTTTCAATGACTTCATCCTACTTCATAATAGGAAAATATATAATTTCCCCGATTAAAAATATATTTTGTACTATAATTATTTTTTTTTTTAAAAATTATCACCTTTACATCAACTAAATCAATAATTATCCCACAGCCCTTGTCAGATCATAAATATTATTCCATTTTTAGAGTGGACAACGAATATGTCATCAACACCTCTTCTATAAAACATGTCAATATTAACACCTTAGATGTTTATAATGTTGGAAATTTCAAAAACTCTTGAGTACATCTAACATGGGGTCCAATAATAATAAATCTAATATAGGTACATGTATAAAATTGGTTTGTAGAGGTAGAGATTTTGAATGTTGAGTGATAATCGAATAGTTCGTCTAAAAAATAATTATGAAGAATCGTGCTTAATCAACATAGTTTAACCCATCTCAACCAAACATCTATTTTCTATTTCCGAAACACAATTAATTTGGGGTGTGTATGGTATGATAAAATCGTGAGGAATATCATTATTATAAATATAATCTTTAAATTACTATTTCTTTATTCATCATCATTTTCTATTGGATATTATTTAATGCGTAGTCAGATTCCTTCTCAAAACTTTTCCTTATGATTTGGTGCATCTTGAGATCCTTTGATATAATTCACAAAATAACAATAAAATAATAAAAGAACAAAATAAAATAATTATCTCTATTTTTGATTTTTTTTCTAATATTCTCATATATGTCAGAAATAATAAGCTCAATGTTATGAGATGTTTTTATCTCAACCTTCTTGTGTGAGGAATTTGAAAATTTCTCCTTCTAGCCTATAGAACAACACAAATATTTGATTATTTTCAATTTAATGAAATCATGAACACTTCATCAATGTGGTAACATGTTCATAATTCTATATCATATATGAAAAAACCTTTTAGGCCATAATTGTTTTTGCACTTCATTCACAAATAATAAAATTATTTCTATCTCAAAACAATAATATATTTCCCATGGTTCTAGGTCCTCATAACCTAACATATCCATATTCAAATATTTATATTATAAATCCATATCTTATTAAAATAACTTCATTTCCTTTATCACAATTAAATGAAACACTCAATATATTTTGTTTCAAGCCGTCAATTAATAAGCAAGTTCGCTATTTCAATTTGTATTTTCCAATGACTGTATATCTAATGCCTTTTATTTGGAGATAATCATTATATATATGGTTTATTATTACTTATTTTTATTCTTTCACATTCTTTAACATTTTCATATATTTTTTAATATGTGAAGATCACCAATTTTCTAATATTCATGGTCATTCTCATTTTTTGGATTTGAGTAAAGCTTCAAAAATAAGATTCTTATCATTTTACTTTTCTTCCTTCTGCTAATTCTTTAGATGTTTTTCATTAAATCATTATTGTTCTGGTAGAACCATAAGATAATATTTGGAAAGGTATCAATCCTAATCCTTTCATAAGTAGTTTAAAGAGTTATAATTTTTCCTAATGTCCATGTTATATTTTTAATATTCTTCATGTTTCTATCTACGTTGAGTGGGTTGACACTTCATAAAACTATATCTAAAATGCCTTTTTGATCCATTATATTGTAGATTATTAAACCCACACATCTTAATTGTATGAAACAATTAATCTATATAAAAATAAATATCTATACAAAGTATATTTTCCTTTCTCAATATCATGTTTTCAAAAACTAAGAAATTGTTTTGACACATCTTTCTGACCATCAATATTGTATCCTTTTTGTGAACTAAAATTTTTGTAAACTCGTGATGAATTTTTCTTTATCTTTCAATTATTCTCATCATTCATAGTGTTTTTAGTTGTTGCGTGATTTCACTATATTTTAATTTCCCAAATGTTCTAGAATTTTTTAATTCACTTACTTTGGATATATAAATGGTGTTCATGGATTTATTTTTCTTATGAGACCATTTTGGGACATATTTATTCTTGTTACCAACATTGTTTAGTGATATTTATTTATATTTTTTCTTCTTACACTCTATAGATCTTTCACCAATAATTGAAGACGAATTTTAGATGTTATATAATCATTATTTTACATCAAACATTTTTTTCTAGACAATATATAATCATTTAGCATTATCCCTCATCATTTTAGAAATATTGATATTGAGATATTTCAATTCATCAAGAAACTTCTCCAAAGTTCCAATCTCTTTTAACCATTTGGATTTTTATTCAAGATAAAAAAAATTAATTCTAAATGACTAATATTCCCTTTAAACTTATTATTCTATATATCTATATTTGAAATATTCAAGAGAGATTATTTCTATTTTAAGAAAAAACTCCAAATGATTTTATACTCCTTCGTCTTTATATTTTATACTTTATTCACTGGAAAAACCTTCATTATTAACCTTTTAAATAATCAACACTTATAACCTTTATCACAGGAATCCTAATTTTCATCTTCTTGTTCACTATCATTATATTCATCGTATTTGGATAAAAAATTATATTTTTATATTTATAGAAATGGTTTTCATTAATTTATAAAAATAATTTTATATGATGTAGTAGCCTATTATTTAAAGGAAAACTTTTTTCGATTGTCCATACAATCTACAACACTGATCCTAACAAAACCATGAAATATATTTATATAAAAAAGAATGATATAATATAGTTAGTGAATTTGTTGGTATGGATAGAAATAATCAATTTATGAAAAATATATGAAGTTCAAACACAATATAAATTTAATGATTAATTATTAGTAAATAAAATAAAATTTTTTATTAAAGTCAATTTATTCTTCAAAAATATGTTTTCTTAAAAATAGTTTTTATTGATTTCAGTGAGAAAATAATATAATAAATTATTTCCACTTTTGGGGAAAAATTTTTTTAATGAAATTAATTTTTTAAATCATTATATGAAAATTATCTTATTCTGTTAATTTGGGATTTTTTTTAATAATTTTGAATTTTCAATGACTAATGAAACGTGCTTTTTTTAATTGCAAACTACATTGTTGTTCAAGAAGTATCAATGTTGTTTTTATAAAAAACCGTTGCTATGAAAAATTGTGTAAATTATATTATTAATAATAAAACTATTATATTTTGAAATAATTTTATAATATCATTTTATATAATAACTTTTTTGTAATTAATAATTCATTTTTATAAAAACATGTTTTCAGTAAAAAAAATTCTAATATTAAATTAATTTCAACATATAATTAAAATTGAATCATGAAAAATGGATTCTATATTTAGAATTAGGAGCTAAATTTTTTTAAAAAAACATTTATTTTATTTTCTATCTTTCTTAATAGTAATCAATATAGTCAATTGTCGCCCGATAAGGGAAAACTAGGTAATTTAGGTTACAAATAATATAATAAAGATAAACAAAATGACACTAAAACTTTTTAAATTTTTATTGGATCAGTATATATCATCAATAAAAATCCAATAATCTAATATATTACATTTTGTTTCCATTTTTCTTATATTTGGACTCTTATAATATTTAATTGATAGATAATGGCAAAAATGTCACCTTTCTTCTTTTAGTATTAATAATATTTTATGATTGGGATAAATATAACTTCTGTTTAGATTTAAATAGTCATGTGAAATATAAATGTTTTGTTTTTTATATGATAATTTAATTTTAATTTTTAGTGATTAATTAATAGCTTTAAATTCATTTTTGACATTAACACATCATTATTTTAATTAATAGGAAATTAATATAAATTTCTTTTAAAATAATAAAAGTAATATAATTTTAAATAATTATTGTATTATGAGGATTATTAGAGACACATAACATGTTACTATTGTTTTAAATTATTATATTATAATTACCCCTTTGCAATAGTTATTTAAAGTCGCATTTAAGGAATAGTGTTAAAAATTAAAAGAATGATATTTTATAATGAATAATATTTCCTTAAATGATTTTGAATTAATAAAAATATTATATTAATTAAAATAAATAGAGTATGATTTAAAAAATAAAACTTGGTCAATTTTTTTTTTTATTTTATAGTGACATTATAAACCCTTAAATGATAGAAAAAATTTATTTTATATTAATGTTTAGAAGGGTTAATAAAAGTTAAATAATAATAATATGAGTAAAAAAATTCCAAAAACATGGAATCATTTAATTAAATGAGTTCACATTGACATATTATCATATTATATTCCAATTATATTACTTTTTCAACATTCTCCTAGTAAAAAGATTTTATATTAATTTAATAATTTAAGATATTCTGAGAAAACACCTCACCTCATTTTTAATGGGAACCCCATTATCTCAATTATTCACAAAACCTTGAGCCATATATATCAGTACAAACCTTTCCATTCATCTTTAAAAAATCCTTACACATGTTCTACAGGATATTTACCATCAAATATACCTACCCTAGGTCCCTTAAGAATATATCTAATGGAATTCTACCAAAGAAGAGGTCATCATATTTACTAACTCTTTAATGTGTATATTTTCATCCACTGATTCGTAATGGGTTGTAACCAACATAAAATAATGACACCATTAAAATAAATATATTGATATGTTATTATCATTATAGTAAAACAATATTCCTTCTCTTTTATATAATATAAAAATTAAAAATATCACTCGTGCGTACGTACGGCTTACAGTCCCTACTTAGTGGTGTAATTCGTTTTTCATCACCACTTTACATGGATTGTTATAAAGATCGAAATAAAAATTAAATGTAATATTTATTATATAAATAAGATTCTAGAACTATAATTTCATATACACTTTTTTACCTTCAAATATGTTATAAAATGATATTATCGCTCGTACGTACATGTGGACTACCACCGCAACGATGCGATATGATACATTTTCATTTACGCTCTATGTAGATAGTGATAAATATGGTTTAAATAAATTTTTATGATGTTTATGATGTAGTAATGATTCTAGATTGATAAATTATTATTCGAATTTCCTTTATTTCATCCATAGAGATGTGAAAATATTTTTCATGGGTATGTATGGTCTACCAGATCCCAGAATGGTGTAATTTATTTATATATATATATATATATATATATATATTATCGATGGCTATAAATATATATATTGATTATATATATGTTATATATACCATGAGTAACATTTTCTATATGTTAAAACCACAATGAAGAAGAAAATATAAAGGCCATCGAATATAAACAAACATAAAAAACTGTCAACAGAAAAATAAATGATAATAATAATATTTTTAATAAAAAGGATGATAAAATTACATAAATGGATCATATATGATATTATAGATATTAATTTGGTTTTTTAATTTAATAATAATAAATTTATATTTATTATACAGCACATTAGATCACCTAAGAAGAAAGTCGAACTTAACGTAAGGGAATTTATCTCAATTTCTCCTCCCTTGATAGATATTTGGTAATATGAACATATTTACTTTAATAAAGGTGATATGTTTCATATTTTAGATATTTAAGTAGAATACCTATTTAATTAATTCAATAAATTATTATTTATTTGTCACTTTATCAAGATGAATGATTAAATAAAAATGTTATCTTATTTCACTTATTGATCTTGTATATTTTTCTTCCATGTCCATATTTTCCAAAATTAGTATAAAAATCATTTTGTGACTCATATAATTTATTATGGTCATTTTAAATTTTTATTTACTCATTTGCATTCTATTAAAGAGTTATTTTTAATGTTTTTCTCCAAAAGGTTCTTTTTTGACATTATTAAAACTGAAAAGGTTTTTTTTATCTTAACATATATGATATTAATGGAATTTCCATCTACCATAACCATTTTATACCCTCTATCTTATGCTAAGAAATTTCAATGGTTTAATAATAAAACTATTGTTGTCACTGGAAAACATGTCCATGCAATTCACGGAATGCTTCCATTCATGTTCTTAGAGCGTAGCTCGTTCCGAAAGCTTTTATTTGACTAGTCGTAGATCCCGAATAGAGTTATGGATCAAATAATTTGGTCGTTCGAAGTCAGGCTGCTGGAAATGGCCATCTGGGATGATTTTTGGGCAACGTAATGTTTTGCGTGCAAGAAGAGAAATCATTCCCGAAATAATGAATGGTTTGTGGGCAATAAGTGAAATATTACATGCCGGAATTGATGTTTTGCGGGCAAGAATGGAATACTGCGCGCAATAGTATAATATTGCGTGCAACATGTCACGCAAACCTTTTACCTGAACAATAAGAGGTTATGTTCTGCCCAAGATGCCTGAAAAACATCTAAGGAAGGTGTGTGCAAGTTTTGAGAGGTTCTCAAAAGATTAGCATCCACGCACGCAATTCTTACGCACCAAATGCAATTTCAAATGCCCCTTTGCATGTACACCCATCGTAGGGTGCATGTATGATCACGTCCATGCCCAGAATCTTATGCACAACTACTCCTGGTTTAGTCGATAAATACAAGTGCAGCCCCCACCACTCAGGGGAGTTCTCCAGTGGTCAGTCTCTACTTTTCTATGTGTAAGACTGCCCCTACCACGCCCTCATGGAAGAATGGAATCCTCCATGTGTGATCTTTCACGACAGGTCCCATATGGGTCTGCTTTCCCGTAGGCCCCCAGTGGATTGATCCTCACCTTACATGTTTTCTTACTAAGTCATTTGCATGAAATATTCCAGGATTGCGTGAAAAAATTCCAATCTTGCGGGCTGGGACCGCTAAGTTTTCGGGTCGGGACGTCACCAATTTCCATTGCACCCTTACGCGCAGCCGCCTTCCACCTATGGGATACCATTATTTCAGATACTCCTCCACACACTATAAAACAGCATGAGTCAGCATATTCCTCTTGGACTATTTCTTATTTCGTGAGTTGACATTCTTGTCATCAACCCCCCCCCCCCCCCCCCCGAGTACCTTGAGTTGAACCATTCCTCAAGAAACTCATCTGAACCCCATAACCTGGACGATAATGTGTATCCCTTTGGGTGATCATAGGAGAGAGACTTCTGATTGCTTGAGCTGGTGTAATCTAGGGAATGGAGGTAGACTGAGCAGAGGCAGGCAGGGCTGGAGGTACAATGATAAGATTAATGTCTACATTAAAAAAGGGCACCAACAGATTCCTAAAGTCCATAATGATTCATCCTCCTCTTTCCATAGCAGAGATAAATGCATCCTTGTTCTCTATAAACTTCTCTAGAGATGGATTCCACTCCCTGTGCTTGCTTACTTGTTCTCCGAAAGCATGAGTGACTGAAGGTAGTTTCATGGACTCTAACATAAGCTTGAAATGATTGTTCAACTGATATTTACTGTAGACCCTTTGGAAATAGTAATCCACTTTGTCTTTTACCTCTTTCTGTGAAGTAGTGGCATCTCTCATAAAATTCTGAACAGTTTTCCATATATCCCTAGTGGTAGTAGCCACTTGGGTCAATAAAGAAGAGTACATAGAGCCACTGGTGGATGAATATAAAATCTCTTCTCTCATCACAGCTCAAATCTGATCAACATCCAAATAAGGCCTGGTAGAACTCAGAGATACAGTAGTAAAGGCTATTGTTTCCTTAAGAGATTTAGTCAACCCACTTATGAGATTTTTTACAAGAGAGTCCTAGGTGCTGACATGGTGCTCCATGGAATTCTTAAATTCCTAAAAAACTGATACCTTCTTTCTAACTACACTTTTTACTAATGCCAAACCTTTGCCTTATTGAGATTTAGATCTCATATAAGATTCTAGAGAGACAACTGATTTCTTTAGAGATTCAACATTCTCTGCCAAGCTTGAAACTTGATTCTGGTAGGTCTGGACTTCATCATAAACACCAGATACTGATTCAGTCACCACAAATCGAATAGATTATATAAATTAGGTTTCCATTCTTCTCATCTCTTCCACAAAACAGGTCTTGATATCAGATTTCAACTGGTTTAAATCAGATTTTCTCTCTATATCCTTTGGTAATGTTTCATAAAGTAGGTTATAAGAGACATGAGGTCTACTGATGGGTGTCTCATCTTCTGAATTAGGATAGTCTAACCCAAAAAATACAAAACCTGGGTCTTCAGACCAGTCTTCAATATCATGAGCTACTGAAATAGTACCATGTCTGATGGGATGTTGCCCCTCTATCTGTGCATTCTCTTGAACATCTATATCAGCAGCAGCTTGGGTAGGAAGGTCATCCTTAGAAGAATCCTCCACAACCATCTCCATTCCAACAACAGGAGGCTCATTAAGAATAAAATAATATTCTGTAATCTCAACAAAAATAGCCACTTCAGGCATAGCATAATTCCCAATCAGTGGACTTAAGCTCAAAAAACTCTCATCTGAAATATCAGAAACATATTCTCTATTTTGAAATACTTCTTCCTCATTCTTTGTAGTAGGCTGGTCTTCCTCATCATTAGGGTATTTTTCATTGATTAATTCTAGCACAGTTTCCTTTCCATATGATACAACTTTAGCAACTGGACTTGGAGGAATTTCTGGATCCCTTTCATCAGCTACAGAGGTATCCTCCTCATTAGTATCATGACTATACTGAGGTTCCTCTTCATCAGGTCCTAGACTTGGATATTTTCTGTCTCTTGGACTATTTGGGTGATCAACAGGGTTGAACTTATCATACAACTTATCATCATCAATAACCCATTTCCCTCTCCATGGGTTCCATCCAATCTTCATATATTTATAGATTGTGCTTGTGATACAAAATTTGGTCCTTACAAATACTGTATCATCCTGATACTTAGCTACTCCTTTCACCTTGATCATTACTAAAATCAACTTCTAAAAGAATAAATCATTGTATTTCCCAACGAGCCTATACCCAAGTGGTACAGGCTCCTTCTTGGCATCCAAAAGACCCAGGTTCAAATTTGGGTAGGGATGAATTTTCGGGTACTATAACAGGGTACTATAGGAGGAACTATAGCAGACACTGTAGCAGTGGTGGAATTGTAGTGGCCGCCGCACTGTTGCGGTGCAGGAACTGTTGTAGGATACTGTAGCGGTGGCGGATACTATAGTGGTGGGGGATACTGTAGCAGGTACTGTAGCAGCGCAGGGTACTGTAGCAGTACTGTTCACAGAGGGTCCTTTGGGCCAAAAAATGAGCTTTCAGCCTTGTATTCAGGCCACTTGGCCTTGGACATTTGGGTTAAGTATTGGGTCTCCCTCTACCCTATAAGAGATATTTTATTTAATAATAAATTGAGGGTTCGGCCCCAACCTTTTAAAAAAATAATGCATTGGATTTTGACATAGGCCTGATCATATCTTCAATTTGGATCTTCATCAGCCTACAGATATTTACCTTGACACAATGCCTCAGAAAATGCAACAAGAAAATGACTTGGTATCTCATAGTTGAAAAGTCCCATCTTCTTGGAATTAGTACATGTTTGATGAATTTGAATAACAGCTGATTTTCTTCATCCATCTCAATAGCCACTACCTTTATTTGTTTTCCACTATAGGTTATCTCTTCAAAAGCCACATCATAGTCAAAAATTTCACTGGTAGGTGGTATTTTCTTCGAGGTATACCCAAAAACACCATCATGTGGGACTTTCAAACATTCATCCCACTCAACAGAAGAAAAATAAATCTATTTTACATTCCCTAAAGAAACCATTCTATTTTCTTCTTCAGACATCTCAAAATGAACAAAAGCATTAAAATCCTTAACCAATTTTGGATAATGAGGTCCATTGTTGTTTGAAAAATAGTCGAGCCATCCTTGTTCCTCCAATACTCTTAGAATCAAAGATTTTCTAGGCCAGATCCATTCCTCACTTAGTACCTTTTCGATTAATACTTGTCTATTCTACAAATGCGGGTTCACTACACGCTTCCTCGACCTTGTTCTACATTCACTACCTCAACCTTCAGGTCCTATTTTTTGCTTCTTCTCACTTCAGGCATCACTATCATCCCTGACTGTTGGGAGTTTTGTTCTTTCCATGTCTAATTGAATAACTTAGGGTTTTGTGTACTACAGGGGTTTGAGAAGTGAGGATTGAAGAGAGGAGAGTTTTTGGGTGATTGAAATGTGAACAAGGATTAGTTTTTATCATTTAGGAATCAAAATATAATAAATATAATTATACTGAAAACAATAAGAGTTTTGGCTAAAGTAAATGAAAATTAGACATCTCACAACGTATCAGTGACAATTATTAGTGAGAACCCTGATGGTGAGGATATCTATTGATGAGGATTTCTATCTGTGAGGATTTCTAACGGTGATTATTTCTAACAGTGAGGATTTCTATCTATGAGGATTTCTAACGGTGAGGATTTCTAACAGTGAGGACTTCTAACGCTGAGGATTTCAATCGGTGAGGATTCTTATCGGTGAGGATTTCTATAGGTGAGGATTTCTAACGGTGAGGATTTCTAACGGTGAGGATTTCTATCGGAGAGGATTTCTATCAGTGAGGATTTGGCTCTACAAAGACAATAATTCCTAACTCATGTCTAATGTATCTTAACCTATCCGAACATAAAGGCTTGGTGAATATATTAGCTAATCGATATTCAGTGCCTATAAATTCAAGAGTAATATCACACATTTGGTAATGATATCTCAAAAATTGGTGCCTTACATCAATATGTTTGGTCCTAGAGTGAGATATAGGATTCTTAGAGATATTTATAGCACTAGTATTATCACAGTTTATACATACATTTCTAAACTGATATCCATAGTCCAATAATGTATGTTTCATCCACAAAATTTGTGCACAACAACTACCAACAGCAATATACTCTGCTTCAGTAGTGGACAATGCAACAGAGTTCTGCTTTTTTACTACACCAAGATATCATGGACTTACCTAGAAAATGACATGTTCCCAAAGTGCTATTTTTATCTATCTTGCAACCAGAAAATTCATCATCCAAATAACTTATTAAGTCGAATGATTGTCCTTTTGAAGAAAATAATCCTAAGATAGTAGTATGTTTAAGATATTTGAATATTCTTTTAACAGTAATCAAGTGTGACTCTTTTGGATTAGCTTGAAATCTTGAACACACACACACTGAACATAATATATGGTCGACTAGCAGTAAGGTAGAGATAACTTACTATCATACCTCTGTAGTTGGTTTGATCCTCTGGTTTTCCAGTTTCATCAGCATCAAAATTAAAAATAGTACTCATAGGTGTATCACATTCCTTAATACTATCCAAACCAAAAAATTTTGAAAGTTCTTTTGTATATTTACATTGATTTTAGATAATACCATTTTTATTTTGAAAAACTTGAAATCCAAGAAAATTTTTGAGTTCTCCCATTAAACTCATTTTAAATTCATTTTGCATACTCTTTATAAAATCAATACACAAAGCATTATTATAATATCCAAAAATAATATCATCAACATAGATTTTTAATATCAAAGAATCTTTGGAAATTATTTTAATAAAGAGATTTGGATCAGCAATTCCTTTAGGAAAAACATTTTGAAATGAGAAAACTAGTGAGTCTATCATACCAAGCTCGTGGGGATTGTTTTAAACCATATAAATCTCTAGAAAGATTAAAAAACTTGATTTGGAAAATGAGGATTAGTAAATATAGGTGGTTGTTCAACAAAAATATCTTCAATTATAAAACCATTTATAAAAGCACTTTTAACATCCATTTGATATAACATGAAATTCAGATGACCAGCATAAGAAAGTAAAATCCTAATCGCTTCTATCTAAATACAGGTTCCAAGGATTCCTCATAGTTTATTCCTTCCTATTGACTATATCCTTGTGCAACTAGTCTTGCCTTATTTCTAATGATATTTCTTGATTCGTCAACATTATTTCTAAAAACCCATTTAGTGCCAATGGTCAAAGTGTCCTTAGGTCTGTCAACTAATTCCCGGAAATTGTTTCTTTCAAATTGATTTAATTCTTCTTGCATAGCTATTACCCAAAATTCATTATTGATTGTATCATTGATATTTTTAGGTTCAAACTGTGAAAAAAGGCTTGATGTTAAACCTGATTTCTTAGAGAAGATCTAGTTTGTGTTCCTCTATCAAGATTACCTACAATAGCATCTAAAGGATGATTATTTCGCATCCTAGTTTGTCTGGTCAAGGTAGAACTAGAGAGTTTAGGTTAATAGGTAGTTTTGGTTCCAACAAAACTAAGTTCTATAAAATATCCAGAATTATTTGTTTTTACAGTAGGTACGTTTCTTTTATCATTAAGGTCAAGAATCGACAGATCTTCTTCATGATTTTCAAGAGAAGACTTAGGTTTATACATATCAGTTTCATCAAATTTGATATGTACTGACTCATCCAAACATTTTGTTCTTTTGTTAATGACTCTATAAGATTTACAGGTCATAGAGTAACCCAGAAATATTCCCTCATCACTTTTACAAGAAAACTTGTCAATATTATCCTTGGTATTGTGAATAAATATTTGCAACCAAAAACATTGATGTAACTAACTTTAGACATCCTATTATTCCAAAGTTCATAAGGGGACTTTTTTAAAAAAAAGTCTGATCAAGAATCTAGTTATAATATAAAAAGATGTATTTACAGATTCTGTCCAAAAGTAAACAGGTATGTCATACTCATTAAGCATAGTTTTGGAAATTTCTTGAAGGGTTCTATTCATTATTTCAACTACACCTTTCTGTTGAGGTGTCCTTGGGGTAGAGAAGTTGTGATTGTAGCCATTTTGTGAGCAGTAGGTTTAAAAATCATAATTTTCAAACTCACGTACATGATCACTTCTTAGGGTCTTAATCTTATGTCCAATAAGGTTCTCTAAAAAACTTGGTGTATTTAATTAAATCAGAGCAAGCTTAACTTTTGTGAGCAAGAAATTATACCCAAGTTTATCTAGAAAAGTCATCTACTAAGACATAAAAATAGTGCTTCCCATTTAAACTAGAAACTATAGAAATTCAAAACAAATCTATGTGAACCAACTTGAGAGGTTGAAAGTTTAAACCTTTTTCTTTAGTTTGAAAGAAACTTTATGTTGCTTTCCTTTTTGACAGGGAGTACAAAATTTCTATGGTGGGAATTTTAGTTGAGGTAGGTCTCTAACAAAAATTTTCTTAATTAGTTTCTTAAGTGAATGAAAATTTCAGCATCCTAATCTTATGTGCCATCGCCAAGACTTTTTATGAATAGCATTTAAACAGGTAAAAAAATTTTGGCTAAAGATTTTAAATCTACAATATATACATTTTCATTTCTCATGGCAGTAAATACAAAATAATTTTTAGAATCAAATTCATTGCAAGAATAATTTTCAAATTTAATATTAAAACCATCATCACCCAAATTATAAATGCTTAATAGGTTGTATTTTAATCCATCAACAAATAAAACTTTAGAAATTAAAATTGGATCAGTGTTACCAATTTGGCCTAAGCCGATGAATTTTTCTTTTTTAATTATCACCAAAGGTGACCTGTCCTATATCAACTTTGATTAAACTTTTGAAACAAGAGTAATCTCCAGTCATATGTCTTGATCATCCACTATCCAAGTACCATATCTTCTTATATGAACCCTTTAAGCTAGTCTCCTATAAAACAGGTTCAAATAGAAAATGATTTTGGTACCCAGATTTTCTTAGGTCCAGACAGGTTAGTAAGCAAAACCTTAGGCATCCATATTTGTCTAATATGTTTCCCATAACTACCAGATTTAAAATATTTTGAATAATGTGTTTTTTTGGTCTAGTAGAAGATGAAAATAAATATAAAGAAATAGAATTTATAAAACTGGAACTAGCACCAAAACTCTAGTTTTTGGAATAAATTTATTCTTAACAAGTTGTCTCTGTCGAGGTTGGTATCCTAAAACAGTAGTGTACTTTGGTGCAACTTGTTTCCCAAGCATTTGAGTTAGAGTATTCTTTCCATTTGTGAACTTCTCTACGTCTATTCAATATTTCTCATTGGAAAATTTAATCTGAGTATTATCCTTTAATAGTTTAGCATTATTTTCCTTTTCTATACTAAGATCAGATTTAACAGTACTAGTCAAGGCATACTGTTTCTTTAATTACTATTACTTATCTTTCAGCTCATTACAATTATCTTCTAACATATTACAGTATTAAAATAATTAATATTTAGTCATATTGTTTTCACTATTTGAATCACTTTCATTCCTGGAATAATAATCATTCAGCATAGGGGATATAGGTACCTCAGATGTTTTCGTCATAAAACACATGTTGGCATGATTCTTTTCAGAATCAGAAGCCTCACACTCACTTGTGTTATCTTCTGAAGCACTCCATGTTTCATTAATAACATTCTTATATTTTTTGTCCTTGTAGTCATATTTCTTCTTGACTACAATTTTGGACAATCAACCTTCACATGTTTTTCCTCAAGCATTCATAACAAACTATCTCATCATCTTTACCAGCTTTCATCCAATCTTTCATCCAATCACTTCATTGGTCATACATACACTTATAGTTTGGTTTTTTGAAAAATTTCTTATTCTTATAGAATTTCTTGAATCTCCTGGCTATTTGAGCCATCTCGTCATCACTATTTGAATCCGAACCTCCACTTGTTGAGCTTTCAGTAGGTATGTGAACTTTCCCTTTATCCTTTCTTTCTGAGGCAGTAGACTTAAATGCCACCGATCTCTTCTTATTTTCATAATCTTACTCTTTGTTTACCTTTAGTTCTTCTTCATACATCATAAACTTACCAATTAACTCTTTAATAGGTAGTGAACTTATATCACACGACTCTATCATTGAAACTGATGTGCCTCTCCATCTTTCTGGAAGACATCTGAGTATTCTCATGATTTGCTCCTTTTGTGGAACAACTTTTCCTAGTGAGCTCATTGTATTCACAATATCATTGAACCTGAGGTATATTTCACAAATAGGTTCATTAGACCTCATTTTAAAATTTCCATATTTAATAGTGTAAGTGTTTAATCTAATTTCTTTCACATTAGTTGTTCCTTCATGAAAAACAGCCAAAGTATCCCAGATTTCATGTGCTTTTTTACAAGCCAAAATTTTGTTAAACACTTCATCTCCTAGAGAGAAGTAATGGGAATTCATGGCTTTACAATTAATGTTGTAATCTGATTATTTAGCATCATCCCAAGTAGCTTCAGCAGTCTTTAGAATCTCATATTCGGATTCTATAGAAGACCAAATTTCAAATCCTATACTTACTAAATGAATTTTCATTTTGATTTTGCATTGGGCATAATTAACACCATTAAAGAAAGGTGGCATGTTGGTAGCAACACATTATAATCTATTATCCATAATTAGATTTTAGAAAATGTATTTAAAAAGATAATATTTATAACTAACAGAAATATAAGATCTTTATGATACAAATAAGATCCCAGTTGAAAAATAGAGTGTTTGGAAATCCGTTATTACTAAAAATCCTCTAATACCAAATGCTGTTCGGAGTGGATACTCAAGAGGGGGGTGAATTGAGTTCCAATTAAAAATTTATGTAAAAAATATTTTTATTGAAATCCCCCAAATTAAATAATATGCTGAACTGTAGTGAATTTATAAAGCATGAATGGTTTCAATTAGTTTCTCAAAGATTGATCATTTCTCAATTATCTTAATCTGAAGAATAATCTAGATTTTGGAACTAATTTACTGGATAACAAAAATTATAGGCACTTTCTAGTTTAACTATCATAGTTACTATAAAAATATATTTTTATTTAAAGTACTTAACATCGGAAAATTAAAAATAGTTTTAACCAAAATAAACAGGCATGGTAGTTTTAACCAATCGGTTCTGTCTCAAGCTGATACTTATTCCTATCAAATGGTTTTATATAAACTATGATCCACACCCTGGATTGGGGTTTACAATAGTACTTAGATTGTCTAGGTCCTCAGACTTCAACCACAGTTCTATGTGGGAAATCAACAATAACAACAACTCACAGGCTGTCCAGTGGGATACAAAAGTGTAAATAAAACATTGAGTGAGGATTTAGAAATCCTTAAGTTTAGCATAGGAGATAGTGTGTGTCTAAAATACAGAGCACACACACTACTAAAACTGTAAATAAATGAACCATAATATAGCTAAAAAACAGAGATGAGTTTATAATTCTCTATGTGTTTTGAGTGAATCTCTGGACTCCTTGGATTGATGCAGATGAAGCTTTGAGTCCTTCTCTGGTATTAGTCCAGAAAAACAGGGTGTCGTTTTTGTATTTGACTTCCAGGTCCCGGTTGATCAGCCTGATCAGCTTAACTGTAGGTGAAATCATTGAAGTTCTTTTCTCCTTCAATGTTCAGGCTCTATAGATTTAGTATATATTCTTCTTTCTTCTTATATGCATGTAAGTTCTTATGTATCTCTATAAGATTGTCTTGTATGTGCATGGAAATGAATGACCACACGATCAACCCAACATATCTTTAGTAGTTCGAGGATCCCTTATATAGATTTAGATCCGGCAATGGGAATGATTACCTTTTTACAGGTACGAGTTACAGTTCCTGAAATACCAACAACTATCATTAATTACTAGGAGGTGCATTAAAAAATAAAATATGTCTATTGCTAAATAAACAAATATAAGTATGGTTTAGAGAAACAGTGAATGGTCTTCATCAGTAGCTCTTTTTATCAGTGAGCTTGTATCGGTGGACTTGAGTCAGTAGGTCTGTATCAGTAGCTATTACTTTATAACGGTATACTATGTATCAGGGACCGTGACTCTATATCAGTAGCTCCTCTTATCGGTAGCTCTTCTGTATAGGTAGCATTCTTCTGTTGGTAGCTCTTTCCATCGGTAACTCGCCTATATCTGTAGCTGTGTGTACCAGTGGCTCTCTCTATATATCAGTAGACTTCATATCGATAGTAGTATGTTTCTATCGGTAGACTTTGATATCAGTAGTTGTCTGTTTGTCTGTATTGGTAGACTTTGATTACAACAATAGACTCTGTCTATCGGTGACCTTGGATTATCGGTAGACTATGTCTATATCAGTGTCTATTGTGTATACAGGTGGACTTACTCTATCGGTAGGTCTGTATTAGTGACTCAAAAACTTAACACTTAAATGTTCTATGCAAATCATATCCAGATTGAGTTTGAACTATTTAAAAGCATGTATTAACATAGATATACATTTATTAACATATTCAAATGATTATTTTGATATTTTTATCAACTCAATAGTATTAAGACATAATTTGACATATAGATAGGATTATCAAAACATATTAAAACAAAATTTGAGATTATCAAAACAGGTGTGATCAACATGCCTCATGAATGATAATTCTTCAAACTATAACTCAAATTTACAATAATTTCTATAAATTTTCTCCTTTCTCAAATTCTATAGAACAATATTCATATGATCCTCATGTTCATCTTTTCCCTTTGAGTATATCAATATGTCATCAATAAATATGACCACAAATTTGTAGAGCTAATTCATAGTGACACAATTCATTAAATCCAAGAAAATGTTTGGAGCATTAGTGAGTCAAAAGGGCATCACTATGAACTCAGAGTATCCATAAATTATTTAGAATTCAGTCTTTGGAATATATTCCTTCTTCTCCTTTAATTATTGTAATCCTAATCGAAATTCTCCCGTAGTGAAATCACTAGATGACATATTTGATTAAAAAAATTCATCTATATATGGTAGGGGATACTTGATATTTATCATTATTTTTTTAACTCACGATAACTAATGAAATGAAGCATTGATCCATACTTCTTATTTCCAAATAAAATTGGTTTACCACATTGAGAAGTGTTCATGAATATAAAACACTTGTCTATATTTTCTTATAACTACTAATTCATTTCTTTCATCTCACTAATGTCTATTCTATAAGGATTATGTGACATAGGAAGGCATCAAGTAATATGTTAAATTGAGAACTAAACCTCTTGTTTAGGAGGGATACTAGGAAACTCTTCACGGAACAAATCAGTGTAGTCCTTCATAATAGGTATGTAATGATAATGATTCTCTACTTTTTATCAATCATTTGAGATAGATAATCTCGCTCATAAGGAAGTAATATCCGCACTAACGATGATGGTTCATAAAGTCATTCATCCTCCTCTATAATATTTTATTGGATTTTCGGATGTTTTAGGATGTGAAGTGTGATCTCCCTTTCTGTATATTTTGTCTTGTATTTTTATTAAAATACCCAATCAATTCCTAATATAGCATCAAACTCCACCAATGGAAGTAAGAAACAATACACTCGGAGAATAATCCATCAAACATTAAATAGTGGAGGAGTTATATACTTTTATTAAATAATTTCCCCCTTTAATATTCTCATTAATAACTAAACCTCAATATTTTGAGGGGGTGTTTGAATTGTTATATTAATATTTCATGATATGAACTAATTTATAAAAATAGAAAAAAAAATTATACAATCTCTATTCTTGAATGGATAACCAGTGTACCAATCCCCACATCATATTCAGTCTCAACCTTAGAATATTTTGATCAAATATACTCTTCTTTTCTGCCTTGATAATTGTTGTTGTTGATTTCCCTAAAAAAATTAGATTAGGGAAGTGGTTCAGATAACTACCATTTTCCTTGTATTTGACGTAGTGCACTACAAGACGAGTGTTTATTTAACCCTTAAATACTTCTTCCATATTTTTGAGGTTATTCATATCCCATTAGTAGTTATTATCCAAATAATCTAATATGGATCATTTGAATAATATTCAAGTTCCCTTTAGACAATTCCCATAATGAATATTCCCACAATTTTGACACATGGTATGTTGTGTTTTCTTTCAATCATGTGATTTATCTCTTTATACTCTGATATTAAACTAAATTACATTTTTTTTCATGCCCATGAGATTAATAAGACTCATTATTCACCATTTCAACTTTAAGGTAACCACCTAAAATCTCCTTATAGGTGTCAGAGTCTCTAATTGAAAGTATTTTTTGTAAAGTATGCTTTAGTCTACTAAATAATCGATCCACCTTTCTTTCAGTGATCAAGACAAAGCTAGAGGCATATATTTCATGCCCTGTAAATTTTTCCTTATATGCATCAGTAGACTCATATTCCTTTTTCTTAAGCTAGAGGAACTCCCTTTCGATCTTAAGATGGAGTGTCTGGGAAAAATATTAATTAAAAAAATTCATGAAATCTTTTCATTCCATTGAATCAATTTCCTCGGACTTTTTGTTCTTGATGAGTGAACACCACTGATCATCTTCCCCATAAAAATGATAGTCCTCTAATAAAACGTTCTTTTATTCTATGAACTATAGGAAAGATAATATCGTCCAAAAAGAGTCAACCCATTGTTCAGTGAGGAGGGGATCAGAAGATTCACTAAACATGGGGGCCTTTTAGCATGAAGGGTCTAACTGAAACATTCTCTTTCTTATGGGAAAGGTAGTGTTTCACATGATTCGTTTTTTTATTCATAAATTGTTCCATATAAGAAAGTACTTTCTTGATGTTTCAAGCACGGGTTGCCATCATATTTGGGACGTCATTAAAAAAATCATCAATTTCCCTATCATATTGATTATTAGGATGGGTTATTCTATTTCTATCTACTAACTATGAAAAAATTAAAAAATTATAGGAATTAAATAATTATCTAATAAGCATGTACAATATAAATCATTGAACAAAAAAGTATAAAAATATAAATGGAAATTATATCCAATATTTTGATTCTCAAAGTTCTAATGTAGTTTTTCCACGGTGAGAGAATTATCACTAGGATTCATACCTAAGTTCTCTAGTCCTAATCTTCAAAAATAAATATACCTGTCTATAATAAAAATTATAATGGCCTTATCATTTTACACAAATTATTACATGATTTTAATCATAACTAGCCATCCAACTATATGCCAATGATCATAAATTCTATTTTCTTTGGATTATTACGTGCATGAAATAGAATACAATGAAATATAATAAAACATCTTCATTTTAATCAACCATAAAGAGATTCCTACATCTATTGAGAACAAAAATATATATAGGATAACCTGTGGAATACATGAAAAAAGTTATGATCTAAAAATCCCATTAAGGAAATAAAAAATGAAAAATGCATAGAACATGGGTTTGAAATCAATACATGATTAGATAAATAGAAATATAACAATAATAAACCTAAGGAATCCTAACAGATATAACATGAGATCATATAACTATGGAATAATAGGAATGTGGAACCAACATAAAACATGGCATGTGCTTGAGTCAATAATCATTCTATATGGAGGAGCACGTGTCAATCCTAACCACCAAGATCATTTTACATGGAACCCAAGTGAATGCTAACCACCAAGATAGTTGGACATGGTGCATGATCCAAGGATAACCACCAAGACCATTGCACATGATGTATAATTAGAATACAAATTATGCAATTTATTTGATAACTATCTAGGAATACCCATTATAACATGTTCATGAATATGTGTGCCATATGGAAAATAATAATAATGGTTTTCCATTAAAGGAAATGGGTTTTATAATCATGTTATAATCTTAGTAAATGGTCTTTTCATTAAAGTTTCCATCAAAAAATGGATTTAAATAATACTAGGACATTCCTAAGGTAAAATTGGAAGATATAATTAAAATTTATTTCAAAGAGATGTGAAAAATTGTTAAAGTTTTTTTAAGAATCATTATAAATAAAACAATTTAGTGCTATTTAAGGACCCTATAAAAAAGTATTTAAATCAGAAAAGGATAAATATTTTATATGAATCCATAAATGAACCAAGATATATTTTCATGATAAAAGTTTTTATTATTTAAAAATAGTGGTGGATTAAAATAGATTATTCATGGTACATTAAAATTGGTACGAAATCGAGATGTTCTGATTAATCAGGCTTGCTTATCGGGAAGACTTGAGAAGGGAATTTTTTAAATATTTCATTTCTTCATCAAAGAAGGATATAATAATTTCGAAACATGATTTTGAAACATATAAATTGAATTTAAAAGAATTATATAAAAATAAATAATAGTTAAATTTGGATAGAGAGACATAGAGATATCGTAACTCGGTGGAAAAATGGAGGTTTGGATAGAATCTCTTACCATATGTCAGAATGTGTTCTAGGATAATAAAAAAATACCTAAAATAATTATTTCATAACCAATTATACACATAATTTATTTATTACGAATTTACTAAGTTTATTCAAGGGATTTTTATGAGTTATAAGATACAATTTCATTGTTCTAGAGTGTTCTTTTCCTTGGTTTTCATGATCTTTTCACTTGTATAAATGTATAAAATATCATGAAAAATGATAATATATGTCCACAATTGAAGGTAAATGTTATTAAACAACACATATAATATTAAATTTCTATATAATTCATCTGATTGATTTGGGTGAGGGTAAATCATTAGATTTGTTGTTAGTGATAATCTTTACATTATTTTGGAAGTCTTTGATCATCACATACTAGTTTTATTTTATTAATTAATATCATGTATATTATATGGTTTATGAAAAATAATTGGGTATATTTCCTATATTATTATGTTTTGTAACCATAAAAATGGTTTTATGACCATCTGTGAAGGTGATAATTGAAATTTAAGACTCTTCATCCTTGAATGCAATAAATTAACACATCATAGAAG
Organism: Viscum album; assembly: GCA_963277665.1. Classification (NCBI taxonomy): domain Eukaryota; kingdom Viridiplantae; phylum Streptophyta; class Magnoliopsida; order Santalales; family Viscaceae; genus Viscum; species Viscum album. Next base: position 908,623,988 of record OY728139.1, read on the forward strand.
ATGTTTTAATTTTTTTAAAATGGGAGTGGAAGAGAAATGATGATGGTTTATTCCATAAAAAAAATCTAGTATATAATATTTATTGGAGTTATAAGGTCACTTGGAAATGGTGAGGTGTAGGAAAAATAAGAAATTGAAGATATTGAAATGGGAAGAAAATAAATGAAAGATAATTTTAGCTCTCGAACTTATTCTCCTTGAGAACCTCATTAGGGGATTGCAATTAGGTATTTTATTGATAGAAAAACCACTTACTCCTGGGTAATTTACTTGGGAAGATTATTGTGTAGAAATATGTCAAGCTTTAAGTCTTAAGAGTTGTAAGGATATGAGATGGTGAGGGGTGGTATTTATAGTGGAGGGGAGGGGTGTTTTTTCATTATTTTATATATTAGTTTATTATTATTTCAAAATGCCATGAATAGTTTCAGAATTAAAAATAAATATATTATAATAATATATATAATTTCAAGATTATGTTGATTACATCAGCAATGACTCAAGGATGATTGTATTTAACTTATAATGTATATATTCCTTAAATTACCATATTTTAATATATGAAAAAAATAAATAATTTTAGGAAAAATCCAAATATTCAGCCTAAATTTTTTTCAACATGTAGAATTAGAAAATATATTTTTATGAAAATATATTTATAAAAATGAGAAATTTAGTTTTTAATTAAAATAATTATTTACTTGAAAAATATTTATTTTAAAATTAAAACTCCTTTTTTGACACTTTGAAAAATTAATTAAGGTCTCATAAAAAAATATTATAATCATAATATAAAAATATTAATTTATGAATACATTCTATTGAAATAGATTTTATTTTAAATTATTATATTACTTATAAAATTTTAAATGAGAATTTATGTTTTAAAAAATTTATGTTTTCCCCTTGGGCAACCCTAGTGTTGATCTCTAAGAAGTTGAATGAGAGATTGTGGTTCTTTGTTGATTATCAGTGCTTAAAATAGGTGAATGTGATGTATAATTATCAACTAATGATAATCGATGACATATTCAATTAGTTGAGAGGATAATGATTATTCTCAAAGATCATCCTTGGATTAGGTTATCACTAGCTTCAATTATGGGATGAGGACATATAAAAGACAACATCTAGATGTCACTATGTTCACCATGAGTACCTTTCAATTCCTTTTGAAAAAAACTCTCTATTAGAGTTCATGGGACTCCTAAACCTTTCTTATGCCAATTTGTGGTGGTCTTCATAGATGATATACTAGTCAACTCGTAATTTGAGAAGAAAAATGTGAGACACTTGAGGATAGTCGTGGACATACTCCGAGAGCATACTATTTTTGGGAATCACTCAAATTCTATGTTAGGGGTTCATGAGATCTACATTCTAGGAAATATCATATCGGGTTATGGTATAATAGGAGAAATGGAGAAGGTCAAGGAAATGTTTTCTTGGGTGCTACGCAATAGTGAGAAGAAGGAATAAATATTACTTATGTTGGAATGATACTACATGCCATTTATGCCCAATTTTGCAAGATATCAATATATTTTATAGCTTTGACTCAAAGGGGGAATCCTTTCATGTGTATGAAAAGGTACCAGTATTCCTTTTAATACTTTCAAAAGAGATTAAAGAGCATCCAACCATTACATTTACATAGGAATGTATCATGTAAATATGTATTTGTGATGCCCCAAGGACTGGATTTGGCTATGCTTTGAATTAGAGTCATGAACCAATTTTTAATGGGTCTCTATATTTGAAACCGGCTGAGAATAAGTATGTGACACATGATCTATAATTGTAATCAGTAGTCTTCACCATAGAAATGTGGAGACACTACCTAATGGGAGATTTTTTATTATTAGCTCTGACTGTAGGAGTCTTATGTATATATTATCTCTAAATTATATTTACTTGATGTAGAATCCATGGATACATCACCTCTATGATTTTTACATCGTGATATTCTATACGCTTGTAAATTGGAACATTGTAGAATATTATATTAGGAGGAGATCTTTCTCATGGTCATTGACCATGGATTCAGATTTTTTGGCATTATTTCATTTTTCCTTAGTGTAAAATGATGGTGCATCATATCTATAGTTGGTTATTGTTACCCTACCACTTTTACTTCATCATAGGTAGGATCAACTTGGTGATACCAACTATGGGACCATACATACTCAGATATCAACTGGTCATGATCTTAATGAATTTTCTAAAGGTGGGATGCACATAAAACTTCTCAGAGGTTGGAATATGGTACTAGTAACATTGCGGTAGGATGTGATGAGGGAGTTTAATAATTCATCTTTGTTTGTACACCCTAGTTTGTATAATATGTACTAGGACCGCTAGCTTTAGTTCTAATGTCTATGTATTACGAAGTGTGTAGAATTATAAGTTTCTTAATGCCTCACTTTTCAGTAAGTGAAGGATGAGCACCAAGTACCAATTGGTATAGCTCAACCCCTTGAGGTGATGGAGTGTAAATGGGATGGCATGTCTAAAAGATTCTTTATGTGGCTTGTATGGAAATATAGAGGACATGATACTATCTATGAGATCATAAAATAACATAATATGTTATCCCACTTATAATCTATCTGAAAGAAGTGTTCAATGGAGATGTTGGTATTCCATTACATACATGTGTTGTTTTGGATGCATGGAGTTCCCTCGAATTTTTTTCATACCATGATTATCACTTCATGTCAAAATTATGGAGATGATTGTAGGAGGCCCATGGGAATCATTTTCATTTGATCACAGTGTTCCATCCCTAGAATGAAAGTCAGATTGAGTAGTCCTTTCAACATTCAAATTACATGTTGTGGGATTTCCTGTTGGACTTTGGTCATGGTTTGTATGATCACCAACCCTTGTGGAGATTTCATATAACAATATAAGCCATTTAACTACTAGTATGTCACTATTAAAGGCCTCGTATAGGAGACCAAGAAATTACCCACAATGATGGACTATTCCATGAGATTTGACACTCTTGTTTCTATAGATAGTGAGAGCTTTGATAGAGATGTTCCAGATCATCTAGTAGTTGATTAGGATAGCAGAGAGCCATCAGAATACCTATGTGGACCGATGATGGAGTCTTATGGAGTTCGAGGTGGGAGACCATGTATTCCCCATGGTTAACCTCAATGTGGGATAGATGGTTTGACTAGGGTTCAAGGTTTTCTCTAATATCCATCGGCCCGTTCCAGATACTACATAGGGTCAGTGAGGTCATGTATCTCTTTTCCCTACAATCGTAGTTAGCAGGGTACATGACATCCTCCACATGTCACCACTGAGGAGGTATGTGCAAGATACATCGCATGGTATCAACTGGGTTGAGTTTGCCATCGAGGATGCAACCTCCTTTTGGAGTGCATGATGGAGATAAAGTATTTGTCGGAGAAGATAATATATGGGTAATCAATTCCCTCGGTTCATGTCTATTGGTAGAATGTGAGTTTTTAGCAAAGCACCTAGGTGTGGAATTCCTAGATGAGATCTCAGTACCAAACATTTTTTATTAGTCTTTTTCACATTTCAAGATGAAAATAATTATGTTTGGATAATTGTAACATCTATTTTCCCCATGTAAAGATTTGTAATATATCTTTAAATATTATTAGATCCAAGTGTTGAGATGAAAAAAGATTATAAGGCCTACTGATCCTTATTAATGTAACATATATGTTTTATGAAAAGCTTCAGAATATATATAATAATATTTTAAAATATATACATTAAGATGAAATAAGATTATATGTCCTGATGAACCTAAAAAATATTGTAATAACTCCATAATAGAGGTGAATATTATAAATCTTATTTCATTTCTTAGTTTTAAACATTGATTTTACACTAGGAATGACATAACCTTGATATACATTAGATTATTGTCTTGTTCTAAATTGTGGGTGGATGAATAATAAAATATGTTCATTTTTTATTAAATATTTTAATTAAATAAAACCACTAGGTGCTTTTATAACTACACTATTGTGGAAAATATTCAAGGTTAGTAGTATAACCATAAAAATTGATAGAGATCATATGAGGAGATTGTTTGCAGATTAAAATAATTTTGAGGATCAAATCGATACCATAGGGATTTTCTATGCCAATAGGGTTGTTGGATCTATCCAACAACTATAATGCAAGATCCTTCTATACTAGTGATTGATCCAAACATGTGGTAGTATATTATTTATTCTATGGATTCAACCTGTCTGTTTATCCTATGTTGAACACAGATCAATTCCAAAAACAAGAATTGATTTTTGCATTGATAGTTGATTTATGGTTGATTTATTAGACAATTACTTGTTTCTGCATTTATTATTATATTGGAAATTAATCAAGTATAACCTGAACATGGATAAGTAATATTTTCGCTTTTTTTATTTCTTCAATTTCTTCCCATATTCTCTGCATTATTCATCTTCAGCATTCTCTTGGTCAATGTTTCGATGGATTCCTAGTATCGGATTGTTTATATATTGTTATTTAGAATAGCAGTGTGAAAATTGTGTTACGATTCTTGATAGAGGAAGTGATCGAGTTTCATCGATGGAGGATTACCATATATGGATCATATCAGAACGTTGGTTTCTATCATTCTAGGTTTTACATGGGATGGTGGTATGGATTGAAGAGGTTGTGGCCCTATGGGGACATTTTCAAGCTGATTGAAGCTCATATTTCTTCCACTGGTGAAAAAAAAACCTAATATGAGTTCTCTATGAATGATCAATTGAAACAGTAATGGAATCAATATATTTGAGAAAAAAACTATAGGTTTTTTTAATTACCAAATTACATGGAATGTATTTTGAATAAACATTTCATGTGGGACCACATGCTCTGGGGATATGGTTTCTGCGAAAACTTGAGGATAAACCTTTTTTGTTATTTAATACTTGTCGTGTTACCCCTGGATGGTGTATTACCATGTATATTTAAGGATACAGATCCACGTGAATGGCCATGAAAATGAGAATGGGATATTTTCATGGACATGATTCAATACTTGGATATGGACTAATACATGGACACGGCCGTAGTATATGGGCTTGGTCTGAAGTACATGGACACTTCCAAGTGTACATGATCATGGGGATGTGTCTTTCCGATTGTCAGGCCTACCATTACATGTAGTCCACCCCTCAAGGACACACCATGTACATAGATATTTACATGTTGTGTGAGATGGAAATACCCAGGTAGACCAAGGGTCTATAATCCACACATTATAACTCTGGTACATTATACCTCTGGTACATGCCTGGTACTCCATGATGTCCCGAAAACCTCCCTACAATGGGTACCCCTCCTCCGCCAGCAATGTGAGAAGGGAGACAGTGACCCCTGAGGCCCACCTCTAGTAGGCCCTCGGTTGGCGAATAGAACCAAGGGTTTAGTAAGCACACAAATGGGAGGCATTACCCTCTAATAGAACACATGAGAAAGAGAGAGATAAGATAGAAACCAAACAACTCATGCTCATACTATAATATAAAATAAATCCCACGAACACATATGTAATGTAATGCAAGAACTACTACAACAGAAAAGGAAAACTGCACGTTCTGAATCAAAGTATAAACAGTAGTGACCACGAAGCCCCAAGAGCTCTTGCATCCCCAAGATATTAGAAACCACCCTTATCCCCAACCCACATCAAGTTACCTGAAAAATAATTTATATATACATATGGTGAGTATTACATTATACTCTGTATGATACTCCCCAGATCCTCTCGTGCAAAAGTAAATAAATCATACTAAAGCACAATGAACAACATGTGAAACTAACTCATCACCTAAACAGGTACACTATGTTCCCATACTCACCATGGATACTCTCACCAAGTATCGAAAACAATAGTATATAATATAATAAAGAATATAAATAGTACCCCACTACAACTTCCCCACTGATTTGTAACTTTTCCACTACGTTGCACATCCTAAGCATCTCTCTCCAAAAGGGCTTGCCAGTATAAACCTGGACGAAGAACCGCAACATGCACCCCAGGCAACACAACCACCGTGTCCACGCATCCAAAGTAACTGGGTAGTTTCCGGGATACACCATATCACTTATAACATGTATCATACATCGATAATTAATCCTCGAACCACTATAGCCCATACACCAAGTAAGGATCCTCAATCCATCACAGCCTCCACATGTTAGACCTATAGTAGTCCATAGTAAACTATATCTAGAATATTTTTGTTTGAATAACCACTATAAATTTTATCCCTATAAAAACATATATGGGGAAAACTAACTGTTGTTCCTACTAGCATAAGTAACTACCAAGTGAAATCAGTGGGGTCAAAGGTGGTAGTCAGCCATCCATCCTCCCACAAAAATGTCTGGGAAAAATCCCCCAGGGATCAAAATTCATGGGATGTTAGTTGACCAAACTGAAGAGGTGTAGTAGCATATAGTGACACAAAAGTATAGAATATACTACAGCTCCCAACCCCACTATGGTCATAACCTTGTCTAAGACTCAACAACAGCTAACGTCTCCCAGACTCCAGGCTATCACAGCTAAGACTTGGTGTTATATAAGAACCCAACCACTCAAAGAGATTTATTATATTACTTTATTCCATTTTTATAAATTAAATATTACGTTAATTAGTTATTTAAACATTAATTAACCATTAACAAGTCCACATTACATTTTATTGGCATCACACCAAAGTTTCCTGCCATCTTGGAATAACCAAACCAAGTCCACATCTTCTCATAAATATTAACACATAATTTCATCCTAGAAATCACTAACCCCATTGGTTAAAATTATTTATTCAATCAATTATTAATATAATTATTACATACCCATATTTCTCAGCATTATAGAAAAACATTCTAAGCTTTCAATCTCAAGGGGATCAACATGGTCAGTCAGTAAACTACCCATCAAGTCTTTTCCATCTATAGAAAGAGCATAGACCCATCCTACCTCAAGTATCTAGACACGAAAAGCATGAGGAATACCCCATGAATCTTCACCCCTTTCTGGAAGTAGGGTAATCAATACCTGTTTCCTTGTTTACTGGTGAAGGTAAAGTAGGTAAACAACTATCAAGATTCAGCAAGCATCCAATCTCTCACATCCGACCCATTTCATCATCTCTAGTGTCCTCTCTGACACACACAAGAATAAACTATTGCATCTCGCAACTCTAGGTGTCAACTATTGCAACAACCAATGCCCCCCTTCCCCCACATATCACAACCACCCTCCATGATTTCATCACAACATTAGAAATAGTAAAATATAAATCATATGAACTGGGATCTTTTCCCTAAAACAAGGCATCCATCCTTCATACGTAACAGTCACTCCGGGATCCAAAGCACAATGCACATTGCATTACAATCAAGATGGTAACTCAGAACCCTACTAGGAATTATGTTTTTATCAAATAGGTGGTTCTTTAATCCTTATAGAATTAAATGATTTATTATTTGAAGGTTCTATCTATGGGTAACCAAAATAGAAATTTATCATGGCTATCACAAATCGATGTAACATGCTTATTGCGTCCATTTGATTATCATTAATTTTCAAAAGCAACAACCAGATTCATTTACATGCCTCTTTATCATTGAAAAATAATTATAATTAATCCCATTTTACATTCTTTACAAATTTCCATTAGGAACGACTTGTTAAACAAGGAAATAATAGATATCACATTATCTATAAAAACAAGATGCAATAGCTTAAAATCAATTCCAATAGATTCATTCGGTTCAAATATTTATTATGTTAATTACATTCTGGTCTAGTGGATATATCATGATAACTCTATGATTACCTTTTTACAAATAGATAATAAACAAATCCACTACCTCAAAAGGATCTTGACGTTCTTTATACAAGAATATTCTACACAACGGATCATGATCACCTCCTCCATGACAACTGCATCCACCTGAGGATACCACGACATGACCGCACCAACTGAAACCCAAGAAAACTCCATTAGGAGATTGGAGATCACATTACGTAACTTGGAAAGGAGAAATATATGTAATAAGGACTGAAGAAAACACACGAATGGATATAGATCACACCTTCAATTGATGATGGATTGACACTTGTTTCTTTCACTAAAATAGGGGGTGTACATGCAGTAGGAAGAAACCTCAATGGGAAAAATCCAAATATTTAGTTTTGATCACTCCACTCTGATGGGAAGAAGAAATATTTTGAGCTTCTTGCACAGGGGAACAATAAGTTAGAATAAGGGAGAGAGATATTTCGTCCCTTTATAAGATTTATGGATAAGCGGTTTAGGATAAGATAGATTTTCCATTAAAAGAGGATTTCATTAAACTATGTGGTTTTACCAAGTAAAGGAATCCCAAGCCTTTGTAAAATTAATATTAGTGTTATGGGATTTGAATCATCCTTAAATCACTTAAAATAAGGCCTTGAAATCATTTTACGTCAAAGAAAACATCAAAGGGGAGAAAATTTAAAAAGTTGGGAACAATTTATACTTATGGATGCTGGATGCACTATTCACATCTGTCTCACGTATGCCAACAGCATTGTTCACAAAATGACTCATAGACACTGATGGCACTATTCAAAAAATGACTCTCCGACACCAATGGCACTCTTCAAAAAATGAATCACCTACACCGATGGAACAATTCACAAAAATGGATCACCGATGACACGAGATTTTAGCAAAGGAATGGATTGGGAAGGTTTGGGACATTACAGTAGTGTAGTATTACATCCTTGTCATTGGAATGTTATCCCCTCTATGGGTTCTATATCGTATATAGTTCAGAGTATCATTATATCATACTAGGTTGGAATATACTATCATTCATAATTAGGATTTATTGTATCAATATGTCTGCCATGTATAGGGTTTTAGTACTCAATCTAAATGGTTGATCCACAAAGGATTTGGGCTACTCCTAATGGAAGTGGGTGTGATAACCTAGCTGGATGATGAGATATTCAAAGATCCAATGAGTAATTCTTAGTGTGGTCATATGAGAACGACCTCTTAGATGACTATTGTCAAAAACATTATTACATTTTATCAAGAAGACTAGTATTTCTATTTGTATTGGTTGATAAATTTTGATATATGCAGTCTTTTATGAGTATATCTCTATTTATTATTTTTATTTATCGCATCCTGTTGAAATATATTGTATTGAGATGACTACTCATTAATGCTTTACGCTTAGTGCTTTTGAGTTATCCCACCCGGTATTATTATACTTAGACCCACATTTTATTTTCCCACAACTATCATGTATTATGTAGGAATCAGTCCATTTGATGTTTTCTTATGTGGATCTAGAATAGGAAGTGCTTAGATAGGTTAGATAGAGTGATGAGTCTAATATATGTTTCAAGTAATGTTATTCCACTCTTTATGATCAGGTTATACTACTTTATAATTTATGGTGGGATTTTATTTAACCATTTTATCACATCAAATACCCTTTTCAAACATGTATTATGGGATATATGTTATTCATGCATTGGTGTCGCTTGTGTTGTTTTACATTTTAGAATTATATGGTCTTGGATATGTGTGCATGTGTATATGCACAATAGGATAATGCATCCCATGTGTGTGATATACCTACCCAGAATAATTAAACATCCCTTTTCTATATTGTAGGTTGTATTTGGGTTTTCACACTTGGATTATTACTTTCCAATCAGGACCTATTTGGTTTGGTTATGATAGAAGTCCATCAAAGAATATGTAGTCATATTTATTGAATCCTTCAAGATTATTTATTATTATACTTACTATTAATTTTTTTTAACCATACTAAAATAATAAATATAGTATAACCAATATACTAATATTTAATATGATTATGTTAAAATAACATCCCATCTTTTTACCATCCTACAAAAAGAGAAATCCACACATGTGCATACATATGGCTTACCAACTCCACATAGTGGTGTAATTCGTTTTTAATCATCACATTGCTATGATTTTTATAAAATGGAACTAATATATTTATATTATATTTATTGAATAACTATGATTATTTATGTATGATAACATATATTCATTCTTACTTTAACATCCAGTGGAAACAACAGTTTTTCTCGTATGTATGTGTGGACTACCTCCTCCGTGATGTGATGTGATCCATTTTTAATTAATACATTATGTAGATGGAAATAAGATTGGATTTAATTACTATTTATGATATATATGATATAATAATTATTCTATAATGATTAATTGATATTCTCTTTTCTTTCATTCTATTCTTCGAAATGTTAAAACATCTTTCAGGTGTATGTATTGTATATCATCTCCATGAATTGTGTAATTATTTTTTATATCTCTATATTTCATGGATGAATCTATATATTTATATTTATATATTTATACATATTGAATATATATGATATTTATAAGAAATATAAATATTATGGAGATGATATTACTATGATATTTATTCAATGACTGAGACTACTGAATCAAAACATACTAATAAAAAAATGTAGTTAACACCAGAAATAATGATAAAAATAAAAGTTTATTAACAAAAAAGTGATAAAATGTTATAAATGGATCATATATGATATTATAAATATTAATAAATTTGATTATGTATGTTTAATAAATTTAAATTTATTATACATAATTTTAATCACATACAAATCAAGTTGATATTGAGGTAAGATATTTCAAAAAAAATTCCACTCTGTTGAGACATATTTAGTAATAAAGAAAAATTTAATTTTATGTTCTATATATATTACCCATTTAAAAATTTAACTTTAATATATTATTATTCAAGAGGATTAATGATTCAATTCAAATAACTCTTTCATAAGGATGTTTTAATGAAATCTGATATTATTTATTTTCTTAATTGGTTATATTTTCTTCAATATCCATATTTTCCAAAACTATTTTACAATTAATTTTATTAATTGAATTTTAAATTATCATTGAATTTTTTAAATTTTTTTAAATTAATAAACCAAATTTTTTACCAAAAGGATTATTTTCAACCTTTTTTTTGAAAATTCAAAATGATTTTTTTCTTTTGACTTATTCAATGTTAAAATATTATCCATCCACCATAATTATGTTACTCCGTTTATATTATTTCAAATATTTTCAATTCATTAAAATAAAAAGTATTTTATTAAAACTTATTTTTAATGTTTCATTTCAATTTTCATCTAAAAGAATTGCTTTTACTTTGAAATATTATTTTTTGATGGTCATCTCTCATATCTTGATAAATCTCACGGATATTAAATTTCTCTTGAAACATTCAATTTCTAGTGATCATTAAACATTAAATTTCCCTTAAATATCCATAATGTATATGATTATTTAACAAACTATATACCATTCTCTACATATTTTTTTTACATTTGAGGTTCTTTTACTGAGTGGGGAATTATTTATATCTAGTATTCTTGAATCAATACAAATATTTTTTGACAACGAAAATTTTTCATGAATTAAATAAATCGTTATATATATGAGGAAAAAATTAGACATATAGATATGGGTGGGGCCTAGAATTATATATCCCATTGATTCATCGATAAGTGTCATGAGAAACTTTTGTTGGAAAAATTAAATTAGTCCTTACAAATATTTTAAAACAATCTTGGCACATAGTTTTTATGGTAATGATATCCTGATATCTGATGCAAGGACATAAAATAGTATTAATTTCCTTCATTTATAATTCAATTATTATTATGCATGATTTTACTTCATTGATATTTTATATGGATGAATTCATATTGAAGTTATTTATTTAATTTCATGTGGTTTTATTTATTTACATTACCATATTTATTGTGACTTATATACACATGACAGATTCCATTGTATTTATCCTATACTAATAATTTGACCTCAACCATATTTCATTTCATTTCATTTGGATATGAAGAATAAATCTTTGAATGAATTTCATGGATTCAGAATGTTTACTTATTTATGATTGTAATGTATTACCAATGTAAAATAGGTATCATGCATGTATCTGGTTCTCAAAGACTCTTAAAATGGTCACTCCTTTGTGATGTCATCCCTTATATCAATTAAAATGTGATAATGTTGACATTAACAATGGGTTATAATATTTTAATTATTACACATGTCATCCTTGTTTTTCAAGATATTCTTGGCCTTCCTTCATATTAATCACATAATCTTTTTACCTTTAATCATGTTAAATTTAAGTAAAAATTTAAAATACCTATAACAATGAATACCATTAATTGTATATTTATTTTATACATCCCTATGCAATTTTTCACATTTTTTGAAAAAAAAATAATTGAATTAGGAAAATTTCTTACCCACATCATCTTTATAATTTTATTCCAAAACCTCTTTGTCAAGAAAAAAATATTTGTTTTATCTTTCTTAGTGATTGTAAAATATATTTTATTATAAATATTTATATTTTTTTTTACACAATTATCCCTTCTTATCTCATAGGTAATGATAATACGTTGACAAAAAACTACAGATGTTGTGGCAGGAAATTGTTATTTCGATAATGACACTTTGGGATAAAATCCTTTAGGGATAATTCAAAAAATAGTTTCAAAAACTATTTATTATTATATATCTACTCTAAGACTCATTAAGGTGTATAAAATTTCAGTATACCCTATCGATTGCTGAAAAACATATACATCTCTCCTATTTTCAAATCTTTATATTTGGGTCTCAATGTCAATAATTTTTCTTTATTTACATTCATGTTCTGTTTATAAATGTTATTTATCTTATCTTAGATTCCTTTTTTAGTTCAAATTTATTTAACCCATATAAATTCACTATCTAAGATATGGAGATAAAAACAATATAATTAAGGATCATCCATCATTCTCAAGATTCCCCTTTTCTATATATATTAAGCAATCACCCTCAGTATGATGAGTGAAGAAAACTACAAAATCTTCAATAAAAAAATAGACAACGGATAATATAAAAGTAAGTATTATGTCTTTATAGATATGATTTTTTTCCCAAATAATATTGGAATTATTTTACTATTAAAAGTGTTTTGACCAACCATGGCACACTTATTATTCATAAAAAATAAAATAGCCAATACTTAATTAAGGAACCTCCATCTGATACCACTTGAAGGGACCTGTCATGATCCGTGTGACTATTGGGAAGGGTAGAATTATTGGTCAATTATTTATATTAATTTTTTCATGAAACCATCTAGTTAATGAAATAAAACAATTCTAAAACCAAACACATAATCAAACCCACATGAATGTAGAAATTAATAGGGATCCCTAGTAAATAACAGTATCTATTCCATGGTATGATATGGAAACAATCAAAGTTAACACATTAACATGAAAAAAATACTTTATGGTTTATAAAATTGAGAATGTATCCATTACTCATGACACACTATAATCATTTTATAGTGCATATTCTCCTGGTATATATTATTTAAGAAGATAGGTTTTGAAAAAATGAAACTAACCTTCACCAACAGGCTTCATGGTTTCTTCAATGTGTTACATGGATTCTTCACACTTTCCCGTTTTCATGTTTGGTCTTATTATACTTTTATTTCATACAATACATCATAAATTAACTTTTTTACTTATTATTCTCTCAAAAACTTCTCACTATAGAAAAAAACCTCTAAATTCCAATCTAGAACAACTATCAAGCATATATCATACAATAGTTTTTAACATTTCTCATTATTCTAAAATAAAATATTTAAGACAATATATAAATTATATTGAGTTAAAACCTCCATAAATCTGGTATATAGCCTTCTCAATAACATCCATAAAAAATTATTGCATAATTGAATGTATCTTCTTTGAAACATGTTGAAATAATCAGGGAGTCATAATTCTTATTTTAAAATTCATTTCCTCCATATTAAATTTACAAAAATGAATTAACACAAGAATGTTATAGATATTGGAAAATGTAAAATTTAATCTTGGAATTATCCCCCATCAAAATCATCAAATCTATTTTCAAATAATTCTATAATAACTGCACATAACTGATTGTATATAAATATTCAAGCATTCATCTTAGACGATTCAAATAGTATTACCATTAACCTATGTGACATGTTTCATATGTGGTTCATTCATCTATCCAAATTCTCATTGATATAAAAATTTTCTATATGTAAAATTCCATATATAGAAATGGAACACATAGGAAGATTTTCAAATGTGGATATACACTTCTTTTATTTCGACCCAAATGATATTTTTCCTTTTTATGTCCTTAAATCTTTTACACTTAAATTTGAAACATATATCAAGAAACATGATAATTAATATCATGATATTTAGGGGTCATAATACAACCTTTCTTTTCCTTGGTTGATTTTAAATAATCTCTTTCTTATTATTATTTGTTTATGTGGTTGATAGTGTTGTTGATCAACATATTACGTGAAACGACATCACTCAACCTATCATGTGAGACCATGATTTCTTCACCTACCATGCATATCAATAATCATTCTTGAGGTCACTTTCTCATGGCCACTTAACCGATCATGTTTGTCTATATTTCATCATGTGGTCCACTCTTCATGCTCACTTGACCTACTAGGTGTGTCCACATTTATTCAAGTGGTCAATTTCTCATGGTCACATGTCCTACCTTGAATTGCAATATTTATTCATGTTGTCATTTTATCATAGTCCCTTGAGTAACCATTTAATTAATTGAAGACCACTACCATTGAAAACTCAAGGTTTTATGTGTTCAAAAAATGCAACACCATAAACAATTATACTTCCTATTCGCTAGATTCTTCATCAACCAAACAAGAAATCGAACTCACTTGGTCTCAATATATGGGATGTTAAACTAGAACCTTATTTTATGATATATCTAAGTTAATCCTTAAATTATTTTTATATTTTCATATTTCAGGGGTTTCTTACATTCTATTAATACTATATCCTAATGATATCATATTTTTATGCTTCTGATTTATTATCACATATGATTTTACCTTATATGTATTTTATGTACTCGAATTGTTCCCTTACTGGGGTCTATGGATCACCCATTTTCATTATTAATTCTCTAGGATATCATATTTAGTATTAAATGATTAATGGGGCCTAGGAGAGAGTTTTTTATTTTAAATAATGATGTTATATTTAATGTTTAATTTATTGTATTTATATCAATAATTTATCAAACACACTAGACCTATCAATTATTTAGAATATGATTTATGGATTTTAAATTTTAAAACATGTAAAATATTTTGTTATGGGCCTTGCAGTTTTACAGATATTCCCGGGGTGTCATGTCCTTATGTAGGGTTTATGGGATATTAATCCAAGGGAACTGATAATATTTTAACATTTCATTTTAGGAATAGTTATTCTTGAGGCCATTTTAATATGAATTATTTAATGGCTTATTCGGATAGTGTGATTTTAAATTCCATATTTTAGGGTATATTCATCATTTTTATGTTATACCCATTATTATATATTTAGGGGAATGGGCATGTGATCTATATTTCACCATAGCTTCCAATTTCTTAAGATGAATGATATGTTAAGATCACCTAATTTTTTGGTTGCACTATATATTATGATGGATACAAAAAATGGTTTTGGTACTCATGGTAAACTATTATTACAAATTTATAAATATAAAATATATGTTATTCATTTATCATTATTAATATGCATGTTCTCCTTTATTATGATGTTAGGGTTTAACATGAGAATCATTTTCTATAGTTTGTTTTATTTTATCACATGGATATATATATTTATTTATATATTTTTCCTTTCCTAGGATGAAGATTCTAACCATGTGATTAAGATATTGTATTTTAATTTATATTCTTATTTTCTTATATCACATCGTCCCTATACCTGATGACTACATCCACAAGATTTGGCTAAAGGAGGTAAGGTTAGGGCTCGTAGAAGGTTTTATAATAGATGATAACCCAACATGGGTGTATTTTTAACGTATTATTATATTTTATTTAGTATATGAAATCCCATGTATTGTTTGATTTAAGTTAATGGAATTTTGGTGGTGATTTAATGAGTTTTATACGTACACTCAAAAATTTAACCTTGGTTAATGTATAGATTTAACTATCAAGAATGTAAGAAAGGGAAAACCGTTGATTTATGTTCATAATCATAATTTTATTGTCTTTGGGATAGAGATAGAAGCTTCATATATTGATAGAAATTTTTAGAATATATAATTTTATTTTATTTTTCTTTTATTATTATCTAGTGCCTGAATTTTTATTTATAGATATCATTATTTTGAGTCTAGATGTATGAATATCATGGTTTTTATTTTGTTATACACTGGGAAAGTTCAGGATCCAAGCCTGCTCGGTACTAAAAATTTATTAAATAAAATAAAATGCAGACAAGACAAGACACACAATACAAGTGGCACAAACTACACCAAACACAGACAAGGTAGATAAAAACCACCTAAAAGAAGAAAAAAACTCATGGGTTAAAGAAAACAGTTAGAATAATCGAGCCCCTGCAAACCCAAAAAAATCCTCGAAGAGGCTACCATCCAACATAGTCACATGCCAAACACCCCGCATGTCGCACCGTCATTCTTCACACCATCATTATGGACCCACATATACAATGGGAAAAAATAGATCAAATCCTCTCATACAGTTCATCCCCAGACTTTGATAGTATGAAACCCGAGTTCTCCTCACCTCACAAGTGTCACCATCTTGCCAACCTGTAAATCCCGACAAACTCTGGTCATACATCCAAGACCAAATCCCCCTCCTTCCAAAAAAATCCAGCCAAGCCTGGATTCGAAGCCACACCAAACCAAGACCCTCCACACATCCGGTGGGAACACCATTTTATGAATTCAATGCCTATATCCCAAGTGTAGCTTGTAACCGCATCCGAGCAATGTGAACACATGCATCCCATCCATATCATCGGCCCTGCCTTCCGGCTGATTGCCACAAGCATCGTAACACACATCGTCAGACTGTTCGATTATGCGTGAGACCCACCCCACTGAAACACACCGAAATCATTGATCCAGCCTCATCTCACACTGGTGACAAATGCTCCCTACCATAGAGCAGCCGACAACCATCAACTCATGTACATTGGGAGACCTGCCTTCACAATCCATAAGGTCACAACGAGTAACTGAGTCATCCATTATTTAGTCAAAATATATCACATGGGGAGCGCTACGTCATCTCGGTAACCAACTCAACACCATAGTTATGTCGACACCCCATGTGAAGTCGTCCACCTTCTCCATTAATCGTCTGCGATCGTTGGTGAGTAGGTGATCCTTTTGAGGCGCCGGAACAGTCACGTGTCGCCATCAGATTCCAAAAACACGCTTCTGACCACCCCACCAAAATGTGGGCCACCATCACAACCATCCAAAAATGGAAGTTCACCATCGCACTCACCAGAGCATCGCACCATGCCGATAATCGAGGATCCATCGCCGCTATACAAAAACTCTGAAGAGCCACTCCAGTCGGCCCGACAGGATCCCAAAGATGTCATTCAATGCTCTTGAGTCGTCCTCGGTCTGCTCCATTTCCCGGATCAACACCTAAGTGAATCTCCACCAGGATCCCAAATGGATCTCCCCTCTGCCCACCAACTAGAGCAACTGATGTCGACCAGTGCGACGCCATCACCACGATCGCTAGATGCACTCCCGAGCCCTTTGTTTACACAATAGGTTTTTTACAAGGGAAACCAAAATCAATAGATGCATTTCCCAAAAACAACTGATTTGGAATTCCCAAATCCCTCATGGTACACCTGGCCAGCATGGAAAAATCCAGATTCATCAGTTTCAACATGTCGTTTGACAGCACAAGCTGCAAGCATTTCATAATGACCGATAATTTCATCTTCTATGATCTTGATTGATGAGTGGCCAGAACAATCTCTAATGAAATAAAGCGAGATAATCTCTCCATGATTGAGAGAGAAATCCTCCATGATTGAGCCCTTTGTTATGTATTTTACTAAATTTATATTGTTTAGTTTTATATATGATTATAGGTTAACTTAAATATTATTTTCTGATTTTTTTAATAATTAACTAAAATTTTCATTATATCGAATTCATAGTATCCTCACAGTATGGACTTGTCCATCTCCAATTGTCAGTAATCTTTGAAATATGGATATACACACTTAAAGAGATATTATTCTTCAACAAATATTAATTAATTCACTCTAAGGTGTAACTAAATGCTACTATAACTCATTTTCTTATTTAATTGTAAATTCTTAACAATTTATTATTGATATATATTATTAAGAACATGGGTTCCTAACTTTTCATATGTTTATCTAGTTCATTTATTGAAAGCCTCTATTTTTCATTGGTTGTGGTATTTTATTATTATTATTTACGATTATAGTTTCTTGAATTTAATTCAATATACTGTTTAGGTATATATATTTTTTTACTCATTCATCAAAATGGAAGGAGATAATTTTGGAATGCCTCATATATATCCCTTAGGTTAAGATAACATGTTTTTTCCGATATACTATAGATAAATTTATTTATAAAGGTGTTTAAATGTATTAAATTCTAATAATAAATTATTTATTGTTTTCTCAAAAAAATGGTTTATTTAAATATATTAAAACATATTGTAATAGGTTTCTCTATGTGTATTCATTGAATATAAATATGATATTGGAATGTGTATAAGATGTAATATTTAACCCTATGAAGTGGTGGGGTATGATTACTTAGTGTATTATCAAAAAAGAACTCTTGATAGATTCTTGAGTAGGAACTGACAAAACATAGTGGGTGTGATCAGTGGGATGGGTGTGTATATACTATGTATGGAAAGTTGTAATGATAAATCAAGTATTCATAAGATTTAAATTTTATGTTGTGTATGTTAATGAGCCATGGGGTCGATGGGAAAGGCATTTAGGGTGTTTTCATTGTTTATGATAATTGAAGATTAGTTATGGCTTCTTGAAGTGTGTCTTTTTTATAGTGGGTATGATAAGTTAGATACTGACCTAGATATTTAGGACTAATGGCTTAGTGTTTTTTTATTAGACACATATGGGAAAGATTATTGTGGTGTGGTAGATTAGCTTCTGATATTATACATCATTGTGTATATGACCTAATGACTTGATGTTCTAAAGATTAGTCATTCTTACCTTTTATAGAGGAAAATTAGGGTCGTTCTATACAATAGTTTATGTGTATTATATATGAATCTTTTAATATTGTTTTTTGGTTTCATTATTTCTATAAAAAAAATTGTGGGTATTCAAATATAAAACTAGGTTTGTGAATGGGTTAAGGTTTATTTATAAAGCACAGATTTTTGAATTCTCTCATTCTAAAGTGAGCTGTGAAGTATCATTCACTATAGTATATAATATTATTAACTAAATAAAGGAAATATAATTGTATATGATGTAGGTGGAAAGATATTGTGGATTATAATGATGTAAATGGTGTTTAAAAGTATTATGAATCCGTTTTCATGGATTGAGCATGTGAATTCACGTGGCCGATAGAAGTAGACACTTGGTGTTATGGTGTTGATTGGGTGGAATAATCTTGTGGACATAAGGGTTATAATTTAAAAAAATCCTGGAAATGATTCCATATATCATAAATTAAGCATAAATTTGTGGTGGGTATTGATGTGTGTGTATTGTAAATGAATATAGGATGAATGAATTAGGTGTACATGTAATATGGATGATGAAATGGATCATTGATAAAATGTCCTTCAAGTGAGTGGACCTATTATTAAGTGTGATGTATAATAGATAACTACTTATAAATTTGGTAATAACATGTATATAATGGTAAGTTTTACGTGTACAATAACGTATTTATCATGTTTATGTAGATCATTAGAATTTTGTGCAAAATCTTCATGTAAGATAAACTGATGATGAGTGAAGTTACTAATAAATTATTGAGTAATCCTACTAATAGATTTTGTATTGAAACATTATTATGATTACATCTAATGGATTTCTTTTTTTATGACATAGATTGGTGGTTTTTGATAAGTGGAAGTATATGGTAATGTTCAAAATAAAAAAAGTTGAACTTTTATATGATGAAACAATATATGATGAAGAGATATAATAGAAAGGATAAATAATCAATTGTTAAATGAGAAAATAGTTTTTTTTAAAAACATTTAAAATTTGGGAATAAAGGATATATTTTGTAATATAATGGTATCAACAAAAATCTACCATGTACACAAAATTGAGAATTATTAAAAATACTCTTGGTGATACGAGTGTTTATAAAGGATGCATGGCTAGTGGAATTTTTTTCTAGTGAAAATTGTGTGATATTTTTCTATTTAGATTGAATATTATAGTGTGTAATGATAATGAATTAATCCACTATGATATAATGGGTTAAATATTTTATAGGATAAGGATTGAAAAATCTTTTGTAACATTAGATTAGGGTTCTAGTGAGAAGATGATATAAGAAAAATATGGGAACCAATGTTTGTAATGAATGGATTCATCATCAATCTGATGTAGGATGTATTGTCTCTCAGATTATGGAATCTTATATATAGTTGTATTGTCAATAAATATTTACAATGATCTAGAAGATAATTTTAATAAAAAAATATTGGAATACTAGAGGTTTAAAATTTTATTTTAATTTGATACTATTCAATTAGATACAGATTTTCTAGGATACAATAAATTCATGAAATCCTCTCAATTTATTTCATGTAATCTCTTAAGGTCATAAAAGTAACAGATTATAAAATATATAAAAATCAACAATTCCATGAAAATCATCCTTTCTTGTATAAATTTTACCAATTTTGGGTTGGTTTGAAATTTGTAAAATTCATTTGAAATATAAAATTGATTATTTTAATATATAAATGTTATATTTGAATACTAAGGATAAAATGAGAAAAATTTCTTTATATATAAGTGATAAAATTATATAAGTGTTATACAAATTAGGAAAAGGAAAATTAGTAACTCTATATTTATAAAGGAATTATTTTGGTTTATTATTTATAATCAGTAATGTAATTGAGGCAACCTATTTTAATTATTTTACATAATTAGTAAATAAAAATTGAAAGAAATACATAAGGTTCATCATCTGAAATGTATGTGTAATTTCATCAAGAATATTGAAAATTTGGAAAATGTTTGTGATATATAAGAGTCATTATAAATAATCATTGGATAAAATTCATTATTCATGACTCGGAATGGATATATTAGATTCAATTTCATACATCGTAGTGAATACATATTATTCATTTATATATCATTGATTTGAAACAAAATGGTCATTCTATGGGATATTTGAAAAAGATAGTTGGACACACCATTTGAGTAATTTCCATTTAATAATGAATCATATCTAGGTTTTAGATGTACTGGTCATTTGGAAAATCTTACGTTATAGATGAATTTTCAAACTACAACCTATTAATAGAAATAGGTGGATTATTCTGTTACACTGAGCATCATGATGTGATATCATCATACATTAGATAAGATATCATCTAATCGTAGGTTTATTATATATTTTTTCATTTATAATAAATTATTGATAATGTACGTAAACCTAAATAAATATTATTGAAGAAAAATTAGATGCATGGATATTGTATTATTTTATGAAGATCATGAAAATTACGAAAAATTAAATATAAGGGTTTATTCATGTCGATTTCATTAAGTTTTCATATTCAAAACATTAAAACAAATGTCAAACATTATTATTATATAGGAATAAGAAGGAGAAAAATATTACTAATTGAATTTGGGAAAAGGGAGGGAGTAAACAAAATCTGCATGGTTAATCTAGAAGGAAGTGGAAAAGAGAGATTATTGCTAGAATATATTGAAGATAATAATTGAATAAAGAACAAAAACCTAAGGAAGATATCATTTCCAACCTTTTTTTATTATAACAAAACCTTATAATAGATTATAATATTACCATTAATTATTCTACTTTGTATCTCAATGAATTGTGTTTATTGATGAGATAATGGAGTCCTCTAAGGAACTACAACACACCCATCATAAATATTTATAGCATATATACTAAATATTTTTACTCTATTACATCAAAAAATCATTGAAATATGTTCCTTTGATTAAAACATTGTAGTGAGAAAATTAAAATCTTTATACACATGCATATATTTTTCACTTGTTTATTAAGTGAATTATTAAAAAGCATATTTTTTTATTTTTCTTCCAAACATGTAAAATATATCTTAAGGAATTTTAGAAAATATTATCTTGATATTCAACCACACCCCATCAATATTATTAGGTTTTTGGTTGTAAAAGTGATGTTAGAGACATAAAATTCATGATTTTAATCTGTTAGTAAATTATTATAAAGAAAAAATATAATTTAAAATGGATACACCTATTTGATGGGTGAAATTAATTTATTTATTAGAATATTATTCCATTATATATGGTTTACATTATTCTAAAATTGTATTTTGTACTATACATAAGATACATATAAGTGATGTGTCATAGTAATATATGAATACAATAGACATAACATAGCAATTTTGTGATTCCAAATCTCAATATTCCTTATCTAGATCCATGTAAAACAAAATATACATTATTTTCATGAGTAAATAAAGTTAAAATAAAATGTGGGATAATCTAGAAAATATATATAGACTCGATGTAATGGTAAAGAAGGATAATATTTAAGTGAAACACAATAAATTTGGAAGTCCAAAATTTTTATTAAATGATAATATTGGTAGAATCTTTAACGGTATCATTGAGGTTATTAGAGATATGTTACGAATTTCATAAGAAATACATGATGTTAAGATTATGAAGAATATATTTTGATGCTTTGGCCTCTATATAATCAAGATATGTGATAAAGTAAAGAATGTAATTTAGAATAAATTTCCTTAGATAATATGTAAAGTATTTGGTTGTTTGTGAAATGTGTGTACTGCTGGAATGAATATAATCTCCCTTTAATAAGAAATATAATTTAAATATATATAGATTTTTAATATCATTAAAGGTTTAAATGAGGAGAAAATAGCATAAATGAAGTATTATAAGTTTTTTAATAAAATTCAACGGTGTAACGAGTATTTTTGAAGGTATGAAAACCTTAGAGTTTTTTAGATGTGTAAAATTTAGACATGTTATTATATTTAATAAAAATATTTTTTCATTAATCCACCGATCATTTTATTTTTCCTCCGTTGAATATAAATATATTTTATTTCCCATCATGTCCCACATTGAGAACAATAACATATTCTGTATGATTTTTTTCTTCTTTTTCAAGTGTTTCATTTTCAACCATAAGATTTTGTTGGCCTCAATGTGGGACTTCTGAGGAAATTAATTATCTTTATAATCAATGGAATAAAAATTAAAATGATCGATGGATTTCTAAAAAAATATTTTGAATACCTTTATCACTATGAAGTTAATATTTATTTGATATAAAAAGAATTCAATGATGAATCAATTAATCAAAAATACTCAAGATAAGGAGATTAATTTAGGGTAAAAATGAAGAATAATCAAAGGTAATTTAAAAACTAATTGATTATTTAAAGGATAATTTAAGTATTATTTATGATCGTGAAGAAAAATTTGTTACTCTGGGGGAAAAATGAATCTAAAATATAGTAATTTTATCCAAATAAGAATATATTATTTGGGAAGTAGTTGGATTCAAAATTATTAGAACAATTTAGACAAGTATTGGGAAGTGTTATGAAAATTATGGTAAAAAAAATAGATATTTACTTGGATAAAATTAGATTTAGATATGTTATGGGAACACAAAAAATAAGGATAGTGATAGATTATAATAAAATAAAGTATAATGTAATTGATAGTACTTGGTCTTTTTTTAATGAAAACCCAGTTATCTTTTTAAAATATAGAGATACATAGAGGAGTGAAATATAGAATATATTTCACTAAATGAGGTATGAGTTTGGTATCTATCTTGGTCACACTATTTATTATTTTATAGAGATGAGGATCTATTTGGATGGAGAAGCACCCAAAATCAAACAAATAACAATAAGATGATATCCTTTATCTCATGAAATAAATACTTTCGATGGATATTTATACCATTTTAGTAATTTTGGATATTAAGATTTATATTTAGGTAATAAAGAAATAGATATTTTCATTATATAGGACAAAGTAAGATGAATTTAATGAAACACACCATGATTCCATTGGGAAATAAATACTCTTTATTAGAAGTGGGTATGTATTTTAATTACACTTATTTTTTTGGATATGTAAAAGAAACTCCATATTATTAGTTAACTTCATTGGGTGTCTCTTACAAGGATAATAAGGATATTGAGAAGGAATAAATACATAAAATTGTGCTCAATGAAATAAATAATAATACATATGGATCCTTGATAGTGTCTGTTCATCCCAAATAACTAGAAACATGAGCCTCTAAAATAAAATTAATGTAATTATTTATTTTGGAAATGATGGGGAATTGAAAATAAAATCAAGTGGCAAGTTCAAACTAGAATATGATGATATAAATAATATAGATGTTCTCTATATATATGTTTTACAACATTATATATAGAGTTTTAGTTATATAAATGGATCTATTCATGAGGATATTTTTATTAGATATGGTTTCTTGATTAATGGTAAGTCATTTAACTCTCTCCTAAATGGTTATAGAAAAATTTTAAACATTACCTTGTTGATAACAAAAAAATATGTTTCATTATACACTAGGAGAGGAGAATATTTTATGGAACAAAATATTATCACATATTAATTGACAAATCATAGAAAACATATCCATGATAAAATAAAAAGTGGATATTCCAAACCAAAAGATATTTCCTGAAAGAACATGTGATGCATACATGGGAGGAAATATGGTCTGAAGCCCTTTTTGACATAAGACTAAAATTCCATCCAAATTTTTGATAAGTTCCACAGTGAATTAAATGGTCCTACTAACTAATATAATAAACATGGAGATAGATATTTCATCCTTTTAGTGTATGCTAATAGTATATATTTTTCATAATTTTAATGTAAAAAATATATATGTAACATATTGAATGAAGAAGTATAAAAGGAGATTTAAAATGGGTTTTTATGTTTTATAAAAATAATTTTGTCCAGTAATGGTAGCAAGTTCATATTGATTGAGGTGGAAAATTATCTCGAGAGATATAGAATTAAAGATGAGGTATCCATAGGGAGAAATCCTAAATATAATGTAGTAATATAATGATGAAACCAAATAATAAACATCATGGATAATACTATGCAAAATGATAATGGATACTCTTTCCACTATTCGAAGGAAGCATCATGAGTTTTTGTGTATGATTAGAATCATGTACAACTAAGCCCCATGGAAGGGAGGAACCCTACAAAATTATTTAATGGATTGAATTTTTCACTAAATCATTTTCATGTTCCTAGATGAAAATTCTATATCCAAAATAAAGAACCGAATTAGGTAAATTACAACGATCAATATGATGTATTGTTTTTATGCTACTCAAAAAGTAGTACAACTTAAAAATGTTATAACAAAAGGATGAATTATATTTTGGAATGTAATGATGTAAATTTCATTGAGTAAAAGGAATAGAATAATTATGATAGTTTAATCATTTATGAATTATGTGAACAAATTGATGAGGTCTATACAAATCCTAAATTGGTACCAATTACATCAAATTCTAATGTTACTGGACCTGAATATAATAGAGAAATAATTGTTGTAGTAAGTAAATCTATACGATTGAGTAAAAAAATAAAATATAATTCAATCCATATAGTTTATTTTGAATAAATACTATACAAAAAAACTCTCTAAGGACGAGGAATGTAGAAAAAATGTTCTATTTTCAGTTGTTTAATGGTCTATATTTGAATAATTAGTAATAGATGACTCATGATATTGATCCATGAATGATGTGTTGGAAATATTTGAAAAAAGACATGACAGATTATATATAATCTTGAACATCACAATTTGATCACAACATTCAGGGTTTTTAAGAATGAATTCTATTAGTAAGGAAAAGTGATTCAAAAAATTCCATGGGTAATTTTTAATGGTTATAAATGTATTTAATTGGTTGATCCGAATTAACCATCACATCCGTGGCATAAAATTATTATATTGGGATTTTCATTTTAGTCTCAATTAATTAAAGGACAAACAACATCCAAATGTATAAAAAAACACTCTATAATTATTTACATCAGGGAAAGGTTTATATTAAAGAGAAAAAAATAGATTTTTAATTAGAAATAATGAAACTAAATTATTCATATTTGAGAACGCATTGTACGGTCTAAACTAGGAACCATAGGCTTTGTATGATTAGATTTACATGTATGTAATGAATATCGATTTTAAAAGGGTTGATGTCAATCACAACTACTATTTTAATTAATATAAGGATGAAAAGACTATGGTGCTTATATATAAAAATAATATTATATTTGGTGTAATTTGGAAGAAATATATGGAACATTTTTATATCCATTATTGTTAACAGTTTAAAATTTAATGGATTGGTGAAATCGTATATTTTTTAGGGATATAAGTGGTTCAATAAAATAAATATCATAAAATATAACAATATAAATATACAAGTCATATACTCAAAATTTTTGACATTTTTAATCCAAATAATAGTCAGCTCTAATTATATTTGTAACTTAGCATTGAAATACTAAAGATGAGAAATATATAGATTCTACATATTATAGAAGGATTATTATAAGCTTTATATATGTGATATAAAGTTGACTACAAAATAATTATGAAAATTTATTGGAATTTAATTTTAAAATTAATCTTCATAAGAGAATATCATAGTAGTAAAACTAATTATAAGGCACATTTCAGTTATATTTAATTATGGATTTTTTTTTGAAGTATATGTAATTTCCTAAAATATTTAGCTTTTTATGATGAAAATGGGGTTAGATACGTGGTGGAACAAAAACCCAGTATTTTTATTGTATTATTTATTAGATTTAAGTGAAGTGGATAGATGAATAATAAATAAGAAAGAACATAACATTGTACAATTAAAGTAGAATCTATTTTAGTAACTAAGTAATGTACTAAGATTTTATAGATATAGAATTGATGTTGGATATTAAGGAATAATTAAGGTAAGATATATTGACATTTTTTATTAATATAAGTTTAATTAAACTCCTTATAAATAATATATAGCACTCTTTAACCAAAACAATTAATTTGGTATCATTTTAGCAATGGAAATGTATAGAAAAGAGAAAACTAATGTAAAATGTAAGAACTAACCAATGTTTAGAATACATCATGAATAAAAACAATTATCCATTATTAGATAATAATTAATTAAATATTGGATTTCAACCACCCCCTTAGTATAAGTAGGTTTGGAATATCCCCTTCATATTGTACATAATTCTTCAAATAGATATTTTGTTTCTTATAGGTTCTCATATTAAGGTTAGAATATGTAGATATGGGATATAATATATATGGTGTCTCTGTACCATCTGGATGATTGGTTTGGAAAAATAGTAATTTTTTTCATCATTAGATGTTTTTTCTTATTTACTAAAATTATCATTGATCAATATAGTTTTAAAAAAAATATAACGGTCTAGTACATAATTATTTCCACATAGTATATTTGATTTATGCTTGGTTGGTGTTTGATCTTTATAAGTATAAACTCAATTAATTTTATTTTCAATGTGTAGGGACAATATATTTCATATGTGGAGTATTTCATATAGGTACAATTCATATAAATTTGATTATGAATGTTATAAAATGTTAAATACTTTCAAAAAAATTAATTTATTCACATGAAAATAAAAAAGGGGGATAATTCTGGAACTATATGTCATAATGTTTGTATTTTTCATCAGTTGGTGGTCAAAATACTAAAGGTTCAAAATATAAATGCATTGATAAATTTAAAAAAGTATAGAATATTTTGGGTGTTCCAAAATATATCTTGAATGTTAAATTTTTAGAATATTGTCGGTTAGAAAGTCAGAAAATTTGATGATAGTGTTCTATAAGATATAAGGGATCTGTGATTTTGAAATGACATTAATTTATTCTTGTGTAAATGAAATATATCTCATGAATATGTAAAATTTATAATTATTTTTCTCACAAAGATAATGTAAAAGTATTGAGTTGTCATTACTGTATGAATAAAATTATCTACTCTTGAGTCTCATTGGAACATGATATGGATGACTAAGGCTATGAATGCATAAAACTATCAATTTAATACTAAGAGTGAAATGTGAAATCTTATTGATAAGTTACATATTTATGGAAGAGCACATTAGATAATTGTTATAAAAACTACATAAAAAATTAGTCAAAATATGTACTTAAATTTAAAACGATCTCGAAAGTGGAAGAATCAAAAACCTCAGAGGTCAATGTATGAAATGTAAGAGTAGTTATTTAATAGAATGCTGTGAAATAGAAATGGAATGGAATATGTATGGGTCATCATCCAATATATAAAATTAATTTCTATTATAGGGTTGAAGAAAAACTAATGTTATGGGATACATAAGATTCATTCCCACATATTAGAGGTAATATATAATATTTGTTATCCAAAACCCATAAGTGAAATGTAAGAGTCATTTTCATGACACGGAAGGAATTTATATGAGTCATTTACTGATTATAGATGTGAAACATAAGGGTAATTTAATTTTATGTTTGAATAATAGATTCAAACACCTTTTTAAATTGGTTTCAACACCATGAAGAATCTTTTCTAAGTTTCAAAGGTATCTACTATTTGGAAATTCCAAAGTCAATGGGGATTTTAACCCCCCAACATATCAAGAGCATGAGGTTGAATTTGTTTTGGCTCAAATCCTCATACCACAATGTGTAAATTCATGGGAGATGATATCATCCAACTGTAAATTTGTGATATATATTATCAACTACAATAAATGATTAATAATATAGTAAACCATTAATAAATATGATAATGGACTATATAGAAGGATGATGAATACGATACTTTTGGGAAAATTAAATGATTAATAATATTTAAATATTAAGTTTCATAAATACTAACGTGATGGAGTTATCATATTCAAAATATGGAAAAACAAACACATAACTATTCAATTACATAAAAGGGTCAAAAATATTTTTTTCTCATATATTGGAAAATAATATGCAAAGAAAAACTATTTGATGAATCTATAAGTAAGAAGATAATAGAGACTATTTTAATAATACTTTGAAAAATATGAATTTAAGAAATAACTGAAGCATAAAAACACTATTTCAAGAATTGTGTATCTTAGTTTTGATTGAAACATACAAGTCATCTTCTTATTGCAACTCTTTCTTGTACTCCATGTCTCAAAGTATTGTATAAAGAGGAAAGATGATGGATTTATCTTGGTATCAACTATGTCATTTAAAAATTTTATTAACTCATAATTTTATTAGTGTTACTCCCATGTGTGTCGGAACATTGTTAACATATTATCCATGTATTATACCTGTATAGTGAACCATGAAAAACCATCACTACACTATATTTATTTTCAGTATCCTATTACAGATTAAACTATTGAAAACATAAAGTTTTGGGTTTTTTCATTATAATATGATTACAATATCCTATAGAATGTGGCAAAACGTTTCTCCCTAATTCACCCACCCACCCACCACTCCTTAGGAAGTCTTTGGTCTGTGATTATAAAATAATCCCATGGTGGGGGATCTCTACTATTTCTATGTGGTATTAATTTGGGATTATGTTCACTGAAATGGGTTTAATTAATGTAGATAATGATATTATGAAATATATTATCAAGGTATCTATTAATATATTGAGAGATAAATATATGAATTTTATTACATTCTAGTGAAAATTCAAAATTGGTATTTTTCTTTTAACATAGGAACTTAATTGATATGTAGAGATGAACGGGTATGGATTTCAATGAATAATTGATGTTTGACTTAATTTTTGGAAATAATAATAGATAAAGAGTGTATTATGTAGTAACCTTTATCCCAATTTGAGACAATGAAATATAATATGGTGAGACTAGAGGTTATTAGAGAGAGAACTGAGTATGTGGTGCTTTGGGAAAAACATATATCAACAAATGATGTAGCAAAATATCATTGATTAGAGAGGGAATATATATCACTCATTATAAAAAATTCATAGAGTTAGTAAACTTAATCCACATAGTGGTATACTAGTTACTGGGTTTAAAGAGGTAGTTTCTAGAATATAGTGTCAACTAATGTTTTTTCTCATGATAAATTATTGAAGATAATAATTTTAATTAGACAGTTCATTGAGGAAACATTTATGATGGTAATCTAATAGTATAATTATTTTTATTGTGAAAATATCATATTATGATCACTAAGAAATAATATGTGTATATTTATTCATAACTACGGGGTAGATTCCAAACACCAATCATGTAATGAATTATAATGATTACATCATGAATCGTTGTGGAGGTAGAAAATGGAAATTAAATATTTAATGATTTGATACTGAGAATGTGTCAAAGTAATGATTCTTTTGGGTTTATAGTAAATTGGAGAATAATGGGTTGAAGATAATCCGGTGAACATTATGGATGAGAGTGAAAGTGTGATTTAGGAAAAATTGTTACTCTAGTAA
This sequence comes from Viscum album, assembly GCA_963277665.1. NCBI lineage: Eukaryota > Viridiplantae > Streptophyta > Magnoliopsida > Santalales > Viscaceae > Viscum > Viscum album. Next base: position 908,654,810 of record OY728139.1, read on the forward strand.
TTAAGAATTTATAGTATGAATGCGCAATAGAGAATTTAGGGTATAATTGGGTGGATAGATATTTTAGTGACCATTATCATTCATAAAATAAGATTGGTGGTGCTTAAAGGGGATAATAATACCATGTTGTGGAGTTGGTACTATCCTCTGGATTTTTACGTTTGACTTTTGTATTTTTTTCAGTCTTTTTTTCTATTTTTTAAGTGTTATTTGTTATAATAAGGTTTTAGAGGTGTCTATTATATAAATTGATAAGTGAGATAAACCACAAAATTTGGTGGTAGGTAAAAGGGTGCCATTGAAATCTTGTCGGGATCCCATGAGAACTCTTGTCGGAGAAACAAGGGAAGAGTACCCATGTCCCCTACTGAAAACCTAATTGGTCTTTATCAGGAAACTGGTGAATTGTAGGTTTTATATTGGGAAAACACTAGATATAAATTGAGAAATCTAACTCAAGGAATGTGAGGGGGTAACATAGTAATTTTGGATAAAATTATTTATTGAAACCACATCCCTTCCTACCTACTAGTCGCACTAACATAACCCATACTATTATTGGAGTTCATCATCGTTTTTGATCTCACATGGTCACTCGAAGTGGTACGGATTTTATTTAATGTTTATTAGGCCCCTTTTGGTATGGTTTGTCCTTTTATATTTTTTTAATATATATTGTAGTTTTCTTATAATATTTTATTCATCAAAAATAAATATTTTTTAATGTTTTTTATGGGATTTCTTATTTATGGTAAATTGCGATCAAATTTGATGATGCCCTATGATGATTGATCACCTAAAAGATAATATGAAGTGGTCCTTTATATTATATTATATATTTATATGTTTGAGTGTTTTTAGACATATTTATCTATGAGATTATGCAGGTGAGTTCCTTGAATCCATAAAAAAGTTCTACTAAGCTTGTTTCCTCTTAGTGAAATAGTAGGGACCTCAAGGAAGGGAAATAGTCCTGGTATACCATTTTTCTTGGTCTATAAAGGATATTATAATGATGAAAATTGTGTGGATTTATACTATACCAAAAAATGGATATTATTTAAGGTTTTGGGTATCGAAATAGTCATGGATATATAGTGTATACCCTGTGCAGTTGTAATAATGTTTCTCCTATATGAGGATGATAGTTCTTGTGATCAAAACAAGTTTTTCTTACGGTATGTTGGTGTAAATATAAAATTAAACTAAAATATAATCTCTTAAGGGTTAATTTAGCCTACAGAAATGTTATATCATTGATTTTTTCTAGGAACTGAGATTAGAAAACAAATTAGGTGCCGATATTTAAAAGACATTATTTTGGGGATATCATTAGTTTCTATGTCAATATTAAGGCTCTTTTAACCTATTAGGAATATTAACACCACTCTAAAATATTTATGAATATGTATAAGTGTGATATATATTTTTAACAATATAAAAAGATTATTTATTTATATTTTAGTAATGCGATGGTATTACTAGTGGTTGATTGGGTAAAATTTTATTTTTTATAAGATACAGGTAAATGATAACCAATGGGGTGTCTTAGTATGGGGATGTTAAATTGTTCAAAAATTATAGAACTTAGGAATTGATAATTTCGTCATTCACATGTCCTAGTAGTGTTGATAATAGGATGAGTTGTTTGTATTTGATTTAGATGGTGTGCGGTTCAACAGTTTTCTTAGGGGAATGAACTCAACATAAATAGAATTTCATAATTTAATGGGTGGTTCATTGGGCGTGTGTACCATATGTGAGTTTTGTTAGAAAGAAATACCATGGGTTCTTTGGATGCATCTATATTTCTATTTTGGGGTAGTTATACCTAGAGGGAATTAAATTATAAATGTTTTCAAGTATTGTTAAAATAGAATGATTTTATTTTCCAAAGTAGATAAATATATTAGTATCTAATTTTTATTTGGATTATCTTCCAATTATGATTGATGCATGGTAATAGATATGTGACCAGTGTTTCTTGATAGAAGTTAATTTTTGAAAATAAGGGATATGGTAGGCTCTATTTATTAATCATATTCTCTCATTATTGTTATAGATAATGGAGATTGAGAATGTGGCTCATGTTTTACCATTTTGAATACTCTAATTAGAGTTTAGATTTATAAGGAGTTCCCCAATATTTATACTAAAGTGATTTTTCATTCGGATTCTTGGGCTTTTCCTGTGGATAGTTTTTCAAGTTAGTATTCTTTTTTCCAATGGTATGGATATGTTTCACCATAGATTTTTTTTTTGATGAGAACCATGTTTTTTGGATAAATGATTATATGTTATTTAATTGTTATCTTTTTTATATTATTACTCTAGTATAGTTTTAATACTTTCTATTGATTGGGCCAATGTACGTCAAGTTGGGGTTCGTAGAAACTTGGTAATAGCATTATGTCCCAATGTAGATGTTTGTTTTAGGCCTATTAATGAATAACAATGTGAAAAAACTCACAATTATAACTATATTTTTTAAATATCAACTTAGTAAAGCTTTAATAATTTTATAATCACACCCTCTAAATATCATTGTAAATTTTTATATTTCACCATAGTGGATTCCAGAAAGGGTGAAATCCCTTGTGTAAAGTGGCTAATAATAATGAGCTTGTTTTTTGATGAAGGTGGTATTAGGGTATACTCATGGGGATTTTATTTTAAATAATATATTATTATTTTGTTCTGCTATTATTAACATATATAAGTTTGAAAACTATTATTTAGCTATATTTTGAATATAGATTTATGACTATCATGGTTTTTATTTTTTGTAGTCTACTGATGTAAATTTTAAGGTTAATTTGAATCTATGATTCAATATTATTATCTTTTTTTTATAATTTTTTATTTAGTGAATTGGAAATGATATCGTGCCAATATTCTTCCCAATATATGTAATGTTCCCTTATTTCTAGTCAAAAATCACTCATATGAAACCAGTTTCATTTGAGTTAATGTGGAACTGTAGCTTAAAACAAGTAATCTAGGATTAGTCATCAAGAATATCAATAATTAAACATCAATTTGGAATTAAAACCTTTTTAAATGATGGAATTATTAAAATAATTATAAATAATTTTAGATAAATGTATCACTAAAAACACATGCTTTATGATATCAAACAATGACATAAATTTGGTTTTCACGATTGAAACTACCCATGACCCTTTAGGAATCACCAATACTCCACCAAATAAATATAAAAACAACATGTGGTTGAGTCCATTATAAAAATATTGATATTCACAATGTAACTAGTAAGGATATTTGCATTTGTTTCGACTATTGTCTTACCACTATTAGATAAATGAAAGACCACTTGGAAATCAGTGAATCATAGCCTTGAAAGTCACTATGAAATTTAGTATTCCTCTATCACATTAGCTCCAACGTACTCATAATCTTATTTATTTAAAAAAATTGTCCTTATAAGGAAATTTAGACACATCTGAATAAATTTACCCATATTGTATCAATAAATATGCTAACTTAGGAACATTATACAAATAATGTTTATATTACCTGAGAATAATCTAAATTCCCCTTTATTTTTTTCAAAACTTATATCATTAACTGTTATATTTAGTCATCCCTTTAAAAAAATCAACATCATTCAACTAAGACATATTTGATATTCTCATAATTCTCTACCTTATTAATTTTGGTTATTTTCATTCTTAAAAAATATTTGTAACATTTAAATCAGTCATATATAAGATTAATTTTCATGGTTTATAAAGATTATAATATTAGCCTTCCAGTGAAAATAAATAAATAATGAAACCATTATTAATTTAGAACCAACCATATAATATATATATGTGTGTGTGTGTGTGGTTAATTATAACATCAACTGATAAACCTATTTAATAAATGTTTTCATTCCATCATTTAGATTTATGATTTCATAAATATTTGAATTCCTATAATAAAAAATATGGGAAAATGTTACAATATATAATAGATTTCCTATAGCTCATCATACATATTTCAAAAGGATTCCATAAAAAAATATATGACTTCTTTATAAAAACTATTATATAGACATGAAAAAATAAATAAAAATTGAACAATATATGATCCTTTTTATTACGAATGATCATATATAAATTTATATGATTTTTTAGTTAATAAACTATTATATATTAGTAAAACCATTTAATAAATCATATATGATTAGTTTATATGAAACTTTTTATATGGGATTCATTAGATTGACATGTATTATAATTTATAAATATAAATTCCATATACTATAATCATTCAATTGATAACAAACACTTTAACATATCACTGTAAACTCATCTATATTAGAAATCCTAGAAAATATTCCCAGTCCCCCCATTCCAGCAAAACATTCCTCCCCATGAAAGGTTTCTCACTAACCACCTCTCAACCCTCTTGATCTCCCCTAATGGACAACCCCTCGATGACCCCATCATTAGGCTTGAACAACCCATAAAAATCCACTTTCAGAGATCTCACAGGATACGTACAATCAATCCCCACTCTAAACTAATGATCCCATATTATCCAAGACTCAACTACCCCATAGATTTGTGTTAGATTTATAGATATTCATATTCCAATTAAAAATCCCTTAATCATTCAAGTTCATGGATATTTAGTTTCTCAGTATTTATGTTCCAATAATTGAACTCATGTTGTTTTTACACAATATCTTCAAGAATAAACATCAAAGTATTTTTTTATTAATTCTAGATTAGTATGCGTGGATTGTGGTTAGTTATGATTCTAGTAAAAGAAATCAGTCTATTTTGAGAAGTGGGTTGATTATTGTTCGTTGTTCAATATTCTTAGTCATATGATGTAATTTTTTAGGTGTGGGATCCTAAAACAACTATAGAATATGGATGAGAAGGGGTCAGGTCTTGTGGGAAATTTTCAGGAGATTTTGTATGACTCCAGTCAGAAGGATTTTCAAGTTGATGACCCCCTAAACCAAAGCTTTTCTGAGCCATTCAATACATCCTTTATGGAGACATTTGATCAATATTTTCTGGTTAAGTAGAAAAAGTGGTTTCCTCCTCGAAAGTGATTCGTCGAAGGGATATTTATCTAAAAAATTTAGATGTTTATATTCGATTAAAACATTATTTATCTTTTAATGAAGTTAATGCCATGTTGGTTATAAACGGGTTTGTGTTTATGTGTGCCTCATTCCATTTAATTCTCTAAGGAAGCATCATGTGTAGAGGTTTGGAGAACTAGCGATGGATCCAAACAAAGGGAGGAGTTATAGGGCTAGCGATAGTGTGTCCCTGCATTAAATCTTCTCATGATGTGGTGAACCACTTCTAAATGAATTAGTTTAAATCAAGTAATTTATCTAGGAAATGCATGTCATAGGGGGTGTAGCTATGGATGATAATTTTTTAGGTTCCTGGAAGGTCATGACAAACATTATACTGGGAAATCATTTTTATTTTTTTCTATTGAATGCTCAATTTAAAAACAACCAAAACCAGTCAGAGTGATGCTTCCTATTAAGGGAAAAGTATCTTCATGGAAGAGTCAAGGGACGAGATATCTATCCATTTTTTAGAATATAGTGATGGGGGGAAATCATAGAATAGGTATTCACAGCCAAATGATGAAGAACAGTAGAGAAAAATAAGGATTCGGGTAGCTGACTTATAATTAAAAAACAATAATAAAATGTATTTAAGTACTATTCCAACCTACCTAAACCAACTATGATAAGGACTATCATGGAAACTAATCACACAGATATAGACTATGAACGCAATGCTACGGAGAAGGACCTATAGGTGAGTGTGAAGATTTAGTGTGGAAGCCAAACGACCGACAAAAATGTCACAAAAGAACCATATGAGTATGGTGGTGTGACAGGAGACACAAATAAGATATAGGGAGATCCCATAGTGGTGGATCAATCCTATAATGAGAACACCACTAATGTGGCTGATCTCACTAAGGGTGTGCCTTCTAACAAGTAGTGGGAGGCAAGAAAGGAGGTTCCAAATAAAGTGAAAAATATGGGAGATTATTATACAATATAATGAAGATCTTTTGGAGGAAGCTCTTTTGATTTACTCCTCATCATATTATATTGATAAGATTTATGAGATATTGTTACTTGTGGAAACTGAGAAGGATTAGATGGTGTGGATCAATAAGTAAGATCGTATTTTGGTATGAGGATTCAACATAGGGATGATAAAATAGGAGGATTGCATTCAAACAAGGTAGAATATGGATTATTGTTTTGGAGATATTATCAAGGAAAATCTGGATATAGATGGTAATGGACTCTATTGAAACTTTGTTAGGAAGAATTATTCAAATAGATATAAATTATATTTCCACGGTTTGGTTATCTATTATGGTATTTTATGCTTGGTATTTTTTACTTCCATGGGTTCTCACTTTTCCTTAAAAGTTATTTCAAAATAAAAATGGTAATTTTCCTCCAACTAATTTTCCATGAGATTTATGGTTGATTTACAACCAATAATAATCTCATTTCACTAATTTTTTCATAACTTTATTAAGACTCAAGGTGAATCTTTCGAGATTTTATCTATATATTTTAATTATTTTAATAATTTTTTTCGTAATATCTGTATTATATGATCATTTATAATTATATTTATAATATATAAGAATACAATATCAATAAGATTATTTTTAACATTTTTCTAGGGTTACTAGAATTAAATAACATATGATTTTTTCAATTAATATTGTTCAAAATGATTATTTTCTACTATAGTGGATAAAATTTTCATTGCATCACAATATTTTGGTGATTTCCTATGATGTTTTAGAATACATTGAGTTCCTTATTACAATATATTGATGCTATAAAAAGTCACAGATCTATTATCTAAGAGATTTATGTGATTTTTATGGCCTCCATTATATGAAATATATAATTTGATGTCTTCTCACCCATATATTCCCTTAACCCAAACCTCATGAGTTAGATTCTTTATATCCCTTAGGAACCATTCCTTGAATTTCATAGGCAATTGACTAGTGTAAACGTCTTATAATTATAATGGGGATACTACTATCTCAATATCATAACCATTTAATAATGTAAATATTATTGAGATCAATAATGGAGAAGATGATGTACTCATGAGTGATTATGACCTTGGGGATATTTTTGGAACCTATTGGGTTCTTTCAATGTAGATAATACAAATAACACGAATTATAGAAAATACTAATTTTATATGATTCGTCTATTTTCTTTTTTTTTAAAACAAAATCCACTTTGGAACTAATAGTTTTATAGTGTTTAATTTTTAGATATCATAATTATGATGATATAGAGTGATTGAAAGATCATGGAGGAAATTTTTATGTTTAAGAGACAAATATGAATTTTATGAGACCTAACTATTATTGGGAAATATAAAAAATGGGTATGATGCTGGTATATAAAGGGAAATGGAATAGGTACTTCGAACCCATGAATTTTTTTTATTCCTAGTATGTTAAAGATTTTATGACTCTATAATAGTAACTTGAAGTGCATGTAAACGTCATAAAATAGGGATATCATCATTGGAATAATTTTTTCATAAGTCATTTCAGTTGGAAGTTTTCATATATGAAATGGTGAGGCTCATACACACAACGATTGATGACATGCTATCTCTTGTGTAGTGACTCAAAATTATTGACTCACGTGTGATTAACATGCACGATATTTACCTATGACAAAAGTAAATATCTAGATATTAACCCATAAGAATAAAAAAACAATGTGTTTTTATATAAGATAAAATGGTGCTAACCATTCCAGGGTCCACCTATGTTTAATTATTAAATAAATCTATGAAACATTAAGGGGTAATTAATCTAGGGAAGTGAAATGGACTTATTATTGTCTATATTTAAAAGGGGTTGTCCAATTACATGACACATATAATTTTATCTGATGAATATTCAGAAATAATATGATTAAGGGAAGTAATATTTGGTATAAGATGTTTTGAAATATGTTTTGAAAAATTTAGTGTGGTTGAACTGAAATAGGGTACAATATGTTGTGGTGTATATTGAACAACCCATGGTCTATTACAAGTTCTTCCTTTTTACTGTATTTGATGTCATGACTCATTTTATACATTAAGGGATACACATAATTGAATTATAATGTCTCTAAACACATCAATGGGGACTAAGAGGTATTGAATGATATAGCAGCCCAAAATAAATAAGGGGAGTTAAATAGTAGTTGATGTAAGTTTTGAATTCTAATTTTAATTTAAAATTAAAATTTTAACGTTCAAAATATATTTCAATTATGTTATACATTTTAAATTCTTGATAATAGTGGATATAAAGATGAACATTGGTAGAAAGAAAAAATAACATGAGAAGAGTGCTTACTATTGTTATAATAGAATAGTAAATGGATAAAAAATCATGGAGATGAACAAAAAGAACAATGATAACTCAATGGGAGTCTAAATCGATTGAATACACTCATATGGTTTCAAAATAGATTCAACATATTTTTTTTATGTTGGATCGCATTTCTTAATCCAAAATCATCATTATATATCATGGGCTCAACGATAATCGCTTTTCCCTTTTTATTCTTCATGATAATATTACTGTAATGTGCGACCATGGGTATTACTAGAAAATTCCATGGATATCGATTCTCATTTTTGTAAATGAACCTATTAAACATATTATTATATGTTTTCTTAGTTCATTGAAGTGAATATAGATTTTTATCAGTAGTCTTGTCATGTATTTTAACTTGGGTCTAAGGATATTTTGAAGGGGAAATGCAAAATGTAGTAAATTCACTTATTCATGATCCCTTATTCACCTCTTATTGAATTATCATTATTCATGAAGTCTATTTCAACTAGAATCATTGAATCAAGGTTCCATTCGATGATGATATCCAATTTTGGTTTTGAAATGAAATAGTAACTCTTTGTTAAAGATTCACTCTCTATATTTTAGTTGTGAATATGAAAATTATTAATTCAATGAAGGGAAGTGGATTCCAAGTTTTTATGGAAAGAATTATTTTATATTTAAATATCATATACATCCATTTATTTTTTGAATCTTTTTTTTTGTATTAAAGGATTTCATAAATAGTGTTATTGTTTTAGTTAATGGAACTATGATAGTGGTAATTTAAAGAATTAAATTTTTGAATAATGGTAATACATGAAATTTGATTCTATTTTCTCTTTATGGAAAAGAGTTTCAAAAAGTCAAAGTTATAAAAAAATTAATTTGAGATAAGTTAGAAAATATTAAAAAGTTAATTAAAATGGTGAACCAATCAAACATACTATAATAGTGATTAAAGTATAAAGATTACAAAACAAATAGTGATAAAATATTAGATAAAATATTCATGAGAAAAAATGAATTTATGAGTTCTATAATAGGTTTTATTTATATGTTTTAAGATGCAATGGTTATCAAGAAGATACTGAATATTTTTTATACAAGTTTGATGAAAAGTTTTCAAAACTCAAATAAGATGTTCTAGGCACACTTCTATTGGGTGATTTTCAAGTAATTATGATTTATTAAAAAATGTGGATGATAATTACATTCAAGAATATTATAATTACTCATATGGAAATTTATTTGAATGTTTTAAAAAAATATAAGTATTGGATATAAATTTTTGAGGATGAGAAAAAATACTTCAGTGAAGAATATTTTTAAATGATATTTTAAAAACTCATTTCATTCATTTCTATAAGTTTGAGATAAGATAATGGGATATCTCTAAGTATGTTTCTGATATATTGTTATAAGTGTGGTGTTATTTGATATTTTATAAATAAATATAATAACTTAAAATAAGATTAAATTTCTAGTGATGAGGGTCAAAATCCAAGAAGATAATCCAAGAATAAATCCCAAAAATATTCATCAATATGGATATGTAAGAATTTATAAATATCAGTAAGATAAATTTCTTATCTAATATTGAAGGTGATGGCAGTTTTGAGGTTTAAGTTATAGATGAGACTTCCATATATTTGTAAGGAAAGTTAATGATTTATAAGGTGAATGATAATCTGTTAAATAGTAATGAAAACATTAAGGATATAATTGATGAAGAAATGAAAAGTTATTTCATGAAAAAATGGGGACTCAAAGGGTTACTTCTCATGATATCATAATTATAAATGTATAACAATTTATTAAATAATGTTTTTCAATTATCTCTCACCAATGTATACTTAAATGGTAAAAAATAATTAATTTTTACATGATATATTGACAAATTTATGAATTTACTATTTGAATAGATGAATTTATATGTTTCTATGGAAATAAATATTAAATATTTGAAGAAATATATTTAATGTTTTCAAAATAAATTCTAGAAATTAAAAAGGGTGTAGGAAAAATTAAAATTAATATTTCATAATTAAATTCAAGATGTTGGATAATGATCCTGAAAAAATGGTTGAAATGGTTAATGTGATGATATATGTAAGGAATTTCAGATTTATGGAAAATAAAAACAATTCCCAATAATTAATAAAATTTAAGAACATTGATTTGAAAGTGAAATAAAATTTAAATTCAAACAAAAAATTATAAAAAATTATGTCTAGAATAAATAAAATAGTTTTTTGTGTTTATCAATTTTTTTATAAAAGGAACCATTGTGAATTGTCAAATCGTAAAATAATTAAATTAATCTACTTCTGGATAGTAACCATTATACAATGGAGGGTTTTAATTTTATGGTCACTTCACATATTGTGGAGGCTTCTGGAATATATAAAAAATTGTTAATTTAATAAAAAATATCATCATTAGTCCATTGTTTATGGAATAAAATTACTTAGGTCTATTCATCCAAATAAAATAAAATAATTTTATATTAATCTTAAAACAATTCGGCTAAATGTTGATAACATGTTCCAACCATTAAAGGGTGTTTATAGAACATATGACTAGCTTGGTCACATTATTAATAATTATCTCAACATTTTACATACCAAGATAATTATATATCAAAAAAATCAGAATCCATATAATAATAAAATAAATGAATGCATAAGTCATTTTTTTATGTTTAACTCAAATAAGAAAAATAATGATGTCTACAGATCATGGATAGTGAACACTCTACAAATATGAACGATTATTTAAATCTTGTAAAAGGTATTGAAAAATGGAATAAAACGTGTAATTGTACTTTATAAATGATATGTAAATAAAATTAATTGTATTTGGTTTAGAAGTAATTTAATATAATATAAAAAGATATGTAACATATGAAAACTTGTTTCAAATTGGTGATGTAGAAAATTCATGTTACTTTGTATTGAAAGTAAAAAAATCAAGGAATAAAATACTTGGTTCAATTGGTTATTGAAATATGATTAATCATACCAAATTGAATAATTTCCATCATTTAACTATACGAAATAAAACATGGAATTGGATATTCTATTTAAGATAAAAATAGCTTATTTTTAATTCTGTATACAAGAAAGTTGAAATTCATATGTCATTCCCATTGTATCTCAATATTTAGGATGTTTTATGGATCATGAGGAAGAAATAATAAAAATAGAGATAATTATTCCTTTTATTTTATTGATTATTTCAATCACATATCATTTATTATGTTTATGAAAAATAATTTAGAGTCTATAAAGATGTTTAAAATTTTTTAAAGTAATTTATAAATAGATAGCCAATTCCCCATAAAGAATTTTTTAATGGATATTAGTGATAAATACAATACTATAATGTTTAAATAATATATTAAAAAACATGGTATTCATAATGATTTTATTATGACATATTCTAAACAATAAAATGGTTTATCTATAAGAAATAATATATGATTGATTTTTGAAAAACAATTCCATAAAAACAATGATTCATTGTTTTTAGTTGTATATTATATTGACAGAGCAATATCTTTCCTTGAAATAATTTTAGTATCCCAAATGGATTTATGATAGTTTATATATAGGAACAAGAAATTCTTCGATATTCCTCTATAAACCCCATGAATGAAATATTATTTTTTCTATTATAGATGTCACAACAACCTTATAATATGATATGCTTCCACAATGAATAGCTCTTCAATGATAAAAATATAATATAAAACCCAGCATTCAATTTAGTCATGTTCTTTACCATAGTCTCAATATTTTATACTATGACATTAGATCTTCAATCCATCATATTATTGTCTTAAAGGATATATATTAGTGATTGCATTTGATCTCCTTCATAGTCAACTTATATCCCATAGGTATACCATATGGAATCTCATTCTTCTTAATTGACGAACATATTATCCTTATTGTATATCATCATCATATTTTTTCATTGATTAACATTTGATTTCAATGTAGTACTAGTATTGGACTCTATTATCAACACATAGAAAACATTTCACTTTGAAATAAATTTTGGTTCAAAACACCCAAATTTTTCTACTTCTACTATCTTTATGATCATAGAATTTAATGAATTATATTTAACTAATTTAGAATGGTATATATTTAATTTTATGAAGTTAGTTATCTCATTTGAATTCATATATATTAATGGTTTCATATTCTCATAAAATTTTAGTTCAATATATCATCATTTAATATACCAAAAGGATTGAGGTATTTCTTTCTTCAGAAACTCCACAAAATCATTGGGTGAATTAAAAACATTATTTTATGACACGTTTTCATGTATGAATAGATATTTATCATGGTGTGTTAAACTCCATATAGTGTAACTATTTATACCTTTTCATAATTATCTTTAGTTTGAATCTTCAATCACTTTTTGAATAAAAACAATTTCGTGAGGTTTTAATTTTTAAAACATAAACAAGTAAATCAAGAATCATCTAATTATGTTTCTAGATTCCTATAGAAATCATACATTCTTAAAAGTGAAATATTCTTAGGAAAACAAATAGTACTAAACTTATAATAAATTAGAAAAATAACCCTTATGTTTTCCTCGATATACCTTTTAATTTCTATTTTTGAATACCAAATGAAATATATTTAGATTAAAATGACTCTTTTGATGAAAAATATTCCAAAATTATAGAATTTTGTCATACCATAAGAATAAATAAATCTTGCAATCCTTGGATTACAATTCCCTTTTCAATTGTCATTGTAAATGGTATTTCATAAGAGTAAATGAATTCTATATAAACTCTATATCCCTTATTATATGTAAATGACTCTGAATGTATGGAAAGGACTCATATAGAGTTTAAAATATTCTCAAGGAATGGTCAATGTGTCTTATGAAGTTTTCATCCCTTTATTTCTTCTTTATATGAGAAAATAACTAACTCTTATTGAGTGAAAATGACTTCTATAGAAAATACATATATAATATTCTACATAATCTTGAAACATTGATCTAAAATATAATTTCCTAAAAAAATTAAAATGACTCATGAATCATTATATCTTCTAAAAAATATTAAAAATCATTTCATGTTACTTGATATAAATATGGATATTCTAGTAATATTTCAAAATATATTCAATCAAACCCAAAATTCCTTTATTTTATTTAATTACTCAATTTATAGTATTTCAATAACCATTAAAACTGAATTAATTTAGCCTAAAATTACCCTCATCAAACATTTATCAAGGAGTTATTATTTACTATATTCAGCAACATTCAACCTCAACACTCCATGGGGGTCTCTCAAAAACATAGATATAATTTTCTTCCTTTAATAACAGCACATCAATATGTTCACATAAAGGAATATTAAAAATCCTTACAAAACTAGTTTTAATTAATGATTTCATCTCCTATAACTACATAAAATTAACTCATTTCAATGCATTTCCTCACTCATATAATTTATGGTATTTTTACAGAAAATTTACATTTCCAGGTATTCCAAAATTTTAGAAGTTTTTGTTACTTATCTTCATGAATATCATCTTTAAAATAATATTTGGGTTGTTCAATCATCATCCATTTCTAATTGATAGTTTCACATTTAAAATATTATCATTATTTATTGATAAAATATGAAATCATATGAATCGTTTTGGATCTTCAATGTTACCGTATAATTTTTTCAATACATCAAAATACCTATTTCTTAATATTTGTACTTATTAACTATTTTATTCTCTCCCTTATTTATAATAAATTAAATGATGTATATATTTGGGAAGAAATCACTCAGGTTCATGATTTTAAGATGATCCTTTTCTCCTCATTATTTAAACTTTATATCCCAGTACAATACTATTACAATTATATGTCATCAATTTTACTTATTTAATTGGATTAAATCAACTTGAATTAATTATATGTGAGCAATGATTAGTATAAAAAGATAAGTGTTGTTGAATTAGGTATCAATTTTGACTATAACTTTTTCAACATGTGATTCCACTGTAAAATATCTCTTTTAAGGGATATAAAATAGATTTTCAAGAAATTATTTACCTATAATAATCTGAACAACTTGTGATACCCCATCTTGAATCACCATGTCTATGCCAAGGAGCATCAGATGACCTCCTGGGCATCTCTTCCTAGATAAGATTCTATCGACTATAAGAAAAATCCTAAGCCTTACCATGGGAATACTATTCCCTTATTAACAAATAAATAGTAAATATAAAAAATTATGGAGGTGATAATTATATTAAACCAATATAAATAAGATGTAAAATAAATATAAATTGAATCATATGTTATAATAATACGACATAAACAATCCAGTACAACAGTCCAATAGTTCCTCATATATGAAAAATACCTATATAAGATGAATAGAACATAAAATTAATGAGAGGAATATCAAAAAAATATTATATAGTTTACCCTATAATCACCTCAACGGACCTATGCCTCTTGTACAACTTCCCTATACTAGTTTTCTTCCCTAATCTGAATCCCTAACTGAATGTGGACTACATATTCACCTATATCCTTATGTGTTGGGTGATAATAATCCCAATGTAATTACCTTAACATAATCTAAACATAACATAATTAGTCATATACATGTGTATGTAATGATGTAAAATAATTATATAGATAAACATGTAACTGGTCGAGTCATCATGTGTTTACCAGTACAATATGAGCCTCATCCCTACTTTCTTCATCACAATGCTAGAAGGAATGTCTGTCAAAAACACATAATCACATAAAAAAGATACATATTCATATATCAATGTTCTTTTCCTCTTCAGGTACCCTAACTAATCAATGAATTCCCCATGAGGTCACACTTTACACACCAACCCTTCAATGCCAACTAGGGGAGGTCACATCTGGCACATTGACGAACCACTTCCCACTGTAGTAGGTCATACGAGACACAATAAGACATCACTATAGACTCTAGGTAGGTATAATAAGAGCACTAATACATACCCATATGCCATTGGGAGGTCACGCCAGGAATAATTCATAAGCATAATCACACACAAATTGTTACACAAACAATGGAAAATCATAAACCCATAACTCAGACTAACACCTCAATCATGATGGTAATCATCATAGTGGGACTAAACCTACTAACCATGGACATCATAACAACACACTTGAAGATAATAAATATCACATTATACTATCTGGCATCACTATGGGCTCCAAAATATCATCTTACAACCCAGATCTAGTCATTTCAAAGCTGAAACGACAATTTCAAAGCCAAAGCACCCAAGTGGGATGACCTAACAATATCATCATTACAATGATCATGTTCATCTATTTTAAAGTAAACATCCAAGGGTATTTACAAAATTAACCTATAATCATTTAAACTAGCCACACTTGCCTCAATCAAGCTCGAACAGAAACTTCCAATCCCATTTACCTAAGTGATTAGACTTATAAATATACTCAATACAGGGGTCAAATTTGTCATTTTGAATATGCATAACTAATGCTCCCAAAATAAGGGATCCAATACACTGATAAGAACCTCATCCAATCACTTCGAAACAAAAATTAGTGTAATCAGAGGTATACAAATACAATTCCATGAAAATCATATCATAAAATTTTATACAAGTGTCATAGCATGGTAAACACTTCTTATGTCTTTCATGTTATATAAACATTATTATGAACTAAAATCAAAAATAATATAAATGGGAACATCCCTAAAATAAGATATAACATCTAGACATTATGTATTACATAAAAAATGAAATAGGGGAAGAATGAGAATTTAGTACCCTCATGAGGTTAAACTAACTATGGGTAACCAATCAAAATGAACAGTTATTAGAACACCTATGAAATGAGATTGAGGGATCTAAAATAAACAAGGAGGAATCCCCAACATTTCCTATTTTAAATTAGGGTAAAGGATTAAGATAAGAGTAGAGATAAGTGGGTTCTATGAGGAAAAGATATAATTTCCCCCAAAAAACCTATAATGGTTCATTCTGTCAACAATTGGTTCATGCCATTAGAGAATTGAAATGTAACACATTTGTTTATTTCATGAAAATTTCATGTTGTGTAGATTACTTAAAAACATGAAACTCTTCATATAACATTCAATCAACTTCAATCCCACCAATTTCATCTTGTTCCCACACCTGAGTCCTCCTAACACCCCAATTTTCTAGAAAAGATCAATATAAAAATATCTAGGTAAACATTTCTAACAGGTAATGATTCTCAAAAATTAAGGGGCATAAAAAAATCCCCTATAAAATATTATCATAATTTGTAAGCTTTTGTAGAGGTATCATTATAAAAACTAGCTTCCAATATCAGATATATGAATCCCCCTCTCAAATTAATTCCAAAGTATGTTTATGATAACACAGCTATTGAATGCTAAGCACTACGTTTCCTCGCCTTGTCCCACAACATGAATGGGGTGTTCCATAGATATTAACTGGTAGAAAACTCACTATTTGCATTAATAACCACATGAATATGGTCTTGATTTCACCCATGATCAACAATATCAAGCTTCCCTTACATACCCAATCATTGATACCCGAAATGAAACATTCATGAAGTTTCATCAAATAATTCACCTCTGAATCATATGAAAAATCATGATTATCCCCCTGAATAATTTCACAAATCATATAAAATCTTATAAATAATGTCACAAATATTGTTTAACCCCATTAATCAACCTATTAATGCATTGAATCCTAACTAAATCATGTCTAATTTCCCTATATTTATTACACTTTTCTATACCACATATTTACACATGATTTACTCTTATTGAAACCTTTACATGGATATCTATCATTACCAAGGAACCTTTGATATTTATTTGAATGTGAAATTTAAACATACCCCAACCCATCAGTTGTGTCCTCTTGTACATCAATCCTAATGTGCACCATGCAATTTACATCACTATTGGTCCGCATGATAAAAAACATGCCTCATTGTTAACTGAATCCCAACACACATGAGCACAGCCAAAATTTCTTAAATAGAATAACATTTTCAAACTCGAACCAACACAATGGTCACGTATAAAAATTCAAAAACAATCATGTTAAGTGAAAAAAACATATAACAGATCTCCAAATCACCCCATTTTCCACCACACAAGCTAATCCCTAATGGGTCACAACTTTTTCTTCATGTGAGATAATAGCCTCACCACCCTAACATCATAAGATCTTGATTATACTTTTACCACCTCATGGAGGCATTTCCTCATGCATAAGTCATGCCCTGATGCTCTGATCTAGTCAATCATCAACTCCCTATCCACTATACTCAATGATATCCTCCAACACTACCACTAAACCATCATCTATTCGATATTCTACCAACCTATTATAAGCACCATTCCCATAGATAACAAAAACATCACAAAAATAGATGTTGATCTCCTATAATTTCTTATAAGGTTTACACCCAAAAGACATCATACCTTAGTGGATTACCCATATCACAACTCTAATCAAACCATACAACTCCATTTTAGTATTTTATGAGGGTCCACCATACATAATAATTTCCAGTCAAGCCTAGAAACCTCAACACATGGTGTTAATCCTGGGACTTATATTTTTAGAAGCATAAAATCTATCACATAAAATAGTTGATACATAGTCATCATCTTCGACAAACAACATAGAACCACTATAATGGAATTATATACATTATCTATAGATCCCAACTAAAATAAGAAATAAGTCCCCAACTACTAAACTATATGTCTCAATGTCTCTTGGTCCTCAACCATGCTCCAACCATAAAGGCCCTAAAATCCTCAGAATCATCTCACCCTAATTTCTCTATCACATTACTCAAACCCATTTTCAACTAATGATACTTCTCAAATAGATTCCCAACATTATGTGTACATACTACAACCAAAACTATTACACTTTTACTAAACCAACAGTCTAATCCATGATTTTATCAATGATTATCTCAAACACCGCACACTATTTAGTGAATGTGGAACAAGTTATGTAGATAAGAAATGTTATAAAACCACTTTACAAAGACTAATAAACCATATAGAGTTTTAGATGTCCATGAAAATCTTCTCCTTTGGTAGTTCACAGGGGCACTTCCCATCCACGTTTCTACCTTCTACACCCAATGCATTAAAAGCAACTGTCCACTAGCATTTTACAAAAAAACTAACAAATCCAATGAAATATATTCTATATAGAAACTTATAAAAAACAATGTTCCTAATATATTAAATCTCAATGACCAAATTTTATTTCAAAATTCTTCTTTATGAACACCACCTCTTTTCATGCATCATGAACACAATGTCTAGCATTATTTCTAAAACATCATGGAATAAATAGTATCCTTATATCAATATAAAGCTTATAAATAATATAGGTGCCCACTCCTACACTAATTATCATGGAAACTCAATCCCTCCATAACCCTGGTCACACACACACCATGGAGATTGGTTCTGTAAATTCCTTCACTCATATTCCACTAACTAAAAGGAGAACAACCCATGTGCATGCCTTTCAAGGGCTATGAAACCTAGCCATCCAACTAACCAGTACATAACCAATGTCTAAAAAGGACCATCATTTTCATACAATGATAAAATCTTTAATATCACATATATATCCATTTTTAAATAAATTAGTGGGACTCCATACAAAAATACATCAAACCCATGGTTCTTTATCCAAAATTAGACCACACATGCCAAAATTATATAGGTTCATTATCTATATTAAGGTGTAACATGGTCAACCTTTACTATAACCTCACTCTACTTATATAAGTATAATTGTTTTCTAACAAGGTTTCATTACTTTTATGATAAAAAAACAAAAAAGTAAAATATTCAAGCATTGAAAGTCTTGGTAATATGGGAAAATATTTTTCATACATAACATGAACATAATATAATAAAAAAATTATTTAAATATATCTTCTTTATCCTATTAAAATATATCACATTCTACTTAGAATATAAATTCACCTAAAAATATACATAAAATAATGGGGTGATCTAAAATCTCAGTTTGGGGGGGGCATAACATGGGAGGAATAAGGGATATAAATCGATAGTACATGGGTGAGCATAATACATTTCAACATGAAATAAGCATGGGATAATAAAAATATGTATGGGAGAAATATTTGACAAAAAAATTGAATGTGGAGGGAGAATAATAGTGAATCATAATAATTTAATGTTAAAATACCACACATAGTTATGAACAAAGCGGACATCATGTCCATTCATATCTTATATGAATGAATCATTACATTATAATTATGATCAAAGATAGCATAATTTCTATGAGGAATACACATAATAACATGAGATTTAATACATTACCCAATACATTATAAGGATATATATTTCTATTAACAATATTCATAATATAAAATTATCATAATCATTCTTTCCATATAAAACTTAAAACATGCATTGCCATGAATAAAACCAATGGATAAAATGGGTTTTATAAAAGATTAATAAATAAAAATTTCATTAATAATATTTTGGGTTAAATAATAAATAATATAAATAATATTTATTTATAAAATAAAATTATTCTTGAATTGATAGTAAATAAATATTTAGGTGTAAATGTGATGTTCTGAAAATTAAATTATCTTTTAAAAATATTTTCAAATGTATTAGAATGCTTTTTGAAAGGGTATAAACATGTATATAAAAGAAATAAAATATTTAATTATTGTGGAATGATATTTTAAATACTTTATAAGAATATATATATAATATGTTTGAAATCAGAGATAACCCACACAAAAAATTAGGTTTGAGAATCCCCTTACATTAAATCTTGGTTTATTTTATCACTTTTCCCCCTACTAAATAATAAAAGTAGGTTTATTAATATTTGAAAATTGAAGAGAATTATAATTTTTTATATCACCAATTATCCATTATAATTACTGGATTAAATTCTATAATATTCTTTGTTAAACGTGAAATTTTGTTATATCATATTTTCCTTAAAAATAGATTATTTTGTTTCAATTTCACTATATTTGTTCACTATAGTTTATAAATATGTGAAAATTATTAAATTATCATAGAATAAATGAAATATTAAATAGATATATATATATATATTATAATTTATTATATTCATCCATATTTTTGCACATAAGAAATGATTTAGATATGTCCTCATTGGCGGTTAACCGACCATTGACGGGACATTGTCAAAATAGGAAGAAGGGACTTATAAAATATAAATACATAGTAAATATGATGATTTAATTATGTTAACATCAATAATATAATTTTAACATACTAAATAATTAATAAAATATGATTTTGGTTTTAATATAATTTGGAAAAAGTGGGATATAAAAGGAAAATTTGAAGAAGAGTTGATGAAAACTTACCATATTGTTGGAGTTTCTTCTTCTCTATGACACTATAATACTCAAATGATTGGAGTTTAATGAATCCATATCAACACTATAGATTATATTGGGATTGATATAGTCTATTTGGGTAGATCATTACCTTTATAAATTGAGGAAGGAATGGTTTTCCATGGGGAGGGAAATAGGTTTTTAATACTTATGGAGAGGGGTATTATTAGGAAAAAATATTGAGTGAAATATTATATCCCATGTAAAACATTGAATAGTAAAATTTTTATAATTATAAAATATAGTTGAATAAAATATTATTTGAGGACTTTTAATCACTTTATAATTATAATTAAATAATTTAATTAAAATCAATTAAAAAAAAGAAAAATTATTATATAAAGTGGCACATTAGCATTTAAGCTTATGAAATTACTCTTTGGGTTTAGAAAATTATTTTATTATTTTTAATGTATCCATATTTCATATAAAATTTATTTTTAGCTTTAATATAAAATTCAAAATTTATTTATTAGTTATTAAAATATCATTTTTCCAAAAACATATGCTATTTGAAAACCAATATTTTTTCAACATACATTTAAATTGATGTTTCTTATTAAATTATCAAAACATTAACCCAAGGAAATTTTGATCTGTTGATTCTAAATATTATATTTATTTTACTGAAATAATTTTATTCAATGTTTCATTTTAAATTTTAAAATAAAAAATGATATTATAAAATATAATAAAATATTCATTTTTAATAATTTATTTATATTTTATTTGAGTTTTTAATCTTGATATATATTTTTTTGTATTATAATATATTTATCTTCAATAATTACTTGTGATAAATATTTTCTATATTGTATTTTATTATTTTGAGGTCAAATTACTATTCCCAACCATCATGAAACAATTTTTAATAGTCAGGTTATTATACCCAATGGACATATTACGTCATGTAAATACCACTTCATTACCTCATTCAATATTCAATATAATCCATCCAAAGGTTCCTTATTTTCCTTTTTAAATATTTAGATTTCATTTTTAGTATTATATTTATTTCCCTTAGTATTTTTCATAGGGGTGATGATTTTAATATAAAAGAATGATTAGAATCTTCCAAATCAACATTTCATAATTTCTATTTTTTATTCAAATGTAATGTTTGTAATTATTAGGGGTTTAGATTATAAGTAGTGTAATGATATCTATTAATGAAATAAAGTGTTGTTACTTCCTCTATGTTTTTTATATGTATAATACAATATAAAATTATATAACACACATTTATTCATGAATAAAATATCACTTTTACACTATATGTCATTAATTTATTCCCCCTTTAGAAATTTCAACCTTAAATTTTCAACTCAAATTCTCAGTTCAGAATAGATGAGGGTACATCTTTTTGAGCATTTCCTCCAGTTCACACATTACCACTTCATATTTATGGGTTTTACTTAGAACTATAAAATTTCATTTTTCTTTTTATTTATAAAACTTTCATTATATTCTAAGAACATAAAAGGATGCTCCTCATAAGAGTCGTCATTCTCCAATTCTACCACCTCATAATCCATTACATTGGAGGGTTTAAGTATGTACTCCTCATTTGAGATATGTGGTACACATCATGAACATGTGCTAATTTCAGTGAATGTGAAATCTAAAAGTCCACTTATCCTATTAGATCAAGGATATAAATTTGGGAAATGTACCTCGGGCTAAACATATTACATTCGAAACCACATGACTCACTTCCTTGGTGATATTCATAGGATGTATTTTACTCCAACTACAAAATTCAAGTCCCTTAGATAGTTATCGGTATATATCTTGTTCCTAATCAAAGAATATTTCATTTTATCATGGATATATTAAAACTCTTGTTTCATCTCTTGTACAAGAACTAATAGAATCATCTTCCATTCATGAAATTTATCCCATAAATTAGGACTTCTACTTCACTTCCCTTATATAGCTCCATATAGAGCCACTTGGAAACTCTAGTGGAAGATTCTGCTGTATGAGAACAAAATTAATGCTAGATAGTAATCTCATACACATTTAAATTCAATAAAATATGATCTTGGTATTTTTTTTCAAGTTTTTGAATGTCCCTTTTTGATTGGGATTCTTTTTTTGGTTATAGGCCACACTAAAATTCAGTTTAGTACTCTGATAAAATTGAATAATTCTCCAAAATTTAGATGTAAAACTTATTTCATGATTAGATATTGTCAAAAGTGGTACCCCATTTTTGACATCCCATGTTTTATGAAATATACACTACGTTAAATAGCATAAATGATACGCTATATTGATCTTAAATGAACAACTAAAATTTTTTATTTAAATATTACCATTATAACCTATTAATTGGAATGCGAAAATGAATAGTACAAACTGAATTATGAAAATTTGTTTTACATGTTTAAATATTGATTAATTAGTTTCCAAATTTATTTTAAATGTAAATAAAACCCAATTGAATATGAAGGATGTGTTTTTATGAAAACCTATTTAAAAATACAATAATTGTGTTTATAAAAACATATCACACTTTATGGATTTTTATTTAATGAAAAATATATTTTATTTATTAAATTTAATGTTTTAAATTTATCTTATATGTTTTCTAGATATTATTTACGAACAAATTAAATCTTTTGAATAAATTAGGAAATATTTCTTAAAATATAGTTTTATCGCCTTTTGATGGATAACCCCTTTTAAATTTATTTTTTGTTACTTTTAAATGATACATTTTCAAAAATAAAATTATTATTTAGAATAGGGACGTCAATTTTATCCTTGGATGATTTTTTTATATTATTATGATAACTATCCTGTTTTTAGGAATAGTAACAATATGCTAAATTTTAATTGAAAACTGCTTTTTTCCATTGAGATAATTAATAGGGTTAAATTATATTATTGAATGAATGTAATGTATAAATAGAATATATTTTTATCATTTAATAAAATTTTGGTCATTTAATATAATTTCACATTTAAATGAGATATAAACTCACATCAATGTTTTGATGGTTATTACTTTTTAAAAACCTGTTTTATCTTTTTGATAACGAGAACAAATTTTAAATTAATTTTTCAACTTCTGTGTTTTGAATTTGCTAAAATTGACTCCTTATTTAGAATTAAAAGGTCTAAATTGTGTAAATAGGAATATTTTATATTTGGATATTATGAATAGTAACATTAGAGATTATTTTTAATTACCACGGTTAACGGTATATCTGGTAATTAAGGGTCGAAATAAAATTATAAAATTACCCTAACACATGTCATAATATTATTGTATGAGCTAGATAAAGAATTATCATTGAATATTATTTAATTTAATGTATAAATCATCTCATAAAAGCCTGTATAAAGATTCTCATAGAAGCATGTTTAATTAAAAGTATTAAACGTCCAATGGAATCTATTACAAATCTTCTCATATAACTTTATTAAGTTAAGAGAACTAAGATTCCCATGGAAACCATTTTAAATATTATCATAGAATATTCTTTAATTAAATTTAAAAACATCCTTTGAAATACAGTATAATTCATCTCATGGAAGCTCATTTAATTAAATGTACAAAGCTCTGTATGGAAGCTACTTTTAAGTTTCCCTCACCCTCATGTTTTTAATAAGTTTTACATTTTTTATATCTGTTTATATAACTGATATATTATACCATAAATATTAATTTTAAATCTAAAAATATTTTCCACATCATGGTATTCTATTTTTAATTTTTAGACATTAAATAAATAAATTTGTTTATAAAACAAATGAGGATACTGTGATTACCTTATTAATGAATGGTTAAAATAAATGATATTATAAATATTAATATAAATGTAATTTGAAAATTTTGATGTCATCCAAGAATTTTATGGATGATTATAAAATTTTATCTTTGAGTTAATATTTTTTCTATAATGAATAAATTTTCTATGACTTTTACTAAAATCAATTACTAAATAGTGTCAGAGTTAACATAAATGAGTTTTTAAAACAAATACTATTTTATTAAATGTTATAACTGTCATAAAAATATAATTTTAGGCTAACTGACATAGATCATGTTAAAAATGTAATTAATTATCCATGTAAAGTTCTCCTAGATTATTATAGTCACTATATTAACAATATAGTATGAATATACAAGAATACATGGTAAGAGTTAAATTATTTAACTATCGGTTAAAGCTGATTCATAAGGTTAATTTTGAGGCCTAAACTTGTCTAAAACCTATTGGTTGAGTAGATTTTAACCTATCCTCTTATAATCCATGAAATGTTTCACATTAAAACTATTATAAATCAAAAATAGTTTTATAATCAAATAATAGTTCATGACTTTCCTAAAGAACCCCTCTTCTCTGTTATAAAAGGTCGTCAGCTTTACCCACTTCCACACACCTCCCATACCCCTTGTCTCATCGAACCTAGGATAAAATAAGCTCCCCACATAACTCCATTACATTTATAAGCATTAACATTTTTAAGGCAATTCAAAGAATCCTTTTGGCTCAAATCAAAAGGATTTGCCCGATTAAGAGGAAGATAAAGAATGAACAAGACAAGTCAGACTCAAGGTAAGGGACTTCGTCTTAATCTAATTTATTTAGGGAATATCTTGATGTTATGCCCCTTTATTTTCTAATAATTTGTATATAAAATAATTTAATTCATTATATCATCAATTAGTATATTCTCATGATATTTAAATTTTTTATAATGTAATTCCTTAATTATATGTTTTCAATATGGTAAGGGATAATTTCAAATACTCATTATCATTTGAAATTATTTATAATTAAGTATTTACTAGGGTATATTTTTCAAACACATCAATGTTTCCTAAGTATTTAATATTATTTTTATTCCTCTACAATTGTTTAATTTCATTTTTACCCATTGGTAAAAAAAATTAAACGGTATGAAAGGAAGCTTTTGGAATTTCACGATGTGTGGTACTTTTTTAATTTTCTAATAACAGTAATAGTACAATGTTTCCTTAACCTACATGGAATGAACATATTTTTATGTCTTCATAAGGCCTTATTTTAATGAACCTTCCTTTACATGATTTTAAGTTTATTTCAAAATAAATTTTTTTCTTTTAAAATTGTGTGACATTTTGAGAAAAGAAAACATTTTTTAAGTACAAAGAATAATTTCCTTAAAAATTAATTTTGAGTGTTTTATCAACATTATTTTCTATTTGGGATGATTCCCTTTAAATAGGGTCATGTTTATATACCTATTATTACTATGATTTTATTGTGCCAATGACTGAATGATGTTATATATGGATTATGTTATGATAGAATGATGTTTAAGAAACACATTTTATTTCTTGTGTTATGCGATAAGGAATATTTTATGTTTCTATGTCAATTGTAATAATGATTTCATTATGAGAATGGGGGGACCTATATTTCCCTTCAATGAATTGGGTAATGAAATTAATTTCTATATATTACATGTTTTATGATACCTTTCAGAATAACCTTTTTGATTTTTAAGATACCATGGTGAATAAAATTGGTAATTTTTACGATACCATGGTGAATAACCGTCACACCCCGACCTGATGCTTTATTTCATTTTAATTATTTTGGGTCTCGTTTTTGAACTATGTTTTGAACCGGTTTAAATTAAAAGAAAATCTCGTTTTTATATGAACGCGCGAGCATATGCGCGCCCTGCACAGTTCCTAATTTTTGTTAAGGGATTTGTTTTTGTTTTGTTATCGAATGTGTTGTTTTTGAGACACGCAACCATGCGCATGACCCCGCGCGTGAGACCGTGCACGGTGTCCGCTCTCAGTCAAAAATTTTATTATTTTTATTTTAGTTAATATATTAATTATGCTTGGAATATTAAAATATTGACATATTTATAAAATTGTTATTATTATTATTATTATTGTTATTATTATTATTATAATCATATATTTTGTTAATGATTTTATCAAGTTATTTCTTGAATGATTAAGATCATTATTTTAATTGGTATTTTATTAAGTAATTTTTTTTATTATAATTATGATTCATTAATATTATTATATATTATTAGGATTTCTTTTATTTATTTATTTTTATTTTTATTTATTTTATTTATTCTTTTACTTTTTTTGTTTCTGCTTTGTGTTAGGGTTTCACCCCCCCCCCCCCATTTTCGGTGGTTTTCCTTTTTTTCTCCCTAGTTCCATCGCGTCTCCCCCCCCCATTCGCCGCAGCAGCCCATCGGCGCCCCTCCGCTCGCCGCTCTACACCAGCACCCCTCCGCACCGCTGACCTCCCGTTCGGCCTCCTCCTCTCCCTACCGCGACCGCCGTTCCGCCCTCCGCGCTCGCCGAGACCCCCCCCCCCCTCCCCCACCTTGAGCATGTCGACATCCCGGCCTCCTTCCAGCATCCGCACTATGTAACACCCCAAGATTTCATAGTGTGTTATTTCTTCAAAATAATTCAATAACTTGCACTACACGCAACACCGAGTTCAATCACACCATGACTTACAAAAAAAATCCATTCAAAAGAGGTTATGAATAGTATTATCTAAATTTTAAACTTTATATAATCTTTATAATTTTATAATCCATATTATGAGTTTCTTAGATATAATGCAAGAACAAATTCATTTTCAGTATTGCACATTTATCAACTTTTAATAGTGAACCCTTTTTAAATACAATATTTTAAACTTTTTGACTAAATGGGGACATCAAAAATTTAAAATGAAACATCCCAAGCTTCTACGGTACGCTTCTTTTTGAATAATGCGATAGCGTGTGTTGTACGCAACACCGAGTTCTAACAACTAATCAAACTAGCCGTTATGAATAGTAATACCTACTTTTTGAAATTATATATATTTTATATTTTAAAATGGACTTCATTTTTGGATTCGGAACATCTAATTTAGCCTAAGGTGAAATTTTGGTACTTTTCGGATAACTTTTTTATTTTGATGATTAGTGAAAATTACTAAATTTTAATTAAAAACAACTTTTTTAATCAAAATAATTAATATCGATAAATTATGAATTTGAGTGGTTTTAAATTATATTTAGAATATATTTTTACCATTTAATATAATGTTGGTCATTGGACATAATTTTACAATTAAACCGAACATAAACAAGTGTCAATCTTTTGATAGTTATTATCTCTTAAAAACACGCTTTTTGTTTTGACAGCGGGAATTAATTTTAAATTAATTTCTGACACTTCTGTGTTTTGAATTTAGGAAAATGGATTCCATATTTGGAATCAGGATGTTCATATTTTGTAAATAGGTAACTTTTATTTTTAGACATTTTGAATAATTACTGCGGTAAATATTTTATTTACCATGGTTAAGGGTAAATCCGGTAAATAAGGGTTAAAAATTAATATTATAATAATACTAAATTACCCTAAAACGTGTCTTAACCCTATTGGTTGATACATGGTCGACCATGGGCATCTTTGGGTCGATTTTGGGACCCCATGGATCCACTTGTAAGTGATAATGACACTTTATTTTAATTAAGTCAAAATGAATACAAAAATGACACAAGCATATATCTTTTAGAAAAACAATTGTTACATAGGGTTATATAAGTTGGATTTTATATTATAAATATTAATTAGAAAGCTAAAACGATTTCCTACATAATGATATTTTATTTATAATTTTTATACATTAAATAATTTATTTTATTTATGACACAATGATGATGCAGTAATTACTATAATAGTGAAAAATTAAAATAATTGATATTATAAATACCCAAAAAAAATATAATATGAACCTTTTAATGAATTAAACTAATTTTATAGGATAATATGATATATTAGGATTTATTTAATTGACTTTGTTCGAAGTAATCAATATGTTATGAGTTTCACAAAAATCAACTATTGAATAGTGTCAAAATTGACATAAAAGAGTTCTTAAAACAAATATTATATTATTAATTGATATTAAATTCCTAAAAATATAAGGTTCGGCCAAGAGACTTATATAATGATAGTTTCATCATTAATGGACCACTTGGGGGTCGCTTGGATGTATATAGTAAGTTTATTAACCATATTATATAAAAATACAAAGAGACATTGTAAAAGTGAAACTAATTAACTTAGAGTTAATACTTAAAGATAAGGTTAATATAAGTACCCAAACCTGTCTAAATTCTATTGGTTGAGTGGTTTTCGACCTATCCCCACCTTAACCTTTGAATAATCAACTTTGGAGCCATTAGAAACCGAATATGAATTTATTATAAATTAATATTTCTAGCTTTTCCAAAGGTGCCCCTCACCCCTCTTATAAAAGGGCACTCCTCCTTCTCATTTCTTCACACCTTAAAAGCCTTTTGGTTCGGCCAAACTCTGCCCAAATACTCTCCCAACATCCCTCACTACAACCTAGAGGCCTTAGTTGGATCCGAAAGCCAACCTAAGGATCCCTTTTGATCAAATCAAAAGGAAGAACCCGAAGAAGAGGTAATGATTTCACCACCCTTTTCCAAGTTCCTTTCTTCTTCCACTTCCTCTTTCTTTGTTATTACCATTCTAAAATAATAACTCCCGTATCTTACATATACTGTGATGTTATTATAAATATGGTAAAACCATATTCATATTCTATCCACCCTTTGAATAACATGTCACCATACGTGCGTACGTACGGCTTACCGTCTCCACGTCGTGGTGTAATTGTTATTCAATATATTATTATTTGGATGGGTATAATAATGATGTGTAACTCATGTAAATAATAAATATAACATGTTAATGATTCTGTATATATGATATACCATCCATTTATATATTATTTTAATATCAAAAGAATGATATTGTCGCTCGTGCGTACGTACGGACTACCGTCTCCACGAACGCGATGAGATTCATTCTCCATCGTATCCATTCAAGTATAATTATCATTTGATGATTTAAAAATGATGTTTAAGGACTTGATATCATTCTAGATATGAATAATATACAACCTATCCTTTACAAACATGTCTTACGTAACAAAACATATAAAAGAAAACAAGTAAGTTAACACCCGAAACGACGATAATTCTAAGATATTATTAACAAATCAATGTTAAAAGATCATATATGATATCATATTAATATATATGATTCTTGTATAATTTAATAACAATTATTTCACCATTATACAGGAGGTTAACCTACCCCAACCAAGGAAAAGTACAAGGTAAGGGTTTACTTTACAACCTCTTCATTATCCAAGGTTGTTTATACGTAATAATCTACTAGGATCTCTTTATCATCCACATCCATGTTTCCTAAAAATGCATTTCAAAACATTTTTACTATTTACTAGAATATGAGTTAAAGTCATTTATACCCTTTTTGACTTTTATAAGTAGTTTATAAAGGAATCTTTCCGTCGTTTTCCAAACAAGGTGCTTTTTAACATTTTCAACAAAATTAAGGTAAGAATGTTTTTTTTTACTTATACGGCGAGTGCGTCTATTTTCTGCCATTATAAAATCTTCAAAGCTTCCTTTACAAGTTTATAAGGATATTTTCAAAGTAAATGTTTTCTTTTATAATTATGTGACTTTTAAATGATTTCAAAAAAAGATATATTTCTCTCAAGAATATGAAAATCCAGTGCAAATGTATACGTATTTAACGCAAGCTTAAAAATGATTTCAGAAAACCTGAATCTCGAGTGTGGTAGATAGGAAGGGATTGGGAGTGGACCCATCATGGCTTATAATTAGTCGAGAAGTCTCATATTTAGTTATTTTGTTTTTAGAAGCTTGCATAATGATTTCAGAAAAACACTGGAGTATTTTTTAGCAATTTTAAACGTAAGTATCTTCTAAAAAAAATTGCATCGGTAGGTTTCATGAGAAAAACTAGTGTCTTGGCACAAGGCCTTGACAAAATCTTATTTGTAGTCTTTGCACGAGGCCTTGGCTATGTGGTTATGATAGTCTGGCATTATGCATTCCAACATTATGAAAGTGGTTATTGATTTTTGCATGTGATTATTCAATTAGTAGAATATCCATGTGAATAATTAAATGGCATTATTTCATTTTATTTATGCCATACCATGTTGAAAGTTCATGTTTAAAAGGCTTTTGTTTTAGTTATACATTGCCTTAAATGTTTATTCTTATTGATGAAAGTTTCCGCTATATTGTTATCCTTACTGGGCATTTGAGCTCACCCCTTTTCTATGTTTTATTTTTCCCAGG
This sequence comes from Viscum album, assembly GCA_963277665.1. NCBI lineage: Eukaryota > Viridiplantae > Streptophyta > Magnoliopsida > Santalales > Viscaceae > Viscum > Viscum album. The sequence continues at coordinate 908,685,926 of OY728139.1, forward strand.
ATGTGAAGAAGTAAATTATGAATGACCTGCAGGGATATTATGTGGGGATATGAGTGTGGATTATGGAGACATTATGTTGTTGTAGTAGTTTTTCATTTTATGATGTAATGTAAAACCTATGAATATATCTATTGTTTCCAAGGCTACTAAAACAATCGGTCTTTCGAGATTTGACCTTTCTTGTGATCATGCCAATGTTATGTAGTAATGCACCGACTCTGGGTAGCTGGGGTCGGGGCGTTACAGTTGGTATCAGAGGAAGTTTAGTACGAACCTTGGAAGCTAGATTTAGATAAACTCTGATTAGAGCACGTAGACCTAAGATGAACTTTGAGGATTAGTGTAGAAGAACTTCCTAGAATTTTGGTATTGTAGAGATTTTGTGAGTTTTCCGAGCAATACATCCCTGTCTGGATACGAGCAGGTAGAGGCGGCTCTGGCACAGATGTACCTAGGGGTAAAACCCGAAAACACCGCTTTGAGCTAGACTCGAATGGGAACTGGTGCACGACAACGGGCCTTGCTGCACTCTTGGTTACGACACTCCCGGGGGATATGCTTAGGATAATTCTCATTTTCTTTACAAACCATTATGAAGGGTTTATGAGTATATACTTCCTCAAAGAAAACATTTTTATGATTATGGATTATATCCATAAATAGTTCAATTTATGTTAAGTGTTTTATAAATATGGGATTATGTATTTTGACTCATAAACTAATCTAGTTTATGCCATTGTTTAGAAATGGTGCCCAGTAGAAGGAATGATAACTCCAGAAATGCACATGATTCAAAGAGAAGGAAGGATCATATCTCTCATGGTCTTAAGCTAGAATTTATAAGAGAAATAGTCTCCCATGTATTATCATAATATGAATAAATAATATCATGTGTTGATAAGATAAGTAAAGAGTTTACTGAGTCCTATGGATTTGAAGGGAAGAAAGAGAAGAAAAGGATGGAAGAGAGAAAGATGGATAAAGGGAAGAGGGAAAAGAAGAATTTTCCCATATGTGGTAACTGTGGAAAGAAACACCCTGGAACTTGCCTGAAAGGAATGGGAGTTTGTTATAAGTGTGGAGGAAAAGGGCACAAAGTACGTGACTGAAAGGGTAAGAAAATGGTTTCAAATGTACAATGCTTCATTTGCAAGGAGTTTGGACACTACGTGAACCTATGTCCCAGTCATCAGACTATGCCGCAAATGATGTTATTGGATAATAATCATGTTATGATACTACCACAGATGAAGAGGAATGATTAAAGTTCTTATGTTGATTATATTAATTGAGTGTTGTATCAACAATGTACTTGTTATAATAATTATGGAGTATATAAGGATTCTACTGCAGTACTATTTCATTAAGGACTTGAGATTGTGTGGAACAAAGAAAAGTGACTCAATAGCAGGATAAATTTTTGGAAAATATATGGTTGAGAGAATATAGTTCTGATACTGAGGTAGTGATTTTGGAATAATATGTGATTATTTTGGATAAATTATATTGGATATTCTTGACTACCCTGGAACTGATTAATGATTTGTATATTCCATCATTCTTGGGGTTTAAAACATTTTTGGATTAATGAAGTATATCCAGCTTTCTATATGGAATAAGGGAGCATGAATGTAATCAATAAGGAATATGGTAATTCAGGATGTTTCGGTGTATTAAAAGAATACATGATGAAGGTATTCATATGCTATTACGGGGTAAAAAGGTTCTACATTATGTTTACCTTACTTATAAATGTTGGACTGTGAGTTTGGATAGAAGTATTTTGGATAGTTCTAGTTTGGATTATTTTGGATTGCCATAAAAGGACAACCCGGAGGTCGGGCGGCAACCCGTCGCGTCCGGCAAGGCTGCGATACTTGAACCCGCAACCGAAGGGAAACAAGGGTGTATCACCTACCACTGACCCACGAGATGTCCTAGATTAAATAATGTTGTTTTTCTTAAAAGATCTTGTAGATGAATTATAAATTCGTTTATTTTGGAACCCTATACGAATAGTGTAAATAGAATTTTTTTTTACATTCTATTATCTTTTAGAGTGAAAGATGAGTTTGTGGTAGAAATTTATTAATGGACAAAACTCTAATTATAAAGTAAGTATATCTCCTTATGATCTTAGCCAATCTCATAAATAAATTCCTCAATATTAAGAAAAGCAACTTAGAACCAAAATGTTTTCCTAGATGGTACCTTAAATCATTACTAATTTATGGCTTTTGGATTGTTGGCCTTTTCATAGCAATGTTCTCTACCACTCTCCATCAGATAATTGATGGTTAGATTTTTCTTCCATATCCATATTTTCTTACATGGAACCCTGGTATGTGTTATTTTCGGTAATCTTTATACTTTCGACTCTTTATTTTAAATAGAGGCCTCGTTAATTCATTTTTCGATGTGGGATTTCAACTAAGATATTTTGAAACGTCAAAAATGTGTTATCCTAATACCCTATATTTTGTTGAACCGATGGTACTTCAAATCATCATAGATTGATGAGTTTAAGGACCTCAATTATACACTTGTTTGTGATTGATGACCTCAATCACTACCTATAAATATTTACATTTTTCCTCCGATTATATGTCTCTAATTGCCACCAATGTTCTCCTAATCAAGATCATAATTTGGCGGTGACCCTTTCATTTCTCTTTTCCTCATATTAAGACTAAATTTTAGTAACCCAATTTCTGATTTGGGTTTTCCCACAAATATATTATCTATTTTCAACCTTTTATTTTCGAAGAACAATTTCAAATTGCGAGGACGCAATTTATTGAAGGAGGGGAGAATGTAACACCCCAAGATTTCATAGTGTGTTATTTCTTCAAAATAATTCAATAACTTGCACTACACGCAACACCGAGTTCAATCACACCATGACTTACAAAAAAAATCCATTCAAAAGAGGTTATGAATAGTATTATCTAAATTTTAAACTTTATATAATCTTTATAATTTTATAATCCATATTATGAGTTTCTTAGATATAATGCAAGAACAAATTCATTTTCAGTATTGCACATTTATCAACTTTTAATAGTGAACCCTTTTTAAATACAATATTTTAAACTTTTTGACTAAATGGGGACATCAAAAATTTAAAATGAAACATCCCAAGCTTCTACGGTACGCTTCTCTTTGAATAATGCGATAGCGTGTGTTGTACGCAACACCGAGTTCTAACAACTAATCAAACTAGCCGTTATGAATAGTAATACCTACTTTTTGAAATTATATATATTTTATATTTTAAAATGGACTTCATTTTTGGATTCGGAACATCGAATTTAGCCTAAGGTGAAATTTTGGTACTTTTCGGATAACTTTTATATTTTGATGAATAGTGAAAATTACTAAATTTTAATTAAAAACAACTTTTTTAATCAAAATAATTAATATCGATAAATTATGAATTTGAGTGGTTTTAAAGTATATTTAGAATATATTTTTACCATTTAATATAATGTTGGTCATTGGACATAATTTTACAATTAAACCGAACATAAACAAGTGTCAATCTTTTGATAGTTATTATCTCTTAAAAACACGCTTTTTGTTTTGACAGCGGGAATTAATTTTAAATTAATTTCTGCCACTTCTGTGTTTTGAATTTAGGAAAATGGATTCCATATTTGGAATCAGGATGTTCAAATTTTGTAAATAGTTAACTTTTATTTTTAGGCATTTTGAATAATTACTGCGGTAAATATTTTATTTACCATGGTTAAGGGTAAATCCGGTAAATAAGGGTTAAAAAATAATATTATAATAATACTAAATTACCCTAAAACGTGTCTTAACTCTATTGGTTGATACATGGTCGACCATGAGCATCTTTGGGTCGATTTTGGGACCCCATGGATCCACTTGTAAGTGATAATGACACTTTATTTTAATTAAGTCAAAATGAATACAAAAATGACACAAGCATATATCTTTTAGCAAAACAATTGTTACATAGGGTTATATAAGTTGGATTTTAGATTATAAATATTCATTAGAAAGCTAAAACGGTTTCCTACATAATGATATTTTATTTATAATTTTTAGAAATTAAATAATGTATTTTATTTATGACACAATGATGATGCAGTAATTACTATAATAGTGAAAAATTAAAATAATTGATATTATAAATACCCAAAAAAAAATATAATATTAAACTTTTAATGAATTAAACTAATTTTATAGGATAATATGATATATTAGGATTGATTTAATTGACTTTGTTCTAAGTAATCAATATGTTATGAGTTTCACAAAAATCAACTATTGAATAGTGTCAAAATTGACATAAAAGAGTTCTTAAAACAAATATTATATTATTAATTGATATTAAATTCCTAAAAATATAAGGTTCGGCCAAGAGACTTATATCATGATAGTTTCATCATTAATGGACCACTTGGGGGTCGCTTGGATGTATATAGTAAGTTTATTAACCATATTATCTAAAAATACAAAGAGACATTGTAAAAGTGAAACTAATTAACTTAGAGTTAATACTTAAAGATAAGGTTAATATAAGTACCCAAACCTGTCTAAATTCTATTGGTTGAGTGGTTTTCGACCTATCCCCACCTTAACCTTTGAATAATCAACTTTGGAGCCATTAGAAACCGAATATGAATTTATTATAAATTAATATTTCTAGCTTTTCCAAAGGTGCCCCTCACCCCTCTTATAAAAGGGCACTCCTCCTTCTCATTTCTTCACACCTTCAAAGCCTTTTGGTTCGGCCAAACTCTGCCCAAATACTCTCCCAACATCCCTCACTACAACCTAGAGGCCTTAGTTTGATCAGAAAGCCAACCTATGGATCCCTTTTGATCAAATCAAAAGGAAGAACCCGAAGAAGAGGTAATGATTTCACCACCCTTTTCCAAGTTCCTTTCTTCTTCCACTTCCTCTTCCTTTGTTCTTACCATTCTAAAATAATAACTCCAGTATCTTACATATACTGTGATGTTATTATAAATATGGTAAAACCATATTCAGTATTCTATCCACCCTTTGAATAACATGTCACCATACGTGCGTACGTACGGCTTACCGTCTCCACGTCGTGGTGTAATTGTTATTCAATATATTATTATTTGGATGGGTATAATAATGATGTGTAACTCATGTAAATAATAAATATAACATGTTAATGATTCTGTATATATGATATACCATCCATTTATATATTATTTTAATATCAAAAGAATGATATTGTCGCTCGTGCGTACGTACGGACTACCGTCTCCACGAACGCGATGAGATTCATTCTCCATCGTATCCATTCAAGTATAATTATCATTTTATGATTTAAAAATGATGTTTAAGGACTTGATATCATTCTGGATATGAATAATATACAACCTATCCTTTACAAACATGTCTTACGTAACAAAACATATAAAAGAAAACAAGTAAGTTAACACCCGAAACGACGATAATTCTAAGATATTATTAACAAATCAATGTTAAAAGATCATATATGATATCATATTAATATATATTATTCTTGTATAATTTAATAAAAATTATTTCACCATTATACAGGAGGTTAACCTACCCCAACCAAGGAAAAGTACAAGGTAAGGGTTTACTTTACAACCTCTTCATTATCCAAGGTTGTTTATACGTAATAATCTACTGGGATCTCTTTATCATCCACATCCATGTTTCTTAAAAATGCATTTCAAAACATTTTTACTATTTACTAGAATATGAGTTAAAGTCATTTATACCCTTTTTGACTTTTATAAGTAGTTTATAAAGGAATCTTTCCGTCGTTTTCCAAACAAGGTGCTTTTTAACATTTTCGACAAAATTAAGGTAAGAATGTTTTTTTTACTTATACGGCGAGTGCGGCTATTTTCTGCCATTATAAAATCTTCAAAGATTCCTTTACAAGTTTATAAGGATATTTTAAAAGTAAATGTTTTCTTTTATTATTATGTGACTTTTAAATGATTTCAAAAAAAGATATATTTCTCTCAAGAATATGAAAATCCAGTGCAAATGTATACGTATTTAACGCAAGCTTAAAAATGATTTCAGAAAACCTGACTCTCGAGTGTGGTAGATAGGAAGGGATTGGGAGTGGACCCATCATGGCCTATAATTAGTCGAGAAGTCTCATAATTAGTTATTTTGTTTTTAGAAGCTTGCATAATGATTTCAGAAAAACACTGGAGTATTTTTTAGCAATTTCAAACGTAAGTATCTTCTAAAAAAATTGCATCGGTAGGTTTCATGATACAAACTAGTGTCTTGGCACAAGGCCTTGACAAAATCTTATTTGTAGTCTTGAAACGAGGCCTTGGCTATGTGGTTATGATAGTCTGTCATTATGCATTCCAACATTATGAAAGTGGTTATTGATTTTTGCATGTGATTATTCGATTAGTAGAATATCCATGTGAATAATTAAATGGCATTATTTCATTTTATTTATTCCATACCATGTTGAATGTTCATGTTTAAAAGGCTTTTGTTTTAGTTATACATTGCCTTAAATGTTTATTCTTATTGATGAAAGTTTCCGCTATATTATTATCCTTACTGGGCATTTGAGCTCACCCCTTTTCTATGTTTTATTTTTCCCAGGAAGTGAAGAAGTAAATTATGAATGACCTGCAGGGATATTATGTGGGGATATGAGTGTGGATTATGGAGACATTATGTTGTAGTAGTAGTTTTTAATTTTATGATGTAATGTAAAACCTATGAATATATCTAGTGTTTCCAAGGCTACTAAACCAATTGGTCTTTCGAAATTTGATCTTTCTTGTGATCATGCCAATGTTATGTAGTAATGCACCGACTCTGGGTAGCTGGGGTCGGGGCGTTACACACTAGGTGCGCCCGCCACCGTCCCAGACACCTCCGGCCTCTGCCCCAGGCGCGCCCGCCACCGTCCCGGCCTCTGTCCGGCATCCGCCTCAGGTGCACCCCCCCCCCCCCCGCCTGCTCCCGGATCTCCGGCCAAGTGCCCCTCTCCACGGCGCGCCTCCTTCCTCCGACGACCTCAATCATGTCGGCTTCATCCTCCCACTATGAGTCTCCCTTTGGGTTCATCCTCGTCCCATCTTCGTGCGAATATTGCGAAATTGAATTTTCGCACCGAAATTCGGACGTTTCAACACCGAAGGTAAGTGGTCCCGCGTATAAGTGTTATTGACAAATTAATTCCCTTATTTAGTAAAATTAGCATACTCATTTAGTTGTATAGATGGTGAAAATTTAGTTTTACTTAAAGTTTGATATGATTTCAATGTGTTTAGTAGCATGTTTATTTGATATGAATGTTTTTATTTTGCGAAAACCTGTTTTGAGCCTTGTGTTGTGTTTTATAAATTTTGTTGTTGGTTTATGGTGTCGCGCTAGGGCTGCAAATTTTGTTTTACCCCTTTATGTGTGTGCGTTTTCCCTTAGAAGATTTCCTTGTGTGGGCTTTTGTGTTCAAAGTTTGGTAATGTCGCTTACTATTGTTTCTTGAAAATTTTGGTCTATTTGGGGTTTAATTGGGTGTGTTTTTGAAGAAAACTCATGTTGTGTTATGTGATGTTATTTTATAAATCATGAAGTTTGTTATTTAAAATTGTGTAAGTTGTGCAGTTACATTATTTGGGTGTGCAAAGGGCGCAATTGGTGTCTTGGGGTAGTGTCGGTATGCGTTCTATCATAAATGAGCATTTGAGTGGGCTTTCATTGTTTTAGTCATGCGGCGTATTTTCAAATGGGTTGGAAAGTTTTTCTGGTGGTTTCTTTAATTGTGTGGGTGATGCAGATGAAGTTTTAAAATGTTTTTTTTGTGCGTCATTTTTCAAAATGGAATTGGGGTTTGTGTGTGTTTTTTTGTGAATTCATCAATATGTATTGTAAATTATTTTAAATTATGTAAGGTATGTTTTAATGCCTATTTGTTGTAAACCTGGTTTCAAAGTGTCTTCCCAACATGAAGTTGAGTGTGTAATTGGTGTGGGCCTTTGATGTGTTATTTTGAAATGTTTTATAGATTATTATATTGTTTGATTTGTTTCATTAAATTACATGTGTAGTGTGTTGGACTTTGCAGTGATGTTTTTGGGCCGCGGGTGTCGAAGTACCCTACACCCACATGCATAGAGTAAGACATATATATATATATATGCCCTCATTGTACATATTCCCTCATGGTGCAGGGAATATGTGCAATGCAGCTAGGGGTGTGTGTATATATATGTATAAATTCATGTGTGTGTGCATGCCAAGTGTCGTTTTGAGTGGCCATCGGCAAATAGCGACATGTTTGAGGTTGGTCCCCTATGCCTAAGCTTTTAATTTGTAATTCATAATTGCTTGATTATTTTAAAAACATGTTTTACACTATGCTATATACACATGCTATGAAACCTGATTTCTGTTGCTAGAAACTATTACGCCTTATATTGGAAAAATTGAAAATGTATTTCAAAGTCGTTGGTCTTAAGTGACTTTTCTTGAGATATGGATTTCTTAAGTGGTTTTGAATTGGTAAGAGGTATTTCCAAAGGTGTTTGGCCTTTTGGCTAGTTGATTGTAAAAGGGTGTTCCTTTTTGTAGTTAAGCTTGTTTGACATCTTAATAATGATTTATGAAATAGAAAAACCTCTATTGAGACCGGTTTGGCACTTTGAGATTTGAGTTGTGAAAATAGAAAACCCCTTTTGAGTCATTCCCCTATATTTGAAAAAAAAATGTGATGCAAGTGTTTATGAGCGGTTTGTGATATATGTGCCTAGTGTAAAGGCTTGTGCGTGATTGTGTGATGTAAAGGGGGGGAATGCACTTAAGTAGGGAGTGCGGTGGTGAAAGGTTGAATGAATATTAGATTAAGAAAGTGTAATGTACTTGTTTGATTGTTTGATAAAGAAAACTCACCACCATTTGAAATAGAGCACAATGGGAAAACCTCGGGTATCTAGGTGGGTGACCAGGACTAGTACGCTAGATGACACGGCAGGGGTTCGTCCCGGTTTGTCTAGTAGGATTGACGCAACAACACTAACTAAACGTATGAATTTCTGAGGGTCGTGGCCTTCTAAGCCACGTTTTCTGAGGGTCGTGGCCTTCTAAGCCACGTTATCTGAGGGTCGTGGCCTTCTAAGCCATGTTTCACTGAGGTACGAGGTCTTTAGGTTCCCACTTGTATTAGCTACCTATAGGGATTACCCATGGTGCTCATTTTCGTCATGCTGCTAATGATGTAACTTTCTTTTCAGCTGTTTCATACTTGATGCCTTGTTTGTGAAACCCATATTTTAATCCAAACTGGTTTCTTTTCATTTTGAAATGTTAAATGCATGCTTGAAACCTATTTTGAAAATGTAGTGGTAGTAAAAGGCTTTACCTGAAAATGCAAACTCGTTACCTGAATTTGAAAAGGAGAAACACTATTTTATTATATCTTATTTCCAAACTGGCATAGTGGACTTCTTAATAAAGGCGGAGGCATAAGACGTGGTTGTTTTTGGCTTTCCTACTGATCATCTCGGTACTCACGCCTACTTTACTTTTTAGTTGCAGGTTTCTGTCTTGGATCGCTTTTGGAAGTGAGTGTTTGTCATACCGTGGTGATCCACAGGGTCACCTGAGGTATGTCGCATTTCTTGGTGTATTCCTTTTTCCGCTTCCACGTTGTTCAGTTTACTTTATTTTATTTATATTCTTGTTTATTTTATGTTTATTTATCTTGTTATGGGCCAAACCATTCCCAACTAGTTTGTTTTGATGCCCGGCACTAGTTGCCAGCCCGTGGGGATCGGGAACGCCCTTCGGGCTATGTCACGGACCGGGTCGGGCATTGGGTCGGATGACGACCAATCCTGGTTCATGACAAAATGGTATCAGAGGTGCCCTTGTTATTTGGGGTGTCAAGTAGCTTGGTTATTAAGTGTGTCGGGACTCGAGAGGTAGGTGCGGGAAGGATGTCATGAAGCCTTGCCCGTCCTGAGACTCGTGTTGCCAGGGGTAGTTCAGGATTTGAATTTTCTTCTTTGGATTGGTATGTGTGGATGAGGGGTGACAAGGGAAGTGATCCGGTGTTACGCGACGAGCCTGAATGGAGTAGCAACCCATGTATGGCCCGAGTGCACGGTTCAAGATGCTTCCTGTGGTTGATGCTTGCTTGGAGCATGGCCTGCTAAGCCTTGTTACCGTGTTGGTATAACCACTAGTCCCTTATTTTTGGATGTTTTAATGTGAGTTATGTTTGACCTTCATTTTGGTTGGTTCGAGTACATCTCAAAAATGAAAATGGATTTTTGTGAAGGTGGTTTCAAATGGGAATGTGGTGTTAGAGTGTAAAATTGGTTTTGAAATGGAAATTGTCTTATTTTAACGAATGTGTGGTCTCAATAGGAAAAATGGGAGGTTTTTTGGAAGTTTTTTTGGAATCTCAGTAACACTTTTGGAATGTAAATTCTAAAATGTTTTGGAAATTGGAAATGTATTTCTTTAACGATAAGTCACTTTCTCAATTGGTTGGGAATTTGTGTTGTGTGCTTAATGGTCTATTTTGGAAATGAGAAATATCTTGAATTGACCCTTGGTATTCCTATGAGTGATCACATACATTGAGGTGCGCATGTGGCAAGTGGGGAAATTGGTGATGTGAGTGGATGGGTTCTTGAGCTAGCACTGGATATGTATGTGTGAGACTTCATGGGATATCAATGGCAGATATTTAAGTGGTTTTGGTTGCTGAAAAATGGTTTTTAAAAAGGGTTTTCAAAGGTTTAGAAAAGTGGGTGAGAAATTGTTTAGCGTTCTCTTTTCGTGTCGGGTATTCCGTTTCATGGGTTCTTGGTTTTGACATACTGAATTGTGGTTTGAATAGTGATTTGAGTTTGAACTTTTGTTTGTGATTGTGGTGTGGAATTTTGATTTATGATGACTTTTGATTTGGATTCGTGCCTCTTGTTTTAAGTATGCTGCCCAGAAAAGTCCCAGAAGTTCTAGTTGGTCACTTCTAGTTGTTGGTTCTACCCAGACTCATAGCGGAGTGGTATAATTGAATTCTTTTCGGATATTGTCTGGCATATGCAGTGACATTGATCTATTGAAGGTAGCAGACTGGCTTGGTGAAATCGTTCGTGTTTCCAGGTTGTTGGAAACTCCCAAAACAATGAGAGTCCGTGTTGGTCTGGGTTCGTTTGAAGTTGCAACTATGGATTGGTGGAGGAGATAACCCTAGTGTCGTTTAATGATGATATTACTTGGAAGGTGTTTAGGACCACTCTCATTAGATGGTTTATATTTGTGGAAGCGAATGTGATGGAAGCGACAAGGCTCGTGAGTGTCCAGCAATGCCAACGAATAGTGAAGGCCTACGTTGGGCATCTCAAGAAGTTGGTTACCTTTTATCCAAAGATAATGTCTCAGAATCAGTTAATGTTTCTCTTGTGTGGGGTCTTCGTCTATTGTTCAAGGACTGGTCCCTTTGGTGTTTGGGATGGTTCCCCATTCTGTGAGAGCGAACCGGAGGAACCCATCTCAGACAAGTTTTCTTATCAATTCCATCTTTTATTAGTTGGGCCACTCTATTGTTCGCTTCTTGTGTGGCCGGTTTGGGTACTTTAGGTCTCTTTATCGTCATCCATTTAAGACTTATCATCAATGTGGCTGTTTGGGAAACCTAGAGAGGTTCTGCTAGCAGCTTTGTCAGGAGGAGTCTCGACATGAGAATGTCAGCTCCTGACTGCGGGGCAGCAGATGCTTCAAGACATCAGAGCTCCAACCATAGGTCTCGGAGAGAAGCTCTTCACACAGTCAGGAATCGTTGGTTGTGGGTCAACATAGTCTAATTTTTGTCTCTGATGCTGAAATGGGGACGGTCTGAATTTCCCTGTTGTAGCTCTCCCGTCTTTGAAGGTTCTGTTTTTATGTAAGAGGCGCAAGGTCTCTTTTTCTCATTGTGGTCTTTGTTCTTTGAATACCCCAATGTGGTTGTAAAAAGGCATGGTGATTTTGTTTTCTTGTAATTCCAGTGGTTGCGCCTTCTCAAATGTGACCCATTTTGTTTTAGTACATGCTCGTTTTGGAGATGCTCATCTCTTGTGGAAATGATGAGTCATGGTTAAGTTCGTTATTTGGTGGAATTATTCTGTGGGTTTTCCCATGTCGCAGTGGTTTCTGGTTTGGGATGGAAGTTCTCATGTCGGTTTATACTGGTTGGTTTAAGCTATTCAGTTTTTAAATGGTGGGGAGACGCACCATGAATCTTGTCATGCCTTCTTTGAGGTTTGGTTTGTGTGGAGGTTTCCTCTTGGATCAAGTTAGCAGTTCCAGAGTTAACTCATGCTAAGAGTCTCAATGTCGGTTGTGCTAGTCGGGTTCTTGTGGTGGGGAGAACCCTCCTCATTTCCTGCTACTTCTTCTCTTTTCAGTTTCCCTTAGAGTTGGTCGGGTGTGACTGATGGAGTGAAAATTCACGCCGAGTTGTGATTTTGTTGGCCTTATTTAGTTTCTAACTCCAGTTTGTTTCCTCATTTGGCTGGGTGACTTTCTGGGGGCATAACGTTTTTGTGGTGGAGAGAATTGTCACACCCCGACCTGATGCTTTATTTCATTTTAATTATTTTGGGTCTCGGTTTTGAAATCTGTTTTGAACCAGTTTAAATTAAAAGAAAATCTCATTTTTATACGAACGCGCGAGCGTATGCGCGCCCTACACAGTTCCTAATTTTTTTAAGGGATTTTTTTTGTTATCGAATGTGTTGTTTTTGAGACACGTAACCATGCGCACGACCCCGCGCGTGAGACCGTGCACGGTGTCCGCTCTCAGTTAATAATTTTATTATTATTGTTTTAGTTAATATTTTAATTAGGCTTAGAATATTAAACTATTGACATATTTATAAAATTGTTATTATTATTATTATTATTATTATTATTATTATCCTTTTTTGTTAATGATTTTATCAAGTTATTTGTTGAATGATTAAGATCATTATTTTAATTGGTATTTAATTAAGTTAATTTTTTATTATAATTATGATTCATTAATATTATTATATATTATTAGGATTTCTTTTATTTATTTATTTTTATTTTTATTTATTTTATTTATTCTTTTACTTTTTTTGTTTTTGCTTTGCGTTAGGGTTTCACCCCACCCCCATTTTCGGCGCTTTTCCTTTTTTTTCTCCCTGGTTCCATCACGTCTCCCCCCCCCTTCGGCGCAGCAGCCCATTGGCGCCCCTCCGCTCGCCGCTCCCCACCAGCACCCCTCTGCACCGCCGACCTACCGTCCGTCCTCCTCCTCTCCCTACCGCGACCGTCGTTCCACCCTCCACACTCGCCGAGACCCGCCCCCCCACCTTGAGCATGCCGCCGTCCCGGCCTCCTTCCAGCATCCGCACCAGGTGCACCCGCCGTCGTCCCGGACACCTCCGGCCTCTGCCCCAGGCGCACCCGCCACCGTCCCGGCCTCCGTTCGGCCTCCGCCTCAGGCGCACCCCCCCCCCCCCCCCGCCTGCTCCCGGATCTCCGGCCGAGTGCCTCTCTCCACGGCGCGCCTCCTTCCTTTGACGACCTCAATCCCGCCGGCTTCATCCTCCCTCTATGAGTCCCCCTTTGGGTTTATCCTCGTTCCATCTTCGTACGAATATGGGGGAATTGAATTTTCGCACCGCAATTCGGACGTTTCAACACCGAAGGTAAGTGTTCTCGTGTATAAGTGTTATTGACGAATTAATTCTCTTATTTAGTAAAATTAGCATACTCATTTAGTTGTATACATGGGGAAAATTTAGTTTTACTTAAAGTTTGATATGATTTCAATGTGTTTAGTAGCATGTTTATTTGATATGAATGTTATTATTTTGCAAAAACCCATTTTGAGCCTTGTGTTGTGTTTTATAAATTTTGTTGTTGGTTTATGGTGTCGCGCTAGGGCTGCGAATTTTGTTTTACCCCGTTATGGGTGTGTGTTTGCCCTTAGAAGATGTCCTTCAGTGGGCTTTTGTTTTCAATGTTTGGTAATGTCGCTTACTATTGTTTCTTGATAATTTTGGTCTATTTGTTGTTTAATTGGGTGTGTTTTTGAAGAAAACTCATGTTGTGTTATGTGATGTTATTTTATAAATCATGAAGATTGTTATTTAAAAATTTGTAAGTTGTGCAGTTACTTTATTAGGGTGTGCAAGGGGCGCAATTGGTGTCTTGGGGTGGTGTCAGTATGGGTTCTGTCATAAATGAGCATTTGAGTGGGCTTTCATTTTTTTAGTCGTGCGGCGTATTTTCAAATGGGTTGGAATGTTTTTCTGGTGGTTTCTTTAATTGTGTGGGTGATGTAGATGAAGTTTTAAAATATTTTTATTGTGCGTCATTTTTCAAAATGGAATTGGGGTTTGCGTGTGTTTTGTTGTGAATTCATCAATATGTATTGTAAATTCTTTTAAATTATGCAAGGTATGTTTTAATGCCTATTTGTTGTTAATCTGGTTTCAAAGTGGCTTCCCAACATGTAGTTGAGTGTGTAATTGGTGTGGTCCTTTGCTGTGTTATTTTGAAATGTTTTATAGATTATTTTATTGTTTGATTTGTTTCATTAAATTACATGTGTAGTGTATTGGACTTTACTGTGATGGTTTTGGGCCGCGGGTGTCGAAGTACCCTACACGCACATGTATAGAGTAAGAAATATATATATATATATATGCCCTCTTTGTACATATTCCCTCATGGTGCGGGGAATATGTGCAATGCAGCTTGGGGTGTGTATATATATATGTATAAATGCATGTGTGTGTGTGCGCCAAGGGTCGGTTCGAGTGGCCATTGGCAAATAGCAACATGTTTGAGGTAGGTCCCCTATGCCTAAGCTTTTAATTTGAAATTCATAATTGCTTGATTGTTTTAAAAACATGTTTTACACTATTCTATATACACATGCTATGGAACCTGATTTCTGTTGCTAGAAACTATTACGCCCTGTATTGGAAAAATTGAAAATGTATTTCAAAGCCATTGGTCTTAAGTGACTTTTCTTGAGAAATGGATTTCTTAAGTGGTTTTGAATTGGTAAGAGGTATTTCCAAAGGTGTTTGGACTTTTGGCCGGTTGATTGTAAAAGGGTGTTCCTTTTTTTTAGTTGAGAATGTTTGGCATCTTCATAAAGATTTATGAAATAGAAAAACCTCTATTGAGGCTCGTTTGGCACTTTGAGATTTGAGTTGTGAAAATAGAAAACCCCTTTTGAGTCATTCCCCTAAATTTGAAAATAAAATGTGATGCAAGTGTTTATGAGCGGTTTGTGATATATGTGCCCAGTGTAAAGGATTTTGCATGATTGTGTGATGTAAAGAGGGGGAATGCACTTAAGTATGGAGTGCAGTGGTGAAAGGTTGAAGGAATTTTAGATTAAGAAAGTGTAATGTACTTGTTTGATTGTTTGGTAAAGAAAACTCACCACCATTTGAAATAGATCACAATGGGAAAACCCCATGTATCTAGGTGGGTGACCAGGACTAGTACGCTAGATGACAAGGCAGGTGTTCATCCCGGTTTGTCTAGCAGGATTGACGCAACAACACTAACTAAACGTATGAATTTCTGAGGGTCGTGGCCTTCTAAGCCATGTTTTCTGAGGGTCATGGCCTTCTAAGCCACGTTATCTGAGGTTTGTGGCCTTCTAAGCCACGTTTCACTGAGGTACGAGGTCTTTAGGTTCCCACTTATTATAGCTACCTATAGAGATTACCCATGGTGCTCATTTTCATCATGCTGCAAACGATGTAACTTTCTTTTCAGCTGTTTCATACTTGATGCCTTGTTTGTGAAAACCATATTTTAATCCAAACTGGTTTCTTTTCATTTTGAAATGTTAAATGCATGCTTGAAACCTATTTTGAAAATGTAGTGGGAGTAAAAGGATTTACCTGAAAATGCAAACTCGTTACCTGAATTTGAAAAGGAGAAACACTATTTTATTATATCTTATTTCCAAACTGGCATAGTGGATTTCTTAATAAAGGCGGAGGCATAGGACGTGGTTGTTTTTGGATTTCCTACTGAGCATCTCGGTGCTCACGCCTACTTTACTTTTCAGTTGCAGGTTTCAGTCTTGGTTCGCTTTTGGAAGTGAGTGGTTGTCGTACCGTGGTGATCCACGGGGTCACCTGAGGTATGTTGCGTTTCTTGGTTTATTCCTTTTTCTGCTGCCATGTTGTTTAGTTTACTTTATTTTATTTATATGCTTGCTAAGTTTATGTTTATTTATCTTGTTATGGGCCAAACCATTCCCAACTGGATTGTTTTGATGCCCAGTACTAGTTTCCAGCCCGTGGGGATCGGGAACGCCCTTCGGGCCATATCGCAGACCGGGTCGGGCATTGGGTCGGATGACGACCCGGCCTGGTTCGGGACAATAACTATGGAATATTTTATGACACCATCAAGATGGACCATCGTGATATAACACATTATGGATGGTACTTTGTGATATGATTATTATTTTCTAAATTAAATGTTGTAGCAACATTTTCATGTTATGATCCATGTTCGTATTTTTATGATATTCCTCTTCCCCATGCTTTTATGAAAATCCTCATGTTCTTATTTATATCTCTCATGATCACATGTAATTTTTTTCCCTTGTTTTTACTTATTGAGATTTTTGTGCTCATCCCATGTTTTTAAATGTTTTTTATATTTATTATGATTGGTAAGGAAAAAGAAGATGCAATGAGGAAATTATTTGAATATGTTTCTTGGAAAGAAACCATTTTTCATTTTAATAGTTTTTGTTTTATAAAAAATGGATGGGGTGTAGACTTATAAACATTCTAATATTGAAATTTTATGTAATGTTATTTCATATTTCTCAAAAAATATAAAACTAAAATATAATTTTGAATTATTGAAAATAAATTCATGTCAAAATTCACAATAATAAGTTATGTTTAAGGTTGGGTCCTTATATTTGGTATCAAATAAGTGTTTAAAAACACTGGAGATTAGGATGTATTCTAATGGGTTTTTTGTTTATGGTTGATCTTAATTTTATATTCTTAGTAACCCCTTTATGGATCATGTTATAAAACATTAGGGTGACTGAAAGTATTTTTTGATAAATTTATTTATTTTTAGGTTGTTCTCAGTTAGTACTCTTTGAATGTAAAATGTAAGGTTTGAGATAAAATATTGTGGGTAAAACATAATATGTTTATTTTTGAGGATGTTATCATATTATGGTAGTGTTATAAAAATTATATTTTCATGTAAAAACATACACCACATAGAACGGGTGACAACTAATCGCATCGGACAAGGCTGCAGGAATCGAACCCACAATCGAACTATGAGAGGCCTTTATTGCCAACCACGGACCATGTGAAGTTCCATGTTAGTATAACTTTATTTTTTTTAGTTAAAAGACTTGATGAAATAAGAATATATTGATTTTGGAGACATATATGTTATCGAATAGATAACCATGGGATTGGAAAATCATTTGAGTGTTAAATGATAACTGTTATTTTGAGAGATGATCAATATTTTTGGGATCTTCATATTATTATGGTAAATAGAAAAATATAGTGTTTTATTTGAGTATTAAATGTTGAATTATTTAATTGTGTAATTATGGGAATTAGGAAATGATAATCCTATCATGGAGATCGAGTGATTAGGTTAATTGCTTTTTGGTATGAGGCATCAAGAGTGGTTGATGTTATTTGGAGATAAATGTTTAATTTTATATTGGAAGATTATGTGATCAAATCCTTTAAAATTTTGGGTTTCAATATTAGTTAGGATTATTTTGAGGAATTTTAAGGACAATTTTTTATTGAATGGTCTTTGCTAAACAATCAGTAT
Organism: Viscum album; assembly: GCA_963277665.1. Lineage (NCBI taxonomy): Eukaryota > Viridiplantae > Streptophyta > Magnoliopsida > Santalales > Viscaceae > Viscum > Viscum album. The sequence continues at coordinate 908,703,782 of OY728139.1, forward strand.
TGTTTATTGATTGTTTGACAGTGAGGTAGTTTTTTATCATTTAAAGTTTATTTTTTTCTGAATTATCATATCATGAACTAATTTTTTTATGTTTAATATCAATATATTTGAGAAAAAGATTGTATTTATTTTCTAGATTATGTGATTTTATAGAAGTTATGTTACCAGTAATTCTCAATGATTAAAGAAAAATATGAGAGTGTGGTGGAAATTTATTAAAGGATGAAACTCTTATTTTCAAGTAAGTATATTTCCTTATGATATGAATCTAGGTAGTAATGCAATTGTTCAACTATATGAAAATGATCTCGAAGCAAAAAAGTTATACACTTTCTTTTGACAACGAAATTTTACCCAATAACAAATTTTTGGCATTGGGATGGTTAAAATTATGTGATCATGTTATTTATCAATCTATATTAGTAAATGAGAGTTAGTTTGTCTTCTATATCCATGTTTTCTGATATTAGATCCTAGTATATTTTATCTCAATTGAACATTGTATTTCTCTTTCTTTCTTTTAAAGTGATAGTTTGGCTGACTCTTTTTATGATACATAATTTTCAATGATGTTTCCATGAAAAATTTTAAAATTGTGAGGATGAAATTTTCAAAAGGGTGAATGATGTAACATCCTGAGTTCTAAGAAAGAAACACTATATTTAATAGCATGTATGATACGCTACATTGAGCTTAAACAAACAACTCAAAATTATTATTTAAATGTTACTATTATAATCTAACTACTGGAAGTGTGGGAATTAATAGTATCTATTGAATAATAAAAATATATTTTAAAAATGTTTAAATAATGATTCATTGGTTGTCAAATTTATTTCAAATGGAAGTAAAAACCAAATGAATATAAGGGATGTGTTTTTATGAAAACCAATTCAAAAAGAGAATAATTGTGTTTATAAAATCATATCACTCTTTATATACTTTTATTTGATTAAAAATAAATTTTTTATATCAAATTTTTGTTTTAAATTCATCTTATATTATTTTATGTTATAGTATAAGAACAAATTCATTTTTCCAAATAAAACAATTATTTTCAAAAAATATTGTTTTATCTTTTTTTGATGGAGAACCCTTTTTAAATTTATTTTTTGTCACCTATATTTATTAAATTTTATAAAATAATCTTCTTCTTTGGAATAGGGATATCAAAATTTTCTTTGAATGAACTTTTTATATTTTTATGATAACTGTCATGTTTTTATGAATAGTAAAAATATGCTAAATTTTAATTGAAAACAACTTTTTTCATCAAGATAATTTATATGGTTAAATTATATTATTTAATGGTCATAATGTATAAATAGAATATATTTTTATCATTTAATCAATTTTTGGTTATTGGAAGTAATTTCTCATTGAAATTACATATGAACTCACGTGAATCTTTTGATGGTTATTACCTTTTAATCTGTTTTATCGTTTAGACAACTAGAATTAATTTAAAATTAATTACCGTAACATCGGTGTTTTGAATATGAAAAAAATGGATTCAATATTTGGAATTATAATATTCAAATTAGGTAAATTGATATCTTATATTTTTTAGTATGAATAGTAACTTCATAAAGTGTTTTAAATTACTATGGTTAAGGATAAATTAGGTAATTAAGGGTAAAAATTTTATAATAAAACAAACCTAACTGATGTCATAAAATTTTTATATGATCTAGTTTAAAGACAATAATATAATCTTCTTTAATTAAATTGATAAATCTTCACAATTAATTTTGTATAAATCTTATCATATAATGTTGTTTAAATAACAGTGTAAAACATCCCATATAAGTTATTATAAAGATTCTAATTGAATCCTGCTAAATAAATAAAACTAACATTCCCATGGAATCCATTTTAAAGACTACCAGTGAATATTATTCAATTAAATTTACAAATATTCTTATAGAATCATGGATAATGTTTCTTATGGAGGATTCCTTAATTAAAAGGACAAAGCATCTCATGGATGCTATTTTAAAGCATCTCCCACACTCATATTTTTAATAAGTAGTACATTTTTTATATACATTTATATAAGTGATCACTTCGACTATAAATAGTAATTCTAAAGCTCAAAATATTTCCTACATAATGCTATTTTATTTATAATTTTTACACATTAAATAAAAAATATTATTAATTGCATAATGATAATGAAGCGATTACATTATTAATGAAGAATAAAATAAATGATATTATAAATATTAAAATAAATGTTATATTAAATTTTTGATGTCATCCAATAATTTTTTGGATGATTATGACATGTTATATTTGAGTTAATTTATTTTGTAGAATAAATAAACTTTATATGACTTCAAGAAAAATCAATTAATAAATAGTGTCAAAATTGACATAAATGAGTTTTTAAAACTAATATTATTTTTTAAAATAATATAATAGTCATAAAAATCTATTATTAGGCCAACTGGCTTATATGATTTTAAAAATATAATTAATGGTCCACTTTAGGTTCACTTGTAATTTTATATTAACTATATTAACCATAGAGTATGAAAATAAAAGAAGACATGGGAAAAGTTAAATTACATAACTAATGGTTAATGCTAAATAATAAGGTTGATTTTGTGACATAAACATGAATACAACATGATGATTGAGAGTATTTAGACAAAAACACATCTTATCCTCTAAATATATCATGTTGAAACTATTATAAATCAAAAATCAATTTATAATAAAATAATATTTCAAGAAAATCTTAAAGTACCCCTACTCCCTCTTTTAAAAGGACACCACCTCTACCCACATCCACACACATCCTAAGCCCCTTGGGTTACCCAAAATTAGATCAAATAATCTCCAAATATCCCTCACATCCTCTTTGAAGCCTTACCATGTGAGTAAGGAAACTCAAAGAAGTTGTTTGTCTCAAATCTAAAGTAGTTACCTAATTAAGAGGAAGATAAAAATAAAGGAGACACGTCAGACTCAAGTTATGGGACATCATCTAAATCTCTATTGTTTAGGGCATATCCTGATGTTACTCAACATTATTTTCCTATAAGGTGTGTATAAAACCACTAGATTCATTATATCACGATTTAATATATTCTTCTGATATTTAAATTTTTTAAAATGTATTTCCTTAATGATATGTATTCAAGTGTTTCTTATGTGGTCATGGATAGTTTCACAATTTCATTATTAATTGAGATTCATTATACATCAGTATTTACTGGGGTATATTTATCATCCACATACATTTTCCTAAACATGTAACATTATTTATATTCTTGTACAATTTTTCAAAGTCAATTTTACCAATGATAAAATATTTATCATATGGTATGAAAAGAATCTTTTGGCATTTTTGATACGAGGTAATTTTTCACTTTTCCAGTAAGAGTATGAGGATACTGTTTTTTAACATACCCAGTATGAATTCATTTTTACATATTCATAGTGATTTATTTCCTTGAAGCATCCTTTACATGATTTCTTGTTTATTTTCAGCTAAATTATTTTCTTTTAAAATTTAACAGCATTTTTGAAAAAATAAAACATTTTTGGAGAATAAATGATATTTTCCACAATAATTAATTTGGAGTGTTTTATCAAAATAATTTTTCATGTAAGATGATTCTATTTAAATAGGTTTACATTTCTTTCCATATTATTATAATGATTTGATTGCGTTAATGATGGAATGATTTTTTATATGGATTGTGTTATGATAGAGTGATGTCTAAGGAACCCATTTTATTTCTTGGGTTATGTTATGATGACTAATTTATGTTTTTGAGGAACATATATAAATGATTTTATTATATATGGGTGGGACCTATATTTCATTTTAATGTGTTGGGTAAAGAAATTAATCTCAATATATATGATGTTTTATGATACTTTGGTGAATAACCTTAGTAATTTTTACGACGCCTTAGTGAATAACCTTTTTAATTTTTTCAATACCTTGGGGATGGAAATTATTGATATGACACCTTGGGGATGCACCTCAGTTATATGATTATGAATTTCTTAATTAAATTTGGTAGTAACATTTTCATGTTATTATCCATGTTCATATTATTATGATATTCCTCTTCCTCATGGATTTATGAAAGTCCTCATGTTCATATTTATATCTCTTAAGATCACATGTAAATTATTTACCTTATTTATATTTTTTTGATCATCCCATGTTTTTAAATGTTTTCCATGGGTCTTATGATTGGTAAGGACAAATAAGAATCTATTATGAAAGAATTTTAATATTTGTCTAGAAAGGAAACCATATTTCATTTTAAAAGTTTTTGTTTTAAAAAAAGGGGATGTCATGTAGACATATCTACTTAGTAATATTGAAATTTTATGTAAGATTATTTCCTAATTATCTAAAACTCTATACCTAAAAGCTCTTTGGGAATGAATGAAAATAAATTCTAGTCTAAATTTACTAGAAAAAGTTATGATTATGGTCTGGTCATTATACTATTGTACCTCAGGCCTTCCTATACATATATATTGGAAATATTTTCAAATGACAAACATTTCCAAATCATGAAGAAGTGGGAAATAATATATATTTGATCTATAACAACCCATAACACATTACATCCATTAAATGTATTTAGGACACTAGTGAAAAAATCCAGGGTGATATTCCCCTATTTCAATGTATTTATGTGTAATATTTTCATCATATCATTGGTATTTTTTCATTATTCTTTCACTATTTAATATAACAATATCCTTTAGGTGTTCTCCATGATCTTCTTATTCATGTTGTCCCACTATGAGTGCTCTCAAATATCAGCATACATACTACTTATTCCAAGATGGATAGAGAATGATGATATATTTGCATTATCTTATAAGTATTTCTTTATCTCATGTGATGAAGGAACATATATTCTAGTTATATAACTAATGAATCCATATTAATAAATTTTTAATTCATGAATATTACCCTCATTTACTATATCCACCTTCTTTTAAATAACTACATCTTCTCTTTGATCATCATTGATCTTATCATGGACAGATTTTTGGGAAATAATTAGGGAAAGGTAAGATGTATTCCATGACATTATGAATTCCACATCAATCATTGTATAACTATGAATATAGGTTCTTTCTCAATTTGTATTGCTGATATTGTTTCATATTTGTTTCTATTAAAAGAATCAGCTATGATGTTTTCCTTTCTAGGATGGTAGTGAATTGATTAATCGTAGTCCATGATTAGATATAACCATATTTATATATGAATTTTTAGATATTTATATGTGAATATTTTATTTAGACTCTAATAATCAATATATATGTCACAATTCCGACCATAGATTTAGTGCCATAGAATATTTATAGTGAAGATCACAGGTATTAACTTCATATCATGCATTGTGTAGTCCAACTCAAGCATATTCAACTTCTATGAAGTGTATATTGTCAATTTGTAATTTTTCCTAAGTACAATACAAAACAATTTATTTGAAGAATAATTCTACATCACAATAACTTCTCTTATTAATGATAGTTTGTGTATATCCACAGTGATTAACCTATTATTGACCTGTTTTAATATTTCCTAGCATTTTTCCATCTGGACATACTTTACCCATTTCTATGTTATCAAATATAGTGGTCTAGTCCATCATGAGAAACAACATAAAACTCAGTGGTAAAACCCAACATTGACTATAAAAATATGGATTTGTATAGAACTAATGGGTTTGGTCCATATAAAAATTTCATTTATCTTTAAAGGTCCCATAAAAATCCCTAGCCTATGATTTCATGCCCCATGAATGTGATTTGCTGCATCCAAAATTCACAATTTCTAAAATTAGAAAACATATTATATTTTATTAATTTCATTAAAAAAATTATTTAGATTCTATTCATTATCCTACTTTCACTTAAAAAATGTGAATATCATCGATAAATACTACCCTGAATTGGTTAAGTTAGTCACTGAATACTTTATTAATCAAATTAATAAAGATCACAGGGAAATTTGGAAGTATCATGGGAATAACTATAAACTCGTACTATTCATACATTATATGAAGGGGATTATTCTGAATAGATTACTTATTTACCATAGATTGATGATATCCAAAATGATGGCCCATAGTTGAGATGTATTATGATCCTTATAGTTTATCAAAAAACTCCTCAATCTCTGTCAGGGGATAATTTTTCTTTATGAATATTTTGTTGATCTCTTGTTAATCAATTCATAGCCATATTTATCCATCATTTTCCTCTCTAAAGATAACTAGAACACCCCAATTATATTCACTAATGAATATTAACACCTTGTAAAGATTCCCTAAAACCTACTTCAATAACTCCTCCTGTTCAATTGGGTCCCTCTTATAGGGGTACTAAAAGATATGAGAGGTGTCGGTTATGATATTATCTGATATATCTACCTCACAGTTTTTGGTAAGGCCAGATAACACTTTGGGAAATACATCAGTGTGTTCCTTCACAATTGGAATTTTTTTAAGGTAGAGACTTTCCGTCAACTCTACCATTTTTGTAAGGTATTATTTATCATTTGGTGTCAACACCATCATTATCGATGGATTTAAAAAAATGATTCATGATATTCATTACATTTGTTCAAGATTATAGAATAGTTCAGAATAATGAAAGTGATTCCCTTTTTTCAATAATTGATGTGAGATATACATAATGATAGATAATGCATGCCCATTATAGCAGCCTATTCCACTAAGGGGAGGATTTTGATTTTCATTGAATGAATATTATAATATATTCTAATAGGATAATTTTCCAAAACGTGGATTTCATTGATCACAACATTATTTTTTTACGGATTAATCTCTTTAAGGTATCGAGGATATGATTGAATGGTTCTAAAAAATGTTGAAAATATAAATTAGTTCATATGCCTAGAATTAAAAAATCATTATTGGTTGAATAGGAAGTGTTCCTTGTATGACTAATTTTTCATGGTCCACATTTTTATTAGTGGTTGATGAATCATTCCCCTAAAAAATGTTTAAGTGTTCCTTGTGTAACTCATGTTGTACTAGGAGGTTCCTTCCATTACTCCTTCATGTTAGTTGGCTCTTTCATTTCTCTTAGTCATTCATGATCTCAGGGGTAATATCTCAGGAACATGAAAAATTTCCCTATGATTTTGAGTAATTTACAATGATTATTCTACTCATATTTTTGATATGTGGGTGGTTGTATATTCTTTACTCTTTAATAATTTGATCTCGCTGTTTGAAAATCCATCATTCATTTCTTATCTCCATAACCATGGCACCATTATATGAACTCCATATCTAATTTGATATTACTTCTAGTACTTCTTTATAATTCCATATTATTTTATGGATATATCCTTTTAAAGGTATGTAATTAAACCACTGTATAATCTATCTATTATACTATCATTGTTGATAACAAAACCCAAGGTATATATTGCAATCATTAAAAAAGTTTTCTCATGAGCAATGAGAGATTCACCCTCCTTTTTATTTATCTCTTGTAATTCTCTCTCAAAATTTTCCTAAATAGTGCAAGGGAAATTCTTATTAATAAAAAACATATTAAATTATTCCAACTCCATTTCTTCCATTCCATTCATTAGCATGGTATTATTTATCCACACCAACCATTGATCATCTTCTATAAAAAAAATATTAACCAGTAAATTTAACATTATCCTTCTCAAAATAGGGATGCATAGAAGATATATTCTACATTTAGTTAACCCATTATTCCATAAATGGTGGATCATGATATAATCTAAAAATCAATGGTCTAGTACTGGTCATTTAAGTATCTAGGGGACATACCGAAGGTGTAAAATACTCATGCTGATGAATCTATCATTTTTATGGATGATGTTCCTAGGGATGGAGATGCATTTTCCCCTATCATTGAATAGAGGCAATATGGTCATGGTAATTTTTGATATATATCATAGGGTGTAATACACTAATTAATGACTTCCTTTTTTATGATATTTCAATTCTTTCACATACTTTGGAAGACCCCGCAACCACCAATGACCATATTTCCACCCCAACTGGGTTTTAAATGAATCTTATATGGTCTCCCAATATTTTTTCTATTGACCTTTACCATTTAGGGTTTAATTACATTTCATCTGCAAAGAAGATAACAAATAGAATCGAAAATATATCCAATTTGGCACATGATCCCTATGTATTTTATGCCCCTAGTTGTGAGGAAGCTGCAATATATTTGGATTATATAATAAAATAACTAATGAACTAATTTATCTTGAGGATAGGTTAAAAACATGAATGTTACTCAGAATTTAAAGGAATTATTTGAGATTAATAGGTAATTGGATGGATCATAGTTCTCAAATTCTATCAATTTTTTTTGAATGATGTATGCCTATTTTATTTTTGATGTCCCACATGAGGGCTCGTCATATACATATTCTCTAAATAGAGCATTTCTATTGAAATTCATGATGAAAGTCTCCAGTTATATCCATTCTTTTTGCGGAGGGATTGATGGATGATAACCCAACAATGGGAGACTGCCAAGGGAATTTAATACTTATCCCTAAGAGAGACAATTAGGATGCTCCTTTTCAAGAGGAACTTTGCTATAAGAATTGAGGCTGGGATAACTAAAGATGAATTAATAATAACATTCAATCCAGCATTGTTTGATTGTTATTAATTGGTTTAGTTGCATCATGGCATTTTCTTTCAATTAACATCCTGATAATGATGATGGGGGTCATTTCCAATATTTTTCCGTTGACTTTAGTGGTTCAGCCTAAGAGGTGGGCTTATATTCTATCTTAGTAAATACTAGTTTGACAAATTAACACTTATTTGGATGGACTTGTACAAGTTTAATCGTTGAGATAACTAATTCTTGAGTACATCTATCCCTCTGAGAGTGGATCTTAGTTAGACTTGGATGAACATCATTATCTATTCACTAAACCTAATATTTTAGTCAGACATCTTGAAAATAGTCTTGGGTATGCCTTTGGAATAAATTCCACCATGAATTATATGGATTCCATCAATTATTTATATCATAGGGTTTGGAAGGGTTGATTATTTCATGATCCACTATGCTGCAAAGTCAATCATTCAAAAAGGGAAGAGTAGTGAAGGTCACTATAGGCTAAGGCATAGTTTGAAAACTAGTTTGAAGATATTAGGGATGTTGTGTCCCATGAATAATGGAATTATTCCATGGAGATAGTGAATCATCAGCACCATCTAGCTAAAATATCTCTCTAATTTATTTTTCTTCAAGAATAAATAAATTCCATGTAGGAAGAAGTGGCCCAAATCCACCATTCTTTGAGTACAGTATCAGCATAAGGTGAAGATTCTATGGATTTAGGGAAAGAGAACCTTCATCATACTAAAGAGAATATTTCCACCCAACTAGCTTGCTTCGAATAAGCTGCAGAAAACGATTGATCCATAGTTCAACATGTCAAGGCCTATTTGGAGGAAAACATATAAACTTTTGTAGAGAGATTTAAACATATGGATGTTCCTCTGTATTTTAGTACATAAATGAATATAATTTTTCCACAATAAAATATTATGTATTCCTATCCTTATTATAATCATAATATAACATTTAAAATGACCCATTAAATTAAACGTCCTCACGTAATAATTATAATGATAAGGGTGAGGGAGTGCTCTAAATTTTTCTTAATACATAGGGCCTAGAGAGTATAGTTTGACTATTTATAAGGTTTTTTGGACAACCATAGAAAACTTATTATGTTAAATCACCTAATTGTTTCTTAATTCCTATATAAAGAGGATTTAGTAGGAAAGACTCTGGTTTTCCTTAGGATTCCCATAATGGATTTTCATCCTAAAAAATTTTGTTCCTGTTGTCTTTTTACTACTCGATCAAAAACTAGGCCATGCAGAGCGTAGGTCTAAAAATTTGAGACTTCATATTTACCCAGAGTTCCCTTTGTGGGGTTTCAACAAAGTGAGTATTATGTCTCTTTTTTGGTCAGATTAAATTCTTACAATCTAGAATAATGTGACAAGTATTTAAGGTCAAACATATTTGACCATGAGATTGGGATTGATGGCCCAAACAAGGATTTTTTTTCATATAATATTTCAAAATTTTTCAAATATCTGAAGTCTAATTTTGAGTCTTTTTTTTTGTGATTGAAATATATAAAAATTGATACATGAAAATAATGTGAGGAATTGATGTGAATCATGTTTGAAAAGCATTTTCTTGTATGATAATTTTAGGTTTCTACTGATAAAAGAGCTCTCTCCTATGGAAGAATATGTCAATGGATGAAAACCCTTTTTGAGTGATATTATGCAAAGCCAACATGGGAATATTACTCCTTATTCATATAGTGGAATCCTATGGATGAAATACCCTTTTGGTGGGTTACTTATAAAATCCAACTGGGGTGTATTATTCCTTATCCACACAAATGTATCCTATGTAATTATGACATTCTACCTCCAATGGTCAAAAAATTTGTGAAGATCCATATTTCATAAAATCTATTATAGGTGGTTTGTTAGGGGAAGGAGTCTAAGAATGATGGGACTCCTTGTATTTCCATTTTCCATGAATAGAAAACCACTCCTACAAAAATTTATCTTTCATAAAAGATGTAAAATTCTATTAAATGACTTAAATCAGGGGAAATTCCTCATTCTAACAAGGTTTGAAGCATCAAGTAGATTATTTTCATGAAACCAGGACATAGACTATGTAGTTTAATGCCATATAGTGAGAAAAATATGGTGGAGTCTATCATTTTTTGACTAGGATGATATTCCATGATTTTTAATGACCTACAAGAAGGAAATTGGGGGATATAATTTAAGGTATTTTATCTCTAATATATATACTTTTTACTCTCCCTTTCAAGGTAATATATCTGGGATTGTTCCATCAATTTTTTATGAAGGGGGTGGTTGTAAGCTATATTTTAGGGTCTTCAAATCTGAAGAGTGATATGGAGGAATGGGAACATGGAGATAGAATGGGTCTCTCCTAGAGATGAATTTACTTCTCGTTGATATGACCATTTCTTGGGAGAAATTATGGAAATCCAACTTGAGTGTATTACTAAGTAGTCAAACAGTGGAATCCTCTATCCTAAAGGCCATTTTGGTTGGTGATAGTATGCAATTCCAACTCAGGTGTGTTAATACATAGTTAGAAAAAGGAGTTCTCAGGACTCCCATCATTCTCTTACGAATGCCTGGAATAAATTTATCAAGATTTGGGTTTCTTGGGATAAAGAGTCTAATTTTTGGAAGGAAATTACCTGAATAAGGAATGACCATTTCATGTAATAATTACCAACTAATGGAGGAAATTATTTACTAATTCGTTCTAAATCAAACATAATGAAATATGTGGCTTATTTTTTATTGAGGATGGACCTAATAAACAGGGTCTGAGTGTCACTATTATTTTGGTTTTAATGAAAATAAACCAATACATTGTAATGGAAATCCAAATAGTTTTGTTTCATGTTGTAAGGACCAATTTTGAAATTAAAAATCATACAATTTAGATGATATGTTATCCATAGTTTTTAGACATAGGACATTGACCATGGTATTATGGAAACAATGACTAATATGAGGCCTACCAATCCAAGGTTGATCTAACATATTTTCAAAATGATGGAGGAAATAGTAATCCATGATCTTTGAGGCTATCATATTATAAAAAATTGCACGGGATAAGAATTTGATTGATGACCAAAGACTATGGTCTATTAGAAAATTCCAGAAATATGTCTTCTAGGCTTACACAGATAGAATTGGCTTCTCTCAAGGAATAATTTATCACTATTTGATAGGCCCATTTGTGGGAGACTTATGAAAATCTTAGTAGGTTGTGTATATATATAATGAAATATGGGAATCCTCTATTTTACATTCCCTTTTGGTTGAAATTATGAAAATCTGACTATGGAATATTACTTCATAGTCAGAAAAAGATTTCATAAGGTTTCATACATTCTATTTCTTATTATGAGATAATGACTATAAAGATCCAAAATTGTATAATGTTCGCAGTATGACATATGAAAGGAATATTTTTGATAATAAAGGAGGAAATTGTGTCGATAATATCCACGACATGAAAAGTCTCCCACATAGATCTGACTCCTATATATGAGGTAACTTCTCTATTTCATTGATAGAACCCTAAATAAATGAACCGAAATTATGATCTCCTGCATAAAAATTTTTTATGAAGGAGATGGGACATTTTCTTTACCCCATGTATTGAATAATGACATGAGATCTAGGCATCACTGAATATATCATAATAATGAGAATTAAGCTACACATAGTTATTGAGGAACCTTTTCGGTTAACATCATGTGGTAATGATGATATTAGACATATAATTCAATGTCATACGGTAAGGAAAAAGGTGACTTGATGTGAAAAAAGGAACACTATGGATGGAACATGGTATAGGGCATAACCATCACTACATATAATTTTGGAGAACGAATCTAGCCACATGCAGTTCTAAAAAATAGTCCTCATAATGATTGAATTTTGTGTGGGGAAGGGGAATTTTTAATACAGTCTAATGAATAGGGTGAGAAATAATATTGGGTCCTCTTTTGTAGATTTGAACCATACATTGGAGAGTAGGGCATTTCCCATATTACGACTGGACCAGGAGTTGGGATCTGGGCCCCACTATGTATCCTGTAGAAAATTCATCCATGTGACAACCACTTATGACCCAAATAATGAGGAAAGGGTTTTTTAAAGCTCAAGGGATGGAATAAGGTAATTTTTTCCCATTATTATGTCACTAACTAGATGGAAAATGACTTCTTCAATACTATTGGGTTTAGAAATTATGACGGATATAATGAATTTTTCTAAATATGGGCTTGAATTTGGACCCACCTCTTAAATCTAATTGATGGGAATCACATACTCTTTACGGATCTACATTAAGGGATCATCTAGGGTTATCTTCATAACCTTCATGAAAATTATTTGAGAAACATTTTAAATCATAGGTTATCTCCCCTCTCTGTGGTGGAATATTTCATCAATTTATTGTGATTTTAAGGACTTAAATAATGATTTATAAACCATAAATGTCTCAATTTTATAGTTAATGCAATATATGAGGCATTTGTGGTATGTTGAGGGAATAATTTCATGATGATATGATCAAGGTATTCCCAGAATAATGCCAGAATTCATAACATTCCAAAATACCTAAATTTATATGTCAAATATTAGATTCCCAAACATTGTTCTGAGATTGATCTCACATTGATGATTTTTTACCTCCTTTCAAATCCCTAAAGCGCTAGATCGGATAGGGGAAAGTGGGAATCATTGTCACCCAGATGATAAAGTGTTCAGACTAGACTCAGGTTGAATCATGATCCATTTTCATTAAAGTCTCCTTAGATATCAAGTTCATTTAACCTACTAGATACATACAAAGGTATAACGTGTTACTGTATAACAGAATCTTTGTCCAAGTTTGTAAAAGAAATCACTATGTAACATTCTTTTAGACAAGCCTCTATCTGATAGACCTTAGCTGCAGAAACCTCATCATTATACACTTGAGGGATTAAAAATCCTCTTTTATTTCTTCTGAAGGTCCATTGGATGACATAAAAAATCAAGGATTGACAACATGGTCGGAACTAGGGGAAATTTCTATAAAATTTCATAATTTGGTTATAAAGGTCAGTGATATTCGACATGGGGATTGTCTTTTCTTAGAAAATTAGGAACTTGAGTACTTTATGTTGGTAGATCGACCCTTCAAATAGGAGTTGAAGGAACTTCTTTCTATATTGAAATAGGTTGAATAGGTCTGTCCGCAAACCGTGGAGAATTGGGTGATGAAATCTCATCAAGTCAATCATCTTGGATGATCGTGTTAGGGAAAACACTATAATGTGTGGGGTACCATTCTTTTTCTTTTTGAACTTTATATATGGCTCTCCTATGTGTTTTGGAAGAATAGATAGTTTTAGTAGGGATGTGGATAGAGTAGTGACTCCTAGGATGTCCATGTCTTCCCTAGTATCCTTCACTCTTACAAAATCATCACCAAATTCCCCCAATCTGATATAGGGAATTAATTTTCATATTCACCATCATCATATGAGAAAGGGTCTATTATGTGAATAATATTAATGGAATCTAGGATCCACTCCTCAACTGATTAGAAATTTTTTAGGTGGGCCAATACTTATTGCGTTTTTAGTGGGGTAGTTTCCCATTCTCTAGGGGCTATTTCCACAAATTATGAGATAGTCAATTATAAATTCAACCATAGCATCGGTTCACATTCTTTGTTTTCTTCCTACTCTTCTAGTCATTTCATTTTTTGAAAGACTACCTTTTATTGTACTATGGTGTCGATGGAGTCTACTATGTTGAAGTGTAATTGGTTATGGAATTGCTGGATTTTTCATATGTTCATGAAAGATAGCATGATTCTGGTTGATCATATTTCTGACCATTTAATTATTGAATGATGTCATACCCTTAGATTTAACTTCTTTACTTTAATTATCCACATTCAGGTTATTGGTAGAAACACATGCAACCTAAACATGTGGCATTCTGAAATTCAATTCCCTAGAGTCCACCATTTTCTGTAATATTCCATTGGGAAAAAAAATAGCTAGGGATGGTACTCCACAATTCCTGTTGAAATGGTAAATAGTTTGAAGGATCTTTGACACTATCCCGGTTTGGATTATTGTGATTTGGAAACTTGATCATGTTTTTCTCGAATTTTGAGATGAAGTAAACATGGACATGTTCATTTTGGAAATAATGAACCTTTTTCTTTAGTTCCTCATATTATTTTTGTCTCTGATCCCTCTCCTCATACTGATGAGGCAATCATTATTCCTGAAAATTTGAAGGGGTCATTTAACAACCCGATCATTTTGAATAATAATTTTTTCCTAAAAATGTGTGTTATACAATTTTTACTCAACAAAACTATGTACCTTTAATAAAAAGTTGTTATAATAAAAATTTGTCCTTTTGGTTTTTACATTTATATGATCATTTTTCTATATGACCATTAGATAAAATTCTCTTAATAGTAATTTTAATGTTAAATATAGAAATGCTAATGGTTAATTAATGCATAAAGAAGATTCAATCACCATATTTAGTAGAATTGTGTTCTAAAAAGCCCATTTCTCAGAGAACGTAAAGGAGGTATCATTACTGGGTTTCTCTCTTGACCACACCCAAGATGAACTTCAATATTTTATGCTTGAATGAAATATCCTATAGTAGAAGTTGAAGTTAGTGGAGATTAACAATTAGGTGATGTTAGTCGATCCTCTCCATGAGTCTATCACTATGGAACACCTCATAGTTAAGTTTTATGGATGTGTTATATGTAATTATTTTTAGAGTCTCTAGTTGCATACAATTTTTCCTCTTTGTTCAAATAAAATTGTTATTCCACCGTTTTCATTTTAAAAATAGTTTTGTTTAAAAATTGAGATAGAATTTGATAAATTAATTTTTTGGGAAAACATTGTACATTTCATAGTGATATAAATTATTACATTAAAAAAATTATTAATAATGTTTATTATAATGAAATCCTATTATATAAACACACTTAGTTAATTAAAAATTATAAAATACATTTATTTCTTTCAAGTGTTGAAAATTTTACTATGCATTTTTGGTATGTTTTTATTTATAATAAATAATTTTATTCATAGTTAAATGTTAAATTTCACATATTTATAGAATTATTATGATAAAATAAATTTAATTTTTGAATTTATAACATTGATATTTGGTTACAGTGAATTTATGAGAATTTAAAGAATAATTTATTTTTCTATGAATAGTAAAAATATAGTTTTTGAGTGTTCAGTATGTTTAATGTAATCATAATGATGTAATATTTAATACAAAATGATGGAATAATATTTTGGAATAAAATATGATAATAGGTGTCACATGTTTCCAATACCATGGGAAAATACCATGGTTATGCCCCTTGTTTTTTAAATACCCCTACTGAGGTGTCCTCGAAAATTAATAAAAACTCTCGCATTTTCTATAAATACCCTCCCATTTTTTCGTTTCAATTAATTAAATATTAAAATACATGAATATATGATTTTTTTTATCTCCCAATGAGTAATCCCAATGTGTCTTCATTCCCCCAAGGCCCTGATCTTCAAGTTCTAGGTGTCACTATTCAAAGTAAGGTAAATCTCATCTTCTCTTTTTTCCATTCAAGTTATCTTTTTTGTGGTATGTATTTAAAATTACAATAATTTTTTATTTAAATATTATTATATCTCCTTAATATATAAAGAGTCTATAATGAATGGTATACCCTTGTCTCATCACTTTTTAATATTTTCTAAAACCAGGTTTTATACCTGTTATACTATCATATTTTCATCTCAAAATCACTCTCTTTTTATCAAGAAATTCATTTATTTTATTTTGTGAATACCCAAACCTATTTATTCTTCTGGGGTATTCACATAGATTTAAAAATTATTGTTTTTATTCTTGTATTAAGATACATGAAACACACTTTCCTTTTCTTTGGGTTTAAAATGACAAAAACAATTTTGTTTTTAAGAACTCTCTAAAACACCATGATTTTGATATGAAACCTGTTTCTTTTATTTTCCATGGGTTATTTATGAAATTGTTTATTATGATCTAAATGTTAAAAATTAATATAAACATGTATATGGTTCCCCCTAATAGTGTTCCAATGCATTGGGTAAATAATTTAATCTCTACAGATGACAAGTTTTATGATACCTTGGTGAATAACCAAGGTAATGTTTTTACACCTCGACGATAAAAAATTGTTATATGATTTTTATTGACTTAATTAAATGTTTTATCCACATTTTCATGTTATCATTCATGTTATTATTATTATGATATTCCAATTTATCATGAAATTATATATTTCATCATGTTTTAACAGATATTCCTCAAGATCACAATTAAAATGTTTCACTTGTTTACCCTTACTGGGACTTCTGCTTAACCTTTCCTTTGATGTATGCTCCTATTTATGAGGTGCAATAATTGAACGTAGGATGAACCTATGGTGAAGAAATTAAATTTGGGTTATAATAATGTTTTCATAATTTCAATTATAATTTTACTTTTTTCCAAGACACTAATCTATAAAAGATCCTCTATTTGTAAAATGTAATGAAAAGTTATGTCATAATAATGTGAGATATCATAGTTGGTATCAAAGTACAGTTTAGTTATTTCTAGAAATTTTGATTAGAAAATGATAGGAAGAACCTTAAAGATAAGTCTAAATTTTGGAAAACATCCTCAAATTTTAGTGAAATATTATGTAAGTGTTTTCTGAATAAATAAATCCTTATTTAGATATAAATTAGTGGATGTGGATCTGGCACTAATGTATCTAGTGGTAAAACCCAAAAACACCACTTTGAGATAAACTCAATGTAGAGACCCAAAGCATAACGTACATGAACATTACATTACTTTTGCGGAATACTTAGTACATAACAAAAAACACACACACAAGGATTGTAATAGTTTAGTGTCTTTGGAAACTCGGAACGTAATCTTCTAATCGTGGTGAAAGATCTTCAATATCTCCCATAAAGATCTTCCCTTTTTTTACCTAAAACCTTTCTTTATATCTTGGGGAAAAGAAAACATAAAAGGGTGAGCTCAAATGCTCAGTAAGGGTAAAAAAAAGAAAAATCAATCACATCATATTCATAAGAACATAACTTTTGGAAATATTAACCTGGAAAAGAGAGCATAATTTCATAACATGGGATAAATCATAGTAGTGAAATGAAATCCCAATAATCATTACTTAAAACATGAAACTTTGTGGCATACACACATAATCATAGAGAATCATTTCTTGTTAGCCAAGACTCATTGCCAAGACTATCTTAGTGGACGAAGTCCCTTTCTGAACCGAGTCACCCTCGTTTCAGTCCTGTTTCACTGAACCGGTATAACCTACCGTTCCAGCCATGTCTATCTCATGAGATATAAAATCTTTACCCAATGCATTGGAGGGAGATATAGGTCCCACCCATCACATAATGATACCATTCTTATGTGTTCCACAAAATCATAAACCATACATCATAGCATAACACATGTAATAAAAATGGGAATCTTAAGCATCGTGACATCATAAAACAATTCATATAAGGTAAAGGAATTCATAAAAATATTTCCATCACAACATAATCAAATCCATGTAATAATAGGGATAGAAACAGAACCCTTTATTATCTTAGATGGAAAATAATTTTGATAAAACACTTGAACTCCTTTCTTGAGGAAAATATCTTTTCTACTTTAAAAACATTTTCCTTTCTTAACATTTCATACTATTTTAAACAAAAAGAAGTTGATTAAAAATAAACTTGAAAACTTGTAAAGGAAGCTTCTTGGAAATAATGTTTCAAAAATCCATTCATGCCGTATAAGTTAAAAAAAAATTCTTCCCGTACTTTTGTCAGAATAGTCAAAAAGTACCTCTTACGAAAAACGACAAAAGATTCCTTTCATATATTTTACTAAAAAACTCACCGAAGTGTAAAATTGGATTTTAAAAAAAAATAGGTGGATGGAAATAATATTACATATTCAGGAAACATGGATGTGGATGATAAAATACACCCCAGTAAATACTAAAGTATAAACAATCTTGGATAAAAATGAGATTGTGATATTTCCCTTACCTTAGGTCCGATTTGCTTTGTAAGTGTCCGAACCTCCTGTATAATGATTTAAATAATTTAATTGACTTATTAAAGAATCATATTCATTGTTATGATATCATATATGGTTCACTTATGACTTTATATTACCCGTTCTTTTGTAAATTCCATGTTAAAGAGCGTTTTGGGTAAAATTGTTTCATTTGTCGTCCGTGTTTTGACTTGTAATTATTCATATGATTACTTAGATCATGATTACTTAATTCCAGAATATAAAACATGATTTATATATATATATATATTCAGAATATACAAATATATAATAAATCAGTAAATGGAAAGAAATACACCATTCATGGAGACGGTAGTCCGTACGTACGCATGAACGCTGTTTTCGTTTCCTTATTGAATTGAATGGAATTAAGTAGATGACATACATATAAATATACATAAATCCAGTATCATTATTATGTCATATATTTCATTATTACTTATTATATATACTTTATAATCATTCATGAATGGTTAATCATTTCGAAAGAATCTCATCGCGTCATGGAGACGGTAGTCCGTACGTACAGACGAGCGATGATATCGTTCCCATGGTCATGGAATTATGTTGAAATGTAGGTATACTATTTCAGAATCAATATCACATTATAATAATAATATATAGTTACTCATTACACCATTATACTCATCCAATTAAGGTGGTGGCGGAAAATAGATTACACCACGGCGTGGAGACGGTATTCCGTACGTACGCACGCGCGGTGATTTCCTTTTCCCGTAGGATGGATACAAGGTTAATTAGAGTTGTTTCATATTTATAATAACATATCAGTATATAATAAATACTGATGTTGTTACTTTATCATGAAACAACTAAAGATGAAGAAGTTCAAGAAGAAAGAAATTGAAAAAGATCGGTAATGGATATTACCTCTTTTTGACGCGCCTTCACTTAACCTCCACTTAAAGAACTAAGGATGGTCTTTGAAGAAGACCAGGACCTATAGGATGATACTAGGGAAGTGGAGAAGATATTTTTTCAGATTTTGGCTGAGCTTGAATGCTCAAATTGGTGTGAGGAAGAGAGGGAGTAGGTGCCCTTTTATAAGGGAGGAGAGGGGCATCTTAGGAAAATCTCAAAATATTATTTTATATTAAGGTAAAATTCGGTTTATAATGGTTAAAAATGGTCTTATTTCAAAGATAAAGTGGGGATGGGTCGAAATCCTCTCATAAAATAGAATTTAGAAAAGTTTAGGTTATTATTTTAACCTTATCTATTAGATTTAACTCTAAGTTAAATAATTTAACTTTTACCGTGTCTTTTTGTTTTCTTACACTATATGGTTAATAAACATACTATATGAAGCCAAAAGAACCCCAAGTTGTTTATTAGTAATATATATATCTTTATCTAATTCATTTGGCCGAACCATATATTTTTAGGAATTAAATAACAATTAATAATATAATATTTGTTTTAAAAACTAATTTATGTCAATTTTGACACTATTTGGTACATGATTTTTATGTAATTTCTATCAGAATGATAAGTTCGAACCAAGTTAATTAAATCATCAATAACATGTAATATTAATCTAGGAAATTATTTTATGTCATAAAAAGTCTCAAATTACATTTTTTTGGGCATTTATAACATCAATTATGTTAATATTTTCTTAAAAAGGTAATTACTACATCATTGTTGTGTCATAAATAAATTAAATTATTTAAAGTATAAAAAATACAAATAAAATACAATTATGTAGGAAATCGTTTTATCTTTCTAATGAATATTTATTGTCGAAATTACATTATGTATAACTCTATATTAAAAATGTTTTAGTAAATAAACATTGATTTTAACTCTTTTAACTCTTCTTTGAATTAAATAATAATAAATGTCCTAATCTAATCCAAGTGGGCCTAAATGATAATATTTTACACTTAAGGTTGTTTTTTGTCGAGATACACTTGTCCAATAGGATTAGGACATGTGTTAGGGTAATATTAATATCATTTTTACCCTTAATTACCTTATTTACTTTTAACTGTGGTAAATAAAAGTAAAAAGTTACTATTCACCAAAAATTATTTTCATCTCATTGAACCACATTTTACTTACTGACATCAACCGTGTCTCTCAGATTTTTGAAATTCCATTCATAGAAGTGGTAAAATTAAGATTTATGAAAAAAATAATTTTTTTAACTACCACTTAGTAGTTTCACTATTCATCAAAAATTGATGTTTTTCAGAAAAATGCCAAAATTTCACCCTAAGCTATAATTGATATTCCGAATTCAAAAATGATTTATATTTTAAATAAATTCCAACATATAAGTTGCATTAATTAATTTTATAATTAATTTTCGATGTCACAACAAATAGCATGTTTTTAAGAGATAATAACTATCAAAAGATTAACACTTGTTTATGTCTGGTGTAAATGTGAAATTACATCCAATGACCAACATTGTATTGAATTGTAAAAATATATTCTAAATATACTTTAAAACCACTCAAATTAATAATTTATCACTAATAATTATTTCGATTAAAAATTTTTTTTTTAATTAAAATTTAGTAATTTTCACTATTCATCAGAAAATGAAAGTTATCTGAAAAGTACCAAAATTTCACCCTAAGCTAATTTTGATATTTAGAATCCTAAAATAAAGTCCATTTTGAAAAATAAAATTTAAAAAATTTCAAAAAGTGGTTATTACTATTCATAATGGCTATATTTTAATAGCATATTGCTGTTTAGTGAAACTCGTTATTGCGTACTACACACGCTATCGAGGAAGGTCGTGATTGGGTGTAATGGAAGGAAAGTCAAGGATGTGTGTTGTGAAAGCTTCTTTTGGTGTAGCGTACAACACAAGACATTAATGAAATTAAAAAGAATATTTTTCATAAAATTTTGCGGTGTTACATTCTACCCCCCTTAAAATGAATTTCGCCCTCGAAATTCGTCGGGGTTATAAATGGTTTACTATTCGAAAGTTTCTTTAATAGAAACCCACATCGTAAAAAGGAATACCAAAACCAATCTTTAAAAACAAAAGTATAAAACGTAACTGTTACCCAAATAAACTAATCACTGGGTTTCCACATATGTGAAAATATGGATATGGAAGAAAAATCTAACCATCGTGTTCTGATAGAGAGTGGTAGAGAACATGGCTTTGGAAAAGCCAACAATCACAAATCCATAAATTTGTGACGATCTAAGGTACCATCTGATTAATCAGATATAAGAGCACTAGGACAACATTTTTGGTTTTCAAGATCGTTTGAAGAATTTGAATTAGAATAAATACTTACTTTATTTTGGTACAATCTCATTATTGTTCGTGCCTTGAACAATTTCCACTTCATCTCTTAAATAAATGAATTTGAATTTGTTATTCGTGAAGTGTTATCAGATCATGTGACAGAATGACGGGTCATTCCATCTGTCTCAAACAAAAGGTTAGCAAAAGTTATTAACTATACATAAGTCATTCTATAGTGAGATTAATCATATATGGTTCCTAAAATGGACTTATACATCATATATCATACTGTTTAATATAATAAAACTAGTTTCTACTAAACAGTGACTTCATGTAGGCCAGTGGTAGGCGATAAAGGCCTATCACACTTCGGTTGTGGGTTCGATTCCCACATCCTTGTCCGACACGATGGGTTGTCGCCCGTCCTGCAGGTTGTCCATTTTCTAAAACTACATTACTATAAAATCCCATCAGTAATATCGAAAAAATAGTTTTATCCTTAAACAATACTTTGCATATGTCCAACATAATCTATTCCAATATTTAGGCATATCTAAAATACTTCGGTCCAAGCTCATAGTATAAAGAAAACGATTACTTGAAATGTCATCAACCAAGCATGTGAATTCCATCATTTATCCCCCATATATCATAAGATATATCTTGTTGGTCAAATTACAAATATGTGAACACCTTAATCATGTATTCTCTTGAAGAATGAATATCCATTGAACCTTAGTGAAAACATGAGTGCAGTTAAAAGTTAACACTTTCCAAATACCAAAATCCTTAATATTCTATATACTCAAACCATGATATCACTTAGTCCTTATATCAATCAAGAGCTCATGAATACTATCAAACATATTAGATTCTCTTTATCCCATCATTATGCGCATATCATCTACATTCCAAAAATATCTGAATAACCTTTCAAGGATACTGGTAACATTAATCATACACTTTCAAAACTCAATGAAAGACAAAAGTGTAACAATCCTTATATGTCTCTTTATTCCATAGTACCATGAGATTACTTATACAACATTACACATGATAAACATTTAATCATTCCACTACATTCTTAAACCATTGACCGAGCTTCAACAATTCTTTCATCTCACATATCATTTGTAGTCTCTTCATCATCATCCACATAAATACTACACATACGACCATACTGATTCTCTCCATGAGACTTCCCCTTAGGTCATTGGATTGCATAATGCCCGTACATTCCACATTTAAAACATTTTACCATTGTTGATGTCGTAGCAATTCCATTATCCTCATCCCTAGTGTTAACTGAACCTTTTCCTCTACACTTAGTGGCTTTGTGTCCTTCTTTTCCACACCCAAAGCATCTTCCAGTTCCTTTGAAACATTATCCTTGATGCCTCTTCCCACATGATTTACATAGGGTAAATTGAACTTTCTTTCCTCTATGATCATCATGAAACTCTATCTTTCTCTTATTATCCGAGTCGGGAAACTTACCAAATTTTACTTTATTGATCATATTATGAGATTGCTGATTCGGCATAATAATTATTTTTGGACTTCCAAATCCCATTTCATTTGGTTTCTCATGAAGAATATCATTCCATTGTCCATAATATCCTCCATTATCGTGAATCATCTTGTTTCCAACCATTTTCTAAAACCCAAAAAGAATAGTGTTAGAGGCAAAAATCATAATAAAGGGAGAGTAACTTCAATATCTAACATCTTAGGTTAAATTCTAAGATCGTTACCATAGTTCTAGGACCATATCCTATACGTATACTTATCCTTAGGGACATCCCTAGACATACCTTAGAAATATCTCTAGGGATATCACTAACGCTTTCACATCCTAGTTTCCAAAGGTTGACTAAACCTTTCCTCTGATACCAACTGTAGAGACCCAAAGCTTAACGTACATGAACATTACATTACTTTTTCGGAATACATAGTACATTACAAAAAACACACACACAAGGATCGTAATATTTTAGTTTCTTTGGAAACTCGGAACGTAATCTTCTAATCGTGGTGAAAGATCTTCAATATCTACCATAAAGATCTTCCATTTTTTTTTACCTAAAACCTTTATTTATATCCTGGGGAAAATAAAACATAAAAGGGTGAGCTCAAATGCTCAGTAAGGGTAAACAAAATAAAAATCAATCACATCATATTCATAAGAACATAACTTTTGGAAATCTTAACCTGCAAAAGAGAGCATAATTTCATAACATGGGATAAATCATAGTAGTGAAATGAAATCCCAATAATCATTACATAAAACATGAAACTTTTTGGCATACACACATAACCATAGAGAATCATTTCTTGTTAGTCAAGACTCATTTCCAAGACTATCTTAGTGGACGAAGTCCCTTTCTGAACCGAGTCACCCTCGTTTCAGTCCTGTTTCACTGAACCGGTATAACCTACCATTCCAGCCATGTCTATCTCATGAGATATAAAATCTTTACCCAATGCATTGGAGGTAGATATAGGTCCCACCTATCTCATAATGATACCATTCTTATGTGTGCCACAAAATCATAAACCATACATCATAACATAACCCATGTAATAAAAATGGGAATCTTA
Source organism: Viscum album (assembly GCA_963277665.1). Taxonomy (NCBI): domain Eukaryota; kingdom Viridiplantae; phylum Streptophyta; class Magnoliopsida; order Santalales; family Viscaceae; genus Viscum; species Viscum album. Next base: position 908,728,433 of record OY728139.1, read on the forward strand.
AGCATCGTGACATCATAAAACAATTCATATAAGGTAAAGGAACTCATAAAAATATTTCCATCACAACATAATCAAATCCATGTAATAATAGGGATAGAAACATAACCCATTATTATCTTAGATGGAAAATAATTTTGATAAAACACTTGAACTCCATTCTTGAGGAAAATATCTTTTCTACTTTAAAAACATTTTCCTTTCTTAACATTTCATACTATTTTAAACCAAAAATATTTGATTAAAAATAAACTTGAAAACTTGTAAAGGAATCTTCTTGGAAATAATGTTTTAAAAATCCATTCATGCTGTATAAGTTAAAAAAACATTCCTCTCGTACTTTTGTCGGAAAAGTCAAAAAGTACCTCGTACGAAAAACGACAAAATATTCCTTTCATATCTTTTACTAAAAAACTGACCGAAGGGTAAAATTGGATTTAAAAAAAAATTAGGTGGATTGAAATAATATTACATATTCAGGAAACATGGATGTGGATGATAAAATACACCCTAGTAAATACTAATGTATAAACAATCTCGGATAAAAATGAGATTGTGATATTTCCCTTACCTTAGGTCCGATTTTCTTCGTAAGTGTCCAAACCTCCTGTATAATGATTTAAATAATGTCATTGACTTATTAAGGAATCATATTCATTCTTATTATATCATATATGGTTCACTTATGACTTTATATTACCCGTTCTTTTGTAAATTCCATGTTAAAGAGCGTTTTGGGTAAAATTGATTCATTTGTCGTCCGTGTTTTCACTTGTAATTATTCATATGATTAATTAGATCATGATTACTTAATTCCAGAATATAAAACATGATTTATATATATATATATTCAGAATATACATATATATAATAAATCAGTAAATGGAAAGAAATACACCATTCATGGAGACGGTAGTCCGTATGTACGCATGAACGCTGTTTTCGTTTCCTTACTGAATTGAATGGAATTAAGTAGATGACATACATATAAATATACATAAATCCAGTATCATTATTATGTCATATATTTCATTAGTACTTATTATATATAATTTATAATCATTCATTAATGGTTAATCATTGAGAAAGAATCTCATCGCGTCGTGGAGACGGTAGTCCGTACGTATGCACGAGCGATGATATCGTTCCCATGGTCGTGGAATTGTGTTGAAGTGTATGTATAATATTTCAGAATCAATATCACTTTATAATAATCATATATAGTTACTCATTACACCATTATACTCATCCAATTAAGGTGGTGGCGGAAAATAGATTACACCACGGCGTGGAGACGGTATTCCGTACGTACGCACGCGCGGTGATTTCCTTTTTCCATAGGATGGATAGAAGGTTAATTAGAGTTGTTTCATATTTATAATAACATATCAGTATATAATAAATACTGATGTTATTACTTTATCATGAAACAACTAAATAAGAAGAAGTTGAAGAAGAAAGAAATTGAAAAAGATTGGTAATGGATATTACCTCTTTTTGACGCGCCTTCACTTAACCTCCACTTAAAGAACTAAGGATGGTCTTTGAAGAAGAACAGGACCTCTAGGATGATACTAGGGAAGTGGAGATGAGGTTTTGGCAGGGTTTGGCCGAGCATGAATGCTCATATTGGTGTGAGGAAGAGAGGGAGGAGGTGCCCTTTTATAAGGGAGGAGAGGGGCATCTTAGGAAAATCTCAAAATATTATTTTATATTAAGGTCAAATTCGGTTTATAATGGTTACAAATGGTCTTATTTCGAAGATAAAGTTGGGATGGGTCGAAATCCTCTCATCCAATAGGATTTAGACAAGTTTAGGTTATTATTTTAACCTTATCAATTAGATTTAACTCTAAGTTAAATAATTTAACTTTTACCGTGTCTTTTTGATTTCTTACACTATATGGTTAATAAACATACTATATGAAGCCAAAAGAACCCCAAGTTGTTTATTATTAATATATATATCCTTATCTAAGTCATTTGGCCGAAACTTAGATTTTTATGAATTAAATAACAATTAATAATATAATATTTGTTCTAAAAACTAATTTATGTCAATTTTGACACTATTTGGTACATGATTTTTATGAAATTTCTAACAGAATGATAAGTTCAAACCAAGTTACGTAAATCAACAATAACATGTCATATTAAGCTAGAAAATTAGTTTAAGTCATAAAAAGTCTCAAATTACATTTATTTGGTCATTTATAACATCAATTATGTTAATATTTTCTTAAAAAGGTAATTAATGCATCATCGTTGTGTAATAAATAAATTAAATTATTTAAAGTATAAAAATTACAAATAAAATACCATTATGTGGGAAATATTTTTAGATTTATAATGAATATTTTTAGTCGAAATTATATTATGTATGACCCTATATTAAAAATGTTTTAGTAAATAAAATTTGATTTTAACTCTTTTAACTCTTCTTTGAATTAAATAATAATAAATGTCCTAATCTAATCCAAGTGGGCCTAAATGATAATATTTTACACTTAAGGTTGTTTTTGGTCGAGATACACTTGTACAATAGGATTAGGACTTGTGTTAGGGTAATATTAATATCATTTTTACCCTTAATTACCCTATTTAATTTTAACCGTGGTAAATAAAAGTAAAAAGTTACTATTCACCAAAAATTATTTTCATCTCGTTGAACCACATTTTACTTACTGACATCAACCGTGTCTCTCGGATTTTTGAAATTCCATTCATAGAAGTGGTAAAATTAAGATTTATGAAAAAATTAATTTTTTTAACTACCACTTAGTAGTTTCACTATTCATCAAAAATTGAAGTTTTTCAGAAAAATGCCAAAATTCCACCCTAAGCTATAATTGATATTCGGAATTCAAAAATGATATCTATTTTAAAAAATTCCCAACATATAAGTTTCATTAATTAATTTTATAATTACTTTCCGATGTCACAACAAATAGCGTGTTTTTAAGAGATAATAACTATCAAAATATTAACACTTGTTTATGTCTGGTGTAAATGTGAAATTACATCCAATGACCAACATTGTATTGAATTGTAAAAATATATTCTAAATATACTTTAAAACCACTCAAATTAATAATTTATCACTATTAATTATTTCGATTAAAAAAGTTTTTTTAATTAAAATTTAGTAATTTTCACTATTCATCGGAAAATGAAAGTTATCCGAAAAGTACCAAAATTTCACCCTAATCTAATTTTGATTTTACGAATCCAAAAATAAAGTCCATTTTGAAAATTAAAATTTAAAATTTTTCAAAAAGTGGTTATTACTATTCATAACGGCTATATTTTAATAGCATATTGCTGTTTAGTGAAACTCGTTATTGTGTACTACACACGCTATCAAGGAAGGTCATGATTGCGTGTAATGGAAGGCAGTCAAGGATGCGTGTTGTGAAAGATTCTTTTGGTTTAGCGTAAAACACAAGACATTAATGAAATTAAAAAGAATATTTTTCATAAAATTTCGGGGTGTTACACTCAAATGGGAATAAGTTCATGACGATTGACCTTGATTTACATCAGTTTTGACACTATTATGGGATATATTTGGTTAATTAGAAGTTTTTTATGAATCTATATGGAGGATTTATAGAAACATTAATTTTCTTCAAAGAATTACATGTTTATGAATGATGTTATCAGACATAAAATTTACTTAATTTTATTAAATGTAACTTTTTTCTCACTAAGTTTTTATTATTTTATAAAATAGAGGAAAATAGGAGAAATCGTGTAAAGGGTGAGTGAAACAGACCAGGCACTGACATCCATTTGATAGAATCTGAAATAGAAACCTTCATGGGAATGATGAATCAACTGACTTGTGTAATAAGAAATAAATTGAATCATGTTGAGAGACCAGATTCACCATGATGGAAAAAAACTCATGTTGAGTCCCTTATACATCATTGACCACCATATTCCAGTGGATCTACTGGCCCATTGATTGCGGAACAGTGGATATGCTATATTGAAAATATCTTTTCTATACTTTGTTGCTTAGAACAAGATAATTTTACTGTATTTGTGCACTACTTAGAGGTATATGTTGATCAGTGGTGGAATATAATTAGAAACACGACACCAATATTGTATATTTAAGCTATGGGGTGGTAAGAGTTTAGGGGAATCTTCTTTAATAATTATTTACATCATTTGATGAGAACAAAAATGGAGATGGAATTCCTTGACTTGAATAAGAAAGTAGATGAATTTAGAGTAATCTATGAGATGAACATCACATGAATTTATTGTTACACCTCTAGAATTTTCATGGATTCTAATGGGAATATTGAAATATTCTTTAGTGGACTAAGACCCCATATAGAGAAGAATCATACCAATCGGGACTATGATATCTACGAAAAAATAGTGAGAAGATATATGGATGATAAAATATAGATCAGTGATACAAAGTGGTCTCAAGAATCAATTGAAAAGAAGATATATTTGGAGCCAAACATGGGGAGGATATCTGAGCATGGAAGAGAAAGAATGTACATGAAAGATTCCACATGAAAAAATGTGGGAAGATTCATTCATGGAATTATCTACTCGGGAGTGGGAAGTGATACAAGTGTGAATGAAAAGTCCATATTTCTTGGAACTTCCATTATGAGGTGATGCCTCAATATCCCAACACTAAAAAAAGGGAATATGGTTTAGGACCTACTTGAAGTCCAATTCTTCATGTGTCGATAGCTTGGGCACTTTTCTAGTCACTAAACAAACTTAAAGGTAATTGATGGGAATCAATATCAACATCAGCATAGGCCGAGAGAATAGGGTCCTGCTTTTTGATAACGGTGGTTGAAGTTAAAGATCCAAAGTATGTGGTGGATGGTACTTTCATTGTTCTCTCAAATATAGAAAGTACATTGTTTTATTCAAGTTCTTCACATTTCATTATTTCCTCCATGTTTGCAAATAATATATAACTAATCCCTAAACATCTAGAAGTATAGTCATCAATCAAGTCTCCTGGAGGGATTATCCAGGAATAAATAGTGTATAGGAACTACAGTATTCAATTTGGAAAGAAACATATCCTCAAAAATCTAGTATTCATTCTCATGTTTGAACTCGACATTATACTAGGGATGAAATATATCTTAATTTATAATTTTAATATCAAATACAAAAGAAAGGAAATCTCAGGGGTAGTGAATTGAAAACCTGTAATTGTTTTCAAAGGAGATATATCTCGACCTAATATTTTTATAGAAGAAAACCCCATAGCATTATTTATGGATATTATTAGAAAATAATAAGAAATAAATAAAAGTAAACAAATAGACAATGTCCCTATCATTCATGAATATGGAGACGTATTTCTTGAAGAGTTACCTAGACCTCTCCCAATAAGAGAGATAGAGTTCCCCATTAAAAAAATGCAGAGATCCAAGCCGATAACAAAAAATATATATATAATGGAAAATAAAGAGCTAAAGGAATTAAAGAATGAACTCAATGATCTTTTGGAGAAGGGGTTTATCCATCCAAGTGTGTCTTCTTGGGGAGATCCTATTATCTTTGTAATGAATAAGGATGGATAAATGTGTCTATACATTGATTCTAGAGAACTTAAAGGGATTATAGTAGAGAAAAAAGTAAGCACTTATACGAATTGATGATTTATTTTAGTATCTTTATGGGGACCAATTCTTATCCTTGATGGATATTTGATCCAATTATCATAAATTTATGGTTAATAAATAAGATATTCCAAAGACCTCCTTCCAATATAGATATGGGAATTATGAGTTTTTTTTATTCCATTTTACATGATTAATACTCCTACAATTTTTCGGATTTGATTAACATAGTCTTTAAGTACAACCTTGTTAACTTTATTGTATTTTTTATTGATAATATTTTTTTATATAACAAATGGAGCATGGATAATGAGGATCATCTAAGGGTTATATTGAAAACTCTAAAAAAATAGAGGCTATATGTAATGTTCAAAATTGTGAATTTTGGTGACAACATGTTTCTTTTTTGGGGTAAATTGTTACTGATGAAGGAATATTAAATAACCCTACAATGAAAAAGTTTTTGGATGAGTGGTCTCATCCTACTACAGTAACTGAGATTCATAATTTCATTGGTTTATCAGGATATTATAAGAGGTTTTTGAAAAAACAATTGTCACTGTCTAATCCACTAACCAAGTTAACCCGAAAAGGGTTCAAGTTCATCTAGAGAAAGGATATTCAAGAATTTTTCCAACAGATGAAGAATATATGGGTTACAATTCCTATGTTAACTCTACCCTCTATTGTAGAAAGAATCATTATTTTTATTTATGAATCTCTTAAAGTCCTTGGGTGTGTCCTTATGAAAAAATGACAAGGTGATTGCTTAGCCATCTAGATAGTTGAAGCCTCATGAGAATAACTATCTTATGAATGACCTAGAGATAGATGTAATTGTTTTTTCTCTAATGATATAGAGGTACTATCTTTGTGGGGTGTAATGTGATATATACATAGACCATCAAAGTTTGATGTATATTTTCATGCAAAAGGAATTGACCCTGAGATAGAGGTGATGGTTCTAACATCTTGAAGACTATTATTTTTCAATTCATTATCATATCGGAAGATCAAACCAAATCATAGATGTATTATGTAGGAAATACCATGTTGTGTCAGCAATGATGAGGATTAAAAGAGATCCTTTGACCAATGACCTAGTGATACTGGATATGGGTATCATAAGGGATGGGACATCATCAACACTATCCCAAATTATTTCTCAACTGTCATTAATAGTGATGATCAAGAAATATAAAGATAGGATCCTTGTCATAGAAGAAGTTAGAGGCAGTGAAAAATGGGATGTTTCCTAAGATCAATATTGATTAAGAAGGTGTAATGAACTTTTATATAGGGATATCTGTTCCATCTATTCTGGTAATAAAGAAGGATATGATGGGTTAAGTTTATAGCTCTACATTCTCTATACATCTAAGATGGACGAAAATGTATAGAGACCTCCGTAATCCATATTATTGGGAGAACATGAAGGGATATATCCTACTACACTACAAGGTTTCTAGTCTTCCAACAAATGAAGGAAGTGTAAAAACTTCTGAAAGGGATATTACAACCACTACCCATACTACCATGAATGTAGAGAAATATCACTTTGGACATTTTCACTGGTCACCCTTTAACTTTCTACAGAAGCAATGAAATATGGCTTATAGTGAGACGTCTCATCAAGACTGTCCATTTTATCTTACTTTCAGATAATTTATCTCTTGACCAACTCACAAAGATAATCATGAAGGAAGTCGTAAGGATATCAGGGAGTTCCACTTTATATCAAATCTGATCGTGATCAAAGGTTCGCGTAAAAATATTAGATAAGACTTGAATATGCTCTGAGTACCGAATTAAATTTAATTATATCCTGTAATACCCAAACTGGTGGATAATCTAAAAAGACCATTCAGACACTCGATGAAACGATTAAAACATGTTCAATGTAATTTAAAGGTGGTGGGGATCAACATATCCCATTAGTTGAGTTCTCATATAACAACAGATTTCATTCGTTCATTGAAATGGAACCCAATAAAGCTCTATCAAAGAAGTGATGTAGAACTCGTACTTTTTAGGATGACGCTGGTGAGTGAAATATTCCTATGATTGATCATGATCAAGAGATGACAAAAAAGGATAATTCCATTCGACAACACATAAAATATACTCACAGTGATCATAAGAGTTAGGTTGACACCGTAGAAGGTAATTGGAGTTGGGTGTTGCTGACAAAGTCTTCCTTTGAATTTAAACTTGGAAAAGAGTCATGTAGTTTGGGAAGAAAGGGAAGCTTAACCCTAGGTACATTATCCCCTGTTAAATCCTTGATCGCATAGGAGTAGTGGTCTATCATCGTGGACTTCGACCAATATTATCTCAAGTTCATGATTTTTTCCAAATATCTCTCTTGAGGAAGTATATACCAGATCTATCATATGTATTGAATATTGATGTTGTAAAACTTGAACATGACCTCTCTTATGAGGAGTATCTGGTGGAGATCTTAGACCGTAGAGACAAGGTTATATGCAACAAATATACCCACATTGTTAAATTTCTTTGGAGGAACCAAAATTCTGAAGAATCCTCATGGGAATTATAGGAGAAAATGAGGCAAAATTACCCACACATTTTCTCATCTGATGGAATGAAATGAAATTTTGGGGATGAAATTTCGTAAGGGGGAAGAAGGTAAAGACCTGAACTTTTTGAAGGAAATTTGTTACCTAAAAAAGTGTGCAATACAATTTTTTACTCAACAAAATTATATACCTTTAATAATGAAGCGATTATAAATGAAATGTGATCTTTTGGTTTTTTCCATTATATGACTTTTGGTCAATATGATCATTGTAAACAATACTCTTAACAATAATTTTAACTTTATAAATAGAAATGGTAATGGTTAATTAATGGTGAAAGAATAGTCAATGGCCGAATCCATTAAAATCATGTCATATAGAGCCCATTTTTTGAATCATGGATTGCAGGTAGCATCCATGGGATTTTCTCTTAACCATGTCCAGGCTAAACTTCAACATGTTAAGCTTGATCGAAATCACCAATGGGATAAGTTCTCGTTAGTGGAGATTACCACTTAGACAATATTAGCTAAGCCACCCTAGGAGTCTATCACTATTTTACACCAGACCCTTAGGTTGTATGCTAGTGTTATAAGGGGTTATTTTTTGAGTCTCTAGTTATTTAAAATGTAATACCAATTTTGAATAAAAAATATATTTCACCGTTTCAGTTTTATGAATAGTTTATCTTAAAAATTGAGAAGAAATTTGATAAATTGATTTTTTGATAAAAAAATGAACATTATAAAGAGATATAAATTATTATACTAAATAATTGATTTATTAATAATGTTTATTACAGTAAAATAGTGTTGTATAAGCACTCTAATTTAATTACTAATGACAAATTAATTTTATTTTTTTCAAGTGTTGAAAATTTTACTATGCATTTTATGTCTACTATTATTTTTTTAAAATAATTATTTTCATAGTTAAAAGTTAAATTTAACATATTTAGAAAATTATTATGAAAATAAATGTCATTTATTAATTCATCACATTGATATTTGGTTACTTTTAATATATGAGATTTTATAAAATACTTTGTTTTTCAGTGATTTGTAAAAATACAATTTTGAGTTTACAGTATGTTTAATGACATCATAACGATGTAATATGTGATATAAAATTCTGGTCTAATATTTTCTATTTAAATATAATAATAGGTTCCCCATGTGACCAATTCCATGGGAAAATACCATGGGAAATACCATGGTTTTACAAATACCACTACTAAGGTGTCCTTGAATATTAATAAAAAACTCCCTAACTATTGCTATAAATACCCACCCATTCCATAGTTTCAATTCTTTAATAATTCATTACCCTTAAATTGATGTTATTTTTATCTCCTGGGGTGTCCTACCAAGGTTTCCATAAACCCCTAATATCCTAATCTTCATGTTTTAGTTTTCACTATTCAACATAAGGGAAATCTCAAGTTCTCTTTTCCTTTAGAGTTCTCTTCTCATATGGTATGTCTTTAAAATTTCAAAGTTATATTATTCTTTAATTTTATTCTACCATTTTACTATATATTGTGTCTTTTATTAATGGGATACCCTTATCCTCTATTTTTAAATGTGTTCTAATACTATGTTTTATACCCGTTATGCTGACGGATTTTCGTCTCAAAACTTCTCTCTGTTTATCAAGAAATTATTTTATTTTCATTTGTGAACACCCAAACCAATTTCTTCTACATTATTATTCAAATAGATGTAAAAATTATCTATTTTATTCTTGTAATAACATACCTCAAACCCAACGTACTTTTCCATGGTTTTAAAATGACAAAAAGGATCTTGTTTTTATATACTTTATAAAACACATTTATTATGATATGAAACTTGTTTGTTTTATTCTCCCTGGGTTATTTAAGATATGTTTTGTAATGATTCATGTTATTATTATTATTATGATATTTCTATTTTAAGTACTTTATATATTTCATCTTGTTCATACTGATATTCCTTGTGATCAAAAGTAAATTATTTCCCTTTTTTCCCTTACGGGGCCTTCTACTCACCCTTTCCTTTCGTGTAGGTCCCCATGTTATGGGATGTCGTGATTGAACATAGTATGAACTTATAATGAATACATTTATTTTATTAGAATAATATTTTCATACTTTCATTTATTATGTACATTTATTTCAATAAAACCAACTTTAAAAATCCTCTATTTTTAAAATGTAATGATACATTATGTAATAAAAAGGCGGGATTCCATAGGACAACAAGTTATAGAACAAAACATAGAGCTGGATCAAGTATAGGGGTCATCATAAGTGTAATGGTGGAAGACTCTACATTCACCATTTTCTTTACTTTAGTTGAGTTAATTACATGAGACTTATCCTTAGTTCATACGATGGAGTCTTCCATTATCTAGGAAATTGTGCTAAGATCCCAAAATACTCTAGTATATTTCATACGAATGAGGGGTGGGTAAAAATAATCTTAATGATTCTCTATATTTATGGCCAAAAAATATTCTTTCGGAAGTTGTGGACTTATGGAGTATGTCAATCCATTCCATTGAGAAATGATATATAAAACCCTCTCAATGTCCTGATATTCACATTTTGATAGGTTGATGGTTGTTGTCTTCTAATACGTAAAACTAAATTTGAAGACAATCATCCAAAGGCCATGTTCCCGTAATATTATTAATCAAGCCAACAAACTAGTGTACCATATAAATTCATTCCCCTGCATTGTTTTCACAATGTACCCGAGTTATACTACTTCCACTTGTGTAGTGATTTCCAACATGAGATCATAGAAGGACGCTAAATGAGTGAAATGATGCTTCGGGTCACCAAACCCATTTAAAATTTGAAATTTGGTGTTCCCAATGTTTGGTGGGGAAATATTTGGATCAACCCATTTGGAGTAAGGATTTGTTTCCTCTTAAAACGGTGCACCCATCTCCTCCCTATCTTCTAGTAGATTAATTGTTTAATTAATATGATTGATGACACCTTAAGGAATGTTTGGATTAGTAGGGGATATAATAGGGGTAATAACAGGTGGAGGACCCTTTTGAGGCCCTACTGGTATCTATCACAGGTGACCTATAGGGCTAGGTCTATACGGATACGCCTAGAAGTTTTCTATTTTTGTACCCATTGGACATAATTCATGATATGTTGTTAGGGTATCTAGGTATATTGGTTGTTGAAACCCCGTGTTTAGAAGATGTTCTATCTCTATATTGGTTTTTGCAGAAAACCCTCTTTATTGATGTATGTTTGCTGGGGGGACGAAGATGATTCCATATTTGTTAAAAATATTTTGTATGGATTTTTCATTAGAGTAGTTCTAAATTAAGTCCTATAAATTCCTTAAACTCTTCCACTTATCGAATGAACATTTCCTCAAGTGTAAGGGGTTCAACCTCTTCAAGAGGTCAGTGAGGCACAACCTTACATTTAAACTTTTCTTTATTAGATTCACTTTGAAGAGGTAATAATTGAGTCATTTAGGGAATGGCCAAATTTATAGAAAACCTTTTGTTTTAGTTTTTCACTCCTCCTTCAATCATTTCATTGTGTACCCTATTATGATCTGAAACATCCTCCTCTAATTCCCCTATATTGTAAATGTGTTGTATATGATCCTTAGGGGTGTTGTTAATGATATTCACCAATGAATAATAAATTTTAGGCACTTTGTTAGACTCTTTATGAGACTTCTTTTATTTATTCCCTTCACGATGCCTAATCCTCTCTTTTTCTTGTTCTTTTGGTGCCATTTAACTGATGGTAAATTGAAGGGAATCTTTAGGATGTTCAGTCATGCATGTTCCCAATGACGATACTAAATCACAGGATGAAATGAACAAGAAGAATTAATTCTTTATAATTCCCCTTAATCTTGATAAGATTTACTTCTACTGGGAATGAGGTTGTTTGGGTAAAAAATTCCACACCCCTATGGGTTGGGGAAGTTATCATTCATTTTCCATAACTCATTGAGCCTTGTTTACTAGCCATGAATGTTGTTCTAAAAATCCATTGTCTTTGTTGGCTGGGGTGGCTCCTGTATTTTCATGGATGCTAAAACCATGGCATCTATCATGATTTTATGGATTCATGTTTGAACATATATTGAGTTCATCATTTGGTTTTAAACTAAAACCCCCACTTCTGAAGACAGTTGCACTATAAATGATATTTCAGTTATCTGATAATTGAATTCCATTCAATTGGAGTCCTAGTCAAATATTTTAGATTCCTAAGGCAAGATTATTTCAAAATCTTTATATCTTTAGATAAATATCATTGAGATTCATTCGGGGCGTATTTTAGGTAAGAAAAAAAATTCTATCAAAGTCCATTTTTCAAATCTATCTTGAGTCTATGAAATTCCACGATCTCATATTTGGAATAATATACTAACTGGGGAGTGTAGTGAAATTAAAGGATATGTGTTTTCCCTATCCACAAATATTAAAATGGACTGGGAACCAATGATCAGATGATTCAATTATTTTAAATAATTTTTACATTCGCATCGAAGGTATACTTATTATTTCTCCAATTTTAGAAGTGGTGCAGCTGGGAGAGTTGTCAATTCAATTTGGTGGTGTATCCATTGTATTACCTTGACATGAATTAGGTATTTTTCATGAAGTAATTAATTCATTATTAACTAATAAATACTATTCCATATGTTGTGGTAGATTTTGTGGACACAATATTCAAAAATATCCTCTTGAATTCTATATTAGGGTATGGATAAACGTTTGAACATGGTAGGTATGTCATCTTTAGCCAGCTATTTCCACATGTTCAAACTGTCTTCTTCCACTTTTTTTAGACGTTCCTCAACATGGTCCAACCAAGGTGGATGCTTCCCCACAACTTTATCAAAAATGAAAATATTAATAGGGACTTCTTATGTCATATTGGAATGTAGGTTATTCTAGGGTGGTTTAGATAGTGATCATCTCCTTGGGCTATCTACTAGATGAGAATGGATTTCACTTTTTAATGAAAATGCATCAGACATGACTAGAATTTTTTTCTCATGTTTCTCATAGTAGGAGGACATTCTTATAATTAAATGGTAGGACCCATTTGATGAAGTGAAACACTACTGACGTTTGAACTTTCATAGTAAATCCAATTATGGAGAGAACTACCATTATAGATTGATGTCTAACTATAATGAAAATTCATATAACATATTCCCTCAAAAGGACCTTTAGGTTGGGAAACATAAAGTGGAAGGCCTTATTTATATTTGATCTTAGATCCACTTGAAGGGATCTCTTGGCTCTCATCAGGATATGGGATTACAATATTAATCATATTATGTACATGAAGCAAGCCATCATAGTGATGTGTTTGGGAAGGACCATCATAATTACTACTATTGTTCCCATAATATGGTAATTGGAGAGTAGGTTCCTGTTCTTCCACAAATACATGTATAATGGCTCTATAAAATATATTATAATGTATAGTGGGATCTTAGTTAAGGTATTCGCTTTATAGTCTTTTATGTTAATGATTCTTTTTGGATTCCTTATTTTGAGAAACTTAGACTTCTTACAAGGGAAATCTGTTTTTAGGTATGAAATATTATTTGACTAGAACCTGTGTCACAGCCAAAATTTGTTGGAAGACATCAAGAATTTTGGCAGGGATTTTTTTTATCCTCAAAATGGAATATGGGATAGGATGATTACCAATAGTTGGAATGGGGGAATGGACCTAATACCATTTTCCATATATTGTAGGGAATTTTTTTTAAACCCCTCCTGAATGGAAGCATCAGTGTATATCTTCTCTATAGTGACATGATTATGAGTCACCACATCTATAGAGACAATGTTTTTTATCTTCCCCTATTCCATTACTGTCTCCATTATAATACTCTTTTAGTTATGTAGGATCTGGGAAGAAATATATAAATTCCCTTTCACCATCTTCAAGACATGCTTGGGGAATTTAGATGCTTGAATGGGGATATATTCCCCTTACGTGGCTAAAGAAGTGGTGTGTGCCTCCTCTGTTCCCCCATTTCATACTAGTGGATATTGATAGAACTCATATTCAAGGAAAAATATTTGGTTCTACCCTCAATTCTTTTCTTGGACATTCTGAATGACTTCCTCTAATGATTTCAGATTATTATACTAAAATTCTTCATAAATTTGTGAATCTCTATCTGCATGCTTGTATTATTTCACCAAACATGACTGGAGTGATTCCCTGGACACTACCATTTCAGGATTCTAGAGATCTTGGTTGGAATAGGTAGTTGTTTTTTCCTAATCACATGTTACCTACGAGTGTGACAGATGGACCTTCTAAGGATGGGAAAGTGTTGTTCTCTTCTCATTGTTTATTGGTGGGATTATTTGGATTCATAAATATGAGTCTACATTCATCCTTGATTATTGTTAGTAGGTTTTTATATTGCTTGTACTTTCCCCAAGAAAATATTGGTGAGATTCTCTGGAGGGGAAAAAGGAGTATCCACGTTCCTTGTTGACTGGTCTCTACACTTGGAAGGCCATCTTGTAATCCTAGGTCTGAATGACCTAGACCGGACTCCCGAGGATATCACCCACATCATTATTAGGGTTCACTACTACATGGTATTATTAGTGGTGACTACTATAAGGATACCATTGACAGGAACCCTTTATCTTCTGGGTAAGTTCATTTGTGTCCTCTTAATCTACCTCCATAATATAAAAGAGGAGTTCATTATTTTGTTCCATGGATAAGCTCCTAAAATGGTTAGAGAGGATGATTCATGTCATCTATATCTAGAACAATGTTCATCACTAAGTGGATGATTGGCTGGGATTTGTGACATGAAGGGCCTATTAAGAATCCTCTAGAGTTAGGATGGTGTTATTTTTGTGGTACTCCCATACTAGTGCATTTGTAATGCATCATTGAAGATATAGTTTTAGTGATGGTGTCCTCTTCTTAGATGAGGACCTATATTGTACAGTGGCTAATGCACACATATGCGGTAATTGGTATGAATAAATTTTGATTGAAGGGAGATATTGTTGAAATTTTCTGAAATATAGCCGACAAATACAAACAAGAAAATCCTATCAATGTAACATCTCAGTGAACGAGAATCCGCTCAATTGATTGTCATGTTTTTCCTTCTACCATTTTATGAATGAAAGGGAAAAAATAGGTGGGAGAAAATATCATATTAGTTAGGGATTCACATCATGTTTTCTATTTTTGTTTCATTCCCTGAAGTCAATGATGTAACACCCCAAGCTTCTACGGTACGCTTCTCTTGGAATAATGCAGTAGCGTGTGTTGTACGCAACATCGAGTTCTAACACACCACAACCAATCAAACTAGACATTATGAATAGTAATACCCACTTTTTTAAATTTATAAATTTTATTTTTCAAAATTTACTTTATTTTTGGATTCGTAATATCGAAATTAGCATAGGGTGAATTTTTGGTATTTTTCTGAAAAACTTCATTTTTTGAGGAATAGTGAAACCACTAAGTGGTAGTTAAAAAAACTGAATTTTTCATAAAACGTAATTTTACCACTTCTGTGAGTGGAATTTCGAAAATCCATGAGACATGGTTAATATCAAGGAGTAAAATGTGGTTCAATGAGAGGAAAATAATTTTTGGTGAGTAGTAACTTTATACTTTAATTTACCACGGTTAAAAGTAAATAGGGTAATTAAGGGTAAAAATGATATTAATATTACCATAACACATGTCCTATTTCTATTTCACAAGTGTATCTCAACAAAAAACAAACTTAGGAATAAAATATTATCATTTATGTCCACTTGGAATAGATTAGGACATATATTATTATTTAATTCAAAGAAGAGTTAAAAGAGTTAAAATCAAAGTTTATTTACTAAAACATTTTTAATATTGGGATATACATAAGTTAAATTCGATTGTAAATATTCATTAGAAATATAAATTGATTTCCAAAATAATGATATTTTATTTATAATTTTTATACAATAAATAATTTAATTTATTTATGACACAATGATGATGCAGAAATTACCATAATTGAGAAAAATTAAAATAATTGATATTATAAATAGCCAAATAAATATAATTTGGTACTTTTTATGAATTAAACTAATTGTATAGGTTAATATGACATGTTAGGAATGATTTAATTAAATTTTTTATAATTAATAATTCTGTTATGAGTTTCACAAAAATCAATTTTCCAAATAGTGTCAAAATTGACATAAAAGAGTTTTTAAAATAGATATTATATTATTAACTGATATTCAATTCCTAAAAATCTACGGTTCGGAAAAGAGACTTATATCATGATAGGTGTATCATTAATGGACCACTTGGGGGTCTCTTGGATGTATATAGTATTTTTATTAACCATATAATATAAAAATACAAAGAGACATTGTAAAAGTGAAACTAATTAACTAAGAGTTAATACTTAATGAAAATGTTACTATATTAACAAAAACCTGTCTAAATCCGATTGGTTGAGTGATTTTCTACCTATACCCACCTTAACCTCTAAATAATCCACTTTTGAGCCATTAGAAACTGAATATTAATTTATTATAAAATAATATTTCTAGCTTTTCCAAAGGTGCCCCTCACCCCTCTTATAAAAGGGAACTCCCCCTTCTCATTAATTCACACCTTCAAAGCCTTTTGGATCGGCCAACCCCTGCCCAAATACTCTCTCAACTTCCATAACTTCATCTTAGAGGCCTTCCTTTAGTCAGAAATCCAACCTAAGGAGCCCTTTTGATCAAATCAAAAGGAAGAACCTGAAGAAGAGGTAATAATTTCACCACCCATTTTCAAGTTCATTTCTTCTTCCACTTCTTCTATCTTTGTTATTACCATTCTAAAATAATAACTCTAGTATATTATATATAATTTGATGTTATTATAAACATGGTACAACCATATTTCAGTATTCTATCCATCCTTTGAATGACATGTCACCATACGTGCGTACGTACCGCTTACCGTCCCCACGCCGTGGTGTAATTGTTATTCAAAACATTATTATTTGCATGGTTATAATAATGATATGTAATTCATTTAAATAATAAATATAACATGTTAATGATTCTTTATATATTATATAACATAAAATTAAATATTATTATAATATCAAAAGAATGATATTATCCCTCGTAAGTACGTATGGACTACCGTCTCCACGAACGCGATGAGATTCATTCTCCATCGTATCCATTCAAGTATAATTCTCATATGAAGATTAATAATAATTTTTAAGGACTTAATATTATTATGGATATGAATATGATACAATCTAACCAAAATACACTTTTCTTACATAACAAACCATATAAAATAAAATGAGTAAGTTAACACCCGAAACGACAATAATTCTAAAATATTATTAACAAATCAATGCTGAAAGATCATATAAGATATAATATTAATATATATGATTCTTGTATAATTTAATGACAACTATTTCAACATTATACAGGAGATAAACCTACCCCAACCAAGGAAAAGTACAAGTTAAGGGTTTATTTCTCAATCTCTTTATTATCCGAGGTTGTTTATATGTAATAATCTACTGGTATTTCTTTATCATCCACATCCTTGTTTCTTAAAAATGTATTTCAAAAACATTTTTTTTACTGTTTACTAGAATATGGGTTAAAGTCATGTATACCCTTTTTGACTTTTAAAAGTGGTTTATAAAGGAATCTTTCTGTCGTTTTCCAAACAAGGTCCTTTTTAACCTTTTTGACAGAATTAAGGTAAGAATGTTTTTTTAACTTATACGGCGGGTGCGGATATTTTCTGCCATTATAAAATCATCGAATCTTCCATTAAATCTTATAAGAATATTTTCAAAGAAAATGTTTTATTTTATAGATATATGTCTCATAAATTATTTCAAAATAGAAAGAGATATTTCTCTAAAAAGAGTATTGATTTCATCTATTTCAACATCCTTTGATGGATTTTAAGCTTATTTGAAGTTGATTTATTATGATACAAAAATTTTATATTGTATTGAAGGTTTTGTGTTATGTTTGAATATGGATGTGTTATTTTTATACCATTTATGGTTTATGTATGAAGTATTTACATTTCGTATGCTAGTTTTAATACGAATGATTATGTTATGTTTAAACCTTTTCATATGGGAATGCATTGGACATAATATGTGACGGGTGGAGCCCACTATAGCTCCTCGATGCATTGGTAGGTCTAATAATAAAAACTAGTGTCTTGGCACAAGGCCTTTAAAAAATCTAATTTTTAGTCTTGGCACGATTCCTTGGCTATGTGGTTATGATATTCTGGCATTATGCATTCCATCATTATGAAAGTGGTTATTGATATTGCATGTGATTATTCGATTAGTAGAATATCCATGTCAATAAGTAAATGGAATTATTTCATTTTATTTTTTCCATAATATGTTGATGATCAAGTTTAAAAGTCTTTTTTTAGTTATACATTGCCTTAAAAGTTTATTCTTATTTGTGAATGTTTCCGCAATATTGTTATCCTTACTGGGCATTTGAGCTCATCCCTTTTCTATGTTTTATTTTTCCCAGGATTTGAAAAAATAATTTATGAATGACCTGCAGGGATAGTATGAGGGGATAAGAGTGTGGACTATAAAGACTATATTGTTGTAGTTTTTCATTTTATGATGTAATGTAAATATTATGAATGTATCTAGTTATTACAAGGCTATTAAACTAATCGGTCTTTCGAGATTTGATCTTTTTTGTGATCATTCCAATGTTATGTAATAATGCACCGACTCTGAGTAACTGGGGTCGGGGTGTTACAGTTGGTATCAGAGGAAGTTTAGTACAAACCTTGGAAGGTAGATTTAGATAAACTCTAATTAGAGCACATAGACCTAAAATGGACTTTGAGGATTAGTATAGAAGAACGTCCTAGAATTTTTTATTCTAGATATTTTGTGAGTTTTCCAAGAAATATAACCCTGTCTGGATACGAGCGGGTAGAGGCGGATTTGGAACAGATATACCTAGGGGTAAAACCCAAAAACACAGCTTTGAGCTGGACTCGAACGGGCACCGGTGCATGACAATGGGCCTTGCTTCACTCTTTGTTACGAAACTCACAGGGGATATGCTTAGGATAACTCTCATTTTCTTTACAAATAATTATTAAGGGTTTATGAGTCTATACTTCTTCAAAGAAAACATTTTTATGATTATGGATTATATCCATAAATAGTTCAATTTATGTTAATTGTTTTATAAGTATGGAATTATGTATTTTGATTCATAAACTGATCTAGTTTATTCAATTGTTTAGATATGGATCCTAGTGGAAGAAATGGAAACTTTATCAATTCACGCACTCTATGTAGAGATTTCCCTCCTGCTCAAGATAATTATACTAAAGCTGGTGATGCAACTGGTGCTGATCAACTAATCACCATACTGGGACAACTCACTCAGGTTATGAATAATAACCTTACCTGTATGAAGCACCCTGATCCACAGCGTGGAGGATCAATGTTAGATTTCTTCATGAGGCAACAACAACCAACGTTCAGTGGGAGTACAAATCCCTTAGTAGTTGAGCAATGGATACATTCCCTATAAAAAATATTTCAGGCTTTGGGGAGTAGTGAAAGGGAAAAGGTTATCATGGCAGTTTACCACCTCACTGGAGATACTGGTCAATGGCGGTCATTGATTCAAAACACTAAGGAAGATGATGAAGTATAAAATATGGAATGGAGGGAGTTGAAATATCTATTTTTAGAAAAATACTTTCCTCATGACCATCGAGCAGATATGGAAGGAAAATTTCTGAGTCTGAGACAAAAGGAGGATAAGAATCTCGTAAAGTATGAGGCTAACTTTACAAGGTTAGCAAGGTATTCTGGAGATTATATACATAACCCATGAAGTAACATGGATCATTTCTTTTATGGGTTAAAACCATTTCTCCATCGAACATTAGTCTCCCAATCCTTCTCGTCATACGAAGACATTGTCTCATGTGCTATCAAGACAGAGAAAGAATTCTCTAAGTCATATGACCTTAAATCAAAGCAATATAAGAAGAGATCTACTAATCATTCTGGGAATGGAAATAAGGGGAATAAGGGAATGTTTGAATATCCATCCTGTGTTAAATGTGGGAAGAAACACCCTGGTACTATCTTGAAGGGAAGGGGTGTCTATTACAAGTGTGGTGAAAAAGGCCACCAAGCTCGTGATTGAAAATGGAAGAAGGAAGCTACCGATGTTCAGTGCTACAATAGCATGGATATTGGACCTTATGCAAATGAATGTCCTAAGTGTTAGGGGAACTTACCTCAGAAAAGGCCATGGGATCAAGGCCAAGCTTATGATATCACTACTGCTGAGGTAGAAGATTTGAAAGACATGGTGGAAGGTAATTTAATGGTTTCCTCAAGTTTAGCAAATGCATTATTTGATTCTTGATCATCGCATTATTTCATATATTTTCATTTTTCTAAGAAAATTAGATATTTCCAATTTGATTTAACAAGGTATTTGTCAGTTAAAACTCCTAAGGGAAGTATCATTGCAACAATGTTTTGTGAATCAGTCCCCATTAGAGCACATAAATGTTCTTTATCTGTTGATCACATCGTCATAACTATGATTTATTTTGATATAATCCTCGGTATGGACTGCCTTTCAGACCATGATGTGAAGATTTATTGTAAGAAGAAGGAGGTTACGATTTTTTATGATGATAATAAGGAACACCTTTCTTTAGAGCAGAATCATCACCACCTAATTCTTATCTAGATCCACCACCAGTAGCTCAACTAAATTCAATTATTGGGTAGGAAGAGGATTAAATTACAGTGGCTGAGGAAAGGAATGTTCAAATAGAGGATGTACCGATTGTGAAAGAATATGTATATGTGTTTCCGGAAGATTTACCTGGACATCCTCCAGAACGAGAAGTTGAGTTTTCCATTGATTTAATTCCTAGATCAAGGCCTATATCGAAGACACATTATAGAATGGCCACTGTAGAATTAGTTTAACTAAAGAAAAAACTAGAGGAATTATGTAATAAGGGATTTATTCGCCCTAGTGTTTCTCCATGGGGAGCCCCTGTTCTTTTTGTTAAAAAGAAAGATGGATCTATGAGGTTATGTATCGACTACAGGAAGATTAATGCTATAACAATAAAGAACAAGTATCCCCTACCTCGCATTGATGATTTATTTGACCAACTGCATGGAGGTCAATACTTTTCAAAGATTGACCTTCGATATGGATACCATTAGTTGTGTGTGAAGAAGGAAGACATTCCAAAGACAGCATTTCAAACTAGGTACGGGCATTACGAGGTTACAGTAATTCCTTTTGGATTGACTAATGCACCCTATGTATTCATGGATCTGATGAATAGAGTTTTCAAGGAATTTCTAGATGAATTTGTGGTGGTATTTATTGATGATATCTTGGTATACTCCAAAAGCTACGAAAATCATGAAAATCACTTGCGCATTATCTTGAAGACTCTGAGAAGACATGAATTATATGGGATGTTTAGAAAGTGTGAATTATGTCTTCAGGAGATTTATTTTCTTGGCCATATTGTCTCTAATGATGGAATATCTGTTGATCCTTCTAAGACCAAGGCAATCCAAGAATGGCCTGCACCGATGAGTATAACTGAGGTACGTAGTTTTATTGGTTTAGCATGTTATTATCGACGTTTCGTCCAAAATGTTTCCCGGTTGGATAACCCATTAACAAAGCTCACATATAAAGGGGTTAAATTTGTTTGAAAAAAAGAGTGCGAAGAATTTTTCAAAGAACTGAAGAGAAGATTAACCAATGCTTCTATATTGACTCTACCATCGGGGAATGATAGTTTCGTTATTTATTGTGATGCATCGAAGAAAGGAATTGGTTGTGTCCTTATGTAGAATGAAAGGGTTATTGCCTATTCATCAAGATAGTTGGAAATTCATGAACAAGACTATCCTACTCATGATCCCGAGTTAGCAGCTGTGAACTTTGGTTTGAAGATATGGAGGCACTACATCTATGGTGAAAAATGTGAGATTTATACTGATCACAAGAGTTTGAAGTATATTTTCTCACAAAAAGAACTCAACATGAGGCAAAGGAGATGGCATGAATTACTCAATGATTATGATTTCATAATACACTACCACCCGGGGAAGGCAAACAAGGTGGATGATGCTTTGAGCAGAAAAGGTCATGGAGTTTTGAACAATATGAGAATTGAAAGGGATCCAATTTTCATGGATCTAGTGAAGATGGTCATGGGAATAACCAGGGAAGGTGAAACATCAATTAATTTTTCAAATGGTTTCCAAACCATCTTTACTAGAAAGTATTAAGAGTTATCAGACCGATGATGAAGAATTTCAAAATAATATTAAAGCTATGAATGATGGGAGATTGAGAGACTTTGCGTATTAAGATGGAATTTTGAAATTTGGGAAGAGACTTTGTGTTCTCGATATACCTGATCAGAAAAGGGAATTTCTGGATGATGCTCATAGTTCCAATTTCTCTATACACCCTGGGAGCACCAAAATGTATAGATATTTGAGGGAACATTTTTGGTGGGACAACATGAAGAGGGAGATTGCTGATTTTTTGTCAAGATGTATGGTTTGTCAACAAATGAAAGCTGGAAGGCAGCAGCCTGGTGGAGTATTGCAACCTCTTCCCACACCTGAGTGGAAATGGGACAATATTGTGATGGGCTATTTCATGGGGCTACCAAAGACTCCTAGAAGGAATGATGCAATATGGGTCATTGTTGATCTTATTACCAAGTCAACACATTTTCTTGCTATAAGGGATGATTTTCCACTTGAATTACTATAAAGACTATATATTAATGACGTTGTGAGTATTCATGGAGTACCCCTATCGATAGTTTCTGATCATGATCCCCGTTTTACTTCAAGATTCATTAAAAGTCTTCAGAAAGCCTTCGATACTGAACTTCATTTGAGCACTGCCTACCACTATCAAACAGATGGACAATCAGAATGAACTATTCAAACCTTAGAAGACATGTTGAGATCCTTCTCCCTTGACTTTCAGGGTATGTGGGATCAATATTTACCTCTGGTAGAATTTTCCTATAATAATAGCTTCCATTCGACTATTCAGATGGCACCATATAAAGTGTTATATGGAAAGAGATGTCGCACACCAACCTTTTGGGATGACGTTGGTGAAAGAAAACTAGTAGGCCAAGAATTGGTGGAGGAATCGATGGAAAAGGTGAAGGTAATCCAAAACCATATCAATGCAGCTCAAAGTAGGCAGAAGAGCTATGCTGATAATCGAAGGAAGGATTTGGAATTTCAAGTTGGTGATCATGTTTTCCTGAAGGTATCTCCATGGAAGGGAGTCATACGTCTTGGTAAGAAAGGTAAATTGAGTCCCAGGTACATCAGACCTTTGGAAATTCTAGAATGAATTGGGGTTGTAGCTTACCGTTTGGCAATGCTGCCAAATGTCTCCAAAGATCACGATGTGTTCCACATATCACTATTGAGGAAATACATGCATGAACCAACGCATGTACTCACCTATGAGGAATTAGAACTGGAACACGATCTGCCTTATTGCAAAGATCCCGTCAAGATTCCTGATACGAGAGAACAAGTACTGAGAAACCAGACAACTCGTCTGGTAAAAATCATGCGGAGAAACCATAAGATGATAGAGGCAACGTGGGAACCCGAGGAACTTATGATGAGGAACCACCCGAGTCTTTTCATTCGGTAGTATTCTAGAAATTTCTAGGATGAAATTATTTGAAGGAGGGTAGAATATAACACCCCAAGCATCTACGGTATGCTTCTCTTTGAATAATGCAATAGCATGTGTTGTACGCAACTTCAAGTTCTAACACACCACAACCAATCAAACTAGCCGTTATGAATAGTAATACCCAATTTTTGAAATCTATAAATTTTATTTTTCGAAATGGACTTCATTTTTTGATTCGAAATATCGAAATTAGCATAGGGTGATTTTTTTTTTCTAAAAACTTCAATTTTTTATGAATAGTGAAACCACTAAGTGGTAGTTAAAAAACTGAATTTTTCATAAAACTTAATTTTACCGCTTCAGTGAGTGGAATTTCAAAAATACAAGAGACACGGTTAATATCAAGGAGTAAAATGTGGTTCAATGGAATGAAAAAAATTTGGTGAATAGTAACTTTTTACTTTTATTTACCACGGTTCAAAGTAAATAGGGTAATTAAGGGTAAAAATGATATTAATATTACCCTAACACATGTCCTAATTCTATTGGACAATTTTATCTCGACCAAAAACAACCTTAGGAATAAAATATTATCATTTAGATCCACATGGAATAGATTAGGACATTTATTTTTATTTAATTCAAAGAAGAGTTAAAAGAGTTAAAATCAATGTTTATTTACTAAAACTTTTTTAATATAGTTTTATTCATAAGGTAAATTCTATTGTAAATATTCATTAGAAATATGAAATGATTTCCTACATAATGATATTTTGTTTATAATTTTTAGACAATAAATAATTTATTTTATTTATGAAACAATGATGATGCAGTAATTACCATAATAGTGAAAAATTAAAATAATTGATATTATAAATACCCAAATAAATATAATTTATACTTTTTATGAATTAAACTGATTTTATAGGTTAACATGATATGTTAGGAATGATTTAATTAACTTTGTTCGAAGTAGTAATTCAGTTATAATTTTCAGAAAAATCAATTTTCCAAATAATGTCAAAATTGACATAAAAGATCTTTTAAAACAAATATTATATTATTAATTGATATGCAATTCCTAAAAATATAAGATTCGGCCAAATGAAATATATCATGATATTTGTGACATTAATGGACCACTTGATGATCTCTTGGATGTATATAGTACGTTTATTAACTATATAATATAAATATACAAACAGACATTGTAAAAGTGAAACTAATTAACTAAGAGTTAATACTTAAAGATAAGGTTAATATAGTAACCCAAACCTATCTAAATCCTATTGATTGAGTTATGTTAGACCTATCCCCACCTTAACCTTTAAATAATCCACTTTTTAGCAATTAGAAACCGAATATGAATTTATTATAATATAATATTTCTTGCTTCTCCAACGGTGCCCCTCAACCCTCTTATAAAAGGGAACTCCCCCTTCTCATTAATTCACACCTTCAAATCCTTTTAGTTAGGCCATACCCTACCCAAATACTCTCTCAACTTCCCTCAATTCATCATAGAGTCCTTCCTTTAGTCAGAAAGCCAACTTAAGGATCCCTTTTGATCAAATCAAAAGGAAGAACCCAAAGAAGAGGTAATGATTTCACCACCCCTTTTCAAGTTCCTTTCTTCATCCACTTCTTCTATCTTTGTTATTACCATTCTAAAATAATAACTCCAGTATATTTTATATACTTTGATGTTATTATAAACACTGTACAACCATATTTCCGTATTCCATCCATCCTTTGAATGACATGTCACCATACTTGCGTGCGTACGACTTACCATCTCCACGTCGTGGTGTAATTGTTATTCAAAACATTATTATTTGGATGGTTATAATAATGATGTGTAATTCATGTAAATAATAAATATAACATGATAATGATTCTTTATATATTATACTCCATCCAATTAAATATTATTTTAATATCAAAAGAATGATATTGTCACTCATGCGTACGTACGGACTACCGTCTCCACGAACACGATGATATTCAATCTCCATCGTATCCATTCAAGTATAATTCTCATTTTAAGAATAAGAATAATGTTTAAGGACTTAATATCATTCTGGATATGAATAAGATACAATCTATCCATAACAAACATTTCTTACGTAACAAAACAAATAAAAGAAAATAAGTATGTTAACACTCGAAACGACGATAATTCTAAAATATTATTAACAAAGGAATGTTAAAAGATAATATATGATATTATATTAATATATATGATTCATTTATAATTTAATAACAATTATTTCACCATTATAAAGTAGGTTAACCTACCCCAACAAAGTAAAAGTACAAGGTAAGGTTTTATTTCATAATCTCTTCATTATCCGAGGTTGTTTATACGTAATAATCTACTGGGATTTCTTTATCATCCACATCCATGTTTCTTAAAAATGTATTTCAAAAACATTTTTTTAATATTTACTAGAATATGGGTTAAATTCATTTATACCCTTGTTTACTTTTATAAGTGGTTTATAAAGGAATATTTCTGTCGTTTTCCAAACAAGGTCCTTTTTAACCATTTCGACATAATTAAGCTAAGAATGTTTTTTTAACTTATACGTCGGGTGCAGTTATTTTCCACCGTTGTAAAATCGTCGAATCTTCCCTTACAAGATTATAAGAATATTTTCAAAGAAAATGTTTTATTTTATAGATATTTGAATCTTAAATGATTTCAAAATAGAAAGAGATATTTCTCTAAAAATAGTTTTGATTTCATCTATTTCAACATCCTTTTATGGATTTTAAGCTTATTTGAAGTTGATTTATTATGATACAAAACTTCTATATTGTACTGATGGTTTTGTGATATGTTTGACTGTGGATGTGTTATTTGTATATCATTCTTTGTTTATGGATGAAGTATTTACATTTTTTATGCTAGTTTTAATACGAATGTATATGTTATGTTTAAACCTTTTCATATGGGAAGGCATTGGACTTAATATGTGACAGGTGGAGCCCACTATAACTTCTTGTTGAATCGGTAGGTCTCATGAGACAAACTAGTGTCTTGGCACAAGGCCTTGACAAAATCATATTTGTAGTCTTAGCATTAGGCCTTGGCTAAGGGGTTATGATAGTCTGGCATTATGCATTCTATCATTATGAGAGTGGTTATTGATATTGCATGTGATTATTCGATTAGTAGAATATCTATGTGAATAAGTAAATGGAATTATTTCATTATATTTTTTCCATACTATGTTGAAGTTCATGTTTAAAAGGCTTTTGTTTTAGTTATACATTGCCTTAAATTTTTATTCTTATTTATGAATGTTTCCTCTATATTGTTATCCTTACTAGTAATTTGAGCTCACCCCTTTTCTATGTTTTATTTTTTTCATGATGCGAAGAAGTAATTTATGAATGACTTGTAGGTATAGTATTAAGGGATAAGAGTGTGGACTATGGAGACTATATTATTGTAGTTTTCAATTTATGATGTAATGTAAACTTTATGAATGTATCTAGTTATTACAAGGCTACTAAACTAACCAGTCTTTCGAGATTTTACCTTTCTTGTTTTCATGCCAATGTTATGTAATAATACACTGACTTTGGATGGTTGGGGTTGGGGCATTACAAATGAGGTCCTGAAATGTTGTTTTGTGGTACTAGTGGGACAAAATTTACATAAAAAACATATAACCTTGTCTTTTGGGGGATATTTCCAATGGGTATTTTTTCATATAACTAATAATACCTAATGGATCACATATAAATGATGACTTATGGAAATACTTTAAAACTTTAGGTGATCATTGGGGAACTTATCCAATGATACTTAAGAACACACATAGGTTGATAGGATGGGAGGTGAGGCACATCACACCCTTTTGGTGGAATTGTTTCTTACTTCAGGTTTATCTTATAGATTTTAGATATGATTATTAATCCTTCATTAATTCCAAAGTATGATGTGTGTCATCCTTAGGCTAACAATTAGTTGTTAGAATGTTAGTAATTTATAATCTATTGGTATCCTAGGTTCTTCATCAATAGAGGTACATTTATATATCTAAGGTTATCCATCAATTTTACCCTTTCATGAATGGATTAGATATTATTTTCTCATTTAGTATTATGATAATGGTTTTGAGCCACATAGTTGTTCATTGTGGAGTTTTCATTATCAAGGGATATGGGAGTATCTTTGTTTTCATGATTGGACATATAAGATGGGTTTCCCATGTGTAATTGTAAAATGAATTAGATCCCATGTAATTCAGTTCCACTTATCCAAACACATAAAACCTTTTAAGCTCATGTGAAGAGGTTCAAACTATGAAATTTAACATCATGCGGTAAGGGAACCTATGTGAATAGTTCCTAGTAAATTTTTTGGGTAGCACTTATTCTTAAGTGACCTAGGAAACACAGAAGAGATGTAGTCTCCCATGATGGAAATTATCCTACTAGAAGTGTGGCATATAGAATTTGGTTTGATTTTGAGGTTTCAGGTTTGGACCTCAAAGCTGCTTACTATGTATTCCATTTATATGGGAATAAAATCCAATTTAGTTTAGTTTTGAGGACTCACATATATATATTTCCTCTAATGGTTTGTCTCATACGAAATTTTACCCTTTATGATGATTATAGAATTATTTTTTGACTTACATTGTTTAGGAGGATTCCCTTTGGGCTGGATTCATGAGTAATTTCTTGACTCATGGTGATTTAGGGGCTTCGGTATGGTTTAGACCAATTAATAGGATGGTTGTAGGTTCGGGATTACACATATGGGGAGGCCATTGGTTTTGGTATATTTTTTGGATTTCATGATCACCACTAAACTCTAATCTTGTGTGAGTCATGATGGGTGTGAGAAATAAGAGAAAGTGATATATATATGAAATGACATAATTACTTTTTATACTAGTAGATGAGACCTTTACTAAATTAATATATAATGAGAGAGGGATCTGATACCCATATCCTTCATTATTTCCATATCTTAGGCCTAAATTGAGATAGGGGTAATTGAGGTGCATGTCTCTTATTTTATTCTGGTAACTAGGATAGTCTCATCAACTCTTTTCTATGAATTCGAAGAAGATGTAGAGAATGAGTGAAACATCATCTAGGAATGGATATGGGATTACTCCCAGAGTGATACTCATTGGACTGGATCCAGTGAAGACAGGAGGATAAGACCATGCACCTCAAAGGGGAAGGAAACAATGATCCTCTCACTCCCCAAATAGAACCATATATTCCTGATCTATGAGATGATTGGGGAATTTTGTGGTCCACAACCTAATAACTATGATTGGGAGTTCCCTACCTCTTCACCCTCGTTCATGTTCCCCATGACCAATGGGTTGAATATCTTTATACAACTTAAGGACTCTACCTATAAGGTAGGTAAAGTGAAGGGAAGCTTTGATTGATGGAATTAATATATGAATGGGATAAAAACTGATGTGTTTCTTTCCACAGTTTTTTAATTTTGAAGACATCAGTTGAGGATTCTATTTGGACCTTCTTAGACTAGGGATCCAATTTTAGAGAATCCCTTCAATTGGGGTCTTTAAAGAGGGATTAGAAGGTGTCTCAGGTAGTTAACGGTATGGTGAACAATAGTTTCCTCATAGAGGACCTGTGAGGATCTATAAGTGCTTTGTGTAGGGGGTAGGCCTACTAGAGTTAGGGGTTTCTTTAGTGATGGTCCACCTAAGTGAAAACATTTGTGTGAGGCCTTAATCTGGGTACCCAGGGTCTCCTCAAGTGTCCCTATAATGATCCCGCACAGTTCCCTGGTTTTTTAACCGACATTCACAATTGTACTTTCCAATTAGTTGAAATAGGTCCCCATTTAGGTGTCTTGTGGTTTAGACCCCATGGGTATTTGATCAGAGTTTCTTTGAAGGACCTATGAGAAAGGGTTTCTTGACCATTTCTTGGAGACATATTTCATTTTTAATTTCTCCCAAATACGGAGCCCCATGGTCTTATTTATTGGACATTTTCAGACATTGGATGAAGGATTTCATCTTTGTAGAAACCTAGCATAGGTACCCAGCGTAAATACCAGGTTCAGTGGTGGCCTATCTTTCAATGTATCAAAGGGGCATGTGTGAGCATTTTAGTGCATGGGATAGGTGTGTGTAAGACACTTTTATGTCATTTTACATGATCCTTAATGGGGCTATTTTCATCTCTAATTCATGGGATACTCTTCATAATACTTTCATACCATGTGAAAAAACAGAGAGTCAATAGTATTTTGGACAATGTTTTCATTATACCTTGCATGGTTTGTAGTTCTAGTTTCTTCCAATTCCCTCCATTTTCTAAAATTTAAATATATTTAACAAGAATAATTGATAAAATAATGAATAAATAATTTATTATTATCCACACAATAATTCTAAATTCTTATCTTATGGGATCACTATATTTATAATTTCTCTAAATTGATGATTCATGGATAATGTACTAGGTTAATTTTATAACGTTAATAGGAAAATTTGGTTTAATTTTTCTCCCATTATAATATGTATATATATATATTGTGAATAACTGATGATTATACTCCAAGAGTATCAAATGTGGTGTGTGATGTGGAATTTATATCATGTAATAAAGGACGATCGATTAAATTTCCAATTAACTCTTTTTGAGGTTATTACCCCTAACTACAAGTATTCCATAGCCACATCTAGTTGTAGTATATTTATAGGGACTTCATTTATCTAAAACCATTCATTATTATGCATTCCCAAAACATAGGATGATTACTTATACTAAGAATTATCATTATGATTTTAAATAGGTTTTATATTCCTAATTCAAAAATTAACTAAACTGTAATATCAATACCAACTATAGTAACAAAACAACTTCATACATTATTGTTAAATGATTTTTAGATAAACCACATAATAGTAATAAATTCATGGATTTAATGTTTTAGTATCTTTGGAAAATTAGGGTCACACCTCACTGGTACATAATATAAGGTAAACATTACATAAATACTTCTTATTTATCCACTTAAAATCTATCATATTCTCTTTATTACATTTAATCATCTAGGGATATACATTAATAAGAGGGTTGATCTTAAATGAGTAATAAGGAACATGAATCAATATTACATGGGTGAGAATAACCAACATCATCATATCGTATGAATAGGATCATAATCAAAAGCATGGAGGAATATTTTTATAAAGACATGTAATTTTTCTTATATATAATAATGAAACATAATAATATAGTTTTCAAATACCACACATTATGGTGAACCAATCTATCATTATGCTCACCCGTAACATATGCGAATAAATCATAATATTATTATTGGGAACAAATTTGGCATCATAATTATGAATAATATACATAATCATATGATGTATATCACATTATCCAATTCATTAGAGGGATTCATATTTCTAGGTCCCCAATTCATACCGTAAAATGATCATAATCATACATACCACTTGAGCATAAAATAATTATAGTCTTTAAATACACACATGGAAAGAAATGGGGTTTATAAATTTTTTTTAAATAATAATCTCATTAATAAACATTGGAGTTCCAAAATGAATAAAGAAAACAATATTTTATCATAAAAAAACATCATTCATGAGTGTATAAAAAATATATCAAGACTAGCCAATGTCATGTTTTAGAAATTAAAATATTTTTGAAAATTAATTTTAAATTAATTAAAAACATTACGAAAGGGTGAAATCATGTATATCACGGAAAAAAATAGAAAGAATATTGTACAAACATTTTAATGCAATTAGATGAAAATTCGTGTAGAAAAATTCTAAAAGAGAAGGTAACCAAAAAAAAGAGTTTTGGTTTGTGAATTGTCTTACCAGAAATCCCATTAAACATTGTCACTTTTCCACCTCCTAGATAATAAAAATAAGTTCATCAAAACATCGAGAAAAATTTACGTATATTTATTTATGTCATTATTGATCCGTTATAATTATTATATTATTTTTAATGATATTATTTTTTAAATTTGAATTTATTTGATATCATATTTTTAGAAAATATACTATTTTGATTAAATTTTTATATCTTTGTTCAAGTTCCTTTATACATATGTAAATATAAATCCACGAGCATTTACTAAATTTAGTTATATATTATATATTATATGTTATATACTATATATTGTATATTATATATTATATATTATATATTATATATTATATATTATATATTATATATTATATATTATATATTATATATTATATATTATTCATTTTAGTAATCCATAAGGGTGGTTATAATAAAAGAATTTGAAATGTCCAAGTTGGTGGTTATCCAACAGTTAACGACGCATTTTCAAAAACCGATGATGAAAATTTTAAAATATAAATAAATTAAAATTTTGATCATTTCATTAGGTAAACATCATTAATAAAATTCTAACATTCATCATAATTTATATCATATGATTTTTAATTAAAATTATTTGGAAAAAATTGGAAGAGAAGTGGAAAATATAAAGAGGAGTTGTTTAAAAAAATTACCTCTTATTAATGATTCTTCTTCTCTATGACAATAAAATCCTTGAATACATTGGATTTATTGAATTCATAAAGTTTCTAAGGATACTAATAGGTTATATACAGGGTATTATGTAGGAAATTTAGATTATTTAGGTGGATGATGGGTGGGTTTCCATGGGGATGGAGAATGATTATTTATAATTGAGGACAAGGGTATTTTTAGTATTAAATGTTGAATAAGAAATAATATCCACGGAAATAATTTGAATAGTTAAATTTTGGACATTATAAAATATATTGGAATAATATGAATATATTTGAAGAATTTTATTATTTTAATAACTCAAATTTATTTTTTTAATCAAATGGAATGGATAAATTTTAAAAAAATGTTTATTTAATGGAAAATATTTGACTTTATGGCTTTGGAAATTACTTTTCTAGGTTTAGAAATTGTGTTTATTATTTTTTAAACACCCATATATCATATTAATTTTTCTTGTCCAAAATCACCTATTATAAGTTTATTATGGCATTATTATATCATCATTATGTCAAAAAACATGAAATATTTCCAAAAATGGTATTTTTAATATTTATCTAAAATTAGCATGTCTCAAAAATTCACAAAATTAAACCGTTAGGAAATTTTTATCTTCTGATTCAAAAAATGAGATTCATTTTGTCAATATAATTTTCTAAAACATCTATTTTTATTTATTGAAATATATTAAAATATAGTTTGTTGAAAATAAGATTATATATTATTTGTTTATTTAATATTAATATTTATTTTATGGTATTTAATATTACCATATTGTTAAATTCCTCATGATAAATATTATATATATTAAATTTTATTATTTTTATTTAAAATTAATATTCCCAATGGCCAGGTTACTTTTCCTAACATTCAAGTTTCTCTTTCCAATGGACATACCAGTTCCCTATAAATACCACTTAATTATATCATTCTGTTTTCAAAAAAAAATTCCCAGGGTTCCATGGTATCCTTTTTGAAGATTTTGAATATTTTATTTATAATATTTTTTATCGTGTCATTTATGGGGGTGATGATTCAAGAAGATTAGAAGGATCCAAATTTTTCCGTTATTTTTTTTATTTTCAATCCCAATTAAATGTTTTTCATTTTCATGGGTTTAGTTTCCGACTAGGGTAATGGTCTCAATTAATGAAACAATGTGTCATTGGTTTCTCTATGTGATGTATGTGTACAAATACTGTATAATATAATATAAAGCATATTTATTTAGGGAAAATATCTTATATAAATTCATGTTCATTATATTAATTATTTGAGAGATATCCACAATATTGTGAATTGGAAATAGTACAAGTTGTCTTACCCCATTCATAGAACCATTACTAAATAAACTATTAACCAATCTAGAAAAATATGTCTCAGCCCATCCGATAAATGGATGGTATTCACCAATCTATAAAAAATATTAAGAAAACTTCTCGATCTATAATCCACAACAAACACATCAATCAAAAGAATTTTAAGTGGGTCTAACATACACACTCTAAAAACTTTGAAGTTTCCTATGGGATTGACTAACATCCCAACTCAGTGTGCCAAACAATTTATACCTCTGAAATTTCATTTAAAACATTCAACCAGTAATTTTGAAACCACGGTCAAACCATTTGAAAAAAAACAATTACAAAACCCCTCTTTTTTAAACAATTTATTAAAACTAAACCATTTTCCAAATTTCAAACTATTATATTAAAATCAAAAAATCATCAAGTTAATTAACCAAATAGGGCGATATATATTTTGAAATCCAAATTCCATTAACAATTATCCTTATAAGAATTTTTTAAAAGAATGAAATTCGTAAATCATTTTATAAACTAGAATCACATGATAACCCATTTAAAATAGTTTATTACATGGGGATTTCCATTTTATAAGTCACAAAAATATCAAAAAAATCTATATTCATAAAAATGGACCACATAAAACACTTACAATCTATTCGATTCTCAAGTCCATTACTTCAATACTTGTATGTCATTCATAGTAAAATTTACATAATAATGTCACAACATGCTTGGGTCAAGTTAATGAAATTTCACTATTAATGTATTTTGGAAAACATTGAATATATTTTTTATAGAAATTAATTAATTTAAACCTAAATTATTCGTAGGAAACAAAAATATGACATATGAACATAAATGTATATACATTTTTCCTAATCTTACGCACTCATGATTATTAGTCCAAGAGAAAATCATAGATATCATAACACTAAAATCATGTACATCACTGAAGTTGAAATTGGTCAATAGTAAAACAAGAAACCAAACATAGATTCCAAACCTATAAATTTCAACATTTATCATACATGGTTTAGTTAATCCCATAAATGAGTTTCAAACCAACTCTCAGAAATTCCCTATGACTTATCTACTAAGATATAAATGGCAAATCAATGAAAAGGGGATTTAATTCCATTTCCAAATGCCCAAGACGGAATAACACAGTGTAGGATTATGAGTTAAATATAACATCTTTTTCTCCTCCTTATATAAAAAATATATCGACTTGTAGTGAGGGCCTTAGTGGAATTATTGGGAAATTATACCCATGGTAATATATAAATAATCAGTGTACCCAATAACAGAATAAATTATCAGAGTAAGGAAACCGAACTAAATTATATATGAAATATAAATATAATCACATGATACAACAATATGACATAAAATATCTTGTAAAAAC
Source organism: Viscum album (assembly GCA_963277665.1). Taxonomy (NCBI): domain Eukaryota; kingdom Viridiplantae; phylum Streptophyta; class Magnoliopsida; order Santalales; family Viscaceae; genus Viscum; species Viscum album. The sequence goes on from OY728139.1 coordinate 908,763,630, forward strand.
TTTTATGGTATTCCCATATGTCAAAAAAATCTATATAAAATAAATAAGAAGAATGTTAAAAATAGTTCTCAGAGACTTACCTGTAATCACATCAACCAACTTACTCATCCCATAAAACTTCCCTAAACATGACCTTTTCCCATATTTAAAACCCTATATATAAGTATTCAGTATACTGAGACTCTGAAGTACGGTTTGATTATAAACCCAGTATAACACCAAAAATGTTTCACTAATATAATTACACAAATCATTTAAAAGTGTATATAGTGATTGAAAATAAATAAAAAACCACCATAAAACTTTTTGGTCATCGAGTGATAACCCAGATTCCATGAACCTCATATCTACCTCCTTTTTATCATTTATAGAAATAATTTCTGTTAGAAACCTATACATTCACAGAACTCATGTTCTATTACTTATCTATAATGTCAAGGTTACTCGAAACACCCAACTCACCCTTAGGTGCTCTAAATGGTCCGGAATATCTCACTCAACCATCCCTATAGTCTCTGGGGAGGTCCAATAAGTACCCAAAAGAAATCCCATAGGCTCTATTATGTTTACATTAGATAGTAATAACAACAATCCACCTGGAAAAAATCACAAAGAAAAGGAAAGTCATACTACCATAACTTTACCTGATGCTTCGCACATAATGGCCAGCACCACAATGGGAATGAACCATCATACCATGTTCATCCTCATATAACATGTCAAACTAATATATAACATCTAGGAATAACCCACATCACTATAAAAATTTTGGAATCATTCTAACAGTCAAATATATCTATTTACAATCCCAAATGGGACATTCCAAGAAAAAACACCAAGTAGGAAGCCCTGCCATAAACATTGATAAAATTGTCACATTATTTGATGTTGAAATATATAATAATTTGAATTGACTAACCAATCCCCTACCTCATTTTTCCCAGCCGTACTTACCTAAATTGATCCAAAACAACCCATTTAAATCCCACTTACCAATGTGTATAGCCCTACCCGCATACCTATTATATAGACCACTTTCATTATTTAGAAGTCACAAAACTTATTCTCCAACATAATGGGACAAAATATACTGATATGGATATCACCCAATCAGTTTATACTAAAATAAAATATCTCACAGGATTTCACATGCTCTAGTATTCAAATCAATGCATACAATTTTAAAAAAATGTCATAGCATTGAAAGGGATTCCTATTTCAACTATGATTGAGATCAATACCAAATAATCACTACCTGAAATAATAAAAACATTAAAAATCCCAAAAAATTGGTTATGACATTTGGATTTTATGTTCTTCCCAAAGAATCGAGGAAAATGGAAATAAAGGGTCATTTAGGTCTTTCCCAATGTAAGACACTCTAAGTAGAACGAACTGTAATGAATGACCCTTGGAATTCTCAAGTAATGCGAGGGGTTGAGTCCAAATCACCAATTAGGAATAGCTAATATTTCAGGGTTTTCATGGGGTTTGATAAAAAATAGGGGATGGTAGATAAGGTGTTTCTAAGTGAGGAATGAAATCCATTCCCCACAAAAAAACCAAGAACTCATTCATGACATGAACAACTGGTTCATGTTGTTAGAATGTTGATCTTCACCCTCTTGTGTAATTTCTATAGTATTTTATGTTATGAAGTCTTACTTCACACCATGGAAAACGATATCCATGTTCCAGAATAGCTACAGGTCCACCAAGGTCCCCCCAAACCCACTCATAAGTCCTTTTGACACCCTGAACAGCTTGAGAAGACCAAGTTACACATGTATATGATATAAATAATAGTATATAACACAACAAAAAATTCAAGGGATGTTAAAATAAATATAAAATATATTCAATTTAAATATAGATAGATTTCCATTTGAATATATATATTCATCATGAACCATCACTCTACCTAAAAATTTATATTTTATTTAATCAATGTTTAAATAGTAAAGTGACTTCCATACCTCATCTTCCAATTTTTATGTGTCACGCAGATTTTTTATTATCATGAAATAGTAAATAATTGGTAGCTTCTCCACTTTTTAATCCCCTCAATGGATACGCTTCATTAATCTAATGCATGGATTCATTTATTTAGTTTGAACTGCAATCAATCTTTCATGCACTATGAAATATTATAGGGAGGTATTACAAACTCCATTAAGGATGAATATTATTACAATGAACACCAATTAAATAAATTATCAGGTTCTCATTTTTCTATTATAAACGTTAATTTCCAACATTAAAACACTTAAAAAAATAAGTGGCAATAAGGTGATTTTTCAATTAGTTCATGGGTGTGGCCAGCAAAGTTAAGACTTAAATCGCAATCCAGAAACCCTTTACTTTGTAGTTCCATATTCATGAGAAATATTTATGTTTTTTCTATATTAAATTTTATAAATATAATATTCCTTTGGTATAATACATTTCATTATCATAACATTATACTTATATGGTGTTTTCTTGTGTACATCAGAGGATAAGGAAAATGATTCATGACCATCTAATATACACCTTCCTCATATATTCTCTTAAATTTTAGGTAACCATCTTTAAGAAAACCTCTCAAGAAATTTTATCTCTTCAGATATAGTAACCTAATTTTCATTAGCACTAGAATACACTAATTGTTTTCATTTGTTTAGAAATTTTTTATTATGATTGATGAATATTTCTGAATTCCTTTTCAACGTGATCATCTTTTAAGGATGTTCCACATGGTTTTTTAATAATATTTTTTTCCCTTTTGAGGAAACCCCTTGTAATATTTTTAAATTATATCAACCACTAAAATAATCCTATTATCTCATTCTTTGATTGATTTAATTTTCAAATACCATCTAATCCCTATAATTTTAATTTCTTAAGCCTATTTTAAATAGTCCCTAGTGTGTCTAATCCTACCATGGTAGAATCACATCAACTTTTGATTGGAATCTACTCAAAAATTCTTATTTTCATTCCTAGAAGTAAATATAAATTTTATTTACATTTATTTACTAATAAATATTTATTTATTCACATTCTTATTTTACATCTTTTTTTATCTTCTCTCTATATCGGTAAATAATATTTTCTTGATCAATATTTATCAAAACTCCTCATAAATGTTGCTACCTTTTTTTCTATAATCATATAAGTTATATAGTAAATTAAACCTCTTATTGAAGTAAATATTATTTTTATCCAATGTATATTTCATCTGTACAATAGTAATTCTTCTAGTTTTAGATATTCTCATCTGTATTAATGACATCTAGAAAAATATGTAGTTTATATGTTGTGAAAACATTCATTTAGATTATTCTAAAATTTACAACAACAAAAATAATAGCCCATAAATATATTTTTCTTTAAAATGGTTATAGTCTATCTATATTTATTTCCATTATATGTTTTAGTAGAATGAAGAATATTTTATTCTCATTTAGGGGAGTTAAAATCCAAAATTATTTTCTCATCCACCACTGTGGTTGTCATCGGATTCTCAATATTTCTATTTACCCGATTTCATCAGGATCTTATATTTGAACCCATAATAGTAGATAGAATTACTTTAGTCTATATATTTAATTAACAAGTCAATGGGGTACATTTTTCTTTGAGTTTTATATAGGTTGATCTGAAGTTGATTTCAAGTTACTTTTTCCATTAATAGAAGTTCATTTTGTTATAAGATTCTCATAATAATTTTTTATGGTATAATTTTTATTCTACATAGATTCGGAAGTCTCAACATGTATATTGTCTATATTTTTCAGTTTCACATCATGATCATGAGACATTTGGTTGATAATATTTACATTCTCTCTTTATCATATTAATCTAATCCTCATGAATTTTATATTGCTCTTTTAAGGACCAATTATGTTCTCTTATTCTCTTTTCATTAAACTCTAATGAAAATTCCATTAAATTTATAGTGGGTCTTTAAAAAAATTTATTGAATGGATAACTTATGTAAAAAAAATTACAAAAAATTTCTCAAATTTTTTATTTGAAACGTTAATTTAACAAAAAGAAATTTTTTATCATAAAGTAATATTGATTCTTATTTACCTTAAAAAAGTTTTCTAACATTATTATATCTTCTAAATTGTTTATTCAATGCTTTAATAATATCATTTACTTCATAAATGAGTTTTCCATTTACATCAATAAGTCCATTTATAAATCTAAATATTTAAGTGACCAAATAAATGGGAAATTTTTTTGAATAGTCTTTATCATCAAATTATTGGTCTTAAAATATTTCAATTTAATCATCTTCCTTATACTCCCAATATATTTAACTTTCTTATTCAAAATATTCCATCTCAATAGATTTTTTAGATGATCACTTGTCACAGTGACCAGCTTCAGTAGTAGTAATAGACCCTCATTTTCTTTTAAGATATTCATCAGCTTCATTTCTACCCTTTTGTTTTGTTTCTTTTTAATTTTTTTCAATGCCTCAATATTGGAACCAATAAAAGTTACTTCATTTCAATTCATTTTAGTAAAATTTAAAAATCAAAAAATTAATTCTTCATAGAGAGAAAATAAAACAACAATAAAAAATAATTTAGATCTAATTGGGGGAAACTAGGTTATATCTAATACAACTTTACTTTCCTAGTGTATCATGTAGGAACCCTGAGTGGAGGGTGATTCATTATTACCTTAGTTTTACCATGTTTTAATTTATCTTTGAATTATCCCCTCTTAATACTTGACCCTCTATATGGATAGATGGTATGGGTTTATTAATGAAAACTCATCCCCCACAACAACATGATATCTATAAATTAAATAATAAACAACAACATATAGGATTTTGAAATGGTTCAGATTAATTGTAGAAAGAAACTCCGTTTTTTATTCACTCTCATTCATATATAGATTATCACTATGTTTTTTTAGTGATAACAAGTTCACTTATAATAAATATAAGTGTTTTATGTTTTCATGCATTTCCCAAATGTTTCTCTCTATACTTGATAAGTATTATATTATAATGATATATGGTTAAGCAGGAATAATCCAATTCCCAATATACTAGATTCTCTTAATATATATTATATATTGTAATAATAATTAGATTGTGTATTATACTAAAACAAATAGTTCCTCAATGGTCCTCTATGAATTACAAGAATTATATTTTTGCGCACTTCAGATGTCATGATATCCCTATAGTAATATTTTCACATTAATGAATAGTTTTAAAAAATATATAATGTAATATAAATCTCAACATACATGATGGATTTGTTTTTAAACTCAATCACTATTTTTTTATAATCACAGTTTCTACATCATCTTTTAGAGTGTCAATATAAATGATAGTTAGTAAGAAAAGTAGTTGATCACTTTCCCAATCATCTTGTATGAAATTGGTATATCATTTGGATTCTACTACATATTATTCTTCTTCAATGAAAATGTTATCATTCCTATATTTATTTTTCCTTATTAATAATTGAAACTTAGATGGTATCTATATAGTAAAATTATCGTTTTCTCTCCTCAATAGATAGAAAACATCTCATTTGAAATGAAGGGTCAGTTCATAAGACCCAAAATAATATTAGTTCTATAGTTTTTATATTCATATAATATTTGGATTAATATTTCACATTTCAAAATGGAAAATCAAGGATTTTATGTAGCATAAAATTATTATTCAAATGGGTATATGATTAAAACAATTTCTCACAAAATTCTAGTTGAATATATCAGGATTTTATATAAAAAATAAATATATTTCTTTCTTCAAATACAACTCAAAATCTAATATTATTTAAAATCATCACTCTAGAATTAATGAACACATGCATAGATATTCATCATGGTGTCAAAAACTCCCCATTGTGAAAATACTACTCACTTATCTGGATCAACTTTAGTTTTAATATTTAATCTCAGCTTGAGTTACAACTTTTCATCATGTTTGTGTTGTTTAAATAATTAACAAATTGATCAAGCATCTCCTTGTTTAGATTTCATATTATTATTCAAATATAATTTTTTAAGTAACATATTTTTATCAAAACTATATGTACTAGCCTTTATATAATATAAAAAAATAACACATACATTTTCTCAGTTATACCTTTCCATTTTTTAATTTCTATCTCAAATGCAGCATCATAAGAGAAAAATGTCACTTATGATGTAGGATTTCACAATAATTCTAGATGTAAGATAAATCATAAGTATAAATTAATCTTAATATCCTCTGATATTTTTATGTTATAATTATCTATTAATATAATATTTCATAATAGTAAATGTCTTTATAGAAACTTAATGAGAATTATCATAATTCAACGACTCATATGATATGTAAATTAATCATACTAAATTTTGGTAACTCTTACAAAATTGACAATTACTAATGACTCATATGAATTTTTTATCCCATTTTTGTTTCTTCATACTATATTTGAGATGAATTTTTCAGTGTACAAAATGACTATTATTAAAATCACAAATCCAAATTTAACTCTAATCCTAAAAGTCAAAACTAAAAAAGTGTTTTCCAAAAAATTAAAAAAAAACTCTTACTAATTTAATTCATTTAGCATCATTTCTAAATCATCTCAAGGGGATTAAATTAAAATGTTAAATATAATAATATTTTTAAATCTCCTCAAAAATACTCCAACATAGTTTACAATATTTAATTATAGAATTATAAGTATTTCAAAAAAAATTGCTAAACCATTAATTCTATCTTCATGTCAACTTCTTCAAACAATAATCATGTAGTAATTCATAACATTATTCAATTACTATTAACCAAATCACTCCATGGATGGACTATCAAAACATCAACATGATTTTTCATCCTTTAAAAAATTCATTATGTTATTCAATCAATTATCACTCCAAAATCATTCCAAAATAATTATAGTTAGAGCATCAATCACCCATATATAACTAAAATAAATTCACTAGAAACAATATCTTTATTCATATGATTAAAGGGACAGTTAACTTGAAAATATCTGAATATTTATTCTAAGACAACATTAGTTTCCACTTCTCATATTCAATAGTAAAATCCTTATAATCTCATTTAGGTTGTTGAATTATCATCCAACACAAATTTAATATTTCAACATTATAATCATATCCTAACTTATTGAAGAAAATAGAAACACAAAAATCAATTAGGATCCATCAATGAAATGTGAGATTAATTTTTCTCTATAACTATTCAATGAGGTTTCATCCAATTATTGATTCAATATTCATTATCCCTTTATTGATTCAACTCTTATACAAAATTTGTGTATTAATTCTATGTTGTAATTTTTTTCCCCTTGGATTTGAAAAATTCAATTTATCGAGTTGGTATTGGTCTATAAACAACTAAATGTTACTAAAATATATCATATAATCTACAAAAAAAAATTGACCACGCTTACTCCCTAAAAGTGTTAAAAAATTATATCTTCTCTGTTTTCAATATCATCTAGTTGAGTCCAAATAAAAATATAATGAAGTTTTAACCATGATTAATTCATCACCACATGTAGTCAATAAAGATCTCAAGGTTAAAACTCAATCCAGTCATTTCTATAGGTATGTATTCATGGATCACAACAACTCTAAAATTTCATGATATAACTGCTGAGATGGATGAGGAATGATCTTATACTATAATCACTTGATTATATTTGAGGATTATCCTAACAGAAGAAGCATCCATAAATGGATTAATTAATTTAGGCATGATGAAATTAATACCATTGATATAAAAAGTGATTATATTTATTCAAATTGAGTCTATACCCCCTACGATATAAAGAGGATTCAAAAATTATAACTCTCTATTTCCTTTTTATGCTTGGTTCCGTGATCTTCCATTTCAATGATTTCTCCCAAAACTATCAAGTTTTATGAATCCTAAGAGATAAATTGTATATGAAATCACAAAAATATATTCCCTATCATTAAAATCTAGTAGTTATCAATACATACGTGGACATAATCAAGGGATAGGATAGTTGGATCACTACAGGGTGTTAATTTAATTTCATTGTTTTTTTCTCGCACTGGTATAAACCAAAGATAGTGAATTCTAATATAATATTAATTTAATGAAATATATAATCTCCATATTTGCACCTAAAATTATCTATACTCTTATTAAAATTTTATATTTAATATATGGTCAACCCATTAACCTGAGCTTCCAAAACACCAGAATGTCGGGAAATGTTAATAGATTACTCATTTTGAGAACTATATCCATTGTTAATAATAATCATTGATGGAATCTCATAATGGAAAAAATTATAATTGGAATTATTGATTATTTTATCAATTTCCAAATTTTTATATTATGGTATTGACAAAACACTATTGATGCTGAGTAACATTTGTTTAATTGAAAAATATGGAATTATTACAGTATTTTGAAACTCATAGAACCTGATAACCTCTTCCTCCTATCTGTAAGAACTAAAATAAAATTATAATATAATAAAGGCTAGTTCCACTTTCATTGAACCCAATATATGGTAAATCTAGGTTATAATGTTAAAATCAAGGTTGTTTTTTTTCTAGCACCAGTAATGGCTTAATTACAATGTTTTAGATCCTAACATCTGAATAAGAATCCCCTGAAGTAAATAACTATCCACTCAAAACATGGATACAAAACCTTGTAAGAACATGGATCTTCAGTTTCAGGTACAGATCTCTTTTATGGGCTTTTTAATTAGAAATGGAGTTTTTGGGAATTTTTAAAGTGCACGTCGTGTACTTTTTGAGTACACCCCATGTACTCTTCTCCCGCTGGAAGCCATGTGTTGGCCGTGTCTGGGCCACACACACGGTGTGTAGGGATGATGTGGTGGTTTCTTAAAGCGGAGTATAGAAAAACCAAGTACACGACGAGTAGTCTAAAAGTACACACCATGTACTTTCTTTTTATTTCATTAATCGGACCAGGGTAACGCCTAATTCTCATTAACATCTTCTTCTCTGCCTAATCCCTTCCAGAGTGTCCAAGGAGGCCGATTCTTCTCCGAGACACCGATCCGTCACCGGTTTTCTGAATCAAACTTCGTCGATTACAGAAGAATCACAGTAGTGATTTCTTGGTTCTTCTTTGGCCTCGTTTCCTGATTCTTCCTCTCGTGTGAGTTATCTGAGGTTGAATTTTTTAGACTTTTTTTTAGATATAATCTATTCTAGGATGATTAATGGGATGAGGTTCAATTATATCAATCATCGAGGATCAAGGTAGGTGGTTTGTTGCCCTACGTTGATGTTCTTTGAGTTTTGGTTGCAAGAGTGTCGGATACCCATGTATCGGGTAACCCGGGTTTAGGATTTTGATCCTATTTTTTGTTTTCCCTATATTGATTGTAAGCTTATGATTAATTGATAGTAATATATGCTTGGTGGAATGTTTTAGGATCACCCCATAGGTGTTTCTCATTATTTGGATGTTTATCGTCGTTCGGCACCATTTTCCTATGAGGCAAACCCTATTGCAATTGATAGTTTACTTGTTATAACTGTTTGCATGTGTTGTCTGCTATTTAAATGATTTTGATGCATGGTAGCTATTATCCAAGTAGTTTTTTAACTTACTTAGGGCGAATGACAGTCGATTATGCATGACTGGACTACTCAGGGCTGTGATAACCTAGTGCAGGATATCAAAGAGGGAATAGACGATTAAGTTCTTCCCTAGAGGGTCTATTGGTTTTAGTTTTGTACGTAGGACCTATGGTAATAGGGAATTGTGATTCCCAAGAGTGTTCTTAGTTTATACATGCATCATGACCATAGGAGGAATTAGACGTAAGTTCTTCCTCAGAGAATCTGTAGCTATCGTTGCAAGACCATAGGGGAATTAATGTGAGAGCTTTCCAGAGTGTTTGTGCCTTGTTTGATTACTGAACTATAGGGGTCTGCTAGTTTGAGCCGCCCAGAGAGTCAGTGTAAATTTTGATGGTTGGTTGTGATGAGTCCACCAAGACAAAGAACAAGCTTGGGTATTTCACTGCTTGTGTTTAGGTAGACTTTTGAGATACATGTTGTGTTACTTACTTTACCTTGGAATAGAAGGATTTACTAGTACTTCCTGTTTGTCTAATTAAATGAATGTAAATAGTAATTGGTATGATTATTTACTGGTATACTCTTATTAAATTACTGTACTTATCTTCCTTTACTTTTTCTATATTACTCACTTATAGTAGGGCACAAATCTTGTGGTGGTTTCCTACTGAGATTATTCTCACACCCTGTTTGGGTCCTGCTTTTCGGCCCAACGAGATTATATAGTTCCAGGTGTAGATAGGTATTGTGGTCCTTCTACCTCAGGTACATGATTGCTGGTTGGAGCTGGAGAGCATGGGACCGGGCTTTGGCTCATGATTCTGCTGGATTTTCTGTTTACATTTAGTACTTGGTTTCAGTTGTATATCAACACATTGTTTTGTTTACTGTATTCCATAGATACATGTACCATTCTGCATAATTTTTATATCATTTATAGATTACTGCATCTGCTTTTTTTTAGGTTTATTCTTCCCATGTATACTTTACCAAATGAGGGCATAGTTTCCCCACAAACTCACCAAGGCCCTCGCTGCTAGTCGGCAGCCTCTGGCGTTTGGGGAAACACGCTTGAGGTCCTGTAGCGAACCGGGTACGGGGCACTAGTTATATGGCTCTAGATTCGGGTCGTTATAAAGTTGTATCAGAGGAGTTTTATTTCTTTTCTATTGCCTGACTATTTTGCGACAATAGATAGGGATAGGAAGAAATGGGTAGTTAGTACTTAACTGTGTCCAGGAGTAATTAACCCGTGTACAGGGAAAAGCTATATTACCTCGTAATTGAAATTTTCAGTTTTTGCAAGTGTTACAATTTATTATATTTCACCGTTGGCTGATGCACATGTTTTGTGATGTTACAGTTTGTATGATTGTGGTTCTATTTTTTTGCAACCCAATGAGATGAGGGTGTGCCATCTCATACATCATATAGTCACTGGGTAGGAAATCACATGTCATTCATTTTACCATTCCATATAGGGTGCATTAGAATTTCATCTTGTTGTGATAGATTTCATGATAAATTACTCATGTTGTTGTGATTGTTTCTATGATAGACATACTTGTTGTGCTGATAAATTATTGTTTATTTTAAAGCCTATTTTGCATAGACGCCAAGCTCTGGTCATAGAGGTATTATGGGACCTCGAGGATCTGAATTTAGTGGATCATTGGATTTCTATGATATTTACTTGTTATATGCATTTTTATGATGCCCAGCTTTGATTCGTGGGGACTATGGACCCCCACTGATCAGAATTTGACACATGGATGTTTGTTTGTTTTCACTGTTTCTGGTGTTCGGTGCAGTTTCTGAGCTACTGCCCAGAAAAACTTATAATACACGGCGTGTAATTATTGATACACGCCCTGTAGTTTTTAAAAAACTATGTTACTAACTGTGTAAATAGAAACACTCGGTGGTGGAGAGTCTTCAGGAACACGTCGTGTACTGTAGGTACACGCTGTGTCCCCAGCCGTGTCACTCACAACACGGGTTGATAAAGCTCGAGTAGAACATGTCGGGTAGTCCTATCCAGGTACCCAGCCGTGTTAAGAGCATCACGGGTCTGCGTTACCTTATCTTAGACACGCCGTGTTGCTTTCGGAGCACACCATGTAGTCTTGTTTAGGTACCCGGTCGTGTCACGAACAACACGGGACGGTGTCACCTTCACCTATACACGATGTGTTTGTTCGAAACACGTCGTGCAAGGTTCATCTATGTAGATGGACGTGTATTTTAAAACACGGGCCGCTAAAGCCTTGTCTAGTACATGTCGTGTTTGTTCAGAACACGTCGTGTAGTCTCGGGTAAGTCGGGCCGTGTGGGTTAGCCATGTAAAGAGACTCTGGCAGGGGAATATTTTTCAAGTACACGCCATGTATGGGGTCAACACACCGTGTATTCTAGGATGTTACACGACCAGTGGTGGTAGAAGTACACACCCATGTGAACAGCTTTAACAAACACGCCGTGTAGTTGTGTTTTGAAAACATAAGTGTTTCTCTCTCCTGTTCCCATTTTTTACTCCTGTGTTTTTTGTCCTTGTTAATCCTAAATATGAAGTGTGAATTTGATTTCTCAGAGCTATGGAACCAAGACGTCATCCCGTTGCACGCTAGAAACCAGGCAGTGACCGTACGCCTAACACATCAGACCAAGGACTACCTATAGTTCCGTCGATCGTTCCGAACGTCGCACCTGCAGTGATTCTAGACACCGGTTCCAATGCTCAGTTCATAGAGGGTTTTATGAGGTTCATGCAGACCATCCAGGGAGCTCAGTATCTTGCCCCGTCTATGGCAGAGCTGACGCGTGTATTCCAGCACCAACATCCTCCCACATTCATAGGGGATGGAGGACCTCAGGCTGCAGAGTCATGGCTAGAAATGTTGCTTCACATCTTTGAGCATTAGGAGACACCCCCAGACAGAAGGGTGAAGCTCGCGACATACATTCTGTGAGATTCTCTCAAGAGGTTTTGGGATGTAGTCTCGCAGGCAGGGCGCCAACAGAATATGGCTTGGGATGAGTTCTAGCATGCGTTCTACGACTACTCCTACCCAGCGACGTTGAGGGCCAACAGAGAAAGAACATTCATGAAACTGCAGTAGGGTACTCTTTCAGTTATGGATTATTCTTCCCGTTTCACTGAGTTACAGCGTTTCACTCCCGTTCTGGGAAATGATGAGCTGTTTTTGGCAAGGAAGTTTGAGGAAGGCCTCAAACCAGAGATCAGATCGCAGGTGAACATCTTCCAGTTGACTTTTATTACCCTAATAATCAACCAGGCACTGATCACCTAACAAAATATGAGGCAGACTGGACTTGTTGACTAGGGCGGTTCAGCATCAAAGACTGATTCATTGCATACTAATAGTAGGAAGCGCCACTGAGAGTCTACTCGAGGTGACTCGAGGAAGTGAGTAAATTATTCTAGAAGACGAGATCTTCCTTATGGAAACCAAGTGGTGTGCTATCAGTGTGGAAAGAGTAGGCATAATAAGCCTTAGTGCCCAAGAGATCTAGTTGAGTGCCGAGCTTGTGGCAAGATGGGTCATCTACAGTGTTTTTGCAGGGTTCTTCTCCCAGCAGTTAGTAAAGGAGGATCGGTTTCTAATCCTCGTACAGGATCAGGATTACCAGTTCCACAGCAGACTGGGGGCTGGAGTTCTTCAGGTCGTTTAGGCTAGGGTAGAGGTCACGGACGTGGTGGTCAGGCTCAAGGAGGATCAGCTCAAGGATATTAGGCTACTACATAGGGCCGCAGTACTGGCCATACATTTGCAGTAGATCGGTTTCATCGAGAGCAGGATCTTGGACCTTCCACAGTTAGAGGTACGATCTTAGTAGCCTCAGTTTTATCTTCTGAATTTTTCGATACCATAGCTTCTCATAGATTTATTTCTGTTCACACCGTGGGGAGCCCTAGACATACTGTCTTTACTTCTGATGATACATTGGCACTAGACACTCCTTTGGTACATAGAACTACTAGGGTGCATCAATGCAGGGAGTGCCCCCTTGAGTTTGGTGGGTGTCACTTCTCTTGGGATCTTTATGTCCTTGAGATGACGGGTTATGATTTCATTCTCAGAATGGACTGGCTAGTTCCTTTCCAGGCCTTTGTCGATTGTTATCATCACAGGGTGAGTTTCACGTCACCAGAGGGCGGGTCTTTTCTTCACAAGGGAGAATGGGATGTCTCGGAAAGCAGAATTAGACCAGAGCATCATGGGTTGGGCAGTGCTACAGTCCATATTTCTAGTTTATATCTGGATGATCAGGGGACTTCTCAGATGGACTTCCCTCCAGTAGTTGACCGTTTTCCAGATGTCTTTTGAGAAGACTTTTCAGGGTTTCCTCAGGAGCGTGAGGTAGACTTTTCTATTGAGCTTGTTCCAGAAGTAGCACCGGTATCCATACCTCCTTATAGGATGGATACGCCTAAGTTTCAAGAGCTCAAGAAACAGTTGGAGGAGTTGCAGGCGAAGGGTTTTATCTGACCCTGTACATCCCCTTAGCATTCGCCTGTGTTGTTTGTGAAGAAGGTGGATGCTACCTTATGTCTTTGTGTGCACTATCGGAAGCTTAACCAGTTGACGGTCAAGAATCGATATCCATTTCTGAGAATTGCTGATCTTTTTTATTAGCTTCGAGGATCCAGGGTATTCTTGAATATCGACTTCAGATTCGGCTGTCATCAGTTGTGGGTTAGACCATCTTATATACCCCTCACAACTTTTCAAAGTAGGTATGGTCTGTACGAGTATCTGGTTATGTCGTTCGGTCTCACGAACACACCGACAGTTTTCATGGCGCTGATGAACAGAGTTTTCCATCCTTACATGGATTCTTTCATCGTTGTCTTTGTGGATGTTATCTTGGTGTACCCCCACACTCGACACGACCATGCTACCCATCTTGAGATCATATTGAGTACACTGAGAGAGCATCAGTTATATGTTAAGCTCTCAATGTTCCACTTCTGGATGGACAAGATTCACTTCCTGGGCCATGTCATCTTAGAGATAAAAGTATCAGTAGACCAAAAGAAAGTGAGAGTAGTAGTTACCTCGGAGCAGCCGAAGAATTTCTTCTAGGTATAGAGTTTCTTGGGACTGGCTGTTTATTAGAGGAGGTTTATACAAGACTTCTCATGATTAGCAGCACCGTTGATGGGATTGACTAAGAAATGTGTGAAGTATGTTTGGTCAGAAGCTTACGATTCAGCCATTCAAGAGTAGAAGGGGAGATTGACCTCATCACCGATTCTAGTTCTTCCAGAGTCGGGAAAGAGATATACAGTTTTCTGAGATGCATCGGGCATCGGTCTTAGAGAAGTGATTATGCAGGAGGATTGTGTTATTGTGTACGGATCTCAGTAGTTGAGGCCCCATGAGAAGAACTATCCTACACAAGACCTGTAGTTGGCAGCGGTTGTTTATGCTTTGCGTTGTTGGAGTAAATATCTCATGGGAGAGAATTTTGGGGTATATACTGACCACAAGAGCCTCAGGTATATATTCACACAGTGTGACTTGAATCTGAGATAGCGAATGTGGGTATAGTACATATAGTCATTTGACTTTGAGCTTGCTTATACGCCTGCGAATGGAAATGATTTGGCTGATGTACTGAGCAGGATGACTCAGTTACAGGTAGTTTAGGAGGCCTGCAGCGAGTGGCAGCTTATGGATCCGTTCTCTAAGATGCATTTGGAGGTGTACGACAGATAGGGACAGACATTTCTTTCTTCTTTATCTATTACCTCTACTCTTTTAGATCGAGTTCGAATGAGGCAGCTATCAGACCCAGAAGGCCTAGTCCTATAGGAGGGTTTGTCAGATGGAGACCCTACTCCACGGTGGACAGTGGGCGATGATGAGGTTCTATGTTTTCATGGTCGCATGTGGGTTTCAGCAGACATACGTGAGGAGCTGATGTGGGAGTTTCATGCTTCAGCATGAGCAGTTCATCCTGGTGTCACAAAGATGTATCAAGACTTACATCGTCAGTATAGGTGGCTAGGCATGAAGAAGGATGTGGCTGGTTTTGTTATGCGGTGTTCCACCTATCAGTAGGTGAAGGAAGAGCATCAGTGACCATGATGGCTTTTACAGCAGTTACCCATCCCTAATAGGAAATGGAATGACTTCGTGATGGACTTCGTAACAGGGTTACCAAGATCACCTCGAGGAAATGATGCAGTTTGGGTTGTAGTGGACAGGCTCAAGAAGGTTGCACACTTCTTTCCAATCAAGGAGACCTTCAGTGTTGATGAGCTAGATGGTTGTACATCCGAGAGATTGTAAGTCTTCATGGAGTTCCACACTCCATTGTTTCAGACAAAGATGTGTGTTTTACTTTGCACTTCTGGAAGGGGCTACAGAGGGCTTTGGGTACGTAGGTACTTTTGAGTATAGGATTCCATCCCCAAAGTGATGGCCAATTTGAGCGTACAATCTAGTTGCTTGAGGATATGCTCTGACCTTGTATTCTAGAGTTTGGCAGTACTTGGGAGAAGCATATCCCTTTGGTGGATTTCGCATACAAAAACAGTTTTCAGAAGACTATTCAGATGGCACCTTACGAGGCTTTGTATGATAGGTCATGCCGATCACCCTTATGCTAGATGGAGGCAAGATAGGCAGCTTTGTAGGGACCTCATCTTGTTTAGGAGACCTCAGAGCAGATAGAGTTGATTCAGAAGAGAATGGATACTTCACAGTCTCAGCAGATGTCTTATGCTGATCTACGGAGATAACCTTTGGAGTTCAAGGTTGGAGACCAGGTTTTTCTGCGTGTTACCCTGAGGATGGGACATTAGAGGATTATGAGATAGGAGAAACTCTCACCAAGATAATTCGGGCCATTTTATATTCTGGAGAAAGTCGGGCTGGTTGCTTACATGTTTTAGTTACCTCATAGGTACCAGGTTATGCACGACGTCTTTCATGATTCTCAGCTTCGACGGTATTTCTCAGACATGTCTCATGTTTTTCAACCCAAGGAGGTTGAGTTGAAGTAGGATGCATCTTTCAAGGAAAATCCTATCAGGATTTTTGATCGTAGTGCAAGGGTACTCTGTGATCGGTCTGTTCCTCTGGTACGGGTGCTATGGTAGCACGGCTGTACACAGGACGAGACATGGGAGAAGGAGGCTGATATGCGATCACAGTGGCCAGATTTGTTCGAGGATTCTTCTTCTAGGCCTTGTTAGGGAAATTCAAGGACGAATTTCTTTAAGGGGGAAGTTTGTAAGAACCGGGATCATCAGTTTTAGGTACAGATCTCCTTTATGGGCTTTTTAAGTAAAAAATAGAGTTTCTGGAAAATTTTTAAGTACACGTCATGTACTTTCTGAGTACACACTGTGTACTCTTCTCCTGCTCAAAGCCTTATGCTAGCTATGTCCTGGACACACACACGGTGTGTAGGGATAA
This sequence comes from Viscum album, assembly GCA_963277665.1. NCBI lineage: Eukaryota > Viridiplantae > Streptophyta > Magnoliopsida > Santalales > Viscaceae > Viscum > Viscum album. The sequence continues at coordinate 908,780,666 of OY728139.1, forward strand.
TGTGGTGGCCGCTTAAAGTGAATTATGGGAAAACCAAGTACATGCCATGTACTCTAAAAGTCAATGTTGTGTAATTTCTTTTTATTTTATTAATCATACCAGGGTCGCGCCTAATGCTCATTAATGTCTTCTTCTCTGCCTAATATGGTCCAGAGCGTCCAAAAAGGTCGATTCTTCTCCGAGCCACCTATCCATCACCGGTTGACCGAATCAAACTCCATCAATTGTAGAAGAATCATAGCGGTGAGTTCTTGGTTCTTATTTGGACTCATTTCCTGATACTTCCTCTCATGTGAGTTATCTGAGGTTGAACGTTTTAGATGTTTTTCTATATCTAATTTGTTCTAGGATGATTCAAGGTGCGAGGTTTAAGTAGATTGATCATCAAGGATCTAGGTAGGTGGTTTGTTTCCCTACGTTGAAGATCTTTGAGTTTTGGTTGAAAGAGTGCTGGATACCCATGTATCGGGTAACCCGGGTTTCGGATTTTGATCCTATTGTTCTTTCCCTAGATTTCTTGTTATCTTGTGATTAATTGATACTAATATATGCTTGGTTTCATGTGTGAGGATCACCCCATGGGTGTTTCTCCATTTTTGGTTGTTTATCATCATTCGGCACCCTTTGCATGTGTGGAAAACCATATTGCAATAGCTAGTTTACTTGTTATAACTATTTTAATGTGTTGCATGCTGTTTAAATTCTTTTGATTCACGGTAGCTATTATCCAAGTAGTTTTTGAACTTTCTTAGGGCTACTTACAGTCGATTATACATGACTGGATTGCTCAGGGCTGTGAGAACCTCGTGTGGGAGATCAAATAGTGAATAGACGGTTAAGTGCATCCCTAGAGGGTCTGTTAGTTTTAGTTTCATACGTAATACCTATGAGAATAGGACTTTTTGCTTCCCAAGAGTTTTATTAGTTTACACACGCATCGAGACCAGAGGAGGAATTAGACATCATTTCTTCCTCATAGTCTGTAGCTATCGTTGCAAGACCATAGGGGAATTGACGTGAGAGCTTCCCAGAGTGTCTGTGCCTTGTTTGATTACTAGACTATAGGGGTCTGCTAGTTTGAGCCACCCAAAGAGTTAGTGTAAATTTTGATGGTTGGTTTTGACGATTCCACCAAGCCAAAGAACGTGCTTGGGGTTTTTTAATTCTTGTGTTTAGGTAGTCTTTTGAGATACCTGATGTGTTACTTGCTTTACCATGGAATATATGGCTTTACTAGTTCTTCCTAGTTGTTTAATTAAATGAATGTGAATAGTAATTGGTAGTATTATTTACTAGTAAACTCTTAGTACATTACTCTACGTATCTTTCTTTACTTTTGCTATATTACTCATTGATAGTAGGGAAAAAATCTTGTGGTGGTTTCCTACTGGGATTATTCTCATGCCCTATTTGGGTCCTACTTTTCAGCCTAGACAGATTATATTGTTGCAGGTGTAGATAGGGATTGTGGTCCTCCTACCTCAGGTACATGATTGTTGTTTAGAGCTGGAGAGCATGGGATTGGGCTTTGGCACACGATGCTGTAGGATTTGTTGCTTACGTTTAGTACTTGGTTTCAGTTGTATTTCAGCACGTTGTTTTGTTTACTTATTTCCATAAATACATGTACCATTCTGCATCATTATTATATCAGTCATTTCTTCGACTTTTAGTTCAGTTGTTGTATTATATTTACTACTTCTGCTATTGTTTATGTTTATTCTTTCGCTGTATACTTTACTAAAAGAGGGCATAGTTTCCCCACAGACTCACCAAGGCCCTCGCTGCTAGTTGGCAGCCTCTGGTGTCTGGGGAAACGCGCTTGATGTCATGTGGCGAACCGGGTATGGGGCACCAGTTGTGTGGCTCTTGATTCGGATCGCTACAAACCTAAAAAAATATATATAAACCACTCTATGAATTAATTAATATAGATATGACATTTATTATCATTCATCCATTGTTTCAAATATATAACACCGATTTTCTAGGATTTTTGAAATGGAAAACTCTTTTTATGCCTCACAACTAGACTCAACCCATTTAACTATAGTAAAAATATCTTTATTACTAAACATGTATTATTACATGTGTTTGATGTTCATTACTAAGTAAACTATCTACGGAATCCCAAAAATCCTTTACGAGGGGTGGAATATGGTACATATATTCCCAAGCATTAGAAGTAGTTTGAAATGCATCATACCTTCCTTGAATTATTGGGTCACCCACCAGTTATTGTTGAGCCCGTAAGTTAATTTCTACTTCACAATATGGTATGTGAAACCTTTTTTTTCTAATCACAAATAACTAGTTAATTCTTTAATGATATTTTTTTAATTCATAGTGATTTTTAAAATCTATGTCTCCTGGTATAGATCAATTTTCTATAGTAATTTTGTGAAGTTGGTTTTTGAATTGATGTTCAAACAAATACTGGGCCCTTTATTCATATATGTTTTATCTATAACATTTTAAACTCCATTATTAATTAGAATCAATCTGTAAAGAAATGAATATTGATGAATAATCATACTTAATTTGTTTATGAGTCCAGTTTTGATCATAATAGATTATTAGGGAACTATTTATGATAAAAATCCATTATATGTTACTAGGATGCATTATCTATTAGTGGGAACATTCATTTGAATGTGTTTTTGATAAGATATAAACCATATATATGATTAGTTGTGTTCAATTATAGAAATTGGAACATCATCATGAAGTCCAAAGTTATACATGTGTATCCTATTAGATAATAGGTAGTCCTAAATATCTAGATCGAGAAGACTGTTCATGGAATTGTTTATAGGTATAACAAAATATGGAGGGTAATCACTAGTATTCTGAGTGACATCATCCCTTCTATGGGATAAATTCAGTAAATCTATGAATAAAGATGAATCATAAGCCATTTTCCCTATAGAATAAAATAATGATAAATATCTTGGATTTTTTTTAATAGTAAAAATTAATTACAATTTATATATTTTATCATAGATTGTGTGTGATTTATACACTAAACATAAACTACATTAATCTAATTTCATATAAAAAATCATAAAGGGGGATTTCTACCAAATATTTTATATGATTTAATTCATGCATTAGTGTCAACGGATTTCTTGTGTAGAAGAAACCATTCTTGCATTTGTATAAGGAACTTTTATGTTCTCAATAGAAGATTTTATTAATTCCAAGAATGAACAAAAAATAAAAGAAAATGGATCCCATTGAATATGTATAGGGGTAAGGGAAACCCTTATTCCTCCAATTTTATGCGAGCCACAGAAATATTTTGTGAACTAGCTTATTTTCTTCAAAATTAATTCATCTTTATTCTGGTTGGGTCAAATTCTAAGGGAACATTATTTAGCATCTATAAAAAATAGAATTCATACATTAAATAATACCACAAAGAGAATATTATTTAAAAACGATTTGACTAAAGTAAAAATGTATTGCCATAAAAAAAATTAAACTTCTATGTAAAGACGATGTGATGATCTATTACAGTCACCAACATATATTCATTTCATGGTATGTAAGAACCCCTTTCAATTTATATGAATCCTTTATATCCATTTTTTCAGATTCTTGTGAGTGTTTTTGGGTTTCCATCATTTAAGATAATGAGATAACACCCTGTTATGGTCATGTAAATGTACAGAGAAGAGGGCATAATTTGAGGTGATGTGGTTAAACATCTATATGGATTTATATATTTTATTAGAAATCCATCTATTAGTTGATTGAAACTAATTTAAGTTTTTTTCTTCTAAATATGACCCTTAGAACACATTTCAAGGATGAATAATTTTATACCAAAAAATTATAAGAAAAAAACATCATTTGAGAATCCTTCCATTATGAAAGGTTTCAAAGGATCTCCATTTATTAGATTTATAAGCAAGTTCTGAAGGAGGGAATGGATCATTATGTAATTCCATCATACTGATACCCTATATGTATAAAATTATTGCAACACTACTCACATATAAACCATTTTAAAGTACCCCTTGAGTTTTTTTCGTGGAGGAATTTCCACCATGTAAACCTTATATGGTGGTAAACCATATAACCATGTATCTTTAATGGATCCACTCACTCTCTTAGAACCCCAATGTCATGTGAAATTTATGCTTCCTAATGTGCATCACTTATTATTTTCAATGATCTATCACTAAATATGATTTCACCTATAGTTTTTTTCTTCATGAAGGGTCCCTTATATATATATATGGTCCACTTTAATATTATCTATTTAACCTAGGTTTCCAAAATTGGATAAATTAATTTCATATATTTCCTTATAATCTTCCCTTCACCCAGATTAAATCCATGAAAATCTTGTTCTACCAAAGCCTCCTCAAAGTACACTAGACTAACATGACTTGGTGACTAGTAAAGTCTTTATGATTCCATTAAATCGTGTATTTATTTGACAATACAAATAATTAAAATTATCGAATATTTCTTCTAATTTTCCTCCCAAACAAGTAGGTCCCTCATAATATAATCAATATTTTACTCCCTTACTAATGAGAGATCTATCTTTAGGAAATTGGTGAAAGCTCCACTGGATCAATATGTTCATATTATCTATAAAAACTATCCTTCATTTATTTTGAGCATCCATTAAAATCGAATGTGTTTAGTAAATAAACATGAGATAATTATGAGTTTATCATTTAGTATAATCCCCAATACTTCCTTACTGGATGAAACCACCCCTAAGTAGTCTCATTATTCCATATCTAGTCATCATCATGCATGAGATAATATTGATAGTCCCCCAACAAGGTGAAATCCCTTCATATATCCAATATCCTTCTATGTTTCCCAATAAAAACCCCCACATAAACTATTTTATTGGGACCTTTCACCTAGAAATTAATTCATCATGAGATTAAATAGCGTAGAATTGTTCTTTATCTTGTGAACAGAAAATAAAAAGCCACATGGTTCGGGTTTCATAATCATAAAAGTCATAACATTTTTCTGTGATTAATGGCCTAAAAAGCAACATCTATGATATTGGATACATAACCTTAAAAGGAACCACATTGGTCTAAGGAAAATATGATAATATGGATCTTCACTGGTCATAGTTTCAAGACAATAAAATTCATCATAATAGTCCTTGTCATATGACCATAAAAGATATGGCATCTCTTGTTAAAATTATCTAAAATTTGTGGGTTTGGATTCACATAATGGGTATATATAGGAATACCATCCCTCCAGAATGATATTGACTCCACAACACAAGACACCACCCTAGATGGAAATAAATTCCAGAGTGCCTTATTGTGTGGATTTATACTATATTGTGATCAATCAATGAGGGTAAAAATGGATAACCTCTCATACATAAAAATATAAATAATATTATACATATATATTAACACATAAATTACTAGTATCAATTAACCATTTTAATGATAAGGGTAAGTGGTATTCTAATAATAAATGATTTCATTAATATTTCTTAATACTATAAGAGATTTTTGGAATAATAAATAAAACACTTAGGGGGATGAGTTTTCCCCTCATATTATAATATTTAACATTCAGTACAAATCATTTAAAGTTTACCTTAATGAACATCTATCATTGAAAATAATTCCTTATACCAAACATAAATTGTAGTAATTGATGTGCAAGGGAACACTATTTGACATGGGATATGTGTGTATTAGGTAGTTTGTAAGGTCCCTCTTATATTTTTGAGGAATTTTATTATTATATATTTATAAATTTTAATCAGGTGGTGTGTTTTATGTTGAATTTTTTTTTAATTTCTTATTTGTACTAGTTATTTGATTATTGTTTACAAAAGCCTAAGATATGTTATTCACATATTCATAGTTTACCAAGTTTCTTAGTAAGTGGAAGTAAAATAATATACTAAAACCACATATTATCATTTCATAATTTTATTATTAAATATGTTTTATATTGATGTTTTCTAATATTATTTATGATGATAGACTACTGAGTATATGGATATAATCACCTATACATTATATGTATCTTTTATCGATTGAGTTGGAAAGAATACAATCATTGGATGATTATTTTTTGTGGCATATGTTGAGTTGTTATTTATCATATTGTTCATTATACCACAAATATATTTTGGGGTTTTGGGTTTTATTACATTTGGGAGTTTTTGTTATATTTTCATGGGTATAATCGTTCATATTATTTCAACTTGGAACTCATAATAGCCATTTTATAATGATTATAGTGGTTAATAAATTACTATTAAATATCATCATTTTGGGTTTGTATGCTTATTTATAGCCTAATGTTATGTTTTATATATCTTAATACCTCATATTTGTGAGATAAATACACTTATTGAAGTCACTAACATGTGGTCATCAATAAGTGGGATTAGGGAGTCACACATTATATTTTTGTTAAAAGATACATGATTTTTCTTGTCACTTGAATAAGGTTAGTTGAAGGAAATATAAGAAAATTATGAAATTGAAAATAAAAAAGGGAAACGAATTTGGATTTTAACTCTTAAAATTCCTCTCATTGAAAACCTCTTTAGGGGAATGGGTTTTGGACTTTTGTTTAAACTAGAACCTTATAGACATGGGAAAGAGACTTTGGAAAATTATTGGGTAGAAATTAGAAAATATTCAATTCTTAATAGGTGTGAGGAGAATATTTGGTGAGGAGTGGCATATATAATTGAGTGGCGGAGTGTTTTATTATTATATTATTCTTTAGCTATTTATTTTTCCTTAGTAATATGAGTTGTTTTATCATTAACACTAAATATAATAAAATAATTTATATAATTTAAATATTATGGTGATTACATCTATGATGACTCAAGGAATAGTGTATTTAACTTATAATGAATATATACTTTAAATTAGTTGTATTTTACTATTCACTAAAATATTCATTTATTTTAGAAAAATACAAAAACTAAACCTAACCTTTTTTAAATGTTTAGAATTCAAAAATGTACTATATTTTTTGAAAATAACTTTCTAAATATGAGAATTTTTATTTTTAATTAAATCATCATTTACTCCAAAAATACTGATTTTAAAATTTTATCTGCTTTTATGACACTTTGAATTTTTAATTAAGGTCTCATAAAATTATATTATAATAATAAGAAAAAAATTATTTATTTACGAATAGATTTTATAAAAGTAAATTTTCTTTTAAAAATTTATATTAATTATAAAATTATAAATAAAAATCTATGTTTTATAAAATACCAACACATAATTTATTATTTTCAAAACAAATTACTTAAACTATGATATAATTGTACCATATTTTAATTTATAAGAATGATAAATTTTGTTTATAATTTCATAGGTGAGGTTACTATTTTATTGGCTGGTTTACTATTTATAAGGATTAAATTACTATCCCAAATGTAAAGTAACTATCCAATTAGTATAAATTCATTAATTTATAGAAATGAATCTTATTTCATTCTTCCAAAATTTATAAAGTTATATTTGTCTTCTTTATTTGATTTTATGTGATTTATATTGTAGTACATAATTATTAGAAGGGAATTTCAATTGATAAGGTTTTGGGTTGTTATATTCAACCCCCTTATAAAATTTCAACCCCAAGATTTCATTTTTCAAACTATATGGTAAACGTGTGAGGGTGATTCTCCTTCATCACCTACTTCAGTTCCCATGTTGATTCTTCATACATATGGTTTCATGTTAGTTCTTTAAATAGGTGAGTAGTCTTGTTGTATAGAACATTATATTTATAGTCCTATATCATTATTGGATGCTCCTCATAAGAGATATCAGTTTCCAACTATAAAAACTCTTGATTCAATATGTGTGTGGGATCCGGTATGTACATCCTCAAGAGGGATACATAGAATAAATCTTATACATGAGACATGGTCGTTGGATGTTCTAGTCGATAAGCCAAATATCCAATACAATCAAGAATCTAGAAGTGTTATACGTACCTGGGATATGGATTTCCCATTTTCCAAATATCATGACCCTATTCCATTGAGATATGTGGAGGAATACCATGTCTCAAACCTTAAACTCAGTGTCTCATTGATGATTATTTGTATAGTTCTTCCATTATCTTTGGTATGCTTTGAAGTTTTATTGAATGTTTTTCACATTTTTTCTCAGTTTATTCAACCATTTTTGGTCCTAGAATCTTACGTTCACCGACATCATCCAAACATTCTAGTTTTCTACATATTTTACCATAAAGGGATTTATATAAATCCATTTTGATGCTTGAGTGAAAACTGTTGTTGTAAGTGATCTTGACCAGAGGAAGATGATAGACTCATATTATTTTGAAGTCCCTAGAACACTCTCTCCACATTTATTCCATTGTCTGGATATTTTTCTCTAACTAACCATCATTTTCTAGAATAAAGGTCGTACTAACTTTCAAATCATTATTTAGGGAATGTTGGATACTTCTCTAGAACATAGAGGTGGATCTGGAATATTAAATAGACACAATAAAGTGTGGTAATACATATAGAATTTCCAATTATTTAATTTATATCCATTTATGTTTTTCTACTGATAATTCCTCTCTAATTTCTATAATGTGAGTTTTATTTGTAAGCCGATCTACAATGGCCCATAAAGGATTATTCCCTTTGGATGTCTTTGTACGTCAGGTGACAAAGTCAATGATAATGATCTCCCACTTTCATATTATTATGGATAATGGTTTCATCATTTATTTAGACTTTTTTCCTTTCAACCATTACTTGCTAACATACTAGGAACTATGATGTATATTCAGTGATTTCATTCTTCATATTGTCAGACCATTAGTTTTCTCACAGATCTCGATACAAATTTTTGCTCCATGGGTGAATAGATAAGGTTGATCTTTGTCAAGAATTAATAATCTATTTATTTAACAGTATATTGGATGGTACAAATAGTATTCACCCATATACCATGACTCTTTCATTAACCATTTGGAACTCTCAGGATTTACCACATCTGATTTCTTCCACATTTTTCATGACTTTCTACAACATTTCTATGAGAATCCTTTATTTTCTGCTGGAGGGATGTATGATAAATGATAGGATAAAGGATTGTGGATGTTCCTTCCTTAATGATTCCCAAGTCAAGGATTTGAAAATCTAAAAAGATCTTATCCTTAAAAATTATCATTTTCGATAAGGAGGTAGGACCCTATCTACATAGATCATCTTCCACCTTATTTTCCTTACCATGGTGGTAGTGGATTGAGAATTCATAAACATTAATGAGTTCTAACCATCTTCATTTGTGCATATTAATATCCTTTTATTTAAATATATATTTTAGACTCTTATTATCTTTATATATCTCACACTTCTCCCCATAGAGTTAATACTCCTAGATTTTCAATGCAAAGACCACAACATTCAACTACAGATCATGTGTTGGATAGTTTTTATCATGAATTTTTAAATTGCATGAGGCATAGTCTATCAATTTTTCCTTTTTCATTAGTAAAAATCCAAATAACTTCCTTCAAGAATTTATGTACACCACAAATAGATCCCCCATTTTCGAATGTGTGAGTATTGGTGAAATGATAATCCATTTCTTCAAATATTTGAAGTGTTCTACACATTCACTGGTCCAGAAAAATCTTAGTCCCTTTTAACTCATTTGGGTTAGTGGATTTAAAAATCATGAGAATTCCATCATAAATCCTTTGTAATACCAAGACAGACCAAGGAAACTATGGATCTCTATTACAGATGTGGTAATATGATACTCTTTAATTACCTTTTTCATGGATGGGTCCATATATATTTCTTTTCTAGGGATAAGTACCCCAATAATTATACTTCCTCGGCCTAGATTTCACTATTACTAGACATTCCATAAGGTTTCTCCTTTAAATAATTCTTCATTATAATATTAAAATGCTCCCCTAGTTCCTCTTTGCTCTTGGAGTATATCAGAATATCATTAGTAAAGACTTCTAGAAACTTTTCATAGCAATATCTAAGACTAAATTAATTTAATCCAAGAAATTTGTTGGACCATTAGTTTGTCTTAAGTGAATCATTCTGAACTCATAGTGTCCATACCTCATTTGAGTGGTAGTCTGGGAAATATCTTCCTTCCTCATCTTCAATTGGTTATATCCTAACCGGTGGTCCACCTTAGAGAAATACATGGCCCTATATTTTTTATCGAACAATTCATCTATTCATGGAAGGTGAAACTAGTTCTTTATCATGATTTTTTAGCTAAAAATAATCAAAGAAAATGCACATTGGTACATCATTTTTTTAAAGAGGATTGGGACACCACATGGTGGAACACTCAGGTATATGAAACCTTTGTCTAGATTCTCCTATAACTAATTCTTAATGTTTTCCAGCTCAATAGTGGTCATTCTATAAGGTATATTTGATAAAGGAAGAGATCCAGTAATAAGTTTAATTGATAACTCAACCTATCAATTAGGAGTAATGTAACATCCCAGGTAAATAAAGATTATGAAATTTTCATATTAATTAATATTTGTGAATTAAATATTAATTTAACTTTAAAGGGGATTTTATGTTTGATGGAGTAAGTGAAATTCAAAAATGGGTTTCTCTAAAATCTTATGTTGCCCACAATTCTAAGTCATAATGAAAAATAATAATAAAATATTATTTTAAATTGTAGTTAAAGTCTAGAAGTTGTATTTGTATGAATGAACAGAACTAACTAAAATATTATTATACTTGTTTGTTAAATCTTTTTAAATTTATTTTAGTGGCTTAAAATGAGAATTGATCTAATTTTAAGCATAAAAAATTCTAATATTTTTAAAAGGTCGTTTTACCACCTTTTGATGGTGAACCCATTTTAAATATCGTTTTTGTCACTTATATATGTTCTATTTGACAAAATAAACTTCTTATTTAGATGTGGGGCATCATAATTTATATTGGGTAATTTTTTGGTATTTCTCTGTAAAGTTCATTTTTTAATGAATATTGAAAAATAATGCATTATAAGTCAAAAGTGTCTTCTCATCTGATTTATTTATGTAGTTAGATTGTCCTTTTAATTGGTTTTAAAGTTTAATTGGATTATATTTATATAATTTGATCCAATTTTTGTTATTTTAAGTAATGTCACTTTGAAATAGAACATAAACAAGTGTCAATCTTTTGATAGTTATTATTTTTTTTAAACACACTTTTTGGTTTGGACAACTTGAATTAATTTTAAATTAATTTCTACAACTTATGTATTTTGAATTTAGAAAAATTGATTCCATATTTGGAATTAGGAGTTCCAAATTGTGTAAATTGGTAACTTTTATTTTTAGACATTATGAATAGTCACTTTAATAATATTTTATTTATCATGGTTAAAAGGAAAATCTGGTAAATAGGGGTAACTATTAATATTATAGTAACATTAAATTACCCTAACACGTGTCCTAAAACTATTTAATGATATATTTATGACCCTTTTAATCCTTGGGTCGATTGTGGGACCCCATGGAGCCACATGAAAGTGAAAATTACATTTTATATAAATTAATTTAATGTTAAAGAAAAATGTAACGTAAAAATTTATCTTTTTGTAAAACAATTTTTATTCGATGTTATTTAAGATAACATTTAGACTATAAATAGTAATTATAAACCTAAAATATTTTCCTAAATCATGGTATTTTATTTATAATTTTTTTACATTAAATAAGTAAAATTAATTATTACACAGTGGCGATGTAGTGATTGATTCATTAATAAAGGATTCAGATAAATGATATTATAAATGTTAAACATAACGTAATTCTATTATTTTTATTTCAGAAACAAATTTTTTGGATGATATATACATTTTATATTTTTATTAATCAGGTTTCTTGGAATCAATCAAGTTGTTTTGGATTTTAAAAAAATTCATGATATGAATAGTATCAAAATTGAAATGATTCATATTTTAAAATATAAAATATTTTGTTAAATGTTATTAATTTGAAAACAAAAATATAATATGTGGTAAAATAGTTTTCATAAGTCTCAAATTTTATTAATGACTCTTTATTTGGATATTTTTCATGTTTTGGTAACTATTTTGATTCTCAAAGAGTTAAATGCTTGATAAAACGGTAAGAGTAAAAAGGGTTAAATAAAACCGATAAGGATTAAAAAATATTCAAACCATATCCAATTCTTATGGGATGATTTTATTTTGAATATATTCATTTTATATTAGAATTTAATTAGTTTTGTACTTTTTAATACAGAAAATCATTTTATAATAAAATAATACTTTCAATCATTCATAAAGATCCCCTCCTTGATCTTATAAAAGGCTACCACCTCTAACTCATACACACATTTCTCAAGAACCTTGGATCTTCTAAACTCAGCTCCAATAATATCCCAAATTTCCTATTGTCCACTTAGAAGACTTACTTTGTGAATTATTCAATATAATAAATCATTTTGGTTCAAACCAAAGGGAGTTTCCTGATTTGAAGGTAACGTCTTCTCTCAAGTTCGTTTTTTTTATTTCCCTTACCCAACCCCCTAAACTCTATTTATTCCATTATTTTATAAAAAAATAAGTATCTAAAATATACTAAGATGTTTTTATGAGAAGCATTAAAACTAGACTTACAGAAACCTCTATCTAATGGACATAGAACATACTATTTCTATGGACGATGAACTACTGGCTCATTAAATTATTATTATTCAATTATCTCCAACTGCCTCTTACAGTGGCCATTATGATGAAACTGTATTTATATGTGATAAATATTAAATTTATATTTTATATATTCTTCTATATTTTTCATTTATAGCATACCTTTATGGTTTCCATAATGGGTAAATATGATAATTTCATTTTAGAAAGTGCGGACTACCACCCAATCAAAGTGATATGACTCATTCATACCATACGTGGAATGTATGAAGGATGGAGTTAACTAAATTATATACGATATTATACTATAATTGTAATATAACTATGTATCATTAAATTTTAATTTCATTAAATACTAAATAGAAATGAAATTAGTGTTCATGCACACGTATGGCTAACCGTCTCCATGAACAGTGCATTTCATTTCTTATCTCCAAATATTATATCCTATTATAAATACATATATATACTTGATATATATGATATTGATATCTTGAATATCATTCTGGAGATAATGGAAATTTGACCACATGGACAACATGTAATTATAAGAAGTTCATTTTCAACTCAAGTACCAAATATCAACACAATGACCGTTATTAACCTAAATGATTATGTAATGTTAATGACATAGTAATAAGTGATATAAAATGAATAATAAACTGGAAAAATTATCTTAATAAAGTAAAAATTAACATTAGTTTTTTATTCAAGTAATTAAATAATTTACGTGTCAAGTCAGACATGAGGTAAGGGACTTCCTCTCAATCTCCTTTCATTGAGGTATACTTTGATTTATACTTCACTTTATTTTATACAGTGTATAAAACCATTTTCTTTTAACATAATTCAATGGGAATATTTTTTATATGTAGAATTTTATTAAATTAAAATGTAATGTTTTTATTTAATGTACGTGGTGAGAACGACCTTTCCACCGCCACAAACATTATTTGATATTTGGGTTCCGTAACATGCCATAATGTTTATAAAAGGAAAATAAATACCACATACTCTTTTTATATATTTTGGTGTTGAAAATGGATCTGAAAATGGATTTTGTTTTCAATATATTGAAATGTTATATTTTGATTGCACTATGGAAATGTTATCTTTCATTTATACTTGTTCATGTGTTATGATTATGTTATTGTTATTGGGCATTGTTCACGCATACAGGTGGTTCTATCATAAACATATGGGGGTGATCCTGATATAGCTCTCCAATGAGTTGAATAACAAGATGTATGTAAACCTTACTGTTTCTCCTGAGATATTTAATGAATATACTATGATGGGTATTCCAAACATAACTCCATATGTAGCTTTGAAAGCTACATCATTAGTATGTTATGTATGCCACAAGTTACCTTTATGATTTATGATTTCCATGTGTTATTCATAAATATTATGATTTTTTGTGGTATTTTAAACATTGAAAAGTATGATTTCATTTATTTTTATGTATTTATGGACTACTGTTTTCTTTCCTTGTTTTATAACATTTACTGAGCTTTTTATGATCATCCCATGTTTTGAAATGTTTTTCACAGGGTATAAGGAAGGGTAAGAGAAAAAAATGTATTCAAAAAGATTTATATGAAGAAAATAACTATTGTTTTATTTAGGGTGTTTTATTATTGTGAAAAAATTGGATATAGTATAAGTGTCTACATTGTAATTTTCTAGATGTAATGTAATAGTTACGGCTTAATTTTCTAAAACTCTAAATCTGAAAAGATCCTCAATGTATTAATTAAAGATTATGTAATTCTTAATGTTGGGACCTTATAGTTGGTTTCAAAGGTCGGTTTAGACAACCTTAGGAGTTAGTATATTGTGAAATTAATATCTATATATTAATTTATGGAAAGATTTAAATGATATAATATGTGAAGATTTCCGTATTGTTTCTTCTAAGAAATGTCTATGTTAAAAAAATTTATTCATAGAGGAAACATGGAATCTTTTCTAGGAAGGCATACAAAGGGAAATAACCTTCCAAATCTTTATCTTGAGATGGTCGGAATTAGAATTAAACAGTTTGTTGCAGTGATGGAATAGTTGAGGGTCGCACCCTCTAGGGTATGCTCATGCTACAATGGTACAAGGCTGGGGGTTCGTGTGCCTTGAATAATGGGTCCTCTTTATGGTCTTAGGTGACTAATATCATACCAATGCTCCTTCCGTTGTCCTAATGGATCATCGGGGAGGGTCTTATCGCCTTCTAGCAGACTAATTGGTCGGGTTCTGTGCTGGGGTATCCGGGTTGCCCAGCCCCCACCATCACGTTCAGAGAGGCGAGTTTATATCCCCATTTCTTCAGATATATGTTGCATCCAAACCAGCAAGTGGTTTTCGATGATATTTGCATGAATGATGAGCAGGATAGGTGCGTTTTCACCCCCTCTCCCTTAGGGCTGTTCAGCTCGAAGTTGTTCCGGAGAATGGTTTCCTCCCCAGGACAACATGATGGATGGAGTGATCTGGTATGGGGAAACGGAGTTCCAACTAAGTTTAGTTTCCTTTCATGGAGGCTTCGGAACAATTCCCTTCCATATGACTATAATATTAAATGGTTGGGGATCAGCATGGCTTCCTGCTGCCAATGTTGTGTGTTCATAAATGAAGAGAGCTTGAGCCACATCTTCTTCACGGGTGGTTGGGCCCACCATATTTGGAGATCCTTCGGTATTCTACCAGCTTATGGGGATCCATGTGGTAACATCAAAGTCTTCATGGAGCATTGGGTACAGGGGGCCATGGGAGCTTGCACTGACCTGGTAGCGAGGCGTGTCATTTTCATTCTGGGGTGCTGGGTGTTATGGAAAGATAGAAACCGTTCTAGGTATGAGGAGTTCCAATCCTCAGATAGGGCGGTTGTGGCCAGAACCAGGTGGCTTTTTCATGATTTTGTTGGCCTTGGAAACTTCAGGAATGAGGCTAAGTCCTTGGGTGATCTTTACGGGTTGAGGAATGCAGGTGCACAGAACGCTGCTAACCTCTTGGGGAGTTGGATCCGGTGGTTACATCTGAGGGATGGCCTCAAACTGAACACAGACGGCTCCTGTGGGATGGGTATGATGTGTAGAGTAGGGGTCGTGCGGGATGGCCGGGGGAGAGTAGTGCTAGCTTTTTCGGTTTTTTATGGAAGTGGCTCTCCGATTCGGGCGGAGGCTAATGCGGACATATCCGGCCTTATCGTTTACAAGGAGAGAGGTATTCTCATCAGCGAGGTGGAAATTGACTCCAATATTGTCCATAATGTCTTCACGGGTAAATGCATCATTCCCTGGTCCATATCCTATACCATGAGGAAGTCCAAGCTCTTGCTCAACAACCAAGTGAGAGTCTCTCATACGTGGAGGGAGGGGAACAAAGTGGCTGACCATCTGGCCTCTCTTGATTCTCCGGGTTCCCCGGTTTGTTTCTTTTACAATGTGTCTCATTTTAATCCTGTGGGGGAGGACCTTTTACGGGGTGATTCCCTTGGCCTACATTACTTTCTCCAACCCTAGGTGGGCCCCTCTGTTTCCCCCCCCCCCTTTTTCTGTTTGTTGTCTCTGCTTCCTTAATAAAAATCATAACGTTGGATGGATGGATGGAATAGTTTCATGAAAGTCATTTATGGGTTGCTTTGAAAATATTAAAATACATAAACTATATGAAAAATTCAGAAAGTGTGAGTTTTGGTTGTAGAAAATTTCATTCCTTGGTCACATTTTTTCTAAAAATGGCATAATTGTTGATCCTGCTAAAACAAAAGTTGTTGAAGAATGTCCATGACCCACAAATATAACTGAGATTCATAGTTTTCTTGGTTTGTTAGGCTATTATAGATGGTTTTTTGAGAATTTTTCAGGGTTATCTATCCCACTGACTAAGTTAACACAAAAAGGTGTCAACTATATCTCAAAAACATAATGTGATAATAGATTTCGGTAATTGAAAAGAAGATTGGTGATTGAACTAGATTTGGAACTTCTTTCCAAAAATGGTGTGTTTTTTATCTGTAGTGATGCTTCATTGAAAGGACTTGGTTGTTTCCAAATGCATAATGATCAGGTAATTGCTTATGCTTCACGTTAGTTGAAACCTCTTAAGTTGAGTTACCCTACACATGATTTGGAATTAGCTACTATTGTTTTTTCTTTAAAAATTTAGAGGCTTCATCTGTATAAAGTAAATGTGAAATATATACGTGAACACAAATGATTGAAGTATATATTCACTCAGATAGAATTGAACACGAGATATAGGAGATGGCTGGAATTAATCAAGGATTATTATTTCATGATTCATTGCCATCTAGGAATAGAAAATAAAGTGTCTGATGATTTGAGTCGAAAAATTAATGCTACATTAACCTTGCAAATTTTGGAACAAGATCCTTCGATTAAAAAATTGGTAAACTTTGGCGTAGAAGTTTTGGGTGTTAAAAATTCCTCATTTTTTTAGGTGTTAGTGATATCATCTCTATCATATAGAATTAAGAAAGAAAAAAAGAAAGATAGTGAGTTGTAGAAAACTGTAGAGTTGGTTAAAAATGTTAAGTTGACTAAATTAAACATTGATAATGATTGTATTTTGATATTTGGGAAGAGAATTTATGTGCCTTGTGATTCACAGTTGATAAATGATTTGTTATGTGAAGCTTATAGTTCTTCATTCTCTGTAAATCCCAAAAGTACTAATATGTATAGAGATCTTCAAGAGTATTACTAGTGGGATGGAATGAGAAGAGATATTGTTGACTTTACTTTGAAGTGTTTGAATTTTCAATAGGTTAAAGTAGAGTGGAGGCTACCAAAAATAAATGCTTCATCCTTTATCTATGGTAGAGTGGAAATGGTAAAATATATCCATGGAAATAATAGTGGATTACTGAAGAAATATCAAGGTAACAATGCAATCAGGGTTATTGTTGACTGATTGACTAAGTCTTCTCATTTTCTTCCCATTCAAGATACTCTATCTCTAGATCAACTTTCTCAATTATATGTAAAAGAGATATTCAGGTTACATGGAGTTCCCCTCTCCATTATATCTGATCATGAATCAAGGTTCACTTATAACTTTTGGAAAGTCCTTCAGAACTCTTTGGGTACTGAATTAAATTTTTGTACAGCTTTTCATCCTCAATCATATGGGTATTCCGAACAAACAATTTAGACGTTTAAAAATATGATATGTTATTGTTCAAAGGATTACCAAGAAAGTTGGGAATAATAACTTTCTTTGGTTGAGTTTTATTATAATAATAGTTTTCAATCGAGTATACAGATAGCACCATTTGAGGAATTATATGGGAATCAATTTCACACTCTAGTATTTTGGGATAAATTATGTGAAAGGAAGTTGATGGGAAAGGAATTGGTAAAAGAGATGGGAGAAAAAAGTTTAGTTTATTTAGAAGCACATGATAATATCTCAGAGCGGGCAGAAAATTTGTGCAGATAACTGAAAGAAGGATCATTCTTTCATGGTTGGTGATAATTTCTTTTTCAATGTTTCTCCTTATAAAAGTGTGATGTGTTTTGTTAAGAAGGGAAATCTGAATCTGAGGTTCATTGGACCCTATGAAATATTTGAGAAATTTGGATCAGTTGTGTACATAATGGATTTACATAAAAGTTTATCCCATGAACACAATGTTTTTATAGTTTAAATTTTGAGAAATTATATGTCGTATCGATCTCATGATTTGAGTCCATAGGTAGCTCATTTGGAAGATAATATACATTTATAAGGAACAACTAGTCTAGATTCATGACCGAAGAGAGTAAGTGTAGTAGATTAAGTTGACTTGTGAGGTAAAGGTTTTGTGGAAAAACCATATGGTTGAAGAGGCAACATGGGAATCTAAAAATGATATGAGGGATAAGTACCACTATTTATTTGGTATGTGAATAAAATTTTGAGGATGAAATTTCCAAAATGGGGGAAGGATGTAACATCCCAGGTAACTGAAGAATATGACATTATTATATTTATTAATATTTTTGAATTAAATATTAATTTTACTTTAATTGGGATTCTTTTTTGGATGGAGTACCCAACACTCAACAATGGGTTTCTCCTAAATCTTTTGTTGAATAGAATGATGAGTCATACTGAAAAATAATTATACAGTATTATTTTAAATGGTAGTTAGCGACTAGACCTTGAATTGGAAGGAATGAACAAAACCAAATAAAATTTGATCTTAAATTTTTGTTAAATGTTTGCACATTTATGTAATAACATTTAGAGGCTTAAAATGAGAATGATTAAGATTTTATGCATGAAACACACTAATATTTAGGTCGTTTTACAGCTTTTTGATGGAGAGAACCATTTAAATCTAGTTTTTTTCACTTTTATATATTCCATTTAACATAATAAACTTTTCAATAAAAGAGTATCATAAAAATTTACTTAGGGTAAATTTTTGGTATTATTTTGATAAACTTCTTTTTTTTAATGAATAGTGAAAAATACTTCATTTTAAGTCAAAACTGTCTTTTTATATGATGTATTAATATATTTAAATTGTTATTTTAATTGGTTTTATTGTTTAATTGGATTATATTTTTATAATTCGATCCAATTTTGGTCATTTGAAGTAAGTTCACTTTGAAATTGGATATAAACACATGTCAATCGTTTGATAGTTATTATTTCTTAAAAACATGTATTTGGTTTTGACAACGGAAATTGATTTTAAACTAATTTATGAAACTTATTTTCTTTAAATTTGAAAAAATTGATTTCATATTTTGAATTAGGAGTTACAAAATTTTTAAATAGGTAAATTTTATTTTTCAACATTATGAATAGTAACATCATTAAATATTTTATTTACCATGGTTAAAGGGTAAATCTGGTAAATAAGGGTAACAAATAATATTATAATAATATTAAATTACCCTAACACATATCCTAATCCTTTTTTATGATACATTTTCAACCATTCTAATCCTTGAGTCGATTATGGAACCATGTGGAGCCACTTGTAAGTGAAAATGACATTTTATTAAAATTAATTTACAGTTATGAAAAATGTAACATTAACATATATTTTTTAGTAAAATAAATTTTATATGGCATTATATAAGATATATTTTTTACTATAAATAATAATTATAAATCTAAATAGATTTCATAAATCGTGGTATTTCATTTATAATTTTTAGACATTAAATAAATAAAATTAATTATGACTCAATAGTGATGTAGTGATTGCTTCATTAATAAAGGATTCAAATAAATGATATTATAAATGTTCAAATAAATGTCATTTTGTTATTTTGATGTTTTAAGTGATTTTTTTGGATGATAGTTAC
Organism: Viscum album; assembly: GCA_963277665.1. Classification (NCBI taxonomy): domain Eukaryota; kingdom Viridiplantae; phylum Streptophyta; class Magnoliopsida; order Santalales; family Viscaceae; genus Viscum; species Viscum album. Next base: position 908,800,668 of record OY728139.1, read on the forward strand.
ATGTTGGATTTATATTAATTAATTGTGTTCAAATCAATCAAATTTTTTTGGATTTTTTAATAAGTCATGAAATGAATAGTGTCAAAATTGATTAAATTCATATTTAAAAATATAAAATATTTTATTAAATATTATAAAATATAAAAACACATATATTTGGCCAAATTGTTTTTATTGGTCTCAAATTTTATTAATGACTCATTATATGGATATTTGTCATTTTTTTGTGACTATTTTGATTCTCAATGTGTTAAATTCATGATAAAATAGTAAGAGTAAAAGAGGGTTAAATAAAAAAGATAAGGATTAAAAAATATCCAAAACCTATCCAATTATTATCAGATTATTTTATTTTTGACTTATATTCATACTATCATCTAATTTAATGAGTTTTAGAACTTTGGATTCCAAAAATCATTTTATAATAAAGTAATACTTTCATACATTTGTAAAGAGACCATCCTCCCTCTTATAAAAGGCCACCACTTCTAACCGATTACTCACACCTCTCAGGCCCCTTGGATCAACCACAATATTATCCAATAAGCTCCCAACATCCCTATCTTAGACCTAGAAGCCTTAATTTGATCATAAGGAAATTCAATAATTCTTTTTCGTTCAATCCAATTGAGATACCCGGTTTAAAGGTTATATATTCTCTCAAGTTCATTTATTTTATTTTCCTTATCAAACCCCTTAAACCCTATTTATTCCATTATTTTATAAAATAATCTGTATATTCAGTGTACTAGTATTTTTTTATGATAAATATCAAAATACACTTACACACACCTCCATCTAATGGATTTAGAACATACTATTTCAGTGGATGGTGAACTAATACATCACGAAATGATGATTGTTAAATTATCTCCTACTACCTATTATGGTGTCTATAATGATGGAACTGTATATATATGTGATATATATTATATTTATATTGTCTCTATGCTTTGGTACTTTCCATTTATATCATGCCATTATGGTTTTCATAATGGGTAAATATGATAATTTCATTTGAGAAAGTGCGGACTACATCCCCCTTAAAGTGATATGACTCATTAATGCCATACATTAAACATATAATGGATGGAGTTAAAGAAATAATATATTATATTATAATTTAATTATAATATACCTATATATCATTAGGTTTTCATTCCATTAAATATGAAATAGAAATGAAAGTATCATTCATATGTACGTACGTCTTACCGTCTCTATGAACGGTGCATTCCATTTCTTATCTCAAAATTTTATGTACTATTATAAATAAATATATACGTTGGATATATATGATACGTGTGATATCTAAACAATGAATATCATTCTGTATATAATTAAATTTTTACCACATGGAAAAGTTTTAATTATAAGAAGTTCATTTTTTACTCAAGTACAAAATATCGACAAAACAAATGTTATTAACTTAAATGATTATGTAATGTTTATAATGTGGAAATAAGTGATATAAAAAGAATAATATACTTGGAAAAGGTTATGATGAAAGTTGAAATTAAATTTATTTTATTATTCATGAGATTTAGAACAAACGTGTCAAGTCAAACACGAGGTAAGGGGCTTCATCTCAATCTCCTTTCATTGAGGAATACTTTTATTTATACACAAATTTCTTTTATACTGTGTGTAAACCCCTTTAACATATAATTTCATTAAAAGGAAATCTATTTTCTATGTATAATTTTACTAAAATACATAGGGAATGTTTCTTTTTAACGTAAACGGTGACAACGACCTTTCGGCCGCCGCAAGCATTACTTGATATTTGGATTCCTTAACAAGCCATAATGTTTTTAAAAGGAAAGTAAATACCATATAGTCTTTTTATTTATTTTGGTATTGAAAATGTTTTGATAATGGATTGATTATGTGACTGACTAAAAATTAATATTTTTATTTTCCAAACACTTTTGAGGAAAATTTGAGAAACCAACAAATACTTTTGAGGAAAATTAGTAAACCATATATGACTTCACAAAAAACATCAAACACCAATTTCTAGAATATAACGGGCAACCAACCAACCTAATAAACAAAATAAAATAAGCACACCATCATTAAAATAGACATTCTTCCCAGAAGGCATCGAAATCACCCGAGAGAAGGCCAATAATCACTAGAAAGCAGAAAGAACAATCCTCTAAAAAAGCATGAAAAAACCTCAAAATTGGTGTCCTCGAATGCCACTGATGTGACCATCAACACCATCCGAAATCCTCCAACCCACTAGAAAACTCCAGTCGAAGGCCTCCCAAACACTCCAACAATATGAGATGTACTCCCAAAAATATCCTAGTAGGAACACATCCACATAAGGCCAACGAAGAATCCAGATTGAGGAAGCCCATATTGTCATGATGGTGCATCCTACTCTTCATAGAACCATAGCCCAACCTAGAATGCCAATGAAAACCCCTTGTTAGACAGATGCAGTGCCCACAAACCTCTAACCATAGATACCCAAAGATGAACAATGAAAATTCCAATCCACGGATTCAACTCATTCATACACCCAATCCACCAATCGTGAGCCTTCAACACATAAATCAAAAAACACTAAAGCCAGACCTGTGATTCACAGCTCCTAAAATGATAGAACAAAAAATCTTTTAACATTTTCAACTTTTGATGTACGCTTTCTTACCCGTAGAACCACTAAACAATCAAGAGATTCAAGAACCAAGCAAAAAAAAGGACGAGCTAAAAAACCCAGTAAGGGATTAAAAAATGAATAAAACATAGAACATGGGTTAGAAGGAAAAAAAATTTGACTTAAAAATATGTGAAACATAAATAAAAATAATTAATAATAACATGTATAACATGGGATCATATAACCATTGAGTCATAAGAATGTTGAAACAATATACGACAATAAATAATCATGATTAATGGCTCATTGCACATGGAAGAGTATGAGTCAATGTTAACCACCAACACTGTTTCACATGGATCACAAGTCAAGGAGAAACACTAAGATGGTTGGGTATGGATCATGAGTAAACGCTAACCACCAAGACCATTTGACATGTAGTCTCTTCAGGCTTAACATTACCCAATTTATTGGAGTGTTATCTAGTCACAACCATCATAACATATTCTGTAATATGTATTTTATGTGAAACATAAAAATAATGGATACGCATTGAAAGAAAAGGATTTCATAATCATTCTATAAAGAATAGTAAATAGGAATATCGTAAAAGTGTACATTAAACAATATATTTAAATACTAAAATGGCATTCATAAGGAAACATTGAAATATATTATAATAAGTGACGTGAAAATGAAGTGAAAACATGCAAAAATAGTGTTTAATAAACTCTATAAGAAAACATTTTAGTGTGGTTTAATGAAACTATTAAAGATAATTTAAATCAAAAAAGGCATAATATTTTATATAAAAATATAAAATAAAAAAATATATTTATTAATGATAAAAAAATTTTTTTTAAAAAATGGTGGATTAGTAAATATTATAGAAGGAACCTAAAAATGGGTAAGAAATCGAGAAGTTCCCCTTAAGTGGTCTTTCATAACAGGATGAATTGAGAATGGTTGTTTTTTAAAACATGTATTTTCCCATAAAAATAGGATGTACTTATCTGTAAAAAAAATTTGGAACATAAAAATATAATTTATACTAACTCTATAAAAAAGAGTTACATTAGGATAGAGAGAGGGAAAGATTAACCCGAAGTAAAAAATAGAGGTTCGGAAATAATCCCTTGCCATATGATAGAAAGTGTTATTTACATGAACTTACTTTCATGGTTATTCAAAAAAAATCTATTAATTAATTAGTTCATAACCATTTTTACATGATTTATTTTTAAAATATATTTTTTTGTTCATTCATGGACTTTTTGATGATTTATAATATAATATTTCATCATTCGGGGGTGTTTATTTCATTGGTTTTCATGATCTGTTCACTTGTATTAATGTATGAAAGATCATGTAAAATGGGAATATATATCCAAACTTGAAGTTATATTTTATTCATTAACATCTATAATATTAAATAGTTATATAATTAAATTGGTTATTTGGGGTGAGGGTGAATCATGAGATATGACGTTAGTGAATATCGTTTCGATTATTTTGGGGTTTTTGATCATCAAAAACTAGTTTTGATTTATTAATCAATATATTGTATATATAATGGTTTTAGAACATTAAATAGGTTATAATAATTATATTTTTTTATTTTTTATCCATAAATATATTTTTCTTTCCATCCTTGAAGGCGATAATAGAAATTGATAAACCTATGTCCTTGAATTCTATAAATTAACACATCATGTATGATGTTTTCATTTTTTGGAAAAAAGGTTGAGAGGAATATAAATTATTATGGCTTATTACATAAACAATAACACTAAACTTTATAAAATTTATGGATTTATCCTATCACTTGTATAAGGGTAGGTTAAGGAAAGATAATAAAGGGAATAAATTGAAAAGAAAAAAAGGGAATGAAAGAGGATTTTAACTCTTAATCATATTCTCTTTGAGAATCATCTTAAGGGAATGGATTTTGGCCTTTTACTGATACTAGGTCCTCATAGATATGAGGAAGTGACTTGAAAATAGTATTAGGAATAAATTTGACAATATTCAAGTCTTGATAGGTGTGAGGAGAAGAGGTGGTGAGGGGTGGTATTTATAGTGGAGGATCAGGGTATTTTCTCGTTATTTTATTCATTAGTTTATTACTTTCCATCAAGACAATGAATGTATTGAAAATTATAATTAATAAAATTAAAATAATTATGTTAATTTCAATATTATGATGATTACATCAGCGATGACTCAATGAATAGTATATTTAATATATAATGTATACATACTATAAATTATCAAATTTTACTATTCACCAAAAATTCATGTATTTTTTAAAAAAACTAAAAAATTCACCCCAACAATTTTTCAACATGTATAATTTAAAAATTAAATCCATTTTATGAAAATAATTTTATAAATATGATGAATATAATTTTTATTAAAATCATCATTTACTATAAAAATGTCGATTTTAAAATTATAACTGATTTTATGCAACTTTTAAAAATTAATAATGGTATCATGAAATTATATTATAATCATAAGACTAAAAATATTGATTTAAGAATACATTTTTTGAAAATAAATTTCATTTTTAGTAATTATATAAAATACAAAAGTATAAATAAACATTTGTGTTTTATAAAATACCAACACTTAATTTATCATTTTCAAAACATTTATTGGCTTAAATTTTTAAATAATTATATAATATTATTATTTATAGTATGGATAAATTTTATTTATAGTTTCATAGTTGAGTTTACTATTATTTTTTCTAGTTTACTGTTCATAAGGGTCTCATTGCTATTCCAATGGTCAAGTTACAATTCCATTAGTATGACTTCATTTATTTCTAGATATAACTCTTATATCATTAATATTTCATTTATAATGTTTATTTTGTGTTATTTATATAATTTTATGGGATTTATACTAAATTAAATAATTATACTTAGGTAATTTATCTTGATAAAATTTTGGTTTATTACATAATATATTGGCTGGATCCCACTAAGATTTTAAAGATAATGAAATAGTTAGAGGACTTTATTATTAAGGGCTTCCTAAGACCCAGTATTTCCCCTTGGGTAACACCAGTGTTCATTTCTGAGAATTAAAACGATTGATTGAGGTTGTGTGTGGATTATTGGTGCTTGAACTAAGAAAATGTAATGAATAATCATCCATTAATTGTAGTTGATGATCTATTCAATCAGTTAAGAGGGGTGTGATGATTATCAAAGATAGAACACAGATCAGGTTATATATATCTTCAATTATAGGATGAGGATATACCAAAGATGACCTGAAGATGTATCTATGATCACCATGAGTACTTGGGGATTCCTTTTGGAATTATTAACACCCGAGTGGTGTTCATGGGACTCTTAAACTAGAACTTTCACAATTTCTTAGACTGGTTTGTTTTGGTCTTCATAGATGACATACTAGTGAACACAAAATTCACATAGTATAATGTGAGACACTTGAGGATGGTCCAAGACATACTCTGATAGAACAATATTTTTGGGAATCACTCAAAGTGTAAGATATGGATTCAGGAGGTCCACTTTCTAGGACATGTCATATTGTCTTATGGTGTAGTATTATAAACATATAAGGTCAAGGAAATACTATCATGGGAGCCACCCAAGATTGTGAATAAGGTACAAAGAATCCTTGTATTAGTGGGATACTACAATAGATTTGTGCCCAATTTCTCTTGGATATATTCACCTTTGATAGCTCTGATCTAAATTGGGTCACATTTCTTGTTTATAAAAAGGTACAAATATGCCTTTTAGGATATTAAACAGAGATTAAATATCGCACAATCTTGGAATTTACATATGAAGAATCAAGTATATATTGTTTTGTGATGCCTCAGTGACTGGACATGAATGATGTAGAGTTCTGAAGTGATTTCCAATGGGTCCTGATAGTTGAGACAAGGTGAGAAACAGTATGTGACCCATGATCTAGAGTTGGCATCGATAGTCTTCTCCATAAAAAATTATGACACTGCCTAATTGGATAGTTTTTTGTCATCAAATCTGTCTATATGAACCTTAAGTATATTTTATCTCTAAATGATGTCTACTTTAGGTAGACACCATGGATAAATCTCATCTAATATTATTTCTTAGTGATATTCTATACTCTTGAGTAGGGGAATGTTGAAGAATATTATCTCAAGACGAGCTCTTTCCCATTGTTATTGACCTGGGCTTTAGACTAGTTAGCCTCTGTGCATTTTTCCACAGTGGAAAAGGATAGTGAAACATATCTATAGACTATGGTTCTTAACCTACCTCATCCACTTCATATTAGGTATGATCAACATGGTGATACCAACTATAATACCTACATACTAACATACCCACTAGGCATGATCTTAATGATTTTTCTAAATGTGGGGATCACATTAAACTATTCAAATGGTGGAATATGGTACTAATAACATTTTGGTAGGATGTGATGATTGAGTTTAATAAATTAACTTTCACGGTAAACCTATGTGTGTATAATATGTACTATGACCTTCAGTGTCAGTTATTGTGTCTTTGTATAATGAAGTGTGTAGCGATTTTTGTCTCTTGATGCCACGCCTTTCAAAAAGCGATGGATGGACACCATGTTCCAGAGGGTCTATCTCAACTCATTGAGGTTGTATAGTAGAAATCGGCTGGAATATCTATATTTTAATTGGTAGGGAATCTATGGACATATAGAGGACATGATACCATCTACAATATCATAGAATAACTCTACAAGTTTTCCCACTTCTATTCTATTTGAGAGTAGAGTTTAATAGAGATATTGGGATTCCACTACTTACATGTGATATTTTGGCTCCATATAGTTGCATTGATTCATATTTTATACCATCATGATATCATCATGTCATAATTATAGAGAGTATTTTACAAGGCCCTTGGGAATCATTTTATATTGATCATGGTGTTCCAACCCTAGACTAACAGCTAGAATGATTAGATTATTCAGCATCTAGAGTACATGTTGTGTGCTTGCATATTGACCTTTGGTCATAGTTGGAATGATCTCTTACCCTTGGTGGAGTTTTCATATCATAATATAAACCATTCTTTTATTGGTATGACACTGTTTTTGGCCTTTTACAGCAGACCCAAAAAGTCACCACTATGTTGGACTAATCTAAAAGAGTCATCACATATGGTCCTAGAGCTTGTTCAAGCTCTAACAGAGAATGTACAGATCATCAGGAGTAGATGAGGACATAAAAGATCCATCAAAAGTCTAATGTGGACCAATTATGGAGACCTTAGGAGTTCTTGGTTGGAGACCATGTATTATAAAAGTTCAAACCTAACTGTGGGATGATAAGATTTTTCTAGGGTGGAAAGTTATCTCTAATATTCATTGGCCATTTCTAGATACTACATAGGGTTGGTGAGGTCATGTATCTCTTACCCCTGCCACTATAGTTTTCTGGTTAAATGACATATTTCATTGTCACAGGTGAGGAGGTATGTTAATGATACATCGCATGTTATCAACTGGGGTGAGCTAGAAAAGGAGGATGGATCTTTCTTTTTTGAGTACATGATGGAGATCGATTATTGGTAGTAGAAGATATTATGCGGGTGGTCAGTTCCATTGGTGAATGTCTGGTGGTTGCATGGGAATCTTCAAGAAAGCACCTATGAGTGGGATACCTATATGATATCTCGGTACCCACCCCATTATTATTAGTCTTTTTCAGTTTTTAGGAACAAAATACTTATGTTTTTAAGACTGTAACAACTCTTTTTTTGTTTAAATCATTTGAATAAATTTTTTAATATTTTTGGATCCAAGTGTTGAGATAGAAAAAGATTCAGAGGACCAGTGATCCTGGTAAATGTAATGAATCATATTTTCATATTAATCTTCAAAATATATCTTGAAATATTTTCAAATCCATAAACTGAGATGAAATGATACCCTATGTCTTCGTGAGCCTGATAAATAGTGTAATAACTTTATAACAAATGTTTATATTGGAAATCTAATGTTTTTTATGGTTTTAATTCATGGATTTTACCCTATGTGTGACAAATAGTGATCTGCATTAAATAATTCACTTTTACACAATAAAGGTTGATAAATAATTAAATATGTTAAATATGTATTTTCTTTTTTAATTAAATAAAAGAAGTAGACTCTTTTATAACTAAACTATTATGGAATGTTTTCATGTTTAGTTACGTAACCCTGAGAATTGATTGATATCATATGAGGAGATTGTTGGCAGATTAAAATAGAGAGTAGGATCAAATCGATACCAAAAATATTGTCTATTCCAATCGAGTTTATGGATCTCTCCAACTACTAAATTATTTATTATTATTCAGAAGTGATTGATAGAAACTCGTGGTAGGTCATTTCTATTTTGTGGATTCATTCTGTTTGTTTATACCCTATTTAATATGGATCAATTCCAATAACTAGAATTTATTTGTGCATAAATTATTGATTTATGGTTGATTTATTGGACTATTCTATGGTTCTTGACTAATATTTATTTAGTAAATGAATCTAGAAAAACCTAATAATGTATGAGTCTTGTTACTCTAATTTTTTTTGAATATCTTCCCCATTTCTCTGTATGATTCATCATTATCATTCCCTTATTTGGTGGTTCTATGGATACCTAATATCTGATTGTTTTTTGAATATTATTTTTTACATCATATTGATACTGGGGATATAGTTTATGATAGATTAAGAGATCGAGGTGCATCGATGGATGATGATCATAGGTGGATCATATCGGAATGGTGGTTCTTATACTTATAGGTTTTACATGTGATGGTGGAGAGGTGGAAAGATAGTGTGGATCGATGGGATGATTTCCAAGCTGATTGAAGCCTAGATTCTATTAATTGGTGATGGAGAATATTTATATGAGTTTCTTATGAATTATCAATAGCGATTTTAATGGAATTAGGATACGAGGGAAGGAATCAATGGTTTGTTTTTCAAATCCTATGTTACATAGAACGTAATCTAAAGATACATGTCATGTGGGACCTCTGGTTGTGGTGCTATAGATTCTATGAAAAGTTAAGGACAACATTTTTTTGGTATCTGACACATATCTTGTGACCCCTTGACAATGGATTACTGTGTATCTCTATGGATAAATAGGCATGGTAATGACATGGAATTTGAGCATGGGTTCAGTTCATGACTATGATCCAATACTTGGACATGGACCAATACATGGGCATGGGCATGGCCTGATGTACATGGGTACTTCCAAGTGTACATAATAATTGGAAGGGGGAATGCTAATTGGAAGTACAACCCTTTCACATAGTTCAACCCTTATGAAAACTCCTTGTATATGGATCTTTACATGTCGTGTGAGATGGAAACACACTGAATGCCCAGGGGCTTTCAATACACACATTTTACCCCTAATACACAACTTTTACTCCCTTCGATGGAATTTGGATCCTTAGATTCCTCAATTTAGACCTGGGTTAGTTTATTAAGAGACCCTGGTTCTTTCCCTTTAGGTTACATTGTAACATTACATCCTTGAAATAGGATTTTGATCTCCTCTAGGGGTCATGTACACATATAGTTAGGTGTATCCTCATGTGGGACTAGATTTGAATCTGATATTATTACTAGTTTGGATTTATGGTATCAGTGTCACCACCATGTTTAGGGTATTAATCCTTAATATAAAAGGTTGTTCTGATAAATTTTATAGTTCCTCCTAATGGACCAGGGTGTGATCACCTAGCAGGATGATGATATCTTCAGAGATCCCATGTGTAATTCATGGTGTGGTCATATGAGCATGACCTCTCAGATAACTATTGTCAATGACAGCATGACTTTGGGGGAGATCCCTCCATGAGAAGTATTACATTAAATTCTAAAGAAAAATCGTGTGGCTAGTATTATTGGATGATACTTTTTTATATCAGTTTTCTCTTATGAGTATATCTCGGTTTATTGTTATTACTTCTCTCATATTGATGACATATTTTGTGTCGAGATGAAAACTCATTGATGATTTATGCTTAGTGATTTTGGGGTGTCCCACTGGGTATTATTATACTCATCCCCCAAATCTTCATTCCACATTCATATCAGGTATTATTTAAGAAACAATCCATTTGATGGTGTTCTATAAGGATCTGGAATATGAAGATCTTAGATTGGCCATAGATAGACTCACAGACTACTAAGTGTTTCATTTAACGGTAGTCCTCTCCTTCTGAGTATTTGGGACTCCTTTATAGTTTTTTAATTTTATTTTTCCACTTTATCATATTTAATACTTTTTCATAATTTTATTATGGTATATATGTTATGAATGCATTGGTTTCATTTTTTTTGTTTTACATTTTAGCATTATATGGGCTTGGATATGTGTGCATGTGTATAGGTACATTAGGATAATATATTCCAATGGTGTGATATGCCTACCAAGAACTTTTAAATATCCCTAGGCATATTATAGGTTGTTTTGGGGTCATCAAACATGGATTATCACTTTCCATGTAGTGCCACGTGGGTCTGATCTTGACAGATGTCTATCGAAGAAGAGTTAATCATCTTTATCAACTCCTTAAAGATTATTTCTTCTTATACATCGTTTTGGCATGTTATATACATACTAAAATAATAAATCTAATATCACCAATATACTAATATGTTATAATAATTAGTTTATAGTCTTATTCCATTTTTTCCATCCTACGGAAAGAGAAAACATCACTTGTGCATAGGTAGGGCTTGTTTTCTCCATACAGAGGTGTAATTTGTTTATCGTCATCACATTACTAGGATGGTTATAAATATGTAAATAATATTTTTATATGATATTTATTACATAACTGTGATTTTGGAACTATGATATCATATATTCTTTATTACCTTCTAATCCGTTAGAAAATGATAATTTCTCTCGTGCATATGTGTGGACTGCCACCTCCACGAAGCGATGTGATCTATTTTTCGTTTATGCAATATGTATATCGTAATTTTATTTGATTTAATTACTATATATTATATATATTATATAAAAATTACTCTATAATTATTATTTATTATTCATTTTTCTTTCAATATATTCATCAAAACGTGAAAACATCATTCGTGCGTACATATGGCCTATCATCTTCATGAATAGTGTAATTATTTTATCTATCTCTTTACTTTATGGATGCCTCTAAATATATATATATATATTGAATATATATGATATTTATACATTGGATAAAATAATGGTGACGATATTACTATGAGAAAGATACAAATATGGAGACTACTGAATCAATACATACTAGAAAAAAAAGTAGTTAACACCCCAAATAATGATAATAATAAAATATTATTAACAATAAAGTGATAAAAGGATATAAATGGATAGTATATGATATTATAAATATTAATAAATTTGGCTATGTAATTATAATAAATTTTATTATATTATACATAATTTTTATCACCTAAGAATCAAGTTGAACTTATAGAAAATAATTTCATCAAAATTTCCACTCTATTGAGACATATTTGGTATCATAAACCAATTTACTTTTATGTGGTGTATATATTTCCCATTTCAGAATTTATAATTAATATATATTTGTTTTATATGACTAATTATTCAATTCATGTTACTCTTTCTAGAAAAGTTTTTAAAAGAAAATATGATCTTATTTTATTTCTTAATAGAGTATTTTTCTTCTATATTCATATATCTAAAAAAATTCCAAAACAAAATTTAATAAAATGAATTATTAATGAAATTTTAAGTGATATTTGACATTTTTATATGGTTTGAAAGTAATACTCCTAATTGTTTCCCAAAAATTCAATTTTCAACCTTTTTATGAAAATAAAAAATGAATGTTTTCTTTTAACATATATGATGTTCACATAGTTTCTAGCCACCATAATTATTTTACACCATTTTAATTTTCCACATGTTTTCGAATTATTACAATGAAAACTATTTAATAAAAAAATAAATTTTTTATTTTCCATTTTCACCTAAAAGGATTTATTTTACTATGAAATGTTATTTTTGATTTTCATCTCTCATATCTTGATTAATCTCATAGATATTAACAGTATCTTGAAACATTCACATTCATGTGATCATTAAACCTTATATTACCTGTAAATATCTATAATGGACTTGATTATTTAATAAATATTATACCATTTCTACATATGATGTTTTATATGGAAAGTTATTTGATTGACTAGGTAAGTATTGATATTTTTTATTGTTCACTCAATATGGATATTTGTTGAAAATGAATATTGTTCATGAATTAAATCATTCATTAGATATACGTGGAATAATTAGACATACAGTGATGGGTGGGGATTATTATTATATATCCCCGTGATGCATTGATAAGTCACATGAGAAAAATATGTTGTACAAATTAAATGGGTCTTTACCAATAGTTGTAAACTATCTTTCCCCATGGTCTTTATGGTAATCATATCGTGGTATCTAAAACCATGAAATAAATTATTATTAATTTCATTCATTGATAATTATGTTATTATTATCCATGATGTTACTTCATGGATATTACTAATGGATTAATTTAATACTCATGTTATTGATTAAATTTCATGTGTTGTTCGATTTTTACATTGCCCAATTTATTGAGCCTTATTTACTCATGATTTCTTCCACTGTATGTTACTTGTACTGACCATTTGATCTCAAACATATTTTTTTCCCTTTCAATAGGTTATTATGAATAAATATTTTAATGAATTTTATGGATACATAATTTTTACATTTATTGTTTATAATTTATACCCAATGTAAAAGGGGTATCATGTATGTATTTAGATATCCAAGACTAATAAAATGACCAATCTTTAGTGATATGATACCTTATATATAAACCAACGTATTAAAGTAGACACTTACTCTAGTTTATTAGATTTGAGTTGTTACTTATTCTATCCTTCTTCCTCGAAGATATTCTTTGAATTGTTTCATATTTATCACATTCATAGTCTACCTTCAGTCTTGGAAAATTTAACGAAAAAAATTCGAATAATAGAACAATTGAATCACATAAATTGTATATTTATTTTATATAACCCTATACCATTCTTCACATTTATAGGATAAAATACATGAATTAAAAAAACTTCTTGCCCAATTCATCTTTGGAATTAGAATCAGAATCCTCTTGGTCAAGATTTATTTTTATTTCTCTTTATCAATGAATTTAAAAGAGATTCTATTATCAATATTTCGATTTATTTTGATATAATTATCCTTTAACATATCATATATAATGATAATACTGTAAAAATAAACTATATAGGTTATATCGGGGATTTTTTTTTCTTCTGATGAAGAATCATTAGGATGAAATATTTTTGGAATAGGCCTCAAAATCTTTTCAAAAACTATTTTTTTGTTCTGGCAATACTCTAAGAATCCTTAAGGTGTATATAATTTTAGTAGCCATTATAAGTTACACATAGATTTATTCATCATCTCCCTTTTTCAATTCATGATATCTCAATCTCAGAATCAAAAACATTTCTTTTTTAAATTTCATGTTACTTTATAAGTTTTCTTTGAATTATATCATATTCATTTTATAGTTTCAATTAATTTAACTCATATAAATTTACTTTTTGAGAGAGAGAGATAAGAAATATTATTCATGCTCATTGATCATTCTATAGATTCTTCTTTTCTATATCTATTAAGGGATAAACCTTAAAATGTGGAGTGAAACCCTCTATAAAATATTCAATAATATAATAGACATTGAAAAATGTAAAATAAAGTATTATATCCTTGCATATATAATAGTTCATCCCATATAATATAGTAATTTCCCTTACTATTAAAAGGGTTTTGACCATCCATGTAACACTTATTCTATTCCAAACATCAAATATACATTAGTCAATGAAAGAACCTCCATCTGATACCACTTGAAAGGACAAGTTGGGGTATGTGTGACTACTGGGAGGGGTTGACTTAGTGGTCAATTATTTATCCTATATTTTTTATTTTTTTAAAACTATTTATTCCATTTAATGATATAAGACTCTACTAAAACACAACACATAAACACACCAATGGGAACATAGGAGTTTATAAGGCTCACTACTAAATATGATTATATATTCCATTGAATGATATAAAATAAATCCAAGGTTACGTAATCACATGAATATAATCATTTTTGTTTTATAAAATTCAGGATATATCTATCACTCATGCTATAATATATTCATTTGATAGTAAATATGCTCCTTGTATAGATTATTTGATAACAAAGATTTTGAAAAAATGAATTGATCCATAACCAACAAGCTTCATGGTATCATAAATGTTTTACTGGTATTCTTCACACTTTCCATTTTTCAATTTAGATCTTATTCTACATGAGTTCTTACACAATAGGTAGAATTAACTTCTCCTCGTATTCTTCTCTCAAAAACTTCTCACTATTGAAAACATGTGTCTATCCCCCAATCCAGAACAACTATAAAACATATATCATACCATAGTCCTTATCATTATTCTAAAATCAAATATTTAATTCACCATGTAATTTATATTTATTTCAAACATCCATAAATATTTTATATAGTCTTCTCAATAACAACCACAGGAAACTAATTCTATAACTGAATGTAACTTCATTGAAACCTGTAGATATAATCATGGACTCATCATTTTTTTAACATTAATTATCTCTATATTAACTTTACAAAAATAAATCAATACAATCATGGTTTAGAGATAGGACAATGTAAAATTTAATCATATAATTATTCCCCATTAAAATAATAAAAACTGTTTCCCTAGAATTCTATAAAAACTACACTTAATTGATTGAATATAAATATGCATTCTTGCATCTTAGATCACTCACATAGGATGTTTATTCACCTATGTGACCAGTTCCATATTTAGTTCATTCAAATATAAAGGTTCTCATTGATATCAAATCTATCTATTTAAGAAATCCGATATGTAGATATGGAAAACATATTATGATTTTCATACATAGATCTGTACTTGTTTGACTAGTTTATGGATGTTATATTTTCATATTTTTGTCCCTATTCAATATTTTACACTTAAATAAAAATCTTATATCAATAAAAATGATAATTAATATCATGATATTTAAGGTTTGTAATAACACTTTAATTATCCTTGGATGATATAAAATAATCTCATTCTTATGATTATTTTTTCATTTGGCTGATATTGTGGTCAATCAGACTATTATGAGAAACTAAATCACAAAACCTATCATGTGATACCATGGTTACTTTACCTACCATGAATGTCAATAATAATTCATGTTGTAACATTATCATGGACACTTGACCAATCATGTCTACCCATATTTCATCATGTGGTTACTTCTTCATGGTCACTTGACCAACTATGAGTGTCCACATTTTTTTATGTGGTAAATTTCTCAAGGTCACTTGAACTACCATGAATTTAATCATTTATTAATGTGGTGACTTTATCACGGTAACTTGAGTAACCGTTCAATTAGATTAAGACCTCTCCCAATCAAAATTCAAGGATTTATATGTTGATAAAAATCGACAACACCATAAACAACTCCACTTCCTATTCACAATATTTTTCACCAACAAAACAAAAAATTGAATAATATTTGTCTCAATACATGGGGAGTGATCCTAGAAACTTATTTAAGGATATATTAGAGTCCATATATAACATATTCTTTTTTTTCATATTTTATTTTTCTCCCACATTCCCTTCATTCTATCTAATTATAACATTATCTTTTTATGCTTCCATTATATTATCATATACACTTTTCTCTCATATGTTTTTTCTTACACGAAATGTTCCCTTATTAGGGTATATAGCTCACTCATTTTCATTATGTAATCTATATGATATCATATGAAATGTTAAAATATTAATGGGGTATATGAGAGACTTTTGAATTTTAAATAATGATGATATATTTCATGTTTATGTTTTTGTATTCATATCTATAATTTAATAAAGACACTAGAACTATCAATTATTCAAGATATGATTTATGGATTTTAAATTAAAAAATATTTAAAAAAATATTTAATGAGCTTTGGGATTATATATATAATTTAGGGGTGTCTAGACCGTATGTATGTTTTATGTGATACAAAGCCAATGGAATATAAAATATATTAATATTCCACCTTGTGAATAGTTACACCTGAGGCCCTTGTAATGGGAATTGTTGGATGCCTTATCCGACTAGTATGATTTTATGTTATATAGAGTAGGGTTTACTAATAATTTTTATGTTCTTACCATTATTATATATATAGGGTAGTTTTTATGTTATCTTTGTCTCGCAAAGGTGGCTAGTTTCTTAAGATGAGGGACATGTTAAGATCACATAATTTTTTTGTTCCACTTTATAATATGATAGATACAGAAAATTTTATTTGGACTAATTGTAAACTATTATTACTAATTTATAATGATATTAGATATGATATTTGTTTCTCATGATTCATATGCATGTTCTCATTTATTATGATGTTAGGGTTTAATGTGAGAATTATTTCATATAGTTTATTTTTATTTTTTATCATCGGATTTGATATATTATGACTTTAGAAATATATAGATACTAACATTTTGATTATGAAATTTTATTTTAAGTTATATTATTTTTTTTATATCGCATTACCCTCATATAAGACGATTACTTCCACCCGATTTTCTAGAATGTTGTAAGGATAGAGTTCATAGAAGGATGGATAACAGATTGTTACCCAACATGGGTTTTTGTCTGATATATTGTTTTTATTTGGTATATGAAATAACATACATTATTATATTTTTTAATGGAATTTTTGGGGTGATCTATTGGTTTTTATATTCACACTCTACACATTTACATTAGTGAATATATAAATTTCACTATCAAGAATGTAATGAAAGGGAAACCCCTATTTCAAGTGGATAATCTTAATTATACAATCTTAGGGATAGAGGTTGAACATGGATATATTTTTATAGCTTTTTTAGAAGATCTACTAGTACTATTATTCTCATTTTGTTTGTACCAAGTGTATGATTGACTATATATAGAGATGATTATTTTGAGTGTGGATGTATGACTATCACGGATTTCATTTTGTTATACAATATGATCAATTTAAATGGTTTCCATATATATATGATTTAATATTAAAATATATATTATTTTTTGATTTTTGTTTATTTTTAAGTGTAATGTTCATTAAATAAAAGGAATAGTATCCTCAGCGTATGTACTTATCCCTCACCAATAGGTGATAATCATTGGCATATGGATATACACACTTAAGGATATCTTTCTAATTGACATAGATCAAATAATTTACTCCAACGTGTAAAACAATGTTACTATAATTTCGTTTTTATTTCATTAAAAAATATTAAGATATTATAATTGAGATAAAGTGGTTAAAACATGCATTCAAAAAATCATATGTCTATATACTTCCTTTATAGTAGAACCCCCATTTTACATCGGTTATGGTGATGCTTTTTTTATTCTTTATCAAAATAGTTTCTTAGATTGAATTAAAAAAATTACTTGGTATATATTTTTTAATCTTTAATCAACATGGATAGGGATAATTTTTACATGCATTATATTTAGCCGTTAGGTTCTTATAACATCTGTTTTCATATATATTTATGAAAAATTGATTTATAGTGGGGTTTAAATTTATTAAATTCCAAAAAAAATATTTATTCATTGTTTTCTCATTAAATTTTTAAGTTCATTTAAATCAATGAAAACTTATGGTAATGGTTTTCCCTATATTAATTCCATTGATATAACTATGATATGGTTATGTGCATAAGATGTGATCTAGAACCCTAGGTTGGGTAAATGAATGATTTCCTTCTGTATTAGAGAAAATAAAATTATGATAGATGTTTGAGTAGGGACGGGACAAAAAAGAAGAGTGTAATCAGTGGTATGAGTGTGTATTAACTAGGGATGGAATGGTGTAATGATAACACAATTGTGGATAAGATAGGAATGTCATTTTGGGTTAGCTAAAGACCCACAACATGGGTGGGAAAGTCATGTTGGGTATTTTGGTGTTTGTAATAAAAATATATTAGGTATGGATTCATGAAGTTTGTCTTGGGTATAGTATCTAGGATCGGTTAAATACCTGACCTGGCTGTTTAGGACAAACAGATTAGGGTTTTTTGTATTAGAAACACATGAGAAAGAGTATTTTGGTGTGGTAGAGTAGCGTGTGATCTTAAAATGCTTTGTATATATGACCTAATGACTTGATGTTCTAAATATTAGTCATTATTACCTTTCATAGACGAATTCGAGGGTCAGGTCATGCAATATATGAGGTTTATTTTCTATATATTTGTTCATTTGGTTTTTTGGTTTCATTATTTCTATAGATAAATTGAGTAGGTATTCAAATATAGGACTATATTTGAGAATTGTTTAAGGTTTTATTATAAGTAATGGATTTTTGAATTTTCTCTTTCTAGAGTGAGTTTTCAAGTATCATGTAGTATAGTATAAACTATTGTTGACTAAATCTGGGTCATTTCATTGAATATGAAATATGTGGATTGTGAGTATGGATTTTAAATAACTAATGGATGTTTAAATGGTTTATGTAACCTTTTTCAGGGATTTATCATGTAAAATAATGTGCTATATTGAACAAAATAATAATGGTTAGGGTGATGATTGGGTAGATTAATCATGTGGACATAAGGGTTAGAATATAAAAAAATATTATAAATGATTCCTTGAATAAAAAATTAAGCATATTATTGTGATGGTTATTTATGTGCATGTATTCTAAATGAATTTTTTGATGAATAAATTAGGTGTATATGGAATAAGGATGATGAAATGGATCATTGGTAAAATTACCATCTAGTGATTATCCCTATAATGAAGTTTAATGTCTAATATTTAACAAGTCAAGAATTTGGTAAAGACATGTCTCCAACAGTTATGTTTAGGTGGATAATTCCCAATGTATCATGTTTATGTATATTTTTATAAAATTGTGCTTAATATTCATGAATGATTAATTGATGATGAGTGAAGTTACCAATCAATGCTAGAATAATCCTAAAAATGTATTTGCTGCTGAAATATGATTTATATTAGATCTAATGGATTTATTTTCTCATGATATAGAATGGTTTTGTGGGATAAGTGTATGTCTCATGGAAAATTGAAAATAAGGAAGTTAAATTTTCATCTGATGGAAAAATATATGACATGGAGAAGTAATTGAAAGGGTAAATAATCCATTATTAAATGAGACATTAGTTGAGTTTTGATAAACATTTAAAAAGTGGGTATAAATTATTTAGTTGGTAATACATGGGTATCAATTAAAATTTACTAAGGACACAAAATTGATAATTATTAAAAATACTATTGGTTGAATGAGTGTTTGTAAAGGAAGACTGGGTAGTTGAATTTTTGTTCTAGTGAAAGTTGTGTGTTCTTTTTCTATAAGGATTTGTATTTATAGTGTTTAATATTTTTGACTTCAGACACTATGATATAATGGGATAATTACTAACAATTATAATGATTGATAAATCTTTTGTAACTATGATATTTGGGTTCTTGTGAGAATATTATTTACGAAAAATAATTGAACCATAGTTTTTAATTAATGTATTCATGATCAATCAAAAGTTATAAGTCTTGATGCTTGGAATAAGGAAGCCTAAATCTAGTATTATTGTTACTAATTATTTATAGTGATATATGGAAGTTTTTTTTAATGTATTTTTAGTTTATCATGGATGTTTAAAAGTTATATGTTCATATGATAGTTTTCTATAAGATAAAAATTTCTAAGATACAGAAAATTCATGAAATTCACCCTATACACATCGATGTAATCTCTTGAATTCAAAAAACTAATAATTTAGACACCATAGATATATTAATTCCTTGAAAATAATCCTTTATTTTATAAAAGTAACCAATTATGGGTTTCATTGGAATTTGGAAATTTCCCCATATATATAAAGGTGAGTATTTGAAAATGTAAATTTTTTATACGAATACTAAGGAAAAAATGTGACAAAGTACAAAATATTTGTTTCTATATAGATGATAAAATTATATAAGTGGTAGATAAATTCGGAAAATTAAAATCTTTAACCCTATATTTATAAAAGAATGATTTTATTTTATGATTTATAAATCGATAAGACATGGAGGACACTTTTTGAAAGATAATTTTCATTATTTTACATAATTCTAAGAAATAATAAAATGAAAGGAATACGTAAGGGTCATTATATAAAATGTAAGATTCATTTATTCTGGAAGATTAAAAACATGGAAAAGGTTTGGGATATATAAGAGTCATTATTACAACTCATTAGAAGTATATAAGAGTAATTATTCAAGGCTTGGAGGGAATATATTAGATTCATTTTCATGCCTCACAGAGAAAAAATATTAGTTATTTCTATACTTTGAGTTGAATCATAAGGGTAATTCTATGGGTTTGAGAAAGATAGTTGGACACACTAAGTGATATATTTACATGGAATAAATAATATTGTCTAGGTTTTAGTGATATTGGTCATTATTAAATTCCCACATCATGGATGAATTTTCAAACAACAGCCTATTAAGATAAATAGGTGGATTGTTTTATTACTCTGAGTTTCATGACGTGATATCCTCATACATGTGAAAATATATCATCCACACATGAGTTTTGGATATATATTATCATTTATAATAAATTATTGATAATGTATTAAAACCTAAATAAATATTCTTGAAAAATAATTGGAAGGATAAATAATGAAATCTTCTATGAAGATCGTGAATATTAAGAATAGTAAAATAAGTTTATTTATTCGTGTTGATTTTATGAGTTCATCGTATTCAAAACCTGAAGAAAATATTAAACATGATTATTGTATTTGAATAATAATGAGAAAAAGATCACTCGTTCCTTTTGGGAAAAAAGGGGATATAAAGAGAAACTACATGGTGAATCTTGAAGGATGTAGAAATGATAAAATTTTGTGAGAAGACATTGAAGATCAATAATTGAAGAATGAAGCAAAACGCAATGAAGATAGCCTTTCCATCCCTAATTTTTTTTGTTATGAACCCTTGTAATATATTAGAATATGACCATTATTTATTCTATTTCATATCTCATTCAATTATGATGAAAGATGAGATAATGGAGTCCTCATAGGATCTACAACACACCCATCCAAAATTGTTATAGCATACATAGTGAATATATTTACTATGGTACATCTAATAATTATCAACATATGATCCTTTCATTAGACCGTTATAGTGATAAAAGTAAAATCCTTATATCTATAAATTTATTTTTTTCATCTGTTTATTATATAGATTATTAAAAAACTGATAGTTTTAGGATTTTCATCAGAACATGAAGATAATATCCTAAGAAAGAGATGATAATTTTTTCCTGAAATTCAACCAGAACCCCTAGAGAGAATTATTTTTTTGTTTGTAACATGTGATATTAGAGACATAGAATTCAATATTTTAATCATTTATTTAATTGTTATAAAAAATATAAAAGGAGTACACTTGTTTGATGGGTGACATTACATGTTATATAACAATATTATTTCATCATATATGACATATCATATACTCAAATTTTTTTATACTATATATGATATACATTTAAGTGATGCTTCATAGTTACCTATGAATAAAATATACAAAAATCAGCTGGATTTGGATGCCAAATCTCAAAATTCATTATCTCAATCTTTGTCAACCCAAATCTAAATGTTTTTTAGGAGTTGATAAAGACCAAAGAAAATGTTGGATAAAGATTAAAATGTATATGTTGATGATATAATTCTAAAGAAGTAAATTATTCATGTGATAAAAAATAAATTTGATGGTCTGCAAATGTCCTAAAATGATTATATTGGAAGACTTTTCAACTATATCATTGAGGGTATTGGAGGTATTTGGGGATTTTCAGAAGAAATAATTGAGTTTAAGTATATAAAGAAAATTTTGTAAAGATTTGTTTCTCTATATAATCCAAATAATTCGAAAAATAAATAAAGTAATTTAGAATAAATTTCATTAGATAATCTTTAATGTATTTTGTAGTTTAAGAAATGTGTGTAATGGTGGAAAGAATATAAAATCACTCTAATAAGGAAATATACTTTAACTATATAGAGAATTTTAACATCATTGAAAGTGAAAATGAAAAAAAAATAAATAATAAATGAATTTTTATCACTTTTTTATTAAAAATAGGGGTTAGAAATGGTATTTTTGAAGGAAAACTACCCTGGGCATCTTTTAGATGTGTTATAGTTGGAAACGTTTATATATGGGTTGAAATGAAATTTGATGGTGATGGTGATGAATAAAAAATAGAATCCATGAATAAACATTCCCTCCTAAAAATGACATTAAAATAGTAAGTTCATTCAAAAAATGTTTTTGAGGAAAATCCTAGTGAGAAAAGTGGAAAATAATGATGAATATTACATGATTGTATTGAAATAGAATTTTTACATATACATAAGATAAAATAATTCATATGGTTTAAATGGAAACACTAAGTGGAAGAAAATCAACTAGAAGATGTTTTTGGTCTTAATTTGGTATTTTAGGGGAAATTAATTATATTGATACCCAATGGGAGGGAAATAAAAAAATTAGTGGATTGAAAAAAAAAGTATTTTGAATACATATATCACTAGGAAGTTGATATTGATTATAAAGAAAATGAATTAAAAGATCAATCAGTTAGTCAACAAGACTCAAGAGAAGTAGTTGATTTTAGTGTAAAAATAGATGAATAATCTAAAGTAATTTATAACCTTATTGATTTTTTAAAGGATAATTTAAAGATTTTGTATGATCATGAAGAATAATTGGTTACTCTGAGAGGAAAACATAAGTCTAAACTGAAATAATGTGGTACAAATAAGAAGCTATTATTTTTTATGTACATGAATGAATAATTATTAGAACTATTCATATTATTCTTAAAATGTTTTTAGAAAATTGTGGTTGAAAAAATACTTTTTTACATGGATAAAATTTCAGCTATATGTGATAGATAATTACCAAAAACAAGGATAGTGACAAATTTGAATAATGTGAAGTAGGATTTCATTGATAATCCTTTGTCATTATTTTTTAATAAAAATTCAATGATCTATTTAAAATCTAATGACATGTGGAGGAGTAAAATATAGAATATATTTCACCAAATAAAGTACAACTTTTTTTGTTTTCTAGGTCACACCATGTATTATTATGTAGAGGAAAATATATTTTTGGATAGAGAAGCACTCAGAAGTCAATAAATAATTATAAGACCACATCCTTTATCTCAAGGAAGAAATAATTTTTATGGATATTTCTACCATTCTTTATAATTTTGGACATTAGGAGTTATATTTTAGGTAATGAAAAAAATATATATTCATTATATAATCCAAAGGAAGATTAATTCAAAGAAAGACAACATGATTCCTCTGGGAAATTAATACTCTCCATTATAAATGGATTGCGATTTTAATTACAATGTTTGTGCTGGATATGAAAAGGTGATTCCATAATAGGATTTAACTTCATTAGGTATGACTTAAAAGGATAATAAGAATATTGATAAGTAATACATGGATAAAATTTCACTCAAAGAAATAAAGAACATTTATATATATCCTTAAGTTTGTGTTTATCCCTTATGACTAGAAAGTTAAACCTCAAAAATAAAAAGAATGTAATAATTCATGTAATGATTCATATAATGATTTATTTTGGAAATTATGGGGAAATTTAAAATAAAATAATGTGGAAAGTTCCAATAACAAGGTGATGATTTAAATAATACAGATGTTCTCTATATAGATGGTTTATAACAAAATATATTGACTATGAGTTAGTTCAATGACTCTAGACTTGAGGATATGTTTAACAGATCAGGATTCATGATTAATGATATGTCATTTAACTCTCTCATGAAAGGATATAGAAAAAATAGTAATGTAGACCATGTGTATAGTTAATAAAATATGTCTCATTATACATTGGATGAGGAAAATATTTTTTGAAACTAAATCCTAGGACACATTAATCATAAAACATGGAAAACCTATCCAATGTAAAATAAATAGTGAATATTAAAATCCTTATATTATTTCATGAAAGAACTCGTGATGCACACTTGGGAGGAAAGTTAGTCTAAATCCATTTTTCAAAGAAGTATAAAATACCAACCATCTTTCATTACACAGTCCATAATAAATTAAATGGTCCAATGAATTAATCATATAAATATAGAGAGAGATATTTTAATCTTTTTTTGAATGATCATCATATATTTTTTCGTATCATTATCATGAAAGTAAATAAATAAGTTATAGTGTTCATGAAAAATTATCAAAGGTGATTTAAATATGGGTTTGGATGCTCAATCATTATTTTTTGGTCAGGTAATAGAACCAATTTCATATATAATATGGTTTAAAAATATATCGATAGACACAACATTAATGTAACACCCCGAGATTTTATGAAAAATATTCTTTTTAATTTCATTAATGTCTTCTATTGTACGCTACACCAAAAGGAGATTGCACAACACGCATCCTTGACTTGCCTTGCATTACAAACAATCACGACCTTCCTCGATAGCATGTGTAGTATGCAAAAACGAGTTTCACTAAACAACAATATGCTATTAAAATATTATTAAAACAAGCTATTATGAATAGTAATAACCACTTTTTCAAATTTTGTAAATTTTATTTTTCAAAATGGAATTCATTTTTGGATTTGTAATATCGAAATTAGCTTATGGTGAAATTTTGGTACTTTTTGGATAACTTTCATGTTCTGATGAATAGTGAAAATTACTAAATTTAAATTAAAAACAACTTTTTTAATCGAAATAATTAATAGTGATAAATTTTTAATTTGAGTGGTTTTAAAGTATATTTAGAATATATTTCTACAATTTAACACAATGTTGTTCATTGGATGTAATTTAACATTTAAACCATACATAAACAAGTGTCAATCTTTTGATAGTTATTATCTTTTAAGAACACGCTATTTGTTTTGACGATGGGAATTAATTTTTAAATTAATTAATGCAACTGATATGTTTTGAATTTGGTAAAATAGACATCATTTTTGAGTTCATAATATCAAATATAGCTTGGGCTTAATGTTTGGAATTTTTCAGAAAACTTTCAATTTTTGATGAATAGTGAAACCACTAAGTGGTAGTTAAAAAAACTGAATTTTTCATAAAACTTGATTTTACCGCTTTGAGTGGAATTTC
Organism: Viscum album; assembly: GCA_963277665.1. Classification (NCBI taxonomy): domain Eukaryota; kingdom Viridiplantae; phylum Streptophyta; class Magnoliopsida; order Santalales; family Viscaceae; genus Viscum; species Viscum album. Next base: position 908,826,655 of record OY728139.1, read on the forward strand.
AAAAATCCGAGAGACATGGTTGATGTCAGTAAGTAAAATGTGGTTCAATGAGATGAAAATAATTTTTGGTGAATAGTAACTTTTTACTTTTATTTACCACGGTTAAAAGTAAATAGGGTAATTAAGGGTAAAAATGATATTATTATTACCCTAACACATGTCCTAATTCTATTGGACAAGTGTAATGCGACCAAAAACAACCCTAGGAAAAAATATGACCATTTAGGCCCACTTGTATTAGATTAGGACATTTATTATTAATTTATTTAGAGAAGGGTTAAAATAGTTAAAATCAATGTTTAATAAGTAAATCATTTTTAATATAGGGTTATACATAAGATAAATTCAACTATAAATACTCATTAAAAAGATAAAAGGATTTCCTACATAATGGTATTTTATTTGTAAATTTTAGACATTAAATAATTTAATTTATTTATGACACAAATATGATGTAGTAATTATTTTATTAATGAAATATTGACATAATTGATGTTATAAATACCCAAATAAATGTAATTTGAGACTTTTTATGCATTCTAATAATTTTATAGGTTAATATTACATGTTAGTAATTATTGAATTAACTTTTTTCGAACTAATCATTCGGTTATAAGTTTCACAAAAATCAATTACTAAATAGTGTCAAAATTGACATAAAATAGTTTTTAAAACAAATATTATATTATTAATTGTTATTTTATTCATAAAAATCTAAGGTTCGGCCAAATGACTTAGATATGGTTATATATATTAATACTAAACAACTTGTGGTTCTTTTGGCTTGTTATAGTATGTTTATTAACCTTATAGTGTAAGAACACAAGAAGACACGGTAAAAGTAAAATTATTTAACTAAATATTAAATCTAAATGATAAGGTTAAAATAAGAACATAAACTTGTCTAAATTCTATTTTATGAGCGTATTTCAACCCATACACACCTTATCTTCGAAATAAATCAATTTGGAGCTATTTAAAACCGAATATGACTTTATAATAAAATATTAGTTTTAGTTATTCCAAAGGTGCCCCTCTCCTCCCTTATAAAAGGGCACCTCCTCCCTCTCTTCCTCACACCACTATGAGCCTTCACGCTTAGCCAACCCCTGAAAAATTCCCTTCTCCACTTCCCTAGAAAAATCCTAGAGGTTCTGGTCTTCCTCAAAGACCAATTTTAGTGCCCTAAAAGGAGATCTCAAAGAGGCGCTTCAAAGAAGAGGTAATGTCCGTTACCGATTCTTTCATCTTTATTTCTTCTTCCACTTCTTCTTCTTGGGTTGTTTAATTATAAATTAATAACATCAGTATCACTTATATACTGATATGTTATTATAATTATGAAACAACCTTATTTCACCATCTATCCATCCTACGGAAAATGAAATCACCGTGCGTGCGTACGTACGGAATACTGTCTCCACGCCGTGGTGTAATCTATTTTCCACCACACCTTACTTGGATGGGTATAATGGTGTACATAATAACTAAATATGATTATTGTAAAGTGATATTGATTCTGAAATAGTATACATACACTCCAATACAATTACACGATCATGAGAACGATATCATCGCTCGTGCATACGTACGGACTACCGTCTCCACGACGCGATGAGATTCATTCTCCACGTTAACCATTCATGAATGATTATAAAGTATATATAATAATTAATAATTAAATATATGACATAATAATGATTATTAATTTATGTGTATATATATGTATGTCATCTACTTAATTCCATTCAACTCAATAAGAAAAAGAAAACAGCGTTCATGCGTACGTACGGTCTACCGTCTCCATGAACGGTGCATTTCTTTCCATTTACTGATCTACTATATATATATATTCTGAATATATATTATATATAAATCATGTTTTATATTCTGGAATTAATTAATCATGATCTATGTAATCATATGAATAATTACAAGTCAAAACACGGATGACAAATGAAACGAGTTTTCCCAAAACGCTCTTTAACATGGAATTTACAAAAGAACGGGTAATATAAAGCCATAAGTGAACCATATATGATATCATAACAATGAGTAAGATTTTGGAATAAGTCAATGACATTATTTAAATCATTATACAGGAGGTTCGGACACATACGAAGCAAATCGGACCTATGGTAAGGGAAATATCACAATCTCACTTTTATCCGAGATTGTTTATTCTTTGGCATTTACTAGGGTGTATTTTATCATCCACATCCATGTTTCCTCAGTATGTAATATTATTTCCATTCACCTACAATTTCTTAAATTCTATTTTACCCTTTGGTGAGTTTTTATTAAAAGATGTGAAAGGAATCTTTTGTCGTTTTTCGTACGAGGTATTTTTTTGACTTTTCTTACAAAAGTACGAGAAGAATGTTTTTTTAACTTATACAGGATGAATGGATTTTAAAAAAAATATTTCCAAGAATATTCCTTTACAAGTTTTCAAGTTTATTTTTAATCAACTTATTTAGTTTAAAATTGTATGACATGTTAAGAAAGGAAAATGTTTTTGAAGTAGAAAGGATATTTTCCTCAAGAATGGTGTTCAAGTGTTTTATCAAAATTATTTTCCATCTATGATAATAAAGGGTTCTGTTTCTATCCCTATTATTACATTGATTTGATTATATTGTGGTGGAATTATTTTTATGAATTCCTTTATCTTATATGAATTGTTTTATGAGGTCATGTTGTTTAAGAATCCCATTTTTACTACATGGGTTATGCAATTATGTATGATTAATGATTTTGTGGCACACATAAGAATGGTATCATTATGAGATGGGTGGGACCTATATCTCCCTCCAATGCATTGGGTAAAGATTTTATATCTCATGAGATAGACATGGCTATAACGGTAGGTTATACTGGTTCAGTGAAACAGGACTGAAACGAGGAGTGAACTCGGTTCAGAATGGGACTTTGTCCACTAAGATAGTCTTGGCAATGAGTCTTGACTAATAAGAAATGATTCTCTATGATTATGTTTGTATACCAAAAAGTTTCATGTTTTAAGTTATTATTATTGGGATTACATTTCACTACTATGATTTATCCCATGTTATGAAATTATGATCTTTTTTGCAGGTTAAGATTTCCAAAAGATATGTTCTTATGAATATGACGTGATTGATATTTCTTTTGTTTACCCTTACTGACCATTTGAGCTCACCCTTTTATGTTTTATTTTCCCCAGGGCAAAAATAAAGGATTTAGGTTTAAAAAAAAGAAGATCTTTATGGGAGATGTTGAAGATCATTCACCATGATTAGAAGATTATATTCCGATTTTCCAAAGACACTAAACTATCACTAGTGCAGAAAACATTTTTTACGTCGGTTATTTTTTATTATTTACGTCGGTTTTTAGGCGACGTTAATACGGACGACGTTATAAATAACGTTTTTTACGTCGGTTATTTAAAACCCGACGTAATATCCCTAACATCACGGTGGTTATCACGTCGGTTCATATAATAACCGACGTGATAAATATGCGCGGGGGGGCTTTATCACGTCGGTTATTCCCTAAACCGACGTGATAAATTATCACGTCGGTTATTTAAGAAACCGACGTGATAAAAAGGCCTGGGAAACGTTTTAGCACGTCGGTTATCCAATAACCGACGTGGTAAATCGATTCCCCGGCCTTTTAGCACGTCGGTTATATTAGGAACCGACGTGCTAAAAGCCCCGGGAACGGTTTAGCACGTCGGTTTTAGAAAAACCCGACATGATAAAACCCTGGCGATTTATTTACCACGTCGGTTATAAAATAACCGACGTGAAAGAAATTTTTTTTTTTTTAAATAATTGCACTGCTCTCACCAAAAAGCAACCAGAAACCAAACAAAAATAACAATGCCAGCCCTCCCCCAAGCCCCAACTGAACCCCACCCTCATCTATACCCACCTAACAACCTGGCCAGCCCTCCCCCACCACATTGGAGCCCCACCACAACCCTTGGACACCCCCCCACCCCTTGGACAGCCCCCCCACCCTCATTTACACCCCAAAGACCCCTAGTACAGCCTCAAACACCCATTGGACACCCCCCCACACCTTGACAGCCCTCCCAGACCCCTTGGACACCCCTCCCATATCCCTTGGACACCCCCCCACCCCTTGGACACCCCCCCCCCCACCCCTTGGACATCCCCGCCACCCTCATTTACACCCAACCGGCCCCTTGGACAGAACTCCCAGACACCTTGGACACCACTCCCATATCCCTTGGACACCCCCACCCCTTCGACACCCCCCACCCCTTCGACAGCCCCCCCACCCTCATTTACACCCCCCGAACACCCCTTGGACACCCCTCTCATATCCCTTGGACACCCCCCCACCCCTTGGACACCCCCCACCCCTTGGACAGCCCCCCACCCCCTGGACACCCCCCCGACCCCTTGGAAACCCCCCCTACCCCTTGGAAACCCCCCCCCCCATCCCCTTGGACATCCCCAAACACCCCTCCTATATCCCTTGGACACCCCCCACCACTTGGACACCCCCCACCCTCATTTACACCCAACCGACTCCTTGGACAGCCCCAAACACACCTTGGACACCCCTCCCATATCCCTTGGACACCCCCCACCCCTTGGACACCCCCCCCCCCCACCCCTTCGACAGCCCCCCCACCCTCATTTACACCCCCCGAACACCGCTTGGACACCCCTCCCATATCCCTTGGACACCCCCCCACCCCTTGGACACCCCCCCACCCCTTGGACAGCCCCCCACCCCCTGGACACCCCCCCGACCCCTTGGAAACCCCCCCTACCCCTTGGAAACCCCCCCCCCCCATCCCCTTGGAAAGCCCCAAACACCCCTCCTATATCCCTTGGACACCCCCCCACCACTTGGACACCCCCCACCCTCATTTACACCCAACTGACTCCTTGGACAGCCCCAAACACACCTTGGACACCCCTCCCATATCCCTTGGACACCCCCCACCCCTTGGACACCCCCCACCCTCATTTACACCCCCCCCCCCCCTGACCCCTAGGACAGCCCCAAACACACCTTGGACACCCCTCCCATATCCCTTGGACACCCCCCAAACATCCACCCACCCCCTTGGAACCTCTCCCCCCATACCAAAATCCAGACCAGAAAAACCATCAACAGTAGACCAAAACAAGAAGTAGAGAAAAATTAAACATTCACTTATATAACATTCAAAACTTACACTGTCAACTTCAAAAAAAACTAAATCCAACCTAAACGACTACGAAATACACAATTACATTGACAATATTCAAAATTACATTTTACATTACAAACAACTAAAAGTCAATCAAACCTGTAAAATAATTTGACCACTCCACTTGTAAGTGTTTGATATCTTCAGCAGTAAAGGGTTGAGGGTCATCAAAAAGCTACAAAGGAAAAGGATAGTAGTCAACGTGTATAATGAATAAATCAAATTGAAATATTATGAGAAAGAGGAAATCTTACCAGGTCAAAACTCAGAACTGTCCCAGTTGTTATTATTTCATACATAAATCTTAACATGTAATATCCGCATTCGATGATGCCTTGTTGCTCATGACATTTCTGTTTGAATGAGTGTAAATTCAATATATTATTTTTATATAATAAATCAAAATGTACAAATTATATATGGATATTTACCTTCGCATGTACAAATTTGATCTTGAAATTCCTTTTCTTTGCGCTTTTTCGAAAGTGGACCCATGCCCTGTTAGAAAATAATACGAATGGGGTAAATTTAAAATTCATTATAATATATAAAACTATTGTGAAATTGAAACTTACGTTTCCAATATATTCTTAAAACTTTCTCGCACATCATCATGGAGAGAGCATATCCAATAAAGTGTTTTCTCCCTAGGGCAAAAAACCCCTAACATCCAATGATCCCTGATAAAAGGAAATTTAACGTTAGTGGTTTTTTATGTTAAAAGATAATTAACTCTTTGAGAGAGATGTGTTTCATACCTCTCACAAAAAGGCATCATCCAACACTGTGTGATTACATTCTTTTCAAATCTATCAGCAATATAAAGCATTCTTTGTTCCTCATCCAATGCACATGCTTCAGGGGAAATCAATTGTGGGTCCATGAATCCATATACATCTGTCAGCTCATTCCTCTCACAAATTTTATACAGATACCTAATACAAAGAAGACATAAGTATACATTTTTAATAAATATAACGCAAGGAAAAGGTGTTAAGACTTACATGATAAAAATTTGCACCACGTTGATGCCCAACTTATCTCCAGTGACAAACTCCATGATATCAGTTTTCATAATCCCCACACATAGTTCACATCCACAGACATGAGATTCCATTGTAAAGTCATAATGATCCGCCAACAAATTTGAATATCTTGACAATTTGTCAAGACTGCTAGTATCTGCATCTGATGTCATAGCTATCTGTCTTTGTTGTTGTCTATACAGTATTTCTTTACCTTTGAAGTATTCCTGTAAAAATAAATTGAAAAATATATTAGTTTTCAAATGATAAAACATTAATAAAAATATAAAATAAAAGATATAACATCCATACCTCTATGGTAATGAGTCGAAGAAGTCTGGATGGCCAAAGTAAAAAATGGCCGATACTATGTCCAACTGTCGTCACCTCATCTGTAGGTAATGGTATCCGAGCTGATCTATCTATAATATCCTGTATAGTGACCCTCTGATTCTCTACCTCTAACTGTTGATGATGAACTGTATCTCCTATACAATATACCATCCCATATGCAACTATATGATGTTGAGGATCATCAACATACAACTCACAATAAGTAGGTAGCTGCGGCGGAGGAGGAGGATCAAAAATGGGGTCCGCAGGCTGAGGTGGGGGAGTGGGAGCTACTGGGAGAGGTGGAGTGGGAGCTGCACCCTGAAATTGTCTTTGCAAGTCTGCAAACATTAACTGCACCGATGCTCTAATCTTGTCCTCCATTGTCGCATTAATATTATGGACTTCAGCCTCCAAGGATTCTATTTTTTTTTATAAACTCCCTCAACGTTAGAAGTTGAGGAACGTGGAAACACTTTTCTTACCGATACACCTACCGGATATCCTCTTACACGGCCAGGATGTTCGGGCTTTCCCAATGCCACAGATAAAATATCTTCCCTCCGAGATGGTGTAAATGTCCCCTGTGAACTCTGCTCCTCAAGAGAGTCCTGTAATAATTAATTGAACATTTCTATAATGATTGGAAATATATGACGAAAATAGTAAACTTAAATAAATAAAATAGATATCTTACAATCCTCTCAACTACGAGTCTCGATTCTTCCGAAAGATATTGTCCTTTTTTTCCCTTCCGAGCTCTTTTCCATTTCTCATGTCTAGATGGAGGGGATGGAGGGGCCACCTCTCCAGAGCTTGAAGACTCAGCTCTTAGTTGTTGAAATTTTTCTGCCATCATTTGTTCTTCCAATAATGCATACCCTCCCCGAGATAAACTATGAGGGTATACATTTTTAGATTGGATCTCTTGATGAGCTTTCCTTGTTTGCTGTAAATTAAGAATAAGTAATCATTAACAAAACAATAATAAGATCATTTATATAAGAAAGCTTTTAAAATATTACATTGCCCTTACCAAAAATGATTCTTTTCTTCTACTTTCAAAAAATTGTCTCCATGTGTCTTCATCTATAAAAGGATATATACGACATGGATTCTCACGACTCCTATGACCATAAATGAAATCAGATGAGAGGGTTGATTTGAAATCCCTCCATCTCCTAGCAGCCAACGATAAGCATTTCTTCCTGACTCCTCCAGTGTCAGGAATATCAAATGTCATCTGATAAAAAAGAGGTTAAAAATATTATATATACTAGAAACATTTAAAGAACAGTCAAACAATAGCAAAAGATCTTACCAAAATGGTCTCCCACAGCTGAGAAATTATCGCCTTATCCACACTTCTCCAATCATCATAGAGAATGCTTACTTTGCTCTTAGCCTGAGTTGCTACAAAACCCTTCAAATCTTTAGCATTTGGACCTCTAGGAAGATCATCATCATCAAACTCCACGACTATCCTCTCCTCCTTCGTACGGGCAAGTGATAATTTTGGTAAACGTGTGCACCCACGCTTACCAACCTTTGAACTCTTTTTCGTAATAGGAGCATGTGAATGTTCCTCCCCAGATGTATGACCAATATGCTCATCTCCAGAATCATGTGGCTGATCAACTGATTGATCTGTCATTTTCCTTCAAATCAAAAAAACAAACATTAGTTCACAAATAGAAAAGTGTACTAAATTACATAATAGTAAACATTGGTAATATGGTAAGCATGTTAAACAATGATAAACATGGTAAACACAGGCAAAAGGTTGCCAAAGTGTTGGCCCAAGAAAGCTGAAACGTGGACTCACTGAGTCCACCGGTCCGCCGGTGTGAGCACACCGGCCAGCCGGAGGACCCAGGCAGTAGACTTGCCCACTGCCTGGTGCCACCGGCCGGCCGCTGGCTCACCACCGGCCGGCCGGTGGACCAGACAGCCTTCCTCTGTCTGGACCACCGGCCGGCCGCTGGATCACCACCGGCCGGCCGGTGGACCAGACAGAGATCCTTCCTCTCTGTCTGGACCACCGGCCGGCCCCTGGCTCAGCACCGGCCGGCCGCTGGTGATCCAGACAGAGAGGAAGGCTCTCTGTCTGGTCCACCGGCCGGCCGGTGGTGATCCAGCGGCCGGCCGGTGGACCAGACAGAGAGCCTTCCTCTCTGTCTGGAGCACCGGCCGGCCGCTGGCTCACCACCGGCCGACCGCTGGTGGTCCAGACAGAGAGGAAGGCTCTCTGTCTGGTCCACCGGCCGGCCGGTGGTGATCCAGCGGCCGGCCGGTGGTCCAGACAGAGAGGAAGGCTCTGTCTGGACCACCGGCCAACAGGTGATCCACCACCGGCCAGCCGGTGCGCCCAGGACTTCTCCTCTTTACGGTTTTTATTGTTTTATCGTTTTGGTTTGATACATGTTTTAATAAGTAAAAAATTTACAGTATCTAACATTATATGAAAAAACTAAATGTAAACAAGAAATAAACTTGTGTTACCTGTAATTTTAGGAATGTACAGTTGGATTGTTTTCCCAAATTCCTTCGTCGTGATCGTTCCTTATGGCACAAACCATGTCTTCAACATACTCATCATTATGTTCTGTTAATCTTTCCATGGAAGTAGGGATCTCACATAAATCAGCATCTTCATCAAATTCATCCTCACCAACATATTGGTTTTTCCCTTGTAAAACAACAGCCCACTGCATATCTGACTGATCTACTACATAGAAAATTTGTTTGGCATGTGTTTCCATTATAAAAGAATCAGCTGTGTCTTCCAATCTATTCAGATTAACAAGTGTCATTCCAAATTCATCGTGTCTGACACTGTTGTTACCGATAAACCATTTACAGTTAAAAACGGGAACTTTAATTTTAAAGTAATCAGCCTCCCATATGTCTTCAATCACTCCATAATATGCAGTTGATGCCGAAATTGGGTTTCTGTCCTTAGCACTCGAAAAATGCATTGCTTCTGCAAACACCAATACACCACTATTCTGAACTGCACTTCTGTTGTCCTGAGCTTTCGTATGAAATGTATAGCCATTAATGTCATAAGCGGACCATGTTATCACATTTAAAGATGGACCACCCACTATCCATTTTAATGTCTCTGATACATCTGATCTACCAAGCAAGGTCTTTTTAAACCATGGAAAAAAAGTTTTGTTGTGCTCATTCAAAATCCACATTTCTTTCTTCTTTGGATGACATTGTTTCAACTCATTAATATTCAATGTGATATACGGTTGAACATCAGCTATGTTATTCAAGATGTATGATTCTAACTTCTTCATATGTTCAGCTGACATTGATTTGACTTTCAAGCCACGAATCCCCTTTCCCTCATTATTAACCCATTCATGGCGAGATGGAGGCAAACCTATGTGTTGCGCCGTAGCCAAGTAGCTCGTACAAAACTCTGCTACCTCCTCAGAAATATACTTTTCAATAATGGAGGCTTCAGGTCGATATGGATTTTTAACATATCCCTTTAATATTTTCATATACCTTTCAAAAGGATACATCCAACGAAGATATACAGGTCCACAAAGTCTTATTTCTCGAACCAGATGAATCATTAAATGCACCATCATATCAAAAAAAGTTGGAGGAAAATACATTTCCAAATGACAAAGTATAAAAATTGCATCCTTTTCCAAAATGTTCAAATCATTCACATCAATCGCCTTGTTGCAAATTGAATTGAAAAAATAACACAACCTCATTATAGTATTTCTGACACGGATGGGCAATATTCCACGCAGTGCAACTGGTAGAATTTGTTGCATCATGACATGACAATCATGTGATTTCATACCTATCAACTTCAAGTCTTTCAATGAGACAAAATTTTTTACATTTGAAGAATAACCTTGAGGCACTTTGATATCATGAATACACTGACAGAAGCTACTTTTCTCCCTCTTCGATAATGTATGACAAGCCGGGGGAAGAAATGTTCGTCTTCCTTTAGGAGTGGGAGCTAACTCCAAACGTATTCCCATTGACAGTAGGTCTAACCTTGCATTCAACCCATCTTTTGTCTTTCCTTTAATATCTAGCAATGTTCCGATCAAAGAATCACAGATATTCTTCTCCACGTGCATGACATCAATATTATGTTTGACTTCATGATACCTCCAATATGGTAGCTCAAAAAATATTGACCTTTTCTTCCAAATATGTCTATCATTACCAGATTTCTGTGTCTTTCCCAATGTCACATCAAGGTTTTTCACCCTCTCAAAATACAATTCTGGGGATAAAGATTGAGGAGCAGTATCAAATTCTTGTGAGCCATTGAATGCCTTTTTTAGTCTTCTATAAGGGTGATCCATAGGCAAAAACTTTCGATGACCCATGTACACTGTTTTCCTCCCATGATGCAATTGACAATATGACGTCTGTTGTTCGCAAATTGGACATGCTTTATGCCCTTTAACACTGTATCCAGACAAATTTCCATATGCTGGGAAGTCATTTATAGTGAATAGAAGCATTGCATGCAGTTGAAAATATTCCATTTTATAAGAATCATACACCCTAATACCATCAGCCCATAACAGTTTCAAATCATCAATCAGCGGTGACAAGTATACATCAATATCATTGCCGGGTTGCTTTGGACCAGAGATCATGATACTCAACATGACATATTTGTGCTTCATACAAACTTCAGGAGAGAGGTTGTAAATTACCAATAAAACAGGCCATGAACTATGTGTGCTACTGAGGGTTCGGTATGGATTCATTCCATCTGTGCACAAGCCTAGTCTCAGATTTCTAATTTCATTTCCAAATGTAGGGTACTGGGCATCAATTTTCTTCCATTGTGGACAATCAGCTGGATGACGTATTTTTCCATCACATACCCGCTCATCAGCATGCCATCTTAACCTTTTTGCATCATGTGAATTAGCAAATAAACGTTTGAAACGAGGAATTATAGGAAGATACCAAAATACCTTTGAAGGGAGCTTTGTAATCTCTACATCAGCTTGTGATTTTTCTTTCACCTTATACCGTGATGTCCCACATTTAGGACACTCTTTTAGAAATTCATATTCCTTCCTATATATAATGCAGTCATTCGGACAGGCATGTATTTTCCTGTATCCCAATCCCATCGGGCATAATATTTTTTTGGCCTTATAATGTGAATCTGGAAGATCGTTATCTTTTGGAAGAATGTCTTTCATCAATTGTAGCAGCTCTGTAAAACTTCTGTCACTCCATCCATGTTTCGCCTTCAGGTTAATCAATCTTAACACCGCCGACAAAACCGTAAAATCTGTACAACCAGGATATAATGGTTTTTCGGCATCACCATATAGACGTGCAACTGTCGGTTCTATCTCAATTTGTTCTGCTACAATATCGCGAATCATTTCTTCAATTCCATCGGAGTTACCATCTTGCGATTCATTATCATCAGTGACATTCTGTCCAGTTTCGCCATGCCAAATCCAAGGGTTGTAACTCAGATTGAAACCATGACAAATCAGATGATCTTTTATCTCTCTACTTTTCATCTTCTTCATATTCAGACATTTTAGGCATGGACAGAAAAAAAAATGTCACTACTTGGAACATTTCGTTTAGTAAATTCCAAAAAGGCATCAACACCTTCCTCATATACATTGCTCATTCGATGTGCCGTAATCCAACTTCGACTCATTATTACCTATAACAAATAGCAAAAATATATATATTTTTTAGATAAGACAAATATATTTTTATATGAAAAAAATCATAATTTGAATGTAAACAATTTTGAAATATAAAACAAATCGATGTGTAAACCCCCCTCGACACCCCCCGACCCCTCTGGACAGCACCCCACCCCTCCTAGACACCACCCCCCACCCCCTACCTCCTTGGACACCCCCCTGGACATCCCCCAACCCTCTGGACAGCCCCCCCCCCCACCCACCCGGACAACCCCAAATACCCTCTGGAGAGGCCGCCACCCACTTGGACAGCCCCCCACACCCATCCACCCCCTTGGACACCCCCCTGGACACCCCACCGACCCCTCTGGACAGGCCGCCACCCCCTTGGACAGCCCCCCACACCCACCCATCCCCTTGGACACCACCCTGGACACCCCCCGACCCCTCTGGACAGCCCCCGACCCCTCTAGAAAGCACCCCCACCCCTCCTGGACACAACCCCCCACCCCCGACCTGCTTGGACACCCCCCTGGACACCCCCCAACCCTCTAGACAGCCCCCCACCCCTCCTAAACACCACCACCCACCCCCTACCCCCTTGGACACCCCCCTGGACACCCCCCAACACCCACCCACACCCTTGGACAGCCCCCCACACCCACCCACCCCCTTGTAAACCCCTCTGGACAGCCCCCCGCCCCTCCTGGACACCACCCCCCCACCCCCTACCCCCTTGGACACCCCCCTGGACATCCCCCAACCCTCTGGACAGCCCCCCCACCCACCCGGACAACCCCAAATACCCTCTGGAGAGGCCGCCACCCACTTGGACAGCCCCCCACACCCATCCACCCCCTTGGACACCCCCCTGGACACCCCACCGACCCCTCTGGACAGGCCGCCACCCCCTTGGACAGCCCCCCACACCCACCCATCCCCTTGGACACCACCCTGGACACCCCCCGACCCCTCTGGATAGCCCCCGACCCCTCTAGAAAGCACCCCCACCCCTCCTGGACACAACCCCCCACCCCCGACCTGCTTGGACACCCCCCTGGACACCCCCCAACCCTCTAGACAGCCCCCCACCCCTCCTAAACACCACCACCCACCCCCTACCCCCTTGGACACCCCCCTGGACACCCCCCAACACCCACCCACACCCTTGGACAGCCCCCCACACCCACCCACCCCCTTGTAAACCCCCCTGGACAGCCCCCCGCCCCTCCTGGACACCACCCCCCACCCCTACCCCCTTGGACACCACCCTGGACATCCCCCAACCCTCTGGACAGCCCCCCCACCCACCCGGACAACCCCAAATACCCTCTGGAGAGGCCGCCACCCACTTGGACAGCCCCCCACACCCATCCACCCCCTTGGACACCCCCCTGGACACCCCACCGACCCCTCTGGACAGGCCGCCACCCCCTTGGACAGCCCCCCACACCCACCCATCCCCTTGGACACCACCCTGGACACCCCCCGACCCCTCTGGACAGCCCCCGACCCCTCTAGAAAGCACCCCCACCCCTCCTGGACACAACCCGCCACCCCCGACCTGCTTGGACACCCCCCTGGACACCACCCAACCCTCTAGACAGCCCCCCACCCCTCCTAAACACCACCACCCACCCCCTACCCCCTTGGACACCCCCCTGGACACCCCCCAACACCCACCCACACCCTTGGACAGCCCCCCACACCCACCCACCCCCTTGTAAACCCCCCTGGACAGCCCCCCGCCCCTCCTGGACACCACCCCCCACCCCCTACCCCCTTGGACACCCCCCTGGACATCCCCCAACCCTCTGGGCAGCCCCCCCACCCACCCGGACAACCCCAAATACCCTCTGGAGAGGCCGCCACCCACTTGGACAGTCCCCCACACCCATCCACCCCCTTGGACACCCCCCTGGACACTCCACCGACCCCTCTGGACAGGCCGACACCCCCTTGGACAGCCCCCCACACCCACCCATCCCCTTGGACACCACCCTGGACACCCCCCAACCCCTCTGGACAGCCCCCGACCCCTCTAGAAAGCACCCCCACCCCTCCTGGACACAACCCCCCACCCCCGACCTGCTTGGACACCCCCCTGGACACCCCCCAACCCTCTGGACAGCCCCCCACCCCTCCTAAACACCACCCCCCACCCCCTACCCCCTTGGACACCCCCCTGGACACCCCCCAACACCCACCCACACCCTTGGACAGCCCCCCACACCCACCCACCCCATTGTAAACCCCCCTGGACACCCCCCGACCCCAAATCCATGCACCTATGCCATGGTTGTGTGTGAATAAAGTAGTAACAACTGTAAAAGGGCAACCCATCTAAATGGACACGCCCCAACCCTCTCGGGGATTTATAGAAAATGATGAAAAATTAGTGAAATCATAAAATTACTCAATATTGCAAGTCGAACAAATAGATCTAGGGATGATAAATAAGATTATGGTGCCAAAACGAGTTAAAAGGGTTCGCAATCGAAGAATCTTAGCTAGTTTCAACAAAAAAATCACAACACATATATATATACTATCCCCGAAAAAAACGAACGAGTGGGAGGATTACCTGAGTGCTGCGAGTTTAGATGATTGATCCGAGGATATTAAATATGAGAAACGATGATCGCAAAAACGAATCTAAACCAACGAAATGGACGAGCCGATTCGGGTTTACGCGCGAGAGAGACGAGTCGCGACTGTCGAAGGTAAACTCGCGAATGACAATCCACGGGTCTGGGTAAATTTTTAAATGAGTTATCACGTCGGTTATTCAATAACCGACGTGATAATTGTTTTAAAAACATTTATAACGTCGGTTATTTCAATAACCGACGTAAAAACCTTCCTCTGATTCATTTGTTACGTCGGTTAGTTTTTAACCGACGTTATAAAGGGCTCAAAATCCGCGTTTTTTTACGTCGGTTATGGAATAACCGACGTCAAAAACATCTGCGGATTCTTTTTTTACGTCGGTTATAAAATAACCGACGTAAAAAAGCCTTCAAAAACCGCGTTTGTTACGTCGGTTATTCAATAACCGACGTACAAAAGCCTTCGGAAACCGCGTTTTTTACGTCAGTTATTGTTATAACCGACGTAAAAAACGAAGCCGCGCGATTAATAACGTCGGTTATAATAATAACCGACGTTAAAGGTGTACCGAATACAAATATTTACGTCGGTTAATAAATAACCGACGTAAAAAACCTCGTTTTACATATTATGACGTCGGTTTATATAACCGACGTAAAAAATGGTGACGTAAAAAAACGTTTTCTGCACTAGTGTATTACGGTCCTTATGTGTGTGTTTTTGTTATGTACTATGTATTCCGCAAAAGTAATGTAATGTCCATGTACGTCAGGCTTCGGGTCTCTACAGTTGGTATCAGAGGAAAGGTTTATTCAACCTTTGGAAACTAGGATGCGAAAATGTTAGTGAGATCCCTAGAGATATTTCTAAGGTATGTCTAGGGATGTTCCTAAGGATAAGTATACATATAAGATATAGTCCTAGAACTATGGTAACGATCATAGAATTTAACCTAAGATGTTAGATATTGAATTTACTCCCCCTTTATTATGATTTTTTACTCTAACACTATTCTTTTTGGGTTTTAGAAAATGGATGGAAACAAGATGATTCACGATAATGGAGGATATTATGGACAATGGAATGATATTCTTCATGAGAAACAAAATGGAATGGGATTTGGAAGTCCAACCATCATTATTATGCCGAATCAGAAATCTCATAATATGATCAATAAACTCAAATTTGGTAAGTTTCCAAACTCGGCGAATAAGAGAAAGATAGAGTTTCATGATGATCATAGAGGAAAGAAAGTTCAATTTCCCCTATGTAAATCATGTGGGAAGAGGCATCAAGGAGAATGTTTCAAAGGAACTGGAAGATGCTTTGGGTGTGGAAAAGAAGGACATAAAGCTAGTAAGTGCAAAGGAAAGGGTTCATTTAACACCATGGATGAGGATAATGGTATTGCTACGACATCAGCAATGGTTAAATGTTTTAAATGTGGAATGTACGGGCATTATGCAAACCAATGCCCTAAGGTAAAGTATCATGAAGAGAATCAGTATGGTCATATGGGTAATATTTATGTTAATGATGATGAAGAGACTACAAATGATATGTGAGATGAAAGAATTTTTGAAGCTCAGTCAATGGATTATGAAGGTAGTGGAATGATTACATGTTTATCAAGTGTAATGTTGTATAAGTAATCTCATGGTACTATGGAATAAAGATACATCTAAGGATTGTTACACTGTTGTCTTTCCTTATGTTTTGAAAGTGTATGATTAATGGTACCAGTAACGATGAAAGGTTATTCAGATATTTTTGGAAAGTAGATGATATGCGCATAATGAAGGGATACGGAGAAAATTAAATGTTTGATTGTATTCATGAGCTCATGACTAATATAAGGAGAAGGTTATATAATGGATTGAGTATATAGAATTTTTGGATTTTGGTATGTGGAAAGAGTTAACTTTTGACAGTATTCATGTTTTCACTAAGGTTTAATGGGTATTCATTTTTCAAGAGAATACATGATTAAGGTATTCACATGATTGGAATGTGACCAACAAGATATATGGGGGATAAATGATGGTATTCACATTCTTGGTTGATGACATTTCAAGTAATAATTTTCTTTATATTATGATCTTTGACCGAAGTATTTTAGATAGTCCTAAATATTGGAATGGTTTATGTTGGACATAAGTTAGTATTTTTTAAGGATAGAACTTTTGATATTATTTATGTGATGTTATAGTAATGTAGTTTTAGAAAAAGGACAACCTTCAGGATGGGCGACAGCCCATCGTGTCGGACAAGGCCGTGGAAATCGAACCCACAACCGAAGTGCGACTGGCCTTTATCGTCTACCACTGGCCTACAGGAAGTCCCTGTTTAGTAGAAACAAGTTTTATTATATTAAGCAGTATGATATATGATGTATAAGTCCATTTTAGGAACCATATATCATTAATCTCACTATAGATGGACTTATGTATTTTTGATAACTTTTCTAACCTTTTGTTTGAGACAGATGGAATGACCCATCATTCTATACCATGATCTGCTAACACATCACGAATGAAAAATTCAACTTCATTTCTTTAAGAGATGAAGTGGAAATTGTCAAAAGAACGACAAATGGTGAGACTATACCAAAATCACGAAAGTATTTCTTCTAATTCAAATTTCATCAACTTTAGGGAAATGATCTTGAAAACCAAAAATGTTGTCCTAGTGCTCTTATATCTGATGAATCAGATGGTACCTTAGATCGTCACAAATTTATGGCTTTGTGAGTTCTGGATGTTCCATAGCCATGTTCTCTACCACTCTCTGTCAGAACATGATGGTTAGATTTCTCTTCCACATCCATATTTTCAACTATGTGGAAACCCAGTGATTAGTTTATTTGGGTAACCGTTACGTTTCAAACTTTTGTTTTTTACAATTGGTTTTGGTATTCCTTTTTACGATGTGGATTTCTATTAAAGAAACATCTGAGTAGTAAAACATTTATAACCCCGACGAATTTCGAGGGAGAAATTCATTTTAAGGGGAGTAGATTGTAACACCCCGAGATTTTATGAAAAATATTCTTTTTAATTTCATTAATGTCTTGTGTTGTAAGCTACACCAAACGAAGCTTGCAAAACACGCATCCTTGACTTGCCTTGCATTACACGCAATCACAACCTTCCTCGATAGCATGTTTAGTACGCAAAAACGAGTTTCACTAAACAACAATATTCTATTAAAATATTATTAAAACTAGCCGTTATGAATAGTAATACCCACTTTTTGAAATTTTGTAAATTTTATTTTTCAAAATGGAATTCATTTTTGGATTCGTAATATCGAAATTAGCTTAGGGTAAAATTTTGGTACTTTTCGGATAACTTTCATTTCTTGATGAATAGTGAAAATTAATAAATTTTAATTAAAAACAACTTTTTTAATAGAAATAATTAATAGTGATAAATTATTAATTTTAGTGGTTTTAAAGTATATTTAGAATATATTTTTACAATTTAATACAATGTTGTTCATTGGATGTAATTTAACATTTAAACCAGACATAAACAAGTGTCAATCTTTTGATAGTTATTATCTCTTAAGAACACGC
The DNA here is from genome assembly GCA_963277665.1 of Viscum album. Taxonomy (NCBI): domain Eukaryota; kingdom Viridiplantae; phylum Streptophyta; class Magnoliopsida; order Santalales; family Viscaceae; genus Viscum; species Viscum album. The sequence continues at coordinate 908,845,105 of OY728139.1, forward strand.
TATTTGTTTTGACGATGGGAATTAATTTTTAAATTAATTAATGCAACTGATATGTTTTGAATTTGGTAATATAGACATCATTTTTGAGTTCATAATATCAAATATAGCTTAGGCTTAATTTTTGGAATTTTTCTGAAAACTTTCAATTTTCGATGAATAGTGAAACCACTAAGTGGTAGTTAAAAAAACTGAATTTTTCATAAATCTTAATTTTACCGCTTCTGTGAGTAGAATTTCAAAAATCCAAAAGACACGGTTTATTTCAGTAATTAAAATTTGGTTCAATGAGATGAAAATAATTTTTGGTGAATAGTAACTTTTTACTTTTATTTACCACGGTTAAAAGTAAATAGGGTAATTAAGGGTAAAAATGATATTATTATTACCCTAACACATGTCCTAATTCTATTGGACAAGTGTAATTCTACCAAAAACAACCCTAGGAATAAACTATGACCATTTAGGCCCACTTGGTTTAGATTAGGACATTTATTATTAATTTATTTAAAGAAGGGTTAAAATAGTTAAAATCAAAGTTTAATAAGTAAATCATTTTTAATATAGGGTTATAAATAAGATAAATTCGACTATAAATACTAAGTAGAAATATAAAAGTATTTCCTATATAATTTTATTTTATTTTTAATTTTTAGACATTAAATAATTTAATTTATTTATGACACAAATATGATGCAGTAATTATCTTATTAATGAAATATTGACATAATTGATGTTATAAATACCCAAATAAATGTAATTTGAGACTTTTTATGTATTCCACTAATTTTATAGGTTAATATGACATGTTATTAATGATTTAATTTACTTTTTTAGAACTAATCATTCGGTTATGATTTTCACAAAAATCAATTACTAAATATTGTCAAAATTGACATAAAATAGTTTTTTAAAACAAATATTATATTATTAATTGTTATTTTATTCCTAAAAATCTAAGGTTCATCAAAATGACATAGATATGGTTATATATAATAATAATAATAATAAACAACTTGGGGTTTGTTTGGCTTGTTATAGTATGTTTATTAACCTTATAGTGTAATAACACAAGAAGACACGGTAAAAGTAAAATTATTTAACTAAATTTTAAATCTAAATGATAAGGTTAAAATAAGAACCTAAACTTGTCTAAATTCTTTTTGATGAGAGGATTTCGACCCATCCCCACCTTAGCTTCGAAATAAACCAATTTGGAGCTATTTAAAACCGAATTTGACTTTATAATAAAATAATAGTTTTCGTTATTCCAAAGGTGCCCCTCTCCTCCCTTATAAAAGGGCACCTCCTCCCTCTCTTCCTCACACCAATTTGAGCATTCATTCTCAGACAACCCCTGAAAAATTCTCTTCTCCACTTCCCTAGAAACATCATAGAGGTTATGGTCTTCCTCAAAGACCAATTTTAGTGCCCTAAAAGGAGATCTCAAAGAGGCGCTTCAAAGAAGAGGTAATGTCCGTTACCGATTCTTTCATCTTTATTTCTTCTTCCACTTATTCTTCTTAGGTTGATTCATTATGAATTAATAACATCAGTATCATTTATATACTGATATGTTATTATAATTATGAAACAACCTTATTTCACCATCTATCCATCCTACGGAAAACGAAATCACCGCGCGTGCGTACGTACAGAATACCGTCTCCACGTCGTGGTGTAATCTATTATCCACCACCACCTTACTTGGATGGGTATAATGGTTTAAATAATAATTAAATATGATTATTGTCAAGGGATATTGATTCTGAAATAGTATACATACACTCCAATACAATTCCACGATCATGAGAACGATATCATCGCTCGTGCGTACGTACGGACTACCGTCTCCACGACGCGATGAGATTTATTCTCCACGTTAACCATTCATGAATGATTATAAAGTATATATAATAATTAATAATAAAATAAATTACATAATAATGATTCTTAATTTATGTTTATATATATTTTTTTCATCTACATAATTCCATTCAACTCAATAAGGAAAAGAAAATAGCGTTCATGCGTATGTACGGTCTACCGTCTCCATGAACGGTGTATTTCTTTCCATTTACTAATCTATTATATATATATATATTCTGAATATATATTATATATAAATCATGTTTTATATTCTGTAATTAATTAATCATGATCTAAGTAATCATATGAATAATTACAAGTCAAAACACGAACGACAAATGAAACGATTTTACCCAAAACGCTCTTTAACATTGAATTTACAAAAGAACGGGTAATATAAAGCCATAAGTGAAACATATATGATATCATAACAGTGAGTAAAATTTTGTAATAATTCAATGAAATTATTTAAATCATTATACAGGAGGTTCGGACACATACGGAGCAAATCGGACTTAAGGTAAGGGAAATATCACAATCTCACTTTTATCCGAGATTGTTTATACTTTGGCATTTACTGGGGTGTATTTTGTCATCCACATCCATGTTTCCTCAATATTTAATATTATTTCCATTCACCTAAAATTTTCTAAATCCTATTTTACCCTTCAGTGAGTTTTTAGTAAAAGATATGAAAGGAATCTTTTGTCGTTTTTCGTACGAGGTATTTTTTTGACTTTTCCGACAAAAGTACGAGAAGAATGTTTTTTTAACTTATACAGCATAAATGGATTTTTAAAACAATATTTCCAATAATCATCCATTACATGTTTTCATGTTTATTTTTAATCAACTTCTTTAGTTTAAAATTGTATGACATGTTAAGAAAGGAAAATGTTTTTGAAGTAGAAAGGATATTTTCCTCAAGAATGGTGTTCAAGTGTTTTATCAAAATTATTTTCCATCTAAGATTATAAAGGTTTCTGTTTCTATCCCTATTATTACATTGATTTGATTATGTTGTGATGGAATTATTTTTATGAATTCCTTTATCTTATATGAATTGTTTTATGATGTCATGTTGTTTAAGAATCCCATTTTTACTACATGGGTTATGCAATGATGTATGATTAATGATTTTGTGGCACACATAAGAATGGTATAATTATGAGATGGGTGGGACCTATATCTCCCTCCAATGCATTGGGTAAAGATTTTATATCTCATGAGATAGACATGGCTGTAACGGTAGGTTATACCGGTTCAGTGAAACAGGACTGAAATGAGAAGTGAACTCGGTTCAGAAAGGGACTTTGTCCACTAAGATAGTCTTGGCAATGAGTCTTGACTAATAAAGAATGATTCTCTATGATTATGTTTGTATGCCACAAAGTTTCATGTTTTAAGTTATGATTATTTGGATTACATTTCACTACTATGATTTATACCATGTTATGAAATTATGATCTCTTTTGCAGGTTAAGATTTCAAAAAGATATGTTCTTATGAATATGACGTGATTTATATTTCTTTTGTTTACCCTTACTGAGAATTTCAGCTCACCCTTTTATGTTTTATTTTCCCCAGGACATAAAGAAAGGATTTAGGTTTTTAAAAAAAAGAATATCATTATGGGAGATGTTGAAGATCTTTCACCACGATTAGAAGATTATATTCCGAGTTTCCATAGACACTAAACTATTACGGTCCTTGTGTGTGTGTTTTTGTTGTGTACTAAGTATTCCAAATAAGTAATGTAATGTCCATGAACATCAGGCTTCGGGTCTCTACAATTAAGGATTAGGTATCCGTAGTGAGGAATCCCCAATAGAATAGTGTAATAGAATTATGAAACCAAATAGTAAACAACATGGATACGATTATGCTAAATGAGAGTGGTGACTCTTTCCACTATTAGAAGTAAGTAGCAAGAGTTCTGGTGTATGATCAAAATCCTATACTACTAAGCCTTTGGAGGAGAGGGAACACTATAATAAGTTTCCTAGAAGGAATCTTTCACTAAATCATTTTCAAGTTCATGGAAGAATATTCTATTTCAAAAAAAGAACTAAATCCAATAAAGTACTATGATGGAGCTGATGTATATTTTTATGCTACTCAACAAGGAGTGAAGCTTACAAATTTTATAACAAAATGATGAAAAATATTGTGGAAAGTAATGATGTTAATGAAATTGAGTAAATGGAAGGGAATAATTATGATATTTTAAACATTTAATAATTCTGTGGAAACATTTGAGGAGGTTTTTAAAAATCCAGAATTTGTACTAGGTTCTTCAGAAGATAAATTTACTAAAGTTTAATATAAGGGAGAAATAATTGCTAAAGGAAGTAAATATACACCTTTGATCAGACACTAGGGAATATAAGCCAATACATATAGTTTATTTTGAGAAACATATACACAAACACAAACTCTTTCAATAAGGAACATAGACAAAATTGATCTATTTCCAGTGGTTGAATGTTTTTATTTGAATAATCAGTAATAGATGAGTCATGGGTTTGATCCATGAATGGGGTTTTCAAAAAAATTGAAAACAAACAAACAAGGGAGCTTTTTGATAAGATCTAGAATCACAATGTGATCACAACATTGAAATTATTTAATAATAATCTCGATGAGGATGGAAGATTTATTCAAAATATTATATGGGATGTCTATAGGGGTTATACATTTATTGAAGGGGTTGATATTTAGGAAACTTTCACACTAGTTGAATAAATTTATTTTCTTTGGATTTTCTAAGTAGTATTAATTCAAATAAGTCTAATGAACATCCAAATGTATATAAAAACAATACTCTTGAATAGCGTACCACATGGGGAGGTTTATATTAAATATATGAAAGGATTATTAATTGGAAATAATGATACTAAATTTATAGGAATTCATAAGTCTTTTTACGGTATAAATAAGGCACCATTGTCCTGGTATGATCAACTAGACTTGTATTTAAGTAATATGGATTTTAAAAGGGTTCATGTTGATCACAACCTCTATGTGAAATAATCTAATGAATAAAATTTCATGGTTCTTATATACAAGGATAAAAATATATTTGGTGTAATTAAGAAGAAATATATTGATGATTTTTCTATCCTTATGTGATCAGATTTTGAAATTTATTTGATTTATGAACTCACATATTGTCTATGGTAGTTTTTGGTTCAAAAAGATAAATACCATAATATATCACAAGATAAATATTCAAGGGTTATACATAAATGTTTTGAAATTTCTGAGTCCAAACCATGGTCAAATACAATTTCATTTGTAACTAAACTTGTTAATCCTAAGGATAAGAGTAAATGGAATATACATATTATAAAATGATTATTAGAAGATTTATATATGTGATTGAAACTCTCCCATATAATACTTATGAAAAATTCATATAATTCAATTTTAAAACTAATCTTAGGTTTGAGAATATCATAGTAGTAAATATAATGATATGGTACATTTCAGTTATATATAATTATGGATTCTTTTCAAGTGTTGGAATATTCAATGGATTATTGTATTTTCATTATGAATATGAGATTACATATTTGGTGGAATAAAATCCCATGAATATTGGTATATTATTTGTTGGAATTACCAATGTGGGATAGATGAATAAGAAATAATAATGCACATACCTTAGTACAATAGAAGTAGAATATATTTTATGAACTAAGTTATGAACTCAACTCCAATATATGAAGAATAGATATCGGATATTAACAATGAATTGATGTATCTTATAATGAGATTTTTCAACAATATAAGTTTATTTAAACTCACTATAAATAAATTATAGTAAACTTGAATCAATAATATTGAAATTAAGTATCAGATTCTTAATGGAAAGGTATAGAAATGAGTAAATAAATGGAACATGTTTGAGGAGATGAATAATTGGAATACATCATGAAAAAACATATCTCTATTCCATTATTAGATAATCCAATTAAAATTTTTTGTTCAACCACCTCCCTTAGATTAAGGTGGTTTGGAATTTCAGCTCCCCCCATTGTACAAAATTCTTCACTTATCTCTTATGTTTTTTTATAAGTACCCAATTTTTTTTTGAAATCTGTAGATAGCTAGACACTATAGATGGGGTCTGGGTACCATCTAGAATAGTTTTTTGAAAAAAAATTCATAGTTTTCATCATTAGGTGATTTTTCTATTTTAACACAGTTATTATTTTTAATATAGTTTTTGAAAAAATTAATGTCCCATTAATTATTTATTTCCAAAATATAAAATTCATGTATGTTTGATTGTAGTTAGATCATAAAAAGGATAAAATGAATGAATATTATTTCCAATATTAAATATTGGTTGTAGGGGCTTAAATTTCATATTTTTTTATAATTTTTTATATGTATAATTTCATTAAATGTGAATATGAATGTTTAAAAATTGTAAGTATTTGGAAAAAAAGTGACAGATTGACAAAAACTCAAATGGGGGATAATTACCAAACCATAGGTTATCCATCCAAATTTAATATTTTTATTTTAAAATACCTTTAAGGGGAAACTGAGATCCCTCACATTTCAACAGATCAAACATCAAAAGACACTACTGACTTGTTAAACACTAGATTGGGAAGATTGGTGTCAAATTCCCATTATTGTTTCCAAGGAAATGAATTTACTTGGCTGGCTTGATCATCTTTTAGGAGTGTTTAATAACAAGTTTCCAGGTACCTCTATGCTTTCATATACTCTTCTTTACTAATTTTACTAATGTTTAAGCCTTTAAAAAATATACAGTTTTTCTTTTTATCCACTCCACTTGCATCATGGTTCCTTCCACTCGGAGAAATATACACATCATTTGATCAATTTCATCCATTGTCACCTTAATCTCCAGGACATCTTCCTTCATTTCCTCACTCGAGTGCATAAGTAGATCCATCTTTTTATTGAAATATGCATCCTCCATGCACTTACAACCGACCGGAGGCCCATCTACATACTACTGAATATCATCCTCCGTCACTGACATCACATCTTCATATTTCATTTTTAATACTTCATGATGATCAACTGCATTGGTATTAGCCTCGGAATCTTCAGACACCCTGTCATTGGGCTTTGACCCCCTACATTATTAGTACCCATTAGAGGGAATTTTCCCTTACTTTAGGACCTCGTAACAATAGTACTAGGTAATTTAGAGTACTCTTTCTTCCCTCACATCTTCCAGTTGTGCTTAATAAATCATTCTTAATCAATAATTGTATTAATTCCCTTCCTTAATGAGGATCTAAAGTATTCCTCTGCTAAGCCCACTTCCATGGGATAAAGAGGTGAGTCTGGGACATAATTTTCCTCTACTTGGGTTTCCCCCCAAACCATAAAAGGTTATTAACCATGTTCATATTCTATCTTGATTCCTTCCCCAAGTATCTTATGGTCTTCTTCTCCCAAGACTTTAAATCTATTCTGAGATAGTTTTAGCATGATTCCATCTTTAACCGTCTCATCATAAGAAGGTTGTGCCTGCAAGACCTGCGCTGCCATGTCTGAACCACTTGGTTGGAAAAATCCACAACCCATGTATTGAAAATTCAAAGAGGTTTCTTCACTAGTGGCTAGATACACACCCACTTCATCACTCACCATGTCTCCACTAGATATATTTGAATCCACCAAACTTACCATATCAGCAGTCAAGTGTGTCCCCCTCTCTTCATGTCCTACCTCATTCTACTAAACCATTCCAGTAGTTATGTTGACCCCAACACCTCAAATAGAACACATGTCCTCATAAGAGCATCCAAGACCCAAATCAGCATTCAATTTGCTAGAAATTCTAGAAACAGTGGGGCCGCGCTGAGAAACCATTACTGGCTTCCAAGGAGCCTCAACATCTTCATTCCCCAAAAGGGACAATCGCACCTCCCATGGCTTCCAATGACCTTTACCAGCCTTAGGACCATCCATGTCCAAAGGAAATCCATGATCAATGGAAACCCCATTAGATTATGGGGGCCTATGATTTACACCATTAATAGAAGTCTTCTCCCCTTGAGATGCTATGTTTCCTCTCTGGCACAAATGAGGAAGATGCATGAGGCAAAAGCATGTCGAATAAAAGTGTTCCCATACTTCAAACACAACAGGTTGCTTCCACTGAAACTCATGTCCAACTGAGATCCGAATCCATTCAACTAGAGTCTTCGAGTTATCAATATTAACACAAATGTTCTGAGAAATCAGATGATACACATCATTTATTCTCGAGTCTGAGCAAAGATAGATACCAACTATATTCCCTAACATTCAAATACTAAAAGGATTTTGAAAGGGAAGGGATATCTCGGGAAATCATACCCAAGGTGTCGTTGATGACGCGTCCTGTTTCATATGAAGATGGAAATGGAAGTTGTTGCAAGATGGAGGAGCCCCTGACCACGTGCTGATCTAATCTTCCGAATAGAAGAATCAAATAATGTTGTGTTGAATGTCAAGGATCACGATAGATGCGAGATCCTGAAGCCCCCAATTTTAAAAAACAAATCTATCGAATACCATGACCGATTGATGTCACAAGGTGGACCTTGAAAACAAGGTCTGGTAGAGAATATCCAAAGCATCCATAAATTTTAAGGTCAAAAGCTCGAGCTGAGGGAAGTCATCATGTAGATCCGGGACATTACGGCCGATGGAGATTTCAGGGAAAGAAGGGAAAAATCAGAATTGGAAAATAGAGAAGAAGAAGAATGATTCTCCTTTAGATGGGAAGATAAACCACCCTTCTCTTATGGTGGGGGAGGGGCAGAGGCGTTGGCCATGGCTGCCTAGGTCATGGGAAAGTCACCGGGATCCGGGATTCGGGAGAATTCTCTTCTGATCTCCCTCGATAAATAAATTGTTCTCACCATAGGTTATAATATTTTTATTTTTAATAAATTGGATGTCAGAATATTAGAGGGTCAAAATATAGACTCATGAAAATAGATAAAAATTTATATAATACATTGAGTTTCCCAAAAGATAACTTGAAACATCAATTTCTGGAATCATGTAGGTTTGGAAGTCAGAAACATTGATGATAGTTTTCTATAAGATATAAGTGGTCTGTGATTTTGAAATGTCCTGAATGTATTCTTGTGTAAATTAAATTAGTCTCATGAATATGTAAATGTATAATTTAGATATCATAATGAAAATATAAAATTATTTAATAATCATTCCTGTATAAATAAAATTAACTAGAGTTGAGTCCGTTTGGATTTTTTTCGAAGTCTCTTGATGTGGACGTGTGAAGCTATAAATGCATAAAACTATCATTTTAATAGTAAGAGTGAAATGTGAAAAAAAAATACAAGTCCCTTAAATATGGAATAATAAATTGTATAAGTTTTATAGAAATTAATTAAAATAAAATCAGTCCACATGTGTATATAAATTTAATATGTTCTCATTAGAGGTGGAATCCAAAAATTCATAGAGGTCACCCTATGAAATGTAAGAGTCATTATCTTATATAAGGATGAGAAATAGCAAAGTCATTGAATATGTATAGGAAATAATCCAAAATATAAGAGACATTTATTTTAAAAGGTTGAAAATATACTAAATGTATGGGACACACAAGATTTATTCAAACATCTTGGAATGAATATATGAAATTAATTATCCAAAACCCAGAAGGAAAATGTAAGAGTCATTTTCATGACTCAAATAGAATATGTATGAGTCATTTCCTAATTAAAGTGGTTAGCCATAAGGATAATTCCATTTAATGTAGGAATAAGAGAGTCGGACACCTTTTCAGATTGATGTACACACTGTGAAGAATCCTAGCAATGTTTTAGTGGTACATGGTATTTAGAAATTACCATGTCATGGGTATTTTTAAACCCATAATAAATCAAGAGAATTATGTGGAATGTGTTGTGGCCCTGACCCTCATACCCAATACTTTTCATCCAGGTGAGATGATATCATCCAACTATAAATTTATGATATATATTACAACCATAATTAATGATTGATAATACATTCAAGCATTCATAAATACGATTTTGGATTATATAGAAGCATGGAGACTGATATATATTTTGGGGAAATATAAATGATTAATAAGAATAAAATATTATGTTTTCATGATACAAATTTCATGATGTTTTCATATTCAAAATATGGTAAAAAAACATAAATATTCAAGAACATAAGAAGAGTTAAAAAATTCTCATATCTAGAAAAAATAGTTGTAAAGAAAAACTATGTGATAAATCTTCAAGTTAGTGGAGAAGAGATACTATTTTACGAATCCATTGAATATTTGAAATTTAGTAAAGAAATGAATCATAAAATAACACTCTTTTGGGAATTGTTTATCTCAGTTGTGATGGAAACCTACAAGAGATCATTATGTCATAACACTTTATTGTGCTCCTTGACTCAAAATAGTATATAAAGATACAATATGAGAGAGTTATCCTATCATCAATTATATCATTTAATAGTATTTTTAACTCATATTTTTATTATTGTTACTCCCATGTGTGTTATAACATTTTTAATATATTCTCCATGAATTATCACTTTTTGATGAACCATGTAAAACCATCATGACCCTATATTTATTTTCCGCGTCAAGTTATTAATAAAATTATGAAAAAAGTGATGCTTTGGGTTTATATTTCTAATATGAGAACAATGTAATATGTAATATAATAAAATGTACTCCCTAATTCACCCACCCTCCCACACCTCTTTAGGATGTCTTTGGTCTATGGGTCTAAAACATTCCCATAGTGGGCAAACTCTAATGTTTTCTCGGTAGTATTAATGTTCGGTTAAGTTCCTTGAAATGGGTTTCATTACTATAGATTATTATTTTAGGGGATATATTTTCAAGGTATTTATTAATATATTGATATTTAAATAGGTAAATTTTATTAAGATCTAGTGAAAATACAAAATTGGTAATATATTTATAGCATTGTCAGTCAATAGATGTGTAGAGATGAATGGGTGTATATTTCAATGAACAACGAGGGTTTTACTCAAGTTTTTGTAATATTAATATAAATGAAGAGTGTAGTAGGTACTGACCTTATCCTAGGTTCATAATTTAAAATCTAATATAGAGAATCTATATGATCTTATAGAGAGAACTGAGTTGGTATTAGTTTGGGGGAAAATGAAACAACAACTGATGTATTATAGTATCATAGATTAAGGGGGATATAAATATTACTTGGTCTAAAACATCATGGAGTTATTAAACATAATCCACATAGTGTTATAATATTTACATTACTTCCAGAGGTAGTTTCTATAATATAGTACCCGTTAATGATTTTTCTTTATAATCAAATAAGAAAAAAATTAATTTGTATAAGACACATAATTATAGAAACATTTATGTGTGTCATTGGATTGTATTAGTATTTTTATTAGGAAAATAGTTTAGCACGATCACTATGAAATAATAGGTTTATATCTACTCAGAACTCTAGGGTAGATAGCAACACCAACCAACTAATGAATTATTATGATTGCTTTATTTATCCTTGTGGAAGTGGAAAAGGTTCATTAATTATTAATTGATGTGATACTGAGAATTTTTCTATGTAATTATGTGTTAGGTTTTATTGTTAATTGGGGAAATATTTTTTCATGAGAATCCAGTGAACATTATGGATCAGAGAAAAAGGTTGATTTAGGAATGATAGTTACTCTAATAATTATTAATTTATATTATTAATGAAATAGAGAGAATTTATAGTTGATTAAGGTTGATATAGATTTAAGTAACCATGGTCCATTATAAAGGAAGATTATTGATGGTCCTATAGGATAATATTACCATATTGAGTAGCTTTTAATGTCCTCTAGATTTGGATGATTGATTTTAGTTTAATTTTCAATCATTTTAGGGGGTTTTTCAATTTTTTTTTATAAAATAGTTTCATGGGTGTCTGGAATAGATATAGAGAAGGTAGTGAAACCAAAAGAGTTGGTTGGAGGTAAAAGTACTCCATTAGAGGACTATTGGGGTCCCACTAGAACTTTGGTGAGAGAATGAAGGGAAGAGTTCCAATGTCCCCTACTGAACTCCAGATGGGTCTTTATTGTGAATATAGTGCATCGTTGGATGTCTATTGGGACACGAATGGAAATAAAGTTAGAAAAATTACCCAAATAATGAGAGGGAGTGAACTTTGGTATTTTGATTTAAAATTATTTATTGAAACCATTTCCCTTCCACCCTACTAGTCGCACTAACATAATGCCTACTCTATATGGAATAATTCACCGTTTTGTATATCAGAGGCTTGTTTGAAGTGGGACAGAAGTTCTATAATGTGTTTAGATCCATTTAGGTATTTTTTATCCCCTATAAGTTTTAATATTGTTTGTAATGTTATTATATCTTTTTATTCGTCAAAACTTAATATTTTTTTGCTATTTTTGTTGGGTTTTTATGGTCAATCGTGATAAAATTTGATGATTCCCTTTGATGATTAAGAACCTAAAAGATAATGATATGTGGTCCTTGACATTGTATTATAAATATTTAAGTATTTATGTCCATAGACATTTATTTCTATGAGTTTATATAGGTGGGTCCCTTTAATATGAAAAATTTTCTTTGAATCTTGTTTCTTCATAGTAAATTAGTAGGGACCACTTTTGAAGAAATTTTCATGATATGCCATTTTTCTTGATCTATAAAATATATTATTATGAAAAAAATTTCTGTATTTCCTCAAAATGTAGAAATGGGTATCCTATAATGTTCTGTATACTGAAATAATCAAGGGGAAATAGTGTAGACCATGTGGATGTGTTATAATGTTTCACTTATATAAGGATGGTACCACTTGGGAAGGAAACATGTTTTCCATCTAGCATGTATTTGTAAAGATGGAATTTAATTAAAATTTTATCTCCCAAGGATGAATTAAGCCTATATAAATTTATAATCATGACTATTTATAAGGAACTGAGAATGAAAATCATGTTAGGTGTCCATGTGAAGAAAATGATTTTTGGGGAATTGTTAGTTCTCATGTTAATATAATGAATCATTTAACCTATTAATGGTATTAATATCACAATTATTCCAAATCTATCAAGATGTATAATTGTAATATCTAGTTTTTCTAATATACAAGAATTATTTAAAGAGATATTAATAATAAGATGTGCTTACTTATGGTATATTGTGTAAAATTGTATTTGGTTATAAGATACAGTTTAATGGGTGCCAAGGGGTGTCATGGTATGGGGATGAGTAATTGGGTACATAGTGCAGAATATTGAAATGGTTAATTTCTCCTTTACATGTCAAGGTATAGAATCAAATAGGATGTCTTATTTATCTTCGATTAAGATAGTTTGTGACTCATGTGTTTTCTTATGAGAATGAAATCAATATAAACATAATTTAATGTTACAATGGGTCATTCAGTGGGAGTATATACCCTATGTTATTTTTATTTTCTAGAAATACCCTGGGATCTCAGGATTCATTGATATTCCTTTTGGGGGATAGTTAATCCTCAATGTCCTTACCTTTTAAATGGTTTCATAGAATTTTCAAATAGTGTGATTTTATATTCCAATGTAGACCAATATGTTAGAATCTCTTTATTATTTTATTTATCTTCCCATTATGGTTAATATGCGGGAATTGGTATGTGATCTATCTTTCCATATAAAATATAGACTTTGAAGCTAAGGGATATGTTAATATTTCTTCATTATTCATATTCTCTTATTATTATAATAGAAAATGGGGAATGGGAATGTGGCCCATGTTTTCTCATTGTTACCAATATCTTCATTTGTTGGAATTATAAGGAATTCCCCAATATTTATGTGAAAATTATTTTTCATTTGGATTCATGGGGTTTTCCTAGGACTAGTTTTTCATAGTTATTATTTTTTCCAATGGTTTGAATATGTTTGGTCTTGAAAATTTTTTGGATGATAACTTTGTTTTCAGATATATGATTATATGTTATTTAATTTTGATGTTGTATATGGTATTTCTCTAGTACCTTCTACTAATTTCTCTAGATTTGATCAATTTATGTAAATTTGGGGTTTGTAGAAACTATTTTAATGCACGGTGTCCTAATATAAGTGTTTCGTTTATTCTAAATTATGAATAATTAAGTGAATACACTCAAATTTATTATTATATTTCCCTTATGTTCATGTTTGTAATGTTTTAATATTTTTTATAATCAACCCCACTATATATAATGGTAGAAGTGTATATTTTACCATTTTGGATGCATGAAAGGGTGAAATCTCCTATTTCAAGTGGTTGAGCTTTCTGATCTTATCTTAGATATAGAGGTCGTATTAGGGTATATTCTTGGGTATTTTATTTTAAATTATACTTTTTTATTGTTTTATTTTATTTTTACCATATATATTATGGATAATAATTAGTGAACATTATTTTTAATATAGATGTATGTTTATCTTGGGATTAAATTTTTTGTAGTATTGTTGTGTAATTTATAAGGTTATGATTTATCTTAAATACCATATTATTATCTATTTTGTTATACAATTTTTTATTTAGTTAATTTTAAAGAAAATATGCAAATATTCTCTCCACTATATTTAATTTTCCCTCACTACTAGTCAAAAAACATTTATATGTTGAGAGTTTCACCTGAGTCAATGTGGAATTATAGGATAGAACTTGTAATCTCGAATTTGTCATCAAGAATATCAATAATTCAACATCAAATCTGAATTAAAACCAGACTAAATCATGGAATTATTTTTTTAAAGATAAATAATTTTAGTTATATGTATCTCTAAAAACCCAAGATTCAATATATAAATCAATGACATAAATTTTGGTTTTTGGGATTGAAACTACCTTTGAACCTTTAGGAAGCACCAAGACTCCACTAAATAAAAGTAAAAAACATCATATGGTCGAGTACACTGGAAAAATATTGATATCCATTAGGAACATAGAAATCATATTGGTAGTATTCTTCATCTATTATCTTAAAAATGTGAGATAAATTAAAAAACACTTGGATATTATGGAATCATAGACTTGAAAATCACTATAAAATTTTATATCCCTCTACCATAGGAGCTCTAACATACAAATAAATTTATTTAATTAAAATATTTGTCCATTTAAGGCAATTTTGAAACATTTAAATACATTTCCATAGTATTTATCAGTAAATATAAAAAATTAGGAACATATCCCATGCATATTTATCTTACTTGAGAAAAAGTAAAATTCCCCCTTCTATTTTCTTCAAAACTTATATCATTAACTATTATATTTAGTCATCACTTGAAAAAATAAACTTAACTCTATTAATTCCTCCTAAATATTATCATAATGCACTCCTATATTAATTTTAGATATTTTATTTCGTAAAAAAATATTATTAACACTTAAATCATTCATATATAAGATTATTTTAATTGGTTCATAAAGCTTATAATATTTACCTTCCACCGACTGATAAATAAAAAATGAATCCTTGATTTTTATACATTTAAGCATATATATATACATGGATAATTGTAATGTCCTTTGATAAATATGTTTATTAGATGTCCTAATTCCATAATTTAGGTTCTTGAGTTAATAAATATTTTAATTACTATAATATAAATTCCAAAAAATGTTACTATATATAATTTATTTCTTATAATTCATCATACATATTTTCTCATGGCTTATATAAATCAAAATATAAGATGGATTTATTAAAAATTGTTATATATTCATAAAAAAATTAATAGTGAAAAATATTTGATCCTTTTTATTATGAACCATAATATATAAATTTATATGATGGTTTCTTATTAAAAACATTTATATATTATTAAACCCATTTAAGAAATCAAATATGATGGATTTAAATGAAAAAATTCATATGTGTCTCATTAAATTTACATATATTATAATTTATAAATATAAATTCCATATACTATAAACATATAATTGATAATATAAACTTTCACATATCACATTAAACTCATTGATCAGATAAATACTAGAAAATATTCCAACTCAACCCCCCCCCCCATAGTCCTCCCATTGAAAAGTATCTCACTAACCACCTCTTAACACAACCCCCTCACGCCCCATGATGTGCCACCCCTCAATGACCCCATAATCAAGCTCAACCTACTAATAACAATCTTATTTCTATGATTCCACAAGATACCTTCAATAAATCCCCACTCTAAACAAATGATTCCATATGATCCAAGAATCACCTACGATGGTGATTACGGTTAGTTTTCCTAAAATTAACCTTACATTTGAAAATTCATCAGTCATTTGAATGATTGGGAATTTAATTGATCCTTAATTATTTTCTAATAATATAACTAATTTTATTTGTCACCTAATCTCTCCATGAATCTACATCGAAGTAGATGCTTCATGAATTATTTTTCAATATGTGTGGATCACGGTTGGGTAAGAATTATGATACAAGAAACCAATTTGTTTTGTTAAGTGTGTTGATTATTATTATTTGTTCAACTGACATGGTCTTATGATGTAATTGTGAGGGTTTTGGATCATTTACCAACTGCAGAAGATAGATGAGGATGGATTAGGTCTTAGAGGAAATGGTCGGGATTTTGTGTCTAATGTAGGTCAGAAGGATTTGAATGTTTATAGATCCCTAAACTAATTATTTACAAAGCCAAAGCCTTCATTATTTATGGTGGTATCTGATTAATTTCTTTTAGGTGAGTAGAAAAATTGGTTTACTCTTGGAAAGTGCATCATCCAAGGGAGATTGATCTAAAATTTATAGATGTTTATTGTATATTGAAACATTATTTAGTTATTAGAGAAGTGAATTCCATGTTAATTTTAGATGGTCTTGAGGGTATGTGTGCCTCAAGTCTATTTAATTCATAAAAGGTAGAATTCTATGTGGAGACTGTGAGAAAAATATATGAATCCAAACATAAAGATGAGTTATAGGGTAGAGGGATAGTGTGTCCTATCTTTAAATCTTCTCATGATGGCGTGAACCACTTCCAAATGATTGAGTTTAAATTGAGTAAATTATCATGGAAATGTAGGTGACATGAGCTGTAGATATGGAATCTAATTGGTTATGTTCTAGGATGGTCATTCTAAATATTATGTTGGGAAATCGTTTTCAAGTCTTTTCTATTAAAGGGTTGATCTAGGAACAACCAGAACAAGTCCAAGATGAGGTTTCCTCTTAAGGGAATGTTATCTATGGGTAATTGGAAAGTGGTGATATTCTATCCATTTTTCAGAATACAATGCTGATGGAAATCAAAGAAGGGGGCTTCATAGCCCAAGTAGGAAGAAAGGGAGAAATGATAAAATGATTTAGGTAGCTTCATTCTGATTAAAAGAAAAAAATTAATAGTATTTAAGCACTATTCCTACATACCTAAACCAATGTAGACAAGTGCTATCAAGAAAATGAGGACCATGGAGTTGGACTATGAACTAAAAGCTAAGGTGTGGGATTAGCATGTGAGTGAAAAGACTTAGTGTGTAACCCATTTGATAGAAATCGATGTCTCGATACTGCAAATATAGCCTTTATCAGTACTATAAAATGGCATTAACGGTGCTAGAAAAGCACTGTTAATAGAGGCAGATATAAAGGGGGTCCCTTTTATAAGTTCTCCAAAAAATGTTGATAATGGCCCCTTTTATCAGTGCCAAAAAAGCACTGATAAAAATGTCTTTTGTCAGCTCTTTTTTAGCACTGAGAAAGGACACCTTTTATCAGTTCTTTTTTTAAGCGCTAATAAATTTCAACAAAAATTAAAAAAAATTAAAAATAATATATAATGTGGGGGGTAGAACTTAATAGTGCTTCACCCCCCCCCCTTTATTAGTTCTATGCATAGCCCCTTCCCTTTCACCGCATGCTACCTTTGCTTGTGAAACCTCCTCCCACTTGTCCCCATTACCCTTGATTCCACCAGAACTCGAACCAGAGACCTCCACCTTGCACATATGTACCTTTAACACTAAGCCATTTATTTTTTCTCTCCATTTAATAATATATCTATTTTTTATATATATATATAGTTATATTTATTCATATATTAATATAGATTCATATAAATATAAATATATTTAGTAATATTAATACATATATATTTATTCATATATTAATATATATATCTTTATTTATTTATTTATTCTTATATTAATATATATTTATATCTATTTATATATATATATAGTTATAATTTTTTATCCGTATATTTATTTGTATATTAATATATATTTATAACATTAGTTTCAAATACATTTATAAAATATGTTTTTTATATGTGTTTATAAATAAATAAATACATACATACATATACACAACACACACACACACATATATAGAGACACACATAGACACACACACACACACACATATATATATATATATATAATTACAAAAAAATAAACATATATGTGTATATAAAAAAGTATAGAATGTTAAAATGACCATAGCTTCTAATCTGGAAGTCTGTTTTAACTCCACAACCTGTCAAATCAAAGAAAGTGAAACAATATTAAATATGATATATCGTACAGGACCTGAAGACATCCTGATCCAATGTTATATCTATTTAAATGTTATCAAATCAAGGTATTCTAATTAAAAACTCGGTTTTGGAGCCCTTCTGGGCCCTTTTTGGCCTTGAAAAATGTGACAAAAGGTTTGCTTAGTTCATTAGTGAGTAGAGCTCGTTGTAAGCTTCAATTTGTTATGGTGTAGAGCTCAAACGGCCACCCAAATCAAAATTTGTGTCCGTTTGATGTTTTAGTTATATTTTTATCTTAATTTAGATCTTTTATAAAGTTTTTTGATTTTTTGTGCCTTCATATTGTTATTAAATGATTATTAATTGAAGATAATTAGAAAAGTTTTAATTAATAAAACATTTAAAATATTTTAAATCCATTTTTACTAAATTTATTATATATTAAATGTAATAGTCTATTAATACTTATCTAAAACATATATTAAAAATACATATTATATTTATAAAAATATAAATATACTTATGTAACAATATATTATTTTTCATGAATTTTTTTAAATTTTTCTGTGCTAGGAAAAATTTCTGATAAATCCCCTCCTATTAGCATTACTAAAAATATGCTGATAAAGTGGAACCATTTAATAGCACTGAAAAAAGCACTAATAAAGGGCAGTGCTACGGAAACCTGGTTTGGTGGTAGTGTCCCCAAAGAATAAGTAATGGTTGATGGTGTGATGGGAGACACAAATATAATAAAAGGAGATCTAGTAGTCGTGGATCACTCCTACAATGAGAGCACTGCTGATTGGGATGATCCCACTATGGGTGCACCTAACAACTAGTAGAGGGATACAAACAAGGAGGTCCCAAATAATGTCAAAACGTGGGAGTTAATTATATGCTCTATGGAAGAACATTTTGTGGAATCACACCTGATTTATGCATTGTTAGAGGATGTTGATAAGATTCTAGAGATATTTTTTCTTTCTGAAACTAATAAATAGCATAAGAAGTGGATCAACAAGTAAGATTGTATTTTCGTAATAGGATTCAACATACGGAAGATGAAAAATGGAAGAGTACATTAAAACATGGGACAATATTGATTACTGGTTCATAGAAATTATCAAGGAAAATCTGGTTATAAAGGGTAATGCACTCTATTGTAAATTATTTAAGATGAATGTGTCAAATAAGTTTAAATTAGACTTCAATGGTTTGGCTATCTATTATGGTATTTTATTATTTAATTTTTTAATTTCATGGTTTCTCATATTTTCTTTAAAAGTGTTTTAAAAAAAAGGTAATTTTCCACCACATAATTTTCCCTGAGATTTATGAGTTATTTTCAACCAAAAATAAACTCATTTCATTAATTTTTAGAAAAACATCATTAATAGTCACGGTGAAACTTTCAAGTTTATATCCACATATTTTAATTAATTTATTAAAATTTTTATTTAACATAATAAATATAATACCATTTATAATTACATATGTACTCTATGAGAATACAATATCTAAAAGAGTATTTTTAACATTTTTTTCTAGGGTTAGATACCTCAAATACCATAAGATGTTTTTAATTAATCTAATTCAGTATTTTTCTTCTACTAGTGGATAGAAACCCCATTTCATCATAATATTTGGGTGACTACTAATGATTTGTGAGAATACAATGAGTTTTAGATTACAATATATTGATGCTATGAAAATGTCACATATCTATTATCTAAGATATTTATGTAATTTTTATAACTTCCATCTTATGAAATCTATAATTTCATATCTCCTCACCTATAGCTTACCTTGACCCAAACCTCAAGAGTTATATTCTTCATATCCCCTTCAGAACACCTCAAATTTCATAGGTTATTTACTAGCAGGAAGATATTTATCATTATCATAGGGATACCATCATCTTTATATCATAACCATCCAATAGTATAAAATTTATTGAGATCAATAATAGATAAGATTATGTGATCATTATTTATTATGACATTGGGGAATGTTTTAGGACCTAGGGGGTCTTTCTATATAGATAATATAAATAACATGAATTTGAGAAAAGTTGAATTATATAATATTCTTGTTTTTTCTTTTTTATCAAAACAAAACCCTCATGAAAACTAAGAGTTGTATGGTGTTTAATTTTTACGTATATTAAGTCTGAGGATATGAAGTTATTGAAAGATCATGGAAAACAATGTGATGTTTAAGAGAGAAATTTAATTGTATAAGACCTCACTATTCTAGGGATACAGACAAACTAGGAAAGGTGCTAATATATAGAGAAAATTCCATAGCTACTCAGGACACATGCATTTTTTGTTATTCATAGTCTGATAAAAATGTTATTACTATATCGTAGTGAATTGTGGTGAATTAAATCATCAAAAAATTGGAAGATCATCTTTGGAATAAGTGTTTCAAAATTCATTTCAGTTGAGGAGTTTACCTATGATAATTGGTGAGTCTCATACAAACCATGGCTGATAACATAGTATCTCTTGTGTGGTGACTCACAAGTAATATCTCACGTGTGATTAACATGCATGATATAAATAAATAAAAACATATAATTGTATGATATAAAACTATTGGTAGATAAAAACAATTATTTGTTATCTAGGATAAAATGGTGGTAACCATTCCATGGTCCACCTATGGTGACTGATTAATGACGTCTTGGAAAATTGAGGAGGCATGTACCCAAGTAAGTGAAATGGACTTGTTATTTTCTAAATTTAAAAAAGGGGAGTCGTATTCAATGGAACATGAATTGGGGTTTGAGGAAGATTCTAGAATAAATTGATTAACAGAAATCAAATTTTGGTATAGGGAGTTTTGAAATATGTTTTAAAGTACATTAGATTGGTTCAACAGAAATTGTGTATAATATGTTGTGGTGTAGACTGAACACCCCATGGTTAGTTACGAGTTCCACAATTTTAGTGCATTTTATGACATGAATCATTTAATGGGAAAAGGGTTATAAATAATTGATCTATAAAGTCTCTAAACACATCAATGGTGACTAAGGGGAATTTAATGATATAAAGGCTCGAAAAATTATGGGGAGTTAAAGATGAGTTGAAATGGATTTTTAATCTTAATTTGAATTTAAAATTAAAATTTGAATGATCTAAATATATTTCTATTATGTTAAATATTATAAATTTTGGATAAAATTTTATATGATGATGAACATAGGTAGAAATAAAAATAGAAGGTGATAAGAGTTCATATTATTATTCTAGTAGAATATGAATAGGATAAAAATCATAGAGAATAATAAAAATAACAATGATAACTCAATTGAAATTTGACTCGATCGAGTACACTCAAATGGTTGAAAAATAGATTCTATATCTTTTTTATGTTGGATCACAATATCTAAACCTATGGAATCATTATGTATTATGAGTTCATGTATAATCGCTACACATTTGTAGTACTCATGATAATTATAGTGGAATGTGTGATCATGGGTATAAATAAATCATTCCTGGGATATAGATTCTAATTTTTAGAAATTAACCCTTTAAAAGAATATTTTTTATGTTTTTTTTCATTGGATTGAATGCATTTTTTTTCAATAGTATCATCAGGAACATTAACAATAATATAAGGATATTTTGGAGGGGAAATGTAAAATTGTGTGAATTCACTTATTCATGATCCCCCCCCCTCTCTGCGAATTATCACTACTCATGAGGACAATTTTATCTGAAATCTGAGAATCACAGTTCCTTTAATTGATGATAATATATTTTGTGTTTGAAAAGAATGTGTACCATTAGGTTTAATGATTTAGTCTCCAAATTTTGGTTTCGAATATGGAAATCATTACTTCAATAAAGTGAAGTGGATTCCAACTTTTTACAGAAATAGTTATTATATTTTTAAAGTTCAGACACTTCCATGACCTTTTCAATCTATTTTGTTGTTCTATAATATGTCATCAATAGTGTTATTATTTGTGTTAATGGACCTAGGATAATGGTTATTTACAAAATTAAATTTTAGAATGATGGTCATACAATAAATTTGATTCTATTTTTTCTTTATGAAATTACGTTTCTAAAAGATAAAAGGACTATAATAAAAAAAATCATTTGGGATTAGTTGTAAAATATTTATGAAGGAAATTAAAATGGTGAAATAATCCAAGTGACTAGTTTGGATATTAACGTACAAATATCACAAAAAGAATAATGATAAAATAGTAGATAAATTTTTCACCGAAAAATAAAGTTGGGATTTCTATAATAGGTTTTTTTTGAAGTTGGAGGACTCAGTGTTTATCAAGATGATATTGTATATTGTTTATACAAGTTTGATTAAAAGGATTTAAAACTCAAATACCATGATCTAAGCACACTTCTACTAGATGATTTTCAAATCGTTCAAATTTCATAAGAAATTTGGGACCGAATTACATTCAAGAATATTATAATTACTGATATGAAGTTTATTATAATGTTTTAAAAAAAATAGAAACATAGGAAATAAATTTTTGAGGATGGGAAAAATTATTTTTGTGAAGAAACTTTTGAAATTAAATTTTAAAAAATCATGCCATTCGTATCCAGAAGTGTGGGTAGAGGTGATCAGATATCTCTAAGTAAGTTTCTAATTTTATATTTTAGGTGTGGTGCTATTGGATATTTCATATTAAACTATACTTAATTGAAAAAAGAGGAAGTTTTTTTGGTGAGTGTGGTAATCCAAGAAGATACTCAAAGAATATATCCCTAAAATATTCATCAATTAAGAAATGTAAGAATTTATCAAAATTTATTATGATAAATTTCATATCTAAGTTTAAAGATGGTAACAATTTTGAGTTTGATGATATATATGGGACTTCCAATTAATTTTATGATAAATTGTTGATTTATATGGATCTTAAGATCTCTCTATATAGTAACATGATCATACACATGCATGTGATGATTTTTAGAAAAGGGATAGTACTCAAAAGAAATATATGTAAAAAGTATAGAAGTAAAAAATGGGTTCTTAAATAGGTTCATGCTAATGTTTATATACAAATATCACCAATATTAATTTATTATTAGATATATTACATTTTTTATTTATGATTGAAATACTATGGCATCATTGGTGGTCACCACACTAATCTTTGAGTCATATAGTTTCATTACTCATTATCAGAGGAAGGCTAAAAAGATGCGTGTATATAAAATTATTACATGTCAAACTAAAACTAGATTGTAGTTTAAAAATACTTATGTTATGTATTATCTTAGAAAATATGGGATAAGTCACAAAACCTGAGTATTTATAACTCCTCATAAATAATGTTATTGTTTATAAGAGAAACAATATCATAAACAACATGAAAAGAATAATGTTTATCAAGAAATACCTATTAGAAATTATTTCCAAGGACACAGCCATGAAATTTGTCTGTATTTCTAATATATATTTTTCTGACTAGAAGAATGAATGACTATATATTTTATGTGGTATATAAATAATCCAATTTTAAATTAATTTAATATTTTTTAATCTAAATTCTGCATTCCTAATAAAAAAATATAAGAAGTTTGAGCTTAATGAGATGAATGGTTTTTCTCAAAATACTCAAGAATTTGAAAAGTATATAAATTCCTTAACAATATGCTTAGGAATGTTTTAAAAATAAATTATGGGACTAGAGTGGAGAATGATTTGATTCTTTTGGAGAATACTGGGCAGGTTCTGGATAAATGAGATGAGGTGGTTATTAGATAAAGGGAAATACATAGTGAATATGAAAATTTATAATAAGACCCAGATGATGAAATATATGAAGTTGTGATAGAATATAAAAAAAGATGATGATATGAGATAAAATTAGTGGTAAAAATATTAATGGTGACCAGGAAATGGGGAAAAAATGATAAAAATGAAGAATCTATACAAAAAACAATTTTAGTCACTTGTAGGACTAAATTGGTTTGAATAATAAACAAAATATATTGATTGGGTTCATGTGATGCATGATGATATTGACCAAATTAAAAAGAATCAAATGTGGGATGTTGTTCCAAAAAAGAAAGAAAAAAATTTAATCAAAAGTAAATTGATGCTCTAAAATAAAATTATGTATGTATGTATGTATGTATGTATGTATGTATGTATGTATGTATGTATGTATGTATGTATGTATGTATGTATGTATGTATGTATGTATGTATGTATGTGTATGTATGTATGTATGTATGTATGTATGTATGTATGTATGTATGTATGTATGTATGTATGTATGTATGTATGTATGTATGTATGTATGTATGTATGTATGTATGTATGTATGTATGTATGTATGTATGTATGTATGTATGTATGTATGTATGTATGTATGTATGTATGTATGTATGTATGTATGTATGTATGTATGTATGTATGTATGTATGTATGTATGTATGTATGTATGTATGTATGTATGTATGTATGTATGTATGTATGTATGTATGTATGTATGTATGTATGTATGTATGTATGTATGTATGTATGTATGTATGTATGTATGTATGTATGTATGTATGTATGTATGTATGTATGTATGTATGTATGTATGTATGTATGTATGTATGTATGTATGTATGTATGTATGTATGTATGTATGTATGTATGTATGTATGTATGTATGTATGTATGTATGTATGTATGTATGTATGTATGTATGTATGTATGTATGTATGTATGTATGTATGTATGTATGTATGTATGTATGTATGTATGTATGTATGTATGTATGTATGTATGTATGTATGTATGTATGTATGTATGTATGTATGTATGTATGTATGTATGTATGTATGTATGTATGTATGTATGTATGTATGTATGTATGTATGTATGTATGTATGTATGTATGTATGTATGTATGTATGTATGTATGTATGTATGTATGTATGTATGTATGTATGTATGTATGTATGTATGTATGTATGTATGTATGTATGTATGTATGTATGTATGTATGTATGTATGTATGTATGTATGTATGTATGTATGTATGTATGTATGTATGTATGTATGTATGTATGTATGTATGTATGTATGTATGTATGTATGTATGTATGTATGTATGTATCTATGTATCTATGTATCTATGTATCTATGTATCTATGTATCTATGTATCTATGTATCTATGTATCTATGTATCTATGATTCTATGTATCTATGTATATATGTATCTATGTATCTATGTATGTATGTATGTATGTATGTATGTATGTACGTATGTATGTATCTATGTATGTATGTATGTTTGTATGTATGTATGTATGTATGTATGTATCTATGTATCTATGTATGTATGTATGTATGTATGTATGTATGTATGTATGTATGTATGTATGTATGTATGTATGTATGTATGTATACGTTCTATATATGTAGTGACATTTATTGACATGTATATTGATACTAATATTATCTAGGACCTAAGGAAAAACTCAGGCATCCATGGATAGTCGTAAAAGACTTAGAGAGTGATAAGGGATGCCATGTATGGATATCGTAAATAACATGAATCCCCTTGCCCGTATATCACAAGTTTATGGGACTCTATTCCTATGTACCAAATTTTTATGTGATTCCTTTCCAAAATACAATGATTATATGGAACACCATACTGAGATATTATGAATCATAGGGGTCTCCCTGACTAAATATCACAAGTATACAGGACTCCATTCCTGGTTATCACAAATATATGGAATGTCTTACCGGATTATCATGAATCATATGGGTCTTCAAGCCCATGTATCTCAAGTTTATGGGATTCCATTCTAAATTATATTGATTTATATGGGTCTCCATTCCTTTGTATCACAATCATATGTGATTCCATAGTCATTTACTATAATCAATATTAAAGTTCAATCTTGATTCAATGAAATCCCATGTATGATTTACAAGTCCTAACATGTTATTTAATAAAGGTATTAATAAACTAATTACATAGTGGATGCATTATGTTCTCATACCACTCACTTACATTGAGTTCAAAGAAGTGAGTTCATTTAGGAATCAAGACAATACCTCATAAAAGGTTGTTTGGCCATAAAAATATTCATTAAGGCAAGGGGAATCACATGAGAACACCATTTGAGCCGGAACACATTAGAGGGATCATCCTCCATCGAAGGAAAGGGTGTTTAAGGGAATCCCTAACATGGATAACAATTTAAATTATAACAATAAGGTGATAACATTAAGGAAACAAGTGAAAATCCTAGCATGCGGTATGATGGTTCATAATATAAGACAAATCATCTTTAGGGAAAAAATAATATAGAATCGATATTATCTTGTTGGTTCTATCCTCATCCATTATTGGATTTTAATTTGAGATAAAAAGGGGAAATCACGGGTAAAAGATGAATTTCTTAAAAATAGATAAAAAGAGATCACATATATTTACCAGTCCATACATAAAGATAATCAGAGAAAGGAAAAAATAGGATTATAGATCTTACCAGTATAGAACAAACATGGAAAACAACAAGTGAAAAGGAAACAAGATGGAGGAGGAGGATTAAATCCTATAGAAGAGGGTTAAGGGATCTTGATCATAGGGAGAGATCTATTGTACATGGAAAAGAAATAAAAATAAAGTGAGAGTTATGGTTATAAGGAAATTGGGTAATAAAGGAAACTTAATCCTTTAATTAAAGGGACTGAGGTATTTATGGCATAAATGGGAAACCTATACCATAAATATACATTTCTATTGAACTGTACAATAGGTCTTATAGTCTAAATTCATATTTTACACTGTATGATATCCATTTTCAGTATAAGATTCCCCTTACGGTGTCTACTGTAGAATTACTAAGGTAGAAGGATGGTTTAGGCTATAAATCCCTAGTTTATGATGTAAAATCGCTATAGAACAAATCCTATAGAATCTACATAACCATTTTATATCAAAACAAACCAAAAATAAGTTCCCAAAACAATATTGAAAAACAATTATGTAAATTCACCTTCCAAAAAGATAGGATCTAACAATCCCCTTACCTTAAAACAACTCATCCCAAGTTTCCCTTTTGAGTGTAGATGAGCATCATCTAATAACAACTCCATCCACTAATCATGAATGTTAGACTCTAGATCCTATGTCTCATCTTATATACAACTGTGCAACCATATTACCCACACTAGAGGAACTAAAATTTCTCATAGATCCTTTATGGTCCAATAAATGAAATGTATAGGATTTTCCACAAATTAAGCATCATCTTCCAATTAAACATCTTCATGATCAAAAGAATGAGACATGTCTGAATGGTAATTGTGAAAGTAAAAAACATATAATATGTTGTACACTTCCCATTCCCTCTAAGGAATATCTATTTGATAGGCTACTGGATGACTCTCTCTACGATCTCAAAAGGAACAATATAATGAGTTGATATCTTGACCTATATCCAAATCCACCTATGTCCCGACCTACAAAAAACACATTATAAGACTTGATATTCCAATTAAAACTCTATAGGTCTACAGTTACCATCGACATAATATTTCTACATTGATTAAAATGTATTCACACACCTCTAGAAACATTGTACCATATCAAAATTATCTTAAATTATAAGAGGTCCTAGTTGTGTTGACTCACATACCTCATACTAGAACAGCAGTGAATGGCATGGCCCACCATGTATGGCTTCATATGGAGCTATTTTTATAGTTGTATTGATTTTTTTTAGGAAATACTAGAAAGAGGTAGGTGTTTATCTTAAGAACTTCCAAAATCGAGGACTCATGCATTGGGCAAGTCATCTAATATCTAAACTGAATGCTTGGATTTTCTATCATGCTATGGGTGAAAGGATGTTCTCATAAGAACCTATATATTAAGATCCTCCTATAACCCCTTCCAGAACCATGAAATACATCGATCATCCCTATATGATATGATAGAATAGGGAATTCCATGAAATTTGTGATATCTATAATGTGAAGCCTCTGAATATTTTCCAATAATAAGGTCTCCTTGGTAAGTAAAAATTGGGCATCCTTCCACATCAGGTCAACGATAAACTAGACAGTGTCACTTGAAAGGGGTGACCTTGGTAAACCCATAATGAAGTCCATGGTAATTTCATTCCATTTCAACTAATGAATGGTAAATGGCTGAAAAATCCCCACTGGTCACTGTTGCTCCACATTTCTCATTTAACATCAATCACCAATATTGGTAGTTTAAATCATGATACATTTGAGTAAAACCAGTATGTGCTTCCCAAATATTGGTATGATCATCCTATATCAACTCTTATCATGTTTCTATAGGATCCAAAATTCATCCATGAATGGCTAAGACCTCATCCCCAATAACAACCCATCCAGGAGATGGTTCCTCACCTAAAATAATCTCCCACAAGACCAACCCCTCAGGATAAGAATACTATCTCATATTTACTTGTTCTGAGAATTCATATGTCATGGAAAAATATATAAGGCTAGTATTTCTCTTATGATCATTTTCCTCTAAGTACATGTTGTGAAACAAATCCATCAATTTTCACTCACTATAGGCCTCCTACACTGGTTTTATCTGAGTTTTCTACCCCATTTCATCTATAATATAACTTCCCTTCCCAAGCATACACATAAGATCAAAATCTAGGGAATATAGGTATTCAACTCTCCTTCAATTTTTTATATTTATTTTCCTCTGTGTAATTATATTATTGATTATTTTCCGTTCATATACATGATAAAACACTCTCCTGGTGGATAGTGCCTCCAACAATGCAAGTCATGAACTGCAACTTCATGTTTGAGATCATGTGTAGGGTAGTTATTCTCAAGGCCTCAGATGGTGGGACCCAAAATCTAAAACCATATACCCTACATTATAATATCTCCTTGACTAATACCAGATGCATTACAATAAACTATATATCCTCTTCCATTCTCTTATAGAATCGGGATCTATGTTGAATCCAATAATCCATTCAACTCCTAAAAGGATTTCTCTCGCGATTCATACTACAATAACTTTACACCGTTATTTTTCAATTTCATGATCGAAACTTCTATGTGTTAAAATTAAAAAATTAAATCCCTATAATAATAATCTAGACCTAGAAACTCCATATGTTTAACACATTCAAGGGTTGTTCCTAGGAAACTATAGTTGTCACCTTCTCTGTGTTGACAAATACTCCAGACTCCAAGATAATTTGATCCACAAGTGTACCATGTCAATCCAGAAGTTCAATTTAGTGAGATTGGAATACATTTAGATATCTTGTATTTTATTCAGTATGATTTCAATATGATCGAAAAGGTTAAGTTGAGTATGAGAATACACCAATATATCATCCATGTATAGAACCTCAAATGAATGAAAATATGTGTGAAAACCCAGATTCATTAGATCCATGAATGTTGAGGGGCAGTGTGTGAGACCAAACAGCATGATAAAATACTCTTACCAAACATACCTACTATATAATTTCATACATGGTTTGACTGGGGATCTCACACGAACCTAATGATATCCCAACCTCAAGTCAATCTTGAAGAAATACCTCTCTCCCCATATCTGGTCAAAAAGGTCATCTATACGGGTTAGTAGATACTGATTCTTTACTATGATCTGATTCAAATACTTTTAATCCATTCACAACATGAGGGTACCATATATCTTATTGGGGAAAAGGGAGAGGTGAACAATAAGAGATGTATTGGTTTATATGAAATCCTTATCTTCCAAATCCTCTAGCTTCTTCTGGAGTTTTTGTAGCTCATTATGAATTATCCTATAATTAGGATTGGACACTGGTACCACTCTTGGAAGTGATTAAATTTTGATATCCACCTCTCTTAAAGGATGTAACCTGCAAGATTAATCAGGTAAGACCCCCCCCCCCCCCCCGAGAATGATCCAAAACATGAGTAAATTCCACACATCATGTTCCCTAATCACTCGTAAAGAGACTAGAAATATGGGGTGTCACTCTACACAACCCATGATACTCTTGTTCATCTCATCCTTCTTTAACATCCCATTCCCCCTATTGAATATAGCTACAACCCTCAAGTTATTTAAATGACATCCTTCAGTGATAAAAATCAACTTTAGCACAATAGGATACTAACAAGTCCATTCAGAGTATAATGTTGAAACTTGTCATCTTAAGGAAAATGTGTCTCCATGTAAAAACGATAACCACTTAACTCAAAGGGTAATTCCTTACATTGATGTTTTCTCTCATATCTAATTCCCAATGATTTTTCAGGATTCATTAAATCATAAAATTAGTACATCTCTTGGACCCTAAATTCCATCATTTTTTGTAGAAATAAAATAATAGTAAATTCCTGTGTTGAATAATTTATAAACTGAAGTAGATTTTAGTAATATAGTTCCTAGAACATCAGAATTACAAGAACTCTACTTCTCTGGGGTGGGTTTCAATATATAGGTATCTCAATATCCATGGACCAAACATAAAAATTGACTACCTTAGGACGTCCCACTCTACTACCATTGCATATCTGAATCCTGGATACCTCGTCCATAACTATATCCTCTGACTAATTAGCCTATAGAACTCCATATACCTTCCTAGAAAGGATCCACTTATACTGATCCTGAATCCGGGGTTAATACTAATCTCCTCCCACTTGGAAAAAATGGAATGGTCTTGTAAAAATGTTTAAAATACCGTAACATGTTGCAGCCACAATATTCAATAGGATCTCAATGAAATTGTGGATATTTATGCTCCATCATCCCACACTGGTGGAAAACTACATAACTATCACTAGGTTTCATTTAACTAATAATTATACCAAGTTTTGACTCAATGTTATACTTATTGACTCTCAAATAACCACTTCCATGTCTTAGCACGAAACTGAATTGGCCCACACCATCATCTTTCCTTATATTGCACACAATGTTGAGGTCCTAATTCACTATTTCTGAAATGTTGGTAAATCTGAATACATTCATCCATGATCAAGTGGAGTATATAATACCATCTTAAAAACATATTCTTTCATCAAATTTTCACCATCATGTGTTAACACAAATCATTGATGCTCAATAAAATGAGATGAATATTCCATCATAAGAATAGTGTCATGTTGTGTGTGAATAAAATCCCCATCATGGTCCACTGTCAGCATCTGTGAATGAATTAATAATATAATTCTTCCTGGAAATCAAGCTCAACTATACCCTGATAGATAAAATCCAATGTAATTACATCCAACCAATTTTTGGAATATTAATGAATGATATATGTTTTAGTCTTGAACCTCCTTGACAATGGCATACCCATATACTTAGAGATACATAACTTGGCCTCAATCCATGAATCGGTAACCTGAGGACCTCTATTACGCAATAAAGTGGTAGGATTCTACTACTGAGATTCTCAAGTCTATTATTCCCTTATAGAGGTAGAAGATTGGTCCCCTTTTGTAGTCTACATAAATCATAGGAATCTCTCTTAGAACAAAAAATAGGTTCCCATATTAGAAATACAAGTATGTTTCATACGTGCCACTACAAGAGATAATGCATGTAGCTCAGGGCCCAAGACTTCTAGAACATTGTTGTCACCACTCTCCTGGAATGCGATTAGTGGATTTTTTGGTGTCATATTTCAATGATTTCCAAACACATTCCCTAGATAATTTTTAACACATATAAATCATAGATAATAAAATAGGATAGGTATGTTCCTTCCTATAAAAAGTTTCACCCCTCTACAAACTCTTTAATCTAGGTCTAAGTGATATGAATGATCATAAAAGATCACAAGTGAAATTTCCTATTTCCCATTAATAACGTCATGTTAAGTTCATGGTCTCACATCACATAGGATAGGTCCTGGTATATACAGTTTCAATTGTGAGGTATTGAGGAAAACTCCCTCTATGTTACAATTTCTATCTCTGTTTAATAGTATCCATTTTATTTAAGAGTTTAAATTCAATTAAGTTTATATTCATTCACATGTGTGTGTGTGTCTATATATATATATATATATCATGGTATAGTTCGATGGGTCACCATTCTAAATTTATAAAGGCATATTCTCTATAAATTAAAATATGTACAACATGTAACTACTGTCAGACCTTTATGTATAGTTTCAATATATAATAGATTATACAAAATGATTTTATTTTAGGAATCACAATTTCCAATTTATATAATTACATGGTTTATAAATTAAAATTGAAATTCATATAATTAAATAAATTAAGCTTTTATCCCATGTGAGTAGTGGATCTTGGATCAAATTTGGAATAATATTTTATTAAATGTTCCAATGTTAATATAATGGGAAAAAATTATTTAGGTTTCTATAGAAAATTTAAATAATATAGTAATTTTATCCATGCAAGAAAAAATAGCAAATTTCTGAATATAACTATCAGAGAAGTTATATAAATCACAAGTAGTATAGGTAACACAAGCTATTAGATACACTTATATGGAATAACATAATTATTGGCATGTGAATCCCAATGTACTTATTATGATACATGAAATGATACCTTCTTTCCATTCAAGGAAATTGAAAAATAATAAAATCACAATAATAGTAAAAATAATAAAATTAAAAATTAGGTGTGTCACCCAATGTTAAATTCAAGAAAACTGCTATAGGAACAAACCAAAATTGAAATATCCTAATTAAAATAATTTATATTTTACCTATACGTGGTTTATCTACTCCCAGGAATCATATCTTTACCAAATTTGGACATATTCTAAGTCCCCTTTCTGTTGACCCAAAAAAGTAATCCAAAATAAACAATTCCTTATATGCCACTTTGTGAAATCCTAACTCATCTCAGTCGATAAAAATAGCCAAATTTGTGGCTGAAAACACCTCAGCTACCCTAGCCCATATTCTAAAGGTTGTTGACTAGCAATGGGGGTCTATGATGTATGGTGGGGAGACTTTACCATCATGATCAGAGTGTAGCGTAGTGGTATACAATAATAGTAGGTAGAGGAAACAATATAATAAATGTTCTATGGAATCAAAAACATCTAATTATAATAAATAGAATAAATTAGGATCAATAATTTATACAAAATGATTATTATGTCATGATTCAATAAAAATGGAAAACATGAGAAATGAATAATTCATATAAAATAATCTGTAAAAAATGAAAAAAGTCCAAAAACTAACTCCAAAGGAATAATGATCCCATGCTTAGTCCTCTACATGCATAATGCATCCTATGTAGACAATAAAGTATCTAGAAACGTACACTTCACCTTATCCCAACCAGAATCCATAAGATCTATTCAGCAGCCATATAGTGGCATGAAAAGGGTGTGATATCTACATTGTAGTCCTTCACCAATGGTGTATTTTATAATATAGACCGTGTTATGAGTTGTGTTCATCTATAATAATAATATGAAACAGACATGTAAACATTAATGAGTGGAATATAGTTCCTAACTAATATAAGGATAACAGTAGTTTATGGGATTCCATGATCGATTATCACATGTATAAGGGATTTCATTCCTAGATGCTATAATTATATGCGATTCCATTCCCATATTATCACGACCCAATATTGTTTTCAAAGGAAATTACATTCCTATAAATATTTCATAATCACATTAACTACTAAGTTATATGGGTCCCTTAAAATATAAGTTTGTCACTTCTGTGATGTGAATTTCAAAAATCTGACATACACAGTCGCAATCAGTAAGTTATTTAGAGTCCAATAAGAAAAACTTAATTTTTGGGGAATAGTAATCTACCCTTATGAATATTTACATACCCTTATGAATACTAATATACCCTAATGAATTGTAACCTTACCTATGATAATATATAAATAATATTCAAGTTGAAATTATGATATACCTATATTTTAGAATAAGTTAATGAATGTTTTAAAACTGGTATTTGATAATAAATTATGATTTTAGTTAAATATTAAATTAATATTAATTAAAAAAATATTCTTGAAAAATGGAATTCCATTTTGGATTCTACATGTCCAAAAATGGTGAGGGTAAATTTTTTGGATTTTTCTGAAATACTTGATTTTTTGATGAATAGTAAAATACAGTAATTTACCATATATATACATTATAAGCTAAATAGAATATTCCTAGAATCATGGCTGATTTAACTACCATTAATCCAAATTAAAATGATAAAATTACTATTATTTGTCATGGAATACTTACTATTACTTTTCTTGTGAAGAAATAATAAATTAATGAGTTTTATATGAAGAAATCCCATCTCTCCTCCACTATAAACCCCCCCCCCCACCCCCTCTTCCAATCACTCCTCTCAAGCTTTGTTCCTTATCAAAATTCTGGAAAAATACCTTCCCAACCTCCTCTACCACTTCCAAAAATCTTTGGTCTTATTAAAAGACAAAAACCTCTCCCTTAAGGAGGTTCTCAAGGAAGTTGGGTTCAAGAGGTAAATTCCTCTTTTCAATTCTTTGTCTTTCCTTTCAAGTTCATTTGTTTTATTTTTCTATTACAACTCTTTATCCATATTTTTTGATGACTCCATTACCTTATATGTACTTGAATTTTTTCATGATATTGGAATAAGTTATCATCATTTCCCCTTTTTACCTTCTTTTATACTAGTAGCAAGAACACCATCCGAGATGTGTTAATTTTACACATTCAAGGATGATGGACTTTCAATTTCTTTTATTATTCTAAATTATGTTCATAAAGACATTCTTGTTATGTTTGAACAATATTATTATATATATTATAACCTATTTATGATTATATAATCCATTTGTTCAAATGGTATTAGGTTATAATGAAAAATGAGTTTGTTGTAATCAAAACCCACAAATTAACCAAAACAATTATCATTAAAGTTCTATATAATAATGAATCCTCCATCCATGTAACCAAGTTATATAAATTAACAATAACACCTATTTATGTTAATAAATAATATATAATTTCAATTATGGAAATTTACATCCATTCCAATTCATTACTTAAAAAAAGTGAACCGAATCTATAATTTCAAATGGGAACCACTATACAACAACGGGCCTTACTTCACTCTTGGTTATGACACTCTGGGGGGATATGATTAGGATAATTCAAATTATCTTTAAAATCCATAATAAAGGATTGAAATGTAAAATGTTCCTCAAAAAAACCATATTTGTGAATATGGGATTAGCCATTCGTAAGATCTCAGTCTTTTTTTCTAAGTATTTTGTTAAGTTAATATTATACATTATGATTCATAACCTAATCTAATGTATTCCATTATCAAGAGATGGCACCAAGTGGAAGGAATGGAAACCGCACGAACACACGTGTCCCTTGTAGGGATTTTCCTCTGATACAAGATAATGATATTGGCTCTGGTGTTGTGACTAGTGCGGAGAAACTCATAAATATACTAGGACAACTTACTCAAGTTATGAATAATAACCTTACCTATATGGAACATCTGGATCCACCATGTGGAGGAGCAATGCTAGATCGCTTTATGCAACAACAGCCTCCATCGTTCAATGGAACTACAAACCCTTTTGTAGCAGAGTAGTGGATATGTTCCCTCAAGAAGATATTTCTCACTTTGGGATATAATGAAAGAGAGAAGGTTTTCATGGTAGTATAACGTCTATCGGGGTATGCGGATCAATGGTGGTCATTAATCCAAAACACAAAAGAGGAGGAAGAAATAAAAGATATGGAATAGAGGTATTTTAATGAAATATTCATAGAAAAATATTTCCCTCGTAAAAAAAGAGCAGATATGGAGAGGAAATTCTTGAATCTAAGGAAAAATTCAAGTGAAAATGTTGCAAAGTATGATGCCAACATCACAAGGCTGGAAAGACATGCTATGGACTATATACGAAATCCAAGGAGACAAATCGATCAATTCTTTGATGGCCTAAAGCCATTCCTCTGGTGGGAACTGGTCTCCCAAAATTTTCCATCTTATGAGGACATAGTTTCATGTGCTATCAAGACCGAAAAATAATTCTCTTAGTATTATGACTTTAAGGGAAAGCAAGAAAAGAAGAGGGTTGCTGAAAACCCTGGGAAAGGAGATAAGGAATCAAGGAAGAAGGGAAGAGTTGAATTTATACCATGTGACAATTGTGGAAGGAAACACCCCAGTACATGCCTAAAAAGAAAAGGAGTATGCTAAAAATGTGGTCAGAAAGGCCATCTTGCTGGCAATTTCAAAGGAAAAAAGTTTTCCAATGATGTTCGATGCTATAATTGTTAGGAGATGGGTAACTATGCTAATGATTGTCCAAAACGTCGAAGAAATATGCAACAGAAGAGTCCAAGGGATCAAGGACAAGCATATGCAATCACAGCTGTAGAGGTTGAAGTTACACGTAATGTGGTGGAAGGTACGTTGATCGTTTCATCAAGCTTATCCAATGCATTATTTGATTCTGGATCATTGCATTGTTTCATATCTTCCCTGTTTGCTAAGAAAATTAGATATTTTCAATTTGTTTTAACAAGGGAGTTGTCAGTCAAAACTACTAAGGGAAGTATCATTGCTACAAAGTTCTGTCAATATGTTCTCATTAGGGCATACAAATTTTCTTTATCTAGGGATCTCATCATCATACCCATGATTGAATTTGATATAATCCTCGATTTGGATTGGCTTTTAGATCATGATGCAAAAATTTATTGTAAGAAGAAGAAGGTTACAATTTTTGATGAAGATGATAAAGAACACCTTATCTTTACAGAAGAATCGTCACCACCTAATTCTTATTTAGATCCACCCCCAGTAGCTCAACTAAATTCAATTATTGGGGAGGAAGAGAATGAAATAACTATGGGTGAGGAAATGAATATTAAAATAGAGGATGTACCTATTGTGATAGAATATGTTGATGTGTTTCTAGAAGATTTACCTGGACATCCTCCAGAATGAGAAATTGAGTTTTCCATTGATTTAATTCCTGGTTCAAGGAACATATCAAATACCCCTTATAGAATGTCCATTGTGGAATTAGTGGAACTAAAGAAACAATTAGGAGAATTGGGTCATAAGGGATTTATCCTCCCATGTGTTTCTCCATGGGGATCCCCTGTCCTTTTTGTTAAGAAGAAATATGGATCTATGAGGTTATGTATTGACTATAGGGAGATCAATGCTATAACAATAAAGAACAAGTACCCCTACCTATCATTGATGATTTATTTGACAAATTACATGGAGCTCAAAACTTTTCAAAGATTGACCTTCGATCTGGATATCAACAGTTGTGTGTGAAGAAAGAAGACATTCCGAAAACTGCATTTCGAACCAGGTACGGGCATTACGAGTTTACAGTAATGCCTTTTGGATTGACTAATTCACCCTCTGTCTTCATGGATCTAATGAAAATAGTTTTCAAGGAATATCTCGATCATTTTGTTGTGGTATTTATTTATGATATCTTTGTATACTCCAAAAGCTACGAAGATCATGAAAATCACTTGTTCATTATCCTGAAGTCTCTTAGAAGACATGAATTATATGATAAGTTTAGCAAGTGTGAATTATGCCTTCATGAGATTTCATTTCTTGTCCACGTTGTCTCTAAGGATTTAATCCTAGTTTATCCTGCAAAGACAAAGGCAATCCAAGATTATCCCACACTAACAAACATAACTAAGGTACGCAGTTTTATTGGCTTAGTAGGTTATTATCAGCGTTTCGTACAGAATTTTGCCGGACTCGATGAACCGCTAATGATGCTCACACGTAAAGGGGTTAAATTTGTTTGGACAAAATATTTTTAAGAATGTTTCAAAGAAATGAAGATAATATTATTCAATTCTTTTATATTGACTATACTATCGGGGAATGAAGGGTTTTTTATTTATAGTGGCGCATCAAAGAAAGGACTTAGTTGTGTCCTTATACAAAATGATAAGGTTATTGCCTATGCATCACGACAGCTAGAAATTCATAAGAAAAACTATCTTACTCATGATCTTGAGTTAGCTGCTATAATCTTTGATTTGAAGACATGGAGACATTATCTCTATGGTGAAAAATGTGAGATTTATACTGATCACAAGAGTTTGAAATATATTTTCTCACAGAAAGAACTCAACATGAGGCAAAGGAGATGGCTTGAACTACTCAAGGATTATGATTGAACGATAAACTACCACTCGGGGAAGACAAATAAGGTGGAATATGCTTTGAGCAGAAAGGATCATGGAGTTTTGAAAAAAAATAAGATTTGAAAGGGATCTTATATTCATGGATCTAGTAAAGATGGATATGGTAATTATTAAGGAAGGCATCACATCACTAATTTTTCAAATGGTTTCCCAACCATCTTTACTAGAGAGTATAAAACGTTATTAGGCTGATGATGAGGAGTTTCAAAAG
Organism: Viscum album; assembly: GCA_963277665.1. Lineage (NCBI taxonomy): Eukaryota > Viridiplantae > Streptophyta > Magnoliopsida > Santalales > Viscaceae > Viscum > Viscum album. The sequence goes on from OY728139.1 coordinate 908,883,931, forward strand.
AAAATTAATGCAATAAATGATGGGAAGGTTACTGACAACTCATATGAAGATAGCATTTTGAAATTCAGGAAGAGGCTTTGTGTTCCTGCTATTCTTGAGCTAAAGAGATAACTGTTGGATGATTCTCATAACTCTAATTTCTCTATATATCCTGGTAGCACAAAGATGTATCAAGATCTCTAAGAGAAATTTTGGTGGGATAATATGAAAAGGGAGATTTCTAAATATAAGTCAATTTGCCTAGTATGTCAACAACTGAAGGCTGAGAGGCAAAAGTCTAAGGGGATGATGCAACCACTACCCATACCATCATGGAAGTGGGAGAACATTACCATGGACTTTTTCACTGGACTCCCAAGGACATCTAGAGGAAACAATGATATATGGGTCATTGTGGATCGTCTTACAAAGAAATCTCACTTCCTAGAGATTCAAGAGGACTTCTCAATGGATCAACTTGAACGGATTTACATCACAGAAGTGGTAAGGCTGCATGGAGTACCACTCTCTATTGTATCCGGCTATGATCCTAGATTCACCTTGAAGTTCTGGAAATGTCTCTAACATGCTTTAAGAACTGAACTAAACTTTAGTACGGCCTATCATCCTCAAACTAGTAGCCAATCCGAGAGGACTATTCAGACACTAGAAGACATGTTGAGGGCATGTTCTATGGAATTAAAAGGAGGATGGTACCAACATCTTCCAGTAGTTGAATTCTCCTACAATAATAGTTTCTACTCGAGCATCTGTATGGCACCATATGAAACCCTTTATGGGAAAATGTGTAGAACACTGGTGTGTTGGGGTGAAGTCGGTGAGAGAAAGATGTTAGGACCTGAATTGGTTGATGAAATGGCGGAGAAGGTGAAAACCATTCAGCAGCATATCAAGGCATCCCAAAGTCGATAGAAGAGTTATGTGGATAATCGTCGATGATACCCTGAGTTCAAAGTAGGAGACCTGGTATTTCTACGCATATCTCCATGGAAGAAGGTCATGCAGTTTGGGAAGAAAGGAAAGCTAAGTACCAGGTATATCGGTCCCTTCGAGATCCTTGATCGAGTCGGAGCTGTGGCATATCGACTGGAACTTCCGCCAACCTTGTCGAAGGTACATGTTGTCTTTAATGTATCCCTCTTAAGGAAGTAGATACCAGACCCTTCACATGTACTCTCTTTAGATGTGGTATAGTTGGAGGATGTTCTTTCATATGAGGAGCAGCCGGTGAAAATTTTGGATCATAGAGACAAAGTTCTACGCAACAAGACTACTCATCTGGTCAAGGCACTATGGAGAAACCATAAGTACGAAGAGGCAACATGGGAACTGGAGGAATCAATGAAGGAGAAGTACCCCCACCTGTTCATGGCCTATATTGTAAATGAAATTTCGAGGGAGAAATTTTTGTGAGGAGGGGAGAATTTAAAGACCCAATATTTCTTTTAAAAAAATTGATTTCTTATAAATATGTCATAATCACATTAACTACTATGTGCTATGGGACCCTTAAAACATAGTTTTGTCACTTCTGTGATGTGAATTTCAATAATTTGACATAAACAGTTGCGATCAGTAAGTTATTTAGAGTCAAATAAGAAAAACATAATTTTTGGTGAATAGTAACCTACCCTTATGAATAGTAACATACCCTTATGAATAGTGATATATCCTAATGAATATTAACCTTGCCTATGAGAATATATAAATAATATTCAAGTTGAATGTATGATATACCTATATTTTAGAATAAGTTAATGAATGTTTTAAATCTAGTTTTTGATAATAAATTATGATTTTAATTAAAAATTAAATTAAAAATATTTAGAAAAATATTTTTGAAAAATGGACTTCATTTTTGGATTCTACACGTCGAAAAATGGTTAGGGTGGATTTTAGGGATTTTTCTGAAATACTTGATTTTTTGATGAATAGTAAAATACGGTAATTTACCGTATATATACATTATAAGATAAATATACTATTCCTAGCATCATGGATGATGTAACCACCCTTAATCTGAATTCACATGATAAAATTGCTATTCTTGTTCATGGAATACTTACTATTACTTATCTTGTGAAGAAATAAAAAATTAATGAATTTTATATTAGGAAATGCCCTCTCTCCTCCACTATAAAAACCCCCTCTCACCCCCTCTTCCAATCACTCCCCTCAAGCCTTGTGCCTTCTTTTAATTCTATCCAAATACCCTCCCAACCTCTTCTCCCATCTACAGCAAGCTTTGGTCTCATTAAAATACCAAAACCTCTCCCGTAAGGAGGTTCTCAAGGAAGTTCGGTTCAAGAGGTAAATTCCTCTTTTCAATTCTTTCTCTTTCCTTTTAAGTTCATTTGTTTTCTTTTTCTATTACCAATATTTATCCAAATTTTGTGATGAATACAGTACCTTAGATGTACTGGAAGGTTTTTGTGATATTGGAATAATTTATCATCATCTCCCCCTTTTACCTTCTTTTATACTAGTAGCAAGAACACCATCCGAGATGTGTCAATTTTACACATTAAAGGATGATGGAATTTCGATTTCTTTTAGCATTATAAATTCTGGTCATGAAACCATTATTGTTAGGGATAAACCAGATTATTATATATAATATTACCTATTTAAGATTCTGTAATCCCTTTGTTCATATGGTATTAGGTTATAATGAAAAATGAGTTCGTTGTAATCAAAACCCACAAATTAACCAAAACAATTATCATTAAAGTTATATATGATAATGCATCATCCTTCCATGTAACCAAGTTATATAAATGAAAAATAACACCTATTTATGTTCATAAATAATATATAATTTCAATTCTGTATATTTACATCCATTCCACTTCTTTACATAAAAACTAGTGAACCGAATATGAAAATAATAGAAACAAACACTTCGGAACGACAAAAGTCAATACAATAACGAATCGATAAAGAAATAAATGAACTAACAATAATTATGATAAAATAAATACATGTATAATATGTTCTGAAATAATTTATTAATAAGTATAATTTCATATTCCAGGAACTTAAATACAAGAGAGGAACACGTTCAGAGTTAAGGTAAGGGTTTTTTCACCCGAACATCCATTTTCATTCGGGATACTTTCATTTTCTAATTTCCATGACGTAATTCTTATGTATTGTTATGTACATATCATATGTTCTGATTGAGTGTCATATATATGTTTACAAACCAGAATCCTTCATTATTTTATGGATAGATACATGTTTTAAAATGAACTTTAAAAACTGTTTCCAAAATACAGGCCCGATTCAAGGGAATTTCTCAAAATCTATCTATTTTCAAGGGAACTCTATAATATGTTTTTGGGAACCATTATCCTTATAAAATCACTCATTTTATTATGAAAATACTATCATAATTCACTTCTGTTTTTATACAATGATTTTTCCAAAAGAACTCTTCTTTTCAAAATAAAAGAGTATTTATCTCAAAATTGCTTAATGATTTTATAAGAGTATTTTTGTTTCACTCAATGATCTTGTTGATTCCATGGTATTATTGGGTTTAATAATTTATGAATTCATCTACCATATTTTATTTAATGGTTTATTACAAACTCTATTGTGGATGATATATCATAAAACCATTCACCATATTATTCCGAATGGTTAGTGTTTTTATGTTCAATAATTGGGGAAAGTTAGTTACATTTCATATGTTAGTTTCAATATGAATGTATATGTTGTTTATATTTATCCCCACTCATATTAGGAATGTATTGGAATTATTATGTGATGGGTGGGGCCCGATATAGCCCCTTGATGCATCGGTAGGTCTCATGAGACAAATAGACGTGGAATTGGACGAGGCCTTTCCCAATTTGATATGGATTTTGGTCGAGGCCTTAATCATTAGACGTCTTGGTCGAGGCCTTGACAAAGTGTTTCATAATGTCCAGAATTATTCATTCCATCACTGTGAGTTCATCTATTGAGAATTCATGTGGTTATTCGATTATTAGAATACCCATAATTATGTTTTATTTTGGCATTATTTTCTCAGCTCATATTCCTACCATAATTTGTTCATGATTATTATTAAAGGCATGTGTTTTCAATTATGCACCATGTCTTATGTTTATACTATCTTATGCTGTATTTCTTACTCTTACTGAGCATTTGAGCTCCCCCCTTTCTTATGTATCATTTATTTCAGGACATGAAGAAGTTTATTATGAATGACATGCTGAAATAACGTTGGAGTTATGGGTGTTGTCTAAGGAGTTTCCATGTTGTATTTATCTTCATGTGGTAATTATTGAACTTATATATGAATCTTGTTTATAATAATACTAAACTACTCAGTCCATTGGGATTCATATTCCTTGTATGTATTCCAACGTAATAAAACAAGGATACAGCTCCAGGCAACTGGGGTCGGGTCCTTACACATATATCATGAATCATATATGTCTTTATGTTTTAATATCAAAATTATATGGGACTCCATGTGTGAGTATCATGAATATATGGGATATCGTTCCCATGTAAAATGAATCATATGGGTAACCATTACCATGTATCAAATGTGTATGGGATCCCATGCCTAAGTATCATGAATCATATGGATCATCATGATCGTGTATCACATGTGTTTGGGACACAATATTCATGTATTACAATCAATATTAATGGTTGATTGTGCTTTAATGCAAGCCCGATGATGATTTACAAGACATAACACATTATTTAATCTAGGGATTAATCTAATAATAACATAAGGTATATGTGATGTGGTCAAGACACTCACATACATTGAATTAAAATTATTCAATTAATTTAGGCATAAATCCAAGGCCTCTTAGATTGTGTTTTTTTCATATAAACATTCAATAAGTCAGGGGAATCACATAAGCACACATCATGAGGTGGACCTCATCATAGGGATCAACCTTCATCAAATAAAAGGGTGTATAAGGCTGTCCCTAACCTAGATAAAAATTTAAATTAATTAAAAAATGATATAATTTAGTAAATTCTATTTAAATCATGGTATGTGTCATGATGGTGCAAGATATAAAATGACTTGGCTTTAAAACAAACTTCTAGATGTCATACCTTAGATTGGTGGGGCTCTCCCCATCTATTTTCATCCTTTAATTTATGTAAAAATGTGAAAAATTGAGGAAAAATATTAACAACTTGAAAATAGGAAAAAATAGATCTCTTTCATTTATTATTCCATATGTAAAGATAATCACATTAAGGAAGTAAGAGAAATATAGATTTTATCGATATGGATCCAACATGACCAATAGGGAGAGAAAGGGATGTCGAATAAATGAGGTTTCACAAAGCCTATAGAAGAGGGATATGATAGATAGAATGGAGAGAGAGAACTATTATTCATGTAAAATAAATCATAATGAATATAGGGTTTGGATTATAATTCAATAAGGGAAAAGGGGTAAATTTATCATTTAATTAAAGGGATCGAGGTATTTATGGCATAAATTGGAAACCAGAACCATAAATATCCTTTATTTAGAGATCCATACCAAAGGTATTATGATGAAAATTCACATTTTTCACCATAGTAAATCCATTTACAGCCTAAGAATGTAACACCCTAGGATTTTGTGAAACACTTTTCTCAAATGAATATAATATTTTCAACAATATTTATTTCACACAACACTAAATATGGATTGTGTTATATAAAAGCACTAAGTTATTATTTTTTATATGCAACACCAATTCAATTTTTCACTACACGAAACACTTATACTATATTTTTGTACACATAACACTATGTTTGGCTTATGTTACATACTATGTTGAGTACCTTTGATAAAAATCATGGCACGTAAGACTATGTTTTACCAAACTACAATATACATTTAATATTATTATTAAAATATTATTATAATTATCAATAATCCATTAGAATAGTTTTTATTAATATGGTTAATTAAATTATGAAATTATTGCTTAATAATAATTATTTGGTTATTAATTAGTTACAAATGAAAATAAAACCCTTTTTGAAAATATTGGAAATAATTTGCAGGAAAATATAATTATTCAATCAAACGCATTTTAACTCAATAAATTAACTAAAACACATTTTATATATTATTTTATGTAGGTATATATATATTATATTCAAAATACTATTTAACATTCATCTTATGTTTTTTCTAGACAATATATAAAAATAAATCCAGTTTTTTTTATAAAATATGTATTTTTTTCTAAAAGATAATGTTACCACCTTTTAATGGAGAACCTATTTTAAATTTAGTTTTTAAAAATTTAATAAAATTAAATTTAATTTTTAATTCATAATTTTATATTTATCTTACAGTGGATTTTTTTTTTATTTTTCGGAAATGTTACATTTTTAGATGAATAGTTAAAAATACTGAATCATAGTTGAAAACTAATTTTTAATATAACATATTTATATAGTTAAATTATATTTTAGATTGTTTTTAAATAATTAATATATTAATTATGAATCTATTAGCAGATTTTATTTCTTTGGAACCAATTTCACGTTGAAATTGGATATAAAAATATTTCCAATTGTTTAGCTTTTTCACATTAAAAACTCGAGGTCTCATCCAATATTTGGGATTATTTTTAAATTAATTTTTTCCACTTCTGTGATTAGAAATTGGAAACATATATTCCATATTTTTAAAAATGCTAATTTATAATTAATAATAATTTCAAAATATTTTCGACTAATAGTATTACGGAAATCAATTAAAATTAATTACAGTAATTAAGGTAAAAAGGGGCTTAATTAATGGATAAACATAAAATATAAGGTGTAAAAATGAACCTACAAATGTATAAAAATTATTGGATTTCCATATATTGAAAATATCCATTTTTGTATAAAAAGGGATGAGTTATTGTGATACTATTCCATGAAATTTTCTTATATAAGTAGTTAATAAAAAATATAAAAAAGGAACATTACTTAACTTTAACATTTATAAAACCTTGAGATATGGATTAAAAATCACATTTTTTTTATTGTACACATTATTTAGAAATTTAAAATATTTTTTTCATCAACATAATTTATATTTAAATTTTATAGAGGAATTATGTAGATTAACTGCTTAATGAATTCCAAATGTGGTAATTATTTAGTTAATAATTAAATAAATAAATCATTCTAAAAGCACTAAAAGTAAAGTAAATTTATTGAATTATTGTCTTTAGTTTTTTTATATTTATATATCATGTAAAATTGAGTGAACTTAATATATTAAAATTTCATATATTTCTTGATATTTGTTAATTTAAATTACTTAAATAATGTCAAAATGGACATTAATGTTATTTCATAATAAATGATATTTTATTAAAAGATTTAATGTTTAATAAAAATAGTTTATTATTAAAAATAATTTTGAAATGTTAAAATATAAAAATATGTCCTATTAATATAAAAATTTACCTTTTATAATTAACATGTTGAACTTTAAATAGTAAAAACTGTTTTAGCACTGTTTGGGTTAAGTAGTGTTTTTTCGTGTTACATACACTTGTTTTAAAATTAATTCCCAACACACAAAGGATTTATTTTTTTAAATTATATAGGATATTTATAGTTAATTTTTCCTATATTTTATAGTAAATATCACTTCAATTTAATCTTAATAATAAAATTACTTATTTTAGAAAAATAGTTACCTTAGTGTAACATCCCAAGTAAATAATTAATAATAGATATTTTTATCTATGTCTATTAATGATTAAGATAGTGTTTTAGAGGCTTAAAATGAAAATAAATCCAATCTTAAGCATGGAATACACTAATATTCTTAAAAGATTGTTTTACTGCCTTATGATGGAAAACCATTTTTAAATCTATATTTTGACAATTTTATAAACTATGTTTGTCAAAATAAACTTATTCTTTATGATTGGGATATCAAAATTTACTTTGTGTGAATTTTTGGTATTTTTCTGACAATGTTCATTTTTTAATGAATAGTGAAAAATACTGCATTTTACATCAAAACTGTTTTTTAATATAATTTATTTATATGATTAGATTATCTTTTGAATTGGTCTTAATGTGTAATATGAATATATGTTTACCATTTAATCCAATGGTGGTCATTGGAATCAATTTCACTTTGAAATTGGACTTAAACTAGTGTCAATCTTTTGATACTTATTGTTTCATAAAAACACGCTATTTGCTCTGACAGTGGGAATTAATTATTAAATTAATTAATGTGACTAATATGTTTTTAATTTTGTAAAATAGACTTCATTTTTGAATTCGGAATATCAAATATAGCTTAGTGTGAATTTTTTGTAATTTTCTGAAAAACTTCAATTTTTAAAGAATAGTGAAACCACTAAGTGGTACTTATAAAGACTGATTTTCCGTTTAAATGAAATTTTTCCATCATTGTGTTTTGAATTTCAAAAAATCTGACATAAATGGTTGTCATTAAGAAGTAAAATTTGGTTCAATGAGATTAAAATAATTTTTTGGTGAATAGTAACTTATTAAGTTTTTAATCGCGATTAGTGGTAATTAGGGTAGTTTAAGGTATAAATAATGCTTTAATAATATGAAATGACCTAGACACATGTCCCAACCTTATTTTTTGTGCCATGGCCGACCAATAAAATCCATGGGTCAACTTGGGGACCCCATGGAGACACTTTGGTTGGGAAATGACATAAATAACGTTTTATTTAATGTAAAAGTAAAAATGACACAAACATAATATGTTTTACGAAAACAATTTTTACATGGGATTATAAAGATCATACTTTTGATTATAAATAGTCATTGGAAATATAAAAGGATTTCCTACATCATAGTAGTTTTTTTATAATTTTTGGACATTAAATAAATTAAATTATTTATGACATAATAATGATGCACTGATGACGTCATTATTTGACGATTTAAATAAAATGGAAAGATAATGTAAAATCTATGACCTACTCATGTCCAAAACCAATTGGATGAGTGTATTTCGAACCCTTATCACCTTATCCACTAATTATATCAATGTGGGACCTTTTAAAACTGAAACACATTTTCAAATAAAGTAATATTTCTTTACTTTCCAAAACTGCCCCTCCTCTCCTCTTATAAAAGGCCCCCACCTCTACCTCATTTCACACACTCCTCAAGCCTTTGGCTCGGCCAACCCCTGCCCATTTACTCTCTCCACATCCCTCTCCTCATCCTAGAGGATTCCCTTTGGGCATAATCCTTTCAAAGGAAGCCTTTAGGCTCAAATCAAAAGGAGTTACACTTTTAAAGGTAATTCATTCTCTCATGTTCATTTGTTTTATTTTGCTTCTCCAACCCCCAAAACTCTTTTTATTTACTTCTTTTGTAACAACACCAGTATCTTCAATATACTAGGATATTGTTATAAGATTTATTTGAGCTACACTCTCACACAACTACATCAAATGGTTAAAGAACATACGGTTTCCGTGGATGGCAAAATTCTGCCTCCCGAAACGATGATTGTTCAATACTCATTTAACACCTTCAAAGGTGGCCATTATGATGTCACTATTTTTATATATGATATATAATATGTTTATGTTCTCCTTAAGCTTCTGTTTTTTTCATTTTGGGCATTCCTTTATGGTTTCGATTATGGGTAAACACGATATCTTCATTTTAGGAAGTGCGGACTACCGCCCCCTGAAAGTGATTTGATTTGTTAATACCATATGTGGGATGTCTAAAGGATAAATTTAATGATATTATATATGTTATTATACTGTAATTATAATATACTCTTATATCATTATGATTCCATTCCAGAAAATACGAAATAGAAATGGAAGTAGCGTTCATGCGTACGTACGGCTTACCGTCTCCATGAACGGTGCATTTCATTTCTTACCTCTAAATGTGATGTAATATTATAAATACATGTATATGATGAATATATATAATATATATTTTATCCAAATCATTAATATCATTCTGGATATAATGAACCTTTGACCAAATTAACAACATGTAAGTGTAAGAAGTCTATTTTTGACTTAAGAACCAAATACAGACAAAATGAACATTATTAACTTAAATGATTACGTGATGTTCATAGCATGGTATAAAAGGAATAATGAACTTGAAAAAGGATAATAATCAAGTAGAGATTAACTCAAGTTTATTATTCAGGAGATTAAAGAACGGTCGGGTCAAGTCGGATAAGAGGTATGGGACTTCGTCTCAATCTCCTTTCATTGAGGCATATTTTATTTTATACATAACTTTCTTTTATATGGTTTATAAACCCCTTTGACTTTTATGTTTATTCAAAAGGAATCTTTTTTATTCGAAGCGTTTACTAAATGGCAAAAGGGAATGTTTTTGTCGTACGTATGCGGCGACAACGACTTCTCCGCCGTCGTGACCGTTATTTGAGTTTCAGCTTCCTCTACAAGCCATACCTTCTTTTTAAAAGAAAAATAAAGACAATGTTTTACTTTTCTTTAATATTGGTATCGAAAATGGTTTTCATAATGTTTTATATATCAATGTGTTGTATTGATATCTTGTGATTGAAAGGTGGGAATGTTATGTTTCCTTTATGCATGTTTTATGTGATATGATTATGTTGAGGTTCTTGGGAATTATTATGAAAACGGGTGGTTCCGTGATAAACTAAGGGCGGGTGAGACCGATATAGCTCTCCAATGCATTGGGTAACGCGAAGGAGTGAAACGTTAAGGTTTCTCTGAAGTGATTTAGGGAATATACTGTGATGGGTATTCCAAACGTAACCAAGAGGGTTACTCCCTACGTAAGAATGTTATGAATACATAAAGTTACCTTTATGTCTTATGATTTCTATGATTTATTCATGATTTTATGAGGTATGTTAAAGTGCCTATGTTTTATGGGTAAAGTATGATTTCATTCTTATGTATATATGAACTCATGTTTCCTTTCCATGTTTTTATAACCCATACTGAGCTTTTTATGCTCATCCCAAGTTTTTTTGAAATGTTTTTCACAGGTTAAGGGAAAGGTACATGATTTGATGATAGTGTCAAGGAAGTGTCAAGAAATAATCCATGTTTTATTTCAAATGTGTTTCCATTGATGGGAATGAAGAATACTATCTTTATGTAACCACTTTGTTTATATGTGGAATGTAATACAAGTTTTATGGTCTAATTCTCTAAAACTCTAAACCCGAAAAGATCCTCAATGTGTAATCTTGTAATAACTCAAGATTAAGTAAGGTTTAAGGCTGGGGCCTTATAGTTGGTATCAGAGGTCAGTTTATATAAATTTAAGAGTTATAATTCTATTAAATGATTATCCAAAAATATTTTTTTTAAATGATATAGCATTTGAAGATTACCATGTTGCTTCATCTAAGACATGTTTGTTCAGAATGGTTTTCCGCAGAGGAAACAGGGATGCAGTGCTAGGAAGGCATACAGAAGGAAATAACCTTCCGAATCAGCATCCTGAGATGGTCGGAATTGGAACTGAACAGTTTGTTGCAGTGATGGAACAGTTTACTCAGTCTATAAATGGTGGTAGTATCCATGCACAAGATCAGCCAGATCAACCGCAGAGGAACATGTCAGTGGTGGAACATTTCATGAGATAACATCCACCATCATTCAGAGGATCATCTGACCCTGTGCTAGCTGAAGGGTGGATTAAAGCACTGCAGAATATTATTTATGTCATGGGGTGTTCAAACAATCAAAAGGTTAGTCTTGCTAATTACCGTTTGGAGGGTGAAGCAGATCAGTGGTGGTCGATGGTTAAAAATATCAGGGACGCTGCTGTGATTGATGATCTCGACTGGGATGAATTCAAAGGTATGTTTCTTGAGAAGTATTTTCCTAAGGCTGTTCGACTTAGGATAGAAAAAAAATTCTTGGAATTGAGGCAAGATGAAGACTCAGTGGCTGCCTATGAAGAAAGGTTCACTCGATTGGCAAGGTATGCTCCAAATTTTATCTGAGACCTTGATAGTAAAATCAATCATTTTTACTCAGGATTAAAGCCAAAATATCGAAGGGCATTAGCTTCTCGTGAGTTTAAAAGTTATGAAAAGCTTGTTCTATGTGCTGAGAAGGTGAAAATGGAGTTTGCCGATGACCAAGTGTTCTATAACAACCAGCAGAAGAAGAGACCGAGGTGGCAGGAGAAAGGTAAGAATTCTTCAAAAAAGTTTGATGGTAAGAAAAATTAGTTTCCAATTTTTGATAAATGTGGCAAAAGGCATGCTGGGGAATGTCTTCTGAATTCTGGAAAGTGCTACCGATGTGGTAAGATGGGACATAAGGCTCGTGATTGCACTGAAAAGGATCAAGGTGAAGGTAAGACCAAATTTGATTTACAGTTAGTGAAATGTTATAAGTGCAATGAGATGGGTCACTATGCAAACGAGTGTCTGACAAAGAGCTTGAGTGATGGGAAGCAGTTAGACTACAAGCAGAAAGGGGTGGTGAAATCCTTTGCAACTACTTCAGCAGATGTCGGTCCATCAAATAGAGATTCGTAGCTTCCTTGGTTTGGCAGGATATTACCGAAGGTTTGTTAGAAATTTTTCACGATTATGTAGTCCAATGACTAAGTTATCTCGGAAGGGTGTTAAGTTTATCTGGACAAAAGAATGTGATGATTGTTTTCAGGAATTGAAAAGAAGATTGGTGAATGCTCCAGTTTTGGCACTACCTTCCAGGAATGGTGAGTTTGTTATATACAGTGATGCTTTATTTAAAGGACTTGGTTGCGTCCTAATGCAGAATGATCAGGTAATTGCTTATGCTTCACGACAGTTGAAAACTCATGAAGTAAATTACCCTACACATGATTTGGAATTAGCTACTGTTGTTTTTTGCTTTATAAATTTGGAGGCATCATTTGTATGGAGTAAAGTGTGAAATATATACCGATCACAAAAGTTTAAAGTATATATTCACTCAGAAAGAGTTAAAAATGAGACAGAGGAGATGGCTAGAATTAATAAATGATTATGATTGTACAATTCATTACAATCCGGGAAAAGCAAATAAAGTGGCTGATGCTTTGAGTCGAAAAAGTAATGCTTCATTAACAATGTTGCGTTTGGAACGTGATCCTTTGGTTAAGGATTTGATGAAATTTGGCATAGATGTTGTTGGTGCAGGAAGTCCTTTTCTTTTGTTTCAGGTATCAGTGAGATCAACTCTATCAGATAGAATCAAGCAAGCACAGAAGCAAGACAGTGAGTTGCAGAAAAAGGTAGAGCTGGTTCAGAAAGGTAAGTTTCCTGAATTCAACATTGATAATGATTGTGTTTTGATATTTGTGAAGAGATTGTGTGTGCCTTGTGATTCACAGTTGAAGAGAGAGTTGTTATGTGAAGCTCATAGTGTTGGTCGGAGAGTGATGGCAAGAGGGGGGGTGAATTTCCTTTTAAAAAAAGTTTAACAATTTAAAAACAAAGTTAAAGGTGCAGCGGAAATAAAAGAGGCAAGACACAAAACTTGATAACGGAGTTCGGCTTAAATCCCAAGCCTACATCTTCGCTCCCAACTCAACCGTTGAGAGATTTACTACCGCTTTCTTTTTAATGGTTTTAGCAAGAAACCCACTAGACTTTAAGGTAGTCTAGAACCTATTACATCTTGCTTTTAATGGTTGAGCAAGAACCCACTTGCTTTTAATGGTTGAGCAAGAACCCACTAGCCTTCTTATAGGTGAAGGCTAGCTCACCTATGACTCAAGCCTTTTAAAGGGAAGGCTTGACTAACCTCTTCACACCTTGAAAGTGGTGTGAAAACCCAAAAGAGAGAATGATGAGAGAAAGAGGGGTTTGTAGGCACAAACCCAAATTGATACTCAAAATGATAAATATTGAAAAACCGTAATGTGGAGAAGTCTTGGGCGCCAATGGATTGATTGGAGTTGATGAAGAGCGCTCCCAAGCTTCTATGGTGGTGCTCCTTGGATGTGGAAATGAGTTGGAGCAAGTGGGGATCCTTGAAGGAATGCGCCGGAGGTTCGCCAAATGATCGAAAAATGTTCCCGTGGGCTACTGTAGTTTTTCGGGGCTTCCTAGTCCTTTATTTATAGAGGGGGAACCCTCAAATGGCCTTTGGGAGGCTTCAGAGCCGTTGGAGAGGCCTTCGGAGCCGTTGGGAGTCAAGTGGACAAGTCTGGTCAAAGCCCAACGACTAGTTTGACTGGCTCCACCGGCTGACCGGTGCTTGGCCACTGGTTGGCCGGTGGTTTGGAAAGTGGAGCGGCCTTCTGCCCAGGCACCACCGGCTGGCCGGTGAGGAGGCCACCGGTTGGCCGGTGCTGAGACAATAGATGTCCCTTCTGTCTGGGTTCCACCGGCTGGTCGGTGATGGGACACCGGTTGGCCGGTGGTCTGGACAGAGGAAATGCCTCCTGTCAAGGTTCCACCGGCTGGCCGGTGGTCATCCACCGGTTGGCCGGTGGACTGAAAATCAGTCCACTTTTGCTTTCAGCTTTCTTGGCCCAATTCCTTGGAATCCTGAAATCATGCCTATCATCCAAAAACACTTAAAACAAGATTAGATAAATAAGGGAGTGATTGTGATCATGAAAATTAAACCACGAGGGGTACGAGAGGTACAACAATCTCCCCCTATTTTGATGATCACAGTCACCAAAACAAGCAATGTAAAAGACTAAAATGAGAGGCATGTTTTAAAGGATAAATTGAAAAGTAAAGCAAAGCATGAGAGAAAGATTTCTCCCCCAATCAACCAAGAATTTTTCCCCCTTTGTGATTATCAAAATAGCACGGGGCATAAAACTTGATTGAGGGAAAGGTTGAAAAACAAGATAGAGATTTTAAACCAATTGAAATTTTTGAAATTTGAATTGATAGTTTTTAATTTAAAGTTTGAAAATAAAGTTTTGAATTTGAAAGTTTGAATAAAAAACGCAAAAAGGCTAAAACGATCCTAACTCCCCCTAAATAAAAACAACAAATCACCGGGGAGCGGTTTTTGAAACCGAGACAAATTTTGGCCTGGAGAGACTCGCTAAAAGGGATTTTTCAATCCACACTTGTCTAGTGGCGGGTCTTCTCCTAAAAAATTCATCATTAAAGAAAATAGTTTTGGGCCTTCCATACTGGGCATTTTTGCAATTGCACTCATAAATTAAGTGCCCTGGTTTTTTACAATAGTTGCAAAATTTATATTGGGAGCTCCCCCTTACAAATATAGTTGGAGCATGGGAAGAGGAAGCTTGCTTGGAATAGCCAAGCCCTTGGGTGGTTCTAGATACGCATTGGGAACCAAGGAGCTTCGAGAGTTTATGTTCACCTTTGGTGAACTTAGCAAGGGATTCCCTTAAATCCTTGATTGTTGATTCCATAGAATCAACATCGGGAAGGTTTTGGACCTTGAGGGACAGCTCCTCCTTCTCTTTGAGAAGTTGTTCCTTTTCGGAAGAAAGTTTTTTGAAATTCTTTTTTAAAGAATAAATTTGGAAGAAAGTTCATGAAAACCTTCCTCCAATTGATCTCTAGCATGTTGGAGATCCTCGTAAGATAAATGATTGAAATAATTGGAATAACAAGAGGAAGAGGAGTCGGAAGAGGATACCTCATGAAATGCCATTAGGAATTTTTTACCGTTGTCACTTGAGGAGGAAGAGGAGGCTGTGGAGCTATCACTCCATGTGGCCTTGAATGCCTTCTTCTTTTCCTTTTGCTTGGCCTTTTTCTTGTTCAGTGGACAATCGGGCTTGTAATGGCCTTTCTTGCCACACCCGTAACATGTTACCTCGGGCTCGGATTTTTCGTTGGGTTGAGCCTTGCGAGATTTCTTCTTTTTGTTATTCTTCATGAAATTGTGCATTTTGCGGGCAAGATTCTCCATTTCGGAATCGCCGCTTGAAGAGGAAGAAGATAAGGAGGAGGAGCTTTGTTCTTTTTGAACTTTGAGGGCGATGTTCTTTGGATCTTTGATCGGTTTGCCTTCCTTTTCAGCTTTTCTCCTCATGGTGATCTCGTAGGTCATGAGGGATCCGATGACTTCTTCGACTGGCATGTTCTTAATGTCTTATTCTTCTTGGATTGTCGTGACTTTTGGTGCCCATGAGCTTGGTAGTATCCAAAGGATCTTCTTGACCATCATTTCTGCAGACACATCATCACCAAGGGACTTTCTCCCATTGCAAACATCAGTAAAACGTGTAAACATATCAGAAATATTTTCAGATGGATGCATGGTAAAAGACTCAAAATCTTGACGGTACATATCCAATTGAGTATCTTTGACTTTGTTGGTCCCCTCATGGGTAAACTCCAAAAGTTTCCAGATTTCATGAGATGAAGTGCATGTGGAAACTCGATTGAATTCATTACGATCAAGGCCGCAATGAAGAGCGTTCATGGCTTTGCCATCAAGCTCGAAATTTTTAATATCGGCATGAGTCCATTTGGATTCATCAAGAGAAGAGAGAGAGTAACCATGCATGACAATTCTATAAATAGGATAACCTATACTTCTAAGAAAAGTAGTCATGCGGGTTTTCCAATAAGTGTAGTCGGTTCCATCAAAAAAAGGAGCACGACCCAAAGAATAACCTTCGGGGGCGAAAGAAGTTGAAGCCATCACAATGGATCTTGAATTTGAAACCGGTGAAGGTATTACTCAAATTTTGCCTCTGATACCAATTGTTGGTCGGAGAGTGATGGCAAGAGGGGGGTGAATTGCCTTTTAAAAAAAGTTTAACAATTTAAAAACAAAGTTAAAGGTGCAGCGGAAATAAAAGAGGCAAGACACAAAACTTGATAACGGAGTTCGGCTTAAATCCCAAGCCTACGTCTCCGCTCCCAACTCAACCGTTGAAAGATTTACTACCACTTGCTTTTTAATGGTTTTAGCAAGAAACCCACTAGACTTTAAGGTAGCCTAGAACCTATTACAGCTTGCTTTTAATGGTTAAGCAAGAACCCACTTTCTTTTAATGGTTGAGAAATAACCCACTATCCTTCTTACAGGTGAAGGCTAGCTCACCTATGACTCAATCCTTTTAAAGGGAAGGCTTGACTAACCTCTTCACACCATGAAGGTGGTGTGAAAACCCAAAAGAGAGAATGATGAGAGAAAGAGGGGTTTGTAGGCACAAACCCAAATTGATGCTCAAAATGATAAATAATGAAAAACCGTAATGTGGAGAAGTCTTGGGCGCCAATGGGTTGATTGGAGTTGATGAAGAGCACTCCCAAGCTTCTATGGTGGTGCTCCTTGGATGTGGAAATGGGTTGGAGCAAGTGGGGATCCTTGAAGGAATGTGTCGGAGGTTCGCCAATTGATCGAAAAATGTTCCCGTGGGCTACCGTAGTTTTCCGGGGCTTCCTAGTCCTTTATTTATAGAGGGGGAACCCTCAAATGCCCTTTGGTAGGCTTCGGAGCCATTGGAGAGGCCTTCGGAGCCGTTGGGAGTCAAGTGGACAAGTCTGGTCAAAGCCCAACGGCTAGTTTGACTGGATCCACCGGCTGACCGGTGCTTGGCCACCAGTTGGCCGGTGCTTTGGAAAGTGGAGTGGCCTTCTGCCCAGGCACCACCGGCTGGCCGGTGAGGAGGCCACCGGTTGGCCGGTGCTGAGACAGTAGTTGTCCCTTCTGTCTGGGTTCCACTGGCTGGCCGGTGATGGGACACCGGTTGGCCGGTGGTCTGGACAGAGGCAATGCCTCCTGTCAAGGTTCCACCGGCTGGCCGGTGGTCATCCACCGGTTGGCCGGTGGACTGAAAATCAGTCCACTTTTGCTTTTAGCTTTCTTGGCCCAATTCCTTGGCAACCTGAAATCATGCCTATCATCCAAAAACACTTAAAACAAGATTAGATAAATAAGAGAGTGATTGTGATCATGAAAATTAAACCACGAGGTGTACGAGAGGTACAACACATAGTTCCAGGTTTTCAGTTCATCCGGGCAATACTAAGATGTATAGAGATCTGCGGGAGTATTACTGGTGGGATGGAATGAAAAGAGACATTGCTGATTTTACTGTGAAGTGATTGACATGTCAACAGGTTAAAGCAAAGTGGCAGTTACCGAAAGGGATGCTTCAGCCTTTACCAGTGCCAGAGTGGAAATGGGAGAATATATCCATGGACTTTGTTGTTGGATTACCGAAGACATCTCGAGTTAATAATGCAATCTGGGTTATTGTTGATCGCTTGACCAAATCTGCTCATTTCCTTGCTATACAAGATACTTTCTCTCTTGATCAACTTTCCCGTTTGTATCTTAAAGAAATAGTCAGGTTACATGGAGTTCCTCTCTCCATTGTATTGGATCGTGATCCCACGTTTACTTCTAACTTTTGGAAAGGCTTTCAGAAGTCGTTGGGTACTGAATTAAATTTTAGTACAGCTTTTCATCCTCAATCAGATGGGCAGTCAGAACGAACAATCCAGACATTGGAGGATATGCTACGAGCTTGTTCTATGGATTATCAGGGAAGTTGGGACCAACATTTTTCTTTGGTTGAATTTTCAAATAATAACAATTTTCATTCCAGTATACAGATGGCACCATTTCAGGCATTATATGTGAAGCGGTGTCGAACTCCATCTTTCTGGGATGAAGTGGGTGAAAGGAAGTTGATGGGACCAGAATTGGTAGAAGAGATGGCAGAAAAAGTTCAGCTGATTCAGAAACACATGAGAACATCTCAGAGTATGTAGAATAGTTATGCGGATAACCGGAGGAAGGATCTATTTTTCAAGGTAGGTGATCATGTTTTTCTCAATGTTTCTCCTTGGAAAAGTGTGATGAGATTTGGTATGAAAGGAAAGTTGAGTAAAAGGTTCGTTGGACCATACGAAATTCTGGAGAGAGTTGGATCAGTTGCATACCGAGTGGCTTTACCTCCGAGTTTATCTCAGGTACACAATGATTTTCATGTTTCAATGTTGAGAAAGTATATTCCAGATCCATCTCATGTTTTGAGCCCAGAGGTAGTTCAGCTGGAAGAGAACCTATCTTATGAGGAACAACCGGTCCAGATTCTTGACCACAGGGAGCAAGTGTTACGGTATAAGGTGATTCACCAGGTAAAGGTTTTGTGGAAAAACCACATGATTGAAGAGGCAACATGGGAATCTGAAAATGCAATGAGGGATAAGTACCCCCATTTATTCGATAAGTAAATAAATTGCGGGGATGCAATTTTCTAAAGGGGGGAAGGATGTAACATCCCAAGTAAGTAATGAATAATATATATTTTTATCTATGTCTATAAATGATTAAGATAGTGTTTTAGAGGCTTAAAATGAAAATAAATCCAATCTTAAGCATGGAATACACTAATATTCTTAAAAGATTGTTTTACTGCCTTATGATGGAAAACCCTTTTTAAATATATCTTTTGACAATTTTAAAAACTATGTTTGTCAAAATAAATTTATTCTTTATGATTGGGACATCAAAATTTACTTTGTGTGAATTTTTTGGTATTTTTCTGACAATGTTCATTTTTTAATGAATAGTGAAAAATACTGCATTTTACATCAAAACTGCTTTTTAATCCAATTTATTTATATGATTAGATTATCTTTTGAATTGGTCTTAATGTTTAATATGAATATATTTTTACCATTTAATCCAATGGTGGTCATTGGAATCAATTTCACATTGAAATTGGACTTAAACTAGTGTCAATCTTTTGATACTTATTGTTTCATAAAAACACGCTATTTGCGCTGACAGAGGGAATTAATTATTAAATTAATTAATGTGACTTATATGTTTTGAATTTTGTAGAATAGACTTCATTTTTGAATTTGGAATATCAAATATAGCTTAGGGTAAATTTTTGGTAATTTTCTGAAAAACTTCCATTTTTGATGAATAGTGAAACCACTAAGTGGTACTTATAAAGACTGATTTTCCGTTTAAATGAAATTTTGCCATCATTGTGTTTTGAATTTCAAAAATCCGACATACATGGTTGTCATTAAGAAGTAAAATGTGGTTCAATGAGATTAAAATAATTTTTTGGTGAATAGTAACTTATTAAGTTTTTAATCGCGATTAGTGGTAATTAGGGTAGTGTAAGGTATAAATAATGCTTTAATAATATGAAATGACCTAGACACATGTCCCAACCTTATTTGTTGTCTCATGGCCGACCAAGAAAAGCCATGGGACAACTTGGGGACCCCATGGAGACAATTTGGTTGGGAAATGACATAAATAACTTTTTATTTAATGTAAAAGTAAAAATGACACAAACATAATATGTTTTACGAAAAAACATTTACATGGGGATATAAAGATCATATTTTTGATTATAAATAATAATTGGAAATCTAAAAGGATTTCCTACATCATAGTATTTTTTTTATAATTTTTAGACATTAAATAAATTAAATTATTTATGACATAATAATGATGCAGCGATGACATCATTATTTGACGATTTAAATAAAATGGAAAGATAATGTCAAATCTATGAACTACACATGTCCAAAACCAATTGGATGAGTGGAGTTCGAACCCTTATCACCTTATCCACGAATTATATCAATGTGGGACCTTTTAAAACCGAAACACATTTTCAAATAAAGTAATATTTCTTTACTTTCCAAAAGTGCCCCTCCTCTCCTCTTATAAAAGGCCCCCACCGCTACCTCATTTTACACACTCCTCAAGCCTTTGGCTCGGCAAACCCCTGCCCATTTACTCTCTCCACATACCTCTCCTCATCCTAGAGGATTCCCTTTGGGCAGAATCCTTTCAAAGGAAGCCTTTAGGCTCAAATCAAAAGGAGTTACACTTTTAAAGGTAATTCATTCTCTCATGTTCATTTGTTTCATTTTGCTTCTCCAACCCCCTAAACTCTTTTTATTTACTTATTTTTTAACAACACCAGTATCTTCAATATACTAGGATGTTTTTATATGATTTATTTGAGCTACACTCTCACACAACTACATCAAATGGTTAAAGAACATACGGTTTCCGTGGATGGCGAAATTCTGCCTCCCGAAACGATGATTGTTCAATACTCATTTAACACCTTCAAAGGTGGCCATTATGATGTCACTATTTTTATATATGATATATAATATGTTTATGTTTTCCTTAATCTTATATTTTTTTCATTTTGGTCATACCTTTATGGTTTCCATTATGGGTAAACATGATATCTTCATTTTAGGAAGTGCGGACTACCGCCCCCTGAAAGTGATTTGATTCGTTAATACCATATGTGGGATGTGTAAAGGATAAAGTTAATGATATAATATATTTTATTATACTGTAATTATAATATACTCTTATATAATTATGATTCCATTCCAAAAAATATGAAGTAGAAATGGAAGTAGCGTTCATGCGTACGTACGACTTACCGTCTCCATGAACGGTGTATTTCATTTCTTACCTCTAAATGTGATGTAATATTATAAATACATGTATATAATGAATATATATGATATATATGTTATCAAAATCATTAATATCATTCTGGATATAATGAACCTTTGACCAAATTAACAACATGTAAGTGTAAGAAGTCTATTTTTGACTTAAGAACCAAATACCGACAAAATGAACATTATTAACTTAAATGATTACATGATGTTCATAACATGGTATAAAAGGAATAATGAACTTGAAAAAGGTTAATAAGCAAGTAGATATTTACTCAAGTTTATTATTCAGGAGATTAAAGAACGGTCGGGTCAAGTCGGACACGAGGTATGGGACTTCGTCTCAATCTCCCTTCATTGAGGCATATTTTATTTTATACACAACATTATTTTATACGGTGTATAAACCCCTTTTACGTTTAAGTTTATTCAAAAGGAATCTTTTTTATACTAAGTGTTTACTAAACGAGAAAAGGGAATGTTTTTGTCGTACGTATGCGGCGACAACGACTTCTTCGCCGTCGTGACCGTTATTTGAGTTTCGGCTTCCTCTACAAGCCATACCTTCTTTTTAAAAGAAAAATAAATACCATGTTTTAATTTTCTTTTATTTTGGTATCGAAAATGGTTTTTATAATGTTTTATATATCAATGTGTTGTATTGATATCTTGTGATTGAAAGGTGGGGATGTTATGTTTCCTTTATGCATGTTTTATGTGATATGATTATGTTGAGGTTCTTGGGCATTATTATGAAAATGGGTGGTTCGGTGATAAACTAAGGGAGGGTGAGCCTGATATAGCTCTCCAATGCATTGGGTAATGCGAAGGAGTGAAACGTTAAGGTTTCTCCGAAGAGATTTAGGGAATATACTGTGATGGGTATTCCAAACGTAACCAAGAGGGTTACTCCCTATGTAAGAATGTTATGAATGCCTCAAGTTACATTTATGTCTTATTATTTCTATGATTTATTCATGATTTCATGAGGTATGTTAAAGTTCCTATGTTTTATGGGTAAAGTATGATTTCATTCTTATGTATATATGAACTCATGTTTCCTTTACATGTTTTTATAACCCATACTGATCTTTTTATGCTCATCCCAAGTTTTTTTGAAATGTTTTTCACAGGTCAAGGGAAAGGTACATGATTTGATGATAGTGTCAAGGAAGTGTCAAGAAATAATCCATGTTTTATTTCAAATTTGATTCCATTGATGGGAAGGAAGAATACTATCTTTATGTAACCACTTTGTTTATATGTGGAATGTAATGCAAGTTTTATGATCTAATTCTCTAAAACTCTAAACCCGAAAAGATACTCAATGTGTAATCTTGTAATAACTCAAGATTAAGTAAGGTTTAAGGCTGGGGCCTTATAGTTGGTATCAGAGGTCGGTTTAGATAACTTTAGGAGTTAGAATTCTATTAAATGATTATCCAGAAATATTTTTTTTTTGAAATGATATAGCATTTGAAGATTACCATGTTGCTTCATCTAAGACATGTTTGTTCAGAATGGTTTTTCGCAGAGGAAACAGGGAAGCAGTGCTAGGAAGGCATATAGAAGGAAATAACCTTCCGAATCAGCATCCTGAGATGGTCGGAATTGGAACTGAACAGTTTGTTGCAGTGATGGCACAGTTGGCTCAGGCTATAAATGGTGGAAGTATCTATGCACAAGATCAGCCAGATCAACCGCAGAGGAACATGTCAGTGGTGGAACATTTCATGAGGCAACATCCACCATCATTCAGAGGATCGTCTGACCCTGTGCTAGCTGATGGGTGGATTAAAGCACTGGAGAAGATTTTTGATGTCATGGGGTGTTCAGACAATCAAAAGGTTAGTCTTGCTATTTACCGTTTGGAGGGTGAAGCAGATTAGTGGTGGTCGATGGTTAAAAATATCAGGGACACTGATGTGATTGATGCTCTCGACTGGGATGAATTCAAAGGTATGTTTCTTGAGAAGTATTTTCCTAAGGCTGTTCGACTTAGGATGGAAAAACAATTCTTGGAATTGAGGCAAGAGGAAGACTCAGTGGCTGCCTATGAAGAAAGGTTCACTCGATTGGCAAGGTATGATCCAAATTTTATCTGAGACCTTGATAGTAAAATCAATCGTTTTTACTCAGGATTAAAGCCAAAATATCGAAGGGCATTAGCTTCTCGTGAGTTTAAAAGTTATGAAAAGCTTGTTCGATGTGCTGAGAAGGTGGAAATGGAGTTTACTGATGACCAAGTGTTCTATAACAACCAGCAGAAGAAGAGACCGAGGTGGCAGGATAAAGGTAAGAATTCTTTAAAAAAGTCTGATGGTAAGAAAACTAAGTTTCCAGTTTTTGATAAATGTGGCAAAAGGCATGTTGGGGAATGTCTTCGGAATTCTGGAAAGTGCTACCGATGTGGTAAGATGGGACACAAGGCTCGTGATTGCACTGAAAAGGATCAAGGTGAAGGTAAGACCAAATTTGATTTACAGTTAGTGAAATGTTATAAGTGCAATGAGATGGGTCACTAAGCAAACGAGTGTCCGAAAAACAGCTTGAGTGATGGGAAGTAGTTAGACTACAAGAAGAAAGGGGTGGTGAAATACTTTGCAACTACGTCAGCAGATGTTGGTCCATCAAATAGAGATTCGAAGATTCCTTGGTTTGGCAGGCGATTACCGAAGGTTTGTTAGAAATTTTTCACGATTATCTAGTCCAATGACTAAGTTAACTCGGAAGGGTGTTAAGTTTATCCATATAAAAGAATGTGATGATTGTTTTCAGGAATTGAAAAGATGATTGGTGAATGCTCGAGTTTTGGCACTACCTTCCCAGAATGGTGAGTTTGTTATATACAGTGATGCTTCATTGAAAGGACTTGGTTGCATCCTAATACAGAATGATCAGGTAATTGCTTATGCTTCACTACAGTTGAAAACTCATGAGGTAAATTACCCTACACATGATTTGGAATTAGCTGCTGTTGTTTTTGCTTTAAAAATTTGGAGGCTTCATTTGTATGGAGTAAAGTGTAAAATATATACCGATCACAAAAGTTTAAAGTATATATTCACTCAGAAAGAGTTAAACATGAGACAGAGGAGATGGATAGAATTAACAAAGGATTATGATTGTACAATTAATTACCATCCGGGAAAAGCAAATAAAGTGGCTGATGCTTTGAGTCGAAAAAGTAATGCTTCATTAACAATGTTACGTTTGGAACGTGATCCTGTGGTTAAGGATTTGATGAAATTTGGCATAGAAGTTGTTGGTGCAGGAAGTCCTTCTGTTTTGTTTCAGGTATCAGTGAGATCATCTCTATCAGATAGAATCAAGAAAGCACAGAAGCAAGACAGTGAGTTGCAGAAAGGTAGAGCTGGTTCAGAAAAGTAAGTTTCCTGAATTCAACATTGATAATGATTGTGTTTTGAGATTTGGGAAGAGATTGTATGTGCCTTGTGATTCACAGTTGAAGAGAGAGTTGTTATGTGAATCTCATAGTTCTCCGTTTTCAGTTCATCATGGCAGTACTAAGATGTATAGAGATCTGTGGGAGTATTACTGGTGGGATGGAATGAAAAGAGACATTGCTGATTTTACTGTGAAGTGTTTGACATGTCAACAGGTTAAAGCAGAGTGGCAGTTACCGAAAGGGATGCTTCAGCCTTTACCAGTGCCAGAGTGGAAATGGGAGAATATATCCATGGACTTTGTTGTTGGATTACCGAAGACATCTCGAGGTAATAATGCAATCTGGGTTATTGTTGATCGCTTGACCAAATCTGCTCATTTCCTTGCTATACGAGATACTTTCTCTCTTGATCAACTTTCCCGTATGTATCTTAAAGAAATAGTCAGGTTACATGGAGTTCCTCTCTCTATTGTATCGGATCGTGATCCCAGGTTTTATTCTAACTTTTGGAAAGGCCTTCAGAAGTCGTTGGGTACTGAATTAAATTTTAGTACAGCTTTTCATCCTCAATCAGATGGGCAGTCAGAACGAACAATTCATACATTGGAGGATATGCTACGAGCTTGTTCTATGGATTATCAGGGAATTTGGGACCAACATATTTCTTTGGTTGAATTTTCATATAATAATAGTTTTCATTCCAGTATACAGATGGAACCATTTCAGGCATTATATGGGAAGCGGTGTCGAACTCCAGCTTTCTGGGATGAAGTGGGTGAAAGGAAGTTGATGGGACCAGAATTGGTAGAAGAGATGGCAGAAAAAGTTCAGCTGATTCAGAAACACATGAGAACAGCTCAGAGCAGGAAGAAGAGTTATGCGGATAACCGGAGGAAGGATCTATCTTTCGAGGTAGGTGATCATGTTTTTCTCAAGGTTTCTCCTTGGAAAAGTGTGATGAGATTTGGTAAGAAAGGAATGTTGAGTCCAAGGTTCGTTGGACCATACGAAATTCTGGAGAGAGTTGGATCAGTTGCATACCGAGTAGCTTTACCTCCGAGTTTATCTCAGGTAAACAATGTTTTTCACGTTTCAATGTTGAGAAAGTATATGCCAGATCAATCTCATGTTTTGAGCCCAGAGGTAGTTCAGCTGGAAGAGAACCTATCTTATGAGGAACAACCGGTCCAGATTTTTGACCACAGGGAGCAAGTGTTACGGAATAAGGTGATTCACCAGGTAAAGGTTTTGTGGAAAAACCACATGATTGAAGAGGCAACATGGGAATCTAAAAATGCAATGAGGGATAAGTACCCCCATTTATTCAATAAGTAAATAAATTGCGGGGAAACAATTTTCTAAAGGGGGGAAGGATGTAAATCCCATGTAAGTAATGAATAATAGATATTTTTATCTATGTCTATTAATGATTAATATAGTGTTTTAGAGGCTTAAAATGAAAATAAATCCAATCTTAAGCATGGAATACACTAATATTCTTAAAAGATTGTTTTATTGCCTTATGATGGAAAACCCTTTTTAAATCTATCTTTTGAAAATTTTATAAACTATGTTTGTCAAAATAAACTTATTATTTATGATTGGGACATCAAAATTTACTTTGTGTGAATTTTTGGTATTTTTCTGACAATGTTCATTTTTTAATGAATAGTGAAAAATACTGCATTTTACATCAAAACTGCTTTTTAATCTAATTTATTTATATGATTATATTATCTTTTGAATTTGTCTTAATGTGTAATATAAATATATTTTTACCGTTTAATCCAATGGTGGTCATTGGAATCAATTTCACTTTGAAATTGGACTTAAACTAGTGTCAATCTTTTGATACTTACTGTTTCATAAAAACACGATATTTGCTCTGACAGCAGGAATTAATTATTAAATTAATTAATGTGACTTATATGTTTTGAATTTTTTAAAATAGACTTCATTTTTGAATTCTGAATATCAAATATAGCTTAGGGAGAATTTTTGGTAATTTTCTGAAAAACTTCAATTTTTGATGAATAGTGAAACCACTAAGTGGTACTTATAAAGACTGATTTTCCGTTTAAATGAAATTTTTCCATCATTGTGTTTTGAATTTCCAAAATCCAACATACATGGTTTTCATTAAGAAGTAAAATGCGGTTCAATGAGATTAAAATAATTTTTTGGTGAATAGTAACTTATAAAGTTTTTAATCGCGATTAGTGGTAATTAGGGTAGTTTAAGGTATAAATAATGCTTTAATAATATGAAATGACCTAGACATTGCTGGTGTATAGAGATCTGCGGGAGTATTACTGGTGGGATGGAATGAAAAGAGACATTGCTGATTTTACTGTGAAGTGTTTGACATGTCAATAGGTTAAAGCAGAGTGGCAGTTACCGAAAGGGATGCTTCAGCCTTTACCAGTGCCAGAGTGGAAATGGTAGAATATATCCATGGACTTTGTTGTTGGATTACCGAAGACATCTCGAGGTAATAATGAAATCTGGGTTATTATTGATCGCTTGACCAAATCTGCTCATTTCCTTGCTATACGAGATACTTTCTCTCTTGATCAACTTTCCCGTTTGTATCTTAAAGAAATAGTCAGGTTACATGGAGTTCCTCTCTCCATTGTATCGGATCGTGATCCCAGGTCTACTTCTAACTTTTGGAAAGACCTTCAGAAGTCGTTGGGTACTGAATTAAATTTTAGTACAGCTTTTCATCCTCAATTAGATGGGCAGTCAGAACAAACAATTCAGACATTGGAGGATATGCTACGAGCTTGTTCTATGGATTATCAGGGACGTTGGGACCAACATCTTTCTTTGGTTGAATTTTCATATAATAACAGTTTTCATTCCAGTATACAGATGGCACCTTTTTAGGCATTATATGGGAAGCAGTGTCGAACTCCAGCTTCCTGGGATGAAGTGGGTGAAAGGATGTTTATGGGACCAGAATTGGTAGGAGAGATGGCAGAAAAAGTTCAGATGATTCAGAAACACATGAGAACAGCTTAGAGCAGGCAGAAGAGTTATGCGGATAACCGGAGGAAGGATCTATCTTTCGAGGTAGGTGATCATGTTTTTCTCAAGGTTTCTCCTTGGAAAAGTGTGATGAGACTTGGTAAGAAAGGAAAGTTGAGTCCAAGGTTCCTTGGACCATACGAAATTCTAGAGAGAGATGGATCAGTTGCATATCGAGTGGCTTTACCTCCGAGTTTATCTCAGGTACACAATGTTTTTCACGTTTCGATGTTGAGAATGTATATGCCAGATCCATCTCATGTTTTGAGCCCAGAGGTAGTTCAGCTGGAAGAGAACCTATCATATGAGGAACAACCGGTCCAGATTCTTGACCACAGGGAGAAAGTGTTACGGAATAAGGTGATTCACCAGGTAAAGGTTTTGTGGAAAAACCACATGATTGAAGAGGCAACATGGGAATCTGAAAATGCAATGAGGGATAAGTACCCCCATTTATTCGATAAGTAAATAAATTGCGGGGACGCAATTTTCTAAAGGGGGTAAGGATGTAACATCCCAAGTAAGTAATGAATAATAGATATTTTTATCTATGTCTATTAATGATTAAGATAGTGTTTTAGAGGCATAAAATGAAAATAAATCCAATCTTAAGCATGGAATACACTAATATTCTTAAAAGATTGTTTTACTGCCTTGTGATGGAAAACCCTTTTTAAATCTATATTTTGACAATTTTATAGACTATGTTTGTCAAAATAAACTTATTATTTATGATTGGGACATCAAAATTTCTTTGTGTGAATTTTTGGTATTTTTCTGACAATGTTCATTTTTTAATGAATAGTGAAAAATACTGCATTTTACATCAAAACTGCTTTTTAATGTAATTTATTTATATGATTAGATTATCTTTTGAATTGGTCTTAATGTGTAATATTAATATATTTTAACCATTTAATCCAATGGTGGTCATTGGAATCAATTTCACTTTGAAATTGGATTTAAACTAGTGTCAATCTTTTGATACTTATTGTTTCATAAAAACACGCTATTCGCTCTGACAGCGGGAATTAATTATTAAATTAATTAATGTGACTTATATGTTTTGAATTTTGTAAAATAGACTTCATTTTTGAATTCGGAATATCAAATATAGCTTACGGTAAATTTTTGGTAATTTTCTGAAAAACTTCAATTTTTGATGAATAGTGAAACCACTAAGTGGTACTGATAAAGACTGATTTTCTGTTTAAATGAAATTTTTCCATCATTGTGTTTTGAATTTCTAAAATTCGACATACATGGTTGTCATTAAGAATTAAATTGTGGTTCAATGAGATTAATATAATTTTTTGGTGAATAGTAACTTATTATGTTTTTAATCGCGATTAGTGGTAATTAGGGTAGTTTAAGGTATAAATAATGCTTTAATAATATGAAATGACCTAGAAACTTGTCCCAAACTTATTGGTTGTGTCATGGCCGACCAAGACAAGTCATGGGTCAACTTGGGGACCCCATGGAGACACTTTGGTTGGGAAATTACATAAATAACTTTTTATTTAATGTAAAAGTAAAAATGACACAAACATAATATGTTTTACAAAAACAATTTGTACATTGGGTTATAAAAATCATTTTTTGATTATAAATAGTAATTGGAAAGATAAAAATATTTCCTACATCATAGTATTTTGTTTATAATTTTTAGACATTAAATAAATTAATTTATTTATGACATAATAATGATGCAGCGATGACATCATTATTTGACGATTTAAATAAAATGGAAAGATAATTTAAAATCTATGAACTAAACTTGTCCAAAACCAATTGGATGAGTGGATTTCGAACCCTTATCACCTTATCCACGAATTATATCAATGTGGGACCTTTTAAAACCGAAACACATTTTCAAATAAAGTAATATTTTTTACTTTCCAAAAGTGCCCCTCCTCTCCTCTTATAAAAGGCCCCCACCTCTACCTCATTTAACACACTCCTCAAGCCTTTGGCTCGGCCAACCCCTGCCCATTTACTCTCTCCACATCCCTCTACTCATCATAGAGGATTTCCTTTGGGAATAATCCTTTTAAAGGAAGCCTTTAGGCTCAAATCAAAATGAGTTACACTTTTAAAGGTAATTCATTCTCTCATGTTCATTTGTTTTATTTTGCTTCTCCAACCCCCTAAACTCTTTTTATTTACTTCTTTTGTAACAAAACCAGTATCTTCAATATACTAGTATGTTGTTATAAGATTTATTTTAGCTACACTCTCACACAACTACATCAAATGGTTAAAGAACCTAGGGTTTCCGTGGATGGCGAAATTCTGCCTCCCAAAACGATGATTGTTCAATACTCATTTAACACCTTCAAAGGTTGCCATTATGATGTCACTATTTTTATATATGATATATAATATGTTTATGTTATCCTTAAGCTTCTGTTTTTTTCATTTTGGGCATACCTTTATGGTTTCCATTATGGGTAAACACGATATCTTCATTTTAGGATGTGCGGACTACCGCCCCCCGAAAGTGATTTGATTCGTTAATACCATATGTGGGATGTGTAAAGGATAAAGTTAATTATATTATATATGTTATTATACTGGAATTATAATATACTCTTATATCATTATGATTCCATTCCAGAAAATACGAAATAGAAATGGAAGTAGCGTTCATGCGTACGTACGGCTTACCGTCTCCATGAACGGTGCATTTCATTTCTTACCTCTAAATGTGATGTAATATTATAAATACATGTATATGATGAATATATATTATATATATGTTATCCAAATCATTAATATCATTCTGGATATAATGAACCTTTGACCAAATTAACAACATGTAAGTGTAAGAAGTCTATTTTTGACTTAAGAACCAAATACCGACAAAATGAACATTATTAACTTAAATGATTACATGATGTTCATAACATGGTATAAAAGGAATAATGAACTTGAAAAAGGTTAATAATCAAGTAGAGATTAACTCAAGTTTATTATTCAGGAGATTAAAGAACGGTCGGGTCAATTCGGATACGAGGTATGGGACTTCGTCTCAATCTCCTTTCATTGTGGCATATTTTATTTTATACACAACTTTCTTTTATACGGTGTATAAACCCCTTTGGTGTTTACGTTTATTCAAAGGGAATATTTTTTATACAAACCGTTTACTAAACGACAAAAGGGAATGTTTTTTTCGTACGTATGCGGCGACAACGACTTCTCCGCCGTCGTGACCATTATTTGAGTTTCAACTTCCTCTACAAGCCATACCTTCTTTTTTAAAGAAAAATAAATACCATGTTTTACTTTTCTTTTATTTTGGTATCGAAAATGGTTTTCATAATGTTTTATATATCAATGTGTTGTATTGATATCTTGTGATTGAAAGGTGGGAATGTTATATTTCTTTTATGCTTGTTTTATGTGATATGATTATGTTGAGGTTCTTGGGAATTATTATGAAAACGGGTGGTTCTGTGATAAACTAAGGGCGGGTGAGCCAGATATAGCTCTCCAATGCATTGGGTAACGTGAAGGAGTGAAACGTTAAGGTTTCTCCGAATAGATTTAGGGAATATACTGTGATGGGTATTCCAAACATAACCAAGAGGGTTACTCCCTACGTAAGAATGTTATGAATGCCTCAAGTTACCTTTATGTCTTATGATTTCTATGATTTATTCATGATTTTATGAGGTATGTTAAAGTGCCTATGTTTTATGGGTAAAGTATGATTTCATTCTTATGTATATATGAACTCATGTTTCCTTTCCATGTTTTTATAACCCATACTGAGCTTTTTATGATCATACCAAGTTTTTTTGAAATTTCTTTCACAGGTCAAGGGAAAGGTACATTATTTCATGATAGTGTCAAGGAAGTTTCAAGAAATAATCCATGTTTTATTTCAAATGTGTTTCCATTGATGGGAATGAAGAATACTATCTTTATGTAACCACATTGTTTATATGTGGAGTGTAATTCAAAGTTTTATGATCTAATTCTCTAAGACTCTAAACCCGAAAAGATCCTCAATGTGTAATCTTGTAATAACTCAAGATTAAGTAAGGTTTAAGGTTGGGGCCTTATACTTAGTAAAAACCAAAATGATAAAAGTGGGGTAATATAGAATTTAAGGAACCAAATTATAAAAATTTACTTATTTTTTATTTTTATTTTGTTTCTATTGATAAAAAATAGCCATTTCTATTTTATATGTCCATTTTGGAAGTCGATGAGGTAAGGGAGACCTCCCAGTAGTGTTTACCTTTTAGTATTTACAAGAATTCCACCCCTCCTCCTTTATAAAAAGGTATTCAATATTCCCCTTCCTCACACCTCTCAATACAATTTGAATAATCCAAAAACGTCCCAAATAATCTACTAAATTTGATATAATCATTACATAATCCTCTCATTGGTCATAAATCGAACTAATAAATCCCTTTAGTGAAAACCTGAAATAGTTACCCAAAGAAGAGGTAACATCCTTCAACAAGCAATTTTGTTTTATTTCATTTATCCATCACTTAAATTATTCTTATTCTGTGATTATATAATAACATTAGAATACTCAATATACTAATATTTCTTAATTCTAGGTGTTCTAATTACACCTACACAAACTTCCATCAAATGGGTAACAAACTTATCGTTTGTGTGTAAGGCGGACTACCGCCTTGCAAAATGATTTTGATCTTATTTCTTTTACCACCTATCATAATAAGAAATTATGCTGGAAATACTGTTTTTATCTGATATATATGATATTTGTTATTTCCTTATGCTTCTATAATTATAATATATAACATAACTTAATGCTTTCCATTTTTTTAATTATGATAACTTTGTTATTTGATGTGTGGAATGCCACCTCCTCAAAGCGATGTGATTCATTAAAAATTTACATTGAATGTATCAAGGATGGGTATAGTAAACGTATATGATAAATAAAAAATTATAATTATACTAGAATTGTTATATATATATATATCAGTTACATTCTTTCTATCAATGTAATAATAAAAGTGAAATAATGTTCATGCGTATGTACGACGTACGGTCTCTATGAAAAGTGTATTCCATTATATATATATATTTTATAGAGTATTATTAATATTTATATACTAAATATATATGATATTTAAATAATTATTGAAATTCTGAAAATAATAAAATAATGATCTAATTAATTAAATTGGTAAGAACCAGTTAAAACATATATGAACTAGAAAGTGGATATTACCAAAAATATATAATTAGCATGAAATTGTTAATAAATGGGTAATATAAAGTCAAAATAAAATCATATATTTTTGACATGTTTTCAATGTTCCATTATAATGTTTCAAGGAAAAACGTTTTTGAAATGTTTACAAGTTTGTTTTATAAGTTTTCAATGTTATTTGAAAATAAAATGGTATTAATTAGGATTTATCTTTTAAAAATATTTTTCAAATAATAGAGGGTATTTTCCAAACGAAATATTTTTAAAATATTTTTCAAAATTATTTTTCATCTAATAAGACATAAATTTGTTTTACTCATGACTTTATGGGGATATTATCTAAGGGTTCCATTCATAATATTTATCTAGATGGTTTATTTTTTTGGTTTAATAATGTTTATGAAACTCATTTATCTTTCATGGGTTTTATTTTTATGAATCTAGATTCTCTTTCTTGAATTATATTTATATGAATCCCACTTCATTTTGTGGTTTATGATTTGATAATATGATTATTAAACCAATCACATTTCTAAAATATTATGATATGATAAAATTTTTATGATACCCATTTCATTTCATGGGTTATGATATTATGTTTATGAAACCCATCTATTTGTATGGGTCATGATATAATAAATGTTTTATAATATTATGGCGCACATATGTATGATTTTGTTTTGTGATGTGTGAGACATATATGTCTGTCATATTCATTGGGTAATGATGTTTATCTCGTGATATATACATGGCCTGAACGGGGAGTGAACTTGATTCAGTAAATGATTTTTTATTCTAAGATGGTCTTCATAGTGAACCTCGACTAATAATATGTTATTGAATGTGAACCTTGACTTCTAAGACGGTCTTGGTAGTGAACATTGAATATTATGATCGTTTGGTGTGTGATGCCATTCCAATACCAGGAAAGGGCTATGACTAGGTATGGTGGTGTGTCTCTCCAATAGGTATATTCCGCATGAAG
This sequence comes from Viscum album, assembly GCA_963277665.1. Classification (NCBI taxonomy): domain Eukaryota; kingdom Viridiplantae; phylum Streptophyta; class Magnoliopsida; order Santalales; family Viscaceae; genus Viscum; species Viscum album. The sequence continues at coordinate 908,917,950 of OY728139.1, forward strand.
TGTCCTGATGGGTTTTGGTAATAATCGTTAACTTATATGGATTGATTTTATATTCTTATGTATATTATAAAAAAAATCTAAGTATTATTCCTATGTTATTGTCTTATGGATTATTCTCTTGATTCCCTTATGTTTCATGTCTTATAAACTATGAATATTTATTTCATGAATCTTTTATATGATATTTGATATGTACAGTATGATCTTAAACTATTATTAACATGTTCTCACACCCTTATTCTCATGTTATTCATATGTATCTCCTTTATTTACCCTTACTGAGCATCTATACTAACCCTTTCTTATGTTTCCTTTCCCCGAGTTATGAAGAAAGGTTTTCATTAGAAGTACTAAAGGGGAAGATATTTTTGGGAAACATTTAAGATATTTCAAAAGATTATAAGAACGTATTCTATGTATCCAAATAAACTAAACTATAAGAGTACCCGTGTTTGTACCTTTAAAATTTGATGAATATTCATCAAAAATGATGTACAATCCATGTATGTTAATCTTGGGTCACTATAGGAAGTATCAAAGGAAATTTTAATTAATATTTGGAAACTAGGATGAGAAAACATTAGTGATATCCCTAGGGATGTTTTTAAAGATATGTCTAGGGATGCCCTTAAGGATAGGTATATGTTTTCAATGTCATAATTTAGATATACTATAAGTGATTTTTCATGATGATGTGTTTTTCCACTCTGATAAGTGTTTCCCATGATATTATTTATGGTTTTATTCAATGGTAGAAACCAGAACAAACTAGGATAACATTTCATGTGAATAACAATTTGTTGATAATGATTTAAATGAGATTATCACTATAGTGAAGGACATTGTGACCATTCCAAATCAGTTTTCTTGGAACACGATTAACAATGTGTAACTTAATCAACTCTCAGACTCACCAAAAAAGATTAGGAAAAGGTTCAATGAGAATTTAGTTAGAGACTACCATGGAAGAAAGAATATTTACTTACCTATATATTGAGAATGTGGGAATAATCACACAATTAAATTTCTTATAGGAATGTGAAGATGATTTTACTTTGAAAAAGAACAAGACAAAACAAGTATGTGTAAAGTAAAAATGAAAATTTGTGTTGACATAAAAAATGAAAATAATGGTATCCCTAAGAAATATTTTATTCTTTAATGATTTTAATGTGTAAAGAATGGTAAATACGAAAATTTATTTCCTAAGTGGGAAGATCCAAAAGATAATTAGAAAGGTGGTACAATTAATGGTTATATTAATGATGATGGTGATTAGACTACAGGTGAAAAATCAAAGGAAATATTTATTAGGTAATCTGATGATGTAGACTTGTTAATGGATTAAGTATGAAGTGTAATAATTGAAGTTTTTATTTATTTGGATTAATTAATTATGAAATATATAAGGATTATTTAGTTCATTATTTTTCACAAAATTCTTTTAAAAATATGTTAAATTATTCTTAGGGAATATAAAAGTGATTTATTGGCAAGGTGACATTTTGACTAATGGAAGATAACCCTTATATATTGATAAAAAAAATTTAATAAATATTTGTAGGATATGTGGTGGTAAATTGGATGGTATTGATTACCTAAGAACTGATAAAGGATTGTTTGAAAAATTAATTCATACTATCATGAATGGAGTTTATAGAATATATATTATAATTACCGACCAAATATGTTTATTTTATTATAAGAGTATTTAAAAACACAAATCAATAAAGATATAAAAAAAATATAGAGGATTACAAGACATCAAGGGGCTTGTAGTAATGGAGGATGAGGGCATAATATTGGACTAAGTGGACTCCCTCCAGTGTGAATGACCCAAGATCTGAGAAATATGAAATATTCCCACCTTGATTCACCATAGAATCTATAAATTCAGAAGAAGAAAAACATTTCATTCATTCCATGTATGACAAACTTACATGAAGATGTTCATTAAGCCCTTGTACCTGATAAAAATGTACTCAATTGACTAGGGGATAGGTTTTGAGCTAGGAAAATCATTGTACACTATAAGAGGATCTATTTTCGTAGCCGTGTGAAGGATATTTCTCTAACATCGCAACAAAATCCTTGAGATCATTTCTCATAAAACATGTGCTAACCATTTTTTTGTGATGTTACGTAAATACATGTGGAGTTACCTATCATTCTACCTCATAATATGTTAGTATATTAGGAAGGAAACATTCACATTCATTTCTTATAATAAGAGTTGAAGTGACAATAGATCAAGGAATAACCAATGGGTGAGATTATTCATATGGAAAAGAAAAAATTTAAGTATATTTCATTATATTATTAGATAGTAAATTAATTCCTCAACTGTAGGAAAATGATATTGAAAAATATTTTTCTTAACACCTTTATTTCATGTTGAACTGATGGTCTTAAATCATCAAATATTTGTGGTTTTGAGGATATTAACATTGCATTGACCGTTAAATTTTTTATCTTTATCACTATCCATAATTATTTAGGCTTTTATTTCATGTCCATTAATCACTCCCAAAATATGTTCTTCTATATAGAAATATAGTTATGAGTTAATTTGGATAACTATTTTGGTTACAACTGTAACTTTCTAAAGAAATTTTGTGTATGGATTATTATGATGTAGGAATCTACGAAATAAAATTTCAAGAATTAATCCTTTCATAACCCAAAAAAATCATGTGGGATAAATTTCTTTTAAGGAGGGTATAATGTAACACCCTAGTATTTTTTGAAATCTTTTTTTCGAATTAATTTAACATTTTTATCATTATTCCTTTAACTCAACATTGAATACATCTTACATTATATTAAACAGCAAATTTATTCTTTCTGTTTATTAAAAACCATGTCAGGATTTCATTATATTCCACACTTAGATTAGATTTCGATACATGAAACACTATTTCCAAAAAAAATTATATATAAACATGAGTTACTATGATGACTTTTGTGACACACAAAACCTATTTTTATTAAACTAAAATGTACAATTAATTGTCTTATGAAAATATAATTATAATTTTCACCTAGAAATTTGAATAGTTTTTATGAATAATATCAATAAAATTATTAAAATATGCTTTAATAAGAATCATTTTCTGACTAATTAACTAGAAATTAAAATAAATCCCTTTTTAAAAATATAGGAAATCATTTTTAGGATGGCTATATTTATAAAATCAAACACATTTTAACATACTAAATTAATTAAAAACTTCTTTTAAATGATTTTATTGATATAATTATATATATATATATATATTAATACAACTATTTAATGTTCATAATATGTGTTTTTTAGAAAATATATAAGAATAAATCCAATTTTATGAATAAAAATATGTATATCTAAAAGGTAATTTTACTGCCTTTTAATAGCATTCCAATTTTATATCTAATTTTTAAAACATTTATAAATTTTATTTCATAAAATAAACTTAATTTTATAATTCATAACTTCAAAATTATCTTAGGGTGAATTTTTTTTAGTTTTTCTAAAATTTTATATTTTTTTATGAATATTGAAAAATGATGAATTTTAATTGAAAATTTTTTTTATCTAATTAACTTATATTGTTAAATTATATTTTAAATTTTTTTTATAAAATATTTTTATAAATTATATATAAATTAATACAATTTGGTTCATTGGAACAAATTTCACTTTAAAAATGGATATAAAAACATTTCAATATTTTGAGTTCTTTTATATTGAAAACATGTCGTCTCATCCCATTTGTAGGATTAATTTTAAATTAATTGTTGATACTTATGTTATTATAATTTGTAAAATGGATTCCATATTTTGAATCTGAATAATTTATAATGAATAATAAGGTCAAAATTGTTTTTACGAAAAAAAATAACAAAAGTAATTAAAAATAATTAGAGTGATTAAGGTAAAAACTCAATTATTTAATGCATAAACATCGAATATAAGGTGTACAAATGACCCTATACTTGTCTAAAAAGTATTTTATAGAATTATATTGAACATATAACTTCCTATATATAATTTTATGAGTTATTGGGATACTATTCAATGAATGTTAACTATATAATAAGTTGATTAAGAAAAAAGGACAAAAAAGGAACCTTCTATAACTTTTACATTTATAAATCATTGAGACAAGGAAAACCCCCACATTAGTTCATTAGTACACATAATTTTAAAATTTAAAAGGATAATTATTTCTCATATTAATTTATTATTATTATTTTAGAGATTAATTATTTATGTTAACTACTTATGGAATGCTAAATGTGGAAATTATTTAGTTAGTAATTAACTAAAATAAATAATAATAAAAAATTTAAAAGTGATGTAAATTGATTGGAAAATTGCATTTTTTTATAAATGTATCATATTACAAAGGTTTGAACTAAATATATTCAAATTCCATATTTTTCTTGGTATTTATGAATATAAACTAAGTAAATAATGTAAACATTGGCATTAATATTATTTTATAACAAATGATATTTTATTAAAAAAATTAAAATTTACTAAAACTATTATATTATTATAAATGATTTTTAAATTTTAATAGTTAAAAAATATGGTCTTTTAATTTAAAAATTTTTCTTTTATAATTAATATATTGATCTTTAAATAGTAAAAACATTCTTACCACGGTTCGGGTTAAAGAAGTGTTTTTGCGTGACACATGTACTTATATAAAAATTAAATTCCAAAACATGTGAGATTTATTTTTTATAATGAGATATAATATTTAAAACTCAGTGGTGTTATATTTTTTTATATATCTTACTTTAATTTAGTCTAGATGTCTAACTTAAATATTTCATAAATTTGGTTACCTTAATAAAAACAAAAATAATAAAAGTAGAGAAATTTAAAAGTTTACAAATAAAATTATAAAAATGAAATAATTTTTTATTTGGTGGGGCTTTTTATAGACCATAAATCACCTTTAATCCACTATTTTTCTATTTTATAATCACATGATTTAAGTGAGACCTCCCAATAGTGTTTACCTTTTGGTATTTACAAGAACATCACCCCTCCTCCTCTATGAAAAAGAATTCACTCTTCCCCTTCCTCACACCTCTCAAGCCACATTGAGATATCCACACCCCATAAAACCATGCTGAAACATTCTTTACCTTAATTATATAGGAATCAAATTGGTCATAAATCTAACCAAATAATCCCTTTAGTGAAATCCAAAACGAGTTACGCAAAGAATAGGTAGGATCCTTTAACAAGTATTTTTTTATCTTTTTATCTCCAACGCCTAAATTTATCTTATTCTGTGATTGTAAAATAAAATAAGTATAAAAAATTTATTTAGATGTTTTTATCATAATTGTTTTACATATAACTATGCACACTTCCTTAAAATGATTAATGAACATACTGTTTTTGTGTACGGTGGACTATCGCCTCACAAAATTATGGGGTTCATTTTGTCATTACCACCTCTCATGGTTGGGAATTATGATGTAAATACTATTATTATATTATATTTATGATATTTATGACCAATTTATTATTATTTAATTATTATATAAAACATACCATCAGTTTTTCTATTTTTTGAAATTATGATGACTTTGTTTGTGGACATGTGGACTACCACCTCTTCAAATTGATGTGATTTGTTCACACTTTACATGGATTGTAATGAGGATGGTTTTAATTTGTTTATATAATATAAATATATGGAACAATAATTATAATTTAATGATAATATATATATAAATATATTTTTATTCACTTTTTTCTTTCAATACGGCAATAAAATGGAAAAACGTTCATACGTATGTATGGTCTACCGTCTCCATAAAAGATGTATTCCACTTAATATTTATATAAATTATATATTATTAAAAATATTTATATACTATATATATATGATATTTATATAATTTTTTACATTATATATATAAATATATAATTATCTAAGTAATAGTATCAATAATAACAAGTCATAACATATACGAAAAAAAACCCGGATATTTCCTAAAACATAACACTAACGTGAAATTGTTAATATATGTGTAATATAAATTCATAATAAAATAATATATGATCTAATATATAATACTATGATTATGTGGTATATTAATAATAATCGTATACTTATTATATAGTAATTTTTAATGTGTACAAATAAAGTCAAGACTTTAGGTAACGGTTATCTCATGTCACTTTTATTTTTGTGAGATATATGCTATATTCACCACTTATTAATTTTGTGTGGTGTATATAATTCTCTAAGACACGATATAACATGAATTTACTTTATTTAAAAATATTTAAAAGTTTAAATTCATCTTATTCTTTCACATATCTCATGGTTAAAAAGTTACTCAAGTAGTAAGTGAATTTAATCTCATTTTTCGTATTTGTGAGATACATGCCATATTCACCACATGATTATTAAATGTGGTATATATACTTCCCAAGAATATATTCTATTATCATTATATTTAAATGTATAGTTATTTACATATCCATTTTATTATCTCTATTTCATGGTGTTTTATGGTTCAAAGTTACCAAACCTGTAAGGTAACTTTATCTCAATTTTTCTTCTTTGAGACACATGTTTTGATATACACCTATATTATTTTACGAGGTGTATATACTTCCATTTGACAAGTTATATAATGAATTCTATTATTTTTATGACATTTTAAGATTATTTTAATTCCATTATCTCATGGGGATTATGATTCAATGTAACCAAAGTGGTTCGAGTTATTTCCACAACCTCGTCATTTTTAGGATTGTTTACGATTATCCTTCCATTGATGAAATATTATGATCCACCTCCTAAGAACTCTCATGAATTTAATTTTACTATTTTTATTCAAGAAATCATAAAGTATTTATTCCATTTAATCACTATTGTTTACTCAATATAATTAACAATAAACCTTAATTAAAATCAAATTTATATCTCTCTTCACTTACAAATCTATTTTATCCAAAAACTGTGTTTTCTAAATAGGTTTTCCAAAAAAATAATATTATATTAAGATACCTTTCAAGGAAAATTATTTAAAATTAATTATGTTTTAAAAAGTGTTTTACGTTATTTTTAATCTTATTTTATATTTTTTAAGGGAAAAAGGATCTCAACATGTTTTCAAGAGTACTTTATAAGTTTTAAAGGTTATTTTAAAAGAAAATTGGTTTTAAAAGGTTTTATGTTTAAAAAATAACATTTCAAATAATAAAGGATATTTTCCACAATAAATTTTTTAATAGATATTTTGAAATTATATTATATATAAGATTACATGTGTTGGTGTTACTCATGTCATTCTATGGACATGATCCAAGGGTTCCATTAATATTATTCCTTTTAATAGTTTATGTTTTTATTGCATGATGATTATGAAACTAATTTCTATTACATGGGTTATATGTATATGAAACTCATTTCTCTTTTATGGGTGGCATGCTTATAAAGCTATCTTCTTTTCATGGGATATTCTTTAATAAAATGAATATAAAACCTTTTATTTTTATATAGGTTATTATTTGAATAAATGTTTATGATAACCATTTAATTTCGTGGGTTACGATATTAGGTTTATGAAACCCAATCCTTTTACTGGTCCATGATATGATGGATGTTTTACTATTTTATGGAACATATATTTCTGATTTCATTTTATGATAGGTGGGACCTATATCTCCTTCAAATTAATTGGGTAAACAATTATATCTCATGAGATAGAAAATCATGGCATAGGGAGTGAACCCAATTCAGTAAAGGACTTTGTCCACTAAGATGGTCTTAAGAGTGAACCTAGACTAATAAATGGTCTTGGAAGTGAACCTTTACTACTAATATGGTCTTGGGAGTAAACCTTGACTACTAATATGGTTTGGGGATTAAACACAATCTACTATAGGTAAATGTATGTGGTTGGGGATGATGGTGCATCATGTCTTGTAGGTGTATCCCCCATGAAGTGCCCAGATAGGTTTTTGTGATAATCCTTGACTTATAGGAAATGATTTTATATTCTTATGTTTATTCCACAAATTCTTTGTACAATTAATATATTGTTCACTCATAGATTATTATCTGAATTCTCTTATGATTATTTTATTATAAACAACCAAATATTATTCCATGACTCATGTATGTGATCATTAATATATAAGGTATAATCTTCAAATTTTATTATCATATTCTCATTACTTTATGTTCATTTTATTCCTATGTATCTCCTTTATTTAAATTTACTGAGTATTTGAGCTCACCCTTTCTTATATTTCCTTTCCCCAAATTATGAATATTTTTTTATGTGGAATTTCTAAATGAGAAAATATTTGTGGGAAACAATGATGATCTTTCACCAGTTTAGAAGAATGTGTTCAATGTTTCCAAAGGCACAAAACTATTACACTCATATAGTATCTACCTTTGTAATGTGATTAATATTCATTAAAAATGGTTTAATATACATGTATTTTAACATTTTTTCACTATAAAAATACCTATTATTGTGTATTCTACAGAACACCTATGGTGTTAGTATGGTTTACACCATAAATCCCTCATTTATGACATAAAATTTCTTTGGACCAAAACCTATAGAATCTACATAAGCATTAAAAATCAAGACCAAAACAAACCAGGGACCCAAAAAAATAAAAAAAAAATTAATCACACCTCAAACAAATATGGGATTTTATAGTTTAGGTCATTTTAACCATTTTCTTTTTAGTTTAACCATAAGAAAACACATTTTAACCTTAACTATAGTAATTAATTTTTAATCTTTTTATTATTCATGATGATAAAAAATTATGTTGACCTTATGACCACAAATAAATTATTATGATTCCAAATATTGAATCAAATTTTTCAAATTTTATTCAAAAAATATTTGGAATTTAATTTAAAAATAAACATGCAAAATTTATCGTAGAATAGTTTTTCAAGAAATACACTTTTCATGAATTAGAAGATCTTACATTAACAACATGATAGGTAATATTCATTATATGGATATAAATTCATATATATAGAAATATAAGATATAATTTTTATTTAAATCATTCATCAATAAATAATATTATAATTAATTAAAATGGAATTATATTATACTTTTAGAAATAGTTTTCTGAAAAATATACATTTCTACCTCCAAACAATCTCATATTTATTTATAAAAAATTGATAGTCAATTTATTATTAATTTTATGTTTTAGTACACATTATTATAAATAATAGGAGGAAACGTTAATTAGAAGATTTTGAATCATTAAAAAAGCTTATTTTTTAGGGAAATTTTCAAAAACACATTTAAGGATTATTTTTACTAAGAGATATCAAAATTGATACTAAACCTACAAAAATATAATTTTTGTTCCATGAAATATTATAATGTGAATTATATTGTATTTTTATTAAAATATAATATTCCATTACTATAATTGAATCTCGGGGTGTTAGATTCTTCCCTCCTATAATAATTTCATCATCAACATTTTGATGAATATTACATTCAAAACAAATAAGCGTGGTTATTGTTTATAACATCCTCTTATTCCCACATTCATTCCTATATTTTATACTTTTTTTAAAGTAACTTTACTAGTTGATTTATCTGATTCTTAAATACTTTCTCTCTAGTGTCAATTATCTGAATCATCTCTTCAATATAAGATTGGTTAGATTACAATTCTAATTATTTATAGGTGAGGATAATCATTGGTTCTATAATGTACTTCCTTAATAAGGACATATAGAACACATCATTTAATTTTGAGAGACATTATTTAATTTACAAGTACCATGTCACAGTTCCAGTAGTTTATAAAATTTCAACGGTTTTATATATTTGGGTCTTAGTTTTTCCTTCATATTAATCCTTATGAAAACCTTTTGTTGATATACTTTCAATAAAATGTGTTCTCACACTTCAAATTATATATCATTAATCTGGTTATTGATATAAATATTTTTACTAATTTAAACTAAATTGATATGTGTTTTTATATTCATATACTTTTTCATTGTCTCTTTAACAATTTCTGGGCCTATAAGATTCTTTTCACCACCTTCATCCCAAAAAATTGGAGTATGGATTCTCTTGTGATATAATTCATTGTATGAAACCATTTTAATATTTTAATGGAAGTTATTATTTTAAGAAAACTCTACCAAAGGGGATTATTTACCCCACAAACCACGAAATTCAAGTGATCATAGCCTCAACATACCATTTAATATTTGAATAGTTCTTTCAGACTATCTTTTGGTTTGAGGGTGATAAGTGATGGTCAAATGAAGATCATTATCTAGAGACTTCTAAAGACATTTCTAAAATATTGTTATAAATCATGAATCATGATAGGACATAATCGAAATGGGTGATCCATGAAGTCTTACAACATCATTGATATTGAGTACTTCAAGGTACTCAAGTGTAAATTATTCTCTTATAGTAATTAAATTATTATATTTCGTTAGGTGATCAAAAATAACCTATATTGTGTCATTGAATCTTGGAGTATTTAATAATGTATTGAAAAATTCCATATTAATGAAATCCAATTTACAAATGGAAATTCGCAAAGGATGCATGACTCCTCTAGGGTGTTGTCTCTCATCCTTAACCTATTTAAAAATAAATCATGTTTATACATTATAAATAGTTTATTTATTCATATTATACAAACAAAAATGTTCTTTCAAATAGTTATACATCCTGGTTTAAAAGACCCAGCCCCAATTGCCTACATCTGGTGAACTATTTTATTGCATTGTCATATAAAACGGGAATATTCATCCTGAAGGACCAATTATTTTAGTAGATTTCGAAAAAATATACACTCATAAGTTCAACATTACAATAAGAAATTAAATACAACATAGAAATTACTTTGAAAACATCCATATCTTCAAGGTTATCCCTATAGTTAATTCATAAAATACTTCTTCATGTATTGGGAAAAATAAAAAAAAGAAATAGGTGACCTTAAATTCTCAGTAATGGTAATAAATACAACATAAAAAATCATAAAAATAAACATTATGGGTGGTGAATAACTAAAAACACTTTCCTTTAAAAACTAAACATGAACAAAATATGGCTGTAATTTTAGCTGAATAATTAATTCCATAATAAAACATAATCATGGGTATTCTACTAGTCGAATAACCATTAGAAATATCAATAATGGTTTCAAAGTGATGGAATTCATAATGTGGGACATCACAACTATACTATCAAGGCCACCTTCCAAGATCATAAATAACCAGTTTGTCAAGCCATTATTCCAAGACCTAGTTTGTCTCATTAGACCTACCGATGCACCGAGGGGCAATATCGGTCCCCACCTGACACTTACTAAGTATAATGAATTCCTAATATGAATGTTGATAAAAATAAAAAACATATACATTCATATTGAAACTAACATATGAAATGTAAATAACTTTCCATGAACATTAATCATAAACACTACCCATTCAAAGTAAATTAGTGAATGGTTTTAAGATACAACATCTATAGTAATTATAATCCTAAAACATTCAATACAATATGGTAGATGATATCACAAAATATTTTTCCCAATTATATATAATATTCAACAATAGTGTTGAAAAATAAAAAATTACTCTTATAAAATCATTGAGTAATTCTTGAGATAAAAACTCTTTTACTTTTTAAAGAAGAGTTCTTTTGAAAAAATATTTACATAAAACAAAAATTGAAATAATAACTTTTTATCATAATAAAATGTGTGATTATATAAACATAATGGTTTAAAAACAAATTATATGGTACCCTTGAAAATAGGTATGAATTTGAGAAATTCCCTTGAATCGAGCGGGTATATCGGGAATCATTTTTAAAATATCCTTTCAAAACATGTATCTCTCCATAAAAGAAAAAATTATTTTGGTTGGTACACATATATATAACATTAAAATATAATATATGATGAGTACATAAAAATAAATAAGAATTTTTTTTGGATTAATAAAGTCAAAAATTAACCCTAAAGAAAATGGAGGTTTTGGTAGAAAACCCTTACCTTAAGTCAAAAGGTGTTCATCACTTCATTTTAATTCCCTGAATAATAAAATTTCAGTTCATAAATAAATAATTCCATAACCTATCCTACATTTAAAATGATTTATTATAACCTTATTAGGTTCATTCATTTCAATTTCATGAGTTAAGTTATTCAATTTCATTATTTGGGAGTGTTTTCTTCCTTGGTTTTCATGATCGGTTTAATTATATTCATGTACGGATAATGATGTTCAATGATAATGGTTATCTAGAATATAAGTTTTATTTTATTAGTGAACATTAATAATATTAAATGGTTATTAAATCTTTTTTTTATTGGGAGTAAATATGAATAATTATATAAAACATTAATGACAATTGTTTGGGTTAATTAGCGGTTTTTTATCACAACGAACTCATTTTGATTTATAAATAAATATCATGTGTAAAAAAGGATTAATGAACCTTAAATAAGTTATTATACATATATTATAGTCATGTTCAACCATAAAAATTGTTTTAGGACTATAATTGATGGTGTTAATAGAAATTGAAAACATGTCATCCTTGAATGTGATAAATTAACACATCTCAGGTGGTGTTTTTATTTATAGTATAAAAGAAATGGAAAGTACAATTGATGAATAATTATTCCTTTATAATAAAAAAAATTCCATTACATTTAAGTTAAAAGATTCATCACAAATTTTGGATGAAATAAAGTGAGGAAAGAAAAGGAAAATAAAGGAAATTGAAATAAATGAAATGAAATGAGGAATTTTCTTCTTGAAGTAATCTTCATTGAGAGCCTCTTTAGGGGACAAGTTTTGGTCTTTTGATGAGACCAAGGGAATATGGATATAGAGGAGGATAATTGGAGGAGATTTGGGCCAAATTTAGACAAGTGACACGGGTTGAGTGAAGTGAAGAGAAGAGGAAGTGAGGGGGTTTATAGTATAGGGGATGAGTGATTTAAAAATATTTTATGCATAATTTAATTATTTTTCTCAAGAAAAAAAATAGTGTTGATTATTATGACAAAAAAAGTGATTATGTCATGTGATTTTTAAAAAATAAACATTTACATCATCCATGACTCAAGTATGATGAATAAATTCCCTTAATTAGCAATTTTCGTAAATTATCAAATTTCAATATTCACCAAAAATTCTTGTATTAATGAAAAATAAAACACATTAACCCTAACCATATTTCAACATGTACAATTAGAAAATGTACTCAATTTTATCAAAATAATTTTCTAAGTAAGAGAATTTTAATTTGTAAATAAAATCATTATTTACATGAAAAATACAGATTTAAATTTAAAACAGATTTTATAATACTTTCAAAAATCAACTAAGGTCTTATTAAATTATCATATAATTATTTTAAAACATTATGTATATTTAATAAAACATTTTATGAAAATTAATTTATTTTAAATAAATTTATTAATTTAAAATTATAATTAAATAATAATTACTCACAAAAATACCGACAATTAATTATTAATTTCTATAACACTCTATTTCATTTATAAGGTGTCAAAATTTTATTTATACTTTCATGGGTGTGGTCACTATTCATAAGGGTAATATTACTAATCATAAGGGTATGTTTTTATTCCTAAATTCCTAGTTACAATTCAAATAAAATATAAGTTAATCTTACCAAACGCAAATTATCTTACAAAACGCAATTGTGTATGTTCGTTTTTTGAAATTCAAATCACAGAAGTGGTAAATTTATGTTTACTGGATAGGTTATAACGAAGTGGTCTTTTGAAGAGAATCATTGATTCATTAATTCAATATAAAATCTATTTTCAAAATCATGGGGTGTTACATTCTCCCCCCTATAAATTTCATTCCTCGAAATTTCAGAATGTTACCTCATAAAAAGATTTGGGCAGGTCTTAATCATAAGCATTCTAGGCACCCATGTCGCCTCTTCGATTTTAGGATTTTTCCAAAGTATCATTACCAGTCGAGATGTCTAGTTCATCAACTCCTATTCTTTAGTGTCCAAAATCCGGATAGGCTCTTCACAGTATGATAGGCTATCTTCCAATTATATTCCTTTGGAAGTGAGGACATGTGTTGTGTCTGGCTTGTACTTTCTCAACAATGAGAGGTGGAACACACTATGTACTTTAGGACAGCTAGGAGGCATTTCCAAATGATATGAAATAGCTCCAATTCTCTCTAGGATTTCAAAAGGGACAATGTTCCTGGGGCTCAGTTTCCCTTTCTTCCCAAATATTATAACTCCCATCCATGTAGATACCTTCAGGATCACAAGATCTCCTAATTGAAATTTTAAATCCTTCCTTTGATTATCAGTATATCTCTTTTTCCTACTTTGACATGCATTGATATGGGTATGAATATTCATTGCCATTGTTGTTGTTTCCTCCATTCAATCTAGACCCACAAGTATCCTTTCACCAACTTCAACCCAATATTTTGGTGAACGACATCTCTTTCCATACAATGCTTTATATAGTGCCATTTGAATTCTATAATGTAATTTGTTATTGTAAGAAAACTCCACTGAAGGTAAATACTTATCCCACATACAATGAAAATCATGTGAGCATGATCTCAACATGCCTTCTAGAGTTTGGATCATCCTTCTTGATTTCCTGTCAGTTTATGGGTGGAATGCAGTACTCCAACAAAGATCTGTAACAAAATATTTCAAAATTATTTTCCATTATTTCGATGTAAATTGTGGATCACGATCAAACAAAATTTATAGAGGTGATACATTAAGTCTCACAACATAATTCATATATATTCATTCAAGGTGATCTAGTGGAAAATCATCCCTTGTAGCGAGGAAATGTGCAGATTTCATAAGTCGATCAACAATTACCCATATTGAGTCAATCATTCTTGTAGTTTTCGTTAATCCTATAACAAAATCCATGGTGATATCATCCCATTTCTGTGTAGGAATAGGTATAGGTTGAATGACTCCCCTAATATGTTGTCTTTTAGCCATCACTTGGTGAAAGACTAAAAATTTTGATACATAATTAGTAATTTCGTGCTTCATGTTTTTCCACTAGAAATGTTCCTTCAAATCTCAATACATGTTTGTGATAATATGATGTATAAAGAAATTAGAACTGTGGAAATCACCCAATAACTCTCTTTTTAGCTCAGGTTTTTCTGAGACACAAATTCTCTTCCAAAATTTCCTAATTCCATCTCCATAGATGAAGTCTTATAACATCACATCATTCACGACATTAATTTTCTTTTGAATATTCTCATTATCAGACTATTAAGATTTAATTCATTCCAATAAATATGTTTGGGAAATCATTTGAAAAGGTAGTGATGCTTCACCTTCTTTGATAATTCTCGTATCCATCCTCACTAGATCCAAGTACAATGGATCCTTGTCAATCCTCATTTTGTTGAGAACTCCATAATCCTTCCAGCTCAATGCATCAGCTGCCTTATTTTCCTTTCCTGAGTGGTATTGTATGGAAAAATCATAGTCCCAAAGTATTTTGAGCTATCTCTTTTTCCTCATGATGTGTTTTTCCTGGGGGAATATATATTTCAAACACTTAAGATCTGTATATATCTCACATTTTTTTCTATATAGATAATGTATCCATATCTTCAGATTAAATATTACAACACATAACTCAAGATAATGAGTAGGATAGATTTTTCATGAATTTGTAGCTACCTTGATGCATAGGCAATAACTCTATCATTCTGCATAATGACACAACCATGTCCTTTCCTTGATGCATCACTATAGATCACAAACTCATCATTCCCTGCTGGTAAATTCAGGATCAGAGCATTCACTAATCTTCTCTTTAATTATTCAAAATATTCTTCACATTATTTTTTCCAAACAAACATAACCCCTTTATGAGTAATTTTGGTTAATGGGTTAGATAATTAGGTGATGTTCTGAATGAAATACTGATAATAACCAATTAAACAAATAAAACTACATAAATTGGTTATGTCTGTTGTTGTAGGTCATTACTGAACAGCCTTTGTCTTCACAGGATCAATGGATATTCCATGCTTAGAGAAAATATGGCCATGAAAAGAAACTGATTGAATCCAAAATTCTGAAATTCTAAACATCCCATTCAAAATAGTCTTTAGAATAATGTGCAACTGTTTTTCGAGATCATTGTAGCTTTTATAGTATTCCAAGAAATCATGAATAAATACCACAAAAAAGTCATCAAGATATTTCTTGAATACCCTATTCATTATATTCATGAAAAAATAAGGTCAATCTTTGAAAAAATATTTGGCTCTATTAATTTGATCAAATAAATTATCAATTGGAGGTAGGGGATACTTTTTCTTTATTATTATAGCATTAATCTCCCTATATTCAATGTACAACCCATAGATCTATATTTCTTCTTAATGAAAGGAACAAGGGCTCACCATGGAGAAACAATAGGGTGAATAAACCCTTTATCACTCAATTCCTCTAGTTATTTTTTAAATTATACTAATTCCACCATTTATATTCTATATGGGTTATTTGATATATGTCTTGAACCAGGAAATAAATCAATAGAGAACTCAACTTCTTGCTTTGGTGGATGTCCAGAAAAATCCTCTAGAAACACAAAAACATATTCTTTAACAATAAGTATATCTTCTATTTGAAAATTATTTTACTCACCCATAGATATTTCATTCTCTTCCTCCATAATATTTGAATTTTGTAGATATACTAGAGTTTTATTCAGATAAGAATTAGCTGGCGATGTTTCTACTCAAAAAATAAGGTATTCAACACTGTTTTCAAAAAATCGTAACATATGTCTCTTTGAAATAGATCATTGCATCATAACGTTAAATAAAAATCATAACAATGATTATATCAAATTAAATAATGGGTGTTATGATAATTTTAGCAACCAAATCACATTTATGTGTTATGAGGGGACAGATTGACACATCTTTGTGGCATTGATACATCCCCTATGAGTTTTGACTGACAACTCCTTTATTAAATCAAAATGGACATGTCTAATTTTATTAGAAAATTATGAATATATAAATAATGTGATGATCTAAAATCAAATAAATAATTGACTATGTTTGAGTAAATTATTAAAGTACCTTCCACCACATTGTTAGGATCTTTTACTTCAGTAGTTGTGATCGCATAAGCTTGGTCATGCTCCCTTAGCCTTCTTTGGAGAATGTTTCTCCAGAGCTTAGGAAATTCATGTATATTATGTTCCATATCTTTACAAAAATTTCTTTGAAATTGGTTTTTTTCTTTCTTCTCCTTTCATTCACGATATTGATGTACTTTTTCTCTACATTTTTAACAAAATCATATTCCCTTCATAAAAGTGCTAGGGTGTTTCTTCACAAAATTACTTCATAGTGGAAGGTCAACTCTTCCCTTCTTACCTGTTTCCTTATTTCATTTTCTAGAGTTTTCATCCACCCTCTTCTTCTATTTCTTTCCTTTAAAGTCATAAGACTTAGAAATAAAATCTATCTTGATAGAACATGAGACTATATCTTTATATGATTAGAAATTCTAGGAGAATATTGTCTTTTGGAGGAATGGTTTTAAACCATATAAAATCAATAAATCTTGCTCCTTGGATTACATATTTAGTCTATGGAATGCCTTGCTATCATTTTGAATTTAGCTTCATGCTTTTCAATATTATCATCCTCATTTTACTTTATATTCAAAAACTACTATTCCATATCTTCTCATTATTCATGAGAGAAGTATTTTTCAAGGAAAACTTCCTTAAAGTACCTCTATTCCATATATTCAATTTATTCCTCTTAATTTTTTGGATTAATTAACACCATTGATCTGTATCTCCCAATATACTATAAATTACCATGACAAGATTCTCTCTTTCGTTACATCCAAAAGCATGAAATTTCTTATCTAGGGAACTTATCCATTGCTCAGCTACAAATGGGTTTGTAGTACCATTGAATGATGGATGTTGTTATCACATAATGTGGTCTAACATAACTTCCCCACATTGTGGATCTTGATGCTCCATATGGGTAAGGTTATTGTTAATAACCTGATTCAACTGTCCCGGTATAGTTATAAGCTTCCCAGCACCAGTCGTAGCACCAGAGCCAATATCAGTATCTTGCCTGAGAGGGAAATCCCAACATGGGATATGTCCATTCATTCAGTTTATATTCCCTCCCCGACACTCTAGTTCTAAATAATTGAATATACTAGATTAGGTAATAAATAATAATGTCAAATCTCAATATACAAAAATACTTTTCATAAATTGAAATGTTATCCTTATCTTTTCTTTTAGTCATAAACATGGTTTCTTTGAGGAAAAATTTACATTTAATTCCTGCATAATGGTTTGTAATGAAAATGTTAATTATCCTAAGCATATCCACCATGAGTGTCAATCTATGTGCATATTAAGGCTTTTTTGTGTTCCAAGATACCTCAGGTCAAACCCAAAACTCCTTTTCGGATTATTCACACCTATGTACATCTATTCTAGAAACACGTCCACTTGTAGTATCCATACAAGGATGTATTTTCTAGAAAGATAAATATAATTTATTACTTACTAAAAAATATAGGATATTATTGTATAATTACCCTCAAAAACCATCTTTGAGTTTTTTTATCTAATCTATATTTTCTAAATCTAGTTTAAAGCTTTTATACTATACTTCCTCTAATACCAAATGTAATTACCTAACCCCATTTTCCTGAAGCCGGTGCCTTATATTATTAAATTGGAATATAAAAAAATAATATGCATCTTGAATGACTGGGTAGTTTAGAAGATTTGGAAACATGATACATACATAAGTTAAACTTTACAACTTCAAACAAAATACAAAATACAACATATAAATTCCTTTGAATACATCCATATCTCCTAGGTTATACATGTAGTTCATTCATAAAATACTTCTTCGCACCTTGGTAAAAATAAAACATAATAATGGGGTGATATCAAACACTCAGTAAGGGTATCTAATACAGTGGAAGGTATGCTAAAAATAAACATTAGGCATGGTGAATAACTAAAAACACATTCCTTTAGAAAATAAATGTGAACGTAATATGGAAGGAATAAGAACTAAATTAATAATTTCATAATAAAACATAATCATGGGTATTATACTTGTAGAAAAACCATATGAAGTATAAATACTAGTTTTATAATGAGGTAATTCATAATGAGATACATCATAACCATACCACCAATGCCTCCTTCCAAGACTATAAACAACAATTTAGTAAAGGCCATGTTACAATACCAAGTTTGTCTTGTCAGACCTACTAATGCACCATTGGGATATAGCAGGACCCACCCAATACTTACTATGTCTAATGAATTACTCATATGAATGGTTATAAACATAAACCATATATACATTCATATTGAAACTAACATATGAAATGTAAATAATTTTCCCCGAACATTAAGCATACACATTAAACATTCAGAGTTAATTGTTGAATGGTATTAAGATAGAATATCCATATTAAATATAATCATAAAACATTAAAGAAAATATGGTAGATGATATCACAAAATATTAGTCTCAATTATATATATGATTCAACAATAGTGTTGAAATAGACAAAATTACTCTTATAAAATCAATGAGTAATTCTAGAAATAAAAAGTCGTTTACTTTGAAAAGAGGAGTTCTTTTGGAAAAATATTTTTATAAACTCAAAAGAAAAATGTAATAGTTTATTAATATTTAAATTATTGATTTTATAAACATAATGGTTTCTAAAAACAGATTATTGAGTTCCCTTGAAATAGGTAAGAATTCAAGAAATTTCCTTGAATCAGACTTGTATTACGGGAATAATTTTTAAAGGATCCTTTTAGAACATGTATCTCTCTATAAAACAAAAAGAGATTTTTGTTAGTAAATATATATAAAACATTAACACAAAATGTATTAAGATTACATAAAAATATATAAGAATTTATTTGGTATTAATAAAGAAAATGAGTAACCTGAAAGAAACTGGAGGTTCGGGAAGAAAACTCTTACCTTAAGTCTAAACGTGTTCCTCGCATGATCTTAAATACCTGAATAATAAACTTTAGGTTCATAAATTAATAATTAAATAACCTCCCATAAATTAAATTTGTTTATTATTACCTTATTTGTTTCATTTATGTTCTTTTGATGGGTTAAGAGATTCAATTTTATTGTTTGGGAGTATTTTCCTCCTTGGTTTTCATGATCAGTTTACTTAAATTCATGAACGGATAAACATGTAGAATTAGAATGGTTTTCTAGAATAGAAGTTTTAGGTTATTATTTAATATCCATAATATTATATGGTTATAAAAAAATTGGTAATTGGGAGTGAATGTGAATCATTATATAAAACTTTAATGAAAATTTTTGGGGTCAATTGAAGGTTTTTTATCACAACAAACTCATTATGATTTATAAAGAAATATCATGGGTAAAAAAGAATTAAAATAGTACATAAGTTATAATACATATATTATATTCTTCTTCAACCATAAAAGTGGTTTCAATGTAAAAATTTAATATGGTAATAGAAATTGAAAACCCGTCGTCCTTGAATGTGATAGATTAACACATCTCAGATAGTGTTTTCATTTCTAGTATAAATGAAAAGGAAAAGAGACATGATGAAGAAATATTCATTTATCATAACAAAATTATATTAAATAAAAGGTAATGGATTCATCCTAACATTTTAATGAATTTATTTTATGAAATAAAATGAAAAGAAAAGAACATGAATTAAAATAAATGAAAAGAGGAATTTACCTCTTGAAGTAATCTTCCTTAAGAGCTTCTTTAGAGGAGAGGTTTTGGCCTTTTTATGAGACCAAGTACTATTGGATGTGGGGTAGGTTCTTGGGAGGTGATTTGGGTAGGATTTAGTCAAGGAAAAAGTCTTGGAGTTAGTGAATAGAATAGAATGTGAGGGGGTCTATAGTTTAGGGGAGGAGTGATTTTGTAATATTTAATTCTTTATTTTATTATTTTTTTCAAGAAAAGAAATAGTTTTGATTATTGTGACCACCAAAACTAATAATTGCATGTTACATAGAACTAATATTAATGTAACACATCCATGACTCAAGCATGATGCAGATATTCTCTTAATTATCATTTTTCGTAAATTTTAAAATTTCACTATTCACAAAAAAAATTAGTATTTCATAAAAATACCAAAAAATCACCCTAACCATTTTTCAAATTGTAGAATTAAAAAATGGAATCCATTTTATCAAATTAATTTTTTAAATAATGGAAATTTAATTTATAAATAAAATCATTATTTAATTTTCAAATGCAAATTTAAATTTAAAACTGATTTTATATTTCTTTGAAAAATTAACAAAGGTCTTATTAAATTATTCTAAAATTATTTGAAAAAAATATTTATTTAGGAATCATTTTATGAAAATATATTTTTTTAAATCAATTTATTATTTTAAATTTGTAATTAAATATTTATTACCCACAAAAAAACCAACACATAATTATTAATTTTTGAAATACTCTATTTCATTTATAAGGTGTCTAAATTTTATTTATACTTTCATGGGTGTGGTTACAATTCATAAGGTTCATATTACTATTCATAAAGGTGTTTTACTATTCATAAAGGTCATGTTACTATTCACCAAAAAATTAATTTGATCTTATCAAACTCTAAATATCTTATTTAACGCAACTGTGTTTGTGTGTTTTTTGAAATTCAAATCACAAAGGTGGTAAAATTATGTCTACTGGATAGCTTATGACAAATTGATGTTTTTAAAAAGACTTAGGGTTTCATGCATTCAATATTAAATTTATTTTCAAAATCTTGGGGTGTTACACTAGTTTTTTAAGCATATTTAGATAAATTTTAGTTATGACAATCATCCAATTATTCCCTTTTTAACTTATTTATATATGGAATATATAGCATGTTTCCCAATTTTAAAATACCATATTCATATATAAATTTTTCCAATTTTCTATCATTCATGGTTTTTTTTCGATAATTAAAATCAATATATTCATAAATTTTTATCTTTTACAATAAATATGGTTTCTCAACAATTTTATTAAGGATTGATGTGTCCCCTTAATTAATAATTACCATATCCATATTTAATATATCCATGAATATAGGATCCTTTTTAATCCTTATATTGGTTAGAACTGTAACATCCCAGGTAAATAAAGAATAAAACATTTTCATATTTATTAATATTTACGAATTAAATATTAATTTTACTTTAAAGGGGTTTCTATGTTCGATAGCGTACCCAATACGCAACAAATAGATTCTTTGAAATCTTACGTTGCACACTAGTAATAAAATAATATTATTTTAAATGGTAGTTAACACGTAGCCATTGTATTGGCGAGAATGAATAGAAATAACTAAAATATGATTATATGTGTTTTTAAATTTTTTTACATTTATCCAATAAAATATTAAGGCTTAAAATACGAAAAGAATTCAATTTTAGGCATTGATACTCTAATATTCACTAAAAGGTCGAAATATCCCCTTTTGATGGAGAACCGTCATTAAATATAGTTTTGGTCAATCTTATACATTCTTTGGGACCAAATAAAATTCTTCTTTAGAATCGGGACATCAAAATTTACTGTGTGTAAATTTTTGGTATTTTTCTGATAAAGTTCATTTTTTAATGAATAGTGAAAAATGTTGTATTTTAATTCAAAACCTCTTTTTAATCTAATTTTTTTATATTATTAGATTATATTTTTAATTAGTTTTAAAGTGAAATTAGAATATATTTTTACAATTTAATCCAATAGTGGTTGTTGGAATTAATTTCACTTTGAAATTGGACTTTAACGAGTGTCAATCTTTTGATATATATTGTTTCATAAAAACACGCTATTTATTCTGACAACGGGAATTAATTATTAAATTAATAAATGTAAATTATATGTTTTTAATTTTTTAAAATAGGCATCATTTTTTAATTCGTAATATCAAATAAAGCTTAGGATGATGTTTTGGAATATTTCTGAAAAACTTCAATTTTTTATGAATACTGAAACCACTAAGTGGTACTTAAAAAACTGATTTTTCGTTTAAATGAAATTTTACCGCCTCTGAGTTTTGAATTTCAAAAATCTGAGATACATTTTTCTCATTAGTAATTAAAATTTGGTTCAATGGGATTAAAATAATTTTTTGTGAATAGTAACTTTTATGTTTATTAATCGCGATTAGAGGTAATTAGTGTAGTTTAAGGTAAAAATAATGTTTTAATAATATGAAAGGACCTAGACACATATCCTACCCTTATTGGATGTGTCATGGCCTACCAAGATAATCCATGTGTCAACTTGGGGACCTCATGGAGCCACTTTGGTTGGAAAATGACATTAATAACATTTTATTTAATGTTAAAATAAAAATGTCACAAACATGAGATGTTTTACTAAAACAATTTTTAAATGGGGTTATACAAGTCATAATTTGGACTATAAATATTAATTATAAAGCTAAAAATATTTCCTACATCATGATATTTTTTTACAATTTTTAGACATTAAATAAATTAAATTATATATGACACCATGATGATGCAGCGATTACCTCATTATTTAACAATTTAAATAAAATGAAACAATAATGTAAAATATAAGACCTAGACTTGTCAAAAACCTATTGGATGGGTGGATTTAGAACTAGTATCACCTTATCCTCGAAATATATAATTTTGGGACTTTTAAAATCCGAAAAGCATTTTATAATAATGTTACATTTCAAGACTTTCCAAGAGTGCCCCTCCTCTCCTCTTATAAAAGGCCCCCACCTCTACCACCTTACCCACACCTCTCAATCCATTGGATCGGCCAAACCATACCCATTTTTTCTCTCCACATCCCTCTCTTACTCCTAGAAGCCTCACTTTGGGCATAATTCTTCCTAATAAAGCCTTTGAGCTCAAATCAAAAAGAGTTACCCGTTTTAAAGGTAGTGTTTTATCTTATGTTCTTGTATATTATTTTGCTTCTCCAACCCCCAAAACTCTTTTTATTCCTTTATTTTGAAACAAAACTAGTATCTTCAATATAATAGTATGTTTTTATGTGAAGGATTCGAGCTACACTTACACACACCTTCATCTAATGGTTGAATAACATACTGTTTCTGTGGATGGTGAATTTCTGCCTCACGAAACGATGATTGTTCAACACTCATATAACACCTTCAATGGTGGCCATTAAGATGTCACTATATTTATATATGATATATAATATGTTTATTTTTTCCTTAATATTATGTATTTTTCATTTATGTCATACCTTTATGGTTTCCATTATGGGTAAATGCGATATCTTCATTTTAGGAAGTGTGGACTACCGCCCCCTCAAAGTTATTTGATTCGTTAATGCCATATGTGGGATGTATAAAGGATGGATTTAATGTTATTATATATGATTTTATACTGGAATTATATTATACCTTTATATAATTATTATTTCTTTCCATTAAAGTATAAGATAGAAATGAAAGTAGCGTTCATGCGTACGTACGGCTTACCGTCTCCATGAACGGTGCATTTCATTTCTTATCCCCAAATGTAATGTACTATTATAAGTACATATATATAATGGATATATATGATGTATGTTACATATAAATGATGAATATAATTCTGTAATTAAAATATACATATCTCTCATTTAGTTTTAATTCGATTAATATGACATAGAAATGAAAGTAGCGTTCATGCGTACGTACGGTTCACCGTCTCCATGAACAGTGCATTTCATTTCTTGCCTCTAAATGATTATGTAATATTATAAATACATGTATATGATGGATATATATGATATATATGATATCAAAATCATGAATATCATTCTGTATATAATGAACCTCTGACCACACGAACAACATGTAATTGTAAGAAGTCCACTTTCGACTTAAGAACCAAATATCGACAAAACAAACATTATTAACTTAAATGATTACATAATGTTTATAACATGGTAAAAAGTGATATAAAAGGAATAATAATCTTGAAAAAGTTTCTTAATCTAGTAGAAATTAACTTTAGTTTATTATTCAGGAGATTAAAGAGCAATCGAGTCACGTCAGACACGAGGTATGGGACTTCGTCTCAATCTCCTTTTATTGAGGAATATTTTGTTTTATACAGAACTTTATCTTATACGGTGTATAAACCCCTTTGACTTTTAAATTTATTCAAAAGGAATATTTTTATACGAATCGTTTTACTAAATGAAAAAAAGGACTGTTTCTTTTAACATACGTGGTGACAATGACCTTTTTCCACCGCCACGAGTGTTATTTGGTCTTTGGCTTCCTCAACAGGCCGTAATTTTTTTGAAATAAATACCATATAATCTTTTATGTATTTTGGTATTGAAAATGGATTTTATAATGGATTTTTTATGTCAATATATTTATGTGATATATTGTGATCAAAGTTTTGAAATGTTTTCTTTCCATTATATTTGTTTTATGTCTTATGATTTTATAATGGTACTTGGACATTTGACGGGTGGTTACGTGATAAACCATATTACGGGTGGTGTTGTGAATACTAGGACGGGTGTTTACATTATAACCTCCAATGCATTGGGTATGGAAGTCGGCCGTATGGCTATTCCATTAAGTGATATTTGTGGAAGTCAACTGTATGGTTATTCCATTTAAGTATGTTTTTTCCCCAAGTTACCTTTATATGTTATGTGTTCTTTATATGGGTTTTATGGTAATCCTTTCATTACAAAAGGGTAAGTATTGATCTTTTATTTAGTGAAGAGTTTTTACTACTTCATAAAGGTGAAAAGTATTACTTTGATAAAGTACACATGGTTTACTTGTTTTTTTGAAAAACTAATAGTTTTCATTCATTGTGTTTCCCTTACTGAGCTTCTTATGCTCACCCCAACTTTTTTTGAAATTTTTTTCATAGGACTTAATGTGGAATAGTATCAAGGATGGGATCAAGGGAAATTCATGCTATATAAAACATGGAACTAGACATGTTTATTTTTAAGAGTTTTTATTATATGGAAACTTATTAGTAGTGTCTACTTTGTAATCTTTTGAGATGTAATAGTTAAGATCTAATTCTCTAAAACTCTAAACCTGAAAATATCCTCAATGGGAATTATTCATTTAATTCAATGTTAAGAAATGTTTAAGTATGGGGCCTTATAGTTGGTATCAGAGGTCAGTTTAGACAACTTTAGGAGTTAGAAAATTGTTAAATTATAAATTAATTTATGGTATGATTGAAATGATATAGCATTTAAAGATTACCATGTTGCTTCACCTAAGATATTTCTGTGTTAAGAATGGTTTTTCGTAGAGGAAATAGAATGGATTTTCTAGGAAGGAATACAGTGGTAAATGACTTTTCAAATTAGTATCCTAAGATGGTCAGAATCAGAACTAAATAGTTTTCTTCAGTGATGTCTCAGTTGACTTAGGAGTTGAAAAAAAGATTGGTGAATGCTCTCATTTTGGCACTTCCTTCCAGTAATGGTGAGTTTGTTATATACAGTGATGCTTCGTTGAAGGGACTTGGTTGTGTCCTTATGCATAATGATCAGGTAATTTCATATGCTTCACGTCAGTTGAAAACTCATGAGATAAATTACCCTACACATGACTTGGAATTAGCTGTTGTTGTTTTTGCTCATAAAATTTGGAGGCATCATTTGTATGGAGTAAAGTGTGAAATATATACTGATCACAAAAGATTAAAGTACATATTCACTCAGAACGAATTGAACATGAGACAGAGGAGATGGCTGGAATTAATCAAGGATTATTATTGTGCAATTCATCACCATCCGGGAAAAGAAAATAAAGTGGCTGATACTTTGAGTTGAAAATGTATTTATTTATTAACCATGCTACGTTTGGAATGAGATCCTTTGGTTTTTGATTTTATGAACATTGGCATAGAAGTTGTCGGTGCAGGAAGTTCTTCTGTTTTGTTTCAGGAATCAGTGAGATCATCCCTATTAGACAGAATTAAGCAAGCATAGAATAAAGACAGTGGGTTGCAGAAAAAGGTAGAGATGGTTCAGAAGGGTAAGTTTCCTGAATTTAACATTGATAATAATTGTGTTTTGAGGTTTGGGAAGAGATTATGTGTGCCTAGTGATTCATAGTCGAAGAATTATTTGTTATGTGAGGCTCATAGTGCCCCATTTTTAGTTCATCCTGGTCGTACTAAGATGTACAGAGATCTGCGGGAGTATTACTGGTGGGATGGAATGAAAAGAGATATTGCTGATTTTACTGTAATTTGTTTGACTTGTCAGAAGGTTAAACCAGAGCGGCAGTTACCGAAAGGGATGCTTCATCCTTTACTGGTGCTAGAGTTTAAATGGGAAAATGTATCCATGGACTTTGTTGTGGGATTACCAAGGACATCTCGAGGTAATAATGCAATCTGGGTTATTGTTAATCGCTTGACTAAATCTACTCATTTTCTTCCTATTCGAGATACTTTCTATCTTGATCAAATTTCTATATTGTATCTTAAAGAGATAGTCAGGTTTCATGGAGTTCCCATATCCATTGTATCTGATCGTGATCTCATGTTTACTTCTAACTTTTGGAAGGGCCTTCAGAAGTTGTTCGGTACTGAATTAAATTTTAGTACGGCTTTTTCATCCTCAGTCAGATGGGCATTTAGAACGAACAATTCAGACATTGGAGGATATGCTACGTTCTTATTCGATGGATTATGAGGAAAGTTGGGACCAACATATTTCGTTGGTTGAGTTTTCTTATAATAACAGTTTTCATTCCAGTATACAGATGGCACCATTTGAGGCATTATATGGTAAGCGGTGTCGAACTCCATCTTTTTGGGATGAACTCGGTGAAAGGAAGCTGATGGGACAAGAATTGGAAGAAGAGATGGCAGAAAAAGTTCTGTTGATTCAAAAACACATGAGAACAGCTCAGAGCAGACAGAAAGGTTATGCAGACAACAGGAGGAAGGATCTATCTTTTGAGTTAGGTGATCATGTTTTTCTCAATGTTTCACTGTGGAAACTTGTGATGTGATTTGGTAAGAAAGGAAAGCTGAGTCTAAGGTTCATTGGACCATATGAAATTCTGGATAAAGTTGGATCAGTTGCTTACCGAGTGTCTTTACCTCCATGTTTATCTTAGGTACACAATTTTTTTCATGTTTCGATGTTGAGAAAGTATATTCCAGATTCATCTCATTTTTGAGCCCAAAGGTAGTTCAGTTGGAAGAGAATCTCTCTTATGAAGAACAACCAGTCCAGATTCTTGACCGAAGAGAGAAAGTGTTGCAAAATAAGGTAATTCACCAGGTAAAGGTTTTATGGAAAAACCATTTGGTTGAAGAGGCAACGTGGGAATCTGAAAATGCTAGGAGGGATAAATACCCCCACTTATTTTGATAAGTGAATAAAATTGCGAGGAAGCAATTCCTAAAAGGGGGGAAGGATGTAACATCCCAGGTAAATAAAGAATAAAACATTTTCATATTTACTAATATTTACGAATTAAATATTAACTTTACTTTAAAGGGGTTTCTATGTTTGATAGCGTACCCGATACGCAACAAAGTGATTCTTTGAAATCTTACGTTGTACACTAGTAATAAAATAATGTTATTTTAAATGGTAGTTAACATGTAGTCGTTGTATTGGTAGGAATGAATATAAATAACTAAAATATGATTATATATGTTTGTTAAATGTTTTTACATTTATCCAATAAAATATTAAGGCTTAAAATACGAAAAGAATTCAATTTTTGGCATTGATACTCTAATATTCACTAAAAGGTTGAACTATCCCCTTTTGACGGAGAACCGTCATTAAATATAGTTTTGGTAACTCTTATATAGTCTTTTGGACCAAATAAAATTCTTCTTTAGAATCGGGACATCAAAATTTACTTTCTGTAAAGTTTTGGTATTTTTCCGATAAAGTTCATTTTTTTAATGAATTGTGAAAAATGATGTATTTTAATTCTAAACCTCTTTTTAATCTAATTTGTTTATATGATTATATTATATTTTGAATTTGTATTAAAGTGAAATTAGAATATATTTTTACCATTTAATCCAACAGTGGTCATTGGAATTAATTTCACTTTGAAATTGGACTTAAACCAGTGTCAATCTTTTGATATATATTGTTTCATAAAAACATGCTATTTGTGCTGATAGAGGGAATTAATTATTAAATTAATTAATGTAACTTATATGTTTTGAATTTTGTAAAATAGACATCATTTTTGAATTTTGAATATCAAATATATCTTAGGGTAATGTTTTGGTATTTTTCAGAAAAACATCAATTTTTGATGAATAGTAAAACCACTAAGTGGTACTTAAAAACTGATTTTTCGTTTAAATGAAATTTTACCACCTCTGTGTTTTGAATTTAAAAAATCTTACATACATGGTTTTAATTAGTAAGTAAAATTTGGTTCAATGGGATTAGAATAATTTTTTGGTGAATAGTAACTTTTAAGTTTATTAATCGCGATTAGAGGTAATTAGTGTCGTTTAAGGTAAAAATAATCTTTTAATAATATTAAAAGACCTAGACACATGTCCTACCCTTATTTTATGTGTCATGGCCGACCAATAAAATCCATGGGTCAACTTGGGGACCCCATGGAGCCACTATGGTAGGACAATTACATTAATAACTTTTTATTTAATGTTAAAATAAAAATGTCACAAACATGGGATGTTTTACTAAAACAATTTTTAAATGGGGTTATACAAGTCATAATTTGGACTATAAATATTCATTAGAAAGATAAAAAGATTTCATACATGATTAAAGTTTTTAATAATTGGTAGACATTAAATAAATTAAACTATTTATGACACCATGATGATGCAGTGATTACCTCATTATTTAACGATTTAAATAAAATGAAACGATAATGTAAAATATAAGACCTAAACGTTTCAAAAACTTATTGTATGGGTGGATTTCAAACTCTTACCACCTTATCCTCGAAATATATAATTTTGGGAACTTTAAAATCCGAAAATCATTTTATAATAATGTTACTTTTCAAGACTTTCCAAGAGTGCCCCTCCTCTCCTCTTATAAAAGGCCCCCACCTCTACCACCTTACCCACACCTCTAAAGCCTTTGTCTCGGCCAACCCCTGTCCATTTTGTCTCTCCACATCCCTATATTACTCCTAGAAGCCTCACTGTGGGCATAAGTCTTCCCAAGTAATCCTTTGAGCTCAAATAAATTGGAGTTACCTGTTTTAAAGGTAGTGTTTTATCTTGTGTTCTTATGTTTTATTTTGCATCTCCAACCCCCTAAACCCTTTTTATTCCTTTGTTTTGAAACAAAACCAGTATATTTATTATACTAGGATGTTTTTATGTGAATTATTAGAGATAAAATTACTCACAACTACATCTAATGGTTAAAGAACATACTATATCTGTGGATGGAGAATTTCTGCCTCACAAAACGATGATTGTTCAACACTGATATAACACCTTAAAAGGTGTCCATTAACATGTAACTATATTTATATATGATATATAATATGTTTATGTTTTACTTAAGATTCTTTATTTTTCATTTATGTCATACCTTTATGGTTTCCATTATGGGTAAACGCAATATCTCCATTTTAGGAAGTGCGGACTACCGCCCCCTCAAAGTGATTTGATTCGTTAATGCCATATGTGGGACGTATAAATGATGGATTTAAAGTTATTATATATTATGTTATACTGGAATTATAATATACCTTTATATCATTATTATTTCTTTCCATTAAAGTATGATATTGAAAAGAAAGTAGCAATCATGCATACGTACAGCTTACTGTCTCCATGAATGGTGCATTTCATTTCTTATCCCCAAATGTAATGTACTATAACAATTACATATATATAATGGATATATATGATGTATATTACATATAAATGATGAATATAATTCTGTAATTAAAATATACATATCTCTAATTTAGTTTTAATTCCATTAATATGACGTAGAAATGAAATTAGCGTTCATGCGTACGTACGGCTCACCGTCTCCATGAACAGTGTATTTCATTTCTTACTTCTTAATTATTATGTAATATTATAAATACATGTATATTCTGGATATATATTATATATATAATATCCAAATCATGAATATCATTCTGGATATAATGAACCTTTGACCACAAGAATAACATGTAATTGTAAGAAGTCCAATTTCGAGTTAAGAACCAAATATCGACAAAACAAACATTATTAGCTTAAATGATTAGATAATGTTTATAACATGGGAATAAGTGATATAAAAGTAATAATAAGCTTTTAAAGGTTCTTAATCAAGTATAAATTAACTTTAGTTTATTATTCAGGAGATTAAAGAGCAATTGAGACACGTCAGACATGAGGTATGGGACTTCGTCTCAATCTCCTTTCATTGAGGCATATTTTGTTTTATACACAAATTTATCTTATATGGTGTATAATACCCTTTGAATTTTAATTTTATTAAAAAGTAATCTTTTTATATGAAGCGTTTTACTAAACTACAAAAAGGAATGTTTCTTTTAACGTACATGGTGACAACGACCTTTTCTGCAGCCGTGAGTATTATTTGGTCTTTGGCTTCCTCAACAAGCCGTAATGTTTTTTTTTTAAAAAAACATATACTCTTTTATGTATGTTGGTATTGAAAATGGTTTTTATAATGGATTTCTTATGTCAATATATTTAAGTGATATATTTTGATCAAAGTGTGGAAATGTTTTCTTTCCATTATATTTTTTTATGTCTTATGATTTTATAATGGTACTTGGACATTTGACGGGTGGTTACGTGATAAACCATATGATGGGTGGTGCCGTAAATACCAGGACGGGTGGTTACGTTATAACCTCCAATGCATTGGGTATGTAATTCGGCCGTATGGCTACTCGATTATGTGATATGTGTGGAAGTCGACTGTATGGTTATTCCATTTAAGTATGTTTATGTCCCAAGTTACCTTTATATGTTATGTGTTCTTTATATGGGTTTTATGGTAATCTTTTGGTTACAAAAGGGTAAGTATTTATCTTTTATTCAGTGAATAGTTTTTAATACTTCATAAAGGTGAAAAGTATTACTTTGATAACGTATACATGGTATACTTGTTGTTTTAAAAAACTAACAGTTTTCATTCTCTGTGTTTCCCTTACTGAGCTTTTTATGCTCACCCCAAGTTTGTTTGAAATGTTTTTCATAGGACATAATGTGGAATAGTGTCAAGAATGGGATCAAGGGAAAGTCATGATATATAAAACATGAAACTAGACATGTTTATATTTAAGAGTTTTTATTTTATGGAAACTTAGTAGAAGTGTCTACTTTTTATTCTTTAGAGATGTAATAGTTAAGATCTAATTCTCTAAAAATCTAAACCTGAAAAGATCCTCAATGGGAATTATTAATTTAATTCAATGTTAGGTAATGTTTAAGGTTGGGGCCTTATAAGAACTCTCTGATATTTCCTACCCAATATATCTTCTACCTTAATTTCATTACTTGGGTGTTATATTATTTATAATTTATAATACTTGAGCATCTTGAGCCATCTCGTTTTCCTCATATTGAAATCATTCTATGAAAATTTGTATTTTAGGCTCTTTTGATCTGTGTAGATCTCACTTATTTTTCCATAAAGATAATTTATCAATATCTTCAAAGAAAATATTGAAACTACTATCTCAAGGTCATGAGTTAGAAGTACTATTCATGATTCTTTAACTCCCTTTATGAATTGGAAATAACATTATAATTCAATATAAGGACACAACCAAGACACTTTTTAATGCATCACTATAAATCACAAATACATAATTTCATAATAGTAGAGTCAAAATAGGATCATTTAACACTATCCTCTTTAATTATTCATATAATTATTCATATTAATTTTTTAATATGAATTTTACCCCCATTACATTTAAACATAATTAATGGGTTTTCTAATCAGGGCAAATATTTGAACAAATCATCGATAGTAACCTTATAAACCAACGAAACTATATATCTCAGATATGTTTATTTATGTAGTCCATTCAATAAATTCATTTATCTTTACATGATCAACTGAGATTCCATCCTTGGAGACAATATGTCCAATATATGAAAATTTTGATGCAAATATTCACACATGCTAAATTTACCATATAACTCTTTTCTTCTAGTTGTCTCAATAATGATCCACAAGTGATTATCATGGTCCTCATAGCATTTATAATACACTAATATATCATCAAGAAATCAAAAATAATTAATATATTAATTGAATAATTTCTTCATTAGATCTATAAAAACATGGGGTGCATTAGTCAATTCCAATAGCATTATAATAAACTCATAATGTTTGTACCTTATATAAAATACTATCTTTGGAATATCTTCCATTTTTACTTGCTATTGATGATACCCATAAGGAAGTTCAATATTAAAAAAATATTGAGCATCATAAATTTCATCAAATAGGTCATCAATATGAGGAAACTTTTACTTGTTCTCTGTCATAATAACATTGAATTTCTTTATAATAAATACATGACCATATATATCCATCATTATTCTTAATGAAAAGAAAATGGGATCCCATTTTTTAAACAATGGGAATATAAATTCTTCATTAAAAAATCATCTAGTTTTTTCTTCAGTTCCACTATTTACACAATGACCATTCTCTAGGGATTATTTTATATAGGTCTTCTTGTTGGATCTGAATCTACGGATTACGCACAAGAGGGGGGGGTGAATTGTGTCTTTTCAAAATTATTACAATCTCTTCAATTTAGACAAATTCTGTCCACTATGCTTTTGCACGATTAAATATGCAGCGGAAAAAGTAAAAGCATGAACACACGG
Organism: Viscum album; assembly: GCA_963277665.1. NCBI lineage: Eukaryota > Viridiplantae > Streptophyta > Magnoliopsida > Santalales > Viscaceae > Viscum > Viscum album. Next base: position 908,951,926 of record OY728139.1, read on the forward strand.
ATGTATAGTGGTTCGGGGAACAGAAGGCCCCTAGTCCACTCCACCAACGCTCAAATCCACGAGCTTGGCGATTTTCACTATCTGGTCCTCGTTTCCACAGACCTGTTCACAACTGAGTACAGGCAGTTGACACCTTTACAAGATTCAGGAAAACACAGCCTTCCTGGTTCAAACACGAACCCACACAGCTTAGAACGAGAAGCTGATCACTCAAAAAATAAAAAGGGTTTCGATAAAGAAAACACTTCTCCAGTTGTTCTTCACAATTGCAATAGAATGCAATTGACAGTAGATAGATCGTTGTCTTCAGAAAATAAAAATCTGTAATCAAAACAGTTCTGAGTCGATCCAGTTGCAATAGATATTACCAGAAACTTCACAACTTCAGCAGCAATAGATTCACAACAGATAGTCGATGTAGAACACGTGAATCTGCTATCAAGATCTTCCTTCGGTAATAAAGGTTTTACACTTCTTCTCGATCACCAGAAAAGAACGCCTTTACACAGTCTCTGTTTCTTGCTCGTTAAAAGATCAATCTATATCTTTCACACACTTTTCTGTGTATATATATATATCCGAAGTTTCCAAGATAGAACATATATATTCAAATCTGAGAAAATCTTCCGCATAAATAGATCCATGAAAATCTCCTTTAGATTCGCGATATTAATTGAAATAACAGAGCCGTTGTAACTCCCCTGAGGAATCGGCATAAAAAGCTCCGTTTAAATCAATCAGTAATCCGTTGAAAATCGTCTTTGATTCAGTCAAAGTCGTACTTAAGAATCGGCTCAAAATCTGCTTAATAATCCGCTTGTTTGACCAATGCAAAAGGAAAAATCGTCTGTCAAAAATATCCCGACGCCAAGCGTAGGGTTGATGACGTGGCTCCAAACGTAGGGTTCACAAACGTAAGGTTCACAAACGTAAGGTTCAGAACGTACATACTTTCTCTTCAGCATTCAAACGTAGGGTTGATCATCCATACTTTGTCTCGCTTCAACTCTCCAAAGAACGTACGGTTGATTATAAAAGTAAGGTTGATGATCCATACTTTTGAGAAACAAACTCAACACTGAAAACTAACGTACGGTTTCTCTTCCATACTTGTCCAACAACGAAAACGTAAGGTTCCTTCCAAACGTAATGTTCTTCTTCCATACTTTTAAACAACGTAAGATTCATTGACCATACGTTTCAAGATAACGTAAGGTTCCTTAACCATACGTTTCTTTTAACATAAAAAGTAACCTTTTCATCCATACGTTACGTTCATCAACGTAGGGTATGAACAGTGATTCCAGTACGCGCTAAAATTGATCTCGCGTTGCAGTGATTCCAGAACACGCTAAAATTGATCTTGCGCTACAGTGATTCCAGAACACGCTAAAATTGATCTCGGAATAAATGAAGTATGAAATCTCGTTGTATGAAATAAATAAATAAAATAAATTCCTGAAAAATACTCAACGAAATAATTAGTAAATAATTAAGGGTATTTGTGAGCATCAAAATCATCATAAAGAGACAGAGTATTATTTGAAATAATCTCCCCCTTTTAAAAAACATTATTTTGAATTGTTTGAAAACAATACATTGCTCAACAATCTCCCCCTTTTTGATGATCACAAAACCCATAAAATAATAGAACTAATTTAATTGCAATCTTTATTGAAAAATTAGTTTTATAAAATTTTAGAATTCTGAAAAGATTAAAACAATATTTAACTATAATAAAATTTCTCCCCCATAAAGATAAATTTTCAGCTAAAAAATAGATAAAAGATAAATGTCTTCTCCTATATATCCAAATTTCTTCATAGGAAACAAATGAATTTAAATGTTGTGTTTATCCAAATTCTCCCCCTATTTGTGATATCAAAAAGGAATGAAAAATTACGGATTTGAACACATTCAATATTGCACTGAACTATAAGTAAATGCTATAATTAACTGTGTATGAATAAGTGAATTTGTTATACTGGCTAACTTAATCATAAATCAATAAACAACAAAACAAAAAAGAAGTAAGAAAAGAATTTTCATTCACAAGCTGTTATATATAAACGATTGTGGTATACAGAGGAATCAAGGTTCATGGATAAGACAGGGAAAAAAAAGGGTGTCTATCTCCTTTGAATCGCGGTCTTGATCTCTGTAAACTGTTCTCTGAGCCTCTTCATCATCCCATCTCCTAACTTGATGATAAGATCTCTGTTCTCTTGAGTCATATGAATATATTCAATCAAATTAACTCTGAAAAACTCATGCATTCTTTCTTCTTTTTCAACAAAAAGAGCCAGTTTCTCTGATAACTGATTCAAAAGAATCCTAATCGGTTGCTCTCCAGATGTCAACTGATCCACTAAAAATTTCTGATTATCTAGAAAAACTGACAAAGGGGCACTATTACACTGAAGATCGTGTAATCTGTTACTCATATTTCTCATTGATGCAGTAATTGCTTGAAATCTCCGAATCAAATCAGGTGAAGAGCCTGATCCACTCACAGAATTGTTTGCAACAGACTCAAATTTATTCTCCATGTAAATCTTCATCTCAGACAAATCATCTTTCTTTACCATCTCTGATTTTAACTGATCAACAGCATGCAGCATATCAGTCTTAAACAAATCTACTTCCTGTCTTGAAACAGTAGATTCTTTCAGCTTCTTAAACTTCAACTGCTCTAAGTTCAGAGAATTTCTGAGACTAACATTCTCAGATTCTAATTGAGAGATACGCTTGTACAACTCAACAACTTCTTCTTTTCTCAAATCAGGGGCACCCTGTGCTCTATTCTCATGTCCAGAAATAGGTTGATGAGGCAGGGCAAGTGGTAAAGAATCTGCATCTGACTGTTCTTTGTCCTTGTCCTGACAAGGTTGATCCACTGAACTAGCTTTTGAAGCCTGAAACTCTTCTACTGAAAAATCTTCCTGAAGTACCTCTGTATTAGCTTCAGAAGTACATTCATCACGAACAGTAGTCTCTCTGACTTCTACTGAATGGTCAAGAACAATATTTTCATGTAAATCTTGAGGTCGGGCCACTTCTTCACCAGGCACTGCCTCCATAATTTGTTCTTGTGGAATTGCTTTTTCAACAGCTACAGCAGCAGATTGAGGTTCTTTTTGGATTTCCGGTTGAGCTGCTGGTTCCTCTATCGGTGCAGTCTGCTCCACAACAGCTTCTCTCACAAATGAATAAGAAATTACCGGTTCAGAGGATTTCAAGGCAGGAGAGATAATTTCTTAATCAATTGACCTCTTCCTTCTAGATTGAAGTCCTTCTTGACTTCTCTCTTCCTCAACTTCCTCCATCTCAAAGCGAATTCTCCTTGCCACTGTACTAACCCTTGATTCTGCTTGTCCCTCCTTGGACTTAGCCGGTTGAGCCTGAGCACTCTCCGAGTCTTCCTCAGCTCCAACAGGTAAGAGTTTTCCTTTAATTGTGCTCCAGAAGTATCCTACTTTCCTCAAAGTTCCAGCATTAAAAACATTACTGTGGTGACATTTCACCCCAGCATCTACCAATCTGATTATTCCTCTTTTAAACAAAAACAAAGAAATGAACCTTCCATAAGGGAAAAAGGTCATTCTTGCTTCACTCTGACAGCAGTATCTCAGATATCTTATCATAAACCGAGGAAAATTAAACTTAATATCACACATCAGAAGATACATTATGTACATGTCAGGGTATAGGATTTTCTCCATCTCAGCCATCCTTGGTGCTAAACCAGTCTGAACAAATTTTACCAAGATCTTCTGATCGGGCTCCAAATCTTTAATAAACATTTTCTTTATCACTCTGGTTCCAAACAGAAAAGACATAATGTCTTCAGACTTATGTACAGAATCTCCAATAATCCGTAAATCGAAATGAAAAACTCCTTCATGAGGGCAGTTAAGAATTTGACTTATCTCTACAGATGATATGGAAAAGTCCTTATCCTCTATTTGAGCTAATAAACTATCCTCCGTATCTCCAAGGCTAAACTGAACAGTTCTAAAGAAATGTCTCATTTCTGCCTCATATAGAAACTCAGAGTTTTCACTATTAAAAGCTTGCTCAAGGCTTTGAAACGACAACGCTTGCTTCAACAGTAAATTAGTTTCAAACAGCCATTCTAAATCTATGACTTTACCTTGCAGTATTTTCCGACCAACTACTTTAGGTTTCTTTACAGCACTGCTCTCAGCTTCATCTGGACGCTTAGTCTTTGCCATTTCAACAACGATTTCTGAAGGTTCGTAAGTTTAGGGTTTGAAGATTCAGAAAAGGGTTTTGGAGCAGATGTGCGGTTTTAGGTTTTCAAAAGGGTTTCTGAAAAAGGTGAAACAGTTTAGAAGGTGAAACGGTTCTGACAGCCTTGATTCCCGTGTAATCACTAATCATTACTTTTATTTAAAACAAAATAAAATTACTTATAGCGGGAAACAGAAATTAAGCAGAATTCGAAAACAGAATAAGATTAAAAAAACTATTTAAAATTAAATAAACCTAACTCCCCCTTAATAAATTCAAACCTTGCCGTGGGAAGTGGTTTAGTAAAAATATCTGCTAATTGATTTTCTGTATTTACAAATTCTAAAAATATATCCTTTTTAAACACATGATCTCTTAAAAAGTGATGTCTTATATCAATGTGCTTAGTTCTAGAATGACTAATAGGATTTTTTGAAATATTAATTGCACTAGTATTATCACATAAAATAGGTGTATTATTGAAATTTAATCCAAAGTCCATAAGAGTGTTTTTCATCCACAACACCTGTGCACAGCAACTACCTGCAGACACATATTCTGCCTCGGCTGTTGATAGGGCAACTGAGTGTTGTTTCTTACTAGACCATGATACTAAAGACTTTCCTAAAAAGTGACATGTTCCTGAAGTACTCTTCCTATCTAATCTACAGCTTCCAAAGTCAGCATCTGAATATGAAATTAAATTAAAATCAGAGGTTTTTGGATAAAGTAGAGATTGATAAATAGTACCTTTTAAATATCTAAAAATTCGTTTAACAGCAGTTAAGTGGGATTCTTTGGGATTTGATTGAAATCGAGCACAAAGACATACTGAATACATTATATCTGGTCTACTAGCAGTAAGATATAACAAACTACCAATCATACCTCTATATAACTTGTTGTCCACTAATTTTCCAGTTTCATCCAAATCATGTTTTATATTAGTACACATAGGAGTTGTAAATGTCTTGCTGTTTTCAAGTCCAAATTTCTTAAGTAAATCAGTAATGTATTTGCATTGATTTAAAATATTTCCAAAATCTTTTTGAAATATTTGAAGACCCAAAAAGAAATTTAATTCTCCCATCATACTCATTTCAAATTCTTTTTGCATTAATTCTGAAAATTCATGACAAAGAATTTTATTGGTTGATCCAAAAATTACATCATCAACATAAATTTGAACCAACAAAACATTATTTTTCACAGTTTTCTTAAAGAGTGTTGGATCTGCTAGTCCAACAGTAAAATCATTTTTCAAAAGAAAAGAACTTAGTCTTTCATACCAAGCTCTAGGTGCTTGTTTAAGGCTATAAAGAGCTTTAGTAAGTTTGAAAACAGAATCTGGTTTTTGAGAATTTTCAAAACCAGGAGGTTGCTCAACATAAACTTCCTCCATTAAATAACCATTTAAAAAGGCAGATTTAACATCCATCTGAAATAATTTAAAATTCATATAAGATGCATAGGCTAAAAGGATTCTAATGGCTTCTAACCTGGCTACAGGTGCAAAGGTCTCATCATAATCTATTCCTTCTTCTTGATTATATCCTTTAGCTACTAATCTTGCTTTATTTCTAGTTATTATCCCTTGATCATCCTGTTTATTCCTAAAGACCCATTTAGTTCCTATTACTGGATAATCATGTGGTCTTTCAACTAATTCCCAAACCTTATTTCTCTTGAACTGGTTCAATTCATCCTGCATTGCTATTACCCAGCTCTCATCATCTAAGGCTTCTTCTATGGTCTTAGGTTCTTGTTGGGATAGGAAAGCAGAGAATTCAACTATGTTTCCAAAGTTTCTTCTAGTTTGAATACCAGTCTCTAAGTCACCTATCACAGATTCTAAAGGGTGATTCTTTAAGGTTCTAGACTGTCTAGGCATTACATTTAAAGGTTCTTTAGTGTCATGTTCTTCTGAACTGGACTGAATTTCTTTTATATCATTTTCAAAATCAGTCTTTAAATTCTCAAGTCTCATGTTTTCATTAGAATCAGGTTCATCTATTTGTTCTATCCTTTTCTCAAAAGGATCAGATTCATCAAATTTCACATGAACTGATTCTTCAACAATCCTTGACTTTTTATTATAGACTCTATAAGCTTTGGAGGTTGCAGAATATCCTAAGAAAATACCTTTATCAGATTTTGGATCAAATTTACCAAGATTATCTTTGGTATTCAAGATGTAAACCTTGCATCCAAAAACTTTAAAGGTATTTTCTTTAGGTTTTCTGTTATTCCATAGTTCATAGGGTGTCTTTTTCAAAATAGGTCTTATTAAAATTCTATTCATTATATAACAAGCTGTATTAACAGCTTCTGCCCAGAAATATATAGGTAGGCTATATTCATTTAACATAGTTCTAGCCATTTCTTGAATAGTTCTATTTCTTCTTTCTACAATCCCATTCTGTTGAGGTGTTCTTGGAGCAGAGAAGGTGTGTTTAATACCCATGTTTGAGCAAAAGGAATTAAATTCCTGGTTCTCAAATTCTCCACCATGATCACTTCTCAATGAGATTATATTAAAACCTTTTTCATTTTGAATAGATTTACAAAAACCTTCAAATAAACTAAAAGCTTCACTTTTAAATTTCAAAAAGAAAATCCAAGTAAATCTAGAATAATCATCAACTAATACATAAACATATAATTTACCAGCTAAACTTTCTACTCTTGAAGGTCCAAACAAATCCATATGGATAAGTTCTAGAGGTTTAGTTGTAGCAACTTTATTAACAGATTTGAATGATGATTTGTGTTGCTTGCCAAGCTGACATGCATCACAGAATCTGTCATTTTCAAATTTGAGACTAGGAAAATCAGAAACTAGATGTTTCTTAGATAATTTATATAAAGCATACATATTGCAATGACCAAGTCTTCTATGCCAGATCCAGGATTCACTTATATTAGCAGTTAAGCAGTTTACTTGTTGTTTACACAAGGAATACAAATCCAAAGTATAAACATTATCAGTTCTGGGTGCTTTAAACTTAAACAGTTTATCTTTAGAAACAGTACAACTATTGTTAGTAAAATCAACAGTGTATCCATCATCACAGAGTTGAGAGATACTTATCAGATTGTGTTTTAACCCTTGTACATAAAGTACTTTGTTGATTGAGACTGTCTCTGGATCTCCAACTGTTCCAATACCAATAATCTTTCCTTTGGCATTGTCACCAAAGGTGACAAGTCCTCCTTCCTTTAGAGTAAGAGAAGAGAAATTAGCTGAAGTTCCACTCATGTGTCTTGAGCAGCCACTGTCCATATACCATATTTCTTTCTTTCTTTGGTGACCTGCTACCTGCAAAGACATTCAAACAAATTGCTTTGGTACCCATATTTTGTTGGGTCCAGGAGTGTTAGCAAGCAGTGATCTGGGTATCCAGATTTGCTTTGTTTTCTTAAAATTGATTGAATCATATAGATCGTTGGAAATATAAGCTTTCTTAATTCCACATATTTGAGGTTGTCTTAGAAAACAGTTTTTAGCTATATGACCTTTTGTTCCACAGAAGTTACAAATAACCTGTTTAGTGCTAGGAACAAAATAATTTTTGTATAACTTAGGTTTTTCTCCTTTACTTCCAATTCCAAACCTTTCCTTTTTAATTACAGTTTTTCCAAGTATCTCATTTAAGGTGTTTTCTCCTTTTGTAAAAACTAATGCAGCCTTTTTATAAGATTCTACTTCATCCTGTAGAGTTTTTATTTTTGATTCAAAATTAATTTTATTTGAGTCAGCAGAGTTGTATTTGTCAATTAATTCCTCATGTTGTTTTAGAAAAGTATTTCTCTCATCTGAAATAGCTTTGTACAAGTTCTTTATAGATTTATATTTGTTAAATAATGAGTCATACCTTTCTTCAAGCATATTGCAGTAAGCTGCAAGTTTTTTATTTGAGAAGCTTGTTTCAGAGTTTGATTCATTATTTGAGTCAGAGGAGTAGTATGAGTGTACCTCATCAGTTTCAGCCATGAAACACATATTTGCTTTTAAATTGTCTTTCTCCTTCTCTGAGCTTGATTCAGAAGAATTACTTGAGTCTTCAGAAACACTCCAAGTAGCTTTCATAGCTTTCTTGTCTTTCTGATCATAATCATCTCTTTTGAAGAATTTCTTCTTCTTTGCATCTTTCAATTTTGGGCAATCCGGTCTGATATGTCCCATCTTTTTGCATTCATAACATCTCACTTCCTTTCTATCCTTTTTGAAGGATTTCTTGAAGTCTTTCTTCTTACTGTAGAACTTTCTGAATTTTCTGGCTAGCTGAGCCAGTTCTTCATCCGAATTTGAAGAATCAGAGCTTTCTGATTTAGCACTTACTTCTCTGTTCTTCATCTTTCTATCCTTTTGTTGAGAAGTCACTTTCAAAGCAGTATTTTCCCTTTTTATGTAGACTTTATTCTCATTTACCTCATCTTGCATTTCAGCTTCGTACATCATCAATGTACCAATCAGTTCTCTCATAGTTAGATCTTTAACAGAAGTTGATTGTCTGATTGCTGAAGAGATTCCATTCCATCGAGTAGGAAGTACTCTCAGTACCTTCAACGCTTGATCAGCCTGCTTGATTGGTTCTCCTAGAGCTGTTATATTATTGACAATTTCTGTCAATCTTCCATTCATCTGAGTGATGCTCTCTCCTTCAATCATTCTGAAAGTATCGAATTTTAACTTAGCAGTTGCATATCTCATCTGTCTTACATTATCTGTTCCTTCATAAGCAACAGCTATTGTTTGCCACATTTCATATGCAGTCGGGCATTGAGATACTCTGTTAAATTCATCTGGTCCTAGACCACAGATGATTGCATTCATAGCTTTTGAATTTATGTCATACTCAGCCTCTGTAGCAGCACTCCATGTATCGGGATTTTCAGGAATTTCATAGGGAGTCAGAATCTTTGAATAGACTTTGTAACCAAGATTTTTCAGATAAATAATCATACGTGATTTCCAGCAGCCATAATTATCTCCATTAAAGTAAGGTGCTCTGACCATTGACATTCCCTCTCTCATATCAGCCATGATACACTATGTATAATCTTTAAATACTTCTAGCTTGATAAGACTTTAAAAATAAGAAGCTCCTCCTCTGATACCAATTGTTGGATCTGAATCTACGGATTACACACAAGAGGGGGGGGGGTGAATTGTGTCTTTTCAAAATTATTACAATATCTTCAATTTAGACAAATTCTGTCCACTATGCTTTTGCACGATTAAATATGCAGCGGAAAAAGTAAAAGCATGAACACACGGATGTATAGTGGTTCGGGGAACAGAAGGCCCCTAGTCCACTCCACCAACGCTCAAATCCACGAGCTTGGCGATTTTCACTATCTAGTCCTCGTTTCCACAGACCTGTTCACAACTGAGTACAGGCAGTTGACACCTTTACAAGATTCAGGCAAACACAGCCTTCCTGGTTCAAACACGAACCCACACAGCTTAGAACGAGAAGCTGATCACTCAAAAAATAAAAAGGGTTTCTATAAAGAAAACACTTCTCCAGTTGTTCTTCACAATTGCAACAGAATGCAATTGACAGTAGATAGATCGTTGTCTTCAGAAAATAAAAATCTGTAATCAAAACAGTTCTGAGTCGATCCAGTTGCAATAGATATTACCAGAAACTTCACAACTTCAGCAGCAATAGATTCACAACAGATAGTCGATGTAGAACACGTGAATCTGCTATCAAGATCTTTCTTCGGTAATAAAGGTTTTACACTTCTTCTCGATCACCAGAAAAGAACGCCTTTACACAGTCTCTGTTTCTTGCTCGTTAAAAGATCAATCTATATCTTTCACACACTTTTCTGTGTATATATATATATCCGAAGTTTCCAAGATAGAACATATATATTCAAATCTGAGAAAATCTTCCGCATAAATAGATCCATGAAAATCTCCTTTAGATTCGCGATATTAAATGAAATAACAGAGCCGTTGTAACTCCCCTGAGGAATCGGCATAAAAAGCTCCGTTTAAATCAATCAGTAATCCGTTGAAAATCGTCTTTGATTCAGTCAAAGTCGTACTTAAGAATCGGCTCGAAATCCGCTTGTTTGACCAATGCAAAAGGAAAAATCGTCTGTCAAAAATATCCCGACGCCAAACGTAGGGTTGATGACGTGGCTCCAAACGTAGGGTTCAAAAACGTAAGGTTCACAAACGTAAGGTTCAGAACGTACATACTTTCTCTTCAGCATTCAAACGTAGGGTTGATCATCCATACTTTGTCTCGCTTCAACTCTCCAAAGAACGTACGGTTGATTATAAAAGTAAGGTTGATGATCCATACTTTTGAGAAACAAACTCAACACTGAAAACTAACGTACGGTTTCTCTTCCATACTTGTCCAACAACGAAAACGTAAGGTTCCTTCCAAACGTAATGTTCTTCTTCCATACTTTTAAACAACGTAAGATTCATTGACCATACGTTTCAAAATAACGTAAGGTTCCTAAACCATATGTTTCTTTTAACATAAAAAGTAAACTTTTCATCCATACGTTACGTTCATCAACGTAGGGTATGAACAGTGATTCCAGTACGCGCTAAAATTGATCTCGCGCTGCAGTGATTCCAGAACACGCTAAAATTGATCTTGCGCTACAGTGATTCCAGAACACGCTAAAATTGATCTCGGAATAAATGAAGTATGAAATCTCGTTGTATGAAATAAATAAATAAAATAAATTCCTGCAAAATACTCAACGAAATAATTAGTAAATAATTAAGGGTATTTGTGAGAATCAAAATCATCATAAAGAGACAGAGTATTATTTGAAACAATCTCCCCCTTTTAAAAAACATTATTTTTAATTGTTTGAAAACAATACATTGCTCAACACTTCTATCTTGTATTAAATCATTATATAATTCAACTTCCAACTTTGGTGGATTTCTAGGTAAATTATCAGGAAGTGTATAAATGTATCTTGTACAATATATACATACGAAATCTAAAAGTTTACTTTTCCTTATATTAGTTATTTCTACTCTTATTACCCAATATTCTGACTCAAAGTATATACTAGAGGTGGATCTATATCTGACAATGATGGGAAAGTCTCCCCTATAAAGATAAATAATTTCACATCTTCATCTCGAATCATAATTTCTTTATCTTTGAAATAAATTTTTAAATCATATTTAGAATGAAAATCTATACCATTTATTATATCAAATTCAACCATAAGTTACAATAATGTCCTCAAATTGATCATTTGTTTATGTTATAATGGGAACTTCCTAACACATCCTTGTTTCTGTTATATTTCCACTATTATTTTTTATTGAAAACTCCCTTCTTAAATTGGTAGGTAAATATCTGATTTTCAAATAAAACATGGAAGATATAAAATAGAGTAGGGATATATAATTAGAACGTTAATTGTCTAAATTTTGTTATGTGATTAAAGTGCTTTCCAAGTCATATTAATAAATTAAACATCATATTTATTGATAGAATAAGACTTTGCATTCCCCCCTTAACCTCTTCAGTGGAAATTTCCAACTATTCTTGAGATATTTTTTTGAATAATTTCTTATTTATTTATAGTTAAAAAACTGGATAGTTGTAATCTCTTTCATTACCTAACATTAGTAATCTATATGACCTTAGTCTCTACTCTTGTAACAATCTTTTGTGCCCATTAAACATTTTATAGGATGTCTCTTTCCATAATTTTTACATGATAGAAATTCATTAATCATCTTATTCTTCTTTGAAAAGTTCCATTTTTATTAATGTTGATAAAATATCATATTCTCTTAATATTCCATGAATATATAAGATCTATAAAATTAACTCTCTATTTTAATGGCACATAAATCTATTTCATCATATGATGAAAAATTATGAGAAACATATACCCTTCAATGAAGTGGATTAATCCTTTCAAATAAATGGTCAATCATGAATTTTTTAGTAAGTATGCAATCCATAAAATTATATAATAGTATTATATTGTTAGAATAATACACCACAACACTTTAAAATAAGTTTTCCATTAAACCAAATAAATGTTTCTTCATTGTAATTCATTTCTAATAGGATAAATGTTTTTCTAGGAATATTTCTTTCAAATATACCCATTACATGTGTTTTATATCTTATTTCTCCCTAGTATTCTAGATAAATGACCACCATTGATCACCACTACCTTTTATGTAATATACTAAAAATATAAATTTTCTACTTTCATTATATCCTAATGCCTGAAAGATATTTTCGATGGACTTAATCGATTGATCATGTATCATTGGATTAGTAGTTATACTAAATTATTTGGTCCTATGTCACATTAAATGATACAACTTACATGTTTAATTCCATATAACATAATTTATCTCTATATGGTAAATTTTAATAGTCAAAGCCTTTGTATCCTTACTTAATATGGCTATGATCTTCTCATATCTAATATAAGTTATATTTTATTTCTTAGTGGGGAAATTTATACATTGGATGAGAGAATAAATACCATTTTTCTACAAGGTTCTATTTCTAAAAAATAAAATATAATTAATTATTTCATAACATTATTAATTATAAATCATAATATAGAATTAAAAATCTTAGTTATTGCTTAATATAAATTAAAAAATTATGCACTATTAATATTAAAGTCATAAACATTGTTTCTTTCGTTATATCTTTAAATCGTAAAGATATTTTAAAATATTTAATTATAATTTATAAATAAATATGTGAATAAACCCAAACATATACCCTGATAGATTCAAACCAAGTGTTTAGTAAGTTCTCATTCACCATGCACCAGAAGGATGGTTGAGGTATAGTTGACCAACTCTTTTTGAGGGTATTACCAGTAGATGAATCTGTCTCAAAACTATGTCCACTTATAGAATATAGATATGAATTTATTGCAATAAAAACCTCATAATATCTATCTTACCAAAAAAATTATAATATTTTCATAAAATTATACATTTCCTCATAGTCTTTCATAGTGTTATGTTCTCTAATATATGTTTTCTTAAATCTAGTTCCAAATATTTTTAATAAACTTTCTCTTATACCGACTATAAAAACCCCTTACTGTAGTAACCCAAAAGTATATATCTTATTTATTATATTAGTATAAATATAAGGGATATAATCTTGAAGTAATGATTAGTTTGCTAGTCCTTTAGATATAAATACATAAATTATACTCATTTAACATTGGGAAGAAAATATATAAAAAAGTAAACATTCTTCATGCTAGGAAATCATACAAATATTTATTCTTCATAACCTAGGGAATAGAAAAAAAATCATTATATCAAATACTCATTGAGGTTTATTTTTAGTGGAATATACCATGAATAAATAAATAATAATAAATATATCATGCTTGATAAATGAAAAAACAATACATTTAATGAATAACTTAATAAAGAAATGAATCCATGGATAATGTCAATTCAATAGTATCACGAATAATAATAATTTAATTATCATTGATGAAAATAAATAATATTAGACTTCATGATCTCAAACATCATGATATTGATACCTTCAATACTTTAAACCAAGATACATTAATTTATGGATATGTATACTATAAAAACCCATTAATTTTTTCCAACAGATTTGTCTCAGGAGACATGTCAATCTATCGAGGGGATATCTATAACTTTCACCCACCCATAACTATATTTACAATTAATTTCACATATCTAGAATGATATATTAAATTCATAAAAAATATTTCGTATCAATAAATATCTGTATCGATTAAAGAATATATATTTATCAAGACTTTTCGTTTCAATAAAATAACCATCATAGTAAAACATAGTAAATTATAATGGTATACCATTTAAGAAATAATCATATCCATGAAAACATTAGTATAGATATTTATGAGAATTGAAATGCCTAAGGATCATAAGAAATTGAATGTTTCAAGAAACACTTAATTATAACTAAATTAATAAGACATAATAGATGACCATAGGTTCATCTTAAATATTGTTTCTATAATAAAATCAGGTCCTTTGGAAAAATAAATAAAATGGAAGTTAAATATTAAAATAATATTTCATTGAAAAAATTATTATTAAAGTAATTAAAATTTTTAAAAAGAATATAAATATCACAAAATAATTATGATGGTGTGGAATTCCATTAATTTTGTTTATATTAAAAACATTCCTTTAGACATTATATAAAGAAAGTCAAAAATAAAAATTTTGGTAAACATTATAAATATTCATTTAAAACTATTTAAAATTTAAATTATAAAATAAAATTTCCTTAATAAATCATTTTATTAATAAAATTTATTTTTTTAAATAAAAGTTTAAAAAATATAGACATGGAAGAAACATATATCTGATTAAAAGGAAAATAAAATCAATTTTTATTTTAAACATTTATTTTTCTTGATTCAAATTAAAAGAAGGGGAATAGTTAAAATAAAATATGTAAAATCCTTAAATATCCATATAAAAAGAAAATAGATATATATTATAAAGGATATATTGTAATATTACATCAATTGAAATTAAGTCAATCCTAAAAAATTGAGATTGTAAAATCAACCATTACCTCTTTGGTGACTTTTAAATTGTAACCCCTTGAAATAATATACATGTATTGAAACATTAGAAATTATGAATAAATATTAATTTATTTTGAATATATCAATGTGTTAGTATACACACCACATAAAAGTAAATAGATAAATAATATAAAATTTGTCTCGATGGAATAGAATTTGATATGAAATCCCTTACATAATGCTTACCTATTGTTTTACATGCTATAAACTCCTGTATAATGGTTTTGAAAATGCAAGTAATTTATAAAATAACTATATTCATATATTTAATTACATATATTATCTTCTTATAACATTATATCACATGTTCACTGATAATATCTCATTATTACAATTGTTTCAGGTGTTAACTGCTTCATTTTCTCAGGCATGTTTTATCATATAAGTATTATTTATTGTGAATGGGATATAATAAAATCATATAAATAATTATATTAATTTAATAAATAGAATAATTATTAATTATATACATTTTTATAATCATTCTTTAAATTTTTACAAGGGAACTGAGTCACATCTCTTTGTGGAGCTAGTAGGTCATACGTATGCATGAGTAACCTTATCATTTACGTATTAGTTAAAAGGATAAGGAATCGGATGATATATTTATTTTATATACTCATTATTATTTCATTATTAACATATATATTCATTATTTCCATCATTATTACTATCAATTTCAGTAAATAAAGGAAAACAAATTACATCGGCTCACAAGGTAGTTGTTCATCTTACACGTGAAGGATGATTTTGTTTCCCATTTGATAGAGAATGATCGCGATAAATATCATTAAATAAACATAATAAAATATAATTATATTTTATATATTATTATTATTATATTATAATTATTAAGACATAATTGAATGTGGTAAAAGAAGAAGTAAAATAGAAATATCTTGGTGGAGACGATTAACTTCTCTTGGCAGAATCTCCACTAGATCTCTTATTAATAACTGTGGGGTTGGTATTTTGGTAATACCAGTAGATATATAATGTATATTGGGATATTGGGGAGATATTTTGGTAGGTTTTGGTTGACCTATATGTCTTAATTTTTTTAAATAAGTGTTGGAGGAGGTGGCCTTTTATAATTGTGGGGAGTGGTACACTTGTAATTTTTCAAAAATTTATAATAATTTCAAGTCACTTTCTTGGGAAAATGATTCAAATTGGATTATATTATATATATATGTCGTTAATGTCTAAATAAAACCAATAAATTTTATTTTATAAATTTTATATTTCATTTTCATCCATATCTTTTAAGGCTACCCCCCCCCCCCCCCCGTGGAAACCCTATTTTAACCATAGTCGTAGTGATTAATTTTTACTATTTTACATATCATTATGACCAAAAATTAAGTTAACCAAATTACCTAATATTAATTATTATAATTAAAAATTATTAATTCATTTTATAAGATTCAATTCACATAAGTTTCCTAATTTAATCTAAAAAAATTGTAAAATGTGTCGGAAAAATGTTTTTCAAGAAATGCATTTTTAACAATATAATGATATTAAATTAAAAATATAATTGGTAAAAATAATTATATGGATTTAAATTCATATACTTAGATATATAATATATACATTTCTTCTAAATCATTAATTATTAAATTTTATTTTAATTAATTAAAATGGAATGACATTATGCTTTTAAAAATAGTTTTCTAAAAAATATCTATTTTTAGCTCCAAAAGATCTTACCCAGATTTAAAAATATTCTATAGCCAATATATAAAAAATTAATATAAAAAACTTGTAATCTTTAATTGCTATATTTTCATTCATTTATTATTTTTATTTCTAAAGGAAAATATCAAAAAACAATTTTGTTGTATATTTTGACCAAGTAAGTTAAAAATTGATATTAATTCTATCAAATTATAAATTTTTCCATGAAATCATAAAATTTTCATTGTATTAAAGAGTTATTAAAATATAATTTTCACTTATTACAATATAAACTTTGGTGATATATGGTTTTTGTTATATAATTTATTTTTAAAATCAGACAAGCCCTTGAGGTAATTTGAGTATACAGATATGGTTTGGATTTCCATAAGAAATGGAATTTTAAGCTTAACATTAGGTGAAAATACATTAATGTTTCATTCATTCCAAGTTTTTATTTTCCACTCATTCATTGAGAGAATATAACATCTTACTTGATTGTTCAGGGAGGTGTTGGTTCCTTTGCATCATCATCAAATTTTTTAGATTATAAGGATGGTTCTTCATCATTATCCATAGTTTTTGAAGAATATTATAGTTATTTACTAATTGGTTTTTGTTATACATTGGCCTTCCCACTTCTCATCACTGTCATTATTTTCAGTTATTCATGGGAGGATTTTTTATAACTATATTCTTCCCTTATTATTTGGAAAGAGTATCCAAAGTTGGGATTTCTTGCTTATGAATTTTAAAGGTTTTTAGTTATTAATTTAGGGTTAAAATTTTAAAATTCATATTATATGTTTTCTTATATTGTTTTTATTGTAATCGGATATGAAAAGACTGTATAGGGGTTTGAACTAATTTTTTTATCCAAGGAGGATATTTAGATTATTTTATAGGTTGTTAGAATCAAAATAGGGGATGACTCAATTGAACCTGTCATGATTGAAACTTTTTATGGGTTGTAAAATTTTATAGAGATTAGGTATTTGGACCTTGTGGATTATAGGGATATTGATTATCATTCTAATAGAATAATGGATGGTTATTATACATTGTATTGACAATATTTTGGTACTATGGATTACCAAAATGTAGTGAACTAACCTATTCATCTGGTTCTCCAAGAACCACATCATTAATGTTTATAATGGTTGGGAATTAATCAATATTATTGTCATGTTTTTCAAAAAAATTATAAAAATTGTCAAAAACATTGAATTTCACAGATTATCCTTATATCAATCTCATTGACCTTCCATGTGAGGGATGAAATTATCTCCTGAAGGATTTATTATTTCATAATAGTTCCCAATATATTTTGGAGTAATATCATGATATTGTGAGGTTCCCAAATTTGGTTTTGTTCAGTAAGACTTTCATATACTCATAAGAATCATTAAAGTCCTTGTTATTAATGGTTATATTAAACATTATTTCAATGAAATGTATTTTTCCTAACCATATAAATTCATTAATGGTTATAAATTATTCAATTATTTAAAAACAATGATTTGAAACAATTTTTAGTGAGTCTTTAAACCATTACCATGTCTCAAAAACAATTTCATATTTTTGAACAAATTTTTTAATACCCTTCTTAAGTGAAATTGTATTGTGGTGTGGAATGTATTTTTTAATAAATCATCTTTTCAATTAGTCAAGGAGTATATATATGATGGTCCAAAATTATTTAACCAATATTTATAGATCCTTTAGGTAAAAAATATATATAATCCTCTTATTTTACTTAGGTTTATGTGTGTGTGCACATGTTCTCAAAAATTTCCTTCATATCATTCTCTTGAAGGTTGCACCTCTCAAACTTCATACCAAGAAAGAATTAAGTGTGTATTTGGATTTGGTATTTTAATTAATAGTGTTCATATCCAAAGTAATAAATTCTGACTCAAGAGGTTTAATTCGTATAAGTAGGTGCAGGGTAGTGATTTATGGCTTGATCAACCGCATTCCCCAAGTTAGTAGCTTGCCCAATTGCTTTTCCATTTTAGTTCTTTTTTAGAATAATGATTGGTTTTCTTGGAATATTCTCTGTATGATTATTCACAACGTTAAAATCAAATGTATTATAAAGAGTATTATATAATTTAAGAATACCACTGCAAAAACTTAACGCCCTATACATGGAATTATAAACCCTGAAAATCCGATTTGAATTGTCATAGATATTGGAGGACATACACATAAGGATATTAAGGAGAAAATATTTAAAACATTTGGGTGAGAATAT
The DNA here is from genome assembly GCA_963277665.1 of Viscum album. Taxonomy (NCBI): domain Eukaryota; kingdom Viridiplantae; phylum Streptophyta; class Magnoliopsida; order Santalales; family Viscaceae; genus Viscum; species Viscum album. The sequence continues at coordinate 908,970,719 of OY728139.1, forward strand.
ATAAATTGGAAGATAAAATAATAAAAGTTTCTATGTTTCTTACTTGGGTCTTTTAAAATGGAACCCAAATTAGGTTTCGCCAAAATTTATCCAAGTTATGGTTGAAGTAGTTGGCTATATCATATTATAGTTTTTCAAATCCTCAGGGACCTAAGACGAAACAAAACGAAAAATGTTAACTCTATAGATTTATTTGTAAATAAAGTGACAAATATTTGGTTTGATTTTATATTTATTACTATAAAACAAAAATTTAACTATATGAATTCAATTAATGGGAATTTATCGACCCAAATTTAATATTATTGGTTGATTGGATGATTTTAATTTAGATAATATCAATTTCATAAATTCAAGAATCATTCATCGAACAGATTAAAAAACTACCGCCACGACCCACTAGTTTTGTTATTACAATTTCCCAATGATAACAACGTGTACACTTAATGAATCATTTAAAAGAACACTCTAAGTTATTGGGTCATTATACCACTCAAAATGTGTGACCTTAAAATTTTATAGGTCAAAGGATAAATAAAATCATTACATGAAAATATTAACTAAAATTATTGATTAATGATTAATGTAATGAGAAATAACATCCAATATATCCTCTTAAAGATTTCATAGATAAACCCATATGATTTTTGTCCCTCTATTGATTAAAATAACTCAATGGTAAAGGAAATGTTTCTTATGAGGGTGGAATTAATGAACAGAAACCAATAAAATAATGAACTCTCTTCTATTGTGTGAAAAATTTCACAATTTTGGGTGTGAATAAATTTAATCCATAAAGAAAATTTATCATTTTTTTATAAATAATAACATAATAAGTGAGTAAGAAGAACTTTTATTAAGAAAATAGTGTGATAATAACAACATATAATTGAAGAAATGTGATTACATTAACAAACTAGAATCATAATATTACAATAGAAAAACCAAACTTCTTCATATATTTCTTTCACTACCACTAACATAAATAGGAATACATGGAAACTTTTTTTGTCCACCAAGACATCCATGTCTTCCAACTATATTATGGTAGGCAGAGGGTGGTCAAATGTTTGTGTAATTTAGACTTTTCTACCCTTAAATTCGTGCAAGTTCGCTCCCTCTAATTGATGAACCAAAAAGTTTTTCTAGATGGACAAATTTTCATGGGTGATGGAAGAATAAAATTTGGCCACTTCTATTTTTCTAATGACTGGAAATGTTTCATCCCAATTGATTCTATCATTGTTATGTTATAAATAAAAGGGTGGGTTTTCATTTTGGGATATAGAATCTAGTCCAAAAATTTATCTTCAACATGTACCACCCATATCACCACTAAAACATCTAATTTTTCATTTTAAAAATATATAAGAATTTTTTCATGGTTTTCCCTATCCATATATGAAGTTTAAACCTCATACAGATTCTATAATGGTCGTTGTAGTCATTTTAGTGGGATGATGTCCAGTTTAATTTTCCTAGAATTTGATATCCACATCCCAAAAATTAATATATTCCCAATATAATATCCAATTGATCTATATGTATATGATCAATCCAATCACATGAGTAACATGATCTGGAAATATAAAATTTAAATCGAAACTAGTGGTTTTTATAAAAGGGGTGAAAATGTACTTAGTATTTGTGTATCTTAAGTAAATTTCTCAATTAGGATGTGAAAAGAAATTAAAATAGAAAATTTCATGAATATTAGTGTTTATGAGAAATTAATCATATTAATATTATACTATAAACAACGGATATTCTGCTCATTGAATGGATAATCATGTAATGAGTTCTTTTTAGAAAGGGGAGAAGTGTGTTCTCAGGTATGAAAGGTTCCAGACCAGGATGGATAATTAGTTGGTATGAAAATTTTAAATAATAGAAATTTTTAGTGATATTGGTATACTGGAACATTATTTTTTCATTATTCATGGATTGTCCTAGTTTGGGTGAACTAAGTAAAATTACTTGTGTCTCTTTCACAATTTCAATTCATTTTATATTGTTGCGAGAAAAATATAGAACATAGTCTTTTTAATGATAAAAAAGATCATAATGGGGGAAAATATTTTAATACATCATAAAATAGTTTATCCTACCCCTACCATATTACGTTATTTAATGTAGTGATGACAATATTAGTGGAAATAGATTTGACAATGTTGCAAGAGTATGGTACATCTGTATTGTTTAAGGGAAGGAAATCAGTATAGTAGTTCAAATTAAAAAATTTTGTTTATACCAACCCAGTTTAGATATGAAACCACATGATATTTATTATAATAATTACTCATTCTTAAAATAATTAAGGTTATTTTGAATCCCTTTTAATATCCAAGTGAAATGTGAAAAAAAATTATATTTGAATAAATAGAATATGAAGGTATCATTCATTGTTATCCTTAAAATATAAGAGGATACTATTTTTAAATTAATAATATGAGGAATATTTTATATGGTTATTATCTAAAGGTATTGGAATAATAAAATAATAATATTACATATCGTGAATCTTGTTCTAGAAGTGAAGCTGATGATGCAAAATTAGTTGAATAGAAGTATGAGGTTTCTAAAAAAGATAATAATTTAGAAGAATTGCTAGTCAAATATAATGATTTTTTCATATATACTGACGAATATACACCGTTTTAAACTAATAAATGGATACTAAAGAAATTTTAGTTCCAAAACATGATTATAGAATGAGGAAAATTGATTCTAACTAGAAGAACTTCTAAGTAAAGTGACTTATATCTCATTGGTTTCCTAGGTTAAAATAATGGATATAAATGAAGATTTAGTGAATTATGAGTTTATGATTATAAGAATGATTAATTTGACTGGATTGTGAATAATAAAACAAGAAATTATTTTCCAAATCAAATATTCATTAATTCCTTAGGAATAAAGTGAGTTTTTTGTTACAAGTTGAATAAAAAATATAAGGTGACGAGAAACAAGTCAAGACTCATGTATAAAGGATTTTCTTATAGGGAAGAAATTGATTTTGATTAAAATATCACTTCTTTTTATACCTCATAAAATTATAATTTTTCTTTCTATTATAACACATAAGGTAATATATGGTATTTCAAATAAATTTCAAGTCTTCCTTCCTCTATGGATAATTAAATAAAGATGTGTACATTGATGATCCTGATGGATTATTTCATAGAAAAGATAATGAATATTTTTACAAGTTTAATAAGTTAGTGTATTTCAAAAAGAAATCTTTTAGGGAATGGTTTTTGAATTTATATTCCTATATAAAGGCATTGATGTTCAATAAATAAAGAGTGAGAAATGACATTTACATAAAATAAGATAAAGAGGTATCTTTTATTTTTAACATCAATATAGGTAATAGAATCATTACTATAAATAAAGAATAATGTTGTGAATAAAAATCAAATGAAAAAGATGTTTCAGATGGAAATTCTTATATTTATAATGTATTCCATGGGTTTGAAAGTTTCTTATGAAAAGTATCATATTTTTATTATACCAATAAAAATGTGCCTGATAAATTTTTATAATATTCTTAATATAAGATTAAAAGAAAATTTCTAATCTCATTTTATTAATAACCAAGAAATCAATATATGAGTATATAAAAAAATGTATTTAAAGGGATGTAATAAAGCTTGTTAGAATATTAATTTACTTTATAACATTGTGACCAAATTTTTTGAATGTTGTTACACTTTGTGCCTGATTTTAGAGTGTTCCAAAGAGATCAAATCTTCTCATTATAAAGAATATACTTAGGTATATCAATGAAACTATGAATTGTGGTTTAAAATATGATGTAATGTCCCAACCCTGGATCCACTTAACTCGTTCCCCAACCTGATGGGTCAAACGGCCTCAATAGCACCTCCCTATACTCCAGAGGTTGCTGAATAGAAGTGTGGGTGTAAAGGTGGTATAGTGGGGAGACTATACCCTCATATTAGAGTTGAAAAAACGATACAATGGATAATAAACAACAGTGAAATCATAATATAAGTAGGCATAACAATGACCCCTAGACTAGTGACCCACTATAGTGAAAAAAAAACATATATGATAATTAAACTACAAAAGTGTAAATAACATAGTGACTGAATGATAATTTCATAATCTAGTAGGCTGATTCAGGAAAATTATGTTATTTTATTCTGATATACAAAAGGGGAACAAGAGACCGGAATATACAACATTATATACAAAACTACAAAATGGTTAAAAGGATAATCCACTAACATCTCAAGAATATACTTGGTCCTCTTCTCCCATTCTTCATTTATATATAATGCATATAAAATATATATAGCATGGTGATTTCCCTTATACATACATGTAGATAAGTAATATACTTTGGTACTAAAGGTGGCTTGATTAGGTTGTGAGATAAAAACCCACCACGACACCACCAATGGTTTCTATATGTAATCTAAGTAGTGTGCATAACTAAACAGTGTATAGGTATAAATAAATAATCAATAATAATGAATGAATAATCACTATTCTCCTCATATTCTTAAAGGACACCTGGTATCTCTACCAACTTTGGTTGGGGCTGAAATAAATTTCTAATTAGTAAGCATATATATATTAATCATATATATATATATATATATTACAGTTATATATTTTATCCACCTATATGGACTTTTTACGTTAGGTCGCAAGTAGCCATATACCTAGATACTATGTGATAGTTAGACTGGGGAGTTACTCATTTATCCATAACCAGTATAGATGATCTTATAAGATCTATTGTAGGGTACAATCCCTACATCTCATAATGAATATGAGACATCACACATGAAACTTGAAATGTTGGGTGAGTCTTCATGTCAACACCCAAAGGAAGGGGTGTGGTGTGTCATTCCAACCATCGAAATAGTTTCAATGGTGTGAGACATCATGCTAAACATCCAATGTAATGGAGAATGAATCGTCATGCCCAAAAAATTTCCCCTAACCATATTTACATGACCTATATCAAGGAAAAATCATTATAATAACAATATCCATGAGTCATAACCTCTCTTGAATTATATTCATCAAGCCCTAATATAAGTAAGGTAATTTTAATTCACTTTAAATAATGTTCATAACAAGAGGTGTGACCTTTACACGATTAAAATTTAATCAATTATTCTATTTAATTCATTTAGGAAATGATGACCATCATGAACCATTCCATTTAATTTAATACAATCCATTTAATTAAATCAAAATAAGGAAATTCTATTTCATGGTTTAATAAATCCCTTAAAAGGTTCTTTTATCAATTAGGCAATTACATACATGTTAGATTCAATTAATAATTCTGTTCAAGCACTTAGGGGGTGTTTTGGTTCAATATAAATTCATATACAAGTGTGAAATTTCAATTGCAACCCAAATTCAAACACGTAGGAGGTGTTTCTAGAATTTATCGATAAATTATAAAGGGTAAACTCAAAATTTTGCACCCAAGGGGTTTCCATGATTGATTTCTATATAATATAACTAGTAAAAAATGGTCCTCAAGAGTATAATAATAAGAACATATTTATTTATAAATTATGAACTCATTTTAAGGTGATGCACAGAAAAGGTCGTTGTGTCGCACAAAAGTGGGGATATGAAAACAACTCAATTTTCAATGAAAAAATAATAGAACAACTAAATTTTGGTCTTAGATGACTCCTCATCTTCTATCTTACTCATATTCAAATTATATTCAAATAAATCAAAAAATAGTCCAATGACCTTAAAATAGTGAAAATGATCTTGAACTTAAATAGCACAGAATGTTTAAAGATAATACAAAAATGGAAGAAATATAGATTTATAGAATACCTATAGATATCCATAACCTCTAATGGATCTTAATTTGAAGTCTAGATTTTTGAGATATCAAGGAACCTATGTGGGAGAAATAAAAGATCAGAGGAGGAGGGTGCCTACTCATCTCCTGGAAAATGGGAGATGATAATAAGAAAACTATATTTTAATTATAATTAAGGTAAAAATTGTAATTTCACCATCAAAATAATGGGTAAATGGTTTTGATGCATATTTTTTTCAAAACATGCACAAAACGTGAAAAAGCCTCTATCCAAAATGTCTAAAATCTCACATGGTTGTGCATCTTAGGTCGAACGGTTGCATAAAAATTGTGTGGCCTCTAGTACTATCATGGTGTCCTGCATGGTTAGTACTAATCCAGCAATAAAATATGGCCTACCATTTTTTTCATTTCCCAAAGATCTCAGCTCCGAACAAGCCCTGGACACTCCCAAAACATTCCTTATGACATAAATCTAATTTACTAATATTAAACCAAGTATTTAAAATGAAACAAATAGGACATAACTTCATGAAAATATGTTTCATTACATATGAAATTAATGGAGAACTATATATTTTTGGATATATCGATGCATATTGGGAAAGAAATATTGAAGATAGAAGTTCAATATCTGGTAAATTTTTCTTTCAAGTGAAAGTTTTGTTGCATGAAACATGAAAAATAAATTTTTAGTGAACTTGAGTACCATTGATGCATAATATTTAGTTAAATATCAAGAATAAACCCATTTAATATAGATGGAGACCCTATTATAGGATCTCTAGGTGATTGTGAAGATTTCACTCCTCATGGGATGTGATAATTGATGTATTATTAATCTATTAAAGAGTCTAGTTTAACACTATCTAGTGAAGAAAGTTGATATCAAATAACAATTCATGAAGAATCTCATAGAGAGATTTGTTTTGAAGTTGATGTTTATTTTAACAAAGGATAAAATGGTTTTCATATTAATTAAACCATTGGTAAAATTTGAAGAGGCATGGACTGTGACTTAAGGATGTTTTATTTGTATTTTTTTGGAATTTGATTTTGTGTTACTTTTTTCCTTAGGTTTTTGTTGGATTTTATAGTTTTTGGTATTTTCTAGTAATGGCTGATTTATATTCTCATTTTGTTGATTTATATTTTTCACTAATCTAATAAGTGTATTTATTTTATTATAAAAAATGGATTATATGATATGATTTATTTCATAATTTTTGGATAATTATAATAATTCTACATAATTCTCCTCAAGGATAAGGTTTAGTGAATCAGTCCCCTCTCTCACTTGTTTTTGGGATATTCTTTGTTAATGGGGAGGAAGAAATAAATATATTTTTAGGTTTATGCATTGAGGTATTTACAATGGGGGAGAAAAAATATTGAGATTTAATGAAAATATATATATTTATCCTAATGAGTTCTCTTATTTAGTGGGATCATATATTTAGAGTGAGTTTTTAAAATGGTTTATCTAGGAAGTCTGCATGTGGGTGTGTGTGGATGTCATGAATTTTTCAAAAAAACATTTGTGAATATGCACTTATGTTATTGTTATATATATGTTCAGTGAATATTCTTTGTTATTTGGAATATTATCTTAGTAAGTTTCTGTTGATATGAATAAGTGGTTGTAATTAACTATTATAAAAACATGAAATTATTATTTCATGCTCTTATTTTTACAATACGTTCACTCACACATTCTTATACTTTTTGAATAATTATTCATTATTAAGGTTTATCAGTTTGAAATTTTATTTTTGTTCAATGGTTTATAATAGAATATATAGTGGGATATTGTTGAGAACAAGAATGGAAAAGATGATGAGATCAATATTGATTATGAAATTAGGGATTTTTTTGAGACCCAATTGGATATGTTTCTTGGGTTGCATTATATTTTTAACACATAAATCACATTCAAACTCGAGTGTTAAATAGTTTTTCATTTGGGGTTATGTTGTTTCTAAGATTATAATGTGAATAAAAGATAATATATCTCATTTTGATATTAAATATAGTTTGTTATGCGTCAGTGACCTCACTACATAATAGTTATATAGAAAATAGTCATAGTGATAATCTGGGAAGAGAAATGATATTTCTTCTAAGGGCATATTAATTTATTATTATTTTTATTTTTAGGAATAATTTTTGGCTACATCATGGTGCAATAAAGTACACTAAATAGTTGGTAAATACAGAGAACCTAATTGAAATGGCCATTTCAAAAGGAAATTTAGTTGAAAATTATCCCTATGAAAAAAAGTGAGCCTCATACATGTTATTATTGAAATCATGATATCTCATGTATACTTAAACCTGTATGGTTACTCAAGTATGAATAAAATATGTAAGATTAAATTTTAGGAAAAGTAACTTTTATGATATTAACTTAGATGAAGAGCTAAATAATAAGTGGTTATCTAATATTAAAATGATGATGAACATACCATGGTCTACAAATATTGGATATATTAACAAGTCCATGGATATAGGGTTATCTTATTCCCAAGGAAGTGATATTTATCAGCAATTCAATAAAGTTCAAAATTGTTATTTTTTTGTTATGGTAAAATCTATAGTGTTTGAAGAATATTTCATTCTGAAATGGTGAAGGGAGAACACACCAACACATGAGGTGTTTAGAAAGTAGTTTCAAACCAATTTAGAATGGTATAAATGAAACATCATATAACAAAATTTGGTTATGATAAAATCAATTTTTTCTCAGTTAAGAGTTCTATATTTTGATGGGATATGATGAGATTCCTCATTTTATGGATCAAGGGAAATTCACACTCGATCTATGATGTATCTAAACATATCATGGTGACTAAAACTTCTTTAATGATCTAATTTATTAAAATTATGTGGGGGAGATTAAGAGTAGTTAAAGTAAGTTTTAAATTGACATTATTTTTTTTATATAATGTTATTTAAGTGGTGGAATATGTTTTTAAATATGGAGAAAATAACAAAGGAACATGAAATTCGGTTAAAATAGAGTAGGATGAGAGAATAGTCCTTATTGTTGTGAAATTAAGAGAAAGATAAAGAATGGGAAGGACACAAAGAAGAATAAAAATGATATCTATGAATTATTCTATACTAATTGAAGAATATCTTACTATTGAAAATTATGTTATATATCTTTTTTGTGTAGAAGAACTTTAAAAAATACTATAGAATCATTATGTATGTTGGTCTGAGGAAAAGTAGTGCCCTTAGAGGGGGTCAATAATAGTATTTCTAGTATTCTCAAATGATCCCCATAAACGATATTGTTTCATTACTCTCAAGAACAATCATCTCACTTATGAATTATATGGTGTGATAAAGCAGTGAAATATATTACCAATGTTACCAAGAATATTTTACTTTGTTCACAAAAACTAGGATAATCTAATGAGTAAGAAACAGAAATGTTCCATGTACCTAAAACTCTAAGAGAACTGTTAATACGTTAAAATTTGAAACAGCCTCACTGACCCTCCATGTTTTCAACCTTAAAGGAATAGGGAACTTACAGTAATCTATCACTTGAATTACTCACTACCTCCATAGGTGTTTTTCCCTTAGTTTTCATTAACATCATGTTATTTTACACCAAATCACTTCGATGATTATGTTCTACTTTCAGACACATGATGAACTTCTAAAAATATTATAATGGGAATTCCTTTTTTAATTCCTTTATTTATATCCAATAGTATCCTACAATTATTTCATTATACTATGAATGTATCATTGTTTAGTATATTATAATTTTTAATCTATATTTATTCATTTCATTAGGAAATATATCTCCCATGCCTAGAGAATTTTCATGTTTCCCTCTTGATTAATCATTAATCTAACCATGATAAGTGGAAAGATTTCATCTAGATGTCCTTAATAATCCCATGTCAAGATCACGTTTTAACTCCCCCTTAGTTTCATCTTGAATGATAATATATTTTAATTCCATATATATTCTTAATCTACTCTTTCATGGAGCATTCACCACCATTATAGTGAAATTTTTTGTTAAAATAGACCTAAAAAATCTACTCTAAAACAGACTTAATTCTACCACTAATAATAGTATGAACCATTAAAGGCATTTTTATCCTTGAAAAAATGAGGAAATTTGATTCTTTATCCATAATAATTTAGTTCATGTGTCATTAGTCCCTATATATTTTTCCTTTTAATTTCTAAGATAGGTGTAGTATTTCTTCTTTCTTATCCAATAAATGCATAAATTTATAACATAAAAAAGAAATATTTATTTTCAACTTGTGATCATCCACTACCCAATCTAAATATATCTATCCCAATAATTACAATTATGATTTTATATTATAAATATCTTGAATGCCAATGTATTATGAATTTACAAAAGTATTCTAATTACTACTAGTATATGGATATCTGTGGTTTAACTTTCGTAACATGCATCTTGGAATCATCCAAACAAAACACTTGGTAAAATTCATGTCAAGAAAAATAGTATTCCTATGATTTTCCTATACTCTGTTATATAAACCTAATTTTTATCACCATTATAGCAACTTTCCATTTTTCATTCATTATTATCACATCTTCTATAATATTAAAAATAAAATAATAATATAATCTGTAATTAAAATGTTTAATATTTTAATAAAATTAAGTTCATACATAACTTGTATATAATAAAACATAAATATTTTATAAATATATATTCATTATACTCATAAAAAATCACATGTTCTTCATAGTACAAGTAACCACCTAATGAAATGCATTAAAAATGTGATGAGATAAAATCCTAGAAAAGGGGGAGTAACAAGAAACAAATTGGTGACAAGAATATATAGTATATGGGTGGGCATAATTATAATTATCATATCATAAGAATAGGGTCATCATCATAAGAATGAGGGAATAATTTAAAAAATGGATGGAGTTTTCCATATTCTTAATAATTAAACATTGTAACATAATAGTCAAATCCAAAACATAGGTTGTGAATAAAGTTGGAATGTTGTTTACACATAATATAGGTTCATAATGTTGGAGTTGGTTCCCTATACCCAACTTCTATATACTTTTTTACACACATTATTCATTGTTTTTAATATTAATAAACTTGTTATCACATCATTATTTTTCTTCTACGTGATGTATTATGTGATAATATCCTAAGATTATTTGTCACACTAAAAGTAAATTGTATTTCCCCATTATGATGATAATCTATAACTTATATGATATTTTTCTTGAAATAAATGATTTATAGAAAGATGATATCATTGATGGAACAAAATTTATATAGTTAATCGAATGGGGGAGACTCAGTACTTCATCAATATTTATCATGTGTATGCCCTTGATATTTTCTAGTGTATAATATTTTGAGAACATGACCCTATGGTAGGAAATCCACGTTTATATGTTACATTGGATTTTAAAGTCTACCAATGTGTATATAGATTATTAAACAATAATATTATTATTAATGTATATTATTAGTCAATAATTTGAAGTATTAACACAACCCAAGATTAATTATGTTTGTGGTACTGTATGATATGTTGTGTGCGTTATGAGTGATGTAGAATTAATGAATAATATTAGAGAGGATTTATCCATTATGCTATTTCGTAAAAGTTGACATCTCATTCCAATCTATGGGGATTGAATATCCTAAAAAAATCCATTCCATTGTGTTTTGTGGGTAATTTCATTTTTGAAAAGTCAAATAAAAAGACATAAAAAACATAGGTTGATGACACCATAATCCAACCTACTTGATTAGAGATATCATGATAAAGATAATATATTACACATTAAGAATTCATATGAGGATTAATGCCAATTCAATGTTGAATTATTTCTCTATGGGTTCCTTAGCATGTTCCTAAATAATAACTTTATACTTTGGAAGGCTCTGCCCAATTCCACTAAGAAAGAGTCCTAGAAGATCACACATTAAGTGTATCTAAAACCCCATCTATTAAAACAAAAATTTGATTCGGGAATTGTCACTTTCACTCTACGTGAAACCTAAAAATGTTATTATAGGGGTCACATAATAACTTATAGATATTTAAATTTAACTGATTTATTTATTTATTTATCATTAGTTTTAAATTTTAGTTTAATTATTCCTTATCTATTATCTTATTCCTCTTCATTCTCGCAAATATATTCAAAAATGGATTAATTTTGATTGAAGAACATTCAAAGATCTCATCATGTGGTGACTAATATTCTTCTCAGGTGGCACCAGGATACACAACATGTTTCCCATAAGTACATGTCGTGTACCATTGTTTAATGAACTAGGATGAATCGCGAATTAATTGGGAGGTTCAGAAATTTATTTCATGTAGTGTTTAATTAATACACGTCATGTTCTAACTAGCCTAGACTGATTAACAATTATTTAGACTACATGGTATGTAACTTTCATATAGGATGTTTTGTCTATTATAAAAATATTATCAATGCTTTTATTACACATCTCATGAGATTGTAAACCACGTATCTTAGAGACCGCATGATGTATTACCCAGGTACATGTCGTGTAATCCATTAATGTATGTGGAAGTCCAACCATCATGGTATCAAGCTGTTTGTAGTTGATAAATGGTAAATAATTGTACACAACACGTTCATGGATTGAACACACCGTGTATATTACCTATTTAATAATTTTTTATTTTTTATTTTTTATACTATTTAATTATTAAAAACATGAATTTATTCTATCATTTATCTTATTGTACACACCATGTGATGGTTTTTATATATATTAAATTCCTAATTAATTTCAATATAATATTCATAACTATATGTCATGTATAGTTCGCAATACATTGATTACTCTATAAACATTAAATCTATAATAGGCTAAGTCAATAACATGATTCTGTGTGTTATTTATGAATTGTGTTCTTGGGTAAAGGTTATATATTTTGTTGGGCCTAGAGAGGATGGATCATTTCTCTCCTGACTCTCCTCCTCTCAATCTTAGCTCCTCATAGGGTTTCCTCATGAAAAGCTTTTATTTTTAGTAAGTGGTGTGTATGAACACTATAATTCATCCATTTTCTTCCTTTCATCCCCTCTTTTCAACGCCTTCAACCTTCTCCTGCATGTTTAGTGCGGATTCTCTATAGGTTATTCCCATTATCTTTCTCCTATGGATTGTTCTCACATAGTTTTGTCTTCCTATTTCATCATGATCCTCTATTTAGCTCTGGTGAAGGCACTCTTGTTTTCTATCATGTCAATGAAATCTTATTACTGGAGGTCATGGGGTCTCGATGATGGTTATCTATTTTGGAATACCTTAGACGCTCATTTTTTGGATCTAACCATAGGTTCCTTTACACCACTCTAAGTCAGATATAGAGCGGTGGTTCAAATAGGTTTTTGGTTTGGTGGTTTGGTGGTTGTCGAGTCTCAGGGTGCTTCTTGGGTTGGATTTACCCTATTTTTAAGGATCTTAGTTTTCTAATTCATCAATTTTTTCCTTATTTGAATCTCATGGTCGCTAAAAACACTAATCTAACCTTATTTTCTGATACTCCTCTCCTAGTCGGATCAATAGTGGTTGTAACAATGAGGTTTTGGGATTTAAGGTTTGGCAACCATCAGTGTTCCAGGTGTGGGACCTTCAATGATGGTTTTGGTTTTTTGGATTATTCCTCATGTTATTAGGGAAGGATTATTTGTATCTTCTTGGTAGTTGATATTTTTTATGCATGTTCAGTGGTGTTTCTGATTTCTGGTTTTGGTTTGGTTTTGTTCATGATTGTTATGGTGGTAGAGTTTGGTGTTTCACTCGACGGTGCTAGATTAAATTTCTGTGCTTTTTGATGAGGTATACTCATTATGTATTTTGTGTTATGGTTGTTTTAGTTTTTTTGGGGAAGATGATGACATGGTACTATGTTTTATGGCAGCTTTGATTAGCTCAGATGGTCCATGGAAACTGGTGTGGTGGTTATACAGAAATGACAATGATGGTGATGGATGAAGACGACAACAGTGGTAACTCATAATGATTATACCTTGAGAATTTACTTAGGCAAATGCATGTGAATCTTGGAGGATGATCTTCTCATATGAAAATTAATTTTTGAATTTTGACCACTGAAAATGGGTATCATTTGTTTCTTGGTTCCTTCCTGGTGTGTAGGTTACTACTCAACCATAAAGTGTATTTTGAAAAATCAAATAAAAATTAAATTTTTGGTCAGTAATTTTTAATTTATTTGATACTACAAAATGAAATTATGCGATAAGACATGTATGCTAAACGTCATAGAAGTAAATACTATATAACCAGCGGAAACATCAGGTTGTTTAGACAGGTACTCACTATGTTTCCTCTAAGTTACATATTTTTTACTTTTTCAATCTTAAATAAATTATTAATTTTTTATAAAATAATGATGGATGAGAATCTCAAGAACATTTGGATGATAATTAATATAAAATAATATATTAATTAATGGAAAAATTAATTGATTTGCTCATGATTTATCTTAAAAAGAAATATTGTGAATGAATGGAAGTTTATTAAATGTGTAATTCATCACATATAAATGGTTGATCATGATCATAGGCCAAAACATTGTATTTGATTTGTTTCCTTTTAATTAATTATTATTATCAAATTCAATTAATGGAAAATTTCTTGACCCTATTCTAATTAAGTAAGGGCATGTGTTCCCATGGTTTCCTTTTATGTATACCCCTTAAATAAATAATTGGTTACCCTCATCTATATATGAGTAATTATTATGTAATGGATGGAGTTACTTGGATATTGGTGGTAGTCCAAGTTTGGATCCAAACTGAAACCAATCTAGTAGATACATCGGAACAGTGGTAGAAATTTTTAACATGAACTAATTCATATTTTAAGGTTCATTCTCCTTGGGTTGAGGATCAATTCATCATCCACTTGATAAACTAACCATTGGGAAAGTATTAGGATCATACCACTTTAGTTATTATATTTTGGTTATTTTTCATGGTTATTTTAATTATGAATGTCTTGTCATGGTTATATAAATAAATGTATTAATAAAAATACAATATAAAACATAAATAAATTAGATGGTGTAAAAACTTGAACTAATACCTACTTAATCACTTAAGTAAATCCAAATAATTTAAAAATCATGTAAAAAAGATAAATTAAAAAAAATCACATAAAGAAAAAAATACCTCACTTATATATATTAAGTTAGTATAACCTTAAACTAATTTTTTAGTAATAAAACCATAGTCCAATGCGATTAACCAACCTATGTTGGGGTGATTTAAATTATTAGTTAATTTCTATCCTGAGTTTTGGGTCAAACATACCTAGTACGTATTAAGGTTTGGTCACCTCTATACAACATAGTTCAACTTGTAGGTAATTTATTGTGGAAATATTTATTCAAGATTTATGGATTGGGGATTCCACTCAACATATCAAGGAGATGAAAGCTAATGTATTCAAAAAGTAACACCTACCACAATAACATGGAATATCTTGACAAACATCTCTATGGGTTATGATAATGGTAATATTTATCTTTTCCACTAGAATATCTTTGAAATGAAATAATATGAATCCAACAGTGAGGAATATTAGGTTTTTATAAAATAGTGGGATATGAATAAATATTTATTAAATATGTTTATCAAATAATGTACTAAAATACCTCTTTTATTATATGTAAAATTTTAAACCCATGTGAATTCAACCAAATCACTACAATGCATACTTAATAAGGATAACCTTCTTAGTGGAACTAATTTCCATGAATTGGATAGTTTCTTATGCATTATTATATGGAATGAATGGAAATATATGTTCTTTAAAACCTCATTCCTAATGTAAATAGTCAATAGTCTAATGAGGAAGAATTCTCTCTTTATATTAAGAATATAAATGATGCCATAGATTTACATTGTTTCATTTTATCAAATATATCAAATGTGATTTTAAAGCAACATATGGGTGTGGATGCATATATAATTATGTCTCATCTTCATGATCTCTATCATGAAAAATAAACGAAAAAAATACATGAGACCTCTAATATATTTTTCACACAAAATATTATATTTTCAGTGCCATCTGGTACTCATGTAGTCGATCTTATTGGATATATGGAGCACTTAGGAACCTTGGGAATTTAATTACTTGATTATTTATTCACAGTTCCCTTTCTATCTACACTGCCTAAATTATTCCCTATTTTTACTGTTAATTACAACATGATCGTGAAAAATAATTCCCTTTCAAAATTTATTACTCTCATTCACCTTCTTGATAATGAAATGGGGAAAAAATCCCACAATCCTTATATGAAAAAGAAAATGATAAACAAGGAAATGGGTCCCAAGACTCATTTCAAGTCTAAGTATCTATAGAACAATCTATCCAAGAAGAAAAACATTCAATGTCATGCATAGGAAAAAAGAGTTAGTATGATTTTTATGTGGAAAGATAAGACACAAGAAGAATAAATTCACCTAAAATTATGGGGAAATTAAAGGTGTATTAGTTATTGAGTGTAATTTTTCTATACCTACACATTGGGTATTACATATAGCTTTTGGTTCTAACATTTGTATTCAAATATGGGAACCAAGTAGATTCTGGATGTTTTCCCAAGAGGTGCATATTTTAGAATCTAATAGAGAATGACTTACTCATATTACAATATGAGACTACCACCTTACATTTATAACTAAAAATATTTTTCTAATAACTTTTATTTTATTAAAATCGTTACTAAGAACATCATCTTTATTGCATTCCTTTTTATGCATGGATTCATTTTAATATTTTAAAATAAATATTGGGCATTATTAAAAGAAATAATTTTTTTGGCATGGAAAAAATCAATAATAATCATTGAATTTTAAATTATGAAAATAAAGTATTGAAGGTATACAATGAATCATATCTTAAAAAATAATATAGTACCCAGATATGGTATTACCCTCTTGTTCATATGCACAAGAATCATCTAAAAAAGATCTGTCAATATGGTTATTTATATTATTTTATGTTAAGAACCCTTGATATATGTCATGATTCATTATACGGAAAAATGACCAAATCACAATTTGGAGGATAAGGTGAAAGTTCCACAGAGCTTCTTAGATTGGTACGCACAGATTTATGTGGTTCTTTTCCAATATAAGGTATAGGTGTATATTCTTACTTAATATTCTTTATTGATGAGTTATGTAGACGCAGCTATATCTACTTCATGAGGTATCAATATGAGTTATTAGAAAAATGGAGTTAATTTAATAATTATGTAGATAATCAACTTAGTATGAATATAAAGTAGATTCAATCCAATTGAATAGGTGAATATATTAAATAATATTTTATCAATTTTCTATAATAGTTTGGTATTCTATCTCAACTCACTCCACCTTATAAACTGTATTGTAATAGTGTTAGTGAGAAGAGGAGTTTTGCAACACTAGACATGGTGTGGTAAATGATGAGTAATGAAAATATTCCATTAACTTTTTGTGTATATTCATTACATGTTGTTTCACACATTCAAAATTGTGTACCAACTAAGGTGTAAAATGGAATACTATATGACTTAATGTATGGAAAAAAAATAATTTGTCACAGACTCATGAATGGGGTTGTGAGAAGTTTTTTTATGGCCACATTATGAAACAAACTAGCATTGTAATTCATGAATTGTGTCTTTATAAGGTATCCTAAAGAATCATGGGGATACATTGAATAAAACCCCTCAGATAATAAAGTATTCATCACAATACTATCAACTTTATTTGGAAGGAGAAGATCCTAAATATGTATATTGGGTAAAAATTGACCTTAATAAAGTTGATTCTCAAGAAACAGAAAAGTAGGAATATGAATAGATTCCACAATTCCCCTTAAAAGAAGTCATTCCTGAATCAGAAGTACTATGTAGGACCACTCAAAAGATAAGATTTATTTAATGATATGATTTTCTAGTCACTGAAATTATACCTCATTATTCATTGAAAGTAATCAACCACTCTCTTAAAAAAGGTAAATAGATCACAAAATGTTCATGATAGTGAGAATCCATGAATATAAGATATATTCCATGTATAGAAACCAATTTTGGGTCATGGTTGATCCACTATTTAATTTGAATCATGTTGGGTGTAAATGGGTATTCAAGAGAAAATAATATGGGGAAGGTAAATTAAACTACTTCCAATAATGGATAGTGTATAAAGATTTTTAGAAACATCACTTTATTGACTATGGTGAATCTTTTTATCCAATTTATATGTTTAAATCCATTACAATTATACTTATTATAGATAAATACCATGAATATAAAATTTTCCATATGGATATCAAAACATATTTTCTTAATGGAAATATACTAGAAGATTCCTATATGAAACAACCAAAAGGTTTTTGACTCCATGTTATTCCAATATGATTTAAAATTTATAGAAATAACTTCATAGAATATATTAATCATTGTGGTCTTGGAAAATTTATTTTGATGAAGCCATAAAATAATTTTCTTTTTGGAAGAATGGATCTAAGTAATGTGTTTATTACAATATTTGTGGGATTGTGGTCATTAATAAAGAATTATATGTCACATAAATATTACTTATTTGAAATGATGTACCAATATTATAGTTAGTTAAAGACTGTTTGAAAAAATGATTCCCTATAAAGGATATGCTGGAAGATTCCTACAATATATGGATCACGATCATTGCTAATAGATCCATGAATCTATTTTAAATAAATGAAGGTACATACATTTACCTGATACTAAAGAGAATAAGTATGTAAAAATATGAGAGAGGATTGGTTAATGTGTCACATGGTATACAGCTTTTTGAGAAAATGAATCCTTAGATGCAATAAGAAAGAGACGGTGTGATTAAGATCACATATGCTTCTTCAATATGATCAATCATGTATTACAGGTTATATACTAGGATAGATATTTCCTAAACCTTGAGTATTGTTTTTAGATATCAAGATGATCTAGGTGAACATAATTAATCTATTTTTAATGATATCCTTAAGTATTTGAGAAGAAGTAAGTATGTTACTAGTGTACGGAGGAGATAAGTATATAGTTATCAGAGGTTATATTGATTACAAAATTTAACTAGATTATAAATATTTAAATGCATAATAAATAACCTATAATGTTCTATTATACTAATATGGTAGATGTGTATCTAGTAAAAGATCCAAGGATACACAAATAGATATAGAATCTAATAATTATGTATCACCTCTTGATCTAGTATAAGTGGGAGTCTGTTGGAGTTGGTTTCTAATAAGTAAATTCTATGGACTTTATAATTTCTTGTATTCATTGTTTTGAATATTAATAAACCTATTATCACATCATGGTTTTTCTTCTCTGTGATATAGTATATGATAATATCCTAAGAGTAATTCTCAAATTGAAAGGTCATGGTAGTTAAATACTATAATGAGAACCTAAAAGTTCCATGATAGTATTCTTAAAAAAAATTCATTAGCCAAATGATATCATTGATAAGACTCAAATGATATAGGTTTTCAAGGATTTAAGACTCATTGGAATTTTAATAACATTATCATGGTGTGAACCATTTAAATTTTCTAGTTTTGAATATTATAAGAGCATTACCAATTAGTTGGAAATCTACATTTATATGGGCCATTTACTATAAAAAAACAGCAGATTAGCAGTGGTTTTTAGAGGGAGTTCAGCACAACCCCCTGTAAATTAATTTTAGTGGGGGGTCTAAACAACCACTTTTAATAATTGAATTTATAGGGGGTTCAAAACCCCCTATAAATTTGATAGTAGTAGTTTTTTTTCTATTTTATGGGGTTTTATAGATGATTATTTTAAAACAACTACAAATTTAATAATTAGAGGCGCTTTATGTTTGGTTGTATTTTAGGGGAATTAAGAATATATATTTGTCTGTGTGTGGGTGTAATATTATTTTGGATATTAGAGGCTATATATATAATGTAATTTTTGTTAAAAATTTAAATAGAGGGGGTACACATCCCCTTCTAATTTAAGATATTAGAGGGAGTTCATGAACTGCCTCTAATCCCTTATATTAGAGGGGGTTGTGAACCCCTTATAATTTAATACATTATAGGGGTTGTTAACCCCCTATAATTTATGAAATTAGAGGGGGTTTAGAAACCCCTCTAATTTATGACATTATAGGTGGTCTTGGACCCCTTCTAATTTAATATATTATAGGGGTTTTAGAACCCCCTCTAATTTAGAACATTGGAAGGGGTTTTGGACCCCTTCTAATTTATGACATTAGAGGGCGTATTAAACCCCATATAATTTAATAAATTAGAGGGGGGTTATGAGAACCCTCTAATTTACAACATTAAAAACGGTTTTCAAACCACTCTAATCCATGAAATTATAGGGGGTTCATGAACCACCGCTTAACCTTTTGATTAGAGGGTTTTTTGAACCCTCTCTAAATCTTTTATGTATTTTTTAAAATAAATCTCATATAAATTCAAATTCTATAATATATTTGTGTGTTTGTGAATGTGTATATATATGTATTTCACATAAACACATTATATAAATGTATTTAAATGCATTATAAACACATATAAATAAATACATTATATAAATAATTTAAATAAATACTTATATATAAAAATAAAAATTTATACATATATAAATATGGTTATACATAATATAAATTTAATTACAAATATATTTATTCAAATATATAAAATTTATTTATGGTTTTATAAATACTATACATTTGTATTATTACTTATATTAAACATATAATATATTAAATAAATTTTTATTATATATTTATATATAAATATATTTACATAATATTATGTATACAAATATATATAATATAGAAAAATAAAATATATATATATATATATATATTATGTATTTATATTAAAAATATTATATTAGAAAATATAAATTTATATATATTATATAATTATTTTATATATATATTATTATATCATATTAATTATAAATTAATTTATAAATACATATATATATATATCCTTCTATTATGTGATATATTTCCAATTATATGAATGTATTTACATTAGTGTGTTTATATATGTGTGTATACATGATATAATATAAATGTATCTAATTACATACATAAATATATAATGTAAATATATTTAATATAATATATGTATAATATAAATCAATGAACATATAAATGTATAGTATTTATAAAACCAACATATCATTTGTATACATTAGAAAAGGTGTAATAATAATAATTATAATTAATAATTAAAAATTAAAAATATTATTATTACAGACACACAGACATATATATAAGTATATAAAAAAATTAAATAAATATATGAATGATAATTATATTATATCAATAAATATTATATAAATACATAAATACAAACATACACACAAATATAAATGTATTTATAAATATATGTATAAATTTATTTGTAAATATATGTATAAATATATATATATGTGTATATTATAAAGAGATATAATATATATTATTCAAAAATATATATTATATATAAATATTATACAGAAATAGATTTTATATTATACACAAATTCAAATATATTATATTATTTAAGTTTCCATAAACAAATATATTTATATATATATTATCTAATAATTCTCTATATAAATAAATATAAGTTATTCTATATATTAAACATAAATCGGTTTTCCGGAGTGGTTTAGTCGCTGGCTTAGGTGATGGGGATGCTGCGTTCGAATCCCGGTGGTGGCCAAATTGTTTAAAACCTGCTTGGTTTCAGTGAGCAACCTGCGTGCCTGGGGCCCACTGAGAAGGATCGGCTGGTTCCATGGGGTGTTGTCTCGCGAGCGCATCTGGGGTGTCTGGATGGGTGTCACAGGAGTGTCATGGGGGTGATTTCTGACGCATGGTGGTGTCACGAGGGTGGTGTTGAGGATTGTTTTAGATGGTGTCACATAGGGGTGTTGGGTGCCTAAGGGTGTCACGGTGGGTTGGTGTCGGGGTTATATGGGCGGGTTTCAGAGGGGTGGTGTCGGGGTTGTTGGGGTGGGTGTCACGGGGTGGTGTCGGGGATTGTTTGGGCGGGCGGGTGTCACAGAGGGGTGTCACAGGGGTGGGGTCGAGGTTGTCTGGGTGGGTGTCAAAGAGGGGTTTTTGTCTAGGGAGGGGTGTCATGGGGGTGTCAGGGTTATCAGGAGGCCTTAGGAAGGTTTTTCGGGTGGGGTTGTCCTAGGAATGATTGGTTGTCATGGGAGGCCTTGGGTGGTGAAATTAAAAAAAATGATGTAGTTTAGGAGTGGTTATTAAAACCGCCTCTATAATTTGAGTTCATGAGTCAATTAGGGGTGGATATAACCACCCCTAATCCACTATATAATGTGAATTTAAGTTGGAATTAGAGGGTATTAAAACCCCTTTTAATATTACCGCCACTAAAAACATGTTTACTTTACCATCCCCTATATAAAACAACCTCTAATCAGAGTCAGTGGGAACATTAGGAAAGGTTGGAGCCAATCATCACTAACATATTTAGAGGGAGTTATAACCCCTTATAAATGGAAAAATAACCCCTTCTAATCACTGTGTTATTTTTTAGTGATTCGATTTACCAAGTTGTATATGTTTATCATGATCTTTAGAAATAAAATTTTTTACCATACCCTATCTATAACCACCTCTAATCAGAGTTGGCGGGCATATTTGTGAAGGTTAGAGTCAATCATCATTAACATATTTAAGGGGAGTTATAACCCCTTCTAAATGAAAAATTTACCCCTTCTAATAAACCTATTTTTTGTAGTGATTGGATTTACCAACCTACATAAGTTTATCATGATCTTTAGAAATAAATATTTTTACTAATGTATTTTATTAAACATAGACTTTGATGTATTGATTAAGGGGTGGATATAACCACCCATAATCCACTATATAATGTGGATTTAAGTTGGAATTAGAGGGGTTTAAAACCCCCTCTAATATTAACTCCACTAAAAACATGTTTACTCTACCATCCCCTATCTAGAACCACCTCTAATCAAAGTTGGTTGACACATTAGCGAAGGTTAGATCCAACAGTCACTAATATATTTGGAGGGGGTTATAACCCCTTCTAAATAAAAAAATAACCCCTTTTAATCCCCCTGTTTTTTGTGCTGATTGGATTTACCAACCTAGATATGTGTATCAAGATCATTATAAATAAAAACTTTTACTAATTTATATTATTAATCATGGACTTTGATGTATTGATGAACACTGTAATAACATGTGCTCATGGTAAAATATGATACATTGGGTGTATCATGAGTGATATTACATTAACAAAATAATGTTGTAAAGGATTTTTCCCTTCAATTCATTAATGTAAGTTGATATCATGAGACTATTTATGGGAATAAAATATCCTAAATAAATAAATGCCCATGATGTTCTATGGGAAGGTTTATTTTTGAAAAATTCAAGGAGAAATACATTGATGGTATAGGTTTTTGACACCTAAATAAAACCTTATTGATTAGAGAAATCCTGATAAAGGGATTATATGAAACAATCAGTGTTCATATGAGGTTTCATGTCTATGTGACATTAATTTCCTTCTCTATTAGAGACGTAACATGTTTCCATATGCTATCCTTAAATGTTGGGTGGCTCTTTCAAATACCATTAAAAAATAAAACTAGTGTGTCATGCACTAAGTGTATACAAAACCTCATTTATATATTATTATTATTATTTAACCTGTTGAATAATTATTGTTCTTGTAGATGGTTTAATAATTATTCCAATTTTTTTGATTATATATATTCAATAACTCTTTATTCTAGAGTATATTTGTGAGTGAAATATTTAATAAATATTAAATTTTATTATTAAATATAATATTAATTTTTTTTGGTTAATAATGTAATATTTTTTATTTATTAAATAAATATACATTATTCAAGGCCCAAAAAATATAATGGAGTAATGGTGGACCGGGTTTAACGGTGTGGTGATTAATAATATATATTAAATATTATTTGGATAAATTTTAATCAATTTCTTAAATAAATTTTATTAAATTTATTAATGAGGTTTTATCATGTCATGAAATATAATATAAATATTTTTTTGGACATGGGTTTCATTAGGGATAAATAAAATTGTAACTTCCCATGTTCAATTATTTTATTTCTAACCTTGGCACTATTTAATCCTAGCTTTATTATTTTTTAACCCTAATGCTTTCTATTCTGTTGGTTTTGAACAATGATATATAGAGAATACTCTCAATGACTAAAGGGGTCCTCTATAAGAACTCTCCCGATAATAGAAATATGTCCTCCTCTTACACCCCCTCATTATTCTAGATAAAACAAGTACAATCATTCGATGAAGAAATTCTCATTGAGATCACAGATATATGCACAAGTGTTTGGATCTTCCACACTAGAGCCCTGAGTTTCCTATGGTGTCACTTAGAGTTTTTTAGTTCACATGTGTAGAAATCATGGAGATAATATGTATTTTATTCATTTGATACAATGTTGGTATGATGTGGATATTTTTTTAGTTTCATCAATGATGAAAGAATTCATTTAATGGTAATTATTTAAGATCTAAAAATTAATTATAAATCATTTTTTGTGGGGAGAGAGATTTTATACTTAAAAAGAATAATATTGTTAGGATAAAATGTTGAAAAACATATAATTTTCATTTTAAACATTTATATAATGATATTTTATAAATTGAGAGTAATATTTGATTTAAAATATAAGTTTTTAAGAATAATAAACCTCAATAAATCATGTTAATTTTTTATTAAAAATAGAAGTGGAAAATGAAATAACAAATTATAAGGTTATAATTGTGGAATTTTTAAAATAATTTTTAGGTTAGGAATTTAAATTTCATTTATTAATAAACTTACTAAACATGCGTTTAATCATTTCTCAATATCACGAACCAATCCAGGGTTCCATCTAATGTGAAACCCGTCTTGATTTGTGTCAAGGCCCGAAGGGCATTCTCGATCCACATAGGATGGTAATCAGTGTCTAGGAACTAAAAATAAACTTTA
Source organism: Viscum album (assembly GCA_963277665.1). Classification (NCBI taxonomy): domain Eukaryota; kingdom Viridiplantae; phylum Streptophyta; class Magnoliopsida; order Santalales; family Viscaceae; genus Viscum; species Viscum album. The sequence continues at coordinate 908,995,672 of OY728139.1, forward strand.
GGAATGATTTCAACCATCTATATAATCACAAACAACCAAAAAAATAATGAATCTCAATAAAAAATAACCACAACCAAATTAGGTACAATAATTTTCAGATTCAAAGTGTTACAACTTTAACCAAAACCAATATTACTACAATATAATGTGAATAAAAACCTATCCCAAAAGCCTCTATTAAACAGGAGCTACACCACCCTTAATCCATAACCATTAACACCTACATGAAGTGGAACACTAGTAACTGGATCCACCATCATCTCCACGATACATCTTTCAATTACCTATGTCATATATAATAAAGTCTACATACACCCAAAGGTGTATGTAGGGTGTGATAAAAATCCCAATAAGATGACACCCAAAATAAAGATTCTAGGCTATAAAAATAGTAGAAAAATCAAAATGAACATTTCTATAAGAATATTTGAAACATTTCTACGAAAAATATTTGAGAAAAAAATTATCAATAAACACATTTGAGGGATAATATTTTTCACAAATATGCTTTCTTAAACTAAAAATGTACACAAATGACTATCACAACATCAAATGGGAATCATGTCACAATAGTCCACCATGGGAAATACCTATAGGTAACTAGCACAAGTGGGACCCTATGTGTAAGAACCTGGATCTTCTTCTCAGCCACGTTTTTCTCTTTTCTGGTGTTTTTTAGAAAAATGGGAGTTTCTGGAGATTTTTTAAGTACACATCGTGTACTTATATGTACATTCCTTGTACTCTTTTTTCGCATGTAGTCGTGTGTTGGCCATGTAATGTCTAAGCACGTAGCTGTGTGTAGTGACCTGGAGACCGCCTAATGCAGGGTCCTTAAAGGGTAAGTACACGCCATGTACTTTCAATGTACATGTCATGTACTTTCTGTTTTTCATTAAACTAAACGGGGTCATGTATAATTGGAAAAGTGTCTTCTTCTTATCCTTATTCGACTGAGAGAATCTGCACAACATTGATCCTTCCCCAAGCCCCTGATCGAGCATCTGTTCTCTAAATCGAACTCTGTCATTTGTGTTCGAATCGCATGGGTGAGTTCTCTCTTCTTCTTGAACCTCATTTCTTAATTTCTTCTCTTTCCCAAGTTATCCTTGGTTGAATTTTTTAAATGTTTTTATAGATCTATCATGTTCTAGGTCGATCCAAGGTCCGACGCTGGGGTATATCTGTCATACGACTCTAAGGTAGGTGGTTTGTTCCTTTTCATATATAGTCTTTGAGTTATATGTGCAAAAGTGCCCAATACCCTTGATCAGGGTATTGTGTGTTTCCAGTTTTAACCCTATTATTCTTTTCTATGATTTATATGCTTGATTGTAGGTAAATTGAATGTGAATAGGGTTAATTTCTATGTTGTGGATGTGTTTCCCATGCTTGTTTTGTTTATGAATGTTTGGTCTTGCTTAGCCAGGTAGGCTGCTTATTTTCCATTCCTAGTGCTGATAGGATGGAGTAATATTATTTATCTAACATGTTGTTCTATTATTGACTATTTATTCAAGTAATTCTTGTGGAATACTTTGGCTGTTATATATTGTTGTTCTCAATTGACTTACATGGGGCTGTGAGAACCTGGTGTAGTAGACCATAGGGAGTATGGACATTGAAGGCTTCTCTAGAGTGTTTGTTTACTATTACAATGTGAGACCATAGGGGGAATGAATGTAAGTTCTTCCTCGGAGTGTCTGTAGTTCATCAATGCGGGCCACAGCAGGAATTGCACATTGAGTGCTTCCCAAGAGTGCCTATTAGTTATCTATACAAGACTATAGGGGGAATTTATAGGGAGTTCTTCCTCAGAGATTCTGTGAAAAATCTGGATGAGAGGGGTTATACTGTGTGTACTTCCTAGAGGGTTTCTTGTGTTGTTTTGGTTGGAATAGAGGGGTTTGGATCTAAGTAATTCCCAAGGGGTTCCCTTCTTATGATTAGCTGCTTACTTGATATCTAATAATTGAATGCATTTGAAACTGTAGTATTGTTTACTTTTGAGTACTTCCTTGTTTACTACTTCATTTTTATTATAACCTGACATATATATTCACCCACAATTAGGCATAGATCTTTGGGTGGTTTCAAACTAGTATTTAGTATCACACCTTATTTGGGTCCTGTTTTTCGGCCCAAATAGATTATATTGTTGCAGGTATAGATATGGGTAACCACCCTTCTACTTTAGGTACTTGATTGTTGTGGATCTTGGGAGCATGGGACCAAGCTGAGGCTTGCGATGTTGTGGAGAATTTTATCAATTTTCTATTGTACTTTGGTTTAGTATTGTATTCTAGTATTGTGACTTTTTTGGACACTTTCCTAGACATATGTATCATGTATCATATATATGTGTGGGTGTGTGTGTGTGTGCTCCATTTTTTTATTACTTCCTCTTTTTAACTATTGCATGTTTTACTCCTTCCACTATTGCTATCTGTTTTACTTCCACTGTGTCACTCTAACAATGAGGGCATAGTTTCCCCACTATCACACCCAAAGCCCTTGCTGCTAGTCAGCAGCCTTTGGAATTTGGGGAAATGTGCTTGAGGCCATGTGACCAACCGGGTATGGGACACCTCTGGGTGGCTTCCGGAACCGAGATGTTACAAAGTGGTATCAAAGCATTTCTTTTCTTCTTGACTTGCTATTTAGAGCCTATATCAAGGGATAGGAAGGAACATGTACTTGGTAATTATTTGTTCATGGGATTAGCAAGCCCGTGTAGAAGGAATTCCAATCAACCCTGTTATTGCAATTTTTCTGGTTTTGCAATTTTATAGTTGATTTCATTTCACCATTGGGTGATTCACATGTTTTGTGCTATTATTTTTGTTGTTATTGAGGTTCTATTTTTGTTGCAACCTGATGAGAAGAGGGTATGCCATCTCATTCATTATATAGTAACTTATTAGAAATCACATGTTATGCATTCATGCCACCCCGTTTAGGGTGTTTTAGTGATTGCATGTTTTTATGATAGATGTTGTGCTAGATATTCATATTATTGTGATAGATGCATTGATAGAATACATTCTTCTAATAGGGTATTGAATTGTGTAATGCTTCGCTTGAATGAATTCCAGACATTGGTTCTTGAGGTGTTATGGGAACTCATGGACCGGAATTTGGTGGATCATTGCTCTTTTATGTTTATATATATAATGTATAAGATGAAAAGCTTTGATTCATGGGGAGTATGGGCCCTCACATATCATAATTTGGCACTTTAATGTTTGTTTCAGTGTTTTATGGGTTTCGGAGTTTTTCTGAGGCTTACTATCCAGTAAGACCCAGAATACATAGTGTGTAATGATGAATACATGCCATGTGTCCTTCTGTTCCGGAAGGAACTGATTTTTCTTAAGTACATTCCATGTATTGTATGTACACGTCATGTAGTCTCTAACCATGTTACTAACTATGTGGGCAGAGACACGGGGTTGGGAAATCTTTGTTGGTACATGCCGTATACTGGATGTACACACTGTCTTGCATAGACCTTGTGTCCACCCATGTGACTAACAACACAGATAGATGAAAAAATAATTTTTACAAATCATTTCAATCTGGAACATTCCATGTAGTGTAACCTGTGTATCTGTCCATGTAAATAAATACATGGGTCGGTGAGGTTCATCTAGTACATGTTGTGTCTTGCACTAACATGCCATGTAGTCTTTTTCTATGAGAACTGTGCGGATTATCCTTGTAGAAGAACTCGGGTAGGGAAAGAGGATTCAAGTACATGTCATGTGTTGGGACAAAATCCCTTGTGTATGGGGTTTTACATGACCTGAGTTGGCGGAACTACACACCCATGTGAAGGATTAAGGGAACATGTCGTGTAGGCATTATACACTCCATGTATCCATGTTTTGAAAAACAAGAATGCTTTATTTATCTTGTTCTCTTCTTACACTTATATGTTCTATTCCCTATTAATATTGACCTAAGGTGTCCACTTGACCATGAAGAGTCATTCCACCAAGACGTTCTCCAGTTCTCTATTAGTTATAGATCAATGATCAGACACTGGATATGGCTGATCAGGGACTACCAGCAGATCCTCTAGTTGTTCTAGTCTTGGCACCAGCCATCATTCCGGACACTATTGTTGATGTATAGTTCCAAGAGGGATTTATGAGGTTCATGCAGATCATATGTGGAGTACCTCATCCTTCCCCTTCTATGGCAGAGCTGACGTGGGTTTTCCAGCAGCCGCATCCTCCCACCTTCACAAGGGAAGGAGGACCTCAGGGTGCAGAGTCATGGTTAGAAGCCATGCATTCTATCTTCGAGCTTTTGGAGACCCCTACAGAGAGGATGGTGAATCTTGATACATATATGCTTTGGGAATCCTCCAAGTGATGGTGGGATGTGATCTCACATGTGGGACGCCAACAAGTTATGGCGTGGGATGAGTTCCAGCGTGCCTTCTCTGACTACTTGTACCCGGAGACTTTGAGGGCCGATCGAGCTCGATAGTTCATGAGTCTAGATCAGGGTACTCTTTCTGTTATGGAGTATTCTTCTTACTTCATATAGTTTTAGTGCTTCATGCCTATTCCAGGAGGTGATAAGTTATTTCTAGCAAGAAAGTTTGAGAATGGTCTCAGGCACATCATTTGATCACTAGTGAACATCTCCATGTTTACTTCTGTCACTTCTATAGTCAACCAAGCACTGATCATGGAGCACAATCCAAGGGATTATAGAGTTTTGAGCTTGAAAGGTTCAACATATGGAGTTGTTATCCCTCCTAATAATAGTAAGAATCACCATAGGGAGTCTATGCATTGAGATCCGAGGAGGCAGGATACTTCTTCTGGTAGCCTGGTGGTGTTCTACCAGTCTGGGAAGAGTGGGAATCCGAGGCCACATTTCCCGAGAAACCCATTGGAGTGTCGATCAAGCAGTAAGATGGGCCATATTCAGCACTTCTGTCAGTTTTTCTCACTGATTGCTGGTGATTGGGGTTCTTTAATGACACCTCATTCGGGAGCTGCACCACCAGTCTGGGAACTGAAGTTTTTCCAGCTGTTCAGGACAATGTGGAGGCCATGGTCATGGTAGCCAGTTGCTAGGATTTCAACAACAATAGGGTGTATCAGCTTGGAGTGGTCAGGCAAGGTCACAGAGCTGCAATGCAAGTCAGACTTTTGCTGTGGAGGATACCCAGTTGGGGCAGGATCCCTAACCCTCTATAGTTCGAGGTACGATCCTAGGTGCCCCAGTTTTAGCTTCTTCTCTTCTCAATACGATGGATTCCTATATCTTTTTATATGTTACTATTGTGGAGAGCCTTGGGCTCTGTATATTTTCTTCTGTTGATATCAAAATGCTAGACACACCGTTTGGGACAAGAATGGCTAGTGTACGATAGTGCAAGGAGTCCCCTCTAGAGGTTGGTGGGTGTCACTTATTATGGGACCTTCATGTCCTAGAGATGATATTCTATGTTGTCATTTTTGGAATGGACTAGTTGGTTCCCTTCCAGGATGTTGTCGATTGTTATCATTTCAGGGTGAGTTTCACATCACCGGAGGGCAGATCATATCTTTATAAGGGCGAATGGGATGTCCAGGTGAGCAGAGCAGGACCCAAGCATCATGGTTTGGGACGAGTTATAGACCATATTTCTTGTTTATATCTAGATGACCAGGGTATTTCATAGATGGACTTTCCTCTAGTGGTGGATCGTTTCAGGGATGTCCTTGGTGAGGAATTTTCAGGTTTTCCTCTAGAGTGTGAGGTAGACTTTTCTATTGAGCTCGTGAAACGAGTGGCACCGGTGTCCATTCCTCCTTATAGGATGGCTACACCAGAGTTGTAGGAGCTCAACAAGTAGTTAGAGGAGTTACAGGAAAAGGGTTTCATATGACCCAGTACTTCTCCTTGGGGTCCGCCTGTCCTGTTTGTGAAGAAGGAAGATGGTACCCTCTAACTTTGTGTGGATTATCAGAAGTTGAACCATTTGATGGTCAAGAACTGATATCCCTTACCAGGGATTGATGATATCTTTCATCAACTTTAAAGATATTGGGTGTTCTCGAAGATTGACTTGAGATCTGGTTATCATCAGTTGCGCGTTAGACTATTAGATGTATCTCTTATAGCCTTTCGGAGCAGGTATGGTCTATATGAGTATATGGTTATGTCGTTCGGTCTCACGAATGCACCTGCAGTTTTCATGGATCTGATTAACCAATTGTTCCATCCATACTTGGATTATTTCATGGTTGTCTTCATGGATGATATCTTGGTGTACTCTAACACTCAACATGACCTTGCCACACATATTGAGATCATTTTGAGTACACTAAGAGAGCATCATTTATATGCAAATCTCTCAAAATGAAACTTTTGGATTAACCAAATTCACTTCTTGGGTCATGTTATCATAGAGGTAGGACTATCCATACACCTAAAGAAAGTTAGAGCAGTATTTTCTAGGGATCATACAAAGAATGTCTTCGAGGTACGAAGTTTTCTAGGGTTTCCTGGTTACTACAGACATTTTATATAAGACTTTTACACTTAGCATCGCCACTGACAAGCCTGAATAAGAAGGGTGTGAAGTACTTGTAGTCAGATTCTTGTGAGTCTGCCTTTCAGAAGTTGAAAGGGATGTTGACTTCAGCACCGATACTAGTATTTCCAGAGATGAGAAAAATCTCTACTATATATTGTGATGCTTCAAGTATCGGGATGGGAGTTGTGCTTATATAGGTAGAAGGAGTCGTTGCATATGGTTCTCGGTAGTTGAGGCCACATGAGAGGAACTACCCGACACAGGATCTCAAACTGGCTGTCGTTTTTCACACTTTTTGATGTTGGAGACATTATCTTCTTGAAAAGCATTTTGTGGTTTTCACTAACCCCAAGAGTCTCAAGTATATCTTCACTCAGCGTAACCTAAATTTGAGAAAGTGATGGTGGGTTGAGTACCTTCAGTTCTTTGACTTTGAGATTGCCTACATGGCTGGGAAAGGCAATGTTGTGGCTGATGTGTTGAGCCAGAGGACACAGATACAGGTAGTTCTATAGGCCAGCAGTGAGTGGAATCTTATGTCTCTATTCTCTGAGATGCATCTGGAGGTGCATGACTGGCAGGGGAAGGCATTTCTTTCTTCTGTAGATGTTACCTCAACTCTACTTGATCAAGTTAAAATGAGGCAGCTATTAGATTATGAAGGCCTAGTCCTATGGGAGAGTGTTTCAAAAGAGGACCCTATTCTTGGATGGAAAGTAGGAGAGGATGAGATCTTGCATTTTCATGGATGTGTGTGAGTGCCAGAATACATACACGATGAGCTGGTGTGAGACTTTCTTTCCTCGGTTTGGGAAGTTCATCATGTTGTCATGAAGTTGTATCAGGATCTAAACCATCAGTATTGGTGGCCAGGTATGAAGAGAGGTGTTTCTGTGTTTGTCATGAGATGTCCCACCTATCAGTAGGTGAAGGCGGAGCATCAGTGACCCGTAGGGCTTTGGCCGCAGTCATCCATTCTCGAGTGGAAGTGTAACAATGTCATGATGGATTTTGTGACAGGTTTACCGAGGTCTCCTTAAGGGAATGATGCGGTATGGGTTTTCATTGAAAGACACACGAAAGATGCACACTTCTTACCAATCAGGTATACTTTTAGTGGTGATGAGCTGGAAAGGTTATACATCCGAGATATTGTGCGTTTACATGGAGTTCTGCACTCCATTATTTCAGATAGGGATGCCCATTTTACTTCTCGGGTCTGGTAGGGAATTCAAATGGATTTGGGTACACATGTACTTTTGAGTATAGCATACCATCTTAGGATAAATAGTCAGTCTGACCGTATGATTCAGGTGCTTGAGGAAATGCTTTGAGCATGCATCCTGGATTTTGGAGGTTCTTGGGATAAGCACATACCTTTTATGGAGTTTTCCTACAAAAATAGTTTTCAAGCAACTATTCATATGGAACCTTATGAGGTTTTGTATGGTAGGCCATAACGATCTCCCTTATGTTGGCTGGAGATAGGATAGGTAGCTATTCTGGGACCTTGGCTTTTCCAGGAGACCTCAAAGAGGATAGAGTTGATTTGGAATAGGATGGATACTAAACAGTCTCGACATAATTCTTATGCTGATCAACGGAGATGACCCATGGAGTTTGAGGTCGGAGATCAGGTTTTCCTACGTGTCACACCGAGGCTGGGACACCGAATGATTAGGAGATAGGGTAAGCTTTCACTAAGGTACTTCAAACCATTTGAAGTGTTGGAGTGAGTCAGTCTGGTTGCCTATCGTTTGCGGTTACCTAAGAGGTATCAGGCTATGCACGACATCTTCCATGTTTCTCGGCTTCAAACTTACTTATCAGACTCGTCTCATGTTTTTCAACCTGAGGAGGTTGAGTTAGAGGTGGATGCCTCTTTTGAGGAACATCCCATCCATATTGATGATCGAAGTATGAAAGTTATCCATGGTCGGTTTGTTCCTCTGGTATGAGTGATATGGCAGCACGGGTGAGTACAGGACGATACCTGGGAGAGGGAGTCCAATGTATGATCACAGTGGCCAGAGCGTTCTGAGGATTCTTCTTCTACACTACTTTACAAGGGAAATTTTGGGACAAATTTCTTTAAGGGGGAAGTTTTAATGAACCCAGATCTTTTTCTTATGTATATTTTTCTCTTTTCTGGTGTTTTTGATAAAAATATGGGTTTCATGAAATTTTTGAAGTACACGTCATGTACTTGTATATACACACCGTGTACTCTTTTTCCACAGGTAGCCATGTTCTAGTTGTGTAACGGCTGAGCACACATCCATGTGTGGTGACCTGGAGACCGCCTAATGCGGGGACCGGTAAAGGAAGGTACAAGACATGTACTTCTAAAGTACATGTCGTGTACTTTCTTTTTCTCATTAAATGGAACAGGGTTACATCTAATTGGTAGAAGCTTCATCTTCTTCGCCTTCTTTGACTGAGAGTGTTTTTACGGCACTGATCATTCCTTAAGCCCCCAATCAAGAATTTGTTCTATGAATTGAACCCTGTAAGTAGCGTTGGAATCACGTCAGTGATTTCTCTCTTCTTCTCAAACCTCATTTCTTGATTTCTCCTCTTTCACAAGTTATCCTTGGTTGATGGTTTTAAATTTTTTTGTAGATATACCACATTCTAGGTTGATCTAATCCCCAATGCCATGGTATATCGATCATAAGACGCTGAGGTAGGTGGTTTGTGCCTTTCCATAGATAGTCTTTGAGTTATATGTGCAAAAGTGCCCAAAACCCTTGATCGGGGTATTGCGTGTTTACGAATTTAACCCCGTTATTTTCTGCTATGATTTATATTCTTGAGTAGAGGTCAACTGAATGTGAATAGTGTTAATTGCTATTCAATGTATGTGTTTCCCAAACATGTTTTGTTTATGACCATTTGGTCTTGCATATCCTGGAAGGCTACTTTCTTTCCATTCCTGGTGTTGATAGGATGGAGTAATACTATTTATCAGACATGTTGTTCTGCTATATACTATTTATCCAAGTAGTTCTTGAGGTATAATTTTTTCGTTATATATCTTTGTGCTTGATTGACTTTCACAGGGCCATGAGAACCTGGTGTAGTGGACCATTGGGAGAATGGACATTGAGGGATTCTCTAGAGTGTCTATTTACTATTACGATGTGAGACCATAGGGTGAATGGATGTTTGTTCTTCCTCAGAGCATATGTAGTTCCTCAATACAGGACACAGGGGGAATTGGATGTTGAGTGCTTCCCCAAAGTTCCTTTTAGTTACCTATACAAGACTATAAATAGAATTGATTTTTTGTGCTTCCTCAGAGATTTTGTGCAGAAGCTGAACCAGAGGGGTTAGACTGTGTGTACTTCCCAGAGGGTTGCTTGTGTTGTTTTGGATGGACTATAGGGGTTAGTCTGTGAGTACTTCCTAGAGGGTTCCCAACTTATGATTAGCTACTTACTTGATATCTGATAATTAAATTCATTTGTAACTATAGGATAGTTTACTTTTGAGTACTCCCTTGTTTAGTACATAATTTTGATGATAGCCTTCCATATATATTCACTGACTATTAAGAACAGATCTTTGGGTGGTTTCCTATTAATATTTAGTTTCACACCCTATTTTGGTCATGCTTTTGGTCCCAAACAGGTTATATTTCCGCAGGTATAGATAACGGTAAATTCACTTCTACTTCAGGTACTTGATTGTTGTGGAGCTGGGGAGCATGAGACCAAGATGAGGCTTGAGATGTTGTGAATTATTTTATCTTTTTTCTGTTGTAATTTGGTTTAGTATTGTATTATAGCATTGTGACTTGTTTGGATGCTTTCCTAGACATATGTATCCTACATCACACATATATATTTATTTGTGTCTGTGTTCTCCAGTTGTTAATTACTTCTTTTGTTTACCTATTTCATGTTTTACTACTTCTGTTATTTCTATCTGTTTCACTTCTAATGTGTTACTATGCCAATGAGGGCATAGTTTCCCCACTATCACACCTAATTCCCTCGCTGCTAGTCGATAGCCTTTTGGAATCAGGGAAATGTGTTTGAGTCCATGGGACCATCCTGGTATGGGGCACCTCTGGGAGGCTTCTGCAACAAGGATGTTACACTATGAACCGTGTACATCGGTGTTCAAAATACTCCAACTAAACTACCATCAGCATTACCATGCATGATCCATTATAGGGGAACACATCCTAAGGTCATGTGGTCTCCAAATCAAAATCCAATACTAGTATTGTTCACATGCCTAATCCACTATAGGGGATCCCATCCCAAAGTTCTAGTGTTCCTTACTCATATCACATGTTTAGTTAGTGTTGTAGCATCAATCGTTCAAGATGAATCTAGGCCTCACCACTATCGATTCAACTATTATACTAGTCGTAGTTCACCCACCTAGATACCAGGGATACCCTTTGTGCTAAAATTCCACATCACAAACCACATAAATAACCATTTTAACATACACATACCAAGCATCATAAGTACACAATAAATTCACCAATTTCACGATTTTACATGTATCCAATGATTAAAATCCACATAGAAGCAACCATTTTCCTTAAACAAGACCACTTTTTATTTCACACACACACTAAACCCATTTGGAAATACATTTCACACCACATGCACAATTTATGAAACCCATTTGGAAATGCAGTAATAAGGACAAATATGGAATCCAAAAATTTCTATGGGTAAATCCCCATTAAAATTCCTACTCACATTATAACCATTTTATAACATGCTTCACGTAACTTCACATTTCAATGACACATTTAAGATGCACAACAAAAATGTTAACATGGTACAACACCCATTTCTCTTACAAAATCAACTTTCAACACATTCAAACCTTTAAATATTTTTGAAAACACATTTCATACCATTCACACTTGAAAACATATGGAATGATCAAGAAAAAACCATCAATATTTCACCCCGCACTCAATATCAGACCCTAATTAGTTCAAATAATCCATTATAAAAATGAAAAACTCAAGGAGGGAAGAAGAACCCTATAAAGAGGGAGAAATCAAAGGAAAAATACTTAATTGATAAATCCATGAAGTTACAAGGAGAAAAAAACACAAATATTGATGATCAAAGCCTTCAAAAGGCTTAGAGGAAGCTTCCATGGATAAAAATTCCATATATGGTGGATGGGAGGTAATTTACCTTTAAAATTGAAGAGGACACAAGAGTAATTTTCCACTTTTTAATGACCTAGATAGGTATCACACTTAGGCCTCATGGATTTCCAAACTATGTGATGACCATGCATCCCTCACTGTCTAATAGTAACAAGATGCATTATTAGCCCACATGGTTTCCCAAACCGTGTGGTCACCATTTACCAAAATGAACATTTATCGTATGGTTCCCCTATAAATGGTGAACAATTTCCCCAAACCGTGCACCAATCATGCACCACCTTCTATCATTCCAAAAATATTAATTTTTTTCCCAAACAATAAAGGGTAAACACAAGGATAAATGAAATATCAAAAATAAACAAAATGGTACCTCAATAAAATCATCAATGTGACAATTCTCCCCACCATGAAAACATTATGCCCTCAGTAAGTCAACTCAAAGCCAGATTAGTGGAAAAAAAATGGATACTCCTCCTCAACCACAAACTTCTTCTCCCATGTCCCGTGCTACTCACTACCATTATACCAATGAACATGGACCAATGTAATTTAATTCCCATGTATCAATTTCTACTAAAAATCCCCAATCTGTACCATCCATTCAAGCTTAGACAAATAAAGCTCCAATTCCAACTCATCCCAATTCAACACTTGGGGTGGATCTAGGTTATAGATTATTAGTTGATAGACATGGAACCCATCTTGAATTTATATCAACTGAGAAGGAATATATAACCTATATTCCACCATACCAATTGACTCGGTAATCTGAAATAGTCTGACATAAATAAGTGTTATATTCTCCTTCTTACCCAAATGATAGTGACCCAAGAAAGGTGTAACTTTTAGGAACACACGTTCACCCATAAGAAAACACCAGATATTAGCACCTATGACCATCATAAGAGATATAGAGACTCTTCACCATCAAAAACCCTTGCTTGATGAACTTAAATTTATCATAAATTTCATGTACAAGGATTGGTCCCAAAAATGAGGTATCACCCACCCCAACCACACACAAAGGTGACTGACACAACCAACCACAAAGCATCTCGAAGTGAGCCATTCAAATTGAGTATTGTAATCTATTATTATATGTGAACTCAACCAATCCCAAATACCTATCTGACGCATGCTTGTCATAGGGCGTGGAAAAACAATTATTTCTTAAGTTAAAATTTAGTTAATTGGTTGACTTAGGATCTCTCTTGAAGTGGAGTGCACACAAAACGAGTTGTCACTTTAAAGCGAGGGTAAAAAAATGTTGTGTTTTTTAAATGAAATTTGAAATTAAAATGATTGAAAAACTATGATATTTAAAAAGGTGATTAGGTCGGGGTCGGTTTCTTAATTATAATGCTATCCTTGTTCAATTTAAGTCAAACTTCTTCTTCTTTGTTGATTAAAGTGATTTTCCACAATCGTTTCCTCTCACTTCCTTGGTGAAATTATTATTGTGAGAGAAAACCTTACCAAGATCTTGGTTTGGTCAACTCTCCTTCCATGTGTAAAATAGTTGTATTTAATATCCTTAATTTAAATGGGCAAGACCTAATCGGGTTTTTTTTATCCCAAACAATCAAGAACATTCACTACACCTTTTACACGTACTAACGATCGTCGAGTACTTCGCCACTAATTCCTGGTTTATTCCATCATATATAAACCAGAAATTAGTGGAGGGAGATATTGATTATTTTACCAAGGAAAAAATAAATAACGGAATTAATATTCAATAATGATCAAACTTTATAATAAAATCCTCTATAAGAAATTGAAAATAACTTTGAAGAAGAAAGAAATTTCTTCAATTGCGTCCAAGAACTCAAGCATTACAATGTAGAAAACCAACCCTTTCCCAATCACTCCAAAAGTTTACCCAACCATGGTAAGGGTAATAAAGTTGAATGGGGAAGAAGAAGTCATTACAAAACTATGAAAAAATAAATAAATAAAATAGAATGCTGAAAAGTTTTCCTTCTTGGTGTCCCAGAAGGAATGGGGTGGAGAATGTGATGCTTTGGGAAGGTGGAGCTCTCCTCCTTTTATAGCCAGAATGATTCCCCCAAATTTCGACGCATTTTATCCCCATTAAATTAAATCTTCACACGTTGATCTCTTCTTGAATGATGTTCATAAATCCCTTGACCGTGTCCCCTCAAAATCGCAGTGGATTTGGACTTGTATTTCGAGAGTTATGGCCGTTTTACTATGAGAATTTATTCTATCCAGTCAGACTCACCAAAACAAAATCCTCCAGATTAGGGTGATTTAATGACCCCATAAACGGCCAATTCACTCGGTGATTCATTCCTAAAGTATGATCCAAAACCCCTTGTACGTCCACCCACCGAATTTCACAAGATTTGGGCCCACAGTGGATGATTTATGGATCCCACATCAAAACTAGGTAGAACTAAAAACAGTTTTCTTGAGCCTACTTGTGAGCTTCTTTTGAGGTTCCATATGGCCGATTCCGATTTTAGTCCAAAAATAGTAAATGAAGACCTGGATGTGTAGAATCTGAAAAAGAAAGAATTTTTCAATTTTGATCAGTGTAGATAATGTTATGGCCAAACTAACGAAATAATTTAAAACTGTTAAAACTCCAAAATGGCCAATTTTTACTATTCAACTCAAAATAACATTATTATCATAAAAATGAAACAATTCATCTTAGAGGAACAATTTTGTGGGTTTAAAACAATGATATTTAATATAAATTAATTAAAAATAGTTTCTTTATCAATTCCCCCACACTTAGCACTTGGACTCCTAGACAGGTAAAAATCAAATCAAATCAAATCCAAAACACATATCAATGAGATCTATCAAATCAATTTCAAGAAACAAAAAGATATCATGCCTCATCAAAAACAGTTATTCCAAGTTCTCCATTTAAGATTTTAATATATTTCCACTTCATTTCTTATACCATGCACACAAAACACCTACCTCACATAAATTTTCTCTCGTCTCACAAATTTAAATGTTGAACAAGGGTTTTCTCATCCAAACTCACATAAGAGTCACCATAGGCTTGATAAATTCCTACTTCTCCACCCAATGTGAGTCAAGGACATGTTTTTCTCATGAGGACATTTCAGGGTTGTTCTGTGGCTTCTAGTTGGTAGGATTTAGATGTTAAAAGTTCTGAGGCCGAAAAAGGAAGGTTTGGATCTTTTTGAAGCAAAATTGCAAGATTCTAATTTTTACTCAAGTATGGTCTCATTCGGTTCCCCTTTGTAGAAAACAGGCTCCATAAACATTCAATCAGATTAGTAGAAAAGATTTCAATCCTTTCAAACATGATTTTTCTTGAAAGCTCCAGATAGGCACAACTTTCTTTTTTTTACATTGGAAGCTCCAGAAAGGCACAGCTTCTCTTGTCATAAAAGCTCTAGAAAAGGCACAGCTTTCAACAGAATAATTTTTCAGCATCACACACATCTCTTCCACAATTTATATTCCACCCAAATTATAACCAAATGAGGTAGTACACCACAATACATCTTCCCCCACACTTAAGTTCAACTAGATCATGCAATTTTACTTCAAGAGCAGGTAGGATAGGGAAAATTTGCTTGTAATGTGGCTAACCTAATTGGAAATTCATGGCGACTAGGGGCTAAAATGAAGGATAAATGTGAAGGTGGGCCATAATGAAAAGGATTATTTTGAAAATGGGGCTTCAAACCAAATAAATGCCTCAATCATTTAAAACACATGTACCCCAACCCTCAAGTTTTGAACGGAATAAATCAAATTCTGGTTAAAGCATGCATGGTCTGGTTCTCTCAAAAAATGTGGTGAATGAAAAGAATATGACAAAAATGGTTCAGAATCCTCACAGGAAAGTTATTTCAAACATATGGACAGTGAAATATGGCATGATATTCAAAAATCAGTGTACTTTTCATAAAATTCCAAAAAAATTGAACTTGAAACAAATTCATTTCAACATTCATTTAAGCTCAGTTTCTTGAAATAGATTGGTTTACTAATTGAAATGGGTTTCAAAAATGGTATTGATAATATTTTCAGCTCAAAAGTTTCAGAAACACACCAAAAATTGAAAAATAAACACACAAAAATTTTAAAACACACAATTGTTTTTTATTTTGTGAAAACAAACATCAAATGAAAATCCTATACTACAAAGGTCCCCTCCCCCACACTTAAATTACGCAGTTTCCTTGATGAATTCAAGTGTATTTAACATATATGTAGATTTCTAATTGAATCACAACAGCTAAGTAAGTATAAAGGAGAAGTACAACCTGACTTATAGGCAATGCAACATTGAGTTTGGATCCTAAGTGTTTCTCTTTGAAAACCAAAAAAAAAGTGAAAACATAACATAAGAAATATATTAAAAGAAATGAAAATAGAAATAGGATGAGAAAATAAGGATAGATCTTGGTTTAATCCCCCAAGTGGGCCCTGGGTTTTGACTGCCTCCAGAGGGGCAGTTTTAATTGATTATCCCTAATCTGATGGTGGATGAGGTTTCTTTGATTTGAACCACCACATGTGGATCTTCCCAACTTTCATTTCATTGTTCTTGTTGATGAGGACTCCATAGATAGAGTACACCAGATCCATCCCCTTCGCAATGAGGTACACCATGCATGGTGGGTGTAGGATGAAGTACAGAGACTCCTCCTTCTTGGGTTCCGCATGAACAACATCTTCTTTATTTTTTAGTGGTTGCTGAAGGTATGATACATCTGGGGAAAAATCAAAGGGAATGTTAGAGTTTAATTCTATTTGAAAAACAATTAAAGCATGAAGAATCAATATCAAATTCTTCCCTTTCAAAGTAAGTAGCTTGTGTCTCATTTTCCTCCAAAAAATTCACTTAGATCTTCTCATGTAGTCCTTCCATTAAATTTTCATCAGGTTTAGGGAGCTCCAGATGTTCTTCTTCAGATGCATATTCTCCCTCCAAGGAAATACAAGTGTTGGATGAATCTGAAAAATTAAAACAAGGGGAGGTAATACTCAATTAAGTTTCAACAAAATCAAAAGATAATGATTTTATGAAAATATTAAATCCCTGATCTTGTTTGGATTCAATTTCTTATTCAAAGGGAGGTGGCTCTTGGAGTTTAATTTCCGTAGATAGAGGTAGGTAGTCAGACTCCTCTATCTTCTCTTCAAATTCCACTTCTTGGTTGGTTTCTTCCTTCAATGTTGCTGAATCATCTACATTATCAAGAATAGTTGGATCAAGAAGTTCCTCACACTCATTCCAGAAGTTATCCAAATATTTTTGATCTCCCATATGCATTTCAATAGATAAATCATCTTCATCAATCTTCTCCAACATTGATTGAGATGGGATCAATGGATCTTCTTTTAATTTCATCAAGGCCTCCATGGGTTCTTCAACTTGAAGGATTTGTGAGGATACTTCTTCCATAAATTTTTCTAGTTCTGGTTCTTGTTCTGGCTCCAGTTGTGGATCTTGGGATGCATGTACTTGTTCCACTATCCACGGTATTGAGGTCTCTATGATTTGAACTGTCTGACTAATTCTTTCAAATTGGGCTTCAATATCCTTATGAAATTATTCTTCTTGGTGTTGTACATTGATCACTTCTTGGTAAATTTCTGGAAAATACTCCTGAAGTTCAATTAATTCTCTTGCCAAACCCTCCAACACTGGGTATTAGAGGTTTCTTTAAGGTTTTCAATGAGATCCTTGAATTCAACCTCTGTTACGATTTGGATTCGAGCTCCCCAAATTTGTTTAGCTAAGAAAGAAACTTTATACTCTATAGACCAAGGTGATTCAATAACTGGTTCTCGCACTTTTGGGTAATTGTTCCATGAATTAAAAAAATATTCATTTGAAAACAACATGGTAAAAGATTTTTTTTTAAAAAAAATTAAATTTGAAAAGGTGAAATATTTACAAATAAATTTTGGCACTACCTCCCCAGCAAGGGTGCCAAGTTTGATGCATTCCTGTCATAGGGCATGGAAAAATAATAATTTCCTAAGTTAAAATGTAGTTAATTGGTTAACCTAGGATATCTCCTGAAGAGGACTTTACCCAAAACGAGTTGTCACTTTAAAGAGAGGGTAAGAAATGTTGTGTTTTTTAAATGAAATTTGAAATTAAAATGATTGAAAAACTATTATATTCAAAAAGGTGATTAGGTCGGGGTCGGTTTCCTAATTATAATGCTATCCTTGTTCAATTTAATTCAAACCTCTTCTTCTTAGTTGATTAAAGTGAGTTTCCACAATCGTTTCCTCTCACTTCCATGGTGAAATTATTATTGTGAGAGAAAACCTTACCAAGATCTTGGTTTGGTCAACTCTCCTTCCATGTGTAAAATAGTTGTATTGAATATCCTTAATTTAAATGGGAAATACCCGATTGGGTTTTTTTTATCCCAAACAATCAAGAACATTCACTACACCTTTTACACGTACTGACGATCGTTGAGTACTTCACCACTAATTCCTGGTTTATTCCATCGTATATAAACCAGAACTTAGTGGAGGGAGATATTGATTATTTTACCAGGGAAAAAATAAATAACGGAATTAATATTCAAGAACGATTGAACTTGATAATAAAATCCTATATAATAAATTGAAAACAACTTTGAAGAAGAAATAAATTTATTCAATTGCGTCCAAGAACTCAAGCATTACAATGTAGAAAACCAACCCTTTCCCAATCACTCCAAAAGTTTACCCCACCATGGTAAGGGTAATCGAGTTGAATGGGGAAGAAGAAGGCATTACAAAACTATGAAAAAAAATACAAGAGAATGCTGAAAATTTCTCCTTCTTGGTGTCCCAGAAGGAATGGGGTGGATAATGGGATGCTTTGAGAGGGCGGAGCTCTCCTCCTTTTATAGCCAGAATGTTTGCCCCGAATGTTGACGCGTTGTATCCCCATTAAATGACATCTTCAATCATTGAGACCTTCTTTAATGTTGTTCATAATTCACTTGTATGTGTCCCCTCAACATCTTAGCGGATTTGGACATGTATTCCGAGAGTTATGGCCATTTTACTATGAGAATTTATTCTGTCCAGTCAGACTCTCCAAAACGACATCCTCTGGATTAGGGTGATTTAATGACCCCATAAATGGCCAATTAACCCGGTGCTTCCTTCATAAAGGATCCTCCAAATCTCCTTGCACGTCCACCCACCGAAGTTAACAAGCTTTGGGCCCACAGTGGATGAGTTATGGATCCCACATCAAAACTAGGTAGAACTGAAAACAGTTTACTTGACCCAACTTGTGATCTTCTTTTGAGCTTCCATATGGCCGATTCAGATTTTAGTCCAAAAATAGTAAATGAAGACCTGGATGTTTAGAATCTGTAAAAGAAAGAATTTTTCAATTTGTATCAATGTAGATAATGTTATGGCCAAACTACCAAAATAATTTAAAACCGTCAAAACTCCAAAATGGCCAATTTTTACTATTCAACTCAAAATAACATCATTATCATAAAAATGAAACAATTCATCGTAGAGGAACAATTTTGTGGGTTTAAAACAATGATATTTAATATAAATTAATTGAAAATATTTTCTCTATCAATTCCCCCACACTTAGCACTTGGACTCCTGGACAAGTAAAAATCAAATCAAATCAAATCCAAAACACATATCAATGAGATCTATCAAATCAATTTAAAGAAACAAAAAGATATCATGCCTCATCAAAAATAGTTATTCCAAGTTCTCCATTTAAGATTTTAATATATTTCCACTTCATTTCTTATCCCATGCACACAAAACACCTACCTCACATAAATTTCCTCTCGTCTCACATGTTGAACAAGGGTTTTCTCATCCAAACTAACACAAGAGTCACCATAGGCTTGATAAATTCCTAATTATCCACCCGATGTGATTCAAGGACATGTGTTTCTCATGAGGACTTTTCAGGGTTGTTCTGTGGCTTCTGGTTGGTAGGATTTAGATGTTAAAAGTTCTGAGGCCGAAAAAGGAAGGCTTGGATCTTTTTTAAGCAAAATTGCAAGGTTCTAATTTTTACTCAAGTATGGTCTCCTTCAGTTCGCCTTTGTAGAAAACAGGCTCCATCAACATTTAATCAGATCAGCAGAAAAAATTTCAATCCTTTCAAACATGATTTTTCTTGAAAGCTCCATATAGGCACAACTTTCTTTTTTTACATTGGAAGCTCCAGAAAGGCACAGCTTCTCTTATCATAAAAGCTCCAGAAAAGGCACAGCTTTCAACAAAATAATTTTTCAGCATCACACACATCTCTTCCAAAATTTATATTCCACCCAAAGTATAACCAAATTAGGTAGTACACCACATGACATATTCCCCCACACTTAAGTTCAACTAGATTATGCAATTTTACTTCAAGAGCAGGTAGGATAGGGAAAATTGTCTTGTAATGTGGCTATCCTAACAGAAACTTCATGGATACTAGGGTCTAAAATGAAGTATAAATGTAAATGTGGGCCATAATGAAAAGGATTATTTTGAAAAGGGGGCTTCAAACCAAATAAATGCCTCAATAATTTAAAACACACATACCCCAACCCTCAAGTTTTGAAAGGAATAAATCAAATTCTGGTTAAAGAATGCATGAACTCGTTCTCTCAAGAAATGAGGAGAATGAAATGAATATGACAAAAATGGTTCAGAAGCCTCACATGAAAGTTACTTCAAAGATATAGACAGTGAAATATGGCATGAGATTCAAAAATCAGTGTACTTTTCATGAAATTCCAAAAAAAATGAACTTGAAACAAATTCATTTCAACATTCATTTAAGCTCAGTTTCTTGAAATAGATTGGTTCACTCATTGAAATGGGTTTCAAAAATGGTATTGATAATATTTTCAGCTCAAAAGTTTCAGAAACACACCAAAAATTGAAAAATAAACACACAAAAAATTTTAAAACACACAATTTTTTTTTATTTTGTGAAAACAAACATCAAATAAAAATCTTATACTACAAAAGTTCCCTCCCCCACACTTAAATGATGTAGTTTCCTCGATGCATTCAAGTGGATTTAACATATATGTAGATTTCTGATTGAATCACAACAGCTAAATAATTATAAAGGAGAGGTACAACCTGACTTATTGGCAATGCAACGTTGAGTTTGGATCCTAAGTGTTTCTCTTTGAAAACCTAAAAAGAGTAATAACATAACATAATAAATATATTAAAAGAAATGAAAATAGAAATAGGATGAGAAAAGAATGATAGATCTTGGTTTAATCCCCCAAGTGGGCCTTGGGTTTTGACTGCCTCCAGAGGGGAAGCTCTAATCGATTATCCCCAATCTGATGGTGGATGATGTTTCTTTGATTTGAACCACCAAATGTGGCTCTTCCCATCTTTCATTTCATTATTCTTGTTGAGGAGGACTCCATAGATAGAGTACACCAAATACACCCCCTTCGCAATGAGGTACACCATGCATTGTTGGGGTAGGATGAATTACAGAGCCTCCTCCTTCTTAGGTTCTGCATGAACAACATCTTCTTTATTTTCCAGTGGTTGCTGAAGGTATGATACATCTAGGGAAAAATCAAAGGGAATGTTAGAGTTTAATTCTATTTAAAAAAAATTAAAGCATTAGGAATCAATATCAAATTCTTCCCTTTCAAATTAAGTAGCTTGTGTCTCATTTTCCTCCAAAAAATTCACTATGATCTTCTCATGTAGTCCTTCCATTAAATTTTCAACAGGTTTAGGGAGCTCCAGATGTTCCTCTTCAGATGCATATTCTACCTCCAAGGAAATACAAGTGTTGGATGAATCTGAAAAATTAAAACAAGGGGAGGTAATACTCAATTCAGTTTCAACAAAATCAAAAGATAATGAGTTTATGAAAAGATTAACTCCCTGAGCTTGTTTGGATTCAATTTCTTCTTCAAAGGGAGGTGGATCTTGGAGTTGAATTTTCGTAGATAGAGGTAGTTAGTCAGACTCCTCTATCTTCTCTTCAAATTCCACTGCTTGTTTGGTTTATTCCTTCAATGTTGTTGAATCGTCTACATTATGAGGAATAGTTAGATCAAGAAGTTCCTCACACTCATTCTAGAAGTTATCCAAATCTTTTTGATCTCCCATATGCATTTAAATAGCTAAATCATCTTCATCAATCTTCTCCAACATTGATTGAGATGGGCTCAATGGATCTTCTTTTAACTTCATCAAGGCCTCCATGGGTTCTTCAATATGAAGGATTTGTAAGGAACTTCTTCCATCAATTTTTCTGGTTTTGGTTCTTGTTCTGGCTCCAGTTGTGGATCCTGGGATGCATGTACTTCTTCCACTATCCATGGTATTGAGGTCTCTAGGTTTTGAACTTTTTGACTAATTCTTTCAAATTGGGCTTCAATATCCTTATGAAATTATTCTTCTTGGTGTGGTACATTGATCATTTCTTGATAAAATTCTGGAAAATACTCCTGAAGTTCAATTAATTCTCTTTCCAAACCCTCCAACACTGGGTATTCGAGGTTCTCTTTAAGGTTTTCAATGAGATCCTTGAATTCATCTTCTGTTACGATTTGGATTCGAGCTCCTGAATTTGTTTATCTAAGAAAGAAACTTTATACTCTATAGACCAAGGTGATTCAATAACTGGTTCTCGCACTTGTGGGTAATTGTTCCATGAATTAAAAAAATATTCATTTGAAAACAACATGGTAAAAGATTTTTTTTTTTAAAAAAATTAAATTTGAAAAGGTGAAATATTTACAAATAAATTGTGGCACTACCTCCCCGGCAACGGCACCAAGTTTGAAGCACGCCTATCGTAGGGTGTGGAAAATAAATTATTTCCTAAGTTAAAATTTAGTTAAGTGGTTGACCTAGGATGTCTCTTGAAGAGGAGTGCACACAAAACGAGTTGTCACTTTAAAGCGAGGGTAAAAAAATGTTGTGTTTTTTAAATGAAATTTGAAATTAAAATGATTAAAAAACTATGATATTTAAAAAGGTGATTAGGTTGGGGTCGGTTTACTAATTATAATGCTATCCTTGTTCAATTTAATTCAAACCTCTTCTTCTTAGTTGATTAAAGTGATTTTCCACAATCGTTTCCTCTCACTTCCTTGGTGAAATTATTATTGTGAGAGAAAACATTACCAAGATCTTTGTTTGGTCAACTCTCCTTCCATGGGTAAAATAGTTGTATTGAATATCCTTAATTTAAATGGGCAATACCCGATCAGGTTTTGTTTATCCCAAACAATCAAGAACATTCACTACACCTTTTACACGTACTAACGATCGTCGAGTACTTCACCACTAATTCCTGGTTTATTCCATCGTATATAAACCAGAAATTAGTGGAGGGAGATATTGATTATTTTACCAACGCAAAAATAAATAACGAAATTAATATTCAAGAATGATCGAACTTGATAATAAAATACGGTATAATAAATTCAAAACAACTTTGAAGAAGAAAGAAATTTATTCAATTGCGTCCAAGAACTCAAGCATTACAATGTAGAAAACCAACCCTTTCCCAATCACTCCAAAAGTTTACCCCACCATGGTAAGGGTAATCTAGTTGAATGGGGAAGAAGAAGGAATTACAAAACTATGAAAAAAAATACACGATAATGCTGAAAAGTTCTCCTTCTTGGTGTCCCAGAAGGAATGGGGTGGATAATGGGATGCTTTGAGAGGGTGGATCTCTCCTCCTTTTATAGCCAGAATTTTTCCTCCAAATTTCGACGCATTGTATCCCCATTAAATGACATCTTCACGCATTGATCCCTTCTTGAATGTTGTTCATAATTCCATTGGCCGTGTCCCCTCAACATCTCAGCTGATTTGGACATGTATTCCGAGAGTTATGGCCATTTTACTATGAGCATTTATTCTGTCCAGTCAGACTCTCCAAAACGAAATCCTCCGGATTAGGGTGATTTAATGTCCCCATAAACGGCCAATTCACTCAGTGCTTCCTTCATAAAAGATCCTACAAAACTCCTTTCGCGCCCACCCACCGATGTTCACAAGATTTGGGCCCACAGTGGATGAGTTATGGATCCCACATCAAAACAAGACAGAACTAAAAACAGTTTTCTTGAGCCAACTTGTGAGATTCTTTTGAGCTTCCATATGGCCAATTCAAGTTTTAGTCAAAAAATAATAAATTAAGACCTGGATGTTTAGAATCTGTAAAATAAAGAATTTTTCATTTTGGATCAGTGTAGATAATGTTATGTCCAAACTACCGAAATCAATAAAAACTGTTAAAACTCCAAAATGGCCAATTTTTACTATTCAACTCAAAATAACATCATTATCATAAAAATGAAACAATTCATCTTAGAGGAACAATTTTGTGGGTTCAAAGCAATGATATTTAATATAAATTAATTGAAAATATTTGCTCTATCACTATCCCACAAAACTCCAAAATCAAACACACATTCAAAGAGCATGTATTTCAAAATATGATTCATCAACTCTATCTAGTCATTCGTTTCAGTGTGAAATGTTGTTCTCAACATGACCTATTACTGAATCTAATTTTGATGGAATTCCAAAAACAGTAAAGTAAAATCGGTGTCTCTCTCTCTAAAACATTTTCCAATGACACACCCTGAAGCCACACAACCTCCTGAACATATAATAGACCCAATGCTTCCACCTTGGATGAATCCATTATTGGAATGAAATGGGAAGATTTCGTTAGATGGTCAATCAATACCCAAATGGAATTCCTCCACTAGGGTGTATAAAGTAATCCAGTAATAAAATATATGGATATCTCATCTAACTTCTAAGTAGAAATAGGTAGTGGATAAAGAAATATCAAGGGCCTTTGGTGCTCTGATTTAACCGTCTGACAAGTATAACACTGTGATATGATGTTATCTATGTATCACCTCATACCAAGCCACATAAACTATCAACCCACATCATAAAACATCTTGGTGGAACTAAGGTTAATGACCCACTAGTATTGATGGCTATTTTTCATCACCACCTTCCTCAATGACAACGGAACCACAAAGAGATACTTTAACCACAAAATAATCGAGATAGACAATGACCAATCATAAGGCATCTCCTAACCATTTAGAAATCACTTAGAACCCCATAAGAACTCACCACTCATATTTCCTTACTGAATCAACTCTAGAAGATAAGGTTTTAGCTAAACACTGTCCAAGAACACACCTCCAATGTGTTCCTTGGTCTCCCGGTACATCAAAGAAAAAATCCCGATCAAAGTCCACTAATTACTGGACTCTTTCAATGGATGCACTAGAAATTTCCTACTCAAATGATCTTCCACAAAATTACCCTTACCTAGGGTATAGACTATAACAAAATCAAACCCCTAAAAGAAAGAAACCCAATGACACTACCTTAAATTTAAATCCTTCTAGGATAAAATGTTGGTTAACCACTTATGATCCAAATAAACGACAAACTTCTCACCAAAAATTTAATGTCTCCACATCTTCAAGGCATGAATAAGCATCAATAAATCAAAGCCATGGTTTGTGTAATAATCTTCATATGGTTAGAGTTGGCATGAACCATATGCCACCACATTTTCATCCTGCATCTACACACAACCAATACCCATACCTAAGGCATCACAGTAGACCACGTATTCATTTTCATATTCTTGTAAGATCTAAATAGGGGTTTTAGTCAACCAATGATTTAGATCCTAAAATGAAGCCTTTCACTCTAAGATCCATTCAAACATTACCCCATTTTAGGTAATCATTTTCATTGATAATGTAAGAGGAGATAAATCTCTAATGAATCACCAGTAATACCCTATAGACCAAAAATTATTCTAATCTCAAAAACATTATTCAGATATTCCCATGACATAACTACACTAATCATCTCGTGCTTCACTAAAACCTCTCATTCCTAGATAACATGACACATAAACTTCACTTCCCTAATCTAGAAGGTTCTATTAAAAAGATTATCATAGATATGATGATCATGAAGGGTGCCTAGAAGAATCCTAAAATTCCACTCAAGATCCTCCTCGGTCCTCAAATATACCATGATGTCATCCATAAATACCATGATAATAAAATCATAATACTAGTGGAACACCCTATTTATGGGCTCCATAAAGACCACTGGATCAATTTTCAAATCGAATAGAATTACCAGGTACTCGAAATTATTGTACCTACTTCAATAGGATGTTTTCAAAACATACACGTCTCTAACTCTGACATGATGATTCCCAGAATAAAAATCAATATTAGAGAACCACATTTCCCCATTAAGATGATCGAAAAGGACACAAATTTATGGAAAAGTGCACTTGTTCTTAATCATTACCTTATTCAACATTTAGTAATCAATACACTGCCAGAAAGATCCATCAGACTTCGTCACAAACAGAACTAGGGTGGCCTAATGTGAGACGTTCAAGTGAATGAAATATTTGGATTCCAAATCAGTGAGTTGTATCTTTAATCTCCCCTACTTGTTAGGGGCCATATTTTATGAGGGAAGATACATTGGATATGTTATTAGGTCCAAATCAAGGTAGAACTCCAAATCCTACTCTAGAGGAAAACCAATGAAATCCTCTAGAAAAAGCTCTAGGAACTCATCCACTATAAGAGGAAATAAACTCCAAGGAGCACCATAATTATCCTACAACATGAGAAATGAGATATGATAAATAATTATTCGTAACTCTATAAGTGTAGGTCCATCATATCATGACTGAGGATCCAATTCACCATACAAAACTAGCGTACTTCCATCGGGTACCAGAAAACTCCCTCACTGCCTATAAAAATCGATGAGCACCAGAAAATGCATTATCCAGTCCATATTGAGGTTCATTTAAAAGATTTACATCTCCAAAAATAATATTTAACATCCCATATCAACCCCAAGAATCATGAGTATATAGTATGGACACCTAAAAACCCACTCCCACTTCTTACCAATGTAATGTCTTAGAATTCCATGGGACTTTTTTTCAAATTTAAATGGGAGTTTTACAAGACCAAGATCTGAGATGACATGTAATTCTAAGACCCGGAGTGCTCGGAATAAATTTTTGAACTTTTTTTAAAGTATATTAATTAAACATGCTAGATGGATTTTCTATCTTTTTAACTGGTGCTCGGATCAAAAATCTGAGGGCTCCATTGAAACGACGGGATTTTCCTACAAAGGACATAACTTCAACTGAAGTGAGTCGACCAAAAAAGTTATTTTTTTCAGGACATTTTAAAGAAAATTTTTAAAAATAAAACATACATTTTTTTATGAATTTTTTTCAAATCGTTTCATCCCAACAGTTTTCCAACCAAGTGAAACTAAATATACAGTTTCATTAAATGAAACAGAATAAAAACATCGTAACATAAACTTAAATGAAACGTTGATTCCCCATTTAATCCTTTAATGACCAAGCATACAATGCAGTATTGTTGGCACAGTCCTGGTTATTCTCCATGTCTTTGTTAGGTGATGACAATGAACACCAACACCCTTTAAAATGGATCATCACCAATGACGATTAACCAATGTCTGTAAACAGAGGATCATGGAACGATGAATGACGTGACATCATTCATCGCCAATGAATGATCTGACCTAGTTAGGGGATGTGTTTTATGTTTTTTCTTACCCATTCATAAATTTAATGACAAATGCGGATCAACTCATGCTATTTTACCCACATATATTCATTCTTAGGAGATGGTTTTTATCGAGATTATTCCTTGGGAATTAATATTCTATTTTTCCCATCTTTTTATTTTTCTCTATTTAAACATTATAACATGAGTGGAATAACACTATGATTAATGATGGAAGAGTTTCATTCCTCCCTTTTTTGTTTGGATTTTTTCCTTCCTTTTTCCCATGTTCTTCACATTCTTCATAGGATGACAAACAGTCGGTAGTTATGCACCTGTTCATGGTGCAATGTTGACGGAGGTGTGACGAATGATGAGGATGGATAGATCGAGGTGGTGTGAGATATACCTCCAAATCAAGTGCCTCCCAACTTAAGGGATTGTAGTGGAGATTTGAACCAATGTCGATGAAGGACGTGGCCCAATGGTTCTGGAGCACCCCCCGGATCGAATAACGGACCATAGAAGCGTGTCTAATGGTCTACAGAAAAGGTTTCCAGCATGCTAGTGCTGGCGGTGGTGCTGGAGGAGGCATGCAGTAGTGGCCACAAGCTAGATGATGGTGTAGTGCACCATAGTGGCCCACCACAAAAGGGGTAATGGTGGCAGCCGCACAGCCTCTACGTGAAGGAGTCGCAGCCGAATCCATGTCATGGCCTAGACCCCCAGCAAAGCCGCGGGTATTGTTGAGTGAACCATTATGTGTGAACGGACCTATTGACAATGGTGGTGGTTCCATATGGCATCGCCTGGTTTACAATGGGCATGGCATAGCCGCATCCGATCTGAAAGATCCGGCCTGCTCAAAGGCAGGTCGGGTTGCTCCCGGTAGGCCATTCCCAGCTAGACAGGTTGGGCCATACCCACGGCCCAAGGTGCCAGGCCAAGCCCATTAGTCCAGGTCAGGTCAAACTCAGCTCAGTTTGACCAAGTCCAACCGGACCCGAACCCCACTCGCCCCTATTTCACAAAAAAAACTCGTAACCTTCAAACAGAGTGTATGTTTGACGATCCATCAATGACATTGGGACCCTTGTGATGAAAAGGTCTTTTAAAATATTTTATGTGAGTTTTTAAGAATGTTGGAGGATGAAATTTTTTATTTGAAGAGTAGGCCCTCCTGATAAGAGTTAAATTAGGGCATAATTATGTTTTTCTTTTGATGAGATTTTAGGACGGTTACTCCCTTGATGACTCATGGCGCGGGTACTCCTTATCCCTCTTCCTTCGTAGATACGGGGCTCCCTAAGTTCATGGGTGCGGGTTTATTTTCCTTTAAGTTGTTTCCTAAGATAGTATTACTCCCCTGTAGTATTAGGGAATGGGTTCTTGTAAAAGTTAATAAAGGAAAAGTTGGCACTTTCCTGTTTTGCTAGGGAGTGGGTCCTCTATCCTTGGAGTCGGTACTCCCATATTGGACTAGGGAATGGTTCCTACATATCTAATGATTATAGAGTCAGTAATCCCCTATGAGGTAGAAATTGGGTCCTATATTGTAGGATTAAGTACTCTCCTATTTTTCCAGGGTGTGGGTCCTCAAAACGCAGTGCTACGGCAGAGTCGGTACTCCCCTGTCATTCCAAGGAGGGGGTCCTCTAGCCTAGGGTCGATACTCCCCCAACATACTTGGGTGAGGGTCCCCCATAGTGAACTGACTGACATAGTTGGTACTCCCCTATATTACCAGGGAGTGGGTCCTCTAGTTACTGAGTGGTACTCCCCTACTGAGTTGGGTGCGGGTCCTCGATTTACAGAGTTTTAATCCCCTTCTGATTGAGGGTTCAGGTCCATCATGAGTAGTACTCCCCTATTGGAACTAGGTGCATATCCTCACTTATAGATTCATACTCCCCCATCTTCTAATAGCAACGAGTAGCGAGTCCTCCATAGGAGTTAGGGCTCCCTCGACTGAAGGACATAGTTACGAGGAGCAAGACCCTCCACTTGAAGAGTTTGATACCTAACTAGGAGTTTGTTCTCCCTCAATATAATGAGTCACGGGCCACTCCTTATAAGAGTGACTGAGGTATCATAGGTTAGTCTAGAGCAGTGCTCCCTCAACTAAGAACAGTGACGAGGAGAGGGCCTATTCACTTGGGTTTCCATAGTCTTACATCAGGAAAAAAACTGTGATGACTAGACCTCAAGTTTCATGCACTATAGTCAGACCTAATTGAATGTTCTAGATGGGGAACATTCTCTCAGATGTACCATTAGGAATGGTAGTGTTGTTCCTGATTGAGTGCATCTCTTGGACGGGTTCCATCAGGGATGACTGACCTTATAGAGTTTGATCTCCTGGTTTGCGTGTTATAACTTGAGCCGTTAATGAGAGTAAAAAAGCTGGTTATGTGGTTGGGACCACATGTTTTCTTAGTGGAAGAAACAGCAAATATAGATGTTCATGGTATATGTATGGTTATATACCCTAGTAGAGTTGAATGTCTATTTCTCTTTGGTTTCTCTCTTTGGATTTACCTTTGTGGTATCAGGGTCCCCCAATGAGTATTATTCTACTCACCCTTGCACATGATTTACCCGCACTTGTCGTGTCTTTTGTAGATGACTGACACTTTGATGGAGTCCAAGGAGGACCAAGACCTGGTGGTGTTCAGTGAGATCAGATTGATGGGGTGTACTTCTACAACTTTAGGCAGCTACCCTTCACCTACCCTTCAGGTAGGCTTCCTAGTGGATGAGACTTAGGGTCTTGGAGTCTTACTTTTGTTTTTTTTTTGGCAGGCCTGTATAATGGACTAGGTTTCCACCCAATACTTTACTTTCTGTTGTACTCTGTTTGTCTTTTACTTAGTGTATTGCATACATGGATTCTTTGTATTCTACTTTCTAGTACCTTTGGTTGGGAATTGTGTGCAAGTGTACCAGTACTTCGAAAATGCCTCCCATTTACAGGATAATGCCTTCAGTGCTAGTCACCATCCCCTTGCATTTGGGAGGTGGGATTGGGGTAGTCGTGGAATGGGCCCAGGGGGACGGGTCATGACAAATTGGTATAAGAGGTGGTTGATTCTACCTTGAAGACCAAGGTTTTGTTATTTTGGTTTTTGGGCAACAGTGTTAAGTGATTTGAGTTTGGATTTCAGACTAGGGACTCTAGTATTGGTGTGGTGGACAACGTATCCTCACACCAAGACTCTAGACACCTATTTTCTGAATTGGTACAAGGAAACACTGGTTGCAGGAAAATAAAGGGTACATGAATCATGTTCGAATGGTTGTGATTTCCATGTCCTTATTGATTCAGTTCTCCCGATATACTCGTTAACCATGGTTCACCTTGATATATTTCAAGATTCCACCATGAAAACAGCCATATAGGATTCAACAACGTGATCATAATGATAATCCACAATGAGTGGAGGCTTCGGTATAGGTCACTAAATCTGTGGTGTTACCTTCGGGTGGTGCACTAGTGTAGTATTTGTGGAGGATGAGTTCTCTACATGAGTTCCAGAGGTAGAGACATCCTAGGTTATGAGGTGAGATAGATCCTCATGTATATGAGGATTGGCTTAAGGCGGTTACGTGAGTCTTCCACCTAGTGAGTATGGATCTCAACCAGATGGTGATATTAGACACGATCCTTCTTTAGGGATTAGCGGGGAGATGGTGGACCTTGAATATCTAGACATATGACAAGGTGACCTAGACCTCTGAGCAGGGACTACCCTAGGAGATCATGGCGTTGATGATACCCCTTATCATTCTGACATATATTGGGGTTCTGAAGCGATCCCCGGTGGTTGATATATACCTAATAGAGGAATAAATGGATGTGACCTACATTAGAGATCACCAGGTATAGATGTATGCTGAAGCTAGCAGAGGACAGGTGATAGGATCATGGCATAGGAGGCATACCCATGCCCTAAAATAGATACGTGGATCTGTGCCGCAAGAGCAGCGCCAAGGAGCTGATCAGCTGCAGGAGAGGTAGTGTTACACTTTCAATGGCTGGGGGCATCTCGCAAGTGATTGTATAACCCGTCATTCCACTAAGATGGAGCCGGATGACGAGCCTCTTGGAAGATAAAACACTTGGAGAAAGGGGTTTTTCATGATGTTGGGAAAGGAAGAGGAGCTGGACGAGCAGCAAGAGGTGGCAGGCAGTTTTCATCTTTTTCACCACCACCACCAGGTGGTCCACGCCATGCTCGGGGAGCAAGAGGACATGGGCTAGGGTAGCTGCATTAAATATTTCCTTATAACCCAGAAGCTCAATGAGAATTTCAATGTACGATCTGTGTCTTCTCTTTTAGATGCCTTTCTAAATAAACGCAGGTGGTAGTCATCCTCATTTTTTCCAGTACTATTTGAGAATTTGAGGTTTTGGTTGGACCTGGGACATGACCCTCACACTTAGAGACTCATGTTAGAGGATATCTATTTATCACACACTAGCGGTGATATTGAGACCTAACTCTTGAAGGAATGATTTGCGGTTGGGGTCTCTTATTCATGGAGTCGAGGCCTTAAGAATTCATTCTCGGAATGGAATAATACCATTCATACCTAGATTGATGATATTAGGAAAAGGATGTGGTGTTTTTGAGATATTTATAATAGTTTTTCCTTTCAGGGAAAGGAAAAATCAAGCAGCACAGGGCGGACTCTCAAGAAGAGTCATTTTGGGAAGAATTACATGGTGGAAGAGTTAGACCCCATGATGATTCCATAATATGAAATGGTTTTTAACCATCCACACTCAACTTAGATTCCGCTAGTGAGTGTGTAAGTGTTCCAGTTTTGGTAATTTGTGTGGCTGTTGGAGGTTTCAGACATAGGGCCTAGTAAGACCCAACATTATCTTGTGGGAAACTATGTTTCATTCATATATAACCATGCATGATTATTGTCAACCTTGAATAAATTACACATGTAGAGGCTTTAACATATTTCATATAGGGGTATATGTGAACAGTCGGTTTCTGTCTATATCTACATCAGGTTAGTGTGGGGGTGAGCTGTTATACCCCATGACTACAAATGGATTGGAGTACATAGTGCTTTCCCCACCTGTAGCTAAAGAGAAATGATCCCATTGTTGTATGATGTTGACCTAGAAGAATCTGGACATGAATGTGGTTGATCTATGGGGTTCCTTGAGGTTTATGCTTGTAACAAGTACAAAGTCCCTTGATGAACTCATTTTTATTCCATTGATTTTAAGATTTTGCTTTTTAGGGACTAAAATCCTTAAAATGGGAAGAATGTAATGTCCCATAATTCCATGGAATTTTTCTTTCAAATTTAAATGGGAGTTTTATGAGACCAATCTTTGAGATATCATCTAATTCCAAGACCTGGAGTGGCCGGAATCGATTTTTGACCTTTTTTTAATGTTTATTAATTAAATTTGTGAGTGGGGTTCTCTATCTTTTGAACTGGTGCTCGGATCAAAAATACAAGGGCACTGTTTAACTCAGAACAACTGGATTCAACTAAAAAGGACATAAATTTGACCAGCACTGGTTGACCAAAAAAGTTATTTTTTGGGCATTTTTAAATAAAAAAAAGTTAAAAATAAAATAAACTTGTTTTATTTTTTTATGATTTTTTTTTTAAATTGTTGCAGTCTAAGGTTTTTCCAACTAAGAGGAACTGAATACATTGTTTAATTATATGAAAAATCATAACATTTTCATAAAATAAATGTAACCAAAACACTTATTCATGTTTCGCCCTTTAATTACCAAGAATACATAGTAGGATTCTTGGTACAATCCTGGTTATACTCCAAGGATCTGGTGGGTCACGACAAAAAACGCCAACCCCACTTCGAATGGATAATCGCCAACAATGATCGACCAATGGCTGTAAATAGAGGATCATGAAACGAAGAACCTATAGACACCATTCATCGCTAAAAAATGATTTGACCCAGGTAGGGGTTTTGTTTTATGTTTGTTATTCCCGGTTCTTAAATTTAACATCAAACATAGATCAACTCATGCTGGTTGAACCATGGATCATTGTTCTTTCAAGAGGGTTTTTATTAAGATTGTTCTTGGGGAATTAATATTCCATTTTTCCCATGTTTTTATTTTTATCCGTTTAAACCTTATAATGGGAGTGAAATAATGTCATGAAAAATGATGGCGTAGGTTTATTCCTCTCTTTTCTTTTTGGATTTTCTCTTTCCTTCTTCTCACATTCTTTAAATTATTCACAGAACGATGAGTGGTTGGTTATTGTGCACCCATTATTGATGCAACAATGATAGGAATGGTAAAGTTGTAACCTATGGAGTGCATCTCTCAGATGGGTGCCATCATTCGTGTTTGAGCTCGTGGAGTGTGATCTCATGGTATGTGTGTTACGACTTAATCCCTCGATTAGATTCCTAAATTTGGTTGTGTGGTTGGGACCAAATATTTTCTTAGTGGCTAAAACGATCATATTTGGATGATCATGGAAAATGTATGGGAATATACCTGAGTAGAGATGACTGTGAATTTCTTTGTCTTTTTCCTCGTGTGCTTTACCTTTGTGGTTTCGAGGTCCCTTATTGAGTATTTTTTTACTCACCCATGCATAGGTTTTGGCCACACATGTCATGTCTTGTGTAGAGGATCTATGATTTGATAGAGTCCAGGGAGGAGCAGGACCTGGTGGTGTTTAGTGAGATCAAATAGACGAGGTGTACTTATATAGCTTCAGGTAGATACTCTTCACTTACCCTTCAGGTAGGCTTCCCGGCAGACAAGCTTTAGGGTCTTGGAGTTTTACTTTTGTTCTGTTATTATATTGGTGGACTTGTATACTTTCCTAGGTTTCTACATTGTACTTTACTTTCCATTGTACTCTGATTGTGTTTTACTTATTGGATTTCATGCATGCTTTCCTTGGATTATACTTTCTATTACATTTGGATGGGATTTGTGTGTGTGTGTAAAGGTATGTTGAAAATTCCTCCCATTTTCAGGATAATTCCTTCAGTGCTAGTCTTCAGCTCCTGGCCATTGGGAGGCAGGCTTGGGGTAGTCACGGAATGGGCTCTGTGGGATGGGTCATGACAACCAAGCAGTGTTTCTGACTCCATCACATATGGAATATGATCGGTTGGAAACATTAACACATCTATCATGTGGGATGAAATAAAAGAAACTAAAGTACCAAAATCAAATAGATCAAAATCTAAAGATGATAGAATAATAACGGTACCTCAAACTATCAGAGTCCCCACATATTATTGTAATGGAACTCGTTCCACGGCATGAAGTTCCCTCACGTCAGCCTGACCCTAAGAGTGACCACTGACATTCGGCTCCACCCTAAATTGAATCTTACCATAAGAAGATTCATTCCTATCACCTCGAACTCCAAACCAAGAATCCATTGTCCTAGATTGTTTTTATGAGGATAACATCCCTTTTAAAGCTATAGATCCTATACCACTCTGATATGGGTGTTCCATTATGTAAAATCATTTCATGTTCCCTA
This sequence comes from Viscum album, assembly GCA_963277665.1. Classification (NCBI taxonomy): domain Eukaryota; kingdom Viridiplantae; phylum Streptophyta; class Magnoliopsida; order Santalales; family Viscaceae; genus Viscum; species Viscum album. The sequence goes on from OY728139.1 coordinate 909,030,488, forward strand.
TAGTTCTACATTGGTGAGAAGGTCATGGTAGATATGAACATGAAGATATCATGTGCCCTACATTCCCATAGTGATGTAACATGATTCACCCATCCTTAGAAGACACAGACGGTGAAGGTCGGGAAGGATTTCTTGAACTACCACCACCCTTCTCCCCTTTATTTTCGCGCTTCCTTTTCTTCCCGGATGAACATCGTCTACCCACTGTTGACATTGCACTATATAAACTAGTCATTCCATTATGATCAATTTCTAACATCATGGCACGAAAATCCACCTCAGTATAAGTTTTCATCTTGAAATTGAAGACACGAGATCAGATATCTAGCCACATCCCCATCTTAACCTTTTGGTCCTTCAGCTGCTCATTGGAAACAATCTTGGGTGTATACCGAACTAAGTCTATAAATTGGTTAGCATACTCCATTGTGATCTTGTCTCACTAGATAATCTCCAAAAACTCTCGATACCTGGTGAAGGACAAAATCATAGGACAACTCTACTCCTTGAAGACACCTTTGAAATCCTTCCAACCCATATGCTCATACATTCAATCTTTCACCACTGTGTCCCACAACTTGAAACTGGTACCTTCTAATATGAATGAATCACACCTCACTATGACCTCCTCAGGAGTATCATAAAACATGAACAGCATATTTATCTTCTCAATCCACTCTTCTTCTTCATAGGGTTTCATTCTACTTTGGAAAGAATGAGGCTTGTTCATGAGGAACTCATGAGCTTTTTCCTTTCTAGGACATAGTTCAGCATCTCTAAACTGAGCGGAACTAGATCCCTCTCCTTGACCCAAGTCATGGACAACCCAAACCAGTAGTTCCACATATCTCTGATCGATTGTTGAGGGATAACTCTCTCCAACATATCCTAATGGTCACATAGGAAGTCTCTATGGAGGATTCTTGCTACAACAATTAATAAACATAATGATATCCACCAATAAACCCATTCTGAAAATTTCCAGCAATAACAACAATTTCATAAATCAAAATATAACCCCATATATCAGAATAACAGTACTGACCAAATCAGTCCCACCCTAACCAATTTTCATATACAGTATGTAGCTTGTACCTCTCACTTGGAGGAGAATTCAAACCAAATCTCAACATCCCATGGTTACTCGGGTCCTGTCATGAGGTGTGTTGGACATAAACCACACTCGCAAATAGAACCTCATTCCCTATCATAACTCTAGACTATCTAGACACTTTCTAAAAATAACATGACCTAAAAAGAGTATAACCACCTCTAATACCATTTTTTTTCAACCAAACCAGGGTTCCATCCAACCCAACACTCGACCCAATTCATGGCATGGCCTAAAGGAAATTCCCAATCCCCACTAGAAGGAAACTAGTGCCTAGGTATCAAAAATACTCATTGTGAATGATTTCACCCATTTATATAATCAAAAAAAACCAACGTTTATATGCAAAAAAATAACTGATAACCAAAACTAAATGAGGAACAACAATTTTCATATTCAAAGTTTTAAAACATTAACTAAAACCAAAAGTACTAAAATAGAATTGGAACTACAAAACTATCCAAAAAACCTCCATGAAACAAGAGGGGAATCACCCCCAATCCACCACCATCCAATGCTGTAAGAATTGGACCACTTGAAATAGGATCCACCATCACCACCACAATACATCTTTCCTTTACCTAGGTCATACCTAACAATTTCTATCGACACCCAAAAGTGTATGTAGGGTGTGGTCCAAATCCCGATAGGATGCAACTCCAAAGAAATATTCCATGATATAACATTAAAATACAAATAAACATTCACATTATATAATAATATTTAATATATTTTGAGAAAAACATTCTCAAGAAACACTTTTTAAGGAAAAACTTTTTCAGAAATAAACTTGCTTGAAATAAAAATGTACACAAGGCCTTCCATATAATGAAAACGATCCCCATATTAGATTAGCATCATGTCACAAGAGAGCACCATGGTTAATCCATTTTGGTGACTATCACAAGTGGTACCCTAGGAAACATTTTCCCTAGTGATTGAAATCCTCCAACTAAAATACCAACATATTCCCATGGACAAGATAGAAGAGGGGAATGCATCCTAAGGTCTAATGCTCTCAAAATAAATATCCAATTAAAATAGTATTCACATGCAAGATCCGCTATAGTTGATCCCATCACAATGTTCTAGTGGTATCCAATGATATCACATGTTCAGTTTCTGTTGTAGTGTTAACCCTGCTAGATGAATTTGGGCTTCACCACTACTAAGTCAACTAGTGTGCTAGTTCTACCTGAATGGCATGAAGTGCTTATTTTTTATTTTATTATGGATAATTCCCATTTTAAGGGTTTAAGGGGAACCCTACATGACCCATAGGCCTAAGGAACAAGGCTCAACATGACCCAAAAAACAATACATGATTTGAATGCCTAGAGGCATACTATGCCCATTAAATGGATCATAGGTTCTACCCAATATAACTTCCCCTCCCCAGTTTCTGTATCATTGATCACCTAGCTCCCTACCTTGAATTTCTAATTGGTTATCATTACCCTATATAATTCTACATGGTGCCTGGTCTTGATGGTGGTTACCATAACCTCTCATTCTTCTAATTCGGTTAGATCTGCTTCTATTGATTGCTACTCATTTTTTCTCTAATCCTCTTCAGGGGCCTGCTTGGTGTGAATTGGGAAAATCTTTGGTCTTTGTGGCCTAAAGGCCCTGAGTCCCGAAAGGCCTTTGAAAACTCAAAGGCCCCGAGACCCATAGTCCCAAACCGATGGCCAGAAGGCCCAAATCAATTGAATAGTTCTGGCTTCTACAATACAGAATAATACCTACTATAGTACTGCTACAGTCCCTACTACTGTGCCTACTACATTTCTGCTATAGTAACCTAGAAATTCACCACCAACTAGTTTTTATCATTTGTCTCTTGGATTCCAAGAAGGATCCCTTACCACTCGGGTATGGGATCTTTGGCTACTATTTATAGTTTTTTCACTTAAATACCTCATATTCCATTTGTTTTCAAATTCCATTTCACATATCACATAAATAACGGCTTTTATATACACATAACAAGCATTATAAGAATACAATTACATCACCTATTTTTCATTTTCACACTGATCCAATGATCAAAATCCACTTGGAAACACCATTTTCCATAAACAAAACCAATTTCTATTTCCCACACAAACCAAAACCATTTGGAAGTATATTTCGCATTGCATTCACTATTTAGGAAACCCATTTGAAAATTAATCAAGAAGAATACATATGGAATCCAACTATTTCCATAGGAAAATCCCCTTTTAAATTCGAACTCACATCAAAAAAAATTATAGCATGCTTCACATCACTTTTGCAATTCAAAAACACATTTAAGGTAAACAACAAACAAACTAATATGCAACAAAACCCATTTCTCTTGGAAAATCCACTTTCAAAATATTCACACATTTAAATATCCTTGAAAACAAATTTCACACCTTTCACACAAGGCATAAAACATATTCAAGAAACACTACAATGAAGAACATCATAAACATGACCACCCTTCTTTAAGAAATCCCACTTTAATCCCCTGTTCACCACAAACATTTTCAAAAACATGTATTTTACCATAAAAATAATCAATAGAAAACATAAAAACAGTCAAGAAAGTAATAAAAACTCATCTAATTATGTATAACCCTGAAACCAACTACCTCACACGTGGAAACATCCTAAAATCAGGGCTAAACCGCAACTACACCTCCAAAATAACCTATAATGTAAGATTGTGCAATAACCATCATGATTTCAACCCACATCTCAATATTGGAACCTCATTAGATCAAATAACCTGTTGGAAAACAATAACTCAAGAATGAGGAATGAATAACCCTAGAAAGAGGAATAAATCAATGGAAAAGAGACTTACTTGATGAATCTTGGAAGTTAAAAGGCTAAAACCACCCAAATATAGATGCTCAAAGGAATCAAAAAGGTTTAGATGAATCTCCCATGGTTGAAAATCCCATATAGGGTTGTTGGGAGGTGATTTTGGGATAAAATTGAAGAGGTAAAAATAATAATTTTACAATTTTTAATTACTCAAACAAGTCTCATGGTTTTCCCAAATGGTTTTCCAAACCGTGTGGTGACTTCACATCCCTCACTATCAAATAGGAATAAACTGCATGATTAGCCCGCATGGTTTTCCAAACTGTACGCCAACTATGTGGTCTCTAATGTCTGAAATGAACATTTATCACATGATTTCCTATGTGAGGGTGCATGGTTTCCCCAAACCATGCGCCACCTATTTTCAATCCCAAAATCTCCATTTTTCACCAAAAACTCTAGTATAAGCCCAAGGATAAATTCAATAATAAAACTAAAAAAAACCTCAAAGAATCACGAATGTGACACTCAAATTCTATAATTTATTCGGTAATTATTACATATTCAATATTTTAGTTAAAATATGTCATTGATATAAGAAATTTATTTTTACTATTCACCTAAAAATTTATGGTTTCCCAAAATTTATAGAAAAAAACTTTGGAGATTTCAATATTTTGATTCTAAAAATGACCTTTATTTTATCAAAATAATTTTATATCATGTGTAATTTTAAATATAAACATAAAAAATATGGTTTTTAGGAAATATATTTTTTCAAAATAAAACTTACACCTTCATTGAGTTTATAAAATAGATGTTGAAATTATGGTATTATAGTATTTACATTTTATTAAATTATTATTGGTAAATATTCTTTATATTAGATTTTAAAATTTTGAGGTTAGGTTATAGTTCCAAAAGTTAGGATACTAATACTAGTGATCATATTATTATTTTAATAGTCATATTACATTCTATAAATAACGCTTAATTTCATCATTAATCATCCACATAAATTCCTCTAAAGGGTTTACATTCATCATTTATAAAATATGTATTGGATTGTTAATGTTTTCACTCCTTTTTACATTGATTTTTATTAGTGCGATAATTCTTGGAAATCAATGTGATCCACTTTTTCTAGTTTCAGTTATTCTATGTTTTTATTTTTCCCATGATACTATTTTCTATTTTCATGTATATATTTATTCTAAAAATGTAATGATCCACTTAATGAAATAATTTTTTTCATTTTCATTATGTATTTATTGTCTTTATACTATACTATATTCCTAAATATGACACACATATTTATCTAAAATAATTATTTAAATTTATAAAATTGTAGGTCATTATACTTTTATCATTTAGAAATTATATCCTAAAAATTTCAACTCATATCCTCAATTGAAAATATGTGAGGTTACTTTTGGTTCATTTCCTCATATAGTTCCCATATTTCCTATTCATACTTGTGGTTCTTCGGAAGTACATAGACCAGGTTATTTTTATTGTTTTATGGAACTTTATCACTATGGTCTATGATCTTCATCAGTTTATCCTTATATAAGAATAAATTCTCACATTGTAGCACCACCATAGTTATTACATATGAGAGGTCATGTATGAACTTCTTTATAAGGTATATATGGAACACATCATAAACATTATCCATGTTTTATGGAAGTGCTAACCGATATGTTATATCTCTTTTCCAATCAAGTGTCCCAAAGGTTATAATATACCTGAGAATATTCTTTCCTTACCTTCCAAACCACTTGAATCTATTCCAACATGAAATTTTAATGAACATGTTATCTACAATTTCGAACAACAATCCCCATCTATTATTGTTAGGATAACACTTTTTTTAATAGGATATATTTAAATGTGTTTCTAGATGGTTTGAAAATTCTACATCATCTCTTATAAAAGATTATTTCTAAGTAACTACCTTTCATCAACTTCTTCCACACATGTAGGAGTTCTATATCACTTCCCGTATAGAGATCCATAAAGGGTAATTTTAATAATAGAGTTGAATATTTTTTTATATGAGAACTAAATCAATGGAATTCGTTGTTCTTGTCCTCCATTAATTTATATTTAGTATGTCCTCAGTATTTCCTAATTTTTCTAAATAATCCTTTTAGATTAGCCATCATTTAGAGGGAGATATTTCAAATTAATGTTCAATTCAGTATTCATTACATGTTAAATAAATTTCCATAATTTTAAAATAAACCACATATAATGATCAAATATGATCAAACATGGTTCCCCATGTATCCTCACAACTTCTATTATATATATCTTAGAAATATAAGAAACTAAAAAATATTCCGGACTGGTGATGAAGTGGGTAAAATTGGGGATTCGGTCCACCAAAACACTTTTCGCATTGCTTCCTCTAGATACCTTAGGGAGATGAGTGATAAAGATTTTAGTGATTTTTTATTATTTAATTATATTTATTGTTAATGGTTGAATTACCTTCTTAAAACAATTTCACTCTACTTTAAATTTCTGACATGAAAATCACTTTTAGGTGTAGTCAGTGATCTCATTCCTCATGTTATCCAACCATATTTTTTGTCAAATATCTCTTTATATCTTAGTACTTCCAAGATGGATGGATAAGATAATATGTGTGTATTATCTAATCTCTCTCTATTTATATAAGGTGATAATAACATAGAATTGTTTTTACCAAAATAAACAAAACCATATTTTTTATGTTTAATTCATGAAACATCTATTCCTTTACTATTATCACATTATTTTAAATCCCAAAATTATCCAATTGTTCACCCTTGATCTTTACATGTTTGTATGGTCGGTTAATAGTTTGGTAATAGTAATATGTATTCTGTAATTTTATTATTTCTAGATCAATCTATTTCATACCCATGAAGATAGGCTCATTATAAATATCTATCATGGATATAGTAGTAGGTTATTTACTTCTAAAATAAGCATCTGCCTTATTTACCTTTTTAGGATGGTAGTGAATTGAGTACCATAGTTCATGATCATCTATAACTATATTTATTATATTATTTTGAACTCATTATATGTGAATATATACTTTATACTCTTTTTATTTGTATATATGAAAAACTTCTCACCATAGAGGCAGTGCCTCTAAATTTTTAATGTGAATATCATAGCTACTAACTCTAAATAATGTGTCAAGTAGTTATCATCATGGATTTTAAATTTAAATGAGTCATAGACTATAAATTTATCATGTCTCATGAGTAGAAAACATAATCATATCTTATAATCATTATTATATATCATAAACCCTTTTCCACTAGAGGATAGTTTGATTATAGGTGCAATGATTATCCTATTCTTGATCTCCTTAAAACATTCCTCAGATTTTTCCATCTAAACTTCCTTTTCCATTTTTTAGGTAAACATAATTTTTGGGCCAATAAATCATGATAAGTTTATAAAAAATCATTGTTAATACCTATATAATCCAATAAAAATTTATTTTTTCATAAATCTTGAGGGACTAGTCCAGTCCTTGACTTCCTTTTTCTTTTAAAAGCCTACTGAAATTCCCTCACTAGTGATCATAATCCCCAAGAATGTGCTTGTTTCATCCAAAATTAAAAATGGTAAAATTTTGATTAAAACTCCATATTATATAAATTCATTAGAGTAATACAAATATTAATTTAATTTTAATCCTTTAACTTCAAGTAGATTAGATTGTTTTCAATAAATACTACCAAAAAATTTCAAGGTAGTCTATAAAGACTCTATTCATCAAGTCCATCAATATTTTAGGGAAATTTGTAAGTTTAAATAGAATAACTGTGAATTCATAATGTTCATATATCATATGGAAAGTTATTTTAGAAAATATTCCAAATTCACCATTAGCTAATGATATCCAAAATAAGGATTCACCTTAAAGAATTATTGTGATACTAAAAGTTTCTCAAATATGTAATCAGTCCTAGTTAGGGGTAACATGTTCTTATTGATGAACTCATTTGTCACCCAGTAATTAATTTATATCTACATTAACCCATAATTTTTCATGATAATGATAATTTTCACACTCCAAGGTGATTCACTAGGTAATATGAACCAAAAGCATTAGTATCTACTTCTTTAAATCCTCTTAATCTATAGAGTCATCCAATACAGACAGTATAAGATGTGGGTGAATTTGGGTATGAGTTATATTAATAAATCTACCTCATGATCAATGGGATATACAGGAGACTATTTTATAAATATATAAATATATTCCCTCATAATGGGCATTCACTTTAAGTTTATTCATTACATTTACACAAATATTGGGGAAATATATTATTTTTCATTAGGAATCAACACATGTACGGATGAGGTATTTTATAAAAGAGATTCATGATCCAATTTTCATTTATATAATATCATAGAATAGTCTAAAATGTATAAATATATTCCTTTTCCTAGTAGTTTATATGATCTCTATATAGTTAGATCCAATGTAATCCTAGTATAGCATCAAAATCCACTAGTGGAATGATTATAGGATTTTCATGAAGAATATTTCCATGGATACTAACTATAGAAAAGTAAAACACATGTATTTTAATGATTTAACCACTATGTGTTTACATGGATATCTCTACTTCAAGATATTAGGGAGGTGATTCAATGGTTCTACAAAACCTTTAGGATATAATGTAATACATAATACCCAAATCAAATAAAAAAAATCATTCATTAGTGAATATGATGTCTACCTTATATGACTTCATTTTATAATTCAACCTCAATAGTAATGAACTAATAGACATTCCCTTATGGACTCTTCATTGGTTGTTTTTGACATTCATTACCCTTTAATACCCTTGGTTGGGTTCACTCTCTTTCATAGTTCACTTTATTCTTTTAGTTGAAGTATTTAACCCTGGGTGTTGTGTTGAGTGGTGAATTCTTTCCCTCCATCATTTTAGTCATATATGTTATATCTATTTTCAATTCATGATATTTATGCCTTTATCTACCAAACATAAACCATTTACTCATTCTTTTGAGTTAATCTCCATAATGATTCCTTCCACATTTTTGACATGAAGGTGGTTGGATCTTCTTCTATCCTTTATCATTTGATCCACCATCTTGAAAATTAACCATTCATTTTTAATCTCCATGTCCATGTGAGAAATCTCCAAACACCATCTCAACATTGATATCACATCAAACTACTTCTGTATAATTTCCAAAGTATTATTTATACAGATATTTTCATATATGTGTTTTTAAAACACTAAATAATATCTCATTTTTTATCATTTTTTTCTAGAAAAACTCAAGGCATACTATACATAAATTATTAAATTAACCTCATAAGTCATGATAGATTTACTATAGATTTACTTAAGGTCTTGAAATTATATATCAATCATTCCTTGATGAGTTTGAGGGAAATTTATATTAAGAAATACCATATTAAATACTTAACCCTCCATTGATTCCATATTATTCCTCATCTTTTTATTATTGGTTAGTGTTATCCATTGATTAGATTCTCTATATAAATTATTGATATCTAGATTTAATTTCTTATTTTTAGAAAAGTAAATCTCAAAAAAAATATTTTCCATTGATTTTACCCACTGTTATGCAATAAATGGATCGAAAGAACCACCAAATTTCAGTGGTCATTATCACATAAAGGAATTGATGGCCAGATTATTCTTCTTGGGTGAAGGTAGTTTTTTCACATTGTTTAGGTTATTTTTTATATCATGAGAAAACTTTTTTATGTATAACCATTAGGTTTTGAAATACACCTATCATTGAATTAGTAATATCATTTAAAAAATCATTGCATTATCCCTCAAAAGGCTTATTGGTTTGGTTTCTCTTGGTTCCTATTATTTTATGAAATAAAAAAGTTTATAAGAAAACATGAGTTAATAATTTAGCAAAAAAAATTTATTTTCATGTAAAAATAAATTCAAAAGGCATATCTTTTGGTATCAATAAGTTTATCATAGGTTTTCTTTGATTAACATAACACTCAAATCATTATTCTAGGATTATATACATAAATTATTTCTATCATTATGATAAATTATTATTTTAGTTAAATGTACTTTATAATTGTTTGTAAAGATATTCTGATCAATAAAATCATATTATGCTTGGAGTGTCAAATCATATGTTCAGTTAGGATCAATTTTCTTGCACTTAGTGAAGATCAAGTTAATAACCAACCAATATTTTTTAAGGATATTATATATAGGTTCATCTATTCTAGAGCCTATATCTACTTTTTCATATCTAGATAGGGGTTTCATTTATATGATACCATAAAATCTATACTTTACCAAATTTGTGGTATTTGTTTCTACAGTAAAAGTTATTACTATGATTTTTAGTAGTTTTTTCCATTATTAATTCCCAAATAAAAAAAACTTTCCCCAATACCAACTATAATGACCCTCCTTTTAATTCATTATTATTACATCTTTTTTATGATAAACAGCATAATAGTAATGAAATCCATAATTTAAAGTTTTAATATCTTGGAAAAATTATGTTCATACATAACATGTACATGATAAAACTTATAAATTATTTATATCATTATTTATTACACTCGTAAAATCTCTAATGTTCTCCTTAGTACATGTAACCACCAGAGGATATATATGAAAAATCCGGTGAGCTAAAATTCTAGTAATGGGAGTAATAAAATGGAAGTAATAAGTGACTTGAATCAATAATACATGGGTGAAAATAATAATAATAAACATATCATAAGTATGGGGTTATGATCAAAAGAATTATGGAATCATTTGAAAAAGGTATGGAATGTGTCATATGCATAATAATGAAACATTATATCATAGTTTTTCAATCCCATACATAAGTTGTGAACAAAGTTAGCATCATGTTCACATATAACCTACGTAGAAAATTATAATATTCTAATTATGAACAATGATATAATCAAGATAAATCATAATAAAAATAATATCATGAGATATATCACATTACCTAATTAATTGGTGAACTTCAAAATTATAGGTATTCTTATCACAACATAAAATTCTCATAATCATGATTGTTGCATGGAAAGAAAATATATAACAAGCATAGTTGTGAAAAAAACCCATTGAAAGGAATGTGATTCAAAAATATATTTTAAATGATAGATCATTGAATAGACTCTAATATTCCCCATATAAATGGGGAAACATATTTTGGAACCTAATTTATTGGAATAAAAGATAATAATTCTAAGTAAGAAGGGGAAACAACTCAAGATGAATCAATAATATGCTTTTGAAAATATTATTTTTGAAAATTAATTATTATCATCTTAAAAATAATTTTAATGAGGAAAAATCATTTATATACACTAAAAATACATGCTTAATTAGAAGGTAAATAGAAAGTATTTTTGATGAATTATGATAAAGGGATAGATAAATGTAGGGAAACCCAATGAAAATAATCGAGTTCAACAATCCCCAAAGCATAGGTCCCATGTTATTTAGTCACTTTTTTCTTCATTTATAAAAAAATTTGGTTATTAAACATGAAAACATAATTTAATTAAGTTTATTTTTTATATAATTTATCATTTATCATCACAATATTTTAATTTTTAATTCTCTTTATTAAATACGAATGGTTTTGATATTATATTTTTCTTCAAAATATCTCATATTTATTTGATTTCATAAATTTTATTGATATATTTACATTTATAAAATTAACTATAGATGATTAAAAATATGTATATTTATTCATTTATATATTTAAAAATAAAATTATTATTAATCAAAAAGGAGGTGATGAGTCGTCATTTATAATTTAATTGTGGGTCGTTAACTGACCATTGTTAGAACATTGTAAAAACGAGAAGTAGATAGATATATAATATATTATTGTGTTATAAATATCATTTTAAAAATATATTAACATTATTAATAACATGCTCACAAAATAGTTAATTGTTTTAATAATTTTTTAACTAAAATGGAATAAAAGGAAGTGGAATAAGAAAAAGAAAATGAAATAAAAAAGATGAAAGGACCTTAACTCATTCTTAGAGTGGGTCATTTTTTATGACCATTAAATTATTGAATTATTATATTTTTATGACTCTATAATACACTTAATTATTATAATGGGATTAAGGGTGGTAATATGGTTTTTTTTCTCGTTCATTATTTATCTTCTTGAATAATAAAATTATGTTAATTTATACTTTCATTATAACCTTTTCCATGTTTATTATTCATGTTATATCACTTATTACCATTTTATGATAATTACATATTTATTTGAGTTCATGTCGGATGCTTTGTCAATATTCGGTACTTGAGTCAAAAATGAACATGGTGTGATGTCACTAGTTTATGTGGTCATAAGTCCATCATCTCAAGAATAATATTAATGAAATAATAATCACTTTCATACCTAAATTATACAATTAAATCAAACTATTTATTAATGGTTGGAAAAATTAACAACATTATATTTATGGAGACAGTAGGTTGTATGTACGCATGAGTTGCATTTTTTTCATTTTTCTATGATCATTATGGAAACAAGGTGATTATTATTTTATATTTCAAGAATTTTCATGTTATTATTGACATAATAATAATATAATTATAATTATATATATTATCCAATTAATTTTGTGAATAAAAATGATTTTCATCACTTCGTGGAGGTGATAGTCCACATGTACGCACGAACAAAGTTATCATTTTTATATGAATAGAAGGTAAATAAATAATTAAACTATTATTATTTTAAAATTATAACCATGTAATTAATATCATATATAAAATTTATTCCATCATTATAATCATTCTTGATAGATTTTAATGAAGATCAAACTATATCGGTTCAATAAATTGTAGTCCTCCGACACACAAATGAAATGCCCATTTCTCATTTGATGAAATTAGAGATGGATTTATGTGATGATATTAATGTAATAAAATATAATTATATTGAGGACATTGGATTTATTATGTAATCTTAGAATAATAATATTTAAAGGATGTGGAATAAGAAACAAAACAAAACCACTTAAAAACAATACCTCTTCCTTGGTTGATAACCTTTGAAAAACACCTTAACACCTCTAATAAGGGTGTTCTGCCTAAACTAAAGCCTCAAGAAAGTGGGGAAGGATTCTAGTAAGGGGTTTGGGATGATATTGGATGAACCAAATGGTTTTTGAAATGATATTATTAGAAAATAGTGAGTAACTCTTTATTGGAGAGGGGAGGGGCACCCTTGGAAACTCTTATAATATTAAATTAATATAGATTTATTTTTTAATCCAAATGACATTAACCAGAGTATGTTGAAGCTAAGACAAGTATAGTTAGAAATTCTCTCATCCAGAAATTTTTATGCAAGTATTTAATTTATTTTAAACATTATCTTTTAGGTTTACCCTTAATTATTCTCAGTTAATTATAATTATTGCAACAACAATTTAAATATTAAGAAGCTATAAATTTACTTATATGTGGTAAATTTTCCATAATTGGACACTTAATGAACTTTTAGACCTTATCATAGTAACTTTTTTATTTCAAAATATTTTTATTATTTTTAAATAATTTAATAAATTATCATTTATATAAAATATCAATTATGTCACTTTTGACGCTATTCAATTTATTGAATTTAAATAAAATAACAAAAGATATATAACTTCAAAAAAGAAATTGAGTAGACTTATAACATTCCATAGTCACCTAGAAAAGTCATGTATGTCATAAATTATGTCAAATAATGTTTATTTTAATATTTATATTATCATTTATTTGATTATTTAATAAATAATTCTATTATTCCATCATCAATATATAATAATTAAATTTATTTATTTATTTCTGAAAAATTGTAAATAAATTTCCATGATGTATTTAATATTTTTTTATTTATAATGAATATATATAGTCAAATATATCACTTATATAAACCCATTTTAAATTTTTTTTATTAATAATAGACTTGATTATGGAATTTTTTCCTTTACTTTAAATTAAACGTTACAAATGTCATAATTACACTCAAGTGGATTCCAAATGCCACCATTTAGACCCGAGGATTTTATTGGTCATCCCTTACTCATTTATTAATATTATAACAAGTTTTGAGGTAGTTTTAGATTATTATGAAATTATTTTTACCTTTATTAACCTGTTTTACCCTTTAACTATGGAAAATAAAATACTAAAGTGACAATTCAACAAAAAATATTTTGGTCCTATTAGATCATAGCTTTTATACTATGTACAACCATCTATGTCCATTTTAGAAAATTAAAATCACGAAAGTTCCTAAATTTAATATAAATTTAATCATGTTGATGGATTGAGGAAATGAGTTTTTAAAAGGTAAAAACCATCAAAATATTTACATGTGTTTATATCCAATTTAAATATGAAATTAATTGGATTAAATGATAAAAAATTAATATAATTATACCTTAAAACCATGTAAAATTATAATCTAACAATGTAATTAAATTAGATGAAAAGTAAGTTTTTAATTAAAATATAGTTTTTTTACTATTCATTAAAAAATGAATTTTATCAAAAAAATACCAAAAAATCTACCAAAGTGAATTTTGATGTCCCTATTCTAAATCATAAGTTTATTTTTTCAAATAAAACATATAAAAGTGAAAAAAAACTATATTTAAAATGGGTTCTCCATCAAAAGGTAGTAAAAATACCATTTAAAAATATTAGAGTTTTTTATACTTAATGTTAGATTTATTCTCATTTTAAGTGTATAAAATTTATTAAAAAAAGTATAAACATTTCATAAACATGTGTAAACATAATATTGGTAGTTCTGTTCATTCCCATTAATACAATGGCTCGCTATTAACTACCATTTAAAATAATAATATTAATAATTTATTATTTTTTGGTATATCTAAGTCTTGTGTGAAACAAAATATTTTGAAGAAAACCATTATTGAATATTGGGAATGAAATCATACAAAACATCCCTTTTAAATTAAAATTAATATATAATTCATAAATATTAATATATATGAAAAATTCTTATTCTATAATTATTTGGGATGTTACATTAACCCATTAGGTTTAGAACCTCTTTGAAATAGATAACTCACAACTCTAAATCACTTGAATATCTCACTTCCTATCTATGTTGTTTTCCTAGATATTTATAAAAACCTAGTGATATTGCACCAAACACTTATATTGATTCTAGTGCACTTTATTCTACTTTAAGAACTCAACAGGTCCTTGTGTGTGAATGTCTTTTGGATCTCCTTCTTTCATTTCCATTAATATCTTTTAATTAGACCTCTATACTCTGGAATTATATCTATTCAGTCTATTATTCCATTTGAAATATATTTATTATTTAAATGTAGAATGATATTTATCATGATTATGGTATCACCATGTTTCTCTCTAGATATATTAATAATCAACCATTTACAAGGTTGATAAAATGATTCAAATTTATTCTATAATCCCTAGTCAATATCCCCAATTAAAACTCTTGTATTTCCTCCTAAAAGATGTTATATTTTAATTACTAAAATATTTTTTCTGAACAACACCATAGTGAAAAAACTACCATCACAGCATGATGTCTATTCAAAAAACAGATCCAATAAATTCTTAAAAAGTCACACTTAATTATTATAATGAATATATCATAGAGATTTATATCCATTTTGATCATTGAACCAAACACAATGGGACTCAGTAATTCAATGTTACACCCTCACATATATAATACCATTGAAATACACTCATATCAAATAATGGTTTAAACAAATTTCTCACACCATGGTCACCTTCTCTCCAGAATCACAACAATTTGTATATTGAACCTCTAAAACACAGTGCTCACTCTATAGTTCAACCTTAAGAGTGACAATTCCATTTAAAATCATCCATTATCCTTCATAGTATGACAATTGATTCACAATTTGAAACATAAAACCATAAATCATGAAAAGTATGGAACCTTATGAAACACGGTCATAGTGTGATGTTTGATCTTTTAACATGAACAAATCATCCAATATTCCTTGAATATCCCATCTAAAGAACAAATTATGGATTGATTCATGATATGTTAGAGAAAATGAAACCTATGAAGTCTTTAAAAACTCTTCTATTGTATAAAATTAAACTTATAAAGCTACCAATGACTCTTAAAAATTCAAACACATCTTATTCCTTTGTCATTCTTTCTATAAAAACATATGCATGGCATATCATAGGTCATCATAGTGTGAAACCTATTTTAGACAAAAAATTTGTAATAGCCTCTTCCAAAACTCATACAAGATCTTCAATTATCATGTTAGATTATTTTTATATCATAACATGCACCATTTTCAACAAAAAAAATCACTAAAATGATCTAAGTGGTGTATATAAAAAAATTCCCTATATGAGTTTGTTGAAAACTCTTCCCCATATATAATTATTCCAAATTAGATTCAACTCCTGATCATTAAAAAACTCAAAAACCTGAAATAATCCATTATCTAAAATGTATCACCTTCAGATAGTGCATCAATGATTCAATAATTTGAAACATTAAGCATAAATGATCCAATATCATCATGAGAAACAGGAGATAAGAGCAACGTTCCACACAAAAGAACTTATATTATTTATATTATCTTATTCTCCACTCATTTAAGTTTCTCTCATATAATAATAATTCAAACACTAACCACCCCTACCCCTTATAAAACACTATTTCTCCATAGTTGTAAATAGGAAGAAATAGTCCCTGGAAATCCTCTCCCAGTTCACTTTTCCCTAAGAAATCTATAGCCTACTTCTCCCCCATTTTCAATGAACCTGATGAAAACTTCTATGATGGTTCAAAAAAGAGAATAATAAATAAAAACATTTAATATAATAGAGATTTACTACACTTTTCTACAAAATAAAATCCCACAAATAATTGGGGGTTCCATTACCACCAAAATTTTTAGAGGGAGTTGGTTTGACTCTAAGATCCAATCGATGATTCTCATACTTAGCATTATTTAGTTCCTTCATCATTATATCTATAATTTGATCCAAAATTGACATAAAATCCAATTCCACCAGCCCTTACTCAATATTATCCTTGATAAGATGATATTTTATATCAAGATTATTTGTACTTGAATAATTATTTATATTTTTATGGAGATTAATAGAACTCTTAATATCACACATGATAGAAATAATAGATTTCACCTCAACTCTAACATCCTCAAATTTTTACATCATCCATGGTAGGGGTTATACACTTGATTAAATACTATATACTCATCCTCTATAGTACTAAGTGAGATTTTAGTCTTTCATATTTCATAGATAATAATTAATGCATAAATTTACATGAAAACAACACCACATGAGGTCAACTTATAATCATGTAATGAACCTACCCAATCCACATTGGTATATCTCGAAAACTCCTAATGTGTTTTCCCCTTACAAAATATCCACAACTATGCTATATTGTTAACGTGGAAAAGTATCATATATTCAAGTAGGATGTGTATCCCTTTGGGATAACATTTTTACCTTATTGCTTGGAATATAGAAAATAAATATCAATACATTTCACTACCAAGTAAAATAAGCTTATAATTATTTTTATATACATTATTATATCGACCACCTTGCCATCACTATATGTTGAAAACATCACCCATGCAGCAATTGATGTTTTCTTGGGCCAAAAATATTCCATTATAAATACCTTGACCTCCTCCTTGGATTATTTTTATTGAAAATAAAAGTGATATTCCAACCCCATGTTACCTTTAAACTATGTAAAATGGTTAACTCAGCAATCATAGACATCCCGACTTCTCACCTAATGTAATATAAAGGTATCCTACATTATGAAATATCATAGATTTTAAAAATTATGAAATCTACATAATTGAGTACCAATATCTTTTAATTATTATTCTTTTTCATATATAGGTTGTGATCAACTACACCTCATTTAAATCCAAGCTTCCTTAAGTATTGATCCAACCTTAAACCACAATCTCTTAGTGTATGTTTTAGCCCATATAAAGAATTATTCACCAAAAAAACATTTATCTCAACTTATTATACAATTAATTGATATGTTTTATCAATTTATACCTCCTCATAAAGAATTAAATTGATAAATATTTATTAAAAATCATTTTGGTACACCTTGAATCTACTTTTATAATGACATTTCCAAAAAAATACCAATGGTTTCTAACCCATCTATAGGAAAAAGTCTCTCATCAACATCAATTACTCAAATTTTGGAATAACCTTTGTATACTATTCATACCTTATTCCAATTCACGTTTCTATATTTATTGAGTTTATTCCAGAACACTCATGTGGTTCCGATGACATTTTTATTTTCCATCCTTGTAATGTTTTCCTTTGTTTCATTCTTCTCGATTTCAACAAGATAATAATTCATCACCTTAATCTAATGTTCATCTTTTTTAACCTCGTAAAAATATATATTATTTAATTTATATTATAAATAATTTTTTTAGAGTCTTCATTATTCGTGTTTGCACAAGGGTGGTCTGGTCACCAATGATATTTTTTTCTCTGATTTCATTCAAACTCCATTATTTATTTTTATTTATTCATTTCTCTAATATTTCTTCATTATTGGTGTATTCTTATGAGTTTTTTATAGTTGTATGTTCTCTTTAACACCCAAAGTATTTAAAAATAAATTTAATATAGAATATAATGCACACAATACTGAGTCATTACAAAACCACACATTGTTATTAAAATTATTTAAACAAGATAGTTATAACCTAGCCATTAAGCATAATTTTTCCACTTTTTGTGAATTTAATTTTAAAAAATGAACATACAATTTTGGAATCAGTAATATATTCAGAGTATGATAGGATCAACTTAATTTTTTGGTGAATTGTAACTTGACCATTTTGAATAGTAATGTTACTATATAAATAGTAATATGGCCCTTATGAATAGTAAACCAACCTAATGAATAGTAACCTCGCCAATGAAATTATAAATAAAATTTAGGCATACAAAATAAATATATGATATAATTATTTTATAGTCTGAGTAAATAAATGTTTTATAAATTGTTAATTATGTATTAGTATTTTTATAAAATAGAAATGTTTATTTAAATTTTATAATTAATATAATGATTCAAAAGAAAATTTATTTTCATAAAATATAATCTTAATTTAATATTTTGATGTTTTATGATTATAATATAATTTTATGAGACCTTAGTTAATTTTTCAAAGTTTCATAAAATCAGTTATATTTTTAAAATTTATATTTTTTGAGTAAATGATGATTTTATTTAAAATTTTAATTTCTCATATTTTGAAAATTAGTTTCATAAAATGGAGTTCATTTTTTCATTCTATGTATCTAAAAATGGTTTGAATGAATTTTATTGATTTTTTTTAAGTAGATAAATTTTTTGTAAATAGTAAAAAAATTACAGTTTTTTAAAAACGTGCTATTATTTATGACATCATCCAGAAATAGTTATGATATGAGATTTAATAAACTTATGTATTAAATAAATAATTATATTATAATATAAATAGATTACAAAAATAATTAAGAACATGTAAATTATAAATTATTTCATGATATGTATATAAATTATTTTTAATACTAACCCAGAGCCTGCGCAACATTAGCAATGTAAAATTTTTTCCCTTTTAAATAATAATATAGTGAAAAAAATTTCAGACCTTTTTATTAATTATTATGTATAAATTATGTTTTTATGTTAATTTCTAATTTTAGAGTCATATAAAATTATTCTTATTCAAATGTCTCTGTAATAATGTGTTGGGAAATAAAAGACAAAATAAAAAATTTAATATATTTTCATGACATCTATATTAGTGAATATACATAATGAAAGAATATATAATTTTATTTTTATCATAATTATTTTTTTTGTATGATATTAATTTTTTTAAATTTTTATATATGAAATAATTAACATTAATGCATCTGCAAAACTAATGTAGTTCTTGTGCAAGAATAAAAAAAATAAACAAATAGTTTTTAATTAAAATTATAAGAATTATTGAAAGACCCGTATTTTGGATACTACTTTTTATATAATCAATTTTATACCATTATAATTTTTTTATTAGAATTTGGGATATTATTGACCCACATGAATAACTTTAAAGCCTTTATAATATTTTATTTCAAAAGAAAGAAAATTTTTCATTTTATGGTTTTTAATTTGTATAATATTTAAATATGAGGTTTTCCCGAAGTATTATTCTAAAAAGAATATTATTTTTAAATATAATAAAATTATCTTTCTCATATAATTTTATTTTTAATTTTTCGACAACAAATAATAACTGTAAAGACATTCACAAAAATGATGCGATATTAATTTAATTAATTAATAAATTAAATTAATGATACTAAAAATAAAAAATAAATTTAATTTGAGGTTTTTAATATATTTCATCTTTTAACTATATTAATATGAAGTTTCTATGATATAATAAAAACATTATTCAAAAATTATTCTTTTATTGATGTTTTGAAGGTCATAGCGATGAATAGTTGTTATTTTGACAACAATTATTTTTCATGAATAAAATATTTTATTAAATTATTTATAAATACAATAATTATTGAAAAAGTAAAAAAATTATAATATCACTTCTAAAATTAAATTCCATTTATTTTTTAGGACTTTTTGGAAGTCTTAAAACCTATAATAGATTTATTATATTCTAATAATTTGATTAATTCCAAAGTTACCCCTCACCTCACTTATAATAGGAGGATCCTCCCTTTACAAATATTCATCACCTTGAGCCATTTTTCTCGACTATACTCAGCCAAATTATCTTATCCCCATCCATTTATATATTCTAGTATTTCTCGTCTCTCAAAAACACCACTTCCAAAAGACTAAGGAGGTTCTCAAGGAGAAAAGAATCAAGAGATAAGATTCATTTTTCTTCTCTTTCAAACTCTTTTTCACTTCTACCATATCCTCGCATCATAAAGAATGATTCATGATAATTATAGTTTCATATATATTGTAATTTTTCTTACTATTATGTTATATGAATCATAAAATTGCTTATTTTCTTCTTTAATTCTTAAATAATGAAATCACTATCTGTGGTGTGTCAAGAAACAGCCTTTACATATAATGATTTTTTGTTGCAATTTAACAGTATCATGGGAAGTATTAATTCACATTTAATTGTTTAAAATGACCTAAATATGTATTTTTTTTATCAATTATTGATTAATATTTCATTTTTTAAGGAATACCATAACCAACTGACCTTGGAAACCATGAATGGAACGCACCCAAAACAATGAAAATAATAAAATATTGTAAATAAATTGGATAAAAATAGTATAAAATGATTATGGAAAGTATTATAAACATGAGTATAGTTTTTTAATAAATTAATAAAATTATTCAAACAATTATATGTGAGTTTTGAAAATAAAAAATGAATGAAGTCAACCCCGATTAAGAGATATCTTAACTCGATTTCCATTCATTGAGTTAAACATTTATGACATTGGTTATGTTTTTTCCAAGAATATATGTGAATAAAAAAATTATTCTATATATCCACATACATTTTGTGGGTTTATATAATTCACATGTGATTATTTCATTGATTTTTCCTCAATCTAATGATACGATCTTTGTAAGGGTTAATTTTTATATCTTATTATTATCTGGGATTGTTTATACATAGGTATTTATTGGGGCATATTTATCATTTTTTACGATGTTTTTTTAAATATATTTTCACAAGGAATATTTTTAAGGTTTTTTGTAAGGACTCTTTGACTAAAACATCATTTTAAATATTTTAAATATTTATTCTTCTAAGTCTTTATCATTCTTGTATATGTTTTCAAAATGGGTTTTCTAGATTTATTTATCAAGATATGAATGTCTTAAAATGTAAATATTTGAATTTCGCTCAAATGTTTTGGAGTGGTATGGGACAATATGATTCAAATATCTCTTTTTAAATGTATTCTTTTATAAATACATGGATTTTGAATAAATGATTTCAAAGTAAAAAATGGTTTTTTATCAAGAAATTTTAATGATTTTATTAGTGTATTTTCATATATATCAATATATTTTTTGGATCTTAAGTTTCATTGTGGTTTATCACTTATGATATCATTCTCTGTATTTTATTTAATGGTTTATAATTAGTTTGACTATAGATGTGTTATCTTGGAACCATTCACCATATTACTCTGAATAGTTAGTGATTATGTTTACTGATTGGGGAAAGCTATATACATTTGATACGATAGATTCAATATGAATGTATATGTTGATTATTTTTCACCCCCTTCATATGAAGAATAAATTAGACTTAGTAAGTGTAAGGTGGGGCCTGTTATATCCCCTCAGTGCATCGGTAGGTCTCATGATAAAAACTAGTTTTTTTACCCATTTATGTATGGTCTTGGAATAAGGCCTTGATGGTATGGTTATGATGTCCCACATTATGAATTCCCTCATTATGAAACTAGTATTTGATAGTCCATGTGATTATTAGACAAGTATAATATCCATGTTTTTGTTTCATTATTCCATTATTTATTCAGAATTTATTCCTACCATATTATGCTCATCATTGTGTTCTAATGGTATGTGTTCATTATTTATTCACCATGACTTATTATTTATGCTTCTTCTATATTACATACCATAACTGAGCATCTGAGCTCACCCCATTCTTATTTTTCCTTTACACATGTTTTGAAGAAGAAAAGTTTTATTAAGATTTCGACGAATAAGTTTATTTCATTTTATATTATAGCATCTTTTATTTTCTTTTCCCAATGTTTTATGGGTATCATAAATGTAATATGGGCTTGCAAGACTGCTAAACTAATCGATCCTTCAGGATTTGATTTATTGTAATCATTCCAATGTAATTAAATAACGCACTCGGTCCAGGCTTCTGGGGTTGGGGTGTTATAGTTGGTATCAAAAAAAGTTTAACAGCAACCTAGGAAACTAGATTTAGAAAACATATATTTGATAACATAAACCTAATATAGAATTTGATGATATGTATAGAAGAACATCATATAAATTTGGTAACATAGATATTATTTGGGTCTTCATATAAATACATCCTCGTTTGGATACTATAAGTGAACGTGGCTCTGGAATAGATGTATCTATGGTTGACAACTCCGAAAAGTTGGCCCGGGCCTGACTTGGGCTAACCTGTTACATGAAAACGGGTCTTACTGCACACCTAGTTTAACACACGTAAGGGATATTCTTAGGATAATTCACATTTTTCTTTATAGAACATTATAAAGGATTTAAATGTAAACATTCCCTCAAATAAATCATGTTAATGATTACGAGATTATATGTGTATAATTTTTTAAATTTTTGTTATGTATTTCACTAGTATTGGGATTATACATTATGATTCATAATGTTATGGTCTAATCTAGTGTGTGAAATTGTTTATAAATGGTTCCTACCAGAATAAATGGGAAATGCATCAATATACAAAATCCAAAGAGTTAGAAGGATCATTTATTCGATGGGTTTAAGATAGTCTTTTTAGGGGAAATAGACGCTTAAACATTCTCACTATATGAGGATATAGTATCACATATTAACAAGATAGATAAAGATTTTTCGAAGTATTTTTGCTTCCAAAGGACGTAATATAAGAATAGAAAAACTGGGAAATATATAGATAAACGTAGGATGGGAAAGAATTATTTTCCCACATGTGATAATTGTGGAAGGAAACACCTTGGTATATACTTAAAATAAACAATAGTTTTCTACAAGTGTAGAGATAAAGTCCAGTATTCTTATGATTTCAAGGGTAAGAAAAAGTTTTCCAATGTACAATGCTTCAATAGAAATTTGATTGGACACTACACAAATCAATGTCTCATGTGTCTATGGAATATACAACAAAAGAATAATATAGATCGTGGTCAATAGTATGCTACTACCACAGATGAAGAGGAATGATTAATGTTATTATGTTTATATTCAAGAATTATGTCTTATGAGTATTTTTAATCAATGATTTACTAGTTATAATAATTATATAATTTAAAATGATTTTACAATATTACTATTTAGCTAAGTATTTGAGGTCGTATAATGAATAGTACTAAGGAAAACTGACTCTGTAACAAGTTAAACATTCAGAAAATATATGGTTGAGGGAAATAAAACCCTTAATATATTCCTGATATTGAGATATTAATTTCATAATAAAGATATGATTGATTTGATGAGGTAAATTGGATAGCACTTACTATCTTGGATCTAAATAATGGACTTCCTACAAAGTTCTTTATGTTATCATTGGTAGAGTATAAAAAAATTTTGTTTTAAGGAATATATCGAATTTCATTTGTTTTACATAAGTAATAATGAATCTTATAGGTATTCAATAAGGTTTTATGGTAATTCAAGTTATTACCATGCTTTAAGAGAATACAAAGAAATGTACTCACATGTTTCTATGTTGTCATTACGAACCACATCATGTTGTTTAATAAGTTCATTATAGAATTTTAGTGACCTTATTTATAATGTTTTGGATCATGATATTTTATAAAAGTTAACCATTTATGAAGTTGTTGAATTTGATCTTTGGACAAGGTTTTAGAGATTATTTTACCCTCTTATACAATTTATGCCATAAAATGAAGTAGGAATATTCAAAGGCACTATCGAAGGATAAGATTGTATTTATAGAAATGTATTAAGTACTCTTATTTCCTTACATTATTATAGAGTGAACTAAATTCCCAAATTTAGTGAAGGGATCTTGAAATAAAACAGAAATCATATCCTATTATCTTATTTTTATGTGTGGGCTTTCTAAAAAGTTATTTTTTAGTTGCAACCTTTTTTTATTTTATGAAGTGAAATTTTAAATTGTGAGGATATAATTTATTGAAGGAGGGGGGAATGTAACACCCCAAGTATTTACAAATGAATTTAATTTAAAATGTGATGTACTCAACACTAGGTCTCTATGAAACAACACTTAGTTATTATAATTATTTAAAGATAGTTAAAACCTATCCATTAATGATAATTTTTCCACTTGTCTAAATGGAATTTAAGAAAATAAACATACATAGTTGTAATCAGTAATACATTTAGAGTCAGAAATCACCAACTTAATTATTTAGGTGATTAGTAACTTGACCCATTTGAATAGTAATGTTACCTTTATGAATAGTAATATGACCCTTATGAATAGTAAACCAGCAAAATGAATAGTAACCACACTCTTGAAAGTATAAATAAAATTTAGGCACATTATAAATGAAATATTGATATAATTATATCATAGTATAAGTAAATAAATGTTTTCAAAATTATTAATTAAGTATTAGTATTTTATAAAACACAAATGTTTATTTAAAATTTAATAATTAATATAATGATTCAAAAAAAATATTTTCATAAAATAGAATCATAAGTAAATATTTATATTCTTTATTAATATAATATAATTTAATGTGACCATAGTTAATTTTCCAATGTGTCATAAAATCGGTTATAATTTTAAAATTTACATTTTTCTAGTAAATAGTGATTTTATTTAAAAATTTAATTTCTCATATTTTGATGATTATTTTTATAAAATAGAGTTCATTTTTAATTGTAAACATAAAGAAATGGTTAGGATGAATTTTTGATATTTTTCTAAAATAGTTTAATTTTTAGTGAATAGTAAAAAATACATTTTTTAAAATGTGGTATTATTTGTCACAGAATCAAAACATAATTATGATATTAGACTTACTAAAATAATTTAATAAATAAATAATGATCTCATAATATAAATACAGTATAAAATAATCCAAAATAGTTAAATTATATATTATTTCATGATAAGTATAAAAAGTATTGTCAGTATCGACGTAGTGCTTACTCAGCTTTGGAAATGTCAAAATTGGTTCCTTTAAAATAATAGTATATTGCTAAAAATTATTTTCAAGATCTTTTTATTAATTATTATGTATAATTGATATTTTTTTATTTTAATTTCTAATTTTAGATTCAGATAACATTTATGTTACACAAATAATTGTGCAATAATTATGTAGGGCAATAAAACACAAAATAAAAAATTTAAGAAATTATCTTGACATGTATATTAGTGAATATACATAATGAATGAACATAGAATTTTATTTTGAACCAAATTAATTAAATTTTATGATATTAATTTATTTTCAATTTTTATATATGAAATAATTAAAATTAATGCATGTGCAGCGTTGATCCAAAGCTTGTCCCAGAATATGAAAAATAAACAAAGTGTTTTTTATTAAAATTATAAGAATTGTTAAATGAAATATATTTTGACTAAAACAGTTTATATAAGTAATTATTGGCTATTATCATGTTTTTGTTTTAATTTGGGGCATTTTGGATTCACATGAATCACATTAAATCATTTATAATATTTTTTTCAAAAGGAAATCAAGTAGTCACATTATAGTTTTTAATTTGTATAATATTATAAAATGACTTTTTAGAGAACGTTTATTAAAAAATAAATATTATTTTTAAGTATAATAATATTATATTTATCATATAATTTTTTTTTAAAATTTTAGACCAAAATAAATATCATAAAGACTTTCACAAAGATGATTCTCTATTAATTTAATTAATGATTAAATCAAATTAATGATATTAAAAATAACAAATAAATCTGATTTGATTTTTTTAATCTAATTCGTGTTTTCCCTATATTAATATTATGTTTCTATGATATAATAAAAAAAAATTTGAATATGAATATTTTTTTTAAGGTGTTTAAAGTCATAGTTATGTATAGTCTTTATTTTAATAAAAATTATGTTTCAGGGATAAAATATTTTATTAAATTATTTAGAAAAAAATAAATTTTAAAAATTAAGAAAATGATAAACTTTATTCTTTAATGTAATAATAATTATTTTTTATGACTTTTTACAAGTCTTAAACCATATAATATATTTATTATATTTTAATAATTTGAGAAATTCCTAAGTTACCTCGTACCTCACTTATAAAAGGAGGCTTTTCACATCACAAATATTCATCACCTTGAGAATTCATTGTTAGCTATACTCTACCAAATTCTCTTCTCCTCGTCCCTTTTAACATTATAGTGCTTCGGTTCTCTCAAAAAACCACTTCCAAAAGCCTAAGGAGGTTCTCAAGGAGAAAATATTCAAGAGGTAAGATTCCTTTTTCTTCTCTTTTATATTCTTTTTCACTTCTACCATATCATCACCTCCCAAAATTGATTCATGAAAATTATAGTATCATGTAAACTAGATTTTATTTTGTGTTTATGGCATATAAATCATAAAATCTCTTATTTTCTTCTGTTATTATAAAATAAGAAAATCATCGTCTATAGTGTGTCAATTCACCACCATTGTAGACGATGAATTTTTGTTTCACTTTGCTGCAATCATGGTAAGTTTTAATAAACATGTAATTATTCAAAATTACCTAAATATATATATTTCTTCAATTTTGGATTACTATTTATTTTTTACAAGGAATACCATAACAAACCGACCTTGGAAACCATGAAAAGAACGCACTCGAAACAATGGAAATAACAAAATATTGTTAATAAATGTGTGGAAAATATTATAATAAGATTATGTAAGGAATTAGAAACATTATTTTAGTTCTTTAATATATTAATAACACTATTTAAATCAATCATATATGATTTTTGAAAAAAAAATTAATGAATTTGAACCTGAGGTAAGGGATATCTTAACTCAATTTCCACTCATTGAGTTAAACATCTATGTCATTGGTTATGTTTTTTCAATAATATGTATAAATGATATTTGATTTTTTTAGTATATATCCCCTAATATTTTGTTGTTTTATATTTTACACACATAATTATGTCACTGGTTTTTCCTCACTCTAATGATACGATCTTTGTAACAATTAATTTTGCAATCTCATTATTATCTAAGATTTTTTTATGTAAGTATTTATTGGAACATATTTATCATTAATTTCCATGATTTTTAAAATATATTTTCAGAAGTGATATTTTTAAGGTTTTATGTAATGAATATTTTACTAAAACATCATTTTAAATGTTTTAAATATTTATTATTCGAAATCTTTCTCATTCATGTCCATATTTTCAAAATGGGTTTTATGGATTTATTTATCAAGAGATTAATATTTTAAAATGTTATTTTTCAAATTTATCTCAAATGTTTCAAAGTGTTATGTGATACTATGGTTCAAAAACATATTTTTAAATTTTTTATTTTTTAAATGTGTGGCATTTGTATAAATTATTTGAAAGTAAAAAAGGATATTTTTTTCAATAAATTTTAATGATTTTATTACTTTGTTTTCATCTATATCAATATAGTTTGTTGGATCTTAGGTTTGATTTAGGATTATCTTTTATGATTTCATTTACCATGTTTTATTAAATGTTTTATGATTAGTTTGAATTTGGATGTGCTATATTGATATCATTCACCATATTACTATGAATGGTTAATGATTATGTTTACTAAATGGGGTAAGTTATTTACATTTCATTTGATAGTTTCAATATGAATGTATATGTTGATTATGTTTCACCCCTTTCATGTGAGGAATATATTGGACTTTGTATGTGTCAGGAAGGGCCCACTATATCCCATCAGTTCATCGGTTGGTCTCATAAGACAAACTAGTTTAGGTTTCCACCTTTTTATGTATGGTCTTGGAATGAGGTCTTGACGGTATGGTTATGATAACCAAAATTATGAATTTACTCATTATGAAACTAGTATTTGACATTCCATGTGATGCTTCGACTAGTAGAATATACATGGCTATGTTTTATTAGGTAATTATTAATTTATCTGTTATTCCTTCCATATTATACTAATGGTTATATTCTAATGGTATGTGTTATTTAGTTTTTCACCATGACTTATTATTTATACTTTCACTATATTACATACCCATACTCATCATCTAAGATCACCCCTTTATTATGTTTCATTTCCCTAGGTTTTGAAAAAGAAAACATTGATAAAACACTCAAGGATGTGGCTTATTTCATTTTATATTGTATCATGTTTTTTTGTTTTCCTAATGTATTATGTGTATCATGAATATAATATAGTATTTTAAGACTAATAAAATGATCGATCCTTTAGGATTTGATTCCTTATAATCCTTCTAATGTAATAAAATAATTCACTCACTCTGAGCTTCTGGGTTGAAGGTGTTACATTCTCCCCTTAGGCTACTTACTTTAGCATCTCTCTCTTTTAGGTGATCCGCGCTAAGATATTGTGAAACATTCTGGAAAGATATAGAAATCTTCTCATCTTCTATAACCATTAGTTCTTATAATTTTATGATTTAACCGATAATATTATTGTAATATTTGTATTCCTTGATTTTAGATAAATAACCAAGGCTAATAACTTATTCATCATAATATTCAAACATATGATTATTCTTTTTTTATAATAAATCATTTACTTCTAAAGAATAGATATTATTTCAATGATGTATTCTTCCCAAACCATATCATATATGGAATATTTTCATTATTAAAATATAAAATGAACTATTAAAGATATAAACTGATGTAATCATTGGTTCCTTCAGATATTTTTCCAGTAAAATATTTTTTACGAGTATCTGTTGATCCATGTTATTCACTATCTCGTTCCTTCACTGAACAACTCGATTTT
Source organism: Viscum album (assembly GCA_963277665.1). NCBI lineage: Eukaryota > Viridiplantae > Streptophyta > Magnoliopsida > Santalales > Viscaceae > Viscum > Viscum album. Next base: position 909,060,215 of record OY728139.1, read on the forward strand.
ATTAAACAGACCTGAACACTAGCATTTTATTTCTTATCAAATGTTTATTGAGATATTCCTTCACTTGATTATTCATAAATTACATACCACTATTATTATGGAATTTATGAATCGTCAGCTCAATAATCTTATCTACTAACCAAGGATGGTGTATAATTAATTTGAGTACTCCAGACCTATGGTCGATAGACATCAATCATTTCATGTTGTTGAAATTATCAATAAAAAGAACATAATATCACATACCATACATTATCTTAGGTGATATTAGTATAAAAACATCTATATGCACCAACTCAAGTAATCTCATCAACTTATTTTCCTTTGGATTGCCGGTCCCCTAAATGACCATCCCTTTTTAATAAGTATCTCATGTGTGAGTGTGATAACATGACAGATTCAAGATTCCATGTGTACTCCCATTATTTACAAATTCATATAAGAATTTTTCAATAAATTGGATAACCCTCTTATTTCGTAGCTTTTTATATTCTTACATGGATAGAAACAATTTTTCCTTTATGTTGTCCTCGTTATTTTAATGATCAAAAAATCATGTTTCCTATGATCAAAATGAGTTTTATGTCTTCTAAAATTATTAAATATTATGATAAATGTTGTAAATATTTTTTTTTGTCTGGAAAATACTCACCCTTAAGGAACAGTCACCACCAAGCATGTCTCACCCCCAAGAAAGTCTCACCGTCATGAATGACTCGCCATTGGTATCCAAAATTGGAAAGTATAAATCACTGTCAGAGATTAGTCACCACTAGTATGGAAATTTGTCCAAGTTATGGATTCACTGACTGCCAAAAAATACTCACCATAGTCTATGTCATACCACTGATACAGATATTTGGAAAAGTATGAAAAGACTCACCATTAGGGACAAGTCACCTCCAGCACGGAAAATTGCCTAAGTGTCAAGAAGACCCACTTTTAGAAGAGTCAACACTAGAAAACAAAATTTAACAGATTTTTGGAATCACCTACTACTAAGAAGAGTCATCTCCAGCCTGAGATATCTCTACTATATCTCAATGATAGCCTTAGACACCGTCAAAGTGTGTCTCACCGCCATATCAAGACACCGCTAAAGACTCAACATTATAAAGACTCACCATTATTGTTTCAGTTTATATTGAATTAGATATACCTGATGGATATTTTATAGAGTTTAATTCACAAACTTATTTCAATAATTGTTCCTTAATTACTCTAGAGGGATGCATTAAAAAATATCTCATCCATGAGTACGAGGATGTAGGATGTTTGTATTGCTTCTCACATGGAATATTTTTCTATTACTTCTAATAAAAGAGTAAGAATACTCCATAATGAATATATGAGAAGTTATGAACAATTGAGATATACATAGGGATGGACATGTGAAGTGAGATGAACCTCACTACAAAAACTAGAAGAGATCTCATGTTGCATCCTACTAACACGACTGTGAGAGTAGAGCTTAACAAACATTCATATCCTATTGTCTGGACATAAGATTTTATGACACATTTTTCCATTATAAATCTTAAAACATTGAATTGAGCCTCATATCAAGATAAATTCAAGATTCATGATCAATAGAGCTTATCAGATATAGTAACATGATTATCTCTACACTCTTATTTACTCTATCTTTTCATTTATATTTATATTATGAATAGTGTATGTATACTTTTTTTATTACATGAATGGTGTCTCTTGATTTAAACTGGAATATACATGGAAATATTCTCAAAACCTTTTAAACCCATTTCCCAAAAGTTGTCGAAGAGGTCTGGTTGTGTCCTGTTTAATTTTTTTTCCATGAAAACGTTGGAAGGGTTCCATGTATGGCCAAGATTGTTGTTGTGTGGTTTTGGTACCAGATCCAGGTTATCGATAAAATTTATTTTTATATAAACTTCTTGTTATTATGGGATTTTCAAGTGGATAGGACTAAGACACTACTTGATACTGAACCACTTGTACTCAAATTCTACTGTGTTTTTTGTTTTACTATTTTTCTTTGCTTCAAAATGGTATTTGTTTTAAACTTTAAACAAAACCACCTCTTTGATAGTTAAACATAATTAGTTTTTGTATAATATTTTAATTTAGTAAATTTATTTCAAATGTTAAATTTATATTATACATTGTTTTGACTGAGGACAAATCAATCTTAGATAATTATTTTAAATATTCAGGATTTATATTAATCTACCTTTTTTAACTAGGTCATATTTAAACTAATTGGGGGATTTTATTTAAATACAAATTAATAAAAAAAGTTATTGGGTATTAAATTAACCCCCTCTTGATATAGTCACTTTGACCAAAAAATATCAGAGGAGTAATATTTGGTATAAAAGATTTTCAAAACATTTTCAACTATGATTTTAGTTGTGATTTATAGATATTAAATTTATGTTAGTTCTAAATATAATTATTAAATAGATAATATAAAAGAAGGTTATCCTATACATAGAATTCCTTTTTTTTAAGAAATAATTATTCTCAGTGGAAGTTTAAAATGAAAATTCATATTGAAAGTATTGGTTTTGATATTTGGTTTGTTATTGAGGATAAGTATGAGTTTCCTAATACTTTTATAAGTACTTGGTATAATAGTACAAAGATATCCTATAATAATAATTTCAAATTTACAAATTCCATATATTTTACCTTAGTATATTATGAATTTAATAGAATTTATACTAGCAAAACCATTTCTATGATTGGGGAACATTAGCTATTTTTCAGGAAGAAACAACCAATGTTAATGAAATGATATTGAATATATATACTATTAATTATTATACTGTTAATATGATTCCTGATGAATTAATTTCTGATATGTATCTCAGGTTTAATGAAATTTTGAACACCATGAGCTCACTATGAAATCCAGTGTCTGATAGAGATCATATTATGATATTGTTAAGATGTGTTCCAACAAATTAGATAGGCATATCTGTTTCAATTAGAGATTTATGTGACATCAGAAAATTGACGGTCAAGGAGCTAATTGGGAAAAATATGATGTATGAAGAAGAGTTTAAAGTCAACTGATATGTAGATAATGATCCAAAAATAAATTCAATAGCTTTCAGGTCAATAACATTCAATCAAAGAGGGAAATAAAATAATAATATACAAGTCTTAACTTCATGTGATAGTGATTCATCACCTGATAGTGATGAGGAAATGCACTATCTATCTAGGAGATTCAATAAGTTTTATATAAAAAAGAAATTTTTTATAAATCATAGTTATAAATAAAAAAAGGACAATATATGTCTTTTGGATGAGAAACTAGAAATGGGACAATAGTAAAAATGAGATTACCTATTATGAATGAAAAAGAAAAGGACATGTTAAGGAAGACTATAAAAAATTAAAATACAAAAAGAAATATTATGAAATGGAATGAAGGAATAAGAAATCCATGAAATCAATATGGATTTTCTCTAAGGACAGCTCCGGTGATTTAGACTCTACTCAAGAACAAAAATCTAACAAATCCAATATGTGGTTCATTAAAAAAGTATCTGAGGTACCAAATGTATCTACTGTGTCACTTGTTCTTAATTCTAATAAATATGATAATTAACTTATTGATGATGATATGTCTCAAGAAGAGATGTTTGAATACAAAAAAATATAGAAAACACATTTAATGAACTTAAGTATAAATATAAATTTCTTAAAAAATAGCATGCTTTGTTTTCCAAAATTAAATCTGATTTATCTTTTAAAAAAGAAAAAAATGATCAACTATTAAAAGGGAACATAGAACCTAATTTCTATAATGATAAAAATAAGAATTATTTATAAATATTTAAAAATGGTAGATAAATACTTACTTATATTATAGGAAAATAGGTTACTCTTAAGTATATTATTGGTCTAGGATATCAACCTAGGAAAAAAAGAATAATAAAGATCACTTTTGCACCTATGTCTAAATTTGATGGTGCTACTACTAGTTATTTTTCAAAAGGAACAAAAAATGTTTTCATTTTGAAAATATTGTATTCTAATTTTAATAAATCTATTAAACAAATGTGGGTTCCCAAATCCCAGATTACTAATACATCTAGACCCAAGAAAATCAAGGTACCAAAATCATTTCATGTATGAATTTTTTTGGGTATGAAAACTACTTGAATACATCCTAGAAAATTCTATGGTACTTGTAATTTTTATTTTTGAAGAATACAAAAGTAGAATAATCAAGTTTAAAGAACCTAATAAGGTTTGATGGTGGTCATGTCACCTTTGGTGATAAGTCTAAATGGAAAATAATTTTCCTTAGATAATTTGCTAACATCAATTCTATTTTAATTTCTAAAGTACTTTTTTATGGTTTGAAATATAATTTTCTTAGTGTCTCAAAATTATATCATGATGGTTTTAGGTTAAATTTGAAAATAATTTATGTAATATTTTTTATTCTAAAGTTACTTTAGTTTTTACATCTTTAAGGAGTGAAAATGTTTGTGTTGTTGATCTTAGTTCTTTAATTTCCCAACATATGTTTTATTTGAGGGCCATTTAGAAATAAAATATGGATTTGGGAGAGGATACTAGGACATTATAATATTCACTCACTTAGGAATCTTACCAGAAAAGGGTCAGTCAACCATCTAACAAAACTGTAGTTCCCAAACTATAATTTATGTAACCCCTTTCAGAAAGGGAAACAATATAAGATTTATTTTGAATTAAATAATAAAGTTTCAGCTTCTCAACCTCTTGAGTTGGTTCATATGGATTTATTTGGGACCTCTATATTTTATTGTCTAAATGGGAATCACTATATTTATGTACTAGTACATGAATTTTCTAGGTATACTTTGGTATTATTTTTAGATCACCAAAGTGAAGCTTACTAATATTTCACCAAGTATTCTAGATCTATAGAAAACATAAGTGGACTTAGGATTAATACTCTAAGAATTGACTATGGACATGAGTTTTATATTCAATAATTTGAATCCTTTCTCTCACAAAATGGCTATTGTCATAAATTCTCTGCTTCTAGGACCCCTTAGTGGAATGAAATTTTATAGAGAAGTAATATAATACTTCAAGAGATATCCCATACTATGCTGAATGTATATTACATAGAAATCTATTTTGGGAAGAGGCTATGAACATAAACTATTATATAATCAATAGAGTTTCAACTAGACCTCTCTTAAAGATGAACCCTTATGATATTTAGAATAGTAAAAATCCTAAGGTTAATTTATTTACAGTTTTTGGTTACAAAGTCTTTATTCTTAACACTGTGGATAATCTATAAAAATTTCCTCCAAAAGCAATGAAGGAATTTTCCTAGGTTATTCAACCTCCTTAAATTCTATAAAGTTTTTAATAAAATTAATAAGATTGTGAAAGATTCTATTCATATAAAATTTTATGAGACATACCCACATGAACCCAAGACCTCCTAATAAAATCTTGAGGATGATTTATATTCTCTAAACATAAATTCCAAACCCCCTAATTCAAGTATGAATTAATCATAAAAGTCATTTATTTCTAAATAATTTCTTGAACATGAACTTGAACCTATAGAATAACATAAAGTGGAAAAACCTTATTTTTCTAGAGCTATTGGGAACCTTAAGTACCATTCTTTAGGAGTTTTAGTTGGAGACCTAGATAGAGATACACTGAGTATACATTCTTTAAGAAAATAGGTTAAACATCAAGAAATCTTGTTAATGCTGGAACCAAAGAACATCAATGATGAAATCAATGATTAATTCTGGGTAATTGAAATGAAATAAGAACTAAATCAATTAAAAATAAATAATTTATGGGAACTTTTTGATAGACCCAAAGACACCATGACTATAGGAACAAAATCAATGTTTAGAAATATGGTAAATTAGTTAGGAACGATAGTTAGAAATAAGGTTAGACTAGTTACACAAGATTATAGTCAAGAAGAAGGAATAGACTATGAATATACCTTTTAACTAGTAGCTATATTTCAATCTATTATAATAATTATTTCATTTTCTTCTCATCTATATTATAGAATTTATCATATAGATGTCAAAAGTGCATTCATGAAACAAGCTCCTAGAGCTTAGTATGATAGGCTCAACTCTTTTCTTATTTCAAAAAGGACCTTCAAAATGTTTAGATTGTCATGCCATTTTTATAAAATGAATTTCAAAATATTTTTTAGTTTAACAAATTTATGTAGATGATATTATTTTTGGATCTTTAAGAAATTATTTATGTACTACTTTTTCAAAAATAATGAAAAATGAATTTGATATGAGTTTAATGGGTGAACTTAAATTCATTCTTCAGTTTGAAATTTTCCAAAATAAATAGGTAATTATTTTAAACCAAAGTATATATAATAAGGATTCTTTTAAACATTTCAACATTAATTTCACTAATAATATTGATACTCTTATGAGTGCCACCTATAAATTGGATCTTGATGAAGCTGGGAAACCATTGGATCAAACTAGTTATATAGGTATGATTGGAAGTCTTCTCTGCCTTATTGTTACCCAGCCTAATATTATGTTTAGTTTTTTATGTGGGATTGTTTTTAAGAAAATCCTATAGTAATACTTAAATACTATAAAAAAATCAAATATCTTAAATATACTACCTATTTAGGATTATTCTATCTAGTAGGACTAGAATTTTATTTAGTTAGTTATTTTGTTACTGATTTTTCAAGATGTAAGTTTGATAGAAAAATAAATTTTAGAACATGTCACTTTATAGGTAATTATCTAGTTTCATAGTGTAGTAAGAAATAAAATTTTGTTTAATTATCTTCTACTCAAGCTGAATACATAGCTATAGGTAGCTATTGTGTAAGAATTTTTTGATTATTTGCACATTACTAGACTATTGATATCAATTCTAACATGTCTTTATAAACATTGGTAATACAAGTGCTATAAATATCTCTAAAAATAATATATCACATTCTATAACAAAACAAATTGATATAAGAAATAATTCTTTGAGAGATCATTTTCAAAAGGGTAATTTCACTTTTTATTATATTAGCACATAACATCAGATTGCTGATATTTTCACTAAAGATTTGAATTATGAGAGAATGAGTTACATTAAACATGAGTTAGGTATGATAAATTTTGGTTGAGATTAATTTTATGGGACTCACCATTGTGAATGTCTCGCCATTTTGAATGTCACACCATTCTAAATTTCTAACTATTGGGGATGCCTCAGCATTTTTAATGTGTCACTATTGAACTTCTTACCATTGAGATTCTCACTATTGATACTTCTCACCATTGAACTTATCACCATTTCATTGTATCACCATTGGAAACTACTTTACATTCCTTTGTAATTTTTTTACTTCTTAATTTTCAAACCACTCGTTTTAATTTCTTTATAGTTTATTTAGTTTTTATGTTTTGATTCAAATGTGTTTTGGTTTATAATTTTTTACGAATCCCAAATGATAAAAATTAGATGATTATCTAACTCTAATGTTCAATCCTTCATCATTCCTTTTACATAAAAACAAGTTTTTACCTTTCTTCTCCCAACCTTTGGACCATACTTTCACTTTCAACCTAGCCAACTGAGCCATCCTCCATGGAAAGAGTGAAGCATCATTCTGAATCCTCTATGAATAAGTCACATCTAACTATTAAATAGATAGGGTATTTGAATATTTTTTCTGTAGTAGAACAAGTGAATCTCGAGCTTTCAAATCAAGTAGTCATTCCAGAAAAAGAATTCCAAGAAGAGTGTTTTCATTCAAGAAAATATTTAGTGTAAAAAGTTATACATTACAAAGTATGGATGGAATGGTCTCTTAAAATGAGATTCATTATTACCCTCATTTGTTATATGAGTTTTATCAGTATGTGGAGTTTTTTTAAAGAATAATATGAATACTTTTAATGAATTCAATTTAAAGGTCATAGAAACACCTTTTCTTTGAATCAGTGGGCTGATTTTTTATAAGTTCCACGTGAAGAAGATTTCAATCATTATTAGACATCTTTTTCCATATGGTATTTAATTTTTCACCTATAAATATGACTTGGATGATATTTCAGGTGATGGAACTATAAGAAGTCTTGTAGCCTCTGAGTTATATGGAGAATAAAAGTTATGTTCAAGCTTATCAAACACATTATGTGTCTAATAAAGGGTGAATTTTCTATTTTAAGGTATAAAGATGTCTACTTGTTTTGTCTTATTAAAAGAGGATATAAAATAAAACATTTTAGATATATTTTGATTCACATGATGGAATTTTGTATACCAAATTCAAGGTCTGAATTTTTAATATATCCCATGTTCATTTCTCCTATGTTAAAATCCAAAGGGTCAGTTGCTGAAGATGATGAATATATTGATGATTTTGGTTTTTTTTATATTAAAAGAATGATATGAAAAAGGATTGAAATTAGTTTTAAACCATGAAATAAGTAGTGGGTTGGTGATAATGAAAATATATATGATGATTTTAATCCTATAGACCCCCCATCCATATCGAGAGATATTTTTTACCATAGTTTGGAATGAGAAGAAATAGTGGATTACTTTAACGAGGAAGAAGAGGATACTACCTCTAGAGATGAGGAAGATGAATTTAATGTTGATGAGGGAAGTGATAAAAATATTCCTCATGACTCACATGTTGTTAACTTTATATCACCTAGTCCACCTTGGTCTCTCCCTGAAAGAGAGAAAATGTAAAAGGAAGGTAGTGAAAAAGATGAGACATAAGTTTATTGAGGAGAATAGTTCAAGAGTATTTCTGAATATGATAATGAAAATGGTGAAGAATATGGGGATAATGAGGATGATAAAAATGGTGATATAAATAGTGATATAAATGAGGGTGTAAATAGATATTCTAATGTAGATGATGATATTGATGACCAAAATTATAACCCTGACGGTCCAAGTGGAAGAATTAGATAGATGTATATAGAAATGCCTTTATCTTTTATTGCTTCTCCATATGTATCAAATTCAAAATTTTTGTAAAATATAAGCTTAGTAAAATATATGGACAGATCTTATAGAGAAATAGATGAAGAATATTTTAAGGGTGAGCAGTCCCCAAGTTTAGAGAGTCATACTATTATTAATGAATAAACTATTGTTGAATAGTTTGTGGATTATAAGATGGTGGTTTTTTATACCATTGATAATTCAGTTGCTAATAAGAGATTTGCTGAGAATATGGAAGTAGATCACGCCAGTATGGAGTAGATTGTTGTTGCATAGAGTCCATGTGCTTATAAATCTATTTAACATATTTTTGTACTAGGTATGGTTGTATATTAATCCCCAAAGCCCATTATTATTTAGATTCATAGTAATCCTTTTGATAGTTAGATAGAACTAATGTCTAGGGAATGGGGTCTATTTCCTATAAATAAACCAAATAATGGTGGACTTGGAATTTTTGAATAAATAGATCCTGAGTTATAATTGATTTATTGGATTGATGCCTCAAATGAGTTGAGGAGTTTTAATAAAAACAAAACTTCCACACAACCTATTTTCCATATAGTTTCTGTGGATGTAGTCACCAAGGGTGACTTAGAATCCTTCAGTGAAAATTTCTTATCTGATATTGATGTGATGTTTAAGAACCAACCTACCTTAGTTACTAAAATAAGTGAATTTTTTTGAAAGATACTTGTTTGGATTCGTGATATAACCCATTCAAAAAATAATAATGCACTATATCCAGGAAGTATAATTTGAGAATAGAAGGTTGTAAAGTTAGTTGGAATCCTTAAAATATGAAATGGAAGAGATACATAAAGCCTTTATAGCCAGTTTGGATGCCCTGTTATAGAGGGTGGAAATCCTTTATGTGGTATCTTCTAGTTCCTCTACTACTACTAATCCTTTTTCAGGCTGAGAGGACCCAATCTCTTTAAGGTAATAACTTCACATTTCATCTAATTGATGTTTTGTGTCCTACCAACCTCATGAGAACATGAGAAACATAAGACATAATATTAATCACGTACTCAGGTTGGTTAAAGAGTATTCCATGTATATGAATTCTTATAGAGACACTATCACAAAATCCATAAAGTACTATCTATATCGAATTTTCCCCAAGCATGGGTTGAATGATCATTATAGGTTTCTTGTTAAAAGTTTGAGTTCACCTCCTATGACACAAGATTTCAAAGGGAATGTAAACCATTTGAAGATCATGACTCAAGTACTATTGTATTTCATGAAAGAGAATAATAACTTCTTCAGTTCAAGGGAATGTGGTGGAAGAATAATCAGTGATTTTATAAATCTCATAAAGTCTTTTATTCATGTTCATATCATGATATTGTGGCTCATGAGGCTATACCAATGGATATCCATTTGACCCCTCCATCCACTGATCAGAAGTTCTTCAGAGATGGTTTGACTATAAATTCACATGTACCTATTCCACCTATATTCTGACCTTTTGCTTTATCTCCGAGAGAAGCAGTACAACACATTTACTCAATCCTCATCTGAGAGCATCACTCTCTAACAAATGTCTCTACTATTGTTCCTACTGAAACCCCAGCCTCAATTACTATAGATTTTTCCTCAGATAAGGACAAGGGAAAATATCATATGTTTCCTTTTACCCATCTTGAGAGGATTCCTTGATAATTAGACTTTGTGAATTTTATGGGAATGTTTTTTGTGTTACATTTTTTGGAACATTTTATTTGTACCTTCAATGTATTTTTCAATGGAAATTATATGATTACTCTTCATTTTTTTATTTTTATGAACATCATATTTTTTATTGTGTACTTATTGATAATCCGAAAAGGGGGAGAAAAATATTATATATGGAATTTATTACTATTTATATTTCTTTATACCATTTATCCTATATTTATCTTTGATACTAACTACTTATGATAGTTGATATATTGTGTATCTTCATTAACTTGGATGTGTTTATTTTTATCTGATACCATTTGTATAAACTATCATGATTTACCTTCAATGATATATATATAAAATGACATGATTTTTTTCACAAAAAGGGGGAGATTGTTGGCCTCCTTTTTCAATGATCAGAAAATCAATTTTCTTATGATATTAATGGGTTTTTTGTTTTATGATAGTATTATATATTATAAGACAGATTGAAGAGATTTTAGTTAAATCTGGAAAAGAATCACTATAAAGGATGATTCACTACTATGAAAGTCTCACCACCAAGAAAGTCTTGTCATCAAGGATGTGTCACTGCCAAGGACGACTCACCACTGGAATCCAAAATCATAAAAGTAGGACTCACCATCTGAGATGAGTCACCACTAGTATGGAAATTTGGAAAAGTGCTGGGAACAAAAACCACCAAAAAAGACTAATCATCATCTATGACATACCACTGGCACAAATAATTTTCAAAACTATGATAAAATCACCATCAAGTATGAGTTACAGCTAGCACGGAAACATTCTTAAGTGAATAGAATACCCACCATCAGATGAGTCACCTATAGAACAGAAATGTGGCTAAGTGTTGGAATCACCTAATGTTGATAAGAGTACCTACCATCCTAGGAAACCTCCATTGTATCTCTCTGCTAGCCTCATACACAACCAGTGTAACATCCCAATTTTTAATAAATAAATAGTATGTTCAATAGCATACATGATATGCTACATCGAGCTTAAACAAACAACTAAATATTATAATTTAAATATTAGTGTTATAACCTATCTATTTGAATGGTGGGAATAAATATTATTAAATGAATTATAAAAATATGGTTTACAAATTTTTATATAATGATTCATTGGTTACAAAATTTATTAGAAATGGAAATAAAAAACTAATTGAATGTAAAGGATGTGTTTTTATGAAAACCTATTTAAATTAGAATAATTATGTTTGTAAAATAACCATATCACTATTTTTGGATTATATTAATGAAATATAAACACAATGTGTAGTTTAAAATTCATATTTTATGTTTTCTAGACAATATATAATAACAAAATCGATTTTAAGCAAAAAAGAATAATTTATCAAAAAAATGCATTTTAACGGTCTTTTGATGGAGAACCCATTTTAAATATAGTTTTTAACACATTTATAATTTATAGTTGACAAAATAAACTTTTTATCTAAAATAGATACATTATAATTTTTTTGGATAAATTGTTTGTATTTTTCTGACAACTTTCATATTTTAATTAATAGTGAACAATACCGAATTTTAATTCAAAACTGTGTTTTCATATAATTTATTTAAATTTTCATATTATCTTTTTAATTGGTTTTAAATAATAATTATATTAATATTTTATTATTTAATCCAATTTTTCTCACTGTAATCAATTTCAAATTGAAATTATACATAAAAACATTTCAATCTTTTGATGTTGAACTTTTAAAACCCACTTTTTAGTTTTGTCTCTGGAATTAATTTAAAATCTAATTTTCCAAATTATATGAATTTAATTAGATAAAAAGGATTCAATATTTCGAATTAAAATTTAAAAATTATGTTTTAAGGTAAATTTCATTTTTAGGTATAAAGAAGTTTCCATGGTAAAAAAATTATTTACCATTGTCAAAGTAAAATTTTGACAAGGGTTAAAGTTAAAAGTTAAAAGCTTAACATTCCAAAAAAATACAAAATTTAATGGTTTTTCGAGGTGTTTATCTAAACTAAAAATTAAATAAAACATTAATTACAATTCAAATTTTTTTAATTTAATTACACATCTATATGGTGGGCTTGTAATCAATAAACTAATCACTTGAACCCACCTCTCCTCAAGAATAAATGCCATAACTCCACCACCCTATTTCTACACCAAAAGCCTTATAACTTCTAAAATATCTTCCCAAACATATATTCATCACTCTACCCATGTCTAGGGGCTAATTGTATCACCAAAATACCAAATCAAAGGTCCTCAATGGTCTTTTATGTAGCAGATATTCAAGATGTAATTTTCTCAAAGTATCGCTCTTAAGTTCTTTTCTTTTTCTATTTTCTCCTCACCACATACATCCACAAATTCATGGTCACCAAAAAATCATGGATATATTTTATTTTTATTTTTTTAATTTAATATATCATAACCATTTTATTTCTCTCCTCCTCTTATTCAAATAAACGAAATTTTTGTCCAAGTTATGATGGTTAATCACCTCCGTGAATAATGTTTTTGTTCTTTTTCCTTCACCGCCTTCATGGATGGTACTAAAAACATTATTCTGGTAAAATAATGTTTTAATATGTATATTATAACCTATTAAATATTATTTATATTTTATATTCATCAAACCTTCATGATTTTTATATTGTTGTTATATAATAACTTCGTTTGGGAACATGTGGACTACACCTCCTCAAAATGATGTGATTAGTTCACACATCATAGGGAATGTATTAAGGATTATTTTAGTGAAAATATTTTATATAAATTAAATATTAATTCTAATGTAATTATATTATATATTTATACATATTTATATATGTTTCATTTAATTCCACTCTTTCAATACGACAGGTTAAATGAAAATAGCGTGCATCCGTACGTACGGCCTACCGTCTCCATGAACGGTGATTTTAGTTTTTCATAAAATATTATTATTAATAAATATATAATGAATATATAAAATATTTCTATCAATTTTTATATTCTTTATATAATTTAATTATGGCCACATTGACAACTGACATCATACCAAGTTTTTTTTCTACTCAAGTACTGACTATCAACAAAACATCCGATATGAACTTAAATAATTATCTAATTTTTATAACATGGTAATAAGTCATATAAAAGAAATAATGAACTTGAAAATTTTTCTCAATAAAGTATGAATTAACCTATGTTTTCTATTCTGTAATATGAATATTATACATGAAGAGTCGGACTCAATGTAAGGGATTTTCTAACTCAATTTCCCTTCAATGGGTTATACGTCTAATACAACGATTTTATTATGCCAAGATTGTGTCTGGAATCACATTTTATTGGTTTATGTTTCATTTGAACTTCTATATGTGTGGATATACTTTTCATGCACACAATCACCTCATTGATAAATTCTTACGTCATTAATATGAACTTGGTAAGGGAACTTCTTAACCTAATTTCAATTCTTTGGGTGTAACTTCTTCTTCTTGATTAATTCATGATATTATTCTATGGGAAATGAATTTTGGATATATTATATTGTATTTAAACTTTATTTATGTGTATTTATAGGGAATTCCCATAATCTATCTATTTTATTGAAAAATGATCTTTGTAAGGTACTCTTTAACTAAAACATCATTTTAAATATTTTAATGATTTATTCTTCTAAAATTTCTCATTGATGTCCATGTCTTAAAAAAATTAAAGATTTATTTATATGTAAATAAATTTTTAAAAGATTTAACTCCTTTCAAAAGTTTCAATTTGGTATGGGACACTTTGATTAAAAATCCTCTTTTTCAAATTTTTAATATTATTTTAAAAATGGATTGATTATTTCAATAACATGGGATGTTTTATTTAACATATATGGCATGAACCAAATTTATCTCTTTTATATCCCTTTTATGATTTTATGTTTACTTTCCCCCTTTACAATTTTATTTTAAATTAAATTATTTTCATTTTTAAGTGTCTGGATTTGTAAAAATTAAATGTGATTTCAAAGTGGAAAAGTTATTTTTCCATTATTCTTGTTTTATGTGTTATGATTATGCTATTTTTCATGAAAGTTTTTATGAATATGGTTATTTTCATGATTAACCAAAGATGGGTGAGACTATAAAATATCTCTTATGCATTTTTTAATGAAATGGAGTAAAATAATAAGGTTTCTCTAAAGAGATTTAGGGAATATACTGTGATGGGTATTCTAAATGTAACCATGTAGGTTACTCCCTATGTAGTTGTGACAGATACAATGTAAGTATGTTATGGATCCCAAAAATTAATTTTATTTTTTATGATTGCTAATAATTTTTCAATAATATTATAATTTCATGAGGTATGTTAAGGAGTTTATGTTTTATGGGTGAAAATTACTATTTTTTAGACTTTTTTCATGAGTTTTAAATATTCATGGACTAATGGTTTCATTTCTTATTTTATATCCCTCACTCATATTTTTGGTCTCATACCAATATTTTTAAATATTTTCCATCGGGTATAATGATGGGTAATATAAAGAAATATGTAAAGAATAATGTTACGAATATTTTTATCAATGAAAGGAATTCATGTTTTATTTTAAAAAAATTTAAATTATGAAAAAAATGGATGGCATATAGACTTGTCTACTTTGTAATATTTGAAATGTTATGTAATATTTATTACTTAATTATCTAAAACTCTAAACCTGAAATGATTCTAAATTTTAATTCTTGACTTTAATCAATATTATTTATTGATTAAGGGTGAGCCTTATAGTGGGTATTAGATGAAAGGGTTAGTCAACATTAGGGATTAGGAGTTTAGGTTAAACATATACTACTTTTCTTTATCTATTTGTTTCCGTTAAATCCTTATTCAATAAATTTTTTATACTAAGGAAAGTTGGTTACAAATGGATGGTGGATTATCTCAAACAACATTCCTATCTCTTCCAAATGAAATGCTTGAAAAAAATTATCGCAAATTCATGTTCAGATGATTCTGAAACTTTTTATAACATACTACTCTTTTAAAAATAGTTGTATGAGATATCAAAAACCACCTCTATACCTCAATACCATTTGTATCATGGGTTTTTTTTAATCAAATAATATTCTTTCAATATTATCATAATTTCAATAAAGGTAAATATTTTCAAGGCATTATTATATATTTTACTTTGTCACATGATTATGAAGCATATTATGATTTTTAAAAATATTTTAAAGAAGGAGACCTTTGAGTATCCTATTTATACATTATTTTAAAATATGATATTTCAGAACATACTTATGGAATTTCAAAATGACCATTGATTTAAAGTTTCAAGTCAAACTTGGTCGAAATGGTTTATAAAAATCAAGTTTTATCATATTTTTTAAAATTATTTGTCATAGAAGAATATTTTCCAAAACAATTTTTCTGTGAACACTCATATGAATCAAGTTGTAAAAGGTATATTTGGATAAAGGAAGAAATTGATTTTTAAGAATCTGTAAATCATTGTTGAAATGCATGAACCTTATATCTTCATGAACAGAATGATGATGAAACCTGGTGGACTCCATGATCAAGGTACTGTAGAGACCCAAAGCTTGACATACATGGACATCACATTACTTTTTTGGAATACTTAATACATAACAAAAACAGACACACAAGGACCATAATAGATTAGTATCTTTGGAAACTTGGAACAAAATCTTCTAATCGTGGTGAAAGATCTTCAACATCTCCCATAAAGATCTTCCCCTTTTCTTTTCTTACCTAAAACCATTCTTTAAATCCTGGGGAAAAGAAAAAATATAATGGGTGAGCTCAAATTCTCAATAAGGGTAATCATGGAGAAAATTAAACAAATCATATACATTTAAACTTAAAAACATGAACATAATGTTTAAACATCAACATATTGAGCAATGACATAAAACATGGCAGTCCATAAGGAATAGATCATAAAGAAACATTAATCATGATAAAATAGAATATTAATAAAACATGTAATTGTGGAAACCATTAAGCACATGTTATTATTTCTATAGTAGCCAAGGCATTTCTACCAAGACCATCTTAGTGGACAAAGTCCCATTCTGAATCAAGTTTATTCCTTGTTCCAGTCCTGTAACACTGAACCGGATTAACTTATCATTCCAGCCATGTCTATCTCATGAGATATAAATCTTTACCCAATGCATTCTAAATAGATATAGGTCACACCCATCTCATAATTAAATCATTCCTACTTGTGCCACAAAATATACATACATCATTCATAATAACCCAACGAATAAAATGGGTGTCATAAACATCATCCCATCATCATATAATCCATATAAAATAAATGGATATCATTTAATAATAATAAAAGTGAAACCATGTAAATCATAGAGACACATATTAAATAATGTCATCTTAGTTGGAAAATGGTTCTGATAAAACACTTAAAATGAATTCTTGAGGAAAATATCCTTTCTTCTTCAAAATCATTTTATTTTCACAAAATGTCATGCAGTTCTAAAAGAAAATGATTTTGTTGAAAATAATAATGATATATTTTGGAGGAAGCTTCATTAAAATAAGGCTTTAAAAAACTGTAAAAATCCTTTCATGTCATATAAAAAAACATTCTTCTCGTACTTTTGCTGGAAAAGTCAAAAAAGTACCACATATGGTAAAAAAAATAAAGATTCCATACATACCATGTAGTAAAAGTAAAAAATGGGCAAAAAGGGTCTTTAAACATACATGAAACCATTTTTAGAAAACATGGACATGGATGATAAATATAACCCCAGTAAATACTTACCTATAAGCAATCTCGGATAGAAAACAATTGAGATTGCAACATTATCCCTTACCTTATGTCCCATTTCTTTTGTATGTGTCTGAGACACCTCTATAGTGGGTTTAAAAATATTATTAACTATTAACAGAACCATAATAATATTTATTATATCATATATGATTCACTTACGACTTTATATTACCCGTTCTTTTGTAAATTTCTTTGTTAAAGTAGTGTTTTGGGTAAAATCGTTTCATTTATCGTAGGTGTTTTGACTTGTAATTATTAATATGATTACTTAGATAATGATTACTTAAATATAGAATATAAGACATGATTTTTATATAATATATATTCAGAATATACATATATATAATAGATCGATAAATGGAAAGAAATACACTGTTCATGAAGACGGTAGGTCATACGTACGCATGAACATTGTTTTCGTTTCCTTTTTGAATTGAATGGAATTAGGTAGATTACATACATATATATATATACATAAATACATTATCATTATTATGTAATATATTTCATGATTACTTATTATATATACTTTATAATCATTCTTGAATGGTTATCATGGAGAATGAATCTGATCGCATCGTGGAGACGGTAATCCGTACGTATGCACGAGCGATGATATTGTTCCCATATTTATTGAATGGAATTGGAGTGGATGATATAATATCATAGAATTAGTATGATGTTATAATAATCATATATATTTATTCTTTACACCATTATACCCATCTAAGTAAGGTGTTGGTGGAAAAACAGATTACACCACGGTGTGGAGACGGTATTCCGTACGTACGCACGCGCGGTGATTTCATTTTCCGTAGGATGGATAGAAGTTGAAATAGGGTTGTTTCAAATTTATAATAACATATAATTATATTATTGATACTAATGTTATTACTTTATTATGAAACAACAAAATAATAGGAATTAGAAGAAGAAATGAATTTGAAAGAATTGGTAAAGGATATTACCTCTTCTTCGACACGCCTCATTGAAACCTCCTATTTGGATACTAAAATAGGACTTTGAAGAAGACCAGGACCTCTAGTATGTTTCTAGGGAATTTGAGAAGGTAAATGGGAAGGGGTTGGCCGAGCATGAAGGCTCAAAGTTGTGTAAAGATGAGACGGAGGAGGCACCCTTTTATAAGGGAGGAGAGGGGCACCAATGGGATCCTCAAAAATATTAGTTTAATATAAATTTAAACCCCACATAAAAACCTCCAAAAATGACTTAATTAAAATATGAGATGATATAGGGTTGTAATATCATCAACCAATCAAATTTTGACATGTTTTTATTTTATATTAAACCTTATCATTTTGATTTATCCTTATTTAATCTATTTAATTTTATTTGTGGTAATAAAATTCTAAATTTTAAATGGTTATAAATAATCACTTATGTGTTGTGAATTTTACATAATTGGATAAATTATGACAATTTAGACTATATAAATTTCAATTTATAATTTTTAAATATTTGTTTTATTTTTAAACAATTTAATAATCTGTTATTTTTATAAAATAACAATAGTGTCAATTTTGACACTATTCATTTATTGGAATTTAAATAAAATCCACACAGAGAATATATTCGAGATAAATTATTTAATAGGTTTCTAAAATGTCATATTAATCTAAAAAATTAGTGGCAAACATTAAATAGTTCATATATTATTTATTTTACTATTTCTTAAACCATTTATTTGATATTTCGCTTAATAAAATAATTACTACAACATTTTTGTATAATTATTAAAAATACATATTTGTTGCATAAAAATTAAAACTAAAATACTAGGATGAAGATACATCTTATAGATTTCATAATAATACTTTTAGTCAGATTTATATTCTAAACCACCCAACTTTTAAAATTTTATATTTATTAAATTATGAGGGTAACAACTTTGACATCATTTAAAATAAGATAATATAAGTGTCATAATAACTTTTATAAGACTCCAAACGGTCATATATTAGGTAATTGGATTATTATGGTGTATATATACACTAAAAATAATCTTTGGTCAGGTTTTTGAGCCTTTTAATGGGTATTGTTATTTCAATAAAAACTATATTACTTATTTTTCACTAAATGAATAATTTATGCATCATTAATGTATAAGCTATTGAAGTAATTAAATATCTGTTAAAAATTATAAATAAATTACCATGATGAATAAAAACATTTTATCTTTCAAATGAGTATTTATAACCGAATTTATAATCTGTATAAACTTATATTAAAAATACTTTAATTATTAAAGTTGAGTGAGACATATTTCACTTTCCTTTAAATAAAATAAACTAAAGGTCTTAATCACCTCCAAGTGGGTTCCAATGGATTCCATTTCGACCCTAATATGACTTAAGACGAAATATAAGCATCCAATTATATTAAGAAAAGTGTTAGGGTAATTTTATAATATTATATTTACCCTTAATTACACGATTTACCTTTTACTATGGTAAATAAAATTTACCGTAGTTACTATTCATAATGCCCAAAAATAAAAAGTAGCCTATCAAAAAAATTTGGACCCACTGATTCCAAATATGCAATCCATTTTTCTAAATTCAATACACACAAGTTTCAGAAATAAATTTAAAATTAATCTCGTTGTTAAGAAAACGAGTTTTAAAAGTTAAAACATTACAAAATATTGAAATGATTTTAACTATGAATTCATTGTAAAATCAATTCTAATGACATAAATTATATTAAATGGTAAAAATATTTTCTATTTATAATTTAAAACCATTAAATATTATAATTTAACCATATAAAATATTACGATGAAAAAATTTGTTTTTAATTAAAATATAGCGTGTTTTTACTATTTATTAAAATATGAAAGTTTTCAGAAAAATATCAAAAATTTATCCAAAGTAAATTTTAATATCCTTATTCCAAAGAATAATTTTATTTTGTCAAATTGAACTTATAAACCTATCAAAAACTATATTTAAAGTGGGTGCACCATCAAAAGGCGGCAAAACTGCATTTTTTGAAAAATACTTATTTTACCTGAAACTTTTAACTTGTTCTCATACCATGTTCTAGAAAATGTGTAAGATGAATAATAAGGTTATAAAATTAAAAATTTAGTTAATACTATTCATAACGGCTAGTACATAATAATATTATAACAATATATCGTTGTTTTAGCGAAACCCGGTATTACGTACAACACACGCTAACGAGGAAGGTCGTGATTGTGTGTAAGGCAAGCGAAGTCTGGGTTGAGTGTAGTGAAAGACTCATTTGTTGTTGCATATAAAAAAATCCAACCATATTTCATTTATAAAATGAATATATATATATATACACACACTCAATGTTGTGTTGAATAACTACTATCAAACAAACTTGAAATTGTGTTTAACACGATCCAAGATTAGTGTTGCGTATACTGTAAGCTAATACGGTGTTGCGTATAGCGCAATATAATCTTGGTGTATCGTACAATAGAAGATATGAAATTAAAAATAATATATCTTATAAATTCTTGGGTTGTTTCATTCTACCCCCATTAAAATGAATTTCACCCTCGAAATTCATCGGGGTTATAAATAATTTACTATTCATAGAAACCCACATCGTAAAAAGGAATACTAAAACTTAATTTTAAAAAAATAAAGTATGAATCATAATGATTACCAAAGTAACTCATCACTGGGTTTCCACATAGGAGAACATAGGTGAAAATATGGATATGAAAGAAAAATCTAACCATCAAGTTCTGATGCAGAGTGGTAGAGAACATGGCTATAAAAAAGCCATCAATCACAAAGCCATAAATTTGTGATGATCTAAGGTACCATCTGATTCATCGGATATGAGGGCACTAGGACAACATTTTTGGTTTTCAGGATCATTTCCCTAATGTTTAATAATTTTTGAATTAAAAGTAATTCTTACTTGATTTTGGTAAAATCTCACTATTCTTCGTGCCTTGAACAATTTATACTTCATCACTTAAACAAATGAAGTTGAATTTCTCTTCTGTGAAGTGTTAGCATATCATGCGATAGAATGATAGGTCATTCCATCTGTCTCCAACAAAAGGATAGCAAAAGATATTAAATATACATAAGTCCATCTATAGTGAGATTAATCATATATGGATCCTAAAATGGACTGATACTTCATATATCATACCGCTTAATATAATAAAACTAGTTTCTACTAACCAGGGACTTCCTGTAGCCCAGTGGTAGGCGATAAAGGCCTGTTGCACTTCAGTTGTGGGTCTGATTCCTACAACCTTGTCTGACATGATGGGTTGTCGCCCGTTCTGCAGGTTGTCCCTTTTATTAAACTACACTATTATAACATTCTATCAATAATATCGAAAAAAAATTCTAGCCTTAAACAATACTAACTTATGTTCAACATAATAAATTCCAATAATTCTTTCCAAACTCATAGTATAAAGAGAACGATTACTAAAAAGGTCATGTAACAAGCACGTGAATACCATAATTTATCCCTCATATATCACAAGATATATCTTTTTGATCGCATTCCAAACATGTGAATACCTTAATCTTCTATTCTCTTGAAAAACTAATACCCATTAAACCTTAGTAAAAACATGAATGCTTTTAAAAGTTAACTCTTTCCACATACCAAAATCCAAAAAAAATCTATATACTCAAACCATGATATATCTTTGTTCTTATATCAGTCATGAGCTCGTGAATACTGTCAAACATTTCATTTTCTCTTTATCCCTTCATTATGTGCATATCATCTTTTTTCCAAAAATATATGAATAACCTTTCATGGTTACCAGTACCATTCAACATATACTTTCAAATACTTTAGGAAAAACAATAGTGTAACAATCCTTAGATGTGTCTTTATTCAATAGTACCATTACCTATACAACATAACTCTTGATAAACATAAATTATTCCCCAACCTTCTTAAAACATTGACCAAGCTTCAACACTACTTTCATCTCAAATATCATTTCTAGTATCCTCATCATCATCCACATAAATACTACCCATATGACCATGCTGATTCTCTTCAAGAGATTTTCACTTAGCGCATTGGTTTTCATAATGCCCATACATTCCACATTTAAAACATCTAATCATTGTTGATGTCGTAGAAATACCATTATCCTTCTCCATGGTGTTAACTGAACATTTTCCTTTTCTCTTACTGGATTTGTGTCCTTATTTTCCGCACCCAAAGCATCTTCCAGTTCCTTTGAAACATTCTCCTTGATTCCTCTTCCCACATGATTCACATGGGGGAAATTGAACTTTCTTTCCTCTATGATCATCATAAAACTCCATCTTTATTTTATTAGTTGAGTCAGGAAACATACCAAAGTTGAGATTATTGATCATATTATGAGATTGATGATTAGGAATAATAATGATATGTGGACTTCCAGATCCAATTTCATTTGGTTGCTCATGAAAAATATCATTCCATTGTCCATCATATCCTCCATTATCGTGAATCTTCCTGTTTCCATCCATTTTCTAAAACCCAAAAAGAATAGTGTTAGAAGAAAAAATCATGCTAGGTAAAACAACATAATAAAGGGGGATTACCATCAATATCTAACATCTTAGGTTTAATTATAAGATCATTACCTTAATTATAGGACTATAACCTATACGAATACTTATCCTTAGGGACATCCCTATACATACCTTAAATATTTCTACGAATTTCACTAAAGTTTCCACATCCTACTTTCCAAAGGTTAACTAAACCTTTCCTTTGATACCAACAGTATAGAACCAAAGCTTGACGTACATGGACATCACATTAATTTTTCGGAATACTTAATACATAACAAAAACAGACACACAAGGACCGTAATAGTTTAGTGTCTTTGGAAACTTGGAACAAAATCTTCTAATCATTGTGAAAGATCTTCAACATATCCCATAAAGATCTTCCCCTTTTGTTTTCTTACCTAAAACCTTTCTTTAAATCCTGGGGAAAAGAAAACATATAAAGTGTGAGCTCAAATGCTCAGTACGGTTAAGCATTGAGAAAATTAAAAAAATCATATACATTTAAACTTAAAAACATGAACATAATGTTTAAACATAAAAATCTTGAGCAATGACATAAAACATGGCAGTCCATAAGGAATAGATCATAAAGAAACATTAATCATGATAAAATAGCATGGGAATAAAACATGTAATTGTGGCAAGCATTAAGCACATGTTATGATTTCCATAGTATCCAAGACATTGCTGCCAAGACCATCTTAGTAAACAAAGTCCCATTCTGAATCGAGTTCATTCCTCATTCCAGTCCTATAACACTGAACCGGATTAACTTACCATTCTAGCCATGTCTATCTTATGAGATATAAATCTTTACCCAATGTATTGGAGGGAGATATAGGTCCCACCCATCTCATAATGAAATCATTCTTACTTGTGCCACAAAATAAACATATATCATTCATAATAACCCAACAAATAAAATGGGTGTCATAAATATCATCCCATCATCACATAATCCATATAAAAGAAATGGATATCACTTCATAATAAGAAAAGTGAAACCATTTAAATCAAAGAGACACATATGAAATAATGTCATCTTAGATGGAAAATGGTTTTGATAAAACACTTGAAATGATTTCTTGAGGAAAATATCCTTTATTCTTCAAAATCATTTTCTTCTCACAAAATGTCCTGAAATTCTAAAAGAAAAGGATTTTTTTGAAAATATTAATGAAATATTTTGGAGGAATCTTCATGAAAATATGGCTTTAGAAAACCGTAAAAATCCTTTCATGTCGTATAAAAAAACATTCTTCTCGTACTTTTGCTAGAAAAGTCAAAAAAGTACCTCATATGGTAAAAAAACGACTCCATACACACCATGTAGTAAAAGAAAAAAATGGGTAAAAAGGACTTTAAACATACATGAAACCATTTTTAGAAAACAGGGATATGGATGATAAATATAACCCCAGTAAATACTTACTTATAAGCAATCTCAGATAGAAAACAATTGAGATTGCAACATTATCCCTTACCTTATGTCCAATTTCTTCTGTATGTGTCCGAGACTCCTGTATAGTGGGTTCAGACATTTTATTAACTTGTAACAGAACCATAATAATATTTATGATATCATATATGATTCACTTACGACTTTATATTACCCGTTCTTTTGTAAATTTCTTGTTAAAGCAGTGTTTTGGGTAAAATCGTTTCATTTATCATCCGTGTTTTGACTTGTAATTATTAATATGATTACTTAGATTATGATTACTTAAATCCAGAATATAAAACATTATTTATATATAATATATATTCAGAATATACATTTATATAATAGATTGATAAATGGAAATAAATACACCGTTCATTGAGATGGTAGGCCGTACGTACGCATGAACGCTGTTTTCGTTTCCTTACTGAATTTAAGGGAATTTAGTAGATGACATACATATATATATATATATAAGTAAATCTAGTAGCATTATTATGTCATATATTTCATTATTACTTATTATATATACTTTATAATCATTCTTGAATGGTTAACATGGAGAATGAATCTCATCGCGTCGTGGAGACGGTAATCCGTACGTACGCACGAGCGATGATATTGTTCTCATATTTATTAAATGGAATTGGAGTGGATGATATAATATCATATAATCCGTATAATGTTATAATAACCATATATATTTGTTATTTACACCATCATACCCATCCAAGTAAGGTGGTGGTGGAAAAACAGATTACACCACGGCGTGGAGACGGTATTCCGTACGTACGCACGCGCGGTGATTTCGTTTTCCGTAGGATGTATAGAAGATAAAATAGGGTTGTTTCATATTTATAATAACATATAAGTGTATTAGTGATACTTATGTTATTACTTTATTATGAAACAACAAAATAATAGGAATTAGAAGAAGAAATGAATTTCAAAGAATCGATAAAGGATATTACCTCTTCTTCGACACGCCTCTTTGAAACCTCCTCTTAGGATACTAAAATTGGTCTTTGAAGAAGACCAGGACCTCTAGAATGTTTCTAGGGAAGTTGGGAATGGTAATGGTCTGGGTTTTTCCGATATTTAAGGCTCAAAGTTGTGTAAATATGAGAGGGAGGAGGTGCCCTTTTATAAGGGAGGAGAGGGGCACCTTTGGAATCCTCAAACATATTAGTTTAATATAAATTCAAACCCCACATAAAAACCTCCAAAAATGACTCAATTAGAATATTAGATGTCATAGGTTTGTAATATCATCAACCAATCAAATTTATACATGTTTTTATTTTATATTAAACCTTTCATTTTGATTTATCCTTATTTAATCTATTTAATTTTATTTGTGGTAATAAAATTTTAAATTTTAAATGGTTATAAATAATCACTTATGTGTTGTGACTTTTCCATAACTGGATAATTTATGACATTGTATACTATATAAATTTCAATTTATAATTTTTAAATATTTTTGTGATTTAAAAACAATTTAATAATCTGTTATTTTTATAAAATAACAATAGTGTCAATTTTGACACTATTTATTTATTTGAATTTAAATAAACTCCACACAGAGGATATATTCAAGATAAAATATTTAATAGGTTCCTAACATGTAATAGTAATCTATAAAATTATTGGAGCACATTAAATAGTTCATATAATATTTATTTTACTATTTGTAAAACCTTTTATTTGATATTTCTCTTAATAAAATAATTACAACAACATTTTTGTATAATTATTAAAAATACTTGTTTGTTGCATAAAAACTAAACCTAAAATACTAGGATGAAGAAGAATCTTATAACTTTCATAAGAATACTTTTAGTCAGATTTATATTCTAAAACACCCACCTTTTAAAATGTTATATTTATTAAATTATGAAGGTGACAACTTTGACATCATTTAAAATAAAATAATATAAGTGTCATAATCACTTTTATAAGACTCCAAATGGTCATATATTCGGTAATTGGATGCTTATGGTGTATATACACACTACCAATAATCTTTGGGTAGGTTTTTGATCCTTTTAATGGGTATTATTATTTCAATAAAAACTATATTACTTATTTTTCACTAAATAAATACTTTCAACATCATTAATGTATAAGCTATTAAGGTAATTAAATATCTCTTAAAATTTATAACTAAATTAGAATGATAAATAAAAACATTTTATATTTAAAATTAGTCTTTATAACCGAATTTATAATCTGTATAAACATATATTAAAAACACATTAATTATTAAAGTTGAGTGAGACATATTTCACTTTCCTTTAAATAAAATAAACTAAAGGTCTTAATCACCTCCAAGTGGGTTCCAATGGATTCCATTTCGACCCAAATATTCCTTAGGACGAAATATGAGCATCCAATTATATTAATACAAGTTTTAGGGTAATTTTATAATATTCTATTTACCCTTAATTACCCGATTTACCTTTTACTATGGTAAATAAAATTTACCATAGTTACTATTCATAATGCCCAAAAATAAAACGTAGCCTAATAAAATAATTTAGACCCACTGATTCCAAATATGCAATCCATTTTTCTAAATTCAATACACAAAAGTTTCATATATAAATTTAAAATTAATCTCGTTGTTAAGAAAACGAGTTTAAAAAGTTAAAACATTACAAAATATTGAAATGGTTTTACCTATGAATTCAATGTAAAATCAATGCTAAGGACATACATTATATTAAATGGTAAAAATATATTCTATTTATACTTTAAAACCATTCAATATTATAATTTAACCATATAAATTATTACGATGAAAAAATTTGTTTTTAATTAAAATATAGCATGTTTTTACTATTCATTAAAATATGAAAGTTATTAGAAAAATATCAAAAATTTATCCAAAGTAAATTTTTATATCCTGATTCCAAATAATAATTTTATTTTGTAAAATTGAACTTATAAACATGTCAAAAACTATATTTAAAGTGGGTGAACCATCAAAAGGCAGCAAAACTGCATTTTTTGAAAAATACTTATTTTACCTGAAAAATTTATCTTGTCCTCATACCATGTTATAGAAAATGTTTAAGATGAATAATAAGGTTATAAAATTAAAATTTTAGTTAATACTATTCATAATGACTAGTCCATAATAATATTATAACAATATATCATTATTTTAGCGAAACCCGGTATTGCGTATAACACACGCTATCGAGGATGGTCGTGATTGTGTGTAAGGCAAGCCAAGTCTGGGTTGCGTGTAGTGAAAGACTCCTTGGTTATTGCGTATAACAAAATCCAACCATATTTCATGTATACATTGAATATATATATATATATACACACTCAATGTTGTGTTGAATAATTACTATCAAACAAACTTGAAATTGTGTTTAACACGATCCAAGATTAATGTTACGTATACTGCAAGCTAATATGGTGTTATGTATAGTGCAAGATAATCTTGGTGTACCGTACAACAGAAGATATGAAATTAAAAAGATTATATCTTATAAATTCTCGGGTTGTTACAGGTACGATGTTCATTCTTTTGGGAATAGATTTATTAAATCATAGAGAGGTGAAATAAATATATTTATGACTTATTATGTTGATTTTATATTGATTTGGGATTAAAATGATAGGTATAAGAAATCCTTTGAGGTTAAAACATGTTTT
Source organism: Viscum album (assembly GCA_963277665.1). Lineage (NCBI taxonomy): Eukaryota > Viridiplantae > Streptophyta > Magnoliopsida > Santalales > Viscaceae > Viscum > Viscum album. Next base: position 909,088,353 of record OY728139.1, read on the forward strand.
GGTTATTTTGTAGTTTTATAAAAAGGGACAACCCAAAGATGGGTAAAAACTCGTTGCGTCCGGTAAGGCCGTGGGGATCGAACCCACAACTAAAGGGAGACAAGGGTACCTCACCTACAATTATCCCACGTGAAGTCCCAAGTTATTATGGATTTTTATTTATAATTAAATGATTTTATGTATTAAGAAAATGTTTATTTTGGGAATTTATTTTTTATCAAATGGATATATGTGGAATTAGAAACTGATTTTCTAATTAAGTGATAAATGTTATTTTTGAAGTCATTTACTATTTTTGGAACCCTATATTCCTAAAGAAAATAGAATACTATGGGGGGGTTTTTAGTGGTAAATATTGAATTTTATTTTGGAAGAATCTATGTTTTTATAGATGACTTATGGCGATTCAGGTTATTTATAGAAATGATTAACCTATCATGAAGAATATGTGATTTTAGAAATTACATTTTTGATATGAGACATTAATAGTGATTGATGTTATTTGGAGACAAATTTTATAATTTATCTTTTCAAAATATGTTATCAAATCCATAGAATTTTTGGGTTTTAATCTTAGTTTGTATTATTTTGAGGAATTTTAAGGACTGTTATTTTTGAAATGGGCTATGCTGAACTATGGGTATTAATTTTTAATTTTAGATATTAAAGGTAGTTTTTCATCCTAAAATGGTTTATTTATTTGGGGGAATTATCTGATTTTATCATAACCATTTTTGTTTTGGTTAATATTTCAAGATATTATGAATATAAATTTAATCTTTTGTGAATTATGTGATTCTCTATAAGTTTATTCTTGTACATCAGGTGTGACCAAGTCATCTTGAATACTCATAATTTAGAGAAAAGATGAGTTTGTGGTAGAAATGGATTAAAGGATGAAACCCTACTTGATAAGTAAGTATGTTTATTTTTTTTCTTATTAAAACTTGTAAATAAATTCCATAACATTATTAAAATGATCATAAAATAAAAAAAATCAGTTTACTTTCTTAATACGAAGTCAAGGACCATTTAACCCATCACAAATTTATGGTTTTCTGATTATTAAATTTCTCTTGATGATGTTTTCTATAACTCTCCATCATAACAAGAAGGTTAGTATTCACTTCCATATCCAGGTTTTACTACATGGAATCCTAGTATTTTTTATCTCAGGTGATCTTCATACTTCTCTTTCTGTCTTTTTAAGTGGAAGTATTATTGAACCTTGTTACGATGTGAGATTTTTGTAGAGGTATTTTGAAAATTGATAACTTAGTTACAAACCCCAAATTCAAATTTAGAGGATGAAATTTATTAAAGGGGGGTATGTAACATCCCTAGTTTTAATAATGAAATAATATGTTTGATAGCATACATGATATGCTACATCGAGCTTAAATGGGAAACTAAATATTATTATTTAAATTTTACCTTTATAACCTAGTTGTTGGAATCGAAAAAATTAATGGTATTAACTAAATTATGGAAATATGTTTTGTGCATGTTTATATACTGATTCATTGGTTACCGAATTTATTGGAAATGGAAATAAAAAACCAACTGATTAAAAGGATGTGTTTTGATGAAATCCTCTTTAAATGTGAATAATTGTGTTTATAAAATAATTATATCACTAATATTGGATTATATTAATGAAATATAAACTAAATTTGATGTTAAAAATTCATATTATATTCTTCTATATATGATATAGGAAAAAAATCAATATTAAGCATAAAAGAAGTGTTTTTTAAAAAAACAATTTCTCGCCTTTTGATAGAGAACCCATTTTAAATCTAGTTTTTGAAACTTTTATAAGTTATATTTTACAAAATAAACTTAATAATTCAATAAGGTACATAAAATTTTATTTTGGATAAAGTTTTGGTATTTTTCTGAAAACTTTCATATTTTAATGAATAGTGAACAATACTGTATTTTAATTTAAAACAGCTTTTTCATCTAATTAATTTAAATTGTTAAATTATACATTTTATTAGTTTTAAAGTATAATTAGAATATTTTTTATTATTTAATCAAATTTTTTTCATTTTAATCAATTTCAAATTGAAATTAGATATAAAAACATTTCAAACTTTTGAACGTTTCACTTTAAAAATCGGCTTTTAGTTTTGTCTCAGGATATAATTTTAAATCTAATTTTACCAGTTCTGTGAATTAAATTAGATTAAATGGATTCCATATTTTTAATAAAAATATTAACATTATGTTTTATGTTTAATTTTATTTCTACATAAAAAATGTCACCATGGTAAAAAAATTAATTACCATAGTAAAAGTAAAATTTTAACAAGGGTTAATGTTAAAATTTAAAAGCTTAAAATATCTAAAAACTAAAACATTTAGTGGTTGTTTGAGTTTTTTCTAGACCCTATCCATACTATACAACATTAATTATATGCCTAAGTCTTGTAATTTAATTCTACCTCTATATGGTAGGCTTTTAATCAATAAACTAATCACTTGAACCCACCTCTCCTCAAATATAAATACCACCTCTCTATCACTCTATTTCGACCCACAAAGCCTTTTAACTCATCAAATACATACCCAAACCTCTCCTTGTAACTCTACCCACATATAATTTCTACTATTATCACCAAAATAAAAAATCCAAGGCCCTCAATGGTCTTTCAAGGATGGACTATTCAAAAGGTAACTTTCTCAAAGTACCTCTCTTAATTTCATTTCTTTTTCTACTTTTTCCTCACCTCATTCATCCATAAATGCATGATTACTCAATAATAATATGTATAAATTCGTTTTATGTTTATAATTTAACATCTCATATCCATTTTTTTTATCACCTCTACTTATTCAAATAAACAAAATTGTTGTATAGGTTATGTTGGTTAATCATCTCTGTTAATAATGTTTTCGTTCTTTTTTCCTTTACTGCCTTCATGGCCAGTATTAAACCAATTATTCTGGTAAAATAATATTTAAATATGTATATTATATCCTATTTAATATTATTTATTTTTTATATTAAACATACCTTTATGATTTCTGTATTTTTGTTATACGATAAGATTGTTTGGGAGGTGTAGACTACTACCTCATCAAAATGAGGTTATTCGTTCACACATCACATGGAATTTATTATGAATTATTTCTGAATCAATATATGATATAAATGAAATATTAATTCAAATTTAATAATATTATATATTTATAAATATTTATATACATTTTATTTAATTTTATTCTTTGAATACAACAGGAAAAATGAAAATAGTGTTCATGCGTACGTACAGTGTAACATCCCAAGTAAGTAATGAATAATAGATATTTTTATCTATGTCTATTAATGATTAAGATAGTGTTTTAGAGGCTTAAAATGAAAATAAATCCAGTCTTAAACATGGAATACACTAATATTCTTAAAAGATTGTTTTACTGCCTTATGATGGAAAACCCTTTTTAAATCTATCTTTTGACAATTTTATAAACTATGTTTGTCAAAATAAACATATTCTTTATGATTGGGACATCAAAATTTACTTTGTGTGAAATTTTGGTATTTTTCTGACAATGTTCATTTTTTAATGAATAGTGAAAAATACTGCATTTTACATCAAAACATCTTTTTAATCTAATTTATTTATATGATTAGATTATGATTTGAATTGGTTTTGAAGTGAAATTAGAATATATTTTTACCATTTTATCCAATGGTGGTCATTGGAATCAATTTCACTTTGAAATTAGACTTAAACTGGTGTCAATCTTTTGATACTTATTATTTTGTAAAAACACGCTATTTGCTCTGGCAGCGGGAATTAATTATTAAATTAATTAATGTGACTTATATGATTTGAATTTTGTAAAATATACTTCATTTTTGAATTCAGAATATCAAATATATCTTAGGGTGAATTTTTGGTAATTTTCTGAAAAACTTCAATTTTTGATGAATAGTGAAACCACTAAGTGGTAATCAAGCAAACTGATTTTTCAGTTAAATGAAATTTTACCACTAATGTGTATTGAATTTTGAAAATCTGACATACATGGTTGTCATTAAGAAGTAAAATTTGGTTCAATGGAATTAAAATATTTTTTTGGGGAATAGTAACTTATTAAGTTTTTAATCGTGATTAGTGGTAATTAGTGTAGTTTAAGGTATAAATAATGCTTTAATAATATGAAATGACCTAGACACATGTCCTACCCTTATTGGGTGAGTCATGGCCGACCAAGACAAGCCATGGGCCAACTTGGGGACCCCATGGATCCACTTTTGTTGGGAAATGACATAAAATACTTTTTATTTAATGTTAAAGTGGAAATGACACAAACATAATATGTTTTACAAGAACAATTTTTAAGTGGGGTTATACAAGTCCAAATTTTTATTATAAATATTAATTGGAAAGCTAAAACGATTTACTATATCATAGTATTTTCTTTATAATTTTTAGACATTAAATAAATTTAATTATGTATGACATAATAATGATGCAGCGATGACATCATTATATGACGATTTAAATAAAATGAAAAGACAATGTAATATCTATGAACTAAACTTGGACAAAACCAATTGGATGAGTGGATTTAAAACCCTTATCACCTTATCCACGAATTATATCAATGTGGGACCTTTTGAAACCGAAACACATTTTCAAATAATGTAATATTTCTTTACTTTCCAAAGGTGCCCCTCCTCTCCTCTTATAAAAGGCCCCCACCTCTACCTCATTTCACACACTACTCAAGCCTTTGGCTCGGCCAACCCCAGCCCATTTACTCTCTCCTCATCCCTCTCCTCATCATAGATGATTCCCTTTGGGCATAATCCTTTCAAAGGAAGCCTTTAGGCTCAAATCAAAAGGAGTTACACTTTTAAAGGTAATTCTTTCTCTCATGTTTATTTGTTTTATTTTGCTTCTCCAACCCCCTAAACTCTTTTTATTTACTTATTTTGTAACAACACCAGTATCTTCAATATAATAGGATGTTGTTATAATATTTATTTGAGCTACACTCTCACACAACTACATCAAATGGTTAAAGAACATACGGTTTCTGTGGATGGCGAAATTCCGCCTCCCGAAACGATGATTGTTCAATACTCATTTAACACCTTCAAAGGTGGCCATTATGATGTCACTATTTTTATATATGATATATAATATGTATATGTTTTCCTTAAGCTTCTATTTTTTCATTTTGGTCATACCTTTATGGTTTCCATTATGGGTAAACACGATATCTTCATTTTAGGAAGTGCGGACTACCGCCCCCTGAAAGTGATTTGATTCGTTAATACCATATGTGGGATGTGTAAAGGATAAAGTTAATGATATTATATATGTTATTATACTATAATTATAATATACTTTTATATCATTATGATTCCATTCTAGAAAATATTAAATAGAAATGGAAGTAGCGTTCATGCGTACGTACGGCATACCGTCTCCATGAACGGTGCATTTCATTTCTTACCTCTAAATGATTATGTAATATTATAAATTCATGTATGTACTAGATATATATTACATATATGATATCTACATCATGAATACCATTCTGGATATAATGAACCTTTGACCAAATTAACAACATGTAAGTGTAAGAAGTCTATTTTTGACTTAAGAACCAAATACCGACAAAATGAACATTATTAACTTAAATGAGTACATGATGTTCATAACATGGTATAAAAGGAATAATGAACTTGAAAAAGGTTCATAAGCAAGTAGAGATTAACTCAAGTTTATTATTCAGGACATTAAAGAACGATCGAGTCAAGTCGGATACGAGGTATGGGACTTCGTCTCAATCTCCTTTCATTGAGGCATATTTTATTTTATACACAACTTTCTTTTATACGGTGTATAAACCCCTTTGACTTTTACTTTTATTCAAAAGGAATATTTTTTATACGAAGCGTTTACTAAATGATAAAAGGGAATGTTTTTGTCGTACATATGTGGCGACAACGACTTCTCCGCCGTCGTGACCGTTATTTGAGTTTCGGCTTCCTCTACAAGCCATACCTTTTTTTTAAAATGAAAAAAAAATACCAGGTTTTACTTTGGTATTGAAAATGGTTTTCATAATGTTTTTATTATATCAATGTGTGGTATTGATATCTTGTGATTGAATGGTGGAAATGTTATGTTTCCGTTATGTATGTTTTATGTGATACGTTTATGTTGAGGTTCTTGGGCATTATTATGAAGACGGGTGGTTCCGTGATAGACTAAGGGCGGGTGAGCCCGTTATAGCTCTCCAATGCATTGGGTAACGCGAAGGAGTGAAACGTTAAGGTTTCTCCGAAGAGATTTTAGGGAATATACTGTGATGGGTATTCCAAACGTAACCAAGAGGGTTACTCCCTACGTAAGAATGTTATGAATGCCTCAAGTTACCTTTATGTCTTATGGTTTCTATGATTTATTCATGATTTTATGAGGCGTGTTAAAGTGACTATGTTTTATGGGTAAAGTATGATTTCATTCTTATGTATATATGAACTCATGTTTCCTTTCCATGTTTTTAACCCATACTGAGTTTTATGCTCATCCCAAGTTTTTTTGAAATGTTTTTCACAGGTCAAGGGAAAGGTACATGATAAGATGAAGAGTCAAGGATGTGTCATGAAATAATCCATGTTTTATTTTAAATATGTTTCCATTGATGGGAATGAAGAATACTATCTCTATGTAACCACTTTGTTTATATGTGGATTGTAATGCAAGTTTTATGATCTAATTCTCTAAAACTCTAAACCCGAAAAGATCCTCAATGTGTAATCTTGTAATAACTCAAGATTAAGTAAGGTTTAAGGCATGGGGCCTTATATACAGCCTACCGCCTCCATGAATGATGTTTTTAGATTATCAAAAAATATTATTATAAATACTTATCTAATTAATATATAGAATATTTATATAATTTTTTAAATTCTTTAGATAATGTACTTATGACCGCACAGAATAGTGACATCATACCAAGTTCATTTTCGACTCAAGTACCAAATATCAAGAAAACATCTGATATAAACATAAATAATTTTTTAATTTTTATAACATTTTAATAAGTTATATAAAGGTAATAATAAAATTTAAAAAGTTTATAAAGAAATATTAAATTAACATATGTTTATTATTCCATAATATAATGATTATATGTGAAGAGTCGAACTCATGATGTGGGATTTTCTAACTCAATTTCCATTCATTGGGTTATACATATACTTTATCGATTTTATTATGCCAAGATTATATGTAGTATCACTTTTAATTGTTTTATGTTTTTTTACACTTCTCTAGGTGTGCATATACATTTTTTATACATAGTCACCTTGTTGATAAATTCTTACGTCATTGATACAAACTTGGTAAGGGTACTTCTTAACCCAATTTCCATTCTTAAGGTTCAACTTCTACTTATTGATTTAGTCATGTTGTGATTATGTGGGAAATGAATTTTTGATATCGTATCTTGTATTTATACATTATTTATAGGAATTTATTGTGAATACACATAATATATGTTTTTTATTAACAAACTAATCTTTGTGTGGGACTCTTTAACTAATAAATCATTTTAAATGTTTTAATAATTTATTCTTCTAAATATTTCCCATTGATGTCCATTTCTTAAAATTGGTTTTAAGGATTTATTTATATGGAAATAAATATTTTAAAATGTTTACTCCTTTAAGAAGTTTCAAATTTGTATGGGAAAAATTGATTCAAAAGATTATTTTAAAAAAATTGAAATTGTTTTAAAAATAAATTGATTATTTCAATAACTTGGAATGTCTTATTTAACAAATACGTTATGAACTAAATTTCTTGATTTTATGTCACTTTAATAATTTTATGATTAATTTAAAATTTTACACTTTTATTTTCAAATAAATTGTTTTCATTTTTAAGAGTATGGCTTCGTAAAAATGAAATTTGATTTCAAAGTAGAAATGTTATTTTTCCTTTATACTTGTTTTATATATTATGATTATGTTATGGTTCATTGGAATTGTTTAGTTATTTTGGTGGTTTCATTATAAACCAAGGGTGGGTGAGACTGTGATAGTTATCCAATGCATTGGGTAATGAGATGGAGTTAAATGATATGGTTTCTCCTAAGATATTTAGGGAATATATTGTGATGGGTATTCCAAACATAACCATGTAGGTTACACCCTATGTAGTTGTGAAAGCTACTATGTAAGTATGTAATGGATGAAAAAAGTAACCTTTATTATTTATTATTTCTAATAATATTTCAAGAATATTATGGTTTCATGAGGTATGTTAAAGATTTTATGTTTTCTGGGTAAAAAGTATGATTTTGTGATAATGTTTTCGTGAGTTTTAAATATCCATACACTAATGGTTTCATTCCTTATTTTATATCCATTTTAGAGATTTTTGGGCTCATACCTAGTTTTTAATTGTTTTTCTCAGGTTATAATGGTATTTAATAGAATTTAAGAAGTCAAGATTAATGTTATGAATATTTTTTCATGTCAAATAATTCATGTTTTATTTTAAAATATTTTGAATTATGAAAAAAAATGATGGTGTGTAGACTTGTATACTTTTTAATATTATAGATGTTATTTAATAATTATGGCCTAATTATATAAAACTATAATCCTAAAAATATCCTCAAAGTTAATTCTTGAATTAACTCTATATTTTGCAATGTTTAAGGTTAGGGACTTATAGTTGGAATGAGAGGAAAGGTTTAGACAACTTTAGGGATTTGGAGTTTAGGTTAAACATATGCTAATTTTTTTTGTCTATTATTTTTTGTGAAATAATTATTATATATATTTTTCAATTTGGGGAAATTTGACTAAAAATTTAAGGGGGAATATCTCAAACAACATTCTTATCTCTTCTTAATATAATTCTTGCAATAATTATTGCAAAGTAATGTTCAGATGATTCTGAATCTTTATCTAACAAACAACTCTCTTACAAACAGTTGCATAAGATATTAAACACCTCCTATATACCTCAATACCTTTGTGGATCATGGTTTGTATTAATCAAATTTTATTATATAATTATTCTCATATTTTCAAAAAAAAAGGTAAATATTTTAAAGGTGTTTTTTAAATATTTTACTATGTCACCAGATTATGAAGCATATTATGATTTTAAAAAATATGATAAAGAAAGAGACCCTTGAATATCCTATTTATATTTGATTTTTAAATTAATTATTTCAGCACATACTTATGGTATTTTAAAGGAACCATTGATTGAAAGTTTTAAGTCAAACGCGGTCCAAATGATTTATAAAGATCAAGTTTTATCAGATGTTTTGAAATTATATGTCATACATGATTATTTTCCAAAACTATTTTTTTGTGAACAACCATACGTCCCAAGTTGTACAAGGTTTATATTGAAAATGGAATATTTGAAGATTATTTAAATAATTTTTTCAATGCATGGACCTTTTATGTTCATGGACAAAATGATGATGAAACTAGGTGGACACCATGATCAAGGTATGATGTCCTTTCTTTTGGAAATAGTTTTATTAAATTATATGGAGGTGAAATAAAAAACTTAATGAATTAATATGTTGATTTCATAATGATTTGGGATGAAAATGAGAGGTATAAGACAACCTTTTAGGTTAAAACATGTTTTTATTTTGGAGTTTTATAAAAAGGGGGAAGAAACAAGATAGGTGATAACCCGTCACGTTTGGAAAGGTCGTAGGGATCAAACCCACAACAGAAGGTTGAAAAGGGTTCCTCAACTACCACTGGAATACATGAAGTACCAGTTTTGTATGAATGCATTTTAGTTAAATGATTTGATTTAATTAGAAGAATTTGATTTTTGGAACTTATTTTTTATCAAGTGGATATCCATGGAATTAGAAACTAATATGGTAATTAAGTGATAAATGTTATTTTGGAAGTCCTTTAATATTCTGGGAACCATATATGCCTTAGGAAAATATAATACTATGTTATTTTATTTGAGGAGTATTGGTTTAATTTTATTTTCGAAGAATATATATTTTTATAGAGGACTTAAGTTGATTCAGGTTATTTGTAGAAATTATTAACCTATCTTGGAGAATATGTGATTTTGGAAATTACATTTTTTGAATGAGACATTAAGAGTGATAGATTTTATTTGGAGAAAAATTTAATAATTTATCTTGGAAGAATATGTTATCAAATACTTCTAATATTTTGGTTTCAATCATATATTGGATTATTTTGAAGAGTTTTAAGGACAATTATTTATCAAAGGTCTATGTTGATCTTTGGGTATTACTTTTGAATTTTGGAGATTAGAAGTTAGTTTTCAGCCTAAAATGGTTTATTATTTTGGGGGGATTATCGGATTTTATACTAACCATTTTGGTTTTGGTTAATATTTCATGTTACAATTAATATATAGTTAATATTTTGTTGATTATGTGATTATCTAGAAGTTTATTCTAGTTCTTCAAGTGTGACCAAGTTCTCTTGAATACTCATCATTTGAAGAAGAGATTAGTTTGTCGTATAAATTTATTGAAGGATGAAACTTCACTTGAAAAGTAAGTTTGTTTCCTTATATTCTTATTCAATCTCATAAATAAATTCCACAACATTATAAAAAGGGTCTTAAAATAAAAACTTTCTCTTTTTTACTTTTATTAATATGATGTACAAGATACTTTAACCCATCACAAATATATGGTTTTTTAATTGTTAAATTTCACCTAAAAATGTTTTCTATAACTCTCCATCAAAACATGATGATTATTTTTCACTTCCATATCCATGTTTTCCTTCATGGAACCCTAGTATTTGTTATCTCATGTGATCTTCGTACCTCTCTTTCTGTCTTTTTAAGTGGAAGTTTTATTAATCCTTGTTTCAATGTACGATATCACTAGAGGTATTTCAAAAAGTCATACCTTATTTACCAACCCTAAATTTGAATTACAAGGAAAAAATTTATTAATGGGGGCAGGATGTAATGTCCCATGTTTTAAGAAAGAAATACTATGTTCCATAGCATACAAGAAATTCTAAATCGAGCTCAAACGAACAACTAAACATTATTATTTAAGTGTTGCTATTATAACATAGTTATTGAAATGGGGGAAAAGAATTTTATTAACTAAATTATGAAAATATGGTTTACACATTTTTATATAATGATTCATTGGTTACCAAATTTATTTTAAAGGGAAAAAACCAATTGAATATAAAGGGTGTGTATTTATGAAAACCTATTTAAATGAGAATAATTGTGTATATAAAATAATCATATCACCCTTGTTGGATTGTATTAATTAAATATAAACTCAATGTGATGTTTCAAATTCATATTATATGTTTTCTAGACAATATATAAGAGAAAAATCAATTTTAATCATAAAATAATTATTTTTCAAAAAAGACATTTTACCGCCTTTTGATGGGGAACCCATTTTAAATCTAGTTTTTGATAGTTTAATAAGTTATATTTTACAAAATAAAATTCTTCTTCGAATGTGGGACATCCAAATTTATTTTAGATAATTTTTTTGTATTATTCTGAGAACTTTAATATTTAAACGAATAGTGAATCCAGCGAAAAAAATTTATTTTATTAAAATGTGGGAGTAGGTCACACAGAAACAAGACAGCAAAATTAGTTAACAATAATGAATTTTAATTCAAAACATCTTTTTCATCTAATAAATTTAAATTGTCATATTATAATATTAATTGTTTTTGAACTATAATTAGATTATTTTTTTACTATTTAATATAATTTTGGTCATTGTAATCAATTTAAAATTGAAATTTGATATAAAAACATTTCAAAGCTTTGAATGTTTTACTTTAAAAACCTGCTTTTTAGTTATGTCTGCAGAATTAATTTTAAATATAATTTTCCAAATTATATGAATTTAATTAGATAAAATAGATTCCATATTTCTAATTATAATTCCCAAATTATTTTTTAATGTCAATTTAATTTTCAGTTATAAAAAATTTACTATGTTAAAAAATTTATTTACCGAAGTAAAAGTAAAATTTTGGCAGGGGTTAAAGCTAAAAGTATAAATCTTAATATACCTAAAAAATATAACATTTAATGGTTTTTTGAGGTATTTATATACCCTAACCATCCTATACAACATTAATTACAATCCAAAGTTTTGTAATTTAATTCCACCTCTATATGGTTGGATTTTAATCAATAAATTAATCACTTGAACTCACCCATCCTCAAGTATAAATACAACATCTCCACCACCATATTTCGACTAAAAAAGCCTTGTATCTCCTCAAATATCTTCCCAAACCTATACTACACACTATACCCCCATAAAAGTGCATCTTTTCTCACCAAAATACCAAATCCATGTTCCTTAAGGGTCTTTCAAGGAGGGGATATTCAAGTGTTAATTTTCACAAAGTACCTCTCTTAATTTCTTTTAATTTTATACTTTCTCCTCACCTCCTTCATCCATATATTCATCACTAATACATAATAATGTATATACTATATTTTTAGGTTTCAAATGTAATATCCCATATCCATTTCATTCCTCACCTCCTCTTATTCAAATAAATGAAATTTGTTTCCAAGTTATATCATTTAATCTCCATTGTGAAAAATGTTTTTGTTATTTTTACTTTACCAACTTTATAGATAGTCTTAAAACCATTAATATAGAAAAATAATACATTAATATGTATTTTATATTCTATTCATATTATGGATATGTTATATTAAACCTTACTTCATGCTTTCCATATAGGTATTATACGATAACATCGTTTGGGGACGTGTGGACTACCACCTCCTAAAAATGATGTGATCTGTTCACACATCAAATTGAATGTATTAAGGAATATTTTTGTAAAAATATATTATATAAATGAAATATTAATTATAATATAATGATATTTCATATTTATATATATTTATATACATTTTATTTAATATCACTCTTTCAATATGTTAGGAAAAATGAAAATAGTGTTCAAGCGTATGTACGGCCTACCGTCTCCATGAATGGTGTTTTTAGTTTGTATTAAAATATTATTATAAATAATTTTCTAATTAATATATAATATATTTATATCATGTTTTAAATTCTAAATATAATGTACTTATGACCAAATGGACTACTGACATCATAATAAGTTCATTTTTGACTCAAGTATCGAATATCAACAAAACATATGATTTGAACATAAATAATAATGTAATTATTATAACATGTTAATAAGTCATATAAAATGAATACTAAAAATTGAAATTTTTACCAAGAAAGTATAAATTATCCCATTTTTATTATTCAGGAATATAAAAATTATATGTGAAGATTCGGACTTAAGGTAATGGATTTTCTAACTCAATTTCCATTCATTAGGTTATACATCTACTTCATTGATTTTATCATTCCAATATTATGTGTGGAATCAATTTTTATTTGTTTATATTGTATTTAAAATTCTCTATATATGTGTATAAGTTTTATACACATAATCACCTCATTGATAAATTCGTACATCATTGATATAAACATCGTAATGGAACTTCTTAACACGATTTCGATTCTTTGAGTTCAAATTCTATTTATTGATTACATCGAGATAGGATTATGTTGGAAATGAATTTTGGATATATTATTTTTTATTTATGATTTATTTAAGTGGATTTATAGTAAATAAACATAATAAATCTATTTGATTAACAAAATGATCTTTGTAAGCGACTCTTTAACTAAAACATCATTTTAAATGTTTTAATGATTTATTCTTATAAATATTTTTTAATTGAATTCTATAACTTCAAAATGGTTTTAAGGATTTATTTATATGAACATTAATGTTTTAAAATTTTAACTCCTTTAATAAGTTTCAATGTGGTATGGGACACTTTTATTCAAAAGCTTCTTTTTAAATGTTTTAATATTGTTTTAAAAATGGATTGAAAATTTCAATAACATGGAATGATTTATTTAAAAAATATGGTGCGAACCAAATTTCATGATTTTATGTAGCTTTTATGATTTTATTATTACTTTAAATGTTTACACTTTTATTTTCAAATAAATTTTTTTCATTTTTAAGTGTTTTCCTATGTAAAAATGAAATCTGATTTCAAATTGCAATTGTTATTTTTCCTTTATGCATGTTTTATGATTTATGATTATGTTATAGTTTATGGGAATTGTTTATGTATACAAGTGGTTCCATGATAAACCAAGGGTTGGTGATCCTATTATAGCTCTCCAATTCATTGGGTAATGATCCAAAGTGGAATGATAAGGTTTCCTTTAATATATTTAGGGAATATACAGTGATGGGTATTCTAAACATAACCATGTAGGTTACTCCCAATGTAGCTGTGAAAGCTACAATTTAATTATGTTATGTATGCTACATGTTACCTTTATTATTTATTATTTATAAAAAGTTTTCATTAATATTATGATTTTATGAGGTACGTTAAATATTTTATGTTTTATGGGTGAAAAGTATGATTTTGTGAAAAAAAAAATCATGATTTTTAAATATTAATGGACCAAAAATTACATTCCTTACTTTAAATATCCTACTTATATTATTGTGCTCATCCTAAGTTTTTGAAATGTTTTCCATAGGGTACAAGGATGTGTAAGATAAAGGAATAAGTGAAGATAAATTTTATAAATATTTTTATCAAGGAAAAGAAATCATGTTTTGTTTTAAAATGTTTTAAATTATAGAAAAATGGATGGCATGTAGACTTATCTACTTTGTAATATTTGAAATGTTATGTAACAGTTATGGACTAATTATCTAAAACTCTAAACCAAAAAAGATCCTCAATTTTAGTTCTTTACTTAATTCAAGATTATGTAATGTTTAAGATTGGGGCCTTACAGTTGGTATCAGAGGAAAGGTTGAGTCAACTTTAGGGATTATGAGTTTATTTTAAACATATGATAAGTTTCTTTGTCTATTATTTTTTTTTTAATCCTTATTCTAAAACTTTTTTAGATTGATAAAATTTGGTTAAAAATAGAAGTAGGAGTATCTCAAACGACATTTCTATCTCTTCTTAATTACATGCTTGTAATAATTATTATAAAGTCATTTTTAGATGATTCTGAAACTTTTTCTAACATAAAACTCTCTTAGAAACAGTTGTATAAGATATAAAACACCTCCTATATACTTCAATACCATCATGTATAATGGTTGTTTTTAGTCAAATACTATTTTCTCAATATTCTCCTATTTTCAATAATGGTAAATATTTCAAGGAATTTTTAAATATTTTACCTTGTCACAGTATTATGAAGAATATTATGATTTTGAAAAAGCTTCTGAAGAAGAAGACCCTTTCACAGCCTATTTATACTTGATTTTAAAATATAATCTTTCAGCACATACTAATGGTATTTTAAAAGGGACATTGATTGTATGTTTCAAGTCAAATGCGGTCTGAATGGTTTATAAAAATCAAGTTTTATTAGATTTTTTTAAAATATATTTCATAGATGATTATTTTCCAAAAATATTTTTTTGTGAACACACAAAAGACCCAAGTTGTACAAGGTGTATTTGGATAAAGGAATAACGTGATTTTCAAGAATCTCTAAATCATTTTTGAAATCCATGGACCTTATATTTTTTTAAACTAAATGATGATAAAACCAAGTGGACACTATGATCATGGTACGATGTTCTTTCTTTTTGGAATAGTTTTGTTAAATCATATGGTGGTGAAATAAAATACTTAAAGAATCAATATTTCAATTTCATAATGATTTGGGATGAAAATGAGAGGTATAATACAACCATTTAGGTTAAAACATGCTATGGTAATTCCGGAGTTTTATAAAAAGGGACAACCTGTATGATGGGTGAAAATCCATCACGTCCGGCAAGGCCACAGGGATCAAACCCACTACTGAAGTGTGACAAGGGTACCTCACCTACCACTAGCCTACATAAAGTCCATAGCTAGTATGAATTCACTACTGGAAATCTATGATATACCAACAGTATTAAACCATTGGTATAGTTTGGACAACCATTGGTATAATATATACCAACAGGTTTCCAAACTGTTGACTACTATGCAATGGGGATAGACATATCCCAACGGTTATTCATAAACCATTGTGGTATTTCATTTCATAGTACATTATACCAGGGGTTTTCTATAACTGTTGGTATAACTTTTTACCAATGGTTTTACACTATTGCAGTATCACTCACTATATAGATATCCCAACGGTTCAGAAAACCATTGGTAAATACCTTTTTCCAATGGTTTATAGAAACCATTGGTAAAAAATTAGTTAATAGGTATATACAAATAGTTTTATGAAACCGTTGGTATATATTAGATTTTCATATCTATACCAATAGTTTTGAATATATTTCCATAGAGTTTCTGAAGCTCCAGAAATAACGAGTACTGGAATCCCCTTATGCAATTAGCTATAATTGCAATACAAACCTAAATGCTATTTAGAATTAATTACCTCCAATTAATTTTGCAATTACCTTCAATTTCAGTAGTACATACATAATTCAAATTAATACCAATGAAGAAAAATATGATTCAAATAGTATTCCATCATAATAACACCAATGCAATTGTAGTACAGTATAAAAAATTCAGAATAACACCAATACGCCTAACAAAATACACCACTGGGAACTAGAACACCTCAAAAACAAACATCTCTATAAGAACAACACTTGAATATTTGATCCAAGGGGGTGGGGGAAATCTAATAGGGTGGGGTGGGGGTCTAGGGAGTGGGGGTGGTCTAGGGGGTGGGGATTGTCCAAGGGGGTGGGGGTGTTCGGGTGGTGGGGGGAAGCCCAAGGGGGTGCGGGTGTCCATGGGGTGGGGTGTCTAGGGGTGGGGTGGTGTCTAGGGGGTTGTCCAAGGGGGTGTGGTATGTCCATGGGGGTGGGGGTGTCTAGTGGTGGGGTTTTCCAAGGGGGTGGGGTTGTCCATGGGGTGGGGGTGTCCATGGGTGGGGGTTGCCCAAGGGGTTGGGGTTGTCTAGGGGGTGTTCGGGGGGTGTGGTGGCTGTCCATGGGGCTGGGAGTTGTCTTATGGGTGGGAGGTCGGTCCTACGGATGGGGGTGTTTGGGGATGTGGGTTCTATCAAAGGGAGTGGGGTGGGGGTTTCCAGGGGTGGGGTGATCATGGGGGGTGGGAGCCTTCCAAGGGGTGGGGGTGTCCAGGGGGTGGGGGTATCTATGGGGTGGGGTTGTCCAAGAGGGTGGGGGTGTCCATGGGGCGGGGATGTCTAAGGGGGTGGGGTTGGGGGTGTCTAGGGGTTGGGGTGTCTAGGGGTGGGGGATTATCCAAGGGGGTGGGGGTGTCTAGGGGTTTGGGGGTGTCCAGGGGTGGGGGTTGTCCAAGGGGGTGGGGTGTACAAGGGTGTCTATGGGGTGTGGTGACTCTCCAGGGTTTGGGGGGTTGTCCAGGGGTGGGGTGTCCAGGGGGGATATTCGAGGGGGTGGGTGGGGGTGTCTACGGGGTGGGGGTTTCCAAGGTGTTGGAGGATATCCAAGGGGGTGGGAGTGTCCAGGGGGTGGGGTTTCTAGGGAGGTGGGGGTTGTCCTAGGGGTGGTGGTGTCCCGGGGGTGTGGTGGATGTCCATAGGGTTGGGGGTGTCCAGGGGGTGTGGATTGTCCAAGGGGGTGGTGGTGTCCGGGGGGTGGGCTATCCATGGGGTGGGGGCTGTCTAAGGGGGTGGGGTGTATAGGGGAGTGGGGGTGTCTAGGGGTGGGGGTTGTCCTAGGGGGTGGGGGCCCAAGGGTGGGGGTTTCCATAAGGTGGGGGATTTTCCAAGGGGGTGGGATGTCTAGGGGGTGGGGGTGTCAATTGGTGGGGGATATCCAAGGGGTGGGGGTGTCCAGGGGGTGGGGCTGTCCAAGGGGGTGGTGGTTTCCAAAGGGGTGGGTGCTGTCCAAGGGGGTGGGGATGTCCATGGGGGTGGGGGATTTTCTAAGGGGTGGGGGTGTCTAGGGGGTGTCCAAGGGGGTGGTAGTTGTCCAAGGGGGTGGGTATGTCCAGGGTGTGGGGGCCAGTCCAAGGGGTGGGTGTGCCCAGTGGTGGGGGTGTCTAGGGGTTTGGGGTGTCCAGGGGGTGGTGGGGGTTGTCCAAGGGGGTGGGTGTCCAAGGGGTGGGGTGTCTAGGGGTGGGGGATGTCCATGAAGGGGTTATCCATTAGGTGGTGGTTTCTAGTGGTGGGGGTGTCTAGGGGGGGCCCTCCAAGGGGTTGGGGGATGTTCAAGGGGGTAGGGGTGTCTAGGGTGTGGGGGTGTGGTGTCCAAGGGGGGTTGTCCAATGGGGTGGGGGAGGGAAGGGGGCTGTCCAGGGGGTGGGGGATTTCCACATGGGTGGGGGTATTCAGGGGGTGAGGGTGTCCAGGGGGTGGGGTGTCTAGGGGTGGTTGTGTCTAGGAGGTTGGGGGTTGTCCAAGGGGGTGGGTGTGTCCATGGGAGGTGAGAATCAATCACACATATATTCAGTCACACCAAATCATGATGTCAAATTGTATTATTTATAGAAAAATAAATAAATATAATATGACCAACCTAATCACACATATATTCAAGCACAACAAATCATCAATATAACGACCCATACTTTACATACATTGTTAATACTTCAAAATTGAAGCATACTTATTACAACATATAACAAAACCACGAAAGGACCGTATAGGTATAGTGTCTTTAGAAACTAGGAAACATAAACAACTGGTTCATAAAGTGTCTACACTGTCTCCCATTGATTTCATAATAGTTATAGTCTCGTTTGGAATATCATACTTAATAACCTTCTTCCTGAACTGGGGAAAGAAAACATACAAAAGGGTGAGCTCAATTTCTCAGTAAGGGTAAACAAAAGAAATATCAATCACATCATATTCATAAGAACATAACTTTTGGAAATCTTAACCTGCAAAAGAGAGAATAATTTCATAACATGGGATAAATCATAGTAGTGAAATGGAATCCCAGTAATCATAACATAAAACATGAAACTTTGTGGCATACACAAATAATCATAGAGAATCATTTCTTATTCAAGACTCATTGCCAAGACTATCTTAGTGGACAAAGTCCATTTTTGAACCGAGTTCACT
This sequence comes from Viscum album, assembly GCA_963277665.1. Lineage (NCBI taxonomy): Eukaryota > Viridiplantae > Streptophyta > Magnoliopsida > Santalales > Viscaceae > Viscum > Viscum album. The sequence continues at coordinate 909,107,487 of OY728139.1, forward strand.
CCTCGTTTCAGTCCTGTTTCACTGAACCGGTATAACCTACCATTCCAGACATGTCTATCTCATGAGATATAAAATATTTACCCAATTCATTAGAGATAGATATAGGTCCCACCCATCTCATAATGATACCATTCTTATGTGTGCCACAAAATCATAAACCATACATCATAGCATAACCCATGTAATAAAAATGGGAATCATAAACATCGTGACATCATAAAACAATTCATTTAAAGATAAAGGAATTCATAAAAATAATTCCATCAAAACATAATCAAATCAATGTAATAATAGGGATATAAACAGAACCCTATATTATCTTAGATGGAAAATAATTTCGATAAAACACTTGAACTCCATTATTGAGGAACATATCCTTTCAAATTCAAAAAAAAATTCCTATCATAACATGTCATACAATTTTAAACTAAAATAAGTTGATTAAAAATAAACTTGAAAACATGTAAAGTAAGCTTCTTGAAAATAATTTTGTAAAAATCCATTCAAGCCGTATAAGTTAAAAAAACATTCTTCTCGTACTTTTGTCAGAAAAGTCAAAAAGTACCTCGTACGAAAAATGACAAAAGATTCCTTTCATATCTTTTACTAAAAACTCAACGAAGTGTAAAATTGGATTTAAACAATTTTAAGTCGATGGAAATAATATTACATATTGAGTAAACATGGATGTGGATGATAAAATACACCGCAGTAAAATCTGAAGTATAATCAATCTCGGATAAAAATGAGATTGTGATATTTCCCTTACCTTAGGTCCGATTTGCTTCGTAAGTGTCCGAAACTACTGTATAATGATTTAAATAATGTTATTTACTTATTCCAGAATCATACTTATTGTTATGATATCTTATATGGTCATATTTTTAGCTTCTTATTAGTAATATTTCATTACTACTTGTTATTCGGGTGTTTATTACTTTTTGTTCTTATGCGTGTTTTGTCGAATAAATTCTTATTCTTCTCTTTAGGTTATAGATACCTCATTTCCATAATGGTATTAGTGTAATATATATCATATTAGTTCATTCAATTCATTTATATAATCATTATGAAATGAAGATCATGTAGAACGAGTCGCATCACATCGTGGAGATGGTATTCCGTACGTACGCACGAGTGATGATATTGTTCCTATGATCGTGGAATTGTATTGGAGTGTATGTATACTATTTCAGAATAAATATCACTTTATAATAGTCATATATAGTCATTATTTACACCATTATACCCATTCAAGTAAGTTGGTGGTGGAAAATAGATTACACCACAGCGTGGAGATGGTATTCCGTACGTACGCACGTGCAGTGATTTCTTTTTCCGTAGGATGGATAGATGGTGAAATAGGGTTGTTTAATACTTATAATAACATATCAGTATATGAGTGATACTGATTTTATTACTTCATAATGAAACAACTAAAGAAGAAGAAGTGGAAGAAGAAATAAATATGAAAGAATCGGTAACGGAAATTACCTCTTCTTTGAAGTGATTCTTTGAGACCTCCTTTTAGGGCACCAAAATAGGTCTTTGAAGAAGACCAAAACCTCTAGGATATTTCTAGGGAAGTGGAGAGGATAAATTGGCAGGGGTTGGCCGAGCTTGAAGGCTCAAAGTGGTGTGAGGAAGAGAGGGAGGAGGTGCCCTTTTCTAAGGGAGGAGAGGGGCACCTTTGGAATAACTAAATATATTATTTTATTATAAAGTCAATTTCGGTTTTAAATAGGTACAAATTAATTTATTTAGAAGCTAAGGTGGGTATGGGTCTAAATACTCTCATCCAATAGAATTTAGACAAGTTTAGGTTCCTATTTAAACCTTATCATTTAGATTTAACATTAAGTTAAATAATTTTACTTTTACCGTGTCTTCTTGTGTTCTTATACTATAAGGTTAATAAACTTACTATAACAATCCAAACAAACCCCAAGTTGTTTATTATTAATATATATAACATTATCTAAGTCATTTGGCCGAACCTTAGTTTTTTAGGAATAAAATAACAATTAATAATATAATAGTTTTTTTTAAACTATTTTATGTCAATTTTGACACTATTTAGTAATTGATTTTTGTGAAAATCATAACAGAATGATTAGTTCGAAAAATGTTAATTAAATCAATACTAAAATGACATATTAACCTATCAAATTATTTTAATTCATAAAAAGTCTCACATTACATTTATTTTGGTATTTATAACATCAATTATGTCAATATTTCATTAATAAGATAATTAATGCATTATCTTTGTGTCATAAATAAATTAAATTATTTAATATATAAAAATTATAAATAAAATTCCATTATGTAGGAAATATTTTTATCTTTCTAATGAATATTTATAGTTGAATTTATCTTATGTATAACCCTATATTAAAAATGATATACTTATTCAACTTTGATTTTAACTATTTTAACCCTTCCTTAAATAAATTAATAATAAATGTCCTAATCTAATCCAAGTGGGCCTAAATGGTCATATTTTATTCCTAAGGTTGTTTCTGGTAGAATTACACTTGTCCAATAGAATTAACACATGTTTTAGGGTAATAATAATATCATTTTTACCCTTAATTACCCTATTTACTTTTAACCGTGGTAAAAAAAATAAAAAGTTACTATTCACTGAAAAATTATTTTCATCTCATTGAACAACATTTTACTTACTGAAATAAACCGTGTCTCTCAGATTTTTGAAATTCCACTCACAGAAGCAGTAGAATTATGTTTTATGAAAGATTCAGTTTTTTTAACTACCACTTAGTGGTTTCACTATTCATCAAAAAATGAAAGTTTCCAGAAAAATACCAGAAATTAGGCATAAGCTATATTTGATATTATGAACTCAAAAATGATTTCTATTTTACCAAATTTAAAACATATTAGTTGCATTAATTGATTTAAAAATTAATTCCCATCATCAAAACAAATAGCGTGTTCTTAAGAGATAATAACTATCAAAAGATTGACACTTGTTTATGTCTAGTTTAAATGTGAAATTACAACCAATGAACAACATTGTATTAAATTGTAAAAATATATTCTAAATATACTTTAAAACCACTCAAATTAATAATTTATCACTATTAATTATTTCGATTGAAAAAGTTGTTTTTAATTAAAATTTAGTAATTTTCATTATTCATCAAAATATGAAAGTTATCTGAAAATTACCAAAATTTCACCCAAAGCTAATTTCGATATTCCAAATCCAAAAATGAAGTCCATTTTGAAAAATAAAATTTTAAAAATTTCAAAAATTGGTTATTACAATTCATAACGGCTAGTTTTAATAATATTTTCATAGTATATTGTTGTTTAGTGAAACTCGTTATTGCGTACTACACACGCTATCGAGGAAGGTCTTGATTGCATGTAATACAAGGCAAGTCCAGGATGCATGTTGTGCAATCTCCTTTTGGTGTAGCATACAACACAAGACATTAATAAAATTAAAAAGAATACTTTTCAAAAAATATCGGGGTGTTACATTCTACCCCCCTTAAAATGAATTTTTCCCTCGAAATTCGTCGGGGTTATAAATGGTTTACTACTCGAAATTTTCTTTAATAGAAACCCACATCGTAAAAAGGAATACCAAAACCAATATTTAAAATAAAAAGTATGAAACATAACTGTTACCCAAATAAACTAATCATTGGGTTTCCACGTAGGATAACATAGGTGAAAATATGGATATGGAAGAAAAATATAACCATCAAGTTCTGATGGAGAGTGGTAGATAACATGGCTATGGAAAATCCAGCAATCACAAAGCCATAAATTTGTGACGATCTAAGGTACTATCTGATTCATTAGGTATAAGACCACTAGGACAACATTTTTGGTTTTCAAGATCATTTCCCTAAAGTTGATGAAATTGGAATTAGAAGAAATACTTTCATGATTTTGGTATAGTCTCACCGTTAGTCGTTATTTGGACAATTTCCACTTCATCTCTTAAAGAAATAAAGTTGAATTTGTCATTCGTGATGTGTTAGCAGATCATGTGATAGAATGAGGGGTCTTTCCATCTATCTCAAACAAAAGGTTAGAAAGGTTATCAAAAAAAATACGTAAGTCCATCTATAGTGAGATTAATCATATATGGTTCCTAAAATGGACTTATAATTCTTATATTATACTTCTTAATATAATAAAACTAGTTTCTACTAAACAGGGACTTCTTGTAGGCTACTGGTAGGCAATAAAGGCAAGTCGCACTTCGGTTGTGGGTTCGATTCCCACATCCTTGTCTGACCCGATGGGCTGCTGCCCATCCTGCAGGTTGTCCTTTTTCTAAAACTAAATTACTTTAACATCCCATGAATAATATCAAAAAAACTTCTATCCTTAAATAATACTAACTTATGTCCAACATAATCCATCCCAATCTTTAGTCTTATCCAAAATACTTCGGTCCAAGCTCATATTATAAAAATGATTACTTGAAATGTCACATAACAATCATGTGAATGCCATCATTTATCCCCCATATACCATAAGATATATCTTGTTGGTCAAATTACAAACATGTGAATACCTTAATCATGTATACCCATTGAATTCTTAGTGAAAACATGAATGCAGTTAAAAGTTAACACTTTCCACAAACCAAAATCCTCAAAATTATTTATACTCAAACCATGATATCACTTAGTCCTTATATCAATCATGAGCTCATGAATACAATCAAACATCTCACTATCTTATTATCCCTTCATTATGCGCATATCATCTTCTTACCAAAAATATCTCAATCACTTTCCATGGTTACCGGTACCATAAAATTATTGAAAACCACAATAGACCAATACATAAATATTCCAATATTCCATGATACAATATACAACATTATTTTGGAATCTCATTACATAAACACTTAATCATTCCACCACATTGTTTTCATATTCAACATCGCCAATAGTGATTGCATGTGACATCCCTTTGTCATTTTCCTTAAGTGGTTGCTCATGTCGATCATCACTAACCCTTGGATTAGGGCATTTATTAGCATAATGCCCTATTTCCTTGCACTTGAAGCATTTAAGTGTTGGTGGTGCGTTCTCTGTAGTCTTTTATTTATTCACATCACTAGAAACCCTTTTTCCATTACTTCAACACTCAGCTGCTCGATGACCATCTTTTCCACACTTAAATCATTTTCTAGTCCCTTTAAGACAATCTACACCATGCTTCTTTCCACACTTTGAGCATAAGGAAACATTCATCTTCTTTTCGCCATTATTCTAAGATTTCTCCTTGAACTCCATCTTTCGTTTCATGTCAAAATTATGAGATGGATAAGTAACACCAACTTCCATTTCTACCTTGATAGCACAACGCACAATTTCTTCATAGCTACTGAAGTCTCTTATAGCTAATTTCTTTCAATGACTTGGTTTTAAGCCACTGAATAATCGATCAACTTTACTTTCAGGTTGGATGATAAAGCCAGATGCATACCTTGCAAGCCTTGTAAAATTCGCTTCGTATATACCAACAGATTCATCATCCTTTTGATTTAGTTCAAGAAACTCCTTCTCCATCTTTGTTCGAAGAATACGAGGGAAGTACTTATTGAAAAATAAGTTCTTTACTTGTCCCATTCGATGGAATCAATTTCATCCCTTTGCCTTGTATTCTTAATAAGATTCCACCATTGATCAGCATCACCTTCAAAAAGATACACTACTAAGATGACTTTATCATGCTCAGAACATTGAAGAACTGAAAATATCTTTTCAGTAGTACTAATCCATTGTTCAGCAACTAATGGATCAATAGACCCGCTGAATGAAGGTGGACGCTATCTCATGAAGGATTCAATATAATGTTGCTTCTTCCTCTGCTCATTTGGAAGTCCTGCATGATTCATATCTTGAGAATGTTGTGTGAGCATGGCTATAAGATTTTTCATTCCAACTCCCATAACGTTTTGTTGCTAATGGGGACAATCATTGCATTGTCTGTCGCATCCCGCATTAACACGGTTCCTTCGGGTTCCAGCCATTGACTAAAACCAAGAAGAATAGTGTGAGAAACACTAATTATAATAGAAAAACCACATAATCAAGAATGAAATTTCACACTTAAGTTCTTATCCTAGGTTATTCATGGCCATTTCTAAAACACTAAGATTGTTTTCTATGCTTAGACTTATCCTTAGGGTTCTTACTAAGGCTTTCACATCCTAGTTTCCAAAGGTTGACTATACCTTTCCTCTGATACCAACTATAACGACCCATACTTTACATACATTGTTAATACTTCAAAATTGAAGCATACTTATTACAACATATAAAAAACCACGAACAAACCGTATAGGTATAGTGTCTTTAGAAATTAGGAAACATAAACAACAGGTTCATAAAGCATCTACATTGTCTCCCATTTATTTCATCATATCTATAGTCCCTTTTGGCATATCTTACTTAATAACCTTCTTCCTGACCTGGGGAAAAAATACAAAAGGGTGAGCTCAATTGCTCAGTAAGGGTAAACAAAAGAAATATCAATCACATCATATTCATAAGAACATAACTTTTGGAAATCTTAACCTACAAAAGAGATCATAATTTCATAACATGGGATAAATCATAGTAGTGAAATGGAATCCCAATAATCATAACATAAAACATGAAAATTTTTGGCATACACACATAATCATAGATAATCATTTCTTATTGGTCAAGACTCATTTCCAAGACTATCTTAGTGGACAAAGTCTATTTCTGAACCGAGTTCACTCCTCGTTTCAGTCCTGTTTCACTAAACCGGTATAACCTACCGTTCCAGCCATGTTTATCTCATGAGATATAAAATATTTACCCAACGCATTGAAGGGAGATATAGGTCCTACCCATCTCATAATGATACCATTCTTATGTGTGCCACAAAATCATAAACCATACATCATAGCATAACCCATGTAATAAAAATGGGAATCTTAAACATCGTGACATCATAAAAAAATTCATATTAGATAAAGGAATTCATAAAAATAATTCCATCACAACATAATCAAATCAATCTAATAATAGGGATATAAACAGAACCCTATATTATCTTAGATCGAAAATAATTTTGATAAAACACTTGAACTCCATTCTTGAGGAAAATATCCATTCAAATTCAAAAACATTTTCCTTTTTTAACATATCATAAAATTTTAAACTAAAAGAAGTTGATTAAAAATAAACTTGAAAACTTGTAAATTAAGCTTCTTGGAAATAATTTTTTAAAAATCCATTCATGTTGTATAAGTTAAAAAAACATTCTTCTCGTACTTTTGTCAGAAAAGTCAAAAAGTACCTCTTACGAAAAATGACAAAATATTCCTTTAATCTCTTTTAATAAAAACTCACCGAAGGGTAAAATTGGATTTAAACAATTGTAGTTGAATGTAAATAATATTACATATTGAGTAAACATGGATTTGGATGATAAAATACACCCCAGTAAAATCCGAAGTATAAACAATCTCAGATAAAAATGAGATTGTGATATTTCCTTTACCTTAGGTCTGATTTGCTTCGTAAGTGTCTGAACCTCCTGTATAATGATTTAAATAATGTTATTGACTTATTCCAGAATCATAATTATTGTTATGATATCATATATGGTCATATTCTTAGCTTCTTATTAGTAATATTTCATTACTACCTTTTATTCGGGTGTTTATTACTTTTTGTTCTTATGCGTGTTTTGTCGAATAAATTCTTATTATTATCTTTAGGTTATAGATACCTCATTTCCATAAGGGTATTAGTGTAATATATAACATATTCATTCATTTAATTCATTTATATAATCATTATGAAATGAAGATCATGTAGAACGAGTCGCATCACATCGTGGAGACGGTATTCCGTACGTACGCACGAGTGATGATATCATTCCTATGATCGTGGAATTGTATTGGAGTGTATGTATACTATTTCAGAATCAATATCACTTTATAATAGTCATATATAGTCATTATTTACACCATTATACCCATCCAAGTAAGGTGGTGGTGGAAAATAGATTACACCATGGCGTGGAGACAGTATTCCGTATGTACGCACGCGCGGTGATTTCTTTTTCCATAGGATGGATAGATGGTGAAATAGGGTTGTTTCATACTTATAATAACATATAATTATATGAGTGATACTGATTTTATTACTTCATAATAAAACAACTAAAGAAGAAGAAGTGGAAGAAGAAATAAAGATGAAAGAATCGGTAACGGACATTACCTCTTCTTTGAAGTGCTTCTTTGAGACCTCCTTTTAGGGAACTAAAATAGGTCTTTGAAGAAGCCCAAAACCTCTAGAATGATTCTAGGGAAGTGTAGATGAAAAATTGGCAGGGTTTGGCCGAGCTTGAAGGCTCAAAGTGGTGTAAGGAAGAGAGGGAGGAGGTGCCCTTTTATAAAGGAGGAGAGGGGCACCTTTGGAATAACTAAAAATATTATTTTATTATAAAGTCAAGTTCGGTTTTAAATAGCTCCAAATTGATTTATTTCAAAGCTAAGGTGGGGATGGGTCGTAATCCTCTCATCCAATAGAATTTAGACAAGTTTAGGTTCCTATTTTGACCTTATCATTTATATTTAACATTAAGTTAAATAATTTTACTTCTACTGTGTCTTCTTGTGTTCTTATACTATAAAGTTAATAAACTTACTATAACAAGCCAAAAGAACCCCAAGTTGTTTATTATTAATATATATAACCTTATCTAAGTCATTTTTCCGAACTTTATATTTTTTAGGAATAAAATAACAATTAATAATATAATATTTGTTTTAAAAACTATTTTATGTCAATTTTGACACTATTTAGTAATTGATTTTTGTGAAAATCATAACAGAATGATTAGTTCGAAAAAAGTTAATTAAATAAATACTAACATGTCATATTAACCTATAAAATTATTGTAATTCATAAAAATCTCAAATTACATTTATGTTGGTATTTATAACATCAATTATGTCAATATTTCATTAATAAGATAATTAATGCATCATCTTTGTGTCATAAATAAATTATATTATTTAATGTCTAAAAATTAAAAATAAATTACCATCATGTAGGAAATATTTTTAGATTTCTAATTAATATTTATAGTTGAATTTATCTTATGTATAACCCTATATTAAAAATGATATACTTATTAAACTTTGATTTTAACTATTTTAACCCTTCTTTAAATAAATTAATAATAAATGTCCTAATCTAATCCAAGTGGGCCTAAATGGTCATATTTTATTCCTAAGGTTGTTTCTGGTCGAATTACACTTGTCCAATAGAATTAGGACATGTGTTAGGGTAATAATAATATCATTTTTACCCTTAATTGCCCTATTTACTTTTAACCGTGGTAAAAAAAAAGTAAAAAGTTACTATTCACCAAAAAATTATTTTCATCTCATTGAACCACATTTTACTTACTGACATCAACCGTGTCTCTCGGATTTTTGAAATTCCACTCAGAGAAGCGGTAAAATTAAGTTTTATGAAAGATTCAGTTTTTTTTAACTACCACTTAGTGGTTTCACTATTCATCAAAAAATGAAAGTTTCCAGAAAAATACCAGAAATTAGACCTAATCTATATTTGATATTATGAACTCAAAAATGATGTCTATTTTACCAAATTCAAAAAATATCAGTTGCATTAATTAATGTAAAAATTAATTCCCGTCGTCAAAATAAATAGCGTGTTCTTAAGAGATAATAACTATCAAAGGATTGACACTCGTTTATGTCTAGTTTAAATGTGAAATTACATCCAATGACCAACATTATATTAAATTGTAAAAATATATTCTAAATATACTTTAAAACCACTCAAATTAATAATTTATCACTATTAATTATTTCGATTGAAAAATTTGTTTTTAATTAAAATTTAGTAATTTTCACTATTCTTCAAAATATGAAAGTTATCCGAAAATTACCAAAATTTCGCCCAAAGCTAATTTCGATATTCCGAATCCAAAAATGAATTTCATTTTGAAAAATAAAATTTAAAAAATTTCAAAAAGTGGTTATTACTATTCATAAAGGCTAGTTTTAATAATATTTTAATAGCATATTGTTGTTTAGTGAAACTCGTTATTGTGTACTGCACACGCTATCGAGGAAGGTTGTGATTGCGTGTAATACAAGGCAAGTCAAGGATGCATGTTGTGCAAGATACTTTTGGTCTAGCGTACAACACAATACATTAATAAAATTAAAAAGAATACTTTTCAAAAAATCTTGGGGTGTTACAATCAAACATCAAATGACAGTAATATCAGTCAAAAATGTAACGGATCAATCTGTCCCCCGTCACCATCACTATCATCACCATCATCATCTTCCGCATCCTTATCTTCATCACCATCTCCATCACCATCCCTACACTCCTCAATGCCCTCATCCTTTCCCTCTTACTCCGCCTCAGCCTCCTCTGGGCCCTCCTCCTCACCCTCCTCCTCGCACTCCTCCTCCACCTCGCCCTCCTCCTCACCCTCCTCCTTCACCTCAGCCTGCTACTCAAAATCATATTAACCACAACTAGATCTACCACCTGTTGGACCACATATTGAAGTCATATATGACATATATTCGTCACAAGTTGTGTTGTCCTTTGGTGGAAGTGTTGGATGTACAACTTCCATTAGTTTCATAAATGCAGTGTTTTCCCTAGCATATTGTTCTATTGTCTTTGTGGACCTTTTTCAGCTTGTTATGCCTATTACTTAACCTATTGTAACTCGGTGGAACTACCACTCATACTTGAGGAGTTCCAATAGCTCTTCTGGGATATACTCTTCCCAGGTCCGCAGCGTACTCTGCCCGGGTGCTCATCCCCCAACACCTGATGCAAATGATCATTTGGCCCAAAATTGTCCATTTACTAGGCATCAAGGGCCTCTAAAGTAGCCTGTTACAAATATAAATATATTATTAAGTTACAAAATAGATATTAAAATTTGAAATCAACAAATTAAAACTTACAATCTAATATTAAGTCATTTCATTAACCACACTTCCATGTTTCTTCCATCTACTCAAGCAAAACAGATTTTCTCGAGGAACACATCCATAAATATTCAATGTGTGCCTCTACAATGACATTGAATATAGGAAACAATAATTAAAAATAGGTTACCAATAATTAATTTCATAAATAAAATTATATGACAATTTTAATAATCAAATAAATTATTGAGGAAATAATAGAAAGTGCAAGTCATAAAGATAAATTATAAACTATCATACCTTCTTCCTCTCATGATCTGATATCGTATTACGTCACAATGTGTGGAGGTTTTTTTCGCATTAATGTTATTTTATTTCTTCCAGATGATTCCTAAATAAAATTCAATATTACAAAAAGATATTATTAATGAAAAACATGAAAAGTTTACTTTAAATGCCTCAAATGTGATTAATACCTTAATTGGATAGTCATCAAATGAGTAATCATCTACCAATATTGTTCTATTGGACAATCATCCATAGAAAGTACCACCCTTAACTCTATTCCAACTCTATCATGCCATATAATAGACAACTTATTCTTATAGGCTCTCCAAAGATCACCTAAATTCTTTAAACGTGTTGTATGTGAACCCTCACCATCGAGGAAATTAAACCAAAGCTGACACCAAAATATAAATTCATATAAATATAAAAATAATATATTGTATTAAATACAACATATTTTTTACCTATATCTCTACCCAATCATTATCCTTGACTTCAGTTGGAAACAATCTCCCTAAGAGTGGTATGATAGGAATGATGTCGGGGTATTTGGAAGGCATTTCCAAAACAATCCATCATCAGTGCCCTGTTTTTTCAATCATTTGACTATCTTCATTGTAGTCCACTATCAACTGTATGTGGCCGTTCCAAACCACACACATGCGTGTATTCCCCCAACCCCGCCTCTTATCAGTATATGTATCTTTTATGAAAGAAAAAAATATATTATATAAATACATTTTATTATGAAATAAATAATAATTTAAAATTCTGTTAGGTTTCTATAAATATATTTGTGGCAGCATGATCAATGGGAGTTGCTGGATCTGAAAAAACTGAAGGAACACCCTGTACATGTGGATTGGTTCCTGATGTATGATTTTTAGGGAAATATTGTGGTGGAGCAGGAGTCGAAGAAGATGGAATATAGAAGCTTAGAGAAAAGGAAGTAGAAGTAAAATAATATGGCACAAATGGTTGGCTGAATGCTGGATAGGGAGTGGGAATCATCGTTATATATGGTAAAGATGTGTGAGGAGACTCATCTGTAAAGGGTGGTGAAAACATGGGAGGCTTAAATATCCTGTGTTTCCTTAATGAAACATAGGGATCAGAATATTGGATAGATGGTTTGTTAGTGGGAGAGGCAGGGTCTAATCAGGTACGCCGACCAGATCAGCTAGCTCTCATACCACCCCCCTCATATGAATACCCTAAGTACTGGGACCACTAATAGATTTCTCATCAAATAATTTTTGCCTAAGAGGTGGATCCTGCAAAAATGTTTAAAAATAATTAAACACATGACATTATATATTATTTAAATATATATATTTGAAATAAAATACTTACTATTGGAACTAGTGGTGGAATGTCCATCTCATCCATGCTATTATTGTTTTCCATCATCTTTTTTTGTCACTACTCATTAATTGGTTTCATTTTTCGCATTTGAAAACAAATATGAAAGTTATTAGAAAATTATAAATAATATGTAACCCAAAAAACAAAATATATGAGAGGAAATAGGGAGATTCATGGATAACATAACTATCCATTGTTTTAGGTGAGATTGAATTGATATACAATGAATTAAATAAATTATAAAAGATTTAATAAAGAAATTTAATTTTGAGTAGTATGGTTATTTACTAAGTTTCATCAGTCTATTAAAATCATAGATGATTGATGATACATGTTTCTATACATGTTTGGCAGAAGAAGGAAAGCGCCATTTTCGTTATTTGGTGAAATGTTAAAGGGAGGTCTTAGAGTTATACTAATTTAATACATGGTCACTAGACCATTGAAATGTTCACCAAGTTATAAATGTTGGTTTTGTAGGTTTTAATATAGTTTAATTCCAAATTAGAAAATGTAATTCAAATAATATTGTAACCAATAATCATTGAAAATTCACATAATGGTTAAGTCAGATACAACATATTTGTAATCAATATTAAATAAATTTGAATAGTACTATAATCAACAACCCTTGTCGAGCTAAACCAAAAGAATTGAGAACATGGATGGATGATTATATATATTCCCCACCACAACATCAGGTTCACAGTCAACTATGATAGTTGAGCTATTCAATTCATCGAAAGTAATAAATGGATCCTTTCCAATAGAAGTAGGGATGGTTTTAATCCCATCATCACCATCATCAAAAATATGTCGTGGATTTACTTCAATAATGACACCAAATTTAGGTTCCAAATAGTCTTTGACATAAAAAACATGTTTCTCCATTGATGCCACTACATATGGTTCATTAGTAGCAAGAGTGAGAGTCATATCAATTACTCAAAATCCAAATTAATCAATAAATGTGCCCTGTCTCACCATCAAATTAAACCACTAGCATTTCATCATCATGACTCGTCCATTAGAGTAATAATGTAATATTGTTTTTTAACAACTCCATAATAACCTACATTTTCAAATTGTGGTCTACTATCTGATGCACTAGCATAACAATCTATTGTGGTAATAACCATAACAAAATCATGTTCTGTTCTCATGTTCTTTTCTCGTTCAGTTATAATAAATTTGTACCCATTAATAACAATTGATTTAAAGTCACAAACCACGGTATTAGGACCGAAAGCCAAAGATCTTATTTCCACAGAGACAGAGTCAGTAGGAAAACTCAATTATTGAAATATAAATGATTATTAAACATAATTAAATATTAATATTTTTACCTTCAAATTTAACAAAGTAGAAAACTCTTTTCTATGCATAGACTACCTCTTTCTCAAAGATAAAGAACGATGCTTTCTATTTATCATTTATTTATGTTACCTATAGATAAAAATAGGAATATTTTAATAGATATATATATATAATATATATATTCTATTTAATTACCTAATTTAGTCATCGAACAAATCACAATTGAACAAAACTCTGTGATGTGCCATCTCCCGCTCTTCAAGGCTTAATATCGTCAATGTATATAATCCAGCAATTCCTCCTATTTAAGGAATTGATGGAAAACTAGGTTCCATTTTCTCATACTATTCTTCTTCATTTCTCATTGGTCTGTTCATTCTTATAGTATGATCAGAAAAATACATAGAGCATAGATCCATACATTCTTGATCCAAGTAACCGTCCATGATAGAACCTTCAAGATGATTCTTATTTCGGACATAAGACTTTAATGTGTACATATATCTTTCAGTTGGATACATCCAATGAAAATAAATAGGTCCTCTAAGAAGTATTTCAATTGTAATATGGACAGTCAGATGCAGCATGCATGTGAAAAAAGATGGAGGAAATATTTTCTCTAACTCACACAAAATTAGTGGGGCATATTCCAACATTTTTTGCAAGAAAGAATTGGATAACTTCTTATAAAAAATATCTCTAAACAAATGGCACAATTGAATAAGATCCACCCTTACATTATTGGAAAAAATATGACATATTTTTATTAAAATCAACTCATCAAAAAAGGATGTGATAATCATGAGTCTTCAAAGATTTTAGTTTCAACTCTCTTCTGTTGAACCACTTAGATATGTTTCTTGAATAGCAGTCATGAATTTAATAGTCTCTAGTACTTCTAGAAATTTCTTTTTTCTATAAGTATCATCACATAATAATCGCAGGGAAATTCTAATTTATTTTCACTGATACGCACAGGATGCAAATCTAGTCTAATGCCCCAATCCACCAAGTCACGCTAAGACTATAAATAATCTTTATTCTTTCCCTTAACATTTAGAATAATCGAAAGCAACATTTCACATATATTTTTTTCAATTTGCATTAAGTGTAATAAATGAAGTAAAAAATTGGTAGAAAAATAAGGAAAATCAAAGAAGATACTCCTCTTTTTACAATTATAATAGGTTTCAGTGGAAATATTCTTTCTCATTCCCTATTTCATTTAAACCTTCCTGAATGAAAAATTGAAATCTTTCAATTCATTAAGCACAGCAGTTCTAGACATAAATAGAGGTCGGTCATCAGTATCCATGGCATTGTAAAAATATTTTATGATCATTTCTATATGGATGGTTTGTTGGAAAGAATCATAGATGTCCCGTAAAACTGAAACTACAACATTGTTTTACTCTTCTGGATCGTGTATTCTTCATACAAATAGGACATGATATTTTTCCCCTTGTGCTCTATCTAAAAATCATTGAATATGTAGTAAAATAATTTATCATCCACATAAGAGAATCACGCATCTGAAATATGTCTTTTTAACATGCATCATATATGCGCACACCCATATCCCAAATAAGTTTTAACTCTTTTATTAAAGTTTTCATGTATACATCTATATCATTGCATGGATCCGAAAGGCCATATATGAGTATACTCAAGAAAGTGAAAAGTATTTTCATACCCAACAATGGGGGAAGGTTATAAATTCATATAAAAACTATCCATGTGTTGTGTGAAGTAAGCATAGGCCCAAAAAGATTAAAATCATCCCATGAAAGACTCAACCTCACATTAAGAACGTCAGCTGCAATATAAGGATATCGAGCATCAAATCTCTTCCATGAAAATATATCTATAGGGTGAAGAAACTCATTATTAGTATTCTTTCAATCAGTATCATTCCATCACATTTTTATTCATATTTCATCATATAAAAAAATATTCTGGAGTCTGAGGATCAATGGAAAGTGCTACATTACTTTATGTGTCACATGGGATGGTGTTTCATCAGCTTTTGGATTCCAGTGGGATGTTCCACATTTTATATAATAATTTTTTTTCATATATTTCCTTGAATAAAAAACTGAAATATTTTGGGAAAGCATGAATTTTGTTTCTAGAAAATACGATTTCCTCAACTAACATCTATGACATATAGTGGTTTGAGGGAATATCTACATCATCTGGAAATAAGTAATTCAAAAATGTAAGAATTTAATCGATGATAGTATTAGAAATCCCATTCATAGTTTTCCAATGAAACAATCGGATTAAAAATTCCAACTTTTTCATTTTATCACGTTGTCGATATATTGGAGTCATGGAAGCATCATTCAATTTTTTCACCCTAGTAACATCATCATTTTCATTAGACGCATCATGTGTGATCATATAAAATTATTATTTGGTTGGTATCCTTTCTTTTTCATGATGAAAAATAAATAGAAAATGATCATATAAAAAATTATCCAATTCAGTCCTCTCATTTGGATCATCAGTAATTTGAGATTTCATTTTCTCCCCATTTTAATACCACACATAGTAGTTTTCTTGAAAACCATATTTGGTTATGTGGTAGCTGACTTCTTCATAGCTTAACCAAGGTCTTATAACACAATTGTAACATGGGTAGGGTATGTGACCACTATCTGAAGCATTTTGAAATGAAAAATCTAAAAATCTCTCCAAATTCTTTTGAAAATCACTTGATATCCGATCAGTTTCGTACATCCAACTTCTATCTAATCTATAAAAAATGTTATAATTCATTTTTTCATAATAAATTCAATAACATTTAAGTTTAATCGAAAATATATTTAATTAAACAATAATTTTTCACTTTATATGAAACTATACACACTACTCTATATGAGAATCATAATATGAAAGACAAAAAAATACTATATTTATAACAAAATACTTTAAATTAATATAAATCTCTGATATTGACATAAATTATAAATATAATACCATGATGTTTGTGCATATTTGAAGAAAATATGTAATCTATGGAAGAATTTGGAGAGTCCTATACAACTCGAGTCAAAGAGAAGGAGATATTTTGAATCCATGAGCATTTGAAGGAGAATATTCCCATTATTCTCATGTATTCAATGAACTATGTAATAACTTGATCGCATGAGATCTTGAGAGTGTTTTGAGACCAAAAAAATGTTCCAAGGAAGGTTTTAAATATCTTCGAATAACTATACAAGAGTGTACATGATCATATACACTTGTGGAGGAGAATTATTCCGGAGATGAGTAAATTTTAGATCAAATAAATTTTATATTTTAGTCAATTATTTGAGTGAAATTCATAATATCTGTTTTAAATAAATGGGAAATATAATATGAAAATGATGGTAAAAAGTTCCTCGGGGATTGAAACATCATGGTCATAAATGTGGATCATGATCAAAGAAAGATTAAATGGAAGTAAGAGGATTTTAATGCCATAAGATGAAGGTTCCCTGGGGAAAATAAGCATGATTCCATGTACATGGAGTTTTCAAATGATGAGATTGAAATTTATTTTCCAAATGGGATAATTTATCCCCATTTTAGATATCCATAAAGGAATGGGTTTCTAGTTGATGTAGTGAACTATTCCTGGGTTGATTCCTTTTTATTAAAACAATGTGAAGATATGCTAATTTCGTTATGTGTGCCTAAATTTGAGGTGAAATGTGTTTTGTAATTTTTTTCATTTATCATATACAAGAGGACACCATGGACCTGATAGAACATTTTTCAAGATATTAAAAATTGAATTATTTTCCTCAAAGATGAAAAATGTGTAAAGAGAGTTTTTTAAATAATTTATTGATGCTAAAAAATGGAAATATTTTAGAAAAGTTAGGAGATTTCATAAAACCCAATACCTAAAGTATAAGTATTCATTTTGTGGGGGTTTCCCTGGGGTGGGGTGGTCCAAGTGGGTTTCTAGGAGGTGGGGTGGTGTCTAGGGGGTGTCTAGGAGGGTTGGGGGCTTTCCAGGGGTTGGGGGTTATCCAAGGGGGTGGGGTGTCCAAGTGGTGGGGTGTCCACGAGGTGGGGTTGTTTCCAAGGGGGTTCTCCAAGGAGGTGGGGGTGTCCAGAAGGGGTGGGTCTATTCAGGGGGTGGGGTTTGTCTAGGGGGTGGGGGATGTCTAGAGGGTGGGGTCTGCCCATGGGGTGGGGGTTTCCAGGGGGTGGGGATGTCCTGGTAGTGGGGTGGTGTCCAGGAGGTGGGGTGGTGTCCAAGGGGGTTGTCCAAGGGGTGGGTGGGGGTTTCTAGGGGGTATGGGGCTATCTAGGGGGGATATTCAAGGGTGTGGGGGTTTCAATGGGGGTGGGAGTTTCCAGGGGTGGGGTGGTGTCCGGGGGGTTGTTCATGGGGGATGTCCAGGGGTGGGGGTGTTTATAGGGGTGGGGTGGTGTCCATGGGGGGCTGTCCAAGGGGGTGGGGTGTCCATGGGGGATGGGGTGTCTAGGTGTGCGGGTGTCCAGGGGTGGGGGTGTCTATGGGTTTGGGGTGTCCAGGTGGTGGGGGAGTCCAGGATGTGGGGGTTTCCAGGGGTGAGGGTTGTCTAGGGGGTAGGGGTGTCCAGGGGTGGGGGTGTCTCGGGGTGGGGGTTGTCTAGGGGGTGGGGGTTGTCCATGGGGGTGAGGGGTGTCCTGGAGGGGGGAGTTGTACAAGGGGGTTGGGGTGTCCCAAGGTGGGGGATGTCCAGGGGGTGGGGGTGGGCAGGGTGTGGGGCTGTCTAATGGGGGGGTCCAGGGGGTGTCGAGTGTGGTGGGGGGGAGCTGTCCAAGCAGGTGGGGGTGTCCATTGGGGGTTGGGGTGTTTGGGTGGTGGGGGTGGGGTGTTCAAGGGAGGAAATATTCATATAATACCTTGAAAATTACATATACCCAATCCATCAAACATCACAATTCCAATCCATCACCCAACAAACACCCAATGCATCCTCAGTGTCACTACCCTTCCCATTATTTCTTGAACAAAAACTATAAATACAAAATCCAAATCCAATTTTCAATTAAACTAATGTCCATATAAAATACCATATCTCCCAACTAAAAAATTTAAAATCACCCACACCACTACACCAATGGTCCCCAATCCCTTCACATTGATCATCCTTACATCCATTACCCTCCTTGAGACAATATGACTAAACAAACCCATTACCATCTTTGAGTGGGGATACACCAGCACCTCCATTAGTTAATATGGTTCACTAAATCTACACATAAGGAGTGGCTATGAAGAATTGAAATAAAGGTGATTCACACAATAATGACACTTTAAGTGTAGAAAAAACTAGAAAACAAATCAAAGTGCACTTATTGGGTATACCATGCCACAGACCGTACGGACCTCTGGTTGAGGCCAAATCAAGACAGAAAAAAATAGATGGAGAACATTAAAACTAAGGTATTACTTACCTATTTGAAGTGTACAACAAAAAAGTTACTTGACTGAAGATAGATCTATCGGGTGGAAATATTTTCAAAGCCTAGGGTAAAGAGAGAGCTTCAGGAGAGCTTTTATTTAGGGCTCCAATACCACAGAAGGTGGAAGTCGAGTTGCATTGTATTTGGGGAAAAACATTCCCAAAATTTTTAAAAACCATTGTTATACATTATGAAAATTAAATATTTCCCAATGGTTTAATCAAACCCTTTTGAAATCTTGATTCTAAAATAATTATACCAACAATTTTTTCAAACCATTGGAAAACGTTGATCTAAAAACAATATACCAAAGTTTTAAAAAAACCGTTGGAATAAAACTGTTGGTAAATCCTCAATTTCAACCAGTGATTTTTGTTTTTAGTTAAATTTGTTGATGTAATAATAATATGTTGATTTTTGGAACTTATGTTTTACCAAATGGATATCCATGCAATTAGAAACTAGTTTTTGAATTAATTGATAAATGTTATTTTGGAAGCCATTTACCATTTTGGGAACCCTATATGCCTAAGAAAAATAGAATACTATGTTATTTTATTTTATGAGTAATGGTTAAATTTTATTTAGGAATAAGCTATGTTTTTATAGAGGACTTATTTTGATTTGGGTTATTTATAGAAATGATTAAACTTTCTTGCATAATTTGTGATTTTAGAAATTACATTTTTGGTATGAGATATTAAGATTGATTGATTTTATTTGAAGATAAATGTTATAACATATCTTTGAAGACTATGTTATCAAATCGTTCTAATTTTTGGGTTTCAATATTAGTTTGGATTATTTTGTAGAATTTTAAGGACAATTATTTATCAAATGGTATATGTTAAACTGTGGGTATTATGTTTAAATTTTAGAGATTAAAAGTAGTTTTTCATCATAAAATCGTATATTCTTTTGGGGAATTATCTAATTTTATCCTAAACATTTTGGTTTTGGTTAATGTTTCAAGATAGGATGTATATATAGTTAATCTTTTGTGTATTATGTGATTCTCTAGAAGTTAATTCTAGTGGTTCAAGTGTGACCAACACATCTTGAATACTCTTCATTTGGAGAAAAGATGAGTTTGTGGTAAAAATTATTTAAAGTTGAAGCTATACTTGACAAGTAAGTATGTTTCCATATATTTTTAGTCAAGATTATAAATAAATTCCACATATTTATGAAAACCTTTCTAAAATAAAAAAAAATTGTTTACATTTCTTAATACGAAGTCAAATACCATTTAGCCCATCATAAATTTATTATTTTTTAATTGTTACGTTTCTCCTGGAAATTTTTTATATCACTCTACATTAAAACATGATGTTTATATTTCAATTACATATCCATGTTTTACTACATGGAACCCTATTATTTATTATCGCATGTGATCTTTATACCTCTCTTTCTATCTTTTTAAGTTGAAGTTTTGTTGAACCATTATGATGTGAGATTTCAGTAGAGGTATTTTGAAACACCATTCCTTTTTTACCAACCCCGAATTCAAATTTCTAGGATTCAATTTGTTAAATGGGGTAGTATGTAACATCCCATGTTTAAAGAAAGAAATATTATGTTCAATAGCATACATGATACACCCCATTGAGCTTAAACGAACAACCAAATATTATTATTTAAATGTGACCCTTATAACATAAATATTAGAATGGCAAGACTAAAGAGTGTTAAATTAATTATGAAAATATGGTTTACACTTTTTTATATAATAATTCATTGGTTACCAAATTTATTATAAATGGAAATAAAAAACTAATTGAATATGAAGGATGTGTTTTTATGAAAACCTATTTAAAGGAGAATAATTATGTTTATAAAATTTTCATTTCAATATTTTTGGATTATATTAATCAAATATAAACTCCATGTGATTTTTAGAATTCATTTAATATGTTTTATAGAGAATATATAAGAACAAAATCAATTTTAAGCATAAAAGAATTATTTTTCAAAAAGGCAATTTTACGGCCTATTGATAGAGAACCAATTTTAAATATAGTTTTTGAAACTTATTTGAGTTATATTTGATAAAATAAACTTCTTATTTTAATATTGACATCAAAATTTATTTGGGATAAATTTTTGGTATTTTTCCTAAACTTTCATATTTTATTGAACAGTGAACAATACTGCATTTTAATTCAAAACTGCTTTTTCATCTAATTTATTTAAATTTTAAGACTATAATTTTAATTGGTTTAAAATAATGATTATATTATGTTTTTTTATTTAATCAAATTATGGTCATTGTAATCAAACTTAAATTTAAATTAGATATAAAAACGTAACAAACTTTTGAACGTTTCACATCAAAACCCCACTTTTTAGTTTTATCTGTGAAATTAATTTTAAATATAATTTTCCCAATTATTTCAATTGAATTATATAAAATGGATTCTTTATTTGGAATCAGAATTTCCAAATTCTTTTGTAATTTTAATTTCATTTTTAGGTATAAAAAATTTACCATGGTAAAAAAATTATTTACCTTAGTAAAAGTAAACTTTTGACAAGGGTTATACTTAAAATTTAAAAGATTAACATACCTAAAAAATAAAACATTTAATTTTTGGTTGAGGTGTTTATCAACCCTAACCAGCCTATAAAACATTAACTAAAAGTCAAAGTTGAGGAATTTAATTCCACCTCTATATGGTTGGCTTTTAATCATTAAACTAATCACTTGATCCCACATCTCCTCCGGTATAAATACCACATATCCACCACACTATTTCGACCCAAAAATCCCTTTAGCTCCTAAAATATCTTAAAAAAACATCTCCTACTCTATCTACTCACATCCAAGCTCTTATATTCTCCCCAAAAAACAAAATCCAAGGTCCTTAATTGACTTTCAAGGAGGGAATATTCAAGAGGTAATTTTCCCAAAGTATCTATCTTGATTTATTTACTTTTTCTTCTTTATCCTCACCTCCTTCATACATAAATTAATTATTAATACATAATAATTTATATAATGGAGTTTTATGTTTCTAATTTAACATATAGTATCAATTTTATTTTTCACCTCGTCTTATTCAAATAAATAAAATTGTTTTCCATGTTATGTCAGTTAATCGCCTCCGTGAATAATTATTTTGTTCTTTTTCCTTTACCACCATCATGGATGGTATTAAAACCATTATCCTAATAAAATAATATTTTAATATGTATATTATAACATATTTCATATTATGTATATATTATATTCAACATACCTTCATGTTTTCCATATTGTTTTTATACGATAACTTCGTTTGGGGGCGTGTGGACTATTGCCCCCTCAAAATGATGTGATTTGTTCACACATCACAGGAAATGTATTAAGGATATTTTTAGTAAAATTATTTTATATAAATGAAATATTAATTAGAATTGAATTATGTTATATATATATATGCATATTGATATACATTTTATTTAATTTCATGCTTTTAATACAACAGGAAAAATGAAAATAGTATTTATGTGTATGTGCGCCCTACCGTCTACATGAACGGTATTTTAAGTTTGTCTTCAAATATTATTTTAAATAATTATATATTTAATATATAATATATTTATATATTGTTTTAAATTATTTATATAAGGTACTTATGACAACATGGACTACTAACATCATACCAAGTTCATTTTTGACTCAAGTACCAAGTATCAACAAAACATCTGATATGAACATAAATAATTTTGAAATATTTATAACATGGTAATAAGTTATATAAAAGGAAAAATAAAAATGAAAAATATTCTCAATAAATTAGAAATTAACCTTTTTTATTATTCAAGAAAATAAATATTATACGTGAAGAGTCAGAATCAAGGTAAGAAATTTTCTAACTCAATTTCCATTCCTTGGGTTATATATATACTTTGTTGATTTTATTATGCCAATATTATGGGGGGAATAAATTTTTATTAGTTCATTTTTTATTTACACTTCTCTATATGTGGATTTACTTTTTTTCACATAATCTCCTCGTTGATAAATTCTTACCACATTGATACAATCTTGGTAAGGGAACTTCTTAACCCAATTTCTATTCTTTGATATCAACATCTACTTCTTTATTATGACATGCTATTATTATGAGGGAAATTAATTTGGGATATATTATCCTGTATTTATAATTTATTTATGTGTATTTTTAGTGAATTCACATCACGATCTATTTTATTAACAAAACTATCTTTGTAAGTGACTCTTTAACTAAAAAATAATTTTAAATATTTTAAAGATTTATTATTCTAAATAGTTCTCATTGTTGTACATGTATTCAAAATGGTTTTAAGGATTTATTTATATGGAAATGAATGTTTTAAAATGTTATCTACTTTAAAAAGTTTCAAATTTTTATGGCATAATTTTATTCAAAAACTTCATTTTAAATGTCTTAATATTGTTTTAAAAATTGATATATTATTTCAATAACTTGGAATGTTTTATTTAACATATATTTCATGAACCAAATTACTCACTTTTATGTCACTATTATTATTTTATGTTTACATTATGAGTTTAAACTTTTATTTTCAAATAAATTTCTTTTATTTTTAAGTGTGAGATTTTTTAAAAATAAAATGTGATTTAAAAGTGGATATGTTATTTTTAATTTATTCTAGTTTTATGTGTTATGATTATGTTATGGTTCATGGGAATGTTTTACGTATATGAGTGGTTCCATGATAAAACAAGGGTGGATTTTACCATGATATCTCAACAATTAATTGGTTAATGATATGTATTTAAACGATAATATTTCTCCCAAGAGATTTAGGGAATATACTTTGATGGATATTCCAAACATAACCATGTAGGTTACTCCCTATGTAGTTGTGAAAGCTATAATGTAAGTATGTTATGGATAACCCGTGTTAACATTATTATTTATGATTGGTAATAATTTTTCAATAATCATATGATTTAATGAGTTTTGTTAAATAATTTATATTTTATGTGTGAAAAGTATGATTTTGTGAGAATATTTTCATGGGTTTTAAATATTCATAGAATAATGGTTTCATTCCTTATTTTATATCCCTTATATAGATTTTGTGCTCATCCCAATATTTTGAAGAGTTTTCCACATGGTATAAGGATGGTTAAGAGAAATGAATAAGTCAAGATGAATGTTATGAATATTTTTATCAAGGAAAAGAATTGAAGTTTTATTTTAAAATGTTTTAAATTATGAAAAAATAGAAGGCGTGTATACTTGTATACTTTTTAATATTTTAAATGGTATGTAATACTTATGGCCTAAATCTCTAAAAATATAAACCTAAAAATATACTCAATGTGAATTATTGACTTAACTCAAGATTATGTAATGTTGAAGGTTGTGGCCTTATAGTTAGTATTAGGGGAAAGGTTTAGTTAAATTTAGGGATTCGGATATTAGGTTAAACATATGATAAGCTTATTTGTCTATTATTTTTTGTTAACTTATTATTCTATAACATTTTTATATTGAGTAAATATGGTTAAAAATGGAAGGATGAGTATCTCAAACAAAATTCTTATCTCTTCCTAATGTCTTGTTTGAAATAATTATTGCAAAGTTTTGTTTAGATGATTCTATAACGTTTTCTAACATATAAATCTCTTAAAAACAGTTTTATAAGATATCAAACACCTTCTATATACCTCAATACCATATGGATCATGGGTTGTTTTAAATAAAATCCTATTTTTTCAATATTATCATATTTTCAAGTAATTTTTAAATATTTTACCTTGTCACAAGATTATGAAGCATATTATGATTTTGAAAAAGCTACTGAAGATATAATGTCTTGAGCATCCTATTTATACCTACTCTTAAAATATAATCTTTTAGGACATACTTATGGTGTTTTAAAAGGACCATTTATTTAATGTTTCAAGTTAAACTCTGTCCAAATGATTTATAAAAATAAAATTTTATCAAATGTTTTGAAATTATATGTCATACATGATTATTTTCAAAAACTATTTTTATGTGAACACACATATGACCAAAGTTTAACAGTGTGAATTTGGATAAAGGAAGCAAGTGATTTTGAAGAATCTATAAATAATTTTTTCAATGTATGTACCTTCTATCTTCGTGAACAAAATGACGATGAAACCAAGTGGACACCATGATCAAGGTACAATGTGATTTCATTTGGGAATAGTTTTATTAAATCATATGGAGGTTAAATAAAAAAATCATGAATTAAGATATTGATTTCATAATTATTTTGGATGAAAATTATAGATATAAGTCAACCTTTGAGGTTAAAACATGTTATGGTTTTTTGGGAGTTTTATAAAAAGGGACAACCCACAAGATAGTTGACAACCCATCGTGTCCGGAAAGTTTGTGGGGATTGAACCCACATATGAAGGATGAAAAGGGTTCCTCACCGACCATTGTCTTATTCAAATTCCCTGGTTAGTATGAATTTTTCTTTTTAGTTAAATTATTTGATGTAATAAGAAGAATTTCATTTTGGGAACTTTTTTTTTATTAAATAGATATACATGGACTTTGAAAATGATTTGGGAATTAAGTGATAAATATTATTTTGGAAGAAGTTTACTATTTTAGGAAACCTATATGCCTAAAGAAAAAAATAATAATATTGGATTTTATTATTGGAATAATTCTTGAAATTTATTTTTGAAGAATCTATGTTTTTTATAGGGGACTTATGGAAATTCGTGTTATTTATATAAATGATTAACGTATCATGGAATATATGTGATTTTGGAAATTAATTTTTTGGTATGATAAATTAATAGTGATTTATGTTATTTTGAGATAAATTTTATAATTTATCTTTAAATACTATTTTATCAAATCCTTCTAATTTTTGGGTTTAAATCTTTGTTTTGGATTATTTTGAGGAATTTTAGGGATAATTATTTATTAAATGGTCTATGATTAACTTTCAGTATTACTTTTGAATTTTTGAGATTAAAAGTAGTTTTTCATCATAAAATGGTTTATTCTTTTAGGGGGATTATCTTATTTTATATTAACCTTTTTGGTTTTGGTTAATATTTCAAGACAAGATGAATATATAGTTAATATTTTTTTGAATATTTGATTCGCTAGAAGTTTATTCTTGTGCTTCAGGTGTGACAAATTCATCTTGAATAATCCTTGCTTGAAGAAAATATGATTTTGTGGTAGAAATTTATTAAAGGTTGAAACTATAATTGACAAGTATGTTTCCTTATGTTCTTAATCAAGATTGAAAATAAATTCCACAACTTTATGAAAAGGATCTTAAAAAAATGTTTTCTATTTACTTTTCTTAAAACGATTTCGAATACCGTTTAACCCATCAAAAATTTATGTTTTCTAGATTATTAACATTATCTTTAAAATCGTTAATATCACTATCCCTAAAAATATGATGGTTAGTTTTCACTTCCATATCTATGTTGTTTGACAGGGAACCCCAGTATTTTTTACCTGAGGTGATATTCATACTTCTCTTTCAGTCTTCTTAAGAGGAAGTTTTGTTGAACCTTGTTTTGATGTTGGATTTCAATAGAGGTATTTTTAAAATTCATAACCCAGTTACCAATGCTGAATTAAAATTTATAGGATGCAATTTATTAAAGGAGGTGGATGTAACATCCCAAGTTTTAAGAAAGAAATAATATGTTTGATGCCATACAAGATACGCTACATCGAGCTTAAATGAAAAACTATATATTATTATTTAAACATTACCATTATAACCTAGATATTAGAATGGATGTGGTTAAAATTATTAACTAAATTATGAAAATATGGTTTACACATGTTTATATAATGATTCATTGGTAACTAAATTCAATATAAATGGAAATAAAAAAACTATTGAATATAAAGGATGTGTTCTTATGAAACATATTTAAATAAGAATAATTGTGTTTATAAAATAATAATATCACAATTTATGGATAATATTAATGAAATATAAAATCAATTTGATGTTTGAAATTCATATTATATGTTTTCTATACAAGATATAAGAAAAAAATCAATTTTAAGCATAAAACAAGTATTTTTCAAAGAAAGAAATGTTTACCGCCTTTTGATGGAGAACCCATTTTGAATCTAGTTTGTGAAACTTTTATAATTTATATTTGAAAAAATAAAATTATTATTTGAATATTGGAAATCAAAATTTATTTTGGATAAATTTTTGGTATTTTACTTATAACTTTCATATTTTAATGAATAGAGAAACAATACTGCATTTTAATTCAAAAATACTTTTCTATATAATTTATATAAATTTTTATATTATCATTTTACTTGGTTTTAAAGTATAATTAGATTATGTTTTTATTATTTAATCCAATTTTTTTCATTGTAATCAATTTCAAATTGAAATTAGATATAAAAACATTTCAAACTTTTGAATGTTTCACTTTAAAAACACGCTCTTTAGTTTTGTCTTTAGAATTAATTTTAAATAAGATTTTCCTAATTATGTGAATTTAATTTGATAAAATTGATTCAATATTTATAATAATAAGTTATAAATTATGTTTTAAGTATAATTTAATTTTTATTTATAAAAAATTTACCACGGTAAAAAAATTATTTACCGTAGTAAAAGTAAAATTTTGACAGGGGTTAAAGATAAAAGTTAAAACCTTAATATGCCTAAAAACTACAACATTTAAAGGTTTTTTGAGGTGTTACTAGACCATAACCATCTTATAAAACATTAATTATAATCCGAATTCATGTATTTTATAAACTCCTCTATATGGTTGGCTTTTAATCAATAAATTAATCACTTGAACCCACCTCTCCTCAAGTATAAATACCACCTATCCACCACCCTATTTCGACCCAAAAAGACTTTTAGAAACTCTAATATCTAAAAAAACCTCTCCTACTCACTCTCCCCACATAAAAGTATTTCTAGGCTCACCAAAATACCAAATCTAAGGTCTGTAATGGTCTTTCAAGGAGGAGATATTCAGTAGGTAATTTTCTCAAAGTACCTATCTTAATTTATTTTCTTTTTCTAATTACTCCTCACCTCCTTCATTTAAAAATGTATGATTACTATAGAATAATTTATGTACTATATTTTTATGTTTATAAACTAATATCTAATATTGGTTACATTTCTCACCTCCTCTTATTCAAATAAACGAATTTTGTTTCCAAGTTATGTCGGTTAATCACCTCCACGAATAATGTTTTTGTTATTTTTCCTTTACCACCTTAATAGATGGTCTTAAAAACATTATTCTTAGAAAATAATATTTTAATATGTATAGTGTAACATAGTTTATATTCTTTATATGTTATATAAAATATAACTTCATGCCTTTCATATTGTTTTTATATGATAACTTTATTTGGGGATGTGTGGACTATAGCATCCTCAAAATAATGTGAATCGGTCACACATGAAATTGAATATATTAGAATTTTTTTAGTAAAAATATATGATATAAATTAAATATTAATTCTTAGGTAATGATATTATATATGTATACATATTTATATACATTTCATTTAATTTCACTCCTTCAATACAATAGAAAAAATGAAAATAACATACATGTGTACGTACGGCCTACCATCTATATGAATGGTATTTTTAGATTGTCCTCAAAGATTATTTTATGTAATTATATAATGGCTATATAATATATTTATATTATGGTTTATATTCTGATGATAATATAATCATGACCACATGGACTACTGAAATCATACGAAGTTCATTTTCGACTCAAATACCAAATATGAACAAAACATCTAATATGAACTTAAATAATTATGTAATTTTTATAACATGTTAATAAGTAATATAAAAGGAATAATAAAATTGAAACATTTTCTCAATAAATAATAAATTAAACTATGTTTATTATTCAATAATATAAAAATTATACGAGAAGAGTTGAACTCAAGATAAAGGATTTTCTAACTCAATTTCCATTCATTGGGTTATACATCTACTTCACTAATTTTATTATGGAAAGATTATGTTTGGAATCAATTTTTATTGTTTTATGTTTTATTTCAAATTCCCTATGTGTTTATATACTTTTTTTTGCATAATCACCTCATTGATAAAGTCTTACGTCATTGATACAAACATGGTAAGGGAACTTCATAACCCAATTTCCATTCTATGGGTTCAATTTCTACTTCCGGATTACACCATGATATGATTTTTTGGGAAATTATGTTTGGATATATTATCTTTTATTTTTAATTTTTTTATGTGGATTTATATTTAATACACATAATCAATCTATTTTATTAACCAAATTAACTTTTTAAGAAACTCCTCAACTAAAACATCCTTTTAAATGTTTTAAACATTTATTACACTACGTATTTATAATTCATATCCTTGTATTAAAAAATTTTTTAAGGATTTATTTATATGGTCATGAATATTTTAAAATTTTAACTCCTTTAAAATGTTTCAAAGTGGCATGGGACACTTTTATTCAATAACTTTTTTAAAAATGTTTTAATATTGTTTTAAAAATGAATTGATTATTTCAAAAACTTGGAATGTTTTATTTAACATATATGTCATGGACCAAATTTCTCAATTTTATGTTGCTTTGATGATTTTACGTTCACTTTAAAAGTTTACACTTTTATTTCCAAATAAATTTTTTACATTTTTAAGCATGCAGATTTTTAAAAATGAAATTTTATTTCAATATTGAAATGTTATTTTTCCTTTATGCTTGTTTTATGTGTTATTATTATGTAATTGATTAATGAAATTGTTTGTGTATATGTGTTGTTCTATAATAAACTAAGGTTGGGTGATCCCATTATATCTCTAAAATGCATTGTGTAATGAGATGGAGTTAAACGATAAGGTTTTGTTGTACCTCTCGTTCCCCTCGTTGTTTGATTTTCATGATCACAATCACCTTATTATCTGTCTAATTTTGTTTGAAGTGTTTTTGAATGATAGGCACAAGGTTGCCAAGAAGTTGGCCCAAGAATGGACAAGAAGTGGACTGAAATTCAGTCCACCGGCCAACTGGTGTGACAGCACCGGCCAGCCGGTGGACCTGGCAGAGGCATTGCCCACTGCCAGGTTCCACCGGTCAGCCGGTGGCTCTGTCACCGGCCAGCCGGTGGCACCCAGACCAATGGGCCAGCTACTGTCTCCCCACCGGCCAGCCGGTAGCCCAGTCAAACTAGCCGTTGGCTTTGACCAGTCAACCCTCTTTTGGCCTCTAACGTCTCCTAAGACCTCTCCAACGGCTCCGAAGACTCCCCAAGGGTTCCATGCCTATAAATAAAGGCCATGGAAGCCCCGGACACCACCCGGAACTAAAACCAAGCCCAAGGACACTTTGTTGATCATTCGGCAATCCTCCGGCGAGCCACCTCAAGGAACCCCAAGTGCTCCATCCAATTCCACATCCAAGAGAACCACCAAAGAAGCTTGGAAGCGTCCTTCAACATCATCAATCAATCAAAGGCGCCCAAGGCTTCTCCCAATTACGGTTTTTAGTGTTTTATTTATTTTGAGCTTAAAATTGGGTTTGTGCCTACAAACCCCAAACTCTTTCTCATCCCCTCTTTCTTTTGGGTTTCACATCACCACTAAGGTGTGAAGAGGTTGTCATGCTTTCCTTTAAATAGCTTGAGACATAGGTGAGCTTTCCTTTACCTGTAAGAAGGATAGTGGGTTCTTGCTAAACCATTAAAAGCAAGTGGGTTCTTGCTCAACCACCAAAAGCAAGCTGTAATAGGTCCTAGTGCTACCTCAAAGCCAAGTGGGTTTCTTGCTAAAACCATTGAAAAGCAAGCGGTAGGAATCTCTCAACGGTTTAGTTGGGAGCGGAGACGTAGGCCGGGTTTTGGCCGAACTCCGTTAACAATTTCTTGTGTGATTGCCTCTTTTATTTTCCGCTGTACATACTTTGATTTCACTTTGATTTTAATTTGTTAATCTTTTTTTTAAAAGGAAATTCACCCCCCCTCTTTCCATCCTTCCCATTTTTCTTCGACCAAACAATTGGTATCAGAGGGGTAATTTGAGTAATACCCTAACCGGTTTCAAATTAAAGATCCATTGTGATGGCATCCACTTCTTTCGCCCCCGAAGGCTTTTCTTTGGGTCGGGCTCCATTTTTTGATGGGTCCGACTATAATTATTGGAAAACCCGCATGACCACTTTTTTAAGAAGCATAGGATATCCTATTTACAAAATTGTCATGCAAGGTTACACTCTCTCTTCCCCCAACGAATCCAAATGGACCCCCGCCGATATTAGAAACTTTGAGCTTGATGGCAAAGCCATGAACGCTCTACATTGCATCCTTGACCGAAATGAGTTCAAACGAGTTTCCACTTGCACCTCATCTCATGAAATTTGGAAAATATTGGAAGTGACCCATGAGGGCACTAAAAAAGTTAAGGATACTCGGTTAGACATGTATAGACAAGATTTTGAAAGCTTTTCCATGCATCCAAATGAGTATATTTCTGAAATGTTTACACGCTTCACTGACATTTGCAATGGTAGAAAATCTCTTGGTGATGATGTTTCAGCTGAAGCAATGGTCAAGAAGATTCTATGGGTCCTTCCGAGCTCATGGGCACCTAAGGTGACGGCTATCCAAGAAGCTAAGGATGTAAAGAACATGCCAGTCGAAGAGCTCATCAGATCCCTAATGACGTACGAGATCACGATGAGGAGGCAAGCTCAAAAGGAGGGCACACCAATCAAGACACCAAAGAACATCTCCCTCAAGGTACAAAAAGAAGTAAGCTCCTCCTCATCATCATCATCTTCATCTTCTTCATCATCAAGCGGCGACTCGGAAATGGAGAATCTCACCCGCCAAATGCACAAATTTATGAAGAAGCACAAGAAGAAGAAATCCCGCAAGCACTGAAAGCAAGAACCCACCGAAAAATCCGAGCCCAAGGTGAAATGCTACGGGTGTGTCCAAAAAGGGAATTACAAGCCCGATTGCCCACTCAACAAAAAACGGGCCACGCCAAAGGAAAAAGGAAAGAAAAAGGTCCTCAAGGCGACATAGAGTGACACCTCATCATCATCCTCCTCCTCCTCCTCAAGCGACCAAGGTACAAAATGCCTAATGGCAAAACATGAGGTATCATCATCCTCTTCCTCTTCTTCCTCCTCTACTTCTTCTAATTCTTTCAATCATTTGTCATATGAAGAACTCCAACATGCTAGAGACCAATTAGAAAATGGTTTTCATGAACTTTCTTCTAAATTTGTTTCTTTGAAAAAGAATTTCAAAAAGCTTTCCTCCGAAAAAGACCAACTTCTCAAAGAGAAGGAGGAACTCTCCCTAAAAATCCAAAATTTCCCCAATGTTGATTCTTTGGAATCAACCATCAAGGACCTTAGAGAATCCTTAGCCAAGTTCACCCAAGGTGAACAAAATTTGACCAAATTATTGGGTTCTCAAAGGGTTTCTAGGACCACTCAAGGACTTGGCTATACCAACCAAGCTTCCTCCTCCCATGCTCCAACTGTTTTTGTAAGGGGGAGCTCTAGTTTTAAATTTTGTAATTATTGTAAAAAACTCGGGCACCTCATTTATGAGTGTGATTGCAAAAATGCCCGGTACGGTCAACCCAAATCTATTTTTTATTCGGACGAGTTTTATAGGAGAAGACCCGCCATGAAACAAATTTGGATTGAAAAATCCCTTTTGGCGAGTCTCTCCGGGCCAAAAATAGTTTCGTTTCCCCGGTGATCTTTTGTTTTATTTAGGGGGAGAAATTTTCTTAAATTCAAAAATCTCTTTCGACTCATTTTTTAATTTAAATTCATTTTTGATTCAAAACTCTCAATTTCAAAAATTTCATTTGGTTTCAAAATTCAATTGGTTTTTGATTCAAAACTTTCAATTCAAACTGTTATTCAAATTTTCATTTCAATTTCAAAAATCTCAATTGATTTTTCAAATCTCCATCTTGTTTTTCAACGCTTTCCCTCAATCAAGATTTATGCCCCGAGCTATTTTGATAATCACAAAGGGGAGAATTTCTTGATTGATTGGGGGAAAAACCTTTTGATCATTCTTAGCATTTATTTTCAATTTAATCATTCAAAGAATGCCTTTAATTTTTGTTTTTACTTTAATTGTTTTGGTGATTGTGATCATCAAAATAGGGGGAGATTGTTGTACCTCTCGTTCCCCTCGTTGTTTGATTTTCATGATCACAATCACCTTATTATCTGTCTAATTTTGTTTGAAGTGTTTTTGAATGATAGGCACAAGGTTGCCAAGAAGTTGGCCCAAGAATGGACAAGAAGTGGACTGAAATTCAGTCCACCGGCCAACCGGTGTGACATCACCGGCCAGCCGGTGGACCTGGCAGAGGCATTGCCCACTGCCAGGTTCCACCGGTCAGCCGGTGGCTCTGTCACCGGCCAGCCGGTGGCACCCAGACCAATGGGCCAGCTACTGTCTCCCCACCGGCCAGCCGGTGGCTCTGGCACCGGTCAGCCGGTGCTGCCTGGGCAGAAGGGCTTCTCAACATCCAAGGCACCGGCCAGCCGGTGGCCCTGCACCGGCCAGCCGGTAGCCCAGTCAAACTAGCCGTTGGCTTTGACCAGTCAACCCTCTTTTGGCCTCCAACAGCTCCGAAGACCTCTCCAACAGCTCCGAAGACTCCCCAAGGGTTCCATGCCTATAAATAAAGGCCAAGGAAGCCCCGGACACCACCCGGAACTAAAACCAAGCCCAAGGACACTTTGTTGATCATTCGGCAATCCTCCGGCGAGCCACCTCAAGGAACCCCAAGTGCTCCATCCAATTCCACATCCAAGAGCACCACCAAAGAAGCTTGGAAGCGTCCTTCAACATCATCAATCAATCAAAGGCGCCCAAGGCTTCTCCCAATTACGGTTTTTAGTGTTTTATTTATTTTGAGCTTAAAATTGGGTTTGTGCCTACAAACCCCAAACTCTTTCTCATCCCCTCTTTCTTTTGGGTTTCACATCACCACTAAGGTGTGAAGAGGTTGTCAAGCTTTCCTTTAAATAGCTTGAGACATAGGTGAGCTTTCATTTACCTGTAAGAAGGATAGTGGGTTCTTGCTAAACCATTAAAAGCAAGTGGGTTCTTGCTCAACCACCAAAAGCAAGCTGTAATAGGTCCTAGTGCTACCTCAAAGCCTAGTGGGTTTCTTGCTAAAACCATTGAAAAGAAAGCGGTAGGAATCTCTCAACGGTTTAGTTGGGAGCGGATACGTAGGCCGGTTTTTGTCCGAACTCCGTTAACAATTTCTTGTGTGATTGCCTCTTTTATTTTCCGCTGCACATACTTTGATTTCACTTTGATTTTAATTTGTTAATCTTTTTTTTAAAAGGCAATTCACCCCCCCTCTTGCCATCCTTCCCGTTTTTCTTCGACCAAACAGGTTTCTCCTAAGAGATTTAGGGAATATACTATGATGGGTATTCCAAACATAACCATGTAGGTTAATCCATATATAGCTATGAAAGATACAATGAAAGTATGTTATGGATGTCACAATTTTCCTTTATTATTTATGATTGCTAATAAGTTTTCAATAATTTTATGATTTCATTATGTATTTTAAAGAGTTTGTGTTTTTTGGGTGAAAAGTATAATTTTGTGAGAATGTTTTCATGAGTTTTAGATATTAATGGACTAATAGCTTCATTATTTATTTATATCCCTTACTGATCTTTTTGTTCTCCTCCAAAAAATTTTAAATTTCTTCTATAGTTTATAAGGATGGGTAATGTTGGATCAAAATGTTGATATAGATTTCTCAATTACAAGAGGGGTGCATTGTAGGTTTAAAAACTTTCTTTTTTAAAAATATGAAAATCTATGTTTAACAAAATTAAACACAGGGAATTCAAAAACACTCTTAGGATCTTAAACAAATGGATAATTGGAATGGAATGGGTCCAATTATAAAGAACCTAAACTTAAACAAGTTTGTCTTAAATAAAATCTTGCAAGTTTATCTTAAATAATTATTCTACCGTAAATCATATAGAATAAAATATAGAAGAGTAAGTACAAGTATAAGAAAGTATTAGAATGTTATAATTTCTAATTGTAAGCAAAAACAACTTAAATATTGAAAAATTATAAAAGTAACAAGTAACAATGAATATTTTAACCCAAAGTGAAGGGTATCCAACAACCTAGATTAAAGTTCCCTTGATTTATACTTTCAAGAAAGTATGTCTTACCCACACCAGGGTAATCCCTAGATATGACGATCAGAATATGTCTTTCTATCCCTACAAGACCTCAATATCTAAGGTGATCATTACCTCTATTTTCTTATCCCTAAAATCCCTTGATTGATCAGAAACAATCGAATTTTCACTAGGCAGGTTGAAAAATTTGTTCATGGCTGATCAAGATGTCCACAATTCACACAAATCAGGTTGAAAAAACCTTTCACAAAGTATAACTTCAACATAGATCTCCAGGAAAAACAATTCTTAAATATTATCTCATAGTAAAAACTAAACACCAAATTCATGTTGTATCCTTCAAATTGTTGGGTATTTATAGGAGAAAAACTCAACGACCGGTTCCTCCTCCAACGTTCATATTTCTCCTTAAATTTCAGAGGGACCGGGATAGGTGTCACTCAGCCAATAGTTAGTTAAAAACAGATTGTATGACATCATTTCATATAATAAAACATGGGAAATATTATCATTTATAAAAAATAATAATGTTTAAGAAAGAACATTGTTAGGTTTGAGAAACGTAAGCATACTAGGATCCTATAAAGTTGGAAAAATATCCTAAGGGATGTAACATTAAAAAATAAAAAATAATTGGATTATAAGTATAATGAGAAATGGAATCTAAATATATATACCAATGGATTCTGGATTAATGAGAATTTTGGGTATGAAAAAATGGGAATTTAGAGTCTAGAAAAATGAGAATTTAGAGTCTAGAAAAATGAGAATTTGGAGTCTGGAATTCTAAGAAATTGGAGTATAGAATTCTGGGAAAACAAATTCCAACATTCTGAGAAAACATAGTTAAGAATTATGGGAAAATGGAGTTCAAAATTTTGAGAAAACGTATTTCAAAATTATAATAAAACAGAGTCTGATTTCTCTGAGAAACATTGTCTGATTTCTAAAAGAAAAGGAGTTCAATTTTATCGAGAAATGGAGTCCAGTTTTTATGAAACTCATATTCAAAACCCAGGATGAAATGGAGTCTAAAAATAGATAGAATTAGAGTCTATAAATAGTGATACTTGGATTCTCAAAACATATGGAATCAGTATTAAAGAAAAGTATGGTTCCACAATTTTAGATAAGGATCATATTATTCTTAAGGAAATTTGGTCTTAAGAAAAATATGGTTAATCTTAAATAAGGATCATTAAGAATAACATCGAAAATCATGTTAAGGTTCTATAAAATAAATTTCCGTAGAGAAGGAAATAATCTTTAAGTAAAAAGTGTTTGTGATTTAAAAAACATAAAGATGTGAAAAAAGTCATAAAGAAACTTTTGAATCAACAATATCACCTTTTTTTGAAAGAACAAACCACTTTTTGAAAAATAATATTAAGTTTGGAATACTTGAAATAAAAACTTATCTCCCTTATATTTGTGGCTTAATGAATACGAATAACTCCCCTTTAGGTTTTTTCACTTTAAGGATCGTATTTATTGGCTTAATAAATTGTCTTAAAAATGAATTTTATTTTATTAATAAAGTTTTATTTAGGATTGAGTGCCCCCTTTCTTATTAAATTTATTTTTTTGGGTAAAATCACCCTTAATATGATATTCTTTTTTAACTTTTATCCCCCTTTGTGATTTTCAAAAATGAGTGGAGAGGAAAAATAATTTTTACATGAAAGGTTAAAAAAATATGCATATGAAACAAAGTATAGTAAAGAGACTTCATTAACTTTGAATTAAAGGTTTTATTATAGTATTATATTGGATTTTTAAGATAATTAATCATCCTTATTCTTCTCTAGAAGAAGCTTCTTAAGGATGGCCTTCATATTCTTTATCTCCTTATAATATTCTTGGTACTTCTTCAGTATGACTTCTTTATCTTGGTTCTTCTTCTTGAGAGTCTGAATATTTTCTTCTTGTGATTTAATAACTTATTCCTGTGATTTGACTTTCTCTTCTAACTGTTCTATTGTATCCCTTTCACTCATTTGGGTATTGTAAACGAAATTAATCTTTTCAAATAGATCATTATCCTCTAGGATTAGGGTTTCATTCTCTTGGTTCAGCTTCTCTAAAAGATTGTTGAACTTCTCATTAGACTTATTAAATGAATCTTTGACTGAATCCATATAATCACTAACTGGATTAATATCATCAACCACTAACTTCGACCAACTTGTAATCTTCTAACAACACTTTATATGAGCTTCATAGTTGATCATGAAGGTTTTAAAATCCATTTCTTTCTTGATTAACATTTCTATCAACAAATTTGTAGAATCTAACTTCATGTTGACTGAATGCTGAATAATATGACATCAGGATTCAATTTTTGGGAATAAAGGTATTGAATTAACAAGTTTATTCAAATTATTCACCAAAAATTTGTGTCCCATGGATGGTGATGATTCAAAATATGAAGAATTTTATTCTGGATGAATAACTTCATCTTGCTTATCATCCCTTTCTTTATATGATCTAGAAAGATTACCTTTTTGTGGTGTGTTAGCAGGTAAAATCTTTCCTTTATTATCAACTTTATCAACCAAAAAAATTTCTTCTTCAATTTATTGTTCTCTAACATTCACTTCATCATCATTATCTTGAAAATTTTCATCATTTTCATCTCACTCTCTTAAAAGGAATGGATTTTGTTAACTTTCTGTTATCTATAATTTTCTTTTCTCTTTTCAGAAGCTATTTTGGTGGATGGTTCTTAAGAACTTCTTATTGAAAGCTTGTCAGAAAGACTCTCTTTCTGTTGATATTCTTCAACCATTTTGATCACATCATCACTTTATTCCTATTATTTTTCTTCTTATTCTTCCTGGTGAACTTCTTCTTATTAAACTATTTGTTTCAAAACTAAAGTATCATTTAAGAAGGATTTTGGTACCTGAATCTATTTTTATGCTTTCTTAACATCTTTTAACAAAGTCTAAACAACCTGACCTTTCGATTCTTTCTCTTTTTGCTTCTTCTCCTTTGCTTATTTCTGAAGATTTTTGGATTCCATGATATTCAAGTCCTTAGCCTCTACAGGGTCAAACAAAATGCTGAATCACCTTCCATCCTTTTATTCTATTATTCTATCCAATTTTCTACAACTTCATCAGAATACGTTATCTATTTCTTAGAGTCCAGGGGTGCTGACTATGATTTTGGAATGGGTTTGGCTGGTGAGTTTCTAGTTCTTTTGATTTTCTCTTCTTTGAGGGTTCACTAGCATCAGTTTTCTTACTTATAGATTGATCATCCATATCTAGAAGATCAAAAAACGCATCGGATTTAACACTAAAATCGATATTAATTCTCCACAAAGTATAATCACTGAGCAAAATTATCTTAAAATTATTGTCCTTTGAGGTACAATGGATTTTGAAATAATCTAAACACAATACAACGATCTTTTATTAGATATCCAGATATATCAGAAACTAGGAATTAATATAACCATTCTTGATTTTTTTGAATGTCAAGATAATGTACTTCACTAAGTTGGTCTTCCTTACACTCACAAGAATGTCTAAAAAAATATGTCCAAAATTTTTAGGTAATAATTGCCTCCCTTACTTGGAATAAGGAATCCTCGCATCCATAATGCAACTAGCCTACAGTTAGAATAAATATGGGATATCATTGGTTTTTTAACTCCTTTAAGTCCAAGGCATTCTATAGCCTTAACTTTCTCAATAGAACATTACTTGTGAGGGAATATATGAGAGTAAATAATTTACTCTCCTTTATAAGGAATGTCTAAGTTGCTTGCAGCCTTGTTGAATGATAATGAATAAGACTTCCCATAACTTCAGAACTTGAACATTTATTTTTCACCTTTCTCATATAAATGAACGTAATTATAAAAATCTACAATATGATCAACATAAACTAGATCTTTGTTCTTATCGTTAGCAACACATAAGCTTTCCCATCTATTCAACTTGATGATCTTTGAAAATAAAGAATCATACTTTGAAATGAAATTATGATCTACAAACCATTCCTTGAATATAAGCCAGTCTTTGGGTTCCTTGATTAACTGAGACTACATCGGAGTCTGAGTGGAAACCTCAAGAGACATTTGAATGTTAAAGAATTGAGGAAAATGGAATATAAGACTTATAGAGTGGTAGAGCTTCAGCACATAATATCAAAGAGAACTGATTTGGGACTCGATGACGGGGTCCTTTATATAGAATTTGCAGGTGATGGTTTGAATTCTTGGTTAGATATTATGTTTGAGATAAGCGTAATCTGATCCAATGGTTGACGTAGTTTACGAAGAATATTTTTATAGATTCTTATCTTTTGAGGTTCTAAGAATGAATTGGATTTAAGGAATTTGAATATGATAAGGTTTTTATAAAAACAGAAAAAAAATACCAATAAGAATAAATGAAATTAATATGATATTAGTAAGGAAATGTACTTTCTAGAGTTCTCAGAAATATTTTTCAGTATTAGTAAGGTTATTTTTATTAAAACTTGAATTTCAAAAGTTTTTAAAGGTAAATGAAACTTATTTAGGTTCTGATAACAAAACTAGATTCTGGAAAATTTTAGGTTCCAAGAAATTCTATTAGGAAAAGAAATTTTTTAGGTTCTGGAAATTTTTATTAGGGAAATATAATGATATGTATTCCCCCTATAAAAAGGTGTAACTTAATGTTTTGAGATTGGTTTGAACAAGAAGTTTATATGGAATATTTCCTTATGTTTATCATTCATAACATTTGTTTAATGTATTCAAATCTATCAGAGGGTAAAGGTTTTTTAAATTTGGCAGCTAATTGTTCTTTCATTCTAATAAATTGAAGAATAATATCTCTTTTGAGTGTGTGATCCCTAATAAATTGGTTCCTAATAACTATTTCCTTTGAATGAAAGTGACATTCAAGGTTTTTTCTTAGAGAAATGGCACTAATATTATCACACATTATTTTTGTTTTGTTTAAACTCTTTTTATATTCTATGAGTGTGTGTTTCATCAAAAACACTTGAGCCCACAAACTTTCAACTACTATATATTATGATTAAATAGTGGAAAGTGATAATTAGTATTGTTTCTTAAATGACCATGAAACTAATGAATCTCCTAAAAAATGACATGTTCTAGATGTACTTTTTCTCTCCGTTCTATATCTACCAAAGTCAGCATCCAAAATTCTTTTTAAACTGAAATCATTTTTAGAAGAATAGAAAAGTCATAAATCTATGGTTCCCCTTGAATAGAATAAAAATTATTTTCACTACCTTCAAATGGGATTATTTTAGATTATATTGATATTTTCACATAATAATACTGAAAACATTAAGCCTATATGACTCTCTGTTAAGTATAATAAACTTCCTATCATTCCTCTAAAAGATTTTTGATCTACTAGTTTCCCAAATTCATCAAGATCTAGAGTGTTTGAGGTACTAATTGGAGTAGTAACAATTTTAGTGTTTTCATATCCATACTTCTTAATAATATCTTTAATATACTAAATTTATGATATATATGTTCCTTCTAGTTTTTGAGATATTTGAAAACTAATTAAAATGTTAAATCACCTGTCATTATAATTTCAAACTCATATTTCATGTGATTCATAAAAGAAATAGTTAATGATTATTGAGTTGATCCAAATATAATGTCATCAACATAAATTGGAATAGTAAAAACATTATTCTTATCTTTATTTATAAAAAGGGTTGGATCAGCAGTTCCCTTAAAATAATTATTTTGTTGCAAAAAATTGTAATTCTATCATACCAGGATCTTGGGGATTTTTTATGCCCATATAAAGCTTTGGTAAGTTTCTAAAAAATTTTATGATGTTTGTTGTCTTCAAAACTAAGATTTTGTTCAAAATAAACTTTCTCTTTAACAAATTCATTAAGGAAATCACATTTCACGTCTATTTGAAAAAGTTTGAAATTAAAAGAAAGATACAAATTCTAGTAGAATTTGAATAGATTAATTTCTAGATACTAGAGTGTAGGTTTCTTCATAATCTATTCCTTCTTGTTGATTATATCCTTTAGAAACTAATCTTGCTTTATTTCATACTATGATTCCATTTTCATCACATTTATTTATGAAGACCCACTTTAATCTAATTACAGAAGTTTCTTTAGGTTTTTCAACTAAGGTCTAGACATTATTCCTTTTGAATTCATTTAGTTCATCTTGGATATATTTAATCCAATCATCATCACCTAAATCATCATTAGTTATTTCAGGTTATAATTGGGAAATAAATTATAGAATCTCTACATAATTTCTTAGATAACATCTAGACCTTACTGGTTGATTTTAATCACCAATGATACTATCACTGGGATGATTCTTAAGAAACAACTAATTTGGGTTTTTTAATACATGTTCATCAACATAAGGTCAAAATTATTCTTGGATAAATACTTCAGAAATATTTTCTTGATTATTTTCCTTATTATAAGAATCTTTCATCAAATGGTGACAATCAGTTTTTTAAAACACATATGAGGATGTAGGTTGGGGTTGTTTAAAAACAAAAGGATCTATTTCATTAAATTTATCATGTACTGTTTCTTCAAAAGAAAAAGAATTTTATTGAAAAACTCTACAAGCCTAACAATTAGTGGAGTAGTATATGAAAATTCCTTCATCATATTTGGGTGTGAATTTATGTAAGTTATCTTTAGTATTCAAGATGAATACTTTTCATCCAAATAATTTGAAGTAAGAAACTCTAGGTTTTTTACCAGTCCATAACTCATATGGTATTTTATTAAGAAAAGTTTTGATTAAAACTCGATTTATAGTATAGAAAGTAGTACTTACGGATTCAGCCCAAAAAATTTTAGCAATAGAATATTCACTCAACATTTCTAGTTTTCTCATGAAGAATTCAGTTTCTTCTTTCAACAAAACCATTTGGTTAAGGAGTTCTTGGATCTACGAAGTTATGATTAATTTTCTTCACACTACAAAATGTTTCAAAATATAAATTTTCAAAATCGCATTCCATGAACACTATGAATAGTTAACAGTTGAAGGTTTTTCTCATTTTTAACTTTAGTAGAAAAAGAAATAAAATAAGAAAAGGCTTCAGATTTATTTTCTAGAAAATAGAACCATGTAAATATACTATAATCATCAATTAAAACAAATATACAGTATTTTCCTCCAATACTTATAGTTTTTATTTGATCAAAAAGATCCATATGCACTAACTATAATTTATCAGAAGTTTAGACTTCAGTAATTGATTTAAATCTTGATTGATGTTGCTTACCCTATTGAAAAGGATCACAGACTTTTGAAAAATCAAATCTATGATTTGGTATATCCTTAAAAAGTATTTTCTTTTGGATTTTTTATGAGTTCCTAAGGTTATAGTGTCCAATTCATCTATTACATAACCATGATTTATCTACCATTGCATTATGGCAAGGTAGGTCTTAGCTCCTAAGGTCTTCTAAGTTAAGTGTATAAACATTCTCATGGTTGTGGGAAGAGAGAATCAACTCTTCCTTGGAATTGTTTACTAACCATTTATTATTCCTAAAATTCATAATGTAACCTTCATCACATAATTGGATTATCATATAAGGTTGTGCTTAAGATCTTTAAAAAATAAAACATTTGAAATAAAATCTTTTCCAATAAGAACAATATTAAATATACCAATAATTTATCCCTGAGCATTATCTCTAAATGTTACATTTCCAAATTTCATATTGATAATCTTTTCAAAGAATTTTGTGTCACCAGTCATGTTCCAGGAACACCCACTATCCATGTACCATATTTTGTTGTTGGCACTTCCTTTTTTTCCAGAAAATAAAATAGTTATACTTTCAGAATCCAATCCTTCTTGAATCCAAAATTGTTAGAAATTAAAATCTTAGGTATCCACATTTTCTTATAAAAATACGCTTTATAAAAACCTAAGTATTGGGTTTCTTTTATGAATAATTTTTCTCCCAATGTCCACCACATTGACACTTATTACAAAAAGGATCACTTCAGGGTACAAAATAGTTTTGACTAAAAACTGGTTTTGAATGAGAATAACCAAATCCAGAACTATTCCAAAGAGGAAAATGTTTTGAATACATTTTATAAAAACCTTATTCTCAATGATTATAGTTTGGAAAAATATTCTTTAAGGAAAATATTTCAAATTTTAGTCTGATGACTAAATTCATTCTTTTATAGTCATTAGTCTTAGAATTTGAGTTAGTCTCTGAAACATTTTTCTTGTTAATAACATTTTCAAGATTATTATAAAGTTTTTTATTTTCATAATTAAATTTCTTAATGTGTTTTTAAATATATTCAAAATCAAGAATTTTTTTATAAATATATTTTGAAAGATCTAAAAATTCTTTTGATAAAATAGATATTCTAGAATTTTCCTTGTTAAGTTTCTTATTGATCTTGCTATTTTCAATCTCATGTAACTTGGAAAACCTAGATACTTCTTA
Source organism: Viscum album (assembly GCA_963277665.1). Lineage (NCBI taxonomy): Eukaryota > Viridiplantae > Streptophyta > Magnoliopsida > Santalales > Viscaceae > Viscum > Viscum album. The sequence goes on from OY728139.1 coordinate 909,151,553, forward strand.
AAATGAAGGTATATTATTATCTTCTAATGAGGAATATTCTTCATCTGGTGATTCATAATATTCTTCATTGGTAAAATTTTCATTTAAATAAATATTGGTTAAATATTCAGTAGTATTTACCTTAGGCATGAGAAATTGATTTTCAATATGAATTCCAGTTATAAACCCAATATTCTTCTATCCAGAAGATTCAATGTCAGAATATTCATTAGAAGAATCACCACCACTATCACTCTAGGTGTCATTAGTATTCATAACTTTCTTAGAAGTATACTTGTAGTACTTGTTCTTTCTTATTTCTGAATGTTTGTCCTTTCTTTCTTTCCTTTTGGGCATAGGATAGTCTGTTCTGATATGACCTACCCTCTTACATTTGTAACAAGTTGCTTATGAATTTTTCTTATCCTTTCTATATTTATTCTTGTATCTATATTGGAAATATTTCTTTCCCACAATCTTTTTCATTCTCTGAGAAATATTTGAAAGTTCATTCTCATAATGACCACTATCACATGATTCAAATATAAAAATATATTTCTTAGGTTTTGATCAAGTAACTCTTTTATGAGTCTTTTCCTTCATATGATTTGATGTAGTATTGAAAGAAACACTAACATTTCAATTATTTTTCTTAGTGATATTTTAATATCTCTTCATTCTAGTTTCATGTTGTAGAAGAGTCCCAGATAACTCATCAAGAGTGATGTTTGAAACGTTCCTATTCTCATCAATTTGTGTTCATTTGGATTCCCAATCATTAGGCATAATATCTATTAACATATCCACTTTAACCTCATCATAAAGTCCTTTATCACCCATATACTAAAGGATATTGATGATATTCATAAATATTTGTTGAAATTTGCATACAGGTTCTCCATAAGAAAATATAAAACCATTATATTCAGCTTTAATCATAGCACTTCCTATTTCAATGACCTGGGATGTGCCAAAATGTGTAACTTATATTTTCATCCAAGTTATATTATAATTTTAACATTATGAAATCTAGGTATAGATATTCCTTTTCATAGAACATAATAAAGTATTGTGTACCTTAATGTTCAGCTGATGCTCTTGTTTTTCTTGATTGGTGAACTATCTGATTTCATTTTTTGGAATCTTGTAGTCTCTAGTTAACATAACAAATTTATCAACACTGGTATTGATAATAAAAGTCATCATTATATCTCTCTAGTATTCATAGTCATTTTCATCAAATATTGGGGGTCCAGTAGGATTTATATTGTCTATAAAACCAACGTTTATTCTGGTCATTCTGTAATAAATTATAAAAGATATTTTCTACAAAAAGGATTCATTGAAAAAGTTTGTAAACAAAAAGTTTATAAAGAAAAAACTTAACAAAATTTGATCAAGGAAACTTAATTAAGAAAAGTTGAGAAATAAAATATATATATATATAAGTATAATAATTTTATAGACCTCCTCTGATACTAATTTTATGATCAAAATGTAGATATAGATTGCTTAATTACAAGAGGGGTGAATTTTAAGTTTTAAAAATTTCATTTTTAACATTATGAATATCAATGATTCACAAAGTTAAATAGAGTGAATTTACACACCCTCTTTTGTTCTTGAAAAAAGGGATAATTGGAAGGTCCTGGGTACAATTATAAAGAACCTAAACATAAAAAATTTTATCTTAAAGAAACTTAAGAATGTTTATCTTAAAGAAAGATTCTACCTTAAAGTGTATAGAATAAAATATATAAGAGTAAGTAAAATTATAAGAAAGTATAATAAAGTTATACTTTTTAAATGAAACTTAAAACAGTTGAAATATAACCAACTTATAAAAGAAACCAGTAACATTGAATATTTTAACCCAAAAGGAAGGGTATCCAATAACCTTGGATAAAGGTCCCTTGATTTATACTTTCAAAAAATTTCTCTAACCCACACCAGGGTAGCCCTTGATATGATCATCGGAATCTTTATTTATATCCTCGTAATCTCTCAATCTCTAAGGAGATTGGTACCTCTGTCTTTATATCCTCTAAATCACTCAATTGATCAAAAATAATCAAATTTTCACTAGGTAGGATGAAAAAATTGTTCACGGCTAAATAAGATGTTCACCATTCGCACAAAGTAGGTTGAACAAAGATTTCATGAGTATAGCTTCAACATAGAGCTCTAGGAAACCTCATCTTGAATATCAGCTCATAGTAAAAACTCAGACCCAACTTTATGTTTTCTATTTCAAATGGTTTGGTATTTATAGGTGAAAAACTCAATAGTTGGTTCCTCCTCCAACGGTAATATTTCTCCCTAAATTTTTGAGGGACATGGATAGGTGTCACTTGGCTATAGGTTAGTTAAAACATATTGTACGGCATTATTTCATGTAAGAAAACATATATAATATTGTAACACCCTGACCCCATAAGCCTAGATTTGGTGCATTATTTTCATACATTGGAATGATTATAATGAATCAAGTCCTGAAAGATTGATCAGTTTAGCGGTCTTGGAAACTAGATTACATAAATGAAAGTTACATTACACATCTAAAAATTAAACACAACATCAACTATCCTTTGAGAACACCATTAACCCCTATCTTAACCCTTCTTATCAATCATAATACACTTCTTTGAATCCTAGGAAAATAAAACATAAGAAATGGGTGATCTCGGATGCTCATTAAGGATAACAATATAGCGGAAACTTTTATAAATAAGCATAAACATTTAAGTCAATGTATAATTCAAAAAAATCCTTTTAAACTTAATCTTCAGCATAATATGGAAAAGATAAATCAAATAATGTCATTTACTTATTCACATGGATATTATACTAGTCAAATAATCACATGTAACGTCAATATCCAATTTCATAATGATGGAATGCATAATGCCAGACTTTATAACCATATAGTCAAGGCCTTGTGCCAAGACTACAAATAAGAATTTGTCAACACCTTTTACCAAGACACTAGTTTGTCTCATGAGATCTACCGATGCACATAGGAGTTATATCAGTCTCCACACATCACTTACTAAGTCCAATGCATTCCTTATATGAAAAAGTTTAAACATAACATAAACATTCGTATTAAAACTAGAATACAAAATGTTAATACATTAACCATAAACCATAAATGGTATAAAAATAGCACATCCACATTAAAACATATCATAACTCATTCAATACAATATGAATGATTGTATTACAATAAATCAACCTCGATCAAGAATAATATCCACTAAAGGATGTTTACATAGTTAAAAATGATCAATAAAACACTTTGAGAGAAATATCCCTTTTTTATGAAATCATTTTAAATGTCACGAAATTTTTAAATGAATCCATTTAAAATATATTTTTTAATAAAATTTTCCCATACCACTTTGAAACTTTTCAAAGGAATTAACAATTTAAAACATTCATGTACATATAAATAAATCCATAAAATCAATTGGAAAATATGGAAATTAATGAGAAAGGTTTAGAAAAATAAATCTTTAAAACATTTAAAATGATGTTTTAGTTAAATATCCCCCTAAGAAAGAATCCTTTTGAATACTCTTTTATGAAACATGGACCTGGATAATAAATATGTCCCAGTAAAAACATACACATAAACAATCTCGGATAAAAATTAGATTGAGGAATTAACCCTTACCTTGTACTTTTCCTTGGTTTAGGGTACGTTAAACTCCTTTATAATAGTTAAATAATTGTTATTAAATTATAAAAGAATCATATACATAAATTTTATATCATATATGATCTTCCAATATTGCTTTGATAATAATATTTTAGTAGTATCATCGTTTCGGGTGTTAACTGGTCTATTTTCCTTTATATTCTGGGTAACATAAGGCATGTTTTTTATGGATTGTATGTATTTTATTCATATACAGAATTATATTAAGTTCTTAACCATTATTTTTAATCATAAAATGAAAATTATTTTTGAATGATTATGTTGGGAAATGGATCTTGTCGTGTTCGTGGAGATGGTAATCCATACGTACGCACGAGTAACAATATCAACATATTGATGGTTAAATCATATGTAATTGGATGGTATATCATATATAAATAATCATTAACATTTTATACATATTATTTACATCAGTTATACTCATTATTATACCCATCCAAATAATGAAGTGTTTGAATAACAAACTACACCACGACGTGGAGATGGTAAGCCGTACATACACATGTATGGTGACTTTTTCATTTATAGGATGGATTGAATAACAAATATGGTTTTACCATATTTATAATAACATCACAGTATTTATTTGGTACTATATTTATTATTTTGGTATGAAAACAACAAAGAAAGAGGAAGTGGAATAAGAAAAGAACTTGTAAGATGATGGTGAAATTATTACCTCTTATTTGGGTGTTTCCTTTTGAATTGATCAAAAGGGATCCTTAAGTTGGATTTCTGATCAAATTAAGGAATCTAGGTTTATTTTAGGGAAGTTGGAAGGATATTTGGGCAGGGGTTGGCAGAGCCAAATTGATTTGGAGGTGTGATTTTGAGAGAATGGGAAGTGACCTTTTATAAAAGGGGTGGGGGTCACTTTAGGAAAATATTAAAATATTAATTTATTATATAATCAAATTCAGTTTATAATGACTCAAAATGAATTTAGTTTGATACTAAGGTGGTTATGGGTATAAATAATCACAACCAATAGGTTTTAGAAAAGTTTAGGTTACCACTTTAGCCTAATCTTTTATATTTAACTCTTAATTAAATCGTTTAACTTTTACTGTGTCTTCTTGTATTCTTACACTATATGGGTAATAAACTAACTCTAAAATTCCAAGAGAAACTCAAGTGGTTCATTAATGACATATATAATATTATTTAATCCCTTTGGAAAAAACATTATATTTTTAGGAATATTATATCGACCAATAATAACGTATTTGTTTTAAAAATTAATTTATTTCAATTTTGACACTATTTGGTATTTTGTTTTTGTTAAAGGCATAAAAACCTTATCACTTCGAAAATAATTTATCTAATCAACCCTAACATGTCATATTAACCTATAAAATTATTTTTATTCATCATATGTCTCAATTTACATTTATTTGGACATTTATATTACAATTATTTTAATATTTCATTAATAAGGTAATTACAACACCATCATTGTGTCATAAATAAATTAAATTATTTAATGTCTAAAAATTATTACTAAAATACCATTATTTAGGAAATATTTTTATATTTCTAATGAATATTTATAGTCTAGTTTATATTGTTTGTAACCTTATATTAAAATTTTTTTTGTTATTAAACATTGAATTTAACACTTTTAACTCTTCTTTAAATAAAATAATAATAAATGTCCTAATATAATACAAGTGGACAAAATAGAATAATATTTTATTCATAAGGTTTTTTTTGGTCAAATTAAACTTATCCAATAGAATTAGTACATGTGTTAGGGTAATTAAAATATTATTTTTACCCTTAATTACCCTATTTACTTTTAACCATGGTAAATAAAAGTCAAACGTTATTATTCACCAAAAATTATTTTCATATTATAGAACCATATTTTACTTACTTATGTCAACCATTTCTCATGGATTTTTGAAATTCACCTCACATAATCGGTAAAATGAAGTTTTATGTAAATTTTCAAAAGCTTATAGAAGGTGGGTAAAATATGATAAAAAGTCCAATAACGTTTTATACATCTAATTTTATTATAAAATGACTCCAATGAATTACATTGAAATTATATAGGTATTATATATTTTTTGACTTAAAATAAATTTAAATAAAATAAATAATTATTTAAATAAAAAGTCGGTTTTAAATAATAACGCAGTATTTTTCACTATTCATCAAAAATTGAAAGTTTTCAAAAAAAATACCAAAAATTAACCCTAAGATAATTTTGATATTATAAATTCAAAAATGATGTCTATTTTACAAAATTCAAAACATATAATTTTCATTTATCTATTTAAAATTAATTCCCGTTGTCAAAACCAAACAATGGGTTTTTAAAAAGTAAAAACTATCAAAAGATTGACATGTGTTTATGTCAAATTTAAATGAGAAATTACTTATAATGACCAAAATTATATTAAATTATAAAAATATAATCTAATTATACTTCCAATCCATTCAAAATTATAATTAAACACTATAAATTATTTTGATTAAAAAAGTTGTTTGCAATTAAATTTTAGTATTTGTTACTATTCACTCAAATATGAAAGTTATCAGAAAACACTAGAAATTTATTGAAACTAAATTTTTATGTCTTGATTCTAAAGAAGAAGTATATTTTGACAAATTGAATATATAAAAGTTTCAAATATTGGATTTAAAAGGGTTCCCCATTAAAAGGCGGTAAAATTGCATTTTCTGAAAAATACTTCCTTTATCTGAAAAAATGAATTTGTTCTTATATTATGTCTAGGGAAAACATAATATGGATGTTAAAATTTATATGGAATACATAAAATTCAAAATGCAGATAATACTATTCATAACATCTTTTGAATAGCTAGTTTGGTAAGTTGTGGTCAGCTCGAACTCGGTGTTGCATGTAGCGCAAGTTATTTAATTACATTGAAGAAATAATGTACTATGAAATTTTGGGGTGTTACAAATATTATCATGTTTAAGACAAAATAATTTGTAATAAAGAACATTTTTAGTTTTGAGAAACTCATGCATACTAGGATCTGATAAGGTTGGAATAATATCTTAATGAAGGGATGTAAAATTAACAAATATGAATAATTGGATTCTATGTATAATGGGAAAACGTGTCTAAATATGTAAATAGATAGAGTCTGGACTAATGAGAATTAAAATTCAAGAAAAATGAGAATTTAGAGTATAGAAAAAAAGAATTTGGAGTCTAGAAATATGAGAATTTGGAGTTTGGATTTCTAAGAAAATGGAGTCCATAATTCTGAGAAAATAGTGTCCATAACTCTGAGAAAATAGAGTTCAGAATTCTGAGAAAAAGAGTTCAGAATTCTAAGAAAATGGAGATTAAAATTATGAGAAAATAGAGTTTGATTTCTATGAGAAACGGACTCTGATTTTTGCGAGAAACGGATTCTGGTTTTTGTGAGAAACAACATCTACATTTTTTGAAACTTAGAGTAAAAATCCAATATGAAACAGAGTTTGAAAATAGATATAATCAGAGTCTATAAATAGTGAGACTCGTATTCTCAAAACAGATGGAATTACTATTAATGAAAAGTATGGTTTGGAGATTTTAGATAACGATTGGATTATTCTTAAGGAAATTTAGTCTTAATAAAAATATGGTTAATCTTAAATAATAATCATTAATAATAACATAGAAAATCATGGTCAGGGTTAAGCAAATAAATTTACTTAGACAGGGATGTAATCTTTAAGGAAAAAGTGTTTGTGATTTTAAAAATGTAAAGAAATGGAAAAATTCATAAATAAACTTTTTACTCAACGGGTAGGAGAAATGAATAAGTCAAAATAAACTTTATGATAATTTTATCAATGAAAAGAATTCATGTTTTATTTTAAAATGTGTTAAATTATGAAAAAAAAATATGGCGTGTAGACTTGTCTAATTTTTAATAATTGAAATGTTTTGTGATATTTATGGCCTAGTTCTCCAAAATTCTAAACCTGAAAAGTTCCTCAATGTGAATTCTTAACTTAACTCAAGATTATGTAATGTTTAAGGTTGGGGACTTATAGTCAGAGTGTGTCTGACTTCCAGATCAAGACACCACAAGAGACTCTCCATTCTAAAGACTCAACGCTACTATTTCAATTTATTTTGAATTGAATATGCCTAATAGCTATTTTATGGATTTTAATGCCCAAAATTATTTTAATAATTGTTCCATAATTTCTCAATAGTAATATATTATAAAAAGTTTCGTCTATGAGTACTAGGATGTAGGATATCTGGATTGCTTCTCTTGTGGATGCTTTTGTTGTTGATGATGATAAAAGTGGAAGGATACTCCCTTGTTCATATATGTGATGTATTTAATAATTGAGATATACACAGAGCTGCACACATGAAGTGAGCTGAACCTCATTACAATATCTATAAGATCTTCCATACTTCATCCTACTTACAAGACTATGAGATTGGAGAGTAACAAACATTCAGATTCTATAGTGAGAACATATGATTTTACGACACTTTGTTCAACAAAAAATATCATAACCTCAACTCGAACCTCATATCATTCTAAATAAAATATTCTTGAGCTACATAGCTTACCAGAAAGAGCAATATGAGTATCTTTACACTCTTATATTCTATGTTTTTTCATTTATATTTACATTATGAGCAATGTGTGTATACTCTTTTTATTACACACATGTTGTCGCCTTATTTAAACTATAGATACTTAGATATCTTCCCAACACCTTTTACATATGTTTCCCATGTGTTTTTTAGAGGTATGATTATGGCCTGTTTTATTTGTTTTCCCATGGAAACTTTGGAAGGGGTCCTTTTGTAGTCTGTATAGGTGTTGTGTAGTTATAATACCTGATCCAGGTTGTGTATCAAAGTATATTTTTATATAAATGCATGAAATCATGTGATTTCCAAGTGGGTAGGACTAAGTCTCTGCATGAGACTGAACCTATTGTATTCAAATTTTGTTGTGTGTTTTGTTTTAGTTTATTTATTTTATTTCAAACATTATCTTTTTTAAACTATAAAAAACTATTACTCTGATAGTTAACCTTAATTAGTGTTTGTATAAGATTTGGATTTAGTAAATTGATTTCAAAGGTTTTAATATTATTTATTCTTTTTACTGAGACCTAATAAATATTAGTGAATTCTTTTAAAAGGTAAAGATTTATATTAATCTACTATTTTGGTTAACTAGGTCATATTTAATCTAATTGGGGGATTTTATTTAAATCCAATTTAATAGATAGTTTTATTGGGTACTCAATTCAACACTTTCCCCTATTAAGATACTCACTGTGACCAATATTTTACCCCACTAATGAGGTTGATATTCCCCATCTTATTCTTTTTATGAAACACAATTGAACCATTGCCTCCTTTGATCATAAATGACTTTTTTTAAATTTCACCACATGTATCAAATCACACAATTGACAGAAACTAAAAATATTGGGACTGAAGACTTCAACTTCCAACATATCTATGCACAAAAAAAATTTCTTCTAATATTTCCATTCCCATATAGAATGATTTTAACCATTTATCATTTCCAAAAATGGATAATACCTTTATTTTTGTACATGCTTCCAATTACAAGATTATAGTTTCCTATCATGTTTTAGTAATATAACTATCCAGAATCATATTCCATCGCTAACTATTACCATCAATGAAATTTTAGTGATGTTGACCTACTCATATTTTCATTCCTTGTTCCATTCTATTATATCCCCTTCCCTTTGAGATATATTATATTTTTCAACCATTAAAACCATTATATTTTCCTTAGAAGGATATAAAATGTAAGGGTTCATATCCATGTATTCTGACCCTTTGTGTGTTCTCGAGGCTTTTGGTGCTCATAAGAGTCTTAGAGTGAGTTTATAGGGAGTGATACTAGTGGGGTTATGATACTAAAATATTGAAGTTGGGAGAATACATGACGTATAAGTGTTTTTCATGTCATGTATGTGAATTTCATGAATTGTTAAGGATGGTTCATGTGGTGATTCATGATATGTAAATATTCATTATTAAATGGTTCAAGATGACATGTTTTTTTGTGACACTTTAAACCTTACATTTATACAATGTTTAGGAATTATACTCCATGTAAATCTTTCATGAATTACATCTTTAAAGGGGTAAATTTTCTCAGGTGTTTCTAAAACCATACCCTTATATCTCAATTTATTGCTTCCAATAGTGCCTCCCTTCAGTATTTTGAGATCCCTTTAATGGGGATCAATCCTCGGATTCTCGTCTTTGATCCTTGGTGATACAAGGATGGTTCTACCTCTATTTCTTACAGTTTCTTCTCATTTATTCTTGTTTTCCCCCAATTATTATTTCCATGATATAGAAGATCATCGCCCATGTTTACAATGGGTTTTTATTGGTTGATGTAGGTGTGATTGTGCCAAAAAAAACCCTTATATGAATGTGGATTCTTGTAGGATAGGTGATTGGGATCTACAACATTGGATTCTTCTCGCGATAAGAATTTTGATTCTATTAAAGTAGGGGATTCACTACTTTTCATATCTTATTCCCATAGAATTCTAAATTGAGTATGGTTTATCCCTTTGGATGGAAATGAAATTAATATAACAAATATTGAACTCAATTAAAGAAATTGTATAGATATTACATGTTGTTGTTGATTCTTTATACCGTGATAGTGGTTTACCTATCGATTTACTAGATAGTGTGATATATATGCTATGATTTGTTATCATGTTCTTATGCTTGGATTATCTTGTTGAAATTGGTAAATAATTTAAATATAGAATTAATTAATAATTAATTAGATTAAGAATAACTAAATAAGAGGCATGTTTGTAATATGGTTTTTGTTGTAATTTTATGTTCATAAATTTGATGTGGGTAAGCAAGTGTAATTAAATGTGATCTTCCATGCAATTAATGGAATTGAAAATAATGTGAAGAATATTTATGATTAAATTTTTATAATAATAAAAATTCATGTTATTTGAAAATGATACTTCTCTAAGTTTGTTAAAACTAGAATAAATGCTATGAGAATATTTTTCCTTTAATAGATTGTTGTAGCTTGATTCCTTACATTTCCCATAGCAGGAACCTTTAATTAATGAATTGGTTAATTCAAGATGGAAGAAGAACTGGTATTGTGATAAATATAATTTCAAGGGATTGGTTTTCCAATTTTCTTGAGAAGGTCGAGTGCCTTGTTTTGGCAGTTGGGAGATCTCATTTTCATGTATTGATTGAATTCATTAATTTGAGGTCCCAATTTCCCTATTGGTTATGATTGTTTTTTCCTCATACTTATGTGATATGATCTCGATACAAGCCTTTTCAAATGGGGTAGGGAGGCTCGGATGATGTTGGGCATGTGATGGATAATGTGATATGTGGGCCAAGAGTCCTAGATTATGTGTCAGTAGTTGACGCCTGTGATGGAAAAATGCATTGGGATATGCATGTGGATCTCATGGGTGGAACCAAAGATGAGGTAATAGTTTGATTTTGTGATTACCCATTAATGTGATGGTTAGAACAGGTATGATCACTAATGAATCTGTTAAATAAAAAATGGTCGGGTTCCTTTTTTTCTAAATTCCATTCCCCACTACTTAATATAAATGTATGTGCTTGGTTGCATGTTTCCTCTTAGTGGTATCTTAGGATGGAATTTTTAGAGTACCTAATTAATGGAATGATGATAATATTGAGTGAAGAATACTTAACCAATGGGGTTGGTGTTAATGGAATGAAAATTTATAAAAGATATTAATCTTGATAAATCAAGTCCTCGTTTTGGATTATTCTTGGAGGGTATAGAATTTACTCTGATGAATATTGTAATATAATGTGGAATAATGTTAATGGTTAATTATAATCTAATTTATTAATTAACATAAATTGAATTTATTAATGAAAATAAGTAGTTAATGTAACTCTTTTATATGGTTGTGTTCTTATAATCTATTTAGTATCAATAGTGGCAGTCAGGAGTTTGGCCCATGTTAGAAGCAGTTGAGTATAATACTAGGTTATGTACATAGTGTGGTTGTGAGCTCTATTTTATCCTATATGTTCTATGATTTTATATGCTACCCCACCCATGTCAGTTAGGGAGAATGAAACCCAATGGACTTTCGGAGTGTTTTCCCCCAATATCATGGTCGGAGGATGGATCTCTAACTACCCCCCTCTAGCCCCACTCTCTTCTCTTGGTAGTTACTTGTTCTGGTATGCACGATGGTTAGTTTTCCTATATATGTGTGTAGATTTAATTATTGGATAGTGGTTATTTTACACACATTTATTACTGTATATAGTATCCAAAGGATTATTATATGTATAAAGGTTATAGGTTGTGATGGATTGAGGTACTTACTCAGTGTATGGGTTGTAATGGCTTGAGGAAAAATACCTGCTGCATAATACACATCATACAGATTATGGTGTCTTCCAAAAACTAATTGTTTACTATATATGGATATTTTATTTGGGATTATGTGGTGATTTTATGCATGAGGATCATGTTTTGATTCCTTCCCTAGGTGTTTTTGGGCTATCATACTTTTGAAGAGAGATGTATTAGGACATATGACATTGGGGCAGAGCAGAAAACTAGTGGGGAAGCAGGACAAGGGTACCCTTGATGTTTAATTATTATATTATATGCCCTCTTTTATGATATAATTGGAGAGAGTTATCCATGTTAAGGCTAGGAAATTAGTATACATTCTTCGCTGACAAGTTAATTTCACTGTTTTTCACTATACTTTAGAGGGATTTCTTTATCTTTTGAGTAAGAGGATCTGGGGAGGATCCTACTGAGCACAATATCATTCTCATCCTATGTATATATAAATTGTTTTATATGTCATCAGGATCAGGTTGGATATCATGTTGGATATTAATAGGTTGTGGGTTTTCAAGATTAATTTGGGATTCATGGTTGTTGTCATATTTACCTTTTTGGGTACTTATATTATATTTTCAATTATTCAGCAATGTATGACATTGCATGTTTGCATGTGGGTTTTCTTTTATTTATTAGTTTAAGTAGGTTTTGTTTGGTGTATCCTTGTTATATCTCTCATATCCATGTTTGTATTAGAGTTTAATGCTTTTCATAACCATGTTAATTAAACCCTCAGTGTTATTCACCAACATGGGAAGTACTAAAGGAAAGACTCAAGAAGTCACTATCTCTCTCCCCTCATAGTGGTATCTTTGTGGGATTGGGTCATGACAGAGTGGTATCAAAGGTTAGGGTTGAGGGGTATAATAGAGTGTGGAGTTAGGCATAGTATTGATTTCAGGGGTTAGTATATAAATGGTGTCCTCTAAGTTTACTACGTGATATAAACATGAGAGACCAACTAAGACACATATATTTAGGGACCCCTGTGATCTGATGCATGGGCCTTTAACTTTATTGAGCCAACTAAATGAAATGATACTGATTGCAGGGTAAATAACTAGGAAAGGATTATGAATCATTCTTATTATAAACTATATTTAAAATGGGTATACCTTAGGATAGTTAAATATTTTAAACAATATACTAAAAGAATTAATTAATTGATGTTACATATTCCATATTCTAGGTTTAATTTCCCTAAGAATGTTTTACTTTGTAGTCATGCTACATGGTTGATGTCCTCATCAGGTTCACATAGAAGATGTTTAGTAGGATGTTCCAAAAGATCATCACATAGTAGAGTTCGATGAAGATGACACGTATAGGAGGACACTTTGATAGTTTCAGTTCTAGAGTATGTATAAGTTTGAGGTATCTTTTTAGATTTATTCACATAGGATTTGTTATAGGATGTTGAGATAGCTTTTAGTTCAATCCATAATTTTAAGGGCACTAGGTTTGATTGGTTATGAGAATTTTCTAGGGAGTGGCAAGGCAGTGATGGTTCTTATTCCTCAGGGATCATGAGGAATTGGTAGTATAGTGGGAGATGTTCTGAGACTAGTTCCATGAATAGTTTATTTCCTAAACCATGAAGGTGTCTAGGCTCTAAGTGATAATTTCCCTTTATCAGTGGAGTTATATAATACAAGAGTTTGGGATCTATTTTAGGACCTTTTTACTATATTCTTTAGACCTGTTTCCAAATGAAGTTACCCTAGAAAGGCATTTTTATAAGGCTTTGTGTCCAGAGATCTAGTGTCAGGTCACCCCATTTATACAGAAGATTTATCTCAAGGTGCTATCAAGGGTATAGGTTATTGAGAGGATATTATCTATAACTATTTATTCATGAGAAGGCATTCCTCATGATTCTTAAAGAAGAAAATATGTGGTATGGGGTTCCCAATTTTCACTATAGAAGAGTTTTTAGTCAGTCGAGGGTAGGCCCCAGCCCTCATCATCTTTTTTATCCAAGGGGGTAATTTTATAGACCTATGATAAGGGTTCATATGTATGTTTTTCTTATGAATGTTGGGGTTATTAGTGGAGGCAGTGACCAACCTTTCAAGAAGTCAACATGTTCCATGTGTTCCACTTCATTTTATTCCATTGAGGCTATTTAAGTTGATGAAATAGTAGCAGGGTGCTCTAGTTTGGGATCAGTAGAGAGATGTTGGGGTAGGAAGAGTACAAACATGAGATTATAATCTTCCCCTAATAGTAGATTACAGGTATGGAGGTGGTCATCTAAGGTTTTAGAGTATCCATAGAGTAGATCATTTAAACTTCATGATTGATAATTGTCTACACCTGGACAGCCAGATGTCATTTGAGTTACCCTTTGCTTATTTTCTACATGGTTACTAGTTTTGTTTGATTCAGGAGTGATTCAATCATTAAAAAACCTACCCTCATCTATTCTTTGTGACTTGAGATAGAGAGGCTTCTAATTCCCTTAGTGTTTACTATGCTAGTTGGAGGTCAAGCTGACTTGTATGAAGTATGTAGAGACTATGATCTAGAGTTGGGGTAGCACCACTCTTAGGGAGACTTCCTATGATTTCGGTTATATTCATATGACATCATCCTTATAATGTATTGGTTTTATTTGATGGTGGTTATCATGGATTACTTCATGTGGAATGTTGTTCTCTATGATGTTGATGGAGAGCCAAAAATGTTTATTATAAATAGAGACCCTCGGATGGGTCAGAGACTTGTTTTATCCTTGTTATATTTTATAGACATGTTAATGATAATTTTATTAGAGGATAAGTAGTTGGTATTTCTCTAGGTTGTGGAAGAGTAACCTGATTTCTTTTCATTAGAGGTTTAAGAGTTACCTCGTAGTGGTAGATTGAGTTCAGGATTGATATACGTCAAGGTGTGTCTCCTTTATCGATGTCTCCATATAGGATAGTGTATTTTAAGTTTTGAGGGTTGTGAGTACATATATTTGATCTTCTGTTGCATGGTTTTATTCGGCCAAGTGTCTCACCTTGAGTTGCACATGTTTTTTCATGAAGAGGACTGATTAAATTTTGTGGATTTGTATCGATTATCTTCTATTTAACTAAGTTAAATTGAAGAAATGTAATCCTCTTCCATGTATTAATGATTTATTCAATCAGATGAAAGAATAATCTTGGTTCTCAATGATCAATCAACTGTTAGGATGTCATTAGATGTGGGTGAAGGATGAGGATATTCCTAATACTACTTTATATTGTCTTCATGGGAATTATGAGTACATTTTTATGTCATGTTGTGTGAATAATTCTTTAGCTATGTTCGTGGGGTTGATGAGTGCAGAGATTTGAGAATTCCTATATAATTTTGTGGTGGTTTAATCAATAAAATCCTTATGTAATTTTATTCCGAGGAGGATAATCCAGAGAATTCTCATACCATTTTTGGATTTCCACACCATGAGAAGTTTTTCAAGATGTTTTTGTAGTGTGATTTTTAGTCTTATGACATCAATTTATTATGGAATATTGTGTCCCCTTATAGAGTAGATATAGATACTTTGAAGATATTGGTGGTTGTGTTGTGGTTAGCCCCCAAGATAGTCATAGATGTGTAGAGTCTCCTTGGTCTAAAAAACTATTATAGGATTTTCATAGCTGATTTTGATCTAGTTTTGATTCCTCAAAAATATTTTACCGGAAAGGATCAGTAGTTTTTTTTACTAACCAATGTTAGGAAGATTTTGAGTATATTAAGGATAAGTTGGTTAGCGCAGTTGTCCTTTGTTTTCAAGTGGGTGTAGTTTAGTTTGATGTTTTCTATGATGCTTCACATAAAGGATTGGAATGTGTTATGATGTAGTAGATATCATTTATTTCTTATGGGTACTAGTACTTATATCCCCATGAGAATAAATATTCCACCCATGATCTTGAGTTGGCGGTAATTGTGTTTGTTTTGATGTTTTGGTGACATTACGTTAACATCGAACGTTTTTTGGTTTTTACAAACCATAAGAGCTTGAGGTATGAATTCTCCCAACATTAACTGAACTTTTGTTAGCATTTGTGGATGGAATTATTATAGAATTAAAAATTTAAAATCTATTATATGAATGTAAAGGGAAATTTTGTAACTGATGTGTTGAGAAATAAGTTACATAGTGATGATGTGGGTAAATCTTGGGATTCCTAGAGGGTGATGTAAAAACTCTCATTGATGAATCAACATGTGGGAGATCATGGATGTAGAGGATATTTTTTATAGATGAAGGTGAAGTGATATTTGGTGTATCATGTGGAGGAGTCCCCATTGGAAGATTTTTAGGTGGAGTTATGTAGACACCAAGTTTTTTTAGTGATACCCATGATGGTCAGTTTGATGATGGATAGCACTAAGTGTTTTTTCAAGTAAGGATTTTCTTTCCTTTATTAATGTGTGAGATGGTTCTCCATGAGTTATTTAGTTCACCTTTTGAGGTATATCCTAGCACGAAAAAGATGTTACAATATTTTATAGGTCAGTTTTTATGGCTTGGGTTGGAGCATGCAACTTCTAAGTTTGTTTCATAATGTTTGGTCTACCAGAAGGTGAAGGTAGAACAATGTGTTCCCGATGGTTTTCTCCATCTATTAGATATTCCCTAGTGTAAGTGGTAGGATATCTCGATAGACTTCAAATTAATTTTACCTCAATATGAGGAATTCTATGATGTTATATGGGTGATAGTGAATCATTTCATGAAATCATCCCACTTTATAGTGATCAGGGAGTCGAGCGTAGTGAAGGTTTTGTCAAGGTAGTATCTGGAGAAAGTTTTGTGACTCCATGGAGTCTTGAGGTTGATCATCTTTGATTGAGATACTCATTTTACCTATAGGTTATAGAGAGGTATTCACAATTATTTTATCTCTTAGTTATTCCTTAGAACTTCTTTTCATCCACAAAAGGATAGTTAGATAGAAAGGGACCATCAAGACCATTTAATACTTATTTCACTCTTGTGTCATTGATTTTAGAGGTTTATGGATGAAGCACCTTCCCTTGGTTGAGTTTTATTAAAATAATATTTTCTTCTCCACTGTTGGTATGGAACGATTTTAATATTTTATGGAAAACATGTTCATTATCCATTGTGCTAGACTGGGGTCTAAGAAGCATTAATTATTATATCGGAACTTGTGGCATCCGACCTTTTTATTACATAACATTTCACAACATGGTATAAATAGATAATCTTTTAAATTTTAGATTCCTGGAAATAACGTAAATATTACATGAAAACTAAAAACATTATTATAATCCACTTGAAAGGATTATTCATTGTTTTATACTAAGTTTAATTTACTTCATCTCATAACCTTTGTACATACCTCAAAGGAAAGTTGTGAGCATGAGGCCCAATAAGGGAAATAGTTTACATGTGATCATAAAGATTATCAGTAAGAATGTGAGGAATATCATTATGGCATGAGTAAGAGAACATGAGGAATATCATAATAAAAATAACACACATAATAACCTAGAAATTTGGCTATAACATTTAAATTAATCATTCATAATAATATCACCATGATTATTCACCATGGTGTCATAAGTGAAAATTATCAAGGTTATTCACCAAGGTATCATACAACATGTAATCTCTAGGGATTAAATTATTTAAAAAATTAATTGGAGAACTATTAAGTAGAAACCTTCATATTTATTAATTAATGTGATCCACATATATCATAACAATCATTTCATTAATATCCCATGGAGAATAAAGATAGGTATTCTTAACAAAATCATGGAGTACAAAAGTTCTTAAAAACATTATCATTGCATAATTTTTAGACCATGAAAATGTAATGTAAGTTTTTTTTGTTTAAATCCCTAAATAATATATATAATTTTTACATATAGTTGAATAGACATAGAAAATAAAAATTTTTGGGTATCAACAAAAATAAAATAAAATTTAATTTCTTTAAGGAGAAGATAAAAATTATGAGATGTAAATTTTGGCAGCATGATGGGTATAAAAAGTAGTTTTATAAATGGGTAAAATGGGAGGGTACATGTGTCTAACATTAATAAAAAATAACTTGAAAGTAAGGGTATGATAAAAAAGGGTAATAAAAGAGATTAACCATAACATTTAGAAGACATATACAAAATAAGGTTTTTGAATTGAAGTGAAAGGATGATAATTCCCTTACCTTAGAGTATTACTCATAAATCTTGAGGATTGGGACATTGGGGGCTTAAGGGAACCTTGGGGGACTCCATGGAAGTAAAACCCACTAGAAAATTATATATTATGGATTGGGAGTGAAAGTAAAAAAGATAAATTGGTGGGAATTTACAGAAAAAGTGGAGGATTTTTTTAATAGCTTCCAAATATAGACCTTGAGAAAATAGGTTGTGGAAAATGAAAAACCATTAGTTGACCCATGGTTTGTGACCATGGTTTTGGGAATTTGGGTCTCATTTTAAGTTATTTTAACCCACAATATTTGATAATAAGTTATTATTACTTCTTTAGAAATTTAAAATTAAAGTTTCTATAAAGTAATGTTTTTAAAATCAAAGTTTCCATTTTAGACTTTGGAAAGTAACTTATAGGTTTTGGAAATTGATTAAAATATATTAAAAATTAAATATTAATAAAATAAAATATATTAGGTTATTTATTGTAATTAATTAATTATTAAATCATTATGACATAATTATAAATTCATTAAACATATCAAGAACCCCAAACTATATTTTAACTATTCACGGAAAAATTAACATAATTTAGAAAATTATCATAAATTCCCCCAAAAATAATTTCAAAATTATGAATTTAAATATTATTTTTATTTTATAAAAATAATTCTATAAATATTAAAATTTTAAATTTTTAATATAATAACTCATATCTATTAGAAAAATAGCAGGTTGTAAGGCATAGTTAAATTTCTGACACTTAAAAATTTCCCAATAAATAATAAAATTATATTATCATTTATATTTAAATTTGAGTGTTTTTAACATAAAATTTTATTAAAATAAATATTAATAATAACACATTAGTTTATTATAAAAATTTATATCTTTTCTAAAAAGTACATCTTGTGTCTGAAAAATCATTTTATCAAATTCAACTCAATTAAACATATATTTTATTATATAAAACTATTCTTAAAATTTAATTAATGGAATAAAAATTTTATTTATACAAAGTAATTAAACTTTATGTAACTAAATACTAGACCCATAACCCCTTATAAGACATGTGTATGACATAAGGGTAAGGTGTGAAATATTAATAGATTCATTGGGAAGCTCGGCTAATATTGATTAAGTGGTAATTTCCACAAACAAGAACTTCTCTCATATTCAATTTCATTCTAGCTTAACTTGTTGAAGCATGACATGGTATTATTTAAGCTGAACCCTAGTGATGTTACCTCTATCCCAAGTTCATAAAAATGGTGTTTATACATTATGACTCTACTAGTTTAGGTCATCGATTCTCCTTTATACATTGATTATCCATTTTCATTACTACTTATAAAAACTAATTATAATGTTAGAGTTATTACAAAAGGGTATAGTTCTCAACAGTAAAATTTTCCATTGGTTATATTGACCAGTGGTTCTAAAGTAGTCAAATCCTAATGGTAATATTTCCCTTTATACTCTATAAATAAAATTTCATCATTACATTCAATATTTACTACAATTCCTACCATGATTATATACATTCATTTTTTAATATGTTGATTGTTTTACTAATATTTTTTAATTTCTGTAGTGTTGGTCATGGGAGAGATGATTCAAATGGATTATAGTGATACATATTTTATCATTTTATATTTTATATTTTATATTTTTTCTAGTTCCAATGTTTTTAATTTTAATTGGTTTCTTAGCTGACTAATTTATTGATCATTATTAAGGTGATATGGTTTTGTTTTGTGTAATATAATATAACACACATTCTCGTAGGAAAAAAATTTCATTTAAAAAGTTTGGGTCATTACATTCTTCCCCCCTTAAAATATTTAAACTCATTCTATCAGTTGAGAAAAGGTGAGGGTACTTCTGCTTTATTATTTCCTTTGGTTCCCATGTAGCCACTTTAAACATATGGTTCCTCTATAAAAAATTTATAAGTTTGGTAGTATTTATGTGTATAACCTTTTTTTATGGTACAAGATATCAACCTATTGCTCCTCATAAGAGAGGTCATGATCCAGTTGTTCCACCTCTAGATTCAGTACTGGTAAAAGATCAGGTATGTACTTCCTCAAGAGATATACATGGAATACATATAGAACTTGAGATAGATTTGGTGGGAGTACTAGTTGATAGGCCACTACTCCTGCGTGATCAAGTATTTCATATGGGCCAATGTACCTAGGGATAAGCTTCACTTTCTTCCCAAATTATATGACTCTCTTCCATTGTGAAATTTGAAGGTAAACTTTGTCACCAACATCAAACTCTAAGTCCCATAAAAAGTTGTTAGAATATATCTAATGCTGACTATAAGAAACTTTTATACATTTTTGGATGTAATTAACCTTTTATATCATCTTTCTCACAAGATAAATACCAATAATATTTCTATCACCAACTTCATCCCAGAAAGTTTTAGTTCTAAATTTCTTCCCTTATAAAGCTTCACAGGGTACCATTTTAATAATTGATTGGAAACTGTTGTTGTATTAGAACAAAACTAATGTGGTGTGTTGATCCCATCCACTTCTGAATTCCATTTATAATGTTCTTAGTATTTCCTCTAGTGTCTTAATAGTAGTTTAAAATTAGTCATCAGTTTTGGGGTGATAGGTCGTAATGAAATTCAATTCAATATTTAGATAATATTAAAGTCTTCTCCAAAATTTTGATATGAACCATGGACCATGATTAAAAACTATAGAAAGTGGAAGCCTGTGTGTCCTCACCATGTACTTTATGTATATCTTGGAAAGATGGTCAAGAGGGAAATTTTCTTTAATAGCACTAAAATGGGAAGCCTTGGTGATTTGATCCACTACGAACCATATTTCATTTTTTTTTGTGGGATGTTCTTAGGAGACAAGTGACAAAGTCTATAGTGATATTGTCTCACTTCCATGTTGGTATGGGTAGTGGTTGCAATAGCCCTTTATGAATTTATTACTCTTCCTTCACTTACTGACATACTAAAAACCATGTAGTGTAGTTAGAAATATTTCCTTTCATATTATCCCACCAATATTGATCATAAATGTCCATATGCATTTTAGTAATTCTAGTATGTATAGATATTGTAGATCTATGAGATTTTTCCATCAGTTATTTATTTTTCTTCGGAATAGATAGAACACATAGCCTTTTATGAAATTTTATTACACTTATTTGATCAATATTGAAATCAAGAAACTTACCCTTCTTCACATACTCTATCTTATTATGTAACAGAGGATCTTCTATTTGAGATTTTTTGATCTTCTCTAATAATTATTATTGAGAATTCATTTTGAATAATATTGATGATGTCCCTTAACTCATTATTCCTATGTACAGCCTTACTAGGTCCTTGATCAAAGTATATCCTTTAATCCTCATCATTTCCAATACAACAATGACTTCCCTACTTAATACATCAATGAATTTGTTTGATCTTAAATGGTGATAATCGATTGAATGTTCATAGTCTTTAAGAAGTTCCAACCATGTCCTTTGTATCATGTTCAATCCATTTTTCATGAATATATAATTAAAAAATTAGTGCTATATGTATATATAAAATTTATCCCCATAAAGATAATGCATCCATGTTTGTAGAGAAAAAATAACCACAGCTATCTTCAGGTTATGTGTAGGATAATTCTACTCATGATTCTTTAACTATAATTATTTATAAGCAATCACCTTGTCATTTTTCATGAGGATGCACCCAATCCCTTTCATATATTCTTTTCTAAAAATAAAAAATCCATTTCTGATAGAGGTTAGAGTTAATATAGGTGTAGTTACCAATCTTCTCTTTAGTTCTTGGAAACATTATTTGGAATCCGTTTTTCAGATGAACTTATCTCCTTTTAATTTTAACTTGGTTATTGGATTATAAAGTGGTGAAAAGTTATTCAAAAACCTTTTATAATATATTTCTAAACTAAGGAAACTATGCATTTCAGTTAATGTTATAGTATGAGGCCACTCCTCCACAACCTTTGTCTTGGTAGGTTCAACTGAGATTCCTTTATTGGTTATAATGTGACCCAAGAAAGAAACTTATTGAAACCAAAATTAATATTTGATGAATTTTCCAAATAGTCTATCCTTCTTCATAGTTTTCAATATAACCCTTATATAACCATTATACACCTCTTGAATTTTTGAATATATCAAAATCATCAATAAAAAATAACAAAAATTTATAAAGGTTGACCTTAAAGACTTTATTCATCAAATCCATAAATATAGAAGGATCATTAGTGAAGCCAAAGGACATAACAAAAAACTAATGATTACCATATATTTATTAGAAGGTATTTTTTGGAATATATTCTTTCTTCATCCTCAATTGATTATAACTAGGATAAAGATCAATCTTGGAGAAGAATTGATCCCCATGAAGCTGGTCAAATAAATCATCAATTCCAGGGAGAGGGTACTTGTTCTTCACTTTGGTCTCATTAGGTTCTCTATAATCAATGCATAGCTGCATTTATCCATCCTTCTTCTTCATAACAAAATAGGTTATATCCCAGGAGAAACACTTGGTTAGATAAATCCATTCTCCAAAAGATATTGAAGGTGTTTCTTTAAACTGTCTGTCTTCACATTTTCAATTCTCTATAGGGACTTTAATATTATATTGGATAACAGTATGAGTTCAATGGAGAACTCTACCTATCTTTTTGGGGGAGTTTTACGTAACTCTTTATGAAATATTTCAATGTATTATTGAATGATGGGGACATTCTCCATAATTATACTTTTATTTCCTTCTCCCTCTTAACTGATCATCTCAGTAAAGGAGGCTATGGTAGCTACTTCTAGACAATGTTCAGGATGAGATATCTCTCAATTGAAAATAATTATATGTGTCCAATATAGGACTACTGGTATTTCCTTACTTTTATTGTTTATGTTACAATTATACTTCTAAATCTTTCCCATTCCTAGTATAATTTTGAATTCCACCATGGGAATGACTACTGGATTTGAGATGAGATTATGCTCACCAATTTTAATACTATATTTTATATACACTGTTGGTTCATGGATAATATCTCTAGGAGACTTGAATAATAAAACTACTTCTAGAATCTCATGCATTGATTCTATATTCTTTGAAAACATGGATGAAATTAAAGAATTCAAAAAACCAATATCAAACAATGTACTTACTAATTTTGAGATCACAACTAGTGTACCTACCACCACATAATTTGGGGGCTCTACTTTAGCCATCGTGATAGAAAAATCCAAACCTGTCTACCTTGTCCTAAGCTGAGGTTGATGATGGTTCCCCTCTATTATCTTTTGATTTTGAAATTGATTTTAAAAGTTCCCAAGATGTCCACACATGAAGAATTAAACTTCGTACCAGTATTGTACCATCTTCCCTTTTTTTTAGTGTTGAGAAGTTGAGTTGTCACCTCACCATGATATTTATGAGCTATATGAACATATCTTCCACACTTGAAGCATTTTACACTCCCAATAAGGTATTTCCCTAAATGATTCATCCCACATTTGTTTTATGTGAGAATTTTCACTTTCGTTCCTCCTATTTTATGATCAAAGTTCCTCCTTAATTTTAGATCCATAGATCTGTTATTTTCAATAAACCTATGTGACCACTACATTCCTCTAAACTCTAATTCAACCTTTATAGCACTTCGTACTATCTCTTAGTAGATTATTGTTTTCTTGATTTTTAAAATTCCTCCACTGATGGGGTCTTAGTCTTCCAAGGAATCTATCAACCTTTCTATTTAGTTCCATGACATATCTGAAGGTGTATCAAGAAATACTTGTCAATTTCATCTCATAGTTTCCCAATAATTCATTTTCCTTCTTCTTCCAATCAGGAGATTAGTTCTCCATTTGTATTTACATTGAATGGGTAAATTACTTGTTTAAAAATATTCCCCTAAACTCTTCCCACTCAATAATATCGATAAACCTTCTTAGATTAATATTTTTAATCAGTTTCCACCACAAATCAGATTCTATTTCCAAGTGACATACTACTATGGTGAATTTTTCTTACTATTAATAAAGAATTTGAGAAATATCTTTTTTATAGATCTTATCCATTGATCAGAAATCAGTGGGTCAAAAGATCCACTAAAATAAAGTGGTCATTGATGCATGACCGAATCAATGGAAAGTAGTGCCCATTGAGGTGAATCTATCCTATCAAATTGATTCAAGTTATTATTCACAACTCAAGATATTTTATTCATAATCCTCATGAAGCTTTCCTTTTCTGCCTCCATCAAAGGGTCATCGGTGCATCATCCATTACGCTTACCATTTACTTGGTTCCTCTTATTTCCTGCCATTTTTCTAAAAGAGGAAAGCCTTAGTGAGAAATGTGTTTATTTTTGGAATCTTTTAATTTTTAAAGAATTTTATGTCTTAAAACATCATTTTTAAATATTTTATTCTTTATTAACAATTAAATTTTATATATATCCTTTATAATGGTTTATAAGAATCTTTTGATTAAACAAACATATCCCCCAAGAGTGTCAAACCAAGAGTTCATCAACGCCCATTATCATACTCCAGTTCCCAATCGACTCTTAGTCAATGCAGTGTTTTTGGGTGTTACCTCTGGATACCTTTATGCCAGAGCCATATCCACTTGTTAGTATCTAGACAAGGATTTATTTACTTAGAAACCACAAACTTAATACTTCACCAAAAAACCATGATGTTTTCCCATATTTAAACTTTTATTTAGGGTTAATATAAATGATATATATTTTTAATTCCAAAAATATAACTAAACTATCCTCTTATACCAATTATGGAATCCTACATTTTTATTACTTAACTTTTCATTGCACGGTACAGGTATAGGATCTTTTAAGGTTTAGTTTCATGGAAATAAGATACTTAATACATGATAACATAAAATATTATTCTAATCCACTTGAAAATATTATTCATGGGTTCATCCTAAATTACATTTATTTCATATCATACCCTATGTACATACATCACAGTAAAGGGGTGAGCATGAGGCCCAGTAAGGGAAACCGTTCAAATGTGATCATGAGAAATATCAATAATAACATGATGAATATCATTATGGAATGAGCAATAAAACATGAGGCATATCATAGTAAAAAGGACATGAATAATAAAATGGAAATGTGGATACCAAATTTAAATGATAAATTTTTAATCAATTCTAAATAAGGCATGTATTTTCTAATCCCTGGTAGCCGGGTGATGCCCTAATCTTGATGGTGGCCTCGGCGGCCCCTCCTCCTCCTAAAAAGGGGCCTCAATATCAGGCTATCGGCGTTTGTCCTCTGGTTTTCCGGCATGGGGGTTTCCCTCGGTTCCCTAGCATCAACGTCTCTCCAAAGGTACCTGGAATTTTCAATGGTTATCTAGTGGTCTCGATCTCTGCATAGGAATTCTCCAAAGCTTCTTCGTTGCTATCTACAACTCTGGTCCTGAAGTTATTTCAGTGTCGGCCTCCTGTGGAGATGTTTGATAGGTACGTGAACGAGTAATGGGTATTAAGTCAACATGTGGTTTTCGGTCTCCTGGGGCCGTGGAAATTCCTCATTTTCTTCACTAGTGAGGATGATCTAGCTCTGGCCAGGTCCAGAGCTAGCAGTTACATTCGAGTTTTTCATTTCCATATCCTTCACCGGTAATTTGATCTTAATATGAATCGAGACTCATCTACTTTGTAAATTTTTCTTCAGCTTCCTGGGTTACCGCTGCCTTTCCAGAACCCGATTGTCCTCCGGTCTATTGTTAATTCCATCAGTCACTTCATATGTTCTTATCAGCAGACCACTTCCTTGACGCACCCCATTGTAGCGCACATATGTGTCAAAATGGACCTTTCCAGGCCCCCTCCTGAGGTGGTGGGATTGTGATTGAGGGCGAATACAGGTATGCGCAACCCGTTGTTTATGATTCATGGATGAGTTTCTGTACCTATTATTCTAGGAAGGGACACTATCATTCTGAGTGTCGCAAAAGGGATCAGAATGAGGGTTTTGTTGAACCTCATGTTATGGCCAAAGGGCCTTCAGTGATCGATGAAGCCTATCCTGGACATGCAACTGATCCAGGTGGGTGTGAGAATAGGTGCAGGGAGGTCCTTTTTTAGGGTCTTCCCCCTCCTCAGTCTTCCCCAGCTGACGCTGACCAAGATGTCAATACAGTGGGTACAAGTTCGGGAGGTGCCTCGGTTGCAGTTTTAAAAGGAGTTTCAGAGGCATCTGGGCCTCTTGTTTTAGAGTTTTTTGACCGATTGCATTGTGACTTGGGTGGCAAGTCCTTGCCAAGTAGTTCGGGCAAGGACATGCAGGCGTGTGGGGTTCGGCATGACGAGGGGCCCTCGCCCATGGATGCTGATCAGGATAGCTAAATGGAGGGGCAGGATGTTAGGGAGGTCCCTCGGGATCCTTATGAAGCATTACCAGATGTCACTCCATTAATAGTCGATGGAGTCTTTATGAAGGATGATATCAAAGGTCTTGTCACCAGTGAGGATGCCCAGTGAATGGATTCGAGAAACATCCCTAACCATATTCAATTCATGGGCCGTGGTCTTGAGCAAATAGAAGTTCCATTAAATCCAAAGTAGGTCCCACAGGTATCCTCTTATGCTGATAAGATCAAAGCAGGGGGGACAATCGGGATCTCTCAGAATCGTTTTTCAGTGCTGGATGAAGAACACTGCATTAACAACAAGGATGCAACAGTGGGGATCATGGACAATACACTCTAGTTGGAACAGAATCACCTCAAGAGGAAATGGCTGAGACTTCATACCATGATGAGTCCAAGGAACTAGCCTTAGAGGAGGACTATTTTATATCCTCTATACGGAAGTTCAATAACAAAACCATGGATTTAGACGGCTTCTTTTCAAACAATCAAAGGGCGTGCAGAAGGAAGGATTACTCCAATCTCCCTAGTCCTCCCATCACAAGATCCGCGTGCAAGGGAAAGTTTTCACCGAAGGATTCTACAAAAGTTAGATCCACAACCTGGAATAGGTCCAAAGCCCCTAGCCAACAGGAGGAGACTACCATCACCAAGGACCTGGTTAGGGCAGGTTGTGAGGATGCTTCTCCCGCTCCTCCTGCAGGAGGAGTGAAGTTGGGTGCTCAGGGAAAGCTATGTGAAGAAGGGTCCAAAGTGATTCTCAGTGTTATATGGCCTTAGTGCTGGAACATAGGGATTTACTCTTGCATTCAGATGAATAAATGGTTGAATATACTTTGGATATTAAGGAACTGAAGACGATGAGACCGATCCAGGTGGCCACTACAAAGGAGAAAGGTGAGTGGGCTGATAAGTAGGCTCACATCCTGCATAGAGGCATCAACATAGGGAAGATTAGCATGGAAAAATACAAGAAATCATGGGAAAACTTGGAACTTAAATTCAAGGGTAACTTGAAAGATCCACCTGACACTTAGGTGAATTCTATTCCCTGGGTTTTGTTTAGGGAAAATGTTTCCAAACAACTCACTCTCTTCTTTAACAAATCTGTTGTGTCCTTTGGTTCTGAACCTATTGAGCTGTGAGGGTTCCCACTTTCCCCTTAAAAGTTCTTTTGTGTTTAATAAAAAATTAATATGGGGTAAATTATTAATCATATCACCACGGTTTGTCTATAAGATGTAATAATTGAAAATTATAAAGGTTATTCACCAAGGTATCATAAAACATGTCATCTCTAGAGATTAAATATTTCACCTAATGCATTGGATTGTTATGAGGGTGAACCATTAATTTGTATTAATTAACATGATAAACATATATCATAATAAATAATTTCTTTAATATCCTTTGGATAATAAATAATGGGTTTCTTATCAAAATCATGGTATATAAAAGTGCATGAAGACAGGATCATTACATCAGTTTCAGCCCACAAAAAGCAAATGTGGGTTTCTTATGTGTAAATACCCAAATAAAATAAATTATTTTTACATATAATTTAACGACCATAGAAAATAAAACATTTTAGGTATCTACATAATAAGAATAAAATATAATTTCTTAAGGATTTGAGAGAAATTTTGAGAAGAAATTTGGCAGCATGACAGGTATAAAATGTGGTTTTATAAAAGGGTAAAATGAGAGTGTAAAAGGGTCTCACATTGATAAAACATAATTTGGAAGTAAGGGTATGATAAAAAGGGTTATAAAATAGATTAACCATAACATTTATAATATATATATATATATATAAAGTGGTTCTTTAATTGAAGAGAAAAGAAGGGTCATTCCCTTACCTTGAAGAGTTACTCCTAAATGTTGAGGATTTGGACCATAGGGGCTTGAGGGAACCTTGGGGGACTCTATGGGAGGAAGAAACAATATAAATTTCTGTAGCATAGATGGGTAGTTAATGTAAAAGGAGAAATTTGTGGGTAGTTATAAAAAAATCGGTGTGTTTGTTTAATAATTCCAAATATCGGCCTCTGAAATCTAGGTTTTTGAAAATGAAAAACGGTTGGCATACCCAGGGTTATTGCCCATGTTTTTAGACATTCGGGTCACATTTTAAGTTATTTTAACCCACAAGAACCAAGAATCAATTTTTATTACTTCTTCTGGAATGGAAAATTAATGTTTCCACAAAGTAATTTTACTAAATCATCTTTTCAATTTTAGAGTTTGGAAAGTCACTTATAGGTTTTTGAAATTGATTAAAATACATTAAAATAATTAATATTAATAAAATAAAATATTTCAGGTCGTGTAATTTTATAATTAATTATTACATCATTATGACATAATTATTAAGTCACTACACGTACTGAAAACCCAAAACTATATTTTTAAAATTCATGGGAAACTTAATGTACTTTAAAAAATTATTGTAGATTTACCATAACCTAATTTTTATGTGATGATTTAAAATATGCTATTTAATTTATCATAATAATTTTCTAAATATGATAATTTTAGCTTTTATATATATAAAAGATTATTTATTAAAAAAATAGCAGGTTGTAAGGCATAATCAAATTTCTGACAATTAAAAATTTTTGAAAACTAAAAATTTCCATAAACTATAATAAAATTATTTTTTTCATTTATATTTAAACAATAGTTTTTAACATAAAATTTCATTAAAATTAATATTGTCCAAAAAAACCTTAGTTTATTATAAAAAATTATATCTTTTTTGAAAAGTACAATTTGTTTATTAAAAATCAATTTATTACATTCATTTTAATTAAACGTATATTTTATTAAGAAAAACTATTCTTAAAATGGAATTTATGGTATTATCATTTTATTTATATAAAGGAAATACACTTTAAGTAACTAAGCCTTGGACATGTAACCCCTTATAACACATGTGTATGACCTAAGTTTAAGGTTCGCAATGGTGATAGATTCATGGGGAGGCTTAGTTAACATCGAACAAGTGGTAATTTCCACTAACTTGAACTTCACCTGTGGGAAATTTTGTTATAACTTTACTTATTGAAGCTCATTTTGGGATTAGTCAAGGGAGAACCCTAGTGATGCTACCTCCTTTATAATTTCAAACAAGTTGACTTCATACAGCTTGAATCTATTAGTTGATATCATTGCTTCTCCTTTCTGCATTAATTATCCTTTTTCATTGTTACTTATAGACATTAATTATAACGTTACAGTTATTACTAAAGGGTATAGTTACCAATCGTTATATTGACCAATAGCCATATTTGACCAATGGTCTTAAAGCAGTAAAATCTTAATGTTCACGTTTCCATTTATACTATATAAATACCACTATATTATTTAATTTAATATTTACTATAATTCCTACCAAGGTTATATATTTTCATTTTCTAAGATTTTGATTGGTTTAAAAATATATATTTGTATTTATGTAGTTTTGGCTATGGGGGAGATGATTTTAATGGATTGTAGAGATCCATATTTTCTTATTTTTTGGATTTTCTATTTTATATTCTTTGTCTAGATGTAATGTTTGGAATTTAAATTTGTTTATTATATGACTAATTTATTGATGATTATGAAAGAGACATGTTTTTTTATGTATAATATAATATAACACACATTTTCTCATGAAAATAATGTTATTTGAAAAGTCTAGGTCATTATAGAACTGGTATGAAATATGATAGAGATACTTTATGTAACTCATGAGAGGATGACAGTAGGGCAGGATCCTCAGAAATACTAATCCAAACATATGAGGAGACCTATGGATTTTGTCGTTGGAGATCATTTTTTCTTTGAGGTGACTCATTATTGTGGGAAGTGAAGGTTTAGTCGTGTGAGTATGATTTCTCCCTGGATTGTTGCTGCTTTTGATGTGTTGGAATATGTTAGAGCTTTGGAATATTATATATCACTTCCCCCACAGATGATCCAGATACATGATGTTGTCCACATGTCACAGCTTTGTCATTGTCTTCATAATGGAACTCATTTCATTGATTGGGGTGATATTGATGTTGAAAATTATTCAACCTTGAAGAACCGACTTGTGGAGATCAAAGTCTTTCAGGAGAAGGTGTTGTTCGGGTTTGATATTCCTTGGGTTCTTGTATTATGGTGACTTTTTGATGTGGAGGAGAGTACCAAGATATGTGAGTCACATATACACAATCAGTACCGTAAGCTATTTGTTTTTTATATCTTCTCTTGTAATTTTTTTCCCAATTGGATGTTAACCTTTAAAGTTTATTAAATGGTTTCCTCTAATTTCTTATTGTTTCTTTATATTATTTTTAGAGATATCTTCCTCAATAGTGTGTTTAATATTTTTTTTGTTGAATGGTTCCACGTTATTCCTCTGATGACGTGGTTGAGCTCCTGTGACGGTGAAATCATTGAGAGGTATCTCACAGGGTGGCTGTACATATGACTCCCTTTTCTTTTCCTCTCTTTGTTGGTTTTGGATTCTCAAGGATGAGATTTTTTTATAGGTATCAAATGTAAGGTCTCATATTTGTGTAGTCCAAACCTTTGCATGTTCCTAAGGCTTATGATTCTTAGATGATGCTTGGAGTGAGTCTAGAGTTTTCCATCTATTAAAGATGGAATCTAGGGGAATACATGACATATAAGTGGATTTAAAATCATGTATATGTAGTTCATATCTTGTTAAGTATGGTTTATTGGGTGATTCATGATGTGTAAATCTTCAGGATTCAAAGTTTTGAGGCAACATGCTTTTTAGTGAAACATGAAACCTAATATTTACATGATGTGTATGAATTACATGTCGTGTAAATCCCTTGTGCAGTGCATATTTAAAGAGGTGCAACCAATTGGGTGTTTCTAAAACCCTATCCTTCTCTATTGACTTCCAACAGCTAGAGGCACCTCCCTTCAGTGTTTTGAGATCCCTTTGATGGGGATCAATCTTTGGCTTTCTTTTTGTAATCCATGGTGATCTAAGGTGATCTCTACCTCATTTTATTGCAGTTTCTTCTCAATAAGTTTTATTAACCTCATGTTTTTCTTTCCATGAAATGGAGGATCATGCCCCATGTTTCTAATGATTTTTTCTTCATTTTTGTTGGTGTTTTTGGGTCATGGAATCCTTGGATGGATGAGGCTTCTTGCAGGAGGGGTGATCGGGATCCACAATGTTTTTCCATTATCATGCGAAGATTATTTATGCCATTAAGTTATGGGATTTATTTATTCACATATATTAGTTACGTGAAATCCAAAATTTGATATGGTTTATCCTTTTGTATGGAAATGAAATTAATCTAATAAATACTAAACTATATTAAATAAATTGGATATAGATCGCATGTTTTTGTTGAAGATTTATACCATGATAGTGCTTTTCCTCTTGATTTTATAGATATTGTGATATATATATATACTATTATTTATTAGTATGTCCTTATTTTTGGAGTAGTATTCTCAAATTGGTAAATAATTTATGGCCATAATTAATTAATAATTAATTGGACTAAGAGTAATTAATGAAAAATCATGTTTTTAATCCTGTGATTGTTGTAATTTTATGTTCCTCAAATTTATGTGAGTATTAATGGGTAATTAAATGTGATATTCCAAGTGATTAATGGAATTGATAAATATTGTGAATGATGTTTATGTTTATTTTTGATATTACTAAAAAGACAAGTTAATTGAGATTGAGACTTCCTCAAGATTTATTGAAAATATAATAAATGTGAAGAGCATGTTTTTTCTTTAATAGTTTTTATAGATTGATGAATTAGGTTTCCCATAGTGGTAATCTGTAATTAATGAATCTATAAATTCAATATGTAATAAGACCTGGTTTTGTAATAAAGATAATTTCTAGGGCCTGAGTTTCATGTTTTCTTGAAAAGGTTGAGTGCATTATTTTGGGAACTGGGAGATCTTATTTACATGTAGAGGTTGAATGCCTTTTTTTGAGAGCCCAGTTTCCCTATTGGTTGTGCCTATTTCTGCTTTCTGGTTTTTTGATGTGATATGGATGTGATACTTATGATATTTCATTGGGATGACCGAAGGATATTAAGCCTAGGATGGATTATCCTAGGATTTCCAATGTGATGTGTGGGCAGGGGTAATCGACTGATGTGGATGTAGTTGACACCTATGTTGGAGAGATGCATAAGGATATGAATGTGGGTGTTAGGGATGGAAACAAAGATTATGGAATAGTTTTAAACTATGATTTCCTGTTGATGTGACTCTAATATCTAGTATTCTCACTTATGAATATGTTAAATGTCTAGTGTCTGGGTTTCTCTTTTATCTATATTCCTTTCCCCACTTCAAAATGAAGATGGATGTTCTTGGTTGCATGTCTACTCTTGGAGGTATATTAGAATTGTTTTCCAAGAGTACCTGGATTATTTAATGATTCTAATAATCAATAAATAGTTCTCAACCCACAGGGTTGGTGTTCATGGAATGAAAATACTTAAAAGATATTAATATTGATAATCTGAGTCCTCAGTTTGGATTATACCTAGAGGGAATTCACTTTAATCTGATAAATAATGTAATGTAATGTGGAATAATGTTATTGGTTAATTAATGGATAATGAATTAATTAACATACAGTCATTTGTTAAATGAAAATAAGTAATTAATGTAGCTCTTTTTATATTCTTGTTTTTTTATAGGATATCTGGTCTTATCATAGGTAACCGGGAGTCTAAGAGATGTTAGCTAAAGTTAATTATAAGGATATTTTAAGCCCATAGTGTGGTTGTGAGATATATTATATTATATATATTCATTGATTACACATTCTACCCTACCCATGTTTGTTAGGGATATTTCCACCAAATATACTTTGGGAGGTTTTTTCCTCAACATCTTTGTGGGAGGATGGATGGATGACTACCCCCTCTGGGATCTCTCTCTTCTCTTGTAGTTACTTGTACTAGTATGCATAGTGGTTAGTTTTACTATATATGTGTGTATAAGTCTATGGTGTATTATGTCTATTTCACACACATGTATTACCGTAAATAGTTTCTAAAGGATTATTATTGGTATGATGAGTATAGGCTATGATGGAATGAGGTACTTACTCAGTGTATAGGTTGTAATGGCTTGAAGAATAATACTCGATGTATGATACATATCATGTAGGTTGTGGTGGATTCTGGAAAAAACTTGGTTACTATCTATGGATATGTGATATTAGATTATGTGGTTGTGTGATGCACAAGGTGCATATTGTGATGCCTTTCCTGGGCATTTTTAGGCTTGCTTACTTTTGGAGAGAGATAGATCAGAACGTGAAACATTAGGGAAGAGAAGTAAACCTGTGGGGAAGTGGGAGTAGGGTACCCTTGATAAATAATTATTATATTATATACTATATTATATGTGATACATGTTTATAGTTATCCATGGTGATGTTGGTAACTTAGTATACCTATTTAGGTGATGAGTTAGTTTCATTGTTGTTCATTGTGATTTTTCATGCTTTCATTATATTTTTTATGAGAGGTTATGGGGATGATCCTATTGAGTATATTTTCATTATCACCCTATGTATATATAAATTGTTTTTTCATTTAATCTAGATAAGGTTGTATATTGTGGTGTGAATTACAATCTCATGGTTTTCCTAGAGCTGTTTGGACTTCATGGCCACTATCTTCTTTACATTTTTTTGTACTTGTAGTATTCCTTTCAATTATTTAGAACTATATATAATTTCATGTTTAAAATTAGGATTTAATTTATATATATTTATGAGTAGGTTTTTTCTGTGTATCCTTCTTGTCTCTCTCATCTTAATGTCTCTCTTAGAGGGTAATGCCTCCCATATGCATGTTTATTAAACTCTTGGTGCTAGTCTTCAACCCGGGGCCAACTAGAGGTGGGAGTCGGGTATTCACTATCTCTTTCCCCTCATTGCAGTTTATTTTTGGCTAGGGTTTCATGAAACAAAATTATTCTAAATTATCATCCTACTTGTTAAATATTTTAACTACCGATATCTTTTTTCCCAAGTCTCCACAAAAACACTTCTTTTCACACTAGATGAGTATTATGACAACCCTAGTCTTTATTACCAATTTATTCATGATTTATTTCATACTAATACACATAATAATACCCAAAATATTGATAATTCTAGATTATTTTGTGTGATTAGTTACATTATATAACAACATTAATCATGGGATATATCAATATTATTGAAAAAAATCTTTAACATGCTCATAATTTTCCATCATTCTTAAAACTACCTGAGATAACCTTGGGACATACATAAGAAAGGGGTTACCTATAAATAATAATAAGGTAATAAACAATGAATATCAAGAAGAAATTATTACATATAAGAAAATAGTAATTTAAAAGGGTAATAAAATTGGTTAAGATCATAAATATGAACAAAGAGGAATTATATAGCATGATAACAAAACAGGCAACATGGGAATGTGGAAACAACTTCAAACATGACATCATCATCCTAAGTCAAGGTTAACTACCAAGAAATAATAACATATTGTGATTATCATAACCTTCTTTGTACCATAAATTTCATCTTATGATACTAAAACATTATCTAATGCATTGTAGAACTGCCTGGGTGCACCAATCATAAACATATCATGTACATGAATAAGTGTTCCACGTATATTATATAACATAAGAACATATTTCATCACATTTAATTAAATGATAAAGGTTTGTGTAATAAATAAATGTAATTACCCAATAAAATAAATGTATTTATGTATCATTGAATACCCTTGAGTTAAAATAGTGATGGTATTCACCATACAAAGGTTTGTCCTGGAAAAATCACAGTGAAATTTTGGCAGCATAACGTCAGTATATAAAGGTTAATAAAATAGTTTAATGAGATAAGATAAGGTTTATAATAATTATTAAATAAAATTAAAATTATTAGGTATGTGGTAAAATATATCCCAACCATATTAATTGGAAATAAAAGGCATGAAATGAAGAAGATGCTTGAATAAATAGGTGAAGGAGAAGATCTCTTACTAAATTTTGGCATAGAAACAGTTTAGGTAAAGACTATAATGAGAGGAGATATATGATATATAATTATTGGGATAAAAATTTTTATAGTGTATAGAAATTTATAAATTAATGAAAACATAACTAATTGACATTAAAAAGGCTAATTATAAAGAAGGTTCTTGAATGAAAAAGAAGAGAGAGAAATCCCTTACTAAATTTTTCTTAGTAACAGCTTTGGTAAATTCTATAATGAGAGGAGATAAATGATATATCATTATTGGGATATAAATTTTTTAGTATAGTCATATTTATAAATTCATTACAACATAACCAATTTATATTCAAAAATCTAATTACAAAGAAGGCATATGAATGGAAAAGAAGAGAGAGAAATCCCTTATTAAATTTTCATATAGCAACAGCTTAGGTAAATGCTATAATGAGAGGAGATAAATTATATATAATTATTAGGATTTAAATTTTATAGTATAGGTATATTTATAATTTCATGAAAACATAACTAATTGAGATTCAAAAAACTAATTACAAAGAGGTTCTTGAATGGAAAAGAATAGAGACAAATCCCTTACCTTGAGAGGGATATTCCAAAAGCTTGTGAGGAGATTCTTCTGGTATTAAGGGAACTTTGGGAGTACTATAGATAGGGGAGTTAATATTATTTATGTTATAAAAAATTTAGCAAAGTGTAATGGGATATTGGGGGTTTTATATGAGAAGAGAATATGGAGTTCTTTATTATTTCTCAAACATCGGTTTTGAACTCTATACAAAAAAATAATCAAAAAATCATCCCATGGTTTAGGCCTAGTTATTC
This sequence comes from Viscum album, assembly GCA_963277665.1. Taxonomy (NCBI): domain Eukaryota; kingdom Viridiplantae; phylum Streptophyta; class Magnoliopsida; order Santalales; family Viscaceae; genus Viscum; species Viscum album. The sequence goes on from OY728139.1 coordinate 909,188,133, forward strand.
TACAAAATAGGTTTGGATTGTATTATTTTATAAATTGGAGTTTGGAACTCATCAAAATATTACCCTGGGTGATGTGGAAGTGAGTCATGTTCATACAGATATGATTTTAAAACCCGAAAATATATAAAAGGTTTTGTAGGATTCATAAAGGAATTATAAAATTAATAAAATAACCTCAAAAACACATTATTTACAATAGAGACAAATATTTTTTATGGATACCCTTAATTGAATTTATTACATCACTTTTAGGTAATTATGATGTCATAATACTCACTATGTATTTATATTGTATTTAATTTTTACCTGAAAATTCAATTGTCTCTGAAAATTATGAAAAAATCTATATTGGATAATTTTTACATTATGATTCAAAAAAATATTTTATCAAAATAATTTTCTAAATATTTGAATTTTGACTTTTAAAACATTAATCAATATTTATTGAGAAGTGCTGGTTTTTTATTAATAACTGTTTTTGAACATTATAACAATTACATTTAACTTCAAAAAATTATATTATCAGTTGAATTTAACAAATATTATTTAATAGTATTATTTTATTAAAATATATTTTATTTTTAAAACTCATGAATTCATAAAAATGGAATATATTAATTGAAATTTCTTATCACACAAAATACAATTTGTGTTTTATCGTATCAAAATATAATTTTTATAAAAATAATTTTTTTCTTATATACAAAAAACAAAAAAAAAATTAATTATTATATTGAAAAGAAAATATAAATATTCATACTATTAGGGTTACATTGTTTCTAATCATTGTTAAAATATTTTTACCCTTAATCAAACTATTTTCCTTTTATCGTGGTAATAAATAATTACTAAATTTACTATTCATATTTTCCAAAAATTAAGTTGAAATTATTACCAAAATTTAATTACGATTTTTTAAAATATTAAATACATTTTATCAAAAATAAATTCATATACGTGGAAGAATTTAATTTCAAATAACACCCATAAGCACGATGGAAAGAGATTTTTTCGAAAAATTAGTTTTTCATGGAAAAGATGATTTTACTTTAAATCTATAACTTTTATTCCTCACTACATGAATTTCAATTCATATGATCGATATCTGATCCATAAATTTAATATAAATTAATCCATTTTAGGGGTTATTTTTTTTAAAGACACTGAACCCAGTAGCCCAGAGTCGGTGCCTTGCATAATTAAATTGGTACTATGAACAAGTGTTCGCATCCCAACGGACTGAATAGTTTAGTAGATTTGGAAAACCATATAAAACATATGTTTTATATTATAAATTTAATGTAAAAATAATATGACAACTCCATTCAAAACATCTATAAACTCTTAGATTATCCCAGCAAGTCATTCAATAATATACATCTTTGAATCCTAAGGGAAAATAAAACATAATAAAGGGGTGAGATCATATTCTCAGTAAGGGTAAAAAATAAAAATAAATATATCATAAACATAAACAATAAGGAAATATTAATAACTAAAGCACATGTTAAAATATAATCGTGTACAAAATATGGTAGGATTAAAATCTGAATAAATAATGCAATATAAATAATCACATGAAACTTAACCATGGAAATTATAAAAGTAAAATAATAACATGATTTATAAATTAATAATATCATAATGATTTAATTCATAATTGTGGACATCTAAAACATACTGTTTAGGCCCTTTCCCAAGACATTTGAAAAAAAAAATGGTTAAGGCCTCAGCAAAAACCATATCTACTTTATCTCATTAGACATACCGATGCATCGATGGGCTATAGTGGGACCTTATCATCACTTAATAAGCCCAATTAAATCATCATATGAATGGGTTGAAACATAAACAACATATATATATATATATATTAAATTTAAATAAATTTCCCCAATCAGTAAACATAATCACTAACCATTCTGAGTGATATGGTGAATGGTATCAAGATAGCACATTTACAGTCAAACTGGTCATAAAGAATTTTATAAAATATAGTAGATGATATCATAAAATATATAACTCCCAATTAATAATAATATTAAACTTAGGGTTTTGAAATAGAATAAGATAACCTAATAAAATCATTGAGGATTTCTTGAGATAAATAACTTTTTACTTTGGAAAGAATAGTTCTTTTGAAAAATCATTTTTATTTGTCATGAAATCAGATTGTAACAAGTATATCCCATAAAAGAAAAGGTAGGTACAATGAAATTAAATTTTAGGCATAAATTATTTCCAAATGAAGTTAAAACATGTAAAAATGTAATTTATGAAACTTTAGAAATGAGCCACTCTTTTGATGCTTAAAAGAAAATGTAAGAGTCTTTAAAGAAAAAAAGGATTAATTGTTAACATAAAACTAGAAATGGAATAAGATATTTTTTCATGATAAAAATATTTATTTTATAAAAAAATGGTGAATTAATACATATTATGGCATGCACATGTAAATTGGTAAGAAACTGAGATGTTCCATTAAATCGGAATTGTTGATCGGGAAGAATTGAGAAAGGGACATTATAAAATCATGTATTTACCATAAAATAAGGATGAAATGATCTGGAAACATGATTCTATAACATATGAATAGAATTTATAATAATTATATAAAATTAAATAATAATTACATTGGACTAAAGAGAAAAAAAATTTAACATGATGGAAAAATGGAGATTTGGGTAGAATCCCTTAACTTATGTATGAAAGAGTTCTTAACTTGTACTTAAAGTCCTAGATAATGAAATTAGATTAATTAATAATTTAATTCAGAAACTATTAAACATGTATTTTATTTATTATAATTTTATTAAGTTCATTAATGGTATTTTTTATGATTTATAAGATTCAATTTTGTCGTTTGGAAGTGTTCATTTCATTGGTTTACACGATTGGTTCACTTGTTTACATATATGAAAGATCATGTGAAATGTGAATAGTTATCTGGAATTGAAATTATATTTTATTAATTAAGTTACATAATATTTAATGATATTATATATCATTTTTTATATATGATTATGATTCATTAGATAAAATTTTAATGATGACAATTTGGATTTTTTTCAAGTTTTTTTATCATCACGTACTAGTTTTGTTTTATTAATTAAAATCATGTACATATACTAGTTCCAAAACAATAAATAATTTTTAATATACATATTATAATCTATTTTAACCATAAAAATGGTTTCATGACCAGCCTTTAATGTGGAATAGAAAAATGAAAACTCATCATCCACGAATGCGCTAAATCGTGACCTCACAGATGATGTTTTCATTTTGAGAATAAGAAGGGGAAGAGAAAATAATTAATTGTGGATATCCCATAATCATAATAAAATTTTATTATATATAAGATAGTGTATTGATCATTAATTTTTGTACATATGAGGAATTGAAATGATTAGAAAATATATGAAATTGAAACAAAATTAAAAGAATGAAAGGGGATTTTCCTCTTGAATTCTTCTCCATGAAAACCACCTTAAGATGCTATTAAATGGTATTTTGGTGAGATATGAAAGACCATAATGTGGGGAATATTTTTGGGATAGTAAATGGGAATAATATAATTAAATTTAAAGGATTTTTAGGTGTGAGGATAAGTGGTGGTCAGGGGTGGTATTTACAGTGGATGAGAGGGGTGTTTTTTTATTATTGTATTCATTAGTATATTATTTTAGATCAAGACTATCAATAGTTTAAACCTTATCACTAAATATATAAAACTAATGAGGTATATTTTGATATTATGTTCTTACATCATCCATAAATTATCTATTACTCAATAATTCATGTATTTGTTAAATGTCGTAAATTACCGTATTTCACAATTCACAAAAATTTCAACTACATTAGAAAAAACCAAAAATTCACCCTCGCCATTTTTTGATGTGTAGAATTAGAAAATGAAATAAATTTCATGAAAATAATTTACTTAATATTATAAATTTAATTTTTCAATAAAATCATCATTTACTTGAAAAATACCGATTTTAATATTATAACTGCTTTTATAACACTTTTGAAAATTAATTATGGTCTCCTAAAATTATCTTATAATCATAAAATAAATTAAATATTAATTTATGAATATATTTTTTGAAAATAAATATTCTTTTAAATCATTATTTTATTTATAAAATTGTAAATAATCATTTGTGGTTCACAAAAAATATCAACACTTAATTTTCCATTTTTTAAATAATCATTTTCTTATTCCATAATATAAATATATCATATTTACATTTATAAGATACCCAAATTCTATTTATACTTGTTTGGGTAAATATACTATTATATTAATCATATTACTATTCCTAATAGTCACATTACTATTCCAACTATCATATTTAGTAGTATATTATAGTTTTAAACTCGGTGTTGCTTGAAGAAAAAACTATCGAAGATGATAAATTTTAAAAGATATATGCCATAAGATATTGGGGTGTTATATTATCCCCTCCTTCAAAAATATCATCCTATAAACTTCCTAAATTTCACCACATAAAAAAATTTGGGTAGTTCTTCATCATAAATTCTTCTAGTTCCCATGTCGCCTCTTCAATTTTATGATTTTTTTGAAGTACATTTAAGAGCAGAATTTTTTTATTCCACAACACCTATTAACAAGTGTCTATAATATGCATAGGCTCTTCATAGTAAGATAAATCAATTTCTAGTTCTAATCCTTTATAAGAGAGGACATGCATAGGTTCTGGCATTTACTTCCTTAACAAAGAGATGTGGAACACATTTTAGACTTTAGAAAGGCTAGGTGGCATTGAAAAACGATAAGACACAACTACAATTCTCTCTAGGATTTTAAAAGGTCTAATATACCTTGGTATCAATTTCCCTTTCATACTAAACCTTATAACACCGTTCCATGGAGTTAATTCATAAAAACATGATCTCCCACTTGAAACTTCAAATCCTTTCTTTAGTTATTAGCATAGATTTTTGTCTACTTTGAGCTGCTTTAATATGGGTTTGAGTAGTCTTTACCTTTAATGTTGTTTCCTTTACAAGTTTTGGGCCTACGAGCTTCATATCCCCCACTTCATCCCAACAAGTTAGATTCTGACATCTCTTTCCATATAATGCTTCATATGGTTCCATTTGAATACTTGATGGAAACTATTATTATAGGAAAACTCTACCAAAGGTTAATAATAATCCCACATACCTTGAAAGTTGAGTGAGCTAGAACTAAAAATGTATTCTAAAGTTTGAATCATCCTTTATAACATCCCATTAGTTTTATGGTGATAATTAGTGCTCAAATAAATCTCAATATTTAGATCCTTCTGCAGAATTTTTTGTAACTTCGATTTAAATCATGGTTCATGATCATACACAATGGAAATAGATTTACTATGAAGTCTTATAATTTCATTAATATAGAGTTGATTAAGTTTATCCATTGTAAAATCCTCCTTTATAGTAATTAAATGTATATATTTGGTAATTTGATCAACAATTACCCATATTGTATCATTCTTTATTGGAGTTTTTTTTAATCTAGTGAAAAAATCCAAAGTAATGTCTTCTCATTTCCATGTAGGAATAGGAAGAGGTTTTCTGAATCCTCTAGGATGTTTTCTATCAGCCTTCACCTATTTATTATCTTAACATCATGATATATATTTAGCAATTTTTTACATCATATTATCCCACTAGAAATATTCCTTCAAATATTTATACATATTAGTGATACCATGGTTTATATATAAATTCAAGCTATGAGAATCATCCAATAATTACATATTTCACTTAGGTATAGTAGGGACACAAATCCTCTTCCAAATTTTAAAGAGGTTATATTTATATGAGAAGTCTACCAATTTCCTATCATTTATAGCTTTAATTTTATTTTGAAAATTCCCATCATCAGATAGAGAAATTTTAATCCATTCTATTAGAGATTGTTTGGAACCCATTTGAAAAAGTAGTGATGTTTCACCTTCCTTGATAATTCACATATCTATTTTTACAAGATCTATGTACACATGATCCTTATATATCCTTGTTTTGTTTATAAATCCATGATCCTTCTTTCTCAATGCATTTTATACTGTATCTTCCTTCCTTGGGTGATAGTGTATTGAATAATCATAATATTTAAGTAGATAAATCCATCACCTTTTCCTCATGTTGAGTTATTTATATGAGAAGGTATATTTCAAACTTTTGTAATCTTTATATATTTCACCATATATATAGTGTCTCCATATCTTTAAAGAAAATATAAAATATGTTAACTCTTGTTCATGAGTTGTATTGCTCTGTTCATGATTTTTTAACTTCCTTTATGCATAGGCAATAGATTTATCATTCTTCATAAGGATACAGCAAAGTCCTTTATTTGATGAATCACAATAAATCATAAATCCACCATTTCATAATGTTATATTCAAGATAATATCATTAACTAATATCCTCTTCAATTATCTAAAAGATTATTCCCATTATTTTTTCCATATGAACCTAACCCTATTTTGAGTAGGCTTGGATAACGAGTTAGTTAATCGAAAAAAATTATGAATAGAACACTGATAATAACCTTTTAAACCAATAAAACTATGTACCTTGGTTTTTTTCATTGGTGTAGCCCATTCTTAGACTACCTCTGTATTTGCAGGATCAATTAATATTCCATCCTTAGAGACAGTATTTCCATGATAATAAACTGCTTGATGCCAAAATTCATACTTTCTGAACTTCTCATATAACTCTTATCTTCTAAGATTCTCTAAAACAACAAAAATGTGGTTATCATGGTCCTCATATATTTTGGAATATATGAAGATATCATCAATAAACACTATAAAAAATCATCAAGATATTCCGTTAACACTCTGTTAATTGGGTCCATAAAAATATGGGCTGCATTAGTTGGTACAAAAGGCATTATTGTAAACTTGTAATGTCCATAACCAGTTCAGAATATTGTCTTTGTAATATCTTCCATTATCACATGTAATTGATGATATCTAGAATAAATTTCAATATTCAATAAATATTGAGCTTTGTGAAGTTGATAAAATAAATCACCAATGTGAGGGATAAGATACTTATTCTTTAGTGTAATGGAATTGATTTCTCTATAGTCGATGCATAACCTCATTGATCTGTCTTTCTTCTTGAAAAATAGAATAGGGGATCCCCATGGAGAAACACTTGGGAAAATAAATCCCTTATCACTCAATTAATCTAGTTTTTTCTTCATCTCCACTAATTTTGTAGTAGACATTCTATAAAGAGTATTTGATATAGGTCTTGCATCAGAAATTAAATCAACAGAGAACTTAACATCATACTGTAGAGAATTTATAATTAAATACTCTTTAAATACATCAATTTATTTTTTTACAGTAGGTACATATCCAATTTTAATACTTCTTTCATCATCTATAGATGCTGTTTTATATTATTCCCCAAGAATTTCATTTTGAAGAGATACTTGAGGTGGATCCACATTTGACTCAGATAATGAAGTATCCCCTCTAAATATGATAAATTTCATACATTTATCATAAATCATAATTTCATTATATTTACAATAAATTTTTGCATTGTATTTGTAAAACCAATCTATACCAAGGATTGTATCAAAATCAACCATATGTATGATGATGAAATCAGAAATTATAGCATGTTTGTTCATAATAAGAACTGTTCCAGACATCTTTTTTGCAATATGGTATCCACGATGAGTCTTTACTGATAACTCCCTTGTTAAGGTTAATTGGAAATATCTAATTTTTAATGAAAACTAGGAATATATAAAGGAATGCGATGATCCGTAATCAAATAAATCTTCATCTAAATTTGAGTATATGTTTAAAGTACATATCACAGCATCATTGGGAACTTCAACCTTGGTTTTTGTGATTGCATAAGCTTGTACTTTATCTCATATCATTTTCTAAGGAAAATTTTCATGATAATTCAGACAATCATTTTCATAGTGTCCCATCTATCTATAATTGTAGCATTGAATATTGGTATATTATTTATTTACCTTATGATCACGAGCTTTGTGGCCTATTTCTACACACATGTAACAAACTCATTATCCTCTTAAGAAGGAACTATGTAACATCCCACCCCTCCTCATTTTTCTGAGTGGAGGTGGAGGTGATACTCATCCTTATGATAAATTCCCAAGGTGCCAAATGCTAACAATAAATACTAAGGTATTCAAGAACAATTGGGGAATGATTTCCCTTAGAATAAAAGAAACCAACCTAACTGTCCCTAACCAACCACAATTGCATAATTTATGTCAAAAATCTAAACCAATACAACACATTACCAAGATAAAATCATACAAATAAAAAAATTCCATAGAAATTCCCAAATACCAATACAAGTAGACCACAATAATCCATAATTAGAGTAGTAAGCAGAAGAATAAACAAAAAAACCCAAATAATCTATCACAAAACTCCATAGCTCCCCACCAAGCTCCATGTTCCAAGCACCACATTACCATCCAAGCATCATGATGCACAACTAAGGAATGATATTCCTTACCTTTTCTTGTTTCCTAGAATACAACATCTAAAAATTCACTAAAGTGTCAAAGCATAGGGTGAGTAATAATACTTTGTAGTTTTTCCCCAAATGACTTCCCTACACATGATACTAGGATAGATCTATTATTACATATATATATATATATAACATTATATAAAAATCCATTAAATCATTTCAACAATTAACAATAATACCAACATATCCTTACCCAAAGCAATTCACCCAAATCAACCCAATCCCAAGGAAAGGAACCAACCAAAGTAACCAAACACATCATTAACCCAAATCACCTTTCTCATTATCATAACCCATTCCAACAATCATGTCCACATGCATATCCCAACCATATACCCAAGTTTCACACACCCTCACACCCACACACCTGAGATAGGTGTCTCCATTTATAGTGGGACTTCACATCCAAACCCTCCACTTTTTATAGTGGTACTTCATGTACACTTCCCTTTGACGGTAGCCCTTCAGGCCCAATATCCATCCTTTCCCAACCATGCTTAACCCCATAAGACAAATATAATGCCACAAATATCCATCAAGTCACAAAAAAATGCAAATTTATAATTTCTAATAATATAATAACATTTTTAAAACAAAAACTACCACATCATATAAACCAAAATTTATCAATAATCATGCAAAGACAAAAATTTCCAACTAAACAACACTTTAATCCAAACACCTTTAATAAAATAACATTTATTGAAAACACCATTATACCACATCCATGCCCAATCCCATTTCAATAAAACACCAATTTTATGGAAACCCATTTTAATAACTCGTTTTCCATAAAAAAACCAACCCACCAATTTTAAAATCACCATTTTAAAATCCCACACCAAGAACATTGCACAACAACCCCCCCCCCCCCGTTTTCCAAAATCAACAAAGCATCACAAAATGAATTCCAAACAATATTTACACATAATAATCAAAACCAATTTCAAGGAAAAATATTTAATTAGAATTAAATCTTCATGTTCTATCAAAATGGAGTCGAGAGTGAATCCATTTACCATAGGGTTTCTGCAAAAATGACCCACACACAACCACACCAAAAAAACAGGTGAAACTTCCACAAAAACACCTTAGATATCTTTTTCTAACATCAAAAAGATAAAATATCACTATTTTACGAAACAGAAACCCTATATATACAAGTGATGGATGTAGATCTAAAAAATTGATAGAAAGGGAGAACTAAATCTAAGGAAAACCATTAAACAACCAGGTGAGGAGACTTACCAGATGAGAACTGCCTTAAAACCACCAATAAAACCTTTATAATCACTTCTAAAACGAGTGGGAGAGGCCCCCAAACCCTTTAGAACAATAAATATTAGGTGGATTTATATGGGAGGTGAAAGGGGTTATTTAGTGAAAATCATGGGTGACCATGTTTTTAAAACATCCATTTTTAATGTCACACATGGATATCTCACACGGTTAGACAAACCATGTGCTAACCATGTAGCTACTACTATCCCAAAGGTTTACCTTAATAGTTGCTTCGAACAGTTAGGAAAACCATGCACCTACTATGAAAAATCCCACTATCTCAACTTGCATGGTTTCCTATAGTAGATGTATGCTTTTTCCAAACCGTGCTGAAAACATTCACCCTTAGAAAATCTTCCAAACTATTCCAAAACCCTTACAAAATATCTAAAACATTACCCAACCATTTTATATGCATAAAAAAACACAAAAAGGGGTAAATACCTCAAACTATAGGTACAATATTCTCCCCACTATTGGACTTTTCATCCTTAAAAAGTAGAGAATGATTGCTTTGCCGAAAGATTCTAGGTCATTGCTTGGCCATCTCTTTCTCTCACACCCATGTCTTCTTCTAAATCTGACCATGCTTCCAAAAAATCAAACTAGACCAATGATTTTACCATGAAAGACTTTATCTTTCTTATCCACAATCTATACTGGCACATGGACCAGTAAAGAATTCAGCTCTAGCTCGGCAAGATCCCATCGAATCACATGGTCATGATCTAGTTGATACTTTTTCAACTGTGATACATGAAACAAATTGTGCACCATACTGAACCATGGTAAAAAATAAAACTGATATTCCACCTCTATAACCTACTTAATTCTCTCAAAAAGGCCCAATATACCTCAAAGATAACATTCTCTATTTTCTGAACCAACGATGTCCTAACCTCAGAGATATTCTCAAGAACACATAATTACCCACCTCGAACAACAATGGCCATCGATTATGTTTCTTGATCAAATTAATATTCTCTATCATTTTTGGGACAATGATTGGGCAAACCATCAAATTCTCATTTGTTTACACCCAACATAATGTAAAAAAGACACGGACATCCATACAATGCTTCAAACAGAGCCATATGTATGGTGGCCTGATAACTTTATTATAGGAAAACACTACCCATGGAAAGTGCCCCTCCCATGAGCCACCAAAATCCATTACACAAGCCTACAACATATCTTCTAATGTTTATATCATCTTCTTGAATTTCCTATCTGTTTGAGGATGATATGTCGTACTCATCGTCAACTGCGTCACAAGGGATTGTAGTAAGTATTTCCAGAAATGAGATTTGAACCTCGAATCTCTATCTGATATAATCAAAATTGGCACACCATGCCTCTTTATAACCTCATGGGTATATATTTCGTATAGATCCTTCACCATATAAGATTCAACAATCGGGATGAAATGGGTCGACTTTATGAGTCGATCCACAATCACCCATATGGCATCATGTTTCCTAACCATTCTTGGGAGACCTATAAAAAATCCATCCCTATCTACTCCCATATCCATAGTGGGATAGGTAAATAATACAACATAACTATCATCCATTGATTCTCTGCCATGACTTGTTGACAAGTAAAGCATCTCGATACAAACTCATCCACTTTACCACTACTAGAATTCAAGGTATTTGCGACGGGATCCCGTCGCAAATAAGCTTTAGCGACGGGGCCCCGTCGCAAATAGCCCATTGCAGAAAACACCGTCTCAACTAAGTCTCTGATTGTATACTTTATATATATATATAAGCTCTTTTGCGATGGGCTCGTTGCAAATAATTTTTTACGACGGGCCCGTAATCCCATCGCAAATGCCTTTTGAAAATATTTTTTTAAACTATTTGCGATGGTCCCATCGCAAATAGTATTTGCAACGGGTCCGTAATTCCATCACAAATACCTTTTTTAAGAAAAAATTATTTAGACTATTTGCGACGGGATCCCGTCTCAACAGATCCCGTTGCAAATAATAAATAAATTTTTAAAAAAATAAATTTAATAAAATTCTGATTATTGAAAAATAAATTTAATATTATTAAAATAATAAAAAAAATAAAAAATATTAAAATTCCCAATATTCTCAAAAAAAATATACAAAAAATCGTTAATTATTTTTATGATTATTGAAAAATTGATTTTAATATTATTAAAATAATAAAAGAATAAAAAATATTAAAATTCTTAATATTCACAAAAAAATATAAAAAAAATCATAAAATATTATTATGATTATTGAAAAATTAATTTTAATATTATTAAAATAATAAAAAAATAAAAAATATTAAAATTCTAAATATTCACAAAAAATATAAAAAATTAATAAAATATTATTATTATTATTATTAGTAAAATTAATATATATTAGAAAATAAAATACTGAAAAAATATATTTAATATAATTATGATTAATGAAACAATAATATTAATATTATTAAAATAATAAAAAAATAAAAAATATTAAAATTCTCAATATTCACAAAAATGAATCATAAAATATTAAAAATTAAATTTATGTAATAATGGCAATGATATAAAATACAGAAATTTTAAATAGTTCATATTACAACAAATTTAAATTCAAATGTTTTTGACATAAAAAAAACACTGGGGGTCATCTTCTAAAGGAGGTGGAGGGGCTGAAGGAGCTGGTGGAGGAAACTCCATCCCTAAACTACAAGTCAGACGGTGCATGTACTCGATATGCTCATGATGTTGCTGCTGTCATTAACACATATCCTCTTAATGCTGCTGCTGCTGCTGCCATCGATGCATCTTCTCCTCGTGCTGTTGTTGCTGCTTCTGCTGACCCATCTCTTCTTGTTGCTTCTGCAAACTCTCTATAAGGTCATTCTGAGCTCGGAACTGCTCCTAATACTGTGAGCCAAGAGATGAATCCTCTCCACAAGCTCCTCTCAAGCTGGACGCCTACATCGTAGTAGTACCATAATAAGTACCAGGAGTCACATGAGAGCTGATACAAACTACTCTGCCCTTCTCAAAGCCATACTGATTCGCTTACATCCATGTCGCCTCATCAAAATGGTGGGCACTGGTCTGATCAGTCACCTCATCCTGACCCTCATCCTGTGTCTGAGAAGTCGCAGCTGCATATGACTCCTTCAATTACAATTTTAAATTAAAATTGTGAAAATATTATATGCAGTTAATTGTAAAACTGAAAAAAAAAATTAAGACTAACCACAATCTAACGCTGGCGATCACCTTTAATCTCTCTAGTGGTTGGATCAATATACATCCTCTAATAAACATCATACTCTATAATATTGGGATGCTCTACTACCTATATGAATATAAAATAAACTATTTATATTTGAAGTTATATAAAATATTTAAAAAAAATACTTACCAGATGCTCTCTATGCGTACTGAATGTATGACTATCAGCTCGATGCATCACCTCCTGTCTTCCCCGGTTCTGCCGATCCAATAAAGACCTCCTCTAAAATCCACCACACAACCAGTGTGCACATAATCCATCCCAAAACTAAGATGAAATTTACTCTGGTCATTGGGCTCTACACGACTCATCAAATACTGTCTCTCCTACTTTCTTAATGGTTGTCTTTATCAAATTTTGAATAAACTGACCCAAACGCTCACGCATAGCCACCTCCCATGCTGCATGGATATCGTCATGCATGCTATCATCGATGGGATACTATAAACCCTAAAAATAATTTATAATATCAAGTTATTAACAAAATAAATTTCAAGATAAATATTATTTATTTATGTACCAGCCAATAATTGTACATGTCGAGATGCACATCAATGGGAATCTGCTCCCATGTGGTCCATGACTGAGAAAAATAATTGCACAAGATAGCGCTCCCCTGTCCAACAGCTACATGCGCAAAACTATGAAAAAATAATAAATAATCAAACAATTAGTATATATATAAATAAATTAATGAAATCTAACTAAAATATACATGTTACCATACCTCCATGTGTCTGGATCAAAGCCAAGACGTGGATGTCGCTCGGGGATAGGGTCAGGAATCATCAGTCATGCAAGACCGCGCCCCCTCTGCGTACCTCCTGAACCACCAGTAGGATGAGGGTTATATAATCCCACATCCCCCTCATCCAATGGTAGCTCATCATCCTCTAACTCACGGAATAGATCAGAGTCCATATGAAACACAAAATGATTATTGTTAAAAGATAGTTGAAAATAACAATTTTATATATATATATATATATATATTAGTTATGATCATACCCAGCATTTAACTATCACTACAACAAATTTGAGCTTCTGAACTGGGCGGAACGGGCGACCGCAAACGGCGGTCGCTAAATCCATCAATAGCGACCGCCAAAAGTGGTCGCTACTACTAAAATTAATTAACGCAGGATTTTGCCCGCCTCCATCATCTTCTTCCCCAATAATCCGCTGCAACAACAGCCTCGCTTCCCCAACCACTGCAATATCGCTGCCATGACACCATTGCTAACCCGTCACACCCATCGATAACAACTGGACACCCCCAAACAAATCCGAGTGGTCCTATTACATTCTCAAGACATTCCCCGTCCACCCATCGATGTTTTTCGGTATAGCTAATTCTCTCTGGCCGCTGCATATCCTCCATGGCCGGTGGAGAAGCTTTTGGTTCTATCCCCAAACACCCCTCGGTGCCTCGCTGTGTCGGCAACACCAAATACCCCCCCGAACACTAGTGTTTTCATAATGGACATTTAGCGGCCGCCTTAGGCGGTCGCTGTTGGTTTTTACCGACGGAACAACTACGACCGCCACAATCGGTCGCAAGGCGGTCAGTAAAGACCTATAGCGACCACCTTTGGCGGTCGCTAAAGACCTATATTCTAGTAGTGTATGCCAATGTTCACCTTCATCATCATCTTCATATCTAACGATGTCAATGTATTCATATTCCTCCTCGGCATCATCAATATCCCTATGAGTTTCACTTCCATCATCCCTTGTCATTTCAATTTCATTTGTAACATCATTAACATTTTTATCACCATGGACCCTTAATTGTGGGGTGTCCTCATCGATATTCATGTTTCTTTGTGAAAAAGATGTATTTTGAGTAGTCTCTTGAAAAATTTTAATTTCTTCCACTGCAGTAGAACCACATTCAGTTTGGGTAAATTGATTTTCCTAGTATTTCATTTTTATTATGATCCACCAATCACCCAGGTCTCTTGAAGTAGCACAGTAATTTGTGTAATAAGTTTGATGTGCCTATTGAGCCAGTAAAAATGGTTCATTTACTGCCAGAAGACTTTTATATTTAATATCGACGATTCAATGAGTCGGATGAACATGCAAGCCTCTCTCAGTATCCATCCACCGACATTTAAACATTGTTATGTAATTTTTTCCAAAATAACATAGCTCAATAATTTCATCCAGAATACCATAAAATTCAACTTTAGTTTCTCTATGATGTGATCCTCTCAAAAAAACTTCACTGTTCATTGTTTTTTTATTCCCCATATGCACATGTAATAAATCAAAAACCATTCACCACATATGCATTATAATATTTAACCATTTTTTATAGTGGGTTACTCAATATACACAGTCTCTTATCAATTTTATCAGCATGTTCAGACACCTGAAAATTAGTAAAACAATTATAAATATAATAAATAGTAAACTTAATTGATATTAAACCATCAATATTTTATGTTACCAGCTTTTGAAACCATTGAGAAAAAAATTTGTCTGTGTTCTTCAAGAGAAGTTGATGTAATTTGTGGAACTTATTTCTTGATATGATTATCATATAACCTACAAATAAAATAAGTTTACATACTGTAACATAAATTATAGAATAAGTGATAGAATCACTCACAAAACAAATGTTGTCATTTCTTCACAGTTGAGCAGAACATATGTATGAGCTCTGTGATGTTCATCGTCTGAAAGCCATCATTCTTAAACTCCACCGAAGCCAAGATTTGGCTGATTAAAAACTGATAAATGGTTGTCAATTTCATCATTAAAATTTCTCTCATTCTGTCCCATGTGTTTTTGTTTTGAGGGATATTCATATTCAAAATAGCGAGAGCAGAAAAAAGAAATTTCCTCTTGAAAATAAGCTTCAGCAGTTGAGCCTCCAACTAATGCTTTGTTACATACTTTTTTCTTCCATTTCTGCATGCATCTCTCGAATGGGTAAATCCATCGAAACTGTACTGGACCTCTACATTTAGCTTCATTTAGAGAATGTAATATCAGATGTCCCATTGAGTTAAATAAAGCAGGTGGAAATATTTTTTTCAGTTTACATATAATTACAGAAACATCTTCTTCCAGTTTTCTTAGTGCATTGTATTCAGTTTTCGCTGCACAAATGTCTTGAAAAAAATATGATATGTCTGTTATCGAATCCCAAATCATAGAATTAAACAAACCTATGAATCCAATTGGCATAATTCTTTCCATTATAACATGACAATCATGACTTTTTAATATGTTAATATGACCATTCTTAACACATCTTCCAAAATTGAAAGCATATCCATCTAGAAGTCTCAAATCTGAAATACACTTACAAAATAATAAAAAACTCTCTTTGTATAGTGTAAAAGCTTCTTTTGGCTTCATTAAACTCTCTGATCTGACATTTTCAAGTAGTTCATGTTCTAGTTGCTTGCAAATTTGGCCAAGATCTAATCGTGCTTTTACACTATCTTTGGTCTTACCTGGTGTATCCAAAACTGTATGAAATAAATTATCAAAACAGTTCTTTTTAATGTACATGACATCCAACATGTGGCGGAACAACAATTCAGACCAATATGGGAGATCCCAAAAAATTCTTTGTTTTATCCAATTATGTTCTTTCCCAAAGCCATGGATTTTCTGTTGGTTTACTATTGTCCCAAATGTGATGTGAGGTAATGCAAATATAACTGATTTTAACTCTGTACCAGAGATCATTTTTGGAGGTTCATCCCTTTCAATTGTGCCTTTTCTAAAATAATATTTGTTCCTTCTAAAAGGATGATCTGTTGGAAGAAATCTACGATGACAGTAAAAATAGCAAGGTTTTTTTTCTATTGACGAGCATAAAAGCTTTTTGTCTTTTATACAGTAAGGAAACAATTTTGGACCATGTGTACTCCATCCAGATAACATGTCATATCTCGAAAATTCACTAATCATCCCCATCAATGCAACTTTTCATGTGAAATTTTGTTTCACAGTAACATCATATGTACTAACACCATTAATTCACAATGCATTTAACTCATCAATCAATGGTTTCAAATAAACATCAATATTCATTTTCGGATGTCCTGGGATTAATAAGGTCAAAAAGATATAGGGCACATTCATCAATATCCATAGAGGTAGATTGTACATAGTTATAAATATAGGCCAACATGAATACTGACTACCATAAAAACCAAACAGACATAAACCATCAGTAGAAAGACCCAATCGTATGTTACGGGCTTCTAAATCAAAAGACGAATGCAGACGATCAAAATGTTTCCATGAATCACCATCAGATGAATGATTCAAGCTTTTACCGGTTGAAATATTGGTTTTGTGCCATGTCATCATTGATGTTGTGTTATGAGACATAAATAAACATTGCAGCCTGGGTGTTATGGGGAAATATCTCAACTGTTTTATAGGAATTGATCCAGACTTCCCTGGTTGAGCTTCTTTATACCTCAATTGTCCATATGTTGGACAACTATCCAACGACTCATTTTCACCAGAATATAAGATGAAATCATTTTCACATGCATGAATATTCTAATAACTAAGGCCTAGATTACGAACCAACCTCCTTCTCTCATAGTAATTTTCAGGCAACACATTTCCTTCAGGTAATAGTGTTTTAACCAAAGAAAATATCTGATCAAAACAGTTGTTTAACATTTCATTATCTGATTTAATAGCCATAAATTTTGAAACCGCTTCTAATTTTCTTATCTTACAACCAGGATATAATGAATCCTTATCAGACCTCAACAAATCATAAAATTTGGATGGTGCCAACTCAGGAGTTAAATCAATATCATCGTGAGTTTCAATTTGTTGAACAGATGGACCTGCAACATCATGTACTAAATTTTGGAACTATTATGGATCCGGAATCAAGTTATTAGTATATTCTCTAGAACTGTGTTCACTATGTTGATACTAAAAAAACATAATCTAGTTGAAAACCAAACTCCAAGAGATGTCCCCCACCATTTTCAAATGTGTCAAACATTCTCAGAGCACATTTTTTACAAGGACACTTAATTGTACCTTTTGAAACATATTCTAGTTTTGATGATGCAAATGCTAAGAAATCTTCAACACCCTCAATATATACAGGATTTAAACCAGAACCATTTGGATTCTTGCGCTGATTTATCCAAGCACGGTCATCTAATAATGACTGATGTCGACATCCTTGTTCCATATTTTTCTACAAAATATAAAATCATCACTGTTTTTGAATAATTTCAAATTATAAAAATACTATCCAAAAAAAGAAGATAAATAATTACTACTACTTCTTAATTATTACTATCAATTAAAGGTGACACGATTTCTAGTGGATTGATGGCTACTCTTTTGTCCGATGGCTCATTTACTTGCATCTTTCTCACACCTAAATCACAATGAAGAATCTGGTTAGAGGTACGCATATTCATTCTCGTATGCATGAGAATGAATATATGTTTCTCTGACCAGATTCTTCATTGTGATTTCACTGTGATAAAGATGCAAGTAAATGAGTTGTCGGAAAAAAGAGCCCCCTTTTCGTCAATGAATCGTCTTCTTCCAACTGTCACTGCCTGAAAACATTATAAACAATATGATCCTATGAATGCATATCCAATCTCATGTATACATAATTGAATATGCCTATGTAGCATCACATTTTTCATATTGTTTTGACTCAGTGAGAGTTGAAAGGAGAAAAGTCATCGAACAAAAGGAGTGTCGTCAATCCACTAGAAATTTTGTCAGGTTCATAGAATTTCTTAAAATTTATTAAAATTTCTTTCTAACATTTCCTACCTAATTATTACTATTTATTACTAATTATTACTATTCATTACTATTTGTTGAAAATTATTCCTATCTATTACTAATTATTCTTATTTATTACTAATTATTCTTATTTAAAATTAATTATTCATATTTATTACTAACTATTACTATTTATTACTAATTATTATTATTTATTACAAATTATTACTATTTATTAATATTTATTAATATTTATTACTATTTATTACTATTTGTTACTATTTATTACTAATTATTACTAATTATTACAATTTATTACTAATTATTACAATTTATTCCTATTTATTACTAATTATTTCTAATTATTGCTAATTATTCCTAATTATTGCAAATTATTTCTATTTAATTCTAATTATTGCTAATTAGTTCCAATTATTCCTAATTATTCCTAATTACTGCTAATTATTACAATTTAATCTTATTTATTGCTAATTATTGCTAATTATTGCTAATTATTGCTAATTATTCCTAATTATTTCTAATTATTCCTAATTATTACTAATTATTAGTATTTATTAGTAATTATTACTAATTATAGCTAATTATTACTAATTATTGCTAATTATTCCTAATTATTGCTAATTATTACTAAATATTGCTAAATATTACTAATTATTAGTATTTATTCCTAAGTATTAGTAAATATTACTAATTATTAGTATTTATTCCTAATTATTACTAATTATTCTTAGTTATAACTAATTATTCACATTTATTAATAACTATTACTATTTATTACAAACTATTACCATTTATTACTAAGTATTACTATTTATTAATATTTGTTACTATTTATTACTATTTATTACTATTTATTACTATTTATTACTATTTATTACTAATTAATACTAATTATTACAATTTATTACTAATTATTAAAATATATTCCTATTTATTACTAATTATTCCTAATTATTGCTAATTATTCCCAATTATTGCTAATTATTCCTAATTATTGCTATTTATTGCTATTTATTTCTAATTATTTCTAATTAGTTCTAATTATTCCTAATTATTCTTAATTATTGCTAATTATTACAATTTATTCATATTTATTCCTAATTATGTCTAATTATTTCTAATTATTGCTAATTATTGCTAATTATTCCTAATTATTGGTATTTATTGCTATTTATTTCTAATTATTGCTAATTGTTGCTAATTATTGCTAATTATTGCTAATTATTGCTAATTATTTCAAATTATTTCAAATTATTGCTAATTATGGCTAATTATTACTATTTATTTCTAATTATTGCTAATTATTTCTAATTATATCTAATTAATCCTAATTATTGTTATTTATTACTAATTATTAATATTTATTGCTAATTATTAGTATTTATTAGTATTTATTTCTAATTGTTAGTATTTATTACTAATTATTACAATTTATTACTAATTATTACAATTTATTATTAATTTTTACAATTTATTACTAATTATTACAATTTATTACTAATTGTTATTAATTATTGTTAATTATTGCTAATTATTACTAATTATTGCTAATTATTACTAATTATTACTAATTATTCCTAATTATTGCGAATTATTCCTAATTATTGCTAATTATTACGAATTATTAGTAAGTATTACTAATTATAAGTATTTATTTCTAATTATTCGTAATTATTCCTAATTATTACTAATTATTCCTATTTATTAATATTTATTGCTATTTATTACTAATTATTGCTATTTATTACTAATTATTGCTAATTATTGCTAATTATTACTAATTATTCCTAATTATTCCTAATTATTGTAAATTGTTGCTATTTATTTCTATTTAGTGCAAATTATTTCTAATTATTCCTAATTATTGCTCATTATTGCTAATTATTAGTATTTATTTGTATTTATTTGTTATTATTAGTATTTATTACTAATTATTACAATTTATTACTAACTATTACAATTTATTACTAATTATTATTAATAATTCTTAACTATTATTAATTATTCCTAATTATTACTAATTATTCCTATTTATTACTAATTATTCCCATTTTTTACTATTTATTGCTATTTATTACTAATTATTGTTATTTATTATTAATTATTGCTAATTATTCCTAATTATTGTAATTATTACTAATTATTGCTAATTATTACTAATTATAGCTAATTATTGCTAATTATTGTTAATTAATGCTAATTATAGCTATTTATTTCTAATTATTGCTAATTATTTCTAATTATTGATAATTATTCATAATTATTAGTATTTATTGCTAATTATTTGTATTTATTAGTAATTATTAATAATTATTAGTATTTATTAATAATTATTATAATTTATTACTAATTATTATAATTTATTACTAATTATTATAATTTATTACTAATTATTACAATTTATTACTAATTGTTATTAATTATTGCTATTTATCGCTATTTATTACTAATTATTGCTAATTATTACTAATTATTGCTAATTATTACTAATTATTGCTAATTATTGCTAATCATTCCTAATTTTTACTAATTATTACTAATTAATAATATTTATTCCTAATTATTCCTAATTATTACTAACTATTCCTAATTATTACTAATTATTCCTATTTATTACTATTTATTGATATTTATTACCAATTATTATTCATTATTACAAATTAATTATATACATTACTAATTATCGTTAATAATTAATAATTACTACTAATTATTAAAAATTAATGCTAAAAAATTCAATTTATTAGTACAAATAAATACTAATGACAAAACAATTTATATTTAATTTAATTACAACTAATCAACAATAAAAAATTATCATAAAAATGAAATAAAAAATAAATTAAAAAACATAAATACCTTTTAGACTGATTTTCTATTGATGCAAACGGCTTCATAGCTTCTTCGTGAAAAAAAAATTAACTTAGAAAAATTCTCTCTCTAAAATCCGAGTTTAGAGAGAAACAGGATCTAAAATTTGAGAGGAATGAGAGGAAAATGGATGGGGATATATATAGGTTAGATTGTTTGCGTTGGGATACCCGTCACAAATAGTATCTTTTGCGACGGGACCCGTCGCAAATACCTACGCCCGCATTAATTACTGTCGGTGGTTAAAAAGTTATTTGCGACAGGACCCATCACAAATAGTCCTTGCCGACATACCTTTTGTGACGAGACGACATCCCGTCGCAAAAAGCTATAAACCGCTGTTGGTTATTTGCAACGGGGTCCATCGCAAATACTTAACTATTTGCGACGGTGCGATCCCATTGCTGCAAATAACCTTCGCGCGGTTTGGGGCGCTATCCGCGCCAAACTATTTGCGACTGGAGACGAAATCCCGTCGCAAATTGTTGGTTATTTACGACGGGTCGTTACCCCCGTCGCAAAAGGCTCGTCGCAAAAGGCTCGTCGCAAAAGGCCCGTCGCAAAAAGCCCATTTTCCCGTAGTGTAAATTTCATACCCTCCCACCAAAACTAGGCTTTCAACACTTTGTACATTTTATGAATTCTATAATGAATAGAGAATATGGAATGATAATAAGAACTGAGGAGTTACTTTTGAAAATCCACCAGTACAACCATATGATTCTTAAAGCACAACACTGAATTCTCATTCAATTCCTTGGCCTCAACGGTCTCCCCACTATTGAGTTTCAACCTCATCACCACACACTCTAAATTGGACATATGATTCTCTTTAACCAAACCAACTAAGTCAGGAACCAATGAGACTGAAAATAAAATGGATACATCTCCTCGGTGTTCACATAATAACCCCATGTTGGCTATAACCCAAATCAACTTCAGCTGATCAGATTCATATTTCCCCACTTGAGCATATGAATTTCTACTTAATGCATCCACAACCACATTACCCTTACCCGATGAGTAAATCAAGTAAAATTAAAACATCTGGAGATACTCTATCCATATCCTTTTCCTCAAATTCAAATCTCTCTATGAGAAAATATTATTTAAGATCTTATGATTGGAATACACCATGAATTTTTCACTGAAGAAATAGTAATTCCATGTTTTTGAAGCATGAACCACCGCTGACGACTCCAAATCATGTGTTGGGTAGTTCTTCTCAGAAACCTAAACTATCGTGATCCACACACAACCACATGTTCCCCTTTCATGATAACACACCCTAACCCTAATCCTGATGTGTCACAATACACCACGTACCCTTTCCCTAGTTCTGTAAAAACCAAGATTCATGTTGATGTAAGATTATCCTTAATCCCTTAAAATGGATTTTTGGAATTACTCATTCCATTGAAATGGAACATTATTTCTTTTCAATGCTATCATCGGTGAAGCTAAAAGTAAGAAGTCAAGAAAAAGCGTCAATAATACCCAACTAGACTAAGGAATATTTATATCTCAAATACATTATTTGGGGGTTTCCAAGAGATAATGTCCTCTATCTTCATCTAATCCACCAAAACACCTCTCTGAGAAATCACATGGACAATAAAACAAACTTATTGTATCAAAAAATCGCACTTTGATAATTTTCCATACAATTGATGGTTTCTCAAGATCCCCAACACCGTAGCCAACTGTTACTCATGCTCTACCCCTGTCCTTGAATACACCAGTATATCATCCACGAATACTACCACAAAATGATCCAGATATCTATAAAATATCTGATTCATCAATTCCATGAACACCACTGGTGAATTCATAATACCAAACGGCATAACCACATACACATAAAGGCCATATCTACTCCTACAAGCTGTTTTTAAACTATCCTCCTTCTAAACATGTGCCTAATGATATCATGATCGCAATTAAATCTTGGAGAACCACTGAACTCCCCTCAACTGATCAAACAAGTAATCAATGCATGTAAGTGGATATTGATTTTTAATCATAGCATGGTTAAGCTTACGATAATCAACACACAGCTGAAGAGTTCCATCCATATTTTTGACAAACAAAATCTGTGATGCCTAGGAAGATGTGTTAGGCCAAATGAACCCTTTTTTTCTAGATCCTCAAATTACACATTAAATTCTCTCAATTATGTTGGTTTCATCTGGTAATATGGATATGAGATAGGATTATTCCCCTAAATGTGATCAATTGTAAACTCCACTTCTCTCGTAGGCGGAAACCCTGAGAATTATTTATGAAAGAAATCTATAAACTAATCAACTGGTACTGGAAATCAACTTCTCCCAACCTATTCTATTGAGGCCAAAGATAAATCTACCAACTGATATGATATCATCCCAACTGCTAGTTCCAACAATCCTAGTGCATGCACCCTCAAATTTTTCTCTCCACTAAAGAGATGCTTGACGCCATCACCCATTGTAAAACTCATCATTCACACATAATAGTTGATATGGGCCTTAAATATCCCCAACCAATCCATACCTAGGATTATATCATGAACATCCGTATCAAGAACTGAGAAGTCCCACATCAAAGAAACTTCATCCAAAACTATACAACATTATCTATATAGAAAATCTGGACACTCTCTTTGGCCCATAGGAGGTTGAAGTTTTAAAACAGAAGGCATCATTCCCACACTTAAACCCAGCAATTAAACTAAAAAAGAAGTAATGAAATAATGAGATACATCTATATCAAACAATACATATATAATGGTAGAATTCAAAAGAATCATACCTCACACCATGGATGGTCCCGACTGATCATCCACTACAACCTTCTCAACTCCAAACAACTACTTGATTTCCACAATCTTCTCTTTATTACCCTGCTGAAACTTAATTTGTTGAGGAGTTTTAGTATTCTTAGAATCACCATGACTAACTCAAATATTCTGACGAGAAGTATGATGATTCCCCCAACCCATCAAGGCATAGGAAGCCTATGACCCCTGAGGAGTTTCATGAACACATGACCTTAGAGCATTACGACAATAACACTGAAGATAGACCATATGATTGTAGGTATAACATGCTCCAGGTTATGTCATACAGTCCCACTTCATATGGCCTATAGAACCACATTGAAAACATCTTATCTTACTCTGAGGCTTCGGATGAAGAGCCGCTAATCCTTCTATCAGGTTATGAGCCATACTCCCACCCTAGAAATAAGTGACCCTCTTTTTCTCGATCCCCAAATTAGAGTTCCCACTATTTCCCAAGGGTACCAACATGATTCCCCAACCTATATCCCCCAAGATATCCATTTCATCCATTGATTCTATGTTCAACATTTTCATATAATCACTTATACATAGCACCATAATTTTGAAACAATTTCTCACCTCAATCCTGATTCAAAGATCTGTGCCTTCAAGGATTTATCGGTCACCACCTCGTGCAAACCGCACTAAGTTCATAAACTCAGTGGAATATTCCGTCACTAAAATATTCTCCTACTTCAAACTGAATAAATTTATTGCGAACTGAATTTTTAACATATGAGGGTAGATTATTTTTTCAAACAATTCTTCAAGACCCTCCTATGTCATACCTTTGTCCATTCCAACCTGTACTGTAAAATCCCACACCTAACATGCAAGATATTCTAAAATGTACATCGCTAGATTCACTTTCAATTCTTCTAGTGTTCCTAGTAAATTGAATATTCAATTCATCATGTTCAACCACGCTTTTACTCTTTATAGCTCTGAATCACCCCAAAAGATGGGTGGATTCATTTTTTGAAACTGAATTGGGTGATTCAAATGCCTTTTCTAATCACTTCTATTCCTGCTTTCCACAGTTTAAAAAGCTTTCACTATGCTCTACGCTAGATTCTGGTTTACCCATGGCTTATGTGCAACAACATTTTCAGCAGCATCCTCTGGTTGGTCTCTATGATGTCAAGCTGGTGTCATTTATATCAATACAAGAATCACCAGAAGTCTCACTCCCCATAAATTTAAGGCTTACAATTTCAAAATATATCACGTTCTAGATACACAAACCGTGCTTTCTGAAATTTCCATTATTCCATGTTCAACCATTTTGAAAAAACCACTATGTTTTGAAAATTGACCCATTTTCCAAATACGACAACCATTCTCTTTTCCAAACCACTCATTTGAAAACAATTTCCAAATGATTAAAAAATCAACATAATCAAATTATATCATAAATAATTATTCCCAATGAAACATGTAATCCTTGTGGGAATTAATTTATACCATAAATTTCATTCTCATCTCATTGGCTACACCCACAAAAATGAGAACATTGAAAGGCGCTGTCATGGGTTCCCTCAAATGATTAGTGGTTTTTGGGTACTTAGGTGCAGTAGAGTGGCTGACCAAGGTCATCTCTCTAAGGAGGAAGTGAATTAAAACAACATCTTAAAGGTATTAAAAAATAAAATAAAAGAGAATAAAAACACTACTTGAAAGGATGGGGGTTGTTTATCATTTATAAAACTAGAATAATTTTTCAGGAAGAAGATTTCATTTTTTAATTTTTATTTTTTTAAATGAAGTTCGATTAAAATAACACAACAAGAATATGTTTTTTTAGAAAATATTTAAAAGGAATAATCGATCTAACTATACCTATTCATTTACTTATTCATCATTATCATTTAAATTAATACCCACTTAATTATGATCCCTTATTTTGTTAACCCTCGAACCCTACAAGAGTTAACTTAACCACAAAATGAAATTACTTAAACCCTAGTCTAGCTTCGGAACACCCAATCACAGCACCCAACTTTGATTGATGTTCTAAGGTTATATTATGGTCAGTGGTTAATTAGAGAACATATAAATTATAGACATGAGTATTAATTGAGTTTAGGGATTATATTTTAACTCTATAAACTTATCACGTGTGGACTTTTATTACAGATTAAGATCGCGCTCTCACAATTCACACAATACTCGATCTCGCGTGTTTTTGTGTTAATTGTTCAACTGCTTTCTTAGTTTATTCTTATTTAAAAACATAATTAATAGATCATATTAAGTGAATTAAATTAGTTCAATGATTCCAAATAAGTAAATGAATAGGATAGAAGATAGATCGATCACTAATAAAACTACTCATCCATGGGCAGTGTGGTCAACATGGAGACGTTTTTCATGAGCAAAGAATTGAAAGGGTAGAACCCAATCTCATCTCCACTCTTTAATTACATCCCAAAGATGAAGATAAGAATATGAAAAGGGAAAAACACAAAAGATTAATTGAACGAGAATTCAATATACATTCATGAAAGCAAAGAAATAAAAATATGAGGTGGGATAGGAGAGCCTTTTGGAAGAGATGTTTCCACAAAGCCTTACTCATTCAAAGAGTTTTGAGAGGATCCCAAGAGAAACCCTTTTGGAAAAACCTTCCCAATTCCTTTAACAACCATCCAAAAGAGTGAAAACACCAATTTATAGAGTGGTGGGGAGACTAGGTTCAAAGTGGTTTCAAGTGTGAATGGGGAATCTCAGTAAAATATTTTAAGCCAACTTGCACTGCTCATTTGACCTTAAAACGCATGAACCAGTTGTTCTTTCAGTAGGATAATTTGTGAGAAATTGGGTTTTAGATCTCCTCTCAAAAGTTGGGCTCAATACATGCATGGATGTAGAAGTTATGGCCCAAATATAGAACTCATGTCCAATCTGGCGAGTCCAGCCCAACTTTGACTTCATGGCCCATTTTCACTAACCAAATGCATGCTTTAACTCTAATGTCCTAAACTAAAGTTATATAACATTAATTCTGACAACAATTTACAAAATATTAACTTCAAATAATTCAAATAAAATTATTTATGTTCAAAATACTACAGTGCACTATAAAGGGCAAAAATTGAATTTCCATCAAATTTTCAAATGTATGATCTAATCCCAAATATTTTATAAATAAACATATTTAACAAAATGTGAGGAAATTTCATTATTTTATATCAATAAAATATTCAATAAAAATTTGTTTTATCAACTCCCCCATACTTACCCTTTTGCACTCTTGGGTAAAACCTCATATCACGTATTTTGAAAAATTGTGACAAGTAAACATAAATATCAAATCAAAACAAATTTTAAAACACATGTCCTTGAGATACAAAAAATACACACCAAAAAACAAAAGTTATCATGCATCATAAATGTCCATTATTTCAAGTTCTCCATTTATATCATTCAATATATTTCCACTTCATTTATCCTACTATACACAAAACACTTACCTCACTTGAATTTTCTCTTATCACACAAATGTCAATTTTTCAACAATGTATTTCTTATCCAAACTCATACTAGGGTCACCATAGGCTTGATAAATTTCTACATCACCACCCAATGGGAGAAAAGGACATATTTTTATAATTAGGAATTTCCAGGGTCATTCTGTGGCTTTTTTTGGTAAGATTTAGATGTGAACAATTCTGAGGTTGAATGAGGGGCCTTGACTTGTTTTGAAGAAAAATTGCATTAATATAATTTTTTCTTAAATATGGTCTCCTCTATAATCCCCATAGCATAAATTCGTGTTCATAATCATGAAAAATAAATGAATATTCTTACCATTCAACATTTTAGCTGTAAAAATATAGCATCCCGCATCTTTATCACATAAACTTTCATTACATTTTACGAAACCGAGGATCTTTAAGGTTTAGTGTCTTGGAAACCAGAAACTTTAAACATGAAAACATAAAACATTCTTCTAAAACACTTGAAAGGCTTCTCTTCATGTTCATCCTAGGTTCATTACTGCATCACATAACCTGGGAGCATACATCAAAAGAAAGGGTGAGCAAAAGCCCAGTAAGGAAAACAAGAGAAACATTTTACATGTGAACTTGAGATACTTCAATAAGGTCATGAAAAAGAACTTTAAGGCATGAGAATGAAATAAGGAGGAATATCATAATAAAAGTAACATTTTTCATAACTTGAAAATGTGGCTACATCATTTAACATAGACAATCATGAACATATCACCAAGGTCCATCCCCAAGGTGTCATTTGAAAATTACCAAGGTTATTCACCAAGGTATCGTGAAAATTGTAATCTCTAGTGGTTACATCATTACCCAATGCATTGGAGCGCTATCAGGGTGCACCCTTAAATTTGCCTTTATTATCATGTGAGCCACATATATCATCATCAAAAATTTCATAAATAACCCATATAGCATAAAATAAATGGGTTTCATTTCATAATCACAACGTTTTAAAAACTACTTTAAAGACATGATCTTTACGTCACTTTAAAACCCACAGAAAAAAAGGTGGGTCTCATGTATGTAAATCCTAGAATTTAAAATAGAACATTTTGGTATATATGTGAATACCCCTTTAGAATAAAGAGCTTTTAGTATTCACTTAACAATATAAAAGAACTTTAGAAAAAGAGAGAGACATTTTGAGACGGAAATTCTGCAGCATAACGACTATGTTACGAGGTTTTAGAAGACATTAAAAAAAGGAAAATGAGTCAAACATTCATAAATGACCCATAAAATAGTAGGTTGACAGAATAAGAAGGATACATGATCATGGTAATGAAATTTCAAGGACATACCATTTGAAATGAAAAACATGGAAGGAAGACAAAAATTACATTTCTCTTATGAAAGTTCGGCAGCCTAACGGCGTTACTTAAACTTCAACAAAAATGATTTGAAAAGATCAACTAGGGTCTCTCATCATGTGAACATAAGAGTTCAGTATGATAGATATAGAGATAATTCCCCAACATAATTAAAAAGGAACTTGAAAGACTTGACATGAAAGTAGAACTTTGAAAATAATGAGAAGGGTGAAAGAATCCCCTAAAAAATTCGGCAGCCTAACGGCGCCACATAAAACTTCAAAATACTGAATTGAAGAGATCAAATGGGGTCTCTCATCATATGAACATAAGAGTCAAGTATGATAGATATAGAGATCATACCCCAACATAACAAAAAGGAACTTAAAAGAATTGACATGAAAGTAGAACTTCAAAACGAGAAGGGTGAAGAACCACTTAAAAATTCGGCAGCCTAACGGCGCCACTTAAAACTTCAAAATTCTGAATTGAAGAGATCAAATGGGGTCTCTCATCATATGAACATAAGATTCCAGTATGATAGATATAGATATCATACCCCAATATAACAAAAAGGAACTTGAAAGAATTGACATGAAAGTAGAACTTCAAAACAAGAAGGGTGAAGAACCACTTAAAAAATCGGCAGCCTAACGGCGCCACTTAAAACTTCAAAATACTGAATTGAAGAGATCAAATGGGGTCTCTCATCATATGATCATAAAAGATCAGTATGATAAATTTAGAGATCATACCCCAACATAATAATAAGGAACTTGAAATAATTTACATGAAAATAGATCTTGAAAAATGAGAAGGGAGAAAGAATCCGTTACAAAAATTTCGGCAGCCTAACAACGCCACTTAAAACTTCATAAAACGAAATAATGAGAGTAAGAGGGGATCTCTCATTAAATGTACATGAATAGGTCATTAAGAGGAGTATAAAATAACATCCTCCAACATAAGAACATGGATCATAAAAGGAATGACATAAAAGAGATTACTTGAAATGAAAGAGAGAGGTCGGATCCCTTACCTTAAAACATAACTCTTAAAACTCAATGGTTGGGACCTTGAGAGCTTGGGGGCACCATGGGAGGACTCCTTGGGAGGTAATGAGACCAGAACTTCGTTGGGGGAGAGTGGGGAGTGGAATGGATGAGAGGATGGCTTGGTTTTTATTGGGAAAGTGAGGGGACAAGGCATTAATGGCAAAGGGACACCTCATTAGTGGTTTTGGCAAAACCATGGGCTTGCCCATGGTATTGGCCACTTGGGACAAATCATACCTTATCTCACTATTCATAATTCGAACATATTGATTACAAACTTCATACATCAATTAATGATGTCATTAATCACCCGTAACTTAAAAACTGTATTTTCACTATTCATCAAAAATCCAACTTTCTCAGAATAATCCCAAAATTTCACCTTAACCAAATATCAACGCTCTGATTAAAAATATGAACTCCATTTTATAAAAATAATTTTCTAAATATTTTTAATTTAATTTTTAAATAAAAACACTATTCACCGAAAATTCATTTTTTTCAGAAAAAACCCCAAAAATTACCATAGCATAATATCGGTACTCTGAGTTCAAAAATGAAATCCGTTTTATAAAAATAATTATCTAAATATTGTTAATTAAATTTTTAATTAAAAAACACTATTCACCCTAAAAACTAATACTTGAATAATAATATATGAAACCATTATTTAACCATTTTATTGAATCACATTACTTAATCAAGGTGCCTAGATTATATTAATACTTTCTTTAAGTGAGATTACTAATCCAATTGGACACATTACTAATCCTAATCATAAAATCACTATTCATAATTTACTATTCATCAAAAATTAAGTTGATCTTATTAGACTCTAAATTTCGTACTGAACATAATTGTAGAAGACCATTTTTCGAAAATCATTACACATTTTTAATTATTTAAGGTTTACACAACCATTTTTAAAATATCATTTTTTCTAAAATTCATCAAAAATATGCATACTATATTTATCCGGTCATTTAAAAATTCATAAAATTCATCATAATAAAAAATCCCAATTTTTATTTAAAACAAAGGATTACACAAGGCGGTTACAGTCTCCTTACATAGCCCCTTATCACACCAGCATAGGACCTAAGTGTAAAGTGTGCTAAGGTGAGAGAATCCGAGGGAGTCTCAGCTAACATCGCACGAGTAGTAATTTCTATCAGTTTGAACTTCTCATGAAGGCGATCCCGTT
The DNA here is from genome assembly GCA_963277665.1 of Viscum album. NCBI lineage: Eukaryota > Viridiplantae > Streptophyta > Magnoliopsida > Santalales > Viscaceae > Viscum > Viscum album. Next base: position 909,219,786 of record OY728139.1, read on the forward strand.
CTATCTTTATACGATGAAGTTCAGCTTGGGTTTGGTCTAGAGAAAAGCCCAGTGGTGCTACCTCCTTCCCAAGTTCTATTAGATGGGCTTCGATTGGTCCAAAACTACTGGGTGAGGCCATCAAATCTTCTTTCTATATTAACCCAGATTACTTGTATTTAGAGACAATAATCAAAACGTTTAGTTTCTAGTGGTCATATTGACCAATGGTCATATAACAGTCAAAAACCAACAGTATAATTTTAATTATACTCATGTTATCAAATGAAACATTTTTGTTGAGTATAAAAATAAAATAACACATAAAATTAGGAAACAAGATTTATTCAAAAATTTCAGGTTGTTACAATCTTCCCCCCTTAAGAAATTGCGTCCTCGTAATTTTTTAAAATTAGGTTTTGAAATTTCATTGAAAGTCCCATATCGGAAAAGGAGTCGGTAAAACTATTACTTTAAAAGAAAGAAAGGGAAGTACGAAGGTCACCCGAGTTAACCCACACTAAGATTCCATGTAGGAAAACAAGGACATGGAGGAGAAAACAAAGGGTCAAGTTCTGAGGGAGAGTGACAGAGAACATGATTAGGAGAAAGTTAACCATAAGAAAATCCCAAACTTATGATGTGTGTAAACGATCTTTGATTACCTAGTAGGAAAGGTAAACCAAAAACGTTTTTGTTTTACGTTCCTTTTCATAATTTTGAGGAATTCATTTACAACATAGAACAAAAACATAAGGAAATATATCTACCTTCATGTAGAGTTTCACCCTTTAATAAGTTTCTACCAAAACTAATCTTTTCTCCCAAACGATGAGCATTCAAAACTACTTGGTCTCATCAAAACACAAGAATCATCTTCTAGAGAATCACATAATCCACAAAAGATTAACTATCTATTTCTTCTATCTTTAAACATTATACCAAAAACAGAAAGGGTAAGGTTAAACAACTCTTCAAAAAGGAAGAATCCCATAGGAATGGAAACTAATTTTAAATCTTCAATGTTCCATGGTAATACCCAAAGTTCATCATAGACCATCCCATAAATAACGGTCCTTAAAATTCTTCAAAATAAACCAAACTAAAATTGAAACCCAAATACAAGAAGGATTTGATAACATTGTCTTCCAAAATAAACTTCATTGTTCATCTCCAAACAACATCAACCACTCCTAAAATCTTATAACAAAAGTAGCTAACCTAAACATATTTTACCCAAGATAGGTTAATCATTCCCGTAAGTAACCTAAATTACTATAATTCCACCATAAATTCATCGATTCTTCAAAATATAAGTCAACCTTACTCCTCAATGAAAATACCGTAGTAATCTATTTACCTCGATCATATAGGGTCCCCAAAATAGTGAACATATTCCAAAATAATAATCATTTTTAACCCCCTAATCATCTCTGTCATATTAATACGAAAATCATCGCATTTACTATCACATTGGTTTTTGGGACATATTCTTCCATTTCCTGCCATTAAATAAGAAAAGAAACTATAATTAGGGGCTTAAATACTTAGCTAATAATCATGAAAAGGAAACTTTAAGCATAAAAGGATAAACATGTAGAATAAAAGTATATCCTAACTTGTGATTTCCTAGGTTCCAATCTAGGTTATCCATGATCATATATTCTTATGTGAATATTTATATTGTTTTATCCTTTTTCCTTTAATAATGGTTCATACTAAGCTTATGAATTTACCAAAGCATATCCCCCAGGAGTGTCGTAACCAAGAGTGCAGCAAGGCCCGTTGTCGTGTACCAGTTCCCATTCGAGTCTAGCTCAAAGTGGTGTTTTCAGGTTTTACCCCTATGTACATCTATGCCAGAGCCACCTCTACCTGCTCATATGCAGACATGGATGTATTTTCTTGGAAACCCCTTACTCAATACCCACCAAAATACCAGGAAGATTTCCTATATTTAAACTTTTCTATAGGGTTCTTACTAGATTTTTCATATCCTAATTCCCACAAATAACTAAAACATCCTTTGATACCAACTATAGCATCCCGCATCTTTATCACATAAACTTTCATTACATTTTACAAAACCGAGGATCTTTAAGGTTTACTGTCTTGGAAACCAGGAACTTTAAACATGAAAACATAAAACATTCTTCTAAAACACTTGAAAGGCTTCTCCTCATGTTCATCCTAGGTTCATTACTGCATCACATAACCTGGGTGCATACATCAAAAGAAAGGGTGAGCAAAAGCCCAGTAAGGAAAACAAGAGAAACATTTTACATGTGAACTTGAGATACTTCAATAAGGTCATGAAAAATAACTTTAAGGCATGAGAATGAAATAAGGAGGCATATCATAATAAAAGTAACATTTTTCATAACTTGAAAATGTGGCTACATAATTTAACATAGACAATCATGAACATATCACCAAGGTCCATCCCCAAGGTGTCATTTGAAAATTACCAAGGTTATTCACCAAGGTATCGTGAAAATTGTAATCTCTAGTGGTTACATCATTACCCAATACATTGGAGCGCTATCAGGGCGCACCCTTAAATTTTCCTTTATTATCATGTGAGCCACATATATCATCATCAAAAATTTCATAAATAACCCATATAGCATAAAATAAATGGGTTTCATTTCATAATCACAACGTTTTAAAAACTGCTTTAAAGACATGATCTTTACGTCACATTAAAACCCACAGAAAAAAAAGGTGGGTATCATGTATGTAAATCCCAGAATTTAAAATAGAACATTTTGGTATATATTTTAATACCCATTTAGAAGAAAGAGCTTTGAGTATTCACTTAATAATATAAAAGAACTTTAGAAAAAGAGAGAGACATTTTGAGACGGAAATTCTGCAGCATAACGACTATGTTACGAGGTTTTAGAAGACATTAAAAAAAGGAAAATGGGTCAAACATTCATAAATGACCCATAAAATAGTAGATTTACATAATAAGAAGGATACATGATCATGGTAATGAAATTTCAAGGACATACCATTTGAAATGAAAAACATGGAAGGAAGACAAAAATTAGATTTCTCTTATGAAAGTTCGGCAGCCTAACGGCGGTACTTAAACTTCAACAAAAATGATCTGAAAAGATCAACTAGGGTCTCTCATCATGTGAAAATAAGAGTTCAGTATGATAGATATAGAGATAATTCCCCAACATAATTAAAAAGGAACTTAAAAGACTTGACATGAAAGTAGAACTTTGAAAATAATGAGAAGGGTGAAAGAATCCACTAAAAAATTCGGCAGCCTAACGGCGCCACTTAAAACTTCAAAATACTGAATTGAAGAGATCAAATGGGGTCTCTCATCATATGAACATAAGAGTCCAGTATGATAGATATAGAGATCATACCCCAACATAACAAAAAGTAACTTGAAAGAATTGACATGAAAGTAGAACTTCAAAACGAGAAGGGTGAAGAACCACTTAAAAATTCGGCAGCCTAACGGTGCCACTTAAAACTTCAAAATACTAAATTGAAGAGATCAAATGGGGTCTCTCATCATATGAAAATAAGAGTCCAGTATGATAGATATAAATATCATACCCCAATATAACAAAAAGGAACTTGAAAGAATTGACATGAAAGTAGAACTTCAAAACAAGAAGGGTGAAGAACCACTTAAAAATTCGGCAGCCTAACGGCGCCACTTAAAACTTCAAAATATTGAATTGAAGAGATCAAATGGGGTCTCTCATAATATGATCATAAAATATCAGTATGATAAATTTAGAGATAATACCCCAACATAATAAGAAGTAACTTGAAATAATTTACATTAAAATAGATCTTGAAAAATGAGAAGGGAGAAAGAATCCGTTACAAAAATTTCGGCAGCCTAACGACGCCACTTAAAACTTCATAAAACAAAATAATGAGAGTAAGAGGGGATATCTCATTAAATGTACATGAATAGGGCAGTAAGAGGAGTATAAAATAACATCCTCAAACATAAGAACATGGAGCATAAAAGGAATGACATAAAAGAGATTACATGAAATGAAAGAGAGAGGTCGGATCCCTTACCTTAAAACATAACTCTTAAAACTCAATGTTTGGGACCTTGAGAGCTTGGGGGCACCATGGGAGAACTCCTTGGGAGGTAATGAGACCCGAACTTCGTTGGGGGAGAGTGGGGAGTGGAATGGATGAGAGGATGGCTTGGTTTTTATAGGGAAAGTGAGGGGACAAGGCATTAATGGCAAAGGGACACCTCATTAGTGGTTTTGGAAAAACCATGGGATTGCCCATGGTATTTGCCCATGGTATTGGCCACATGGGACACATAATACCTTATCTCACTATTCATAATTCCAACATATTGATTACAAACTTAATACATCAATTAATGATGTCATTAATCACCCGTAACTTAAAAACTGTATTTTCACTATTCATCGAAAATTCAGCTTTCTCAGAATAATCCCAAAATTTCACCTTAACCAAATATCAATGCTCTGATTACAAATATGAACTCCATTTTATAAAAATAATTTTCTAAATATTTTTAATTTAATTTTTAAATAAAAACACTATTCACCGAAAATACATTTTTTTCAGAAAAAAACCCCAAAAATTACCATAGCATAATATCGGTGCTCTGAGTTCAAAAATGAAATCTGTTTTATAAAAATAATTATCTAAATATTTTTAATTAAATTTTTAATTAAAAAACACTATTCACCTGAAAAAACTAATACTTGAATAATAATTTATGAAACCATTATTTAACCATTTTATTGAATCACATTACTTAATCAAGGTGCCTAGATTATATTAATACTTTCTTTAAGTGAGATTACTAATCCAATTGGACACATTACTAATCCTAATCATAAAAACACTATTCATAATTTACTATTCATCAAAAATTAAGTTGATCTTATTAGACTCTAAATTTTGTACTGAACATAATTGTAGAAGACCATTTTTCGAAAATCATTACACATTTTTAATTATTTAAGGTTTACACAACCATTTTTAAAATATCATTTTTTCTAAAATTCATCAAAAATATGCATACTATATTTATCCGGTCATTTGAAAATTCATAAAATTCATCATAAGAATAAATCCCAATTTTTATTTAAAACAAAGGATTACACAAGGAGGTTACGGTCTCCTTACATTGCCCCTTATCACACCAGCATAGGACCTAAGTGTAAGGTGTGCTAAGGTGAGAGAATCTGAGGGAGTCTCAGCCAACATCGCACGAGTAGTAATTTCTATCAGTTTGAACTTCTCGCGAAGGAGATCCCGTTCTATCTTTATACGATGAAGTTCAGTTTGGGTTTGGTCCAGAGCAAAGCCCAGTGGTGCTACCTCCTTCCCAAGTTCTGTTAGATGGGCTTCGATTGGTCCAAAACTACTGGGTGAGGCCATCTAATCTTCTTTCTATATTAACCAAGATTACTTGTATTTAGAGACAATAATCAAAACGTTTAGTTTCTAGGGGTCATATTGACCAATGATCATATAACAGTCAAAAACCAATAGTATCATTTTAATTATACTCATGTTATCAAATGAAACATTTTTGTTGAGTATAAAAATAAAATAACACATAAAATTAGGAAACAAGATTTATTCAAAAATTTCGGGTTGTTACGATCTTCCCCCCTTAAGAAATTGCATCCTCGAAATTTTTTAAAATTAGGTTTTGAAATTTCATTGAAAGTCCCATATTGGAAAAGGAGTCAGTAAAACTATTACTTTAAAAGAAAGAAAGGGAAGTACGAAGGTCACCCGAGTTAGCCCACACTAAGATTCCATGTAGGAAAACATGGACATGGAGGAGAAAACAAAGGGTCAAGTTCTGAGGGAGAGTGACAGAGAACATGATTAGGAGAAAGTTAACCATAAGAAAATCCCAAAATTATGATGTGTGTAAACGATCTTTGATTACCTAGTAGGAAACGTAAACCAACAACGTTTTTGTTTTACGTTCCTTTCCATAATTTTGAGGAATTCATTTACAACATAGAACAAAAACATAAGGAAATATATCTACCTTCATGTAGAGTTTCACCCTTTAATAAGTTTCTACCAAAACTAATCTTTTCTCCCAAATGATGAGCATTCAAAACTACTTGGTCTCATCAAAACACAAGAATCATCTTCTAGAGAATCACATAATCCACAAAAGATTAACTATCTATTTCTTCTATCTTTAAACATTATACCAAAAACAGAAAGGGTAAGGTTAAACAACTCTTCAAAAAGGAATAATCCCATAGGAATGGAAACAAATTTTAAATCTTCAATGTTCCATGGTAATACCCAAAGTTCATCATAGACCATCCCATAAATAACGGTCCTTAAAATTCTTCAAAATAAACCAAACTAAGATTGAAACCCAAATACAAGAAGGATTTGATAACATTGTCTTCCAAAATAAACTTCGTTGTTCATCTCCAAACAACATCAACCACTCCTAACATCTTATAACAAAAGTAGCTAACGTAAACATATTTTACCCAAGATAGGTTAATCATTCCCGTAAGTAACCTAAATTACTATAAGTCCACCATAAATTCATCGATTCTTCAAAATATAAGTCAACCTTACTCCTCAATGAAAATATCGTAGTAATCTATTTACCTCGATCATATAGGGTCCCCAAAATAGTGAACATATTCCAAAATAATAATCATTTTTTAACCCCCTAATCATCTCTGTCATATTAATACGAAAATCGTCGCATTTACTATCACATTGGTTTTTGGGACATGTTCTTCCATTTCTTTCCATTAACTAAGAAAAGAAACTATAATTAGGGGATTAAATACTTAGCTAATAATCATGAAAAGGAAACTTTAAGCATAAAAGGATAAACATGTAGAATAAAAGTATATCCTAACTTGTGATTTCCTAGGTTCCAATCTATGTTATCCATGATCATATATTCTTATGTGAATATTTATATTGTTTTATCCTTGTTCCTTTAAAAATGGTTCATACTAAGCTTATGAATTTACCAAAGCATATCCCCTGGGAGTGACGTAACCAAGAGTGTAGCAAGGCCCGTTGTCGTGTACCAGTTCTCATTCGAGTCTAGCTCAAAGCGGTGTTTTCAGGTTTTACCCCTATGTACATCTATGCCAGAGCCACCTCTACCTGCTCGTATCCAGACAGGGATGTATTTGCTTGGAAACCCCTTACTCAATACTCACCAAAATACAAGGAAGATTTCTTATATTTAAACTTTTCTATAGGGTTCTTCCTAGATTTTTCATATCCTAATTCCCACAATTAACTAAACCATCCTTTGATACCAACTATAGCATCCCACATCTTTATCACATAAACTTTCATTACATTTTACAAAACCGAGGATCTTTAAGGTTTAGTGTCTTGGAAACCAGGAACTTTAAACATGAAAACATAAAACATTCTTCTAAAACACTTGAAAGGCTTCTCCTCATGTTCATCCTAGGTTCATTACTGCATCACATAACCTGGGAGCACACATCAAAAGAAAGGGTGGGCAAAAGCCCAGTAAGGAAAACAAGAGAAACATTTTACATGTGAACTTGAGATACTTCAATAAGGTCAAGAAAAAGAACTTTAAGGCATGAGAACGAAATAAGGAGGCATATCATAATAAAATTAACATTTTTCATAACTTGAAAATGTTGCTAAATCATTTAACATATACAATCATGAACATATCACCAAGGTCCATCCCCAAGGTGTTATTTGAAAATTACCAAGGTTATTCACCAAGGTATTGTGAAAATTGTAATCTCTAGTGGTTACATCATTACCCAATGCATTGGAGCACTATTAGGGCGCACCCTTAAATTTGCCTTTATTATCATCTGAGCCACAAATATCATCATCAAAAATTTCATAAATAACCCATATAGCATAAAATAAATGGGTTTCATTTCATAATCACAACGTTTTAAAAACTGCTTTAAAGACATGATCTTTAAGTCACTTTAAAACCCACAGAAAAAAAGGTGGGTCTCACGTATGTAAATCCCAGAATTTAAAATAGAACATTTTGGTATATATGTGAATACCCCTTTAGAAGAAAGAGCTTTGAGTATTCACTTAATAATATAAAAGAACTTTAGAAAAAGAGAGAGACATTTTGAGACGGAAATTCTGCAGCATAACGACTATGTTACGAGGTTTTAGAAGACATTAAAAAAAGTAAAATGGGTCAAACATTCATAAATGACCCATAAAACAGTAGATGGATAGAATAAGAAGGATACATGATCATGGTAATGAAATTTCAAGGACATACCATTTGAAATGAAAAACATGGAAGGAAGACAAAAATTAGATTTCTCTTATGAAAGTTCGACAGCCTAACGGCGTTACTTAAACTTCAACAAAAATGATTTGAAAAGATCAACTAGGGTCTCTCATCATGTGAACATAAGAGTTCAGTATGATAGATATAGAGATAATGCCCCAACATAATTAAAAAGGAAATTGAAAGACTTGATATGAAAGTAGAACTTTGAAAATAATGAGAAGGGTGAAAGAATCCCCTAAAAAATTCGGCAGCCTAACGGCGCCACTTAAAACTTCAAAATACTGAATTGAAGAGATCAAATGGGGTCTCTCATCATATGAACATAAGAGTCCAGTATGATAGATATAGAGATCATACCCCAACATAACAAAAAGGAACTTGAAATAATTGACATGAAAGTAGAACTTCAAAACGAGAAGGGTGAAGAACCACTTAAAAATTCGGCAGCCTAACGGCGCCACTTAAAACTTCAAAATACTGAATTGAAGAGATAAAATGGGGTATCTCATAATATGAAAATAAGAGTCCAGTATGATAGATATAGAGGTCATACCCCAATATAACAAAAAGGAACTTGAAAGAATTGACATGAAAGTAGAACTTCAAAACAAGGGTGAAGAACCACTTAAAAATTCGGCAACCTAACGGCGCCATTTAAAACATCAAAATACTGAATTGAAGAGATAAAATGGGGTCTCTCATCATATGATCATAAAAGATCAGTATGATAAATTTAGAGATCATACCCCAACATAATAATAAGTAACTTGAAATAATTTACATGAAAATAGATCTTGAAAAATGAGAAGGGAGAAAGAATCCATTCCAAAAATTTCGGCAGCCTAACGACGCCACTTAAAACTTAATAAAACGAAATAATGAGAGTAAGAGGGGATCTCTCATTAAATTTACATGAATAGGGAAGTAAGAGGAGTATAAAAGAACATCCTCCAACATAATAACATGGAGCATAAAAGGAATGACATAAAAGAGATTACTTGAAATGAAAGAGAGAGGTCGGATCCCTTACCTTAAAACATAACTCTTAAAACTCAATGGTTGGAACCATGAGAGCTTGGGGGCACCATGGGAGGACTCCTTGGGACGTAATGAGACCAGAACTTCGTTGGGGGAGAGTGGGGAGTGAAATGGATGAGAGTATGGCTTGGTTTTTATAGGGAAAGTGAGGGGACAAGGCATTAATGGAAAAGGGACACCTCATTAGTGGTTTTGGAAAAACCATGGGCTTGACCATGGTATTTGCCCATGGTATTGGCCACTTGGGACACATCATACCTTATCTCACTATTCATAATTCGAACATATTGATTACAAACTTAATACATCAATTAATGATGTCATTAATCACCCGTAACTTAAAAACTGTATTTTCACTATTCATCGAAAATTCAACTTTCTCAGAATAATCCCAAAATTTCACCTTACCCAAATATCAACGCTCTGATTAAAAATATGAAATCCATTTTATAAAAATATTTTTCTAAATATTTTTAATTTAATTTTTAAATAAAAACACTATTCACCGAAAATTCATTTTTTCAGAAAAAAAACCCCAAAAATTACCATAGCATAATATCAGTGCTCTGAGTTCAAAAATGAAATCCATTTTATAAAAATAATTATCTAAATATTTTTAATTAAATTTTTAATTAAAAAACACTATTCACCCGAAAAAACTAATACTTGAATAATAATTTATGAAACCATTATTTAACCATTTTATTGAATTACATTACTTAATCAAGGTGCCAAGATTATATTAATACTTTCTTTAAGTGAGATTACTAATCCAATTGGAAACATTACTAATCCTAATCATAAAATCACTATTCATAATTTACTATTCTTCAAAAATTAAGTTGATCTTATTAGACTCTAAATTTCGTACTGAACATAATTGTAGAATACCATTTTTCGAAAATCATTACACATTTTTAATTATTTAAGGTTTACACAACCATTTTTAAAATATCATTTTTTCTAAAATTCATCAAAAATATGCATACTATATTTATCCGGTCATTTGAAAATTCATAAACTTCATCATAAGAAGAAATCCCAATTTTTATTTAAAACAAAGGATTACACAAGGCGGTTACGGTCTCCTTACATAGCCCCTTATCACACCAGCATAGGACCTAACTGTAAGGTGTGCTAAGGTGAGAGAATCTGAGGGAGTCTCAGCCAACATCGCACGAGTAGTAATTTCTATAAGTTTTAACTTCTCGCGAAGGTGATCCCGTTCTAGCTTTATATGATGAAGTTCAGCTTGGGTTTGGTCCAGAGCAAAGCCCAGTGGTGCTACCTCCTTCCCAAGTTATGTTAGATGAGCTTCGATTGGTCCAAAACTACTGGGTGAGGCCATCGAATCTTATTTCTATATTAACCAAGATTACTTGTATTTAGAGACAATAATCAAAATGTTTAGTTTCTAGTGGTCATATTGACCAATGGTCATATAACAGTAAAAAACCAACAGTATCATTTTAATTATACTCGTGTTATCAAATGAAACATTTTTGTTGAGTATAAATATAAAATAACACATAAAATTAGGAAACAAGATTTATTCAAAAAGTTCGGGTTGTTACAAAAAATGTCAATATTCCCAAGCATGATTTTCTAGAAATCTCCAGATAGGCCCGACTTTCTTCCTCTGTTAGAAGCTCCAGAAAGGCACACCTTCAATTATCATGAAAGCTCTAAAAAAGGAATAACTTTTATTATAATGATTTTATTCAGTAGAAAACACATCTCTTCATAATTTTATTTTCCACCCAAATTGTCACAAAATGTGGTAGAACAACACAAGATAGCTTCCCCGACAATTTAGTTCAACTGGATTATTCAATTTCACTTAAAGAGTTGGTTGGATAGGGAAAATTGGATTGTAATGTGGCTACCAAATAGGATTCTCATGGATTCTAAGGGATGCAAGTATTAAATTTTCAAGTTAGACCATTATAAAAAGGATTCATTGAAATAGGGGATTTAATACCAAACAAATTCCTCAATCATTTAAAACATAAGTACCTAAAACCCTCATGTTTTGATAGGAATAAATCAAATTCTGGTTAAATCAAGCATGGTTTGGTTCCCTCAAGAAGTGAGGTAAATGTAAAGAATATGAAAAAAATGGTTCAGAAGCCTCATAGGAAAGTGATTTCAAATATAAAGATAGTGATATGTTTCATGGGATTCAAAATTCAGAGTACTTTCCAGGAAATTACTAAAGATTTGAACATGAAACAAAGTTATCTTCAGCATTCATTTAAGCTCAGTTTCATGGGATAAATTTTTTCACTTATTAATATGAATTTCAAAATTTTGATGATAATCATTTATGCTAAATGTTTTTAAAAAACACAAAAATTTGAAAAATAAACCCACAATTTTTAAAAAACACACAATTTTTTTTGAAAATCATTGAAAAACATGAAAACAATTGAAATTATTAAACTAAAAGGTTCCCTCCCCACACATAAAATATTTCATTGTCCTCAATGTGAACCCATGAGATGATATATGAACATGAAATGTATAATTTTTAATAAGAAAAAGAATAAAAAACTAAACGGGTTAGGAACAACCTGATATGCTCAAGTGATGACGGGGTCATGCAGTGTGATGAAATCCACTGCATCAATAGTAAGTCCCTCAATGTATTTCTTCAAAAATTTCCCATCGACTATAAAGCTCCTTCATGTGTCTTCTTGTGTGATCTCCACTTCCCCATAAGGAAAAACATTAGTCATAACATAAGCACCAAACCACCTGGAACACAACTTACCTGAAATCAGCTTCAGTCGTGAACTATAGAGAATGACTTATCTCCAACTTGAAATTCTCTAGTCTCGATCATTTTTTCACGAGATTATTTTGATCATTACTTGTAGAGCATTGAGTTCTCATATGAAGACAATTTAATCTCCTCGTGCTCTTGAATTTGCAGCTTCCTTTGGATTCCACCTTGTGCCAAATCCATGTTGCATTTCTTTATAGCCCAATTAGCCTGATGCTCAACTTTCATAGGGAGATGACATGCTTTCCTAAAAAAAATCTGAAATGGGTAAATACCAATGAGTGTCGTGTATATTGTCCTATAAGCCCAAAGTGAATCATCCAAGAGCTTTCTCCAATATTTCTTATTCGGTTGCACAGTTTTCTCCAAAATTTGTTTTAACTCCCTATTTGAAACCTCATCTTGACCATTTGTTTGAGGGTGGTATGGTTTTGATGTTTTATGTGTCACCCCATACTTTCGAAGGGGGGAAGACAAATTCTGATTTCATAATTGTGCCCCTTGGTCACTGATGATGGTCATTGGTACTCTAAACCTTCAAAAATATGTGTTTTGACAAATTCCACTACAACATGAGAATCATCGGTCCTAGTGGCCTTAGCCTCCACCCATTTACTCACATAATCGACATCAACAAAAATATACAAAAACCCAAAGGAACTAGGAAAAGGACCCATAAATTAGTTTCCACATACATCAAAAATCTCACATAATCGTGTGGGTTTTTGGGGCATCTCATGTCTCCTAGAAATGTTTCCAGTGTGTTGGAAATGAGAGCATGACTTACAAAACACATGGGCATCATGGAATAAGCTGGTCCAATATAATCTAGAGTCCAAAACTTTCCTAGTTGTCTGTTGGGGTCTAAATTTTCCCCTACAAGAAATAGTATGACAAAAATGTAAAACAGAGTCCAAGTCATGATCAGGAACACACCTCCTAATAACTTGGTCACTACACATGTGCCACAGGTATGGATCATCCCAAAAATAAAATATTGACTCACTATTTAACTTTTGTACTTGATGTTTCTTGAAATTTACAGGGATTTCAAAGGTAACAAGGTAGTTAACAAAATAAGCATACCAAGGATACGTACCTGAGATGGAATAAAGATGCTCATCAGGGAAAGTGTCTCAAAGTGGTACCTGGTCTAAGGTGTCATCCTCTAGTGTGTGAGTAAGCCTACTCATGTGGTCTGCCACCAATTTTTCTGACCCCTTATTATCCTTTATGTCAATATCAAATTTCTGAAGAAGGATAATCCATAGGATAAGTCTGGGCTTTGTGTCTGGCTTCTTCAAGAGGTACCTCAGAGATGCATGGTCAGAAAAAAACAACTACTTTAGATACTAATAAATATGAATGGAATTTATCTAAATCTAATATGACAGTAACAAACTCCTTTTTCATGGTTGTATAGTTTTATTGGGCTGAATCTAGTGTCCTCGATTCATATGCAATCACTTGTGAACATTCCTCCACCCTATAAGATAAGACAACTCCAAGAACGAAGTTGAAGGCATCACCCATGATCTCAAAAGGAATTTCACATTATGGGGGATGTATGATCATTTTAGTGGTCAGACGCATCTTCATCTCATCAAATGCTACCCTGTATGAATCATCAAACACAAAATCAGAATCCTTTTGAAGTAATCGTGACAAAGGAAGAGAAATCTTACTAAAATATTTGATGAAGTGCCGATAAAAGCCTGCATTCCCTAGGAAAGATCTAATATCACGCGCACATGAAGGATAGGGTAAGGATGTAATAATTTATGCCTTAGATATATCAACCTCTATCCCATGTTTTGACACTACATTCCCTAATACAATGCCATTATCTACCATGAAATGGTATTTTTTTAACGTTCAAGACCAGATTCTTCTCAATATAATGATTCAACACCTTTCCCAAACTACTTAGACATTCATCAAATAAGGATAGATAAACTATAAAATCATCTATAAATACCTCCATGTAGGTCTCAGTAAAATCATAAAAAATACTCACCATTCATCTTTGGAAGGTACCTAGAGCATTTCAAAGTCCAAATGGCATCTTCCTGTAGGACAATGTGCTGAATGGATAGGTGAATGTAGTCTCCTCCTTATCCACCTGAGCTATAGGAACCTGAAAATATCCAAAAAAATCCATCTAAGAAACAATAGTGTGTTTTCCCAGCTAGTCTCTGAAGAATTTTATCAATGAATGGGAGGGGAAATGGTCCTTGTGAGTGGACTGATTTAGTTTCCTATAATTAATACACACACACCAACTATTTTGAACCCTCATCAGAACTAACTCATCTTTATCATTTTTAACAACAGTAAAACCACTTTTCTTTTGCACAACATGAATAGTACTTACCCATTGGGAATCTAAAATGGGATAGATTATACCTAACTCAAGAAATTTTTCAACTTCTTTTTTAACAACTTCCAAAAAAGTTGGATTTAGTCTCCATTGTGGATGCCTAACCAGTTTAGCACCATCCTTCAAAAGAATCCTATGCATGAAAATGGAGGGGCTAATAACTGATATTTCATCCAATGTCTACCTAATTGCCTTAATGTTATCCCTCATAAGATTCAAAAGTTTTTCTTCATGTTTAAAAGGGATATTGTTAGCAATGATAACATGTAATTTCTCACCACTCAATATGTATGAGTATTTGAGATTTAGTGGCAATGGATTGAGTTCCAGTGTAGGGTGGTGCTGTATGGAAGGAGAAATTTAAGGAACTAAAATATGTTCACAATGAACATAAGTATCAGAATATACATCATAAAAATCAGAGAATAAAGCATCAAATCCATCGGCACACACAACAGCCATGTCATAATCAGAGTTCGCATGATCAAAATAAGAATATGATTCTATTTCAAAATCATATCTAAGATAGTCTTGTGAATTATAAACTGGTGTGGAAGTACTCTTAGATATCAAACTAGAACCAATGCTCATAATCTCCCTAATCATAGGTTAATCAAAATCCATGGGTTTTTTACTTGGTGGTACAAAATGGGAGATAAAAACATAGAATGGTCTACTATGTGGTACTTCACGGATTCCACGACATTAAATATCACAACTTCATCTCCAAACTCCATGGAAATTGTACCCTCATTGAAATTTATGATAGTTTTTTCTATTTTGAGGAAGGTTCTACCTAAGATAGTGGGAGCATGATAACTTAACTGATTATCCTCCTTGTTAAACACATAGAAATTTGTTGGAAAGATCATGTATCTTACCCAAAAAATTACATCCTCAAGGACTCTCACTGGATATGTCGTAGCTCTACTCGCCAACTACACCACTACTCTCATTAGCTTCAACTCACCAACTTGTAAAGAAGAGAATAGAGAGTGAGGCATCACATTTATGGAAGCTCCCAAATCACAAATATCATCAAAAAAGTGAAACTCCCCTATAGTGCATGTGATAGTGAATGTCCCTAGATCCTTGCACTTTGTTGGCATTTCTAGAGTTTGTGTAATGAGTGCTGACACATTCTTTCCAATATTGATCCTTTCATTTCCCATGATCCCTCTTTGAATGGTACAAATTTATTTTAAGAATTTTGGCATACCTTGGTATTTGTTTAATGGATTAATCTAAAGGGATGTTGATCTCTGCACACTTGAACGTGTCCAAAACCTTTTTTATATCACCTCCTTATCCATCATCTTGGTTTGTACAACCCTATTTGGAAAGGTAAGTGGTTGAAGAGGAACATCATCAATCTTTTTCTTACCTTTATCTTTCTCCTTGGGTTTCTCAACAGTTGGTGTGGAATGTGTATTTTCTAAAGTTGAGGTGAATCCTGGTGGAATGATGGGTTCATATGTATCATTTTTTTGCTTCCCACTTCTCAATGTTATTGAACTAACATCCCCTTTGGGATTTGGAGTAGGCTGGGAAGGTAGATTTTCCAAATTCTTACTTACCATTTCATGGAGGGCAGTGGCAATCTGGCTCATTTGAGTCTTCAACTCCCTCAGCTCCAAACCTTAACTCTTCATCTCATTCTGTTGATTAAGAACAATGTGTTTCAAAAGATCGTCAGTATTAGAATCTACCTTTGTTTGAGAATTATATTGTTTTTGACTTGTTAATGCTTGAGCTTCAAATCTTCTTTGGGGTTGTTGGAAATCATGTGGGTAAGGTGGATGAAACTCTATGTTTTGTTAAAGGGGGGGGCTTTGTTGTTGTCCAGATGCATACCTCATGTCTGATTGATCCTTCCACCCTTGGTTGTATGCTGGTGAAAAGGAATCAAACTTATTTTGGGTATGTGGCAATTTCTTCTACTGATATGATCAACCAGGAAACACTACTACACAGTCTTCTGTTTCTTGTAGTTGGGGAAAACAGTTAGTTGGGTGTCTTATCTCAGTGCCAATTCCACAAGTCCTTGAAGTAGGGGGTTGGGATTTATTTTGAGCTAAAGCAATATGTCTCACCATAGTGTTCAATTCTTCAATCTTCGTATCAGTAAAATTATTTTCAAGAGAGTAAGGACTTACCATATTTACTCCCTTGAATCGCTCCCAGTACTCATACATTGACTCCCCTTTCACTTTCCTGATCCCCGATATCTCTTTACTAATAGAATTGGTCCTTGATGTTGGAAACAATATTTTCAATAAAAGATATTTTAAATCATTCCAACAAGTTACATCTTCAGTTTTTAAATAATACATCCAGTCATTTGCAGCTTCATCAAGTGAGAATGGGAATGATCTTAGTTTGATTTGATCTTCAGAAACATTTCTTGGTTTTAATATTGAGAAAACCACATTAAATTATTTTAAATTTTTATTTGGATCCTCATCAGATAATCTATGAAATTTTGGAAGAAGGTGAATTAATCCAGATTTCAATTCAAAGTCTGATTTGAGATTTGGGTATAAAATGAAATTTGGTTGATAATTAATATCAGGTGCAGCCAATTCTTAAATGGTTCTATTAACTTCATTTCCATTATTTCCGGCCATTGGTTCTTGTTTTAATTTATACTTATAAGTTTTTCAAATTTAAATGTTCTTGGAGTGGAGGAATTCTCTAACTGGTTTAATGTCGAAACTTCCCATAGAATGAGAATGTTTGATTCGAACCCTAAGGTTGCGTTAAATCTCAGGGTCAAGATCTACGTGATCCTTGGTATAATTTCATTTAATAAATCATATAAAAATAAAAATAATTAAAGTGGACCATGATAAAAATTAGAATTTTGAGTTTATGGTCCAAAAAGAAGAAGAAAAAAAATTCAGATGGGTAAAGAAGGAAGAAAGAAGAGAAGAAGTGAATAAAATGTAAAATAAAATAAATACCTCCAGTTGGTTGAAATAATTACTTTCCCCCCCCCCCCCAAAAATAGTGCCAATTTGAAAGGAGTAGTCATGGGCGCCCTCAAAAGATTAGTGGTTTTTGGGTACTTTGGTGCAGCAGAGTGGCTGACCATGGTCATCTCTCAAAGGAAGAAGTCAATTAAAACAACTTCTTAAAGGTATTATAAAAATAAAATAAAATAGAATAAAAACACTACTTAAAAGGATGGGGGTTTTATCATTTATAAAACTATAATAATTTTTTTTAAAGAATATTTCTTTTTTAAATTTTTATTTTTTAAAATGACGTTCGATTAAAATGGCACAATAAGAATATGTTGTTTTAGAAAAATTTTAAAAGGAATAATTGATCTAACTCTACCTATTCATTTACTTATTGATCATTATAATTTAAATTCATACCCACTTAATTATGATCCCCTAATTTTTTGACCCTAGAAACCTAGAAGAGTTAACTTAACCACAAAGATAAAATTTCTTAAACCCTAGGCAAGCTTCAGAATACGCAATCGCAGCACCCTGCTTTGATTGATGTCCTAAGGTTAGATTATGGTTAGTGGTTAATTAGAGTACATATCCATTATATATATTAGTATTAATTGATTTTAGGGATTATATTTGAACTCTGCAAACTTATCCCATGTGGTCTTATTTTACCGATTAAGATCGCACTCTCACAATTCACACAATACTCGATCTCGCGTGTTTTTTGTGTTAATTGTTCAATTGATTGATTAGTTTATTATAATTTGAAAAATCAATTCATATATCATATTAATTTAATTATATTATCTCAATGATTAAAAATAACTAAATGAAGAGGGTATAATATAGATCAATCACTAAGAAAACTACTCTTCCATGCGCGGTGTGGTCATCATGGAGACGTTTTGATTGAGCAAAGAATTCAAAGTGTAAAACTCAATATCTTCTCCACTCTTGAATTCTAGTACAAAGAGGAAGATAAGAAGATAAAAATGGAAAAACACAGAAGATTAATTGAAGAAAAATTCAAGATACAAGCATGAAAGCAAATAAATACAAAGAGGAGGTGGGAGAGGGGAGGCTTTTTGGAAGAGATGTTTGCACAAATCCTTACTCCTTCCAGGAGTTGTGAGGGGATCCCAAGAGACACCCTTTCGGAAAAACCTTCCCAATTACTCTAACCATCCCAAAGAGTGAAATCACAAATTTATATAGTGGTGAGGAGGCTAGGTTCAAAGTGGTTTCAAGTGTGAATGTAGAATCTCAGACAAATATTTTAAGCCAAATTTCACCATTCATTTGACCTTCCAAATGCATGAAACTGTTGTTCTTCCAGTAGGATAATTTTTGGAAAATTGGGTTTTCGATCTCCTCTACAAATTTGGGCTCATGACATGTGTGTATGTAGACGTTATGGCCCAAATACATAACCCATGTCCAATCTGGCGAGTCCAGCCCAACTTTGACTTCATGGCCCATTTTCACCAACCAAATGCATGATTTATCTTCAATGTCCTAAATGAAAGTTGTAGAACATTAAGTTAGGAACACATTTAAATAATATTAACTTCAAATAATTCAAACTAAATTATTTATGTTCGAAATACTACAGTGAACTATAAAGGGTAAAACTGGAATTTTCGTCAAATTTTCAAATGAGTGATCTAATCCCAAATATTTTATAAATAAATATATTTAATGTAATGTGAGGAAATTTTATAATTTAATATCAGTAAAATATTCAATAAAATTTTTTTTATCAATCATTATCCCATAAGTGTATCTAAAACACTTATGTACCAAACTCTCTAGTAACTTTTAGTTCAACATAAAAGGGTTAGATATGTCCTTTTATGAAATAAATTTCAATTTCTTACAGTCCTATAACTTCCTACCATCTCTAATCAAGGAATAGACCAATAAAAAATGCTAACACCAAGACCAACAACTAATGCCAAAGAACTGAACAAAATTGAATGTCAAGGACCAAAAAAACTGATTCCACTTGTAACTTTCTACCCCTCCTCATTGGCTTGAGTTAAGTTAGAGGTGCTACTCGGACTTAGGCAACATTCCCAAGGTTCCAAAGGCTAGAAACAAATGTTGAGGTCTTCAAGAAAAATTGGGGAATGATTTTCCCTCATATTAAAAGAAACCAACCAAACTATCCATAACCAACCACAACTACATGATACATGTCAATAATGTAAACCAATAAAACACATTACCAAGAGACAATCATACAACCAAACCAATTCCATAACAATACCCAATTTCTAATACAACTGAACCACAATAATCCATAATTATAGTACCAAGAATAATATTAAACAAAAAAACTCAAAGAAGTTATGAAAAAACTCCATAGATCCACACCAAGATCAATGAACCACGCACCACATTACTATCCAAGCATCACGATGCACCACTAAAGGAATGAGATGCCTTACCCTTTCCTATATCCAGGAATAAAACATCTTCCAAATCACCAAAGTGACAAAGCAGGGGGTGAGTAATAATACTCAATAGGTTTTCCCCAACTAACTTCCCCACACACACCACTAGGATAGATCCGTTAGCATAGCTATATAAAATAATTTATATAAAGCCATTAAAGTATTTAAACAATTAAAAAAAGACAAACACATCCTTTCCCAAAGAAATTCACCCAAATCAACCCAATACCAAGGAAACAAACCAACTGAAGCAACAAAACATGTTATTAACCCAAATCCCCTTTCTTATTGTCAAAACTCATTCCAACTAGCATGGCCGTACGCATATCCTGAATATATACCCAAGTTTCTCAAACCCACACACCCAATATCTGTGTCATCATTTAGGTTGGAACTTCATGTATGAACCCGTCCACTTTTTATAGTGGTACTTCATGCCCACTTCCCTTTGATGGTGGTCCTTCATTCCCATTATCCATCCTCTCCCAACCATTATTAACCTCTTAAGCTAACTCCCATGCCAACAACATCCATCAAGTCACCATAGCATGAAAATTTAAAACTTCCAAAAATAGAACAACATTTTTCAAAAAACAATTACCACATCATATATACCAACATCTGTCAATAATCATTCCAAGATAACAATTTCCAACCAAACAACCCTTCAACCCAAAACCCTTCAATAAAATACAATTTATTGAAAACACTATTATGAAATATCAAAGACCAATCTCATTTCAATAAAACCCCCATTTTATTGAAAACCATTTTCATAACTCATTTTCTATAAAACCAACCAACCAATCAATTTTAAAATTAACATTTTAAAATATCACACAAAGCACATTGCACAACAAACCCCCTTTTCCCAAATCCACAAAACATCACGTAATGGGTTCAAAATAAGCTTCACATATCATAATCACAACCAATTTCGAGAAAAACCAATTAATTTAAAATTAAATCCTTCATGTTCTATCAAAATGGAGTTAAGAGTGAATCCATCTTCATTAGGGTTTCTGTGAAAAAGACCCACGCACAACTACACTACAAAACCGAGTGAAACATCCACAAAAACTCATTAGATGTATTTTCCTAAAATCAAAAATCTTAAATCTCATCATTTTATGCAACAAAAACCCTAGATCTATAAGTGATCGATTTAGATCTAGAAAACTAAGAGAAAAGGAGAAATATATCTAAGGAAAACCGTGAAACAACCAAGAGAGGAGACTTACCTGAGGAGAACTACCTTAGAACAACCAATAAAACCCTTCAATTCGCTTCCCAAATGAGTGGGAGAGGCCAAAAAACCATTGAGAATATTAAATACTGAGTGTGGTTTGTATGGTAGGAGAAAGGGGTGATTTAATGAAAATCCCGATTGACCCCATTTTTTAAAACCTGATTATTAATGTCGCGCATGATTAGCTCGCACGGTTTGAAAAACCACGAACTAACCATGTAGGTACTACTTTCCCAATGGGTACCTCGAATGTTTGGTCTACATGGTTAGACAAACTACATGTTGGCTGTGTGAAATCCTATTGTCTCGACTTGCACAGTTTCCTAGAGAAGCTGCATGTTTTCCCAAACCATGCTCAAACCATTTACCCATAGAAAAGCCTCTAAACCTTACCAAAACCCTTCCAAACTATCCCAAACATTACCAAATAATTTTATATAAATAAAAATACATAAAAAGGGGCTACATACCTCAAACAAGGGGTACTACACATCAAGGTGTTTCCTTCCATAAGTATTTCACATTGGAAAATTCTATTTTTTATTCTTCCCTTTATCCAATCTTTCCTCTACTGTCATCTTCTTCTCTAGTTTTCCCTTAAATTCCTAAGACTTGAGAATTATTTATTTTTATTGATATCACATGAGACTATACCTTCATACAATAAGGATGTTTGAGAGACTATTTCCGTTTGGAATAATGGTTTTAACCCATCAAATAATTGATCAATATTTCTCTTTGGATTGCATATATAATCCGCAACATGACTTTCTAACCATGTAAAGTTGGATTCATTCTTGGAAATGTTTTCATCCTATTTTTGTCTCAGACACAATAATTACCTTTACATATCCACTCACTATTCCTGAGGTAAATATTTCTCTAGGAAAATTTCCTTAAAATCCTTCTATTCCATATTTAAAATTAAATCCTCATCCTTTGTGTTTTGAATCAACATCCACCATTGATAAGAATCTCTATAGAGACAATAAACCTCCATGATAACCTTATCCCTTTCATTAATTCCCAATGTGTGAAATATCTTCTCTAAGGAACTGATCCACTATTCTACTACAAATGGTTTTGTAATCCCATTGAATTATGGAGTTTGTTGTCTTATGAAGTGGTAAAATATTTTTCCTCTATGTTGTGGATCAGGATGCTCCATACAGGTAAGGTTATTATTCACAACCTGAGTTAGTTGTCCCAATATATTTATAAGTTACTCAACTTCAGTTTTCGCTCCTACCATGACATCATTATCTTTCATAAGAGGGAAACCCCTATATAGGATACGTACACTGATATGGTTTCCATTCCTTCCACTAGGTTCCATTTCTAAAAAATGGAATACAGTAAATTAGGTTATAAATAATAATGCATAATTTTAAAATAAAATAACTCTTAACATAAATTGAAACATTTATGCATACATAATCTCATAATCATAAATACGATTTATTTGGGTATATATTTTCTTTTAATTATTTTATAATGGTTTCTAAAGAAAATGTGAATTATTCTAATAATTTTTCCCAGGAGTGTCAAACTAGGCTCAAATTAAGCCCCATTTTCATGTATCAGGTTATGTCAAGTCAGGCTCGACACACCTTGTCAGAGTTATTACCCCTAGTTACACTTATTCTAGAGCCACGTCCACCTGTAGTATTTTGAAAGGTATGAATTACTTGTAATACCCATATAATATCTAAATTACCAAAATTATGGGATGTTTTTATATGCTTATCCTCAAGGTCCAAATTAGGTTTATTTTCCCTAATAAATTTTTTTCTAAATCTAGTTTCCCAAGTTTCTACTAAACTTCCTCTAATACCAACTGTAATGACCTTGACCCCAGTAACCTGCTGTTAGTGAATTAATTAATTACATTGGTACTATGAACAAGTGTTCATAACATAAAGGATAGAATACTTTAGTAGATTTGGAAAATGAGATGAAGTCATAAGTCTTACACTACAACTTGAGAGTAAATATAACCTAGAAACTTAATTGGAAACATCCCTAAACTCCTAGATTATCCCTATATATCACTCAATAATACACAACTTTTCATCCTGGGAAAAAATAAATATAAGAATGGGGTGAGATCATATTCTCAATAAGTGTAAAAAATATAGCAGAATCTATCATAAACATAAACACTAAGGCTAGGTGAATTACAAAAACGCATGTCATTAAAACATAATCTGGAGCATAATATGGCTGGAATAAAAAGATGAATAAATAATCCCATATAAATAATCATATGAAATTTAACCATGGATATTATACTATTAAAATAATCACACTATTTATAAATTACTAATATCATAATGATGGAATACATAATTCTAAACATATAAAACGTACCATAAGGGCCTTGGCTAAGATATCTGAAAATAAATGGTTAAGGGATCAGCCAAATCCATATCAGTTTTGTCTCATGAGACCTACTGATGCATCGAGGTGCTATATAGGGCCCTTATAGTGACTTAATATGTCCAATAAATTACTCATATAAATGGGTTTAAACATAAATAATACATATATACAAAATATAAATAACTTTCCCCAATTCGAAAACATAATCACTACCCATTCTGAGTAGTATGGTGAATGTTATCAAGATAACACATCCATAGTAAAACTAATCATAAACCGTTTAATAAAATATGGTTTATGATACAAAAAAATATCAATCCCAATTAATAATAATATTTAATGTAGGATTTTGAAATAGATAAAAATACCTTAATAAAATCATTGATGAATTCTTTAGAGAAATACCCTTTTTTTTACTTTGGAAAGAAGAGTTCTGATGTAAAATCATTTATATTTATCATAAAATCATACTGTAACATGTATATCTTATAAAATAAAATGTAGGGACAATAAAATTATATTTTAGGAATAACTTAATTCCAACTAAATTGAAAACATGTAAAAAATAACATTTAATAAACTTTAGAAATGATCCACTCCCAAGCAGTTTAAGAGAAAATATAAGTCTTTAAAGCGGACAAATAATTAATTATTTTCATAAAACCAAAAAATACACTGAGATTTTTTTTAATGATAAAAATATATATTTAAAAAAAGTAATGTTGGCATAAAATATATTATGGAGAGCACTTGAAAATGTGTAAGAAACTAGGAAGTTCCCTTAAATCGGGCCTGTTTATTGGGAAGAATTGAGAAGGGAACCTAATAAAATTATTTATTTCCCATAAAATAAGGATAAAATGATATGGATACATGATTTTTTAACATATAAACATAATTTAAAATAATTATATACTTTTAAAGAAAAATTAAATTGGGGTAAAGATAGAGAAAGTGTAACCTGAAGGGAAATGGAGATTCGAGTAGAATCCCTTACCTTATGTCTGAAAGTGTTCTCCACTTGTACTTAACATCCTAGTTAATAAAACTAGATTCATAAACAATTAAATTTGAAACCTATTAAACATGTATTTTATTTATTATAATTTTATTAATTTCATTTAGGTTCTTTTTTATGATTTATAATATTCAATTCCATCGTTCGGAAGTGTTCGTTTCTTTGTTTTTCATGATTGGTTCACCTGTAAACATGTACGAAAGATCGTGTGAATTGAGAATAGTTATCCATAACTAAAATTATATTTTTTTAATAAAATTACATAATATTTAATTTTCTTATATATCACTTTTTCATATATGATAATGATTCATTAGATAAAACATTAATGATAACATTTTGTTCATTTTTTGGCGTTTTTGTGATCATGAAGCACTAGTTTTGTTTTATTAATTAATATCATGTATATATAATGGTTCCAGAATAATAAATAATTTTTAACATAAATATTATAAATAAAATTAACCATATAATGGTTTCATGACCATACTTGAAGGTGGAATTTAAAATTGAACATTCATCGTCTACAAAGGTGGTAAATCATCACCTCACAGACGATGTTTTCATTTTTAGAATAAGAAGGGGAAGAGAAAATAATTGATGGTGGATATCACATTATCATAATAAATTTAAAGTATATATAATATAATAGAGTTATAATTAATTTTTTTATGGAGGAGTTAAGGTAAGGATATTAAAAAAAATAAATTTAAAGAAACATAAAAGAACAAAAGGGGATTTACCTCTTGAATTCTTCTCCTTTAGAACCTCCTTAAAGAAGTTTGAAATTGTCTTTTGGTGAGACCAAAAAGACTAGAAAATGGGGGAGATGTTTAGGAGATTAAATCGGAAAAATATAATATATATTCAAGGATTTGGAGTTGTAAGGAGAAGAAGTGGGGATGGGTGCTATTTATAGTGGAGGAGAGGGGTGTTTTTTAATTATTTTGTTCATTCGTTTATTATTTTAGCTCAAGACTATCAATAGTTTGAATATTATCAATAAATATATTAAAATAATAGATAATATTTTGATATTATGGGCTTAAATCATCCATACATCATCTAGGACTTAATAATTTATGTATTTGTTAAATGTAGTAAATTACCGTATTTCACTATTCACCAAAATTTCAATTATTTTAGAAAAATACCAAAAAATCACCATAACCATTTTTTAATATTTAGAATTAAAAAATAATCTCCATTTTATTAAAATAAGTTTATAAATATTATAAATTTAATTTCAAAATAATATCATTATGTACTTAAAAAATATCAATTTTAATATTATAACTATTTTTATGACACTTTAAAAAAATAATTTAGTTCTTATAAAATTATATTATAATAATAAGAAAATAAAATATTAATTTATGAATCTATTTTTTAAAAATAAATATTCTTTTAAATCATTATTTTAGTTATAAAATTTTAAATAGTCATTTTTTCTTCATAAAAATATAAACACTTAATTTATCATTTTTAAAACATTAATTTTATTATTCTATGATATAAATATACCATATTTTAATTTATAAGATATCATAATTTTATATATACTTTCATAAGTAAAGTTACTGATCTATCAGTCATATTACTATTCTTAATAGTCACATTACTATTCAAAATATCATATTTAATAGTGTATTACAATTTTAAACTCAGTATTTAGTGAAGAATAATCTATCAATGATGCTAAATTTTAAAATATACATACCATAAGATATTTTTGTGTTACATTTTTAATTAATTAAAAATGAGAAATGTTATTCAATTTAAAATAGTTTTTAAAAAGAAAAACTTTAATCCAAAAAGTAAACATATACTAAAATGTGGTATAAAAATGATTTAAATGTCATTAATTAGATTAAATATAACTAAATAATACATATTTTACTTTAAAATAAAATTAAAATAATAGTGGGACATTTAAATTTTTTAATTTATCAAAAGAAATGACTATTTTACAAAAAATCATTATTTTTCACTATTCATTGAACGAGAAATATTTCTCAAAAAATTAAAAAATTTGACCAAAGTTAATTTTTATATGCTGATATAAAAATGTAGTTCATTTTATGAAATAATATTTCTAAATTTTATATGAAATAATTATAATACTTTTTCACAAAAATAAATAACAATTATTTTTGAAAAAACTGTCTTTTGAAAACACTACTGAAAATTGAGTTATTATTTACTAATAATTCATAAATACATTTATGTTGAGTATTAAATGTATATATATATATATATCATAAATTAGTTAATCCTACTCAAACCCATGAATTTAATGACTATGTTATAACAGTCGTATTTAAATAATCATTTTTTTGGGTTTGGTGTTGTGTATAGCATATGCTATCGAACATAGTTTTCTCTTTTCAAACTAGGGGCGTTACATTCTCCCCCCCCCCTCTAATAATTTAAATTCTCAAAATTTAAACTTGATATTGGTAATCAGTGTTTTTTCATGTGAATATATCTTTATTGAAAACCGACTTTGTAAAAAGGGTTAATAAAACATCCACTTGAAAAGAGATAAAGGGAATTATTAAGGTCATCACATAACTAGGTTTCTAATTAGGATAACATTAGTGGAAAGTGAAAATATATACATTGAATAAAAATAACTAACACTAAAGAAATAATATAGTGTGGTATATAACATGGTTTGGAGGAATAAATGACCGCAAATCCATAAATCTGTGATGGGTGAAAAGACCATTGATTCATAGTATGAAAATATTTTGTTTCACTATTTTTTTCCTAGATTAATGGAATTCCTTTATCATTTAGATTAGAAACATACGGTAATATAATTTCTTGAAAAAATATAATTTCATCCTTTAATAAATTTCCACTAAAATATAATATTTTTATCTAAATTTTGAGTACCCAAAATGAATTTTTCATGCCTGAAGAACTATAATAAGTGTCTAATGGGTCCCATAATCCACTAAAGAATAATAATCTATTCCTATTATATTTAATAAATCCAAAACATTTAGCATAAAGTAAGATAATACTTGAAATTAATAAACCATAATAAATTAATCACCAAAATTCAAGAAAAAATAATCCCAAAGGTTTAACATAGATCGTTTCATAAATAATTACCCATATATCCCAAATAACACCAATAAACTCAGAATTAAATAATGTTTTAACCTCAAAGGTTGTCTCATACCCTTCATTTTATACCTACAAAAACATAATTTAAATCTTATAAAATAATCCTATATATTAAACCTAATGGGTGTATATACCTCAACCTAATAAAACATCTACTTAAATATCATTAATCACCTCAAAATAAAAACAATTAATCCAATAATATATTTCCCAAAATATCCTTAATCATTCTTAACCCATATCACATAAATATCCAAAAATGGTATAAATTATTTTAAACATAATAATATACATATAAATATCTTCTCAATACTTTTTAGGTTTATCCATTCATCAAACACATATTAAGGGTTATCAATCCCTTAATCATGTGTTTTACAAAATATTACCTTATAACTAAATCACTTTTATAGGTTATCAGTACCATATAACATATGTTTTAAATCCTAAAATAATAAATATTGAGGAAATATCTTTATATGTTTTATGATTATTATATCCAAAATTTCCTTTATTTGCTAAATCTATAACATAATTCTAAAATACTAATATATACGCACTTAAATCCTTACACTTCAACTATTTCCATAGCATAGATCCTTCCTTTGTCTAGGATTTAATCATTGGATTAGGGAATTAACTTGGATAATTTCCATACTCTCCATGCATAAGACATTAAACAACCATGGGTTTCATATTTTTAATTTATTCCCTTCCATTTTACTATCTTTTCTTTATGAAAACTAGAAACATTATGCCATTTTTTCTAACTTAGAACACTTTTAAGTTCTTTTTTGGAATTTCCCTTGGTGATGCTTTTCATATTTTTAACACACAACAAATTAAATCTTCTTTAATTTAACACATTTATCATATGAACTTCTTTGGGGCATTATCCTTCTCTTCTTTTATATATTTGGACACTAAACTACATTTTGGTGGTTAATTTTGATTTTGAGATATTTGTTTTTCATAATCATTATATTTATTACTTGATATCCCATTAGGTTAGGCATCTCATTTTGGTAGTCATCACATATCCCAACACATTGGTTATTGACTCGGTTCCTCCTACTTTTTAACATCGGATATAATAAATTGAATATTAGGGGTGAGTTTTTTTAAACTATTAAATACATAAATGGGAAACTAATAACATTTTAAGGATCACTTATAAATGGAATTTATTCCTTAACTTATGAATTTATGTGCTTAAATTATAAGTTATCCATGCTCTATTTTCTAACATAAACACTTAGGGGGATTTTTATTCCCCTAATAATGGTTTATAATGAGATTGTGAATTTTTAAAATCATATCCCCTTATATTTTCAAACCAAGTATGCATCAAGGCCCATTATCATGCACTATTTTCTAATAGAGTCTAGCTCAATACAGTGTTTTGTGGGTTTCACCCCTAGGTACATCTATATTACATCCACATCCACTTGTAGTATTCAGACAGTGATGTATTTTATTATAAACTACTCACTCTATACTTTCAAAATAATTAGGGATGTTTTATTATAATTAGTTTTATCCCTTAGGCTTTCTCTAGAGTTTTCTAATCCTAATCCCAAAAATAACTAAAATTTCCTTTGATACCAACTATGACAACCCTATTATGTATTACACATTAATTCAAGATTTATTACATAATAATACACATAATACAACCCATAAGATCTATATTTCTAGGGTATTTGGTTAATTAAGTACATTAAATAACAACATTAAACTTGGGATACAATGGTATTATTGAAAACTTCTTTAACATGATCATAATTTTCCATCGTTCTTAAAATTGCATGAGATAACCTGAGGAAGTACATAAGAAATGGGTAACCTATAAAGCCCGGTAAGGGAATAAAAAATCATAATATGAAGAAAGTATTATATGTTATACAATAGTTATTTAAATAGGGCATAAAATGGGTGATATTCATAGACACGAACAAAAAGGCAGGATATAGCATGATAATAATAAGGTAAGCAAGGATTGTGGAAACAACTATTAATATGAAATCATAAGCATAAATCAAGGTTAAACACCAATAAATAATAACATAATGTGATTATGATAACCTCCCATTCCCCGCACCTAGAATCTCATTATATTTAAACATTATCCAATACGTTGGAGCATTATGGGTGTACCCACCATAATCATATCATGTACTTTAATAAGTGTTCCATATAGATCATATAACATAATAAAATATTTCATCAAATTTAATTCTATAATAAAGGTTTTGAAATAAATACAATCAATTACCCAATAAAATAAGTGTAGGTGGGTCTGGTTTAATACCCTTGAGTGGAAATAGTGATGGTATTCACAATACTAAGGTTTATCATATAAAATCACAATGAAATTTCAGCAGTATAATGGCAGTACATAAAAGTTCATAAAATGATTTAATCAGAGAAAAGGGGATATCTCGTCATTTTGGAATCAAATGGAATGTAATAGGTGTGTTTAATAATATATACCAACATTAGTAATTGAATAAAAAAGACATAAAATGAATAAAATTATTTAATAAATGTTAGAAGGAGGGGATCCCTTAATAAATTTTGGAAAAGTAACAGCTTAGGTAAATGCTATAATGAGATGACATAAATGATCTCTCGTTATTGGTATAATAATAGTATTGTAGAGTGATAATTATGAAGTCATGAAAACATAACCTATTGATGTTCAAAAGGCTAATTATAAAGAAGTCACTTGAATGGAAAAGAAGAGAGAGAATCCTTTTCAAAATTTCAGCATAGTGATAGCTTTGGTAAATGCTTTAATGAGAGTAGATAGATGATATATCATTATTGGGATATAAATTGGAAAGTATATGGATATTTATAAAGTTATTAGGATATAAACAAATGATATTCAAAAGGCTAATTACAAATAAGGTGCTCGAATGGAAAATAAGAGATACAAATCACTTACTAAATTTTAGAAAAGTAATGGCTTAGGTAAATGATATAATGATAGCAGACAAATGATCTATAATTATTGGGATATAAATTTTAATAAATATTTATATTTAAAAATTCATGATAAAATAACCAATTGAGATTCAATAGTGTAATTACAATGATGGTGCTTGAATATAAAAGAGAGAAATACATTACATTGAGAGGGTGATTGCAAAAGCTTGTGAGGAACTTTTTGAGAGATTAGAGGCACCATGGGAGGACTATAGAGATGGTAAGTAAGATTAAAGATGTTATCTAGGGTTTTTTAAAAAATATTAATTGGATATGTTGTGGGTTTATATAGGAAAAGATATGGGAGTTATTTATTATTTCTTAAAGTTAGGTTTTGTACTCTATATAACAAAATAATAAAT
This sequence comes from Viscum album, assembly GCA_963277665.1. NCBI lineage: Eukaryota > Viridiplantae > Streptophyta > Magnoliopsida > Santalales > Viscaceae > Viscum > Viscum album. The sequence goes on from OY728139.1 coordinate 909,250,841, forward strand.
GCCACAAACATTCCTATGTTTTTTCCCATTGTTTTTTACAAAGAGGAGTTTTTTTAAATATTTTATAAGGAAAAGTTATGAACTCATTAAAATATTATCCACAATGATGTTGAAATAAGTCAGGTTCCTAAAGAAATTATTTTAAAACCTTTAAATATAATATAGGTTTTAGAGGATAAATAAAGGATTTATAAAATTAAAAAATTAAATTAAAAACACATTATTTTAAAGGGGATATATATTTGTTCATTTATACTCTTTATATCTTTTATTATATCACTTTTAGGTCATTATTATGTCATAATACACATTGTATATTTATACTATATTAAATATTTATCGAAAAAAATTAATTGTCTCAAAAAATTATGAAAAATTCAGTTTTGGATAATTTAAACATGATGGTTCCAAAAATAATATTTATTTAATCAAAAAAATTATTAATATGTGAATATGTATTGAGAAATTTTGATTTTTTTCAATAATAATTTTTGAACTCTTATAAGTGTAACACCCCAAGATTTTGTACATAAATTTAATATTGAATTCATAAAACACTAAGTCTTTACAAAACACCACTTTGTTATAACCTAGATAGTAAACATAATTTTTCCACCTCTGTGATTTGAATTTTGAAAAAATGATATACACGATTGTGTTCAAAAAGATATTTAGATTCTGATAAGACAAACATAATTTTTGATGAATAATAACATACCCTTATGAATTGTAACATACCCTTTTGAATTTTATTGTTACTCTTATGAATAGTAATGAATAGTAAATCAGCCAAAAAATAGAAACTTCACCCATGAATATATAAATAAAATTTAGACATCTTATAAGTGAAAAAATGAGCGTAGTATAAGTTTTGGTATTTTTGTATGTCATAAATATTTTAATTAAAATTTTATGATTAATATAATAATTTAAAATGGAAATTTATTTTCATAAAATTTAATCATAAATTATTACCTAATTTTATTTTGGTTTTAAGATAATTTTATGGGACCTTGATTAATTTCTCAAGGTGTTATAAAATGAGTTATAGTTTTAAAGTTGTTTATTTAGAATAAACTATGATTAGATTTATAAATTAAATTAAAAAATATTTAGAAACTTATTTTCAAAAAATATTTCATTTTTGAATTCTACATGTTTAAAAATGGTTGGGGTGAATTTTTGGGATTTTTCAAAAATACTTGTATTTTGTTGAATAGTAAAAATACAGTTTTGAGTTTTCAGTACGTTAAATCGCATCATAATGATGTAATAACTAATATATAATACTATTTTACTTGTTTACATTAAAATATGATATTAGGTGTCCCAAGTGGCCAATAATATGGGTAAATACTAGGGTAAATCCTGTGGTTTTTCAAAATCCACTAATGAGGTGTCATTTAAAATTAATAAAAAAAACTCCCTCTCTTTTACTATAAATTCCCACCCATTACTTCGTTTTCATTAATTAAAAACTCATAATCCTCAAATATCTAGTATTTTTACCTCCCTGGTACTCCTACTAAGGTGTCCTCAATCCCCAAGGTCCCAACTATCAGTTTTTAGGAGTTACTCTACAAGGTAAGGGAATCTATCACCCTTATTTTTTTCAATCACTCTTTTTTTGTTTTTCTCTTTTAATTTCGTTTAGATTATGTGGAGATATCTTATTCTATATCCCATTTAATTTAAATATTATTTATTAATTATGAGATACCCATTTTCTATCATCAAAATATTTTATGAATTTTTAAGCATCGTCGTTATGCTGCAGAATATTCATAAGGGGTTTCTCAGCATTTTTTTTATTTCGAGTTCCTTTCTTTTATTTTATTTTTATTTCCTCGCCTAATTTCATCCAAATGTTATGTTAAATCTAGTAAATTATATTTACTGTAACTTTTTTGTGATAATGGAATAATTCATCATCATATCTCTGTTCCCATTGTTTGGTATTAAAAATGAAAACACCATCTGAGATGTGTTAATTTATCACATTCAAGGACAATTTCTATTAACATCTTCAATTATGGTCATGAAACAATTTTTAAGGTTGAACCAGACTATAATATATATATATAATATACCTTATTTAAGGTTCTTTAATATTTTTTACACATGATATTAATTTATAAATCAAAATGAGTTCATTGGGATCAAAAACCACCGATTAACCCAAACATTTATCATTAAAGTTTTATATAATTATTCATTTCCACTACCAATAATAAAATGAATTTTATAAATATGTGATATTATGTATGTTAAATAATAACATATAACATCAATTATTGATAACCATTCTCATTCTACATGTTTATCCATACATTAATATAAGTAATCCAATCATGAAAACCAAGGAGGAAAATACTCCCAAACAATGAAATCGAATCTCTTAACCCATAAAAAAGGCCATGAATGAACCTAATAAGGTTATTATAAGTAAATTAAAAGTAGAGGAGTTTATTTAATCATTAATTTATGAACCTAAATTTTATTATTCTTGTCCTTAATATCAAGTGAGGAACACCTTCGGACTTAAGGTAAAGGGTTTTCCACCCAAACTTCCATTTTCATTCGGGTTACTTTTGTTGTCTACTTACCTCAATGAAATTATTAGGTATTATTATTTACCAATAATAAATTGTATATTAGTTTTCTATATATTTTTACCAACCATAATCCTTCTTTATTTGGTACTTATACGTTTTAAAAGTAACTTTCAAAAATTCTTCCCGAAATACAAGCCCGATTCAAGGGAATTTCTCAATTATTACCTATTTTTAAGAGAACTCTATAATATTTTTTTAACAAAAATTATTCACATAAAATTAATCTTTTTATTATGAGAAAGATACCTCAAATAACTTTGGGTTTTATACTAATATTTTTTCAAAAGTACTCTTCTTTTCCAAGTAAAAGGGTTTTTATAACAAGAATTACTCTGTGATTTTAAAATAGTATTTGCACCCATTTCAACACTATTGTTGATTATTATGTTTAAATAGGTTTAATTTTTTATGATATCATGCACTATGTTTTGACTGTGGATGTTCTATCTTAAAACTATTCCCCAATTTACTCTTAAGGGTTACTGTTTGTGCTTAATGGTCAGGGAAAGTTATTTACATTTCATATGTTAGTTTCAATATGAATGTATATGTTATTTATGTTTTTCCTTGTTCATATGAGTAATGAATTGGACTTAGTAAGTGTAGGGTGGGGCCCTCTATAGCCCATCGGTGCATCAGTAGGTCTCATGAGATAAACTATGGTCTTTCCACGAGGCCTTGAAAAAATGGATATTTATAGTCTTAGCACAAGGGCTTGACGATATAGTTATGATGTCCTGCATTATGAATTCCCTTATTATAAAACTAGAATTGATAGTTTATATGATTATTCTACTAGTATAACACTCATGATTATGTTTTATTATGGAATTATGTATTCAACTCTTAGTCCTTCCATATTATATTGAAGCATATTTTTTTAAAGGCATGTGTTTTTAATTATTCACCATGCCTTGTGTTTATATTTATGATATCTTCTACAGTATTTATTACCCTTACTGATCATTTTACCTCACCCCTTTCATATGTTTCATTTTATCAGTACATGAAGAAGTTTATTATGAATAACCTACTGGGATAAACTTATAGTTGTGGACATTCCCAATAAAACTTACTTGTTGTATTTAATTATAATTTGTAATGATGAATTTATATATGTATCTTGTTTCCAAAGCTACTAAAATAATCTATCCTTCGGGATGCATATTCCTCTATTATATGAAAATATAGTAAAATAAGGCACCTACTCTGGGAAACTAGGGTCGGGTATTGAAAATTATAATTACATTTGACTTCATAAAAATTATATTATCATTTAAATTTAATAAAAATTATTTAATAGTAATATTTTATTACAATATAATTTATTTTGAAAATTCATGAATTCATCAAAAACGGATGTCTTAATTGAAATTTTTTATTAAACAAAAATATAATTTGTGTTTTATCATATCAAAATCAAATTTTTATCAAAATAATTTATTACTTATAAAGAAACATAAGAAAATATAATCATTATTATATTTAAAATAAAAATAAATTTTTTATACTATTACATTTACTTTTTTTCTAGTCCTTGTTAAATTATTTTTACCCTTCATTAACTAATTTCCCATTTACTGTGGTAATAAATATTTACTACAATTACAATTCATATTTTCTAAAAATTAAGTTGAACTTATTAATGAATATTAATTATTATTATTCCAAATATGTAATCAATTTTATAAAAATCAATTAATATAGGTGGGAATTTTTAATTTAAAATAATACCCCCAAGAATGATGGAAGGTGGTTTTTCTAAAAAATACATTTTTCAAGGAAAATATTATTTTACATTAACTCCATAACTATTAATCATCACTATATGAATTTTAATTTATAATGATAAATATATGATCCATACATTTAATTTAAATCATTCCCTATTATAAGTAATTTTTAATTAATTAAAAAGGAGAAAAATTATCCATTTTAAAAAGTTTTCAAAAAATATGTTTTCAAGCGTAAAAATAAACATATACTACAGTATGGTATAAATATAATTTAAATATAATTAATTAGATTGTATATAGATAAATCATAATTATTAGATTTTCAAATAAAATTAAAATAATAATGGTACTTGTAAATTTCTTAATTTATCAAAATAAATTATTGTGTTACAAAAAAATAGGTATTTGTCACTATTCACTAAAAAATAAATATTTCAAAAAAAATACTAAATTTTCCATAAGTTAATTTTGATATTGTGATGTCAAAAATGAAGTTAATTTTATTAAATACATTTTATGAATGTTCAAGAAAATAACTACGATATTTTTTCACAAAAAAAATAAATAAATATCATATTGGAAGAAAACATAGTTTGAAGACATTGCCAAAAAATTGAGTTACTATTTACTAACAATTTATTAATAAAATTATGTTGAGTAGGAAGTTTATATATATATATATCATAATTTAGTTAATACTATTCATAATTATAAATTTAATTGTTCATTTATAATTGTCACATTTAAATAATCACAATTTGTTCGGGTTTAGTGTTTCATATAGAATACACAATCAAACATAGTTTTCCCTTTTAAAAACTAAGGGTATTATAAGTATTATAAATCTTTTGGCCAATATCATGCATGCCAAAAATATAAATCATTAAAATCATATTGAGAATTTGAAATTATTCTTTCTCTTTTTGATTACCTTGAGCTATAAAATGCTTTTTTTTCTTTGGAAAACACATATTTTTTATACAACATCATTCCACAACAATAACATTGTATTTTCGATCTATTATTATGAGTTTTCATTAATCCTCTTGAGATATTTTGTGTCTTTTCCAAGTTTCTCAAGTTAATATTATTTTTGTGTGTCGGAACTTATGGTCTCACATCAACCTCCACAGATTTTTTCCATGTAATAAATCCCCTTAATAGATTTACACTTATTTTTAATCACTGCGCTACAGCTTAGGTATCGAATTCCTCTGTTGAAACTCTAGGTACCCCCTTATCTTATATGATGGATATTGTACTGAAAACTTTTGTCATCATTCTAATGTTTAGAATTATTTCTCATTCATCAATATTTTTTCACATCAACATGAATTTCCATTCAAGTTATTCAATTATTTTAAAATGATATTTCATATATTCATTCAATCTATTAATGATATAGTCATTTTCTTCAATTTTTTGCCTCATATAACTCTATTTTTCTAAATTTTCTAACTTCTTGAGTTTAAATTGTTCAATCTTAGAGTTAGGCTCATGATTTTAATCCACTTTTTTTGGATATTATAACATAGATTCATGTACCAATCTATTGAATTTATTTTTCTTTATCCATATAAACATTAATTTCTTCAAGAGATGTTTTTAAATCAATCATTAAGTCAAAATTTCCCTCAAATTTTTCATCTTCATCATCTTTTTCTCATAGTTTTGGTCAGTCTATGATATCTATATAAAATTTTTTACTAGGTTCATTATAACCCATAACTTCAACTACTTTAGTTTCTTCTGAGATGGATGTTTTTTTGAAATTAAATTATTCTTTCTGAATAATTTTTTTATGAAGTCCTATTACATTTCACACCATTAAATGAATTATTCATGGGTTATTCCCCTTTATCTTTACCTCTTAATTTATTCATGCACTATTAATTGAGATAAACATCCTTTCCATGTCTAAAGTAAGTAGGTGGAATCTTTCCTTAGAATTTTCATTTTCCCATTTTTTTAGGAAAGGAAATACATCCCCTACTCAATCTCTATAAATTTATTATCATATTTCGAAGATATTTTCTTCATCCCCTTGAACATAATATCCTATGAAATATCCTTCAACAAGAACTCATTATCATAATTCTATATATTTTATGCAAAACGAGTGTTATGAAGACTATCCCATATCACCTTCTTTGTTTCATTTTCTTAAAAAACTAGTATTTTTACACTGAAACACCAGGGTAATCCCCTCATGATCTTGTTCATGATTTTGATATTTTCATGTTTTTATATGATTCTAAACATATCCTCTACAATGAAGTTTTATCAACTACAGAATATGTCAACATACTCATTATGGTGAATCCTCAAATATTCATACTTATTCTATTATACCAACAATTTATCCTCACATACCTTGGAATTCTATTAATATATATTTAGTAGTTTTTTAAGAATTGAATGTTAATATTTATATCAAATAACCTTAATGAAAATGTAATTGGATAATTCTTTCCTCCCTTATACATTGAGTCATTTGGCCTTGGTATCAAATTCACTTTTTCATTTTTCCAATAAATAATTTCTCTCCATTCTGTCCAAAATATAATAAATGGAATATTTATTCCCATCCATTCTAAATGCTTATAGGTAGTGTTGTATCCAATTATTATATAGTATAAAATGGTTATTATTGAAGATCAAAATATATTTACAATTAAAAAACATTGTCACCACTTTAGAGAGAGTAAACTTCACCAAGAATATTTGGCTCTCATACCACTCAATGGTCTCAAGAAATGTAATACCCTGAGAAAGGGCGTGAATTCAGGTATATTGATAATTCTTAACTAATCCCTTAAAAAATATTTTTCTATAATTATTATGAAAAATTCTCTTCCTTATGAATAATATTAAGTGATAAAGTAGTAAAAATAGGACCAATAATATTTTACTTAGTTCACCCAAACTAATAAAATCCAGGGAGCATGTAATAGCGATGTGCCATGAATTTGAAACACTAATCAGGAATTTTTTTTATTATAATTTATAGCATTCACACTTACCATACAAGTTTACAACTTTCACATAAAATAAATAAATCACTACCTGAATAAGTTTTGTTTACCTTATTTTCAAGAATACTAAGTGAGTTTACACTAAAGTGTTGTATCGATTTTACCCCACTTTCTTACATTGAAGGAACTCTATAAATCTTCCAATGAGAATGTATATTGAATTACCTTTAATTATTTATATAAGAAGCCTATAATTCATCCTATCTACTCTAAAATTCTCTCTATTCAGTATATTCCACTTTTTTATATGTCTTTATTCTTTTCATAAATAAATATATCTCTCATTTATATAGAATCACCTTATTTATCTCTTGATAGATTATAAATACACCCATGAAAATTGGTAAAAAACCATACAAATATCATCTCTAATCCCAAATAATGATCCCTTGTAACACCCCGAACTTAATTTCTGTAATAATAATAATTGTAATTATTACTTTTGGCTTAATTTCCCCTTTTTATATATGCAATTCCCACGAAATAAAACAAAAAACTTGTCATTTATTCAAAACACTGGAAATGGTTACATGGAAAAAAGGCCTAAGGACCATAACTAAATACAAATTCCTACAATAAGGCCAATCACAATCACCGGTACACCCCACATCACCACAGACATGCCAAGGAAGAAGTGGATTTCCTTCGGATCTGCCACGACCAAGAACACCATAACCAGAACCGCAATAATCGTACTAAGTGTCAGGGGGATTAAAAGCACCATCTTCTATTTCTCGGTGTTTGGAGTTAGAATACCCTAATCGTGTTTTATAAGGCCTAAAATTTGATCATTTCCCTTTAAGTAACCGTTGAGTTTACAAGAGATATAATTATAGCCATCGGGTATTGTGGTTTAAATAACTACGAATATTAAATATTTTCAAGTATTTCAAATATAATTTTATGTCATTAACTCTTATTTATATTTTATTATTTCAAAACATAATTCGAGAACATTTCTTTAATGTTTCAAAAAAATAATTAGACATTATGGTTTTGTAAATTGATCACTTGTAAGACAAATTATAAATATTTCCTCTTTTTGAACTTTATTTGTAATGATTATTCTATATGTAAAATCACCTTGAAATGTTTTAAGTAATTTAGTGCTTTAAAATTCTATCGTTGAACATATTTAAATTGAAATAATCTTTCGAAGACATGACATTTGATAATCGTAAAGTTTTGGTATATTTGTTCACTTTAATTCAAAGAAAAATATGTATAATGTTTTTAAATATGAAAAAAAAATTAATTAAAAGTTATATAGTTTAGTTTTTAATGTTTTTGAATTTGAAAACATTTTACCTTTTAAAAGTTATATAGTTTGGTTTATGAAAAGATATGAATAAATCAAATTTTGTGGATGGATATCTTGTTTTCTTTATGGTCATTTTGAAAAGTTTGCGTTAATAAAAAATTTAACCCATTTGGCCAGACCTTATAGCTGGGCTGAGGGAGGAAGCACACACGGGGTGGATGAGCCTATCCCTCAGCCCAAGCTATGGCCGACCAAGTATGGGTACCCCCAAAAAGGTGCACGGGAGAGCAGGAGCACGTGCCACCATGGGCGTGAAGCCGCGTCAGAGCACAGGTAGGCCGAGGCATACAGGGGTGCAGGAGGGAGTGAGAGCCCTTGTGTAAGGCCCCCATTTCGTGTGTGTTGTGTTTTATAATGGGTGTAGCGGAGCATTGGGATTATAAATAAGCCTCGTGCCTCGCCCCGTTTCGATGTGGGAAGCATATGTTTGGGTGAAACGTGATCTGGGTCGTTGGATAGGGTCACGCGCGATCCAGGCCGTTGATCTAATCTCGCTTCTTATCCCTCGTGACCCCGGAGCGCTATAGTGCTCCTCATCGACCATCTGATCTACCTCAGATCGAATCTTGACCGTTCACTCAGTTTAAATGTTGCGCCTCGCCTCATTCGTTGGATCTTGCTCTGTAACCGATCTCAACAATCCATCTTCTCCCCGGTTTTTCTTCCGCGTTGTCTTCCCTGTCACGCTCAAACCTATGGCCACCCACTGGTATTACCTCCTCCATCTTATGCATCTTCTCCTTCTTCTTTTTTCTTCCTCGAAAATCTCCACCAACTGTTGTGATCGGCTATAACGTCCACCCACGAGATCTTCCCGATATCTTTTGTTTCATTTTATTTATTTATTTATTTTAGTTTACTTTCTTTTGTTTCAGGAAAAGTTTTTCAAGATTTATATATTTGTACGTACTATATTCACCGATTGTTTTCTTTGTGCTCTCTCATAAGAAACATGCTGGTTTATTTTATTTCGGTCAAGTCTTTGTTTATATTATACTTATGATGCGAAGTATATGAAATATTGCCTATATAAACCCTGTTTTCTTACACCCAAAATCACCGATTTCCCTCCACTTAATGTGAAAACAGTTCCTTCCCATCCTCCTTGCACAACCGAAGTCAAGTAAGGGACCCACCTATTTTGTTTTCATCCTTTCTGTAATACTCTTTTACCCTTATGCATATATGAAACCATATGTTTATATATATATATATATATATATATATATATATACGGTCTCATATCATTTTTTTTTAAACATAACTCATGTTGAGTTTTCTAAAGAGGTTTTAAGTATACAATACATGAAAGAGGTTTCGTGCTTTCAATGTTATATGCGAACCCTTATTCACTAATTTCTTTTCCTCACAGATATATACATATATAAATGTATATAATTTCACCTTAAATCCATTTTAGAATTTCAAAATAAGGTATATATATCCATATATATATATATGTGTGTGTGTATACAACAACCCACTTCGGGTTATGATATTTGAAGGGTAACCTTGCATTTTTAAGTGTTGTTTTCAAAACATAAAACACATGCAAGAGTTCTAATTTCCCATGTCTTCTTTTTAAGTATACCCTTATTTTCAATTCGTTCATGCATGGTTATATAAATATATTACAACGGAGATTTCACAAAAACTTATCCTTATTAATCCATGGTTATTAATATAGAAACAGTGGAAAGTATATATCTTGTTTTGGGTTGTGCAGATCCCAAATATTCACTTTATGTATACATAAACATTTTTCCATAATTATAAAATTTACATGAATACATATACATTTCCAATTCAGTTTCTGAATGTAATTGGTGTGATGATTTTTCATGTTCAAGTATAAATTTACATTCATGCATAATCTCACATGTTCAAGTATTTCTTTTATGAATAAACACTTCATAGGAAATAACCCATTCATTGTTTTTCAATGGTTTCACAAGAAAGGACTTTGGTCCTTTATGTTTATGTTTTAATCTTTTAACATTTCATGGGTAAAAGGAGTATTTCAAAGCCAAAACCTATCAACATGGTTTAGAAAAGGGCCACACTCATAAGAGTTTTAATGTATGGGTTGTTATTTCATGTGAAAACCCATTATTTTATGTGTACTGTTTTTTATTACACATACAAGAGTATGATGTTTTGGTTCATGCATGTCACTATTTAATATGAATCCAACAAGTCTAGTTCTTTTTACCTGATCCATTCCGGTATGAACATGTATATAAAAAAAGATTATGAACTAAGAATGTATGTTTTATGTAATATGAACACTATAAATATGAGACCATACTAAGACATATGAGGAATGTATTAAACATAAAATGATGTGACGGGTGTGCCTGGAATTATACAGCGCTCCAATGCATTGGGTAAAGTGATGAAGTCTCATGAGTTAATTGAAATGATGCGTGAACATAATGCTATCTTTGTTCAAAAATATGTGTGGTAGTTAACCACAATTATGTTGGGTTTTTACCCATATGGTCTGGGCGCAAGGCCTTGAAAAAGTCCAGCATTATACATTTCATCATTATGGACTGGTAAATGAGAAACCAAGGGATTTTTCATTCTTATCTAAGAATATTTATGATAATGAAAGTTAAATCATGAGGCATAACAAAGAATAAAATTGGAATGTTATACAAGGGAAAAGAATCTAATATTAAGACCATGTGATTTCTTTATTTTTATGATTCAAATGAATTATAATATGAATGATTGAGAAAAATAATAATAATAATGCTTTCAGATTGACCAAGTCGTGATTTTTTCATTCATTTCTTACATACACATGCGCACTCTAATTTATTCTTTATTAAAAGTTCTTAAGTAATATCAATTATGTTCCATGAGATTAGTCTTTTGAAAATATAGATGATATGCCTTGGAATTTAGTGTCTTCATCCTAAGAAAATGTTTTATGACTATTTTTTAAAGTGTTTATTTTAAAGGGGATTTTCTTCAAATGATTTTAAACCCCCTTACTAGGTATTTTTATGCTTACCCTACGTATAAATTTATGTTTTACCGGTTTGTAGTAGTTGTGATCAAGCCCTAAGTACTTTTTGTGATGAAACCATGTTGAGGTTTAACCCTTCCATGTTTTCAGAGGAGGACGTCAGTAGAATCTGATATTCTAGGAACCTAAACTGAGACGATCCTCTGTATTTGGACAAGATGTGCAAATTTTCTTCTTTGGTAAACCTGTTTTATAAAAAAATGCACACCATGTTTTAGGCACCTATTTCAGTCTTCTAGGGTCGGGGTTGTGACAGTTGGTATCAGAGGATTGGTTTAGGAAAACTCTATAAAATTAGAGCTCCTATAAATTACCTAATATCCTTATACTAAGAAACAACCTTCTCAATATTTTAGATGGATGATGAATCAAACCTTGTGTCCCTTCCAACAGAAGTATTAGACACTGTAGTGATAACGGCATGTGTAGAAAACTATGAGACATTTAAAAATATCCATCTATCATGAAAACCATCTACCGTGTGTCCAATTCTCCTCGAGTACTTCAACTTCACTGAGGAATAGGCCTCGACTATATTTTTATGATACATGCCCAATTTCTTTTCTATGAACAGCATGTAAAATACCGTGAGGTTTTGTTTAATTGTTTTACTCTAGCTAATAATGCTTCATCTCAAGAGGACTTCAAAGAGGCTGCACAAGGGGGTGACCTATGAGCAGCATGCCTTTGTCAAATTTTAACCTATGGTCTCCATGGTCAAGTTTTGGAATTTGAAGCTCTCAAGGATGATCCTACTCATTTACACTATCGACATATAGTTCATGTCGATGTTTCCCAACTTCATACACGTCAATCCTTCCTCACCCTGAACTATATATGTTCACATGGGTTTGATCCTAATTGCCCGTGTTGCATCTGGAACCAAGAGATCAAAAAGTTTGGAATCGCTTTGGGGATTCATTTAATTAGGAACCCAAGAAATCACTAACACCAGTAGTACCTACGAAAATACGTCACGATGATTATGTAACACCTTGAGTTTACGAACTTTGATAAATTAATCAGGTTATGTTTTATTTGTTGGTATCTTATTATGCTTCTAAAAAAGTAATGTCTTCATTGTAATCTAGTTATGATTTACTAAGTGAAACATGTCCCTTGTTTTTTTAGATGTAAAACATGAGATCATTGATTAACCTTTTATCACTTCCTACTGAATTTCTAGAATCCATAATCACCAAGACATATTCAGAACACTATTACCCTTTTTCCAACCTGCACTTATTGTGAAAACGTCTTTATAAGGTATCCCTTAGTCCGAACATCCTTCGGACCTACCAGAGAAATTGTCATGTTTATCACCACATTGAAACTGAACAACTAGCAGAGTACAGGCGAAGAGGAGAGTACCATGAAGGAATCTTCCTTTACTTCACCTTGTCCGAGAACCACCTAGCCTTGCAGAAGTTTCATGAAGCTGCCTTGGAGGGAAACACCCAAGCAACTTACCTACATCAGGTACTGAGTTTCAATATGTATGGGATGATTTATGAATTTGAAGTGTTGAAATGATCGGTGGTCCGGGAGATTCATAGAGAGGTAGCTCTCTCCAAAATCTCTAATCTCCACACCTCCCATGCAACTCTTTGGAAGACTGAATGCTTTATGCATAGGTTTTCCCCTAGATTCTCATGGTGTATATTGGACAAGGAGATCAAGGAACTGGTAACTAATCTGGGAATCCACCTGGAAACATCGGTGGACTACCCGAAATGGTGTTCCTGGAAGAGGGGACCTCGAGCATAAAGTCTATCTAGTTTTGGCTGGTAGTTTCTTATGGGTGTAATAGAATTGAGAGGATGCAATTCTTTGAAGTAGGGGATAATGTAACACCCTAAACTTAATTTCTGTAATAATAATAATTTTAATTATTACTTTTGGATTAATTTCCCCTTTTCATATATGCAATGCCCGCAAAATAAAACAAAAAACATTTCATTTATTCAAAACACTGGAAATGGTTACATGGAAACAAGGCCTAAGGACCATAACAAACCACAAATTCCTACAAGAAGGCCAATTACAATCACTGGTACACTCCACATCACCACAAACATGCCAAGGAAGAAGTGGATTTCCTTCGGATCTGCCACAACCAAGAACACCATAACCAGAAACGCAGCAATCATTCTAAGCATTAGGGGGATAGAGAGAACCATCTTCTGTGTCTCGGTGTTTGGAGTTAGAATACCCTAGTAATGTTTTATAATGCCTAAAATTCTACCGTTTCAATTTAAGAAACTTTTGAGTTTACAACAGCTATAATTATAGCCATCGGGTATTGTGGTTTAATTGACTATGAATATTTAAGATTTTGAATTATTTCAAATATAATTTTAAGTCATTAAATCTTATTTATGTTTTATTATTTCAAAACATAATTCAATAACTTTTCTTTAATGTTTCAAAAAAATAATTAGACATTATGGTTTCATAAATTGATCACTTGTAAGACAAATTATAAATATTTCCTCTTTTTGAACTTAATTCGTAATGATTATTATATATGTAAAATCAACTTGAAATGTATTAAGTAATTTTGTGCTTTAAAATACTATTTTTGAACATATTTAAATTGAACTAATCTTTCGAAGACATGACATTTGATAATCTTAAAGTTTTGGTATATTTGTTCACTTTAATTCAAATAAAAATATTTATAATGTTTTTAAATCTGAAAACATTTTTTAATATAAATTTATATAGTTTAGTTTTTAATGTTTTTGGATTTTAAAACATTTTACCTTTTAAAATTTATATTGTTTAGTTTATGAAAAGATATGAATAAATCAGATTATATGGAAGGATATCCTGTTTTCTTTATGGTCATTTTGAAAAGTTTGGGTTAATAAAAAATTTAACCCATTTGGCCAGTCCTTATAGTTGGGCCTAGGGAGGCAGAAAACACATGGTGGCTAAGCCTATACTTTATCCCAAGCTATGGCCATCCAAGCATGGGTACCCCTGAAGGGGCGCACGGGAGAGAAGGAGTGCACGCCACCGCGAGAGTGAAGTCGTGGCAGAGCACAGATAGGTCGAATCCTACGGGGGGCGGGGGGAGTGGGAGCCCCTTTGTAAGGCCCCCATTTTGTGTGTGTTGTGTTTTCTGATGTGTGTAGAAGAGCCTCGGGCTTATAAAGAAGCCCTGCACCTCACCCTGTTTCGATGTGGGAAGCGGATTATTGGGTGAAACGTGATCTGGGCCGTTGGATTGCATCGCGCACGATACAGGCCATTGATCTAATCTCGCTTCTTTCCCTTGCGACCCCGTAGTGCTACAGTGCTCCTCATCGACCGTCTGATCTGTCTCGGATCGAATCTCGACTGTTCACTCGGTTTAAATTTTGTTTTTTTCCTCGTCCGTTGGATCTTTCTCTGGAACCAATCTCAACCATCCATCTTCTCCCCGATTTTTCTTTTGCATTTTCTTCCCTGTCATGCTCAAACTAGCGGCCACCCACTGGTATTACCTCCTCCATCTTATGTGTCTTCTCCTTCTTCTTTTATTTTTCCTTGAAAATCCCCACTAGCTGTCATTATTGGCCACAACGTCTACCCACGAGATCTTTCCTGATCTCTTTTGTTTCATTTTATTTATTTATTTATTTTAGTTTACTTTATTTTGTTTCGGGTATAGTTTTTCAAGATTTATATATATATGTATGTATTATATTCACCAATTGTTTTCTTTGTGCTCTATCATAAGAAACATACTGGTTTATTTTATTTTGGTCAAGCCTTTGTTTATATTATTCTTATGATGCTATGTATATGAAATATCACTTATATAAACCCTGTTTTCTTACACCCGAAATCACCAGTTTCCCTCCTCTTGACGTGAAAACAGTTCTTGCCCATCCTTCTTGCACAACTGAAGTTAGGTAAGGGATCCACCTCTTTTTTTCATCTTTTCCATAAAAATCTTTTACCCTTATGCATATATGGAACCATACGTTTATATATATATATATATATACGGTCTCATATCATTTTTTTTAAAACATAACTCTTGTTGAGTTTTCTAAAGAGGTTTTAATTATACAATACATGCAAGAGGTTTCATGATTTCAATATTATATGTGAACCCTTATTCACTAATTTCTTTTCCTAAAGGATATATACATATATATATGTACATAATTTCACCTAAAATCCATTTTAGAATTTCAAAATAAAGTATATATATTCATATATATATTATATATGTATACAAAAACCCACTTCGGGTTATGATATTTGAAGGGTAATCTTGCGTTTTTAAGTGTTGTTTTCAAAACATAAAACACATTCAAGAGTTCTAGTTCCGCATGTTTTCTTTTTAAGTATACCCTTATTTTCAATTCATGCATGTATGGTTATATAAATATATTACAATGGAGATTTTACAAAAACATATCATTATTATTCCATGGATATGAAGATAGAAACAGTGGAAAGTATATATCTTTTTTTGGGTTGTGCAGATCCCAAATATTCACTTTATGTATACATAAACATTTTTCCATAATTATCAAATTTACATGAATACATATACATTTAGAATTCGGTTTCTCAATGTAATTGGTGTGCTGATTTTTCATGTTCAAGTATAAATTTACATTCATGCATAAGCTCACGTGTTCAAGTATTTATTTTATGAATAAACACTTCATAGGAAATAACCCATGCTTTGTTTTTCAATGGTTTCACAAGAAATGACTTTGGTCCTTTATGTTTATGTTTTAATATTTTAACATTTCATGGGTCAAAGGAGTATTTCAAAGACAAAACCTATCAACATGGTTTATAAAAGGGCCACACCAATAAGGGTTTTAATGTAGGGGTTGTTATTTCATGTGACAACCCATTATTTTATGTATACTAGTTTTTATTACACATACAATAGTATTGTGTTTTGGTTCATGCACGTCACTGTTTAATATGAATCCAACAAGTCTAGTGCTTTTTACCTAATCCATTCCAGTATGAACATGTATATAAAAAAGAAAGATTATGTACTAAGAATGTATGTTTAATGTAATATGAAAACTATGAATATGAGACCATGTTAAGACATATGAGGAATGTATTAGACATAAAATGATGTGATGGGTGCGCCTGGAATTATACATCGCTCCAATGCATTGGGTATAGTGATGAAGTCTCATGAGTTAATTGAAATGATGCATGAACATAATGCTAGCTTTGTTCACAACTATGTGTGGTAGTTAACCACAATTATGTTGGGTTTCTACCCATACGGTCTTGGCGCAAGGCCTTGACAACGTCCAGAATTATACATTTCCTCATTATGGACTGGTAAATGAGCAACCAAGGGATTTTGGATTCTTATCTAAGAATATTTATGATAATGAAAGTGAAATCATGAGGTATAACAAATAATAAAATTGGATAGTTATACAAGGTAAAGTATCTAATATTAAGACCATGTGATTTCTTTCTTTTTATGATTCAAATGAATTATAATATAAATGATTAAAAATAATAATTATAATAATTCTTTCAGATTGACCAAGTCATGATTTATGCATTCAGTTCTTACATACACATGTGCACTCTGATTTATGCTTTATTAAATGTTCTTAAGTAAGCTCAATTATGTTGCATAAGATTAGTCTTTTGAAAATATAGATGATATTCCTTGGAATTTAGTGTCTTCATCCTAATAAAATGTTTTATGACCATTTTCTAAAGTGGTTGTTTTAAATGGGATTTTCTTCAAATGTTTTAAACCCCCTTACTGAGCATTTTTATGCCCACCCTACGTTTAAAATTAATGTTTTACAGGTTTGTAGAAGTTGTGCTCAAGCCCTAAATACTTTTTGTGACGACACCATGTTGAGGCTTAACCCTGCCATGTTTTCATAGGATTACTTCAGTAGCATCTGATTTTCTAGGAACCTAAACTAAGATGATCCTCTTTGTTAGGAGAAGATGTGAAAATTTCCTTCTTTTGTAAACTTCTTTTCTAAAAAAAATTTGCACACCATGTTTCAGGCACCAATTTCAGTCTTCTAGGGTCGGTGTCATGACATCCATTCCTAACTAATATATACTTTCTACTAAAACATTGGATATTTTAGTTATGAATATTTTTTTCCTCAAAAAACTGTCATGGTGTGAGAACCACCATCATGGCACGATGTCAAGTCAAAAAAAGATCTTCCAAATACACTCCAAATATCACTCTTAATTAATTTAAAAAACATTTTTTGGATATTAAAAACATTTTTACTCTTAAACCATTCATGGATCAAACCTCTACTTCATGGGGAAACACTCACCTAGACAGGACCACAAAAATATAAACAAATCCATTTGTGAAATGAACTTTATACTTGTGACATGGTCTCATGCTCTCCAAAAACCCAAAAACTTGTATATTGAACCTATGAATCATAGTGATACCTTATAGGCATGACCTTTAGGTATATATTTCCACTAAAAAATCATTAACCTTCACATAACAGCAACTATTAAATGGAATTTAATATAAAATGATAAATCTAGAAATATAAATAACATTATAAAACTTAGTCATGGTGTAAAATTTGATCTCTCAGTGTGAAATCATATTCTGATGTTCCTTGAATGATCCTTTTGTTACCTCAGTCTTAGTATGAATCATGACAACATAATTCAAATAACTCTAATGATGTTTAGTATTATTCTCCCAAATTCACAGAGCACCCTTCCATAGCCACCCCGGACTCTTATAAAGTCCATTAAGTCATCAGAATTTTTCATTATTTCTTGAAACACATCTTCATGTAATGAAATAGGTATTCATAGAATGACTCTTATTCTATAGATAAAACAATATTAGGTACTTACAAAACTCCTTTGGTCTCTTCCATTATAAAGTGTCATCCTTTGGAAGTCAAATCATAAAACATTGTCAGTAATCATAGTCCCAGAAACTCTCCTTTGGGTTTTTTCTAATAGTGTGTCAGAAATTCAAGGATAATAACTACTTATTTGTAATACACATGTTGATTATAGTGCAATGTGTGTTCATGAGTTTTACTAGATCATTATAAGTATATAGAAACTAAATTTGAGTAGGGAACCTTGTAGAAATTATTTATGTGTGTTATGTTTATGCTTTGGAGTATGTGTAGCTTATTTTTAGTGGTATCATAATATACACTAATAAGTTTCAAAGTTTATTTTAAAAAGAATATATAAAAATGGAATGATTTCGCTAATTCACCACCCCCAGTGAATTCTCATTGTTCATGGGGCCCCTTTAAAATATAACTATGAATAATAATTTAATATGGAATAATTAATATAAAAAATAAAATAACTTATCAAGGCTGAGTTTCCCTATCGCATATTATACAATCACAATAGTATAGAATACTATAATTGATACTAGTATAAGAACTTTTTGGAGACAAAAATATTTTATAAACAAAATATAGAAATATAATCATTCCAAATTTCTTCCAATCCCATCTAACTATTTTCTTCTACAAGTTGATACCTCAACAGATCTTTTCACTAACCTATATCCCTACCTATATCCTAATGATTAGGTCTTTTCATCCACCCAGGTTCATCTGTAGTAAGTGAGTATAAATAGTAGTAGGACACCTCCAATGGGACCATAAAATATAATAAAATTTATATATTTGTTTTCATTTACAATATAAAAAAAGGAATTAATACTCAATAAGAAATAATCATGTTGAAATATTTTTGTGCCAAGACAACCACTATGATTCTTAACGCTATATACTCTTTACAAATTTAGTCTGTTAATCATGATTATAAATTGTTAGGGATACTAATTGTGGAAAACTAATAAGTCTTCATAGATTGAGCACATTAGTATCCATGGTGAGTGATTCCACAAATATGTATCAATATATAATCATAATGGTGTATACTTAGATCCTCCAGTCATATATCTCAAAGAACCCATTAATCCTTTAATAAATTTTTACTTGTGAAATTATTCTATCATAGTATAAGTGACCAATATTATTATACACCTATTTAATTCACTTACCAATCCCTTATGACATTCACTTTTCTTTTCCATAATGACTAATCTTTATCTTTAATTTATTGGTTAATTATTATATTGTATTTAATAGTTTATCATTACATAATTTGTTGTGGAAATTCCCATAAATCCCATTGGTCATTTAATTTTTTACCTATTAATACACTTTATATTGTAATAAAAAAATAATTATATGTGAAGAATAATAAATCAATACACATTACAATACCCATTATCACTTTAGCAACCTATATTTCTTACCATAGAACATTGGATAACCCTCATAGTAGAGAAAATTACAAACTCTTCTATTATAATTTTCCAGTTAACCCAACTGGTTAATTTATTATTAGCCCTATAATTAAATTACATTATTCAAGGGTAGGTTTTTCACTGATATATATTTTTATTATTTCACAATTGGTGGAGTACTCATCCTAACCCCTATGGTCATCACTATTAATTCCTTACTTAACTCACCATTCCCTTTCAAGTGGTCCATGTATCATATTCCTCACTTTTAAACACTTAAAATTTGAATCCTTCATATTAATCCATTCTCTAGACAATCAAACCATTAATATACCATAGTATATTCTCCCCATGTCCATATTAGGGCTTATGATTCATCCCACACTAAGACTACAAATCCTTATTTATTTGGTTCTCATAGTCCCTAGACCATCACATTCCCATTTACAAGTAATAATATATTTGGAAAACCTATCAAGGAACACATGTTCACATAATACAATCCTAATGGAACCTGTAATGAAGTTATATGAATCTCACCTAGGACCTTCATCATTTATCCCATGCTCGAATACCCATATAGTTTTTATTTCATGTTTTTATCCCACATCTAATAACTAAAATGGTTGATGAGTTAGCCTAAAATCAAAATCATGCATATGGAATGCTTGTTTTTCTCATAATAGTCTTTAGCTTCATATCATACATTTTTTAACCATCTTAGTTATTATTTGGGTCTTTTTAGAATATCCACCCATGTCGATATATAACACCACACTTGAAAAAACACAATAAATGGAATAATAAATTTGGGAGTAATACATAAAAACAAATATAATATTTCCCCTAGAATAGTCTAGAAAAATATATATTATTTAAATAAATCATATATATCCTACTAAAATGGAATTATCACCATTTTTTTATTTTTCTCTAATCATTGAAAACAAATGGAGACAATGGGTCATAATACCTTTATATCTTTGTTTGGAACCTCCTACCACTAATAGATTATGATATCATAAACCGATGTGAGTTTAAATACTAATCCACAAAAAGTGGGAAGGGAAAAGAGACAAAAATTGTAAGGTTATTGTTGTCCCAACTGATCTCCCTTTTATATAAATATATATTTTTTGCCACAAAAATCTATAAAACTCCCTTATTGAAACATATAGTTTATTTATACAATAAAAACTGAGGTGGCCTTTACCAATGTTCTAGTAGGCTACTAAATTCTTAGTTTCCACCACAATCCTCTTGGTGGTGGAGTATTAAAATAATTTTAGCCACTGGTATATAAGTGGAATCACACAAGTGTTTCATAGGGACTCATCAACTCCTCCTAAAAATAGAATTTCTCTCAAATTCAATCAATTTTATATCTCACACTACTTTCCATTTATAATGAAAATAATATATATAATTGTCAAAAATAAATAAATTCAGTTATTCACCTGTGATTCTTAAGACATTACATTACATACCACCCATAGCCTCCCTTTTATGATAATTAAATAATCTATTTGGTCATTTTGTTTTGAAAAACCCTAAATTTTTAATTATAGAAAACTTCATGGAATTTTTATTACTATAAGCTCTAGAAAAAACAAATATTTATTGTTTCTTCTAGATCTTGTATCATCAATGATTCCATGGGTCTTTATAGATGATTTTATATCTCTCATATTAAAAATAAATTTTAACTGATTGTATTTAGAATATGTAAATAATAACTTGAATTATTATCCATGAAATATAATGAATATTAACTAAAGAATGTGAAACAAGTCTAATTTTTATTAAAAATAATTCTTTTATTTATTGACTAATTTATTAGACCAAAAAAATAAAATATACATTAAGTTGAATTTTCATATACATGTAAAAAGGGTAAAAAATTTTCCAAAAAAAATCTTTTGATAACTAGTATACCATTATAAAGGAATAATATATTTTTTATAAATATTATATTTTAATATTTATCATAAAAATGAAGGGTAATATACTGTTTGAATCCACAAGTGTACTACTCTAGAAACACTATTCCTATTATGTTGTTTTTTACCATTTAATAATTTATTAATGTGATATTAAGATTGTATCTTTTTTATTATAAATAAAAAAGTATTTATTCTTAATAATAATTTATCACTTTTTAATTATTGTTATAGAGGATTTCATTACACTGATGTACTATTCCAATATTAAATTAAGGATGTCCTCATTCATGTAAATATTATAATATCTACTTAGAAATGGGTGTGTGAGTGTGTGTTTTTTTTTGTGTATGTGTTTATTAACTTTGATAATTAAATTAGAACATGTATTTATAATTTTGGAAATTTAAATTTAATTTCAATACTACTAAGCCTCATAGCTTAATAAATTTAGGAACATTACTAATGATATCTTTTCAAATTAATTTTAGCAGAAACATGTATCGTAGAATTATCAGCATTATTTTTTCTCTATTTCAAGTTATATAATTATTTAATATCATTTTTTTAAGTATAAATTATTCTTTATAGTAATTCTATGATTTTATGATATAAATTTTGTTGATTATTTTTTTTCTAGCTAGTATTTATGATGATGTTGTTAATATCTTTCTCTCTCTCTATTTGTGTTTTTTTATTCTAGGGGTGTTGTTGGGGAAGATGTAATGCAAATTATTTTTAATAAAATCAATAATACATTATGATTAAAGTTAATAACTATCATATATATGACATAACTATGATATTTTTGATGATTTTAGAGAAAATATAATATATGGTACTTAGAGGATTCTATATATAATGGTTAATATATGTGTGTGTGTGCGTATACATTTGGGGGGCTTACATGAGTGTTAAAGTCACCTCGTAATTCTGTATGAATCCCAAGATCAAATCTAGGTAGTAGAAAATTGTTATGTTACTAGTGAAATGTAGAATAATTTTATTGTTGTGTGCATTATAGAAAGTACTTGAGTGTGGTATTGTAACATTGGTATTATTCACCTAGTTTTTTATTTTGGGACATGTATTAGGCCTTTAGACCATTAGGCCTTCGAGCCACCATAGTTGGACCTTGAAGGCTCCATATTGGAGTAGATTTATACTTATGGAATGTAATACGGTGAAAAGGAGGTCACATGGGAAGTTATTATGTATGAAGGGAGGACCGTTAATAGATAATCTAGCATGAATTAAGACATAGGCCTTCTGCACCTCTGTGAAGGGTGGAAATGGTGGGATCTATACAGGATGTCGGAGTGATGAGATAGAGTGAATAGATGGTGGGAAGGATATGGGTCATTTCGGTGTAAGCTCTTTAGTCCAATTTCCAAATCTTGTGACCCTCTAGGTCTTCATGCCACATATTTTGGGCCAATGGTCATTGTAAGGGTTCCCACTAAACCTAATTAAAATGAAGTTTTATCCTGGAAATAAAATAAAAAATTAATTGAAGGTGTGTGTGAGTGAGTGTGTGTGTGTATTATTAATAACCCTTTTAAGTTTCTCTATATAAATTTTATAATCTAATTTAGTATTCAAAAAAATATTTTTAAATCATTGTGGAGATTTTGTAGATAATGGATGGAAAAAAATACAAGTATGGTTTTAATTTATGATTTCTTTTCATAGAATAAATAGAGTTTAAATTTTTTTTTAAAATTTTATGTGTGTTAGGGTAAAATGATTTATGGTCTCTGATGAAATGAAAAAATTAATCTTTAAATCATAATTCCTCTATATCCTTTTACAATACCCTTTGGTATTTATCCTTGATCAATAATTAGAATTAAACTATTCTCCATTTCTATTTTTTCATTTATCCACTTATGTACATGTATATAAAACAATAATAAAGTACATACAATATTTCTATTGTTCACCATTTGTGTGATACATTAGTCCAAAATGACAATGGATTACTCCAAACATGAAAAATCCACTCTCATTGTTGAGGGATTGGTTTGTTTACCCATGTACTATCAAAGATGTATTATATCATTAAGACCCCATTAATAATCAAATATCTTGAAGTATTCCTCTTAATGGGTTTTCACCTAATACAAATGAGATTATTAAAAATAAATATTAAAAGAGTTACTCCTTTAATAATGTGTTTAGATTTTTTTCATGTACTATAAACACTATATAAAAAAGAGCATTGGCAGGCACATTTTCAGCTAGAGTTTTTAAAGCTACTATTAAATGTTTCAATTTTATTTTTTTATCTGTGATTTTAGAAAACCATCACGAATTGATGTAGGATTATTACAGGTTTTATTCATTTAGTGGCAGTTAAACCCATCATTAAATATGAAATTTAATTTTTTTTATTTAATTTTTATGGTGTTTTTAAAAAAATACCTAGAAAAATATAAATAATTAATTATGATTATTCTTAATTGATTGAAATTTTAATTAATTATTTATAATTATTTATTATTTATTATTTATTTAATAATAATAATTAATTATTTATAGTCATTTATTATTTAAATTTTTCATTAAATTTCAATGGTTTTCTTTTCAGTTATTAATTATTTAGAGTTATTAGTTATTAATTATTTACAAACTAAATTAGTTACTAATTATTTAAAAACTAAATTAATAATTAACTAATAATTTTTAACTATTATCCTATAATTATTAATTATTATTCTTTAGTTATTAATTATTATCCTGTAACTATTAATTATTAATTATTATTAATTATTATCTTATCAATTATGAATTAATAATTATTATGATTAATTATTAATTATTAATTATTAATTATTAATTATTAATTATTAATTATTCATTATTAATTATTAATTACTAATTACTAATTATTAATTATTAATTATTAATTATTAATTACTAATTACTAATTATTATTTGTTAGTTATTAGTTGTTAGTTATTAATTATTAATTATTAATTATTAATTATTAATTATTAATTATTAATTATTAATTATTGAATTTTTCATCCTCTTTGACCCTTGGGACTATTAATTCCTTTGGGTCATGCTTGTATAAGGCAGCTTTTCATCTATTTTTGTATTGGGTTTCCTCTTTTCCCAATTTTTCAAAAGAGGATTTCTATTTTTTATGTTTAAAAAAAGGCCTTCACCCCCTCGACCAGTTAAAAAAATTATTAATTAGCAATTATAATTTATTAATTATTCATTATTCATTGTTAATTTATAATTATTAATTATTAATTAAAAATTAGTGACTAATGATTATTGATTAATGATCAAGCATTAATAATTAACAATAATTAATTGTTAATTAATTATGAATATGTAATTTTATTCATTAGTTATTTATATTATAAAATCTCACCACCCTAAACCACTCGACTGGTACTCAGACATGCAGTTGCTACTTGATATCTGGTACACCTATCCATATACTAGAGAATGCTAACTAGCAGTGGGGCTCTAAGGTGCTACCATTGGGAGATTATAACCCCATATTAGAGTGAGAAATAATAAAAATTATCAATCAAGATCCAGAAAAAATAATCATATTACGCCGAATCAAGAAAACAGAAGCATGCTATATCAAATTGAATGTAACAAACAAACTTGCAATCGTACCATCATATAAAACTGAATATCATTCAGGCTAATCATGTATAAAAATAAATAAAAGTATAAAATACACCAAGGATTTTCTAATATCCATGAGCCTCACATCATCCTAGTCACCAGACACTATCTGAACTATCCTATTCACTCATGAAACTCTAGTATATTCCCCAACTAGAACTTGTGATCAATAAAGTCTACTCAGGTACCCAAGTTCCATGGATTCCCAATAAGGGTGTGAGTATAACTCAGTGGGGAACCACCAATGGGGTCCCAAAGATAAATAGTAAACATATTGTATGTGCATATGATATTCTTAGAATAAATAAACAATATCTACAAATTCATAAATAAATAGCCATTGTTGATCCTTGGGTTCTAATTTGACACACAGGATTGACTATACCTACTTCATCCAATTCCAAAGTGTCTTTATGCATGTGACATACCATTCCAACTAGTACCAGGATCACAAATTATTCCTTTGATAAATTCCTTGGGAATCCAATAGTATTATGCTCAATGACAGGATCTTATTAAGTATATCAAGAATCTAGGTCCATCATATTCACTAGATCTAAGGTAATCATTTGTACATCCCATATCCATCAATAATACTCTTCATTTCCCAAGTAGAATTATAGGAATCATATACATTTCATGTGTGCCCCCCAGATCCAAGGGAGTATCCTAAGAATATCATAATGTCAAGCCTAAGGTCATATCCTAGGGTATATCATAGGCATACCATATAGGAAACCACTGAATCCTAGGTAACATGGTATGGTCATTACAGATAGACCCAAAGGTCGAATCCTATGTATCAATATAGTCATTATATATATGAGGTGTGTCCTTCAGATCCTCGGGAGTACTCATGACATCCCATATATCAGGCTCATATGATGGATCATGAGGAGTATCCCTAGTATCTGAAACTATTAAGATCAACATCTGGAGCCTAGTATCATGTCCTAGTAATATAATAGTCATCAGTGTAATTCTATCCCATTGGGATCACATTGAAACATAATAAGCTCAATGACCGAATCCAAGGAGACTAGCCCTTGGCATTTCATTTTGACCCAAAGGAAAAATCCCATGTGGTATCTTGGGAATTAATTCATAATTATTGAGGGTAGTGAATCCCATTAATATTATCCCATGCTATTTATACTACAAAATTATCAAGCTCGTGCCATTTATTTGGGATCTCAGATGACACCTAAAATCGGAACCATCTTTCTACTAATAAAACCCCTCTTTAGAGTCATTATATCACTAGGGAACCCATCGAGGTCCCCTAGGTCACACCATAACATGAGAACCATACTTGGGATCCAAAAAATTAATATAATCACTTGTGTAAACCCTCATCATTTATAGGTCATATCATCCCTCAACATCATCATAATGATGTCACAACATCATTAGTCGCATATGCATAATTGTATAAGGGAGATTGCCTCAAGAATATCCACTTCCCAAGTCACACTTGGTTAGTACTCACATCCAACCTATCCCTCAATTTCCATAGGGTCTACCCACTTTTGTAATCACATATCATTGGAGTAGGAATTCTCACCCCATTCTCTACTAAACCTCCCTTAAGGTTTTAAGGCATCACATGGTTTGAGTAAGGAATACTCAATATGGTCACTCATAAAAATGCTCTCCTATATAAGAAGGCTTCAAGAAAACTTACCCTAAGTTCTACTAATATTGTGTAGAACATTTAGATTCAATTTCCTATGGTTATTTATCTTACAAGTCATATATTTATAATTACAGTCTCGACCATCGATGGTCTGGCCATCAAGTCGGTGCACAAGGGTTTGTTATGGCCCCTATAACTTTGTTTAGTCCATAGAAATTTTACTTTAATTAAAAAAAATTATTTAATAAAAATTTCAATTGAACACAATTTCAATATCACTTATAGGCACCACCTACCTCAATCAATTTCACTTTCTTTTTAGTATAAGAAGCTCTCTCCCAAGCTTGTCAAAGTTCATGGACAGTCATTCAAACACTAAAGGCCCTATCTCAATCCAAAACATATAATAATTATTTATAAATAACTCATAGTTAATTATTCATGTAAATTATAAAAAAATTATAATTTATTTAAAATTTAATTCAATTGGTTGTAATTCCCTAATAATGCACCAGAAACTTTTCTTTGCACTATAACAGCACCCAATATAGTGGGATCAATATTTCATGATCTCCCCTAGCCATATAGGGAATAATACTAGTGTTCTCACCTAATTCCACTATGATATGGTGGAATTGGAACTAAAACCCTATATGAATTCATCCAAAACTATAGTGTCACATTGGAAACTAAAATGAAATAATTGGAGTGGAAGAATGATCCTGAAATCATCATCATATTGCACCAAAAACCATCACCCAACATAATGGTTCATGGGGGTGAGAAGTAGGGGATATTTTCATCCAAATTTTCTATCCTCATTATCCATCATTCCCTATAATAAAGGTGGTGACTAGTAAATTAAAATTATACCTCTACATTGAAACAAATTGTATGGGAATATTTATGTTGTGTCCATAGGGGTCATTGAAGAAGCCCCTACCCCAGGGAAGCACTATGGCACATATCCTGAGGTTACGGTGTAAAATTAGTCCCTATGAACCCAGCTACAACATGGACCAGAGATCAATAGTTTATCCCACCTCAAGGAGGTATCCCTAATTTCTAACCCCTCAAGGGATCTCCATGGAGAAACCCTTCTGGTTACATCCTGGTCACCCCACCCAGTCCCGCTACAGTGTGGCCTTCTTGGCTCTAGCATAGTCGGTCCCCAAGTGGTAAGGTCATCTCCACAACCCTCATCTCACCTAAATTTTTTAATCCCTAAGGGGTATTCCACAATGATTCCACCTAGGGATCTCTCCATATCACATATCACAAGCTTTCATCATGGCCTCGTCGGCCTCATGCCATTATATCACATCTCTCAAGTATGCACTAAGGTGGCTGCCTACAACTAAAGTTTCATATATAAGGCCAACTCATCCTTATGTTTTCACTTACCCAAGGACCCAAAACCCCATAAAATCCTCATTACACATCCAGAAAATTCTTATAGGGTTTTTCAAACACTCATAATTCCAATGCAAATCCCACTTCTTAAAACAACTCACTCACCAGAAACACATTTCTCATAGTCTAACAAACTAATCAGTGGGGTTTACATCATACCACACCAAATTATTCATGAAAACACCAGTCATAACCTAGTTCCACCCCTTTTATCTGATCCCAAATTGAATCGTATGGGCCTCCATTGTCCATGCACAAGGCCTAGATAAGTCAGGTTTTCTGTAAAAATCCCAGGATGGTCCTTGAAACACATCCTTCATTCATGATATGATACTAATAATGTATTTTCCAACCTATATCATCCAATTATATTCAAAATCATTGGTCATGCCTCATTTGGGTGACTATTCATGAAAATGTTCAGTATGAACCATCGATATGCTATCATATCTTCTAATCAAGATTACTTAACCCCTGAACGTATACTAATATCATATAAACTCACACACCGAAGTATGAACCTGAATACTAGTGTAACCCCATGATTAGGTCCTCAACAAACTATTTTCACCATCTGACATATTATAATCTCGAGCATCAGTGCATCATCAATTGGACACACCCTAGAATCCCATTAAGATCATCTTGAGTATGGTTATAATACACGGACTCCACCCAATACTGCATCCATGTAACAAATATAGTATTTTCCATGAAACTAGATAATACTAGATTCACTAACTCGTTAGATTAAAAATCTATCCCATTTAGTGACCCATGTTAAAGATAACATAAATAGTACATTAATCCCATGATTTAGATTAAAAATATCACAATTGTTTCACAATATAAGGATCAAAAGTTTTAGTGTCTTTGATATTTTCTATATAAACATAGTGTTTTACTAAACTTATGAAATATATCTATAATCAGGTTCCTTAGGCTTTTTCTAAACATATCACATTATATAATCATCTTTATAACCTTGGGATTATAAACACAAGAATACGGGGAGCTCAAACACTCAGTAAGGGAAAGAAAAATCACCAAGTATTAGATTATAACCATGAATTAGAATATGATAAAGATTGAATATCTCAATAAAATATCAAAATAACATGGATTATAACAATAAAACATGACAGATCAACAATTGATCATACAAATATCATTAATGAATGATAAAAGTTATGACATGTCTCAAAATACATATCAATAACCAAAAACATGTGAGCAAGAAATAAAATAATGTAATTAATAAGAATTAAGTAATAATCATGAAAATGTGGAATAACAAGATAAATAACTTGAAAATATTCCATAATCATAAACAAATAAAATTTATAGCATTTTGAAAAAAAATACCCCCACATCATGTTGTGAACAAAAAAAATTTCCCACTTCATGTGGTGAAAACAAATTCCCATACATCATATTTTGAACAAATAAAATACTTTTTCTTCATGTTATGAGTAAAGAAATTCCCAAGCATCATAATCTAAATGAAAAAGATACCCATACTTCATATTGTGAACAAAAAAATTACCATGCTTCATATTATGATCAAAAAAATATCGATACTTATAATCCTTTTCTCAAGAGGTATAAATATTTAACCAATTCATTGGAGGGTGATATAGCACCCCACTCTTTACCATTAATATATATGTATTATATAATAAAATCAAATATTAATTATCTTGTAAATAAATCATGTAAAAATTTTGAGTTTCATAAAATATTCAAAACCTTCAAATAACATGAACTTAATAAATCATAGAATATTAAAATATCATTTTAAAAATTAAATCATATCATAATAACAAATAAATTTTGGTCAAAAAATTCTTCATGAAATATAAATTTTCAAGGGTAAATATAAGTGAAAATAAAAAAACAAAAACCCTTTTAAAATATTGATATAAAATTTATTTTTTAAAAAATTTAATAGAAAGATAATACTTTTTAAAACCTTATTTCCAAATATATTATCATTTAAAATACATAAAGGTTCCAAAAATAATAATCTCAAATACTTTTGATACTTTTACTTTTAAAAGAATCTTTAAAAATTAAGTATTTAAAAAGATATAATGATTTCAAAAGGAAGAATTGAAAATAATTAGAGTTATTTAATTTTAAAAGAACCTTTAATAATGGGGACTTGGAAAAGATATTATGTTTTAAAAAAAAAGGTTAAGTGAAAATACATTGAAAATTTGTAATTTTAAAAAATATATTCAACAATGGAACCTTGAAAAATGCAAAAATGTTTCAAACATGTATATGAAAATACATCGAAAACATTTACATTTAAAAGGAATCATTAATAATGAAAACTTGAAATAGACATAATGTTTCCAAAAAGGTAAGTGAAAATACTATAAAAACATTTACTTTAAAAAAATATCTAATAATCTAAACTTTAAAAATACAAAATGTTTTCAAAAAGGATGAAATGAAAATACTTAAAAACCTTTACTTTTATTAATAATCTTTAATAATGGAAAAATAAAAAAATCAATAAAATAAGTGAAAATACATTGAAAGAATTTATTTTTTAATATAATATTTAATAATTTAACCACAAAAATTATTTAAAATTTATCTAAATAAAATTTGGTGTGGATGATAATACTTTCTTTAAGGATGGAAAACCATTTTGAACATTTTTAAATAACCATATTAAAATCGCAACATCATTTAAAATATTATAAAATATTTGTTTTAAAATGATTAAATGGATTAAAAAGAATCATTAGAGATAAAAACAATTTTATTATCTATTGGGGATAAGAGATAATTTATGTGAAGTAAAAACAAGTATATTGATAAAAAAGGCATTGAAATTAATGGGAATTGTTCTTAACAAAAATGCACTTCCACAAAACTATAAAATCATCACAGAATAATAATTTTGTGTGAAAAAGTATTTCCCTATAAAATATGGCTAAAATATAACATAACATAATCATATGTTATAATAGATCATACTTGAAATATAATATTCAAAGAAGAATGATTATTACCCAAGGAAGTTATTTGAGTCACAAAAACCTCATACCAATTGAGGATAATTCAAATTAAATCCTTGTGAAACTCGGAGATTAAAATTATACATGTTTTATCATGAATAAAATTTAATTCATGATATAATATCTAAAATATTCATCTTATACCTTATATAAATTTAATTACATTTATAAAAGAAAATGTGTTTGATAGAATGAAATTTTGAGAAGATATATTTACTATCTGAGAAAAAAAATACAATAAAAGATCATAAATTTAAGGGCATATAATTAAACATAAAATACAATGAATAAAAGAAAATTAATCAAATTTTATATTAATTAGTAATTATATGAACCACTTAAATAAGTATTTGTTCATAAAAATCAATTATATCTTAATGTATGGAAATTAAGATGAAATTTCTAACCTTGTTTCCTTGCTTAGTTTATCATAATCTAACCACTTGTAAATAAATAGACAACTTAATAAGCTATTTGAAAATATTAAACATAAATATTACTCTTTAATAGTCTTTATTATAATTAATTATCATGAGTTTTTTAATTAGTTATAGTGTGTTATGATGATCATGTGTTAATAACTTTAACTATTTTACATATGTTTATTAATTTTGATATCATTACCCATCATTTGATAAAAAGATAATTATTGATATATAGTTTATGATTTATTAATATATAAATTATATTAATTTAAATTTTTTATTTCATTACATATGTGTTTTGGTTACTTTATGTAAAAAACATATTGATAACGTCTTATTTAAGTAATTTTAGTGAACAAAATTGTTAAATCAATAATAAGTTAAATACTTAATATAATATTTCCAAAACAATATAATAATTTTTATTTTATTAATAGATAATATTATTATTATTATTTTTGTTACCATATTCATCCAAAATCATATTTGAAAGTAATATTCATATAGTTGGTTAAACCAACCCAAACATGAACACACTTTAACTTGGTCGGTGAGTACAGTTAAGGACATGTTTCTTTTGATGTAATATCATTATAATAGAATAGTAGTGATATTTTTATTATATTTTTATGATTTTAAACCATATTTTAAGATTTTAAGATAATCTAAGAAAATCTAAACAAAAAATTATTTATCTTGGATATGGTAATCTGCACATATGCAGGATTAGTATTATCGTTTCCCAATGTCTGATAGGGAGTTAAAGTGGATAATAAATTTAAATTTCATAATCATAATTATATGAGATATATTATATTTATTCATCATTATAAAAAATTAATACACTATATTAATTTCCTTATCAAAAAATCAAATGGCGTCGCTTCATGAAGGCAACAGTTTGCATAACGCACTAACGATGTTCTTTTTTTTGAAGTGGATATAAATGAATAACTAAGATTTATAAAATTAATATAAAAATATATAATTATAATAATGATACTTAATTAATTTTATTATTATATTGATACAATATTTTTCAGATTAATATTAATAAGAAAATCTTAATAATAAGATAATACTTATGTTGGCGATTTAATTTTTATTTGGAATATCCCTTGAAATTGAAGGTATTAAGATAAATATTAGTGAAAAGGGGAAACTTTTGTGGGATAGGGTTATAGTGATACTAAGGGAATATTTTAAAGGAGTAACATGAAGGTGAAGTGCAGTTTTGAAATAATAGAAGTGATATCCTTTTATAAGTGTAGAAAAGGTCACTTTTGAAAACACTAATCACTTGTCAATAATTTCATGACACAATTCAGGTTTTAATGGATTAAAAGTGGCGTTTGGTACAATATAATATATAAAATTATCTCAAACACTTATTTTAAAACATTTTATTAATATTTTTTGTCATTTCCCCAAATCAAATCTCTTTTTTTACCATTTTTACTTTTTACTAGGGTAACTATTTTTTAACCATAGTAATTAAATATGATAACCAAAAGAAAAATTGAAAATATTAACTAATTTTAATATTATGTATTTAAATTTTAAAATAGATTTACCATATCAAGTTTCTAAATGTGTGAATGTTTATTTTTAAAATAAATACAATTAATCATGTAAATAAATTATAAAAATAATGTTTTTAATCATTAAATTTATATATAAGATTGAATTATCATTATTTAAAATTTTAACAACACAAATTGATATATTATAAATAAAATAAAATTTATGAGGCTTTTGAGTAAATCCATTACCTAATGTCGCCATAAAAATACTTCATTCAATTGGAATATTGAAATCAATTTTTATTAAACTAAAATTTTTATTTAGTTTAAAAATGTTGAACATGGTATTTATAATATCAAATAATATATTAAAATGTATAATTTTATTCCTTAAATATTTATTTTTTTTACTTAAAAATGTTTTCTAAAATTCTAGTATATGCTTATATAGTGATAGAAGTGCAAAAACTGTATTTTTGACAAAAAATCATTCTTTTTTGAAAAAATTCAAAAACTTATACTAAGTAAATATTCATGAGAGGAGTTTTAAAATTAATTTTATTTTATCAAATTTATATTTTATATTTTTTAAATTCAGTTCTTGATATATGGTAAAATATAATGAAACCATCTTTTATTATAACCATTTTCAATATTAACTCATGTAAATTATTTATCTGCTAAAATTAATAACCATTAAATTTAAATCATATTAATGTTTATTATAGATTTATTATTAATGTATTATTAATTTTTTTGTTTTTTTACATTGGGTGTAGCTTCTAACCCAAGTTATAGAAAATAATATGTATTTAAAAGTATCAAAAATCTCATGCCATTAAATTCACCCCTTAAATAAATTGAATCCTTGAAAATTTAATTACCACATCCTAATAGAGGAATCTAAGAGATCCATGAAAATATTAATATATATTTTTTATTGAAATATACACCTCATTACCCTTTCTAAATCTTGGAAACTACTTATCTCAAATATGATTCTTAAGAGTTATTAAGGACATACTTTTCACTACTTCATTTCCTTGATCATGATTCAAATAAATACTAAATCTAAAAAAAATTGTGATAACATCCCAAAGAATTAGTGTAAATGAATATAAAAGATCAATCCTAATATGTATTCTCTAATGAAATTTTTATTTCAAACTATGATACTATCATTTCAACTATATCATACATGGTTAATCCTATACCTCTCTTGGTTCTACCTATGTTACTTTAAATTTGGTTCTCTCATACCACTCAACCTAAGTCCTTAACATAACTAGATAATCAATCATTCAAAGTGGTTAATAATGAGAATGTGATTAACCAAATCATATCCCCAAGAAGTGTCAAACTTGGTGTGTACTTAGTCTTATTTTTCATGCACCAGGTGATGATCAAGTTAATAGTCAATACTACATATCAGGGTTATTACCCTTAGGTTTAACTTTTCCATATCTTACATCCACAGGTAGTATCTAGGCTGGGATGTAATTTTTTAGAGAACAATGAAATCTCTATTTTACCAAAGCATTGGGATTCTATCCTATAAATTGAATCATACCTTAGACTTTTCTATAGGTTTTTCACTAACGCACTTGAAACTAATATCCATAAATAAATAAACTAATCTCCAAAATAACTAACCCCTACTTCTATGTCAACTATAGTGACCCATGTTAAACTTAACATAATTAGTACATTAATCCCATGATTAAGATTATACATCTCACAAAAACCACACAATCCAACTACTGAAAGATTTAGTGTCTTGGATATTAGCTATATAAACATATTATTTTACTAAAATTGACAATAATTTATCTGTAATAATGATTCTTTATACATTTTTTATGCATCCGACATCATATAATCATCTTCATAACATGGGGTTGGAATCATAAGAAAATGGTGATCTTAAATGCTCATTAAGAAAAATATATATATAATTATTAGATTTTAAACATGAAGGGTATTATGAGTAAGACAAATATGTCTTAATAAAATGCCAAAATTCAATGGATGATAACCATAAAACATGATGGAGAAAAATAAAATCATTAAAAATTGTTAAGGGGTCACAAAAGTTATTACCTGACTCAAAATAAATATAAATAACCAGAAACATGTGAGCATAAAATAAAATTCTAGAATAATTTAAAAATAAGGAGTAATCATGAAGACATTTCATAACATGATAAACAACATGAAAATGTGTCACAGTCATAAACATAGAAAAATTATAACATTGTAATCAAACAAAATGCCGCCACTTCATGTTGTGAAAAAATATATTGTCCCCGCATCATGTTGTGAACCCAAAAAATTCCCACAATTAATGTTGTGAACAAATAAAATATTCACTATTAATTATGTGAACAAAAAAATACCACTTCATGTTGTGAAAAAATAAAATTCCCTCGCTCAATTTTTTGAACAAATAAAACTCACATTCTTCATATTGTGAACAAACATAATTTTCACGCTTAATATTATGAACAAAAAAATCCCATACTTTATATTATAAAAAAATAAAATTTTCACAATTAACACCCTTTTATTATGAGGTACAAATCCTTAACCAATACATTGTAGGGTGATAGAGGATGCTAATATAAGGACCCAACCTTAAACATTACATAGTCTAGAAAAATTATTTTAGAATTCACTTTGTTACGTTAGAAAAGATATTTTTAGTTAAGATTTTTAGAGAATTAAAAAATAATTCATAAATATTAAACCATAATCATGCAAATTGGTTACTACAAAAATAGTATCTATCTCTTCTATAATACAAAAGTTTTTAATAAAACATGAAATCCTTTCATGAAAAATATTCACAACATTCATCTTGGCTTCTCCTTTTCTCTTACCTATCCTTAAACCCTGTGAAAGAAATTTTTAAACATGGGTTGAGCACAAAAGGATTAGTAAGGGATATGAAAGAAACTGTTAGTCCATGAATACTTATAAAAATATGAAATCATTTTCATAAATACTTACTTCTCACCCATAAATTATCATATACTTACTTTTTGAAAAAAGAAATTCCCATAAAACATAGAAAACATAAATACACTATTTAGGTAAATTGAGTAATTAATTACTTATGATTGTAACCATAATGGATGCTATATAATTTTTAACTCTCATGGATTCCTTACAATGTGATACTCATAGCTACCTTATGATGTAATCTTCACAGCTACCTTATGGTGTAATCATCAGTGTTGTGCTTAGAATAACCATTACGGTCAACTTATAACATAAACATACCCAATGAATTGGAGGTAGATATAGGTCTAAAACATCATCATAAACAATTCTCAATAAGAAAAAAATTAATCATAAAACAAGAATACTTTCATCATAAAAACATTCTTTTTGAATTTTGTAAAAATTGGAATTTAAAAGATGATTTTTAAAGAAAAGTCCCTTACCATAGGTTTGTCTTACTTCAAAAATGTTCAAACCTCTTGCATAATTGTTTAAAGAGTGTTATTAATATATTAAGTAAATATATTAATATTTATAATACCTTATATGATTTATTTATAACATCTTTCCACCCATTCATTAATTATATTTTGTTATTTTCATTGTTTCAGGTGTATTTATTTCATGGTTTCCATGGTTGGTTCATTATGAATTTTATTATAAAATTGAAGAAAAACTCCAAAAGTGGAATAAAATGGTGTTAATATGTTTCCAAAATTTTAAATGATACAATATCCCATTTATTCTGATATGAGTATGATTCATTAGATAAAATGTTAATTAAAATGATTTAATTTATTTTAGTGGTTTTTACGACCATCACAAACTCGTATCATTTTATTTAATATTATGTCTATAAATTGGTTCTATAACATTGTATAAATTATAATATGTATAATAAAATCAAATTTAACCATAATAATGGTTTTATGGACATCCTTGAAGGCAATAAAAGAAAATAAAATCACATCGTCCATGATGATGGTAAATCAACACATCAAAGACAATGTTTTCCTTTTTTAGAATAAAAGAAGAAGATGAGAGGTTTTATGATGGACATTAAATAAACACAATAAGATTTCAGTATACGTGAGATACTAAAGTTATCATTTCACTTTGTATAGGGTATGTGAGGATAAAATAAAAAAAATAAAATAAATTAAAAAGAAAATAAAGTGAAATTAAAAAAATGGAGGGTTTTACCTCTTGAATTCTCTTCCTTGAGAACCTCCTTAAGGTACTTGATTTTTAGATTTTTGGTGAGACCAGTAGGTCTTAGATATGAGGAAGAATCTTGGGAAGGGTATTGGGTATAAATTACAAAATCTACAATTATATGAGGTGTGGGGAGAATAGGTGGTGAGGAGTGGTATTTATAGTGAAGGAGAGGAGTGTTTTCCCATTATTTTATTCATTAGTTTATTATTTTGGCTCAAGACTACGAATATTTTAAGAATTATCACTAAATATATTAAAATAATGAAGTAGGACTCAAGATTATGGTTCTTACATCAGATATGTGTCAAGGAATAGGGTAATTAACTTATAATGTATATATATCATAAATTATCATATTCTATTATTCATCAAAAAATAAACTATTTCAGAAAAATACAAAAAATTAACCCTCAATGTTTTTCAATGTTTATAATTCAAAAATGAACTCCATTTTATGAAAATAATTTTCTAAATATGATAAATTTAATTATTAATTAAAATCATCATTTATTTGAAAAAACAGCAAATTTCATAATTATAAGTGCTTTTATAACACTTTAAAAAATTAATTAAGGTCTAATAAAATTATTTTATAATCATAATAAAATAAAATATTAAATTATGAATGTATTTTATGAAGATAAATTTTATTTTAAATCATTATAATACTTATTAAATTATAAATAAAAATTTATGTGTCACAAAAATACCAACACTTAATTTATAAGTTTCAAAACATTTATTTACTTGTTACATGATATAAATATATCTTATTTTCACTTATAAGATACATAATTTTTATTTATAATTTTATAGGTGAGGTTACAATTATACTTTTATAGATTTCTTAGTTTCTATAAATTCCACGTATTTCATTATACATTTATAAGTAATTTAATTATTTAATTTCTGAATGAAAACAGATTATTTTATAAGTATCTGGGTTGTTACATTCTATCCACCTTTTGGAAATTTTTTCCTCACAATTTTTATTTACTTATTAAAAAAGTGATCATATCTTTCCCTCATAATGTTTTCATATTCCTATGTTTCTTCATCAACCATGTGGTTTCTCCATAAAACTTTAACCTGGTGAATTACCTTATTCCACAATACTTGACCTCTATGATACAAAATCTAAATATGATTTTCCTCATAATAAATATTCTCTTCTAGTTAAAATACTTCTAATATCAAAAATGAGATGAATCTAGAAAATAATTTCTAAACATTAAAACATGAAAAACATTGTGTACCTAAGATAAACTCAGAGGCAAAGCTACTCAGTAGGAAACTTGTACAAATTTAACCTTGATTTAGTAAGGTACAATAAACCATGGACATAGCTTTTATTTCTTACCAAAATGCATAACACTTTTCCAAGGTGAGATTCTAAGAAAAACATGATCACCTACCTGAAAATAAAAGTATTTTATCCAGTTATCTGCATAAATTTTATGCCTTATCTGAGTTATCCTAATGTGTTACTAGATCATATTCACTTTCACATCTGATTCATATACTATTTATGGTCCCATAAACTTCCATTACATGATTTTATCCGAAAATTCTGGAGTTCAACAACTCTTTCCCTATAATACCTCAAAAGGTATCATTTGTATACAATAATAAAAACTATTATGATAAGAAAACTCAACTAACGAAAGATGTTGATTCCAAATTCATAGTAAATACATTAAATAATAACATAACATATCCTCCAATATTTGAATTGTTCACTTATTATTTAAATCAAATTGAGTATTAAAGGTTATACTGAAATTTAATTCATTTCCCAATGACTTCTGAAGGTCGTTTCCAAAGTTAAAAGTGAGCCTAGGATCTATATCATATATAATGGATAGAGTAACTCCATGTAACCTAAAAATATATTTAAGGTACAATTGAGAAATATAATATTGAGAAAGAGTTTCTCAAATATAATGTAAATGTGTAGATTTATTCAGTTGATCAACAATAACTCGAATCACATTGTTACCATAGGAAGTATTTGGTTGTCCCATCATTAAGTCCATGGATATATTTTCTCATTTCCACTCTTGAACTGGAAAAGGTCGAAGTATCCCCTTTAGTATTTGTCTCTCTGCTTTAACCTATTGATGAGTCTAACATTTCATTGTAAAATCATTAATATATATTTTCATTACATCACACCAGTAATACTCTTGAAGGTATATGTATATCTTAGTTCTTATAGGATAAACTTAAAATGGATTACTATGAGATTTAATTAATAAATATTTATTTAGTTGGGAATCAAAAGGCACATATAATATCTTTCAAAATCTCAATACACAATATTTATCAACATTAAATTTTGGAAAATTTCCTTTATTAACAAATTCTACCTTTTTTATAACTCATGGTCTTCCTTTGATTCTTAATTAATTCTATCTGAGATAGAAAATTTCACTAAAACATGAAAAAACAGTGGAATTTCCTACACCAACTACTTCCATGAAAAAAATAATCAAATCATAAATCAAGGGGTCATTTTCTAAAGGTAACATGGTTAATGTAGCATGATGTTTTTGACTTAATGCATCTTCCACTTTGTTGGATTTTCTAGGATGGTAATTAATCATGAAATCATAATACTTTTTTAGTTCAAGCCATCTTTTTTGCTTCATATTCAATTTCTTCTGAGTGAATATATACTTCAATCATTTATGGTTAGTATATATTTCACATTTACCTCTATATAAAGGATATCTCCAAATTTTTAAAGATAAAACCATAGCTTATAATTCTAAATCATGTGTGGTATAATTTAACTCGTGAGGTTTTAGTTGTGTTAAAGAATAAGAAATTAGTTGATCATTCTATATCAGAAGGTAGCCAAGTCCATTTAATGATGCATCACTGTTGATGAAAAACTCTCCATTTATGGAAGGAAGGGACAAAACTATTGCATTCATTAATTTTCTTTTCAGTTCTTAAAAAATATCACAGTATTCTGCCCAAATAAATTTAACCCTTTTCATGTTAACTTAGTTAGTGAGATAGATAACCTTGAAAAGTTTTTAAGAAACCTTTGGTAATAACCTGTTAATCCAAGAAAACTATGAAGCTATACAATATTTATAAGTATTGGACATTTATCAACCACTTTTTTTGGAAGTATCAATAGTTATTCTATCCTTATTTACAATGTGACCAAGAAAATAAATATGTTGCAACCAAAAATTACATTTTTTAAATTTTCCATATAACTTATTCTCTTTCAGAGTTTGTAAGACAATGCTTAAAAAAATTCAGGATCCTCATAATTTTTTGGAAATAAAAAAATATCATAAATAAAAAAAACAAAAAACTTATCCAAATATTCAATGAATATTCTATTCATAAGAACAATTAATATATCAGGAGAATTTATCAACCCAAAGGGATTAAAAACAAACACATAATGCCCATATCTGGTACAGAATTCTTTTTTGGAATGTCATCCTCATTCCCCTTCAGCTAATAGTTCCCAAATCTCTAGTCAATCTTGGAAAAATATTGATCTCCCTAGAAATGATCAAAAAATTCATTGATATGAGGCAACGGATACGTATTCTTAATAGTAATTTTATTAAAATATCTATAATAAGTGAAAATTTCATGAAACCATATTTATTTTTAATGAACAAAACAAAATAACCCCATGGTGAAATTCTAGGATGGATGAAACCTTTATCAAGAAACTCCTACAACTGGTTTTTCAATTATATAAGTTAAAATTGAGTCATATGAAAAGGGGGGTTTGAAAGTTTATTAGAATTAGAAACTAAGACAATCGTAAATTCAACTTCCTGGTCAGGTATAACACCTGTAAACTCATCTAGAAAAACATCCAGGTATTTATTTACCATCAGCACATCATTTATCTGATAAGTTCTCTGGTTTTCAAAAAATATGAAAGATAACTTTCATTTCCAAATTTTAATAGGTTATTTACTTTCGAATATATTATCAATGGTATGGGTTCATTCTTGTTTACAAATAGAAACTCTTTCTTAAAAAACCACTTATTTATCTTTATAATCAATCATAGCATGATAAAAAGAAATCCAATCCATACCCAGAATAAATCAAACTCCACTAATGGAAAAACAACAAGGTTTCTAGGTAATTTACTTCCATAAACAATAATAATAAAATTATTATAATTCCTTTTTTCATTAATATTTAACCATGGTGTTTTTACCATATGTTCTTATTTCATTTCCAAAAGATTTCTTAGAAATAAAGGAATTTGTAGACCCCATATAAAACAAAATTTTAAAAAAATATTAGTAAATAAAATAAGTACCTGATACCACTTCATTGGAAGGACCAACATCTTCTGAAATATTATTAAAGGATTTAATTGCACCTTTTTTCTTATAATCTAGATGCTTTAAATCCTTCATACCTCTCTTTGGGTATGTATTTTCATAATTCCCCATCTCACCACATTTAATATACCTTTATAGTTTTATTGTCATAATTAAATTTAAGATCATTTTTATTGTAATCTTGGGCCACATTTCCAAGCTTACCACATCCGAAACACATCTCAGATTTGTTAATGCATTCCATGAGGTTATTTTTTCTATACTTTCCATAAACTGGAAACAAGAATTTTCTAACTTCAAATTTATTTGATTTATTCTTACCCATTTCCTACCATCTGTACCTTTTATTTTTCTTGTTTTCAAAGTACACATGATCATCATAAAATTCCATTTCTACTATCTCAGTACAATGGAAAATTTTCTCATGAATTTTGAATTCATAGAAATCCAATTCCCTTAGATATCTTGGCTTCAATCCTCAGTAAAAATAATTGATTTTTATATCAAGATAATGAATAATATTTAAAGTGTACCTTATCAATAGAGTGAATTTTACTTCACACACAGCAACTTAATCTTCCTCATTTTATTTCAAATCAATGAATTTATTTTCCATCCTAAGTTCAAAAATCTTAGAAAAATATTTTCATGGAATAAATTCTTAAATTCATCTCATTCCAAGGCATTGATCTATTCACTATACCTGATATTCTTTACTATTGATAACCACTTGTCAACTTCACCTTTAAAATGATAAATGGAAAGCCTAACCTTTTGATTATTTTAAGTCCCAAAGACATTGAATATATTTTCAAGGGATTTAATCCATCCTTCATACACCACTGGTTCAGAATATCCACTAAAAGAAAGTGGGTGTTTCCTCATAAAATGTTCCACTATCATCATATTCATTTTTGGTATCTCTAAATTTTCCATTCCATGGATGCCACCTCCATTTATATCATGCTTAAAATAATCCATTACTATCAAAAAATTATTGGTTCTCATTCCCACCATTCCAGGTTGAAGATTTGGAAATATATCATCCTCACTATTCCTTCCTACTTTAGCTTCCCTGTTTCTTATATGGAAAACCATTATGAACAGACATATCTTAAATGAGACAAAATTGTAATCATTAAATGATATATCATTTTAACTTAAACATAAGGTAAAAATAATTTATGCAATTTTTTTAATGTCATCCTAACCCCTAAATATATCTAAAACGTGTTCTGATACTATCTATCATGACTTATCC
The DNA here is from genome assembly GCA_963277665.1 of Viscum album. Classification (NCBI taxonomy): domain Eukaryota; kingdom Viridiplantae; phylum Streptophyta; class Magnoliopsida; order Santalales; family Viscaceae; genus Viscum; species Viscum album. The sequence continues at coordinate 909,294,323 of OY728139.1, forward strand.
TTAACCATTACATAATATTATAAATTCTTTTAGAATTCACTTTGTTACACTCCCTAATATCTTTTAAATTTAGAGTTTTAGAGAATTTGGATATAATTAATTATTATTAACCCATAATCATAAAAAGTGGTTACAACTAAAACAATATTCATTTCTTCTATAATACAAATTTTATTAATAAAACATGAAATATTTTCAGGAAAAATATTCACAACATTCACCTTAACTTCTTCATTTCTCTTACCCATCTTTAAACCCTATGAAAAATATTTTGAAACATGGGATGAGAAAAATAAGCTCAGTAAGGCATATAAAATAAAGGAAACAATATTCTATGAATACTTATAAACATATGAATTCATTTTCACAATTACTTACTTCTCACCCATAAAGTATTATATACTTACTTTATGAAAACATAATATTCCCATAAAACATAGAAAACATAAATAAACTATTTATGTTACTTAGAAAATTACTTACATATGATTGTAACATTCATAAATATTGTATGATTGTTAAACCTCATAGATACCTTACAATGTAACCCTCATGGATACCTTATGATGCAACCCTCACAGATACCTTATAGTGTAACTATCACAATTAAACTTGAAATAAGAATTATGGTCATCATCCAAAATAAATATACCCAATAAATTGGGAGGAGATATACTTCCCACCCTTAATCAAAAAAAATCCCAATAACTAAAACATAATCATAAAACAATAATACTTTCATCATAAAATCATTCCTTCTAAATTTTGTAAAAATAGAAATTTAAAAGAGAATTCTTAAAGAAAAGTATCTTACCTCAGGTTCATCTTACTTAAAACGTGTTAAAAAAATCATTTATAATGGTTTAAAAACTTTTATTAATATATTAAATAGCTATATTAATATTTATAATACCTTATATGATCTTTTTATAATATCTTTCCACCCATTTATCAATAATATTTTGTTATTTTCATTATTTTAGGTGAATTTATTTCATGGTTTCCATGGTTGGTTCATTATATATTTTCTTACCAAATTGAATAAAAAATACAGAAGTAGAATTAAATGGTTTTAATATGTTTAAATAATTTTAAATTATAATGTGTATCATTTTTTTATATTTGGATGATTCATTAGATAAAATGTTAATGAAAATGATTTAATTTATTTTGGCAATTTTTACGACCATCACAAACACATATCATTTTTTTTAATATCATGTTTATACATTGGTTCTATAATAATATATAACTTATAATATGTATAATATAATCTAATTTAACCATAGTGATGTCTTTATTACCATCCATTAAGGTGGTAAAAGAAAATAAAAACACATCAGCCATGATGATGGTAAATCGACACATTAAGGACAATATTTTCAATTTTTTAGAATTAGAGGAGAAGATGAGAGGTTTGATGATGGATATTCCATTAACACAATAAACTTCTGATATATTTAATATATTATAGTAATCATGTCACTTTGGACAGGGTATGCGAGGAGAGAATAATAAAAGAAAATAAATTGAAAAGAAAATAAAGGAAAATGAAAGAGGATTTTACCTCTTGAATTATCCTCCTTGAGAACCTCCTTAAGGCACTTCATTTTGGACTATTGGTGAGAACAGTAGGTCTTAGACATGGGGAAGAGGATTTATAAATGGGATTGTGCAGAAATTAAACAAGACGTAGGGTTTTAGGTGTGAGGAGAAGAGGTGCTGAGGAGTGGTATTTATAGTGGAGAAGAGGGGTGTTTTCTCATTGTTTTATTCATTAGTTTATTATATTGGCTCAAGACTGTGAATATTTTGATTATTATCACTAAATATATTAAAATAATGAATGAGGATTCTAGATTATGGTTCTTACATCAGTAATGACTCAAGTAATAGTGTATTTAACTTATAATGTATATATACCATAAATTACCATATTTCACTATTTGTCAAAAAATTCAAATATTTCAGAAAAATAACAAACATTCACCTTAAATATTTTTCAACATGTAGAATTTAAAAACAAACTCCATTTTATGAAAATAATTTTTAAAATATAAAGAATTAAATTTTTAATTAAAATTTTCATTTACTTGAAAGAATACCAAATTTTAAAATTATAAATGATTTTATAACACTTTGAAAAATAAAATAAGGTCTCTTAAAATTTTCTTTTAATCATAAGAAAATAAAATACTAATTTATGAATATATTTTAAAAAGATAAATTTTCTTTTAAATCATTATATTAATTATAAAATTGTAAATAAAAATTTATGCTTCACAAAAATATCAACTCTTAAATTATTATATCCAAAACATTTATTTACTTATTTCATGATATAAATATATCATATTTTAAAATATAAGATAAATAAATTTTATTTATAATTTCATAGTTTATGTTACTATTATATTTGGGTAGATTTCTTATTTTCTATAAATACAACTTATTTCATTATACATTTATAATGAAATTAACTATTTAATTCCAGAATGAAAATAAATTATTTTATAAGTACCTGGGTTTTTATATCCAACCTTAACCATTCATACATATTATTTCCATAACTAAATAAAACATTCATCACTTCATAAAAACTCATGGAAATGAAATAGGTTTCTTAAAACATTCAAAAATATCAAATAACATGAACTTTTGAAACCATAGAATATCAAAACTCTTATCTTCCAAAATAAATCATTTCATAAAAAGATATAAAGGTTTGTCAAAAAATATCTTCATGAATAATAATAAATGTTGGAGGGTAAATATAATTAAAAATAAAATAGTTTTAAAAAAAACATTTTGAAACATTTAAGTAAAAATTACATTCAAATAAAATTTTGAAGGGAAAGAGAAGACTTTTGAAAACCTTATTTCCAAATAAAATATCCTTGAAAATACATAAAGGTTTCAAAATTAAGTATCCAAAATAATTTTTAAAACATTAACTTTTGAAATAATATTTAATAATAAATACTTGAAAAATACATAATGATTGAAAACTTGGAAAGTGAAAATATATTTAAAAATTTTAATTTTCAAATAACCATTAATAATTCATACTAGAAAATGACATATTTTATTAAATTAGAGGTGAAACTTATTGAAAAAATTTTAATTTAAAAAATAATATTTAATAATGAAACCTTGAAAATACATAATGTTTCCAGAAATTTAAGTGAAAATACATTGAAAAATTTTACCCTTAAAAGGATTATTTAATAATTGAAACTTGAAAATAACATAATGTTTTCAAAAATGTAATTGAAAATTATTTGAAAACATTTACTTTTAAAAATAATCTTTATTAATGTAATATTGAAAAAATATATAAGGTTTTAAAAAATGGGGGTTAAAATAATTGACAATTTTTACTTTTAAAAATAATCTTAAATAATGGAAACATTAAAAAAACATAATATTTTCAATAAAAGAACATAAAATATTTTTGAAAACATTATTTTTAAAAAATAATAATTAATATTGGAACCCATAAAAATCCATAAAATTTATCAAAATAAAATGTGGATTTGAGGATAAATATTTTTATTTAGAAAACATGGAATGAATTTTTAAACACTTAGAAATAACCTTGTTAAAAACCCACATCATTAAAAGGAATATGAACCAATTTTTTTAATAATTAAAGAGATGAAAAAGTATCATTTTATATAAAAACAATTTGAGTTTACAATAGTGAAATGAGAGCATTGGTGGGAAGTATAAATATGGATATTGATTAAATTATATTAAAAGTAATAAGAATTATTCTAAAAAAAATATTTTTCACAGAACCATAAAATTATCAAGGAAGATTACATTTGTGTGGAATATTATTTCCCTATAAAAGAAGGTTAAAAGAAAACTTAACATCATCATAGCTTATCATATATCAATCTGGAAAGATAATATTCAGAGAAGAGTGATTGTGATCCAAGGAAGAAATTTGAGTCACGAAACCCTCTTATAACTTTAGAAGCATTTAAATAAAATCCCCATGAAAGATATATATTAAAATTGAACTTATTTTATAATTAATAAAATGTAATTAATGATATAATATCTCAAATATGTAGTATATACACCACATAAATAGAATTAAGTGCATAAAAGAAAATGTGTCTCAATAAAAGAAATTTTGTGGTAAAACCCTTACGACCTATGTAAAAAAATAATCAAAAACTCAACAAATGGGTGTGAATATAATTAAAGAAATATAATGAATAAAATAAATTTAATGAAATTTTATATCAATTATTTCCTATAAAACCCACTTAAATATGAATTGGTTCATAAATATGAATTATCTCTCAATGATGTGAAATTGAGATGAAACCCCATAACTTGTCTCCTTGCTTAGTTGATCACACAATAAACTCATATAAATTAAAAAAAGAGAATTTAATCTCTTATTTAAAAACCTTACCCATAAATATTTCCCTTTTATAATAATTATTATAATTATTTATCATGAGTACATTAATTATTTATAGTTTATTATGACCATCGATTGTTAATAACTTTAATTATTCTAAAAATGTTTAATAATTTTAATTTCATTACCCATCATTTGGTACCAATTTAATTATTGATATATAATTTATGATTATTTAATATATAACTTATATTTATTTAAAATGTTTTTATTTCATTCCATATGTTTTTTGGTTATGTTATGTGAAAAAAAAATTGATAACGTCTTATTTTGGTAATTTTAGTAAATGAAAATGTATCTTAAATAATATTTTAATTATTTTATATAATTTTTCCCAAAAAAATATACTAATAATGATTTTATTAATATTTTATTATTTTATTATTTTCTATATTCTCATAGTCATCCATAATCTTATTTTAAATCATTGTTGATGTAGTCGGTTAAACTAACCTAACCATGAATGCGCTTTAACTCGGTTAGTGGGTATGGTTATGGAGGGGCTTATTTTAAATTAATATCATTATAATAGAATAATAATGAATTTATTTTATTCTTTTATGCTGATGAAATATATTTTTATATTTTTATATAATGTATGAAAATATAAATTAAAAACAAAAAAATATGGTGGATGTGATATTTTGCATGTACGCATGATTGGCGTTCCTATTTATCAATGTGTGAGAGAGGTGAAGGTGGATATTAAATTAAAATTTAATAATATATATATATATATAATATTTATTCATCATTTACTCTAATAATATAATTCAAGAAATTTGATAATAGAAAACAAACGACGTCGCTTCGTGGAGGCGGCAGTATGTTTAATGCACTAACGATATTCTTTTGTTTTTTTACAAGTGGATGGAAATGAATAACTAAAGGTTATAACATTAATATAAAAACATATCTGTATAATAATGATACTAAATTCATCATATTATTATAGTGATATAATATTTGTAAGAGTAATATTAATAAGAAAAGCTTAAAAAAGAGATAATACTTACGTTGGAGACATGATTTTTTTCTTAGAATATCCCATAAAATTGGAGGTCTTAAGCTGACCATGAGTGAAAAGATTCTAATTTTTTGGGAGAGGATTAAATAGTGAGTAAAATGTAATATTTTTTAGGTGTAATTCATTGGTGAATTTTATCCTTGAAGGGGTGTAAGTGATATCATTTTATAAGAGGTGAAAAGGGAACTTTTGGAAATACTCATCATTTTTCAATAATGTCCTAGAATTATTCAAGGGTAAATGGATAAAAATTGGAATAACATTGAGTGTGGGATAAGAAAATGTATAAAATAATATTGAACACATTTTTGAAAAAAAAATTAACAATTTTTTTGTTTTTCCCTTATGTAAAAAATATTGTCACTATTTTTACTTTTTACTAGGGTAACAATTTTTAAACTTAGTATATAATTTTGATAAATAAAACTAAAATTGTCCTTATTAAATAATTTAAACCATATTATTTTAAATTTTAAAATCATTTTATCATATCAAATTTCTATATTTTTAAAAAGATAATTTTAAAATAAAAACACTTAATTACATAAAAATAGTTTTTAGAAAAATTGAATCTTTTTATATTTAAATTTATAAATAAGATAAAATTTTCATTATTATAAATTTTAATTACATATATTTATTTATTATAAATAAAATTAATGGTATGATTATTTGAGTAAATTCACAACCAAATTTCACCATGAAAATACTTCATTCAAAAAGAGTACCAAAATAAATTTTTATTAAATTAACATTTTAATTTAACTCTAAAAATGTTGGACATGGTATTTATAATATCAAATAATATATTAAAATACATAATTATGTTTCTTAAATATATATTTTATTACATAAAATGTTTTTTAAACTTCTAATATATGCTTAAAAAGTGATAAAATTTCAAAAACCATATTATCAACTAAGAAAACAATCTTTTCAGAAAAAAAATCAAAATTTCATAATGAGTAAATTTTTAGGAGAGGAGTTAAAAAATGAATTTTATTATATCAAATTTAAAATTTAAAATATTTATATTTATTTTTTAAAATAATTTAAAATATAAATAAAATGGCCTTAATTATAACCATTTTCAATATTAACTCATATTAATTATTTATTGTATAAAGGTAATAGAAATTAATGGACTACCATCATAGTGTTTATTGTAGATTTATTAATAATGAATCCTTACTATGTTTTGATTTATTTACATTGGTTGTAGTGTGCGATATAGGTTATAGAACATAGTATGTGTTATAAAGGATCTGAAATCTCATTTTGTTAGACCTAGGTTGTCCAACAACTTGTCTCATGCTCCCAGAACTATATCTACATGTGGTTTATACCTCCACATCCTATGATATGTCTATTACCACATGTAAGGGCTGGAGGTTGTTTTCCCTCTCATACATGAATTCTAATACAAAACATCAAATTCTACAAATTCCCAACTCACGAGAATGTATGCCTCAACCTATTCCAAAAATCAACCATGATAAATGTCACAACCTCAAAATACCTATGGTATTATCCCCTCCATCTAGATACCCTTATAAAACTCCATGAACTTGACCTCAACATGTTACACCATTACTCCCCCTCATAATACTTTTTAAGGAACCCACTCAGGTTAATTTTACCACAGTTACTTGGTCCACCTCTAAAGTATCTTCTCAATATATAAGGACATCCCTCATTCTCCTCAATGCTTCATATAGATGAGCTCATAAGAATTATATCAAAAATATTGGTCCTCATCTTATGTATGGACACTCCCTGATTCACATCCCAATTACATTGATCCTAACCAGCACACACTATATAGATTTCATCAAAAAATCAATGTGTTTACACCCATGTACCACCTAATCGCCCCAGTTTACTAACACTCCCGTGATTCACATGTAACTAAACCAAGGATCATACTCCTAAACACCAAAATATACTCCACTCGCATTTCAATTTCATCTAACCAGGAGCACCATCTTTTCTCCTCTTCAAAATCAAGGCATTTCACCCATTCCAAAGTCGAATGCATGATCACCCATCATCTTGGGCATCGCCACTAACTAGAAGCACCTATGGACTCTTTATACATCCTATATCTGATCATCTAGAATCAAAAATTATTATCTAATTGGGAACCACTCCCAAATCAATAAGGTTAGGAATCATTTTAATCTTTACCTTCAAAACCTAACATATATATAAATATAAAAAAATTACTTCAATTGTTTTATACCACGAAGCACAAGGTATCTTTATTACTAGAACAAATGCTTGTTAGCACATCCCATGTTCAATTTTAAAACATAAGGAACCTACCCATGCTTCCCATCTTATGGGAATTCATAAACCCAAGATAACCCCTCTCTTAAGTTACCCTCACATACTATAAAGGAACTAGTTTTCACATCAATACAATTAACCCCTTCTTGCATAGGTCTCACTTGGAAACATTCCTTCTCTCATCTCAGATATCACACAATAATTCACATTCCAGAACACTAAATCTGGGGCCTCACGTACATATACTATCTTTGCATTCCAAGAAACTGCCCCTACAGGGGCATTGATTCCTCACTGGGTATCCACATATAAGAATACCACCTCGAGGATGATGATCACATCCATATTTATATAATGGAGTCGTATTAACATTATTAATGTTAAGTATAACATAGTTTCATGGTTAAGTTAAGTTAATTATAATTCCACTAAGAAGCTATATATGAAAAATTAATATATGTCTTTGTGGACAATTTAAAAAATCGTACCAATTTATCTTAGAATTAGTACCAAAATCACCAACAAGAGTTTGATTATAAAGACATTAAATGCTTATATTATTCTATTAAGGGTCAATATAAATCCATTATAATAGGGATTATGTAGATTTCATCAAGGATCGTTTTACAGTAAGTTCTACATGACCAGTCATCATAAGAAATATATTGTGGTTCAGTTGAGTATAATTCTACTAAAATTTTAAATAAGAAAACACCAAATTAGTTTTTTTGACAATTTAAATAGTTCAACCCTCTATCATCAGTGATATCAATCCCACATAACCACATGAAATTTATTTGAGTCCAATATTCCATGAATTATTCTTGCACATAATCATCTTACCCATAGTCCATGATCGAAAAACCATAAATCACATATCCATAAATAAAATTTTGTCTCACATGGTGAATCATACAATCATGAAAGAGAAGACCAAAAATAGAAATTGTATATCCATGGTAACCTAGAAATTCTATCAAAAAATGTGTTCATGATTCCCCAATATGAGGTCCCTCACAAGCTCTAACACATTCCTATATCACCTATCTAACATCTCCCCAATTAGTAAAATAAAACATATGCTTTAATACAACATTGTAACATCTCACTGCCTTGGACCACTCAAATGGTGCTCAAACTGACAGTCACTACATAACATCAGGCATGCCTCTCTGTATGTTATAGTCTTATGACTAGCTGTAAGGGTCTGTGGTGGTATCGTGGGGAGACTGCACTCCTATATCAGAGTGATAAAAAAACATAGCACTACTAAAAATAAGGATTTTATCAGCACTAGAAACTGCTTTTAACAATGCTATAAATGAACTGTAAATCATGATGAAGATAAAGGGGTCCCCTTTAACAATTCTAAAAACACACTGATAAAGGGGGGGGGGCTTTATCCATGTTTAAAAAAATCACTGATAAAATGGGGCTTTATCAGCACTCAAAATAGCGCTGATAAAGGCTGAATTACCTGTGATGTGTTGTTTATTTAATAGCACACCCAACACCTACACCTGCACACCTGCACAAAAACAGCACCTGCATACAAAAAACACCTACACAAAACAGCACAAAACAACACTTTCACACAAAATATCTTCACAAAACAGCTACACAAAATATCACCTACACATAAACAAAGCATAAAAGAATGAAACAGCGCACACAAGAGTTTTATCAAAACTTATATATACATTTACTTGACATCATGAATACAAAAAACACACTGTTATATACATTTTAAACAATTTTTTATATGGTTATAATTACAATTGTCCAACACATAGTTAGAAACATTAATGTTTCATCCTTTTTGTATCTGTGATCCCCTCTAAAAAATTTTCGTCCATGGTATTAGTTGCTAAAAAAATCATCTGAACTCAAGAAAAAATTTCTACCAATATAAGAAAACAAATATTATGTTAATAATACAATAATGAAATAAATTAAACATTACTATGAAAGACTACATTAATAAAATGTCAATTTTTAATAAAAAAATGACACATTTGGAGTTATACCGGTCACACTGTGAGTCGTATTGAAGTGGGGTTGATTCCTACATGTCAAAAATGAGTCATAGATATTTTTTTAAAATATTAAAACAATATGAATGGTTTTTCTCAGTTTTGATTATGTCACTTGTTCTTTTGAGTATGTCAGGACTGGGTACAGATCTTATGTTTTGGTGCTTTCATCCCCATGCACAGGGGATAAACTAAGTTTACAACAGGATTAAATTGATTTTTTACTTTTCTATTTTACAGTTGATTTGATTTCAACCTCAAGTGGAACACTTGGGTGTGATATTTATCTATTATGTGGATCTTGACTCTTGGCCCATATGGAAAGGAAGGTTTGATTACGCATCATGGTATGCACTTAGGATCATATGATGTATGCTTTCTTATGATTTTCATTGGGAACTTAGATTGAGCTAAGAGGGGTTGGATTGTTTAAAGTGTCAGCAAAGAAGCTAAATATTTTTTTTTTACTTAGCCTCTTTTGGTGACATTATACTCACCCAACCCAAACATGTGGTTCCAATGAGATCTGTATGGGACTTTATATGAATATGATATATGGTCCTGACCCTGATATGGGTAGACATAGATGATGATTGGGGTGTTTTTTTAATGTTTCAAAAAAGAAACTAAATAGTTTTTTTTTTGTATAGCCTCTTCAGAGGAATTATACTCAACTAATCCGAATTGATACATGAGATTTGATGCCTTTTCTTATCATGGGTAGACAATGGTCCATGAGTCCATATTCTATGTAATTCCTAACTATAATGTGGGTAGGTAGGGGCTATAAGACTAGATGATACTTTATACCTAACCTTGATATGTGTAGGTAAGCGGCCTTGAGACCAGATGTTGTGTGACATGGTGTAGTAAGGCAGTGTAAGGGTGGTGAGATGTGTTACATGTTACAACATTTTCTATTGGTGATATTTGAATATATACAATGATATGTCTATTTGACAATCATGATTAGTATTTAGTGGGATTACAACTAGACGGGATTTGGTGGAGTTTCGAAAGGGTGTAGATACGGTGCTGCTTAAGTGTTCATGGGATGAGACCCCTGAGAGTTGGGATGATTCCCCTAAGGGTCGGGATGATCATGATCTCTAGGTAGAGGATTCAGTACAGGCAAGAAAGTTGCAGATGGAAAAGTTTGGGCCATGTATTTATGAGCAACTCAGGGTGATCTTGGTTTGTTTCATATAGGGAATCTATAGAGGATCCTAGGGAGATGATCCATATATGGCATACTAGACTCGAGAATTCCTGTCTTAGCACTCGTTGTTATTTTAGAGTGAAGGTGGACCACAAACAATAGAGAACTTGATAGGGATGGTATAAACTATATTTGAGCAGATCGAGACACCCCCGGTCGGAGGGTGAGGCTGGTGACATACGTGATCAGAGGAAATACATAACGCTTGTGGAATTTATAGGTATAGGTGGGCAGACACAAGGGACCATCTTAGAAGGATTTTGAGGCTAGATTCTTCAAGCACTTCGTCCAAAGACACTAAGGGTAGACATAATTTTAAGGAGTGGGTTTACAGTACTATTCTTTTTTTGTATGAATCCAGGGCATGTTCAGACCCAGTGTGATAAGTTTTTAAAGTAGTGTCATGTGTGCGACCAAATGATCCATTTGGTGAGGATTTGTAGGAATCCTTATAGGACAGGTGTGATCCAGGAAATAGGGCAGACTCAAGGATCTAAGGTCAGACTGAGAGTAGTACCCAGAGTGGGTAGTTTGGATTTAGCTACACATGGAGGTCTTGGAAAACTATGTAGGTGGGGGTGAATGGATGTCTGAAACCTCTTCAGTATTTAATATATTTGATTCACATAGTTTTCTCGTAGTTTGGAAAATCGTGTGCCTAACTATATGTAGTGTGGAGCTTAGATAGTTGGCATCATACGTTTGTCACACAGTTATCCAAATTGTGTGAACAAACCATATCACCCATTAAAAATTGGGAAATTAATTTTTCCCCTCATATACTATTTCCTTCTTTCTCCTCCCCTTACTCTCATTTACAATGCACAATAGAGGGAGCTCCTCCATCTTTCTTCTCCATTGGCTTTGAGGGAACTCTGTCATCTATAATTTTATCTTTGGTCCATTAATGGATATAGATTCATCTCAATAATACCTTCAATTTTATAGCTTATCTTTTATATTTATCTCACCATATGGAGCGGTAAATCCATGCGAGCCCTTTTTTCCTATTTTTAGGGAATTAATCTAAAACATCATTTTCTTCAGATTCAGATCGATTTTGATGACAATATCAAATGAGTGAGCACATAATAGTACAAGGTAGGTGGTTCCTATATTTCTCCTTAATTTTTTGAGTGTTTTCGGGGTGCGTTCATATACATTGTGTGGGTTGTTCAAGCGAGAACCCAATTAATTAAATACATGCTTATTAAATTGCTTTAATGATTATATGAGATGCTTATGGGCATTCTTTTGCTCCACTATGATTGTTTAAGCCAGGTACGAGGTTTGGACTAACTTGTAAAGTTTAGACCAAGTGTAAATTTTAATTAAATCTAATTGTAATACCGGTTACTTGATTTCATGGGAATGTAATGGCATGGACTTAGGATTGAGGTGGGTGTTGATCGTCTTGATTGAGGTGATGTGGTTCATCAGGTGGGACTTGGATCAGATACTTGGAGTGATGATGATCACCAGGTTGAGGCGACTTGGTCATCGGTATTTGAGGTGATGAAGTCATCAAGACAAGGTCATTGCTCTTGAGACTTGAGATGGTGTTGACCATCAGGATTTTAGGGACATGGTCATAAGGGAACGAGGTGTTAGATGACATGGATATGGTTTTTTGTTGATTTTCGCTCATCATTTTTTTTCGATGCACTATTGGATTCATGTTCACATAGAGAGGACTTAGTCAGAGTGGTGTTGACCACTCGTTGTGGGTGGAAGCCCCCGTAGACTATGCAGTTAGGTGATAGTGTAGACCATCAGTATGTCACTTGTGTTTTTTTTAAATTAATGTCAATTTTAAATAAAAAGAGACACATTGATTCATACCAGTAACATTGCACATTGAATTAAAGTGTGTTCAATTCCAAAAGGTCACAAATAACTTATGGATTGTTTCCCTAATGTATCAAAACAATCGGAATGCAGTTCCTCGGTTTTCAGTATGTCACTTGTCCTTTTTACTAAAAATAATGTCAATTTTAAATAAAAAGAGACACTTTGAGTCATACAGGTCGTATTGTGTTTCGTATTGAGGTGGGGTTGATTCTTACACATTTCAAAAGACTTGTGTATCATCTTCCTAAATTATCAAAACAATTGAACGCATTTTCTCGATTTTGAATAGGCCAGTTACTCTGATACCAACTATAATGACCTAAACATTTCATACATTGATATCACATATGAGTAGATTAATATTCCTTACATAAAATAAATAAATTAAACATAAATATAAAATAATGATTAATTCTATGGATAATGATTATACTATGAAAAATCAAGATTACCTCTGTGGTTGAGAAGACACAGTGTCGTTGCTCTCCCTATAAAGGCATGTCACATGGACAAAAATATTTGAAAATAAACAACCCCTAAAAGAAATAATTAAAATAAAATAAATGTTTCATTATATAATTTATTGTTAAAATAGAGATATTATATCGTAACATTACCTTTACATCTTTCCAGAAGGTTTCTTTGGTCCAGATATAAGCTAATAACAAAACTAATGATTATTTGTGAACTTTACTACTATTGGTTAACCACCGATTAGCATAGAATCTGATCTAAACTTCTGATCCAGCTTCTGTGTGATGCTCTCATCTGAAACCATCTCTAGGATATCATCATTCATCATTCACTTTTTGTTCTCTTTCTATACCCATTTACCTAGTAAATCGGTGTAGGGAGAGAAGGAAAATTGAATGTTGAATGATGATATCATAGAGATGGTGTGGGATGAGAGCATCACAGGGACACCGGATCAGATGTTTAGATCAGTTGTTATGCTAAGCGGTAGTTAACTAATAGTAGTAAAGTGCAAAAATAATCCTTAGTTTTGTTATTAAATTTGTGAGTGATGCACAACAAATTTTCTTCCAACACACTAAATCAGTAGAAACAACATCATAAATGACCAAAATAAAAAATAAAAATGATCCATTCCATAATAGTTTAGGTCTATTTCTTTTGGAAACATAGAAACATAGAAAACTAGTTCATAAGATACTCTCGCTAAGTTATTCGATAATAGAAAGACAAATCATTTCTACAACCATTCTTCATAACCTAATGATATGAAACAAAATAAAGGGTTATCATAGATGCTCAATAAGTGTAAAAAAGGGAGATATCAATGATCATATAAGGATAACATAAGTAGTATGAATTCACCTTCATTCTATTTGTGTACAATCTTCCATCAGGTATATTTCCCATTCTTTTCTAAACACATCTATATCATCTTGTAAATATGAGTTTTTGCGATAGTCATGGTAGTACTGAAAAAATATAAATACATAAAGGATTAATAAATATTTTAAATGAACTAGTAATTATTTTCAAAAATACCTCTTCAGGGATGATACTTTGTTGATGAAATATGATCTCTTTCATAAATTTATAAACATAATAACCACAGTTATTTCCATTTTTTTGTTTTGGACACTGTAGAAACATCGATAAAAATAAGTAATTTGTTTTGATATGTGTTTGGATAGTGCAATATTATTATATATACCAGGATACTTTTCCAGTTGTAGATCTCATGGGAATTCTAGTCCTTAGGTCCTAGATTCATTCTAGGAAGTAGACGATATTGATGCACTGCCCTATCACAACAAAATCCTCATTAAAAGATAATATAAATTATATAACTAAATGTTTATTTCTAAAATTTTGGATCTATTGTATTAAAATTTAACAAACGCCATCATGTGTGGTCGTTTTGTTGTATATCCATGCATTAAATCCAAAAAATAAATCTTTGAAATATCCAAATTGACCACAATGAGTATCCAATGCTTCCTAAAAACACAAAAAGGAATAATTAATGAAAGAAATGAAAATATAGTTGATATGAATAAATTGTAGAGTTTTTCCCTTGCGTCATTGGTATTAAAAAAGTATTTCATTTGTAATTTTGTTTTCAAATGATTTGAGTAGGGATTACATTATTTCACTCTCTTTATCACCATTTATTTCTTAGTTTTAAGAGGTGATGTAAGGACTAACGAGTCCAAATTTTTGTTCATGTGGAAATCCCTTCAATTATTTTTCATATATACACCTGCAAAAAATATGAAATTTATTTAGTCATAATTATCATAGTATATCATATTTTGTAAAATAAAATCATGAAAACATACCTCATGTTTACATTTACAACTGACGTGCCTAGCCATTCATACTTGAAAATTTCATCTACATTATCAACACTAATGAAATCTAATTCCTCCCCTACATACATATTTTTTTAAAAATAAACTGTGTGATTATTTCCATCTATCAAATTTTTATCCACATGATCCTACAATGATATTAAATGTGGGTATAGAATGGTCGGGGTGAAGGAGCTCTCAGTAGATCATTTTGATGGGTTAGTTGATCATTGAGATAGTTTTGAACCAATATTTCATTTCACCCCCTTCCCATTTTCATTCTATAATAATATTCATTGGTTCAGACCTTTTTCTTTAATTGTGAAAGGTTTATCTTGAAAAATAAATTGGTAATGAACACCTCCTTGTCGACATGTTTTTTTACAAGAATTGACGGCCATGCGATGAATGTTCCAACAGCTTGTTTGACCGTATGAATTTATTTATCATCATTTGGAATAGGTAGATCAGCGCTTAGATCATTAGCTATGTTAATAAACACTCTAAAATGACCTATTAGAAGTGTTCTGTTGTGTAGCATGTTTTTTGCATATTGAACATCGTAGCCCTCGCTACAAGGCGATAGGTGGGAGTTGATAGATATAAATCACAATGATTTTCACCTGATATAATTTCATTACAGGAAAGGTATCAGTGTCTATGTGATTCACATTTCACAGAAACAATTATTAGAACATTGATTACCTCATCTAAATAAACATTTTTAGGGGAATGGATTGCCTCAAAGATGGTGGGGGTGGGATAGAATCATCACGCATGAGTTTTTTATTGAGTTGTTTCTTCTCCCCCCCCCCCCCCCCCCCGTCAAACTTACTATCATAACTCTCTGGTATTGTAATTCGTCTTGAAAAATAGCTATTGTTTATATCATATTTTTCATTTCCTCAGTTTGTTCCTCTACTTGTTTTTATTTATGAAAATATGTTCGGGGTGTCACCCCAAAACCCGCACCTCTGACGCGACCATACTATTTTGGCTACTTTGAGGCTGCTGAAAGTGTTTCTGCATCTAGTGCAGGTGTTTTTGATTCCTATGACTATGTCAGATAGAAAATATAGTAAAATAAGTAGTAATTTTTATGTAATAGCGATTTAAATAAACTCAAATTTATATTATGTCATACTTACACATGTTTCCTACACTTTTTGTGTGTTTTCATCTATTAGTATACCCTCTTTATTTACACAGGCCTCCTTCCATAGCACATTGTGTGGTATGAAAGTGGCCTTAGATTTTGATTCATCAATTTGCATATAAATAGATTAACATGGTTATGGTGTTGTTTTATGTCACATAAAAGTAGTATAGTATATTTAAATTATGTACCAATTTTTTCTCAAGTGAAGTGTACCCCATCCTTTCTTTACGGTAGGGGTACACTATTTTTGCTACCCATTCCTTATTTTTGGCACTCAATTGTTGTTTCATAAATAAAAAACTGCCAATAAAAGTGATAAATACAAGAAATGTCAAACAACATATTACCAGACACAATGTACCTAAAACGTTTGTTCTTCATGATGGCTACTAAATACATCCCATGCTCCTTAGGATATCAAGTGTGCATAAAGAGGAGGTGGGTGTGGCTTGATTTTCCCTTCAGCATCATTAAGATTATATTTTTTTTAAATTGTGCGGAAACCTCTATCAATCCTTCTAGAAACTCTTAATACATATTCCTTGTGAGAGGAATCTACTATATATGCACTCTACAAGGGATGATGAAGAGTAATCAATGTTTTAGTATTTTATTTTATTTTAATAAATAAAAGATATGATATCATAATGTTACTGTAATATATTCCCACATTAGTGTCTTCATCCCAGTGACAACTTGGTGCCACGACTATACATCAGTCAGCATGCGTTGTCTAGTGACGATTCCAATATAGCTAATAAACATGGCTTTGTTGGGGTTAACATGCTAGCCTCTCTTTTTCCATCCCACCTAAAATTTTTTGTCTTTTTATTTTGCCTTAAGTATTTTGGCTAACATTTCCAAAATACAACAATCTTTTTTTGTGTCATTAGGGTTTCATTGACTACCATTTCCTCAATTTCAGAACCATCATTATGTTCCTCCAGAGTGCTAACATTGGAACTGGGACCAGAAGAAATAGGTTGAGAAACATATTGTACCTCATCACTGGGACCAATAGCAACTGGTTGAGAAACATGTTTTTGCTCTGTACTGGGACCAACAACAGCAAGTTGGGAGACCTATTGTGCCTTGGGATTGGGAACATCAGCAGGTGTAGAAGTCATTATCTACAGAAGTAGTTTAAAATTTAATTTAGATTGTATAAAAGCAGTAGCAAACATATAATAACATAACTTAACACAATGTATATTACAATAAAAAATAACCTTATTATTAAACTCTCTTTTTTTAGGGCTGAATAGATTTTACCCCTCTATCGACTATGTGAATCCCTTCATTATGGTCTCCTCTGACATACAAAACACCATCTACATTGGGATCGCTGCAAAATGATTGCAAAGTCCCAATGAAAGGTCCATCCTCTGTTGAATTTTCATCTGACCCTTCAGTTGTTTTGGTTGATAAAAAAACAATTGGCCAGTTTAAGTTTGTGATATCAGGAACATAAAATACATGTACTGCCTATGATGCCATAATAAATGGTTTGTCTTTCTCTCCTCCCTTTCTAAAATCAAATTTCATAAATCCCAATTCATCTATTTTAATATCACTCCTATTATAAACCCACATGAATTTAAAAATAGGCACTTGATATTTCGTACAATCCAACTCCCATATTTTTTTGATGATGCCAAAGTATGACATATTCGCATAAATTGGATTTCTATCCTTAGCACCGGAAACATGTGTTGATTCAGCTACAAGTGTAACCCCACTATTCTTCATGGTATTGTCTTCATCATGTTCATTAGTATGTAATGTATAACCATTAACTACATAAGTATTGTAAGATAAAACATGCACACTTGGTCCTCGAGCTAGCCATCGAAGTCGTTCTGAAATTGAGTCCAGATTTTCATCTAACATCTTAAAAATATTTTCCCAAAACCATCCTATAAAATGTTAATTACGTGTATCTGATATCCATTTGTCATCCCTAGATGGATTAAAATGCCTAATAATTTCTTTGTGGGTTTGAACATATGGGTCAACATCAAAACTATTTTGAAAATCGTAAAGGTGGTCATGCTCCTGATCTGAAATATTGATTGTGACAACCTCTCTTCCAGAAATTCCTTCACCCTCAAGCCACCCAGTGTGACGAAATTTTAGTAGGACAATTTTTTCCGCACCAGACAGGTATTCAGTATAGAATTCAACGGATTCCTCAAAAATATATTGTTCCATAATACAACCCTCTGGATGACTTCGATTTTTGACATACCCTTTCAAAATCATTATATACTGTTCAATAGGGTACATCAATCTATAATGTATAGGACCACATAGTGGAATCTCTGTCACCAAATGAACCGTCAAATGAACTATCATATCAAAGAATATTGGCAGGAATAAAATTTCTAATTCATATAATATGATGGCAACTTCTCTTTTCATAGTTGGAAATTTATTCGGGTTTATAACTTTTCTGGATATAGCTTTAAAGAAGAAACAGAGCTTCATTAAGGTATAGCAGACATTCTTGGGAAAAATTCAATGTAAAGATATGGGAATTAGATCTTGTATCAAAACATGTCATTCGTGTGATTTTAAACCCTTTAACTTTAAATCACTCATTGACACGATATTCTTGATATTTGATGAATACCCCTATGGAACCTTTACGACTTTCAAGAAGTTCCAAAACTGATATATCTCCTACCTTGAAAGAGTGTAAGCAATAGGAGGAAGAAATGTTTGTTTTTACCCTTCACTGGTGCCAACTCTTCTCGTATTTTCATCTCAACCATGTTCAACCTAACCTTAATTTCATCCTTTTTTTTGGGTGTATTTAGCAACATGACGATGACACTATCACATACATTTTTTTCATTATGCATAACATTAAGAAAATTTCTGACATATAGACAATTCTAGTATGGTAATTCAAAAAAAAACTGATGTGTTTTTACCACTAGTTTTTGTAAAGTTTTTCGAAAACAATTTACCAAAAGTAGTGTCCACATGTAACGCCCCGACCCCAGCTACCCAGAGTCGGTGCATTACTTCGTAACATTGGCATGATCACAAAAGATCAAGTCTCGAAAGACCGATTAGTTTAGTATCCTTGGAAACACTAGATACATTCGTAAACGTTACATTACATCATAAAGTGAAAAGCTACAATAACAAAGTCTCCATAGTCCACTCTCATATCCTCTTCTGACAATCCCTGCAGGTCATTCATAAAATACTTCTTCACATCCTGGAAAATATTAAAACATTGAAATGGGTGAGCTCAGATGCTCAGTAAGGATAACAATATTGCGGAAGCCTTCATAAATAAACATAAACATTTAAGGAAATGTATAACTAAAACAGAAGCCTTTTAAACTTGAACATCAACATAATATGGCAAAAGTAAAATGAGATAATGCCATTTACTTCTTCACATGGATATTCTACTGGTCGAATAATCACATGAAATATCATTAAACACTTTCATAATGATGGAATGCATAATGCCAGACATTCTGAAACATTTTGTCAAGGCCTCGGCCAAGACGTCTAAAATGATTAAGGCCTCGGCCAAAATCACAAATCAAATTGGGAAAGGGCCTCGGCCAATTCCACGTCTAGTTGTCTCATGAGACCTACCGATGAATCGAGGAGCTATAGCGGGCTCCACCCGTCACTTATTAAGTCCAATACATTCCTCATATGAATAGGTTTAAACATATCATAAACCATAACAAAATCGTATCACATAAAACATGCATAAAGGAAACATAACATTTCCACAATCAATCACAAGATATCAATACAACACATTGTTATAATAAAAACGCTTTCAAAACCATTTTTAATACCAAAATAAAAGAAAGTTAAAACTTTGTATTTATTTTTCATTAAAAAAAAGATGGCTTGTAGAGGAAGCCGGAACTCAAATAATGGTCACAGCGGCGGAGAAGTCGTTGTCGCCACATAAGTACGGAAAAAAAACATTCCTTTTTGTCGTTTAGCAAAATGCTTCGTATAAAAATATTCCTTTTGAATAACCGTAAAAGTCAAAGGGGTTTGTACACCGTATAAAAGAAAGTTGTGTATAAAACCAAATATGCCTCAATGAAAGGGAATTGAGACGAAGTCCTTAAAAAGATCATTTTTTTATAAAGTAGGTCTATTATGTTTATTCACTATAATTACACATAAATAATGTAAAAATAAAAGATAGGACATAATAATATCATGCCATAATTTGAAAGTAGGAGATTAACCCAAAGAATGGAAGTTGGGTTAAGAAATTCCCTTACCTTGCGTCATGTCCTGACTCGACCGTTCTTTAACCTCCTGAATAATAAACTAGAGTTAATTTATATTTACTTAAGAACCTTTTTCATGTTCATTATTCCTTTTATATCCCTTATTACCATGTTATGAACATTATTTAATTATTTAAGTTAATAACGGTCGTTTTGTCGATCTTTGGTACTTGAGTCAAAAATAAACTTCCTATAATTTCAAGTTGTTCATGTGGTGAAATATCCATTATATCCAGAATTATATTCATGATTTAGATATCATATATATGATATATATCCAGTATATACATTCATTCATAATGTCACGTAACATTTAGAGGTAAGAAATGAAATGCACCGTTCATGGAGACGTAATCCGTACGTACGCATGAACGCTACTTTCATTTCTATTTCGTATTTAATGGAATGAAATCATAATGATATAAATTTATAATATAATTAAAGTATAATATATTTTATAATACCATTTAATCCATCCTTTATACATCCCACATATGGCATTAACGATTCAAATCACTTTGAGGGGGAGGTAGTCCGCACTTCCGAAAATGAAATTATCGTGTTTTACCCATAATGGAAATCATAAAGTATGCCATAAATGAGAAATACAGAATCATAAGTAAGACATGAACATATTATATATAATATATAAATATAGTGACATCTTAATGTCCACCTTTGAAGGTGTTATATGAGTGTTGAACAATCATCGTTTCGTGAGGCAGAAATTCGCCATCCACAGAAACCGTATGTTCTTTAACCATTAGATGTAGGTGTGTGTAAGTGTAGCTCTAATTCTTCTTATAACAACATCCTAGTATATTGAGGATACTGGTGTTGTTACAAAAGAAATGAATAAAAAGAGTTTATGGGGTTGGAGAAGAAAAATAAAATAAAACAACATTAGAAAAGACATTACCTCAAAATCGGGTAACTCTTTTTGATTTGAGCCAAAGGCTTCCTTGGGAAGAGTTCTTCCCAAAGTAAGGCTTCTAGGAGTAAGAGGGGGAAGTTGGGAGAGTATTTGGGCAGAGTTTGGCCGAGCCAAATGGCTTGAAGGTGTGAATAAGGTGGGAGAGGTGGGGGCCTTTTATAAGTGGAGTGGAGGGGCTCTTTTGGAAAGATTGAAATGTTACATTATTACACAATGCTTTTCGGATTCTAAAGGTCCCACACTTATATAATTCGTGGATAAGGTGATAATGGTTCGAAATCTACCAATCCAATAGTCTTTGGACAAGTGTATGCCTTGGATTTTACATTATCTTTTCATTTTATTAAAATCATTAAATAATGAGGTCATCGCTGCATCATAATGATGTCATAAATAATTTAATTTATTTAATGTCTAAAAATTATAAAAAAAATACTATGATGTAGTAAATCTTTTTAGATTTCTAAGGAATATTTATAGTCAAAATGTGGACTTCTGTAACCCCACTTAAAAACTGTTTTAGTAAAATAACTCATGTTTGTGTAAATTTAATTTTAACATTAAATAAATATATATTAATGTCATTTTCCAACTAATGTGGCTCCATGGGGTCCCCAAGTTGACCCATGGATTTTCTTGGTCGGCCATGACTCATACAATAGGAGTAGGACAAGTGTCAAGCTCATCTCATATTATTAAAACATTATTTTTACCTTAAACTACACTAATTACCTCTAATCGCGATTAAGAACTTAAAAGTTACTATTCACCAAAAAATTATTTTGATCTCATTGAACCACATTTTACTTCTTATTGACAACCATGTATGTCGGATTTTTGAAAATCAAATCCCAGAAGTGGTAATATTTCATTTAACCGAAAAATCAGTTATTTAACTACCACTTAGTGGTTTCACTATTCATCAAAAATTGAAGTTTTTCAGAACAATGCCAAAATTTCACCCTAATCTATAATTGATATTCCGAATTCAAAAATGATGTCTATTTTACAAAATTCCAAACATATAAGTTGCAATAATTAATTTTATAATTAATTCCCGCTGTTACGACAAATAGCGTGTTTTTAAGAAACAATTTATATCAAAAGATTGGCAATTGTTTATGTCCAATTTCAATGTTAAATTAATTCTAATGACCACCATTGAATAAAATGGTAAAAATATATTCTAATTATACTTTAAAACCACTCAATAGTATAACTTATCACTATAAATTATTTTGATTAAAAAAGTTGTTTTAAGTATTTTTCACTATTCATAAAAAATTAGAAGTTCTCAGAAAATTACAAAAAATTCAACTTTGGATAATTTCGATATTACGAATACAAAAATGAAATCCATTTTGAAATATAAAATTTCTATAATTTTAAAAAGTGGTTATTACTATTCATAACGGCTACTTTGATTAGTCGCGGTGTTTTAGAACTCGAAGTTGCGTACAATGCAAGCTATTGCATTATTGAATGAGAAGCGTATCGTGGAAGCTCGGGGTGTTACATTCTCCCCTCCTTCAATAAATTACGTCCTCGCAATTTGAAATTTTTCTTTGAAAATAAAAGGTTGAAAAGAGAAAATACCTTTGTGGAAAACCCACATCGGAAATAAGATTAATAATATTTATCCTTAATAAGAGGGAAAGGGAAATGAAAAAGTCACCACCCAATTATGATCTCGATTAGGAGAACATTGGTGGCAATTAGAGACATATAATTGGAGGAAAAACGTAAATATTTGTAGGGAGTGATTGAGGTCATCAATCACAATCAACTGTCAAATTGAGGGCCTCAAAGCCTTCAATCTATGTTGATTTAAAATATCATCAATTCCACAAGACATAAGGTATTAGGATAACACATTTTTTTGTTTTAATATCCCTTTAACAAAGTTTAAGAATTAATTTATTCATTGAATAAGAGATAGGTATAAATATATTTATGGTTGACAATTAGAGTTTCAACCTTCAACTCATCTATCACTCAAAAAGACAATAAAACTCAAAAATATTATACTTATCCTAATTGTATAAGGTTCCAAATGTTAACACATAACATTTAGATTAGTAAAATTATTTTGTAATAACCAGGGACTTCCTGTAGGCTAGTGGTAGGAAATAAAGGCCTGTCGCACTATGATTGTGGGTTCGATTCCTGCAGCTTTGTCTGACACGACGGGTTATGCCCCACCCTGCAGGTTGTCCTTTTCCTAAAACTATAGTATCATAATATTCCAAAAATAATCTTCATAAATTTTTTAACCTTAAACAATACTATCCAAAGATTAACTTAATCCACTCCAACCTTTATAGTTATCCAAAATACCTTCGTCCAGACTTTCTCTAAAAGGTCTCTAAATTCCAAAATCAATTGTAACATCAGATTCCCCAAACAA
Organism: Viscum album; assembly: GCA_963277665.1. Lineage (NCBI taxonomy): Eukaryota > Viridiplantae > Streptophyta > Magnoliopsida > Santalales > Viscaceae > Viscum > Viscum album. The sequence continues at coordinate 909,318,293 of OY728139.1, forward strand.
AGAAAAGTTTCTCTTATTGTCACATACTAAAAATATGATTACCTTAATCATATTAAAACCTTACTGAAATCAACAAGTACTGCAGTACAATCCATATATATATATCACATTATTCTTATAACCAGAATATAATCCTTGAGTCCAAAAGCACCAATACATTAATTATTCCGCTTCAACTGTAGTCACAGCATAAGATTGGCCTTGATCCCTTAGCCTTTTCTGAGGTAAGTTTCCTTGACGCTTAGGACATTCATTTGCATAATGCCCTGTTTCCCTACAATTGTAGCATTCAACTTTGACAGCCTCTTTCTTTCCCTTGCAATCACGAGCCTGGTGACCCTTTTCTCCACATTTATAACAAACTCCCATTCCTTTTAGGCAAGTACCAGGGTGATTCTTCCCACAATTATCACATAATGGAAAATCCTTCTTTCCCTTTTTCCCATTATCTGTCTCTTGTTCCACCGTTCTCTTCTTCTCTTGATTTACTTTGTTGTCATAAGACTTAGATAATTCCTTTTCTATCTTGATAGCACACGAGACAATATCTTCGTATGATGAGAAGGATTGTGATACTAAAGCTCGACGGAGAAATGGTTTTAACCCATCAAAGAAACGATCAATCTTACTCCTTGGGTTACGTATATAATCGGCAGCATGCCTCGCTAACCTTGTAAAGTTAGCCTCATACTTTGCGACATTCTCATCCTCCTTCTGCCTCAGACTCAGAAATTACCTTTCCATATCTGCTCGATGGTCACGAGGAAAGTATTTTTCTAAGAAAAGCTCTTTGAACTCCCTCCATTCCATATTCGATACGTCATCATCTTCCTTTGTGTTTTGAATCAGCGACCACCACTGATCGGCATCTCTAGTGAGGCGGTAAACTGCCATGACAACCTTCTCCCTTTCACTACTCCCCAAGGCATGGAATATTTTCTCTAAGGAATTTATCCATTTCTCAGCTACTATAGGATTTGTACTCCCATTGAAGGTTGGTGGTTGTTACCTCATGAAGCGGTCTAACATTGATCCTCCACTTTGCGGATCAGGGTGCTCCATACGAGTAAGGTTATTATTCATAACCTGAGTGAGTTGTCCCAGTATGGTAATAAGTTGATCAGCACCAGTTGTATCTCCAGATCCACAATAATTATCTTGAGCAGGAGGGCAATCCCTACACGGAGTTCGTGCATTGATACGGTTTCCATTCCTTCCACTAGGCGCCATTTCTAAACAATGGCATAAACTAGATTAGTTTATGAATCAAAATACATAATTCCATACTTGTTAAACACTTTACATAAATTGAACTATTTATGGATATAATCCATAATCATAAGAATGTTTTCTTTGAAGAAGTATATACTCATAAACCCTACATAATGGTTTGTAACGAAAATGGGAATTATCCAAAGCATATCCCCCGGGAGTGTCGTAACCAAGAGTGCAGCAAGGCCCGTTGTCGTGCACCAGTTCCCGTTCAAGTCTAGCTCAAAGCGGTGTTTTGGGGTTTTACACCTAGGTACATCTGTGCCCGATCCACCTCTACCTGCTCGTATCCAGACAGGGATGTATTGCTGGGAAAAATCACAACATCTCTACAATACCAAAATTCTAGGAAGTTCTTCTATACTAATCATAAAGTCTATCTTCGGGATATGTGCTCTAATCAGAGTTTATCTAAATCTAGCTTCCAAGGTTAGTACTAAACTGCCTCTGATACCAACTGTAACGCCCCGACCCCAGCTACCCAGAGTCGGTGCATTACTTCGTAACATTGGCATTATCACAAAAGATCAAGTCTCGAAAGACCGATTATTTTAGTAGCCTTGGAAACACTTGATACATTCGTAAACGTTACATTACATCATAAAGTGAAAAGATACAATAACAAAGTCTCCATAGTCCAGTCTCATATCCTCTTCTGACAATCCCTGCAGGTTATTCATAAAATACTTCTTCACATCCTGGAAAATATTAAAACATTGAAAGGGGTGAGCTCAGATGCTCAATAAGGATAACAATATTGGGGAAGCCTTCATAAATAAACATAAACATTTAAGGCAATGTATAACTAAAACAGAAGCCTTTTAAACTTGAACATCAACATAATATGGAAAAAGTAAAATGAGATAATGCCATTTACTTCTTCACATGGATATTCTACTGGTCGAATAATCACATGAAATATCATTAACCACTTTCATAATGATGGAATGCATAATACCAGACATTCTGAAACATTTTGTCAAGGCCTCGGCCAAGACGTCTAAAATGATTAAGGCCTCGGCCAAAATCACAAATCAAATTGGGAAAGGGCCTCGGCCAATTCCACGTCTAGTTGTCTCATGAGACCTACCGATGCATCGAGGAGCTATAGCGGGCTCCACCCGTCACTTATTAAGTCCAATACATTCCTCATATGAATAGGTTTAAACATATCATAAACCATAACATAATCGTATCACATAAAACATGCATAAAGGAAACATAACATTTCCAAAATCAATCACAAGATATCAATACAACACATTGTTATAATAAAAACGCTTTCAAACCCATTTTCAATACCAAAATAAAAGAAAGTTAAAAATTTGTATTTATTTTTTATTAAAAAAAAGATGGCTTGTAGAGGAAGCCAGAACTCAAATAATGGTCACAGCGGCGGAGAAGTCGTTGTCGCCGCATAAGTACGGAAAGAAAAACATTCCTTTTTGTCGTTTAGCAAAACTCTTCATATAAAAAGATTCCTTTTGAATAACCGTAAAAGTCAAAGGGGTTTGTACACCGTATAAAAGAAAGTTGTGTATAAAACCAAATATGCCTCAATGAAAGGGAATTGAGATGAAGTCCTTAAAAAGATCATTTTTTTATAAAGTAGGTCTATTATGTTTATTCACTATAATTACACATAAATAATGTAAAAATAAAAGATAGGACATAATAATATCATGCCATAATTTGAAAGTAGGAGATTAACCCAAAGAATGGAAGTTGGGTTAAGAAATTCTCATACCTTGCGTCCTGTCCTGACTCGACCGTTATTTAACCTCCTGAATAATAAACTAGAGTTAATTTATATTTACTTAAGAACCTTTTTCATGTTCATTATTCCTTTTATATCCCTTATTACCATGTTATGAACATTATTTAATTATTTAAGTTAATAACGGTCGTTTTGTCGATCTTTGGTACTTGAGTCAAAAATAAACTTCCTATAATTTCAAGTTGTTCATGTGGTGAAATATCCATTATATCCAGAATTATATTCATGATGTAGATATCATATATATGATATATATCCAGTATATACATTCATTCATAATGTCACGTAACATTTAGAGGAAAGAAATGAAATGCACCGTTCATGGAGACGGTAATCCGTACGTACGCATGAACGCTACTTTCATTTCTATTTCGTATTTAATGGAATGAAATCATAATGATATAAATTTATAATATAATTACAGTATAATATATTGTATAATACCATTTAATCCATCCTTTATACATCCCACATATGGCATTAACGATTCAAATCACTTTGAGGGGGCGGTAGTCCGCACTTCCTAAAATGAAATTATCGCGTTTTACCCATAATGGAAATCATAAAGTATGCCATAAATGAGAAATAAAGAATCATAAGTAAGACATAAACATATTATATATAATATATAAATATAGTGACATCTTAATGGCCACCTTTGAAGGTGTTATATGAGTGTTGAACAATCATCGTTTCGTGAGGCAGAAATTCGTCATCCACAGAAACCGTATGTTCTTTAACCATTAGATGTAGGTGTGTGTAAGTGTAGCTCTAATTCTTATTATAACAACATCCTAGTATACTGAGGATACTGGTTTTGTTACAAAAGAAATGAATAAAAAGAGTTTATGGGGTTGGAGAAGAAAAATAAAACAAAACAACATTAGAAAAGACATTACCACAAAATCAGGTAACTCTTTTTGATTTGAGCCAAAGGCTTCCTTGGGAAGAGTTATGCCCAAAGTAAGGATTCTAGGAGTAAGAGGGGGAATTTGGGAGAGTATTTGGGCAGAGGTTGGCTGAGACAAATGGCTTGAAGGTGTGAATAAGGTGGGAGAGGTGGGGGCCTTTTATAAGTGGAGAGGAGGGGCTCTTTTGGAAAGATTGAAATGTTACATTATTACACAATGATTTTCGGATTCTAAAGGTCCCACACTTATATAATTCGTGGATAAGGTGATAATGGTTCTAAATATACCCATCCAATAGTCTTTGGACAAGTGTATGCCTTGGATTTTACATTATCTTTTCATTTTATTAAAATCATTAAATAATGAGGTCATCGCTGCATCATAATGATGTCATAAATAATTTAATTTATTTAATGTGTAAAAATTATAAAAAAAAATACTATGATGTAGGAAATAGTTTTAGATTTCTAAGGAATATTTATAGTCAAAATTTGGACTTCTGTAACCCCACTTAAAAACTGTTTTAGTAAAATAACTCATGTTTGTGTAAATTTAATTTTAACATTAAATAAATATATATTAATGTCATTTTCCAACTAATGTGGCTCCATGGGGTCCCCAAGTTTACCCATGGATTGTATTGGTCGGCCATGACTCATCCAATAGGAGTATGACAAGTGTCAAGCTCATCTCATATTATTAAAACATTATTTTTACCTTAAACTACACTAATTACCTCTAATCGCGATTAAGAACTTAAAAGTTACTATTCACCAAAGAATTATTTTGATCTCATTGAACCACATTTTACTTCTTAATGACAACCATGTATGTCGGATTTTTGAAAATCAAATCCCAGAAGTGGTAATATTTCATTTAACCGAAAAATCAGTTATTTAACTACCACTTAGTGGTTTCACTATTCATCAAAAATTGAAGTTTTTCAGAACAATGCCAAAATTTCACCCTAATCTATAATTGATATTCCGAATTCAAAAATGATGTCTATTTTACAAAATTCCAAACATATAAGTTTCAATAATTAATTTTATAATTAATTCCCGCTGTTACGACAAATAGCGTGTTTTTAAGAAACAATTTATATCAAAAGATTGGCAATTGTTTATGTCCAATTTCAATGTTAAATTAATTCTAATGACCACCATTGGATAAAATGGTAAAAATATATTCTAATTATACTTTAAAACCACTCAATAGTATAACTTATCACTATAAATTATTTTGATTAAAAAAGTTGTTTTAAGTATTTTTCACTATTCATAAAAAATTAGAAGTTCTCAGAAAATTACAAAAAATTCAACTTTGGATAATTTCGATATTACGAATACAAAAATGAAGTCCATTTTGAAATATAAAATTTCTATAATTTTAAAAAGTGGTTATTACTATTCATAATGGCTACTTTGATTAGTCGCGGTGTTTTAGAACTCGAAGTTGCGTACAATGCAAGCTATTGCATTATTGAATGAGAAGCGTATCGTGGAAGCTCGGGGTGTTACACCACATCTTTTACTTTATCAAACGATTGATCACCTATTAGTGGAGATGGTGTTCTATATTCTTTTGAACTTCAATAGAATAATGTCGTACAAGATTGGTACTTATGTTGTCGGGGTATAAATCTACAATGTCTAAGAAACACGGTTTTCAATTAATATTTCAACCTAATTGACTATGTACCTTGTTCACAAATGGGACACCCTTGAGTTCCTTTAATGCTATATCCTGAAAAATTTACAAAAGCAGGAAAGTCATTTATCATCTCATACAACATGGCTCTCAAAGTGAACTCTTCATTTTTTGTAAGCATCATACAACGTAACACCTGAATCCCACAATAATTTCAAATCTTCGACCAATGGATCCAAATAAACATCAATATCATTACCTGGTTTTTTTGTCCTAATATAATCATAGATAACATGATGTATTTTCATTTCATTCATAACCACAATGGTATGTTATAATTTACCAACATAACTGGCCATGTACTATGACTTCTTATTTGAAAACCAAAAGGATTCACTCCATCTGTAGATAATGCAACATGAAGATTTCTCGGCTCTTTTCCAAATTCAGGATACTCATGATCAGTTCTATTTCACTGAGGAGAGTCTACCAGGTTACATACTTTCCCATATTTAATTATTGTATCTGAATTCCATGTCAATTGTCCTGCAGTCTCCTCACTTCCATATAGGTTCCTAAACCTTAGAATGATTGGAAAGTACCATACAACTTTTGTAGAACTGGATTCATTTTTCTTGTATTAAGAAGCACCACACTTTTGGAATTATTTATGTGATTTTTGGTCCTTGGTAAACATTATACAGTCATTCAAGCAGGCGTGTATTCTTTTAAAGATCATACCCATCGAGCATAGCATTCATTTTGTGTCGTATGTTCGGATTTGGAGCTCATTATCTTATGGTAGCATGTCATTCAGGAGAGAAAGTAGTTCTGTAAAACTGGCGTCACTCCACCCATTTCCTGCTTTCAAATTATACAGCTTTAGTACATCTGATAATGCTTTATATTTAGTGCAACTAGTACACAATGGAATCTTTGCACAACTCTTTAACTTCTCAAACAATTTTTGGGAAATCATGAAGTTCATATTCAATTGTCCTTATCATTTCTTCAATACGATCTTCATCATCATTTACATCTGTAATCACATCCTCCATATGATCATATTCATTTTTCATGATTTTAATTATATCATATGATACATAAAATGTAGTGTTATCCCAACCACTACCTACATTTGTTTTTTCCCTATGTTTATTCCAACATTTATAACTTCGATCTCTTCCATGACAGATCATGTGTCCTTCCAACTCCTCTGAACTAATTTGTCTTGAATAAAAATAGCATAAACACCGAAAAAGGATTTTCAAGGGTCATATACATGATCTTTTGAAAACTTGATAAACTCTTTCATGACATCTTTATACTCTTTTGTCAACCGATTAGAATTCATCCATTCTTTATTCATATTTATCCTATTTGATTCAGTAATATTAATATTTAACAAAATAATTACATAGAAGATGTTCATCTAGGGTCATCATCAAACTATAATCAATGGAAGTAACTATGGTAAACAATACCCTTACCTCTCCATGCATTACTCAGGACCAAAGTAGATCACGCCCATCTTCCCAACCACATGAACAATGGAACTATATATGAAAATACCTTGCACTATAATGTGTTATTACCCCACATGTAATCTATATACATTATTGTAAACCCTTTTTTTAGTGTTTCTCTAGAAACATAATGTATCGAGTAAAGAACTGTGGTACTAAACTAATAGATTGTATGATTTTCAATAGAGTGTGTGCGGGTGGAAGGATTCATTACATGTGTTGTTATGGTTATTTGACTAGGGTCTCTATAAAGTTTCCCATAGAGTCCTCTAGTGAAGTGGTTTTCTAAGATTTATTGGAATTGCACTAGTAACAAAGTGGTGGTGCCATTGAAATGGGTAAGGTTTGGATTGATATTCAATGGTGGAGAAACTATAACATGGGAAAAAATAGCATACCAATCATTCCAACAACCACAACACCATACAAAAACACAATTGTGCTCACAATCACAACACCATACAAAACAAACATACACAATTTAAGATTTTACAAAGAATCCCTTATTAAATTATATTTTTTAATTCCTGGGTTATCTCAAAAGTTTTATCATCTTGGTGAATTCATTCATTATCCCAGTATACATAAATTTCCAATTTTTATAATCAAATGTTCAACAGGAACCAACCAAAAAACAATTTATTTAGTGTGCAAACAAGACCACCAACAGTCATGATTTTCAGTAGGGCTTTTAGCCCAAACATTTCACAACATAACCATCAATATCAAACAATAATAACATGTGAAAAAGAGGAAACCAATGATTAATAGGAGAAAACTCACCGTGAAGCTGTCGTTCAGCGCGCGGCAGAGGTACGTTCGCGGTAGAGGAGAGGCGCGTGGTAGAGGAGATTTCCAACTGAATAGAAAACATAAAATGAGAACCCATATTTTATACCTATCCAAAATAGGTCCCATGATATTTATGAATGGGACATGTCTGGTTAAACAATTTTATTATTCAATAGTGAGATTTTATTTTCTGTCTATGATATTTGCTTCATGTTTATTTATTTTTTGTGTATCTACTATTTTCCTCTATGTCCAACTTATGAATTGGACATGTCTGGTTTTTAGAAGAAAGATCATTTTTAATTTAATCTAATTTAGGGGTAAAATATTCCATGTTAATTTTATCTTTTTTATAGGGGATAATTATTGTCCTGTTAGGATCATGAATGCCTCTTAGGTTCGTGGAAAGTCAGGTCAGTTGTTGGTTATGATACCAGCATGGGCTGTATCATTACATTTCAAATTATAACAGACCCATGTCCATTTAAATATAGGATTGGGGGGTCAAATACTAATATATTCCCATCTCCAATAGATTTCCTATGGGGGTGGGTCCTGATAGTATCATATCTGATTAATCTTTTATTGATTGGATATTAGAGTAGTCACTACTAAGGATTTCCTCATTTGTATGGTAGTAAAGTTTGTTGAACCTAGTGTGTGATGTGGACATCATAAAATAATAAGTGATTAAAATTATGTGATTAATTCATAACCTATGGACAAATATATGGGAAATATCTTACAATCTTCATGGAATCTTAATAGGTTTGGTTTAATTCATCATATAGTTACAAGTAATGTGGAATGTCTAAATGATAAGATTGTGGGGGGATGAGTGATGCGGATATGTTGATGGACTTAATCGGAAAGGAACTAAATATAATGGATAACAAGACATACATCACAAAACAACACATAGGAAATCTGGGAAAACATGCATCACAACACAACATATAGGGCCATGCCACAATGGGTCACAAATGAGAAAGAACAATGACACGAAGGAGATGACCACACCACAATGGAACCTATTAAAAACACATCTAGAATCCACGTGCACGGTCAACAATGAGATCATATAATTTAGGGGAAAGGTACTATGATGAATTCTTCATCACTACACCATAACCTCTAATCCCTCAAACACAAAATATAACCCTCTGATTCAGCCTAAAATGGGTGAAAATGAGAAACCAGAAAAATGTAAAAAAATAGGTCATATTTGCATAAGCAAGAGGAACACTGTATGTAAATGAAATAAAACTAAAATATAATAAATAAGAGAGGTAAAATTATCATAGGCTCTCCAATACAAGTGATGAAAATGAAATATACACCAGGTGAGGGAGAACCACCCAATAAGAGAGGAGGGGGAGGGTGACGTAGCACGGAGGGGTTATGGATGAGAAAAGGGGAAAATATAGTAAAACATAAAAGGTTAATAGGGTATTTTTTTGTAAAATTTCGCTTTTTAAAGGGGTTCAAGGTATGTCCATATGGTTTTCAAAACCATTTGAAAACTATACAGTCTTCACTCTCCAACACACACCATTTCGCATGGTTAATGCGCATGGTTTAACAAATAGTGTTCAAACCATAAGAAATGCCTTTAAAATTTATTAATTAATATTTTATGGTTTTCTAAGGCCCCTCACTTTATTTAAACAAATTGTGTGCCTATGAAAACCAATCTTTACTATTGTGGTGCATGGTTATCACTAATCATGAACAAACCATGCTCCCTAGGCTGCTACCCCCAAAACCAAAATTTCAACTCCTAAAGCTTATGTGACTTTTTTAAGAACCTAAGACAAATATAAAGCCTCAAAAAATATAAAGAAACTCATTTAAGATGTCCCAACTTCTAGGTTATATATCTGACCATCATTTTTAAAAATGGTTTGTCTACTAATTGAAAAAAAAATCCATCTCCTCCTAAAACTTCAAATGCCAATATGGATGAGGCATTACAAACTCTCCACCATTATGCTTATCATACTCGATATTTCTTAGTTGTAATACAATTGAATCACCACTATCGGTTATCTATTTGGAGTGAAACAAACACATTATGTTCCTGAACTCCCAACATGATTTCAAATCATAGCACCCAATAGAAGACACAATGCCACCTGATCTTGAGCCAAAACTCATAACCATCACTGAAATGATGAGATAGTACTTACTTAAGATTGACCATATTGATAAAATATCATGTCAATGTTTAGTCAATCACCTAGTCTAAGACACTCCCTGCCATAATACTTAACTCGTGAAATCCAATTTTGATCCATAGTGCCTCCCACCTACAAAATTTCTTACCAAAATCAATTTTCAAGTTTTTAATGAAACACCTAGTGACACTTATAATGAAACTTACCCAACCACACATGAGAATTATAGTACAATTTCGGGCTTCTCCTTCATTCCCAAATTTATGAACTCCACATATACACTGACCCCTGATGTGATTCTGAAGTCAAACACTGACCCAATTAAACTAGTCATCATGCTATCACCTAAGAACCAGTGTGAAACCAATATAATCCATCCTAGAATATGTCTATCTTCAGCTCAAAATATCTTCTCAGACTCTAATCATCACCAAAAAAAATCTATGGGGTTCCAAAAGGCATCCATATTTAATAAAAACACATGCATACAAGTATCCAGTGCTTTCACGGTGATCCAAAGACTATCTCTACACACTAACTACCATTATAATGCAAAATATTAAAAAATAATTAAATAAGAGACTCACAGGGGAGAATATGTGCACTATAGAGGAGGCTGTCAGGATGGTCGTCGGATAAGGAGGGAACGTCGGAGCAGATCACGTGGACAAGGGGACTGCGCAAGGAAGAGGAGGAGAAGGAGGTGGAGGAGTAAGAGGAGGAGGAGGAAACAGTTGCGGAGGAGAAGGAGGAGAAGGATCACTGCAGAGGAGGGGTTGTGGTAGAGGAGGAGGAGAAGGCAGTAGCAGTGGAGGAGGAGAAGGACAGTTGCGGCAGAGGAGGAGGAAAAGGCAGTGATGGCGGAGGAGGAGGATGAGGAGAGGGGGTCACGGTGGAGGAGGGTTCGATGGTGCAGGGTTCAGCTTCCACGAAGGCTTGAAAGGGTGCGATGTAGGAGGATCATGTTAGGGTTACTTTATAAAAACCGCTATAACCTTTATCAGCTCTAGTCAAAAGCGGTGATAAAGGTATGTTTTATCAGTGCTAAAATAAAAAACGCTAATAAAACATACCTTTATCAGTGCTAAAATTATAGCACTGATAAATAGGTATTTTATCAGGGAATTATTGGCACTAATAAAGATAAGACTTTATCAATGCTAAAAAATGATGATTAAATATGTATTTATTAGCACTTTCTTAGCACTCGTAAATATAGTCCTTTATCAGTGCTAATAAACACTGATAAAGGTATAATTTTAATAATTTATTTATATTCTTATATATTTATTTAAAATGCTATATAGGATAAATATATATTTATTTATTAATAATTACAACTATAAATAGTATATATTTATAAATATTGGTATATAATTGTTAATATATATATATTAATAAAATTATAATTACAAATGTATTTGAAAATTATTTTTATATATCATTAAAAATATAATAAAATTTATTTATTATTTGAATATATTTAATTTTATTTTATAAGTACATTTTTTAGAACATATATAGTTCATATGGGTAATATTATAAATTAATCAATATACTGCATCAATGGACAATGATATGTAATGTATAAATCAATATTCATGCTTATGATATATAATATATATGCATGATCAATATATTCGTTGAGAAAATTCATTGGAAAAAACATATATATTCAATAATTTTATTTATAAATATATATATTAAAAAGTATTATATATTTATAAATAAAATAAATATATTAAATATATTAAATATAACGAATATAATAAATTCAATGAATTAATCTAATAAATCTAATAAATATAATAAATCTATAATAAATATAATAAATCTAATAAGTATATTTATTATTTAATGTAATGTATTATAATATTATAATTATTTAATTATATATATATATATATATATATATTTATTTATTTATAATTTTAAAAATACTTTTTCAATTAAAACATTATATATATTTTTCCGAATTTTGAAAAAATATATATTAATTATAAACATTTGTTTTTTATTTAATGTATACAAATAAACATTATTTTTTAATATAAATATAATAATTTTATATAAATTAATAATAAAAACTTTTATCAACTTTAATAATAGTGCTAATAAATGTACCTTTTATCAGCGCTTGGAAAAGCACTGATAAAGGGTACAACTTTATCAATGCTTGTTTTAGCGCTGATAATGGGAACATTTATCAGCACTTTTAGCTAGCGCTGATAAAGGCCCACCCCATTATCAGCAATGTCTACTTAGCACTGATAAAAGTTCGCACTTCCCTTGCCCTGTTTTATGGTAGTGTAAATAAATAAAAACATCAATAAAAAATAATTATAGTTCTTTGAAGTAATAAAATAAAAGCATGCTATATCAAATGGAATGAAACATATAGACTCAATGTTGTACCAACATACAAAACTAACTTCTCACTGATTTGATCACATATACAAATAAATGAAAGAATAAATATAATCATTCTTTTCTACCATCTATGAGCCTCACATCATCCCAGCCACCAGACTATATCCATGCTACCTTTCTCAATTATGAAACTCTATGCCACTTCCCAAAAAAACCTTCGATTAGTAAAGACTTCTTAGGTACCCCAGTGTTATGGTTTCCCGAGCAGTGTGTGAGTACAACATAGTAGGGTGACACTAACGGGTTCCCAAAAATAACTGGTAATCATAGTGAGTACATAGGTATTATGATTAGAGTAAATAAACAATAACTTCATAAGAATAAATTAACAACCATTGTTTATCCTCGTTTTTAATACAACACTTAGGATCCACTATAATAGCATCAATGAGTGTTCAGGTGTCTCTAATTATATGTAATTCCATGCCAATAATTATCAATCCCATAACTGATTCCTATGATAAATTCCTAGGTAATCTAGTGGTATCTAGCTCAACAGATAGATATTAAGAAATATATCATGCATCTCGATCATGAATACTCATCGGATCTGAAGTAATCACTTGGGTATCCCCTAGTCATCAACTATACTCATTGTATCCTAGGTGGTATCATGGGAATACCATACATGTCAGGAACATCCACCAAATCCTTAGGAGTATCCTATGAATCTCATAATGGCAAGCCTGACGTTGGATCCTAGGGTATCATATAGGCATCCCATATAGTCAACCACAAAATCCCATGTTACTTCTCATGTGCATTATATATAGACCTAAAGTATGAATCCTATGTATCAAACTAGGCATTTAAAATATTAGGATCATCTGTTAAATCCTAGGGAGTACCACATGAATCCCATATATCAGTCTCAATGGTTGAATATTTAAGAGTATCACTGGCATCCCATTGTATCGGGTTTAACAGTCGAATTCATGGATAGAATCCTAGGAATATAATAGTCATTGAGGTAACATTATCTCCTTTGGATCACATCGAAACATAATATTCTCAATGGTCAAATCCAATGTGATCATCCCAAGGCATTCCATATATACTCGAAGGCTGAAATTTCAAGTGATATTCTGAAAGTTCATTCATAAAGCTCAAGGGAAATGTGTCCTTCCCATACTATCCCACATAATTTCCACAACAACCTCATAGAGATCACGTTGTCGATTCATTTTCTCATGTGACACCTAAAATAAACACCCTCTACATATCGAAACTACCCCTCTCTAGGGTCAATATATCATGTGGGAACCCACTAGAGTCCCCTAGGTCACACCATAACACAAACACCCTAAATCATATCCCAAATCTTAATATCATCTCTCTGGTGAATTCCCATCACTTGTAGGTCATGTTTTTTCTCAGTGTCATCATAATCATATCACAGATTCATTAGCCACATAGGCATAGTCACACAAGGGATATGGCCTCAAACCCATCACCTTCCCAAGTCACACTAGGTCAATCCACACACCCATCATATCCCTCAATCTCCATAGGGTCTACCTATATAGTTAATTACATATCAATTGGGGGGACACTCTCCCCATGCTCCACTCAACTAGCATGAAGTCTTTAGGGAATCACACGGTTCTACTAAGGCCTACTCGATACAGACACTCTCAAACCAATGCTTTCCTCTACAAGAAAGAATCAAAGGAACCTACAATAAGGGACGCTATTCTTGGGTAACTTGTTTTGGATCTCACCCATCTGGGTTCTTATATCACTAGGAATACATTTATAATTGCATCTTCAGACTTCAGCAGGTGGGGTATCAAGCTAGTGCACAAGGGTCCATTGTGGACTTAAGCACTTTGTTCAATCCATAGTCATTTTATGATAATTGAAACAATTTATTTAGTAAAACCATTCATCATTCATAGTTTCTAGACCACATATCACTTGTTGCATATCAAAGGCATAAATAAAAGGGCAACACATAGAGACCAATTTTTTATACATTGTTTGAAAAAAATATTTATTTAAATAATATATGGTTTTTTTAAACTAATGGGGGAAATGAATCATCGATGATACCTCTTTTGGGTTATCTTGAAATGCAACAAGGTTGATGCCGCCTTTTCCTCTCATCAACTCGAATCGATGACATGGTAAAGGCAGTATCACCGTTGCTACCATTCTAGTATATTAATGTGAAAGGTGGTATCAATGATACTTCCTTTTCCCCAAACCCCTATATAATGGAAACCGCCCCCACACCCCTTCTCTTCACTTATTTCACGCACTTCCTCTCTCATTCCACTCCCGCTCTCTCTACACTTTTCCCTCCTTTGTGTGCAGTGATCTTGATGGCCTAAAAGGAGTGTTGAAGTTTTTGAATCATTATTTAGAGGTATTTTTTCTTATTTATTTTAGAATGGCTTATTTATTTAATTTTTTTGTTATTAGTTAGTTTTTAATATGTTATTTACTTAGTTGTTTAGTAAATTAGATATAGTTTAGAAATAATATTTAATATAATTAAATTAATTAATATTATTTATTTATGAATTTTGATTAAATAAATTATAATTAGTCTTTGTAATAGATTTATTATTACAATAAGATTATAATTTATTATAAAATAGTATTTTTTTTAAAATATTATTGATATAATGAGGAATTAATTTTAACTAGATGATGAATAAATATTAGTGACATAATGATTAACGCATATTTAATTAAGGATTAAGTAATGCTTAAATAGCAATTAGCTAATAAATAAATTATTAATAATAAATTATCAACTAATGATTAAATAATGATTAACTAATAATTAATTAATGATCAAATACTAATTAACTAATAATTAACTATAAAGTAACTACTTAATATTTATTAATTAAGTGATGATTAACTAGTGATTAATGATTGATTAAGGTATAATTAATATAGTATTAGTTAATTCATAACTAATGATTAGCTAATATTTAAATAATGAGTAACATATGATTGAATAATGAGTGAATAATTATTAACTAATAATTAATTAATGATTAATAATTAATTAACTAATAATAAACTATAAAGTAACTATTTGATATCTAACAATTAACTAATGGTTAACTAGTGATTAATGAATCATTAAGGTGTATTTAATATAGGAGTAACTAATGCTTAACTAATGATTAGCCAATAATTAACTAATGAATAACATATGATTAACTAATGATTAAAGTATGATTAACTAAAAATTATTTATTAATTAACTATTAATTAACTATTAATTAACTAATAATTAACTATAAAGTAATTATATGATTAAGTAATGATTAAATAATGATTAATGAATGATTAAGGCATGATTAATATTGGATTAACTACTTCTTAACTAATTATTAGATAATGTCTAACTAATGAATAACATATGATTAACAAATAATTACTTAGTGATTAACTATTAATTGACTAATAAATTGCTATAAAGTAACTACTTGATATCAATTAATTAAGTAATGATTAACTATTGATTATATATTGATTAAGGATTAATTAATATATGATTAAATAATACTTAATTAATGATTAGATAATGATTAACTAATGAATAACATATAATTAATTAATGTGTACATAATGATTAACTAATAATTACTTAATGATTAACTATTAATTAACTAATAATTGACTATAAAGTAACTATTTGATTAAATAATGATTAACTAGTGATTAATGAATGATTAAGGAATAATTAATATAGGATTAAATAATGCTTAAATAATAATTTTCTAATGACTAACTAGTGAATAACATATTATTAACTAATAATTACTTAATGATTAAATTAAATAACTAATAATTAGCTATAATGTAACTAATTGATATTCTGGAAATTCCCTTTTAAAAGGGAACTAATTGATATCTTTTAATTAACATTAAACTAACTACTCAAGAACTTATAATTAATGAATGTTTAACTACTGACTTGGTAATGAATAACTAAGGATTACCTTGCTATTAAATAATTATTATCTATTTATTAACTTTGGATTGATATAGAATTAACATATGATCAAATATGGATAACTAGATGACAAAGTGGTTTAACAGAACACATGATTTTTTACTCCCTCTATTTAGATAATTAATACCTTATTACATGTCTGGTTTTTTACTCTCTATGGATATGTTTGAAATGATTCACAATATCTTTATAGACCATTGAACATGCCTTTAGGAAGATTAAAAATTATAATATGAAACATTTATGACATATTTTGGGATATATTAAGATGTTCCAAAATTTTAGTATAATAAATATTATGTGTTTATCTAATCAATGAAATCCATGTCTAGATACTACATGTGGATGTTTCTCTAGAACATATGTACCTAGGGATAAAAACTGAAAATAACGCATTAAGATACACTCTAACAGGATTGGTGAAAGACATCAGTCTTTTCTGCACACCTGGTTTGAAACTCCTAGGGGATATGCTTTAGATGATTCTTATTTTCTTTATAAACTACTAAATATACATTTAGGAAGATTAAAAATTGTACTATGAAACATTAGTGTTTTCTTTTAGGATATAAGAAGATGGTATAAAATTTCAATATAATAAATATTGTATGGTCAATTCTATATGATTATTCCTCATTGTCAATATTATTTACATTATAAGAATCTTGATCAAAAAACATTTTTCATGTAGGGAATCATTTTTTGTATGTCTACTTCTATAAGGAGGTCATTCAAACCAAGAAAGGAGCATATTACAGTACACAACCAATAATAATGGTTAGGAAATATGGTGGTGTAACCCTAAGATAAAATCAAGAAAGAATTCATCTTTTTTTAAATTTGGGACCTGATTAAGATATCTGGTATTTTAGTTGTAGATATTTGCAATTCCTAGCTACACTATAGTATCTAGCGTGTCTATTGGTTGCTAATGAGCAATGGGTCTAAGTAATAACTTTATTTTCCCAATGCTTATAAGGTGTTAGGATGGATTTATATATTGAGATTTATAGTGTACAAAAATAACTTCCAATTGCATAAATATTTAGACATACAAGATTAGTTGAAGCAGGTTCATCCCAAGAAAATTATATTATTCTCTATGATACAGAAGAAGATAACCTAGATGATCTCCCATATATACATCTAAATCCATTTTTTGATGAGGAATTTTCTAATGATGTAATAGATAGAGACAATAGTGCTGATGAGGATAAATCTTCAGAAGTTGGAGAGAAAGTTTCTAGAAATGTAGTAGTTGTATAGTAGCCTTGAACCACAATAAATCATCCACCACTCTTCTCATCTTGCCTGAAATAAATTTCACATTTTCTTAAATTTGATTGGAATGTTATCATACATGAAACTATGTTTTCTAGAGTCGTAGAGGATAGTTTTAGTTATTTGTACAAAACATTATACGTTGGAAAGGATTTTTAAAATAAATATTCAATGAAAAAAATACAAAAAAAATATATATTGGGAGACATTGAAGATAGTTGGTTCAGGAATCAAGAATTATAAAATACATTATATGATGTAATAAGTATGGGAATGATTGTAGATTCTACTTGAGGGTGATTCCTAACATTGCATTTGGAGTTTGGATAATTTCTAATATTGAGGCAGCTCATACTTGTGTTCAAGAAAACCTAACACAATATCATACTTCATTGGATGTTGAATTTATTTCATATGTTATTGATGAGATTATTAGGACCTTATAATATTTTCTTGTATCCCTCATGCAATATAGGATTCAAAAAACTTTTGGTTATAATATTTCTTATAATAAGGCATGGATGTAGAAATAGAAGGGAATTATCAAGGTCTATGGTGATTAGGATGAATTGTATCAGGTGTTTCCACAATTTTTAGCCATACCGAGACACAATGAAAAAGTTTTCTACCATCTTGATATGAATGAACACATTTCTCAGGATAACAGGATTGATCCATCACATGTCAAATTTTGTCAGTTTTTATGGGTAATAATTCCCTGTATTAACTCATTTTGTTTTGGTAAAAAATTCCTATATATTGATAGAATGTTTTTATATGGAAAATATATGGTCATATTGTTGATTGTGGAAAACCAAGATGGAAATTGTTCACATATGACACCTTTATTTTCCATTATAGAGAAGGAAAATTATGATTCATGAATTTGGTTTTTGGCATGTATCAACAACCATTTCACCCATATTTAGGGTATCTGTTTGATATCTGATCTTTATCAGGAAATCAATGAGGTAATCAATATAGATCCTAATACATGGATACCCTTAAATTCACATCATCTGTAATGTATCATACACATTTCAATAAACGAGAAAAAATCAATGATGAACCTTTGAAGAAGGAAATAATGAGGCTTGGAATGCAATCTCTTTATTGTTTTTACTATTTCAACATAACGATAAAATTACTTTATGTGAAATATGATCACTTATATGAAGTATATGAGTTGGATCAATGAAGTTTTGAACAACGTTTCGAAGAAATATGCAGGGCTAATCAGGGAGTCTATGATTATATGATACGGATTCCAAAAAAAAATGGACATTGGAATATGATGGGGGAGAGGTACAGACACATGAACAACAACATTATGGAGTGAATCAATTGAATCTTCAAGGGGCTTCACAAGTTACCTATAATTGGACTACTTTAAGAGATATTTTATCATTGTGTCAAGTACTTAATTGATAGAGAAAAATGGATCATAGAGGGGATTTAGCAGGGGATGAATAATGGAAGACACTTTCAAATAGATATTTAAAAGAACATTAAAGAATATTTTTCTTATCGAGTGTGCCTTTTCTATCAAAAACACTCTAGCTTTGAAGTTCAAGAGTGTTAGGATCCCATCACAAATAGAAGTGATCGAGCCTTGGTGGTATTACTGTAAGCAATACAATTTCAATGTGAAAACATCCAGGCATTACGACTTCCATGTGCACACACCATCGTAGCATGTGCCTCTATAAACATATTATGGGAATTATATGTTAATTCAGTGTACCAATTGGGCACCATTTCTAACTGCTATGCTACACCATGGATGTCTATTGGTGAGTTTCAACATTTTTCAATGCTTGAAGACCATCCAATATTGATACATGAAATCAACAAGTTGAGACATTGAGGGATACCAAAGTCCATTAGGATGTGGAATGAGATGGACTAGCCTCAAGAATAAGGGAAATGTTTGAGATACAACATAATTCATCAGGGAGGTCATAACAGAAAATGATGCCCTAACATTTTTTTGATCGATTTTACACTCTTATTTATAATGATATATCATCTACAATGTAAACTTTTCATGTTATCAATTACATGGTGTTAAAATAAAATCATTCATTTTTTATAATTTTCAGAAATTTACGAATACTTTTACTGTAAAATAATAATAATTTTTTTATATTCACATTATATGGAATATGACTTGTACGTGTGAGATTACATGAAATCATAATCAAACTATCCATGGATACACCATAAAGAAAGCATGAGAGCAAATAATAATTAAATATATCATCATGCGAGAAATACATAAATTAAAAACCATGCCATTTGGGATATAATTTATCAGTATATGTGTTAGACATCAAAGAAAGCCTCAATCCATTAAGTGGGTCCAATTGATATAACCTATGTGTATACAAAATCTATTTCTAAAGTAAAACCCCTTTAAAAACAAGACTTTATTTCAATAATAATAGAACAAAAACCAATCACCTTTGACAATTGGGATTGGGAAAATGAAATCTGTAAATTCCCAATAAGGTCCCAAGTACGGTTTAAGGCACAAAGCATTATTCATGGAATGTCGATCGAATCACACTGATCTCGGGGGATGTGTCATCCTCATTCAGATTTCAGCATGGGAGCATAGCCCTCTGCTCTCCCTTATTATTGTTGGTCAGGAGCTTCATATATATGTGTTGTATAATGATATGGGTGGATATTGGTATGATCACTCATCTTTATTATTTTATAATGCTACTATGAGTTATTAAATTTAATGCCTGATTATTTATCACTATCTATGTTGCAATTTGTAGGTGGAGTCAGACACACTTCTTTGTCCGGATGTTGAGGCATAGCTTTGGTGCATATCGTCTCTTTTTGGACAGACTAATACCCATTGATGTAATTATATACAATATTTCCATGACTAATTAGTTTCATAATATTATATTTTTTGGTTTTTTGTAACAATTTGTTTAAAAAAATGCCACATATCGCTTTGGATTTCATGGAAATCATATTGGGCTCTATTAAACCAGCCGCCCACATAATGCACTAATGGATTCACGATTTCATAGTTCTAGTGCCTATAATTCACTTTCATATTTTTGAGTGGGACCAGCCTAATAAATTCATATGCAAGTTTGGATTTTTTTCATTGTATTCCCTTTCCACCTAGATAGTCATCAGCGCTTCTTTCTGTGAAGCTGACAGGGAGAAAGGATATCGACTAGCACCGATGACATGTAGAGAGTCTAGACCTTTGGGATAGAAGGGCATCATTTCCTATCAAGGGTATGCATACTATGTTACCCCCTCTAGAAGAGAAGATCGAGTATGATCCATGGTATAGACTGAAGTCTATACTGTATCTTACTCCAAACGATAGAGGGATCCAGAATCTGGCGAGTTAATAAATTTTCATTAGTTTGGTTTTTGTACTTTTTTTAATTCATTTTTAATCTCTTTACAACATACTCGGCTACAACATATTATCACCTAACTTATCTAGAGGATGAGGAGTTTTTTATCCATGCATTGTATCATACAGCAGCATAGGGGATGATGTTAGCGTATTGTGTTCTACATTATAGTATCTTTGATTGTCCACCTCTAAGAGATGTTGTTCCTACCTAGGGAGAGGAGGTTCCTTCTCAGGAAGCTCCACCAGTAGCTACTAATGTTGAGGAGCCACGACAGCAATTATATAGACCATGTTGTGTTGTACATGAGGCCTCACCTATATTAGTGGAAAAGGGTGCACCTTTAGTAGTTCAGCCTCATTTGATTTGGAATGTACACCTAGAGGCATGAGATACATTTATATTGTCATGATATCTATAGTTTTTTTAGATATATCTGATTTGAGTTTGTATCAAGGGTCATTCCTCATGCCCCCATCTTTCATAACTGATCCTTCACAGGCCTTATGCTTCCCCCAATAGGTGAGGACAGGTCCTTCCACAAACACAATGGGGTAAGGATCAGGTGCACCTGATGACATCCCAATGACACCTCCTCCCTATGAGTTACATGTAGAGAATATCACATATGAGGTTCCAACACATGAGGATGATCCCTCTCCATCTCATCAAACCTCCCTCAGCATAGAGGTTGACAATCTCGATACGGGTGTCCCATTCGCACACTAGATTGTGGGACTAGACCTCATCATAGGTAGTGATTGTGCTCATTTATCTATATGTGTGTTATTGACATAAAGGTATTGAAACAATAATGTATTATATCCTCTATATGATTATTTTTCTATTAAAATGATGAAATTATTTTTATTATCATCCATTTTTAAATGTTTAACCATTTTTTTAATTTTTATTTATATTTTACTTATATTTTATATTTTATAAGATTTTAAAGTTGACTACTTGAAACATAGGAAAATATATTAAATTTCAAGTATGTAATTTTAAAATATTATAAAATATAAACTATAAAAACAATTTAATAAAACTTAAAACATAGCCTAAAATTCTAAAAAATCATTTAAAATAAAAGTAATTTCATAAATATAATAAATAAAAGCTAATTTATAAGACACAAATATTATTGATAAAAAACATAATTTTTACATAGTAAGAAAAAAAATTGCATAAAATATAGTACAATTAAAATCAAAATGAAATTTAGAACATTTGATAAACTTATAATAAATAACTGAAAATGAAATGAATGTAAACAAAATAACAAATACAAATGTAATGGTTTAAAACAACAATATATTGTGTCCCTGAAATTACTTTTCATTAAATTTTTTTATTAAATGCTTGTTATTTTCAATTATTTTTTATATGTTTAGTAATTGTTCCAAATTTCATTTAGATTGTATTTCTACTATATTATTTATAAACATTCAAACCCAAAAACTTGAAACATTATTATGTTTTATATAGGTGACTTTGAAAGAGTATAAATTATAAAATTTAAATATAATATAAATAATATTTGACAAAGTGACTCAACATATAAAATATAATTGAAAATAAAAAATATATATAATAAGAAAAAAACCACATGTCATAAAATTTATCATTTAAAAAAACTAACATTTTCACTTTCAATAATTAATTGACATAATTCAAAACAAAAGAAAATAAACACAACATATATATAAAAATATACAAACATATTTATTTTTAATTTTTTAATCTTTTTTTTTCAAAATCATCAAAGGCGTCATTGGCCATACCGCCTTTGGACTAAAACCCAAAGGTAGAAAGATCGATTCTGCCTTGCCGCATTAGATTTTTAAAAAATAACATAGTATTATTTAAATAGATATTTTTTACAGAAAAAATGTATAAAAAACTTCATAGAGACCACTTATCTCAATCGTTTTCACTTCCTTTTTAGATCCCACCCATGCTTTTCCAAGTCCAATGGCTATCATCCAACCACCTGAGGCCCTATCTCATACCACAAAATCCAATAATTAATTACATAAAATTTATAATTAATTATTCAAGTCAACTATAACAATATATAGTTGGTTTCCAATTTAATTCAATTAGGTAAGATTAACTAATAACTCACCTGAAATTTTTGTTGCACTAAAATTTCAACCAATGATGTAATAGTTCTTTCCTAATTCCACTATACTATAGTAGAATCAGCACTGAAACCCAAGCTAAATTCATCCACAATGAGAGGGCTATGATGGAAACCAAAATAGAAGGAGAGGAACCGAATAAGTGACCTAAAACCATTGTCGAACCACACAAAAAACTATCCTCCGGGATGAGGGATCAAAGGGAAGAGGGAGAGTGTCGGCTGAATGGCCTCCCCTATCACCTACTGCACCATGAAACCAAGGGGAGTTGACTATAAATTACCAGTCTACCCCCACTTAAAAATGGGCAGGGGACCTTTGCGGCATGTCAATAGGGGCCACAACGCAATCCTATCTCTCAAGGCCACCCTATGATGCAACTCTTTGGGTTGTGACACAAAGGTTGACCCCTAGTCACCTAGATACGACATAGAGTAAGGATCCATGGATCATCCTGTAACAACCCCGACCCCAGAATCTCAAAGTCGGTTCCTAAAACATAGTGTGTAATTTTTTTCATAGAAACACCCATACAAAAATTAAAAATCTCATTCCAATACAGAGGATTATTTCAGTTTAGGTTCTGGAAAACCAGATGTTGCTGATTCACTTCTTCCAAAAACTTGACAAAGTTAAGCTTCAAATTGATTTCATCACATAAGAGTACTCAAATATTGGAATAATCTACTAAACCCTATAAAATAAATTAGAAACTTAGGGTAAGCATAAGAATACCCAGTAAGGGGTTTTAAAACAATTTGAAGAAATTACTTTTTAAAATGAAAACTCTGGAAATAATCACAAAACATTTTCTTGATGCACATCATTATAATTTTTTAAAGGTTACTTGATAATATTTTCAGAAAAACCTCTTATATAAGAATCATATGTGTTTATTTAAAAATTGTAGTTAAAACATAAATCAGAGTGCGCATAATGTACAATAAAATGCATGAAATGTTGCATAATTCATAAATTGATCAAACCAACTCTAAAAGTGACATACATGGTTGTAAAATATAATTTCATAAGAATAATCTCATGATTCACTTAGCACTTAGTATGAAATTCATGGATTGATTGATGTAACATTAACTTTAGATAATCTTTCCTTGTATAACATTCCATTTGCATACTTAATCATTCCATATTCATTCATCACCAATATCATAGAATATTTTCAATGAATAATCACTAGGATGGTCATATACTAGTATATAATGAGGGAATGTATAAGTCCATACTTTTTCAAGGCCTCGTTCCAATAACATATGGGTAAAAACCCAACATAATAATGATCAACTACCACATATAACTGTGAACAAAGCTAGCATCATGTTCACAAATCATTTCACCTAAATCATGAGATTCATCACTTTACCCAATGCATCGGAGCATTGTATCATTTCGGGCACACCCATCACATCATTTAAGTCCAATACATTCCTCATATGTCTTAGTATGGTCATCTTTCCATAGTGTCCCATACTACAATGAAACTTACATTCTTAATCCATAATCTTTTGCATATATACTCATAACTGAAATGAATTATGAAATAAATGTAAAAAGGACTAGATTTGTTAGTTTTAGGTTATGGCTGCATTAGTGACATGCATGGACTAAAATGATATACTTTTTCACATGTGGAAAGAACTAGTACACATAAAATAATGGGTTGTCACATAAAATAACAACTCTTTCATTAAACCCCTGTGAATGTGAAACTTTTCATTCCATGGTTTACATGTTTTTACTTTGAGATACTTGTTTTATACTATGAAATGTTAATTATATCAAAATATATTAAAACATAAACATAAATAATCAAAGGCAATGCTTGTGGAAAATTGGAATACAAAGTATGGATTATTTCATGTGAAGTATTCATGCATAAAAGAAATAATTAAACATGTGTGCTCATGCATGATTGAATATTTATACTTAAACATGAAAACCATCATACAAACTACTTAAGGAATTAAGTTTGAAATACATATATGTATACATGTGGTTATATAAAACCATATTTATATATACAAAAAATGTATGTTTGGGATCTGCATAACCCAAAACAAGGTTTAATAAATCCTTATAATGGTTGTTTGCTTCAAATACATAATTAATTACTAAAATACATTTTATGAAAACCTAATTTGAATGACAATCAAAACCCATATATATATACACACACGTAACTGTATAGGTTTTCTTGTCCAATTAAATAAAACCAAGTCGATTCCTTAAATGATTTACATGTTCTTAAGGACATTATTTTTAAAAACATATTTTCATTTTTCAAAAACCATAGAAGCTGATTAGGTTTGTTTTATAAATATACATTGGGTTTCATTTATCAAAAAACAAGGTGAACCCTTGTATGTATAATATGTATTATAAACACCATATAGGAAAGAATATCATTTGGAAATCATAAAACCCAAATGGACTTGTTATATAAACAAGCGTATATATGTATAACCATATATACATAAGTTGTAAGCAAGGGTTTTCATATTAAAAACATGATGAACTAAACCTCTACATGTATTTCATGTTTTTAAGAACATAATTTAAAAACAAATGATCTCTATTTAAAAATCATAAACCCAAATTGATTTTTTATATAAAGAAATCACATATAAGTATACATATATACACATAGTTTTAAACATAAAACAACTTTAACCCTTACAGGTGTTTTATACCTTAAAACATCATTTTAACATTGATGATAATTTTTTTTGAAATCCCAAAATGAGTTAGGAAAAAAATATTTACATATACATATAACCGTGAAAAATAAAAATATATAAAAGGTGTTTGAAATTTGAAAGTGAAACAAAAACGATCCCTTACCTATCTTCAAGAGAGAAACAAGGTCGAGCAGGGGATATTTGTCAGTTGAGGCGAAGGGATTGGGTATAATTATGTGTATAACTAGGGTTTATATAGGCTATATATACTTTATATATATCATTATTCATGCATAAAATATAAACAAAGACTCACAAAAATTGATTGAAACAAAATAATTCTAACATCTTACTTAAAATAAAACTAAAATCAACTGGTGATTATATTATTATATATATAAATATATAAATCTTGAGGAAAATTTGAAATAGGAGAAAAGAAAATAATAAAAAGAAGGCCAAGAGAGACTTGCGGGTAGAAATTGGTGGTTGGTCCGAAGAGAGGTGTAGGATCTCAAGGGAGAAGAAAAGAAGAAAATGGGAAGAAAACCATGGAAGACACTAGTTTGGTGTGAGGAAGAAGAAGCGAGGTGAAGATGCAGAACAAAAAACAGATGGTCCAGATCACACAGGGTCTGATTGGATAGCTAAGGGCGTTTTCATAGTTTTAAAAAGCGGTGGAGGGAAGCGATTAAATCTCAGATTGATCGAACGACTGAGGCAATACGTGGGATTTAAAAACGGATGAAGGGATAAGATTAATTGTGTCCATGATTAGACAGTCTAAAGAAATGCGGCGTTAATACGGCAATAGAGGAGTTTGAACCCAAGACTAGATCGGGTGGTTCAGATCTCATGTGGTAAGATCGGACGGCCGAGATTAGATCCCCCTTTAAAAAGGTCACCCCACATAAAAACGGGAAGGTTCCTGGTCTGGCTTTATAAGCCTAGCGCTCTCGACATTCTCTTAGAATTCCCTCTTCCCCTCCCCGATACTGCCCCATACCGGTTCTCTGAAGGTGCGCTTATGTGCCTACCCCTACCTGTATTTCTCCCCGCACGGTGGCACGATTCTTGGTTCCTCCATGTGTGCTTGTAGGCACTCACACACACCCACGGGCTAGCATGTGTTTTGGCTGAAGGGTCCAGGCTCGGGCACTTACTCCTTAAGTAGTAGCGTGAGCTTCCTCCTTCGACTTAGCTAGAGGGCTGGCCCTATGGGTGATATTTTTTTATAAACCCAAATTTCAAAAATAGACCATATATAAAATCATAAAAAAATAAAATAAATTTTCAATAATCAATTTCATTAAACAAATAATGTCTTTAATTTTATTAGTATAAAACTTGATTCCAAATTTATTTTAAACTTCAGAACATTAATATACACAATCCAAAATATACATTATACCATGTATAACTTTAAACTTAAAAGTGTATTTTTCCGATATAAACACTCATCAAATTCATTGAAGAAAACATATGTACTTCTCTTCATATTTTCATTAAAACACTATGGTCTTGATTTCAGTATTCATTTCAATTTTTAAAACTTTATCTTTTCAAAATATAAAGATAATTTTAATTAAAACATGTTCAAATATGTAACTTTAAATCACTTTAAAATATACTCAGATGCTTAAAAAATTTAAAATTCTTATATACTTAAAATACTCAAAATACCTTAGATAATCAAAATTCTTAAAAGTACCCAACAGTTATAATGGACTTTAATAGTGCTAGAAAAGTGTTATTAAATCCAGCGAAGATAAAGGGGGGGTCCCCTTTATCAGCACTCCAAAAAGCACTGATAAATACCTCTTTTATCAGCGCTAAAAAAAAGCACTGATAAAAGGGTTCTTTTATCAGCGCTAATAAAAGGGTCCTTTATCAGCGCTTTCTTTTTAGCACTGATAAAAGACCCCTTTTATCAGTGCTTTTTTTAGCGCTGATAAAAGTAAAAAATTAAAAAAAAAATTAAAAAAAAATTAAAAAAAACCATGCCAATCGGGGGGCTTTTATAACGCTTGAACCCCCCTTTTTACAGCGCTTTCCAGCCCCTCCAGCACCCGCACGCACCCCCTCCACCCTTTATCAGTGCTATCCCCCCACCCCCAAATCCAGCCCCATGCGTGTGCCCCTACCTACCTCCATGAGGTTTTGAACTTGAGACCTCCCCCTTGCGCACCTAAGCCCTTACCACTCCTCTATTTTGATTTGTTTTCCATTCATGATATGTCTATTTATATATATATATATATATATATATAGTTATATCTATTTGTATAGTAATATATATTTATATTAAAATATATATATATATATATAGTTATATTAATACATATATAGTTATGTTAATATATATATTTAGAGTGATATTAATATATATATTTATAGTTATATGAATATATATATGTAGTTATATTAATATATATATATATAGTTAGATTAATATATAGGTATATAAATATTCTTATATTTTTATTTTAAATAAAATGGATATTAGTTATTATTTAGATAAAGCTAATATATTTTATATGTAAATATATTTTATTATTTATATTTATAATTAAATTTTTATGTGTGAATATATAAAAAATATGTATATATTGTTATATATTTGATTATAAATAGCAGTGAATTATAAAAAAAGATAAAATTTCAAAGAAATAATATCAATATGAATGTAATACCTTGGAATAAATTTATTCCCCACAAAAAAATCCAATAATACCCCCTTAAGCGAGGCTAAAAATCCACAAAATGTTAAAAAATCGAGGTATCCCGACTAAAAACTCAGTTTTGGAGGCCTTTTGGGTCTTTTTTTCCATGAAAAATGTGATAGAGACTTCTCTTACATTACTAGTGTGTAGAGATCATCGTAGGATTCAATTTGATATGTTGTAGAGCTCAAACAGACACCCGGATAAAAATTTATGGCCGTTGAAAGTTCGAGTTATGTTTTCAACATATTTTGGATCTTTCTTTAATTTTTTTATTTTTTTTAATCTTCAGATTGTTATTAAATGACTATTACTCCATAATAATTAGAAAATTATTAATTAAAAATATTTTTTTAATTTTTTTATAAGCCATTTTCCCTAAATATCTTATATATTAAGTATATTAAGTGTAAATGTATATTTACCAGAGAGGCTCTGCCAAGGGATAACCCCTTGACCATTTATTAAAATAAAATAAAAGGACAGTAGCAAGCAACACAATTCAAAAGAAATAGTTACATGTCATCAAAATCATACCCATCCCCACACCCCTGGTAGCAAGCTTCATCCACAGTAGCCGACTCCCATTCATAGCTGTCATAATGCTTCAAGACCATAGCATATTTTCTTCACAAATTCATCCGTTCCAAGGCTAAGAGTTCAGTGTTACCACCAGAGGACCTAGTGGCCAATGGATTTGGTAGGTGGGAGTAGTCCTTTCTTGACCTGCATTGCGGAGGGGCAGTCAATACTTCATGAGGCTCCGTCATCTTCATCCTCCCACCTTGAACCACATCACTAAAAGAGGACTTGATCATGCTGCCATAGTTATCTTTATCACTCTCACAGCAATCCCCCCATTTTCCATTGATGATCATATTCTGAAAAATATCTTCTTCTTCACTGCCCTTCTGGAATTGGCCATTGGCGTCAACAGCAAGACACCTTGGCTACCCCACAGGCTCATAAATAATCAGAGTCCCCTTTTTCACATCTTTGGATCCACTGCCACCCTCCTGTATCAAAGACCCATTTTTCATTTCATTCAATGGATAGTCATCCTCCACATTCTGTTGCTCCAACACCTGGAGACAATCTCCAGCAGCAGCTATGAAGCCCACACCCTCATCATTCATAGCCTTCCCTTGTACCCCATTCGCAACATCCAACACCTCCAAAGGACCACTCACACAGCCAACATCATCCAGCACTCTTTCATCCACATTCTCTGCTCCCTTGCACTAGTTATCCTTCTTTCCGTTAGATATAGTTACACCCACCTCATTCTGTAAGTACCGCATGACTGAATTAGCACCTTCTGAGCATTCCAGTTTACTATTACCAGTAGCATCATCTAAACTAGCTTGAAACACCCTGTTAACCAACTGCAGATCATGGAGAAGCCTGCTGAATACTACAGACACATCAGGATTGGCAGGTGCCTCTACATAGATCCTCGAAGGCACTGCAGTCCGGTTCTCCACACCATCAGCAATTCCAAATACCACGCCTTCAGCAGGCATCAACCTTGGCCCTTGGGACTTTCTTACTCTCTCCATCGGATTAGAACTTCTTAGGTTCATTACCTCAACATGACACTTCGAGGACATATGCCCCAAACAGCAACAAGCATTTCAATAATCTACCCAAGATTCAAAGACCATGGACTGCCTCCATCTGAACTCTTCACCTACGGTAAGCCAAATCCAGTTGACTGGTGGCCTTGCAACATCTACCTTCACATAGATACGAGGATTGACTGGATGGATAATAGTGGATGTTCAGATATAGAAGCAGAGATAACGCCCCACCATATTACCAATCATGTGAATAATTGTAGGATTTTGGAACAAAAGAGGGAGTTGAGGGAGACTAACCCATGCCGCAACGGTTGATGGATCACGGTTCATGCATAGATCAAAAGACCAGTAAAGGAGGAAGAAGTAGCATCTGTTTCATCTATGAGGGGAACTGGACCACGCTCGGATCAAATCATCTTCTGAGGAGAATCAAATCATGATATGGCATTTGTCGAGAAGCCCAACAACTACTCGGTCTTGCAAATCCCAATTACCAAAGATGAATCGATCAAAGTCGTCAACCGAGGGCCTTCGCTGATTGAACCAGGACACCAGTGTAAGATCCAAATGACTCAATGCTTCAAGAAATTCTGACGATGAAATCAACAACTGCGGATCACCGTGATAGAGATTAAGAACCTTCAGTCATAAAGAAAGCTTCGGGAAAACAGGGAGAGAGCTAGGGCTTAAGAAAGGAACGAAATATTTCCACGGTATTGGAGGTTGTGGCCATTCCTCCACCCCCCTTCCACCTCCTTTAAGGGGAGGGAAGTAATCCCCAAGTTCTATCTAGGGGGTACCTTTATCAGCGCTAAAGGGGTACCTTTATCAGTGCTAAAAAAAAGTGTTGATAAAGGGTTACTTTTATCAGTGCTTTTTCATTAGAGCTGATAAAGGTTGGCACTGGCCTTGACCAGTTTTATGGTAGTTGCAATGGCTACCAACGGTCACAAAAGGACTTATAAAAATATTTTTAGGGTATTCAAAACAGTAGAAACAACTCAGTGAAGATGGTGCTCTTTATACCCTTAATGTTTAGCATGGTGGTCGTTGTTCTTTCCATTATATTTTTCATCATGGAAAATCCAAAGGATTTCCATTATTTTCATGGAATGTTTGTCGTTTTGGGGGGTCTTCCAATAATTTTTATTTGTTTCATAGTAGGAATTCTAGGTTAGTTATGGTTGTTTCGCCTTGTTGTAACGTTTTAGTGTTTAATTTTATTCAATAAAATGTGTCTTGTGTTTATTTTGTAAACATTTTTCTGGATAAAATGAAAATTAAGCCAAGTAAGACAATTAAAACTATTATTACACATAAAATATGTCTGGGGTATCACATTATCCCCTCCTTCAGAGAATTGTGCTCTCACAATTCTATTACACTCCAACCCTTTATACATTTTCTCCCAAATTCCCTTCACTAGTACCACACAAGATAGTGGTTTTCTGATGCCATGGTGTCCACGACAGATTTAAATTCTTCAGTTTATTTGGTTTAGACACATTTTAGACATTCAGAGTTATAATCATGTATGTAGTGATCAGATTCTATATAAAAGTAATGGGAGATGAAAAGCTCAAAGACATCAGAAAGGATTTGATTCCTATAAACTAGTTGAACCATCTTGTTTTCAAGAATTTTTAAATCATAAATCCTCTTATAGCCACTGAATTTTAGGAGTTGAAAAAGGTAAGCTATGTGAAGGTCACCTAAATCAGTGGATTCTTGAAATTTCTCTATATATGGATATCTTTCAAACAAGGTAAAATATTTGAAGTGTCCCTTAGAATAGCTTCCTCATCATTCATAGAATGTGAGTTGTTCATTTACAAAGAGAAAAAAAATGAAACCTGATCCCCAGAAGAATCAGAGTATATTAGAAGTATTGGATAACTGATAAAGATATTTTAATGATAACCGTATATTTCTAAGAGGTTCAAATTCGTTCAAACGTTTCTTTAGCGTTATTGTTTCTAGTATCACAATTGGCAGAGACAAAAGTTCAGTTGGTGACCTTTTATCATCTATCTAAAAATTTTAAGAAAAAATGTCTACTCCGTAAAGCATAACCATATTAAAATAGATATTTTATTTTACAAATACATAATAAAGTATAAAAATAAAACATCATTCATTTAAAACAAGGTTTATGAAACTCGAGGTGCTACATATTCATTTGTTCCCTCAAAAACTCATAGACACAAACTTCCTAAAATCAACCATGATGTCCCTTCACAGGTACCACCAGTGTTGGAGATTTCCCTAGTTCCCAGTTAAATGGATCCCTAAAATGGTTCCAAACTCTTTGATATCTTTGGTCCAGATGCAGCACGGGAAACTTGGATAAACCATATGTGGACATCTAAAGTTCCATGAGATAAAAGCATGAAGTGTATGAAATGTTAAGAAAGTATTGTTTTCAACAATACTCTATACTATTATGATTAATGGATATTATTTAGCAAGTGTTTTTTTCAAAAATACTCTATACTATTATGATTAGGAGATATTGTTGATCATGTATTGTTTCAACAATACTCTATCTTTTTATGATGATTTTGATGCTCACAAATACCCTTATTTGTTATTCTAATGATTTTACTTTGAGTATATTTCAAGAAATTAATATTCTTTATTTTTCTATTTTGGAATAATATTAAAGTGTTTAATACGTGTGGAATATTTGACAAAGTGATCGGAAATCATTTTAGCATGTTCTGGAAACACTGTTCATACCCTATGTTGAAGAGTGTAGCTTAAGGATTAAATCCTACATTTACTTTACGGGAGTTCAAAAAATTATGGTAAACAAACCTTATGTTTGGAAGGAACCTTACATTTGTTATATCAGAAAAGTATGGAAGAAGAACTTTACATAAGTATGTAACCTTAAGTTTGCTTCACAAAAGTATGGATCATCAGCCTTACTTTTATAATGAACCTTACATACTTTCGAAAAGTATGGATCATGTATCTTACATTTTTCTAAAGAGGAAAGTATGGGTAATACACCATACATTTTAAAGTTAAAAAGAAAATTATGGATGATAAACCTTATGTTTGAGATCAACCTTATGTTTGAGATCAACCCTACATTTAGCATCAGAGATTTAAAATACAACTTTATCATGCAACGGTCTTTATGCAGAATATCAGGCTGATTTCAAGTCAAACTAGTACTTACCCATACATTTGCACGGCAATACATTCAATTCTTACTTTCTAGAAGAAAAAACTATACTTCAATATTAATAAAGAACATCAATACTGTATTTATTGAAAAAAAAATAGTGAAACTTAATATTGAACTATAATTGGAGAAAATATATAGAATTTAAAACATAAGAAAAGAAGAAAAAGAAACCAGGTTACATGTTTCACTGTCAAATGAATCCCAAGAGATTCAATTTAGGGATTCTTACCTTTAGGCATGCAAACACCCATGAAATACCATAAATGAACCCAGATAGAAAGAACTACATTCAGTCATTAAACCAAACACAATCAAACCTAAAAACATACATGAGATAAAAATGTTTCC